>JARFIZ010000079.1:0-9652091 GCA_036325965.1 Sinopyrophorus schimmeli | reverse complement strand
GAGAGCGCTTAAAATTCTTAACAAAATATTAAAAAAATATTATTGTTAGTATATTGGAGAGGGTGAGTGGCGAAGTACTACCACCCGTGCAAAAATTAAAGATTAAAAATCCCCCTCCAGTTAACGACCCCGGTATCGAGGTTAAAAAGACGGGGAAGATCTCCTTTATGGTGCTGGATCGCAAAAGTGCACAAACGATCTTCCTGCCTCGGAGACTTAGGTGGAACAATCTCTCCGCAAAGAGGCAACAACCAGCCAAAGGGCGCAGGTAGCGTTAGAAGTTCAAAAGAACGTTACTGACTCCACCACGAAGAGGTGCTACTCTACGACTTGATCAAAGGTTTAGAACCTCGCTTCCTCGCACCACTAGGCGAGAGACACAAAGAGAAAACAAGAAACGCACTCTAATCGCAACCAAACTCGCAGTGAGACTCGGAAAAGCGAAGCGTGCAGTCCAAAACTTATGACCCAAGAGAGTCGTAGTTACGACCGCACCAGGGGGGTCTGGGGGGGCTGGAAGCCCCACCAGCTCGTCCCTTTAGGTGGCATAGGAAAACAGTGCCCGATACCCGCCTGCGCTGCTCGTTGGGAGGTACAAACCGGGGGTTCCCCCTTACAGCTGTGGTCGAATAAATTCCACCTAGGCCCGGACCTTCAGTAATCCCTTCGCCAGGAGTACGAGCACCGTTCACTACGACTCGATTTTCATGCAGTTCTTCCCCGCACGTTGGGGACCGGCGAGTGGCACGCAGAATCTCGCCAATGAAGGGAGATACCTGGGCCGCCGGCGGGGACAGAGAAGTCGCAGGACTACTCCCCCCATCTTAAGGTGGCATGCGCGAATGAACGAATCAATCTCGATCCACCTTAAGTCCAACCCTCTACCTAAGCGGCGCACTACCCCTAAGAGTCCTACGCCAATGGATAGGCCCGGTAAAGCCATTACACCGGTGGCCTCCTATCCCCCTTAGTACTTGCGTCGAAAAGCTTCCGCTCTTCCCGTTTGGCTAGTTGCCGGCGAGGCCGCTTTCGCTACACCTCTCCCACACATCGGATTACATACCGGAGATGAGCTTTACTCTGACCCGTTCAGAAATCACCCAGCGCCCCGGCAGTTTTTTCCAGCACAGTCGTGTGGTCTAACCGTACCTCTTCGCTTCGAAGACAGAGTCATCTAGGCTCCTCGTGTCGAAAAGCTTCCGCTCTTCCCGTTAGACGAGTCACCGGCGAGGTCGCTTTTGCGAGTCTCTACCATACATCAGATTTCTGCAAGCAACCCCTTTTCCGCCCGAAGGCACCAGAACCCGTTCACCGTTCTACGGGGTCGCGAATCCTGGAATAGGGTGGTCGACAGTGCAGTTTTAGGAGTTAACAGGGCATGGTACCTGCAACCCACGCTAGCCGGTAGAACATAGTTCCATGGGCTCCTCATGTCGAAAAGCTTCCGCTCTTCACGTTCAATGAGTCAACGTCGAGATCGCGTCAGCGATTCTCTTCCATGCATCGATTTCTACAGCGACGCCCGTTCCGCCCGAAAGCACCAGAAACCTGGAATAGGGTGGTCGTATTGTAGTTTTAGGAGTATGCAGGGCATGGTGACCTGCAACCCACGCTCGCCGGTAGAACAAAGTTCTATGGGCTCCTCATGTCGAAAGGCTTCCGCTCTTCACGTTCAATGAGTCAACGTCGAGGGCGCTATAGCGACACCTCTACCCACCTTAGTACTAGCCGCGACGCCCGTTCACCCAGAAAATCTGGTATAGGGTAGTCAACGACTAGTTTTAAGGGTAAACGGGGGTGGGTGGGCCGTTTACCCCGCCGCATGGTTTGCGGACGGCACACGCGTTCCGCCTCACCGAGTAAGTAAAGAAACGATGAAAGTAGTGGTATTTCACCGGCGACGGATTGGTTACCGTCTCCCACTTATGCTACACCTCTCATGTCTCCTTACAGTGCCAGACTAGAGTCAAGCTCAACAGGGTCTTCTTTCCCCGCTAATTTTTCCAAGCCCGTTCCCTTGGCAGTGGTTTCGCTAGATAGTAGGTAGGGACAGTGGGAATCTCGTTAATCCATTCATGCGCGTCACTAATTAGATGACGAGGCATTTGGCTAGTAATACATTTATTGCAAATGACCAATACATATTTCAGGGCGGTTGTTGTAGGCCCTGTGCTACATAGTACAAAAAAACAAATGGGTCCACCTCGGGATCCCAAGAGCTACAAGTTAGTCTACGCTACATAATCTATTAAAAGATACAACAAGCAAAGTCTCGGCAGTCCGAGCATCCGCGATCGTTGGAAGCACAAAGATATTCAATATACAGCAAAATACGGTTGCCTTGCAAAAAGATTAAATCCGGCTTCCGAAGCGAACCGTCCGCGAGGCGCACTCGTGGCTCTTCCTCCACCAACCACCCCCGTCTCTCCGCCAACGACCGCAATCTGCAACAGATTCGGTCATGTCGGCGGATCCGGCTGAAGTGGGTCAGGGGGCAGCCCTGGAGCACGTGTGAAAGTGACTCCATACGACTGCACCCCGCCCGACAACGCCGTGCAGGAAGGGGATTCGAAGGAATCCCCTGTGTTGGGAGGAGATTTCCCCTTAGCTGGATAGCCTTCACGTAGTCCCCCCCCGACCAGAAGGAGGGTGGACGACCGATCCAGCTGCCAGACACAGAGTCGTGCTGTCCCTGCACAAGCCCATTCCCGGAAAACGACCCGTCCAGTCTCGACGCCCATTCGGCGCCCTGAAGTCGCCGGGTGGTGCCAAATCTCGCGGTCCATTTTATGAGTTTATCATGCAGTTTTAAGATATTTGGTAGCTGCAAGAGTTCTGCAGTAGTTACAGTAGCGCCCAAAAGTGAGTGCCTAAATGATTTTTCGGGAAGAACTTTTTAAAATATGGGCCATTTTACTTCATTTTTGAATATGTTATACAGTTTTGTATGAGAAAAAGAATTATTATGTTTAAAACGTGATAAACAAAAATTTACGGCAGTTAAACGAGCTTAGACTCATTTGTGTAAAAAACGCATTTTTCAGAACAGAACACTAAGAACGATTTAATGAAAAATAACTTTATAACAATACACTAAAACAATTTTATAATCATAAAAATGCCTAATACTTAGTTGGGAAACCACGAGATTTTATAACTGCCTGACAGCGAGATGGCATTGAATCAATAAGATTTTTAAAGCCTGAATCAGACATTGCATTCCATTCCTTGTCCAATTCGGCAAATTTTTCATCTTTATTCTTAATATTTTTGTTTTGACAACGTCTTGCCAGCTCTTCCCACAAGTGTTCTATCGGGTTGAGGTCGGGAGATTGACTGGGCCACTGAAGAATCCTGATTTGTTGCTGCTGCAATGAAGTCTTGACAATCGAGGAGGTGTGCTTAGGATCGTTATCCTGTTGTAGAATCCATCTAGAAGGCATATTTGTATGGGCCCATGGTAAGACGACATTAGTCAGCATATCTTTGTAACTTTGGCCAGTCATTATTCCGTTAATTTTAATGATGGGGCCCATGCCATTACGAGAGAAGGCTCCATAAACCATAACTGATCCACCTCCATGTTTTACTGTCGGTTTTATGTATTTTGAATTGTATCTTTCTCCAGCAGGACGTCTTATGTATTGTATTCCGTCGCTTCCAAATAGATTGAACTTAGATTCATCTGTGAAAAGTACTTGACTCCACTCGGCTGCTGTCCAATGCAAGTGCCGCTTTGCAAAATCTACGCGAGCCTTTCTATTCTTGAGTTTGATGAAAGGTTTTTTAGCTGGACGTCTGCCATTCAAACCAGCATCACTCAATCTTCTGGAAACTGTCATTCGACTAATATTTAGACCTTCACTTTGTTTGAATTCTGCTGCCAGATCCACAGCTGAGAGAATCGGATCCACTTTGGAGCGACGAACAATGCGTGTATCCAGCCGGGAAGAAGTAACACGTGGTCTACCAGTTCTTTTATCATTCTCAACAGAATTTCTCTGATCAAACCTTTGAATAATTCTTGAGACAGTACGAGCTGGCATCTTTAGAATCCCTGAAATGGCAGCTGCCTTCATGCCAGAGTTTTTCATATCTATAATTGCTTTCCGAATGGCTGGAGAAGTTTCAACCCTTGGCATTGTTAAAACTTGGTCAATTGTTACTGAACACAAAAAAAATAACCCAAATATTCAAGAAAAAACCAATAATATGACGGCGCGGAATATGTAAAAAATGACTATTGCAGTAGAAATAGAACATAACCTAAAATACTGTATCTACGCAACAGTTAACTATTAATAATATTTTCCAACATCAAACTGTACAATATACTGAAATTTGAAGTAAATTGGCCGAAATTGCAAAAAGTTATGCGTGAAAAACGGTTTCGGCACTCACTTTTGGGCGCTACTGTATGTCCGCGTTTACCGCTAAATTATTTAGACGTTTGTAAATAGTGGCAGGGACCACAATTGCGAGAGATGGCACCCCCAGTCCCCCCAGCCTCACGGGAGCATGGACGAGCGCGTCTGTGCAAGTCCGGTTCAGGTGCAAGTGTCTGCGAACGGACACCCGAAGCAGTCTATCCGCCCCTCTCAGGATACCCATTGTCACGCGAGCGTTTGTGAGCAAGCTTATCAACCTCGGGATTAGATAGGACTTAACAATCTCAAGCCGCTGGTCCGGCTTGAGCGGTGCCGCGGCAATCCTTTGCAGCTGCAACTTCAGCGAGTTGATGGCGGGCTTTGCCTGGCCCAAGTAAGAGTATTTCCGACCGAGATATGAAAATAAATCGGCCGGCTGTAAAGATCTAACAGGCTTACCGTTAAGGTAGAACCTGGTGGTTGCGGAAGCAAAAAGTACTTTCTTACCGGGACCGCCCGGACTGAGAGCGAGACGCTCTTTGCCGGGTTTAGACTCTGACCACGCCGCTCGAAGAAGTCTGATGCAGTGCGCAGGAGGCGTTGGCACTTAGCGAACGAGTCACTCAGCAACACGACATCGTCGGCATAGGCCAGGCAGGCGACATTTAGATTTGGGGTCAACGGTAGCCCAAGACGTGATTCCTCAAGACGTTCCACCAGTTCGTCTAGTACCATGTTGAACAATATTGGTGACAGAGGGTCCCCCTGCTTGACCCCACGCGTTATTGCGATGGGGCAAGTGGAGTGAGAGCCTACCATGACCTTGGTGGGGGGGGGGGAGCTCTTAGGCACGACCTCCACCGGCCCAACGGACTCTATATCGTCCTCGGGGAGTGACGCAGCTTGGCTCACGGCCGCGGCGCTCGTAGTTTTGCCCGAAGGCCTCGTTCCGGGCTGCGATGACCCTCTTCTGTCGGCCAGGCGCGCCGACCTGCGCGGCGCACTGCCTGTAGCCTTGAGGGCATCGACAGCGGTGATAGTTGTACTAGAGGCCGCGTGCCGCGAACCGTCACCACCCCCATCATCTCTGGTGTTAGCTATAGTTATTTCGTTCGGGTCCGTGGTACCGGCTTCGGACGACCCGGCGCACGCCGAAACCGAGGGGCCAGGCCCTGCGACTTCGGCATTGACATTAAAGCCACCGAGAGTCGCATGCCCCCACTCCGCACGTGCCGCCTCAAAAGCCTCCTCCTCGATGTCCCTGCCAACGCCGGCCAGCGGCCGACCGGCAGCCAGATCGCGCATAAGGTCTCGGTAATCTTTACACCGTCGACGGCTCTTAATGGCGTCTTTTGTTCTGTTGGGCATTAGTTCCTGCAAAAAGTTATTGATGAAAATTCCGGTGTACTCTGTCTCGGCTTTTGCCATAGCAATGAGCTGGTCAGTGGTCCAGGCACCGTCCCTTTCGTTACGGCGCTGAACGTGAGCCTCATATTCCTGCTGTACGCTCGCATTGTAAGCAATGGGGTGCGCCAACCTGAGATGCTGACGCATACCCGCATATGTACCGAATGACCGCTCACAGACGGGACAATCACCACTCGGAGGCGCAGAGCCTTTACAGTATCTGCGGCTGAGATGCTGCCTTATGCCTGCTTGAGAACCGAAGTCCTTTCCGCAGACACAACGCGGCATAGCAGAAAATTAGTATTATAAAGTTGATAAAATAATAAATTTAAATTATAAACTCCAAAACGGAGAGCGCTTAAAATCTTAACAAAAATATATAAAAATATTATTGTTAGTATATTGGAGAGGGTGAGTGGCGAAGTACTACCACCCGTGCAAATATTAAAGATTAAAAATCCCCCTCCAGTTAACGACCCCGGTATCGAGGTTAAAAAGACGGGGAAGATCTCCTTTATGGTGCTGGATCGCAAAAGTGCACAAACGATCTTCCTGCCTCGGAGACTTAGGTGGTACAATCTCTCCGCAAAGAGGCAACAACCAGCTAAAGGGCGCAGGTAGCGTTAGCCGTTCAAAAGAACGTTACTGACTCCACCACGAAGAGGTGCTACTCTACGACTTGATCAAAGGTTTAGAACCTCGCTTCCTCGCAACACTAGGCGAGAGACACAAAGAGAAAACAAGAACGCACTCTAATCGCAAACAAACTCGTAGTGAGACTCGGAAAAGCGAAGCGTGCAGTCCAAAACTTATGACCCAAGAGAGTCATTAAGAGAGTCATAGTTACTCCCGCCGTTTACCCGCGCTTGCTTGAATTTCTTCACGTTGACATTCAGAGCACTGGGCAGAAATCACATTGCGTCAACACCCGGTAAGGGCCATCGCAATGCTTTGTTTTAATTAGACAGTCGGATTCCCCCGGACCGTGCCAGTTCTGAGGCCACTATTGAATGGTGCCCCAGTTAAACACCGGCCTGGCAGTGTCCTCGAATCGGATCGCGCGGGAGCATGTGTCGGCGCACCGGCAGACACGCGCCCGACCCGGAGACCGGACGGGCCGCCGTGCGCCACTCTACGCGCTTGGCTCGAGAACACCGTGACGACCGCCGCATGGTTAGCGGACGGCGCACGCGTTCCGCCTCACCGAGTAAGTAAAGAAACGATGAAAGTAGTGGTATTTCACCGGCGACGGATTGGTTACCGTCTCCCACTTATGCTACACCTCTCATGTCTCCTTACAGTGCCAGACTAGAGTCAAGCTCAACAGGATCTTCTTTCCCCGCTAATTTTTCCCAGCCCGTTCTTTTCGCAGTGGTTTCGCTAGATAGTAGGTAGGGACAGTAGGAATCTCCATAATGCCATTGGAAAAAGGATGATAACTGGTTGTGCGTATACGATTACAGGCAAGTAATTTATTTAGCTTACGCAACATCTCACTTTCAAATTGCACACCTTGAACAGTGGTAATAGTTGAAGGCCATCCGTAACAGGAAATTCATCCATTAAATAGAACTTTAACAATAGTTTCAGTCTTCATATCCTCAATAGGATCAATAAAATCAGGTCAACGAGTAAATCGGTCTATAACTGTTAGACATTCTATATAACTTTCTGATGGTGGATAAGGACCAATAAGATCAAAACTTATGTGATTAAAACGAGAAGAGGGTAAATCAAACTTTATAGTTGAGAATTTATACTTGAGAATACATTGTCGTCCATGTCATGGCTCTGCAAGTAACTTCTTACGGCAGAGACACCTAATTTTGCTTCCATAAGAGTTGCGGTGGGGGGGGGGGGGGGTTCTTTAGCAGGTTCGTCTTCATCAATATCCTCTTCGTTATTTAAAATCTCATCGTCTGTGAGAGAACCATAGACGGCCAAATCGTCGTCGACTGCAACAACCTCTTCAAAAGTTGAAAACTGCTCTGTGATTGAAACGGGTAGTCGGTGCCATTGATTACTAACATCGACAGTAACAGGGGACTCATCTATAGTCCGGTCAATTTAGACATTCGAAGTTACATAAATTCCCACCAAGCTGAAAATCAGTAAGATTGTTTAAAATATGATAAAAAATAAAATTTGAAAGTTTCCCATAATTCCCCTGTATGGAAAAAAAAATAATTCAAGGTCAAAGGTAAAAAAAATGAGTTTTTTTGGGATTTTCAGCAAAACGGTAAGTTTTATCATAAAAATATTTCAGACAAAAATTGTAGATCATAAAATTATCTACAAAAAATGTATCAATACTTTTTTTCCTACGAGTCACCGTTTTTGAGATATAACGATTCAAAAAGTTGTAAAAGTTGTAATCGTCATAATATGCACACGTTGCAACGCCACCTATGAGGTAGTGTACTTAACGCGTTTTTTTTTTAACGTGGTTTCCTCAGTAAGCCTATTCCACGGGTCAGTTGCGATCCTGTTTAATTTGAAACTATTGCAAAATAATGGATATTAGCAGAGATTGAAAAGATAAAAGCAATTTAAGTTAAAAAAAAGTAGTGAAATTTAATCGTCCGAGTCGTAACTATCAAATTCTTCTTCTTGTTCTTGTTCTTCTTCATCTTCATCCTGAGTGCATGTACCCTGCGTTAATAGCGATGTATCGCATGTCGCCTCGTTGGAATCTAACGGATCCTCCACTGTTGGTGATTCAATAATAGAGCACGACAGGCCTTGACAATGTGTACATGCCAGAAAACAAAACAGTCCGACTTTTTTGCAACCACATTTAGCACTGCACCCCTTTTTGCAGTTGCAAAAAATTGTGTTCAGCAGTTTTTCCGGCGCAGGTGGAAGTAAAGTTTGGACTGGTTCTAATGAATTGTAGGTCAACTTCCAACCCCAGTCTGTAGGGTCTAGCTGATAACTAAGCCACACTTGAACTTGGTAATATACCCGAAAAAGCTGTTTATGAGCAGCAACTGAGGTTGGAGGAAGACAAGCTAATTGTACTTGTTTTGTACTTTTGGTATTTTTAACGAAACATGCATATCTATACTCATCTAAGCAGGTAGTTTTTTTAGGAGCTCCGTACATAGAAAGAAGAAAGCGAATGCCGTTAGTGATAATTTCTTGTCGAGTTGAATTACTATATTTAAAAACTTCAGCACATTGAACTAAATTTTGTTTTTTAAACATTTTGAAAACTGTTATTTTACCCCTCCTGTAAATGCAGATGTCGTATCACAGCCATATATTGCGTGTCAAAATAGTACATGATTTTGACACTTTGCAAAAGTAGATAAACTTTTTGATGAATATATTTCCGATTAATGTTGAGCTTTTCCTGGTTTTAAGAAGAAAATAGTTTTTTCAGTTGGAGTTCGAGCAGTGAGTAATACGAGTAAGTCTACATCTTCACCAACAACAATAGTTGTATTTGCAAATTGAATTGCGTATAAATTAAGAGACTGGGTTTTATTTTACCTGATATTCTTATAGTTATAACTTATATATATTTTATATTATAAGTGTAAGTTACAATGACCGATAGAAAAATATTTTAACATATGTATATTACAACTATAGAGATGTATATACGTGGCGTACTCATGCATATTATGACGATTACAACTTTTTGAATCGTTATATCTCAAAAACGGTGGTTTTTAGGAAAAAAAGTACTCATACATTTTTTGTAGATAATTTTATGATCTACAATTTTTGTTTGAGGTATTTTTATCATAAAACTTACTGTTTTGCTGAAAATCATAAAAAACTCATTTTTTTTACCTTTGACCTTGAATAAATTTTTTTCCATACAGGGGAAAGATGGGGAACTTTCAAATTTTATTTTTAATCGTATTTTAAACAATCTTAGTGATTTTCAGCTTGGTGGGAATTTATGTAGCTTTACTCTTATTTTTTGGTCTAATTTGACCGGACTATCTACTTGTGTATCAATAACATTTACAAATCCACACGTCCTAAAACAGTTGCGAATCGTTTGCGAAGTCACATTATTCCAAGCTTTATAGCTCATTGTCATAGCAGTTAAAACGGTTACTTACGGTATCTCTTTCTTATCCAAACAATCTAAAATTTAAGCGATTATTCCTTGGTATAAAGGTTGAAGTTTTGATGTCGTGTTTGCCGGAAGAAAATCAATTCGCACGTTAGAAGGGATAGGAGGGTTGTTGTGGGCGGCGCAGTTATCAACAAACATGATAATTTTTCTACCCTGTTTTTGCATAGAATTGTTGAAACTTTTAAGCCACTCGTTCCAGAGTTTGATAGTCATCCATCATTTTTTGTTGTTCCTGTACATCATCGGGAAGGACTTGACATGTTTAAAACACCTGGGCTTAGCGGATTTGCCTGTCAATAAGGGTTTCAACTTCTCTGAACCGTCCATATTTGTCGCAAAAAGTAGTGTGACTCGCTCCTTACTAAGCTTTCTTCCATGACACTTTTCATTTTTAAATGTAATAGTTTGGTCAGGTAAACATTTAAAGAACAATCCCGTCTCGTCAGCAATGAACACAGTTTTCGGTTCGTATTTACGTAACAAGTCTGGAAGTTTTACTTTACACTGGTCACACACACCTTCGCCAACACTAGCGCTTTCCCCACAAATATTCTTGAACGCCAAGTTATGTCGCTTTTTAAAATTGGACAACCAGCCGTCACTAGCCGTAAAATCTGAGATACCAAGCGTTTCGGCATAATTTTTGGCTTTTTCCTTGATCATAAAACCGCTGATAGGAATTTTTTGCTGCCTAACTTGACTGAACTAAGTCAATAGACATTGTTCTAAGCGAGGAAATTCACTTGGGCGAGCCTTTTTCCGGCTACTTGATGCTTCAGTCGTGTTAAGAATTTTTTTTTTGTTTTTTTTATTATTGTAGAAAGTGACGAAAATGGAATTCCGAAACTATCCGCTACGCTTTTTTTCTTTCTGCAACTCTCGACCGCCTCAATAATCTTCTTATCAGATATCGAGAACACTTCCGTTTTGAACTCATGATTGAAACTAAAATTAATTGTTACAACTTTTTACACCTTGTTGCTAAGAGGAACTGTGGCGCCAGTCTCTAGTGAGGTCACGTACACGTCTTCGGCGGGGAATCCCCGGATCGCTACTAACTAATCACAAAGCTAGTGAACGGAACAATATGAATGACTTGTAGGGTTGCGAGAAACCGATTGGTAAATGCTCCTTTGTTTTATTTTTGTTATTGTTCGTTTGAGTCTTAACATGATCTTGCTTTCTAAGCTAAGTAAGGTCAGGGATGGGTTGTTAGAAGGTCATAAGTTATGCCGCACAAGAATTGCGATATGTGATATTGGTGCGATAATTGATGGTGTTGAGTTTGCATTGTTTTAAGATAACAAAATCAAAAATTGTGTAGAAACACATTATGTAAATTATATAACATACCCACAGTACTTACTTTTTTAACAAAAATTACACTGGCACACAGAAAAAGAAAAATGGTCAGTACTTTTGACCAGACCCAGCTACGCTTATGTATTTCGATGCCCTGAATCCGAATATGACATTGGTTTACCCAATATACCTCTAAAATTTTGAGTAAATTGCAAAAAACCACTAAATATTGCAGTTATAAAAATATGAAGAAGATTTGATTAAACTAGATCAAATCTTCCTGATATATATGGTATATTTTGATGAGTTGAATGCAAATTCAAAATCTCTTAATCTCGATCATTCATATATTTATCCAAAATCGTAAAAAATAGTAAAAAAGTAGTAGAACATAGCCAAAAATATCACGAACGCAGAAAAAAAAAGTGGTCAGTACTTTTGACCATACCCACCTAAAGTTATATATTTAGATGCGCTGAATCCAAATCCGAAGTCTGTTTGGCCCGTGCACCCCCAAAATTTTGAGTAAATTACAAAAACCTGCTTCAATTGGCTAAAAATTGTAGTTTTTTGCAATTTACTCAAAATTTTAGAGGTATATTGTGTAAACCGACCTCAAATTCGCATTCAGGACATCGAAATACATAAGCCTAGGTGGGTCGGTTCAAAAGTACTGAACACTTTTTTTTTTGTGTGCCAGTGTTATTAGACTTTGGTCAAGAAAACTTCGTTATATAGAGGGGATCAAAACCAATTAAAATTTTCGTTATAAAGCGAGATTTTCAAGTGACCTGCGGTTTCTTTCTTTATATAGAGATTTTCGTTATGTCGAGCTTCGTTATAACGTGAGTTGACTGTATATCCACTGTCAGATTCACATAACATTCTCACTAATAAGCCATATTTTGTAATCTTTCCTGGATTATACACTCGAAAACTTAGTCGACTTCTCCAAGGAAACATGGCTTCATACAACGAAAGATTTTGTTTTGGTTTCTAGACTTTATCAAACTTGTCTATGAAATATTGGAACGCTTCATAGGTCGAATGAAATAGTTTAGAATAATGCAAAGAATTATCCCGAAACCTTTATTTGCTGTAATGTCACAAATTGTTTTTACAATTGCAACTAGCAAAATGAGCTTCGCTCATTGTGCTAGACAAAATTGCTTTGCGATTTTGTGTTGGGGTACGCGCGGTCGCACCAAATGCGTACTTGAAACGCTGCGCGTTTAGTGCCTTCGGCGCCTAGCATGACCTTTGTTTTCGTGAAAAAATCCACGCTCTCCAGTTTAGTTCAAGAATGGTCAAAATCGGTTCATAAATGACAAAGATACAGCCAAAAAAACGTTTTGACTGATTAGAATCAAATTGGTTGCTAAGCAATGAAAAATGTAAAAAAAAAATATTGACGTAGGTTGAAAATGACAAACTTTCCCAAATTGACCCTTTCGACGGTTTGGATGGGGAATACAAATTATTGAAAAGAAAACAGATGATAGGTCGAATAATTGTTTAACACGATTGAATAAAATTACTTAGTTGCAACGCAACGCCCAACTACCACTATAAACTAAAAGAACATCAAAAAAATTTAAAAATCCGTAACCCAATCAAGTCGACAAATAAATATTAATTTTAAACCGTTTGCATCGAGCGTGCCATGATTCATTGACAAAGTGTACAGGTACAATCAAAAACATCCAATAAACTAAAAAAATCCAAAAGTTAATCAAAAATTAATTTTAGACCGTTTGAATCGAATGTGCCTTGATTTGTTCACAAACTGTACACGTACAATCAAAAACATTGAAAAAAACTGAAAAATCCGTACTCCGATCACGTCGTCACATAACAATAAATTTGCAACTGTTTGGCTCAAGTGTATCATGATTCGTTCACAAAGTGTACAGGTACAATACACAACAACCTATAAACTAAAAAAATGCAACGTCCGATCGCGTTGATACTTAAAAATGAATTTAAACCGTTTGGACAGAGTGTGCCATGGTTTGGTCACAAAGTGTACAGGTACAATCAAAAACATTGAAAAAACTAAAAAAATCCTTTGTCGGATCAAATTGACACTTAAAAACCCATTTAGACCTGTTGAATCGAGTGTTCCATGGTATGGTCACAAAGACTATAGGTACAATCAAAAACCTCTAATAAACTTAAGAAAATCCAATGTCCGCTCAAGTTGACAGGTACAAATTAATTTTGGACCGTTTGAATCGAGTGTGCCATGATTTGCTAACAAAGTGTACAGGTACAATCAAAAACATTGAAAAAACTAAAAAAAACCTTTGTCGGATCAAATTGACACTTAAAAATCCATTTAGACCTTTTGAATCGAGTGTGCCATGGTTTGGTCACAAGGTCTGCAGGTACACTCAAAAGCAATAAAAAAAACTGCGAAAATCTAATGTGTAATCAAGTTGACGCTTAAAAATTAATTTTAGAACGTTTGAATCTAGTATGCAATGATTTGTTCACAAAGTGTACAGGTACAGACGAAAACATTGAAAGAAACAGTTGATAAGTCGAAGCATAAAAAAATATCGATTAGGTTGCTACGCAACCCCAAACATCGAAAAAATTATCAAAATCGAATGAAAAATACAAAGTAAAAAGCAACGCGCCCAAAACAATCGAAATAGTTAGAAAAAAATCGCTGCTAAGTCGAAGAATCAAAAAATATCAATTTGGTTGCTACGCAACCCTACGTGTTGAAAAATTTTTCAAAATCGGTCAAAATATGTAAAAGTTGGCCAAAGAGCACAAAACAATCGAAAAGAATTCAATGAAAACGACCGTAAATGCTAAAATCTCTTGCCGATGTAATATTCAAATTTCCGGGCAAGATCGCCAACGCTCGTGACATTGAAATGTCATTGTGACATTTATTAAACGAAACGAATACATTTTTTTGGTTTTTTACTTTTTTCGTTCCGAAAACGACACAAAGGACCCCCGTGCTATACACGAACGGAATCCTTGGAGTTTTGCGGTCATTCCCTTTATATCTTTCACGTTCCAAATGTTAATTTCGACTTAATAAAAGCTTACAACGAATTCAAGATGTAATTTTTAGATTTACATTTTGTCTTGGTAATTCACTTGTAGCTTACCGAAAAGAGCTCCCGGAGCGCCCACGACGGTACGAATAGACGCGCAAAGAAATTCTCTACAAGTCTATCGTAGCATTAAGGGTCCTCCGACTCTTTTCGCTTCGGTAAAAGTAAATCTCTAACACTTTATACCGTTTGTAAAATACAATTTTATTTAACTAAATTTATCAAATTTCTTCAAAATTGATAATTTATTGAAATTTAATTTAGCTTTAAGAGTTTTTAATTTATTGAAATTTAATTGGGCTTTAAGAGTTTTTAATTTATTGAAAAAAGTTTTATTTAATTTAACTAATTCCAAGAATAAAAAATACACGGTTTTTTCAATTAAAAATTATTTAATTATGATTCATATTTTTAAAAACGAACTTGTCTATTCAATCCTTCCTCTCCTACCTATCTTGTTGTTTAGATTTTTCTAATTTTAGTCAGTACTCGAACTTGAACTTCAAATAACTTTTAAAAGAGTGAATTTAACAAAAATGAAATCAGACCTTTTTTTGTAGAGCGTCTAAATTCCTTCAAAAATATGTATCGTTCTCCTTTAGAAGTAGATTGGTTTATCAGTTACAAAATTCCAAATTTGAAAAATGAAATCGTAAAAACAGATCAATGTTTAAGGTATGATTATATAGAAACGGCTTGTCATACAAAAATTTGCAATCAGACCTTTTTTGTAGTTTAACATTTTCTTCAAAAATTTGTATTATTTGTATCTTTCAGGTATATTCTTAACAAGATTTGAGTGAAAGATGCGTATGGTGTAAAAAAATTGAAATTCTTGATGATAGACCCCTTAATATTGAAATTAAGAGCCCAAATTTTGACGTTAACTTTTTTTTATTATCTTAAATAATAATTCGGTATTCGATTCAAAAAAAAATAGTCGATTTTTTTGGCCCGCTCGAATGTGTATGTATGTACGTTCGAGCGAATAGTGGTTCATTTCTAAACTTGTTTAGAACAAGTTTAGAAACAATTCGTTTCTAGCTTGCCGAAAAGAGCTTCCGGAGTGCCCACGGCGCTACGAATAGACGCGCAACGAAATTCTCTACAAGTCTATCGTAACGCCAAGAGTCCTCCGAGTCTTTTCGCTTCGGTGAAAGTAAATCTTTAACATTTTTCGCCGTTTTTACTCAATTTTCGACAAAACCGCGCGTTCTTTCGCTCGTAGAAAGGAAACGGCCAAAGATAGAAACCTCCGGTTTGCGCAATTCGACGCCTCATTAACGGACAGAACGAAAGTTTCAAATGACCTGCACGCCATCTCTGGCCCCTCGCTTTCGGGAGGCCCTGGAATCAAAATTTCTTTAAAAAATGCCGTTTTTTAAGCGAAAATCTGCGACGGTTTCCGTCCCCGATGGTTGCCGGAGACGTCATCCCACCTTACCGTCGCGCAATCGCAACCCTCTTCCGCTAGTGAAAATCCCAACTCGCTATGACTGCACGTTTGGGCGCCAAAGACTTTTTAAGGTTTTGGTCCATTTACACTTGCAAAAGTTTATCAAGCATATCTACCCGAAGGAGTGTAGTAAAAAATCTTAAAAAACTCAGGTAGATGCGCAAGAAAGTAAATCTTTCCCCTTAGGGGGTTTCGTTGCCCGCCGACGACCCCTACCCTTCTTCCCGAGCCCTCAAAGAGAAAATTTAATTTTTTCAAATTTACCTTTTTTCAGAACATTCCTCTATTGTTGCTAAACGAAGAGAAATATCGCAAATCGGCTTTCGCCACGCGATAGCCCCATTTTTTGTGCATCTAAAAAGTGGTGCAAACGCTACTTATATCTTAAGATGGCGCCGCCATGGCTTTTCGAAAGTAGCATTTTGTCGAAAATTCAAGAAACTTAACATTAAGAAATTGCCTATATCTCGGAAACGGCTCGTTCGATTTTAGCGAATTTTTTTTTAAACGAAAGCCCGTTCAATTTTAGGGGTAGCAGGTCGCTTCTCGAACGTGCGTTGTCGCTTTAGATATCGAGTAAATCGCAAAAATAGAAGTAAAAATGCGCCGACGAAAACGGTTTTTCATGTACAGCTCTCAAACTAACTTTCGGCTGTTCAATTTCTCTCAGCCTGCATTCGGCGTCTATGGTCGCTCACCGGCATACCAAACGTCGTGTCGCTCCCGAAGCCCGTTCTCTCGCTATCGCGATTTTCGATTTTGGAGGCTTGTTTTTTTATAGGTTTATTATATGTTAGTTAATTTTCAAGAGCCAAATGTTAATAAAATATTTCAATAAAATTATAATTTAATTTTTCATATGATATTTATTAAAATAACTATAACAATATTTCTAATATATTTTGTGTTCCATAATTATAAAAAAAAGAATAGGGGAAAGTGGTGTAGCCCCGGACAGCGGGTAACCGCGGACATAAGAATTTCCAAGAAACTAATCACGTTGCATTGCTAAAATTTTCTTTAAAACAGGCGTCGTCTAGAGTAAAAACATATGTAATTTAGTTGTCACGTAAACACCGAGTCTGTTACAATTTAAGAGCGCGTTATAGCAGCTCGAAAGTTTCTACTGGGGGCAACGGTGTGGTACGAGGTATTTCTCAAAGTAAAAATAGGAGGAGTCGATTTAGAATGAGTAACCGCAATATGAGTGAGTGCAGTGTAGCGGTATCAAGTGAGCGGGGGAAACAGGAGAAGGCTGGTTGCGAAGGAAAAAGGAAAAGCTAGAAAATACGGTGGTGGAAAAAGCGGATGACAGTGAATTGGTAAATAAGTGATTTTGTGTACAAGTTAAAATAATAAAGAAATTGTTACTATTGTTCAACAACTAAAGTGGTGACCCCGACAATGGACAAGCAGGTGAAAGAATTACAAGAAGAACTCAGCAATTTAAAAAGTCAAATACATAAAGGGCAGGTACCAACAATCTCGCATATTAGTGTTAAGCTTCCTCCTTTTTGGGGTTCTGATGCTGAACTTTGGTTTCAACAAGTAGAAGCTCAATTTGAAATATCAAAAATTACTAACGATCGAACAAAATATAATTATATCATTTCCGCTTTAGACAATAATGCTCTTAGTTTAATAGCTGACATTCTTAAGATTGGTACACAGCCCAATTATGATACATTAAAAAAAACTATCATTCATCGCTGTTCGGACACCGATGAACAACGTATTAAGAAATTATTAACTGGTATTCAATTAGGAGACAAGCGACCTTCACAATTGTTAAGAGAATTAAAATTATTAGCCGGTCCTAAGACATCAGAAGATATAATCAAACAATTGTGGATCCAACAACTATCAGCATCGGCACAAGCTATTCTTCAAGTCAGTAAAGAAGATTTAATAACCCTAAGTGAGATGGCGGACAAAATTGTTGACGTAACTCAATCAAACGTAATGCAATGCTCAACAACAAACGAATCGGAATTAACCAAATTGAATCACGAAATATCAGCAATTAGAGAAGAAATTAAAGTGTTTAGCAGATTTAGAAAACCTTTCGGAGAACATTCAAAGCAATATCGTAATAGATCTCCTTCTACAAACTACACATTCAAAAATCAACACGACAGTTTGTGCTGGTATCATGCTACATTTGGAGAATCAGCACATCGTTGTAAGCCTCCTTGTAGTTATAAGAAAAAGGGAAACTAATGGATCGGCAGGCAGTGGCGACATGCTCCTGCCATCCTAATACAAGTCGCCTTTTTTTATATGATAACAAAACAAAACAACAGTTTCTTATTGACACGGGGGCTGACGTCTCTCTTGTTCCACCTAGTTATAGCGAAACGTTTAATCCGACTAATTTATATTTTTATGCTGCAAATAACACCAAGATACCGGTTTATGGAAAAAAAAACTCTTAATATTGATCTTGGATTTAAAAATAAATTTACATTCAATTTCTACATCGCTCAAGTCAAAACCGCAATTATTGGAACAGATTTTCTTACGCATTTTAATCTTTTAGTTGATTTGCCTGGTAAACGTATTATTGATGCAAATTCTTTAAAATATAGTTTGGGACAAACCCTTCGGGCATCGATAAATAGTATTTCAATCAGTAGTGTAGATCCAACAAGTGATATCGGAAAACTTTTACGTGAATTTCGTCGAGTAACAGAACAAGCTACTTCACCTTACTCACAACTCCTTAACAAGCATTCAACAACACATTTTATCGAAACCAATGGACCACCTCTGTACTCCAAACCTCGAAGGTTAGCTACAGACAAACTAATTTGTGCTAAAAGACCTTTGATACAATGATGCAACTCGGTTATGTAGACCATCTAAGAGTCCTTGGGCAAGTCCTCTACATATGGTCCAAAAGAAGAATGGTGATTGGAGACCCTGCGGAGATTATCGCTTATTAAACGCTGTTACAATACCTGATAGATATCCTATCCCCAACATACTAGATTGTACGTCAATTTTAAACAACAAAACTATTTTTACATCTTTGGATTTAGTTCGCGCTTATCAACAAATTCCAGTTAATAAAGAACACATAGAAAAAACAGCTATTAGTACACCATTTGGTTTATTTGAGTTCCCCTTCATGCCGTATGGATTGCGAAATGCAGCACAAACATTCCAACGTTTTATAAACGAAGTGTTAACCGGATTGAATTGTTGTTTTGCGTATATCGACGATATATTAATTGCTTCAACGGACAGGGAACAACATTTGATAGACTTACGCACAGTAGTACAACGCCTCGACAAATTCGGACTAGTCATCAACACAAACAAATGTATTTTTGCTCAAAACAAACTGAAATTTTTAGGACATGAAATATCTGCGCAAGGTATAAAACCTAGTTCAGATAAAGTAACTGCTATAACGAATTTCTCAAAACCAACTACAGTCAAACAATTAAAACGATATTTAGGTATGCTCAATTTTACCGGAAATTTCTTCCACGTACAGCCGCTACACAGGCTCCTTTAAATCTTAATGGTAGCTTTAAAAATAACGACAATATTAAATGGACAACTGAAATGGATGAGGCCTTTGAATTAACTAAGGATGAGATCAAGGAAGCTGTTCTGCTTTGTTATCCAAAAACAAAGTGTAAAATCGTCGTTCACAGTGATGCATCAGACAATGGCATAGGGGGTTCAATTAATCAACTTTATAATTCTAATTTGCAACCTTTAGCATTTTTTTCTAGAAAATTAACTGCAGCTGAAAAACAATATTCTACTTATGATCGAGAACTTTTAGCGTTGTACTCAACCATTAAATATTTCAGTTATATGTTAGAAGGTAATAATCCCGTCTGTTATACAGATCATAAACCTTTATCTTTTGCTTTCGCGCAAAAACTTGAGAAAGCTAGTGCTCGTCAGTCAAGACAATTGTGTTTTATATCTCAATTTACAACAGACATACGACACATTACTGGTCAAAGTAATGTGGTTGCAGATACATTATCCAGAATAGAAATCATAGAACAGTCAAACACTTTTCCTAGTAGCAACGAAATTGCTCAAGCACAAATCAACGACCCGGACTTACAGAAAATCTTATCATCAACCAGTAATTTAAAACTTACTCAAATCACCTTAGATAATCAAGTTAAACTATATTGCGACATTTCAACTAGCAAAATTCGTCCATTCGTACCAAGAAATCTTCGGCAGAGAATTTGTGAAAATGTACATGGATTGTCACATCCGGGTGGACGGGCAACTGTTAAATTAATAACAGATAGATTTGTGTGGCCTTATATGAACAAACAAATTAAAGAGTTTGTAAGAAATTGTTTAAATTGTCAGACAAATAAGATACAAACACATCAAAAAATGCCTCTAGTAAAATTTTTAAAACCGGATGAACGGTTTTCTTGTATTCATATAGATATTGTTGGACCTTTGCCACCCTCAAATAACAACAGATTTCTACTTACTTGCATCGATCGTTTCACTCGTTGGCCAGAGTGTTATCCAATTCCAGATCAATGCGCCGAAACGGTAAGCAAGACACTTTGGGAAAACTGGATTAGCAGATTTGGTGTCCCGAAACAAATAGTAACAGATCAGGGAAGGAATTTTGAATCGCATTTGTTTCGGTCGCTTGCAAATTTTATGGGAATTAAAGTCAATCATACTACATCTTACCATCCTCAGTCAAATGGATTGATTGAAAGATGGCATAGATCACTTAAAACAGCATTAAGGTGTCGTCTTATGGGTGCCACACAAAACTGGTCCCACGAAATACCAGCCGTGTTATTAGGATTACGAAACGTAATTAAAGAAGATTTAGGAGTATGCCCAGCACAGTTAGTTTATGGAACGACGTTACGTTTACCAGGAGATATTTTTGAACCCTCGTCACATACAATCAAGGAAGAAAAATATGTTGAAAACCTTAGAGAAATTTTTAAAGGAATTCACACAACAGAAACAACATGGCACGGTCGTCAAAAAACATTTCAACATCCTCATCTAAATAAATGTACGTATATTTTTTTAAGAGACGATACCGTAAAACCACCTTTAAAAGCCCCATATAAAGGTCCATACAAGATCGTACGACGTACATTAAAAACTGTTTCGATCGAAGTTAATGGCAAAATTATTGTAGTTTCTACCGACAGAGTCAAGCCTGCCTTTCATTTAGCCTCTTCAGAACCTTGGAAAGCATGCTGTAGACCTCCTAAAAATTTCTTGTCTAAAACAGAAGATGATCCTCCGTCTTCTGTAGTAAAACCAAATAAAAAAGTAACTTTCAAAAATACGCCAAAAATTATTGACGTAGATTCTGAAGGGGGGAGTATGTAGCGGTATCACGTGAGCGGGGGAAACAGGAGAAGGCTGGTTGCGAAGGAAAAAGGAAAAGCTAGAAAATACGGTGGTGGAAAAAGCGGATGACAGTGAATTGTTAAATAAGTGATTTTGTGTACAAGTTAAAATAATAAAGAAATTGTTACTATTGTTCAACAACTAAAGCAGTATATTGTCTATTGATGGTAGGGATATGTCGCGAAGTGTTTCTGATTTAATCGATTTGATTATTTTCAGGTTTCTTCTAGATTATTTAATTTAGTTCACTTCTTCTAAAAACGTAGTATGTGACAATATATCTTACTTAGTACTTTTTAATTAATTAGTTCATTAAAAACATACTGCTAAAAGGAAACACAGATTCCTCTATTCATTTTTAATGCCTTTTATAAGTTGATTTTATTATAAATATAAATTAAATTCAAACTAAATATGTAAAGAAGTATATACATATACAAGCTCTATATGTGGTCGTAACAGGTTTATAACCTAATTTATGCAAGTATGAAGAAATAAATTTAATATGTTTTACTATTTATTATTATTCTTATTCTTATTATTACTATTTCGATATTTTTGTAAATACATAATTGCACTTCGGAGACCAAATTTTTCTTAGATTAGGCACTTACATCACTAAGATAAACATTACAATATTTGATAAAAATGTAGATAGTTACATAGTAATACGCTAATTTCAATAGGCACTAACATATGACTAGCGTCAATCTTGGATAATAACCCAAGATTGATAGCTATTATAATTATTAATTATTTTGGATATTTAGGAAAATATAAAATTGTTACACAAAAGGGTTTTTAATTCCTTGCATTACAGTTAATGTTTTACTAAACATAACTAATTTAAGTAACTAAAGTCTTTAATAGCGAACGCGTGGATGTAGTCGTTCACCATCTTGGTTGTCGTATCGCTACTGCACTACTTAACATGGACTGCGCGCGCCTTCTTGCGGTACAGTGCATTGCAAAATAATAGTTCGTCACAATCTCCCCCTCGTGACGCGGGGCTCGTCCCGAGCTGGCGGCACGGGAAGCTTCTTCGGTCTTCCTCTTCGTCTAACTCCAACATACGGTGGTGCATCCGGTCCATGGTAAGGACGCAAAGCACTGAGATGGTAAACTCCCAATGGTGATCCCTTCGGTTGGTTAGCAATCTCATAACTAACTGGAGAAATCTTCTTTATAACATAGTAAGGACCGTCTCTACGAGGATCTAACTTACTGGTAGTACCCTTGGATAAACTACTAAGTGTGTGGAGGTTTACTAATACTTTATCTCCTACTTTGAATTCTTTAAAATCTGCACGTTTGGAGTCAGCATAAACTTTATGACGATCTCTGTTTTCTTCATTAACGTCCCTAGCTTCTAGCCAGGTTAAATGCATCTTTTCTAGATACGGAGTAATTTGAGGTACGAAATTATCCAAATTACTAATTTGACTTAGGTCATTCTGGACTTGATCGAGGGAACAGAGTTCTCGCCCGATTGTTAAATAAGCAGAAGTATTACCTAAGTTTTCGTTCTTGGCGGTATTCATCGCAAAGCGAATGGTAGATAGGTGATCTGGCCAAGTGGCATGCTCCCCCTTAACTAAAATAGCTAAGCGTGGCTTTAAATCACGATTCTTCCTTTCTACTAAGTTGCTTTCTTGTTGCTCCTTGTCCCAGACCCACGGAAGATTCTTCTTCTTAACTTTGCTAGGAGGTCGTGCGACACCGGAGAAATTGGGGATAAACCTGCGATACCAGGAGCATGTTTGTAAAAACGATTGCAATTGCTTTACGTTACGCGGCGGAGGTAATTTAATAATAGCGGCAGTCTTTTCCAAGTCCACTGAAATTCCTTCTGGCGTAAGCACATGTCCTAAATAACGAATTCTCGGTCGTATAAACATACATTTATCCCGATTGGCACGTAATGGTGCTTTTGAGCTGGCGACATTCGATAGGGTGGTAATGCTATGGGTAGATGTGATTCCGTGTTGATTTTATGTTCCGAATAAGGAGTTGGTTCTCCATGGGAATCAAAAATCTCTGAATGCTCTGAGTAATGCTTGTAACCTGTTTCGCTGCTCCATCTCTAACATATGCCCTTCTTCTATTCTTAAAGTAGCTATACTGGATATTTGCAAATCATCAACATTAGGAACAGTTTCAAACACAAGTGGATACTGGGTTTTAACATTTTTGAAGTGCCATTTGGACTCGCTGACGTTTAACACAATTCCCGTATCTTGAATAAAGTCCATTCCCAATAAAGTTTGGTTTTGAGCATGTGGAAACACTATAAAATTTACTGAAACTACGCGTTGCATTAACTCTACATCTACACAAAATATTAAGACATTTTCAATCTTTGTTGACCCATCGGCAAGTTTTACAGAAATCCTTTCTCTTCTAAAATGCTGTCCCGTATTTTGAAATATTTGGTATAATCGGTGACCGGCAATACTTTGCTTGGCGGCGGTGTCTACCAACCCCGTTCCTTGGAAACCTAATATACTAATTTCTAACATTGGACGCGATCGTGGATTTAGTTTAAGAACTAAATAATTACTTTTGTTAGAGTCAAAGTCCGCACTTGAAAATTCAGATAAAGAAACGCTTGATTGTTTACATCTAGGGCAATTTGATTTAATGTACCCCGGATTGCCGCAACCATAACACTTTAAAATTGTAGCGCGATCCGAATCTTGAGAACTCGTTGATAAAACACTCGAAGGCTGCAACGATTTCGTATTTGAACTTTGAGTATCTGAGTTAACACTTTTTGTTAATTTGGCATTGAGTTTACGACATTGATCTTTAGAGTGACCAAAATTTTTACAAAACACACAACGCTGTCTTTTGTTTGAATCTGATTCTACTTTGAATACCGGTTTTACGTCCAAATCTTCGAAGATTTCTTCAATACGACGAGCCTCCTTAAGAAGATCGTTAAAACTTTGTATTTTGTCGCGAGGAATTCTTTGGCGAATTTTAGAGCTTAACAAACCGTACACCATGTCAAGTTGAATCTCTTCGGTTAACATATTCGACGGTAAGTGAGATAATATGGTTCTACACTTACAAATAAAGACATCTGTTTTCTGGTTATTTTGTTCTTCAGCGAATAATTCTTTGTAAACCTGATAACGAGGCTTTTGAGGTCCGAACGTCAGTCTCAGTAAATTTATCGCATCTTTCCACGTTTCTGTAGTTGCTTTAACGCCTTGCCACCAACTACCCGCAAAACCGTCAAGTAACATTGGTAAACCTTTCAAAGCATTTACATCGGACACCTGCATGCAGTCTTTATAGATTTCTATTGCTGCTATAAAAGCGTTAACATCAACTAATTTGCCATCAAACCTGGAGTTACAATTTGCGAGATTCCCAGTAGAAGTAGGGGTTGCAGTTGCATTTCTAGGCTGCACACCTTGAATTAGTAATTGCAACTGTTCCATTGTCATCGTAACCGTTTGCTCCATTTTTGAGTTGCGTAACCAGTAATGACTCATACAAATCCAAAATAATGTTTAACTAACAGAACTTTAAGAAGCTATCGACGCACATAAACTATAACCTCGAAGAAAACGCGCGAAAAACGCAGAAAAGGAACGCGGTAGGCACACCTACGCACTTTAGAACACACTAATTAATTTATTTATTTTGCGAACTTCGGCCGCGAGTTGGGCGACAATGTTACACAAAAGGGTTTTTAATTCCTTGCATTACAGTTAATGTTTTACTAAACATAACTAATTTAAGTAACTAAAGTCTTTAATAGCGAACGCGTGGATGTAGTCGTTCACCATCTTGGTTGTCGTATCGCTACTGCACTACTTAACATGGACTGCGCGCGCCTTCTTGCGGTACAGTGCATTGCAAAATAATAGTTCGTCACAAAATGTAATTAATATTTTTTATAAAATGATTATATTTAAATATGTGTATACATAAAAATCATACAAAATTATATTTTTATATAACAAAATTCTATTACTCAGAATTAGAAAATAGATACTACATTAGAGATTACCTATAACGTAGTATCGACATAAGAATAATTTTGATATGGTTTGTTATACTATATAAACACAAACATGTTTTATTTTATTCTAATAACAAAAAATTAATCAAAAATTTTTTTGTTTTTTCCATTGAACTTTGTGAGCAATATTTTATTTAATTTATTTTCACATTTTAAACAAAATATTGTAATTTTATTTAAAAAAATCGATAATTTGTATTAACAATTATACGTATTTAGTTAATTTTATACGTAAGTATGTACTCATGTGTTATAGATGGCTACGTAGGTAACATTTTTTAGAACATCAACGGACCCGTTAGATAACTTTAGCCGGTTGTATTTTCAATAAGTTGTTATGTTGATAATTTAACAAAACGAATTTGCGTTAAAGAATTAAAAATAGTAAATTGTGTGACTAATGATTAGCAATATGCCGTTTCAAATTAATTATAAGCGATTTTAATGTAGTTTTTTCGACATAAAATTGTAACCAAAAGCATTATCTTTAAAACATCTTTTATGATTTATACAAGTTCAAGAACTTTTGAAAGATTTTGACTTATCGATATTTCTAATGTAGATACCATATATGTATGTATATGTAGTTTTACAACATTTACAATTAGTGTTGATTAAATAAATAATGAAAATAATGAAGGATGTTCTGTATTTCATTACATCATATTAAAATGTTCAATTATCGTATTCATCGGTCACGCAAATTATTAAACAATAATTTAGTAAAATACAGTCATTCGGGGTAAAAGAACGTATCTGGTAAGAGATCGCGGTGCGTTGATCTCCGCGGGGAGTGAATGGATCTGAGGCGATTTTTTGAAGAGTGTAACAAAATATGAAGAAAGATTAAAATTTGCAGTTTACTCTGTAGATTTTTGTGCTCAGGAAAAGTTTATCACGTCTGTGAACAAGCGCGTTTATAAACCCCATATACGACCTTATACCCAAAAGACTGTGTGCTGATAACCGCACTGCGGGTCAAGAGTTCGCATTCTGACCGAGGCTTATTATTGTATAATTTATGGAAAACTACATATTAAGCTAGTAAATTACATTTGTAAATTTTATAGTGCATGAAATATTCTATATAATGAGCATTATCATATTCTTGATATCCAACAATTTTTGTTTTGGCGTGATCGAGAAAATCAAAAAGTGTACTCTTGACCCGTAAAATATGGAAAAAGTACATATGTGATTCTGTTCTAACTATTACTTTTTTAATTAACTATTTTTTAAGCTTATAACTAAACTTTTTTGTTTTTATATGTATATTATTACTCTTTTTGATAGTAAAAATAAAAGTGCGAGAGGATTTTGCTACAACTTTAAAATATCGAGAATGAGAATCAAATTTCAAATTTTTTATGCCACTGTACTGACTCATTCGTCCACGGTACTGACATAAAATTCAATGTATTGCAAAAAAAATCATTAAACTCTTTTAAGTTTGATTATATACATTAAGATTTATCATTTAATTAGATTGAATTATTTATTGCGACAAAAAAAATAACCAATTTATAGGTAAATCCTAGAAAAAAAACATGACACGGTACTGACATTGAAGTGAGATATTGCACTTTTCTTTGGACACTCATACAAGAAAAGTGATGAAATATGTTCATGAGGATCGTATTGATACAAAAAGTTCATTAATAGATTGATAATGTATGACCAGTGAGAGCAAACAGTATAAGACATAAAAATCACAGTTAGAATAGAATCACCCACATATGCATGCCGAAATTAATTTGAAAAGAATGCGCATTATACGGAGATAAATAATTACGATATTATAGTTTCACTACGGTAAATGATGTTATCTTGGTGGATTTCTGATCTGCATACCTCGGGTTCTTCGCGGGTCGATAATTTCTGGAAGCAAACATTTAAAATAAAATTCTTTTAGTTGCTCTTGCATTGCCGCGTTCCAGAAATTATCATCTCGAGGAATCTGAAAAAGAAGAAATATAAGTATACATATATAAATTTACCTAAATTATTTTTCTATGCTTACTTTTTCCACCAATAAACCCAATGGAGTCCACAAAACAAAATAACATAATTTCCGTTTACTTATGTGAAGTTGCCCCTGTATTTGGAAGTAATAGTTATGGTTTCTCTTTAGGACCAATTCTTCATTTACAACATCGGCATATTTAATTCTTCCCGCTATTATTGCATCTTTAGGATGCATATCGGCAGCACTTGCAGGACATTTTATTTCTATGCAAGAATCTTCTCCCACTAACCCATCTGGTGTAGCAGCAAGCATATACTCAACCTCATCGATGAACAGTCCACAAGGCTGTACAGCTAAGCCAAACATATTTTCAAAATGACTTATGGCTCGAAGTTCATTGCGTCTTCCATATCCACCGAAACAATTATATAAAATTTCTTTGACTTTGTTTTCACATGACGTTGTCTTCCGCGTACTGCAAATGCTTTTGAAGTACGATGCTGTGATACGGTGGCAACGCTCTTTAAACCATTGAGGATTATTTGCTTGTCCTCTGGTTTGTTGCTCAATTGTTTTAATTTCTTGTTCCGTCTTCTTCAAATTATTTAAAAAAATTGTTTTTTTTAGCAAATAATCCTCTTCTGAAAGATCGGGAACTAACTGAGCCATTTCTGATCCATAATGCTCATCTGGCAAACCTGCACGTTTAACTTTGTATAGTCTTTTTTTACATTTAGGAATTGTTGATCTACGTTGTAGTCTATCGATATGTTTCTTTGTTTCACCTTGTGGACTCTTGTGAACAATAGTTTTATATATAATTCGTCGATATTCCGGTCCACTATTAAATGATATAGCTGCTGCTTCGCACCTGGTTTTATAAGAATTTCTTTGGGAAAAGTTGATTCTTTTTTCTGCTACAAATTTGCAGACAATGGAGTTGTACTGTTCTGCCAAATTATTCGTCATATTTAAAATCAGGCTACATGCGTTGTCCTTTAGCCTTTGAAAGCAAGCATTTATATCGTGATATAGTCCACATGCTGTCATGGTTTCCACATAATTTGTGTCTGCATTGTCACAATGGAAGTATTCAATTTTTGAGCAATTTTTGTGCTCGCCAAATAGTGTGAACTAATGCTTGCTAAATCTTCTACTAAGAGTGTAGCCTGATCATTGACAGAGCCTTCTCCATTGCCTCTGATTTGTACTGCCTTCTTTACTGTTGATATGCATTTATAATAGCGTTGAAGTAAAATTTTTCTTAAAAACGGTGCAACTGGTGTATTATTTGATACACTTCTTTTTCTATTACTTGCATCTCTAAGTTGTTTTGAAAAGTTTCTGTATAAATGATTTGTACATTCGACTTTTTGGATTTGCGATGGACATTCATAGGGTCACGATTTTTTTGACAAGAAGAGAACGCAGGAGGAGGAGGAGGTTGTACCATAAGGCCTAGTTTCATACCATCTCTTTGAAACACTGCTGTCTCCATCGCCAATTAGGGTTGTGTACTTGACACCATGCATCTCAATGCTGTTTTTAAAACCTTCTACTATGATATATGCTTCCATTGCCGTGGAAGTATTATCAAAATTTTTTGCGCAATTATGAAATTTCACAGATATATCTTTATTTTGAGCTCGTGCACAAATGCAGCAGTACTTATTTCTCACACCTAAATACAAAACTTTCTTTGTTTTTTTGGCAATTATGCATGCCTGAAAGAAATATCAACTAATAAATAACACATAAATAATATAAATACATAGAGCAATTCCATATGTGACTAATTCTACATTTCACCAAATTTAATTTATATTATAAATTCCAATATATTTACAGCTTAGTTTTGTCATTGTCTTTTTTGAATTATGTAGTGGACATATGTAAAGTTATTAAATAAGAATATTTTTTTCATAGAATTGCCCTATAAGTAAATATAAGAAGTCATCGTATTTAAAAAGGTCTAATTTAGATATCATGTTGCACTGTAATTAGTAGTCATTTTAGCAACAATTGTAAATATTGAAATTAAAATATAGTTTTTATCAAATATTGTATAAAAGTTCGTAGGTGTAGTGATAATTTTTATTAGCTATTTATAAGTATAGATCACTTTTCTTGATAACTTTTTATAAAATTAATACAATTTAATAGTTATAATTAATTATAATTTAATAGACAAGATTTTAAAAACATTTTAGTTATTAGTATTAACAGTTTTTTATTTAAATATACATATAATTAATTTGGATGTTAATTAATAAACGTAATAGTGTAATAATCAATGTCAACGCTTAAAACCATAACTTACATAAAAAGTATTTAGTTTACGCGTACTTTATGTGTATAAATTATATAAAAAAATATAAACGTATTCAATTGTAATATAACAGCTAACTTGTGATCAACAAACAAATTACAATATCGAAAACAACTGGCAACGCTGCTCAGCTGATTTCGGTATTTGCAGCTATCGGACAGAGGTTTAATATCACATCTCTTGGGGAATAGTAGGAGCTAGGGGCCTACTGTTGGACCTAGTCGGGTTAAACTGCTATAAATCGGGTCTTTTTCGGACTAGGGGAATCTATGTAGGCTCTAAACATCGACTCGGGGATCTATGTAGGCTCTAAATTTCGACTCGGGTATCACCATATTCTTTCGAGCCATAAAAATGAAACATAGTTCACATTAAAGCTTGATTCAGTAACTACATAATATTCATCTTTTAATATTGTAGCATAGTCGCAATTAATAAAAATCGTTATTTATTTAAGGTTGTATTTCGCTCCATTTAACGCAACAGGTACTTTAAATTGGACCACCAGGATCCTAAATTGTACCGCATCTAAAAAACAGAATAGAAAAAATAATTACCAATTTAGGATCATTATCACTTAGATTTATTCTTTAAATGTAATCAATCTTTCAAAAAGAAACAATATTACTTTAGACAGTTTTTGGAATTCTTATTTACCAAAGCAACAATATTCTTCAAAAGTGCAATGCTTCATGCACTAATGATGACCAATAGGATGCGAGTTTTTATGATATCTAGCGTTTCAAAAGTGGTTATTTCCATTTTACACCTTGTGAAATGCTATTGATACCCAAAATTTGACAACTTTGAATTACTATTGAGACGCTATGCTATTTTTGAAATATAGATAACTTTGATGACTTGTTGAAACGGTATTCCAGACAAAAAATTAAAAATTGTACATTTCAAGCGCTATTGATGCGATCAATTTTAGGTCGGCCATCAATGTTGTGGCACTAAGCTTTCAATTCCGACTCTTGAAACGCTTTTGATACCCAAAACTTGATTAACCCAAGAAAGAACAAAAGACATGAGAACCTCGATGCCCTATTGATGCGCTAAACTTCGACGCGGGTACGTTATTAGTTTTAGATGATTTAAAATTCATTTAAATTTTATAACAAAAGCAGTTGCATTAATTGGACCGGTACAATTTAGGAACTCGGGAGCGGTCCAATATACGGACCATGGTATGTTTACAATTTGTCATAAAAAATAAAAACATAACTTCATCAGATTTGTATTCGTTTACCAGTACACAAAACAGTATAAAATTTACTCTCATATAGAATGTCTTATAAAATTATAACTTGCCGTTACGATGATAAGCTCCTTAGACAACACAACCAAAATTAACATAAATACAGTCCAAAAACAACTTTTTTCTATCACAATCATATAATATTGTCAAACGTCAATACAAAATGTCAGAGTGCTAGTGTCACTCCGTTTGCCTTTTTTTTTGTTGCCAATGTAAAAAATAGTGTTAATTGGTAGAAATACAGAAGTGGTACAATTTAAGCACCGGTTCAATATAGGTTACTCTCCCCTACATCATTGATGCGAGTTTTAAAGTCGTTCAACCGTTGCAGAATACACGAAGAAAGGGCTTAAAGAAAAACGTATTACTTACAGCGATGCGCTGCTTAAGTACTTAGCGGGCAGACTCGAATCTAACCAACGTTTAGGTAGCGTGTTGATTACACCGTCGTCTTTCAAGGGCTGTCGTGCCTTCTATAAAAAGAAGTTCTACGGCAGGACCACCCTGTTTAGAGCGAAAGGCAGCCCCTGTTCTTTCTAACGTTCACTTCGGACCCTCAGTGGTCTGAAAAAAAGGAAATCTTAAAAACGCGAGAGTTTAAGATAGGCGCTCCCAACGCCTTGACAAGAATTGGGATAGACAAGTTTAGAAAGTTGCCTCATGTCGAGCGTCGTAATATATTTGGTAAATGCGTGACTTTCATGGAGACACTCGAATTCCAAAAATAGGTGGTCCGCATTCTTAAAAATTAATTACAATCGACGATCTGCCGGGTACTGCAGCAAACGTAGATCTCCACGTAAGCGAAAAGATACCGGCCATGCCCGAAGCTTCCACTACGGACGAACGACCACGCGAACAGAGGCTATTACGGGGGCTTGTAATTAAAAAACAGCTGCATACGTGTAACATTCATTGCATAGTTGAAGGACGATGTACTAAGCATTTTCCGAAGGCGTTCGGCAATGAAACTATCATGCAAGATGATAAACCTTGCCAATATAAGCGGAGGTCACCAGAAGGTGGAGAGAGCAACGTTATTAAATAACTCACGGGAGATAATACGCACTTTATCGAATACGATAATTCGCACGTAGGGGGAAAGTGGCATGAAAGAGCCAGTTTAAAAAAAAAGGATAAATAATATAGAAGGACATAAATAAATCAAAGATTTTTTTAGTCTGTCATTGTTCATGCATTTATGTACGTAATGTCATAAAACATTTTTCAAAATTAACGATATTTTTCGACTTCTAATCATTTATAAAAAAAATAAAATTCGGCTCTTTCATAACCTATAGGTATTGAAAGAGCCAACCCAAGTATTGAATGAGCCATGTTCTTATTAAAAGACTAGCTGGCCCGCCCGGCTTCGCTCGGGTATTGTGTTAAAAAAAATTATTTTTATTAAAATAAAATATCCTATATTACTGAGCGATTCTTTTGCGTAGGAAAAATGAAATTTTGTAAAGGGCAAAGCACCGAGAGTTTTTCATAAAATTCTTAAAAACATGCTCTTTTCGATAATTTTGGCCTCCGAAACTAAAAGAGTTAAACGGTTAGATTTGCACAGAAAAAAAGCGTTTTTTTTACGATTCTGTAATAATTTTAAAAGCCAACTTTTGTACGATACGATTCATTGTTCTCAAGTCTTCTTATGTTAGAATTACGTACATTTACAGTTATCAAAAATAAGCCACTAAACAAACAAATAACACTGTAGCAAGCCACAACAAATTTCTGCAATGTTCACAAAATAATTCATCGCAAAAATAAATTGTACTAAAAGCACTAACATAAAGTATAACATCTCGTAATGTCAAAATTAAAGGTTTTGGGTGAAGCCAATATTTACAACGTAGGGTTTGTTATGGATTATAAAAGTGTCATGAGATTTACAACCAACATCTGGTCATGGAAACCACCTTAAGAGAAAAAGCATTAGCCGCAATAAACAATAATTACAATACAATGAATTTAAAATCCAAAACTTAACATTTAATTTTAATAGTAACTATTTCGGGATAAAAAAGTATGCTACTCTTTGAAATGTCCTCTACCTGTCAATTAAGTCCCTTCAAAATCGGTTCAGCCGTTTCCAAGATATACATTCAAAAATGTTATGCTTAAATTAAGGGCTGTGGGAGGAGCGCCCAACGTAAGTGTCATAAGATTTACGATCCTCTGGAATGGGAACCACTTTGAGAGCGGAAGCATTCGCCGCAATAGACTTTAAAATCTAAAACTTAATATTTAAATTTAATTTAATTTAATTGTAAATATTTCCGGAATAAAAAGCATCCTACTCTATGAAAAGTTCTCTACCTGTCAATTCAAGTTCCGTCAAAATCGGTTCAGCCGTTTCCAAGATATACGGACGGACAAACAGACAGACAGACAAAAATTTTCAAAACGCAATTTCTGGTTTTGGTAACCGTCAAATAACTATATTAAATTTAAAAAAAGTCTTTATTTCGAAATTACAGACAGACACTTCATTTTTATTTATATGTATAGATTAAAACTGCACATTAACGAAGATATTATTTAATAACTAGCTGGCTCGCCCGGCTTCGCTCGGGTATTGTTAAAAAAAAATATTTTATTAAAATAAAATACCCTATATTACTGAGCGATTCTTTTGCGTAGGAAAAATGAAATTTTGAAAAATGCAAAGCACCGAGAATTTTTCAAAAAATTGTTAAAAACATGCTCTTTTCGATAATTTTAGCCTCCGAAACTAAAAGAGTTAAACGGTTAGATTTGCACACCAAAAAAAACGGGTTTACGATTCTGTAATAATTTTAAAAGCCAACTTTTGTACGATACGATTCATTGTTCTCAAGTCTTATGTTAGAATTACGTACATTTACAGTAATCAAAAATAAGCCAGTAAACAAACAAATAACACTGTAGCAAGCTACAACAAATTTCTGCAATGGTCACAAAATAATTCAACGAAAAAATAAATTGCACTAAAAGCACTAACATAAATTATAACATCTTGTAATGTCGAAATTAAAGATTTTGAGTGAAGCCAATATTTACAACGTAGGATTCGTTACGGATTATAAAAGTGTCATGAGATTTACAACCAACATCTGGTCATGGGAACCACCTTAAGGGGGCGATCCAAAACATTAGCGATTTTAACATGATGCGGTGAAATAATGAATTACTACAGCGCGGTTTAGTGCTAAGTTAAGTCTCTCAAAAAATATCTTTTGGTTTCTAGGTGGCTCTCTCGCTTGTCAGAAGTTTTAGACAAACACGGGGCCTTGAATACGATAGTTGTATAGAGATGCAAGATATCGATTTTTACGATGTTTTGAAAAACGTTCAAAATACATAAGTTGCTGCATATCTCGTTTTATCGGTCAAACTCGCATACTTTCGTCTATTTTCGACATGTAGTTTGGTATAGGAAACAGTTGATTACTTGGAATATTATTTCAAATGTTACTTATATGTGAGCAATCATTTTTCTTTTATCATACACCGTGTCTACTTTCCTTTGTTCTGGTTCTGGTGCCAGCCAGTCGGGCTGATTTCTTCATTTTCTGGGAACCAAGGGAACAAGAGGAGGTGACCCGTGGTGGTATTAAATAATTCTTGTTTCTATTTAAGCCCTTCAAAGAGCGCCATTCATGTAAGGCCATTATACGTGCCTTTTGGCGTTATTGCTGTGGCATTTATTGTTATAAACTTAAGTTGTTCCTATTAAGCTCTTCAAAGGGCACCATTCATGTAAGGCCATTATACGTGCCTTTTATGTTATTGCCGATGTAATTAATATAAGATTGATTGTACCAATTCTGGGTACGAAAGAGGTCATGCCCTTTAGAAAACAAATAGTAAGGAGATGGGTATAAAAGCCTTTCGTACCCAGGAAAGGGATTATTAATGTCACGATTCTTGAAGTGACGATTATATTTTGTGTATTGTGATTGCTCAATTATATTTTGTGTTAAAATCAAGACTGTGTATTGTGATTGCCATTATTATTTTGGTCAATATATTTATATCGGAAGAATAGTGTTTATATTTACAAACCCTGTCACTTCCAAGCTGACATCAGAAGTGGGATTCGGTAATCCAAAAACATAAAAAAAACTATAAGCTTGTGTAGTGACCGTGCTAAATACAAAAAAAGAATGGAACAATTAACCGAAGTGCTGACAAACGTCCTTAAAGGGATGCAGGAACAGTCTAATCGAGCCTTGGCACCATCGACCGAGATTAGCATCCCTGTTTACGATCCCAAGCGCGATGACAGGGGAGCCGCGTTTTGGTGTTGCGAAATTGAAAAATTAGGAGCTACTCTCCAGTGGAAACAATACGAGATGCTGATGAGGCCAACGAGCGGTCTGAAAGGCGAGGCGCAAGAATGGTACTCCGCATGGCACCCCAATGAGAAAAACTGGGTCGACTTCAAGGCCGAGATCACCGACCTATTTCCGCCGAAGAAAACCTCAGCGAAAGACTGCGAGCGGCGAGTCTCTACAGTAGCCGTAATGCTGACAGTTACTGCGAGTATGCCAGAAAAAAGATAAGTCTTTTAAAATCACTAAATTTTAACTTAAACGATTCCCAATTGTTAGAGATAGTTATTGGCGATATAGCCAACGTTGCAGTAAAAAGTACAGCTTTAAACAGCAATCCGGTATCAGTAACAGAATTATTAAGTATTTTAAGTGATTTTCACAAACCCAAATTTAAACACCCAATTGAGCACAATAACAAACGTCCTTATGACGACAACAAAACATGTTACAATTGAGGTAAACATGGGCATTTAAGCCGGGATTGTTTAAAGCAGCCACTTGATGTAAACAAAATGGCAATAAAGTCATTTGCTCTTTTGTAGTAAAGCTGGACACCGTTCTGACCAATGTTATCGAAAAAAAAATTAAAAAAAAACGATAATTAACCAGTTATTAGCAAATAGTATAATTATGAAAAGTAAATCACCTTACGCCGGATTTCATCAAATTTCAATGGCGCGCGACTCAATAGAAAAAACCGCACTTAAAACCCCCTGATGGTCATTACGAGTACCTGCGTGTACCGTTTAGGTTAGCAAATGCCCCTACTGCGTTCCAGCGCGCACTTTACAATGCTTTAGGTAATATCAGAAGCAAAACGCCTTACTTTATTTGGGCGATATTTTAATACCCTCAAAAACAATGGGTGAAGGCTTTCTTAAATTAGAACGCGTTTTAACAGCCCTAAGCGAAGCAGGAATATCTTTAAACACAAAAAAAAGGTCGATTTTTACAATGAAATTCAATATTTAGGTCAAGAAATTTCGGAGAAAGGGATCAGACCCGGAAAAAATAAATTAGAAGCTTTTTTAAAAGCACCAACCCCTAAGAGCGTAAAGCAGGTTAGGCAATTCATGGGTCTTGCGGGTTATTTTAGAAAATTTGTACCGGAGTTTGCTTCCCGTACTTCCTGTATTACAAAGCTTACGAAAACAATGAACCATTTGTTTGGAGCGTTGATCAGGACATTGCCAAAATTATGTTTGTGCATTTTAAGTAGTCGTATTCTTTTGGCAACGTTAGATGTGCTTTTAGAAACTGAACTGCACACCGACGCAAGTTCCGTCGGATTTGGAGTCATACTTTTCCAGCGTCATAGAAAATAACTCAAAGTAATCGAGTACCTACTTTTCTAAAAGAACATCAGATGTTGAATCAAAATATCATTCCTATTAGTTAGAAACACTTGCCGTTTATCATGCCATGAAGCATTTTCGCACCTATTTACTAGGGATATTTAAAAAAAAAAATTACTACAGATCGTAATTCTTTAAAATTGTCGCAAAACAAAAGGAGTTATTACCGCGAGTAGTTCATTGGTGGCTTTATTTCTAATCTTTTAACTTTGAAATAGAATATCGAAAAGGCAAGTGTAGCGATATGTTTCCACAATTTCGAATCTCTTGAGAACACAAATTAACAAAAAGTCAGAATGGTCGAACGCTATTAATAAACTTCAATTCATATTGAGTACCACTTGTTCAGATGTTGGAGATTTCATCTACTATCACTCAGGGAATTCACATTTTGCCAAACTAGACAGAAAGCACGAAGGTCCATGTGGGGTCATAACGTTATTGCCCAATGACCGAATAGAAGCAAAAAATCTTACCACCAACAGGAAAAAGGTCATCGCCAGGGATATGGTTCGCGTATGGCCTGGAGAATATAGTAAGAACAATTAGAAAGTGTAACCAATATTAAAAAAAAAAAAAAAAAAAAAAAAAAAAACAAGTTAAAACTTATGAGTTACAGGCAGCGACTCTGTAAACTCAGGTTGTCCAGGCAACGACTCTGGCAATCGTTATTCTTTTGTTTGGAGCTACAGGCAGTGTCTCTGTAAGCTTATGAGTTACAGACAGCGACTCTGTAAACTCAGGTTGTCCAGGCAGCGACTCTGGCAATCATTAAAAAAAAAAAAATAATGTAAAGTTTTGAACAACAGGCAGCGTCTCTGTGTGTTCTGGAGCTACAGGCAGTGTCTCTGTAAGCTTATGAGTTACAGGCAGCGACTCTGTAAACTCAGGTTGTCCAGGCAGCGACTCTGGCAATCATTAAAAAAAAAAAAAAATGTAAAGTTTTGAACAACAGGCAGCGTCTCTGTGTGTTCTGGAGCTACAGGCAGTGTCTCTGTAAGCTTATGAGTTACAGGCAGCGACTCTGTAAACTCAGGTTGTCCAGGCAGCGACTCTGGCAATCGTAAATCTTTGTTTAGAACTACAGGCAGCGTCTCTGTATGTTTTTGGGTTATCAGGCAGCGTCTCTGATACCATTCTCAAAAAAAAAAATTTGATCAGTACATCTCAGCAAACAGCTTGAGTGTATTATTGAACCACATGGATTTAAAATAAGTCAAGATACTTTAAGAATGTTTCTTTTAAGGTAAACAAGGAAATAATTCGAGAACGAATTATGGTTCAGGATGGGCCGTGTGAGCAATCATTTTTTTTTATCATACACCGTGTCTACTTTCCTTTGTTCTGGTTCTGGTGCCAGCCAGTCGGGCTGATTTCTTCATTTTCTGGGAACCAAGGGAACAAGAGGAGGTGACCCGTGGTGGTATTAAATAATTCTTGTTTCTATTTAAGCCCTTCAAAGAGCGCCATTCATGTAAGGCCATTATACGTGCCTTTTGGCGTTATTGCTGTGGCATTTATTGTTATAAACTTAAGTTGTTCCTATTAAGCTCTTCAAAGGGCACCATTCATGTAAGGCCATTATACGTGCCTTTTTATGTTATTGCCGATGTAATTAATATAAGATTGATTGTACCAATTCTGGGTACGAAAGAGGTCATGCCCTTTTAGAAAAACAAATAGTAAGGAGATGGGTATAAAAGCCTTTCGTACCCAGGAAAGGGATTATTAATGTCACGATTCTTGAAGTGACGATTATATTTTGTGTATTGTGATTGCTCAATTATATTTTGTGTTAAAATCAAGACTGTGTATTGTGATTGCCATTATTATTTTGGTCAATATATTTATATCGGAAGAATAGTGATTATATTTACAAACCCTGTCACTTCCAAGCTGACATATACATATTCAGAGAATTTTCATGCGATTTCGATTGTTAGGTTTGGCGGAAAGCGCAAAGTAAGCGTCGGCGCGCAATTCAAAACCAGTTTAAATTTAAGAACACATATTTATTATGTTATGAATCTTAATTAATGCGAATTGTTTTATTTATATTACAAAGTAACATAAATATGTGTATAAAATTGTAAAATACTTTTTACTTTTTCTTTAAAATAAAAAAATAATAATTATAGTATTGCAGAAGGGCGTTAATGATTAATTTTCTGGATTTCTTTTTATTTGTTCTGATGATATGTTTATTATTTTTAAATATAGTTCTCATGTTATATAATTTTATCATAAATAAATGTTGAAAATACTTTGATACTAATGTTTTTTAGTCCAATTATATTTAATAAAAAAAAAATTTCTATATAAATTTTTAAATCGTTTTATATATCGAAATTATTTATAATTATGGTTAAAAAATAATGAACAAAATTTTAAGCGCAGAAGAGTATTTTGTGGTAAAAATATACACCGTGATAAGGGGGTAAGAACGAAAAAAGTTAAATTTTGGAAATAATAAACATGCTTAGTATTTTCAAATTTTAGAACAATTGGAAATGATGGGGAATACAAAGTGAATACCTATTTAAATTGCATACCTTTAATAAATATTTTCTCAAAAGGGCATATTTTTGCAGGGATCGACAATTTTGGAACAGATGATAACGAAATTTATTTTATTTTATTATCTATGTGTGCTGCCAGAAAATGTTTACCAAAATCGGCATACTTCAATTGCTTGATAGCCATTTAATAAAAATGAATATCAAAAAAATAAAATCTACGATAATTTCACAAGCTTTGCCGTTTGATTAATACAATTATCATTATTTTGAAAAACGGACGAAAGCTTCGAAGTTGGGCTGTTTTACGTTTTATTAATTTTTTTGTGTAAAACTCGTTGATTTATCAAAAATCCAAAATTATATTTTTTTAAAAACGGATGATCTTTAACTCTAAAAAAATTCAACTTTACATCTTCAAAAAAATAAAATCAAAAACCTACAACCACTTCACAACATACTATAACGTTTATCAAAGTCTATTTGTATACGTGCTTTATTTTTTGGAAGATTGTGATCCCTACCATACCTTTTGGTGGCACCCCTGAGGTTTATAAACCTTGTTTTGTATAACATCTATAATAGGGTGCTTCGTTTTTAAACGATTTTTTTTTTAAATTTATGGTCCATTGAGAAAATATTGTTCTAAACAAAAAAATAAATTTTCACATAATTTCAATCTTTAATTTAATTGGTTATTAGTTAATTTTCAAATTTTCACATTTATTTAATATGTGAATTTACAATTTTTTTTCAATTATCTATATATCTGCTGCATTTTAGGTAATTGTCGTGTTCTTTATGAAAAATTGTAGGAAAAATAACAATCTTTAAAAGTGCTCCATAGTTGGATCTGTCACTTGAATGGTTTCACGGCATTTTTTTCATAAACGGCTAAACTTATAGCAAAAAGATAAATGGCAATTTTGGAGGAAATTAAATTTTCTACAAAAAAGGTCTGCAGTCAAGAGTTGTGAAAAAATAATAAATAAACGGTTATTTGAAAATTTAATATGGAATTTTTAACACGATAATACAAAAATATTTTAAATGTTTATACGTTGGAATGTATTTATCTTATAAACTAATCACTTTACAACTTGGGCTCTACGGTGGGCACTTTTAAAAATTTATATTTTCTTTACAAATTTCCGCAAAGAACAAGATAATTCTATAAAATGCAGGACAGATACAGATATATAAATTCACGTGTTAAATGCATGTAAAAATTTTAAAATTAATTGGCGACCACTTAGAATTAAAATTAAAGATTGAAAATTGGAGAAAATTTCTTTTTCTGTTCTAAAACAATATTTTGTCTGCGGATCGCAAAAATAATTGTTTAAAAACGAAGCACCCTAATACATATATTTTTTTATGCTGGCTATTATTCAAAATGTTTATCTTTATGAATAATTAAAATTTGCAGTAATTTTAGTATTGGAAACGTTACGCACAAAAGTTTCATTAAAATCACTTAACTTATTATAAATGTAAAAATAACTAATATTAAAAATTGTTATTATAATATTGAGTTGAAAGGTGTGAAAATTATTTTTTAAATATTAACAGAATAAGAACAAGTTGCATTTATAGTTCAATATCGATCGATCCTGTGTAGAACACTCTGTCTAAGCGTAATTAGAAATATGCAATACACAACATTTCTAACATCAGGCACTAGAATGAAATGGTTTAATATTTTGTAGGGATTGATTTATATTTTCATAAAATATATTGAGTAATGAATGCATTGATATTATTACACCATTACGTTGTTACGATTTTTATCGATCTGCGTTCAGCGTACCTGAAAAACATCTGGTCCGCGGGGCAGCACCGCAAGGAATAGCGCTATTACGCAATCCTTACTAGTCCTAAACGATTTCTTATATAAAAACCATACAAATATGTTTGTAATCATTACAGACCCTAAAATAAATTCTGAGTGTAATTTTTAATTATTATAGTCTTTTTTCTGATGTAATAACTCCATCCCAAGGCGCCATTACCCCACAACTTGAGGATATAAAGCAACTCCTTGAAATCTATATTTTTCTTCATCAGGCTCAAGATCTAAGAAATTTCTTTTATCTGATTTCGCCAATTTAAAGCCATTACTTAAGAACAGGACATATGCAAGAAACATAATTAAATTTTCAGAAATAATAAATACACCTATCGCTTTTTCGTCAATGAAAATCACAGAAGTAATTCTCATTAGTCAAACATGTGGTGTCGGAATTTCCAGCACTTGAATGGTAAACAAAAATTTTCAAATATAACTGTTCAGCGCTATTACCATCTAACGCATAAGAGTCAAAGTTTTGGTTAGCGAAGACAACGAACCGCAATAAAAATTTCAACATAACCCTATCAAGAGAGATCATGAACAGTGCCTCGGCGTTTCTATTACCAAATTGTTATTAGACACTTTTGAAACACAATTTTTTAATAATGTATACATAAAAGATGCCTCTAGAGCATATTACATTTCAAATTTGATAAAATTGCCTAGTTTTTGCACAATTACAGCCTAAACTATTATCTTTTTTGCCCCTTAAAACATTGTAATTTAAGTAGGTTTGCTATTTTTTTTTAGATTTACATTACATTTTTGTGCAAAATGAACTATAATATCTTCTAGTCCAATCCTTTATTGGTCTATTTAATTTTTTTTACAACATTTTATATTGTTAATTAGAAATGGTAATCGAAATAAAAAACATCTAAATTTTTATCGATATTAGGCAACCCATTTCTCTCGGATCGCCCCCTTAAGAAAGAAAGCATTAGCCGCAACAAATAATGATTACAATACAATGAATTTAAAATCCAAAACTTAACATTTAATTTTAATTTTAATAGTAAATATTTCGGGATAAAAAAGCATGCTACTCTTTGAAATGTCCTCTACCTGTCAATTTAAGTCCCGTCAAAATCGGTTCGGCCGTTTCCAAGATATACGGTAAAAAATTTTATACTTAAATTAAAGGCTGTGGGAGGAGCGCCCAACGTAAGTGTCATAAGATTTACGATCCTCTGGAATGGGAACCACTTTGAGAGCGGAACCATTCGCCGCAATATACTTTAAAATCTAAAACTTAATATTTAAATTTAATTTAATTTAATTTAATCGTAAATATTTCCGGAATAAAAAGCATCCTACTCTATGAAATGTTTTCTACCTGTCAATTCAAGTCCCGTCAAAATCGATTCAGCCGTTTCCAATATATATGGGCGGACAAACAGACAGACAGACAAAAATTTTCAAAACGCAATTTTTGGTTTTCGTAACCATCAAATAACTATATTAAATTTAAAAAAAGTCTTTATTTCGAAATTACAGACAGACACATCATTTTTATTTATATGTATAGATAATCTTAAGCTATAATTTTAGATCTTATATAATTATAAAACGTTTTAAATAACGCAAACTCTGGATAAAATATTTACTTACATAAATCTAAGAAACTGTCAAAAAATTTGACGTTTGAGATCAATCATTGCAAAAACTTAAAAACATTTTTAGCAAAAATAATTCAATTTCCCTTTTACGCCACAGAATTTATATGCCCAACCGTTACAACTTTGCATCGGTACCCCTTTTGATTGCTGTTACTACAATTATTATTACATATTATGCAATTAAGAGGTAGCTCTTTCATTACACTGCAGTCTGGCTCTTTCAAAGCATATTCTCTCAAGAAACAAAATCTCGAAAATTACTATGAAATCAAAGATTAACCTGCAAAATATATACGTTATTAGAAGGCCTAATATATCTATAAAATTATAGTGTAATCATATTATTATTAGTTTTGTACGTATAGGCGTTAGAATACAAAAAAAACTGAACTCAAAACCTTACTTTTTGACGACAAAATCTTCAATACATCGTATTGGCGCCGTTTATTGACGGTGAACGGTCAAATTTTTGTGAGCGATATCTGGCTATGGTTGCTATCTTAAAATAATAATACATGAATGATTCGTATGAAAACTGCCGCGTAATTGATAATGGCTCTTTCAAAACTTGGCTCCTTCATGCCACTTTCCCCCTAAATTATGTTGAAATATGCATGCCATCTTAATGTAGAATGGGTGTACGGCAAGGGGGGCATTAAATACGCTTGCAAGTACCCTATTAAAGAGGTCGAATATCAGTACATTTGTGTAGCGAGCGACTCGAATTCGGTAAACTACAACGATTTCAACATGATAGTCAACGCTAACTATAGATGAGGAATAAATGTGTTTATAAGAATGTACGGTTATCCGATCGTACGAATGTCTCACGCTAAACATTTCCTGTCGATTCATTTTCCGAACGAAGCACCGTAAGTGTTGGTCGGAGGTGTAGGGAAAACACTTATACGAGTATTTGTTAATCTCACTTTACTTTTTATCTTTTCAGAAAAACCATTTTTCGTTTAAAACGAAGGACTTCCTAACAAATTACCGAAGATGTAACGTTGTATGGAGACACCTGGAATATAAACTACGAGGTAAATATATTAGAAAATGGGAATATTTACGACGCATTCCCAACAAGAAAATCGCCGAGCTACAAAACACTTCATTAAGAATCACCCGTTAATGAGCATTTATCGAGTTTTCTTCGAGTACGGAAAAATAGGTATAACATAAATTAATTTTTTAAGCAACATTTTATATAATATTCACTTCTTTTGTTATAGTTATACGTCAATAAAAAAAAAGTTCAGCAATACGGGTTGTGCAACAGTGTGGAAATCTAGAGGCCGGCACACGAAAGAACATGGGCAACGTCGGGAAACTTTCGTCCAACTCCATGTTATAGTATGAACGGAAAGTCTATATCTGAAGATCAAATAAGCACCTGCAAATTACTTACAGAAGATATAGAATTGTATAAGTGACGAACTATAGTGAACGCGAAAAATGATATTGTAGCAAACGCGATAAATGAATGAAGCGGCTTTGATAGATTTGCTTAATCACCCATGAATACTTCTATCTCACGCGCGCGACCGTGAGATATTGAGTAAGCGTAGATATCCCAATAATCTTTAACACACAGCTAACTAGAGTTTTCTATCTACTTTACCTTGAAATTACTGTATCGCCAAGGCCCAGATACTTCTCGAAGCTTCCGAATAGATTAAGCAACACATATATAAACTCCGAAACACTTCCTCATTTTAGTTACGACCGAGTCTGTTATTGTGAAGTGCCAACGCTCTAAGTCCGTACGCCCGGTGAATCTACGAGGTAGCGCTATCGCGATCTGTATAAATAAATGTAAATAAATATACCAGTGACAATCGTTTAAATAAATATACGAGTGTAAATAAATTAGTTAGTGAATTAGAATCGTAAGTTAGTTAGTTAGTAAATAAATGTTAAGTGCTAGTGTTTAAGTTATTGGTGAAGGAGAATTTGTTTATTATTTGTGTTAATAAATCGTAATTGTAAATTTAGTGGCCAACTCTGTGTTATTATTCACAACCCGAGTACGAACCGCTTTTGCCCTCGTTGGAAATTGGACCTGGATTGGGAAAACCGTTACAATTGGTGTCAGGTGTGGGGTTGTGAATATTCGCGAGTGTTAAATAAATAAATTAACGGAATATTTGAGTGTAACATTAAAAAGTGAAAATAAATAAAAATGGGTTCCGGAAAATTGTTAAAAGACCTTAAAGTCGCCGAACTGAAGAGCGAGTTGGAGGAACGCGAGTTGGATATGTCCGGATTTAAAAGCCAATTGGTAAAACGGTTATTGGACGCACCAGTAAATGAAGAAAAAAATCCGGAGGAGTACAGATTTGACTACTGTACTGCTGATATTAGTACGGTGATGGAAAGAATGTTGGAAAAGATTCAGGAAAGTTCAAAAGGAATGAAAGAAGAATTAGTGGACCATTCTAAAAAAATGGAAGAACGAATGAAGGATATTCAAGAAAATTCCGCAAAAATGAAAGAAGAATTAATGGACCATTCTAAAAAAATGAAGGAAGATGTAATGGAGCACTCCAGAAGTTTAGAGAGCAGGATAATGGAAAAAGTGACACAACAGTGTGATGAGAAATTGGAGAAACTTCAGGACGAAATAGCAGCTCTTAAATCTCAGCTGGGAACCATTGAAACCAATGGCGAAATTTCCACATTAATCGCCGAAAGAAAATTTGTAGACCCACCTAGAACCATTCAGCAACCTCCGCAGTTTGAGGGAAAAAACACCGTGGGACAACTACCAGCGTCAATTTGAGGCGGCTGCTAAGGCCAATGGGTGGACGCTTGAGGAAAAAGCCACGGCATTAACTTTGGCTCTTTGTGGAGACGCTGCCGACATTCTACAAACGCTTCCTGACCAAGACTTGGGGAATTACAGTCAACTTACCAAAAGCTTGGAAACGCGGTATGGGTCAGCGCATTTAAGGCAGGCGTACCACTATCAGCTTAAAACCTGTTACCAGAAACCGGCTGAAACTTTACAAGAGTTTCAGCTCGCCATAATTCGGTTGGTCCGTTACGCATATTCGGATACATCAAAGGAGGTACAAGAGCGATTGGCGGTCCAGGCCTTCGCAGATGGACTTCGAGACACGGAGGTTAAACAAAGTGTCCTGTTGTCGAGATCCAAAACCATCTCCGAAGCATTGGCATGTGCCTTGGAATTTGAGTCGGCGAAACTCAATTCCAAAAGTACGGGGAGACTTCGTGAAGTCAGTGGGACCGAGGCCGAAAAATCAAGCGAACTCAATGAAATAAGAAAAATGATGGAAGCGCTTATAAAGGAAAAGAGAGAGCCGATGCGATGTTGGGGATGCGACCAAGTGGGACATAGGCAACGCCAATGTAGGAAGTGGAGGGGTGGTACAGCCCCATCGGGGTCGACCACCAAGGCGTCGGAAAGGGTCAACGAGAAAGGGCAACCGTCGAACTGCCAGCAACAAGCCCCACATAAAATAGTGCAAGTTACCTCCAAACAACATCCGTCCGGCAGCATCTTTATAGATGGGTTAATTAATAATAAAGTGCGTGCTTTGTTGCTGGACACAGGTGCAACAAAAACCATTATCAGACCAGACGTTGTATCCTCCAAAATCAAGATACGACCCACTAAATGGCGCCTGCGCACTGCAACAGGTGACTCGGCTACAACACATGGTGAAGCCAGCATCCGTCTGACAATAGGAAACACATCCTTTACACATTTGGCGATTGTGGCCGAGATTGAAGATGAAGTCATTATCGGTATGGACATCATGAACACCAAAGGATTCGAATTGAATCTCAGGGATGGTGTTGTAAAAATAAATGGCGAAGAAAGTGTGATACATAGGAGAGATGAAACTACAATTCGAGCGTTCCTAATCGAAGATACCGAGATACCAGAACGCGCTGAAGTAATCGTCGAGGCGGTCTTGGAAAATAATGGAAATGATGGGAGCATTATGATGCTTGAGCCAAGAAACGACGATGAAAAGGTGGCAGTCGGAATTGTAGTGGGAAAAGTTTGACGCGTGTCGCAAGCACTGTCCCGGTACGAGTGGCAAACATGAACTATCACCGGTCACCTTACGGAAAGGGACGAATTTAGCTGATTGCTGCTCTGTTTCCTCTATTATTCGAGAAGTGAAAGTCTGCGATAAACCATTGTTGGAGGAATCAGAACCTCTTAAGGATTTGATCAGTGCTTCTTCTAAGGGTTTGAGCCGTTACGAACGAAATGGGCTCGAAAATTTAATCAATAAGTATTGGACTATATTCGAGAGCAGGCATCAATCCAAAGGGAGGACCAACATGGTTCATCACAAGGTCAACACCAATGGTGCTCAACCCATCCGCCAAACAGCTAGAAGATTACCCTTAGCCAAACGAGAAGAGGTCGACAGAATAATCCAGGAAATGGAAAAGGAAGGCGTAATCGAACCATCTACCGGCCCTTGGGCGTCACCTGTCGTGCTGGTCAAATTTTTGTGAGCGATATCTGGCTATGGTTGCTATCTTAAAATAATAATACATGAATGATTCGTATGAAAACTGCCGCGTAATTGATAATGGCTCTTTCAAAACTTGGCTCCTTCATGCCACTTTCCCCCTAAATTATGTTGAAATATGCATGCCATCTTAATGTAGAATGGGTGTACGGCAAGGGGGGCATTAAATACGCTTGCAAGTACCCTATTAAAGAGGTCGAATATCAGTACATTTGTGTAGCGAGCGACTCGAATTCGGTAAACTACAACGATTTCAACATGATAGTCAACGCTAACTATAGATGAGGAATAAATGTGTTTATAAGAATGTACGGTTATCCGATCGTACGAATGTCTCACGCTAAACATTTCCTGTCGATTCATTTTCCGAACGAAGCACCGTAAGTGTTGGTCGGAGGTGTAGGGAAAACACTTATACGAGTATTTGTTAATCTCACTTTACTTTTTATCTTTTCAGAAAAACCATTTTTCGTTTAAAACGAAGGACTTCCTAACAAATTACCGAAGATGTAACGTTGTATGGAGACACCTGGAATATAAACTACGAGGTAAATATATTAGAAAATGGGAATATTTACGACGCATTCCCAACAAGAAAATCGCCGAGCTACAAAACACTTCATTAAGAATCACCCGTTAATGAGCATTTATCGAGTTTTCTTCGAGTACGGAAAAATAGGTATAACAAAAATTTAAATTTTTTTAAGCAACATTTTATATAATATTCACTTCTTTTGTTATAGTTATACGTCAATAAAAAAAAAGTTCAGCAATACGGGTTGTGCAACAGTGTGGAAATCTAGAGGCCGGCACACGAAAGAACATGGGCAACGTCGGGAAACTTTCGTCCAACTCCATGTTATAGTATGAACGGAAAGTCTATATCTGAAGATCAAATAAGCACCTGCAAATTACTTACAGAAGATATAGAATTGTATAAGTGACGAACTATAGTGAACGCGAAAAATGATATTGTAGCAAACGCGATAAATGAATGAAGCGGCTTTGATAGATTTGCTTAATCACCCGCGAAATACTTCTATCTCACGCGCGCGACCGTGAGATATTGAGTAAGCGTAGATATCCCAATAATCTTTTAACACACAGCTAACTAGAGTTTTCTATCTACTTTACCTTGAAATTACTGTATCGCCAAGGCCCAGATACTTCTCGAAGCTTCCGAATAGATTAAGCAACACATATATAAACTCCGAAACACTTCCTCATTTTAGTTACGACCGAGTCTGTTATTGTGAAGTGCCAACGCTCTAAGTCCGTACGCCCGGTGAATCTACGAGGTAAGCGCTATCGCGATCTGTATAAATAAATGTAAATAAATATACCAGTGACAATCGTTTAAATAAATATACGAGTGTAAATAAATTAGTTAGTGAATTAGAATCGTAAGTTAGTTAGTTAGTAAATAAATGTTAAGTGCTAGTGTTTAAGTTATTGGTGAAGGAGAATTTGTTTATTATTTGTGTTAATAAATCGTAATTGTAAATTTAGTGGCCAACTCTGTGTTATTATTCACAACCCGAGTACGAACCGCTTTTGCTCTCGTTGGAAATTGGACCTGGATTGGGAAAACCGTTACAATTGGTGTCAGGTGTGGGGTTGTGAATATTCGCGAGTGTTAAATAAATAAATTAACGGAATATTTGAGTGTAACATTAAAAAGTGAAAATAAATAAAAATGGGTTCCGGAAAATTGTTAAAAGACCTTAAAGTCGCCGAACTGAAGAGCGAGTTGGAGGAACGCGAGTTGGATATGTCCGGATTTAAAAGCCAATTGGTAAAACGGTTATTGGACGCACCAGTAAATGAAGAAAAAAATCCGGAGGAGTACAGATTTGACTACTGTACTGCTGATATTAGTACGGTGATGGAAAGAATGTTGGAAAAGATTCAGGAAAGTTCAAAAGGAATGAAAGAAGAATTAGTGGACCATTCTAAAAAAATGGAAGAACGAATGAAGGATATTCAAGAAAATTCCGCAAAAATGAAAGAAGAATTAATGGACCATTCTAAAAAAATGAAGGAAGATGTAATGGAGCACTCCAGAAGTTTAGAGAGCAGGATAATGGAAAAAGTGACACAACAGTGTGATGAGAAATTGGAGAAACTTCAGGACGAAATAGCAGCTCTTAAATCTCAGCTGGGAACCATTGAAACCAATGGCGAAATTTCCACATTAATCGCCGAAAGAAAATTTGTAGACCCACCTAGAACCATTCAGCAACCTCCGCAGTTTGACGGAAAAACACCGTGGGACAACTACCAGCGTCAATTTGAGGCGGCTGCTAAGGCCAATGGGTGGACGCTTGAGGAAAAAGCCACGGCATTAACTTTGGCTCTTTGTGGAGACGCTGCCGACATTCTACAAACGCTTCCTGACCAAGACTTGGGGAATTACAGTCAACTTACCAAAAGCTTGGAAACGCGGTATGGGTCAGCGCATTTAAGGCAGGCGTACCACTATCAGCTTAAAAACCGTTACCAGAAACCGGCTGAAACTTTACAAGAGTTTCAGCTCGCCATAATTCGGTTGGTCCGTTACGCATATTCGGATACATCAAAGGAGGTACAAGAGCGATTGGCGGTCCAGGCCTTCGCAGATGGACTTCGAGACACGGAGGTTAAACAAAGTGTCCTGTTGTCGAGATCCAAAACCATCTCCGAAGCATTGGCATGTGCCTTGGAATTTGAGTCGGCGAAACTCAATTCCAAAAGTACGGGGAGACTTCGTGAAGTCAGTGGGACCGAGGCCGAAAAATCAAGCGAACTCAATGAAATAAGAAAAATGATGGAAGCGCTTATAAAGGAAAAGAGAGAGCCGATGCGATGTTGGGGATGCGACCAAGTGGGACATAGGCAACGCCAATGTAGGAAGTGGAGGGGTGGTACAGCCCCATCGGGGTCGACCACCAAGGCGTCGGAAAGGGTCAACGAGAAAGGGCAACCGTCGAACTGCCAGCAACAAGCCCCACATAAAATAGTGCAAGTTACCTCCAAACAACATCCGTCCGGCAGCATCTTTATAGATGGGTTAATTAATAATAAAGTGCGTGCTTTGTTGCTGGACACAGGTGCAACAAAAACCATTATCAGACCAGACGTTGTATCCTCCAAAATCAAGATACGACCCACTAAATGGCGCCTGCGCACTGCAACAGGTGACTCGGCTACAACACATGGTGAAGCCAGCATCCGTCTGACAATAGGAAACACATCCTTTACACATTTGGCGATTGTGGCCGAGATTGAAGATGAAGTCATTATCGGTATGGACATCATGAACACCAAAGGATTCGAATTGAATCTCAGGGATGGTGTTGTAAAAATAAATGGCGAAGAAAGTGTGATACATAGGAGAGATGAAACTACAATTCGAGCGTTCCTAATCGAAGATACCGAGATACCAGAACGCGCTGAAGTAATCGTCGAGGCGGTCTTGGAAAATAATGGAAATGATGGGAGCATTATGATGCTTGAGCCAAGAAACGACGATGAAAAGGTGGCAGTCGGAATTGTAGTGGGAAAAAGTTTGACGCGTGTCGCAAGCACTGTCCCGGTACGAGTGGCAAACATGAACTATCACCCGGTCACCTTACGGAAAGGGACGAATTTAGCTGATTGCTGCTCTGTTTCCTCTATTATTCGAGAAGTGAAAGTCTGCGATAAACCATTGTTGGAGGAATCAGAACCTCTTAAGGATTTGATCAGTGCTTCTTCTAAGGGTTTGAGCCGTTACGAACGAAATGGGCTCGAAAATTTAATCGATAAGTATTGGACTATATTCGAGAGCAGGCATCAATCCAAAGGGAGGACCAACATGGTTCATCACAAGGTCAACACCAATGGTGCTCAACCCATCCGCCAAACAGCTAGAAGATTACCCTTAGCCAAACGAGAAGAGGTCGACAGAATAATCCAGGAAATGGAAAAGGAAGGCGTAATCGAACCATCTACCGGCCCTTGGGCGTCACCTGTCGTGCTGGTAAAGAAAAAAGGATGGCTCCACCCGGTTTTGTGTAGACTACCGGCAATTAAACAACGTGACGAAGAAGGACAGCTACCCTTTACCAAGAATCGACGATACCCTGGACACACTTGCGGGGGCAAAAATCTTCTCGACGCTAGATTTAAAAAGCGGATACTGGCAAGTAGAGATGGCACCAGAAGATAAAGAAAAAAACAGCATTCACCGTAGGCACGGGATTATGGCAGTTTAAGGTCATGCCTTTTGGATTGTGTAATGCACCAGCAACTTTTGAAAGACTGATGGAGACCGTTCTAAGGGGTTTATCGTGGAAAACCTGTTTAGTCTACCTCGATGACATCATCGTAATGGGTACTTCGTTCGAGGATCACCTAATAAATTTAGAACAGGTGTTTCAAAGATTACAAAGTTCCGGATTGAGACTAAACCCAAAGAAGTGTAATCTCTTTCAAAAGGAAGTTAAGTATCTGGGCCACATTGTTTCAAGCAAAGGCGTCGCCGTGGACGACAACAAAATAGAGACAGTTCGTGATTGGCCAGTACCTAGCGACAAGCATGAAGTTAGAAGTTTTCTGGGACTCTGTACTTACTATAGGCGTTATGTATTGGGTTTTGCCAATATAGCCAAGCCCTTGACGCGCCTTACCGAAGACCTGCGCAAGTTTCAATGGGACAGCAGTTGTCAAGAAGCTTTCCTTGAACTGAAAAATGCATTAACCAACGCCCCTGTCTTGAGTTACCCTCTACCACACGGGAGGTTCACTCTAGACACAGATGCCAGCAACGTGGGGATAGGAGCAGTTCTTTCTCAGGAGCAAGACGGGCAGGAGAAAGTGATTGGGTATTTCAGTAAAACCCTGTCCAAACCAGAAAGGAACTACTGCGTTACTCGGCGCGAACTCTTAGCTGTAATCAAGGCTGCAGAACACTTCTACAAGTATTTGTATGGGCGAAGATTTTTATTGCGAACTGATCACGCGGCATTACAGTGGTTGTTGCGTTTTAAAAATCCAGAAGGGCAAGTCGCCAGATGGATCGAAAGGCTGCAAGAATTTGATTTCGAAACCCGCCATCGAGCGGGTACAGCTCATCGAAATGCAGATGCCTTATCTAGAAGACCTTGCCTGGACGACTGCAAACATTGTAATCGCGTCGAAGAAAAGGATGCTGTCATTAACAGGACAACCGTGGTGGATGAACACTGGAACGCAGATCAGCTAGCTAAAGATCAAGAGGATGACCCCGCATTGGGAATACTGATCCGGTGGAAGAAAAACGGGCAGAGACCTAGCTGGGAAGAGGTCGCCAAGTATTCTCCGGATGTGAAATCGTTATGGGCACAATGGAATTCCTTCATCCTGGATGGAAACGTGTTGAAACGTGTGTTTAAAGGCTCCGATGGGCAGGAAGAAAGGCGGCAGGTCTTAATTCCAAATGGAAGGATTTATGACATCCTGGAAGAAGTTCATGGTGGAACTTCGGGAGGTCATCTGGGAGCAGCAAAGACGCTAGAGAAAATAAGGGATCGTTTCTATTGGATGCGATGTAAAAAGGATGTGATGGATTGGTGCCAAAAATGTGTTGCGTGTGCAGCGGCGAATGGTCCTGGCAGAAAACCCAGAGCTCCAATGTGTCAGTACAATGTCGGTAGTCCGTTTGAAAGAATTGCCATAGATGTAGCCGGCCCTTTTCCCCAAACAGACTTGGGAAATAAGTACATCATTGTAGTAATGGACTACTTCAGCAAATGGGTAGAAGCCTACGCTGTACCGAATCAAGAGGCCGTTACTGTGGCTGACGTGCTGGTAAAGGAATGGATTTGTCGATTTGGCGTACCCATGGAACTACACTCCGACCAGGGAAGAAATTTTGAGTCCGGAGTATTCCAAAATTTATGTAAATTGCTGTCCATCAGAAAAACGCGAACAACTGCATTACACCCGCAGTCAGATGGCATGGTAGAGAGAATGAATCGGACAATCAACCGCCACCTAGCAAAAGTAGTCTCCGACCATCAAAGAGACTGGGACTCTTGTCTTCATTTGTTTCTGCTGGCTTACCGCTCAGCCGTCCACGAAACAACTGGTCAATCGCCGGCAAGCATTGTCATGGGACGAGAGTTACGATTACCCTGTGACCTAAAGTTCGGCTGCTTACCAGGGGAAGATGTTGTTGAGGAAGGTTATGTCGATAAATTGCGATCCAAAATGGACAGCATTCACCAACGGGTCCGGCACAACATCCAAGGAGCTAGCGACCGCATGAAAGAGTCTTACGACATTAGAGCTCACGAAGGAGGTTACCAAAAGGGCGCTTTAGTTTGGCTATACAATCCCCAGAGACGTCGTGGTTTAAGTCCAAAGTTGCAAACATCGTGGGAGGGTCCCTACGAAGTGCTCGAACGAATTAACGACGTTGTATACCGTATAAGCAAACAACCGCGAGGAAAGCCCAAGGTGGTGCATTTCAATCGACTCGCCCCTTATGCTGGTAACAACGACGCAGAAGTACGACCTCTAAAAACTACACAAGAGGCCAACGAGTCGTTTGCGAACTTTATGTCACTGTATTCGGGGAGCAGTAAAATTCGTCACGGGATAACCAGAGAGGAAAACTGCGATCTCTTCCAAGTTCCCACCCACTATGCCTTAGCGTGTTCAGTAGCACAGGACTTAGAAATGCCAAATGGGGTTGCTTCGGTGTTCAGGAAAAAGTTCGGGGAAATCAAAAACTTCCACGAACAGAGGGTATGCGTAGGGGACGCTATTCTACGCCGTTTAGGAGAACGCAAACTCCTATATTTGGTGACCAAGTCAAAAACATCAGACAAAATGCAGTACAGCGATATATGGACCGCTTTAAAGCAGTTAAAGGATGTGATGACTTCCAACAACATCACAAAATTTGCCATCCCGAAGCTGGTTGCCAACTACGACGGACTCAACTGGAGAACTGTTCGAAATATGCTGGAGGTCCTCTTTGCGGGCACCAACGTAGAAATCCTGGTATGCTGTTACAATCTTCAGAAGACAATGGAGAAAACCGTCGATTGCCGATATCGACACAGCCCAAGATGTACATTTCGGGACGAAATGGAGCTAAGAAGGGGGCAATGTAGCAAACGCGATAAATGAATGAAGCGGCTTCGATAGATTTGCTTAATCACCCGCGAAATACTTCTATCTCACGCGCGCGACCGTGAAATATTGAGTAAGCGTAGATATCCCAATAATCTTTTAACACACAGCTAACTAGAGTTTTCTATCTACTTTACCTTGAAATTACTGTATCGCCAAGGCCCAGATACTTCTCGAAGCTTCCGAATAGATTAAGCAACACATATATAAACTCCGAAACACTTCCTCATTTTAGTTACGACCGAGTCTGTTATTGTGAAGTGCCAACGCTCTAAGTCCGTACGCCCGGTGAATCTACGAGGTAAGCGCTATCGCGATCTGTATAAATAAATGTAAATAAATATACCAGTGACAATCGTTTAAATAAATATACGAGTGTAAATAAATTAGTTAGTGAATTAGAATCGTAAGTTAGTTAGTTAGTAAATAAATGTTAAGTGCTAGTGTTTAAGTTATTGGTGAAGGAGAATTTGTTTATTATTTGTGTTAATAAATCGTAATTGTAAATTTAGTGGCCAACTCTGTGTTATTATTCACAACCCGAGTACGAACCGCTTTTGCTCTCGTTGGAAATTGGATTTGGATTGGTAAAAACCGTTACAATATTATACAAAACTTTTGATTGTGGCTCGCTTATTAAAATATTGTTAGAAAATTGTAAACATGCGATCGCGCTGCTGTCGTTGGCATGAAAACAGGTCAGAATAATGTCATTGTTTTAAATTTCAGTTTGATCGTTATACATAACGTATAGGGGTCATTCCATATGAAATCAACAAATGGGGTGTGCCGCATGATTTTTAATTTTAATAAAAAAAATTGTAGATGATTTTTGTGGTGCCAGAAGTGCTAAACCGTCACCATTTATTTTTTTTGTTGTATAACTTCCGATCAGTGCCCATCTGAAGTCAAAAATTGGGTCAATTTCATACTTGTACATAATTGGCTCTAGCTTTTTATTTAGGACAGGTATTGAAATGGTTGTTTTTTTATTTGAAAGGGTCATAAATGTGCATTTTATATAATACAATAAAATTGAACTAAAACAATTAGGAACAAGATAGTGATCATCCGACATTTCCACAATTTTTTCTCATTTTTAGGATATTTGATTAGACGCTATGTCAACCCTGTTGCATATTAAGGGTTGATTTTTTTTTACAATAAAGTACTAACCCTTATGATATCGTGACATAATTATAATGGTCCTAAAATAAAATCTACGAAAAAAAAAATGGTGAACATTGATAATTTTGAAAAATGCTCAACTTTGACCCCAAAAAAACCCATGTGGAGGAAAAAATAACAATCTGAAATTTTCAGGCAATATAGTCTATATATTCGCTAATTATGTCCAATTAGTGCCGTTCTGTTATTTTCACTTCTTTAAGAAATATGATTTTTTTAAAAGTGCTACTTTGACAAATAAATATGAAAATAATCTGGGAGTTTGATAATTTATAGAAGTTTTATAACTTATTTAAACTATTAGAATTATGTCAATTTATGATAAAAATAATCAAATAAAAGTCAAAATTTTTAAATTCTGTTATGTACCTATACATTATTTATTTTTCATTACAAATTTTTACTATCTTGAGATTTTCTTAGCTAGAATATCGTCGCACTTTTAATTTATTATTTGAAATGGGGACAAAACGATGATAGTCTCGTGTGTTTTTTATTGTTATTATATTATTTTTAATAAATAACTGAATTTAAAAATTTTGACTTTTATTTGATTATTTTTGTCATAAATTGAAATAATTCTAATAGTTTAAATAAGTTATAAAACTTCTATAAATTATCAAACTCCCAGATTATTTTGATATTTATTTGTAAAAGTAGAGCTTTTAAAAAAATCATATTTCTTAAAGAAGTGAAAATAACAGAACGGCACTAATTGGACATAATTAGCGAAGATATAGACTATATTGCCTGAAAATTTCAGATTGTTATTTTTTCCTCCACTTAGGTTTTTTTGGGGTCAAAGTTGAGCATTTTTCAAAATTATCAATGTTCACCATTTTTTTTTCGTAGAAGATTTTATTTTAGGACAATTATAATTATTTCACGATATCACAAGGGTTAGTTCTTTATTGTAAAAAAAAATCAACCCATTAATATGCAACAGGGTTGACACGGCGTCCAATCAAATATCGTAAAAATGAGAATAAATTGTGGAAATGTCGGATGGTCACTATCTTGTTCCTAATTGTTTTAGTTCAATTTTATTGTATTATATAAAATGCACATTTATGACCCTTTCAAATAAAAAAAGAACCATTTCAATACCTGTTCTAAATAAAAAGCTACAGCCCATTATGTACAAGTAAGAAATTGACCCAATATTTGACTTCGGATGGGCACTGTTCAGAAGTTATAGAATAAAAAAAATAAATGGTGGTGGTTTAGCGTTTCTGGCACCACAAAGATCATCTACAATTTTTTTTTATAAAAATTAAAAATCATGCGGCACATTTTTTAATTCAAATTTGTTGATTTCATATGGAATGACCCATAGTCTTTGTAACTTACATATGTATGTGTTCAAACAACAGCGATAGGAACTGTGTTATTATTAATATTATATTTGTACAATTATTAAAATATTTAGGTACAAGTAATAAATGTTAGCAATGTGTTATTATTTGTTTATAATTTTTTGCAATTATATTTTTCCTTTTCAGGTTTAAACTATATCTTACTACTTTCCTATATATAATTAAAAATAATACGTCATAAAAATAATAACATCTACAATCGATTCTACTAGAAACTACATACCAATATAACCAATAACGGTAAGTAAAATATATTCTTTCTTTCAATACCTATGCACTTGAAATAAATAACGTTACAGATTTTCCATATATGTATAGAATAACAAACGGAGGAAGAATCGGAATCAATCGCATCAACTTCATAACAGACAACAATCACAGTCTAATTTGAATAACTATCGAATCGATTACGCCAAATTTTTACGTTGAAGGGTTATGTTTGCGATGTGATAGGAAAAACTAAATCTCAAAAGACTGTCGATGTGATGAATCAACCTTACATTGTTTAAACTGTAAGAAAACCGAATATAACAAAACTATGCATTCGAACACTACTGGGGAAGCAATCAAAACCTACATCAAACTGGTCTTCCAACTCAAGAATCAACTACGTCGGGTAAGAGGAATCCATGACGCATACAGCTCTTATCACATGGTAGAAATCAACCAACATCACAGGTTGGTGATTGCTACTATGCTTATGTGGACATACTAAGCATTCGAGTTAAATTCGAAATCAATTTAGAATATGGCTATTTTTTTAACCCAGCGATCATTACAAAAAATTGAAGCTGCATACTCCATTTCGTTCGACAGCTACAGCGTTTCGATCGTATATTCAGGACGTGCATTTTACCTGAAGGGAAGGTTAATGTCAAGATAGCATACAAGAAAAAATCAATTCAAGATGACCTTTGTATCGTTCAATAAAATTGCCCTGCCCTGCTTGGACGAACATGGATTCGATGATTGGGTATTAAGTTACTTTACGTGGACTCAATTCAAGAAGTTCCATTTGCTACTAGAACCTATCAACTGGATGTTCGACTCCGAATCAAAGAGATATTAGAGAACTATGTCTGCAGTGTTTGAAGAAAATATAGATTGTGTCCCCAACTACAAGATCAAACTCAAACTGCATGAAGGGGTAAAGCCGATATTCCACCATGTGCTTACCAAGATCAGGAGATGTGAATCATGGTAATTCTTAAAAAAAAATACAAAAAAATGATTTTTTCAAAAATGTGGAGTTAGGCAGTTTTCTAGTGATATAAAAATGATGAAATGCTTTATCGACTCTACAAATTGATAACTTTAAATTCAACAATATAAATGTCACTTATAACATTTTTATTCTAACTGCTTCAAATACATATAATTATACTATATCATAATATTAAAAAAATCTAAACTATTCTGCTTGGGGATAGAAAATAATGTCATCATATTTGTCCTTTTCTTGATTGTAGCTTCCTAACAGTGTTTCGATTTGCCTTTTAGAACTGAAATCTTTCCCACAAGATATTACATCAAGAGATGATTCTTTCTGATTATTAAGTTCTTTTAAGTTTGCTTTAGCTTTAAGTAGTTCTTCCACGATATCTACAAAACACTTTGAAGCTGCCAAATGCAAGGGAGTGTTCGTGTATTTATCTTTAACGTTAGCATCGACACCATTTTTCAAAAGTACTTTTGTGTTGCCATAAGAACCATTCCAGACAGAAATATGAAGGGCAGTATTACCATCTTTGTTTAACACATTTAAGTTAGTTTTATAATCCACTAATAGCTGAAGAATATCCAGAAATTGCTTGGAAGCTGCTAAATGTAAAGGCGTATTGCCATTTTTGTCTTTGATATTCACATCGGCACCATTCTGTAAAAGAATTTTTGTTACGTTATTAAAGCCATTCCATACAGCGATGTGTAAAGCTGTATTTCCATCTTTATTCAGAAAATTTAAATCCGCCTTGTACCGAGTAAGAAGTTTAAGAATGTCTACAAAAGGACGCGTAATTGCTAAATGTAAAGCTGTGTTACCATTTTTATCTTTAGTGTTAATCTTCGCTCCATTTTCTAACAAGATCTTTGTAGAGTTGTAAAGACCATTCCAAACTGCCGTATGAAGAGCAGTGTTTCCATTTCTATCCAAAAAATTTAAATCTGCTTTGTGCACGATAAGCAACGTTAGAATGTCGGTGTGAGGACGAGTGATGGATAAATGTAATGGCGTGTTACCATTTCTCTCTTTAAAATTAACATTGGCGTTATTTTCTAATAGAATTTTGGTTGTGGAATAGAAACCGTTCCAAACAGAAATGTGTAAAGCGCTATTTCCATCTTTATTGGGAAAATCAATACCCACTTTATTTTTTAGAAGTAAGACCAACAAATCATTGAATTGCTTTTGAACAGCAGACTGCACAAGAGTATTACCATATCTGTCTCTAAAGTTAACATCAGCTCCATATTGAATTAGAATTTCAGCAGCATTATAAAATCCCTTTTCCACTGCAATTTGCAAAGCAGAATTTCCATACTTGTCTGCAAAGTCCAAGTTTACCTTTTGTTGAGCCAACAATTCTAAAATATCAACAAAAGGATGTGCTACAGCTAAATGTACCGGAGTATTCCCATTTTTATCTTTAAAATTAACATCTGCCCCATTTTCTATCAAAATCTTTGAAGAATTGTAAAAACCTTTCCACACAGCAATATGAAGAGGAGTATTTCCATTTTTGTCAACTTGATTCGCGCCTGCTTTTCCCTCAACCAGCAATTCGACCAGGTCAGAAAAAGGTTTTAAAAGAGCTAAATGTATAGGAGAATTTCCGATTCTGTCTTTAATATTCACATCAGCACCATTATCAAGTAGAACCTTTGAAACATCATAAAGACCTTTCCCAACAGCTATATGAAGAGGAGCATTTCCATCTTTATCTGGTCTATTCAAATTGGCTTTGTTTTCTGATAATAAATTAACCATGTCAAAAAATGGGTAAGGGATTGCTAAATGAAGAGGTGTACTGTCAAAATTATCCACAAGGTTGACATTACATCCGTTGTTAACCAAAAAGTTGGCGATTGTAAAGAAACCTTTGGAGACTGCAATATGTAAGGGAGTATTTCCTTCGTTGTTCCTTAAATTTGGATCGGCGTTGTTGGTGAGAAGAAGTAAACTTAAATCTGCAAAAGCTCTGTCTACTGCAATATGCAAAGGTGTGCTTCCGTACTTATCTTTGATATTTAAGTCGGCGTTATTGCATAACAACACATATGTTTGAATAAAATTGCCTTGCCAAATTGCATGATGTAGAGGAGTATTTCCATTTTCATCCATAGCATTTGGATTTTCATAATGGGTACATTTAAGTTCTACAGTTTGTGATCCCCCGCTAATTAGTTCAACCATTGCTGGGTTTCCCCTCTTCAAAGCAACGTCCAAAGCTGTAGCGCCATCTCCCTTTTTGATATTCCGATCTATTCCATTTTCAATAAGCGATTTTGCGATATCTAAAAGTCCGTACCAAGCTGCCGAATGTAGAGCTGTGCTACCGTCCAAAATTGGCAGGTTGAGATCTACTTTGTTGGAAGCAAGCAATTTCACCATGTTTGGAAGCGAACGGCCAACTGCTATCTGTAGCGCAGTACTACCATCCTTCTTTTGCGTATTTTTGTCAATGCCATTATTTAATAAAATATCGGTTATTTCATAGTACCCTAACCAAACAGCTACATGAAGAGCTGTGTCTCCATCTTTAAACTGAGTACTTAAACTTGCTTCTCTTGAGATTAGCAATTTCAACATCTTAGACAACGATCTAAAAAGTGCTATATGTGCAACAGTGCTTTGATCGTTTTTCTGTTTGTTTACGTCCGCTCCGTGATCCAACAAGATTTCAGTGATAGTATAATCACCTAGCCACACGGAAACATAAAGTGGTGTTCCTCCATCATCATATGGGACATTAATATTAGCCCCTTTACGGCAAAGTAATCGCAAAACATCTGGTGACGACCTACCTACAGCTACTTGAATGGGTGTGATGCCATCTTTTTTTTCTTTGTTGATATCTGCTCCACCTTCTAACAATATTTCAGTAATTTCACAATATCCTTGCCAAACAGCTGTATGAACTGCTGAACCACCCTCAGGGTACTCGATATCCAGATTTGCTTTTCTGGAAATCAAAAGTTTAAGTATTTCCGGCAAGCTTCTTGCGACTGCTATGTGAATTGGAGTTATACCGTCGTTTTTCTTTTTATTTATGTCGGCGCCATAATCTAACAGTGATTGTGTGATTTCTACATGACCTAACCATACAGCTACGTGAATTACTGTTCCACCGTCACCATATGCAATTTCTAAATCTGCATTTGTAGAGCAAAGTAATTTAAGAATGATGGGAGCCGTTCTTCCTACCGCTACTTGAACAGGAGTGGTACCGTCATTTTTTCTTTTGTTAATATTAGCACCGTTGTTGAGGAGAATTTCTGTGATTTCATAATTTCCTAGCCAAACTGCAACATGCAGAGCAGTTCCGCCATCTTCATAAGAAATATCCAGATTTGCTTTATTAGAACTTAATAAGTAGGTCATTTCTGGGGAAGATCTTGTAACCGCAATTTGTACTGAGGTACTTTTATCATTTTTTTGTTTATTTAGGTTAATGCCTTTATCGATAAGAGCTTTGACAATGTCATAATCCCCAAGCCATGTGGATAAGTGTAAGACTGAACCTCCATCGTTATAAGTGTGATTTAAATCGGCATAATGATCGGCTAATAAATTTAACATATCCAACAAGGATCTACTTATCGCAAGATGTAATGGAGTGAGACCATCGTTTCTTGTAGCGTTAACGTTTGCATCACTTTCGACAAGTAACTTTGTAATTGAATAAAATCCATGCCAAACTGATAAATGCAGAGCGGTACTTCCATCTTCATGGGTAGTTTCTGTGTATGGTTTTGCAGATACCAATTTTTCTACAAATTTTGGATTTGATCTTGGAATCGCTAGAAGTAAAGCGGTTCTATTATTGATATTAGAATTGATGTTGGCGTTTTGTTTTAAAATATTTTCGATTGCTTGGTAATTTCCATGGTTTACTGCGATATGGAGTTCTTCATTTAGCTTGCAATAATCTAAAGAAAGCGTTTGTATTTTTTGCCGTTTAAGAATTGGGTGGCGTGTGTTATCTAAAATGAAAATTCAGTAAATAAATAAAATTAATATTTGAGAATTTTAGAATTTAAACAATAATATCATATATGTAGGAAAATTTTCTGTAAAATTTTAATTTTTAGTTGTTATAAGTCTAGCTGAAATGTATGAAAACAAATTTAAATCTTGATAAAAGTTTGAATTAATTCAAAATTACAATACATGTAAACATGTAAAAAACAGGCACACTTCAAGAGAATACTAATAAACATTACAGAGGGGGTTGTCGATAACGACGATAAGGCAAATACGTTTTTGTATAAAACTACTTACAAATCTTATAAAAATTTTATCATAACTAATAAATTATATCAAACGTAAATGAATGAGCGTACATTATAATCATAAAACACGATAACACAATAAACTAGAGATTCGAATAGATATTATTATCAGTTCCCAAGTATTTAAAAATAACTACATAAAAGGATTTTAAAACGAAACAAAATTTTTAAAATTCTGTAACTTGAAACTAAAATCACTGAAAAAATATAATATTCATTTGCATAAACATACCTAGTTTCTTTCGTAAGTATTATATTATACAAGTATTAATGATTCATAAAATTGAATTCTTCAACCAAAAATCAATTTGATCTTTTTTATTGATTAAAATGATATTAAATAAAACGTACCATTCTTATATAAATTGAATCCATTAATTGTCACTGATAATCCCAACAAAAAAGTATTGAGAACAAAATGCATATTGACCATCAGAAAATTAGTACATCACTTCGTCTCTTTGACCTTCTTATAACTACAAGTTTCCTAATTAGAAAAAAAATAAATCCCCGCTAGAGTTCTGATATGGTTTTCCCCTGTAAAATACAGCTTATGAATTTGCAAACAATTTGATAATGATAGCCTGCGACTTATCTTGCAATTCATATAATCATAAAATGTAAACAGAATCAATTTATATTAATAACTATTTAATGTAATGTAAAGGTTCGCTTTTATATTAAATCGAGAATAACTGTTCTCACATTTATTGGAATATTATAATCACATAGTTTTACATCGTAGGTACTAGACTATGGTCTAAACCTAACTCATACTAAAACTTCGCTTCTCTTTACTTAATACTACTCCTATATATATCCTATTGGTGGTATAATCAGGTCAAGAAGAATGCACTTCGTTTGCATCGTTGCTTATTGCCAAATAGTGTTGAATCGCGCTTATTGAAGAATGCATTAATTGCAGTTCAAAGTTTAAACTCCGCGTTCTAGATAATTTGATAATATGACATTTTATTAACCCATGACACCTCCGGGGTAATAGAAAAAAAATTTTTTTTTTTTTATTATTGCTGAACCCTTAAATTATATCTTACTACAAAGGTTCTTATCTTAATGTTAACTTACTAATCACTTTCTTTAATTATGGTATCGTTTCACTCTGTTTTTATGCACTGTCACTTTTTTATTGTTTATTTCTAATTCTATATTTGGTGGTTTATCAGCTAATGCCCTATAAGGTCCTTTGAACAATTCCACCATTTTATTGCAATTTCCAATATTTTCTAATAATACTAAATCTCCTAACTTATATTTAACATTAGCAGTACTGCGTTGGTCATATACATTTTTCCTTTTCAATTTAGATTTTAACAAATTTTCTCTCGCATCGGCACTAGCTTGTTGTAAACGAAATTTTAATTCGGATGGATAATTGTCAAAAGTATATAACGGATCAATCGTTTTACTAATTTCTGATGGTAAACGAGCTGTTTTACCAAACACAAGTTCATAAGGTGTGTATTTTGTTTCGGTGTGAACCGTGGTATTATACGAAAAACACCAAAAAGGTAACCAATTACTCCATGCACTATTATAACGTGCCGTTTGTATTCGCAAATAAGCTCCTAAATGTTTATGTGAATTTTCTAAAGAGCCTAAAGTTTCGTGATGATACGCTGTTGAATTTAATTGGTTAATCTGTAATAGTTTACATGTTTCAGAAAAAATATTTGACATGAATTCTGTGCCTTGATCTGTTACAATTTCTGTAGGTATACCATATCGCAGTATGAAATTATTTACAAATGAGTTTGCTACTGTTTGAGCTTCTTTATTTGGAAGTGGATAAGCTTCTACAAATTTTGAAAGATCACATTGTATTGTTAGAATGTATTTATTTCCATTGATGTCTAAATCAAGTGGACCTACTAAATCTAAAAATATTTTTTGGAAAGCTGAGGAAGCTGTCGTAGTAATTGACATTTCTTGTCTATGTGGTCTTGAATGTTTGTAACGTTGGCAATCGTCACATTTTTTCACAAAAGATTTGATATCTTTTCGAAGACCATTCCAAAAATAATATTTTCTAATGTTATTAAACATTCTATTTATTCCAGCATGTGCCCCTGTAGGTAGCATGTGGAATTCGTTTAATATTAATTGTCTTGTTGGTACATCATTTATAGTACGTTTATGATTTATAATTGTGATTTTTATGTTACATTTCTTATATTCTTTGGAAAACTTGCTTAGTTCATTTATTAAGTATAATGCGCATTTATCATACTTTACAATAATTAATTCATTTATTTTAAATTGTGCACAAATTCGTGGGAGATCCTTCAACGACGCTCGAAGCTCCGACGTTGAGCAGGATTTACTCCATCTGAAATATATCATTTGCAACGTTGCATCATATAAAAAGTATTTATTATAGCAATATAGTTTTCCTTCTAATTTTAATTTGTTATATGTCTCCTCTGGTATGAGTTTTAATTCTGTTGTATTCGATGGTTTTTCCAGTAATTCAACAATTCCAGGGTGATCAATCCCAGTTATGTCGACTGAATCGTTATCCTTTATTTCATTTTGTCTCAGCTTTTTTGACCGCGCTCTTGTTAAAACGTTTAATGAATTTGTATCATGTGACTGTTGAGCCATTTCACGTAAACTGTTTACCGGTATTTGTATGCGTGATAAAGCATCAGCTGTTACATTATTTTTTCCTTTGATATATTCTATCGTAAAGTCGTATTCTTCTAATGTAAGTCTAAATTTTGTTAGTCTACTAGACGGATTAGTCATACCGAACAAGTATACTAAAGGACGATGGTCCGTTTGAATAATGAATTTGCGACCATATAAGTACGGTCTAAAATGTTTAATAGCCCACACAATACTTAAAAGTTCTTTTTCAATTGTACAGTAGTTGATTTCTGCTTTATTAAGAGTTCTACTTGCATATGCTATCGGTTTGTCATCTCCATTGCAAAGTACAGAACCTATTGCTATACCTGATGCATCTGTTTTAAGAATAAAATTGTTGTCTTTTTTAAAATTTGGGTATTGTAGAATTGGTGTTGTAATCAGACATGACTTAAGATGTTCAAAACTTTTTTGACATTCCGTTGTCCATACAAAAGAAACGTTTTTTCTGGTTAGTTTGTTTAATGGTGCTGCTATATTAGCAAAGTTTTTTATAAAAGATCTGTAATAATTTGCAAAAGCAACAAAACGTTTTGTAGATTGTGCATCTTGTGGCACTGGAAAATTTTGAATAGTTCTAATTTTTTCTGGATCAGGTGATACACCATCAGCAGAGATGTGATGTCCTAAATATACAATATCTTTACACATAAAATTACATTTATTTGGATTTAGTTTTAAATTAACTTGTCTAAGTCTTTGAAGAACTTGAATTAAATTTTGATTATGCATTTTTAAATTTTGTCCATAAACTATTAAATCATCTAAATAAATAAAACATCTTTCATAATTAAGACCTGCCATTGCTATCGTCATAGCATGTGAGAAAACACTTGGGCTTACTTTTAATCCCATCGGTAATCTCGTCATTTGATATTGTCCTCTGTTCGTAGTAAATGCAGTACATGCTCGACTTGAAGAATCTAATTCAACTTGATAGTAGCCTTGCGATAGGTCGAGATGTGAAAAGTACATTGCTCCGGACAATGAATCTAATATTTCTGTTATGTTAGGCAAAGGAAATTTGTCGTCTTGTAATCTTTGGTTTAGTTGTCTATAGTCAATAACAAGTCGCCATTTTCTTAACCCGTTATTGTCTGCTTTTTTCGGTACAATTAGTAAAGGTGCAGACCAAGCTGATTGTGCTGGTTCTATAATTTTATTTTTAAGCATTTGTGTTATTTGCTTATCTATTTCTTGCCTTTGACTTTGTGGAAGGCGATATTGCTTTATATATGGTGGGCTTGCATTTTCCTGAATTAGCAATTTATGTTTGTACGCATTAGTTGTCGTTAGTGGGTCACTGGGTAAGTGAAATACATCAGCATATTTTGCGCAAACGTGTTGTAATGATTTCTTTTCTTCTTTATTTAAATGGTTATTTTTTATTAACTGTAATACCTCTTCTACGCGTTGTACAGTAGTATATTTATCATTGTAAGATACAACTTCATAATCAGAGATGTTATCTATGTTTGGTTGAAAATTTTTGATTGTAACTGGTTCATCTCGTGTATTTAAAATGTGAACTGGTACCGTATTTTCTTTGTTGTTTGGTTTCACCAAAGTTCCTGCTACAAAAATACCTTTTCCCAATTCTTGTGGTAAAATCACACATTCGTCTTTTTGCTCAATTGATAAATGTCTAATTGTTTCACATCGGGGCGGAATAATAATTTCCGTATCAAATTTCGATTTTATTGGAATTTCTATCCTTTGAGAATCTATTAAAAATGAAAACTGTGAAGTTTCGTAATCTATAATTGCTGCGTGTTTGACAAAAAAATCTGATCCTATAACGCCTTATATTTCGTTGTCGAAAGTTTTTATGATTAGAAATTCATGCGTAACGCTTTGTAAGCTATTATTGATGTTTAACGAAATTTTTGCAGAACCCATCGACATTGTTGATCCTGAAACTCCTTTTATTTTGACTGTGTCATATGAATTTATTTGTTGATTCTTATGTAAACTTTCAGAAAAGAAAGCACTTATCGATGCTCCAGTATCTATTAATAATTTAATTGTACGATCTCCATAACAAAAATTAATAAACTTTAAACAATTTACATTATAAATTACTAAATTTTGCCTTATAAGGTGTGGTTTTTTAAACTTAGTTTTCTGATTCGTATTCTCCGTGGGGGCCACGAAAAAATGTTTGCTCAGTTGCCTTATTAACGGAATTTGTTTCTTCCTCTTCATTAGCAACATACATTTGCCTTTGGCTGTTATGAAAAGTTCTGTTACCATAATTTCCTCGTGTAGACGTATGTGGCATATTATATTTACCTCGGTTAAATGGTCCACCTCTTACCTGAGTACTTCCATAATTTTGACTTTTATTATTCGATTTTGAATTGAAACCCCTATTATAATTGTAGTGTGTCGTGTTAGTATTTCTCTTATTACTGTGGTATCCATGGAATGTTTTATGTTTATAATTATTATAGTATTTCTCCCTTGATGGATTTTTTTGAAAACCTTGACTTTGCATATGTAACACTGCGGAAGTTGTCTGATCAAGTACAGATTCATCCTTAGCCGCGTTAATTGCATCACTTAATGCTGTATAATTTCGTGCTTTTATAATTGTTCTCAATTCTTGATTTCTAATGCCTCTTGCGAATACATCGACTGCTAATTTTTCGTTTTCTTTTTTAAAAATGTCTATAACTTCAGTATTGGTAATACTGCCCGCTTGCGTAATGGTTAAATCAGCCATTAGCGTCTCGATTGATTTCCGTAGTCATCAATTGATTGATTATTTTGTCTTAGCGATTGCATTTTGCTAGCAACGTAGGTGCTGACTGTTTTGGTAAAAAATTTTCTCAAATCTGCTATTAAATCTTCTACAGTAATATAAGTACTGCGAACTTTAATTTGATCGCGATAAGATAAACAAGCTTTAACAACATAATTTATAAGTAGTGATTTACCTGGTATATTCAGTGAAGGTTCATACAATTGAATTCCTTCAATTAACTGATATACTGTATCAACACTCCCGTTCAATTTTGGAAGCAAGCTAGATGCTGTTTTGAAATTAAATTGTTCGGCCATTTTTATTTCCAAATTTTCAGTTTTTATATCACCACATGCAGTATCTTGTCTTAATTCTAATATATTCTTAATTTCTTTTATTATTATTTCTATTTGATTCTGCAATTTAACACTTACTTCTATTTCTATTTTAGTTATAACTTTATTTTGAATATTAAACAATAATTGTTGGCCTAACGCTGAATATGCATTATTAAATTTACTAAATTCTTCTAACTTACGGTTAGTGATGTCTTCATTTTGTCTTCTTGTTAAATTGTCTTTTCGTAGGTTGATTTTGAAAAGTTGTAGCTTCTGGAGCAGCTCCGAAAAGTCCTCGTAGTTTGACATGTTGTGTCACTCTCCATTGTAAGTCTCTTTTTTTTTTTCTTTATTTATATCTTGTTCATTTCACATTTCACCGCACTTCGTAGAATTTCTTTTCTAGCTAGTGTCCTTATGTACTCTTTCGCCTTTTTTATTACATAATATATTGCAAACAGTACTAGTAATGCTATTATAGCTACCAATAACCATTGGGTTGCTCCCCAAGGTACTTGCTGCTTTTCTATTGCCTCGTTATTTCCCGTACCGACAGCTTGCACAATAATTTGCTCTTCTTTCGTTTGTTTCTGTCCCATTTTTTTTTTAAATTTTATTTAATTGCACTGGTCAGAACCACTCGTTGGCAGGGTCGCCATGTAAAGGTTCGCTTTTACATTAAATCGAGAATAACTGTTCTCACATTTATTGGAATATTATAATCACATAGTTTTACATCGTAGGTACTAGACTATGGTCTAAACCTAACTCATACTAAAACTTCGCTTCTCTTTACTTAATTCTACTCCTATATATATCCTATTGGTGGTATAATCAGGTCAAGAAGAATGCACTTCGTTTGCATCGTTGCTTATTGCCAAATAGTGTTGAATCGCGCTTATTGAAGAATGCATTAATTGCAGTTCAAAGTTTAAACTCCGCGTTCTAGATAATTTGATAATATGACATTTTATTAACCCATTACAGTAATCATCATCATTTAATGTAATAATTGTCCTTTATACGTAGGAATTTTGGAAAATGGGCCTAGTGGTACTAAATTTGCTACTATTGACAATCAAAGATTACAAATTTAACATGTGAAACAGGTAGTGAAACCGGTTTAATCTGCTTTATGTTTCCGTTGGTGAAGACTGTCAACTTTAGGTCTAATTTTAGCACAGTTCTTACATTTTTAGGCGCCGCAAAGTGGTCAATCGGCGGAAAAAAGTCTAATTTTCCGAATGTTTAATCTTAGATAAATTATTGTTGAATTTGACACTTACAAATCCAAATGGCCATATTTCAGTACAATTAATACTTTACATTGAGTAGAAATGTTTTTTTTGACAACATGAACTTATGCTAAAGTAACTTGATAAAAACATCTAACATTATAATATTAATGCAAGACGATTTTCTTCCCTTCGTTCAAACATTAACACTTAGATTTCTCAAAATATGCTATATAGCAGTGGTGGCCAAGCTCCTTTATAGTCCGAGCTATTTTTCAAAATTAGAAATTTTTGCGAGCCGCAATTAAATACCTACGTATTTAAAAGGTATGCAAAAAAGGTACAGTAGACGCCGCTTAATGTGATCACGGTTAATGTTATCAACCGCTTAGTGTGATCAAACTGGTTTGGAACCAACCGACACAATACAAAAGCATTAAAATTTGTTCGGTTATTATTATCGATATTTCGTTTATTGTGATCAAAGTTCAGTCCGTTAGACAATGAGAGACTATCTTTTATGGTTTTTGAGAACAAAGCACGACTGGAACTAGCGATGCTGTTTCAAGGAATATCCATTTTCCTCAGAAAATAAATTTATCCCCTAATTGTTGTAACAAAAAACGCAGTCAAGCTTACAATTAGTATGTTTTCGTCTTTTGAATCGTTGTGTACTCGTTTTGTCAAATTTTATGTAAGTTGTATTGTTTTAAAAAAATACTTAATGTATTAAAAAAATCCCAAATTTAACCAACAATTAAACATTTTTTTTTAATAAATAACACCTTTTTGCATTGTACATTATATGGATATTCTTACAGTGATGCCGATACCTCTAACACATTATGTATGTTTTTAATACTTTTTTTTTTTTTTGTTCTAAAATAAGTTGTTTTTAACGTAAATTTTATAAAAAATTGCATTATACGTTAAATAAAATTTGTATTTCCTAATGTGTACATCAACAAATCTGATTAATACACACCATTTAGTTCATAAAGTTTTTTTTTAAGTTTTACTTGCTCCGCTGGTATCTTTCGCTTATTGTTATCAGTCGGTTAGTGTGATCACTTTATCTCGGTCCCAAAGTGATCACATTAAGCGGCGTCTACTGTATTAAAATTGTTTTTTTAAAAGTTAAAAAAAAAATTGTTACAATGTTGCCAGTAATTTAAAACACATTTTGAAACACATACGGAACGATAATAATTTTTTAAAATATAATAGCACAAAAATGAAAAGGGATCTCGGGTACATTTATCAAGAGCCACAAATAATCTTTCAAAGAGCCGCATGCGGTTCGCGAGCCGCAGGTTGGCCACCTCTGTTATATAGCATTAATAATGATTAACGGAATACAAAAATTATGATCGTTACGCTTTTAATATAGTTATAATACACATAAATCGCACATACCATGGCGGCGCCGTATATTTTCAGTTTTCAAGAAATATCTTTTTTGCTCCGAATTGCTCCGGTTCGCGACAACTTTTTTTCTGTTTAATAAGACACTGCCTAATGGGTCACCCTATTTCCAGCTACCCATACCTGCCACCTTGCCCGTTATATGACCCTAAAGTTTACCTACTACCAATCGGAGAAAGAATTACAGATTAATTAATAACATTATTAAGTTAATAAAATTTTTGTTTATTTCAAGTTTTCTCTCTAATTTTACCTATTATGCAAGGTATACCTTTCTATATCTCGCGAAGAGGGACTCAACATTCGCCGATTTGACATTCGTGAAAGTTTTCTAAAATCTCGCGCATTTTGACAAATTAACTATAATTGTACAATTAGATATTACTGAAAATTTTCAAAAATATAACAAGAAAAAAATAAGTATTATTTTAATTTTTTTTTTTTAATTTCGAATAAGAGAAATAGATGACACCGAATCTTTAAAAGTTTGCTTTTTTCAGATATTTACTTGCTATATGCATATCGTAGTGTTAAAGGGACCCTTTAAATGCTTCGTATTGTTAAAGGGTTAGAGCAGGTAGTATTTCGAAGCTCGCTTTCATGTTGGGATAAAACTGTAAATATTATGGCACATACTGTATATTATGTTTTAGTTAGCTCTTTGATTATATATAACATAGATTGTCAATCCCATGTTAATTTTGTGCAGCGCTTTTAGGAGCCGATCTGGAGGCCGCAAGCCCTTAGTACTGGAGGCGGCGGCTATTCCAATTGTGCGCTGCTGTTGTTTTCGATATATTTATTAACCCCATTGATAGATGGCAAAGATAATTATTCGAAATTTGAAAAAGGTTTAGTTCTTCGCTATTTGTAAATGTGGAGGTGGAATTTATGAATCTAAATATAGAATTTATGAGTTTATAAATTTCTCAAGTAGAGATTTTAAAGCGCTTAAATACAGAATTATTGACTACGAGCAATAAATTAATCGGGCAGCAATTTCAGAATGAATTTGTATTAAATTCTTATTCTTTGACTGCTATTACTATCTTTTACAATTTTACTACATACTAGGCTCTAATCTCGAAATATTTCACCATATAGAAACTACCCATTTTTTTATCTTTTCGATCTTTCAATCTTTTCAAAATACTAAATTGATTTTAAGTACTGACTATGCTATATTATTTGAATTATTTTGCCAAAACATTTAATATTTTTTAAAAATATGTTAAATTTGTGTACACTAAGGTAGAAGTACCGGTTTTGGACACTGTACCAGTTGTGGACATTTTCCACTTTATTTTGACAAATCTCAAATATAAGAATTATCGCTACTTGCTATAAGTGTAATTAATGTATGTTTAACTACGATAGAAACATCAATTATGTTTTTTTCGTATTTTTTAAAGTATTTTATCAAAATTACTCAAGTGTCTAAAACTGGGCCTAACGTGTCCAAAACCGGTACTTTTACCTTATGTGGATTGAGAATATGAAAATACCCTGACGTAATGAAATAAAAATAATTTTGTTGTGAAAATTACATTTTTATAACGTAAAAGACTAAAAATACGAAATACATTTTAATAAACTAAATACAGTTAAAAAACAAAAATAATACAAATGCCACTATAAAGTTTTTTTTAAATGGTTATACAAGTTCCATTCAAACATAAACTATAATAAAATAAACAACTTATTACAATAGCGAAAATTGTTACGTTCTTGCTGACGCGCGCAGTCTGTTACACGACGTTTAATTTTTTAATTCGCATTATTTTAGTTACCTTCGGCCAAAATGGCTCTTACTTAGGTATTATACTTGTCAGAAATACACTGAACGTAATGAAATAAAAACAATTTTGTTGTAAAAATTACAGTTTTATAAGACAAAAGGCAAAAAAATACGATAAACATTTTAACAAACTTAGTAGGTACTTTTAAAAACCAAATATATAATGCAAATGTTGCTATAAAGGCTGTTTTATATGATTATATTCCATTAAACAAATCAAAATGAACAAAATCCCAAAAAAAAACAACTTATTACAATATAGAAATAGGTATATGTAGGTACGATCAACCGACAAACATACTTTTTGAAATTCACTTCTAGATCCGATTTATGAGTCTGATATTGGATATGGTTGAGACCCGTCTTCACACGATTTGTACTCTTTTTACAAAAAGGGCCCTAATTTTTTCTTTTAATGGCGTTTTTCTAATTGCTATTTTTTAGTTTAGAATTATTTAAAATAATGTCTATTGTTATATTTCAAATTAGTGTAGCCGCGGCCATAGTAGAAAAATGCCTATAATAAACCATAACGGTACTTTCTGCACAATTGCCCAATGAACATAAAAGTTTGAAATTGAAATATAAATACTTTTACCTAGTATCAACTTTATCTTTAAAATTTTACAAGCTTGGCGGCAAGCGTTTAATTCTTTATGTGTCTACAATATATCTTTATAGGTATCTTATTTACGGTTAAATTATTATTATTTATTATTAAGAATTGATTTTATTGAGAATTTTTAATGTCTTAAAAAACTAATGTATATTAAATATGTATTCATTCTTTAGTTTTCATTAATATATACAATTTGTCAATGTTTCTTATTGTTCTTATTATTTCAATACTTTATGAAATCTAAAAGAAGTGATATATAATTTTCGCCGATTCAAGCAGTCTCTCTAATCCCTCCCATCCTAACCGTTATTCTCAATCATAACTTATCTACTTAGTTAAGGGGGCGATCCGAGAGAAATGGGTTGCCTAATATCGATAAAAATTTAGATATTTTGTATTTCGATTACCATTTCTAATTAACAATATAAAATGTTGTAAAAAAAATTAAATAGACCAATAAAGGATTGGACTAGAAGATATTATAGTTCATTTTGCACAAAAATGTAATGTAAATCTAAAAAAAAATAGCAAACCTACTTAAATTACAATGTTTTAAGGGGCAAAAAAGATAATAGTTTAGGCTGTAATTGTGCAAAAACTAGGCAATTTTATCAAATTTGAAATGTAATATGCTCTAGAGGCATCTTTTATGTATACATTATTAAAAAATTGTGTTTCAAAAGTGTCTAATAACAATTTGGTAATAGAAACGCCGAGGCACTGTTCATGATCTCTCTTGATAGGGTTATGTTGAAATTTTTATTGCGGTTCGTTGTCTTCGCTAACCAAAACTTTGACTCTTATGCGTTAGATGGTAATAGCGCTGAACAGTTATATTTGAAAATTTTTGTTTACCATTCAAGTGCTGGAAATTCCGACACCACATGTTTGACTAATGAGAATTACTTCTGTGATTTTCATTGACGAAAAAGCGATAGGTGTATTTATTATTTCTGAAAATTTAATTATGTTTCTTGCATATGGCCTGTTCTTAAGTAATGGCTTTAAATTGGCCCAATCAGGTAAAAGAAATTTCTTAGATCTTGAGCCTGATGAAGAAAAACATAGATTTCAAGGAGTTGCTTCATATCCTCAAGTTGTGGGGTAATGGCGCCTTGAGATGGCGTTATTACATCAGAAAAAAGACTATAATAATTAAAAATTACACTCAGAATTTATTTTAGGGTCTGTAATGATTACAAACATATTTGTATGGTTTTTATATAAGAAATCGTTTAGGACTAGTAAGGATTGCGTAATAGCGCTATTCCTTGCGGTGTTGCCCCGCGGAACAGATGTTTTTCAGGTACGCTGAACGCAGATCGATAAAAATCGTAACAACGTAATGGTGTAATAATATCAATGCATTCATTACTCAAATATAAATTAATCCCTACAAAATATTAAACCATTTCATTCTAGTACCTGATGTTAGAAATGTTGTGTATTGCATATTTCTAATTACGCTTAGACAGAGTGTTATACACAGGATCGATCGATATTGAAGTATAAATGCAACTGGTTCTTATTCTGTTAATATTTAAAAAATAATTTTCACACCTTTCAACTCAATATTATAATAACAATTTTTAATATTAGTTATTTTTACATTTATAATAAGTTAAATGATTTTAATGAAACTTTTGTGCGTAACGTTTACAATACTAAAATTACTGCAAATTTTAATTATTTATAAAGATAAACATTTTGAATAATAGCCAGCATAAAAAAATATATGTATTAGGGTGCTTCGTTTTAAACAATTATTTTTGCGATCCGCAGACAAAATATTGTTTTAGAACAGAAAAAGAAATTTTCTCCAATTTTCAATCTTTAATTTTAATTCTAAGTGGTCGCCAATTCATTTTAAAATTTTTTACATGCATTTAACACGTGAATTTATATATCTGTATCTGTCCTGCATTTTATAGAATTATCTTGTTCTTTACGGAAATTTGTAAAGAAAATATAAATTTTAAAAGTGCCCACCGTAGAGTCCAAGTTGTAAAGTGATTAGTTTATAAGATAAATACATTCCAACGTATAAACATTTAAAATATTTTTGTATTATCGTGTTAAAAATTCCATATTAAATTTTCAAATAACTGTTTATTTATTATTTTTTCACAACTCTTGACTGCAGACCTTTTTTGTAGAAAATTTAATTTCCTCCAAAATTGCCATTTATCTTTTGCTATAAGTTTAGCCGTTTATGAAAAAATGCCGTGAAACCATTCAAGTGACAGATCCAACTATGGAGCACTTTTAAAGATTGTTATTTTTCCTACAATTTTTCATAAAGAATAAAGAACACGACAATTACCTAAAATGCAGCAGATATATAGATAATTGAACAAAAATGGTAAATTCACATATTAAATAAAAGTGAAAATTTGAAAATTAAATAATAACCAATTAAAATTAAAGATTGAAATTATGTGAAAATTTATTTTTTTGTTTAGAACAATATTTTCTCAATGGACCATAAATTAAAAAAAAATCGTTTAAAAACGAAGCACCCTATTATAGATGTTATACAAAACAAGGTTTTTAAACCTCAGGGGGGCCACCAAAAGGTATGGTAAGGATCACAATCTTCCAAAAAATAAAGCACGTATACAAATAGACTTTGATAAACGTTATAGTATGTTGTGAAGTGGTTGTAGGTTTTTGATTTTATTTTTTTGAAGATGTAAAGTTGAATTTTTTTAGAGCTAAAGATCATCCGTTTTTAAAAAAATATAATTTTGGATTTTTGATAAATCAACGAGTTTTACACAAAAAAATTAATAAAACGTAAAACAGCCCAACTTCGAAGCTTTCGTCCGTTTTTCAAAATAATGATAATTGTATTAATCAAACGGCAAAGCTTGTGAAATTATCGTAGATTTTATTTTTTTGATATTAATTTTTATTAAATGGCTATCAAGCAATTGAAGTATGCCGATTTTGGTAAACATTTTCTGGCAGCACACATAGATAATAAAATAAAATAAATTTCGTTATCATCTGTTCCAAAATTGTCGATCCCTGCAAAAATATGCCCTTTTGAGAAAATATTTATTAAAGGTATGCAATTTAAATAGGTATTCACTTTGTATTCCCCATCATTTCCAATTGTTCTAGAATTTGAAAATACTAAGCATGTTTAGTATTTCCAAAATTTAACTTTTTTCGTTCTTACCCCCTTATCACGGTGTATATTTTTACCACAAAATACTCTTCCGCGCTTAAAATTTTGTTCGTTATTTTTTAACCATAATTATAAATAATTTCGATATATAAAACGATTTAAAAATTTATATAGAAATTTTTTTTTTATTAAATATAATTGGACTAAAAAACATTAGTATCAAAGTATTTTCAACATTTATATACGATAAAATTATATAAAATGAAAACTATATTTAAAAATAATAAACATATCATCAGAACAAATAAAAAGAAATCCAGAAAATTAATCATTAACGCCCTTCTGCAATACTATAATTATTATTCTTTCATTTTAAAGAAAAAGTAAAAAGTATTTTACAATTTTATACACATATTTATGTTACTTTGTAATATTAATAAAACAATTCGCATTAATTAAGATTCATAACATAATAAATATGTGTTCTTAAATTTAAACTGGTTTTTGAATTGCGCGCCGACGCTTACTTTGCGCTTTCCGCCAAACCTAACAATCGAAATCGCATGAAAATTCTCTGAATATGTATAACATTTGAAATAATATTGCAAGTAATCAACTGTTTCCTATACCAAACAACATGTCGAAAATAGACGAAAGTATGCGAGTTTGATCGATAAAACGAGATATGCAGCAACTTATGTATTTTGAACGTTTTTCAAAACATCGTAAAAATCGATATTTTGCATCTCTATACAATTATCGTATTCAAGGCCTCGTGTTTGTCTAAAACTTCTGACAAGCGGGAGAGCCACCTAGAAACCAAAAGATATTTTTTGAGAGACTTAACTTAGCACTAAACCGCGCTGTAGTAATTCATTATTTCACCGCATCATGTTAAAATCGCTAATGTTTTGGATCGCCCCCTTAAACTCTAAATAGTCATTTACGACGTTCTGTAACAAAACTAAAATCTGTAAAAAAAATAGTACTTCTTCCTACTGAACGTTAAAGGGAGCCACATTACGAACCACTTTTAACGTGACCTCGGAGCTGCAAATCTGCCTATAACATTAGCAATCTAGGTATATATAATCAAAGGTTAGCTCATATAAGTACTTAGTTATTGTTTATAAGTTATAGTAGAGCGTTTGAAACTAGAAAAACACAAATAAGCACTTTTTTCCGCTGTCTAATGCATTCTGAACCACTGTGCGCCGGATTCTCGCCTTTCGCCCTTCCTCATTAACTATAGTATGTTACGATCACAATCAAGAGGTAAAGACGTTAGATTTTCTTATGGTATATGACCTTCCAAATATCTGCGCAAAGACGGAGCTCTAGAGACGGATAAAAATAATTAATGCAAACTGAAAACATACTTACAGTGAATAAAAACGCAAAATAAATATACTCTTGGAAAAAACTGTTTTAATAAAATATTAAACGTGAAACAAGCAAACTCAATAACAAACCACAGGTACAAACAACTCCACTACATTCAAGAAATAACACAAGAATGGTGATGTTTTCAGGTCAGAGTGTAGTAGTAAGCTAGGATCATTTTCTGTTTTTTTGCACAAACATGACTCATAGACCATGAGAAATCTCTAACTACGAGATGTCGATAAAGCTGCTAAGAAAATCACAGTGGCGTTTCTCAACTTTTACAAAGGTGGTTATTCGATATCTCAACCGCCATCGAGAACATACCATCTATTTAACTCTCAAAATTTTGAAGTGCAGTAGTAATAGTAATAATTGTCTTTATGTTTTTTCTTTGTGTCTCGGGCTTCATTATTACTCTTTAAGATGTAAACCTAAAGAAAAAAAATTGTTTTTTAATATTTATATTTACAGATCGTTCGAAAACATCTAAAGTACACGGGTAATGAAATAGGCCACACAATGGAAGCAGGTGTATTAAAACCCATACCTGCTTGTGTGGCTATCATCCTGCCTCACCGTGCTTCTATTTTCAAATTAGCCACACTTTAGAAGCAGGTTTAATAAAACCTATACCTGCTTGTGGGGCTATGTTTCCACATTATCCCGTTTCAAACCCCAAGTCAGCCACACATACCGTTTCTGAAATATTCGACAATTATTTCTACGGCCAACTTTTGAGTTGGCCACAGAGCGGAAGTAGGCGTATTTAAACTTATTCGTGCTAGTGTGGCTATGTTTCTACTTCATCCTGTTTTGTATTTTAGTACAGCAACACATATTTCTTCTAATGTTTAAAATAATTTATGGATATTTTCAAAATTTTTGTATAACAAGCACGGTTTGCCACATTTAGTCTTAAATATTTGAATGTATTTATTTTAAAAATCAATTATTTAAAATAAGTAAAAAAATTATTTGTAACAAAATATACTTCTCGCAAAAATTAAGGGAGCAAGAAAAAATTCCAAATTTTTCGTTGTTTGTTGACGGGCGGTATTTACGTGAAAAATAGTCGTATCGAGATTGTTAAAAAAGCATGTATTTCTTTCAAGGTTCTATCCTTTCATTTTTCTCAATAATAATCTTTCCTGTTTCATTCATGAGTCGTCTACTGGTCCATTTTCTGTATATTCCCATTGCCTCTTACTTTTTTGGTAGTGATTGAAATAGTCATGTTTTTTTTTAAGTACAGTTATACCCCTCTAACTTCACATTCCATAACTTCACATCTTCTCTAATTTCACAGTTTTCATAGGTCCCAAAATGGAAGATACAAATTATCCTAGGGTTAACTTCACATTCTCTAACTTCACGTTCACATGATTTGCGTTGCAATTTTATACAGGTATAATGAGAGTTAACTTCACAATATAAAAAATCATTTTAGTAAGAAAGACAGATAACGTCGCTTTTCTTATTGAAAATATGTTTCATGTTTACAAAGAAAAAAAAAAGGTAGCTATGCCAGATTGTAGTTAACCTGGGTGTATTATAAAACTATGAAGACGTGTAAACAGATTTTAGGTTCTTTTATTTGAAAACAGTATAAATCATTTTTGTAATTTTTATGTATTGTACATGCTTGGTTTGACTGTTATAAATATTTAAAAGTTGCATTATTTACACGTACTTCAAATGGACGACAAAGTAAAAATCAAATTAAAGTATAAAGACTTAAGCCGATTTTGATAAGATTTTAGATTAGTATAGTAGAAGATAGTTTAAATAATTGATACAATTTTCATAAATGGTACATGCCTGGTTTGACTGTTATAAATATTTAAAAGTTGCATGATTTACACGTACTTCAAATGGACGACAAAGTAAAAATCAAATTAAAGTATAAAGACTTAAGCCGATTTTGATAATATTTTAGATTAGTATAATAGAAGATAGTTTAAACAATTGATACAATTTTCATAAATGGTACATGCCTGGGTTGACTGTTATAAATATTTAAAAGTTGCATGATTTACACGTACTTCAAATGGACGACAAAGTAAAAATCAAATTAAAGTATAAAGACTTAAGCCGATTTTGATAATATTTTAGATTAGTATAATAGAAGATAGTTTAAACAATTGATACAATTTTCATAAATGGTACATGCCTGGGTTGACTGTTATAAATATTTAAAAGTTGCATGATTTACACGTACTTCAAATGGACGACAAAGTAAAAGTCAAATTAAAGTATAAAGACTTAAGCCGATTTTGATAAGATTTGAGATTAGTATAATAGAAGACTGTTTAACCATTTGATACAGTTTTCATAAATGGTACATGGTTAATTAGTGTCACAAAACTTGGCCTTAATACAATCACGTTAATAAGACTGAGATTATATACATTTGTATAAACATTTTTTTGTATTTAAATCACAAAACATAGAAAAATAGAAAAGTTAAAATAACATTATAAAAATTAAAAATGGTATTTACCTATTTATTAATACATAAAAAATACGAAAGAATACATATATAAAAAATATATGATAAAAATAAATTTCCCATATATGAATTCGTACATTGAAAGTACATACATACTAAATAATATTTTTTAATCATTTATCGTATACAAAAGTTTCATATATATAAGATAAATGTACAGTTAGGCAAAAAGCAAATCACCACCTTAGCAGTAACTTATCTGAAAATGATTAACTCTTTTAACTTTTAAGGGTAATTGTGGCCATTGTTATAATAAAAATAATGCCGATAATCTCAAAAGTAATCTAAAATATCAAGTCACAACAATGAATTGTTAATTAATACTGCACATTTGTAAACAGTTTTATATTAATCCTAAAACAGATTAATGTCATCTTTAAATTGAGTCGATATACCTCAATATTCATTTTCAACTAATGATCAAAAATCAATTATTAATATTAAAGAATATATGTATTTAAAAGTTTACAAAATTTAACGCTAAAAAAAGTAAAGAAAGGTTATTTGGACCTACCCCAAATAAAAGAGAGAAGGAACGGTAATTCCAACTCAAAAATAGATGTGTTGGCTCTGTAAAGTTGAATATTTGTGTACTAAAAGACCTCTGTTTGCCATCCTGAACTAGTCTGCTTGCTTAGAAAGTCATCGTTGCTGTTACGGTGATAATTTTCAATTAGGCCAATTCTTCTTAAAGTTCCGTGTCCGAATCCGGGCGTGGGCTATTTCCCCGCTTGTGCCTTTTGTTGTGTATGTCATAATTTCTCAAAGACACAAGGCGTGTTATTGGGAAAATTTTCCTGGGACAGTTTTACCCTTGCTGGTTGCCCAATGCCTTGCAAGGGGGGAGAGACGTATTATTTTAAGATGGTTTTAGTGTGGGATTGCACCCAGGTCGCTTAGCGCATCGGTTCACACACTCAACCTTTGCGCCACGCCACTCTCTATTAGGCCGATTGTACATACAAAACACTATAAAATTAGTACAAATACGCAGAAAATACTAGAACAAAAATATGTCGGGAAAGACAAAGAGTAAACAAGTACGCCCTAGGTTAAACCTCTTAAAGGCTAAAAGAAATCATCGTACCAACAATAGTAACTGTTGAAATAGATAGAAGCTTAAAACAAGATAAATCAGAAAACTGTAAAATAATTGTTAACGTCCTTAATCACTTTCATTACTTTCTTCGTCTATATCTTCTATGTCTGAAGAGTACGAATTATTTAAAAACTCTGCAACATTAGCAATGAAAGAATAAGTGTCGGGCACAATATCCGGAACGGGGGGTTCTGTTTGTTTTGAATTGACGTTGGCATCAATAAACCCTTCAGACAAGTTTCTTTTTGGTATCTTCGGGTGAAAGCGATCGTATGTAAGATAACGTAAAACCTGCAATACAGTAATGATAATTAATTGCAGTTTAAGTTTTATTAGGAATGGGTTACTAACCGCAGCAACATGCCCGCAACATCCTAACGTCCGAGCGCCATTCTTACATAGACAATACCAACCCAAGATGCCATCAGTATTGTCTTTGTAGGGTTCGAATTTAATCCACACAAAATGTTTTCGATTTTTACAAAATCTAGACTGTAATTTTAATCTAATCAGGCCAGTCATCTCGCGGTGTAAGAAAAAAATGTATCCGTTGGTATTGTCAATGTGTTGCTGATTGTATAATGCTCCTATTTTTAATTGATATGGACCTAAAGTTATTGTTTTTAATTCATCTAAATTTAGAGATGGAAATTCTAGCATTCCATCATCGTTGACTGTTATTCATTATACTGATTTTTTATTTAAATTTTCCTTTTCCACTTGATTTTGTAGCTCGTTAGTTTTATCAATTCTTTTGGCAATTATTTCCACTAGTTGTTCATGCCATTCATTTTCTTCAAAAAGTGGAGGGGAAAATGCATTTATAATGGCAATGGCAACTTTAAATATATTTTCCAGTTTTGGAAAATAACTTGCCGGTATTGTGCTGTCAAAAAAAGAAAAGATGTTTTTAAATCTTGCGTTGGCGCTTTCCACAATGAATCTCAATATCGTTACCTGCAAGAATTGAGATGTTTAATATCGTTTTTTAGTTTAGTAATTTTTATATTTAAAAACTATACCTGCCGTGATTTGTTTGCTTCGTCCGTAGAGAACTGACACTGTCCTTTTTTCAATAATTTTGGCTTGTAGGTATCTATACCCAGTTTACTTATGTCCGCAATAGCATCTCTGAATCCCCTATCCAATATCAATGCATCATTTTTTTAAGTATGCTCATGATACTATCTTTCATAGTTAGCATTTTTTTTTAAATATTTGCGTCATTATTATTTATGTCTCCATAGAAAAGTCCACTAGCTTCTAACACGTAACCACTTGGTAGCACAGTCATCATTGGCTTGAATAAATTGCGTTTCTTTTGTAACGAATACGTTTGACGTTGAAGTTTAAAGTCCGAAGCTTTTTCCGTAAATAAGTATGTGCCATCCAATATCATTATAAGGTCGTTTGGACTCCTACCAAGGACTGCATTAAAAAAATGGCGCATATGTCGTTCAAGGATTTCGGCTCTTGATAGATGTAGAAAACCGTGATGAACTGGTACAAAATTTTTTACTAATTTTTGAAGCACAGCTTTAATAGTTTTACTAATAATGGATTGCGAAGAAATGCCAAATAAAAATGCTATAACGTTCTGTGACAAATTCAGACGAAGCTTAATAAGAAAAATTACCAAGCAATTTCTAACACTACGCTTAGAGCCTGAACGTAAACCTTTACAATTATTTAATAATACTTGAAAGTTGGTTTTATTAAGGCCAAACAGCAATATATATTCATTATCAGAATGAAAACTTGAATTTGGGAAGTCGAGAGGAAATTGTTTTCCAATCATAGAATGTCGCATTAACTGTAAAAATTTTGTAATTTGCTGCCCACTTATATATGTGTCATTACACTGTATAGGAATTTGTTGTATTACAGCTGGAGTAAGTGTATCACCTTCATAATGAGTTAAACAGCATCTATTATTTTCTGATAACAGTATACCTCGAGCAATGAAAACGTCTAATAATACTCTTCGTCTAATTCGTGTCCGAACTGAAGTTAAGCAAATACAACATTTGTTTTCACTTTTTATGCCTGATGGAATTCCTCGCAAGAGTGTAATATCTTTTTTCAGATCAGTTTGCACTGATACATCAATGGCGCACTAAATTAAAAAAAAACAAATCCGTAAGTAAAAAGTGACCCTATATATAAACAATATACAAGTTATCTTACCACATTTGAATCATTGTTATCACCAAGCACATCAACATCTATATTGTCAAAGTGTTCATTATTTATGACAACACTAGAAACATCACTACATCTTGATGAATTTTCTGTGCTGCACGGTTTTTTTGCAGAGATATAATTTGGTGTTTTTTTATAATGAGCCTTTATTCTATTTCTAAAATAAACCGATCCTCTTCGGTGTATATTAATTTTTATATAGGCATAACAAGCTTCACATAATAAGTCGTCATCACAAGTACAGTAAAACCTCGTTAACACGAACCCTTATAACACGAATTTCGCTTTAGCACGAACAAAAGTTTTGGTCCCTTGAAAATAACATGAGCTTGCATGTTAACGGATAACACGAATTTCGTTATAACGAGAACAACTTCTCTAGTCCCGTCGAATTCGTGTTAACGAGGTTTTACTGTAGCTCTACCAATATTCTGTAACGCATATCTAAATGGTTCTTTCATTGAGGGTTCTGTGATTTTTCTAAAAATTCTTTTAACACTGGTAATTTTCCCGCATACAACACATTTAAAATGAACCATATTCACACAAAAATCAACGTAATACACAAAAAATATTAAAAAGTATTAAATGTAAAAGAAATAATTCAATAAGAAGTAACTACTATTTAAATAACAGTAGAGACCAAAAAAAAAACCACAAAATATTGTCAAAAAATAATCACTGTAACCGTTAATGATTAATCAAACATGTTATTTGGTTAAGTATGTAATTAATTATCCGTAAAAATTAAAATATTAACTAAAACGATTTAGAAGTTTTCTAGTTCACTTTATACAATTATATATTAAATAGACAAATTAAAAAACAAAATTATATAATAAAAAGTAACGAAGGTCTACACGAATAAAAAAACGAATAGACTTGGTGCAAACAAGATATGGCAAGAACTATTTTTTTCAATACTTTTAACTTACTTAACTTACCGCATACTAATTAAGAGATGAGAAAAACTTGTTAAAAATAGTATAGAATTTGTGAAAATACCGGAGATTAAGCTAAAGGCACGAAAGTGACATAAAATGTATAGTCGGTATTCCATAAAGAGGCTATAGTGGCACCAAGTATCGCCAAACAAAGTGCCCGAAAGCCAACGGGGTACAATTTTATTTATCACAATTTTCCCGGAACCTTATCTGGCGTACTTGGAAGAGCTACTAATTGCGAGACTAAATTCATTCCCTTCTTTTTATTTTATTGCAGAGCCGACAAAGTAAGGGATTTAGAAGGTGCAATGCATTTAGCCAACAATGCAAAGTTGCTGGCCTGAGGAATTAAACCAAAAAGAAACCTATTGAAAGTTTTTCAAATGTTTTAAAATCAAAACTCTTGCGCTTGATAAATCTAATTCAAGTGTCATATGTGCGGAACAGCAAGAATTTAGGTTTTATAAATTATATATCCCTCTGTAACTATTCTATTAAAAATAATTCACAAAGAAGCTCATGTATGCTTATATATGCTTAAATATAACATTAATTTTAATTTTAAAATGTTATTAATAATGTATATAATAATCTATACATAGGTACTTAGGCTATTTCGTCGAACTTACAGAACTTATTTATTATGTGCGTATATAGTTAATTAATTCGCAATTAAATATGTAGAGAACCGCAAATAGCATTATTATCTTTATTATTTGGGATTTTTATAGTTTGAAAAAGTTAGTTCCAATAGCCTGGACGGTATTGTGAAAGAACTTAAAAGTTGCCTATTTTCCCATAGGTCGTCGAATTGATTATTCGAACGACTCTTTGATAGCCTTCCTATTATTATTAATCATAGTTCAAGTACGTTCTTCCTTTAATTTCAAGTAAAGAACAATTTTCTTAGTTCATTTAAGTTTTTTGTAATGGGTCTATTTGACAATAGATATAGGTAAAACCAATAAGAGGCATTTTCGTTAGTTTCAAGGTATTTGTTATAACATGAAGTAATTTATATCTTCTGGCATTTGTTAGACAGTAATTTTTTTCGATGAGTATTCTGACATAGTCCTGAAGACAATTTTATACTACTTTCCTACTACCTTGTTTTTTTAAAGTAATCGTTAGTACCTTATTGTATACTGATAAATTGTGTATCTTCAATTTAAAATACATACCTATTCACAAACTTCAATAGTAAAATATAAATGTATCATTTTAAAAATGGATTACATTAGTGATTGTTTATTTGTTCTAATAAAGCAGAAAATTTTTTAAATACATGTTTGAATTTTTATTGTTTATAAAACATATGATTAAGATTGTTCATTTACCAGGAAAAGATCATGTAATAATCTTTTATACTGAAAAACTGTAAAGATTTTATAATTTTACAAAAATAAAAATCTAGTTTGTAAAATCAGTTTTTTCTTTCAAAATAAGTTTATGAATCTGTTAGGGTATTTGCATTTACCTATCTAATACTGAAACAAGGTAAAGTTGCTTGCTACAGCAACAAATAAAGACCTGTCTATTACGAATGCCCAATCTTGCGCTGAATACGAAAAGTGCGTTCGAATAGTCAGTTCGGGGATTGTATATAAGGTTGACCCAGAAATACTACACTAACGCATAGGGTCCTTTTTAATTTATTGTATGTACACTAAAGGAAAAAATTAAAGGGTCAAAAAAATTTTCTAAATTTTATTGGGATTTTTGACGGGCTATATTTCAGTGAAAAATGATCGTATCTAAAATTTAAAAAAAGCAATTTAAAGCTTCAAGATTCTAGTTTTCAGATCTTTTAGTCAAAAATGTTTAGAAGCCACTGTTATAACGCAATAATAAGCAAGAGCGCGCATGAAAAAAATTGCAAATTTTTTTCTTTTTTTTGTGTTCACGGACTTTTTTTCAGCTAAACCGTTATATGAAACAGATAGCTTGTTTATTAAACTTCAAGTTTCCTTTTTTTTTAAAGGTTGGTACGATTATTCTTTACCGAGATACCGGACGTTAAATAAAAAAAATTACTTTTGTCATCAATTATTGATATCTCTGTAACCAATATAATCGTTCGAAAAATTGCAATGTAGTTTTGGAAACTGAACAAAACACCCTACAAGAAACGGCTACAATTTTTAGGAATTTTTTTTCCATCGTTAACATGAATTTGAAAACACATGAAAAAATAAGTAATTTATCGTTTTTTAGAAAATTGACGGCTAAGTTACAAATATTCATGAAATGGCTAATGTTAAGCGTGATTTTTATAGCTGAATATACCCATAAAAACTCTGTGAAGTTACAATTCAATCTAGCGAACCGTCCTTTTGTTTCAAACAATCAAACTTTTGAAAAAAATAAAATGGTTGCGTTTATTCTTCTTTATGGGAATCAGCGAAACACACTGGCCAAACACAGGCACATGCCAAATCCAAGACCACACCGTGTACTACTCTGGAAATGAAAGCGCAACACATAGAAACGGAGTACACTGCAAATCCAAGTGTTTTATTTTAAAACACTTTAAGCGTTTAAATACTTGTAGTTACCAACTTAACGCTACGTAGTGTTTAATGTAAGATAAACACCACAAATGTTTAATTCTAAAACACTTAAAATGTTTTATATAGGGATACATAAAAAATTCATAATTTTTAATATTTAACATATTTATTTGATTGTTGTGAATTAGATTGTAAGTGCTAGTTGTAATCCATATTAAATTTTTGATATAATATAGAATTAATAGGGCTATTTTGTAAGTCATTTTCATGTATATTGTTATTATTACCATAAGGTTAGTTTTATTTCAAAATCTTGGTAAATTTTTGTAACACAATTGTTTACATTTTGATTTTGGATTCAAACTTTCCTTTTAGGTTTAATGATGACAAGAAGCATAACAAATGGTTTAAAAAAATATCCTTGTATGTTAAAAATTATAAGTTCGTTTTATTTACCTCTCTTATGTATATGTTTTTCAATGAGAATATCATCAAATAATAAATTTGAATCTGCCGCTGATTATATGTAGTTCCTTTGCACTGCCAATTGCGGCGTGGTAGTCGCAATTTTGTTTCCCTTTTTTTACTGTTGATCGGAGCATCTTACTCTGTTTAATCTATGCTAACTAGATTTTAATCGTACTGAATCGACCAATTAGTAAATTGTCTGTTTAACGAATTGTTTACGCTAAACCGGCAATTGAAATACACACACCATTTCATTAAACAGCCGTTAGCGCAAACGAATGGTTAATCATTCACTGAAATACTGAGCGCAACAAATGTGCCTGCCGTTGCAAAAACACAGCAGTGTGAGGGTGGAACCGGTTTATTGGGTAGTTTTCCAAACAATCATAACAGTATAGTTTTACTTAAATGTAATGAAGAAATAATGCCATTATTAGCAGAAATTAATGATATTTGTATATTAAATGGCCAAATTTTATTTGTAATATCAAGGCTTGAAACTATTTATTATGAACCCCAACTGAACATATTATCGATACCAGAAATTTTTTAATTATCAACAACAAATTATCAATGTTGAGAATTAAATTTTTCCACACACTCTCGCCCGTTTTAAAATAAAAAATCTAACCTCTATTCTTTTAATTAATTTTAATCGATTAGAATTTGTAGGATAATACCTACAATAACTAACAATTTGAAAACTTCCTTTAATAACAATAATAATATTTTATACAAATATACATATTTATTTGTTATATTAATTACAGATACAATTTAGTGACTTCAATAATTTATTGTGTTTTAAAAAATTAAAGTTCTATTATACAAACGTTTTATGGCCGAAACGTTTTTCTCCGTAAACGTTTAATTTGATAGAATCTGTTTTATTTTAAAGCACTTTATATAAAAGTACACGGTAAATGACTAAACAGTTAGAAGTGTTTTTATCATTAAACGGATAAAGCGTTTTTAAATAAAACACTTTAGTGTTTTATATTTCTTTTTAAAACACTTGTAATGTTTTGTGTAATAGATTAAACGTTTATACAGTTTAATTTCTAAACACTAAGAATGAAAAAAACACTTACATGTTTTACTTTAAAACACCAAGTTAAACACTTGGATTTGCAGTGTAATCATGATTAAAATAGAAAAACATTTTTTTAGCTTTTTTAAGATTTTTACCGCAAACAACATATCGGAAAATTTTTTCGAAAAAAAATCTTTTATTTTATTAATTAAATTTTCTGTGGTTTTTAACACTATAGTTTTAAAAACTAAAGAAAATATTAAGTATGTAGTAAGGTCGAGAAAACAATCATGTATTACAAATTTTTTTAAATCTGCAAATAAATCTTAATATTTTAATCTTTTTCCCATAACTTCACATATTCCCTAAGTTCACATTTTTCCGCGGAACATTTTGTGTGAAGTTAGGGAGGTATAACTGTATCTCTATCTACTGGCATTGGTTTTTTAACCAGTCTCTTTTTGCCGTTCTTATTTCTTTTCTTATTTTCTTCTCAATTTGGCGATATTCTTCTGGGTTGTTCTTATTTTTGCGTCTTTTCTCCGTTAATTCCATAATTTGGATGTCATCCATCCTTTTTTTTTGTATTTGTGTACTCTTGTTCTTTAACTTATTGTCGATATTTTCTTTGATCTGTCCTTTTGTTAATTCGTTTTTTAATTTTGTTGAATCGATTTGTTTTCTCCTACTTTTCTTATGTACCCTTTTCAGTTTTATTCTTACATTTCTCATTAATGGAACATGATCTGATTTGATATCTGCTCCCGGGTATGTCTTAACAGATTTAAAGCAGTTTCTGAATCTTTGATTAACTAAAATGTAATCGATCTGGTTTCGTATTACGGGTTCAGGAGAGTCTAAGGGTGACTTCCATGTATACAGTCGGTGACTTGAAATGTGAAGAAAGTATTGATTAGTTCTTCTTCGTCTAGTGCCCTATTCTCTACGAACGTTGGCGATTAGCATGGATACTCTTATTCTATCAACTGCTTGTCTAAATAGTTGCACAGACGTCATTCCAAACCACTGGCGCAGATTTTGCAGCCACGAATTTATTCTTCTTCTTGGTCTTCTGCCGTCAATTTTTCCTTGTATGATGAGCTGTAATAGTCTATATTTTTCGTTCCTCATTATGTGCCCGAAGTACTCTATTTTTCTTTTCTTCACAGTGTATGTAGGGGGAAAGTGGCATGAAAGAGCCAAGTTTTGAAAAAGCCATTATCAATTACGCGGTAGTTTTCATACGAATCGTTCATGTATTATTATTTTAAGATAGCAACACTAGCCAGATGTCCCCCACAAAAATTTGACCGTTCACCGTCAATAAACGGCGCCGATACGACGTATTGAAGATTTTGTCGTCAAAAAGTAAGGTTTTGAGTTCAGTTTATTTGTTTTCTAACGCTTATACGTACAAAACTAATAATAATATGATTACACTATAATTTTATAGATATATTAGGCCTTCTAATAACGTATATATTTTGTAGACTAATCTTTGATTTCATAGTAATTTTCGAGATTTTGTTTCTTGAGAGAATATGTTTTGAAATAGCCGGACTGCAGTGTAATGAAAAAGCCACCTTTTAATTGCATAAAATGCAATAATAATTGTAGTAACAGCAATCAAGAGTGGTACCGATGCAAAGTTGTAATGGTTGGGCATATAAATCCTGTGGCGTAAAAGGGAAATTGCATTATTTTTGCTAAAAACGTTTTTAAGTTTTTGCAATGATTGATCTCAAACGTCAAATTTTTTGACAGTTTCTTAGATTTATGTAAGTAAATATTTTATCGAGAGTTTGCGTTATTTAAAACGTTTTATAATTATATAAGATCTAAAATTATAGCTTAAGATTATTATTAAATAATATCTTCGTTAATGTGCAGTTTTAATCTTGTAATAAGAACATGGCTTTTTCAAAAATTGGGTTGGCTGTTTCAATACCTATAGGTTATGAAAAAGCCAAATTTTATTTTTTTTATAAATGATTAGAAGTCGAAAAATATCGTTAATTTTGAAAAATGTTTTATGACATTACGTACATAAATGCATGAACAATTACAGATTTAAAAAAAAAATTGATTTATTTATGTCCTTCTATATTATTTATCCCTTTTTTTAAAACTGGCTGTTTCATGCCACTTTCCCCCTAATCTCTCTGTTTTCCCATTCTTCTAAGTACTTCTTTATTTGTTACGTGTTCGATCCATGAGATGCGCAGAATTCTCCGATAGACCCACATTTCGAATGCCTCAAGTCGTTTCATCATGGTTTCTGTCATAGTTCAGGCTTCAACACCATATAGAAGGACTGGAAAGATATAGCATTTGATCATTCTTATTTTCAGTTGTAAGTTTATATCTTTGCAGACGAAAAATGTTTTCATCTTATTGAATATTGATCTTGCTTTCTCTATTCTGTATCGAATTTCTACAGACGGATCCCAGTTTGCGTTTACCGCAGTTCCTAAATAATTGTATTTCTGAACTTGTTCTATGATTTGGTTGTTTATAGTTAGAACTGCAGGAGGTAGCGCATTTTTGCTAATAGTCATATATTTTGTCTTGGATATATTTATGCTAATTCCATATTCTTCGCATGTCGCATTTATTTTCGTGAGTAGTGTTTGTAGTTCTTCAGGACTGTTTGCAACTATGACTGTATCGTCTGCGTATCTAAAGTTGTTTATATTTTCCCCGTTTATTATTATTCCTTCGGGAGAGTCTTTCGGTGCTTCTTGGAATATGTTCTCTGAATAGATGTTAAATAATGTGGGCGAATGGACGCATCCTTGACGTACGCCTTTTTTGATCTTCACATTTTCTGTTTTATTCCCTTCTATGTTTACATATGCTGTCTGATTCCAATAGAGATTTATGATTATTTGTATATCTTTGCTATCTATGTCTACTTCTTTCAATATTTGTATTAGTTTTGTGTGTTCGACTCTATCGAAGGCCTTTGTAAAATCTATAAAACATGCATATACATCGTGGTTTACATCTCTGCATCTCTGTATCAGAACTTGTAGTGAAAAGATTGCTTCTCTAGTTCCTAGAGCGTTTCTAAAGCCAAACTGGTTTTCGTCGATATACAGGTCGCATTTTTGGTATATTCTATTGTGAACGACTTTTGTAAATACTTTAACAATATTGTTGATGAGGCTAATCAATCTGTATTGATCGCAAGTGGTGGCTCTAGTTGTTTTTGGTATGGCGATGAAAGATGATATCAGCCAGTCAGGAGGTATTTTTCCTGTGTCGTATATGAAATTGAAAATTTCTTCTAAGTATTTGAGAAATTCTATGCTACTGTCACATAGTATTTTTATTATTTTTATTCTTATATCGTCGGGTCCAGGAGCTTTATTGTTGTGCATGTTGTAAATAGCTTTTTCGATTTCTTCCTTTGTTATTTGGAGATGCGGTTCAGATTCATCAATACTGTAATCTTCTGGTCGATCGTCTGAGAACGCTGTTTGAATATATTGTTTCCAAGTATTTAGTTTTTCAGTTATGTCTGCTATCAGCTTGGCATTTGTATCTATCAGAGTTCCTGGATTGACATTTTTCCTAGTATATGTAATTTCTTTTATTTTTCTGTGCGTATTTAAGTAGTCATGTTTTCTATGTAGTTCTTCAATCTCGTTGCATTTTTCTGTCAACTATTCTTCTTTTGCGTTTTTGATTTTCTTTTTTATTTTTATGTGCACAGAATGGTATTCTTCTCTATTTCTATTTTTGAGCGTTCTTCTCTGTTCCATTAATGTTAGAATCTCATCTGTCATCCATTGTTTTTTCTTCATACTTGACCTTTTTAGATGTCTCTGACTGGTATCTCGAAAGATTTCAGTAATTTTATTCCATTTCTGTAGGGGTTCTTCTGGGGCTGATATTATTTCTTTTAGGCCGTTTTGAAGTTCTTCTTTTACTTTTTGTTTAACTTCGTTTTCTTTTAGTCTTAACATGTCTATTTTATTGCTCTGTTTTGTTGTAGTTGTTCGCTGCAGGCTTATCTTAAATTTACAAATTAGTGGATTATGATCTGATGCTACACCTGGGTATGCTTTAACTGCTTTTATAGTGTTACGAAATTTTCTTGATATTGTTATATAGTCAATTTGGTTTTTTATAACGTGATCTGCTGTATCTCCTAGTGCCGCCCATGTATATAATTGCGTGGTGGAAGTTGAAAGAAAGTATTACAAATAATGAGTTGCTGTTCCTTGCAGAATTGTAATAGTCTATTTCCCCCTTCGTTTCTGAGTCCCAGACCATAATCGCCTACTATATTATCTTCTTTGTCTTTGCCAATTTTAGCATTCAAATCCCCTATTATCATTGTGACTTCATTACTTTTTGTTAGTTTAATGAGGGAGTTTACACTGCAAATCCAAGTGTTTAACTTGGTGTTTTAAAATAAAACATGTAAGTGTTTTCATTGTTAGTGTTTAGAAATTAAACTGTATAAACGTTTAAACTATTACATAAAACATTACAAGTGTTTTAAAAAGAAATATAAAACACTAAAGTGCTTTATTTAAAAACGCTTTATCCGTTTAATGATAAAAAACACTTCTAACTGTTTAGTCATGTACCGTGTACTTTTATATAAAGTGTTTTAAAATAAAACAGATTCTATCAAATTAAACGTTTGCGGAGAAAAACGTTTCGGCCATAAAACGTTTGTATAATAAAACTTAATTTTTTTAAAACACATTAAATTATTGAAGTTACTAAATTATATCTGTAATTAATATAACAAATAAATATGTATATTTTTATAAAATATTATTATTGTTATGAAAATAAGTTTTCAAATTGTTAGTTATTGTAGGTATTATCCTACAAATTCTAATCGATTAAAATTAATTAAAAAAATAGAGGTTAGATTTTTTATTTTAAAACAGGCGAGAGGGTGTGGAAAAATTAAATTCTCAACATTGATAATCTGTTGTAGGTGATTAAAAAATTTCTGGTATCGATAACTGTTGAATTGGAGTTGATAATAAATAGTTTCAAGCCTTGATATTACAAATAAAATTGGTTATTTAATATACAAATATCATTAATTTCTGCTAATAATGGCATTATTTCTTCATTACATTCAAGTAAAACTATACTGTTATGATTGTTTGGAAAACTACCCAGCAAACCGGTTTCACCCTCAGAATGCTGTGTTTTCCAACGGCAAGCACATTTGTTACGCCCAGTATTTCAGTGAATGTTTAACCATTCGTTTGCGCGAACGCCTGTTTAATGGAATGGTGTGTGTATTTCAGTTGCCGGTTTAGCTTAAACAATTCGTTAAACAGCCGATTTACTAATTGGTCTATTCAGTGCGATTAAACTTTCGTTAGCATAGATTAAACAGAGTAAGATGTTCCGATCAACGGTAAAAAAAGGGAAACAAAATTGCGACTACCACGCCGCAATTGGCAGTGCAAAGGAACTACAGTAAAACCTCTCTTAACGGACACCCCTCTTCACCGGACAATTTTAAAAAGTCCCGGCAAAAAGTATAGCAAAATAATGTATTTAGGTCTCCTTTTTAACGGACACCCTCTAACGGACGCGGTCAGCGTAATTATGGTTACCATGAGACATATTTACCCCTCTTAAACACAGCCATAAAATTGAAACAACGTCGTTTAAAGCTCTGAAGGATTAAAATATCTTTGTTCCATTATACACAACAACACAAGTCTCCTGTAAATTGATTTTGAAGATTAGTTTTGTTTCTTTGACATATTTCTTATTTATAAAACAAGTTCTTTTATCTACCCGTAAATAGGAAACTCGCCTTACTTTAAAACCTTCCAGGAAGTTTAGTTAAATTTAATTTACGAATTGTTTGCGCTTCATGAGAAGCCAATTGTACATTCTAAAACTAAACAAACAAAAATTATTTCTTTTTTTAACGTTAATTAATATTAAATATTATCAAGTTATTAAATTAGTTTTTACATATTTCATTTATTTTCTATTTTATTTTTTAATTCTTTGTATCTATATAACACATATAATAATAATTTTTAATTAGATCTATATTAGATCTATTGGTTAGTTACTCATTTTTTTAACACCTCTCCTCAGCGGACACCCCTCCACAACGGACAATATTGTTGGTCCCGCGACTGTCCGTTCAAGAGAGGTTTTACTGTACATATAATCAGCGGCAGATTCAAATTTATTATTTGAATATATTCTCATTGAAAAACATATATATAAAAGAGGTAATAAAACTCACTTATAGTTTTTAACATACAAGGATATTTTATAAACCATTTGTTATGCTTTTTGTCATCATTAAGCCTAAAAGGAAAGTTTGAATGCGAAATCAAAATGTAAACAATTGTGTTACAAGAATTTACCAAGATTTTGACATAAAACTAACTTTATGATAATAATAACAATATACATAAAAATGGCTTACAAAATAGCCCAATTAATTCTATATTATATAAAAAATTTAATATGGATTACAACTAGCACTTACAATCTAATTAACAACAATCAAATAAATATGTTAAAGATTAAAAATTATGAATTTTTTATGCATTCCTATATAAAACATTTTAAATGTTTTAGAATTAAACATTTGTGGTGTTTATCTTACATTAAACACTACGTAGCGTTTAGTTGGTGACTACAAGTATTTAAACGCTTAAAGTGTTTTAAAATAAAACACTTGGATTTGCAGTGTACTCCGTTTCTATGTGTTGCGCTTTCATTTCCAGAGTAGTACACGGTGTGGTCTTGGATTTGGCATGTGCCTGTGTTTGGCCAGTGTGTTTCGCTGATTCCCATAATTTTAACTTTTAATCTTTTAATTCCTTTCACGACATTATTAATTTTCCCACTGGAGTACATACTTTGTAAAGGAAGCGTGGCGCAAGTGGTTTAGTGTTTGGGCTGCTGCGCTAGCGAGGTGGATTCGAAGTGGTTCGAATCCCCGCGCCGACCATCGAAAATTTTTCACGCTCCTCTTCTCTTCGCAAGGCTGAGCACCTGGCAAGAGTAAAACTGCTCGAAAAATTTTTCCTAGAAATTGCCGTGGTTCGCAACCCACGTAAAACTGTAGGTGCCTTGAGTCTTTGAAACACTACAACATTCACAACAAAGTTTCAAGCGGGGAAAACGCCTAAACCTGATACAGGTATAAAAAGGCGCCAACAACAAGTACATACTTTGTACATTCCATGTTCCAATTTTAAAACATCCGGTGATTCTTCGCACCCTCTGCCCATCTAAGGGCTGCCGGGGACTGAGGGCCATTTTGTTTCTATGATTATTCACGTTAACTTTACTAGGGAAAATAATGAGGTGATTTCCCCTTGCCTTCCTCATCGCAGTGTCTTAGCCATACTGTTGATCCAACTCTGCCTAAGAGTGTCTGCTCATAGACCTTACCGATATCATTTATCTTCAGCTTTATGGCAGTACTACGATTGCTGCTGCTCAACCTTAGGCTAGTTTTGGTTCGCCCCGGGTATTTGATTTCCTCGGTACCTGCCATATCTGGCGGGCTTTCCCCTATCTACCACCTGGGGAGGCGCCCAATGGGGGATCTAGCAACCCCACAAGGGTGATTACTACTAGTTTGTTTTTGTTGCAAAATATGTTTAGTCTTTCCCCTCTCTCGTTTCCCCCTCCCAAGTCAAAGGGTCCCACGAAATTGCCACATATACCCCTACCTATCTTAGAATTAAAGTCTCCCATTATGATTAATACTTCTTTCCTTATCCTTGTAATTGTTGCTTCAAGGAAATCGTAAAATTGTTCTATTATATTCTTGCTTTTATCGGCAGTGGGTGCGTAAACTTGTATTATTGTTATATTTACTGGATATGTTTCTAGTTGTATTAAGAGAATTCTCTCTGATATTGGCACAAAGTTATTGACATATTGTGTGATATGTTTCTTTAAGATCATACGCACTCCATGTTGATGTTTATTATCACTGCTGCCCGAATAATACACTGCATGTTTTCCTCTCGCAATTTTTCCTGAGTTGGGGCATCTCATTTCATTGATGCCCATTATGTCTATATTCATATAAGATTTCGAGGTTAATTATTACAAATTGACAAATCTAATAAACAATGTTGTTGCTCTAAAATTAAAGCTTTATTATATTTATTTAATTTTAATACATTATTTAAGTAACTTACCTCTAATTAAAGAAACGACATTTAAAGTTTATTCATATCTTGTCAATTTCTTTTCTTTTTTCCTAGTTATTCTTTTTAATATCTAACCTACAAAAATTTTAAATTAAAGAACTAGATTTTCTTTATATTCATCCTGTCCGTTTCTTGTAATGCATTTACATCTTTCCGGCTTGATACATGGTTCTAACGTTCCAAGTGCAGATTTTGGTGGCTAACCGGGGGATTCTTCGCACCCCTGCCCCATTTAAGGCGCGTCCGCTGAGCCATTGTTAGAGTTTGTAGCCATCACATTTGCACATTTACAAAAATAACACAGCCACATAAAAAAAGTTATGGTCGGGTCAGAAGGTCAGACCATAAATTCTATATGTATTTGGGGTCGCTGAATCCAAATCCGAGATCAAAAATACCCCTGCACGTCTGAGTTTCGACATAACCTCAAAAAACCTATTTTATAGGCAATTTAACATTTTAACGTTGTGATTCAAGTTGTAAAGTACCCAACCGGTTATTATCACATAAACCCTTAACCTTATTACTCCATAACCTCACAACTGATCAACCTTTAAAAATTCGTAATCTTACGTATTAAACACCAACTAAAAAATCTTAACTCAAGTTCTAAACGAAAAAACGAATCAGTGAAACACCGTTTTCTCGTAACCTTGTAACCCTATAACCCCACGACCCCATAATTTTATAACCCCTTAACGTAATAACCACAATAACTTCAGCAACTAAGCACTGAAATTTTTTTGTTTACCTACGCTGTAAACTAAAAAATATGATGGCAGATTTCTGTTGGACGCTAAAGCGAGATACACCGAAAGAAGATACAAAGTGTAAATCGTTGCATAGATCATTTAATGAGAAGAAAATCCGGTATAGTACCAAAAAAGAACCTGACACTTGATTTAGGAATCTGATTTTACCAATGGTCCATTCTAATCGTTTAGTTTCAAGTTTGTTAGCACATGTGTACATATGTATACATATAGAATTTATGGGCTGACCTTCTGACCCGACCATGACATTTTTTTTGTCTGGCCGTGTAATTGATAATACTTTCAATTTCTGTACTATTAGGGTTGTATTCAATGACGCATTTATAAATTAGAGTTTAAATTACAGTTTCTACTATAAGCTCTGGTTCTACACGAAGCACAAATAACATCACCAATAGCAAATGATTTTGATAAACAATAAGAATAACAATGTGTGTCTTGTGACAATACTGTATTTTCTCTACGTTATTGTACGGTGTGGAAGCATGGTTGCTAAAACAGAAGAACATTAAAAACATTGAAGCTTTCGAAATGTGGTATTACAGGAGAATGTGGAAAATATCATGGAAGGTGAGAATAACAAATAAAGATGTACTGCTGAAAATGGGGAAGGAATGCGAACTAGTAAGAACTGTCAAGGAAAGAAAATTAGAGTACCTGGGCCATATAATGAGAGGAGCAAAATACGTGTTACTGAGGCTTATAGTCCAAGGAAAAAGAAGTGTAGGGCGAAGAAGGACTTCCGGGCTGTGAAACCTTAGGGAGTGGTATGGTTGTGGTTCGGGGGAGTTGTTTAGAGCTGCGGTCAGCAAGGTGACGGTTGCAAAGATGATTTCCAACCTCCGATAGGAGTTGGAACTCCTAGAAGAAGAGAGTCGCATGCCCCCACCCCGCACGTGTCGCCTCAAAGGTCTCCTTCTCCTCAATGTCCCTGCTAACAACCGGCATCATGAGCGTCAGCACATTGTCCGTTGTCCGTTGTCATTGTCATTATTGGCCTGCCACGCTGTCTCTTGCCTGTCCATGGTCTCCATTGGAGGATTTTAACGTTCCACCTACTGTCTTTGATACGAGCTGTATGTCCTGCATATTCCCATTTCAATTTCGTCACTTTTTTCACTACATCCGCCACCCGTGTTTCGTATTGTAATTCCAATCATTGCTCTCTCCATTGCTCGCTGAATGAATTCCAGTTTTGTTTTTACTTGTTTCGTTAATGTCCATGTTTGAGCGCCGTATGTCATTATGGGAAGTATACATTGGTCATATACCTTAGTTCGCAAACGTTGGGGTATTTTGTTGTTTTTTAAAATATAAGCTAGCTTTTCAAAAGCTGCCCATGCCAGACGTCTTCTTCTATCTATCTCGTATTCTCTGTTTTCCGTCCTTAATGTTACAGTTTGTCCTAGATATATATACTCGTCGACATTTTCTAGGATATTTATGTTTATGTTTATTTGTGTTTATGTGTTTATTTATGTTTATTTGTGGGTTTTCAAGACACATTGTCTTTGTCTTATTCAAATTTACTTTTAGACCTATTTTCTTAGACGTTTTTTCTAATTTGTTTATCATAATTTGTAGGTCGTATTTGTTGTCTGCAAATAGAACTACGCCGTCGGCAAATCTTAAATGATTCATTCTTTCCCCATTTACATTAATACCCCTATTTGACCAGTCCAGATTTTTAAATATTCCTTCAAGTGCCAAATTGAATAATTTTGGAGACATTATGTCTCCTTGTCTAATACCTCTATCAATTGAAAATTTATTACTATATGCATGTAATTTAATTGTTGCTGTAGCGTGTTTGTATATATTACTTATCAGTGCTGTATATCGGGAACCTATTCTAGCACAATTAATTTCCTTCATTATTGCCCAGTGTTCAACGCAGTCAAACGCCTTCTCATAATCAATAAAAGCCATGAACAAAGGCAGGTTATATTCGATGGATTTCTCGATTAGAATTTTAACAGTAAGTAAATGGTCACAGGTACCAATTCCCTTTCTGAAAGCTGCTTGCTCTACTGTCTGATAATCATCTTATTTTTGTCATAATTTGTTAGTCAAGATCTTTGTTAACAATTTATACATTTGAGAAAGTAGACTGATAGGGCGGTAATTTTGTAATAGTAATGCGTCCCCTTTTTTAAACAAAATTACTATCACGGCGTTATCCCAGTTATCTGGTATTCTCCCTTGTTGTAGGCACATGTTGAATAGGATTTTTAGCTTGGGGATTACTATTTCTTTGGCTTCTTTGATCATTTCTATTATTATATTATCATCTCCCGGCGCTTTATTGTTTTTCATCGTCTGCAGGGCATGAAAAATTTCGTCTTCATTGATCTCCGGCATATCCTCAGATCCTACATTTACTATTTTAGAATCTTCTTTTGGCCCCTCAGGTTGTTTAATGTGCGACCCGTATAGTGTTTTATAGTATTTCTCCGTAGTTTTTAGGATATCGTCTGTGCTTCTTATTTCTGTTCCGGCGAAGTCTTTCACTACAATGATTTCTCGTTTCCCATATCTTCTTTTCAGGCACTTCAAAGGAAGCGAGGCGTATGATAAGAAAAGATTTAGAAAAATTCTATGAAGAACAAATAGAGCAAGTAATAGAGGACAACTATCCTGTAAAGCACGAAATTTTATTAAGATAAAAAAAATTCCAAGCGTTCATTCTATTTGAAATTTTGAGCAAAAAAAACTTTTTAAAATAAGCTTGAGAGAATCTGTGTACGCGACCGTTCTGAAAGGAAAAGGTATTTCAAAGTAAGCAAAAATTTTAACGATCACAACTAGATATTATTAACATGTTTATTTTAATAATCATTCATAAAAACTTTGAACTGGTTTAACGTTGGGAACTGTCGATCCCGACTGACGATTTTTTTCCACGCACGTCAGTTTTACGTTAGATTTAATGTAACTGCAGGCCTCGGTCTGCCGGCGGACTGTATGTGTGTGGAGAATATTTAACTGAAGATCTGTAAATCTGCAGTTTTGGATCGCAGGCGAAATATTAGTAAACAAACAAAATTAGAATGTAAACTTTTAACTAATATCAAGTTGGGAACTGTCGATCCGGACTGACGATTTTTCTCCACACACATCAGTTCTACATTAGATTCACCGGAACTCCAGGCCCGGCCTGCAGGCGAATTGTATGTGTGTAGAGAAATTTTAACTGAAGATCTGCAAATCCGCAGTTCTGAACTGCAGGCGGACTGTAAGTGAATGGGTACCTTTACAGTGCCACACTAGAGTCAAGCTCAACAGGGTCTTTTTTCCCCGCTAATTTTTCCAAGCCCGTTCCCTTGGCAGTGGTTTCGCTAGATAGTAGGTAGGGACAGTGGGAATCTTGTTAATCCATTCATGCGCGTCACTAATTAGAAGACGAGACATTTGGCTATATACTGCGGCATCTCGACAGCTACACAACAGGCCGTACTTTCCACATCGTGCAGGCGTGGTGACCCCTAACAACAGTTCCCGGCTATAGGAGGCAACCTCAAAGGGCTTACTTAGAGGCGCCTCGGACTTTTCACGGGAAACCCAACAAATAACGCCGCATCCCCTCGCCGTAACTATCCATCTAGGACTCCCAGTCAACCACTCTGTCTCTGAACCACAGGGAATGCCCCACGTCGGGCTTGGTAAAATTACATCCAAACAGCGCACTTTGCCGTACCCAAAAGTTAGGCAAAGAAGGTGGAATTTAGCTTGATCCCCCCCCTCCTTTTGATGTAGTATAGGGAGAACAACCCACGGGGAACCACGAGGAGGTATCCACCGACCTTATAGCTCCCGCTGCCGCCACAGGAGAAGCACGCTCCACACCACTCTCCACTGTGACTCGCATACAGTCATCGGGACCCCCACACCTGACGCAAGGCCCCAGGTGGGGGGAGACACTCAGCAACATACCTACATATATGTTAAAAAGTTTAAGTCCTATTTAAAAATCTTAACTATGTTAAAACACTGAGTTAAAAACACAAATTAAGACGTCCACAAAATAGATTAGTCAAATAAATAATAAAACAATTGTGCCGCAAAGCGAACACAAGTTAAAACAGAGAAAACGGAGATAAAAACGGGCAGTCCTGTAAAGGGGGAGCTGCACCGGTGGTTCAGATGACCGAACCTGTAGACAAGGACTTCACGATGCCTGATGCTACGTGACTGGGGGATTTTGTCACCTATTCGATCGTAGCCGAATAGGTCGAGAACGGGCGTCGTAGTCCATAAATGTGTGGTATATATTTATGGAACTACGCAGTGCTATCAGAGATATAATCTCAAGCACCGAACGGTTGGTAATTTTCAATTTGGCGAGAGCTTCAACCGTCTCCCTGGGCATCGCCCCCGTCGTTCCTACCACAATGGGTAGGACTTTGCCAACGGCGGCTCTTCTCCGCTGTTGAAGGACAGGCAGCAGTCGTGAGTACTTCTGAAGCTTATCCTTGTGTTCCATGGCGAGTTAGGGCCAGTTAAGACGGACCGTGCTGGCTTGGGTCCGAAGACGTAATTCCAATCCAGAGCCTCGCCCAAGAGCCCGCATTACCAGGTCTTCGGGATCTAAAAATCGAAGACCGGCTTTCAAGCTGGAGGAAACTGCGACCAATTCCAGCTTGGGAATACCTAGTCCACCGTCCACCGTCCACCGTACCAGGAGACTTTGGTAGGTTTGATGGGGAAGCAGGCCCACTAAGGCGCCGAGATCTTCATACCTAGCCCCGATAGGTATTACTCCACATCATCTAACAGTGCCGCTGCCTATGGTACTTTATTCGCTAGTAGAAAGAGGTCATCGGCGAAGGCAAGCGTAGAGACACCCGCAGTGTCGCTTATCGTATATTCTAACTCACTCTTCAGGCGCAATAATAGGGCCTCTATTACCGCGTTGAAAATTAATGGGGATAAAGGGTCGCCTTGCTTTACCCCTCTCTGGAGAGGCAAGGGAATCTTCTCTGTTCCTTGCTTTATGACCGTATGCACATCCTGGTATGACCTCGCAATGAATTGTACCACTAATTCAGGGAGGCCTTTTCTGCGTAACGCAGGCGCAATCGCTGAATGAGGTATCGTATCGAAGGCCTTAGATACGTCCAGCTGCACCGCGACCAGGTCCAACTTGCTGTTCTTCGCATGCCTAAGGACTTCGCTCAGGATGTGCATGTTATTAAAGCACCCCGCCTCAGAAACGAAACCTTTCTGGCGGGGGCTGAACCGCACCGTCTTCCTCAGCTTTTGATCTATAATGCCCCAGAACATCCGGCTGAGGAGGAAAGAAAGGGTCACAGGTATGTAGTTCTCCGCTCTCATTGGGTCTTTCCCCTCTTTGAGAAGCTGAGCTGTGTCGGCTGCTTCCCGGAACACATAATGATATTAACAGTCTGTGGAGGACGTCTGCGGCAGTCCAGTGGCTCAAGTGTCTCTTTTGAATGCCATCTGGACCGGCAGCCGAGTCGACCTTAGTTCTGGCTATCCTGGCCTTGACCTCCCTGGCCGTTATGACGTCCCACACGTCGGCCAGATCCACAGCCCGTTCCTGATCGCCCGTGTGCGGGAGCTGTACCTCCGGCTGAGTTCCCCATAACTGTTGGTACAGCTCTAAGATGGCTTGCGGGGAAAGCTGCTGCTTGGATTTATCAATCCAAGCAACGTCATCTCGCACAGCTTGAACGACTCGATCATGGGCTTCGCCTTACCCAGACAAGAATACCTATCCCCCAAGTATTTAAAAGGTCCTCAGGACCTAAAGGCTTTAGATGTTTGCCTTTTACATAAAACTTTGTCTTAGTGGAGGTATAGAGTATCTTCTTGCCCGGGACGACCCTCACCGACAGAGACAAGCTCTTGTCGGGATTGAGGCTCAGCCCACGACGATCGAAAAAGTCAACCGCCATTCGCAGCAAGCGCTGGCATTTCATTTGGGTCGCTAACCAACAACAAATCGTCCGCGTAGGCGAGACATGACACTGATAGGTTGTCATTTATATGCAGACCTTTGCCAGACGCTTCCAGTCTCTCAACCAGCTCATCCAAAACCAGATTGAATAATATTGGGGATAGGGGATCGCCCTGCTTTACGCCTCTCTTAATCTTTAAGGCCTTAGTTCTATTTTGGCCTAGGGAAATAGTAGTTGAGGCGGATTCATACCCACCTATCACAAAGTCGATCAGGCGGTTGTCTACTCCAAAGCGGCGGAGTGCCCTCACGATTGAGCAATGGGAGACCGAATCAAATGCCTTTGCCAAATCTAGGCAAAGGACACTGTACGGCCTCTTAGCAGTTCTTCGCTGTTTGATAATGTGCTCTAGTGTTATCGTGTTTAGTAACACCCCGTCGACCGCCTGGAAACCGCGTTGGTGTGAATTGAGGGGCAGAGCCGAAAGACGCCTGGCAAGTATTTTATTCAAAAGCCTCGCCACGATAGACGATATCGTTATCGGTCGCCAATTGTCAACATCCGAAGGGTCCCCACCCTTGGGCAACAAAACTGTCCTGTTTCTTTATAGAATTGCGGGCAGTCGACCAAAGGCCAGGACACCATTGAAAAACAACGCCAGTCTATGGACGGGTATTTTTGTCACGTCTTTAGGTGTAAGCCCATCTGGTCCAGGAGAGGTGTCTTTACTGGCTCTAAGGGCCCACCGAACGTCGTCGGTTGCGATCGGCTTCCACTCGCCACCGCTGCCTGTCTTCGTTTCTCTAACAAGGGACCCTTTTTAGTGGTCCGTGGCTTTACGCAATGAGACATACACCATTCGATAGGGCATCAAAAACTACTCTAGAAACCATTTTCAAATTTTGCGAAATGATTCGGGGTACGACAAGAGAAGCCCCAGAAGTTTGTGTTAATCTGTCAAAACTGGTGTCCGCTTTTGTACATTACGAATTGCACTTTATATAATTAGATCAGATGGTCGAATGGAGAATGCATTCGCTCTCGAACTTTTTGCATTTTGTCGCCCTGGGTTCGAATCTTCTACGGAGCAAAGCGATTTTTGCAATTTTTTTTGAAGAAGAATTGCTTATTGTCGTTTATACAACGATTGGAGGTATTTTTCTCAAAAAATAGGTATATACAGCGAAAAATCTCGGGAAAATATGTAAACTCTAAAATTATTTTTAAAAATTTATTAATGTACCTACAAACAAGTTAACAGGGTTGTATTACCAATAAGTACACATACTGCCAAAATTATTTGCAGTGTGTGGACGAAGTGCTTTTTTATTCTATTATTGTTGTAATTAATTCAGTTTTGTAAAAACAGTCTTTTTGAAGACTACTTTGACCAGTGTTTTTTAAGAACAACGGTATGTTATTATGTGTACCTTTTGTTCATACTACCCTCTTAACCTGATTGAATGTATATTTTACCACTAGGAATTTTTAAATTTAGTTTACATATTTTCAGGGGATTGTGCGCTGTATACATCTATTTTTGGTCTAAAAAAAAGTCCGATTATTGTATAACCAACAATAAACAATTCTCCTTCGAAAAAAATTGCAAAAATCTCTTTGCTTCCTACAGGATTCGAACCCGGGGCGACAAAATGCAAAAAGTTCGAGAGCGAATGCATTCTCCATTCGACCATCGGATCTAATTATATAAAGTGCAATTCGCAATGTACAAAAGGAGACACCAGTTTTGACAGATTAACATAAACTTCTGGGGCTTGTCTTGTCGTACCCCGAATCATTTCGCAAAATTTGAAAATGGTTTCTAGAGTAGTTTTTGATGCCCTATCGAATGGTGTAGGTCTCATTGCGTAAAGCCACGGACCACTAAAAAGGGTCCCTTGTAAGTGGCTCGTTGTCGGGAGGAGATGAGCGACCGAAGATCGCATCATACTTCCTTTCAACCTCGGCCACCGGAGGATATTCATCTATGTGGTGGAGAGGTAGATCTTCTAATAAGTGGTGTGCCAGTAACTTTGTATTTTTAGAATACATGTTTTGGGTGGCTTTGTACCTCTCCACTCGCTCGTTCCTAGGAACGGCTCTACGTTTCTCAGGACAGCGGGGCCTAGCTTCAACATCCTGCACCCGCGCGCCGGTAGCCTTATACCACTCATCTAGAGCCCTTCCAATCATACGCTTACTTCTGGACGTGTCCTTCTGAACTCCCTGGATTACACCAAGATCTTCGGGAGTCCAATCTACATGTTTATCGGTCATTTGGGTAATCATCATGACGACCGGATCGGCACTCATCCTCGCCGAACGGACATCCGGTGAAGGAGGAATGAGGGGATCGATGGTTAGACTATGTTCTAAAGCCTCATTGGCTGATGGATTGCCAGGACCCTCAACCTCTAAATCCTACGACAAACCGGAGCCGTCGGTCCGGAAGAGCCACCGACTGCTGATGATTAAATCTGTGTAGTCCTTATTAAGACGCCTGCTCTTTATGGCCTCGAGTGAGCGGGTAGGGAATTTTGTGTTTAACTCGATGTTTATAAACTTTCCCGTATATGCTACCTCTGCCCTGGCCATGGCAAACAGTTCGTCCTCCGACCAACGACTAGATGCCATCGGTCTCTGGTCGACCTCGGCCTCCAACCCTGCATTATAAATTGCTGAATGTGCCAATCTCAAATGCTGCCGCATCCCAGCAAAAGTTTTAAAGGTACGGCCGCACTCGGGGCAGGTTGTCGAGACGTTCGGGCCTCTACAATACATCCGCCTAATGTGCTGACGCACACCAGCCTCTGACCCGAAGGGCTTTCCGCAGACGCAGATGACTTGCCCAGGGTTCGACATTCGCACTTTTAAATCTAAAAATTGAGAGAGAGGTGATGAGCGTACTACTGCTCACCTGTACTAAAAATATAAAGAACTAAAAGCCCCTCTCCCGTTAAAAGACCCCGGAGTGGGGTTGAACACACAGAGGAATCGCTAAAACCTATCGAGGGAAAGTTCTGCAATATACTCACCAACAGGTGGTGGCGATTCCTTGATCCTCGGGACAAGCTCTCTCTACAATCCCACTGTGACGAGGACCTTAAAAAGAACCCCGATAGGCACGCAGGTAACGTTAGCCGCGACAGTTAAACTGTCACGTTGCCCGACTCTCACCACGAGGAGGTGTTACTCTACGATTTGGCTTCCAGCAATCGAAACACACACCAATCACTACGATTTCACTCGGAAAACTCGCAAATGGTAGCACTAGGATTACCTTCGGCCCTTTTGCTCTACGCGAGGTTTCTGTCCTCGCTGAGCTGACCTTAGGACACCTGCGTTATTCTTTGACAGATGTACCGCTCCAGTCAAACTCCCCGCCTGGCAGTGTCCTCGAATCGGATCGCGCGGGAGCATGTGTCGGCGCACCGGCAGACACGCGCCCGACCCGGAGACCGGACGGGCCGCCGTGCGCCACTCTACGCGCTTGGCTCGAGAACACCGTGGCGACCGCCGCATGGTTAGCGGACGGCGCACGCGTTCCACCTCACCGAGTAAGTAAAGAAACGATGAAAGTAGTGGTATTTCACCGGCGACGGATTGGTTACCGTCTCCCACTTATGCTCCATCTCTCATGTCTCCTTACAGTGCCAGACTAGAGTCAAGCTCAACAGGGTCTTCTTTCCCCGCTAATTTTTCCAAGCCCGTTCTCTTGGCAGTGGTTTCGCTAGATAGTAGGTAGGGACAGTGGGAATCTCGTTAATCTATTCATGCGCGTCACTAATTAGATGACGAGGCATTTGGCTAGTAATATATTTATTGCAAAATGACCAATACATTTTCAGGGCCGTTGTTGTAGGCCCTGTGCTACACAGTACAAAGAAACAAATGGGTTCACTTCGGGATCCCAAGAGCTACAGGTTAATATACACTACATAATAGCTATACAAAATCCTAAATGTAAAACAAGCAAAGTCTCGGCAGTCCGAGCGTCCGCGATCGATGGAAGCACAAATCTATCCGACATACAGCAACATACACAATGCCAAACGTTCACCGAAGCGAACGACACACATGTGTAAACTACAACTACATCTAATCATAACAAGCAAATACAGTCATAGAATATCACAACATTTTCTAAAAAAGCAAATACTAACTAAGTAGTACCTCGTTGAGGCCAATGCGAAGATTTACAAAAGCAATTAGCACTAACATTAGCCAATGGTCCTCACTGCACCCAAATCAAAAATAGTTCACACTGCCACTCTAGGCATGCTCAAGTCCACAAAACATTCGGGCGACGTTGGTAGAGTCGAGTCGGCTGCAATAGAAGGATGCAAAACATCAACTAAAAGGTCGTGTCACATAAGGGGGAAAGGTGCTGCGGGTTGGCGAGAATCGCCTCCCTGGTTGTGGCCAATGCCACTCCCTACAGCACACATGAAGTTCCGATGTATTAATATTCCCCCATTGATGGTATTTGTGACTAAAGTGCCGCATTCCCTCTTTGTAAGTTGCAGCTCCCTGGCGATCTCGATATTGCTGGGCACCAGATGCCACGGGCACCGATGACCATCGCCATTACTCTGATCTCTCGTCCTGGGTATCTTTGTTGAAGCGCTTCCATCACGGCCGGCTGGGAATAGTAAGTGGTCTTACTCCGACAGGCGCTGTCCAGCGACCGGGGCCCCTCCCATGAGATGGCAACGTCGCAGAGGACGACCCGGGAGCCCTTGAGGAGGATGAGGTCGGGCTTACGGAGCTGTCCGTCGTCCAGTCTTAAATGTGGTTCCTCGACCACCATCCACCCCTTGGACTCCGCGAGCCTCCTCAGGCGGCCCGCGACGCGATCATGTCGCCGAATCCGCGCCCAATGCATGAGCGGGCATCCCTGCAAGACGTGGCGCAATTTTGTAAAAGACCGCTCCATGGTGGGCAGCGATAGAACCGCCGCAGTGGTCGGATCCGCCTCTGCCCCCAGGTTAATAATGCGCTTGCATAGAATGGAAGGTACCTGTGTGGCCCACGAGGTCACGCCCAGACCCCCCAGGCGTACGGGAGCGTGGATGAAGGAGTCCGCGCACGTCCTGTTCAGATGTAACTCGATCCGAACCCACTTCCTCACAAGGCGGTCGGCTGCCTTGAGAAGGCCTAGCGTAGCCTTTGGATTCGTGAGGAAGGCCCCCTCCTTCGGGATGAGGTATTCCCTGAGGATACGCAACTTCTGTTGCGGTTTGAGAGGCGCCAGCTGCAGCCTCCTCAGGCGGAGACCCAACGAGTCGAGCGCAGGCTTCGCCCCGCCCAGGCAGGAGTACTTCTGACCTAAGTAAGTGAGTAGTTCGCCGGGCCCCAGAACCCGCAAAGGTTTACCCCCCGCGAAGAACCGGGACCGCGACGACACATAAGGAACCTTCCTGCCTGGGACAATCTTCACCGAAAGAGAGACGCTCTTGCCGGTGTTGAGGCTCAGCCCGCGTCGCTCGAAGAAAGCCACCGCCCTCCTAAGCTGCCTCTGGCACCCCTCGTTAGAACTGCTGACCAGTACCAGGTCGTCGGCGTAGGCGAGACATGCTACCCCAGATGGTCGGAGATTTTCATACCATCTTTTGACGCCTCCAGCTCCTCAACCAATTCATCCACCACCATGTTAAAAAGGATTGGGGACAACGGGTCACCCTGCTTAACGCCCCTCTTCAACAAGATGTCTTTCGTTAGGGAGGGGCCCATCCTAATGTTCGTGCAGGACGACCCGTATGCCCCCATAATAAATTTGGAAAGGCGGGGCTCCACGCTAAATCGACGAAGTGCCCTCTCCACTGAGCTATGGGAGACCGTATCGAACGCCCTTGCCAAATCGAGGCATAGCACCGAATACGGCCTCCCCGCCGATCGTCGCGTTTTTATTAGATGCTCTAACGTTATAGTGTTGAGGAGCACTCCGTCGACCTCCCGGAACCCACGCTGGTGCGGATGAGGAGGGAGAGCCGAGAGACGTCGGGCCAGAATCTTATGCAGCAGTCTCACCAACGCCGACGACACAGTCACCGGCCGCCAACTACTGACCTCCCCAGGGTCCCCCCCACCCTTTGGGATGAGGACCGTCCTGTTCCTCAGGGCGTCCGCGGGGAAACGGCCGCACACCAGGACCGCATTGAAAAACAAAGCCAACCGATGGACCGGGATTCGCCGGATCTTAATTAGCTTTAAGCCGTCAGGGCCGGGAGCAGAGGCCCTGCTGGATTTCAGTGCCCACGCGATATCCTCGACCAGGACGGGCTTTCACTCCCCGCCTGCCCCCGTCTTGGTGTATTTCAGCGGCTCGCGGTCGGGGGGCGACGACACCCCAAAAAGGGAGTCGTACACCCCCTCAACCGCGGCCACTGATGGGTGTTTTTCTGCGCGGTGGAGAGGCACATCATTCAATAAGTGATGGGCCAATTTTTTGGCATCTTTATGATACATTTTTGTGTTATCTTGTACCTCTCCACCCGCTTGTTTTTATTAATTTTTGTACCTTAGACGGGCGCGTTCGCGGAGCTTCTGCCCCCCACTTCGAGGTCCTCGGGCACCCAATCGGCGAAATCCCGCCTCAACTGAGCGATGTATTCCACCACCGGGTCGGCGGCCAACCTCGACCTCCGGACCCCAGGAGACGGAGGGACCAGCGGCTCCTCCACTAGGCTGACGAAGTCATCCTCGGCCTCCGCCGGATCCCTCCGCTCCCCGTTCTCACCCGAGGCCGATGCCGGGCCCCCGCCCCGGCGCAGCTCCTTCATAAGATCTTTATAATCTTTCTGCATCCGCCGGCTCTTAATGGACTCCACAGAGCGGGTCGGGTGTAATGTCTGTAAATATAAATTTATATGCCTACCCGGATAACAGGCCTCCTCCCGAGCCATTTGAAAGAGCTCCTCCTCGGTCCATCGGCCGGCCGTCATAGGCCTGTTCTCAACCTCGATTTCTAATCCCCGATTATACTGTACCTGGTGCGCCAACCGCAGGTGCTGCCGCATCCCCGCGAACGTCCCGAAGACTCGCTCGCACTCAGGACACGCGTTGTCTCCCCCCCCCGGACCCCTGCAGTGCAGTCGCCTTCGGTGCTGCCGAAGTCCCGCTTCCGAGGCATAGGTTTTTCCGCAGATACACGGAACTCGGTCAGCCATTGCCACTGCAGCTTCTTATAAAACCCCGAACAAACCCACCCGTTGTTAGGCAACTGTGGAGTCGATGGGCGAATAACTGCCCACCGTTGTATAATTAAAATTTTGCGCCAAAATCTCCACAGCTGTGCGATCTTTTTGTGGCCAAAAAGCAACACAGAGGGATCCACTAAACCTACCGAGGGATAGTTTTCAAAATAAACCGGCCTAAAACGGCGTGGATCCCCGAGTCCCCGGGGCAAGATATCACTACAACCCCACTGCGAGGGGACTCTTAACAAGAACCTCGGTAGGCACGCAGGTGACGTTAGCCATGTCACAGCTAAAGCTACCGCGGTAGCTTACAAAAGAAAGATGTTAAAATGGAAATTTTGTAGACACGTTGCCCGACTCTACCACTAGGAGGTGTCACTCTACGATTTGATATGGCGCTAATAGAGCAGCTTATAAAGCTATCCAAAGATACTAGTACAAAAAGCACAACTGAAAATTTCTAATTAGCGCCAGACCCAAGAGAGTCGGTAAATAAGCAAAGTCTCGGCAGTCCGAGCGTCCGTGACCGCTGGAGATACAAAGCAAACCTGACATACGGCAACGTACATAATATTAAACGCTCACCGAAGCGAGCGACACACATGTGTAACACTACAACTATAGCAACTTATAACAAACAAATACAGCCACAGAATATTACAGCTCTCTCAAAAAATGCCACTACGAACTAAGTAGTAACCTCGGTGAGGCCAATGCAAAGATAACAAAAAGCAAATAGCACTAAAAATAGCTAATGGTACTCACTGCACACATTTTAAAAATAGGTCGCACGGCCACACACGGCAGGCACAAGTCTACGAAACACTCTGGCGACGTCGGTAGAGTCGAGTCGGCTGCATTAGAGAGTCGCACATCATCAACTGAAAGTAACACCACATATGGGGAAAGGTGCTAAGGGTTGGTGAGAGTCGCCTCCCTAGTTATGGCCGAAGCCACTCCCTACAGCACACATGAAGTTACAGTGTATCAAAACTCCCCCATTGATCGTGTTTGTGATAAGCGTGCTGCATTCTCTCCTAGTTAGTTGCAGCTCCCTGGCGATGTCGATATTACTGGGGCACCAGATGCCACGGGCACCGATGACCATCGCCATGACTCGAACCTCTCGTCCCGGATACCTTTGCTGAAGCTTTTCCACTACGGCCGGCTGGGAATAGTATGTAGTCTTACTTCGATAGGCACTGTCCAGCGAACGGGGCCCCTCCCACGAGATGGCGACGTCGCAGAGGACGACTCGGGAGCCCTTAAGAAGGATGAGGTCGGGTTTACGGAGCTGCCCGTCATCCAGCCTTAAATGGGGTTCCTCGACCACCATCCACCCCTTAGACTCCGCGAGCCTCCTCAGCCGCCCCGAGACGCGATCGTGTTGTCGAATCCGCGCCCAATGCATGAGCGGGCATCCCTGCAAGACGTGGCACAGGGATTCGGCCTTCCTGCAGCCCGCTCTGCACAGTCTTGCTTGGGGCGGATTCGACGGGATACCAACTGTAGTCAGGTGGTTGCCCGCAGCTGGACAGCCCTAACGAAGTCGGCCCCACTCCAGAAAGCAGATGGAGAAGATATCCAGCCCCTGCAGAAGCCCGTTGCCGGAGTAGGACTTCTCCAGCCCCGTCCCCCACGCCTGGCCGATCTGGCTGGCGCTAGTGCCAGACCTCGTGGCCCACCCGCGCAATTTAGAAAAAAAGTTTTCATATTTTTTGAATGAATCAAACCAATGAAAATAATACAACCGAAATTTGTAGGTTATATGTCGCTAATTAACGTGATATATAATAATAATCAATTATTTATAACAATTAACGGAAATAGAAGAGTAAAATGTTAATTTTAATTAAACTTACCGTAAAATCAGATATAAACAGTATTAGTATACTGTTTGATAATTAGCCAGCAATACTTCAGAAAAGTAAATGACTCGGTTGGTCACATAGCGCCACTGTCTAGTAAAACGGACGCAAAAAAAAATATGAAAAGAACTAAGAGCGAGATCATCGACGAACTAGTTCGCATAGTTCACCTGAAAGAGCGCTCTTCCCACTTAGGTCGTTCGCGAACTACCCAAGGCTATTACAGTGCCAGACTAGAGTCAAGCTCAACAGGGTCTTCCTTCCCCGCTAATTTTTCCAAGCCCGTTCCCTTGGCAGTGGTTTCGCTAGATAGTAGGTAGGGACAGTGGGAGTCTCGTTAATCCATTCATGCGCGTCACTAATTAGATGACGAGGCATTTGGCTAATTATTATTTATTGTATTAATAGTTGTACAACACATTCCATAGCGATTAGTGTAGGCGATGTGCTACTTCTACAAAACATAAGAGGCTATGGCACTTTCAGATTAACCAAATATGTTAAAAAACTACAAACCAAAAAACATGCTGCAAAAGCACTTAAGCAAAAGGTCTAAACATTAGCGCTATCAAGCATTATAAGCATTAAAAGCGGACGCAGCCGCAACTATTATCATTCAAAATCGCAAAGCACAACACATTCACATTATAGACTAAAACTAAGCGTCTCTACGTGTGCGGACCGCGCAGCACCCAAGCCGAGCAGCAACCAAATCCAAAAACGAATAGAGACAGTAGAAAAAAGGAAAGAATGTGATCATGTATGGGGGAGTCGCACGAGGGGCTGGCGAGTATCCACTCCTTGAAGAGGGGTGACGCCACTTCCCACGGCGCACATAAAGTTACGATGGAGTGCCGCATTGTCCCCCATTGATCACGTTTGTGACCAGCGTGGAGCACTGGCGGCGTGTGAGTCCTAGGAGTCGGGCGACCTCTCCATTCCGCGGGCACCACGTCCCTCTCGCCCCAAGGACCAAAGACGTCACCCGGATCTCCTTTCCCGGATACCTCCTCTGGAGTGCCTCCATCACGGCCGGCTGCGAATAATATAAGATTTTCTGCTCGTAGGCGGCGCCCAGCGATCGGGGTCCCTCCCACGACACGGCTACGTCACAAACGACGACTGTGGAGCCCTTCGGGAGGATGAGGTCCGGTTTCCTCAGTTGGCCGTCCTGTAGGTTGAGTCTCTGCTCCTCGACCACCATCCATCCCTTGGATTCCGCCAGTCGCCGGAGCCTGGAACAAACCCTGTCGTGTATTCGACCCCGCGCCCAATGCTGCAGAAGGCAACCCTGGAGGACATGGGACAGGGATTCAACCTTCCTGCAGTCCGCTCTGCAAAATCTTGCCTGGGGCGGATTCGATGGGATGCCCATTGTCGGGAGGAGATTTCCCCGAAGCTGGACAGCCGCCACGAAGTCGGACCCACTCTAGAATATGGGAGGCGAGGCAATCCATGAACTCGACACTTTACATTTTTGGAAAGCTCTCGACGAGCTCTATCCAATTATAAAAAAAAATAAATACCCTTCTATTTAAGATAAGGAAGTTGACACCGTTCCCGGTTAAAGTGGATCATCATCATCATCATCATAGATCAGCGTCTAGTGTTCCATTGTTGGACGAACGCCTCCCCCAATTGTTTCCATTTTGCACGGTCTGCTGTATCACCCATCCACTGTATTCCGGCGATTTTGTCGATGTCGTCTCTCCATCGTGTACGAGGTCTTCCCCGTGACCTTCTCCCGTTCTAGGCCTCCACTCTGTCACCTTTTTACTCCATCTGTCATCCTGTCTCCTCATCAGATGCCCCGCCCACTGCCACTTTAGCTTGGCGGCTCGATAAGCCACATCTTCCACTTTTGTTTTGTTTCTAATCCATACATTAGTAATCCTGTCTTCCAATTTTATTCCAAGCATTGATCTTTCCATACGTCGTTGTGTCACTCTCAGCTTTTCCAGATCTGTTTCTGTGAATGACCATGTTTCTGACGCATAGGTGAGTGTGGGAAGGATGCACTGATTATACACTTTCGTTTTCAGGTGTTGCGGGAATTTTGATTTGAATACATCTATCAATTTACCATATGCGGCCCACGATATTCTTATTCTCCTGTTTATTTCTTCTTTTCGCGGGTTTTCGTTTATAGATAGTAATTGCCCCAGGTATATGTATTCGCCTACTACTTCTATACTATTGTTATTTATTTGGATTGGTGTTCCGTCGTTGCGGTTTGACATAGTCTTCGTTTTACTGATGTTCATCCTCAATTCAACTTTCTGTGTGGCTTCATGTAACTCCATAGTTAGGTTTTCCAGTTCTTGCATGTTGTTGGCTAACAGTATTACATCGTCCGCAAACCTTAGATTTGATAGCCGTTCTCCGTTTATGTTTAGCCCCTGTGTTTCCCAGTTTAATGTCTTAAAAACGTCTTCCAGTAGGTTCGTAAAAAGTTTCGGAGAGATAATGTCTCCTTGTCGGATGCTTCTTTTTACTTGTATGGGGTTGGAATTCTCAGAGGTTTGGATCGTCATTGTTGCGTTTTCGTACACATTTCTGATCACTTGTATATACCTGTGGTCAATCCTACATCTTTTCATGGCGTGTATTAGGGCCCAGGTTTCGACGGTGTCGAATGCCTTTTCGAAGTCGATAAAGGCCATATATAAAGGCAGATTGTACTCGTGGGATTTCTCCATAATTTGTCTCACAGTGTGAATATGGTTAATCGTACTGTACCCATGCCTGAAACCCGCTTGCTGTGGTGGTTGGAAGGCGTCCAACTTATTCGTCACTCTGTTTGTTATAATTTTTGACAATAACTTATATAGGTGGGATATTAGTGAAATAGGGCGGTAGTTTTTAATATCACGTTTGTTTCCCTTTTTGAATATTAACACTACGTTTGCATTTTTCCATTTGCAGGGTACTTCTCCGACATCTAGACAGTGGTTGAATAGTTTTTCTAGGTGTTCCAAGATTATGCTCCCGCTAGCCTTGATCAACTCGTTTATTATTTTATCCGGACCTGCCGCTTTGTTGTGTTTCGTCTGCTTCAATACCGTTTTTATTTCATATTTGCTTATCGGTGGGATGTCTTCTGTGGAGTGTTTGGTAAGAGCTGATCTTCTGTCTCGAGGGTTTGTGGCTGGTTGTTGGACTTTTGAATCATACAGGTTTTTATAGAATGACTCTATGATTGGAAGTAAAACAAAATTTATATTTATGCCATTGTATAGATCAAATAAATTAAAGACACTTTTATACTTGTACCTTTTTTGCAATTTTGATTATTTTACAAATTATAAGCTTGTGGCACCTTACTGTAACACTACAATTGTAAATAAAAATTAATTTTTTTTTTAATTTTGTTTGAGCGAATGGTCACTTTTTATACATTTTTGGAAAGCTCTTGACGAGCTCTATCCAATTATATATAAAAAAATAAATACCCTTCTATTTAAGATAAGCAAGTTGGCACTATTTCTGGTTAAACCGGAAGTAATACAAAATTTTTCTTATTTCATTCTATAGACCGAATAAATTAAAGACACTTTTATACTTGTACTTTTTTTGAGTTTTTTATTGGTTTAGGAGTTATAAGCTTGTGGCACTTTAAATGAAACACCCGGTATATAGGTACCCCAGACTTACAGAGCAAATACTTTAGTGTTGGCGTGTTGATTTATCAGTAAAGTCTTTGTGCTATTCTTCCTGCGAGATAATGTCTACTAGGTATTGTACAAATAAGCCTGATGATATTTGTTATGTTTGTGGTCAGTTTATAGTGAAAAAGTTTAAAAGAAACATTTCTGATTTCGTTAAAAAAGCATATATAGCCTACTTTAAAATTAAACTTAGGGATCAAGATAAACTGTGGGCACCACATATTATTTGCAAAACTTGTGAAGAAGCCTTAAGGCATTGGTTTAAAGGAAGTAGAAAAGCTCTGCCTTTTGGCATACCGATGGTATGGAGAGAATCGAAAAATCATGCCGACGACTGCTATTCTTGTCAGTGTAAGATTAAGGGTCACAATTTACGAACTCTTACATATATTAAGTATCCTAATCTTGAGTCGGCAATAACACCAGTTCCACATGGTTCAGATATATGTACCTGTACCTATTCCACCCAAATTATTGCCGAGCACCGTATCTGAATCGTCAATAGATACAGAAAATGATATTTTTGAACCAACAACATCAAAAAATACTGACCCTCAGAGATTCTCTCAAGAGGAACTTAATGACTTAGTTAGAGATTTAGGACTTCCAAAAGATCTGTCTGAGATTATAGGACCTAGACTAAAGGATAAAAATTTACTTGCTCCAGGAACAACATTTTACTGGTATCGAAAACGCGAGGCAGAATTTGTGGATAACTTCTCTCAAAACGGTGCACTGGTATTTTGCAACAACATCTCTAACTTAGTTAATCGCCTTGGTTGTCTTGATTACAAACCTACGGACTGGAGGCTTTTTATCGACTCTTCAAAAAGAAGCCTTAAAGCAGTCCTTCTGCACAATGGCAATTTTTACGCCTCTATTCCGGTTGGTCATTCAACTTATCTGAAAGAAAATTACGAAAATCTTCAAGAGCTTCTCTTAAAAGACGTTAACACCTGGCTGTAAAAATCTAACTCAGAAAAGCCTAGTTGACCCTAAAAAAGTGTTGTTACCCCCGTTGCATATAAAACAATTTGTTAAAGGATTGGACAAGAATGGAGAGTGTTTTAAATACCTGTGTAAAACATTTCCTGGCCACTCCGACGCAAAATTAAAGGAAGCTATTTTTATTGGGCCACAAATAAGAACATTAATGAAAAGTGATGAATTTGAAATAGTAATTGCAGGAAAATGAAAAAGAGGCATGGAGAGCTTTAAAAGAAGTTATAAATATACCAGGTGTGCAACCTTAAAACGGCCGTTTTCTAATAGATGGCAGTATGCGCGCATTAGGCATCAGCCAACCTTGCCTGCCATTTTTTCTCATTGCTTTGATCTTTGCCATTAGTAAACAAAAGACAAAGTCAGCAATTTCGAACAATAACGTGTTCTTTGATCACGATAAACATGTCGCATTTTGTGCCAGATAAAGAGCATTTGCGGGGAGCACTGCTATTCCTCTTCAATTGGAAGAAATCTGTCGCCGAAGCGCATTCTTGTGGAGGTCTATGGCGACAGTGCTCTTAGTGAAACACGGTGCAGAGCGTGGTTTCGGCAATTCAGAGACGGAATTTTTAACGTCACCGACAAGAAGCGCGAAAATCGACCAAAAGTTTTTGAGGACACCGAATTGCAAGGTTTATTGGACGAAGACGATACCCAATCGCAGAAACAACTTGCCGCAAAGTTGAATGTTAGCCACCAAGCAATTTCGAAACCCCTTTTTGCTATGGGAAAGATCCAAAAGATCGGGAAGTGGGTGCCACATCAATTGAACGATCGACAGATGGAACGACGCCAGACCGCGTGCGAAATCTTGCTTGATCGGCACAACAGAAAATCATTTTTGCATCGAATCGTCACTGGCGATGAAAAATGGATCTTTTTTGAAAACCCTAAGCGCAAAAAATCGTGGGTGGACCCCGGAAACCCTCAACATCGTCTGCTAGGCCAAATCGATTCGGAAAAAAGACAATGCTGTGTGTTTGGTGGGACCAGAAGGGGGTGGTTTACTACGAACTGTTGAAACCTGGTGAAACGATCAATACTCAATGCTACCAACAACAAATCATCGAATTGGATCGTGAATCGTGCAAAAAAAGATCCGAACACGCGGATCGGCATGAGGGTATCATTTTCCAGCACAACGCACCATCACACACAGCAAGATTGGTCCGGGATACATTGGATGCACTTGGCTGAGAGTTGCTACCCCACCCGCCCTACTCTCCTGATCTGGCCCCTTCAGATTACCATTTGTTTGCATCGATGGGACACGCGCTTGCTGAGCAGCACTTCAATTCTTATGAAGATGTTAAAAAATGGCTCGATGGGTGGTTCTTACCCAAAGGGGATGAATTCTTTTGGGGTGGAATCCACAATCTTCCTCAAAGATGGGAAAAATGTATAGCCAGCGAGGGCAATTACTTCGAATAAAATATTTTTCACTTTTCTGCGTTAATTATTGTGTTTTGCTAAATAAAAAAACAGCCGTTTTAAGGTTGCACACCTGGTATATAATAGAAGCTATAAAGACCCGAATTATATGAGCATAGTAGAAAACATGTTGGATAAGTTTTCAAAGTTGGACTGCAACATGAGCGTAAACTTCAACTTCTTACATGCTCATTTAGATTATTTCCCGGATAATCTTGGTGATGTCAGTGAAGAGCAGGGTGAAAGATTTCATCAAGACATTAGCGAAATGGAAAAAAGATACCAAGGACGTTTGGATGTTACAATGATGGCCGACTACTGTTGGATGCTAAAGAGGGACCATCCCGCGCTCATGTATAGTAGAAAAACAACAAAAAGAAGCTTTTCTGGAAAAAGGGAAAAGTTTTACAAGAAGATAAAACAATGATATATGTTGTTTTAAATCGTTTTTTTGTCTTTAGCAATCGTTCCGTTGCATTTTTCTTTTAATTTTCCAAATAATATATCTAAATAAATATACTTATTACTTTATGTTGTTTTACTGATTTGTCAAAAACGTTACGTCATAGCAAAAAACTAAAAGCAGATTTGAAATCAGCGTCACTTATTTATTCAAATTCAGTTAGAAAATTCAATGCACATTTTATAAGGTATTAAAACGCAGGCCTGTGTTATTGCTTGTTCATCTGAGTTATCAGGACCATTGACCGTTGCGTCAATGACATCTAACAGATCTTTTGATGATAATTCAGATCGAAGTTTATCCATCCATATGTTAATGTCACTATTAGAATTAAGAGTATACTTTCTTGTTACCTGATAATTTTGAGTTGTTTTGCTTGATTCTAACGTAGTTTTTAAAGCAGTAATTGAATCATTAAGAGCCTTAGTTACTTCTATATTGAAATCTTGTGGGCTTGATTGACTGTTCAATCCAGTGCCCGTTTGTGTTGAAGTTTCGTCTAGAGAAGTAGTCGAGTTAAGTGAATTACCTCGAGCACTTTGAATTCGAAGCCGTTCTACAGCTAGGAAATTTTCAGATGTTTTTTGAATATGATTTATCAAGATTTTCATTGATTCAAAACCTTTGTTTTGAAGTTCAATGTTTTCTAGCTGTTTGTACAAGAACTTTTTAGTTCTTGGCTCAATTGTGAAGTTTGTTGCTGTTGTTCTGTATGTTCAGAACTTGAATTATCATCACTGCTGTCAATCGATTGAGTTGCTGTGGTAATCGTTTGATTTGCAATAGTATTTGAGTGGCGTACTCGTTTGAATTGTAACAGGAAGTGCAGTTGTTGACATTTCTATGCTTTCAGATACTCCAGGCCCTTTATAAATAAAATTATTTTAGTTTGGATTTTGTTTTACGATTAAATAAATAAACGTAACTTCTAATAACCGACTTCTAATTATTATCAATAAAAACTTCTAAAATCTCATCTATTTTTAGCTTCTAAAAATAATTTGAATTCACTTCTAAAAAGTGAATAATTTACCTGTTTTTGTATTATTGTCTGACGCGTCAGGTGGAGTATTCACAGTCGCTGTATTTTCGAGCATTTGTTTATTGTTCTGCTCACTCATTATTTCTTTGCTCTGAATCTTCTAAGTACAGTGGAACCTCACATAACGAGCATAATGCGTTCCGGAGTCTTACTCGTCATGCGAAACACTCGTTAAGCGAAACAATTTTTACCATATAAATTGATGTAAAATACTATAATGCGTTCCATGCCAAAAAAAATACTCAAAAATTGAAATTTTCAAAAAAAATACTCCCCCCAAAACGTTATGTGTGGCATTTGTTCAAAGAAAAATACATATAAATTGTTAAGAAGCCTGATTCATCTTCATCTTTCTGAGTAACATACCTATTTCCTTTTTACCGCATGTACGCATGTACTGTACATACAATAGATATTAAAAATATAATCAACAATCATATTATAATAAATAAAATTTAATTAAATATGAAACATTTTAAAATTAACAATAAAAACAAATAAACGAAAAAAAGACATAGAATAGCTACAGAAATCAATCAAAATATTACCTTTAATTAAAAACTGTTACCAATATTAACCCTTAAGTACTGACGTACACTTCTGGACACAAGAGTATTTACATGGGAAGTTAAAGCTCTGAAAGTTAGAGGACTTGTTCTACAAGAGCTGCATTTGAAGTTATTTACCGAAGAAAACCGGCTTGCCTGGTTCACAGTATAAACTTAAACAGGGATTCGATTTCAAGTCGTCGCTGTAGCTCAATGGGCTCATCGTTTAACTTTGAAATGATGGACAGCGGTTCCAATCCCAATAAAATCTACTCTTTTAGAATTTTTTTTTGATTATAATTTTTTGCCAAAATCAAAATATAACAGTATTCGATTAAATATACAATGGGCTCTTGAAAAACAGTTAGTATAACGACAATATAAGAGATGGAATTATAACTTTAAAATTATAATACACTATTTTATTGAGTTAAATTGATCGTCAATATTATAGACCAATTAGATTTTAAACAAAAAATGTCCTAACCTACTTAGAAGTTTCAAAACAAGCTCTATAAACTAATAGTTAATATAAATTTAAAAAATTGGGAAAGGAATTTTATTGCGTCAGGTGTAAAATCGGTTGAATTACTAGAGCGAAATAATCTTTGGGTGAAAAGAATATCCTATAGCAAGGAATCGCAAAGTATACTCAACAATTTTCAATTGTTATATTAAATTAATTATAACTTAAAATTATCAAATAATCGTTTCTAAATATTTAAAAATAACATAGCATACGATGAGTTAGAGCCCTCTTAAAATTCTATTTCAATATGACAGGGTCTAAGTCCAATGTGGTGGTTTCTTTTCTTGGGTGCGTCTTTGCGAAAGGCAAGAGTACGGTTTCAAGATATATTTCCTTCCTTTACACCAAAGACGTAAAATATTTCCATTAAACCTGTCGCATCTAATTTTAAATTTTGTTTTTACAATTGCTGCGACAAACGCCAAAAGGGTGCAGAACTACCTAAAAACTGCTAAGAGGATTAAAAATAGAGGCTACCCTTTAAGGCTGCGGTTTGACAAACACAAATCGCAATATCTGGTAGGTGGCAGGTAAGTCGGCAAATTTGTATTTTTAACCCCAGTGCGAACCAAAGTAGAAATACAGATTGGTATAGAATGAATAGACTACTCACCACCGGGAAACCGGTTGCAAAGTTGAGATTCTTATTTTTAAAATAAACTGTTGCAATGTACTTTCTTTGTTTACAATTTTGACGTATATATTACTTATTTTATATAAAAAACATTTGTATAATTATAAATATGCTTTTCTTTTACCTTTTCCAATATTATACATTCTTTATGATCGGCCGTATTCGTAACATGCGTTTTGCGTCTTTATTGTGTTTACGAGAATATAATTATAAAAAGTTCTAAACAATTAATAATAATTTATATTATTAAACTATTAACACGCTTCCGCTTTGTTAACAAGTTTTAACTTCTTTAAAACAAATATAAAATACCTATAATATACATCATATATGTATGTATTTATAATTTATAATTGCACCCATTAAAAAGTCGTTGCTTTATTAAAAAGCGACATTGGCTATATTATAAAGTGTGCTTATAAAAAGAGATAAAAATGTATTGAATTACTTCAGTGGTTATTATTTTAGCCCACTCACACCTAAAAATACAAAAAGGCGGTAAAATTTGTAGTTATCGTTCAGAATCTGAGTCCATTGCTTTTGTAGTGGATGCAGATTTGTATTTGTAGTGTATAATTTTTTTTTTGTCATTTAAGTGAAATATTTTTATTTTACGAAAATGCCAAAAACGCGGATTGCATTGAGTCAGAAGCGTAAATTAAGCAACCATAAAAATTCTTCGTTTGCCAAAAGGCAAGCACTTAATCGAAGTAAAGTACTAACCAACGTCCAACGGTTTGTTTATAAGAGTATTTATTTTCTTATAATTTATAGTTGTTTTTTTAAATTGTGTTGGTGCAAATCAAAATGGAATTACGACTATAGACACTAATGTGCCTAGTTTGAATTCCAATTCTCCCTCAACTTTAAATGAATTTTCTTTCATATCGGAAGAAAGTTACAACAGGTAAGTTAATTTTTCTAATATTATTTATATATTTTATTTATCAACAGATCAGTTTAACTGAATTATTAGCAATCTTTTTAAAATTAATTTTGTTAAAGATTATTTCCATCTGTTTCGTTTCTTTTAAAAAAATTATACCTACGGTCAAACCTCCTTATTCACGTCCGTTATTTGCGTTATCGGTATTGCGACCACTTGCTGTCTATGCGGCTGATAATTTCTTTATTTTTGAATCCGAACCTTACACGTGCCGCTATGGCCTTTGATAAAAGCCGTTTCCGCCACGATGCCGATTTTTTGTTTTATTACATCTTATCATCTTATCATTTCATCTCCAAATCAGTGCAATTTATAATACCGAGAGAAATTAAAGGAAAATAGAACTTTTTAAATAAAAAGATTCTTTAAATTGTTTAAAAATCGCTTATTAAATTGCTTTTATTATGATTTTGTTTTAATTTTCTAACCTGGGAACGCATTCCTTATAATACCACACAAATTACTATACCGTATTCGCAACAATTACGGAACGTATCACCCCGCGAATAAGGAGCTTTGACTGTACCTACATACGTAAACACATACATATGTATCTTATGGATTGTTGTATGCTCACCACAACATATTAGTATTAATTAACAATACTATTAAGTTAAGCTATTCTTAAGTACCAAATCATTCCCTAAATTACACATTCCTACATTCTCTTTTTTAAATCAATAACTTTCCCACAATCAGAATTCCCTAATTCTATAACTTTCCATAATTATCCTAATTAGACCTTTTCCTATATATATTGTTTCCAAATTCCAAATACAGTTAGTTAAAGTTAGTTATAAAGTTAGTATAGTTTTAGTCAATATTTTAGTATAATCTATTAGGTTTGTGCAATACTATATTTATAATAAAACTACTGCAAAAATACAACAAAACTAGTGTCAGGAGAGGGACTACAACAAAATTTGGTGTCAGAAGTGGGATTGCTCCAACTCCAATACGTCAGAAGAAGACAGGAGACAACTCCGTTGTTAAGTTTGGACAAGGCCCAAAAAACAACATTTCGCAGTAAGTTAACATATTCTATATCAATTGTTTTATCTTGCTATTTCTATTTCCTTTACTATGTCTACCTCTCAAAGCTCACCATTATCCTTAGATTTTTTATCAAAATTGATCACAGAAACTTTTGATGGTGACAGTTCTAAGTTACGAAATTTTATAAAACAAGTGGACAGTGTGCTAGAGTTGGCAACGGAAGATCAAATTCTTCCTCTTTTACTATTTGTTAAGACGAAAATTACCGGTAGGGCTAAAAATCAAATTAATATCAACTGCAATTTAACGACTTGGGAAGAAATTTCACAACTATTAATAAATTTATATCAAGATAGGAAAAGTTTAGATCAATTATTAGAAGAATTAAATAATGCTAAACAAGGTCTAAATCAAGATATCACATCATACTACGAAATGATCGAAAACACTACTTCAAAAATACTCGGTCAGATTCATTCTACAGAACAAAATGAAAATTTATTATTGGGAAGAGTTAGTATGATAACAGATATTGCAAAAAATCGATTTATATTTCACTCAAAACCTCAAATTTCCCAAATGTTAAGACACAAAGAATTTAATAGTATAAACGAAGCGTTTTCGATCGCTAGGCAGGAAGAACAAGTTTTAAAAAATTCGAGTCATAATACACGAACTTTTGCCAATCCAAAAAGTAATGTAAAAATTTGCAGATATTGCAAAAATGTAGGGCACAATATCGATGAATGCCGAAAAAGGCAATATAACGAAACACAACAATTTCGTCCTAATTTTAATTTAAACAAAAATAACTATAACCAAAAACCACATAATTCTAAGTCTAGCTTTTATACAAAATCAAATAATAATTCTAATTATTATTCTAATTCTAATTCTAATTCCAATTCTAATTCTATTTCTAATTCTAATTCTAATGCACGTGTTAGATTTCACGATCATTACAATTCAAATTCAAATCGAACACATCCTAATTTTAATCGTAGAATTAATACAAATCTTAACTCTAATTCCTACTCCAATTCTAGTTTAAACCACAATTCTAATTTTAATTGTACACACGACCTTAATCAAACAAACGACAAACCTTCTCATCCAAACCAAAATCCACAACCTATAGACTATCAACATTCAATTAACGAACCATCCACATCAGAAGATTCTCACATAAGTGCAGATTCTGCATTACAACGTTTTTGTAACACAAATATTTATCATTCTAATAATGACCTCACGTACATTCTCTTTTATTCAAATTCATCCAAATCAGAGGACAAGACTCTTAAATTACTTCTAGATACAGGTGCTTCTATATCAATCATAAAATCAGATAGTTTAAAGGACCACACGATAACTAACCCAAACAAAATTATTCTAAGCGGAATATCAAAAGACTCGCCAGTAGAAACGATAGGACAGACGAAGATTACATTGCAAATCCATGAATATGCATTCAATAGTACATTCCAATTAGTAGATACTCCCACAAATATACCTTTCGACGGTCTTCTAGGCAACGACTTTATAAATACCCAACATCCCAGAATTGATTACACTAACAACACCATGACAATTAACTCAGTACCATTTCCTATTCCAATTCATCGTAACACACCTCAATGTTCAATTTTTAAAATTACCTTAAACCCTAGATCAGAAACTGTCATCCCAATAAAAATAAAAAATTCTCATAATATCGAAGAAGGAATCATTTCTTCACAAGAATTATGTAAATCAATCCGGATTCCAAATGCGATTGTGAAAATCCAAAAATCAGAGCATTCATTTGCAACTGCAATTAACACATCAAATGTCCTACAAATAATTCCAATTCCAACACTTGATGTCGATCCCTTACCAGAACAAAATTTTCTATTTTTTGAAAAAGCTGATATATCGTTCGCTGAAACTCGATCGGAATCATTACATAACAACCTTCGGTTAGATCATTTGAATAAAGAAGAGAAAATTTCTATCTTCGAGATATGTTCTAATTTTAATGACATTTTTCATTTACCAAATGATAAATTATCTTATACTAACGCTTTAAGTCACAAGATTCCAACTACAGATGACCAACCCATATCTTCCAAAATTTATCGATATCCAGAAATCCACAAAAACGAAATAAATAAACAAATTAGGAAAATGTTAAAACAAGATATTATTAAACCTTCAAACAGCCCTTATTCTAGTCCCCTTTGGGTAGTACCCAAGAAAACGGACGCATCCGGCGAACGTAAATGGCGTATCGTCATTGATTATAGGAAACTTAACGAAAAAACAGTCGGAGATGCATACCCTCTACCTAATATTGAAGAGATATTAGATCAGTTAGGGCACGCACAATATTTTAGCACGTTAGATTTGGCTAGTGGTTTTCATCAAATTCCGATGAATCCATCTGATGCTACAAAGACGGCTTTTTCTACCCCACAAGGTCATTACGAATTTACAAGAATGCCATTCGGGTTAAAAAAATGCTCCAGCTACTTTCCAAAGACTTATGAACAATGTTTTAGTAGGATTAACTAACAATCAATGTTTTGTCTATTTAGACGACATAGTAATTTACGGATCATCTTTAAACAACCACAATCAAAAACTTATAAATGTATTTTCTAGACTTCGTTTAAACAATTTGAAACTACAACCAGATAAATGCGAATTTTAAAGAAAAGTTGTGAATATCTAGGTCACGTCATTTCCGATGAAGGAGTTCTTCCAAATCCAAAGAAAATCGAATGTATAAAAAACTGTCGCGCCCCGAGAATCACAAACAAGTGAAAATTTTCCTCGGTATGGTAGGATATTATAGAAAATTTATTCATAATTTTGCAACTATGGCTAAACCTCTAACACAACTACTAAGAAAAGACACTCCATTTTTATGGTCAGAATGTCAACAACTTGCATTTTGTAATTTAAAAGATCAACTCGTGCAAAAACCCCTATTACAGTACCCCGATTTTAAGAAAATGTTTATTTTAACCACTGACGCATCAAACGTAGGTGTAGGCGGTGTATTGTCACAATCTCATAACAATAAAGACTTACCAATAGCATTTTATTCCAGGACTCTGAATAAATCAGAACAAAATTACTCTACGACAGAAAAAGAACTTTTGGCAATTATAAATTCTATAGAAAATTTTAGGCCATATTTATATGGTAAGAAATCTATTATATATACTGATCATCGACCACAGCAATGGTTATTTAGCTGTCAAAACTCATGTTCTAAGCTGATACGATGGAGAGTAAGACTTAGCGAATACGAGTACGACGATTATGTCAGATCAATCCAAAATAAACTAAATATATCGTTCAAAATTGCTAGAGATAACATAATAACAGCAAAAGAAAAAAGTAAACTAAAATTTTATCTGCTTATTGCGCTTGATTACAGTCAAGTTCATTTATTTTATAAATTAATCAGCCTACAAGTTTTTATTCACGAAAATCTTATTGTATTTGCTTTAAAGTTGCCATTGGTAGAAACAATTTCATTTACTATATATAACCTAATCCCTCTGCCAATCGAACAACTTAACTCTTCTATTTTTACCTATATCCAACCAACAAAACCTTATTTACTTTTGTCTCAATCCAAAATGTTCCATTCCTTCTTGCAAGATATTAACAGTTGCAAGGAATATTTGTATCAATATTACATTTGCGACAACATTCATACAATCAAGAGATCGGATGAGCGATCTTGCGAAATTCAACTTTTTCTACCACACGTTACCACAATCCCAGAAGATTGCAACACAAAAATGATAAAAGCCAAGATTGAAACTTGGCACCACCTCAAAAACAACCAATGGATATACGTGCTTCACCAACCAACATCCCTAACTCTTCTATGTAATGAAACTCATATAGAAGACATAATACTACATCAAACTGGACTAATACAATTGGAAAACCACTGCAAAGCAAGTGGTGCGAATGTTTCAACGTCATAGCCAAACTCTGCTGTTTCACCCGGAACCCAAGGAATAATGAGATCATCCCACCAGTTATAAGGAATATAATTTCTAGAAGAACCGAACCAACCTCAACTTCAGCTTCAGCTCCAGAAGAAGCCATACCACTCCAGGAGGAACCACGGAACCATTACAAGTTGAGACCACTCCCTGGAAGAAGAAGTACAACTCCATTCTAATTTCGGACACCGTCCTCAATCTTAAGGAGGGAGGTGTTGTATGCTCACCACAACATATTAGTATTAATTAACAATACTATTAAGTTAAGGTATTCTTAAGTACCAAATCATTCCCTAAATTACACATTCCTACATTCTCTTTTTTAAATCAATAACTTTCCCACAATCAGAATTCCCTAATTCTATAACTTTCCATAATTATCCTAATTAGACCTTTTCCTATATACAGTAGCGCCCAAAAGTGAGTGCCTAAATGATTTTTCGGGAAGAACTTTTTAAAATATGGGCCATTTTACTTCATTTTTGAGTATGTTATACAGTTTTGTATGAGAAAAAGAATTATTATGTTTAAAACATGATAAACAAAAATTTACGGTAGTTAAACGAGCTCAGACTCATTTGTGTAAAAAACGCATTTTTCAGAACAGAACACTAAGAACGATTTAATGAAAAATAACTTTATAACAATACACTAAAACAAATTTATAATCATAAAAATGCCTAATACTTAGTTGGGAAACCACGAGATTTTATAACTGCCTGACAGCGAGATGGCATTGAATCAATAAGATTTTCAAAGACTGAATCAAGCATTGCATTCCATTCCTTGTCCAATTCGGCAAATTTTTCATCTTTATTCTTAATATTTTTGTTTCGACAACGTCTTGCCAGCTCTTCCCACAAGTGTTCTATCGGGTTGAGGTCGGAAGATTGACTTGGCCACTGAAGAATCCTGATTTGTTGCTGCTGCAATGAAGCCTTGACAATCGAGGAGGTGTGCTTAGGATCGTTATCCTGTTGTAGAATCCATCTAGGAGGCATATTTGTATGGGCCCATGGTAAGACAACATTAGTCAGCATATCTTTGTAACTTTGTCCAGTCATTATTCCGTTAATTTTAATGATGGGGCCCATGCCATTACGAGAGAAGGCTCCAAAAACCATAACTGATCCACCTCCATGTTTTACTGTCGGTTTTATGTATTTTGAATTGTATCTTTCTCCAGGAGGACTTCTTATGTATTGTATTCCGTCGCTTCCAAATAGATTGAACTTAGATTCATCTGTGTAAAGTACTTGACTCCACTCGGCTGCTGTCCAATGCAAGTGCCGCTTTGCAAAATCCACGCGAGCCTTTCGATTCTTGAGTTTGATGAAAGGTTTTTTAGCTGGACGTCTGCCATTCAAACCAGCATCACTCAATCTTCTGGAAACTGTCATTCGACTAATATTTAGACCTTCACTTTGATTGAATTCTGCTGCCAGATCCACAGCTGAGAGAGTCGGCTCCGTTTTGGAGCGACGAACAATGTGTGTATCAAGCCGGGAAGAAGTAACACGTGGTCTACCAGTTCTTTTATCATTCTCAACAGAATTTTTCTGATCAAACCTTTGAATAATCCTTGAGATAGTACGAGCTGGCATCTTTAGAATCCGTAAAATGGCAGCTGCCTTCATGCCAGAGTTTTTCATATCTATAATTGCTTTCCGAATGGCTGGAGAAGTTTCAGCCCTTGGCATTGTTAAAACTTGGTCAATTTTTACTGAACACAAAAAATATAACCCAAATATTCAAGAAAAAACCAATAATGTGACGGCGCGGAATATGTAAAAAATGACTATTGCAGTAGAAATGGAACATAACCTAAAATACCGTATCTGCGCAACAGTTAACTATTAATAATATTTTCCAACATCAAACTGTACAATATACTGAAATTTGAAGTAAATTGGCCGAGATTGCAAAAAGTTATGCGTGAAAAACGGTTTCGGCACTCACTTTTGGGCGCTACTGTATATTGTTTCCAAATCCCAAATACAGTTAGTTAAAGTTAGTTAAAGTTAGTTATAAAGTTAGTATAGTTTTAGTCAATATTTTAGTATAATCTATTAGGTTTGTGCAATACTATATTTATAATAAAACTACTGCAAAAATACAACAAAACTAGTGTCAGGAGAGGGACTACAACAGGATTAATAGTTTTCTTTAAAGAAACCATATAACAAAATGTTTCGTCCCAATTACTGTTTAATCGATTGACATTTTGATTAACAAGTTTGAATTAATTAAAAAAAAAATAAACAGCAATTTAAAGAATATTCTGTATTTCTAATTTAGAAACAAAAATAGTTATTCTCGTTACCATTACTTTCAGTCGCTCTTTTAATACCATTGAATGCTTTTATTCCATGCCGTTTTATGTTTTTTTCAGTTGCTTTTTAAATTAAGTAGAAATTAGATGAGGAACTATTGACCGAATGTCAGTAAAGATATAAATTTTTAAAGCCTAAAAGAATTTGTGACATTATTCACAAAATTTTATAAATAACTAGCTAACTCCACTTCTACGAAAATACAACAATACCTCGCCTCCTGTAATCTTACAACCCTGCAAGTTTATGATTCTCGGAAGTACAAATCTAAGCAGCAAAACTGTATTTCGAACGAACTTTAGAAACCTTGTTACTTTTAAAATGCCTACTGGTAAAGGTTTAAAATAATAACGGTTATCGTACGTAGTAAAATAAACTAAAATTATTTTCTTTTTCATATTTGAAAAAAGAAATGCAAATAATTATATAAAATAAAAAATATAATTTCGTAATGTTAAAAAAAACAATCCTAGATAAACTGTTCGTAATGTTCAAAAAAAACAATCACGCTATTTCTTGTAAAACTCTAAATCTAAAAAGAAAGAACTATTCAACTCTATTCTCCTTGTCGTACTGTTTTTTTCTTTTTGCGGTTGCGCACCCTCTTGGTAAAGAGGCGGAACTATTCGTCTAGATTACTACAGTTCGACCTTTCCTGAACCAAATTGGTGTCCTCACCAAGATTCTCCTGGATTTTTGGGGACATCAGTTTAAGCCTCTCGCCGGACAATATTCCTTTATATATTCGCCGTCTGTTGCTCGCCCTCGATGTCTTCAACGACATACCTATCGCGATCCAATACTCTAGCCACACAATACGGTCCCTTATACTTCGGCTCTAGTTTCCTACTATCCCCGGTGGATGGTATATGACTTTTCACCATCACTAAGTCACCTATTTTCAAATTTTTCGTTCTAGACTTCTCTTTGCATTTTTCCTTCTCCTTTTCCCTATTTTCTTTAAGCAATTTAGCCACTTCGTCTTGATCATCTTGTTCGGAAATAGCGTGTCTATTTAGATTCTTCAACTCTATAGTTAATGGAGAGTCATGTAGACCTATGCCTTTATGCTTAAAAATTAATTCAAAAGGAGTATGTTTCGTCACCCTATGTACGGTGTTATTCAAACTCCATTGTAACTCGAATAACTTCTCATCCCAAAATTTATCTCCGTTTTCGCAATCCAAACTGCTACTCAAGCAACTCAATATGGTTTTATTAAGCCTTTCTATTTGGCCATTTCCTCTTGGTGTCCCTGCCGCTATCTTTACATGTTGGATTCTGTGTCTAACACAAAACTCCCCAAAAAGCAAGGCAGTAAAGGCCGTGCCCCTATCACTTATAATACGGAATGGTTTTCGATAATGGGATATAAACTCTTGCAAAAACTTTACCGTTTCAAAAGCACTAGTGTCTTTAACAGACTTTAACATAACGTATTTGCTAAAACCATCTATCACTCCTACAATATACTTATTATTACAATCCGTTTTAATCAGCGGACCTAAATGATCCATATGTATAGTATGGAAACAACGATCGTGCTTATCAAATGGATGTAAAAATCCACTCCTTATTTGACTTTGATTCTTATGATACATACAACTTATACATCTATTTACATGCTTAGTGACCTTATCTCGTAGTTTTGGTATATAATAACACTCCTTAACCTTGCTAACAGTTTTATCTATCCCTAAGTGATTGATATTCCTGTGAGACTCACTTATAATATCACTTTCTATATCTTTAGGGACAAATAGAAGAAACTTGTTTCCTTTATGTCGATAAACTCTACCACTATTTAATGTGAATCGTTCATGCATTTTTGCATCACCTTCTTCTAACATCTTAACAATATTTACAATCTCTGGGTCGGTACGTTGTAATGCTGGAACCCAATCAGTAGTAATACTAATATGGTTAATAGGAAGCCCTATTATTTCTACTTCATTTCCGCTTTCAACCGGATACCTACTAAGAGAATCAGCTACAGCATTCACAGATCCCTTATGATACTCTATGGCATAATTAAATTCTGACAGTCTTATAAACCACCTACCAATTCTAGGATTCATATCCCGTTTATGATCTAACATCTTTAAACTATTACAATCAGTTCTTATTATAAACTGTATTCCAATTAAGTAAACTCTAAACCTCTCAACCGAACACACGATGGCTAACGCCTCTAATTCGAAAGAGTGATACCTAGACTCTTCTGGGGTCGTTTTTCGACTAAAATAACTTATAGGATGTAACTTCATATCTTTCTGCTCCTGATATAATATACCACTAAGACCTACTTTACTAGCGTCGGTATGAAGCTCTGTTTTAGCTTTTGGATTATAAACACATAAAATAGGCTTACTAACTAATCTTTTTCTTACATCATTAAAAGACCTCTCTTGAATATCGGTCCATTCAAATTTACAATTTTTCCTTAACAAATCCGACAATGGTCGTACAATAATCGCAAAATCTTTCACAAATCTACGGAAATAACTGGCTAACCCAAGAAAGCTACGTACACTTTTTACATCATTGGGTCGGGGGAAGTTAGACACAGAGATTAATTTAGATTTACCGGGGGTAATTCCGGTCTCACTAATTTCAAACCCTAAATAGTCTATAGTTAACATAAAAAAACTTACATTTATCTAATCTTAACGTTAAATTAGCATTTCTCAAAATATTCAACACTTCTCGTAGATTTTTCAACCCTTCTTCGATTGACTCCGAAGGAATAATTATGTCGTCTAGGTAAGCCATGGCAACAGTATACCTGAGGTTGTTTAAAATGCTGTTGATCAACCTTTGAAAAACGGCTGGTGCATTGCATAATCCAAAACTCATCCTCTTAAATCGATAGGATCCATCAGGAGTTACAAAACTGGTTTTATCCTTCGATTCTTCGAGCATGGGTATTTGATAGTAACCACTACGCAAATCTAAACTAGTGTAATATTTCTTGTTGTGCAGCATATCCAACTGATCATCAATGCGAGGCAGTGGATAGTGATCCTTTATAGTGATCTTGTTTAAACCCCTGTAGTCAACGCACAAACGTACGTCACCGGTTTTCTTCCTCACCAATAGACATGGACTAGCGAAGGGAGACTCCGAATCTTCTACGATGTCAGCTTCCTTTAATTCTCGTACAATTTTTCGTACTTGATCACGTTCATGAATCGAAAGTCTGTAAGGCTTATAAAATACGGGTGTATTACTATTTAAATCTATTTTCATGGATACCTGGTTTGTTACCCCTAACTCCGACATGTTATAGGCCACCACATCTTTATATTCATTTATTAATGTCAATAAACTATCGAATTCGTCGTCTTTTAAATCACTCGCGATTTCTTCTGGTTTTATAGGTTTAGTGTTAACTTTTCTTCCACAATTTTCGATATCCTGCGACACCTGTCTTATATCATTACATATTTCTCCACGTGTCAACTTATGACCTTTCTTAATTTCAAGATCGCCACCTGTTATGTTCATAATCGGTAACGTAAAACGTCCTTCATAATCTGTTTGCACTACACAACGCGGAATTAATTGTCCCGATTCTCTCATACCACCTTCGACACATAATTCATAATTATTTAAATCAGTAACCACAGTTATATGTCCCAAATAGTTATTAGGAATTGTTTTCGTTTCACTCGCTGTTATAATGGTTTTATCCACTTCATTTACTTGGTTTGTAAGTTCTCCATCCTTATAGTTTATGTGTAACCCATCACTGCTACTTATGATTACGATATTTGACTGTTCCGTGTAGGGGTGCCCAACAATTACAGGTACAGATTGAAACTCATCAGGTACCACATGTACAGTAGCGCCCAAAAGTGAGTGCCTAAATGATTTTTCGGGAAGAACTTTTTAAAATCTGGGCCATTTTTCTTCATTTTTTAGTATGTTAGACAGTTTTGTATAAGAAAAATAATTATTATGTTTAAAACGTGATAAACAAAAACTTACGGTAGTTAAATGAGCTCAGACTCATTTGTGTAAAAAACGCATTTTTCAGAACAGAAAACTAAGAACGATTTAATGAAAAATAACTTTATAACAATACACTAAAACAGTTTTATAATCATAAAAATGCTTAATACTTAGTTGGAAAATCACGAGATTTTATAACTGCCTGACAGCGAGATGGAATTGAATCAATAAGATTTTCGATGACTGAATCAGACATTGCATTCCATTCCTTGTCCAATTCGGCAAATTTTTTATCTTTATTCTTAATATTTTTGTTTCGACAACGTCTTGCCAGCTCTTCCCACACGTGTTCTATCGGGTTGAGGTCAGGAGATTGACTGGGCCACTGAAGAATCCTGACTTGTTTCTGCTGCAATGAAGTCTTGACAATCGAGGAGGTGTGCTTAGGATCGTTATCCTGTTGGAGAATTCATCTAGAAGACATATTTGTATGGGCCCATGGTAAGACGATATTAGTCAGCATATCTTTGTAACTTTGTCTAGTCATTATTCCTTTAATTTTAATGATGGGGCCCATGCCATTACGAGAGAATGCGCCATAAACCATAACTGATCCACCTCCATGTTTTACTGTCGGTTTTATGTATTTGGAATTGTATCGTTCTCCAGGAGGACGTCTTATGTATTGCATTCCGTCGCTTCCAAATAGATTGAACTTAGATTCATCTGTGAAAAGTACTTGACTCCACTCGACTGCTGTCCAATGCAAGTGCCGCTTTGCAAAATCCACGCGAGCCTTTCGATTCTTGAGTTTGATGAAAGGTTTTTTAGCTGGACGTCTGCCATTCAAACCAGCATAACTCAATCTTCTGAAAACTGTCATTCGACTAATATTTAGACCTTCACTTTGATTGAATTCTGCTGCCAAATCCACGGCTGAGAGAGTCAAATCTGCTTTGGAGCGACGAACAATCCGTGTATCAAGCCGGGAAGAAGTAACACGTGGTCTACCAGTTCTTTTATCGTTCTCAACAGAATTTCTCTGATCAAACCTTTGAATAATCCTTGAAACAGTACGAGCTGGCATCTTTTGAATCCGTGAAACGGCAGCTGCCTTCATGCCAGAGTTTTTCATATCTATAATTGCTTTCCGAATGACTGGAGAAGTTTCAACCCTTGGCATTGTTAAAACTTGATCAATTGTTACCGAACACAAAAAAAAATAACAGAAAAATAACCCAAATATTCAAGAAAAAAACAATAATGTGACGGCGCGGAATATGTAAAAAATGACTGTTGCAGTAAAAATGGAACATAACCTAAAATACCGTATCTGCGCAACAGTTAACTTTTAATAATATTTTCTAACATCAAACTGTACAATATACTAAAATTTTAAGTAAATTGGCCGAGATTGCAAAAAGTTATGCATGAAAAACGGTTTGGGCACTCACTTTTGGGCGCTACTGTATATCTACTTTCGCTACAACATTATCTATACTCAGATTAGCTGTAAACATACCCTTTGGTTTGACAATTCCTTGTCCGTATCCGACTAATGGTTCAGTATCACACTCGTAATAGGAGATGTTCAATTCTTTCACAGTACCTTCTTTAATCGTGACACAGCTACTACCCAAATCGATGTAACACGAAACACCTTTGTTATTTACATAACCATCTTTGAAATATTTGGAATGTGTATAATTCTTGCTTTGTATATTTAACACTGTGCTAGTTGACGTAACCTTACTTTTCGATTCTGAATCTTTCCTACTTTCACCCTTTCCTAGGCAATTCCTAGAGTAATGTCCAACCTTACCGCATTTAAAACAATCTATTTTTTTCTTATTACGGGGCTCATTACTTTGTGTAGTATTTTTATTATCAAATTTATTGACCGAATTGAAATTCTTGCGTTGATTATTTTGGATATGTTTTGATCCTGCTTTTAAATCTATTAATAATTGGTTTAACTTGTTATATCGACTTAATGGTCCCAAATAATCTCTAAACCGATTATCATTCAACCCATCAACTATCCATTCAATAGTTTCTTGAGAAGTCATATTACATTTATTACATTTTGACAATTTCTTAAAATAATACTCAACTATGTCCTGGCCATGTTTCCATTTATAATTTTGAGCATCGCGTCTTAAACTTACAGAATTTTCTTCGAGCCGAAATGTTTCTACTAATAATTCTTTCCACTCAGCCCACGTTCTTACTTCTGCTGGCAAGCTGTCTTCCCAATCTTTGGCGACGCCTTCCAATTTTGACAAAGCAAAATGACGTATTGCCACCGAATCCCAATTATACAACTCGCCATATCCTCTATTTTGTCTATCCACGCGTCAATTGTGATTTTATCTGCGACTGGATCAAATCCTGGTAAAACACGGTCGACATTTCCAAAATATCGTCCTGCTGACTCGGTTTGTAGCTCTTCCTTTGCATCGATATCTTCTAAATTTTGGTTCGAGCGCGCCATTGTGCCCCTTTTTCGATGATTGCTCGTAACTACTAGTTTAAATCTCTTAAACACCCAAGTCACTCCAACAACACCCGAAATATAACAACAATGTTCACTCCTCAATTTATTCGCGTCTCACGAACAAATCCCAAAACAAAAGAAAACTCACGAATTCCAAAAATAGAGTCCTTGACCGATTCTCGCAGCTAACCTATAACCACGTGTTCTTGTCTTTTTCCGCTTTAGACAATTTGGATATTATCCCACTTCTGAGACTTTCGTAATGTTAAAAAAAACAATCCTAGATAAACTGTTCGTAATGTTCAAAAAAAACAATCACGCTATTTCTTGTAAAACTCTAAAACTAAAAAGAAAGAACTATTCAACTCTATTCTCCTTGTCGTACTGTTTTTTTCTTTTTGCGGTTGCGCACCCTCTTGGTAAAGAGGCGGAACTATTCGTCTAGATTACTACAATAATCAATAAAAATTAATAAATTGAATTATATAATACAAATATATTGATCAAATTAGGAAGTACGACCATTGTGGTCATTTGCTTTCTTATACACATTTTGTTTCAAACATAAATGGCACCCGGTCATCCGGTAAATTAGTTTTTTATTTTGTCAATTATTTAAAATATTTCATTTGATGTTGATTTCATTGAAAAATATTTGTAATAGAAATAAAAAAATAATTTTGGAACTGTTCAACGGGGTCTCACAAATGTGACTACGTGTGACGAGGGGGGGGCAGAAAATTATGAAATTAGTGTGACGTAAATTATGGATGGCTCCTTTTTGGACTCGCTTAGTGTGTTTTTTTTTAGATTCTACTCTAATTGCAAATTTATATACAGTATCGGAAATTATTTTTTGCGGTACTTTACATACAATGAAGGCCTACCTTGTTCTGATCCAGAATACATTCTCCAGGCTATTCAGAAAAAGAATGAAAAAAAATTAATAGTAAGTTAATGTACCTACTTAGATTTTATTTTTGTATAGGTATCCATTTTCTTATGTATATGCATTGTTTTAGATAAAAAAATAGTCAATTTCTAATGCCTTGGTATTCTTAGTACAAAAGAATATTATTGAAAATTTCTTTTGAAAACATCAAGATCAGTTTACCGAGTATTGGCGGTATAACCTTAGCAAAAAGTGTGAGAGGAAATGCTTACATACGTACACAAAGACTATGGTGAAATTTCGAACATCATATGCAAGAGAAAGAAAAACTACCGCATCGAATAATTTTTATCCCAAGTAATAGCAACAACTTTTACAAACCACTCTACAGAAGAAAATTGAGAAGAAGAAAAAAGATAATTTAAATTATTCCTACTAATATTTTTGAAATAAATTTTATAAATCATCAAGATTATTTTACGAAGCTTTTGGATTAAGAATATACCGCCCACGTTTTGGAAATTGTTTTCATCAAGAACTAAATTGTATTATTTTGCATTTGAATACGTCTAGGTATGTTTAGATCTGATCAGGTTTTATCATATAAAACTATTTTTTTATGAAATATAGTGATTTACGTCTGTGATGGTTTTGCCAGAAGATCAACAAAACAAGAATGAATATTCCAAATTGGAAATACCATCTGTATTGCAAGTTCAGACGTATAGCATTCCCTTTCATCTTAAAAGAAGAGCTGTATTGCCGTATTTAGGTAAACTTTTTTAAAATCAAATCTGTTTTAGGTTGTCGTATCCTATGTGCTCCAATTGCTTTGAATTGCTCCGTAGATCATACGCATCATCTCTGACAAATAGGTATAATGCGAATATTATAACATTTTTCAATTTTAGCAGAACCTTCATCATTTTCATTTTGAAATCTTTCAAATCACAAAGAAAGGAGCAGCCTAGGATTATAAATAATTTTGCATTGCATTTTTTATTTTTAGCAGGATTTGTAAATATTATAAGTTTGTTAATTTTTTTATTTAAACAATTTGTATCTTTTTATTATATTTAAACATTAATTGTTAAAACTTGTTTCCAAATAAAACTGTAAATTTTGTATTAAAATTATTATACGTTTGTAATAAAATGTTATTCATTTATAAAGTTTATATTTTGTTCTTATTAATAAAAATTGTAGCTTCGGTGTTACTACAGTATACTCTAACAAGTGCTTTGTGATGTGTATTTTTCTAAAATATAAACCTACTTGCATACAGTGATGGATTTAGGCCTAGGCCCGTGAGGCCCGGGCCTAGGGCGGCATAATTTGAAGGCCGGCTAAATTTTGGAAATGTCAAAATTTTAGAGACGAATAAAAATATTTGGATCAAAATTAATGAAATTCATCTTTTAAAAGGGCGGCAGCAAGCCTAAATCCGTCACTGCTTGCATAACTGTTATATTTACTTTTAACCTACAACCTATCAACCTCAAATCCTATACAATTTTGTTATTTGTTAACAACCGAAATGATAAAATTTAAAAATGTCCAAATCGACAAAAATTCTGTGATTAAAAAGGGGGCTATTTATGTTTTATTTCTATATACTATGTAATTGAATTCTGTTTTCAAGAATTTTATTGTTGTAAAATTAAATTTATTTTTTACGATTAAGTTTGTAATCAAAACTGGCCGAGTGCACTACGAACGGTACGACTTCATAATGTCTGAGAATAAATCCCTATATATTTTGTGTCACTCATCCCCATTTAAAACACAAAATAAGATAATTATAATTGGCGCCTATTTTCCATTAAATGTGAATTAGGTTACCATTATTATTTTAAGTATATTTTATATATACCTAATATGCCTACTGTAAATTTTTTTTCAAACAATGTTGAAAAGCATTAATTGTAAGAAGTTTAAAATTGAATCAATCAAACTTCCTGTATTTAGAACTCGTCGTCTATTGCAATATATATATAGGTATATTATTTTAAAAGTATTTAACCACTTCCCGCACAATTATTTTCAAAAGAAGGACAAAAAAAAATATTTATATGGAAATATTTTTAATATTATACATATGTATATATAGTACATAAAAGAACTCTTGTTTATCACAGTTTTTATGTTTGTTTTAAATTTCCGTAAATGTTTTGCCAAAAAATATATAGTAACATTAAAATTGATGTCGCCCGATTTACCCCGGGCATGTGCATTTTTGTCAGTTTCGCATACCCGACATAACTCGAGCATATGCGGGTAGTGGTTAAAAGAATTTCAGTAAATATCAATTACAACGTGATAGCAAAATCGTGAAATAATAATGAACGATTTAGAAAATATATAATGAATATTGGACATTAGATTTTTAACAGCTTTGTTGATTATTACACATTTTCAAGTTAAACAAGTAGTTAATTTAATTTAAAAATATCTCATACAAGCGTTTCAAGTAGTTTACCGTGAACTGCCATCTACCAGGTACTAGCTCGACTAAAATCAATGCAGATGCATGAAATATGCTTGAAATTATTCGAAAATTAACTTGGGGACTTTAGAGAAGATTAACAAATATTTTCCAAAAATTTTAATGGAATATTAAATTGTTTAAGAATTTCTATGACTCTCGGTCGTTTTTTTACCGATTCGACAACTTTGATATTTTTTTACAGTTTTCCTGTTTTTATAAAAAATAAAAACATTTTTCAATTTTTTTTTCTCGAGAGGCATAGAAAATTATCTTAAATTTGTTGTCCTAAAAATTCAACCTTTTACGTGGCTTAGATTTTTTTTAAATCCCCAAGTTGTAGCATAGGAAAATGCATGGCGGTTTCCAGCCTTAAAATACAAAATTGTATGACCTCATCATTATTTAATATGAAGGATGCAGTCAAGATTTTTCTAAGTTAAAATACTCCAAATCTTCGATGTAAGCAGTTCAGTTATGACATACGATCCGGCTTTATTTTATTTTCTTAAGATTTTAATTGGTAATAAAACGTGACTGTTAAAGAAACACTGTTTCAAAAATTGTAAGACCAACCCACTATATCTTATTTTGATAAACACTCTGACTTGATTTGTCTTAAGGAGGAGTTAAACCCTCAAGAATAGGTAACTTTTATCCTGTGCTCATAGTACATACTATATGATAAGCGTGCGTACTTTGTATATTGCGCCTAAAACAACATTATATGTTTGTGAAAGTATGAGACGTCAAGTAGAAAACAGAAATTAATAAAATACAACAGCTGCGGATCTACGATTTTTCCGAGTCGAGGCAAAAATTTGTCATTGGTGTCCCCTCGCCCCAGTATTTGAGATGCTGGATGCTTTAGTGAAACAAGTTTTTTTTTAATCAAATGAATTGGCACCTTAAATAGACGTTTGCCCCCCTCCCCTCAATTCAGTACTGAAATATAACAATTTTGATGAAAAATTTATCCAAAACTTATTAGGAATTATTTAGGTGTAATAAAATATAAGAAAATATTGTTTGTAAGTATTCTTTAGAATTTTATATTTGCATCTGCGCCTTTGATAGTTTATCTACCTCATTATATTTATTCGAATTTAAGTCATGTTTACTGAACAAATAACAAACGGTGAAGGGCCACCTATTGGCAAATGGTTAAAGATGTTGTTCCTACCAGATTTAACTTGATCATAGCCCAACTATTATTATTTAACTACACCCCTTCAAAAATTAAGGGAGCAAGAAAAATTTCCAAATTTTTTTGGTCCACGGGCTTTCTACATTTTTTTTGAGCTAAACCAGTGCACGGACCAGATAGCCTGCCTATCCAGCTTTAATTTCTTTTTTTAATTTTTTTTCTACGTCGATTTCTCGCGGAGCTATTGGATTTTGAATAAAAAAGGATCCCTCAGCAATCAATGGGCATATCGAAAAATTCTTTTAATTAACTAGCAACAGATGCAGAATAGTGAGAAAAGTCGAAAAAAATCAATGTTTTTATTTTTAAGGAGATTACATGATGTGGCAACAAAAATTTCTTCTGAAATTTTGATCAATCGGTCAAGGAAAATGGCTCAGTAGATCGATCTGGCAAATTACAGGGCTATTGGCGGTATATTGAGCTGTAAAAATTTCTTTAAACATTACCTTTTCCATCAATATTTGCAAAGATGTAGTCGATTTACCAAAATAATGAAAAAGTCACTTTTTTACGTTTTGCAACTTAATACCAAGGGTAGAAATTTTTTTTCCCAAAAGTCATGAAGGAATCTTGTGAGACAATTATTCCAGAATACAAAACTATCCTTAAATTTTCGATAAGCCCATTGGTTGCCGAGATATCAGTGGTTGAAGACAAAAGGATCATTTTTCGTTCAAAATCCGATGGCTCCGCGAGAAATCAACGTAAAAAAAAATTAAAAAAAGAAATTAAATCTCGATAACAGGCTATCTAACCCATGCACTGGTTTAGCTCAATAAATATTTAGAAAGCCCGTGGACCAAAAAAAAATGCATAAAATTTGAAAAAAAAATTCTCAGCGCTATTTGGTATCTTCACATAAAACCGTTACCCCTAAAAATTTTTGAGAGCTAAATCTGAAAACTAGAATCTTAGAGCTTTAAAATGATTTTTTAACGACTTCGATATGATCATTTTTTACCTAAATACAGACCGTCAAAAAAACTCCAAAAAATTTGGAATTTTTTCTTGCTCGCTTAATTTTTGCGAGGAGAATATTTACCGCTTCTAAAAAAAAGTAGCATTTTTTCGGACCGCGGCCTTAAAATTCAGTTTTTAGAATATCGTGGAATTAAGCTTCAATTTTCAAAAAAAAATTCTAAAGTACACGCAACATGTAATCATTTTTTTTTACAGCACAACTTATTAAGAAAACACGCGTTCGAAATGATATTTGGTATAATCAACCCATTTGAACTGAGGATGCTGACCTTATGACCTGAATTTTTACTTTCGGAATATCCTGTATGGTAAGTTTTATTTGTTATTCTTAATTTTTATATTGTATGCTCAACTTAAGAAATTAGTCCCCATTGAATTTTTGAAATTTTCTGTTTTATTTTAATTACTTAAGTATTTATTTTACATTAAGTAATTTTTATTACTTTCAGTACACATTAGTTTTCTTTATCAAATAGCCATAATTTAAAGGATAATGCCCAGTTTCTGTATAGCAGTGACACCAAACGTAATAAAGTTGAAAGTAAATTTTTGAATCCATAAGTATAGGCACATGCCAAAGATTAGAATGCACTTGATTACATTTTCGGGAAATGTGGGTTAAAGGTAAAACATATATTTTTACTAAAAACTAATTTTTATTAACCTGGTCAACTACTGAAGTTCCTATGACTCTTAAAGCATGCAAGATATTGTTTGAAAGTAGTTTGTTCACAAACATGTCAACTAAAGAGCAACAAAACATCCAGGCGCGCCCGAGCACATAGCCCTATATCGAGAACAATATTACATTTTTCATTTTTTCACCACATTTCTAAAATTATTATAGGCCAAACCATATATTATTCTGATCCTCATACTCATAATGGAGTGTTACCAAGTAGAAAACTAGTTTTAAAATAAAACCATAATAATTTTATAAAATGACACTTTTATAAACTGTAGTCGATGAAAATTTTTTCCAATAGGGGTTTAACTCTTTGGGGCTAGGTGGGTACAAAACTGTCCCACCTTTTTGACGTTTGAAGATGCACGGTGGAAGAATTACCGTACCACCTCAAAGAGTTCAAATTGCGTAGCTAATGTACATTATGTGCATTATGCAGCACCAAAAATTTGAGGTTTTTTGGATTTTTTTCAAAAACGGTAAGTTTTATCTAAAAAATAGTTCAGACAAAAATTATAGATCATAAAATAATCTACAAAAATGGTTTTTATACTTTTTTTTCTAAGAATCACCATTCGTTAGACATCGCGATTCTACACTGAAGGAAAAAATTAAAGGTTCAAGAAATTTTTTTAAATCTTTTGGTGATTTTGAACAAGCTGTATTTCAGTGAAAAATGGTTGTATCTAAAATTTAAAACAGGATTTTAAAGCTCCAAGATTCTAGTTTTCAGATCTTTTAGTCAAAAATTTTTAGGAGCCACCGTTATCACGCAATCTTAAGCAAAAGACTTAGGAAATTTTCTTGATCCCTTAAATTTTTTCCTTTAGTGTAGATTCGTGATATCTGACGAATGGTGATTCTTAGAAAGAAAAGTATAACGACTATTTTTGTAGATAATTTTAATATCTATAATTTTTGTCTGAACTACTTGTTTAATAAAACTTACGGTTTTCGAAAAAAAAGATAAAACCTCAAATTTTGACCTTTGGCCGCGAATAACTTTTTTTAACACACATGGGATCGATGGGGACTTTTGACACTTTATTTCAAATGCCGTACCCAACTTGTTTTACCTTTAAAAAAAAATCAATTTTTTTTCTGTGCAACTCAGTTTTTTTGTTGACAAAATCATGTGCTTTAAAAGGTTAAAGTTTTAAAAGTTTGTTGTAATTAAGTGTACTAGATACTAATTAACTTGTCATCGTGGCCAGATGGTTAGAAAGAGTTATATCGTTAAGGGGGCGATCCGAGAGAAATGGGTTGCCTAATATCGATAAAAATTTAGATATTTTGTATTTCGATTACCATTTCTAATTAACAATATAAAATGTTGTAAAAAAAATTAAATAGACCAATAAAGGATTGGACTAGAAGATATTATAGTTCATTTTGCACAAAAATGTAATGTAAATCTAAAAAAAAATAGCAAACCTACTTAAATTACAATGTTTTAAGGGCAAAAAGATAATAGTTTAGGCTGTAATTGTGCAAAACTAGGCAATTTTATCAAATTTGAAATGTAATATGCTCTAGAGGCATCTTTTATGTATACATTATTAAAAATTGTGTTTCAAAAGTGTCTAATAACAATTTGGTAATAGAAACGCCGAGGCACTGTTCATGATCTCTCTTGATAGGGTTATGTTGAAATTTTTATTGCGGTTCGTTGTCTTCGGTAACCAAAACTTTGACTCTTATGCGTTAGATGGTAATAGCGCTGAACAGTTATATTTGAAAATTTTGTTTACCATTCAAGTGCTGGCAATTCCGACACCACATGTTTGACTAATGAGAATTACTTCTGTGATTTTCATTGACGAAAAGCGATAGGTGTATTTATTATTTCTGAAAATTTAATTATGTTTCTTGCATATGTCCTGTTCTTAAGTAATGGCTTTAAATTGGCCAAATCAGGTAAAAGAAATTTCTTAGATCTTGAGCCTGATGAAGAAAAATATAGATTTCAAGGAGTTGCTTCATATCCTCAAGTTGTGGGGTAATGGCGCCTTGAGATGGCGTTATTACATCAGAAAAAAGACTATAATAATTAAAAATTACACTCAGAATTTATTTTAGGGTCTGTAATGATTACAAACATATTTGTAGGGTTTTTTATATAAGAAATCGTTTAGGACTAGTAAGGATTGCGTAATAGCGCTATTCCTTGCGGTGTTGCCCCGCGGAACAGATGTTTTTCAGGTACGCTGAACGCAGATCGATAAAAATCGTAACAACGTAATGGTGTAATAATATCAATGCATTCATTACTCAAATATAAATCAATCCCTACAAAATATTAAACCATTTCATTCTAGTACCTGATGTTAGAAATGTTGTGTATTGCATATTTCTAATTACGCTTAGACAGAGTGTTATACACAGGATCGATCGATATTGAAGTATAAATGCAACTGGTTCTTATTCTGTTAATATTTAAAAAATAATTTTCACACCTTTCAACTCAATATTATAATAACAATTTTTAATATTAGTTATTTTTACATTTATAATAAGTTAAATGATTTTAATGAAACTTTTGTGCGTAACGTTTCCAATACTAAAATTACTGCAAATTTTAATTATTTATAAAGATAAACATTTTGAATAATAGCCAGCATAAAAAAAATATATGTATTAGGGTGCTTCGTTTTTAAACAATTATTTTTGCGATCCGCAGACAAAATATTGTTTTAGAACAGAAAAGAAATTTTCTCCAATTTTCAATCTTTAATTTTAATTCTAAGTGGTCGCCAATTCATTTTAAAATTTTTACATGCATTTAACACGTGAATTTATATATCTGTATCTGTCCTGCATTTTATAGAATTATCTTGTTCTTTACGGAAATTTGTAAAGAAAATATAAATTTTTAAAAGTGCCCACCGTAGAGTCCAAGTTGTAAAGTGATTAGTTTATAAGATAAATACATTCCAACGTATAAACATTTAAAATATTTTTGTATTATCGTGTTAAAAATTCCATATTAAATTTTCAAATAACTGTTTATTTATTATTTTTTCACAACTCTTGACTGCAGACCTTTTTTGTAGAAAATTTAATTTCCTCCAAAATTGCCATTTATCTTTTGCTATAAGTTTAGCCGTTTATGAAAAAAATGCCGTGAAACCATTCAAGTGACAGATCCAACTATGGAGCACTTTTAAAGATTGTTATTTTTCCTACAATTTTTCATAAAGAACACGACAATTACCTAAAATGCAGCAGATATATAGATAATTGAACAAAAATGGTAAATTCACATATTAAATAAAAGTGAAAATTTGAAAATTAAATAATAACCAATTAAAATTAAAGATTGAAATTATGTGAAAATTTATTTTTTTGTTTAGAACAATATTTTCTCAATGGACCATAAATTAAAAAAAAATCGTTTAAAAACGAAGCACCCTATTATAGATGTTATACAAAACAAGGTTTTTAAACCTCAGGGGCCACCAAAAGGTATGGTAGGGATCACAATCTTCCAAAAAATAAAGCACGTATACAAATAGACTTTGATAAACGTTATAGTATGTTGTGAAGTGGTTGTAGGTTTTTGATTTTATTTTTTTGAAGATGTAAAGTTGAATTTTTTTAGAGCTAAAGATCATCCTTTTTTAAAAAATATAATTTAGATTTTGATAAATCAACGAGTTTTACACAAAAATTAATAAAACGTAAAACAGCCCAACTTCGAAGCTTTCGTCCGTTTTTCAAAATAATGATAATTGTATTAATCAAACGGCAAAGCTTGTGAAATTATCGTAGATTTTATTTTTTGATATTAATTTTATTAAATGGCTATCAAGCAATTGAAGTATGCCGATTTTGGTAAACATTTTCTGGCAGCACACATAGATAATAAAATAAAATAAATTTCGTTATCATCTGTTCCAAAATTGTCGATCCCTGCAAAAATATGCCCTTTTGAGAAAATATTTATTAAAGGTATGCAATTTAAATAGGTATTCACTTTGTATTCCCCATCATTTCAATTGTTCTAGAATTTGAAAATACTAAGCATGTTTAGTATTTCCAAAATTTAACTTTTTTCGTTCTTACCCCCTTATCACGGTGTATATTTTTACCACAAAATACTCTTCCGCGCTTAAAATTTTGTTCGTTATTTTTTAACCATAATTATAAATAATTTCGATATATAAAACGATTTAAAAATTTATATAGAAATTTTTTTTTTATTAAATATAATTGGACTAAAAAACATTAGTATCAAAGTATTTTCAACATTTATATACGATAAAATTATATAAAATGAAAACTATATTTAAAAATAATAAACATATCATCAGAACAAATAAAAAGAAATCCAGAAAATTAATCATTAACGCCCTTCTGCAATACTATAATTATTATTCTTTCATTTTAAAGAAAAAGTAAAAAGTATTTTACAATTTTATACACATATTTATGTTACTTTGTAATATTAATAAAACAATTCGCATTAATTAAGATTCATAACATAATAAATATGTGTTCTTAAATTTAAACTGGTTTTTGAATTGCGCGCCGACGCTTACTTTGCGCTTTCCGCCAAACCTAACAATCGAAATCGCATGAAAATTCTCTGAATATGTATAACATTTGAAATAATATTGCAAGTAATCAACTGTTTCCTATACCAAACTACATGTCGAAAATAGACGAAAGTATGCGAGTTTGATCGATAAAACGAGATATGCAGCAACTTATGTATTTTGAACGTTTTTCAAAACATCGTAAAAATCGATATTTTGCATCTCTATACAACTATCGTATTCAAGGCCTCGTGTTTGTCTAAAACTTCTGACAAGCGGGAGAGCCACCTAGAAACCAAAAGATATTTTTTGAGAGACTTAACTTAGCACTAAACCGCGCTGTAGTAATTCATTATTTCACCGCATCATGTTAAAATCGCTAATGTTTTGGATCGCCCCCTTAAAAACAGTCCCCGTGTTCAAATCCTTTTTTTTTGTCATTTTTGTTAACATTGGTTAAATAACTTAAAAATTATGCAGTCCTTTAACATTCTAAATGTTATTAACCTTTTAAATAATTGAATTGTCAAAAATTATTTGCAAAACTCAGCTTCTTCGCCAGAAAAGAAGAAAATCGTAATTTTCAATATTACTAGAATTACCAGTTATAATATCTCCAACAGTAAAATCGTTTATTGATGCAACATAATTTTAAATCATTTCTAATAAATTATTCGCAAAAGTATTTTCTTCGTTATTAATAACGCGTAGGTAGTTTAGTGATATTTACTGACAATTAAATATTTTAAATGGTTAATAACATTTAGAACGTTAAACGGTTGCATTTTTTGCAGTTATTAACCAATGTCAACATACAAAAAAATGTCAAGAAGGAGGATTTTGAACACGGACCGTTTTGAACGTTATATAGGTATACCTTTTTTTTTAATCTATCTAAGATGGCAAATTAATTAGTATCTACTACACTTAATGACAGTAAATTATTAAAACTTTAAACCTTTTTTTAACGCCTTATAAACTCTCCATTAGAAAAAATTTTCATGGAATACCGTTTATAAAAGCATTATTTTAGAATTTCCATTGATATTATTATGGTTTTATCCAGCATGATAAAATTTCTTAAAAGTTAAACTGTCGGCTTCTGCCAAAGATTAGGGCCAGAGCTGAATAATCGGCTTCGCCTAAAATATGACCTTAGGGCGGACGTTACTATTAGGCCGCTCGTCCATTGGAAGCGTAGCACACACGGAAAAATCACACATTTAGCTGGACAAAATTAAAATTTCGAATTTTGACAATTAACTGTAACTGCATTTTAAGAATGTCTATAGATAAGTTAAGTATCAGTTACACACAACAAAACAATTGCGAACGGCATTAAAGTCTTCTGATTATATGTAATACTACTCGATACGTCAGAAGTTAGAAAACGTGTAATAATTATTAATGTGTTTCTTGTATTTTGTTTAAGACTTTAAAAAAAAATTACATGGATAATATAGGATCAGATAAATAAGTTTATTGCAAAGTAGTTTTAAGAACATTTCCTTAAAAAATAGAAGAGGCTTTTAAGATTTACCATAACCTTGTTTTTAAAATTTTTTATTCAGTCGTATAAAAAAAGTACCATCTAGCACCACTGTCTTTTTTTGTTAATATACATGTCTTATTGTTCAGTAATGTTTCAGCAAAAAACTAGCTATCACTATGAATCACTTTCTAAAATATAACCTATTGTTTATAGGTAGCCGTTCTAGTAGTGTTCCAGTTACTTCAAAAAATGAACTTTTTATTCAATTAAAAGATGCCAAATTTTTTAGTTTATGTAATTCGAAGTGCACGGGAGAGACTTTCTGAGTATCTTATGAAAATGCCACTTTATTACTTTTTGGATATTAGACAAATAATAAACCAACGGTCTGGCGATCTGTAACTTGTCCAATTGTGTTTTTTTTTAATAATTTTTTTTTTCCTATTTTTTTTTAAATTGATGTATTACACAAGACATAAGTACAATGTTTTACTATTCGAAGAAGTTTCGATCAGTAGAATATAAAAATTTAAGTCTGGCACCCCTAGTCTTGACACAACTGTTTGCCACACCACCCTCAAAATATTTATTACAATGATATAACTTATAAGAAAAAATTAAACGTAAAAATTTTTGTTTTTTATTTCTCTTTTAAATAGGATTGGTCTGCCACATTAATACTTGACCAAAATTCTGCCAGACCACGATTAAGAAATTAGGAAAAAAAAGTTATAAAAAAAAAACAATTGGACAAGTTACAGATCGCCAAGACAATTGGTTTATTATTTACCTAAGGTCCAAAAAGTAATAAAGTCCATTTTTGTACTTAAATATTTTTGTCCATCTAAATGTGTGATTTTGCCGTGTGTGCGTAGTCGCGCGACTAGGTAGTAGCGCGTATACGCCCGTACATTAGCGATCGTGCGACTGAGCGACTAGTATCGTCCACTCCAGACGACTTGACACTGCTTAGTTTGCGATGGTCGAGGATGTATCTCTGCGTTTGAGAGCTCACCAGCGTAAAAAAAAACGTTTATGTTGGGTGAATAATATCATTTCTCTTTCATATTCCATAACGGGAATTTCTCACTAATATGACTAATAAATCTTTCGTTCAAAATCTCCATTTTAAAAAAACAACATCATAGCACACAGGCGACTATAAGCGACTAATCCCATTCTAGCGGGATGGGTCGCCAGTCGCGTGTAGTCACCTGTATCCGTCCACCCGTAGTCGCTTGCAGTGGACGCTCTTCACTTACATTGCGTCTATTGGAATTAGTCGCTTGTATACGGACGTATACGCGCTACCATCTAATCGCGCGACTTCGCTTCCAATGGACGAGCGGCTTTACGTTCTGTTATATTCTGGCTACTCGAGGGCCAACTTGGCCATCGTCCTTTTGCGAAATGAATGTGGTACTGAGTATGAGAATCAAGATGACGAATGATTTGACCTATAAAAACTTCGAGAATGTGGTGAAAAAACGAAATATTTGTCTCGAAATGACCCAATGTGCCCGGGCGAACCCGTATGTTTTGTTGCTCTTTAGTTGACGTTATATTTACAAACTACTTTCAAAAAATATTTTATACTTTAGGAGCCATATGAATTCAGTAATTGACCAGGTTAACAAAAAACGTTGAAAATTAGTTATAAGTAAAAATCTATATTTTACCTTTATAGCAAGTTTCCTAACAATTAAACCAAATGCATTGTAATCTTGGACGTGTGCCTAAGCTTCTAGAATCAAAAAATTTACTTTAAACTTTATTACGTTTATATAGAAACTGGGCATTATCCTTTCCTATTTAAAAAGAATTAAAAGAAACGATTCAAAAAATTTGTGTAATTTAGATACGCCAAATTAATTCAATTTAGTTTATAAACTAAATTGCCTATAGGCAATTTGCATTAAATAATCCACCAATTATAGTAAAAAAAAAATCTGTTCATTATAATTTTGATTTAATCTTTTTTCTAGTTATCAAAACCAAATTAGGATAACATATTTTATTAAAGGCACATATTAGTATATAGTACAATATTAAATATATCACCATTTAAATGACACAATAAAAAACACATAAAAATGGCACAAATGTAAATATAAAAAACAGTTGTAAACGTTGCTGATATAAAGCTAAGTACAAAAATAGTGTTTTTCTAAATGCAGTGCCGGCTATTTACAAATTTAGAGATCAGTTTTAAGTACGTTTTATAAAATTTGCGTAAGAATTGACCTTTCTTAGAATTAACATACGTATTCTGCACTATCAAGGCACATAGTAGACTAAAATATTAAAGCGAATTACCTTAAGTTTGTGTCCTCATTTGGAAGACTAATATACATCTCTAAAAGTACTTAACATAATTGTATCAAAAATTAAAATAATCATAACACAATGTTTTTCGTTGTTTAAAAAAAACCGCTATTTTAACGAAATTATTAAAGCTTATTTTGCATTTTTTTTTCAGCGTGTTAGCATTTAAGTCTTATAGTTTCCTATAAATTTGCACCTAGTACATCCTTCAATACAAATTTTAAGGTCAACGACCAAATCAATTTACATCTTACAAATAAATAAATAAACATACACCAAAACTTAGTGCTTTATGTGATTATTACCATTTTCTAAAATAGCATAACTAGAAGGTAACATATAGGCAATGTTATTGCCTTCTTTTCTAAAAGTGGGCATTTGAGTTTCGGCACTGACTTGTATACTGATCTGCCTTCTTTTACCACCAAGCGAACAAGCAAATCCTTTACTAACAGTAACCGGTAAATCAGTGTTTCGTAACCTAAAAGTATAAAACATTAACAATACTAACAAGATAACAATAAAGTAGATACCTTGAAAATCTATTGCACAAAATTCCAACAAGCTCACCAACACGATCTTCTTTTGTAGTTGAATGTAAAGAAATCACAAAATCATTACCGCCAGAACAATGTAAAACAATCAATTGATCTTGTCCAGAGGTTAGGCTCAATCCTGTTAAGGAGTTAATTGCAACTCCTTCTTTCATATTTCTAAATTTGGTGTTATCTAATTTAAATACTTCTTTATCTGTCACCAATAATACTCTTTCGGCACATTTGTTAAACTTATTAAACTTAGTAATATACGACGAAAATAATACTTGCTGAAAATGTTTACTGTTCTTCATGTTATTAATACTTTGATTGAACAACGTATAGTCGTTATTCTCGTTATGTATTGCTAAGTAATTGCCATCCCAATTTCTAGTTTGTCCCCATAATAATCTCTTATTGTTCAAAACTGAAGCAGCACTTATTTTAAGTTTCAATTGTGGCCATTCTTTCTTCGGTATTTTACTGAGAATCATATAGGCCCTCCATCTATTGTAAGCACCTCTTAAAATGCCGACGATACTTCGTAAAGATGGTGGAGGTGCTGGCCATTGAATGCTTTTACCATAATCTTTCATATTTCGCGCGTTTATAAATTTAGCTTGTAATGCATTTATGTATTTTCTTAATTTCATGTTTCTATATGCTGCTACCATCACCATTAGTGCTTTCATTTTCTTATATAGTTGCCTAGTCTGGTATCCTAAAATTAATGAGAATTAAAATTTATCCGTATTTGTTATAATAAAATACGTTATTACCTCTCCATACTTTCTGTAATAGTGTTACGATTCCTGGTATAAGTTCATTACGTGCCGATTCCAAAGCAAATAAAGTTTTCGGAGACCTTATGAATATTTTTGTATGACCATATTTAACATCGTTACTGAATCCATGCTCATCCATTATAACTTTGGTTCCATCTTTATCTGAACCTGATCTAAAGTTTGGCCAAGTGAACTGGGAAATCATTTTGTATCTGAAATTTAATAAAATAATTAAAATTAATTAAAATTAGTCTTCAAATAATTACCGTTTAAGGAATAAATCGTATCTTTGCCGATACACGAAACCAGCTCTTCGTACTCTAACATTTTCAACAAGCCCCAAATAGCTAACTTGATGTTTAATACGTTCTTCATCAAAGACTGTTGCTGACTTAATTTCATTTGGTTTTATGCATCGAACATAATGAGGTTCTTTACTAGTTAAGTTCTGTACTAAAGCAGTCATAGAATTTTTAAATAGTGTTCCAGCTGTAAGTGGCCTCTTCGTTGTCTAAAAATAAATCTAATAAGAAAACAGATGAGTAAATTAATTAAATCTCAAACCTCTGAAATATGTTGGGCACCTTCAGGCCACATATATTTCACATTTGGATCAGCAGAATGGTATAGCAACCTTTTAAAATCTTGAAACAAGGGATCTTTATTTTTATCAATGAATCCAATAATACTGTAAGTCACATCTCCAGCATAATGTGTTACTCTAAAGTTTTCCTATAATCATAATTTTTTTAATTTCACTATGTAACCTATAATTCAAGGTAAAAATATCAATTTCTAATGACTTACTTTGTGTTTTATAGATTTTTCCATAGGTTTTAATTGTCGGGAAGTATAATGTTTGTGGTCCTTTAATTTTTTGTCCATCGTTTCAAGTAAAAGTTCATCTGTTACTCTTCCAACATTCAAACATGCTTCATCGAGGATTGCCAAGACACCCTTATGTGGAGCTTCGACTAAATCACAAATTATTTGATTGTTAAAATAGTCAATATGTTGCCATTCGATGCCTTCTCTTCTATATTCTTCTTGTTCTTGTTTTAAAACAAGCTCTAAAATATAAGTCCATTTTACCAAATACTATAAAATTCTTTTGCAAAAATTAAATTAAATAAAACTTACCGATGAATAACTGTTGCAATTTTTCGTTACAATAATTAATACAAAACTGTTCGAAACTATTGTTATCAAATATTTCGAAGCCGTAAATATCCAAAACACCAATTAAAGAGCTTTTATAAGTTTGTCTGCTATTATCAACAACAGCAATAGCAGAATTAATTTTTTCAACGATCCATGTAAAAAGTCTGTCATAAATAGCCTTAGCTAAAGCATCCCGTCCGTAAAATGCTTCAGTTTCTGTATGTTCTTTTCTCATTATATCTTTATGTGCAGCAATCACTCTTTCGCAAAGTGCCTTGGTTAATTCCTCTTCCGGTACTTTTAATAAGTTCGCAACATTCTTAGCAATTTTTGTTTCTTTAAGTCGAAGTTTATCGCCGTCTGTTAAAAATTCTATATTTCCTAAATGTAATATTGCAGCGACAATACGCCAAAGAGTATCTACATCTGCAGAAGAAAATTCTAAGATTGTAAGAGCCGAAGACATTTCTCTAAAGTCTGTTTTGTCGTTTACTGAATCTACTTTTGCTGCTTGGCCTTGCCTTACATAGTGATAACTATTTGTATTTCTTGTGAGATACAATTTTCTCAAAAAGTCTTCTGTAGCACCAGTTAGAAGCTAAAACGTTACGATAAATATTAAAGTCATTTTTCTGTTAAAAATATGAAATAAATTAATTTTAATAAATGGCCATGTCCAGCAATAAATAAACAGGCTAGAAAAGGATTCCTTTGAAATGGCCATATTAAAATTTTCAAATAAAAATATATGCTGATCTTTAATATCATTTAGTAGAATATAAATAAGAAGATGGAATAAGTTTTTCTATTTGTGGTAAAGTTTGAATTATGAAATTACGGTAAAAATAACCAATTATACAAAAACCAAACAATTTCAGCAGTTCAACAAATTATACTATAATCACAAATTCTTTTATTACCTTAGGAAATTAGCTAATTGTACAAAATGACTCTATTTGGTAACATATAACCATTTTGTAACTTTCGTCAATTTTCAGATGCACAATTGACAGTTTCAACTGGTTTCTTTATTGATACAGTAGGATCGGTACAATGGAACCTACTTGGATCAAATTTTTCAACAACTGTAATTTCAATCTCATTGGTAAACAAAAAAAAAGCTTTTTTGACTTTATATTCGGTTGTATACCTCAGAAGGCATTTTGTTTCAATAAAGAAAGTTAAATTTCCATTTGTATCGAAATTGATCCAAATCGGTTTCATTGTATCGATTGTACTGCGTACAGATGATCATAACCCGTTGAAACGATCACTCTGATATCATCTGAAAGCTAAAAAAGGACAATATTGAAAATGATCCGAGTTGTGCCCTTTTTACAGCCGTTAATTATTGTTAAAAAATTATTGGAACCTCAATACACAAAAAAAATATTGATATGCCTGCAAACAATTGGAAACCTTCGTTTTCTTTAGCACATTAAATGTCATGAGAATTACTGAAAATCGTACAAAGTTCCTTGTTTTATTTTTCACAACTGGATAGAGCATATTATGAACATCCTATAAGAAGTTCAAATTTGGTTGATAATTATATTTTTTAATAACAACCATGGAGTCTCACCAAAGTGCAACAAGTTTATAACTCAAAAACTAATAGAGATGTCAAAAAATGTTAAAGTGTAAAAGTTTTTGAATTCAACAGATTTTTCTATTGGCATAAATATCGATTTCGTAGTATTTCCGGTTTAACCAGAAATAATATAAACTTTCTAATTTTAAATAGAAAGGTGTTAATTTCTATATAGTTGGATAGAATTTGTCAAAAGCTTTCCAAAAATATGTAACAAGTTACCGTTTGGTTAATAAATAATTTAGAAAATACATATTTTATTATAACAAGAATGTTTTACTAAGGTACCAGGAGTCTGTAACTCAAAAATTTAAGGGGAACTTGTTATATATTTTTTTAGAAAACTTTTGATAAATAAATAATGCCTTTCTATGTAAAATACCAGAGTTAATACTATTTCCAGTCCAGCCGGAAATACTACAAAATCCATGTTTATACCAATTGAAAAGTCATACATATTGAAAAACCTTTTACTCTTGCACTTTTTTTAAGATTTCCATTAGTTTTCAAGTTACAAACTCGTAGTACTTGGGTAAAGCTTCCTGGTTTCCAGAAAAAAAATATAATTTTTAAAAAAAGTAGCTATCGACCAAATGGTAACACATTAACATTTTTGGAAAGTTCTTGTGCTATATTCGGTTAAGGAAAAAAATGTTGCGAACTGTTTGCGACAGTATTCATACTTTTGTATATTTATAGAAGTTATAATCAATCATATTTCAATAATATTTTACTTCTGTAAATGGAGCACAAATCAGACCATTTGTAACATTAAACTTTGTTTCAACATACGTCACAGGGTAACCGGTAGTTCAATTCTTAAGGGTGCAGATCACCGAATTTCCTCCAATGTATTGTAAATGTAAACTCCGTTCCCGCTCTATTGCCGTATTGTTTCAGATAAAAAGTTGAAATTTTTTTAGAGATAGAGATCATCTGTCTTTAAAAAAATATGATTTAGATTTTTTGCGCAATCAACGAGTTTTACGCAAGAAAATTAATAATGCGTAAAACAGCCTAAACTTCTAAATCTTCATGTGGTTTCAAAAATAAAAATATTGATTTCAAATTATTACCAAACGAACGAGAAATCTTCTGAAATTATCGTAATGCCTTTATTTTTTTGTTAATTATTTTTATTAAATAGTTATAAGTAATTGAAGTATGCCAATATTGGTAAAAATTTTTAGTCTTTTTTTTTGTATGATTGACACGCTTAAAGATTTCTAATCGCCAATCCCCTTATGATCTTGAAAACATAAAAGACTAGAAAACGGTTAAAAGCAGCAATACTGTACTGACCAATTTCAAATTGTGCGGTAGGTATGCAAAAAAGCAGAAAATATAAAAGAAAAACAAAAGAATATTTTTAAGAATTATTTCATGTAAATATATTTCATTATTTTAAATAAAGCGAAGTTGGTCAGCAAAATATTGAAACTTTCAAGTTTTTTTGAGATTCTTTTATTCTTTGGAACCCTTCATAGAATTAATGTTTGTAAATCTTTAAACAGCTTACGGTTGTCAATCCTACAAAAAAAACTACAAATTTTTATCAAAATTGGTATATTTCAATTGCTTATAACTATTTAATAAAAATAATTACCAAAAATAAAATCACTACGGTAATTTCACAAGCTTTTTCGTTCGATTGGTAAAAAGTTTAAATAAATATCTTTATTTTTGAAATCACACGAAATCTTCGAAATTTATGCTGTTTTACGCTTTATTCATTTTTGCGAAAACTCATTGATTTTTTAAAAAATTATACTTTTAAGACAGAGATGATCATTATCTTAAAAAAAATTCAATTTTTTATCATCAAAAATACGGCAATAGGACGGGAATGAAGTTTAACATTTAAAAGACATTGGACAAAATTCGGGAATCTACACCCTTAAGACAGATCACAGCAGAGCCGGGCTTAGAGGTATTTTAACTTGAGACAAGAGAATAAATCTTCAAATCTATATAGTTGATAACGCTAGTTTGAAAATACAAAAATAATTGTTGAAGAAACATTTAGAATAGAATGACAATCACACATATCATACTATTTATAGAGCAAGTAATTCATACACATATAATTTGGAAATATATTATGTAATATGAATTACTTATTAATATCTTTTATTATTAATATTTTATGTTCTAACTATACATGCTCTAATTTTACAAAAGGAATTTTTGTACCGTTTATTTTATTCTAATTTCCCAATCTATAGTTTCAATTTCATTATTATTAGACAACTTGATTTCATCTTTCGCCTATTCTGTTAAGTAGATTGATTTTCAAATAAATAAAATTGTATGAAAAGATTATTTAAACTTATCTAACGATTGTTAATGTAATTACATAAATGTTTCAAGTATTAATTTTGTAATAGACGAACCTGATAAAAACAATGAAAATTTCTTTCACCAGGTTGCTGATAAATAACTCTTGACTTCTCTAATAAATACTTATTAATATGTCCTCCAATAGGGTCACCTTTGAAATCGAAATGAATGTCCATGTATTTTCCAAAACGTGAAGAATTATCGTTTCTATTTGTTTTGCATTGCCAAACGCTTCAAGTACAGAATTGGATCGTATTAACACATTTTTCACCCTCTCAATTTCTTTTTGGCCACCTTATAAAAAAATACATAAATATTTTAAAAAGGCATAATTTAAGTATAGCGCGTCTCGATCAATAAATTTAATGTCAATACAGTTATTAATTTAATTAACCAATCCAAAAGCTTATTTTATGCGCTACATTTAAATAGTTTTAATATAATTTTATAATTCGTTAATTTGCAAACCTTGATTTGTAACTGCAGCAATATATTTCATAATAATTTTGAAGCTTCTGTTTTTCCCGACCCTGATTCTCCACTTATAACAATACACGTGTCTCTTCCTTGTTGTTTCATTACTTTGTGCGAAGCATCGGCTATTGCAAATATGTGTGGAGGATTTTCAAAAAGTTCTCTACCTGCAAGTGTTAAAAATTATTTTTTGAGTGTCAAATACGGCAATTAATTTTAGAAAAAGTGTAATCTTAATTGTATACAATTATAATAACGGTTTAATGACAAGATTCCTCAATTATTTAATTATATAAAACGACTATAATGTTCAATTAAACCTAATTAAACTCATACTCTAATATTACAACCTGCTAATAATGACACGGTATGAATAAAGGTGTAAAAAGATGCTTCGCTTTCTTTAATAATGATATAAACAGAAAGTTTTTTTTACATAATATTAAATTAAAGACTAATTCCTACCTTTATATTGATTTACATAATTTGAGTCATAAATATTCATTGTTCGATATGGATTTACTGACACACATACTTCCCCAATGTATGTGTAAATTTTGCCATTTTTGAATCTGTAACAAAAAATGTATTACGTTAACTTTCTTTAATGTTATTTTAATTTATTTACAAACAAAATCATAGGTGTATAAATCAGTGAACCTCATATAACCATTGCAAAGGGCGTATGCGTTATATGTATTTAAAAAAATATAAGAGTACAAAGATATTTATTAAAATTTCTAAACAAGCTACTAGTTCTACCCAGTATAATCATTTTGTAGCAAATTGTGAGCTTTAAATTTAAATTAAAAAGATTAAATGAGGTAATATCGATCGTTTTAACTGGTTACGATCTAGAATACAGTAGAAGCGGTACAATGTGACCGACTAGGGTTAATGTCGTTACAAATGGCAATTTTCCTTTTCTTAGCGAAATATAAATGATTTTTTGACTTCAGATTCGGATTCCTCAGTTCAGTGACTAATAAAAACCATTATTGAGTTTCCAATTTCATTGTGTAAATTTTGACGATTTTTCGCAAAACAATGAAAATACTGCGAAAACGGGTTGTTTTTGTGTTTCCAAGTATACCCAGAGTGATTTAGTGTACATTTTGTTCCATACTACTTGGGTCTACCAGCGTTTGAAAACCCAAAAATCGACCGTTTTCAAAGTGTATCAAAAGTTTTTCAAAAATTGCCTAATTTCCATTCAGAAATTTTCTAGTAGTATTTGAGCTGCAGAATACTAATCTGAAATGAAAACATCACTTTTTATCACCAACGAAATTGCCATCATCGTTTTCAACAAATTTGCGTGGATCCCATTGCACTCTGGGCCAGGATCGACCAAAACAATCTTTATTCTAAAACATAGTTATTTCTATGTATTTGACCACGAGGAAACCGATTTTGAAAGATTTTTGAAATCGGTGAGTTAGCTTCTAATATAATTCCGAAGAACCGAAAAACCCGAAATTTCGGATTTAGCAAGATTTAAAAAAATCTGAGGTCCTACGATGTTTAGGATCGTTTTACTGATTTTAGAATGTAATTATTTGTCAAAATCGGATAAGTGGTTCTTTAGTTGTTGCAAAAAAAACGAAAAAAATTGACAAAAACGGGTATTTTTGAAAAATCATATCTCCGAAACGGTATTGATTTTTCCTTAAGAGTATTTTTTATAATTTAAAGAAACACTTCAATTTTCAAACAAAAAAATAAAATTGAGTTTTTAACTCGGAATTTTTAAATACGAATTTTTGAATTATTTATAGAAAATATGAAAAATATGGGGGGAAAATAAAAACTTAAATTATAGTTTGATATTTCATTTAGAACATTGTTTTGCGTCTTAATAAAAATTAATTTAATTAATGCATAAACTCCAATTTAAGTTTGAATTCTCCCCCCATATTTTTCATATTTTCGATAAATAATTCAAAAATTCGTATTTTAAAAATTCCGAGTTAAAAACTCAATTTTATTTTTTTGTTTGAAAGTTGAAGTGTTTCTTTAAATTATAAAAAATACTCTTGATGAAAATCAAAACCGTTTCGGAGATATGATTTTTCAAAAATACCCGTTTTTGTTAATTTTTATCGGTTTTTTTACAATAACTAAAGAACTACTTAACCGATTTTGACAAATAAATACATTCTAAAATTAGTAAAACGATCCTAAACATCGTAGGACCTCAGATTTTTTAAAATTTTGCTAAATCCGAAATTTCGGTTTTTCGATTTTTCGGAATTATATTAAAAACTAACGCACCGATTTCAAAAATTCTTTCAAAATCGGTTTCCTCGTGGTCAAATACATAGAAATAACTATGTTTTAGAATAAATATTGTTTTGGTCGATCCTGGCCCATAGTGCATTGTGACGGTTTTACTGTATTTACATTGTAAGCAGTAGAAACGCTTTATAGGTCATATGAAAACTGAGTTTTGCTATAAAATGATTATATGAAGTAGCCGGTGGTTTATTCGTAAGGCAAAACACAAATTATGTTAAAACCATTTTTATTATTTAAATAAATTTATATAATCGCTTAATGCATTTTACTGCATTTACAGTATTCATTCAATTGAGATGATACAAGATGAAATCCGGAATATGCTTTAGTGTAATTTATTCTCACAAATTTAAAAATTAAATTAGTATCTTTCATAAAAAATAACTTTAATTGCCCCAGAAATTAAATTACAAACAACAAGTTTATGCTACTTTATCAATTATCATATAAAACAAACTACGTACATACAGATGTATGTGGGTGATTCCATAAAATTTGGGTAACTCTATGTCCGCAGTACTTTTCACTTCATCTAATTCAATTAATTTTATTATAAGATTGCTATATAATAGATAAAAATGTGTTTTATTAGTACGCTCACTTTGTTTAAATTAGTAAATCATATTCATTAAAAAAAAGTCAGTCCCTAGCCATGTCCGCGCATCGAAATTTTCTATTTGGGCATTTTTATTTCAAAAAACATTTAGCCCATATACTTTTATTTTCTTTACAAATGTTTAAAGTTAGATTATGCACTTAATAACATCAATGTATTATAAATTTTAAAAAAAATTATGTATTTTTCGCAAGTCAAATTACTGTCCGCGACTTTAACCATCAGTCCCTAGTCGCTTACAAATTTTTAAAATTTCGTGGATTAACCAGTAAATGAGTGAATATAAGGCAGTTGATTTTAAAGTAACGACATAAAGTTACTCGCAGAGGCAACTTGTTCGCTTCGATCATTTTTTAATTCAGTGCTACAGCGATTGATTTTGCGAAAACACGTGTTGTTCCAGTCACTGCGTCAGTCCCTAAATGAGTATTTTAATTGTTAAATAATAAGCAATCGTTTTTAATTAATTTTTATATACTAGCGCTTTGTTAGTCCTGTTTGATATATGACATTAGATATTCTAGTAATTATTGTAGAACATGTGTTTCTCTTAGTTTTTCTACAAATCGTCAGTCCCTAGACCGTCAGTCCGTTGCCGCAAATGTGACTAGGGATGACGGAGTGGCCAAGGCCTGATTTTCACTTCCACTAGCAATATTTTTTAATAATTTAACGTTTATCAGTTTTATTACAATAATAAATTTTTTCATCAGTCGCTAGCCATATCTGTCAGTTCCTAGATGCCTTTTACAAAATCCTAATTTTTTATAACATTTTTCAAAAAGTGTTGGCCCTGTTATGTATGACATAATAACTTACTTAATCACGTTATACTCTAATCGCCAATTTATCAGCGTCCAAAACATGATGGGGACAAAAACTTCTTAAAAGTTACCCAAATTTTATGGAATTACCCATGTAAGTTGTATTCTTTTCGCCTACTTAACCTTCGGGCGGGCGCGCTGTTGTAAAAAGTACAACAGCCAGAGATTTTTGCAAATATTCGGTTTAATCGGCAGGTCACAGTTTTAAGACTTCAGGTATTCCTTCATTGTTTTATCTACTACGTGGCTAATTAATTAGTTTTGCTTATAGAATAATTTTTCAACGTTTTTATTATTAGTTAAGATCAACACGTGCACTTTTAACATCGCACGCCTACTGCAGATATTGCAAGTGGAACAAAATTATTGCTCTTTGGGATGGTGCAATCTGTTACCAGGTGTGCAACCTTAAAACGGCCGTTTTCTAATAGATGGCAGTACGCGCGCATTAGGCATTGGCCAACCTTGCCTGCCATTTTTTCTCATTGCTTTGATCTTTGCCATTAGTAAACAAAAGACAAAGCCAGCAATTTCGGACAATAACGTGTCCTTTGATCACGATAAACATGTCGAATTTTGTGCCAGATAAAGAGCATTTGCGGGGAGCACTGCTATTCCTCTTCAATTGGAAGAAATCCGCCGCCGAAGCGCATAGAATTCTTGTGGAGGTCTATGGCGACAGTGCTCTTAGTGAAACTCGGTGCAGAGCGTGGTTTCGGCAATTCAGAGACGGAATTTTAACGTCACCGACAAGAAGCGCGAAAATCGACCAAAATTTTTTGAGGACACCGAATTGCAAGATTTATTGGACGAAGACGATACCCAATCGTAGAAACAACTTGCCGCGAAGTTGAATGTTAGCCACCAAGCAATTTCGAAACGCCTTTTGCTATGGGAAAGATCCAAAAGATCGGGAAGTGGGTGCCACATCAATTGAACGATCGACAGATGGAACGACGCCAGACCGCGTGCGAAATCTTGCTTGATCGGCAGAACAGAAAATCATTTATGCATCGAATCGTCACTGGCGATGAAAATGGATCTTTTGAAAACCCTAAGCGCAAAAATCGTGGGTGGACCCGAAGAACCCTCAACATCGTCTGCTAGGCCAAATCGATTCGGGAAAAGACAATGCTGTGTGTTTGGTGGGACCAGAAAGGGTGGTTTACTACAAACTGTAGAAACCTGGTGAAACGATCAATACTCAACGCTACCAACAAGAAATCATCGAATTGAATCGTGAATTGTGCAAAAAAAGACCCAAACACGCGGATCGGCATGAGGGTATCATTTTCCAGCACGACAACGCACCACCACACACAGCAAGATTGGTCCGGGATACATTGGATGCACTTGGCTGGCAGTTGCTACCCCACCCGCCCTACTCTCCTGATCTGGCCCCTTCAGATTACCATTTGTTTGCGTCGATGGGACACGCACTTGCTGAGCAGCACTTCAATTCTTATGAAGATGTTAAAAAATGACTCGATGGGTGGTTCTTATCCAAAGGGGATGAATTCTTTTGGGGTGGAATCCACAATCTTCCTCGAAGATGGGAAAAATGTATAGCCAGCGAGGGCAATTACTTCGAATAAAATATTTTTTACTTTTCTGCGTTAATTATTGTGTTTTGCTAAATAAAAAAACAGCCGTTTTAAGGTTGCACACCTGATAATTAGTCATTTTTTGGCAGTAATAATACATAATTAATAAAATAGAATAGAATTTAGGGCTTATGCTTATTTCTAAAAAGCAAATAACCGAAAATTTAGACACACTTTACTAAACTAATCGTAATTCACTTTTTCACAAGAACGAGCGTTGAAAACAAATTGTTCTTCTATTATATCTTATGATACAGCTCATACAGAATAAAATAAATAATTTTTTGTGACAAATATTTACAATTCTATACACGGAGAAAAAAATATCGTTATAATAACCATACGTATCCCTATTTTAGCTATTCAAATCCTCAAATTAACTATCCAGTTACCTACACGACGGATACTGCACACGTTCACGAGAGCTTTTCTTTTGAACGCTTGAATCAAATAAATGAATCCTTATTATAAGTATACTATGGAGAGCTGTTTTGATCATACTATGAATTGTCAAATTAACTTATAAATATCGTTAAATTAGACATTCGAATCCTTGTCAGAACAATACGTCAATTGGGTATACGTTAGATAGCTATATTAAAGATAGTTTTTTCTCCGTGTTCTAATATTATAAACAGCTAAATTTTGTTTGTTTGTATCTCTGGAACTACTAAACCGATTCTAAAAATTCTTTCACTAATAAAAAGCTACATTATCCTCGAGTAATAGAAGCTATATTCTATTTTGATAAAAATAAGTTTTAGTTTGAAATTTCGATATCCGTGCGAAGCCGAGGCGGGCCAGCTAGTAGGATATAAATATGCACTTAAAAAGTAACAAAATACCCAAATGTTTTTGTTAGTGTATGTATTTGCTTCATTGATGCTAATTGAAACTTATAAACAAAGTCTTTAAAGCATCTGATAGAAATTCTCACTGTAACTATTAAAAATTGTCATGTTGTAAAAAGTAAAACGCGCGCCCGCTGGTGTTATACCATAGTGCGCGCCCGTCCGAAGGTTAAACAAAAATCAAAATATATAACACTAACGTTTATTTCCTTAAAAAGTAATCACAATATAATGGGCAAATTTTAACTTTTTTATTAGTACACAGTCTAACTATAGTTTGTATTTAAAAACAACTTTGGTTGATTATGGCTTCAAATATGATAAATCTGTTAAAAAATTACTGAAAAAAAGACAAACTCAGAGAACATGTTATAGAAGAGTTCAATTTTTGTATTTTCCAATATATGCGCCATACAAGATGTTTTAAAAAAGAAGGTCGATCCCTTATTCACAGATTTTTTAACCTAAAATAAGGGGCCATGGTAATGCTATTTTTCATGTAGGCTTTCCTTTTTCAAAATAAATTGTCAACTAATCATAATGTTCACGTCCAATATCTTTTAATATTATTTAACGTTAACTCGATTTGGACAATTTCAATAAAACAACTATTGTTAAATAGTTGCAAATTTAACAATAGTTGTTTTATTGAAATTGTACAATTCCAGTTAACCTTAAACAATAAATTGTTAACGTTAAATTTTTAAATATTAATTTTATTAACAGAATCGTTGTATGTTACTATATTTAGATCTTTGTACAGATTATTTCCATATACAGTGTGTCCCAAATTGAGTAGGCTAACATGGGTATCTTTCTTATTAGTGAAGATAGAAGTTTGGTTAAATGGGCAATGTTTTGCAGTTTTAAATGCCCATTCAGATTCTGTTAAGAAAATTTTAAAATTCCGAATAGTTCCGAAGTTATGGTCAACAAACTGAAAATTGTCATTTTCTTTAATGTCAAATAACTTTGTAATTATAAAAATTAAAAAAAAAAGTTTAATACAAAAGTTACTAGGTTTCATAAAGTACAGATGGAAATTAAGTCAAAATTAAATTCAAAATGGCGGTTTCCAAGATATTGATACCAACTTTCTTATTTTAAATAGGCGCCATATTGGATTTTTACATAGTTAAATAGCATTTTTTTTTCTCTTTTCAACCATGTATAACAACCCAAATTTAAATAAAAAATATCAACAATATTAAATTTTTCTGTTTAAAATCAAGTAGCCATGAATTATCAAAGAATAATAAAACAGCATAATACAAGCCAAGGTCATTATATTTATTTTTTGACTAATATTGTAAGTTTGTTAAATAATAATAATTATTACCTTATAAATAATTCAAAATGGCAAAGTTTTTAACTACGCAGTATGATATGTTTTGTACCTACATTAAATGTTACAAAAGCTCCTGCGTTGCTGCACAAACATACTTTAACAGTTTTCAAAAAAAAAATGATGAAGATCGTCTTCCACATTCCTTCAATTTGGTTATTGTAAACATCCATACTTCTATATATACACATACAATCTTTTAAAAATTTTAAGGTTCCGTTGCTTTTTTTTTGGAAAACTGTTAAAGTATGTTTGTGCAGCAACGCAAAAGCTTTTGTAACATTTAATGTAGGTACACAACATATACTGCGTAGTTAAAAACTTTGCCATTTTGAATTATTTATAAGATAATAATTATTATTATTTAAAAAACTTACAATATCAGTCAAAAAATAAATATAATGACCTTGGCTTGTATTATGCTGTTTTATTGTTCTTTGATAATTCATGGCTACTTGATTTTAAACAGAAAAATTTAATATTGTTAATAATTTTTTATTTAAATTTGGGTTGTTATACATCGTTAAAAAGAGAAAAAAAAATGCTATTTAACTATGTAAAAATCCAATATGGCGCCTATTTAAAACAAGAAAGTTGGTATCAATATCTTGGAAACCGTCATTTTGAATTTAATTTTGACTTAATTTCCATCTGTACTTTATGAAACCTAGTAACTTTTGTATTAAACTTTTTTTTGTAATTTTTATAATTAGAAAGTTATTTGACATTAAAGAAAATGACAATTTTCAGTTTTTTGACCATAACTTCGGAACTATTCGGAATTTTAAAATTTTCTTAACAGAATCTGAATGGGCACCTAAAACTGCAAAACATTGCCCATTTAACCAAACTTCTATCTTCACTAATAAGAAAGATACCCATGTTAGCCTACTCAATTTGGGACACCCTGTATTGGTACATGTTGCGTAATTTTAATCAAAAATATTCCTGTAGAAGCATACAAGGAGTTACAATACCATTTAGCCCCCTTAAATTTTTTTCCGTACGCGTATGGTTTAATAATTATTTTACTTAGATCAAATCTTTGTTTCATTTTTTTTACACTTGTAAATTTCTGATTTAGAGCATAAGTTACAATTTTTTATCAACTTCTCTTTAAAATTGGTAGATAAATAAAGAACAAAATAGCTGTTATTTACCAGGAATGATCTAGATTTAGCCACTGATTTTTACAGTCCAGGTAGAAGACATGATAGGGGAGACCGGGGTGGGAAGTCACATTTTTTTTCATTTGTATTTTTAGAGCCCGTGGTCTTAATTTATAAATGACATTTATATATCAATAGATAGTGTTTTTATTCTAGTTTAAGAAAAAAAAAGACTTTTTCTCTACCATTATCTAATGAGCAGATATTATAATTTTTCTGAAAAAAAAAGTGCGACTTTCAACCCCGTGTATAAGGGATGGTTGTCATAGTGTCTGGGGTAGGTAATCACCCGCTAAATAAAAGGTAAAATACAAAACGACAAAACAAATGCATATGCTATTCCTAACCAATTCTATCTAACGAACTTAGGTTATGGTAACAAAAATGACCAATCGTTTATGTAGTAAAACCCCTAGAAACCAATAAAAAAGGCCGCACATATTCATGGTTAGTTTGCACAGGTGACAACTTTCCCCCGTTAACTTGAGCCAACTTTCCCCAAAACAGTTTTGGACAATAAACCCCCAAAATAAATTTAAATCAATGGTCATTTAAGAAACCATATGAATAATGTCATGAAGCATATCTTAAACATCATAAATACACGAAAAAGTATATCACTATGCAAAATTTAAATATACTTACGAGACTCAAAACAGATTCACAAAAAATTACTTTTACTGTACAAAAAATACAAACGTATATATTTCTTATACGGTATTTCAGAGCGAACTGAAGTGAAGTACGCAAGGAGGTGTTGTGCTTGGGCTTCTTTGACACGGGTAAACAAATTTATTAATTCATTAGGTTTGCCGTTATGGCTTATGGTGACAACCTACCCGTGACACAACCTTATCCGGTCTCCCCTACTTATTTTTCTATCAACAAAAGAATCATTTTTTCTTTAAATAATCAAAGGTTAAAGTCATATTTCCCAAAATATTCAAACGGTTAAGCGCTCTTTTTTTTGGAAAATAAATGAGTATCATGTTCTCTATCTATAGTAAAAAAAAATGCGATTATATCAAAATAATTTTTGCAATCATGTAAGTAAACAGTTATTTTATTTTTCATTTGTCCATCAAATTTAAACAAAAAAAAACGTTAAGAGATCGTAAACCAAGCCCTACATAAAAATTTTACAAGAAAAAAAAGGAGCTAAAGAAATAAACATAATACCTGAAAGAAATATTTTTTAAATCCTAGGCGTACGCATAAAAAAAATTAAGGGAGTTAAAGACTAATACAAACCCTTATATTTAAACTCGTACTGCGATATTTTGGATGAATATTAGAAAAAATATGTATCACTATAAAAAAATAATCTACAGAATTTGAACTACTAATAAAATCGATATTGTTAAGATAATTGGTATTTAAAAAGTAAACTTTGACCGCCTGTATTACGAAACAACAGTGCCTAAACGAAAACTAGCATAACAAAAGTCCCTTTATTTTAGATTAAAGAATTTGTAGTTAACGGCTTGACCCTATTTTTTAAACACCTTGCATATACGATTTGCCAAATTGCCCGTATTTCAAAACATATTCAAATAATAATGTCGTACTTGTGCCTTTGTTATTTACTGAACAGAGCTCTCGGGCACTATCAATTTTTTGATGTCTTTTATGTTTTTTCAGATTCCCTAAAAAATTAGAACATTCAAAATATTATGAGTGATTTTATATTCATTTAATGGCCAATTCTCTTTCAAATTACAAGGAAAACAACAAAATACTTTTTTATTACTTTTACTTGATTGTTTTAATATTTGGAAAATAGACAAAATCCTTCCTGGACGAATTGTTAAAATTGCTATATCTATAAATTATCTAAGCCTACCAATTTTAATTGTAAATAAGATGAATCATTTATGTATTTTACATAATTTTAAGAGCACACAAATCTTATAATTCTTGCTTTCGTTCAAGGAAAGTGATTTGATGAGATCAGAATTAAGTTCTATTAGTCATAAATGGAATTTTTATTTAAAATATTACAAAAATTATAATTTATGTTTTAGGTGCGTAAGAGGCCGTTCAAGTATACGTAAGCACTATAGGGGGGCGGGGGGGTCTAGATGGTGATTACGTCGGCAGTAGATATTTACTTTTTTACACATACGGCAACCCACACATTTACTACATTTCCACAGTCATTCAATACGGGTTGAATACGGATTCAATACTGTTGTCGGGTGAAAAGTGGTCATGGAAACCCTGATTCAATACGTATTGAACACGATTTAGATTCAGATACGATACGGTAAATTTTAGGATCGTATCTGAATTTCAACGTATTGAGTTCCATGGAAACCCGTAACTGGCGATCGTGCATGCGCAATTGGAGATCACTGGCGCTTTCTAATGATAATTTAAAATATATACACCTTTATGTTAAATTGTCATGAAATTTAATAGAATTGTAGCACACAATAAAATAAACAACACAATTTTATTTCGAACCTGCTCTACGTATTAACCTAGAAAATAAGTTTTCCTAAAACAGCTGATTGCTGTATCGTAAATGTATTCAATTCGTATTCAAAACTATTTATGGAAACACGTACTTGTTGGATCGCAAATCCGTATTCAACCCGTATTGAATAACCGTGGAAACGTAGTAAATAAAATAAATATGTGGGTCAATATTTGATAATCGGCCGAAACACATTTCCGGGAGGGTGCTTACTTTTGCTGGCGGGGGGATAATTGAAATACATCTGCTTACGTAATACTTGAACGGCCCCTAAGTAATGGGTCCTTCACCTAAAAACAACAGTAAATACAAAAGAATTCTATACAACAAATATTTTCACATACTTTTTGTATAACTTTGGTATTGACTATTTTTTTAACATTTAAAAAGGAACTTTTGATGGTTATATTTGTTTGTGTCTTTTTGACATGCTGACTAACATAACCTTGAAATTTAAAAATAAAAGATGTGACATTAGCACAATATAACAATTTAATCCATCGTTATTAAATAATAATAAAAAAGCTTAAAGTTGATAATTTATCTACTAATCTATTGATAAAAAATTTGGAGTGTTTTGTACCGTTAAGGTTAAAAATTAAAACTACATGATATTTTACTTTTGAAGATTATTAGTACATTTTTAATACATAATTGTGCACGGTCAAAGAACTTAAGCTTAAGAATTTATAAACAGTCCAATCCTATCATTAAACGTTATTTTAATGTAAATTGAAAATAAGACAATTAAATCCATTGATAAAAGTGAGCTATTGTTTTAAAACCATTCCCACCTGATTGTCACGCCCTTAACAATCGAAGTTATGAACAAATTAAACTTCTACCTTATTTCCAAATTTTTCATAAAATTATCGATGTCTATTTTGTCTAATAAGACAAAATCACCGACCCCGACCTCTCGTTGAGTAGCCATTTGATTTTCACTTAATTAACTTTAATATTTTATCACAGTAATACAAATAGATACACCTAAACTTCTAACAAACCACAGCGATGAGTCAAACTGATTCGGTTTTTGTATGCAGGACACTTCGTTTGCGTGTGCACATGTTACATACTCGCCCGGTTTAGAATTCGTATAGACGTTATTGTATATGTAGTTACGACTTACGCTTTTTTCAAATACACATAATTTTTTTAAAAAATATCTTAGCTTTTATTATCTTAGAATAAAGTCACGACCATACAAATATTTTGTTTAGATTTTGGATACTATTTTTATATATTGTAGAGATTACAAGGTATTTATGTTTCACCGTGTATACGGCACTTTTCCGTATGTCTGACTTTGTATGATACAGTTAGTATGAAGTCTTGTGCAGCTGTCACTGGATTGAAAGCAGGTACTGATCTAATAATTATTTTTTCATTTTGTCGTTTTACATTGTGAAACGTTATTGAAAATCACATTACGCATTAAAAAAAAATGTACTATCAACATAACAAATCTGCATATCATCATAATCGCGTAACACCAGAACGCGATAATGTTTTAAAGTTTGAGTGGAGGTTAGGTATTATTGGATTAATATTTTCAATAATAATTCTAACTGCAAAAGTATTATATTTAAATCGTAAGTATATATTTCTTATAATTGGTTATTTTTACTGAAAATTGTATTAATAATTTGATTTTAGGCGATACAATATATGACACAATATTTGAAAAGCGTTTGATAACTTATGAAAGAGTTGTGACAGATGGTGAAATAATTGTAAATTATGCTTGGACTACAGCATTAAGATATAGCAAGTTTTGGTTACCTGTTTTATGTGGAACCTTAGCTACATGGTTTACTTGGCTGATGGTGTATTTAGATTCTAACATACCTGGAGTTCAACCTCCAAGTCCTTTATCACCTTCCAGATATAAGTAAGTTTTTATGATAAGTTTTTAATTTAACCAAATTACTACTATTTTTTTCAGAATACATTCTGGTCACACATTTCATTTAAATTATGTTTTTGCATTTATTATTGGATTACTTGTGGCAATTTATATGTTTACAAAAGGAATCAGTATTAAATTGTAATTGTATAAAGAACAGAATGGGACTGAATTAATGATATAAATTAGTTAAATAAGAATTAGTTATATATTTAGATACGAGTGTGGAATATTTATTGTTATGTATATTTTTTTGGAATGGCATTTATTGCTTTTAATTATTTTAGGGACTATTTGATATTATAACAGTATAAATTAATGTATTTATTCACATAATAAACTATTATTAAACGCTCAGTATAAATTCTTACAAATGTTTGTGTATCCAGCTCTAATTTCATAAACAATAATATTTTTTTTTTATATTATTTTTGTTTTAGAAATGGAGCAACTTTATATTTTTGATGATAAATTTCAATCTATGATAAAGGAAGGTGTTGAGCTGCTACAAATAGAATCTTCAGAAGTTAAAGGTTTCTATTTTAATAGTATTAATTATAAAATGTTGATCAAACTATTTATTTTAGAAATTGAAAATCAAAGAGAAGAATGGGCCTTACATAATTTAACAAATTTAAGTTGTTCTTATTGCAAAACTGAATTTGGTGATGTCATACAACATCGTGAACATTACAAACTGGACTGGCACCGTTACAATTTAAGACAAAACCTTGTAGGACGATTACCAATTACTGAAGAGGAATTTAATGCAAAATCAGGTACACTTTTATTTATTGCACTACGAAGCTTTTTCGAATGCCCAGTTTTTGTTTTTTTTTATGGGTATTGTTACATAGCTCACAGCACTACGGCCAAAAATGACCTATTGTGTCCTGTGTTTAGTCCTCTGCTTTCAAGAGTCTTGTATCCTTAAAAAAGTTCAGGATGTCTTTTGGGAGTATTGACTGGGGTTCATGTGTCTCTACGTATGAAACGCCAATTCTCCTGATTCTTGTCTCTACCAATATTTTGCAGTGGCAGATAATGTGTACTGGAGTTTATTCCTCCACATCGCACCATCTACACATGGAATTGTCCCCAACTCCCAATCTATTGAGGTGTTTTCTCAGCTTGCAGTGTCCTGTAAGTAATTCCCCAAGTTGTTGTAAGTTCTTTCTGCTTAATTGCAGTATTTTAGTAGTCTATTTCCTGTCTGGTTCTGCAATGTTTAAATTCGATTTTATCAGTTCAGGCACTTATTTCCAGTGTAAGTAGTATGCGTCTCTGAGTAGGTCATTAATATAGCCTCTGGCGCTGGCATATGATATACCGCAGGAGGGCTCCGGACCTATCATGACGAGTCTAACTCCTCTTCTACCTAGTGAATCTGCTGTCTTGTTACGCGCTATACCTTGATGTCCCAGCACCCACTTCAAGGTATTGTTGTGTACAGCCAGTTCATTTAAGGTGTTTAAGCATCCTAGGGTTGTTCTGGATTGTATTTCCAATACCATCAGGGCTTTGAGTGCTGACTGACTATCAGTTCTGATGAGAATATTCTTACCCTTGTATTTCCTTTCGACCATGTTTCGAGCGCATGTGGAAATAACAATCATATCTAATTGCAAAATGGTTGCGAATTGGCCCAGGTTCATGATAATGTCATCCCCTGTGCGTTCTTGGTATGCTCCGCTCCCTACGATTTCCCATTTTAGAGCCGTCTGTATACTACACCGCTTCAAAACGGTTTATCTCTATATCACTTCTCTCTTTATCTGAGATTTTCACTCTGAAACGTTTGTTAAAGTGATATTCCTTGCGAATTTTATCGGACCACATTTGTAATATGTGGATTTCTTTTATTTTTGAGAAAATTTCTGTATAAAATACTTTTCTCCAGGTTACTTCTCCGTTTGCGTTTTGTCTGAGCCTATAGGCCGCCATCATGGCCTCATGCTCCACCACTAACTGATGTGGTGGGAGGTTAAGTAGCATTTCTAAGGCTGCAGTGGGGGTTGTTGACATAGCATATCTAAGCATGCGAGTCTTTGCAGTTTGCCCAGTTTAACTCTTATTTTCGTTTTCTCAACATTGTGCCACCATATTAATGATGCGTAGGTTACAACTGGCATGTCCACCTTAGTATACAGCCACCAAACTTCTTGTTTACAAAAATGGCGATGTCATCCGCATTTTCTTAAGAATATATGCCACTTTTTTGTAGTTCTTTTAGGAGGACGTCGACAACGGGGCACCAAAGAAGAGGAGATAGTACCGCTCCTTGTGGACATCCTCGTCTGACTAGCACCCTCCCAGTTGTCCCTTTACAGGTAGAGATTATTTCTCTATTCCATATCGAGTCATCTATCCACCTTGTTACTGTTGGACAGATCTCTCGGCTTGTTACGGCATTAATTATCGAAGGATGTATTATTTAATGCTCCTTCGATATCCATGAAAGTAGCCAAGGCAATTTCTCGATTGTCTATCGCCTTTTCTGCTCTGTATACGAATTCGTGTATTGCGAGCTCGCATGATTTACCTGTTTGGTATGCAAATTGGTTTTGATGTATGGTGTTATGCCTTAAAGCATTATTCCTAATGTATCTGTGTATCAGCCTTTCTAACGTTTTTAGTAAAAACGAAGTTAAGCTGATAGGTCTAAAAGATTTTGCTTGATCGTATGTTTCACGACCTGCCTTAGGTATAAATACCATATTAGATTCCCTCCATTTGAGAGGTATGTAACCTATTGCTAGACTTGCCCAAAACAACGAACAGAGGGGTGATGATAACTCCTCTATCCCTTGTAAAAGTGCTGGAAATATACCATCTGTTCCAACAGCCTTGTATGGTCTGAATTGATTCACAGCCCAGTAAACGAAAACGTATTGAAATATTCAATACGTTTTCTGAATCCAATATTTCGTATAGAAACGTATTGAAAAACCAACGAACTATGGCGAATATAACCGAGTCTAGGATAATAAGAATTAAAGACTTCTAATTTTAAAACCTATTTCTAACTAATTTTAACATTATATAGGTAAGAAAGAAAGCTCCATGTTGAATTAAATAATTTATTTCTAATTATTTTTATTATTAGATAATACATAATATTTATTGCAAGTGATTCTTCTTATTTCTTTCTAAAATTAAATTAAATTAAAATTAGATCCCTATTTCTTATAAATATATCTTACTCTACCTTTTAAATTATCGATTTTTTTTGTGATATAACTGCGTATGGAATCAATATGTTCGTCCACTTCGGCCTCCGACTTTCCCAAAACGTTGATTAAATATACTTTTTTTTATATTATTGTTCTCTAGTTCAACATTGAATAATTTTGTTCTTAGACGCTTAATTTTGAAATTTAATACACTTTTCAATGGCACAATTTGGATATTATTGCGTCCATTGTCGTTTGTTATACATATTTGCGCCCACATTACTCCTTCTATATAAAAACTCCGCGATAAACGTTATTATATTTAAAAGAAAAATAAATATTTTGTTTTTAATTCCCTTGTGACATTCGAATTATATCATTTGTCTGTAAACTAAATCTAGAGACCTGTTGTAAATCTTCTAATTGTCAGAATAACGTTAAAGAATTTTGTGAAGATTTATTTAAAATCAAACGTAATGTTATAAACAATAATAATACGCGTACATATAATGAAATAACATATTTTAATGTATATGAAAATGATCATATTTTATCAGACAATAACAAAATATTTAAAAAATGTTTGTATAACGGAGCAATATTTACAAGCAAAAAGTATAACAGATCTGAGAAGATCGATGACAGTTACATTCAATTGAAAAGTGGACCATTTAGACAAATTTGTGATATTATATTATCTGATAATAAACGCTTTTTTCACGTAGAATTTTTTCAAACAGAACTTGTTCTAATGAATAAGATCACAGTACCGCATATTTTTAAAATTAAGTCTTAAGAGGGATCCCTACACCTGAAAAATGAACGCAAATCGTACCTCCGTAGTGCCCTTAAAATCGCTTCAAAAAAATGTTTTTTTCAAAAACAAAAAAGTCCTTTAGAATTGGAAAGGACAGATCTATGCCTCTCTAGTATTGTTTTTTCAAATTTTTGTTTCTAAATATTAAAATTTTTATGGTAAAGTAGTTCAATTTGGCCATTTTTTCAAGTAATAAATTTTCTATAATAAAATCAAATAATCAAAAAAATAATACTAGAGAAGCATAGATTGGTCTTTTATCCGTCTTGTGATGTATAATTTATTTGAAAAAATTAATTTTTTAATCAAAATCTTTGAGCACTACGGAAGCTCTGTTACGTAAAATTTACTCAATTTATGCTGTTGGTAAGACGCGGTCCCTGGCGGATAATTGCATGAAGTCCGTTAGGCACGCCTTATGTAGACTATTTTAAGAAAATCTGTGATTTTTATATTTCCTCAAAGCTTCTAACTTTAACTTTTGACTGTACAGCTAGACCTTGACTGAGCATATTTTTTGAGATTTCACCGTTCTGCTTCAATTTGCAATTGTACATACCTCACGATACGAACGCGCCAAAACTTCAACTTGGAATTCAAATGGAATGAAAAATAAAATTGTAAAACTAGATATTAGATATTTCAATTATCATAAGTTACAGTTATTGTAGACTTGATACAGTGAATTATTAAACACTTATAGCCATTTTTAATGACGGGTTAACTTTATACCACTGTAGCATTAATCAAATTTGATTGTTCTTCAAATAGCGGAAATGTGTATAATGTACAATTTAAGAAGATTTTTGATGCTCCCCAGTTTAAAAACAATTATGTATAGTAAAACCTGGGTACATTAATCACCTAGCGTTCCTCAAAGTTGTGGTTGTTGTGTGCAGGTGGTCTTTGTACAGAAAATAATAAATGTAAATGCAATTAGGCCGATTATTGAAAATATTGGTCAGTGTAGAGAGGTGGTGAAATTATTAAGATGATGATTGTTACATTTTTGTAAATTAAAATAGTATTTTAAAGTGATATTTTGGGTACTTCTCTTTTAGGGACGCCTTCCATTTTTTACTAGTAATTGTTTATTTACTAATCTACAACATATATTTATTTCAAAATTTCCTGTTTGGGACAACATAGTTCAATATTCACAAAATCAGATAGCGGTGTAAACATATTTCAATATATGCGCAATACATACTAACTACATTAGTATTTCAGACAATGTCAAGAATATAACCATATATAAAATTAATAAATTAAATATTAAAAAATTTTAAATATTTAAAATACAATTTTAAAACCTATCAATACAAACTTAATTTTATAAGGTACATAAATAAAAAATTCTATATTAATGGTCCACACTGTTTTCATTTATTACTATATTAATAGGTATCATCGGTCAAATAAAGTTTTTTGACATTGAATTGTAAAATTTTTAAACATTTTCGCCACTTCTGATCGTAGATGTATTTGGAAGAATTTGAAAATAATCTAAATCATTTGTATAATATTTTTTTTTAGAATTGCAGATTCTATTATTACAATTTTTGTATTGTTAAACCTATTTATTATATTCGAAAATCTCTAACTTATGACAAATAGAATTAATGACATTGTCTGAAATAAAGTAGTTAGTATGTATTACGTGTGTATTGAAATACATTTACACCGCTATCTTGTTTTTTGAATATTAAACTATGTTGTCCCAAACAGAAAAATTTGAAATAAATATATAATTTTATATGTATTAGTAAATACGCAATTACTAGTAAAAAAATTATGGCTGTCCCTAATGAAGAAGTACCCAAAATGTCACTTTAAAAAATTTAAATTTACAAAAATTATATTTTTTGCAATAATTAAATTGTTTTTTTTTTAATTATAGATCAAATATATGCCTCTAACATATCTCAGGCGCGATCAAACCGAAAAACCCGTTTTGAGAAACAAAATTTTCCAAAAATTGAAATTAATGTTTTGTTCAAAAACCATAACAGTTAGGGGGCTAAAAACTTCCAAAGGATTACTAATAATACATTCCAGAAAAAAACTAGTTCATTATCTGCGGAGGCACTTTTCCGCTGTAAATCCGACAATAAATAGCCTTTAAACTTTTAACCAAGGTGACAGAAATAAGAAATGTAAATTGCAATGTGGGAGTAGCTGGAAATCTGGTTTCTCCGATCCGAAATCATTGAGCTACTATTCTAGAGTAAAACTAAATGAATACTCTCATGCCAAATTAGGTCGATGTTATACCTTCAATTGGCGACGCCTATCTTCATTTTTTTAAGCCTACCGCCCGTACCGTTGCCCCGCAGCAGAAACTTTAAGACGGGTAGGGATCCCTCTTAAGAGCCCGTTGCAGCAGATCGTAAGTTTTACCTGGTGGGCAACGGGTTGGGACGAGGTAGCTTTGGAAGCCAAAGTAGGCGGTGACAAATAAGAAAGACAACCGATATTAGACAAAGTGACAAACTTAGGTTTAATTCAATCCGTAACATATTTTCCATGCAGTTTATACTTCACCCAACAAATCTTGATACGTGGTATCAAATACACTTTCTTGTTAGCAAAGCGTTCAAAAATATAAAATGAATCTGAGAAATTTGTGGAATTGTTATGGTTAAGAATCAATAAAATATGTTACGTAATTACATAAAACAAAATTATACATAATTAGGTACGTTGAAGAGTTTTTATATTGAATAAGAATCATATAAATGCAAATATGAATACATTTTAAATGTACTTGTTTTGAGAAAAGACTATCAGAATAAACTAAGCAGTAGGCCTTAACATGAATTATCCTTAATTTTTTTAAAGTATTGTTTCTATTATCAGAATTTTTGCAAAAAACTACTAAATATTAAAATGTTTTAAAGTAAAAGAATAAAAAAAATTGAAAATAATATTAATGTGTTTAATAAGTACTCTGATTTTAATGTAATTTTTACCAATTATAAATAATATAACTATGTAATTATAACAAAATTGCAACTATTTGTGATTTAAAAAAAAGTTCTTGATATTTAAATGTTTTTTTAATACAGGGTGTTTCCGAAGATCTATCAGAGCCGAAAAGGGGTGGTTGTAGACTATTAATAGAAGGCGTTTTCAAAAAAGACACATTAAAATAATCTAATATAGAGAAATTGAAAAAATTCAATTTTTTTCCCAAAAACTGTTTGAGAACCGCTAGCTTTTTTCTATTTATAATACAACAGTAATTGATACTTATAAACGTACAAAGATCGCCCACGTTTATTTAATCTCGCAGGGATTATTTATTGTTCGATAAGCTTTTATTATAAAACAAACTAGCTCGACTCGGATATTTATCCTTGAACTTTAATATGACCTAGAATTTTGATTACAAATAAAAGACACACTGACCTACCCTATTGTTTTCCACTGCGGTTACATTTAAATAGTTATAATTCATCTGCAACAAAGGGCTAAAGACAATGGCGTCGCGCAAAGGTTTTATATGTGCAATGATGGGTTCGAACTCAAGCTAAAATCATCGTACAACTTTTACGCCTCTCCCGCTTATAAGGTAGTGGGCAACCAGCAAGGGTAAAACTGCATCAGGAAAATTTCCCCAATAACATCTCTTGTGTCTTTGAATACTCTAAGCCATATACGACAAAAGGCACAAGCGGCGAAATAGCCTACGCACGGCACTTTAAGGGAAGAAAGGGTTAAAATTCGTATGTCAAAATATTAATTGAGTTTACGGAGTAAATATGAATGTTGTTCAGAAAAGATCGTAAGATTTGCTGACTAAGAAATCGTGTGCAACTTATATCGTATTATGAATAACAGAAAATAATGCATACCTACATACATACATAGACGATAAATGCAAGTCTGCGAAATATTCTCCTAAGACGCCTTTTACTAATTTTGTCCTTGTCATGTAAATATAAAAACAGCGAACTCTAAGCCAATCTTTGTCGTTTCTAAAATGTTATCGTTCATAAAATTGCAATTTATTACACCGGAAATCGCTTATGTGTTTATGAATGTTAGTAATACAATACTTTTAATTATTAATCATAATGTTCACGTCCAATATCTTATAATATGTTAATGCTCACTGGAATTGGACACAATAAAACAACAAATTGTTAACTTGCAACGTTTCGTTTCTTTATTGAAACTTTATCAAATGTAGAATTATTGAGTTTTAATGGTTAACTTCCTTTTTGTGTTGTTAAGTTGCTTGATAAAGTTTCAATAAAGAAACGAAACGTTGCAAGTTAACAATTTGTTGTTTTATTGTGTCCAATTCCAGTGAGCATTAACATATTACTTTTAATTATGTTGTTTTATCTCGGCGGAGTTTACTTTACCGTTTCGTTTATACTTTACAAGATTGTTTTTTATTCTTGAACTTGAAATTAAATTTATTTCTTATAATCATTTAATATTGACAATGGTCAAAAATTAACATTATATTTAGAATTTTAACACGTTAATATTTTTTAGTAAAGGATTCTTCGCAGAAACAGAAGTACGTTTAAACCTTTTGTGATCAGAGCTTTCTTCTTCTTAAAGTGCCATGCCCGAATCGGGGCGTAGGCTATTTCCCCGCTTGTGCCTTTTGTTGTGTATGTCATAGTATGTCAAAGACACAAGGGGTGTTATTGGGGAAATTTTCCTGGGGCAGTTTTACCCTTGCTAGTTGCCCAATGCCTTGCAAGGGCTTTTGTATTTAAAATTTTATTTTTTTGACGCTTTGGTTTTTATCCAAGTTTTAATTAACATAAAATGCTTTTAATCCACAGTAATTAGGTAATTTATTTAATAATATTTAAAAACACTTTGGATATGATTTCTCTACAGACTTACGCAAATTACCATCATAACTATTTTTTCCAATACGTTTAGATTTGTCAGATATCCACTCGTACCAGACTGGGACGTCAAATAGCAATCAGAGCTTGTTCGTCGGTAGGCAAATAATTGACCTTCAAGGGTGGAAGCGAGCTACTTGTAATGAATGCCACCGCGATATAAGCTTAAAAATTCAACATCAGCGCTTAATAATCGCACATTTCTTAGATCATCAGCCATTTATGTATTTATCGTTGTTTTTTTTGTTACTGTATTTATGTTAGGCAATATTTGTCCCCTATTAGTCTTGAACTTGAGATTAATTGTTTTTACACCGACTTAATAGTGACCTAGCTCAACAATAAATATGTTATTTCAAATTTAACACGTAAAAGAAACGGACACTTTATACTTACGAGAAAAATAAGTAGTACGTTTAGTTCCATTATTTATTCGTTGTTGTTGTTGGCGCCTTTTTATACCTGTATCAGGTTTATTCGTACAGTATAAATTCTTTTATGTGAAAAACATCTTTTTTGATGCGTTGTTTTTTATTCAAGTTTTCATTAAGAATTTTTTTTTAAATGAATACACAAAATAAGGTAATTATGATAATAAAATTTAATACAGTTTGGAAAGTTGTCCCGTGACGAAAACCACCCCCAAATTGTCGGATTTTTATAACACTTACTTTCATAAGTCGTGTTTTACAATGATTAACAAAAGCATCGGAAGTCTCTTTTTAAAAAGGAAAGAGGTGTTAAAGCTGATAAAGAGTGAAACTCGATATTTTAACTCAAGCACGTTTGTTTTAAAAATAAAAATAATTTATGAGCAATTCATTTTATGTGTGGTATAATAACATGAATTGTTTTATCCTTTGAGGCCGTCGGATATGTTTCTTAATTAGCCAATTTAACGTTGTCATAGGTCAAAAAACCTGCGGTTCTCAAAATATGGTCTCAATTTTGATTTTGCTATAACTTTGTCAAATCAATGAATTTAGAAATATTACCAAGTAGAAAATCTTCCAAAAAATCCTCTCCACCACCTATTTCCGGCTCTGACAACTATTCGTAAACACCCTGTATACTCCTCGCAAAAATTAAGAGAGCTAAAAAAATTCCAAATTTTTTGTTGATTTTTGGCTGGCTGTATTTAGGTGAAAAATGGTCGGATTGAAGTCGTTAAAAAAACATTTTGAAGCTCCAAGATTCTAGTTTTCAGATTTTTTTTTCAAACATTTTTTGGAGCAACAGTTTTCACGTACAGATACCAAATAGTGCAAAGAACAATTTTTTAAAATTGTATGCATTTTATTTTTGGTCCACGGATTTGGAAATTTTTTTTTGAGCTAAACCATTGCTTGAGTCAGACAACCTGTTTATCTAGCTTTAATTTATTTTTTTAATTTTTTTTCTACGTTGATTTCTCACGGAGTTATCGGATTTTGAAAAAAAGGTCCTTTTTGTCTTCAACCACTGATATCTCAGCAACCAATGGGCGTATTCAAAATTTAAAAACATTTTTGGAATCTGGAATAATTGTCCTACCAGATTTCTTCATGACTTTTGTGAAATTTGTTTTCTACCCTCGATATTAAGTTGCAAAAAGTGATAAAAAGTGACTTTTTCCTTATTTTGGTAAATCGACTGCATCTTTGCAGATATTGATGGAAAAGCTAATGTTTAAAGACATTATTACAGCTCAATATACCCCCAATAGCCCTGTAATTCGCCAGATCGATATACTGAACGGTTTTTCTGGACCGATTGGTCAAAATTTCAGAAGAAATTTTTGTTGCTAAACATCATTTATCTCCTTCAAAATTAAAAAATTGATTTTTTTCGACTTTTCTCAATCTACATCTGTTGCTAGTTAATTAAAAGATTTTTTCGATACGCATATTAGTTCTGAGATATCAGTGGTTGAAGACAAAAAGAACCTTTTTCATTCAAAATCTTATAGCTCCGCGAGCAATCAACGTAAAAAAATATTAAAAAAATACATTAAAGCTGGATAAGCAGTGTATCTACCCATGCAATGGTTTACTCTAAAAAATTGTCCAAGCCCATGAATCAAAAATAAAATGCATAAAGTTGAAAAAATTGTTTTTCGCGCTATTTGGTATCTTCACGTGAAAACCGTATTTCCTAAAAATGTTTGAGAACAAAATCTGAAAACTAAAATCTGAGAACTTCAAAATGCTTTTTTAACGACCTCGATCCAACCATTTTTCACCTAAACATAGCCCGCCAAAAAACACCGATAAATTTGGAATTTTTTTTGCTCCCTTAATTTTTGCGAGGAGTGTAGTTTGGGATAGTCACCAATTTTATTTATAATATTTTGGCGTACTTTTACATCTTTCATAATGTTTAGAATGCGTCATAAGGTATATAAGATTGGTAAAAAAGTATTGATATTCGGAGTAATTTTATAAAAATAGGTTTGCTGTCATAGAAAACGAAAATGGTTTATTATTTACAAACGTAGACGTACCACTGAGTATTCTAAAAATTAAGATATTTTCTGAATTGCACTCACTTTTGATAATTATAATGCATGTAATGGGGAAAAACAATTGAATATCAGATGTTTTGGTGCTACATATGCTTTGAATTTATTCGTAATAAAATAACCTTTATTATTAAGAAAAATAGTGTTGCAAAAAATTGTAAAAAAGTTATTTTAAATTACTCGATAGGCATACTTATAATAAATAAGTGAAATTAAAAATCCATTGTACAGTCGAACCTCGTTAAGACGAATTTTTGATAACTCGAAGTCAAACTTGTTTCCCTAGGACTTGCCTATTTCAACGTTAATATTTTTATATCGATAACTCGAAATTCAATAATTCGAATTTAAATACTAATTTATGTTTAAATGCACTCTCAACAGTTATGAAATTTAAGATGGTTTTACCGTTTCTTTCAAAAGAAAAAGATCTATTTTTGCTTTTTGTTTTCGTTCTGGTCGTTATTCGTCGAGCAGGAGTACGATCAAATGTATTTTTTGTTGTTTATAGTTTATAACAGAAAATCTAAAAAAAAAAAATACTCTTTCTAAAATTATTTACCGATCAACAAGGAGTGTAAACAAAAATTAAAAAAAGGCTAAAGGAGTGTCCTTTTTCCAACTTGGAGAAATCTATGATTGAATGGTTTTGGTATATACACTGCTGGCCAAATAAAATGGAACATGTTATAATTCAAAAACTAATGAATAGATTCTGGCCAAACTTGGTATATAATATTCGTATATTATGATATTCAAAATACAACATCTTCAAATATTTAACTTAAGTAATTAAATTTAAATTATTAAAATTAATGTAATTTAGGTGGACAATTTTTTTTGAACAAGCTATTTTTAATACATTTTTACACTACCATTATTATTTAATAATTGATGAAACTTCCTTTTCGTTCAAAACAGTCAAGTAGACGTTTGTTAATGGACATATACACAGTATCAATATATTCTGACCTTGTATGATTTATTTCAGATACTGCCTTTTCAATAGCAAATTTTAATTGATTTTTGAATTAAACTTAACTTTGTAGCGTACACTTTCTGACTTAAATGTCACCACATCTTCTCAATAATATTTAAATCAGGACTCTTCGTGGGTCATTCTAAGACTTCAATATTGGAATTTTTAGCCATGTTGTATGTCGAGATTTATGAATTGAGCAATTATTTTGTTGAAATACATAATTTTCATCACCAAATTGTTCATCAAGAATAGTCTTGGCTTCCTTGAGAACATTAATGTATTGAGTAGAATTAGCTTTGTCTTTCAAAATTTAATCCAAAATAGTCCTGTTGAACTCATCATGCCCCAGATCATGTATCCGCCTCCCCACATCAAACTCTATCTCTCACATTTTGCAATCAGGATCAACATACGTCGACCAATTATCACGTCCATCTAGGGAAAATCGCTTTTCATCGATGAATATAACAGTTTTCCAATCAATGCAAACTTGAATCCAGGTGCGACAAGCCTTATATCGCTTTACCTTATGTCCTTGCGCGCGTTGAATCTGTTTGGTTAAGGTTTTGTATTTAAAATTGAATATATTAAGCTTCCTTTTAATTGTCCTAGTTGAGACATGATTTAAATAAGCTTTATTTTGAATACACGACTGGTACATCGCCTTAACTCATCGCTGCAATTGTGCACAACTCGTTGAATTTGTCGTTCATCTTGTTGAGTGAGCTTAGGCTTTGGTCTAGGAGTCTTTTTTCACCTTAGATTCATCCTTGTTGATAAATCTATGCACTGTTGATAACGATACGCCACTAATTTCTGACACTTTTCTGTAATTCAGAAGTCGATCATAAAGGTCTTTTACAATTTTAATAAGTTGTTTAGGATGCATAATTAATATAAATAAATTCACTTGTAAATAAAAAGACGTTTCGGGTTAGCTAAACACGTCTGATTTTCACCGAATTGTCAAATTATTTAGTGATTAATTCTGCTATCTATACTTGTTCCATTAAATTTGTCCAACGCAAATACACCATTTTATATAATAAATTTAAAAAACATTATTATTAGTTGCGTTTTACTTATGATTTTTTAAAACCCAATTAATAATTATTTATAAAATACATATACAAGAAAGTTTTCAACGTATATTTATTATATCATACTTATTTTGTGTGTTCCATTTAATATGGCCAGTAGTGTACGTAGTCAAAATATTCTGGTTTCGGGAGATCATTGGTAAAATTTGTAGAAACTCAACATTTTGGATCAATAAAGCAAAAGACTATTTTATATTACTTTCAAACCAACAATAAATAAGGTGTAAATAACCATATTACCTAAATACTTAATAACAATAAATAATGTTAATAATTGTTTACAAATTTTGGTTATTTTGTATAAAGGATGGTAAATATAGATATGATATATATACAGAAAAATATTTAACTCGACTTTTTTATATTATTCGAATTTTTGATAACTCGAATTATTTTTAGTTTCCCTTGAACTTCGACTTATTGAGCTTTGACTGTATTTTTTGTAACGCTTTTTAAAAATCATAAGGAGCAAAAAAAGTGTATCAAATACAAAAAATTTTGTCAACTGCTCCAATGTTCGAAAGTATTAAATAAAGTGAAAGACATCATAATTTTTCATTATTCCCAATATCCGAAATGGTTGATAATTATTTATTGAACTACATAGTAATGTTATCTATATTGGTAAAAATTTCATTGAATTCGGAGCAGTAATTAATAAAATTACAAATTACTTTCAAAATGGTCCATTTGTTTTTTTACTCTAAAACATTTTAAATTTAGTGTAGATATTTTGTAAAAATGCAAATAGTATAAAAGTTTACAATAATTTTTAAGTTGCTTATAAGTAGAAAAAATTATTACTGAAAAAAACATTTTTGTATATGTAGAGAATAATTTAATTTTTTTATTTTATTTTTATAGTAAAGATACAACAAATTTAATTCCCGAAAATTGTTCTTAAAATGAAAATTTTAAATAACTGTTTTAAGGTTTGATTGTTGGTAATGAATACTTTTAAATAAAATATACATATGAACTTATATTCCATGATCAAGTAGAAAATGAGAAATCCGCATGACGTGATCCGGCTCATATGTCTCAATTAAAAATTAGTTATTAAATTAAATAATACAAGTGGCCTTATTAAGTAAAACTTATGATAGTAATGAAATAAAACTGTGTTTTAATTTTTTGTTTTATTATCGTTTTTATTTGCCGCAATGTCTAAGTATATTTATAAAGATTGTCGAAAATTTTATTAAAACGCATTCGAAAATAAGCAAAAGATAGTGAATTAGGTTTGAACTAAATACAGTCAACTCGCGTTATAACGAAGTTCGATATAACGAAAATCTCGATATAAAGAAAGAAACCGCCGGTTCCTTGAAAATCTCGCTTTATAACGAAAATTTTAATGGGTTTTGGTCCCCTCGATATAACGAAGTTTTCTTGACCAAAGTCTAATAATTTTTGTTAAAAACGTAAGTACTGTAGGTATGTTATATAATTTACATAATGTGTTTCTACACAATTTTTGACTTTTTTATCTTAAAGCAATGCAGACTCAACACTATCAATTATCAATTACTTGTAACGCCATGACCTTGATGACAGTGTATTCTCAAGTATCTTAAATCTGGAGAACGCAATTGAACGGACACGCACAGTCATCTGCATACAAACTAAAATTACGAATTTTTTTTAGATTATACGTGTTTCTATTTCTATTATTTCTATTGATTTTTTTTTATTGTTGTTTTCTATTGTTTTATTAATTTTTTTTTACATTTATGCGTTATATTGGTTAGTTTATTAAGCGACAACGAATTTGTGGTGTAATGGATTGATTTATTCTATATCTCTAAACAAATTTGTAAAAGTTTGTAAATTTATGAATTTCGATATAACGAACTTTCGATATAACGAACTTTTTCGTGGGTCCCTTAAAATTCGTTATAACGCGAGTTGACTGTATATGTTAACATATCCGTAAAAACCAAGCCAGGATTCACGTTTGGAGAAGGGAGATTAAACTCCGCTTTCAGTAGTTCCTATAAATGTATTTCATGCAGAGGGAAGCACTTACTAACGTTAAATATTTAAATATTTCAAAGATTATTAGTTCACGTCGTACTCAAAAAATATAGCAAATTTTGAAAAAAAGTTTTAATAAAAGTGTCTTGAAATTCAATAATACATCACGGTGAACTCTTTTTAAGGGAGAAATCGGCGTTATTATCAATTTAAAATTGGGTTTTATTTTTTTTTGTTTTTATTTTATATCAGCGGAATGCCTAATTAATTTTGAAACTGTTTAGTGAAAACCGCATTAAAATTGGTTCATAAATAAAATCACAATACATGAACTAGATTTCAATTAGGTGCAACGGGCTCTTAAAGACGAAACAATGAATATTGTTAGTTTTTATGAGGTTAATTGTGAAATTATATTTAACTCAAACGAAATCAATTCTTATGTTTGTAAACTAGCCAATTCTTTTACAAATTTTTAAGAATTAAAAAACATGTAGGGGAACCTGTTGAACCTGGGCCATATGTGTACCTAGGCCAATTGGCCCGTTTGAAATATTCCCGCGCTATTAAAATCTGGTGTCTGTGGTATTCGGTACATCACTGCTAACTATCCAATGTGTAGTTAGTCGCTTACCGCCATTAAGCCGGTAGTTGGTGTTATCGAAGTTAAAAATTTTTTGTCGAAAAAAGTAATTATTTTTAATATACTTTGAAATCTAATAGTTTTATACGCTTTATAATAATCGCTTAACTTTTATATGCGGTCGGTTCTTTGACTTAACAAGTATTTAAAAAATAATAAACTTCCGAGATATGTATCCTCAAATAATTAAAATCCACCGTTTTCTACAGCAATGAAGTAGTGTTGTACTTCGGTCACTATCCATCAGTTGTACTTTGGTCAGTGGCCTAGGTACATCCTGGATGTTATACTTTGACCAGGAGGATATTTTTTTATGTATTTCACATTTATATAATAGATTCCTAATAAAATATATTTAATATTTCAAAAATCATGTCTAGAAGTAAAGAGAAGAAGAAAAGAACGCCTATTAATTACAATATTGGCGACTATGTTATATTTGTAAACGAAGGTTCCGATAAGTGACATTACACAAAAAATTAAAATGCCTCAGAGTTAACAAAACCAGAGAAAGTTATTATGTTCCAAAGATACAGAAGTACTGGGGTGTCTGCTAAATGCTTAAGACTGAATAATATACCTAGATATTGCTAGTGTTCTTATAAAAGTTAGTCCTAATGACTGATTCAAAAGTTAAGAAAGAAAGACTATGAATGTTATGTTGATTTTGTTAAAAATTTGTGTTTAAATATCTCACTCGACCGAATAAAACAATTTTAGTAGAGAAAAGTTAATGTTTCTTTAAATAATCTTGTTTTACCCCTAAATTTTCAATGTGTCCTAGGTACATCGTCGTACTGGCCGAAGTACATAGGGTGTGTTGTACCTTGGCCTAATTAACCATTTTTTTTTAAACGTCTTAAACACATGTATGTATGAAATAGACATTGCTGATATTTTTGTGGTGGCTACTCAAATAATAGACCTTTCAATATATGCTACTACGGTTTGTGTACGGTACGTCAAATTACAATAAAAAATATATAACTAAAAAACTGGCCGAGGTTCAACAGGTTCCCCTACACTTAGGTGCGTTTGAAAATGCCCGACCGACTTAATCGACAAAACATATTATTTATGAGTATTCAAATAATAATTTTAAACAAATGTATACGATAGTTTGGACTTGTACACACACGTTATAAAATTTTTGACCAAAAATAATGATTTTAAAGTGTTCAAATACTAATAATTCTAAGTAAAAATGCGAAATCAGTAGTGCGTTTGAAAATGCCTATTTTAATGTTTTTCATTTAGAACCGTTTTTTTTCCATCAAACTCTAAATATATTGTAGATCTTCTTCAGCCTGTATTCATCCATCGTTGGATAAAGGCCTCTTCTAAATTTTTCCATTCCTCTCTGTTTCTGGCAGTTCTTAGCCAGTTCTTTCCAGCAACACTTCTAATGTCATCAGACCATCTTTTCTGTGGTCTGCCCACACTTCGCTTTGTTTCTTTTGGTCTCCATACTGTCACTCTGCTTGTCCACCTTTCGCATTGTAGATGTTGTTTAAGAATGTAAATAAGCAAACTATTAAAAGTTTATTGTAAGTGAAATTTTAAATGGTAGCACAAATAAATAGCGTAATTTGTTATTATTACATAAAACAACAATTTTTGAACAAATGATGACAGTAGAACGTCAATACAAATTAAAATTTGACAATTAACATAACTAAGATTATTCTTCAAACACTGTAGATCACGTTCCATATTTTGGGCATTTTGAAACATATAATTTAAGCATCATAACAGTAGAATTAATTTTATACACATCTTATTCACAAATTTATCGGAACTAAAAGTCCGAAATAAATTAAATGACGTTGAATATTTTTATGTTTTCTTCGATCTTTGGTAACTACTAAACTCGCACGAATTTATTATGTAAGTTACATTACAATCAATGCAGGGGGGCTCCAAATAAAGATGGTGCAAATATTACCTTACTTTGTGAATTAGATCGGGTGTGCAGTTTCAAACGCACTTTTTTATACCTATAACATAGTTCGCTCTATTAGTTTATTAGCTCTTTTTTTGAAATAATTTAGTAAAATCAATAAATAAAGAAAAAAATATATTTATGATTATTGCAAGTTCTGTTTATTTTTATTTAAAAGTACAAAGTAATACATGAAAAATTCACACGTCAATTTATGTAACATAAGATTTTTTATTTAAATAATAATGAAAAAATAAAATAATTTTCATTAATAACACAGCCAAAAAAAAAAAAGTCATGGTCGGGTCAGAAGGTCAGACCATAAATTTTATATGTATTTGGGGTCGCTGTTTCCGAATCCGGGGTCAAAAATACCCCTGCACGTCTGAGTTTCGACATAACCTCAACAAACCTATTTTATAGGCAATTTAACATTTTAACGGTGTGATTCAAGCTGTAAAGTAACGAACCGGTTATTATCACATAAACCCTTTACCTCATTACTCCATAACCTCATATTCCCATAACCTCACAACTGAACAACCTTAAAACATTCGTAATCTTACGTAATAAACACCAACTAAAAAATTTTAACTTAAGTTCTAAACGAAAAAATGAAGCAGCGAAACACTGTTTTCCCGTAACCTTGTAACTTTATAACCCCACGACCCCATAATTTTGTAAACCCATAACTCAATAACCACAATAACTTCAGCAATTAGACACTGAATTTTTTTTATTGATGCAAACTGAAACGTTTGCGAAACGTCGCCATATTGCTACGAAAAGACGCGGCATCTATCCGGTAGCCTTAACTAGTGTTGGTGTCGGAAATCGAATTAGTGTTAGTGCCAGCTCCAGAGGGTCCATCATCGATTCTGGTATGTGTTTTAAACAATTCTTTTTTACTAAAAATTGTTTACCTTCTAAACATCTTTTGCAATTAATGCAAGCAAGATGTGGGGCCTAGGGTTTGTCTAGATTCCGAACAGGACATTGGAAATAAGCTTCGTAGGCTTCACAAAGGGTTGAACATGCATTTAAAAAAAAATTATATCTCGTACTTTAATAAATATACCACATATATAACAAAATGCATCAGCATCATATTTACACTTTCTAGACGACATTTTAACCTCTTTGAGTCTTCTACAAAACAGTTAATGGTTATTTATCACTAAAGTGGCATCTGTAGACGATGTGCGACACTCACGACCTCTTTATTTTTTCGCGGTATTTTTAAAAATATCAGAACTAGTTAATACTTTTTATTTTATATACGATAACTCAAAAAAAAAGTATTATTATTATAACTCTCACAAAAGCAAACTTTTTAAAGAATATGGGTTTCTTTCCTTTATTTTGGACCATAATAAATTAAAAAATCATAAAATAAATTTTAGGACAAAAAAAAATTGTTTTTGTCGAGCTGTGTAATTAGTCAGCAATACTTCAGTTGGCGATTGTTGTGATTTCATAAAATTTTAACCATACACAGTAAAAAAATTTGCGCCAATACGTCAAAAAATTTGTGTGTACTAATGCTTTTTTACACTTTTGTGTGTTAATTTGACACAATGAGGTTGTGTAGTTCATCGCTTAACACAAAAAAAATGTTATTACGTTTATTAATGACATTCTAAAGTGTTACTCTAAAAACTATACAAAGTTGTGTTTATTTGACACAAACATGTGTAGTAACGCGCCACCTATTCATTATTCTTTACATTTAAATATGTAAACATTTAACATTTATATATGTCAAAAATCTTACGCTTGCGCACTACGACATTTCAACACAAACTTGTGTAGTTTGCTACACAAATATCTTCTTCTTCTTCTTCTTTCCTTTAGACCTTCTGGTCTGTTTATTTCAGGGTTGCCTATTTTAGTTCTGGTTTTCTTGTGATGTGGAGTTCCAGCTGTCCCTCCATCGTTTCGGTGGTCTTCCTAACGGACGTCGACCTGCTGGTGTACCGTGTTGCACTGTATATGCTATCCTGTCGTTTTTCATTCTTCCAACATGTTCTCTCCAGTATCTCCTTCGGCTTCTTCCCCATCTAACTATATCATCCACTTTACATTCTCTTCGGATTGTTTCATTTCTTTCTCTATCCCTTAACGTCTTTCCTGCTATCATCCTTAGGGTTCGCATTTCAGCTGTTCTTAGCATACTTTTTGTTTTATTTGTGTCTGCCCTTGTTTCTATGCCGTAAGTCAGAATTGGTCTTACGCATGTTTTGTATATACGTGTTTTACTATCGATGTGCATATATTTGTTGTTCCAAACGATGTCTCTCAGACATCTTGACACTACGGAAGCTTTGTTAATCTGTCCTTTCAGCTCTTTTACTGGGTCATTACTGCTGGCTATATCTGCTCCCAGGTATTTAAAGGTCATGACCTGCTCTATAATCTCGTCATTTACGACTGGCTTGCATCTTAATGGCTCTTTAGAGAAAGTCATGCATTTCGTTTTTGTAGTGGAGATCCGCATATTGAAAGATGTAGCCGCCTGGTAGAAAGTTTGTAGCAATCTTTGTAGATCTTCCTCCGTTTCCGCCATCAACACCGCATCATCCGCGTAACATAAGGTGCTTATGGGCCTGTTATTTATTTTATACCCCCGTCCTAGTGTATTTACCTTGTTAATGATTTCATCCATAATAAGATTAAAGAGAAATGGGCTGAGGCTGTCTCCCTGTCTGATTCCTTTTGAGGTGGGTATTTCTTCTGTTATTTGGTCTGCTGCTCTAATTCTCGTTGTGTTTCCTGTGTTGAGGCGATAAATTACATTTACGATGGCTTGCGAGCTTCCCTTTTCTTTAAGTATTTTGATAATGTCTGATAGCAAGACTTTGTCAAATGCTTTTGTTAGGTCAATGAAGCATACATATGCGGGGGTAGTTGTATTCGATAGCTTTTTCCTTTATTTGTCGGATTATGAATAGTGCGTCAGTTGTGGATCTGTTTCTGCGAAAGCCTTGTTGTTCATCGTTGTTTTCGATTCGGCTTTCCAATTTGTCTTTTATAATGCCTGTAAATAGCTTCATACTTGAACATAGTAAAGTTATTCCTCTATAATTCTCCGGGTTGGTCTTCTGTCCTTTCTTAAATATTGGTATGGTAATGCTTCTATGCCAGTCATCTGGTATTATTCCCGTAGTCATTATTTTATTATACAACTGTGTTAGCGTTCTTGAGTGTTCCACCTCCATATTTTATCAGCTCATTAGGTATGCTGTCTATCCCTGGTGCCTTTCTGTTTTTTAACTTTTTCATTCTATTTGCCACTTCTTCTTCTGTTATTGTTTCTTCGTTTCTATTTGCTTCTTCTTCTTCCACGTTATGTGTATCGTGTTCTTGGTTGTTATCATAGAGGCTTTTAAAGTAGGCTTCCCATTCTTCAAGTGTTACGCTTTTTGTCTGAATGTATTCATTTATGGGCTTTTTTCGATTTTTTAGCATTTTCCATACTTTTCTCTGAGCTCCGTACATGTCATGTTGCATGTCGTTCGTAAATTTCTCCCAATATTCTCTTTTAATATTCCTAATTTCTGCGTTAACCCTATTCCTTGTTTCTTTATATTTATTGTAGCTTTCTTGAGTTTGCTGGCTCTTGTACTCTAGATAGCTCCTTTTTTTTTCTTCCCCTAGTATCTTTACTTCTTGGGTGAACCATGATTTGTTATTTTTATGTGCGTTAACTTTTATTCTTCTTTTACCTATGGATTCTTCAGCCGCTTCGCGGATGCATTCTTTTATTTTCTCCCAGCTTTCGTCTATACTATCTTCTGTTATGTTTTTCGCTGTTAGCTTCTCCGTTAACCTTCGCTCATATAGCTCTTGAGTGCTGCTGTGGTCAAATGATTCTAGATTATATTTTTCAGTATAGATTGGGTCTGTTGTTTGGATATTTCTTTGATAGTTTCCTATTTCGATCTTTCCTAGTACAAGGTTATGGTCTGTGCCTACATTTGCCGATGTTAATGCTCTTATATCATGGATTTGTTTTGGGGATATTGTTCTATTCGTTATTATAAAGTCTATGGTTGACTTTTGACCTCTTGTATTGTTAAATGTATACTTGTGCTGTTCTTTATGTGGGAAGAAAGTATTGTTTATCCTCAATTCGTTTCTTGCGCAGAAGTCTATTAGAAGTTCCCCGTTATCGTTTATTATTTGTTCGTTGAATTTTTGTTTTACCCCGGGTATTTCTTCTGCGCCAATTCGAGCGTTGAAGTCTCCCATTAAAATAATTCTCTCATTGTTATTAATTTGATCAATAACATGTTGTAGATCCCTATAGAATTTTTCTGATTCCTCCTTTGGTTTAGTCGAATCAGGGGCGTAAATGCTGATTATGTGTAATGGGTCTTTGCTGGTTTTTAGTTTGATCTTTATAATCCTTTCATTTGTATATTCAATGTCGTCAATTATGTTAGTAAATCTTTCATGTAGCAAGATGCCGACTCCTGATTTTGCTCTATCCTGTTTCGGTTTCCCACTATAAGCCAGTATGTAATTGTGATATTTTACCGTGCCTTGGCCTTTCCGTTTAGTTTCTGAAAGTCCACATATGTCTATCTTATGTTTATTCATTTCGGCTACAATTTCTTGATCTCTCATGTTCCATGAGGTTATGTTCCAGCAGGCAAATCTGGTAGCTTTTCGTTGTCTTCGTAGTTTTTTCGTAGTCCTTTTTCTCGCATAGTTCGTCATCGTTGGGTTCCGTCCATTATCCGAGGCTTTACCTTGATTTCTGTGAGCCATATTCTAATTTTTACCTTCGGCAGGGAGCTAGCCCTACCTCAGAACCATCCTCCTTTATCCGGGCTTGGGACCGGCAAGGATAGTCTCAGAGCTACTCAATTCACCCCTCGACCATCCCAGGCGGAGTTTACACAAATATATGTTATTATTTTAACATAAAGAACTTATGTAAAAATAACACTAAAAAGTATATAAATCGTTTTCTGTACACACGAAAATGTTAAAAATGACGCAAAATTTTTTACTGTGTAGGCTAAATTATGATAAATTTTATACTTTAATAAGAAACCCTGATTATGCGAGTAGACATTGAATTTTGTCAAATATTCATTTATTTATTCGTTCAAAACATTTACTTAAAGTCCGTTATTAGATGTGGATGTGAAGTTGTTTAGTATCGATATCGAAATATCAAGGCGCGCACAGTAAAAGTAAATAACTCGGTTGGTCACATAGCGCCACTGTCTAGTAAAGCGGACGCTAAAAAAAATATGAAAAGAACTAAGAGCGAGATCATAGACGAACTAGTTCGCATAGTTCACCTGAAGGAGCGCTCTTCCCACCTAGGTCGTTCGCGAACTACCCAAGACTAGTATAAAATAATTTACTTGTAAAACAAATAAAAACAAAAAAAGAATTGACGTATTGCTTCGCATTGAAACATATTGAAAAAGTTGTGTATCTACGTCGTCCTACGAATTCAATGGGACTGAAAAGAATTGATCGTTAAACATAACCTGTTTTTGCATTTAGCAGAATTAAAACGTATTGATTTTTAAAGTATTTCAACAAACTACCGATAGAGTTGTATAGGAACGAATTGCAACGAATTGCATCGAATTGAAAGGTGTCGTATTCAAGAGATCTGCGGCGAATTTAAGCATTGAAAAGTATTAAATGGTATTCATTTATTTTAGTTTCAATTCGAAATATGGGAGGAATCGAATTCAAAACACGAATATTTCAATTCGTTTTCGTTTACTGGGAGTCCATACAATTTTTGTTATGTTACATATTTGGTTTGCTTTGGGCCAGTTCCCTCTGTTGGGTCGCCTAAATGGCGAGATCTCCTTAAAGAGTCTCGTCCTGCAAACATCCTCTGATAGGTACTGACATCCCGGAGAGTGTTTTCTGAGCAACAGCACAAGAGTCTCCTCTCCTGTCGCCGTATATTTCCAATCAGTTTTCTTGAGTGAACCTAATTTGTTCACTGCATCCTTCTGTAAGGCTTTCTGGAGCCTTTCACATTCTGAACTTCTCTTGATATCCTCATAAAATTTTCTCCACGTGAACTTTTTGACTTTTCTAATTTCAATATTGTATTTTGTGAGAGCGTTTTCGTATTGCTCCCACTGTCTATTAGTTTTCGTTTGATTGAACAGTTTCCGAATATTATTGCTTAGTTAAGAGAGGTTTGTGTTCCACCAACGGACCTCACGCTTACTCTTTCTGGTTTTTTTGGACAGCTCTTGTCAAAGGCTTTTGTTATGACCAATTGAAGGGTATCATTTACTATTTCAATTTCTTTCACTGAGCGAGGTTGAAATGGACTCACTTCCAGTCCCTGCTTTAGATACCCCTGGTAGAGTTTCCATTTGCAGGTTCTGGGGTTCCTATACATCTGGCTCTTCAGTGCTGGTGTCTCCATTTCAAACCTGATATATCTGTGATCCGATAAAGACGGCTCCATCAGACACATGCCAATCATTTATTATGGCGTTACTGGTCTACCCTGTCGCGATTGTGATGTCTATGACCTCACTTCGAACCGAAGTTACAAAAGTTGGGGCACTGTTTTAGTTCGCCACTTCCAGTTTATTAGAAATAATAAAATCAAGGAGTGGCAAAATCAGGAACAAACTTTCTGAAATACCTGGCAAGGCCTATGAATTGTCGAACTTGTTTTACATTAGAAGGAGGCAGAACTTCGGTTAGTGTCTTAATTTTGGTTCGACTAGGTCTGATACCCTCCCCGGAGATCTCACGCCCAACATATTCAATTTTAAGCTGGAGAAATTTGCATTTGGAGAGATTTAGCGAAAATCTTGCCGATTGCAATGCCAACAACACCTGTTCTAAATATTCTAATCCTTGTTGAGCAGTTCTAGACGGAATTAAAATGTCGTCCATATAAACAAGAGCGATTGTATGCTTTAAATTTCCAAGAGCAGCATTAATCGAGCGCTGGAAAACTGCAGGAGCATTATCTAACCCAAATGGCATCTGCAAATACTCATAATGACCATCTGGAGTCATGAATCCCGTTTTGTGAATCGAATTATCATTTATTGGGATCTGGTAGAAACCAGAAGCCATGTCTAATGAAGTAAAAAATTGTCCACGACCCAGACGGTCAAGTTGATCATCTATGCAAGGAAGGGGGAATCTGTCCTTTACTGTATGAGCGTTCAATTCGCGAAAATCAACGCACATGCGATACGACCCTTGTTTCTTGCAGACAAGCAAAACTGGACTCGCATAGGGAGAAGTACTTTCACGGATAATACCGTTTTCTAAAAGCTCGTTAACAATTTTACGTACCTCTACTCGTTCAACATCGGCAAGACGATAAGGTCTACGAGTAACAATAAAATTATCAGTTAAATTGATCTCCATCGACGCATTGTTTACTCTCTGAAGCTTTATGCCTGATGGCAATAAATCAAAGAATTCCACAAGTAGGGAACGTGTACGAGACAAAAATTTCTCGGGAAGAATAATTGGATTTACACAATCCTCCGCAATACGTAGTATACCGGGTAGTTGCTTTCTTACGATTTTCCTTCACAATCTGTAACGGCTGCCAAAAGCGCGTTTCTAAAAAGGTTGCAACCTATGATGACGTCATAATCAAGGTTTATAGTGAGAACTATTAAAAAAAGTGTTTTGCCCCGTAATCTCGACATTCGTTTCAAATTTAAATTCGGTGGAAATAGTTCCGGACGTAATACCGCCAATGGTAACACAATGTCGTTCCAATTTAGATAAAAAGTTTGAAGTAAACTTGTCGGACATCAATGACACATCTGCACCTGTATCAATTAACCCCATAAACAGGTAACAATCGACCTTAATTGGTGTAGGTATTGCAGTCTTCCCGCTGCAGGCAAAGTTTTTTTTCTTTGTTCGATAGCAGACTTTGTAAAACAACTTGATTCTAAGTGGCCATTTTTAACACAAAATGTGCATGTGATCGCATGCGAATAAGTTTTAGTTTCGGGGTTTTTATTGACAGCAGGACTTAGTTTATTTTTGTGTACTTGAGATTGGGGACAAGTGTTTTGTCTGTGACCCAACCGGCCACATTTGAAACAAGTAAGATCAGATCTTGACCGTTCTCGACGTCCAAAACGTGAACGTGAAGATTTCGTATAGGTACACAAATCGTCGATTTATTTTGTGGGTGTCGTATAGCCGGTGACAAGTTTTACGATTGAACTTAAATACGAAATTAAATCAGGAATAGAATCACAATTACGCAGGTGAATCGCATCTTGAATTTTAGAGTTTTCAATTCCATAGACTATTAATTCTATCAAATCAGGAGTGCTCCAGTTAGCACGTAAATTCTTTAAAAAGGCTAACTTTTTGTGAACATATGCGGCGTAGGTATTAAACTGGGAACTATTACAAACAGATGCTTCGCATAGCAAGAGGCCCAAAATCTTTTTGGGGGGAACGCTTCAAGAAAATCGAGACCAAACGTTGACCAATTTCGCACATGTGAAACCAACAGTCAAACCACGTTTTAGAATCGCCGATTAAAAAACGTCGAACTCTTACCAGAATTTGTAGATCTGTCCAACTAAACTCCGTTTTTATGTCTGTTACTTGAGCCAACCATGTTTTGACATCAGTCGAGTCCGGATTAAACACAGGCAAATCGACTTAATCAGCAACTGTAGAAGGCGCCGTCTTACCAGCTTTCATCGACTTTAAAACTTCTTCTAAAAGAGCCTCCATTATTTACTTTACACAACTTCAAGAAACAATAGCGTATATGCAATCGTGAACGTGAACACAATCAGAGAAACGTGAACACAAACAGAAACGTGAACACAATCCCACCGCTGCTGTTAGATTTCAACCAGGCCTGCCGAAGAGTCGTAACAGAGTGTCGGTTTTCGGTAAAAGCGACGATATCGTGCGCATTGTTCTCCAACGCCCTCTTCCGATACGACTGGACAGTTAACGATCTCACCGGCCAACGCGCCATATTCAAATCTAGCGCTAACAATATATATATATATATATAGTGAGTACGAAACACATAATGCAGCTATATAATAGAATGATAATAACAAAAAAAGAATAATGTGAAACATAATAAAGAAAATAATAATATTAATATAGACAATAATATTGATATTGAATCTGAACTACTCAAAAGTCTCTATTGAAAAACCAACTGTAACCTGTAGACTTAAACTGATAAAGTAGTCAAGGCAACAAGTTCTGACGGTAGCTGATTCCAAGTCTTTATAGCAGTTAACAAAAACGAACGCTCATAAGTTACTGTTCTGCATCTTGACTGGTAAAAAACATTATCTTAGGTTCTTCCTGCTCAATTGCATAATTTGATTAGTATATTTGCTGGCTAGTTTCGCAAAGCCTCGACTGCCTCAGTCTTCCTTTCTACTGCGTGCTTTTATCACGGGTATTTCTGGTGAGGCATCTAACACATTGGGACGAACTCTATTTATTATGAACTACACTAACTTATTGTAATGTCTCTAGGATGTGCGACTGAAAATACGTTATTTTTTGAACTTACAAATCGCGCTTGACATATTTTTGTATGCGGCGACCGGACCTTGATACCGCTTGTGGGGTGTCTTTGGGTTTTTGTGTATGGCTGAACTTTAGTGGTGGTGTCCGCTTTTGCTCTGCATCGGAGATGGCGTTGTATTCGCAAGGCTTTGATTTACAATTAGTGTTCTTTGATGGTCTTCGTGGACTTTGCTCAATATGTCAATATGGCCGTCTGCTAAGCACATTTCACTACTGGGTCTGTAGATTATTTTCAGGTCATACCCTTACAATGTGGGTCTAGCGGGAGCTGCGGAAAGATTGTCTATGGGTAATTCTCATTTTTTATTAGAAAAATATGTAATAAAATGAAAACGTTTTTTTAATAAAAGTGATGATGGATCTTAATAGTTTTGGTCTTTTTCTACAAGGAAAAATGTTCACCGAGCTTGCAGCCCTTAATGTAGTCAATTATAGGGGTTTGAAAAAATGGCGTCCATGGTACTGACCTCATATCCGTGGATGTGACATTCCTTACATTAATGTAATCCATGGGGATGACATGCTACAAGGAGGTGGCACTTTTTGGAAATAATTTTACCATCAACTTTATTTACTTCAATTAACTTAACATTCATAATAATAAAAAAAGTCACTTCCATGGACGATAAAAATTTGGAAATAAATTGTACCATCATCTTTATTTACCTCAATTAACTTAATATTCATAATAATAAAAAAAATAACACAAATCAACTTCCGGATTAAGTCTTAATTGAGGTTTTTATTATCCTTTACTTTCAATCGACTCCTCGATTTGCGTTCTTTCTACTCTTGGCGTTGGTTCCGGTGATCCTTTGGCGTCATATCACGAAAAACCTTCACTTGTACCTTTTATTTTTTTCCGCGTACCGAGCACTATCTTTTTCTTTAGAAGCATCATACAAAACGGTTAGCTTTAATACGTGCTCTCCGTTTTTTTTTCAGTCACGTTTTTGTGGATATATCTCTTCCGAAGTTTTTGGGGATTTTTTGGGTTTTGGCATTTAAAATATAAATAAATAAAAGAAGCAAGTATCCCGCAAAGCTGCGCCCATATACTACACTATTGTCACTTCTATGGGTCAATGGTCACATCCATGTGTAAATTTTTATCACAGATCCATGGAAGTGACTTTTTTTATTAAAATATTAAAAACATAATCTCTAAATTAAGAATGAACATACAAATTTAGCAGAGTGTATTTGATTCATAAACACAATTAACCCACAAAACCAAAGTTCATAATTAAAGTGTACCTACCTTTGACGATCTCCACAGTTGTGACCACTTATGCGTAACGAGTTTTGAGATTGAAAATTTAAATATGATTTTCACGTGATGGTTGCAACGCCAGTAGGAAATGACAACTGAGGCATAATGACAAATTATTACTATGTTTCTGCCAAGAAGCCTTTGATTATACGCACAATATTTTTACAAGAAAAGAGTAGTGTGACACACATCCACGGAAGGGACAAATAAATTGATCACAAACTTAAATATGAAAAGATGCAGAATATGTATAGCTATATAGACATTATGTTTTATACTTAAGTAGTAAATTTATTGTAGTTAATATTGGTATAGTTTTTGACGTATTTATTATAAGCAAAAATAGCAATTATAATTTTTTTTCTTACAAAGTCAGAATGATCACACCCACGGAAGGGACATATTTGACACTTTGACACTTGATAAAAAAATAATTATGGAGTTAATTTACATAAATGTTTTCTAAATCTACAATGTTTTATCTATACTTTATTAACACAAATCACTATCCCGGTGTTTAAGTACTACAGCTTAGAAAAATGATAGTCACACTTCTATTTTTCAAAAATGAGAATTACCCCTATGTAGATCATTTCGAGCGGTTTGTGGTCACTCTACTACGAACGATTTATCGCATACGTTCGTGTGGAACCTTTCACAACCGAACACTACCGCTCGCATCTCTCTGGATATTCGCGTAACGTTTCTCTGTTTCTGACGGATGTTTTGAGGAAAAATTTTTAATTGTTTTTTAACCATGCAGCGCCAGATTTTGTCTCTTGGAATAGTACGTTTACTGTAGGTCTGTTTCTGGGATGTTGATTACTTCTTAGTTTGACTGTACATATGTAGTGATAAATATGTTTGTAATTATATAGGTTTTGTTCATTAGAAGTTTATATAAATGCTTACAAAAAAAAACCATTGTATGTATTTATTTACTTAAAGAAATTCGTTAATTTCTATTGCGTTTCTTTTTTTATATTTTGTATATTTTTTTCTATTTCATAAATTTGAACAAATATTGTTTTATCGACAACCGCCGAATATTGAAAAGCTGGTAGAGCGTCTCCAATACATTTAAAGTTTATTGCTTCTTTGGAATGTTCTTCGGTGTATCCAAAATCTGTGATTGGTCAGCTTCGTCTTCACTCTCTTTTCCGTCAATGCACGTACTCACACAATTTAAGGATTGGTCATAAATACCAGATACTAAATATACGCTCGACTGTCGCTTATAGAGGTACAGTTAAGCAGCAGTCTCAGTTATAGAGCTCCACGAGGAAAAACAACTTTCTCTTATAGAGGTTTCTGTTTCTCACTTATAGAGGTTTTGGAGGGTTCAAATGACGGGACCTGACAATTACTCCCACTTATAGAGGTTCCTCACTAAACCAGTTCTCAGTCACCCAGGTTTGACTGTACTATAATAGGAACTGTCATAAATTGTAATAACTCGTTGATGGTTGTAAAAAAAGCTTAGATTGATGTAGTTTATTTTCTCTGGCGACGGCGCTTCTTTATACCGCTTTTCACTACAACGGGCTTGTGGAATTACGACTAAGTTTCTATTTACGATCTACAATTTTTTGATATACGGCTAAAAATTACAAAATCCTTTGTGAAACTCTAAAATACATCTAAATTGGTCGCCCTGTCCTGAGCTTTCGTTATACGGTATTTTGATTTACAGTCGACTTTCCAGGAATTGCATCTCGGTTGTATATCGGGTTATTGATTTATAAAGGCCGACGGTTTTTTCTTGGGCTATGTATCATGCCTTCACAAATGATGACACTGCACCTGAAACCATCGCTATTTGTCTAACTGTACATTTATTTGTTGCAATGTGAAACCCGCTATTAATTACCAAAAATCCAATAGTGGAATATTAATTTTATCATTAACAATAAGACAAGTTTTCAGTCATTTTAATTGAATTTTTCAAATTTACCACTAATGTTTCCAGTTTGTATTTTTCATTTCCGTCTGTCTGTAAAACTCCGGTTTGGGCATATATTTAAAGGTCATAGTTGAAAGAAACAATCTACGACCTATATATATATATATAGATCAGCACATTAGGCCTGTAGGCCCATGGCTTGTATTCTTCTTCTCCACTCTTTTCTGTCTGGCACAGTTTTCCCAATCAGTGATACCCTTTTCTAGTAAATCCTGTTTCACTTCCTGGTTCCAGCTACGTCTGGGCCGCCCTTTCCTTCTTCTTCCTTCTGGTTCTGTTCTAAAAATTGTTTTTAGTAATCCCCCCTCATCTGCTCTCACTACATGGCCCAACCATCTTAGTCTGTTATGTTTGATCATTGCAACTATATCCGGGGCCTGGTAGGTCTCCATCAGTTCTCTGTTAATGCGCCTCCTCCAGGTGTCATCTTCCTCCTTAATTCCTCCGTAAATTTTCCTCAGTATTTTCCTCTCCCATATCAACAGCTTACTGATACTTTCCTTTGTTAGTGTCGACGGCTCGCTCCCGAAAGTCACTACCGGTCTTACTACCGTTCTGTACACTTTCTCCTTCAAGGACCTTGAAATCTTTTTGTCACTTAATACGGTATGCAACGCCCCCGCACTTCTCGAACCAGCCGCTACTCGTCTTTCGATTTCACTACCCAAACTTCCGTCACTGGCGATTTCCGCGCCTAAGTACACTACACTTTCAGCTACATCAAACTCGTAGATTTTGTCTAGAGCCACATTTTTTATCTTCAGAGGTTCCTTTCCTTCTACCGATTTTCCTAGTATTGAATATACTGATTTTTTTTCGTTGATAATCAGACCAACTTTACTTCCTTGTGTCACCAATTTTTTTATTTGGTATTTCAATTCTTCTTTTGTCCTGGCAATCAGAACGATGTCGTCCGCGTATGCCAAACATTGGTAGGCGTTGTTCAGAATGTTAATATTTGTATTAATCCCACTTTTGCGGAGCACATTTTCCAAAACTATGTTGAACAGGATCGTCGATATTGCGTCCCCTTGTTTCAAACCTCGATTGCTTGTAAATTCCTTAGAGTCACGACCCGCTATCCTTACTTTGTTAACCGTACCACATAGAGTCATTTTCACCAGGTCAATTAATTCCCTTTTATAGCCTAAGATCTGCATTGCTTCATATATTGCGTCCCTTACGACCTATACCTACAGTAGCGCCCAAAAGTGAGTGCCTAAATGATTTTTCGAGAAGAACTTTTTAAAATATGGGCCATTTTACTTCATTTTTGAGTATGTTATACAGTTTTGTATGAGAAAAAGAATTATTATGTTTAAAACGTGATAAACAAAAATTTACGGAAGTTAAACGAGCTCAGACTTATTTGTGTAAAAAACGCATTTTTCAGAACAGAACACTAAGAACGATTTAATGAAAAATAACTGTATAACAATACACTAAAACAATTTTATAATCATAAAAATGCCTAATACTTAGTTGGGAAACCACGAGATTTTATAACTGCCTGACAGCGAGATGGCATTGAATCAATAAGATTTTCAAAGATTGAATCAGGCATTGCATTCCATTCCTTGTCCAATTCGGCAAATTTTTTATCTTTATTCTTAATGTTTTGTTTCGACAACGTCTTGCCAGCTCTTTCCACAAGTGTTCTATCGGGTTGAGGTCAGGAGATTGACTGGGCCACTGAAGAATCCTGATTTGTTGCTGCTGCAATGAAGTCTTGACAATCGAGGAGGTGTGCTTAGGATCGTTATCCGGTTGTAGAATCCATCTAGGAGGCATATTTGTATGGGCCCATGGTAAGACGACATTAGTCAGCATATCTTTGTAACTTTGGCCAGTCATTATTCCGTTAATTTTAATGATGGGGCCCATGCCATTACGAGAGAAGGCTCCATAAACCATAACTGATCCACCTCCATGTTTTACTGTCGGTTTTATGTATTTTGAATTGTATCTTTCTCCAGGAGGACGTCTTATGTATTGTATTCCGTCGCTTCCAAATAGATTGAACTTAGATTCATCTGTGAAAAGTACTTGACTCCACTCAACTGCTGTCCAATGCAAGTGCCGCTTTGCAAAATCCACGCAAGCCTTTCGATTCTTGAGTTTGATGAAAGGTTTATTAGCTGGACGTCTGCCATTTAAACCAGCATCACTCAATCTTCGGGAAACTGTCATTCGACTAATATTTAGACCTTCACTTTGATTGAATTCTGCTGCCAGATCCACAGCTGAGAGAATCGGATCCGCTTTGGAGCGACGAACAATGCGTGTATCCAGCCGGGAAGAAGTAACACGTGGTCTACCAGTTCTTTTATCATTCTCAACAGAATTTCTCTGATCAAACCTTTGAATAATTCTTGAGACAGTACGAGCTGGCATCTTTAGAATCCGTGAAATGGCAGCTGCCTTCATGCCAGAGTTTTTCATATCTATAATTGCTTTCCGAATGGCTGGAGAAGTTTCAACCCTTGGCATTGTTAAAACTTGGTCAATTGTTACTGAACACAAAAAAAATAACCCAAATATTCAAGAAAAAACCAATAATGTGACGGCGCGGAATATGTAAAAAATGACTATTGCAGTAGAAATGGAACATAACCTAAAATACCGTATCTGCGCAACAGTTAACTATTAATAATATTTTCCAACATCAAACTGTACAATATACTAAAATTTGAAGTAAATTGGCCGAGATTGCAAAAAGTTATGCGTGAAAAACGGTTTCGGCACTCACTTTTGGGCGCTACTGTATATGTTATTTTTTAATAATTTTTAAATTATAGACATATCTAGCATTTCTGGTTCCGATTCCGAAAAAGAAGATATTTTAGATAATATTGCAACTTCTGAAGGGAAAGTATTTCTAAAAACACAATCTGGAAGAATATTTGGAATATATCGTAATCTATTATTTGAAAAAAAAGTAAGACAACAGTTATAGTTAATTAAAAGTAGCATATTAATATAATCTTGATTTGACATAGGAAGAACTAAATAACAATATTATGTTAAGTCGACTCAAGTTGCTCACTGTGAATTCTCAATGGTCGTTGCTAATGTTAGGCGGTGGTCATTTTGCTGGAGCAGTCTTTAAAGGGAAAGAACCGTTTTTACACAAAACGTTTCACTGTTACACAGTTCGAGCAGGTCAAGGTGGTTCGCAAGGTACTAGAGATAATCGAGGTTCACAACCTAAAAGTGCAGGTGCTTCGCTTAGAAGATATAATGAATCAGCTTTAGTTCAGGTTTCAATTTTTTTATAGTATTTTTAGTTTTGCATTCAAATTATTTTGCCTTTTAGCATGTAAAAGATATTATAGAAGTATGGAAATCAGAAATACAAGCTTCTAACTTGATAATATTTCGAGCTCCTGGTCCATACAATCGGGCAGTTCTATTTGGTGGCAAAAATCCACCTTTGAATCGAATAGATCCCCGATTGAAAATGATTCCATTTTCAACTAGAAGAGCAACTTTTACAGAACTTAAACGAGTACATTCTCTTTTAGTGAACATCTCCATTTATGGTAAATTAAATTATTTGTTTTATCATCTTCTAGGGGAAAATGCGTAACTCCACGTTCTGAATAAAATAAGACTTGCAAGGGGAGGGCCCGATATGGAAATTTTTTTTCGGGATGAAACTCGGTATATACGTAGTACACCTTTAGAGTATTCACCCCCTAATATAAGAAAGTGCAATGACCAGTCAATTTTGAGAAAAAAGTCTTTAAAAATTCCACTCTAAAGATGTAGGGGAGTGTTCCCGGGTGTTTTGCCACTTAAAGCCAATTTCTTTTAGTGGCAAAGGTAATTAAACGATTTAACGTTTAATTACTATTTTTATTTTGGTTTTAACTCGGTATTTAACAAAAAGATAGATTCTAACACAAAGGTAAATTCTTTATAAGAGACGTTATGACTGACTGGTTTCTGATTTTCTCGTAAAAAAACTTAAATTGTTTTTTCTCTCCTTGGTGATATACTTTTTATTTTTCAAAACCCCCCAATTTCAAACAATATCTAAAATCCGCTCTAGTTCTGAACACCGGGTATGAGACAGGCTCCAGGTATGAAACAGTCAATTATTTTCATTATGCAATGTCAATATGACCGATCTAATTACTGTCAAATATTTCTTTGGTCATCAGTCAATTAAAATTTTAAAATAGATATGAAGTTTTTACTTTATATTTTACAATTTTTAATGTATTTTTGTATGTGTCTCATACCTAGATACAAATATTTTTTTTTGCCAAAAAACCGATGCTTAGAAAATTGGTCATAAAATTTTGCATGTTAATGAAATCAAAAAACTTTCTTCGTATAAAAGTTGTGTATTTTCATTACCTTTCCAACAGTGAAAAGAACACCCGACTTTATTTAACCAGTGACAAATTTTGGGTTGTAAACAAAACCCGTCTCATACCCGGGTACACTCCCTTACTACTTATATACATAGTTTCATCCCGAAATGAATTTTCCAGGTCGTGCCCTCCCCTTGTTAGTTTATTTGGTGGTCAGTTATATTAACATCAATGCTGACATCTTGTTTATTATAATTGTTCAGCAAATATACATAGTGTTTCAAAATAGGAAATCAAGCCATTAACCACAGATTCTTTGACCCAAACCAAAGTAACTTTACTTATCCATTTTTTTATTTAAGTACTTTTTTGTCAAAATACAAAATAGTTAACTTTTTAACAACTAATTTTATTGATAACGTAGATCATTAAAATAGTTAGTTTAAATTTTTGACAGATTATCCTTATAGTGATATATATACAGTGTGTCCCAAATAGAGTAGGCTAACATGGGTATCTTTCTTATTAGTGAAGATAGAAGTTTGGTTAAATGGGCAATGTTTTGCAGTTTTAGGTGCCCATTCAGATTCTGTTAAGAAAATTTTAAAATTCCGAATAGTTCCGAAGTTATGGTCAAAAAACTGAAAATTGTCATTTTCTTTAATGTCAAATAACTTTCTAATTATAAAAATTACAAAAAAAAGTTTAATACAAAAGTTACTAGGTTTCATAAAGTACAGATGGAAATTAAGTCAAAATTAAATTCAAAATGGCGGTTTCCAATATATTGATACCAACTTTCTTATTTTAAATGGGCGCCATATTGGATTTTTACATAGTTAAATAGCATTTTTTTTCTCTTTTTAACCATGTATAACAACCCATATTTAAATAAAAAATTATTAACAATATTAAATTTTTCTGTGTTAAATCAAGTAGCCATGAATTATCAAAGAACAATTAAACAGCATAATACAAGTCAACGTCAATAAATTTATTTTTTGACTAATATTGTAAGTTTTTTGAATAATAATTATTATTGCCTTATAAATAATTCAAAATGGCAAAGTTTATAACTGAGCAGTATGATATGTTTTGTACCTACATTAAATGTTACAAAAGTTCCGGCGTTGCTCCACAAACATACTTTAACAGTTTTCCAAAAAAAAAAGCAACGAACGTTAAAATTATTAAAAGATTGGATGTGAATATGCAGAAGTATGGATGTTTACAGTAACGAAATTGAAAAAATGTGGAAAATGATCTTTATCATTTTTTTTTCTTGGAAAACTGTTAAAGTATGTTTGCCCAGCAACGCAGAAGCTTTTGTAACATTTAATGTAGGTACAAAACATATCATACTGCTTAGTTAAAAACTTTGCCATTTTGAATTATTTATAAGGCAATAATAATTATTATTCAAAAAACTTACAATATTAGTCAAAAAATAAATATAATGACGTTAGCTTGTATTATGCTGTTTAATTGTTCTTTAATAATTCATGGCTACTTGATTTAAAACAGAAAAATTTAATATTGTTAATAATTTTTTATTTAAATATGGGTTGTTATACATGGTTGAAATGAGAAAAAAAATGCTATTTAACTATGTAAAAATCCAATATGGCGCCCATTTAAAATAAGAAAGTTGGTATCAATATCTCGAAAACCGCCAATTTGAATTTAATTTTGACTTACCAGGTGTGCAACCTTAAAACGTCCGTTTTCTAATAGATGGCAGCACGCGCGCATTAGGCATTAGCCAACCTTGCCTGCCATTTTTTCTCATTGCTTTGATCTTTGCCATTAGTAAACAAAAGACAAAGTCAGCAATTTCGGACAATAACGTGTCCTTTGATCACGATAAACATGTCGAATTTTGTGCCAGATAAAGAGCATTTGCGGGGAGCACTGCTATTCCTCTTCAATTGGAAGAAATCCGCCGCCGAAGCGCATAGAATTCTTGTGGAGGTCTATGGCGACAGTGCTCTTAGTGAAACTCGGTGCATAGCGTGGTTTCGGCAATTCAGAGACGGAATTTTTAACGTCACCGACAAGAAGCGTGAAAATCGACCAAAAGTTTTTGAGGACACCGAATTGCAAGGTTTATTGGACGAAGACGATACCCAATCGCAGAAACAACTTGCCGCGAAGTTGAATGTTAGTCACCAAGCAATTTCGAAATGCCTTTTTGCTATGGGAAACATCCAAAAGATCGGGAAGTGGGTGCCACATCAATTGAACGATCGACAGATGGAACGACGCCAGACCGCGTGCGAAATCTTGCTTGATCGGCACAACAGAAAATCATTTTTGCATCGAATCGTCACTGGCGATGAAAAATGGATCTTTTTTGAAAACCCTAAGCGCAAAAAATTGTGGGTGGACCCCGGAGAACTCTCAACATCGTCTGCTAGGCCAAATCGATTCGGGAAAAAGACAATGCTGTGTGTTTGGTGGGACCAGAAGGGGGTGGTTTACTACGAACTGTTGAAACCTGGTAAAACGATCAATACTCAACGCTACCAACAACAAATCATCGAATTGGATTGTGAATTGTGCAAAAAAAGACCCGAACACGCGGATCGGCATGAGGGTATCATTTTCCAGCACGACAACGCACCATCACACACAGCAAGATTGGTCCGGGATACATTGGATGCACTTGGCTGGGAGTTCCTACCCCACCCGCCCTACTCTCTTGATCTGGCCCCTTCAGATTATCATTTGTTTGCGTCGATGGGACACGCACTTGCTGAGCAGCACTTCAATTCTTATGAAGATGTTAAAAAATGGCTCGATGGGTGGTTCTTATCCAAAGGGGATGAATTCTTTTGGGGTGGAATCCACAATCTTCCTCAAAGATGGGAAAAATGTATAGCCAGCGAGGGCAATTACTTCGAATAAAATATTTTTCACTTTTTTGCGTTAATTATTGTGTTTTGCTAAATAAAAAAACAGCCGTTTTAAGGTTGCACACCTGGTAATTTCTATCTGTATTTTATGGAACCTAGTAACTTTTATATTAAACTTTTTTTTGTAAATTTTATAATTACAAAGTTATTTGACATTAAAGAAAATGACGATTTTCAGTTTTTTTACGATAACTTTGGAACTATTCGGAATTTTAAAATTTTCTTAACGGAATCTGAATGGGCACCTAAAACTGCAAAACATTGCCTATTTAACCAAACTTCTATCTTCACTAATAAGAAAGATACCCATGTTAGCCTACTCTATTTGGGACACACTGTATATTGCTAAATTTTAGTCAAAAGTATCTCGGCACAAGTGTAGATATAGAGGATTACAGTACCTTTTAAGCCCCCGGACTTTTTTCGTCTATGCCTCCGCTTTAAAAAACAATTTTAGGTCATATGTTTGTTTCTTTGTTTATTTTTTTTTACTTTTGTAAAATTTTGATTCAAAGTTTGGTTTACGAGGTTTTAGCAACTTTGTTTTTTTAATAAATAAAAAAGGGGAAAATAGCTGCTACTTACCAAAAATCTTAATAATATTATAATAAACCGCAGTATTAATAAAATTTTGTTTTTAAAAAATCTTTGACTCCATCTATTTTGAAAGTCATGTACTTAAATAAAAAATGACGTAAGAAAAGTCTTCTTATATTAGGATAGAGAATCTATGGTTAACAAGTTGACTTACTTTTTTAAAACATCTTGTATAAATAATTTTACTAAAACGTTACAAAAAAAACAAGAAAAATTAGTTACTTCTACGGCCATAATACATAGAGCATTTTTCTTCAGAATTACATGATATCCAATTTTTATAATTTCGCTCAATTATAGAATCAACGGAAAAAATTGTTGCTCAAAAACCGGAGAGTCCTGTAAAACGTAAACTACCACAAATAAATCGTTGTAAATCACGAGAAGATGTTCAAAGGCCTTTGCCAACAGAACCAATATTAAGTTGTTCGGATTCGGAGGGTTCTTGCAAAGAATTAGAAACTGGCCAATGTGAAATATCTTTTAAAGAAACATTACAAGTCTTTGAAGATACATTAACAATTGAACAAAAAAGAAGACAATCAAAGAAAAAACCTAAAACACAAAAACCTAAGAAAGACACATTTCAAACTAAAAAATTGTACGAAGAAATCGTTTCTGGAGACATAAATAATTTGGAGAACGTAAATTTAAATGTAGTTTTAGATGATAGAGGCAATACAATGCTTCACGTTGCTTGTATGCATAAGCATACCACTTTGGTCAAGTATTTATTGAATGCGGGTGCTGACCCTTGCAAAAGAAACGAGAAACAACAAACACCGTACACATCTACAGAAGATAAAGATATTCGACAAATATTTAAAGATTTTGCAATTGAATTTCCTGAAAAATACAATTATAATAAAGTAAATACTTGGCACATTCTTTATGTAAATTAATTTATATTATTGTTATTTTAGGCACAAATACCACTTTCTGTTTTAACATCTGAAGAACAAGCAGAAAAGAAGAAACTGCAAAGGAAGGCTAAAAGAGAGAAAGAAAAAGAAAAAAAGAAATTAAATATAATTAAGAAGCAAGAAAACTTAGAAAAAGAACGCTTCTTAAACCTAAGTGATAGAGAAAAAAGAGCGCTCGCTGCTGAAAGGAGAATCTTAAATCAATCAGGTGCTATAATAGCACGCTGTTTTCTTTGTGCTTCTGATATATCTGGAAAAGTACCTTTTGAATATTCAGGGAATAGATTTTGTTCTGTTAACTGTTTAAAGGCGCACCGATTAAGTAAACCTGCTGTTTTATCTTGTTAACAAATATTTTTACTTTTATTCTCAATTTTAGATACCTTTATTAATATTTTAAAAATTACCTTACTAATAATTGCGGTTGAGATAAATGAAAAAAGGTACAAATTAGTTTATTTCTGAAATGCAATTCTTATAATTTGTAAACCCATTTATATACTTATTTTATTGAAATTCAAATTACACTTTTATGTATTAGTTTCTTTTTTTCATAAACAGGAATATAACAATTCATCTTGTTAAATATTGTTTTTGGTCTTTATTAAAATCATAATTTCCAATATTATTAATTTGACGAAAGTGTTAAAGTGGGGGCGACCAAGGAAAGTTAAAACAATTTTTACGTTATCTTCTATATTTCAGTTAAAAAATATCTATGTAAATGAAGCTTGTTACGTTGGATATCTAGTTCTAATTACTAACTAAAAAATGTTTCACCAAAACCACAACGATTCTCCGTGTTTCAACTTTCTCAGTACCGAGTTTACACAGCTGTCGTGGTGACTTGAAACAGATGCAAAATTGGCAATTTTAATAAAGAAAAGGAAATTACAATAGTATTACTGATGCTTTACAATAGTTCCTAATGTTAGAGTGCAACATTACAATAATACAAAATTCTTCATCAATAATAAAAAATACAAATTCAACAATTAATTATTTAATCCAAGAAACACTTATAGTGGAGTGCCGTAAGGTTTATACCTCGGAATCCAGGGCTTTTGAAAGGATCTTTATAAAACCTTTTGGAATATGTTTTTAACATTAAATACAAAAATGTTAAAGAATTGATTTAGGGCGCTTTAAATTTTTTAATGGTGAAAATAATACCGGCACACCAAAAAAAAGTGGTCAGTACTTTTGACCAGACCCACCTAGGGTTATGTATTTCGATGCGGTGAATCCGAATTTGAGGTCGGTTTAACCCGTACACCTCCAAAATTTTGAATAAATTGCAAAAACCCACTAAAAATTGCAGTCATGAAAATGAAGAAAATTTGATTAAACTAGATCAAATCTTCCTTATATATATATATATTTTGATGACATGAATTCAAATTCAGAATGTGTTAATCTCGATCATTCATATATTTATTCAAAATCGTAAAAATAGTCAAATTTAAAAATATAGATACAAATAAAGTTCAGATGTGTTACTCGACACATTTATTGAAGCAATCTAAAATGTGTGTGCTAAATACCTCTAATACCTGGTTGTGTGGCTATCATCCTGCCTCCACCTGCTTCAATTTTCAAGTTAGCCACACTTACGGTTTTCGAGATATTTCAAAAAGAAATTCTGTGGCCAACTTCTGACTTGGCCACACTTTGGAAGCAGGTTTCATAAAACTCATACCTGCTTGTGTGGCTATGTTTCCACATTATCCTGCTTTAAACCGCAAGTCAGCCACACTTACCGTTTCGGAAATATTCGACAATTACTTTTGTGGCCAACTTCTGACTTGGCCACACATTGGAAGCAGGTTTCATAAAACTTATACCTGCTTGTGTGGCTATGCTTCCACATCACCCTGCTTTGCATTTTAATACAGCAACACTTATTATTCTTTAAATAATTTATAAAATGTAATTTTAATTTTTTTAAATATTTTAAAAAACAAGTACGTACGTCATTTTTCCAAAATTAGTATATGTAATACAAATTAATTAATTTACAATTTACATTTAGTACAAAATATAATTAATTCGTATGTTTTTTATTTTTGACTATTAACGTACATTTAGTACTTATGATTAAACTGAATTATAATGGACTCTATATGGTTTCTGTGAAAATTTTTCTTCTATTGTATTCGTTAATATATAATTAATTTCTTTTACTTTGATAGTTAACTCAAGTTTATATACATAGCTATATTCATATATTTTTTTAATATATCTTTTAAAAAAAGTAAATTCATACAGGAGTAATTAATACACCTAACGTGTTGTGAGCGCATAAAACCTAATAAAATAATTATCTCAAACAATATAAACCGGAATAAGCTAACGCAAGGTCAATGTCTGTTTCGATGTCTTGTTTAAATTCGTATCGGTACTTATCTTTAATGCAGATAAAAATTTCGCGTTGGTCAGGATTTGTTATTAAAGTTTTATATTACACGTTAAAGAAAGAAAAAGTATTAACAGTTTTATATTGTGGCGTTGTTGCCAAATGTATTATAAACTAATTAATATTTGTTTGGTGTACAATTTTTACGTTTACTTATCATTTTAGAATTTTGTTACCTTCGGTCTATTGATACGAATAACATTATTTTTTAATTTAATGTAGAATATCAGCTGCTTAAATTTTAATACTCATTATTAGCCCGACTAACTTTTTATCTATCATTACTATTTTTGCTAATTTTGTAGTGTTAAGTTTATTAAAAACCATTGGCTTACAACGTAGATTTCAAATTATTCTGTTAATAACGAGAATTAAAAATTATACCTCGATAGAATAGTTTTTTTAGACAACTTATTTTTTATACTTTTACTTTCACTTAAATTTGCATAATATTAGTATTTATTTATTATTTTAACAAAATTTAAATGATTGATGTTATAATTTTAATAGTATATTACACTACAAGGGCCGAAAGTTGAATTTTCAGCCCTGCGCGTCACGATGCCTGAGGCGAAGCCGAAGGCATCATGACGCGCAGGACAGAGATTTCAACTTTTGGCCCGTGTAGTGTATACGATTTTTCTTCATACCTCGGTCGAAAGTACGTACTTTCGTCTCTAATAGCAGGGACGAAAGTTTACTTCTCACAGGGAGTAAATGTTAAACTTTCGTCCCTGCTATTAGGGACGAAAGTACGTACTTTTGACCGAGGTATGAAGAAAAATAATTATACATATGTATATGTATGTATACATATATATTTTGTTGTTGCCTATAATAAATATAAAATGTTAACTGATTTTGTACATTTTTTGCTCAATGAAAAATGCCAGTCGATGGAAAGATTAAAACTACATTTAGATAGATATGTATTTAATTTTTTAAACAAAGATGAACCGTTACCAACAAATCTGTGAATGCCGACAATAAGTTTATTATAACACTATCAAATGTCACATAAAATTAAGTTGGCGCTTTAAAAAAGCTTATTTTTTTATCATCGTTTCGCCCGCATCTTTTAAGCATATGTATTATATTTAATAAAACAATAAAGCAATTTGTAAATTTAATTAATTTCAATTATAGATACTAATTTTGGAAAAATGAAGCACGTACTTATGTTTTTTAAAATATTTAAAAAAATTAAAATTACGTTTTTAATATTATTTAAAGAATAATAAGTGTTGCTGTATTAAAATGCAAAGCAGGATGATGTGGAAGCATAGCCACACAAGCAGGTATAAGTTTTATGAAACCTGCTTCCAATGTGTGGCCAAGTCAGAAGTTGGCCACAAAAGTTATTGTCGAATATTTCCGAAACGAAAAGTGTGGCTGACTTGCGGTTTGAAGCAGGATAATGTGGAAACATAGCCACACAAGCAGGTATAGATTTTATGAACCCTGCTTCCAAAGTGTGGCCAAGTCAGAAGTTGGCCACAGAATTTCTTTTTGAAATATCTCGAAAACCGTAAGTGTGGCTGACTTGAAAATTGAAGCAGGTGGAGGCAGGATGATAGCCACACAAGCAGGTATGGGTTTTAACACACCTGCTTCCAATGTGTGGCCTACTTCATTTACCCTGTCTGGTCTAAAGTACTTACAATTCAAGTTTTTAACAGTGTGTAACAGAAAAACTAAAAGAATTAAATACTTTTTCTAAAATTATTTACCGATCAACAAGGAGTCTAAACCAAACTTAAAAAAGGCTAAACGAGTGACCTTTTTCCAAATATTTCTATTACGTGTATACCAAAACCATTCAATCATAGCTTTCTCCAAGTTGGAAAAAGAGCACTCCTTTAGCCTTTAATTTTCGTTTACACTCCTTGTTGATTGGTTAATAATTTTAGAAAAAGTATTTAATTCTTTTAGATTTTCTTATATCCTTATATCCATTATAGAGGGAAAGATTATAGGAAGAAGAAGATACTCATGGCTGAAGAATCTCAGGGATTGGTATAACTGCTCCACAATCCAACTTTTTAGATCAGCAGCCTCAAAAATACAAATTGCCTTGATGATCGCCAACCTTTGGAACGAAGATGGCACTTGAAGAAGAAGAAGAAGATTTCCTGTTACACACTGTTATAAACTACAGTCAACCCTCCTATAACGCGGTACTCTCAGAACTCGGTTTCCATATAACGCGGAGCTGAAATTGCGACACCCCTCCTATAACGCGGTACTCTTACAGCGCGGTTTTCGTTCAACCGCATCCACAGCACCCACCTCAAATGCATTGGTAAACGAAAATAAATAAATTGCTCATTAAGAGAAGACGAGTTAGGCGATTCATATCTGACAGCGAGGATGAGTGTTGAAAGATTACATAATTTTACCAAAGTCTTTCTTGTTTTTGTTGGAAAACAGTTTCTAGTTTAGTTTTTGTGTCATTTTTTTTAATCATATTCTTATATGAACTCTTCAATTCAATAAAAATAATTTATAATTTATCTTGTCTTTTGAATTTTTTGGTCTCCATATAACGCGGTACGAATGATGTGATTTGTACTAATTCTGAGTTTCTTATAGCGCGGTTTTTATAGAACGCGGTAGATGGTTTCCATAGAACGCGCTACGAATTAGCCTGGTTTGTACGGTTAAATCCGAGTTTCTTATAGCGCGGTTTCCATATAACGCGGTACGCACTCACCGCGTTATAGGAGGGTTGACTGTATAAATAACAAAAAATACATTTGATCGTACTCCTGCTCGACGAATAATGACCAGAACGAAAACAAAAAGGCAAAAATTGACACTTTTCTTGTAAAAGAAACGGTAAAACCATCTTAATATAACTGTTGAGAAAGCATTTAAACATAAATTAGTATTTAAATCCAATTGAGGTGCCGACGTCAAAAATCAAAGTCTTGTAGTAGTTTTCAACCTTTTCATCCTATTTTACAATAGCTATTTTGACCATCAATAACACCGAACAAACCCGTTCTTTAATTTTAGCAGGTATTGTACTTTTATGAAAAGTTGTATTAAACTTCGAGTTATCAAAATATTTACTAATGGAAACTCAAATTTAGGAAATTGTAAAACGCTTCGACTTATCAAAAAATTCGAGTTATCGATATAAAAATATTAACGTTGAGATAATAGGTAAGTCCTAGGGAAACAGGTTCGAGTTCGAGTTATCAAAAATTCGACTTATGGAGGTTCGACTTATGGAAGTTCGACTGTAATTGTTTACAAATTTTGGTTATTTTGTATAAAGGATGGAAAATATAGATATGATATATACACAGAAAAGTATTTAACTCGTCTTTTTTTGTTAATTCGAATTTTTGATAACTCCAATTATTTTTATTTTCCTTTCGACTTCGACTTATCGAGGTTCGACTGTAATTATAAATGAATATTAAAGTTACTATACAAATAACATTTATTGAGTATAAAATTGAAATCTTTACTGTAAACATTTTTTTTTCATATCCCTGTCATTCTTCATTAAATTGTTGTTATAAATTGTTGTAATCGAGATCGCCCAATTTTTATTCTTTAACTTTTTTATTTCACCTTCTAGCAATGCAATCAAAAAGGTTTTACTAAAATTCATTCAAAGGCCCTAGATTCCGAGCATTTGCCATTTTTACGTCTTATGCCAATCCACTATTATGGCATACATAATTTGTTTTGCCATAATGATTATTTTACAATGTGTACAAGTATAAACAATCAGTAAAAGTTTTAACAAATGATAAAATATGAATAGAGTAGGTGATAGCCCACTGGCTAGCTCCCATACAAGCTTAATATAAATAATAAGGGAGTGCACTGCAAATCCAAGTGTTTAACTTGGTGTTTTAAAGTAAAACATGTAAGTGTTTTTTTCATTCTTAGTGTTTAGAAATTAAACTGTATAAACTATTACACAAAACATTACAAGTGTTTTAAAAAGAAATATAAAACACTAAGGTGCTTTATTTAAAAACGCTTTATCCGTTTAATGATAAAAACACTTCTAACTGTTTAGTCATTAACCGTGTACTTTTATATAAAGTGCTTTAAAATAAAACAGATTCTATCAAATTAAACGTTTACGGAGAAAAACGTTTCGGCCCTAAAACGTTTGTATAATAGAACTTTAATTTTTTAAAACACAATAAATTATTGAAGTCACTAAATTATATCTGTAATTAATATAACAAATAAATATGTATATTTGTATATGTTAGGTTTATTTTAATAATGAATGCTTATGTTCTACGTTTGTCTATTATTATTCACAAATACTCTTTCTCTTATAATACTAATTACTTAATCTTGTCTATACGCATCACACATCTATTCTTCCATATTTCTTTTACACACACTTGCTCCCTCTATATATTCTCACACTCCTCCTCGATTTTCCAAATTTGTAATTTAAAAATCGCTCCTTTAGTTAATTATCTTTTGAATTAACTCATAAAATCTTTCGTATGCTAACGGCTTCGTTAATACATCTGCTAAATTCTCTTTTGTATACACATGGCATATCTCTATTTCCTTCTTGATTGCCAAATCCTTTATAAAATGTTGTTTTATTTCAATGTGTTTTTCTCTTTTGGAGTTTTCATGATTGTAAATCATCTCGATTGCACTTTTGCTATCCATATATAATATTCTTCGTATATCATTCTTGAATTCCGTTATGATTCCTTTTATATTTATTAATTCTTGGCATGATACTGCGGCTGCTACATATTCCGCTTCAGCTGTTGATAATGCTACGCAACTCTGTTTCTTTGAGAACCAACTTACAGGGTTTCCTGCATATAGCGTGACTGATCCACTAACACTCTTTCTGTCAGTTTTGTCACCTGCCCAATCTGCATCTGAAAATGTTTCTAACACTCTGGTTCCTTTCCTGTATGTTAATCCTTCATCTGCTATCCCTTTTATATATCGAAGTATTCTTTTTGCTGCCATCCAAGATTGTGTTGTTGGTTTGTACAATGATCTACTTAGGTAACTGGTTGCAAACATTATGTCCGGTCTCGTTGTATAAGCTAAGTACATTAACGACCCTATTAATTGTCTGTATGGAACACTTACTTCTTCTTCTTTTGTTTCCCTTTGATAGCCTACTTCCATTGGTGTTCTTACCGGGTTTGCTTCTGACATCCGAAATTTTTCTAGAATTTTTCTTATATATTTTCTTCTTCTTCTTGTTCCCCTCCTACCGGAGATTGGAAATCATCATGGTTATTCTGACCCTGTCTACTGCTTTTCTGAATAATTCTCCCGAACTGCAATTGAACCATTCGCGGAGATTCCGCAACCAGGATATTCTTCTTCTGCCTACTGTACGTTTCCCTTTAATCTTGCCTTGCATTATGTTTCTTAGCTGTGTGTATTTTTCCCCTCTCATAATGTGGCCTAGATATTCCAATTTTCGTCTTTTGATTGTATTCAGAACCTCTTTTTCTTTCCTTATTTGATTTAACACTTCCGTATTTGTTTTATGTTCTGTCCATGATATTTTCATTAAACGCCGATAGCACCACATTTCAAATGCTTCTATATTCTTTATGTTGTTTTGTTTCAACGTCCAAGCTTCAATGCCATAGAGTAATGTGGAGAAGACGTAACAGCGGAGCATTCTAAGTCGTAGTTTAATAGTCACGTCACGGTTGCAAAGAAATTTTCTCATCTTGTTAAAAATTATTCTTGCTATTTCAATACGACATTTTATCTCTTTTGTCTGGTTTCCATCGTCCCTTATCCATGTACCCAAATATTTGTACTCTGACACCCCTTCCATTTGCACCTTGTCAAGAATTAGATTGTCTCTAACATTTATGTTTTTTGTTATTACCATATGTTTTGTTTTCTTGAGATTCATTTTTAATCCGTATTTATTACAGTGGTAGTTCATACGTACTAGTATGTGTTGTAAGTCTTCTAGATTTTCGGCCATTATGACGGTATCGTCTGCATACCGGATGTTATTCACATTTTCGCCATTGATTAATATGCCTTCTGATGCTTCAGTTAGAGCTTCTTCGCAAATAACTTCGCTGTACAAATTAAAAAGCAGAGGTGACAGAATACAGCCCTGGCGTACTCCTCGACATATTTGGATTTCCTCTGTTAGTTCTCCATCAATTTTAATTCGTGCTTTCTGTTTCCAATACAAGTTGAGAATGATTCTGATATCTCTACTGTCTATGTTTTTACTTTCTAAGATTTGTTTTAACTGCTCGTGTTTCACCCTGTCGAAAGCTTTCTCAAAATCAATGAAGCAGGCATGTAAATCCTGGTTCATGTCTAAGCATCTCTGCATTAGGACGTTAAATCCAAATAAAGCTTCTCTCGTGCCTAGTCCCTTTCGGAATCCCATCTGTGTCTTGCTAATTTCTTTCTCAAGTTTATTGTACAGTCTGTTGTGTATTATTCTAAGGAACACCTTTAGTGTGTGGCTCATTAGAGATATTGTACGATGTTCGCTACATTCTTTAGTATTAGTTTTCTTTGGTATAGCCACAAATGTAGACACAAGCCATTGTTCAGGTATTACTCCGGTTATGTATATATTATTAAACAGTTCCAGGAGTATATCTATTGCTTCTTCGTCCATTAGTTTCAGCAGTTCACTTGGAATTTCATCCGGCCCATTTGCTTTACCATCTTTTGTTTTTTGTAAAGCGTATTCCAATTCTCGTTTCAGTATTTTTGGCCCAGTGTCGCTATCCGTTTTATACTTTCTTCAATATTTTCTCTTCTATCTTCATCTTTAAATAGTTCCTTTATATATTCTGTCCATCTTCTAAGTTTTTGTTTAATATCCACTATCAATGTGCCATCCGCATCTCTCAGCAGACTTGTTGTTTTAGTTTTGTTTAAACCTGTTATTTCTTTTATCTTTTTATGTGCATTAAATGAATCATATTTTGTTTCGTATTCTTCTATTTCTTTACACTGTTCACTCAACCATAACTCTTTAGCGTGTCTTACTTTCTGTTGAATTATTTTATTTATCTCTTGATACTTGTTATGATTAGTTGTCTTATATGTTCTTCTTTTATTCATAAGTGTCAATATTTCCTCTGTTATCCACCTTTTATGTTTTGTCTTTTCAGGTTTAAGATATTTACTAGCTGCTGTTACTATACCTTCCGACATTTTTTCCCATTGTTGATTAATATTTTGTGCATCTGTATTCTTTATATTTGCTTTTTGCATGCTTTCCTTTATGGCTGTTGTTATTTTTTCTTTTACTTCTTTATTATTTAACCTTCTGTAATCTATTCTTGTATTATTTGATTTTTTTGTCTTCCTTAATTTGATTAACATTGTCACGACAACTGGATTGTGGTCGGATCCTATATCGGCTCCTGGATAGGTTTTAGCAGAGGTGATGGCATTTCTATATCTTTTAGATACCAATACAAAATCTATTTGATTTCTGACTATTTTATTTGGTTTATCTGCGGGTGATTTCCAAGTATAAAGTCTACGTTTTGGTAATTGGTAGAAAGTGTTTGTAATCATCATTCCATTATTTTGACAGAATTGAACCAAACGATCTCCACGTTCATTCCGGACACCTAGGCCATATCTACCCACATATCCCTCTACGGGTTCTTCTCCGACTTTGGCATTAAAATCACCCATGACCATTGTCACGTCATGTTTTTTGGTGGTGTTCAGTACTTCTTCTAATCCTGTATAGAATTCCTCGTGTTCTTCCTCATCTTTTTGTGCCGTCGGAGCATACACCTGAATCAAATTTATTTTCCTTTGCTTTGTTTGTAGTTGTAGCATCATTATTCTATCTGAGTAAGGTGTAAAATGTACTACAGATTTACTTACTTTTTGAGTAGTTATTATAGCTACACCGTATCGGTGTCTGGTATCATCATTTCCTGAATAGTAGATAGTTCCATTTCTTGTGCAGCATTTTCCTGATTGCGGCCATTGCACGTCGCTTATACCCGGTATATCTATATTTAGTCTTTCCATCTCCATCGTTACATTCTCTAATTTTCCCGCTGCATACAGACTTCTTACGTTCCAAGTCGCAATTTTCAATGTTGACCGGGGGATTCTTAGCACCCTCTGATCGTTTAGGATCTGCCCGGGACTGAGGGCCGTTTCTATATAATTCTCAACCATGATAACTTGACTAGGAAGATTAATGAGGTGGTTTTCCGTTGCCTTCCTCATCGCAGACCTAAAACCGTTTTCATTGCTACAATTGCGCTTTTAGGTATCTATAATTGAGCCTTTAAGGAATTCATTATTCGGTAGCCTCAACTTAGTAATAATGGTACTGCTGCCCACCATTATGTCCATATCGGACTCTTTGTTGCTAGTTTTGGTCCGCCCCGGATATTTGATTTCTCCGGTACCCCCCATATCTGGGAGGCATTCCCCTATCCGCCACCTGGGGAGGCGCCCGATGGGGGACTAGCTACCCCGCACGGGATCTTTCGATTTGAATATCTTTTGAAGATTTTCGACTGTTTCTTCTATTTCTTTGGTGTCTCCTGTAATTATAACATCATCTACGAATACTAAAAGCCATACATTATTTTTACTATACAAACAAAAGTCATAATTTGATTTCTTAAAACCTAAGTCACTTAATACGCTATTAAACTTATTGTTCCAAACTTTCGGACTCTCCTTTAGACCGTATAATGACCTGTTTAACTTTAGCACATTGTTTTTGTTTATTCTTACACCTTCTGGTATTGTTATGTACACTTCTGACTCTAGTTCTCCATTTAGAAATGCCGTTGGTATATCTAATTGACGCACTTTCCAATCATTTTGTAGAGCTTCTACTAGAAATGTTCTTACTGTTGACATCCTTGCCACAGGTGCATTATTGTCAAACGTGTTTAGTTCTTCTTGTTGGAATCCTTTTGCGACTAAACGTGCCTTTTTTGTTCAATCGTTTTTGACTTTAAATATCCATTTGGTTTCAATTACATTTTTACCTTTTGGTAGTTTCGTTGCTGTCCACGTTTTGGCTTCTTTGTGTGAATTTATTTCTTTTTCAATTGCTGTTGTCCAGTCTTCGTCTCTCTGTGCTTCTGCGTAATACTTTGGTACGTCTTCTTGTTGTAGATTTGTGTAATAAGCTGAATATACTTCGTAATCTTTTAGGTAATTTGGTGTTTTTACTTCTCGACCAGTTCTCGATTTTTGTTGTTCTTCGTCTTTCTGCTCCTCCTCTCTGGTAACTTCTTCTATTGATATTTCTTCGTCGTTTTCAATATCTTCTGTAGTTTCCTCCATATTCACTATGTGTGTTAATGGTTCGTCAATCTGTTCTTCTTCAACACATTTTTGATCTTCCAAAAATATAACATCTCTGCTCACTATAACTTTCTTAGTATTTTGATCCATTAACCTGTAACCTTTTACTGCGTTTCCATATCCTACTTCTTGGATTTTGCATCCCACTTTTGTAGTAGTTCTTGTGGTATATGTACCATTGATTTACATCCAAACACTCTAAGATGTTTCAAACTTACTTTACGACCGCTCCATTTTGTTTGTGGTACCTCTCCATTTAATGCTTTTGTTGGGATTCTATTAATTAAGTACACTGCTGTATTTACAGCTTCCGCCCAATATTCCTTAGATAATTTAGCATCTAATAACATTGTCCTGGCTTTTTCTACAATTGTTCGATTTGCGCGTTCCGCAACGCCATTTTGTTGAGGTGTATATCTCACTGTTCGATGGTGTATTATGCCGTTTTCTTTTAATGTTTGTTCAAAATTTTTGTTTATATATTCTTTGCCATTGTCTGATCTTAATTTCTTTATCTTCTTACCCGTTTGTTTTTTGCACATATTTTTAAATATTTCTAACACTTCATCTTTGCTTTTTATTATAAACACAAAGATTTTTCTGGAATAATCGTCTATGAACGTTATAAAGTATTTACTTCCACCTATTGAGGTTGTTTCCATAGGTCCACATAAATCTGTATGTACCAATTCCAATACTTCTTTTGATTTGTTCATACTTCTTTCGAACGGTTGTCGACTTTGTTTACCTTCGATGCATATCTCACAAGTTTCTTCAATATATCTGTTACAGTTTATTTGTTGTAATTTATTTAGTACAATCATATTCTTCCTGTTTGTGTGTCCTAATCTTCTGTGCCATAATTTATCTTCTTGTACTGCTAAATGAACTACTTCGTTGTTGCTTTTCTTTTCTATTGTATCTAATTTATATATACCATTTGATTCACTAGCGGTTGCTACGAGTTCTCCCAATAGATCATAAATTTTACCACCGTATTTGTTGAATACTACTTTGTGTCCTTTATTGCAAATTTTATTTACTGATAAGATATTTACTGCTGCATCGGAGCTGTATAATACTTCTTTAGCTTTTATTTGTTTTTCTTCTCCTTTTAATTTGAGTTTGATTGTTGCTGTTCCCATGGAGTTAATTTCTAATTCATTTTTGTTGGCTGCTAACACGGTTGTATTTCTTTCTTCTAATTCTTCTAGGTTATTTCTGTTTTTACTTATGTGGGCTGATGCACATGAATCTAGGTACCATTCTTCATTATTTATGCTGCTTGTACTGTTTACATAACCAAAAAATGATTTGTTTTCTGTCTTTGTTGTCGGTTTCTTCTTAAACTTATTCTGATTTTCTCTTTGGTTTCTGTTCTCTCTTTCGTCCCTGTTTTTTCTGCAATATTTTGCTATGTGCCCATATTTGTTGCAGTTGTAACACTTTACACTATTACCAGTTTGTGTCTTCTTTGGATTAGAATAGAATGCTGTGTTTTCTTGTTTATTTTGTCTTTGTGGTTCTTCTCCTTTAACATCTTGTAACAGTTTTACTTTAATTGAATCTCCAGTGATTCTTAATCCCGAACTCTCTATACCCATTATCATAGGTTTGTACTCTTCTGGTAGACCAGCTAATAACAAGGTTCCGACCCATTCGTCGTTTACTACAAAACCCATATCATTTAGTTTATACGCTGTTGATATAATAGTATCACAATATACTTCCACTGTTTTGTATTTGTCTAATTTAGTGGTGACTAATTTTCATAATAGACCTACTTTTCTTGTTAAGCCTGAATCTTCAAATGCACTTTGTATTGCACACCATGCTTCTCGTGCTGTTTTTGAGTTTTTTATATGTGAATAATTTACCTTTTCTACTGCTAGAATTATTTTTGACAACGCCTTTTGGTCTTTCTTTGGATCCACAACTTTTGTGTTTTCGTCTATCGCTTCCCAAAGATCGTCTAGTTTTAGTAATGCTTCCATGGAAAATTTCCATTCACTATAGTTTTCTCGTCCAATAAGTTTTTCAATTGCAAAGACATTACTCGTTGCAGTCATTTTTATTGTTTCTTTTGCACGTGGTTATGGAACTTTTTAACCTTACTTTTAGTTTTTCTTGTTTTCTTGAGTTATCCTGGGCCCATAACCTTTGTTAGGTTTATTTTAATAATGAATGCTTATGTTCTACGTTTGTCTATTATTATTCACAAATACTCTTTCTCTTATAATACTAATTACTTAATCTTGACTATACGCATCACACATCTATTCTTCCATATTTCTTTTACACACACTTGCTCCCTCTATATATTCTCACAGTATAAAATATTATTATTATTATTAAAGGAAGTTTTCAAATTGTTAGTTATTGTAGGTATTATCCTACAAATTCTAATCGATTAAAATTAATTAAAAGAATAGAGGTTAGATTTTTTATTTTAAAACGTGCAAGTGTGTGGAAAAATTAAATTCTCAACATTGATAATTTGTTGTTGATAATTAAAAATTTCTGGTATCGATAATATGTTCAGTTGGGGTTCGTAATAAATAGTTTCAAGCCTTGATATTACAAATAAAAATTGGTCATTTAATATACAGATATCATTAATTTCAGCTAATAATGGCATTATTTCTTCATTACATTCAAGTAAAACTATACTGTTATGATTGTTTGGAAAACTACCCAACAAACCGGTTCCACCCTCACACTACTGTGTTTTTGCAACGGCAGGCACATTTGTTGCGCTCAGTATTTCAGTGAATGATTAACCATTCGTTTGCGCTTTAATCTCATTCGTTTGCTGTTTAATCAAATGGTGTGTGTATTTCAGTTGCCGGTTTAGCTTAAACAATTCGTTAAACAATCAATTTACTAATTGGTCGATTCAGTACGATTAAAATCTCGTTAGCATAGATTAAACAGAGTAAGATGCTCCGATCAACAGTAAAAAAAGGGAAACAAAATTGCGACTACCACGCCGCAATTGGCAGTGCAAAGGAACTACATATAATCAGCGGCAGATTCAAATTTATTATTTGATGATATTCTCATTGAAAAACATATACATAAGAGAGGTAAATAAAACGAACTTATAATTTTTAACATACAAGGATATTTTATAAACCATTTGTTATGCTTCTTGTCATCATTAAACCTAAAAGGAAAGTTTGAATCCAAAATCAAAATGTAAACAATTGTGTTACAAAAATTTACCAAGATTTTGAAATAAAACTAACCTTATGGTAATAATAACAATATACATAAAAATGGCTTACAAAATAGCCCTATTAATTCTATATTATATCAAAAATTTAATATGGATTACAACTAGAACTTACAATCTAATTCACAGCAATCAAATAAATATGTTAAATATTAAAAATTATGAATTTTTTATGTATCCCTATATAAAACATTTTAAGTGTTTTAGAATTAAACATTTGTGGTGTTTATCTTACATTAAACACTACGTAGCGTTTAGTTGGCGACTACAAGTATTTAAACGCTTAAAGTGTTTTAAAATAAAACACTTGGATTTGCAGTGAAAGGATAATGATTCAGTCGACATAACTGGGATTGATCACCCTGGAATTGTTGAATTACTGGAAAAACCATCGAATACAACAGAATTAAAACTCATACCAGAGGAGACATATAACAAATTAAAATTAGAAGGAAAACTATATTGCTATAATAAATACTTTTTATATGATGCAACGTTGCAAATGATATATTTCAGATGGAGTAAATCCTGCTCAACGTCGGGGCTTCGAGCGTCGTTGAAGGATCTCCCACAAATTTGTGCACAATTTAAAATAAATGAATTAATTATTGTAAAGTATGATAAATGCGCATTATACTTAATAAATGAACTAAGCAAGTTTTCCAAAGAATATAAGAAATGTAACATAAAAATCACAATTATAAATCATAAACGTACTATAAATGATGTACCAACAAGACAATTAATATTAAACGAATTCCAAATGCTACCTACAGGGGCACATGCTGGAATAAATAGAATGTTTAATAACATTAGAAAATATTATTTTTGGAATGGTCTTCGAAAGGATATCAAATCTTTTGTGAAAAAATGTGACGATTGCCAACGTTACAAACATTCAAGACCACATAGACAAGAAATGTCAATTACTACCACAGCTTCCTCAGCTTTCCAAAAAATATTTTTAGATTTAGTAGGTCCACTTGATTTAGACATCAATGGAAATAAATACATTCTAACAATACAATGTGATCTTTCAAAATTTGTAGAAGCTTATCCACTTCCAAATAAAGAAGCTCAAACAGTAGCAAACTCATTTGTAAATAATTTTATACTGCGATATGGTATACCTACAGAAATTGTAACATATCAAGGCACAGAATTCATGTCAAATATTTTTTCTGAAACATGTAAACTATTACAGATTAACCAATTAAATTCAACAGCGTATCATCACGAAACTTTAGGCTCTTTAGAAAATTCACATAAACATTTAGGAGCTTATTTGCGAATACAAACGGCACGTTATAATAGTGCATGGAGTAATTGGTTACCTTTTTGGTGTTTTTCGTATAATACCACGGTTCACACCGAAATAAAATATACACCTTATGAACTTGTGTTCGGTAAAACAGTTCGTTTACCATCAGAAATTAGTGAAACGATTGATCCGTTATATACTTTTGACAATTATCCATTCCAATTAAAATTTCGTTTACAACAAGCTAGTGCTGATGCGAGAGAAAAGTTGTTAAAATCTAAATAGAAAAGAAAAAATTTATATGACCAACGCAGTACTGCTAATGTTAAATATAAGTTAGGAGATTTAGTATTATTAGAAAATAGTGAAAATCGCAATAAAATGGTGGAATTATTCAAAGGACCTTATAGGGTATTAGCTGATAAACCACCAAATATAGAATTGGAAATAAACAATAAAAAAGTGACAGTGCATAAAAACAGAGTGAAACGATACCATAATTAAAGGAAGTGATTAGTAAGTTAACATTAAGATAAGAACCTTTGTAGTAAGATATAATTTAAGGGTTCAGCAGTAATAAAAAAGAAAAAAAACACTTTTTTTTTCTATTACCCCGGAGGTGTAGGGGGAAAGTGGCATGAAACAGCCAGTTTTAAAAAAAGGGGTAAATAATATAGAAGGACATAAATAAATCAAATTTTTTTTTAAATCTGTAATTGTTCATGCATTTATGTACGTAATGTCATAAAACATTTTTCAAAATTAACGATATTTTTCGACTTCTAATCATTTATAAAAAAAGTAAAATTTGGCTTTTTCATAACCTATAAGTATTGAAACAGCCAACGTAATTTTTGAAAAAGCCATGTTCTTATTACAAGATTAAAACTGCACATTAACGAAGATATTATTTAATAATAATCTTAAGCTATAATTTTAGATCTTATATAATTATAAAACGTTTTAAATAACGCAAACTTTCGATAAAATATTTACTTACATAAATCTAAGTAACTGTCAAAAATTTGACGTTTGAGATCAATCATTGCAAAACTTAAAAACGTTTTAGCAAAAATAATGCAATTTCCTTTTACGCCACAGGATTTATATGCCCAACCATTAGAATTTTGCATCGGTACCACTCTTGATTGCTGTTACTACAATTATTATTGCATTTTATGCAATTAAAAGGTGGCTTTTTCATTACACTGCAGTCCGGCTATTTCAAAACATATTCTCTCAAGAAACAAAATCTCGAAAATTACTATGAAATCAAAGATTAGTCTACAAAATGTATACGTTATTAGAAGGCCTAATATATCTTCTTCTTCTTATGTCGCCTTCTCCTGTCGAAGGTTGGCGATCCAAATGGCAATTGTAGCTTTAGAAACTGCAGCTCGGAAAATTTCTGCGGATGAACACCCATACCATCTTCTCAAATCTTTCAGCCATCAGTTTTGGCGTCTTCCAACTGATCGTCGTCCTTTTATTTTTCCCTCTATGATAATTCTCAATAGTTCGTATCTTTCGCCTCTCATCACGTGTCCTATGTATTGTGTTTTTCTTACTTTAATGGTGTTCATTAGTTCTCTTTGTTTATTCATTCGTATGAGAATTTCGTCATTGGTTACACGTTGCGTTCATGAAACACGCAACATTCGCCTGTATAAATACATTTCGAAAGCATTTATCTATAAAATTATAGTGTAATCATATTATTATTAGTTTTGTACGTATAGGCGTTAGAAAACAAATAAACTGAACTCAAAACCTTACTTTTTGACGACAAAATCTTCAATACGTCGTATCGGCGCCGTTTATTGACGGTGAACGGTCAAATTTTTGTGGGGGATATCTGGATAGTGTTGCTATCTTAAAATATTAATACATGAACGATTCGTATGAAAACTACCGCGTAATTGATAATGGCTTTTTCAAAACTTGGCTGTTTCATGCCACTTTCCCCCTAATGGGTTAATAAAATGTCATATTATCAAATTATCTAGAACGCGGAGTTTAAACTTTGAACTGCAATTAATGCATTCTTCAATAAGCGCGATTCAACACTATTTGGCAATAAGCAACGATGCAAACGAAGTGCATTCTTCTTGACCTGATTATACCACCAATAGGATATATATAGGAGTAGAATTAAGTAAAGATAAGTGAAGTTTTAGTATGAGTTAGTTTTAGACCATAGTCTAGTACCTACAATGTAGAACTGTGTGATAATGTGATTGAATAATATTTCATTAAATATGAGAACAGTTATTCTCGATTTAATATAAAAGCGAACCTTTACACTACGTTAAATTTTAATATTACTTTATGTAAAATACCCCATACCTAAAATGTATACTTTTCGAGATATTAATTTTTTTAATGAATAATTGTCAGTTTCAGACCCTTATATTACAAGTTCTATGTGAACATCTTCTATACCAAATAAAATGAGTCTTCCCGGTTAATGAGTAGAAAGATCAAGCTAATTGGGAATTTGTTCAAAATTGCTTTATTGTATACAGGGCTAGTAAAAAAAGGTGTAGAAAGTTCAACTTCAAAAAATTCAAATATCTTAATTTTTTTAAATGAAACCACCACTTTTTTTTTCTTTTACCGAAATCTACGGTCAAAAATAAGGGGAGTTTATGTTTACTTTCCTATACCTAAACCTAAGCGTTTTTGAGATTAATATCTACACGGAGAAAAAAATATCCTTATAATAACTATCTAACGTATACCCAATTGACGTATCGTTCTGACAAGGATTCGCATGTCTAATTTAACGATATTTATAAATCAATTTGACAATCCATAGTATGATCAAAACAGCTTTACATAGTATACTTATAATAAGGATTCGTTTATTTGTTTCAAGCGTTCAAACGAAAAGCTCTCGTGAACGTGTGCAGTATCCGTCGTGTAGGTAACTGGATAGTTAATTTGAGGATTTGAATAGTTATAATAGGGATACGTATGGTTATTATAACGATATTTTGTTCTCCGTGCATATCCGTTAAATCACTATGACAAGAATCTTTTGAATGTCTAAAACAGTAATACGGATCGTTACTATAACGATCCGCAATAAGGATTCACTGGATAGCTAAATTAGCTATACGGCGTATCCTTGTGAAAGATAACTATCCAACGAATAGCTATAATAGGGATACGTATGCTTATTATAAGGATATTTTTTTCTCCGTGTAATAAACTTTTGTTAATACAAAAGTTTAAAAGTTTTTATTATGTCTGCCTTATTGTTGCTTATTGAAAGTAGGCCATGTTATTAATTTTTTTAATTTAGTAGGCCGTATATGTAGTTTTCTTAAGTAAATATTAATTGTTATTATTTGTGGTTATTGGCATTTTTACCAAGTGATAGATATGGCTCGGTCGGAATCAAACAATGAAGATTATGTAAAATTGTTTAAAACATGGTGAATGTGACCGAGTTATTACTAGAACATGTGCTTTATTACCCTTTGGGATAAGCAGCATAGTATCCAAGAACATTGATTGTATTAATATTATTATCAACAATAGGCTTCACTTTTTTAACTTTTTGTTTAAACACCCAAATTGTGTTAAATTTTTAAGTATTTTTTCACGGTGTCACGGGTGGTTCGTGGTCGATCTGGATGTTTTGTAGCAAATAAAACACATGTTCTAGTAATAACTCTGTCACATTCCCCATGTATTAAAAATAAATTTACATAATCTTTATTGTTTGATTCCAAACGAGCTATATCTATCACTTGGTAAAAGTACCAATAATCACAAATAATAGCAATTAATATTTAATTAAGAGAGCTACATATACGGTCTACTAAGTTAAAAAAATTAATAACATGGCCTACTTTTAATAAGCAACAACAAGGCGGAAATAATAAAAACTTTTAAACTTTTGTTAATATCTCAAAAACGCTTAGGTTTAGGTATAGGATAGTAGACATAAACTCCCCTTATTTTTGGCCGTAGATTTCGGTAAAAGAAAAAAAAAGTGGTGGTTTTATTTAAAAAAATTAAGATATTTGACTTTTTTGAAGTTGAACTTTCTACACCTTTTTTTACTAACCCTATATACAATAAAGCAATTTTGAACAGGTCACCAATTAGCTTGATCTTTCTACTCATTAACCGGAAAGACTAATTTTATTTGGTATAAGGAATGTTCACATAGAATTTTTAATGTAAGGGTCTGAAACTGACAATTATTCATTAAAAAAATTAATATCTCAAAAGTATACATTTTAGGTATAGGGTATTTTACATAAAGTAATATTAAAATTTAACGTAGAATCCGAAAAAAAAATAATATATAGGGTGTTCTATTCAAAATAACGTAGTTGCTGTTCGCTTCCGGTATAACCGGAAGTGGCATGTCTTTCAAAATATTTTCCCTGAATTTGCCATAACATGTTATCCCTCTATACCAATTTTTATAAAAATCGTGTGAGTAGTTTTCAATATATAGATAGTGTAAGATTGTTGTGAAACACCCTGTATAAGGAAGATTTGATCTAGTTTAATCCAATTTTCTTCATTTTCATAATTGCAATTTTTAGTGGTTTTTTGCAATTTACTCAAAATTTTAGAGTTATATTGGGTAAACCGACCTCAAATTCGGATTCAGGGCATCGAAATACATAACCCCAGGTGGGTCTGGTCAAAAGTACTGACCACTTTTTTATTTTTGTGTGCCAGTGTTATTAATTTTTGTAAAGAACAAGTAATTATGGAATTAAATTTATTATTATCAGTATTCTATATAACATCTATATTTAACATCTATATCATCTAAGATTTTATCATCTACATATTCAACATTTTATTTCTGAGTTTGATATGTGATGTAGTGGGTAAGGGTTTAGTCATGATATCCGCAATGTTTTCTTTAGTGGATATCCATTTAACTTTAATTTTGCCCGCCAAGACACATGATTTGACCAAATCACCATGAGTATCAGCCATTTGAGGTTTCTTGCCAGTCATTTCTTTTTTAGCCAGGTTGGACTTGATGAGTTCGACGTCATTATCGAAGTCTTTTAATTTGTGACTTCCTTCCATTTGAATACAGCCACAGGCTGATTTATTGTCGCATCTCATAGTGACTGGATACATAATTTTACCTATTATATCTCTAGTCGCTTTATCCAAGGAAATTATTTCGTTACAAGATTCGCTCATGGCAAGATATTCTGCTTGACATCTCGATGTGGCCGGAGAGGACTGTTTGTGACTTCTCCAAGCTACTGTATCCTCAAATAGTTTGTATTATGTAACCACTTGTTGAAGTCGATTTTTCACAATCTCTGAAGCTATTGTCAGTCATAGCTTTCATCACTTCGGTTTTACCTCTATAGTACAAACCCAAATCGGTTGTTCCTCTAAGATATCTGAAAATTCTTTTGACTTCAGTCCACTCTCCTTTAGTTGGTTTATTTTGATTTCTAGACAGTAAATTCACAGCATATGCTATATCTGGTCTGGTTGCACCAGCAAGATACAACAAACTCCCTATAGCTTCTCTATAAGGTGCATTAGTTGGAAAATCAGAATCATCTAATTTTTTTTTATTTTTATTGTTTCTGTTTTTGACTTGTCTAGTTATCATGGGTGTGTCTTGAGCATTGCATTCTTTCAAATCAAATCGTTCTAGGATTTTTTCAGTGTATTCAGGCAGTGTAATAGACATTTCACGTTTACTTCTATCACGGTAAACCTTCATTACAAGAAAATTTTCTGGTTCTCCCAAAACTTTCATTTCAAAAACGTTACTGAAATGATTTATAATTTCATCTAATTTTTCTAGTACGTTACTAGCTGCAATCATATCATCTAAATATAGGATTACAATTGCAATTTTTCCTTCTTTTCTCCAGGTAAATAAGCATGGCTCATTTAAGTAATTTTCCAAACCCAATTTCAGCGCTTCTTCAGTAAACTTTTTATTCTATCTTTTAAGACTAATCCGCAAACCATATAAAGACTTTTTAAGCTTCCAGACTTGTTTCTCTGATTTTGTCACTGCAATTATAGCCTTCTGGAATCTCCATAAAAACAGTCTTTTTTAGAAGGGGGTCAATTGAACCACGGGGCAATTAAACCAGTGGGCTTAAAAAATCGAAAAAATCAAAAAAAAATGAATCGTCCTCTCAAAATTGGTTTCGAATATGCGACAGCTTGGTTTGCACAAAATTTCAAATCATTATGATAATTTAATCTTTCATTATCGATTTTTCGTGTTTTTTAGTATGTCAAAGTTGTTTTTCAGCTGTCGACAAATTTTTTTATAATATTGTAATTTTCATTTTTAATGACAAAAATTTATTTGTTATGTTTTTATACATGCATATTATTTAAATTCTCTATCGATTCTTTGCAAAATAGTTCTTTTAATAATTTATTTTACACTAATTACTACAAAATCGTCATATGGGGTCAATTGAACCATCAATTTCGGGGGCGTTGAACCACTGTGAGCATCAGACTTGCGCGCGCATCTCGGCTTACAAATGAAAATATTCACAGTAATAAAAATGTAGCGTTTGTTGTTGTAATGTTCAATCAACAGAAAATTTAGCTTCCAGCCAAAGAATTTTCAGCTGAACGTATTGTCTCCAAATGATGGCAACAACGGTATTCTACACGACAAAACTAATCAAATACAAGAAGCTGTTATTCTTACTCCCTTACTAATACGTCTTTTACCCAAAGCTACACCTAGTCAAAATACTAGAAAGGGTCGTGTACGAGGCAAAACTGCAATATTGAAAGGAAAATCAGTGATATTAAAAGACCAAAAAAAATGAATTTAACTGAAAAGCCAAAGAAAGTTAAAAAAACTAACAAAAAAAAATAATTTTGTCGATAAAAGTTTTGTGAAAGTGTTGATTATTATGATATATAATATAATAAGTTTCATCAAAAATAAGTAATATAAGGTTAAAGATTAAATAAATAATAATATATTTATTAAAAATATTTGTTTTTATGTTAGGCACTGTCGGTTCAATTGACCCCGACTAATGGTTCAATTGCCCCTACGTGGGGGACGATTGAACCATTCGACGCCGTTGCACAATTGACTATTTATTGGAAATTTTTATTATTTGTTGACTAATTCACATGTCGAAAATGATAATGGATAAAATAAACTATTCTTCCGTGAAAAAAAAATTATTATTTTGGTTTTATTCATCAAAAAATAAATTCTTGATCATTTTTTGGTTTAATTGACCCCCTTCTCCCCTACCATACAGAAAAGCCGTTTTTACATCCATCTGTCTTGCTTCTAAATCAAGTTTGTTTATGACTGCTAGTGCTAATCTAATTACTGGAAGTCTTGAGACTGGAGCATAAGTTTCTTTCAATTCATACTTGTTTACATCTAGGAAACCGCTTACAACCACTCTGGCTTTATAAATGGTTTCTCCATTTTTGCCAATTTTGGTTTTAAAAACCCATCTAGAGTTCACTACATTAGCATCTACAGGTCTGTCCACCAACTCGTAGACTTTATTATCTTCTATTGATTTTAGTTCCTTTTTAACTGCATTTACCCAATCAACACTGTCTTCGCGCAATAAACACTCTCTGTAATTACTGGGATCTTTGCCGATAGAGGCAAGCATAGCGTGTATAAATTTTCTTCTTCTAGGATCTTGTACTTCTTTATTGTTTTGGCATAAACAAAGTTTTCATCTATCTTGGGCTTTGGATTTCTTTTTGAAGTTCTGAGGTTCTTAGATTGGGTATCAGTTGATGCATTTTCATCTTGTTTACGCTTTTTGGGTTTGTCTGGGTTAACTAGTTTATCATCAACGTCTTTTGTTACAGGAGTATTTGCACCTGAAAGTTCAGAGTCTATTTTCTCATCAATTGGATTGTCATCTATTTCTACGTCAATTTGTTTTTCAATTGTTGGAGAATCTTCAACTTCTAAAACTTCCGTTTTGTAAATATCTATGCAAACTAGTTTTTTATTAAACCTGACATGTCTGGAGTTCAAAAACTTCCCAGAGGTTGGCTCCCACAATACATATCCCGTACGTGAGTAACCTACCAGTATGGCTCTTATTGCTCTTTGAGAAAACTTATTTTCCGATATTGGAAGTTTAGCATAAACTCAACATTAGGCTGTATCAAAAAAATCGACTATTTTTTTTTTTTGAAAAATATACTGAAAATCTTGTTTAGAATACCGAAAAAATACGCCAGTTTAACGGACAGCTCTTAATTTTAATATTAAGATGTCCCGCATCACGATTTTCCATTTCCCATTTAAATAACATGGGAAAATTTGATTTCTCAAGTTTGGAATTTTTTAGCTCTACAACGAATTAACGAATCGGTAAACCTTACCATACCTTTACAGGAAATTGAATGCTCTACAAAAAAAGCCTTTTATAAATTTTTGATAAATTCACTCCTTCAAAAGTTATTCAAGGTCAAAGTTGAAACTATTGTAAATTCTAAGAAATTTTCACTTTTTTGGAGCATCTTTTATACTTATTACAATATTTTGTTACAAATTAGCTTTTGTAAATTTTTTTTGGGTTCCACAAATTTTTTGAACTATTTAAATAAAAGATTATCTTTTAAACCTTACTATACGGTAAGGTTTACCGATTCGTTAATTCGTTGCAGAGCTAAAAAATTCCAAACTTGAGAAATCAAATTTTCCCATGTTATTTAAATGGGAAATGGAAAATCGTAATGCGGGACATCTTAATATTAAAATTAAGAGCTGTCCGTTAAACTGGCGTATTTTTTCGCTATTCTGAACAAGATTTTCAGTATATTTTTCAAAAAAAAAAAATAATCGATTTTTTTGATACAGCCTACTAAACATCCAAAACGTCTAATTTTATTCATATGCGTATTAATCTTTGCATTAAGTTTATTTAATGGTGATACAAAACCATTGGTTTTGTGAGATGTACGATTGTACATATTAATAGCTGTTTCAGCTGCCAATATCCACATCGATTTAGGTAGGCCAGAGTCAAACAATAACGCTCTAATTTTCTGTTGTATTGTTTTGTTAAATCTCTCAGCTGTACCATTTAACTCTGGAGTATACGGTGGTGCATAATCTGATTCTAACTTTTCTTTACGCATAACACGCAGAAAATCACCTCCCGTAAACTCCCTAGCATTATCAGTTCTGATGTAGCACACTTTTTCATTTTTAATAGAATACATTTTTGCAAATCTAGAAAAATCATCTAAAAACACAATAATGTATTTGCAAGCACCTGGGAACGAATTTATTTTAAATTTTCCCATTGTGTCTACATGAATTGTGTGTATCTGTCTATCAGCTATTACTCTGGATTCTTTAAAGAGTAATTTTTCCATCTTAGTTAAAATGCAAGTTTCGCAATCTAAAATATTTTCTTTAAAGTTTACGCTATACAACGACTGCTCAGATTTTTTAAGTTCTCTTAGATAATTCAAGCTTGAATGACCTAGTCTTATGTGTCATAACTAAAGACTGGAAAATATGCACTAAAAAATTACCTATATATGCATGCAATATGCACTAAAAAATTGCCTAAATAGGGTAAATGCGCCAGACCGCTGTCCGGCGCCAGATCTCTGCCCGTCAGCAATAAAATTTGTAAAAACAATAAAACACGACTTGTTAAACAAACTTGTCATGCGCTATTTAGTTACACTCATATTTAGTATTAATTATAATACCTCAATTTCCTGTTATGACTTTCTGTATAGATTTCTAGTTAATGCAAATAAAAGCAAGTGCAACGGTTTTCTCAATTCTAAGTTTTGTGATTCAAAGTGGTAGTGCGCAAACATTTATTTAACAGTAAGTATTTCATATAATTCTTCGTTATAAATCTTAGAAGTAATTAAGTATAAGGTATCATATGTTTCTTTATCATTATAGACAAAATTTAGATAATTTGATTGAAATTGTTAAATATAATTAAAAGGCCGCTAAACGGTTCAAATAAATTTGCGATATTCTATTTCGCGGCTGCCGCCGAAAACGGCAACTGTTACATTGCCAATTAATTATGTTTATTTGTATTAAGGCTTACGTATTTACCGCTCTTTTTGATAAACCTCGTAGAGTTTATTGTTGGGAATGTTGTGTCTAATTTTCGGCCGCCCAAATAACAATGTTTTTTAAATTATACGGTCTTAAAGAAGGCATGAGAAACAGTATGATTTTGCCGGTTATCGAATACTACTGTTTGTGATGATTTTATAGAGGCATATAAAAGGGTCGGTTGTCGGATACGTATTAATATTTCGTTTTTTATAGATGCCATCTTTTAAAAAGTGTAAGAATAAATAAAAAAAAAAAACAAATCACAAAACACAAGGTGCTCAACCATAAAAAGAAAATTATATTCTTATCCAGAAGAATGTCTTAAACGAGCCCTTTATAAAATTCGGGAAAATGGACTATTCATTCGTAAAGCGAGCAAAAGATATAGGGTTCCTAGAACAACAATTCAGGATAGAATTCATGGCAGAGCGGAAGATATTTTAAAAAAACCAGGACCTGCACCTTTATTAACGAAAATTTATTAACGAAAATTCATTGCTCGAACTGTGATGGTGAACTTAATAGTGATACAGAAGAGAACAACGACAAAAATATTGGATGCGATTCTTGTACGCGATGGTATCACTTAAAATGCACCAAATTTATGGGATTTTTATATGAGGAAGCTGCAAATGAGGACTATAATTGTGATTTTTGTGGTTGAATAAAATCAATTAAAGTTAAGGAAACATTTTGTACAACTTCAGACATTGTTTATTAATACATTTTAAGAATAGTTATTGATGTTTGTTATGCTTAGATTGACAATTTGAACATAATTTCGCTCGATGTTGTAGACAAAATATAAAGTAATTTGTAATCGGTCGTCGTAAAATTTATGATGACTAGCCTTCTAGGGTTAATAAAGTTTGCATTTCTTGCTAATAAATAAAAAATGTGACTAGCTAGCTAAAATAACTAAAAATAAATAATAAAATATGCGATTAGCTAGTTAAAATAACTAAAATTCAACGTCGCATTGTCGGGCTGACGTCCAGCTTATACAATGTCGATAAATAGTGTTTGAAGGCCGAGCAATGGTAAAATTGGACATTTTTAAAAGAAGTCTAGTTTCTTAAATTAATTCTAGTTTTTAAAGACTTTTTATAGCTGAATCTAAAATAACAATAGACTAAGTTATCAGAACAAAAAAAAAATACATTTAGAAGAATTTTAAATTTTCTAGCTCAGTTCAAACTTCAAATTTTAGTTAACTGGCCGTCAACCGGCGCATTTACCCTATGCAGTAAAATATGCAAAAAGCATTAATAATATGCAATTTAGTTTTTTTTAAATAAAATACATTCACAAATAAAAACAAATTAATTATTTATTATAACAATATATAATCATATATTTTTCAATATTTTCTAATGTTAAGTTATATCTACGATTACTTAAAATATATTTGTACGATGAAAATGATATTTCCACATCGTAAGATGTTATTGGTGTATATTTCCAACTACAGACTATAGAAGGACTTATAGGTATACTTTCATTGATATTGCCATTTAAAACATTGTTAGCTCATTTTAAAACACTAAATCCTTTGTTTTTATTTAAAATATCCGTTAATTTATGTTTAATGTTATTCCCAACTAATCCCCCAATAGCTCCTATTTTTTCTTCGATCTGGTTGACAATGGTAATACCATTGTTTAATGATAATTTCGGATTATACTACTTTTTTATATATAAATATTAACTTGAGAAAAATCAACTTACCGTTTTATCACAAAGTGTACAGAAAAAAAAATTTTCGTCGATGATTTTTAACTCGTTAAGATTGCCTATCCATCCTTTTAACGCTGTAAACTTTTCTTTTGGCACTTTTGGCATTTTTGGACCGTAAAAATAGTTTTAAAAAGATTCGTTCGTAAATATACGATTTACACCACGATGAACGATGAACAACAGAATGAAGATATTCCATTTTCGTTCTTACATTTACCTACCTAAGTATTAGGATTTTTGTGAAAAATGCTAAAACTTTGGACCGATTGTCCGTAGAGCCAATAGAAAATGTTTTTACCCTAAGGATTAGCTTTGTCACTTTAATCCCTTTTCTGTAAATTCCCACCCAGGTAATTTTTTGTAGGAATTTTTACCTATTAGGAGAAATTCGGAGAAATGCAAAAGCTTTCAGAATGCTTAAATATGCCAACATATGCAAAAAAAAAGCAAATATGCACTAGCATATGCATTTATGGTATAAAATCCAAATATGCATTATATGCACTAAAAAAACTTATAAAAAACACCATATTAGTATGTGAAACGGATACATACATATATAATTTGGGGCAAATATACCCGAAAATAAAAATATGCTTTTTGCATATTTTCCTGTCTCTAGCCATAACATACATTCATCTAATTTGATCGTTAGTAGTTGCTGTACATTATTTTCAGCACTTTTAATTTTATTAAATTCTTCTAGAGCATCAGCAGATCCTCGATAAATTTTACAAAAAAATTATTCACGTTGCTAGGCTTACTGTTACCGCAATAAATAGCTACCGGAAATGGTTTGTAATAATTATAATAATTAAAAATTTGACAGGGAATTGGCCATAGTTGTTTCCTTCTTGATTTGAATAACGGTACACCATCGATATCACTGGTTTCATGTAATTTGATGTTGATACATTGTTCCAAATTTATTCGAATTCCAAAATAAGCGAATTCTTTGTCTTTGCCGAAATTTTCTATTTTATGTTGGATAGTATTAGTACCTAAAAATGTCTTGGCACTTTTAGGTAAGTCTGGATATTGTGCCTCAAAATATCCATCAGTTGTTCTAACCGAGTATGAGGAAGAGGAGATCTTATCAATGCCCATTGTCGAATTTTTTCTTCATTCTTCTATTGTAGGCTAATGCCTGTTCCTTCTTCGGTTGGGCCTTTCTATTGTTCTACGTTGAGGCTGTCACACCATCTCTTCCTCGGTCTTCCCACACTTCGTTTTCCTACTGGCGACTTATCTCTGACAATCTTAACGATCCTGTTGTCGGTCATTCGGCTGATATGGTCATTCCAGTCTTGCTTTCTTCCATGGATCCATTTATTGATATTGTCTACATTGCAGGCGCTCCTTATATTTTCACTTCTCTCTCTATCCATTAATGTTTTACCAGCAATCTTTCTTAGGGTTTTCATTTCCGCTGTTTCCAGTAAACGGCATGTATTAGTTGTCGTGGGCCGCGTTTCCGCCATATAGGTCATAATTGGTCTCACTGTGGCTTTGTATATCCTTGCCTTTGTTTGTTGTTGTAGATGTTTGTTACGCCAAATTGTATCATTTAAACTTCCTGCTACTTTATTGGCCTTAGTTATTTGTCGTTTTACTTCTTTGTCAATGCTTGCATTTGCAGATAGTTCTATGCCAAGGTACATAAATTTCATTTCCTGTTGAATAACTTTTCCATCTACTTCTAACTTACATCTAATAGGTTCTGCCGAGGTGGTCATACATTTTGTTTTTTCTGAGGATATTATCATGTTAAACTTTTTGCCAGTTATATTAAAGATGTTTAGTAACCTTTGTAATTCGTCTTCACGTTCTGCGACCAAGACAGCATCATCAGCATAGCATAATACAGTAATTTCAGAATCTCTAAGTTTATACCCCTTTCCTTTTTTAACTTCTTTAATTAGTTCGTCCATTACGATGTTAAAAAGTAAAGGACTTAGAGAGTCACCTTGTCTTATTCCATTATTCACCGTTATTTGAGTTGTTAATTTGCCATTCACTTTGGCCTGAATTTTGTTGTTTTTGTAAATGTTCTCGATGGTTTTAATGATGCTAAGGGGGATTCCTCGATTATATAGTAGGTGTATTACGTCTTGTACTTGTATACGGTCAAATTTTTTCAATAACGTTTAAATTGCCCATAGCAATAACTATTTCACTATCACTATCAGAATCTGAGGTCACTGTTATATTTCTAAATTGTTCATCAAGACTATATTCGAAACTACTATCGTTATTTTGTTCTAAATTATCTAACATCGAAATATCCATCGCTGATTCTTCTATAAGTACTTCTTCACTCAATTGTTCACGGACGAGATCTGGACCAGTAGCAAAATCATTATTATTTATCGATAATAAATTACAAGGCATCTCAATGTCACTTAAATTTATATCTGCATTGATTTCACTGTTGAGTGAAACAAATTGTTCGACGTTAGATAGTTCATTTCGCGCTTTACGAAATTTTGCGGCTCTTAAACGACCGAGCTCACGTTTTCGAAAAGACTTACTATTCGCAATAAACATTTTAGAAATTATCCAGTAGTAGTATTAACAACAGATTAAGTAACTTAAGAACATGGATGTTCACAGTAAAAATAAAACGAAAATAATGACACTAATTTTGAAATAGTATTTAACGTACTCATGTAAACTGACAGCGCCACAACAAAAGGCGATCGGCGTTTTTTCTAGTTACCTCCGAATCCGGCAAACCTTCGGTTACCGTTACTTCATGCCACTCAAGCATTTCATAGTATGCCAAACTTCGGCAATGCCATAGATTTCCCAAATAAAGCCCAACTTTGGCAAACCGAACTTTGACATACCATTGGAATGCCTGACTGGTTTGAAGTAACGGTAGCCGAAGATTACCGAAGTTTGGCATACTATTGAAATGCCTGACTGGCATGAAATGACGGTAACCAAGGATTTTCCGAAGTTTGTTTTTTTCGAATTTGGGCTGAATATGGGAAATCTACGGCATTGCCGAAGTTTGGCATACTATGAAATGCCTGACTGGCATGAAGTAACGGTAACCGTAGGTTTGCCGAGATTCGATTTACCTACAGTGGAATTGATAAGGCGCCTATCAGGCGTGCCTAACTTAGGCAAGCCAAACTTACCCCAAATTGACGATTCGGCAAGGCCTCACTAAATTTCTAGTCGGGATGTAGTTATGAAAGATAAATGTTATAATTTAATTTCATGATCATCATCATTATAAGCTATATCATCCATCGTCGGATGTAGGCCTCCCCCAACGTTTGCCATTCTTGTCTGTTTCCTGCTTTTTGCATCCACATGTGGACTGCGAGTCGCTTTATATCATCTGTTCACCTTGTCAGAAATTAAATTGTCAATTATTATTATTTGACAATTTAATTTAGAAAGGTTTAATTTTTAATACAAACTTTGTATCTCAGATACAACGTGTACCTAGGCTATTTCGGCCTTTTTCTAAGCAATAAATTTTAAGAATCTATGTTTTTCCTACATATGTATAGGCACATTATAGACATATACTACTTAAAAACAAACTTACCTCAATTTGATTTTCTTCGTCGCTGGGAGTATCATTTGATACTGACGGTCGAGGCTCCTCTTGGTCCACCGTAAACATTAATAAATTAAAATACCACAGGGACGGTTTATAAATGTTTTCAGTTACTCCTCCCGATCGCTTTGATTTTTATATTTTTTTGAGTTCTTTCCGAAAAGCACTTCTCAAAGTATTTATTTTTTTTTACATTATCAATCGTTACGCCTGTTTCTACCGTTTTATACAATTCCAATAATTTGCCGTATGCTTTATCTTTTGCCCGTCTATCGGAATAGATTTTACTTTTTACTTTCCATAAACAAGGTAACTCTCTATCCAAATTAATAAAATCAGTCAAATACGAATATGTTATTAAATTCTGACATATTGAAAACTTTGAACTTTTTTAAAGTTAAGAACTGTCGATCAGAACTGACGATTTTTCTCCACACACATCAGTTATACATTGGATTCACCGGAACTGCAGGCGAACTGTATGTGTGTAGAGAAATTTTAACTGAAGATCTGCAAATGTGCAGTTCTGAACTGCAGGCGGACTTTAAGTGAATGGGTACCTTAAGGCTCTGTCATGTTGCTGCGCAGATGGAAATGTTTTTTTTTGTTCCAAAATTTACATGCACATTTTACAATTTTTATTGACATTATTAAAACAAAATTGAAGTCGGTTTTGAATAAAAGTTTCGCTTAAAAGTATTGAAATTTGTTGGCTGCTATACGGTTATGAGTAGGGGGAAAGTGGCATGAAACAGCCAAGTTTTGAAACAGCCATTATCAATTACGCGGTAGTTTTCATACGAATCGTTTATGTATTATTATTGTAAGATAGCAACACTAGCCAGATATCCCCCACAAAAATTTGACCGTTCACCGTCAATAAACGGCGCCGATACGACGTATTGAAGATTTTGTCGTCAAAAAGTAAGGTTTTGAGTTCAGTTTATTTGTTTTCTAACGCCTATACGTACAAAACTAATAATAATATGATTACACTATAATTTTATAGATATATTAGGCCTTCTAATAACGTATATATTTTGTAGACTAATCTTTGATTTCATAGTAATTTTCGAGATTTTGTTTCTTGAGAGAATATGTTTTGAAACAGCCGGACTGCAGTGTAATGAAACAGCCACCTTTTAATTCCATAAAATGCAATAATAATTGTAGTAACAGCAATCAAGAGTGGTACCGATGCAAAATTGTAATGGTTGGGCATATAAATCCTGTGGCATAAAAGGGAAATTGCATTATTTTTGCTAAAAACGTTTTTAAGTTTTTGCAATGATTGATCTCAAACGTCAAATTTTTTGACAGTTTCTTAGATTTATGTAAGTAAATATTTTATCGAGAGTTTGCGTTATTTAAAACGTTTTATAATTATATAAGATCTAAAATTATAGCTTAAGATTATTATTAAATAATATCTTCGTTAATGTGCAGTTTTAATCTTGTAATAAGAACATGGCTTTTTCAAAAATTACGTTGGCTGTTTCAATACCTATAGGTTATGAAAAAGCCAAATTTTACTTTTTTTATAAATGATTAGAAGTCGAAAAATATCGTTAATTTTGAAAAATGTTTTATGACATTACGTACATAAATGCATGAACAATTACAGATTTAAAAAAAAAATTGATTTATTTATGTCCTTCTATATTATTTATCCCTTTTTTTAAAACTGGCTGTTTCATGCCACTTTCCCCCTACTACTGTGCTTAATGCGGTTGTGGATCGTTTGCCGACAACAATTTATTCTGTGAGCTTTTTGCATTCTTCAGTCATAGTCATAGTACCTTCTCTACGGGTAGTTAAACTGTATTTCTTATTTTTTATTTAATTATTATAACAATCTTTTATCTCTGTAGCAATTTAACTTAATCGTAGTTAGATTATTTTTTGTTTCTCTATAAAATTTCAGTTTATTTGCTTTCAGATTATAAATAAAGGACTGATGCAATTATTTTAGTTAATCTCAAGTACAGATACACCCAAACGATTGTTTAATTTTTAAGGACTTTGCTTTGAACTAAATGTTTTTAATTAAGAATGTTATTTTATTAAATTTATGCATTAATTGATCTATCTTTTTATTTATTTAAATATGGTAATAATTACAAAGCTTGTTTGCTGACGATCCAATCAACATAACTAGAAACTCTAGCAAAGACACCGGGAAATCCTTTAATAGTACATGGTTTAATGGACCAGGACACTACACCAATTTGTTTACCATTAGCAACCAATGGACCACCAGAGTCACCCTAGCAATAATTAAGTCAGTATATTGAATAAAATCTTACTTCTGTTATACTTACACTGCATTGCCCTTTGCCTCCTTCTGGTACACCAGAACATACGTGATATCTAGAGTCGACACGGCTTCCATGAGCTTTAGTGCAGTTTTCATCGGAATAAACTATGATGTCTACCCTTTGTAAATGTTTCATTACATTGCCACCGGACTGTAATTCATATGTTAATACTTATATTAATACTACTAGCAGGCTTACATAAGGTAATCCCCATCCAGCCAAAACAGCCAAATCATTTGCTGGTGGATTTTCTCCTTGTTCTGGTAAAGTTATGGGTGCTGCATTATCGCCTAATGTGATTGCCGATTTCAACTATAAAAGAATGACAAGCTTAATAATTTGATAATTTATCTAAACGAATATTATACTTTCAAAACTGCTACATCATTAGCATAATTTTTTGCAGGACTGTATTCTTCATGCACGAAGATTTCTTCTACGTCAATAGATTGGGTTTTATCAGAAGAGATTTCAGTTATGCCGTACTGGATACTCATGCCGGTTGGAGATCTAAAATTCAAAACTTGTGAAGCACGAACATTAAAACGAAAACCTTATAACATACGCTCCAGATACACAATGGGCTGCTGTCAACACATGGGTTTCATCTAAGATGGAACCTCCACAGCTGTGGGAGTTGTATCTTCTCAAAGAAATCTATATAACAAGCAAAATTTAGTAAATATTAAACAAAATAAACATTTAAGTCTATCTTACGATGTATGGAATTTCACCAGGCTTAGCATCAGTTCCGTTAACGATTCTTTCGTTGGGAACGGGAGATGCTGAAAAATAATATATAAAAAAAGTTTCAAAACAAAACACAAAATCTTACCAATAGCACAAGCTACCAAAAAAGCCGACACAAGTAGAGTAAACATTTTAACAAGTATTAGAACTTGCTACGAAGTATTCAAACTGTTATTTTCGTGATTTTCTGGCTTTTTATATAAATAATTTATCAGTTATCAGAGGAAAGAACAGGTACTTGACGAAAGAAGTGTAAAATTCACAACAAATCTAATCTGATCTAAAATGAATTAAACAATTAATTTTTAAGATTTTTATACCGTAATCTGATGTCTGACAATGAGCTAAAAAATCAACTTTAAACAAGGAAATTTACAATTCGTTAAAAAGAAAGTCATCCTGTACTAAAAATTAAGTGTGTTACAACCTACAGGGTGTTTCCTTTTGTTTGTCGAAGCAGTTCTGGCGTGGCTGGGACCTCTAGTTAAGGAGCAATTACAAAAGTTCTTTTTTTTTTAATTGTTTTGTAACAGTTAGCTTTTTTATGTTTATTAAATAACTGTAACAGACTGCTGTAAAATTCTAAAAAAAACATTGTTTGTTTTCGTTTTAATTGGATGGCATTAAGCAATAACGTCTTAACCAACAAAATTCAAAAATCGAGATTTCAGCGAGTTTTTTAATTTATTTAATTTTGTATTCTATGACAATATACTTAACAATAAAAAAAATATTTTTTATTTAAATCTTATTTCCTAGAAGAAAGAAGTTCAAATTATTAAAATATCAAAAAAAGCAAATGACTAATTAAAAAAACAGTTAATTCGTTTTTGCCTAAAGAGCGTACCTTGAAAAGCGTTATGCAATAACGTCTTAACTAAAATAAAAATTAAACTCTAATAATTATAATTTTTAGTTTCGGTTATTTTCATTTAAATTTTTATAATTTTCGATTTTGATTTTGTTTCTAATTAAAATTGTTTTAACTATGATAAAAATAATTAAAAATGAAAGACAACAATTGAACAAATATGCAAATAGTTATTACTATTCAAGTTTCGTTCATTTCATCTTTTACTCCAGTTACTTCTATTTGAAAATCCAAGGCTCCATTGTATCCATCAATATCTTCTTCTATTGTGTCGTCACCAATTAAATCATTGTAAAATGCATGGTTAACTTCAGGAATCAGATGCATATACGATTTTATATTATTTAATTTAGCTTGAGCTATAGATTTACCATTGGGCCATAATATCTCCAAATTATCAGAAAAAATATTCTTTACAAGTGAATCTTTTCCTTTTTTTTTAATGTCAATTTTTTTATACTTATCAGTGTCATTATGACATTTGAACGAAAATTTTGAAAGGTTCATCCTTGAAATTTTTATTTGTCTTATGTTAAACCAATTTACTTTTTCGCCATCCAACGTTTTTTTTTCGATTTGTATTTTTTTTTCAATCGATTGAGTACTAACAAAATCTTTTTGTAATGAATTTATAATGAACGGATTTTTTTTTCGGCACTGTCTCATCACCTCGAGATAATCTTTTGGAGTATAAATTTTTTGTCTTTTGATTGCACATTCCACATCGCCAAAATCACTATCGTTTGGTAAATAGCTGTAACCTGATACTAAAATTTTAATTAAATACTTTTTAAACAATTATTATTCCCAAGAATAGATTTTAACATCAGTACGATTTTAATATTACGATTTGGTCCTCCACATGAGTCACTCCAGAGAATTAATTCTTTAACAGAAGTATCAACATAAACTTTTATATATTTTCTTAAACATGAACTTACTCAAAACATAAATAAATAATTGGTATTGTGGGTACTGTAGATACGACGTTTTTGCGCAATGAGATTTTTGAATAACACTACAAGCAGTTACGACAATTGGCCAACAGATGGCACACGGGTCGGTATAGCGGGAAAAAAGTACGTTCATCATAATAACTCGATTTTTTTAAAATGTTGGTTAAGACGTTATTGCTTAATTCCATTCAATTAACCTTGCATTTTTATTGTTTAATATAGCGTAGGCGAACAAACCTTATGAATATAATTTTTGTTTTCTATAACCTGAGTTATTACAAAAACAGTAGTTATAAATCCTTGTTCTTCAGTCAATGATATTATGGAATTTATCTTGGTTATTATTTTAATTAGTAACTTCAGCGAAATGTTCAGAAGAATTATTTTTCTAAAATTAGATTGTTGTTTTTTGTCTCTTTTTTAAACATTGGTGTGCCTGTTCTCCAAAACTCTAGAATTTTTTGTTTACTTACAATGTTTGTGAGGTGCTACTGCTTTTACTAAATCATCTCCTCAATGTTTCAACAGCTGATTTGGAATTTGGAAGTGATACCATCTGTTATTGTCACCATCACAGATTAGAAACTATATAGATAATTCGGTCTATTGTTCTCCAAGATTAGAAGAACTAGAGGTAACAAATAGACATGATTTGTTTTGATAGGTGCACTAACACATCTTTTAGAAGAGATACCTGCCTTTGGTATTATCACTAGTTGATAATGTGAAGAATTTTTTTTAATGTAACCCATTATTCAATAAGTACCGAGGCTGACACATAGATAGCGTTTCTAATAAAAAATTCATATGATTTTTAGAAAGTGCCAACTTTCTAATGATATGTGTCATAATATTATGACAATCCGAGTGTTAGTTTACAAGTTACAGTGGTTTTACTGATGGTACTTTTGTTATTTTCAAAACAATGGAAAAAAAGGAATTTTGTATATTGGTTAAACACTGTTTTTTGATGACAAAAATACCGGTAAAGCAAAGCAAACACTAGATAGCAATTTATATTCTGCAATTGGTCGGTCCTTGTACCCTACAAGCACTTTCAATGGAGATACACCACAGTGGTCTTGTTACTGGTTGTATTCGTGACATACAATTCGTTGATAATCTTAATTCGCTGTATAAATATTGATTTTCCGGTATATTTTTACAATGTCTGCTGTGACTATGGTCACAACAGACATTGAATTTTTGCTTTTCGTTATGACGAAAAGGGAAAATTCAATAATGTCACAAATAATAGTTGGACTCGCAAGTAAATTAGCGTTTAAACTAATATTGTTTGTTGTTTTTGTAGAGTTGGGTTTAGCGTGGCTAGTAAAAGCGTATTATCACTAACTAAGATGGGTTAAATTAACAGCATATTGCGTAGTGTCTCAAATCTTACACGAGCTAGTGGCTTTGTAAGTATGTGGGCGATCTGTTCCTCTCCAGAAACATGTCAAGTGAATAGCTCCTTCATTTACCTTTTCTCTGATGAAAGGGTATCTTATATCAATGTGTTTTGTTTTCTTATGAAAGTCCGAGTTTTTCGCTAATTTTATAGCATTTGCACTGTCACTTAGAAAATAGGGTACTAGCTGTTGTCCTGTTTTTTCATAAAGTAGGCGATTCAGCCAAATGGTTTCTTTGACGCCTTCACTAGCAATCAAATATTCACCTTCGGTTGTAGATAAAGCGACACACTTCTGTTTCTGACTCGACCATCCCATAGAGCACAAAATACTGTTGCAGTAATATTTCTATATTTCTTGGAGTTACTAATATTGCATGGATATTATAGAAATGTTTTTTTGTTATATTGTATACATAATATAGCGGCAATGTTACAGCAATATTTCGAGAAAATATTAAAATAACTCGAAATATATTACATTTACAAAAGAGTTATTTCAAATATTATAACTAACCCTTTGCACTCGTAAATATATTTTTTGTGATTACTGTACTCGGACTATTATTTTATCTACGTATTGTGGCGACTATACGGCGGCATAGGAGCCGTTCAAGTATTACGTAACGCAATTTTTGAAAATTTTTGACCCTCCCTCCCCCTCATGTAACGCGCCGTAACGTTTTGCAAGACCCCCCCTCCGCCCAATTGCGTTACGTAATACTTCAACGGCCCCATACGAGCGCCACGATAAAACTCATCTTGCCGCTCCTACCGCGACAAACGAGTGCAAAGGGCTAGTTATTATAAAATACATCTTGATTCACTATTCTTTTGTAGATTTTCGAATTGAATTCAAACATAATGTATGAGATATTATCAGTTAAATAAAAAATAACATCAATTCATAATTGTTTTACGAATAACCCTTTAGAACCAATCTGACCTTCTATCTCTCTACAGATCCATCAGATCGGATTTTAACTCGCAAAACCCAACGATTTCCTTTTAACTGCTTCTCATTAGGTAGATCAACAAGATCCCATATACAATTTTGAACGACGCCAATTCTTCTAATTTTACATTATGTCTCGCACGCAATTTGTCTTGATTTGTTTCTGTTTCATACAGATATGAATACTCTGTCATCAGTAGATAATCTTACAGATATTTTGGCTCTTTGTGGTTACGTTTTGAACGTGATACACTCTGTTCTTTTATAACGGCTTCCTCTAGAATCGGATTAATTTCACTCTCTTCTCGAGAGTCACTTTTAATTGTTATCGGCAAAACTTCAGTAGAATTTTCTTCCATAACTGTGTCGTTTTCTATATTTCTGTTGTTTTCTTTAAGAACCCCCAGTATTACTTTCTTTTCTACCACTACTTTTGTTTTGAAAACAATATCACCACATAAGGTTACTTTGTTTTCTTAACGCAACAGATTCGGTATCCATCTTTCTCACCTTCATAACCAACAAACACCCCAACGATACTTTTCGTGTCAAGCTTCTTCCAGGTTTGCTTTGAAATGTGTACAAAACACTCTGTTCCAAATACCTTTAATTGATTTGCAACATCAAGTTTTCTATGGTGCCAAATTTTAAAGGGCATTTTGTTTTCCATCTATGTCGGTCCTGTTCAGTTTAATATAAACACCGCTGACTTTACAGGCTCATCCCACAAATTGATTGGAAGATTCTTCGAGCGAATTATGCTTCGTGCACACCCAGTGTCAACCAAAAAGGCAATCTTTGTGAGTTGATTTCTTACAAATAGACGGTTTGATTTATTTTCTCAATCATTAGCCGCCTCTATTGATCGAGGTTTTCGTTTCCTTTCTTATGTGAGAAACTCCATGGTGATTCACATCTTCTTGCTCTTGATTGAAAGCGTTGATGATACCAACAAAGTCTTCCTTTGCTCTGAGATCTGGATCTGCGTCTTTGATAATCACGTCTGTTATTCTTTCTAAACTTTTCTACTTCTCTGCACAATTCTTGATGCTGTAATTCGCTTTTCTCAAGATGTAACTTATTGCATTCTCTGGTGATTTTAAACTTAATAATGCTGCAGCTTCGCCACGAGTAATCTTACATATTTTATCAGCCATCTCTGCTAATTTCTTTAATTTTTCTGAATACAGAAAGAACTGTTTGCGCTTGTGCTGGAAGTTGTTGTAGCCACAATGATTTTAACAAATCTTTATGTAACTTTCCCCTGCTTAAATTTCTCATTTCTAACAGCAGTTGAGAAGGCTTTTTATCTCCTATTTCTACTGCTGTTAAAAGCTTTCTAAATTGATTTTCTTCTGATTCTTCAAAAACGTTAATTAATCTTGCTTTTAAAGTTTCAAACATTTCATGTGTGGGTGGATTGAGTATGAGATCACTTTCTTGATTTAAAACATGACTTTCAATGGCCGCGACTACTGAATGATACTTGGTTTCATCCGCTCTAACACCTGCGGCCACAAACTGCGATTCAACTTGTTTAAACCATAATTTCACATTTTGCTTCCAAAATGGTAGAATTTTCACACTCACTCTAGCATTTTCTGACTTGGTGTCTTGGTTTATAACTGCAGAAGATTAATCTGTGATCATTTTCTCGGGGTTACCAATTGTAATTAACGTTTATTATCTCAATATTTTATTAAATTATAATTAAGTTTAATTAACAGAATATTTTAACATCTATCTAAAAATTATTATTGCTTTTATTAATTTGTTTACTTTACAACCCCCAAAGCTTACTGCCTCAAATCCTATTAATTATCACTACAGTACTGATCAGAAGTTATACAATAAAAAAAAATAAATGGTGATGGTTTAGTATTTCTGGCACAACAAAGACCATCTACAATTTTTTTTATTAAATTTAAAAATCATGCGGCACACCCTATTTGTTGGTTTCATATGGAATGCCTCTTGGCAAACACGCCTGTTTATATAAACCACTTTTTGTCTTTTTACCGCATAGTCGAACGGGTGTGTATTACACACCCGTTCGCGTTGGGTTTGGAATTTCTAGGTCTTTACTCTTTGCTGTTCAAAAGTGGAAAAAAGCAATAAATTTAATCGTATATTTAATCATTTTCATATTTTTTGTTTTTTTTTTTTAATTAATTTTTATTTAACATGCGGTAAAATAATATATATTTTTTTATTGTTTAAGGCCGCTTGTTATGTATTATAATTAGTTAATTTATTACTGTTGTAGTTTAGCAAACCTGTTTCTCAAAACTTGAACTAAAAATTTGATTTTGCTGCAACCTTTTAATAACAAGGATCTTGGAAAATTCTTTTTAAAAAATAGTCCTAATTACTCTTAACAGCTCCGACACTTTTATATAAACACCCTGTATACGTTTTTTTTTAAATTGTAATGTTATGAAATGTAGAATTGGACGCTGATTATACTGATTGGTGATATAACTATACATCTATTTTTATATTTCGTTTATTGATAAACTTTGACTTGGCATTTTAATAATTACATATTCAGTAATAATGTTGTTCCACAAAAGATGCGTAGTACTATTAATTGTTACACTTATACTAAACATTAAAGTATATTCACTTACCAAAAATTTTATAAATACAAATTAATTAAATTAGAACTTTTGTAGGCAAGATTAACACCTGAAGAAAGAATAATAGCTGAGAAAGAATGCGTAGATGAAAGCAATGTTGATTATAAAATTCTTCTAGAAGTAAAAAAATCTTTAAAAGTATCACACGATCAGAAGTATGCAGAGTTTCTTCATTGTTATTATAAAAAACAAGGCTATCAGGACAATAAAGGGAATATGATTTTTTATGAAATAGAAGCGCTCTTTGTAGAATATGGTTATACCATGGATGAAGCTTCGAGAATGCTTCATAATTGTAAAGATTTCAAAGTTGATCCTATGTTGCTGCCACGTTATGTACTTGAGTGCATTTTTAAGAATGCACTTCAAAATGATTCTGTAAATAGATAGAGGATTTCTAAAAACCGTAATGTATTTTGAGTGTTTTAAATTATAAGACAAGTAGGAACTATTATTGTCATGTAATTTATAATGTAATGCGAATAATATTAAATTTTACTTTATTTAATTTTTAAAATAATATCTTCTTATTACCGACAAAATAAAATTAAAATTTGTAAAAGGCATATTATATAAATTCCATACGTTTGGTAAGTTTTGCTTCAGTGTTGTAAATATTTAAATAATAAATATTACTAATCGAACAACACGCACAGGGAAGGGCAACTAACATTCAGAACTGAGCAACACACAAATTGTTTTCCATTTTAAAAGCTTTGACCGAGGGGTAAGGGGAAATTCGCATCTTACAATGCTCCGAATATAGCATTTTGTTAACATACAAATGAAATTCGTTAGCTTTGTTCAGGGGGTGCAACTAACATTCAGGACTGAGCAACACGCAAATTTGCGGCCAACGGGCTTCTGTTAGACGGGTAAAGGGGAATATATCTAACCGACAATAGGTTGAACATAGCATATTGTTAACCTTAAAATTAAATTGGTTTGGTTGTTTGCATGTGAAAATTTTGTGTATTATCTTTGATTATATATACCTAGATTGCTAATGTTATAGGCGGATTTGCAGCTCCGAGGTCACGTTAAAAGTAGTTCGTAATGTGGCTCCCTTTAACGTTCAGTAGGAAGAAGTACTATTTTTTTTACAGATTTTAGTTTTCTTACAGAACGTCGTAAATGACTATTTAGAGCTTAACTAAGTAGGTAAGTTATGATTGAGAATAACCTTTGATTATATATAATCAAAGGTATTATTTAGTAATAATTTGTTTTATTTTGTCATCAATTTAACAAAGTGTATAAAAAAAAGTGCTTGGGAATGCTTGGAATGGATTTAACTTTTGTTTCTCTTACATATAGAGATATTTTTTATAGATTTAAATGTCTGTTCTCTTTGCATTGTAAAATGTTTTTAGATATAATTTTTGTACTTGTTAGGTATACATGGGTCAATATTTGATAATCGGCCGAAAAGGAGTACAAAAATTTTATTACATTTTTTGTCGAGTTTTATAAAGTTTTAATATTTATTTAATAGACTTAAATTAACCACACACACAAAACAAAAAAAAAAAAAACTCAAAAAAAACCCACACACAGATATATATAATATATATAAATAACATATACCATATATGGATATATATATATATAAAGCCTTACTTAGTCATTTTCCTGCCTACAGCGTCATTATTCTGTTACGAAAATGACAGGCTAATGACGAAAACGCACATTTTAATTTATATACACTATAATATCAAAAATAGAAATAAAACCATAAGGCAATATGAATTATACCGCTAGACATGATGATTTAGTACAAAAAAACAGAATTATTTCCTTACATTTTCACTCTTAATAGATTGACAGGCTAATGACGAAGTGTCTGAAACACAAGCCAATTACGTCACATTTGTCTACAACCCCGTTCAACTGCCGACATATCGCTTTCCTCTTCACCAATCATAATCATGGATACCGCGTCTAGCTATATGCGCATCTCAGTCTTTTGCCGCATTAATTTAAAACGTGGAAAATTCAAATTTAAACTTTGGCAGGCTAATGACGCGTTAACGATTCTCCTTGATTTAAAATAAAAATTCACGTATTCAAAATCATACGATTCTAAATAAAATGTAAAATAGTTTTAGGTCTATATCTATATAATGTAAAAATAGTCAAGTCTTTGTAATTTATTATTAAATCTTTAATTCATAATCACAAATTTGCACGAAATTGAAAATTCTCCTGATAGGATATATGGCGTTTAGTACTTCTGTAATTTTTTTGATAATTATAAACGAAACATAAACTTACCAAAGTGTGTACACATATAAATAAAATATTGTACTACAATATAAAAATACTATTAAGTTTAAATATTATATTAAAATTATAGAAAAATGTTGGAAATGTGTTTCGGCCGATTATCAAATATTGACCCACATATTTATTTTATTTACTACGATTCCACGCTTATTCAATACGGGTCCTCCTCTAGTACCTGAGCCTTGTCGTGGCGAGGAGGCTTGCGTGCCCCGATGAACCCAGCGGCATGTACTCGTTAGGGCTGAATGGCCAAGGGCCCTAAAAAGCCCTTCGTGCCGACTAGCCCGTTTCGGACCAAGGCCTAAAAACCTTCGTGTCCGATGGAGCGTTAAGATGGCAATGGGGGAGGAGCCAGACAAAGACAGGTACCCACGTGTTTGTGCCGTGCGTGGAGACCCGTAATTGCAGGATGAAGGGATCCTGGTGGCTGAGTCAAACCCAGGCTGCGGCCTGGTGCTCTGGCAACACGTCACTTTGGCCCGGATTTCTGCACAAACGGGAGGTCAGGACTAGTCCACCCTGATCAATCGGCTGCGTCGTCCCGTCAGAGGGCCGACAGGACGAGCCTTCGGCAGCGGTGGGGTGGGCAGTGTTTAGGTTGGCCATCTAGTCACCTGGGCACTCGTGCACAACCCGCTGTTTCGGAGGCTATATTCTTCTGGTAGCCTTGGCGTAGCAATGCTACGTCCCCTAGTTGGACTCCGTGGTGGGTGAGGAGCCAGGAGAACGAAGCACTAACAAAACCAGCATGGAAAAACACACAACCAACCCCAACTCCCCTATGGCGACGGCTGCGTCTTCCAAAGATACACCGTCTGCCTCAAACAAAGCTGAGCAGCCCCAAGGCTCTCAGCAAACACCAACGCTTGATACTCTTCCCAAAAGGAAGAGAAGGTCAGGCGCTGAGGCCAAACGTCGAAGGAGAGAGAGGAGAGCATGGCTGCGCAAGCAACCACCTCCCAGACCTCAGGTGTGTTGCCCCTGTTGAGGCAAGCCCTTCCGTGCCTTCGGGCTCGGGTGTGGCACCTATTCGGGGCGTGACCACCAATCCAAAGACCAAGGCCACACAAAGCCAAAACAACAGGCAGCGCTACCTGGACCTTCGGGCTCAGGAAAGCGACCTGTTAAAGGCTTTAAAAAGCGAGCCAGATCCGACGGCTCGCAGCCTTCTCCTGGGGCACCTCCCAAGAGAAGAGCTGCATCAGCCGTGACTGGATCTCGGCCAGTTTTTATAAGCTACAGAGAGGCTGCGCAATCGCACCTCAAAGTAGCTGTCATCAACACAGGTAACGCCTTGGGTAAGCTAACAGCTGACCAAGCCACCTGTGTTGAAAATACACTGACAGACCTCCTCGACAAAACCATCGAGGAAGCGCTGTCAAAAAACATAACAGCCCCTACCTTCGAGAGGCTAAAATACGCAGGGCAGATTCTAAGAATCACCTGCAAAGACAACGACTCGTTGGAGTGGCTAAAGAGGAAAGTGGAGGGGGAACCCGCACTATGGACTGAGGTCGGTATCGGCCTACGCATAGTCGGGAAAACGACCTTCCACGACTTCGCAGGCCACCCTCTGGATTCCAGGAGCACCGGAACCAGAGGAACAAGTCGTAAAAAGACTGAGAGCACAAAATCGAGCAGTAGCAATCGATAAATGGCCCATCTTCCTAAACACCACGAAGGAAGAACCCATAGGGCGTCTCCTAGTTTTTGGAGTACCTGATGGGGACGTGGCCATTATTCAACAAAGTGGAGGCAAGTTGAACTATAAGTTCAACTGCCTACCACTAAAAATACAAAAAGTAGAGGAAGAGGCCAATGTTGTTGGGACGACCGAGGAACATAGGGCCGGAGGAGCGGCGCACCTTTATTGGTGGCTGCACCTTCGCCCATGGAAACCTCTGTGTCGGTGAACACCACAGAGGCCTCTTCCAAAACTAAATTACAAAACCACACGGCAATAACACCATACGCCATGGGTTTAAAAATCATTCAAGCAAACCTTCACCACTGCCGTGCTGCAGTGGCCACTTTAAAGCTCCACCTTGCAAAGGGGGGGGCTGATATTGCTCTAATTCAGGAACCATGGGTCATACAATCTAAGATTGTAGGGCTTTCCAACCTACATGGCAACATCTTTACATACAGCCATAACTCAAAACCTAGGTCATGTATTTACATACCCAGGACCATCCAAGCAAAGCTATTAACGCAGTTCAGCGACAGCGATCTCACCGTTGTCAGCGTGAACTGCGATTTAGGTAGAGGCAAAACTGACGTAATTTTAGCGTCACTTTATCTCCCAATTGACGCCCCGGGTGGACCGATCTCACAGTCCCTCGCAAATTTGGTGCGTCATTGTGAAGCAAACAACAAGCAACTCATCATTGGTTGTGACTCAAACGCTCATCACCTAATGTGGGGCAGCAGAGTCAACAATGATAGAGGTAAGCTATTATTTGATTTTATCACTACCACTAACTTAGAAATAATCAATCGCGGGTGCGAACCTACTTTTGTAACCTCGCGTTGCCAAACTGTGATAGATATCACTCTGGCTACCCCGATTATTTCAAGTGACATTAAGGAATGGCATGTGTCAAAAGACCTATCAATGTCAGACCATAAATGGATAGTATTTACACTAAAGGCCATAGATGTAGGGCGGGTTCAGTATCGCAATCCAAGGAAAACAGACAGATTGCTCTTTCAAGAGCATCTATCGTTGGAACTGGATAGCGTGCAGAATGTTCTGACCACATCCGAAAACTTTAATAATACAACAGAGATTGAGACTTATGCGAACGCATTAGGCACATCTCTTTGAAAGCATACGAAAACAGTTGTCCCATACTTACGCTCAAATCGAGCTCTCACTCGGCTTCCTGGTGGAGTGGCGACTTGGAGCGTAAGAGGAAAGCCTACGGCGACTGTTTAACAAAGCAAAAACTCAAAACTAAATGAGGACTGGGAAGCCTACAGACTACACCAGTCTGAATATAAAAAGCCATTCGCCAAAACCAAAGGAAGGCATGGCGAAATTTCTGCAGCAGCATCGAATCTACAACTGTTGCTGCAAAGTTAAAAAGGTTCTATCTAAGGATCCTAACCAACAACCGATTAGTCTCCAGAAAGGGATGGTACATTTACCAACAACCTCGCGGAGACTACGGCAGAACTAATAAAGAACACTTCCCAGAAAGCAAAATTGTACCTGAGTACGAGTGGCCTGAACATTCAGAGCTACACCCTGCTCAGGCGGACTGGGAAATATCTAAACAAATTATCACTAGCACCAAATTAACATGGGCTATAAAACTTTTCTCCCATACAAGTCACCAGGGTTAGATGGAGTGTTCCCAGCTCTACTCCAGTGGAGTCTGGATAGTATACTCCACCACCTGGTAAAGCTCCTCAGGGCATGTATCGTTTTCGTTATATCCCTTTGGAATGGAGAAAAGTAAAAGTGGTATTTATACCCAAACCAGCTAGAAGTGATTACACTCTAGCAAAATCTTATAGACCGATCAGCCTGACCTCTTTCTTTCTTAAAACGGCAGAAAGGTTATGCGATCGTGAAATTAGGTGCAATGTACTGGGCAACCAACCATTGCATCCAAATCAACATGCATATACCTCAGGAGATCAACCGAAACGGCGCTGCACAAAGTTGTAGAACGGATCGAGAGATCGATGAGTTCAAATGAATTCACCCTGGGGCATTTATCGATATTGAAGGGCCTTTGATAAGGCTACCTATGAAAGTTTAGGTATGGCATTGCTGGAACATGGTATTTCACCAACAATTGTTGGCTGGATAACTAATGTACTGAAATGGCGTATAATTCAAGTGAATGTCGGAAATGATAACACTAAAGCAATGGTCACTAGAGGCTGCCCGCAAGGAGGAGTATTATCGCCCCTCTTGTGGAATTTACTTATTGACAGCCTTCTAAAACGCCTAAATAACGAAGGTCATTACACCATAGCATATGCAGACGATATCACTATTCTGCTTAATGGAAAATTTGAAGGCACACTCTGCGAAATAATGCAGAGAGCTCTCAAAATAATTGAAAACTGGTGCTCAGAACACTCCCTTTCTGTTAACCCAGAGAAAACGGAGTTGATTCTTTTCACTAGAAAACGCAAACTTAGACAAATCATCTTGCCTAGTATAAAAGGAACACCTCTTAAGCTGACAAGTACGGTGAAGTATCTGGGAGTTATACTTGACCAAAAACTTAATTGGAGGTGCCACGTAGAAAATAAAATCGAAAAAGCATGTTCGGCTTTCTGGCAGTGCCGCAGGGCAGTGGGCAGGTCCTGGGGAATCTCCCCTAAGATCGCCCTATGGATCTACACGGCAATTGTCAGACCCATGCTAGCACACGGTGTAATTGTGTGGTGGCCCAGAACCATACAAAACCACCATAGCAAAGCTAACCCGTGTTCAAAGACTTGCTTGTCTCATGATTACGGGGCGATGAGAACAACGCCTACTGCGGCCATGGAGACACTGCTGTGCCTTCCTCCCTTAGATTTATATCTGAGGAGCAGGCCCTCAGAGTGGCTCTAAGACTTCGCAGTTCAGGCCTATGGAATATTAAATACCCTTACGTAGGACACTCCAGGGTGGTAGAGGATGGTATTAAAATCCTCCCTCTACTAGCATCCCCCATGGAAAGTATTCCTCCTACATACATCTTTGACAGGAAATACAAAATCCTGTTAAACACAGATATCGACCTCGATAAACCAAATATTTCCATCTACACCGATGGATCAAAAAAACATGCTGGTTCAGGAACGGGCATATACAGTCCAGAACTAAACCTCAGCATACACCTATCACTGGGCAGGTATCCCACCGTATTCCAAACGGAATTAATGGGCATCCTTGAAAGTTCCAGAAAATTACTGCAAAACAACACCTGCAATAAAACAATACACATTCTAACGGACAGCAGAGCGGTGCTTGCAGCTCTAAGGAGCTGCAGAGTAACCTCTGGGCTGATGCTTGAATGCATCAAAGTCCTGAATGAGGTATGTACCCACAACGACCTAACACTCTGTTGGGTCAAAGCCCACAAAGGAATTGAAGGAATGAGCTGGCCGACAAAATGGCAAGGTTGGGATCATCAGGAAACCCGTACGGACCTGAACCCATCTTGCCACTGTCGGCCAGTACCCTTGACAAGATCCTAAAACAACTAACAAGCGAAAATCACTCCAAAAGATGGACTAAATGTAACAGCTGTAAATTTGCAAAAACGGCTATAAAAGCGCCTTCTAGGAAAAACGCAAATTATTATCTGGGGTTGTCCCGTGATTCTTTGAGACTCATAATAAGCGCTCTCACGGGACACTGCAGACTAAATAAACACCTCTACAACATGGGAGTCAGCGAGAATCCCAAATGTAGAGGATGCAAAATGAGGACGAGACCATGGAACACATACTTTGTCACTGCCCTGCAATCGTCCAAATAAGAAGATCCATGTTGGGGGAATGCTGGCCCAACATGGCCAGCATACGTGACCTCTCGCCCTCAGTCATCCTGCAGTTCATCCAAGGGTTGGGATGGACGCAGGATTGAGGGCGACGAGAGTCACACAAAGGGGTAGCACAATGGGCCCAACTAAGTGGCCTAGGTGCGATTGAACTAGTGTTCACCCCCCCCAATAAATCCTAATCCTAATCCTAATTCAATACGGGTTGAATACGGATTTGCGATCCAACAAGTACGTGTTTCCATAAATAGTTTTGAATACGAATTGAATACATTTACGATACAGCAATCAGCTGTTTTAGGAAAACTTATATTCTAGGTTAATACGTAGAGCAGGTTCGAAATAAAATTGTGTTGTTTATTTTATTGTGTGCTATAATTCTTCTTCTTCTTTATCTTCGCCTTTAATGCAATTGTTCCAACTGCTCCCTTATCGGGGTAGGCGTGTTCTTAAGTAGTATTCTCTTCTATTATAAACCATTTCCGGAGGTATGTCATAATCACATTGAAGCTGCACGGAAGACCTATTCCAGGTACTTTTTGGCCTGCCTGGTTTTCTTTTAGGTTCATCTATTGCCAAAACTAGGTGCACTATGTGGTTCTGATTTCGACGTTGAACATGTCCATACCACTTCAATTGAGATTCATCCATAAAATTCTTAATTGATTGAACATTTAATGAACCTCGGATATGTTCATTACGTACATGATCTTTCTTCGTGACACCCACACACCATCGTAGCATTCTCATCTCTGCCACGTGCATCTGTTGATTGTGTTTAGCCAGTCTCGCCCATGTTTTTGCACTGTATGCCAAAGCAGGCCTAACGACTGTTTTATAAATCTTGCCTTTTAATCGTATAGGCATCTTTTTGTCGCACAACACACCAGAGACCGATCTCCACTTCATCCAACCAACATTAATACGATGTTTTACATCCGAGTCAGCTGTTCCCTCATCATTTATAATAGACCCCAAGTATTTAAACTCATGGGTCATTGGTAGTGATTCACCCTCTAAAAATATTGTACGTGCTGGACCAATTTGTTCAGAGAAGTTTACGTACATATATTCCGTCTTAGATCTGCTTATTCTTAAACCATTGTCTTCTAAAGTTTCTCTCCAATTTTCTAGTACTTCTTCCAGTTCCATCCAGTTGTCGGCAACCAATACAAGATCGTCTGCATATAAGATACTCCAAGGAAGCTTTGCCATTAAATCACTTGTCAAGTATTTAATTACCATGTTAAAAAGTAGGGGACTCAAAACAGATCTTTGATGTACTCCAACATTAACTTGGAAACCACTAGAAGTACCAGCGCCGCTCTTAATTTTTGTCTCGGATTGATTATATGTTTCTAAAATAGTTTTTACTAATCCTTCGGGAACAGCTTGACTTCTTAGAGCATTCCAGATCAACTGACGAGGAACACGGTCATAGGCTTTTCTAAATCCACAAAACTGCGTGAAAATCTCTTTTCATATCACGTCTTTTCTCTGTAATTATTCGGAGCGCCTGAATTGCGTCTATTGTGGATTTTCCTTTACTAAAACCATATTGATCATCATGAATTTCTATCAGTTCCGAAAGCCAATTAAACAGTACGCGTTCCCATATTTTAAGTGTGTGGGACATTAGTTTTATACCACGATAGTTTCCACAATCTCTGATATCTCCTTTATTCTTAAATATTGGAACCAGAAAGCTTTCACAAAATTGTGACGGAATTGACGCTCCTGCCAATAGTTTATTAAAGAGGCAGCTTAACCATGAACAACCATCTTCTCCACATATTTTCCAAAGTTCTACTGGTATTTCATCAGGTCCAGTTGCGCGTCTGTTTTTCATCTTATATAATGCCTTTTCCACCATTGTTGTCGTAATTTCATATAAAGGGCCTTCGATAGGATTATGTTGTTGAAAGTGTTTATGAGGGAATTCCTCATTCATCAACTGATCAAAATACTCCTTCCAACGGTTTCCAATTGCATCATTATCAGTTAACAACTGTCCCTGTTTGTCATTTATATACTTTACGTACGTTATGTCCTGACTATTCTTATTTCTTTGAGCTGCAATTTTGTAGATGTCCTTTTGACCTTCTGGAGTTTCTAGATCTTCATATAACTTTCTTTGGGCATCTTCTTTTGCAATTGCAACTGCTTTCTTTGCCTCTTTCTTTGCATTTTTATATTCTTCATGGTGGCTTGGACCTTCATTGTCGTTACGATGTTTCCACCAATTTTTAAATGCATCTTTCTTCTTTTTAAGAATATTTTGGATTTCTGTACGCCACCACCATACGTCTTTGTCTATTTTCTTGCCTTTCGATACTCCTAGGTATAACTTCGCCTTTTCCACACAAAATTTTTGAAAAGGTTCCCACATTTCTTGAGGACTTTTCTCAGATGACTCATTTAGACTTTGGTGTAAATAGCTTGTTACTTCGGTGGTAAATGGATCCATTTTATCTTCCTTTTTCAGTTTAAACCATTTAATTTTATCACCTGGGCAGCACGAATCCTTAGGTAATGAAGTCTTTAATTTTAGTTCCCCTAGCAAAAGCCTGTGTTGACTTGTGAGTAGTATCCCAGGAATTACCTTACAATCTACAACATTTTTGCGAAATCCTGTCCGACTCAAAATATAATCGATCTGCGTTGCAGTATTTGTGGATTGTATTTTATACGTAATGAGATGTTCGGGTTTCTTCTTGAAGTAGCTATTGACGATTGCAAGTCCATATGCTTAGGTTAGTTGTAAAATTTGTTCTCCTTGATCATTTCGTGTGCCAAATCCAAAACCACCATGACACTCAGCAAAATCTGGTGCAGTTTCACCAATATGATCATTAAGATCACCACCAATAATCAGGTCTTCTTCTAAAGGAATTTGTTGCAGTATCTGTTCAAACTCTTCCCAAAATGTTTGTTTTTCACAAGTATCTTGTATGTTAACTTGAGGGGCATACACCGAAACGATATTAATAAATTTTCCTTTTTTAATTGCCAACTTTATTGACATTAATCTATCATTCACTCTTGTGATAGATATTACTTTTTTACTCAAATCGGTGGAAAGAATAATTTCTACACCGTTTCGTTTATTCACTTTTCCATTATAAAAGAGTTTGAAACCATTTTCAAGATTTTTTGCTTTAGCACCAGACCATCGTGTTTCTTGCACACATGCCACATCTACATTCCGTTGTTTCATAATTTGTGCAAGTTCATCAGCTTTTCCTGTTAAGGAACCAATGTTCCATGTGATTATACGAAGCTTTTCTCCATTTTGACGTTTGTTACACGAATAACTCTTTTTCATTATTTGGTTTTAGTTTTTACAATGCCGACGACCGTCAGACGCACAACCCAATAAATTAAAAAGCGTTGGGACCGCTTAAAAACGGCAAAAGAAAGAACGCAAAACGAATGTTAAAACTAAACTAAAAGAATAAATAAAAACTTAAATCTTAGTACTTAGCTTTATATCCAGAAACACACGGTAAATTCTGCTCTTATTAAGACTTTATCGTAAAGCTTTTGTGTTAAGGAATTTATGAATTTCATATAATGGCAATTTTATTAGTTAAGTATTTTTCACAATTCGAAATTTGTACAATTCGTAGAATAGTTACACTACTGAACTTACAATTTTAGAGAAAATCTAAACTTTGAAAAATTTAGATTTTGGATTACAATTGTAAGAATAACAAGTCGAACTAAAAATTGTAGGTAATTATAATTAATAAGTTCAACTTATTATTTTTTGCATTACATATATAGACAATTTTTGTTGTATGGTGTACTACTTGAAAAATCATAGGTATTTAGAGTTACACTATTGAATCTAAGTATTCATATAGGTATATATTATTGATAAGTACATTTATTTTATAGTATTGTATGCTGTTATATTTGTATTAAGTATTAAATGTAAAACAAAAAACTAATTGCGTTTTTTTTTTATTTAAAATTAATAGTAAACGTAGAATAAAATCAGTGAAGCGCGAAAACGAATGCTTATGCCAACGGTTTTTTTAAATTCGCCGATATCAATTTTAGTACGGGCCAACGGACGCAAGAGGGTTGTGTTGCCAACAATTTATACGGAGATTGCATTTCTCTACAATACCTTTTCTCTGTACCTATCTTTTCTATCAACACGCATAACCTAATTATTTGAACGAAGGCATGGATAATTCCTTAAGATTAACAATAAACACTTTGTATAGTTATGATACAGAATATTGTAGTGATTCTATTGAATGGTGTCCACATGCACCATTTCAAAATGTTTTTGTGTGTGCTAATTATCAGTTAATAGAAGATGATACAGAATATACTGGTTCTCGAAAACGTCTTGGAAGAATTCTTTTATTTTCAATATCAACGGAGTCTGGTTTAACACTACATCAAACATTAAATACTTCCGCGATTTTAGATCAGAAATGGTGTCACAATAAAATAAATAATTGCTCCCTCTTAGGTGTTGTTAATGCTGAAAAGAGGATTGAAATTTATAAATTTAATATGGATATAATGATGCTGGATCTTATTTATAGTTATGAAGTACAAGCAGATGGCGAAGTTCTTTTGTTGTCACTTGATTGGTCCACTGGAAAATATGTAGACAATACACCTAACATTATATGTAGCGATTCCAATGGAAACTGGCATAATTTTAAATTTACTGATAATAAATTAGTCTTGGAAAATAGTGCTCATGTTCACAAATATGAAGCTTGGATTGCTGCTTTCTATTATTGGAATACAAATATTTTTTTTACTGGTAATGCATTCATGAAACTTCAGTAATAAGCAAGAAGAGTGACAACTCAAAAATTAGCTTGAATATTAATCTTTAGATTGTTCTCTTCAGGTTGGAAAAGTATTATAAAGTTAAATTGAAGGTAGAGCCAGTTAGTGAGAACTTTACAACTGGTTCTTTTATAGTTTTCCATTAGTATTGGTTTTATTTCTTAGCCCTCTTGAAAATTTGGGATTTTTGAGTTGTGACGCTTTTCTTGCTGATGAGCGATATTTTATTATAAAGTTAATGGTGGCTTTCTCTAGGAAGCGATGACTGCATTCTGAGTATGTATGATAGCAGAACAAGTTTAGAACCAATTCTAAAAAGCAAAACACACCAAGCTGGTGTCACATGCATTCATTCGAATGCTGCTAAAGAACATATCTTAGCAACTGGTAGGTTAGTAAGTGTATAAATGAAGTAGCTCTAACAAGGAATGTTGCTGAGAATTGCAGATATGATTGTCATAATTTTAATCTTAACTGAAAAATCTTAATTAGCTGATTACAAATATTCGATTTATTTTCGCCTAATCTCAGAAATAAAAAGTTATCACACTTTTAGTTTTGAACAAAGAATCACCATTAAGCAAAAAACATTTTGCGCGTTGAACACCTGATTACGAATTGGCGTATTATTGTACTTTTGATTATAATAAAACAGTCCTTTTAATAAAATGCTTTTCTATTTTCAAGTAATCGTAACTCATAATTCTGGGTTTTTGCTAAAATTGAACGTTGCCGTAACTAGAAAATCGAGATAAACTTTATTCGGACAAACTTTAATGATCACTAAAAGTACCACAATGAAACGGCAATTCGTAATCGGAACATATGGAAATTTCGTGTTATGGCATGCACTTGGACGCGAACCAACAATTTACGCGCTTACCTCCTGTGCTTTTCTTCTAATAATTTTTTTCCTTGCAAATTTTTTACACGAAGTTTTATGAATATTTGCAAAATTTCAGAAAATTTAATAATTTTCTTAAGGAAGTCACCCCGTTCTGTGGTACTCAACCTAGCATTTGCTTCCAATTTTCTAATGTTACTTCCAGTTTTTATGTGGTTTTGTAATGTTCTTCTTAAAGTATCATATCTGATTTCTACAAATCGTTGAAAATTTTCTAGCCTAAACAAATGCTTCTTGCATCTTGTCATGATTCCAATTGGCCCGCAAACCATGACATTTTGTACTCTTAATTTTGTACAGAAAAATATAATTTATTTAATGGTAATAACGCCCTTTCCATATTCTGTAGGAGTTATTATCTTTAAGCAAGGCAATTCGTTTTTTAATTGATTACAACTCAAAAGCAATAATTTAAATATTTAATATATACTGTAATGAGTGTTGCACTAATTATTCTAGGACTTAGCTTTATGAAACTTAGCACTTTGCCACTTTTTTTACGAAAATTAACTTTGGAAACGTATAAGGGTGATTCTACGATAAGGGGTTTTGAAACCATAGAGAATGCCAGGGTAGATACGCAAAAAAACGGGACATTAATGAAGTTTGATAATTATTGAAAATTTTCTCTTTATAATACTTAAGTATACTTGTTTAAATTTGTGCTAAATATACTTTAATGTGGCAACTGTCTGTATGTTTAACTAAAAACGTTATGGGGGGCAGGCCAGGGTAGAGACTTTTTCAGACTTAAACATGGAATTTCAGGAAAATGTTCTTTAATTGGGCATTAAATCATAATGCTATTTTTTATAATACATTAAGATGCTGTGATTTATTGCATAAAATGACAAGACGTAGAACAAAAAAGCTATTTTATAATGATTTCCGTACCTCTTATCGTAGAATCACCCATAAATATTATAACTTTTACTAAAAATGCATCATCAGCCTAAATAATCGATCTTAACTGGAAACAGGTTAATTTTATATACATCAGCAACAAATCCATTAAAAGGTAGTTTTATTATCAATGTATGGATGGTGCAACAATGATCAAAAAAGACTTAGACAGACTAAAAATACAGACGGGCCTTATTACTCTAAGGCACATTATTTGTAATCAACTAGTTGAGATCTTTAAATTAGAACTAAAATTATCGAAATTGGAGTTAGAATTCTTGGAGACATTCTCTGTAAGTTGAACTTTGAATTTTAGTTACGATGAATTTTTATACTTGTGGGATATTCGTAACATGAAAACGCCTAAGGACAAGGTAAAAATGCCAGGCCCATTATGGAGAATCAAATGGGATCCGTTTATTTATAATTATTTATTAGTAGCGTGTATGCTTGAAGGCGCACATATTATTAATACAGAATTAAAGTTTGTGGGAAGCTACTATGAACATAAAAACATTACCTATGGTGTTGACTGGTCCTATATGGAGGATAAAGAAGTGGCAAAATTTAAACAAGAAGGAAGCCGCATTATTGGCACATGCTCATTTTATGATCACTTAATGTGTGTTTCAAAGTTATCATTAAAATAATATAACAAATAGTTGCTTATTTATTTTAAGTAAAAAAAATAATGTAGAGTAAAATACATATTTAAAAAGTAGCACTGAGTGGTATAGTTAGGATGACTTCTAATAGAGGACGTTTGCTGACCAATTATTTGATTTTATTTAGTTGACAGCAAGGGGTGTATATCTAAAAATTGGGGTACTTAGAGAGAGCTTTAATAATATAAATAAAAGCTAATGTTGCGTTTTAATATTGAATTTAATATAAATATGTGAAATGTGATATATGTAATCATTCTAAATTATATGTATGATTATATTATCTAATTTAATCGAGATGTGCATTATGTATTACAAAAGATGTTTATGATGGTTTGAACAGCAATTTTGGTTATTATAGGTAAGTAACAACAGTAATTCGCTCTAAATTTATTATTAGAAGCAATATAAATGCTGTTGCATACTTTGTTGGTTAGGTTAAATATTAGATAAGAACAAAGGAATTTTTTTATTAAGAACTGCAAAGATATTAAAGGGTGAATTTAATTATCAAATAATTAACGCCTTTTAGTACATGTGTGTGTATTAAATGTAATGCCGTAGTTTTTGTTTATTGCCTTGGAAACGCCGAATCGCTAGGGCATTGAAATTGGTTGACAAAAATGTAGGTGAACATTCTAAATAAAATTAAATAGATTGGAACACGTGTGGTTGTATTTTTAAAATTAGATCACCCTACATTTTAAAATTATAAGAGCTATACCTACTTCAAGTATTAGTTATTCTGCATCAATCTTTAATACTTTAAAAATAATTTGATAATTTTTTTAAAAATTCTTCAAAATTAAAACAAGTTTTAAAAACTAGTCAGATTCGTAATGTCTCATTATAATTATTAGTACAAAAGATGTAACATTATGATATATTTGCACTTCATTAGATGTAAACCAAAGCAAAATTAGGCAAAAATTACTCAGTCCAATGATTACATCCCTTCAGGGGTTATAAGGTAGAAAAACTGTTCACCAATCTATAAATAATTGATTGATCTGTTTTTTATGCTTTCTCGCTGGTAGGATATGTTCAGGCGACGTAAAATATTAACAACCTCTCTACAATGAGTAGTCGCCCAAATTCTGGTAATAAATCACATAAAAGAAGTGAATCGGGAGGACATCACAGACAGAGTTCTTCCAGTTCTACACAGAATAGTGATATTGAAAATCAAAGGGAAAGAAGACATGGCCATAGTAGATCTAAATCTGGAGCTTATGAGAAATCAGAAAACGGATCACAATGTAAGTATTTAAAATTGAAAACTTTTAAATTAAGCATCCATGTTTATATTTTTCTTTTATAGTAGTATATCGTCCAAGTTTTAACAACGATCCATATCCACGTCCAACATCTTTATATCCATTAAAAGCAAATGAAGGGGGCATAGATCCTTTGCTTCCAGAACGCCAACCTTTGAGATTTGATGTGAATCTTGTAGGAGCTCCACCTGAAGTTGAACAGCTTGTGAATAATATCAAACAAGTGGCAGAGCAGTTTTTATATCATTGGAAAACTTTTCCAATACGTAAGACAATCTAAAAGTATATTTAAATCTTTTCAATTTAAGATTTTTTTAGTTCTTCCTCCGCTGATATTTCAAAAAGATTTATTGCCTCCGTCGCAAATTTCATCGGATGGTTCGTTGGGAAGATACAAGCTTAAGTACCACTTGCGTGAATTGTACTTGAGAGATCTATTTGTGGCTCCGTCGTTCGACGAACTCGATGCCGTAGCTGTCGATTGCAAAGGAGAGCCTCGAAAGCTTACAGGAAAACAATTGGAGTCAATTCGAGAAAGAGGGTATGCGCTTTATTTTATTGCATTGGTTTTGTACAAAATTCTACTCGAATTATAATTTGAATAAGGAAATTAATTCGCAGCATATGTTGTTCTGTAAAGCTTGCACAAGGATAAATATGGAAAGCCTAAGCGTTTGAACTCGGAACAACTTGAATCGATCAGGCGCCTGGGGTATGTCTGTGTGATGTGACTCGTCAAACTTGTTGTTATTTTATTTTGGTTTGTAGTTGAATTTTATGCAAGTTAATAACTTTTAAATTTATTTTGATTTGATTCAAATTTAAATTTAAAAACTTTATCTATGACATTTAGCTGCGCCCTCTATTTGTAATTTTTTGAAAATTAGTTACAATGGTTTTTTATTTTTATCATTGACATTTAAATTGTCAATTATGCTATTAGATTGTTGTATTTGTAGTGTATTTTTTTAGAAACTAATTTATTACATAGTGGGATGCAGCCTTATCGAAGATAAAGTTGCGAGGATAGAGTTGGGCTTCGGCGACAATCCAATTAATAAGCTACAAATCTATTTTATCGACTTTGTAGGTTTAATTTAATTATTCTTCTTATGCCATCGATTTTACAATTTTTAATAACAATACGCTTGTAACATATGAGCAGAATGTTTTTTGCTCTTGTGCATTTTACAGTAACGACATTTAACAATTTTTCATTTTTTTTATAATACAGTCGAACTTCGATAAGTCGAAGTAGAAGGGAAGCTAAAACTAAGTCGATAATAAAATATTAACGTTGAAATAGGCAAGTCTTAGTGAAACAGGTTTGAGTTATCAAAAATTCGGCTTATCGACGTTCGACTTATAGAAGTTTGACTGTAGTTTACACTAAATAAACTTTTACTGTTATTTCAGTCAATTTGAAGTCGAATCTTTGAATTTTCCTGGTCAACAACATCGTTGGAAACTATCGCAACTGTTACAAAAAGGAACCGAACGAAGCTACATCTCTCTTCTGAACGATTTGGCTTTAGCTTTGCGGTTTTTAGTTGTAACGGCAAAGGGGCGGCTTATATCTCACTTTTTTAGTGTGTCAGAAGCGTTTAAGGCATTTCTTCGTGGATTTTTACGAATTATAGATTTGTTGATTGGACTTCCAAGTTTACAGGCTCATAATTTGGACACTAAAATAAGAGAGGAGCGTTGTAAATATTTAGTCGCGGAACTTATTTGTAGAGTACGTGTATTTATAAGAAGATTTATTTATTTTGATAAAAAAAATTTAATTTCCAGCCCGAGCATGAAGAGTCTGTTGAAGTTATTTGTTCGTATGTTCGAAGACAACTTCGAAGAGCGGCAACTGAAAAATTTGAAGTTACTCGTGAATGCTCACAGCCACCAGTTGCTGTACCATATCGCTATTTGACACCTTCGAATATAGAATTAGATTTAAGATTATGGGATAGATCTCTTATGCGGAAAGCTTTACCAACGTTGGTTGCAATATTAGAAAGAGAAACTAGGGGCTGGTTTTTACACTTCAGAGAACGTTTAATTGCCGAATTAAGAGCACAAAAAATGCCAGACGAAGATATTGAGCGAGTATGTTTAATACGAATTGTTATCAACATCATATGGAATAATATTTATGTTTTAGGATGTAAACGAAGCTGTCATGAAAGAATATTTACAAAGAGTGTACAATAGCATACACTCACATCCGGATCTCTTAGGATTAGGTGAAGAAATCACTCAATTGCTGGTTGAACAAGCACAGAGTGTTGTTTTAATGCATAAGTATGTAACACATCGCACATTGGCAGCAATACTGTCATAAGGCGAAAATTCAGTATTGTGCATAAATGGTGGATTAAAAATGATCTTTTAATATATAACATTCAATTATTTTCATAAATTGAAAGATATTATTCTTTTTGTGTCAATAAGAGTAGTTTATTTTATGGTAAACCTCAAAAATGGATTGTTCTGACCTATGATGATGTTGCTGCTGATATGTGATATTTTAATAATTTTCAATGCCAAAAATTTTATTGTTTTTTTTAAATATTAATTTTAAGCTCTTATGTGTTTTACCATTTGTATTTTTAGGGCTTTAGAAAATGTTCAGCACAGACTTTCGAAATCTCAGGAAAACGTAAAAACAAGACTGTGTAATACCCATCCTGTTTTATCTCGAATAGGCCCGTGGCTAAGATCTCGTTTAAGATCAGCTGAAATTAAATTTAATAATGATAATCAGTGGAGTGGGCATGAGGAAGCTTTAACTTTATGTAACGCAGAAAGACTGCATCAGACTGGTTACTTTTTAAATCGTGATTTAGCATTTATGAGAGAGGTGCATTTTTAATATAGATATTGTTTAAATTACAAAAAAACTAAAATTTTTAGAGAGAACCTGCACTCTTACGTGAACTTCGAAAAGTTAAAACTCCTACACGCAGCTTTCTGTGGCCCACTCAAATTTGGATGCCTTCTCATTGGATTGTTCGTAGAAATTTTCAGGGCCAATCTGAGGTTGTTCCAACCGTTTTAAGTAAACAAGCTACAAGTATTACAACGCCAAGATCTGATCCTAGTCAACCTGTAAGCATAAAATATTATTGTTCTTTTAAATTTAAAAAAAAAATTTTAAGGTATTTTTAGTTGAGAAAGAATTAGTACGTACAACAACTACACGATGGCCGATGTGGCGAATTTTTAATTATTTTCACAGAACTTGGTGTTGGACATGGAATGCAATATTTTTTTTTGGAATTGTATTACCTTGGTGCAGTCCTATCGGTTTGAGGGCTTTATTTTGTGTCGAACCGTTCATGCCAGATCTGGAGTTATCTCAAGTTAATGGAACGTTGTTTCCACGCAAAAGTAGCCTTACAGAAACATTAACATCAAGATTAATAACACTTTGGAGACATATATCGAAATCGCGAACTTATTTTGAAACAAAACCAGATACTGGTTTTATTGGAAAAGGTTTTACGAGACACATAAATCGTATATGGAATTATTTTGTAAAAGGACTTTTCGGAACGATTGGTTTAGTCATAATTTTGCCAGTTATTTGCTTATTCACGGTTTTGACGAGCATATTTATCGCTTCTACAGCAATGTTGTGGATGCCAGCATTTACATTTTTAGTACAAATAGGAAATGCTTTAGTCTATGATTTGGATAGTCCAGAGTCAAGAAGAAATCGATATTTTGTGATGTTTGAAGCAGTTTTGCTGAATATTTTTATATTGGGGTGTTTACAACCGCTTGCAGCTATGTTTGTTGCCATTTTAATCTGCCCTGCTATTTCTGTCGTCATTCTTGCAGGTAGTTACAAAACTTTGTTTTTATTTTTATTCATAATATAAATTGTTTTTTTTTAGTGGGTGTATCGCGTTACTGGTTACGTTTACTGTGGGATTCGGCTATTTTTCATTTAATAATTAAGAAACGTGGCCGTGTGCCTGCTAGTGATAGTTTTGTAGTAAAAAGAATAGCTGGACCAGGTTTAGCGTCCGATTACTATTTCCAAATACGCCCCGAACAAGCACTTGCTGCTTTTGAAGCAAAAATGGAATGGGACGAACTTACAGCATATCAAGCCGTTATGGAACAAACAATATTGCAACCTCAGAAAGACTTCAGTCAATTTGTGGAAGCTTGTTTTGGTAGTTTTTCAACACAACTTGCTAAAAATGGTCCTTATAAGACACTGGAAAAGGAGGGACAAGATTTAATAGCTGTTTTACATGAAAAATTAGAAAGGAGGCGTAGAGACTTACAGACGGGCTTAAGTGTTAGTGTCAAGAGTAAAATTAAAATGACAACAGCTGACTTGAAGGTATTGTACAGAGGTATGCAGCAAGTTTTAAATTAAAAATTTCTATTTTAGATTGCAATACAACAAGGAGCTCTTATGCTTGAGCGTTTTTATCCACAACGGATTTTACCAAAATTAGGATGCAACGAAGAACATTTCTGGGAAACTCGTGCATTAAGTTCTGGAGATTGGGCTGGTTTATCAGGGCTTTTATACACGGAATTATTTAGTCTCGACATCTTAACCCCTTTAGATCACACTGACACCAGTTTTCGTCTCGACCCTGATCCACAAGCCGATTTAATGAGATATACTGAAATGGTGCATAGTGCACAATTAGGTAACTGTTGTAATGCTGGAAAATTGTATATGTTTATTTAATTTGTTAAGGTATTGGAGGCCCCGATTTACTAGGAAATGTTTACACTCCAAGAGGTAATATTCAGGTGCATTCTCCTTATCTCGAAGTATCTGCCTTCAATCCTCGTTCAAAATTATCAGCAACTGGAAAGAAAGTCGAAAAGAAAGCGTTAGTGTTTTATTTTTATTGATATTTGTGTTCTTATGGAAATGATATGTTTTAGGGAATCTACAACAGCTTTAGGTTCTTTAAAAGTAAATACTAGATCAAGTTTACTAACACCATGGAAGAAACAATCACGCTTATACACACCAGACAAGTTAGTAATTCCTCTACCAATTCCGCATCCAGCACATATTGCAATTACAATATACAATCGTGATTCCGACGACCCGATACCTTTGGAATCAGAAATATGTCAAAATATTCTTCGAGGAATTGAAGAGAGCCATGTCTCACCAGATGAAATAGGTATTTGTCTTACAAACATACATGTTTTTTGTTTTAATATGATGCTTGGTTTTTAGCCATTAGTCGATATAGAGGAGGTGGTGATATGTTTGAAACAACTAGCTCTAGTTCGGAAACGGTAGAAAGTGCCGAAAATTGTACCGAAGATGATTTAAAAGATACTAAAAATCAATCTATTCAAAATTCTACTGATGGTGTGTATCAGTGGACATTGAGAGATTGGGGACAAAGAAAACGTAACAATTCTGGTAGCGTTAAAGTTGATTTGGCCAGTCCTGAGGACGTCACACTTGATAGTGATAGTACTAGGGTTGTTTTTAGTACATATGGTACAACTGTTTGATTTGAATTTTAATTTCAAATTTGTTTTTTTTTTGTTTTAAAGGGTTTTAATTTTTTTTTGTTCGTTAAAGAAATGCTCAAATTTATGGCAGGCTTATTATTTATTTATTTATTAACTTACGTGCTTATCAGCCTCTATATGTCTTAGAATTAAAATCGTTAAAACTCAGGTAAAAAAAAATAATGAGTATGTTAAAGAAATCTATACTGTTTACAAGTATTAGAAAAAAGCATATATTTCGAAATATAACGGTATGCTAAATGTTTTGAAAATTTGTCAAGGTTCTTAAAATACGAATTTTTAATTACATTTTTATATAATTAATTAAAATTTATATTTCGCTGTAAAAGGCTTGAAAGAGATCTGCTTATACAAAGTTGGACTTCATTATCTGAAGTTTTATCTATAATTTTTATATGTTTTATTTAGATAAGTACATTCACGCCTTAATAGAATGAATCTTGAATTTTATGTTTAATGTGTAAGAATGTTGTAAAATTGATTTGTAATTAATCTTGAGATTGAATTATGGCAATACAAAAAGTGTTCTGTCGTAGTATTTAGAAATTATTTAAAAACAATTTTTGACATTCATATATTATTTTGATTTAATTAAAACGTAGAAAAAATCTGTGATAATTTACTCCATTGGAAATGAAGAAAAACTATCAGTGAATGTACTTTTACTCATTTTTATCTATATCAATTTTATATATGTATTTAGTATAATTTAATATTGTTTTTATAAACACAAACACAAGATATCATCAGTATTTATTTTTGAAAAGTTAGAAATTAACAAGAATTAAACAAAATGAAGAAATTATCAGCATTTAAATAAATTTTTGAGAATTAGCATGAACATATATTCTTTTGAGTTATATACAGTACTTGATAAAAATAACTGCAAAGTACAAATTGCTACCATTTCTTTTTGAGACTAATTGTAGAAGAAACTAAATGACTAACTCTAAATGATTGTTAAGCTTGAAGTAGACTTTAGGAAATAATTTTAAGTAATTTAAGCACAAGTTGTGAGTAATTAATATTACAACAATTGAAATTGTCCAGCACTTTGGTTTAGAGCTTGAGGTCTACACTAAAGATATACAAACTTCATATATTATATTTAGGATTTCTAGTCGTCGTTTTTTATTTTTTAAAAACAAATTTCATATGGAAGTGTATGTGTAGTGACATCACAGAGTTTTATTAAGATACCAAGCAATGCTTCGTAATCGTATTGTTACTTTTTTGTATATACCGACATATTATGCGTTTCGTTGAACTGTATTGTATTACATTTTTAAATGTAACTCATTTTGCTACATTTGTTCTGAGTTTAAATAAAGCCTAAGACTGAACTGCTTTTTTTAAAAATAAACCTAAAAAAATCAAATTTCGCGCGCTTTTTATTTAACGACAAATATTTGAGGTGTTGAGATTTAAAATAGATTAATTCTTATTCTCCGAAAATGGTATACATTTCGCAGAAGATGTAAAAATTGCAGATGCAGTTGCATTTAAACCAAAACATAAATGTCCTTGAGTATTCAAAATTCCTGAATTTTCTAGTTCACGTGATACAACTATTGAATTTTAATTGGCGTTTAGGAAGCGTGCCTTGCGCTTTACTAGTGCGCGGTAGTGATTACAAAATGCCGTCGGAGTCTAAACCTTTGTTGACAACTCAACCAGAGAAACCTAATCATTACTCGTAAGTGTATTTTTAGTGCAAGAAACGTGTCGTGACGTAAACTATACTAAATTTGCCGTCGTTTTTAATGCGTATTATTGTGTAGACTGCTTTGTTTTAGGTATTTGAAAGAGTTTCGCGTCGAGCAATGCCCGCTCTTCTTACAACACAAATGTACACAGCATCGTCCATTCACCTGTTTTCATTGGCATTTTATGAATCAAAGGCGAAGACGTCCTGTACGAAGAAGAGATGGCACATTTAATTATAGCGCCGATAATTACTGCACAAAATACGATGAAACAACGGGAATTTGTCCCGATGGAGACGAGTGAGTAGCCCTTTTTTTGGTTAACTCTGCTGTCATTTTTTAGGCATTGTGGGTGTGACATTTAACAGCAATCGGCTTCTATTTTTCAAGTATTATTTTAATCCTTAAATCACCAGTTTTATTTTGTTTTTGTTAATTTTGAAAATGTTTAACTATAATTGAATACTACCATTAAGAAAAAAAATTACTAATACGTTAAACGTAACCTCACTTTTTATCATAACAAATGACTAATTGTCATGTAACTTCTTAGCTGTCCGTATCTTCATCGAACTGCTGGGGACACAGAAAGAAGATATCATTTACGATACTATAAAACGTGTATGTGTGTGCATGATACTGATTCGAGGGGATATTGTGTTAAAAATGGTTTACATTGTGCATTTGCTCATGGAATTAATGACCACAGGCCACCTGTTTATGATATAAAAGAGATACAAGCATTAGAAGCTGCAGAAGCAGAAGGCACTAATGCTAATGGCCCAAATGCTTTAGATAAAGAACGAAATTTAATGAATGAAGATCCCAAATGGCAAGGTTTGTATGTTGTTAAAAATGCAACAAGTGTTTTGTTTGTTCTAAAAAAAAAGCATTAATGTTATCGGTGTAGTTTGGATAACATTCTAATTTTATTATCTATTTTTAGAAACTAATCTTATCACTATAGCATTTAGTTATTTTAATTTGTTTACTATTTTTTAATTAATTATTTTCTTTTGTAGATAGATTAATATTGACATTCTTTTAGATACTAATTATGTCCTTGCAAATTACAAAACTGAGCCATGTAAAAGACCACCAAGATTGTGTAGACAGGGATATGCTTGCCCTCAGTATCATAATAGCAAAGATAAAAGACGAAGTCCTCGGAAATTTAAATATAGGTAAGTGTAATGTTTCATTTATATATATATACAGTAAGTCGAGGATAGTCCCCGGTTAAAATCCTGGTTAAAATAACTAAAAACTACATTTTGACTCTTGTCTTCGAACTACTTATTCACATTTATATAAATTTTTAAATAAACAGTAAAATATGTATAAATAATTTTTATAAGAATTAAGTCAATCTTATACATTACATTCAATTTACAGTCGAACTTCTATAAGTCGAGCGTCAATAAGCCGAATTTTTGATAACTCGAACCTGTTTCACTAGGACTTGCCTATTTCAACATTAATATTTTTATATCGATAACTCGAATTTTTGATCACTCGACTTATTTTTAGCTTCCCTTCAACTTATCGAAGTTCGACTGTATTTTAAAAGTGAAGTTAGTCATACTTGATAGTGTATATAATTTTATATTCGCTACAATTATAATAACTTACACATTATAAAATTTCTCTTAAACTGTGACCACTATTATTCTTGGACTTCCTTTTTTGTAGTGATTTTTTAAAATTTACAGTAAGTACATAAACATTTATGATGCATTAGTCTGTGTAATAAGAGGCTAAAGAATGTAAATACGAGTGGGTTTTGGTATGAAGATGGTGTCTTTAATAGTATGTGTGGGAAATTAACTTATAGAACTCCGACTTATTAGGCTTTTTTGTTGTTTGGCTGCCCATCCATTACATTTGGCCGCACCGTCGCGATTTTCTTGTATTTTATATTTTATTGATATTATATTGGATATTTTAGATCAACACCTTGTCCAAATGTAAAACATGGGGAAGAATGGGGGGAACCAGGTAATTGTGATTCTGGAGATGCTTGCTCTATTGCCACACGAGAACAGAACAGCAATTTCATCCTGAAATATATAAGAGTACAAAATGTAATGACGTACAGCAATCTGGTTATTGCCCTCGAGGTGTTTTTTGTGCATTTGCTCATGTGGAACGTAAGACCTTTGACTTAAATATATAAAAATTTTTGACTGACATCTTGTTTTATCATAGAAGAAATGGGGGTTTCAAGAGACAGCGCACCTTTAGATAGTGGCACAAATTTGGCTGAAATTTTATCAAATGCTCTTCCTCAATCAGCACTTGATAAAAGTAAAGATAAAAGTAGCGACAGCTCTGTATGTGCTTGGAACCATTATTATATGGATTTGTACTAAACATTGTTATTTTAGAATGGAAGTGGAGAAGCTTCAGAGTCAGCTTCAACGTCATCAATAGGATCTAATAATAGTTCTCATAATAAAGCTCCTGGTTCACAATTAACACACAAGACAGCACATTTTAATAGACCAAGTAATCCAATTGGAACTTTAGAACTTACAAAACAATTATTAGCTATTGAAAGTGACCCAACTTTAGGTGAGTGTTCAATTAATTATTTGTCTTTAACCTTCTTGCGTTAGATGTTGGACATAGACCTCCCTTAGTATTTTTCAATTATCCCTCTGTTTAATTTTAAATTGAATGTTTGATTTATTAAACAATATTTTACCAAAATTATGGCATAAAATGAATTTAAAGTATAGATATCTGAATTTTTTTGCATAAGAATCTATGGTAAAAGTTTGTTGATCACAAATTGACGGTGATATCATTTTTATCCGATATGGGAAAGTCTGCTTAAAAAAATACTGACCATTGTGCGAGCTTAATACTTCATCTCTTAAATAGAAATAAGGCATAATTTAAAGGAAATATATGTAGGTTAGGGTGCTTCGTTTTTAAACGATTTGTTTTTTTTTACGCTGCATTGACAAAATATTGTTCTAAACATCGAAAAAAGAATTCTCATCAATTTTCAGACTTTAATTTTAATTCTAAGTGAATGCTACTTGATTTTTAAATTTTTCCATATATTTAAGGGGGTATTCTAGTTTAGAAATTTTAAAAAATCGAAATTTTTTTTTCATATTTCCGAAGTTTAGACATTCAAGAATATGCTCTTAAAAGTTATAGCTATTATAAATATCTAAGTATAGCGTACCATTCTATGAGTAAAATTTCCAGAAACGCGTTTTTCTCGAAACTACTTTTTTCTAGTTCTACTGCACCAATTTATTTGAAATTTATTATGAACATTCTATATACATTCCTCTATGGTCTGACGCTCGGAAAATTCGAAGTCTTGAATTTTACTATTTTTAAAAAAATTGGAATTGTTAGAAAAACATGCAAAAAAATTTTTTTTCAAACATTTTGTAAAAAAAATTTTTTTAGACTTGTCCTTGGGTGAGCCCATAGTGGCATCTTTACTAATTAAGAATCTATTTGATTTTTTTGTTTTAGACCTCCAGAAGGGTTTAACACTAGAACTACCAACATTTGTTGTATACCTATTTTTACCAACCGGTCAAAATGACCGGATGACTTGTGCTTGCAAAGTATTAAATATAATTTAATAAATTTATTGTTTAAAAAAAATAGAATCGTTTACAAAACAACGTTTATTTCTTACATTTATTGTAAACACAGGTAATTTTTCTTAAAAAATTTTAGGAAAAATATAAAAATAAAAGTAACAAGTTCAATTATTTATTGATTTTTATTATTAGGAATAATATTTTTATTTTTTATTCAGATTTTATTTTTCTTAACGCAATGCTTACAAAGTGGTATTTTTTTGAATATAGGGCTAATTTTATAACAAAAAGAATATACGAAATATATTTTCGATGTAAAATAATCAAAATACTTATTCTAAGTATACTTACAAAGATCAGCAAGAATGTATAGTTGTAAGGAGTTATATTTATTTCATTGAATTGCTAAATTAAACAATAACAATGTAGAACTTAAGGCTTTCGCGGTTATTAATAATAAAATTAAAACACTTACCAGAATCGATGATGGATCCTCTGGAGCTGGCACTAGCACTGTCACTAACACTAACCCGATTACCGACACCAACACTAGTTAAGGCTTCCGGATGGATGCCGCGTCTTATTGTAGCAAAATGCCGACGTTTCGCAAACGTTTCAGTTTGCATCTTCAGGGCTGGATGCTCTGATACTAAAGCACCCTTTGATCAGGGGGTCCTTATATACCCATGCTCATGTCATGGAACAATGCACACAGAGTTATTCAACCATAACCTCAAAATTATCAAAAAATTTTGGGGAGGGTAGTGCGCCAAATAGGATTAATTTGGAAACCTCGGTCTCTATTGAGATTGTTAGGATTTGCGAAACGTCGGCATTTTGCTACAATAAGACGCGGCATCCATCCGGAAGCCTTAACTAGTGTTGGTGTCGGTAATCGGGTTAGTGTTAGTGACAGTGCTAGTGCCAGCTCCAGAGGATCCATCATCGATTCTGGTAAGTGTTTTAATTTTAATAACAATGTAATAAAAGTAATTTGAATTGTTTACAATAATAGTCAATAATATACTAAAACGCAATGACTACTAGCTGAAAACCACATATATACGCAGATATACTAATTCCCAAAATTTAGTGTAATCTTATCATTGCAATTTGACGTTTTTTTTTTTAATTTCTTCAAAATGTCAAAATGACCGGTTGGTATATTTAGGTATGTTGCATACGCAACTCAAGGAATATGGGGGAGAGGGGAAAAAGAAATATATGGTGTTATTGAATACATATATTTAGAAAAAGTCATGTCATATTCAAAAAATAATAAGTAAGGTTTTACATAAAAATCTTGTGATGAAATTTTGAAACAGGTCATTTTGACCGGTTGGTAGTTCTAGTGTTAAACCTTGTACGCCAGGACACTCTTTTTTTTTGACCCCCCCACTTTGCCAGCTCATAACTTCTTAAATTTTGAATTTTTTTATTTAATTTATTTTTTTATGAATTCTTAAAGTATCAATAAACGAATGATATAAAAATGGATATTAAAAATATTCTTTGTTTTATTTATAGAGAGCTTGAAAAAACGGCCGAAATTCATGCTTCTAGACTAGAATACCCCCCTTAACATGTAAATCTACAGTGTTTTTTAATTTTCCATTGCATTTTATTCAGTCGTTTTGTTCTTAACGATTGTAACGAATTGTAGGGAAAAGATCAATCTTTAAAATTGCCCTTAGTGGATTCTATGTCACTTAAGCAATCTTACCTGGAAAAATTCTTAAAAGTTAATTTTTATCGATTTTTGCAATTTTCTCATAAACAGCTAGACTTATAGCAAAAACGTAAATGACAATTTTGGAGGAAATTAAATTTGCTACAAAAAAGGTCTTTAGAGTCTAGGCCAGGGGGGACCAACCTGCGACTCGCGAGCCACATGCGGCTCTTTGAAGGATTATTTGTGGCTCTCGATAAATGTACCCGAGTTCCCTTTTCATTTTTGTGTTATTATATTTTTTTTAAAAATTAATATCGTTTCGTATGTGTTTTGAAATGGCTTTTAAATTACTGACAACAAATATGAAAGACTAAGTGCAATGTGAATCATTTTATTCCACTTTAAAATTCGTCAAATCCAAACACCGATCAGTATTAACTAACCAGCATCTCAAAGAATTACTGAGAAGTGCTATCACAAATTATTCACCAAATTTTAAAATAAATGTTTTTAATATTTAAATTCAATACACATATTTGTTACTTTTATTTATATGTTTTCAATAAATATAATTTCTGTAAAAAAATTATTTTTTTAATACCTTTTTTGCATACCTTCGTATTTAATTGCGGCTTGCGAAAAATTTCAAATTTTAAAAAATGGCTTGGACTATCAAGGAGCTTGGCCACCCCTGGTCTAGGATATCAAGCTAATAAACGGTTATTTTAAAATTTATTATAGCATTTATAATATGATAAACTTGATAATATAAAGATATATGTATTAGGTTTTTAGGGGAGAGTAACCTATATTGAACCACTTTTGACATAATGGTACATATCACCAAATTCTTTCGAGCCATAAAAATGAAACATAGTTCACATTAAAGCTTGATTCAGTAACTACATAATATCCATCTGTTAATATTGTAGCATAGTCGCAATTAGTAAAAAAATGTTATTTATTTGAGGTTGTATTTCGGTCCAATTAACGCAACCGTTACCTTAAATTGGACCACCAGGATCCTAAATTGTACCGCATCTAAAAACATAGAAAAAAAATAATAATACACAATTTAGGATCATTATAACTTATATTTATTCTTTAAATGTAATCAATCTTTTAAAAAAACAATATTACTTTAGACAGTTTTTGGAATTCTTATTTACCAAAGCATCAATATTCTCCAAAAGTGTAATGCTTGATGCGCTAATGATGACCAAAAGGATGCCAGTTTTTATGATATCTAGCGTTTCAAAAGTACAGTTATTTCCATTTTACACTCTGTGAAACGCTATTGATACCCAAAATTTGACAAGTTTGAAACACTATCGAGACGCTATGCTATTCTTGAAATATAAATAACTTTGATGACTTGTTGAAACGCTATTCCAGACAAAAAATTAAAAATTGTACATTTCAAGCGCTATTGATGCGATCAATTTTAGGTCGGCCATCAATGTTGTGGCACTAAGCTTTCAATTTCGACTCTTGAAACGCTTTTGATACCCAAAACTTGATTAACCCAAGAAAGAACAAAAAACATGAGAACCTCGATGCCCTATTGATGCGCTAAAGTTCGACGCGGGTACGTTGTTAGTTTTAAATGATTTAAAATTAATTTAAATTTTATAACAAAAGCAGTTGCATTAATTGGGCCGGTACAATTTACGAACTCGGGAGCGGTCCAATATACGGACCATGGTATGTTTACAATTTGTCATAAAAAATAAAAACTTATATAACTTCATCAGATTTGTACACGAAACAGTATAAAATTTACTCTCATATAGAATGTCTTATAAAATTCTAACTTACCGTTACGATGAATAAGCTTCTTACACAACATAACCAAAATTAACAAAAATACAGCTCAAAAATAATTTTTTTCTACCACAGTCATATAATATTGTCAAACGCCGATACAAAATGTCAGAGTGCTAGTGTCACTCCCTTTGCCTCTTTTTTTGTTGCTAATGTAAAAAATAGTGTTAATTGGTAGAAATACAGAAATGGTACAATTTAAGCACCGGTTCAATATAGGTTACTCTCCCCTATACGTTGATGAGAAAAATGCAAAAATCAATAAAATAGACTTAATATTTTTTAGAGGTGGGACCCGTTCTTTTTACATAAAACAACTATGGCCACTTTTAACGATTGTTATTTTCGCTACAATTTGCCGTTAAGAACAAGACGACTGCATAAAATGCAGCAAAGGTATAGGTGATTGAAAAAAACTATAGATATACATGTTAAATAAATGGGAAAATTTCTAAATCAACTTTTTTAATTTCTTTTTTCAATGTTTAGAATATTTTGTCGATGTAGAGTAAAAAAAAAAACGTTTAAAAACTATGCACTCTAATGTAGTCATATTGTAAATTTTAAAAAAATAGGAAGATTTATTTTTCAGTAACAAAAAAACTAACAAAGGTGTTTTTTCATTTTTTGTAAAATTGTAACGGCTTCTAAAGAATCACTTATTTTTTTTATCAACCCAAATCGCATTTTTAAATTTTCAGATTTAAAATAAAAAGTTTTACTTTTCTACATAATAAGATTTTGTAACTGATCATTATTCCAAGTTGTCTCAATATAATATTTATATTTTTTGTCGGAATTAAAACAAAATAGTCCGGTCAAAATAGACATTTTAAATAACAAAAATTCCGACAGAGCTAAATTTTGGTTGAGACCTTGGGTACACCATTAGATATAAAGCGTCAAAAGTCCCCATCCGCCCCATGTTTGCTAAAAAAGTTATTCGTGGTCAAATGTCAAGATTTGAGGTTTTTTGGATTTTTTTCGAAAACTGTAAGTTTTATCAAAAAAGTAGTTCAGATAACAATTATAGATCTTAAAATTATCTACAAAAATGGTTCTTATCCTTTTTTTTCTTTCTAAAATCACCATTCGATAAATATCGCGATTCTACACTAAAGGAAAAAATTAAAGGGTCAAGAAATTTTTTTAAATCTTTTGGTGATTTTTGACAGGCTGTATTTCAGTGAAAAATAGTCGTATCTAAAATTTAAATAAGGCTTTTTAAAGCTCCAAGATTCTAGTTTCCAGATCTTTTAGTCAAAAAGGTACTTATAACTCTGGCTGACTCAATAAACGCGCATTCGCGCACTTCTCAATTTCTCGTTTCGGCAACTCCTAGTAACAATTGACCAATAAAGTAGTCAAAGATTTTATTTTCTTAATGCCACCTCTATTATTATAAGCACGCAATTCAATTTTCATTGAATTGAGTTATGTACTTGTAACAACTCTAAATTAATAAATTGTTGAAATAACTATATAAATGTTCTTAGTCATAGAGAAAATTATTTTATTAATATGCGTACTTATAATACATTTTGGAGTAGAAATCAAGGCACGGTTTTCCCGAAAAATGTTGATATTTCTGATAAAATTGCCAGAATTATTGTTGGATTTTATAACTTGGAAGTATCGCTGTTTATCTAAAATTACAGTAACATAATAGTATTAGTACATTTTATTTAAAATTGATCTCTTCAATATTAATACGTGTGAATATAAAGTATTTCTTTAATAAAACAAAATAATACATACCTTATACTTTCAAAATCAACTTTCTAGGTTAAACTCAAAATACAGTTGTATTTCACTGACTTACAATATCCGAGCCATAAAATCGATAAAACTTTCGTTAACGCGCATAAATTCAAAATTGTTTCATCCAGGGTTATAAGTACCGGAAATTTTTTTGACCCCTTCATTTTTTTCTTTAGGGTAGAATTGCGATATCTCACGAATGGTGATTCTTAGAAAAAAGGTATAAGGATCATTTTTGTAGATAATTTTAAGATCTATAATTTTTGTCTGACAAGGGACCCTTTTTAGTGGTCCGTGGCTTTACGCAATGAGACCCACATCATTCGATAGGGCATCAAAACCTACTCTAGAAAACGTTTTCTAATTTTGCGAAATGATTTCTGTTACGACAAGACAAGCTACAGAAGTTTGTGTTAATCTGTCAAAACTGGTTTTTCTTATTATACACGGCGAATTGTACTTTATATAACATGATACCGTGGTCGAATGGAGAACGCGCTCGCGCTCTAATATTTTGCATTTTGTTGTCCCGGGTTCGAGTCCTCTTGGTAGCAAAAGAATTTTTGCAATTTTTTTTGAATGAGAATTGTTTATTTTCGTTCATACAATGATTAGATGTGTTTTTCGACGAAAAATAGGTATAAACAGCACAAAATCACCGGAAAATATGTAAACTAAATTAAATTGTTTTTAATAAATTTATATGTTATTCCGTTAACAGGGTTATATTACCAATAAGTACGCATACTGTCAAAATTATTTGCACTGTGTGGACGAAGTGCTTTACTATTCTATTATTGTTGTGATTAATTCAGTATTGTAAAAACAATCTTTTTGAAGACTACTTTGACCAGTGTTTTTTAAAGAACAACGATATGTTATTATGTTGTTTATAAAATTATAACTTAAAAGTTAAATTAAAAACATAAAGTAAATTGTAAGGATCAAAATCTTTATTTATTAGCATGTGTGGTCGACAACAAAGTGTCGAAAGCAAAGCCGGTGTTGACAATAAGAGCATAAGCCAAAAGAATACTCTTCACATCCAGCTTCTTGGCATAGGGATCCGTCAAATTGGGGATAACACACTTGAACCGGCGTCTGGTAGGAAGAAATCGCTTCATTGGAGTAGCCACTCTTCTTCCAGGCATTGCGGATTTTTTAACAAAAAACATCCAATCATTGTATAAACGACAATAAATAATTCTCCTATAAAAAAAATTGCAAAAATCTCTTTGCTGCCTAGAGGATTCGAACTCGGGGCAACAAAATGCAAAAGATTGGAGAGCGAGCGCGTTCTCCAGTCGACCACCGGATTATGTTATATAATTTGTAATTCGCCATATATAATAGAGGAAACCAATTTTGACAGATTAACACAAACTTCTGGAGCTTGTCTTGCCGTAACACGAATCATTTCGCAAAATTTGAAAACGCTTTCTAGAGTAGGTTTTGATGCCCTATTGAATGATATGGGTCTCATTGCGTAAAGCCACGGATCACTATAAAGAGTCCCTTGTAAGCTACTTTTTTAATAAAAGTTACCGTTTTTGAAAAAAAAACAAAAAACTTCAAATTTTGACCTTTGACTTGGAATAACTTTTTTTAGCACACATGGGATCGATGGGGACTTTTGACTTAACTTGGTACATGTAGAAGGCTTCTGATTAGACAGTTGGGGTTGACGTTTAACAAGAATTTCATCATAAAATTTCTTCTTTTCTTTATTTACCAATTTTAGCAATGTTTAAATATTTTCTAGATTAGAGGACAGTATATAAGCTTTTACTTTTTGTAGCCGAATATTGTGTTTTGATGGAAAACTTAAATTTTTGAAAGTGTGCCCCGCAAATGTATTATTTCTGTATTCACTGGCTTTAATAACAGCCGGTTCATCGTTAGCTAATTGCTAATAAGTGAAATTTTGTTATGGAAAATAACATTTTTTCATTTCTTAATAAATTTACACTCAGAAGATATACAGGTTTTTTTTATAAACTTTAATTAACAAGGAACTTTGGTAGTTTAAGATATAAACTGTAAATTAATTATACCTGAAAAATGCATATGGCGAGCATGGATTTTTGTTGTAGCAGCTCTCTGTATGAGTGCCGGTACATAGACCACGTTTTTGTACTTAACTCAAAACCAGCATAATGTGACTTGGGTTGTTTAAAACATAAACGATACAAACGTATTTTCAACGTTTTTCTAGTTGCTAAATCTTAAAGTGTCTGATTTACTTGGTGGATTTTTTTAAATTGTTACATATTTTGAGAAACCTTGGTTTGTATTTGAGGCCTGCTTCATCTTCGATTTGGTTCTTTGCTTCGTCTATTGTCATTCACAAATCGTTAGTATGAACTTCAATTAAATTGACATCCGAAAAAGATTTCTTTTTTGATTGATGTTGACACCCGACTGCCATTTTGGCCGATTTTATTATTTTTCTTAATAATATTACAAGCTTGCTTTTATCCAACATATGCCTATTAATTCACTGTGCTAATTCACGTATAATTGGTTCTTCTCTATCAAGGAACACCAGAACTTGTGTTTTTCCTTAATACAGAGTGTCCTGACGCTTGATTTTTTAATATCTAGACAACTGTTAAAGATAATTTAATAAAAAAAAAAGCATTTGGTAGACAAAAGATGGGAAATTTATTTTAATAAATTAAATTTTCAAAATGTCCCCCTCCTTAAGGATAACGTGACGAAGCCTAGCATCGGGGTAAACTGTTGGGTCTTTAGGCTTGCATAATTTGGATTTTATAGGGAAACTTCTCCAGGTTTTTCTGTAAAATATTATGGATATTTGATTTGGAGATAACCAAAGCCTGTTCTGCCCGCCTGAGTCAAATACTCGGTCCCTCAGGGAATAGTTTCCTCACCCGCTCAACGTTCTCAGAGGGGGCCACAGTTGGCTCAACATTGACTGTGTATAACTTATCGTCACAAATATTGCCTGTCCTCTTAAACTTATCCATGAAACTAATTAAAAAAACAAAATAAACATAAAAATTTGGAAATTTTATTTAACCTAAATTTTAGGTTAAAATGTAAATTTGAATATTTACGTTGTAATTGTTTTTGTGGACAGAATTGTGTGGTAATACACTTGGCTGCGGTACGCTCTAAGAGTATTTGTGGCATTTGACCAGAAATATACCACAATCGGACAATGGCGGCTCTTTGGTCAGTAGTATATGTTGTCCTTGCAGTGGTCATTGTATGCGTTATGTGACAACAAAAACAAGTGTAAATAAATTTCCCAACTTTTATAACTCCATCTATGTTAAAATAATTTTGGTATGTCTAATAGTTTTTATTTAACAAGAAAATAACTTTGGGAGTAAGCGTCTGGACACCCTGTAGCTAAAATACTCTGCTTTATTTTCGCGGGAATTGTTTATTTCCTATGAAAAATAGGACTGTATTTTGCACATAATACATACGCCCCGATGTATTACATTTTCTAAAATATCCCTTCTACAATAAATAATACTTGTTGCTTGTTTAAAAAAATTCGTATCTGATAATAGTATCTGTCAATAGTTAAAAAAAATATATATGTTAACGCACTCTTTCAGGGAATATCCGTTAATAAGAGATTAGTTTGTAAAGAAAATTATACAATTTAATGTCCGCGAAGGAGCTTTTAGTGCATTTCTTTTTGCTTTTATAAAAATATTTTTTTATTTAAAAACGAAAAGTCGTCCCTTTTTATTCTGAATAAAAGACCTGTTCTATGTGTTATAATTTCTAATTAAATATAACAAATGTTTTCAGATGCAATAGAGCGAGAACAAAGGAAACAAACGCTTTGCTTAGCATATACAGGAATAGGACCACCTGTATCATTCTTTAGCACTGGAAATGATACAGTGGAAAGTGTTGTGGGTATGTTTTCATTTTTTAGACACATTATTATACTAAATATTTCCGAAAACGTTGTTTTTAATAATAAAATAAGTCATAAGTATACTACAAAATCAAAAAAGGTATTTTGTTTTTTGTAAACGCTGAAAATAATATCTTAGAAAACAAATAAGAATATATATTTGCTTATTAAAATTATTTTGCAGTGTAACTGCGTTAATCCGAACAAACTGATTTGGACATTCAGGCATTTGCGATTTTCCGCCGCGCAAATCTTACCCGCGGTATTCAGTGCAAGAAATAGCAACTACTAGAAAGATACAATATGTTATGTTTTTCAAGTGGCGCAATTGTCCCGGCCGGCCTGCGATTTATATCAATCTATTAAATTTTTTTTTCTGTTCCCAACATTGGCGCTACCGTGCATCTATCTCGATGAGATCCATTTTGTACTAGTTTAAGTACCAAATGTACGCATCGGAATTTTTCATATCAATAGCGATTTTTCAGTCGCGATGAATGAAAAAAGGCAAATGTGCCGACACTCTTAAAATATGCATCTTCTATTACTTGTCAAGTTCGATTAGCATGGCATTTTTACGCAACCTATCAATCGCGATCATCGGGCGATGGTTGTAGTTTTAAAGCATTGTATGTTTTAAAACATGATAAACATAGGTTTTAACTGTAACAACTACTTTTACAGCAGCTTTGTATAAAATTGGTCTTAAAAATTTTTTTTTTACCAAGCGCGAATTTAAAATTATTTTTTTAACGAAATATTAATAATTCAAGTAATTTTTTCAAAATGTATACCATAATATAAACGGAAGGAGTATGTATAATATTTTTGAGTTTTGATTTTTGTTTTAAAAAGTTTAATTAAGGCTGTAGACTACCAAATTTCGTCCAATGTATTTTAAATGTATTTTAAATTAAAACATTCTAGTTGAAACTTTCGTTGTCATTTTGTGTGGCCGCCTAAATACCTCTATAGTAACTCGTCTTTTGATAAATCTTTATATATTGGCAGAAATTGTTTCTGGACATCAGAATGCAATGGAGTTGGGTGTGGGGTAAATGAAGTAGGCAACACATTGGAAGCAGGTGTGCTAATACCCATACCTGCTCGTGCTGCTATCATCCTGCCTCCACCTGCTTCAATTTTCAAGTCAGCAACACTTACGGTTTTCGAGATATTTCAAAAAGAAATTCTGTTGCCAACTTCCGACTTGGCAACACTTTGGAAGCAGGTTTCATAAAATCTATACCTGCTTGTGTTGCTATGTTTCCACATTATCATGCTTCAAACCGCAAGTCAGCAACACTTACCGTTTCGGAAATATTCGACAATTACTTTTGTGGCCAACTTCTGACTTGGCAACACTTTGGAAGCAGGTTTCACAAAACTTATACCTGCTTGTGTTGCTATGCTTCCACATCATCCTGCTTTGCATTTTAATACAGCAACAATTATTATTCTTCAACTAATTTTAAAAACAAAATTTTAATTTTTTAAAATATTTTAAAAAACATAAGTAAGTACGCCATTTTTCCAAAATTAGGTATATGTAATACAAATTAATTAATTTACAATTTACATTTAGTACAAAATATAATTAATTCATATGTTTTTATTTTTGACTATTAACGTACATTTAGTACTTATGATTAAACTAAATTATAATGGACTCTATATGGTTTCTGAGAAAAATGCATTTTAGTTTTGCAAAAATGGCAATACAGCATGGTCCCCTAAACTTCTCTAAGACGATTAGATAATCAGAATGTGCTTTATAGCAAGTTATATTGATTACAACTTTCCTATAGTAAACACTTACTCGCAACTCGAGGTGCCTACTTAGAAGTTCTTATGAACAAGACAATGCCAAATCAGGCGTATTTTTGTACATAAATAATAACAATTAAAAAAATAATGACTTTACTTACGTTACTTCAATACTATTATATGTCCTTATGCTTATCATGTAGTGTCAATAAATTTAATAATTTATCTTCGTATTTAATTTAAAAGATTATTCAATTACTAAATAATTACATTAATAAATTAAAAAAGAAATAAATTTCAAAATTAAACCGGCAAATTCAATATGCAAGGAAAATAAAAATTAGGCGCTTTTAAATAATTATTGGCTATTTAATAAGACGTCTATTATTTATATATACCAGGTGTGCAACCTTAAAACGGCTGTTTTTTTATTTAGCAAAACACAATAATTAACGCAGAAAAGTGAAAAATATTTTATTCGAAGTAATTGCCCTCGCTGGCTATACATTTTTCCCATCTTTGAGGAAGATTGTGGATTCCACCCCAAAAGAATTCATCCCCTTTGGATAAGAACCACTCATCGAGCCATTTTTTAACATCTTCATAAGAATTGAAGTGCTGCTCAGCAAGCGCGTGTTCCATCGACGCAAATAAATGGTAATCTGAAGGGGGCAGATCAGGAGAGTAGGGCGGGTGGGGTAGCAACTCCCAGCCAAGTGCATCCAATGTATCCCGGACCAATCTTGCTGTGTGTGATGGTGCGTTGTCGTGCTGGAAAATGATACCCTCATGCCGATCCGCGTGTTCGGGTCTTTTTTTGCACAATTCACGATCTAATTCGATGATTTGTTGTTGGTAGCATTGAGTATTGATCGTTTCAACAGTTCGTAGTAAACCACCCCCTTCTGGTCCCACCAAACACACAGCATTTTCTTTTTTCCGAATCGATTTGGCCTAGCAGACGATGTTGAGGGTTTTCCGGGGTCCACCCTCGATTTTTTGCGCTTAGGGTTTTCAAAAAAGATCCATTTTTCATCGCCAATGACGATTCGATGAAAAATGATTTTCTGTTGGGCCGATCGAGCAAGATTTCGCACGCGGTCTGGCGTCGTTCCATCTCTCGATCGTTCAATTGATGTGGCACCCACTTCCCGATCTTTTGGATCTTTCCCATAGCAAAAAGGCGTTTCGAAATTGCTTGGTGGCTAACATTCAACTTCGCGGCAAGTTGTTTCTGCGATCTTCGTCCAATAAATCTTGCAATTCGGTGTCCTCAAAAACTTTTGGTCGATTTTTACGCTTTTTGTCGGTGACGTTAAAAATTCCGTCTCTGAATTGCCGAAACCACGCTCTGCACCGAGTTTCACTAAGAGCACTGTCGCCATAGACCTCCACAAGAATTCTATGCGCTTCGGCGGCGGATTTCTTCCAATTGAAGAGCAATAGCAGTGCTCCCCGCAAATGCTCTTTATCTGGCACAAATTCGACATGTTTATCGTGATCAAAGGACACGTTATTGTTCGAAATTGCTGACTTTGTCTTTTGTTTACTAATGGCAAAGATTCAAGCAATGAGAAAAAATGGCAGGCAAGGTTGGCGGATGCCTAATGCGCGCGTACTGTCATCTATTAGAAAACGGCCGTTTTAAGGTTGCACACCTGGTATATAGCTATAACATTAAACTTTAATAATTAAGTGTCACATTAAATAATAACTCTCCGAAACACGTATAATTTAATATTTTATTACCGAAGTTACCAATTTTACTCTAAATTAAACGATTTTGAAATATAACTAATAAGTTTTGTTTATTAGTTATATAATAAACAAAATCTTGAACAATTCGGATAATCGTAGTTTTTATACCTATACCTCCATTTATTTAATATTTGTTTCCACGTACCGTATTTTTAAGTATTTATGTAAGTACTTTAGGTACAACAACCTGCAAGTGTTTGTTTTCTTGTATTATACTCATTAATATATAATTAATTTCTTTTACTTTGATAGTAAACTCAAGTTTATATATGTATGTATGTACATAGCTAAAATATATTATTTTAATATAGGTATCCTTTAAAAAAAGTAAATTCGTACAGGAGTCATTAATACACCTAACGTGTTGTCAGCGCATAAAACCTAATAAACTAATTATCTCAAACAATATAAACCGGAATAAGCTAACGCAAGGTCAATGTCTGTTTCGATGTCTTGTTTAAATTCGTATCGGTACTTATCTTTAATGCAGATAAAAATTTCGCGTTGGTCAGGATTTGTTATTAAAGTTTTATATTACACGTTAAAGAAAGAAAAAGTATTAACAGTTTTATATTGTGGCGTAATTAATATTTGTTTGGTATACAATTTTTACGTTAAGTTATCATTTTAGATTTTTTTACCTTCGGTCTATTGATACGAATAACATTCTTTTTTAGTTTAATGTAGAATATCAGCTGGTTAAATTTTAATACGCATTATTAGCCCGACTAACTTTTTATCTATCATTACTATTTTTGCTAATTTTGTAGTGTTAAGTTTATTAAAAACCATTGGCTTACAACGTAGATTTCAAATTATTCTGTTAATAATGTGAATTAAAAATTATAGGTACTTTGTTAGAATAGTTTTTTTAGACAACTTATTTTTTACACATTCATTTTCACTTAAATTTGCATAATATTATTAGTATTTATCCATTATTTTAACAATTTTTAAATGATTGATGTTTTATAATTTCATACATTATTTTTCTATTATTTAGTAAAATAATCTACAAAAATTCACCACGAGATGAACTAAAAATGAAACAAATGACTAAATAATAGAAAAAAAATGTATGAAATTCTAATTTGAATATTAAAATATCACTCAAAAAAATCCAAAGTGATGTACTAATAAATAAAAAAAAATTCTGAGCGACCTTTTAAAACTCAAATTTTAAATTGAAACTTTCAGAAACTTATTTTTTGTTTGTCTATAAAATTATACTGTAACGAGAAAAAAAATTTAAAAAAAAAATTAGATTTTTGACGGTTTTTGAAATTTTAAAACATTTTGAGCGACCTCTTAAAAAAAATTTTTTGAGCTGTCCTTTGGAGGTAGCTCTTAAAACATCAAAAACTAACATTTTTTCACTCGAGATTCAAAAAAAAAATAGTCGGTTTTTTTGCGCCACCCTAGTATACATACCTATATATTTTGTTGTTACCTATAATAAATATAAAATGTTAACTGATTTTGTACATTTTTTGCTCGATGAAAAACGCCAGTCGATGGAAAGACTAGAACGATATTTACCTATATCGTTTTGTATTTTGTATTTATACAATAACAAAGATTTATTATATACATATACAGTCAACTCGCGTTATAACGAATTTTAAGGGACCCACGAAAAAGTTCGTTATATCGAAAGTTCGTTATATCGAAATTCATAAATTTACAAACTTTTACAAGTTTGTTTAGAGATATGAGATAAATCAATCCATTACACCACAAATTCGTTGTCGCTTAATAAAATAACCAATATAACGCATAAATGTAAAAAAAAATTAATAAAACAATAGAAAACAACAATAAAAAAAAACCAATAAAAATAATAGAAATAGAAACACGTATAATCTAAAAAAAATTCGTAATTTTAGTTTGTATGCAGATGACTGTGCGTGTCCGTTCAATTGCGTTCTCCAGATTTAAGATACTTGAGAATACACTGTCATCAAGGTCATGGCTTTACAAGTAATTGATAATTGATAGTGTTGAGTCTGCATAGCTTTAAGATAAAAAAATCAAAAATTGTGTAGAAACACATTATGTAAATTATATAACATACCTACAGTACTTTTATAACAAAAATTATTAGACTTTGGTCAAGAAAACTTCGTTATATCGAGGGGACCAAAACCCATTAAAATTTTCGTTATAAAGCGAGATTTTCAAGGGACCGGCGGTTTCTTTCTTTATATCGAGATTTTCGTTATATCGAACTTCGTTATAACGCGAGTTGACTGTATATACTTCCTGCAGGACAATAACAGTATTATAATATTGGCAAACTTTAAGTTTTCGGTACTATCTGAAAAAATTAAAAAAATCTGCAAGCGGATTCTATTATTAAGTACAGTCGAACCTCAATAAACCGAATTTTTGATAACTGGAATTATTCTTAGTTTTTCTTCAACTTCGACTTATCGAGGTTTGACTATATTATTTACGAAATTTGTCTTAAGCGGCTTAAACTACATTTAGATATGTACTTAATTTTTTGAACAAAGAGGAACTGTTACCAACAAATCTGTGAACGCCGACAATAATTTTATTATAACACTATCAAGTGTCATATAAAATTACGTTAGGGCCTTAAAAAAGCTTACCTTTTTATCATCGTTTCACCCGCATCTTTTAAGCATATGTGTTATATTTAATAAAACAATAAAGCAATTTGTAAAATTAATTAATTTCAATTATAAATACAGTCAACTCGCGTTATAACGAAGTTCGATATAACGAAAATCTCGATATAAAGAAAGAAACCGCCGGTCCCTTGAAAATCTCGCTTTATAACAAAAATTTTAATGGGTTTTGGTCCCCTCGATATAACGAAGTTTTCTTGACCAAAGTCTAATAATTTTTGTTAAAAAAGTAAGTACTGTAGGTATGTTATATAATTTACATAATGTGTTTCTACACAATTTTTGATTTTTTTATCATAAGAAATGCAAACTTAACACTATCAATTATCAATTACTTGCAAAGCCATGACCTTGACGACAGTGTATTCTCAAGTATCTTAAATCTGGAGAACGCAATTGATCGGACACGTACAGTCACCTGCATACAAACTAAAATTACGGATTTTTTTTAGATTATACGTGTTTCTATTTGTATTATTTCTATTGTTTTTTTTTTATTGTTGTTTTCTATTGTTTTATTATTTTTTTTTACATTTCTGCGTTATATTGGTTATTTTAATAAACGACAACGAATTTGTGGTGTTTTGGATTGATTAATTCTATATCTCTAAACAGAGTAAAAATTTGTTAATTTATGCTTTTATAATAAGGAATTTCGATATAACGAACTTTCGATATAACGAACTTTTTCGTGGGTCCCTTGAAATTCGTTATAACGCGAGTTGACTGTACTAATTTTGGAAAAATGACATACGTACTTATGTTTTTTAAAATATTTTAAAAAATTAAAATTTTGTTTTTAAAATTATTGAAAGAATAATAAGTGTTGCTGTATTAAAATGTAAAGCAGGATGATGTGGAAGCATAGCAACACAAGCAGGTATAAGTTTTGTGAAACCTGCTTCCAAAGTGTTGCCAAGTCAGAAGTTGGCCACAAAAGTAATTGTCGAATATTTCCGAAACGGTAAGTGTTGCTGACTTGCGGTTTGAAGCAGGATAATGTGGAAACATACTAGGTTGTTCAATAAGTTTTGTCGTTCGATAAGAGAGGGCGTTGCTAATAGCCCAAATTTTTTTTTGTTTTGTTGCTACACTCTTCATATGAACGTATGTGAAGTTTCATTTCAATCTGTCAATTCATTCTTTGTTTACAAGCCATTTAGTGTCGCCGTGTCACAGTATTTTTTTACAATGGAAAAAATTGAATATCGTGCAGTGATAAAATTCTTATTTTTGGAAGGTATAGCACCAAAAAAAAATCACGAACGAATGTTAAAAGTGTATAATGATTGTTCACCTACAATTAGAACAGTAGAAAGATGGGTTGCTGAATTTAAACGTGGTCGTACAAGCCTTGAAGACGATCCACGTGAAGGACGTCTAAAAAGCGCATCAACACCAGAAATCATAGCCAAAATACAGGATATGGTTTCGGAAGATCGTCGATTGACTGAGAAAAATTTAGTAGAGGCTCTACACATCTCATTAGGCAGTGTGAGCCATATTTTAAGTGAAATTTTGAGTTTTAGAAAGCTGTGTGCACAATGGGTGCCGCATTCGCCAACAATGGAACAAAAACACATTCGAATGCGACTTTCTCAGCAACATTTGGAGCGTTTTAAAAAGGATAAAGTGGATTTTGTGCGTCGATTCATCACTATGGATGAGACTTGGGTCTATCACCATGATCCTGAATCAAAACAAGAGGCTAAAGAGTGGTGTGAACCTGGTTGTTCGGCTTCGAAACGAGTTCGTGTCCGGAAATCGGCCTAGAAGGTTATGGCATCAGTTTTTTGGGATGCGAAAGGAATTTTGTTTGTGGATTACTTGCAAACTGGTAAAACAATTAATTCCGAATATTATTGCAACCTTTTGGACCAGTTGAAGGGAAAAATTCGTGAAAAAAGACCCGGTTTGCAGAAGAAAAAAATTCTTTTTCATCGGGACAATGCACCGTGTCACAAGAGCATTTTGACAATGGCTAAAATCCATGAATTAAAGTTCGAATTGTTGGAGCATCCACCGTATTCACCAGATTTGGCCCCCAGCGACTTCCATTTGTTTCCAGAACTCAAAAAATTTATGCGTGGCAAGCGTTTTTCATCAAATGAAGAGGTCATAACGTCTGTTGAAGCGTATTTTGCAGACCTTCCGGATTCTCAATTCAGGGATGGGATCCACAGATTGGAGGATCGTTGGAGCAAGTGTATTAATCTTCAGGGAGATTATACTGAATAATAAAGTGTATTTTGAACCATAAAATTATGTTTTTCTTATCGAACGACAAAACTTATTGAACAACCTGGTAGCAACACAAGCAGGTATAGGTATTATGAAACCTGCTTCCAAAGTGTTGCCAAGTCAGAAGTTGGCAACAGAATTTCTTTTTGAAATATCTCGAAAACCGTAAGTGTTGCTGACTTGAAAATTGAAGCAGGTGGAGGCAGGATGATAGCAGCACGAGCAGGTATGGGTATTAGCACACCTGCTTCCAATGTGTTGCCTACTTCATTTACCCTTGGGTGTGCTATAGTTTTCGTCCCAACAACATTTTTCTCGAAACTACATTTTTTGAACTTGTGTATACTCTAGCTCAAAAAGTTTTCAACCAATCATTTTAAACCTTGACAAATAGTCTCTTTATATAATTAAATTCTATATGAACCTAAATGTGGAGTCATATCATTGTTTAAAATATTTCTGTATTGCAAATAAGTTTAAAAAACTGGCAAAAAAATGCACGTTTATTTAAACATCTCTAAAAAATGCAAATATCAATTTTTTTCGAGAATTTTAGTTTCACATAGAAGAAAGCCATGTCCCTAAAGTAAATTTGAAATTCTATCGATTTCGGATGACAAGTGTGGCCACCATAATGTACACAAAAATGTACGTCTGATGGTGACCTCCGATGGGGGTAACAACTGATATCTTCCATATTTTCGTAAATAATATTTTGAAAAAATTATAATAATTATTTGAATATACCTATATATAAAATGTTCTCAAAGTTTCAATAAATTATATATATTTCTTGCAAGTTAAAAAAATTCCTGAAAATCACTAAAAAAAGTAGTCTTAACGCTATTTCTTCCAATAACGATGGACGCTCACTTAATCGCTCATAACTTCAGAACAAATTAAATTTTGATTTGAAACTTTGGGAACATATTCTTGAATAGTTTTACTAACAATTTATGAAATAAAAAAAAATCAATTTTTTGAGTCGTCTAAACCTATTTCCCCCCTTAAGGATTTCTTATCGCAAATCCTTTTAAAATCTTCAAAACATAAAATACTAGAAAAAGGTTAAAATTAACAATAGTATTCTGGTCAACTTCAAATTGTGGGGTAAGTATGCAGCGAAGGAAAAAATATAAAAGAATTCTAATGTTATTATTACTTTTAAGAATCTTTTCCTGTAAATATATTTCATTCTTTTAAATAAAGTGAAGTTGACCAGCAACATATTCCTATTTTCTACCTGTTTTGAGAATCCTTTTATTCTTTCGAACCTTTCATGGAATTAGTGTTTGTACATCTTTAAGCAGTTTAACCTTAACAAGCTTAACATTGTCAATCAAACGAGAAAAACGACCAATTTTGACCAAAATCCGCGTACTTCAATTGCTTATAACTATTTAATAAAGATTTTATGAAAAAAATAAAACTGTTACGATTATTTAACAAGCTTCCTCGTTCGATTGGTAAAAAAATAAAAAATACTTACCCCACAATTTGAAGTTGACCAGTATAATATTGTTAATTTTAACCTTTTTCTAGTATTTTATGTTTTGAAGATTTTAAAGGGATTTGCGATAAATCCTTAAGCAGCTTAACATTGTCAATCAAACGAGAAAAACGACCAATTTTGACCAAAATCGGCGTACTTTAATTACTTATAACTATTTAATAAAATTATTTATGAAAACAATAAAATAAATACGATAATTTAACAAGCTTTCTCGTTCGATTGGTAAGAAAATGAATTAATTCTCTTTATTTTTGAAAGCACAGCAACGGTTAGAAGTTTAGTCTGTTTTATGCTTTATTAATTTTTTTGCGTAAAACACGGTGAAAAATCAAAAATTGAAAATCGTTACGTTTTAAAGATATATGGTCTCGATCTATACAAAAATTTTCAATTTTTTATCTCCAAAAATACGGCAATTTTTGCGATTTTGGATAAATATATGTATGAATGATCGAGATTAAGGCTGTAGACTACCAAATTTCGTCCAATGTATTTTAAATGGGAACTGCGTTTCCGTCCTATTGCCGTATTTTTGGAGATAAAAAATTGAAAATTTTTGTATAGATAGAGACCATATATCTTTAAAACGTAACGATTTTCGATTTTTGATTTATCAACGTATTTTACGCAAAAATAATAAAGCATAAACAGACTAAACAACCATGCTGTGCTTTCAAAATAAAGATAATTAATTTTTTACCAATCGAACGCGGTTTGTTAAATATCGTAAATTTTTTTTTCATAAATATCTTTATTAAATAGTTATAAGCAATTGAAGTACACCGATTTTGGTCAAAATTGGTCGTTTTTCCCGTTTGATTGACAAGGTTAAACTGCTTAAAGATGTACAAACACTAATTCCATGAAAGGTTCAAAAGAATAAAAGGTTCTCAAAACAGGTAGAAAATACGAATATGTTGCTGGTCAACTTCACAATATTTAAAATAATGAAATATATTTATAGGAAAAGATTCTTAAAAGTAATAATAACATAAGAATTCTTTTATATTTTTTCTTTTGCTGCATACTTACCCCACAATTTGAAGTTGACCAGTATACTATTGTTAATTTTAATCTTTTTCTAGTATTTTATGTTTTGAAGATTTTAAAGGGATTTGCGATAAGAAATCCTTAAGCAGCTTAACATTGTCAATTAAACGAGAAAAACGACCAATTTTGACTAAAATCGGCGTACTTCAATTGCTTATAACTATTTAATAAAGATATTTATGAAAATAATAAAATCGTTACGATAATTTAACAAGCTTTTTCGTTCGATTGGTAAAAAATTAAATTCATTATCTTTATTTTTGAAAGCACAGCAACAGTTAGAAGTTTAGTCTGTTTTATGCTTTATTAATTTTTTTGCGTAAAACACGATGATTTATCAAATTCGAAAATCGTTACGTTTTAAAGATATATGGTCTCTATCTATACAAAAATTTTCAATTTTTTATCTCCAAAAATACGGCAATAGGACGGGAACGCAGTTCCCATTTAAAATACATTGGACGAAATTTGGTAGTCTATAGCCTTAAGGCTTAAATTTTTAAAAATATTGTTATGTACAACAACCAATAAAATTATTTTTTACATATAGGGAAAGATGGGGTAGCACGGACACTTGAAAGAATTACAAATAAAAAATATAAATAAATAAATTGATTTATTTTTGTGATTTAAAATAAAAGTAGGAACTCTTTAAGTTTATACGATATAAAAATTTGTAATGATATATTTGTTTTTTTAGGAAATATGGTCAATCCAATTTGACTTTATTTTTTGGCAATACAAAAATTGGCGGGTAGCCCCGGACTAGTACTAATTGGTGGCCCAATCATTTTTTGGCCTTATAAATATCACAAAAATAATTAATATTTAAACAATTTTTATGTGCCCAGTCTTTGCACTCATAACATTGAATTCAGTCGTTTTTCAAAAGTTTCTTTGCTTATGATGCATTCCGTTTCTTTCTTTTTGGGAAAAACTTAGAATATTTTTGTCTGTTTTCAATATTTTTTGCAATTTTTTGTTTTTTTTTGTTTTGACAAATTTATTGTTTTTAGTTTTCTGATTTTCCTCTAATTTTTTTTTTAAATGGATCTTTCTTAAAGTGACGTGCCCGAATCCGGGCGTAAGCTATTTCCCCGCTTGTGTCTTTTGTTGTGTATGTCATAGTATGTCAAAGACACAAGGGGAGTTATTGGGGAAATTTTCCTGGGGCACTTTTACCCTTGCTGGTTGCCCAATGCCTTGCAAGGGGAGAGAGGCGTATAATTTTAAGATGGTTTTAGCGTGGGATTGAACCCAGGTCAATAAGCGCATCGGTCCACACACTCAACCTGTGCGCCACGCCACTCTTTAAATGGATAAGATGTTAAAATATTGCTCTTATGGGTTGCTAAATGGTTTTTTGATGCATCAGGAAATGGTAATAGTTGTTTTAATAAATGTGCTGTGCTGATTGAAGGCACCGGGTCAGTATAGATGTTGATCACCGTTGCGATTCGTACTGGATGTGAAAAATACACAAAATTGACTGAAGTATAGTAATTTAACCACTATTTATTTTCACAGTAAATAATAAAGCACCGACAAGTTATTTATTTCAACTGTAGTATAGAGTAACTTTTGAAAAAGATTATTAATTAAGCTAAAATAATGTCCGGGGGTACACGATTCTCCACATTCAACATTTTTAGTCAGAGCTCCTAAGATGTAGTAGAAATATTTTAAATACTATTACATAGTTTAAATTTAATGCATTTTCTTCAACTTAAAAAAAATAAGTATTCACACTTACGTTTTCTAGTTGATAACTTGAAATGAAATTTAACGAGCGCGATGAAAAATTTTTATATTTTACAAACTACTCTTTAAATTGTAAAAGACTCGGTGTTTACGTGACAACTAAATTGCATTTGTTTTTATTCTAGACGACGCCTGTTTTAAAGAAAACTTTACCAATGCAACGTGATTAGTTTCTTGGAAATTATTAAGTCCGCGGTTACCCACTGTCCGGGGCTACTCCACTTTCCCCTATATAATTAGGAAATGTGCTTTACGTTTAATTGTCCGTATTAAAAATATTGCACTGTATTAATAACGGTGGATTTACATTATTATGCTGTATTTGTAAACTAATTTATAAGGTTCTGTTTCTTGTTTTTAAATGGAACTCTTACGAAATAATTACACTGGCACACAAAAAAAGAAAAGTGGTCAGTACTTTTGACTAGACCCACCTAGGGTTATGTATTTCGATGCCCTGAATCCGAATTTGAGGTCGGTTTACTTAATATATCTCTAAAATTTTGAGTAAATTACAAAAAACTACAATTTTTAGCCAATTAAAGCAGTTTTTTGCAATTTACTCAAAATTTTGGGGGTGTACCGGCCAAACAGACTTCGGATTTGGATTCAGCGGATCGAAAGACATAGCCCTAGGTGGGTCTGGTCAAAAGTACTGACCACGTTTTTTTTGTGCTCGTGATATTTTTGAATATGTTCTACTACTTTTTTTACTACTTTTTGCGATTTCGGATAAATATATGTATGAATGATCGAGATTAAGACTGTAGACTACCAAATTTCGTCGAATGTATTTTAAATGGGAACTGCGTTCCCGTCCTATTGCCGTATTTTTAGAGAAAAAAAATTGAAAATTTTTGTATAGATAGAGACCATATATCTTTAAAACCTAACGATGTTCAATTTTTGATTTATCAACGTGTTTTACACAAAAAAATTAATAAAGCATAAAACAGACTAAACTTCTAACCATTGTTGTGCTTTCAAAAATAAAGAGAATTAATTCATTTTTTTACCAATCGAACGAGAAAGCTTGTTAAATTATCGTATTTAATTTATTGTTTTCATAAATATCTTTATTAAATAGTTATAAGCAATTAAAGTACGCCGATTTTGGTCAAATTGGTCGTTTTTCTCGTTTGATTGACAATGTTAAGCTGCTTAAGGATTTCTTATCGCAAATCTCTTTAAAATCTTCAAAACATAAAATACTAGAAAAAGGTTAAAATTAACAATAGTATACTGGTCAACTTCAAATTTTGGGGTAAGTATGCAGCAAAGGAAAAAATATAAAAGAATTCTTATGTTATTATTAAAGACTATTAAAGACACTAAAAAATGATCAATATATGCATGCAATATGCACTAAAAAATTGCCTAAATATGCAGTAAAATATGCAAAAAGCATTAATAATATGCAATTTTTTTTTAAATAAAATACATTCACAAATAAAAATAAATTAATTATTTATTATAACAATATATAATTATATATTTTTCAATATTTTCCATTGTTAAGTTATATCTACGATTACTTAAAATATAATAGTACGATGAAAATGATCTTTCCACATCGCAAGATGTTATTGGTGCTTTTTAAACTACCGACTATAGAAGGACTTATAGGTATAGTTTCATTGATATTGCCATTTAAAACATTGTTAGCTCATTTTAAAACACTAAATCCTTTGTTTTTATTTAAAATATCCGTTAATTTATTTTTAATGTCATTCCCAAGTAATCCCCAATTGGCTCCTATTTTTTCTTCGATCTAGTTGACAATGGTAATACCATTGTTTAATGGTAATTTCGGATTTTCTAACTTTGTATGTAATAGGTATATGTAACAACTGATTGCAACTAGAAAAATTATATTTTACAATTATTTAAAAATACGGTTAAACTTTATGTATCTATGTATATTGAACACAATAATCTGCAATTCACAAATTAAGTTCTAATTGATTGAGAAGATTTTTTAAATTAGGTATTTATTAACGTTCTAGTTGCTATATACTACTTTTTTATAAATAAATATTAACTTGAAAAAAATCAACTTACCGTTTTTACACAAAGTGTACAGAAAAAAAAATTTTCGTCGATGGTTTTAACTCGTTAAGATTGCCTATCCATCCTTTTAATGCTGTAAATTTTTCTTTTGGCACTTTTGGCATTTTTGAACCGTAAAAATAGTTTTAAAAAGATTCGTTCGTAAATATACGATTTACACCAGGATGAACGATGAACAACAACAGAATAAAGATATTCCATTTTCGTTCTTAGTTTTACCTACCTAAGTATTAGGATTTCTGTGAAAAATGCTAAAACTTTGGACCGATTGTCCGTAGAGCCAATAGAAATTGTTTTTACCCTAAGGATTAGCATTGTCATTTTAATCCCTTTTTTGTAAATTCCCACCCAGGTAATTTTTTGTAGGAATTTTTACCTATTAGGAGAAATTCGGAGAAATACAAAAGCTTTCAGAATGCTCAAATATGCCAACATATGCAAAAAAAAGCAAATATGCACTAGCATCTGCATTTATGGTATATAGTCCAAATATGCATTATATGCACTAAAAAAACTTATAAAAAACACCATATTAGTATGTGAAACGGATACATATATAATTTGGGGCAAATATACCCGAAAATAAAAATATGCTTTTTGCATATTTTCGAGTCTCTAGTTATTATTACTTTTAAGAATCTTTTCCTGTAAATATATTTCATTATTTTAAATAAAGTGAAGTAGACCAGCAACATATTCCTATTTTCTACCTGTTTTGAGAACCTTTTATTCTTTCGAACCTTTCATGGAATTAGTGTTTGTACATCTTTAAGCAGTTTAACCTTGTCAATCAAACGAGATAAATACGATAATTTAACAAGCTTTCTCGTTCGATTGGTAAAAAAAAAGGAATTAATTCTCTTTATTTTTGAAAGCACAATAATGGTTAGAAGTTTAGTCTGTTTTATGCTTTATTAATTTTTATGCGTAAAACACGTTGATAAATCAAAAATCGAAAATCGTTACGTTTTAAAGATATATGGTCTCTATCTATACAAAAATTTTCAATTTTTTATCTCCAAAAATACAGCAATAGGACGGGAACGCAGTTCCCATTTAAAATACATTGGACGAAATTTGGTAGTCTACAGCCTTAAGAGATTCTGAATTTGGATTCATTTCATCAAAATATACATATAAGGAAGATTTGATCTAGTTTAATCAAATTTTCTTCATTTTCATAACTGCAATTTTTAGTGGTTTTTTGCAATTTACTCAAAATTTTAGAGGTATATTGGGTAAACCGACCTCAAATTCGGATTCAGGGCATCGAAATACATAACCCTACGTGGGTCTGGTTAAAATTACTGGCCACTTTTCTTTTTTTGTGTGCCAGTGTTATTTGTAATTTACAATGTAACATAATTATTTGATTTCACAATTTCAAAAATTCAAAAACGTTAACTTTGTAAGTATAGCGCTAAAAATGAAATTTATTGTAACCTACGTTAATACCTTCGACATATAATTAATAATAAATTTTTATTTTAGGCAATGCGTTGGATGAGCTGCAATTAGACGATGCATTAAATTTAACATCCTTGGATCGAGATTTGGAAACAGAATCGCCATCAGTATCGAATTCAATATCGGTGGGATTAGCATCATCGGCAGGTCTGTTGGGAAGCTCGGCACCAGTCAACATTCCAGGTGCACGTACGGGGTTAGGAGCGTTTAGTCCAACAAGTAATAGTCCTTTACAATTGCAATCAAGTTTTCTCACGCCAGCTAGGTTTTCGCAATCAGACCACATAGACGCATTCCTAAACCATTCGCAGATACAGCTAAGTAATAGCACATCAAAGATAAATTCGTTTACAAATTTTTTCGACTTTCCTACGCAAAATATATCCCCAAATTCTAGGAATCATAATAACTTTAGCATATCTCCGAATCTTAGTAGTAATCTAGAAGTAGCCAGATTACGCGAAGATCTGCACAACGCTCGCGTACAAATTAGTAATTGGGAAGAAAGACTAGCTCAAGCTAGAACTGCTTGTGAAGCATGGCAACGTGAAACAGAAGAGGCAAATCGCAAAGTACAATTAGCTGAAAACAAATTAAGCGACACAGTCTCGCAATATGGATCCTTAAAGCAAGAATTTGAAAAATTGCAAGGTGGACCGCACTTACACAGTATTACTAAAGTTTCAGAATTAAGTAAACTATCTCTTAGCGTTTTAAAAAATATACACGCCCAACTTCGACAAGATCTCGAAGAAATCGAAAAGGTTTTATATCGTGAGACGGCATCTAAATGTATGGTTTGTGAGGAAAAGAATAGGACGGTTACGTTGAATTGTAATCACTTTGTTTTGTGTAGTAGCTGTGCTTTGACACAATCCGAATGTCCTTATTGTCAAACACCTATTAATTTGAGTAACAACATGTGAAATTAAGATTCGTAGGTGGGTATGCGATATTGCTGTGCTTCAAATCATCTTCCATCTTTGGTTTTTTGTCCTTCTTCTGTCTGTGTTATGATTTTAATATTCTGAAACGAATGAGTAACATGTCGATGGTTTAATTTTGGTAACTAATCAGACAGGATTGGTAAATGAATCAATTAAACTTATTAAAAATTGAAATGTTATAAAACGTTCATCTAAAAATAAAGCACAGGTATGTCGCATACATTAACAAATTTTAATACAAAATAATTAGGTTTATAGATTTATGAATTATTATTGTAATTTTTTTTGGGCGATTTTTTAAAATTGTTTATTTTGTTGTTAATCTAGTAGGCATCACTTTAAATGTATATGTCGTGTTATTGTGTAGGTTTTTAAAGCTAAAAATATTAGTTATAACGCATACATATAATTCTTAAATGAGAAGCAGACATTTAAAACTGCAATTTAAACCGTTTTAAGGGATCGCATTCAAAAAGTTATAGTTTTAGTTAGAGAAATATAAAAATTGAGTTAATTTATTTCTTTTTTCGTATTTGAAAAGTTCTTTGCTGCACTATAAACATATCAAGATTTAATTTTTACATAAATTTATATATTTTTATAAATAATGAATAAACTGTACTTGGAAAGAATGGAATATATTTGTGATATACGTTAAGTTTTTTGCTGTGGATTAAAAACTGTACTTGCATTGCTGCTATTTGTTCTTTTTTTTACAAATGATGTAAGTGCAGCAAGAATGTTTTTCCGTTTTAGTTACTTTTCTACTTTAACTTGACTGAATATGATTCAATTATTTGTGGATTATTAGTTAAACACTGTATCTACTTTCAATGAAAAAAAAATTATAAACATATTACGTAAGATTGCAAGAGTATATTTATATAAAAATTTGCTTTTTGTGGACGTTGAAAGTGAAGAAGGAAAAAAGAGTTCGACTTTTTACAAATACACACTATACTTATAAACTTAGATAGGTAGTAATGAATTAAATTATAGTAATTATATTAAAAGTAGTGGGCCTATAGTTATTATACGTTTGTAGAATGTAAACCTTTTGCAATATTTTTTAGTAAGTCAAGAATCGTAATTTGTGAGTTGCTCTGAAAATACTAGTGGTAAATCTTGAAGTTACCACCATTTTAATGTTTCCATACAAAAACCGTTAAAATTCTATATTAACATATGGGTCAGATCACGTCAAGTGGACCCCCCATTTACCACTTGATCATGAAAATTAAATTAATGCATTTTTTTATTAAGTAGTCACTACTAAAAATTAATATCCAAAACAGTTTTTCGAAATTTTCATTTTAACAACAATTTTTTTAACAATGGAAATTTCTTGTACTGTTCATTAAAAAATCGATTACATATCGACCGTGAAAGATAAATTGATGAAATTTTCAGGATTTATTGTTGAATGTTTATATTTTCTTAAAATGGTGAAAACTCAAAATTATTTATTATCCTATAGTTTATTATTTTTTAAATAAACAAATGAAAATTTCAATGACTTCTTGGTCGAAAAATAAAGGTTTTTTTCACTGATTTTATGCGTTATACATTTAAGTTTAAGATGCAGAAAAAAAATTTGAGTGCTCGCGATTAATTTAAACAATATAAATTTATTTATGACCGCGCGCCGGGCGCTGTCAGTGTAGCGGGCGGCCGAGTACCTCTGAATTTATTCTAACTCCGGTCGGTCGGAACTAAAAGTAACAATAAAATATATTCATTATTCAATAAATTTTATTTTTTTAAGTATACTTTAGTAAACAATAAAATAACGTAATTTTTTATTAATTAACTAAGACAGAGAAAACTAACAAATAATTAAATATAAATTTTGGAGAACCGCGTTATTTTTTAAAAACTTTGTTTGTGATAATTTTTTTTATCTCCCGACAAAAGTTTTTACTGCAATGATACACTATCCAACGGTTGGTAGTGATGGAATTGGCGAGTATTTTTTATAGAACGTAATACTCGACAAAATCTTTAAATTCACTAGCGCGATTAACTGTAATTAAAACTAGATTTTTAATGAAGTATTTATGATTTTTTTTATTCAAAGGATTACAATATTTATTTACCCGGCCCATATTTGATCACTAATAATATTATGAATATCAATAAAAATTATAATAACAATAGATTAATTAATTAAATGCAAATTTACTAAATCACAGCTCTTGTCTTTAATATTGCTCAACTTATGTGCAGATGAACTCATTTAACAAATAAACTAAAATGACTAGTAAGATTCATTTGTTATTAACTTGTATACGCGAATAACAAATGAAGATTGTAACGGAGCGTTTTGTTTTAGCTAAAGATGGAGTACTTCTTATTAAATTAAAAAATTATAACATATAAAATGACCAAGAAACAGTAAAAATAGATTACACAGTTTTGTAAAATTTATATTTAATTATGTGTTAGTTTTCTCTGTCTTAGTTAATTAATAAAAAATTACGTTATTTTATTGTTTACTAAATAGTACATAAAAAAAATAAAATTTGTTGAATAATGAATATATTTTATTATTACTTTTAGTTCCGACCGACCGGAGTTTAAATAAATTTAAATTGTTTAAATTAATCGCGAGCACTCAAATTTTTTTTTTGCATCTTAAACTTAAATGTGTAACGCATAAAATCAGTGAAAAAACTTTTTATTTTTCGACCAAGAAGTCATTGAAATTTTCATTTCTTTATTTAAAAATTAATAAACAATAGGATAATAAATAAATAATTTTGAGTTTTCACCATTTTAAGAAAATATAAACATTCAACAATAAATCCTGAAAATTTCATCAATTTATCTTTCACGGTTGATATGCAATCGATTTTTTAATGAAAAGTACAAGAAATTTTCATTGTTAAAAAAATTGTTGTTAAAATGAAAATTTCGAAAAACTGTTTTGGGGATTAATTTTTAGTAGGGACTACTTAATAAAAAAATGCATTAATTTAATTTTCATGATCAAGTGGTAAATGGGGGGTCCACTTGACGTGATCTGACTCATATGGAAACTATTCGATGTTAATATTCAAGTTTTTACTTACTTCGACACCCTTCTCACGTATTTAAGAAAAAAGTATTTTGAGAACAGCACGCACAGCCTTCGTTGAATTTGCATAGTATGTAATTAACCAAAGAGAGTTTGATGCTCGATTGCTTTTTTGTTCGAAAAGCAACCATTGCATTTAATGAAACCTAGGACTGACTCATTCGTTGAAGTAACGTTAAAGTAATCTCGGTTTGAATAAAATTAATCTAATGTAAGACTTTTAAAGGCTGATATTTCTAAGGTTGCAAAACTATTTTGTAAATATGTATACATGTACAGCAACAGAAAGGAATCTGTATATATTTTTTCATTTTAAGTAGTTAGGCGGTTTTTAATTTTCGTTCTCTGTAGTGATTACAAATTATTAGTTATTTACTTTTGATGTCTCTTTAAGTTTAAGACGTCTACTGCTTTTGCAGAACATTTTATAGTTTAATTTTTACAGTTAACTAAAATGAGTCGGCTCTGGTTAAAAAACAAATGAGTTACTTCTAATTGTTAAGCATTGTTATTAAAAATTAAAGCTAGAAAAATGGTTTTTTATAGGAGAAAAGAAAATGAGAAATTGATTTATTTGATTAAACAAAAGAAATACTTACAAAAATGTTGTACGGGTACTTAGGAAATTGTTGTGTTTAAATTGTTGTCTGCTAACAATTATTAATAATAAAATAGTGGGAAAATTTTTATATTTTAATATATCGTAGTGCTGTTTTTCTTGACTTACTAAAAGCTAAGAAATAACTCCTGTTAGAATATGTTTAATATTGTCTTAATATCTATTTGTCCATTGCATTAAATAATTAGACATTCGTTAATTTTTAATAGTTGTTTAAATTTTAATTTATAAATATATGTAACGATTATTATGTATTTTAAACAAATAATTAAATTAGATTTTCATATATTTTATTTTATTGTGCGCGCAAATATCGAATGTTGCATTTTTAAATTGTTTTTTTTTGTCACCGAGGAAAGAGTGAATCTAAATATTCGAGTACAAAGTATATCTAATAAATTAAAGAACTCGTTTTCAACAAATTTACAGACAGTTTTATATATTAGTGTTTTAACGTGATTGGTAATTTTTTAATTTTACACAGAATTTTATGTACGAGTCGAAGATTTATGATAATGTTGCTGTATGTTATTTTTAATATTGAATAAAATACTTATAAAACTAGCGCTAAGGATTAATAATAGCTATTTATAATCTGTGTAGAATTAAAATTAATTACTTTATATTGTAACAATTTGTAATGTAAGTACAAAGGGATTGAAAAGAAAAAGTAGTATTTTGGCAATATGTGTATCGTGGTGTAGAATAAATATTTTTAAAATAAAGAAAACATTCATGTGAGTATTGTAAGGTTTGTCGTTGGAGTAGAATTTAAAAATTATGTAACGCTTTTATAATTTATTTGTTTCTATAATAAATTTTCTCAATTTAATCTTTCATGTTGTTTTACTACCCAGTTCAGATTATACAGCCACACCAAAAAAAAAAATTTCGGCCTGGAGGTCTGACTATGTATACTAGGGTGGTCGTAAAAAATTAAATTTCTTCGGACGCCCGAAAAAACCTTCCTTTTAATGAAAAAAATACGGAGGAATTTTTTAAATTTTTAACAAAAATAACACGTGCCTCAAGACAATCAAAGTTCATTTTTTGATAAAATTGTAGTTTTTTGTAAGTATCTCTTAAAGTACCTATACGGATTTGACAAAGTTATAGGGGTATTTTGTAGGAAATTCAATTCTCTACAAAAAAGGTCTTTTCCATTTTCTTCATGAAATTCATATTTATAGAGATATTCTCAATAATAAATTCATTAACTTCATTTAGTCAACATTTTAAAACCCTCAAACGTCATTCTTTCTTAAATATATACATATAATTTCCTAAAACTATAATAAATTATAGTTGTTACAAAAATTTTTATACTTCAGAAAAAATGATGTTTGTAGGTCGTAAAATGTTGACTATATGGATCTAATGAATTTATTCTTGAGAATATCTCCATAAATATGAATTTCATGAAGAATATTAAAAAGACCTTTTTTATAGATACAGTCGAACCTCGATAAGTCGAAGTCGAAGGGAGACCAAAATTAATTCGAATTATCAATAATTCGAGTTATTAATAAAAGTTCAGTTACACACTTACGTATAGGAAGGGGAAATTAACCGGTTGTGGGCACAGTTAGCTATTTAGGCCATAACTTTTGACCAACTCAATATTTTTTGCAAAATAATCATATTATCGGGAAGCTAGAGACCTTAGCTAACTACTGGCAAAGGAATTAATTTTATATCAATTTAAAAAAAAAATATTTTTAACTTTTCATAAAGTAGTCATTTTTCACCATGCAATTTTTTAACCGGTTGTGAGCACATCAGGAAAATTCCCTCAAAATGGGAAAATATGGAGTAAAACGCCACTATACAGGGTGTCCCAAATTGAGTAGGCTAACATGGGTATCTTTCTTATTAGTGAAGATAGAAGTTTGGTTAAATGGGCAATGTTTTGCAGTTTTAGGTGCCCATTCAGATTCCGTTAAAAAAATTTTAAAATTCCGAATAGTTCCAAAGTTATCGTAAAAAAACTGAAAATCGTCATTTTCTTTAATCTCAAATAACTTGGTAATTATAAAAATTACAAAAAAAAGTTTAATATAAAAGTTACTAGGCATCATAAAATAAAAATGGAAATTAACTCAAAATTAAATTCAAAATGGCGGCTTCCAAGATATTGATACGAACTTTCTTATTTTAAATGGACGCCATATTGGATTTTTACATAATTAAATAGCATTTTTTTTCTCTTTTCAACCATGTATAACAACTCATATTTAAATAAAAAAATATTAACAATATTAAATTTTTCTGCTTTAAATCAAGTAGCCATGAATTATCAAAGAACAATTAAACAGCATAATACAAGCTAACGTCATTATATTTATTTTTTGACTAATATTGTAAGTTTTTTGAATAATAATTATTATTGCCTTATAAATAATTGAAAATGGCAAAGTTTTTAACTAATCAGTATATGTTTTGTACCTACATTAAATGTTACAAAAGCTCCTGCGTTGCTGGGCAAACATACTTTAACAGTTTTCCAAAAAAAAATGATAAAGATCATCTTCCACATTTTTTCAATTTCGTTACTGTAAACATCCGTACTTCTGCATATTCACATCCAATCTTTTAATAATTTTAACGTTCGTTGCTTTTTTTTTGGAAAACTGTTAAAGTATGTTTATGGAGCAACGCAGGAGCTTTTGTAACATTTAATGTAGGTACAAAACATAACATACTGATCACAATCAGTTAAAAACTTTGCCATTTTGAATTATTTATAAGGCAATAATAATTATTATTAAAAAAACTTACAATATTAGTCAAAAAATAAATATAATAACGTTAGCTTGTATTATGCTGTTTAATTGTTCTTTGATAATTCATGGCTACTTGATTTAAAACAGAAAAATTTAATATTGTTAATATTTTTTTATTTAAATTTGGGTTGTTATACATGGTTGAAAAGAGAAAAAAAAATGCTATTTAACTATGTAAAAATCCAATATGGCGCCCATTTAAAATAAGAAAGTTGGTATCAATATCTTGGAAACCGCCATTTTGAATTTAATTTTGACTTAATTTCCATCTGTACTTTATGAAACCTAGTAACTTTTGTATTAAACTTTTTTTTGTAATTTTTATAATTAGAAAGTTATTTGACATTAAAGAAAATGACAATTTTCAGTTTTTTGACCATAACTTTGGAACTATTCGGAATTTTAAAATTTTCTTAACAGAATCTGAATGGGCACCTAAAACTGCAAAACATTGGCCATTTAACCAAACTTCTATCTCCACTAATAAGAAAGATGTTAGCCTACTCAATTTGGGACACACTGTATATATATATATATATATCATTTTTAGCTCCTACCATCAAAGTCACTCTTTCCATGCTGCGTTTGCCACCGTAACACTTTTCATTTAAAAAAGTCAAAGTTTTATCCGGTAAGCATTTAAAAAACAATGCAGTTTCATCGGCGTTAAAAATATTGCTATGTTCATACTCTTGCAGTAATGGTGTTAAGACTTTATGCCTCCAAAGTTCACAATCGTTTTCAGACACTTCTGCACTTTAACCACATACACCCGTACCTCGCTTTGCGTCGTTTCTTTTTGCGTCGCTGCTTAATTAGTACTAATTTTCACCGTGCGTCGTTAGGTTTTCGAGATTGCGTTGTTTTGGGTTCGAGTCTTTAGTTTTTTTCTTGTTTTTTAACAGACGGCTCCACTTTTTTTTCTAATTTTTTCTTAATTCACATTCCGTCTTTTCAATTTGCGTCGTGTTTTTTTGGAACGTAACTCCGACGCAAAGTGAGGTATGGGTGTATTACTTTTTGAATGATGAGGTTCCTTTTTTTGAAATTCTCCAGCCAACCCTGACTTGCTTTGAAATTATCATAATGTAATTGTAACAGGACAGGTCCCGAAATCGGAATATTTTTATTACGTGCATACCTAAACCATTCAATCATAGCTTTCTCCAGATTGGGAAAAGGAGACTCCTTTAGCCTTTTTCTAGAATGGTGGTCATTTTTTATCTTCAGCAGCTACAATTAGGTCAGTGGCTTTTAAAATGGTTGATAAAGTGTTTGCGGGAATACCAAAATCTTTAGCTATATCCTTTTTTCTTTTGAGCCCACGTTCCACTTCTTTTATAAGATTAATTTTCTCCCTTATGCTTAAACTTTTTAATTTTCGTTTACACTCTATGTTAATACGTAAATAATTTTAGAAAAAGTATTAAATTTTTTTAGATTTTCTGTTATACTCTGTTACAAACTATAAAGAACGTAAAACACATTTGTTAGTCTGCGTATATCTTTCAAACTGAAAACTAAATTGCAAAAATAGTTTCTTTTCTTGTGAAATAAACGGTAAAACCCTTTTAAAATGCATAACTGTCAATAAGGCATTTAAACATAAATTAGTTTTTAAATTCCATTGAAGTGCCGCCGTCAAAACACCTTAGTTTACAATAGAGCTTTTAGCCAGCAATAAGAGGGAACCCAGACGTTCTTAACCCTCCAGGTATTTTATAGAAAGTTGTAAAATTTAACTTCGAGTTTGGAAATATCTACTAATCGAAACAATAATTTAAGGAATTATAAAATGCTTCGAATTAACGAAAAATTCGATTTATCAAAATTCGAATTATCGGTATAAAAATATTAACGTTGAGATAGGCAAGTCCTAGGGAAACTGGTTCGAGTTCGAGCTATCAAAAATTCGGCTTATCGGCGTTCGACTTATGGAAGATCGACTGTAATTGAATTTCCTACAAAATTGTTCCTATAACTTTTTCTCAAATCTGTATACTTTAAGGCTCTACAGCACCTATTTCACAGTCAATGTAAATTATTTGATTTTTCTTTTTGAGATAATAGACGCCTTGTTATAGTCTATCTCATTCTCAAAGACTCAGTGTGTAGGACACATGCAAGATTTTATGACCAATTTTCTAAGTGACAGTTTTTTGACAAGAAAAAAATTTGTATCTAGGTATGAGACACCTACAAAAATACATTAAAAATTGTAAAATATAATGTAAAAACCTCATATCTATTTCAAAATTATAATTTTTTATGCTTTCCATAATTTTTATTTATCACTTTTCTCTTCATAATCGTCGCAATGTTTGCATGTGTAGATGCTTGCACACGTGTTTGCGCACTTCAAAAGAACTGGCCGCTTGCAAATATTGCATTTGATGTTGTTAACAGCGTTGAATTTGTTCGGCAACAACTTTATACTAATGATGTTTTTGCTTTGGAACCATTGGGTGGTGGTAATATGCTATGTCTCATACCCGGACAATGACGATTTTTTGAGAATTTAAAAATAAATTGTTTTCCAACCACATATTGACCTAATCTAATATTGAATCGTAAAATATAAGAAAAACACTAAATGCTATACATTACACTTTACTTTTTCAATTGATTTACATGAAAAAAATAACATTTTGCAAAAAATCAAAAACGTTTTTAACCTGCAATTTTACATACGATGTTTGCAGTTGATATAAGCAATTCCTCGATTCATTTCAGTGTTAGTACAAAAACTGACTGATGACCAAAGAAGTACTTGACAGTAATCAGATCGGCCATATTGACATTGCATAATGAAAATAATTGACTGTCTCATATCTGGAGTCTGTCTCATACCCGGAAACACTCCCCTACATTTTAATAGAACGCTTTCCACTCTCTAATAAAATGTATTTATTCGCAAACTTTATTTAAGGACATACCTATTTAATATGTGATACTTTAATGATGCCGCTCACAAAAGAGTACCACAAGGTAGTATGCGCCGTTTGGACCTCGGTATAAAACGGCCTTTATTTGAATTCCATACGTACTGTTAAAAGTAATATTATTTTTTGTGTATTAATAACGTTGTACGATAAAACTTGTACACGTAAAAATTTGATTGTTACTTATGTCGGCAACGTGTTTAATTGTCTGATTTTGTGAACTTCATTAGTATTACATTTTGATAAATGGAAGTGGTAAAAAATACGGTACAGACAAAACGTATTCAACGTACTTGTTGTAATAAAGACTGTTAACGTGCCAAATATTTTTGACCTAGCTCAATATTAAATCGTATAAGGAACAAATCTAAGTTCAAGATCAATAATCCTATTCTTAAAAAATAAATAAAACAGTTAGTCCATTAGTTTGCGCGATATAAAACCGAAATATTAAACAATGACTTCCCCCAGTGTAAGATGTTACTAGCGATATCCTGTGTTTTTATTTTATTTAATAGGCAAGACAAACTTTGATTATGTGTTCGCTTTTTTTTATATTTGCATGACAAAGACAACATTGGAAAAGGGGGACTACGAGAATATTTTATAATCGTTGTATTAATAAAGCGATATTTGCTACACACGTTTTTTAATTCAGCAAATCTTACGCTCTTTTCTGAATAACATTTATAGGTATTTGACTCCGTAAACTCAATTAAAAATTGTGCATACGAATTTCAACCCTTTCTTCTTCAGGGCCGTGTCTTTAGCCGGGCGTAGGCTATTTCCCTTCGACCATTTAAACTTATAGACACGGTATTTGCTATTCTACGCTGCTTAGTAAATGAAGCCAACATAAAGCTCTTGCGCATGACGTCAGATAAGGGCAAAACTTTTTAAAATACATACGCGTACCTGTGCATTTTGTAGTAAAATTGTTTTAACTTTATATTTTTAACTAGCTGGCCCGCCCGGCTTCGCTCGGGTATTGTGTTAAAAAAAATTGTTTTTATTAAAATAAATATCCTATATAGCTGTTTAGCCCAGCTTCGCACGGGTATTGCGAATTTCGAAGTAAAAACTATTTTTTTTCAAAATAAACTATAGCCTATGTCAGGGGTTCCCAATCTTTTTTACACTGGGACTCCCTTTACAGGTTGTAACTTTGCGACGCTTTTCAAAAAGAATATATTTAATGAATTTATTTCTTATTTTTATTTAATTATAGCTGGCCCGGCGAACTTCGTACCGCCTCAGAATTGAATAATGTGTCAAATTCAATAACTAAAAATTAGCAGAAAACCAAAAAATAAAATAAAATAAAATATGTATACACTATTTTCACAAAAAATACATATACTTGCCAATTTTCATGGTTATGGGTTGAACGGTGTTGGAGTGAAACGATAATATATAAATATATACCTATATGTATATACAAATACAGTAGACGCCACTTAATGTGATCACGGTTAAAGTTATCAAACGCTTAGTGTGTTCAAACTGTCTTTGAATAGGTCCACCCAATACCTACAAAAGCATTACAATTTGTTCGTTTATTATTATCAATATTTCGTTTATTGTTATCAATGTTGAGTCCATTAGGCATTAGGACAGCGGTTTCCAAACTATATGTAACCTCCCCGTCCTTCTAAAATATTTAATCATATTACGCACTTCTCAGTTTGACAACGTTGGATTAACCAATTTTCTAAATATGAGGAAAAAAAATTATATAATAGATTTGCTTTAAATTTCTACGGGACATTTCTATAGGCCCCAAATCGACATAGCCGGAGCCATTCTTACCTGCTTCTCCTTCAACACCGTAAATTTTTACGAATTTCTCGAGAAATTAAAAGTTGAAATTTCAGGTTCGTTTTGTAGCACAAAAGTTTACGTTTAAAAAATTGTAACGCCGTTATTTGTAGAGGGACCTTTAAAAACTATACAAATACGGATTTGCCATAGTTTTCCGCTTCCGACAGGTGCAAAAAACCATAGGCGTGCTATTTGAAATTATCGAGAAAAACGATTTCGTAGGGACCGTCTTCTAATTATTTTTTCTAAATTTTCAATTTGATAAATCGTAGCTCGGTTATTTGTGAACGAATCTTGAAAAACTTTTCAGATTCTGAAAGCCCGTTTATCATAGTGTAACATAAGCTAAAAAAATCAACTACCTTACCCTAACAGCCCGTAGTGTATTTTTGAAATAATAATATTGCATTTTTATTGTATCTTGCAGATTTTTAACTAAACTGTTATTGTGATTTCCAAGAACTTTTTCACAGCTTCTTTCAATGTTTCAGATTTTATTTGCGTAAACATTTTTAATTGAATTTTAATCAAAATAAATAAATCGAGTAGAAGAATATTTCATCTAACATATAATAAACAAATTTTAATACTATAAACACACTTTGTGTATTATTACGACCATTTTATTGTTCTAGGAAGCATTTCTAAAAATGTATTACATTACTGTATGTAATAACTTTAAAATAAAAAATTATTTGAGCTCTTCATTAATAAATATAAAATTCTAACACGATTCGAAAGTATCAAATAATAATATATAATACAAAAACATACTAATTTAAAATACTCCAAATCTTCTATGTAAACAGTTAAATTGCGACAACATCCGGCTTTATTTTATTTTCTTAGGATCTTAATTGGTAATAAAACGTGACTAATAAAAAAACACTTACAATACGATAAGTTTGTATAGGAAAATAAAATTGTTGTTTTTACTATTTTTCTGGAAATTTCTTCATATTTTTTCACCTATAGTTTCCTTGGACTTCTACAAATATTTCAAAACCAAAATTGGCCAAATCGGCCCAGCCGTTCTCGAGTTATAGGCAGACTAACACACGCCAATTCATTTTTATATATAAGATTATGGTGCAATCATGCAGTGCATATAATTGTGAGGAACGATCCAAACCTGGGACAGGAATATCATTTCATAAGTAAGTATTTGTTAAATAAATATGTATTCAACTTTTAACTTGTATAACCTCAAAAATATACCATTATTATAATTAGTGAATATAATGAAATACAAAAGCAATATAAATATAATTCTACTTAACCAAAACAATAATTTACAGATTTCCCAAAGATTTAATCTTGAAAAAGCAATGGATTATTGCAATGCGACGTGAAAACTTTAAGCCATCGGAGTATTCTAGAATTGGTTCTAAACACTTTACACCTGATTCATTTATTACAAATGCTTGGAGTTCAAAAAAACAACTTGCAAAAGATGCTGTGCCAAGCATTTTTAATTTTCCTAGCCATTTTATAAAGAAACTCTCAACTAGAAAACATCCGAAAACAAGATACACAGAAGTTGAAAATACAGATACAACAGACACTTTAATAAACAGTGAGACGTCTATAGAGCCTATGCAGTCTACTTCAACTTTAGTTAATAGTTTGGATCTTCAATCAGAACCTCCTGCTAAAAAAAAGAACATGTTATTTTGGCGATTTCAAAATAATTCAGCTAGAGACCAGCATTACAGACGCATAGTAAGAAAAGTACTTGGAAAAAAACACAAACAAATTAAAATGCTACAACAAAGGAACAGACGAATTATTAAACAAGTTGTTAACTTAAAATCGTTACTTAAGCATTTAAAACACCAACAGATAATTGATGAAGAATCTTCACTAACACTCTCGGTAGGTAAAATATACGTAAAAATACGAAATAATTTGTATCATAACTATTATCTGGTTATCGATTGCATAGTATTAATATTGGTTTGTGGTTGGTGATGGATTATCTATTATTTAAATTGTTTTCTAGGAGACAATGTCTGAATCTACTCACACAATATTTAAACAGTTGTTGAAATCTAACCATTTTAAAACTTACCCATGTGAATTAAAGAGTTTGACTAACACTAAACTTTTATTCGCCTAAAAGCTTTTAGGAACTTTCTGAATGCTTCCTCATCCACGAACTTTACAAAAGTGGTATCAAATCGTAACATGTGGACCAGGGTTTCAAAAAGAATCTTTAAAGGTTTTAACACAAAAAATTAGAACTTAGAGAAAAGGAAAATCTTGCATTTGTTGTTTAATGATGGACGAAATGGCAATACACCAGAAAATAGAATGGGACGAAAAAATTTATAGGGTATTGTTTTGATTGAAAATGCGTAATGTAAAGCCTGTACACATTTGTTTAGTGATTAGTGCAAGTAGCACGTAGATTACCTACTACTATAATTTAGTGCATGCAAAACCATTGATTCTTACTTCATTAAATTTTAGTACTCACTCATAGAATTCCTAGCTACTAATACTAATACTTAAACAAGGAATAAATACAGAACTAATATAACTAATAATCATCATGATACCCTTTACGTAGACTTTCAAATAAAATAAAATGATATCTAACTCCAAACAAATTCAGCGCTTATTGTACTAAAAGCGCAAACCAAAACTGGATTATAAACATTAATTTTTCTTGCGTAAAGTGTCATTTTATTTAATTTAATATAAACAAATTAAATTTTTTAGGCCAAATTGGGGAGATATTGATGTCGACGACGTTTATTTTCAACAAGACGGTGCTACGTGCCACTCAAGCAACGAAACCATGGTAATTTTCAAGAAAATTTTCCCTGGCCGTGTTATTTCTCGAAGAGGTGATCAAATTGGGAGAAATCTTGCGATTTAACACCTTTAGATTTTTTCTTTGGGGTCACGTAAAGATAAGGTCTATGCCAATGCTCCACAATCGATTCAAGACCTTAAAGATGGAATTCGTGAAGTTATTGCGAACATACAGCCGCAAATATGCGAATTGGTAATAGAAAATTTTATGAAAAGGATATGCTGCTGCAAGCGTAGCCGTGGCGGCCATTTGGCAGATATCGTTCTCCATTGTTAATGGCATACCTTCCTCTTTAAAATGATATAAACATCCATTGATTTCTGTTAAAAAAATACTCGTTTTTTTTAATATCAAAATGAAACCTCTTATTGGAAAACCCTTTATTATCTGGTTATCGATTGCATAGTATTAATATTGGTTTGTGGTTGGTGATGGATTATCTATTATTTAAATTGTTTTCTAGGAGACAATGTCTGAATCTACTCACACAATATTTAAACAGTTGTTGAAATCTAACCATTTTAAAACTTACCCATGTGAATTAAAGAGTTTTGCACTAACACTAAACTTTTATTCGCCTAAAGATTATACTTATGTTAGGAAAACCTTTTCTGATATGCTTCCTCATCCACGAACTTTACAAAAGTGGTATCAAATCGTAACATGTGGACCAGGGTTTCAAAAAGAATCTTTAAAGGTTTTAACACAAAAAGTATTAGAACTTAGAGAAAAAGGAAAATCTTGCATTTGTTGTTTAATGATGGACGAAATGGCAATACACCAGAAAATAGAATGGGACGGAGAAAAATTTATAGGGTATTGTTTTGATTGAAAATGCGTAATGTAAAGCCTGTACACATTTGTTTAGTGATTAGTGCAAGTAGCACGTAGATTACCTACTACTATAAGTTTAGTGCATGCAAAACCATTGTTTCTTACTTCATTAAATTTTAGTACTCACTCATAGAATTCCTAGCTACTAATACTAATACTTAAACAAGGAATAAATACAGAACTAATATAACTAATAATCATCATGATACCCTTTACGTAGACTTTCAAATAAAATAAAATGATATCTAACTCCAAACAAATTCAGCGCTTATTGTACTAAAAGCGCAAACCAAAACTGGATTATAAACATTAATTTTTCTTGCGTAAAGTGTCATTTTATTTAATTTAATATAAACAAATTAGTCAATACAAGTTAATTGAAATTAATTTAAACGTTTTTTAAAGGTATGTTGACATTGGGAGTGATCTTCAAAGCGATATAGTAGCAAAAGCAAAAGAAGCAATTGTATTTTTAATTAATAGCGTAAATGATCGATGGAAGTTACCTGTAGGTTATTTTCTAATTAACGGAATATCAGAAATTCAAAAAAGCAACCTAATAATAATGTGTTTAAAAGTATTACATGAATCTGGAGTTACGATCACCAGCCTAACTTTTGATGGTGCTGCAACAAATATTACAATGGCAAATCATCTTGGAGCTGATTTATCTATCAATTCTTCGCAGACATATTTTCTACATCCTATGACAAAACAGCCTATTTACATTCTATTGGATCCTTCCCATATGTTGAAGCTTATACGAAATACTTTAGGTACATACAAAATTATGTTTGACGATAATAACGAACCAATTAAATGGGATTATATCGACAAATTAGTAGATGTTCAAGAAAAGAAGGTTTGCACCTAGCGACAAAATTACTAGAAGACATGTCAATTGGCACAAAGAAAAAATGAAAGTAAAATTGGCTGCACAGACTTTCAGTCTAAGAGTGGCAAGTGCTTTAAATTATTTAAGAGAAACGCAGTACTCTAACTATTTTGAAGGTAGCAAAGCTACGGTGAGATTTATAATGCTTATAAATGATATATTTGATATTTTAAATAGTAGAAATTTGCTAGCAAAACACTTTAAAGCAAGCTTGCAGCATTATAACAAAAACATTATTTTTGAAAAATTGACGAATCAATTAAATATATTATGTCTCTTAAATGTACTAGAAATGGAGAGTATCTTTACTCAAGTCTGAAAAACTGGCTTTATTGGCATAATTATTAGTTTAAAATCCTATATGGGAATATGGAATCAGCATGTAGAAAATACCAATGGTGGGCTGAAGTATCTTTCTGCATATAAACTATGCCAAGATCACCTAGAAATTTTCTTCAGTGCTATAAGAAGCCGAGGAGGATGTAACAATAATCCCACCCCCAAACAATTTCAAGCTGCTTATAAAAGATTGTTGATGCATACAAGTGTTACAGGTTCTTCACAAGCCAATTGCATTGAGCAGGTACCATCAATTATTTTAGCAATGAGCACTTCAAACAATGTAAAAATGAAGACCATCGATCATCAACTAATAGAAAATTTTGATATTGATCAAAATAATGATGACCACAATTACGCTTTAACTAGCATAAATTATTCTAGAAAGTTGTCGTTGTATGTTTCGGATGTTGTGGAATATATAGCTGGATTCGTGGTCAAGAAGATTAAAAATATTGTAGATTGTGACATCTGTTTAGCTGCGATTCAGTCTAATGTATTACGGTCAACTTTAGTACTTGGGAAAAATTATAGCAGTGTTAATCAATGTTTAATTCAGCCTTCTAAAGATGTAATTCTTATATGTAAAGTGGCTGAAAGTGAAATTAGAATCTTTAATGAAACAAATGCTTTAACCAAAAACGATAGAAGTAAAGCGGTTAAAATGGTACGGACACGTGCAAAGAATGGGCAATGAAAGATGGCCAAAGAAGATAAATGAATGGCTTCCACATGAAAGAAGAAAGAGAGGGCGCCCAAGGAAAACATGGCACAAAGAGGTACATGAAGCCATGCTAGCTAGAAATCTTCAAGAGAATTGGCACGACAGAAAACAGTGGAGACAGGGATGCGAGAGACGGCGACAGCTGTAAATAAACTCGCCTTATATTATATATATATATGTAATAAATGTATTGTTTTTAGTTTTTTCATCAATAAAAATCTGTATTAGAATTATTGATAAATACCACTTGTTTCTTTTAAAAATCTTTTGAAATTAATAAAATTTTATAATTATATTGTTTGACTATATTTTACCATGTACTATCTACAAGATTCACAAATAATATTTGAAATTTTGAAGATAATAAAACAATAGTATGAATTTCAATTCATTCTTTCAATATAAATCCTATACCCATAAGTTTTTCTTGCCCTCAACTGACGTCACTTGCGCAGATCATGTTGGCTTCAGACGCATTTAGAAACGGCGTGTCTATAAGTTTAAATGGTCGAAGCTATTTCCTCGCTTGTCTCTTTTGTCGTGTGTCGTAGTGTATTTCTTATACACAATAGTTGTTATTGGGAAAATTTTCCTGGGGAAGTTTTACCCTTGTTGGTTACTTCCTGCCTTGTAAGGGAGACAGGTGTAAAGTTATAGCGTGGGTTTAAACTCAGGTCGCTAGCGCATTAGTTCACATACCAAACCTTTGGGCCACGCCGCTTTCTTTAGCCCTTTTTTGTAGATGAATTATTATAAATTATTATATTTAAATGTAAGTGGTAAAAAATACGGTAGTTTAGTTTGTCTTTAATTTGTAATTAAAATTATAGGTCGAAATGAAGTTCAAGGATAAATTTCTTAGCAGAAGTTATCTTTATAATAAAAGCTTATCGAACAATAAATAAAACCTGCAAGATTAAAGAACGTGGGCGATCTTTATAATTTTAAAAGTTTTGGTACTTGTACCCTGGGATGAAACAATTTTGAATTTATGCGCGTCAACAAAAGTTTTATCAATTTTATGGCTCAGATATTGTAAGTCAGTGAAATACATTGTTACCAGAATCGAGGTGATGAAAATAGGACTTTATTACAACCTATATATTTTAGATTCAAGGTCAACTACATATAACTAAAAAAGAAAGATGCTGTTTTGTTATTTTGACTCAAAAAGATTTAAAATATTGAATTATCAACAAAAATAAAGAGTTCTGAAAAAAAATAATAAAGGATTTAGAAAACTTTCATCTTTTTACAATGTTGCCTGAAATTATAGAATCGGTTCAAAGTACAAACTAACCACTTAGAAACATTTTAAAAAAGAATTTACGAAAGGATTCATGTCAGAATAGGTAATACAGTTCCACCAATTTTACTGTGCGGGTGAAATAGTTCCGCCTACGGATGCGCATGAATAGGGAAACTCCTGCATCGTTGAGGTACAGTCGAGAGCGAAGTGAAAATACTAACCGGGTGATATGGAATCTCAAAGCAAACTTAAAGGCAAAGTACTGAAAAGTCAAACTCGCGAAGTGATAGCCTAATGTGATTCTGTTCATGAAGCGGGAATTCTTTATTTACAGTATCTATTCATTTCAAATAAATAAAATATCAGAATAAATTTTATATTTCCTGTATTTTTTCACAGGAATGTACAAAAGCCGAGCGTACAGTACGTCTTTTTCTATCCGAATGCGTTCTCTCTTCATCATGTGCGCCGCTTGTAAGATTCTCACCCGCACAGAAAAGTTGGTCGAGTTCTACCTTTGTTGTATAAAGATTAAAGTCCACAAACAGACCGTTTTGAGCATAAAATTGTGCATGAATGTTTTGTAAGGTAAAAGTCCCTATTATGAGACGATGTCCCGATTTATGATACATTACGTGAATACATTAATTTATTCAAAAAGTACACAATAATCTTTTTAAAAAATACAAAGAATACATAACTTCATCAATTTTGAAAGCAATTTACTAAGTTTGCAGTTATTCTTTTGTTATTGTAATAAGAAAAAATATAAAAGTACCTATAAGCGGTTTGACATTTGCACTTGAATACACGCTCTGAGCAAAGTTGGGCGACAACGACTATTCAATTTTTCAGTCGCGTTAAATTTAATTGCCACTTCTATTTACATATGTGCATTATATGATATTTGAAAGCTAATGAGTATTAGATTTCAATTCTATAAGCATTTATGCTATTTTATGACTATTTTATGACTATTTTCGACTGTATCATTAACACCTACACTTATAAACTTGGACGTACCGGTTATTTGAGACATTTAAGAGTGTATCGCGCAATAGGGACATACTATTTTGCTTGTCCGGACTTCAAGAGACAGTTTACATTTATAAGTTTTAAATAAACAACCAACGATATTAACTATTTAAAAGTTTAGTTCTGTAATATGAAGTATTGTTGATTAGTACAGCTTAAAATAATTATTTACGAGTAAGTATTTTTAATGAAATAACGTTATATTATAAACCTAACCTACAATCATAAAATGAAACTTTGTTGTACTTGAGCAATTTTTTTTTAATAATTAAATAAGTTTTTAATATTTTTACATATATTATATGTATATTGATTTATAAAATGTTTTGGATTAAATAACAACAGTGTGCGAAACAAAATTTTAATTAAAACTGAGAGAATGGAGAATAAACAAAATCAAAGAAGACAAGAAAGCAATCTAAATTAACAAAAAAACAAGTTGTGCTCAAATGTGAAGAGTAAAATAACAAAGAAAAGATTAAAGGAATAACTATGATCCGTTAAGTATCGAAAAAGCTTTAAAGGCGATCTTTACGAAAGGCAGTAGTTGCCTTTGGAGTACCTGTAGCTACACTAGGTAGAAAGAAAAATATTGGTCCTGTTGAGAAGATAAAAATAAGACAGGACCGAGCACAGTGTTATCATCGAAAGAAGAGGATGATATTTTCAAGTGGGTGCTGGATAGAGCTGCGATGGGAGCGCCTTAGGGTGGCGCAAAAACAGACTATTTTTTTGTAGTCTCGAGGAAAAAATGTTAGTTTTGATGTTTTAAGAGTACCTCAAAGGCAGCTCAATAAAAAATTTTAAGAGGTCGCTCAAAATTTTTTAAAATTTCAAAATCCGTCAAAATACAATTTTTTTTTAAATTTTTTTTCTCATTACTGTATAATTTTATAGACAAACAAAAAATAAGTTTCTGAAAGTTTCAATTTAAAATTTGAGTTTTAAAAGGTCGCTCAGAATTTTTTTTTTATTAGTGCATCACTTTGGATTTTTCGAGCGACATTTTAATATTAAAATTAAAATTTCATACATGTTTTTCCATTATTTATTAAAATAATAAACAAAATTCACCACGAGATGAACTGAAAATGAAACACATGACAAAAAAAACAAAATTTTATTAAAAAGTGCGTATTAAATTTGCTTTATTAGCATTGGGATATAATCCAAAGTGATGTACTAATAAATAAAAAAATTCTGAGCGACCTTTTAAAACTCAAATTTTAAATTGAAACTTTCAGAAACTTATTTTTGTTTGTCTATAAAATTATATTATAACGCGAAAAAAATTGCAACAGAAAAAAGAAAATTAATAGAACAGGTTAAAAGCTGCAAAAAAAATTAAAGAAGAAAAGAAATTTGATCTTACGATAATTTTCGTTGATTAGTCGTTTAATTTACAAAATTTAATGATTTGTTGTCCTAAATTGATTTTTTAACTGTCTCAATAATGGGAACCTGCATCATGAGACACTGGGGCCATACACCTTTAAAGTGTCTCATAAATAAGGACACAGCGGTTCCCAATACAAAAGCTTATTTTGAAGTATTTTTAAATTAATATTTAGTGCAAACTCAAAATATTAATATAAAAATGATAAAACATATGTATCATTTAATTTAAATTGTGTTTTACACTAAAACTGATTAAATAATAGCGCTAATGTTTGACCTACCTAGAAATGTGTCTCATAATAGGGACTTTTACCTTATATAACGTATAGTTTGTATACCAATTTTTATTTGATTGATTCCCATAAGTTATGTTGACAATAATCATTTTTGTAGAGACGCGTATTGGAATAGATTGAATACTCTATATGAGAAATGCTAATTTGTGACATTAGTACATATTTTTGACCCTACCTATGTCAGATATTCCTTAAATAGAATTGTCAGGTAACTGATATTGCCGGTTCTAAACCCGTATAAAAGAGGAGTGCATATAAACCAAGACATACTTTGGTAGAATACATACCCGCTAATAATTTTGAAAACGATTTAAAAAAATATTAGGAAATCTAAGCATTCTAATAAATATCTTTAACGGCAAAGAACAAGTAGGGGATTATCAAAAAATAACATATAAAATGTGAAAAATGCATTTAGTATATTAACTAAAAAATGTTTTTCATCTCAAATTAATTTTTGATACTTATAAAGAAAAAATTAATATGATAATCAATTCGTACAATCAGTGCTGTTTCGCTAGTTAGCGTCTCTGTATGTGACGCTTTTTTTACAGATCAACATTTTTGTACAAACCTCTTGTTCTAATTAAAACAAAAAAAGTCTGTAATTAGCTATCATTTATTGATTGTTATTTATATTAACTTTATACATGTCAGCTTGGAAGTGACAGGGTTTGTAAATATAAACACTATTTTTCCGATATAAATATATTGACCAAAATAATAATGGCAATCACAATACACAGTCTTGATTTTAACACAAAATATAATTGAGCAATCACAATACACAAAATATAATCGTCACTTCAAGAATCGTGACATCAATCCCTTTCCTGGGTACGAAAGGCTTTTATACCCATCTCCTTACTATTTGTTTTTCTAAAAGGGCATGACCTCTTTCGTACCCAGAATTGGTACAATCAATCTTATATTAATTACATCGGCAATAACATAAAAAGGCACGTATAATGGCCTTACATGAATGGTGCCCTTTGAAGAGCTTAATAGGAACAACTTAAGTTTATAACAATAAATGCCACAGCAATAACGCCAAAAGGCACGTATAATGGCCTTACATGAATGGCGCTCTTTGAAGGGCTTAAATAGAAACAAGAATTATTTAATACCACCACGGGTCACCTCCTCTTGTTCCCTTGGTTCCCAGAAAATGAAGAAATCAGCCCGACTGGCTGGCACCAGAACCAGAACAAAGGAAAGTAGACACGGTGTATGATAAAAAAAAATGATTGCTCACATACATATTTAGTTTAATAAAATAGTTCTTATATTTATATACATTATACATATACATAATCGACATGTATTTATAATTATAGCAAAATATATATAGGAGACTGTTCCCGGGTATGAGACGGGCTCCAGGTATGGGACAGTCAATTATTTTCATTATGCAATGTCAATATGGCCGATCTGATTACTGTCAAATATTTCTTTGGTCATCAGTCAGTTTTTGTGCTAACACTGAAATGAATCGACGCATTGCTTGTATCAACTGCAAACATCCTATGTGAAATTGCATGGAGGAAAACGTTTTTGATTTTTTTCAAAGTGTTGTTTTTTTCATGTAAATCAGTTGAAAAGGAAAGTGTAATGTATAGCATTTAGTGTTTTTCTTATATTTTACGATACAATATTGGGTTAGGCCAATATGTGGTTGGAAAACAATTTTTTTTTAAAACTATCAAAATGTCGTCATTGTCCGGGTATGAGACACAGCATATTACCACCACCCAAGGGTTCCAAATCAAAAACATCATTAGTATAAAGTTGTTTGCGAACAAATTCAACGCTGTTAACAACATCAAATGCAATATTTGCAAGCGACCAGTTCTTTTGAAGTGCGCAAACATGTGTGCAAGCATCTACACATGCAAACATTGCGACGATTATGAAGAGGAAATTGATAAATAAAAATTATGGAAAACAAAAAATTAAAAATTTGAAATAGATAGGGTAAGGCCCTTTGCACACGACCGGTTAATCCGCCGTCCGGCTATTTCACCGACCGGCAAAAAAACGAGCTTATTTTACACACGCAAACTAGCCATCGCTAGGTTACTTGATTTCTGTTCGTTGGCAGTGTCGTTCGACAAATAAATTTATACTAACACCTACAACGAGCCATTTGAGAATGAAATTGGAATCTACGACTCTGTACCACGGCGACGGCAAAATTCCCGTTCGTGTGTCAACACGTATAGACTTGCATGTAATGGAACTATGCGTCGGTCAATCTACCGGACGGCGACCGTGTGTTCGCCGTTCAAATTTTAATTTTATCGGCGGCCGGTCGGCAGAATAGCCGGCACCGGTAGGTGTGTTAGATCGTATTTGAACGTACGTATTATAATTTGTTCCGATTTTCTTGCCGGTCGGTGAAATAGCCGGCCGGCGTATTAACCGGTTGTGTGCAAGAGGCATTAGTGTAGGTATTACTGCGGTTTTTAGGTAAGGCTTTACTTTGGAAGTATTTTTTTTAAATCTATTTCAAAATATCGATAATTTTTTTATTTTATATCAAAGTTTCCCTTATTTTGAACTTAAAAAAAATCAACAGCGTGACTAATTAATATTTTCTTTAATTAATAAACATTTTAAAGAAGAGTCTCCATGCATGTATTACTGCGGGTGAAAAAATAGTTTGCTCCTATTACGGTGTTGGACAGGGGAGGGCAACTAACATTCAGAACTGAGCAACACACAAATTGTTTTCCATTTTTAAAGGCCGGACCGGGGGGTAAAGGGAAATTCGCATCTTACAATGCTCCGAATATAGCATTTTGTTAACCTACAAATAAAATTCGTTAGCTTTGTTTTCTTTTGACATTGTGTGTAAGAACAGTGTTCTCTCTGAGTGTTTGTGTAATAGTGTTTAAACGAGGGATTACTGAAAAAAACATCAGTTAATAAAACTATCTGTAAGAGGCCACAGGATATTTATTATTGCACCATATGGTCGAAATGAAAATGCTACATAATCATACAAGGATATATTCCATGATCAGTGAAATAAACTTAAGACACCATAGGTTCTTGAACTTGAGAATGTGCTATTTGATGTAATTTTTGTACCTATTATATGTAAACATATTTGTTGCCAATGTGAATGTTTGATTTGTTTTTATTGTAAAATACTTTGGATTTAATTTTTGTACTTGTTAGGTATATTTGTTCTACATTTGAATGTTTGATTATTTTTTATTGTAAAATATGATTTTTAATTTAATTATTGTACTTGTTATATATTTATAGCGCAGTTCAATAGTATAACAACTTAAAAATCTTATTTTTCACATTAGTTATGATTAAAAAAACTTATTAGTACATAATTGTGGAATTTTTGTGTTAAGGAATTTAGTGTTTACATTCACACGATTATTTTCTAAATAAGAGTTGTATAATGGCAATTTTATAAATTCATTATTTTTCAGAATTTGAAATGTGTAAAAATCGTAGAATAGTTAAACTATTATACTTAGTATTGTAGTAAAAAATTAAGCTTTTTTGCTAAAATAATATGAATAACAAGTCGAATTTATTAATTGTAATGTATTACAATTAGTAATGAGTCCTATTTGTAAATTTTTTGTATTGTGTGTACAATTTATTTTTTTATTAATTTAAAAATGTTAAATTTGCGTTATACTTCTGAATTGATATTTGTAATTGATTTTAAGGTTTTTTAAGCTGTTTTATATTTGTACTTGATATAATATAGTAATAAATGAGGAAAAAAACTAATTGCGTTTAATTTATTTAATATTCATGATTATTGAATAAAACTATCCGTAAAGCGGCAAAAGGAATGCCCATGCCTAACGGTTTTTTTTTAAATTCGCCCATATTAATTTTAGTTCTTCCATTTGGCGGCCAGAGGGCCGTGTTTCCAACGATTTATATGGAGATTGCACTTCTCTATATATCTGTTCTGTGGTGTGGGAATTATTGCGAATGATCGTGTTACTGCGTGCCTATTACTGCGGATAACCGAATATAGCTGTTGAGCTTTAAAATTGCATTAAACATGGTAAAAAACTTGTAAGCAAGAGAGTAGGTATTTATATTGGATTTATTATTAACTTTGCCCATTATTTATTTCTGTTCACGAATAATTTAGCTACTGCATAATTCTTATAGGTTAGAATGAGCGCATTTGACATCCGCAGTAATACCTACATGCACATGAAACTAGCGACGTCTCTATTACTGTGGTTGATTTCAACCCTTCTATATTTAATAATTAATTCAATAATTGTCATACATGTAAAATTAGTATGTTGTTATTATTTTAGAAGCATAAAATATTATTCATATTTTTTTTCAAATTATACAAACATATATCATTTATTTACACTAAAAATAAAAAGATCCGCAGTAATACCTACACCCGCAGTAATACCCACTCTTACCCTATGAGGTTTTCACTTTATATTTTACAATTTTTAATGTATTTTTGTAGATGTCTCATACCTAGATACAAATTTTTTTCTTGTCAAAAAAATGAAGGTTAGAAAATTGGTCATAAAATTTTGCATGTTAATGGAATCACAAAACTTTCTGCGGATAAAAGTTGTGTATTTTCATTACCTTTCCAACAGTGAATAGAACACCCAACTTTATTTAACCAGTAAAAAATTTTGGCTCATAAACAAAACCCGTCTCATACCCGGGTACACTCCCTTACCTATTAATAATAATTTATTTTAGTTACTGATTTGTTTGGTTTCGTAAAACATTTAATTTTAAAATACGGTGAGATGGGGTTGTAAAGGTTAGAAGGATTAGAAGTTGCCTGCTGTGTTAGAAATGCAGCAATGTCATAAAAGTAGGCCTATATAGCCAAAGGCAATAGTGTGAGTTGGGTGGTAGGTTTGCTAAAATTTTATAGTAATTTTGTGGCATTTTAGTTGATTTTAGTTCAGAGTTTTTTTAAATTATTTGCCAAAGAGTACATTTAATTAAAAATGTAACTCCAGAGCGCACTCCTAAAAGGTTTTTTCTATGCAATGAGCCTAAGTAGGAGTTTTCATTCTTTTTGTGCATTTAGGACGGTTTCTTCGTTTTTCATATATCCATGAATAATTAATAAACTAATAGAGTTTAATCAATTCTGCTTACAGAGCGCACTCCGTATAGGTATTGCCTGCTATTTGAAATAGAAAAGAAGTTTTCAAATTCACAAATAAAAAAAAGACATTGGAATGTGTTTTGGCCACTTTTACGTTCAGTACACAGGACCCTTACAAGGGAAGGCTCTTTGACGTGTGTCTCGGATTTGGATGAAAATTTTACCAAATTTACCAATTTTTTTTAAACGTATAGCTAACCTATACGTTTAAAAAAAATAACTTATTTTAAAAAAACAGTGCAACGTCAAAATTATAGTCATGTGGCGTGTAATGTTTTTTATTATATTTTCAATTAAAAAAATCAAATGTTCTTTGACCATAAGTGACTACATCACAAATTTTTTTCTTTCACAAATTAATATGCCGTATCTCGCGTAATCGGCCGATTCAAGGCTAAATATTTTGTAGGTGTACTCGTACTAGTTCGTGAAACATTTGGTAAAATTTTCATCCAAATCGGAGACACACGTCAAAGAGCCTTCCCTTGTTAAAGCTGATAAAGAGTGAAACTCGATATTTTAACTCAGGCACGTTTGTTTTAAAAATAAAAATAATTTATGAGCAATTCTATTTATGTGTGTATAATAACATGAATTGTTTTATCATTTGAGGCCGTCGGATATGTTTCTTAATTAGGCAATTTAACGTTGTCATAGGTCAAAAAAACCTACGGTTTTTTAAATTCGATCAAAAATGTTGCTATAAACAAATATGCACTTTATATATAATACTTTACAAGAAAATTATCGATTTATTGTAATTTCATTTATATGTCAGTACATATAAACAGAATTATATTATGTTATGTTACGTTTTAATATATAGTTTTTAAAATTCCCGCTAAAAGTACATCCAATTACTCCTGCGCATGGAAATAGAACTATTACTTGTTAGCGAAGTTCGTTGCATAACATACGTTTTGTTGTTCTTTATTCTCTTCGAAATTGTTAAATATTACTTAAATTACACTATTAATAATTATTAAAAGTATTAAAACATAGTAAGTATTCACATTTTTTTTTTTCATACAACTCATATCAATTGTTTTTAAAATAATAGCGTATTTCATTGAAACTTTTACGGCTTGTTTACAAATTACAAGTTGCTGTTGAGTATTTTGAAAAATTAAATTCTATTCCAAAAACTATCTAATTATGTTATTAAAAAATCTTTTATATATGATGTAGGGTAGTAAATTACAAAAGATCAAAAGTTATCGTTTCCAAATTTAAGAATTTTTTGGATTATGAATATTTCAAAAGACACAAATATTTGAAACTAGCAACTCCAAATAACTCCAATAGATGAGACTCTTATTTCAACCAATCAGAAGCGTTGTTATTTTGACCAATCAGAACGGAGAGTGGTGACGCTAATCTGTCCAAGTGTTACGTTAGTCGCGTTTTGACAGAAATTATTTAATTTTTGCGTATTACAGGTAAATATTATTTATTAAACAGTTCATTATTCTTTTAATTAAAGTATTAGAATGATTTTGTGATATTAAATTTGTACGGGTACATTGATTTGTGAAAGGTTTTTTATAATACACGTTTTGTTTTGAGATTGTTTATCCACGCTGTAAATACTACGAATTTGTTTTAGGTTTTGATTGTTAATCGACAATGGCTCGTACCAAACAAACAGCTCGTAAATCAACAGGAGGCAAAGCTCCTCGTAAGCAATTGGCCACAAAAGCTGCCCGTAAATCAGCACCTTCCACTGGAGGTGTAAAGAAACCTCATCGTTACCGTCCTGGTACTGTCGCGTTGAGAGAAATCCGACGTTACCAAAAATCTACTGAATTGTTGATCCGTAAATTACCTTTCCAACGTTTAGTAAGAGAAATTGCCCAGGATTTCAAAACTGATTTACGTTTTCAATCTGCTGCTATTGGAGCCCTGCAGGTAAGTTAAGCAAATAACAGCAATATTGATATTACAGTCATGTTACATTTCAGGAAGCAAGTGAAGCTTACTTAGTTGGTCTGTTCGAAGACACCAATTTATGCGCTATTCATGCAAAGCGTGTAACAATTATGCCTAAAGATATTCAGCTCGCTCGCCGAATTCGTGGAGAACGTGCTTAAATAATCTCTTCGTTAATATTTGTTCTAATTAAATTATATTCCATTCAGAATTTTTCATGTCTTCAAAAAATCTTAATTCTTTCATAACAAAGAAATTGTTCTCTTTTTCATTTAAATTTGACTGTAACATCGTAAAAATAAATTGATAAATTTAAGTGTTCATTAGTAGTAATATGTAAGTGTAATTAAATTATAGTTGTAATTTTCCATTAGCTTAAATTTGTATTGTATTCAAAATTGTAATTTTGTTTTCTGGGAATTTGTCGTGTAATGTGTGTAAAAGTGTACTTTTGATATCCTAATCTCTTAGCATAAATTTGATTATTATAGTTCAATATTAATTTAAGAATTAAACTAAACTGATTTTTTAATCAAAAAAAAATGTAATGTTAGACAAGCATTTTTTTTGTAATGATATACTCGAAGTTAATTTATGGTTCAAAGATCAGTTCTTGGTTTTTTTTATTGTAATTTAATAGTTTTTTTTAAATATATATCTTAATATAAATAAACTTAACGTATTTACATCGTTTTTTTACATTCTATTAAATTAAGCAACATTTACCTATTTATAATTTTAAATAAATCGATTACAGTTTAAAGTAGAAGACTACACAGGCCTACAAAAAAAAAATTGGTGCTGACATAATGACGTTATAACTTTAATTTCTACTCCCTTAGAAACAGGGCCAGATCTACCATATGGTTTTTGGGCTTCAGCCCAGGGCCCCGTGGATTCAAGGGGTCCCCATTTAAGTCAAGTCAAAAATACATAGATATGAGGTTTTTACTTTATATTTTACAATTTTTAATGTTGTTTAGTATAATATCAAGATGGCCTAAGCATTGTTTAATAAATAAAAAAGAGAGTTGTTTATAGATATGTCATTAGAATAAAAATACAATGTTTGTAACTGAAAAGCAATAAAGATTTAAAACCTAAAAATCATCGAAATTTGGGAAGTTAGCAATAGCCCCCAACATATGGTCCTTCGAGCCGGATTTAAAAGAAGTATTTCCACTCAACATATTATTATAAAATTTCATCTGAAGAAAATAGTTATAACTGAAGAGTAGTTTAAGAGTAGGTGAGCAGCAGCTGTTAACATCAGAAGAAAAACCATGAATACGCAAGAAAAAACACTACTACAAAAACGTGGACAAATAAAAGGAAAGTTGACAAGGTTTCAAACATTTTTAACAAATAAAATTAATGCAAATTTTAATGACATAAAATGCCGATTGACAACTATTGAACCGTTATACGATCAGTTTTCAGAATTAAACATACAAATCGAATCTCAAACCAATGACAATCAAGATAACGAATTATGTGAATTTGAAGAGTTATATTTTAGTGTAAAAGCAGAAGCAGAGGATCGTTTGGAGTTATTGTCAAGTACATCACAAAATTCAGCAGCACCTAGACAAATACTTGTTATGAATGAAGTAAAATTGCCAGACATGCCTCTACCAGAATTTAATGGTGAAAATCAACATTGGCTTCAATTTAAATATACTTTCAATTCGCTGATACATAATAACAAAGCATATACTGTTATACAAAAGTTTCATTTTCTACAAGCATGTTTAAAAGGTAACGCTGCCACTATTTTAAGAACTTTAGACTTTGTAGAAACAAATTACGAAGTAGCTTGGAAATTGCTCTCCGATAGATACGAAGATCAAAAGCAATTAATTGAAACACACATCAGGTTATTATTTGAGATTCAACCAATAATAAAAGAAACTCATAATTCATTAAGACAATTAACAGATATTATTCATATACACTTACATGCTCTTAATGGATTAGGGGAAAAAACTGAATACTGGGATAGCTTAATAATTTATTTAATTACAACAAAATTAAACATTCAATTAAAAGCTCAATGGAAATCATTTTCAATTGACATCGAACATCCTACCATAAAAGATTTATCTTCCTTCTTCAATAAACGATGCAAATTACTAATTATACCCGAAGAAAGGAAAAACATTTAACAAATAAAACAATTATCAAGTAACCAGCGTACTTTAACATACGCAACAACATCCAATATAAAATGTGGAATATGCAAAGAAGAACATTACACTTTATCATGTGATTACCTAATAAAAGCAGATCCAAAAGCAAGATTAAAGCTTGCACATAAACATAGGTTATGCACCAATTGCCTGAAACCAGGACATCGTAATGCCGCTTGTTATTCGAGTAAATGTAAGAAATGCTCGAAAAAACATCATACTCTTCCACATGTCGATGAGTCTCAAGATATTAAAAATAATTCAACTACTACTGAAGAAGTAACGACAATAGTAGCAAATCATTCATCTGAGCGAAAGGCAGAAGTACTTCTATCAACAGCACTTGTTTATGCAATCGGATTTCAAAACAAAAAACATCAGTGCCGTGCATTATTAGATTCCGGGTCTCAAACAAATTTCATTACTTATTCATTACTTAATAAACTTAACTTAAAACCTGAAGTAATAAATATACAATTAAACGGCGTTAACGAAGCCATAATATATATAAAACATAAAATAAACATAACTATACAATCAAAAGTAAATTCATACAAAACCAAACTTCAGTTTTTAATAATTAATAAAATCACAGAAAATCTACCATTAAATACAATCAACATAAGTAAATTTACAATACCACAAGAAGTACAATTAGCAGATCCTGCATTTTATCAATCAAGTAATATTGATATGCTATTAGGAGCAGAAATATTTTATGAACTTTTATGCATTGGTCAATACAAACCAACAAAACATTCACCTATACTTCAAAAGACAACACTTGGATGGGTCCTATCTGGAATATATCCTACAGTAACCAATTCACAAAAAGTAGTCTGTAATTTAACTCAAGAAATGGACTGTAATGATCAACTTACTAAATTCTGGGAATTAGAAGACTGTGACATAAATAAAAATTTATCCAAAGAAAAACTTGAATGCGAACAACACTTTTTAGAAACTTATACGCGTGATCAAAACGGCCGATTCTGTGTAAGGCTTCCTTTTAAAGACAATTTAAATACTATTGGAGAATCTAAAACTACAGCAATAAAAAGGTTACAATCAGTAGAACGAAAATTTGAAATACATACCAAATTAAAAGAAGACTACGTTAAGTTCTTAAAAGAATATGAAGATCTAAATCACATGCGAAAAATTTCGGAGAAAACAAATGTATACCCTGCCTATTACTTACCGCATCATGCAGTTTTAAATAGTAGCAGTTTAACCACAAAACTACGTGTAGTCTTTGATGGATCATCAAAGTCTTCTACAGGAAATTCTTTAAATGATCGGGCCTACGATTCAACAGGACTTGTTTTCCATATTAGTAAGATTTCGTACACACATCTATGTATTTACAGCTGACATTACTAAGATGTATCGGCAGATTATGATTCATCCATCTGACCAAAATATGCAACGAATTGTGTGGAGATCAAACTCAACAGATATATTAAAAACATACGCATTAACTACTGTAACATATGGAACATCAAGTGCACCATTCTTAGCAATACGCTGTTTAAATGAATTAGCCAAAATAGAATCTTCTAATTTTCCAAATGCATCAAAGATAATTACTAGAGACTTTTACGTAGATGATATATTAACAGGCTCAAATACTTTACATGAAGCATTGCAATTACGTGATCAAATAATCGAAATATTGAAGAAAGGCTGCTTTCACTTGGCTAAATGGGCATCTAATACTCAGAAACTTATACCTTCAGAGTACAAGGTAAACTTAACCAATAATACTCTTGATTTTAATACCAACAATCATACAAAAACCTTAGGATTACTATGAAATTCAACAAACGATAATTTTCCTTTTTGTAGTAAAAAACTTTCATTAGATAAACAAATAACTAAACGAACTATTTTATCAGCAATTGCACAAATTTTCGATCCTCTAGGTCTGATAGGTCCTACGATAATCACAACCAAACTTATAATTCAACAATTATGGAAATTAGGACTGAATTGGGATGAATCAGTTCCAATTACGATATTTACACAATGGAAAACTTTACAAAATGAATTTGTATATTTAAATACAATTTCCATACCCAGAAATTTATTAATCAACAATTATCAAAATATTCAAATACACGGATTTAGCGATGCTTCAGAAGTCGCCTATGGTGCTTGTATATATATAAGAAGCTCCGATAATTTAGGAAATTTCAAAGTACAACTAGTTTGCTCAAAATCTCGTGTAGCACCCTTAAAAACGATAACCATACCTCGACTGGAATTATGCGGTTGTGTGTTACTAGCTCGCTTAATGCACAAAACAATTGCTGCTATTGATCTTAAAATTAACTCGATATACCTTTGGACAGATTCGACCATTGTACTAAATTGGATTAAGGGTACACCATCTAAATTTAAAATATTCGTAGCAAATCGCATAACAGAAATTTAACAATTAACTAACATAACTGATTGGTACCACATACGTAGTGAGGATAATCCAGCTGATATATTATCTAGAGGAATTAATCCTAAACAATTAAAAAACTCAACTTTATGGTGGCACGGACCAAATTTATTGCAAGAAAATTACTTTGACTTGCCAACATTCAAACATGAAGAATTAGCAGATGAGACATTATCAGAATTAAGGCAAACTTTATGTTTAATTACAACTATGAAATCAGACATATTCACTAAATACAGTAGTTTGACTAAACTTCAAAGAACGGTTGCATTATGTTTAAGATTTATATACAATATTAAAAATAAAACCAAAACCACTGGTCATTTGACAGTGAAAGAACTAAATAATGCATTAGAATGTCTATTGAAATTATGTCAACAAGAAGAATTTTCCCAAGAAATTTACCAATTGCGTAAACAAATGAACGTTTCACTGAACAGTAAATTAAAAACATTAAACCCATTTATTGATGAATATGGTTTAATTCGTGTTGGAGGAAGATTAAAACATTCTAACATTCATGAACACACTAAATATCCTATAGTTCTTCCTTCTAAACACCCTCTTACTAAATTGATTATTCTAAACGAACATTTGCGACAACTACATGGTGGTCCCCAACTAATATTGACAGCTTTAAGACAACGATATTGGCCATTATATGGCAGATCAAGAATTACTTAAGTTACATTTATTTTCTTGAAATTATATTTCTATGTGGGCGGTATGTTTAGTATAATATCAAGATGGCCTAAGCATTGTTTAATAAATAAAAAAGAGAGTTGTTTATAGATATGTCATTAGAATAAAAATACAATGTTTGTAACTGAAAAGCAATAAAGATTTAAAACCTAAAAATCATCGAAATTTGGGAAGTTAGCAATAGCCCCCAACAAATGTATTTTTGTAGGTGTCTCATACCTAGATATAATTTTTTTTCTTGTCAAAAAACTGTAACTTAGAAAATTGTTCATAAAATTTTGCATGTTAATGGTATCACAAAACTTTCTGCGGATAAAAGTTGTGTATTTTCATTACCTTTCCAACAATGAATAGAACACCCGACTTTATTTAACCAGTAAAAAATTTTGGGTCATAAACAAAACCCGTCTCACACCCGGGTACACTCCCTTACCTCCCAACGTATTCCTGTTATTAAAAATTTAAAATCAGCATTATTTTTAAAAGCGTACTTTCATTTATTAGGTCTAGAAACCACTTATCAGCTATTTATTAACAAGTCATTGGGGTTCATATTATTGTTTCCTTTATGATACATTTTATGTTACATTGCATTCGATTCGAATGAATTGTTTAATATTTTGCGTTATATCTGGCAAACTAATGGACTAACTGTTTTATTAATTTTTTAAGAATAGGATTGTTGAACTTGAACTTAGATTTGTTTCTTATACGATTTAATATTGATCTAGGTCAAGAATATAGGTTTAATTAGAATTTAGACACGTTAACAGTCTTTATTACAACAAGTACGTTGAATACGTTTTGTTAGTACAGTATTAATTTTTTTTAGGATTTAAAATTATATTGATTTGACGCTTTGGTTTTTATTTAAGTTTTGATTACACCTTAAAACACGTTTCTTTACAGACTTATGCAAATTATGAACATTTTAACTATCTTTTTCAATACGACTTATAATTGACCTTCAAGGATGGAAGCAAGCTACTTCTAGTAAATGCGACCGATATAAGGTAAAAATTTGAAATCAGCGGCTAATAATGGCACGTTTCTTAGATCGTTGTTGTTTTTTTTATTACTCCATCTATATTATAAGCATATTTGTCCCCTATTTTTTTTGAACTTGAAATTAGTTGTTTTTACACTGATTTAATATGTATTTTTTGATGCGTTGGTTTTCATTAAAGTTTTCATTATGAATTTTTTTTTTAATGAATACACAAAATATTTTTATTATAAGGTGATTATGATAATAAAGTTTAATACAGTTTGGAAAGTTGTCTTGTGACGAAAACCACCACCAAATTGTCTAATTTTTACAACATTTACTTTCGTAAGTCGTGTTTTACAATGATAAAATGTATATAAAACAGTAACTTTAAGGAAAAATATTTAAGTGGGGGTAGTTCTGAAACTGTACGTAGTTTTGATATTTACATACAATTTTTTGTTTTCTAAGGGAGTAGAGATTAAAGTTATAACGAAATTATGGCGGCACCAAATTTTTTTTTATGGGCCTGTGTTATTCTATTACACAATTTATATCAAGAATGCAACATTCATAAGACTGACAAATCTATTACACTCCTTACTTCTATGCGTAGTTAATATGCCCTGCGTTATTGAAGGATTGTGCCCCTTTTATGTAAAGGATGAATAGTGTTCATTTTACTTGACTTTTTGGTAAAAACTTTTTAGAATTACTGGAAAAGTTTAAAACTACTGTAAGGTACATATGTATTCGTTTGACAGTTGTCAAAATTGTCAAATGAATTCCAGTATCAGTACTGTAGTATTCATTATTAGTCATGCAAAAATTTGCAATACATAATTAGGTTTTGATTAGAATAATTTAAAAATGGTTTGTAGGCAATTTATAGAAACCGAATATCCTTTACACTGGTATGTATGGAATAATCAGTATAAAGACTTAGAATCTGTGTTATCAAAGAAAATTGTAAGTAATTCTATTAGTTTTGACTCAAAATTAATCTAATTAACATTACCTTTCAGCATGATACTGAGAAACGTGATAATAGAGGTCGAACACCTTTAATGCTTGCTGTTACTTTAGGACATTTAGAATCTGTACGAATTTTATTAAATGGTGAAGCAAATGTTAATTGTGAGACTCCTGATGGATGGACAGGTAAATAGTTTGATTCAATAATATCGATTAATAATACAACAAATTTACAGTAGTGCAAGAAGCTGTAGCAACTGGTGATCCAGAATTGTTACAAATGGTATTAGAAAGGCGTGATTTTCAAAGGTATTCTAACAGAATGGCAGGCATCCCTGAATTGCTACAAAAATTAAAGCAGGCACCTGATTTTTATGTTGAAATGAAATGGGAATTTACAAGCTGGGGTAAAATATTAAAAAAACTTGCAATTATTTTTATTTATATTTATTTTAGTCCCTTTAGTATCAAGAATGTGCCCAAGTGATACATACAAGGTATATAAACAGGGTTCAAATGTAAGAATAGACACTACGTTATTGGGTTTTGATCATACAAACTGGCAGAGAGGAAATCGAAGTTATATTTTTCAGGGTCAAAGTAAGTATAACATTTTACCAGAAACTAATACTTATTTTATTAGAAATTGACTTAATGCCTGCAATAAGAGGATTTCGAAGTTATATATTTAAATTAAACAATTATAATAATCATGGTAACTATAAAAAATGTAATTATAGTATTGTGGCTAGAAATTAAGATAATGAGCACATTGATACCATTTTTAAATTGCTTTAATATTTATTTAATATATTTATTATTCAATATACTCTTTATATAGACGATGGAGCAACAATGATGGAAGTAGATCACGATGCAAGACAAGTATATTCTGAACAAATGAAAGTGCCAACAGACACTTTAGGTGTACTTATTCCCTCCGAAGAAACACTGTCACAACGCTTGACTACACCAATTGTTACTACTTTTGTAGATACCGATAAAATTAGTTTTGAAAGGTAACACTTTATATTTCAATAATACAAAGTTTAAAATGATTATTGTAGAAATAAAGCGGGCATTTGGGGATGGAGATCAGATAAAGCAGAAATAGTAAATGGACATGATTGTAAAGTATTTGGAGCTAGCAATGTTGAATTAGTTACAAAGACCCGAATGGAGCACTTAACTGAAAATGATAAAATGTTGGCAAAAAATAAAAATGCAAAAAGTTCTTTACATACGTTTTTGGGTATTGCTGAAGTAGAGGAAGATCAAGCTGCTGCCGTTTCAGTACCAAAGGTATATTTGTATATTTTTCAATACCAAATAATGTGTAATATATTTTTAGGAGGAACATTTGAATGTAACAAATCCTTGTAATATATCACCCGAAGAGTATTTTGATTCTTCTATAGATTTAGAAGGAAGAGATATAGGTAGACCAAGGGAAATTAATACAAAAATTCAAAAATTTAGAGCAACTTTATGGTTATGTGAGCACTATCCTTTATCATTTCCTGAACAAATTTTGCCTATTGTTGATCTTATGGCAATTTCTAGTTCACACTTTGCTAAGTTAAGAAATTTTATTCAAATGCAACTACCTTCAGGATTTCCCGTTAAAATAGGTATGACATCATTTTTAAACTAATTTTATTGCGTATGGAAGTTAAGAAAATTGTATTTCAGAGATACCTCTATTTCATGTGTTAAATGCGAGAATAACATTTGGAAATATTTTTGCAATGGACTGTCCTGTTTCTTATGTAAGTAGAATACAGGAGGATGATCGGATTACTTGTATATTAGATGAAACAATTTTTCAATCTCCCCAAGGATACATACAGCTTGGTAATGGTAGTGCATGTAAATTTCTTTTATTTTTTTATATTAATTTCTGCATTATTTTTTAATTTAATGTTTCAAATATTTTTACCAAAATTTATTTCAGTCGAGGCTGATATAAGAAGACAGTACAGTATGGAAGAAGAAGACGATTTACTTCAATTTGCAATCCAACAAAGTCTCATTGAAGCTGGAACTGAAAAAGAAGAGGTATGATTAATGATGTATTCTCCTGAACCCCACACCTGTTCATTTCAATTACACTAAATTAGCTGAAAAATAATGCTATTTATAAAATTGTTGTTTAACTGGTATTTACTATTAAGTACAATATATTTGGTATAGGTCGATATATGGGAAGCACTAAAAGCTCAGAAGCCATCCAGGCCCAACACTCCCAATATAATTGGAGAAGAAGAAAGACAATTGCAAAGGTATTTTTAGTTAGCATTTATATAAGGCGCTAGATTTGTTTATATTGTAGAGCAATTCAGGCTAGTCTAGCATTGTATCAAGAAAGTGCTAATAGTACTGAAACTGGGGCAAATAGTAGCCCTGATACAGATTCGGAACTACATATGGCTTTGATGTTATCTGAACAGCAGCACCAACAAGACGAACAAAGGCAGCTTCAGGAGCAGCAATTGTTGGAGGAAATTTTACAGTTGTCATTAAAAGAGAAGTGACATTCAATAATTGATCAATATAGCAATTTTATAACGAATAAGGTACACTATTAATTTATTACTTATGTAATAAGTAGGAAATCGACAGCAGTTAACGGTTAATTGTCTTAACGTATTTAATAACAATGATAACTAAGGTAATATGTGGAACAAATATAAAAATAATTGAACCTTCCTTCCATTAAATTTAATCAGGTTTAAAAATATTCTTTTTTGTTAGATATCATTTTTTTAAAATTATAATCAATCGACAATTATTTATATTCTATACAATACACAATGTTTATTATATTTTATGACTTATTTTTTAAATTAAAAGAAACCTTTTTTATTCCATTGCCTCTTGTGCTCTAAAACAAAACAAAAAAATAAATAATTGATGAAACAGAACAAACTTAAAAACTAAAAAGTTGTGTGAAAACATCTCTATTGTTTTTAATACAAAAAATAACCTAACAGTACTAAATGATATATTGGAGGTGCAATTTTAATTATTATAATCATACAAAATTCAAAATTGTACCCTCAACTAACTTACTTATTATAAATAGCTTGTAAAATTTGAGTGCTTTTTGCATATCGTTCTTCATTCTTTTGTGCCATAGAAACCCACTTCTTTTTTACATTAACCCATCTTTGTAAGTGATTTCGAATCAGAGCATCTTTTGGAACTGGTGGTTTTTCATCCTAAAAAGCATCAAGTATTATTTTGTTCTAATACTTATTATTAAACATCTTCCTACATAATTAAAATTGATTTCCTGCTTGCTTTTGTTTGCTTGTTCTGGTAATGGTGAAGGTATACGTGTTATAAAAGGTTTATTTGGAACTGGTAAGCGTGTTACTTCTGATAAAGTACTTCCGTTCCACAAACCCATATCTGATTCAGGTGATGACATTCGTCTCCTAAATTATTATACAATTAATGAATTTTCTAATAAACATCATTTAGGTCAGAGTTACTATAGCAGGACCATTATTTAAAAGTAGGTATTTTGTCAGTTTCTTATTAATACAATCCGAAATAAATAATATTCCTTGAAAACCATGCATGTATAAAAATATATTTTTTATTTTTTAGCTTTAGAACTTAATCAAGCATATAACTTCTCAATGTTCCTTAAATACGGCTATCTCATCTATAAATACAAAGGATGTTAAAAATACTATTGTGGAGTTCCTTTATTGGATTAATAGATTTAAAGGATATTGCAAAGTGTCATGGTCAATTATAATATTAAAACTGTGAAATAGTGTTTATTTTTTGGAAGAATGGTTTTACCATGACTATTATTTAATTTGAAATGCATCAATAAGAAACTAACAAAATACCTATTTTTTAATGATGTACCTGCTATAACTTCGGTCATCATTTAAACATACTTAACAATCACTTGTGGATTTCTAGGTAAATTAGCCATCCATGCTCTACAAATTGGATATAATGGTGTTTCTTCTTCGAATCTAGCTAAATCAACACTGCGATCAAATAGCTTCATAACGTATGTATGATGCACTGGTGTGGGGGGTGCTGACACTTTTCGTTTGCGATTTTCCCTATGGAATATTAAGATTTGTATAATTTCATAATTAACTGTTAATTTATATGACATTACAGTTTGCGTGGAGTACTGTAAGATTTATCATCCTCGGAAGAGTCAGAGTCTGTACTGCTACGTTCAGTTAATTGTCTCAAAACACCTTTCAAGCGACCTTTAGCCATTAAATAGTCATTTCCCAAAATGTTTTCTTCTTTTACTTCAATTTTTACCGGACTATATCCAGATAATTTGCGCTTTTTCGTCATGATAATAAATGTAGGTTATATTTTTGTAAGCCACAAAACAGAATAGTTTAATATAACCTAGTTTTTACTGCCCGTATAAGATGGCGCTATTCAGATTTTTCTTTTGATGAAATAATGTTTTAGGCGATTAAAAATGTATTTTATTAATTATGTTTTTTTTTAAAGTATTCAAACATGTTGATAATTTTATCTCTGTATATTAAGTTTTAATTAATAATAAGTTTTATTTGATTAATGAATTTTCAAAATTGAAGCGGTAAACATACTAGCATTTATATGAACATCGTGCTTATTTATTTTGCAGATCTTGATGATGGAAAATTTCCTATTATAAACCCTGCTATGCACTAAAAAAACAAACAACAAAAACCTAAAATCAATACCAATTAAGCAAAATATTATGGTATTTTATAAGTACCTATTAATAATATTGCATATTAATGGCGGTTACAAAATACAAAAACTGTAAAATAGTAATGACGTGGCTTTACTCTGTTTGTTATAGTTCAGTCTAAAATTGTTGTTTTTAGAAGAAAACCGGCTGAACAATGCTTCAAATTGTAATGAACACTCATTATTCTATTTATCAATTTAATAATTTATAGTGGAAGTACGGCACAGTGGTTTGCAAAGTTTATAATAATGAAATGTTGATAACAGATATACGATAATGCATCAAACGATAAGATTAGAACCAATTATAAATACAATTGTTTATATATAGAAAAGAAGAAAAAATACTAACAAGGCGTTCATTTTATTAGTTCTTGAAACTGATTGTACACGTTCGGTCTCACAATGAGCTATAAAATGAAAATTATAAACAGAAGATAAGAAAATGAGGCTAAGCCTCTTGGATGCATTACTCTCCTGGTAATTGTAACAATTTGATTTAAATATAGTTGCGCGATAGAAATCAATACAGCTTTAACCTGACGTGGCCTGTAAATATGGGTTCATAAGCTGAACAAAAGAAACTTCAAATTAATAAAATCCTTGTATTAAACTTATCAATTCGTTCGAAGCTTACGTTTCAAAAACACCTTAATATGTTAATCAAAGTGCGAGCTGTTTAAAAAATGCCATATAATAATTTGTTATAATAAATTTGTGCCCCCGCACAAATATGAATCGTGTGGTTTATTTATTATATCTGTAAAACGATACCATCATGTTTATATACTTATTGCAATTATTAACAAAACATACCAATAAAAATATTACTCATATTAGCAGTGGTTCGACTTGCAACGATTCAGTCTGTGCGCAACCTTCGAAGAAAACGGTGATCTCACAAGAAGCCAGGAATTAATTTAACATCCTACAACTATTTAACTGTGATAAAGGTTGAAATTGAATTGATTCGATAAGAAAGAGAAAGAAATGCCTTGGCGAAAGAAACATCGACCTATTGAGGTCGTTTCGACCAGTTATTCTGAACAAGAAAATGGTCCTCAAAATTCTAGGTCTCATGAAAATCGGCCTGAAGATGAGCAACAAGATTTGAGGAAAGAGCGGTTAAGAAAGAAACTAAACTATTTATTTGGGGAACCAAGTTTTCAAGTAACATCTTCACCTTCTTCATTGTCATCAAGTACTTCTCATTCCACTACGTTAGAAAAAGAAGCTACAAATGATATTGTGTCCACTAAAGCTAAAAGAAAGAGTCGCAAATATTATAGACACAAGGATATCGAATATATCAAGTTAGGAAGGGGTGAGTTTTTCATTGTTTTTTTCAATTAACTATATCCAATTAATTTTAAAAATATAACTATTTTTTGAAAATTACTTTACATTTGCATAAGTATATGTACAATCAGTAATTTTATCCAGTTAAAAAACAAATACAAATGAGAATTGAAAATTGAGAACTAATAACAATTAGTAGGCTACCTTTGATATTTTCAAAAACAAATAAGTACGTAGGTAGAGATGAAGAAATTTTTTGCGTTTTTTGTTTCAATTAAATTAAAGACTGGATTGAAAAAAAATTGTTTGTCTGAGTCGAAACCTTCTCCAATTTCACATCTATTATCTCGTCAGTTTTTATCTAACATCAACTAGCAGATTTTGTTTCTGATCCGTGTTTCTAATAAATTCGAGCTTCGCGTTTCCTAGGTATTCTAGCGAAATTGATTTCGCCTGCTTCTAAATCATTTTAGGAAATCAAGCGCCGAAGAGGTAATTCTCGAGACGTCTGGGTTTTTTTGTTTTTATTTCGTACTTTTGCAGATAATTCAAATAAAATTAATTAGTACAAAACTTGTTTCGCTGCTTTTGTTCTTATCGATATCTTTCTTTTTGAAAAACAATTTTCAATTAAGATCTGGATTTTAATATCACTATTGTTTCCCTGGCTACAGAATAAACAATATTGTTAAAATTGTTGATATTGTTATATAAAAGGCACACAACACCGCAAACGATTATTTTATTGTTTATAAATATGGTAATAAGGTTTAACAATTACTCATTAGTTTTATTTTTTTTATCAATCATATTGCTGGTATTATTATTATTTCGATATGAGATTATGTTATTCAAATCAAAAAATAATATAGATATGTACCTGGATATTAAATATAAACAAGCTATGTCCGGTATGTCTACTATTGATCTATTTCTATCCTCTTTTATTCGTTCACATAATTAAATTATTTTAACGACCTATCAGAAAGGATTGCGTATTATTTTTATTTCCCTTTCAAAGTTTCATCCTGGGAATACGGATAAACTATGAAATCTCAGCAGTACACTTATAATCATGTTTGAAATTTAGTTTAAATTTAAATTTGACGGGCTTCCATTTCGCTGTAACTTGCATGTAACTTAACAAATATGGCGCAATTTTATAAATTATTGTTTATATTAATTCCTAAGTGAGTATATTTATTATTTTTTTTAGTGAAAAGTAAGATAACACCTGAAAAATTTAAAGCGTTACAAAATATATATGGAAGACAGGCTTTGAATTGGTCAACTTCTAACACGAAGAAAGTTGCCAAGCAAAAGACTACCCTAGAGTTTCGAAGTACTGTTATGGATCCGTTAATTGTTAACGTTAATAACAATAGTAGAAATGAAACAAGTGATGCTAGTGAATTACCCGATTGTAGTAGTGTAGATGTGAACGTTGAACAATTAGCAGAGAATATTCAACATTTGAGTAAAAATTCTGATTGTAAACAATCAAAAACTAGTAACATAATTGCGGAAAGTAAAATGAATTTAAATCATAATAGATATATTGTTCATAACAATACGTGTTCTTCTTTAAACCAGTCAACCACTATGACGACTTCTACTACAAGTAAATTGAATGGTAGACTTGAATCAGAAACATTGTCAACAGATTTGACTTACTCAAATGAAAATGATAGTGCATATCGAAATGTAACTGTTACAATTCGTAATGGTATAACAGACACTCTTAGACAACACATCAGTGAGAGCAGTAGAAAAGCTTCATCAGTATCACACACAAAAAAAATTATAGACTCTAATTCGCACAAAAGAAAATCTGACTTGGTTTTAGATGATCATGCTATAAAAACATACAGAGATCATTATTCTAATAAAGTTCCCTCTATTCAATATCCTATATCACTAGTAGATTGGCAAAGGCTATTTTTATTAGGCCAATTTGGAAAACCCCAATTACCTCTTCTAAGAATTCAGGAAATATTTGTCTTCTTTTGGCAGATTCAAGAATTCTCAGAGCCACTTTCACTATCAGAATCACGCAGGCGATTGCCTTTATTTCTACCTGAAGAATTAGCATTATTACTTTCGCAAATACTTTCTCCAATACTTCCAATTTACGATCTTATATCACAAGGGGTTCCATTGACACATCATCCATTACAAGATACCCAACTACGGCAGCAGCAATTGCGACAAATATTAAATCATCAAGAACAACAGCAACAAGCAAGGCAACAATTGCAAGTACGTCATCCACAGCAGCAACACTTAAAACAAGAATTAAGAAAACCTCAACTACATGAGCGACTCACACAGCAACACATACAACCAACATTACACGAACATCAACCACAGCAGCGACAAATACAGAAAAATTTAGTAGAACATGAACTACAAGAGCGTCAAGCACAGTCACAATTCCGGCAAAAATTACAAAAATCTCAACCACAACAGCAACAGCTACAACAAAAAATACAGGAATGTCCACCACGGCAGCAATATACACAACAACAATTAGGAAATTATCAATTACAAGAGCATCAAGATCAGCCACAATTACGACAAGAATGGGAAAAACATCAAACACCGCAATACTTACGACAACTCGCAGAACGTCAAGTACAGCAACACATACAACCACTATTCGCAGAATATCAACTGAAAGAGCGTCAAGCACAGCCACTTTTACGACAAGAATTAGAAAAACATCAATTACAAGAACGACAAGCACAACTAGAGTTACAACAACACTTGCAGGATTTTCAACCACAGCATCAACATTTACGACAAGAATTAGCTAAGCATAATTTACAAGAGCATCAACCGCACATAAAATATCAAGAACAGCAACAGTTACGACAAAAATTTGGAGAATGCCAACAACAATTTCATGTATATCAACCTCAGCAGCTGCAGTTACAAGAATTAGAAAAACATCAAGTGCATGAGCGGCAAGAACAGCAACAGTTACGACAAGTATTAGAAAAGCATCAACTACAAGAGCGTCGAGCACAGCCACAATTACCACTAGAAGTAGAAAAATATTATTTACAAGATCTTCAAGCTTACCAACAGACACGACCACAATTACAAGAACGTCAACTATGGCAGCCACAAATAGAACCAAAATTAGGAGAACGTTTACCATGGCAGCAACTATTTCAACCATCATTGGGAGAGCATGAATTAGGAGAGCAACCATTACGAGAGCATCAAACGCGACAGCAATTACTACAATATCAAACACAACAGCATGAATTACAAGAGTACCATGCACGTTGGCAACAATTCTGGGCAACACAGCAACAGTTAAAGCATAATTTACTACAACAGCCACAATTTCGAGAGCATCAAACACAACAGCAACAATTTGTAGAGAATCCATTACAACAGCAACAAATTATACAATATCATACACCACAGCAACCTTTTCTAGAATATTATACACAACAACATACGTATCAAGAACGTCAAGCACAAGAGCAACAATTCCGAGATTTTCAAAGACATTTAGAAACAGAAACCAATCGACTGCAACAATATCGGTTACAATATAAATGTTATGATCAACTATTAATAGAACAACAAAAACAAACGCAACCATTCTGGCAACAAGAATTACGAGAGGGAATTCAGAAACAATCACATCAACAGTTACAACCACAACATTTACAAACAACATTAATGATAGAACAAGACGCACTTACTCATAGCTATGCAACTATTGAGAGAAGTGAGGTTTGTATACGTGAACAAAGTGCTCCTTTGAATTTAGTTAAGCACAGAAGTCGGAATGTCAGAACTTCAATACAATCAAAAACTGTAAAACGGAGGTCCATACCGTTTGAGACGGCAGCTTCTAAAATACTTCGTATGAATTCGGAGTCTACCGTTCGTGATTCTACAATGCCTCCAGTAAGTTCGCAAGTCACAATACCTGCAACAGATACAACATCAACAACGACGGCTCCTTCTATGGCATCGCTTTCAATATGTCCTTTAATAACAAAGACAACTTGTGAAACCAGAACGTCTCATCAACGTAAACTTGCTAAACCTATCAAAATAAGACTACCAAAACAAGCTGAAACTTTCGAACAACCTTCCCACAGTAACTTTTCGATCTCAAATATGACAAATAATTCTGTTTTATCGCAGGAACAATTTGTAGAAGCATTCAGGTCTTCAATGCCACAACTTTCTATAATACCTATACCAACTACGGAATTTCGGCCACGTGAAGTTCCTGCACTTCCTGAGGTCACTATTACGTCATTACATCCTAAGGACCCATCCCAATCGAAACCAACCTCAAAATGTAATGAAGATTCGTCACAATTGTCAAAGTCTACTAATAGCTCTACGAAATCACGAAATTACAATGTACTTCTTTCTGAATCATCAAGAACTGACAATCTATCTAAATCATTACAAATTAATGTAATATCGTCTAAACTATTAAATATCAATGAAAATATTGCAACATTGTCGGAAGATAATGCAGTTTCTTATAAACCTCCAACAGTGAATAGCAATCCTTTAAAACCAATCAAAAATATCGAACAATCAAAAATTAATGATTGCGTTTTGGTGCAGTTCAAAGACGATAAAGTTTCTTCTGTTTCGTCTAAACCTGAAGAAATTGCTTCAAAATTGCCGATTATTAATGGAGGTGTGTCACAGTTGTTAAATGACTTTAATTCTTTAGAACATGAGGAAGTGTATACGGATATATCAAGTAGCATTGAAATTACTTTTGAAAAATCAATAGATCAAGAAATCTTATTTCAAAAAAATATTAGCCAAGAAATTTCTGATAAATCAAATGCCAATGACGTATTTTCGAAATCAATAGAAAACAATAACATTTGTTCTGAAAAAACTAAAAATAACGAAATTGATTCTGAAAATACAGAAGATACCAAATTATTTGAAACAATAAATAGCCATGAAATGTTTTCCAAAACTCTAGAGAATGACGAAATATCTTCAGAAAAAACAAATAATAATGAAATTATCTCTAAGCATTTTATAAATAATAACTTTTTAACTGAAGTAATAAATAACAATGAAAAGTTCTCCAAAACTTCAAAGAACGATAATATTCTTACTGAAACAAATGACAAAAAAATTGTTAGTGAATCATTAGAAAATATCGCTTCTGCAAAAATGAATGATAACGTAATGGTCACTGAAATTTCAAAACTTGACAATTTATCTGAAATAATAACTGAAATTGAAATACTCTTGGAAACTTCTATGTATGATAATATTTCTGCTGCCTCATTACAAGATAATATTTCTTCTTCAAATATGGATAATAATGAAGTTTCAACTGATGATTCAAACGATAACATTTTGTCTGAAAGGTTAAGTAATAATGACATATTTTCCATAGTCTTAAATAATGATAAAATGTCTATCAAAGAGAATGACAAAAAAACTTCTCAATCACTGCAAAATAATACCGTTTCTTTTGAAAAAAATAGTAACAATGAAATTATTTTTCGAAATACTAAGGAAAATACTGTTTCATCTAAAATAATACGTACCAAGGAAATCTCATCTCGATCATTAATGAATGAAGAAGTTTCTTCAGAAAAAATTGGCGCCAATGTAATTATCTCTGAAATAAAAAACAAGGAAATATCCTATCAAACTTCAAAGAATGAAGCAATTTCTTCTGGTTTGTCTTCTTCGGCGGTACGAAATAATATTTCTTATGAAAATCTAAATAATAACGTTATTGTTTCTGAAACACCAAAAGATAATAATGTATCTGAAAAAATAAATAATAAAGAATTTTCTGAAACTTCAAATAATGATGAAAGTAATAGTGAAGCAAGTTTTAAACAAAAATCTTTCAAATCATTACAAAATAATGACATTTGTTCTGAGACAATTAATGAAAATAAAATTGTAGCTGAAAGTGCAAAACAGAATGATATTTCCTCTGAAATATCAAACAACAATGGACTTCTTATCAAACCTAATGTTAATGATAATACTGTGACTTTACCAGAAAATGTTGAAATTACTTCAGAACCATTCAACATATATGAGAGCGTTCCGAAAGTGCAACAGAATAAGAAAACTATTTCTGAAACATTACTCTCTAGCGAGATTATTACCGAAAAACGATTAAATATTAATTCTTCTATGGATGAATCATTTCTGGAGGACAAAATTCTGAAAAATGACATTCCTAAGAAGAAAGATTGTGAAGCAAGTGAGAAACGAGTAAAAAATGCTAACATATCGCCACAATTAATCGACTGTGGTACAGAAGCAGTCATTTCCAATGGTTGTAAGAGAATGAAAGAAAATATAGAGAATCCCATTTTGGCCAATAACTTGAACAGTAATGGAGCTTCTGAAAATGCCGCAGAAACAAGAACCGGTTCCAATAGGAACAGAACCGTATCCGTATGTAAAAGAACTAATATGACATCCTTACGCAGAACCACTAAACATTCTAGAACATCCCATGTTGGTTATCCATTACAAGGCCGTCAATTCCGTTGTATGCAAACAATTTCTTTAGACCTAAAATATTTACTTGGAAATCGCTTTAATCAACGCAGGAGAGACAAACAAACGAGATTTTGGTTTGGAGAAAATCGTCTTGTAAATTTTCGAAAATCTAAAAGACCACCATTAAAAAAAATAAGTACTAATATTTCTATAGTTAAAGAAGATTCTAAAGATTCTCAGTCAACACCTGAAGAAAATAGGAATGCACCGGATATCATTGAAATTATAGATGATGATGATAACGAAGAAGATCAAGATGTCACTTTGGTTTCGTCAACAATTTACATCGATTTATGCGACGACGATTCCAACCAAAGTGATAAAGATATATTCATCCAATCCCATCGTGAGGTTCGAAAAAATTCAAACCGTAATAATAATGTACAATCTACAAACATTACAGAAAGGTCAACTTTTTCTATTAGGTATTCTAGTGCATCCACTGTTAGGACAGGAACTAATATGAACGAACCTAAAGTACCAAGACCTATACAATTAATTAATCATCATCCAAATGTGTATATCAATTGTACTTCATATAACTACAATGTTCCTATGACCGAGTACAATAGAATTGTTAATTTTTACAATATTCTACGTAGAAATAAAGTACGTATAAATAATTATTTGAAACTTGCATTTAATTAATTTATATTTTAACAGGGCCCAACTTTAAATGCAGAAGAATATGTTGATGAAGTAAATCTATTGAAAAGGATACCTAATTCGAATTCATATGTGAATTATTACACATTCATAACAAGGAAACAGATCGCTAATAATAGTTTACCAATCAGCTTTGGAGTATTTCTAGAATTTTACAGAGATGGGAAACTCACGATGTTTGATGACGAGTACAATATTTATATGGCAAAACATGCGATGGACAAGAACAGTATAAACGTAGATAATTAGACTTAGTAGATGAGGTAGTTCTTTACTGTTGATAATAGATCTGTTTTACCTTTTGATTTTAGTTATGATATTAATTTGTTTATTTTTTAAATGTTTTATTCTTGTAGACATGTTTACTTGTTATTTTACTTCAAAATTAATGATGTTCTACCGTAAATTGTATTTAAAAACAAAATAATATGGGTTGATACGTTATTTTTTGAAATTGTGTATTGTAACTAAATTATACTTCAGGTAAAGTAACTCAAAATTTAAACAATTTGAAATTGTAAGTTTTGGACAGGTAATTATGTATTTCTATTTTAGGTGTAAGAAATGCATTTAAAAATTTCTAAACGATATTAAGGTAAGGTTTTGGAAACAGGGTCCAATTTATTAACTAAGAATGATTGGTGGCCTTTGTACTGTGAAGCGTTAAAAATTGTAATTTTTAAAATAGAAAAAAAAAGGCCTAAAAAAAGTGATAAGGAATGATAATAACTGTTAAAGTGTCAACTCAAAAATCATCTTTATGGCGTCGTTTGGAACGCTGGTTATTTCCATTATTTTAAATTACCTCATAATTTTCACAAATGAAGGGGAACATATTCTAGTTTGTGAATTATATATTATAATATTGTGTTTAACTTATTTTACTTTCATTTAAGAATGAATAGATTAATGTTGTTTAGTGTTATTTATTAATCTATATTCAAAGTCTTATTTATAGATGTTATATATGCATGAAATGTTACAGGAGTTTTTAATGGTTCAAGTAAATGTTCTACAGTTTTAGTAGGTAAACTTATTAAATGTTAAGTGTTTTAATCTATTAACAGTTTGGATTGTTCTCAAAATTATTAATAAATACTTTCTATTACAATAGGTATACAATAAAACTTATACGATATTCAAGTAGTTGGTAGTTGTTATAATTTATCGAATATAATTAAATTCTGGAGTTGTAATTTTGTCCACAAGTTACAATAGTTTTTTACTATTACATTAGCCTTCATTTCTTATCAGATTTTGGTTTATAAAATTACATGTTTCCTGTTTACTTAGTTACATAAGTATTATTATAAAGTATAAAAACAATCAAAATAAACAACATTAAAACTAAGTTTAATAATTTTCTATTTTTGATATTTTAAAAGAGTATTTTCTATCTAAATATAGATATATTTTATAATTGGAAATTGAAAGACTTGCGTCATTTTCAAATTTACATTTAAATATATAACTATTGATTAGACTTGATTATATGTAAAGGTAAATTATATTGATTTTGTACCATTTTTCAATAAAAGTTCTATGTGTATTTGAAAAATTGTTTATTATTAATTTTAATAAGTTATTTTTTTAAGGTTTATATAGGATATTAAGGACTTTGTTTTAAAAAGGATTTAATATCAATCTCTGTATCGTAATTACCAATATCTGAAAACAGTTTTGGGATTGTTACTTAAGGCAAGTTAGTAATTTTCTTTTAATTAATTTCAATCGCTTAATATTATTTTAATACATAATTTTTAACCATTAAAACATGGGTCACTGAGTAACTAAAGACTTTTAATATACATAACTTTTATGTATAATCAGAACCACATATCGATGAACCTAAAAGACAACCAGGTAGACCGAAAAGTACATGGAATAGGTCTTTTGTGAAGCTTCAATGTCATTATAACATACCACCAAAAATGGTTTATAACGGAAGAGAATACTCCTTAAGAGGAGGCAGGAGTTAAAATTTTTAGCCGAGCGGATTAAGTCTAAAACTTTTCTCACTTTGACGGACCACTATATTGGATTCTCCTTTTCAGGTAGATTTACGACGGGGGTGTCAATTATCTAAATTCCCTTGTAAAAATGTTGCCTTTAAAAGAGAGAATACTAGAATTTTGCTGAGGCCTAAGCACAGGCTTGGGTTAATACATACATATTTCTACCTTTTTTACAGTAATAAAGTCTCAAAGTAGCAAATACGAAACCGGTAAACCGGGGTACTTCTCTTGGTCTGACTTTATTTTGTAAAAAAAAGTACATAAGCCTTCTCACCCGGCAAATTTTGCCTACCTCGAGGTGGAAGTACTGGCGAGAAAGATAAAATTTCTTATTCCTATGTAATCTACATTTTAAAATTAATTGTTATTCTTTAATTAAAATTAATCAATAAATTTAATAAATAAACTAAATCCCATCTAATGAAAATCACGTTCCAATTATAGGTACTATGAGCACAGGATAAAAGTTACCTATTCTTGAGGGTTTAACTCCTTAAGACAAATCAAGTCAGAGTGTTTATCATAATAAGATATAGTGGGTTGGTCTTACAATTATTATACAGTGTTTCTTTATCAGTCACGTTTTATTACCAATTAAAATCTTAAGAAAATAAAATAAAGCTGGATCGTAAGTCATAACTGAACTGCTTAGATCGCAGATTTGGAGTATTTTAACTTAGTAAAATCTCGACTGCATGCTTCATATTAAATAATGAGAGGTCATACAATTTTGTATTTTAAAGTTACCACATATTTATCTATGGATGTATGCAGCTTTTCAAATAATTCTTTACACCTATTTAGACATATTAAAATTTGATTTTGATAAAATCTAAATTAATTAAATATCCAAACATTAATTATAAATGTTGAAACTAGGTGGTAAAAATGTATGACTTATTGATATCTTCTAAAAACAATAAGAATAATACTACATAGTATGTATTCATTATATTCACAAGGACAAACTCATGTAAGGTGAATCACACATTTTGTTAGGAGTAAGGGTCGACACATTTGTATACGGAGCATTAAAATCTGTGGTTCGAATTTTGCTGATAGGTTGTTTTTTCGGTACATGTCAAATAAAAAACAATTGTTTTTTTTAAATTACGTAGCATTTGTTCTTTGTGTCCCAAATATCATTTAAAAGTAAATATGGTATTTGCCAAAAATTATATTTAATATGACACAAATCATAACATTTTTTTTAACTATAATTTAAAATATGAATAAGTTTATTTTTCAATGTTGCATAATTTAAGATGATATTTGTCAAAAACAGAGAAAACAATATATTTCGTACTAATCTAGATAACTGCAGACACATCATGTTTAACTCGAATTATTTCGAACAGCGTATAAAAAAGTGGCTGTCATTGGGATTCGAACCCCAAAATACGTTTTCTTTAGACCACTGCTTTAATCTTTAGAGCAAGGGGGTCTTATCATGATGACGGAATTTTATTTTTTATTTTATATAGCGGACACGTTTTAGATAATTTGAAATTACAAGCGTTCATTCTTTATAACATCGTGCAAAAACAAATACCTTATCGAGAAACTAAAATTGTAAATACTATAAAGAGCAAAAATACTACATAAGCAGTTTCTAGTCATTGTAGAATGAGAGAGCAATCTGATTTAATTCTATATTTTCACAATCTCCTAATACTGTAAACATAAGGGCTGGTTGTATTTTGTTTTCATATCTTAAGTGGTTGATAAATAAACATTTCTACAATTACTTCGGAAAAATAAACTTTAATAATAAAACACTGTTCATAATTTTAAGGCCAACCTACCATATTTTAATGTGATAAACTCTTGACTTGATTTGTCTTAAGGAGGAGTTAAATCCTCAGGAATAGGTAACTTTTATCCTGCGTTCATAGTACTTATATAATTTTAATAAATTATTAAAATATATTTTTTTTGAGACATAAGAGTTATTAAATTTTCTAATTTTGGAAAAAAAATTTATTAAACAATTTCTAAAATATACAATTATTTGTATAAGACTTATTATTGTTCGTCTAGGTTTGACGGAACTGTATACAAAGATCCACATTTAGTTACGGCTGCTTGATTCTGAAAGAAATATCAGGTAAACTTGTTATGGTACACCCCTTGTCGGCTTGGACTTCCTAATTAAAAAGGTTGGCATTGTGTTCAAAATTGTGTTAAAAAAAGTAACAATAAGTGAATTCACAACAAACTATAGATTCTATAATTTGTTACAGTATTTAATTTTTGAAGACAAGAAATTGTATTTAGATGGAGGCATAAATTTTTTGATAGTAGTTTTGTATATTCCTACATATATTGATGTATAATTAGCAATCCTGTCAAGGGAGAGAGGCAATTCTCCCCGGGCTTAAGTTCATTTTAAAGGCCCGTAAAATGTGCTTAATTTTTTTTTCTTTGAAATCAATGACAAGGTCGTATGATATTTTCTTTGGGCCCGACTTTTCTATACATGACTCTGATAATTACCAATATTTGTTTTATACTATTTCTAATATAATTTTTTATTATTTTTAAATTTTTTCATAAAATTATGTTTATTATTCAGATTATAGTCTTATATCTATTCTTAAATTGTCAAAATAAACAAAATTATTTTAGAAACGACTAGAAAAAGTAACATTGAAAAGCCTTTTGTTAACGGAGATTACCTGAGTTGAAATAAGATTTGCACGTTAGAATGACTTTCTAGCTGGGATACCCCCAATACAAGTATTGAAATAAATCGCCATCATATAAAATTTTTCAGTTGGCCCCTGTTTCCGCCTTTGTTTATAAAGATATTCGATTATTTTTTTTTTGGAATTGAATCTTATGACAATTTTGCAGGGATGTCAGGAATTAGAATTTTGAAAATCCGCCTATTTTTAATAGTTCCATCTTTATCATTAAAAAAATCTAATTTAAAAAAGTAATTTTTGACATCTCTAGAAAATGGTCATAATATTATGTGTGTAAAAAAAAATTGAATTATTCCTTATAGTTTAGGCGGAAACAGGGGCCGTGTTAACATTGTTTTTCTTATGGAGCAATTGACTCCTGCTTCCTCTTAAGAACACACCTACCCCGATAAGGGAGCAGTTGGAACAATTGCATTAAGGACAAAGATGAAGAAGATTAATTGATAGTGTAAAACGCCCAGTGAATGACCTATTTGTTGCATCGAGTTATTTTGTTGTAAAAAATAGTAAATAAATTAATAAACACAAAACAACCGTAACAGTTGTTTATAAACTAATGAAAATTATCACAATTTGGTTATAAACTTTGTAAAATAAACTATAAAGAGAATAAAATGGAGAGTATAGTACATGACTACTTTCGTGCAAAGAATATCCGGGATATACCAAATGACTGATTAATAAGTTGGACTATTAAAAACGAGTATTTCATAATGTTTTGTAAAATTAATTTTAAACACTATACTTAGGTGTACGTTTGTGTAATTTTTTGCAATGAAGTTCTTTTTGGTATTCTATAAATCCCAGGTTTCGTTGGTGCTTAGAAGGATATGATATTATTTTTTAATTGCGTCCTTCAAAGTTTCTACATTATATTGAAATCTTGCAAACTGCAATATACAATTAGGTCTTTGAATTTTTTTTTTTGTGATAAATGGAAAGATCATATAAGTTTTATAACAAAACTATTTTTATTTTTTTTTCGCAATATTTCAAAAGTTATATCAAAATAAAAATTAATTTTGAATCCAGTACCGAAAACACGCCGACAGCTCCCGAACAAACACGAGCGTGTGTAACGTCATAATGTTAGTTTTCATTCATTGCAGCTTATACAGAAATAATAAATGCAGTGTTTTGATCTATTTAATTCTTTTGTCATGGTTAAATACTCAAGTTTATATTGAAAATGTCGAACCACAAAAGTTATCGTTCTTGTTTTGTACCATTATGTACAAATACTACAAAAACAAGTCCTGACAAAATGTTTTTAAATGTTCCCCAAGATGAAAAACGTCGAAATAAATGGTTTCAAGCAGTGCATCGTTATAATCCCAAAACAAAATCGATTTTTTTTTGTTGTGAAGATCATTTCGATGTAAGTATTTTATAACACTATTGTTAGTAATTATTATTTATCCAAGTATACAAATCAAATAAGTAGAATTCAGTAAAAAATATATCAACATCAGGAATATTATCAGACTTTGCCTTTATAAATCCTTTATCACACATAGCTAATCGGAATTAACTAACAAATCGTTTTTTAGCAGTAAATTTTCAATATTATTGTCAACTCACGTGTAATAGCCGTAAACGCTGTCCTGTTATTAAACAGCTATAACATTATGACGTCACAAAGATGGTGGCCAATTTTGGCGCGTTTATAGTCACGTGATTTTTTTTTAAATTTTATCAAATTTTAATTGCTTATAATTAATTGAAAAAAAAATTTTTTAAAGTGTTTTGCATTAAATATCCATATTATTAATAATAAAGTTTTAAAATACATAAAAAAAATTAATATTTTTTTTTCAAATACCTAATTAAGTATTTTAGCTATCCACTTTATTATTCCATTTATTTTATTCACTTAAATGAAAAAGAAGACATAAGATTTCATAAATATCATGAATATAAATTAATATTTTTAATTGTTATAAACATTATTTCTCGTAAGGGTCATTCCTTGGTAGTGGTTATTCAAATACACACTTTGTTTTTTATCGCTACTCCTTTTTTTGTATCTTCATTCAAAAGAATCTTTATCATGGCGTTAATTGAGAAGATAAATGCTATTACATGAAATAAAAAATTATATTTAATCGTATAAAAATACAATATGGCGTCCATTTAAAATAATATCTTGAAAGTCGCCATCTTGAATTTTATTTTTAGACGCATTGGTCTTTATGCAAGTTTTCATTAATAGAATAGAAAGCATAAGGAGGTGTCCTGTTTAAAAAGAAAAGAAGACGCGCCCAGATTTAAAACATCAGCCGACACGCGTTGTGGTTTTTACAACATTTTTAATAATTATAGTTAGAATTTCTATCAGATGCCTCAGAATCTTTGTTTATAAGAATAAATTAACATAAATGAAACAAATACGTACACCAATAAAAGCATTCAATTATTCTGTTACTCTTTGGGTACATATTTATGTCCAACTAGCTGATCCGCCCCAGATTCGCACGGGTATTGAGATTTCGTACTAAACTTATTTTTATCAAAAAATATAGCTTATCAGGAAGAGGGTAGCTTTTTATTAGTGAAAGAATTTTTAGGATCGGTTCAGTATTTCCAGAAATTACCCTCTGCATACAAACTAACAAATTTTAACCTTTTATAATATTTGTATACAGGGTGTTTTAAATAAAAATTCAAAGCCGGAAATGGGTGTTGAGGGTGATTTTTTTAGTAGAGTTGCTATATGGTAATATATATATATTCATTTATTTGAAAAAGTTATAGCAAAATCAAAATTGAGCACATATTTTGAGAACCGTAAGGTTTTTAGACTCACGACAACGTTGAATTGCTTAATTAAAACACATATCCGACGGCCTCAAACGATAAAACAATTTATGTTATTTCACCACACACAAAATGAATTGCTCATAAATTATTTTTAAAACAAACGTGCCCGAGTTAAAATATGGAGTTCCACCATGCTGCTTTTGTTAATAATTTCTAAAACATAATTTTGAAAGTAAGTGTTATAAAAATTAGACAATTTGAGGGTGGTTGTTGTCACAAGACAACTTTCTAAAATGTGTTTAATTTCTATATCATAATCGCAATATAATAAAAATAACATTTTGTTTATTCATTTTAAAATGCTGCGCTTGCAAAAATACAAAACATGCATTTGAATGCACGTGCGCGAACGAGTGGCAGAACTACCGTTAATCAAAGTATTTTATTTCATTATTTTGCTGTTTTATATGTATAGGTTGACAATTTCTCTCGTATTTTCTGAGGCAGCTTCAGTAAATACATATGTTTAATATTTCATCGAACGATCTCTGGCTCATTCTAAAATGCATAAAAAATTGAAATATGCAGATAAATTACCTAATAATTTATGAAATTCTCCTTTCAAAAATCTTCGCTTTTCTTATGACCTAAATATGGTTATAAATCTTTTCGTATGTTCTATTTTGAATACTACTGGAAGAGTTATGGCCGATAACTATTTTTTTAAAATACTTTTTCAGGTAACTTACCGCTCGTGTTCCCACTTAACACGTTGACCGACACTTGCGTCTATAGCCGTTAAAGCGAAGTTCACTACGTGGCATGACGGCAATAGCCGATCAAAACAAAACGGTCATTTTGAGCCAATACGACTATAGCGGCACAAATGTGCATTTACCGGCGTACAAGTAGAAGCTTAGTGTCATGTTTTGAAAACAATTTTTTAGGTTGAATTTCGTTTTCCACCTGTTACACGACTTGCAGAAAGCAGAAAAGCAGAAAGAGTAAAACTATACTTCTAATATTCTAAAAATTACAAAAACCAATATTGTTAATTTTCGAACTTCTCTTGTTCCAACTGTCCGTCAACGTGTTAACTTTAAAGCAGTTAAAAAACCGCCCGTGCAATTTAGCTCTTAAACGTGTTAAATTTAAAATAAATTGTTTATTATCGGCTTAGGTTAATATTAAATCATTGTAAAAACAACTAAGTTAAGTGCAAGAATAGCAGGACACAATGTAAGCATGTATTTAAAATAACAAATAAAACCTCTTGTAGTTTCAACCATAAATAAACAAATACAGTCGAACCTCGATAAGTCGAAGTCAAAGGGACACCAAAATTAATTCGAGTTATCAATAATTCGAGTTATTAAAAAAAGTTGAGTTAAATACTTTCGTATTTAATTTCCTTTGTTAACTGCGCTTTTGCGACAATGCCTCGTAAAAAGTCTTCTGTGTACTGCGGGATGTGTTGTCAACAAATTTGTGATTTGTCGATGGCTGAGACGGCTGGCACAGCCTGTAAACATAAATTTCACACAATGTGTATTATAGTTCGTTGTTGTTTACAAGCGAAATCAGATGTCAAAGGCTTCATTACCGATAAATGTCCGGTATGTCCGGTACCTCTGGATTCTTATGCGGTGTTGGTACAAATAAATAAGAAGTTGGATTTGTTGACAGTTTTAGACTGTAAGCTCACTGGTTTGACAGAGCGTGTAGATAAAATTCAGGATAGCTGCATTTCGCTAGAGAATCGTGTTTCGAAACTGGAGTCAAGACGTTTGCCAAACATCGAGTCATCAACTGGCGCTGCGTTTGTTAAGCAAGTTGCAAATTGTATAAAAGCAACTACTGATATTAATATAGAAAAACGTCATCTAGAATTGGAGACAAGGATGCTCAGTGATCAATTTGTTATTTCAGGAGTCTCTGAGACGATTTCTGAGACGACTTCTAGTAATTTGGTGCATACTGTGGTCAGGTTAGGTTTGCTATTGGGTGTTCCGGATCTAGCAGTGGATTGTTTTCATTATGTAAACAGGATTGGAAAGAAAGGTGGTCCTGGTGGAAGCTGAGACATTATAGTTAAGTGTAAGTCGCCGCAGCTTGTTGGCACCTTTGTCTCAGCTAAGAAGAAACATCGGGACTTTACAGCAAATATTTTGTACCCGCAGCTAGATAAGATACCAATTTATGTCAGCAAGAGATACCCTTCAACGTTATATAAGCTAAGACAATCTGTAATAAAGAAGTATCCGGCGATTAATAGAAGAAATGTCTGGATTGCTGGTTCCAGTGTTTGTATAAAATTGAAAGAGGGATCTGAACCAATTAAGGTTTATCCGTCGACAGATCTTGGCAATATCCCGGGTCTATCAGCATAATATTTGAATATTGACTCTGTACAACTGCCTTCGGCTGCTGTTCTTGTGCATATTAATCAACTAAAAATTTGTCACCTTAATGCTCAGTCTCTTGTGCCCCATATTGACGAATTTCGGGAATATTTCAGATCTAACTATTACGACGTTATTGCGGTGTCGGAGACTTGGCTCAATTCAAACGTTGTTGATGCTTAAATCAGTTTGCCCATGTTCCATCTACATAGAAACGATCGGAAACGTCGGCATGGCGGTGGGGTTGCTATATTTGTGCGAAATATATTGTCGTCGCGGATTGTTGCGTGTTCTCACAATAATTGGGATGGTCGTCTTGAATATTTATTAATTGAACTGTGGTCTGTTGACAAGCAAAAAAATTTTAATTAGTGTTATTTATAGACCACCGCATACTGCTCTGCTGAAAGACTTTGAAGAAGACTTTGACGTACTTCTGTCGGTATATAATAACATTGTAATTATTGGAGACTTGAATATTAATATGCTACATGATACCTATGAAACCAAGTGCCTTAAAGACTTTTGCAATGTTCACAGCTTGTATTTAGTTCCGTTCAGTAGTACCATTGTATATATAATACTAGTAGGCCAACCGTCGATAATTTTTGGACACGATTGATAGATGGCGAGGACATAATGTGTCGAAATTTGAAAAAGGTATAATTCTTTGCTATTTGTAAATTTGGAGGCGGAGTTCATGAATCTAAATATAGAATTTATAAGTTTATACACATATCAGGGACGGATTTTAAAGCGCTTAAATACAGAATTATTGACTACGAACGATGAAGGAATGGTGCAGCGACTTCAACATGAATTTGCGTTAAATTCGTTTTCTTTGATTTCTATCGCTATCGTTTACAATTTTGTTATGTATTAGACCATACTCTCCAAATATTTCCAAAAAAAAACTACCTATTAAAGAGTTTTCAAAACAACTTAATATTTTTGGAATAACTATCGATTTTAATGAAATTTGTGTGATGTACTATCACAAAAATTAAGCATAAAGATAAAAAAAAAGTAAATTTTATTATTTAAAATTGCTTTTGATATTAATTAAACAATTTTGGTAGGTGTGTTGTTTAACAGATCTACCAAAATTGTTGAATGCTGTAAAGTATTTTTTACATCACCTAATTTTTTTAAAATTGAGACAAAAAATATAAAATATCTTCACAGATTTTCAAAACACTTTTCGCAGAGGAATTAATTATTTTAAAGCATTCATTATTTAGGCTAGGATTACTATTACAAAATTCCAATATTTATACTTGAAATAGGTATTTAATGAATTTGAATATTCAAACAAAATACGTTGCATAAACTAGATACCTAAGTGAACGTATCACCGAAAGTTGTCGTATTACTACTTTAAAAGCGACCGTTGTTACGTTACGAAACAACCTTGGGAGGACTCCAGGAAATACAACACATTTAATTAATTGTTCCCATCGTCATTTTTAAGACTTGGCATTTTCAAAAGGGGTTAACCCTTAGTTACTCGCACGGCTTACCGTAACGCAATTACTCGCGCGGTGCTTTTCAGGCACCACATAAAAAATAACTTGGTTTTAAGGATTATGAAGGTATTTTGCCCATTTTTTTATGTCATTCACATTATGCACTATTGATTTCCCAACAACAACAAAAAAATTAATACCCAACTTACAATTAAGTGCAAAAAGAAAATTAACTAAAATCAATGTAACAAAGTCTATAAAACTGTTCAATAATCCTTTTCTATTTTTTCAATTTGCAATAAATTGATGTAGGATTAACAATTGGCAATAGCCCGTTGTTTTTTACTGATTCTTTTAATTTTTTTTTAAATTTTGACAACAAAAGTTTAATTCAAGTCAGTGAATTTTCTAATTTGGCTGTTTTGATAGAATGTGTTTCCATCCACATCACCGTTAAAGTTTTCAAAATCGTTCATAGTTTCGAAAACTGATCACAAAAATGTGTTGCATTAAAGGTATATTTGTGCGTTAGTTTCAGTTAGATTGAGCAAGTAAAAAAAATGCATAATGGTCATTTTTTGGTTTTTCAAAGTAATAAATAGTTTTATAAAACTGATCAATAGTGTGCCCCTCGCCCCTCCAACTCGTTAGAAATGTATCTAATACATCATATTTTAAAATAAATGTCGTTTCGAAAATAATAACATTATTATTCGCGCGGTGCTTTTCAGGCACCAAAACCACAACAGTTCAAACATCGACAAATAAAACACTTTTATAATGTCCAAATTAATATTTTCAGGTGCCTATCGCACTCTAGAAAGACTTAACAAAGGTTATATGTGGGTGTACAGGCTCACAAAAATTTATACATTTATGAATTACAAAAACTGTTGGCGCTGGTGCCTGAAAAACATCCACGCGAGTAACTAATGGTTAAATTTATATTTGCTAAAAAGTCCGGAGAAGAGCGCTTCTTACTGTTTATTTTACAAAATTTTTTATTTGGAGGTTCGGCCCTCAGGACACCCTAAAAAATTGTGAGGAATTCCTAATATAGAGGTATGTTTGCCGCGGCATACCGGTTTGGGGGTTGAAGATACACCCCAACATAAAGCAAACAAAAGTGTCATCACACGGAGAAAAAAATATCCTTATAATAACTATCTAACGTATACCCAATTGACGTATTGTTCTGACAAGGATTCGAATGTCTAATTTAACGATATTTATAAGTCAATTTGACAATCCATAGTATGATCAAAACAGCTCTCCATAGTATACTTATAATAAGGATTCATTTATTTGATTCAAGCATTCAAACGAAAAGCTCTCGTGAACGTGTGCAGTATCCGTCGTGTAGGTAACTGGATAGTTAATTTGAGGATTTGAATATCTATAATAAGGATACGTATGGTTATTATAACGATATTTTGTTCTCTGTGCATATCCGTTAAATCACTATGACAAGAATCTTTTGAATGTCTAAAACAGTAATACGGATCGTTACTATAACGATCCGCAATAAGGATACTCTGGATAGCTAAATTAGCTATACGGCGTATCCCTGTGAAAGATAACTATCCAACGAATAGCTATAATAAGGATACGTATGGTTATTATAACAATATTTTTTTCTCCGTGCAGGTCTTGCAGATTCAGATAAAAAAAAGTTTTTGTAAATCGGTTCAGCGGTTCTCGATATATTCGATTTTAAAGGAATTGAGGGATCGCCCCCGAATTTATGAAATTTTTTAAATTTGACGTTTGAATTTTGAAAAAATTCTGAGTGATTATAGGTCTTATGAGAAATGTAAAAATGATGGAATCATAATTTTGCTCTAAAAGTATCATAATAAAATTGAGAAAGTAAGACAAAATATTTTTTTGATCATCAATTTATTAAATTAAAATTAGTCATGGTGCCCGTAAAAGTTTTCTATCGCCTGCATAAAATACTAAATTTTCAAAATAATTGATCCACTCAATCCAAAGAAAAAAAATATTTTCCAATTTTTACTTATTTAGACTTTTTGAAGTGACCGATATAGATTAAGGTATAAAATTTTCAGGATCTTTTTATTTCTATAGTGTCTACATATCCATAAAATATCATTAGGATATTCACAAAAGGCATTTTTACCATACTTATCCCCCTATGGCTTTTTCGTAAATTAGTTTTAACAAATTTGAATACAAAGTGCATAAAATTGATTAATCATTAATTTTTGCAGTTTCGTACATATTTATTTAAATTAGCGCCTTCGATTGCCTACTTGCAATTTTAAAACGTCTATTTATATTTATTACTAAAATTTCATGTGAGAATTGCATGGTAAGTCTTACAATTAATTCAAATTAAAAAAAAAATGAAATGTTATTATTATACAAGAATTATAACATCAATGATAACTACGTTTTGAAAACACCCAGTCCTCGATTGCAAAATTTTATTAATATAATAATGTGTTCAGTATTGTCAAAAAATAGTTTTCTAAAATTTTTTAAAATTTTAAAACAAACAGTTATAAAAAAAGTAGAAGAAGATTTTCCCGAATTTTTAAATTCAATATGCAAACATCACAGAATATTTATAATAGAATTTTTAATTTTAATATTAATTTATAAAGAACGTAAACTTAACACTAGCCAATCTAAAACAGTGTTTTCAAAAAAATTATCTATATTACAGCATTGTTGAAACTCATGTAAAAAAAAATGTAATAATGTAGATTTAAATTAGTGTATAAAAGTTAAGTTTTGTTCAATCTTTTATGTATCTTTCCGGTATTATTTTAAATAATTATTTATTTTGTGTATTGTCTTTTTTTTAAATTTGTGTTTGCAGGTATATAATTTTTTTATTAAATTTGCAATATCTAAAATTTTGTATCTATTTTTGTAAATAAATTTACATTAAAAAAAATTGTTATTAATTTAAATTGTATGAAAACTTCTACTCATTATCTAAAACCGCAATTTAAATACGAAATGTGACTGGTTAATTAAATTTAGTGTTACACAATAACTCGTAATATACTTTTGTTAGATAAAGTAAATTACAAACATAAAAAACTAAGAATAAAATGAGAAATATGTAATTTACAGATGTTTCTTAAAGTTCAATGTAAAAATTCCCTTAATTCGAACCTGTTACTCAAATTCTCAACAAAACCTTCAATGCCAAATAATTCGTACCTCCTACCACAATTTCTTATTTTTGATTCACACCAGTTCAAGTTTTATAAGTTAAATATTTTACCACGATGTACCAGCACAATCGGTCAACCGAGGTTGTCCTACTAGTATTATATATACAATGGTAGTACTCATCATACTTCTACGTCTGATACGTGGATTGATCATTGTATAGTAAATGATCAGTCAACTGTGATTTCTTCTGCTCAGACATTAGAGCCTTTTCTATCGGGACATGATGCTATATCTGTCTGTGTGGATTTTACAGTACCCAGACAGCAGTTTAAGCAATTAAGATGTCGCAATTGGAAACTGGTAAATCGGGAGTCTATAGAGAGGCAGCTGTTGAGCTGTAGTTTGCCTGTTGTGGATTACAGTATCTCTATAAATGATTTAATCTCTGATTTAAATCAAGGTATCCTTCGAATTCTAGATGGAAATGCCCCTGAACACGTGATTAAGACTTTTCGTCCGCCTGCTCCATGATTCACTAATGATATTCGTGGGCTTCAGCGTAGAAGAAATAAGTTATATAGGATTTTTAGAAGAACTGGGTATGCCTATGCTGAGTACTGCAATATTCGTCGTTTAGTTAAACAAAGGATTACCAAAGCTAAAAAGGAGTTTTTGCAAACAAGGATTGGAATTACTCGAGCCCCAAAAGTCATCTGGGATGATTTCCGAAGGCTTGGGCTTTTTAAAACTAAGTCTTCAATATGTGCGCCAGATCTAGATGTTGACAAGTTAAATGACTACTTCGTGTTAGCAGGTGGTGGTAGTAGTGTTAGTCAGCAGTTTCAAACTGTTTGTCCGTGTGTTGAGAATGAGAAACAGTTTAAATTTGTGGCAATTACGCCAGAAGATGTCCAACGAAATTTGAGTCGCGTAACAACTAATGCTGTAGGCCCGGATGGCTTCTCGATAAGATATTATAAGCAGTTACTGCCTTACTGCTTACAGTCAATTGTTGACTTCTTCAATGTGTCGTTGTCTACTTCAGTGTTTTCTCAGCAGTGGAAAGACTCATTTGTGCTACCGATGCCAAAGGTTAGGTCTCCTCTGCAGTACAGTGATTACAGGCCCATTTCTATTCTATGCCCGCTGTCGAAAGTGCTTGAGCGCTGTGTTTATGATCAGATAATTAGCTACATTACAGTGAATAACTTATTGGATCCGTTTCAGACTGGTTTTCGAAAGGGAGCAAATACTCATACTGCCGTAATTCGGTTTTGTGATGATAAACGTGTAGGGATTGATAAACACTTGGTTACCATTGCTTTGTTTTTTGACTTTTCCAAAGCATTCGACAGTGTCAATCATCTACTGGTTTTGTTAAAGCTTAAGGATCTAAATTTATCGGAGAATGTCCTGAAGTGGTTTAGGTCGTACTTGAGTGATAGGCGACAAGCAGTGAAGATTGAAGAGGTGCTATCTTCGTGGAAATCGGTGCGTAGTGGTGTTCCGCAGGATAGCGTCCTTGGACCGCTGTTATATACCTTGTTTGTGACTGACCTTGGTAAGCTTATTGACTGCAATCATATTTTTTATGCTGATGATTTAGTGATTTATAATACGTGTAAAATATCTGAAATTAGGCAGTCTGTTGAGTACATTAACGATAATATTTTGAAGATAGAGGCTTGGTGTTGTAACAACTTACTTAGGCTTAATGCAAGTAAAACAAAGGCTTGCATTTTTGGAAGTCCGCAACATGTGAAAAATTCAGCGTGTTTAAATGCACTAAAAGTTGTAGTAAATGGGGTACCAATTGATTATGTTACTTCTATAAAGTACTTTGGTGTTATAATAAACAGTACTCTGTCATGGCATGAGCAGATAGTGTCAGTCAGTAACCAGGCTATGGGATGCTTAGCGCGTCTAAAGATGAGTAGTGGTGTATTAAATACTGAGATGCGAAGAAGACTGGTTACTGCGCTGATACTGCCAATATTTGACTACTGTAGTGCTGTTTATACTAACATCTCTGGTAGACTTCAACAAAGATTGCAACGGAAGTTTAATTCGTGCATTAGATTCATTTACGGTGTGCCGAGGTCGAATCATATCACTCCCTACAGGCGTAGGCTTGGCTGGTTGACTTTGCAGAGCAGGCGAGAATTCTTGATTATGTGCCAGGTGTATAAGATGTTGCATTTACATCATGATAAGCTGCTCCATGATAACTTTCAAATTATGTTATCCATTAGAGATCGCGCTGAGCGTAAGAATGATATGTTTTACCAACCAAGATCCAGAACAGTTAGTTATGAACGTTCGTTTTTGTTAACAGCTATAAAGACATGGAATAAGCTACCATCAGAACTTGTTGCCTTAGTTATTTTAACAGAATTTAAATCTGCATGTTACCGTTGGTTTTTTGATAGAGACGTTTAAGTTGTTCAGATTCAATATCAATAGTATAGTCAAAATTAACATTTTTATTTTCCTTATTGTCTTATTGTGTTTCATGTTATTCTGATTTTGTTATTATTATATTAATTTTAATACTCACTATGTATATATTGATATTTTACGGCCCTTAAGGAACACTTGTTCTAGGGTCGCTTTTCCTTTAAATAAATAAAAAAAATAAATAAATACAGTCAACTCGCGTTATAACGAATTTCAAGGGACCCACGAAAAAGTTCGTTATATCGAAAGTTCGTTATATCGAAATTCCTTATTATAAAAGCATAAATTAACAAATTTTTGCTTTGTTTAGAGATATAGAATTAATCAATCCAAAACACCACAAATTCGTTGTCGTTTATTAAAATAACCAATATAACGCAGAAATGTAAAAAAAAATAATAAAACAATAGAAAACAACAATAAAAAAAACAATAGAAATAATACAAATAGAAACACGTATAATCTAAAAAAACTCCGTAATTTTAGTTTGTATGCAGGTGACTGTACGTGTCCGTTCAATTGCGTTCTCCAGATTTAAGATACTTGAGAATACACTGTCGTCAAGGTCATGGCTTTGCAAGTAATTGATAATTGATAGTGTTAAGTTTGCATTTCTTTAAAATAAAAAAATCAAAAATTGTGTAGAAACACATTATGTAAATTATATAACATACCTACAGTACTTACTTTTTTAACAAAAATTATTAGACTTTGGTCAAGAAAACTTCGTTATATCGAGGGGACCAAAACCCATTAAAATTTTCGTTATAAAGCGAGATTTTCAAGGGACCGGCGGTTTCTTTCTTTATATCGAGATTTTCGTTATATCGAACTTCGTTATAACGCGAGTTGACTGTATATACATATACCAGGTGTGCAACCTTAAAACGGCCGTTTTCTAATAGATGGCAGTACGCGCGCATTAGGCATTAGCCAACCTTGCCTGCCATTTTTTCTCATTGCTTTGATCTTTGCCATTAGTAAACAAAAGACAACGTCAGCAATTTCGGACAATAACGTGTCCTTTGATCACGATAAACATGTCGAATTTTGTGCCAGATAAAGAGCATTTGCGGGGAGCACTGCTATTGCTCTTCAATTGGAAGAAATCCGCCGCCGAAGCGCATAGAATTCTTGTGGAGGTCTATGGCGACAGTGCTCTTAGTGAAACTCGGTGCAGAGCGTGGTTTCGGCAATTCAGAGACGGAATTTTTAACGTCACCGACAAAAAACGCAAAAATCGACCAAAAGTTTTTGAGGACACCGAATTGCAAGAACATCGCAAAACATCGCAAAAACATCGTCTGCTAGGCCAAATCGATTCGGGAAAAAGACAATGCTGTGTGTTTGGTGGGACCAGAAGGGGGTGGTTTACTACGAACTGTTTAAACCTGGTGAAACGATCAATACTCAACGCTACCAACAACAAATCATCGAATTGGATCGTGAATTGTGCAAAAAAAGACCCGAACACGCGGATCGGCATGGGGGTATCATTTTCCAGCACGACAACGCACCATCACACACAGCAAGATTGGTCCGGGATACATTGGATGCACTTGGCTGGGAGTTGCTACCCCACCTGCCCTACTCTCCTGATCTGGCCCCTTTAGATTACCATTTGTTTGCGTCGATGGGACACGCACTTGCTGAGCAGCACTTCAATTCTTATGAAGATGTTAAAAAATGGCTCGATGGGTGGTTCTTATCCAAAGGGGATGAATTCTTTTGGGGTGGAATCCACAATCTTCCTCGAAGATGGGAAAAATGTATAGCCAGCGAGGGCAATTACTTTGAATAAAATATTTTTCACTTTTCTGCGTTAATTATTGTGTTTTGCTAAATAAAAAAACAGCCGTTTTAAGGTTGCACACCTGGTATATGTATATCATTCATTTTTAGCTCCAACTATCAAAATCACTCTTTCCTTGCTGCGTTTCCCACCGTAACCCTTTTCATTTTAAAAAATCAAAGTTTTATCCGGTAACCATTTAAAAAACAAAGCAGTTTCATCGGCGTTAAAAATATTGCTATTTTCATACTCTTGCAGTAATGGTGTTAAGACTTTATGCCTCCAAAGTTCGCAATCGTTTTCAGACACTTCTGCACTTTCACCACATATTACTTTTTGAATAATTAAATTAATTTTTTTGTAATTTTCCAGCCAACCCTGACTTGCTTTGTAATTATCATAATGTAATAGGCGTGCGAACTCTTCTGATTTTTGTAACAGTACAGGTCTCAAAATTGAAATATTTTTATTACGTGCATACCGAAAACATTCAATCATAGCTTTCTCCAGATTGAGAAAAGGAGACACCTTTAGCGTTTTTCTAGAATGGTGGTCATTTGTATCTTCAGCAGCTACAATTAGGTCTCTATTATTTAAAATGGTTGATAAAGTGTTTGCGGGAATACCAAAATCTTTAGCTATATCCTTTTTTCTTTTGAGTCCACGTACCACTTCTTTTATAAGATTAATTTTCTCCCTTATGCTTAAACTTTTTAATTTTCGTTTACACTCTATGTTAATACGTAAATAATTTTAGAAAAAGTATTAATTTTTTTTAGATTTTCTGTTATACTCTGTTACAAACTATAAAGAACGTAAAACACATTTGTAAGTCCTCGTACTCGACGAATAACTACCAAAATGAAAACTAAAATGCAAAAATAGTTTCTTTTCTTGTAAAACAAACTGTTAAACCATTTTAAAATTCATAACCTGCATAAGGCATTTAAACATAAATTAGTATTTAAAGCCAATTGAAGTGCCGCCATAAAAACCTCCAAATCTTGTAGTAAAAACCTTTTAATCCTAGTTTACAATAGACATTTTAACCAGCAATAACACCGAACCGACCCGTTCTTTAATCCTACCAGGTATTGTACTTTTATGAAAAGTTGTAAAATTTAACTTCGAGTTATCGAAATATTTACTAGTGGAAACTCGAATTTAGGGAATTGTAAAACGCTTCGACTTATCGAAAAATTCGCGTTATCGATATAAAAATATTAACGTTGAGATATGCAAGTCCTAGGGAAACAGGTTCGAGTTCGAGTTATCAAAAATTCGACTTATCAGGGTTTGATTTATGGAGGTTCGACTGTACTTTAAATGTAACCTTAACCCTTCGTTAGTCACCTGAAATATCGTACCATGTTAAGTAAATGGAGGTGGTCTACGATTGTAGAACAGGTGACTAACGAAGGGTTAATATGGCTCCCACAGCCGTATTTTTGAAAATAGAAACTTTAAAATTTTTCTATACATAGAGACCATCTGGATCAATCCGTGACTGCCTTTGATTTTTTAATAATATGCAAATTTGGCAGAAAAAAATTAATAACTGCAAAAACAGTGTAAAACGCCTTTACATCCTATTTCTTCAAAAATAAAGATATAAATTTCAACTTTTTACCAAATGAAGCAGAAAACTTGTGAAATTCTGTAGACGTTTTCGAAATTTTGATAACTATACAGTAGCGCCCAAAAGTGAGTGCCGAAACCGTTTTTCACGCATAACTTTTTGCAATCTCGGCCAATTTACTTCAAATTTCAGTATATTGTACAGTTTGATGTTGGAAAATATTATTAATAGTTAACTGTTGCGCAGATACGGTATTTTAGGTTATGTTCCATTTCTACTGCAATAGTCATTTTTTACATATTCCGCGCCGTCACATTATTGGTTTTTTCTTGAATATTTGGGTTATTTTTTTTGTGTTCAGTAACAATTGACCAAGTTTTAACAATGTCAAGGGTTGAAACTTCTCCAGCCATTCGAAAAGCAATTATAGATATGAAAAACTCTGGCATGAAGGCAGCTGCCATTTCACGGATTCTAAAGATGCCAGCTCGTACTGTCTCAAGAATTATTCAAAGGTTTGATCAGAGAAATTCTGTTGAGAATGATAAAAGAACTGGTAGACCACGTGTTACTTCTTCCCGGCTGGATACACGCATTGTTCGTCGCTCCAAAGCGGATCCGATTCTCTCAGCTGTGGATCTGGCAGCAGAATTCAATCAAAGTGAAGGTCTAAATATTAGTCGAATGACAGTTTCCCGAAGATTGAGTGATGCTGGTTTGAATGGCAGACGTCCAGCTAAAAAACCTTTCATCAAACTCAAGAATCGAAAGGATCGCGTGGATTTTGCAAAGCGGCACTTGCATTGGACAGCAGCCGAGTGGAGTCAAGTACTTTTCACAGCTGAATCTAAGTTTAATCTATTTGGAAGCGACGGAATACAATACATAAGACGTCCTCCTGGAGAAAGATACAATTTAAAATACATAAAACCGACAGTAAAACATGGAGGTGGATCAGTTATGGTTTATGGAGCCTTCTCTCGTAATGGCATGGGCCCCATCATTAAAATTAACGGAATAATGACTGGCCAAAGTTACAAAGATATGCTGACTAATGTCGTCTTACCATGGGCCCATACAAATATGCCTCCTAGATGGATTCTACAACAGGATAACGATCCTAAGCACACCTCCTCGATTGTCAAGACTTTATTGCAGCAGCAACAAATCAGGATTCTTCAGTGGCCCAGTCAATCTCCCGACCACAACCCGATAGAACACTTGTGGAAAAAGTTGGCAAGACGTTGTCGAAACAAAAACATTAAGAATAAAGATGAAAAATTTGCCGAATTGGACAAGGAATGGAATGCAATGCCTGATTCAGTCTTTGAAAATCTTATTGATTCAATGCCATCTCGCTGTCAGGCAGTTATAAAATCTCGTGGTTTCCCAACTAAGTATTAGGCATTTTTATGATTGTAAAATTGTTTTAGTGTATTGTTATACAGTTATTTTTCATTAAATCGTTCTTAGTGTTCTGTTCTGAAAAATGCGTTTTTTACACAAATAAGTCTGCGCTCGTTTAACTTCCGTAAATTTTTGTTTATCACGTTTTAAACATAATAATTCTTTTTCTTATACAAAACTGTATAACATACTCAAAAATGAAGTAAAATGGCCCATATTTTAAAAAGTTCTTCTCGAAAAATCATTTAGGCACTCACTTTTGGGCGCTACTGTATATATTAATAAGTTATAAGCAATTAAAGTATGTGAATTTTGATGGAAATTCTCTTAAAATTGAAGGCGTTTGGATATGATTGGATATGATCTATACATGGAAAAATTTTCAAGTTACAATCTTCAAAAATACGGCCGTGAGAGCCGTATTAAGTTTACATTTAAAGTATATAGTAGGGGTGGCCAACCTGCGGCTTGCGAGCCACATGCGGCTCTTTGAAAGATTTTTTGTGGTTCTCGATAAATGTACCCGGGTTCCATTTTCAATTTTGTGCTATGATATTTTAAAAAAATATTATCGTTCCGTATGTGTTTCAAAATGTCTTTTAAATTACTGGTAACAAATATGAAAGACTAAGTGCAACGTTGTAACAAATTTTTTTAAAATTTTTTTAATACCTTTTTTGCGTACTTTTTAAATACGGGTCATTCCATATGAAATCAACAAAGAATTAAAAAGTGTGCCGCATGATTTTTAATTTTGATAAAAAAAATTGTAGATGATCTTTGTGGTGCCAGAAACGCTAAACCACTACCATTTATTTTTTTTATTGTATAACTTCTGAACAGTGCCCATCCGAAGTCAAAAATTGGGTCAATTTCATACTTGTACATAATGGGCTGTAGCTTTTTATTTAGAACAGGTATTGAAATGGTTCTTTTTTTATTTGAAAGGGTCATAAATGTGCATTATATATAATACAATAAAATTGAACTAAAACAATTAGGAACAAGATAGTGACTATCCGACATTTTCACAATTTATTCTCATTTTTACCATATTTGATTGGACGCTGTGTCAACCCTGTTGCATATTAAGGGTTGATTTTTTTTACAATAAAGTACTAACCCTTGTGATGTCGTGACATAATTATAATTATCCTAGAATAAAAACTTCTACGAAAAAAAAATGGTGAACATTGATAATTTTGAAAAAGCTCAATTTTGACCCCAAAAAAACCCATGTTGAGGTAAAAATAACAATCTGAAATTTTCAGGAAATATAGTCTACATCTTCGTTAATTATGTCCAATTAGTGCCGTTCTGTTATTTTTACTTCTTTTACAATTAAATATGAAAATAATATCTGGGAGTTTGATAATTATTTATAGAAGTTTTATAACTTATTTAAACTATTAGAATTATGTCTATTTATGATAAAAATAATCAAATAAAAGTCAACATTTTCAAATTCAGTTATTTATCAAAAAAAAAAACATGTAGGTATACATTATTTATTTTTCATTACAAATTTTTACTATCTTGAGATTTTCTGAGCTAGAATATCGTCGCACTTTTAATTTATTTTTTTATTGTTATTATATTATTTTTAATAAATAACAGAATTTGAAAATTTTGATTTTTATTTGATTAATTTTATCATAAATTGACATAATTCTAATAGTTTAAATAAGTTAGAAAACTTCTATAAATTGTCAAACTCCCAGATTATTTTTTTATTTATTTGTAAAAGTAGCACTTTTAAAAAACTCATATTTCCTAAAGAAGTGAGAATAACAGAATGGCACTAATTGGACATAATTAACGAAGATATTGACTATATTTCCTGAAAATTTCTGATTGTTATTTTTTCCTCAACATGGGTTTTTTGGGTTCAAAGTTGAGCTTTTTTCAAAATTATCAATGTTCACCATTTTTTTTTTGTAGAAGATTTTATTCTAGGACAAATATAATTTTGTCACGACATCACAAGGGTTAGTACTTTATTGTAAAAAAAAATCAACCCTTATAATGCAACAGGGTTGACACAGCGTCCAATCAAATATCGTAAAAATGAGAATAAATTGTGGAAATGTCGGATGGTCACTATCTTGTTCCTAATTGTTTTAGTTCAATTTTATTGTATTATATGAAATGCACATTTATGACCCTTTCAAATAAAAAAGAACCATTTCAATACCTGTTCTAAATAAAAAGCTACAGCCCATTATGTACAAGTATGAAATTGACCCAATTTTTGACTTCGGATGGGCACTGCACAGAAGTTATACAATAAAAAAAATAAATGGTGGTGGTTTAGCGTTTCTGGCACCACAAAGATCATCTACAATTTTTTTTATTAAAATTAAAAATCATGCGGCACACCTCATTTGTTGATTTCATATCGAATGACCCATACGTATTTAATGCGGCTCGCAAAAAATTTCAAAGTTAGAAAAATGGCTCGGACTATCAAGAAGCTTGACCACCCCTAGTATATAGCAAGAAATTTGGTAAACTGGACCCTTAAACAGTTGAATTTGCCAAGTCCAGAGGAACAATCTAGCGTTGAAAACACCTGGGCTTTTTGTAGCTTTGACTCCAATAACAATTTATTTGCGTATAATCTGTGCAAATTCTTACCCATCCGTTTCGTTTATGTACGACTACCATTGGTGAACACCATGATGTAGATTCTTCAACCGGTTTTATTACGCCTGTATCCACCATTCTTTTAAAAGCTATTCTTACAGCCTCTAATTGTGGTGTTAGTACTTACTCCTCTCGGTTTTGCAACCGCCAACGGTTCTGAATTATTTTTCATTTTAATATTATACTCAAAGTTCCTTAATTGATTGAATAATTCTGCATATTCTATTATAATGTTTTTTTTCTTTATTAGGTGCATTGGCTTAGAAGAATTTTCTTGGACGCTAATTTTATTATTTTTTTCATACCATTTAAATATTTTTAGTTTCTTTAAAGTTGGTCTTCCTAATACATTTTTTATCGAGTAATAAAAACATTTCTATTAATTATTTTTTTCAATGATTAATGGATAAGTTCACCATTATTCAATTTTTGAAATTTATTCTGACCATTTTTAGACATCGCTCATATGTATGTAAGTTTATGGATGTAAGTGTGTGTGCGCGACTGTTCGTGCCTACATGTAGATATTTGTATGCGCGTGCGCGTTTGTGTACGTAATCCTTTCTTTTAATAAGAAATGTTTTGTCGCTCAATACTCATTTTTTTAATGGGTAAAGTATTGTTCTACAAAACTCTTTAATCTTTTAATGAGCAATGAAATATTTTTCATAAAATTTTTTTGTAATGCAAAATAGATCAAAATCACATTGCCATTATAAAAAATGTAATATTAAAGAAATAGAATACTTTAAAAACTGGACCGTATTTATTTACTTTTTATTTAAACTAGAGTAGCTATTTTTATTTTTAATCGTAGCAACCAAAATTTACTGTGTTTAACAAATAATAACGATTGCATTACTTTTTACATTAATAATTTAGTAACTACGGGGATGATATTCGAAATGTTTTGTCTTGAAATTTTACCATCGAGCGGTACACTGGCCTTGAATTTTGCTTTTGCGTGAATGATATTTTTCTTTTTAACAAAGTACAAATTATAAAGATCTTTTATAAGTATCACTAAGTATATTTTTTGAACTCAGATTCAGTTGTTTATAGCATTATTACAAGATTTGAAGCTTGAGAACCCATATACAGAAGTAAATTCGTTATTTGTACACCCTCGCTGCGCTGACGCAACCCTGTAGCTATTCGATATCTTTCATAATGTAATCATCGCATTTTCCCAATCTGCCTTATCGAACGTGAATTTTTCCGGAGATGGAATTACTAATTCTATTTTTACAGCTGAACTAGCACCACTTTGCAAATTGAGCCAATGTGACTTCTAGTTGTGCCAGCTTTGTCTCCAACTCTGCTACGGCCCCGTCGCCCTTATTATTGTTTGTTTCCTATTTTTCTTTTTTTTTAACACCTGACACCATGTATTATACTATATTTTGTTTCCTTCTCGGTTCTCTCCTCGTGCCTAACCTCCTCGCACTCCTACCCAGCTTGTTCCTAATTAAACACGGGTGCAAAATTAATGGCACTGTTTTCAAGTTTTGTATTTCCCGCAAAATTTTTCAGTTTATTGGAAATATCTAAAACAAAGCACATCATTGGAAAGCCCTTTAATTAAGCTTTCCATCGGTGTGTCACATGTTATTGTTTTCATGTGATTTTAAATGACAAACGGGAAGAAAACAATGCCGAAGAACTCCAAACTCGACAAGAGGAAGACACTCGAATGGCATTGAAATGCAGGCCACAAAGACTCGAAAGACCGCATCAAACGAACTGGTATACCTAGGAGGACCGTCTACCGAGTTGTGGCCCGACCCAAGGCTGGCCAAGGTGTCCAACAGGGGCCGGGACAAGGAAGATCTCCACTCCTAACAGTAAACGACAAACGACACGTGACGTCAATCCAATAGAAAATTTGTGGAAACTCATGAAAGATCCTCTTGAAAACGAGTTAGAGCGCTCCATAGACAATTGGATGGCCAAAATCGAGAAGATCTGGGACGAATAGGCCCCAAAATACTTGGAGTCGCTAATCGCAAGTATGGATTCTCGACTTTGAGACTGCATTGCGGTCAACGGACATAAAATTAAATATTAATTATTATTAAATATAATTTATCATCTAATCAGCTAATTTGTGCAATTATAAAATAGTCATTCTATTCAATAAAACTAAATTTAAACTGGATTTATTCTAGTACCACTAATTTTGCACCAGTGTAGGTATACATTTCCCCACAATTGGTATAGAATAAATCACTACAAATAAGTTTTTGCATTTCACTAATAAATAGTTGCCATAAGAATAAAAAATTTAAGTTGTTAATGATCTGCTGTCCCATGCAGAAGCATTTAAATATTATTTGTAATTTTAACAAAAATTTAAAAAGTTGTAATAAAATGAGCAATAATCGTTCGATTAAGAACCTCAATTTAATTTTAAATTAGAAAATTATATTTTTTACGTTTTTTATGCAAAGAAATAAGAAATACAGGGTTATCCAAAACGGACGCATCAACTTTCAATTGTTATTTGAAACATATAGGGGAGGGTGGCCTAAAGCGGGTATGTAGCCCAAAGCGGGTAACGGCCCGTATGTGGATATGTTATATATTAGCAGGAATTTATATATTTATTTACACTGCCAGTACCCTGCCTAATTGATGTCATACTACTTTTGACACCTAAGTTGATTAAAAAACAAAAAATTTAATAATTTTGTAAAATGTTTGAAATTAATTTAACTTCAATTGTTACTAAAACCCTTCACATTAACCCATTTTTTATAATGGGTTTTTCTTTTACAATAAACTAGTTTTATTAATTGACTAATTATTTTAATATCCATCTATTATTTTTTACGTTAATGTATCAAAACTAAGAAATGTGTGTTTGGGCAAAGCGGGTAGGTACCCTCTTTGCTTGTACCACAAGTAGTAATTTTATTATAAGTGATAGGAACTAGTTGATAGGAATAAATTGGTATTAAAAGTAAGTGATTTAAAGCGTTGAAGCAATAAGATTTAAAAACAATGGTAAACCGAAGTAATATTAAGATTGGAACAAATTAGCAGTTATAATATGAACATGCTTAATATAACTTAATACTAATGTTACTGTCAAGAACATGTCAAGTGTAGACAATTTTTTTCAAATGTTTTGATTAATCCGATTGTTTTATGAGAGCCTACCCGCTTTAGCCCCCCCCCCCTGTCGGGCAAAGCGGTTAATTTCTGACATTTTATATTTTTGAGTTTATTTCTACAATTAAAGCAGAAATGTAATTATTTTTTTTTATAAAATTAAAGTTTAATAATTGTATTACGTAAATCTAAAAAATAAACACTTTTTTTAGCCGAAGTGGTTCATATTAATCGATGAACCTTAACCTACCCGCTTTAGGCCACCTTCCCCTAAATAACGCTTAACCCTTAATTACTCGCATGGGGTATATTTTACCCCACGGCTTGTTTGAACACTTCTAATATCGCCATTTTGAAAGTTACTTAAACAGTGTTTACAATAGCTGCCTAAATATATTTCCCCTCTACTATTCAGTCATGAGTGCCGTTCTGTGCTGTGTGGTTTCCTCAGGTAATTACGCAATTGCGTTTGGGGTACATATGACCCCACATGAGAGTTGGTGGAACAGTAGGTATTATGACATAAAAGCGGTCCGTCGACATCTTATAAATGATGCCAAATTTGTCCAAGATCAAAGGACACGAAAGTAAGACTTTTGTGTGCTAAATGTCGCCAAACGTCTACCATGACCATTCCATCATGATATGCGATAAATACACTGACTAAAATGTTCCTAAATTTATAAATACATTATTTAATTATATAACTAAAAATATGGATTAAAATACTGTTATTCTCTAGTACGATGTTGATTCTTTCTAATTGTAATAAATACATACAATATAAAACAGTAATTTATTTTACTTTTGAAATTGGGGTTAAATATACCCCACGCGATTTTTAGTGTAACTTTTTTGACGCGAGTAATTTAGGGTTAAATATGTCATTAATAACATTTGTGTTATTTAATATCTACCATTTAATCATGGATTTTTATAAAAATTGGTATAGAGGGTAACAAGTTATGGCAAATTCAGGAAAAATATTTTTAAAGACATGCCACTTCCGGTTATACCGGAAGTGATCAGCAACTTCGTTATTTTCAATAGAACACCCTATATATTATTTTTTTTCGGATTCTACGTTAAATTTTAATATTACTTTACGTAAAATACCCTATACCTAAAATGTATACTTTTCGAGATATTAATTTTTTTAATAAATTATTGTTAGTTTCAGACCCTTATATTAAAAATTCTATGTGAACATCCCCTATACCAAATAAAATGAGTCTTACCGGGTTAATGAGTAGGAAGATCAAACTAATTGGGGACCTGTTCAAAATTGCTTTATTGTATACAGGGTTAGTAAAAAAAGGTGTAGAAAGTTCAACTTCAAAAAAGTCAAATATCTTAATTTTTTTAAATGAAATTACAATTTTTTTTTTTACTGAAATCTACGGTCAAAAATAAGGGGAGTTTATGTGTACTTTTTTATACCTAAACCTAAGCGTTTTTGAAATATTAACAAAAGTTTAAAAGTTTTGATTATTTCTGCCTTATTGTTGCTTATTAAAAGTAGGCCATGTTATCAAATTTTTTAATTTAACATATATTGTGTACGTACAGAGAATGGCAACACAAACTACATAGACATAGAAAGAGGAGTCCATCAGGGACGTGTTTTATCTGCCATACTATTTAATGTTTATGCTGAATACATTATTAAAACATCTTTACAAGGCTGTACGGAAGGCACGAAGAGAAACGGAATAATAATAAACAACATAAGATATGCTGATGACACCGCAGTGCTGGCTGAAAATGAAGAACATTTACAAACACTAATGAACACCATAAGGCTGGAAACCGCTGTGCATTTTCCCTATGCTACAACTTGGGGATTTCAAGAAAATCTAAGCCACGTAAAAGGTTGAATTTTTAGGACAACAAATTTAAGATAATTTTCTATGCCTCTCGAGAAAAAGAATGTGAAAAATGTTTTTATTTTTTATAAAAACAGCAAAACTGTAAAAAAATATCAAAGTTGTCGAATCGGTAAAAAAACGACCGAGAGTCATAGAAATTCTTATACACTTTAATATTCCATTAAAATTTTTGGAAAATATTTGTTAATTTTCTCCAAAGTCCCCAAGTTAATTTTCGAATACTTTCAAGCATATTTCATGCATCTGCATTGATTTTAGTCGAGCTAGTACCTGGTAGATGGCAGTTCACGGTAAACTACTTGAAACGCTTGTATGAGATATTTTTAAATTAAATTAACTACTTGTTTAACTTGAAAAATGTGTAATAATCATCAAAGCTGTTAAAAATCTAATGTCCAATATTCATTATATATTTTCTAAATCGTTCATTATTATTTCACAATTTTGCTATCATGTAATTGATATTTACTGATATTCTTTTAACCACTACCCGCATACGCTCGAGTTATGTCGGGTATGCAAAACTGACAAAAATGCACATGCCCGGGGTAAATCGGGCGACATCAATTTTAATTAATCATAATGTTCACGTCTAATATCTTATAATATGTTAATGTTCACTGGAATTGGACACAATAAAAGCATATTTAAAAATCTTTCATTTTGATACATGTAGAATTATTGAGTTTTAATGGTTAACTTCCTTTTTGGATTGTTAAGTTGCTTGATAAAGTTTCAATAAAGAAACGAAAGTTGCAAGTTAACAATTTGTTGTTTTATTGTGTCCAATTCCAGTGAACATTAACATATTAATTTTAATGTTACTATATATTTTTTGGCAAAACATTTACGGAAATTTAAAACAAACATAAAAACTGTGATAAACAAGAGTTCTTTTATGTACTATAGCAGGTGTGCAACCTTAAAACGGCTGTTTTTTTATTTAGCAAAACACAATAATTAACGCAGAAAAGTGAAAAATATTTTATTCGTAGTAATTGCCCTCGCTGGCTATACATTTTTCCCATCTTCGAGGAAGATTGTGGATTCCACCCCAAAAGAATTCATCCCCTTTGGATAAGAACCACCCATCGAGCCATTTTTTAACATCTTCATAAGAATTGAAGTGCTGCTCAGCAAGTGCGTGTCCGTTCGACGCAAACAAATGGTAATCTGAAGGGGCCAGATCAGGAGAGTAGGGCGGGTGGGGTAGCAACTCCCAGCCAAGTGCATCCAATGTATCCCGGACCAATCTTGCTGTGTGTGTTGGTGCGTTGTCGTGCTGGAAAATGATACCCTCATGCCGATCCGCGTGTTCAGGTCTTTTTTTGCACAATTCACGATCCAATTCGATGATTTGTTGTTGGTAGCGTTGAGTATTGATCGTTTCACCAGGTTTAAACAGTTCGTAGTAAACCACCCCTTTCTGGTCCCACCAAACACACAGCATTGTCTTTTTCCCGAATCGATTTGGCCTAGCAGACGATGTTGAGGGTTCTCCGGGGTCCACCCACGATTTTTTGCGCTTAGGGTTTTCAAAAAAGATCCATTTTTCATCGCCAGTGACGATTCGATGCAAAAATGATTTTCTGTTGTGCCGATCAAGCAAGATTTCGCACGCGGTCTGACGTCGTTCCATCTGTCGATCGTTCAATTGATGTGGCACCCACTTCCCGATCTTTTGGATCTTTCCCATAGCAAAAAGGCGTTTCGAAATTGTTTGGTGGCTAACATTCAACTTCGCGGCAAGTTGTTTCTGCGATTGGGTATCGTCTTCGTCCAATAAATCTTGCAATTCGGTGTCCTCAAAACTTTTGGTCGATTTTCGCGCTTCTTGTCGGTGACGTTAAAATTCCGTCTCTGAATTGCCGAAACCACGCTCTGCACCGAGTTTCACTAAGAGCACTGTCGCCATAGACCTCCACAAGAATTCTATGCGCTTCGGCGGCGGATTTCTTCCAATTGAAGAGGAATAGCAGTGCTCCCCGCAAATGCTCTTTATCTGGCACAAAATTCGACATGTTTATCGTGATCAAAAGACACGTTATTGTCCGAAATTGCTGACTTTGTCTTGTTTACTAATGGCAAAGATCAAAGCAATGAGAAAAAATGGCAGGCAAAGTTGGCTAATGCCTAATGCGCGCGTACTGCCATCTATTAGAAAACGGCCGTTTTAAGGTTGCACACCTGGTGTACATATATATAATATTGAAAATATTTCCATATAAATATTTTTTTTTGCCCTTCTTTTGAAAATAATTGTGCGGGAAGTGGTTAAATACTTTTAAAATAATATACCTATATATACATTGCAATAGACGACGAGTTCTAAATGCAGGAAGTTTGATTGATTGAATTTTAAACTTCTTACAATTAATGCTTTTCAACATTGTTTGAAAAAAATTTATAGTAGGCATATTAGGTATATATAAAATATACTTGAAATAATAATGGTAACCTAATTCACATTTAGTAAAAAATAGGCGCCAATTATAATTATCTTATTTTGTGTTTTAAATGGGGATGAGTGACACAAAATATATAGGATTTATTCTCAGACATTATGCAGTCGTACCGTTCTAGTGCACTGGCCAGTTTTGATTACAAACTTAATCGTAGAAATAAATTTAATTTTACTACAATAAAATTCTTTAAACAGAATTAATTACATAGTATATAGAAATAAAACATAAATAGCTTTTCAATCACAGAATTTGTCGATTTGGACAATTTTAATTTTATCATTTCGGTTGTTAACAAAGAACAAAATTGTATAGGATTTGAGTTGTTAGGTTGTATGTTAAGAGTAAATATAACAGTTATGCAAGCAGTGACGGATTTAGTTGCTGCCCTTTAAAAGATGAATTTCATTAATTTTGATCCAAATATTTTTATTTGCCTCTAAAATTTTGACATTTCAAAATTTAGCCTTCAAATTATGCCGCTCTAGGCCTCACGGACCTAGGCCTAAATCCGTCACTGTATGCAAGTAGGTTTATTTTTAGAAAATACATATCACAAAGCACTTGTTAAAGTATACTGTAGTAACACCGAAGCTACAATTTTTATTAATAAGAACAAAATATAAACTTTATAAATGAATAACATTTTATTACAAACTTATAATAATTTTAATACAAAATTTACAGTTTTATTTGGAAACAAGTTTTAACAATTAATGTTTAAATATAATAAAAAGATACAAATTGTTTAAATAAAAAAATTAACAAACTTATAATATTTACAAATCCTGCTAAAAATAAAAAATGCAATGCAAAATTATTTATAATTCTAGGCTGCTCCTTTCTTTGTGATTTGAAAGATTTCAAAATGAAAATGATGAAGGTTCTGCTAAAATTGAAAAATGTTATAATATTCGCATTATACCTATTTGTCAGAGATGATGCGTATGATCTACGGAGCAATTCAAAGCAATTGGAGCACATAGGTTACGACAACCTAAAACAGATTTGATTTTAAAAAAGTTTACCTAAATACGGCAATACAGCTCTTCTCTTAAGATGAAAGGGAATGCTATACGTCTGAACTTGTAATACAGATGGTATTTGCAATTTGAAATATTCATTCTTGTTTTGTTGATCTTCTGGCAAAACCATCACAGACGTAAATCACTATATTTCATAAAAAAATACTTTTATATGATAAAACCTGATCAGATCTAAACATACCTAGACGTATTCAAATTCAAAATAATACAAATTAATTCTTGATGAAAACAATTTCCAAAACGTGGGCGGTATATTCTTAATCCAAAAGCTTCGTAAAATAATCTTGATGATTTATAAAAATTTATTTCAAAAATATTAGTAGGAATAATTTAAATTATCTTTTTTTTTTCTTCTCAATTTTCTTCTGTAGAGTGGTTTGTAAAAGTTGTTGGTATTACTTGGGATAAAAATTATTCGATGCGGTAGTTTTTCTTTCTCTTGCATATGATGTTCGAAATTTCACCATAGCCTTTGTGTACGTATGTAAGAATTTCCTCTCACACTTTTTGCTAAGGTTATACCGCCTATACTCGGTAAACTGATCTTGATGTTTTCAATAATATTCTTTTGTACTAAGAATACCAAGGCATTAGAAATTGACTATTCTTTTATCTAAAACAATGCATATACATAAGAAAATGGATACCTATACAAAAATAAAATCTCAGTAAGTATACATTAACTTACTATTAATTTGTTTTCATTCTTTTTCTGAATAGCCTGTAGAATGTATTCTGGATCAGAACAAGGTAGGCCTGCACCTATTCTGTTGTGGATTATTTCTCTCAGAACACATTCTTGGTAGAACATTTCTAATCTGGGAACCATTACATTATACCAAAAGTCGCCATCTTTATTAATTTCCTCAACAAATAGATTATTTTGTTCTCCAGAATAGACTACAAAATAGCATTTACTGCATTCTGTAATATTGAGTTGTCCTTGCACCTAATTAATAAAATAAGATTAAAATAAAAATTAGTAAATCCAAAATAGTACTATCATAGTTAATCCCAATAGGTACCTGGTAATAGTAGTGATTTCAAAAAAAAATTCTGCATATGACTAATAGCATTGTTATAAGAGACTTGAACAAAATTGTCGAAATATTCTAAATAATAAGGCATTTATTACACATTTATTAAATTAAAGTTGACGATACCATAAGTCAACAATATGACACATAAGGTCACTTGACTTGGGATATGTTTTGGTTCAGTTTAGGGTCATTTGTAAGTGGGATACGTTTTAGTACTTATTCGTCGGACACCTTGTATATAAGATTTATTTAAACAATGTCTATTATTTTACAATGTATTGTAGTACTTGCGATTTACACAATTTTTTTTTTTTAATTTACAAAAAAAGTTATTTTCATTATCATCTTCATTAGCCTTTTAATAATATGTAAGTATCCAATGCTTTCATTGTATGTAAAGTACCGCAAAAAATAATTTCCGATACTGTATATAAATTTGCAATTAGAGTAGAATCTAAAAAAAAAAAAGAACACACTAAGCGAGTCCAAAAAGGGGCCATCCATAAACACTAATTTCATGATTTTCTGCCCCCCCCGTCACACGTAGTCACATTTGTGAGACCCCGTTGAACAGTTCCAAAATTATTTTTTAATTTCTATTACAAATATTTTTCAATGAAATCAACATCAAATGAAATATTTTAAATAATTGACAAAATAAAAAACTAATTTACCGGATGGCCGAGTGCCATTCATGTTTGAAACAAAATTTGTATAAGAAGGCAATTGACCACACTGGTCGTACTTCCCTAATTTGATCAATATACATATTTGTATTATATAATTTAATTTATTAATTTTTATTGAATATATTTTATTTTATATAATTATTTGCATTTTTTTTTCAAATATGAAAAACAAATTTATAATTTTAGTTTATTTTACTACGTACGATAACCGTTATTTTTTAAACCTTTACCAGTAGGCATTTTAAAAATAACAAGATTTCTAAAGTTTCTAAGTATCGCGGGTAGCGATAGTCTTCTCTCGTTCCAAGTAACAATTATGTTATGAATCTTAATTAATGCGAATTGTTTTATTAATATTACAAAGTAACATAAATATGTGTATAAAATTGTAAAATACTTTGTACTTTTTCTTTACAATGAAAGAATAATAATTATAGTATTGCAGAAGGGCGTTAATGATTAATTTTCTGGATTTCTTTTTATTTGTTCTGATGATATGTTTATTATTTTTAAATATAGTTCTCATTTTATATAATTTTATCATAAATAAATGTTGAAAATACTTTGATACTAATGTTTTTTAGTCCAATTATATTTAATAAAAAGAAATTTCTATATAAATTTTTAAATCGTTTTATATATCGAAATTATTTATAATTATGGTTAAAAAATAACGAACAAAATTTTAAGCGCAGAAGAGTATTTTGTGGTAAAAATATACACCGTGATAAGGGGGTAAGAACGAAAAAAGTTAAATTTTGGAAATACTAAACATGCTTAGTATTTTCAAATTCTAGAACAATTGGAAATGATGGGGAATACAACGTGAATACCTATTTAAATTGCATACCTTTAATAAATATTTTCTCAAAAGGGCATATTTTTGCAGGGATCGACAATTTTGGAACAGATGATAACGAAATTTATTTTATTTTATTATCTATGTGTGCTGCCAGAAAATGTTTACCAAAATCGGCATACTTCAATTGCTTGATAGCCATTTAATAAAAATTAATATCAAAAAAATAAAATCGACGATAATTTCACAAGCTTTGCCGTTTGATTAATACAATTATCATTATTTTGAAAAACGGACGAAAGCTTCGAAGTTGGGCTGTTTTACGTTTTATTAATTTTTTTGTGTAAAACTCGTTGATTTATCAAAAATCCAAAATTATACTTTTTTAAAAACGGATGATCTCTAGCTCTAAAAAAATTCAACTTTACATCTTCAAAAAAATAAAATCAAAAACCTACAACCACTTCACAACATACTATAACGTTTATCAAAGTCTATTTGTATACGTGCTTTATTTTTTGGAAAATTGTGATCCCTACCATACCTTTTGGTGGCCCCCCTGAGGTTTAAAAACCTTGTTTTGTATAACATCTATACTAGGTTGCTTCGTTTTTAAACGATTTTTTTTTAAATTTATGCTCCATTGAGAAAATATTGTTCTAAACAAAGAAATAAATTTTCACATAATTTCAATCTTTAATTTTAATTGGTTATTAGTTAATTTTAAAATTTTCACATTTATTTAATATGTGAATTTACAATTTTTTTTCAATTATCTATATATCTGCTGCATTTTAGGTAATTGTCGTGTTCTTTATGAAAAATTGTAGGAAAAATAACAATCTTTAAAAGTGCTCCATAGTTGGATCTGTCACTTGAATGGTTTCACGGCAAAAAAACTTAAAGATAATTTTAATCGATTTTTGCATTTTTTTCATAAACGGCTAAACTTATAGCAAAAAGATAAATGGCAATTTTGGAGGAAATTAAATTTTCTACAAAAAAGGTCTGCAGTCAAGAGTTGTGAAAAAATAATAAATAAACGGTTATTTGAAAATTTAATATGGAATTTTTAACACGATAATACAAAAATATTTTAAATGTTTATACGTTGGAATGTATTTATCTTATAAACTAATCACTTTACAACTTTGACTCTACGGTGGGCACTTTTAAAAATTTATATTTTCTTTACAAATTTCCGCAAAGAACAAGATAATTCTATAAAATGCAGGACAGATACAGATATATAAATTCACGTGTTAAATGCATGGAAAAATTTTAAAATTAATTGGCGACCACTTAGAATTAAAATTAAAGATTGAAAATTGGAGAAAATTTATTTTTCTCTTCTAAAATAATATTTTGTCTGTGGATCGCAAAAATAATTGTTTAAAAACGAAGCACCCTAATACATATATTTCTTTTATGCTGGCTATTATTCAAAATGTTTATCTTTATAAATAATTAAAATTTGCAGTAATTTTAGTATTGGAAACGTTACGCACAAAAGTTTCATTAAAATCATTTAACTTATTATAAATGTAAAAATAACTAATATTAAAAATTGTTATTATAATATTGAGTTGAAAGGTGTGAAAATTATTTTTTAAATATTAACAGAATAAGAACAAGTTGCATTTATAGTTCAATATCGATCGATCCTGTGTATAACACTCTGTCTAATCGTAATTAGAAATATGCAATACACAACATTTCTAACATCAGGCACTAGAATGAAATGGTTTAATAATTTGTAGGGATTGATTTATATTTTCATAAAATATATTGAGTAATGAATGCATTGATATTATTACACCATTACGATGTTACGATTTTTATCGATCTGCGTTCAGCGTAGCTGAAAAACATCTGGTCCGCGGGGCAACACCGCAAGGAATAGCGCTAATACGCAATCTTTACTTCCTAAACGATTTCTTATATAAAAACCATACAAATATGTTTGTAATCATTACAGACCCTAAAATAAAATCTGAGTGTAATTTTTAATTATTATAGTCTTTTTTCTGATGTAATAACGCCATCCCAAGGCGCCATTACCCCACAACTTGAGGATATAAAGCAACTCCTTGAAATCTATATTTTTCTTCATCAGACTCAAGATCTAAGAAATTTCTTTTACCTGATTTCGCCACTTTAAAGCCATTACTTAAGAGCAGGACATATGCAAGAAACATAATTAAATTTTCAGAAATAATAAATACACCTATCGCTTTTTCGTCAATGAAAATCATAGAAGTAATTCTCATGAGTCAAACATGTGGTGTCGGAATTTCCAGCACTTGAATGGTAAACAAAAATTTTCAAATATAACTGTTCAGCGCTATTACCATCTAACGCATAAGAGTCAAAGTTTTGGTTAGCGAAGACAACGAACCGCAATAAAAATTTCAAAATAACCCTATCAAGAAAGATCATAAACAGTGCCTCGGCGTTTCTATTACCAAATTGTTATTAGACACTTTTGAAACACAATTTTTTAATAATGTATACATAAAAGATGCCTCTAGAGCATATTACATTTCAAATTTGATAAAATTACCTAGTTTTTGCACAATTACAGCCTAAACTATTATCTTTTTTGCCCCTTAAAACATTGTAATTTAAGTAGGTTTGTTATTTTTTTTAGATTTACATTACATTTTTGTGTAAAACGAACTATAATATCTTCTAGTCCAATCCTTTATTGGTCTATTTAATTTTTTTTACAACATTTTATATTGTTAATTAGAAATGGTAATCAAAATACAAAACATCTAAATTTTTATCGATATTAGGCAACCCATTTCTCTCGGATCGCCCCCTTAATAAATATAACTGAATATTAGTCAGTCCTCTGAACAGCTTATCATTTACTGTACAAAATATGTCTGCAGTTCGCAATGTAGCAGAATCGAATTTCATTTGCTTACAGAATTACTGCCCGGGACTGTAATCCGCATCCTGTATATTTTTTCTTTCAGTCAAGAAGATATCGTTTATTGGAATTGAGTACGGTTGCTGCCGCCTTGATAAGGCGAGCCGTGCGAATTCATGCGACACAGATTAGGTAGGATGCAGACGTCACTTATCCCGAAAACTTTTCACCAGAGGCGTTTATATGGATTTCTCAAACATTAATACAAATACAGTTGAACCTCCATAAGTCGAACCTCAATAAGTCGATTTTTTTATAACTCAAAGTCGAACCTGTTTCCCTAGGACCTGCCTATTTCAACGTTAATATTTTTATATCGATAACTCGAATTTTTCGATAAGCCAAAGCGTATTACAATTCCCTAAATTCAAGTTTTCATTAGTAAATATTTCGATAACTCTAAGTTAAGTTTTACAACTTTTCATAAAAGTACAATACCTGGAAGGATTAAATAACGGGTTTGTTCGGTGTTATTACTGGTCAAAATGCCTATTGTAAAATAGGATGAAAAGGTTAACACCTACTACAAGACTTTGATGTTTTGACGTCGGCACTACAATTGGATTTAAATACTAATTTATGTTTAAATGCTTTCTCAACCGTTATGAATTTTAAGATGGTTTTACCGTTTTTTTACAAGAAAAGGGGCTATTTTTGCCTTTTTGTTTTCGTTCTGGTCATTATTCGTCGAGCAGGAGTACGATCAAATTTATTTTTTGTTGGTTATAGTTTATAACAGTGTGTAAGAGAAAATCTAAAAGATTTAAATACTTTTTCTAAAATTATTTACCGATTAACAAGGAGCGTAAACGAAAATTTAAAAAAAGCTACAGGAGTGTCCTTTTTCCAACTTGGAGAAAGCTATAATTGAATGGTTTTGGTATAAGGTAAAAGATCCTGTTATTGACACTGACCCGGTTTCTGACACTTTCAACTTTACTTTGAATTAATAAAAAGAAAATTACCTCGAATTGATAAATTAATTTTTTCAAAATTAAAATAAATTTACCGTGTACCTATTTAATGACGATATCAGTTACAAAAAAAAACTCACTTAATATAAAATAACATTTAAGCCCAGAGTGACTGTGAAAGCCATTTTTTGGTTATAGTCTAAGCAATTGACAGAAGAGCGTTCGACTATTGAATTAGTGATTTAATCATCATGTAAGTATAAAAATATTATAAAAAATAAAAAAATATATGATTCGATTAATAATACAGCCACACAAAAAAAAAATCATGATCGGGTCAGAAGGTTAGACCATAAATTCTATATGTATTTGGGGTCGCTGAATCCGAATCCGAGGTCAAAAATACCCCTGCACGTCTGAGTTCCGACATAACCTCAAAAAACCTATTTTGAGACAATTTAATATTTTAACGTTGTTATTCAAGCTGTAAAGTAACCAACCGGTTATTATCACATAAACCCTTTATCTCATTACTCCATAACCTCATATTCCCATAACCTCACAACTGAACAACCTTAAAACATTCGTAATCTTACGTATTAAAAACAAACTAAAAAATTTAACTCAAGTTCTAAACGAAAAAACGAAGCAGTGAAACACTGTTTTCCCGTAACATTGTAACTCTATAACCCCACGACTTCATAATTTTGTAACTCCATAACTCAATAACCACAGTAATTTCAGCAATTAAACACTGAAATTTTTTTATTTAAGCTGTAAACTAAAAAATATGATGGCAGATTTCTGTCGGAGGCTAATTCTTAAAACACTGTAGATCACGTTCTATATTTTGAGCATTTTCAAACATATCATTTAAGCATCATAACAGTAAAATTAATTTTATACACTTCTTATTCACAAATTTATCGGAACTAAAAGACCAAAATAAAATAAATGACGTTGAACATTTTTATGCTTTCTTCGCCTTTTGGTAACTACAAAACTCGCACAAATTTATTATGGAAGTTACATTACGATCAATACAGGGGGGCTCCAAATAAATATGGTGCAATTATTACCTTACTTTGTGAATTAAATCGGGTACTCATGCAACAGCTCTATTATTTTGCCAAAAATTGCTAGCACAGGATCCGGTCACCGGATCCGGCATATTGGTACCGGATCCGGTAACCGTTTAATGATGCCGGATCCGCCAGATTGCCGGATCCGTTTTTCCGGATTGCAATCCTTAGTTATGATGCTTAAATGATATGTTTGAAAATGCTCAAAATATAGAACGTGATCTACAGTGTTTTAAGAATAATCTTAGTTATGTTAATTGTCAAATTTTAATTTGTATTGACGTTTTACTGTCATCATTTGTCAAAAATGGTTGTTTTATGTAATAAATACAAATTACGCTATTTATTGGTGCTACCATTTAAAATTTCACTTACAATAAACTTTTAATGGTTTGCTTATTTACATTCTTAAACAACATCTACAATATATTTATAGTTTGTTGAAAAAAAAACGGTTCTAAATGGAAAACATTAAAACGGGCATTTTCAAACGCACTACCAATTTTGCATTTTTTCTTAGAATTATTAGTATTTGAACACTTCAAAATCATTATTTTTGGTCAAAAATTTTATAGCGTGTGTGTACAAGTCCAAACTATCGTATACATTTTCCATTTGTTTATAATTATTTTTTTCAATACTCATAAATAATATGTTTTGTCGATTAAGTCGGTCGGGCATTTTCAAACGCACCTAACAAGGGAACCTTTTAAGCTTAAGTTGGCTTCCCGTAACAAGACCTACACTATTCGATAGCCCTTCAAAAACTATCCTAGAAACCGTTTTCAATTTTCCCAAAATGACACTTGTCACGGTGTAGCACGCGATTTCATTTAACATGTAAAATTCGGAAAACTGGACAACCGCATTGTAAGCAATGGATTGCGGCAATGAAAATGTACTGGTATGGCCGAGTGCATCTGCTCACAATTTTTTTGGTTTTTTTGCTTTTTCTGGTTCGACTCCCCCGAGGAACAACACGATTTTTGAAATTATTTGTGTGAAATTATTGTTTTTTGTCGTTTATATCACGTTGGAAAGTCATTTGCGCGTCTAAAAAAGCTATAGGGTAAGTTCGCCGGTTGTCGGCCAGATAAAAAACAGTTCCCGTTTTCGGCCGTGGGGGTCTAGATTTATAACAGAAAGTCACAACAGGAAGTTGAAGTATTATAATTAATACTAACATAAATATGACTGTAACTAGGCAAATAGCGCCTCACAAGTTTGTTTGACAAGTCGTGTTTTATTACTGACTGGACGAGAACGGGCATATTTACCCTATATACCCTGATTAAACATTTTTATTGCCGCAATCCATTGCTTATAGTGCGGTTGTCCAGTTTTCCGAATTTTACATGTTAAATGAAATCGCGTGCTACACCGTGAAAAGTGTCATTTTGGGAAAATTGAAAACGGTTTCTAGGATAGTTTTTGAAGGGCTATCGAATAGTGTAGGTCTTGTTACGGGAAGCCAACTTAAGCTTAAAAGGTTCCCTTGTTAGGTGCGTTTGAAAATGCCCGACCGACTTAATCGACAAAACATATTATTTATGAGTATTGAAAAAAATAATTATAAACAAATGGAAAATGTATACGATAGTTTGGACTTGTACACACACGCTATAAAATTTTTGACCAAAAATAATGATTTTGAAGTGTTCAAATACTAATAATTCTAAGAAAAAATGCAAAATTGGTAGTGCGTTTGAAAATGCCCGTTTTAATGTTTTCCATTTAGAACCGTTTTTTTTTCAACAAACTATAAATATATTGTAGATGTTGTTTAAGAATGTAAATAAGCAAACCATTAAAAGTTTATTGTAAGTGAAATTTTAAATGGTAGCACCAATAAATAGCGTAATTTGTATTTATTACATAAAACAACCATTTTTGACAAATGATGACAGTAAAACGTCAATACAAATTAAAATTTGACAATTAACATAACTAAGATTATTCTTAAAACACTGTAGATCACGTTCTATATTTTGAGCATTTTCAAACATATCATTTAAGCATCATAACTAAGGATTGCAATCCGGAAAAACGGATCCGGCAATCTGGCGGATCCGGCATCATTAAACGGTTACCGGATCCGGTACCAATATGCCGGATCCGGTGACCGGATCCTGTGCTAGCAATTTTTGGCAAAATAATAGAGCTGTTGCATGAGTACCCGATTTAATTCACAAAGTAAGGTAATAATTGCACCATATTTATTTGGAGCCCCCCTGTATTGATCGTAATGTAACTTCCATAATAAATTTGTGCGAGTTTTGTAGTTACCAAAAGGCGAAGAAAGCATAAAAATGTTCAACGTCATTTATTTTATTTTGGTCTTTTAGTTCCGATAAATTTGTGAATAAGAAGTGTATAAAATTAATTTTACTGTTATGATGCTTAAATGATATGTTTGAAAATGCTCAAAATATAGAACGTAATCTACAGTGTTTTAAGAATAATCTTAGTTATGTTAATTGTCAAATTTTAATTTGTATTGACGTTTTACTGTCATCATTTGTCAAAAATGGTTGTTTTATGTAATAAATACAAATTACGCTATTTATTGGTGCTACCATTTAAAATTTCACTTACAATAAACTTTTAATGGTTTGCTTATTTACATTCTTAAACAACATCTACAATATATTTATAGTTTGTTGAAAAAAAAACGGTTCTAAATGGAAAACATTAAAACGGGCATTTTCAAACGCACTACCAATTTTGCATTTTTTCTTAGAATTATTAGTATTTGAACACTTCAAAATCATTATTTTTGGTCAAAAATTTTATAGCGTGTGTGTACAAGTCCAAACTATCGTATACATTTTCCATTTGTTTATAATTATTTTTTTCAATACTCATAAATAATATGTTTTGTCGATTAAGTCGGTCGGGCATTTTCAAACGCACCTAACAAGGGAACCTTTTAAGCTTAAGTTGGCTTCCCGTAACAAGACCTACACTATTCGATAGCCCTTCAAAAACTATCCTAGAAACCGTTTTCAATTTTCCCAAAATGACACCTGTCACGGTGTAGCACGCGATTTCATTTAACATGTAAAATTCGGAAAACTGGACAACCGCACTATAAGCAATGGATTGCGGCAATAAAAATGTTTAATCAGGGTATATAGGGTAAATATGCCCGTTCTCGTCCAGTCAGTAATAAAACACGACTTGTCAAACAAACTTGTGAGGCGCTATTTGCCTAGTTACAGTCATATTTATGTTAGTATTAATTATAATACTTCAACTTCCTGTTGTGACTTTCTGTTATAAATCTAGACCCCCACGGCCGAAAACGGGAACTGTTTTTTATCTGGCCGACAACCGGCGAACTTACCCTATAGCTTTTTTAGACGCGCAAATGACTTTCCAACGTGATATAAACGACAAAAAACAATAATTTCACACAAATAATTTCAAAAATCGTGTTGTTCCTCGGGGGAGTCGAACCAGAAAAAGCAAAAAAACCAAAAAAATTGTGAGCAGATGCACTCGGCCATACCAGTACATTTTCATTGCCGCAATCCATTGCTTACAATGCGGTTGTCCAGTTTTCCGAATTTTACATGTTAAATGAAATCGCGTGCTACACCGTGACAAGTGTCATTTTGGGAAAATTGAAAACGGTTTCTAGGATAGTTTTTGAAGGGCTATCGAATAGTGTAGGTCTTGTTACGAGAAGCCAACTTAAGATTAAAAGATTCCTTTGTAAGTGTAAATAACTATATTACCTAAATACGGGTCATTCCATATGAAATCAACAAATTTGAATTAAAAAGTGTGGCGCATAATTTATAATTTTAATAAAAAAAATTGTAGATGATCTTTGTGGTGCCGGAAACGCTAAACCACCACCATTTATTTTTTTTATTGTATAACTTTTGAACAGTGCCCATGCGAAGTCAACAATCGGGTCAATTTCATACTTGTACATAATGAGCTGTAGCTTTTTATTTAGAACAGGTATTGAAATGGTTCTTTTTTTATTTGAAAAGGTCATAAATGTGCATTTTATATAATACAATAAAATTGAACTAAAACAATTAGGAACAAGATAGTGACCATCCGACATTTTCACAATTTTTTCTCATTTTTACGATATTTGATTGGACAACCCTGTTGCATATTAAGGGTTGATTTTTTTTTACAATAAAGTACTAACCCTTGTGACGTCGTGACATAATTATAATTGTCCCAGAATAAAATCTTCTACGAAAAAAAAATGGTAAACATTGATAATTTTGAAAAAAGCTCAACTTTGACCCCAAAAAATAAAATATATCTTCGTTAATTATGTCCGATTAGTGCCGTTCTGTTATTTTCACCTCTTTAAGAAATATGATTTTTTTAAAAGTGCTACTTTTACAAATAAATATGAAAATAATCTGAGAGTTTGATAATTTATAAAAGTTTTATAACTTATTTAAACTATTAGAATTATGCCAATTTATGATAAAAATAATTAAATAAAAGTCAACATGTAGGTATACATTATTTATTTTTCATTACAAATTTTTATTATCTTGAGATTTTCTGAGCTAGAATATCGTCGCACTTTTAATTTATTATTTGAGATGGGGACAAAACAATGATAGGATCGTGTGTTTTTTATTGTTATTATATTATTTTTAATAAATAACAGAATTTGAAAATTTTGATTTTTATTTGATTAATTTTATCCTAAATTGACATAATTCTAATAGATTAAATAAGTTAGAAAACTTCTATAAATTGTCAAACTCGCAGATTATTTTCTTATTTATTTGTAAAAGTAACACTTTTAAAAAAAACATATTTCCTAAAGAGGTGAAAATAATAGAATGGCACTAATTGGACATAATTGACGAAGATATAGACTATATTTCTTGAAAATTTCAGATTGTTATTTTTTCCTCCACATGGTTTTTTTTGGGGTCAAAGTTGAACTTTTTTCAAAATTATCAATGTTCACCATTTTTTTTTGTAGAAGATTTTATTCTTGGACAATTATAATTATGTCACGACATCACAAGGGTTAGTACTTTATTGTAAAAAAAATCAACCCTGAATATGCAACAGGGTTGACACAGCGTCCAATCAAATATCGTAAAAATGAGAAAAAATTGTGGAAATGTCGGATGGTCACTATCTTGTTCCTAATTGTTTTAGTTCAATTTTATTGTATTATATAAAATGCACATTTATGACCCTTTCAAATAAAAAAAGAACCATTTCAATACCTGTTCTAAATAAAAAGCTACAGCCCATTATGTACAAGTATGAAATTGACCAAATTTTTGACTTCGGATGGGCACTGTACAAAAGTTATACAATAAAAAAAATATATGTTTGTGGTTTAGCGTTTTTGGCACCACAAAGATCATCTACAATTTTTTTTATTAAAACTAAAAATCATGCAGCACACCCCATTTGTTGATTTCATATGGAATGAGCCATACTTAATAACAATAAATAATGTTAATAATTGTTTACAAATTTTGGTTATTTTGTATAAAGGATGGTAAATATAGATATGATATATATCATATTTATATATTTATATCATATATGTATATACCAGGTGTGCAACCTTAAAACGGCCGTTTTCTAATAGATGGCAGTACGCGCGCATTAGGCATTAGCCAACCTTGCCTGCCATTTTTTCTCATTGCTTTGATCTTTGCCATTAGTAAATAAAAGACAAAGTCAGCAATTTCGGACAATAACGTGTCCTTTGATCACGATAAACATGTCGAATTTTGTGCCAGATAAAGAGCATTTGCGGGGAGCACTGCTATTCCTCTTCAATGGGAAGAAATCCGCCGCCGAAGCGCATAGAATTCTTGTGGAGGTCTATGGCGACAGTGCTCTTAGTGAAACTTGGTGCAGAGCGTGGTTTCGGCAATTCAGAGACGGAATTTTTAACGTCACCGACAAGAAGCGCGAAAATCGACCAAAAGTTTTTGAGGACACCGAATTGCAAGATTTATTGGACGAAGACGATACCCAATCGCAGAAACAACTTGCCGCGAAGTTGAATGTTAGCCACCAAGCAATTTCGAAACGCCTTTTTGCTATGGGAAAGATCCAAAAGATCGGGAAGTGGGTGCCACATCAATTGAACGATCGACAGATGGAACGACGCCAGACCGCATGCGAAATCTTGCTTGATCGGCACAACAGAAAATCATTTTTGCATCGAATCGTCACTGGCGATGAAAAATAGATCTTTTTTGAAAACCCTAAGCGCAAAAAATCGTCGGTGGACCCCGGAGAACCCTCAACATCGTCTGCTAGACCAAATCGATTCGGGAAAAAGACAATGCTGTGTGTTTGGTGGGACCAGAAGGGGGTGGTTTACTACGAACTGTTGAAACCTGGTGAATCGATCAATACTCAACGCTACCAACAACAAATCATCAAATTGGATCGTGAATTGTGCAAAAAAAGACCCGAACACGCGGATCGGCATGAGGGTATCATTTTCCAGCACGACAACGCACCATCACACACAGCAAGATTGGTCCGGGATACATTGGATGCACTTGGCTGGGAGTTGCTACCCCACCCGCCCTACTCTCCTGATCGGGCCCCTTCAGATTATTATTTGTTTGCGTCGATGGGACACGCACTTGCTGAGCAGCACTTCAATTCTTATGAAGATGTTAAAAAATGTCTCGATGGGTGGTTCTTATCCAAAGGGGATGAATTCTTTTGGGGTGGAATCCACAATCTTCCTCGAAGATGGGAAAAATGTATAGCCAGCGAGGGCAAATACATCGAATAAAATATTTTTCACTTTTCTGCGTTAATTATTGTGTTTTGCTAAATAAAAAAACAGCCGTTTTAAGGTTGCACACGTGGTATACAGTGTGTCCCAAATTGAGTAGGCTAACATGGGTATCTTTCTTATTAGTGGAGATAGAAGTTTGGTTAAATGGGCAATGTTTTGCAGTATTAGGTGCCCATTCAGATTCTGTTAAGAAAATTTTAAAATTCCGAATAGTTCCGAAGTTATGGTCAAAAAACTGAAAATTGTCATTTTCTTTAATGTCAAATAACTTTGTAATTATAAAAATTACAAATAAAAGTTTAACACAAAAGTTACTAGGTTTCATAAAGTACAGATGGAAATTAAGTCAAAATTAAATTCAAAATGGCGGTTTCCAAGATATTGATACCAACTTTCTTTTTAAATAGGCGCCATATTGGATTTTTACATAGTTAAATAGCATTTTTTTTTCTTTTCAACCATGTATAACAACCCAAATTTAAATAAAAAATTATTAACAATATTATATTTTTCTGTTTAAAATCAAGTAGCCATGAATTATCAAAGAACAATAAAACAGCATAATACAAGCCAACGTCATTATATTTATTTTTTGACCAATATTGTAAGCTTTTTAAATAATAATAATTATTACCTTATAAATAATTCAAAATGGCAAAGTTTTTAACTGAGCAGTATCATAGGTTTAGTACCTACATTAAATGTTACAAAAGCTCCTGCGTTGCTGCACAAAGATACTTTAACAGTTTAAAAAAAAAAAGCAACCAAACGTTAAAATTATTAAAAGATTGGATGTGAATATGCAGAAGTATGGATGTTTACAGTAACCAAATTGAAAGAATGTGGAAGATGATCTTTATCATTTTTTTTTCTTGGAAAACTGTTAAAAAGCAACGGAACTTTAAAATTTTTAAAAGATTGGATGTGAATATGTAGAAGTATGGATGTTTACAATAACCAAATTGAAAGAATGTGGAAGACGATCTTCATTTTTTTTTTTGAAAACTGTTAAAGTATGTTTGTGCAGCAACGCAGGAGCTTTTGTAACATTGAATGTAGGTACAAAACATATCATACTGCGTAGTTAAAAACTTTGCCATTTTGAATTATTTATAAGGTAATAATTATTATTATTTAAAAAGCTTACAATATCAGTCAAAAAATAAATATAATGACCTTGGCTTGTATTATGCTGTTTCATTGTTCTTTGATAATTCATGGCTACTTGATTTTAAACAGAAAAATTTAATATTGTTAATAATTTTTTATTTAAATTTGGGTTGTTATACATGGTTAAAAAGAGAAAAAAAAATGCTATTTAACTATGTAAAAATACAATATGGCGCCTATTTAAAATAAGAAAGTTGGTATCAATATCTTGGAAACCACCATTTTGAATTTAATTTTGACTTAATTTCCATCTGTATTTTATGAAACCTAGTAACTTTTGTATTAAACTTTTTTTTTTAATTTTTATAATTACAAAGTTATTTGACATTAAAGAAAATGACAATTTTCAGTTTTTTGACCATAACTTCGGAACTATTCAGAATTTTAAAATTTTCTTAACAGAATCTGAATGGGCACCTAAAACTGCAAAATATTGCCCATTCAACCAAACTTCTATCTTCACTAATAAGAAAGATACCCATGTTAGCTTACTCAATTTGGGACACCCTGTATATATATATATATATATATATATATAAGATTTCTGTGTATATACACAAAAAGTATTTAACACGACTTTTTTTGATAACTCAAATTAATTTTAGTTTCCCTTCGACTTCGACTTATCGAGGTTCGACTGTATTCGTAAATTTCCCAAAAATTAAAAAACAAAAATACTAATAAATACAAATTCTCATGGGGCTTTACGTATATCCAAATTAGTGCAAAATATAATTTAAAAAGTTTGAACTAAGTAACTCTATTTTTTTCAACGATCTTACCTATTTACGTGAGATTCGACTTGTTTCTGTTATTTATTTATAATATTGTATTGATAGTAAGATACTGAATTGGCATCAGTTTCTGAGAACCCTATTTACACCTTATAGTCGGCTTTTAGAACTTAGGTAAATGAGTAAACCCCCTTTTTTATGCAAATCCAATTCCTTCTGCTTGAGAAAGAAGGTTTGAAATTTTGTGCGTTATCTGATGCTTTGATTATATATAACAGTATATATAATAATATATATATAATAATATATATATATAACAATATATATAATCAAAGTCTGATGTGTAAACTATTATAATTTTTATAAAAAGTAGGACCGGCCGCGGAAAATATGTGTTGTATATACTCACACTGCACTCTGTTGATAATATAAGAAAATAATTGTTAAAGCCAAGCCGGTATCGGGAAAAACTCTGAAATTCCAACATCTGAGACAGTTCATATAAAAAGTAGGGGTTTAATAAAAAAATAGGAAAACATATGTGCACTATTTATTACTAAAAACTATTACAATTTAGCAGTTAAATTAGTTGTTGATTTATTAATTATTTTATTCAATTTACTATGTGCTTCTTCATAATGTGGTTTTAAAGATTCTCTCACTTTATTAATCCAACGACTAAGTAAAGGACGTCCAACTTCTGGGTTATAACCAGCAACCCCTAAAAAAAGAAAAAAATAAAGTATGTTTGAAATATGTCATATAATGAGAATCATACGAGGTTGCTCAATTTCACATGCAGCCCAAATATCTGCTGCAGAAATATTATTGCCTGTAATGTACTCGTTTTCTGTTAACCACAACTGTTGAAAATCGTCAAGTCCATTTGCCATTCTGCTCTCATAGTCTGCTACTCTTTTGGGATTTGCTGGTTCCCCAGTTACCATTGGCATTACAAACTAAATAAAAGATGAATGTAACATTCATAAAACAGTATTTGACAAAATTAATATTGACCTTGATTCTAAAGTATAACGAACAATATGTTCGAATGTTATTATGTTGCCATTCTAAATATTCATCAACCCTTGCTCGTGCTTTAATATCTTTTGGGTACAGGTGATCAGGTATTTCATTTTCGCTAGACAAATAGCGCAAAATTGCAACACTGCAAAAATCAATAGGTTGCATCAGTACGTAAGTCTGTTAAAAACCATCTGATAATGAGATGAAAAATATGAATTACCTCTCTGTCAGTTTAAAATTACCATGATGAAGAACAGGTACTTTTTTAAAACGGGATACTTGGCTTTCGTATTCTTCAGTGAGATGTTCTCCTAGAACATTTCAATATGTTAGTTGCCATCTTATTTACTTTGTAATATGCTCATTAATATTGCTTACCTTTAGCTAAAGATATAATACATTTTTCAAAGGGTATAGCAGAAGTTTTCAAAAATATGTATAAAGCTCTAGAAGGCTGTGATAGACTATCGAAATACAATTTTAAAACCATTTTATTACGTTGATTACCCACAGTCTATAGAAAACAGTAAAAAATGTACAATGTTTATACAATTTTGGACTTTGAAACAGTACTTTGTTATGCTTAACTCATAGAGTGCGAACCGCCCCACCACTTCAAACATTAAGTATACACATAGGCGTAACTACTAAGAAATAAAATATTAAATGTATTATAATAAATTAGAAAATTTAGGTGGATCATCAAAAAATCTATTTAAAATTCTCTCCTCGAGTATTACAGAGTATTCATTTTTTTTTACTAGGAGTCGTTACAGCACAATACACTAGAACTTCTAGTTACACCACTGTTTATTTAGATCAATCATAATAGAAATGTGTAAATACATACAGTCAGTTTCATTCATTTTGGCACGATAGACGAGCAAAAAAGAAATTGTTTAGAGAACGAGCGAAGGCCGGCTAACCGGCGTATTTACCCTATTAATTGATTAAAATTAGGTATAATATATGGAATTATGTACTAGTAATGGGCATTTTTGTAATTCCCAAATCTGTACATATGTATAAATAAAATTGAAGTGTCTGTCTGTGATTTTAAAGTAAAGGCTTTTTAAGCTTATGTGATTATTTGCACATTACCAAAACCAAAACACACGTTTTTAATATTTTTATTTGACTGTCTATCGATTTGTTTGTTCAGGCTAATTTACAAAACAGCTTAACCCATTTTGACAGAACTTTCATTGCCATGTATAAGATTTTACAGAGAGTAATCTGAACTACTTTTTATCCTGGAAATATTTGGAACTCCTATATAAATATTGGAAAACTGTAAAAATTAAAAGTAAGTAAATAAACTTATGTTTATTTATGGGTATACCACGCGAATCAAGTCGGCGGTAATCGTTAGTAAAGGGTGTTTCAAATTGAGCGCCTTTTTTTTAAAATTAAGTAAAACACATAATTTGCATTGATTTTAAAAAACTCGTTATTGATAATTTAAATAAAATGTATGACATTTAAACACAAAAAATAATATTTGTCAAATGTCCACTTCTTGTAGCTCCACACACATGATCTGCCAATTAATTATTTTTTGAGAAAAATCATCTAGTAATCCAATTGACAAATGTACGACGTTTAGAATCGTCCAAAGGCTTTAATTCCTTTATTATTTGGACCCTATATGCCTTTAGAGATAAATACTTTCGTAAAATACGCCATGTTGTTGTTTTACTGAGCTCAACTTGTTGTCATCGTTGACTAATGGACATTTCAGGCTCTTCAGCAACACTTTCACGAACCATATCAATGTGCTCTTGTGAACGACCAAAAAGATTTCATTTTTTTATATTTTTATCTTCTGCGGAACCAGTCTCTTTAAGTTTTTGAACAATTCGACTACTAGTCCTTCTAGATGAACGATTATGTAAACAATAAAAATCACGTAATTTTCTAAAAAGCTTTTTCACAGAACGCAGATTTTCATAAAATAATTCAACAATTTAAATGCGCTTTTGAATCGTGTACCACTTCATTTTTCTTAATATCATACATCACACTTCTTAAATGTTAAAAGACCCAGACGAATTCAATGCGCTATCTATGTTTTATTTAATTTTAATAAAAAAAGACTCAATTTGAAACACCCTTTATAAAATTAAAATGTTTAATGTTTGATAATAAAATTAAAATCTTGTTTGTAATTAATCATTCAAACAATAAAAAAAAGTGAATTATAGAAATTCATAATTTTTATTTAAAAAACTACAATTATATTTATTATTTATAATTGGAATTACAAATTATAAAATTATAAATATATATATGGGTGATTCTACAAAAAGAGGTAATGTGTGCGGCAATCATAAAATAGCTTTTTTATTCTATGTGTTGTCATTTTATACAATAAATCACAGCATTTTAATGTATTTTATAAATAGCATTATGATTTAATGCCCAATTAAAGTCCATTTTCCTAAAATTCCATATTTAAGTCTAAAAAAGTCTCTACCCTGGCCTGTCTCCATGACGTTTTTAGTTAAACATACAGACAGTACATACGTTCTTTAACGCAGTTGCCACATTAAAGTATGTTTAGCACAAACTTAAACAAGTATACTTAAGTATTATAAAGAGAAAATATAACAATATTTGTTTCGTCTTTCAATAATTTTCGAACTTCATTTTTGTCCCGTTTTTTTTGCGTATCTACCCTGGAAAATTTTGATCCGTTAATACAGACAGAAATATCACACAGTTTTATACAAAAATGCGATCAAGGGCGCATATCAACGTAAAATTAATAACACTAAACACACGAGCCGTTAAATCGCTGACATTTGTCTCTGGCGCAACGCGACAGTGTGGTGTAGTGGTTTCGCAAGATAATTATGTCACTCCCCTGGTAAGTCGTAAAATTTATAAAATTCACTTAATTTATTTGCATTTACTGCTTAAATTAAACAATACTGTAATAGTTAAGGTGTGATATATTATTAGTCCAATATTAACTTATGTCAGTTAGAAATTTTAAATTTGTCACAAAAACGTCACTCCCTTGCCGTATTTCTCCTGGTAAAATAATTACTAAGAAAGATACTCATTAACCAAAGAGATAATTTGGATCATAAGATGTGTTCAGTATATAAGATCAAGACGGCCTGACCATTATCAGTAATAAAAATAAGAGAGTTGTTTATAGATATGTCATAATAATAATACAAAATGCTTGTTACTGAAAAGCAATAAAATTATAAACCTTAAAAATCATCAAAATTTGGGAAGTTAGCAATAACCCCCAACAAGATGTTTGTGCAAACTAATCCAGATATACAGTGTGTCCCAAATAGAGTAGGCTAACATGGGTATCTTTCTTATTAGTAAAGATAGAAGTTTGGTTAAATAGGCAATGTTTTGCAGTTTTAGGTGCCCATTCAGATTCTGTTAAGAAAATTTTAAAATTCCGAATAGTTCCAAAGTTATCGTAAAAAAACTGAAAATTGTCATTTTCTTTAATGTCAAATAACTTTGTAATTATAAAATTTACAAAAAAAAGTTTAGAATAAAAGTTCCTAGGTTTCATACAATACAAATAGAAATTAAGTCAAAATTAAATCCAAAATGGCGGTTTTCAACATATTGATACCAACTTTCTTATTTTAAATGGACGCCATATTGTATTTTTACATAGTTAAATATAATTTTTTTTTCTCTTTTCAACCATGTATAACAACCCATATTTAAATAAAAAATTATTAATAATATTAAATTTTTTTGTTTTAAATCAAGTAGCCATGAATTATCAAAGAACAATTAAACAGCACAATACAAGCCAACGTCATTATATTTATTTTTTGACTAATATTGTAAGTTTTTTGAATAATAATTATTATTGCCTTATAAATAATTCAAAATTGCTAAGTTTTTTACTGAGCGGTATGATATGTTTTGTACCTACATTAAATGTTACACAAGCTCCTGCGTTGCTGGACAAACATACTTTAACAGTTTTCCAAGAAAAAAAAATGATAAAGATCATCTTCCACATTCTTTCAATTTGGTTACTGTAAACATCCATACTTCTGCATATTCACATCCAATCTTTTAATAATTTTAACGTTTGGTTGCTTTTGTTTTTTTAAACTGTTAAAGTATCTTTGTGCAGCAACGCAGGAGCTTTTGTAACATTTAATGTAGGTACTAAACCTATGATACTGCTCAGTTAAAAACTTTGCCATTTTGAATTATTTATAAGGTAATAATTATTATTATTTAAAAAGCTTACAATATTGGTCAAAAAATAAATATAATGACGTTGGCTTGTATTATGCTGTTTAATTGTTCTTTGATAATTCATGGCTACTTGATTTAAAACAGAAAAATTTAATATTGTTAATCATTTTTTATTTAAATATGGGTGGTTATACATGATTGAAAAGACAAAAAAAAATGCTATTTAACTATGTAAAAATCCAATATAACGTCTATTTAAAATAAGAAAGTTGGTATCAATATCTTGAAAACCGCCATTTTGGATTTAATTTTGACTTAATTTCTATCTGTATTTTATGAAACCTAGTAACTTTTATTTTAAACTTTTTTTTGTAAATTTTATAATTACAAAGTTATTTGACATTAAAGAAAATGACAATTTTCAGTTTTTTTACGATAACTTCGGAACTATTCGGAATTTAAAAATTTTCTTAACAGAATCTGAATGGGCACCTAAAACTGCAAAACATTGCCCTCTTAACCAAACTTCTATCTTCACTAATAAGAAAGATACCCATGTTAGCCTACTCTATTTGGGACACACTGTATATCAACATTCTCAAGAAACGTTTTAAATTATTCTGGTAAAAAAAAGGAGTATGATAAAAAATAAATGATAATTTCTTTGTTTATAATCCGATTTTACTGATTTTTTTCAGTTTATATCATAAGTAAAACTTGTTTTAATGAAAGGTATGGTATTAGTATAAATAATATACAAATTATTCTAATTATAAATTAAAAAGCGCTAGTCCCTACCCTGGCCTTTTAAAAATAACTAAATACAGTAAAACCTCTCTTAACGGACACCCCTCTTCAACGGACAATTTTATAAAGTCTCGGCAAAAAGTATAGGAAAATAATATATTTAGGCCCCCTTTTCAACGGACACCCTCTAACGGACGCGGACAGCCTAATTATGGTTACCAAGAGACATATTTACCCCTCTTAAACGGACACTTACAAAGCCATAAAATTGAAAAAACGTCGTTTAATGCTCTGAAGTATTAAAATATCTTTGTTCCATTATACACAACAACACAAGTCTCCTGTAAATTGATTTTGAAGATCACTTTTGTTTCTTTGACGTATTTTTTATTTATAAAACAAGTTCTTTTATCTACCCGTAAATAGGAAACTCGCCTTACTTTAAAACCTTCCAGGAAGTTTAGTTAAATTTAATTTACAAATTGTTGGCGCTTCATGAGAAGCCAATTGTACATTCTAAAACTAAACAAACAAAAATTACTTTTTTTTTTAAAGTTAATTATTATTAAATATTAACAAGTTATTAAATTAGTTTTTACATATTTCATTTATTTTCTATTTTATTTTTTAATTCTTTGTATCTATCTAACACATATAATAATAATTTTTAATTAGATCTATATTCGATTTATTTTCTACTTACTCATTTTTTTAACACCTCTCCTTAGTGGACACCCCTCCACAACGGACAATATTGTTGGTCCCGCGACTGTCCGTTCAAGAGAGGTTTTACTGTATGTATAAAGTGACTTGCCCTTACATGAATGTGTAGATAAACGGGACTAAAATCGTAATATATGTGTTTAATCAAAAAACTCGAATTTTTCTCCTTGAGGCATTCTCTATAATTTTAAAACCTCTTAACGTAGAATCACCCATATAATTATAATTGTTTTTGTGATTTATAATTATAAAATGTAGGTTCAAATTTTTTTCAACAAATTTTTATTTGTTACAAGACTACGTAAATTTAATAAAATAAATTGTAACTTATAAATCATTTAAAAACTTTAATATGGTCAATACAATTCGGTAGAAGTCAGGGGACCGTATATTGCGTCGTTATAAAAATTATCACTCTTAAATTGCAGAAAACTGATTCTTTATTGAAATGTGTAATTATACAAACATTATACATGTATGTACCTATACCTAATACAGATCTTATTGTAAGTAATAACATTATAACTATGAAGAAATATATTAAACATCACAAAATCTGAAGGAAGGTTATTACACTTTTTGGAAGTAGTTTTTGATTATTGGATTGTTTTTGTATTTTTCGTACGAACCTTGTGGCTAATCCGACGATTTATTCATAAATCACGAAAGGTTCTTAAAAGTATGACCTCTATTGCCACTTGTCGGTAGTCCACAAAGAAAAAGAAATTGGCGTCAAGTTTCGTCAAAAGGCAGTGCATGGTTTCTCACGGGCGAGGCACGGGTAATAAAAAAAAGGCAAAATGCTTTACCACAGTCTGGAACAATGCCTGATTTATAAATCAATTAATATAAAGACCACATTATAGCAAATCGCCAGTCGTTGTAGAGGATTTAATATACATATGTATGTATGTACTTACATCAATCTCAACTTAAATTAGATCGCTAAAATATGCACAAAATATTGCTACAATGTTGCAAGAATTACGTTTAAATATTGCAGGTAACGTTGTTGAAATATTCCAGCAATATTCCTATGTGCGATTTTTACGTTGCCGGTAATATTGACCCAATATTACTTAGTTACTTCGTAATTGTTAAAACATTGCACCGCAATATTGACACAATATTTTTGTGCATATACATATTAGGTATGTATTTTAAATTGCATAGATAATTAAATGTACAAAATACGATATAATTTATTTTAAAATTTATTTCGCATCTTATTGCATAATTTTTCTTATACAATTACAGTGGAACCTCGATAAGTCGAAGTCGAAAGGACACCAAAATTAATGCGAGTTATCAATAATTCGAGTTATTAGAAAAAGTTCAGTTACACACTTAAGTATAAGTATAGGTATATACAGGGTGTCCCAAATTGAGTAGGCTAACATGGGTGTCTTTCTTATTAGTGAAGATAGAATTTTGGTTAAATAGGCAATGTTTTGCAGTTTTAGGTGCCCATTCAGATTCCGTTAAGAAAATTTTAAAATTCCGAATAGTTCCGAAGTTATCGTAAAAAAACTGAAAATTGTCATTTTCTTTAATCTCAAATAACTTGGTAATTATAAAAATTACAAAAAAAAGTTTAGTATAAAAGTTACTAGGTATCATAAAATAAAAATGGAAATAAACTCAAAATTAAATTCAAAATGGCGGCTTCCAAGATATTGATACCAACTTTCTTATTTTAAATAGACGCCATATTGGATTTTTACATAATTAAATAGCATTTTTTTTTCTCTTTTCAACCATGTATAACAACCCATATTTAAATAAAATATTATTAATAATATTAAAGGTTTTACTCACAGTATCAAAACCTTTACTTATAAAACAAATGAAACTTATATTAAATGTTCAAAATGCTGACCATTATTTCTTAAACACAATAGACACCGTCTTCGGACACTTGTGGTTGTTTTTTGCAGGGTATTTCGATTGATAGTATGAAATGCCTGCATCACTGCTTCACGCTATTGTTATAATTAAAACTACTTCCATACACTTTATTTTTTAAGGTGCCCCACAAATAAAAATCAAGAGGTGTTAAATCAGGCGATCGAGGTGGCCACTGGTTAACTGTATTTGTAGCTATTAACCTATTATTAAAACGACTATTCAAATAATCAATCACACTCTTCGCATTGTGTGCAGGGGCACCATCTTGCTGGTACCATATTTGTAAATTCTGAGCTAGTGGTAGATCATCCAATACATCTTCCAGGGATGTTTGAAGAATATCTAGGTATCTTTGAGCAGTTAAATTTTCATTAAAGATTATAGGGCCGATTAAACGGTTCCCCAATATTGCACAGAAAACATTAAATCCAAAGCGAATCTGATTTTGCCGTGGAATAATTATATGTGGATTTTTTAAAGCCCAGTGGTGCTCATTGCGTCGATTGAATAACCCACAATTTGAAAAGTAAGTTTCGTCAGTCCACAAAATGTGGTTGATGAAGTCATCATTTTTTGTTGTCTTATTAATGAGCCAATTGCAAAATGTAACTCTTCAAATATGGTCGTTGGGTCTTAATGTTTGAAAAATGTTTAGTTTGTAAGGGTGAAACTTGTGTTTTTTTTAAATCCTCGATGCCTTAGATTTAGACACATTAACTTGCGCTTCGATTTCCCTCGTTGAAATATTAGGATTGACCGCTACAGACGCTAGTGTTAACAAATTATCTTCATCATCTTCCACAAAGTTTCGATTTGGTTTCTGTAAACATCCATACTTCTGCAAATTAACATCCAATCTTTTGAAAATTTTAACATTTGGTTGCTTTCTTTCTGAAAAACTGTTAAAGTATGTTTGTGCAGCAACGCAAGAGCTTTTGTAACATTTAATGTAAGTGCAAAACATGTCATACTGCTCAGTTGTTGAAAACTTTGCCATTTTCAATTAGTTATAAGATAATAATTATAATTATTCGAAAAACGTATATCACTCAAAAAATTAATATAATGACGTTGACTTGTATTCTGCTGTTTTTTATTGTTCTTTGATAATTTATGTCTATTTGATTTAAAACTAAAACCTTTAATTTTCTTAATATTGTTAATAATTTCTTTATTTAAATATGGGTTGTTATACATGGTTGAAAAGAGAAAAAAAAATGCTATTCAAATTATGTAAAAATCCAATATGGCGTCCATTTAAAATAAGAAAGTTGGTATCAATATCTTGGAAACCGCCATTTTGAATTTAATTTTGAGTTAATTTTTATTTGTATTTTATAAAACCTAGTAACTTTTATATTAAATTTTTTTTTGTAATTTTTATAATTCCCAAGTTATTTGACATTAAAGAAAATGACAATTTTCAGTTTTTTGACGATAACTTTGGAACTATTCCGAGTTTTAAAATTTTCTTAACAGAATCTGAATGGGCACCTAAAACTGCAAAACATTGCCTATTTAACCAAACTTCTATCTCCACTAATAAGAAAGATACCCATGTTAGCCTACTCAATTTGGGCACACTGTATATGAGGGTGAAGCGAAAAAAAAATTTTGTTTTTTTCTTAGCCTGGGGCTAGAATTTGTAGCTTACAAAAAATAAAGATTTTTGAAAAAAAAAATTTTTTTTACTCAACATCTTGAGGTGGTCCACTCTTTTTTAAATTAAATTAAAGTTAAAATTCTTTTGAAACAAAAAAAAAAAAATTTGGCTTGTAATCTTCAAATTTATCTGAAAATGAACAAATTTGAACGTTTCTAACTCAGAATTCACTTTAATGCCTAAGAAAAGTATGTTATTGTTTCGGAATTTTTTTGAAAACTGCAATAATGGCGATAGAAAATTTTTTTAAGTTAATAATTGTTAATGGGCAAGAAAGAGAACACTTCGCAGCTTCTGGAACACTTTTTTTTTTGTTTCAAAAGAATTTTAACTTGAATTTAATTTTAAAAATAAGCTGGCCACCTCAAGATGTTGAGTAAAAATTTTTTTTTTAATGGTTATTTTTTATAAGCTGCAAATTATAGCCCCAGGCTAAGAAAAATTTTCTTTTCGCTCCACCTTAATATACCAGGTGTGCAACCTTAAAACGGCCGTTTACTAATAGATGGCAGTACGCGCGCATTAGGCGTTAGCCAACCTTGCTTGCCATTTTTTCTCATTGCTTTGATCTTTGCCATTAGTAAACAAAAGACAACGTCAGCAATTTCGGACAATAACGTGTCCTTTGATCACGATAAACATGTCGAATTTTGTGCCAGATAAAGAGCATTTGCGGGAGCACTGCTATTCCTCTTCAATTGGAAGAAATCCGCCGCCGAAGCGCATAGAATTCTTGTGGAGGTCTATGGCGACAGTGCTCTTAGTGAAACTCGGTGCAGAGCGTGGTTTCGGCAATTCAGAGACGGAATTTTTAACGTCACCGACAAGAAGCGCGAAAATTGACCAAAAGTTTTTGAGGACACCGAATTGCAAGATTTATTGGACGAAGACGATACCCAATCGCAGAAACAACTTGCCGCGAAGTTGAATGTTAGCCACCAAGCAATTTCGAAACGCCTTTTTGCTATGGGAAAGATCCAAAAGATCGGGAAGTGGGTGCCACATCAATTGAACGATCGACAGATGGAACGACGCCAGACCGCGTGCGAAATCTTGCTTGATAGGCACAACAGAAAATCATTTTTGCATCGAATCGTCACTGGCGATGAAAAATGGATCTTTTTTGAAAACCCTAAGCGCAAAACATCGTGGGTGGACCCCGGAGAACCCTCAACATCGTCTGCTAGCCCAAATCGATTCGGGAAAAAGACAATGCTGTGTGTTTGGTGGGACCAGAAAGGGGTGGTTTACTACGAACTGTTGAAACCTGGTGAAACGATCAATACTCAACGCTACCAACAACAAATCATCGAATTGGATCGTGAATTGTGCAAAAAAAGACCCGAACACGCGGATCGGCATGAGGGTATCATTTTCCAGCACGACAACGCACCATCACACACAGCAAGATTGGTCCGGGATACATTGGATGCACTTGGCTGGGAGTTGCTACCCCACCCGCGCTACTCTCCTGATCTGGCCCCTTCAGATTACCATTTGTTTGCGTCGATGGGACACGCACTTGCTGAGCAGCACTTCAATTCTTATGAAGATGTTAAAAAATGGCTCGATGGGTGGTTCTTATCCAAAGGGGATGAATTCTTTCTCGAATCTTCCTCGAAGATGGGAAAAATGTATAGCCAGCGAGGGCCATTACTTCGAATAAAATATTTTTCACTTTTCTGCGTTAATTATTGTGTTTTGCTAAATAAAAAAACAGCCGTTTTAAGGTTGCACACCTGGTACACTCACACCATTTAGTAATGTCCCTTGGTTTGGAGCGGACGGATCGTTCGTGTCCGACGTGGAGAATAATAAAGAAAACGCTAGTTTCAACTTCAACTCTCCGTTATTATTTTACAATCCTACACATGATGGTGGTATTCACTTTTTACAGATTAACAATACACTTTTTATCTTTCACCCATAAGAAAAAAAATATTTTAATATAAATGAAAGTTAATACAAGATAATTTTATCATTACAAAATAATGTAATTATTCTTTTCTACGCATATACCTTGTGTTAAAAATCCATGTCTTTCTTTTAAATTCCATATAAGTTAGTTTGTGTATATATTAAGAATATTTAACATAACTGAAAATAGAACTATGCGAATTTTGATTTCAGGAATTAATTAGTGAAGTTTTCTATAAAAGATTTTCTTTTCCATTTCTAAGCAAATATATCCTATCGAAAATTATTATTATAACTCTTCACATAAGAGTTAATATTTAAATACTAAAATTAACTGAATTGTAAATTTGTTAACAATTTTCGGATACTCCTAACGATTGGCAGCTCATTTCGCTGTTAAAATTCTTATAACTGCATTGCCAGCATTTTAAAATAGAACAAATTCAGATTAATTTTAAATTGTTAATATTGTTGTTGTTGGCGCCTTTTTATACCTGTATCAGGTTTAGGCGTTTTCCCCGCTTGAAACTTTGTTGTGAATGTTGTAGTGTTTCAAAGATTCAAGGCACCTACTGTTTTACGTGGATTGCGAACCACGGCAATTTCTAAGGAAATTTTGAGCAGTTTTACTCTTGCCAGGTGCTCAGCCTTGCGAAGAGAAGAGGAGCGTGAAATTTTCGATGGTCGGCGCGGGGATTCGAACCACTTCGAATCCACCTCGCTAGCAAAGCAGCCCAAACACTAAACCACTTGCACCACGCTTCCTCTTAAATTGTTAATATTACCCTTATTAATGTTTTTTCTAAAGCATTGTTTGATATGTCTATCTGCAGTTGGGACATAAATACCATAACTATTCATTTGAAAATTATTAGAATCTAGTTTGTTTTTTTTATTATGGACCCATAATTTTTACATTAATTGATTTTATTTGAATTATTACGAGTATGTATTAAACCTCATTTGAATAGAAGTCACCATTGAATTAAATTATCGATATTCGAGTTACATTATTGCCAGAGAATGGTGGATGGAATGCAGGGAAGACTTTTACAATGTATAGCTGCAAATGGGTACTACACAAACTACTAAACGCAATTTATTTTATTAATTTGTTAATAAGTTTTATTTTAGTTCTATTTATTACCTAATTATGTTATGTAAATAAATTTTATTCAGAATACGTATTTTGCAAAAACGTGTGTTTGATTTCCTAAAAAATATACAAACAGGGTCATTCCATATGAAATCAACAAATGGGGTGTGCCGCATGATTTTTAATTTTAATATAAAAAATTGTAGACGATCTTTGTGGTGCCAAAATGTTAAACCACCATCATTTATTTTTTATTGTATAACTTCTGATCAGTACGCATCCGAATTCAAAAATTGAGTCAATTTCATACTTGTACATAATGGGCTCTAGTTTTATTTAGAACTGGTTGTTACTTTATTTGAAAGGGTTATAAATGTGCATTTTATATAATAAAAAAAATTGAATTAAAACAATTAGGAACAAGATGGTGACCATCCGAAATTTTCACAATTTTTCTCATTTTAGAATATTTGATTGAACGCTGTGTCAACCCTTTTGCATATTAAGGGTTGATTTTATTTTACAATAAAGTACTAACTCTTGTGATGTCGTGACATAATTATCATTGTCCTAGAATAAAATCTACGAAAAATAAAATTGTGAAAATTGATAATTTTGAAAAAGCTCAACTTTGACCTCAAAAAATCCATGTGGAGGAAAAATAAAAATCTGAAATTTTCAGAATATGTAGTCCATATCTTTGTTAATGAGGTCCAATTAGTGCCATTCTGTTATTTTTACATCTTTAGGAAATATGATTTTTTTTTAAAGTGCTACTTTTACAAATAAATATGAAAATAATCTCGGACTTTGATAATTTGTAGATGTTTTAAAATCTATTTAAACTATTAGTATTATGTCAATTTATGATAAAAATAATCAAATAAAAGTCAAAATTTTTTAAACTCTGGTATTTATCAAAAAAATATATATATGCAGAAATTGTTTATTTTTCATTGCAAACTTTTACTATCTTGAGATTTTCTGAGCTAGAATATTGTCACACTTTTAATTTATTATTTGAGATGGGGATAAAACAATGATAGGATCGTGTGTTTTTTATTGTTATTATATTATTTTTAATAAATAACAGAATTTGAAAATTTTGATTTTTATTTGATTATTTTTATCATAAATTGACATAATTCTAATAGTTTAAATAAGTTAGAAAACTTTTATAAATTATCAAACTTCCAGATTATTTTCATATTTATGTGTAAAAGTAGCACTTTAAAAAAAAAATTTCTAAAGAGGTGAAAATAACAGAATGGCACTAATTAGACTTTATTAACGAAGATATGAACTACATATTCTGAAAATTTCAGATTTTTATTTTTTCCTCCACATGGATTTTTTTGAGGTCAAAGCTGAGCTTTTTACAAAATTATCAATTTTACAATTTTATTTTTCGTAGATTTTATTCTAGGACAATGATAATTATGTCACGACATCACAAGATTTAGTACTTTATTGTAAAAAAAATCAACTTTTAAAATCCAAAAGGGTTGACACAGCGTTCAATCAAATAACCTAAAAATGAGAAAAAATTGTGAAAATTTCGGATGGTCACCATCTTGTTCCTAATTGTTTTAATTCAATTTTCTTGTATTATATAAAATGCACATTTATGACCCTTTCAACTAAAGTAACAACCATTTCAATACCTGTTCTAAATAAAAGCTAGAGCTCATTATGTACAAGTATGAAAATGACCCAATTTTGAATTCGGATGGGTACTGATCGGAAGTTATACAATAAAAAAAATAAATGTGCCACCACAAAGATCAACTACAATTTTTTTATTAAAATTAAAAATCATACGGCACACTTTTTAATTCAAATTTGTTGATTTCATATGGAATGACCCAACATTATTTTATTCCACTTTATTCATTATTTTAAAATACACCCATACCTCACTTTGCGTCGGAGTTACGTTCCAAAAAAACACGACGCAAATTAAAAGACGCAATGTGAATTAAGAAAAATTGAAAAAAGTGGAGCCGTCTGTTAAAAAACAAGAAAAAAATTAAAGACTCGAACCCAAAACAACGCAACCTCGAAAACCTAACGACGCACGGTGAAAATTAGTACTAATTAAGTAGCGATGCAACTTCGAAAAAACGCAAAAAGAAACGACGCAAAGCGAGGTACGGGTGTATATCTTTATCTTATCATTACAATTTTTTTAAATGCGGGTTGTGAATAAATTGTAAATTGCGTTGCACCGTAATTTATAAAGTGTCGTTCAATAGGCACCTAATAATTGTAATGAAATAGTTAATATATACATTACGTAACAATTTTTAGTGTTTGGGCTGCTGCGCTAGCGAGGTGGATTCGAAGTGGTTCGAATCCCCGCGCCGACCGTCGAAAATTTCGCGCTCCTCTTCTCTTCGCAAGGCTGAGCACCTGGCAAGAGTAAAACTGCTCGAAAATTTCCCTAGAAATTGCCGTGGTTCGCAACCCACGTAAAACTGTAGGGACCTTGAATCTTTGAAACACTACAACATTCACAACAAAGTTTCAAGCGGGGAAAACGCCTAAACCTGATACAGGTATAAAAAGGCGCCAACAACAACAACGTAACATAATGATCAATCAATTATTCTTATCCTTGGATTTATCCCAAAACTCCTTCGATTCAATGACCTTAAAAGTGTCCATAATAAAAAAAAAGTTCTATTTTAATTATTTTTAAATGAACAATTATAGTACTTTTATCCCAACTACGCATAGGTATATTAACCAATGCATTATCCAAAATATAAATAGGGGTAATTAAAAATTGAAGTTGATCTGCATATGTTAAATTTAAAAAAATATGTATGAAGTTATAAGAATTTCAATAGTTACTTTGTTAGGGCTATTCTAAAAGTGTTAACAAATTTACGAGTCAGTTAATTTGCATCGTTTAAATATTAACAATTATGTGAATATAGTTTTAATAACCATTTTTAATGGCGTAAATTTTCTTTCAAATTGAAAAGAAAATCGTTTTCTGTTCCGTTTAATATTTTTGTTATATTATTATATTGTAAAAAGTGAACACCATCATTTGCAGCGTTTTAAAATAATAATGGAAAGTTTAAGCTAAAGCTATATCGCTTTCTTTATTATGCTCCACGTCAGACCCGAACGATACGCTGGCTCTAAACTGAGGGACATTACTAAATGGTGTGAGTGTACATATATATGGTATATATCATTCATTTTTAGCTCCTACCATCAAAGTCACTCTTTCCTTGCTGCGTTTCCCACTGTAACACTTTTCATTTAAAAAAGTCAAAGTTTTATCCGGTAAGCATTTAAAAAACAAAGCAGTTTCATCGGCGTTAAAAATATTGCTATGTTCATACTCTTGCAGTAATGGTGTTAAGACTTTATGCCTCCAAAGTTCACAATCGTTTTCACACACTTCTGCATTTTAACCACATATTACTTTTTGAATGATGAGGTTCCTTTTTTTGAAATTCTCCAGCCAACCCTGACTTGCTTTGAAATTATCATAATGTAATAGGCGCGCGAACTCTTCTGATTTTTGTAACAGTACAGGTCCCGAAATCGGAATATTTTTATTACGTGCATACCGAAAACATTCAATCATAGCTTTCTCCAGATTGGGAAAAGGAGACTCCTTTAGCCTTTTTCTAGAATGGTGGTCATTTGTGTCTTCAGCAGCTACAATTAGGTCTCTGTTATCAGGGCCGCGCCGCCCATATGTGCGAAGTGTGCGGCGCACACAAGCGCCAAGACAAAAGGGGCGCCGCTATCAAAATTATTTTTGATACACTTACACAACAACGATAAGATTCGTGAAAAAAAGAGGCGCTTCATAGGTTTCGCACACAGGCGCTGTGGGGGGTCGGCGCGGCCCTGTCTGTTATTTAAAATGGTTTATAAAGTGTTTGCGAAAATACCAAAATCTTTAGCTATATGCTTTTTTCTTTTGCGCCCACGTTCCACTTCTTTTATACGATTAATTTTCTCCCTTATGGTTAAACTTTATAATTTTCGTTTACACTCCATGTTAATACGTACTTAATTTTAGAAAAAGTATTACATTTTTTTTAAATTTTCTGTTATACACTGTTACAAACTATAAAGAACGTAAAACACATTTGTTAGTCATCCTACACAGAGAAAAAAATATTGTCATAATAACTATCTAACGTAACTTCAAAGGCACGCAGTAATGATATCCTTAAAATAACTATCCGTATCGTTATTTTAGCTATCCGTAGTATAGTTATTTTTTACAGGGATACGCCCTATTGCTAAATTAGCCAATAAGACAATACGTCACTGTGAATATCCGGAATAAGAAAACTCTGGATAGCTAAATTAGCTATACGGCGTATCCCTGTGAAAGATATACTACGTATAGCTAAAATAGCGACACGGATAGTCATTTTAAGTATATTTTCTTCTCCGTGTACTCAACGAATAACTACCAAAATGAAAACTAAAATGTAAAAATAGTCCCTTTTGTTGTAAAAGAAACGGTAAAACCATCTTAAAATTCTTAACTGTTCATAAGGCATTTAAACATAAATTAGTATTTAAATCCCATTGAAGTGCCGCCGTCAAAACATCCAAATATGGTCTTGTAGTATAAAACCTTTTCATTGTAGTTAACAATAGAGCTTTTAAAACATCAATAACACCGAACCGAACCGTTCTTTTAATCCCAACAGGTAGTGAAATTTTATGAAATGTTGTAAAATTTAACTTCGAGTTTGGAAATATTTACTAATCAAAATTAGAATTTAAGGAATTGTAAAACGCTTCGAATTAACGAAAAATTCGATTTATTGAAATTCGAGTTATCGATATAAAAATATTAACGTTTAGATAGGCATTTGCCTATCTCAACGTTAATATTTTCTTAAGATTTCTTAGGGACACAGCTTCGAGTTCGAGCTATCAAAAATTCGACTTATCGGCGTTCGACTTATGGAAGTTTGACTGTAATTACATTACAAAATATGGTTACGGTTAATTTTAGACGCGCGCTAGCTCGAGTAAACCAATATCCTGCAGCAGATTCTACTTCCGTAACGATACAGGATGGGCATATACTTTGTATCAATTCTATAAAAATTATACAATTCTATGAGAAGATACATGTTATCTTAAGATAGAAGAAGTGTATTTGAAAATGTAATAATGAGAATACTTACTTTTTATTAGCGTCGACAAGCACAACTTTTGATTTAAAGGTTTTTTCCCCTTCTTCACTTACAACTGTACTGCGTTGAAGCATTTTTAAAATTTATGTATTCAATAAAATCAATGGATAAGCAACTATTGAAGATTAGTGCATATGACATAACAAGAATAAAGTTTAAACATGAGGCTGTTAAATCATACATATTTATTTTATTTACTCAGCAATTTTTTAATAGGATGCGTTCAACATCTTGTAGAATTTGTCACGGCGCCTTATGATAAATATGGAAGTTTTTAGGAAGAGTAAATAGGGTAAGTATGCCGGTTAGCCGGACGTCGCCCGTTCTCGGCCAGTCAGCAATAAAATTTCTAAAAACAATAAAACACGACTTGTTAAACAAACTTGTCATGCGCTATTTAGTTACAGTCATATTTAGTATTAATTATAATACCTCAATTTCCTGTTGTGACTTTCGTTATAAATCTATTCTATTTTTCGACCGCCACGGCCGAAAACGGGAATTGTTTTTTATCTGGCCGGCAATCGGCAAACTTACCTTACCTATAACGAACGTTAGCATTTATAAAAAAACTTCCTTACTATTTTATTTATTGTTCTTACAAGTGTTCTAAATAATCCGATTATATTTTGCATTGAATTAGAAAATCCATTTTATGTAATGCCTTTAAAACGGTGGTTCTTAACTGGGGAGGCGGGAGAAGCCTCTAACAATATACAGTCGAACCTCGATAAGCCAAATTTTTGAAAACTCGTACCTGTTTTCCTAGGACTTGCCTATTTCAACGTTAATATTTTTATATCGATAACTCGAATTATTTTTAGATTCCCTCCAACTTCGACTTATCGAGGTTCGACTGTAAATTATTAAAAATCATTTATTAAATGTCGCAAAAAATATATTTTTCTAAACTAAAAAATCGAAACACATTTTTCAATATTGCTGTAACATTACCGCTATATTATGTATAGGTACAATATAACAAAAAACATTTCCACAATATTCAGGTAATATTAGTAACTTCACGAAATATAGTAATATTACTGCAACATTGCAACAATATTTTGTGCTCTATGAGTTATATCAAATTGGTCTTTATATGGTTGTGTTTAAATAGTCTATATTTTAGGCACCAAATTATAGACTAACTTTCTTACATGTAAAAATCCGTTTGCTTTTATCCCATTTCGACAAATTAAAATAATGACGATTATAAGAAAACAATGTTTTATTGTGAAAGAATAATATAAACTTTATTTAAGAACTACAATTATAATAGTACTTTTTTATATGTAATCGTTAAAAAGTTTACCTATAATACGTTATTTTTTTGATATATTATGCAAAAACTAAAACACAACCCGCTATACATAAGCCAACAGCAATCTGAAACATAATACAAATAATGAGGCGCGTTTACATAAACAAAAGATTCTTTGTTGATATACGATGTCAACACTTTTTGTTGTAATCAATTGCAGAGTATTTTATCATAAGGTCAAATGATACGTAATTGAGTTAGTAGCTTATTTATAATTAAATCTACGTACCAGAGGCACGTATTATATAAATTGTTACTTCTTTTAGTAGATAGTTAAAAATTAGTTTTGAGAAAAATTGAATGGTGATATGCTTGGATTATCAGCAAAAAGACAACGATTAGACGCCTCAAAAGTAAGGGTAATATTAGGTGCACAATGGGGGGATGAAGGTAAAGGAAAAGTTGTCGACATGTTAGCAACAGAAGCTGATATTGTATGTCGGTGCCAAGGAGGTAGCAATGCCGGTCATTCGGTATTTGTCAACGACAATTATTACAACTTCCACCTTTTACCAGTTGGAATTATAAATCCCAAATGTACTTCTGTTATAGGAAATGGCGTCGTTATACATTTACCAAGTCTATTCAAAGAATTAGAAGAGCAGATATCTAAAGGTTTGAGCGATTGGGAAAATCGATTGATAATTTCTGATAAAGCGCACATAGTCTTTGATTTTCATCAACAAGTCGATGGATTTCAAGAACAAGAAAACACAAATCGTGGTCAAGGTTTAGGAACTACAAAGAAAGGGATCGGTCCTACTTACTCTTCCAAAGTTACCCGAAACGGCATTAGAATTGGAGAGTTACTAGGGAATTTTACAGAGTTTAGTAAGAAGTTTGATGCCTTAGTACATATGTATCGAAAAATGTTTCCAAATATGAAAGTTGACGTTGAAGAGGAGCTTAAGAAATATGAGAAATATGCGGAACTTATTCGTCCTTGCGTTAAAGAAACTGTGCATTATTTGGATAAACGTTTACGCGATGGCAAAAAAATTATCGTGGAGGGTGCAAATGCTTCTATGTTAGATATAGATTTTGGAACGTACCCTTACGTAACATCTTCTAATTCTAGTGTTGGAAGTGTTTGTACAGGATTGGGAATAGCACCAATTAAAGTTGGAGAGGTAATAGGAGTTGTTAAAGCTTACACAACTAGAATTGGTGATGGGCCTTTTCCTACGGAATTAAATGACAAAACAGGAGAAATATTGCAAAAACAAACCCAAGAATTGAGTTTCGTTACCAAACGAAAACGACGATGTGGTTGGTTGGATTTATTTCAAGTGAAATATACAAACATGTTTAATTGTTACACTTGTTTATGTTTAACTAAATTGGATATTTTGGATCGTTTATCTGAGTTAAAAATAGGAATCGGTTACAATTTAAGGGGTAAGAAAATTAATCATTTTCCATCAACTGTTGCTGATTTGACGGAAGTTAAAGTTGATTATATCACAATGCCAGGTTGGATGACTAGTACAAAACACGTAAGATGTTTCAAAGATTTGCCTGTGAATGCTCAACTGTACGTTAAAAAAATTGAAGATACTCTTGAAGTGCCAATTCGGTGGATTGGAGTAGGAAAAGAGAGAGATTCAATTATTACATTATTTTAGATGAATACGATTTATATAAGGTTTTTATAAATACATTTAACAAAATACGATGCAATACATATAACGCAACAAAAATTTTCTTAGTACTTTTCTATTAAATATTGTTAACGTATGTGTTAATTTTTAAGATGTTCACACAAATTCTCTGTGTTAGGTATTAATAAAATCTTAAAATGTGGAATGTGTATTAGGGGGGTTCTTATTCATAAGAAAAAAAAATGTTTTTTCTAATTTCACGGGCCACCACATCATTTGAAAATATACTCTAAGAAACTATTCCAGTAATTTTTTTAAAATTTTGAATTGACATTTACGGGTCGCTACCAAGGGTTAAATTTTAAATAAAAACTCAAAATCTCTACATTTGTTAGATTCTTTTATTCATACGTCAGGATATAAGAAATACAAAATTATTGTTATTAGGGCAAAAGTACCGGTTTTAGACGCGTTAGACCCAGTTTTAGACACTTGAGTAATTTTGATAAAATAACTTGAAAAATACGAAAAAAACATAATAGATGTTTCTATCGTAGTTAAAGATACATTAATTACACTTATAGCAGTATCGATAATTCTTATATTTTACATTTGTCAAAATAAAGTGGAAAATGTCCCCAACTGGTACAGTAGGGTGGCACAAAAAACCTACTATTTTTTTTTGAGTCTCGCGTGAAAAATTGTTAGTTTTTAATGTTTTAAGAGCTACCTTCAAAAGACAGCTCAAAAAAAAATTTTTAAGAGGTCGCTCAAAATTTTAAAAAATTTCAAAATTCGTCAAAAATCAAATTTTTTTTTTTTCATTTTTTTTCTCGTTACAGTTTAATTTTATAGACAAACAAAAAATAAGTTTCTGAAAGTTTCAATTTAAAATTTGAGTTTTAAAAGGTCGCTCAGAATTTTTTTTTATTTATTAGTATCTCACTGGATTTTTTCGAGTGACATTTTAATATTCAAATTAAAATTTTATACATGTTTTTTCTATTATTTAGTAAAATAATCAACAAAAATTCACCACGAGATGAACTAAAAATCAAACAAATGACAAAAAAACATAATTTTATTAAAACTCCATAATTTTATTTAATCAATATTTAACAATATTTAAATAAACTCACGAAGTTTCTCTATTTCCTTCGTGTATATGTTTAACATCAATGTTTATTTTTTTTTAGGAATTTTCTGTGCCTTCAATTTTTAATGCTTCTGCCATTTTCTTCTTCTCTTAAACTGAAATTTCGTTATCAAAAGATGCAAACGCAACCAGCTCTTCCGACAAATATCACAAATGGCATAGCATTTTTTTCAGCACAACAGTAGCCATTTTTTTGTTAAAGCTTTCAAAGGCTTTAAGGTCTTTCAATAATTGTAGGTCGTTTCTTGGTGTTGATCATCCGGTAGAGATATGAAACCAATATTTAATATACAGTGTGTCCCAAATAGAGTAGGCTAACATGAGTATCTTTCTTATTAGTGAAGATAGAAGTTTGGTTAAATGGGCAATGTTTTGCAGTTTTAGGTGCCCATTCAGATTCTGTTAAGAAAGTTTTAAAATTCCAAATAGTTCCAAAGTTATGGTAAAAAAACTGAAAATTGTCATTTTCTTTAATGTCAAATAACTTTGTAATTATAAAATTTACAAAAAAAAGTTTAATATAAAAGTTACTAGGTTTTATAAAATACAGATAGAAAGTAGGTCAAAATTAAATTCAAAATGGCGGTTTTCGAGATATTGACACCAACTTTCTTATTTTAAATGGGCGCCATATTAGATTTTTACATAGTTAAATAGCATTTTTTTTCTCTTTTCAATCATGTATAACAACCCATATTCAAATAAAAAATTATTAACATTATTAAAATTTTCTGTCTTAAATCAAGTAGCCATGAATTATCAAAGAACAATTAAACAGTATAATACAAGTCGAGGTCATTATATTTATTTTTTTACTAATATTGTAAGTTCTTTAAATAATAATTATTATTGCCTTATAAATAATTCAAAATGGCAAAGTTTTTAACTGAGCAGTATGATATGTTTTGTACCTACATTAAATGTTACAAAAGCTCCTGCATTGCCACACAAACATACTTTAACAGTTTTCCAAGAAAAAAAAATGATAAAGATCGTCTTCCACATTCTTTCAATTTGGTTACTGTAAACATCCATACTGCTGCATATTCACATCCAATCTTTTAATAATTTTAACGTTCGGTGCTTTTTTTTTGGAATACTGTTAAAGTATGTTTGTGCAGCAACGCAGGAGCTTTTGTAACATTTAATGTAGGTACAAAACATATCATACTGCTTAGTTAAAAACTTTGCCATTTTAAATTATTTATAAAGCAATAACAATTATTTTGAACTTAAGGCTTTCGCGGTTATTAATAATAAAATTAAAACACTTACCAAAATCGATGATGAATCCTCTGGAGCTGGCACTAGCACTGTCACTAACACTAACCGAATACTCTAGTTTTGAGTTCAGTTTATTTGTTTTCTAACGCCTATACGTACAAAACTAATAATAATATGATTACACTATAATTTTATACATATATTAGGCCTTCTAATAACGTATATATTTTGTAGACTAATATTTGATTTCATAGTAATTTTCGAGATTTTGTTTCTTGAGAGAATATGTTTTGAAATAGCCGGACTGCAGTGTAATGAAAAAGCCACCTTTTAATTGCATAAAATGCAATAATAATTGTAGTAACAGCAATCAAGAGTGGTACCGATGCAAAATTGTAATGGTTGGGCATATAAATCCTGTGGCGTAAAAGGGAAATTGCATTATTTTTGCTAAAAACGTTTTTAAGTTTTTGCAATGATTGATCTCAAACGTCAAATTTTTTGACAGTTTCTTAGATTTATGTAAGTAAATATTTTATCGAGAGTTTGCGTTATTTAAAACGTTTTATAATTATATAAGATCTAAAATTATAGCTTAAGATTATTATTAAATAATATCTTCGTTAATGTGCAGTTTTAATCTTGTAATAAGAACATGGCTTTTTCAAAAATTGGGTTGGCTGTTTCAATACCTATAGGTTATGAAAAAGCCAAATTTTATTTTATTTATAAATGATTAGAAGTCGAAAAATATCGTTAATTTTGAAAAATGTTTTATGACATTACGTACATAAATGCATGAACAATTACATATTAAAAAAAAAAATTGATGTATTTATGTCCTTCTATATTATTTATCCCTTTTTTTAAACTGGCTGTTTCATGCCACTTTCCCCCTATATGTCGCAGTGGGATGATCAAATGCCTAAGGTATATGATCAATTCACGGAAGATGTTAAAATTACAACTCTGTTGGGCGATTTCCCTGAAAAAAGTAAGTGATTTGATCAAATCTCTTAAGTGTTCTAGTGAAAAGATGAAATAAACAAGTCAGAAATCGCAAGCTCTGTTTTGCTTGTTACCACTCCCATTTATTTCAAAAAATTACAAATGGCTATTAAACTACCAAGACCACGCGACGAAATTCAGCTTTCTTCGACCGTTGACTACAAGAAGAGCTGCCGAAGTAGCAATAGGGCTATTAAAAATATTTTTGGAAGTAGGTTGTCCTCATATACTACAAAGCGACAACGGCCGTGAGTTTACAGCTGCTGTGATACAAGAATTAACAAGCCTGTGGCCAACGTGCAAAATTGTAAATGGTAGGCCTAGACATACAGCTAGCCAGGGATCTGTCGAGCAATCAAATCAAGATATTGAAGCTATGTTACCAATTACATAAAAAATTGGGCTACAGGTTGTTACTTTGTTCAATTTCAAAAGAATTCCTCTTTTCATCGAACCATTAAACGATCACCTTACAAAGCGTTATTTGGAACAGAACCAAAAACAGGACTCCAATCTAGTCATATTTCGAAAGAGTTGCTTGAAAAACTTGTTACTGAAGAGGACTTGGATCTACTTCTTACTCAGCAGTACCATAGAATTATTTTAACAACACAAAATTTACCAGCAGCTTCCTTAGAAAACAAAAACAACACTTCAACTTCAAAAGATCCACCAGCATCTGAATTAATTGATTACAATGCTTCAACTTCAAATGATTTATTCATAGTTAAATCAATCAACAATAACACTTTAATGTCACACGATCTACCTGCAGCTCTTCTTGTAGTCAACGGTCGAAGAAAGCTGAATTTCGTCGCGTGGTCTGGGTAGTTTAATAGCCATTTGTAATTTTTTGAAATAAATGGGAGTGGTAACTAGCAAAACACAGCTTGCGAGTTCTGACTTGTTTATTTCATCTTTTCACTAGAACAGTTAAGAGATTTGATCAAATCACTTACACCCGTACCACGCTTTGCGTCGTTTCTTTTTGCGTTTTTTCGAAGTTGCGTCGCTACTTAATTAGTACTAATTTTCACTGTGCGTCGTTAGGTTTTCGAGGTTGCGTTGTTTTGGGTTCGAGTCTTTAATTTTTTTCTTGTTTTTTAACAGATGGCTCCACTTTTTTTTCTAATTTTTTCTTAATTCACATTGCGTCCTTTCAATTTGCGTCGTGTTTTTTTGGAACGTAACCCCGACGCAAAGTGAGGTATTGGTGTACTTCCTTTAGGGAAATCGCCCAACAGAGTTGTTATTTTAACATATTCCGTTAATTGATCATATACCTTAGGGATTTGATCAAATCTCTATTTTTAACATCTCACTGCGACATATATAATCGAATGACGAAGTGACCCGATGATAATTCAAAAGTCGAAAAATAAGGACCACCCTAATGTGTATGTTACATAATGTACGTGTATATTATTCGCGAGTGTTCATTTAGTATCTATCGTTTTGAAAAGACTTGAATTTTAAAAAGGAAGGTAAAGTATATAGGTACACCCAAGTTCAAATAAAATGTCGCATAGCCTAGGTCAGTTCTAAAAAAACGCTGTTAGTTTCGACTCATGTTGTTGTTAAGAAAAGGTAAACCGCCCAAAGCGTTAAGAATTTGTAAAGAAAAGATTAAAAACCTATAACAATAGAACCAAACGAAGGGTTCCTTCTATTATTCCCATAAATACAGTTGCACTTTGAGTCCTCGTTCTCTTTAGTTATGAGAGTAATACTTTTTAAATGTTACCCTACGGAAAAGGTCTGATAAATTCTGATAAAATTTTGAAAATTTTCTATCAGAATGTATGAGTTTAATAAATTTTTATAAAAATGAAAAATTATTCTAATAAGTTTTCATAATAATTTATCAATTAAAATTTTTTATTACTTTTCTTTCAGAAATTACTGACTATACAGTAGAACCTGGATAAGCGAAAGTTCAAGGGACCGCGATCTTGTTTTCGCTTATAGGGGTTTTTCGCTTATCCAGTTCTCACTCACCCAGGTTTGACTGTACTTTTATAAGAGTGTATAAGATTTAATAAATTATGATATTTTATAACTTAATACTACTGGCAGTTTATGAGATTGAATAACGATTTTCGCTTTAGAAGTTTGTTAAGTTTATTTCAATGTATCGTCAATAAGAATCTATATAGTAAATTATTATGTTATAACACGTATAAAAATCTCTCGCTGATAATATTTTTTTTAAAAATCCGTATTTATAAGTTTTAATGAAAATTATGGTATTGTGTAATACCTTATTAAATATTAAAATATAGTTATAATTTTTTATGAGAAAAACCAAAATTTTTTTTGCAAAATTTAGTAAGATACGTATAAATCTTCTTAAACATGTATTCAGAAATATCATTCAAGTTGCAATACAAAACTAAAGCTATTGTCCCAAACGAGAACTGTGCTTATTTAAAAAAAAAATTTTTTTCATTGTAACTAAACTTAAAATTATTATTTCAAGTATGCCTTGCTAAAACGAAGACAAACATCGACAGAAAAGTAAAAATAGGTAGTAGGTGTTTGAATAATACACCCAACTCCTTGTTCGGCTCTATTGTTAAAATTTTAATCCCGCAGTTAAACATCTGTGAATGCATCGAGTTGTTCACTTAACTGTGAAAATACATAAGTCGCAACTAACAGCGGTTTTTTAGAACTGACCTAGGCTATGCGACATTTCATTTGAACTTGGGTGTACATAGGCAATTGTCCTAAATTCAAAAATCACATGAATACAGTGTAACGGGCGTACTGAGGGGGGTGGAAAAGAGGGGCAGCCCCCGAACAGGACTGCCCCACTAGAACCTTCCTGAATCCCATACATTTACCTGGTTAATTACAGAAATACTTCTATTATCGCGGTTATTGTTGCCACAAGAAGTACCCCGATAATCAAATACGCACTAATCGGGATAACAAAAGCATATACAGGAATACCCCGATTATCGCGCATTCGATTATTGCGGTTTTTGCGATTTGTATTTTGATACCAACTTTCGAATATCGCGTTCCTAATCCAAATTATCGCGGTTTTATCATGCAGTCCAGCTACATTTAGGCGAAAAATTATAGGAACATTGGCACTTTCGCTCAGAAGTAAATCTCAGATGCTTTTATTAGCAAATTGGCATCTGCTCAACTAAATATTACACTGGACTCCCACTAGCCTCGAAATGAGAAAGCACCAAATAATTTTATTTTTAAAAAAATGAATGAAATTTTTAGAATTTCTGAACTGTTAAAAGATAAGATCATTAATAGCGATCCTAATCTCGAGCGATAGATAAAAGTGCGACAGAAAATCGAAAACGTCATCTATTGCTACCGTGTTTTACACGAAGAAGAAACAAAGAAAAAGTATCAACAGGCAACACTACACAAATATTTAAAAAAAAAAAATTAATTGTAATTGTGTGTTCTAATATTAGATTAAATATATAAAAAGTTACTTTCTTTAAATTTATTTTTTACATGGCATGTATTTTAAAAAATCGTTGGCACCAATAGCTTATTTTATATGCTTTAGTTATCCCGATTAGTGCGTAGGGTAAGTATTCCGGTTAGCCGGTCGTCACCCGTTCTCGGCCAGTCAGCAATAAAATTTGTAAAAACAATAAAACACGACTTGTTAAACAAACTTGTCATGCGCTATTTAGTTACAGTCATATTTAGTATTAATTATAATACCTCAACTTCCTGTTGTGACTTTCGTTATAAATCTATTCTATTTTTCGACCGCCACGGCCAAAAACGGGAACTGTTTTTTATCTGGCCGGCAACCGGCAAACTTACCCTATATGATTATCACGGTACTTTTCGTGGCAACAATAATAGCGATAATTGAGGTATTTCTGTACATATAATAATCGATTGCTGCCAAGGACTTTTTAAAATACATATGTCCTATGTAAAAATAATAAATTTAAAAAAAGGAGATTTTTAAATATTTAATTTAATATTAGAACACACAACATACCTAAGTAATTATAAGTAATGTTTTTTAAAAAAATATTTTCATTTTCCGTCGCACTTTTATCGATCGCTCGAGATTAGGGTCGCTATTCATGATCTCATCTTTTAACAGTTCAACAATTCTAAATATGTCATTCATTTTTTTAAAAGAAATTCATTTGGTGCTTTCCCATTTTGGTGCTAGTGAGAGCCCAGTGTAACATTTAGTTAAGCAGATACAAATTTGCTAATAAAAACATTAGAGACTTATTTCTGAGCGGAACCGCCAATGTTACTATAATTTTTCGTGTAAATGCAGCTGGACTGCATGAGAAAACCGCGATAATTTGAATTAGGAACGCAATATTCGAAATGTTGGTATCAAAATACCTATAAATCGCGATAAATCGAAAACCGCAAAAATCCAATGCGCAATAATCGAGGTATTCTTGTATGTGCCTATGTTTACGTACTGTTGTATTCTTGCAGATCTACTAAAATTGTGTTCGAAATAAATACTTAAGTGCCTAATGTAATAAATGTATATTTCTATTTATGTTAAATTATTTATCTACAGGGTATTCCTGATTTGGCCTCCACCCCGCTTAGACCAAAAGCTTGGTACGCCCATGCACATTGTATAGGCTTAGAACAATAAAAAAGATAAGGGTTCTACAAAGAATAATAATATTTAACGAAATATAATAAACGTTTTTTTTTGTAAACATTTCTCAAAAATGAAAGCATTATATTCTAATAAACTTTTTATAATTAATCTCATTATATTTTATAAGAATAGCAAGATTGAAATTAACATGTCAATAACTGGTGTAAGGTGACAATTGATACCAGATATTGTGTAAACAAATCCGATGAGCATAAGATATACAAATTCGAGAAAAAAGTATTCCATTTTTAAGCAAGGGAAACAAATGACCTGACTAAAAAATTCCTTTTCTATTACATCTTGGACTTCTGTTCTTCGTGTGATTTGTTCATTGATTTTTATGTTAATGTTAAATTATGCGCACCATATATTTGAACTGATAGTGCACACTGATAATAGACTTTTCTCTTGTGACACATAGGAATATTGCTTTTAAAAATACGATGTAACTTACTAAAAGCCCGTCATGTCAATCCTATTCATCTCTAGATCTCGCGTGTTTTATTATTCTTTCCTATTTTTATTTGTGATCAAGATAATAACCTACTTGTTTTACTACTAACGCCATCATGTGCAAATCGTAATGATTTAATTTTTGACCGACAATGTTGATACCCATATTTTTGTATGCGATATTTTTGAATAAATATTCAAATAAAATCGGTAGAAATATCGTCACCTTGTCTGATTTCTTGCTCTATTCTAAATTTTAATTTATCTTCGTGTAAGCGTAGAGTTTCCAACGCGTTTTTATATATGTTTTAATTAATAATGTGTATCGGTAGTCCATTCGGCATTGGTTCAGTGATTCATATAGTATCTCATGCTCCTCAAAATGTTGCTATTATTTAATTATTACTTTATCAGTCATTACAATTAAATAATATCGTAATTTTGACTTCTCGTAGTTACTGAGGGATGTTTATATTTTGTGTATTTAAGTATTTTTTTTTTGGTATAATTAAAAATGTCAATTGGCGATAAGGCATACACTGACGAGCGTTTAAAACTGCACGACCAACTTAATTGATAAAATATATTATTTTTGACTATTAAAAATAATAATTGCGAACAAACGACGAATGTATATGTATAATAGTACGCAATTGTACATCAATGCTATAAAATTTTTGATGAAATATAATTATTTTAAAGTATAATAATTTAAAGTACTTTAGAATTCAGTAAAAAATATATCAACATCAGGAATATTATCAAACTTTGCCTTTATAAATCCTTTATCACACATAGCTAATCGGAATTAACTAACAAATCGTTTTTTAGCAGTAAATTTTCAATATTATTGTCAACTCACGTGTAATAGCCGTAAACGCTGTCCTGTTATTAAACAGCTATAACATTATGACGTCACAAAGATGGTGGCCAATTTTGGCGCGTTTATAGTCACGTGATTTTTTTTTAAATTTTATCAATTTTTAATTGCTTATAATTAATTGAAAAAAATTTTTTTTTAAGTATTTTGCATTAAATATCCATATTATTAACAATAAAGTTTTAAAATACATAAAAAAAATCAATAATTTTTTTTTCAAATACCTAATTATAAACAAAAATTGAAAAATAAATCATCATAATTAATGATATCAAGTTAACTATAATTCATGTGTTTAAATTTTATTAAAATAGTTTCCTGTTTAGTCATGTTATGTACAATTGTAATAATAAAAGTTATCGCTCAAAACAAATAACTTTCTTTTTATATAGTTTTTAATTAATTTGAGATATAATATTAATATTTGAAAATGCATTTTTGTCGCCATATTTTTCTTATTTACAATACGAAGCAAAAAGCTCTTATTTGGGTTTTCAAAGTAATCCTAATAGCACCTTTTAACAGTCGAAAATGGAAATAAGCAACACTTGTTAGGTATAGAAAGGGATCTATTCCTTTTGTGAAATATACGAATAAGGGGTGTTATTAGATTGTAAGAAGAATTTAAATTTCGACTCGGGTACACGGAGAAAAAAATATCGTTATAATAACCATACGTATCCCTATTATAGCTATCCGTTGGATAGTTATCTTTCACAGGGATACGCCGTATAGCTAATTTAGCTATCCAGAGTTTCCTTATTGCGGATCGTTATAGTAACGATCCGTATTACTGTTTTAGACATTCAAAAGATTCTTGTCATAGTGATTTAACGGATATGCACGGAGAACAAAATATCGTTATAATAACCATACGTATCCCTATTTTAGCTATTCAAATCCTCAAAAAAACTATAGAGTTACCTACACGACGGATACTGCACACGTTCACGAGAGCTTTTCGTTTGAACGCTTGAATCAAATAAATGAATTCTTATTATACGTATACTATGTATACTATGAATTGTCAAATTGACTTATAAATATCCTTAAATTAGACATTCGAATCCTTGTCAGAACAATACGTCAATTGGGTATACGTTAGATAGTTATATTAAGGATATTTTTTTCTCCGTGTATAAACATTATAAATATAAAACATTAAGTTATGGTTTGTCTTCCAACTGGAACTTTATTGTGTAAAATTATAAAATTTTACACTAATCTACTTCAGCTGATTTATTGCTTTTCAAAACTAACTGATTTAATTTATAGCAAACATAATTCCATGATATCACCAAATATTTAAAAAAAAAGAAAAATTGTGTATTCACTGCAGCTCATTAAAAATAAATTACCTATTACCTATTTATTATTTACTATAAAATTTACATGTTGTCAATTTGCTGTTTAAAATGATTTCAATTTTATTAATCGTAATTTACTTTAATTTGCTTTCAAACGATACATTAAACAATATTTCTAATCGTAAAGTAATTGTAATAGAATAAAACCAGCAAAGATACTATGTTTCCAGTGATCCAATAATCAATTATAAGTTATCAACAATAATTTCTTTTATAAACTATATTTGATAATGATAAAAATTATAGTTCCTGGTAAATGAGATGTTTATCAAAGGGAATATTACAGTGAATACGGTGCCCCCCATGCACACGAGACTGCGTCATATATCTAAGTCAAATGAATTGCAATAAACAAATAGAGCCAGTACCTAGTTGTTATTGTTATACAAAAGTGAGGGCTGGTCGTGGAGGACCATGTGTCTTTAGAACAATGTGAAACTTACGAAATAATGTAATATGTTGAATTAGTTAGAATTCTATATAATCAAGTTCATTCTTTCAGATTCTCTAAACACGTTCGTATTCAAAATTTAAGTTACAGTCTATCCTAAATAAGACGCATTAAACAAAATAAGAGTTCGATGATTTAAAATATAAATAACTATCTAATGTTCTCAACGGGAAAATTCTAGTTTTAAATTAATAAAGAATTGTATGTATTTGTATGTATACTAGAAAATAAATAAAAACTAAGCACTTGTTAGGTTTGCATCAGCTTAATTCCTTTATATAAATCTCTTAATAATGTAAATTAATCTAGTTATTCGATTAAATCTGTGTAAAAGTATAAAACGAGACTTCAAGCTACCCTTAGATTTAGTTGCTTTCTTTTTTCTTTTAAAACATGGTATTATATAACGCTACCTTAACTACTGCTTTTTCGCCCTCAAATGGGTAAGATATAAAACGATCGATTTCTGGTTTCTTCTGCTTAATGAATATTCGGTTATAAAAATTGGAATGTGTAATTTTATAAAGTTATACTTCTTTAGGCGTTCGGCGGTAACATTTTAGCAGGCAACGTAAGTTGCGCGCGCACAACTAACAAAAATTTGACAGTATGAAGTGAGTCGCTTAAGAAAGTAAATTAATTATTGTGAATCATGCTTAAAATCGAGTGTGTACATTCGAGCTCAAAGTGGCACATTCTGATCTCAGGAAAATGTGCTACTTTTTGCTTGAATGTGCACATCCTCGTATTTATTGAATTTATTTACATTAATTTTTGGATTTAAAAAAAAAGAGTAATATTTCCAAAGTAAACGACGCATTCGCATATCTAAGCAAAAGGTGGACATTTTTCCGAGGCCAAATTTCACACTCAGCTTTTAACCAAAATCTATAATAAACAAGATTTCGCTTTTACACGGTTTGCAAAAATAAAAATCCAATTTTTTTTTCAAGAATGAAAACTATTTAAAATACACATTTTTGCTACACAAGGTGTATACTTTTATTTATTTTTTAAGATATTTCATTGGATAACAATAATATTATAACAAAAAAAAATCTTTTTATTTTCATACGTAAGTAAGTCATCTAAAATATTTCTAAAACTCGTTTTACAGCGAATATAGGTTTGTCATAAAACTGTAAATCGAAAAAAAGTAAAATTTTAATAATTCAATCACTTATTTCAATGTAAAATAAAAGTAGATAATACATCTAAATTCTTATGAATTAGATATATCTACTTTTATATCACAGATACATAGTATTGTTTTAATGAAAGAATGCATTATAACAAGTTACAACTATATTACATAAAAAAATTAAGTAATTTCGAAAAGTAACGGACCAATTTATGCATATTTTGCTTAGTTTTCGATTTACACGGTTACACATGCAAAAAATTATAACCGGTTTTCTCCGAAACCTATTTGCCGCGTAAATCGGTAAATAAGCGCTAAAATTAGATTCTTTAAGAGAGGCGCAGTAACATAAAGTTTGAAAATCAGATCTAGCTATGCACAAACGCAATGTACGCGATATAACTCCTGGTTATATTTAATTTAGTTGCGCCAAAGAAGTATAACTTCTAGCGCGCGTACATAAGTATACTCATCGGTTTGTTTTTCAATTATGTATTATTCTTTTCTAAAATATAATATACATATATTTAACATAAGATTATCTATAGAATACTCGATTCTGGAGCACATTTGTTAGGATGGAATGTACCACCAGAAGAACTTATACACATTCCAAAACACTGGTTGGTTTATGAAGAACCTGAAGCTTCCATCCATTATCTTTTAGGCATTCTATATGCCGCTTTTTTTGTTATATCAACAGTGGGAAATGGGTTAGTTATATGGATCTTTTCCACGTAAGTCAATTTAAATGCTTAATTTTAGCTAATAAAATAATATCAATTTTTAGTTCAAAAAGTTTAAAAACCGCATCAAATATGTTTATAGTGAACTTAGCCTTTTGTGACTTCTTTATGATGTTGAAAGCTCCGATATTCATTTATAATTCGTTTAATCGCGGATTTGCAACTGGACATTTAGGTTGCCAAATATTTGCATTTGTGGGCTCATTATCTGGAATTGGAGCGGGAATGACCAATGCTTGCATTGCTTACGATCGTTATGCTACCATTTCCAACCCTTTAGAAGGTAGATTAACTCGCACAAAATCATTGGTAATGATTTTATGTATATGGATGTACACAGTTCCTTGGGCTGTGCTACCACTGTTTGAAATCTGGGGTAGATTTGTTCCAGGTTTGTTTATTCTAGCATTTTTGATTTTGTAATCATTGCATATAATGTTGTAGAAGGCTTTTTAACTGCATGCTCTTTTGACTATTTGATGGATACATTCGATAATCACATGTTTGTCGCTGTAATATTCACATTTTCTTATGCAATTCCGATGAGTTTAATTATTTACTTCTACAGTCAAATGGTTAAACATGTTGTAGAACATGAAAAGGCTTTAAAAGAACAAGTGTGACTTATTTTTTAGTTTCAAACCTCCGCCCTAAAAAAAATCTATTTTTAGGCTAAGAAAATGAACGTTGAATCATTACGAAGCAATCAAAACTTACAAACTCAGTCAACTGAAATACGAATTGCAAAAGTTGCAGTGACTATCTGTTTCTTGTTTGTATTATCTTGGACGCCTTATGCAGTGCTAGCCATGATTGGAGCTTTTGGAAATCAAGCTCTGCTGACGCCTGGAGTGACGATGATACCCGCTTGTGCATGCAAATTTGTGGCATGTCTGGATCCATATGTCTACGCTTTAAGTCATCCACGCTACAGGTATTTATTTGAATTAGCTACACAAGAATAAATAATTTTAGCGTAATTGCATTGTAGAATGGAGTTACAAAACAGACTACCATGGCTTGCAATAAAAGAATCTGCACCAGTTGAAACACAGTCTACCACAACCACAATAACCGCGCCAGCAGCTACTCCTACTGTCACTGCTTAAACGTTAATTTTTTTTTAAGATACTGCTATGATAATGGAATATGTTTGTAAATATCCACTGCCTTAAAAAGTAAATATTCTCCGAACATTGTACACCTACTAACATTAATAGCCAAAAAAATAAGTTTTGGTAATAATAACAGTCACATGGATGGCGAATAATGCAAAACCAGTATAAAAAACGAATCATATTTATTGTCTATTATTTAGTTGAGCGAATCAGTCACAGATTCTTATTAACAATTTTGATAAAATCCTACAATAAAATCAACATTTAGGACAATATCAAAATCATTGGTGTTTGGAATTACGGGACGTGAATGGGAAAATAACGAATACCTTTGAATAATTAGAAATATATTACAGTCAATATAATTGAGAGCAAAAATCACAGATAAAGCCTCTTAATCAGCTTTCGCCGCTTGTGTACTTCTCATCCACCCACGAGATACATTGGGAAGAGCAAATTATTCTAACAAGTCACAAAATCCATAAACAAATGATATTTAGTTTAACAATTTTTTTGCTCATATAATATCATTAAAATAAGATGTTTAACCAATAATTTCACGTCTTTCGCGAGATTTTGAAAATACTATACTTCCCAACGACATGAGTGAGGGTAATTGCGAACGTTCGTAACTTCCCCACTCAATGCGTTCGTAATTGCCCCGTAAACTTAAATACAAAAATAAATTATAAGCGAGGTTATGTTATTATTAAGAAAATAAGGTTAGATGTTAAACACATCTTGCCTGTTGTAGATTGCCACATAAAGCACAGTGCGACCTATTATACGGATATTAGTAACTACAATGATGGTACACAAGCAAAAAAATACATGAAATCAGACAAAAACGTAGAATCGAATTAACATAAACAATAAGCACAACCTTTAACAATAAGTGCGGGACTCTATCCCATCTGAGAAACAAAGATAATCATTTATCATGTCGTAACGGCTTCGGTCGGAATTACCCCGCGTTCGCAATTACCCCACTCTCTCTTACACTAAATGACGTCTACAATTTGAAATAGAAAATATAGATGCAAGCAACATACGACTATTTGGTCTCATGTGACATAATATTGTCTAGTTCTGTTAACATGTTGTTACATTAACGGGATACATAACCACAACACCAATTCAACTTGTTGTCAACTTTTTGACACTTGGCATTTTTTTATTAACACATATAAATAATAGGGTAGAAGGCACGGGTTTTGGACACTGTACCAGTTGTGGACATTTTCCACTTTATTTTGACAAATGTGAAATATAACAATTATCGATACTGCTATAAGTGTAATTAATATATCTTTAACTACGATAGAAATATCAATAATGTTTTTTTCGTATTTTTCAAGTTATTTTAGCAAAATTACTCAACTGGGCCTTACGTGTTCAAAACCGGTACTTTTACTCTAAATGAATTGTTCAAAACAATCGTTATATAAAATTTACGATATTATTTCAATCATTTATTAATTAAACAAGACACAAAAACTTAATTTTTAGGATTACAGATATCAATTGGTTGGTTATATTTGTTGTTGATATTATTTGTACAAATTTTGTAAAAACTTATTATAGTTTTGTGCTATAAACGGTTTATTATTTAAAAGTAAACTATGTTTCAGAAATCTAAAATATGGTCAGTTCAACGGTTCTGAAATCACTTCAAAAAAATTTTTCGAATATGATAAACGATTGTTTAATAATTAAGGTGAATGTAAATTAGATTGCATCTACCTATTCTTTTATAAATGCATAGTAAATCCTAGTAATGTTTACCTTCGATATTTTGTAATACCGCTAAATGAAATACCTGGATAACTCATTAATTTTCCGGTCCTTTGACCATACGAATTATCGGGATTCAACTGTACTTTATAAAGGTTAAAATGTCAGGTAACGTTATTATTGAGAATTTGAGTTTCAAGAAACGATAATAGATGGTATCACCATTCATAAATACAAATTACGGATTCCAATTTTCTTTTCAAATAAACTTACTTGTGTTTACTATCAATTTATGGAACAACAAATCTATATAAACAAAAAGATCTAATACTGTGGATACATAAACTTCTCTACTGTATATTATGTCAGGTCCTAAGTAAATATAATGTTATACAGCGGTCCATTTAAACAAATACTTTAATGTTTACATAGATATAATAATAATAATAATAATTCTTGTAATTAATATAGAAATATTTCATTCTCTATTATCGAAATAACCTCTGATCTGTTTCCCTTATCAGAAGAGCTCTAATTACTTTCCGAATACTAACTTGAATAAATTTCATTCAAACAGAAACTAAAGCTTCGTAAAATATGTCTGACATAAACTCCGATATAAAAAAAGGTAATTATATTAAATCACCTTGATTCCACTTTTATCAAAAATTATATAATCCTGCGGTTTTTTTTATTTAGCGGAAGTTTATTAATACTATCAACAAAATTTTACGAAAATTCTTTACTACTTAAGCTGCATCGCCAAGTTAGATTAAATATATGCAATTTACAAGTGCGTGCTGTTTGTTTTTCTAAAACTCTCCTGGAGAAATAGGCGCCAAATTCAAAATAATTGATCATAAATTCATTATTTAATCAAATTCCAATCTAGAGTTTTTAAACATTATAATTTGAAAAACAAAACGATTAGTTCGGAACACAAGAAATTACTTTTTGCAGTTTATGAACCTAATGGGGTCAAATTTGAACGAAAAATTAAAGTGGTAAGTACAAAAAGTATATAATTAATTAAGTTGATTAAAATCAGACTCGATACCTAGTAGAGAGGACTCTCCCTATCAATTAATGTGTTAGTCCAATCGTATCATTTGTTGTATTAAAAGAATTGACATTGTATCCTGTTTTAAGTTCTTAATGTGTGCTATCTAATAGTAAGCAGTTAAATATTCATTATCCTCATTATTTCTTCAAAGACATACAGTTCATAGTTAAGTTCAATTCTGCAATTTAGTTCGTTAAAGTTTGTTAAAGCGAAGATGTGACACAGGAAAGAAACAAGTCTAAAAATTAATTTTTAGTTTCGAATTTTTTTTAATCTTGCAGCTAATCATGATAAAAAGTAAGTATAAAATGTAATTACGATACTAGCAACTACTTCAAGATAATGTTTGTTTATTTTGATAACAATATTTGTTAAATTAGTTAATGCTTTATTTTTTTTTAATATAAAATTTATTTAGTTATTACAATGTTTTTGTCGTGTGTCGTTAAGTAAATTGCAATCTTATTATTACTATATTTTTAGCCTAACATATAATTAAGTCACATGAAAATTATAGTTAATAAGGAAAACATTTTTTCTTACTTTTAGGAACACTCAATGACGGCAATTATTAAGACTAGTGTGTTATTTTACATAACATTCGTAATAAATTTGTCGGAAGAAAAATGTAGAGATGAGAGCACTTGCATTCAACAAAAAATACATGGATTGAGGAGCGCCGATTGTTACAACAGGAATTTTAAAAAATTTCCTCGTTGCCTAAGAAGTGATGTTGAGGTAATTAGTATTTGTTTAATACGACAAACAGAAAAATTTTAACAAAGCGTTTTAAAAATTGATCGTGATTTGTTGCTTTAATCAGAGACGAACTAAAGGAGTTCCCTACACTGAGTGCTAAATTTAAATTGTGCAATTACAAAACTTTGTGAAACATATCTGTCTTTCTTTAAGAATGTCATTAAACGTATTAGTCAGTTTTCTAATAAACAAGACATGGCCAATCAAGTAATTGCTTCAATTAAAACAAAAATTTGTTATTTTTACAATTTTAATCAGAAATATTACTTGTACTTAAACAGCCGTTTAACTTCTAACGATTTCTGATAATTCCTAATTTATTTATGACCTTTTAATTACTTTAAATGACCACAGCCTTAAGGTCAATTGTTAAATTTTATTATTTATTCTTCTTTAACTATGGTACAATGACTTATTTTTAAATTCTATGAGAATGATTCAAGAAATATATGTACTGGGTTAAGATAATACTGAATCATTCCATATTTTGTATTTATTTGGAAATTTCTATTAGTTGTTTATCAATTATTACTTAATAAATGAATACTATAATAATAACGAAAAACAATTAGAATTGCTTATAGCTTATTTATTTAAACAAACTTTAACGTGTTATATAATTAAATATAAATTGTTTCTAAAAGTATTTAATAATTATATTTCATTAAAATTATAATCACTATTTTGAATTTGAAATTAAAAAAATATTTTGATTAGAATCTATAACAGGCATGGACAACCATTCTTAGCTCTGGGACCAAATTATCATTCTGTCGTCCAGTCAAGAGCCGGACCAAAATATTAAATAAAACAAATTATTATTAAATAAATTAAAACAAGTTGTTATTTTTATTTCATTTAATTATAATATAATGTGACTAAAGTCACCGGAAAAAATAAGAGTCAGGTCCAGCTCGGGCTGGAGGTTGGCCATATGTGATCTATATCTAATGTGGTCATACGTCCCGTTTGGAATGGGACTGTTCCGTTTTCAGATCATCTGGCCCGTTGTCCCCAAACATTCATTCGGGACGTCAAAATGTCTAGTTTTCAAGAAATTGTCAATCACTATACTGAATATTAAGAAATCCTAACAAGAATTCAATTCTTTCCTCCTTAATTAAATACAAATTAATTACACAGCAATTTCATAATGAAAAAAGTGAAAAATTATGAAAAATAAGCGAAGGCCAAGAAGAAATTTTGAGAGCGCAACTACGGTTTTAGAATTACTACAATTTTTTAAAGGAAATTGATTATTGTTAATCGTGCCGAAAAGGCGAGTGTGCACATTCGAGCTCAAAGTGGCGCATTCCGATCTCGAGAAAATGTGCTCGAACGTGCACATACTTTGCATTTATGGAATTTCTCTATGTTAATAACACCGCCACACAAAAAAAAAGTGGACAGTACTTTTGATCAGACCCACCTAGGGTTATGTATTTCGATGCGTTGAATCGAAATCCGAAGTCCGTTTGGCCCGTACACCTACAAAATTTTGAGTAATTTGCCGGTGTAATCAATCTTTCAAATAAAACACATCATTTTAGTCAGCTTTATTGGATTATTTAATTTGACAAGAAAAAGATTGGTATAGGCATCCCCAGTGTGGACCTTAAGCCTGTAGACTACCAAATTGCGTCCAATGTATTTTAAATGGGAACTGCGTTCCCGTTCTATTGCCGTATTTTTGGAGATAAAAAATTGAAAATTTTTGTATAGATAGAGACCATATATCTTTAAAACGTAACGATTTTCGATTTTTGATTTATCAACGTGTTTTACGCAAAAAAATTAATAAAGCATAAAACAGACTAAACTTATAACCATTGTTGTGCTTTCAAAAATAAAGAGAATTAATTCCTTTTTTTACCAATCGAACGAGAAAGCTTGTTAAATTATCGTATTTATTTTATTGTTTTCATAAATATCTTTATTAAATAGTTATAAGCAATTAAAGTACGCCGATTTGGGTCAAAATTGATCGTTATTCTCGTTGTCAATCAAACCAGAAAAACGACCAATTTTGACCAAAATCGGCGTACTTCAATTGCTTATAACTATTTAATAAAGATATTTATGAAAACAATAAAATAAATACGATAATTTAACAAGCTTTCTCGTTCGATTGGTAAAAAAAGGAATTAATTCTCTTTATTTTTGAAAGCACAACAATGGTTATAAGTTTAGTCTGTTTTATGCTTTATTAATTTTTTTGCGTAAAACACGTTGATAAATCAAAAATCGAAAATCGTTACATTTTAAAGATATATGGTCTCTATCTATACAAAAATTTTCAATTTTTTATCTCCAAAAATACGGAAATAGGACGGGAACGCAGTTCCCATTTAAAATACATTGGACGAAATTTGGTAGTCTACAGCCTTAATATTGCATTACAGTTATACCTCTCTAATTTCACATTCCATAACTTCACATCTTCTCTAATTTCATAGGTCCCAAAATGGGAGATATAAATTATCCTAGAGTTAACTTCACATGCTCTAACTTCACGTTCACATGATTTGCGTTGCAATTTTATACAGGTATAATTAGTGTTAACTTCACAATATAAAAAATCATTTTAGTAAGAAAAACGAAAATTTCGCTTTCCTTATTTAAAATGTTTCATGTTCACAAAGAAAAAAAATCTTTTAAGTTTATTGTATGTACACTAAAGGAAAAAATTAAATGGTCAAAAAAATTTCCTAAATTTTATTGTGATTTTTGACAGGCTATATTTTAGTGAAAAATAATGGTATCTAAAATTTTCAGTTTTCAGATCTTTTAGTCAAAAATTTTTAGAAGCCATTGTTATCACGCAATAATAAGCAATAGCACGCAAGAAAAAAATTGGAAATTTTTTTATTTTTTTTTGTCCACGGACTTGTAAATTTGTTTTCAGCTAAACCATTATATGAAACGGATAGCTTAATAATTCAACTTCAAGTTTCTTTTTTTTTTAAAGGTTGGTACAATTATTCTTCACCGAGATGCGGGCCGTTAAATAAAAAAAGGTACTTTTGTCTTCAATTATTGATATCTCTATAACCAATAATCGTTCAAAAAATTGCAAAGCAGTTTTGGAAACTGGACAAAACACCCTAAAAGAAACGGCTACAATTTTTAGGATTTTTTTTCCATCGTAAACATAAATTTGAAAAATAAGTCATTTATAGTTTTTTAGAAAATTGACGGCTAAGTTATAAATATTCATGAAATAACTAATGTTAAGCGTAACTTTTATAGCTGAATATACCCACAAAAACTCTGTGAAGTTACAATTCGATCTAGCGAACCGTTCTTTTGTTTCAAACAATCAAACTTTTGAAAAAAATTAAATGGTCGCGTTTATTCTTGCTACGCTTCATAATCGTGATTAAAATAGAAAAACATTTTTTTTAGCTTTTTTAAGATTTTTACCGCAAACATATCGGAAAATTATTTCAAAAAAAAAATTTTTTTTTATTTATTTAATTTTCTTTACTTTTTAAAACTATAGTTTTAAAAACTAAAGAAAATATTCAAAAGTAAGTAGTAAGGTCTAGAAAACAATCATGTATTACAGATTTTTTTAAATATGCAAATAAATCTTAATACAGTTTCTTTTAGGGAATTTTATCCAGTTTCCAAAACTGCTTTGCAATTTTTTGATCGATTATTGGTTACCGAGATATCAATAATTGAAGACAAAAGTACCTTTTTTTATTTAACGTCCGGTATCTCGGTAAAGAATAATCGTACCAACCTTTTAAAAAAAAGAATAGAAGAGAATAGAAAAGAATAGAAGATAATGGTTGAGCTGAAGAAAATTTTACAAGTCCGTGGACACAAAAAAAAAAAAAAAAATTTGCAATTTTTTTCTTGCGCGCTATTGTTTATTATTGCGTGATAATAGTGGTTTCTAAAAATTTTTGATTAAAAGATCTAAAAGCTAGAATCTTGAAGCCTTAAATTGCTTTTTTAAAATTTTAGATACGATTATTTTTCACTGAAATACAGTCTGTCAAAAATCACAATAAAATTTAGGAAATTTTTTTGACCCTTTAATTTTTTCCTTTAGTGTACATACAATAAACTTAAAAGATTTTTTTTCGTTGTAAACATGAAACATATTTTAAATAAAAAAAGCGAAGTTATCTATCTTTCTTACTAAAATGATTTTTTATATTGTGAAGTTAACTCTCATTATACCTGTATAAAATTCCAACGCAAATAATGTGAACGTGAAGTTAGAGAATGTGAAGTTAACCCTAGGATAATTTGTATCTCCCATTTTGGGACCTATGAAAACTGTGAAATTAGAGAAGATGTGAAGTTATGGAATGTGAAGTTAGAGAGGTATAGGAAAAAGTGGGGTAGGCCCGGACATCGGGTAACCGCAGACATAAGAATTTCCAAGAACCTAATCACGTTGCATTGGTAAAATTTTCTTTAAAACACGCGTCGTCTAGAGTAAAAACATATGCAATTTAGTTGTCACGTAAACACCGAGTCTGTTACAATTTAAGGAGTAGTTTGTAAAATATAAAAATTTTTCATCGCGCTTGTCAGATTTCATTTCAAGTTATCAACTAGAAAATGTAAGTGTGAATACTTATTTTTTTTTAAGTTGAAGAAAATGCATTATATTTAAACTTTGTAATAGTATTTGAAATATTTCTACTACATCTTAGGAGCTCTGAATAAAAATGTTGAATATTGAGAATCGGGTACCCCCGGACACTAAAATGTCGGGTATCGCCGGACATTATTTTAGCTTAATTAATAATCTTTTTCAAAAGTTACTCTATACTACAGTTGAAATAAATAACTTGTCGGTGCTTTATTATTTACTGTGATAATAAATAGTGGTTAAATTACTGTACTTTAGTCAATTTTGTGTATTTTTCACATTCAGTACGAATCGCAATGGTGGTCAACATCTATACTGACCCGGTGCCTTCAATCAGCACAGCACATTTATTAAAACAACTGTTACAATTTCCTGATGCAACAAAAAACATTTAGCAACGGAGCTCAAAAAACCCATAGGAGTGATATTTTAACATCTCCATTTAAACAAAATTTAGAGAAAAAGCAGAAAACTAAAAACAATAAATTTGTCAAAGCAAAAAAACAAAAAATTGCTAAAAATATTGAAAAGAGACAAAAATATTCGAAGTTTTTCCCAAAAAGACCGGGAGAAAGAAACCGAATTTATCATATGCAAAAAAACTTTTGATAAAGACTGGATTCAATGTTATGAGTGCAAAGACTGGGCACATATAAATTGTTTAAATATTAATTATTTTTGTGATGTTTATAAGGCCAAAAAACGATTGGGCCACCAATAAGTACTAGTCCGGGGCTACCCGCCACTTTTTGTATTGCCAAAAAATAAGGTCAAATTGGATTGGCCATATTTCCTAAAAAAACAAATATATCATTACAAATTTTTAATTAGTATAAACTTAAAAGTCCCTACTTTCATTTTAAATCATAAAAAATAAATAAATTTATTTATTTATATTTTTTATTTCTAATTCTTTCAAGTGTCCGGGGCTACCCCATCTTCCCCTAACTGTATTTTAATCTTTTTTCCATAACTTCACATATTCCGTAAGTTCACATTTTTCCGCAGAACATTTTGTGTGAAGTTTAAGCTTTCTTTGTCTATTCCTTTTAATTACTAAATGTGTGTATAACACACTTACATAAGAATTTTTAATTTTACTTGACTAAGCTCGTTGCAATTATAGTTGCAAGTGGCAGTTCTTCAAAAAAGACCGACTACTGGCGAAATAACTCTATGTTAAATCAAAACAAATCTACATATAGATACATATCTATAATAAAATCCTGAAAGAATTTTTGTTTACGCGCACGCTAATTTCCACAATATCTCAAACAAATGGGATGCGATATTAGAAAAAAATCGCTTGTTTCTAATGTTTATTACAAAAATTATGAGCTGTTATTTTTTCCTAATATTGCCTTTATACGGCTCTATAATGTGTCTATATTTTATCCCAATCGGTTAAACCGTTTTTGCAAAAAAAAAATTGATTTTTGTTTTTTTTCGATTTACTCAAAAACCAAAATAGATATAGGTCCGAAACTTGCACGATCAACGTATCTCATTAGTACTAATATAGACTAATTTAGACTAATATAGATGATTCAGATATCGCGCTAGGGCCGATTCACTATTCTTATGGTCCTGTAGCGTTTGATCATTATTATAATTACATAAAAAACTGCATTAATTCATTTGTATTTTATTGTAGGTAATTGACTTATCGTATAACCGATTGAGAAAAATAACTAAAGAAGATACAAGTCGGTATAAAGATATTAAAATGTTGTATTTATCAGACAACTTACTAACTACATTAGACAACTCAACTTTTGAAGATTTGGATGAATTGGAGACACTGGATTTATCTCTGAATGGAATATCAAAAATGGCACCTGTAATATTTCACTTGCCTTCGTTAAAACGACTATATTTGAGTCAAAATCAAAATATTAATATTGCTGAAGTAATTGAAGAAACAAAGCCAATTACAAGTCCTTTGGATTTGCTCGATATTAGTTTTAATGAGTTGGAAGAACTTCCTAAAGTTGGGGTACTGCCGCAGTTGCTTTTATACAATATCTCTGGAAATAATTTATTGAACATGCAAGTTGCGGATATTGCTGGCCTTTGTAACTTACACACATTAGCAAATCAAAATTTTTCAGCTTATTTCGATGAATTGTGTGACTGTTGGAATCTGCAACGATGGTTAGATGATCGAAATGTTCGTTATTCGAAGTTCGATTGCCATATTTCCGAAAATGGTATTTTATTGATAAAGGTATGAATAATATTAGTAATCTAAATGAAATTATATAATTTTAGATTGTCCGTACAATATATCCCAAGAAAATTTATCCACTTACAGTTCATGCACAACTCAATTTTCTGAAATTAAAAGAAAATCGTCATTTTTTAAGATTGGAATTGTAGCAGCTGCAATTGCTTTGGTATTATCGGTTATAGCTGTTTACTTAATTTACAGACGAAGGAAACATAGAAATGAGCATAAAAGAAAAACGGCAATTAATGATTATGTGATAAACAGTAAAAAGGAAATTGATGGATTACTGTAATTAAAATAGAGAACTCTAATCTCAGCATGGTGTACCTACAGTTTTTTAAGTCGATATTTTATTTATTTTTAAAATTTTTATAATGTTAAAAGTTAATTTATTAGTATAAGAGTGTTTGTGAATTTAATTAATTGATCGTCCATGGATAAAAGATACTATTGAATGCGAAATTAATTTTGAAATTGTATTTACGTTATATTTTAATTTGATCTTATCTAAGTATTTGAAAGAAATAGTTAGTCTATTCAATAGTACTAAAAATGTGTGCATCAAAAATATTAAAGCCACTTTTAATTATTTCCGAAATATTTTGTTTAATTCCTTTTTATTTTGAGTCAAATAATTGTTGTAAACGTTTTCGTAAAAGCATATTTTATTATATTAGAATGGTATTAATTGTTTCTGTATTATTAATAACGATATTATATAAACAAATATCTACAACTGCTTACGGTTCAACTGCAGCTATAGGAAATGCAGTCAAGTTTGTTCACTTTAATGGACATTTAATTGTTGCTATTTGTTCAATAGTTTTAACAAACTTTTACAATATGGAATTTGTAAACTTTATGAATGTTTTATTAGATTTAGAAGGAAAATTATCAAAACTGGGCTTTAAAATTGAATACAATAAATTGTCCCCACTGTCATTTATTATAATTTTAATTGTTATTATACAAATTGTAATAATTGAAATACCTTACTTTGTGGAAGCGTATTACAATCATATTCTTAACATTTTGATTTTTTTTATATTTTGTTTACCGTTACTTTTGATCCAAATCATGTCCTTACAATGGATTTTTTATATGTTACTGCTAAATTTATATTTAAAAGCATTAAACAAAATAGTAAAAACCATAAAATTTCAACAATGTTGGATCATCGACGATTTAGTTAAAAATTCAGTGGATCCTCCAAATAAAACAATCAAAACTTGTGGATTTATTTATAGCAAATTGTGCAGTAATTCAAAAGCAATTAATTCAGTATTTTCTGTGCAATTCTTATTACTACTTCCCGTATTCTTTATTGAAATTGTCTTAAAATCATTCTACATTTGTCAAGCGATTAAAAAAGATTCGTCTATAGATTTAGTATTAATAATATCTGATGTAATACATTTTATTATTGTTCTTGAACTTGTTATTCCTTGTTTTATTGTTAAACAAAAATCCAAAAAGTTTATCGATAATTTAACCATGCTTAATTTGGAAAATTCTGATGAGAAGTTTGAAGAACTGGTAAATAAATAATTTTGTACTTTTGAAATATAATTTTAGTTAATTATTTTTAGATAAGCAGCTTAGTACTACAAATTTATCACGAAAAAATTGAATTTTCTGCTGGTGGAGTATTTGGTATTGATGGAACACTTATTTATTCGGTAAGATTTGTTTTTTATAAAGTATATAATAAATTACTGTCTTAAATATTTAGATTTTGGCTGCTTTAACTACATATCTAATTATATTATTACAATTCGACATGGAAAATGACTAAAGGAATAAACTTAACTAACCCTGAATTTTTAGTTTAAATTTCCCACTTTTTGTATTTAAAATAACACATGTGACATTAGCTCTAAACCAATAAAACTCACTGAAGATTGTTGGAATTTTATTGAAATAAACCTTAATAGTTATATTTATAAAACTTTCTTTCTTTTAAATTTAAATACGGCTATCTAAATAAATATGTACTAAAAGAAGAAAGTGAAAAATAGTGTAGTAACCTTAAATGTTTATTCTTGTTAGATTAGCTGTCAAGTGTCACTTATCTATTGATGAGTCATATCGAGAGATCAATTAATTTTATTTATAAATTGCATTTGCTAGTAAATTTACTTTAATTAAACTTATAAGCAAGACGTTAATAGTAACTTCAAGATGTTTCGAACGGGAAACTTTGATAAACTTTTAGGTAATATTTGTAATTTATTTAAGAATCAATAATAAAACTCTGTTTTAGATAAAGCAACTAGTAATTTGTTAATGGAACCAGATTGGCCAACAATTTTACAAATATGTGATCTTTTAAGACAAGATGATGTACAGTATGTAATAACACCATTGCTGCAGATAATATTACTTATATTTACAAATATTTTAGACCAAAGTACGTAATGGGATCACTCAAGAAAAAATTGATTTCAACTAATCCACATACAGCTTATTATGGATTGCAAGTATTGGAAAGTTTAGTTAAGAACTGCGGTATTTATTATTACATGAATAGCATTCCAAAATAATACATAAAAAACTTTTAGGAAGTGTATTTCACGAAGAACTAACACAGAAACAAAACTGTGAATTTCTACACGAATTAGCAAAAACAACACAACATGATAACGTGCGTGAAAAGTTATTAGAGCTAATTCAAGCTTGGACTTTTGCTTTTCGTAAAAATCCAAAACACAACTCATTAAGGGTAAAATAGTTATTTTTTATTCAAAAATGAATTACAAAAAATCAATCCTTTCAGGAAACAATGATCATAATGAAAGCAGAAGGCTATGTGTTTCCAACTCTTCGAGAATCTGATGCAATGTTCAGTGCAGATTCTGCACCTGAATGGGCAGATGGTGAAGTTTGTCATCGTTGTCGTACTGCTTTTAGCTTAATGCAACGCAAACATCATTGCAGAAATTGTGGTCAAGTATTTTGTGGGCAGTGCTCTCAAAAGCAGACACCTTTACCAAGGTTTGGTTTTGAACGAGAGGTTAGTTATATTTCTTCCATGAAACCAAAATACATTATAATATGTTTAGGTTCGAGTTTGTGATGCTTGTTATAATGAGGTAACACAACCTATACTTGTTCCAACTAAAAAATCTTTACCAACTAAACAAACTGAAAATGATCTACCAGCTGAATATTTATCAAGTTCTTTGGCACAACAAAGCCAAGTAAATTAAATTAAATTTATTTTAACATATGTATTAAACTAATGGTGATTATAGGTACCCCCACGTAAAACTGAGGAAGAACTTCGAGAAGAGGAAGAGTTGCAGTTGGCTTTAGCTCTAAGTCAATCAGAAGCTGAAGCTAAAGAGAAACAAAGATCTAAGGGGTCTTATTCAACAAATTCTATTTTAAAAAGTAAGTTGAAGTAATTTATTATTACTTCGTTATATACACCCTCAATTCTGTTTATGTGGTGGGCATGTTCTAGAAACTGCGAAAAAAACTTAAAATAAGATACAGTGAACATATCAAAATTATGGATAGGTTTAATCTGAACATAATGGAACAGAAAGCTATATATAAATATCTCAAGTAAAATAAAGAAAACAAAAAACTAACAATTATTAAATTTTTTAGAATTATTGTACAAATTCTCAGAAAATTAATAATTATTATATTTTGCCTAAAATACTTATATTTCACTAGGGTTCCTACTCATATATACTGCATGCCTAAACGATTATTGTTTTTAGATTTTTAACCCTGTTAATTGTTATTGCCCACTGTAAAATTATATTCCTTTCTTTTCTATTACTTCTTTGCATAACTGGCTTGAGAACTATTTGCATTGTTCCATTATTAGTTATCAATTTGTTTATAGTTTCGATTAATGTTATTGTGACCAGCCTTATTAGTTTTGATAGCGATTGGAATATTTTGCGCTTCTTGTATAACTTTATATTTAAATAATTTATAATACACCTGTATAAAATACATGTTGAAGCCGTGTACAACTTTTGTCTTAACAAATTTTAAGAATGGTACATTCTTAACTTAGAGTTAAAATTTGATCCACTGCAGCACTCACACTGATAATCTCCTATTTTCTCTTCTACTCAGTCTTTTAGTCTCCTATTTATTATTTATGTTAGTATATGGGTAATTCTCATTTTTTATTAGAAAAATCTGTCAAAAAATGAAAACGTCTTTCTAATAAAAGTGACGATGGATCTTAATAGTTTTGGTCTTTTTCTTCAAGGAAAAAATATTCACCGAGCTTGCAGCCCCCAATTTAGACAATTATAGGGGTTTGAAAAAATGTCGTGCATGGTAGTTACCTCATATCCTTGGATGTGACATTCCTTACATTAATGCAGTGGTTCCCAACCTTTTTTTGACCAGGGACCACTTTGATTTTATTATTATTAGCAAGGACCACAAGTTTAAAAAGTAAACTGTATCATTCTAAAAATAAACTTTAACCGAAACGTTTAACCTAAGTAATCGTAAAATTCCAAAGTAACATTCAAAGTTTGAAATTTTTTGCGGACCATATCTTAGCTCTTGCGGACCACTGCAGTAATGTAATCCATGGGGATGACATGCTACAAGGAGGTGACACTTTTTAGAAATAAATTTTACCGTCAACTTTATTTACCTCAATTAAAAAATTAAAAAGTCACTTCCATGGACGATAAAAATTTATCCATGCAAGTGACTTTTTTTATTATTATGAATGTTAAGTTAATTGTGTAATTGATGGTAAAATTTATTTCTAAAAACTGTCACCCCCTTGTAGCATGTCATCCCCATAGATTACATTAATGTAAGGAATGTCACATCCACGGATATGAGGTCACTACCATGGACATTTTTCAAACCCCTATAATTGTCTAAATTGGGGGCTGCAAGCTTGGTGAATATTTTTTCCTTGAAGAAAAAGACCAAAACTATTAAGATCCATCGTCACTTTTATTAGAAAGGCGTTTTCATTTTTTGACAGATTTTTTTAATAAAAAATGAGAATTACCCATATACCGTATAATGTCACATTCAGAAGCGATATCGGCCTATAATTCTAGCAGTTTGCTTGGTTTCGTTTTTGTGTATGGGACATATTGCTTTCTGCCACTCTACTAGTATACTTTTTTCTTTCAGCATCACGATTTCTTTAAAGTCAACTAAACTTTCTTTATATTGCTTTGTCCATTTTTTTAATATCAAGTTTTTAGCTTGCCTTTATTATCGTTATAGTCTGAACTAATTGGTCGATATTCTCTTGCTTTCACTTGCTGATTAAATTTGTATTATTTCAGCTGAAACTCGTGTTGTTGATCGTAGTCCAACTCCCCCTGAAGAACAACCTATTGTAAACTCAGAACTAGCACATTATCTTAACCGATCATATTGGGAAAATAGACAACCTGATTCAGTTGATATAAATCGTCCAACCAGTCCTTCAGCTCCCGCTACTGCTCCTCTACAGACAAATGAAACAAGATTTCACGAGAACGGTTTGACAGATGCTGAATTACACGATTTTATAAGTACTCTTAAATCGCAAGTGGAAATATTTATTAACAGAATGAAAAGTAATTCGAGCCGTGGACGTTCTATAGCAAACGACAGTAGTGTTCAGACGCTTTTCTTAAACATTACTGCAATGCATTCTCAGCTGCTTCGATATATCCAACAACATGACGATAGTCGTTTGTATTATGAACGTTTACAAGATAAATTAACGCAAGTTAAAGATGCACGCGCAGCTTTAGATGCTTTACGTGATGAACATCGTGAAAAGCTTCGCAGACAAGCTGAAGATGCTGAAAGACAAAGACAGCTACAAATGGCTCACAAACTTGACATAATGCGAAAGAAAAAGCAAGAATATTTGCAATACCAAAGACAACTAGCCTTACAAAGAGTACAAGAACAAGAGAGGGAGATGCAAATGCGTCAAGAACAACAAAAGCAGCAGTATTTAATGGGATCAGGTTATGGAACTTATAAAGGCTCTCCTGTTCACAATCAATTTCCACCAAATAGCGCACCACCTGCGGCGTATCGCACATATCCTTATGGTCAACCAATAATGATGCAAGGCCCTCCACATACGGCTCCGCAAGGGATGCGTATTCCTCATCCCGGTATGCCAGGTATGCCCCAACAATTACCACCTCCTGGCTTGCAACAACCTATGCAGCCTCCTGGATTAGGACAAGTCCCTACGCCTGGTATTCCACATCAATTACCACCACAACCTGGTCCACCTCCCCAAGTTGGGATGCCGCAGCCGCAGTCAAATTTGTCCATTCAGCAAGTAATTCCGCAATCCGTAGCTTCACAAGTATCTTTAGGACAAGTGCAGCAACAAGGAATTACACAGCAGTTTCAACAACCTGGTGCACCTCCTGCAAGTCCTCAAGTACCCCAAGGACAGCAAAATGGAGACGCTCAGACTGCTGAACTTATTAGTTTCGATTAATACTTTTATTTAGCTGCTTTGCATGTTAAGAATGACATTATTAAAGGTTATTAAATTACGGTATGCTTGGCTGTTAGCTTAATATATTATGGGCTTTTTAACTAATAAAATATATATGTATATATTTTAGTGTTATTTGATAATACGTAACGTCAAAATTAAAATGCGAAATACTAGTTTTATTAAAATGAGAATATTTAACAATTTATTTACAATTTTTTTTCCAAGATAAATTAATCGAAACCCTCGGGACTAACAGCCAAATAACAAAGCACACCACCACCAGGAATTTGTTTTGCCGATACAAAAGCTCTTCCATCTGGAGATCGATGATGCAACATTGGAGAGATAGGCCCAGTCCTAGGTAAATAAGGAATCTATCTGCTAATAGTATAAACGTTTAGTTTGAGGCACCGTCTCACCTGCTGAGCCATTAAATTTCCTAAGTTTTCGGCGAGCGGGCTAAGTGTTGAACTATCAGGAGGTGGTGCCAAGAATGGTCCATGTAAGAAATTATTTCGTACTTGTATTCGTAGAAATTGAATGTATTCGTTTCGAATTTTAGAAGACTCCAAGTTATCGTCAGGTAGGCTTGCCAGTTTTCTTGCCCATTCAGAACATCGCACACGATCTTGTTTATTCAATAAAATTTTGATACAGTCAGGAAATATAATGTAAAACTTACCATAAGGGTTTGCTAATTTAGAGGCATGTCCTGCAATATCCCTTAGGGCTTTCTTGAATTCATTATTGTCTCTCATAGCCATCACATCCTGTCAGTGTCATACATGAAAAATTTGAACTTTCCCGCGTACGTTGTTTTTTTTAAAACAGTTGACCAAGAATATTTTTAGGAATGTTAGTAAACTTTGACAACGTAAATTACTATCGACGAGAATGACTTGCATTTTCGATAAAGAAAGTCAATTTTGTGACGCTGCAACAAATAATATTCTAGAAAATGCCTCAAGATCAACGTAAAGAACGTAAATCTCTGGTTTGTATTTTTTCGGTCATTTTGGGGTTAGGTTGTGAAAATGTAATTTTTTTAGCCTCCTTTATCACCAGGTCCTATCTTAGACATATCAGATGATGAACTTGTGTCAATCTCTGTTAGAGATCTTAATAGGCAGCTAAAACTGCGAGGATTATCACGAGATGAAATTGTGCGTATGAAACAACGGAGAAGAACCTTAAAAAATAGAGGATATGCTGCTTCATGTCGAATTAAACGTATTGAACAGAAAGACGAACTAGAAACAGAAAAAAGCCAAGAATGGAAAGACATAGAATCAATGCACGATGATTTAAAAGAAATGAAAAATGAAATCACCATATTAAAGAATCGATTTGAGGCACTAAAAAAATTCGCAATTAATAACAAAATTCCAATTCCACCAGAATTACAAACGTTAAGCTAATTTCCTTTTGTGATTATTTGTACTTAAAGAACATGGGTGTCTATTACTTTACCTTTTATATTAGTATTTAAGTAAATATGACTGAAGTAGAATAAGAATAAATTAAGAACCGTATTCAAATAGATATTTTGAACATGTCGAACATATAATTTGTAAATTTCCAGTGATTGTTCTTATTAATTTAATTTTATATTCAATGCATTTTTTATTGAAATATTTCTAAGTGAATATTAAAAGCAGTATCTCTTTTCTAGTTTTGTTAATAAAAATGTAATTTTCAAGTTGTTAACAATTTTATTAATTCAGATACAACTCTGATATTAATACTATTCCCTAATAACATATATTTTTGTTTGTTCGTAACTGAAGTCGGAAAAGTAAAGTTTTCAGGAAAACACATAAGTCTACATACTTCTCTCGGTGTAAAAAATCTTAATCCTAATGAGGAAATACAAATTAAATACTCTGAACTATCTTCTTTAAAATTTTTTAAAGTTTCGAATATTTTATCAGCTTCTGCTTTTGTTTTATGAGTATAGACACTTCCAGTGCCAGTTACATAACGTCCATAAGACTTGGTAAAACAACATGAACGTTCTGAATCACTATAGCAAATATCCATAACCATTATTCGTTTTTTGAGCATATCATTTTGAATGTAATATTCTTCATATTTTTCTTGCAAGTCTATTACATCTGCAATTGTAAACTTTTCTTCCTTTTTAGACATGGGGGGTACTATATCCATCTACAAAAGATATATATAATACCAATAAAAGAACAAAATGTTTATCACAAACCAAAAAATCCGTTTTAAAATTAAAATAACAAGGCTTCTTTCTTGCTATACAATAATATCTGTACCTATTATTAGGTACCCCAAACTGTGAAGGACTTAATATAAATTCTTGAAAAGAAAATTGACAATTTTCTAATGTACTTATTAAAATACCTCTCATTTCTGATGTTTCAAAACCTTTCACATTCTCAATTAAAATATATTTTACATTTAAATTTGGTAATAAACTTAGTAGATGACTGAAAGAAGAAGATCTTGGATCCTGCACATCTTGTTTTAAGCCATTTCGTGTAAACGGTTGACAAGGTGGAGACATAAATATTGTATCAACGTTAAGATTATTAATATACTCTGATGTTAAACTTTGAATATTACGATTCAACAAATTTGTGGATGGAAAATTATGTTTATAAACTATATTGGCCATTGGGTTAATATCAATCGATGTTGCAACTTCTCCAGTTATTAAACTCTCTAAAACATACTTGTAAACTAATAACAAAGGAATAAGTACATAAATAAAGTGCAAATGGATTACGATTCGAAAAAAAGAGATAATTTTTTAGTATATTAGTCAAATCAAATAGTTACCTTTTAACGCTAAATGCATGCCACCGATTCCGCTATATAACTCTAAAACTTTCATTTTAGGTTAAAAGTGCAATTCCACGGACAGGATAAACAACACTATTTTGCCGAAATTGGAGACTTAAGGAGCAACACTGCGGTAATTAAAAGTAATCAATCCTTGATAGAAAGTAATTAATACCCAATTTTAATTTCAATATTTTTGTATTTCCGTCGGCATTATGGTATTGTAGTAACGCAATTAGATACATATGGCGCTGGTTGTCGGTTTGTGCACCGACGTTCAAAGTTATTATAAATTAAGTACAAAATATATAATGTCTGTATGTTAAATTAATCTTATATATTTACTGCCTTAATTTATAAAACTGTGTTTTACAAAACTTTAAAAAGTATACCACTACGCTTTTTATTACGTATAAATTGCACATTTAATTTCAAATAATTTTAAATCCTTTAGTAGACTTGCGCCAACATACTTTCAATTGCCTTACTACATGATAATTATGTCGACAAAAACTTAAACACTGAATCTTAATTATTTCCTGCAAAGAATTACTTTTACTTTATTTGTGAAAAAATATCATTTCATGCCATGACCGTGAAACTCTATTCCAACTATAAAATACAAACATTACATTTACTACGTTTCCACGGTTATTCATTACGGGTTGAATACGGATTTGCGATCCAACAAGTAAGTACGTGTTTCCATAAATAGTTTTGAATACGAATTGAATACATTTACGATACAGCAATCAGCTGTTTTAGGAAAACTTATTTTCTAGGTTAATACGTAGAGCAGGTTCGAAATAAAATTGTGTTGTTTATTTTATTGTGTGCTATAATTTATTAAATTTCATGACCATTTAATATAAAGGTGTATACAGTGTGTCCCAAATTGAGTAGGCTAACATGGGTATCTTTCTTATTAGTGGAGATAGAAGTTTGGTTAAATGGGCAATGTTTTGCAGTTTTAGGTGCCCATTCAGATTCTGTTAAGAAAATTTTAAAATTTCGAATAGTTCCGAAGTTATGGTCAAAAAACTGAAAATTGTCATTTTCTTTAATTAATTATAAAAATTACAAAAAAAAGTTTAATACAAAAGTTACTAGGTTTCATAAAGTACAGATGGAAATTAAGTCAAAATTAAATTCAAAATGGCGGTTTCCAAGATATTGATACCAACTTTCTTATTTTAAATAGGCGTCATATTGGATTTTTACATAGTTAAATAGCATTTTTTTTTTCTCTTTTCAACCATGTATAACAACCCAAATTTAAATAAAAAATTATTAACAATATTAAATTTTTCTGTTTAAAATCAAGTAGCCATTAATTATCATTGTAAGTTTGTTAAATAATAATAATTATTGCCTTATAAATAATTCAAAATGGCAAAGTTTTTAACTACGCAGTATGATATGTTTTGCACCTACATTAAATGTTACAAAAGCTCCTGCGTTGCTGCACAAACATACTTTAACAGTTTTCAAAAAAAAAAAATGATCGTCTTCCACATTCCTTCAATTTGGTTATTGTAAACATCCATACTTCTACATATTCACATCCAATCTTTTAAAAATTTTAAGGTTCCGTTGCTTTTTTTTTTTTTGGAAAACTGTTAAAGTATGTTTGTGCATCAACGCAGGAGCTTTTGTAACATTTAATGTAGGTACACAACATATCATACTGCGTAGTTAAAAACTTTGCCATTTTGAATTATTTATAAGGTAGTAATTATTATTATTTAAAAAACTTACAATATCAGTCAAAAAATAAATATAATGACCTTAGCTTGTATTATGCTGTTTTATTGTTCTTTGATAATTCATGGCTACTTGATTTTAAACAGAAAAATTTAATATTGTTAATAATTTTTTACTTAAATTTGGGTTGTTATACATGGTTGAAAAGAGAAAAAAAATGCTATTTAACTATGTAAAAAACCAATATGGCGCCTATTTAAAATAAGAAAGTTGGTATCAATATCTTGGAAACCGTCATTTTGAATTTAATTTTGACTAAATTTCCATCTGTACTTTATGAAACCTAGTAACTTTTGTATTAAACTTTTTTTTGTAATTTTTATAACTACAAAGTCTATTTGACATTAAAGAAAATGACAATTTTCAGTTTTATGACCATAACTTTGGAACTATTCGGAATTTTAAAATTTTCTTAACAGAATCTGAATGGGCACCTAAAACTGCAAAACATTGCCCATTTAACCAAACTTCTATCTTCACTAATAAGAAAGATACCCATGTTAGCCTACTCAATTTGGGACACCCTGTATATTTTAAATCATCATTAGAAAGCGCCGGTGATCTCCAATTGCGCATGCACAATCGCGAGTTACGGGTTTCCATGGAACTCAATACGTTGAAATTCAGATACGATCCTACAATTTACCGTATCGTATCTGAATCTAAAACGTGTTCCATACGTATTGAATCAGGGTTTCCATGACCACTTTTTACCCGACAACAGTATTGAATCCGTATTCAACCCGTTTTGAATGACTGTGGAAACGTATACTACGTTTCCACGGTTATTCAATACGGGTTGACTACGGATTTCCGATCCAACAAGTACGTGTTTCCATAAATAGTTTTGAATACGAATTGAATACATTTACGACACAGCAATCAGCTGTTTTAGGAAAACTTATTTTCTAGGTTAATACGTAGAGCAGGTTCGAAATAAAATTGTGTTGTGTATTTTATTGTGTGCTATAATTCTATTAAATTTCATGACAATTTAATATAAAGGTGTATATATTTTAAATTATCATTAGAAAACGCCAGTGATCTCCAATTGCGCATGCACGATCGCGAGTTACGGGTTTCCATGGAACTCAATACGTTGAAATTCAGATACGATCCTAAAATTTACCGTATCGTATCTGAATCTAAATCGTGTTCAATACGTATTGAATCAGGGTTTCCATGACCACTTTTCACCCGACAACAGTATTGAATCCGTATTCAACCCGTATTGAATGACTGTGGAAACGTAGTAGTAGTATGAATTTCAACGTATTGAGTTCCATGGAAACGCGTAACTCGCAATCGTGCATGCGCAATTAAAGATCACTGGCGCTTTCTAATGATAATTTAAAATATATACACCTTTACATTAAATTGTCATGAAATTTAATAGAATTATAGCACACAATAAAATAAACAACACAATTTTATTTCGAACCTGCCCTACGTATTAACCTAGAAAATAAGTTTTCCGAAAACAGCTGATTGCTGTATCGTAAATGTATTCAATTCGTATTCAAAACTATTTATGGAAAGACGTACCTATTGGATCGCAAATTCGTATTCAATCCGTATTGAATAACCGTGTAAACGTAGTAATTTTATAAAGCAAAAGTGACATCTACAGTTACTAATTAAAACTATTCTGACATGTCATCTTGACAGCTGATTAATTTTTCTAAAAAATGAAAAGTAATTGCTCTTCTGTGCAATTAACTGCGCAGTAAATACAATAGTTATGTTTCAGAAAGACTAAGTAGTTAATTTTAGTGTACAGAATCATGTGTGTGTCAAAGTTCAATAACAAATATTACGAGTAGCATGTTTAGAAGTAGAAGTTGGTTTGGAACTGGATGGGGACGACCCAAAAATCCACATTCTTTAGAACATTTAAAATATTTATACAATGTACTCTCAAGGAATCAAACCGTTTCAGAACATAACCGTGGTCTTTTGGTGGAAACGTTACGATCAATTGCTGAGATACTCATTTGGGGAGACCAGAATGATTCTTCAGTGTTTGAGTAATATTTTTGTAAATTTTAGTACACTACTATTAATTTCAAATTTATAGTTTCTTTTTGGAAAAAAATATGCTTTCTTTCTTTCTTCGTATCATGAGGCAAAGAAGTGGAGGATCAAGTTATGTGTGTGTACAATTGCTGCAGACTTTAAATATTTTATTTGAAAATATTAGAAATGAAACATCATTATGTAAGTATTATTAAACAAAACACAAGTTTCCTGGCAGAAACAAAGTTAAAGATTTTAATTTTAGATTATTTGTTATCTAATAATCATGTAAATTCGATTATTGTGCATAAATTTGATTTTTCGGATGAAGAAGTTATGGCATATTACATTTCATTCCTTAAGACTTTAAGTTTAAAATTGAATGCACATACAATACATTTCTTTTATAATGAGGTGAATTTTTGAATTAAAAAAATGGCAGTAATAGTACTTTATACATTTTTTTTAGCATACAAATGATTTCCCGCTGTATACTGAAGCAATTAAATTTTTTAATCATCCAGAATCAATGGTTAGAATTGCGGTTCGAACACTAACACTTAACGTTTATAAAGTAGATGATTCAAGTATGCTAGCTTTTATACGAGATAGAACTGCTGCACCATATTTTTCAAATATTGTATGGTTTATCGGTAAACATATACAAGAGCTAGATACATGTGTTAGAAATGATGCAGAGTAAGATTTGATTTTAATACATGAAAGTTGTAATTGTTAATTTATTGTTGTTCCAGTCATCAATCACAAAATCGTTTATCAGATTTGGTTGCAGAACATTTGGATCATCTCCATTATTTAAATGACATTTTATTATTAAAAATAACTGACTTAAACCAAGTTCTATCGGACCATTTGTTACATAAACTATTAATTCCTTTATATATTTATTCGTTGAGTTCATTACGTAGACAGTCAGAGGTTACAATGGAAACAGCAACACAAAACTTGGCTCGAGTTTTAAATAAGTCTTTGGCCATACCTGAGAATAATTTACATCAATCAGAATCGCCAAATGGAAAAGTATCTTGTGTAGTAGCTCTATTTCTGCTTTCGCAAGTATTTCTAATAATTAGTCACTTGCCATTAATTAGAAATTTGGCTTGGATTATACTAAAAACCGAAAAAATCATTTTTGAACAGGGCTTAGATAAACTTTTAGCAGAATACGAATTATATATTAAAAGTTTGGAAGCAAGTACTGTTCAAACTAACTTACAAATTGAAATTGAATCCAACGCAAGCAGTTCTGGTTCTAGAGAAAACCTATTAGAAGAACCGAGAAATATTACTGATGAAGAGAAAGAAAAGTTGGCTTCTACGCCTATCGAAAGTTCTAACATATCAGATAAACCATTTTTAGAAACAGTTTATAATTCTTTAGATTGTTTGGAGAATGATTATGCAGCTCTTTTTGCACTATGTTTGTTATATGCTCTGGCAAATAATAAAGGTAATTATTTAAGAATTTGTTTGATTAGATTAAATAAATTTGGGTGTTGCAGGTGTAACGTCAGAATTGATGGATTTAGTGCTAAGACCTAGAATATCATCGAAGTCAACAAGAAATGATATAAAATATTCATATAACACATATTTAGTAGAAAAACTTTTACATATTGTGATATTATCATGCCAGCCTTCATGTCGCGTACGATTAGTTACATTAGAATTAGCTTTAAAATTATTAGTACAACTGGTTATGTGCGATGGCCAAAATGTAATGAACGATGTTCATAAAACTAATATCGAATCTGCTAAAACTCAAAGCACAGCGTTGCTTAGAAATTTTTATAAAAGTGAAGAGATATTTTTGGATATGTTTGAACATGAGTAAGTACATTATTATTTGTATTTGTATTTTAAAGCAATAAAACCTTTAAATTATTTTAGATACTGTGATATGTCTAAAGGTCCTTTAAATGTTGAATGGTTATGCATGGATAGTGTTATTTTACTTCCGCCTACTGGAACACCCATGACTGGTATTGATTTTACAAAAAGATTGCCTTGTGGTGAGGTAAATTATAAAATTGTGTTTATTTTACAACTCATTTGAAAGATCTCATAATTCGACAGTGTTATGCAACACACATGATTTACTAAAATAATGCCAATGAAATGCTCTAATACATAGTGTTGTGTAGAGCAAATTAAATTTATTGGGGACCTTGGCCTGAAATTAAGGACTTATATGATTATTTTGTAGCAGGGCTTCTTAAAGTATAAATTGTGAAAAACTTTGGCAATTATTTGTTAAGTCGTTTAGAATTAAATACATTGAATTTAAGTATCATTTGTAAGATTATATTTTAATCGTTATTCACATATATTTTGTGATCCTATTTTCTTTAACGAAAAGGGGTTTGCCAGTTGAAAATCATTAACGAATTTTACTACACAGGAATTACAGATATTTCATTGAATTGATCTTAAAGAGTTATCTTTCGCCTATGGAAATATAACAGCTTTTTATTAAATGTGCACATCTTCGTAATACTTGGCTTGCATATTAATTTTGTCATGAGAAATAAAATCACGGGCTTTCAAGATGCGAATTTATCTAATTTTTTATGATTGAATTTCTAAAAAATGAAATATCACACACTTTAAAGTGTTCGGTGATATAAGCACTTATATTAGAGTATTATCTTATTGTTAGACAAATCTTTTTCTAAAATATTTCTTTATGCTTGTAAAAATCAACATTACGAATAATATGTACATATTGTGATTGTATTGTTGAATTAATCATATTTTAAGCTACATCTATGAAAGTAAAACAATTTAGTACCAATATTAAATTTCTATAATTTTACACACACCATATTTTTAATTTTTAGGTGGAAAGAGCTAGAAGAGCAATTAGAGTGTTTTTTCTTGTGCGGGATGCAGTATTAACACTAAATGGAGAAGTCGAGAAACAGTTACCATTAACGAATCCACAAAGCTGCGTTCAACTGGACACAGCCTTGGACCTGAGTATAGCTCGTTGTGTGTCACAACCACAGAAATCAGACAATTGCTAGAAAGATATTTGGTTTACTGTTAACGTATTTTTATTTTATTTTATACATTTAAGGAATTCTAATGCGTGTAACTTTTGTGTATTTTAGATTAAACTTAAATATTGTGTTATTATATATCTTTTGTTCAATGATCAAATTTATAAAAATTATTAATATTTATACAATTTATTTTATCTTAAATTTAGTATAAATAATGAAGTCAATCAAATGATCACTTGATCATGTAGTTACTATTTTGTTTTTGTAGTCTGGGGTTTAATTTGAAAAACTAAGAAGCTTCTAGCGATTGTACAATTTTTGTGGTATTTGTAATGAAGCAAGCACCTAATAATTCTTTTTCTCTTTCAGATAATTCAGATTTAATTGCATGCACGGTTGTTTGGAAAGATGGACAAAAGATTCGAAGGTTCTTGGTAATTGATATAATGCAGTTAATTTTAGTCGAACCCGACACCAAACGTTTGGGATGGGGTGTTGCTAAATTGGTCGGATTCTTGCAAGACATTGAAGTTAGTGGAGATAAAGACGATTCTAGATGTTTACATATAACCATACAACGTCCTCTATCTAACTCTTCTTCTAATCGTGTACCGTTGCTTTCGGCTAAATTTTTGTTTGATGACAACATAAGATGTATGGCAGCTAAACAAAGACTAACAAAAGTAATTATACCGTTATGTAATTTAAGGGATTAATAATATTAATTATTTTTAGGGTAGAATTAAAGCTCGACAAAAGAAGATGCAACATATAGCTCGTCTTTTGGATATTCCAGGACAAACAGGTCCTCCAAGTCCAGCATTCGTTGGTAGCGGTGTGCTCTCTTCACGGGGTATTAGTAGATGTTCTCGTGAAAATCGTCCGTTATTCCACACAGGAAGAGTTCCAGGATTTGCAGCCCCTCATCGAGAAAGCACTCCAGGCATTATACATCGAGCTGACGAATCTCGTTCTAGAAAATTATACGATAGTCCTAATCGTTTGCCGAATAAAAGGGATAGTTCCAACGAAAGCAAACCAAGAGAAAGTTCTTGTAATCGATTACGTTCACGAGAAGGCAGTCCAAGAATGCCTCGTCCTAAATCTGAAGAAATACCTTTGGAATTAATCAAGAAAACTGGAAATTCCGTTGTAGATGTTAATTCTAAGATTAACATGCTTCCCAGGCCCCAAACTCCACGAACTGATGTAGAACCATCAACATCCAGAGAGACACAGAAGCAAGAAGCAACTCCTACAAAAATATCAGCGGAAACGTCATTTATGGACGAAGAAAAAGTTGTCACACCTAAGAAAAGTGGTGTTGTTGAAATTGTATAATTATTGTAAAAACGTTGTTAATATATTTTCTTTTTGATTTGTATTAAAATTGTGGTTTGCCACTTATCAAAGAGTATTAATTTTCATATGAATTGAAATGGATTGAACAAAATAAGGTAGCGTTTAAATTAAATGGAGAAGGATTTGACGTTTGGAAATGTCGCAAAAATTAGAGAATACTTTCAAAACAAATTTTTGGGCAGAAATAGAAAAATACGCCCAAGAAATTCATTTAGTTTCCTTCCAAATGCTATACATGATTTCAAAGATGAGATAAAAAGGCAGTAAGTAATTATATGATTATTTTGAATGCGAATATGTGCTTGGAATGTTTATCAACATGTAAAGCACGTAAATTGTTACAAAGACGTCTACTTCCATATTTGGTACAAAAATTAAGAGAAACTAAGTACAAATATTTCGTTACATCAGTTATGTTCGTTAGTAATGAGTCATTGCCTTTTAAATATCAAACTTTTTCTACATGTCGGTCAATGTACAGATTAGGATTGAATGTGACTCATAGATTATAAAAAATGAACTGATAAGAGTGCTTATATTCCTTATCTCTATTTTATTATACTTCTTAGGTAAATTTCTAAGATTTCGCATTCAAAAGTTAGACTTCCATCCGGTGGTTTTTCAATGACGTCATCGCGATACAAACATCCGTTACCCTTCTCCAAATTCAATTAACACAAAACTTACGTTTGTACAAAGATAAAAATTAACATATTCAAAGTTTTACTTAGGGACCGATTTTAATTGGCCATTTTAAATAATTTAAAAATTGGCGCGCTACATCGTTTTGAATTCGTCTCGGTCGGTATAAATCGGGCGCGGTCGAAAAACGGTTGCTGTGATTACACTGCTGTCATTCACGTAGGAAACATTCACACGAAAAATACGTGTAATTTAATGTAGTAAATTATTAAATTATTAGTAAAAAACAAACATTAGCGAGTACATTATTTAAGTTAATTCTTGCCCGGGCGTGTTCAATGTGATTGAAATCGTCTGTTTCGATTAAATTAAATACGCGAGTGCGGCTTTTTTTTCTTAGTGCACACCTAACCATGGCCGACGCGGATTCAAAGGACCGCTATGATCCAGAACTTAAATATCTTTCTGTGGATAGGAATAGTTACAACGATCCAGCTGCACAGGCAGAATGGACACAAAAAAGACTTATATGGATACCCCACGAAGCTCAGGGCTTCGTCGCTGCCTCCATCAAAGGCGAACGCGGCGACGAAGTCGAAGTTGAATTTCAAGAAACCGGCAAACGGACTCTTATTGCAAAAGATGACATACAGAAAATGAATCCTCCAAAATTTGATAAGGTTGAAGATATGGCCGAACTTACATGCCTAAACGAAGCCTGTGTTCTTCATAATTTGAAGGACAGATATTACTCCGGCCTTATTTATGTAAGTCCCTTAATTTTTAACCTTTCTTTTTTCGTTTTTTTTCTTTGCATAACCACAAACTTGTTTTTTCTGTCTTTCTCCACTTGAAACTTGTGTATCGACCACCTCGTAGTTCCTTTGTTTTATTTTACAATTTAAAAAAGGACTATGAAGTAATCCCAACACACCTGTTTGCTTAAATTTTAGGTTAAACACAACGCCTTGATTAGAAAAACTTTAAGCAACACCTCCCTGCATAGGTTTTTGACCGAAACGTTTTGCCAGTGGCGTAGCATTCCTAACGAATAAGGTTTTAAGTGTTTAATTGGTTTGGTCCGAGACAAAAATCTAATCGTTGTCTGAACGAATGGAAAATAAAATTTGGACTTCAACCTTTTTCTAGGCGTATCATTCAAAATTCCAAAGCAGTACCGATAAGAAAAAGTTATGTTAAGCTTTAACGAGTTCATAAATTAAGAGGCGCCTCACCAACCTGCTCCCATTTCTGATAAAAACAAGACATCTTGATTCACTTACGTAAGATTTCGCTTTCACAAGGGTTTTACATGAAGCATGTGGGCGATAATGGACTTCTATTCCCAAAACCCTTGGTCCTGGTGGTTTCTTACGAAACCGGGACTCTTCTTAAGATACAAAATATACACTTTCCCTATTTTCAATTTTTGTATGTTTTAAGACCACTGCATTTGGTTTCGAAGTAGAAACAGTTGATATTTCAATGACGTAAGGCAAGGAACATAATCCTCTACCACGGCTATCATTCTTTCACCACATCCATTTCTTACGATTGAAAGTAAAGGTTTTTAGGAAAAAACGAATGCATTAGCGATGAAACTAATCCAGGACCGGCTCTAGTGTGAGCGGTCATTCTAAAGCTTGATATATTGGCGCATTGAGTATCATGTGACTTGCCAGTAGTATGTAGATCGTGTAATATTAACTTTTTTGTAAAATTACTATTTACCAAATTTATTTATTTTTAATTTAAATTTAGTGTGGCTCGTTGTAGATGTTTAAATCGTAATGTAAATTCGAGCGAAAAGTAGCATATTTTAGATCTTGATAAATACAGACATTTTGATTTACAACCAATTCAAATGCTTCTTTTAATTGGAAATGTATTTTTTAATCGAATAGTTGACTGACTTGTAAAACAACTAATAAATACGCCCATTTTATTTTTGCACGGGTTCAAAATAACACGGTCTAAAAGTCGCCCTACAAACCTCAAACTTACTTGTCAAAGTTATTTGTCACGAAAGTTGTTCAAATAAGTTTGACGTACAGTTGCGGAGACTTGTTCAAATAACTTGATGAATTCTTAGTGTCTAGCGACAACCAATTCTAACGACAATTTCGACTAATTTAATTTTGGAAATAATTGAATTAATGCTGATTACAATTATGTAATGGTAATTAAAATATGCCAATGAGAAAAAACATGAAAAAAACTCGTGCGTGTACTTATATACGCTCGTTAGAAGTCATACTTCTTTGGTGCCACTAAATTAATTTTAATTGTTCCCTCTCACTCGCATTGACGTGATTGTCGTATCTTTGCGCTCCCTTCCACTCATTGCTATGGTAGACACGTTTTTCGAACATAAAATCGATATATAGGGGAGAAGGGGGTCAATTGAATCACGGGGCAATTGAACCAGTGGGCTTAAAAAATCGAAAAAATCAAAAAAATGAGTCGTCCTCTCAAAATTGGTTTCGAATATGCGACAGCTTGGTTTGTACAAAATTTCAAATCATTATGATAATTTAATCTTTCAATATCGAGTTTTCGTGTTTTTTAGTATGTCAAAGTTGTTTTTCAGCTCTCGACAATTTTTTTTATAATATTGTAATTTTCATTTTTAATGACAAAATTTTAATTGTTATGTCTCTATACATGCATATTATTTAAATTCTTTATCGATTCTTTGCAAAATAGTTCTTTTAATAATTTATTTTACACTAATTACTACAAAATCGTCATATGGGGTCAATTGAACCATCAATTTCGGGGGCGATTGAACCACTGTGAGCATGAGACTTGCGCGCGCATCTCGGCTTACAAATGAAAATATTCACAGGAATAAAAATGTAGCGTTTGTTGTTGTAATGTTTAATCAACAGAAAATTTAGCTTCCAGCCAAAATAATTTTCAGCTGAACGTATTGTCTCCAAATGATGGCAACAATGGTATTCTACACGACAAAACTAATCAAATACAAGAAGCTGTTATTCATACTCCCTCACTAATACGTCCTTTACCCAAAGCTACACCTAGTTAAAATACTAGAAAGGGTCGTGTACGAGGCAAAACTGCAATATACCCTGATATTCCTGAAAAATTAGATATTGAAAGGAAAATCAGTGATATTAAAAGATCAAAAAAAATGAATTTAACTGAAAAGCCAAAGAAAGTTATAAAAACTAACAAAAAAAAAATTTTTATTGATAAAAGTTTGTGAAAGTGTTGATTATTATGATATATAATATAATAAGTTTCATCAAAAATAAGTAATATAAGGTTAAAGATTAAATAAATAATAATATCTTTATTGAAAATATTTGTTTTTATGTTAGGCACTGTTGGTTCAATTGACCCCGACTAATGGTTCACCTGCCCCCACGTGGGGGACGATTGAACCATTCGACGCCGTTGCACAATTGAATATTTATTGGAAATTTTAATTATTTGTTGACTAATTCACATGTGGAAAATGATAATGGATAAAATAAACTATTGTTTCATGAAAAAAAAATTATGATTTTGGTTTTATTCATCGAAAAAAAAATTATTGAACATTTTTTGGTTTAATTGACCCCCTTCTCCCCTACTAAACTAAATTTAAATTTAAATTTACGATCTGAAAGAGCGAAGGATAAAGGAGACAAATCCTATGAATGAACACTCCGGGTTTTAAGCATTTCAGAAATATAAATTTACTTTCTTAGACGGCTAACTTTAACTGTCGAATTTGCGAGTTCTGTTAAGTTGGCTGGACCAAGTAGTAAAAAATATCCCGCTCCAGCTCTTATTTGTCCGCTTTTTAACCGCTTTTCAATGTCGCGAAGAAAAAATGTTTTGTTCTTCCCATTTCCTCGGAAAATGGGGTCCCGCTAACTTAACGTAAAGTTAGCGGGACTTCAAGAAAAAAATCAAAAAAAAAATTTACCCGAGGCTCTATCTCCGAAACTATTACTCCGATCGACTTGAAAATTTAGGACAATATTCTAGAGATGTTGTAGAATTTAATAAGACAATAAAAAAAATTGATTTTTTGAAGCCGTGAATCCCCTTAAGTTAGCGCAACCCCATTTTCCGAGGCAATGGGAAGAGCGGGAAAATTTTTCTTCGCGGCATTGAAAAGCGGTTAAAAAGCGGATAATTCGGGTAAAATTATTTTTTGATTTTTTTCTTTAAGTCCCGCTAACTTTATGTTAAGTTAGCGGGACCCCATTTTCCGACGAAATGGGAAGAGCGGAAAATTGTTTTTTCGCGGCATTAAAAAGCAGACAAATAAGAGGTGGAGCGGAATATTTTTTTACTACTTGGTCCAGCCAACTTAACAGAGCTCTGCAAAGGGAAGCGCGAAAAACTTAACAAAAATGTAATTTTTTATACTAATATTTATTTTACCAGTTAAAAAGGTGGTATCTATCTTCTATCTATCTATCTCTATCTATATATATAAAAATCAATGCCACTTTTCGTTGTAATTTTATAACTCAAGAACGGGCTCACATATCCAAACCAAATGTTTAGGCTTTGTTCGGACTATTTAGTAGATGGTTTATGTGAAGTTTGCACAAAATCGGTAGAGCGGTTCTTTATTTATCAATAAATGGCGGATCATTTTGTTAATGGGGATTGTGCTTCGTATATCGGAAACGGCTGAACCGATTTTGACGGGACTTGAATTAACAGGTAGAAGACACTATCCTTGAGTAACATACGCTATATTTTATTTTGAAAAAAAATAGTTTTTACTTCGAAATTGCAATACCCGAGCGAAGCCGGGCGGGCCAGCTAGTTATTTTATAAAAGAAAGTGGAGAATTCTAAAGATTATTTTTTTTAAGTAAGGCGTTGTAACATATAGTGGGAAACCACTGGTCTCAACACTACTTGTTCTTCAAGAAATAATAACAGAAGTCAACATTAAATATTTATTTGGTTTTTATATCGATAGGTATCACTTTAAACAACAACGTTCTATCTATTATAACAAATTATGTAATAAACTTAATTGTTTATTTATCAAAGGAATAATACAATTAGTAAACAACCTAACAACTAACTGTTTTAATGATGGTTACTTCTCATTTTGCTTTAAGTACAGCCGTAATTTCAACTGTCATTCTAGAAACAAGAACTTTTCAGAACTAAAGTTTAAAAAAATCTCATGTCTTGAATTTTAGTTGCAAATCTAACACCAAGAATTCACTTAGGTTTATTACGCAATTTTTCTCATTTCGTGTCATAATATATTCATTAGATTTCGACAATTCCATTGTCAGTTTAAGGTAGTTTTCTGATCTAGAGGCATAAATTTCGGACATTTTGTCGAGCTGGACTAAAAAAAGACAAAAAATATTTTTACCATTCATTTTTTTACAACATATTTAATGATATTTAGAAAATATACGAAAACAATTTTAAAAAAATGTGAAAATTAAGTAAATTATAAGCTGGTAAAGTTGGGACCAAAAAAAGAGGAGCGTGCTGTTGACACGATTGCCAACCTTCTGTTCACCTGAAACAAAGTTAAAAAAAAGATTCTTAATTAGGAAAAATGTCATTATAACCCCTACCTACAAAATATTTGTTCCCGAGTTTTGTACACGGAGAAAAAAATATCCACAAAATAACTATCTAACGTATACTCAATTGACGTATTGTCAGAACAACAATTCGAATGTTTAATTTAACAATATTTATTAGTCAAAAACACACGTTATAAAATTTTTGACCAAAAATAATGATTTTAAAGTGTTCAAATACTAATCCTTTTAAGTAAAAATGCGAAATCGGCAGTGCGTTTGAAAATACCCGTTTTAATGTTTTCCATTTAGAACCGTTTTTTTTCCAACAAACTATAAATATATTGTAGATGTTGTTTAAGAATGTATATGAGCAAACCATTAAAAGTTTATTGTAAGTGAAATTTTAAATGGTAGCACCAATAAATAGCGTAATTTATATTTATTACATAAAACAACCATTTTTGAACAAATAATGACAATAGAACGTCCTGTCAAATTAAAATTTGACAATTAACATTACTAAGATTATTCTTCAAACACTGTAGATCACATTCCATATTTTGGGCATTTTGAAACATATCATTTATAAAAAAGTGCGTTTGAAACTGCACACCCGATTTAATTCACAAAGTAAGGTAATAATTGCACCATATATATTTGGAGCCCCCCTGCATTGATTGTAATGTAACTTACATAATAAACACGTGCGAGTTTAGTAGTTACCAAAAGGCGAAGAAAGCCCAAAAATATTCAACGTCGTTTATTTATTTCGGACTTTTACTCCGGATAAATTTGTAAATAAGATGTGTATAAAATTAATTCTACTGTTATGATGCTTAAATGATATGTTTCAAAATGCCCAAAATATGGAACGTGATCTACAGTGTTTGAAGAATAATCTTAGTAATGTTAATTGTCAAATTTTAATTTTTATTGACGTTTTACCGTCATCATTTGTCAAAAATTGTTGTTTTATGTAATAAATACAAAATACTCTATTTAGTGGTGCTACCATTTAAAATTTCATTTACAATAAACTTTTAATGGATTGCTTATTTACATTCTTAAACAATATTTACAATATTTTTATAGTTAGAAAAAACGGTTTTAAATGGAAAACATTAAAACGGGCATTTTCAAACGCACTACCGATTTCGCATTTTTTCTTAGAATTATTAGTATTTGAACACTTTAAAATCATTATTTTTGGTCACAAATTTTATAACGTGTGTGTACAAGTGTAAACTATCGTATACATTTGTCATTTGTTTATAATTATTTTTTTTAATTCTCATAAATAACATGTTTTGTCGATTAAGTCGGTCGGGCATTTTCAAACGCATCTAAGTGTATGTAAATTAACTGCATAATTATTTTTTTATTAAGTGTCAAAATGTCAAATATGTCCCTGCCATGGGTGTGATCATTCTGACTTTGTAAGAAAAAAATTATATTGGCTATTTTTTCTTATAATAAATACGTAAAAAACTATACCAATATTAAGTACAATAAATTTACTAGCTAAGTATAAAACATAATGTCTATATAGCTATACATATTCTTCATCTTTTCATCTTTAAGTTTGTGATCAATTTATTTGTCCCTTCCATGGATGTGTGTCACACTACTCTTTTTTTGTAAAAATAATGTGTGTGTAACCAAATGCTACTGGGCAGAAACAAAGTAATAATTTGCCATTGTGCCTCAGTTGTCAGTTTCTACCGGCGGTGCAACAGTCACGTGAAAATCATATTTAATTTTCTAGTCTCAAAACTCGTCACGCATAAGTGGTCACAACTGTGTAGATCGTCAAAAGTATGTACACTTCAATTATGAACTTTGGTTTTGTGGGTTAATTGCGTTTATGTATCAAAAATACTCTGCTAAATTTGTATGTTTGTTCTTAATTTAGAAGTTATGTTTCTAACATTTTAAGGAAAAAAAGTCACTTCCATGGACGTCACTTCTATGGACCCGTGGAAAAAAATTACCCATGGATGTGACCATTGACCCATAGAATTGACAATAGTGTAGTATATGGGCGCAGCTTTGGGGGATGCTTGCTTCTTTTATTTATTTATATTTTAGATGCCAAAACCCAAAAAATTCCCAAAAACTTTGGAAGAGATATATCAACAAAAACGTGACTGAAAAAAAAACGGAGAGCACGTATTAAAGCTTTGTACCGTTTTGTATGATGCTTGTAAAGAAAAGGATAGAGCTCGGTACGCGGAAAAAAAAATAAAAGGTACAAGTGAAGGTTTTTCGTTATATGACGCCAAAGGATCACCGGAACCAACGCCAAGACTAGAAAGAACGCAAATCGTGGAGTCGATTGAAAGTAAAGGATAATAAAAACCTCATTTAAGACTGAATCTGGAAGTTGATTTGTGTTATTTTTTTTATTATTATGAATGTTAAGTTAATTGAGGTAAATAAAGATGATGGTACAATTTATTTCCAAATTTTTATCGTTTATGGAAGTGACTTTTTTTATTATTATGAATGTTAAGTTAATTGAGGTAAATAAAGTTCATGGTAAATTTTTTCCAAAAAGTGTCACCTCCTTGTAGCATGTCATCCCAATGGATTACATTAATGTAAGGAATATCACATCAACGGATATGAAGTCACTACCATGGAGGACATTTTTTCAAACCCCTATAATTGTCTAAATTGGGGGCTGCAAGCTCGGTGAATATTTTTCCCTTGAAGAAAAAGACCAAAACTATTAAGATCTGTCGTCAGTTTTATTAGAAAGACGTTTTCATTTTATTACATATTTTACTAATAAAAAATGAGAATTACCCATACAACGGATAGCTAAAATAGCGATACGTATGGTTATTTTAACGATATTTTTTTCTCCGTGTAGACTTACTAAATATCTTAAGGTTTCTAAAAATGATGTTTTAGACATCCGGTACGTTTTTCCTTGAAATGCATACTTGTATTTACTCCAAATCTGTTAATAATAAGGGAGTGTTTTCGGGTATGAGACAGGGTCCAGGTATGAGACAGTCAATTATTTTTATTATGCAATGTCAATATGGCCGATCTGATTACTGTCAAGTACTTCTTTGGTCATCAGTCAGTTTTTGTACTAACACTGAAATGAATCGATGCATTGTTTATATCAACTACAAACATCGTATATGAAATTGCATGGTAAAAACGTTTTTGATTTTTTTTTCAAAATGTTATTTTTTTCATGTAAATAAATTGAAAAAGGAAAGTGTAATGTATAGCATTTAGTGTTTTACTTATATTTATTTTACGATCCAATATTGGATTAGGCCAATATGGTTGGAAAACAATTATTTTGTAATTCTCAAAATGTCGTCATTGTCCGTGTATGAGACACAGCATATCACCACCACCCAAGGGTTCCAAAGCAAAAACATCATTTGTATAAAGTTGTTGCCGAACACATTAAGCGCTGTTAACAACATTTAATGCAATATTTGCAAGCGGCCAGTTCATTTGAAGTGCCCAAACATGTGTGCAAACTTCTACACGTGAAACATTGCGACGATTATGAAAAGGAAATTGATAAATAAAAATAATGGAAAGCATAAACAATTAAAATTTTAAAACAGATATGACGTTTTTACTTTATATTTTACAATTTTTAATGTATTTTTATAGGTGTCTCATACCTAGATACAAATATTTTTTGCTAAAAATCGATGCTTAGAAAAATGGTCATCAAATTTTGCATGTTAATGGAATCACAAACTTTCTGCGGATAAAAGTTGTGTACATTCATTACCTTTCCAACAGTGAATAGAAAAATCGATTTGATTTAACCAGTGAAAAATGTTTGTTCATAAACAAAACCCGTCTCATACCCGGGTACACTCCCTTACCTATTCACCATTATTGATTTTGCAAAATTCAGATTTTAAGTTATTCTAGGTTTTAAAGCTTTTTATAGTATTTTTAATCACAAGCTATCAAAACATTCCTGTAGTTGCTATCTCTGAGGCATATATTTTTACCCTGAAAACAGAAAAACAGACCTACTACGGCTAAGTAACAAACAATGATGATATGCAATAATTTTTTTACGTAATTTTGTGTGTTCATCTGGAACGATCATATTGACCACTAGTGATCAAATTGACAAAATATATTATTTATAAATATTAATTTTTTTTTGTCAAATGGCGAATTTATACCATAGTTTGTCCTTGTACACAAGAATTGTTAAATTTTTAATCAAAAATTATGATTTGTAAGTGTTTGAATATTGTTCATTCTAAATGAAGTAACTTCAATCCGAGATGCGCCTAAAACTGCACGGTATAACCTTTTCTATTAAAAACTGTGTATTTGCAAAAAATTATAAATAATTTGTAGACATTCTTAAAGAATGGATTTATCAAAATCTTCAAAAATTTTATTGTAAGTTTTATAAAAAATTACAAATGATGGCAGCAATATACAGTGTGTCCCAAATAGAGTAGGCTAACATGAGTATCTTTCTTATTAGTGAAGATAGAAGTTTAGTTAAATGGGCAATGTTTTGCAGTTTTAGGTGCCCATTCAGATTCTGTTAAAAAAATTTTAAAATTCCAAATAGTTCCGAAGTTATCGTAAAAAAACTGAAAATCGTCATTTTCTTTAATGTCAAATAAATTTGTAAGTATAAAAATTACAAAAAAAAGTTTAATATAAGAATTACTAGGTTTCATAAAATACAAATGGAAGATAAATCAAAATTAAGTTCAAAATGGCGGTTTCCAAGATATTGATACCAACTTTCTTATTTTAAATGGGCGCTATATTGGATTTTTACATAGTTAAATAGATTTTTTTTTCTCTTTTCAACCATGCATAACAACTTATATTTAAATAAAAAATTATTAACAATATAAAATTTTTCTGTTTTAAATCAAGTAGCCATGAATTATCAAAGAACAATAAAACAGCATAATACAAGCCAACGTCATTATATTTATTTTTTGACTAATATTGTAAGTTTTTTGAATAATAATTATTATTGTCTTATAAATAATTCAAAATAGCAAAGTTTTGAACTAAGCAGTATGGTATGTTTTGTACCTACATTAAATGTTACAAAAGCTCCTGCGTTGCTGCACAAACATACTTTAACAGTTTTCCAAAATAATTCATGGCTACTTGATTTAAAACAAAAAAATTTAATATGGTTAATAATTTCTGATTTAAATATGGGTTGTTATACATGGTTGAAAAGAGAAAAAAAAATGCTATCTAACTATGTAAAAATTCAATATAGCGTCCATTTAAAATAAGAAAGTTGGTATCAAAATCTTGAAAACCGCCAATTTGAATTTAATTTTGACTTAATTTCTATCTGTATTTTATGAAACCTAGTAACTTATATTAAACTTTTTTTTGTAAATTTTATAATTACAAAGTTATTTGACATTAAAGAAAATGACGATTTTCAGTTTTTTTACGATAACTTCGGAACTATTCGGAATTTTAAAATTTTCTTAACAGAATCTGAATGGGCACCTAAAACTGCAAAACATTGCCCATTTAACCAAACTTCTATCTTCACTAATAAGTAAGATACCCATGTTAGCCTACTCTGTTTGGGACACACTGTATAGTGTAACTTGTATTTGGCCGATATAAAAGCAATTATTTTTAAATAATTTCAATAAAAAGCCAGTACAAGTTTAAATTTGAAGAGTAACATAACTAAGAATATTTGTGAAACCCATTATTTCGAATTCTTGTTTTTTCGACAGATTTAAATTAAAAATTTAACAGTTCCTGTGTAAAAAGACGAACTATCATATACAGTCGAACCTCCATAAGTCGAATCTCGATAAGCCGAATTTTTGATAAATCGAACCTGTTTCCCTCGGACTTGCCTATTTCAATGTTAATATTTTTATATCGATAACTCAAATTTTTGATAACTCCAATTATTTTTAGTTTCCCTTCAACTTCGACTTATTGAGGTTTGACTGTATATTCTTCATTGGACAATTTTTTTGAAAAAACTTTAATTCGTTTGCATATACAGTAAAACCTCTCTAACACGACCAGCGTCCGTTCTTGCTCAAATTTGTCTTTTGAAGTGGTGGTCGTCTTACAGAGAAAGACAAAGATAGATAATGTAAATGTAACAACGAATACTATAATAGATTAAATGCAGATATTATTTATCAGAATCATATTGTTATTAAATCAAAGTTATTATAAATAATGTAGTTTTATTTAGGAAGTAAGTTAATTATTGTGAATCACGCTTAAAACCGAGTGTGCACATTCGAGCTCAAAGTAGCACATTCCGATCTCGGGAAAATGAAGCGCGCCGTTCCGCGTCGCGCTTCGTTTGCTTCCCTCGCTCGGAAATATGCTACTTTGAGCTCGAATGCACACATCTTTGTATTTATTGGATATTACTACATTCATTTTCTTTGTTTGAAATCATATAATTAAATTTAATCCAAATACGGTTACATTTTATGTTTAGAAAAGTTATAGCGGGTATTTTCATTCATTTTTTGCCTTTCAAATAAAAAAAAATAAAGTTAGTAGGGGGAAAGTGGCATGAAAGAGGCAGTTTTAAGAAAAGGGATAAATAATATAGAAGGATATAAATAAATAAAGAAAATTGTATAATCTGTAATTGTTCATTCATTTATGTACGTAATGTCATAAAACATTTTTAAAAATTAACGATATTTTTAGACTTCTAATCATTTATAAAAAAAATAAAATTTGGCTCTTTTATTACCTATAGGTATTGACAGAGCCAGCCCAAGTTTTGAAAGAGCCATGTTCTTATTACAGGACTAAAACTGTACATTAACGAAGATGTTGTTTAATAATAAATTTAAGATATAATTTTAGATCTTATATAATTGTGAAACGTTTTATGTATATAACGCAAACTCTGGATAAAATACTTCCTTACATACATAAATCTAAGAAACTGTCAAAAAATTTTACGTTTGAGGTCAATCATTGCAAAAACTTAAAAACATTTTTAGCAAAAATAATGCAATCCCTTTTGCGCCACAGGATTTATGTGCTCAACCGTTACAAACTTTGCATCGGTACCACTCTTGATTGCTATTACTACAATTATTATTGCAAACTATGCAATTAAAAGCTGGCTCTTTCATTTCACTGCAGTCCGGCTCTTACAAAACATATTTTCTCAAGGAACAAAATCTCGAAAATTAGTATGAAATCAAAGATTAGCCTGCAAAATATATGTTATTAGAAGGCCTAATATATCTATAAAATTATAGTATAATCATATTACTATTAGTTTTGTACGTATAGGCGTTAGAAAACAAATAAACTGAACTTAAAAACTTACTTTTTAACGACACAATCTTCAATACGTGGTATCGGCGCCGTTTATAGACAGTGAACGGTCAAATTTTTGTGGGCGATATCTGCCTAGTGTTATTATCTTAAAATAATAATACACGAACGATTCGTATGAAAACTACCGCGTAATTGATAATAGCTCTTTCACAACCTGGCTGTTTCATGCCATTTTTTCCCTACAATGTTATATTTGAATAATTTATAGCGTTATTCTTCAGTAAGTGGGAGCGAGTGAAATGATCAATGAATCGCATAAGTGCAAGTGAGAGGGAACGTTCAAAATTGTCTGAATAAGTATTAGTACACATTTTTAACTACACGGAGAAAAAAATATCGTCAAAATAACTATTTAACGTATTGTCAGAACAACGATTCGATTTGCTAATTTAATGACATTTATAAGTTAATTTGACAGTTCAAAGTAACATCAAAACAGCGCTGCATATTATACTTATAATAAGGATCCATTTATTTGATTCAAGTGTTCAACGAAGAACTCTCATGAACGTGTGCAGTTTTCTCGTGTATGTAACTGTACAGTCCATTTGAGGATTTGTATAGCTAAAATAGCGATACATATGGTCATTTTGATGATATTTTGTTCTCCGTGCAAAACCGTTAAATCACCATGACAAGAATCGTTTGAATGTCTAAAACAATAATACTTATCTTTACTTTGACTATCCGCAATAATGAAAATCCGTATAACTAAATTAGCTACGCACACACGGAAAAATCACACATTTAGCTGGACAAAATTAAAATTTCAAATTTTGACAATTAACTATAACTGCATTTTAAGAATGTCTATAGATAAGTTAAGTATCAGTTACACACAACAAAACAATTACAAACGGCATTAAAGTCTTCTTATTATATGTAATACTACTCGATACGTCAGAAGTTAGAAAACGTGTAATAATTATTAATGTGTTTCTTGTATTTTGTTTAAGACTTAAAAAAAAAAATTTACATGGATAATATAGCATCAGGTAAATACGTTTATTGTAAAGTAGTTTTAAGAACATTTCCTTAAAAAATAGAAGAGGCTTTTAAAATTTACCATAACCTTGTTTTTAAAAATTATTATTGAGTCTTATAAAAAAAAATACCATCTAGTACCACTGTCTTTTTTTGTTAATATACATGCCTTATTGTTCAGTAATGTTTCAGCAAAAAACTAGCTATCACTATGAATTACTTTCTAAAATACAACCTATTGTTTATAGGTAGCCGTTCTAGTAGTGTTCAAGTTACTTCAAAAAATTAACTTTTTATTCAATTAAAAGATGCCAAATTTTTTAGTTTATGTAATTTGAAGTGCACGGGGAGACTTTCTGAGTATCTTATGAAAATGCCACTTTATTACTTTTTGGATATTAGACAAATAATAAACCAACGGTCTGGCGATCTGTAACTTGTCCAATTGTGTTTTTTTTAAATAATTTTTTTTTCCTTTTTTTTTTTAAATTGATGTATAAGACAAGACATAAGTACAATGTTTTACTATTCGAAGAAGTTTCGATCAGTAGAATATAAAAATTTAAGTCTGGCACCCCTAGTCTTGACACAACTGTTTGCCAGACCACCCTGAAAATATTTATTGCAATGATATAACGTATAAGAAAAAATTAAACGTCAAAATTTTGGTTTTTTACTCTCTTTTAAATAGAATTAGTCTGCCACATTAATACTTGACCAAAATTCTGCCAGACCACGATTAAGAAATTATGAAAAAAAAGTTATAAAAAAAAACAATTGGACAAGTTACAGATCGCCAAGACCATTGGTTTATTATTTATCTAAGGTCCAAAAAGTAATAAAGTCCATTTCTGTACTTAAATATTTTTGTCCAGCTAAATGCGTGATTTTGCCGTGTGTGCGGCGTATCCCTGTGAAAGATGACTATACTACGTATAGCTAAAATAGCGACACGTATGGTCAGTTTGACAATATTTTTTTTCTCCGTGTACTAATGAATTATATAAACATATACGATTGTTTTTAAAGTTGGTTATGGTAAATTGTGCTTAAAACCGAGTGTGCACATTTGAGGTCCCAAAAACGCCTACAGATTTTTTTACTTTACAGACAATGAAAAATTAAAATGTCAGTCACGCTTAGAATCATAAATAATTCAGGTAAATGCATTTTGCTTAACGTAGGCTTGCTTTTACAACTATTACAGTAGATGCCGCTTAATGTGATCACGTCGAGACCACGAGTTTATGATAACAATAAGCGATTTAGGAAAGTACTTAATGGTAACATCTAGAATAGAAAATAATAACTTACTCTTGATGAAATAATGACTTTAAAAACTAGTAGTAAAAATTTATCGAAAAAATTCTGTAATTTTTGTTTGCTTAGAATTACAAAACTGTCGAAGAGATGTACACCTCGTTTCAAAATATTTAAGGCGTTCCTCCTTCAGGAGAAGTGTACTTATCAAGCAAGAGAAGAATGCCGTGTTTCAATTCGTTATCCCACTTTAGAAGCCACTTATTAAATATGCTTCTTGTCATCCATGCTGATTTTTTTGCGTAGTAGTCCACCAAAAGTGATAATATTAAACGAAAAAGTGATCACATAAAGCGATTGATTTTAGTATATAATTGAATATAGGCCGTCAGTTACGACTGATTTCGATAACATTGAGCGATTAATAACAATAACCTTGATCACATTAAGCGACATCTACTGTATCTATACAAAATTTACCAAAAAGTAATTTTGAAAAGTAGCGGTCGCGCAATTAACGGTCGCGGTCGGGTTAGAGAGTGGTCGCCTTAGAGAGAAATTTATAAGAAGAATTAAATTACGACATATCTGTTCTGAAGCATAATGCCCGCTTTTAGAGATCGTCTCCTTATAGAGATGGTCGCCACGAGAGGTTTTACTGTAATTGCTATTCGTTACCGGCTCTAGAGTAAAAGGACACCGAAATCCAACGTCAATCAAAATCAATCAGACTTTATTTTTTCTTCGTTTTTTAAAAAAAAAAATGTAATGCCACCTAACAAACGACCCCTGATGTATTCGATGGAATGTTTTTAGTATTTCTTCTATTTTAGTCTAAAGAAAAAGTTAGCTTATTGAATGTAAAGGAGTTTGTTTCTGAGTCATTGTCCACGTTCCATAAATGCATAAAATGCAGCAACTCCTTTTAAGGTGTTCGGTTAAGAGGCCAGGGTTGCATTTGTTTATATCTTAATTATAACCAGTAACAGTTGTTGATGAAAACGATCCGAAGCTTTTGCTTTTTGGAACGAATCGCTCGTTGGCATTATTAAGAAGAAAAAGGGGTCATTACGCTTTTTGAGTTATGTCTCAATTATTTCAGTAGCTGAAAATATTTTTAACGTGTTGTTTCATATTTCAATAACGGCGATGCTTGACCGAGAACGTTGGGCTCTCCGCAGTTTTAATGGACTTTTATTTAGGATTCCAATCTCGATTTAAACGACTGTTGTAACTACATCGTTTGATACTTAAAATGTCCGTAGCAGATGTTTTTTTTTTCTACTTTTTTTTTATTATACCATTGCGACACCTACTGCGATTATTTAGTTCGCTTTAAATTTTATTGTATGTCAAAACATTACCATATACAGATTAGACGTGTTCTCTTTACCATTTTTGGACATACTCTCAACTTCGAACCGATTAAGTAACAATCCGAAAGTGCAATTTGCAAAAATTAATTAATTTAATTTGCAAAACTATAACTGTTTCGATTGGGAGATGTTCGAAAAGCAAACGGTTTCTGCCCACATATTGCCACCCACACCCTCGTTTATTTAAAAACAGGAAGTCCTTTAGTTGGTTGATTCGCATTTTTTTTCCTTTTACTAAATTTGATGGTTTTTAAACTGTTTATTGGTGATTTGGCCGATTGATGGGACAAATCGTGGGTTGGGTGCTCGTTAAAACTATTTGGAACAAATCAATTGATTCAATAACTTTTAATTTACCATTACACATTTCTTTTTTGCTTATAAACAAGGTGGTGTGGACATCTAAACAATTGAATTTGATATGTAAAAAAAAGAAACGCGCCCAAGAAATATGAAGTTGCTTTTTTCTTTTACCACTACGGCCTACTTTAACCCGCAATTTATTGTCCGTGTTTATAATTAGTTAACGTTTGAATTTCATTATTTATATAATAAGATTAGTAATAGTTTTCAAAATATGCACACACTTTTGTATTCTGCTGACTAATTTGGAATTTTTTAACCATCAATGTTTAACATTCCGCGTGCATTCGTCATCGACTTGTACCATGTATGAGGTGTTTTCTTCTTTTTTTAATGATTTTTTATTAAAAGTTCATATGTACTACATATTTTATTTATCCGGTTGCTTCTACTGGTGGTGCATAGCACTCGATGATTTCATTGACGTTTCTTAATAAATTGCTTTTATTTTAAGTAGGGCACGTTTCTTCGTGGTCAGCACATAAAACTTTTGTTTTCGATAACACCGATTTAAATAATAACAAAATACTACACACATACAGGCGTCAAATGTTTTTTACGTTATGTCAAATACTAACGAGCCATGACACACTTGATTAACTGTAACGCATCTTAAACAGTTTAATTAAAGCGCCCGCATAGCTTACTATAATTTCATTAAACAATTTATTTTCATTTTTTAATACAATTTAAATCTTGACGAACGTGAGGAATTTCCCAATATCGATCTTTTGTCGACATCGAGACGGTTATATCTTTTTTTTTTCTTTTTGTTGCTTCACATATTTTAAGTGATCTTCTAAAAACAAGATTCCTTAAATTTTAAGTACAACACCGTTTGTAATGTAAAGGTCAGTGTCACTTGAAGGTCATCGAATGTAAGTACGTACACGAAAACGGTGACTTGACCTCAACCTGATCTACAGGGCCCTTTGTCTCCTTCTTGGGGCTTGGCTCTGGATGACCTTGTCACATAGTACTCATTAATGTAACCGTGGCGGAATTTATTGAATCGGACCGATAGGAATGCGCCGCGGCATTCCACCATTGTAAATAAATTTCCGAAAATAATTTTTAAATTTATTAATGAACTGTTTTGCCAAAAGCTTGTTTTTGATTTTAGGCTGGCTTTGTTTACTCACTGGTCAGTGCTCCGTCTATTTTTATTTCACGATGACTAATTAAATACTAATCGATTTCTACTTAAATTACCATTTAATTTTTAGAAATGTCTAACGCAGGACTCTTCGTCTAGCCGCTTTTAATGGTCCATTCTTTAGCATGGGGCTGTCCAATTAAATTATTTTTGATCGTGAACAGAAAGAAAAACTATCCGCTATACCTAGGTTTTTCCTGTTTTCCACTTTTAATTGATTTATACCATTAATTAAATATGTATAAATTTTAATTAAAAAAAACATGAAATTAATTTGCTTATAAAAATAAATGCAATAGTCACATTCACCATTTTTCTATGCAAATTAAAGGATATTAATAAAATTCCACATTTTTGGGTGATTTTCGACAAAGGATAACTCAGGGAATAATGGTCGTATAAAAAATTTAAAAAAATGAGAATTGTAGCCACAGGCCTAGTTTCCGAGCATCAAATTTTTTTATGATTAATCGTAAGAAAACAGAAAAATTTTTCTTTTAATTTTTTTTTTTAAAATGGTCTACGGGCTTCAATTTTTTTTTATTATGCCACTATAAAGCTCTTTTAGGAAATTTAAATCTCTTTAATTTGGCTTTTTGTTGTGCCCCGTACGATGATTTGCCGTGAAGTTATCATTGATCCAAGCAAAAAAGTCATTTTTGACTAAGATCAACGATTGCTCTGGAAATAATGTTGATAGAAAAAATGCAAGTAGGGTTTTGTAAACTGCAAAATATTCCCTACAAGATGCTATTGACTGCTTTTGATGAATCCATTTTATTTGATGTGATAATGTTAGCTGAAAAAAAGTAAAAAAATTGGAAATTAAAGGATATTTGGATACTTTGCATATAATGGATGAACGAAGGATATCGTTAGTAATTGTTCAACCTCAAAGTGTCCAGAAAAAACCCTCAGAGTTTCAAAGTGCTACGATGTTTTTTTCTTATTTCCCCGAAAGTTTAAATTTATCATTTTCGCTGAAAATTACCTAGGGTTATGTATTTCGATGCGCTTAATCCAAATCCGAAGTCCGTTTGGCCCGTACACTCCCAAAATTTTGAGTAAATTGCAAAAAACTGCTTAAATTGGTTAAAAATTGCAGTTTTTTGCAATTTACTCAAAATTTTAGAGGTATATTGAGTAAACCGACCTCAAATTTTGATTCAGGGTATCGAATTACATAACCCTAGGTGGGTCTGGTCAAAAGTACTGACCACTTTTTTTTCTGTGTGCCGGTGTTATTAATAAGCTACAAAATAATTATGATCCGAAAAAGGTGTGTTAAACTTGCAGAATTTTATTTCGCACAACATAAGATTTTATTGAAAATATTTAACCCGAATATTTAATTTTTATACTATAAAAGTAATAGTATATTGTGCAACTAGTGCGATAAGTTGTCGATTGCCCACGAGAGCGAAGTTAAGCGCCCGAGCGAAGCGAGTGCGCTTATTCATTCGCTCGACTGGCCAATGGACAATATCGCACGTGTTGCAGATACTATTTTTTATTACGAATGTTAATGTATTAATTAATATGAGTATAAATTTTATAAATGTCAACCTCACTTTTTTAATATTGACACTTTTAATTTTAGCAGTTTTTGCGTGCGACAAGGATAATTTGCGTGCGATAAGTATAATTTGCGTGCGCCAAATAAACTTGTCGCACTCAAATTAATGTTTAATTTAAAATGGGCAAATAGCTTCTTTTCAACCGCAACAGGGTGCGCTAAGATACTGCTTATTCCGTATGAGTAATAAAAACATCTATTATTGATGTGTTCTGGACCAATGAATATGTCATTTACTATTTGCTTACTTTTAGAATTAATTTTGTAAGTTTTATAAGTATAAAATTAGAATCAAAGTTTTTTCTCTCCTCAATTGAACCTCGTTTTAGGTTCATTTTGTTATCTATAATAAATCTATTGGCAAACTATTCTTAATATCTAGTTATTGGCAATTATAAAAAAAATTGTTATTGTTATTAAAATAAAATAATCAATAACTTATTTAAAATAACAAAATTTAATAGCAGGCTTATTTGCATATACACTACTGGCCATATTAAATGGAACACACAAAATAAGTATGATATAATAAATATACGTTGAAAACTTTCTTGTATATGTATTTTATAAATAATTATTAATTGGGTTTTAAAAAATCATAAGTAAAACGCAACTAATAATAATGTTTTTTAAATTTATTATATAAAATGGTGTATTTGCGTTGGACAAATTTAATGGAACAAGTATAGATGGCAGAATTAATCAATAAATAATTTGACAATTGGGTGAAAATCAGACGTGTTTAGCTAACCCAAAACGTCTTTTTATTTATATGTGAATTTATTTATATTAATTATGCATCCTAAACAACTTATTAAAATTGTAAAAGACCTTTATGATCGACATCAGAATTACAGAAAAGTGTCAGAAATTAGTGGCGTATTGTTATCAACAGTGCATAGATTTATCAACAAGGATGAATCTAAGGTGAAAAAAGACTCCTAGACCAAAGCCTAAGCTCACTCAACAAGATGAACGACAAATTCAACGAGTTGTGCACAATTGCAGCGATGAGTTAAGGCGATGTACCAGTCGTGTATTCAAAATAAAGCTTATTTAAATCATGTCTCAACTAGGACAATTAAAAGAAAGCTTAATATATTCAATTTTAAATACAAAACCTTAACCAAACAGATTCAACGCACGCAAGGACATAAGGTAAAGCGATATAAGACTTGTCGCACGTGGATTCAAGTTTGCATTGATTGGAAAACTGTTATATTCATCGATAAAAAGCGATTTTCCCTAGATGGTCCTGATAATTGGTCGACGTATGTTGATCCTGATTGCAAAAATGTAAGAGATAGAGTTTGATGTGGGGGAGGCGGATACATGATCTGGGGCATGATGAGTTCAACCGGACTATTTTGGATTAAATTTTTGAAAGACAAAGTTAATTCTACTCAATACATTTATGTTTCCAAGGAAGCCAAGGCTATTCTTGATGAACAATTTGGTGATGAAAATTATGTATTTCAACAAAATAATTGCTCAATTCATAAATCTCGACAAACAACATGGCTAAAAAATTCCAATATTGAAGTCTTAGAATGGCCCACGAAGAGTCCCGATTTAAATATTATTGAGAACATATGATCACACTTAAGTCAGAAAGTGTACGCTACAAAAGTTAAGTTTAATTCAAAAAATTAATTAAAATTTGCTATTGTAAAGGCAGTATCTGAAATAAATCATACAGGGTCAGAATATATTGATACTGTGTATATGTCCATTAACAAACGTCTACTTGACTGTTTTGAACGAAAAGGAGGTTTCATCAATTATTAAATAATAATGGTAGTGTAAAAATGTATTAAAAATAGCTTGTTCCAAAAAAATTGTCCACCTAAATTACATTAATTTCATTAATTTAAATTTAATTACTTAAGTTAAATATTTGAAGATGTTGTATTTTGAATATCATAATATACGAATATTATATACTTACCAAGTTTGGTCAGAATCTATTCATTAGTTTTTGAATTATAACATATTCCATTTTATTTGGCCAGCAGTGTACCTACATATAAATAACTTAAATAATACTTGTTTGTTTTGTGCAATTGTTCCATTAGTATTTATAATTACTTTATAGCAAGTTTTTAATGTAAACTGAAAAGAATATTTATATATTTTGACGGTATAGGTAGTACAAAATCTGTTTGGCCATGGATCAATGGGCTGGAACTACTACCCTGTAACGACAAAATAAAAGTTTTATTACATAAGTCAATTTTTAAATACAGTATAACTTTTCTTGCCTTACAACAGATTTATCTATCATTTTTTTTGCACAGAAAAGATTGTAATTTTTAAAAATATACAAACTTCTAATATCTAAATTGTATTAATTCAAAAATATAAAAATATTTAACAGAAATATAAAAAAGTAACGAAACAACTAACTTCAGAAATTAAAATATTTGGAGAAACATTATGTATTGTAGAAAGAAGTTTATAGAAAAAAACATTGTTTATATTAAAAACTTTTTTCAGACTATGAATGCAGGCAATATAGATGTATACTTATTAAGATTTGATTTGTAAATTGATTTAAAAGAGAATTAAAATATATATCTATTTATATTTCTATTTTTATCCCTTCGTTAGTCACCTGGTCTACGATCGTAGACCACCTCCATTGACTTAACATGAGACGATATTTCAGGTGACTAACGAAGGGTTAAGTAATTTTAAAACTATTTTGTGTTAAATATTAATCGTTTCTTTTCTGGCGAAACTCACTGGACTAAGAAATGCATAAATAATAAGCATTTGAAAAATTAAAATTGTGACACACCTAAAATTTGAAGAGACAACTGAGCTCTCATTATTGAAGTAATTGGACAACCCTTTTTTCTGAAGGTGTGGGAGTGTTTTGCGTCTACATTTTTAATCATATTGAAGCGTCTGGTCGTCTAAGCTTAATCTTGTTTACATATTATGCTGTTTTTTTTGCATCTAAACAGACTTTGGTTTTAATTAAAACCATAAACCGTTTTTATCTAATCGAAACTAATAAAGCTCTTTATCGGTGATACATATATTTTTTGAATAAAGAATAAGCGCTTCTAATAATGCTTCCTCTGAATAAATGGAATTTCTGATGCTGATTAAGTAGTAATCCCTAGATTTCTTTTTTATTTTATGTTTCACTCTTTTTCATCTATTTTCTTCATAAGTTATTTATTTTTCTTCTATAAATTTTAATAATGCATTTTTTTTATTATAGACTTATTCTGGGCTCTTTTGTGTGGTTGTAAATCCATACAAAAAATTGCCCATATACACAGAAAAAATAATGGAAAGGTATAAGGGCATAAAAAGGCACGAAGTACCTCCACATGTATTTGCCATCACCGATACTGCTTATCGATCCATGTTACAAGGTAATTTAGTGTTTATTAATAACTCTTGCTTCATTGTTCTTATCAGTGATTTATCGTCCTTGATCACACCGACAATTAATAATCTTTGCACTCGTAATTAAATTCAAGCTGCAATTTTACACTACTGATAATCTTGCTTGATTTTAGAACGAGAGGATCAATCGATATTATGCACAGGAGAATCAGGAGCTGGTAAAACGGAGAACACAAAGAAAGTCATCCAGTATTTAGCATATGTAGCTGCTTCAAAGTCACCAAAAGGCTCAGGAGCGGTAAGACTTCTTCCACACCTAACACATATAAATTGTAACTTTGTAAACAAAGGCACTAAAATCTATTGCAATTTTATAAAAAGAAAATGCAATTAACATGTCTTATTTGGAAGTTTCATGTTAGTAATTTCTATTTTCTTTGCATGTGCCTTCTTCTACTTCTTTGGACGTCTGAAACCTGCAGAAAGATCTTATCGTAAGTAGCATTTTTATTTATATATATAACTATTTTTCTATTTATAAATAAATGTAATATATTAGGCATGATTTATATTGAATTTGTAAATACTAATATACAGAAAGATGAAGTTGCGCCATCTACTGCGTATTTCTCAAACTAAACCGTTTAAATGTTGCAAAGAAATGATAAAAAGCACTTGATTTTACACTTAAAGAAGTTTTAGAAGTTTCTTTGCTTAACTTATATTTTGTTTATGTTTGTTAAGCGAAGAAATTAAATAGAAATTATTAATTTTACATGCTTCCTTTACCAGAGTCCTATGAGAGATTTCTCGGTATGTATTTTGGTAATAATCATTTCTTTGTGTCTGATATCAGTGTGGTGCTGGTGCAGATGAAATAACGCGGTTTTATATATATAACAGACGCAGATTTTGATATGTACATTTTTTTTACTAATGCTACTCTTGAAGGTTGAAATTGAAACTGGTGTAAGTGTTCATGTATATAAATTTTAAAACATTTAGTTTTTTGAACTTGTGTACATATACATATTTTTAATATAATTTTGTTTATTTCTATCATTGCATGCGAAACACCATGCACTCTATTGAACGTGTTAACTGTTCAAGTACGTTTATGTGAATGAAACTAGTCTTAATTTAACATTAAATATTTATATTCGTTTGCAGGGTAGTTTAGAGCAACAACTTCTTCAAGCCAATCCTATTTTAGAAGCGTTTGGAAATGCAAAAACTGTTAAGAATGACAATTCTTCAAGATTCGTATGTACTTTATCATTTATAATTTTTTATATCTTTTAATGATTTTTTTCTTTAGGGAAAATTTATTAGGATTAATTTTGATGCTTCTGGTTATATTGCTGGAGCCAATATCGAGACTTATCTTCTCGAAAAATCCCGTGCCATAAGACAAGCTAAACAGGAACGAACTTTCCACATATTTTATCAGTTATTAGCTGGAGCTACTCAAGATCAGAAAAGTACGAGAATTATTCTTAAGTTTAAAAATTAAGTAACGTTAAATAATTTGATAAAACTTAAATTTATTCTTTTTAAATCTGATTCTTACCACGTAATTTACATTTTCAGTAATATTTTAGTTGTGGAACCTATATTATACATTTATTTAATTGTATAATTACGATTTGTATATATATTTTTTATTTGTAGAGGAATATATTTTGGAAGACTCGAAAACTTATTCCTTTCTCAACAACGATACTCACATTGTTCCTGGTATTGATGATGCTGTAGAGTTTGAAAGCACAGTGAATGCTATGCATATTATGGGCTTTAATAATGAAGACTTCCATGCCATTTTTCGAATTGTTTCTGCTGTTATGTTGTTTGGAACAATGCAGTTTAAACAAGATCGTAATTCTGATCAAGCGACACTTCCAGATAACACAGTTGCACAAAAAATTGCACATCTGTTAGGTCTTTCAGTTACAGACATGACGAAAGCTTTTTTAAAACCAAGAATAAAAGTTGGACGTGAATTCGTTACAAAGGCGCAAACTAAAGAACAGGTATATTATGGTTTTATATTCAATTAATTTGTAATTGAAATTGTATTTTCTTAGGTTGAGTTTGCAGTTGAAGCAATATCAAAAGCTTGTTACGAAAGAATGTTTCGTTGGCTTGTTACAAGGATTAATCGATCTTTGGGCCGTACTAAACGACAGGGTGCTAGTTTTATCGGAATTTTGGATATTGCAGGTTTTGAAATATTTGAATTAAATTCATTTGAGCAATTATGTATTAATTATACAAATGAAAAGCTTCAACAGTTGTTCAATCACACTATGTTTATTTTGGAACAAGAAGAATATCAACGTGAAGGAATAGAATGGAAATTTATCGATTTCGGACTCGATTTGCAACCAACAATCGATTTAATCGATAAACCGATGGGTATTATGGCTCTATTAGATGAAGAATGCCTATTTCCTAAAGCGACAGATAAAACTTATGTCGAAAAATTAGTTAGCGCGCATTCAACTCATCCAAAATTTAAAAAGAGCGACTTTAGAGGAGTCGCAGATTTCTCTATCATTCACTATGCTGGAAAAGTCGATTATTCTGCAACTCAGTGGCTCATGAAAAACATGGATCCTCAAAATGAAAATGTCGTATCGCTACTCCAAGCTTCTCAAGATCCATTTGTTGTTCATATTTGGAAGGATGCTGAAAGCATAGGTCGAGCAAAGGGCATGTTTAGAACTGTTTCATACTTGTACAAGGAACAACTTGCAAATTTAATGGTAACTCTCAGAAATACCAATCCTAATTTTGTTCGTTGTATCATTCCAAATCATGAAAAGCGAGCTGGAAAAATTGATGCACCTTTGGTGTTGGATCAGTTGAGATGTAATGGAGTATTAGAAGGCATTAGGATTTGTCGACAAGGGTTTCCTAATCGAATTCCTTTCCAAGAATTTAGACAACGTTATGAATTATTAACACCGAATGTTATAAATAAAGGGTTTATGGATGGTAAAAAAGCGTGTGAAACTATGATTAAATCTTTAGAGCTGGATCAGAATTTGTTTCGCATTGGACAATCGAAAATCTTCTTTAGGTGAGTACTTCAGAGATATTTTATAATAATTTTGTAAATGTTTTGTCAACGTAAAAATTTAATCAAAGTACAAAAGTTGTTTATTAATTAAAACGTGTACATAGTAAGTTGATATGATAATAGAAAATGTAGTTTCTGATGTGGCGCAATTGTTTATTAAATTTATTTTTAGGGCTGGAGTTCTCGCACATTTGGAAGAAGAACGTGATTATAAGATTACAGATTTAATAGTTAATTTCCAAGCTTTTTGCCGTGGTTTTCTTTCAAGAAGAAACTACCAAAAACGAGTTCAGCAACTTAATGCAATTCGTATTATCCAAAGAAATTGTTCAGCGTATTTAAAATTACGGAACTGGCAGTGGTGGCGTTTGTATACTAAAGTTAAACCATTATTAGAAGTCACAAAACAGGAGGAAAAATTAATGCAGAAAGAAGACGAACTCAAGCAAGTCAAGGATAAGTTAGAAACCCAACTAAAAAGTGCTCAAGAATATGAGAAAAAATATCAGCAAGCAATTGAAGAAAAAACAGTATTAGCTGAACAGTTACAAGCAGAAGTTGAATTGTGTGCAGAGGCTGAAGAAATGCGTGCTAGATTAACAGCTCGAAAACAGGAATTAGAAGAAATCTTACACGATCTTGAGGCTAGGATCGAAGAAGAAGAAGAGAGAGCAAATAGCCTAAGCAATGATAAAAAGAAACTGCAATTAACGATTCAAGATTTAGAAGAGCAACTTGAAGAGGAAGAAGCAGCACGACAAAAGCTTCAGCTTGAAAAAGTACAATACGATGCTAAGCTTAAAAAGTTAGAAGAAGATTTAGCGTTAAGCGATGATACAAACCAAAAGCTGCTGAAAGAACGTAAAATAATTGAAGAACGAAACAACGATATTAGTCAAACTCTTGCCGAAGAAGAAGAAAAAGCTAAACATTTAGCTAAATTAAAAGCCAAACACGAAGCAACGATTGCCGAATTGGAAGAACGTTTGTTGAAAGATCATCAGCAACGCCAGGAATCTGATCGATCGAAACGAAAGGTTGAATCCGAAGTCAACGATTTAAAGGAACAGTTATCAGAAAAACGATCACAATTGGAAGAACTACAGCTTCAATTAGGTTTGTAAAAATTTATAAATTTTGTTAAAAATATATTTAATTATTGATTGTAGGTAAACGCGAAGAAGAATTGGCTCAAGCTATGGTAAGAGTCGACGAAGAAGGAGCTCACAAAGCACAGACGCAAAAAGCTATGAGGGAACTCGAAAGTCAACTTGCAGAAATCCAGGAAGACTTAGAAGCTGAAAAAATAGCCCGCAGCAAAGCAGAAAAATTAAAACGAGATTTAAACGAAGAATTAGAAGCTTTAAAGAATGAATTGTTAGATTCGCTTGATACAACCGCTGCACAGCAGGTAATTTTTTTTACTCACAAAATTTTGAAGATGTTCAATAAAATACTTTTAGGAACTTAGATCAAAGAGAGAACAGGAATTAGCAACTCTAAAAAAGTCGTTGGAGGAAGATACGCAATTACATGAAGTTTCAATGGCCGAAATGCGCCACAAACATTCCCAAGAACTTGCTTCTATAACAGAACAATTAGAAAATTTCAAAAAGGTTAAAACTGGCCTAGAAAAGGCCAAGCAATCTTTGGAAGCTGAAAATGCGGATCTGGCTACCGAATTACGAAACGTAGGTGCTAGTCGACAAGAAAGTAAGTTTACTAATTTATATTTGTTATTTTAAAATAATAAATATCAAATTCGTATAGGTGATCGTCGTCGCAAACAGGCAGAAAGTCAATTAGCCGAGATCCAAGCAAAATTAGCAGAAAATGAAAGATCAAGATCTGATTTGCAAGAGAAAGTACAAAAATTACAACAAGAATGTGAATCCGTCGCTCAACAACTTGAAGATGCAGAATTAAAGTGATTAAATTAATTGTTTTTTATTATATTTTATTAACAAAAATTTTATGTAGGGCTTCAGCAGCAATTAAGAGTCAAATAACCATCGAATCGCAGTACAACGAAGCACAAACCGCTTTAGAAGAAGAAACAAGACAAAAATTGGCACTTAGCTCTAAATTAAGACAACTCGAAGCTGATAAAGAGCAGTTACATGATCAATTAGAAGAAGAAGAAGAATCCAAGAGAAATTTGGAAAAACAAGTAATTTTTAATTCTAAATTATCAAAATAATAAAATATATTTACATAATTTTTTAGATTGTAACGTTGAGTATTCAATTAGCTGAAGCAAAGAAAAAGGCAGAAGAAGAAGGTCAACAATCCGCAGTTTTGGAAGAAAATAAAAAGAAATTATTGAAAGATATTGAAGCTTTACAAAGACAGGTAGAAGAATTGACTGTGGCAAATGACAAACTTGAGAAGAGTAAGAAAAAAATCGCAGCTGAACTTGAAGATGCAAACATTGATCTTGAAACGCAACGACAAAAAGTAGCTGAATTAGAGAAAAAACAAAAGAATTTTGATAAAGTATTAGCTGAAGAAAAGGCAGTTAGCGAACAGATGGCTGCAGAACGAGATGCAGCAGAAAGAGAAGCTCGAGAGAAAGAAACAAGAGTTCTTAGTCTTAGTAGAGAATTGGACGAGTCTAGTGAAAAAGTCGAGGAATTGGAACGCGGTCGTCGTCAATTGCAGGCTGAACTTGATGAATTGGTTAATAACCAAGGAACAGCAGATAAAAATGTGCATGAGTTAGAAAAAGCTAAAAGATCACTAGAAAGTCAATTAGCCGAACTTCGGGCACAGAATGAAGAATTAGAAGATGAATTACAATTAACCGAAGATTCGAAATTAAGATTAGAAGTTAATATGCAAGCTCTAAGGGCTCAGTTTGAAAGAGATTTACAAGCAAAAGAAGAGCAAGCTGAAGAAAAACGCCGAGGAATTCTTAAACAATTGAGAGATTTAGAAGCAGAATTAGATGAAGAAAGAAAACAAAGAACTGCTGCTGTGGCTGCAAGAAAAAAATTGGAAGGTACGAGAATAACTTTAATAATGATAATTATCTATTTCAAAAAAATTTTAATGATTCGTAAAATATATTTTTTTTGTTATACAAATTAATAATAATTTTTTTGTAGGAGATCAAAAAGAAATCGAAGCGCAAGCTGAACTACAATATAAATTGAAAGAAGATGCTTTGAAACAACTTAAAAAGTCACAACAACAATGCAAAGAGGCTACAAGAGATGCTGAGGAAGCTCGCGCAGCACGAGATGAATTAGCAGCTAGTAGCAAAGATGCGGAAAGGAAGGTTAAAGCTTTAGAAGCGGAGTTACTACAAGTTACAGAAGATTTGGCAAGCTCTGAAAGAGCTAGAAGAGCAGCTGAAGCAGAACGTGATGAACTTCAAGAAGAAATTAATAATAATGCCAATAAAGGTTCGTATTCTACTTTTTTTAAATATGCATTATTACATTGAAAAATTGTAGGAAGTTTATTGATTGATGAGAAACGCCGACTAGAAGCTAGAATAGCAACCTTAGAGGAAGAACTCGAAGAAGAACAAAGTAATAACGAAATATTTGCTGATAAGGCTCGCAAAGCTCAATTAACTGTTGAACAGTTGACATCAGATTTAGCCAACGAACGGTCTGCTGCTCAGAAACATGAATCTGGTAGACTTTTACTTGAACGTCAAAACAAAGAACTTAAAGCGAAACTAGCTGAACTGGAAACATCACAACGTACAAAGACTAAAGCTACAATAGCGTCCCTTGAAGCTAAAATTAACAATTTAGAGGAACAGTTAGAGGTGTGCTTCTTTATATTATTAGAAATCGCGATATTTATTAAATTTTTTTTAGGCCGAAGCTAAGGAACGGTATGCTCAACAAAAGCAAAACCGAAAATTAGATAAAAAACTTAAGGAGTTGGTGATGCAACTTGAAGATGAACGTCGTCACGCTGATCAGTACAAAGAACAGGTAGAAAAAGTCAACGCACGAGTAAAAGCCTTGAAACGACAATTAGATGAAGCCGAAGAAGAAATTAGTAAAGAAAAGGCCCAAAAACGCAAAGCTCAACGAGAGTGCGAAGATATGTTGGAGTCTCACGAATCCATGACACGCGAAATTAGCAATTTGAAGAGTAAACTTAGGTAGGCGTCTTTTGGGGTTTCAGGTGGTGGGAATAATAATATGGAAATTAATTTTCAGTCATAGTCATAAGTCATGATATGGTAGATGTTCCACTACGCAGTTTAATTAGTCTCTAATTTGGTATGTGATTTGATTGATGGCCGTGCTGACTGCACATTGCCTCTGGTATTTCTTTTTAAAATACTTTTGGTTTTTTTTTAGTTGCTTCAATTTTTTTTTATTGATTTTGGCTTTAGTCGCTTTTAAGAAAATGTTTTTTTTATCATTGGCATATTCAAAATTTTGCTTAATTTTGATTTTTCATCTCTCATACATTAAGAAGGGTTTTAACATCTTAATAAATTCAAAATCAAATTGTACCTTCGATTTATTAAAAAAATAATGCTTTTTCAAATAGTAACAACAATTAATGCCGAAAATGTTAGAATTAACTTTTAATATTTATCGGGTGGACTCTGTTTTATTATTCAGAGGTTTTAGAGACTACCATAATAATCATATTGTTGTGTAAGAGTGTAGTGTTTTGGAATTGACTTTATGCAAAAGGTTTATTAATTTATTTTTGCTTCAGACGTAATGCTGGAAGTATGGGCTTATCATCACGTCTTGGAACATCAAAGCGCGGCTCCTTGCAAGCCGGAGGTAACGGCTCCGGAGACGATTCAACAACGCAAGATGAAACTATGGACGGTGATGATGCCCCTATATAAAATATATATCTATTAAAATTTTTCTTGAATTTTATTAGCCAGCAACTGACAAAGTAAATTAATATTTCGTTAATTTTTTCGATGTTTTGCCTTAACAGTAATTAATTGCTTTAATTAGCCAATCAAAGATAAACAATTGTTTGTATATATTTAAAAATTGAAATTAATTTACTGATGTCATTAATTAATTAACATTGTGTATATAAAAGAAACGTTAGTACTTATGTAGCGCCATATCATATTTAAAATTTCGAAAATTGAGTTGTTGCGACGTGTAGTCATAGCAACCCAATTGTTTAATTGCTTATTTTTTGATATAAACTTTATCTTTTAGCTATTTTAACATTGATTAATTATATCAATTGCATTTTATTTATATATACACAATCACGCATGCATTTCAGTTTTTTTTCCTTTTTGGTATTTAAAATAATAACAATTGTATTCGATGTCGTTAGCAGTTAGAAACCAGTTATAATAATAATTAACAATTTTGATACTTTTAATACGCCTGTAGTATATTATACAATTTGTAATTTGTAAAAATATTTTTTGCAACACATTTTGATATGCGACGTTTTTGTACAAAAAAATACCACATTTTTGTATATAAGAAAAATTTAGTCGTCCTTAAATTGGGTTATGGGAAACTTATACTTTAACTTAACAATAAAAACGATGGTTAAAACTTGTTGTTTTATTTTAAAACCATATCTAGAAGTCTATTATACAGTGTGTAATTTACTTATGGAATATTATTAATACAGTCAACTCGCGTTATAACGAAGCTCGATATAACGAAAATCTCGATATAAAGAAAGAAACCGCCTGTCCCTTGAAAATCTCGCTTTATAACGAAAATTTTAATGGGTTTTCGGCCCCTCGATATAACGAAGTTTTCTTGACTAAAGTCTAATAATTTTTGGTAAAAAAGTACATACTGTAGGTATGTTATATAATTTACATAATGTGTTTCTACACAATTTTTGATTTTTTTATCTTAAAGCAACGCAAACTTAACACTATCAATTATCAATTACTTGCAAAGCCATGACCTTGACGACAGTGTATTCTCAAGTATCTTAAATCTGGAGAACGCAATTGAACGGACACGTACAGTCACCTGCATACAAACTAAAATTACGGATTTCTTTTAGATTATACTTGTTTCTATTTCTATTGTTTTTTTTATTGTTTTTTTCTATTGTTTTATTAAAAAAAAATACATTTATGCGTTATATTAGTTATTTTATTAAGCGACAACGAATTTGTGGTGTATTGGATTGATTTATTCTATATCTCTAAACAAATTTGTAAAAGTTTGTTAATTTATGCTTTTATAATAAAGAATTTCGATATAACGAACTTTTTCGTGGGTCCTTTGAAATTCGTTATAACGCGAGTTGACTGTACATCATCTTATATATAAAAATGAATTGGCGAGTGTTAGTCTCACTAAAACTCGAAAACGGCTGGGCCGATTTAGCCAATTTTAGTTTTGAAATATTTGTAGAAATCTAAGGAAACTATAGGTGCGAAAATATGAAGAAATTTCAAGAATAATAGTAAAAACAATAATTATATTTTCCCATACAAACTGATCGTATTGTAAGAGTGTTTTTTTATCAGTCACGTTTTATTACCAATTAAGATCCTAAGAAAATAAAATAAAGCCGGATGTTGTCACAACTGAACTGCTTACATAGAAGATTTGGAGTATTTTAAATTAGTATGTTTTTGTATTACATATTATTATTTGATACTTTCGAATCGTGTTAGAATTTTATATTTATTAATGAAGAGCTCATTCAATTTTGTATTTTAAAGTTACTACATACAGTAATGTAATACATTTTTAGAAATGCTTCCTAGAACAATAAAATGAGCATAATAATACATAAAGTGTATTATAGTATTAAAATTTGTTTATTATATGTTAGATGAAATATTCTTCTACTCGATTTATTTATTTTGATTAAAATATAATTAAAAATGTTTACGCAAATAAAATCTGAAACACAAACACATTGAAAGACGCTGTGAAAAAGTTCTTGGAAATCACAATAACCGTTTAGTTCAAAATCTGCAAGGTACAATAAAAATGCAATATTATTATTTCAAAAATACACTACGGGCTGTTAGGGTAAGGTAGTTTGTTTTTGCAATTAGAGCGATGAGAAATATGTTTTCAAACTGTAAAAAAAATAAAATAGTTAATACCAACATTAATATTAGATCTGTTGTCATTTTTTATAGAGAAAAAAGGAAAAATCCTTTATTCAATAGCGGATGTGTTTCAATTAAAATTAAGTACAGTACATGCTACATGTTGCCATAATTTAAAGAAGGTAATATTGAAGAAAAACCACGTTATGGGGGCCCTAAGATATTAACAACCAGTAATGAAAAATTCTCACTTAGAGAAATATGGGCAAAATCACAGATTAACAACCACTGATTTTGTTTCAAAATTAGAGCAATTTAGTGCCAAGGAAGTAGATTCTTCGTTAATACGAACGGCGTTACAATTTTTTAAACGTAAACTTTTGAGCTACAAAAATGTACCGAAAACTTCAACTTTTAATTTCTCGAGAAATTCGTAAAAATTTACGGTGTTGAAGGAGAAGCAGGGAAGAATGGCTCCGGCTATGTCGGTTTGGGATCTATAGAAACGTCCCGTAACAATTTAAAGCAAATCCATTATATAATTTTTTTTTCTCATATTTAGCAAAGGGGTTAATCCAACGTTGTAAAACTGAGAAGTGCGTCATATGATTAAATATTTTAGAAGGGAGGCGAGGTTACATATAGTTTGGAAACCGCTGTCCTAATGCCTAATGGACTCAACATTGATCACAATAAACGAAATATTGATAATAATAAAGGAACAAATTGTAATGCTTTTGTATTGGCTGGACCGATTCAAAGACAGTTTGAACACACTAAGCGGTTGATAACATTAACCGTGATCACATTAAGGCTGGAAACCGCCATGCATTTTCCCTATGCTACAACTTGGGGATTTAAAGAAAATCTAAGCCACGTAAAAGGTTGAATTTTTAGGACAACAAATTTAAGATAATTTTCTATGCCCCTCGAGAAAAAAAATTGAAAAATGTTTTTATTTTTTATAAAAACAGGAAAACTGTAAAAAATATCAAAGTTGTCGAATCGGTAAAAACGACCGAGAGTCATAGAAATTCTTAAACAATTTAATATTCCATTAAAATTTTTGGAAAATATTTGTTAATTTCTCTAAAGTCCCCAAGTTAATTTTCGAATAATTTCAAGCATATTTCATGCATCTGCATTGATTTTAGTCGAGCTAGTACCTGGTAGATGGCAGTTCACGGTAAACTACTTGAAACGCTTGTATGAGATATTTTTAAATTAAATTAACTACTTGTTTAACTTGAAAATGTGTAATAATCAACAAAGCTGTTAAAAATCTAATGTCCAATATTCATTATATATTTTCTAAATCGTTCATTATTATTTCACGATTTTGCTATCACGTTGTAATTGATATTTACTGAAATTCTTTTAACCACTACCCGCATACGCTCGAGTTATGTCGGGTATGCGAAACTGACAAAATGCACATGCCGGGGTAAATCAGGCGACATCAATTTTAATGTTACTATATATTTTTTGGCAAAACATTTACGGAAATTTAAAACAAACATAAAAACTGTGATAAACAAGAGTTCTTTTATGTACTATATATACATATGTATAATATTAAAAATATTTCCATATAAATATTTTTTTTGTCCTTCTTTGAAAATAATTGTGCGGGAAGTGGTTAAATACTTTTAAAATAATATACCTATATATATATTGCAATAGACGACGAGTTCTAAATACAGGAAGTTTGATTGATTCAATTTTAAACTTCTTACAATTAATGCTTTTCAACATTGTTTGAAAAAAAATTTACAGTAGGCATATTAGGTATATATAAAATATACTTAAAATAATAATGGTAACCTAATTCACATTTAATGGAAAATAGGCGCCAATTATAATTATCTTATTTTGTGTTTTAAATGGGGATGAGTGACACAAAATATATAGGGATTTATTCTCAGACATTATGAAGTCGTACCGTTCGTAGTGCACTCGGCCAGTTTTGATTACAAACTTAATCGTAAAAAATAAATTTAATTTTACAACAATAAAATTCTTGAAAACAGAATTCAATTACATAGTATATAGAAATAAAACATAAATAGCCCCTTTTCAATCACAGAATTTTTGTCGATTTGGACATTTTAAATTTTATCATTTCGGTTGTTAACAAATAACAAAATTGTATAGGATTTGAGGTTGATAGGTTGTAGGTTAAAAGTAAATATAACAGTTATGCAAGCAGTGACGGATTTAGGCTTGCTGCCGCCCTTTTAAAAGATGAATTTTATTAATTTTGATCCAAATATTTTATTCGTCTCTAAAATTTTGACTTTTCCCAAAATTTAGCCGGCCTTCAAATTATGCCGCCCTAGGCCCGGGCCTCACGGGCCTAGGCCTAAATCCATCACTGTATGCAAGTAGGTTTATTTTTAGAAAATACACATCACAAAGCACTTGTTAGAGTATACTGTAGTAACACCGAAGCTACAATTTTTATTAATAAGAACAAAATATAAACTTTATAAATGAATAACATTTTATTACAAACTTATAATAATTTTAATACAAAATTTACAGTTTTATTTGGAAACAAGTTTTAACAATTAATGTTTAAATATAATAAAAGATACAAATTGTTTAAATAAAAAATTAACAAACTTATTGTTCCGTAGTACATTTACCGTTTGTTCGTAAGTTCAGTTCGACGGTATTCTAGTTTTACTAATAGCCTTTTTGAGCCCTTTTTATTGCCCATCCCTCCGTGAGAGAATGCGCGTAAACCCTTTGGTCGTGAAGCGGTTCGTAGATACCCTTCGCGGTGCTTCTTTGAGAATACTTTTATGGTTTCGAGCCCGGATGGTGGAAGAATATCCGTCAAATTGTTTAATTGCCCTTTTAGGCATTGCGGAGCCATAACGGTGAATTTTATTTTTATTGCATTGCAGCAAAATTGCACTTTACGTTAAAGTCTTTGTTCCTGCACGTACTCGTTCGGACTGTCTCCCATTTTTATTGCGGGTATTCTTCTGCACCAGACGGGCGGGAATTTTCCCACCGTTATCGAAAGCATAAAAGACGTGGAGCGCGGCAAAATTAGTTAGTTAAAACAGATCCCTTTGGTTAAAAGTGTTTACCCTTTGGTCGTTAAGAAAGTTTTTTTTACTCCTTTTGATTTTAAATAACGTGACTCCTTTGGTGCGTGAGGATTACGATCAACCCATTTCGTTTTGTTTTGTGTTTAACTTTGAACCTTTCGTTTGTTTTGTGTTTTTTGTTGTTTTGTGCAACTTGTTTGTGTGTAACTTTAGACATTTCGTTGTCTTTTTCTTGTTTGTATAAATAAACTTGTTTTGATTTTATTTTCTGAATATTAAATCACTCAAGCTTCGAGAAGTCAAAGCTTGAGATACGCCGTAGGTACACTTATAATATTTACAAATCCTGCTAAAATAAAAATGCAATGCAAAATTATTTATAATCCTAGGCTGCTCCTTTCTTTGTGATTTTAAAGATTTTAAAATGAAAATGATGAAGGTTCTGCTAAAATTAAAAAATGTTATAATATTCGCATTATACCTATTTGTCAGAGATGATGCGTATGATCTAGGAGCAATTCAAAGCAGTTGGAGCACATAGGATACGACAACCTAAAACAGATTTGATTTTAAAAAGTTTACCTAAATACGGCAATACAGCTCTTCTTTTAAGATGAAAGGAATGCTATACGTCTGAACTTGCAATACAGATGGTATTTGCAAGTTGGAATATTCATTCTTGTTTTGTTGATCTTCTGGCAAAACCATCACAGACGTAAATCACTATATTTCATAAAAAAATTGTTTTATATGATAAAACCTGATCAGATCTAAACATACCTAGACGTATTCAAATGCAAAATAATACAAATTAGTTCTTGATGAAAACAATTTCCAAAACGTGGGCGGTATATTCTTAATCCAAAAGCTTCGTAAAATAATCTTGATGATTTATAAAAATTTATTTCAAAAATATTAGTAGGAATAATTTAAATTATCTTTTTTCTTCTTCTCAATTTTCTTCTGTAGAGTGGTTTGTAAAAGTTGTTGCTATTACTTGGGATAAAAATTATTCGATGCGGTAGTTTTTCTTTCTCTTGCATATGATGTTCGAAATTTCACCATAGTCTTTGTGTACGTATGTAAGCATTTCCTCTCACACTTTTGCTAAGGTTATATCGCCTATACTCGGTAAACTGATCTTGATGTTTTCAAAAGAAATTTTCAATAATATTGTTTTGTACTAAGAATACCAAGGCATTAGAAATTGACTATTCTTTTATCTAAAACAATGCATATACATAAGAAAATGGATACCTATACAAAATAAAATCTAAGTAAGTACATTAACTTAGTATTAATTTTTTCATTCTTTTCTGAATAGCCTGTAGAATGTATTCTGGATCAGAACAAGGTAGGCCTTCATTGTATGTAAAGTACCGCAAAAATAATTTCGATACTGTATATAAATTTGCAATTAGAGTAGAATCTAAAAAAACACACTAAGCGAGTCCAAAAGGGCCATCCATAAATTACGTCACACTAATTTCATGATTTTCTGCCTCCCTCGTCACACGTAGTCACATTTGTGAGACCCCGTTGAACAGTTCCAAAATTATTTTTATTTCTATTACAAATATTTTTCAATGAAATCAACATCAAATGAAATATTTTAAATAATTGACAAAATAAAAACTAATTTACCGGATGACCGGTGCCATTTATGTTTGAAACAAAATGTGTATAAGAAAGCAAATAACCACAATGGTCGTACTTCCCTAATTTGATCAATATATTTGTATTATATAATTCAATTTATTAATTTTATTGATTATATTTTTATTTTATATAATTATTTGCATTTCTTTTTCAAATATAAAAAAGAAAATAATTTTAGTTTATTTTACTACGTACGATAACCGTTATTATTTTAAACCTTTACCAGTAGGCATTTTAAAAGTAACAAGGTTTCTAAAGTTCGTTCGAAATACAGTTTTGCTGCTTAGATTTGTACTTCGAGAATCATAAACTTGCAGGGTTGTAAGATTACAGGAGGCGAGGTATTGTTGTATTTTCGTAGAAGTGGAGTTAGCTAGTTATTTATAAAATTTTGTGAATAATGTCACAAATTCTTTTAGGCTTTAAAATTTATATCTTTACTGACATTCGGTCAATAGTTCCTCATCTAATTTCTACTTAATTTAAAAAGCAACTGAAAAAACATAAAACGGCATGGAATAAAAGCATTCAATGGTATTAAAAGAGCGACTGAAAGTAATGGAAACGAGAATAACTATTTTTGTTTCTAAATTAGAAATACAGAATATTCTTTAAATTGCTGTTTAATTTATTTTAATTAATTCAAACTTGTTAATCAAAATGTCAATCGATTAAACAGTAATTGGGACGAAACATTTTGTTATATGGTTTCTTTAAAGAAAACTATTAATCCATAAGATACATATGTATGTGTTTACGTATGTAGGTACAGTCAAAGCTCCTTATTCGCGGGTGATACGTTCCGTAATTATGTCGCGAATACGGTATATAATTTGTGTGGTATTATAAGGAATGCGTTCCCAGGTTAGAAAATTAAAACAAAATCATAATAAAAGCAATTTAATAAGCGATTTTAAACAATTTAAAGAATCTTTTTATTTAAAAAGTTCTATTTTCCTTTAATTTCTCTCGGTATTATAAATTGCACTGATTTGGAGATGAAATGATAAGATGATAAGATGTAATAAAACAAAAAATCGGCATCGTGGCGGAAACGGCTTTTATCAAAGGCCATAGCGGCACGTGTAAGGTTCGGATTCAAAAATAAAGAAATTATCACCCGCATAGACAGCAAGTGGTCGCAATACCGATAACGCAAATAACGGACGTGAATAAGGAGGTTTGACCGTAGGTATAATTTTTTTAAAAGAAACGAAACAGATGGAAATAATCTTTAACAAAATTAATTTTAAAAAGATTGCTAATAATTCAGTTAAACTGATCTGTTGATAAATAAAATATATAAATAATATTAGAAAAATTAACTTACCTGTTGTAACTTTCTTCCGATATGAAAGAAAATTCATTTAAAGTTGGGGAGAATTGGAATTCAAACTAGGCACATTAGTGTCTATAGTCGTAATTCCATTTTGATTTGCACCAACACTATTTAAAAACAACTATAAATTATAAGAAAATAAATACTCTTATAAACAAACCGTTGGACGTTGGTTAGTACTTTACTTCGATTAAGTGCTTGCCTTTTGGCAAACGAAGAATTTTATGGTTGCTTAATTTACGCTTCTGACTCAATGCAATCCGCGTTTTTGGCATTTTCGTAAAATAAAATATTTCACTTAAATGACAAAAAAAATTATACACTACAAATACAAATCTGCATCCAATACAAAAGCAATGGACTCAGATTCTGAACGATAACTACAAATTTTACAGCCTTTTTGTATTTTAGGTGTGAGTGGGCTAAAATAATAACCACTGAAGTAATTCAATACATTTTTATCTATTTTTATAAGCACACTTTGTAATATAGCCAATGTCGCTTTTAATAAAGCAACGACTTTTAATGGGTGCAATTATAAATTATAAATACATACATATATGATTATATATGATGTATATTATAGGTATTTTATATTTATTTTAAAGAAGTTAAAACTTGTTAATAAAGCGGAAGCGTGTTAATAGTTTAATAATATAAATTATTATTAATTGTTTAGAACTTTTTATAATTATATTCTCGTAAACACAATAAAGACGCAAAACGCATGTTACGAATACGGCCGATCATAAAGAATGTATAATATGGGAAAAGGTGAAAGGAAAGCATATTTATAATTATACAAATGTTTTTTATATAAAATAAGTAATATATACGTCAAAATTGTAAACAAAGAAAGTACATTGCAACAGTTTATTTTAAAAATAAGAATCTCAACTTTGCAACCGGTTTCCTGGTGGTGAGTAGTCTATTCATTCTATACCAATCTGTATTTCTACTTTGGTTCGCACTGGGGTTAAAAATACAAATTTGCCGACTTACCTGCCACCTACCAGATATTGCGATTTGTGTTTGTCAAACCGCAGCCTTAAGGTGGGATTGTCAGGGTACGTTTTGAGGTTAGATTCGTTCGAATTTTCAATCCTACAAATCTCTTCAATTATTTAATCAATTTGAATTCTGTTTGAATAAAATGAATTCGGATTGTTTAAAAAATGATGAGACATAATTTTAAAAGTCGAATTCATTTTAATTCACAAGTTTAACTTCGCGGTCATCTTAAAGATGCAAATTATTTAAAACTACAAAAGAAGTCATAAAATTGAAATATGTCTCACCACGAACAAAGTTTAAAGGATTGATTTGGTGCAAGTCGTGTTCAAATTAACAAAATATTAATTGAGATTATTAATATGGAAAATTTACTTCCATATGCATTGCATGTTAGAGAGAGGCTACCGTTCAAGTGATTCGGGTACTTTGGCTTAGATGGCGCGTATATTTTAACAATAATTACTTGCAACTTCACATGTAAGAATGACTGAAGGTGGGATTGCCAGGATACGTTTTGAGGTTAAATTTATTCGAATTTTCGAAACTAATAATCTCTTAAATTATTTAATCAATTTGAATTGTTTGAATAAAATGAATTCGGTTTGTTTAAAGAATGATGAGACACAATTTTAAAAGTGGAATTCATTTTAATTCACAAGTTTAACTTCGCGGGCGTCCTAAAGATGCAAATTATTTAAAACTACAAAAGAATTCATGAAATTGAAATATGTCTCATCACGAACAAAGTTTAACAGATTGATTTGGTGCAAGTCGTGTTCAAATTAATAAAGTATTAATTGAGATTATTCATTTGGAAAATTTACTTCCATATGCATTGCATGTTAGAGAGAGAGAGACTACCCGTTCAAGTGATTCGTGTACTTTGGCTTACATGGCGCGCATATTTTAACAATATTTTCAACTTCACATGTAAGAACGTAAAATAACTTTGACTGTGTTTATTATTTCATGACTGAAGTTTATAAACATTGAAATTTTTTGATTAATAATCTTAAAGGTACTAATTGGGTTTGAAGATTGTTAATAACGTACTTATAAGAAAAAATTAAAAACTGAAAGACCATAAATTAAAAGTTAAAAATCTCGTATTAGTAGGTTATAATAATTTTAAACTAAGAGTAATTTTAAGAAATTTTGGTATACATTACTATTTAGAAATGAAAACGTAATTAATTAATTTATAATTAAAATTTATTATTATAAGAATTCCAAGTTTTTATTAATAAAAATAAATAATTATTAGTGCAGGCATATTACAATATTAAAATATTTAAAATTTTATTTTAGCAATGATACCTATTTAATTTGAATATTTTTGTTTTTTTGAATTCGTGTTAAAATAAACGGAATTAAAAGCTGTGAAACGATCTGATAAGGTTTTTTTATAAAACTATTTTATAAACTATAAATTTTAAGAAAAAAATTCATATCACCAGTAGATGGATTTTATACTTAAATTTAATATAATTACTTATTAAAAGAAAATTTGTCCATCTATTGGTCGGGTTATCCTAGTTGATTTTTTAATTTTCTCATTTACTTAACATGTAAATTTACAATTTTTCTTTTCAATTATTTATACTTCTGCTAAATTGTATACAATTGTCTTGTTCTTAGCGGAAAATTGTAGAGAAAATTACAATCTTTCAAATTGCCCAGAGTTGGATCTATGTAACTTGAACGGTCTTACCTCTAAAAAATCATAACTTCAATTTTTTTCAATTTATGCATTTTTTCATAAACGGCTAGACTTACAGCAATTTTGGAGGAAAAAATATAGAAATACTATGTACTATATCACATACAAAAACATTATGACGCAAAATAACCCCGCTAATGAGAAGAACTTATCAGTTGTAAGTATACAATTTTCCAAATATGAAACTAACAGTAACGTTTATAGTTTAAATAAACCTTACATACAAAGAATCAATATTTCTTTATGTAAAAATGTTTTTTGTTAATAAAATATTTAAAATAAGTGAGTTTTCCGTAATTTTAGTAACGCTCCGGGAAATACTCAGTTGTTCGCTGAATAATGATATTAATATGAAGGTATATTAAAATCATAAAGGATTAGTTTTAGAAACTAGTTAAATATTTAGTTATTTGCCATAGGGTTTGTACTAGACATAAAATTTACTTTTCTTAGTTTCAACAATTCCCACACTTTTTTTGAAATCGCAATACCCGTGCGAAGCCGAGTAAAGCCGAGCGGGCAGCTAGTACTAAAATAAAATACATGTAACTACACGGAGCAGAATTTTAAAACAGCTGGAATTTGTCTACAGCTGTATCGAGAAGCATCGTGAAGTTGGGAACTCGTTTTGTAATGTCCTTGTCAATAATTGTGCGGTAAACGCGATCAGTTCAAATATTAATCAAATATGCTGCCGCCTGGCCACGGTTTTTGGCGACTTCAACCTGAGAACCTCCCCTTAAGTGGCGTCTACTGTATTTGTATACAGGGTGTTTCGGAAGATATATCAGAGCCGAAAAGGGGTGGTTGGGTACAATTAATGAAAGACATTTTCGAAAGAAACACATCAAATCGATCTAGTATTGAGAAATTGAAAAAATTCAATTTTTTTCCCAAAAACTGTTTTGGAACCACTAACTTTTTCCTATTTATAAAACAAGGGTAATTGAAACTTTTAAAATTATAAAGATCGCCCACGTTCTTTAATCTTGCAGGTTTTATTTATTGTTCGATAAGCTTTTATTATAAAGATAAACTTCTGCTCGGAAATTTATCCTTGAACTTTATTTCGACCTATAATTTTGATTACAAATGAAAGACGAACTAACCTACCGTATTTTTTACCACTTACATTTAAATAAGTAATAATTCATCTACAAAAAAGGGCTATTGAAAGCGCCGTGTCCCAAAGGTTTGGTATGTGAACTAATGCGTTAGCGACCCGAGTTTAAACCCACGCTATAACTTTACACCTGTCTCCCTTACAAGGCAGGAGGTAACCAACAAGGGTAAAACTTCCCCAGAAAAATTTCCCCCATAACAACTTTTGTGTCTTTGAAATACACTACGACACACGACAAAAGAGACAAGCGGGGAAATAGCCTACGCCCGGCTAAAGACACGGCACTGAAGAAGAATGGGTTAAAATTCGTATGCAGTAATGTTATCCCATATTACTTTTTTATTAATTTAAACAACAGCACAATTCGACTACAGGATGTAATCCTATAGCGGATGCGGCGCTGCAGGAAGACAATTTGTGCAGAAACGATAACTTCAAATTTCACTTAATAATCAGTTCAGTTTTTCAGTTTTAGTTGGCTAAGTACAACTTTAAGTCAGTTACCATCATTCTCTCGAAACGAACTAACAGAGCGAACAAAAATCGTCGCCAGTTAGTTCAGCGAGAAACAAATTGTAAATTAGATAATAAGTTTAATTACTCTAAATAAAGTATAATATAGTTCAGCACAAAATCACATTACTTATCTATGCACAAATTTTAATTGAGTTTACGGATTCAAATACCTATAAATGTTATTCAGAAAAGAGCGTAAGATTTGCTGACTTGAAAAACGTGTAGCAAATATCGCTTTATTAATACAACGATTATAAAATATTCTCGTAGTCCCCCTTTTCTAATGTTGTCCTTGTCATGCAAATATAAAAAAAGCGAACACATAATCAAAGTTTGTCGCGCCTATTAAATAAAATAAAAACACAGGATATCGTTAGTATCATCTTACATGTATGAAGTCATTGTTTAATATTTCGGTTTTATGTCGCGCAAACTAATGGATGTTTTATTTATTTTTTAAGAATAGGATTAATGAACTTGGTTTAGATTTGTTCCTTATACGATTTAATATTGAGCTAGGTCAAAAATATTTGGACACGTTAATAGTCTTTATTACAACAAGTACGTTGAATACGTTTTGTCTGTACCGTATTTTTCACCACTTTCATTTATCAAAATGTAATACTAATGAAGTTCACAAATCAGATCATTAAACACGTTGCCGACATAAGTAACAATCAAATTTTTACGTATACAAGTTTTATCGTACAACGTTATTAATACACAAAAAATAATACAGTCAACTCGCGTTATAACGAATTTCAAGGGACCCACGAAAAAGTTCGTTATATCGAAAGTTCGTTATATCGAAATTCCTTATTATAAAAGCATAAATTAACAAATTTTTACTTTGTTTAGAGATATAGAATTTATCAATCCAAAACATCACAAATTCGTTGTCGTTTATTAAAATAACCAATATAACGCAGAAATGTAAAAAAAAATAATAAAACAATAGAAAACAACAATAAAAAAAAAACAATAGAAATAATACAAATATAAACACGTATAATTTAAAAAAAATCCGTAATTTTAGTTTGTATGCAGGTGACTGTACGTGTTCGTTCAATTGCGTTCTCCAGATTTAAGATACTTGAGAATACACTGTCGTCAAGGTCATGGCTTGACAAGTAATTGATAATTGATAGTGTTAAGTTTGCATTTCTTTAAGATAAAAAAATCAAAAATTGTGTAGAAACACATTATGTAAATTATATAACATACCCACAGTACTTACTTTTTTAACAAAAATTATTAGACTTTGGTCAAGAAAACTTCGTTATATCGAGGGGACCAAAACCCATTAAAATTTTCGTTATAAAGCGAGATTTTCAAGGGACCGACGGTTTCTTTCTTTATATCGAGATTTTCGTTATATCGAACTTCGTTATAACGCGAGTTGACTGTATTACTTTTAACAGTACGTATGGAATTCAAATAAAGGCCGTTTTATACCGAGGTCCAAACGGCGTATACTACCCTAGTGGTACTCTTTTGTGAGCGGCATCATTAAAGTATCACATATTAAATAAAGTTTGCGAAAAAATACATTTTATTAGAGAGTGGAAAGCGTTCTATTAAAATGTACCTCCCAACGTATTCCTGTTATTAAAAATTCAAAATCAGCATTATTGTTAAAAGCGTACTTTCATTTATTAGGTCTAGAAACCACTTATCAGCTATTTATTAACAAGTCATTGGGGTTCATATTATTGTTTCCTTTATGATAACATAAACGAAACAATTCTTGTAATAAAATACTTATGCTTTATTTATGCTCTCTTGTTCTTGAACTTGAACTTACATTTGCTAAGTTGTTATTTTACTTATTTTATATTAACATAGGTCAGAAATGAATATTTAATTTAGAATTTTAACACGTTACATTTTTTATTATAAGACGGTCATTTGGTTCTTCATAGAAATCACAAGTATGTTTTTATACTACTATTTGTCAGCAAAGCATACTTTTTTTAGTATTCAAAATTATATTTTTTTAACGCTTTGGTTTTAATTCAAGTTTTGATTAACACAACATACAAAATTTTATACACAATAAATCATTTATTTAATAATCGTTAAAAATACGTTTGATGTGATTTCGAACATTTTAACTATTTTTTCCAATACGACATAAATTTTGTCAGATGTCCACTCGTACGAGGTGGTGACGTCAAATAACAATCAGAGCTTATTCTCCGGTAGACAAATAATTGACCTTCAAGGGTGAAGCGAGCTGCTTGTAATAAATGCCGCCGCGAGATAATCTTAAAACAGCGATATCAGCGATTAATTATTGCACGTTTCTTAGATCATCAGCTATTTATGTATTAATCGTTGTTTTTTTTGTTACGGTATTTGTGTTAGGCAATTTTTGTCCCCTATTATTCTTGAACTTGAAATTAATTGTTTTTACACCGATTTAATATTTTAAATTTAACACGTTTAACATTTAAAAATAACGGTTACTTGATACTTACGAGAAAAATAAGAAGTACGTTTAATTGCATTATTTATTCGTACAGTATAAATTCTTTTATGTACATAACATCTTTTTTGATGCATTGGTTTTTATTCAAGTGCTCATTAAGAATTTTTTTTTAAATGAATAGACAAAATGTTTTTATTACCAGGTGTGCAACCTTAAAACGGCTGTTTTTTTATTTAGCAAAACACAATAATTAACGCAGAAAAGTGAAAAATATTTTATTCGAAGTAATTGCCCTCGCTGGCTATACATTTTTCCCATCTTCGAGGAAGATTGTGGATTCCACCCCAAAAGAATTCATCCCCTTTGGATAAGAACCACCCATCGAGCCATTTTTTAACATCTTCATAAGAATTGAAGTGCTGCTCAGCAAGTGCGTGTCCCATCGACGCAAACAAATGGTAATCTGAAAGGGCCAGATCAGGAGAGTAGGGCGGGTGGGGTAGCAACTCCCAGCCAAGTGCATCCAATGTATCCCGGACCAATCTTGCTGTGTGTGATGGTGCGTTGTCGTGCTGGAAAATGATACCCTCATGCCGATCCGCGTGTTCGGGTCTTTTTTTGCACAATTCACGATCCAATTCGATGATTTGTTGTTGGTAGCGTTGAGTATTGATCGTTTCACCAGGTTTCAACAGTTCGTAGTAAACCACCTCCTTCGGGTCCCACCAAACACACAGCATTGTCTTTTTCCCGAATCGATTTGGCCTAGCAGACGATGTTGAGGGTTTTCCGGGGTCCACCCACGATTTTTTGCGCTTAGGGTTTTCAAAAAAGATCCATTTTTCATCGCCAGTGACGATTCGATGCAAAAATGATTTTCTGTTGTGCCGATCAAGCAAGATTTCGCACGCGGTCTGGCGTCGTTCCATCTGTCGATCGTTCAATTGATGTGGCACCCACTTCCCGATCTTTTGGATCTTTCCCATAGCAAAAAGGCGTTTCGAAATTGTTTGGTGGCTAACATTCAACTTCGCGGCAAGTTGTTTCTGCGATTGGGCATCGTCTTCGTCCAATAAATCTTGCAATTCGGTGTCCTCAAAAAATTTTGGTCGATTTTCGCGCTTCTTGTCGGTGACGTTAAAAATTCCGTCTCTGAATTGCCGAAACCACGCTCTGCACCGAGTTTCACTAAGAGCACTGTCGCCATAGACCTCCACAAGAATTCTATGCGCTTCGGCGGCGGATTTCTTCCAATTGAAGAGGAATAGCAGTGCTCCCCGCAAATGCTCTTTATCTGGCACAAAATTCGACATGTTTATCGTGATCAAAGGACACGTTATTGTCCGAAATTGCTGACTTTGTCTTTTGTTTACTAATGGCAAAGATCAAAGCAATGAGAAAAAATGGCAGGCAAGGTTGGCTAATGCCTAATGCGCGCGTACTGCCATCTATTAGAAAACGGCCGTTTTAAGGTTGCACACCTGGTACTTCTGAACTGATATTTGTAATTGATTTTAAAGTATTTTATGCTGTTTCCTATTTGTACTTGATATATTACGTAATAAAGGCGAAAAAAACTAATCGTGTTTAATTTATTTAATATTAATAATTATTGAATAAAACTATCCGTGAAGCGGGAAAAGGAATGCCCATGCCTAACGGTTGTTTTTTAAATTCGCCGATATTAATTTTAGTTCTTCCACCACATAACCAGAGGGCCGTGTTGCGCACGATTTATATGGAGATTGCACTTCTCTTTATATCTGTTACGTCATATATCTATTCTGTGACTTCAGAGTTTTGTTTTGTATTTTACAGCTATTTTTTTACTTGGTGTTTATTTTTTAGCAGGATATTATTATATTTAATAAAATATTATAATGGATTCCGACGAATTTCAAACACCACCAGAAGATACGTTTAAAATTCTGATTGCAACAGATAATCACTTAGGATACGCAGAGAAAAGTTCTATTAGAGGTAGCATTTTGAGGTTAGGCTATGAATATTGTTTAATGAATTTTTTAAAGGTTTGGATTCGTTTAATACATTTGAGGAAATACTCAAATTAGCAAAAGTTCATGAAGTTGATTTTATTTTATTGGGTGGTGACTTATTTCATGAGAGCAAACCAAGTCCTTTTTCTTTGTATAAATGTTCGGAATTGTTGAGAAAGTAAGCAATTGTTGTGTTTAATTACTGATTGTTGTTAATTGTATTTTAGATATTGTTTTGGTGATAAAAGTGTCGAGATAGAATTCTTATCAGATCCCAGTTTGCATTTTTCTGGACTAAGTATTCCTCGAGTCAATTATGAAGATCCTAATTTAAATATATCTTTACCAGTATTTTCTATTCATGGGAATCACGATGATCCAACAGGTATTTTATATTATGAACAATTTGTAAAGTACCACCCCTATATATGTTAGACTTAATATTCGTCATCTTTTGTGGATCTTAGTGAACCCCATACATTTGGGTATATGAAGTAAAATTAAAACGAGAAAAAATTTAAAGAAATATATGTTACGTAACTTTTATTTAAAATAACTATGAAAAAATACTAAATATGTAAGGGGGAACGAGCGCTACTTTAAGAAACATCTTATTACAACTTTCTTATTTATAAAGATATAATTATATTGCTTGCATATATTCTACTTTCAAGTATTTGCTTTACATTGCCCAAATCAGGTAATAGCAATTCCTTAGATCTTGTGCCCGATAATGAATGCATTAGTGATGGAAAAAAGAATACAATAATACTAAATTAATCTAGAATTTTATTTATGGTTTTCCAAGATTACAAATGTAGTTGTCATGTTTTTATACAGTGTGTCCCAAATAGAGTAGGCTAACATGGGTATCTTTCTTATTAGTGAAGATAGAAGTTTGGTTAAATGAGCAATGCTTTGCAGTTTTAGGTGCCCATTCAGATTCTGTTAAGAAAATTTTAAAATTCCGAATAGTTCCGAAGTTATCGTCAAAAAACTGAAAATTGTCATTTTCTTCGATGTCAAATAACTTTGTAATTATAAAAATTACAAAAAAAAGTTTAATATAGAAGTTACTAGGTTTCATAAAGTACAAATATAAATTAAGTCAAAATTAAATTCAAAATGGCGGTTTCTAAGATATTGATACCAACTTTCTTATTTTAAATGGACGCCATATTGGATTTTTACATAGTTAAATAGCATTTTTTTTTCTCTTTTCAACCATGTATAACAACCCATATTTAAATAAAAAATTATTAACAATATTATTTTTTTTGTTTTAAATCAAGTAGCCATGAATTATCAAAGAACAATAAAACAGCATAATACAAGCCAAGGTCATTATATTTATTTTTTGACTGATATTGTTAGTTTTTTTAATAATAATAATTATTACATTATAAATAATTCAAAATGGCAAAGTTTTTAATTCAGCAGTATGATATGTTTTGTACCTACATTAAATGTTATAAAAGCTCCCACGTTGCTGCACAAACATACTTTAACAGTTTTAAAAAAAAAAATGATGAAGATCATCTTCCACATTCCTTCAATTTGGTTACTGTAAACATTCATACTTCTGCATATTCACATCCAATCTTTTAATCATTTTAACGTTTGGTTGCTTTTTTTTTGGAAGACTGTTAAAGTATGTTTGTGCAGCAACGCAGTAGCTTTTGTAACATTTAATGTAGGTACAAAACATATCATACTGCTTAGTTAAAAACTTTGCCATTTTGAATTATTTATAAGGTAATAATTATTATTATTCAAAAAACTTACAATATCAGTCAAAAAATAAATATAATGACATTGGTTTGTATTATGCTGTTTTATCGTTCTTTGATAAGTCATGGCTACTTGATTTAAAACAGAAAAATTTAATATTGTTAATAATTTTTTATTTAAATTTGTGTTGTTATACATGGTTGAAAAGAGAAAAAAAAATGCTATTTAACTATGTAAAAATCCAATATGGCGCCTATTTAAAATAAGAAAGTTAGTATCAATATCTTGGAAACCGCCATTTTGAATTTAAGTTTGACTTAATTTCCATCTGTACTTTATGAAACCTAGTAACTTTTGTATTAAACTTTTTTTTTTAATTTTTATAATTACAAAGTTATTTGACATTAAAGAAAATGACAATTTTTAGTTTTTTGACCATAACTTCGGAACTATTCGGAATTTTCAAAATTTTCTTAACAGAATCTGAATGGGCATTTAAAACTGCAAAACATTGCCCAGTTAACCAAACTTCTATCTTCACTAATAAGAAAGATACCCATGTTAGCCTACTCTATTTGGGACACACTGTATATAAAATCGTTTAGGACTGATAAGATTGGGGTAATCGCGCCATCGTTGGCGGTATTCCCCGCGGACCAAACATTTCCTAAAGCTTGTAGAACATGACAGACAGAAATCGTAACACTGATTTAATAACATCAATGCATCCATTAACCATTATATTTTATAAAAATGTAAATCAATCTCCGTGAAGCATTACGCTGATTATGATCAGCCCTTTTTTAAGGCGCTAGTATTGGATTGTAACTTTAAAAATTGAATATCAGTAAATAAATACGCATTTATTTTGGCACAGTTCGTATATTTAGATGAGAACGTGTCAAATTTAACGGGAAACCTTGGTATTATTTTTTTAATATCCCAGGTAGAGGCATTACCCCGATCTTCCTACATAATGATAAAACATGCTAGTAATAAAAAATGGAATCGCCAATAAATATTTTTTGTAATACTTATTAGATGGAATCCAGTAAAATCATATTAATAAAGTTTGATTTTTCATTAATAGTGAGCACTTTATGTCTTATATTCGCTTTAAAATGTTTTATAATTTACTTTTTTTTATTTAACGAAATTACTAATTATAAAGTTAAAATAGCGTGGTCCATGTCGGTTATTTGAGTAGAAATGAAAAAAAAAAACTTTGAATAAATAAATTCGGAGAAAAGCTTAAACGCATTTCGACCAAGTTTAATATGTGAATATACCAGTGTTCAACAGTTTCCTATACTTTAACCGACCAGTGGAACGGGTGCCTTTCTGTAAACTACTTATCTTTTTAAGGTACTAGGCATATATCTGCTTTGGACACTTTAACTTCAAATGGTTTAATAAATTACTTTGGCCGAGCTTCATCTTATACTAATATCGATGTTAAACCTATTCTTTTACAAAAAGGCTGTTCAAAATTAGCTTTATTCGGTTTATCTCATGTTAAAGATGAACGCTTGGGACGATTATTTTTGGACAACAAGGTAATTAGATTTTGTAATTTAATCCACATATACTAATTAATTTTTGTATTCAGGTAGTAATGAAAGAACCCGAAGGCGAAGATTGGTTTAATATATTAGTATTGCATCAAAATAGGGTTGCACGTAGTGTTAAAAATTTTATTCCTGAATCATCATTACCAGATTTTATGGATTTGGTTATTTGGGGACATGAACACGATTGTAGAATAATGCCAGAACAAATAGCCAATGGCATACACATTTCGCAACCTGGTAATGAATTATATTTTTTACTGTTAAAGCAGATTAATTTAATAAATGAATTAATTGAAGGTAGTTCGGTCGCTACATCTTTAGCTATTGGGGAATCTTTAGAGAAACACGTTGGTCTTTTATATGTTTACAAAACAGATTTTAAAATGGTTCCTATTAAATTAACTACAGTTAGACCATTCTTAATAGATGAACTTGTATTAGAGCAGTCATCATCATCAAATTATTGTGTGGAAAATCCAAGCAAACAAGCTTTAAACCAAACAACTGAAAAAATTAATGAAATGTTAGAGTCCTTCCAGAACGAATACAAAGGTAAAGCTTTGCGTTAAATAGTTTTATTGGAAAAATACTACTAAACAAGTTTATTATTATTTTATGTTTTTTCCTGAAAGATTGCAGAATATCAATATTGTTTTTGATTAAACTAATTTTAGATACAAATAAGTCTCTTTTACCTTTAGTAAGACTAAAAGTTTTCTATTCCAATGAACAGCAAATGTTTAATGTAATTCGCATTGGTATGCAATTTAATAAACGTGTAGCTAATGTGGAAGACATAGTAACTTTACATTCTGTTGTTGCAAGGAAGAGATATGATGAATGTGATTTCGATAAAAAAATACTTGAGTATGATGAAAATGTAAGACTTTTGAAAGTGTAAATATTTTCAAGTATTAAAAGTTTCATTCTAGATTGAAGATTGGGCTACATCTGTGGAAGATGTCATAATGAAATATTTTCAAAATGCAAATCTTAAACACAATATGTCTATTTTAAGTGTAAAAGCACTTACCGATGCCGTGAATCGTGCTACTGTCCACAGCGACGATGAAGCTTTTAAGCTTGTAGTAGAGTATGTTATTTATGAATGTTTATTGTATCTATTCTTAAGCTATCTTTTTCGTTTTTATAAGCGAGGTTTTTTACAGCACTTCCTAGTCACCAGTCCTTTCTAATTCTCTAGTCTTCTTCGATAGTTTTATTTCTCATACCGTCTTCTACCTATTTGTACCATTATTCTTCTGTCTTACCACTTTTTCTTGTGTATTGGTTTCCATTCCAGTATACATAGGGGTAATTTTTCTTATTCTACTCATTGAACGTATCCGTATTACACTATTCTTTTGTATTAATTTTTTTCCTTTAATTATACAATAATAAATATTCAGTATTAATTAAGAATTGGTTCCGAATTGTAATTTTGATTAATGAATAATTTTTTTAGTAAAGAATTAAAAATGGCTTGTGATAAACTTGTTGAAATGGATTTGGATATTGAAAAAGTCGATGAAACAATAGAAATGCTTCGAAATGAACGATTAGGAGTACCTGAAGCGGCGCAAACAGTATGATAATTTAACGTTTAATTTATTTTTATTTATTGATTCAAAATTTTAGATTTGTACAGATAAGGATGTAATAGACGTGGACAACGACCCTATTGTATTAAGTGATTATGAAATGGCATTGAGTAAGAAAACTACAAGAAAAGGAGAAGCCAAGAGAAAATCTACTCGTGGTTCTACAACACGTGCTAAACGTGGTAAAATAACATCATAATGTAAGATATGATTTTGTTAAAATATTTAACTAAAACTTATTTATTTTTAAAATTATATGTATACAATAGCTGTTTACGCCACCGTATTTATGTCCCATTCTCTTCTATTACAACTTGTAAAAATTACATAAATAAAGATCATTACAGTGGTTCCTATTAAGATTAACCAAAAAACTGTTTTCCAATCTGCTATGGAATTCTAAAAAGGTATAATCTAAGTTGATTAATTCGATTTAAAAAAAAAACAGCATTACTTCAGTTACTAGTGATGCAATCATATTTGGTACGGGAAAAAAGGCGAGAGCGCCTATTCCATTAACAATCCCCATTATAATACCAGGAAAATTTTGTGTCACATCAAGAACATTTATCTTCATTCCACAAAAAAATGGTCCCATTACAAATAAGCCACGGGTAAACATTACAGACGATAGGATGTAGTCACAACCCATGTACGATGCCAGTACAACAAAAAATCCAGCAAATATGTTCGCTGACATTTTTACAATAATTTTAATCCTAAATTTATAAAACAGAATTTTATGGCTATTAAGGATTTTATTAACTTAATCATTCACAATCGAATGCATTTATATTTATACCAATGAAAATGAAAGAGTATGAAATGAGAATGAAAAATAGTACATCTTTAATTAGCATTCTTAATACAAAAGTATAATTTTTTGCTGTAAACCTTTGAAATCGATCCTTATTTTGTTTTTTTTGTATTGATAATTAATTTGTGATTTTAGAAATAAAATTTTTATATAAGTTTTTATTATTATTATTTAGAAGTAAGTATTCCTAATGTTGTGCAGCGGCGTTCCTAGAAATTTGGAAATGAAGGAACTGCATCAAACAGTAGCGTAGCTACGGGGGGGGGGCACCGGGCGGCACATATTTTAGGACGGCATTTTTTATATTTAGTTATACTTAAAATAAAAAATATTTAATGGTAATTTTTCTTTGTAAATTAGGTCTATGTTTTGTCTCAGGTGCGGAACCTGTGTCTTCCGTAAGTTTCTTGTGGCCTTTAAAAAAGTATCTTGTATTTTAATAAAAGTTGCATTTTTAGCTACCCAGAAAACCAGATCTGCCGGCAGTATCTGCAAGCCAAACCAAAACCATCTGTGACCGCATCTGCTAGCCGAATTACAGCATGTGCTGCCATCACGCGCTCAGTGAGTGTTACCTCAGTGCAGTTTGAAAAAGTCAGCTATGTGAAAGCATTTATGACAAGCAGAACTTTAGCATGATATGCTCACTGACGGACATCACGAAACTACCTACACACGCTATAAATTTTTTTTTGGTAATAAAATAAAATTTTTTATCACAAAATATTACTTGTTAAAAAAACAATTGGTAATTATAATAAAAACAAATTTTATTGCATTTATTGGCCGTCATCGTAATATAAACACTTCATGTTTAGGTTTCTTTCGTTGTGGATTGAACTGGAGATCTTTGCGTTGAGAGTTGGGACCTTCTCCACTAAGCTACCAAGGCTTCTTGAGTAGCAAGTTTTAAAATATTTTAATTTTTGTAAAAGGATAAACTGTTTTCCCTGTGTGCAGTAATAACAAAGGCCGATGAGCTCAGCATGCTATTGAGGTCTCCGGGTTGGCCTTTTAAAGAGTCTCTTAAATAACGTTCTTGCGACTTAAGTCGTTGGCGACACCTGTTGTGGGGTGCAGTAACATTGAAATATTCTAGCAATATTCCTGTAATATTATGTGCTCGTGGGGTAGTTTTGCGATGTCCGTCAGTAAGCATATCATGCTAAAGTTCTGCTCGCCAAAAATGCTTTCACATAGCTGACTTTTTCAAACTGCACTAAGGTAACACTCGCTGAGCGCGTGATGGCAGCACATTTTACACAGCATCTTATGCCGTCATTCGGCTTACAGATGCGGTCACAGATGACTTTAGTTTGGCGTGCAGATACTGCTCTTAGAAGAGCAGACCTGCCGACCTGCTGCCACCAAATGGTTTTCTGGGTATATCAAGTCATGCGGCCTCCTTTTTTACTGCCTAATTTAAATATGGCATACAATGATAAAATAGTTCCCCACCTATAGTTTGTCTCCTTTATAATTATTTATTTATATTTATTAATTTATAAAAACCATAATTTTATTGACTTAGAAAGGGGGGCAAATTAGAGACCGCCCCGGGCGCAAACGTTCTAGGTACGCCACTGGCATCAAAGTTATGATAACAAACATGTAGGGGAAGGCGGTCTAAAGCGGGTAACGGCCCGTATGTGGATATGTTATACATGGTGTCCCAAATTGAGTAGGCTAACATGGGTATCTTTCTTATTAGTGGAGATAGAAGTTTGGTTAAATGGGGAATGTTTTGCAGTTTTAGGTGCCGATTCAGATTCCGTTAAGAAAATTTTAAAATTCCGAATAGTTCCGAAGTTATCGTAAAAAAACAGAAAATCGTTATTTTCTTTAATGTCAAATAACTTGGTAATTATAAAATTTACAAAAAAAAGTTTAATATAAAAGTTACTAGGTTTCATAAAATACAGATAGAAATTAACTTAAAATTAAATTTAAAATGGCAGTTTCCAAGATTGTGATACCAACTTTTTTATTTTAAATCGCCGTCGTATTGGATTTTTACATAGTTAAATAGCATTTTTTTCTCTTTTAAACCATGTATAACAACCCATATTTAAATAAAATATTATTAACAATATTAAATTTTTCTGTTTCAAATCAAGTAGCCATGAATTATCAAAGAACAATAAAACAGTATAATACAATCCAAAGTCATTATATTTATCTTTTGACTGATATTGTAAGTTTTTTGAATAATAAATAATTATTACTTTATAAATAATTCAAAATGGCACACTTTTTAACTGAGCAGTATGATATGTTTTATACCTAAGGTAAAAGACCCTGTTATTGACACTGACCCGGTTTCTGACACTTTAAACTTTACTTTGAATTAAGGATGTACGAGCACGAAAGTCATTTGGCTCAAAATGCTTGATTTTTTTTATATGTAGTTCAAATATGTCTAAACAAATCCTTAATATTTGAAGAGGGTTAACCGACTATTTAAAGAAATAATTGATTTCAAAAGTAAGCATATTTAACATTAGTCTTATGGCAAAGTGACGGATAGACGACATGCTTTCATAATTTTCACCCTAATTCGTCCTAGAATATGAAAATAAAACTATGTAATTAAAAGTTAAGACATTTATAAAGATATTAAAAAAATAAAAAACCGTACTAAACCGACTAAATTAAGAGGTATTTACGAAAATTAGCTTACTTTTGTTAGCTCTTAAACTAAATGGCAACACTACAGACCATTAAAGCAAAGTAAGTGTCACAAATACTAACCTAGTTTTAGGAATTCTGGTAAATTTTCATCCCGATAGATAGTTGTCTATTTCATTTCACCTTCCATAATTTTATATTCGCACGTATTACAATCAACGTTTATTTTGAATTTACTGATAACATTGCCTTAATAATCATAATAATCACAGTGTTGCCATACGCAATGCTGCGGCCATAACCTCTTTACCGCGCGCTCAGACCGCTCTATCCCCACCCAGTACCCTGCTCGTACGAAAATTACTTCGAGTTGATAAATTAATTTTTTCAAAATTAAAATAAATTCATCGTGTACCTATTTGAAGACCATATCAGTTACAAAAAAAACTCACTTATTATAAAAAAAATTTAAGTCCAGAGTGACTGTGAAAGCCATTTTTTGGTTATAGTCTTAGCAATTGGCAGAAGAGCGTTCGACTATTGAATTAGTGATTTAATCATCATGTAAGTATAAAAATATTATAAAAAATATATGGTTCGATTAATAATTAACTACTCTTTATTTTTAAATATTAAAGCATCATAGTAAATTATATTTTATTATTAAAATAAGAGTGTCAATAACTAGGCTCAATTTTATAGGTATGTTACAGTTATTGACACTCAAATTTTAACCTATGTTATGTTTACGTATTTGTTTTTATAATATTTAATTTTATTATATTCATTATTAACATTTCATGTATAATAAATGATACATTATAATAAATTATGTTTGATTATGTATAATAAATTTAAATTTGATAGTGTATAACCTAATAAATGACAAATAATTTTGACATATGGAGTGTCAGAAACTAGGCTGATGCCAGTGTCAGAAACTACAGCAATAAAAATTTTAAGTGTCAGAAACTGGCATTTAAACATTATTTTTTAAAACATTAATTTAAATTATTAATCTGCTTCAAATAATTATTTTACGCATATGACCTTTTCTAGAAATCGTGAACTTATATATGAAAAAAAAATTAATTATTTAAATTAAATTTTTTATACATAAGTTATCCTGTTATAACCTCAGCTGTCACTCTTAAAGTGTCAATAACTGGGTCTTTTACTTTACATTAAATGTTACAAAAGCTCCTGCGTTGCTGGACAAACATACTTGAACAGTTTTCAAAAAAAAAACAACCAAACGTTAAAATTTTTAAAAGATTGGCTGTGAATATGCATAAGTATGGATGTTTACAGTAACCAAATTGAAAGAATGTGGAAGATGATTTTCATCATTTTTTTTTTGAAAACTGTTATAATATGTTTGTACACCAACGCAGGAGCCATTGTAACATTTAATGTAGGTACAAAACATATACTGCTTAGTTAAAAACTTTGCCATTTTGAATTATTTATAAAGTAATAATTATTATTATTCAAAAAACTTACAATATCAGTGAAAAAATAAATATAATGACCTTGGCTTGTATTATGCTGTTTTATTGTTGTCAGATAATTCATGGCTACTTGATTTGAAACAGAAAAATTTAATATTGTTAATAACACTGGCACACAAAAAAAGAAAAGTAGTCAGTACTTTTGACCAGACCCACCTAGGGTTATGTATTTCGATGCCCTGAATCCGAATTTGAGGTTGGTTTACCCAATATACCTCTAAAATTTTGAGTAAATTGCAAAAAACACTAAAAATTGCAGTTATGAAAATGAAGAAAATTTGATTAAACTAGATCAAATCTTCCTTATATGTATATTTTGATGAGATGTATCCAAATTCAGAATCTCTAAATCTTGATCATTCATATATTTATCCAAAATCGTAAAAAATAGTAAAAAAGTACACAGTAAAAAATTTCGGTGTAAAGTTGGACCCGGCGACTTTCACACGGTCGTGTGAGTGCGAAATTTTGGTGTGAAATTGCCTTCGTGTAAATTTTTCACTTGAGTAAATTTCACACGGTGTGATTTACTGTTTTACACCGTTCCGTGTTGTTATTTATAATTTAACCAATTAAATTACTATTAGTGGTTTCTAATCTATGAAAATATATTATTTGGCGCGATATTCAAACGACTAGTTATAGACTTATAATATATTTATAAATAAATGAATAAATTATAAAAAATATAAATAAAATTATCGATAATTATTTTACTTTTTTTAATATTTTCATGAATTTTGTGTTTCAAATTACAATTACTCTTAAAATAGTATAATCTAATATCGTATGAGCCCGAAACTATACAATCAAATTTATATATTGATAAAAAATTATCATGAACTGCATTTACACGCAGTATGGTATAAAATTAAGGATTCACACCGTTCAGAATTTTGTACTACACTTAGTGCGATTTTTACACCGTACGTGTTAAAAATCATATTCTCGTTAGAAAATTTGCAACAAGAATGTAAACATTCACGTTGTTACAGGCCCAGGGAAATCTATTAAATACAATAAAATAATTGAAAATTTATATAATTATACGGTGGATCCTATGTTAGAGAGTATTGATAAAAATGAAAATGTTTGTAATGTTAAATATTTAACGTATGGTCATCAATATAAAATTAAATATTTTATTACTGTTAGAGACGAAAATGAGTTACCAGTTTTTGCTCAGATTTGTTCTTTATTTGTTTATAATAATATTCCATTTGCTGTTTGTGCGCTGTGGAAGACTGTTGATTTTGAAGATACATTCAATGCCTATTTAATTAAACAAAATAATACAAAATCTATCTTTATCCTAAATTTATCATCGTTAAGCCATGAAGAACCTTATGAAAGCCACCGGAGTATAAGTGGTAAAGGTTTATTTATAGTATGTAATTATATGATAATTGTTTCATAATAAATAATTATAAAAATCTTAAAAGTAATTGATTGTAAATATATTTTCATAGATTAAAAACCACTAATAGTAATTTAATTGGTTAAATTATAAATAAGAACACGGAACGGTGTAAAATAGTAAATCACACCGTGTGAACTTTACTCAAGTGAAAAATTTATACGAAGGCAATTTCACTCCAAAATTTCGCACTCACACAGCCGTGTGAAAGTCGCCGGGTCCAACTTTACACCGATTTTTTTTACTGTGTAGTAGAACATAGCCAAAAATATCACGAGCACACAAAAAAAAAGTGGTCAGTACTTTTGACCAAACCCACCTAGGCTTATGTATTTCGATGCGCTGAATCCAAATCCGAAGTCTGTTTGGCCCGTACACCCACAAAATTTGAGTAAATTGCAAAAAACTGCTTCAATTGGATAAAAATTGTAGTTTTTTGCTATTTACTCATAATTTTAGATGTACAGTAGCGCCCAAAAGTGAGTGCCTAAATGATTTTTCGGGAAGAACTTTTTAAAATATGGGCCATTTTACTTCATTTTTGAGTATATTATACAGTTTTGTATGAGAAAAAGAATTATTATGTTTAAAACGTGATAAACAAAAATTTACGGTAGTTAAACGAGCTTAGACTCATTTGTGTAAAAAACGCATTTTTCAGAACAGAACACTAAGAACGATTTAATAAAAAATAACTTTATAACAATACACTAAAACAATTTTATAATCATAAAAATGCCTAATACTTAGTTGGGAAACCACGAGATTTTATAACTGCCTGACAGCGAGATGGCATTGAATCAATAAGATTTTCAAAGACTGAATCAGGCATTGCATTGCATTCCTTGTCCAATTCGGCAAATTTTTCATCTTTATTCTTAATATTTTTGTTTCGACAACGTCTTGCCAGCTCTTCCCACAAGTGTTCTATCGGGTTAAGGTCGGGAGATTGACTGGGCCACTGAAGAATCCTGATTTGTTGCTGCTGCAATGAAGTCTTGACAAACGAGGAGGTGTGCTTAGGATCGTTATCCTGTTGTAGAATCCATCTAGGAGGCATATTTGTATGGGCCCATGGTAAGACGACATTAGTCAGCATATCTTTGTAACTTTGGCCAGTCATTATTCTGTTAATTTTAATGATGGGGCCCATGCCATTACGAGAGAAGGCTCCATAAACCATAACTGATCCACCTCCATGTTTTTACTGTCGGCTTTATGTATTTTGAATTGTATCTTTCTCCAGGAGGACGTCTTATGTATTGTATTCCGTCGCTTCCAAATAGATTGAACTTAGATTCATCTGTGAAAAGTACTTGACTCCACTCGGCTGCTGTCCAATGCAAGTGCCGCTTTGCAAAATCCACGCGAGCCTTTCGATTCTTGAGTTTGATGAAAGGTTTTTTAGCTGGACGTCTGCCATTCAAACCAGCATCACTCAATCTTCTGGAAACTGTCATTCGACTAATATTTAGACCTTCACTTTGATTGAATTCTGCTGCCACATCCACAGCTGAGAGAGTCGGATCCGCTTTGGAGCGACGAACAATGCGTGTATCAAGCCGGGAAGAAGTAACACGTGGTCTACCAGTTCTTTTATCATTCTCAACAGAATTTCTCTGATCAAACCTTTGAATAATCCTTGAGACAGTACGAGCTGGCATCTTTAGAATCCCTGAAATGGCAACTGCCTTCATGCCAGACTTTTTCATATCTATAATTGCTTTCCGAATGGCTGGAGAAGTTTCAACCCTTGGCATTGTTAAAACTTGGTCAATTGTTACTGAACACAAAAAAAAATAACCCAAATATTCAAGAAAAAACCAATAATGTGACGGCGCGGAATATGTAAAAAATGACTATTGCAGTAGAAATGGAACATAACCTAAAATACTGTATCTGCGCAACAGTTAACTATTAATAATATTTTCCAACATCAAACTGTACAATATACTGAAATTTGAAGTAAATTGGCCGAAATTGCAAAAAGTTATGCGTGAAAAACGGTTTCGGCACTCACTTTTGGGCGCTACTGTATATTGGGTAAACCGACCTCAAATTCGGATTTAGAACATCGAAATACATAACTCTAAGTGGGTCTGGTTAAAAGTACTGACCACTTTTCTTTTTTTGTGTGCCAGTTTAATTTTTTATTTAAATATGTGTTGTTATACATGGTTGAAAAGAGAAAAAAAATGCTATTTAACTATGTAAAAATCCAATATGACGGCCATTTAAAATAAGAAAGTTGGTATCAATATCTCGGAAACCGCCATTTTGAATTTAGTTTTGACTTAATTTCTATCTGTATTTTATGAAACCTAGTAACTTTTTTATTAAATTTTTTTTTTTTAATTTTATAATTATAAAGTTAGGGGTAAACAGTACAGTTGTTGGCCAGTAGAGAATGATTGGCCATATTTAAAAAAATATTTAATAATAAATCTATATTTCCTAATATATAATTTCTAATAAATGGTTCGTTTTTTTTGATAATTTACTATATCTTATTTTAATTAGAAAATATTGGCCAATCACTGTAAATTCACTAGTCAATTACTATATTTATATGGCCAATAACTATGTTGTTTAATAAAAGGGCCAATCACTGTACTGTTTACCCCTATTTGACGTTAAAGAAAATAACGATTTTTGATTTTTATACGATTACTTTGGAACTACTCGGTATTTTACAATTTTCTTAATGGAATCTGCATGGGCATCAAAAACTGCAAAACATTGCTCATTTAACCAAACTTCTATCTCCACTAATAAGAAAGATACCCATGTTAGCCTACTCAATTTGGGACACCCTGTATATTAGCTGAAATTTATATATGTACAGTCGAACCTCGATAAGTCGAAGTTGAAGGGAAACTATAAATAATTCGAACTATCAAAATTTCGAGTTATCGATATAAAAATATTAACGTTGAAATAGGCAAATCCTAGGGAAACAGGTCCGAATTATCAAAAATTCGGCTTATCGACGTTGCACTGTATTTACACTGCCAGTACCCTGCCTAATTCATGTCATATACTCTTGACTCCTAAGTTTTACTAAATATTTTAATATCCATTCATTATTTGTTACGTTAATGTATCAAAACCAAGAAATGTGTGTTTGGGCAAAGCGGGTTGGTATCCTCTTTGCTTGTACCAGAAGTACTGGCAATGTAAATACACATATAAATTCCAGCTAATATATAACATATCCACATACGGACCGTTTAAGCGACCTACCCGCTTTAGGCCACCTTCCCCTATGTGTTTAAAATCTATGTCTTTTAAGTAAAAATATTTTTTTGAGTGCTGTGTTGAGCCGTTTATATTGCGACGTCCGATTACAAAGAATGAAATTCTATTGACATTAGTTTAAATTATATTTTTTTACCTATAAAAGTATAAAGCCGTCTCATGAACAAAATGCTAGCTAAACCTTTTGCGATAATCCAATCACATAATATTCCGGCGGAAATACTGCAAACCCATAAGCCCAAGGATAAGGTACCGAATTCAATATGCCATTTTGTTCTATATTAAATTTAAGTACATTTTTTAAATAAGTAGGAAGTTCGGTTACTAAGAGGAAAAACACCCAATCATGTCCCACTTGTCCACACAGAAGCGCCCATGTTACACGATCTTTTAATATCTCTTTCCAAGACACTTTCATTATTGGTCTATTACCTGCAATTTTAAAAATTAAAATTGTTAAATAACGGTACATTAGATGGCACCTATTTCTTTTTCCAGCATTTGCGCTTCTTGTAAAGAAATAAAAGGATGTTGTGATGGTTTGGAATAACAAACCAGAAGGAAAAGCAAGTACCAAACAATAGCAATTATGCCCCAAAAGTAATAAACCCATTCCCAACCTAACGTTTTATTTTTCATTATAAAAGCTGTACCCAAATAGCCAATGATGTTTTCAATTAGATTTCCTGCGTTTACAAAAGCTCCTAAAGTAGAACGTTCTCTTATGGACACCCACTTTGCTAGTAAATTCGAAATACAAGGATATAGAGGGCCCTATAGCAATTACATAATCTTCATTTATATTTGATAACGTTCACTCAATAAATACTTGTCCAAATCCGACTAAAACTCTTGGGCATATTAAAAGTTTCCACCCACCATAGCTAATAGCCCAAGGTGTTATAAAAGTCGCAAGTGCAGATATCATCAATCCTCCAGCCATGATGTGCTTAGCTCTTACACTATCTGCAAGAAAACCTCCTAGAAGATGTGTCAAGACATAACCAGGGAAAAAGCCAGCCATTATTGCTTGTTTTTGTTGTTCTGTCCAGTTGAATTTATTACCCTTATAAATGATCATTGTAAATACGTAAAAGCGATAATATACAATTAGGTATTTGAAAAAAAAAATTATCTATTTTTTTTAAGTATTTTAAAACTTTATTATTAATAATATGGATATTTAATGCAAAATACTTAAAAAAAAATTTTTTTCAATTAATTATTAGCAATTAAAAATTGATAGAATTTAAAAAAAAATCACGTGACTATAAACGCGCCAAAATTGGCCACCATCTTTGTGACATCATAATGTTATAGCTGTTTAATAACAGGACAGCGTTTACGGCTATTACACGTGAGTTGACAATAATATTGAAAATTTACTGCTAAAAAACGATTTGTTAGTTAATTCCGATTAGCTATGTGTGATAAAGGATTTATAAAGGCAAAGCCTGATAATATTCCTGATGTTGATATATTTTTTACTGAATTCTACTTATTTGATTTGTATACTTGGATAAATAATAATTACTAACAATAGTGTTATAAAATACTTACATCGAAATGATTTTCACAACAAAAAAAATTCGATTTTGTTTTGGGATTATAACGATGCACTGCTTGAAACCATTTATTTCGACGTTTTTCATCTTGGGGAACATTTAAAAACATTTTGTCAGGAATTGTTTTTGTAGTATTTGTACATAATGGTACAAAACAAGAACGATAACTTTTGTGGTTCGGCATTTTTAATATAAACTTGAGTATTTAACCATGACAAAAGAATTAAATAGATCAAAACACTGCATTTATTATTTCTGTATAAGCTGCAATGAATGAAAACTAACATTATGACGTCACACACGCTCGTGTTTGTTCGGGAGCTGTCGGCGTGTTTTCGGTACTGGATTCAAAATTAATTTTTATTTTGATATAACTTTTAAAATATTGCGAAAAAAAATAAAATAAAAATAGTTTTGTTATAAAACTTATATATGATCTTTCCATTTATCAAAAAAAAAAAAAAAAAATTCAAAGACCTAATTATGATTTAACTTGAATTATAGTTGGGGGTCCATGTGTGGGACATTCCTCATGATTTGTTTTATTTCCTTCTTCTTCTTAAAGTGCCGTGCCCGAATCCGGGCGTAGGCTATTTCCCCGCTTGTGCCTTTTGTTGTGTATGTTATAGTATGTCAAAGACACAAGGGGTGTTATTGGGGAAATTTTCCTGGGGCAGTTTTACCCTTCCAGGTTGCCCAATGCCTTGCAAGGGGAGAGAGGCGTATAATTTTAAGATGGTTTTAGCGTGGGATTGAACCCAGGTCGCTTAGCGCATCGGTCCACACACTCAACCTTTGCGCCACGCCACTCTCATAATGTTTTATTTCCACCTGGTGCTAACATTTCAACTATGGTCATATTTAAACATACTCGCATTGTAAATACTACAACAACTCCTAAAAAAGTCATAAAACACAAGACGTATCTCTGAGGAAGGATACGGTCTGAAATTATAATTAAAACTCGACTAAACTTTTTGATTTATAATTTAATAAAATAACTGATATTTATTTTATCTAGATTATTATTATTTACCTCCATAAGTCAATGGATTAATATTCATATTTAAAACAGAAACGGTATATATATGTATGTATATGCAAATACTACTTAAAAATTATATTTGACATTTTGTTTCATTTATATTACCAGATATGCAACTTTAATATACAAAATAACATTGGGACTATTCCATTTTTTTACATCAAACTTCGTAGTTCACTGATTTGGATAAAAATTAGTTCAATTATATCGGCTGATGTATGCTAATAGAAATCGAACAAAAATCCAAAATATTAATCCGTTACAGGGAAATTCAAATTTTAATACCTATAATTTTTTTTTACAACTAATATTTCATAAAAATATGTATAAAAGTAGGTGTATTTGTTACTATAGTAACATAGTACACAGGGTGTTACCGCATAAGTGTCAGAAACGAAAAAGGGTGGTTGGAATCAATTAATAATAAAAAAACCTGCGGTTCTCAAAAGATTTTGGTTTTGTTATAACTTTTTGCAACAAATGACTTTAAAGATATTACACAATAAGAACTCTTCTAAAAATCACCACTTTTTGACTCTGATAATTAATCGAAAACACCCTGTATATCGTAGCATATGTATGGTAGTTTCAATATCTTCTGGCACTTGAACTTCGCTGCTATTCAATGCGCAAACAACATAAACTCGTTTGCAGTTTTTGACACGTACAATAGGTACTACCCGATCTGTATAACGTTGTGATTCTTTATTTGGTTTTCGTGGTTGTTTGAAGGTGCTGCCCTTGTTATTTTGTATTTTTGGTATTTGGTTTTGAGTATTCGTTTTAGGTGGATTGTTTATGTAAAAAATCAGTATTTTTCAAAACTCTGCCTTATTACTCCTTTAAAGTGCAACTAATTATATGACAAAATATTAGGCGTCCAGATCTGATGCTTTTAGAACGACAGTTCTTGGGTCGATTTTGTGCGATATTTACCGAAGTTTCTGTTCGCGTCTAGCTCGCATGCCACGAGATATTGAAATTACTATACTAGAAAATAAAGAAGTAGAAAATAGTTCTCAACAGATTTCATTAAAAATCGAACCATTTTAAGTTGGTTATCTGGATATAATTAGTATACATGCTCTCATTGGATCATCACTTATCATTTCTAATCAAATGTTGCCATTAACAATTATTGGGAGTTATTAACGATTTTTTATATTTCGATCATCGGGTATATATGTTTTTTACAATATTTCAGATGGACATTGCAACATTTCAAAAATTGCAAATGTAATAATAGTTGAGTTTTTTTGAAAAAGTTCTTCAGAAATAGGACGGCATTTTGGAGACTTTTAAGATTAATCTAATTTTAAAGAATTTATTATCATTTTTTTTTTAATAAAATACAAATACATATAGGTATATTAACGATTGTATTAAATATTATATATTTGAAATGATTATTGAACATAAATTATATGAACTTCTAAAAATAAACTACGAAAACTGATAATTATCGAAGAAACAGCCGGTTATCCATATTTGGTTTTTTAAATGACACTGCTGTTTCTTTTTGTTTTAAACGTAACATGAATTTATTGATTTTTCTAAGCACGTGCGCGTTTGATGTATTTCCATACTCATTTTCCATCTGGCATGAACCACAAGTAAAAACGCACAATCTTATTTTTCTTCTAATAAAAACCTGTAAGTATTTTTTAATGTTAAATTATTCTTGCTTTATAAACGTTTTTTATTTCTAGATATATATACGTTTTAACAATGCCAAGCTCAAGAAAAATGATACTAAACCACATAATGTCAGGCCTTTGTACAAAAATGAACCGAAGAAAACAGCTACCAAGTGATATGATGGAAACACCTCTGAATCGATGTCTAAACACCTTCGACATAACTCTATTAGGTTCGAAACATTTTAAAATATCTGTTTTATATGCAAACTAATGTTAATTTGAAGGTGTTGGGCATATGGTTGGAGCTGGAATTTACGTCCTCACAGGAACAGTAATAAAAGATATTGCAGGACCTGGAATAATCATATCTTTTATTTTGGCAGGACTTGCTTCATTGTTATCTGCTTTATGTTATGCCGAATTTGGTACAAGAGTTCCAAAAGCGGGATCTGCTTATGTCTACACTTATGTAAGCATAGGAGAGTTTTGGGCCTTTATAATTGGCTGGAACATTTTACTTGAGCACATGATAGGTAAAATTTTATATGTAATATTTTCAGTTGTACGTTTGGTTCCCGTAGGTGCTGCATCTGTTGCACGTGCATGGAGCGGCTACGTCGACTCTTTATTTGGAGGAACAATAAGCAACACGACGTTGCTTATAACAGGGGAGTTGCACGAAGAACTCTTAGGGAAGTATCCGGATCTTTTGGCTTTTGCCGTTTGCATCGTGTACGCCTTACTTTTGGGAATAGGCGTCAAAGGCTCAGCAATGATCAACAGCCTACTAACTATAATAAACCTTTGTGTAATGGGTTTGGTTATTGTCGTTGGTTTCTACTATGCAGATGAATCAAATTGGTCGTCGAAACAAGGGGGGTTTTTGCCATATGGAATAAGTGGCGTTATTGCAGGAGCTGCCACTTGCTTTTATGCTTTTGTTGGATTTGATAGTATCGCAACATCCGGAGAAGAAGCAAAAAATCCATCGTTTTCTATTCCTATGGCCACAGTACTTTCTATGATTATCGTAACTATAAGCTACATTTTGGTTTGTACAGCATTGACACTGTTCGTTCCTTACTACAAAATCAATCCATTAGCTGCCTTACCAGAAGCCTTTGCAGACATTGGGATGCATTGGGTCAAATACGTTGTCTCTTTGGGAGCAATTTGTGGTATGACTACAACTTTATTCGGTTCTTTATTCTCTCTACCTCGTTGCATGTATGCAATGGCAACTGACGGCCTTCTTTTTGGTTTTCTTGGAAACGTAAATACTAAAACGCAAGTTCCTTTAACAAATCTAATAATATCAGGATTGTTTAGTGCCGTAATTGCTCTTCTCTTCGATTTGGAAAAGCTTGTAGAGTTTATGTCGATCGGCACTCTGTTAGCCTATACGATCGTGAGCGCTTCTGTTATTATTTTGAGATATAAACCCAATATTGAATTGAACATTAGACCACTTTCAAGTCCGGGTTCCGAAATTTCAGCTTCGATTTCTGAAGTTACTACACCTGGTTCCGATGTGGTTTCTATTGTTGGAACTTTAAGACCGAGTTATAGTTGGTTGAATCCGCTTTTCGAAAATTTTGAGCCTGGATATATTGTTAGTTGTTGTGTCGTTGTTTTTACTTGTTGTAGTGCTGCTTTCTGTACGTTGTTACAAGTTTCTTCGAAAGATATTAGAAATGGTATTTGGTGGATCATTGTACTTGCCGTAGCTTTTATTCTAATAATGGCTGGATGTAAGTTGTTGTTTTGTTGAACTTTTAATGAATATTAACATATTTGATTGTAGGTGTATTAGTAATAGTCGCACATTATCAAAATACAACAGCTTTAAGGTTTCGTGTTCCAATGGTTCCATTTTTACCAGCTCTAAGTATTTTTTGTAACATCGAATTTATGGTACATTTAAATATTCTGACTTGGATACGTTTCTTTGTCTGGATGATTATAGGTAAAATATATATTTTTCTAAAGACTGTAATTAACATGTTAATGTTCACTGTAATTAACATTGTTTCCACAGGAATGATGGTTTACTTTTTATATGGAATTCATCACAGTAAAGAAGGTGATAATATATCGACATATTCAATGCTGATGACTTCTTCCGAAGCAGTAAAAGGGAAATGGGGTGCTACAACAAAGTCCAATATTAAAGCAGTATTAACGCAGAGAAAATCTTCAAATGAAGAAAGAAGTGCTATAATCGATGAAGAAGAAATTGTTCAATAATTATAAATAAGTGTTAAAGAGAGTGTGATTTAGGAAATTACTATTTATTGAATATTTAATAATTAGGTTTATCGACTGTCACAATTAGTGAACATAATCAAATCTCTATAAATAAGTAATACAATTTATATTAAGTTATTTGAATAAATGTATTTTTATTTTCGTATTGCCTTCAATAAAATTTACACGTCCAATTTATATCTAATAGTAATCGTGTTAAAGCCGGAATTACAATTGGAAGAATTTATACTGTGCGTTGAATGCGGTTTAAAAGGGCGTTTATTAATTTATGCGAATGGGGACGAATACCTTACGCATCAAACATGTAAACAGTAACATAAGAGCGACAGACACTTCTAATGGCAAGCGACCAAAAGGAAATTGTAATTTTGGTCTTGAAAATTTAAATGTAATGACTGCTGATTACAAGTATCTAATCATAATTAAAATAAGTTAATAGGAACGTGATCATTTTTATTCATTTATGTTTATATGTCTGTTTGTTATAAACCAGTGGTTCCCAAAGTTATCAAGATCGCGACTCATAAAAAATATGCAAATTCGAGACCCACACTTTGGGAAAGACTGTTATAGACTCTTAAGCCGTTCAACCAATTTGAATTAAATATGGCGGCCAACTTAATCTTAACAAAGCGGGTTTTCGTGTGAAGTTTGGACCAAAAATTTATTTTCAGGTTTTTGAAAATTTTAACTCAAATCTATTTCTTAGACTGTATAACGAGGATTTCTTAAAGGATGTGACCTTCCTCAGAAACTAAACAAGTATTAAAGAATTTTAGTATTCCGGGTATTTTATAAATTAACAATAGACGTGAACGAAATCGCGGCCAACATCTAGTTTATACACAATGGAAAATTAAAAAGAATCGATCACCCACCACATGTATAGTTTTTGTTTATTTTCTGTCTTAAAAGTAGAATTAAAAAATTCTGCTAACAAGAAGAAAGATGATAAAATAAAAATGATTGAACAGAAAATTAAACAGCAAATTCTTCTTTTTGTTGTGCCGTATCCTCATTGGACGTTGGCGATCAGGTTGGCCCATCTGATCTTATTTGCTGCTGTTCTGAACAGGGTTACTGATGTCATTCCTGTCCATTGTCTAAGGTTGCGGAGCCATGATATTTTGCGTCTGCCAGGACCTCGTCTGCTTTCGATTTTCCCCTGCATGATAAGTTGTAATATTCGATATTTATCATTACGCATGACGTGTCCAAAATATGCCAGTTTTCTCTTTTTAACAGTTTTAAGGGTTTCTCTGTTCTTTCACATGCGTTGGAGGACTGTCTCGTTTGTTATATGGTGCACTCATGAAATTCTGAGAATGCGTCGATAACACCATAGTTCAAATGCTTCTAATCTCTTGTTTGCAGCTTCTGTGAGCGTCCATGCTTCTGAGCCATATAGCAGGGTTGAGAAAACGTAACATCTAAGTATTCGTGTGCGAAGTAGCAAGTTTAAATTTAGGTTGCAGAGTACTTTTTTTAGGCGGTTAAATGTACTCCGCGCCTTTTCGATCCGAACTTTTATTTCCTGGGTATGATCCCATCTTTCATTCAACGTACAACCCAAATAATTAAACGATTGTACTCTTTGTAAAAGGGTTTGGTTTATGTGAAAATTCCCGTCAGTATTGGCATTTTTACTCACTATCATCACTTTCGTTTTTTTTATATTGAGCCGCATACCGTACTTTGTACTGGTTTCTGTTACGCGGTCTATTAGATTTTGTAATTCTTCTGCAGAATTCGCAGCAGGACCGTATCGTCCGCATATCTAATATTATTAATTATCTCTCCATTTATTTTAATTCCGTATTCTACTCCTTCTAAGGCTTCTTTGAATATGTTTTCAGAGTAGGCGTTGAATAACATCGGGGATAGTACGCAGCCTTGCCGTACCCCTTTGCGAATGTGGAATTCCTCTGATGTTCTGTTCCCTATACGGATAGTGGGTTTTTGTTGCCAGTACAAGTTGGTAATAATTTTTATGTCCTTATTGTCTATGCCTGTTAATTTTAACGTTTGTATTAGTTTTCCGTGTTCTACCCGGTCGAAGGCCCTTTCAAAATCGATGAAACATGCAAATATATCGCAGTTAACATCGCGTGCTCTTTGTATTAGCACTTGTATAGAGAATAAGGCTTCCCTTGTTCCGAGCCCATTTCTGAAACCAAATTGCGATTCGCTGATGTGCTGTTCTATCTTACTGTATACACGTTGTTGAATGATATGTAGAAAGACTTTGAGTATATGACTCATCAGACTAATTGTGCGATGATCTTCGCATTTCTTGGCCCCAGGTTTTTTTGGTAATGGGATGAATGTTGAAAGTAACCAATCGTTAGGCATGTTTCCGGTTTCGTATATTTTGCTGAATAAATTTAGTATAACTTGTGTATGCTCTTCTTTAATTAGCTTCAAGATTTCTCCATGTATTTTATCCGGTCCTGCTGACTTGTTATTTTTTATTCTCGTGATCGCTTTTATCAACTTTTGCTTAGTAATAGGTGGTCCTGATAATGGTGCTGATGTACTACATACTGCGACATCCTCCTCTCTATGTTCATCCGAAAATGATTCCTCCATGTATTCTTTCCATCTTTTCAGTATTTCTTCATGATCGAATACTATCTTGTCGTCTTTGTCGGTGATTATTCCACTGCTCTTTGTTCTTACCATTCCTGCAGCTTCCTTGATCTTTTTATGTAGATTTAGTGTATCATGTTTTCCCTCCAAAGTTTCAATTTCTGTACACTTCTCTTCTAGCCATGCTTCCTTCGCTTCTTTTACTTTACGTCTAATAATATTGTGTAGTCTTTTATAGTTTAGTTCGCTTTTGTTCCTATACTTACGTCTTTCTTCCATAAGTTCTAATACTTCGTCCGTCTTCCATTTATTGTTCTTTTTTCTTGCATTGGTTGCCAGCTTGTTCTTTGTTATGTCGTTCAATGTGGTTTTGATGGTTTCCCAGTTTTGTTCTATGTCATTGTTTGAATTTATATCGATTCCAGAAAACTTTTGGTTTAGCTGTTGTTCCACTTCTTGTCTTGTTTTCTCTGTTTTCAGTTTCTGTATATCTATTTTTGTTTGTCTCGTATCACTTTTAGCTGTTTTCTTTAGTCTTTAGCAAATTGAAAACTGTTTTCACACGCATTCATCATGTGCGATTCTCAAAGAAATTAAATATTGCTACTTAAGTTTCGATTCACAATCAAATGACTTCATATTACTTGATAAAACGTCAATTTAAGTCGCCATAAATATATCTTATTGGAAAAGAGTAGTTAGGCATAATTTAAAACTAGAACTAAAATAAGTTACGTAAATTTTAAATATTATTTTATATTAAGTGAGTTTTTTTTTGTAACTGATATCGTCATCAAATAGGTACACGATGAATTTATTTTAATGTTGAAAAAATTAATTTATCAATTCGAGGTAAAGACGTGATTAATTTTATCAGAAAATGAGGACATTATAAGGTAAAAGTCCCTATTATGAGACACATTTCTAGGTAGGTCAAACATTAGCGCTATTATTTAATCAGTTTTAGTGTAAAACACAATTTAAATTAAATGATACATATGTTTTATCATTCTTATATTAATATTTTGAGTTTGCACTAAATATTAATTTAAAAATAAGCTTTTGTAATGGGAACCGCTGTGTTCCTATTTATGAGACACTCTAAAGGTGTGTGGCCCCAGTGTCTCATGATACAGGTCCCCATTATTGAGACAGTTAAAAAATCAATTTAGGACAACAAATCATTAAATTTTTGTAAATTAAACGACTAATCAACGAAAATTATCGTAAGATCAAATTTCTTTTTCTTCTTTAATTTTTTTTGCAGCTTTTTAACCTGTTCCATTAATTTTCTTTTTTTCTCTTGCAATTTTTTTTCTCGTTATAGTATAATTTTATAGACAAACAAAAAATAAGTTTCTGAAAGTTTCAATTTAAAATTAGAGTTTTAAAAGGTCGCTCAGAATTTTTTTTTATTTATTAGTACATGACTTTGGATTATATCTCAATGCTAATAAAGCAAATTTAATACGCACTTTTTAATAAAATTATGTTTTATTTGTCATGTGTTTCATTTTCAGTTCATCTCGTGGTGAATTTTTGTTTATTATTTTAATAAATAATGGAAAAAAAATGTATGAAATTTTAATTTTAATATTAAAATGTCGCTCGAAAAAAATTCCAAAGTGATGCACTAATAAATAAAAAAAAATTCTGAGCGACCTTTTTAAACTCAAATTTTAAATTGAAACTTTCAGAAACTTATTTTTTGTTTGTCTAAAAAATTATACCGTAACGAGAAAAAAAATTTAAAAAAAAATTGTATTTTGACGGATTTTGAAATTTTAAAAAATTTTGAGCGACCTCTTAAAAATGTTTTTTTTGAGCTGTCCTTTGGAGGTAGCTCTTAAAACATCAAAAACTAACATTTTTTTCCTCGAGACTACAAAAAAAAATAGTCGGTTTTTTTGCGCCACCCTAAGGCGCTCCCATCGCAGCTCTATCCAGCACCCACTTGAAAATATCATACTCTTCTTTCGATGATAACACTGTGTTCGGTCCTGTCTTATTTGTTATCTTCTCAGCAGGACCAATATTTTTCTTTCTACCTAGTGTAGCTACAGGTACTCCAAAGGCAGCTACTGCCTTTCGTAAAGATCGCCTTTAAAGCTTTTTCGATACTAAACGGATCATAGTTATTCCTTTTAATCTTTTTCTTTGTTATTTTACTCTTCACATTTGAGCACAACTTGTTTTTTTTTTGGTTAATTTAGAATGCTTTCTTGTCTTCTTTGATTTTTGTTTATTCTCCATTCTCTCAGTTTTTAATTAAAATTTTTGTTTCCACACTGTTGTTATTTAATCCAAAACATTTTATAAATCAATATACATATAATATATGTAAAAAAATTAAAAACTTAATTAATTATTAAAAAAAAAATTGCTTAAGTACAACAAAGTTTCATTTTATGATTGTAGGTTAGGTTTATAATATAACGTTATTTCATTAAAAATACTTACTCGTAAATAATTATTTTAAGCTGTCCTAATCAACAATACTTCATATTACAGAACTAAACTTCTTAAATAGTTAATATCGTTGGTTGTTTATTTAAAAACTTATAAATGTAAACTGTCTCTTGAAATCTGGACAAACAAAATAGTATGTCCCTATTGCGCGATACACACTCTTAAGTGTCTCAAATAACCGGTACGTCCAAGTTTATAAGTGTAGGTGTTAATGATACGGTCGAAAATAGTCATAAAATAGCATAAATGCTTATAGAATTGAAATCTAATACTCATTAGCTTTCAAATATCATATAATGCACATATATAAATAGAAGTGGCAATTAAATTTAACGCGACTGAAAAATTGAATAGACGTTGTCGCCCAACTTAGCTCAGGGCGTGGATTCAAGTGCAAATGTCAAACCGCTTACACTTTTATATTTTTTCTTTAAACAATAACAAAAGAATAATTGCAAACTTAGTAATTTGTTTTCAAAATTGTTGAAGTTATATATTCTTTGTATTTTTTAAAAGGATTATGTGTACTTTTTGAATAAATTAAAAAATTTTTTGATAATTTTGAGGTTATGGTTGAATAACTCTGTCTGCATTGTTCTATGACATGAGCATGGGTATATAAAGACCCCCTGATCAAAGGGTGCTTTAGTATCAGAGCATCCAGCCCTGAAGATGCAAACTGAAACGTTTGCGAAACGTCGGCATTTTGCTACAATAAGACGCGGCATCCATCCGGAAGCCTTAACTAGTGTTGGTGTCGGTAATCGTGTTAGTGACAGTGTTAGTGCCAGCTCCAGAGGATCCATCATCGATTCTGGTAAGTGTTTTAATTTTATTATTAATAACCGCGAAAACCTTAAGTTCAAAAATATACTACCCAAATAAAAAAGTTATACTGAAGTTAAAATGCAATTGTCTTGAAAAAGACAAATTGTTTTTAAGTAAACGTAAGCCAAGAAAAAAATCGAAAGAAGAAATGTAAATAAGCCACTATGCATGATCTTCACGCCACGAGAACAAGGTTAAAAATAAACCGATATTAAATCGAATGTTTCTAGGTTGAAGAGTAGGTAGTTTCTTGTGTAGAAAGGGTAACCCTGCGTGTTTTGGTTCTTCGCGCAATGTTCATGAGTCTTTCAAACATCTATAAGCATGTCATACCTTTACTTAAAGCCTATTGTATGCTGATTATTTTTATACCCATCTAGGATTGGGGAAATGTCGGGCAAGAGAGAAATTCGGAAAAATCGGGATTTTTCGAAGTACAGTCGACTCGCGTTATAACGGATTTCAAGGGACCCACGAAAAAGTTCGTTATATCGAAATTCCTTATTATAAAAGCATAAATTAACAAATTTTTACTTTGTTTAGAGATATAGAATTAATCAATCCAAAACACCGCAAATTCGTTGTCGTTTATTAAAATAACCAATATAACGCAGAAATGTAAAAAAAAATAGTAAAACAATAGAAAACAACAATAAAAAAAAAACAATAGAAATAATACAAATAGAAACACGTATAATCTAAAAAAACTTCGTAATTTTAGTTTGTATGCAGGTGACTGTACGTGTCCGTTCAATTGCGTTTTCCAGATTTAAGATACTTGAGAATACACTGTCGGCAAGGTCATGGCTTTGCAAGTAATTGATAATTGATAGTGTTAAGTTTGCATTTCTTTAAGATAAAAAAATCAAAAATTGTGTAGAAACACATTATGTAAATTATATAACATACCTACAGTAGGTACTTACTTTTTTAACAAAAATTATTAGACTTTGGTCAAGAAAACTTCGTTATATCGAGGGGACCAAAACCCATTAAAATTTTCGTTATAAAGCGAGATTTTCAAGGGACCGGCGGTTTCTTTCTTTATAACGAGATTTTCGTTATATCGAACTTCGTTATAACGCGAGTTGACTGTATTTTATTTTAGGTTTATGAAAGTGGCACCAGCTAAGAAAAAAAGGTTTTTACACCTTTTGTAGTTTATTTCACGTTATATCAGGTACATTTTTATGTATAGTTTTTGAGTTAACAGGGTTTTAGATAACCTAACCTAACCTTGATTTTCCTTCTTTTATCTGCGAATTAATACCATATTACCAAAAATATATGTAATATGACTTAAATATATCATAATAATCGATAACTAGCACCAAATAAAGAAAATCAAGGTGAGGTTAGGTTATCTAAAAACTCTGATAACTCAAAAACTATACATTTCCCCACAAAATCATTTTAATACTCATAATTCGCTCGTTAAGATCTTTCTATTGATACTAAACTCAATCCAGTAGAACAATGTCCTCAAAATCCTATCTTTCTTAATCACGGGGTAAATGAAGTAGGCCACACATTGGAAGCAGGTGTGTTAAAACCCATACCTGCTTGTGTGGCTATCATCCTGCCTCCACCTGCTTCAATTTTCAAGTCAGCCACACTTACGGTTTTCGAGATGTTTCAAAAATAAATTCTGTGGCCAACTTCTGACTTGGCCACACTTTGGAAGCAAGGTTCATAAAATCTATACCTGCTTGTGTGGCTATGTTTCCACATTATCCTGCTTCAAACCGCAAGTCAGCCACACTTACCGTTTCGGAAATATTCGACAATAACTTTTGTGGCCAACTTCTGACTTGGCCACACATTGGAAGCAGGTTTCATAAAACTTATACCTGCTTGTGTGACTATGCTTCCACATCATCCTGCTTTGCATTTTAATACAGCAACACTTATTATTCTTTAAATAATATTAAAAACGTAATTTTAATTTTTTAAAATATTTTAAAAAACATAAGTACGTGCTTCATTTTTCCAAAATTAGTATCTATAATTGAAATTAATTAAATTTACAAATTGCTTTATTGTTTTATTAAATATAATACATATGCTTAAAAGATGCGGGCGAAACGATGATAAAAAAATAAGCTTTTTTAAAGCGCCAACTTAATTTTATATGACACTTAATAGTGTTATAATAAACTTATTGTCGGCATTCACAGATTTGTTGGTAACGGTTCATCTTTGTTTAAAAAATTAAATACATAATAATAAATGTAGTTTTAATCTTTCTATCGACTGGCATTTTTCATTGAGCAAAAAATGTACAAAATCAGTTAACATTTTATATTTATTATAGGCAACAACAAAATATATATGTATACATACATATACATATGTATAATTAATTTTCTTCATACCTCGGTCAAAAGTACGTACTTTCGTCCCTAATAGCAGGGACGAAAGTTTAACATTTACTCCCTGTGAGAAGTAAACTTTCGTCCCTGCTATTAGAGACGAAAGTACGTACTTTCGACCGAGGTATGAAGAAAAATCGTATACACTACAAGGGCCAAAAGTTGAAATCTCTGTCCTGCGCGTCATGATGCCCTCGGCTTCGCCTCAGGCATCGTGACGCGCAGGGCCAAAAATTCAACTTTCGGCCCTTGTAGTGTAATATACTATTAAAATTATAACATCAATCATTTAAATTTTGTTAAAATAATAAATAAATACTAATAATATTATGCAAATTTAAGTGAAAGTAAAAGTATAAAAAATAAGTTGTCTAAAAAAACTATTCTAACGAGGTATAATTTTTAATTCTCGTTATTAACAGAATAATTTAAAATCTACGTTGTAAGCCAATGGTTTTTAATAAACTTAACACTACAAAATTAGCAAAAATAGTAATGATAGATAAAAAGTTAGTCGGGCTAATAATGAGTATTAAAATTTAAGCAGCTGATATTCTACATTAAATTAAAAAATAATGTTATTCGTATCAATAGACCGAAGGTAACAAAATTCTAAAATGATAAGTTAACGTAAAAATTGTACACCAAACAAATATTAATTAGTTTATAATACATTTGGCAACAACGCCACAATATAAAACTGTTAATACTTTTTCTTTCTTTAACGTGTAATATAAAACTTTAATAACAAATCCTGACCAACGCAAAATTTTTATCGGCATTAAAGATACCGATACGAATTTAAACAAGATATCGAAACAGACATTGACCTTGCTTTAGCTTATTCTGGTTTATATTATTTGAGATAATTATTTTATTAGGTTTTATGCGCTGACAACACGTTAGGTGTATTAATTACTCCTGTATGAATTTACTTTTTTTAAAAGATATATTAAAAAAATATATGAATATAGCTATGTATATAAACTTGAGTTAACTATCAAAGTAAAAGAAATTAATTATATATTAACGAATACAATAGAAGAAAAATTTTCACAGAAACCATATAGAGTCCATTATAATTCAGTTTAATCATAAGTACTAAATGTACGTTAATAGTCAAAAATAAAAAACATACGAATTAATTATATTTTGTACTAAATGTAAATTGTAAATTAATTAATTTGTATTACATATACTAATTTTGGAAAAATGACGTACGTACTTGTTTTTTAAAATATTTAAAAAAATTAAAATTACATTTTATAAATTATTTAAAGAATAATACGTGTTGCTGTATTAAAATGCAAAGCAGGGTGATGTGGAAACATAGCCACACAAGCAGGTATGAGTTTTATGAAACCTGCTTCCAAAGTGTGGCCAAGTCATAAGTTGGCCACAGAATTTCTTTTTGAAATATCTCGAAAACCGTAAGTGTGGCTAACTTGAAAATTGAAGCAGGTAGAGGCAGGATGATAGTCACACAAGCAGGTATAGGTTTTAGCACACCTGCTTCCAATGTGTGGCCTACTTCATTTACCCTTAATCACGTCCTTTCTTTTTATGAATTCAAAGTAATGTTGAAAGTGTCAGTAACCGGGTCAGTGTCAATAACAGGGCCTTTTACCTTAGTCATTTAATTTAGGTTAAATAATCTGCCATCAACAGCTTAATCTGCTGTTTTGAAACACCCTGTATAATACATGTACCAATAACTACTAAATAAAGGTATGGACAGTACTAGAACAAATTTTATTATTCATTTATAAAATTTGTTCAATTACTAAGCTCAAGAACTATAATGCGATATTAATTATATCTGTTTATAAAATAAATTATAGTCTTTATTTAAGGATGAAATCACAACATTTATATATCAACTAGCTATTCACAAATATATACAAGATTTTTACAAGAAGTAAAAATATTAAAAGTTTTACCATTATATTCTTTTCGTGTTTATATAGTAATAATTATTATTAATTTGTGATTTGCATTTTATTCTCACTATCTAAGCGCAGGTGCACAGTTAAAAATATTATGTTAATCCATTTCTATCCCTTAAATGTAGGTTTTAACTTTATTTACAAAAATAATCCAATTTATTGCATCTAAATATGAATTAATATCTTCAATTTGTTAAAATCCAAAAATTCAAAGATTTATTATCAATAAGTATTTGTTCAAAAATTCTGCAATTTAAAATTTTGACGTTACAATAAATCACAATTCGTAATGCATCTGCACTAATATAATCCATATTATAATTAATCACAACAATTTTTACATCTAAGTAAATAATTTAAATTTATAAATAAAATGGAAATAATTAATGTATGCCTTAATATACAATTTAAATAACTGTTTTCTTAAAGATTTTGATTGGGCAATTTATGAAGTAGCTATATTTACTTACCTAAACTACTCATCAGAATTTTTAATCAACTATATTTAAATTGCGTTATTAAAGTGGAAAATTTAAAATACTAATACAAAATCATAGTTCCATGTAATACAACTGGCTATAATGTAATAAGTTGCCATAAAAATTTAAAAGAAGCATTTTTCTAAAAATTCTTTGAAAAAAATAACAGAATTTTGCAAACTTAAAAAATAACACTCATTAACAACATTTACATTACTTGATTTTTGTATTAAAGGCAGTGCACGCAATAATTTAAGTTCGATAAAAAAAAATATAGCGTAATTTTTAACTGTAAATCACTTAAAAACAATTATCAGTGAATACCATTTAATTAATTAATAATGATAAAAATCCAATAACTTTTAAAAATAGAATGTAAAGATATATTTAATAAAATTAACTTTAAATATATCAAAGCTATAAAAGGCCACAATTATTTTAAGTAATTCAATACCCTATTTAATTCATTTTTTAATAACGTTGCGTCTATGCTGCTCTAAAATTTTCAACCCGTAATCTTCCATCTTCATTTTTTCAAAATCTTTACATTCTGCCCTTAAAAATAATTGAACGTAAATTGTAAAAAATCAAGGTACATAAAATTAGTAAAAACTTTAAAAAATCACATTTAAAATAATTCTTCAAAAAGAGAGAGTTTCTTTAATTAGTTTCTTCATAGCAGATCCAACAGAAGTTGCAGCTGAAGGTCCCGAAAGTGAATATCTTAATTTAAAAAGATAGGGTTGTATATCGTCATAGGATGTATCAAAAATTTGATCCAACTCTGACTGATCGGGAACCTTTGGTAAGTAATTCTGTCTATTCATAACTTCTGTTACATAAAAAATTTTATCAGTTAATAGTTCACCAACTTTTTCTCGACACACTTGTTTTTCATCTTCGTTTGTTAAACTTATTAATTCTAATCTAATCGTCCATACTTCCCATGGCGTTGATTCTGGTGGAAACATCCATCTGCTTGGTTTTTTTTGAAAAAATTCTAAACTAATTTGCCCCATTCCTGAGCCTTCATTTCCTCTTAATAACTCAGAAAAATCGGATATTTCTTTTTTTATAGTCCTGTCTAATCGATTCGATGTGCAGCAAACATAAGTAAGATCAATAAAATCGCAATCAATATCTGTGTATCCGATTGTACCCACCGAGTAACTATTGCCATGATACAAAAATTTTCCTACAGTACGATGAAATAATATTGTGTGAAATAAACTCGCCACAGCTTCATCCACTTGCCTGCCTTCCATTGTTAATTCAAATATCTCCGATCTTGCATTCATAATTGTCAAAGTGTAAATACCAAAAACATTTAAGCAAAAAGTACTTTTAAAGCTACAATAGCATTAATATAAATCACAGCTTAGAACCTGAGTTATTTTTGCACTAATATAGTAGTAAACTCTTCAAAGAAAAATGTTCACTTGAAATGAAATCACACTGACTGGTGTTTTAATTATTGTTTATGAGCTTTGTTCTTTCTAGTGTAATCTACAGATCCATCCAGTTCAAATACCTAAAAAGCAAAAAACAATTTTTTTTGTTAATTTAACTATTTACAAAATAAACTGGTTCCTTTGAATTAAATTGGGTTCAGGGTTACATTAAACAAGTCAGTAACCTCATTAAACTTAAATTACTCATCCAAATAGCAATATAAAAATATTAGAAAATGAAATAATTGCATATTTAGAAAATTTGTTGTAATAATCAGACGCCTGATAAAAATTAAATTTCACAAAGTAATAAACAAGCTGGTTGTAATATTTACATAAGAACAATCTTCAAAAACATGTTCAAAACAATCAACATAAGTTAATATTGTTTTAAGATCTATCAAAGGAATTGACATCAATTTTTTAAAGGACAATTTTATTTAAAGAACCCTTGCCACAAACCGTGATTTTCGTCTAATTTCGAATATTACTAATTTAAAGCCCCTCTTGTAGTGAATTTTAAACTAAATTTGTGGTATACAGCATTTGAAATTTAATGAATGGGAAAGTCCTGGCGCTCTTTATTTCAATAAAACGCCAGTTCAGGAGTTGTTGAATCTTCTTGTGCAACATCTAGTAGCACAAGGTCTTTTAAACTTGAAATTTCATCTACAAAACTTGTGAAATCTTCAGATAGCAAAATCAAAAAGAGCGATGACGAAATCTGATGCAAATGGAAATGACACCAACGAAATCGACACGAACCTTAATCCGAAGATCACAATTAATTTCAAGAAAATGATCTGCCATGCTTAATGTATCACTAATATTCCTACTTCATTTTGCTATCTTAATAATTTGATTTACCATAACGTTTATCCAGAATCTGACACGCAAGTTGAAGACGATTTGACAATTCTCAAAATATTGTTTATAACTAGTGATTTCAAAACCACTCTTTGTAAATTTTAAATTACATAAAATTCAACCGACATATGCCACTGAAATTCTTTATAACATAGGCAAAAAATCAGTAATTTTCTAAATTAGGCAAAAATCAGTTTTTGACAGAGGTATTAGATTTGATGTACTAGGGCACTGTAATATTTCTGTCGAAATAAGATATCAAAATTATTCATTACTAATTTTGCATACAAATAAGAAATAAGTTTATCACATTTAATTCAAAATGAACTTTTGATAATAAAAATATTTACCTAAAAGGTTGACGAACAATAGTTTTTCATTCACACAATTGCATTATGCTCGAGTCTGTAATAAATTATGTAAAGTAATAACTGAATTGATTTTTATTAATACAATACACTCACCTCCAACTAAAATGATGTCTTATGTAAAACAGAAACTTTGATGAAGCAATGAGCCATAACATATAGCTTGAAGCTGCCAATTAAGTTAATGTATAATCTTACAACTGATTTCCTCCTAAAAATAAATAAATCAAAATCATTTTAAAAACAAACACTAGCGTTTTTACGTTAAACATTAAAAACACAATGAGTATGATCAAGGTAAAATGTAAACAACTTAAAATTTAAATGGATGATGTTAAATCGAGCGAGGCTTCTTTGTGCCTATAAAATGCGTAACATTTTACACGTGCAAAATAAACGATGACGCAAAAAAGCAAATAACACAGGTTAGCAGGATCAACGACATTTACCTGATGCAAAATCCTTCTCGGACGTGTAAGAACGATCACCACCATGTAAAATTATTAGATTCCACTTCGCACATGTACTTTCGATGCAATTTCCACAATGACCTAATTTTGTTTATCTTTGCAACTGAAATTCTGCTGTACATTTCCTATATTCGTGATTTCGTGACCTCAAAATGAAGGTAACAAAACCGTTGTCATTTTTTCGTACAACTAACGTTTATGTAATTTTATTTCACCCAAACGCAGAGATTGCCTACAATGTTATGGTAAGACAAAGATTAAACTATTTTTGGTAGCAGCAAGATGACAGCAAATTAGTTACTACTATTACCGTTAGAGGAATTCATGTTTGTTTGCAAACTGTAGCGGATTTCTCTTAAATAACAAATCGATTTCTCAATAAAACCGTTATTATATACATGGTAAAAAAAATTTATAAATAAGAAATAATATGTTATCTTGTTATTGCAATTAAATTTTAACCAATTTAATTAAATATTAATTTTCTAAAACCAAAGAAAAAAAACAAAATTCCCTAAATTACATATAAATCCGAAATGTCAAATTACAAATTGTCAAGAGGTTATTATTATAATATAATTAGTTTACGCATATATTAGAATTAATTTTAACTTATTGTGTGTTATTATTTATGTTAAATTTTAATGTAGTGTATAAATTACAAATAGAAATTCTATCTAAGGTATGAGAGATATTTTCTGACTTGTAAAAAGTTAACCATAAATATGGAGCAAGTTGAAGCCCATAACATCCCATCAGAAAAAACAACAGGTATATACAAAATATGGTATTAATCAAATATTTAATATTAATAGCACCTTGTAGACATAGAAAGTAAAGTACTTCAATTAGAAATTGATAATAAACGTCTACGCGATGAATTCAATATTCAGCGTGCCAAATTAAAAGATCTTTTTTTACAAAAAGAAGGTAACTGCACTAAAAACAAATAACAACGACGCACATATTTCTAAATCTAAAGCGACTTTCTTGTTAGGTGAGTTAGATCGTAAGAACAAAGAGAATGCCAAACTATCGGAAGAGCTGACAAAATTAAAACAAGAATTAGACGAGGCGAAAAGCCAGTTAGTTGTTGCTGGTTTAACTTTAGAATCAAATATAACTGTTGAGAAACGTAAAGCTGAAGAAGAGATAGCATCATTACAGCAATTAGTGCATGGTTTGTTTGATTATTTTAATTAACAAACTTTATTTAGTACGAGTTTTAGAAACTGTTGAAGAATCAAGTACATGTAAGACTATCTATGATATGGAAATTAAAAAACTTTATGGGATTATACAACAATTAGAAACAGAAAATCAAGAACTTAAGACCGAGAAACAACAGTCACCACAGCACAGTACTCAGGTGAGCAGTAAACATGTCCTTATAATACAATACTAGCTTATTAATATTTATCAAGTTGTTTTTTGTTATCTTTAAGGGTGCTCCCCTTTATATTCATAATGTTTTGATAATAACTATAACTTTTTGTACATTATCAAAATTATGCAAAAACATATTTTACACTACTAATGTAGTATGTCATTAGTTTACAAAGTAATATGTTGTCATTTTTAAATTTGTTTGTGGTAAAAACTCAGTTTATTATAAAAGAATGTATACTATTTTGTTCAATTTTAGGAACAAACTAGTTTAGCACCCAGCGTTGTGCTAAGTAATGTCAAGAAAACGTTAGCAAGAAAGTTAGGAGCTGATTCATTTGTTTCTCAGGATAATACAGATGATGTACGCAAGGTAGACGATGACGATCATGTATGTTTTCTGTTTTTATGTTTTTTAGTCATTTTGTACTAATAGTTTTGTCAATTTTTAATTTTGGAAGCTAATACCTACATTATATTTATAGGCGCAGGAAGACGTGGAAGTTTTACGATCGCTTGTAATGCTATTAGAAAACGAAGTTAAGGTTCTTAAAGATAAATTACGAACTACAGATGAACAATTACAAAAATGTCAACAGTGCAGGCATTTTGAAACTGAAGTATTTCAAATTAAATTGTACGATAGACGTAGTAAAAAAATAATTAAAAATTTTTTAGGGACAAACTGAATTGTTTAGTTCGGAATCTCAAAATCGACCTTTGCTTTCAACAGCTACAAACACCTCTTTTGATACGCACAGCCACAGTCCTGCTGTCCCATGTGACATGTGTAGCAACTATGAAGCTGAATTAGTAAAAGAACAGAAAAGAGCTGAAGAATTACAAGGTAAAGTAGTAGCCGCAGAAAAAGCTTCAGAAAGACATCGTGAAGAGCTACTCAAGGAAATTGGCTTTAGAAAAGAAATTGAAGAGAAATGGAACGAGAAGAAGGAACAGCACAAGCATCAAGTAAGTTAAACAAATAACAAGAGAGAATAAAAGCAGGGGTGTCACAAACGGGTAGTCCGAACATGCATTAGCCGCTATAAAAGGGGCGCCATTACAACGGATATAATTTTTTTTAACAGTATATTGGATAAATTGTTTTATTGCCATTTCTTCATCAACTGTAAGTAAAAGAACCACATACGTTTGGATCTACGGTATACCCACAAAAAGGGGTATCGGGCTATGGCCGGAATTAATTTGTATAAATTGACTGGAAAATTATATCTGTAATAAAAAAAAGTTTTTTGGAAAATTCTAAAATATAAACGAAATCTCAATTAGAAATTATAGGTGCGACATTGCGGTTTAATACTTTTTGATTGAATATTTTTAGAAAATAAATTAAGTATGGGGAATCGTGTTTAAAACCGAGTGTGTACATTTGAGCACAAAGTGAAAATTGAAGCGTGGCACAGAGCGGCGCATTTTTATCCCTCGCTTGGAAATGTGCCACTTTTCGTTTGAATGTGTACATTCTCGTATTAATTGAATTTATCTATATTATTTTCTCTTTTATATTAAAAAAAAATAGTCTAGTTTTATTGTTTTTTTTTAAAACGGAAAATATTGATGTAATCAAAACCAACGAATAGGAGGTTTTTACACATTCAAGCGAAATGTGGCACATTTCCGAGCGAGGGAAGCAAACGAACCACGGCGCATACCGACGCGGTTTTTTTTTCAAGATGGATAATTATCCATTTTGAGCTATTATTTTTTTAAAAAGTTGTAATTAAAAATGAAGGCTTGTATTTCTAATATTAGAGCTGCAGCCCACAAATTAGCTGCGAGGTCAATTCATTAATAAAAAGAATGAGAGATTTTGGAAATGACTGAAACCCCAACACCCACACATTAAGTTTTAGGTGAGCCTCTGACTGGGGTACCGGCACTGAATAAAAAAACAAATTAATTTTAAAAGAATTATTTGTAAATGGTTCATACTTAAAATGTTATATTCTCATACCTAACTAAGATAAAAGTAACTAACTTGCTTAATTAACTTTTTTTTAAGGTTGCTGAATTAACCACAAGAACTGATTGTGCCGAACAAGATTTAAAAGAGGTACAAGAAATTTTTAAACAAACATGTGCCGAAGTCAAAAAAAAAGTAGAGTTGTTAACTAGAGATCGAGAAAACGTTCAACAAGAGTTAGAAAAGTAATCAATTGTTTACGTTCCATAAACGAACATTCAATTAATGTGTTTTTTAGATTACAAAAAGAAAACGACAATTTAGTAGGAAAGTATAGCCTGCATTCTCAACAACTACAAAGTGAAATGATTAATTTACCAAATACTGTTGAAGTAAGTTAAATATTTTTTAATGCTCATTGATTATCTTGTATTTTTGAAGGAATTACAAGAAGTAATATTGAGAGCACATCAAGATTTAATTATAGCAAAGGTAGGCAAAGAAGTTGCTGAAGAACAAGTAAACAACCTGAGTTCGGACTATCTACTCTTAAACGATAAAATTGCTGTTGATCAGCAATTGCGAGAAACTTCTGAAGCAAACTTAATGGCAGAAATTAAAGCATTAAAGTGAGGTTCTAATTTTATAATAATTAAAATCTAATTCTAATATTTCAGTATTCAAAAGCACCAATTAGAAAAAGAAATAAAGGTGCACTTAATTACAGAAGATAAATTAGAATCTTTAAATAATATTCATGAAGCAGCTTTAGCACAAATCGTAGAGTTAAATAAAGTTAAGGTAATTATTAAAAAATTGGTATTAATAATTTTTCCAATCTATTTAATTTGTTCAAAATAGATTAGTACAGTTTTGAAAATTTATAAAGAACCCTTTACAATTTGTAGGTATTTAAGAAATTGATTGCTGTAAATTATATTGAATCGAATTTTAAAGTTTTAGTTTCCGGCTAGAGCTTACTCAATTTGCCGACTAATGATAACGAAATTTTATTACAAACGATATTCAGAGTCAAAAGTCATAAAATTCGATTTTTAATTTAAAATTTCTAAACCGTATTTCTACGGCAAACTATTTTTCTGATTTTGTGCTTTTAAACTAACAATGCACAACACTTAAGAAATTTCTCAGCAGATTTTGTTGTACATGAAAAAAGTCATTGAACCATTTTTAAGGGAATATTCAAATCTACAATTTTTATAATGATCTAAATTTGCCCCCGATTAATAAAAGAAAAGAAAATTCGTCAACATTTACCCTGAATATTCCTGTGAAGCGATTTTTATCGCCGAAGACTTTTAAGAAATTGTTTAAATGGTGTCAAATTATGTTAAAAAAAGAAAAACACTAAACATTTTTTCGAATTTTAGCTTTTTTGTCGTTTAAAGTTACTGGACTGTACGAAAACAACAAATATGATGTTTTCAAGTTGTAAAGTTATCAAGATTTATATTGATTCTTTATATTTTGAAATCGTAAATTAATACAACACTTTAATTTTTAGAAACAATTAGAAGATCAAGTAAATGAACTAAAAGGAAGAGTTGGTTCATTGCAACAAGAATTAGACAACAGCGAAGCCGTCCAAAAAGATTTCGTGAGATTATCTCAAAGCCTTCAGGTTTTTAGATAATTTAAACTAATTGATTTTTTAAAAACATTTAATTCTAGGTACAACTGGAAAAAATTCGTGACTCGGATACCCAAGTACGATGGCAACATGAAGAGGATGTTGATGACTGCCCAACATGCAGATCTGCTTTTAGTGTTACGAAACGCAAAAAACAACATTGTAGACATTGCGGGCAGATATTCTGTGTTAGTTGTTTAACGCATACTGTCCTAAGTGGACCTAATCAAAGACCTTCCAAAGTTTGTGATGTTTGTCACACTCTTCTAGTCAAATCATCTGCTCCTTATTTTAGTACAGAAGTACCACATTCTCCTGATTAATTGTTAAATATGTATAAACTATATTAAATTACTTTTCTCTTTTTCGTTTGTTTAATTCACTATAATCACGAACATAATTCTTAAAAACGAAATTTTTAAATTAAATAAGAAAGTATATTGTTTTTAATTGTGAATATTTAATGAGTCAACAAATTAATATAAAACCCAAACATAATAATTACAATATTCAATGATATCCAAAATGAGTTACATCAATGCTGCTGTGAGCACCGCCGTGACCTCCATGTCCAGCATTATGATGATAATGTTGAGGGTGCTGAGCGTGTCCGATTCTTTTAACAACAGCATTAAATCCTGTATGTGGTCCTGCAATGTATTCTACAATTCTTTTAGTTCCATCAGCTTCAGCAAAACTGTAGGAGCCTTTAACGACGTGACCATCACGTTCTTCGTGCTGTTCTTTTACATCGTGAGTGTGAGGATCGTGAACTGAATATCCAAATTTGTAATGTGCAGGTCCCTGTTGTTTAATTATTGGTAAGAGCTTAATTTAAATTTCTTAGTAAAAAAAACTTACATTATCTTCATGATGTCCGTAAGCTGTTGCGCTTACAACGCAAAGAGTTACAGCAAAAGCAATCTAAAATTTAATAAATCAAATTTTTTAATCATATAAATATTAAATTGTAATCTTACCACAATTTGATTCATTATTGTTGAAGTTGTTTGTGTCTTAACAAAGAACAAATTGTTTCTGATGAGATAACAAATACAGGTTCCGCTTTTATACGAAAATTGCGGCCATTTAGCGTTTTCGAAATGTATGCAAATGGTGTAAATTCTTTGAAAAAAACAATTTGGTGAAATTTAAATAAAGCATACAAATTGCACTAGCCGTTATATTATTATGAAAATTATTGGTATGTTTAATCGAAGTAAAAACTTGAATTGCCTGAATACTTATTACTCATTACTATGTAGAAAATATTACCAGCTTTTTGTTAGATAAAGAATCAGGAATGTATTTAGACATATTATTTAAAGTGAAGAAAAAAGTTATGTATTCGTATACAAAAGGATTGCGTAAAATCGTGTTCAATCAATTTTTTTAAATAAACGTTTTTTAAAAATACTATTCAATTATGTATAGGTATTTCTTTTAAAACGTATACTTTGTTATTTTATAATGAAGAAGAGTTATTCAAGATTTTTGGAAACATTAACTAAACCATTGAAAATCGTAAATGTTTGTATGTTAATCATAGAATTTATAAGTTTTAATAAACTTAGAAGCATATTTTTAATGAATAATCTATATGAAAAAGAATAATTAATATGTAGTACTGTTAAAATAAAATAATTTAATTGATATTCGATACTTTTGTTATCAGAATGTATTAATGAAATCTTTAATTTAATTTGCATAACTTTTTATTTTAAAGGTCAGAAGTTTTGAAATTGTGATTACAATCAATATTTAGGCGAGGTTTAAATTACCAGGGAAATATATATTAGGACAATTTGATTATTACTAAATAATGGATTTCTTTGATTATAATTTTATTGTTTACTTATTAATAACCGATTTATTTGTTGTATGTAGAAAAATTACAGAAGTTTTTCAAACAAATTATGTAAGTAATATTATTTTATCTTTATCTAACAACTGCAGTTACATTCAAAAAAGAAAAAAGGATTGCTATTATAAGTTTATTGCATTTTGGTAAATAAAAAGATATTTCTACACTAACATAAGGGAAAAAATTAAAGGGTCAAAAAAATTTCCGATATTTTATGGTGTTTTTGACAGGCTGTATTTCAGTGAAAAATGGTCGTATCTAAAATTAAAAAAAATCATTTTGAAGCTCCAAGATTATACTTTTCAGATCTTTTATTGAAAAATTTTTAGGAGCCACTATTATCATGCAATCTTAAGCAATGGCGCGCAAAAAAAAATTACAAACTTTCTTGTTTTTCGTTGAGTCTTCACGCACTTACAATTTTTTTAGTTAAACCATTATATGTAGCAGATAGCCTGTTTATTCAGCTTTATGTTTCTTTTTTTAAAACCTTGATACGATTTTTTTTCACCGAGATACAGGACGTTAAATAGAAAAGATCCCTTTGTATTCCATCATTGATATCTCAGTAACCAATAGTCGTACGGGAAATTGCAAAACAGTTTTGGAAAAACTTTTGAAAAAGCTTTCTTATTGTTAAAAAAACAATTTCCAATCGTTTCTAGTTCAACTACGATTTCTATACGGCCGGCATTAGTGTTACCCAAAGCGTACCTACTACGTGTAGGTTGCGCAGTCGGATTTACGCTTCATACCTTGACGGTGGTAAAGAAATCGTAATCGAATTAGAAACGATTGGACATTGTTTTTTTTAAAAATAAAAAAGCTTTTTAAAAAAAAATTCCAAAATTTTTCAACAAAAAATTTAAAAATTTAAAAAAATTCTTTTTTTGCATTAATTTAAATGTTTTTTGCAATAGAAATGTTTATTTTTTATTTTAATTATCATTAGAAATTTTTTAGCGACAAGAAACGTGACCCTTTAATTCTTTTCAAAAGTTTGACTGTGTAAAACAATAGGAAAGGTTTGGTAGATCGAATTGTAACTTCACAGAGTTTTTTAGAGTATATTCAGCTATAAAAGTCACGCTCAACATTTCTCATTTCATAAATATTTGTAATTTAGCCGTCAATTTTCTATAAATTCACAAAATACTCTTTTTTTCATGTGTTCAAATTTATATTAAAGATTGAAAAAATATTTTTTTCCTAAAAATCATACCAGTTTCTTATAGGGCATTTATTCCAGTTTCCAAAACTGTTTTGCAATTTCCTGTATGACTATTGGTTACTGAGATATCAATGATGGAATACAAAAGGATCTTTTCTATTTAACGTCCTGTATCTCGGTGAAAAAAAATCGTATCAAGGTTTTAAAAAAAGAAACTTGAAGCTGAATAAACAGGCTATCTGCTACATATAATGGTTTAACTAAAAAAAAATTTCTAAGTGCGTGAAGACTCAACGAAAAACAAGAAAATTTGTAAAATTTCTCTTGCGTGCCATTGCTTAAGATTGCATGATAATAGTGGCTCCTAAAAATTTTTCAATAAAAGATCTGAAAACTAGAATCTTGGAGCTTCAAAATGATTTTTTTAAATTTTGATACGACCATTTTTCACTGAAATACAGCCTGTCAAAAAACACTATAAAATATCGGAAATTTTTTTGACCCTTTAATTTTTTTCTTAGTGTATAAGGGTAATTCTCATTTTTTATTAGAAAAATATGTAGGTAATAAAATGAAAACATCTTCCTAATAAAAGTGACGCAAAAGTGAAGCAAAAAAAACTTAACAACGAGAAACTCAGAACACAAGAAAACATTTTCGAAAGCTTATTCCAGATTAAGGGCACCAACATGACATAGGACGAACTCAAAGGAGGGATACAAGAAACAACCACAGGAAAAGCACAACTAAAGCATGCTAGAAAACATCAATGGTAGTCTGATAAATGCGACCAAGCACTAGACAAACGACAGGTAGCATGGCAGAAATGGAACAGTCGTAAAACTGACCAGAACTGGGAAAAGTTTAGGATAGCTCGAAGGGATGCGGCTAAAACATTCCAGTCTGAGAAAAGGAGACACTTTAGGAAAGAACTGCAGGAACTTGATACCTTTTTCCAAAAAAATCGTACGCGGGATTACTATAGGATGTTTAAGAAAAAAATGACCAAGTACCAAACTCCGAGTTTGTGTTTCAAGGATGAAAATGGTAAGATCGGACTGAACAACAAGAGTAACTGTGAGATCTTGGCGAAGTATTTCAAAAAACTTTTAAATTGTGACGAACCCAACAAAAGACTCAAACAGCGGAGCAAAAACGAGATGATTCCAGTGTCTAGACCTCCAAACGCTAATGAAATTCTCGGCATCATTAATACACTGAAAAATAACAAATCACCAGGGGCTGACGGCATAACGGCAGAATGCCTGAAAAACACCGGAAAACAAATGTCAAAAAACTTTGAGAATATCTTTCAAGCAATATGGAATGAAGAAAGAGTAACGAGCGATTGGAAGGAAGCCTTAATACATCCTCTGCATAAAAAAGGCAACAAAACAGATGTGAATAACTACCGTGGAATATCCTTACTACTAACTGCCTACAAAATTCTCTCTAAATGGTTACTGATGACGATCGAACCAGCGATAGAAAAAGTACTAGGAGAATACCAAGGCGGTTTTAGAGCGGGCAGGTCATGTATTGACCAAATATTTAATCTTAAGCAAATTATACGAGAAAAAGCCGTTAGAAAAAAAGATTATGTGGTCCTCTTCATTGATTTCAAAAAGGCATACGACTCTGTTGATAGACAAACAATATATCAGACACTCGAAGAATTTCAGATCGACATAAAAACAATTAACATCATTAAGGATACACTCAATGGCACAGTGTCCAGAGTTAAATTATCAGAACCATTTGAAATAAAAACAGGCGTACGTCAGGGAGACGGACTATCCCCAATCCTTTTCAACTGTGTACTGGAAAAGGTATTCCGAGAAACAGAAAGAAGCCTGCGGAAGAAAGGAGTTAACAACAATGTAAGATTGGGAAGTAAACACAAGGGAACGCCAGTGGAGTGCCTTGCCTTTGCGGATGATATGGCGATCTTGACTGACAATATAAAAGATGCTAAAGTATAGCTTGAAACATTAAAAGAAACAGCAGACAAAGCAGGACTACAAATATCCTGCGAGAAAACGGAATGGATGACAAATATAAACAACGCTCCCAAAGATATAACGACTAAGTACGGCAGCATTCACAAGACCAATGAATTTAAATACCTAGGAAAGATTATTCAAAATAATGGGCTTGACGGTGCCTCCTACAAATGGAAAAAGAACCATAGACTACAAAGCAACAACACGATATACTCCCAAGTGAATAGACTGAGCACGGAACTGAAGAAACAACGTCTGAGATATTTTGGGCATATGAGTAGAATGGAACATAGCAAGCTCACATACCAGATTTTCGACCATTTCAACTTTAAACCAAAAACAAACCATGTCTGGATGACAAATTGTAAAAAAGATCTACAAACGTGTAATATCGAACTGCAAGACGTACATGACAGATCAATATTTAGGCAAAAAGTACAGGAGATAGATGAGTGTCCGGAGACAAAGAAAGGGAGACCAAGAATAACCTCACAAGAACTGCGAGATCAAAGAAGTCAAACGATGAGGGAATATTGGCGTAAGAGAAAGGCTGAACAGGCGTCTAAAATTAATTAAAGTTATTAATCGCGGTCCATAGTAGACCAAAATCGCAAGAAGAAGAAAAAGTGACGATGGATCTTAATAGTTTTGGTCTTTTTCTTCAAGGGAAAAATATTCACCGAGCTTGGAGCTCCCGATTTAGACAATTATAGGGGTTTGAAAAAATGTCCTCCATGGTAGTGACCTCATATTCGTTGATATGATATTTCTTACATTAATGTAATCCATGGGGATGACATGCTACAAGGAGGTGACACTTTTGGAAAAAAATTTACCATCAACTTTATTTACCTCTATTAACTTAACATTCATAATAATAAAAAAAGTCACTTCCATGGACGATAAAAATTTGGAAATAAATTGTACCATCATCTTTATTTACCTCAATTAACTTAACATTCATAATAATAAAAAAAATAACACAAATCAACTTCCAGATTCAGTCTTAATTGAGGTTTTTATTGTCCTTTACTTTCAATCGACTACACGATTCTTTCTATTCTTGGCGTTGGTTCCGGTGATCATTTGGCGTGATATCACGAAAAACCTTTACTTGTACCTTTTATTCTTTTTATGCGTACAGAGCTCTATCTTTTTCTTTAGAAGCATCATACAAAATAGTTAGCTTTAATACGTGCTCTCCGTTTTTTTTAGTCACGTTTTTGTTGACGTATCTCTTCCGGAGTTTTTGGGGACTTTTTGGGTTTTGGCATCTAAAATATAAATAAATAAATGAAGCAAGCATCCCGCAAAGCTGCGCCCATATACTAACACTATTGTCACTTCCTTGGGTCAATGGTCACATCCATGTGTAAATTTTTATCCACAGATCTACGGACGTGACGTCCATGGAAGTGACTATTTTCATTAAAATGTTGAAAACATAATCTTCTAAATTAAGAATGAACATACAAATTTAGCAGAGTGTATTTGATTCATAAACACAATTAACCCACAAAACCAAAGTTCATAATTAAAGTGTACCTACCTTTGAAGATCTCCACAGTTGTGACCACTTATGCGTAACGAGTTTTAAGATTGGAAATTTAAATATGATTTTCACGTGACTGTTGCAACGCCGGTAGGAAATGACAACTAAGGCACAATGACAAATTATTACTTTGTTTCTGCCAAGAAGCCTTTGATTATACGCACAATATTTTTACAAAAAAAGAGTAGTATGACACACATCCACGGAAGGGACAAATAAATTGATCACAAACTTAAATATGAAAAGATGCAGAATATGTATAACTATATAGACATTGTGTTTTATACTTAAGTAGTAAATTTATTGTAGTTAATATTGGTATAGTTTTTGACGTATTTATTATAAGAAAAAATAGCAATTATAATTTTTTTTCTTACAAAGTCAGAATGATTGCACCCACGGAAGGTACATATTTGACACTTAATAAAAAAATAATTATGCAGTTAATTTACATAAATGTTTTCTAAATCTACAATGTTTTATCTATACTTTATTAACACAAATCACTATCCCGGTATTTAAGTACTACAGCTTAGAAAAATGATAGTCACACTACTCTTTTTTTTTAATTATCTATATTTTTAGGCTGCCAACCTTCTGCATAAACCTTTCTTTTTAATTGGCCAAAAAAGTCCTCAATTGGCCTTCCCTGGGAAAAATTTGGCAGATTGTGGATTTTAGGAACAAACGGGATATTGTTTTCCTGTAAAACTTTTTGAGTTGAGACCAAATAATTTTACATTTTTTTCTTTTTATTCCAATACTTGTTAGCATTTTTTTAATTGTCTTGTCACTTACATTGAATTTTTTAGCCAGACATCTGTAACTAACACCGCGTTTTCCAATCGAAAGTCTTGTTCTTAGTTTATTATTTATATTTTCTGTGATGCTATCATTTCTAGTTTTTTTTTATGTCACAATCCATCTTTACACTATTAAAAATATTATAGCAAGTTTGTTTTGATAAATTTAAATCTTTAAATTTTTTATTTACATCACAGCCGGAAACTACATTTTTTTCTAAAATATAATTTCGGACTAGCTGACGCACATGGTCTTGTTTACAAGGTGCCATGGTTACTGTTGCGCAACCCTTCTTTCTGGCCTTTACACTGTTAGTTAACAACAAAGGAGGCGTTTATTAATTCCAATCTCGATTAAGAAATATTTAAAAACAAAAAAGTTATAACAATTTAAAAGGCCATAGGACGATAAGCATAGTGAATCGACCCCAGAGCGATATCTGAATCATCTTTTGAGAGTATATTGGTACTAATGAGATACGTTGATTCTGTAAATTTTAGACCTATATCTATTTTGGTTTTTGAATAAATCGAAAAAAACAAAAATCTAAAAATAATTTTTTTCTCAAAAACGGCTTAACAGATTTAAATAAAGTTTGGACACATTATAGAGGTATATAAGGGCCATAATAGGAAAAAATAACAGCTTATAATATTTATAAGAATCATTCGAAACAGGCGATTCTTTACTAAATTATTTTTTTTCTTTAAGATAACGTTCTAGCACAATTTTGAAACAAACTTTTTAATGTGTTTTTTTTGATGTAGAATAATCTCTTAAAATCTTAAATTGATAGTAAAGGTACGCCATATCGAAAAATAAGAAAAACCGATTTTTTATTGTAAAAATCGATATATTATAATGTTTATACCTTTGAAACAACATAAATTAAGCTTACTTGATTAATTTATAAGTCAAAATAACATTAAATATTAAAACTAATAATGGGAAAACATTTTTTTTAACAAAAATTATAAGTAGGTATATATTTATGTTTCTCACAACCGTGTTGCATAAACTTAAAACTTATTAATGGTTTTGTTACGATTATTCTTAAAAGTACTACTATTAGTACTTATATTACTACTTCTACATCTTTAAAGTTATTTTTTTGTTGAACAGTATCAGACTCTTTTATACCTGTGTAAGTGTTGATGTTGCTGGTCAGCATTTTGGCATCGCACATTGCAATTCAACACTTATTTTCCAATTTGGAAGAAGGCAATGCGCTAGATAACACATAAATATAAAAAAAAAATATCTGGATACTTATTGTGAAGAAATGTTACAATTATGTACAAATTACCGACTCTGGGAAGCATTTTACTGCCGAATTTCTGGTCAAATAGATATTTAGCACTCGCAAGGTAGTTGGCTAAAATCCCTAAATCACCTGTAAAAGTCAATAAAGGATTTAATAAAAACATAATATTATTGACAAAGATTATTAAATTGTTAGATTATTAAATACTTAATTTTCTGAGTATTGCTGCTAATCTAAGAATTTTAGACCAATATCTTCCGTGTGCTAAATAGGGTAAATGCGCCGGTTGACGGCCAGTTAACTAAAATTTGAAGTTTGAACTGAGCTAGAAAATTTAAAATTCTTCTAAATGTATTTTTTTTGTTCTGATAACTTAGTCTATTGTTATTTTAGATTCAGCTATAAAAAGTCTTTAAAAACTAGAATTAATTTAAGAAACTAGACTTCTTTTAAAAATGTCCAATATTACCATTGCTCGGCCTTCAAACACTATTTATCGACATTGTATAAGCTGGACCTCGGCCCGACAATGCGACGTTGAATTTTAGTTATTTTAGCTAGCTAATCGCATATTTTATTATTTATTTTTAGTTATTTTAGCTAGCTAGTCACATTTTTATTTATTAGCAAGAAATGCAAACTTTATTAACCCTAGAAGGCTAGTCATCATAAATTTTACGACGACCGATTACAAATTACTTTATATTTTGTCTACAACATCGAGCTAAATTATGTTCAAATTGTCAATCTAAGCATAACAAACATCAATAACTATTCTTAAAATGTATTAATAAACAATGTCTGAAGTTGTACAAAATGTTTCCTTAACTTTAATTGATTTTATTCAACCACAAAATCACATTTATAGTCCTCATTTGCAGCTTCCTCATATAAAAATACCATAAATTTGGTGCATTTTAAGTGATACCATCGCGTACAAGAATCGCATCCAATATTTTTGCCGTTGTTCTCTTCTGTATCACTATTAAGTTCACCATCACAGTTCGAGCAATGAATTTTCGTTAATAAAGTTAATAAAGGTGCAGGTCCTGGTTTTTAAAGTATCTTCCGCTCTGCCATGAATCCTATCCTGAATTGTTGTTCTAGGAACCCCATATCTTTTGCTCGCTTTACGAATGAATAGTCCATTTTCCCGAATTTCATAAAGGGCTCGTTTAAGACATTCTTCTGGATAAGAATATAATTTTCTTTTTATGGTTGAGCACCTTGTGTTTTGTTTTTTGTTTTTTTTTATTTATTCTTACACTTTTTAAAAGATGGCATCTATAAAAAACGAAATATTAATACGTATCCGACAACCGACCCTTTTATATGCCTCTATAAAATCATAACAAACAGTAGTATTCGATAACCGGCAAAATCATACTGTTTTTCAGGCCTTCTTTAAGACCGTATAATTTAAAAAACATTGTTATTTGGGTGGCCGAAAATTAGACACAACATTCCCAACAATAAACTCTACGAGGTTTATCAAAAAAGAGCGGTAAATACGTAAGCCTTAATACAAATAAACATAATTAATTGGCAATGTAACAGTTGCCGTTTTCGGCCGCGGCAGCCGCGAAATAGAATATCGCAAATTTATTTGAACCGTTTAGCGGCCTTTTAATTATATTTAACAATTTCAATCAAATTATCTAAATTTTGTCTATAATGATAAAGAAACATATGATACCTTATACTTAATTACTTCTAAGATTTATAACGAAGAATTATATGAAATACTTACTGTTAAATAAATGTTTGCGCACTACCACTTTGAATCACAAAACTTAGAATTGAGAGAACCGTTGCACTTGCTTTTATTTGCATTAACAAGAAATCTATACAGAAAGTCATAACAGGAAATTGAGGTATTATAATTAATACTAAATATGAGTGTAACTAAATAGCGCATGACAAGTTTGTTTAACAAGTCGTGTTTTATTGTTTTTACAAATTTTATTGCTGACGGGCAGAGATCTGGCGCCGGACATCGGTCTGGCGCATTTACCCTATCTACTTGACCAATAATTCGACAGTATAATGCTTCCCGGCATCAGTAGTTTTTACATAATTGCATAATTTCTTCACAAGTAGTACAACAAATGTCTTATTTTTGAATTGGAGTACCCAGATATTTTTTTTTATATTTCTGTGTTATCTAGCGCATTGCCTTCTTCCAAATTGGAAAATAAGTGTTGAATTGCAATGTGCGATGCCAAAATGCTGACCAGCAACATTAACACTAACACAGGTATAAAAGAGTCTGATACTGTTCAACAAAAAAGTGACTTTTAAGATGTAGAAGTAGTAATAGAAGTACTAATAGTAGTACTTTTAAGAATAATCGTAACAAAACCATTAATAAGTTTTAAGTTTATGCAACACGGTTGTGAGAAACATAAATATATACCTACTTATAATTTTTGTTAAAAAAAATGTTTTCCCATTATTAGTTTTAATATTTAATGTTATTTTGACTTATAAATTAATCAAGTAAGCTTAATTTATGTTGTTTCAAAGGTATAAACATTATAATATATCGATTTTTACAATAAAAAATCGGTTTTTCTTATTTTTCGATATGGCGTACCTTTACTATCAATTTAAGATTTTAAGGGATTATTCTACATCAAAAAAGACACAAAAAACAGTTAGTTTCAAAATTGTGCTAGAACGTTATCTTAAAGAAACAAAATAATTTAGAAAAGAATCGCCTGTTTCTAATAATTCTTATAAATATTATGAGCTGATATTTTTTCCTAGTATGGCCCTTATATATCTCTATAATGTGTCCAAATTTTATTTAAATCGGTTAAGCCGTTTTTGAGAAAAAAATTATTTTTAGATTTTTGGATTTTTTCGATTTATTCAAAAACTAAAATAGATATAGGTCTAAAATTTACAGAATCAACGTATCTCATTAGTACCAATATACTCTCAAAAGATGATTCAGATATCGCTCTGGGGCCGATTCACTATGCTTATCGTCCAGTGGCCTTTGTCCATAATATCTTCCGCACAGGTTATGTACCCTATTAGTAGGTATGAACTCCTCATTAGTATGAACAAAACCTTCCGGACAAATTTGTTCATTATATCGAGGTTTGCTGTATTAAAAATTTATAACTCGATTGCTTGTTGTAATACATTGTAAAACATTTAAAAATCTGTTTTCGTAATTAATCTTGCTTTGAACACGTGATATTTTGACGTCCCGGAGCACTACTTGAGAAAAACGGCACAGATATCCTCAAAACAAGACATAAATACTCGTTATTTTTACAATAATATTTATTATAATTCTTATTATTTTTATTGAAAAAATTATTAATCTATTTTCAAATTTTCTTTTAAATAAGCAATATGTTCATTGTATAGATATTAAATAATACGGATTAATATTAATTGTATATAAATTATAACTGGGTGTTTTTTCCAAAAATTTTTAAAAACATCCAATTGTTTCTTACTGCATAGGTAGTATTTACTAGGCTCTTTATAAACTTTAATTTCACTATTTTTATCTATTTGCTACTTAAGATTGCTAATTAAAAAAAATTGTATTTAAAATATGATATTTTTGCTTTATTAGTAAATCGATAACAAATTACATAAATTAATAATGATATCCAAAGTGAGTAACACCAACACTGCTGTGAGCACCACCGTAACCTCCATGTCCAGCATCATGATGATGATAATGTTGGGGATGTTGAGCATAACCAATTCTTTTTACAACTGCATTGAATCCAGTATGAGGCCCTGCAACATATTCTACAATCCTCTTAGTTCCATCAGCCTCAGCAAAGCTGTAGGAACCCTTAACAACGTGACCATCGCGTTCCTCATGTTGTTCCTTTATATCATGAGTATGAGGGTCGTGAACTGAATATCCAAATTTATAATGAGCCGGGCCCTATAATTGCGATTTCAATTAGTTCAAGTTGTTTAATTAGTAAATTGGTTACTTACATGCTCTTCGTGATGTCCATATGCAGCAGTGTTGACTATGCACAAAGCAATAGCAAAAGCAATCTAAAAATTAATTTTTTAATAGTAAAATTTAAAAGAAAAATTATGTACAAAATTACCACGATTGAGTTCATTTTTTTCTATTGTTGTCTTGTGATTAATACTAAGCACACTTTGATGCCATTAGAAGTTTTGCTTGGGTTTATATATCCAATTGTCAGGCACCCATGAGTATTACAATGGTAACAGAAAAACGTCTTGGTGAAATTTTAATGCAGCACATAAATTGCGTTATTATTATGAAAATTATTACATTTATAATTTCATCTTAAAAAAGTTATAGCACCGGAATACTCAGTTCTTGTATGCATGACTGATGATGTGTGTTGAACTTGAATTTTTTTACCTTAAAATTATATAATACGTTTAGGTGATAGGAAATTCTATTTATGCATGCATATCGATTCCACTTTTACTTTTCTACTATTTGGTTACGCTTAATCAGCTACATGTGTGGTAACTCTTTGTTCAATTTAGTTGCGTTGGGATACTTTTTTTCTTTGGTTAATATTTTTAATGTAGTCGAACCTCGAAAAGTTGAAGTTGATGGGAAACCAAAAATAATTGGAAGTTTGAAAATGCTCAAATATTATGTATTTGTTTATTAATGTGATTCATTTTGAACGATAATTTTATTTTTTTCTCTCCCGCAGCAAAATATTGCTATATACATCAACCCTCCATAAAACTCGAACCTCGATAACCCGAATTTTGATGACTCAAACTCGAATTGTTTCACTAGGACTTGTGTAGGAACGGTATTAAAATAAAGTAATTAACAGGGCATAATTTTATTGAAATGCCATTTGTCTCATTTTTTCCGGTTCGGGATCCGTGTGGAGGGTGAAGCGATGCATTTAGGGATTCAATTGAACCATAATAAACCCAGCAATAACATACCATTATAGTTATAAATTAGTAGCTTGGTTTAGAATAATTATGCGAGGTGTTACAACCCCTTCCCTTTCGTTAGCTCTCCGGCTTACGGGATAACTTCCGCCCTCCGGCCCTTCTTCGCTCAAGTGACGGTGATTTGGAGAAACTAGACCCTCACCTGTAAGTACCACCACCAGGCCTTACTCGTAGCTCACGTTGTTCAGGTTTACAGGGGAGTAACAACACTCCGGCCTTTTAGGCTTACGTAAACGATGAACAACAGGGGTACTTCCTCCCCCTCACCTGGTTTTATTCGTACACCTGTAAGTAGCACCACCAGGTCTTACTCATAAGCTCACGTTATTCAAGTTTACAGGGCAGTAGCAACCCTTCGCCCTTTTCGGGCTCACGTAAACCATGAATAACAGGGGTATTTGCTTACACTGAAGGATACCTCTCGTCCGCCCCTACGGCTTACCACTCTTTTGTCAGTTTCGCAAGTCTTAGGCCGGTCGTCTATTGGAAGCGTAGTCGCGCGACTTGGTGGTAGCGCGTAGACGTACGTATACGCGCGACTAATCCCACTAAATGCAATGTAAGTGAACAGGGCCCACTGCAAGCGACTACGAGTCGCCGCTTGCAGTGGACGCTATTCACTTACATTGCCCGTATTGGGATTAGTCGCGCGTATACGGACGTCTACGCGCTACCACCAAGTCGCGCGACTACGCTTCCAATAGACGACCGGCCTTAGTCATTCGTCATGATTGTCAGTCACGACCGCCTCGTAACGCGTTCACGCACTCTGTCCCTTGACCTTTTCCCTTTTTCTTAAGCCAGACTTACTTTTTCCCCACATACATGTTTTTGTTTGTTCAGTGGCGTTGACTCTTTTACATTCAGGGCCGTATTAAATTATTTATTATATGGTCTGAAGATTTTTATCGCTCCACACTTGCCTATTTCAATGTTAATATATTTACATCGATATTTCGATATTTCAACAACTAGAATTTTTTGATAAGTCGAAGCGTTTTGCAATTCCCTAAATTCGAATTTCTATAAGTAAATATTTGGATAACTCGAAGTTAAATTTTACAACTTTTCATAAAAGTTTAATACGTGCTAGGATTAAAGAACGGCTTCATATTACAAGAGTTTGGTGTTTTCACGACAATATTTTGGTAGGGTAAGTTAGCCGGTTATAGGCATTGTCCGGTTGTAGGCACCCCCGAATAACTTTTGATTGAGAGCAGATACAGGTGTTTTCACGATCGGCATTTGTTCGCAATGTCAGCACTATGTTTTATTGCTAATATAAAGCGAACAGACGCATATGCGTAGGAGCTACGCGTTATTCCATGTTTTCATCTCTAAAAATGTATCGCGATGTAATCGTTTATTGTGTTTAAAGTGCGATAAATAACAATAGTAACTTATTGCAAAAGGTCAGTCTAATGTAAATATATGCACGAATTTAAATATATTTTATAATTTTAATTTCAATTCAATCAAAATCTTTGCGAAATAAATTTGCCAGTCATTTGTCGACAGCTATGAATTTTCCAGTTGTGGGCACCTACATTTTACTAGTTGTGGGCACTTAGGTTTTTGTCATTTAAACCTTGTATTTCGCTGACAATTTGCCGAATATTGTTGTTCATGTTAACATAACCCCCTGCGGAGTCTAGGGGTGTAGCCGCGGCCTGAGTTTGAGGGGGGCGGGCAAAGACCCCGCTCGATTATCATGTACGACAAAAATGTAAAGATATCAAAACTTTTTCACAATAATTTAAAAAAAATTAAACATTTTTGGTTTTGGATTTCAAACAGACTTCTTTTCACAACTCGACTATTGAAAATCAGATTTTCGATTGTCAAGCATCTTTGACAGACCAATTCATATGACTTGAAAATTGTAAATATATATATATATATATTTACGAAATTTTTTGCGGATTTTTTAGTGCATTTTTAGCCATGTCGATTTCAAAAATCAATTTTGATGCGTACATTGGAGCCATTTGACGATGATCCCGTGAAGTCTAGTGCGAAAGCCTATTTAAAATTTTATTTTCATCTATTTTCATAACTGAAGGCTTTGAATATGAATAAATTGTGTTTTTTCTCTATATAGTGGCGTTTTACTCCATATTTTCCCATTTTGAGGAATTTTCCTGATGTGCCCACAACCGGTTAAAAAAAATTGCATGATGAAAAATGACTACTTTATGAAAAGTTAAAAATGTTTTTTTTTAAATTGATATAAAATTAATTCCTTTGCCAGTAGTTAGCTAAGGTCTCTAGCTACCCGATAATATGCTTATTTTGCAAAAAATATTGAGTTGGTCAAAAGTTATGGCCTAAATAGCTAACTGTGCCCATAACCGGTTAACTTCCCCTACTTATAACTCTCACTGATTCATCAAACGCGCATTTGCGCGCTTGTCAATTTCTCGTTTCGGCAACTCCTACTAACAGTTGACCAATAAGGTAGTCAACGATTCTGTTTTTATAACTTGGAAGTATCGCTGTTTAACCCAGATATGCCTAAAATTTTTGTATCGGTTTTATATTAAAACAAATAATTAAATTTTACTAAATAAATACAAAGAAATATAATATATTGATTTAAAAAGTTTGATTAACGCCAAAGTACAAAATTTTGGCCGACCTATATATAGTACATTAGGAACATATATACCTAACCGTCACCCAAGAATATAATACTTTCTATTATTTTTTGTATGATAGTCTACAAAACATTTAATTTGCATACCAATATCACACTTTAAATAACGTGTCGTAGTTTTTTGATGGCAATTATCACATATAGTTTGTGTCTTTTGAGGGATGACAAAATGATTTAATTGGTCATATCTTATATTTAGGCTATTTTTATTAGACGAATGTCCTTTTTGGTAAGTCTTTAGTTTTTGTTTTGAAGTAATAATATTATAGCTACAGTCCTTCTGAATTTTAAAAGATCAAAATCATTCCCATTATTACAATGAAGATGCCAAGCGTTTTGAATACCGGAATGGATTGGATTTACGCTCACTCCATTTGAAGAAAAGATACAATGTTATTATCATGCAATAACATTTTTATTTTAATTGTTTTGTAGTTATGTTCCTCTGGACTCTTTTTCCATAGATTTATTATGCATCAGTGACTGCTGCGATAAACGGTTTTCTCTTATAATTCCTTTTCCATAAAAACCCTGTGGCGTGTTACCACTTTTTATTTTTGGATATTTACAATGGTTATTTACAAGTTGGGAAGGAATATATACAGGTGCGCTGAAGTTGAGATGACGTCGGCGGTGGCCGAACCGGAGGTGGATCGCTGCTGATGGTTGCACCGGAGGTTGATCGCTGGTGATGATTGCACCGGAGGTGAATCACTGACGGTGGCAAAAATAAAGTTGATGCTGGAGGCAGTGTTGTCTTAAAGTGTGCAGCTCGATGAATCGTAGTAACAGGTCGATCGAGGAACGAGGAATAAGATGAAGTAATCAAAAAGGAAAGGTATTTATAGTAAAAGGGTTGAAAAGAAGAGTAAGGGTCCCACGCTCGAGGACAAAAGCTGTCGCAATGGTTTACGACCGCATTACCAGTCTAACGGTAGTGTTTACTAATAAACATTTACCGCCAAACTGGAATTTAAGAAAAGAAAGGTTGGAAATTGATTATGCAGATTTGAGCGTGAGTGGACATGGATCTTAGGTTTTTGAAAGCAGCGTGGGGTGGATAGTAAAAGGATTACCAGCAAGGAAGTACCTAAAACTGCAAAACATTGCCCATTTAACCAAACTTCTATCTCCACTAATAAGAAAGATACCCATGTTAGCCTACTCAATTTGGGACACACTGTATACGTTTTCTGAGCGCAAAATTGATTTTAAAATAACTCAGGCAAATTGAAACCGACTTCAATGAAATTTGGATTGAAGGTAGCTTTTATTAGTGGAAACTTACTGTCCGAGTTTCAACTAAAAATATTGAAAATATTTTCTGAAATAACATTTCTACTGAAATTTTTTTAAATATTCAAATGGCTGTGGTTTGATGACCTATTAACTTATGACAATTTTTTTTTACCAAATTGAAGGTTTTTACTTATACTTTTAGGCGAAGAAACTCAAAAGTTTTAAATTTTCAAAATTTGACCTGTTTTAACCTATTTACGGTAGGGGAGTGTACCCGGGTATGAGACGGGTTTTGTTTATGATTCAAAATTTTTCACTCGTTAAGTCAAATCGATTTTTCTATTCACTGTTGGAAAGGTAATGAATATACACAACTTTTATCCGCAGAAAGTTTTGTCATTCCATTAACACGCAAAATTTTATGATCATTTTTCTATGCATCGATTTTTTGGAAAAAAAAATTGTATCTAGGTATGAGACACCTATAAAAATACATTAAAAATTGTAAATTATAAAGTAAAAACCTCATATCTGTTATAAAATTTTAATTTTTTATGCTTTCCATTATTTTTATTTATCAATTTCCTTTTCATAATCGTCGCAATTTTTTTATGTGTAGAAGCTTGCACACAAGTTTGGGGACTTCAAATGAACTGGCCGCTTGCAAATATTGCATTAGATGTTGTTAACAGCGCTTAATGTGTTCGGCAACAACTTTATACAAATGATGTTTTTGCTTTGGAACCCTTGGGTGGTGGTGATATGCGGTGTCTAATACACGGACAATGACGACATTTTGAGAATTACAAAAAAAAATTGTTATTTTCTTTAATCTCAAATAACTTGGTAATTATAAAAATTACAAAAAAAAGTTTAATATAAAAGTTACTAGGTATCATAAAATAAAAATGGAAATTAACTCAAAATTAAATTCAAAATGGCGGCTTCCAAGATATTGATACCAACTTTCTTATTTTAAATAGACGCCATATTGGATTTTTACATAATTAAATAGAATTTTTCTTCTCTTTTCAACCATGTATAACAACCCATATTTAAATAAAAAATTATTAATACAGTCAACTCGCGTTATAACGAATTTCAAGGGACCCACGAAAAAGTTCGTTATATCGAAAGTTCGTTATATCGAAATTCCTTATTATAAAAGCATAAATTAACAAATTTTTACTTTGTTTAGAGATATAGAATTAATCAATCCAAAACACCACAAATTCGTTGTCGTTTATTAAAATAACCAATATAACGCAGAAATGTAAAAAAAAATAATAAAACAATAGAAAACAACAATAAAAAAAAAACAATAGAAATAATACAAATAGAAACACGTATAATCTAAAAAAACTCCGTAATTTTAGTTTGTATGCAGGTGACTGTACGTGTCTGTTCAATTGCGTTCTCCAGATTTAAGATACTTGAGAATACACTGTCGTCAAGGTCATGGCTTTGCAAGTAATTGATAATTGATAGTGTTAAGTTTGCATTTCTTTAAGATAAAAAAATCAAAAATTGTGTAGAAACACATTATGTAAATTATATAACATACCTACAGTACTCACTTTTTTAACAAAAATTATTAGACTTTGGTCAAGAAAACTTCGTTATATCGAGGGGACCAAAACCCATTAAAATTTTCGTTACAAAGCGAGATTTTCGAGGGACCGGCGGTTTCTTTCTTTATATCGAGATTTTCGTTATATCGAACTTCGTTATAACGCGAGTTGACTGTAATATTAAAGGTTTTACTCACAGTATCAAAACCTTTACTTATAAAACAAATGAAACTTATATTAAATGTTCAAAATGCTGACCATTATTTCTTAAACACAATAGACACCGTCTTCGGACACTTGTGGTTATTTTTTGCAGGGTTACGGTTGTTTTAAAACAAACAAACCATTGGACGCCGGTCATTCGTGCAATTCAGTTTAATGATAATTTTTTCGTAATCATAGAATTTTTATGAACAGAAAACTTACGTTTTTTGCTCAAAGAAACTCGGGTTTTTGGCATTTAGTAAAAATGCAATTAATAATAAAGGCAATATAAAAAATATCGCTCAAGCACACTAAATGTAAAAAATTGCATATGCGTTCAACACAAGAGTAGAGAACAACACATGCAAAACATTTACAGCGATACCGTTTCGAAAGTTTTTTCGTTAATTTCGTTAAATCATAGTGTGCAGCGAATATTCAAATAAAAAGCGCAAAACCATTTAAGTATAATAAAGGTCTTTTAATAATATTTATGTAATATGATTTTGTAAATAATCTATACTAAATTATTTTTTATTACACTTTTTCAAACAAGAAAATGTTTGATGCACTTATGTAGTAATAGTCAAGAATGAGATTAATGTAACAAATTAAAATAATCATAGTATCGTATATTAATTAGTTGTTTTAAAAATATAGTTCAAATAATAATAATTAAATCATGTCCATAATGCATATGAAATGTATCGTATTCAAAGCAAAGCGTTTTTAAACGTGAATCGTGGTTCCAACCACCGATCGCCTAGCGGTGAGTAGTTTATTCAGTGTGGGTCCGTAACATTGATAAAAATTCCAATATCGCGATGTATTCGCCACCTGGATCTTGTTACAATTTTTGTTTGTCGGCGCGCAGCCTTAAGCTCTAAATAATCATTTACGACGTTCTGTAACAAAACTAAAATCTGTAAAAAAAATAGTACTTCTTCCTACTAAACGTTAAAGGGAGCCACATTACGTACCACTTTTAACGTGACCTCGGAGCTGCAAATCCGCCTATAACATTAGCAATCTAGGTATATATAATCAAAGCTACCATCAATAGACAATATACTGCACTCACTCATATTGCAGTTACTCATTCTAAATCGACTCCTCTTATTTTTACTTTGAGAATTACCTCGTACCACACCGTTGCCCTCCAGGAGAAACTTTCGAGCTGCTATAACGCGCTCTTAAAAACTTCAATTTACACTGCTGCAAATTACATGGAGTGTGTTTTATATTAAAGATTGTATTTTACTAATAACACCAAAATGCATTTGCAGCCGATTAAGAAGTCGTAATGAAGCAGGTGAGACTTCTTCGCGGTGTCCTATATTTAGTACATTAGGCATATCTGGGTTAAGGGAGCGTTCAAGTATTACGTAACATTTTAACCCGGGGGGAGGGGTTTAAGGAAATGTTATTGTGTTATGTTTACTAAGGAGGGGTATAAATGTACTGTTACGTAACATTAAAAGTTTTATTGAGTATTTATAAAATTGATAGTTGAAAATTAAATTTCGCGCTTTTACGATGAAAGAAGTTGGTATAGTCCAACGCCATCACGCAGATTAGAGAGTAGACAGATCTCTCACTGATGACGTATTCTATTGTTCTCGTTGGTAAGGCATAAACCTCTGCGCACAGCAAAATGAGCCTCTGCGCAAGAACATATGATCAAAAGGCCACCATAGGCGTGTGTACGAGTTTCTCATACACGATCACAAATATTCTTATTTTTAACAGAAACTAAAAAACAAAAATATTAAGCAATACAAACCTTACAGGGCTTTACTTATATATAAATTAGTGCAAAATATAATTTAAAATGTTTGAAATAAGTAAAAAAAAAAACTGTAGTATAAATAAAGTATTAAGAAAAACCTTTTATAACAAATCGCGAAGTAACTCTGTTAATTATAATATTTATTAGTAAATTACTGAATAAAAACAAACCTGTATAAGAAACCATAAAACTAAAGGTAATTTCTTTTAGAATTAGGGGCAGTGCGCCTATGTGAAAATTTTCGCGCATGTCTGTTTGTCACCTCTGGTTTTCAAATCTCAGAGAACAAAAGACTGAGATATCTGTCTACTCTCTAATCTTTGACCATCATGTGAAAAGCGCTGCCAACATATTTCGAGCGTTTACAATGAACCGTCTGTTATAAAGAAAAAATTTAATTTAGATTGTTCTAAACACGTCGATAATGTTACGTAACAAGTTTTGATCAAAGGGGGGTAGATTCCAATTTGTTTCGATGGGGGGGAAAATTGCAAATAAAACGTTACGTAATACTTTAGTAATTCTTTAATAAAAGAAAATAATACATACCTTATATGTACTTTCAAAATCAACTTTTTAGGTTAAACTCAAAATACAGCTGTATTTCACAGACTTACAATATTCGAGCCATAAAATCGATAAAACTTTCGTTAACGCGCATAAATTCAAAATTGTTTCATCGAGGGTTATAAGTACCATTTTTTGTTTTTTATAGTTTGTAAGAGTGTATAACAGAAAATCTAAAAAAATTTAGTACTTTTTCTAAAATTCACATGAAGCGTAAACAAAAACTAAAAATTTTGAGCATAAGTGAGAAAATTATTCTTATAAAAGAAGTGGAAACTGAACTGAAAAGAAAAAAGGATATATCTAAAGACTTCGGTATTCCCGCAAACGCTTTATCAAGGATTTTAAAAAACAAAGACCTACTTGCAGCTGCTGAAGATACAAATGAATACAATTCTAAAAAACAGTTAAAGGAGTGGCCTTTTCCCAACCTGGAAAAAGCTATTTTGTATCAATGAAGCAAAAGACAATTACTACGTTTCCACAGTCATTCAATACGGGTTGAATACGGATTCAATACTGTTGTCGGGTGAAAAGTGGTCATGGAAACCCTGATTCAATACGTATTGAACACGATTTAGATTCAGATACGTACTACGTTTCCACGGTTATTCAATACGGGTTGAATACGGATTTGCGATCCAACAAGTACGTGTTTCCATAAATAGTTTTGAATACGAATTGAATACATTTACGATACAGCAATCAGCTGTTTTCGGAAAACTTATTTTCTAGGTTAATACGTAGAGCAGGTTCGAAATAAAATTGTGTTGTTTATTTTATTGTGTGCCATAATTCTATTAAATTTCATGACAATTTAATATAAAGGTGTATATATTTTAAATTATCATTAGAAAGCGCCAGTGATCTCCAATTGCGCATGCACGATCGCGAGTTACGGGTTTCCATGGAACTCAATACGTTGAAATTCAGATACGATCCTAAAATTTACCGTATCGTATCTGAATCTAAATCGTGTTCAATACGTATTGAATCAGGGTTTCCATGACCACTTTTCACCCGACAACAGTATTGAATCCGTATTCAACCCGTATTGAATGACTGTGGAAACGTAGTACATATTACCTAGGTACTTAATAACTATCAATAATGTTAATGATTGTTTACAAATTTTGGTTAATTTGTATAAAAAATGGTAAGTATTGAAAACCAAATGTATAAAATTGTAAAAAGCTTCAAGTTATTAAAAAATTCGAGTTATTGATATAAAAATATTGACATAGGCATACTGGTAAACAACGTCGCGTTTTATCAGGTTCTTTAAGGAAGAAACATTTACATCAAATACGTTTATTTTTCTTAAATATATAAACATTATTAAGAAATAATTTAATCACGTATTTTATAATCAAAGACTTATATGTTGAAAAATAAGGCAATTGGACAATGATCAGAACCGAAAACTTCGTTCCTTATTACATTATCACAAACATTTTCCATCAGGCGCCCAGAAACAATAAAATAATCTAATCTCCTATAAAAATAATTAAATCAGTTTTTATTAAATTATACTGAAGAATATTCACATACCACCCAACATTTTTCGAACGGGCATTTCTCATGTATGTCCAAAAAGTATATGCTCCAGTTTGGTCAGGATATAGTTTTCGGAAGGTGTCGACATAGCCATCACCTAAAAAATCAGTCATACCTTCCCGTTCCTCTTTTGTGAAGCCTGCATTTTTAGTATTTGTTTTTGGATTAGCTAAATCAATTTCTGTATGTGCAACATTCATATCTCCACAAACAATTACTGGTTTTTTCTTATCTAAATTCTTCACATAGTTTTTAAAAGCTTTATTCCATTCTAAACGCTTTGGAAGTGTTACTAAATGTCTTCCTAGAAATGAATTTATTAAGGTTTAAAATATGAGTATTGAAAGATATAATTTACCAGCATTTGGAACATAAACGGATATAACATAAAACTTATCATATTCTGCAGTAACACATCGACCCTCATCATCGTGTGCTTCATCGCCAATGCCATATTCAACAGAAATTGGCTCTTTTTGTGATAGTAAAGCAACACCTGCATAGCCATCCTTAACACTGTCGTGCCAATACTTTTTATATCCTTCTACCTTTAGAATTTCTGGAGGTAACTTGGCCTTATTACATTTGGTTTCTTGCAGACAAATAACATCTGGTTTTTCATATTCAAAATAAGTTAAACCACCTTTTTTTATCCAAGCCCGAAGCCCATCAACATTCCAATTTGCAATTACAAAATTATGAGATTCGCCCTGGGTATTACTTTTTGTACATTTAAAGTTGATTGTTTCAAAAGACGAATTCGTTTTATTTAATGGTTTAGCGTCACCTTTGTTTGAAGTTTTCGGTTTAGACTCTTCAGTTGGCTCTTCTTCGGTGTCACTATCTTCTTTCACAACTTTAGCTTGCCGCTTTCTAAGATTTGGTTTTTCTTGCTGCTCATTTTTTGCAGTTGGTTTCTTTTTATCTTTAGTGCTAGGCTTATTTTCATCTTCTTCGTTTTTAGTAGCTGCCTTCCGTTTACCTCTTCTATCTGATTGTTCTTCATCCTGTTTGGTTCAATTAAGAGGTTATAATTATTAATTTATTTTCATACATTTGTCACCTTTAAAGAATCTGCCTTTCTTTTAGGCGGCATTGAAAATAATCGTAGTTTATTTTGGAAATCACAAATAATCCGATTTTGATAAGTTTCTGAAACCTGTAAAACCGTTCTTCGATTAATAATTCTAAGAAATGCTAACTTCACCGCCATAAAAGTAGTGCCAATCCATATTCAACGCAAAAGTTACTACTTAAAATTTTTAATTTGAATTTTTATTTATAATTAAAAAAAATTTTTTATGTAATAACAATTTTATTTAAATATAAATAATATAACTAAATATATAAAACAAATAATTGTAGAGTTTGCAAATAATATATGTAAAAGTAATGGTTTTATCTCAAGCAGCTACATCAAAGAATCGATCAATTATAGCAGATACTTCGTCTGGTTTATATTTAACATACTTATCAAAATTTTTGGAAAAATTAATGTTGGAGTACCTAAAATTAATTATAATTATATAAAAGTATAGATCTTTCGAATTTCGCGACACGCAAAATGCGCGAAGAAAGAAGGGCAATTTCGGTAAATATAGTACAAAATCGACACACAAAAGGCCGTCCTATAAGAATTCGATCTGAACGTAGAAAATACAGAATTTATTTTTCCATAAAAAAATGAGATTTAGAGTTATAGTTTTTATAAATAAAAAATCCACCTAGAACGAATACTCAAAATACAATACTAAAAACCACAAATAGAACAAGACAGCACCGTCGAATCACCAAGAAACGCGAACAAAAAATGGCAATAATAATTTGTCCGGTAGTACAGTACTTGTCGAAAACTTCCAATTAGTATACGCGGTTCACGCGCCGAGTAGCACTCAAGGTCGAGTGCCACGAGATTCCGAACATCTATACTTACATTTCGTAGAACGCATTATATTTAGGAATAACGTATTCTTTGTTATCTCTTTTTAGACTTTCTCGAAGTTCGATATCTGGTATTGAGTAACTTCTCTGAACCTTTGCTATATCTTCCAATTCCTTATTAAAACCCTAATATAGTTTAGAATTAAATATTAATTGTTACTGATACTATTTTTCAAGTAATATAATAAAACTTACAGCAAATCGTTCTTTAATTAAAGCTCTATCCTTATCTCGCAATTTATCACCATGCAATAAATTCACGGGAGAATCATCAACACTCCATATGTAACTTAACAGCTTGCTCCAACTAGTTAAAACATTTATTAAATCAGTTAGTTTATATTAAACATAAAATACCTTGTCGAATAAGATTTCTTATGATCTTGAATAGAATTGTAATAATATTGTTCACATTTTGGCTCTGATATTTTGTATAATTCCAGCAAGTTACTTCGTTGTAACGATTTAAGTACATAATTATTATTGTTTAATCTAAATATAGCCTTAAGCGCAACATCATTGTATTGTTCACTTTTGCTCAATAATGTATGGTTTAATTGAACCAACACTTTTTCTAGAAAAAGGAAAATTAAATAAAAACAATGGAATTAATTGTTATTGCTGTTCATACTAATATATAAGCCAAGAAGTGCTTTATTTTTATCTCCAGTTTTCATTTTTTCCAATTGCAAACTATAGCTAGGATCGTCAACAAGTACACGTCCAAGTGTTTCAGTGTATTCCAAAAGTTGTTCTAAAAACATTAAAACATTACTCGTTAGTTCATGTACAGTCCCATCTTTTGGTAATTGAGTTACGGAATCTGATCTTAAACTTTCTATAAAATCATCCAAAGCCTTCGCACCCTAAAATAATAATTTAAAAATAATATTAAAAAAATATCAATTACAGTAGACCCTCGTTATACCGTGGATTCGGATTAACGCAAAAGAATGAGGTCGATTTTACGTACTTAAAAGTTAAAGTAGTATTTCAAAATTCTCAGAAAAAATTTCATAGGATATTACAAAATCCTAATAAGAATTTTTATTTGAAATTGGAATACTAGTGTGTATGTACATATTGTCATCAGAGTTATTACCATAGTTAAGAGTTGTCCTGTACTTATTGAGTGACGCTCCGTATAACGCGGATCAGTTTATAACGCGAGTCACCGTTACCGGCCGCTGCCGGCAGTATAACGAGGGTCCACTGTATTTTTAAAATATCTTACAGTTGAATGTAATGTGTTGAGTATGGAATCAAATTTCAATTTAACATTGGAGTCACATTCTTCTATTGTTCTTTCAAAATCCGGTTTTAGTATTAAAAGTTGCTTTAAAATTGGAAATATGACCAAAACAGCTCCAAAATCGTGTCTGCTTATGCATCTCTTAGCACGAGATGCAATGTTCTACAAAACGCATTTTCAATTCATACTAGATTATTAACTTATTACCAAATAAAAAAGTCACCTCTCCATCTTGTACAACGGTGTCCATAGCTTCTCTTACAATTAATTCGAACACTCTAGGCTGATGAGTTGGTGCAATTATGCCTTTCATAAATGACTGCTCAACTTGCATTAATTTATGTAGTGCAACAACACAAACTAAGTAGTTCTCCATTTCTTGTTCACTATCAAGTTCCTCTCCACTGTACGGCGTCTCTGTAAACATAAAATACTAATATTTCTTCTTCTTAAAGTGCCGTGCCCGAAATCCGGATTTAGGCTATTTCCTCGCTTGTGACTTGTTTTGTATGTCATAGTTAAAGACTGCAAATTATGCAAAGAGCATATTTTTATTTTCGGGTATATTTGCTCCAAATTATATATGTAACCGTTTCACATACGAATATGGTGTTTTTTATAAGTTTTTTTAGTGGATATAATGCATATTTGGACTTTATACCATAAATGCATATGCTGGTTTATATTTGCTTTTTTTGCATATGTTGGCATATTTAAATATTCTGAAAGCTTTTGCATTTCTCCTAATAGGTAAAAATTCCGACAACAAATTACCTGGGTGGAAATTTACGAAAAAGGGATTAAAGAACAATGCTAATCTTTAGAGTAGAAACAATTTCTATTGACTGTACGGACAATCGGTTCAAAATTTTAGCATTTTTCACAGAAATCCGAATGGTTAGGTAGGTAAATATAGGAACGAAAATGGAATATCGTCATTCTGTTGTTGTTCATACATCGTTCATCGTGCTGTACATCGTTTATTTACTAACGAATCTTTTTTAAACTAGTTTTACGTTCTGAAAATGCCAAAAGCACCAAAAGAAAAGTTGACAGAACTAAAAGAATGAATAGGCAATCTTAGTGAATTAAAAATTATTGATGAAAAAAATGTTTTCTGTACTCTTTGTAATAAAACGGCAAGTTGATTTTTTTCAAGTCAATATTTACATTTAAAGAAGTAGTATTTAGCAAATAAAACGTTACAAAATACCTATTTTAATTCAAAAAGAATTACTATTTATAAAAGCACATTTTGAAATAATTGGAGAGGGGATTATACAGTTAGAAGATCCAAAATTACCATTAAACAATATCTAGTATTAACATTGTCAACCGGATTGAAGAAAAAATAGGAGCCATTGGGGGATTAGTTGGGAACAACATTAAAAATAAATTGACGGATATTTTAAATAAAAATAAAAGATTAATATTTTAAAATTGGCTAACAACGTTTTAAATGACAATGTTAATAAAAGTATACCTATAAGACCTGCTATAGTCACCAGTTTTAAATAAACAGTGATAATATCTTGCGTTGTGGAAAAGATCATTTTCATCGTACAAATATATTTTAAGTAATTGTAGGTATAATTTAACAATGGCAAATATTGAAGAATATATGATTATATATTGTTATAATAAATAATTTGTTAATATTTGCTAATGCATTTTATTTTCAAAAAAAGTAAATTGCATATTATTAATGCTTTTTGCACGTTTTACTGCATATTTAGGCAATTTTTAGTGCATACTGCATGCATATATTGAACATTTTAAAGTGCACATTTTCCAGTCTTTAGTTATAGTGTATCACAAAGTCACAAGGGGTGTTATTGGGAAAATTTTCCTGGGGCAGTTTTACCCTTGTTGGTTGCCCACTGCCCTGCAAGGGAAGAGAGGCGTATAATTAAACGATGGTCGCTCAGCGCATCAGTCCACACACTAAACCTTTGCGCCACGCCACTCTAATTAATTATAAAGAGTACCAAGCACATAGAAAAAAGAATAAAAAAAATAAAGCAAAAAAAATATAAGAATAAAAGTTTTCCTAATTTATGTGTTCTATAACTGGGTACAATTATAAATTTTGTGCTATTTTAGGTGTAATCGGAAATTGTATCAACTTCAACTTTTTGAGTGGGAAGAAACAATTTTTTTTCTCAAAACCTTTCCAAAAATATATAACAAGTTACTATTTCATTCAAAATGAGTAAACAATTTCAAAAAAATAATACTTTTATCAATTTTTTTTATGTACGTTCTTGAGAACCTATAAAAAAATCGTACTAAAACACTTCAAAAGAGGTGTTTAAATAATAACTAATTATACACTTCTGGAAAGCTCTTGAAGTGTTTTAACTAATTTAAAAAAAATACTACCTTCTAGGTAAGATAAGTAAGTTAAGACCGTTGATAGTTAAAGTGATAGTAGTACAAAATTTATATTTATGTTCATCTATTGATCTAAAAAATTAAAAAAACTTTTATACATCTACTTTTTTTGGAAATTCTTATTAGTTTAGTAGTTATAGGCTCATGAGACTTTGGATGGGACACCTGTTGTATTTATAAACAAAATATTTATTTAACAAACCTAAGTGTGAAGATGATCTTCGAGTACCTAAAGTTAATCCAGTGGAATGTTCAATAGTCTGGGAAGCTCTCAACAGCATACGGTTTGCTTTCTTTTCAAACACTTGATGTAAACGTCTTGTAGATGGTCTACGAGATGGTTCATGTCTATTTTGAAATTTGGGTCTCTAATATAAAATTTAAAGTTTATTCTCAAATCTAAAAATTTTTATTACTGTACCAGCATAGGTGAACCTGCAGTTCCATGAACACTTCCTCCGCTCACGGATCTTTGATGATTACGTAGTAATGTTAAAGATCTTTGTAATACTCCTCCTCTTATTTTGCCATAAACTGTTAAAAATTCATCACGACCATTTTCTAAAAGCCATGCAGCCATTCGAATTAATTCACATTTGATTGTTTCCGGTATCTGTGGAGGAGGCGAAGGAACATCTTCATTAGATGTGTCTATAATAAATTTTGTAAAAATTTGAATTTCATAGTTATTCTACTGTTACCTTCATCATTATTCATTAAATTCAATAATGTTACTGGTAACATAGGTTTATTGTATTTATCCAAAATTGTTTTAAATTCCGAGTTTAGTTTATCACTACCTTTATTAAAAAGTGTGGTCTAAAATATAAAAATACATTCAGCTTTAAATTATTATATGTAAGAAAAATAGACCAGAGTTACTATAACACAATCATCATTAAAAAATATGTATTTTTTTAGTTTTTAAATGAAATACTTATGATGAAACCATGCATGTAAAAAAATAAAATACTTTATTTCATAGTTTTGGAACTAAAATTGACTATTAGTTAGCATTGTGTTTAAATATATATATTCATATAATGAAACTCTGCAATATGTAAATAGTCCCACTATAATAACTCTGATGAAAATATACATACAACATTATCCAGTTCCACACTTTGTGGTATGTGCTTTTCAAAATACTTCTGTGCAATTGCTAAGCGAATTAAAGATTGTATATAAATATCTAAATCAATTCCACCTTCAGTTACAACACCAGGTCCTTTTTCAATAACATCTTCAACTGCAGTTGATACTTCATAATAACTAATCACACTGTCTAAAGATTGCAATGTACGTTCAATATCTACAATAAAATTACAAATTTAAATTGCTTAACAACTACAAAATATAACATACTATACTGGCACTTTTGTAAATTTTCAGTTTCATTATAAACAGGCAAAATGGTATCTTCTAATCTTGATAAACGTTGCTCAAATGTGTTTAGAATACTGTCTATGCCATTCTTTATTTGAGCACTCTTTCCTATACGTTCTTTTAGTAAATCTAAATTAGACTGTTCCTGGAATTTATAAAATACTGAAATATAAATTTTCGCTTCTTAATACTAAAGTACCTTATCGAGCTTATTTTCAATTTCTAGTTTGCGTTCTTCAACTAGATTCATTATATATTTTAACCCCTATTTTATATCGTATTAAAAAATAAAAAAATCCCAAAAATATTAATAGAAATGTAAGGTTAGAATAGCAATTATCCGCATAGTTGTCAGATTGTGACTTTGAAAGCAGCGTTTTCAAAATTATTTGTTAATTAAATAACAATTTTATTAATTAAATAAAAATCGTACTATTAATAAATATTATATAAATTAATAGATAACTGTTTTTAATGAAATGGTATTTTTTATTACAAAGTCACTTATAAAGTAAACATTAATTAGTTTAAAAATGTAAAGTATTTAAAGATATTGACTTTTTAAATATAAGATAAACAAATTGATTTGGATAAAAGTTTTAAATTAATTTTAATGTCTCCGCGATTATAAACCTTGTATTTTCAATATTTGATTTAGAAATTTTATAAAATTTTAAATTATGCGCTATTGAAACTTTTTCCGTTTTTTAAGGTTATGTATTTTTTCAATCGAAATTGGTGATGACTTTTGGGATAAGAAAAGCGTAATTAAAAAAAAAGCGAATTAAATATAAAACATATTTAATTTGATATTGGGCATTGTTAAAATGAATTTAGGAACAACAAATCAGTATGGAAATGGGTTACTTTATGCAGGTTTTAATCAGGACCAAGGTAATTTTTATCCTTTATTTTATAAAATTAGATCGTTAATTGCGCAATTTTTGATTAGGTTGTTTTGCTTGTGCTACAACCACAGGTTTTAGAGTATATAATTGTGATCCTCTGAAGGAAAAAGAGCGACAAGACTTCACAGATGGTGGACTTAGCTATGTAGAAATGCTGTTTAGATGTAATTATCTTGCTCTAGTTGGTGGTGGAACTAAACCACTTTATCCACCAAATCGAGTCATGGTTTGGGACGACTTAAAAAAGACTACACCTATATCTTTAGATTTCAATGCACCTGTTCTTGCTGTTAGATTACGAAGGGACAGAATCGTAGTAGTTTTAGGTATGTTGTAAGTTTTTTCTTATTGAATAACACTACATCTTATGTAAAATCTTTTAGAGGGAGTAATTAAAGTGTACACTTTTACACAAAATCCACAACAGTTACATGTCTTCGAGACTAGTGCAAATCCTAAAGGACTATGTGTTTTATGTCCAAATAGTAATAATTCACTATTGGCATTTCCTGGACGGAAAACAGGTCACGTTCAGGTGGTAGACTTAGCAAATACTGAAAAACCCCCTTTAGATATAGCTGCACACGAGGCTACATTGAGTTGCATAGCACTTAATTTACAAGGAACACGATTGGCAACTGCCAGCGAAAAAGGAACGTTAATAAGGGTATTTGAGACCAGTAATGGGCATAAAGTTGCAGAATTAAGACGTGGTGCACATCAGGTAGTGGTTTTTTACTGAAATTGATAATTCTGAAGTTTATTGTTTATTTTTAGGCAATAATTTACTGTATTAACTTTAATCACACCTCTACTTGTTTGTGTGTTGCTTCTGACCATGGAACAGTACATATTTTTGCATTAGATGATCCAAAATTAAATAAACAATCTTCCTTAGCTAATGCTACTTTTTTACCTAAATATTTTTCATCAAAATGGTCATTTTGTAAATTCACTGTACCTAATGGGCCACCTTGTGTCTGTGCTTTCGGAACTGATAATAATTCTGTTATAGGTAAGTTTGCTTATGTAGTTTTAATAGGTGACATATTTTTTCTTTTAGTGATTTGTGCTGATGGATGTTATTATAAATTTATATTCAACAATAAAGGAGATTGCACGCGTGATGTTAGTGCACAATTCCTTGATATGACTGATGACCATTCTTAGACTATTTATCAACTTAATTAAAAAATAATCAGCCTCTAAACAATGTATCGAATTCAATGAGCATGAAAATCTTAGATAGTTTGCTAACCTTCACTGTCTTATTTATATCATTCAATTTATCCCAATCTAGTGCTATAATTGTACTATTTGATAATTATTCTGATTATTTACAAATTATCAGATTTTTGAATGTTGTAGTTATAAAATTGCTCATTGAATATTAGTTACTATTTTTCATTTTCGTAAAGTTATGCCGAAAATGAATTTTAGGTTTTTTAAATACGTACGTTTTGGTTTTTTTATAAAATAAGTAATAAAGTAACATACGTTGTTTATATTTTTGTTACATTTGATAAGATATGGAAAATTATATTTGTTAATCGGTTTTTATAACATGTATTTAAAGAATTTATAGTATGGTTTTTCAACACAAGGATACAAAATTGAAGCTTTAAAATCGAATATTTCTTTGCTGGAAATGCTTATGGCCTTATAAAAACATCAGTAAAAATTGTATAATACACTGTAAATACATTGTATTTTTATAGGCGTTGTTAGTTGTACATATGTAGTTGCTGATTTAGTTTTTAAATATTTATCAATACAATTAAATTCAAAGTATTCTTATTTTAACAGTACATACAAAACCTATCTTAGATTTGTTAGAATTCAACAAACAGACTGAAGTGCAGATAATCAAGCTGGGTTAGAATAAAAAGAAAAGAACAGTCCATTCTACAATAAATTTAAACAATTTTATTAACGTAAATTCTTCAAACTTAATTGATACATTTAAGTTCGCAAAATTCTAACCCTCTACCTTAACACTATAAATCTTATCATTACTTTCTTAAGGAGTACATGATATAATTGATGTAAGATTAAAAATTCTTAAAATTAATGAAGCAATGGCTTAGTACTCCTTTGATCAGCTTAAATTCATAATTGTAATTTAATACACACAGTTATTTAAATATTTATAAAGTAAGGATTTAATCACGTTCTCGTTTCTTATCGCTAGAACTTGAATGACGAGAATGAGAACGACGATCACGATCACGGCTTCTCGATCTTGATTTGTACGAACGGCTTCTAAAAAAAATACAAATGATATAAAGCACTTTAATATTTCATAGAATTTGAAATTTTAAGCGCCGCAGTTAAAATGAAATTCGACCATTAAAAAGAGAAATAGAATACATATTTATATACATATATGCATGCAAGATAGTAAGTCTAATTTTGAATTTGAAATTAAGAGTCTTGTGTATAAATCTAACTGAAAGCAGTACATTTTTAATCATTTCACATACAGAACGTTTTTGCCCGTACGTAAGCCTAGTAATATACATATTTGCAAAGTAAATGTGTCTTTTCACACTAAACCAGTGTTGCCCAACCTTTTTTTTAACATGCCCCACCTAAGACAAACTAAAATTTTGATGCCCCACTTATGTAACACATAAATATTTTTTTTTATTTAAAAATTAAATTATACCGTAAATGAAGTCCAATTATAACTCGTTTAAGACCCAATATTTAGGTTTTAGCAAGAAATCACTAAGAAATTAAGAAAAAAAACAATAAGTAAATTTTCAAAACATATAAATCGGTAGAATACTAAAAATCAAGTACGTTTTCAAATTGTCCCCTTGAATAATAATATTGCCCCCCTAACACTTAAATTGCCCCAAGTGGGGCCATGGGGCCAACGTTGGGAAACACTGCATTTAACGGTTAATGGCTTTTCACCGTACAGCCGGGTTAAAACGCCTGTCCCAACGGCCGAATTCGACGAGCCCTTGTATGAAACATCTTGGTAGTGCATATGTAATTTAATTTACTTAATTAATGCAAGCTTTCTACTAGAACAGGATTCCCTAACCCTGCGCCCGCGGACCGCTTTACGTGTGCCGTCGTTGGGCGACCATTATAAAAAAAACTAGGACTAAACGCTTATTTTGACAAAAAATACCCACGTGGCACTATAAATTTACCTTGAAAAAATAAATGGTGCCCGCCGCCCTACCGGCAGTCTGGAATGTGCTTTTAGGCGCAAAAACGTTGGGAACCCATGTACTAGAAGTCTTTTGCACCGGCTCTCATTTGCAATCACATTTTTTATTGTCTTTTCCCACATTTTCATAATTTTTAGAAAAGTTTAAGAAAATATGGATTACTTAAATATCGATATGCAGTGGCGGATTTGCAGTCTCGGCCGCCCTAGGCCCCAAGCCATCAGCCGCCCCATTGTGGCGAAAGGTCTAATACGCCATAATAAGTTTTTTGACACGATTGGGGCCGCGCCCTAAATCTGGCCGCCCTAGGCCCGGGCCTACCGGGCCTTAGGGTAAATCCGCCACTGTCGATATGGAAGTACTGATTGCCCTCATAATGGTTAGACCTATGTTGTGGAACAGGACAAACTATATTTACAAAAACAGGATTGCAACGATGTGCGTTGCTGATAATTTTCCCATCCATAATAAAACGACGAACAAGCAAGTCGGCCAGTATAAAACTAATTAAATTGTAGTTAAATATAAAAAAATATAAAAATCGTAGTTTTTTCTCGTATGGGCGAAAACGGTGTAAAAAGGCCCTTAAAGTTTAATAGCTCAATGCGCAACTTGAACGGCTATTGATACATCACCGTGATGTTTAGATTGCTTATTGTATTGTTCTTTGAATTAAAATATAAATTCTCTGAATGAAGCATTTGTTGCCGTTTTTTACAAGCAATAAGAGATGCTATGAACATTGTTTTAGAAGAATTGATAATTAATTTTTAAAAATAGTAATGTTGTACTTACTTGTCCTTATCTTTGTCTTTTTCCCCATGACGATGACGATCACGAGATTTAGAACGATGTCTTTTTGAGCGTCGGTCTAATTCTCTGCCGCCAACATATTGTTCTCTATGTCTTTCACGATATCTTTCTTCTCTTTCAAAATCGCGATCACGTTCTCTCATAGACTTACGTTTTTCCTCTTTCCTTTTTTCAGCAGTTACCTGTAAATTAATAAGTAATAAAACAAGGAAAGATTTTGATTATGTACAATGTACCTCTAATTCAGAAAGTTTTTCTCTAATCTTAATGAAACCAAGATGTAATTTTCCGCCAAAGTGATCAGCAAGTCGCCGATCATTATCATGAATGCCTAAATATGCAGAACATACTTCACAAACACGCAATTTCTGTTGCTGGTAGCTGCTTGCTGGCATTGAATTTCTGTATTCTTGTTCTGCTTCCAATTTTTTCTTCCTTAGCTCGTCCACCTAAATTTTTGGTAAGTAACACTTTTAGAACGTATGTATACAAATTAACTCACTTCTTCCATGAGCTTCATGCTTTCATCAACAAATCCTTCTTCTCCAAGTTGTTCAGCTTTGGCTAATTTCTGTCCAATTTGTTCAGCAAGCTCATGGACGCTGTTAGCTTTTGCGGCTACTTCTGCTGATAATTCTTCTTGGGTTTCTGCAAGACGTTGTTTAGCTGCCTCGGTACGGCGATCGCAGTCGCTAATGAATGCTTGTAAGTGTTCCATAGCCTAAATAATTATTATAATTAATATTCGCTTTAAGCTATTAAAAAATATAAAGACTTACATCTAAATCATAAAAGTAATCCTTGGCGGCTTGAGCCTTCTCAAAATCTGCTCGTAATGCCAAATCATGAATCTTCGGACATTCTCCCAGGTCCATACGCTGTTAACATAATAAATGCTACCAAATTTAATTTAATTTAAAACAATTTTAATCCTACAATTAAACAGATTGTTGATGTTCAGATGTTCTATCGAAACGGACTGATCATGATTAAAGATGCAATGAGACTTTTGAACGACTTATTTTAAAAAAATCTAACATTTTGGTTCAATAAAATTGCAATAACTCTATTATTTGCTTTATTAGAATCGATTGTTAAAATCTGTTATTTAACATATTCACTGGCCACAACGAACCTGCTGTTGTCACTGAACGTTGAGTACCACGCCCAAACCGCCTATGGAGCGTTTTAAATTTTTTCGCAAAAAAAAAGTGTGACAAAATTATCGTTTAAATAGTAACCACTAAATTAAAATAATTACTAAAAAGTATATGGCACGAAGGGTCAACAACTGCTATTTTATTTTAGGGCAGTGAATATGTTAACAAAAACGCAAAATTAAAAATAAATCCTTATATTAGTAAATAGGGTTACCAACCCTCCAGTTTTAGTCCGGAGACTAAAGAAAATTTAAATAAACGCTATAAATGTATTGGAACAATCTCCAGACTCTTAAATTTTGGATTAGTAACCGATATAATAAATACATTCCATTCTCTTTCGCACTGTTTCGAAATGACACGGCCTAAGAAAAAGAAACTTCTGCAATTTTTGTAGTTATTATATTTTTTTTAAAAATCGATTTTTTCGTTTAATCGAAGCGTTTTACAATTCCCTAAATTCAAGTTTCCATTACTAAATAGTTCGATGACCCGAAGTTAAATTTTACAGCTATTTATAAATATTCTACCTGAAAGATTAGACAAGTTGTTTTGGTCTTATTGTGCTTTAAAAGCTCCATTGTTAACTACGAATAAAAGGTTTTTATTCAAGCTGTTTTGACGGCGGCACTTCAATTGGATTTAAATACTGATTTATGTTTAAATGCATTTTGAACAGTTAGGTTTTTAATATGGTTTTACCGTTTCTTTTACGACAAAAGCAACTATTTTTACATTTTATTTTTCAGTTTAATTTCAGTCATTGGTTGGGTACGACCATGAACAAATGTGTTTTATGTTCTTTATAACTTGTAACAGAGTATAACAGAAAATCTAAAAAAAAATATTACTTTTTATAAAATTATTTACGTACTAACATGGAGTGTAAACGAAAATTAAAAAGTTTAACAATAAGGGAGAAAATTAATCTTATAAAAGAAGTGGAACGTGGGCTCAAACGAAAAAAGGATATAGCTAAAGATTTTGGTATTCCCGCAAACACTTTATCAACCATTTTAAAAAACAGAGACCTAATTGTAGCTGCTGAAGATACAAATGACAAATGTCAACGTTGATAAAGATTTGGAAGTTGCTGAAATTTCTAGCGATGAAAGCATTATAAGTAAAGTGCTAGAAGAAAATAAGAAAAACTGTAAAAGTGAAAATGAAAGTAATACAGATGTTACAGTAAGCATCCCTTCAACAACTCAAGTTTACAATGCAATAGATACTATTTCTCTATTGCTATGTGCTCAAGAAGATGTTCCTACAGATATATTATTATCGGTAAGATCATTGGAAAAATTTGTAGAAACGCAACATTTTGGAGCAATGAAGTAAAAGACAATTTTAGATTACTTTCAATTTAACAGTAAATAATATGTAAATAACTATATTTTTTAGGGTATTAATAAAAATATATAATGTTAATGATTGTAGATCAATTTTGGTTATTTTCTATAAAAAATGAATGATATATATATATATATATATATCCGAAGTATTTAACTGAACTTCTTTTGGTAACTCGAGTTTTTGATATGACGAATTCTTTTTGCTGTCCCTTCGGCTTCGACATATCGAGGTTCGACTGTAATTGTTAAGTGCTTTGTTGTGATTTTCATGAAAAAAAAATAATATAACCAGCTATTTATATAAATAAAGCCTAATTTTTATAAAAGATTTGCTTAAGTATGATAGAATTAATAGCATAATTATTATGGATTATTTTAAGTAATAAAACCCGATTAGTTGATTACACTGGCACACAAAAAAAGAAAAGTGGTCAGTACTTTTGACCAGACCCACCTAGAGTTATGTATTTCAATGCCCTGAATCCGAATTTGGGGTCGGTTTACCCAATATACCTCTAAAATTTTGAGTAAATTGCAAAAAACCACTAAAAATTGCAGTTATGAAAATGAAAATTTGATTAAACTAGATTAAATCTTCCTTATATGTATATTTTGATGAGATGAATCCAAATTCAGAATCTCTTAATCTCGATCATTCATATATTTATCCCAAATCGTAAAAAATAGTAAAAAAGTAGTAAAACTTAGCCAAAAATATCACGAACACACAAAAAAAAGTGGTCAGTACTTTTGACCAGACCCAACTAGAGTTATATATTTTGATGCGCTGAATCCAAATCCAATATCTGTTTGGCCCGTACTCCCCCAAAATTTTGAGTAAATTGCAAAAATCTGCTTCAATTGGCTAAAAATTGTAGTTTTTTGCAATTTACTCAAAATTTTAGGGGTATATTGGGTAAACCGACCTCAAATTCGGATTCAGGGCATCGAAATACATAACCCTAGGTGGATCTGGTCAAAAGTACTGACCACTTTTCTTTTTTTGTGTGCCAGTGTTATTATTGTAACGCGAGCAACTTCATAAAAAAGCGTCAGATTTATAAAGATTTATTTACAACGATAACTGATATTTAACCCATGTTGATATATATATGAATTTGTATGTTAAACAATATAAGTTTTCAAATAGTTGAGTTATTAAATAAAATACAATATTTAAGGAAGCGTTCTAAAATGTTCAGAAGTACACTTGACAACTTTAAACATGAAAAAAGTCCTCTACATTCCGACCTACCACAGAAGAATTCGAAAGAAAACAAAAATTAAATCAAATGTATAAATATAAACAATAAACTTACAATCATAGTACAATTCCTCAAAAAAATGTGAATGTGAAGGTCACCAATAATGATGGTAAACATCCTCTATACGACGAAAAAAATCTTTTACAAGTTATATGTATAAATTATTTCAACAATTAAAAAAGATAAATTATTTGAACGCACCAAATTTTGAGGCAATTTCTTGGACGGCTCCTGTTTTTTTTTAGTTTTTAAATATTTATTAAATTAATACTCACAACGACGACAATCGCTTTTGAACGTATTTTTTTTGCTTTTATGTTCGATTTGTTTCCGATATTTTTGTGTTATTTTTTTATTAATACTCACAAGAAGAAGAACAATTTACATGCACAGGGCAATTAGGTAGGTTTTGTCTAGTTCCAAAGAATTTTCTTCTAAATACACAAATCATACATCGGTTTAATTGTAACTATTACTTACCGATACCCCGCCCCTAGTATGTTTTATGAAAAATCTACGTATTTATTTTTTAATTACCATACCTTCCCACGCTGCAGTGAATAATAAACACTGTAAATGGTACTACGGTACAGATAAAAAAATTTAAATCTTTTATGCTATACGTACATTTATACCATTTAGAGATTTACATTCACCGTTCTCCAACATAAAATAATTTTTACGAAAATAGCAAAATAGCTAATTCAAATATGTTTAACCTAATTAAATTGGTAATACTTTTGTATACGTACGTTATTGTACTTACAAAATCTAACACCTATCTTCATGTTATAATAGAAAACTGAGACGTTTCTGAAAATACAGTTCGGTAATTAGTTTATCGAAATACAAAATTAATAATAACTTTCGAACAAAACAAGTCTCTTTTTTAGCGTTTCCATTATAAATATTTACTAAGGATGATACTAAAATGCAATGTTATATAAGTCTAAAGTCTCACCGTGGAAGAAAGTATTTCATGAGGGCAGCAGCTCAAAAGAAACGACTTGCAAACTTTCGGATCATTGAATTTTACATGGAATTTGTTATTTTCACCTAAATAAAAAAAAAACGATATTAAAATTTTCAATAAGCAACCATCAATGACGTAGTCAAAGAAAAAGATACTTCTTGCTCACCATTTCTTCCTGTGCCCATTAATTGATCCAGCATTGCACGCATTTGATCGTGTGCAGTCATTTTGATTATAGTCTTCTATAAGAAGAACTAAGAATTATTTATTTCGAACTATAATAAATGGAGATATGTTCTACAGCGTACAATAATCTAGAAATGGCGACATTTAATCAATAGTTAAACATGAGATATCCCTAGTATTTTAGGGTATTTTTTATTAAATATATAAAATTTGCTAAAATCTATATAAATTTTTTTATTTATAATAATAAAATATAAAAAAATATTGTATGAAATGGTTAAAAGTAAATAGCTATAAAATAAACGGTAATTTACAATTTAATTGAAAAACTTAAATGTTTTTAAATAACCCGCCATTACAAATAGGCTTTTTGGGGTTTTTCGTTACAACACGTGTCGTTTTTACAACGAGTTTAGTTCTTAACCAAAAAATCCACCATTGTTATAATAATAATGATTTAATTTAATAAAAATGGATGTGGTATCAAATATATTAGATAAATCAGCCAAAGAAGCTGAAAAATATAAGTCGATTCAAGTAAATAAACATTTAGATTTAGATTATGACTTGGGAACTTTATTAGTAGGTGATAATAATGATTTAGATATAAAAAGTTTAACGTGAGTATCACTAGTCTTGATCTATTTTATCATTATAAAAATTAATCCTTACAGAGGAAATACAAATGATTATTTATTAAATTTAACGAGGGAAAATGTTCAGTTACTATTAAATAAAGTATGGGATTTGCCCACTGAAAGGGTAGAGGAAGCAATAGTAGTAAGATTACCTCGTTCAACATATGTGTTACCGAGAGCCAAACCTGTGCCAAAACCTAGACCTTTAACGAAATGGGAACAATTTGCAAAATTAAAAGGAATTCAAAAGAAAAAGAAACCCAAGTTATCATGGGACGAACAATTAAAAAAGTGGGTTCCTTTATATGGTTTTAAACGAGCACTTGCTGATAAGGAATCAAACTGGGTAATAGAAGTGCCACAAAATGTTGACCCTATGGAAGATCAATTTGAAAAGAGGAAAGCTGGTAAAGCGGAGCGTGTTTCTAAAAATGAACTACAACGTTTAAGAAACATTGCGAAAGCTAAAAATGTTAAAGTACCAAGAATGGGTATAAGTAATCCAGATGTAGCGACCGCTAAAGAAGTAAGTAATTTTGCAGATATACTAAATGGATTAATATGCGATTTTTTTTTTATAGTTACAAAAGGCAGTAACAGTTGCTCGTTCATCAACAGCAAGTTTAGGTAAATTTCAAGATAAATTACCCAAAGAAAAGGAAGCACGTGGAATATCAGAATTAACACCTGGAGCTACTCGTAAGAGGAAGATGCCACCATTGTCAAGTGATCAAGAACGGCAACAAAATTTAGATATTGTTGACTCAGTGCTTAATAAACGACCTAAGCTTAACATTGAGAAAGCTGTGGCGAGACACATAAACAGTGAACAAATTGAGTAAGTATTATTTGGTTTTTTTTTAATGTGTATTTTACTTTAAAAATATTTTTTAGGAGATCTGAGGAAAAGCAGCATGTAAAACCCAAGGCTGGGAAACGTAAAGGAAATTCGAAAAAATCAAATGGAATTAGTAAAAAGCCATCTACAGGCAAAGCTCAAAGGAAAGGGAAAAAAACAAATTCGGGCAGGAAAAGACGTTAAAATGCCAATATTTTTTTAACCGTTAACAAAGTTTATCAAGTAAGTAATAATTTTGAATTATTTTCTTCGAGGCATTTCCCAACCCAAAGATGGATCTTTTGATACTGCCATGTAAACTAACGCCCTTTTCCGGGTAAAGGTTTTGCGGCAACATATGTTTTTTTATCACCTGACCATCGGCTCATGAAACCTTGTGCTTGTGACCATTCTTCACCATCCATTTTGTACTGTAAGGAAGTAACATTTTATATTTTTCTTTGTTTTAGATTAAATAACAAATTACTTTATCATCATATTGTGGATAGCCATAATGAGCTTGTGGACCTTCGTTCAGTCCTTTATGTAAAACCGTTAGCATATATTTGAAGAAATGGTTACGGTTTTTCTTAACTACTGGGTCATAAGACTTCAGTGTACATAATTTCGCTATCCACTTTGTGCATATTTCTCTGTCTATAAAATAAAATTAGTTTTAGTTTAGGGTAGTGCATCTTTACATACTCCATGTATATAATATGATTGCACTTAAATTTTTATATTGAACCCAAGTTTTGTAACTTGCAAAACTTAAAGGGTTGCACCACATAGAATTAAGTATTGTATAGTTTAACTTTTTAGTTGTTAAAAATAATCTAAAGGTCATGCAACTTTGGTGTTTATATAGAAAAAACAATGGCAATTTGTATTCAGTGTACTTATGTTTCTGCAAGTGCATTTCGGAAAAACAAATTGTTTATAATAAACTCTGAATTATTTGAAATTTTGTAACGATTATGTAAATGTGCTTTATTCAATAAATTTCATATTAATTTAATTTTCAATATAGAATTACCTTTCTTTCTTTTAATTTTAGCAATTAATCCTTTGGCAAGCATCATGTGCCTGTTAAATTCTTCATCGTAAACATCCATTTTGGGAAACCCGTGCAATTTTAAAATGACATTTACTTCCAATTTTGTTAATAAAAAATTACCTTTTTTGAAAAATCAATAAATTCTGACAGTCCATAATTAATTTTGTATTTTATTGATTATTCCCTTAGCAACAAGAACCATAAATTTTTTAAAATGAGTTAGTGACAGTCAATGAAAAGTAATTTTCAAAATATTCTACTTTTTTCTTAATTTTATTCTTAAAATGTCATCAAAAATGGTTAAACGAATTCGAAATAAATCTTACATGCCTTATGTAAGTACAGAAGGTGTTCTTGCAAAGCCTTTTCCTCCAGTTCGTACGCCTTCCCAAAAGGGAGTCAATTGGTATAGCGGACTTACTCCATTCGAACGCATGTTCGCACATCAAACTTTGGCCAGTGTTCGTAGATATGCATATTTCAAACCATTCAGGTATATAATTTGAAGAGCATTAAGCAACAGGTACTTTTAATCAAATTTATAAATCCAGCGGACTTATACCTAAAGATGATTTGGACTTTGTTTTGATTTCACCCTACAACCATAATGAGGATTCTTTTGGCGAACTAATGGACCCATGTTTGCAAGCGGAAACTTTAGGATTGAATACTTGGCGACGATTAAGGAATTCGAGAGACTTAAAACCGGAGAGGGATGCTAAAGGATCTGATAGTTTTGCTTTTATGGTAGAAGGTGGAAAAGAGTACGAAAGATACAATAAAGTAAGTCCATTGTAATGCAAGTAATAATAATATTAAATTAAAATATTTATAGAATCATCCAGTTTTAATTGGTGGAATTAATAAGAGAGACCATCCAAGTCACGTCAAACTAATGAATTCATCTCATCATTCACCTCAAACTAATGCTGGATATTGCAGACAGGAAAGAGGTGGAACATTCTTCCAATATTAAAAATAATTTGTAAAGAGAACTAATTAGTAATTGAAATATATGAATTTTATCTGATAGTTTATTATTAAACTTGCTTTACAAAAAAGTACATTGATAAAAAAATTAAATTACAAATTTTAATTTTCCGCTCAAAGTTGGCACCAATCTAAAAACAAATGTCACCATTTATTTAACCGTTAGAGATTGATTTGGCGGTTTTTTAACAGCTTTTTAGCTTCTCACTGATAGTGCCTGTTAATTTAGTATAAAATACATTTTTAAAATATATTTGTGATACTTTTTTTACTAAAAACTCATACAACATGCCAGCTAAACGCAAGCAACCAAATGTAAAGGTAATTTTGGTAAAACACGATGTTTCTTTATGCATAACCTTAAATGTGATTTTTATTCGTAGACTCAAGCAGAAGAAACTAATTCAGTGGAAGAATCAGTTGTTGAAGTACGAGAAAAAAGCAAGCGAGGCAGGCAAGCAAAAGCGACTAATAAAAAAGTCGACGAATTGGATAATGAAAATGAGAAAGAAATGAGCGATGAACAACCACCTACTGAACCCACATCAGAAGAGGAGACAGTTCCTGCGCCAGTAAAGAAAACTAAGGCTAAAGCTACAAATAAAAGTCAAAAGGCAAAACCTAAAAAGGCAACCAACGTAGAGACTTCCGATGATGTACCTCTAGAACCTGAGAAAAAACGTAAAGCAAGAAATGTAGTCAAGAAGAAGGAAGAGGTTGAAGTAGAAGAAGAGAAAATTGAGGAAAAATCAGATAACGAGGAGAAAGTTGTTGAAGAAGAAGAAGAACCTTTGATCAGAAAAAAGAGAAATGTTAAGAAAGTGGTTCATATTAATGAGGACGAGGAGGATATTGAAGAAGAACCTAAAAAGAAACGAAGAGGTAAAAAAGTAGAAAAGGAGGTTGTTGAACAACCTGAAGTAAGTGATGAAGAAATTAAAAAGAAGCCACGTAAGAAAGCTGCTGCAGCTAAAACTGTCGATAAAAAGCCTGCTAAGCCAAAGGGCCGTTCTAAGAAAGAAACTGTTCTTTCTTCGATAGATGACAATGCTCAGTAAAGATATTCATATTTTTATGATAAGAATGTTAGTTTTATTTATATAATTTGTATTCTACATAGAATGAACTGTATGGCATTATATTTACTTTAGATGTAAGCAGTTTTATTCACTGTAAACTGTTAGTATTGCACTCAACTTATTCAAAAATTCAATTTATGTACATTACACGGTACAACTGGTTACTTAATAAATTGATATAGTTCTAATTATAGTCTTTAAGATATGCTCTTGACATTATGCTTGCTTTTATTGCCTAGTTTAAAGTTAATAGTGAGCCTTATAATTTATTGATATTCTCAATCATACAAATTAATTTAATTTGAAATATTGTGTTTAAAATTTTATCTGGCTTCTGGTTGATTTTGAGTTAACAAAACTTAAAAGCGTTTTCAGCAGTAATTTATTAAATCTGGTAGAGGTAAACAAATAAGAGAGATACTTAAATATAAGATATACCTATAAGTGAGAGTGGCATTAAATTGACTGCCGATTTTCACGTATTTAATTGGGAAATATTTTTATTCTGTAGCAAAATCAATATTCTTGTAATTTCTATTGGTTTTGCCATAGAATGAAAAATTATTTTTGTTATTTGATGATAGAAATACTTTTTAGCTAACTTCAATAAGCAGATATTTACAGTCGTTCTTTTAAAACATGTTTTATTAGGGTGCTTCGTGTTTAAAAAATCTTAGTTAATTTTATTGATTTTTGCATTAATCTCACAAACAATTAGATTTACAACAACAATCCAAAGGACAAAGTTTTGGAGAAAATTAAATTTGTTACAAAAAAGGTCGTCAAAATCTAAGCTGTAGGTAAAGCTAATAAACAGTTATTTGAAAATGTAATATAGAATTTTTAATATGATAAACTATAATACAATGATATTTTAAGTTTATATAGGTTTGAATCTATCTATCTGAAAAATTGATAGCTATACCGCCCATACTCTGAAGCAAGACGATTGCATAAAATGTAGAAAAAATATAATTAATGGAAACAAAATGTTAAACAAATGGGAAAATTTTCAAATTAACTGGTGAATACTTAGAATTAAAATTAAGGGCTGAAGTTTGGTGAGAATGTCGATTTCGATGTTTACAGAAATATTTTATCAGTGGACAACATAAAAAATGTCTAAAAACGAAGCACTCTAATATCTTATTCATTAGAATTATTCGCGACAATTAGCCATGAAAGTCCAAAACAGTTACCTATAAAGAGTATTTTAAACAAGATCAAATTTTTATAATGAATTTGTTTGTCTAATAAGACTGTGGCAGACCTATATGAAAGAAAAATGTAATTAATAAAATGCACATGCATTACTTATGATTCCAGTCACCACTTGTTTCTCAAATAAAGCGTCATATTAATGTAATGAAGTTTTCCACGAAGTTTTTTGTTGAATAATGACTATACATTTTTTATTAGGTTTGTAGTGGACGGTATTGTAGGCCAATTAAGCATTTTGATGAAGTTTTTCTCTTCTCATGGCCTGAATAGGAGTAGACTATCGGGGTACAGTCTATGGGATCGTTCACCAAAACCTTTTTATCGGATCCTCTGTTTTAAAGAGTTTTCCATAACCACGAATACCACTTTCGGGCTGTAGGATCAGCTCCATTGGTTCGGTATACAGATCCCAAATATGACTCTGCCCAGGGCCGCGCCACCCCTGTGTGCGAAGTGTGCGGCGCACACAGGCGCCAAGATAAAAGGGGCGCCGCTATCGAAATAAAAAAAAGTTGAAACATTCAGATTCGTGAAAAAAAGAGGCGCTTCATAGGTTTCGCACACAGGCGCTGTGGGGGGTCGGCGCGGCCCTGACTCTGCCTATGGATGTTTTGGATCGTTGTTGCTTGTAATCACGCTCGGCTATAAGGGGGGACTACGGGTACAGCTGTAGCGTGTCCTGGATTTGCTATTATAATAGCCTAACTACCAAACTCAAAACTACGGATCAAGATGACCCATAAATGACTTGAGTAGACTGATTTTACCTAATTCATCTAATTCATTCATCCAAGTCATTCCGGTAAAATGGATGCGCGATTTAGCTATTTTTATTTAAAAACGTTTAGTTCAAATTTTGTTTACATTTATTTTTAGCGAAAAAAAATCGATATGTGAAATTTAGTATTAATTAGGTATTTAACACATCAAATTTTTCTCACACTTCCAGCCAAAATGGCGCCTCTACATTTTGACGCCCCGGACAAACAATTTATTACATAAAACTAAAATAATCAGACATTTTATGGTTGCATAAGGTATATCATATCGGAATTTACAGTGAGATACAGCCTTTCAAACATCACTAAATTTTTTTTATTCTTTTAATTTTTTCCAGCAGTTTAAAATTTCCACATTTATTGAGCTATAGTTTGCGAAGATTTTTTATTTGTGGATCTGGCTTACCTGACTTTATTTTAAGAGTTTTGAAATTTCAAAATCCTGATATGAGAAGAAACGTCACGAGTCGTAACTGGAGCTAAGTAAGGGTAGGTGGGCAAATCATGAAGTGTGACATGAAGTGTTGCATATACATATAACAAGCATTAGAATTTTAATTTAAAAACTCCTCCACAAAAAATATTATTTAAAGATTTACATTTTTGGAATTAAACAATTATAAGTTTTTGCTAGAGTACCTTTTTTTTAGAACATTTCTTCTAAGGCGAGTGTTATCTACTTTCGTTTTTCGTTTTAGCAACGACAAATGCAAATACGTACAGCGAACCTCCATAAGTCGAATCTGTTTCCCCAGGACTTGCCTATTTCAACGTTAATATTTTTATATCGATAACTCGAATTGTTTTTAGTTTCCGTTCAACTTTGATTTATCGAGGTTTGCTATACCTATAATTTACCTCTAGAACCTGAGAAAAACGTAAAGCAAGAAATGTAGTCAAGAAGAAGGAAGAGGTTGAAGTAGAAGAAGAGAAAATTGAGGAAAAATCAGATAACGAGGAGAAAGTCGTTGAAGAAGAAGAAGAACCTTTGATCAGAAAAAAGAGAAATGTTAAGAAAGTGGTTCATATTAATGAGGACGAGGAGGATATTGAAGAAGAACCTAAAAAGAAACGAAGAGGTAAAAAAGTAGAAAAGGAGGTTGTTGAACAACCTGAAGTAAGTGATGAAGAAATTAAAAAGAAGCCACGTAAGAAGGCTGCTGCAGCTAAAACTGTCGATAAAAAGCCTGCTAAGCCAAAGGGCCGTTCTAAGAAAGAAACTGTTCTTTCTTCGATAGATGACAATGCTCAGTAAAGATATTCATATTTTTATGATAAGAATGTTAGTTTTATTTATATAATTTGTATTCTACATAGAATGAACTGTATGGCATTATATTTACTTTAGATGTAAGCAGTTTTATTCACTGTAAACTGTTAGTATTGCACTCAACTTATTCAAAAATTCAATTTATGTACATTACACGGTACAACTGGTTACTTAATAAATTGATATAGTTCTAATTATAGTCTTTAAGATATGCTCTTGACATTATGCTTGCTTTTATTGCCTAGTTTAAAGTTAATAGTGAGCCTTATAATTTATTGATATTCTCAATCATACAAATTAATTTAATTTGAAATATTGTGTTTAAAATTTTATCTGGCTTCTGGTTGATTTTGAGTTAACAAAACTTAAAAGCGTTTTCAGCAGTAATTTATTAAATCTGGTAGAGGTAAACAAATAAGAGAGATACTTAAATATAAGATATACCTATAAGTGAGAGTGGCATTAAATTGACTGCCGATTTTCACGTATTTAATTGGGAAATATTTTTATTCTGTAGCAAAATCAATATTCTTGTAATTTCTATTGGTTTTGCCATAGAATGAAAAATTATTTTTGTTATTTGATGATAGAAATACTTTTTAGCTAACTTCAATAAGCAGATATTTACAGTCGTTCTTTTAAAACATGTTTTATTAGGGTGCTTCGTGTTTAAAAAATCTTAGTTAATTTTATTGATTTTTGCATTAATCTCACAAACAATTAGATTTACAACAGCAATCCAAAGGACAAAGTTTTGGAGAAAATTAAATTTGTTACAAAAAAGGTCGTCAAAATCTAAGCTGTAGGTAAAGCTAATAAACAGTTATTTGAAAATGTAATATAGAATTTTTAATATGATAAACTATAATACAATGATATTTTAAGTTTATATAGGTTTGAATCTATCTATCTGAAAAATTGATAGCTATACCGCCCATACTCTGAAGCAAGACGATTGCATAAAATGTAGAAAAAATATAATTAATGGAAACAAAATGTTAAACAAATGGGAAAATTTTCAAATTAACTGGTGAATACTTAGAATTAAAATTAAGGGCTGAAGCTTGGTGAGAATGTCGATTTCGATGTTTACAGAAATATTTTATCAGTGGACAACATAAAAAATGTCTAAAAACGAAGCACTCTAATATCTTATTCATTAGAATTATTCGCGACAATTAGCCATGAAAGTCCAAAACAGTTACCTATAAAGAGTATTTTAAACAAGATCAAATTTTTATAATGAATTTGTTTGTCTAATAAGACTGTGGCAGACCTATATGAAAGAAAAATGTAATTAATAAAATGCACATGCATTAGGTACTTATGATTCCAGTCACCACTTGTTTCTCAAATAAAGCGTCATATTAATGTAATGAAGTTTTCCACGAAGTTTTTTGTTGAATAATGACTATACATTTTTTATTAGGTTTGTAGTGGACGGTATTGTAGGCCAATTAAGCATTTTGATGAAGTTTTTCTCTTCTCATGGCCTGAATAGGAGTAGACTATCGGGGTACAGTCTATGGGATCGTTCACCAAAACCTTTTTATCGGATCCTCTGTTTTAAAGAGTTTTCCATAACCACGAATACCACTTTCGGGCTGTAGGATCAGCTCCATTGGTTCGGTATACAGATCCCAAATATGACTCTGCCCAGGGCCGCGCCACCCCTGTGTGCGAAGTGTGCGGCGCACACAGGCGCCAAGATAAAAAGGGCGCCGCTATCGAAATAAAAAAAAGTTGAAACATTCAGATTCGTGAAAAAAAGAGGCGCTTAATAGGTTTCGCACACAGGCGCTGTGGGGGGTCGGCGCGGCCCTGACTCTGCCTATGGATGTTTTGGATCGTTGTTGCTTGTAATCACGCTCGGCTATAAGGGGGGACTACGGGTACAGCTGTAGCGTGTCCTGGATTTGCTATTATAATAGCCTAACTACCAAACTCAAAACTACGGATCAAGATGACCCATAAATGACTTGAGTAGACTGATTTTACCTAATTCATCTAATTCATTCATCCAAGTCATTCCGGTAAAATGGATGCGCGATTTAGCTATTTTTATTTAAAAATGTTTAGTTCAAATTTTGTTTACATTTATTTTTAGCGAAAAAAAATCGATATGTGAAATTTAGTATTAATTAGGTATTTAACACATCAAATTTTTCTCACACTTCCAGCCAAAATGGCGCCTCTACATTTTGACGCCCCGGACAAACAATTTATTACATAAAACTAAAATAATCAGACATTTTATGGTTGCATAAGGTATATCATATCGGAATTTACAGTGAGATACAGCCTTTCAAACATCACTAAATTTTTTTTATTCTTTTTATTTTTTCCAGCAGTTTAAAATTTCCACATTTATTGAGCTATAGTTTGCGAAGATTTTTTATTTGTGGATCTGGCTTACCTGACTTTATTTTAAGAGTTTTGAAATTTCAAAATCCTGATATGAGAAGAAACGTCACGAGTCGTAACTGGAGCTAAGTAAGGGTAGGTGGGCAAATCATGAAGTGTGACATGAAGTGTTGCATATACATATAACAAGCATTAGAATTTTAATTTCAAAACTCCTCCACAAAAAATATTATTTAAAGATTTACATTTTTGGAATTAAACAATTATAAGTTTTTGCTAGAGTACCTTTTTTTTAGAACATTTCTTCTAAGGCGAGTGTTATCTACTTTCGTTTTTCGTTTTAGCAACGACAAATGCAAATACGTACAGCGAACCTCCATAAGTCGAATCTGTTTCCCCAGGACTTGCCTATTTCAACGTTAATATTTTTATATCGATAACTCGAATTGTTTTTAGTTTCCGTTCAACTTTGATTTATCGAGGTTTGCTATACCTATAATTTACATACACTAAGGGAAAAAATTAAAGGGTAAAAAAAATTTCCGATATTTTATGGTGTTTTTTAAAAGGCTGTATTTCAGTAAAAAATGATCGTATTTAAAATTTAAAAAAATCATTTTGAAGCTCCAAGATTCTAGTTTTCAGATCTTTTATTCAAAAATTTTTAGGAGTCACTGTTATCGTGCAATCTTAAGCAATGACGCGCAAGAAAAATTTTGCAAATTTTTTTCTTTTTCGTTGAGACCTCACGAACTTACAATTTTTTTTTCAACTAAATCATTATGTGTATCAGATAGCCTGTTTATTCAGCTTCAAGTTACTTTTTTAAAACCTTGATATGATTTTTTTTTACCGAGATACAGGACGTTAAATAGAAAATCATCTTTTGTATTCCATCATTGATATCTCAGTAACCAAAAGATGTACGGGAAATTGCAAAAAAGTTTTGAAAACTGGAATAAACGCCCTTTAAGAAACTGCTATGATGATTATGAAAAAAAAAATTTTCAATTTTTAACATCAATTTGAAAACACACGAAAAAAAGAGTATTTTTGGATTTTTAGAAAATTGACAGCTAAGTTACAAATATTTATGAAATGACAAATGTTGAGCGTGACTTTTATAGCTGAATATATCCTGAAAAACTCTGTGAAGTTATAATTCGATCTACCAAGCCTTTCCTATTGTTTTACACAATCCAACTTTTGATAAGATTAAAGAGTCACGTTTCTTGTCGCTAAAAAATTTATAATCATAATTAAAATGAAAAATAAACATTTCTATGGCAAAAAACATTTAAATTAATGCAAAAAAAAAAAATTAATTAAAAAAATTTTTTTTAAAATATTTTTTAATTTCTTTTTTGAAAAAGCTTTCTTATTTATAAAAAAAACAATTTCCAATCGTTTCTAGTTCGATTACGATTTCTTTACCGCCGGCATTAGTGTTACCCAAAGCGTACTACGTGGATGTTGCGCGGTCGGATTTTTCTTCATACCCTGACGGCGGTAAAGAAATCGTAATCGAACTAGAAACGATTGGACATTGTTTTTTTATAAATAAGAAAGCTTTTTCAAAAAAAAAATTCAAAATAATTTCAAAAAAATATTTTAAAATTAAATTTTTTTTTTTTATTTGCATTAATTTAAATGTTTTTTGCAATAGAAATGTTTATTTTTCATTTTAATTATGATTATAAATTTTTTAGCGACAAGAAACGTGACCCTTTAATTCTTATCAAAAGTTGGATTGTGTAAAACAATAGGAAAGGCTTGGTAGATCAAATTGTAACTTCACAGAGTTTTTTACGGTATATTCAGCTATAAAAGTCACGCTCAACATTTGTCATTTCATAAATATTTGTAACTTAGCCGTCAATTTTCTAAAAATCCAAAAATACTCTTTTTTTCATGTGTTTTCAAATTGATGTTAAAGATTGAAAAAATATTTTTTTCATAAAGGTCATAGCAGTTTCTTAAAGGGCGTTTATTCCAGTTTCCAAAATTTTTTGCAATTTCCCGTACGACTATTGGTTACCGAGATATCAATGATGGAATACAAAAGATGATTTTCTATTTAACGTCCTGTATCTCGGTAAAAAAAAATCGTATCAAGCTTTTAAAAAAAGAAACTGGAAGCTGGTTAAACAGTCTATCTGTTACATATAATGTTTTAGCCGAAAAAAAAATTGTAAGTCCGTGAGGTCTCAAAGAAAAAGAAAAAAATTTGCAAAATTATTCTTGCGCGTCATTGCTTAAGATTGCACGATGACAGTGGCTCCTAAAAAATTTTGAATAAAAGATCTGAAAACTAGAATATTGAATTCTTCCGCTGTTGTTTTAAACCTAAACAGTAGCCGTTGCAAATCATTTTCACTTTCTGCTAGCAGCACCGCATTCAATATGAGAATTTCAACAGAAAAAACAAAATCACTGACCATTTCGAAAGAACCGCTTCGATGTAAATTATCTGTTGATAATAACACAATAGAACAAGTTATGACTTTTAACTACTTAGGTGGTAATACATCCAGCATGAGAAACTTAAACGAAGAAGTCCGAACACAAGCAATGAAAGCAGCAGCCATATCAGGATATCAGCATTTTGAACATTTAATATAAGTTTCATTTGTTTTATAAGTAAAGGTTTTGATACTGTGAGTAAAACCTTTAATATTATTAATAATTTTTTATTTAAATATGGGTTGTTATACATGGTTGAAAAGAAAAAAAAAATGTTATTTAATTATGTAAAAATCCAATATGCCGTCCATTTAAAATAAGAAAGTTGGTATCAATATTTTGGAAGTCGCCATTTTGAATTTAATTTTGAGTTAATTTCCATTTTTATTTTATAATACCTAGTAACTTTTATATTAAACTTTTTTTTGTAATTTTTATAATTACCAAGTTATTTGAAATTAAAGAAAATGACGATTTTCAGTTTTTTTACAATAACTTCGGAACTATTCGGAATTTTAAAATTTTCTTAACGGAATCTGAATGGGCACCTAAAACTGCAAAACATTGCCCATTTAACCAAACTTCTATCTTCACTAATAAGAAAGATACCCATGTTAGCCTACTCAATTTGGGACACCCTGTATAAGTAAATAAAAATTGAATGCTGTTCGTTAGTAAGTGCATTACTTGAGAACGGTTGGACTACTATGGGTCATTTTTTTTAACTGTTCGTAATAGTTCGAATAAGGTTTTTGGGGAAAGAAAAATTGAAAAATTTGCCCGGACAATTTGAAAATTGGGGAATAACTAAAAGTTGTTTTTTTTATTGAAATTTGGAAAGGACAATGTCTTTCGAGTTAACTAGTTTATGATAATTTTTATGTGAATATTTTTTAAACCGGCCCACTAGTAAATTTAATACTTTAATGTGACCCTATTATTAAAAAGTTAGGCACCCCTGCTCTACAGTTTTGTCGTCTAGTGAAGTTAAAATTTAAAATTTTAATTTTTCAAAAATTCCTAGTATATACAACCTTTGTGAACTCATGTCCGAGTTTAGGTGATTTCCCCGCTTGTACTTTTGTTGTAAATGTAGTATTTCAAAGTTACAAGGGACCTACAGTTTTACGTAGCTTCCGAACCACGGCAATTTTTAGGGAAATTCTCCGAGCATTTTTTAGTTTTGCATTTTTTTTTTTGGTTTTATCAAATCGTAAATCTTAATTACGCTATCCTCTTTTGTTAGCTTTTAATTCCTTGACATACAATGACGTCTGGGAGACGTCAATCATTTAGAGTGTCATTGTAGATTTTGACATCTCTAACAAGGGAAGGCTCTTTGACGTGTGTCTCCGATTTGGATGAAAATTTACGAGATGTGATATGGAACAATAAACACCTGTCTGTAGAAGGAAAAACACGTATTTACAAAACCTGCGTCAGACCCATCTTAACTTATGCCGCCGAAACCAGAGTAGAAACATCCAAAACAAAACGCATGATGAGAACGACAGAGATGAAAACCCTAAGGTCTATAGCAGGCGTTACCCTACACGACAGAGTAAAGAGCGAAAACATCAGAGAAACTCTAAAAATTCAAGACGTGGTGAGATGGGTGAGAGCACGACGGCGCAACTGGAATGACCATATAAATAGAATGGGCGACAACAGACTAGCAAAAATTGTAAGAAAGGAAAAACCGAACACAAAGAGACCCCAAGGACGACCCCCAAAACGATGGCATGAAAGTTGGACTTCAGTGTCCCAGGATTAAATGGAATCGGAAATTACAGGACCAAGTCCTAAATTACGTTGAAGAAGAAAACTAGAATCTTGGAGCTTCAAAATGATTTTTTTAAATTTTAAATACGATCATTTTTTACTGAAATACAGCCTGTCAAAAAACACCATAAAATATCGGAATTTTTTTTGACCCTTTAATTTTTTCCCTTAGTGTATTCAGTGTGTCCCAAATTGAGTAGGCTAACATAGGTATCTTTCTTATTAGTGGAGATAGAAGTTTGGTTAATTGGGCAATGTTTTGCAGTTTTAGGTGCCCATTTAGATTCTGTTAAGAAAATTTTAAAATTCCGAATAGTTCCAAAGTTATCGTCAAAAAACTGAAAAACGTCATTTTCTTTAATGTCAAATAACTTGGTAATTATAAAAATTACAAAAAAAAGTTTAATATAAATGTTACTAGGTTTTATAAAATACAAATGGAAATTAACTCAAAATTAAATTTAAAATGGCGGTTTCCAAGATATTGATACCAACTTTCTTATTTTAAATGGACGCCATATTGAATTTTTACATAATTAAATAGCATTGTTTTTTCTCTTTTCAACCATGTATAACAACCCATATTTAAATAAAAAAATTATTAACAATATTAAGAAAATTAAAGGTTTTAGTTTTAAATCAAATAGCCATGAATCATCAAAGAAAAATAAAACAGCAGAATACAAGTCAACGTCATTATATTAATTTTTTGAGCGATATTATACGTTTTTCGAATAATTATAATTATTATCTTATAACTAATTGAAAATGGCAAAGTTTTCAACAACTGAGCAGTATGATATGTTTTGCACTTACATTAAATGTTACAAAAGCTCTTGCGTTGCTGCACAAACATACTTTAACAGTTTTCCAGAAAGAAAGCAACCAAATGTTAAAATTTTCAAAAGATTGGATGTTAATATGCAGAAGTATGGATGTTTACAGAAACCAAATCGAAACTTTGTGGAAGATGATGAAGATAATTTGGTAACACTAGCGTCTGTAGCGGTCAATCCTAATATTTCAACGAGGGAAATCGAAGCGCAAGTTAATGTGTCTAAATTCAAGGCATCGAGGATTTTAAAAAAAACACAAGTTTCACCCTTACAAACTAAAAATTTTCAAACATTAAGACCTAACGACCATATTCGAAGAGTTACATTTTGCAATTGGCTCATTAATAAGACAACAGAAAATGATGACTTTATCAACCACAATTTGTGGACTGACGAAACCTACTTTTCAAATTGTGGGTTATTCAATCGACGTAATGAGCACCACCGGGCCTTAAAAAATCCACATATAATTATTCCACGGCAAAATCAGATTCGCTTTGGATTTAATGTTTTCTGTGCAATATTGGGGAACGGTTTAATCGGCCCTATAATCTTTAATGGAAATTTAACTGCTCAAAGATACCTAGATATTCTTCAAACATCCCTGGAAGATATATTGGATGATCTACCACTAGCTCAGAATTTACAAATATGGTACCAGCAAGATGGTGCCCCTGCACACAATGCGAGGAGTGTGATTGATTATTTGAATAATCGTTTTAATAATAGGTTAATAGCTACAAATACAGTTAACCAGTGGCCACCTCGATCGCCTAATTTAACACCTCTTGATTTTTATTTGTGGGACACCTTAAAAAATAAGTGTATGGAAGTAGTTTTAATTATAACAATAGCAAAGAATTGCGTGAAGCAGTGATGCAGGCATTTCATAGTATCAATCGAAATACCCTGCAAAAATAACCACAAGTGTCCGAAGACGGTATCTATTGTATTTAAGAAATAATGGTCAGCATTTTGAACATTTAATATAAGTTTCATTTGTTTTATAAGTAAAGGTTTTGATACTGTGAGTAAAACCTTTAATATTATTAATAATTTTTTATTTAAATATGGGTTGTTATACATGGTTGAAAAGAAAAAAAAATGCTATTTAATTATGTAAAAATCCAATATGCCGTCCATTTAAAATAAAAAAGTTGGTATCAATATCTTGGAAGTCGCCATTTTGAATTTAATTTTGAGTTAATTTCCATTTTTATTTTATAATACCTAGTAACTTTTATATTAAACTTTTTTTTGTAATTTTTATAATTACCAAGTTATTTGAAATTAAAGAAAATGACGATTTTCAGTTTTATTACAATAACTTTGGAACTATTCGGAATTTTAAAATTTTCTTAACGGAATCTGAATGGGCACCTAAAACTGCAAAACATTGGCCATTTAACCAAACTTCTATCTTCACTAATAAGAAAGATACCCATGTTAGCCTACTCAATTTGGGACACCCTGTATAAGTAAATAAAAATTGAATGCTGTTCGTTAGTAAGTGCATTACTTGAGAACGGTTGGACTACTATGGGTCATTTTTTTTAACTGTTCGTAATAGTTCGAATAAGGTTTTTGGGGAAAGAAAAATTGAAAAATTTGCCCGGACAATTTGAAAATTGGGGAATAACTGAAAGTTGTTTTTTTATTGAAATTTGGAAAGGACAATGTCTTTCGAGTTAACTAGTTTATGATAATTTTTATGTGAATATTTTTTAAACCGGCCCACTAGTAAATTTAATACTTTAATGTGACCCTATTATTAAAAAGTTAGGCACCCCTGCTCTACAGTTTTGTCGTCTAGTGAAGTTAAAATTTAAAATTTTAATTTTTCAAAAATTCCTAGTATATACAACCTTTGTGAACTCATGTCCGAGTTTAGGTGATTTCCCCGCTTGTACTTTTGTTGTAAATGTCGTAGTATTTCAAAGTTACAAGGGACCTACAGTTTTACGTAGCTTCCGAACCACGGAAATTTTTAGGGAAATTCTCCGAGCATTTTCTAGTTTTGCATTTTTTTTTTGGTTTTATCAAATTGTAAATCTTAATTACGCTATCCTCTTTTGTTAGCTTTTAATTCCTTGACATACAATGACGTCTGGGAGACGTCAATCATTTAGAGTGTCATTGTAGATTTTGACGTCTCTAACAAGGGAAGGCTCTTTGACGTGTGTCTCCGATTTGGATGAAAATTTTACCAAATGTTCCACGAACTAGTACGAGTACACCTACAAAATATTTAGCCTTGAATCGGCCGATTACGCGAGATACGGCATATTAACTTGTGAAAGAAAAAAAATTGTGATTAAGTCACTTGTGGTCAAAGAACATTTGATTTTTTTAATTGAAATATAATAAAAAACATTGCACGCCACATGACAACAATTTTGACGTCGCACTGTTTTTTTAAAATAAGTTATTTTTTTTAAACGTATATAAGACCATTTTTTTTGATAATAAAAATTTAATTTTTATTCACCTTTTAATTTATTTACAAAAAAAAAAGAATCTAATAAACACGCAGTGTGTAAATTAAAAGGTAAATGTATAAAATTATAGATTAAACAGAGTAAGCTGTCCCGATCAACGTTAAAAAAAAGGAAACAAAATTCGACTACCACGCCGCAATTGGCAGTGCAAGAGAACTACATATAAACAGCGGCAGATTCATATTTATTATTTGATATTCTCATTGAAAAACATACATAAAAGATGTAAATAAAACAAACTTATTATTTTTAACATACAAGGATATTTTATAACCCATTTGTTATGCTTTTTTGTCATCATTAAGCCTAAAAGAAAAGTTTTAATCCAAAATCGAAATGTAAACAATTGTGTTACAAGAATTTACCAAGATTTTGAAATAAAACTAACCCTATGGTAATAATAACAATATACATAAAAATGGCTTACAAAATAGCCCTATTAATTCTATATTATTAGAAAAATTTAATATGTATTACAACTATAACTGACAATTTAATTCACAACAATCAAATAAATAGGTTAAAACATAAAATAAATTATAACAATGAGTACGAAAAAAAAATTCAACTTTGTGAATCATTAAAAATTATTTACCTAAATTAAATGACAAAATAAATACTTAAATAATTAAGAACATTCTAAATAAAATAACTAAATAATAAGAAATGTATATACAATATGAATATACTACAAATCATCCTCTTTCTGGCAAAAGTTTCCTCGATCTAAACATTTAAAACTAACTCTAATTTCTCCTATAAAATTAATTTTCAATTATATTTCAATTAAAAAAATCAAATGTTCTTTGACCATAAGTGACTCGATCACAAATTTTTTTCTTTCACAAGTTAATATGCCGTATCTCGCGTAATCGGCCGATTCAAGGCTAAATATTTTGTAGGTGTACTCGTACTAGTTCGTGGAACATTTGGTAAAATTTTAATCCAAATCGGAGACACACGTCAAAGAACCTTTCCTTGTAAGACGTCAAGAACTGTGTTCAATAAATAGGGAAAAAAGGAGGCCAGGAAGAAAATGTTTTAAAATATTTAAAAAATGCTTAGTAACTCTAAGAGAAAAGACCCTATTATTGACACTGACCCGGTTTCTGACACTTTCAACTTTACTTTGAATTAATAAAAAGAAAATTAGGTACTTGTAACCCTCAAATAACATAATATTAGTAAATTTTATTTAAAATTGATCTCTTCAATATTAATACGTGTGAAGATAAAGTAATTCTTTAATAAAACAAAATAATACATACCTTGTACTTTCAAAATCAACTTTATAGGTTAAACTCAAAATACAGATGTATTTCACTCACTTACAATATCCGAGCCATAAAATCGATAAAACTTTTGTTGACGCGCATAAATTCAAAATTGTTTTATTGAGGGTTACAACTACCGAAAATTAACTCGAATTGATAAATTAATTTTTTCAAAATTAAAATAAATTCATCGTGTACCTATTTGATGACGATATCAGTTACAAAAAAAAACTCACTTAATATAAAATAATATTTAAGCCCAGAGTGACTGTGAAAGCCATATTTTGCTTAGACTCTAAGCAATTGACAGAAGAGCGTTCGACTATTGAATTAGTGATTTAATCATCATGTAAGTATAAAAATATTATAAAATATATATGGTTCGATTAATAATTAACTACTTTTTATTTTTAAATATTAAAACATCATAGTAAATTATATTTTATTATTAAAATAAGAGTGTCAATAACTAGGCTCAATTTTATACGTATGTTACAGTTATTGACACTCAAATTTTAACCTATGTTATGTTTACGTATTTTTTTTTATAATATTTAATTTTATTATTTCAATTATTTTTGTGTTGAAAAAATTAACATTTTATTTATAATAAATGATACATTATAACAAATTATGTTTGATTATAATAAATTTAAATTTGATAGTGTATAACCTAATAAATGACGAATAATTTAGACATATATAGTTTCAGAAACTAGGCAGATGCCAGTGTCAGAAACTACAGCAATAAAAATATTAAGTGTCAGAAACTGGGATTCAAATATTTTATAATTACCAAGTTATTTGAAATTAAAGAAAATGACGATTTTCAGTTTTATTACAATAACTTTGGAACTATTCGGAATTTTAAAATTTTCTTAACGGAATCTGAATGGGCACCTAAAACTGCAAAACATTGGCCATTTAACCAAACTTCTATCTTCACTAATAAGAAAGATACCCATGTTAGCCTACTCAATTTGGGACACCCTGTATAAGTAAATAAAAATTGAATGCTGTTCGTTAGTAAGTGCATTACTTGAGAACGGTTGGACTACTATGGGTCATTTTTTTTAACTGTTCGTAATAGTTCGAATAAGGTTTTTGGGGAAAGAAAAATTGAAAAATTTGCCCGGACAATTTGAAAATTGGGGAATAACTGAAAGTTGTTTTTTTATTGAAATTTGGAAAGGACAATGTCTTTCGAGTTAACTAGTTTATGATAATTTTTATGTGAATATTTTTTAAACCGGCCCACTAGTAAATTTAATACTTTAATGTGACCCTATTATTAAAAAGTTAGGCACCCCTGCTCTACAGTTTTGTCGTCTAGTGAAGTTAAAATTTAAAATTTTAATTTTTCAAAAATTCCTAGTATATACAACCTTTGTGAACTCATGTCCGAGTTTAGGTGATTTCCCCGCTTGTACTTTTGTTGTAAATGTCGTAGTATTTCAAAGTTACAAGGGACCTACAGTTTTACGTAGCTTCCGAACCACGGAAATTTTTAGGGAAATTCTCCGAGCATTTTCTAGTTTTGCATTTTTTTTTTGGTTTTATCAAATCGTAAATCTTAATTACGCTATCCTCTTTTGTTAGCTTTTAATTCCTTGACATACAATGACGTCTGGGAGACGTCAATCATTTAGAGTGTCATTGTAGATTTTGACATCTCTAACAAGGGAAGGCTCTTTGACGTGTGTCTCCGATTTGGATGAAAATTTTACCAAATATTCCACGAACTAGTACGAGTACACCTACAAAATATTTAGCCTTGAATCGGCCGATTACGCGAGATACGGCATATTAACTTGTGAAAGAAAAAAAATTGTGATTAAGTCACTTGTGGTCAAAGAACATTTGATTTTTTTAATTGAAATATAATAAAAAACATTGCACGCCACATGACAACAATTTTGACGTCGCACTGTTTTTTTAAAATAAGTTATTTTTTTTAAACGTATATAAGACCATTTTTTTTGATAATAAAAATTTAATTTTTATTCACCTTTTAATTTATTTACTAAAAAAAAAGAATCTAATAAACACGCAGTGTTTAAATTAAAAGGTAAATGTATAAAATTATAGATTAAACAGAGTAAGCTGTTCCGATCAACGTTAAAAAAAAGGAAACAAAATTCGACTACCACGCCGCAATTGGCAGTGCAAGAGAACTACATATAAACAGCGGCAGATTCATATTTATTATTTGATATTCTCATTGAAAAACATACATAAAAGATGTAAATAAAACAAACTTATTATTTTTAACATACAAGGATATTTTATAAATCATTTGTTATGCTTTTTTGCCATCATTAAGCCTAAAAGAAAAGTTTGAATCCAAAATCGAAATGTAAACAATTGTGTTACAAGAATTTACCAAGATTTTGAAATAAAACTAACCTTATGGTAATAATAACAATATACATAAAAATGGCTTACAAAATAGCCCTATTAATTCTATATTATTAGAAAAATTTAATATGTATTACAACTATAACTGACAATTTAATTCACAACAATCAAATAAATAGGTTAAAACATAAAATAAATTATAACAATGAGTATGAAAAAAAAATTCAACTTTGTGAATCATTAAAAATTATTTACCTAAATTAAATGACAAAATAAATACTTAAATAATTAAGAATATTCTAAATAAAATAACTAAATAATAAGAAATGTATATACAATATGAATATACTACAAATCATCCTCTTTCTGGCAAAAGTTTCCTCGATCTAAACATTTAAAACTAACTCTAATTTCTCCTATAAAATTAATTTTCAATTATATTTCAATTAAAAAAATCAAATGTTCTTTGACCATAAGTGACTCGATCACAAATTTTTTTCTTTCACAAGTTAATATGCCGTGTCTCGCGTAATCGGCCGATTCAAGGCTAAATATTTTGTAGGTGTACTCGTACTAGTTCGTGGAACATTTGGTAAAATTTTAATCCAAATCGAAGACACACGTCAAAGAACCTTTCCTTGTAAGACGTCAAGAACTGTTTTCAATAAATAGGGAAAAAAGAAGGCCAGGAAGAAAATGTTTTAAAATATTTAAAAAATGCTTAGTAACTCTAAGAGAAAAGACCCTATTATTTACACTGACCCGGTTTCTGACACTTTCAACTTTACTTTGAATTAATAAAAAGAAAATTAGGTACTTGTAACCCTCAAATAACATAATATTAGTAAATTTTATTTAAAATTGATCTCTTCAATATTAATACGTGTGAAGATAAAGTAATTCTTTAATAAAACAAAATAATACATACCTTGTACTTTCAAAATCAACTTTATAGGTTAAACTCAAAATACAGATGTATTTCACTGACTTACAATATCCGAGCCATAAAATCGATAAAACTTTTGTTGACGCGCATAAATTCAAAATTGTTTTATTGAGGGTTACAACTACCGAAAATTAACTCGAATTGATAAATTAATTTTTTCAAAATTAAAATAAATTCATCGTGTACCTATTTGATGACGATATCAGTTACAAAAAAAAACTCACTTAATATAAAATAATATTTAAGCCCAGAGTGACTGTGAAAGCCATATTTTGCTTAGACTCTAAGCAATTGACAAAAGAGCGTTCGACTATTGAATTAGTGATTTAATCATCATGTAAGTATAAAAATATTATAAAATATATATGGTTCGATTAATAATTAACTACTTTTTATTTTTAAATATTAAAACATCATAGTAAATTATATTTTATTATTAAAATAAGAGTGTCAATAACTAGGCTCAATTTTATACGTATGTTACAGTTATTGACACTCAAATTTTAACCTATGTTATGTTTACGTATTTGTTTTTATAATATTTAATTTTATTATTTCAATTATTTTTGTGTTGAAAAAATTAATATTTTATTTATAATAAATGATACATTATAACAAATTATGTTTGATTATAATAAATTTAAATTTGATAGTGTATAACCTAATAAATGACGAATAATTTAGACATATATAGTTTCAGAAACTAGGCAGATGCCAGTGTCAGAAACTACAGCAATAAAAATATTAAGTGTCAGAAACTGGGATTCAAATATTATTTTTTAAAACATTAATTTAAATAATTAATCTGCTTCAAATAATTATTTTACGCATATGACCTTTTCTAGAAATCGTGAACTTATAGGTATATGGAAAAAAATTTTATTATTTAAATTACATTTTTTATACATAAGTTATCCTGTTATAACCTCAGCTGTCACTCTTAAAGTGTCAATAACTGGGTCTTTTACCTTATATTAGTGTTTCCCAATGCGCCCCATGGGGCAATTTAAATGTTAGGGGAGGGGGCAATATCATTATTCAACGGAACGATTTGAAAACGTACATACTTAATTTTTAGTTTATGATTTGAAAGGAGACGGCCCATTAGAGGCCAAAAATCTCCGGTTGTGCACCGGAATTTGATAGCAGATTATCATAGTACATAGTTCACTGAGTTTCACCACGCTTGAAAAAATTTCTGGTGTTACGGGAACATGGTCAATATCACATTAGAAGCTTTGTCGATGTCAATCTTAAACATGCATTTTTCGATTTGAATACTGTTTCATACTCACAATAAAACAAGGTTGAGAAGATATGCAAAATGTCAGAAAAAAGATAAATTTGATCAAGGAATGATCAAGTACAGTCAACCCTCGATAAGTCGAATTTTTGATAACTCGAACCTGTTTCACTAGGACTTGCCTATTTCAACGTTAATATTTTTATATCGATAACTCGAATTTTTGATAACTCGAATTATTTTTAGTTTCCCTTCAACTTTGACTTATAGAACTTCGACGGTATATAAGAAAAGTCGCTACAATTCTTCTGCTTTGCTGTCTTCGTCACCACTCGGCCAGCAGCGCTTACATGCATATCACTGTTTTACGGAAATCCATACATTAGGCATTAAATTTGGACTTTGCAACTTTTCCACATTACACTTCTAACAACATTTTGACCATGTTCCGGTTGTCGCAAAATTTTTTGCGACCCCTTGTTGCACTTGTTTTTCAACGTACTACAATAATTTGCAATCAAATTCCGGTGCACATTCGGAGATTTTTGGCCTCTTATGGACAGTCTTCTTTACTTATTGATTTTTTTCTTAATAATTTCCTAGTGATTTTTTGCTAAACCCTAAATCTTGTGTCTTAAATAAGTTGTAATTAGGCTTCATTTATAGAATAATTCAATTTTTAAATGTAAAAAAATATTTATATGTTACATAGGGGGGTCACAAAATTTTAGAATGCCTTACGTGGGGAATGATAAAAAAAGTTGGGAAACACGGCTCTACAAATTTTAAAATGTTTTAAAACTATTAATTATTTATTTTATATTACTTGTGTATGCTCATAACAGTTAAGTTGAGCCAAATTACTAGTTTTTTTCGGACTTATCAAATTCGGTTTTTTTGTATGTCAAGGGGTTAATATTTGGAAACAAGCAAAACGGTTTTTTGGAAATATAAAAAAAAAATCAAACTTATATATATTATTGCAAGAACTTCTGTTGAATAGAACATAACTGTTACATACAAAGATTTTATTTGAAAAGTCATAAATAAAGAAGGGTAACTATTAAATGAGTGCATGCCTAATTACGATAAAAAAAATCATACTCTAATTACGAAACTATATGCATCATAAATACCGTTACACTTAGATATAGGTATTCCTTAACAAAATCAGTAGCTACGTACATATGTACAAACTTAAATATTTAATGGTTTACACTCTAATAAGTACATAAAAATTAAATGAGGAGATATACTTTAATTTGCTAATTAATGGAATCATATGTGTGAAGCTTAACTTATTAAGATTTTTAAAATAGGGTCGTAAAAAGCAATTAATTTGTTTAAAATTATACCTACAATTTTGAAATAATTTTATAGAAGATGAGGACAAATATAGTTGTTTTTCTAACAATCTATATGCAGACTTTCTTTATTTAGAAACAATTTAATTAATGTTATAAACTACAAAATTTTTACAAGTATAGTACATTGTGCCACAAGGGAGAAAAGTACTACATTTCCTCCCGCGTGTAAAAGTCGCTTATCATTTATCCGTTGCGGGGGAATAAAGAGCGAATTTGTTCCCGCTTGACAAAGAACAAAGTTCGATCTTTCGGCCTAGGCAGGAGAAAAAATAGTATGTGCAACACGGGAGAAAAGTACTACATCTCCTCCCGCGTCTTTGCCACCGCGGGAGGAAATGTAGTACTTTTCTCCCTTGTGGCACAATGTACTATATCCGTTGCGAGTGAATAAAGAGCGACTTTGTTCCCGCTTGACAGGGAACAAAGTCCGAACTTTCGGCCATGGTAGGAGAAAATAGTATATTACACTACAAGGGCCGAAAGTTGAATTTTCGGCCTTGCGCGTCATGATGCCGGTTGAAAGTACGTACTTTCGTCCCTAATAGCAGGGACGAAAGTTTACTTCTCACAGGAAGTAAATGTTAAACTTTCGTCCCTGTTAAAAGGGACGAAAGTACGTACTTTCGACCGAGGTATAAAGAAAAAATATTATTCATGTTTTTTCGTTAAACAATTGCTTTTTTATAAATAGAAGCACTTAAATAAATCAATTTAACAATAAAACTTAATAAATCAAGTATGTAAATACAAGAACTCTTTTCTGAGTAAAATTGGCTAAGTAAATTTTGAATATTATTAAAAATAAATATATTTTTCACCAATAGCACAGCCATACAAAAAAAAAGTCATGGTTGGGTCAGAAGGTCAGACCATAAATTCTATATGTATTTGGGGTCACTAAATCCGAATCCGAGGTCAAAAATACCCCTGCACGTCTGAGTTCCGACTTAACCTCAAAAAACCTATTTTATAAGTAATTTAACATTTTAACGTTGTGATTCAAGCTGTAAAGTAACAAACCGGTTATTATCACATAAACCCTTAACCTCATTACTTTATAATCTCATATTCCTATAAACTCACAACTGAACAACCTTAAAACATTCGTAATCTTACGTATTAAACACCAACTAAAAAATCTTAACTCAAGTTCTAAACGAAAAAACGAATCAGTGAAACATCATTTTCTCGTTACCTTGTAACCCTATAAACCCACGACCCCATAATTTTATAACCCCATAACTCAATAACCACAATAACTTCAGCAATTAAACACCCAATTTTTTTTATTTAAGCTCGTCGTCGTTGGCGCCTTTTTATACCTGTATCAGGTTTAGGCGTTTTCCCCGCTTGAAACTTTGTTGTGAATGTTGTAGTGTTTCAAAGATTCAAGGCACCTACAGTTTTACGTGGGTTGCGAACCACGGCAATTTTTAGGGAAAATTTTTCGAGCAGTTTTACTCTTGCCAGGTGCTCAGCCTTGCGAAGAGAAGAGGAGCGTGAAAAATTTTCGATGGTCGGCGCGGGGATTCGAACCACTTCGAATCCACCTCGCTAGCGCAGCAGCCCGAACACTAAACCACTTGCGCCACGCTTATTTAAGCTGTAAATTAAAAAATATGATGGCAGGTTTCTGTTGGACGCTAAAGCGAGATACATCGAAAGAAGATATAAAGCCTAAATCGTTGCATAGATTATTTTATGAGAAAAAAACATGGTATAGTACCAAAAAAAAACCTGACACTTGATTTAAGAATCTGATTTGACCGATCCTCCATTCTAATCGTTTAGTTTCAAGTTTGTTTACTCTAATCATTTAATTTCCATTTGGTTATTCGTTATTGGGTTATAGGGATACGGGGTGAAGGGATTAAAGGGTTTGTCTAATTGGTTTATTAATTTACAGCTTAAATAAAAAAAATTCAATGTGTTTAATTGCTGAATTCATTGTGGTTATTGAGTTATGGCGTTATAAAATTATGGGTTCGTCGGCTTATAGGGTTACAAGGTAACGGGAAAACGGTGTTTCATTGATTCGTTTTTTTCGCTTAGAACTTGAGTTAAGATTTTTTAGTTGGTATTTAATACGTAAGATTATGAATGTTTTAACGTTGTTCAGTTGTGGGGTTATGGGAATATGAGGTTATAGAGTAATGAGGTTAAGGGTTTATGTGATAATAACCGCTTGGTTACTTTACAGCTTGAATCACAACGTTAAAATGTTAAATTGCCTATAAAATAAGTTTTTTGAGGTTATATCGAAACACATACGTGCAGGGGTATTTTTGACCTCGAATTCGAATTCAACGACCCCAAATACATATAGAATTTATGGTCTGACCTTCTGACCCGACCATGACTTTTTTTTTGTATGGTTGTGTAAAGTGTCAACTACAATATTGACAGAGCTGATGAATACATACAATTGTTACCTTTTACGACAGTGTAGGAGCACTAGAACTATAGGAGCACTTATCCATGAATCGAAATTTAAATACGGTTTTGTTGATTATAAAAATTTATATCTTTTTAAAAACCTGTGATTATATTTGGTTATGCTATGCTAAGCAAAGGAATGCAACTATCTATTAATAAGGGGCCCATAATTATTTCTTTGTTTAAGAGCGTTAATACCCTAGTACCATGGACATTAACGAAACAAGTAAAAACGAAACTGGAAGTCACTCAGCGAGCAATGGGAGAGCAATGTTTGGAATTACAATACGAGACAAAAAAAGAAATAAATGGATAAGAGATAGAACTGGGGTCGCGGATGTAGTGAAAAGAATGACGAAATTGAAATGGGAATATGCAGGACATACAGCTCGGATCAAAGACAGTAGGTGGAACGTTAAAATCCTCCAATGGAGACCATGGACAGGCAAGAGACAGAGTGGCAGGCCAATAATGAGATGGCAAGACGACATTAAAAGAGTAGCAGGACTGCCATGTATGAGAGTCGCACAGAATCGCGCTACATGGAAGAATTTGAGGGAGACCTATGCCCAATACTGGGCGCAATGAGGTTAAAGAAAGAAGAATACCCTGGTACCGGTCCTGCAGGCTAGTGCCTCTTAATCTTCCTACAGTTGCGCCAAATAGAGTAACACATATCTAGTGGAAACTCGGTTATCCGGACTAATTATTCTTGCAGCTCATTCCGATAATCGAAAATTCGGTTAATTGAATAGAAAAAAAAACGAATTTTAGCTATATGGGTCATTCCATATGAAATCAACAAATGGAGTGTGCCGAATGAATTTTAATTTTAATAAAAAAAATTGTAGATGATATTTGTGATGCCAGAAATGTTAAACCACCACCATTTATTTTTTTTATTGTATAACTTCAGATCTGTACCCATCCGAATATATTGTAACGAGCCTGCCAGCGACCTCCATTGACTGGTTGGCCAGCTCGGGCGTTCGGGAATATTCCAGAGATGACATCGTGGCGGAATATTCTAGAAGTTCGAGAATATCTGCGAAACGTTGTCTTCGGGTCTATATAAGGCGAATGGAGTGCACCGTAAGTCAGTCTCGGTGGGACACTCGATCGACGAGTGTCTCCGAATGAGTCTCCTCACTGAAGTGCTTGGGAAAAAGTTTGAATCTTCGAAGTTAAGGCAGGCAACAGTGTAGATAAATAATTAAGTGTGGAAATAAATAAGTTAAGTGTACAAATAAGTTAGTTAAGTGTATAAATAAATTATTTAGCAAGTAAACAATATTTAAGCTAAGTTAATGATAAGTGTTAATTAATTATTTAATAAATAAGCTATTAATAGAGGAAAACGAATTAACTAAATATTTAAATATTGGAAGTGACACCCACAAACTACAATGAGATAACTCCGAAGAAATAGAAGCATGTAAAAACTACAAATATTTAGGAACGATATTCGACAAAACTGGTACGGACAAAAAGGAAATAAGAGCAAGAATAATACAGGCAAGAAAAGCTATCGGATGTTTGAATGGAATTCTATGGAACAAATGCATAACAAAAAATCGGAAGTTTAATATATACAATACAATAATTAAGAGTAGCCTATTATATGGATCAGAAACATGGAGAATCACCGAGAGACAAAGAAAGATGTTAGAAGCAACCGAAATGGACGCACTGAGAAGATCAGCGAGAATTTCACGAGCCGATAGAATAAGGAGTGAGGATATTCGTCAGCAAATGGGACAGCGTGATACAATTACAACGGAGATAGAAAGAAAACAACTCGCTTGGTACGGCCATGTGCAGCGGATGACAGACGATAGGTTACCAAAACAGACAATGGTATGGATACCACAACACAAAAAGAAAAGGGAAAGACCAAAAAAAAACATGGAAAGAAGGCATCCGAAAGGCAAGGAGCGCGAGAAACCTAGAAGAAAGTCAATGGGAAGATCGAAGACAATGGCGTATAGATATCGGACAACGTCGACGCACGTTTTAAAACCGATTATATATATATAAAAAACGAATTAACGATGTTTTAATATTCACAACCTTAGTTCGAACCCCCCAGCGAACACGTTATATTGGTGTCAGGTGTGGGGTTGTAAATATTTGGAAGTGAAAATAAATAATAAATAATTAGTAATAAAGTAAGTGAAAATAAATATGGCTAATGGAACAATACTTAAAGTCACCGCACTGAAGGAAAATTTTGAAGAACTAGATACACTCGGATTCAAGGCTTAATTGGTGAAACGTTTAATAGCAGCATTGGAATATAAATGTTATATTCCGGAAGAGTACACGGTTAAGTGTGCTGAAGATATCCGCTCGGCAATAAAAAAAAAATGAATGGAAAATTCCGGAAGAGTGAAAAAGCAAGTGATTAGAAGATCGCGAAGTGGTGCGCCGAATACAAATGGAAAGTTTTGGAAGAATGAAGAGGCAAGTGATTAGAAGATCTGGAAGTAGTGCACCGAAGATAAAGCCAATGGAAAATTCCGGAAGAATGAAGAGGCAAGTGATTAGAAGACCTGGAAGTAGTGCACCGAATATAAAGCTAATGGAAAATTCCGGAAGAATGAAGAAGCAAGTGATTAGAAGACCTGGAAGTAGTGCACCGACTATAAAGCTAATGGAAAATTTCGGAAGAATGAAGAGGCAAGTGATTAGAAGATCTGGAAGTAGTGCGCCGAATATAAAGATAATGGAAAATTCCGGAAGAATAAAGAGGCAAGTGATTAGAAGACCTGGAAGTAGTGCACCGAATATAAAGCTAATGGAAAATTCCGGAAGAATGAAGAAGCAAGTGATTAGAAGACCTGGAAGTAGTGCACCGACTATAAAGCTAATGGAAAATTTCGGAAGAATGAAGAGGCAAGTGATTAGAAGATCTGGAAGTAGTGCGCCGAATATAAAGATAATGGAAAATTCCGGTAGAATAAAGAGGCAAGTAATTAGAAGACCTGGAAATAGTGGACCGAATATAAAGCTAATGGAAAATTCTGGAAGAATGAAGAGGCAAGTGATTAAAAGATCTGGAAGTAGTGCACCGAATATAAAGCTAATGGAAAGTTCTGGAAGAATGAAGAGGCAAATGATGAGAAGATCTGGAAATGGTGCGCTGAAGATGAAAATAATGGAAAATTAGAGAAGAATGAAAAAGCAAGCGATTAGATAATCCGGAAGTGGTGCGCCGAAAATGAAGCTAATGAAAAATTGGGAAGAATGAAAAGTCAAGCGATTAGAAGATCTGAAAATGCGTCACCGAAGATGAAGCTAACGGACAAACGCAATGCGACACAAAGATTAACAGCAGAGTTCGAAAAAAGAAGTAACTGATAAAACCAAGCTGAGATAAAGTCGCTAAAAGTCAAATTGTTATGGATAATGAAGTAAGTCCATGGATGTAGTCCAGAAGATCGCGGGTGATGAACGACTGAGGGAGGATACTTGATTTGTGATATTTGGACACTTTGTAGCAAGTCTATGATGTAGTCCAGAAAGTCGTTGTTGATGGACGACTGAGGGAGGATACATAATTTGTGAAAATTAGGCACTTTGAAGTATGTCCATAGATGTGATCCAGAAGGTCGTGGGCGAAAAACGACTGAGGGAGGATATATGATTTGAGATATTTGAACACTTTGAAGCAAGTCTATGATGTAGTCCAGAAAGTCGTTGTTGATGAACGACTGAGGGAGGATACATGATTTGTGATAATTAGGCACTTCGAAGTTTGTCCATGGATGTGGTCCAGAAGGTCGTGGGCGAAAAACGACTGAGGGAGGATACATGATTTGAGATATTTGGACACTTTGAAGCAAGTCTATGATGTAGTCCAGAAGGTCGTCGGTGAAGAACGACTGAGGGAGGATACATAATTTGTGGTATTTAGACACTTTGAAGCATGTTCATGGAAGTAATCCAGAAGGTCGTAGGTGATGAGCGACTGAAAGAGGACGAATGACTAATGTGGTAAGAGCGACTTTATTGTATTTGGAGGCATGTTACGAAACGTGTGGAGCATGGGCTGCAATAACTGTTCACTCAAAATGTCCACGGAACCTTAGGGCGACATATAACGTCTGTGGTCCAATTGAGGAGATAACAGTAAAAGTAGCCAGTTGAGTTTTGGAAACAGATGTCATGCGCCCATCTTGGATTTTGAAGCGGAAACATTGTGCTTCAGAGGTACAGCGAGAGGTGAAGTGATGACTGTTTGTTTGCAAATAGTCCCATAACAACCAGAGACACGCTTGTATTTATTGTCATGCTCGGCTATCTACATTTTGGGACGAAATGATCTTAAGGAGGGGGCAGTGTAACAAGCCTGCTAGCGACCTCTATTGACTGGTTGGCCAGCTCGGGCGTTCGGGAATATTCCAGAGATGGCATCGTGGCGGAATATCCTAGAAGTTCGAGAATATCTGCGAAACATTGTCTTTGGGTCTATATAAGGCGAATGGAGTGCACCGTAAGTCAGTCTCGGTGGGACACTCGATCGACGAGTGTCTCCGAACGAGTCTCCTCACTGGAGTGCTCGGGAAAAAGTTTGAATCTTCGAAGTTAAGGCGGGCAACAGTGTAGATAAATAATTAAGTGTGAAAATAAATAAGTTAAGTGTATAAATAAATTATTTAGCAAGTAAACAATATTTAAGCTAAGTTAATGATAAGTGTTAATTAATTATTTAATAAATAAGCTATTAATAGAGGAAAACGAATTAACGAAGTTTTAATATTCACAACCCTAGTTCGAACCCCCCCAGCGAATACGTTACAATATGTAGATATTATTTATCTTTTATTACAAACTTTTGCTATCTTGAGATTTTCTGAGCTAGAATATATTTGCACTTTTAATTTATTATTTGAGATGGGGACAAAACGATGATAGGATCTTGTGTTTTTCATTGTTATTATAGTATTTTTAATAAATAACAGAATTTGAAAATTTTGATTTTTATTTGATTATTTTTATCATAAATTGACATAATTCTAATAGTTTAAATAAGTTATAAAACTTCTATAAATTGTCAAACTCCCAGATTATTATCTTATTTATTTGTAAAAGTATCACTTTTAAAAAAAATCACATTTGCTAAAGAGGTGAAAATAACAGAATGGCACTAATAGGACTTCATTAACGAAGATATAGACTCCATTTTCTGAAAATTTCAGATTTTTATTTTTTTCTCCACATGGGTTTTTTGGGGTCAAATTTGAGCTTTTTTTCAAAATTATCAATTTTCACAATTTTTTTTTCGTAGAAGATTTTATTCTAGGACAATGATAATTATGTCACGACATCACCAGAGTTAGTACTTTATTGTAAAAAAAAATCAACCTTAATATGCAACACAGGGTCCAATCAAATATCGTAAAAATGAGAAAAAATTGTGAAAATGTCGGATGCTCACCATCTTGTTCCTAATTATTTTAGTTTAATTTTATTGTATTATATAAAATGCACATTTATGACCCTTGCAAATTAAAGAACAACTATTTCAATACCTGTTCTAAATAAAAAGCTAGAGCCCATTATGCACATGTAAAACTAATTTGTTTATAATTTTTACAAAAATGAAAATTACCCAAAAATATTTGGAAAAATTAATTTTGACATATAAACATTTAACAATCTGCAAAATATGATATAAAAATCAACTAGTTGATTTTTAATGGCTCACTTCAGAAAATTTGACTCATATACAATTTCAATTAATCAAAAATGCGAATTAGTAAACATTCGAAAGTACACCTAAAAATATTTTAATCAGGCTCGCTACAATTAGGCGTGCAGAAGAGTAATAAAAATTTATCAAAGGAATAAAATATCTAACATTTTTCAAACAAAAATAGATCTAATTTATTCGACTTTTAATTTTTTGAATTGTAGAATAAAATAATAATATAGGCAAATCCAATAAATACGTGTGCGCATTCGAGCGAAAAGTGGCACATTTCTGAGCGAGGGAGGCAAATGAAGCGCGACGCGGACCGGCGCTCTTCATTTTCCCGAAGTCAGAATGTGCCACTTTGAGCTCGAATGCGCACACTCGGTTTTAAGCACGATTACGATTACGAAACAAATGTTAATCATTAAATAAAACAGTCGCACATTATCTTAAAAGCAACGAAGCAAAAAAAAACACTGTTTACTGCGACATACAAAATTAAATAATAAAGTATTTAGTAAGAAATAGCAAGGTTTAATTTTCGCAACAAGTCCGAACGCGGTTGACAATCCGGATAATCGCGAATCCGTATAACTGAGGTCCGGATAATTGAGGTTTTACTGTACCCCTGCACGGTGTATGAGACCGAATGCGTTGGGATCATTTTTATAGGTTATTTCGTAAAATATCTCATTGTCAGTAAAATTAAGTTTATTATTAGACGGGATGCGTAAAAACACTAAATTGGACTTAGCCACAAATAATGCAATTAGCAGTGAGCCTATAGTTTTCTTCTTCTAATGTCTTTGTCCTTAAATGTGTGGGGCCGGCACGTGTAATCGCTACATGCTCCAATCTAATGGTCTCGATAACCGCTAGATTTTATTCCATTTTCTTGATGACTGCCCAGCATTCGCTGCCGTACAGTGCGACTGAACGTACCACATTGCTGTAGATCTTAGACTTCATGCGATCGCTCATGTTTTTGTCGCATAGTACACCTATAACGCTGCGCCACTTTAACCATGCCGCGTGCACTCGGTTGTTTGCTTCTTGTACAAGAGTACCCTCTGTAGACAGTGTGCTTCCAAGGTATTTAAACGGGTTTGTACGTGGCAGGTCATCACTGCCCACCTGAATAGTACCGTCATCCGACTGGTCCGTTGTTAAGTACTCTGTCTTCATCAATATCAACTGTAATCCAAACGGTTCAGCCTATCATGCCAGTTCTGTACCAGTTATTGTAGTTCAGTCTTATTTCTAGACGCAATCATCACGTCGTCTGCATAGAGTAGTGTGTAAAGCGGCTCTGTTTGGACGTCCTTTGCTATCGAGTTCATTACTCAAAAGTTTAAAAAGCAGCGGTGATAATGCCAAGTCTTGGTGTACACCTACTGTAATGCGCAACGGTTTTGTAAGACTAGCTACACAGTGTACTACAAATTGGGGCTGTTGGTAGAAAATTTATTCAAGCCACCAGCTTCTCCGGGATCTGATGCTCACACAGCGCGTACCAGATCAGGTCATGCGGAACTCTGTCAAAGGTTTGATTTAAATCTAGAAATGCAATGTGTAGTGGCTGCTTTTATTTGCGATGTTTCTCCATCACCAGGCGTGCTGAGTGGATAGCATCCGTTGTGCCGCACCCCTTCACAAACCTAGCTTGATTAATAGTAAGCGTGACAAGCGCGCGGATGCGATTGTTTGACGACCCTCTCAAATATCTACATTGTGTGCGACAATAACCTGATCGGTCTGTAGTTGCCGCGTTCAGATGGGTTACCTTTCTTTTTCCAAATAGGTACTGTGGTGCTGAGCTGCCAGTCTGCTACTATTTTGCGGTCATTAATGGTCTTATTGAACAGCTGGGTGAACAATATCGCTGAGTCAGGGCTATTGCATTTCCAAAACTCTGCCACTAAATCGTCAGGCCCAGTTGACTTGCCCGATTTCATTCTCTTGATTAACTCTTTTACTTCTTCCGCAGTTATTTACATAACAGGGCTGAGTGTGGGCTGTGGTTGGCTGTAGCGTAGATAGAAGAATTCTTTCGTTAAAATAGCCTCCAAATGCATTCTCCACCGCTCTGTTGCTGCTTTCTTGTTGGTGATCAACTTGCCTCTTTCGGCATTTACGCCGTGAAACTTCTTCACATCTTCCGTGCGCTTGTTTCGTGTATTTGCGAGTCGATACAAGTCTCTATCTTCATCACGAGTGTGTAGCTTTCTGTACACAAAATCGTAGTCAAATGACTTTTCCTTAGCTACATGTTATGGGTACTTCGAAAAAAACACGGGTAGATTAGTAAAATAACGTATATTTTTGATAGAACGGTTTATCATGAGAACCAATGTAAATCCAAACAAAATAATTTATGGACTGAGTACTTCATAATCATATGTAAATATGTATGTAAATGAACTTTATAAAATAAGGTTGCAGAAAAAAAAATTGTTCCCTTGTGTAATTATTAAAATTGAAATGTCTGTCAAAAACATTTGCAGGTTGTCGGACGTGACAGTTTAAAGCTTTAGTTTACGGTTTTACAAAAATCTTTCTCGTAATTATTAATTTGAGTCAAGAATGAGTTTTAATAGAAAATTAATTATCTGTCGATGTGTATGTATTATTTGTTTAAGACTTTAAAGTAAAAGCAATTGCAGTGTTCACGTTTAAAGCTTGCGATAAGTGCTCGTTAATGGAAGAACAGGATTTGCTAGTAAAATTATAGAAATAGAATACAAATTAAAAGCTGTAGCAAAGTAAGATTAGAAATTAAATTAGCAGATGGCTGTTCTCCTTATACCGAAGAACACATTATCCATCTGCTCGATTTGTTAACTGTAAACTTAATTGAAGTAACGCAATAGTTACGTCTTTGTATATTGGACTTACATTAGTTCAACAAAATCTATATTCATTGTTTATACCTTTCATTAATATTAATTATTATACAACTCATATTTTTTATTTATTTTATAGCATAAAGTTGGAATGCTTAAGCTGAATTCGCTTAAACTCTAATTAAATTAGAAGATCAATAACCTATAGAGAACATACCAAAAAACCAAAATACTATTTTTAAAATTACAAGGCTTCAAATTTTTTTACTGGTTTCTATCATACAGTGTAATTTATCGGCAATCAAACATTTTAGCTTCATTTTTCTATTAATCACAACTATTCATAGGTACTTGGACAATGTTATTAGTTTTCAAAATAAATACAAGTTTAAAAGTTCATACCCATAAATGGATTATCTTTTAAAATATCCCACCACAAACTGTTATGAACCAAAATCATCACTTGCCCTAAAACAAGAAATAAAAGACAATGTTTTAAGTGAGAATTCAAATGAAAGAACATCAAAATTGGCACCTTCGGAACATTTCCTTACGCCAAATAATACAGTAAAATCTGAAGAAAATTTTCAAAAGAAACTATATAATCAAAAAGCCCTGAGAGCCATTCCTAAGGAATTACTAAATGAAAATCAACGTACAACTATTGTCGAATTGGACAACAAAGAAAATGATTCTTTACCTAAAAATACAAAAGTGGAACATGCCATAATGGCTAGATTATTAAAAGATTTGGATTTAACTCAAAAAAAAATTGCTCGAGATTTGTTTGGTGATTGTGGAGACGACGAAGGAAATAGAATTCTTCAACCGGAACGCGATTGTCAGAATAATGTTAAAGTTGTACAAAAAACACCAGGCGTTTTTACTGAAAATCGTTTGCAAATAAACAAACCATCTTCTGCTTCTGCTTTTCGAGATAATAGCAAATTGCTAGAAAAAATCGGAAGAAAAATGTATTCAGCTTCCGGTTTGCGAAGAACAAATCAAGAGAAAAGTTGTCAAGATAAATATAACTCGAAGTCTAGTTTTAAATTTAATGGGATCGATTCTACTCGTTCTGTTAATGTCCGAGACTCGATTATTGCAAGTATTAAAGAGAAAATTGTGTATGTTCCTGAAAAATCTAAAAGTGGTGGTTAGTTTCTATATTTTGAGATATTTGAATATATTAAATAGTTTCTTTTTTAATGTTCACGTCCAATATCTTATAATATGTTAATGCTCACTGGAATTGGACACAATAAAACAACAAATTGTTAACTTGCAACGTTTCGTTTCTTTATTGAAACTTTATCAAGCAACTTAACAACACAAAAAGGAAGTTAACCATTAAAAAACTCAATAATTCTACATGTGTCAAAATGAAAGATTTTTAAATATATTAATATATATTAAATTTAATATATATTAATATATTTAAAAATTTAAATAGTAAACGATTTCTGTTCCATGGTTTTAAAATTGTAGGTGACTCTTCAACAAATTGGAACGATTCAGAACATGAAAATCAAAAAGCAACAAATTTCAAATTTCCAAGAGAAACCAAAACAGCTATGATGATCATGATGAATAAATCAAATCTTAAAAATCACAGAGAAATAGAAAAGCAAAGCAAACTTGTTCGCCAAGTTGAAACACAAACTTCCCCAATTTCTTCAGATACCACTATAACAAGAAAAGTCTCGCAGCTACCGTGTTCTAAAAATTTGCTCTGCGATAAAGGACTTCATAATGGAAAATGCGGCAGGAAGTCTGTGCTCGTTAAAAAGAATTTAAGTCAAGGTAAATTAAATTTTTATTAAAATTTATTCAAGTTTTTTGTTTCGGAAAGTAACATCGCAAAAATATTTAAAAGTAATTAATACAATTAAATAAAGAGTGTTTTAAAATAAGAGTATAACATGTCTGGGGAGAGAACAGCAGTGGCCTGGCGTGGCGTTCAGACGCCCGGATCGTATGCAAAATTCGGCTCCCCCTTATGTAGGTATTTAAATCCAAAAGGCTCCAAAATTTATAGAAAGTTTAAATAACATTTTGGCAAGAATACATTTGTTATTATTGTGTATTATACAGGGGACAAATATAGATGTCGTTACAAGATATTATTATCAACTACAGTAAAACCTCTCGTGGCGACCATCTCTACATATAAGGAGATCACCTCTAAAAGCGGACAGCATGTTTTATAACAGATATATCGTAATTTAATTCTTTTTATAAATTTCCCTCTAAGGCGACCACTCTCTAACCCGACCGCGACCGTTAATCAGGTGGCCGCTACTTTTCTTAATGTAGTTTTTAGAGAAAAATAAACGCCACAATTCTTTCCGAATAAAAAAATCTGAATTTAAGTTTTTGATTTAAAAGAGAGATGATTTATATAGAGAAATTTATTGAATACGAGGATGTGAACATTGAGCGAAAAATGGCTTTACGAGTGAGGAAAACAAATGAAACATGACGCGGAGCGGCGCGCTTCATTTTCCCGAGATCGGAATGTGCTACTTTGAGCTCAAATGTGCACACTCCGTTTTAAGCACAATTCACAATAATTAAATTGCTTCCTAAATAATACTACTTTATTTATAATAACTTTGACTTAATAATGATATGATTCTGATAAATAATAACTGCATTTAACCTAATACGCATACTATTCGTTATTACATTTACATTCACTATCTTCTCTCTAACAAGGGACCCTTTTTATTGGTCCGTGGCTTTACGCAACGAGACTTACACCATTCGATAGGGCGTCAAAAACTACTCTAAAAACCTTAAAACCTTAAAACTGTTAAAGTATGTTTGTGCAGCAACGCAGGAGCTTTTGTAACATTTAATGTAGGTACAAAACATATCATACTGCTCAGTTAAAAACTTTGCCATTTTGAATTATTTATAAGGCAATAATAATTATAATTCAAAAAACTTACAATATTAGTCAAAAAATAAATATAATGACGTTGGCTTGTATTATGCTGTTTAATTGTTCTTTGATAAATAATGGCTACTTGATTTAAAACAGAAAAATTTAATAATGTTAATAATTTTTTATTTAAATCTTCTTCTTCTTATTTTAGGATTTCTCTTGTTATTCAACGGATGACGATTGCCAGCTTTCGGCCCATCTCTTGGGGGGTCTTCCCACAGGTCTTTTTCCATCAGGGCGTTCTGTTCTGCATATCTTGGCTATTCTATCTTCTGTCATTCTGTCCACATGTTGGCTCCATTGCCGTTTTCGTTTTTTAGACCACTTAACGGCATCTTGTATTTTGCATGTTTTTCTAATTGATGTATTTGTTCGTCTATCTTTTAGGCTAATGCCTAGTATTGATCTGAGGGCTCTCATTTCTACAGTTTGTCCTTTTTGTTTCAGCTCTTGTTTCTGTGGCATATGTAAGTATCGGACGCACGACAGTCTTGTAGATCTTGATTTTGCTATCTACGTGCATGTATTTATTTTTCCATATGGTTTGTGCGAGACAACCTGTTATTTTTGTCGCTTTTATTGCCTGTTTTTGCGTTTCCTTGTACAAATCACGGTCGCTTGATACCTCCACTCCCAGATAATTAAACTTCATCACTTGCTCTATAACCTTTCCGTCCAGCTCTAATTTACATCTTAATGGTTCTTTTGTTGCTACTAAAGTTTTGGTTTTTTCTGCAGACACTTTCATGTTATACCTTTTAGCAGTAATATTGAATTTGTGTAGCAGTCTCTGCAAGTCGTTTTCGTTGTTGGCTATTAGTAAGGCATCATCTGCATAGCAGACCATGTTTATATTGTTATTCCCCATTTTGTACCCTTCCATTGGCCTCACTTCTGTTATTATTTGCTCCATAATCATATTAAATAGGAATAGGCTTAGCGAATCGCCTTGTTTGACACCTTGACATACTGGTATTTCTTCTGTGACTTCATTTTTTACCCTGATTTTCGTTTTGTTGTTAGTGTTAATGTCTTCGACTAATTCTATTATATTCCTAGGGATGTTGTATTTATGCAGTAGACTGAGTATATCTCTGAGTTGCACCCTGTCGAATGCCTTGGTGAGGTCGACAAAACACATATATGCCGGGCTGTTAAATTCCACCGCTTTCTCTACGATTTGCCGCACAATAAAGATTGCGTCTACTGTACTTCTGTTTTGTCGAAATCCTTGTTGTTCGTCTGATATTTCAATTTTCTTCTGAAGTTTCTGTTGGATGATTCGTGTTAGTAGCTTTAGTGTGGTGTTCAGTAGGGTAATTCCTCGATAGTTTTGCGGTTGTTTTTTGTCGCCTTTTTTGAATATAGGGATGGTTGTATATATTTTCCATTCATTAGGTATTTTTGATGCTGATATGATCTTTTGAAATAGTTTACGTAGTTCTTCTATGCAGTCTTGTCCTCCGTATTTGAGGAACTCGTTCCATATTTCATCTGGGCCGGGGCTTTTTCTGTTTTCAATTTAACCGTAGCGTCTTTTATTTCATTGCAGGTTATAGTGACTTCGTCGTTATTTTGTGGTGTGTCTTCGCGTGCTTGGATGTTTGCATGTGTTGGTGTTTCTTCGTACAATAATTTAAAATATCTCCTCCACTCTTCTTTAGATATATTTTTTATTTGAACATACTCGTTTACCTCCTTCTTCTGGTTTTGAATCATTTTCCAAACTTTCCTCTGCGCTCCGTATAAATCTGATTCCATACCTTTCGTGAATGCTTCCCAATGCTCTTCTTTGATTTTTCTAATTTCAGCGTTGACTTTGTTTCTGACCTCAACATATTTTTGGCGTTCTTCTATAGTTGGACAGCTTCTATATTTTAGGTAGGCTCTTCTTTTCTCACTGGCCAGTTCTTTTACTTCTGGTGTGTACCACGGTGTCCGTTTCGTAGAGTTTATGTTAATTTTGCGTTTCCCAAGAGCTTCATATGCTGACTTTAATATATTTGTTTTCAGTTTTTCCCAGCTCATTTCTATTGTATCCGAGTCTTCTATTGCTTGTGTAGCGATGTGTTGTTGTAGCCTCATTTGGTACAGATGTTTAGTACTTTCTTCTGTTATGTTTTCGATGTTAATTTTTTCCACATATACTGGCAGTGCCTTCTTTATTTGGAGTAGAAGTCTTAATTTGCACAGCACCAGTCCATGGTCACTTCCTATATTTGCTGAACTTAATGTCCGCGTGTCTAGTATGTTTGATGGGTGTACGGATCGATTGCTAAGTATATAATCAATTGTTGATGTATAGCCTCTTGTGTTACTCCAGGTTTCCTTATGTTGCCTTGCGTGCTGGAAATAGGTATTATTTATTCGGAGTTCATTTAGGGCGCAAAATTCAACCAGTTGTTTCCCTTCCTCGTTTAATATGGTTTCGTTGTATTTTTGCTTTATTCCTTGTATTGGAGCGTTGTCTACTCTTACGTTGAAATAGCCTAGGATAAAGTTTTTGTCTTTTGGTGGGAGGTCATTGTATGTGTCTTGTAGGGTATCGTAAAAGTCTTGTTTTTCTTGTTTCGGCTTCGACGTATCAGGTGCATATATGCATATTATGTTCATTTTGTTGTTTGAAAAATTCATAGAAATAAGTAATATTCTCTCGTTAACATATGTAATTTTGTCGATATTTTGCATGTATCTTTTATGTACAAGAATGCCTACACCTGCTGTTGCTCTTTGATGCTTATCTTTCCCACTATACACCAATAGGTAGTCTCCGCACATCACCGTTCCTTTTCCTTTCCTTTTCGTTTCGCTTATACAGCATATGTCGATTCGGTGATTGTTTATTTCTATAAGGATCTCTTTCGCCTTTGTGTTCCAGGACATTACGTTCCATGTGGCCAATCTCAGCACATTTTTCTTTTTCCAGTTAATCTTTGTCCGTTTTCTCGCTGTTGTCGTCGTCATTTGTTCCGTCCGGTTCCGAGGCCTTTCCGTTGTACTTTGAGCGATATTCCTGTTTTACCGGCAGCAGGCTGCTAACCTTACCACCAAACCTTCCTCCTTTATCCGGGCTTAGGATCGGCTGCGGCTTTCACTGTGCTACTCAATTCACACAGTGTCCACCGCAGGCGGAGTTTTTATTTAAATATAGGTTGTTATACATGGTTGAAAAGAGAAAAAAAAATACTATTTAACTATGTAAAAATCCAATATGGCGTCTATTTAAAATAAGAAAGTTGGTATCAATATCTTGAAAACCGCCATTTTGAATTTAATTTTGACTTAATTTTTGTCTGTATTTTATGAAACCTAGTAACATTTATATTAAACTTTTTTTTGTAAATTTTATAATTATAAAGTTATTTGACATTAAAGAAAATGACAATTTTCAGTTTTTTTACGATAACTTTGGAACTATTCGGAATTTTAAAATTTTCTTAACAGAATCTGAATGGGGACTTAAAACTGCAAAACATTGCCCATTTAACTAAAGTTCTATCTTCACTAATAAGAAAGATATCCATGTTAGCCTACTCTATTTGGGACACACTGTATACTTAATTTATGGGATTAAATTAAAAATAAAAATAATGAAAGCAAAAATAATTTTTAAAATTCAAAATAATATTGTAGATTTAACTTTGATAATTACTAGCTATAAAAAGAAGCTTTATCGATTGATACGCAGTCTAGAAGTATAATTGCATACTCTACTATTTGTTGGTAATGACGGTAGTGGAAGACAAAAAGAACTAGTGAATATACGAAAGTGAATTTTGTGGAATGATCGGATACGTATCCGACAAAAGATATAGTTCATGGAACTATACAGGTCCGGAACTACCCACCTCTAGTTGGAAGTGTTGATAGTCACTTTTTTTACCTTCCTGGACGGCTAACATCATGGCCGAGAACTCATTAGAACGGCATATTGCGTCGGACACAGTTTATTGAGGCACATTGAGCAAACGAACAATATATGTAACTTTGACCTTTTTCTTAACGAAAAAGATCCAAAATAACAGCACGTTGTTTGACAGTCGGAAAAAGAAAAAAATAGAAATTCATGGTACCACAGCATTATCTCTTCTTTTTTGTTTTTTTGGCGTGGTGGAAATTTTCACGAAAACACTCGTCTCCTGACGTGTTGTGTGAAGTTCGCAAACTCACTAAAACCATCATTGTTCATCCGGGCATGGCTCTAGATGCCAGCTCCCTTCGCCGGAGTAGTACAGTCCACGAGTGACATGGCTGCACGGAACAGCATTATATATCCTTACACGTTATTATATACTGCACTGCAATTGGCAAATTTAGCTTGGTTTAATATATTTTGAGTTATTGTGACTAACTTCACATAGCCCCAAGCAAATAGGAAACTAAACCGATAACTTTTATCAAATAGCAGAAGCACGTTTGGAAATGTAGAAAAAAAAATTAATTTAGCCAACGTCTTAGTTTGGATTTTAGTGGCCTGGCATAAAGTTTCATCAAATACAATTTTAAAGTGTTTAAAAAAGTAAGAGACTTTAGGTACCCATTCCTTGCAGTGCACCTACAATCCTAGGATGTACGATCCAGACCGAATATTACAACTGCGGCCAGCCATACACTAGTCACCATGGGGCCTGCAGTTCTTAGACTGCAGGCGAACTGATATTTCAATAAATCAGTTAAAAACAAAGTACTACACTAAGGGAAAAAATTAAAGGGTTAAAAAATTTTTTGATATTTTATGGTGTTTTTTGACAGGGTGTATTTCGGTGAAAAATGGTCGTATCTAAAATTTAAAAAAATCATTTTGAAGCTCTAAGATTATAGTTTTCGGATCTTTTATAGAAATATTTTTAGGAGCCACTGTTATCATGCAATCTTAAGCATGGGAGCGCAAGAAAAATTTTGCAAATTTTTTTCTTTTTTGTTTACTTCTCACAGACTTACAATTTTTTTTTAAGCTAAACCAATATATGTAACAGATAGCCTGTTTATTCAGCTTCAAGTTTCTTTTTTTAGAACCTTGATACGATTTATTTTCACCGAGATACAGGACGTTAAATAGAAAAAGATCTTTTTGTATTTCATCATTGATATCTCAGTAACCAATAGTCGTACGAGAAATTGCAAAGCAGTTTTGGAAACTGGAATAAACGCCCTATAATAAACTGCTATGACTTTTATGAATTTTTTTCAATTTTAACATACATTTGAAAACATGAAAAAAAGAGTATTTTTTGGATTTTTAGAAAATTGACGGCTAAGTTACAAATATTTATGAAATGACAAATGTTAAGCGTGATTTTTATAGCTAAATATATCTTAAAAAACTCTGTGAAGTTACAATTCGATCTACCAAACCTTTCCTATTGTTTTACACAATCAAACTTTTGAAAAGAATTAAAGGGTCACGTTTCTTGTCGTTAAAAAATTTATAATCATAATTAAAATAGACAATAAACATTTCTATTGCAAAAAACATTTAAATTAATTCAAAAAATAATTTTTTAAAATTTAAAAAAATTTTTTGTTGAAAAATTTTTGAATTTTTTTATGAAAAAGCTTTCTTATTTAAAAAAAAACTGTCCAATTGTTTCTAGTTTGATTACGATTTCTTTACCGCCGGCAGGCTATGAATCGTAAATCTGACCGCGCAACCTCCACGTAGTACACTTTGGGTAACACTAACCGTGTAAAATTATATATCCCCATATTAGATTTTGACCTACTATGGACATTTTTTTGGATGGAAAAATTGCAACATAATGAGTTATTATTATTGTGTTTACCATTATTCTTACATGTAAACATATGTAATATGATTAATAATTGTACTAAACCCACATTGTAAAGAAATATATAACATTAAAAATTAAATATAAAAATATATAAATATATAAATATAAATGTTGTATCTGGTAACTTCTTTCTTGTAAATTATACGCTATTATGCTCGTGAATTATTTTATTATAAATATGAAATTATGTTGAACGAATCAAAAGTTAAAACTTGTTAGTTACGAATAAATAATATCTATCTTTTGTTATCTCTTAGTATCTAGATTCTTATCAGGATATTACAATCTCCCACGCTAAATAAATACACTGTAATCGCTCAAATACGCGGGTGTTTTGCGTACTCGAACGGGCCGACTGGGTTGCTCTTTGGAACCAGGAGATGTAATGTTTGTTGGCACTTGCACTTCAACAAAATCTTCCAAATTAGCTCTTGTGTGAGCTGACATATTTGGGTTTGACTCTTGTTGGTCGATGCCTTCGAAAATAACAGTCTTTTGGTTGTGAAGAGGTGTTCTGGTAGGTATTGTAGAGGACGTCTGTTTGGCATTTCCCACACTTGTGGTACGCAGTTGATCTATATGTCGTTTTAATTTATATCCATTATCCAGTTCTATTTGGTAATGGATTTGACCAAACTTTTTAATTATCGTGCCAAATTTCCATAGTATTTTGTTAGGGGTGTAGAATCTTGCTTGTACACGATCTCCCACCTTTAATTGTCTGGCTGGTTGAGTTGGTTTTGCCGACTCCTGGAATTTTGGTGGTTTCAATGCGTCTAGTTGAATTCGAATTTGACGGTTTAAGTATTGTTCAGCTGGAGTTTTTCCATTTTGAAGTGGCGTTGATCGGTATTTAAAAGAATTTCACGTACTTTTGTTTTCATTGACTTTTGTTCATCCCCCATGGCTTCGAGTCGATTTTTTAGGGTTTGTATGTTCCGCTCCGCCAATCCGTTTGTAGCAGGATGTCCAGGCGCGATAAACTTTTGAAAAATACCGGCTTTCTTGCAATATTCGGTGAACGTATCGCTAGTGAATATCGTTGCATTATCAGATACTATTACATCTGGAAACCCGTTACGCGCAAAAACGTCTTGGAGCATTTCGAGTGTTGAATGTGAAGTTGGTGCTGATGTGCATGAAACAACTTCTGTCCATTTCGATTTTGCATCCATAATAACTAAGAAATAGTGTCCATCCATAGGACCAGCGTAGTCAATGTGTATGCGTTGCCAGTTGTGTTCCGGTTCTGCCCAAGGATGTAAAGGAGCCTTGGCAGGACTATTTTGAGTTGCTGCGCATCCTTGACATGAGCGCACTAATTTTTCAATATCTGAGTCGATAGATTTCCAATAAATGTAACGTCGGGCTAATTGTTTCATTTTTGTCATGCCTATGTGTGTACTGTGTAGTTCTTGAAGAACCGCATTCTGTAATATTTGTGGTATTACAACTCTATGTCCTTTGAATATGATTCCGTTATCGAGGGTATAATTAAGACCATTTGAATCATTTAATAACAGGTCGTCAAGAATTTTAGATAGATTTTCGTCCTTTCGTGTTTCGTTTCTAACGGTTTCATGGTTTAAAGTGAGTGTCGAGAGTTGCATGATAGAAGTTTTACAAAGCGAATGTACCTCGTTGTGGATTGCATTTGGTTGAACTGGAATATTGATGGGTGCTCTTGATAGACAATCGGCGTCTAAATTCTCTGTACCTTTCTTGAATATAACTTGATAGTCAAAACCTGATAAAAATGCAGCATATCTCTGCAGGCGTGCTGAAGTCATTCCTGGTAACTTTGCATGTTGATGAAATATGTGTACTAATGGTCTGTTGTCTGTTATTAATTTAAATGATCGACCGAAGAGATACTGGTGAAAATGGTCGACAAAATACACAATTGCCAATGCTTCTCTGTCGAGTTGAGAGTAGTTCCGTTCTGCGGAAGTAAGGGAACGAGAAGCGAATGCTATTGGTCTTTCTTGTCCATCTACAACGTGGGACAAAATACCTGCGATGCCGACAGGGCTGGCGTCGCATGTTAGTTGAACGGGTAAATCTGTGTCGAATGGCATCAGAACTCGATCATTGGTTATTTCTTCTTGAAGTTTTTTGAATGCTTTTTCACAATGTTGTGACCATTTAAATTTTGCGTTTTTCTGCAGCAGTTCCCGCAGTGGCGCAGTGATGGTAGATGCGTCTGGAATAAACCTGGAGTAGTAAGTTACCATTCCAAGAAACCTTCGTACTTCGTCGATTGATTTTGGTCTTGGCATGTGTAATATGGCTTCTACTTTTGCAGGCGATTTTGAAATTTTATTATGCTCGATTACGTGACCCAAAAATTCGATGCGTTGAGTAAACAAGATACATTTGCGTCTGTTTAAATGTAGGTCAAAACGTCGAAATCTTTCTAATAGTGCTATTAGATGTAACTTGCATTCTTTGAAAGTAGCACCGTGTACGAGGAAATCGTCAAAATATTTTTCGACTCCATCAAGTCCACGTATGATTTGATCAAGTATATTGTTGAAGTCAGCTGGGCCATTTTTCACACCAAATGAAAGTTTGGTGGGAGGTCATTGTATGTGTCTTGTAGGGTATCGTAAAAGTCTTGTTTTTCTTGTTTCGGCTTCGACGTATCAGGTGCATATATGCATATTATGTTCATTTTGTTGTTTGAAAAATTCATAGAAATAAGTAATATTCTCTCGTTAACATATGTAATTTTGTCGATATTTTGCATGTATCTTTTATGTACAAGAATGCCTACACCTGCTGTTGCTCTTTGATGCTTATCTTTCCCACTATACACCAATAGGTAGTCTCCGCACATCACCGTTTTTTTTCCTTTCCTTTTCGTTTCGCTTATACAGCATATGTCGATTCGGTGATTGTTTATTTCTATAAGGATCTCTTGCGCCTTTGTGTTCCAGGACATTACGTTCCATGTGGCCAATCTCAGCACATTTTTCTTTTTCCAGTTAATCTTTGTCCGTTTACTCGCTGTTGTCGTCGTCATTTGTTCCGTCCGGTTCCGAGGCTTTTCCGTTGTACTTTGAGCGATATTCCTGTTTTACCGGCAGCAGGCTGCTAACCTTACCACCAAACCTTCCTCCTTTATCCGGGCTTAGGATCGGCTGCGGCTTTCACTGTGCTACTCAATTCACACAGTGTCCACCGCAGGCGGAGTTTTTATTTAAATATAGGTTGTTATACATGGTTGAAAAGAGAAAAAAAAATACTATTTAACTATGTAAAAATCCAATATGGCGTCTATTTAAAATAAGAAAGTTGGTATCAATATCTTGAAAACCGCCATTTTGAATTTAATTTTGACTTAATTTTTGTCTGTATTTTATGAAACCTAGTAACATTTATATTAAACTTTTTTTTGTAAATTTTATAATTATAAAGTTATTTGACATTAAAGAAAATGACAATTTTCAGTTTTTTTACGATAACTTTGGAACTATTCGGAATTTTAAAATTTTCTTAACAGAATCTGAATGGGGACTTAAAACTGCAAAACATTGCCCATTTAACTAAAGTTCTATCTTCACTAATAAGAAAGATATCCATGTTAGCCTACTCTATTTGGGACACACTGTATACTTAATTTATGGGATTAAATTAAAAATAAAAATAATGAAAGCAAAAATAATTTTTAAAATTCAAAATAATATTGTAGATTTAACTTTGATAATTACTAGCTATAAAAAGAAGCTTTATCGATTGATACGCAGTCTAGAAGTATAATTGCATACTCTACTATTTGTTGGTAATGACGGTAGTGGAAGACAAAAAAAGAACTAGTGAATATACGAAAGTGAATTTTGTGGAATGATCGGATACGTATCCGACAAAAGATATAGTTCATGGAACTATACAGGTCCGGAACTACCCACCTCTAGTTGGAAGTGTTGATAGTCACTTTTTTTACCTTCCTGGACGGCTAACATCATGGCCGAGAACTCATTAGAACGGCATATTGCGTCGGACACAGTTTATTGAGGCACATTGAGCAAACGAACAATATATGTAACTTTGACCTTTTTCTTAACGAAAAAGATCCAAAATAACAGCACGTTGTTTGACAGTCGGAAAAAGAAAAAAATAGAAATTCATGGTACCACAGCATTATCTCTTCTTTTTTTTGTTTTTTTTTTGGCGTGGTGGAAATTTTCACGAAAACACTCGTCTCCTGACGTGTTGTGTGAAGTTCGCAAACTCACTAAAACCATCATTGTTCATCCGGGCATGGCTCTAGATGCCAGCTCCCTTCGCCGGAGTAGTACAGTCCACGAGTGACATGGCTGCACGGAACAGCATTATATATCCTTACACGTTATTATATACTGCACTGCAATTGGCAAATTTAGCTTGGTTTAATATATTTTGAGTTATTGTGACTAACTTCACATAGCCCCAAGCAAATAGGAAACTAAACCGATAACTTTTATCAAATAGCAGAAGCACGTTTGGAAATGTAGAAAAAAAAATTAATTTAGCCAACGTCTTAGTTTGGATTTTAGTGGCCTGGCATAAAGTTTCATCAAATACAATTTTAAAGTGTTTAAAAAAAGTAAGAGACTTTAGGTACCCATTCCTTGCAGTGCACCTACAATCCTAGGATGTACGATCCAGACCGAATATTACAACTGCGGCCAGCCATACACTAGTCACCATGGGGCCTGCAGTTCTTAGACTGCAGGCGAACTGATATTTCAATAAATCAGTTAAAAACAAAGTACTACACTAAGGGAAAAAATTAAAGGGTTAAAAAATTTTTTGATATTTTATGGTGTTTTTTGACAGGGTGTATTTCGGTGAAAAATGGTCGTATCTAAAATTTAAAAAAATCATTTTGAAGCTCTAAGATTATAGTTTTCGGATCTTTTATAGAAATATTTTTAGGAGCCACTGTTATCATGCAATCTTAAGCATGGGAGCGCAAGAAAAATTTTGCAAATTTTTTTCTTTTTTGTTTACTTCTCACAGACTTACAATTTTTTTTTAAGCTAAACCAATATATGTAACAGATAGCCTGTTTATTCAGCTTCAAGTTTCTTTTTTTAGAACCTTGATACGATTTATTTTCACCGAGATACAGGACGTTAAATAGAAAAAGATCTTTTTGTATTTCATCATTGATATCTCAGTAACCAATAGTCGTACGAGAAATTGCAAAGCAGTTTTGGAAACTGGAATAAACGCCCTATAATAAACTGCTATGACTTTTATGAATTTTTTTTTCAATTTTTAACATACATTTGAAAACATGAAAAAAAGAGTATTTTTTGGATTTTTAGAAAATTGACGGCTAAGTTACAAATATTTATGAAATGACAAATGTTAAGCGTGATTTTTATAGCTAAATATATCTTAAAAAACTCTGTGAAGTTACAATTCGATCTACCAAACCTTTCCTATTGTTTTACACAATCAAACTTTTGAAAAGAATTAAAGGGTCACGTTTCCTGTCGTTAAAAAATTTATAATCATAATTAAAATAGACAATAAACATTTCTATTGCAAAAAACATTTAAATTAATTCAAAAAAATAATTTTTTTTTAAAATTAAAAAAATTTTTGTTGAAAAATTTTTGAATTTTTTTATGAAAAAGCTTTCTTATTTAAAAAAAAACTGTCCAATTGTTTCTAGTTTGATTACGATTTCTTTACCGCCGGCAGGCTATGAATCGTAAATCTGACCGCGCAACCTCCACGTAGTACACTTTGGGTAACACTAACCGTGTAAAATTATATATCCCCATATTAGATTTTGACCTACTATGGACATTTTTTTGGATGGAAAAATTGCAACATAATGAGTTATTATTATTGTGTTTACCATTATTCTTACATGTAAACATATGTAATATGATTAATAATTGTACTAAACCCACATTGTAAAGAAATATATAACATTAAAAATTAAATATAAAAATATATAAATATATAAATATAAATGTTGTATCTGGTAACTTCTTTCTTGTAAATTATACGCTATTATGCTCGTGAATTATTTTATTATAAATATGAAATTATGTTGAACGAATCAAAAGTTAAAACTTGTTAGTTACGAATAAATAATATCTATCTTTTGTTATCTCTTAGTATCTAGATTCTTATCAGGATATTACAATCTCCCACGCTAAATAAATACACTGTAATCGCTCAAATACGCGGGTGTTTTGCGTACTCGAACGGGCCGACTGGGTTGCTCTTTGGAACCAGGAGATGTAATGTTTGTTGGCACTTGCACTTCAACAAAATCTTCCAAATTAGCTCTTGTGTGAGCTGACATATTTGGGTTTGACTCTTGTTGGTCGATGCCTTCGAAAATAACAGTCTTTTGGTTGTGAAGAGGTGTTCTGGTAGGTATTGTAGAGGACGTCTGTTTGGCATTTCCCACACTTGTGGTACGCAGTTGATCTATATGTCGTTTTAATTTATATCCATTATCCAGTTCTATTTGGTAATGGATTTGACCAAACTTTTTAATTATCGTGCCAAATTTCCATAGTATTTTGTTAGGGGTGTAGAATCTTGCTTGTACACGATCTCCCACCTTTAATTGTCTGGCTGGTTGAGTTGGTTTTGCCGACTCCTGGAATTTTGGTGGTTTCAATGCGTCTAGTTGAATTCGAATTTGACGGTTTAAGTATTGTTCAGCTGGAGTTTTTCCATTTTGAAGTGGCGTTGATCGGTTTTTAAAAAAGAATTTCACGTACTTTTGTTTTCATTGACTTTTGTTCATCCCCCATGGCTTCGAGTCGATTTTTTAGGGTTTGTATGTTCCGCTCCGCCAATCCGTTTGTAGCAGGATGTCCAGGCGCGATAAACTTTTGAAAAATACCGGCTTTCTTGCAATATTCGGTGAACGTATCGCTAGTGAATATCGTTGCATTATCAGATACTATTACATCTGGAAACCCGTTACGCGCAAAAACGTCTTGGAGCATTTCGAGTGTTGAATGTGAAGTTGGTGCTGATGTGCATGAAACAACTTCTGTCCATTTCGATTTTGCATCCATAATAACTAAGAAATAGTGTCCATCCATAGGACCAGCGTAGTCAATGTGTATGCGTTGCCAGTTGTGTTCCGGTTCTGCCCAAGGATGTAAAGGAGCCTTGGCAGGACTATTTTGAGTTGCTGCGCATCCTTGACATGAGCGCACTAATTTTTCAATATCTGAGTCGATAGATTTCCAATAAATGTAACGTCGGGCTAATTGTTTCATTTTGTCATGCCTATGTGTGTACTGTGTAGTTCTTGAAGAACCGCATTCTGTAATATTTGTGGTATTACAACTCTATGTCCTTTGAATATGATTCCGTTATCGAGGGTATAATTAAGACCATTTGAATCATTTAATAACAGGTCGTCAAGAATTTTAGATAGATTTTCGTCCTTTCGTGTTTCGTTTCTAACGGTTTCATGGTTTAAAGTGAGTGTCGAGAGTTGCATGATAGAAGTTTTACAAAGCGAATGTACCTCGTTGTGGATTGCATTTGGTTGAACTGGAATATTGATGGGTGCTCTTGATAGACAATCGGCGTCTAAATTCTCTGTACCTTTCTTGAATATAACTTGATAGTCAAAACCTGATAAAAATGCAGCATATCTCTGCAGGCGTGCTGAAGTCATTCCTGGTAACTTTGCATGTTGATGAAATATGTGTACTAATGGTCTGTTGTCTGTTATTAATTTAAATGATCGACCGAAGAGATACTGGTGAAAATGGTCGACAAAATACACAATTGCCAATGCTTCTCTGTCGAGTTGAGAGTAGTTCCGTTCTGCGGAAGTAAGGGAACGAGAAGCGAATGCTATTGGTCTTTCTTGTCCATCTACAACGTGGGACAAAATACCTGCGATGCCGACAGGGCTGGCGTCGCATGTTAGTTGAACGGGTAAATCTGTGTCGAATGGCATCAGAACTCGATCATTGGTTATTTCTTCTTGAAGTTTTTTGAATGCTTTTTCACAATGTTGTGACCATTTAAATTTTGCGTTTTTCTGCAGCAGTTCCCGCAGTGGCGCAGTGATGGTAGATGCGTCTGGAATAAACCTGGAGTAGTAAGTTACCATTCCAAGAAACCTTCGTACTTCGTCGATTGATTTTGGTCTTGGCATGTGTAATATGGCTTCTACTTTTGCAGGCGATTTTGAAATTTTATTATGCTCGATTACGTGACCCAAAAATTCGATGCGTTGAGTAAACAAGATACATTTGCGTCTGTTTAAATGTAGGTCAAAACGTCGAAATCTTTCTAATAGTGCTATTAGATGTAACTTGCATTCTTTGAAAGTAGCACCGTGTACGAGGAAATCGTCAAAATATTTTTCGACTCCATCAAGTCCACGTATGATTTGATCAAGTATATTGTTGAAGTCAGCTGGGCCATTTTTCACACCAAATGAAAGTCGATTAACTTTGAAAGTTCCACGATGGGTTGAAATTGTTTGAATTTGACTGGATTCTTCGTCTACTTCAATGTGTAAGTATGCTTTATAAAGATCCAAACGACAGAAGTACTGAGAGTTTTTTAAACTGTTGAGAATATCGATAATTTTTCGGGCTGGGTAGTGGGTGTCGACTAGCCTCTGGTTAACTCAATTTTGTAATCCACACATAGTCGTACTCCTCCATCAGATTTGGGAATGACTACAAGAGGTGATCCCCAATCGCTCGATTCTGTTTTGGAGATAATTCCCTCTTTTTCAAGAGATTCTAATTCTGCTTCGACAACATCTCTTAAGGCAAAGGTATTTCTCGCTCACGATAAAATACTGGCTTTGCACCTTCACGTAGTTTTAATTTGATTTGGTAATTGGGAACTCGACCAATTTTTCTTCAAAAATGTCTGCAAAATCGTTTAATATTTCTTTTGATTCGGAGTCAATATCCGGTTGATATGTTTTAGCATTAGTTAACAGTTCTTGAATTGAATTAACTTGATTTAACTTGATTCCTAATCGTCGAATCCATGTTCGTCCCAGCAGGGCAGGATAATTTTCTGGAACTATATAAATATCATCTTGAATTGATTTATTTTTGAAAGTTATTTTGACATTAATTTTTCCATCAGGTAAAAATACGTCTTGAGTATAAGATCGAAATCCTGTAGTTGTTGAAATAAGTGGAGTATTTAGCTTCAACATTTTATATTGATCTCTGGGTAAAAATGAATAACCTGATCCGGAATCGATTTCAAATTTAACTGGAATATCTTCTATATAAACGTAAGTATAATAGCGATCAGCATCTTGAGCTGTTGATTGACTCTGGTAGATATCTACAATGTGATACGTACTGTATTGTATCATAGATTCTTCTTCACTGACGTGATTAGTATTTGAACTTGATGTCGATTTTGATTCCTTTCCCAAAAGTGTTCGGATACATACTTTTGTTAAATGTCCTGTTTTTACAACTTGTACAATGCAGATTTGATTGATTGCATCGACAATCCTTAGAGGTGTGATTGTTTTACCACATCTCAAGCATAATCCTTGGATGCCAAGTTTGGCATAATCAATTCAATTTTATTTCCACGAGACTGTGATCTGTGTTTGTTTTGTAGCTGTTGAGATTGATTTTGATTCTTGATCTGGTTATCATTTTATTTGTAATTCTGTTGATAGCGGTTGAAAGATAGGATTGATTTGTTGAAACTTTTTGGCTCAATTCTTGGGAGTCTATTTTCGAAGATTCGAGCGCAATGGCTTCTGCAGCTATTTCATTGAATAATTTGAACTTTGATTGCAGCAGTTTTTCACGAATGTTATTGTCTCTTAACCCCCGGATAAATTGGGCGCGTAGAAAAGTATCTGCGATTGATATATTACAGGAGCATGGTGATGTAAATTCGCAATCCCCCATTCCTGTTTTCAAAGCAGCAACAAACTCTGGAATTGATTGATTTTCTGATTGATATTTCGATAAAAATTGATGTTGTGCAACCAATACATTTTTCTTAGGAGAAAGGTGTTGTTCTAGTAAGTTTATTAATTCTTCATACGTTAGATCTTTCGGTTCCTTCGGTGCAGCAAGAGCAGCAATTATATCAAAATTCTTTGTGCCTATTGAATTTAGAAGTAACTTAGCACAATATCCTTTGTTTGCAGAAATGTTTTCATTTCTGTATAATTTTCAAAGCGTTGTTTGTACATTCGAAAAGATTCTTTTTTGTTGTCGAAATTGTCAAAATTAGGAAGAATTGCCGTATTTATTACTTGGTGTCCTTGTTGTTGCGCTATTGTGTCCACTCGAGTCACCAATGCGTCGATGAGAGCCTTTTGAGATTTCATAAATTTTGAAAATTGTTCCGGGTCCATTGTAGATTCTAACACTTTTAATCCTCGTCGCCAATTTGTTGTATCTGGTAACTTCTTTCTTGTAAATTATACGCTATTATGCTCGTGAATTATTTTATTATAAATATGAAATTATGTTGAACGAATCAAAAGTTAAAACTTGTTAGTTACGAATAAATAATATCTATCTTTTGTTATCTCTTAGTATCTAGATTCTTATCAGGATATTACAATAAATGAAATTTAAAAAAATCAAATCATTAAAAAATATTTATTTTACTTTTAGTCATTATAAAATATATATATTTTGTAAAAGTGTGATGCATCTCGCGTGCCGGAAATGTGTTCAATACGGGCCACATGCGGCCCGCAGTAAGCGGGTTGGTCACCTCTGCTTTAGAGAATATTTAACAAAAGTTTCGATAAAAAAGACGATATTCTATTGCATCAGTTTTTTCCTGCAGTAAATGATGTAAGACTAGAAAATTATGCATCTTGTTTTAGCGGAATATTCCGATTTTGGAATACAAGAAATAATAAATTAATTATTGGAGGATAAAGAGAGTGGTTCAAACAGTGAGAGTGGCATAGAAGAATCTGAGAGTGCGTTAAACATTACAGATATGGGGTGAAGTATGTATGTGAAAAACTAAAAACGTACCTATGTGTTTGTTTTGTACAATTAAAGTGAATTTGGTATACTATACTAAGTAACTTATATAAAAAATATAAGATCTAATTGAGTTTGGGGTAACTTTACTATGCTTAACTTTGAACGACCTTTCTTTAGTATAATAACTTTGGCTATGCATGTTTCTGCCTACATACGGGATGCTCGTAAAAAACATGTGTGTCCAAATATGCTTTAAAAATGGTTTTGATTTAACCGCTAATATTGGCACCACAGATAAGAGACACGATGTTCAGTGACGTATCTAACAATTTGGGAAGTGCAAAAAGGAGACTCTGGTTATTTTTTTATGTTTTTTCAGTATCTTTTTTATTGTTTTTATTAATTTTACTTTGCAGGTAATCTGTATTTAATTATGGAGAGAGTCCCCCTCTCTTAAGCCTATGGCGATGCTTATCAATGTATAAAAAAATCATAAGCAGAGCGTATGAACTTTGTTAGAAAATCGATTTTAATATTTTCAATTTTCGGCTCAAACAAAAGGCTAGAGATAAATTGTAAATTATAATTTTGCATTGTTTAGATAAATATGATACTCTTTAAAACTGTATTGGTCGTGTTTAAAAACACACTGTAGGTATACGATACGCGAATGGTATTTTGCAAACATTTTGATTCCTTATTAATCATGTTTTTATTTAATTTTTAACGTTTTTCGAAATATAACGTTAATAGGCAAATTTGGAATTGTTTACAAAAAAAGGAAAGTATAATATGTAGGAAAACCTTGTCTGAAAATTTTTTTGTGTCAACAACAAAGATGGATTAATTCCAAATATTAAAGAAAAAAGATTTCTAATTATTTATTTATTAAACAGAAACAGTTTAGATACAGCTTTTTATTTAATTATGTGAAGTCCCAGTAAATTATAATACTTTCGAAAATGTAAAATTCAAACTTGCAAATTAGTATAACGGATTTTTGTACACGTTTGTGTACTTTGTGTGCAGTGGACTCGATGTTTATTTTTGAAAAATATATATTTTTTTAACATACGATTACAATATCTAACAAGCTACTTCTCGCTTTTAATTGTAATTAATTTTTAAAATGTTTTATCATAACGCAAAGGTTCGTTGCCTTTAAATAAAACATTTACATCTTATTTGCATTAATTAAAACTTGTAAATGTTTGACAGAAACACGAACTGCAAGCATTAGTTTTTATGCTTACTTTTATGATTTATTGATTCAAATATGTTTTTAGTTGCAAAAAAATTGTTATTGTTTTTAATTTATAATCAAAAACAAAAACACTTTTTATTTACTCTCTCTACTTTTTCTTTTTTCTAATTTTTTATTTTTAGGTAATGCTAATAAGGGACCCCAACCAGCTTTTCACTCGGAATCAACTGATCATTTTTTTGACCTTAAATCTTCACCTAAAACACTTTGCATTTTTCAAAAAGGTAAGAGTTATTGTTAATTACTTATTAAAGTTTATATCAGAGGTAGATTTTATGCATTTAACGCTAATTAAAGACCTATAAAGTAATAATCGTTGTTTGTGTTTTCAACATAGAAATAGCAACAAATATGGTATTACGATCGGAACAATGGTGGAAAAAATAGTTGACAAAACAATCGTACAACCTACGTTCTGTTGTGCTAATCGCTTAACACGACGGAATACGCTTATTCTAAGCTTATTACAAATTGTTTAACTATGGCTTTTTGAGTTTTCTTTGTATTTAGGATTTGATATTATTTTTTTTGAACACGTTTCTATGTTTATAAAAATTATACTTTATGAAACAATGAATGTTTTTATACTTTTTAACATGTAGTAAGTCAACGGTTGTTTTTTTGTTTCAAGTATGAATGTCCAAGAATACAATTTTGAATTGTATATGCGCTACTTTGACAAAAACTTAGGTGTGCATTGTTGGTACTTGGTGCCATAAAATTTTTTATCACACTAGGATTGAAGATTCTCTTTCTGACCTTATTTTCAGGGGCGAAAATGCGACATTCTCTCCTACACGGAGAAAAAAATATCGTTAAAATGACCATACTATCGGTATTTTAGCTATACGTAGTATATCTTTCATAGGGATGCGCCCTATAGCTAATTTAGCTATACAGAGTTTCCTTATTGCGGATCATCAAAGTAACGTATCGTCAGAACAACGATTCGATTGGCTAATTTAGATATAGGGCGTATCTCTGTGAAAAATTACTATACTATGTATAGCTAAAATAGCGATACGTATGGTCATTTTAACGATATCTTTTTTGCGTGCATTTGAGGATACGTTAGATCAGTGATTCTCAACCTTTTTTTTTGTTGCGGCACACTTTTGAACAATTTTAAAATCTGGCGGCACACAAAGAAAAGATGTTTAAAAATTATTTACTTTCCTATAACACGCTGCGTAAAATAGTTATTTAATAATATTAACATAATTATATGTATATCTAAAATTTCGCGGCACACTTTTAGAATTTCGCGGCACACAAAAGTGCCGGGGCACAGTGGTTGAGAATCACTGCGTTAGATAGTTATTTTAACAATTTTTTCCCCGTGTAGCTAAATAACACAGACTTGCAAATTTAAGGTCATGACGTCCTCTCTAGAATTTGACAACTGATTTTGGGGTATTTTGATACGCTGATTATGAATATGAACTTAGTTTTTCTTTATCACCCACAAATTTTTCGGAAAAGCTACAGATAGAAATTCGAGAAAAACACGTTTTTACACAAAAAATTTATATAAAAAAAATTACCTGCTTTCTAATTTTGATAACTATTAAAATATTAAATACAACACATTGTTAAGCTACAATACATATCAATTTTTTTGTGGAATCTGGTTCTTTTTTCCCCAAAGCTTCTGTAATGCGATTTTTTCTGAAATTTCCAGGTTGGATTGTCGCACTTCTCTAACCAACAATAGTCTACCATCATGGTGAAATTCCATGTCTCTTGATACCTGTCTTCAAGTTCTTTCAAATCTTGGTGAAACTTTTCGCTTTGTTCTTTGCTAACGGCTCCAAGATTTTCTGGAAAGTATTTAATGTGCGAATTGAATAAGTGAAGTTTAATGGTCATATTACAGCCCATTAGACCCAAATTTGTTATCATTTTGCCTACTATTTTTTTATAGTCGGAGTTTTTATTGTTCCCCAAAAAGTTTTTCACCACTTGCTTAATAGATTTCCACCCTTGTAACTCGACATCATTGAGTTTTATCTTGGCTTCTGATAACGATGGAAAAACTGAATGTAAATATTTAAAACCTTCCTCATCTTTATTTAGAGCCTTCACAAACTGCTTCATTACACCTAATTTTAATTAAATTTGGGTTTAATGGCCTGTAATATGAGCATTAAACTTCATTTATTGAATTCGCACATTAAATACTTTTCAGAAAATCTAGGACCTGTTAGCGAAGAACAAGGCGAAATGTTTCACCAAGATTTGAAAGAACTTGAAGACAGGTATCAAGAGAGATGGAATTTCACTATGATGGTAGACTATTGTTGGTTACTCAAGTACGACAATCCAAACCGGAAATTTCAGAGAAAATCGCATAACAGAAGCTTTGGGAAAAAAAGAACAAGATTCCATAAAAAATTGATATGTATTGTAGCTTAACAATGTCTTGTAATAATATTTTAATAGTTTTCAAAGTTAGAAAGCAGATACTTTTTTTATATAAATTTTTTTCTGTGTAAAAACGTGTTTTTTCACGGATTTCTATCTGTAGCTTTTCCGAAAAATTGGTGGGTGATGGAGATAAACTATATTCATATTTGTAATAAGCGTATCAAAATACCCCAGAATCAGTTGTCAAATTCTAGAGAGGACGTCATGACCTTAAATTTGCAGGCTTGTGTAATTATTCGATTAACAGGCATGCTTCAATATTTTGAGCATACGTTAAACTTTGTTAGATATTAGCTTGGTTATTTAAATTACGAACGAACTTTCGATCTCGGTGTGATAAAAAAATGGATACTCACCACGGGGGAAAAATATGTCATCCTAACTCGATATATCGTTTTCCGAGCCGAAGGTTAGTGTGACAATATCACGCTGGTTGGAAAGTAATACTTTCTTTCCGTGATGAACAACCCAGGAAACACAAATGTGAAATAATTCCGTTAAAATAATGTAAACGGCAACGAAAAAAATCCTGCGGATCGTGTCAGAAATATTTCCGTAACTATTACACGTAATATATAACACAATCGTAACATATTTTTTCTGATATTTTTATGGAATTTTTACGAAATGTTTATGAAATAATTTATAAAAATAAGTTTTATATATAAATTCCTCTACAGCACATTTGTGGTAATTACCATCAGTCTACTAATTAGAAGAACCTTTAATTCGGCATCTGCTTATTTTGTTGATAGTAGAACAGGGGTGTTGGAAATGGGGAGGTACAGTGAACAAAGTGCAATAAAAAACACAATAAACAAAAGTGGTAACTATTTTGTCGGGCTTATTTTCTTGTTACAATTTGATTTATTATAACAATTTTTTTTGTTGATAGATTGGTGTAATTTTGAAGCCATCTGAAAGAGCATTAAATGATTTATATGAAACGGTTTTTACAAAAATAAAAAACTTAAAAAATCATTGAAATAAAATCAACCAAAAGAAAATTTAAAAAAGTGGTAGGGGAGACCGGGGTTGGAAGTCACTTTTTTTTTTTTTGTATTATTAGAGCCCATGGTCTTAATTTATAAATGACATTTATATATCAAGAGATAGTGTTTTTATTCTAGTTTAAGAAAAAAAAAGACTTTTTCTCTACCATTATCTAATGAGCAGATATTATAATTTTTCTGAAAAAAAAGTGCGACTTTCAACCCCGTGTATAAGGGATGGCTGTCATAGTGTCTGGGGTAGGTAATCACCCGCTAAATAAAAGGTAAAATACAAATGACAAAACAAATGCATATGCTATTCTTAACCTATTCTTTCTAACGAACTTAGGTTATGATAACAAAAATGACAAATGTATAATTACAGCCAATCGTTTATGTAGTAAAACCCCTAGAAACCAATAAAAATGGCCGCACATATTCATAGTTACTTTGCACAGGTGACAACTAGCTCCCGTTAACTTGAACCAACTTTCCCCAAAACAGTTTTGGACAATAAACTCCCAAAATTTTAAAATCAATTTTAAATCAATGGTCATTTAAGAAACCATATGAATAATGTTATGAAGCATATCTTAAACATCATAAATACACGAAAAAGTATATTACTATGCAAAATTTAAATATATTTACGAGACTCAAAACAGATTCACAAAAAATTACTTTCACTGTACAAAAAATACAAACGTATATATTTCTTATACGGTATTTCAGGGAGAACTGAAGTGAAGTACGCAAGGAGGTATTGTGCTCGGGCTTCTTTGACACGGGTAAACAAATTTATTAATTCATTAAGTTTGCTGTTATGGCTTATGGTGACAACCTACCCGTGACACAACCATACCCGGTCTCCCCTAACTATTTTGTCCGCTACTGTATATTTAAAACGATTTTTAAGCGATTGATACGTTTATAAATATCGCGAAAAGAATTATTTAAAAAAGTATTTTTGACTGGATAGGTAAAATAACTTGTGTTGTCTACTTAAACACAAGATTTCAACTGGTAAGATTTTTTTAAATTAATACGGAAATTTAATTCTACAAATTCTTTCATTTATAACATAAAAAGTTATCCATTGTAGAAATAAACTATTTACGATATATTTTTAGAAAAACTCTGTTTTTTTTGCAATAAATATGTAAAATTAAATAAAAAATTTTCGTAAAAATTCTTGTAAAAATTATATAGAAATATCGGTTTATTTTCACATTGCGAATTTCGTATTCTCGGTAACGTTAAAATGTCGTTATATACAACTTCAGAAAAGTAATATTTCACATTTTTTCCATCCATTCGAAATAATTACGGAAAAATATCGTATTGTGTTTCCTGGGAATGTACTACAGTGACACCTCACTTATACACCGTTAAAAAAGTTCCGGGCTAAGAAAGCAAATGTAGTTGTCTCAATAACGCGGCGACGTTAAATGCGGCGAACCGAACGGCGTAGTTTCCTCAACTACGCCACACGGTTGATCAGATTTCGTCCATTCAACTACATATATAGTTACGGAAAATATTTGGCAATTTGATTAAAATGATAAACATTGTTATTTAGAATTTAATAGCCGTTGAATGAACAATTTTTTTGTTGCAATAATTATAAATTATTTGAATTAATCATATAGGAAATTGTTTTAAAAGAACCTTACTTGGCTCGAATTAATTTGGGAAGTCTTTTAAACAACATTTACAGTTACGACAGATATTTTGTAACTTGATTCAAATAATAAACATTATTAGTAAGAATTTAAAAGCAGTTGAATGCAATGAATTATTTTTTGTATAAAATTATAAATTATTTGAGTGAATCATATAAGGAATTGTTATTAATAAATATTCATTTTGCCAGAATTAATTTTGAACTTCTTTTGAACCAACTTTTGATTAAACAAAATACACTTTGTGGCGGGCGTTGGGTCGGTCGAAGTCGGATAGTCGGTTCCAGACCGTGGCGGCGCTGGCTATGTGATCGTTTGCTCTTGATGACTGGTCATCAGAGCGGCCATTGGTTTTGGAATGGAACGTAGTGATGATCGTAGAACGCTTGGTTTTCGAATGGATTTTTGAGTTCTGCGTTAGCCTTTTAAAATCTTTGAGCGTTTACTTTTGTTGTGAGTTTTTCAGTTTGCACCCTCTAGTTAGGCCGACGCGTACTTGGGAGGGGGCGTGTTGAGTGCAGAGGAACGGTTTAGTAGAGCGCGTGTTACAACTTCTTTTCGTTATTATTCTATTGATGGCATAAATTACATCAAAATAATTACCAGGTGTGCAACTTTAAAACGGCCGTTTTCTAATAAATGGCAGTACGCGCGCATTAGGCATTAGCCAACCTTGCCTGCCATTTTTTCTCATTGCTTTGATCTTTGCCATTAGTAAACAAAAGACAAAGTCAGCAATTTCGGACAATAACGTGTCCTTTGATCACGATAAACATGTCGAATTTTGTGCCAGATAAAGAGCATTTGCGGGGAGCACTGCTATTCCTCTTCAATTGGAAGAAATCCGCCGCCGAAGCGCATAGAATTCTTGTGGAGGTCTATGGCGACAGTGCTCTTAGTGAAACTCGGTGCAGAGCGTGGTTTCGGCAATTCAGAGACGGAATTTTTAACGTCACCGACAAGAAGCGCGAAAATCGATCAAAAGTTTTTAAGGACACCGAATTGCAAGATTTATTGGACGAAGACGATACCCAATCGCAGAAACAACTTGCCGCGAAGTTGAATGTTAGCCACCAAGCAATTTCAAAACGCCTTTTTGCTATGGGAAAGATCCAAAAGATCGGGAAGTGGGTGCCACATCAATTGAACGATCGACAGATGGAACGACGCCAGACCGCGTGCGAAATCTTGCTTGATCGGCACAACAGAAAATCATTTTTGCATCGAATCGTCACTGACGATGAAAAATGGATCTTTTGAAAACCCTAAGCGCAAAAATCGTGGGTGGACCCGGAGAACCCTCAACATCGTCTGCTAGGCCAAATCGATTCGGGAAAAGACAATGCTGTGTGTTTGGTGGGACCAGAAGGGGGTGGTTTACTACGAACTGTTGAAACCTGGTGAAACGATCAATACTCAACGCTACCAACAACAAATCATCGAATTGGATCGTGAATTGTGCAAAAAAAGACCGAACACGCGGATCGGCATGAGGGTATCATTTTCCAGCACGACAACGCACCATCACACACAGCAAGATTGGTCCGGGATACATTGGATGCACTTGGCTGGGAGTTGCTACCCCACCCGCCCTACTCTCCTGATCTGGCCCTTTCAGATTACCATTTGTTTGCGTCTATGGGACACGCACTTGCTGAGCAGCACTTCAATTCTTATGAAGATGTTAAAAAATGGCTCGATGGGTGGTTCTTATCCAAAGGGAATGAATTCTTTTGGGGTGGAATCCACAATCTTCCTCGAAGATGGGAAAAATGTATAACCAGCGAGGGCAATTACTTCGAATAAAATATTTTTCACTTTTCTGCGTTAATTATTGTGTTTTGCTAAATAAAAAACAGCCGTTTTAAGGTTGCACACCTGGTATATCCAAAGGAAAATTATTTTCTAAATGAATGAGATAGTCCTAAACTATGGTTTAATTCGTTAAATTTATTAGGTTAGCTATTCCAAATGGATTTTACGCTGTATAACATCGAAAAAATGAAAAAAATTGTACTCGAAAATCATCGTGAGATATTAGAGACTCTTAACATCTCTTGTGGATCGACTCAAGGCATTGTGGTAGATGTTGTGAGGCGTATACAAAAAGCAATTTGTCGAAAACGGTCAGATTTGTGGGTAGACAATTCATGGATTTTTCACCACGATAAGGCGCCCTCACATTCCAGTCTGATTTTGCCTGGATTTTTGACCAAACACGAAACAAAAATTATTGCCCAACCACCTATGTCATGTTCCTGTTCCCGAAAGTCGAATAACCGTTCCAGGGAACATGTTATGATTCGATTGAGGCCATAAAAAGAAATTCGCTGTAGGAACTAAAGGTCGTCCCGGCCGAGGTCTATAAGAAGTGTATGGAAAATTGGATTAACCGTTGGTATGTTTGTATTGACTTAAAAGGAACCTATTTTAAAGGCGATAATAAAGATTTGTATTAAAATACATTCTAATGTTGTTTTTTTAATCAGTCCGGGTCGAATTTGATCAGATGGTACATAAGTGTATTGAACAAAGTTGTGATGAATAAAATAAATTAAGCATCGCAAAAATTGTACATTTTAGCGATAATAGAAATATCTTTTTTGATCGAATTATATTTTAATAGACAGCTCTTTTGTTATTTCTGTTTGCATCGAATAATCGAATAATCATGAACTACCGTAAGATACCTTGGAATTCATGCCAGTGAATGAATTAATATAAACTATCTTGTACGGTGTTTTTAACACTAAATATTAAAATATTTGTACATAACTTTTTGCTGCTTTTCTTATTTGGTCATGCCACAGCAAATTGTCTAATGGACATCGCTTGACCACCACAGGAAAAAAAATGATTAACTTGTTTCTTTATGTCTATTAAAAGTAAAATATTTTTTTTTAATTTTTTATGTCTTTTGTTCCTGCAAGGCGTTTATTTTTAAGTCGTCACTTAAGCATTTTTTAACACAATTGACGGTCATGAAAACTTAAATATCTGTCGAATTAAAAGAACTACAAAAATAGTAAATAAAATCACAAAATAGGATACTTTTTCTGTCTTCATTTTATTTTTCTATCTGTCTTTAGAACTTAACTGTATAAGCTACTTTGATAATAAAAAATACAGTTTTTAAAATGAATTTACATAATGAAGGGAACAAGTCTAAAACGTCAAATTTTTATCAAGACTAGCTCTACGATACAACTGTCTTTCTTCATAACTTTCCATTTTTTTTAACTTCCCCACTGAAAAAAATAATCCTATTAATTTAGGTGAATTGCTTAAATTATCAATATTTAGTGCATTATTGCGGGAGAGGAGTTATAGTATAACACAGGGGTCGGCAACCTGTTTGTCTTTAAGGGCGCAATACTAAATTTGAAAATCACCGTGGGCGCATATTTTACAGATAATCAACAGATATAAATAGGCATTAAAAAAAATAGATTTTTTATAACTTTATTTTGTTGGTGTCATACATAATGATACATATAATTCAGTGTGAAACTTTACATTAGTCCAGCGAGGGCGCATTAAAAATCGATCGGGGGCGCCATGGCGCCCTCGGGCGCCGCGTTGCCGACCCCTGGTATAACAGTTTGATATATCTTATATTAAAAAATTAAAGCTTTTGACTGATTTTTTAAATATGTAAATTTATCTTAAAAACTGTATATTAAAAAAATAAAAGTCGCAAATTGTAGCGTATACCTACGGTTAAGTATAGAAAAAAATTAAGAAGAAAACATAGTCTATTTTTTGATCTAGAAATTAGGCGTTTTTCCTGTTCTATATGTCTTTGAATTTAACAGATATTCAAGTTTTTATAAACGTCAATTTTGTTAAAAACGCACATAATCATGACTTAAAAATATGAGGCAATAAAAATATTTTAGTTATTAGTAAACTTAAGGAAAGAAATTTTCAAAATATGAATTTTTTCTGAGATGATCGATCGATTTCAATTGCGAGATTTAATAGGTAGGTACTGAATGACCCAACTATTAAACAAATAAAGATCGATCAATTCTCATCTATAAACATTTTAGTATAGAGTCGTAGGATTACAAAGCAAATATAATTTATGAAAATCTATTCACTGGTGAATCTCGTTTGAGTTTTTTAATTTTTTAGACCTAACAACCTTTATCATAAATTATCTGTGTAACTTTTAGTTTAAAAAATAAATAAATCTAGTTGTCCACGAATACATGTAATCATATTACAGTTATGGGCAACAGATGTGTCGCAAGCTAAATAATCTATTTTTTTTAAATTTAATATCTAATATATTTTTAAAATAATTTAAGAGATTTTTTGCCAAAGATTGATATGTATTTATAATAAACATGAAAAATGAAAAAATTAAATTCAACGCAACAAAAATGTTTACATTTAAGTAAAAAGTGCCATTTTTTCACAACAAATAATAACTGAACATAAATATAGTATCAAAAAAATCTATCATTTGTACACTGATAAAAAAAGTATCTTCATTCAAGAAAAATATTCTTGATCCAAGAAAATTATTTTGAAGAGAAGTAGTTGTCTTGCTGCAAGAATTTCTTGTCTTGAATTCATGTTTCTTGGATGGAGAGGTCGAATCACTCCGATCGATAACATTTTTACTTGGTTCAAGACTAATATATTATCTTCGATCGATACAAGTGAATTCTTCCTTCAAAAACGATTCTCTTCAATAAAGAATAATTTTATTTCATTTCAACAATTATTTATTGTTGATTCAAGAACAAATTTTTTTATTTAGAATGTTATAAGTTTAAGTCAGAAAAAAACTTAGAATTAAAGAAATTTTTGTTTCATTGTATATTTATACCTTATATTTTATTAATACAGTCGGTAACATCTTGAACCAATGTTACCGTCTATCTTAATCCAAGAGAAAGAAATTCTTGGGCGAAGTTGTATATATCTTATTTGAAAACAACCAAGTTCCTTGATTCAAGAATCAATTTCTTAAGTTAAGAGAATTGAACTACTTAAAACAAGAAAGACATTTTGAAGAAAACATTTTTCTTGAATCAAGTCATTTTTTTTATCTGTGTAGTTGATATTACCCGCTATGCGGCGTCTTTCCAATTGCGGCGACACTCCTGCATTTACCCTAATTAATTTTTTTAAATATTAATTTAAAGAACAAAACTGTAGTTTTGAATCATTTTACAAAAAAATGATATTGTGTATCACCTATGTGGCATATTGACATACAGTCAAACCTCTATAAGTCGAAGTGGAAAGGAAACTAAAAATAATTCGAGTTATCGATATAAAAATATTAAACGTTGAAATACGCAAGTTCTAGAGAAACAGGTTCGAGTTATCAAAAATTCGACTTATCGAGGTTCGACTTATGGAGGTTCGACTGTAATTCCTTATAAAAAATACACTTTTTAAATGGCTCATTAACAAAGTATAAATCATTTTTGTTAAATAAATTTTGCAAGATACGCTTTTTAAAAATGGTTTTATAGCTGTTTTAAAAACAATTTCAACGGTTGAAGGGGTAAATGTCAAAAATATAGTTTTGAGAAGAGAGCAAATGTAACTCTTTTATTTGTATTGTTTTGTAAATGTTGTATAACATAATCCCTTTATCAATTGGTTTCTTCTGAAATGTAACATATTTTGTAGATTTGAAGAGTTTACGAATTTCGCTTACATATAAAACCTTCATCCATGACAAACAATTTAAAAATTCAAAAATGTCTCTTAACCCTTTCATCCACTTGCCCCTTCAATTATTTGATAATTTAGTTTTAAAAATTTCGATTATTTTTTGTTTTAAATTAAAAATAGTAAAACATTTAACTAACTTTTTTTGATCTGGATTTTGAATTGTTTTAGTTTCCTACAAGAACAAAATTGTCAAATATTGTATATAACCTTCAAACTTAAAAAAAAAGATGGCGACTATTCGTTTATCCCCTAAACTTCAGAAGAGTTCTAAAATCAAACGCGTTAAATGAATTTTTAAACAAATGAAACAATTGAAGAGCATTCAACTTAAATAATGAGATCTCGAGATCCCTGAGTGGCGACGTTCATTATTTTTCCGTACTGAAATCCCCTGCAACGATTTTATTCCATTGTGAAGCGAACTTCTTGTGCAGCTCCCCACCCTGGTATAAAAGCGTTCCGGCAATCCGAGTGTGCAGTTTTGTGTTCGGTTCCGTAAGAGAAACAAGTTTACGGAAGTATAAAGAGTGCCTAGAAAATACCGGCCTGTGGGTGTTTTAGGTGTTGTACCGTCTTTTGTTTTTTGGCATTTTAAGAGTGGACCGGATTTATTAGTAGCTTCGACTCGTCTGATAACTGTTTTTATCGGTATGTTTCTCTTTTGTTTTCTAAGAGTCTATGATAATAAAGTTTATCTTGGAATGTCGACTGTTACATATAGATTTGTTCAACTTTGGTTGTGTTGGGGTGTATGCATTTTGATTTATCGATTGTTTAGTAGACAAATGCATTTTTGACAGATGCACTTGTGTTTGTTTAAATATAGTTTTTTATTTGTAAGATGCGGTTGAGTTTTGAATTTTTCAGTCTTAATTATTTTATATTTACGGAGATTATTTAAAAAGTTGAATTAATAAATAGCTATTTAATATTTGTGAAGAATGATCATTAATATATCGAAGTATGGATATACAGTGGGGTTCGAATATAGTGAACTTGAAAAATATATCAAAATTGGTTCATTATATCTGAAGCTCACTATAAAAGAATAATAATTTTTTTAATGTTTATTATCTTTTTATTGATAAATAAATTAAGATACTTTAGCTTATTTTAAAATATAGATTACATGAAATTTTTTTTTGTATTTGAAGTAGCGTTTATTATAGCCGTAACTTCACTATAAGTGGGCTCACTATATCCGAACTCCACTGTATTTTAATGTCGATAATTTTTTTTTTATCATTTTATAGACGTGGTTGTTCAAGTTATATAAAGTGGCATATTTTCGATCTCGAGTATTAATCAAAAATGTGTTACTTTTCGTCTCAATGTTCACACCTTCGCGGTCATTTTGTTTTATTGATATTTATAACGAAATTCGTTTTTTTGGTGAAATATTTTTTACAACTGAAAAAAAATTGATTAAATACATTTGTCAGTTAAAACGGGAAGCATTGGTGGTATACGAATAACATGTTAAAAATGATTGATTTATTTTAAATTGAAAATACTTAATACCATTTTGATTGGTTATTGTAAATCTAAGAGTGCTTTTCAGTGAAATTTACATATTTCGAATTTAAAAAAAAATACAGATATTTTTTTAGGTGCGAGCTATAAATATTATTTTTGTCCTTTCGTGTTCATTATAACTTCAAGTTAACATTAGGTTAAAACTTTCATTTTTCAAGATGTTGGTCCAAAAAAGGATGTTTTCTTTTGGTTTGGTTCATAAATACCAAGATGTCAAATATAGAAAATTATTTTTGTATACAGAAGACTTATTGGTAGAAATAGTCGAATTTTTGTATGAATTTAAGTTATATGTAGACATATACCTACTATTAAAAAAATACAAAAAAACTGGCGATATTTTTATTCCCATAATAGAAAAATATATTTGATAGTTTGTTAAGATTTGAAACGAAGTTATAGCATCAAATTTTAGTTTAGATCAAATACAGTGGAGATCGGATACAGTGAACTTGAAAATGTATCAAATATGTTTCACTATATTCGCATTAATCGCATTAATCATATCCGAACTCTACTGTATAATAATAAATTTTAACAAATTACGGGTTTTACTCCGAAATTGAGATTAACAAATAGAATTTGTAAAACGGAAATACTTGAAATAAAATATTGCTCTTTTTAATTTGAAAAATCAGAATTTAACTACAGTAAAAGCTCTCTTAACGAAGAGCACTTTTAAAATGTCATTCCTAACAAACTGATATTTGTTGATGAATCAAATGAAACTTGACCTTGCCATATGTATCGATACGTTTGTCTAAATATTGACTGGGTACACTCAAAATTTAAGTTTGATCTAAATTTGGATTTTTCTGACAAGAATGGTTCATATGTAAGAAAAATTCAACTTTAGATGCACTTAAATTTTAGGTTAACCAGTACAAATTATCGTATGTGACCAATCGGATGTAAATACCACATAATTTAAATGTGGAGATTTATGTATAAACCAGACAGTCGAATAATTTTAATTTATTATCCAGCTCACCAATCTAAAAAAATTGGGTATAATATTTAATTCTTGTTAAAATTAATAGTTACGGTGTACTGCTTTTATACTTTTTACACACAACTTAGTGTTTCTTTTTAACACTGGCAATGGTCATGAAAATTAAATTTATTGTAGAGATTTCTGAGATTTGCATTTTTGGGTCGTTTCATTGGTATTGGCTACTTATTACTTATAATAAATTTAGTAACGGGGTAGGAATATTTTTGTATGTAATTCTCCATATTTTCATAATACTTTTTTGCATACTTTTTTGCAGAACTTTCAACAGGAAACGCAGAAAAAATAATGCAAAAATTGGAATTTTAATGTTATTTTTTAAACTATCGTATTATTGATGAATTTATGTGTTTATGATTTGTTTTATAGAATTATTAATAATTTTATTAATCGCTTTAGAAATTCCGAACGCATGAATGTATTAAAAAAAACTAATAACGAAAAAAGTTATAAAGAATGCAAAGCAAGCCAATGTGGGCTAATTAAAGTTAAATTAAGAATTTACACTTTTGTTGTAATTAGTAGCGCAAATCTGCATAAATAAGTCAATTAAAATTGCTACACATTTCGTTCTTCTTAATTATGTTTATGGTTACCCATCTTTTGTCTCATTAAACAACAATTGTGAATGTTATTTCATAAAAGTACAGACACATCACAGTTTTAGATGATTTCGTTGTAAGAAAAGAATATTGACGACATTAGTTTGTAATAAATAAACGTTTTTGTACATGTATCTACGCTTTTTTGTAATTTTTCGTTGACAATAACATTCTTAATTAAATTTATTATAAAATATGTTGGAAAAGCAAATTGTACTACTTTTTTACAAGAATTACAGCGATATCCAAGCTTATCTTCCTAATTACCTAATTAACCTGTAAATTGAAAAGACCATAACGTAGGACCGAACACCTCGAAGATGTACTACAAGTTAGCTTTTCTTAAATAAAGTTTTCATAATAATTGTAACAAATTGGTTATCGAAAGAAGTATTTTATTTTAATGATAATGAAAGTTTACTTCTCAATAATGAAAAGGGATGTGCACAAAGGAGTGATAAGTGGCACATTTCAGATTGAAGGAGAAAATCGATGGATGAGCGTGTTAAATAGCGAAGCGGCGTATTTCGAGTTCCTGAGATCCGAAATTTGACATGTTTTACTCGAATAATACAAACGGCTGTTCTTCATGATTTGCAATAATCGAAATTATATTTGCAATTAACTTAAACAAACCTTGTGTGAAAGAAAAAACATTCGCCCGCACTCAAAAAGAAAATGCATCTATAGCGGTAACTATCGAATTAAGAGCGTAGTATTTGTAACATATACAGTGGAAACTTGGTTATCCGGACTAATTATTGTTGCAGCTCATTCGGATAATCGAAAATTCGGTTAATTGAATGTATAGGAAAAAAAACGAATTTTAGCTATATATAATGTGACATTTTGAGAGCGCAACTACGGTTTTAGAATTAGTTGAATTTTTTTAAAGTAAATGTATTATTGTGAATCGTGCTGCAAACGGAGTGTGCGCATTCGAGCTCAAAGTGGCATATTCCGAATTCGGGAAAATGAAGCGCGCCGCTCCGCGTCGCGTTTCATTTGCCTCCCTCGCTCGGAAATGTGCCACTTTTCGCTCGAATGCGCACATCTTTGTGTTAATTGGATTCGACTATATTAATAACAAATCCTTCAAATCCAGATTTTCTATTCGGAAAAAGTTTTCGCTTGAAAGTGCACATACTCCTTAATAATTGAATTTGCCTATCTTATTCTTGTCTCTTACAAATAATATTAATTAAATCAAACTGAACTATATGTACCACATCTTGCTTTTCTTTCAATTAAAAATTACAGTAAGATATTTTTACCAAAAACCACATTTCAAATTTAGTACTTTTAAACTAGACTTGATGGGAGACTTCATCGTACATGAAAAAACAATATTTTAACTTTTTCCGAATTTTGACTCTTATTTCTCAAACTTTTTTTTAACATACCCCACCCAAGTCATTCTAAAATTTTGATGCGCCCCCTATGTAACATATAAATATTTCTTTATATTTAAAAGTTTAATTAATCCATAAATGAAGTCTAATTACAACAGTGTATACAAAATGTGCCTTAAAACTAATTTGTTTATAATTTTTACAAAAATGAAAGTTACCCAAAAATATTTGGAGACATTAATTTTGACATATAAACCTTCAACAATCTGCAAAAGATGATATAAAAATAAATTAGTTGATTTTAAGTGGCCCACTTCAGAGAATTTGATACATATATAATTTTAATTAATCAAAAATGCGAATTAATAAACAATCGAAAGTGCACCTAAAAATATTTTTATCAAGCTCGCTACAATTAGGTGTGCGGAAGAGCACCACGATAACTTATCAAAAGGAATAAAATATCGAACCTTTTTCAATCTTAAAATAGATCTAATTTATTCGTCTTTTAATTTTTTTAATTGAAGAATACAATAACAATATAGGCAAGTCCGATAAATACGAGGATGAGCGCATTCGAGCTAAAAGTGGCACATTTCCGAGCGAGGGAGGCAAATGAACGCGACGCCGAGATGCGCGCTTCATTTTCCCGAGATCGGAATGTGGCACTTTGAGGTCGAATGCGCGCACTCGGTTTTAAGCACGATTACGAAGCGTCTCGTTTTAACAGGAAAAAACTTGGTTAAATTGTTAGGTATATTTTTACAAAAAAAAAAATCTCTAAATAAAACAGTCGCACATTATCTTAAAATCAACAAAACACTGTTTAGTGCGAAATACAAAATAAAATATTTAGTAAAAAAGACCGAGGTTTAATTTTTGCAACGAGTCCGAACGCGGTTGACAATCCGGATAATCGCGAATCCGTATAACTGAGGTCCGGATAATTGAGGTTTTACTGTAGTTATTTTAATTTTATTTTTAAGTACATATTACAAAATACTTATAATAAACTAATAAGTTTTTGTTTTATTTTATATCAAATAAAATGAGAAACAAAAATTGGCACATCAAATAAGTTAAAATTGTGATAAATCACATGTTTCTCTCCTCATTTGTAATGCAGCATTCTTAATTATATAACCACTACAGTGTGTATTGTTAGATACAGTAGATTAACTTTTAACTTAAAAAAAAAGGATGCGTGTACTTATGTACGCGCGTTAGAAGTTATACTTCTTTACCGTAACTAAATTAAATATAACCACGTGGTACGTTGCGCACTTTGTGTTTGTATATAGTTAGACTACTGATTTTCAAATTATATGTTACTGCGCCTCCCTTAAGAAATCTAATCTTGAGGGCTTCCCACTGTACACCTATTCTCCGATTTACAGGCAGAAAACCTTGTAAATTGAAAATAAAGTAAAATAAGTATAAATTGGTCAGCTATTTTTGAAAATTAATAAATGTTTTTATGTATAATAGTTGTAATTTTTTTAGTGCATCTGTATATCAAAAAAATACTGCGTATCTATGATATAAAAGTGTGTATATGTAATTTATAAAAATAACTCAAACTAAATATTTTATATAGCATAAATGTATATTTGAAATACTTTTCATTCATGAAAATTGTCAGGATATTCATTTTTGTAAATATTATAAAAGCGAAATCGCGTAAATCAAGTATCGTGTAAATCGAGAGATGTTCACATTCGAACGAAAAGTGGCACATTTCATAGGTCCGCGTCGCGCTCCATTTTCCCGAGATCGTAATGTGCCACTTTGAGCTCGAATATGCACACTCAGTTTTAAGCACGATTCACAAAAATTAATTTAATTTCTAAATAATTTTAATTAAAAATTATAGTATGTAAGTATACCAGAAACGCCAATTCTATGATTTAGTGTTTTTAAACAGTTATTTTATAAAAATTCTTTATCAAACTGCAATTAAACAATGATTTTCACGACTAAAATTAATTTAACATTTTTTTATAAAATAACGAATAAGCAATTTTTGGATGTTTTTTGAGTGTTTGGCGACTGTATTATTGTACATTGCGACGGTGGCGTCACAATTATCATCTTAGCTGTAAAAGAAATGTACTAATGCTTTATTTTAAAATAACGCAATTTTTAGAAAAGGTACCAGCCTTTATTGAAACCTTTAAAGTTTCCTACTGTGTTAAGTCACTTTTTCGTTTATTTGTTTCTTCAGTTTTCTTAGGCATGTAGTTTAAATGGTCTCTGCAGTATTTAGGACTAAAGGAGGCTCATATTTCTTCAATCCGAAACATAAGTCACTCATGGGTTTTGTAAAATGTGTTTATTTTTTTCCACAATATTTGAACCGGTAACTTTATAAAAAATTGCGATAATTCGGTAGTTTGAAAAATCAATTTTTATAATGTTGAATGTACTTTTTTAATGCAGGCCTCGCTTAAAGGCTGAATGTAAAAAAAATAATTAATTATTTCATATCAATAATAATATACCTACAGCGAATCTCCATAAGTCGAACTTCGATAAGTCGAATTTTTAATAACTCGAATTATTTTTGGTTTGCCTTCAACTTCTACTTATCGAGGTTTGACTGTAATTGTAAATTTTTAACTGGGACCTTAAAACGTACTTATTGGTTTAGAGCAGGGGTCCCAAACTGGGTCGATGAAATTTTAAGGGTGGAGGCAGTATATAAGCTAGGGGATTAACTGACATTGAACATTATGCTATATGATGAAAAATCCGATGCAAGAAAAAGGTTGGAAATCGCTAGTTTTAGGTGCTCAGTCCGGTACTATTTAAAATAATTTTTTTATGGAATAGTAACAGTATTTGTTATAACGTGTTTGATGCGTTTTGTTTTAATACATTTTGCACGTATTTTTTCTGCGATTTATTGAACGAAAATAGATGCGAAGGAAATAACGAAGAACTTTCGCGGTGAACGACTTTCTGGCCTCGCTCAAGGTCATTACCTTATTATGTGCCTCAATGGTAGAGAGAATGTGCTGCTTCGCCGCTATCCTACATTTTAAAACATTCTTTTCAAATGAGAGAAATTCTTGATTCTTAATTTCAATCGATTAGAATATAAAAAGAACAGAAAAAGAAAAAAAAACGGGACGTTTTAAGCTTGCGGCCTAAAAAGGGAAAATGTCGGCATTACGCAACTTTAAAATTATCGACGGAGTAATTAAAAAAAATCTATTTATAGCGTTCGTTGTATAATACGGAATTCTCAGGCTAATTCATATTCAGGTGAGTTCCCACTAAAATAAAAAAATTACGATAAATAAATCAAAGAAAGAAGAAAGAGACAAGCAGAAAAACATTGTTAGTTTTCAATCGTCTTTCCGACGTTTTTGTTGCTTCTTTTGAATTCGAATTAAATCTCTGCTTGCGAAGAAAAAAAATAATCCGTTGCCGACGTATTCAACAGTTAAATTCTATTGTTTTTATGGTAATAACTACAATTTCCGGTTGCTTTTCAGGACCAAAAAATCATTTAGAAAAGTGGTTGCTTAGACACGCTTGTGCTTTATTTGTTTTCTGAATACATAACTAATATCATTTCTGGCAGATGTCTAACTGTTTGTTAGGCACATTTCAACTTTCTCACGTTTAAATGTCAATATTCGACTTGAGAAGGTTAAACTTGTACGTTTTTAGGTTAAAATGGTTTTGTGGTGGTTTTTGGAAAATTTGTGCGATAGCGATTTGTGATTTTTTTGAAAAAATACGAAATTAGGTAATTTAATGTTTTTCAAGTAAAAATATAACCAGAAATGATTTTATATTAACCAAATTTTTTTATTGTTTTCGTTGTCTTAAAATTTAAGACAAAAACCCAATGGTTTTTTTTTATGTACTGGTAAATCCCGTATAACAGTACTCGTACAATACGGCTTTGCTTTAATACGTTTCATAAGTTTGATAAAATTTTCATGATCAAGGCTTCTTTATTACACATGCGTTAACAGTATTGTAAAATAAATTAGAGGATGGATGATTTTTTCAGCAATATAATATAATATATAATATAATTAATATTGTGCTCTGAAGTGATAAAACGCAAAAATAATAATCTAATATTTATTTCTAAAATTTTTGATCAGTTATTGCAATAAACATATTTTTCTTACAATTAGTTATAAATAAAAATAGTACGCTTTTCTAATTTTTGAACCTAACCTTGCCTTTTAAACTACTTCTTTGTGCCGTTTAACACGGATTTGCATAACACGGCAATTTTGAGAGACGAAACGACCGTATTATACTGCGGGGGCGGGACGGGGGGCTGTAAGTTAAAATCATTAAAACAATGATATTTGAGATGTTTTTGGGTTTTTTTTTGTTATAATTAATAGTTTCTTTTTTAAATTTCAAGGGCAACATTAATTTAGTTTAGTTTCACACAATAGGCACTACTGACCCTATTTATTGCATATGGAACATTACATTCAATATTATAATTAATTACAGTTGTAAAACGTAACATTTTTTTAACATTTTATGTTTTCCATTTTAATTAAAAGGTGTTTAAAAAATACTAGAGTCCTTTTATGAAATGAAAAACAAGTGTAATTACGTGACCATTTGTGGAGCTAACTGTTTTTCATCATAAAAGTCGCTTATTGTAAAATTTATAAATGGTTTTGAGCGTTTTATTTGATTAAAATTCGTGAAAGCCGTTAGACATAAATATTAAAGAAGCGAAATTTTTTTTTGAGTCGCCATCAGTTAATAATTCGTTTGTCCTCAAAAAATCGAAAGAAAAATGCATCGTTTTCGTTGCGGATGTCAGGGCCGGCTTCGTGAAAAGCAGACGATTTTATTGACCTATCCAAAGAGTCCGCTTCACACCGAACAAAAACGTAAACTCTTACAATTAGCGGAATAAAACGCATACTCCGTTATGGTAAGTCGCCAAATTACCGACTGACTCATTAAATTAACGAGAATTAGATTCGGTTCGAATGTTTCTTACCTTTTTTTTCTTAATTGGTTAATTAAATACTTGACGACTTGATTTTTTTATTTCCTTTTTATCTTGATAAACATACATACATTTATACATAGTTATTACTTTCGTTTCATATATGCAAGCATACGTTCAAATGTATGTAGTATGTATATCACAGGGCTTCGATATTCCCCGAAAATAAGTTAATAAAAAATAACAAAAGGCATCCTTTAATTTGTTTGTTGCGTTTTAATTGTGTTTGCATTGTTTTGTTTTTAGACAGTGGTTGAATTGAATGAGAGTTTTTTAATTTAAAAATGAAATCTATTTAAATAGTTTAGTCGTTTTATTATTATTTTTTTAATTTCTAGCTGTGGAAATCATTATTGCTATTATTTTTTTTTATAATATATATTTATTGTTTTTAAAAGATAATTATAACTCTAAGGTTATCTTTATGTCTTTATTTGTTTATAATGTACGCGACTCTGTTGAAACTTCCAAGCAGAAATAAGTACAGGGTGTTGAAACTCTTGCGTAATTGAATTTGTATTCATTTATTATGGAATTTTTTGCATAAGAATCAGTACAGGAAATGCTGATATCGAGATCTTCTTAATTGCGGTTTTATATTTAATTGTTAAATGCTTATTAGGAAGTTCACGCAAGTATTAAGCGAAAATCAGAGCAGAACTTTTCGAAAAAGGTAACGTTTTCGCAGTTAACCATGCGTTTTCTTCTTTATTAACGGTCGATGATTTATTTATTAAACTCATAATCTCTTCATTGTTCTTTTTTAATTTTTTTATTTATTCATGTTTGTAAGTTTGGTTTTCTATAGAAGAGTAGATAATTTGTCAAATTATTTAAAAAAATGTATTGAATTTTTTCCAATCTATTGAAGTTTACTTTGCTATTTGAAATATTCTAAGAAGTCTCTAGGGGCCGTTCAAGTATTACGTAACGAAATTTTTGAAGATTTTTGACCCTCCCTCCCACCATGAAACGCGCCGTAACGTTTTTTGACACCCCAACCCTAAACGTTACGTAACACTCAAGTGACCATTTTTACCTAAAAGTCACAATTATATTGCGCAAACTACCGGAAAGTTGCTAAAATATTTTTATATTTTTATTTAAATAAAAAAAACAATGTTACGTAACGCGATGGTCGAACTCCACTCCCTCCCATGTAACGCATAGTAACGTTTTGCAAGACCCCCCTCCCCCCCAATTAGGTCTTTGAATTTTTTTTTTTGTGATAAATGGAAAGATCATATATAAAGTTTTATAGCAAAACTATTTTTATTTTTTTTTTCGCAATATTTCAAAAGTTATATCAAAATAAAAATTAATTTTGAATCCAGTACCGAAAACACGCCGACAGCTCCCGTACAAACACGAGCGTGTGTGACGTCATAATGTTAGTTTTCATTCATTGCAGCTTATACAGAAATAATAAATGCAGTGTTTTGATCTATTTAATTCTTTTGTCATGGTTAAATACTCAAGTTTATATTGAAAATGTCGAACCACAAAAGTTATCGTTCTTGTTTATGTACGAATAGTACAAAAACAACTCCTGACAAAATGTTTTTAAATGTTCCCCAAGATGAAAAACGTCGAAATAAATGGTTTCAAGCAGTGCATCGTTATAATCCCAAAACAAAATCGAATTTTTTTTGTTGTGAAGATCATTTCGATGTAAGTATTTTATAACAGTATTGTTAGTAATTATTATTTATCCAAGTATACAAATCAAATAAGTAGAATTCAGTAAAAAATATATCAACATCAGGAATATTATCAGACTTTGCCTTTATACATCCTTTATCACACATAGCTAATCGGAATTAACTAACAAATCGTTTTTTAGCAGTAAATTTTCAATATTATTGTCAACTCACGTGTAATAGCCGTAAACGCTGTCCTGTTATTAAACAGCTATAACATTATGACGTCACAAAGATGGTGGCCAATTTTGGCGCGTTTATAGTCACGTGATTTTTTTTTAAATTTTATCAATTTTTAATTGCTTATAATTAATTGAAAAAAATTTTTTTTTAAGTATTTTGCAATAAATATCCATATTATTAATAATAAAGTTTTAAAATACATAAAAAAAATCAATAATTTTTTTTTTCAAATACCTAATTGCGTTACTTATAATTTATTTTAGTATCCCTTTTTTTACACTTGTTTTTTAAATTATTGTTAGTGATAAAATGGTGGTTTCTTTAGATCAGTGTATGTAATCTTCCGCAAATAAATCTCAGCTTTAGATCCGCAAGACAGATGATAGGCAGTTCTATACAAACTCTTCCAGTTAACAAACTGCTTATTATAAGCAAGGGCACACGTTTTGCTATGAACATGTGTCGCATTGATTAACTGAATTTATACAATGCAAATATAAATAATTATTGTTTTTCTTTAAGTTTGACTGCATCAATTTATGACACTTTAGTCACATCCAATAATTTATATTTAATAATAAAAAAATTAATAGTTATTGTAGTTTTTGTAAAATTAATTTATTTGCCACTGGCTGCCTACGCCTTTGATTACAATTGTGAATTAAAAAGAAATAAGTATAGGTATTTATTATAATATTGAAATATGTACCTGTTGTTTTTGAAAGGCTATAAGTAAAGCCATGTTGGTTGGGATTTTTTTTTAGTAAAGACAGGCGTTGTCATATGTATTTTCATATTATGCGTTCAAAGATTTTATAATCGTGATTATATAAAATTTTACAGTCATAGCTAGAAAAGGCACTGATTTATCTAGAAAATTAACTTATAAAAGTACTATAATTGTTATAGAAAGTGTGATAAAAAATGTAAATAAAAACAGTGTAATATAATATAAACAGGTACACAACGGTCTTGATTATTTAACCCTCGTTTATTTGAACTTTTATAATATTCAAGCTTCGTTTATCCGAGTTTCTGAGTTGGACGATCAATCGTCTTAAAAAATTTGTTAAATTGCTATGGTAATAAAGGAACTTTACGAGCAACGGAATATCTGATCATCTATGAAGTACACGTATCATTAAATGTTACTTTAATATTTTTTTCTGTTTAATAATAACATTATTCAAAATTAGAAATGCTGCATTTCTTGATTACCGAGCTTTTATGTATCACATATAGTGTTCCCATAGAAACTTACGTATGTTTTTTATTTTGTTTGCTTTATCCGAGTTTTTGTTTCGGTTTACATTAGCGCGGATAATCGGGACTCTACTGTATGTACTTAACATTGTTCTATTTAATGTCATATACAGTGTGTCCCAAATAGAGTAGGCTAACATGGGTATCTTTCTTATTAGTGAAGATAGAAGTTTGGTTAAATGGGTAATGTTTTGAAGTTTTAGGTGCCCATTCAGATCCTGTTAAGAAAATTTTAAAATTCCGAATAGTTCCGAAGTTATCGTAAAAAAACTGAAAATCGTCATTTTCTTTAATGTCAAATAACTTTGTAATTATAAAATTTACAAAAAAAAGTTTAATATAAAAATTACTAGGTTTCATAAAATTAAATTCAAAATGGCGGTTTTCAAGATATTGATACCAACTTTCTTATTTTAAATGGACGCCATATTGGATTTTTACATAGTTAAATAGCATTTTTTTTCCTCTTTTCAACGATGTATAACAACCCATATTTAAATAAAAAATTATTAACAATATTAAATTTTTCTGTTTTAAATCAAGTAGGCATGAATTATCAAAGAACAATAAAACAGCATAATACAAGCCAAGGTCATAATATTTATTTTTTGACTAATATTGTAAGTTTTTGAATAATAATAATTATTACGTTATAAATAATTCAAAATAGCAAGGTTTTTAACTGAGCAGTATGATATGTTTTGTACCTACATTAAATGTTACAAAAGCTCTTGGGTTGCTGCACAAACATAACTTAACAGTTTTCCAAATAAAAAATGATGAAAATTATCTTGCACATTCTTTCAATTTGGTTACTGTAAACTTTCATACTTCTGTATATTCACATCCAAACTTTTAAAAATTTTAATGTTCGGTTTTTTTTTTTTGGTAAACTGTTAAATTATGTTTGTGCATCAACGGAGGAGCTTTTGTAACATTTAATGTAGATACAAAACATATCATACTGCTCAGTTAAAAACTTTGCCATTTGGAATTATTTATAAGGCAATAATAATTATTATTCAAAGAACTTACAATATTGGTCAAAAAATAAATATAATGACGTTGGCTTGTATTATGCTGTTTAATTGTTCTTTGATAATTCATGGCTACTTGATTTAAAACAGAAAAAATTTAATATTGTTAATAATTTTTTATTTAAATAGGGGTTGTTATACATGGTTGAAAAGAGAAAAAAAAATTCTATTTAACTATGTAAAAATCCAATAATGCGTCCATTTAAAATAAGAAAGTTGGTATCAATATCTTGCAAACCGCAATTTTGAATTTAATTTTGACTTAATTTCTATCTGTATTTTATGAAACCTAGAAACTTTTATATCAAACTTTTTTTTGTAAATTTTATAATTACAAAGTTATTTGACATTAAAGAAAATGATAATTTTCAGTTTTTTTACGATAACTTTGGAACTATTCGGAATTTTAAAATTTTCTTAACAGAATCTGAATGGGCACCTAAAACTGCAAAACATTGCCCATTTAACCAAACTTCTATCTTCACTAATAAGAAAGATACCCATGTTAGCCTACTCTATTTGGGACACACGGTATATGCTTTAAATAACAGTTTTTATCGATTTTTTTTTATCAGAAATGTGCCATTTTGAATATGTGAACATTCGAATAAAAATTGTTAGAATGCGTTCATGATAAAAACTTTGGGGTTTTCTCAATTAATATTAATCAATTAAATTCTGTAAATTTCAATTTTAAAAATATGTAAAAGTAATTTACTTATTAAACATTTTGAATAAATGTAAGTGCGAGATGAGCTTAATAAAACATTTTTTTAATATGTCGGGTGATTCAAAAAAGATGTCTACACTTATATGGGAAATAATATTTTTAGGATAAATATCTTTGTATAATATTGTATTTTTCTAATATTAATTCTTCAGTAGAACAAATAATTTGATATTTTATTATTATTTAATATGCAGTAAAAATTGTACATTCGCTATGGTGTTACAAAATTAACATTTTAACTGAACTCTGTTTTAAATATCTATCAACTCCGATTGAGGGGATTTTTAAATAAGAATATGTAGAACTCAAAATATTTTATAGCAGTTGTTTCCTATGGTTAAGATGCTATCTAAATTATTAGATTTATTGAATTTTAGCACTGTTTACTTTGCAAATTAGGAAATACAGAAAGAAAAATGTAATACAGTCGGCCCTCCTACAGTACGGCATTTTGAAAAATTGATTACCAAATAATCAGCACGATTGCATGGGACGTTTCAAATTACACAGATAGTGAATTTGCTGATTTGTATTATTCCTAAGTTTTGTTTAACACGGTTTCACCACAACAAGGAACGAATTAAACGTGATTTTGAAATAGGTACAAATATTTTAATGACTTAAGATTATTTAGAAATATGTGAACGTTTTTTGGGCAACTCTTAATTTGTGATTCTTTAGTTTTACTTTGTTTAACAATTGCTGGCAATTATTTTTTTAATTTGTATATAGGTTAAATAAACGATGAACACTTCATTTTTAGATGCGTACTATTTTAAGAATTTGTTTCCGTCTAATATCAGAATTATTGAACAAAATATATCTGCGAACAGCATCGGCTTCTTAATGGCTATAAGTAGTTAAAAGGTTTTGAGTTATTTTGAAAACACCCTGTATGTAATTGCATTAATGTTTATAATTACAGTGATATCAATACGCTTCTATTTATTTAGTACTTAAAACTATTTTTTTTAATACAAAGTAGCTATAGTGAATAATAAATAAATCATGTATGGAATGGATGTGCAAATATGAGTGAAAAGTGGCACAGTCCGATTGTATGCACGTTCGGTCGCTCTTCAATGAACGTCTACAGATAATCTTCATAGACCAAAGAAAGCAATCCTACTTCGGCGTTCTAAGTGCTTACAACATTATAATATTTTATTTTGTTTTCTCATACCCTATTTTAAATGTTCAAATTTTTTTCTAACTTATGCTATAATTTCGTTCTTCATGTGTGTCCAACACATTCGCCTATGAAGACGAAGATGTACATATAAAAAAACAACTTTAAAACTTTTTTGCGATAGACATAAAATTGCAAAAATTACTTTCGTTTCGAATATAATCCAGCGTCGTTACTTCTCTTTTAACAATTTGTAATTTAAAAAAGGACGAAAAGCAAACTTGGTTGTATTGTAGGATTTAATGGTTGAATTGGAACAATCAGATGGCGTTACTTTTTTTAAATTTGTTTTGATATTTTCTGATAATTTTCGCGCTTTCTTAAGCAGAAATTTAATAAAACCTTCTTTGACTCTAATACCATTGACCATTGTTAACATTTCTTTTGTTGTTTTTTGTCGAAAATCTTCCATCTGTGACATTTCATTCCTCTTGTGTTTTTATTTATTCTTCCGAATGAAAGTGAAAATTTGGTATTCGGTATGTGGAACAAGAGTAAATTTTATCAACTGCTTTTTATAAAAACAAAACAATTTTAAATTAGTTATTTTCGTAGATTTACAGTCGAAACAGTAATAAAGTAAATAGTAAGAGTTTTTTTTTTAAATTCATACATTACACTATAACATTTTAATTTTATTCCTATTTAAATACAAAAAGAAAATTTTAAGTTTTCACTTAATACGATGCTTGAAACTTTGGGATAACGAAAAGCAGGCGTTGCCCTTGCAGATACATGGCCACCCTCGATCAATAAAACGGATATTCACCCGGAAGTTTGTTGAACTTTAAGAAATGATACTAAAATTCAATTAGCAAAATTTTCTTGGGATTTAACGAAAAAGAAATCAATATCTTACGTTCAATTGTGATGTAAAATGAACCAGTTCTTTATGTTAAAGAAATTACAATTATATTTAATAATCATTTTTTGAAATCAATACCATTTTTGTTCTGTACGGTTTAGCATCCAAACAAGTCGAACATCTAGAAAAAAAAAGTGGGAAAAAGAAAAAGAATTGCTGTACCTCGATATATTTGGCCGTCTGCCTTTCACACAAAGAACGGCCTCCTTTTAAATTTAAACATATTTAGATACAAAGAAGTTCAAAAATATCATAAGTCATCATTTAAATTTAAATTTTTATTTGGATTAAAGTAACGCCTCCTTTCACCTTTACATCTCATACGCGACCTTCTAATCTCGAAGGAATTTTAGACCTTTAAAGGTTTCTGCGCCTTAAAAGCTTTTTCCATATATGAAGATGCTTTTTACTTTATTTTACAAAAGAAAAAAAAACAATGTTTGAACGTAAAAAGAACATTCAGAGAAGTAACCTTTTTACTATAGTAAAGAATATGTAATCATGGTGACGTGAAGTATTAGCTACCGTTCCTTTTGGATGTCGAATGTATTCATATATTTGTTTCTTATTTTGCAGGAAATTTATCAAAAGATATCATGAATGGAATGAACGGGCACACAAATGGCGATCTAAATGGTTGTGACATCATCACACAAAATCAACAAAAAGGCTGTTGGACCATTGGCTTAATCAATTCCAAATTTCGATATCTCACTGCTGAAACTTTTGGATTTAAAATAAATGCCAACGGCGCGTCACTTAAAAAGAAACAAATATGGACTCTGGAACCCGATCAAGCAAACGGCGCTGAAAGTAAGCATTGTTTTGTATTTCTTAATTTAATCAAGCTTAGGACATTTACTGTAAAAATTTGTATATTATTATGGTGGCGTCGACTTTTTAAATATACAGCTATATCTCTATTTAACTGATACTTTTTATACGGTTTTTTATGCGTAAAATTAGACTTTTAGGTACGCTATTTTATTTTATGCGGTTAGATATGTTTTTATGAAAGGATGCATTATTAAAAACTTTATTTACAAATAGCAACATTAATAATGCAAAAAAAGTAAGACTTGATGAGGATGGTGATTTTGAGCCAATGAAGCTGTTTGAATTATAGCGCAGGTTTTGGCTACTGAATACCGAATAAAATTTATTTTGGTTTTTTAAAATATTCTTTTTCTTTATGTTGATCTGCGCGAAATATACTACACTTGTCCCTCAATTTACCCGAATATCCCTCCCACGTGGATTTGACTTACGCGTAAATTGAGTCCGTTACTATAAAAGGGAAAATATTGGAAATAAAAGCTACTAAAAGTTTTTGTAATTGTATACATATTAATTTCACAGAACTTGACAAAAAATAATTAAGACATTTTGGAAGTTTTATTCGACGTCACTATCGCTACTGTAATTCAAAACACAAAGCCTTTCCTTTTTAATTGGCTTAAACACATCAGTTTCATTGCTTGAAATATTTCGTTATTGGTTTTAATTTTCATTGTGAATGTAAATTTTTTCTGCGTCACTCGTTCTGCCAATCGACGTACTAACGGTATAAAACTGTCAATTTTAAAATTTATAGGAAAATATATATGTGCATATCTGACCGAGTAAAATAAGATTGCGTAAATCAATTACGTGTTTTAAAAGTTTTGTGTAAATTAAGGTACATTTTCCGCGCAAATCAAATAATCGCGTAAAAAAATTCCGCGTAAATTGAGGGATGGGTGTAGCTTTTTTTGAGCTTCAAATAAACGAGAGAAATACCGTTTCGTCGCATATTTGAAACTACCTCGTAGTTTTTGAAATTTAAAAATTAATTGTTTGCACGGCTAAAGCACAGAATAGCTAACAACCAGAATGGCAACTCCTTGTCGGCGCGTTTGATCTGAGTCAGACACTCGACGGCCATATTGAAAGGCGAAAAGCAGAGACGGTTTAGTAACAAAGTAGCCGAAACTCAGGAACGTACTTCATATTTTTAAATCTTTTGCTGCTGCCACTTAACATTAAAAAAACCATTTTTATTTTATAGAAGAAACTGTATGTAATGTGATTTGTAGCGGGAAAATGGCATGAAAGAGCCAGGTTTTGAAAAAGCCATTATTATTTAAGCGGTAGTTTTTGAATGAATTGTTCACGTATTATTTTAAGATAGCAACACTATCCAGATATCGCCCACAAATATTTGGCAGTTCACCGCAAATAAATAAAAACACACGTGTTAGAATCAAAACAAATGTTTCTATCTTTTCAATATGGCCGATAATGATGCGCAGTTAGAATGCGCGGGCTGAGCTAAATCCTACGAGTTGCCGTTCTGGTTGTTAGCTATTCTGTGGCTAAAGGCTCTGATTTCAGCCACAACTCGTGCAACATTGTAGATGTGTCGAGATTTGCTCTCATTTCTGTTTACGCGACGGTCGAGATCAATTATCCTAATATATGTTGCAATTTTATTGCTGGTCTATTTGAGGCATTGCAATATTTTTCTTTAATACCAGAAAACTTAATTTACGCGGTTCAAAACTGCGTATAGTAGTATTCATCCCGGAAGACACCAAGCTGCGCGTGGGGCGTGACTTTTTTTTATACTATCCTAACTAAAATATTAGGCTGTTATACAGTTGTCTGCACCAAAAATACAATTTGTCAAAATAATAATTCAAAAGACGAAATTTCTATACAAAGGTTAGAGCACGAGGAAGAAAATAACAAGACACAAAACAGGTACACGATGTGAACGACACAAAGGACTATCGATAAATGACAAAATTTCAGTTGATGTTTGTGGGGCTGTCAGTACATAAGAAAAATATATTTATCTCTCTCATTATGGAGGTACTTATCTCTTTATGACGAGAATTGTGTTTTGCTCAGGTGTCTTCCGAGATGAAACTTACTATAAAAAAATTGAGATGGAACGAACGATCTGCATAAAACGAGGGCGGGCGTAATTATTATGTTTTTTTGATGAATAAAACAATTTTTATTTTTTAATTAATTAAAATATTTCGTTCTTTAGGTTACATTTATTTACGATCGCATTTGGACAAATATTTAGCCGTCGACTCTTTCGGCAACATAACATGCGAAAGCGAAGAAAAGGATCCAGGAAGCAAATTCCAAATCAGTGTCGCCGAAGATGGTACAGGACGTTGGGCTTTCCGTAACGTTGTTAGAGGTTATTTCTTGGGATCGACAAATGATAAATTGACTTGCACGGCAAAAGTTCCAGGAGACGCCGAATTTTGGCACGTCCATCTTGCAGCCCGACCGCAGGTTTGTTGCTGTTTTCTATCGAAAAAATACAAAAAGTTTGACATTAAGTTATTTTGCAGATAAACCTTCGTTCAGTCGGCCGGAAACGCTTTGCTCATTTATCAGAAAATTTGGACGAGATCCACGTTGACGCTAACATTCCTTGGGGCGAAGACACGCTCTTCACTTTGGAGTTTCGTGCTGATGAGTCTGGAAAATACGCTATCCACACCTGCAATAATAAATATCTCTCCTTAGGAGGTAATTATTGAAAAAAAATTATAACCGTAGTTTATTTTTGTTTACTTCATGTATAAAATTAATCAAAGTTTCTAAGTTGTTTTACTTAAAAACATAACGAACTTTGGTCTATTGATATTTTATACAGTATGTTCATGTTTGAGAAGCACTATAAGGAAAATTTTTATTTTGGATTTCTATTTTATTTTTTTACTAATTTTAGGTAACATAGAACCTTGTCATGTGCTTCTTCTGTTAGAGTATTTAGGAAAAACAGGTTTTACATAAAATTTGACTCAACCATACATACTTAAGTACGAAAAACATGAATTTTGTTTAAGTGGTGAATTCATGATTGTTTAATTTCTGTTTAAATGGTTTGTGACAAATGGGTAATATGCATATAGTTTCTTTATAGAAATACCTACTCTAAAAGAGTACGAGTATAGGCTCGTTTTTTTGAATAGGCGCATTATATTTTAAGCCATATTTTAAGTGGGTACTTAGGATTTTACAGAAGGGATTCAGTTTTGATAGTGGTTTCTCTTTCCAGTTTTTTTACTTTCAATAATTTTTCTTCTTTTTTTGTCATTCTTCTCCAAATGTCTTCCGATCATTACGAATTAGTTGAAATTACCAAAATTAAAAAAAATTTATTTTGTTAATTTAATTAAAAATTATTAGATTTTGCGTTGGAGTAAATTAGAGTTGAATGCACAAACAAAGTGAACAGAGCAAAGTAACAATAATGTTATAATAAGTAAAGGTTAAAATATAAAGCACTAAGAGTATGTAACGTAGGTGTAAGATTTCTGTAGCACACTTGTGCCTCAAACTAATTTACTACTACTGTGTTATTAAGCGCCGTTGTCGTCGCGCAATCGCACAGAGTTAAACGCGATCGTCTAGGGTACCTATTGCATTATCCTTAACAAAAATTAGTCATTGATATTAGAGAAACCAAATATTCGAAGAAACACGAAACGTGCCGCGATAGAAGAAATATGCGTTAAACTGTATCCTTAAACAAGACTACACAATCATGAAGAAATTTGAAAGACCTAAAAAGTAGAAAATAAAATTGATAAAGAAATCTAATAACAGTTAAATTGGTTTTAGATCAATTAAACTGAAACTCTGGAGAGGGTGTTTTTAATTGTTTTCATCAACGCTCTACTTTGAAGCTTCTTGTTTTTGACGAGAACTGATGAACTACATATGAATATTGACTCGATAAGTAAAATATGTAAAATTAGGGGGACTAATTGAGTGGCACACCAAAGATTTGAGGGGGAGGTTAATCTATCATAAGTTTCTAAAAATGTATTTCTATTTTTTTTTATTAGCGACTAGATCTTGTAGTGGATTTGTATTTACTTGTTGTAGAGTCCGGGGGCTGCAGCACGGATTAGGCCATTGTATGATAGAAATACGGTACTCAATTTGTAATTAAAATTTTTAGATAATAAATTAATTTTATGATACGTTGTTAAAGCGACTCATTTTTGATCTGGGGAAAATTGTGTTCTCGCTCGAATGTGTCATTACTCGTATCGATTGAATATGTTCATATCAACCCTTTCTCTTTAAATTAAAAAAATAATAAATAAATAAAACTGGACAAAACATAATTTTTTGAATGTAAATCGAGAATATTAATATTGCAAATAAAAGGACACAAAACGACATTAAACGTTTTATTGTTTCTCGTTCTTTTTATGGGCAAATCAATTATTTATTTTTTTTTGGAAGATTGACAAATTATTAATTTGTCTACTTTTTTATGTCATTGTTTTAGCTTGTAAATTTAAATTTAATAAGTTTGTTAAACAAAAAAATGATTAACTGGAAAACTTTAATACGAAAATTCCAGTAGCATTACTCATTCAGGATCACACAATAAACATTTAACTTTAAACTTATGATATATAACACACAACAGTGTACATTTTTCAAAATTAGTTAAACATTATTTATCTTAATCGATAAATGACGATCATAGTTTTTTAATGACAGACTTTTCAAGATAAAACTGGAAAATTATCTAAAGATTTCTGATTAAGATGCGCAAAGCCCATTCAGTGTAAAATTGTATTTTGCTCTAAAATAGCCGTTCAATTTATACACTAGACAGGTGTTCAACTTTTACAGATGTAAGTTTAAACGAAAGAATACTGCTAAAAACCAATGCAACGGAAAGCATTTAAGTTGAACAGGTCTTCGAGTTATGGAAGTGTTCAACTTAGCGGGTTTTACTGTAAAAAAATATGAAATAAACATTAGGCAGCGATAGTAGGTATTCTTTAAAAAGAGATGCGACAGGAAAAAAATAATTTTTAAATAATACTTTTTAATTGTTTTTTTTAGTTTTAATTTTTGTTTCTTGTTTTAACTTTTTTTGTTATCTACAGTTTGGATAGGTTGTGCCAACTTTGCAATTAGGATTAACATTAGGATATCTTGATATTACGGTATTAGCTGGCATGTAAGAGGAGTTTTTTTTAAATATCATTAAAAAAATAGAGGGTTGTCTTTTATATTCGAATTTTAAAATTTTCGGTAAACTCTGTGAATAATCCGATCAGGTAATGTGAATAGCTAATCGATACATGGCTTAAAATTGATGCAAGAACCATTATTTAATCGGTTTAAAATGTTTTTTAGTATGTTCAATTTATATTTCGGTTTAGTGTTTACTCTAATATTTGTTTCATTTGTATATTTTTTTTAAATTCCGTTGAAAAACTGAATGTCGTATTATAATCACGACCTAAAAAATAAGTATTATTTTTCTGATGGCGGCTTATTAATGTACACTACTGCTCAAAAGTTTACGATCTCTTATTTTATAAACGAGTAATTTTTACGGCGATAGTTGGGTCGAAATTTGAAAATATTTTTCAATAATTATACGTTTTTTAAGTATACATAAAACCTAGTTAGATACCATATGTAGTATCAGCGTTTCCCAAACTGTTTTGATCGTAGAATCCTGTCAAATTCTACAACTTTAAGAGAACATTTTGGGTTTTTGATAGGTGTGACTTTAACACCAAGTAACGTAAATAAATGTAAGAGCTAAAAAACAAAATAAATAATTATTCCAAAAGGACTAGTTATTTATCGTAGTTTCATATTTTTTGTTGGTTTATAGAACAAAAGTGCGTCGTGGAACATAATTTGAGACACACTACTTATAGGTTCTCAATTTTTACAATAATTATTTTTACAGATTTATTGTAATCGTTTTTTGTAATGAAAGTTGTTTACTGATAGTATTGATTTCCTGTTACAAATATGTAGGGGAAAGTGGGGTAGCCCCGGACAGCGGGTAACCGCGGACATAGGAATATCCAAGAACCTAATCACGTTGCATTGGTAAAATTTTCTTTAAAACAGGCGTCGTTTAGAGTAAAAACATATGCGATTTAGTTGTTACGTAAACACCGAGTTTGTTACAATTTAAGGAGTAGTTTGTAAAATATAAAAATTTTTCATCGCGCTCGTCAGATTTCATTTCAAATTATCAACTAGAAAACGTAAGTGTGAATACTTATTTTTTTTAAGTTGAAGAAAATGCATTATAATTAAACTTTGTAATAGTATTTGAAATATTTCTACTACATCTTAGGAGCTCTGAATAAAAATGTTGAATATTGGGAATCGGGTACCCCCGGACACTAAAATGTCGGGTATCGCCGGACATTATTTTAGCTTAATTAATAATCTTTTTTAAAAGTTACTCTATACCACAGTTGAAATAAATATCTTGTCGGTGCTTTATTATTTACTGTGATAATAAATAGTGGTTAAATTACTGTACTTTAGTCAACTTTGTGTATTTTTCACATCCAGTACGAATCGCAACGGCGGTCAACATCTATACTGACCCGGTGCCTTCAATCAGCACAGCACATTTATTAAAACACCTGTTACGATTTCCTGATGCATCAAAAAAATATTTAGCAACGGAGCTCAAAAAAACCATAAGAGCGATATTTTAACATCTCCATTTAAACAAAATTTAGAGAAAAAGCAGAAAACTAAAAACAATGAATTTGTCAAAGCAAAAAAATAAAAAAATAGCTAAAAATATTGAAAACAGACAAAAATATTCGAAGTTTTTCCCAAAAAGACCGGGAGAAAGAAACCGAAAGCATCATATGCAAAAAAACTTTTAATGAAGACTGGATTCAATGTTATGAGTGCAAAGACTGGGCACATAAAAATTGTTTAAATATTAATTATTTTTGTGATGTTTATAAGGCCAAAAAACGATTGGCCCACCAATAAGTACTAGTCCGGGGCTACCCGCCACTTTTTGTATTGCCAAAAAATAAGGTCAAATTGGATTGGCCATATTTCCTAAAAAAACAAATATATCATTACAAATTTTTAATTAGTATAAACTTAAAAGTCCCTACTTTCATTTTAAATCATAAAAAATAAATAAATTTATTTATTTATATTTTTTATTTCTAATTCTTTCAAGTGTCCGGGGCTACCCCATCTTCCCCTACTTGTATTTGTCTTGAACACCGGATAAAAAGCAAAATTTAAATAAGTAACCTCCCATTAATTTTTTTAGTGTAAAACAATATTGGATGGACAATCATGGAATTAGGCTACTCATACATAAAATAGAAGAAGTGTTTTCTTAGTGACTAAATTGTATTTGTTAATATGAAAGCTAATTAATATGCTAATAGCCGGTTCTAAACTTTTGAGCGGTAGTGTAAGTTCAATTGTGCTTTGTACGCTTATATTAGCTTAACTTGTATAGCGTTTTCTGTAATAATAACTCGATTATGGATATTTTTTGGAGAATGTGGTAACTGTTATTTTTGAGTAAGTACTAATACCGCTTTTTCAGTAAGAACTAACTTAACAATAGAAAAAAAAAATTGTCCTTCATCAGTTTATTTGTTTTGGTGTGGAATCACTATAGATAGAACCACTTTTGTTTTTTACTTCACTAAAATAGCGATCGATTAAAAATGTGTCTTGCATTTGAATGCTTGTTCAGAATTAGCTCAACAGTATAATAGTTGGCGTAGCCGCCCCAGAAAGTACATGTATAATAATGGTCAACGTGAGTCAGAATCAATACTGAATTCGTCAATTTAGGGAGGCAATAAATTGAAATCTTGTTCCACCGTAAAACCAGGGCTGAAGCTGATTGTTGTGAAATTAAGGAAAAAAGAAATCGTATTTCTCATGACATTTTGTGAAAACTAGAAACAAAACGTAATTATTCGAACAATTTAAGAGTTAAATCTGTTTTGTAAGCTCGCAACAAGTTAATTAATTAATTTCTTTAATTGCTTTACTTTTCTAACCGAAAACAAGTGCAACGCATTCATTTGTCAGGATCACTAATGGCCTCGTTAAGACAAATCTGTCTATTAAAGTTAATAATAGGGCATTCTAGGCATACTTCCATCCTTTTTCTTTTACTCTTGAAATAGGGGGACGTATTAATAAATGGAAAACCCGAAAACGTTCTGAAAATCAATAAAACGCCAATAGCAGAGAAAGAAAATGAAAAATAAAACTCGATTATTAATTACGCAAATTTGTAGTAAACTCGTTAAACAAAAGTCATTAAAATTTCTAATTAGAAATTTTCAAATTGCTTTTATAGTTTGCCTGTTGTTTTTTGTGTTATTCTTACATCATGTCGTTTAATTATATAGAGGTTTAATATAACGCTTAATGATTAAGTAATAAAGTAATGAATTATACAGGGTGCAGACGAATAGGTAAGGAAACTTAACCGGGTGATACCTGACACCAATTTAAACAATAAAAGTTTCTATACAATATGTCCTAAATCTGAGGAATATCGAGAAAAATGTATTTTAATTGTCGAGTAAATGGCAACACAGCATTGTCTCCATATGCTTTTAAAATTGAGTGACGTCATTTAGTACGCACTTCATTGCTAATTGGCATATTTGATATGCGATTTTTATGGTTTTTTGATTTAAAAAAAATCTACATATGGTTTTAGTGGCATTGTTATAGCGGGCTTGAATAAAATTTTTTGAAATATTTTAAATAGTAAGGTATTTATTACACATTTTTAAATTGAAGTTTACGATACCATAACTCAAACATATTACACATAAGGCCACTTACCTTTGGGTATTTTTTGTTGAGTTTACGGTCATTTATAGGTGGGTTAACTATTTATTCGTCTGACACCCGATATTATTGATAGATACCGTTGTATAGTATGTACATACCCATTCAAAATGCTTGACGTTATAAGTAATACTACCACGTTGTCAGATTTTTGTTTATATTACTATTAACTTTCGACTTTTTATCTGATTTATATTTCTGTCAAAACAATGTTAAATACAGATACGGATATTATGTGTCATAAGTTTTCAAATTTCGTTTTCTATTTTTTTTTTAATCGAGGAATTAACCTTTTAGTTTATTTGTATTTAATTGTGGTGAACGCTGTGGGGGGCTGCAGCCTTGGCTACGTTGCTGAATGGTATAAATACGGTTCCAAATTTTTATTTTAATTGTTTTTAGAAAATAAAGCAATTATGGTGATTCGTACTTAAACTCAAAGAGTCCACCTTGTAGCTCAAAGTGACAATTTTTTATGTCCATTTGTTTTTTCGTTCGGAAATGTGGCACTTTTTGCTCCAATTTGCACACACCTCGTATCTATTGGATTTGTCTACATTAATCTTCTTTGTTTTAAATTCAAAGAAATGCAAGCACACTTTAATGTTTCGAATTTGAACTGCGAAAATTATTATAGAAAAATTTAATGAATACGTTGCATGTCCATATTCGAGCGCGGAAAACAAATTGATAAGTGACGAAGAGACGCGCTAGTAAATTTTCCGAGATCGGAAATGTGCCACTTTTAGCTTGAATCCCCACTATTGACTTTTCACCACGATCTACAATCATTAATTTACTTAAAATTATTTTTAGAAAATTATACAACAGCAGTAGCGTACCAAAAATTTTGTCTTGGGTTATTTTCAAAATTTTGCAAAAAAATAACTTTTTCATTAATAAGTCAACCTTGCTATTGATTTGTATTTACTTATAGATGGTTTTTGGGGAGGGGGCTGCAGCCCTGTACCCCATCCCCGAATAGTACAAGTTTTCTAGATTTTTCATAACTCAAAACGACACACCTTTATTAATGCGAAGTTATTATGGTATGGGCACTTAATTGTTAAGTGTGACACTATATATTTTTTACGAAAATCAACTATAGTTTTGATTAGGAAAATAAGATTAATTGTAGGGGAGACTGGGTATGGTTGTGTCACGGGTAGGTTGTCACCATAAGCCATAACAGCAAACCTAATAAATTAATAAATTTGTTTACCCGTGTCAAAGAAGCCCGAGCACAATACCTCCTTGCGTACTTCACTTCAGTTCTCTCTGAAATACCGTATAAGAAATATATACGTTTGTATTTTTTGTACAGTGAAAGTAATTTTTTGGAATCTGTTTTGAGTCTCGTAAGTATATTTAAATTTTGCATAGTGGTATATTTTTCGTGTATTTATGATGTTTAAGATATGCTTCATGACATTATTAATATGGTTTCTTAAATGACCATTGATTTAAATTTATTTTGGGAGTTAATTGCCCAAAACTGTTTTGGGGAAAGTCGGCTCAAGTTAACGGGGGCTAGTTGTGACCTGTGCAAAGTAACCATGAATATGTGCAGCCTTTTTTATTGGTTTCTAGGGGTTTTACTACATAAACGATTGGCTGTAATTATACATTTGTCATTTTTGTTACCATAAGCTAAGTTCGTTAGATAGAATAGGTTAGGAATAGCATATGCTTTTGTTTTGTCGTTTTGTATTTTACTTTTTATGTCGCGGGTGATTACCTACCCCAAACACTATGACAACCATCCCTTATACACGGGGTTGAAAGTCCCACTTTTTTTTCAGAAAAATTATAATATCTGCTAATTAGATAATGGTAGAGAAAAAGTCTTTTTTTTTCTTAAACTATAATAAAAACACTATCTATTGATATATAAATGTCATTTATAAATTAAGACCATGGGCTCTAAAAATACAAAAGAAAAAAATGTGACTTCCAACCCCGGTCTCCCCTATATGAACTTGGGCTAAATGTTATTGTGTTTTATTAAATTTCGAATAATTATATTTTATAATTTTTAAGTTTCTTTATACTAAATACATAAACATCTGTATATTTATATACAATTATTATTGACACTTCTAATATAAGAATATTAAAATATTTTTTTTCCAGGAAAACTGGTGGATACTTGTAACAAAGATTGTCTCTTCACTGCCGAATATCATAGCGGGCAATTAGCATTGCGGGATCGCAATGGCGCATATTTAAGTCCAATTGGCTCGAAAGCAGTTTTAAAAACTCGTTCCAATACTGTCACGAAGGATGAATTATTCTCCCTCGAAGATTCTCTTCCTCAAGCCAGCTTTGTAGCCGCTTTGAATTCCCGATATGTATCTGTCAAACAGGGTGAGTTAATTTTATTTAAAATGTTAATCGGATTACTCTTGATCTTGAGCGGAAGTAATTAGGTCAAGGTGCTTTTACTGTATTTGATCTCGAATTTCAACTCGCAGCTGATTCTTTCACAGATTCACGCTTTGCAGATGTTGCATACACGTTTACCTCTTCTTGCCGCGGGTAAAGGGGGAGCTATTAACATTTTAACCTTCGATACATCTTATTTAGAACAGTCTTCGGAAGTCGTATCGTTTTGCGAACACTAGAAAGTTCTCAACCAATAATTTGAACAATTTGCATTAATCACGTGCCTACAAAAAACACAACACGGAATTTAATTTGAAATGCATTCAGTTTTTCTTTTAAATTATATAGGTACCTACTTATAATTTAGTTAATAAAAAATTACCATTTATTTCCTACACACGCATCTGTACACTTCCATCTTTTTTGACATTTGCGTAGGGGCCGACATCTTTAAACCTTTTTACAATTTTTTTTATTTTACAAATTATTTTCTTTAACTTTCCGCATACTAGGTGACTAAATGTCACTTGCCATACTAGGTGGGGTCTGTCATACCCCGCAAATAAAATGATATAAAATCCACAAAATCTACTTTTGGACATTTAAATGTAAAGAAATATATTTTAATAACCAATAATGAATAGGTTTAAGTAAAACACATATTTATTTATGAATTAGAATAGACTTTTATTAATAAAAATACAAAACCTTAACTTTTTTTCAATTTATAAACTATTAAGTTTTTTCTTGAGTATTAAATTCTATAGGCACGTGTCAATTATGATCCCGAATTTTAAGAAATCCTAACAAGAATTTCATTCTTACCTTGTTATTGCAATATAAATTAATTTCACGGCAATTTCTTAATGATTCGCTATAATTTAGAGCAATCAATTACACGAAAAATAAATTGAATAATTTTAATCGTTTTTTCTCACTTGCATTGACAAGATTATCGTATGTTCTCGCTCCTTTCCACTCATTGTTATGGAAAATACGTTTTTTGGTATATAAAATCAATATTTACTACATTAAATTAAAATTTTTGATTTGAAGAAGCGCACGGTAAATTATACTAATGTAATAAATACGAGGATGTGCGCATTCGAGCGAAAAGTGGCCCATTTCCAAGCGAGGGAGTAAATGTAGCGCGACGCGGAGCGGCGCGCTTCATTTTCCCGAGATCGGAATGTGCGACTTTGAGCTCGAATGTGCACACACGGTTTCAAGCTCGATTACCAAACGTCCTGTTATAAAAAAAAAAAATTGGTCACGTTAGTTATACCCCACCTCGTACACGGAGGGTTAATTATAATAAAGCTTTATAAAAATGTAGTGTTTTTAAACCTGTAACGTAAAAACAGTTAGAATTATACATGCAAAAATTTGGAATTGTGATTTAAGTGATACGATTAAAATTTCTAAATAAATTAAGGAAATTTCAAATAGAAAGTTTGTCGATAATTGATAACAAGCGACATGGTTCAGATTTCTGTCTCCGCTCTATTTTTTTTTGTTTTTGTTTTTCTAATGAATTTCAATAAAAGTAAAAACTCTTGGTTTCTTCGTTCCGATTCTGCCGGTTTCGGAAAAATTTGAAGTTTTTGATAATCGTAGAGTTGAAGGAACTTGAAAGGAATTTAATTTTAAATGTTGACCTGGTCAAAATTTACTTCTTGTACTTGTGTTAAGTACGTCATCGATAATAACAATGAAGATATTGTTTATTTATTCTTTGTATGAAGTCGTTTATCATAAATTACATACTTATATGCCAATAGGAAAATTGCTTTGACGTTCTTTAATAGACCTCAGGTCATTCCTTCTTTTGTGTAACGGAAATCCGTTAATCTTTGGGTTTTTATGGACTTGATAACATGTTAGGTTTCTTGTAGGTTGATTGTCTTGAATAGTGAAGCGATCGACTTCTTATGAGGCCTCTTCGCTGTTTCGTAATTTTGTACTTGTTTTACTCCGTTATAAATCAATATTTTTTGATCGGGTTTTCACCAATTGATTAGTAGGGCCGTTGTCGATCCGGGTAAGTCATAGAAATTAATATATAATAAAAATTTGAATTTTCTTTTTGTTATTACAATAATTTTTGAAACATAATACCTTACCCGTAAGTATCTTATATTTTTAGTCGCATTGGCGCAAAATTTAATATTTTTTAACATTTAACAATTAATTAAATTCATTATGAAAATATTAGAAAATAATTGCCAGCAAGTGCTGCCCGGTGGTGGATAAAGCTGTAAGCTTGCGTGAAATAGCATTTGACAACATCGTCAAGAGTTTAGGCTTGGACGTAAGATAGATTCTGAATAAGCACATATCTGACCAGCTTCGCGAAATAGCGTTTAATTTACTCTGCTATAATCCAGTAGTGTTTCATAGGGTTTTCACCAATAAATTAATTAGCCTTTTGTTCATATGTGAAATTAATAGAAAGTAATTTATAACACAACTTTTAGTTTTCTTTGTTATTAAAGTACTACCTGAAACTCTTATTATTTGAATAATACCACAATCAATCAATATTTTCTTATGGAGTTTAATAATAACTTATTATGTGAAATTCATGAAAAGAAACTTATGAATAAAAATACTCCTTTTTATTATTAAACTTTGTGTTGTTACACTTTTACAAAATAATAAATATGTATCTATAAATGGCCTTTTACGTTACATGTTTAATATAGTATATTATTACTTCCGCTTTTATACCTATATACAAATCTTCTATTACACATGAATATGAGTGCAAAGATAATCATCTTTCCTGTAAAACTGTAAATATGTTTTATTAGGGTACTTCGTTTTAAAAAAATTTGCTGTTCACAAACAAAATAATAATAATAATAAACATCGAAAAATAAATTTCAGTCCTGAATTTTAATTCTAAGTAATCGCTAGTCGATTTTAAAATTTTCCATTTATTTAACATGTAAATTTTCAGTTTTTTTTTTCAATTATCTATATCTCTGTTGTATTTTATGCAATAGTCTTGTTCTTTATGGAAAATTGTAGAGAAAATATCAATCTTTAAATGTGCCCAAAGTGGAATCTATGAAAATTGAACGGTTTTATTTCTAAATAATCTTAACATTATTTTTTATCAATTTTAGCGGGGATTAGGGCAAAACGAAAATAACAATTTTAGAGGAAATTCAATTTGCTACAAAAAAAGGTCATCAGAGTCTAAGCTGTAAAACTCTTAGTTAATGAGATAAATAGATGCGAAGGTATAAAAATCTAAAATATTACTGTATTATGGAGTTTATCGTTTTAAAAATTACATATTTAATTTTCATTTAATTTAATTTTTATTTATCAGCTTTACAGCTTACACTCTAAAGACCTTTTTTGAAGAAAATCGAGTTTCCTCCGAAATGGTCATTTACGTGTTTTGCTCTAAGCGTAGCCGTTTATGAGAAAATACAAAAATCGATAAAAATAATATTGAGATTTTTAGGGTGAAACTGTTGCATAAGTTACATAAATCCCATTCTCAGCACTTTTAAAGATTAACATTTTTGTACAAATTGCTGTAAAGAACAAGATAATTGCATAAAGTATAGCAGAGATATAAATGAATGAAAAAACTATAAATTTGCATGTTAAGTAAATGGAAAAATTTTAAATCAATTATGAAACACTTAGAATTAAAATTATGAACTGAAAATTCGTGAGAATTACTTTTTCGATGTTTAGAACAATATTTTGTCTATAGCCGCCTAAAAAATGTTTAAAAACGAAGCGCCTTAATGTTTTATACAGGTAGAGGTGTTTGAGATTCATCACAATATTATTTTTAAAAATATGTACCTATTCAGAAAAGTGTTTAAAGATCTCTCAATAGTTGTTTTTTTTATTAATATAAAGAAATAAAGAAAGAACTATTATTTTCCGTAATTCGGACTTTTCCCCGTAAATAAAAGTTATTTTAATCAATTACTGAAAAACCGATAAGAAAATATTGATGAATGGTCGAATTATTCAAATACCGTTTACATGTATTAATTTCTGCTCTAGTAGAATTTTATTTTGTAAATGAAGGCAGCGTGATACGCGTGAATACAACGTTGCCACATAGTGTTATTGCTTTTTTTAATAAAATATGTACGTCGCTTGACCAGTGGATATCTCTACATTCGTCAATGTCACCCATATTATAGAATAGTGTCTGAGCTAGATCGGCGCGTTTGCGTTTGTGTAGGGATGGGTATAGCTCCCAGCGAAGACGTAAGGTGACTGTTTGTTTACGTCGGAAAAAGTCACGTGCAAGAGAGGCCTCTTATATGTAGAAGGCGTTCCAAAACTAATATAGTCAAACCTGGGTGAGTGAGAACTGGATAACTCAAAAACTTCTATAAGTGAGAGTAATTGTCAGGTCCCGTTATTTTAACCTATAAGGGAGAAAAGCTACTCCTACACCTGTATAAGCGAAAAACCTCTATAAGCGAAAACGGGATCGCGGTCCCTTGAACTGTCGCTTATCCAGGTTCGACTGTACAACATTTATCTTTGATTTAACATTTTTTTATTCTATGACTTGCCACAATTTTGCGTATAAGTCAAAGAAAACTTGAGTTAAAAGTACTTAACAAAATTATTAAATTAAGTATCTACTTTAATTTTTGAAAATATTATTGTAATTCGTAAGAAAATGTAAGAATTCGCACAGAAATTGATAACAATACAAAAATTATAAAGTATTAAAAGGTAGGGATTTCACGAGAATTAATTATCTTTGCAACTTTTTTATTTAGACAAAATTGTTTTAAAGATCACAAAAAATAATATGTATCTAGGTATACCGGGTGCCAGACGAATAAGTACTGGAAGTTAAATAGCTTATAAATGACCCTAAACTGAACACAAACATATCTCAAGTGAAGTAGCCTTATGTGTTATATTTTTCAATTATGGTATCGTCAATTTCAATTTAAAAATGTGTTATAAATACCATATTATTTAGAATATTTTTATTCAAGTTTGTTATGACGATGCTATTAAAGCCATATGCAGAAGTAAAAAAAACTAATAGGAATTGCATACAAAATATGGCAATTAACAATGAAGCACGTATTAAATGACCTCACTATTTTTTAAGAGCATATAGATAGGATGCCGTGTTGCCATTTATTGGAGAATTGAAATGCAGTTTTCTTGAAATTCTTGAAATTTAGGACACATTGCATATCAACTTTTATTGTTCAGATTGGTGTCAGGTATCACTCGGTTAAGTTTCAGTACCTATTCGTCTGACACCCTGTATTTAACTCAAGAGTGTGAAAGATGCGTACACTATCGATCAAAGTATAGAGACAGTTATAATATTTTCTATATTAGTTAAGCTAGTTCTAAAGTCGACTATAGGTGCTCTAATTATGTTTTTCGATTTGCTTGGCTCACATTTAGAAGTACATATGTATGTAATTTTAAAATAACGTTTTTTTGTCATATAGATTAGGGAAATTTCAGTGATGAATTTTATAATTAAATACAAATCTTCAAACTCAATTTCTTAATAACAAAAGAGAAAATAATTTTGAAAAATTATATAGAAATGTACGCGCCACTGCTGTTTGATAATGTCAATTTAAATTTATTTAACGCTCCGTATACTAGGTGACTAAATATCACATGCCATACTAAGTGGGGTTTGCCATACCCCGAAAATAATATGAAATAAAATCCACAAAATTGTACTTTATAACAGTTCAATGATAAGAAATATATTTTAATAACTAATTATGAATAGGTTTGAGGAAAACACATATTTATTTATGCATTAGAATAGACTTTTATTAATAAAAATACAAAAATTATTAAAATTATAAAAATTATTACGTCTTTTCTTGACTATTAAATTCCAAAGACACGTGTCAATTACGATACCGAATATTAAGAAATCCTAACAAGAATTTAATTTTTCCCTCCTTATTTAAATACAAATTAATTTCACGGCATTTTCTTAATGAAAAAAGTAATAAATTATGAAAAATACGCGAAGCCCCAAGAAGAAATTATGACATTGCAATTACGGTTTTAGAATTACTTCAATTTTTTTTAAATAAATTGTTTATTGTTAATCGTGCCAAAAGTGGAGTGTGCACATTTGAGCCCGAAAGTGGCACATTTCGATCTCGGGAAAATTTGCGCAGCGCTCCGCGTTGCGCTTCATTTGCTTCCCTCGGTCGGAAATGTGCCACTTTTCGCTCAAATGCGCACATACCTCGCATTCACAGAAATTTTACCCTTCATCCTTCGCTCTTTCAAATCGTAAATTTAAATTTAATTTAGTAAATATGGATTTTGTGTTCGAAAAACATATTTACCATACCAATTAGTGCAAGGGAGTGTAAAGATACGACAATCATGTCAATGGGGGCGAGAGGGAACGATTAAAATTATTTAACTGCCTTTTCATCTAATTTATTGTGGATCATGCTTAAAACCCAGGGTGCTCTATTATGCTAGAGCTTTCTTATAAGGAATCAATTTGCAAAGAACATGACAGTATGTAAAATTACAGATGTTCCAAAAACGCGTGCAGATTTTTTTACTTTACAGATTATGAAAAAATTAAAATGTCAATCAGGTTTAGAATTATAAATAATGCAGGTACATGCTTGCTTTTACAGCTAATATCTACAAAATTTTCCAAGTTTAAGTAATTTTGAAAAGTAGCGGTCTCCCAATTAAATGTCGCGGTTGGGTTAGAGAGTGGTCGCCTCAGAGAGAAAATCATAATAAAAATTAAATTACGGTATATGTATATGTTCTGAAACATACTGCCCGCTTTTAGAGGTGGTCTTCTTATAGAGATGGTCGCCACGAGAGGTTTTACTGTAATATATATTTTTCATAAATTCCTAACATTCCGACCTGCTAAAACCATAGGAAAAGATTTGGTTTTAATTAGAATAGAAATTAGATATCTTGTTATAGATCTTAGAGTGGTTAAATTTGTTTAAACGATCACTTTTTCTTAAATATATGGGACGTTCCAATATTGTAATATTCTTCGGTGTATAAATGTTTAACTAAATTAACAAAAGCAATTCGCTGATATATTTTGAAAATTGATACATATCAATTGTGACTTTATTTTCTCCTTCAAGCGATTTATTTGTATAATTACATGTGGCGAAGAATTTTTTACTTTTTTCTCACAGCCAAAGAATATTAAATGTCGGCACTTACTTTAGAATAACAACCAAGTAAATAAATAACTAATCTGCGGTTCTGTGAGATTTCCTTTTTTGTTTCAACGTGTACATAAAAGAATCTAAATTTTCGCATTAAATGCTATTGAATTTATTTAAACGTTTTTCTAAAATACCGTTTATAGACAATTTGTATCTCGATTAATCTGTCTGTTTATATCCGCAGGAAGTGCTGCGGATAATGTTAATCAAGCCAAACATTACAATAATAACCGCATAGACGGCGTACGTTTAAAGAATTTTAATTACAGCATTTCTTATCGTCGTCTGGAATTTAAAAATAACTTTCTGAATTTAGAGATGATTTGGTGCGTTTTTCACGAAGGGTGGAAATCCTCATACGAGGGGTGATTAGTATTGATTAAGAACGATACACTTGGAATATTTTTAGCATTCCGGGTACCTCAATTTTACACATTGCATTGCATTTCTTTTGCAGGGTTTCGAATTTCGTTGTAATATCCTTTATTTTTCATTTTCTAAGAAACGCATTTTTATGTTAAAAATAAACCACTGACATAAAGTAAGGAAAATACATGGTGCTCTTTTAAGAAAAAACGCAATTTAATGCCAAGGCAAAGGCTTAACCTTTGGTGCATTTGAACGTCTGCATGGGTTCTTTCTTTTTGTAAATTGAAACCTACAAAAAATTGTGTGACAAACACCAGAGATGAATGTGTGGGCGACATGCTTAACTTTTTTCTTGGATTCTGTCGCATGCCTACCCATGTTTTTGGATTTTCTTTGAAAAAAAAACGAGACCAATTAACTTTTCAAGGACTTTTTACGATTAAAAAAAATGGTCCGTGGTTGTGTACGTTAATTAATTTTGTGTAGGGCAACGATCTTTGAGTTAATAAAATGCAAGAAACGTTTCTTGCGTAATTTCATAATAAAACTACGTGGGTAATTTCCTTATAAATAATCGTTTAACTTAATTCACTGCTTTTTAATTGCATGAAAGCAGAATCTATATTGCAGGTCTTTTTAATTTGAATCTGATGTTAATGTGACATCTGTTGTCAACTTTTGAACTTTCGTTGCCGGTAAATTGAACAATTTTGGATTACCTAATTTTAATAAATAAGTAATATTGGTGTTAGAAAGCTAGAAAATCGACCTAAATAAGATTGAAAACGATTTTAACACCAGATAAAATATTTTTTGAACAGCTGTTTAACGTAAATCTGTGATAAGTGCTCTCATAAATGTTTAAGTAACGGGGACAAATGCTGTTTAAATTTATGTATTTGCTATTGATTGATTTTGTTTGGTTTTAGGCGTTGATGTTACTGCTAATCAAGACGAAATTTCTGATCATGAAACATTTCAACTGGAATTCGACTGGAGCACAAAACGTTGGTACATCCGTACTATGCAGGATCGATATTGGACCCTCGAAACTGGAGGTGGCATTCAAGCTTGTGGAGATAAAAGGTAAAAAGTATATAATAGAACAGATGATCTATTAATGCATTGATTTTGTAGGTCTTCCAATGCTTTGTTTGATTTAGTGTGGCAAGGAGATGGATCTGTCGCATTACGTGCAAATAACGGAAGATATGTGATTACTAAACGTTCTGGTCATTTATATGCCACGTCCGATGTTATAGATGAAAATTGCAAATACTATTTCTATCTTATTAATCGGCCTATTTTAGTATTGAAATCAGAACAAGGTTTTGTTGGGTATAAATCTTCCAGTAGTCCTAAATTAGAGTGTAATAAAGCCACATATGAGACTATTCAAGTCGAAAGGGCTGAGAAGGGCGTTATTTACTTCAAAGGTACAACTTATATCAAATGTATAATTTTACAGTTTATATAATGAAATCGAATTGCAGGACAAAATGGAAAATATTGGCATTGTGATTCTGAAGGGATTACTGCCGATGCTGATGACCCCGAAGGATTTTATTTAGAATTACGCGAACCAACACGTCTTAGTATTAAATCGGTTTCTGGTGGCTACTTATGTGCAAGTAAAAATGGATCATTCCGTTTGGGAGAATCGAGCTATGAAACGGCAACACAGTGGGAATATTAAATTATTTTTATGTCGATAACATATTTGATATTTTGAAGAATTGAGATTTATAACTATTATTTATTATATTGCAACAATTTTTTATTGCACATATTTATGTATGTAATTTAATATTTATCTGGTTGCTTTCCTAATTAGTTATGTTTATAATTATTATTATTGTGATTCTGTTTTTGAAAAATTTAGTTTTGTTATTTTGTAGTCTTAAAAATTTTGATAATTTTACTCGTATTTTTTAAATGTATGTGTTGTATTAATTATATGCGACTTATAAAAGGAGATTTGTTTTTAGAAATGTTCTTAAATGCGTTTTTAGTAGAGTAATTTTTTAAGAAGAAATCTCGTGTTTTTATTTTTAAGGCCAAGCTTTCAGAAGAATTTTTTTGAAACATGTAATTGAAACGTTAATGATACATAATATGTCAAATAAATATTCAAAAAAATTCTTATGATTTTTCTATTAATGAGTAACGAATAGAAACTTATAACGAGGCTTAGTTTATTTAAATTATATAAACTAATAATCAATACTGCCAAAAAACCAATAGATTTTGTACTTTTATTGCAATAGCAAAACTGCTAATAAAAATTAAACATTGAGAAAAAGAATTTGAAAAATAAGAGGAAGTCTGAAAATACAATTTTTAAACATTTTACACCTTTAGAATGTTTTAAATGTTTTTTGTACTTTTACAATGTACATAAAGACTGTATTGTAAGTGTTAAGAGCAGTAACTGATTAATAAATATTGAAATTCTCCGACTTAGTGGGTGAACCTTGGGGACGGCTAATGTCGAACTTTTTGTATCTTGGTGTATACTATTAACGTTTTATAAATTTTATAATTTTGAATAGACACGTGCTGTTCTCTATATCATTAAGAATTTTAGAGGACAATTGTATGTATAAGTGTTGTATTAATGTTATTAATCCTGATGTATATGTAATTTTGAAAGTTCGCAATACCAGACAATGCATTTTTTGTAAGTAGTAAGCGTTTTAAAAAACTAGTAAGTTTATATATATTATATATAACTTATTATTTTATAAACGTACTTTATAAGGCTTAAGCTTATCATTTTGTACCAATTTCATATGTATTTTGTATGTTATTTCTTCTATTAGAATTTTGAAAAATAGTTTTTTATCTGTTATTATATTAGGCTTAAGATTGCTAAAGATCATATCCTATGAATATCTTTTTTCTATGGTGTTTAATAATGTGAAACAATTAAAATATTAAAAATTAGGTTGTAGATTTAAAAGGCAATTAAAAAATGCATAGTGCTTGGTTTCTTTTAATCAAACAATTGGGTTAATTAGAACTGCTTATAATGGTTACATTATTTAGATAATATATCAGGGGTGGCCAAGCTTCTTGATAGTCCCAGCCATTTTTCAAAATTGGAAATTTTCGCGAGCCGCAATTAAATACGTACTAGGGTGTTTCAAAATAAATCAATATTTTTTTTTTCGATTTTATGTGAAATTCTCATTTTACATGTTACAAAAAAATTCTGTTAAAATTTCAGCCCTTAATATTAATTTTAAAAGTCCATCATCAAATTTAAAGTTTTCCCATCGATTTAACACAGAAAAATGATGTTTTAACCTTTATTTCACCTGCAAACTATGTAGAACGTTTTTTTCCGAATAAACAACCACAGATCCTTTTTCAGCATTAAATTCTCTACAAAAAAGCTTAGGGAGTCGAGTCTCTAGATTCAACCCTCTTTTTTCTATTAACGTTTAAAATTATAATTTTTTAAAAATTCGTTATTTTTTCATTTAACTGGTAAACTGTTAGTTTGTAGAGAATTTAATGCTGAAAAAGGATCTGTGGTTGTTTATTCGAAAAAAAAACGTTCTACATAGTTTGCAGGTGAAATAAAGGTTAAAAAATCATTTTTCTGTGTTAAATCGATGGGAAAACTTTAAATTTAATGATGGACCTTTTAAAATTAATATTAAGGGCTGAAATTTTAACAGAATTTTTTTTGTAACATGTAAAATAAGAATTTCACATGAAATCGATAAAAAATATATTGATTTATTTTGAAACACCCTAATACATACGTATTTAAAAAGTATGCAAAAAAGGTATTAAAAAAAATTGTTACAACGGTGCACTTAGTCTTTCATATTTGTTACCAGTAATTTAAAAGACATTTTGAAACACATACGGAACGATAATAATTTTTTAAAATATAATAGCACAAAATTGAAAAAGGAATTCGGGTACATTTATCGAGAGCCACAAGTAATCCTTCAAAGAGCCGCGCATGTGGCTCGCGAATCGCAGGTTGGCCATCCCTGTAATATATATAGAAACGAAATTTATAATGTTATAATTTGTACAGACAATTTTTTTTTGAATTTATTACAATTCCCAAAATTTAATTATTTGAATTAAATCTATTAGCGCTATCTTTGTTTTCTTACGTGAACATTAACCTTACTTTGCGAATAGTAGGTGTCTTAAATAAAGATGAATACATACGCGGTCTGTTTAAAAACAAACTCAACTTTTGAATTACACGCCAAGGATAGTTATTGGTTTGGAGTTGGCAGCACTGTTATTTTTGTCGTGTTCTTTTTGAGATAGGATTTTGTTTATTAGAATTTCCTATGCTGCTTTTTGATAAAAATGCGAAATCTAAATTTTAAAATTCCAAAATTTTTAAAAACGCAACAGATCTATCCAGATCTTCGACCATTTAAATTTATAGACACGGTGTTTGCTATTCTACGCTGCTTAGTAAATGAAGCCAACATAAAGCTCTTGCGCATGACGTCAGATAAGGGCAAAACTTTTTAAAATACATACGCGTACGTGTGCATTTTATAGTAAAATTGTTTTAAGTTTATATTTTTAATTATGGTGCAATCATGCAGTGCATATAATTGTGAGTAACAATCCAAACCTGGGACGGGAATATAATTTCATAAGTAAGTATTTGTTAAATAAATATGTATTCAACTTTTAACTTGTATAACCTCAAAAATATACCATTAGTATAATTAATTCATATGATGAAATACAAAAGCAATATAAATATAATTCTACTTAACAAACACAATAATTTACAAATTTCTCAAAAATTTAATCTTGAAAAAGCAATGGATTATTGTAATGCGACATGAAAACTTTAAGTCGGAGTATGTTTCGGATGTTGTGGAATATATAGCTGGATTCGTGGTCAAGAAGATAAAAGAGATTGTTGATTGTGACATCTGTTTAGCTAGGATTCAGTCTAATGTATTACGGGCAATTCTCATTTTTTATTAGAAAAATATGTCATAAAATGAAAACTTCTGTCTAATAAAAGTGATGATACATTTTAATAGTTTTGGTCTTTTTCTTCAAGGGAAAAATATTTACTGAGCTTGCAGCCTTCAATTTAAACAATTAACTTAACATTCATAATAATAAAAAAAGTCATTTCCATGAGTAAATTTTTATCGTCCATGGAAGTGACCTTTTTTATTATGAATGAGGTAAATAAAGTTGATGGTAGGTACAATTTATTTCTAAAAAGTGTCATCTTCTTGTAGCATGTCATCCTCATGGATTACATTAATGTAAGGAATGTCACATATACGGATATGAGGTCAATACCATGGAGGAAATTTTTTCAAACCCCTATAATTGTCTAAATTGGGGTCTGCAAGCTCGCTGAATATTTTTTCCTTGAAGTAAAAAGCCAAAACTATTAAGATCCATCATCACTTTTATTAGAAAGACGTTTTCATTTTATGACATATTTTTCTAATAAAAAATGAGAATTACCCTTACGACCAACTTTGGTACTTGAGAAAAATTATAGCAGTGTTAATCAATGCTTAATTCAGCATTTTAAAGATGTAATTCTTATATGTAAAGTGGCTGAAAGCGAAATTGGAATCTTTAATGTAACAAAGGCTTTAACAAAAAAAATTGATGACGAAGTTGATTATAAATATTATGAACAATCTTAGCGGTTCAGTTTTTGATGATTACAAACAACACATGTATGAACAGCATGTCGAAAGTAATCATATTATAAACTTAATAAAACTTATTAGTTTTTACTATTGCAATCTTAGATTATGCCATCAAGGAGAATGTAATAATGGCAATTCAAATCGAGTTCGTAATGAACTGACTAAAACAGTTTTGTTTTATGGTCAATAATTATATTTGTATATAATAAATGTATTGTTTTTAGTTTTTTCATCAATAAAAATCTGTATTAGAATTATTGATAAATATCACTTGTTTCTTTTAAAAAACTCCTGAAATAAATAAAATTTTATAGTTATATTGTTTGACTATATTTTACCATGTACTATCTACAAGATTCACAAATAATATTTGAATATTTTGAAGCTAATTAAACAATAGTATGAATTTCAGTTCATTCTTTCAGTATAAAACCTATAGCCATAAGTTTTTCTTGCCCTCAACTGACGTCACTTGCGCAGATCATGTTGGCTTCAGACGCATTTGGAAACGGCGTGTCTATAAGTTTAAATGGTCGAAGATCCAGACTTATCAGGAGTATTCGCGAAAATAATCTTCATTTAGCCGCCAATTTTTGTACCAGAGGGAGAGGACATGAAGTTCTTTATTACGTTAAAAAATCAGTGGTTGACCTTATGAACTTTTTCCGAAAATTGAAATTAATGATTCTTATTTCAACACTCAAGATTTGCAAGGAGACAGGTAAATTACGTAACAGAATATTATATTTGTTGAGAAATTAGCGCAAATGCATATTTTGTTACCTAATGTGCTTGTTTTACGCAAAATTTCTGCTAAAATGAAAAAAAAATGTAGTCGAAAATTCAAATCTTAAAGTGGTTTCGCTCTTAAACTTTATACAGTCAGTTTGAAATAATAAAATCTATTAGTGGTGCAAAAATCATTTTCGGGAACAATTCTGGTTATCGAATTTATATGACGAACCTTTGTTTCTCGAAAATCTTTTGCAGACGTAAAATATTTTACTGATCTAAAAGGAATAGGAGGTTAAACATGATTAAAAAGCCCCCGGGGAATATTTAATCGTCACTAAGGGGATACTGATGAAGTACTAAGATCCTGAAAGTTTCAGATCTCTAACTCAACGTGTTTTTGACCTAATCAAAAAATTACTGAAAAATAGAAAAAATAATTAGGGGGAAAGTGGCATGAAACAGCCAAGTTTTGAAACAGCCATTATCAATTACGCGGTAGTTTTCATACGAATCGTTTATGTATTATTATTGTAAGATAGCAACACTAGCCAGATATCCCCCACAAAATTTTACCGTTCACCGTCAATAAACGGCGCCGATACGACGTATTGAAGATTTTGTCGTCAAAAAGTAAGGTTTTGAGTTCAGTTTATTTGTTTTCTAACGCCTATACGTACAAAACTAATAATAATATAATTACACTATAATTTTATAGATATATTAGGCCTTCTAATAACGTATATATTTTGTAAACTAATCTTTGATTTCATAGTAATTTTTGAGATTTTGTTTCTTGAGAGAATATGTTTTGAAATAGCCGGACTGCTGTGTAATGAAAAAGCCACCTTTTAATTGCATAAAATGCAATAATAATTGTAGTAACAGCAATCAAGAGTGGTACCGATGCAAAATTGTAATGGTTGGGCATATAAATCCTGTGGCGTAAAAGGGAAATTGCATTATTTTTGCTAAAAACGTTTTTAAGTTTTTGCAATGATTGATCTCAAACGTCAAATTTTTTGACAGTTTCTTAGATTTATGTAAGTCAATATTTTATCTAGAATTTGCGTTATTTAAAACGTTTTATAATTATATAAGATCTAAAATTATAGCTTAAGATTATTATTAAATAATATCTTCGTTAATGTGCAGTTTTAATCTTGTAATAAGAACATGGCTTTTTCAAAACTTGGGTTGGCTTTTTCAATACCTATAGGTTATGAAAAAGCCAAATTTTATTTTTTTTATAAATGATTAGAAGTCGAAAAAAATCGTTAATTTTGAAAAATGTTTTATGACATTACGTACATAAATGAATGATCAATTACAGATTTAAAAAAAAAATTGATTTATTTATGTCCTATATTATTTATCCCTTTTTTTAAAACTGGCTGTTTCATGCCACTTTCCCCCTACTCAGGAACGGCTTAATTGATTTTGATAAGATTTTAGTAATGCTGGTAATGCCGCCAGTCCATTAGAAAAAGAATACGAAAGTTTCCCTTTAAATTTAACAGTGTAGCCCGTATTCTCGTCTAAATATAGCGGAATAAACAAAAACCTATGTTAAATACGAAGGTATTAATTTAAAAAAAAACTGGATAGAACTCATTAAAATATTTCCAAAAATTTATTATTTGGTTAACAAATAATAAAAAACATTTTTTTTTTCTGTTGTAGATCCATGGTATGACATCAAATTGCCACGAACTCCTATACTAATAAGAATTGTAAAAACGGTACAAGAATAATTCATTTAATAATTTATACGATCTAACAACTGACATAGGTAAATATAAATTTTCTTCTATTTCCGGTGTGACTGGAAATAATGTAAGAATTGTTTTCTTAAATAGAAGGGTATGAATTTTCTGAAGTAGTTGGATAGACCTCGTCAAGGACTATTCAAAATGTATAACATGTTATAGTAAGTTTCATGTCGGAAGACACCTGAGCAAAACACAATTCTCGTTATAAAGAGAGAAGTACCTCCATAATGAGAGAGATGAGTATATTTTTCTTATGTACTGACAGTCCCACAAACATCAACTGAAATTTGGTCATTTATCGATAGTCCTTTGTGTCGTTCACATCGTGTACCTGTTTTGTGTCTTGTTATTTTCTTCCTCGTGCTCTAACCTTTGTATAGAAATTTTGTCTTTTGAATTATTATTTTGACAAATTGTATTTTTGGTGCAGACAACTGTATAACAGCCTAATATTTTAGTTAGGATAGTATAAAAAGAAGTCACGCCCCATGCGCAGCTTGGTGTCTTCCGGGATGAATACTACTATACCATGTGGTTGAGAAATAATTTAAAAATAAAGTTTTTTTCTGTTAGCTACGGGTGTTTCACCAAAGTGCCACAAGCTTATTTTAAATTATTTACCAACCAAATGGTAAATTTTTGGAAAGCTTTTTACAGGTTCTATCTAATATTTTGAAAAAAAAAATTGCTATACAAAATAAGAAAGTTGACACTATTTCCGGTTAAGTAGGAAGTTGACCAAAATTTTTATTTATGCCAATGAATATATTGTATAAAGTGAAAAAACTTATACATATGGTATACACTGACTTGCGTTTAAAACTGCACGACCGACTTCATCAACAAAATATATTATATAGGACTATAAAAAAAACTTCTACACAGATACTATAAAGTTTTTGATCAAAAATAATGATTTTAAAGTGTTCAAATACTAATAATTCGAAATAAAATGTGGAATCGGTACTGCATCTAAAACTGCACGTTAGAATTAGAAAATATTAGGGGAAACCGGGGTTGGAAGTTACAATTTTTTTCTTTTGTATTTATAGAGCCCATGGTCTTAATTTATCAATGACATTTATATATCAATAGATAGTGTTTTTATTCTAGTTTAAAAAAAAATAAAGACTTTTTGTCTACCATTATCTAAAGAGAACATATTATAATTTTTCTGAAAATAAAAGTGCGACTTTTAACCCCGTGTCAGGGATGGTTGTCATAGTGTTTGGGGTAGGTAATCACCCGCTAAATAAAAGGTAAAATCCAAAACGACAAAACAAATGCATATGCTATTCCTAACCTATTCTATCTAACGAACTTAGGTTATGGTAACAAAACTGACAAATGTATAATTACAGCCAATCGTTTATGTAGTAAAACCACTAGAAACCAATAAAAAAGGCCGCCCATATTTATGGTTAATTTGCACAGGTGACAACTAGCCCCCGTTAACTTGAGCCAACTTTCCCCAAAACAGTTTTGGACAATTAACTCCCAAAATAAATTTAAAATGAATAGTTATTTAAGAAACCATATGAATAATATCATGAAGCATATCTTAAACATGATAAATACACGAAAAAGTATATCACTATGCAAAATTTAATTATACTTACGAGACTCAACACAGATTCACAAAAAATTACTTTCACTGTACAAAAAATACAAACGTACCTATACAGTGTGTCCCAAATAGAGTAGGCTAACATGGGTATCTTTCTTATTAGTGAAGATAGAAGTTTGGTTAAATGGGCAATGTTTTGCAGTTTTAGGTGCCCATTCAGATTCTGTTAAGAAAATTTTAAAATTCCGAATAGTTCCGAAGTTATCGCAAAAAAACTGAAAATTGTCATTTTCTTTAATGTCAAATAACTTTGTAATTATAAAATTTACAAAAAAAAGTGTAATATAAAAGTTCGTAGGTTTCATAAAATATAGATAGAAATTAAGTCAAAATTAAATCCAAAATGGCGGTTTTCAAGATATTGATACCAACTTTCTTCTTCTTCTTCTTCTTCTTTCCTTTAGACCTTCTGGTCTGTTTATTTCAGGGTTGCCTATTTTAGTTCTGGTTTTCTTGTGATGTGGAGTTCCAGCTGTCCCTCCATCGTTTCGGTGGTCTTCCTAACGGACGTCGACCTGCTGGTGTACCGTGTTGCACTGTATTTTCTTATTTTATATAAACACCATATTGGATTTTTACATAGTTAAATAGCATTTTTTTTTCTCTTTTCAGCCATGTATAACAACCTATATTTAAATAAAAAATTAATAACAATATTAATTTTTTTTTGTTTTAAATCAAGTAGCCATGAATTATCAAAGAACAATTAAACATTAATTAAACATTAATAAAAAAAATTATGCTACTGATTAGTACTACTATTTATAATTTCAATTACAACATAACTCTCAATGGTTTCCTTATTAATATTCTTTAATAAAAACTACAAAACATTAAGTTTTTTGGAGAAAATAATAAGTTTTAATTTGAAAAGATTACAACGTGTAATTTTAAATGCACTACCAATTCCGTAATTTTATTTAGAATTATTAGTATTTGAACACTTTAAAATGCTTACTTTTGATCAAAAATTTTATAGCATGTGTATACAAGTGCGAACTATCATATATATTTGTTATTTGTTCATAATTCTTTTTTTTATACTCCTAAATAATATATTTTGTCGATTAAGTTAGACGTGTATTTTTAAATGCAAGTCAGTGTATAGATGTTTGAACGACTCATAAACATTGCGCGAAGAACCAAAACACGCAGAATTACCCTTTCTACACAAGAAACTACCTACTCTTCAACCTAGAAACATTCGCTTTAATATGGGTTTATTTTTATCCTTGTTCTTGTGGCGTGAAGATCTTGCATAGTTGTTTATTTACATTTCTTCTTTCGATTTTTTTCTTGGCTCACGTTTATTTACAAACAATCTGTCTTTTTGAAGACAATTTCATTTTAACTTCAGTATAACTTTTTGCTTTGGGTAGTATATTTTAACCACTCGTCCTCTTTCCTGATTTATAACTCCTCCTTCGGGCATTAGCGTAGTCATGAGTCTTTCAAACATCTATACTTGTACTTTTTTAAAATTCCTATTAGTTTAGGAGTTATAATCTTCTAGCATTTTGATTAAAACGCCCGGTATATTGATTAATGATTGCATAGACGTCATTGAATGACTGTTATGATTTTTATAGGTCATGTTCTGCGCGTAAAAAAATATTTGGTCTACCTGACAATACCGCCAGGCATGATGCGATTACCTAAACCTCACCAGTCCTTAATGAATGCTTATAGTAAAACCTGCCAACTATATTTGTAATTTTTCTAGTTTAGTTGTGTATTATTGTATTCTTTTTTCTATCGTCCATGACGCCTCTACTCCGCAATTTGTGGCTATAATGCCGTTCGTTGAGGTCTATATTTTTCATTAGCAAGCTTGAGTTCTAAGAAACTGTTATTACCTGATTTCAAAAATCTCAGGCCAAGATTTGAGAGGCAGAAATATGTAAGAAATATAATTAAATTGTTATAAATAAAACAGTTATAAGGAGATTTTTTTTTATGGTGGCGTCATAACTCCGGTTTCCTTCATATTAATTAATTAAAAATAGGTAATTGAATTAACATCATATCATTCCCATTTGTTTCTGATGATTTTATTGATTAAGAAAATAATTTGTAAAAATTTATAAATTTTTTTGTAGCAATTGCTAGAAATTCAATTTTAAATGCCAAATATGATGGGTTTCAAAAACAAGGTACAATATAATAGTAAGTGTAATAAAGAAAGTACTACATAGCACTTTAAAAATACTCATCAAATTGTCGATAGATAAATAAACTTTTTTATTTTAAAATTTGAATGTAGGTATACTAGGGTGGTCCTTATTCTTAAGAAAAAAATTTTGTTTTCTAATTTCACGGGGCACCACATCATTTGAAAATATACCATAAGAAACTATTTCAGTAATTTTGTTAAAATTTTTAATTGACATTTACGGGTTGCTACTAACGGTTAAATTTTAAATAAAAACTCAAAATCTCTACATTTGTTAGAATATTTTATTCATAAGTCAGGATATAAAAAATACAAAATTGTTGTTATTAGGGTAAAAGTACTTGTTTTAGACGCGTTAGATCCAGTTTTAGACACTTGAGTAATTTTAATAAAATAACGTAAAAAATACGAAAAAAACATAATTGATGTTTCTATCGTAGTTAAAGATACATTAATTGCACTTATAGCAGTATCGATAATTCTTATATTTTACATTTGTCAAAATAAAGTGAAAAATGTCCAGAACTGGTACAGTGTCCAAAACCGGTGCTTCTACCCTATTACAAATTAAGACATATCTATATAAATATTTGAATCATTTACTTTTAAGAAACAAGGATTAATTTATTAGTTTTAGGGTACTTTTTCTTATACTTTTTCATTAACAAAAGCAAATATTGCTTTTGTTCCTCATTGCTTGTAATCAATTTATTATAGTTATATACAGTGTGTCCCAAATTCAGTAGGCTAACATGGGTATCTTTCTTATTAGTGGAGATAGAAGTTTGGTTAAATGGGCAATGTTTTGTAGTTTTAGGTGCCCATTCAGATTCTGTTAAGAAAATTTTAAAATTCCGAATAGTTCCAAAGTTATCGTCAAAAAACTGAAAATCGTCATTTTCTTTAATGTCAAATAACTTAGTAATTATAAAATTACAAAAAAGTTTAATATAAAAGTTACTAGGTTTTTAAAATACAAATAAAATTAACTCTAAATTAAATTCAAAATGGCGGTTTCTTAGAAAATGGGTCATTTTACTTCATTTTTGAGTATGTTATACAGTTTTGTATGAGAAAAAGAATTATTATGTTTAAAACGTGATAATCAAAAATTTACGGTAGTTAAACGAGCTCAGACTCATTTGTGTAAAAAACGCATTTTTCTGAACAGAACACTAAGAACGATTTAATGAAAAATAACTTTATAACAATACACTAGAACAATTTTATAATCATAAACATGCCTAATACTTAGTTGGGAAACCACGAGATTTTATAACTGCCTGACAGTGAGATGGCATTGAATCAATAAGATTTTCAAAGACTGAATCAGGCATTGCATTGCATTCCTTGTCCAATTCGGCAAATTTTTCATCTTTATTCTTAATATTTTTGTTTCGACGTCTTGCCAGTTCTTCCCACAAGTGTTCTATCGGGTTGAGGTCGGGAGATTGTCTGGGCCACTGAAGAATCCTGATTTGTTGCTGCTGCAATGAAGTCTTGACAATCGAGGAGGTGTGCTTAGGATCGTTATCCTGTTGTAGAATCCATCTAGGAGGCATATTTGTATGGGCCATGGTAACACGACATTAGTCAGCATATCTTTGTAACTTTGTCCAGTCATTATTCCGTTAATTTTAATGATGGGGCCCATGCCATTACGAGAGAAGGCTCCATAAACCATAACTGATCCACCTCCATGTTTTTACTGTCGGTTTTATGTATTTTGAATTGTATCTTTCTCCAGGAGGGACGTCTTATATATTGTATTCCGTCGTTTCCAAATAGATTGAACTTAGATTCATCTGTGAAAAGTACTTGACTCCACTCGGTTGCTGTTCAATGCAAGTGCCGCTTTGCAAAATCCACGCGAGCCTTTCGATTCTTGAGTTTGATGAAAGGTTTTTTAGCTGGACGTCTGCCATTCAAACCAGCATCACTCAATCTTCTGAAACTGTCATTCGACTAATATTTAGACCTTCACTTTGATTGAATTCTGCTGCCAGATCCACAGCTGAGAGAGTCGGATCCGCTTTGAGCGACGAACAATGCGTGTATCAAGCCGGAAAGAAGTAACACGTGGTCTACCAGTTCTTTTATCATTCTCAACAGAATTTCTTTGATCAAACCTTTGAATAATCCTTGAGACAGTACGAGCTGGCATCTTTAGAATCCGTGAAATGGCAGCTGCCTTCATGCCAGAGTTTTCATATCTATAATTGCTTTCCGAATGGCTGGAGAAGTTTCAACCCTTGGCATTGTTAAAACTTGGTCAATTGTTACTGAACACAAAAAAAATAACCCAAATATTCAAGAAAAAACCAATAATGTGACGGCGCGGAATATGTAAAAAATGACTATTGCAGTAGAAATGGAACATAACCTAAAATACCGTATCTGCGCAACACTTAACTATTAATAATATTTTCCAACATCAAACTGTACAATATACTGAAATTTGAAGTAAATTGGCCGAAATTGCAAAAAGTTATGCGTGAAAAACGGTTTCGGCACTCACTTTTGGGCGCTACTGTATCTATATAAATATTTGAATCATTTACTTTTAAGAAACAAGGATTAATTTATTAGTTTTAGGGTACTTTTTCTTATACTTTTTCATTAACAAAAGCAAATATTGCTTTTGTTCCTCATTGCTTGTAATCAATTTATTATAGTTATATACAGTGTGTCCCAAATTCAGTAGGCTAACATGGGTATCTTTCTTATTAGTGGAGATAGAAGTTTGGTTAAATGGGCAATGTTTTGTAGTTTTAGGTGCCCATTCAGATTCTGTTAAGAAAATTTTAAAATTCCGAATAGTTCCAAAGTTATCGTCAAAAAACTGAAAATCGTCATTTTCTTTAATGTCAAATAACTTAGTAATTATAAAAATTACAAAAAAAAGTTTAATATAAAAGTTACTAGGTTTTTAAAATACAAATAAAAATTAACTCTAAATTAAATTCAAAATGGCGGTTTCTTAGAAAATGGATACCAACTTTCTTATTTTAAATTGACGCCATATTGGATTTTTACATAGTTGAATAGCATTTTTTTTTCTCTTTTCAACCATGTATAACAATCCATATTTGAATAAAAAAATTATTAACAATATTAACAAAATTAAAGGTTTTAGTTTTAAATCAAATAGACATGAATTATCAAAGAACAATAAAACAGCAGAATACAAGTCAACGTCATTATAGTAATTTTTTGAGCGATATTATACGTTTTTCGAATAATTATAATTATTATCTTATAACTAATTGAAAATGGCAAAGTTTTCAACAACTGAGCAGTATGATATGTTTTGCACTTACATTAAATGTTACAAAAGCTCTTGCATTGCTGTACAAACATACTGTAACAGTTTTCCAGAAAGAAAACAACCAAATGTTAAAATTTTCAAAAGATTGGATGTTAATATGCAGAAGTATGGATGTTTACAGAAACCAAATCGAAACTTTGTGGAAGATGATGAAGATAATTTGTTAACACTAGCGTCTGTAGCGGCCAATCCTAATATTTCAACAAAGGAAATTGAAGCGCAAGTTAATGTGTCTAAATCCAAGGCATCGAGGATATTAAAAAAACACAAGTTTCACCCTTACAAACTAAACATTTTTCAAACATTAAGACCTAACAACCATATTCGAAGAGTTACATTTTGCAATTGGCTCATTAATAAGACAACAGAAAATGATGACTTCATCAACCACATTTCGTGGACTGACGAAACCTACTTTTCAAATTGTGGGTTATTCAATCGACGCAATGAGCACCACTGGACCTTAAAAAATCCACATATACTAATTATTCCACGGCGAAATCAGATTCGCTTTGGATTTAATGTTTTCTGTGCAATATTGGGGAACCGTTTAATCGGCCCTATAATCTTTAATGGAAATTTAACTGCTCAAAAATACCTAGATATTCTTCAAACATCCCTGGAAGATATATTGGATGATCTACCACTAGCTCAGAATTTACAAATATGGTACCAGCAAGATGGTGCCCCTGCACACAATGCGAGGAGTGTGATTGATTATTTGAATAATCGTTTTAATAATAGGTTAATAGCTACAAATACAGTTAACCAGTGGCCATCTCGATCGCCTAATTTAACACCTCTTGATTTTTATTTGTGGGGCACCTTAAAAAATAAAGTGTATGGATGTAGTTTTAATTATAACAATAGCAAAGAATTGCGTGAAGCAGTGATGCAGGCATTTCGTAGTATCAATCGAAATACCCTGCAAAAAATAACCACAAGTGTCCGAAGACGGTGTCTATTGTGTTTAAGAAATAATGGTCAGCATTTTGAACATTTAATATAAGTTTCATTTGTTTTATAAGTAAAGGTTTTGATACTGTGAGTAAAAGCTTTAATATTATTAATAATTTTTTATTTAAATATGGGTTGTTATACATGGTTGAAAAGAGAAAAAAAATTCTATTTAATTATGTAAAAATCCAATATGGCGTCCTTTTAAAATAAGAAAGTTGGTATCAATATCTTGGAAGCCGCCATTTTGAATTTAATTTTGAGTTAATTTCCATTTTTATTTTATGATACCTAGTAATTTTTATATTAAACTTTTTTTTTGTTTTATTTTTATAATTACCAAGTTATTTGAGATTAAAGAAAATGACGATTTTCAGTTTTTTCACGATACCTTCGGAACTATTCGGAATTTTAAAATTTTCTTAACGGAATCTGAATGGGCACCTAAAACTGCAAAACATTGCCCATTTAACCAAACTTGTATCTTCACTAATAAGAAAGATACCCATGTTAGCCTACTCAATTTGGGACGCTGTCCGATCTTCAGACTTTTCCTCCATTCTTTCTTGGCCTGCCATTGTTCTTCTTGCAGGCTTCTCTCACTGATGACTTTTCTAATGTTATCGCTCCACGATTTTCTGGGCCTTCCTCGTTTCCTTCTTTCTTTATTTATTTCTTTATTTATTATAGTTATTCCACCACCCTTTATTTTTTTTATTGTATATCTTCTGAATAGTGCCCATCCGGAGTCAAAAATTGGGTCAATTTTATACTTGTACATAATGGGCTGTAGCTTTTTATTTAGAACAGGTATTGAAATGGTTTTTTTTTTATTTGAAAGGGTCATAAATGTGCATTTTATATAATACAATAAAATTAAACTAAAACAATTAGGAACAAGATAGTGACCATCCGACATTTCCACAATTTTTTCTCATTTTTACGATATTTGATTGGACGCTGTGTCAACCCTGTTGCATATTAAAGGTTGATTTTTTTTTACAATAAGGTACTAATCCTTGTGATGTCGTGACAATTATAATTGTCCTAGAATAAAATGTTCTACGAAAAAAAAAAGGTAAACATTGATAATTTTGAAAAAAGCTCAACTTTCACACGAAAAAAACCCACGTGGTGGAAAAAATAACAATCTAAAATTTTCAGGAAATATAGTCTATATCTTCGTTGATTATGTCCAATTAGTGCCGTTCTGTTATTTTCACCTCTTTAAGAAATATAATTTTTTTAAAAGTGCTACACGGAGAAAAAAATATCCTTAATATAGCTATCTAACGTATACCAAATTGACGTATTGTTCTGACAAGGATTCGAATGTCTAATTTAACGATATTTATAAGTCAATTTGACAATTCATAGTATGATCAAAACAGCTCTACATAATATACTTATAATAAGGATTCATTTATTTGATTCAAGCGTTCAAACGAAAAGCTCTCGTGAACGTGTGCAGTATCCGTCGTATAGGTAACTGTATAGTTAATTTGAGGATTTAAATATCTATAATAAGAATACGTATGGTTATTATAACGATATTTTGTTCTCCGTGCATATCCGTTAAATCACTATGACAAGAATCTTTTGAATGTCTAAAACAGTAATACGGATCGTTACTATAATGATCCGCAATAAGGAAACTCTGGATAGCTAAATTAGCTATACGGCGTATCCCTGTGAAAGATAACTATTCAACGGATAGCTATAATAGGGATACGTATGGTTATTATAACAATATTTTTTTCTCCGTGTACTTTTACAAATAAATAAGATAATAATCTGGGAGTTTGACAATTTATAGAAGTTTTCTAACTTATTTAAACTATTAGAATTATGTTAATTTATGATAAAATTAGTCAAATAAAAATAAAAATTTTCAAATTCTGTTATTTATTAAAAATAATATAATAACAATAAAAAACACACGATCCTATCATTGTTTTGTCCCCATCTCAAATAATAAATTAAAAGTGCGACGATATTCTAGCTCAGAAAATCTCAAGATAGTAAAAGTTTGTAATGAAATTACAATTACATTTGTAAATGTAGCACTTTAAAAAAAATCATATTTCTTAAAGAAGTGAAAATAACAGAACTGCACTAATTGGACATAATTAACGAAGATATAGACTATATTTCCTGAAAATTTCAGATTGTTATTTTTTCCTCCACATGAGTTTTTTTGGGGTCAAAGTTGAGCTTTTTTCAAAATTATGAATGTTCACCATTTTTTTTTCGTAGAAGATTTTATTCTAGGACAATTATAATTATGTCACAACATCACAAGAGTAGGGGGAAAGTGGCATGAAACAGCCAGTTTTAAAAAAACGGATAAATAATATAGAAGGACATAAATAAATCAAGTTTTTTTTAAATCTGTAATTGTTCATGCATTTATGTACGTAATGTCATAAAACATTTTTCAAAATTAACGATATTTTTCGACTTCTAATCATTTATAAATAAAATAAAATTTGGCTTTTTCATAACCTATAGGTATTGAAACAGCCAACCGAATTTTTGAAAAAGCCATGTTCTTATTACAAGATTAAAACTGCATATTAACGAAGATATTATTTAATAATAATCTTAAGCTATAATTTTAGATCTTATATAATTATAAAACGTTTTAAATAACGCAAACCCTCGATAAAATATTTACTTACATAAATCTAAGAAACTGTCAAAAAATTTGACGTTTGAGATCAATCATTGCAAAAACTTAAAAACGTTTTTAGCAAAAATAATGCAATTTCCCTTTTACGCCACAGGATTTATATGCCCAACCATTACAATTTTGCATCGGTACCACTCTTGATTGCTGTTACTACAATTATTATTGCATTTTATACAATTAAAAGGTGGCTTTTTCATTACACTGCAGTCCGGCTATTTCAAAACATATTCTCTCAAGAAACAAAATCTCGAAAATTACTATGAAATCAAAGATTAGTCTACAAAATATATACGTTATTAAAAGGCCTAATATATCTATAAAATTATAGTGTAATCATATTATTATTAGTTTTGTACGTATAGGCGTTAGAAAACAAATAAACTGAACTCAAAACCTTACTTTTTGACGACAAAATCTTCAATACGTCGTATCGGCGCCGTTTATTGACGGTGAACGGTCAAATTTTTGTGGGGGATATCTGGCTAGTGTTGCTATCTTAAAATAATAATACATGAACGATTCGTATGAAAACTACCGCGTAATTGATAATGGCTTTTTCAAAACTTGGCTGTTTCATGCCACTTTCCCCCTAAGTACTTTATTGTAAAAAAAATCAACCCTTAATATGCAACAGGGTTGACACAGCGTCCAATCAAATATCGTACAAATAAGAAAAAATTGTGGAAATGTCGGATGGTCACTATTTTGTTCATAATTGTTTTAGTTCAATTTTATTGTATTATATAAAATGCACATTTATGACCCTTTCAAATAAAAAAAGAACCATTTCAATACCTGTTCTAAATAAAAAGCTACAGCCCATTATGTACAAGTATAAAATTGACCCAATTTTTGACTCCGGATGGGCACTATTCAGAAGATATACAATAAAAAAAATAAAGGGTGGTGGTTTAGCGTTTCTGGCACCACAAAGATCATCTACAATTTTTTTTCTCAAAACTAAAAATCATGCGGCACACTTTTTAATTCTTTGTTGATTTCATATGGAATGACCCATGAACAATTGCTAACACTTATTTAAGCGGTCATACTATGCTTTCTCTTAAAGTTTGACGACTGGTAGCGACCTCTAAATCGTATACAAAAATTTAAAAAAAATAATCTGTTTTATATTTCGATGTACCTATATAATCGAATGACGAAGTGCCCCGATGATAATTCAAAAGTCGAAAATAAGGACTACCCTAATGTATACTACTTACAAGTTACTTTAAACTAGTAGGGGCACTGTTAAATCTACTTCTATATTACTGATTTATTTTGCATTTATCAAAGATAAATCACAGTTTGACCATTTCTAACTAAAACACAATATTCAAAATGATTACATTAATGTGCCACAAAGCAATTAACAAGTGACTGATTTTCTTAAAGAAACGTATGGCAAAATTAAGCAGTGTGTTTTTCCAATACCAGATGATTTAATAGTTATTACATGTACGCCTTTATTGTTCAGTTTGATGTCAAATAACAGTTGGTTAAATTTCTTTACTTAAAATTCTTTCACCCTGTATGTGCAAAACGGAGAGAAAGTCATGAACTCTTTAAAATCATAAAAAAGAAAATAAAAATAATTAATCATATAATATTTACTTTCAATATTTGTATTGCTACCTTGTGCTTATAAAGTGTATATTTCTGAACGACTTATCAGCATATAGGTTGATTTAATAGGGGAGATCAGGGTAATGGCGCCACTTTAAAGAAAATCTCATTATACCTTTCTTATTTATGAAACTTTAATTGTGTTTCTTAGATTTGTCTTGCTCTCAACATTGGTGAAATCAGATAATAAAAATTCCTTATTTCTTGAGTCTGGCATTGAAAAATAGAAATTTCAAGGAGTGGCTCCACATCTCAAAATTGTGGGGTAATGGCACCATGGGACGGCATTGTTACACTAGTGAGAAAAAATATTACAATAATCCAAAATAAATTAGAATTTTATTTTAGGGCCTGCAAAGATTATAAACATTGTTGTCAAGTATTTATATAAGTATTCATTAAAGACATATAAGGATTGTTGTAATCGTGCCATTCCTGGCGGTATTGCACGGTGAACCAGACTTTTCCGAGCACACAACATGACCACTAAAAATTGTAATACTGATTAAATAACATCAATGTATTCATTATCCAATATACTTTATGAAAATATAAATCAATCCCTGTAAATCATTAACCTGCTTAAATTCTACTTTCTGTTTAGATTGGAATTTTCTTTGTTTTAGCCGGTATATTTAGATAAAAATTCATATTACGTTGTAAAATTCACAGAAAAACCTTCGTATTTGTTTTCTAATGGGGTGACGCCATTACCCCAGTTCGCGGCATTACCCCGGTCTGCCCTATAACTGTTTTAAAAATAGGAAAGATATTTTGATAATAATTTTTTAACAATAAATGTTTTTGAATATTTTTAGTAATGTGGGAATCTTCGAATTGAAAACTTTTGATTTGAATAATTGTGTATAATAATTAATAAAATATTTATATACATAAATTAATAATGTTAATTGTTATAAATAATTATTTATTACCTATGAATTAAAAATAAGTAAACCTACAATAGTTGGAATCAAGTTTGATATCTTGAAATATATATCTAATAATTGCTAGTAATAAAATTAAACCAAAGAAAATGTTCATAAAAAAATTGTAGGTTCTTTCTACTGCAGTTTGTATAGCTTCTGGTCCTTTCATCTGTAAAAGAAAAAAAACAAACAATTATTTTCTAAATTATGTAACAGCCTTTGACGTTAGTTTTGTATAATATTAAAAAAATATATATAATATAATCCTTTGATTAAATATCGTAAAATTCTGCACCAGTTTTACCTGTTCGTACTATAATTTATGGTTTTCTTTATATTTGCAAAGTGTGTATCTAATTACACAAATTAGCGTTTTTTTAATTATACAGATAAATAAAACGGCAATAAAGCAAACAGGTCAATATACATAATATTTTGTTACAATTTTTTTACTTAAAAACATATTTCACGAAATTCTTTTTGGAAACCACGAATCCTACTGACTCACTTCCCGATTTAGTTTATTAATAGAATCCTGCAGAATTCAGATGAAAGCTATTTAGGTTTTCAAGTTGCAAAATTTCTTAAATTTTATGTTAAAAGAGAAAGTGCAACAAATAAGGTCATGATCAGTATTTGTTTATTTATAAATAAACAAATATATATTTGTATTATTTAGTTTAGAAAATCGGTGGCAGGAAATTGAACATTTAAACGGATATTAATAATAAGTACAATACTTACTAAAATGATGGAGTTAAACATTTTATTACACAGTTTGCTGAAGACCTTTTAACAACAAACAAGTTTCAGGTTTGAGATCATACAGACCTACATTTAATTAAGAACGTGCTTATAATTTCTAATAAATTCTGACTTGAAAAACAGCTACTACTTCCACTACTTCAAAGTTTTACTATATGTGAGAGGAGAGTTGGGAGATATTTAAAAATACACTAATAAGAAAAAGTGTCGAGTTTAACTCACAATTTCATTTACGTAGGGTAGCGAAAGTTTAAGTTTCTTTGAATTAATGAAAGGAGAAAAAGGAAAAGTTAATACAAATTTAAACACTATTGTTCACTGTTATTAAGCGTACTTAATTCTTTGTGTTCATCCGCCACAAACCTTGAAACTAAAATTATTTATATAATTTTTGGCGTATTTATAATTTAAGGATAGCTCACCTTTTTCTTTGCAATCACGTCAATGTCAAACTTATTATTATTTTTAGCAAACATGGTGATGAACTTGAAAGTTTACGTACTTAAGCTAGTAAAAATAATTGAAATAAAACGCGCATGTGCCCTTTTCAAAATAATATGTAGACTGCATCAATAAATTAATTAAATGTTTTTTGTAAACAGAAGAGTCACCGACTGTTTATATGTATTATTAATTACTTATCGCAAATTGGTTAGCCAAAATAAACAATTTTCTGTTATCTCTTTAGATTAATTGGCTATTGTAAATACAGTAAAACCGCTCGTGACGAGCATCTCTATAAGAAGACCACCTCTAAAAGCGGGCAGTATGTTTCAAAACAGATATACAGGGTGTCCCAAATTGAGTAGGCTAACATGGGTATCTTTCTTATTAGTGAAGATAGAAGTTTGGTTAAATAAGCAATGTTTTGCAGTTTTAGGTGCCCATTCAGATTCTGTTAAGAAAATTTTAAAATTCCGAATAGTTCCGAAGTTATGGTCAAAAAACTAAAAATTGTCATTTTCTTTAATGTCAAATAACTTTGTAATTATAAAAATTACAAAAAAAGTTTAATACAAAAGTTACTAGGTTTCATGAAGTACAGATGGAAATTAAGTCAAAATTAAATTCAAAATGGCGGTTTTTAAGATATTGATACCAACTTTCTTATTTTAAATAGGCGCCATATTGGATTTTTACATAGTTAAATAGCATTTTTTTTTCTCTTTTCAACCATGTATAACAACCCAAATTTAAATAAAAAATTATTAACAATATTAAATTTTTCTGTTTAAAATCAAGTAGCCATGAATTATCAAAGAACAATAAAACAGCATAATACAAGCCAAAGTCATTATATTTATTTTTTGACTGATATTGTAAGTTTTTTTAAATAATAATAATTATTACCTTATAAATAATTCAAAATGGCAAAGTTTTTAACTACGTAGTATGATATGTTGTGTACCTACATTAAATGTTACAAAAGCTCCTGCGTTGCTGCACAATCATACTTTAACAGTTTTCCAAAAAAAAAAGCAACGGAACCTTAAAATTTTTAAAAGATTTGATGTGAATATGTAGAAGTATGGATGTTTACAATAACCAAATTGAAGGAATGTGGAAGACGATCTTCATCATTTTTTTTTTTGAAAACTGTTAAAGTATGTTTGGGCAGCAACGCAGGAGCTTTTGTAACATTTAATGTAGGTACACAACATATCATACTGCGTAATTAAAAACTTTGCCATTTTGAATTATTTATAAGGTAATAATTATTATTATTTAAAAAACTTACAATATCAGTCAAAAAATAAATATAATGACCTTGGCTTGTATTATGCTGTTTTATTGTTCTTTGATAATTCATGGCTACTTGATTTTAAACAAAAAAATTTAATATTGTTAATAATTTTTTATTTAAATTTGGGTTGTTATACATGGTTGAAAAGAGAAAAAAAATGCTATTTAACTATGTAAAAATCCAATATGGCGCCTAATTCAAATAAGAAAGTTGGTATTAGTATCTTGGAAACCGCCATTTTGAACTTAATTTTGATTTAATTTCCATCTGTACTTTATGAAACCTAGTAACTTTTGTATTAAACTTTTTTTTGCAATTTTTATAATTACAAAGTTATTTGACATTAAAGAAAATAACAATTTTCAGTTTTTTGACCATAACTTCGGAACTATTCGGAATTTTAAAATTTTCTTAACAGAATCTGAATGGGCACCTAAAACTGCAAAACATTGCTTGTTTAACCAAACTTCTATCTTCACTAATAAGAAAGATACCCATGTTAGCCTACTCAATTTGGGACACACTGTATAGGTACTAATTTAATTATTTTTATAAATTTCTCTTCAAGGCGACCAAGCCCAACCGCGACCGTTAATTGTGCGACCGTTACTTTTCAAAATTACTCAAAACTTAGAAAATTTTAGCAAGAACCGACGCTGGTCGTGTTAGATAGGTTTTATTGTAGTTTTTTTAAAAAAATAAACGCCACTACTTTTTCCGAATAAAAAATCGGAATTTAAGTTTTTGATTTGAAAGAGAAATGATTAATATAGACAAATACAGTAGACGCCGCTTAATGTGATCACTTTGGGACCGAGATAAAATGATCACATTAACCGGCTGATAACAATAAGCGAAAGACACCAGCGTAGAAATGCTCTTGTATTGTGTCGGTTGGTTCCAAACCAGTTTGATCACACTAACAGGTTGATAACATTAACCGTGATCACATTAAGCGGTGTCTACTGTATATTGAATGCGTTGTATGTGTACATTAGAGCGAAAAATGGCATTTTTCCGAAATCGGAATGTGCCACTTTGAACTCGAATGTGCTCACTCGGTTTTAAATAAAAGACGAAAAATTATTCGAATAATTTTAATCATTCCCTCTCACTCCCATTGATATAATTGACGTATCTTTTGGTTCTCCTTCACTCATCGCTACGGTAAATTCGTTTTTCGAACATAAAATCGATATTTTACTAAATTAAATTAAATTTTTCCATCTGAAAGAACGAGGGATAAAGTAGCCAAATACAATAAAACGAAAATGTGCGCATTTGAGCGAAAAGTGGCACATTTCCGAGATCGGAATGTGCCACTTTTCGCTCAAATGCGCACACTCCGTTTTAAGCACGATTCACAATTATTAATGTACCTACTTCCTAAATAATACTACTTTATTTATAATAACTGTGATTTAATAACAATATGATTCTAAAAAATAATAATTGCATTTAATCTAATTGTATGTAATTCGTTATTACTCTTACTTTATCTATCTTTGTCTTTCTCTCTAAAACGATCACCTCTACAAAAGACTAATTTGAGCAAGAACCAACGCGGATCGTGTTGGAGAGGTTTTACTGTAATACATTTTTTTAGGATAATAAATATAAATTATTTCAACAATTTTCAAAATAATGACGCATAAAAAATAATAGAAAAAATGTGTCTAGTTAAAATGCCATGATATATTTTGATACTTGCAATAATTTTCTACGAAAAAATTGGTTTCCTGGAGTTTTGTAAAGAGCAAATTGATTGAATAATTAGGTAGCATAAACAAACATTTAAATATTATACTTCCGACAAATCACTGTATTTTTATGACCTACGTAATTGATCAAAAGTTAATTTTTTTTCACTGTTAACACAATGTCATTAACACGACGCGTTTATAAATTAAGTTTTTTCATGTACGATTAGTTTATGGATTTTAATGAAATGCGTCAGTAATTGAAATTCAAGGCTTTAGTGGGTCGTTGACTAAAAATGCATTTTAAAGTTATGCGACAAATATATTATATCATAGTTTTTTTTTTCAAAAACTCGTTCTAATAAATTGAATTAAACGCACAGATTGAAATAAAAAAGAAATTAAACTCAAATATTAACAATTGTACTAGCGACATCTATGCAAAACATGAAATACTGAAAGCCAATTTATTCAACATATCGTTTTAACCTCTTAATTTTAATTTGGTTTTATTTTGAATATTTTGGTTTTCAAGGCAAATAAAATTAATTAGCAAACCAAATACTTATATAAAGACACCTAGAAAACCTGTACGTAGCATTACCTTTATTTTAAATTTTCGTTATAATTTTTTTTATCATTTTAGATAAACTTATTAATTTAGATTTCATCTATATGAATCAACAAGTATCATCTCTTAATTTACCAGAATCGAATATACGTGAGTTCCAAACTCAAGGATATTCGTACTGTAACGATGTTAAATCACCAACTGGGTTGCTTTGGCAAGAAGCAAACAAAGTTCCAAAATGTAAAACTGCTCTAGAAATTTATCGAGATGAGTGTACTCAAGAATATATATCTACATTTAATAAAGCACTTGATGAAGCCTTAGGAGGAGGTATCAGAGTTGGATGTATTACAGAATTTTGTGGAGAGCCAGGTACTGGTAAAACACAACTATGGTATGTTGCACATCTACGTCACTGTATTAATCAACTCCTCGATTATTATTTTTTGTAGTTTGCATTTGTGTGTTAATGTTCAGATACCTCTTTATAATGAAGAATTAATAGGTGGTGCTATTTATGTAAATACAAGCAAAGCTTTTCCTTCACATAGGCTTAAAGGTAATCGTGTTGATTTTAAATTGAATTGTTACTTTAATAATTACCTTCAGAAATTGCCAGAACAGTATTAAACAGAACCAAAAATGTTTCTGGATGTGCAGATATAAATCCAGATGAAATATTAAGTAAAGTTCATGTTATTGATGTTGATGATCATATTCAACTGAAAGCTCTTGTTAAATATTTAGAATATTTTCTGGAGGAACATCTAAATGTATATTTGCGCTTAGGTTTGAGAGTCTATGCTTATTAATAAATTTAATTTCAGATAAAACTTTTAATAATTGATAACATAACAGCACCTTTAAAGCTTTTAGAAACAGCAGAAAAAACTATAGTAATTTATGAGGTTTTAAGAAAAATACAACAATTAGCCCTTAAATATAAATTTGCTGTATGTATACCTTTTAATTACCCAAATATGTTTAATATTAGTCAAATTATGATTACAGATAGTATTCACAAATATATTAACGACCAAAGTAAGAAAAGAAAATGTTTTGTATCATACACCATCATTAGGACAGAGCTATTCTCATCGAATAAATACACGAGTGATGCTTTCAAAGAAAACAGACAGCATATTTATAGCCAACATTACTAAAAACATTTTAAAACCTGAATCTAAAGTTGAATTTACTGTATCGTAATTTTATATTTATATTTTAATAACAAATTAAATGCAGAGTTGATGCTTAATAAAATTATAGAAAGTTTTAAAAATTTGCGTAACGAGTCAATTCAGATTGATCAAACAGTTTCCTGTTTCGGTTACAATTTAATTCGTATTAATTTTAGGTTATATTTTAAACTAGAAGTTTTATGTTATAAAACTTAATACACAATTTGTCATGAGTTTAATACGTTTTTTAAAACCAAGGTATTTTAGCACAAGTATAAAAACAACGTTTGAAAATAATAATTTAGTGTTAAAAGTTGGGAATAAGAGATTCCTGCCCGAAAAATCATTTTTTTCTAAAATAGACATTTCAAAGCTTCCAGAACGTACAAAAATTGATGAAGAGACGATAGCGCATTTAGAACGACTATCATTAGTTGATTGTGCTAATAGAAAAGGTATAGAAACTTTAGAAGATGCTATAGCATTTGCCGATAGAATATTACAAGTAGATACTACAGGAGTAGAGCCTTTAATTACAGTACTCGAGGATAGGTAAGTATATATTACAGCTTCGAACTGTTATTTTCATCATTCCGGTTTAAATAAAAAATATATATATATCGGTTTGGTTCTAGTTTTTGTTTTGCCATATATAACGGTTTTTTTAGTTGTAATGTTCAAGCATGGCTTAGATTATGTATTATATTATTAATAGAGAGAGAGAGGAAATAAAACGCAAAATGTTTTCGGTTTCTTTTCAGTTTTCGTTTGGTAAAAATCACAGTTTTAGTTCTGGTCCAAAGCCCTCGTATATATATACATATTTATAAAAATAATAAGTTAATAATACATATTTATAAAAATAATAAGCGATACTTACATTTTATTTATTAGGCCTTTAGAAGTACGAGAAGACAACGTCACAGAGGGTAATTGTAAAAAGGAAATTTTAAGAAACGCTGCCATTACAGAAGAAGATTATTTTGTTGCTCCACCTGGAAATATTCCTTTAGAGCCTCGAAAGAACTTACTGCATAAAAATTAGACAATGCAGAAATTAGAGAAGATTTTACATTTATTTGATAAACTGGGATTCTTACAAAGAGTTGTTAATAACAATAATAATTTTAAAACTGGACCAATTGGCATACTTTTAGAACAAAATTTAAGAAACGAGTGGTATAATAGCATGATAATAAACAGAGATAATACAGTCTTCTTGTCTAATGACTCCTTTGTCAATACGTATGAATATGCTAAGAAAATTTGTATGGAATATGTTCCATTTGGAATCGCCGAAGAATTATCTCTCGAAAACGCCATAAAGTTTAATAACTATCTTTTAGAAGATAAAAATACAATGTTGCAGACAACAATATTTGTTTCGCCTGTTAGTTCAATACATTTTTTTCATGAATGGCAAAGACATCGTAAAATTTGGTGGAGAAAGGTTTATTTTTCTTACCCTGATTTATTAAAAGTAAACTAATTTCAGATATTAGTTCTCAGCTTCACCTGGAAGATATCTTTTGTCTGATATACAAAGTAATGAAAGAGGAAGTCAAAGCGTTGAAGTTAAAGCTAAATATCCATGGGGAACTGAAACTGTTGAAATCCTGACATTATGTAAGGAAATTCATCCTCAACTAACTACAGAGCAGTTAATGGTAAAATCATCCAATGGAGGTTACTTGGCCTCACGAAAAAATTTATATTTTGTTAACTTGCTGACCTACACGGAGAAAAAAATATCCTTATAATAACTATCTAACGTATACTCAATTGACGTATTGTTCTGACAAGGATTCGAATGTCTAATTTAACAATATTTATTAGTCAATTTGACAATTCATAGTATGATCAAAACAGTGCTACATATTATACTTATAATAAGGATTCATTTATTTGATTCAAGCCTTCAAACGAAAAACTCTCGTGAACGTGTGCAGTATCCGTCGTGTAGGTAACTGTACAGTCAACTTGAGGATTTGAATAGCTAAAATAGGGATACGTATGGTTATTTTGACGATATTTTGTTCTCCGTGCATATCCGTTAAATCACTATGACAAGAATCTTTTGAATGTCTAAAACAATAATGCGGATCGTTACTTTGACGATCCGCAATAAGGAAACTCTGGATAGCTAAATTAGCTATGCGGCGTATCCCTGTGAAAGATGACTATCCAACGGATAGCTTTAATAGGGATACGTATGGTTATTTTAACGATATTTTTTTCTCTGTGTATGTTTTGGAATAACTAAAATAATTTATTTATGTGCGTCGTTAATTCGTGTCGTTCATTTGTCAGTCATGGATTGTACAATATTTTTTTTTGTGGAAAAACATTTCTAAGGGGTATTACGGTCTCCCAAAGTTTCTCACCCTAGGAGATGGTTTTAAGGTTGCAAAACATACAATCCACATTTTTTCAACAACCGAGAACCTACATAAAATTATTTTTCCTTTAAAACAAGACATACAGGTTTCTTAAAATTCGATGTAGAGTAACATATATCATTCTCATTAAAATTGGGGGTGACCATCTGGGATACTTTCCTTCTAAGTTGTAGATCACGCAACAGGCTACTTTTTATTTCTGAAAAATACTTCTATTTTTATTAGGAACGTAACTGTGGGTCACAATCAGGACCTTTATTTGTAAAAAATGCAGTTTTTAAGATGAATTTATATATAAAAGGGGACAGTTCCAAGCTTGTTGTTTTTACAGCAAGTTATCCTATATTAAAAATGTCTAATCAAGTTTTATATTCTAAACCCCTTACCCTGAATGTTGAAAATTTATGCAAATCGCTGAAGTTGAAGATTATATTTCTGGTGGTTGAGTCACAAAAAATTTGAAATTTCTAGAAAAACAATTGTTTTAGAGTGTTTTGGTAACAATGTATGATTCAATATAGTCTAATGTGAGGATTCAAAAGTTCATGGAATATTATTCTAATGAGTAATTTATTTAATTTTTTGAGTAGATTTTCAAATTCTTCAGTACTAAATTTTTTATAACAGCGAAGTCTATTACGCTTTAATTGTTATTATAAGGCAATGTCTTTCTCTTGTTAAAGAAATTGGGCAGCATTTTACAAATCGTTTGCCTTAAATATTGTTTTCTATTTCATCTTTTGTCACAAATATGTATTGAATATTTTGAATGTTTTGAGGTGTAAGAATCTGTTTGGTATAAGGCCTCTGCAAATTTTCTAAACTGTTTCTCCTTCTGTACATGGGCAGTTGCAAGGAAGTTCCTCTCGCCATCAAATCGAAAATGTTTTGTGATTGTACAAATTTATTTTTTTTGCTCCTTAACAATTGAAAGAAATCGCCTCGTCTCTATAAAGGGTAACATTCAGTGTGGAAGATTATGAAGATCTACACTTGCGAAATTAAATAAATTACTGTTAAATTTTGAAAAACATTCTTAATTAAACTAGTTTATTATTTATGGAACGCAACTAAAAAATAAAGTTCTTATTGGAGTAATATTTTACCAATTTCTGAATTCTCACATACTATATTGGAGTATTTATTAGGGTGAGTGTAGTAGTCCCAAACCAGTGAAGGACAAATTTTGACTTTGAAATGCTCTGAACTGGTATTATGTAGTTTTAACGTAGAAATGTATATATAAAATTGTTTATTGTTTACTAACGCTGCAATATTGATAAATTATTTGAATCTAAATATTTAAGTTTTTTATAGATTTCGTGAACAATGTCAAAAACGGGAATGCACCTAAGGTTGACCACTGCGCTCATAGCTGTTAAATAAACACTAAACTTTTAAAATATGTTTGGAACGTTGTTAACATTCTAGGCCACGTAACAAAAAAGTCGAATTCTTCAAAAATGCCCGCCATTTCTTAATTTATTCAATCCAACATGCGAGTGGTCAACTACTGGTACCTGGCTTGTGACTGGTACACCCACCGTTCATTGATACCAAACAAACTGTAAACTACATTTTTTTGCCATGACTAGTTCTACGTTCAGTTTGAATTTGCTGAAAATTTTAGATTTTTTAGAACTCGCCGACCAGAGATATAACATCGTTAAACTGAGCGATTTGCCTAAATTATCAATATTTAGAGCAATATTCCGGGAAAAGGGTTAGAATATAATACAGTCGAACCTCGATAAGTCGAAGTTGGAGGGAAAATAAAATAATTCGAGTTATCAAAAATTCGAGTTATCAATATAAAAATATGAACGTTGAAATAGACAAGTCCTAGGGAAACAGGTTCGACTTATCAAAACTTGGACTTATCGAAGTTCGACTTATGGAGGTTGGACTATAGTTGATTTTTACTTAGACTTTTTTCGTATAAAGTAATTTACAGTAAAAATTTCAAGCGATAGACTTGTACCCTTAATTATGTAAATTCATCGTAAAAACTATTTTTTATAGATTAACTTCTCTAATTGGGACTTCCATAATTACGTTCCTAATAAAGATAACAAAAATTGTTTCAGGAATATCTACAACTTCATTTTCTGTTTATTTTTGTAGCTCTTTTAGTTAAAGAAATATAAATGTTTTTCTAAACGTAAATTTTATTAAAAAGTGCACATGCATTCATTTAAAAATGGGCGCCACGGACGACGAAGTATATAAAACATTTTTAAACATCATGGAACAAGATATCAAAATATGATTTTTCTTCCGAGAGGGTTGAGCGGTCTTTTTTATTTTTTTGATTGATTTTGCGTGGAATGGCACAATGTTACATTAATTATATTTTTAGAATAAAGATGGACGTAAAAAAGTTCAAGCACATTTTGTTACTAGTGCCATTTCACTTTCAAGTGCTATTTTAAATATTTTATGCGATTCTTATGAAGAATCGAACGTACACGGTATGGAACGAGAGATTTTATTATTACATAGAAAACTGGCTCCTTATAAAATTAGTTTTGCAATTTCTGTTGGTGGTAAGTTTTACATTTGTTGACGATAGTCAATAATTCAAAGTTTGGATTTATAGAAAATTCTTCAACACAAGAATTGCGAGAATTGGCTATGTATTTATGCAAGAAATTGAGGAATAATAATATTTCATCTCTTTTTGTGCCCAGCGCCTTAAGGAATACTTTAGAGTCTCAGTGGATACAATATGACCAGTTAGGAATCCCATACAACATACTTTTAAATTCTGGCACACTTAAAAACGGAGTTTTTTTGCTTCGAAGTCGCAATACAACACTTAAAGTTTGTGCAGCTAGTAATTAGTTATACAATTCAACTGACTAATTTTAATTGTGTTTTTAGGAGCAGGTGCATATTTCAGATCTACCAACATACATACAGCAACTTTTTAAGAATTATTGAAAAGTAATTGGACTACAAATTTTCAACTTCTGTTGTATGTATTAAAATTAATTCCAGTGATTTGTCCCAACCATTTTATATAAGCGGAAACCCTCGTATAAACGGAGTGATTGAAAGTAATTCTACAAATTGGCAAAATTGCTAAATGGCTTGTAATTCCTATTTGGGTGTACTTTCCATTTCTTTCGATCGTTAAAGGTCCACCACTATCACCCTAGTAATATATTTAATTAATTGTTTAAAATACTTTTATTTAGTAATAAACTTGTACTGATGCTTAATTTTTAAAATGTGAAGTGCATGTGCAACCTTTCCCAAAATATGTAAATGCTAAAATAAAGATTAAAAACAAGCTTAGACTTTTTGAAAAGGCTCACCTTACAAGCTTTTCCTTCATGAATTGTAGAGGTAGCACAGATTTCAATTTTTTGGTATTCTTTGTCGCTAAAGCAATCACTGTAACTACTTATGTGTAATGTTGCTTTTCGAAGTCTTATTGGAGTACGAAACAAGTCTAGAATGTTAAGTATTTTGTGTTACTTTAGAATTCAAGTAGATAATTTGTTTTCATCTATTTAAAAAAAAAGCCTAATTAAGAACTGTTGCGCTTTTAATATTAATGAACACTGGTTTTGTAAAGTAACGATAGTTACTTAAAAACAAAATAGTTATTGATTAATTTTTATAATTAATATTAACGTTATAACTTATGACTGTGTATTAAAATTGAAGATAATAAAAGTTTAAGTTAATTAATAAACGTTACATGGTGTCAGAAGTGATCTGTACTACGTGTTGGGTCTGAAAATTGCAAGATATCGTGAAATAATGCCAAACGAGACAGTAGCAGAACAAGGCGTCGCAGCATTAAGACCACCAAAAGCATTTAATTTTGAAGACGAAAATAGCGAGAATAATTGGAAGCAATGGCTACAACAATATGAATGGTATGAAATTGCAACACAATTAACTAGTAAATCGTCACAAGTTCAAGCAGCCACGTTTATGTCAGTACTGGGTTCTGAAGCGATCTCGATATATAACAGTTTCAATCTAACCAAAGCACAGAGTACAGACGTGCAAGTAATTAAAAATAAATTTAACAATTACTTTATACCTAAAACAAACCTGTCGTTTGAAAGATACAAATTTAACAAATCAGCACAAGGAGCAGATGAAAGTTTTGATGAATTCTTAACAAAATCAAGAATCTTGCTCAAACATGCGAGTTCGAAAATTTGTATGACAGCTTACTGCTGGATAAAATAATTATAGGTATCCAGTCAGACAAAGTAAGAGAAAAATTATTTTCAGAAGAAAAATTAACGTTAAATCGAGCAATATTAATATGCCGAGCAAGCGAACAAGCGACAAAACAATTAGCGCAAATCAAAACTACAAAGGATTCCACTGAACTAGTGAGAATTGAAATGGTGAAGTCAAAAGCAACTCCTAAGCAGAGAGACAATACTAGGAAACCAGAAGAATTCAACTGCAAGAGGTGTGGAACAAAACATAAGCCAAAAAGTTGTCCAGCGTTTAAAAATCTTTGTAAAGAATGTAACAAAAGGGCACTTTGAGAGTCAGTGTTGGAGTAAGAAAACAAACAGCGTAACGTCAACGTAATCGACAGCGATCAAGAAGAAATGTATATAGATAATATCAACAGCAACAACGAAGATAGCTGGAAAGAAACTATAAATGTTGGCAAGGATTCGTTTGTAGTAAACTTGGACACTGGAGCAGAGTGTAACGTAGTCACAAAAGCTATAGTTGACAAACTGCGACTCGAAATAACACCTTCAACTACTAAAAGATTGGTAAGTTTTACCAATAACAAGATTAATGTTCTAGGAGAAACTCTAATTAAAGGACGAATTCGTAAAGATCTTGTTAACATTAAATTCAAAGTTGTAAAAGAAGATGTTAGACCAGTACTTGGAAGAAACTCTTGTGTTAAGCTAGGACTAGTAAAGAAAGTTCAAGAAATATCGCTAGAAGCTAGTGAAATTTTTAACGGATTAGGATGTTTTAAAAATTATGAATACGACATAGATTTAATAAAAGATCCAAAATTTGAAATACACTCGCCAAGAAGAATTCCTTACGCAATACGGGATCAGGTCAAAAAAGAACTGGATAACATGATAAAATTAGATGTTATTCAACCAGTCAATGAACCGACTCCTGCGGTAAGTCCAATGGTAATAGTAAAAAGCAAAGGGAATATTAGAATTTGCATTGATCCATCGAATGTTAATAAAAATATCCTGAGAAGACACTATCCATTGAAGACACTGGAAGAAATAGCAGCAAAGCTAAGTGGGGCGAAGTGGTTTTCTAAACTTGATTGTAAAAAAGGATTTTGGCAAATAATGTTAAGCCAACGTACACAAAAATATTTAACTTTTGCTACGCCGTGGGGACGATATAGTTGTAAACGTCTTCCATTCGGGTTAGCATCAGCGCCTGAAGTTTTTCAAAATATCATGTCTCAATTATTTCAAAATGTAAATAATGTTGAATGTTCAATGGATGATATTCTGATATACGCGAATAATAAAGAAGAACTCCAGAGAATAACAAATAACGTACTTAAAATTATACAAGATTCCGGTTTGAAATTAAATAAAGAAAAATGTGTTTTTTGAAGTTAATCAAATTAAATTTTTGGGTCACATTTTAACAGAAAATGGATTACAAATAGATTCTGATAAAGTGGAGGCTATACAAAAAATTACAAATACCGACTGATAAGAAACAACTTCAAAGACTCATAGGGTCATTAACGTATTTAAATAAATTCATACCAAATCTTTCCGAACTAACATTACCATTTAGAGATCTATTAAAGAAAGACGCGGAATGGTTATGGGAGTATGAACAGCAGTCTAGTTTTGAAAAAATCAAGAAAGTATTAACAACACCACCGGTGTTGAAATATTTCGATGTTAACAAAGATGTTACTCTGTCAGTGGATGCAAGTTCAAAATGCCTAGGAGCAGTATTGCTGCAGGATCATCATCCAGTAGCTTACGCAACCAAAGCTCTAACAACCAGTCAACAGAACTATCCGCAGATTGAAAAAGAGGCCACTGCAATTAGATTTGGGTGTTCGAAATTTCACGAATACGTTTATGGAAAAAATTTGACAATTGAAACAGATCATAAACCCTTAGAGGTAATATTCAAAAAACAAATACATACAGCACCAGCTAGGCTTCAAAGAATACTCTTTGATATTACGCAATATTCGCCAAAAATAGTATATAAGAAAGGTACTCAAATTCCAATTGCTGATACATTAAGTAGAGATTGTGAACAAACGAATAGCGAAACCAGCGAATCGGAGGAAGTTGAAGTATTACTAGTGTTGTCAATGTCAAATAATGCAAAAGAAGAATTAAGAGCAGCAACTAAATCTGACTCAGAATTACAAGTTCTACAAAAATTTATCATTGACGGTTTTCCTGAAACTGTTAATGAATTGCCCGAAAGTGTGAAACATTATTTCAATTTCCGAGAAGAATTAACGTACTTGGAAGGTGTCATAATGAAAGGTGATAAAGTTGTGGTACCAAAACAACAGATACCAAAAATGTTAAAAAATATTCATCACGGTCATTTTGGTATTCAAAGTTGTTTGAAACGCGCGAGACAGTGTTTATATTGGAACGGTCAATATCAAGACATTGCAAATTACGTGCAAAAATGTGCAATTTGTCAAAAAACGCAACGAAGCAAGGACAAGGAAACTATCATATCTAAAATAATTCCAAATTTACCCTGGCAAATAGTTGGTACTGATTTGTTTACATTTGAAGGTTCTGATTATATAATAATAACGGACAGTTACTCCGGTTTTATCGATTATCAAAAGTTAAGAAGCTCAACATCTAATGAAATTATAAACATTTTAAAAGATGGTTTGCAGTTCACGGAATACCAGAAATTTTGGAATCTGATAATGGACCTCAATATGCATCAAGAGAGTTTAAAGATTTTCGAACAAATTGGCAGTTCCAGCATCAAACTTCTTCTCCGCATCATCCGAGGGAAATGGTTTAGTCGAAAGAAGTGTTCAAATAATAAAAAACATGCTTCGAAAGTGTGCAATCGACAAGACAGATCCGCAGTTAGCGTTGCTAAATTTTAGGAACACTCCAAGAAACGAAACGTTAGGATCTCCCAATCAAAGATTAATGAGCAGAAGAACAAGAACTATCCTGCCAAATTCGGAAGAAGCACTTAAACCGAAGATAATGTCAGACGTTCAAATAACGTTGAAGTCTCTCAGAGATAAGCAACAATGGTATGGTAATAAGCACGCAAAACCTGGAACTGAGTTTGGGGTAGGTGACAAAATTATTTACCAAACAGGTCACCGAAACTGGAGATCAGGACTGGTAACTAAAACCACGGAAAATCCAAGATCCATAATATTTAGTAATGACGAAGGGAAAACCTACCGAAGAAACTCTAGTCATATAAGAAAATCATCTGCATCAATAATAGAAACTAAAGAATTGGTTCCCGATCTACCAAAGAAACAAGATTTAAACGGCGAATCAATTAAAAATACCATCGCACCTGCAACTAAAGATTTACCTCATCAGCAAACTTCGAGGTATGGCCGACTTATTAAACCGGTCATAAAGTTAAATTTGTAGAGGTTTATTTTCTATTATTTTCAAAAAAGGAGGATGTAAAGTAACGATAGTTACTTAAAAAACAAAATAGTTATTGATTAATTTTTATAATTAATATTAACGTTATAACTTATGACTGTGTATTAAAATTGAAGATAATAAAAGTTTAAGTTAATTAATAAACGTTACAGGTTTGTGGAATGTTTTGTAAGTGGGATTTAAACTTTGATGCGTATTACCAAGTTGAAAACTGAAGTTTGGTGCTTTTAAAGACTAGATTAAACATTTTATTTTTCAAACAGGAAATTTGAAGTACGACTTACCGTCGATAATTCCAAATCCTGTTAAAAATGCAGTTTGGCCTATTAAATCTTCAGAGTTATTAGTATGTAAACGGACCAAAGCGACATTTTTACCTAAAAGTAATAAATATAAGTACTTATACTACATCTTTATAGTATTTAAAAAAAAGGAGCACCTAATTTAGCGTTACTTTTAAGTTTAATAATTCCTATATCGTTTCTTCCTGTTTTTAAATAAGTGGGATGAATGGTAAGCTGTTGAACTCTTAAAATTTGGGCACCCTCCGCACTTCTATAAATGCTTCCTAAAGCGACAAAAACTTGAGCTCTGCAAAGATTAATAAGGGTTGGTTTTAGTGAAATGCACTTCTATTCGAAGCGATTATTACGGTTTCATTGCCGGTTCATTTGCATCTAATTGTATACAGTGTGCAGCAGTTAGAATCCATCGAGGATGAATTAAACTTCCGCCGCAGAAACTGTGATAACTTTTATTATCGGGCATTAATTGCATTAGACTTGCTTGGAAAGGAAACGCACCCACATTTGGTTCGATTGGTTTCGCAAAACCCTGCACATTTCTTTTTATTTTTAATACCTTTATATGATTTTTAAAAAATTACTTACAGTAACTATCGGAACGTTGTTAGAAAATTTTAAGTTAATAATAAAAGTAAAAATTGCGAGAATTTGCATTGTGGTTTGTTCGTAAAGCGAGGTTTGGATGTTTTCAATTGAGAGTTCTGATTGAAATCTAAAAATTCAGGGTCAGTGTTGTTAATCTGTACAGGAAATTCTAACTCCATGTTCTTTATTTATTTAGGTTTGTTTCGTTTTTAAAGAGCAGGTTTAATCAAATGTAATTATACTCCCGTCTTCAGCAGAAAGGGGGAAAATTAATAAAAAGAAACAGGCACTTCTGTTTCTAATCTTTTGATATGTACAAAAAAAGGTAACCGTTTTAATTACTGTTTGTCATGCATTTCAAACGAAAATAATGGCGAGGTATTAAATTAAATGCATAGTTTTAAACGTTAGATAAAAATGTCTGCAATGTAAATATTTCGCTTTTACATTGAAAGCCCCAATCACACGCAGCTTATTCTGAATATATATTACTGTTTTAATTTTAATTTGCATTTAATTTACTTTTTAATATTTGATGCATGTCGTTTGGTTGCATTCACAATAAATGTTCGCTTTGTGATTTGATTTATTTTCAATCCAATCTACAATTAACTAATATGAAATTACTTTCATAATAAACTTATTTAGACATTGACTTATTTAAGTAAATATAAAGATAGGAATTCTTTAAGATGAAACATTTTGTGTGATGGGGTTGAAAAGTTGCTGATTGTTACTAGTTCTTTGTTATATAATTAATCATTATAGGATTAAAGGAAGAATATGTTATTAAGGATACTTTAAACTATGTTAGTTTTTATTTAAAAAAAACACGAAATAATTATAAAGCAATAAAATAAAATATGATAGCTTACGAGAAAATCGTCTCCGCATAGCACTTCCATATGTTTAAATATTTTTTAATGAAAATTTGTATAAACAGTTTAAACTAGGCGTGCCGCGAGTGTTATGACCTCAGATTTTTACAAATTTTTCCATTTTTATGATCTTCGCCAAACCCCAAACCCCAAATAAATGATTTCTGGCTACCTGAAACCTTTTATTGCTGCCCAAGTTTAAACTTTTCTATATTAGACGTTTTACCTACTTTGATATACCCATGACCAACTTTTTACACCGATGACTTTTCTGCCCCAAGGCACAACCGAAATTAATTTTTCTACTGCCTGTTAGAATTTTACGAAGTCCTCAAATCCTCGTAATATGCAGAGGTAGTACTGTATGTGGTTTGCCCGAATACCGAATATCAAATAACGAAATATTCGGTTTATAATTAGCCGAATCGTTGAATATTCTATCAAAGCATATTTTTCTTAATTTTCTAAAAAAATATATTTCAAAAATCCTTCGATATTCATATCGAAAAATAAATAAATTTTTTTTATAAACTTCTTCTGATACGTTTGTCTATTAATGTGTGAGGTTGGCTTGTGTGTTTGCTTTTCACCATTTGGTTCTATCGCTTTCTAGGTTAGGTATTATATGAAGGAGGGAGAGATTGGGGTTTATGGTGTTGAGCCAGTGTTCCTTCGGTCTTCCTTGTGGTCGTTTGCCAGGGCAAGTTGAGGTTGTAGTAGGTCGAGGAAAGTGAGTTTTTCGACAAGCGGCAGAAGTGGCAAAATCAGCAGATATTGAAGCGACGTCGTACCTATATCACCGTTGGGCACATGGTCTAGGCTTGTCATACCGACTATCCAACGCAAGATCTTGGTCTCGAAAGCGGATACTTTGTGTTTCACCTTCTTCTTGGCTCGCCAGCATTTGCTGCCGTACAGTGCGACGGTACGTAGCACAGCACGGTATATTTTCGACTTAAGGCGATTGCTCATGTTTTTGTCGCATAGTATAGGGGAGACCGGGTATAGATGTGTCACGGGTAGGTTGTCACAAAAGCCATAACAGCAAACCTAATGAATTAATAAATTTGTTTACCCGTGTCCAAGAAGCCCAAGCACAACACCTCCTTGCGTACTTCACTTCAGTTCTCTCTGAAATACCGTATAAGAAATATATTCATTTGTATTTTTTGTACAGTGAATGTAATTTTTTGTGAATCTGTGTTGAGTCTCGTAAGTATATTTAAATTTTGCATAGTGATATATTTTTTCTTGTATTTATGATGTTTAAGATATGCTTCATGATATTATTCATACGGTTTCTTAAATGACCATTGATTTAAATTTATTTTGGGAGTTAAGGTAGAAGTACCGGTTTTGGACACTGTACCAGTTGTGGACATTTTCCACTTTATTTTGACAAATGTCAAATATAAGAATTATCGCTACTTGCTATAAGTGTAATTAATGTATGTTTAACCCTTAACTGACTATTGGCGCCTGAGAGGCGTTTCAATAATTTTACTAATAATTTTTTCTCTTTTATTTTGAATATTTATTTTTTCTTTTTTAGTACTCTTATAATAAAACGTTAGAACTTGCAATTCATTATAAAATACACTAAATATTTTCAATGACAACTACAATTTGGAATATTGTTTAAACTCCGTCAACCTATGTAGTCGGTTAAGGGTTAACTACGATAGAAACATCAATGATGTTTTTTTCATATTTATTAAGGTATTTTATCAAAATTACTCAAGTGTCTAAAACTGGGTCTAACGTGTCCAAAACCGGTACTTTTACCTTAATTGTCCAAAACTGTTTTGGGGAAAGTTGACTCAAATTAACGGGGGCTAGTTGTCACCTGTGCAAAGCAACCATGAATATGTGCGGCATTTTTTTATTGGTTTCTAGGGTTTTACTACATAAACGATTGGTTGTAATAATACATTTGTCATTTTTGTTACCATAACCTAAGTTCGGTAGATAGAATAGGTTAGGAATAGCATATGCATTTGTTTTGTCGTTTTGTATTTTATCTTTTATTTAGCGGGTGATTACCTACCCCAAACACTATGACAACCATCCCTGACACGGGGTTAAAAGTCGCACTTTTTTTTTCAGAAAAATTATAATATGTTCTCTTTAGACAATGATAGACAAAAAGTCTTTATTTCATTTGATATTAGAATAAATACACTATCTATTGATATATAAATGTCATTGATAAATTAAGACCATGGGCTCTATAAATACAAAAGAAAAAAATTGTGACTTCCAACCCCGGTCTCCCCTACCTGTGACGCAGCGCTACTGTAACCATGTCGTGTTGACTCGGTTGAAGTGAGAGGTAGTTTTTTTCTATAATATCCTGATTCCGCTCATGCATTTTCCACCATTTAATGCGACAAGTTGTGAGTTCTTCTTTTCAATTTTGGGTGGTGGCATTCGCAGTTTGGCGATGACTGGTCGGTGTTGTGGGGCAACTGTCTCGTATGGAAATGACCTTTACGTTAAGAACTGCGCTTAGTCAACTGCGCTGTATAAGCAGATAGTCGATTTGCGATGAATTTGAACCACTCCAAAAAGTTTTCAGGTGAGACTCGCGTTTGATGATCCACGTGTTTGTAGTAACAAGGTAAGCAAGTCCGCAAACTCAAGCACTCTTTTGCCATCTGCGTTGCGTGTACTGTAGGTTTTGCCATCGGGCCGTTCAGGTCGCCACCGATTTTTAGGTAAGCGTCCGTGAGTACTATACGCACCTATACGTACATACCTGTACGCACCTGCTGCTCAAGCAGTTCTCAGAACGCGTTCTTCTCGCTTTCTGTGCGACCAGTCGGTGGTGGGTAAGCAGAGAATATGTGAATGTTGTGCGTGAAGTGTTGAGCACCGTCTTCATCGATCTGTCGTCGATGGGCTTCACCTCATTGACATAATCTTTAAATCGCGTTAAAACTGAAAAGAGTCAAATGGGTGAAGGTGGTATGCGACGTTTTTGCTAAAATATCGAAATTACTGTCAATGGAGGTGTAGGTGATTTTGTTGTATAATATGGACACTTCCAGGGTAATATTTTAGTTTTTATTGTAAACGTTTTATCATTAATAATTAAAAGTGTTAAGTAAACAACAAATGAATTGTTTAATTTATAAGTAGTAGTAACGGAGTCTTGGAAAGTGAAGTAGAATGTCAGACCCAGAAAGCAACAAAAATATCAGTCTGCTTGACGAACACAGTATGGCACAGTAAACACATAAGGAAAGAATCTAAAGTTAGGATATATGTCAGTCATAAGACCGATTATAACTTATGCAGTTAAGTCAAGATCAGTTATACTAACAGCCAAACAATTACTGGAGCCAACTGAGATAACGACGCTGCGAAAAATAATGAGGATAACTAAAAGAGACCACATACGAAGTGAGAAATCTAGACGTATGTGCAGAATTCAGAAAATGGAGGAGTTGAATCAAGGAAAGACGATCAGAATGGAATAGTCACATATTAAGGATGGATAATGCTAGTGAAGAAAGCTCGACACTTATCACCCAAAGGTAGAAGATCATCGGGTAGACCAAGAAAGAGGTGGAAAGATATGCTGGAGCAAAACAAGCTATTAACTTTTAAAGAAGAAAAAAAAGATTTTTAAGTTATTGTTCTAGAAACTTTATTTTTTGCATATAATTTTTTTTTAAATTTTTAGGTACAGTAGCGCCCAAAAGTGAGTGCCGAAACCGTTTTTCACGCATAACTTTTTGCAATCTCGGCCAATTTACTTCAAATTTCAGTATATTGTACAGTTTGATGTTGGAAAATATTATTAATAGTTAACTGTTGCGCAGATACAGTATTTTAGGTTATGTTTCATTTCTACTGCAATAGTCATTTTTTACATATTCCGCGCCGTCACATTATTGGTTTTTTCTTGAATATTTGGGTTATTTTTTGTGTTCAGTAACAATTGACCAAGTTGTAACAATGCCAAGGGTTGAAACTTCTCCAGCCATTCGGAAAGCAATTATAGATATGAAAAACTCTGGCATGAAGGCAGCTGCCATTTCACGGATTCTAAAGATGCCAGCTCGTACTGTCTCAAGAATTATTCAAAGGTTTGATCAGAGAAATTCTGTTGAGAATGATAAAAGAACTGGTAGACCACGTGTTACTTCTTCCCGGCTGGATACACGCATTGTTCGTCGCTCCAAAGCGGATCCGATTCTCTCAGCTGTGGATCTGGCAGCAGAATTCAATCAAAGTGAAGGTCTAAATATTAGTCGAATGACAGTTTCCCGAAGATTGAGTGATGCTGGTTTGAATGGCAGACGTCCAGCTAAAAAACCTTTCATCAAACTCAAGAATCGAAAGGATCGCGTGGATTTTGCAAAGCGGCACTTGCATTGGACAGCAGCCGAGTGGAGTCAAGTACTTTTCACAGATGAATCTAAGTTCAATCTATTTGGAAGCGACGGAATACAATACGTAAGACGTCCTGCTGGAGAAAGATACAATTCAAAATACATAAAACCGACAGTAAAACATGGAGGTGGATCAGTTATGGTTTATGGAGCCTTCTCTCGTAATGGCATGGGCCCCATCATTAAAATTAACGGAATAATGACTGGCCAAAGTTACAAAGATATGCTGACTAATGTCGTCTTACCATGGGCCCATACAAATATGCCTCCTAGATGGATTCTACAACAGGATAACGATCCTAAGCACACCTCCTCGATTGTCAAGACTTCATTGCAGCAGCAACAAATCAGGATTCTTCAGTGGCCCAGTCAATCTCCCGACCTCAACCCGATAGAACACTTGTGGGAAGAGCTGGCAAGACGTTGTCGAAACAAAAATATTAAGAATAAAGATGAGAAATTTGCCGAATTGGACAAGGAATGCAATGCAATGCCTGATTCAGTCTTTGAAAATCTTATTGATTCAATGCCATCTCGCTGTCAGGCAGTTATAAAATCTCGTGGTTTCCCAACTAAGTATTAGGCATTTTTATGATTATAAAATTGTTTTAGTGTATTGTTATAAAGTTATTTTTCATTAAATCGTTCTTAGTGTTCTGTTCTGAAAAATGCGTTTTTTACACAAATAAGTCTGAGCTCGTTTAACTTCCGTAAATTTTTGTTTATCACGTTTTAAACATAATAATTCTTTTTCTCATACAAAACTGTATAACATACTCAAAAATGAAGTAAAATGGCCCATATTTTAAAAAGTTCTTCTCGAAAAATGATTTAGGCACTCACTTTTGGGCGCTACTGTATATTTTAGGTGCATACTAATTTATAAAATTACATTGAAAGTTACAAGTGTCCGATTCTTTTTGATATTTCACTGTATATTTGTTTACTAATGGTTTTAGACCTGACACTGATCTTTATTTCTTAGCGAAATAAATAAGATGTACATTTCTTTAACCACGTAAATCAAAAGATGAGAAAATGGTTGCCAAAAATGGAATAAATTTTTTATTCATTGTTTCCTACTCTTTAATTTTTGATGGTGCAGTTAATATTGTTTGTCTAGGGCAAGTTCTTACATAGTTTAGAGACTGTCTTCCCTGTGGCGACTCAGAATTGGGATAATAAATAAATTAAGAAATAAAGTTGCACGAAATAAAATGAAAACGGTCGACGTTTGCCGGTGGAAGGTATTAATAATTAAGGCAGAGATTTAAAGTAGAATTTTCATATTCGCCCCTTATTAAAAGCGTCTCAAAAATGATTTGTTGCACCCTCTTTTAAAAGCTCAGGTTATAATGTAATAGGATTTCTGACTTATGCTTTAAAACGTCGCAATAACGGATTATTTACTTAGCGAAAATATTTGTAAATTATTGCAGGAAGCGTTTTACCTACGAAGGTATTATTAAGAAAGGCGAAAGCAGGCCCTGAACGCTATAAATGTTATAAGTACGGAATTAAATATGATAAGAGTTATAAATTAGCTTTTTGTTCAATTTATTTGGAAAATAAAGAAAGCGAATTATTTAAAGGAACGAAATTCGAGTTTGTTACATTTCGACTTATCAGACGTGTCTTTGGCAAGCTCTTTGTTCGTTTTGTGCGTATGAAAATTTGGTATTGTTGTGTTTCCATCAGAGTTTTCGCTTTTGTGATTCGGTAGCTTTCTGTTAAGAGCAGGTGTCTGAATATATATAGAAAGAAATTTCGTATGTTTATGAAATTTCTATGGACTTTGATGTTTGTTGTATTATTTACACCTTTGAAATATTGTTTGATGTTAACCGTGGGCGCAGAAAATTTATTTCTAAATTACGTTCGAGTAGTCTTTTGAGCCGAAGAAGACATTAAATTTCGCTTTTAAAATAATTAATAGGACGACCGACCGATTTTAATTATAAGTCAAAAATAACTCGAATCCACAAGCTTTTGCATTACGATTATTCGTAAATAAGCTTCTTGCTTGTTTAGGCTTTTGATAATTGCATTTCGATGCATTTGCAAATTACACAAAAGACTCAACTCAATGAGTAAACAAACCAAGCGGTGCATAAAACTTAAAACACAATTTACCCAAATAACCCAAAGCCTTTTCAAAATACACAGCTATCCGCAATTCGTTTAGCGTCAGTTTAAAATTTCATATTGATAACTGCATTCCCGTTCTTGTCGAGGAAACTAATTTCACCTTAACCGAATTCTGTTTCTTTTTTTCTTGGTATAAAACGAGAAGTAAGATCGACGTCGCAAAATCGTCGTCAAAATTCATTCGTCGACTGCGGAAATTAGAACGAGATCCTGTCTTTGATAACAGTCTCAACAAATTTATTTCAAATCTTCCACCTGATTGCTGTTATATATTTCTGGGGCGTTCGTGCGAACACTCGATAATAATGATGTTGGGATTTACGTCTCATTTCCATGGCTTCCTGAATGCTATCTGTGTTAAATCTTTGCTAGAAATGGCCGGTAGCTTTACACGCCCTTTTTCTTTCTTCGAGCTCGAATTCGTTTTTTACTATTCGTTTCTTGTTATTAGTTGCTTTTCGTTCGAAAACGAGCCTTCGTTCACCTTCTCGCCAACAGTCTGCTCACGTTTAGGAAATAGAATTCTGAATATCTACTATTCTTATTGTTGAATTTATCAGTTTTCCGTTTATGGAAATTTTACATTCCTTCTTGGGAGGTAATTGCTGATGTTTAAAGCGTTTAAATAAACATAAAAGCAAGGCTTTGTGGTTCATAACTCTTTAAAGGTGTTTTAACAATTCTAAATTGCTTTATAATTTTTTGATCTTTACTTTTCATCAAAGTTTATCAGTTTGATCAGCTCCGACCACATTAACAAGTTGTTTGTTGGACTGAACTAGATATTACTGATTTATTGCGATCCACATATTAGAACCTTAAAGGTCAACTACAGGGTCGTCCAACAGTCCGCATTAAAAAAAAACAAAAATTAAATATATGAAAAATCATGTAAGTTATGGGATGACGGATACGACAGATCTATGACGTCAGTAAATCACATCCATCTAACACAATGGTTCCCAAGCAGTGGTCCGTCGACAATCAGTAGTCCGCAAGAGCTAAAATATGGTACGCAAAAGATTTCAAACTTTGAATTCAAGAACTTGTACAGAAGATGCAAGCTCAAAAATCTCATTGATGCAAACTGAATTATCTACTAAAAATGATATGTTTTCAACTATAACACTGTTAATTAAGATTATTTTAGAATTGGTCAAAAAAAGGTTGGGATCCACTGGTCCAACAAGTAATATGACGCTGTTTCTTTACTTTCTACGATTTATGTACTGGCATTAATAGAAATTTCTTAATTGAAATAATAAGGTATTAATTTTTTTTATCAAAAATAAAAATATTTTTTTTGAATTTATTTATTAATTAAATAGTAACTTGTTATACATTTTTGGAAAGCCCTCGACAAGCTCTACCCAACTATTTAAAAAAATTGATACCCTTTTGTTTAAGATAAGAAAGTTGTAACCATTTCCTGTTAAACCGGAAGTGGAACAAAATTTATATTTAAGGCAGTGTATAGATCGAATAAATTAAAAACACTTTTATACTTGTATTTTTTTGACCCTATTATTAGTTTAGGAGTTATAAGCTCGTGGCCCTTTATTGAAACACTACAATTTAAAATAAAAAAGTTTTATTTTTTAAATTATTTTTTGATCAAATGGTAAGTTGGTATACAATTTTGGAAAGCTTTGGACGAGCTCTATGCAATTATAAAAAATATAATTGCTTTTCTATTTAAGATAAGGAAGGTGACACCGTTTCCGGTAAGTAATACAAAATTTTAATTTATGGCAGTACAGAGATTGTATAGATTAAGAAACATTTATACTATTTTTACTATTTTATGAATTATAAGCTCCTGGCACTTTAAATGATACACCCGGTATAAATAGACTGGCAGTAAATACTAAAACAAACTAGTGCGTTAGAATACAGAAGCGAGAAGAGCGAAAGTACGCTCTTTCTACACCGATATAGAAAGGAACCACGAAAGTGTACTCAATTCTAACATGGAGAAATCGACCACTTTACTACCGCCGCATAGTACCCGAAAATCAAACTTTCACAGTGGGTATTACAAAAAGTGTAATTTTTATATTTAATAATATTTATTTATTTATATTTATGTCAACTATAGTCTGGGTTTCGATTGCACTTCCAACAGGCATGCTCACGGGTTATCACTTCTAACGCATGAGATTGACACCAACAATAATTTTTAGCATAGACTTTTCTTAGTTATTAAAGTGATTTAAAAGTACTCGACTATATTTAATAAATTTTCCCTTGAGTTACATGGACATATAATACAAGGAATTAATAGGGGAAAGTGGGGTAGGCCCGGACAGCGTGTAACCGCGGACATAAGAATTTCCAAGAACCTAATCACGTTGCATTGGTAAAATTTTCTTTAAAACAGGCGTCGTTTAGAGTAAAAACATATGCAATTTAATTGTCACGTAAACACCGAGTCTGTTACAATTTAAGGAGTAGTTTGTAAAATATAATAATTTTTCATCGCGTTCGTCAGATTTTATTTCAAGTTATCAACTAGAAAACGTAAGTGTGAATACTTATTTTTTTTTAAGTTGAAGAAAATGCATTATATTTAAACTTTGTAATAGTATTTGAAATATTTCTACTACACCTTAGGAGCTCTGAATAAAAATGTTAAATATTGAGAATCTAGTACCCCCGGACACTAAAATGTCGGGTATCGCCGGACATTATTTTAGCTTAATTAATAATCTTTTTCAAAAGTTACTCTATACTACAGTTGAAATAAATAACTTGTCAGTGCTTTATTATTTATTGTGATAATAAATAGTGGTTAAATGACTGTACTTTAGTCAACTTTGTGTATTTTTCACATCCAGTACGAATCGCAACGGTGGTCAACATCTATACTGACCCGGTGCCTTCAATCGGCACAGCACATTTATGAAAACAACTGTTACGATTTCCTGATGCATCAAAAAAACATTTAGCAACGGAGCTCAAAAAACCCATAGAAGCGATATTTTAACATCTCCATTTAAACAAAATTTAGAGAAAAAGTAGAAAACTAAAAACAATAAATTTGTCAAAGCAAAAAAACAAAAAATTGCTAAAAATATTGAAAACAGACAAAAATATTCGAAGTTTTTCCCAAAAAGACCGGGAGAAAGAAACCGAATGCATCATATGCAAAACAAACTTTTGATGAAGACTGGATTGAATGTTATGAGTGCAAAGACTGGGCACATAAAAATTGTTTAAATATTAATTATTTTTGTGATGTTTATAAGGCCAAAAAACGATTGGGCCACCAATAAGTACTAGTCCGGGGCTACCCGCCACTTTTTGTATTGCCAAATATAAGGTCAAATTGGATTGGCCATATTTCCTAAAAAAACAAATATATCATTACAAATTTTAATTAGTATAAACTTAAAAGTCCCTACTTTCATTTTAAATCATAAAAAATAAATAAATTTATTTATTTATATTTTTTATTTCTAATTCTTTCAAGTGTCCGGGGCTACCCCATCTAACTTCTCAACTGGTGTTTCTAATATGGCTCATAAACCGTGATTACACTTTGCTTATGAGCATTTTGTAAATTTGCTAAACTTTATCAGAAATTACATAAAGAACAACAAATAAAGTTACTTATTACAGTGATCAAGTAATTGTAACTTTTTATTAATTGAAATATTAATACAAATTAAAAATTTCAGCAAATATACATCGTGTTATGTATATGTACCTACATATGTAAAATAAAAATATGGAAACGATATCTAATTTAGTTTTTAAAAACTGTCAAATTAGCGTTAGAATTTAAAAAACCTAAATTTTTGTATCAACTAACAAATTTTTAGCTGTCAGATTAGACTGTAGTCCCCTTTTTGTCGGGTAGTTATTAAAGTTATTAACCAAGTTTATTTTCGTAATTTAATAATCCAATAGGTATTCTTATCTAAAGTGTTTTATTTAAATTGAATGTTTTACGATAGGCTTCATTTTCATTATTTCTATCGTATTAGGGTTTTCCGAAACTAAATTGGGTGTCATATGTTAGGTCCCTTAAAGTTCTATAAATCTGTAAAGCTTTATCCAACCGCTTAAGCCCTCTGTTAAAAACTAACTCTTTCCACAAGTCGCAAGGCTTAAACGTTTTATTTATTTTCTATTTATAAGGAAGTTTTCTTATTGTTTTAAAATAAATAAATAAGTATTTTTTTTATTAACAATTTTTACAATTACAGTCAAACCTCGATAAGTCGAAGTCCAAGGGACACCAAAATTAATTCGAATTATAAATAATTCGAGTTATTAAAAAAAGTCAGTTACACACTTACGTATAGGTATCATTCATTTTTAGCTCTTACCATCCAAGTCACTCTTTCCTTACTGCGTTTCCCACCGTAACACTTTTTATTTAAAAAAGTCAAAGTTTTATCTGGTAAGCATTTAAAAAACAAAGCAGTTTCATCGGCGTTAAAAATATTGCTATGTTCATACTCTTGCAGTAATGGTGTTAAGACTTTATGCCTCCAAAGTTCACACTCGTTTTCAGACACTTCTGCACTTTAACCACATATTACTTTTTGAATGATGAGGTTCCTTTTTTTTTAATTCTCCGACTAACCCCGACTTGCTTTGAAATTATCATAATGTAATAGGCGCGCGAACTCTTCTGATTTTTGTAACAGTACAGGTCCCGAAATCGAAATATTTTTACTACCTGCATATCGCAACCATTCAATCATAGCTTTCTCCAAATTGGAAAAAAGAGACAGCTTTAGCCTTTTTCTAGAATTGTGGTCATTTGTATCTTCAGCAGCTACAATTAGGTCTTTGTTTTTTAAAGTGATTGATAAAGTGTTTACGGGAATACCAAAATTTTTAGCTATATCCTTTTTTCTTTTGCGCCTACGTTCCTTTTCTTTATAAAATTAATTTTCTCCCTTATGCTTAAACTTTTTAATTTTCGTTTGCACTCCATGTTAATAGGTAAATAATTTTAGAAAACGTATTAAACTTTTTTAGATTTTCTGTTATACTCTGTTACAAACTATAAAGAACGTAAAACACATTTGTTAGTCTTCGTAGTGGACGAATAACTACCAAAATAAAAACTAAAATGCAAAAATAGTTTCTTTTCTTGTAAAATAAACGGCAAAACCATCTTAAAATTCATAACTGTTCATAAGGCATTTAAACATAAATTAGTTTTTAAATTCAATTGAAGTGCCGCCGTCAAAACAGCTTGTAGTATAAAGCCTTTTCATAGAATAAACCTTTTAAGCAGCAATAACACCGAACCGCACCTGTTGTTAATCCTCTCTCAGGTAGCGAAATTTTTAGAAAAGTTGTAAAATTTAGCTTTGAGTCATCGACCTATTTACTAATGGAAACTTGAATTTAATAAATTGTAAAACGCTTCTATTTATTAAATAATTCGATTTATTGATATTCGAGTTATTGACATAAAAATATTAACGTTGAGATAGGCAAATCTTAGGGAAACTGGTTCGAGTTCGAGCTATCAAAAATTCGGCTTATCGGCGTTCGACTTATGGAAGTTCGACTGTACAGTCAAACCTCTATTATGTGAATTTTTGATAATTCGAAATCGAAGCTAGTATTTCAAAACGATATACCTATTAGGACGAGTCCAGAAATATATTTTTTTTATTAGCATAGGAATAGAAATTGTAGCTTATATAAAAAGTGGATTGCCTTTAACTTATATCGCTCAGGTCTTTTATCGGCAAAAAAGTGTGCAATGATTGTGTACCTTTAATCGTTTTTGATGGAGAATATCGTACATCTAACACATTTTTTTTGTTTAAATAATCATCATTCGTTATAAAAGTAAAATCAACGCCTGTAAAATTCTTGATTGCCCAGGAATGCAAATCTTGTGGAGTCAGTATAGGTTCTTTATTTTCCATTTGTAATGAAGCTCTAGCAGCATGTCGTTTTACTGAACCTGCAAGCCCGTCACATGGTCCTTTGCCATGAGCAGTTGCAAAAAAATGCCACTCAGCATTGATTTCAAAGTCAGCATAATGATAACATAAATTAGTAAATGCTTTTTTGTTCTTAAATTGCTTTGATGCTCCGTCGGAGAAGTAAAAAATCTTATCAACAACAGCAAATTTTTTCTGTTGTTGGCGCCTTTTTATACCTGTATCAGGTTTAGGTGTTTTCCCCGCTTGAAACTTTGAAATTTTTTCTTTAGTAGAGTAATCAGTTGTTCTTGAAATAAATAAATCAAAACTGTGTCATGTTTAAGGCAATCTGAAATACCAACTAAGCTAAAATGCTTAATAGTATCATTCTCGTTATAATAAACTACTATTGGAAATATAGTAGCTTGGTCATTATTCCAATGGAAGCCATGGGCAGCTTCTTGCACAACGAATGCATAGTTTTCTGCAAAATCAAAAATCACCGCAAATTCACCACTTTTCAAATTCAATTTCGTATCAGAGAAAAACCGACTTTTAATTTTTGCTATATAATCATGTTTTAAAAGTTTATCAAGTTGCGTCACTAACGTGTCAATAAATTCATCAGAATCAGAAGTAACGTTTACGATAGTACATCGATCGGTTGATGTCCACATTTTATATTGAATTTCATTTACATCAGATTCTTAAAACGACGTACGAAAATAATTAAGGATTTCTTCATTATTTGGACGGGCTTGCAGGTTCAGTAAAACGACATGCTGCTAGAGCTTCATTACAAATGGAAAATAAAGAACATATACTGACTCCACAAGATTTGCATTCCTGGGCAATCAAGAATTTTACAGGCGTTGATTTTACTTTTATAACGAATGATGATTATTTAAACAAAAAAAATGTGTTAGATGTACGATATTCTCCATCAAAAACGATTAAAGGTACACAATTATTGCACACTTTTTTGCCGATAAAGGATGAAATTGGTTATGCTTTTATCAAAACTGTATCAATATCTGAAAAAAGTTCAAAAATAAAAGTATTTTAATTATAATGATATTACGTTTAATTTAATTGTAATGAAAGAAAAAATATGCACATCGCCAAAACAATATATTTTGTGTAAAAAACTCTCAGCTTTCAGAAAAAAAAGTCAAATTTGCAGTATCTTGCGCCGCACACTGAAAAAAATCAATTTTTCCACTTTAATCGGATATTTAAGGGTCTATTGATGAGTTTAGGAAAAAATAAATATTTTCATTTGAAAGCTGAGAATTTTTCCCACAAATACAGTTTTAGATTAATTTTATAAAAAAGTTTTCCTCATTAAAAAAATTGATCAAAAAGTTGAAAAAAATTTTTTCCAAAATTTCAAAAAACCAAAACTCCGAAACCGCTGCATATTAAGGGCTAAAACTTTCAGGGAATTTTTTTCTTATGACAGAGAATATCTCCACAAATTTTGAACAGAATCCGCGAGGGTCGCCCCGTAAAAATGACTTTATTTCGTGGAATGACCCATATATAAAAATTTAATTAAAATTTAAAAAATTAATAATTTAGCATTTATTTATTTAACATTTAACAAATTGCTTTTTAAAAATTATCACATAATACGAAATCTAAGAGCTAAATTTATGTGTCGCACCAAGACCCGCATAACTCTAGTTAGATGACTAATCGGCAATGCATGTGAGACCTGCAAATGGAACTTCATGGTGGGATATTAATTCACATATTTTTTTAATATGTATCTACATATTCCATTTTAATAAGAGCCAAATCATATTTGCATGAATTATAAGGCGGCTCCTGCAACATAAAGCTATAGAGTACAACTTTTAAAAGCATTTGGAAGAAGACTTTTGGATGTAGCCCCCGTATTTGAAACCCCAATTCATATTAACAACTTCCGACAACAAGTTAAAGATAGCGGGGGTGTATACGAGGGGAAAGCCATCAACAGAAAAATATAAAGGATTACATGTAGGAAGTAATTCGTTATTTAGCTGTCGTGTTTTTGGGGAATAAAATTTGTTCCCTTCCAGTTTTAACAATTTTACATTTAATATCGTAATTAAAATTGCTTTCGTTTTCCGTATTTTTTATTTTTTATTATCCGGTCCCTAATATAAATTTAAAATTGCCGTTAGAAGTTCTGAACATTACGGTCAATAATGCAAACCGTTGCCATCAACATGCATAAAACATTTTTCCAACTTTTTTAAATTAAAAACTTTATTGGGCACTCGACTGATGTCATTAAGGAAGAAAATTCTTCTCTTTTTTTTCTAAATATTCGAAATTCCTCCTTCATTCTTACCAACGAAATAATTCATCTTCGTTCTTTCGTCAGCCCTTTAATTCTTTTCTTAATTCTTCGGTGTACAATAAAGCCCTTAATGAATTACAGCCGGAAATATGCAAATTTATAAAGACTTAATTTCAGATAAGCCTGGCATACGAAGGCCATTTTATTTGATTTACTGTTTCCATTCAAAAATTGTTGAGTTTAGATTTGTATTTATTTTTAACTCAAACCTAATTCTTCGTGTCATTCAACAACACCTTCGGAGTCCGTTTTACTGGAAGTGCTCTTATAAATAATTATTTTTAGCAAAATAAAATATGAATGATCTGGCCTTACGATAAACGCGCTTCTAATATTAGAATTATACCGGTGATCCAGTTATTTTTTTAAGACTTTACGTTCATCTTGGAAGCTTTTGCATATTTAAAATGTAAATTAAAGCAGTTTCTGTTCGCGTTTATTTCTATAACGATATTTAATCAGATGTATTCGCGCTAAACTGTGTAAATAAACGTTCATTAATTCCAAGATGATTTAATTAATTAATTAATTAATCTACTAAGCACGCAGAGAAGGAATTCCCGAATTCATTTACTGGATGACAGTCAGCACTTTATAGGTATGTATTTGGCAAATTTATGAAATTTGGACTTTTTAAGATAATGTTTTGCCTTTTCGACTTAATTACTTCCATTAGTGTAATCCTTTATGACAAACTCTTGGTAGTCAAGTAAATAAATAATTTCGAACTCTCGATTACCCTTCTGTATACTAAGTGACTAAATGTCACATGCAGTACTAGGCGGGGTTTGCCATACCCCGAAAATAATATGAAATAAAATCCACAAAATTGTACTTTATGATAGTTTAATGTTAAGAAATATATTTTAAGAACTAATAATGAATAGGTTTAAGTAAAACATATTTATTTATACATTAGAATAGACTTTCATTAATAAAAATACAAAAACTTAACGGTTTCTTCAACTTATACAGGGTGTTTCACGACGAGCTTACTCTATCTATATATTGGAAGCTACTCACACGATTTTGATAAAAAACGGTATAGAAGGATAACAAGTTATGGCGAATTCATCGAAAATATTTTGACAGACATGCTACTTCCGGTTATACCAGAAGTGAACAGCAACTCGTTATTTTAAATAGAACACCTTATATATTATTAACTTTTCGGATTCTACGTTAAATTTTAATATTACTTTGTGTAAAATACCCTATACCTAAAATGTATACTTTTCGAGATATTAATTTTCTTAATGAATAATTGACAGGTGCAGACCTTTATATTGAAAATTCTGTGTGAACATCTCTAATACCAAATAAAAACTATGTTGTCGGGTTAATGATTAGGAAGGTCAAGCTAATTGGTGATATGTTGAAAACTGCTTTATTGTATACACTATACAGGGTTCGTAAAAAAGTTATAAAAAGTTCAACTTCAAAAAAAAAAACAAATATCTTAATTTTTTTAAATCAAACTAGCATTATTTCTTCTTTTACTCAAAACGACCAAAAATAAGAGGAGTTTATGTTCACTTTCCTATACTTAAAAGTATGCATTTTAAGATATTAACATGAATTTAAAAATTTCAATTATTTCTGCTTTATTGTTGCTTATTATAAGTAGGCCGTGTAATGTAGCTGTCTTAATTAAATATCCAATCATGTCTTACTTTGTTTCTTGTTGGGTAGCACGGAGCTAATAAAACGCTTGGAATTAGCGCGGAAATTTACGATATATAAACCGCCACCTAAAACTTTTTTATTTCCAAAATTTCTAAATAGAGCGTCTTATTGCTTATGGTAATAAATGTTGAAGTAATGATCTTCAAATACTGCAAATATAAACAAAATCTGTGATTCGGAGTTCTGAACTTCTCCTTGTAAAATATATTCTATCTATTCAACTCACTGCGCAGTATACAAATTTCTGAACTAATTAATCATTTGTTTTTAATACATTGGTAGCATATTAATATGAAGCCAGGTATAGATAACACTCTTCTATGGAGATATATTTTAAAATAGCCAAGTATGTGGATGTCTACAAAGTTCCTCTTTGATCACTTCCATGTTCTCTTGATTGTCCCTTCTGAAAAATTGAAAAAATACTGAGATAGCTTATCCGGATGTGACAAGGTGTCATGCACCTGTAAAATGTATATCAAACCACCACCATGCTTTAGAACACATATACTGATAAGGGAAACTCATGCACTCGACCACGCGGATTTTGATCAGATATATGTCATTAAATAGGGCACATGGAGCAATAAAAAAGTAAATCGGGAATTGCTCAAGAAACTTTTGGTTTATAAACTAGAAGGTCAAATCCCGAAATCTGGAAATATTGCGTATGTAGCAGATCCTATTCATATATGAATATATGCTTATAAGCATAAATTATAAGGGAGTGTTCCCGGGTATGAGACAGGCTACAGATATGAGACAGTCAATTATTTTCATTATGCAATGTCAATATGGCCGATCTAATTACTGTCAAATATTTCTTTAGTCATCAGTCAGTTTTTGTGCTAACACTGAAATGAATCGACGCATTTCTTATATTACCTGCAAACATCGTATGTGAAATTGCATGGGGAAAACGTTTTTGATTTTTTTCAAAGTGTTGGTTTTTTTATGTAAATCAATTGAAAAAGGAAAGTGTAATGTATAGCATTTAAAGTTTTTCTCATATTTTACGATCCAATATTGGATTAGGCCAATATGTGGTTGGAAAACAATTTTTTTTTAAATTATTAAAATGTCGTCGTTGTCCGGGTATGAGACACAGCATATTACTACCACCCAAGGGTTCCAAAGCAAAAACATCATTAGTATAAAGTTGTTGCCGAACAAATTGAACGCTGTTAACAACATAAAATGCAATATTTGCAAGCGGCCAGTTCTTTTGAAGTGCGCAAACATGTGTGCAAGCATCTACACATGCAAACATTGCGTCGATTATGAAAAGGAAATTGATAAATAAAAATTATGGAAAGCATAAAAATTAAAATTTTGAAATAGATATGAGGTTTTTACTTTATATTTTACAATTTTTAATGTATTTTTGTAGGTGTCTCATACCTAGATACAAATTTTTTTCTTGTCAAAAAACTGATGCTTTGAAAATTGGTCATAAAATTTTGCATGTTAATGGTATCACAAAACTTTCTGCGGATAAAAGTTGTGTATTTTCATTACCTTTCCAACAGTGAAAAGAACACCCGACTTTATTTAACCAGTAAAAAATTTTGGCTCATAAACAAAACCCGTCTCATACCCGGGTACACTCCCCTACTTACCGGTAAGCGTAGATAACCTGTTACTATATGCAGCAGATTTTGATAAATAAAAGTGTTGATGCACTTTCTGAACGTGTGCCGATGCTACTAACCTCAGAAGGTGCCATAGCGGTCGGTTTTTCTCAGAGACTAAGATTGTGGTAAATTCAAAATATTGCTTTCTGCGTAATTATTACATGTCGTTTTTATTTTTGTTTTCGTGGTACAATAATCAGTTTTTTGGTGTTTTTTGTGTTTTCTGGTAAGTAAATGATTTGTTTTTGTTATGATATCGAATTTTTCTTGCATTACTAACAAAACATTATTGTTTAGAATATTTTATTTTCTGAAATCAGGCACCATTTGCTCATTAGTTTCTGTTTTTGTTTTCTATGAAATTAAAAATGCTTTTTTAGGTTATAAATATGCCCAAAAACAAAAAAAGAAACATTGATCGAAATCAGATCGCCGCTGATATTATGCTGCAAAATGTAAATGCAATGGGTCCCGCGCATTCAATACGTAGTGTTGCCAAAGATTTAAACATGATCTAAGGCACGCTTGCTCGATATTGAAAAAAAAACAAAGAAGAACGAAGGACAAGCTATTTTAGTCGAGTACATTATATTAGCTCTTGCTGTGTCAGCATCAGGAAACATTATACCTCCAATATTTATCCTTCTGCACAAAAACACTTCCCAATACATTTATAGGTAGCGCCAACCCATCAGGCTGAATAAACGAAGATTATTTTTATTTAAACCGAGCATCCATTCAGTCTGATGTTAATTTGCTTATTCGTGGGAACATTGACACGAATCCTGTTCAAATCCAAGAAAACTTCTGGAACCATGTTACCATGGGCCACTTGAAGATCATTTTCCAAGGGTCCAATTTAAATAACAGAATACAAAGTTCCACTGACTTAACCGACAACATAATCAAAAATGTTTTGACCGAGCAACAGAAAGTTAGAAAGCTCAAGCCATGGTCACCTAAAAGAAAAAAGGATTTTTTTAGAAGAAGAATTTAAAGGTGTTGCATTATATTTAATTTACTTCCAACTGTGGTGGACAAGCGAACCAAATGAAGAATAGGTGCGAAGTACCCAGTGTTAGCTAAGGCCTCATTCTGTATACGCTGGGAAAAAAGTTCTGTCCTATTGCTGTCCCAATTTTGCGTCAGATGATGGGAGCGACAGCAGTCACGTAGTTTCACAACATGTAAGTACCTACTGTTAGTTGAGACAACCAATTCCATATACGGGGTAAATTCTCACACTTTACTTTATTTTTTTATTATTTAAATGTCTCTTTAAAATAAACATGTAATGATGTTGGACTATTGTGCAAATATTAAAAGTCAAAGGAAAATAAATAATTAGTACAAAAACACACCAGATTTGTTTCATTTTGTACTTCCAGAGAGGTTTATGTGCTTTTTTTGACAACTTGGACGCGTCTCCCCTACAAAATTTATAGTTTAATAACAAATTTTATATAAGTATTTTTTTTACAAATAAAATTAATTTATAGCTTCTTTAAATAAATACTACTATAGTTCTTACTTAAAATCACATCTATTCAAGTTTTACTGTAATATCTATTAATAGAAAATTTACTGTATTATATTAAGTTAAAAATAATGATCTTTTTTTTTAGTGATTTTTAGTAATATCCCTCAAGAAATAAGAAGGAAATGATTGGGTTTTAGATTAAGATTGCATTTCGTGGTGGAATTAATATCCCAAGGGATGTTGTAATGCTTACAAGACATGCACCTTTAATGTTTCGATTTAGAGAAATTAATTTTGAGTTCGCATTTTGAGTAAATGATTCCTGTAATGAAGATGCGCGTTTATGAAAGAATGTAACGAAATAATGAAAGGTAAAGAGACATACACGCAAGTCACATAGAGGTCCCAAGACGAAGCCTTTAGCTTTTAACTGTTGGCCCTTTCGAGCAATTACCAAACTTCATACTCCCAAAGTTAGTAAGTATTTAATTATTTTAATTGGTACTCCGACACGCGTTCGTCGTTAAACAACTCTGCTTAACTTTGGAACAATGAGGAGGACAGAATGGAAGTTGCTCAAGTTTTGTGTACAATCATTTTTTCCTCTTGTTCAAATATTGGCGCTCAATTATCGTTATTTTTGTTTGTTACAGAAAGTAAAAGGGAAATACTGACACAAGAATTTGCAAACTTCTATTACCTTTTTAGAAGTAATATATATAAATACAGACTAAGCTACTAAATAAACATATTTACAACGAGCAACATAGAATAAATTATCACGTTAAGAACCATAATTTCTTTTTTTCTTTCACTTCATCTTCGTCATCATCTTAATAACATTAATTATAGAAACTTTATCACAAATAGTCAGGTTATTATACAATTCTTTTTTTTACATAATTTTATTTAAAAAGTTTTGCACACGTAGAAAGTTGGCTTTCGCTTTTAATTGAAATTTATTCAGAGTTTGGCTTTGAAGTTATTAATTAACAGAAATTTCCTTAGACGCAAGAATTTTCCTTTGTTGTTGCGGAAAAGGAGGTCGAAACCAAAAAGAAGGTGCGTGTAAACTTTTACACAGATTTTCAATAATAATAATTAAAAACTAAAGAGAGGAAAATTGCATTTTACACCAATTTAGCACACTTAGGCGTTTATAGCTTTTTTGTTCACGAAAATAAATCACCTTCCACTCTTTAGTTTTTGCTGTGTGTATACTCATTTTTTTATGCAGGCGATCGCAAATACAACTATAGAAACAATTCTTTCGTAGTCTTATGTTTATTTACTTCTTGATTATCGCTTATGTGCTTTTGTCGAATTTCTTTAGAGTCGCAGAGATAGCCGTTAGCAGTAACCTGCAACAAATTATTTTTATTACTTTCTTTCTATTTGGAACAACATACAAGCATTTCAACTCTACAAAACCAACGAAAAAAGGGGGTGGAAATATTTATAGACCCAAAACTGAAGCAAAACACTAAACATGTTCTTTTTTATTGCGTTATTCTTACACAGACAAAGTTTCACAGGGCCCCAGTCAGGATTGAATTTAAAACAAGCAAAATAAACTTCAGGAAAAACATTTATATTATAAGTGTTTTTTAGGATTTTCTACAGGAAAACTAAACTATAAAAAATGTTTGTGTATTAAAGAAAGGTAGAGATAATTAATTTTTAAAATTAATACGTATAGGTAAATATTATTTCAGTAACTTTTTTACAGTAGACAAAAACAATTCTGTATTTCATCCAGTTATGACTCTCTTGTATAAAGTAAATTCTAAAGCTTCAAAATGATCCTCCATTATAATATCACGAACTTTACATAAAGTTTTTTCAAAGATACTTAATTTTTCTTTTTCAAATAATTCCAATTTTGTTTTTAAAGCTATAATAGTCCGATGAGTATGTGCACGGTAGTGCAAAAAGTGGCATACTAACGATTGAGGAAAATCAATGCTGTCCAACTGGTGAGCCGTATGTGGCACATGAATAACATTAAGGTTTCATCCTAATTATTAAATAACTAATTATTTTTTTTTATAAAAATGACAGGTATAGTAGTTAACTACCAATAATTGCTTTGAAATTTTTACAAATATTTATTTTTAATATCGATAAGGAAGTAGTTGAGAATGGCTGCAGTAAAGGTGAAGATAAAGAAGATTTACTTTAATAATATTTTTTAATTTTCTATTACTTCTGAGAAAAAGTCCCATAATCAAATCAATATATCCATTTTTTATTATCATTCTTATTATTCTTTTTGTATCTGAATAAATAAAATGGAGTAATTTTTTAAGGTGATACTTAATTTTTTTTTGCAATGCATCCCTGGCGTAGAGTGACTATTTTTTTTTATTGCTGATGCTGGACAAGTAAAATTTTGGCGGCGGTTGTTTTGGTTGGAAAATAGCTGTTTACCCATTCAAGTTATGATTGCCGCACGCAATTGACAATTGAAAACGCGAAATTATATAAAACACGCAAATCGATGCTAGAGCCGTCTTTTGATTTTAATTTAATTAAGAATTGAAAAAAAAACACCCAAAAATATTTTTTGCTTTAAATAAAAAGTTATATTTAAGTGACAAATGATAAATATTTCTTACAATTTAAATATTAAAATAATAATTTTTATCACCGCAATAGTAACAAAGAGCGGATGACCGCACCCACTTTGTTCGTGGGTTCATCTCCGTTCTCGTGCGGAATCGACAACTTTACGCACGTGTTGCAAAATAAATATTAAATGGTTATATCAAATATTAAATATAATATACATATACCTATAGTATGTCAAACATACATACATAAATAAAAAAAATATCATTTGTTATTACAGAAGCATTTTCGACATAACTCTTAGTTAGAAAAATTTGTGTTCATTTATTTTTACCCGATTTCAATTAATAAATATTACGTTGCGTATTAAGTGCGAAAAGAAGCCGATTACGCCGTGGATGGAGACACGAATCGAAATTGTCTTGCACCTGCGGTGCACACGGTAATATTTGCGACCCAAAATAATTTAGTTGTCAACTGTCAATTTTAAAACATAACCAATAAGCCGGGTTGAAATTTCTTGTTTGTACAATTGTAGATTGCGCATGCATGGGAGTAACTCAGTTGCAAATGGTTACTTTCCACCTGTTTGATATGTCTCGAAAAGTCGACTTTTCAAATAGGCAGTGCAAAACAATTTACTTATATACAATCCTGTTGTTATTTTTTGACTTCAAATTTTTTTAGAAAATACCTATAAAAAATTACTTGCGGTTTTATGAACAAAAGTTGAACAGTATTGAGAAGAGTAATTTATAAGCGACAGATAACCCTTACTTAATTTTCTTCGATTAGAAACGTACATTTTTGGTGACATTCAACACATTTATGTACCTCGGTATTCTAAATAGCACTGTTACACAATATTTAATAAAAGATGTGTAATAAAGAAAATTCTTCTAGTTTAGTTTTAGGGCATTATTTTACATTATATTACAGTCAAATTGATGATATGTATAGCGATACGTATGGCTATTTTTCCGATATTTTGTTCTCCGTGCATATCCGTTAAATCACCATGATAAGAATATTTGAATGTCTAAAACAATAAAACGTATCGTTACTTTGACGATCCGCAATAAGGAAACTCCGGATAGTTAAATTAGCTATATGGCGTATCCTTGTGAAAGATGACTATACAACGAATAGCTAAAATAGCGATACGTATGGTCATTTTGACGATATTTTTTTCTACGTGTGATATTCGCATGTAATAAATTGACCATTCTAAATATTGTCATTAGTTGATTATATCTACATACAGTTGTGTTGAAAATAATAGCAGTATTTAACACTTGCGTTACTTTTACTGTAACTAAAATTTACTAAAATGCAAACTATGATAAAACAAAATAGGGGAAAAGTGGCATGAAAGAGCCAGTTTTAAAAAAAGGGATAAATAATATAGAAGGACATAAATAAATCAAAAATTTTTTTTAATCTGTAATTGTTCATGCATTTATGTACGTAGGGTAAGTGTAGGTATTACTGCGGTTTTTAGATAAGGATTTACTTTGGAAGTATTTTTTTTAAATCTATTTCAAAATATCGATAATTTTTTTATTTTATATCAGAGTTTCCCTTATTTTGAACTTAAAAAAAAATCAACAGCGTGACAAATTAATATTTTCTTTAATTAATAAACATTTTAAAGAAGAGTCTCCATGCATGTATTACTGCGGGTGAAAAAGTAGTTTGCTCCTATTACGGTGTGGAAATTACTGCGAATGATCCTGTTACTGCGTGGCTATTACTGCGGATAACCGAATATAGCTGTTGAGCTTTAAAATTGCATTAAACATGGTAAAAAACTTGTAAGCAAGAGAGTAGGTATTTATATTGGATTTATTATTAACTTTGCCCATTATTTATTTCTGTTCACGAATAATTTAGCTACTGCATAATTCTTATAGGTTAGTAGGAGCGCATTTGACATCCGCAGTAATACCTACAGTTAGATGCGTTTGAAAATGCCCGACCGACTTAAGCGACAAAACATGTTATTTATGAGTATTAAAAAAAATAATTATAAACAAATGACGAATGTATACGATAGTTTGCACTTGTAAACACACGTTATAAAATTTTTGACCATAAATAATGATTTTAAAGTGTTCAAATACTAATCATACTAAGTAAAAATGTGAAATCGGCAGTGCGTTTGAAAATGCCCGTTTTAATGTTTTCCATTTAGAACCGTTTTTTTCCAACAAACTATAAATATATTGTAGATGTTGTTTAAGAATGTATATAAGCAAACCATTAAAAGTTTATTGTAAGTGAAATTTTAAATGGTAGCACCAATAAATAGCGTAATTTGTATTTATTACATAAAACAACCATTTTTGAACAAATAATGACAATAGAACGTCCTGTCAAATTAAAATTTGACAATTAACATTACTAAGATTATTCTTCAAACACTGTAGATCACATTCCATATTTTGGGCATTTTGAAACATATCATTTAAGCATCATAACAGTAGAATTAATTTTATACACATCTTATTCACAAATTTATCGGGAGTAAAAGTCCGAAATAAAATAAACGACGTTGAATATTTTTATGCTTTCTTCGCCTTTTGGTAACTACTAAACTCGCAGGAGTTTATTATGTGAGTTACATTACAATCAATGCAGAGGGGCTCCAAATAAATATGGTGCAATTATTACTTTACTTTGTGAATTAAATCGGGTGTGCAGTTTCAAACGCACTTTTTTATACGGCCGTTTAAAACTGCACGCCGCCATCTAATCGACAAAATATTATATTTATGAGTATTAAGAATAATATTTATGACCAATTGGTGAATATATGCGCTATTCTGTTCTTGTGCAGCCGAGTTTTAAACGCCGTATAAAAAAATGCGTTTGAAACTGCACACCCGATTTAATTCACAAAGGTAATAATTGCACTATATTTATTTAGAGCCCCCCTGCATTGATGGTAATGTAACTTACATAATAAACTCGTGCGAGTTTAATAGTTACCAAAAGGCAAAGAAAGCCCAAAAATATTTAACGTCGTTTAATTTATTTCGGACTTTTACTCCCGATAAATTTGTGAATAAGATGTGTATAAAATGAATTCTACTGTTATGATGCTTAAATGATATGTTTCAAAATGCCCAAAATATGGAATGTGATCTACAGTGTTTGAAGAATAATCTTAGTAATGTTAATTGTCAAATTTTAATTTGACAGGACGTTCTATTGTCATTATTTGTTCAAAAATGGTTGTTTTATGTAATAAATACAAATTACGCTATTTATTGGTGCTACCATTTAAAATTTCACTTACAATAAACTTTTAATGGTTTGCTTATATACATTCTTAAACAACATCTACAATATATTTATAGTTTGTTGGAAAAAAAACGGTTCTAAATGGAAAACATTAAAACGGGCATTTTCAAACGCACTGCCGATTTCACATTTTTACTTAGAATGATTAGTAATCATAGTAATACCTACACCCGCAGTAATACCCACTCTTACCCTAATGTCATAAAACATTTTTCAAAATTAATGATATTTTTCGACTTCTAATCATTTATAAAAAAAATAAAATTCGGCCCTTTCATAACCTATAGGTATTGAAAGAGCCAACCCAAGTTTTGAAAGAGCCGTGTTCTTATTACAAGGTTAAAACTGCACATTAACGAAGATATTATTTAATAATAATCTTAAGCTATAATTTTAGATCTTATATAATTATAAAACGTTTTAAATAACGTAAACGCTGGATAAAATATTTCCTTACATAAATCTAAGAAACTGTCAAAAAATTTGACGTTTGATATCAATAATTGCAAAAACTTAAAAACATTTTTAGCAAAAATAATGCAATTTCCCTTTTACGCCACAGGATTTATATGCCCAACCGTTACAACTTTGCATCGGTACCACTCTTAATTGCTGTTACTACAATTATTATTGCATATTATGCAATTAAAAGGTGGCTCTTTCATTACACTGCAGTTCGGCTCTTTCAAAACATATTTTCTCAAGAAACAAAATCTCGAAAATTACTATGAAATCAAAGATTAGCCTGCAAAATATATACGTTATTAGAAGGCCTAATATATCTATAAAATTATAGTGTAATCATATTATTATTAGTTTTGTACGTATAGGCGTTAGAAAACAAATAAACTAAACTCAAAACCTTACTTTTTGACGAAAAAATCTTCAATACATCGTATCGGCGCCGTTTATTGACGGTGAACGATGAAATTTTTGTGGGCGATATCTGACTAGTGTTGCCATCTTAAAATAATAATACATGAACGATTCGTATGAAAACTGCCGCGTAATTGATAATGGCTTTTTCAAAACTTGGCTCTTTTATGCCACTTTCTCCCTACATACCGAGACAATTAGACTAGGAGACTTATCTCTAATGCTTTGGGTAAATATTTCTCTGGAATTAAGTTAGATTTTAGTAAATCTTAAACTAATGCATTTTATTAAATTTGTTTTCCTAGTTTTTGAATTGTAAGAACATTGATTATACATATATCTACTAAAAGGTGTAGAGCAAAGTGACCTAAAACGGGTAGGATGGCTAAAGCGGGTAATGGCCCGTATGCGGATATGTTATACATTAGCTGGAATTGATATGTGTATTTACGTTGCCAGTACCCTGCCTAATTGATGCAATACTACTTTTGACACCTCAGTTGCTTAATAACGTCACAAAATTAAACAACAAAAAATTTAATAATTTTTTATAATGTTTGAAATTAATTTAACTTCAATTGCTACACAGCCCTTAATATTAGTCAATTTTTTATAGTGCGTTTTTTTTTACAATAAACTAGTTTTATTATTTGGCTAAATATATTAATATCCATTCATTATTTTTTACGTTAATGTATCAAAACCAAGAAATGTGTGTTTGGGCAAAGCGGGTAGGTACCCTCTTTGCTTGTACCAGAAGTAGTAATTTTATTATAATTGATATGAACTTGTCAATGGGAATAAATTGGTATTAAAAATAAGTGATTTAAAGCGTTGAAGCAATTAAGATTTAAAAACAATGATCAACCGAAGTGATATTAAGATTGGAACAAATTATAAGACTGAATTAGCAGTTTATAACAGTGGTGGCCAAGCTCCTTGATAGTCCGCGCCATTTTTCAAAATTTGAAATTTTTCGCGAGCCGCAATTAAATACGTGTTTAACATGTATGCAAAAAAGGTATTAAAAAAAATTACAGAAATTATATTTATTGAAAACATAAATAAAAGTACAAAATATGCGTATGAATTTAAATATTAAAAATTAAACACATTTATTTTACTTCTCTTGATAATTCTTTAAAATTTCGAGAACCACAAATAATCCTTCAAAGAGCCGCATGTGGCTCGCGAGCTGCAGGTTGGCCACCTCTGGTTTATAACATTAAAATGCTTAATTGGGTAATCCTCATTTTTGAAAAATAGAAGTGTGACTATCATTTTTCTAAACTGTAGAACTTAAATACCGGATAGGCATTTGTGTTAATAAAATATAGGTAAAACATTGTAGATTTAGAAAACATTTATATAAATTAACTGCATAATAATTTTTTTATTAAGTGTCAAAACGTCAAATATGTCCCTTCCGTGGATGTGATCATTCTGACTTTGTAAAAAAAAAAAATTATAATGGCTATTTTTTCTTATAATAAATACGTAAAAAAGTATACCAATATTAAGTACAATAAATTTACTACTTAAGTATAAAACATAATGTCTATATGGGTGATTCTCAAATAACTGTGATTTTTTATGTCCAGTATTTTATTTATCATCCAACATAGTTTTTTCTTATTGAGAAATCATTAATATTATAAATCTGATAATTATCTTCAGCCTACATTAGGTTTTGGAACATAAGTGATCTTGGATTACTCAACACTTACGAAAAAATACTCGAAATGTCATAACCGTGGCATGTCCGATTCTCATTTTTCAAACTAAATGTATAAATTTCTATCGATATTCGATTTGTAATTTAAAAGTTACTTCTCATAACTTAAGCCTAATATATATTCCATTAAATTATATTGCAATTATACGAAAATAATGTTTGGTAAAAAAAATAATCGTCTTTGATTTATGTCCGGGAATTTTATTCAATTTTTAAATTTGAAATGTTTGCCGCCTTATAGCCATCTTAATTTAGTTTCATCCACTCCTTCTGGCAGCATTTTCAGGAGGGACTATTTGTGCAATGTTTACAGCTGTGTATTTATTTTGAAGTTTCAAAAATATAATTAAATTAATTTGTATGTCATAAAATTACATGTCAATACCGTGGTATTGAAATTAGGTATTTGAATTTTTTTTTTTTTTTTGATAAATGGAAAGATCATATATAAGTTTTATAACAAAACTATTTTTGTTTTTTTTTTTCGCAATATTTCAAAAGTTATATCAAAATAAAAATTAATTTTGAATCCAGTACCGAAAACACGCCGACAGCTCCCGAACAAACACGAGCGTGTGTGACGTCATAATGTTAGTTTTCATTCATTGCAGCTTATACAGAAATAATAAATGCAGTGTTTTGATCTATTTAATTCTTTTGTCATGGTTAAATACTCAAGTTTATATTAAAAATGTCGAACCACAAAAGTTATCGTTCTTGTTTTGTACGATTATGTACAAATACTACAAAAACAATTCCTGACAAAATGTTTTTAAATGTTCCCCAAGATGAAAAACGTCGAAATAAATGGTTTCAAGCAGTGCATCGTTATAATCCCAAAACAAAATCGAATTTTTTTTGTTGTGTGGATCATTTCGATGTAAGTATTTTATAACACTATTGTTAGTAATTATTATTTATCCAAGTATACAAATCAAATAAGTAGAATTCAGTAAAAAATATATCAACATCAGGAATATTATCAGACTTTGCCTTTATAAGTCCTTTATCACACATAGCTAATCGGAATTAACTAGCAAATCGTTTTTTAGCAGTAAATTTTCAATATTATTGTCAACTTACGTGTAATAGCCGTAAACGCCGTCCTGTTATTAAACAGCTATAACATTATGACGTCACAAAGATGGTGGCCAATTTTGGCGCGTTTATAGTCACGTGATTTTTTTTTAAATTTTATTAATTTTTAATTGCTTATAATTAATTGAAAAAAAATTTTTTTTAAGTATTTTGCATTAAATATCCATTTTATTAATAATAAAGTTTTAAAATACATAAAAAAAATCAATAATTTTTTTTTTTCAAATACCTAATTGACGGTTATTAATACGATGTTTGAATCAATTATACACGGAGAAAAATATATCCTTATAAGAACTATCCGTGTCGCTATTTTAGCTATACGTAGTATATCTTTCACAGGGATACGCCGTATAGCTAATTTAGCTATCCAGAGTTTCCTTATTGCGGATATTCAAAGTGACATTTCGTCAGAACAACGATTCGATTGGCTAATTTAGCAATAAGGCGTATCCCTGTGAAATATAACTATACTACGGATAGCTATAATAGGGATACGGATAGTTATTATAAGGATACCATTAATAGGTGCCTTTGAGGTTACGTTAGATAGTTGTTATAACGATATTTTTTTCTCCGTGTAGTAAAATTTTATTTACTTTTACGTAAATAATCGAAATTATTTAGGAAATTATTTTATTTATCTGAATTATAAAGTTAGGTTCATTTTAAATTCAAATGTCATAACCGTGGATGTCACTACCATGGCAAAAATAAGAAATAACTTTTTAATTTATTTTTTTCTCAATGTTTTAACTTATTTCTGTATTTATTTGTTATAGTTTTGTTAAAAATTTTTAACAGAATAACAATTGAATGTAAATTTTGCAAAAAAACAAAAAAACTGGCGCTCAACAAGTAGCAACAAAGGACTTTCTAAATCGTGGTCTAGCAGAATTTTGGTCAAGTATTAATGTACCAGACCAATTCTATTCAAAAGAGGGATAAAAAACAGAAGTTTTGACGTTTAATTTTTTCTTATACCTTATGTAGAAAATTTATCATTGCAATAAATATTTTGAGGGTAGTCTGGCAAACAGTTGTGTCAAGAATAGGAGCGCCAGACTTAAATTTTTATATTCTACTGATCGAAACTTCTTCGAATAGTAAAACATTGTACTTATGTCTTATACATAATTTTTACAAAAAATTGGGGAAAAAAATTATTAAAAAAAACAGGTGGACAAGTTACAGATCGCCGGACAGTTGGTTAATTTTTTGTCGAATATCTAAAAAGTAATAAAGTCCATTTTGTACTTATTTTGGTTCACCATCCTTTTAACGTTCGCCGCTTGGACTATTATATGTCAGTACCGTGGCATGAAAATTTTCAAATTTTGTTATAGTTTTCGCTTCGTTGTAGTTGTAGTAAAAGTACAGCACAGGCTTAGTTCTGTGTATAATTGGAGACAGAAAACACCCAAAACACGCGTTTTAAAACATTTTTAATTTCAAAAAAATCTTAGTTATAAAAATCACAGTTATCTAGGAATCACCCATATAGCTATACATATTCTTCATTTTTTCATATTTAAGTTTGTGATCAATTTATTTGTCCCTTCAATGGATGTGTGTCACACTACTCTTTTTTTGTAAAAATATTGTGCGTGTAACCAAATGCTACTGGGCAGAAACAAAGACATAATTTTCTATCGTGCCTCAATTGTCAGTTTCTACCGGCGTTGCAACAGTCACGAAAAATCAAATTTAATTTTTTAGTCTCAAAACTCGTTACGCATAAGTAGTCACAACTGTGTAGATCGTCAAAGGTATGTACACTTCAATTATGAACTTTGGTTTTGTGGGTTAATTGCGTTTATGTATCAAAAATACTCTGATCAAGTTGTATGTTCATTCTTAATTTAGAAGTTATATTTCTAACATTTTAAGAAAATAAAGTCACTTCCATGGACGTCTCTTCTATGGACCCGTGGTTAAAAATTTACCCATGGATGTGACCCTTGGCCCATAGAAGTGACAATAGTGTAGTATATGGGCGCAGCGTTGCGGGATGCTTGCTTCTTTTATTTATTTATATTTTAGTTGCCAAAACCCAAAGTCCCCAAAATCTTCGGAAGAAATATATCAACAAAAACGTGACTGAAAAAAAAACGGGGAGCACCGTTTTGTATGATGCTTCTAAAGAAAAAGATAGAGCTCGGTACGCAGAAAAAAAATAAAAGGTACAAGTGAAGGTTTTTCTTGATATGATGCCAAACGATCACCGGAACCAACGCCAAGAGTAAAAAGAACGCAAATCGAGGAGTCGATTTGTGTTATTTTTTTATTGTTATGAATGTTAAGTTATTTGAGGTAAATAAAGATAATGGTATAATTTATTTCGAAATTTTTATCGTCCATGGAAGTGACTTTTTTTATTATTATGAATGTTAAGTTAATTGAGGCAAATAAAGTTTATGGTAAATTTTTTTCCAAAAAGTGTTACCTCCTTGTAGCATGTCATCCCCATGGATTACATTAATGTAAGGAATATCACATAAACGGATATGAGGTCACTACCATGGAGGACATTTTTTCAAATCCCTATAATTGTCTAAATTGAGGGCTGCAAGCTCGGTGAATATTTTTCTCTTGAAGAAAAAGACCAAAACTATTAAGATCCATCGTCACTTTTATTAGAAAGACTTTTTCATTTTATTACATATTTTTTTAATAAAAAATGAGAATTACCCTAATAACTTAATACCAATGTTATTGCCAGGAACATGTTAAGTGTAGATAAGTATTTTCAAATGTTTTGATCAATCCGATTGGTATATGGGAGCCTATCCGTTTTAGGCACTCCTGTCGGGCAAAGCGGGTACTTTTATATTTTTTAGTTTTTTTTTTATATTTAAAGCAAAAATTTAATATTCTCTTTTCTAAAATAAAAGTTTAATAATTGTATTGCGTAAATGTAAGAAAGAAACACTTTTAGAAGAAATGGTTCATATTTATCGATGAACCCCTACTTGCCTTAGGCCACCTTCAGCTACAGAACACGTTATACTGGGTCAAAAGTGCGCATTATACGAGAATGCTTGTACAACACGTTTTCCTATAACGCGGGACCAATCTACCGTGTTATAGGGGGGATTACTGTATATGATATTTGTAAAGGTAGCACTTCACGGACTGTGGAGCGATGTGCTCAGCCTAGGATTTGACACGTCATTTGACGTGTGAACAGTCAGGTCCGACAAAGTCGGGGCGGTGCGCCGCGATTTAAGCAACCTTCAAAGAAAAAGCGCATCGTACGGTAAGGTTCAACACGAGTAGGCATTCATACAGCGCAAAATTTGTCACTTGACGGGCCATGTGACCGCAATCGATTAAAATTCTTGGTGCGTCGCTCCACAGGCCGTGTAATGCCACCTTCATCACTTTTAAATCAAAAGTTCACAACAAGCAATTATAAATGTAAAATTGGCATATTTCACTTTCACCCTGAAGTTTCCGTTTGATTCACAATTATTTTATTGTGCAATTATTATAACACATGATATAACAATGACCCCTATAACTTAGTTTCAAATAGTCTTTCTTTACTCTCTCACAAGCCTTACTCATAGGTATATCTTCAAACTTTTCGGGCAAGGGAAATGGCATAGAGAAAAATAATAAAAATATATGACGTAGGCAATGGCTAAAGGTTATGAAGAAAAGATAATTAAAAGCAAGATCAAGAGTGGGAAATAAGCATAGTCTAATTTAAAAGAAAAATAGCTATACAAAGCTAAACAGTTTCAGTTTTGGTTTTTTAAAATTAAACCCACTTTTAATGTCAATAAACATAATTCGCTTGACAAATTTAAGTTTGACAAAAAAAACGAATAAAAATAATTTTGAACGCACAAGCGTAAAATTAAATTAAAAAACAAACATATAAGTGAAGCCAATACTTTACGCTTCTGAAGCTATAAGAATACAGAATAAAAATTTAATTGGGTGTCGTATTTAAAGCAATGGTAATGAATTAAACGATATTGGGGGTGCAAATTGTAAATAAATAAAATAGAAATCGAGTATTTCTACACGTTGTTTGTTCTCACCATTAAATATGTAAAGCTCTGTTATGAGATTGGCCTTAATTAGTATGGGGATGATTGGTAAACCTATTATTCAATCCAACTAACATTCACGACAACGCTAATTAAAGGTTCCCCTTAATACGGGGGTGTATTTAATTAAATTGACTATTGTTTTGCGAAAATTCATAATTAACTTTTCTATAATTCACTTTCATGAAGGCTTTAATCAAAATTTACCGCTCGAAACGTTTCCGCACTAAAAATATGTCAAAGAACAATCCCCCTACTATTTTTTAACTTTCTCTTCGCTTTATTCTTTCTTTAGACTTATTTAGATTAGTATTTTGAACTGTATACCTATGATAAACGTTTTAACACACTTTAAAGAATATTATATAGTAAATTTAAAATAATATACATATATGTAACATAAAAATTTCGGTTTGCAACAATAATATTAAAACTAGCTCACTATATTATTCTTTTTGTGAGATAATATAATAAAAAAAAGATTTTAAAATTAAATAATCTTTTAATTTAGCAGTATGATGCATTTTTACGAATTTTCAATTAGTGGCAGTTTACAATATCGATTTTGATTTAATAAAATGAACATCCGCCGTTTCACATAAAAATGTTCCCAGGAACTCTCTACAAATTTATAAACTTAATAAAAAAGAGTTTTTCTGCCAAATCCAATGGTGTGTTCATTATTAAAATAAGTCAATCAGAAGTTGGTCTGATCGGTTAATACTTTAACATGCTGGCTTATGAGTGAAACCAGTTTTTTGCATATTTCAGTTCGGAAACCAGTGATAACTAAAATCTGGCTTAATCCCCTTCAAGTAACTATAAAACCCCATCAAAAAATGTAACAATAAACTTTTAGAGGTTTTCAATACCTGTTCTAAATAAAAAACTAGAGCCTCTTATGTACAAGTATAAAATTGACCCAATTTTTCGCTTCGGATGGGTACTGATCAGAAGTTATACAGTAAAAAAAATAAATGGTGGTGGTTTAGCATTTCTGGCACCACAAAGATTATCTACAATTTTTTTTATTAAAATTAAAAATCACGCGGCACACCCCATTTGTTGATTTCATATGGAATGACCCTATAGTAACATCAAAACTGATGTCGCCCGAGTTATCTCGGGCGTGTGCATTTTAGCCAGTTTTGCGTGCCCGAGATATCTCGAGCGTATGCGGGAAGTGGTTAATAAAACCTGGGTTATAAATCTTTACCCAACTTATTTCTTTTTGTCTATTCGAATGGAGCATACTTATAGGGGAAAGTGGTACAAAATGATCCACCGAAGTAAAATGATTCTCTTCGGTTGTGATGAAACTTTTAACGTTATATAGTTAATTTTTCAGTAATATGTCAATATCGACTGTTAAACCGGCATGACGATGTGCGATTCGATATACTAAAAACATGGTTTTCGTAGATTATCTGTTGACTGGATCTTTTAGGGTCATCTTACTCACAGCACAGGAATCATTTTGGACACCCCGGTGTATAAAATGATCCTTTAGCTGGCTTTTAAAAAATATATTGTATATTAATAATACATTAAATATTAAGAAATGTAAATATGCCAATACTTAAACAGATAAACCGTCTAACTAAAACCGCTTTAATATTAAGATTATGTTGAATTATCTTCTGACTTACGATCATATTCTCTTAAGAAGATCATTTTATACAATTTTCTCCTTCTTATAAATATATATTCCAAAATTCTTACAATTTTAAAAAAGAGACTTCAATAGGTTTCATATAAATAATAAATTATAAAAAAGATAACTGATGTAAAAATACTGACTTATATTTAAAAAATCACTGTAAAACTTGAAATTATGTTTGTCATATAGTATTTTGCAGTTTCTTATTTTTTCTATAGGGGAAGGTGGCCTAAAGCGGGTAGGTTAAGGTTCATCGATTAATATGAACCACTTCGGCTAAAAAGAAAGTGTTTATTTTTTAGATTTACGTAATACAATTATTAAACTTTAATTTAATAAAAAAAAATAATTACATTTTTGCTTTAATTGTAGGAATAAATTCAAAAATATAAAATGTCAGAAATTAACCGCTTTGCCCGACAGTGGGGCCTAAAGCGAGTAGGCTCTCATAAACCAATCGGATTAATCAAAACCTTTGAACAAAATTATCTACACTTGACATATTCTTGACAGTAACATTAGTATTAAGTTATATTAAGCATTTTCATATTATAACTGCTAATTTGTGCCAATCTTAATATTACTTCGGTTTACCATTGTTTTTAAATCTTAATTGCTTCAACGCTTTAAATCACTTATTTTGAATACCAATTTATTCATATCAACTAGTTCCTATCAATTATAATAAAATTACTCCTTCTGGTACAGGCAAAGAGGGTACTTACCCGCTTTGCCCAAACACACATTTCTTAGTTTTGATACATTAACGTAAAAAATAATGGATGGATATTAAAATATTTAGTCAAATAATAAAACTAGTTTATTGTAAAAGAAAACCCCATTATAAAAAATGGGTTAATGTGAAGGGTTTTAGTAGCAATTGAAGTTAAATTAATTTCAAACATTTTACAAAATTATTAAAATTTTGTTTTTTAATTTTTTGACGTTATTAAGCAACTTAAGTGTCAAAAGTAGTATGACATCAATAGGGCTGGATATTGGCATTGTAAATAAATACATAAATTTCAGCTAATATATAACATATCCATATAAGGGCCGTTACCCGCTTTAAGCTACCTACCCGCTTTAGGCCACCCTCCCCTATATATATTTGGCGTTTTCAGAATATATTTTTGAATTATTGTGGTTATTGTAAAAAGACAAGAAATTTTAGTAGCGTTATCGTGATGATAACGTTCATTTGTTAGTTTTTAGTTTTTTGAAAAAAGAGAGTCGAGTTTTTATAAATAAAGGCGTCAAAAGCGAAGTGAAAGTTTTTTGGTAATCGAAACTTCGATATTTTTAAAAAACGAACCACAGAACGAAAGAATATCGCGGGTAGCGATAGTCTTCTCTCGTTCCAAGTAACAGTGGTAGTAAATCAAAATGATAAAAATTTATTTTTTAATTTTTAGTTAAAATGTAAAATTGATTAAACATTTCAATAAATTATTGATTCTTTTTTTTAAATAAAAAGTGAAGAGTGATATTGTGAAATTTAGTAAACAACAAAATTGAATATAAGCAAAGCATCATTAATTGACGATTTATGTAATAAATTTGCATGTAGGTGGAATGATATCGAATGTAGAAGGGAATGTATTCGATTTATCGACAACAACAATGTTTCTGTGTCTGTTTTAACTGATATACAACTATCATTGTTCGATGGCGTCGTTTTACAGCGTTTAGCTTTTAATTTTTGCTTTTAGTGCACACATATTTAACCCCGGCATTATTTTCTTTTACATCGCCGCCTGTTTCGGATTATTAATCCTCCAATAAACATCGGCACGTTTAGTGCTCAATGCAACTCAAAATTAAAAGTTATCACAGTTGTGCTGCACATTTAAAGCCTCAAAAACTAAGCATGCGAAAAAGCCACTTTTACAACTCACCAACTAATTGCCAGAAGATTTTGGTCCATAATAATGACATCCACGATGGTACAAAAACTAACCACCGTGTTATTTTTATTAAATTTCCACTATCACCTGGAACAAAAAAGAAGCAATCATATTGTTCCACAAAACATAAAATAACAAGACAGAAATTTTAATTTTAATAATATTAAAAAATATATATATTAGAACAAAACTAATTAAGTCCACCACAAATTATAAAAGCACTAAGAGGGTCGCTTTTAGAGTTATGTTTAAAAATAAATAAAAATTAATTTAGTGGAAAAAGTTTTACAAAACAAACAAGAGAGTAGAATTATGGAGATTAAAAAATGGTAGTCGGGCTCGCTTTGTATGCCAATAAAACGGGGGTAGCTTAGTGTTAACGTAACATCCCTTCATGATAAAGTAATAAACCCCACATAATGAACGTGACGGTCGGCAAAGCCCTACAAAGTAAATGCGACACATCAGGAACGACGTCGATGTTGTAGCACGAAGCTCTAATAAAATCCGCTTCCAAAAAAACTCTATTAAATTATTATTTAAAAATTTAGCCCTCCGCCAGCGTTACATGCTGGTACTTTGCAAATTATTAGCGTTTTTCCTATTATCTCGCAACGAACTAGAAATATCGAAGAGATTAAATTATCGTCGGAAATGCAAAATGCTATGTGCATTCCGTGTCGGTGCATGTTTTAGTTTGAAAAGCCCTTGACATATTGCAAACATTAATTGAAGGGAGCGAGAGAGACAGAGTGAGATGGTTAAAATGTATTATGAAATTTATATTTGTTTATTCAACTATGGAACACAAATTAGGATTCCCGGTAATATATTCGACATGACCGTTGTAATTGCATTAAACAAATCTAATATGCAAAGAGACGGTCCTAGGCATATTGTCAATTAACTCCACGGACGTATTTTAATTATTTAAAACGCCATTTTACTAATGCTATCCTAAAATAAAGACGCATATAAGCCCATCCTACCCCTTTTCGTCTCCAGTATTGTTAATTACATTTCTTTTGGAAAATCAGTTGTTTTTAATTTTACTCAAAAAATTACTAATCATAATCTTGGCTCCATTTATCCATTGACAAATATAGCAGTGTAAGTCTATATTTATTTACTTAGAGTCTCGTCTACTCCCTTGTGTGCTCTTTGGTAGACGTAAGGGTATTGCCTTCTAGCTCGTAATTCTCTTTATTTTTAAGCATTATAAAGTAAATAAAATGTCACAAACTAATACAGATAACATTCTATTTACTTAATTACACTGGCACACAAAAATAAAAAAGTGGTCAGTATTTTTGACCAGACCCACCTAGAGTTATGTATTTCAATGCCCTGAATCCGAATTTGAGGTCAGTTTACCCAATATACCTCTAAAATTTTGAGTAAATTGCAAAAAACTGCAATTTTTAGCCAATTGAAGCAGTTTTTTGCAATTTACTCAAAATTTTGGAGGAAACGGGCCAAACGGACTTCGGATTTGGATTCAGCGCATTGAAATACATAACCCTAGGTGGGTCTGGTCAAAAGTACTGACCACTTTTTTTGTATGCTTGTCATATTTTTAGTTATGTTCTACTACTTTTTTACTATTTTCTACGATTTTGGATAAATATATGAATGATCGAGATTAAGAGATTCTGAATTTGGATTCTGTTTGAAATCTATAACGTAAATGACTGGTTGCTCTCGGTAACGCGCGAGCAATGTTTTTTTATTATGATTATGAGGGATGTTTACGTTAGTTACCGTTTGTGAATGACGTAAAACGTTAAGTTCCCTCTTGATTTGTGTTCCTTTTACTTGTGAAAACCCTTCTTACAACCTTCAGAAGACCACACAACGAGCTTGCCCCTGAACTCCCTACAATCCTCACTTGTCAAATATATGTTGAAGTGTTAAAGACGCTCCTTGAAATTCCAGAAGCACCCCTTCTATGAAAATCAAAACTCCTTGAGGAGAAGACTTCGCACAACGAACTTGTCCCGAAAACCCCATATTTAGAGCACACCAACAAACCCATTAAACTACCTGTATGTAACCTAACGTTGTATGTAGCCTTAGCGCCCCAGAGGATACGCGTTCAGCACCCCTGTGTGCTGAACAGCCTCTGGGAAATGGTTCTTTAATTTTGAGAGGATACGAGTTCAGCACCCCTGCGTGCTGAACAGCCTCTATTGCATGCTTCTGTGTCCTTAAGAGGATACGCGTTCAGCACCCCTGTGTGCTGAACATCCTCTGGAGAATGCTTCTTTAATCTTGAGAGGATACGAATTCAGCACCCGGCGTGCTGAACAGCCTCTATTGCATGCTTCTCTGTCCTTAAGAGGATACGAGTTCAGCACCCCTGCGTGCTGATCAGCCTCTGGGGAATGCTTCTTTGTTCTTGAGAGAATACGAGTTTAGCAACCCCGTTTGCTAAACAGCTTCTAGTGAATACTTCGTTAATCTTGAGAGGATACGAGTTCAGCACACCTGCGTGCTGAACAGCCTCTATTGCACGCTTCTTTGTCCTTAAGAGGTTACGTGTTCAGCACCCCTGCGTGCTGAACAGCCTCTGAGGGCCTCCCTGGTAATTAAGTACGGATCCTTAATACAGTAGGTTCCAAATCAGTAGCCCTCAATAACCCCCTTTTCTTTACTTTCTCAGCAGAAGCAGCCCGGATTCCCTCTTTGAAACCCAACCCAAACCAGGATCCCTCATCCCCAAAACGACAGCCACCTTAGACCTCGGCCCCAAACACCCTCTGCACCAAACTCCCAACAGTGAATCAAACAGATTCCTCTCATCAAAATATACATATAAGGAAGATTTGATCTACTTTAATCAAATTTTCTTCATTTTCATAACTGCAATTTTTAGAGGTTTTTTGCAATTTACTCAAAATTTTAGAGTTATATTGGGTAAACTGACCTCAAATTCGGATTCAGGGCATCGAAATACATAGCCCTAGGTGGGTCTGATCAAAAGTACTGACCACTTTTTTATTTTTGTGTGCCAGTGTTATTAGAATATTTACACCTACACTGTGTAGGGTGTTCCAAAACAAATCGATATATTTTTTTTCACTCTCACATGAAAAGATGGCAGAATAACTCGAAATAAAAATTGTATTCAAATCCGAACTCATAAGGTAGTTCATTCGTAAATGCACTTTTCTTAGAAAGGCCATAGGACGATAAGCATACTGAATCGGCCCCAAAACGATATATAAATCATCTTTTGAGAGTAAATTGGTACAAATGAGATACGTTGATTTTGCAAATTTCAGACCTATATCTATTTTGGTTTTTGAATAAATCGAAAAAAACAAAAATAAACAAAAATTGTTTTCTCAAAAACGGCTTAACCGATTTGAATAAAATTTGTACACATTATAGAGGTATATAAGGGCCATACTAGAAAAAAAGAACAGCTCACAATATTTATAAGAATCATTAGAAACAGGCGATTCTTTTCTAAATTATTTTTTTTCTGTAAGATAACGTTCTAGAACAATTTTTAACTAACATTTTTTTGTTGTCTTTTTTGATGTAGAATAACCTCTCAAAATCTGAAATTGATCGTAAAGGTACGCCATATCGAAAAATAAGAAAAACCAATTTTTTATTATAAAAGTCAATATATTATACTGTTTATACCTCTGAAACAACAGAAATGAAGCTTACTTGATTAATTTATAAGTCAAAATAACATTAAATATTAAAACTAATAATGTGAAAATATTTTTTTTAATTAAAATAAAAGTAGGGGGAAAGTGGCATGAAAGAGCCAAGTTTTGAAAGAGCCATTATCAATTACGCGGCAGTTTTCATACGAATCGTTCATGTATTATTATTTTAAGATAGCAACCCTAGCCATATATCGCCCACAAAAATTTGACCGTTCACCGTCAATAAATGGCGCCGTTACGATGTATTGAAGATTTTGTCGTCAAAAAGTAAGGTTTTGAGTTCAGTTTATTTGTTTTCTAACGCCTATACGTACAAAACTAATAATAATATGATTACACTATAATTTTATAGATATATTAGGCCTTCTAATAACGTATATATTTTGCAGACTAATCTTTGATTTCATAGTAATTTTCGAGATTTTGTTTCTTGAGAGAATATGTTTTGAAAGAGCCGGACTGCAGTGTAATGAAAGAGCCTCCTTTTAATTGCATAATATGCAATAATAATTGTAGTAACAGCAATCAAGAGTGGTACCGATGCAAAGTTGTAACGGTTGGGCATATAAATCCTGTGGCGTAAAAGGAAAATTGCATTATTTTTGCTAAAAATGTTTTTAAGTTTTTGCAATGATTGATCACAAACGTCAAAATTTTTGACAGTTTCTTAGATTTATGTAAGTAAATATTTTATCCAGAGTTTGCGTTATTTAAAACGTTTTATAATTATATAAGATCTAAAATTATAGCTTAATATTATTATTAAATAATGTCTTCGTTAATGTGCAGTTTTAATCTTGTAATAAGAACATGGCTCATTCAAAACTTGGGTTGGCTCTTTCAATACCTATAGGTTATGAAAGATCTGAATTTTATTTTTTTTATAAATGATTAGAAGTCGAAAAATATCGTTAATTTTGAAAAATGTTTTATGACATTACGTACATAAATGCATGAACAATGACAGATTAAAAAAAAATAGATTTATTTATGTCCTTCTATATTATTTATCCCTTTTTTTAAAACTGGCTCCTTCATGCCACTTTCCCCCTACCTATATATTTATGTTTCTCACACTCGTGTTACTTAAACTTAAAACTTATTAATGGTTTTGTTACGATTATTCTTAAAAGTACCACTTATTACCTACTACCTATATTACTATTTCTACATCTTAAAAGCTACTTTTTTGTTGAACAGTATCAGACTCTTTTATACCGGTATAAGTGTTGATGTTGCTGGTCAGCATTTTGGCAACGCACATTGCAATTCAACACTTATTTTCCAATTTGGAAGAAGACAATGCCCTAAATAACGGAGCAATATGATATTAAGCCAACTGTTATTTATTTCATAAAATAAAATTTTTGACAGTTTCTGAAGCAAGTTATTAGTCATTTAAGTGCACATAATTAACATGCACTAGGTCAGAGGTGTAGAGGAAAGTGGTATAAAATGATCCTCTTTAGAGAGAATAATCGTAAGTCAGAAGTTATTCAACATAATCTTAATGTTAAAGCAGTTTTGGATAGACGGTTTATCAGTTTAAGTATTGGCATATTTACAATTTTTAACATTTCATGTGTTATTAAAATCCGATTTATTTCTTAAACAACTGATAAAGGATCATTTTATATACCGAGGTGTTCAAAATGATTTGTGTGCTGTGGGTAAGATCATCTACGAAAACCATGTTTTTGGTATTAAATAAAGAAAATAACTTTAAAATCGTTTACAACGTTTTATTTAAATAATATGTTGTAGTAGTTCAAATTAGATGTTTAAATTTACGAAAAATTTGAAATTTTTTGAAATAAAAATGTTTTTTTGTGCCGTTTGGTTAAAAGATATAAATATTGAAATTTGAAAAAATTCACGCGTTGGGAAGATAGACATCCTAGCTTGACAACACTGTGTGTCTCATGTTCTATGCGCCAACGTTCTACAGCATTCATTATGTTTAACTACTATTAGAAAAAAATTATTGGCTGGATAAATAATTTTTTGTAAAAGTATGATTTATTAATCAGCCCAATCGTAAATCATATAATAAAATTTATGTTTGTTCATAAAGACTTAAGATATGGTGTTTCTCGATATGTATTTTCTTTAAATTTTGTAAAGGATTAATATTATAATGCTTTGAAATAATATATTTATATAAAAACATTGCTACATATAAATTAATAACAATTTAATATATGTATTTGGCGAAGCTAATTGAGAAAGTTGAAAACGAGAGTGCACACCTAGGGCTACAACTCAACAGACAAAATACTAAATTAATGATCATAGACCGAAGAAGTACAATCAACAACAACACAAACATAAAAAACATAGAAACGGTAAACGACGTAATATATCTGGGCTCACACATAAATAAGGACGGCAGTTGCTCCCATGAAATACGTAGAAGAATAGGAATGTCCAAGACAGCGATGGCCAAATTAATAAAAATATGGAAAGACCGGCACATCTCAAAAGTCACAAAAATTAGACTGGTAAGAGCATTAGTATTTCCCATCGCAATCTATGGTGCAGAAGCCTGGACTTTAAAAGCCGAAGATAGAAAAAAGATAGACTCCTTTGAAATGTGGACCTGGAGAAGGCTGTTGCGAGTGCCCTGGACGGAACACAAAACTAATACGTCAATATTGGAAGAGCTTAACATCAAAGACCGTCTATCTACAATTGTTCGACGGGGCATATTGAAGTATTTTGGTCACATTAGCCGAAGAAACAATGACAATTTGAAAAAATTTGTTGTACAGGGCAAGGTGGAAGGCGTTAGACCTCGGGGCCGTTCACCGAAACGATGGATAGACCAAATAAAAGACTTCACTGGGACGTCAATACAGAAAAACATGAGACTAACAACAGACAGAAACAGATGGAGAGATATTACACTCAACACCACTTAAGGGGGCGGTCCGAGAGAACTGGGTTGCCTAATATCGACTAAAATTTAGACGTTTCTTACTTCAATTACCATTTCTAAATAACAATATATAATGTTGCAAAAAAAATTAAATAGACCAATAAAGGATTGGACTAGAGCATGGCATTTTTCATTTTCCCCAAAAATGTAATATAAATCTAAAAAAAAATAGCAAACCTGCTGAAATAAAAATGCTTTAAGGGGCAAAAAAAACGATAGTTCAAGCTGTAATTATACAAAAACTAAAGAATTTGATCAAATTTGAAATATGCTATGCTGTAGAGCCATCTTTTGTGTATATATTGTTAGAAAATTGTATTGAAAAAGTAATTAATAACAATTTGGTAATTGAAGTGCCGAAGCACTGTTTTTGGTCTCGCTGGGCAAGGTTATGTTGAGAGTTTTATTGCGGTTCCTTGTTTTCGCTAACCAAAACTTTGACCCTTGTCCGTTAGATGGTAATAGCGTTGAACAGTTGTATTTGAAAGTTGTGGGGTAATGGCGCCTTGGGATGGCGTTATTACATCAGTGATAGACAAAAAGACTATAATAATTAAAAATTACACTCAGATTTATTTTAGGGTCTGTAATGATCACAAACACATTTGTCTGGTTTCTATATGAGAATTCGTTTAGGACTAGTACGGATTGCGTAATCGCGCTATTCTTTGCGGTGTTGCCCCGCGGACCAGATTTTTTTCAGGTACCTGAACGCAGATCGATAAAAATCGTAACATCGTAATGGTTTAATAATATCAATGCATTCATTAATCAGTGCGACCAATTTTATATAAATCAAATTGCGAATTTAAAATCAGCTTAGTGTGCGCTTGCGCTTTATGCGGTGGTTTAAATCGCCTAGTTTGAGTTGACAATGGTCAACTTTACAATGGTAAAATCTTTGTTGAATGCGGCTTCGTACTTTGCCTTTATGGTTTGAAGGCGGTTTTGACCGATGTTTTCGCACATTATAGCCCTAAATAGTTCATGAAAAGGTAAATGACCAATGTGCCATTTACATTTTACCTTTATTTTACCTTTATACCAAAATAATAATGTCTGTGGTAAATATTTTTTATTAAATTCATTGAAGTAAGTTTTTGTCTAAATTATTTTCTATTTTTAGGTTTCATTTATGATGAACTTCAATACAGATAAAAATTTGAGCATTTTTTGTCATAGTACTACATGTTTGAAAAGTTAGTATACATATACAGGGGTCCCAAATTAAGTAGGCTAACATGGGTATCTTTCTTATTAGTGGAGATACAAGTCTGGTTAAATGGGCAATGTTTTGCAGTTTTAGATGCCGATTCAGATTCCGTTATTAAAATTTTAAAATTCCGAATAGTTCCGAAGTAATTGTAAAAACTGAAAATCGTTATTTTCTGTAATGTCAAATAACTTTCTAATTATAAAATTTACAAAAAGTTTAATATAAAAGTTACTAGGTTTTATAAAATACAGATTGAAAAGGTATGGTAGGGATCACAATCTTTCAAAAATAAGGCACGTATACAAACAGACTTTGATAAACGTTATAGTATGTTGTGAAGTGGTTGTATAATTTTAGATTTTGATAAATCAACGAGTTTTGCACAAAAAATTAATAAAACGAAAAGCAGCTCAACTTCTAAGCTTTCGTGCGTTTTTCAAAATAATGATATTTTTATTAATCAAACAGCAAAGCTTGTGAAATTATCGTAGATTTTATTTTTTTGAGATTAATTTTTATTAAATGGCTATCAAGCAATTGAAGTATGCCAATTTTGGTAAACATTTTCTGGGAGCATACATAGATAAGGGGTCGTTCATAAAATACGTTCGCATACAGGGGGGGTCTTGCTGAGTGTGACACGGGGGACGAGGTGTCTACGGCAACGTGACGTTCGCCGTTCATTACATTTTAAATTAGTATTTCTTTCGACTATTTTTCTTTTTAAATTTTTATCATAATAGAAAGTCATTCATTTCGTATTTAGTAAATACATATTATTTATTTTTTCCTTATAAAAGATATTTATTGATTTATTTAAATTTTATTATAAAACTAAATAAATATTTTTAATTCTCAAAATTTGTGTACTATCAATTGAAATTTATCATATTCGGGGAGGTCTTAGTTTTGTGACAAAATATTTCTAGGGGGTCATAGGAAGTGTGACACCATGTGACAAGGGGTCAAAAAGCTGATTTTAGCGTGTCGTATTTTATGAACGGCCCTAATAAAATAAAATAAATTTCGTTATTATCTGCTTCCAAAATTGCCGATCCTTGCAAAAATATGCCCTTTGAGAAGATATTTATTGAAGGTATGCAATTTAAATATGCACTTTGCATTCCCGGTCATTTCAATTATTCTAGAATTTGAAAATACTAAGTATGTTTAGTATTTATTTACGATATAAGCATTTATTTCAATCTGATATTTTCAAAATTTAACTTTTTCGTTCTTACTCCCTTATCACGGTTAATATTTTTACCACAAAATACTCTTCTGCCCTTAAAATTTTGTTAGTTATTTTTAACCACAATTATAAATAATTTCGATATATAAAATGTTTTAAAAAATTTATATAGAAAACATTTTTTAATAAATATAATTGGACTAAAAACATTAGTATCAAAGTATTTTCAACATTTATTTATGATCTATAATAAATAAAATTAGAACTATATTTAAAAACAATAAATATATCATCAGAACAAATAAAAGAAATCCAGAAAATTAATCATTAGCGCCCTTCTGCAATACCGTAATTATTATCCTTTCATTTTAAAGAAAAACAAGTATTTTACAATTTTATACACATATTTATGTTACTTTGTAATATTAATAAAACAAATCGCATTAATTAAGATTCATAACATAATAAATATGTATTCTTAAATTTAAACTGGTTTTGAATTGCGCGCCGACGCTTACTTTGCGCTTTCTGCCAAACCTAACAATCGAAATCGCATGAAAATTCTCTGAATATAACATTTGAAATAATATTGCAAGTAATCAGCTTTTGGTAAACCAAACTGTATGTCGAAAATAAACGAAAGTATGCGAGTTTGACCGATAAAACTAGACCTGGAACAACTTATGTATTTTGAAGGTTTTTCAAATCAGCGTAAAAATCGATATCTTGCATCTCTATACAACTATCGTGACTCTCTCTACGAATAGTAGTTCCCATGCCACTAGCCAGGCTTCTTAATATATAAAAATATCTTTTATTCTTAATAAATTTTAAAAAATTTAAAAAACATGGTCTCCGCTTAGAACGACATATCATCCTAAAGCACCATGAAATAATCAAATTACCAATTTTGATTATATGGATATGTATCTTTCAATTTCAATAAATATATGTATTCAGTCAAATTCAAGGCCCCGGGTTTGTCTAAATCTTCTGACAAGCGGGAGAGCCACCTAGAAACCAAAAGATAAGTTTATCTTATTTCTTGACCGACTTAACTTAGCCCTAAACCGCACTGTAGTAATTCATTATTTCACCGCATCATGTTAAAATCGCTAATGTTTTGGATCGCCCCCTTAACTACACACAGACATAGATTCTCCGAAATGGATAACATACCATGAAATCACGACCCTTCAACGCTGAAGCATACGACTATAGAGAGAGATATGTATTTATATTATATAAAGAAGTCAAAAATTTGGTAATACTTAAATTTTTTTCGTAGCTCATCCAACTTTCGCAATCTGTGGACCACTACACGTTATTACGAGAGTTTTTAATTTTGTCGAGCCATTCATTGCAGAAATACTTATTTTGAGTTTCTCAAGGACTTTTCTTTAGAAATTGCCTTCTATATCGCAATCGATTTTGATCTAATAGTATTTTCACATAGAAGTAATCAGGATAAAAAAGTATTATGTGTAAGCATTACAGGGTTGCCACATTTACTTTGTGCAACTATAGTGTGTGTCTTTATGTATCCAGTACAGTCTCTGACAAAAATATAATACTCGACCAGTGAACATATTCAATTTTTTCTATGCTTTTTTGGGGCATACTTTTGTCACGAGTGAACTACCATAATTCCAATTTTAAGATGTCCCTCATTGAAGTTAAAGATTTTCCATTTAAATAATAGGAAAATTTTTTTTTAACATCATTAAGTCCTGAAAACTATAATCATTCTTTAAATTTTTTGATATTTTACTATATATTTTTATGTGTTATATTAAATGGTTGCAAAATGCTGGATAAATGACGTATGATTGAAAGGTTGTGTGCGAGTTGTTGTGTCTTCTATATCTGAAACTATAAATCAATTGGTTGCAAAGAAGCAATTTCAAACTTAAAATTAAAATTTGTTTAAGATTTCTTCCAAAGATATAAACTTTTTGCTGTTTTTTATAGTATTTCTATTATATGTTTTAGGTATTTGTGTTATTTGGTTATAGGATGATTATTATGTTTTTTTTTGTGTTACAAACGAAATAATTTGTGTTTATCATTCATTTTTCAAATTTGAATACGTTTCTTATATGTGGCCTGTACGTAATTTTTAAATTTGTAAAAAAGGGTTGCTCATCTCTGATATAAAACCACTAAAAAAAATAACCAAATCTGGATTCGTTGTAATCGTATTAAATTTTGCTGTTGTCGCGTATTTTTACTAACGTTATCATTCAGAGCAAAGTTTAATTTTTTCTAAATATATGCACCAATTAAAAAAGTTGTAACTAATAAAAACATACGAAGCGATCAACATCAGGTCCGCTCCCAACTTTAAATGGTTACTCAAAAAAATTGTGGAATGTCGGGAAATAAGTATTTAAATTTAATTTTAATTGAAATAACAAGTATTTAAATGCCAAATATTTAATTCTGAATTAGAGAAAAAAGGAAACATAAAGAAAATTTTGTGTATAAGTTTAATAAATTTTTATGGAACTTTAGTGATCGAAAGAAAAGCTACAAAATGGCGGATAGAGCTAATAAAAAAAATTTATGGGACGTCCGAACAAATAATACCCCATAATAAATAAGTCATATTCTTTGTTAGAAGTCGCCGAAGTGGAGGGAAAGGGTGGCAGGAAAACATCGAGCTTGTTTTTATTATTATTTTCGTGCAAATAATAAAAAGGGCTCGTTAAGTTTAGTAATTAAGTAAAAATAAGTCGGAGAAAAACAAAGAGACAATAAACAAGTAGAAAATGAAGGCAAAAACGTAGTGTGGATAAATGTAAAGTTGCTCTATTATGTAAGTCAAACTAAATTAGAAGCTCAGGTGTTGCAAAAGCTCTGTGCCAACTCCAATACTAATTTAAATCGTTTTCTCTAATGAACCCGCTGCCTCCATTATGCTTCTAAGTTTTAGCTTAACGTATGAAACTTTAATAAAAGACTCTACGCTTTTCTCTGCAACGTCCGCGCGCGACTTTATAATTTTCAACGTTTTTAAAAAAAACTTTACGATGCATTCTCGTTCCTTTTGTTTCGTTAAAACTTTGAGCCGCTCTAAACATTTCTTTTTCTTAAAGGATTGTTAAAAATTTACACACGCTTGAACTTGGAATAAATTGCCAATTTGTGGAAAACTCGACCCAAACTATTTCTGAACTTTTCGTTAAACGCTGGAAATATTTTAATTTCAAAACAAAATCGAAACGGGAAAGAGTTGCGCTATTCAATTCCAAAATTTACTTATAGGAATACAAAAGGACCAAAATTGTTATTGTTTTCCCTAACCGAACATAATAATTGTGTACAGAAAATGTTTTCAAGTGAGCTTTTTGTGTAAAATTAAAATTCTCATTGTGTTTAAAACAACCAGGTTGTTAGATTTGAATAAACAGTAAACATAAAACATAAAACTAGAGATATGCCTTCTCTAAAATACTTTTTAATAATAAATAATATTTAAATTTGTCGTCAAGCGCATTTTATGATTTAAAAAATAATATTCTGAACAATTAAATAGACGCATTCTAACTTCTAAAAGTATTTTCCTAGTGATAATATTTGCAATTTTTAAAATAAAATGTTTAAAATATCAATATTTTTTTAAATTTCGACAGATTTAAAATAAAACGATGAATACCGACTTTTAAATAATTTACAATTGTATTAAATTACAGTCAGTTTGGGTAACTTTGAATTGTGTTCTAACTTTGAACAAAGTTGCATCAAAGATTTAATTTAATCTATGGCAATCTATTGCTTTTTTTAAATTGTAACTGCGTAAATCGGAAGACTAAAATTATAGAAGAAAGCTTAAAAAAACAAAAATATTGTCAAATTATTGAAGTTGTTTTCCCTCGTTTAAAGTAAAATTTTGGCAGGCTACGGAAGTTGCGCGCCTTCAGCTAACAAAAATTAAATAGTATAAATAGTGTGTTATTATTTACAAGCTGGCCTGATGGCTGCTGATGATATGGGAAATATGAGAGAAGGAGACAATGCCTGAAGCATGGAGCTCAGCACATATGTACCGATGTGTTCCATTTACAAAAAAGGTATAAAGAAAGCTGCAAAAACTACTGTGCAATTCAGCGTAGGTACAAGATTATGGCAAATCAATGTCATGCCTTTTGGATTTTGTAATGCGCACGCAACTTTTGAAAAACTTATGGAAACTGTTTTAAGGGGTTTATCTTTGAAAACCTGTTTAGTTTATCTCGATGACATTATTGCAATGGGAACTTCGTTCGAGGATAACCTGATAAATTTAGAACAGATATTCCAAAGATTACGGAGTTGTAGATTAAGACTAAACCCCAAGAAGTGTAATCTTTATTAAAAGGAAGTTAAATATCTGGGCCATATTGTTTCAAGCAAAGGGAACGCTGTGTACGACGAGAAAATCAAGGCAGTTCGTGTTTGGCCAATATAGCTAAGCCTTTGACGCGCCTTACCGAAGACCTACGCAAGTTTCAATGGGACAGCAGCTGTCAAGAAGCCTTCTTTGAATTGAAGAATGCCTTAACAAACGTCCCTGTTTTGAGTTACCTTCTACCACACGGAAGATTCATTCTAGACACAAACACCAGCAACGTAGGGATAGGAGCAGTCTTTTCTCAGGACCACAATCGACAGAAAAAAGTAACGGGTATTTTAGTAAAACCTTGTCCAAACCAGAAAGGAATTATTGCGTTACTCGGCGGGAACTTTTAGTGGTAATCAAGGCCTCTGAACACTTCTAAAAATACTTGTATGAACGAAGATTTTGTTGCGAAAAGTTTATGCAGCATTACAATGATTGTTGTGATCAAGAATCCAGAAAGGCAAGTCGCTAGATAGATTGAGAGTCTGCAAGAGTTTGATTTCAAAACCCACCATCGAGCTGGAACAGCTCATTGAAATGCAGATGCTCTATTTGCCTGGACGACTGTAAGAATTGTAATTGCAAAGAAGAAAACGATGCCGTCCTCAAAAGGACAACTGTGCTATATAAACGCTAGCATGCTAGTCAGCTAGCAAAAGATCAAGAAGATGACGCCACATTATAAATTATGATTCGGTAGAAAAAAGATGGTCAGAGAGCTAGTTGGGAAGAGGTCGCTAAGTATTCCCCGGACGTGAAATCGTTATGGGCACAATGGATTCCCTCATCCTGGATGGAAACGTATTGCAGCGTGTCTTTAAAAACCCAGATGGCCAGGAAGAAAAACTACAGGTCTTGAATCCGAATGCAAGGATTTTGGAAGTCCTGGAGCAAGTTCATCGCATGAAAGAGTCCTAGGACATTAGGGCCCAAGAGAAAGGTTACCAAAAGGGTACATTAGTTTGGTTATACAAACCTCAGCGACGCCGTGTTTTAAGCCATACACGGAGAAAAAAATATCTTTAAAATAACTATCTAACGTATACTCAATTGACGCATTGTTCTGACAAGGATTCGAATGTCTAATTTAACGATATTTATTAGTCAATTTGACAGTTCATAGTATGATCAAAACAGCGCTACGTAGTATACTTATAATAAGGATTCATTTATTTAATTCAAGCGTTCATACGAAAATCTCTCGTGAACGTGTGCTGTATCCGTCGTGTGGGTAACTGTACAGTCAATATGAGGATTTGAATAGCTATAATAGGGATACGTATGGTTATTTTAACGATATTTTGTTCTCCGTGCATATCCGTTAAATCACTATCACAAGAATCTTTTGAATGTCTAAAACAATAATATGGATCGTTACTTTGACGATCCGCAATAAGGAAACTCTGGATAGCTAAATTAGCTATAGGGGTAAACAGTACAGTGATTGGCCCTTTTATTAAACAACATAGTAATTGGTCATATAAATATAGTAATTGACTAGTGAATTTACAATGATCGGCCAATATTTTCTAATTAAAATAAGATATAGAAATTAACAAAAAAAACGAACCATTTATTAGAAATTATATATTAGGAAATATAGATTTATTATTAAATATTTTTTTAAATATGGCCAATTATTGTCGACTGGCCAACAACTGTACTGTTTACCCCTACGACGTATCCCTGTGAAAGATGACTATCCAACGGATAGCTATAATAGGGATACGTATGGTTATTTTACGATATTTTTTCTCCGTGTAAGTTACAAACATCGTACAAGGGTCCCTACAAGGTGCTTCAACTAATTAACGACTTGTATACCAAAAAGCAAACAATCGCGAGGAAAGCCCAAGGTAGTGCATTTCAATCGACTTGCATCTTATGCTGGTAACAACAGAAGTACTACGTTTAAGAGCAACACAAGAGGTCAGTGAGTTGTTTGAGAACTTTATGTCGCTGTATTCGAGGAGCAGTAAAATTCGTCAAGGGATAACCAGGGAGAAAATCTGCGATCTTTTTCAAGTTCCCACTCAGTATGCCTTAGCGGGTTCCATAGCTCAGGACTTAGAAATGCGAAATGGGGTAGCTTCGGTGTTCAGGAAGAAGTTCGGGAAAATTAAGGACTTTGCGGAACCGATGGTACGCGTAGGAGACCCCATTCTACACCGTGTAGGAGAACGAAAACTCTTCTACTTAGTGATCAAGTCGAGATCATCGGACAAAATACAGTACAGCAACATATGGACCGCATTAAAACACTTAAAGGATGTGCTAACTGCCAACAACATTAGAAAATTAGCTATCCCGAAACATCTTACCAATTACTACGGACTTAACTGGAGGATTGTGCGGAACATGCTGGAGGTTCTTTTTCGAGGACCAACGTGGAAATCGTGGTCTGTTGTCAGAACCTTCAGAAGACGACGAAGAAAACCATCGACTGCTACTTTTTTCAAACGTCGCATTGTCACCGAGGACAGAGTTGCCGATATCAACAAAACCAAAGGTGTACATTTCGAGACGAAATGGCGCTAAGAAATTATATTTTCTACAAAAAGGTCTTCACAGTGAAAGCTGTATAGCTATTAGTTTAAATACTGTTTATTTGCTAATTAGTATTAAACGTAAAAAGGCTTAAAAAATGTCTCACTGAGGTAATTATCCGCTGTCTTTTATGCTTAATTGAACAAGAGTTTGTCTTCAATCTTAAACGAGTAGTTCTTTAGGAGAACTAAATATGTAAAATGTGTAGAGCCTTAACAATTCAATATGGACCTGATTGTAATTCTTTATCAATGGTGTATTTAGCAAATTATTAATTCATACTATTTCACAATAATAATATAATAATCTCAAAATATTAAAATAAAGCAAAAGGGAATTAAAGTTTCTTTTCTCTAAACTTTTAATAAGAGGTGACTGTTTAAGATAAAAGCTATCAAAATAAAAAATGCAAGACATAAAAAAGGTTTTTTTCCGTTCTTGGGAACAAAAAGAAATCACAGGTTACAAACTCAAATAGGAAGTTGGGAAGTTATAATTAGATTTAGAAAATATAATTCAAACTTCGTTATGTTAGTATTCATAATGAAAGCAAAACTGCCAGAATAACTTTTTAACTCTATTACGTTCTAACAAATCTTTGGCAGAAAGTGACACGCAAAAATATGTAAGTTCACAATTTCCCTCTTTTTCTTAAACGGGAGCGCCTTTTGAAAGGTCAAAGCTTTTAATGTCTAATAAACAGGAAGAGGCTGCAAATGTAAAAACAAATATTTAAACAATCAACAAAAGTGCGGGCAAGAATTTCCTCCTTCATAAAATTTTTAATTATTTTTTTCCAAAACAAAAGGTCATCCGTTTCTTTAAAAATGAATTCCGTCTTTTAAGAGATGAAAATTTCTAAACGAGCACTTAATTTTAAAAGTGAAGCTAAAGGGTGAAAGTGTCCTAAAATAAAAATGGCTCGTTACGAATATTTCTCATTGTCTTTTCGAAAATGTAAAAATTTAATTTAAAAAAGACAAAGGCGAGGTATTGGTATTTATATTCTAATTTTTTAATTAAAGATTTAATTAGTTCTGTGTGTAAAGCCTCACTGCTAGAGTTAATATTTTCTTTAAAACAAATATCGAAGAATTTTGCGGAAGTTAAATTAGATAAACAGAAGAGCCGCTAATTATTATTCCGTTTTAGGTGTTTTGCATAAATATTTTGATTTTAATTCGAGATTGTTTGTTTATAATTTAAAAGTTTCAGAAGGAACACTTTTCTGAATTTAAATTAAAGCAAGGGATATTTTTTTAGAATTTTCTCGTCGCATTAAATCAAAACAAGAGCCTTATTTAATATTATTTCAAATCCGAAAAATGGCTTTGTAAAACTTTAATAAGCTGTTTATTTACAATTCGAACAAATCCGAAGATATAAAACGGGGGAAAAAGCGCAATGGGAGAAGAGAGTAGGAATCCTTTTTCCGATTTTTCGGTAGTAAATTTTTGCAATGGTTTTGCATAATGTATTATTCCGTTAATACCGAAAATAAACAGAATATAAACGGAATAGTTTGCATTAATCGGTTTTATCCGTCTGTTTGTTCAAAGAATTGTTTCCAACATTTATATGCACTCGTTATATCTGTTTGTATTTGATTTCGAAGTAAAATGTAAACGTGCCATTCGGTTGATAAGTTTTGGAAAATTCGTTTTACCAAACAACAATATAGAATTAAAGTGTCAATCTCGCGCTAAATTTTACCATTTCCAATAATTAACGCCCGAAGAGATGGCAATCTAGTTTAACGTTTCGTTGTCAATCAATCCCATTAAGAATAAACATTTTACATCAATATTTTGACATCACGAGAACCTATCCAAAATGCATCAGAGTACTCGTATTAATCATCCGCAAAAAAAGTCAAACCGATAGACCGATTATAGAGAGCAATACAAAAGCTAATGCTCCCGTTTTATTTTTATTTATGTGCTCCAATTTTTAATAAAGCCACTAACAAAGCGCAAAGAGATTATCTACATTAATGTTTAACCTATAAACATATTTTTAGTTAAATTCACAAATAAAACGTTATCTCATTTAAAAAAAAATGCATAAAAGGTCGCTTTTCGATTGCTACACCGTATTATAAGTTATTTATATTAATTAAAAAATAGAATATGCAAAATAAATCCACCTAAAACACTTATAATTGGCAACTTTTCATTATAAAATACATCGAATCTGAAGAACTTTTTTGGGGCAAAGTTAATTTTCTTCAAAACGTCAATTATGTACGTTTTTGCTGTATGTGTAGGTGTTTATGAGAAAAAGTCAAAAATTAATAAAATTCGACTTTAGATTTTTTAAGGGTGGCATCATTCAAGGAGTTACATCACCTTAAAATTTTCAGAAAAATGAATTTTTTATATATACATGGTGTCCCAAATTGAGTAGGCTAACATGGGTAGCTTTCTTATTAGTGAAGATAGAAGTTTGGTTAAATAGGGAATGGTTTGCAATTTTAGTTGCCGATTCAGACTTCAGAAGTTATCGTAAAAAAATTAAAAATTGTTGTTTCTTTGATGTCAAATAACTTTGTAATTATAAAATTTACAAAAAAAGGTTTAATATAAAAGTAACTAGGTTTCATAAAATACAGGTGGACATAAAGTCAAAATTAAATTCAAAATGGCGGCTTTCAAGTTATTGATATACCAACTTTCTTATTTTAAATGAACGCCATATTGGATTTTTACATAGTTAAATAGAATTTTTTTTTCTTGTTTCAACCATGTATAACAACTCATATTTAAAAAAAATTATTAACAATATTAAACGTTTTGGTTTTAAATCAAGTAGCCATGAATTATAATTTAACAAAATATTTGACATAAAATTATTTTTAGCAGTTTTTTAGTGCAGATGTCTGAATCAAAAAAACTCTCCCCACTGACTAGTGATAGTAACTGACTGTAAGTGGTTGAAAAAGCAATAATTAATCGTTGTTGTCAACTCGCTAAGAGTCGTAGTTTTCGAAATTTGAAATTTGATACCTTGGTACCCCTACTTACAACATAAAAGATAACTAATTAAAAAATTATAAGTTAAAAAAGTAGTTTGGCACTTCCCTAAAAAATTGCCTAAAGGTTCTGTTTGTTAAAAAACAATATTATTCTTTATAATTTTGGGCGGAACGAAGGGTACAATTAACGTTTTTTTTAATGAACGATTTTAACCCTAATTACTATTAAAACTTATAATAGCCTAATATGCAATTTTTAAAATTCTTTCGTAATTTTTTTTATTTAATATTATTTTGGATGAACAGTCCGTGAACGAAACGCCCGGAGATGAAACGTCAGGGATAAACAGTCCGAACACCAATTTAATCTGTAGCGGGTGATCAAATTATATTAGTTGTGCTTCACAAATTAATAAGTGAGTTAAACAAAAGGGTTCAAAAAGTTTATATAAAACACCATTACAAAGTTTGTGGAATAAAACAAACCAATTTAAACAAACTTATGTCTACCAAAAATTATTAGTGTCATCTTATACTTAAAATTGATAATTGATAAATAATAAATTGCTTTTCTACTAAAAAGTCAAATTGTACTAAAAGTGGGTTTTTTTCAATATAAGTTTTATTCTTGTGGATGTTATATAAATTTCCAAAAGTTAATTGTCTACAAACAGTTTGATCAATATTTTAATTCTTTTGATTACAAATACAGTTTACATCAATGCTATTCAACTAGCGGTTTGTTTAAAGATTTTCTTCAACACGCAAATGTAATAAAGTTCATACTTGACGTTATAAATAAATATTTATTTTTTTTCTTTTCATCATAAATGTAAGTAGAGTATTAATAATTAATTTTAATGCAAATAAATATTAAATAATGGTTTTCAGTTTTTCATGTATTTTACTAATCGTAGATTATTTTTTAAGATGGGTAACAAAAGGAAAAAGTTAGCTGCAGCTTGCTTCTCAAACATTTTATAATTAAATACAAATCAACTGAAGGGTGCACAACTTTGCTTCGGCGATTTTTTTTTCGAAATTCGAGGCTTTATTGTAAAAAACTGATTCTACATTGATGGTTCAAAGTATTATCCACCACTGGTCACTACTTTTCCCCACCTTTCGGGCAGTGTACAAATCCCGGATCTAAAAAAACTGATATTCTTTTGAAGTGCTCAACGAATCAATCCAACTGCTGGTGAGCAAGGCCGTGTGCCATTAAGGGGGCGATCCGAGAGAAATGGGTTGCCTAATATCGATAAAAATTTAGATGTTTTGTATTTCGATTACCATTTCTAATTAACAATATAAAATGTTGTAAAAAAAATTAAATAGACCAATAAAGGATTGGACTAGAAGATATTATAGTTCATTTTGCACAAAAATGTAATGTAAATCTAAAAAAAAATAGCAAACCTACTTAAATTACAATGTTTTAAGGGGCAAAAAGATAATAGTTTAGGCTGTAATTGTGCAAAAACTAGGCAATTTTATCAAATTTGAAATGTAATATGCTCTAGAGGCATCTTTTATGTATACATTATTAAAAATTGTGTTTCAAAAGTGTCTAATAACAATTTGGTAATAGAAACGCCGAGGCACTGTTCATGATCTCTCTTGATAGGGTTATGTTGAAATTTTTATTGCGGTTCGTTGTCTTCGCTAACCAAAAATTTGACTCTTATGCGTTAGATGGTAATAGCGCTGAACAGTTATATTTGAAAATTTTGTTTACCATTCAAGTGCTGGAAATTCCGACACCACATGTTTGACTAATGAGAATTACTTCTGTGATTTTCATTGACGAAAAAGCGATAGGTGTATTTATTATTTCTGAAAATTTAATTATGTTTCTTGCATATGTCCTGTTCTTAAGTAATGGCTTTAAATTGGCCAAATCAGGTAAAAGAAATTTCTTAGATCTTGAGTCTGATGAAGAAAAATATAGATTTCAAGGAGTTGCTTTATATCCTCAAGTTGTGGGGTAATGGCGCCTTGGGATGGCGTTATTACATCAGAAAAAAGACTATAATAATTAAAAATTACACTCAGATTTTATTTTAGGGTCTGTAATGATTACAAACATATTTGTATGGTTTTATATAAGAAATCGTTTAGGACTAGTAAGGATTGCGTAATAGCGCTATTCCTTGCGGTGTTGCCCCGCGGACCAGATGTTTTTCAGGTACGCTGAACGCAGATCGATAAAAATCGTAACAACGTAATGGTGTAATAATATCAATGCATTCATTACTCAAATATAAATCAATCCCTACAAAATATTAAACCATTTCATTCTAGTGCCTGATGTTAGAAATGTTGTGTATTGCATATTTCTAATTACGCTTAGACAGAGTGTTATACACAGGATCGATCGATATTGAACTATAAATGCAACTTGTTCTTATTCTGTTAATATTTAAAAAATAATTTTCACACCTTTCAACTCAATATTATAATAACAATTTTTAATATTAGTTATTTTTACATTTATAATAAGTTAAATGATTTTAATGAAACTTTTGTGCGTAACGTTTCCAATACTAAAATTACTGCAAATTTTAATTATTTATAAAGATAAACATTTTGAATAATAGCCAGCATAAAAAAATATATGTATTAGGGTGCTTCGTTTTTAAACAATTATTTTTGCGATCCGCAGACAAAATATTGTTTTAGAACAGAAAAGAAATTTTCTCCAATTTTCAATCTTTAATTTTAATTCTAAGTGGTCGCCAATTAATTTTAAAATTTTTACATGCATTTAACACGTGAATTTATATATCTGTATCTGTCCTGCATTTTATAGAATTATCTTGTTCTTTGCGGAAATTTGTAAAGAAAATATAAATTTTAAAAGTGCCCACCGTAGAGCCCAAGTTGTAAAGTGATTAGTTTATAAGATAAATACATTCCAACGTATAAACATTTAAAATATTTTTGTATTATCGTGTTAAAAATTCCATATTAAATTTTCAAATAACCGTTTATTTATTATTTTTCACAACTCTTGACTGCAGACCTTTTTGTAGAAAATTTAATTTCCTCCAAAATTGCCATTTATCTTTTGCTATAAGTTTAGCCGTTTATGAAAAAATGCCGTGAAACCATTCAAGTGACAGATCCAACTATGGAGCACTTTTAAAGATTGTTATTTTTCCTACAATTTTTCATAAAGAACACGACAATTACCTAAAATGCAGCAGATATATAGATAATTGAAAAAATTGTAAATTCACATATTAAATAAATGTGAAAATTTTAAAATTAACTAATAACCAATTAAAATTAAAGATTGAAATTATGTGAAAATTTATTTTTTTGTTTAGAACAATATTTTCTCAATGGAGCATAAATTAAAAAAAAATCGTTTAAAAACGAAGCACCCTAGTATAGATGTTATACAAAACAAGGTTTTAAACCTCAGGGGGGCCACCAAAAGGTATGGTAGGGATCACAATCTTCCAAAAAATAAAGCACGTATACAAATAGACTTTGTTAAACGTTATAGTATGTTGTGAAGTGGTTGTAGGTTTTTGATTTTATTTTTTTGAAGATGTAAAGTTGAATTTTTTTAGAGCTAGAGATCATCCGTTTTTAAAAAAGTATAATTTTGGATTTTTGATAAATCAACGAGTTTTACACAAAAAAATTAATAAAACGTAAAACAGCCCAACTTCGAAGCTTTCGTCCGTTTTTCAAAATAATGATAATTGTATTAATCAAACGGCAAAGCTTGTGAAATTATCGTAGATTTTATTTTTTTGATATTAATTTTTATTAAATGGCTATCAAGCAATTGAAGTATGCCGATTTTGGTAAACATTTTCTGGCAGCACACATAGATAATAAAATAAAATAAATTTCGTTATCATCTGTTCCAAAATTGTCGATCCCTGCAAAAATATGCCCTTTTGAGAAAATATTTATTAAAGGTATGCAATTTAAATAGGTATTCACTTTGTATTCCCCATCATTTCCAATTGTTCTAGAATTTGAAAATACTAAGCATGTTTAGTATTTCCAAAATTTAACTTTTTTCGTTCTTACCCCCTTATCACGGTGTATATTTTTACCACAAAATACTCTTCTGCGCTTAAAATTTTGTTCGTTATTTTTTAACCATAATTATAAATAATTTCGATATATAAAACGATTTAAAAATTTATATAGAAATTTTTTTTTATTAAATATAATTGGACTAAAAAACATTAGTATCAAAGTATTTTCAACATTTATTTATGATAAAATTATATAAAATGAGAACTATATTTAAAAATAATAAACATATCATCAGAACAAATAAAAAGAAATCCAGAAAATTAATCATTAACGCCCTTCTGCAATACTATAATTATTATTCTTTCATTTTAAAGAAAAAGTAAAAAGTATTTTACAATTTTATACACATATTTATGTTACTTTGTAATATTAATAAAACAATTCGCATTAATTAAGATTCATAACATAATAAATATGTGTTCTTAAATTTAAACTGGTTTTTGAATTGCGCGCCGACGCTTACTTTGCGCTTTCCGCCAAACCTAACAATCGAAATCGCATGAAAATTCTCTGAATATGTATAACATTTGAAATAATATTGAAGTAATCAACTGTTTCCTATACCAAACTACATGTCGAAAATAGACGAAAGTATGCGAGTTTGACCGATAAAACGAGATATGCAGCAACTTATGTATTTTGAACGTTTTTCAAAACATCGTAAAAATCGATATCTTGCATCTCTATACAACTATCGTATTCAAGGCCCCGTGTTTGTCTAAAACTTCTGACAAGCGGGAGAGCCACCTAGAAACCAAAAGATATTTTTTGAGAGACTTAACTTAGCACTAAACCGCGCTGTAGTAATTCATTATTTCACCGCATCATGTTAAAATCGCTAATGTTTTGGATCGCCCCCTTAATCGAAACAAGCGATAGTCAGAAGGAGCAACATCTGGAGAGTATGGCGGGTGGAGTAGGACTTTCCATTTCAACATTTCCAAGTATGTCTTCAACATTTTTGCAACATTGGGTCGAGCATGGGGTCATGCTGCAAAAGTACTCTATCATGTTTCTCGTTGTATTTCGGCGGTTTTTTTAAGGTCTGCTTCAAACACATTAATTGCGTTTGATAACGATTGCTTGTGATAGTCAAATTTAACGGTTCATAATACACTACACCGATCTGGTCCCAACAAATACAGAGTTTCATCTTGGAACTTGGGATTATCGTAATGAACTCATTTTTCGTCCTAAGTCACACTGCGATAAAATCCCTTTCGTTTTTGCCTTTTAAGCAACTGTTTACAAGTAAACAAACGCCGTTTAACATCTCTTGGTCTCATCTCGTACGGTACCCAATTTCCTTGGTTCTCAATCATTACGATGTTTTTCATGCGCTTTGAAATTGCTTGAAGCGTTGAATCTAATCACGACACGTTCGTTCACTATTAGTGGTCACACCATAAGTATTTGAGAATTTGGCTCGTATACTGACATTTTCAAACGAGAATAACTTTATGATGCACACACAAGTCGACTAATGTTTTTGTGGGTTATGTTGCCAAATACCCAAGTTTATTACATAACGTCTATGATCTATTTATTTGAACCACTACTTACTGTTAAAGCAATCCATAAAAAAATAACGGAAGCAAGGTTGTACACCTTTTATATGAAGGATTCATTAAAGAAAAAAATTTTTGAAAACATGAAACCTAACTTATGAAATATAACCGAATATCATTAAACAAGAAATTCGGCATGGACCATTCAAAGCAATACTTAATTTTTAAAGTGATCACTTCTTTTGCTACGATTACTTTTGTTTGACTTCGAACGAAAAACGACAATGTCAAGAGTGGGGAAATCAGCTCCTATCGCTGAACTGCTAGCTAAAAGAAAGCCATCATTATTAGGCGAGGAAGTACTGTTGATTTCAGGAAAGATTGGGTTACGTCATACTCGATACGAGTCTGAAGTATGCAATGGATGCAAGTCTGAGATTGAATCAACTTAAAAATGGCAGCGTTACTCATTGTGTCGCGATGGCTTATGTATGCATTTATTGTTTTATCTTTTTCTCTTTTTCTCTCTTACATACACACGACATATGCTCTTCGCAGACAAAGATTTGCAAAACTTTCTCTTTCTAACTTTAAAGCATGACATGCCACGTTGTGCGTAACTTGAAAATAATTTTATGACGTAAATCACAATTATTCCTAAATTGAACAGTATATCCAAGATATTCAAGGACTTATGCAAGAGCGGTGTTTGCGACTGTAGTGCCAGGGCAACTTGTCTCTGTTCTCTCTACTTTCTGTTATTTATTATTGTTACTTCTTTTGTGTGTAAATAATCTATTGAGGGGAGATGAATTGATTTTTCTAATATAAATAGCAGTTGTTTTTTAAAAGGGCATACAAGAATATCAGTTTATACACCATACGTCAACAAATCAATAAACATTAAAAATGCCCGTTATTTATATGTAAATAGCGAAAAATTTGTCAAACACTAAACTAGATACTAAATGAATTTTACATCAGTTTGTACACGGAGAAAAAAATATCGTTATAATAACCATACGTATCCTTATTATAGCTATCCGTTGGATAGTTATCTTTCACAGGGATACGCCGTATAGCTAATTTAGCTATCCAGAGTATCCTTATTGCGGGTCGTTATAGTAACTATCCGTATTACTGTTTTAGACATTCAAAAGATTCTTGTTATAGTGATTTAACGGATATGCACGGAGAACAAAATATCGTTATAATAACCATACGTATCTCAATAAAAAAAAAAAACCAGTGCGTGCATTTATGTACGCGTGTTAGAAGTCATGCATCTTTGGCCTAACTAAATTAAATATAACCACGTGTTATGTTACATACCTTGCGTTTCTGTATAGCTAGACCAGTGATTTCCACACTATATGCCTTAAAAAATCTAATTTTGGCGCCTTCCCATTATACACCTATTCCCCTATTTACGAGATACATAGGCTTGCACTTGAAGCACGATTCACAATAAATAACTTAACGAACGATGAATAGTGTTCATTAAAACAATTGTTAATTAAAAATTTCGCCAATACTTATTGAAACAGTTTTAATCATTTTCTTCTATTTGCCCTTATGAGATTAGTCACTCAATACAGTATTAAAATGGGAACACAAATAAATGTCGATTTTGGAATTCTATCTCACTTATAATGTAGATACATGTGATGTTATCTTGCACTCACTTCCATTCATTAAAAAAGAAAAATGTTATCTTATGTATTTTAACTTAAGTTCAATGAATACGAGGATGTGCGCATTCGAGCAAAAGTGGCACATTTCCGAACGAGGGAAGCAAATGAAGCTCAACGCGGAGCGGCGCGTCTCATTTTTCCGAAATCGGAATGTGCCACTTGGAGCTCGAATGTGCACACTCGGCTTTAAACATGATTTACAATAATTAATTTACTTTCTTAGACGGTCAACTGCAACTGTGGAATTATCCGTTAGCTGTGTGCGCACAACTTACGTGGCCTGCTAAAATTTTACCCTCAACGCGGCAAAAAAAGTATATCTTCAAAAATTATAATATTGAGTAAATAAATTAAAAAATAAAAGTTACTTTTCATTACTTTTTATCTCACACTATTGTTTTCAAAAACATAGCAGTTATTAAAATTTGTTTATATTTATTTTATTGAAATATAATAAAATGCACTCTATTAATTTACAACATATTTTAGTAATATAATAACAGCACAAGTCAAAACAACAAAAATTTATTTTATTGCGGATAAAAAAATGGTAGTATTTTCCAATGATTTATTTTCAATTACTATATTTTTAAAAACTTTTAAAAAACTTAAATAATGGTTTAATACTTGGTTATAAAACCTTTATTTTCTAAATAAAAAAAGAAACACTACCCGATTTGCATATGATCTTCGTACAAAAAATACGGCTAAATACCACTTCATCTTTTTCTTGATGTAATATAAGCAATTAAATTCTTTAGAAATGCACACAGAAATATAATAAATAATATGATTTAAATATAATTGGTTGCTTTTCATGTCAAAAATGAAATTGGATTACACAAATAAAAAAAGAAAGAACAATAAGGTCAAACAAATTTTTCATTACTTTAATCAAATAAAAATTAGGCATCGATCTGGTACCGTTTTCCCTTGCTGAAAATTTATTTCCGATATTGATCTACAAGTGGAAATTAAATAATAAATTATGTAATTCCAAATTATTTATATTAAGGGTTGAAATTAAATTGGAATGATACTTGCAGTGTTATGCCAATCACAATTTGCCCCTAAGCGAATTGCATTGACACCACATCAAAATTCGATGTTTAGTTTGGGTTTGAAAACACATTTAAGCGTACAATGAAATTATTTCAATTTAGCATTCTCTCAATATTCCTAAATTAGCTTCGCTTAGAATTGAAAATAATTCGTAATGACGCTCTTAAATTATTCAGATGAACTTTTAATACTCGAATAAGCTAAAAATTATTTTTCACAACGTTAAATTGTAGGTAGTATATAATTTAAAAGTTTGGCACGTTAAAAAATTTAAGAAACGCCTTCAAAGAGCTAAAGCTTTCAAAAAGCTCACAAAAGTTTAAGGCAAACGCACTTAAACTCCTTTTACAATATAAAACTTTGCTATATGGTCCTTTAAAAAATTTAACAACCGTTTTTTCTTAATGCTTGAATTAATTTTTTCGAAAAAAAATGTATACAAAACGTAACATTCTTTGGAAACACCAAAAATTTTTGAAGGCATAGATAATGTGATTAATCAACAATGACAATGGTTTAGTGGCGCACACAGAATGTTTGTTGTGGATGGGAAAGTTGCGCTTATTTTTCCAAAATTGGTCTTACAGAGGATATGGTAATCAATTTTTAATTGAATTTGATTTAGAAAAAAAATTAGTAATTGTACTTAAAGCTGGGAAAATGGAATTTTCTTCAGATCGGAAATGTAACAATTTTGAATGTGCACTCATACGTAATAAGTCCCGTTTTGAATGGGATTATACCGTCTTCAGGTCATCTGTGTCGTTGTCCACAAGCAATGATTCGAAACGTCAAAAAGTCCCGTTTTCAAAAAAACTGTCAATTACAATACGGAATATTAAGAAATCCTAACAATAATTCTATTCTTGCCACTTGAATTAAATACAAATTAATAGCACGGTCAATTTCTTAATGAAAAAAGTGAAAAATAAGCGAAGCCCCAAGAAGAAATTCTGAAAGCACAACTACGGTTTTATAATTACCTACTTTAATTTTTATTAAAGTAAGTTGTTCATTCTGAATATAGTTTAAAACCGAGTGTGCACATTCAAGCTCAAAGTGGCACATTCCGATCTCGGAAATGAACCACTATTCGCTCGAACGTACATACATATGGTACACATTCGAGCGGGCCAAAAAAATCGACTATTTTTTTTGAATCGAATACCGAATTAGTATTTAAGATAATTAAAAAAAGTTAACGTCAAAATTTGGGCCCTTAATTTTAATATTAAGGGGTCTATCATCAAGAATTTCAATTTTTTTACTCCATACGCATCTTTCACTCAAATCTTGTTATAGTCCATTCAAAAGTTACATTATACCTTGCGTTTCTCTGAGGACGCAATTTTATTGTTGGGATGTGTAGGGAGGGTCACTAGAAGCTTAACTCCAAGTTTGTGGGGTTGCAACCCTTGTCCCGCGGCCGCCATATTAGAAAAGGGGTGCAAACTCCTTTTTTGCTATATCTCAGAAACTATCAATCTCCCAGGAAATTTGTAAAGACATAATTTGTGGCAAATCGAATTGTCTACAATTTTGTTTATATAATTTTTTATCATTAAATGAAAATTAAAAAAGTTATTAACAAAAATAAGAGAAAATTTCTCAACAAATTTTCTTTTTGCTCTATAACTTTTATTTTATTATTTTACAATAAAATGACCTCAACCAATCTTGTAGATGGTCTTTTAACAAACATTTTTAGCTATAATTTTTTTAATTTTATATGCATTTATGGCGGTTTTCGAGCGCTCCAAATTAGACCGAATTTTTACTACTCGTAAGAATCCCGTGAAAACGAAACGTCAGCCTTACCTTTAGATAATTTTTTTTAATATAATGCTTTTGACATTGCAACAATCCTATGTTAATACTTATTTATTATTGATCCTTTTCTTACCAGAAAACTTTAGCTGTTTCGTCGTCCCTATTTATTCTATCAATTGTGCTACATGTTTCGACACGTATAGACGTGTTCAATATTGTGAATAGTATTTTCAATTTCATAGGTACAATTAAGAGTTTTGTGGGCAGAATTTTTAATTCAGTGATAAGCATTTTGACTTTCTTTAAGTGTGCATCATGAGTGATTGTTTCATTTGTAAAAAATTTTTTGGGGACATTAAAGTAAGAACTGTGAAAGCTAAAGGAGTAAAAGCTTTGCTTGCTAGAGCAAAATCCAAAAACGATGTGGACAATGAACAATTTTTACAAACTGTTTCTGAAGTTATATAGCCCTTCAGGTTTTATATATGGAGATGTCATTGCTGAGAATTTGCTGTTTCTCCATGCTTTCTCAGGATGTGACACAACATCAGCAGCCTATAACATAGGCAAACTAAAATTCATAAAACTAATGGAGAAACATCTTGAGTTAGCTAGCGGTACAGCGCTATTTCTCAGTGACAAAGTCGATCCATCTTTACTCACTGTCATTGGCGAACGTTTTTTCGTAGCTTTATACGGTGGAAATAAAAAGGATACTCTGGACAACTGAGATGTAATGAGATATAAACGATTCGCCAAGACAGTGACCAAAAATACATTCAGTCTATCATCGCTTCCTCCAACACAAGATGCAGCCCGTTTCCACAGTCTCCGAGTGTATCACCAGGTCCAGTCGTGGCTCGGAAAACACTGTGATCCTGAAGATTGGGGCTGGAAAAAGCATGGAAACATTTTGATGCCAATCCAAACTTCCAAGCCTCCAGCACCCCCCCGATCTAATGAAATTGATTTTCTGCAGATGCAAAGGAAATTGTGGAAGCATGTGCGGTTGCAGAAAAGCAGGTCTGAAATGCTCTGTAGTGTGCCTTAATTGTTTTGGAGAAACCTGCAGCAACGTGATGGAAATGTCTAAATTAATGGAAGAACATGAATTCGAAGATGAATTACCAACGATGACTCAATTTCAACATCCGTCATTCCCCGAAACTTCATTTTTGATACTGAATTTGATTCTGAACCGCAGCCTGGACCATCCAAAAAAATTAGAAAAGAATAGCTGGAAAATAACTATTAACATATATAATTATGCCCAACATTTTCTCGCCTAGAAGTTTTCCGTGGAATAGGCCTACTGGGGATACCACGTACGAAAAATGCGCCTCCAGACTCTACCTCATAGGTGGTGGGGAAAAGGGTCAATAATAAGAAAGTAATAACATTGGAATGTTTCAATAAATGTCAAACGCATTGTCTAAAAAAGTTTATATAAAAGTGAGGCTAACGTTTCGTTTTCACGCCATTGTTACGATTAGTAGAAATCCGGTCTACTTTGAAGCGCTCGAAAACCGCCATAAATGCATAAAATTAAAAAAAATTATAGCTAAAAATGTTTGTTAAAAGACCATCTACAAGATTGGTATGAGGTCATTTTATTGTAAAATAATAAAATAAAAGTTATACAGCAAAAAGAGAATTTGTTCAGAAATTTTCTCTTATTTTTGTTAATAACTTTTTTAATTTTCATTTTATGGTAAAAAGTTATATAAACAAAATTGTAGACAATTCGATTTGCCACAAATTATGTCTTTACAAATTTCCTGGGAAATTGATAGTTTCTGAGATATAGCAAAAAAGGAGTTTGCACCCCTTTTCTTATATGGCGGCCGCGGGACAAGGGTTGCAACCCCACAAACTTGGAGTTAAGCTTCTAGTGACCCTCTCTACACATCCCAACAATAAAATTGCGTCTTCTGAGAAACGCAAGGTAAGGCCTAAAAATTGTAACATTTGAATGGACTATTAAGAATATACCTGAAAGATACAAATAATACAAATTTTTGAAGAAAATGTTAAATTACAAAAAAGGTCTGATTGCAAATTTTTGTATGACAAGCCGTTTCTACATAATCATACCTTAAACATTGATCTGTTTTTACGATTTCATTTTTCAAATTTGGAATTTTGTAACTGATAAACCAATCTACTTCTAAAGGAGAACGATACATATTTTTGAAGGAATTTAGACGCTCTACAAAAAAAGGTCGGATTTCATTTTTGTTAAATTCACTCTTCTAAAAGTTATTTGAAGTTCAAGTTCGAGTACTGACTAAAATTAGAAAAATCTAAACAACAAGATAGGTAGGAGAGGAAGGATTGAATAGACAAGTTCGTTTTAAAAATATGAATCATAATTAAATAATTCTTAATGGAAAAAACCGTGTATTTTTTATTCTTGGAATTAGTTAAATTAAATAAAACTTTTTTCAATAAATTAAAAACTCTTAAAGCCCAATTAAATTTCAATAAATTAAAAACTCTTAAAGCTAAATTAAATTTCAATAAATTATCAATTTTGAAGAAATTTGATAAATTTAGTTAAATAAAATTGTATTTTACAAACGGTGTAAAGTGTTAGAGATTTACTTTTACCGAAGCGAAAAGAGTCGGAGGACCCTTAATGCTACGATAGACTTGTAGAGAATTTCTTTGCGCGTCTATTCGTACCGTCGTGGGCGCTCCGGGAGCTCTTTTCGGTAAGCTACAAGTGAATTACCAAGACAAAATGTAAATCTAAAAATTACATCTTGAATTCGTTGTAAGCTTTTATTAAGTCGAAATTAACGTTTGGAACGTGAAAGATATAAAGGAAATGACCGCGAAACTCCAAGGATTCCGTTCGTGTATAGCACGGGGGTCCTTTGTGTCGTTTTCGGAACGAAAAAAGTAAAAAACCAAAAAAATGTATTCGTTTCGTTTAATAAATGTCACAATGACATTTCAATGTCACGAGCGTTGGCGATCTTGCCCGGAAATTTGAATATTACATCGGCAAGAGATTTTAGCATTTACGGTCGTTTTCATTGAATTCTTTTCGATTGTTTTGTGCTCTTTGGCCAACTTTTACATATTTTGACCGATTTTGAAAAATTTTTCAACACGTAGGGTTGCGTAGCAACCAAATTGATATTTTTTGATTCTTCGACTTAGCAGCGATTTTTTTCTAACTATTTCGATTGTTTTGGGCGCGTTGCTTTTTACTTTGTATTTTTCATTCGATTTTGATAATTTTTTCGATGTTTGGGGTTGCGTAGCAACCTAATCGATATTTTTTTATGCTTCGACTTATCAACTGTTTCTTTCAATGTTTTCGTCTGTACCTGTACACTTTGTGAACAAATCATTGCATACTAGATTCAAACGTTCATAATTAATTTTTAAGCGTCAACTTGATCACACATTAGATTTTTGCAGTTTTTTTATTGTTTTTGAGTGTACCTGCAGACTTTGTGACCAAACCATGGCACACTCGATTCAAAAGGTTCTAAATGGATTTTTAAGTGTCAATATGATCCGGCAAAGGATTTTTTTAGTTTTTTCAATGTTTTTGATTGTACCTTAACACTTTGTGACCAAACCATGGCGCACTCGATTCAAACGGTTCAAAATTAATTTGTACCTGTCGTCTTAAGCAAACATTGGATTTTTTTAAGTTTATTAGATGTTTTTGATTTTACCTATAGTGTTTGTGACCATACCATGGAACACTCGATTCAAAAGATCTAAATGGATTTTTAAGTGTCAATTTGATCCGACAAAGGATTTTTTTAGTTTTTACAATGTTTTTGACATTCGGGGCTGCGAGGCAACCCAGCGATATTTATCGATGCTCGGGCTTTATAACCCTATTATTACACATAGTTTGTTTGCTTTGGACACGGATGTTTAAATTTTGTATTTTTCATTCGATTGTTCTACTTTTTTGACATTTGAGGCTGCGTAGCAGCCCAGCGATAATTATCGATGCTCCGATGGCACACTTTTTGACAAAATCATGGCACACTCGATTCAAACGATCCAAAATTAATTTGTACCTGTCAATTTGATCCGCAAAAATTTTTTAAATTTTTTCAATGTTTTTGATTATACCTGTACAGTTGGTGAACAAATCAAACCAAATTTGATTCAAACAGCCTAAAATTAATTTTTACGTGTCAGCTTGATTAACCTTTGCATTTTTTTAGTTTATTGGATGTTTTTGACTGTACCTGTACACTTTGTAAATGAATCATCGCACACTCGATGCAAACGGTTTAAAATTAATATTTATCTGTCGACTTAATCGGGTTACCGATTTTTAAATTTTTTTTGATGTTCTTTTAGTTTATAGTGGTAGTTGGACTAACTTTTTTATTTTTCAACCAATTTAGACAATGTTTTCGATATTTGGCGTTGCGTTGCAACTAAGTAATTGTATCCAATAGTGTTTAACAATTATTCGACCTATCATCTGTTTTCTTTTCAATAAGGGTCAATTTGGGCAAGTTTGTGATTTTTCAACCTACGTCAATAATTTTTTTACATTTTTCGTTGCTAAGGACCATTTGATTCAAACCAGTCAAAACGTTTTTTGGCTGCATCTTTGTTATTTATGAACCGATTTCGAGCATTCTTGAAGTAAACTGAAGAGCGTCGATTGTTTCACGAAACCAAAGGCCATGCTAGCCGCCGAAGGCACTAAACGCGCAGCGTTTCAAGTACGCACCCGGTAAAACCGCGTGTACCCCAACACAAAATCGCAAAGCGATTTTGTCTAGCACAATGAGCGAAGCAAATTGTGCTAGTTTATTACTTACAAAATTCCAAATTTGAAAAATCAAATCGCAAAATCAGATAAATGTTCAAGGTATGATTATGTGGAAACGGCTTGTCGTACGAAAAGTTGCAGTCAGACTTTTTTTTAAATTTAATTGTTTTCAAAAATATGTATTTATATTTTTCAGGTATATTGTTAAGAAGATTTGAGTGAAAGATGCGTGTGATGTAAAAAAATTAAAATTGTCCATGATAGACCTCTTAATATTAAAATTAAGGATTTAAATTTTGACGTTAACTTTTGGCAACGATTGACAATAATTAATTCAATTTTAGTTTTAGTGATAAATTACAAAAGCGAATTTTTACCAAAAACTAAATATCTGTTTGACTGCCTTTACACACAGTGATTTACAAAAATAAACGCTAGAATTTAGTAATTTGTTATACTTACGAATTGTTTTCCCAAAATCGGAAATATGTCACTTTAAGCTCGAACGTGCAAACTCAGATTTCCACCACAATCTACAATAACTAATTTACTTAATGTTTTTTATTGAAATAAAAAAACTACACTGGTGCACCTAAAATTTCTTCTTAGTCTTTATTTTACATTTTATAATTTTTCAAAAAATGCTTTTCACTTTTTTTAAAAAAAAATTGACAAGGGGGGAGGGCACAAACCGGTACTCCACTTCTTGGGTGCGCCCCTGCAATGGGTAATTTTTTTTTGTAAAACAACGCTCAAAATTTGTTATAAAATTCATGTGAAGCCTCTTAACGCTGCGAATATTAAACAAAAATAAACAATACGGAAAATTTTAATCAAAACTTTAAATTACATTCCAACCTTTAAATATTTGAGCAAAAACTAATTACATCCTTTTAATGTTTACTTTTAGTTTGGAAAATTTTGGCAGTGCCTTTATGAAAGTTTAAATAAGTACGTGGAGACAGCGGAAAAACAAAAAAAAATAAACAATAAGCGAAAAGAAAATTCGGAGTTAAAAAAAGCATAGATAATAAGATTTTTATAGACGTACGGTTTTCTTTACACACTTGGAATTTTCCTCAGTATTTCCGCCGATATTTTTCTCTCACAGTGACGGGGATGTTTCCCAAGAGACCTCCAAATAGGCTTTACATACTTAAAATGTTTGCTCTGCCCAAGAAATCTTCCACAACCAAGCAGGGTTCTAAATAAATCTGATAAAAACGTATTTTTAAAGCGGTTTGAAGCCACGAAACAAATGCGCTCCTGTTTTCTTAACAGATTACTGATTTTTTAACTATAGAACACTTTCATCCCCTTCAATTTAACCAACAATCTCTTCTTCCTCCTCGTGTTCGCGTCGCGCAATTTGGTTTTTCGTTATTTTTTATTTCGTCTCTTTTAGTCGAACCGAAAAAATGGAACTCGGATACACTTTTCATCGAAATTGCGACAGAAGGAAAAAACTCAATTATTGCGAAACTAACCGCTCGGAATAAAATAAAAAAATAGTGGTTATAAAGGTATTTTATTTATCGTTTGCTTCGTGTTTCGATTTATTTTTTATATTTATTGGGAACAATCGGAGAAATTCGAAAGAGCTGGAAAGAAGTGCGTTTTGAGTGGTTTTTAAATGTGGGCGAGTTTTGTTGGAAAATAGAGATGGCGCAAGTGTCGATACGAAGATATATTAAAGCATAAAAGAGCATTAATTCGAATAAGCAGGAATGGCGATATTTTGCAATTTTGCAGCCATTGGTCGAATTACGAGGTCGGGGGTTGTAAAAGTGACATAACAGTAAATTTTTAAATGAAAACTAGAGATATGAAATGTTGCCCTGCACTCTGAAAGTTTGAAGATAAAAGTCCATCATTCCCGGACTCTATTAAAACATTTTGAAATGCGGAAAACATTTTAATATAATAATAAAAGGCAACCCTTTAAAGAATTCCAACGACACGTCGTAACGATTACTTTCGAAGGCAAGCAAATTTAAGAATTTGTGTAAAAGGTTTTCAATTTCCCAAATTGCGGGTTATGGAGTATAGTTTTATTTTCTCCGACTTTGTGTAATAAAATGTATACAAAACACCCTCAGTCACGATATCTCACCCCCTCGGCGTAATTTATAATTTACTAGAAAGCTTTTTGGATGTGTCATGTTCAATGTTCTCGATTGAAAAATGTTTTTAGAATTCGTCCCCTAAACCTATAAAACAAAAAAAAATTGGAACTAATTTCCGAAGCATTATTTGTTTATTCTTCTAAAAAGCGTCGTTAATTATTTGGCTTCGTGCCGGAGGCGAATAAATTTTATTCTTGCCGTTTGTTTTATTTTTTAATATTAACATAATTAATTTTCAACCCCTTTTGGCTCCTAATATTTTATTTTACTATTAAGTTTTTTTTAATAGGGCAAAAAACAAGGCGATTTTTGGTCAACTATTTTTTTAAAATTAAGATATCTCCACAATGGAAAATAATAATAAAGAGCTTTAAGAAACTTTCATTTTTGTCGACAATGCGCTCTAACCGAGTTCTTTAAGAAAAGTAATATACGATTCCGCAGTTTAATATTTCGAGAACGTTAAGCGAAGCTTGGTGGAAGGATATAACAACAGAAGAAGAAAATCCCTTTTTCTGGTGACCATAAAGATACGTCTAATATATTGTAAAGACATTTCACATAAAGTAGCTGACGTTTAGCTGGTTTTATTTTCATTATCTTTAAAACACTTCCACCATGCATCATCATAGTCTTACAAGGATCTCTAAGATATTTTCGCGTGCTTTTTGCATAAAGATGGGCGCGTGGTTTTTAGTATCACTTGCACTATTAAAGTTATCGTTAAATTAAACCGACTAAAATATACATATAGATTTTATTATTGACGTATAATGATAACAGCTCTTTAAATTTTGTGTCATATTTATCGCATCAAATAATTTAGACTAACGTGGGAATTATTTTAGAGCCATTCTCGAAAAGAGAATTAACAATAATGTGTAAACTATAAATGAAAAAGTATCGCTAAATTTAAAATTTTACTAATACTCGGTAAAACGCAAAAAACGAATTATTTATAAGAAAAAAAAACAACTAGTAGGGGGAAAGTGGCATGAACCAGCCAGTTTTAAAAAAAGGGATAAATAATATAGAAGGACATAAATAAATCAATTTTTTTTTAAATCTGTAATTGTTCATGCATTTATGTACGTAATGTCATAAAACATTTTTCAAAATTAACGATATTTTTCGACTTCTAATCATTTATAAAAAAAAGAAAATTTGGCTTTTTCATAACCTATAGGTATTGAAACAGCCAATCCAATTTTTGAAAAAGCCATGTTCTTATTACAAGATTAAAACTGCACATTAACGAAGATATTATTTAATAATAAACTTAAGCTATAATCTTAGATCTTATATAATTATAAAACGTTTTAAATAACGCAAACTCTCAATAAAATATTTACTTACATAAATCTAAGAAACTGTCAAAAAATTTGACGTTTGAGATCAATCATTGCAAAAACTTAAAAACGTTTTTAGAAAAAATAATGCAATTTCCCTTTTATGCCACAGGATTTATATGCCCAACCATTACAATTTTGCATCGGTACCACTCTTGATTGCTGTTACTACAATTATTATTGCATTTTATAGAATTAAAAGGTGGCTGTTTCATTACACTGCAGTCCGGCTGTTTCAAAACATATTCTCCCAAGAAACAAAATCTCGAAAATTACTATGAAATCAAAGATTAGTCTACAAAATATATACGTTATTAGAAGGCCTAATATATCTATAAAATTATAGTGTAATCATATTATTATTAGTTTTGTACGTATAGGCGTTAGAAAACAAATAAACTGAACTCAAAACCTTACTTTTTGACGACAAAATCTTCAATACGTCGTATCGGCGCCGTTTATTGACGGTGAACGGTCAAATTTTTGTGGGGGATATCTGGCTAGTGTTGCTATCTTACAATAATAATACATAAACAATTCGTATGAAAACTACCGCGTAATTGATAATGGCTGTTTTAAAACTTGGCTGTTTCATGCCACTTTCCCCCTAAATGGTTTTTGAGCCAATCTAAAGGTAATTAAATCTAGACAGATAGCAAGCCGGGCATTTTTTTTAAGTTATACTTCTTTTGGTGTCGTCTAAAAACGTATTAATTATTGTGAATTATGCTTAAAACCAAATGTGCACATTTGAGCTCAAAGTGTCATATTCCGATCTTGAAAAAATGAAGAGCGCCGCTCCGCGTCGCGCTTCATTTGCCTCCCTCGCTCGGAAATGTGCCACTTTTCCCTGGAATGTACACATATTCCTCATTCATTGGATTTCCAATTACAAACTTACATTGAGATTTTTTATTTGGAAAATGTTCTATCGTATATTTTTCTAAAATAACTGTTTCATAACTCTTTCGGTTGTGTAAAACCATTTGAAAAAATTTATAGAAACGTTTTTAGTGAGGCAGTATAACATATAAAAATTTTAGCTAAATCAAAAAGGGTCGGTTTTGAAAGTGGTCGATTTCGCATGGAATGCCCCATATACATTCGCATGAATAAAATATACACACTTTTATATCATACATACATAGTATTTTTTTGATAAACGGATGCACTAAATATATTATAATTGTTTTACGTAAATAATATATTAATTTTGAAAAATTACACTGGCACACAAAAATTAAAAAGTGGTCAGTACTTTTGACTAGACCCACCTAAGGTTATGTAATTTGATGCCCTGAATCCGAATTTGAGGTCGGTTTACCCAATATACTTCTAAAGTTTTGAGTAAATTGCAAAAAACTGCAATTTGTAGCCAATTTAAACAATTTTTTGCAATTTACTCAAAATTTTGGTAGTGTACGGGCCAAACGGACTTTGGATTTGGATTCAGCGCATCAAAATACATAATCCTAGGTGGGTCTGGTCAAAAGTACTGGCCATTTTTTCTTGTGTGCTCTTGATATTTTTGGCTGTTCTACTACTTTTTTACTATTTTTTACGATTTTGGATAAATATATGAATGATCGAGATTAAGAGATTCTGAATTTGGATTCATTTCATCAAAATATACATATAAGGAAGATTTGATCTAGTTTAATCAAATTTTCTTCATTTTTATAACTGCAATTTTTAGTGTTTTTTTGCCATTTACTCAAAATTTTAGAGGTATATTAGGTAAACCGACCTCAAATTTGGATTCAGGGCATCAAAATACATAACCCTAGGTGGGCCTGGTTAAAAGTACTGACCACTTTTTTATTTTTGTGTGCCAGTGTTATTGACTAATTTATACATATTGTAGCAAACGCGATAAATGAATGAAGCGGCCTCGATAGATTTGCTTAATCACCCGCGAGATATTTCTATATCATGCGCGCGACCGTGAGATATTGAGTAAGCGTAGATATCCTAATAATCTTTTAATACACGCCTAACTGGAGTTTTCTATCTACATTACCTTGAAATGACTGTATCGCCAAGGCCCAGATACTTCTCGAAACTTCCGAATAGATTAAGAAACACATATATAAACTCCGAAACACTTCCTCACTTAAGTTTCGACCGAGTCTGTTATTGTGAAGTGTCAACGCTCTAACTCCGTACGCCCGGTGAATCTACGAGGTAAGCGCTATCGCTTGCGTATAGATAAATGTAAATAAATATACCAGTGACAATCGTTTAAATAAATATACGAGTGTAAATAAATTAGTTAGTGTATTAGAACCGTAAGTTAGTTAGTTAGTAAATAAATAATTGTTAAGTGCTAGTGTTTAAGTTATTGGTGCAGGAGAATTTGTTTATTATTTTGTGCTAATAAATCGTAATTGTAAATTAAGTGGCCAACTGTGTGTTATTATTCACAACCCTAGTACGAACCGATTTTGCTCTCGTTGGAAATTGGATTTAGATTGGAAAATCCGTTATAATATTTTGCTATGTTTTCGATTTACAGTTTTCTCCGTGTAAATTGGAGAATAGGTGTATAGTAGGGAGGTTTCAAGATTAGATATTTTTAAGAGAGACGTAGTGAATTATAATTAGAAAAAAAGTGGTTTAGCTATAGGTACATACACAAACGCTAGGTGCACAACCAACAAGTGGTTATATTTAATTTAGTTACGCTAAAGAAGTATAACTTCTAACATGTGTACAAAAGTATATCACGGCTGAGTTCCAAGTTTTAGCCAAACTCAACTAACTACATTGAAAATATTTAAAAAAAACCACTCATCAAATACATCAAAAGAAAGTTGTCAAAATCCTAATTTCAAAACTAATGTAGGTAATTGTCATTGTTTCTAAAAATAATATTGAGCGACAATATATTACTCATTTAAAAAATGAGCATTGAGCGATAACACATTACTCATCAAAATTTTAAAATATGAGTATGTCAAAATTAAGTTCATACATACACGGAGAACAAAATATCGTCAAAATAACCATACGTATCCCTATTTTAGCTATTGAAATCCTCAAATTGACTGTACAGTTACCTACACGACGGATACTGCCCACGTTCACGAGAGTTGTTTGTTTGAACGCTCGAATCAAATAAATGAATCTTTATTATAAGTATAATATGTAGCGCTGTTTTGATCATACTATGAATTGTCAAATTGACTAATAAATATCGTTAAATTAGACATTCGAATCCTTGTCAGAACAATACGTCAATTGAGTATACGTTATATAGTTATTTTAAGGATATTTTTTTCTCCGTGTACTATCATAAAAATAAAATCCTCTCCTAAAGAATTAATTATTACGGATATTGACGTCATTTCATAGCCTTTCTATTCGGTCGGTCATTGGTTATATGCGACTTAACGAAGGTCGAAGCGGGATTTTTAGAAATAAATGTGCTCGAAAGCGTACAAGGTGTATCTAGCATGAGTAAAAAGAAGTGCCGTAGTGGGATTAATGATTCAATTTCAGTTGGAATTTATTTTTAAACTAAAGATGAACACAGTTGAATTATATATATTTTGAAAAGGGGTTGATTAGTGAATTCTAATGGTACGAGATTCTGCTCGATCGGACCTTGACAAACTTGGCAAATCCAGTTCAGTGTTATTTTAATACAAAAACAAAGTCTTTTTATCCTGTTTAGTCCATGGCAACATTTTTTTAATGTAATTGAACTTTGAACTTGATTTTCCAAGTTTGTTAACATCCGTTCAAGTTGATCTTATATTATTAGAATCCACTAATCAAACCTTTTTCAAATATGTATAATTTCACTGTGTTCATCTCTGGTCCAAAACTGGCCTTAATTAAACTATGCTTTTTACATGTTAGAAATTTATAATGATTACATATACAGAAAAAGCAATACCTTTTTATTGTTTATTGTTGGTTGTAGCTCTCATGTTTTGTTTATTTAATAAATAGTATATCGTGTGGCAAGGGGTGAAACAAGACGATTTCTGACGAGGGCGAGAGTTGACTGCCTGAGCGAAGCGAGGGCTGTCATCGCCCTGGTCTGAAATCGTCTTCGTTTCATCCCGTGCCACACATACTATTTTTCATATCACATGCATAGAAACAACGAGTTTTGTAATTTATTAAAATCTTTGACAACGATTTGATGACAGCTGTTAGACGATTATGATTTTATTCGCTTTAAACAAATGCGATTCTGACTTCAAATAAAGACATAAATAATAAATAAATGACATTTGTTTCTCCCCTAGAGGAGAAACAAATGTCATTTCTGACTGACACAGTCGCATTGGTCTGAAATTGTTTTGTTTCTACTGGCAAAACAGGGATCAAAACGCGTTGTTTCTATGCATGTGATATGAAAAATTTATTTTGCAATCTTCAATGTTTTAAAATAATTGTTAGGTATAATTTTGTAAAAGTGAAAGAATTTTGAATATATTGATCTAAATAATAACACTACTCGAAAAAAAAAATTTAGTCCTAAAATTTATTTTATGATTTTTCAATTCATTATGCTCCAAAAAAGTTTGCTTTTGTGGTAGTTATAATAATAATACCTTTTTTGAATTACCGTATATAAAAAGAAACGTTTTTAATAATTCTAGTATTTTTAGAAATACCGCAAAAAAATAAAGTGGTCGTGACTATCGTCTATTGATGACACTTTAGTGATAAAAAACTATTAGCTGTTTAGTAGAAGCATCAAAAAAGTTAAAATGTCGTCTAGAAAGTGTAAATATGATGCTGATGCATTTTGTTATATATGTGGTATATTTATTAAAATACGAGATATAAAATTTTATCGAAACGCATGTGCAAAGCTTTGTGAAGCCTACGAAGCTTATTTTAAATGTCCTGTTCGGAATCTAGACAAACCCTAGGCCCACATGTTGTTTGCAGTAATTGCAAAAGATGTTCAGAAGGTAAACAATTTTTAGTAAAAAAGAATTGTTTAAAACACTTACCAGAATCGATGATGGACCCTCTGGAGCTGGCACTACCGCTGTCACTAACACTAATCCGATTTCCGACACCAACACTAGTTAAGGCTACCGGATAGATGTCGCGACTTTTCGTGGCAATATGCCGACGTTTCCCAAACGTATCAGAGCATCCAGCCATGAAGATGCAAACTGAAACGTTTGCGAAACGTCCGCATATTGCTACGAAAAGACGCGGCATCCATCCGGTAGCTTTAACTAGCGTTGATGTCGGAAATCGGCTTAAAGTTAGTGACAGTGCTAGTGCCCGCTCCAGAGGGTTCATTATGGATTCTCGTAAGTGTTTTAATTTTATTATTAATAACCGCGAAAGTCTTAAGTTCAAGAAGAATATGTTTATTATATAAATAAATGTTTATTTTTTTATTTATTTACTTTAGGTTGGTATCGAGGTAAGAAAGTAAAATGGGGGACTACATTTAGAGTTTACTGAGAGAAAGTACTTATAAACATGAAAAAAAAGTAATAATGTTCACTTTTATATTTTTTTCACTATTTTGTAATTTGATATGATAGTAAAAGTTGATAAAAAATATATAAATATATTTGTTTCGATTTATTAATAAATAAAAATTGAAACTATGGATTTTCTAAAATATTAATCCACCGTTCTCCTGCATACAAAAGCAAACTTTTTCAGGCCATATATTATATTTTGTCTAACTATCGATAAATCTATCAAAATTTCATACTCTCTTATCTAAGACAAAATTCGTGCTGACCTGTGTAATTTATAATTAGAGGTTAAATTAAAAGTTAACATAACTTACAATAACTAAATAATATTAATTTTGCTAAAGAAAAAAAAAAGCGGAAATTGCACAAGAAAAAAAAATTAAAAAAATAAGTCAAAGGACGAAAAAAATTGAAAAATTAGAATTAGACAAAAAAGTAAACTAAAAAAACTAAAAAATCATAGTGTACGGTTTATAAAAATACTTTCTAGTGATCGGGTACCGTGGTATATACTGAGCGACTACTATTTCTCTTGATTTTTTGTGGAGTTTTTTGTGGGGTAACCGAGTAATTAATTTGAAATATTAATTCTACGAACTACTGTTCATTTAGTTCTTGACATTTTATTTCTTTTATATCGGACAACACTTATTAATTCATAATAAAAGAAATTCTAATAGCTACAAATTTTTTTATAGCCTAATTTCGTTCAACATAACAAAAATGTGTTCGAGTACTGGGTCTCTTCTCTTTAGCCCCCTTCGCTCCATTTATGGATTTAGGCCTCGTAGTTTTCCCATCTTTCTCTGTTTTGAGCTACACTCTGCCCAACATGCTGTTTAACCTCATCCACCTATCTCATAAGAGTAAGGTAAGAGACCCAGTAGCAGACCTTACCTTCCTCTTATTGTAAATAATATTCAAAATTTAATTAAAATTTATTTTTAAAATTAACATTAAATAAAAAATGAATTTCATTAACTTACCAATATTACTATATAGGGGAAGATGGGGTAGCCCCGGACACTTGAAAGAATTAGAAATAAAAAATATAAATAAATAAATTTATTAATTTTTTATGATTTAAAATGAAAGTAGGGACTTTTAAGTTTATACTAATTAAAAATTTGTAATGATATATTTGTTTTTTTAGGAAATATGGCCAATCCAATTTGACCTTATTTTTTGGCAATACAAAAAGTGGCGGGTAGCCCCGGACTAGTACTTATTGGTGGCCCAATCGTTTTTTGGCCTTATAAACATCACAAAAATAATTAATATTTAAACAATTTTTATGTGCACAGTCTTTGCACTCATAACATTGAATCCAGTCTTTAGCAAAAGTTTTTTTGCATTAGATGCATTTGGTTTCTTTCTCCCGGTCTTTTTGGGAAAAACTTCGAATATTTTTGTGTGTTTTCAATATTTTTAGCAATTTTTTATTTTTTTGCTTTGACAAATTTATTGTTTTTAGTTTTCTGCTTTTTCTCTAAATTTTATTTAAATGGAGATGTTAAAATATCGCTCCTATGGGTTTTTTGAGCTTCATTGCTAAATGTTTTTTTGATGCATCAGGAAATCGTAACAGTTGTTTTAATAAATGTGCTCTGCTGATTGAAGGCATCGGGTCAGTATAGATGTTGACCACCGTTGCGATTCGTACTGGATGTGAAAAATACACAAAGTTGACTAAAGTACAGTAATTTAACCACTATTTATTAACACAGTAAATAATAAAGCACCCACAAGTTATTTATTTCAACTGTAGTATAGAGTAACTTTTGAAAAAGATTATTAATTAAGCTAAAATAATGTCCGGCGATACCCGACATTTTAGTGTCCGGGGGTATCCGATTCTCAATATTTAACATTTTTATTAAGAGCTCCTAAGATGTAGTAGAAATATTTCAAATACTATTACAATTTAAAAAAAAAATAAGTATTCACACTTACGTTTTCTAGTTGATAACTTGAAATGAAATCTGATGAGCGCGATGAAAATTTTTTATATTTTACACACTACTCCTTAAATTGTAACAGACTCGGTGTTTGTGACAACTAAATTGCATATGTTTTTACTCTAGACGACGCCTGTTTTAAAGAAAATTTTACCAATGCAACGTGATTAGGTTCTTGGTCTTGAAAATTCTTATGTCCGCGGTTACCCGCTGTCCGGGGCTACCCCACTTTCCCCTAAATAAATAAATAAATTCTACAAACATAAGAAAAATTCTTAATCCTTTATGAAGTCAACCTTTGTTTATGGTTTAAATTAAATAACAAATATAGTATCTATTGTGTGTTGTAAATCTTAATTATACCTTTAATTAATTTTTAAACAGCTTTAAAATAAATGGTATTAATTGAACGTTTATTCCTTTACAATAAATACACCAGGAATAAAAGGGGGCTTAAATCTTGCGACGGCATTTCACCAAGAGTAGAAACAATAATAAGTTCTATAAATACAACGAAATTAAGTTTTTTTATAACCAGGTATCAAATAAATTTTCCAAAAAACCATAATTTTAGTTTTTAGATTTGTTTTTATTAGTTATAGTGAAGTTAGTTAGTTCGTTTTGAAGTTTTACCCGCAAATGCTTGATGGAGATGGGGTGCGGTGACTGTGATGGGAATTTTGGTAATTTTGGTGTATTATATAATAACTATTCTGTAACCACATACTTAAAAATGTAATGACTTTTAGTTTACAGTTACCTCAGATTAAATAACTTATGGGCAATTATACTCAGGTAATTGTTAACATGTGAAACTTCCATCAAAAGCACTTTAATACAACTTTCGTAGATAGAAAGTCAAGGAATTATTTATAAAAGGAACAAAATAGATCCTTTCTATAACAAAAACATTATTTTCTTTAAAAATATCAATAACAATAATGTTTATAACACACAAATTAAATAAATAATTTAACAAAAATATTTAAGGGTCTGCCTTTTACATATGATTGGAGTCCGTCCAGTTTTTTTTTTGGACTATGAGTCATGCTTTAGCAAAGACGAAAACTGGTCCAATATCGGCGATACAGTGCAACCTCAAAATATTACCACTCTACTTTTGTTTCATGAATATAGGGGAGCTTAAAAAAACATTTACAGATACATTTATTTGTTATAACATAAAACTTCCAGTTTAGGGGCCGTTCAAGTATTACGTAACGCAATTTTTGAAGATTTTTGACCCTCCCTCCCCCATGTAACGCGCCGCAACGTTTTTCTGAACCCCCAACCCTAAACGTTACGTGACACTGAAGTAACCATTTTTACCTAAAAGTCACAATTATGTTGCGCAAACTACTGGAAAGTTGCTAAAATATTTTTATTTAAATAAAAAAAACAATGTTACGTAACGCGATGGTCGAAACCCACCTCCCTCCCATGTAACGCGTCGCAACGTTTTGCAAGACCCCCCGCCCCCAATTGCGTTACGTAATACTTGAACGGCCCTTTATTACTAAATACCCACTATGGACAGGTAGGTTTTAATAATGAATTTGCTAATCGTAATAGGAAACCATAATTAAATATATTCTTACAAAGTTGAAAATTTATTACAGGTCAACAAAAATAAAACTTTTCAAAGTATGTTTTTTCAAATAATCTAAAAACAATTTTAGGCATATCTATTACCCTGAATTGTTATGACACAGTTTATGTGATTTAAAGTTTATTAAGCAAGTCATGGCTTTAGTTCTATGCGGTGTTACAAAATAATTTCTAACTTCACAGTTAAGTTTCTTTTTGTGCAATTACTTTATTTGTGGCTTTCCGTGGAACGTATCTGCCGTATAAAAGGAGACCAGTAGTATACCAGTTTATTTATAAATGACTAGCTGGCCCGCCCGGCTTCGCTCGGGTATTGCGATTTCAAAGTAAAAACTATTTTTTTTCAAAATAAAATATAGCATATGTTACTCAATGATAGTGTCTTCTACCTGTTAATTCAAGTCCCGTCAAAATCGGTTCAGCCGTTTCCGATATACGGAGCACAATCCCCATTAACAAAATAATCCGCCATTTATTGAATTCATTTGTTACAAAAAATGTGATAAATGAAGAACCGCTATACCGATTTTGTGCAAACTTCACATAAACCATTTACTAAATAGTCCGAACAAAACCTAAACATTTGGTTTGGATAGGTGAGCCCGTTCTTGAGTTATAAAATTACAACGAAAAGTGGCATTGATTTTTATATATATAGATATAACAAAAATGCCCTCAGAAGCTTTATTTGTTTAGTTGAAATATTGCAAAAATTCGCAAATATGCTCATTTTAACCTCTTTTGCGAATAATATAGTTTGGCAAAAGTTTATAATGGTTATGATTTTTATTATTTATTACTTATTATTTTAGAAACCTTTTTCCATTATTTAAAAAAAATTGAGAAATTCTCATTGATATATTACAGGGACCGGAAGGTATTGCCGCTTTTATACATGCTAATGTTTGTTTACCATTTATCAGCCCATTGTCTACTTCAAAGTTATGCCAAAAACATATACAGACGAACTTCCATAAGTCGAACGCCGATAAGTCGAATTTTTTCCAGCTCGAACTCAAACCTGTTTCCCTAAAATTTGCCTATCTCAACGTTAATATTTTTATATCAATAACTCGAATTTCAATAAATCGAATTTTTTAATAAATCGTAGCGTTTGACAATTCCCTAAATTCAAGTTTCCATTAGTAAATATTTCCAAACTCGAAGTTAAATTTTACAACTTTTCATAAAATACCTGTCCTTTTCCCAATCTAGAGAAATCTATGATTGAATGGTTTCGGTATGCATATAATAAAAATATTCCAATTTCGGGACCTCTACTGTTACAAAAATCAGAAAAGTTCGCGCGCCTATTACATTATGATAATTTCAAAGCAAGTCAGGGTTGGCTGGAGAATTTCAAAAAAAAGAACCTCATCATTCAAAAGGTAATATGTGATTAAAGTGCAGAAGTGTCTGACAACGATTGTGAACTTTGGAGGCATAAAGTCTTAACACCATTACTGCAAGAGTATGAACATAGCAATATTTTTAACGCCGATGAAACTGGTTCGTTCTTTAAACGGTAAGAAACGCAGCAAGGAAAGAGTGACTTTGATGGTAGGAGCTAAAAATGTATGATATACCGGGTGTTTTATTTAAAGTGCCACGATCTTATAACTCATATACTAATAAAAATTTCAAAAAAATTATAAGTATAAAAGTGTTTTTAATTTATTCGATCTATACAATGGCATAAATATAAATTTTGTTCTACAGGGTGTTCCAGTACTAATAGACGCCATTGATACATCTCACAGAAAATAAAATTCTGAGACGAAAAGTCCTTTGTCATTTTTTGATTAGACCCATAGATAATTAATTATTAATAAAAATGAGTGGCCAATTAGGTGCGCGTTATAGCAGCAAGAAGAAAGAGGGGGAAAGTGAAATATGACTGCAAGAGTGAGATGAAGGCGGGATAGCAGCAGGCTCTCTCGCACGGCAGTCTACGGGAGTAAAGACAGTCACTATTTAGGAGATTCTACACTCAGGTGCCTTTTCACTAAAATTAATTATTAAATTAATTTCTGGAATTTCTGGAGAGTCGAGCACATAAGAGTTAATGCTTAGACTTTTCGTCCCGTTGTTAAAGCAGCTGTCTCGCCTTCATCTTGCTCTTGCAGTTACCTCTCACTTTCCCCTTCTTTCTTCTTGCTGCTATAACGCGCACCTGATTGGCCACGCATTTTTATTAATAACTAATTATCTATGGGTCTGATCAAAAAATGACAAATGACTTTTCGTCTCAGAATTTTATTTTCTGTGAGGTGTATCAATGGCGTCTATTAGTACTAGGACACGGTGTATATCCGGTTTAAACGAAAACGGTGTCAACTTCTTTATCTTAAATAGAAGAGCATTTATTTTTTTATAATTGGATAGAGCTCGTTGAGAGCTTTCCAAACATGTATAACAAGTGACCATTTTCTCACAAAAAATTACAAAATAAAATTAATTTTTATTTTAAAATGTGGTGTTACAGTAAGGTGCCACAAGCTTATAACTAGTCAAATAATCAAAATTTCAAAAAAAAAGTACAAGTATAAGAGTGTCTTTAATTTATTTGATCTATACAATGGCATAAATATAAATTTTGTTCTACTTCCGGTTTAACCGGAAACGGTGTAAACTTTCTTATCTTAAATAATAGGGTATTTATTTTTTTTATAATTGGATAAAGCTCGTCGAGAGCTTTCCAAACATGTATAATAAGTGACTATTTTCTCAAAAAAAATTACAAAAAAAATTAATTCCTATTTCAAAATGTGGTATTACAGTAAGGTGCCACAAGCTTATAACTAGTCAAATAATCAAAATTAAAAAAAAAAAGTACAAGTATAAGAGTGTCTTTAATTTATTTGATCTATACAATGGCATAAATATAAATTTTGTTTTACTTCCGGTTTAACCGGAAACGGTGTCAACTTTCTTATCTTAAATAATAGGGTATTTATTTTTTTTATAATTGAATAAAGCTCTTCGAGAGCTTTCCAAACATGTATAATAAGTGACTATTTTCTCAAAAAAAATTACAAAAAAAATTAATTCTTATTTCAAAATGTGGTGTTACAGTAAGGTGCCACTAGCTTATAACTAGCCAAATAACCAAAATTTCAAAAAAAAAGTACAAGTATAAGAGTGTCTTTAATTTATTTGATCTATACAATGGCATAAATATAAATTTTGTTTTACTTTCGGTTTAACCGGAAACGGTGTCAACTTTCTTATCTTAAATAATAGGGTATTTATTTTTTTTATAATTGGATAGAGTTCGTCGAGAGCTTTCTAAACATGTATAACAAGTGACCATTTTATCAAAAAGAAAAACAAAAAAAAATTATTTTTATTTCAAAATGTGGTGTTACAGTAAGATGCCACAAGTTTATAACTCGTAAAATAATCAAAATTTAAAAAAAAAGTACATGTATAAGAGTGTCTTTAATTTATTCGGTCTATTCGGACTATTTAAATTAAGAAAGTTGATACTTTTTTCGATTAGCTCGGCAGTGAAACAAAATTAATTTTTTTCAAGTACATAGAACGTATAAATTAAAGAAACTTTTCTACTAGCACGTTTTTTGAAATTTTTATTAGCTTAGAACTTATAAACTTGTGACACTTTACTGAAACCCTACAATTTGAAATAAATAATTTTTTTTTGTAATTATTTATTAATCAAATGGTAACTTGTTATACATTTTTGGAAAGCTCTCAAGGGGCTCTATCCAATTATAAAAACAATAAATACACTTCTACTTAAGATAAGGAAGTTGACACCGTTTCCGGTTAAACCGGAGGTAAAATAAAATTTTTACTTATGCCATTCTATAGACCGAATAAATTAAAGACACTTTTATACTTGTACTTTTTTTTTAAATTTTGATGTTTTTACGAGTTATAAGCTTGTGGCACATTACTGTAACACCACATTTTAAAATAAAAATAATTTTTTTAAAAAATTTTTTTTGAGAAAATTATCAGCTGTTATACATGTTTAGAAAGCTCTCGACGAGTTTTATTTAATTATAAAAAAAAAATACCCCTCTATTTAAGATAAAGAGTTGGACACCGTTTCCGGTTCAACCGGAAGTAAAAGAAAATTGATACTTATGCCGTTGTATAGATCAAGTAAATTAAAGACACTTTTATACTTGTACTTTTTTTTAAAATTTTTATTAGTTTAGGAGTTATAAGCGCGTGGTATTTTAAATAAAATACTCGGTATATATACCTATACGTAAGTGTGTAATTGAACTTTTTTTAATAACTCGAATTATTGATAACTCGAATTAATTTTGGTGTCCCTTCGACTTCGACTTATCGAGATTCGACTGTACTTACAAAATTTGCTGCTTTAAAGGTCTTACAATTAAAGCTCTGCAAATTTGAATTGATAAGGCTATTTCACATAATGGAAGAAATTGTGCTTAGAATATTCCAGTCAGAAAAAAATAACAAGGATGTCTTCACAAATCTTATAAACAATATGAAATAAGTGTAATGATTCACAAGGTAGGACAATGCAAGATATCATTAAAGCAGTTTTCTCCGTTTACTAAACACAACAAAAATCAAATAATGTGGGCAAGGTTTTACGCAATTCGAAAAAACATCCATTTGTTTAAAGCTCAATAAATGTCCGCCAATGTTTTATTGATAAGCAAAATCAATCCCAATTTGAAAACGCAATCAATAACACGACACAAACAAATATGACACCGAATCTGATGCCGTAATTACTGGTTTCATATTTTCGATCTAAATTTTTCCAGTGAAAAAATTAAACGAAAAAACAACCCGCACCCATCTTAGGTTTTAAAATGTCGCAGATATATTTTACGTCTTCATATCTAAGGAGAAAAAAGTCCAAAAAGAAACACGATAATTTTCTTTTAAACTTTTCTGTTCTTTTGCTTCTTCCTTCTTCTCATCGCAAACGTTTTTGTTAAGTGTTAAATTTTGCAAGCTCCTTCGCCACAGTTGTGCGTGTGTGTGTGTGTGTGTGTGTGTGTGTGTGTGTGTGTGTGTGCTTTTCGCATAAACTTTTGCAAAAAAGTTATAATTAAATAACAGAAACAGATTGTTTTTTAAAATTAAATTAAAACTAAAAATCAGAAATTACCTTAAAAGACGAAACACCCGCCGGCCTTATTTTTTTGCAATTATAAAATTTTACTTTTGCTCAACATAAATTTGAAACATGCCCTTTTCGAAATTAAAGTGAAACAGTTCCGAAGTGGTTTTGTGCATTTTTTATTCTGCCTTTCACCTTCTACTTTTTACTACCGGTTTTCTGGGAAGGCTTTTTAATATTCAGGAGTCGTCCTTTTTAAAAACCTAAAAGCAAAGCTCGTTAAACAATCACAACACTAATTAAAAAGGAATTTCTTTGGATAAAGGAAGTGGACGAATGAGGTCTAGTAAAAATGCAGTTGCAACATTTTAGATGCAATAAAAATGTAAAGTGCACTATCGTTATAATGAATAACATTAATAAGTATCAGCGTGACTTTCTAGGAGGGTCGTAATGATAAAATAAAAATAAAATACGGCCTGATACGCGAAAAATATAACACCCAAGCGGTTAAAGCAAAACTTAGTTATGAAGCAATGAAAAATGCAACGTTTTCTCGATGTGCATTAAAGCATTTTTCAAGGAACGCGATATAAAGTTGAAATTGCTACAAACTGACGTACTGATTATCCTTTCCTCTTCGTCCCGTTTTCAAAATTCGTACAACTTGTCCAAGATTTTTTTTTATTAATAAAAAAGAATCTACTTTCTTTACGTTTGAACAACCCTTTTATAGCAGAGAAAATTGGCGAAAGTTTGTAAAAGTCAGCGAAATAAATGCGTATTAATTTTTTTCCTCCGAAAATTAGAACGAGGCGGGAGGAAGAGAAGAAAAAGGATCGCAGCGAATTTATTTAAATAATAAATCATAAAGGAATCGCGTGTTTCGAGACAATACGAAATGTTTGTAATAATCTTGAAGATCTTAAATAAATTTTTACGTGCCACCAACCGTTGGTGATTTCTTTTTCGGTCGACGAAATGCTTTAAATAGTTTCAACACATTTCTAAACGATATTTAGCGCCGTTTGATTTCGAACTTCCTATAAATACCGAGCAGGAAATTATACAGGAAAACAATTTTCAAACCACTCATACTTCGGAATTCTTCCTACTAATAAGATGAACTTTCAACCCCTAAACTCGACTTCTAATTATTTCGCAAGTCAATACTTCTGCGTGCGCTTTAAAGGACTTTGCTTTTTAAGTATGTCTTTTTGTGTTTGCTTCACAAAACTTTCTAAAACAAACTTTTTACTACATTAATTTAGCAAAAATAATTATAAATAAAAAAACCTCAATATTTTTTTGTTTAAAAAACCATAGTTTTTTTTTGTATTTGAGTTTAAACCTACAAAAGGATTATTAAAATGATTTTTGCTTTTCAGTAAAATTTTACGTTTAGGACTATGGATTTTGTAGATTAACTCGATCGTTTATTTTAGTATTGGGTCGTATACACAATATTGTGCAATGGTCGGACTGCATGTTTTAGTAATTGTTTTTCTATACCTATATTATAGGCTGACGCGTAGGCGCACCTAGAGGGGAGGGGGGCAAAGGATCCAAGCACTTCTCACTATCCATTGCAATTAAACACAAATTAATTGCAAAATAATATTTTAGAATACAGAAGGGAAAAAACTGGAAGGGATAAGAGCAAAAGTTCGCACTTTCCACACAAATGCAAGGACCGTCAAAACTATACTGTATTTTGACATGGGGAAATCGACCAATTTACTACCGCTGCACGGTGCTCCAAAACCAAACTTTCGCAACGGGTATTAAAAGAAATTACCTATATTCTTAATCATAGTTGAAATTTTACATAAAAAGATTATTGGGGACTAGTGGAGTATTGTTTGCTTAACTCTAACGCCCAGAATTTCAGTGCATGATTAACCATTCGTTTGCGCTAACGCCTGTTTAAGGCTGCGCACAACCATAGATTTTACATACTGCCTTAAACAGGCGTTAGCGCTAACGAATGGTTAATCATGCACTGAAATTCTGGGCGTTAGTAAGTAATAATAAAATAATCCTGTAAAAAATTATGCCCCTTTTTTATCTATGACGCTTATTTTTATGAAATAAAATAAAAACAAATGAAATAAAAACCAGACTGTAATTCTCGGAATACACTACCTTTTGTTTCTAAAAAATATTTTTTGTCTTGATAGATAGGCAAGAATCTGAGATTTTAGTTTGTAAAAAATTTAAGTTTTAAGAATTGCTTAAATCAGGGGTTCCCTAAGTTTACAGCCCGAATCCCTGGGTCGTCGCGGTGCTATCCTGGGAGCGTCGCGCTAAAGAAATAAAGACTTTTTTTCTACCATTATCTAAAGAGAACATATTATAATTTTTATGAAAAAAGAGAAGTGTGACTTTTAACCTCGTGTCAGGGATGATTGTCAAACGTTAAACAAAAGGTAAAATACAAAACGAGAAAACAAATACCTATTCTATTCTAACCTATTCCATCTAACGAACTTAGGTTATGGTAACAAAAATGACAAATGTATAATTACAGCCAATCGTTTATGTAGTAAAACCCCTAGAAACCAATAAAAAGACCGCACATATTCATGGTTGCTTTGCACTTGTGACTACTGGCCTCTGCTAACTTTAGACAACCTTCCCCAAAACAATTTTAGACAATTAACTCCCAAAATAAATTTAAATCAATGGTTATTTAAAAAACCATATAATGATATCATGAAACATATCTTAAACATCATAAATACACGAATAGGTATATCACTATGCAAAATTTAATTCTACTTATGAGACTCAACAGATATGCACAAAAAATTACTTTCACTGTACAAAAAAAAACAAACGCATATATTTCTTATACGGTATTTCAGAGCGAACTGAAGTGAAGTACGCAAGGAGGTATTGTACTCGGGCTTCTTTGACACGGGTAAACAAATTTATTAATTCATTAGGTTTGCTGTTATGGTTAATGTGACAACGTACCCGTGAGACAACCATACCTGGTCTCCCCTACCTACAATTTAGTCAATTTTTTTAAGTAGATGTATGTACTAAAGTTTAAATTAACGTTTAAAAATATTTAATTGGAAATTTTTCCGTATAACAAATTTTTAATCGATTTTTGTCAATAGTGCTTTGAGTTTGTTCTCCAGGATTCATTTTTCTGCATTAAAACATTGTGTTGATTGATATTTAATAGAACAAAGAAAAACTAACAAAGATTTTCGGTGCCAACCCAACCGATTTTAATTTAACGCACAATATGTTGTAATCTAAATTGTTTAGGCAAATAGCATAATCGGCTTTGAATTGTTATTTTAAATTATTAAATAATCATTAACACAAAAAGCGGAAAGTATTAACGAGGAAAAGGGCAAGGAGTAAGCGTATTTAAACAGAACACCATTATGAAACCAAATAGTCTTTAATTCAGCGGCGGAACAGAAAGCGACCAAAGCAATTAAGTCTTCGGTGTTGATCCTGTCTCGAATATTTGTCCGGTTTTGCACTTAATCGTAAGTGTTTTAGGTTTTGCGGTGAATTGTTTCTACATTATGGACGAGTACGAAAGCAAACAGAACGAAGGGTTGCGGAAAGCTCAAAAGCTTCCAGATGGTAAAACGTTGGTCGACGTTTTTCCAGTAGTTTAGTTTTGGTTGCAATTTTCAATTTTGCACATCAAATTCCGAGAGATAAAGCAGTGACGCGTTCCATCACGGGACAATACCCCAAATTTTGTACGGACGGGTGAGTCGTCGTCGAAGCGTGGCGGCTATTTTTTACCCCTCTCTGGTTAATCCCGAACACCGACAATTTTTAATTAAGTTCTACGTTTTTGCGAGTTGTGTTCTATTCGCGTAATTGGTTAATAGGGGCGTATTTTCGACGTGGCTTTGTTTCTTTTTTTTTCTGTCGCCTAAAAGCTGAGCTAGGCCCTTGCCGTCCATAAGGCCGTAACGTGCAAAGCTTAAATCATCAAGATTAGACAAATAATTCTAGTTATAAGTATTGTAAATGCACAAAACTTTAATCAAGTTTTTACTTGTAACTGCAAGCGTTTTTTGTTGTATTTATTTAATTGTTTTTTGTTGTATTAAGAGAAAATTGAAATATTAAAGATAGAAAATGAAATTAATAAAAAGATGACATTAAGCCCAATTCTATGGAATAGTATTGCATATAGAAAAATATTGAACTTTTTTATTAAATTATGTACAATTTATTAAAATGATGTCAGAAGTTTTGTACCTTATGTAAAAATATTATATATTCAATTTTTTTTAAACTTTGGTCTATAAATAAACACAATACTTTGGTTAATTTGTTATAAAGTATAAAATTGATTTTGTCTTTTTAAAAAAATTAAGTTGGCTGTATACAGTAAACTATCAATACGTATGATAGCAAAGTATACGTTAAAGTTGCGCTTCTGAGCTAATTAGTACTATATATGATTAAATAAAAAAAAGTTTTTTTAAAATTGAGAAAATTGATAAAAAATTAAACAATAAACAAAAATAATTTATTGAAGTACACATATCCCCGATGTTTCGGAGAAAACCGTGTAAATAAAAATCATAATTATTGAATAGAAAACCATGTAAATCAAAAATAAAGCAAAATATGCATTGATTGGTTAATTACTTTTAAAAATTATTAAATTTTTTTACGTATAATAATTGTAAATCTTTTTAGTGCATTCGTTCAGTAAAAAAAATACTATATACCTACAGGGCGTTTCACGACAAGCTTACACTATCTATATATTGGAAACTACTCACACGATTTTTAGAATAATTGGTATAGAGGGATAACAAGTTATGGCGAATTCATGGAAAATATTTTGATAGACATGCCACTTCCGGTTATACCGGAAGTGAACAGCAACTTGGTTATTTTCAATAAAACACCCTATATATTTTTTTTCGGATTCTACCTTAAATTTTAATATTACTTTATGTAAATTACCCTACACCTAAAATGTATACTTTTGGAGATTTTAATTTTTTTAATGAATAATTGTCAGTTTCAGACCTTTATATTAAAGATTCTATGTGAACATCCCCTATACCAAATAAAATAAGTCTTGTCGGGTTAATGAGTAGAAAGATCAAGCTAATTGGGGACCTATCCAAAATTGTTTTATTGTATACAAGGTTAGTAAAAAAGGTGTAGAAAGTTCAACTTCAAAAAAGTAAAATATCTTAATTTTTTTAAATCAAACTATCATATTTTTTTCTTTTTTGCTCAAATGTACGGCCAAAAATAAAGGGAGTTTATGTTTACCTTCCTATACCTAAACCTAAGGGTTTTTGAGATATTAACAAAAGTTTACAAATTTTAATTATATCTGTCTTATTGCTCCTTATTAAAAGTAGGCCGTGTTATTATGTTTTTATTTTAGTAGGCCGTGTAAGTAGCTGTCTTAATTAAATATTAATTGTTATTATTTGTGGTTATTGGCACTTTTACCAAGTGATAGATATGGCTCGTTTGGAATCAAACAATAAAGATTATGTAAATTTATTTTTAATACATGATGAATGTGACGGAGTTATTACTAAAACATGTGCTTTATTACCCTTTGGGATAAACAGCATAGTATCCAAAAACATTAATTGTATTAATATTATTATCAACAATAAGCTTCACTTTCTCAACTTTTTGTTTAAAACAATCAAATTGTTTTAAATTTTTAGTATTTTTTTCCCGGTGTCACGGGTGGTTTGTAGTCGATTTGGATATCTTGTAGCAAATAAAACACATGTTCTAGTAATAACTTAGTCACATTCATCATGTATCAAAAATAAATTCACATAATCTTCATTCTTTGATTCCAAACGAGCCATATCTATAACTTGGTAAAAGTGCCAATAATAACTATTAGTATTTAATTAAGAGAGCTACCCGAGTCAAAATTTAGAGCCTACATAGATTCCCCTAGACGAAAAAAACCCGATTTATAGCACTGTAACCCGACTAGGTCCGACAGTTAGCCCCTAGCTCCTACCATTCCCCAAGAGATGTGATTTTGAACTTCTAAGTCCGATAATTGCAAATACGGAAATCAGCTGAGCAGCGTTGCAAGTTGTTTTTGATATTGTAATTTGTTTGTTGACCACAAGTTAGCTGTTATATTACAATTAAATACGTTTATATTTTTTCATATCATTTATACACATAAAGTACGCGTAAACTAAATACTTTTTATGTAAGTTATGGTTTTAAGCGTTGATATTGGTTATTACACTATTACGTTTATTAATTAACATCCAAATTAATTATATGTATATTTAAATAAAAAATTGTTAATACTAATAACTAAAATGTTTTTAAAATCTTGTCTATTAAATTTATGAGAATGGCATTAAATGGGTTCGACTATATGAAAAAGACGTGGCAACACTCCCTATTTACATGTGTTCTTTTACATTGATGACTGTCCACCAGTCAAGTAAATCTTATGGTCGGGCAACCTAACCTAAAAAGTGCGCTTTTATTATTAATCTTTACCGATTTGTCTTTAATTCCGAAGAAACAGCAACAGATTACTAAAAAGTTACAAACTCAGAAAGAAAAACCCATCCTACAAAATCTCAGAGTAATCCAGGTATTTTATAATTTTGAATATTGTTTTATCAAAGTTATTAGGTAATTCTGTACTACCAATGTATTTGTATATTATAATACAAAATAAATATATATATATACATACAATATTAGTTTAATTATTATAAATACTAATAATAATATTTATGATTATTATTCTTCTTTTTTTTAATGTAATTGTTATTTTTAAATTGTTATTTTAAACTTTAGCTACGTATTTTAAATAAAAATATTCTAAACATTTTAAATGCGAATTAAATCCATATTATTATTATTATTATTATAAAATAGGGTACAGAGGTCTAAAATCGGACCTAATTTAAATTTCCATCAGATCCGACTTTGAACCCCAAAGTGGTACAAATGGAAATTTGTACCACTTTAGAGACCAAAGTCGGACCTAATTTTACATAGGAATAAACTCTACTTTGATTCTCCGAGTCCGGAATGAGTCCGACTTTAGGAGGCTCAATGTCGGCGCTAAATTTCGACTCGGGGATATGCTAAATGTTATTTAAATAAATAAAGATAACTGATTTTGCTGTCTAGATTTTTGTTTCTCATTTGTCCATTTGTTTCTGAATCAAGCAATGTTATGAAACTAGGTAATTTATTTTTTGAAATAGATTTTTACCAAAAATTGTTTATTCTCTCTAATGCAAATTATATAATTATTTTGTATTCTAAAAGCCTTTTTTAAGATATTTACTTTCAAAGAAATCTTTTTAAGGGTTAGATGTGATTATATGGGACAACCTTGACCTTTTTTAAAACAACAAACCGAACAAAGGTCAACCTTAACTGTTTTTTTTCCTAGACGGTTTAACTTTTAACGAATTAGTCTCTGTTTAAGTTTTGCCGTTTACTTTACCCGTTTGAAGAACAAACACAAAAAAAATTAAAGCCAAGAAGCAAACGACTCGAGAGAATTTGTGTTTTTTTTGCATTTGTTTCTCGATGCGTTTAAATTAAACAAAACGTAGAGCTTTAATTGCAATTAAACAAAGCCATAAATTAAGCTGAAAAATGACGAAAAAAATCTGTTTGTTTATTTTTTAATTATAAAGTGAGAGAGACAGAGAAAGAGAAAAAGGAGATGTTGAAGGATTAAGTAGAATTGTAGACGAGTCTTCTTTGTTGAAGTTGCGAATCAAAATTAAGTAATGTTTTTTCATCAAACCGTGACAGACTGTTTAGGAGGTTTTTGTGAGGATTTAGGGGATGATTTTTATCAGCTAGGCTGGTCCAGCGAGAGTTGGCCGAGAGCTTTTACGGAGATGATTAATGTCCGGGCCAAATTAAAGCTCTGTCCTGTTATACATGTTAATACCAACCCCTACAAACCGGATGTTTTATCTTTAATCTTTAATATTCGCGTTAGGCACGTCTTTAATATTTAGGTGTTTCGAAATTATCGAACTGCCACCGAAAGCTTACTCGAAGAACCACAAAAGGTGCGATAGCTCGCTTTCGAGTTTATTTTAGTAAATAATTTAGAGGTGGAGATTTTTTAAAGGCTGACGTCTTAATTAGTCGCCCCTTTAATTCGGCAACACGTTAGCCAAACATTAATCACAGAAAAAGTTAATTTTAGGGCGAGTTTGGCCATCAATTTCGAGACCTTATTTAAATAATTTTAACGTGTACGTTTTCTGCTAATTAAACTCGAAGCGTACGTATAAAATTTTATTATATGCGAAAATATTTAAATTTAGGAAGAAGAGGTATTAGTAAAACGTCCATAAAGTAAAAACATAATTTTCTTTCACGCGGGGATATTGGAGGGTACGTGTGTTATGTATGTTAAGCTTATTGCCTCACTTTATGATTTTAGAGGGTTTCGTTATGTACAAAAGCGAGCTTTCCTCTTTATATTTGTTACTTTTCATGACTTCTTCCAAGACTCTTTATTAGTCGTTAAATTTTTTATTTGTTTAATTTTATAAACTCTTCGTCGCGTATATATTTTTCATTTAAGAGATGAAATACTGCAAATATGGATGGTTACAATTTACTGAAAAATTGTACCTTCAAATTAACAGAATGTTCTGTTCAAGAAACGGAGACATAAAGAATGGACACTCCTATGTAGTTTCTATGTAAAAAACGACCACATTGTAATGGAATAGTTTGCTCATTTACTCACGGTGGCGCTAGTGACGAACTAAAATATTGTTTGCTAGCCTGCTCTATTTAATTAGGTAACCGTTATTATGACAATAGACTACTGGCAAATATCAAAAAACATAAAGATGCAATCAGTAATACCCTATTTACAATGGATTTTCCGTATTTTTTTTAAGTACAAAAATTTAGCATGCTCTTTGAAACAACAAATGGCAAAAAATTAATTGATCGATAATTGTCCGTTCTTGATCTCTCTGTTTCCTGGTTCAGTTATTATTATACTTTGTCCGGCGAACAGAAATAGTTAAGCCACTCCCATAAATGTGCGCTAAATTTAAATAGAATTTTTTCTATTGGCTTAATTTTTAAAGCACGTAATACAAGCAACCATATAAGCATTTATGTTCTGCAAGAACATGGACAAACTTAATTATTAATTTATACCGTGTGAAACTGGGCACTGCATACATAGGTTCAATTTAGTGGGGCGTGGCTTAACTATTTCTGTTGGCCGGACAGTGTATAGTGGCAATATTTTGTAACTGGGACATGGTATTTGTTAAAAAATTATTTTAAAAATTAATATTTGTTACAATTTAGATCAATTAGTTCAGCAAAGTTATATTTTGGGATTTTTCATATAACTTTATCATACTATGTGAAGTAAATCTTTTATAGCGAGACTAAAACACTTTTAGTCGTCACAAAAGCTAAGGGTGGCCAACCTTTCACATACCATGCGCCATAGGTAAGCCACTATCGCTTCAGATATTTAGGGAAACGTCAGTCTAATATATTTTCCTATTACATGAAGCAATTTTGTTCTCCTTAAATTTAGGCGGAAAACCCCTAAGTTGGCTACACTACAGGAATTAATGTAATATTGGAGAGGACAGATCAGTTCTAGAAAAATTTTGTTAGTTTTAATTCAAATATTGGCAAGACTGAAGGAACCAGTCGAAGCATTGTGGGATGCTTAGTCCTTCTTAAGCAGAGCAGGAGTAAAAATTTTTAGCCGAGCGCTTCATTTGTCTCCCTCGCCCGGAAATGTGTCACTTTTCGCTCGAATGAATATGAGTTGAAACTAACAGCATTTTTATATTATATCAGTCCTGACTGTACATATAGTTTTATACACATGGAAAACACAACAAATATATTTTATGAATTTTTAATTATAAAAATAATTAGGTAAGAAGAATAACTTTTTTCTGGAGTCAGGGAGTGCTTGGACGAGCCCTACCCTCTCCCCGGCGCGTCACTGGTGCAAGACATCATATTCTTTAGAATAAAAAGCCCCTAGATAGGGATATTAATTTTTGATCGGTGTAACCATACTTGTTAATTTTCACGAGTAATTTTATGGTGGGTTAAAGGTTCACTTTGGGACAAATTACCTACTGAATTTGAATTATTTTTTAAATGACGTTGCTCTATATCAGGGGTGGCCATCCTGCGGCTCGCGAGCCACAAGCGGCTCTTTGAAAGATTATTTGTGACTCTCGATAAATGTACCCGAGTTCACTTTCCATTTTTGTGCTATTATATTTTAAAAAAGAAGTGCTCTAATCAATTATTCACCAAATTTTAAAGAATTATCAAGAGAAGTAAAATAAATGTGTTTAATTTTTAATATTTAAATTTAATACACATATTTTGTACTTCTATTTATGTTTTCAATAAATATAATTTCGGTGAAATTTTTTTTTTAATATCTTTTTTGCCTACCTTTTAAATACGTATTTAATTGCGGCTTGCGAAAAATTTCATATTTTGAAAAATGGCTCGGACTATCAAGGAGCTTGGCCACCCCTGCTCTATATCAAAAGTTTTACTATTAAAATTTTATAAATAAAACTTAAGTATAAATAAAAGTAAGTTGAAGAAGTAGACTTTAATATAAAATTTGCAAAAATGAACTTTATAGGTACTTATTAAAATTCTCTAGATTCATTTTGTAGTTTATGAATTTAAGGTTGCTTTTTTTATCAAGAAAACGCTGATATTAACAACAGAACTTTTTAATAAAATTAGTAATTTTTAGAACTATCGTTGTAAACACTTGCCAACTAATTTTAAAGCACTCAATTAGCTTCCAATTTATTTCTGAAGACAAACACGAACGTTTACAAGTCATCGAAAGTACCAACAGCTTGTAATTTATTTTAACAGAAAGTTTTAAAGAGGATTCTTAATCTAATTTTAAGTTCTATTAAGTGTAATTAAGTTTCAGAATTAAATTTTGAGTTTAATCGAATGTTTCGCGAAAAATGTCGAGCTAAAACCAACAAGCTCGGTGAAATATTAAAACGGAATATAGTTTAGGAAGCTTTTTTGCGAGAAGAGCGTCGAGTTCTATGCCAAAGAATTTACTTGAACGACTAATAAGAATTTTTCAACACAAATTCCAACTTTCCGGAGTTGGAAAAAAATTATGTGGATGTCGTGTCGATTACTATTAAGTTAAGTCTTTCGAATTATAATCGTAAATAAGGTATCACATACAAAAACTACTTGCATGACTTTTTTCTATGTAAAGATTTACAAGGTGATGAAAGGAATTGCATGTTTCGACGATAATAAATTCCATTTACCACCCCCTTCGCATTTTGATTATCGATTAACCCACTTCTTATTTCTTAGTCGTTTTTTTGGACGTCGATTTTTGCGGAGATCGGCGTTTTTTTTTTAATTTTTGCTCAGTGGTGGGGATGGTGGTGTAATATAAAGACGAAGCCATTATAACATTTAAAAAGCTAATGCGTTCATGTAAAAGTTTTATGCACTTTAAAACTCTAAAAACTTCTTTCTGCACAATAAATCCTCAATTTCATAGACATGAATAAACTTTTAGAAACTTTTTGACTCGAAAGCTGTTTTAACCTTTGCGGCTTTCGTGGCTTTATTTCATACAAATTTTGTACGAGCGAACAAAGGGAGGAGCGGGAAAAAATTGCCAAAATTGTGGTCTTGTTTAAAGCCACAAAACGATGCCGCAGCATATCGTCCATCTTTTAATAGAAAAAGACGCGCATCCAATTACAAATTGTGGCTACCGTTTGCGAGGTACGACTTTATTTGAACTGTACTTGAATTCTAATTAGTGCAGTTTCAATTAAATAAATCTAATCTCGCTTTAATTAAACTTTAGACCACGACCTGGCCGCTCGTCCGGTTAACGTTATCTCATGAATATAAAATACTAAATTTTAAAGTCAAAAAAGTAAATATAAATACACACATACACCCACACACAGAAAGAAAATGTGTACATAACTTCTATTTTTAAATATAAACTCGATGTGGAGTTTCTTCTTTCTTTGCCTGAGGCGAAAAACTGACAAAAAGCACGCTTATTTACTAAAGAATAAAGTTTTCGCGAAATTTGCATAATCGATAGCTGTAACATTAGCTACTTTGTAAAACGGCAGTAAAAGTTTGCTCAAGCCTGTTGAATCTATTAGCTACCTAACGGTTTTAAAACTTCTTACCAAGTATTTGTACGACGATATTTTTATGTCGATGAGGCTTTAATGTTTTTCAAATTATCGCTAAGATCTTCGTTTCCCATTTTTTCCAACCACCTCCACTTTTACTTTCTTACAAAATGCAAATCAACTACGCCCACGGTTACTCTCAAACTTCGGATAACTTTTATCAATAAATAACTAAAATTCGATTCAATATATAAAAAAGAACTTATCTGTACGCAATACCTCCCACAGTCCGAATAATCAGTTTCGTCAATGTTCCGGATTGTTCGAAGCCGGACTAATCGAGGCACTGAATTAATAAATAATACGGGATTAATAATTAAAATGTTTTGTTTAAAATTAATAAATGCATATTTTTCCTAATTTATTTTTTATAGGGGTAAATGCCAAGGGAATGACCGATTTGTTGCATCGCTAACTACAGTCAAACCTCGATAATTCAAAGTTGAAGGGAAACTACAAATAATTCAAGTTAACAAAAATTCGAGTTATCAAAAAACGTCGAGTTAAATACTTTGGAATATTTCGCGTATTTACCATAAGCAATAAGTGGAAGGGAGCGAAAAGATATGATGATCTCATCAATGCGAGTGAGAGAGAACGTTTAAAACTATTCTACTAATTTTTCGTATAATTTAGTGGACCAAAATTGTAGTGAATAACGCTTAAAAGTAAGTGTGCACATCTTATTAGATTTGCCTACTTTTTCCTTTGCTCTTTCAAATCATACATTTAAATTTTGTTTAGTAAATAGCAATTTGATGTTCTAAAATCGTATACGGTCTGTCCCAAAAAGAAAGGGACTGGTCTCATAAAACCAAAACGGGTAAACATATTCCCATTTTTATTTTTGATTATTCGAAATACATTCCTTCCCTATCTATACAATGTTGGAATCGTCTGTAGAACGACTCAAAACAGCTTTGGAAGTCTTTTGGTTCGACCTTGTTTAGGACCGCGGTCACGGCCCGTTGGATCGGTTCCACCGACTCGTAGTGCACTCCCTTTAGCACCAGCTTCAGTCTAGGGAATAGCCAGAAGTCCCCCGGCGCCAGATCTGGCGAATACGGTGGATGTTGGAGAACGACGACGTTTTTTTTTGTCAAAAACTCGTTGACTTCAATGCATAAAGAAGGGGCCACGAGGTTTAGCCACTCGGAACTTTGACGTTTGGTCAGTGGTTCATACTGGAAGCACCATGTCTCATCCTCTGTGACAATATTTTGGAGAAAAAACGGGTCTCTATCGGCACAATTTCTGGAATTCATGACGAGGTAGATAAAGTTCAAGTGGGAAATATTGAATTGTGAAAAAATTGAACAAGCTAGAAGAGTGAAAGTCTCAGGAAAAATAAAATGTTTGTTTACCATCTTAGTACAATTTAGAAATTCTAGGTAGCGCTTTTCGAAAAAAAGTTATGAGACCAGTCCCTTTCGTTTTGGGACAGACCGTGTATATACCAGGGGTGGCCAACTTGCGGCTCGCGAGCCACATGCGGCCTTTTGAAGGATTATATGTGGTTCTCGATAAATGTAGCCCAGGTCTCTTTTCAATTTTGTGCTAATATATTTTAAAAAATTATTATCGTTCCGTATGTGTTTCAAAATGTCTTTTAAATTACTGGTAACAAATATGAAAGACTAAGTGCAACGTTGTAACAAATTTTTCTTAAAAATTTAAAAAAAAAATTTTAATACTTTTTTTGCACGGAGAAAAAAATATCCTTATAAGAACTATCCGTGTCGCTATTTTAGCTATACGTAGTATATCTTTCACAGGGATACGCCGTATAGCTAATTTAGCTATCCAGAGTTTCCTTATTGCGGATATTCAAAGTGACATTTCGTCAGAACAACGATTCGATTGGCTAATTTAGCAATAAGGCGTATCCCTGTGAAATATAACTATACTACGGATAGCTATAATAGGGATACGGATAGTTATTATAAGGATACCATTAATAGGTGCCTTTGAGGTTACGTTAGATAGTTGTTATAACGATATTTTTTTCTCCGTGTGCATATCTTTTAAATACGTATTTAATTGCGACTCGCGAAAATTTCAAATTTTGAAAAATGGCTCGGACTATCAAGAAGCTTGGCCACCCCTTTTATATACCATAGCAATGAGATGAAGAGAGCAAAAAGATACGACAATTTGATCAATGTGAGTAAGAAAGAACTATTAAAACTATTCCACTAATTTTTCGTCTAATTTATTGAACCAAAATTGTTGTGAATCACGCTTAAAACCGAGTGTGCACATTCGAGGTCAAAGTGGTTCATGCTAATCTCGGGAAAATGAAGCGCGCCGCTCCGCGTCTCTCTTCATTTGCTTCCATTGCTCGGAAATGTGCCACTTTTTGCTCGAACGTCTACATCGTCGTATTTATTGAATTTGTTTACCCAACTTTTTAGACTTAGAAAGAAAAGAGTAATGTTCTCAAATTAAAAAACGTATCTGCATATTCCAGCGAAAGAAAAATGGCACCCTCGACTTTTAATTTAATTTTCAAGAATGAAAACTATTAAAATACAGTCAAATCTAGATAAGCCGAAGTTGAAGGGAAATTAAAAATAATTCGAGTAATCTAAAATTGTCTTTTGCTTCATTCATCCAAAATGTTGGGTTTCTACAAATTTTTCCAATGATCTTCCAAAACTGGAATATTTTTACTACGTGCATACCAAAATCATTCAATCATAGCTTTCTTCAAGTTAGGAGAATGACACTCCTTTAGCCTTGTTTTAATTTTCGTTTACGGTCCTTGTTAATCGCTAAATATTTCTTCTAGTCTTAACAATCTTGTGCGTTTCTTAAATAAAATTATTTACAGAAATGGTATCTTAAAAAATCAAAGAGTTGGTAATCTTTATTCAGTTTTTTTTAAATTTATAAAAAGTTTTAAATAATACTTTAAGTTATTTATACTTTTTATAAAATTTTGATAATTTGAAAAACTGTAATTATTAATTACTTTACGAAATGTGTAAATTTGATGAAATTGTCGATTGTGATAATAATGCAGTGTTGTCTTTTTAAAATAAACTGCAGCAGAAATTATGTAAATTCGTGCATCATTAGCGAAACATATGTTATGAGAAAATTAGCATTGATGAACAGCCCCCCGGTAAATAGCAAGTGTTGAATAGTGTTAATATATGGTAATTAACCAACGACAACCCCCAAAACCATCGAATGTTGTAGCAGAGTGCACATTACACCTACAAAGACTTTAATTTACTCCAAAAACCTTTTTATATTCGACAAAACATTATTAAAATTTAAATTAAATTCCGATTGCGTTTTATCGTCGTTTAAAAGAGCAAATTTTGATAACTTAAATTGCGTTTCTGTAAAATACAACAGAAATGTCGTAGAAAGTTTGCGGTATCGCCGATAAAAAGAATGCGAACAATTTTAAAACCGCATAAAACTCGACCCTTCAGCGCAACCCCTGAGCTAATCATATATGCAATAAAGCCGCAGAGTTCAATAGAAAAATTCATGTATAAATCCATATTTTGGATATACAACGTCCACCAACAACAAAAGAAAGCAAAGAAAAAAAATTAGAAATATCTGCGTGCGGTGGAGTTTCGAAATGATTTATTTTCATATAAATGAGGGGATGACTTACCGGGATAAAATACGGTCTCCCGTCGTACCGTGTAGTTTGCCTGAGGGATTCTTAACTCGCAAGAGAATTCTTCGGGGTCTTTCAAAGCAGGCAGCGACGTCGATGCAGAAATGTCAAATAACTGTCCCCTTTCTCTTACAACCACCTCCGGTTCTGTTATTTCCCTATAAAAAAAAAATATTTAGAGACAGATAAACTACATAAAAAAAGTAGGACGCTATCGACAAGGATACGCTTTTTTGGCCTGTCAATCAGTTTTCTAAACGTTGCTAAAAAAAGTATCTTCCAGCTTTTATCCGACGCACAATTTGTCAAAAGTTTTCGGCGATAACAACGCGCTCGAAGTGTTGTATATAATTAAATACACCAACGTATGTTTTTTCGTTTTTTTTAACCTCTGCGAATATTCCAAACACAAAGACACGTTCAATTATAAATAAAAAGTTAAATGAGGCTTGTAAGAAGACCTCTTCGAGCCTAAACGTTAAATTACTTTCTCAAGACTTACACATTCTTTGTATCTACATTTTTTTTTGTATTACGAAGACATAAATTTTCTCATTTTCTGTTTTCTACTTTGTATTACGACACAAAACTCGTAAAATGTCTTCCAAATAACACAAGAAAAAAAGATGGACGCGTAATTCACAAGAGGAGCTCTGTAAGCAAAGATAGAAAAAAGAGAAGAAAGAAAACGGGAAGAATATTCGCGTATTATTTTGTATATCTTCTTATCGGTCAGATGAGGAATAAAAGGAAAATTACCATCAGCAGCACTTTTTAAGAAGAAAAAAGGATTTCCTTTCATAGAGAGAATCGAGCAAGGTAGTGCTTCTCGAAAAACAAAATAAAAAGACTTTAAGCACTCGTTCGTTCGCGGAAAGTTCACTAATGTCATAAAATTGAGAAAATTCCATTTTTTTCTCTCTCCCTCTTCCTTCTCGAGTGTTCTTTCGTTCGGTGGAAGTCTTTCATTTTATGAAATCGAGAGTCAATGGTGTGTGAAAAGATAAGGCTGGCCCTTGGTCATCTAAACGCACCGCAATTTCTAGAAAAAGAGAAATAAGATATCGCTGCCGCTTTCAGAGCTCTGATTTTACAGAAAAAACATTCTGAAAATAAATATACGTTCAAAATATAAAATAAAAAAAAAAGTTAAAACAAGAAAAATGAATATTGGTGCGCGCTACATTTTCGTCCCCTACAACAGTTTTATTACATTGTTTTTTCTAAAAGAAAAATATTTACGCATGAAAAGTATAGCTCTCCTTATTTTCTAAAAAACATTATATCTTCTCTAAGCAACAAAAATATTTAATAACCAACTCAGACGTTTCTGTGTGTGTTTTTATAAACATTTTAGTCGTCGGTGTTTAAAATATTTTTTCTATATTCACGATGAAAATAATACATATGTGTTTCACACATTATTTTTATTATTTTTTTGATAATGAAGCATTAATAATCCCTAAAAGCTGGTCCCATTTCGTTTTTGTTAATTTTATAATTTAATTAAAGTAAATGTTGCAAAGGGCTTAATAATTATAATAATAATAATCTTACACGCTTATAATGTTCTCAGTCCTTGACAACCGAAATCCGCAAATGAATTTTGGGGTTGATTTGCCAAGTTTCATTTACATAAATTTCTGTTAAACGTAATCCACGTCAGACATAATTTTCGGTTTTTGTATAATTTCCCTAAAATTAATTAAGATGGTTGTTCCAAATCTGAGGTCAAAAAGTGGATGACTTTCGTAAAAATTTAAAGCTTGGAGCGATCGAATGGGATGCTTTCGTTTAAAAGATTGGGAAATGAGTGTTTTAAGAAGGTGGTAAGTGTTTTTGTTATCTTTATTTCGCATGTATGGGAGTAATAAAAGGGAATAGTCTGTGTTAAAGGAAGGGATACTCGTGGCAAAGTTTTCCCTTTGGGTTGTCAACCGAAGTTCGTTTATAGTTGCAAGCAGAAGCAGTTAAACGGAACCGTAATAAGGCACGACACATGCCTTGGGGTGTAATTTTCATTTCTAGTTTATTCGGTATTTTGCTTATGTTGTAATTAACTTTACCTTTCTTGCGATCTGAGCGTCATGGTGGGTCTGGGAAATACGCCATCCGCAGTGCACAAGACCCTTATGTATCCTTCGTCCTCTCCGGCAAGTTTTCTCAGCATTAAATTCTTTTCTGGAACTGTAAAAGTACATCATTACTTCAGATTTACTTCCTTAATCCCCCCCTCTTCGGCTGTTTATGTCTTTACGTCGCTCGTTCGTTTTAATAAAGAATAAAAGCGTTAAGGCTTACAGGTATAAAGTTTCATACAAATTTTATAAGCCTTAAAAGACGCAAATCGTTTATTTTCTTTTTTCTATTTACAGAAAATTTCAATTCGCCCAAATCCTTTTTGTAATGATTTTCTAAATCAAACTGTAATGACTTGTACATTTTAAATTGCGACTGAGCTATAATTCTCAAGGTTAATTAATAAAACAGTTTGTGGGTTTTCTGGAAAATTTTGTTTGAGTTACAAACGACTTTATCAATGACTAACTTGTCCGCTTCGGCTTTGCACTGATATTGAGATTTCAAACTAAAAACTTATTTTTACCAAATTAAAATATAGCCTATATTACTCAGGGATAGGGTACCTTTTTATTAATTAATTTTTATTAATTAAGGATTTTATGGATGAATCTCAATTGAAGTGGTATGGACTTGTTCGACGTCGAAATCAGAACCACATAGTGCACCGAGTTTTGGCAATAGATGAACCTAAAAGAAAACCAGGCAGGCCAAAAAGTACCTGGAATAGGTCTTCCGTGAAGCTTCAATGTGATTATTACATACCTCCGGAAATGGTTTATAATAGAAGAGAATACTCCTTAAGAACACGCCTACCCCGATAAGGGAGCAGTTGGAACAATTGCATTAAAGGCGAAGATAAAGAAGAAGAAGGGTACCTTTTTATCAGTGAAAAATTTTTTAGAATCGGTTTAGTAGTTCCAGAGACTACCCCCTACATACAAACAAACAAATTTTACCGCTTTATAATATTACATGGTGTTTCATTTTTGCTCAAAAACTATTGATTAAAAAAAATTGATCTGAAATGTAAAGAATATTAACGCAGTTAATGCAATATGTTTTCAAAATGTCCACTCTCACTTGCAACATCATTTTAGAGCCTCTTTTCGAAATTCTGGACAGCACTCTTGCAGATGTCACTCGGAAGTGCCTTGATTTTATCGGTTATTCGTTTTTTCAATTCATGGATGTTATTGATTCAAGTTATTTAGACTCCGTCCTTGCGATGGGAACACAGGAATAAATCACAAATATAAGTGCACAAGATCGGTACCAACGTACCAATATCTGGGAACATCCAAACTCAATATTCAGTCTCAATCAATTAAAATCTAAATTAGCAAAATGGTCAAAATTCAATCAAGCTCAATTTATCGATTTATGGCAATGTGGACTTCTTGTCTTTCTCAGTTTTCAATCTAGGCAACGTTTCGTACGGATGAGAAGCATTGCGGTAATATGTAGATCGGGAATAGAATAAATGGTTTTAGTGGACGACATAGTTTTGATTGTAAACAAAACAGAACTTATCGCTAGACATTGGTCTTTATGTATACAACATAACACAAAAGTACATTCATTCGTTTGTCCACAATCCACGATCAAAATTGAAACAGACTTATTTTACACCCAGTAGTACAGATCACATTATAAAAAAAAATATATCTCTTTTCGATTTTAAACAAACCATAACTACAATTTATAGAAGGTTGCAACGATACGATAGACTAATAGTCTCTTAACTTTTTACCAATAGGGCAACATTTAGATATAGTACTTGTTAAGTAAGCTAGATTACATAAAATGGTGTGTGTGAAAAAACACACGCGATGAATGTAAAACTTTTATTATTACGTTTCTTTTGATTATTATTATAATATAATATAATATAATATAAAATAATATAAGATGTTATAATAGACTAAAGTTTTTGCTAGGTATTTTAAAAATACTGCATCGGTAGTGTAGTTCCTTATCTCTTAGTTGCTTGATTATAGTTATTATAGGACTCCAATGTTTATGCAAATGTTTTTCGTATTAAAATTATTTACTTAGACACTGATGTAAACCGTTTTTGGACTAAATTTAAAGTTTTTCCCTTGTTATCTTTTATAGCCAAATACTATTCTGCTAGTTCCTATTACAAAACTACAGTCGAACCTCGATAAGTCGAAGTTGAAGGGAAACTAAAAATAATTCGATTTGTCAAAAATTCGAGTTATCGATATAAAAATATTAACGTTGAAATAGGCAAGTCCTAGAGAAACAGGTTTGAGTTATCAAAAATTCGGCTTATCGAGATTCGACTTATGGAGGTTCGACTGTACATACACTGTTAAAAACATTTAGAATTTTCTGATAAAAAATATAATAAATTTGAAAGTATTAATATACTAAATGCAATTTAAAGTAAAAATATTGTAGAGATTTCTAAGAATTGAGCAATAAAGCAAAATTTACGTACAACTGTATATGTATTTAGAATACGTTTGTTGAGGTTGTAGCACCCACGACGCACTCCCGCGCTGCACCCTTACGAAGGCACTCCAACTACCAATTTCTACACCCCACAACAGGTGTCGCCAACGACCTAAGTCGCAAGAACGCTCTCGTTAACTTTACTTCAAGAGACCATAATGGTATGCTGATCTCATTGGCATTTATTTTTACTGCACACAGAGGTAACAGTTTTATCTTTATTTTACCTTTTTTATAGAAATTTAAACGAGTTCAATGTTTTATCTCAGTGGCAGCTGTAAGCGAAACTAAGAGTCAGTGCGACATCCGGCAGCAGTCTTACTATTTTTTTTAATTTTTTTGAAGACTGCTTCTTTTGCGTACTTTGTTCATACCTGTACTTTTGTTTTTGTAACTTTGATACCACTTTGATTATATTTTGTTACGCCACCTCTTGGTCTTACTCGAATCCGAAATCCTCACGTGTGTGATTTAAAGTTCGATCCCGAAAGTGTTATTTTAAACGAATCTCTACTACAACATTAAATATTTAATGTGTGATATTGCAGTATTGAAATTACTTAAATTTTAAACGTATTTTAGAATTATAATATACTGAGATTAAACATTTTCAGTCGGTATTGTAATATTGAACTTGAATTTTAAAATTACAAACGTATTCTAAAATTAAAATACACTATGCTCAAAATTTAAAATGCATATTACAAACTTATAGTGCAAACACAACTACAGTAAATTTAAAGTTGTACTCCTATAATACACTAAAATTAATAAAACGTATCTAATAAATTTCGAATACAATAAAATTCCGATACAATTCTTTACAATATTTTTTGTAACAGTGTACGTTCATAGGTAATTATGTTTTTTCTAATTCATAGTTGTGATCAAAAACAGTTTTTGAGGTAAATAATAGTTTTATACTAATAGCGCCACTTTAATCAAGAAGGCCAACCGTAAATTTGAAAATTAAACTTATGTAAGTCACAGCTTGTTTACATAGCTTTTAAACAAGAAACACGTACAATTAGTTAATGTACATATAGCGTTTTAATAATAAATTAATTTGGTCCTAAATAATTCTAATTTTAAATACTAAAATTTGGTTGTTCAGAAAGTAATTAATTATTACTTTAAATCAAAGGGTGTTACAAATGATTCTGCTGCCTTTAAAATTATTACTAAATGAAAATTTAGTATAAATGTGGGATATATATCACGGTGCTCGTTTTGTAATTTTAGACACTTTTATACAAAGCCGCCTCATAATACATAAGTCATTGAATAAATACAAAATTATTTTTATTAATATCATTTTGACAGAACTAAAAATTAAAAATTGCAATTGTTATAAATAAATATTTACACATGTTTTCTTTATTTATATCAACTTTGTTAAAATATATTGATAAAAACTTTATCGTCTAAGTATGAACAATTTTTTGATTTACATGAGAACAGATAAGACAGGAGAACAATCCAAATTAAATAAATTGGTTTTTGAAGTTATACTTTTTTGGCGCTTTAAGAGTAAAATTTTAGCAGACAACGGAAGTTGCGCGCGCATGTCTAACAAAAATCCAATAGTTAAAGTTCGCCGTCTAAGATAGTAGATGAATTACTGTAAATCATGCTTAAAACCCAGTGTGCACATTCGAGCTCAAAGTGGCAGATCTCGATCTGGGGAAAATTTGCCACTTTTCGCTCGAATGTGCACATACTTAGCAGTGATTGAATTTGTCTATATTAATCATTTTTCTTTCAAATCAAAAACTTAAATTCAGATTTTCAATTCAGAAAAAGTTCTAGCTTGAATTTTTCTAAAATAACTGTTTCAAAGTACTAAATTAGAGATTTGGTGTTTCTGGTATAAATACACTTTTTAATTAAGATTATTTAGAGTGTAAATTAATAATTGTGAACCACGCTTACATCCGAGTTTGCACATTCGAGCTCAAAGTGGCACATTCCGATCTCGGCAAAATGAAACGCGGCGCTCCGCGTCGCGTTTGTTTACTTCTATCGGAAATGTGCCACTTCTTGTTCGAATATGCACATCTTCGTATTTCTTGAATTTGTTTACATTAATTTTTGGATTTAAAAAAAAATAATAATGTATCCAAATAAAACAACATATGTGCATATTCAAGCGAAAAGTGCTTATTTATTTCCCAGACAGCAAATTGTACACTCGACTTTTAACCAAATCTACAATAAACTTTACATCTAGCTTTTGATTTACACGCTACCCGTTTTACACGATTTTGATTTTACACGCTGTAGATCAATGAAAATTCTAATAATTTTCAAAAATGAAAACTATTTAAGATATACATTTTTGCTATAGGTAAAACATAAGTATTTTTAGTTACTTTTTCGGACAATTCGTTGAATCAATCAAAAAGCAAATCATCTAAATTACTCCCAGACCCCATTTTAAAGTGAAGATAGGTTCGTCAGAGATATCTAAATAATAATAAAATATACAAAATATAATCATTAATTTCAATACATAGTAAAATAAAAGTAGATAAGACACATACATTCTCATGAATTAGATATATCTACAGTGCAACTTCGATAGTTCGGACACCCCAGTAATCCGATCGTTCTGGTATTGCGGACATTTTAAAAATTTTACCTCTATAGATCATGAAATATATTTCAAAATTAAAATAGAACAAAACAAGCATTTTTCTGTAAGGACAAATACTATTCACTTTTACGTTGCAAGCGGTACCGATCATATTTTAGATTTTCAAAAGTAATGGAGGAAATGGCTCTCTTTAAAAATACTTGATTTTCTTGATAAAACAAAATACGTAGCCGGACCGAATCCAAAAAGGTACAAACAAAAATTTACAGTTTTTTAAAAACACCTAAAATGTTTGGTTTATTATTTTTCATTTACGTACAAAATATAATTAGTAGGTAAGTATTTATTTACGTTGTTGATTATATCTACTTATACTAACTAGCAAAATTCGCTTCGCTCATTGTGCTAGACAAAATCGCTTTGCGATTTTGTTTGAAGGCGCGCTGATACAGTAAGTGAAGGGCAGAAACGCTACGCGTTTAGTGGCTTCGGCGTCTAGCACAGACTCTGGATTTATAAAAAAGTCGATTATCTATGGTACACAGTTTAAGAATGGTCGAAATCGGTTCATAAATAATAAAGATATAGCCAAGAAACGATTTGACTGGTTAGAATCGAATGCTTGCCAAGCAACGCAAAATGTCGAAAAAATTATCGACGTAGGTTGAAAAAAGACAAACTGACCACACCTAATCTCCCATCATGACAAAGTATATTCACAAAGTATACAGGTACAATCAAAAACATCGAAAAAACTAAAAAATTTCAAAGTCCGATCAAGTTGACACGTAAAAATGTATTTAAACCGTTTGGATCGAGTGTGCCTTGGTTTGGTCACAAAGTATACAGCTACAATTAAAATCATGGAAAAAACTGAAAAAATCCAATGCCCGATCAAAGTGACACTTAAAAATCAATTATAGAGCATTTGAATCGAGTGTGCCATGGTTTGGTCACAAAGGGTACAGGTATAATCAAAACATCTTTTATATTAAAAAAATCCAATCGAGTTGATAGGTAATAAATTAATTTAGTGCTTAAATTAAGGGCGCCATGATTTGTTCGTAAAGTGTACAAATTTAAACAAAAACATCGAAAAGACCGACAAAATTCAATGAGCGATCAAGTCGGCACATAAAAAATAATTAACCATAATTTTAGACTGTTAAAGTATAGAGTGCCATAATTTGTTCACAAAGTGTACAGTTATAATAAAAAACATCGAAAAAACCAAAAAAATTTAGTCTTATCAAGTCGACACGCAAAAATGCATTTTAGGCCGTTTGAATCGTGTGTGTCATTATTCGTTCACAAATTGTACAAATACAATCAAAACCATCAAAAAAATTATCAAAATAGAGTGAAATATGCAAAAGTTAAACGTACGTGCCCAAAACAATGGAAACAATTAAAAAAAAACCGTTGATAATAAAAAGGACCAAGAAATATAGATTTAGTTGGTAAGCAACGCCAAACATTGAAAAAAATTGCAAAATCGAATGAAAAATGTAAAAGGTAACAGAACGTCCCTCAAAACAATCGAAAGAGTTGCAAAAAACCGGTGCCACGTCGAAACATTAAAAAATATCAATTGGGTTGTTAGCCAATCCCAAACGTTGAAGAAATTTTCAAAATCGGTCTAAAGATGTAAAAGTTTGCCGAAGAGCACAAAACAATTCAAGATAATGCAAGAAAATGGCCACAAATCGAACCATCGATTAATATCGATCGATTTCCATGCCACTTTATACGTCATTGTGCCGAAAATATCCGATAATTCAAAAACTTTTTCCGATTCAAATTTCAATTTTTGCGGGTTACGTGGCCGTCACTAATGACACCGTTTGTTATCCAGACATAAATGTATTATTGAGAATATTTCAATAAATGTGAATTTCATGAAGAAAATAAAAAATACCTTTTTTATAAAGAATTGAATTTCCTACAAAATTGTTCTTACAACTATTTCTCAAATCTGTATACTTTAAGCGATACTTACAAAAAACTACGATTTTGGTCAAAAAATGAACTTATATTGTCTTGAGGCACGTGTTATTTTTGTTAAAAAAATTTTAAAAAAATTTCTCCGTATTTTTTCATTAAAAGAAAGGTTTTTTTGGGGCGTCGGAAGAAATTTAATTTTTAACGACCACCCTAAAGCACACACACTAGTTTTTGTTTAAAAATACAAAGAGGGTATTATAATTTAAATAATAAATACTAATTATTCAATAAAACAAATGGAACCTAAGAATAAAAAACAAAAATTTTTAAAAAACTACTTCTATTTCAAGCATATAAATAATTCATAACCCATTATTGCAATATAGGAAAGTGATTTTAAATTTATAGCTTATGTACAAACATAAACATGTTTCGTTTTAACGTAATTGAAACTAAACAAAAGCTTAGAAGAGCAAAAAAGTCATCAGTCTGGAAAAATGTAAGAGAAAAGGGTGTTAAATTCTAAAAGCAGCTAAATTTTTCTTTAAAGGTGTGTCACTAATAGGCAGATTTTTCTTAAAGGGTTTTAGTACGCAGTTAATCTACAATTTTTGGGGGACTTTTAGACGTTTAAGCGATATTTCGTTATCTCTTCCGCTCGAAGAAGTTACAAGAGAAAACCCTTTCGGTATTTTATCAAAGAGGTCATCTTCAATTAGATGGCGAGATGCGAAATCGATGTAAAATACCTGAAAGACGATTCTCGTAGAGTTGAACTGTTGTAAATTTATTTTTTTATCCTGTTAAATAACGAAACGAAAGAACTATAGCGTGAGAAGTTGCAATGGTTAGTTGTAGAAATAAAGGCTTTATTTATATGCACGTGATAGAACGATCAATCTACTTCATGCTTTAACGTTATTAGCTTTATCAGCCTACATATTTTTTCATATGGCGAAATTATAACGAAAGGAAAACCAGTAAAATATAAATAATAACAACAATACGGCGCCGTTTGTTGGAAACATTCAAAGAAACCGACACCTCATTTTCGTAATACGTTTCACGTCGAATTATTTTTATATCATTCGTCGTCTGTGTGACATAGGACATTAATGTCCAGCCAATGAGCCAAGCTTTGTAAGCACTCTTCTGTAAACACTGTTTGGTTTTAACTTAGTGTGGAATACATTCGCATAACTGTTATGACAATTAACCTTTCGCATACTAGGTGACTAAATGTCACATGCCATACTAGGTGGGGTTTGTCATACACCGAAAATAAAATGATATAAAATCCACAAAATTGTACTTTATGACAGTTAAATGGTAAGAAATATATTTTAATAACTAATAATGAACAGGTTTAAATAAAACTCATATTGTAGTGCTCCACGAGGGGGCTCTACGGAGAAGGGGTTCTAGCCACCGATGAGATTTCAAAAGTAAAAAAAATGGTACCCACGTGGTACTAAAAGGCTTCTTTACGGCGGAGCTACCGCTAGAGATACAATAAAACACTAAAAGATGAAATGTCCAAAAGACAAATGTTTACACAAGTTACAAAATAATACAAAATTCTTAGGGCACAACCGGTCAACACTGCACCACGATGTAGAATGTCGGTTTGTCTTGAGTTCCTTCCGGGGCGCGTCTTCTTTACCGGCCGGCTAGGGGTGGTAAAATAATAGTACTGCGACCCTAAAGGAGAGAGGCCATCGCCTTACAATATTAATTTATGCACTAGCTGTTTCGCCCGGCTTCGCACGGGTATTGCGAATTTCGAAGTAAAAACGAATTTTTTTCAAAATAAAATATAGCCTGTCAGGGGTTCCCAATCTTTTTTATACTGGGACTCCTTTTACAGGTTGTAATTTTGCGCCGCTTTTCAAAAAGAATATATTTGTTTGTTGCTCTAGCAGACATTAAGATTAATTAATTTATTTCTTATTTTTATTTAATTATAGCTGGCCCGGTGAACTTCGTATCGCCTCAGAATTGAATAATGTGTCAAAATTCAATAACTAAAAATTAGCAGAAAACCAAAAAATAAAATACGCATACACTATTTCCACAAAAAATACATACAGGGTGGAGAAAAAGTTCCCGGAATTTTTAAAAATATTTTAACAGTATAATAGTACTATATAAATTAATTTATGCAACTAAACGAATAATAACGTTTATTAGTTCAATAACAATAAATTAAGAAAATATATTTACAAAAAATGTTCAAAATTCCTTCCTTTGGCCTTAATGCATTTATGCAAGCGCTTCTGAAAATTTCCGACAATGGTCGCACACTTTTCTATTGTAATTGCGTCCCAGGCATATGTTAACCTCCTTTTCAGCTATTCTACTGTAGTGTACCGTCTTCCTAAGACTTTTTAGTCCAGGATAGACCACACAGAAAAGTTCATGGAGTTGAGATCTGGTGAGTATGGCGTCCAAACGTTTGTACCCCAGGAACCGTAAAACAACAGTTTGCAGACGGCTATCGTTGATTTGGCAGAATGGGCCGGAGTACAGTCTTTTTGAAGACCTAATCCGTCTGCTTCAAAGTATAGCGAGGCCTACGGCTCAAAAACATCTTGTAAAATAAGCTGTTGATACTTGTCCGCATTGATTTTCACGTTTTTGGAATGAAAACCAATGGCGTTTTCCGAGTCGTGCAAATACCGCCCCAGGCCTTCACCGAAGCCCAGAAATGACTACGACTGATGGTTGATTAGGTGATGGTCTTTTGCTGACCTTTCTTGAGCAGCTGTTAACGGTTTTGGCGCTTATGGAACGATTCGACCGTGAAAAAGCACCTTTCTCAAGCGACTGCCCGCGACCAGACCCAGCATTCCACGACATTTTTTCGTTCACTTTCACGAGTCATAATGTCAACAGAACGAAAAATAAGCAACTAACTAAATTTTTTTCTAGTCTAAAATTATACGAAGAATTCGATAAAATTATTTATATTCACATAAAATCACTATGACAACGATAAAAACGGCAAAAACAAAATTCCGGAAAATTTTTCCCCACCCTGTATACATGCCAATTTTCATGGTTATGGGTTGAACGGTGTTGGAGTGAAACGGTAACATACAAATACATACCTATATGTATATACAAATACAGTAGACGCTACTGAATGTGATCACGGTTATCAACCGCTTAATGTGTTCAAACTGTCTTTGAATTGGTCCACCCAATACAAAAGCATTACAATTTGTTCGTTTATTATTATCAATATTTCGTTTATTGTGATCAATGTTAAGTCCATTAGGCATTAGGATAGCGGTTTCCAAACTATATGTAACCTCGCCTCCGTTCTAAAATATTTAATCATATGACGCACTTCTCAGTTAAACAACGTTGGATTAATCCCTTTGCTAAATATGAGAAAAAATATTTATATAATGGATTTGCTTTAAATTTTTACGGGACGTTTCTATAGACCCCAAACCGACATAGCCGGAGCCATTCTTCCCTGCTTCTCCTTCAACACCGTCAATTTTTACGAATTTCTCGAGAAATTAAAAGTTGAAGTATTAGGTACATTTTTGTAGCACAAAAGTTACCTATTCTTACCATTATGCTTAATTCATGCCTTAATATTTTTTTAATTTAAGGCAGTAATTCATTTTCTTCTTTTTTCTTTTGCTACGCATATCATTTTGTATACACAAAACTTACTTTTGTCTATAAAAATAACTTTTTTCCAAATTTAATATCTTTAGTTGCGTATTTTTTAGCAAAATTGCAGCCTCTTGTTTCTATTCATATTACTTAGTAGTGGCGTGCTTCTTGCAACACATTATTTATAATTATTAAAAATTAATTTTGTTCGTATTAACGAAGAATCTACTTTCTTGGCACTAAATTGCTCTAATTTTGAAACAAAATCAGTGGTTGTTAATCTGTGATTTTGCCCTATTTCTCTAAGCGAGAATTTTTCATTACTGGTTGTTAATATCTTAGGGCCCCCGTAACGTGGTTTTTTTTCAATATTACCTTCTTTAAATTATGGCAACATGTAGCATGTACTGTACTTAATTTTAATTGAAACATATCCGCTATTGAATAAAGGGTTTTTCCTTTTTTCTCTATAAAAAATGACAACAGATCTAATATTAATGTTGGTATTGAGTATTTTATTTTTTTACAGTTTGAAAAAATATTTCTCATCGCTCTAATTGCAAAAACAAACTACCTTACCCTAACAGCCCGTAGTGTATTTTTGAAATAATAATATTGCATTTTTATTGTACCTTGCAGATTTTTACCTCAACGGTTATTGTGATTTCCAAGAACTTTTTCACAGCCTCTTTCAATGTGTTTGTGTTTCAGATTTTATTTGCGTAAACATTTTTAATTATATTTTAATCAAAATAAATAAATCGAGTAGAAAAATATTTCATCTAACATATAATAAACAAATTTTAATACTATAAACACACTTTATGTATTATTATGCTCATTTTATTGTTCTAAGTAGCATTTCTAAAAATGTGTTACATTACTGTATGTAGGAACTTTAAAATACAAAATTGTATGAGCTCTTCATTAATAAATATAAAATTCTAACACGATTCGAAAGTATCAAATAATAATATGTAATACAAAAACATACTAATTTAAAATACTCCAAATCTTCTATGTAATCCGTTCAGTTGTGACAACATCCGGCTTTATTTTATTTTCTTAGGATCTTAATTGGTAACAAAACGTGATTGATTAAAAAACACTCTTACAATACGATCTGTTGTATGGGAAAATAAAATGAAGCTTAATGCTCATATTACAGCCCATGAGACCCAAATTTGATATTATTTTCCCTACTATTTCTTTATAGTCGTTGTGTTTATTGTTCCCCAAAAAGTTTTTCACCACTTCTTTAAAAAAATTCCACCCTTGTAACTTGACATCATTGAGTTTCTCGTCAAATGGTCAAAAGAGCAGAAAAATATTTTCCCCTGGTGTGGGGATAAATAAAAACACCTTCTATAAAGAAATAGTAGTCAAAATAAGAACAAATTTGGGTGTAATGGGCTGTAATATAAGCATTAAGCTTCATTTTCTGAATTCGTATATTACATACTTTCCAGAAAATCTAGGAACCGTTGGTGACGAACAAGGCGAAAGGTTTCACCATGATTTGAAAAAACTTGAAGACAGGTATCAAGAGAAATCAAATTTTACCATGATGGTAGATTATTGTTGGTTACTGAAGCGCGGCCATCCAAACCGAACATTTCAGAGAAAATTGCGCAACAGAAGCTTTGAGGAAAAAAGGAGCAGATTCCACAAAGAAAACTAAACTTATTGTAGCTTAACGATGTCTTCTAATTATATTTTAAGAGTTTTCAAAGTTAGAAATCAGCTACTTTTTTATTTATATATTTTTTTATGTGAGAAAACGTGTTTTTTCTCATAATTTTTTTGTAGCTTTTCCAAAAAAACTGTGGGTGAAGGAGAAAAACCGAGTTCATATTTGTAATCAGCGCATCAAAATACCCCAGAACAGTTGTCAAATTCTAGAGAAGACGTCATGACCAAAATTTGTAGGCCTGTGTTATACGAAAAATTAATTGAATAATTTTAATCGTTCCTTCTCACTTGCATTGACAAGGTTATCGTATGTTCTCGCTCCCTTCTACTCAATTTTCCAATATAAAATCGATATTTACTAAATTAAGTTCAAATTTTTGATTTGAAAGAGCGTAGGATAAATTATACAAATGTAATAAATACGAGGATGTGCGCATTTGAGCAAAAAGTGGCACATTTCCGTGCCAGGAAGGCAAATAAAGCGCGCTTCATTTTCCCGGGATCGAAATGTGCCACTTTGAGCTCGAAAGTGCACATTCCGTTTTAAACTCGATTACCAAAGATCCCGTTTTAATAAAAAAAAATAAAATTGGCCACGTTAGTTATACCCCACCTCGTACACGGAAGGTCAAGGAAGAATCTCTAAAAATGTTGTTAAAGTGATAATTTTGTTAGCAACGATTAATTTTCTTTGAGCGCAACGAAAAACGACAAGGTCAAAAGTGGAAAAAATCACTTCTTAGCGCTGAGCTGCATCCAGGAGAAAGTCATCATTCTTAGGTGTAGAATTTGCATCTAAAGTGGGAGTTTCTATATTTTTGCAATCAAACCCGAAATCATAATAAGATAAAAATTTGATTACACTTGACCTCATTGTTTCAAATGTAACGACTTTTAACAGCAATAAGATTGAAATTTCATGTAAAACAAGTTGTAGAGTAAAACGTCCAGTGAATGACCAATTTGTTCCATTAAGAGCTATTTTGATATAAAAAATTGACCCAAAACAAACCCTTACAGTTAAAATGAGATATTACATTTGTTTATGAATAATGAAGAAAATAACGACATTATCGCAGTTTGGTCATAAACTTTGTAAAATTAACTATAAGAGTATAAAATTAGGAGTTTTGTGAACGACCACTTTCGTCTAAAGAATGATCGGGTATACCAAAAAAATGACTGATTAATTGATTCACGGATTAAAAACGAATAATTTATAAAGTTTTGTATAAATTATTTTAAACATTAGGTAATAGGTAATTAGAAAATATGTGTATAAAAAAAGTTTAATATTTAACATTTTATTCAAATTACCATGTTTTCTAACTAATATCTTTTTTTAACATTTTTTTGGTACGAAGCCTAGCTTCATAAGTATAAGAATTCTGCCGTTTTTTTTAAATTGTAACTCAATCTGGAGTTCCTTTTTTTTCGGCCTCTAATCGATTTTTTCTTTTACTTTTCTTAGTTTTGCTTTTCTTTTCTTTTTTTTATTCTTTAATTCTTTTTGTTTTGTTTGCTTTGCAATACCTATGTAATGTCAACAAACAAATGAAAATATTAATATCTTAAAGTAGTCGGTCATTTACTGACTGAGTATTAGAATAAAACATAGCAGTGAATGACCGACATAAAATTAATCAAAACCAATTATATAGTAAAGTTAGAACTATTTAAACTCAATTTAAAAAAATAATTGATTTTATTAAATCATTCTAAATCAAGTGATTGATAAAAAAACGAATACTTACGATGTCAAAATACATAGTTTATAGAATCGTCATATCTTAAAAATTTTAGTTAAATTTCGACAATAACACCGGCACACAAAAAAAGAAAAGTGGTCAGTACTTTTGACCAGACCCACCTAGGGTTATGTATTTTAATGCCCTGAATTCGAATTTGAGGTCGGTTTACCCAATATACCTCTAAAATTTTGAGTAAATGGCAAAAACCACTAAAAATTGCAGTTATGAAAATGAAGAAAATTTGATTAAACTAGATCAAATCTTCCTTATATGTATATTTTGATGAGATGAATCCAAATTCAAATTCTCTTAATCTCGATCATTCATATATTTATCCAAAATCGTAAAAAATAGTAAAAAAGTAATAGAACATAGGCAAAATTATCACGAGCACACAAAAAAAATTGGTCAGTACTTTTTACCAGACCCACCTAGGGTTATGTATTTCGATGCGCTGAATCCAAATCTGAAGTCTGTTTGTCCCGCACATTCCCAAAATTTTGAGTAAATTGCAAAAAACTGCTTCAACTGGCTAAAAATTGTAGTTTTTTGCAATTTACTCAAAATTCTAGAGGTATATGGGATAAACCGAGCTCAAATTCGGATTCAGGGCATCGAAATACATAACCCTAGGTGGGTCTGGTCAAAAGTACTGACCACTTTTCTTTTTTTGTGTGCCAGTGTAATCAAGTAACAAGCAAATTGCAATATAAATTTAATTATTTAAGCTATACACTTATTTATAATGTTTATCTCTTGCACTTAAATGAAAACGAAAACATACAAAATTGCATAAAGAATGATAATATAAATATAAATATTTTTTTTTTATATTTATAAACATTATTTGTCGTAACGGTTATTCACTAGTAAGTGGTCAGAGACTGGACGTTTTACTCCATATTTTTTTTATTAAAATTAAAATTTAGACTAGTCTTACATACCGGGACTTTTTCTTATTATTGCGTAAAAGAACATAACACCTGGTATTATACTCGAATATTTACGGGAGCTGTATAACTAAACCTGGCAAAAACTATTAAAAAAGTAATAATAACATATTAACCATTTTAATATATTATGTATAAATTGAATCGTACCAATCATTTTGTTGTATATTAATGTCATCATTGAGAAAAAGCACTAAAAATAAAAATTATCTTGAATACCACTGCACTCAAAACAAATAAAATTGTATTTAGTAATTTCTAAATGGAAATAATAACATGTCCTTAATTATCTGGGTAAAAACAAATATGTTATCTTTTCCATAAAGGAACCTACAATTATGTTTTAATTTATATTAGATCAATTACCTACATTACAATTTAATATTAACTGTGATAATTTATAACATCATGTTATCTTAATTACAATAAAACATTTTCCCTGTTTCTATATCAGAGATAGGTAAAATTTTCATTAAAAACAAACATTTTATTTCGATTTATAGCTTTCTACTTTTATCGATAATAAAAAATAAAACTTTATTTATTTTTAAATAAAAAAATTAAAATTTTGTTCAAAGGTTTGCATGATGTAAAGTGCTCTGTTGGTGCTTTCTACAGTTCAAAGGAAAAAGTCCGAGTGGCTGATATGGGTCTAGGGGCTTTTAAGAAGGCTTTGAAACTTTAACGCTATCTGTAATTTTTTTACATTAATTAGAAAAAAGTAGGTAGTTTGCTTTATCAACTTCAATTCATTTCATTAATAAAGTTTCGTTTACATGGTTAGTCACCACCCGTTGCGTACCAAGAGAGAAGTCTAGCGGCTTTAGCCACCCACCCCTCTAAACGCCCAAAACAAGGCAAATTCCTTACAGAAAAAAGGGAAAAGAAAAGGAGGATGTGACAATTTGAACGATTTTGGTCTTTTGAGCGTACAGCACCAAATTTTTATCAGTGATAGCGCAAGTGATGAGCACAATGATACCGATTTCGAGAATGTGCGAAACAAGGAAAATACCGGAAATAATTTTGAAATACGCTATACTTACGCCATTTTTGCCCTTTTTTGGACATTTCTCAAACTTTTCGATTGCACTATTATTATGTACTCGTCGAAGCCTATCCGTGCATGTAACACAATATTTGATGGGACTTATGACAGTGTTGATTAAAGTTCGAAATAATTGATTAAAATTAAGAATCAAAATGTTGGACATGCGCAGCGACTGGACGAGACTCTGCGCAGATTTCTCAAAACGCATGCGTGAAAAATATCAGCTGTGGTCCAAAACAGAATTCAATGTGCGCAAAAGTGAGCCGGAGTTTTCTGTCAAAGACCTCGACCTCAGAATATGTGTGCCATAAGTCGCATCAAATATGGCGTTACATGTACGTCCTCGCAATCAGTATCAGCCAACTCCTCATCACCTGCGCTATCACTGATAGAAAATTGGTGCTGTATGCTCAAAAGACAAAAATCGTTCAAATTGTCCCCTTGCCCCCTTATCCCGTAGAAAATCTGGGTACACTATCTCGGTTATATAATTTTGATTTAACAATTCTTTTAATGTAAATCTATTATTGAAAATCGTACTTAAAGTCGAATGTGCACATGCAAGCTTAAAGCGGTTGTTTTAAATATGATTTCTGTTATTTAGGCCTGATTAGCCGACAGGCCTTATTACCCGCAAGTACCTTATATATAGATTTTAATCCAAAGTAAGGTTGAGTTTCCATAATCTAATGGTGTGCCTTTGACTGCAGCTCCTTTCAAAGGTCTATCAGTATTAAATACAAATCAAGTTCAAGGTCAATTTGTTAATAAACTAAATAGAAGAAGTTTAAAAAATTAGTTTATTTCTCTCCAAATATTTTTAGATGCGCCAATGGTTGTGTAAAGATTTTTGTTTTATTAACAATTTTAAAATATCCTTAAAATTGTTTAATTGTTAGACAATTTTATTCCATTTCCAGTGGTATGTATTATAATATATTTTTAAATATTTATAAGGCTTTTAATAAATGGCTCGCTGTGGAGTCACACGTAGGAAATGCGAAATAATTTTTTTTATGACTAAATAATATAAGGAAGTTGAAATATATTAGTGATTCAACTTCCCGCAGTACAATGTATCTCCATTACTCTGGATAAATCCTGAGGGGCGATATATTTTTCGATATCGAGTAGACAGGAAATATAGAATTTCTTATTCCTTCAGGGAATTTAAATATTAGTATTGGGGTTTATTTATCCAACTCTTAAAGATGCAAAATGTTCACTTTTTCAGCTTTTTAAACTTGAATTAAGTCACCTAAAATAGATACGCGATTAAATAATTTAACAATCGAATTACACTCGACTTTAAGCGAGAAAATTGCGGGTATTTAAAAATTACAGCAAGTTTATCTCTTTCCATACATTTTAATTAAACTTGAAAAGCACTTATAAACAAGAATTTTAATGCAAGTAAAGCAAAAGTCGGTAAATTGGATTCTGCTGCGTATTTCGCTTTGATTAATATCTTTAACATTCGAAAGGTAAATGGAAATTTAGAGAAATTAGAAAATATTTAGCTCACATTTCTCGTTAAATTTTAATTAACAAAAATAGAAGCAAGATACATATTTTTATCGTCCTCTCGACGCGTCTCATTTATATACCCATCCAAAAGCAACCACAACTTAATTTTTTGAAAAGTTTTAAGGAAAGCTGACTGTGCAATTTTTTTAAAACTCTAATTTAATATAAAACTCGGATATCTTTCTAAATATTGGAAAAACTTGGAGATAAGTTTGTGTAAAGGTCAAATTTTATTTAAAAGTTTGTCTTTGCTAAAAAGGAAAATGCCGATGTAGACGATTTTTGTTTAATTCTCTTTAGAAGGGCGAGAGGGAGCTTGTGATATTTCTTTTTTAGTTTTACGATCTTAACTTTGATCGACGTTATCAAGTTTTCGTGTTTGCTTGTTACACCTTTAAGAATCGATTAAAGTTCGTTCTATTTATGTCTAAAAAAATGACAAGGCAATTCTATAAAATAATTCGTTCAAAATTAAACAGTACAACCCCCTTAAAATCAGATATGGCAAGCATTAAAGAAAACGTTAAATAATGAAATATGACACAGCATTAAAATTATGGATTTCCTATGTGTCTGTTATCGGAATGCTTTTACATGAACATCCGCCCCCAAAAACATACTAAAAAATGAACGAATAAATAACAAAAACTTCTTCAACCTTTCCCCGTATACATATTTATCTTTATATTAAATTACATAAATGTGTCTTAATGGAATTAAATTTGAATTTAAAAGGTTTTACTTGAAAAAAAGTTAAGTAAATATTTTTCTCTTTGGAAAGAAAAATCACTTCAAACAAACAATAGCTTTATGTGCAATTTGAGACCGTTTTTAAACAAATTCGACTTGATGTTTTTTTTTTTCAATTCTAAACTTTTGTTAAACTGAAGATTTTTATGAGTATTAAGTTCATTTGATTTTTATTTTTCAAATTCTGATTTTGTAATTAAAATGGAGGAAGCTTGGCGCAAGTGGTTTAGTGTTTCGGCTGTTGCGCTAGCGACGTGGGTTCGAAGTGGTTCGAATCGTCGCGCTAACCATCGAAAATTTCACGCTCTTTCTCACTTCGCAAGGTTGAGCATCTAGCCAGGGTAAAACTGCTCCAAAGTTGCCGTGGTTCGGAACCCATGTAAAACTGTATATCCTTTTTGAATCTTTGAAACTCTACATTCACAACAAAGATTCAAGTGGGGAAATCGTCTAAACCTGACAATGAGTACAAAAAAAGGCATAGAAGAAAATTAAATTAAATTTTAAGTTGGGTATATGCGGTTACAAATTTAACAATTTTTTAATAACTCCTTTGAGTAGCCTATCACCATGTAGGCTGGACAAACGTGTGACCTTATAACTTATTGACATATCGACAAAACATCTTACAGATATTGGCAATACAACAATACCTCAATATATGGCGGTTTTTTATATTTGTTTTCGCTATAATGGCCTTGTTAAATTAGGACTAAGTTTTGATTTGCGCCCTAAAATTATTCGAAAACGAATGAGTAACAAGATTAAATGATCAGAAACAAACGGGACATTCCCAAAGAAAGCATAGGTAACTGCTAAATTAGAAGACGGAAGAAGAAAAAGAAACAAACTTTTTATTTGATACGGACTAACAAAAGCCAGCTGTTTGTCGACAATTAACCTAAAAGTATTTTTCAAATGCGCTTATTTTTTTCGAACACGGAACAAATCTTCTACTTAAAAACGATCCTAATGAAGATCGAAACGCTAAAGTTCCTAGCCATTTTAATACTATCAATAATTACTACAAATCTTTGAATAGGAAAACAACATGACAAACGTTAGACAAATTTTTAAATCAGCTCCTGAGAAAACATGTGGTATAGTGATATTGACTAGGGCTCCAGTACGGCAGGAATATGCTTTCTTTGTATTCAATTTTCTGAAAAACACTTCTCTGACTATCTTTTCTCTCAAAATTCTAAGTAGCGTAACTAGTTGTCGATATGTCTTTTGTACAATGAATTTTTTTTATTAGATGTAGCTTTTCAAGAGTTATCAATTGATATCTATCTTGATCATTATCAAAATCTATGTGGTGGCAGACTTAGGGTAAGTGATGTCATGCATTTCGTTATAACCCAAAAATGAATTATGTGTTATTTATGGTTTATTCCGTTTTATAGTATTATGAAATAATAGATTTGTTTATATAATTAACTGCTTTAAACAATTAGGCAACCAATACTTTTTATTCTTTTTTTATAGTATTGGAACGAATTTTACCAATTCATACGTCTTTATATGAAAATAAATGTTTCGTTCTATGGGAACCTAAGAGGAACCTATACGGAGAAAACTAAACCCGCAGGTTCCGGTTTTGTACTCGAATTAATCTGGTGCTAGAAAAAATATTTTTTATACAACTGGTTCTGGTGTGCACCAGAAAGAGCCGTGTGCCGAACTATATTTTTGCTAGCTCTAGACTGATACGCGTGCAGAACAGGAACCAGTCGGGTAGGTATATTTTTTTCCGTATATCTAGATCTTAAATCCCGGTATTGGTGTACCTGCTTGTTGACATTGCGATAGGATCATGTAAGTATGGTATTTTTTAAAATACCACTTTTAGGTGGCATTTATCTTATTTGCAATATTAAGATGCTGAATAAATGCCAATAAAAATTATTTCTCGAATAAAACCTATAAAAATCCATAGTTTTGGATATACGCAAAATCTAAGAGTGGCTCAAAGTCATTTAAGATTAAATCATTTATTATTAAAATTTTGTAACATCCAGCTCTTCAGTCTTCGTCTAAAGCACATAATGCGTATTTCTGAGTGTTTTTGTGTGAAAAAGTTTAAATAGATGTGTGTATCCATGTGTGGGTAAGTATTGGACAACGTAAGCGTGTGCGCATGTTTGTGTGTGTGCCCGTGTATCCGCGCCTGTGTTTTTTTTTAATACAAACGTGTCAACATTGTAAATAAAATGTTAATTTTTCGTCAAGTCAATATTATATCGTTATAAAAAACAACTACGAAAATTTTGTTTAAGAACAACAGAGCAGAAATGTACTTCTAATCTCAATGAAACAATAAACTAAACCACTATTACTTTGCAGAAAAATAATTTCAAACATAATTCTAGACTCACATCATACATTGAACTAGTTGGTATTTTGTTACCAATTATTAAATAAATAACTCAATACATCCTGTGTAATAAATTTAGCATTTTATGAAACAGCAAAGGGAAACTTTAGTTTTGATTGCGCTTTTTTTATATTTACATTAACATTAGTAAAAGGCGGTTACAAAATACCAAAACGATTCTACGAGAACATTTCATAAACTTGTATTACCAGGTGTGCAAGCTTAAAACGGCTGTTTTTTTATTTAGCAAAACACAATAATTAACGCAGAAAAGTGAAAAATATTTTATTCGAAGTAATTGCCCTCGCTGGCTATACATTTTTCCCATCTTCGAGGAAGATTGTGGATTCCATCCCAAAAGAATTCATCCCCTTTGGATAAGAATCACCCATCGAGCCATTTTTTAACATCTTCATAAGAATGGAAGTGCTGCTCAGCAAGCGCGTGTCCCATCGACGCAAATAAATGGTAATCTGAAGGGGCCAGATCAGGAGAGTAGGGCGGGTGGGGTACCAACTCCCAGCCAAGTGCATCCAATGTATCCCGGACCAATCTTGCTGTGTGTGATGGTGCGTTGTCGTGCTGGAAAATGATACCCTCATGCCGATCCGCGTGTTCGGGTCTTTTTTTGCACAATTCACGATCCAATTCTTTGATTTGTTGTTGGTAGCATTGAGTATTGATCGTTTCACCAGGTTTCAACAGTTCGTAGTAAACCACCCCCTTCTGGTCCCACCAAACACACAGCATTTTCTTTTTTCCGAATCGATTTGACCTAGCAGACGATGTTGAGAGTTTTCCGGGGTCCACCCACGATTTTTTCGCTTAGGGTTTTTAAAAAAGATCCATTTTTCATAGCCAGTGACGATTCGATGCAAAAATAATTTTCTGTTGTGCCGATCAAGCAAGTTTCGCACGCGGTCTGGCGTCGTTCCATCTGTCGATCGTTCAATTGATGTGGCACTCACTTCCCGATCTTTTGGATCTTTCCCATAGCAAAAAGGCGTTTTGAAATTGCTTGGTGGCTAACATTCAACTTTGCGGCAAGTTGTTTCTGCGATTGGGTATCGTCTTCGTCCAATAAACCTTGCAATTCGGTGTCCTCAAAACTTTTGGTCGAAAATCTTCTACTTAAAACGATCCTAATGAAGATCGAAACGCTAAAATTCCTAGCCATTTTAATACTATCAATAATTACTACAAATCTTTGAATAGGAAAACAACATGACAAACGTTAGACAAATTTTTAAATCAGCTCCTCAGAAAACATGTGGTATAGTAATATTGACTAGGGCTCCAGTACGGCAGGAATATGCTTTCTTTGTATTCAATTTTGTGAAAAACACTTCTCTGACTATCTTTTCTCTCAAAATTCTAAGTAGCGTAACTAGTTGTCGATATGCCTTTTGTACAATGAATTTTTTTTATTAGATGTAACTTTTCAAAAGTTTTCGATTGATATCTATCTTGATCATTATCAAAATCTATGTGGTGGCAGACTTCGGGTAAGTGATGTTATGCATTTCGTTATAACCCAAAAATGAATTATGTGTTATTTATGGTTTATTCCGTTTTATGGTATTATGAAATAATAGATTTGTTTATATAATTAACTGCTTTAAACAATTAGGCAACCAATACTTTTTATTCTTTTTTTATAGTATTGGAACGAATTTTACCAATTCATACGTCTTTATATGAAAATAAATGTTTCGTTCTATGGGAACCTAAGAGGAACCTACACGGAGAAAACTAAACCCGCAGGTTCCGGTTCTGTACTCGAATTAATCTGGTGCTAGAAAAAATATTTTTTATACAACTGGTTCTGGTGTGCACCAGAAAGAGCCGTGTGCCGAACTATATTTTTGCTAGCTCTAGACTGATACGCGTGCAGAACAGGAACCAGTCGGGTAGGTATATTTTTTTTCGTATATCTAGATCTTAAATCCCGGTATTGGTGTACCAGCTTGTTGACATTGCGATAGGATCATGTAAGTATGGTATTTTTTAAAATACCACTTTTAGGTGGCATTTATCTTATTTGCAATATTAAGATGCTGAATAAATGCCAATAAAAATTATTTCTCGAATAAAACCTATAAAAATCCATAGTTTTGGATATACGCAAAATCTAAGAGTGGCTCAAAGTCATTTAAGATTAAATCATTTATTATTGAAATTTTGTAACATCCAGCTCTTCAGTCTTCGTCTAAAGCACATAATGCGTATTTCTAAGTGTTTTTGTGTGAAAAAGTTTAAATAGATGTGTGTATCCATGTGTGGGTAAGTATTGGACAACGTAAGCGTGTGCGCATGTGTGTGTGTGTGCCCGTGTATCCGCGCCTGTGTTTTTTTTTAATATAAACGTGTCAACATTGTAAATAAAATGTTAATTTTTCGTCAAGTTAATATTATATCGTTATAAAAAACAACTACGAAAATTTTGTTTAAGAACAACAGAGCAGAAATGTACTTCTAATCTCAATGAAACAATAAACTAAACCACTATTACTTTGCAGAAAAATAATTTCAAACATAATTCTAGACTCACATCATACATTGAACTAGTTGGTATTATATTACCAATTAATAAATAAATAACCCAATACATCCTGTGTAATAAATTTAGCATTTTTTGAAACAGCAAAAGGAAACTTTAGTTTTGATTGCGCTTTTTTTATATTTACATTAACATTAGTAAAAGGCGGTTACAAAATACCAAAACGATTCTACGAGAACATTTCATAAACTTGTATTACCAGGTGTGCAAGCTTAAAACGGCTGTTTTTTTATTTAGCAAAACACAATAATTAACGCAGAAAAGTGAAAAATATTTTATTCGAAGTAATTGCCCTCGCTGGCTATACATTTTTCCCATCTTCGAGGAAGATTGTGGATTCCATCCCAAAAGAATTCATCCCCTTTGGATAAGAACCACCCATCGAGCCATTTTTAACATCTTCATAAGAATGGAAGTGCTGCTCAGCAAGCGCGTGTCCCAACGACGCAAATAAATGGTAATCTGAAGGGCCAGATCAGGAGAGTAGGGCGGGTGGGTACCAACTCCCAGCCAAGTGCATCCAATGTATCCCGGACCAATCTTGCTGTGTGTGATGGTGCGTTGTCGTGCTGGAAAATGATACCCTCATGCCGATCCGCGTGTTCGGGTCTTTTTTTGCACAATTCACGATCCAATTCTTTGATTTGTTGTTGGTAGCATTGAGTATTGATCGTTTCACCAGGTTTCAACAGTTCGTAGTAAACCATCCCCTTCTGGTCCCACCAAACACACAGCATTTTCTTTTTTCCGAATCGATTTGACCTAGCAGACGATGTTGAGAGTTTTCCGGGGTCCACCCACGATTTTTTGCGCTTAGGGTTTTCAAAAAAGATCCATTTTTCATAGCCAGTGACGATTCGATGCAAAAATAATTTTCTGTTGTGCCGATTAAGCAAGTTTCGCACGCGGTCTGGCGTCGTTCCATCTGTCGATCGTTCAATTGATGTGGCACTCACTTCCTGATCTTTTGGATTTTTCCCATAGCAAAAAGGCGTTTCGAAATTGCTTGGTGGCTAACATTCAACTTTGCGGCAAGTTGTTTCTGCGATTGGGTATCGTCTTCGTCCAATAAACCTTGCAATTCGGTGTCCTCAAAAACTTTTGGTCGATTTTCGCGCTTCTTGTCGGTGACGTTAAAAATTCCGTCTCTGAATTGCCGAAACCACGCTCTGCACCGAGTTTCACTAAGAGCACTGTCGCCATAGACCTCCACAAGAATTCTATGCGCTTCGGCGGCAGATTTCTTCCAATTGAAGAGGAATAGCAGTGCTCCCCGCAAATGCTCTTTATCTGGCACAAAATTTGACATGTTTATCGTGATCAAAGGACACGTTATTGTTCGAAATTGCTGACTTTGTCTTTTGTTTACTAATGGCAAAGATTCAAGCAATGAGAAAAAATGGCAGGCAAGGTTGGCTGATGCCTAATGCGCGCGTACTGCTATCTATTAGAAAACGGCCGTTTTAAGGTTGCACACCTGGTATATTGTCGATGTATGTACAGTCAAACTAAAAAGTAATCAACACCCTAGAAACAGACCTACAGTAAACGTACTATTCCAAGAGACAAAATCTGGGGCTGCATGGTTAAAAATAATTAAGATTGATCTTTGTAATTTTAGTACCTTTAGTTCTAGGTACTAAAATTACAAAGATTAATTTTAATTGTTTTTTAACCATGCAGCGCCAGATTTTGTCTCTTGGAATAGTACGTTTACTATAGGTCTGTTTCTAGGGTTTTGATTACTTCTTAGTTTGACTGTACGCATTATTCTCTTTTATTAATAATGCGATCTGTGTTATACACAATTACTTAGTCAGCAAATCTTATGGCCTTTAATTTAAATTTCGTAAACTTAATTAATATTTTGGTATGCGAATTTTAGTACTTTGTTGTAGATAAATTATAATTTATTTCAATGTAACTGCGGTGGTAAAAAATATAGTTGATCAGTGCACCTTTTATGCGTTATTAAAATATTAAGTTATTTTGAAGGTCAAAAATAAAGTACGGTCTTGAGCTACTGTTGTTTTATAAATAGGAAAAACCTAATGGTTCCCAAATGGATTTTGGGAAAAAAAATGAATTTTTGTAATATCTCCATAGGTAATAGTTTTGATGTGTCTTTTTTGAAAACGTCTTCTATTAACTGTCTCCAACTACTATTTTTCAGCTTTGATACATTTTCGAAAACACCCTGTATGTATACGTACACTCAGCCTAAGAAGTAATCAACACCCTAAAAACAGTACTTACCGTAATCCAGCTATACCAAAAGACAAGTTTTTAGTTAAAAATAGTGTCTAAGGAGATTTATGACGGCTTTTATAAGTACAACATATAATTTTTTTTATTAATTGTTTAAAAAAAAGCTTTATAATCAATTTACTAAATCTTTTCTAACAAAAACGACAGCTGTCACAAATACCTTTACGTGTCTATTTAAGATTCCAAATTTACTTCTAGATACTAAAATTACAAAGATCAATGTTAATTGTTTTTTAACCATGCAGCGCCATATTTTGTCTCTTGAAAAGCACGATCATTGTAGGTGCTGTTTCTAGGGTGTTGATTACTTCTTAGGCTGACTGTACCTACATAAAATATTTACAGGTTTTTTCGTTTTTATATTTTACAGAAAACTGTTAGAAAAATATGCTTTGGTGGAATATTTGATGTTCGGCTAATAATAAACCAAACGTAATCGGTAATCGGCACATCTTTATCAATAATTAGGACAGTGGGTCACGTGGGTTAGAATATTTTTTTCTCACATTGTATTATTTTTATTTTAATAATGAGGTACATATAGCAATTTACATCATAACTGTAACGGTTTTCGTTCTTTATTAAAAATACATCTCCGCAATTCTGAAATAAACTACAAAAAATAATTAAAATGTTTTGTAAGGGAGTGTAATAGCAGTCGACTTATAACATCTAAAAAAAGGCAACGAAAGCTTAAAATATCCTTTTGTCACTTTTCATTAAATTTCTAGTTCTTCGTAAGACCTAAAACAGGAAGGGCCTTCAGCTGATTAAATTATCAGACGAAGACTTTGAAAGATTTCCTATTTAAATTACTTCCGGAAGCTGTAATTTTAATTAATGTTCCTTAAACAAGAAATTAGTTTGAAATCGCACTTAATCCCATCGGATTCTCTTTTAAAATTTCGTAGAAACGTCTTTCAAGATTGCTTCTTTTACTTTTTCTAAATAAAAGGAGATCGCGTCTGAATTCGATACGGAAATGTTTACGAATAGATCATCTTCGTCCGCATTGTGGTTCGCGGTATTAAATTTTAATATTTTCCATATTGCGGATGTTATAGCATTTATAAAGGTACTCAGCTGCATGTTTTGATTTAAGGAAACGCCTCGCCAAGCTGCAGCCCTCGAAATAAACCCCGACGTACAAGACTTGAATTTTGATGAGAAGAACATTATTTATGCATACATGCACTCAGATGGACGCGGAAGCTCGTGAATTAGTGCCATTCTAAACTCGCTTAGACATAAATAATACCTATATTTACGTTCCTAAAGCATGAAACGCGTTTTTGTTAGGAAATTTTAAGGCTCGCTTGCTTCCCATCTTGGAATTATTTCAATAAACACAACGCTAACCCTTTAAACGTTAAACATATTCTCTCTTGTTTTGGATCTACAAAGGACTTCCAATTCACAAAGGATTAACACCAGATGCAACTACCGAAAGGGACGAGAAAACCAACACCACCTCCTTCGTTACTGCGCACACTCAAGGAACCATTTTCGTCTTATGTTATTTTTACGCATTACCATTTCAATGCAATTTAAATCAAGCTCTTTAATGTGAATTCTCATCGACTATTTACTTAATAACAGAATTAATTACATTATGGATTAACAGCAGTGGCGCACTATGAATTTTTAGAAAAAGTTGGGGTTGTTTATATAAAAATTTTCTTGCATTTGTTTATTATCGAGTTGATTATACATTTTTCCAGATTTTCCTATTCAAATTGCAGTTGATTTATACCTAATTATGGTGGAGTCTGTACGGCGGTTACACCTCTAGGTACGCCACTGGATGGTGGAAAAATATTTTTTAGTTTAGATTTAAAGTTTTTAGAAAGTAAATTCGCGATTGGGAAAGGTGCTTAAAACCCAGTGGGCACATTTAAGTCCAAAGTGGCCGATTTCCGATTTTTGAAAAATAACATGGGCCACTCTGCGTCTCGCTTTATTTTGCCGAGTTCTGAAATGTGCCACCACTTGCTACATGTGCACATACCCCTTATTTATTGGATTGGCTCATCCGAACCTTTTTTGTTTAATTTAAAAAAATCAAATATAACTGGAATATAAATTTTTTCAATTTAAAAAACGAAAATAAATGTGATTAATACGAAATATGTTCATATTCTAGCAAGCAAAGCAAACAAAGCGCGACGAGAAACAGCGCGCTTTATTTTCCCGCGACCGGAAATGTGCCACTTCTCGATTGTGCACTTTCGCCTATAAGCACAATTCACAAAAATTAATTTACTTCCTAAAAATTTTAAGAATAACACTAGTTTGCAAAAAATATACTTATTTTTGTTCATCGAATGAAGCATTATTTTATAAATAAGTTAAGTAGCGTAGTTAATAAAATATTTTTTGTCCTGCATTAGCACGTCATAATTCTCCGTTTCTGTTTTGCATCTATTCGCAGTAGTTGTAATAATTTTTTTGTTTATTATGTAAAACAATTCTGTAAACGGTGAAGTGTTTCGTCTAAAATGTGTAAAATTAATTCAAATGGTCTTTGCTATATTTCGAGAAGTCTAAAAGATGTTTTTTTTTGCACAAATCAAATAAAAAGTTTTCTATCTCAATAAGTCATGCAGTGAATCGTAAAAAAACCTATGAAGCAATGTTCATAATCCTTAAATTGTACTGTTGCCTCTTGTGCTAATGGAACTTGAGGGCAAGAAAGGATCACTATAACAATAAATTTCGCTTTTTAGAACCGATTGTGTTCCAGGTAAAATGACCATTAAAAATACTTGTTTGCCTGACACAAAAAAAATTGTATTACCACTGCTTCATATTAAGTTACGCTTATGGAAAAACTTTGTCAAAGATTTGAATAAAAGAGTGCCTTCGTTTCTCTATTTATGTAATGTGTTCACGAATATTTCTGAGGCTAATCTAAAACAATATTTATAGGTCCTCAAATAGGGAAAATTTTGGTTGATAAAACATTTGAGAGCGATTTGACGGACCCAAAAAATATTACCTGTAATTCCTTCAAACTTGTCGTTAGAAATTTTTTATATAATATAAAAAATGACAATTATTAAGAAACCGTTGGGAATTTATTGCATATAGACAAGTCCCTCAAACTACATTTTTTGTATTCCCATCTGGATCTTTCAGAGAAACTTTTGAAATATGAGTGATAAGTTTCATCAGGATCTAAAATTATGTGAGCAAAATTATCAAGACTTTTGGGGCAGAACATGCTAGGAGACTACTGTGGTCTGTTGAAAGAGCTATAGATACAAATATTTACAAAAAAAAAACTATAACTTTTTATTTTTAATAATTTATTCCTACTTTAAATGATTTTTTTGTACAATATTTCTTATTAAATGTCTTAACAGTTTAACTACCTGAATTTTTTAAATATTTGTCTTAAGTTGAGGACATTAAAAATTAAAAAAAAAACATATACCAACCTATGTTTTATTTCATGAATAAAAATCTTGTAAACTAGTGTAATTATAAAATCGCAGTGGTGTATCCATAACGACTTCATGAGGTTTCGGTTACATATTATTTTTTTTTTGTTATGGAACCAACCTAGTCATTATTTATTATTTATTAATGATGGATTCTGGGAAAAAGGTACAGCAGCCTAGTGGCCCTTTCCCTGGGTGCGCCACTGATCAACGGCGGTAAGCTTAAATTCCGTTATTATGGGTTAAATTATTGTTTGTTATTTCTTTGCAGAGAAAGGCCTGTGTTTTATGGAAGCGAAATTTGAAAGCAAAGTGATTGTCGATGATCTAATGGCTTCCTAATACTCAATTTAGTTCAAAGAATAGAAAAAATAACGTCGGTTGTTCGTCAATTTATTTACCGATCCTCAAAGAAGATACCGATAAGGAAAGAAAAAAAAATGAAAATATATATCGAAAGGAAGCCTGCAATTTATATGTAAAAAAGTTTGCTTAAACCTCTATCCTTAAGATATTAAATTTTTAATGCATTCTAAGGCTTATGCATTATTTTAATAAAATTTAAATTTCCAATGGCACTCTACCAGCATCGACCCCTTCGTCCCTCAAACGCGTAACATTTTCTTTTACATAAAGAGTACAGCGCTCCTAAATTAAATGATAATTTAAAGTTTCGGATAAAATCTATAAGTAAGGTTGTTATAGGCAATTTATTAAAGAAGTCGAGGTTGATATAATTTCCGTTTCATCCCTCTTCCATTTTCCTCTAATTCGTTCATAAAAATTTTCTTGATTTCATTTTGAAATTGCCAATTATCGACGGTTTTCCGTCGTTTCACATTTTCTATTTTTCAACACAGAAAAAGAAGAAAATTAAACAAAATGTAAGTCCATTAATTTCCCTCAACAACTACAGAAATGTTATTAGAAGAGGGTGCACGCCTTCTTTAATAAATTGCAACAGGTCAACGAGGAAATGAAGGGCGGACGTTTTTGATTGAAAACGGAAATAAAAAGCGAAGTGGAAGAGACATCTTTGTGGACGTTCGTTAGCCTTCAACTAATTTAAAGTTTTGATTAAAAAGAAAGTGTGAGGAAGGGTTATCGAACAATTTTTTTGTCTCATCGGGGATGAATTTATTGAGTCCTGTAAATAAAAGGAAGGAATTGCGGGTAGTTTAATTTGAAGTCCTTTTGGTGATAAATTACGGAAAGGTCGATTGACTTCCACGTCCTCCTTTTTTGAGTGTATCGTCTCCGAAACACAATGGAGCTTCTAAAAGAAGCGATTTGCTTGATTAATTGCCTTATTAAATTAATTCCGGCTTTAATTAATCTTAATTATTATTCGTTTAGATGCACGATTTGTTTATTTCACTTTCGAACGTTTTAAAACAGGGTTGTTCAAAATTGATGGTCTTTATATCTGTAAATATTTTATAAAAAATTCACCGTTTTGCGACTTTTACTTCAAAATCTTATATAATTTTTTTTCCAGATAATACAGACACATTCGACTCAAAATAAGTCAAAGATTGCAAAAAACACTTTATTTCCCATTATTTAAAAAAAAAACCTAAAAGTCCGCATGGCTTTACAGGAATGATATCAAAAGTTAAAAAAATCTTTTTTTTGTACATATCTCTCCTTGTATTAGCCGGACATAGATGTAAATTGTTATTAATAACGCAAATCTTGATATAGCCTGCAAAAATAGCCGAATTATTTTTCTCGCCAAACGAAGTCTGCTGTGAATTTTTTAGAGTTTTAATTCTCGAGTCACAAAGCCTACATCAGAGATTTGACTCGATATTTCTTACAGCCCTGTAATTTTAACTAGTATTAGAAAATAATTAGATTAAAGATATTAACAAAAAGTAGAATATATACGAAACAATGACTAAAAGCATATTGATTTACGACGATTATACTTGGAGAGTTGCAGAAACAAATGGGAAAAAATGGATGTGATAAAACGAGCCATGAGAATTTTATGTAGGGACATAATAAGAAATGAAGAAGTTAAATAACGTATCTGAGGCTAATCTAAAACAATATTTATAGGTCCTCAAATAGGGAAAATTTTGGTTGATAAAACATTTGAGAGCGCTTTGACGGACCCAAAAAATATTACCTGTAATTCCTTCAAACTTGTCGTTAGAAATTTTTTATATAATATAAAAAATGACAATTATTAAGAAACCGTTGGGAATTTATTGCATATAGACAAGTCCCTAAAACTACATTTTTTGTATTCCCATCTGGATCTTTCAGAGAAACTTTTGAAATATGAGTGATAAGTTTCATCAGGATCTAAAATTATGTGAGCAAAATTATCAAGACTTTTGGGGCAGAACATGCTAGGAGACTACTGTGGTCTGTTGAAAGAGCTATAGATACAAATATTTACAAAAAAAAAACTATAACTTTTTATTTTTAATGATTTATTCCTACTTTAAATGATTTTTTTGTACAATATTTCTTATTAGGGGGAAAGTGGCATGAAACAGCCAGTTTTAAAAAAAAGGATAAATAATATAGGACATAAATAAATCAAATTTTTTTTTAAATCTGTAATTGTTCATGCATTTATGTACGTAATGTCATAAAACATTTTTCAAAATTAACGATATTTTTCGACTTCTAATCATTTATAAAAAAAATAAAATTTGGCTTTTTCATAACCTATAGGTATTGAAACAGCCAACCCAATTTTTGAAAAAGCCATGTTCTTATTACTAGATTAAAACTGCACATTAACGAAGATATTATTTAATAATAATCTTAAGATATAATTTTAGATCTTATATAATTATAAAACGTTTTAAATAACGCAAACTCTCGATAAAATATTTACTCACATAAATCTAGGAAACTGTCAAAAAATTTGACGTTTGAGATCATTCATTGCAAAAATTTAAAAACGTTTTTAGCAAAAATAATGCAATTTCCCTTTTGCGCCATAGGATTTATATGCCCAACAATTACAATTTTGCATCGGTACCACTCTTGATTGCTGCTACTACAATTATTATTGCATTTTATGCAATTAAAAGGTGGCTTTTTCATTACACTGCAGTCCGGCTATTTCAAAACATAATCTCTCAAGAAACAAAATCTCGCAAATTACTATGAAATCAAAGATTAGCCTACAAAATATATACGTTATTATAAGGCCTAATATATCTATAAAATTATAGTGTAATCATACTATTAGTCGTTTTGTACGTATAGGCGTTAGAAAACAAATAAACTGAACTCAAAACCTTACTTTTTGACGACAAAATCTTCAATACGTCGTATCGGCGCCGTTTATTGACTGTGAACGGTCAAATTTTTGTGGGGGATATCTCGCTAGTGTTGCTATCTTAAAATAATAATACATGAACGATTCGTATGAAAACTACCGCGTAATTGATAATGGCTTTTTCAAAACTTGGCTGTTTCATGCCACTTTCCCCCTAAATGTCTTAACAGTTTAACTACCTGAATTTTTTAAATATTTGTCTTAAGTTGAGGACATTAAAAATTAAAAAAAAAACATATACCAACCTATGTTTTATTTCATGAATAAAAATCTTGTAAACTAGTGTAATTATAAAATCGCAGTGGTGTATCCATAACGACTTCATGAGGTTTCGGTTACATATTTTTTTTTTGTTATGGAACCAACCTAGTCATTATTTATTATTTATTAATGATGGATTCTGGGAAAAAGGTACAGCAGCCTAGTGGCCCTTTCCCTGGGTGCGCCACTGATCAACGGCGGTAAGCTTAAATTCCGTTATTATGGGTTAAATTATTGTTTGTTATTTCTTTGCAGAGAAAGGCCTGTGTTTTATGGAAGCGAAATTTGAAAGCAAAGTGATTGTCGATGATCTAATGGCTTCCTAATACTCAATTTAGTTCAAAGAATAGAAAAAATAACGTCGGTTGTTCGTCAATTTATTTACCGATCCTCAAAGAAGATACCGATAAGGAAAGAAAAAAATGAAAATATATATCGAAAGGAAGCCTGCAATTTATATGTAAAAAAGTTTGCTTAAACCTCTATCCTTAAGATATTAAATTTTTAATGCATTCTAAGGCTTATGCATTATTTTAATAAAATTTAAATTTCCAATAGCACTCTACCAGCATCGACCCCTTCGTCCCTCAAACGCGTAACATTTTCTTTTACATAAAGAGTACAGCGCTCCTAAATTAAATGATAATTTAAAGTTTCGGATAAAATCTATAAGTAAGGTTGTTATAGGCAATTTATTAAAGAAGTCGAGGTTGATATAATTTCCGTTTCATCCCTCTTCCATTTTCTTCTAATTCGTTCATAAAAATTTTCTTGATTTCATTTTGAAATTGCCAATTATCGACGGTTTTCCGTCGTTTCACATTTTCTATTTTTTCAACACAGAAAAAGAAGAAAATTAAACAAAATGTAAGTCCATTAATTTCCCTCAACAACTACAGAAATGTTATTAGAAGAGGGTGCACGCCTTCTTTAATAAATTGCAACAGGTCAACGAGGAAATGAAGGGCGGACGTTTTTGATTGAAAACGGAAATAAAAAGCGAAGTGGAAGAGACATCTTTGTGGACGTTCGTTAGCCTTCAACTAATTTAAAGTTTTGATTAAAAAGAAAGTGTGAGGAAGGGTTATCGAACAATTTTTTTGTCTCATCGGGGATGAATTTATTGAGTCCTGTAAATAAAAGGAAGGAATTGCGGGTAGTTTAATTTGAAGTCCTTTTGGTGATAAATTACGGAAAGGTCGATTGACTTCCACGTCCTCCTTTTTTGAGTGTATCGTCTCCGAAACACAATGGAGCTTCTAAAAGAAGCGATTTGCTTGATTAATTGCCTTATTAAATTAATTCCGGCTTTAATTAATCTTAATTATTATTCGTTTAGATGCACGATTTGTTTATTTCACTTTCGAACGTTTTAAAACAGGGTTGTTCAAAATTGATGGTCTTTATATCTGTAAATATTTTATAAAAAATTCACCGTTTTGCGACTTTTACTTCAAAATCTTATATAATTTTTTTTCCAGATTTAACAGACACATTCGACTCAAAATAAGTCAAAGATTGCAAAAAACACTTTATTTCCCATTATTTAAAAAAAAATACCTAAAAGTCCGCATGGCTTTACAGGAATGATATCAAAAGTTAAAAAAATCTTTTTTTTGTACATATCTCTCCTTGTATTAGCCGGACATAGATGTAAATTATTATTAATAACGCAAATCTTGATATAGCCTGCAAAAATAGCCGAATTATTTTTCTCGCCAAACGAAGTCTGCTGTGAATTTTTTAGAGTTTTAATTCTCGAGTCACAAAGCCTACATCAGAGATTTGACTCGATATTTCTTACAGCCCTGTAATTTTTAACTAGTATTAGAAAATAATTAGATTAAAGATATTAACAAAAAAGTAGAATATATACGAAACAATGACTAAAAGCATATTGATTTACGACGATTATACTTGGAGAGTTGCAGAAACAAATGGGAAAAAAATGGATGTGATAAAACGAGCCATGAGAATTTTATGTAGGGACATAATAAGAAATGAAGAAGTTAAATAACGTATGGGGATAGGCGGTACAATTACATACAACATCTAACAAAAACTACTAACATGGTATAGCCACGTGCAGACGATGGAGAACCACAGACTACCCAAACAAGTGTAAGCATGGACTCATCGAGGAAGACGAAAAAAAAGAAGGCCGAAGAAAACGTACATGGAAGGAATAAGGAAAGCAACGAGTGCGAAAGACCTTATAGATAAAATTAAAACACTTACCAGAATCGATGATGGATCCTCTGGAGCTGGCACTAGCACAGTCACTAACGCTATTTCAAAACATAATCTCTCAAGAAACAAAATCTCGCAAATTACTATGAAATCAAAGATTAGCCTACAAAATATATACGTTATTATAAGGCCTAATATATCTATAAAATTATAGTGTAATCATACTATTAGTCGTTTTGTACGTATAGGCGTTAGAAAACAAATAAACTGAACTCAAAACCTTACTTTTTGACGACAAAATCTTCAATACGTCGTATCGGCGCCGTTTATTGACTGTGAACGGTCAAATTTTTGTGGGGGATATCTCGCTAGTGTTGCTATCTTAAAATAATAATACATGAACGATTCGTATGAAAACTACCGCGTAATTGATAATGGCTTTTTCAAAACTTGGCTGTTTCATGCCACTTTCCCCCTAAATGTCTTAACAGTTTAACTACCTGAATTTTTTAAATATTTGTCTTAAGTTGAGGACATTAAAAATTAAAAAAAAAACATATACCAACCTATGTTTTATTTCATGAATAAAAATCTTGTAAACTAGTGTAATTATAAAATCGCAGTGGTGTATCCATAACGACTTCATGAGGTTTCGGTTACATATTTTTTTTTTTGTTATGGAACCAACCTAGTCATTATTTATTATTTATTAATGATGGATTCTGGGAAAAAGGTACAGCAGCCTAGTGGCCCTTTCCCTGGGTGCGCCACTGATCAACGGCGGTAAGCTTAAATTCCGTTATTATGGGTTAAATTATTGTTTGTTATTTCTTTGCAGAGAAAGGCCTGTGTTTTATGGAAGCGAAATTTGAAAGCAAAGTGATTGTCGATGATCTAATGGCTTCCTAATACTCAATTTAGTTCAAAGAATAGAAAAAATAACGTCGGTTGTTCGTCAATTTATTTACCGATCCTCAAAGAAGATACCGATAAGGAAAGAAAAAAAAATGAAAATATATATCGAAAGGAAGCCTGCAATTTATATGTAAAAAAGTTTGCTTAAACCTCTATCCTTAAGATATTAAATTTTTAATGCATTCTAAGGCTTATGCATTATTTTAATAAAATTTAAATTTCCAATAGCACTCTACCAGCATCGACCCCTTCGTCCCTCAAACGCGTAACATTTTCTTTTACATAAAGAGTACAGCGCTCCTAAATTAAATGATAATTTAAAGTTTCGGATAAAATCTATAAGTAAGGTTGTTATAGGCAATTTATTAAAGAAGTCGAGGTTGATATAATTTCCGTTTCATCCCTCTTCCATTTTCTTCTAATTCGTTCATAAAAATTTTCTTGATTTCATTTTGAAATTGCCAATTATCGACGGTTTTCCGTCGTTTCACATTTTCTATTTTTTCAACACAGAAAAAGAAGAAAATTAAACAAAATGTAAGTCCATTAATTTCCCTCAACAACTACAGAAATGTTATTAGAAGAGGGTGCACGCCTTCTTTAATAAATTGCAACAGGTCAACGAGGAAATGAAGGGCGGACGTTTTTGATTGAAAACGGAAATAAAAAGCGAAGTGGAAGAGACATCTTTGTGGACGTTCGTTAGCCTTCAACTAATTTAAAGTTTTGATTAAAAAGAAAGTGTGAGGAAGGGTTATCGAACAATTTTTTTGTCTCATCGGGGATGAATTTATTGAGTCCTGTAAATAAAAGGAAGGAATTGCGGGTAGTTTAATTTGAAGTCCTTTTGGTGATAAATTACGGAAAGGTCGATTGACTTCCACGTCCTCCTTTTTTGAGTGTATCGTCTCCGAAACACAATGGAGCTTCTAAAAGAAGCGATTTGCTTGATTAATTGCCTTATTAAATTAATTCCGGCTTTAATTAATCTTAATTATTATTCGTTTAGATGCACGATTTGTTTATTTCACTTTCGAACGTTTTAAAACAGGGTTGTTCAAAATTGATGGTCTTTATATCTGTAAATATTTTATAAAAAATTCACCGTTTTGCGACTTTTACTTCAAAATCTTATATAATTTTTTTTCCAGATTTAACAGACACATTCGACTCAAAATAAGTCAAAGATTGCAAAAAACACTTTATTTCCCATTATTTAAAAAAAAATACCTAAAAGTCCGCATGGCTTTACAGGAATGATATCAAAAGTTAAAAAAATCTTTTTTTTGTACATATCTCTCCTTGTATTAGCCGGACATAGATGTAAATTATTATTAATAACGCAAATCTTGATATAGCCTGCAAAAATAGCCGAATTATTTTTCTCGCCAAACGAAGTCTGCTGTGAATTTTTTAGAGTTTTAATTCTCGAGTCACAAAGCCTACATCAGAGATTTGACTCGATATTTCTTACAGCCCTGTAATTTTTAACTAGTATTAGAAAATAATTAGATTAAAGATATTAACAAAAAAGTAGAATATATACGAAACAATGACTAAAAGCATATTGATTTACGACGATTATACTTGGAGAGTTGCAGAAACAAATGGGAAAAAAATGGATGTGATAAAACGAGCCATGAGAATTTTATGTAGGGACATAATAAGAAATGAAGAAGTTAAATAACGTATGGGGATAGGCGGTACAATTACATACAACATCTAACAAAAACTACTAACATGGTATAGCCACGTGCAGACGATGGAGAACCACAGACTACCCAAACAAGTGTAAGCATGGACTCATCGAGGAAGACGAAAAAAAAGAAGGCCGAAGAAAACGTACATGGAAGGAATAAGGAAAGCAACGAGTGCGAAAGACCTTATAGATAAAATTAAAACACTTACCAGAATCGATGATGGATCCTCTGGAGCTGGCACTAGCACAGTCACTAACACTAACCCGATTACCGACACCAACACTAGTTAAGCCCTGAAGATGCAAACTGAAACCTTTGCGAAACGTCGGCATTTTGCTACAATAAGACGCGGCATCCATCCGGAAGCCTTAACTATTGTTGGTGTCGGTTCGTACTCGGGTTGCGAATAATAACACAGTTGGCCACTAAATTTACAATTACGATTTATTAACACAAAATAATAAACAAATTCTCCTTCACCAATAACTTAAACACTAGCACTTAACAATTATTTATTTACTAACTAACTAACTTACGATTCTAATTCACTAACTAATTTATTTACACTCGTATATTTATTTAAACGATTGTCACTGGTATATTTATTTACATTTATTTATACTGATAGCGATAGCGCTTACCTCGTAGATTCACCGGGCGTACGGAGTTAGAGCGTTGACACTACACAATAACAGACTCGGTCGTAACTAAACTGAGGAAGTGTTTCGGAATTTATATATGTGTTGCTTAATCTATTCGGAAGCTTCGAGAAGTATCTGGGCCTTGGCGATACAGTCATTTCAAGGTAAAGTAGATAGAAAACTCTAGTTAGCTGTGTGTTAAAAGATTATTGGGATATCTACGCTTACTCAATATCTCACGGTCGCGCGCATGAGATAGAAGTAACTCGCGGGTGATTAAGCAAATCTATCGAGACCGCTTCATTCATTTATCGCGTTTGCTACACTATGTATATAAATATATTAGAAAATAAAATAAATTGATTATTGTAGATCGTGGTAAAAATCAGATTGTGTAACTCGGGCTAAAAATGGCACATTTACGATCTCGGGGAACAAAGCGCGCCCCTATGGGTCGTGCGTCATTTGTCTGCTTCCCTCGGAAAGTGACTATTGTCTTGCTCAAGGTGCATCTACCTCGCATTTATTATATTTATCCATATCAATCTTTAAAGATAGAGAAGTAAAATTTTTTAAAAATTGTATAACTTATGTTTGGAAGGAGGTTGTTAGCCATAATCTTACACGTTGACTAGACGGCTTAGAAGTGTTTTTTTGTTGGTTTATCATTTGCCTTTATCTAAAACATCAAAGCCATCCTCAAAACAATTATTCGTGTTCATATAACGGTTAATTGTGATGATTGAACCGGTTCAAGCTGACATGAGATACATGTAGAAGTGCTTGGAGTAGATAAAGTTAAAAAGGAAATATTTTTGCACAATTTGTTCCTAAAGCTAAGTTAACAAATGCAAATATTTGTGTTGTGCTTTTCATTCGGCATTGTATCCGTGTTAGTTTTTGGAATAGACATGTGTGATTTTTATCGATTGGTTAGCAAAATATAAATATTCAAAGTTAAAATCTTTTAATACAATACACGCTTAGTGGGAAAATAGACATCATACCTTGGCAATGCTGTGTATCTGCATACTTTATGTCGCAATTTATTATGATTAAATGGCATTTTCAAATTATTTATATTTTTAATATTTTCAAATAGCAGTTACACGTATAAAAAAGCACACATATACACAAAGCATACTATATGCACAGTCAGCTTAAGAAGTAATCAACACCCTAGAGTAGCACTTACAATGATCGTGCTATTTTTAAACAATTAATAGAAAAAATTATTGGTTGTACTTATAAAAGCCGTCATAAATCTCCTTAAACACTATTTTTAACTAAAACCTGTCTCTTGGAATAGCTCGATTACGGTAAGTACTGTTTTTAGGGTGTTGATTACTTCTTAGGCTGACTGTACGATACATCTAAAAAGCATTTGATATCAGCATTGACATTATTGCCACATTTACTCCCTTTAAAAGTGTGATTGCATTAGTGTGTTCTGTATATATTATGTACCAAGACAAAATACTACGGATATTGAATATATTAAATTCTTGCCACGTACTGTAGACCTGTAGGGGAAGGCAGGGCAAAATGAATATAGCGGGTAAGATGAATCATTCTTATATCTTTTTCTATTCACTCGGTACATAAGCATGACAAGCGCAGGAGGACGTACAGTAAGACGAAGATTTGTAAATCAGTTCGAACTTGATTGCTAATTAAAAAATACGCGCGTCAGTAACGAAAAACAAAACGGACCCACGAAAATAAAATATTCAATTGCCGTAAGTTTTAAGATTTTCTGATCGGTAAATAGTTTACGTTCTACATTTAGATTGTTTCTGTTGTGTCATCTTATGTAAATTAATTTGTATTATATATTTTTTTTACATTGCTATTATTAGAATTTTAGGTTTTTTTTTATCCATTCACTACCCTATCGGTCAAAATGAATATAGCCCTATTTATCTTGCCAAATACAAAAATTTATTAAATCTGAACATCGTCGTTGTTAATAATTTTTGAAAAAAGAATAGACTAACTTTTAAAAATTCGCAAAAACCATCTACAACCAGAAATAATAAAAAGAAATCATTACGAACTACCTCGTGAGCACGGTGTGCAAAGAACAATATGTTCATCCTCCAGCTGAAGAATGGATATAATGCTCCAAATGCAAGGACTGAACTCAAGAAGCATGTTCTTTTTATCATAGAAAGTGAACATATTTTTGTGTCGACTACGTAGATCAATAATGTTCCACATCTCCTTGAATCATCTTTCCCGATAGGGTAGGGCAAGATGAATCAAACCAAAAACTTCATTTATTGATCTCGTGTTACGGTTGCGATTAAAATTATTTATATTTGTATGATTGGTTTGAAAGTCTATGAACAGTTGATTTTGTCAAAAATAAAAGCAATTTTGAATTTCAATGCCAAGTATTTTTTTTTTCATAATTCAAGTTTAGTGAACTACCTAGCCCTCTCTACCCCTACTTTTAGCTCCGACTGTCGCGAGTGAACTACCTTAAAGAGTTTTTTTTTTAATATATTGAAACGACGTTACTAAAATAAAATGATAACTGTTATAATTTCTCCCAAACATGAAGTCTGAAAGTACTAAGCATGTAATTTGGATTTAAAAGTATAACTTTCATTATTTTCTATAATTGTTGTCCATTTTTGTAGTAAAATTTTGAAACCATTTTCTAAATTATTTGTTATTAAGTCACTAGATTTGTTCAAAAACAATTTTACCAGAAATTACAAAACTTATATGGATTCGTTTTAGAATAGGTAATTGTTTCTAAAAAACTGAACAATTAAAATTGAAAGATTCTTGAAAACTAAAACTGTGCAATTGAGACAATTATTGGAGTAACATGTTAATATTTACTGTAGCCTATTAAATTTTAATCATGAAGTTTAAAGCATTCGTCCGAACTGTTTAAAATCTTCTAAAATTGAAAATGTGCAGAAACGAACTGCACCGAATTTCATTATAACTTTTCCTACAACTTCCTTCCTGCATTACTAAAGGTAATAATAGTTTTACTTCTTGAAAAAGTTTTGCAAACCTTCCAAACTACGTTCGCGATATGAATTTTATATTTACATACTCTTCTGCGGAATTAATCGTTTGCGCACTTCGCCTCCTAAAAAACTAAGCTAATTTATTTAAGAGATCGTGAAGATGAATTAGTAATTTATTTCGGATTTAAGGGTAAATACAAAAGTGTTTTATGATTATAAGAGTTAAGGTTACTCGAGGAAAAAATACATAAACGAAAAGCCTATAAAATAAAGCGCTGAAAAATCAGAAAATTTTATAGGACTACTTTTCGATAGTATTTCACCATTTTTCAACTAATAATACTTTACGATATTGTTAAGGGTGGCTCGGTTAAAAGCAAAGGGAGGGTTATGAGAACTTTAACCCTCCACCTGGAGGATTCATAATTTAGGAAAGAAATAAGGGGAGCACGCAAGAACCACTACCTCTAAGAATTATAACCAACAACTTTTGAATATTCGTTTAAATTAATTGCCTCCCAATTTCTGCCGTGCTCTTTGTGCTAAAATTAAGAGAGGTTTGTATGCTAACTTTGGCCTTTCGCTTGAGACGAATTAAAAGCAAGGTCGACAAGAGATGGAGCAGTTTGTAAATCAGTGGCAGGAAGTGTATGGGAAAAGGAAACCGAACCAGGAATGCGTTGGTACAGGAAGGATATTGGATGAACGTTGATCATGGCTGGGAATTTTTGAAGATGCCAATCTTGTTCAAAATTTATTCGAGGGAAATACGTGTATAAATTCGAATACGTTGCAGTGCACACGAATCTGCTGGAGCTTAAATAACATATTTCTCGCTGCATAAATAAATTTGATCGATGCATACAGAAAAATGCCATCTTATTCTTGGGAATTCTTCGAATTTTACATCTTTAATATAAACAATTCGTGATCAACGTTTTCCCTCTGTCTCCCTCGTCTTCGTTAGCATCTCTACGGAAATAGCACTTCAAAGAGAACTCCAGAGAAATACTGATCATAAAGTGAATGTTTCAATTTTTTTTTGGTTTTAGTTCAGAGCTGCCGAAACAAAGAGCTTTGTTTTTTTCTCCTAGTAATTAGAAGCACAACAATTCCCTTGTTTATCAAAGCAACGCTCGTTAACGTTACCTTTATTCTCTGAAATTATTTCAGTTATTTTAAAAACTATTACAAATGGTTAATTAATTAATTAATTAATATCAGGTAGGCGTATTTTGTTACAAATGTGTTTTATTAAGAAAGAGATCAAAATTATTGTCAACTGCACGCTACACACTCACTGCCTGTTCCAATTTATTTTACGCCCTACGTAAAATTTTCTAAGTTGTATAGATTAATTAAATATAGGGTAAATTAGCCGGTTGTGGGCATTATCCGGTTGTGGGCACCCCCGAATAACTTTTGATCGTGAGCAGATACAGGTGTTTTCACGATCGTCATTTGTTCGCAATGTCAGCAATATGTTTTATAGCTAATATAAAGCGAACAGACGCATATGCGTAGTAGCTACGCGTTATTCCATGTTTTCATCTCTAAAAAAGCATCGCGATGTAATCGTTTATTGTATTTAAAGTGCGATAAATAACAGTAACTTATTGCAAAAGGTCAGTCTAATGTAAATATATGCAGGAAATTAAATATATTTTATAATTTTAATTTCGATTCAATCAAAATCTTCACGAAATAAATTTGCCAGTCATTTGTCGACAGCTATGAATTTTCCAGTTGTGGGCACCTACATTTTACTAGTTGTGGGCACTTAGGTTTTTGCCATTTAAACCTTGTATTTCGCTGACAATTTGTCGTATATTGTTGTTCATGTTAACATAACCCCCCTGCGGAGTCTAGGGGTGTAGCCGCGGCCTGATTTTGAGGGGGCGGGCAAAGACCCCGCTCGATTATCATGTACGACAAAAATGTAAAGATATCAAAACTTTTACACAATAATTAAAAAAAAATTAAACATTTTTGGTTTTGGATTTCAAACAGACTTCTTTTCACAACTCGACTATTGAAAATCAGATTTTTGATTGTCGAGCATCTTTGACAGACCAATTCATATGACTTGAAAATTGTAAATAATATATTTATGAAATTTTTGTGGATTTTTTAGTGCATTTTTAGTCATGTCGATTTCAAAAATCAATTTTGATGCGTACATTGGAGCCATTTGACGATGATCCCGTGGAGTCTACTGCGCAAGCCTATTTTAAATTTTATTTTCATAACTGAAGGCTTTGAATATGAATAACTTGTGTTTTTTCTCTATATAGTGGCGTTTTACTCCATATTTTCCCATTTTGAGGAGATTTTTCTGATGTGCCCACAAACCGGTTAAAAAAAATTGCATGATGAAAAATGACTACTTTATGAAAAGTTAAAAATGTTTTTTTTTAAATTGATATAAAATTAATTTCTTTGCCAGTAGTTAGCTAAGGTCTCTAGCTACCCGATAATATGCTCATTTTGCAAAAAATATTGAGTTGGTCAAAAGTTATGGGCTAAATAGCTAACTGTGCCCACAACCGGTTAACTTCCCCTACTAATTTTAAAAATCCTCATGGATATACTATCTTATTCACTTTTTGCACGTTATAAGTAAACTTTTTGCAGGCAACGGAAACTGCGCATGCACAGCTAACAAAAATTCGACAGTATCAAGTTAGTCGTTTAAAAAAGTAAAGTATTTCTTGTGAATCATGCTTAAAATCAATAGCTAATTTTAATAAATCAATGTTTCAAAGCACTAAGTCAAAAATTTAGTATTTCCGGCCTAAATACAGTCTGGTAATTTTTAATTAAAATTGATTAGAAAGTGAATTAAATATTGTAAATATTGTAAAATCGAGTGCACACATTCGAGCTCAAAGTGACAAATTACCAAGTGAGGGCGGCAAATGAAAGGCGACGTGGAGCGGCGCGCTTCATTTGCCTCCCCCGCTCGGTAATGTGCCACTTTGAACTCGCATGTGCGCATTTTCGTATCTATTATATTTGTCTAATTTATGGTTCTCTCCTTCATATGAAAAATTATGTTATACACGGAGAAAAAAATATCCTTATAATAACTATCTAACGTATACCCAATTGACGTATTGTTCTGACAAGGATTCGAATGTCTAATTTAACGATATTTATAATTCAATTTGACAATCCATAGTATGATCAAAACAGCTCTCCATAGTATACTTATAATAAGGATTCATTTATTTGATTCAAGCATTCAAACGAAAAGCTCTCGTGAACGTGTGCAGTATCCGTCGTGTAGGTAACTGGATAGTTAATTTAAGGATTTGAATAGCTATAATAAGGATACGTATGGTTATTATAACGATATTTTGTTCTCTGTGCATATCCGTTAAATCACTATGACAAGAATCTTTTGAATGTCTAAAACAGTAATACGGATTGTTACTATAACGATCCGCAATAAGGATACTCTGGATAGCTAAATTAGCTATACTATATAACTATCCAACGGATAGCTATAATAAGGATACGTATAGTTATTATAACGATATTTTTTTCTCCGTGTACCTTTAGTTACATAGTCATCAGTGTTCCAAAATAAACGATATAGTTTTTTGCACTTTAACATAAAAATTACGCATACTTTGAATTAAAAATTCTGTATTTGAACATGTTAAAATTGAAATTAAGATTTCCCATTTAAATAACATAGTAAAATTATTTTTTATCACTATTCACTCCCGCACACTATGTAATAATTTTTTTTCTACAAAATCAATGAATAATCTTTCGTCAGCATTCAATTCTCTACAAAAAAACTCATTGAGTCTTTCTATTGTTTTTTTTTTTTTTTTTTTTTTAATTTGAAAATTTACAACCTGCTGTTTAAAGCTATGAGTAAATGTGATTACAGAGTTACATTTGAAGGAGAAATTATCCATCGATAATTCTCCTGACTAATATAAAAAGTGATTATAAACTGAAAACTAAATAATTGACTTTCTTATTGGTCTAAAACATCCGTTGGCCACTGCTTCTTTAGCCTTCTTCTGATTGATGGTGGAATATGTAATTGTTTTGCTTCATCGTTGGGATGATTCGGGAGGTGTTCCAAGTAGTTTCTGGTTAGTCTGGTTATTTCTTCACCTACGAGCGGAATGCTAGCATCCTCGTGCAAGGTTTTATTGCTGACGTACCAGGGTGCATTAAAAATAATTCTAAGTATTTTGGATTGAATTCTCTGCAATATCTGAGTGTTAGATGGCTTCGTGCATCCCCAGAGTTGAACTCCATAGGTCCAGATAGGCTTTATTATACACTTGTATAATAATATTTTATTCTCTGTTGAAAGTTTTGATCTTCGTCCTATAAGCCATCCCATCTTCTGTATTTTTAGATTAATTTGCGTTTTTTTGCTATGATGTGTGACTTCCAGGTGAGTTTTTGGTCTAATGTTAGTCCGAGATACTTTACTTGGCTGCTGACTGGTAGTGGTATACTGTTTAATGTAACTGTAGGACACACGATGTTTCGGTTGGTAAAGGTGATCTGTGTCGACTTTGTAGGATTTACCATGACCTTCCATTTGTTTAGCCATTCTTGTATAAGGTTGAGATGCGTTTGTAAGTTTTCTGATGCTACTTGAGGGTTGTCACTTATAGATATTATTGCCGTATCATCGGCGAATGTGGCAATTGTGGTTGAATTTGTGGTCGGGATGTCAGCCGTAAAATTAGGTAGAAGGGGCCCTAATACGCTGCCCTGTGGGACACCGGACTTTATAGGGTAGTAATTAGAGGTTTCGTGTGGAATTTTACTTGAAAGAAGCGTTCGGAAAGGTATGATTTTACAATCAAATAATGGGGTGGGGAAACAGGATTTAAGTTTATAAAGGAGACCATCGTGCCATACGCGGTCGAAGGCTTGTTGCACGTCTAAAAAGGCAGCTGTACATAAGTGTTTCTTTTCAAGACTGATGTGAATGTTGTTAACGATCCTTTGGCATTGTTGTATAGTAGAATGGCTTTGCCTAAAACCAAACTGGTGGGTTGGTATAACTGAGTTTATTTCAGTGTCTACAGAAATTCTTTTGAGCAACAGTCTTTCGAGGATTTTAGACATAATCGGTAGCAAACTAATAGGCCGATACGAGGTGACAGCGTTTGGTGGTTTGCCTGGTTTGTTGACCATTATTATTTGGGCAAACTTCCACGTGATCGGGTAGTATGTTAGCCTTAACACGCTGTTATAGATTGAAGTTAACAGAACTACAGCTTTTCTGGGAAGTTGTTTTAACGTGAAGCCAGTAATCAAATCAAAACCAGGGGCTTTATGGTTATTACATCTCGTGATCTCTTGTCTCACTTCATTTGGGGAGAAAGGTTTAATTGGTAGCATCATCGGACAGGAAGCGTCTAAAAGGTGTTTTATTTGCTCATCGTTATTATTGTTGGCTTCATGAGCGCTATAAACTTGCGACAGGTGTTCTGCAAAGATAGTAGCCTTATCCTGTTCTGTTTTGCCCAACTTCCATCTTCTTTCCTTAAAGGTGGAATGTGCTGCGTCGGTCGCTTAAATGTTTTGGTGGCTTTCCAAATGGTGTGATCTTCTTTAGACAAACTGGTGATAAATGATTCAAAAGTGGCATTTCTAATATCTTGCAATGCCGTTTTTAATTGTCGAGTAAGTCTATTATATTCTCTTTTGTCAATCGGATTACGACTTATTTGCCATAGGCGTCTAGCTCTTCTTTTTTGGGCAACGAGATGTTTTATGTGTACAGGAATATTGACCACGGGTTCTTTTTCTAAGCTTGTTTGAAGAGTAGCCAGTTTTGCTGCCATGTGTATAGTTTGGGTAAGATAGTGTACCGCGCTATCAATTTCATTTTGTTATTTTAATGGTATGTTTAGACATATACTTTCATCTATACATGTTTTGAATACGAACCAGTTTGTTTTCGGAGACGTTATTTTGGGGACTATTGATCTATTTATGATGTGCGTGCTAAGTGTCATAATAATAGGGGTGTGATCGGTGGAAAGGTCCCAGGATGCTTCTATGGTAGCATAAGAAGATGATATACCTTTCAAGATAAAGAAATCGATAAGATCTGGGATTTTATTTGGGTCTGATGGCCAGTAGGTGGGTTGACCTGTAGATAAATACAAGCAATTTGTGTTGGTAATAGCTTGCCTCAAGTTCCTTCCTTTGTTGATATTTTTTTTAGTAAAGATTCTATAATGTTTAAATTGGTAGATATTTTATATTTTTTTATTTTAAAAGCCAAAGTATTCAAGTTAAGTCAAACAGTTAAACAAGACATTTTAGTTCATACAATGCACTACAAAATAGTTGCAAACAAGTTTATTATATTATTAATAGTTAGAAAGTTATAGACTCATAAAGTCTTATCTTTTTTATTTTTAAATTATAGGAGATAACCAACCCGTTAAAATGCATTTTTAAAAAACTTTATAACAAAAAGATTTTTTTGTAAAAAATTTAATGCTTATAAAGAATCATCAATTAATTTTATGAAAAAAAAAGGATCACCTACATAGTTTCGGGAGTAAAAAATGATAAAAAAAATCATTTTCCTATGTTATTTAAATAATAAGTCTTTAAGTTCGATGAGAGATCTCTTAAAATTGAAATTAAGGGCTGTGATTTGGAAAAAATTTTTATTTCGATGTATTCTGCAGTATTTTAATGCGAAAGTGAAAAAAATATTTCGATTTTTTTTGGAACACCCTAGTAATCATACCAAATGTGTTTGTTGGTTTGTCAGTTTGTCCTTCTTTCCTGCAGCAACGTATCAAAGTCTTTATTGCATTGAGGTAGTTTATGGATCGGAGAGAGATATAAACTATTTTTTATCCCGGAAAAATACATATTCCTGTGGGATTCAAACTTAGTTCACGAGGGCAAAGCCGCAGGTAACAGATAGTTATAAATAATTTTTTACTCGGGCCTGGCTAGCCACATAGCAAGTTGCCCCCTTCGATGGAATTGTTTTTCTACCGCGAACAAAGCATAGTGACTCCAATATAATATTGTTTAATTATTTTATAATTAAACAATATTATATTTTTATAAACTTGGTGAACTAATCCCGAGCAGTTCTTTCAGCAATAGAACCCTCTCCGTACACTTCACATATCTCTCCAGCGGCTTAGGCGCCTCAATTAAACGCAAAAAGAAGATGGTGTCGAAAATGCTCATTTTTGTCAACTTGGCACTCCATTTAAATAATCTAAAAATTGACAAAAATTAATCCGAACAAAAAAACCAAATACACTATCTTGTAGAGTAAAAATTTTTCTTTCGAATGACACAAAACGTTATGCCAAAGAATTTTATTTTCAACGCGTAATTTTAAACACAACATCAAGGGCGGGAACTTATGACTCAACCCTATACATAAACATTACAAAAAAAAAAAAATGAGAAAAATATTAGAATTCAAGTAATAACTTTAAAAATCTGTTTTTAAAACCGTATTGCTAGTGCTAGATACAATGTTTTGCCTGCTTTTGAAAAATGGATTATAAACAAGTACATTGGTCTGTAATGATGTTATTACTTTAACCTAATAGCATAGGCTATTTGATCTTCTACTTATAGATAAAGTTAAAAATACATTAATCAAAATGATTAAAAAGAATAAATTTACGATTTTGCAGGTGGATTGTGTTATATTAGCATGATAGAAGAAAGTACATAGAATAGGTGTTCTCTTAGCTACAACATGATTATAATATATCACCACAAACAGTTTGTAACAGAAGAGAATACTCCCTGAGAACACTCCTACCCCGATAAGGAAACAGCTAAGAATAACTGCATTAAAGGCGAAGATAAAGAAGTAGACAGGTAGAAAGAAGTATGACTACTTAATCGTTCCAACACGTTAGGAACTTATGATTACCTGTGGAAAGGTAAATTTTGAATTGCATTATTTTTCTAAATAATTGTCTCCGTAGCTATACATCGGTAATATGTCTAAAAGCATCGACCAGACGCTTTAATTGCACTTGTGGGCCGTAGTTTGGGGTTCCCAGATCTAAACGATAGCGCGGTTCGTGAACGCACTAAATGGTTTCCGTGGAAACGGTTAAATTATTAGCGACGCCTGCTGTATATGTCACCGGCGTTACTCCATTTCTCGTGTAGTTTTATTACAAATAATTTACAAACTGAGTTTGTGCTGAAAGTGGTAAACAGAATTGCATTTATCTTGAATTGAAATTGCTCTAAAGTTACATCAATAGTTTGAAACCACAAACCGCTAACTGAAGGGTCTGCTACGTTTGTAAGCCACAATCACTTAGTGTTTCTCTTTAGTGTCTTAAATTTTCAATTATCTACGCATAAACACTCAGTTAATTAAGACAAATTCAGAGAAAGATATAGGTAGAAGATTTAATTTAAATTAATATCTAATTAGTTTTTTTCTATCAGCTCTGATGTCTGACGTTTAAAATTTATTTACGTGTTTAAAGAATTCCAGTTTTATTTGAAATGAAATTTACTGTGAAATTGACAGATAAAAGATAAATGTTTTTGTATTGAACTGCATAGAGGAGTAAGTGTGAACATTGAGTGTCTCAGGACGAACCTTATGCTATTACTTCAGCATAGTACCTAGTAACTTTAATTTAAAATTTTCTACATAGATAAGAGACATGTCATTTTCATGGTTGAAATGGTTACTATGAAATATAAGTGTGTACATTCTTAGTACTTTACTGCAGAAGCAAATGAAATAAGTTGGAAATTATATTGCTCTTACAATTTCTGACAGTGATTGTAAAAAAATTGTTTACATTTATATTTTATTTTTACTAAAAATGTACAGTTTCAAGCGATTCGTTTAGCGGATGGTCCTTTTTTTCTTCGGTTGAGGGTTCTTTTTTGTTCCAGATCTCTAGTGGCAGCGAGATCAAACACTCGCTTGATTTGTTGCTGAATGTTCTGATTAAGCAGCAATTTATATAAAAAAATTGGTATTGGATGCCAGATCGAAATTGATTTTCACAGAGAATGAACGTGTATATTTGATTTAAAATTATAAAGTTTAAAGTATTAAAAATTGAAATTGCGTGCTGAAACTAAATTTATTTATTTTAAGTACAATAAAAATAACGAATGGAGAAAATTGGTTTATGTGATAATGAATAACAAATTTTAAAATCTCATGTATCATATGTGTATGCAATATAAGACCAAATAATGTTTAAAGTTTTAAAGCGTTGTACATTAAAACTTATTTACGTTAATACATAATTTTGAATGTAAAACAATTGTTTTATTTTGAAAAGGTGACTAGTTTAAATTTCTAAAATATCTTTAGATTCAAAAGTTGCGTGTTTTAAAGCAGTATAGTTTAGTATTTTTTATTTTGTCATAATTCATTATATTAATTTTCAGTCTACAATATTATGAAAAATTTTGTAACAAAAAGGTGTTATTTGTTATGTGGAACTACAATTCACATTCAATTATTAAATGAAATGTTCAACATTTGTAACAAAGATACGAGAAACTTAAAAACATGGTTTTCTACGCCATTACTTGAAAACGAACAACGTTAACATCTGATCATATAGTTAGCTATACAGGGTGTCCGAACACCCTGTATAACATGTTTATCTTTCTTATGAGTGGAGATAGAAGTTTAGTTAAATAGGCAATGTTTTGCAATTTTAGGTGCCGATTCAGATTCCGTTAAGAAAATCTTAAAAATCCGAATAGTTCCGAAGTAATCGTCAAAAAACTAAAAATCGTTATTTTCTTTAATGTCAAATAACTTTGTAATTATAAAATTAACAACAAAAAGTTTAATATAAAAGTTACTAGGTTTCATAAAATATAGAAAGAAATTAAGTCAAAATTAAATTAAAAATGGCGGTTTCCAAGATATTGATACCAACTTTTTTATTTTAATGGAAGCCATATAAATAGCACTTTTTCTTCTCTTTTCAACCATGTATAACAACCCATATTTAAATAAAAAATTGTTACCAATATTAAATTTTTCTGTTTTAAATCAAGTAGTCATGAATTATCAAAAAACAATAAAACAGCATAATACAAGCCAAGGTCATTATATTTATTTTTTGACTGATATTGGAAGTTTTTTGAATAATAATAATTATTACCTTATAAATACAGTCGAACTTCCATAAGTCGAACGCCGATAAGCCGAATTTTTGATAGCTCGAACTCGAACCAGTTTCCCTAGGACTTGCCTATCTCAACGTTAATATTTGAATGCCAATAACACGAAATTTAATAAATTGAATTATTGAATTAGTCGAAGCGTTTTACAATTCATTAAATTCAAGTTTCCATTAGTAAATAGGTCGATGACTCAAAGTCAAAAAATACAACTTTTCTAAATATTTTGCTACCTGAGAGAGGATTAACGACGGCTTGGTTTGGTGTTATTGATGCTTTAAAAGCTCTATTGTTAACTACAAATAAAAGGTTTATACTACAAGAATGTTTTGAGGGCGGCACTTCAATTGGATTTAAAAACTATTTTATGTTTAAATGCCTTTTGAACAGCTATAAATTTTTGAGATGGTTTTACCGTTTATTTTACCAAAAAAAACTATTTTTGCATTTTAGTTTTCAATTTGCTAGTTATTCGTCGTCTACGAAGACTAACAAATGTGTTTTACGTTCTTTATAGTTTGTAACAGAGTATAACAGAAAATCTAAAAAAGTTTAATACTTTTTCTAAAATTATTTACGTATTAACATAGAGTGTAAACGAAAATTAAAAAGTTTAACCATAAGGGAGAAAATTAATCGTATAAAAGAAGTGGAACGTGGGCCCAAAAGAAAAAAGGATATAGCTAAAGATTTTGGTATTTCCGCAAACACTTTATCAACCATTTTAAAAAACACAGACCTAATTGTAGCTGCTGAAGATACAAATGACAAATGTCAACGTTGATAAAGATTTGGAAGTTGCTAAAATTCCTAGCGATGAAAGCATTATAAGTAAAGTGCTAGAAGAAAATAAGAAAAACTGTGAAAGTGAAAGTGAATATGAAAGTGATACAGATGTTACAGTAAACATCCCTTTAACAACTCAAGTTTACAATGCAATAGATGCTATTTCTCTATTCCTATGTGCTCAAGAAGATGTTCCTACAGATATATTATTATAGGTAAGATCATTGGAAAAAAATGTAGAAACGTAACATTTTGGAGCAATGAAGCAAAAGACAATTTTAGATTACTTTCAATTTTACAGTAAATAACTATATTTTTTAGGGTCTTAATAAAAATAAATAATGTTAACGATTGTAGATCAATTTTGGTTATTTTCTATAAAAAATGAATGATATATATATACGGAAGTATTTAACTAAACTTCTTTTGGTAATTCGAGTTTTTGATAATTCGAATTATTTTTGCTGTCTCTTCAACTTACACTTATCGAGGTTCGACTGTAATTCAAAATGGCAAAGTTTTTAACTAAGCAGTATGATATGTTTTATACCTACATTAAATGTTACAAAAGCTCCTGCGTTGATGCACAAACATACTTCAACAATTTTCCGAAAAAAAAATTGATAAAAATCTTCTTCCACATTCTTTCAATTTGGTTACTGTAAACATTCATGCTTCTGCATATTCACATCCAAACTTTTAAAAATTTTAATGTTCGGTTGCTTTTTTTTTGAAAAACTGTTAAAGTATGTTTGTGCAGCAACGCAGGGGCTTTGTTACATTTATCATTATTTATACATAATTATGGAATTTGAAAACGACAAATCCAAAGAGAAAAATGTCTTAATGTATGTAAGCACAATTAGCCAATCTTTTTTATATACGATTTTATATGCGCCATATAACTCAGATAGCGTATCTATCTTTAAAAAAAGTTTATTTGTGTAGACAAAATTAACACGTTTAAAAGACTTAGTTATTGTATTTAAAACAAGCAAGGATGCAATGCTCAATGTTTGGTGGATGAGCCATAGCTTGGCCAAACCTGACTTAAGGTAAACCGAACGATTAAACTAAATTCATAAGATCAAATCTAAAAAAATATGGTATGAGTATAAGTAGAGCTTGAAGTTAACCATTTTATTTCAAAGAAAAAATTTTTTTCTGCATCAGGAAAGTGTCTTGAGCATGGTGATGGAATTTTTGGAACTTTTGTTTATGTTTTAATAATTTTTGAGAATTGTTTTCTATTTTAAGTAGGTATTTATGTATAGCTATTTGTTTCAATATGCAATTGTCATGTCTTATTAACCATTACGAATTGTACATACATACATATATTTATATCAACTTTAAAAATGTAAAAACAGTTGGTAAGAGATATAGAATAAGAAATAAAAAAATACAAATGGTTTATTATAATATATAAAGATAAACATAATTTATAATAATTTTTATATATAGTTAAGAAAACGGCAGCGAAAAAAGAAACCCACTCTCTCACCATCCCTAGTGATGCCAGGCGATGTAAACTAGCTATATACGATCAAAGTGTTGAATAGGTATTGAGCTTTAAATACCTTGGAGTCAACATCAGGGACCGTTCAAGTATTACGTAAGCACTATAGAGGGGCGGGGGGGTCTTTGCTTTGCTTATTTTTGATAACATGGGGAGTGGGGGGTCTAGATGGTGATTACGTCAGCAGTAGATATTTACTTTTTTACACATACGGCAACCCACACATTGTCTATGCTTGAAAATGAAACGCATATTCGGGGATTTCTAACTACTGTTTACGCAAGCAGGGGAGAGGGGTAAGAGGTTTGCTTACTTTTGCTGACAGGCGAGGGAGGGGGGAGGGTTAATAATTGTAATAAATCTGCTTACGTAATACTTGAACGGCCCCTCACCAGCAGCCGAAATATCAAACTAGAAGTACATCAGGAAAATAACTAAAGTATGTCTAATATCAGGCTCCTTATGTGATGTAAAGCGAAATAAACAATGGATATCAAAAGCAAAGTAAGAATATACAAGAAATGTGTAAAACACATTGCGTGTGAAAAAAAAGCAGATACTAATATCACAAAATACCTGATCCAAATAACAGAAATGATAGTACTAATTGTAAGATCTACGACAGTATATACGAGGTGTATTCATAAAATAACTGAACTTTTTGAATTACAGGCTAACGAAGATATTTAGTTATATGCGGTTGGCAGCACTCCCTAGCGCATAACCTCTTTTGTAATCACATGTTTCTGTGTTGTTGATATCTCGTTTAGATTTCGTGATATTGTGATTTGACTGCAACCTGTTTAAGCGTTAGTGGCGATTTTTGAAATCTGCGATTTTCTGGACCAACAATGTAACGTAAAATTATGTGTAAAACTGGGAAAATCTTTCACAGAAACTTTTATTTAACTTTTTAGAAAATTCAGAAAGAAGATCATGGTTGTAACAAGACAACTAATGGTCCTTGCGCCACGAAAATGCGCCCGCACACTCAGCTTTTTCAATTTGTCAGTTTTGTGTCAAAAATCAGTTGGCTGTGTTCTTTGAGTCTACTTACTCGCCAGACCAGACTCCTTGCGATTTTTTGTTTTTTTCGAAATTAAACTCAGTGCGTTTTCCAATAAGACCAAAGCAAATTTGTCACAGAACTTAAAAGTCATCTTAAATGAAGCTACCCAGAAGTGCATCGCGAAATGGAAACACCGCTGCGAAAAGTGTGTCATAAAGGAAGGGAAGTACTTTGAAGGTGACGTGGACCAATAATCTGTAAAATTAATGAATTAAAAAAATACAGTTCTGTTATTTTCTGAACATACCTCGTACATTAAGAGATATACAAATAAGTAAAAAGATAAAAATACATATGCCGAGTGTTTCATTTAAAGTGTGACGAGTTTATTACTCCTAAACTCCAAAATGTTTAAATTCTAATTTAGTGACGTAGTTAAATTTATCACAATTAAAAGGATTTTGGAGATAAGTGATTCACTTTTCCTATAAATAGAACGTTATGTATTCTTAATATTTTATTACAGGCGGGTTATTTAAGGTTGTTGTTTTATGAAACTAATGAAAATCATTTTACAGTTATTAGCTAGTGTTTATCTGTTCAATTTAATTATATCAAAAATACCTTTTCACGTAATTGACTGCACTCCCAGGACCTACTGTACGTGTCAGTCAGAAAGAACTTTGTATAAATTAAAACTTATATTTTCTTTATTTATAGGATTTTTTTAATTAATTTTACCGTGAACTATAAAGCAACATTAATAAAAATATATTAGCACAAAAGTGTTTACAAGAGTTGGCACGACGGTGTCGACGAAACCGTTAGAAGTAAACATTTGTTCTTGACAGAAATATGAAAAGGTAACGCTTCGCGCTGAAAATTGAAGTTTGCAATATTTAAGGCTAGCAAATTACTAGTTAAATTATTAGAAAGAGAATAGAGAAATCGAATAGGTATGTGCACACCCCTTACATCGATTCGTTCCATAAGAAAAGGTGCACTTAACGATAATACGAAAGTTACGAAATGTGTACAAAGCGCTCAGAACTCGTTAAGTTCGGCATTAGCACGTACTGTTTCCAGCACTTCCAACGTCAGTTATTGTTTGACTTGTATTTCTATATTGTAAAGCTTCGAAGGTGCTCTTCTTTCTGTTTGCTTTCCTAATTTATGTTATGAATACGTTTTCAACTTCCAATGTGCTTCCGGTTTGTTTATTAACGTTATTTCCACCCCCTTAAAATCCAAACAAACTTGATATTTCGAGAAACATCAACAAGAAAATTTAAGTTTAACTCAAATCGAGGCGATTTGTTGTTTTTGTAGGTACATTTTCCAAATGTTTAAACTGCGAAATTTCTCGAGAAGATCGCACGTGAAAGATTTTTCCACATAAATATTTCACTTGTAGTACGTAGTCCGCTTGGAAAGATATCGGACGTTAAGCTCGGAGAAAAAATAAAATAAAGTTTAATCTATAAATGTGAGTAGAACAAATTAAAAGTGTTTAGTTTTGGCGGTAATCTTAGTTTAAGCGATGGTTCCAATCAAAAAGACTTACAAGATACGTACGGATGACCGCTCGAAAATCACATACAATATCCATTTCGGGATTTCCAGATTAGGGAGTGCTTTGTAAAAGCTCTACCAAGTGCAGCATCGATTTTCCTTCTAATTTACTTTCCAGATTTTCCTATTGATACTTAAATTAGCTCCACGGAAAGTTTTCTCCAGTAATATACCGTAAATATTTTCGGAAACTTGTTGGAAATTAGTTTGGATGTATGATTAAGATTTAATTTATTGATTCGGTTAATCTAAACATCAATAGTCGCTTAATAGGGTTTTGGAAAGTTTCAACGTTAATGCTAGGCGAAGAGTGAAAGCCCAGCCAACTTGATAAAGGCTATCATTATTATAAGTACTTTTGGAAAATAATAGAATGCAAAATAGTAAAACAAGTACTGAAAGTTAACCAACTGAGCTTGTCACTCAAGGTAAATGATAAAACCCTAAAGTTTTTTGTTTTTGTGCATAAAATATTTTATTTTGCAGAAAAACAGCAATATAGTATCTTCTCTTTATGCTTCTTTATGAAAAGGAAATGTTTTATTGTAAAGGGCATAGGGGAAAACGCATGGCGAAATTGCCACCGGGGAATATTTAACCGTCACTTCGGAGATATGTAGGTACTTATAAAATACTAAGATCCTGACATATTCTGATATCTAACTCAACGTGTTTTCGAGAAAATCAAAAAATACTAAAAAATAGAAAAAACATTATTCCGAAACGCCTAAGTCGCTCTTGATAAAATTTTAGTGTGTTATAGGAGCATAAAAAGACTGTCTGGATAAAATAACAGTCGTATAGGATTGCATTAATTATCTAGTGAAAAACATTTTTCCCAAAGATTATGTATCAGAATTGGTTGGGGGGCTCTTTTTATCTGATTGAAGTGATATCCAAAAGAAAGGTTATGTTTTTTTCCAAAATAAACAAAAGCACTTCCATTAACAAAATAAGTGTATTTAAAAGTATGAGAAACTACTATACAATTAGGGAAGTGTTCCCGGGTATGAGATGGGCTCCAGGTATGAGACAGTCAATTATTTTCATTATGGAAGGTCAATATGGCCGATCTGAATACTGTCAAATATTTCTTTGGTCATAAGTCAGTTTTTGTGCTAACACTGAAATGAATCGACGCATTGCTTATATCACCTGCAAACATCGTATGTCAAATTGCATTGTGAAAACGTTTTTGATTTTTTTCAAAGTGTTGTTTTTTCATGTAAATCAATTGAAAAAGGAAAGTGTAATGTATAGAATTTAGTGTTTTTCTTATATTTTACGATACAATATTGGATTAAGCCAATATGTGGTTGGAAAACATTTTTTTTAAATTATCAAAATGTCGTCATTGTCCGGGTATGAGACACAGCATATTACCACCACTCAAAGGTTCCAAAGCAAAAACATTAGTATAAAGTTGTTTCCGAACAAATTGAACGCTGTTAACAACATCAAATGCAATATTTGCAAGCGGCCAGTTCTTTAGAAGTGCGCAAACATGAGTGCAAGCATCTACACATGCAAACATTGCGACGATTATGAAGAGGAAATTGATAAATAAAAATTATGGAAAACATAAAAAATTAAAAATTTGAAATAGATATGAGGTTTTCACTTTATATTTTACAATTTTTAATGTATTTTTGTAGGTGTCTCATACCTAGATACAATTTTTTTTCTTGTCAAAAAAATAATGGTTAAAAAATTAGTCATAAAATTTTGCATGTTAATGGAATGACAAAACTTTCTGCGGATAAAAGTTGTGTATTTTCATTACCTTTCCAACAGTGAATAGAACACCCGACTTTATTTAACCAGTAAAAAAATTTTCGCTCATAAACATAACCCGTCTCATACCCGGGTACACTCCCTTACATATGTATGTATTATAAAACTTAAAAACAATGATCGTAGGAATCGTAAGATCTAAGTTAGACATATAGATACTATTTGCAAATAGATACTTTTCTTGCCTTTTTTCTGAAACTTATTTAATACAATAGCCATAGCTCGGGAGCCCCGTATGTTTGATACGACGGTAGCCAAGCCCTTGCTTGGAAGCAAATATGGATAAAACGAAATTTATGAAAAACTTGGTACCATCTGAAGAAATCGATAACCCACATTTATGGGCCATAAAATCAGACCCGGTAGAGATAACCTATGAAATCCAAAGCTGAATAGCTCTAGGCTGGAGCGTCGTCGGCAAATTCCGCCACACGTTTAAAAACAAAGAAATACCCATATATTTAAAGCGACGAATGTTTGAGCATATGGGATACCAGTGCTTCCCCAACGTCCGATCGAAGGTCAATTTGGGCCTAAGTTGAAGCCGAAATCCATTGTTGGGCCTTAGTCGCAATCTTTGGCCCAAGTCAAAAGTTTAACTTTAGTCAGAAATTTTATAATACTTTTTAAAAACCATAATAATTTCAATTCAAATGGTGTAGGAATCATTTGGTATTATGCATGACGGTATCAATAAAAGAAGTAATTAGTACGATTTACAGATTCATTTTACTTGTCGGCCGTCACGCCACACCGGCATAACTAATTCCCCTGCTACCCGCTACCCCCACTTTTGGCACGCAACTCGCTCGCATTGGTACAAGTTAGAGGATTTTCGGCGGCTTATACAATTCTTCGACTTTGGCAAAACCTTCGGTTAATTTCTGGCCGACACCAAAGTTGCTTTTTTGGCCGAAAGTAGCGGAAGCCGAAGATTCGGTCAGACGTTAGTGATCACCTACGGTACTGAAACACTGATCCGTTGCTAGGAAGATAGTAAATCAACTCAAATCGCTCAACTTTCAATGGAACGACCCATGCTAGGTGTTAAGAATTAGAGCGGTGTTTTAGATTGGGGTGTTGTCAAAAAAGAAAAGAGAGAAAATCACCAGGGAAACAGTTGGTTAATTTATAGGTGAAAAAATTAACAAACGTCCAGACACACCGTCTCCTAAAGAAAATAACCTTTTTGTTCTCTAATGATTTAAAATTACCAAATAAAATAGTAATTCAACATTAAGTTGTTAAATTACATTTGCCACTTCAGAATGTGGCTGTACGTGGCAAAACACTAACGCCCAGAATTTCAGTGAATGATTAACCATTCGTTTGCGTTAACGTCTGTTTAAGGCTGCGCCGTATGTAAAATACGTGGCGGTGCGCAGCCTTAAACAGGCGTTAGCGCAAACGAATGGTTAATCATTCACTGAAATTCTGGGCGTAAGAGTCACACGGCGCTTTATGAAATTTAAAACCATTTAAACTTTATTTAAATAACTACAGTAATCCCCTTATAACACGGTAGATTGGTTCCGCGTTATAGGGATACGCGTTGTACGAGTATTCTCGTATAACGCGGTCGTATGACCCCGTATAACGCGTTATGTACACCTTTTAGTTGATATATGTATAATCAATGTTCTTACAATTCAAAAACTAGGAGCACAAATTTAATACAATACCTACTTTAATTTAATTTTATAAGAACAACATTGACACAATGTGCATATGTTAAAAATCTAGAACGTATATATGTAGCTGGTTGCTCACGGTAACGCGAAAGCAATGTTTTTGTTGAGTTGGTATTTATATTTTACATTAGTTACCGTTTTTAAATCGCTGAAACCGTTACGTTCTTTTTGAGTTGCGTTCCTTTTTGCTGTTTCTAAAGCTTGTATTTATTTAAATTCTGTTAGGTAATAAATGTTAATTACTCAAGTGCATTAGTGTACAACCGTTCAGAAGACTTCGCCCACCAAACTTGTTCTTGATTGTGAGCCGCAATACTCAGACCCAACCGGCAACCGTCATTGACCGACCTGTAATTTCTCCAAACCTATTGTGTTAGATTCTTTAGCTTTCTTTACTTGGAGACGAGTGGTATGTAATGGATCTAAGTCCTTTCTTGTACCTTCGCCTACTTAAGACCTGTATGTAACCAAACTCTGTCTGTTGCCTTAGAGCCCGAGAGGATACGCGTTCAGCAACCCCGTTTGCTGAACAGCCTCTAGTGCGTGCTTCCTTGCCCTTGAGAGGAGACATGTTCAGCAACCCCGTTTGCTGAACAGCCTCTAGGGAATGCTTTCTTGTACTTAAGTCCGGATCCTTAATCCAGTAGGTCTCCGTTCAGTAACCCCGTTCACTGAACAACCTCTGGGGGACTTTTTTGTCCTTGGGTAAGGATCCGAAGACCCGAACAACCTCTGAGAGACGCATCCATCCCCTTATAATAAGAATATGCAAGCTGTCTAACCCTTTTTCTCTATTCCCCAGCACCAGAAGTCCCGCATTTCCTAAACGAAATACACCCTCTCCTCCACCCTCCAACCATCGAATCAAACAGCATACGTACGCGAAATTCATTATGAACTGTATAAATCATTATAAATTTTACAGTACAGAAATATGTATAACGTGGGAAAATCCCCGCGTTATATGGGGGAAAACACGTGTTATTTAAGGGACATGAAAACGCGTTATAAGAGTAGGGGGAAAGTGGCATGAAACAGCCAAGTTTTGAAACAGCCATTATCAATTACGCGGTAGTTTTCATACGAATCGTTTATGTATTATTATTTTAAGATAGCAAACACTAGCCAGATATTCCCCACAAAAATTTGACCGTTCACCGTCAATAAACGGCGCCGATACGACGTATTGAAGATTTTGTCGTCAAAAAGTAAGGTTTTGACTTCAGTTTATTTGTTTTCTAACGCCTATACGTACAAAACTAATAATAATATGATTACACTATAATTTTATAGATATATTAGGCCTTCTAATAACGTATATATTTTGTAGACTAATCTTTGATTTCATAGTAATTTTCGAGATTTGGTTTCTTGAGAGAATATGTTTTGAAATAGCCGGACTGCAGTGTAATGAAACAGCCACCTTTTAATTCCATAAAATGCAATAATTATTGTAGTAACAGCAATCAAGAGTGGTACCGATGCAAAATTGTAATGGTTGGGCATATAAATCCTGTGGCATAAAAGGGAAATTGCATTATTTTTGCTAAAAACGTTTTTAAGTTTTTGCAATGATTGATCTCAAACATAAAATTTTTTGACAGTTTCTTAGATTTATGTAAGTAAATATTTTATCGAGAGTTTGCGTTATTTAAAACGTTTTATAATTATATAAGATCTAAAATTATAGCTTAAGATTATTATTAAATAATATCTTCGTTAATGTGCAGTTTTAATTTTGTAATAAGAACATGGCTTTTTCAAAAATTGGGTTGGCTGTTACAATACCTATAGGTTATGTAAAAGCCAAATTTTATTTTTTTTATAAATGATTAGAAGTCGAAAAATATCGTTAATTTTGAAAAATGTTTTATGACATTACGTACATAAATGCATGAACAATTACAGATTTAAAAAAAAAATTGATTTATTTATGTCCTTCTATATTATTTATCCCTGTTTTTAAAACTGGCTGTTTCATGCCACTTTCCCCCTACTGTGTTATAAGGGGGATTACTGTATTTTCTTTATTAAATTATTATAAAGCAAGTTATTGATAAAAAAAACGTATACATAGTTTATACAATCGTCACATATAAATGTTAGTTAAAATCAGCAATAATCAAGTAATACGCAAACTGCAATATAACTTTAATTATTTCGTTTTTACACTTCTTTATTACTTTTATGTCTTGCGCGTCAATGAAAAAGGAGAAATACAAGATTGCATAAATAATTAGATAATAAATATAAATATTTTTTTAAATTGTTATAAACATTTTATCTCGTAACGGTCATTCACTGGTAGGTGGTCACAAACTGGACGTTTTACCCCATAATATAAGTTATAAAAATTGAGAAATTAACAATATTGTGTTTTTACAATTTAAGGTGTTTTAAGTAGCAAAACGCAATAAATTAAATTTTCAACTCGTTATATAAAACTAATCAAAAACCTAAGGCTAAGAAAAACGCTTCTATATTACTAATCATAGTCACTTTGTTTTATTTATAAAAGATTTTATACACGCCTTATACATAATTTTCTTCCCAAGTTTAAACAGTTTCCAACTTGTCGCTGCGTTTTACTACCAGATTTATTGTTCTAAGCTCACTCCTCAATTGCATTAACCACCAAATTTAAATTTAATGGGCCTACTATATCGAAGAATATGTTGTAGATTTAGGTACGCTTTTTTTTGGAAGTGGAAAATAAACAAAACATTAACATCAAAAACCCATAAACTTAAGAATTGTCGGTTCTGATTGCTGGCATAACATTTGAGAAGCAATAAAGTCGTTTCCTTAGTACAAACTCGAAGCCCTTTAATGTGGGGTGTCTTCCCTAAAATTGCCATATAAGACATAAAGAAAAGCCGAGGGTGTTATTGACTTCTTTTTTTGAATTCTTACATTTCTGAATAATAATCTAAAACAAACAGGCTTTGAAAAAGGGAACGCGCTTCTAAAAGGAAACCGCGAAGGCAGATTTAGCTGCTTTGTAGCTGCAACTCTTTGTTCTAGTTCTCTATTTTGTAATTAAAATTTTAGTGCTTCAACTCGTTTCGTTTTTGGCGAAACGTAATTGTCGTTTAGAGCGAATTAGCAATTTTCCACAAATTAATTAAGGAGACCGTTTGTGTATTTCTTGCATCTAATTATCCTAATTGTGTAATAAATCTCGCTTTTTCCCTCAAAAGTTTTAAGTTTGCATGTCCTTGTTAAGTGTGATTTAGTAATTGAATTGCTCGAGAGTAATAATTAGAAATACGTGCAAGAACAAAACGGGGGGTGCACAAAAAAAGGTACCGAAAATAAATTACGTCTTCTAAAAGTTAAATGCAAGAGAGAACGCTTCAAATTATTTTTGCTCGACTTAATTAAAACAAAACCGAAAGACATAAATTTTTGTTTTCCCGACTGCTAATTGCATTAACTTTCTAAATCTTACAAAGAACGTGGAAAATCAAGAATTAATGTTTCCTCCTTGATCCAACATCCAGCAGTTCTCCTATTTTAATTAATTAAGCAATTAGACTAAACATAAAGCAATCGTTTTTTATATGTTTAAATTTGTTTCCTTACGTAAAAATAAACGCGGAAAGCAGAGGTAAAAAAAACAACCCCGTAAAGATGAATTTTTGTTATTCTCTCGAGGCAAATAAAATTTACGTTCGATATATTTCACGTGTGCATTTCTAAAGGCTCGTACAACATTTTTATGCGTTTTTCGGGACCCAAAGTCCATTCTGCAAAAACGCTTTTTTATTTACAAAAACAACGCGGCGGCCGCTTTAAATTCGCGCAAGAAATAAAGAGGAGCTTTTACGCGTTTTTTCCTCCCGTTGCTTCGAAGAATGTTTGTTCGCTTTATTAAGAACTTCCTCCTTCTTATATGATGGATCATCCATTTGTCAATTTAAATATAAAGTTATGGACAGCTTTCGGTTACGACTGACATAAATTGTAATCGACGTACTTCTGGTCGATACTTCTTACAGTTATTGCGGAAATTTATTATTTACTAACCGAGAAATTCAGTCACGTTACACAAAAACCAATCTAGAACGATTTCTTCGTCACACCACAAAAATCATAATTTTGTAGGTAGGGGGAAAGTGGCATGAAACAGCCAAGTTTTGAAAAAGCCATTATCAATTACGCGGTAGTTTTCATACGAATCGTTCATGTATTATTATTTTAAGATAGCAACACTAGCCAGATATCCCCCACAAAAATTTGACCGTTCACCGTCAATAAACGGCGCCGATACGACGTATTGAAGATTTTGTCGTCAAAAAGTAAGGTTTTGAGTTCAGTTTATTTGTTTTCTAACGCCTATACGTACAAAACTAATAATAATATGATTACACTATAATTTTATAGATATATTAGGCCTTCTAATAACGTATATATTTTGTAGACTAATCTTTGATTTCATAGTAATTTTCGAGATTTTGTTTCTTGAGAGAATATGTTTTGAAATAGCCGGACTGCAGTGTAATGAAAAGCCACCTTTTAATTGCATAAAATGCAATAATAATTGTAGTAACAGCAATCAAGAGTGGTACCGATGCAAAATTGTAATGGTTGGGCATATAAATCCTGTGGCGTAAAAGGAAATTGCATTATTTTTGCTAAAAACGTTTTTAAGTTTTTGCAATGATTGATCTCAAACGTCAAATTTTGACAGTTTCTTAGATTTATGTAAGTAAATATTTTATCGAGAGTTTGCGTTATTTAAAACGTTTTATAATAATATAAGATCTAAAATTATAGCTTAAGATTATTATTAAATAATATATTCGTTAATGTGCAGTTTTAATCTTGTAATAAGAACATGGCTTTTTCAAAAATTGGGTTGGCTGTTTCAATACATATAGGTTATGAAAAAGCCAAATTTTATTTTTTTTATAAATGATTAGAAGTCGAAAAATATCGTTAATTTTGAAAAATGTTTTATGACATTACGTACATAAATGCATGAACAATTACAGATTTAAAAAAAAAATTGATTTATTTATGTCCTTCTATATTATTTATCCCTTTTTTTTTAAACTGGCTGTTTCATGCCACTTTCCCCCTACAGTCGAACCTCAATAGGTCGAAGTTGAAAAGAAACTAAAAATAATTCGAGTAATCAAAAATTCGAGTTATCGATATAAAAATATTAAATGTTGAAATATGCAGGTCCTAGGGAAACAGGTTCGAGTTATTAAAAATTCGGTTTATCAAGGTTCGACTTATGGAGGTTTGACTGTATTAACTAACAAGAGGTCAGATGCGTAAAAGGAAATAAAACTTGTGTCATTAGACTCGCTCTCAAATACCATTGAACAAAATATATAACAATTCACGAAAAAAAATGTGATTCATTTTACTACAAGTTTGTGTTAAATGTTACTGGAGTAACAAATATGACATAAATAGTAATACAAACTAATATTATAAATGCAAAAGTAACTCTATATGTCTGTCTGGCTGTCTGGCTGTTGCCTTTTTACGCCTAAATCACTGAACCAATTTTCATGAATATTGGTATAGAAATAACCACACGTTGTAGTGTACTACTACAATGTTGTAGTTGAGGCAATTCCATATTAAAGTTGGCATGTTTTTACTCCAACTTGTTGTAAACTCAACTACATTTGTTGTTGTAGAGGCCGCATTTTCTTTTACGTGTACATATTGTAGCAAACGCGATAAATGAATGAAGCGGCCTCGATAGATTTGCTTAATCACCCGCGAGATACTTCTATCTCACGCGCGCGACCGTGAGATATTTAGTAAGCGTAGATATCCCAATAATCTTTCAACACACAGCTAACTAGAGTTTTCTATCTACATTACCTTGAAATAGCTGTATCGCCAAGGCCCAGATACTTCTCGAAGCTTCCGAATAGATTAAGCAACACATATATAAACTCCGAAACACTTCCTCACTTTAGTTACGACCGAGTCTGTTATTGTGAAGTGCCAACGCTCTAAGTCCGTACTTTTGGTGAATCTACGAGGTAAGCGCTATCGCTATCTGTATAAATAAATGTAAATAAATATACCAGTGACAATCGTTTAAATAAATATACGAGTGTAAATAAATTAGTTAGTGAATTAGAACCGTAAGTTAGTTAGTTAGTAAATAAATAATTGTTAAGTGCTAGTGTTTAAGTTATTGGTGAAGGAGAATTTGTTTATTATTTTGTGTTAATAAATTGCAATTGTAAATTAAGTGGCCAACTCTGTGTTATTATTCACAACCCGAGTACGAACCGCTTTTGCTCTCGTTGGAAATTGGATTTGGATTGGGAAATCCGTTACAATTGGTGTCAGGTGTGGGGTTGTGAATATTCGCGAGTGTTAAATAAATAAATTAACGAAATATTTGGTGTAACATTAAAAGTGAAAATAAATAAAAATGTCTTTCGGAAAGTTATTGAAAGAACTTAAAGTCGCCGAACTGAAGAGCGAGTTGGAAGAACGCGAGTTGGATATGTCCGGATTTAAAAGTCAATTAGTAAAACGGTTACTTGAAGCAATGTTAAATGAAGGGAAAAATCCGGAAGAGTACAAATTTAATTATCCTGATGATATTAGTACGGTGATGGGAAAATTAAAAGAAGAACTAATGGAAGATTCTAAGAAAACGAAAGAAGAATTAGTGGACCATGCTAAAAAAATGGAAGAACGAATGAAGGATATTCAGGAAAATTCCGCAAAAATGGAAGAAAGAATGTTGGGAAAGATTCAGGAAAGTTCCGGTAAAATGGAGGAAAGAATGCTAGGAAAAATGAAGAAAGAATTGATAGAGCATTCCCAAAGTTTAGAAAACAAGATTTTGGAAAATTCTGAAAAGACGGAAAAGAAAATAGAAGAAGTGTCAAAACAGTGTGATGAAAAATTGGAGAAATTTCAAGACGAAATAGCAGCCCTTAAATCTCAGCTGGAAACCATTGAAACCAATGGCGAAATTTCCACATTAATCGCCGAAAGAAAATTTGTAGACCCACCTAGAACCATTCAGCGACCTCCGCAGTTTGACGGAAAACACCGTGGGACAACTACCAGCGTCAATTTGAGGCGGCTGCTAAGGCCAATGGGTGGACCCTTGAGGAAAAAGCCACAGCATTAACTTTGGCTCTTTGTGGAGACGCTGCCGACATTCTACAAACGCTTCCTGACCAAGACTTGGGAATTACGGTCAACTTACCAAAAGCTTGGAAACGCGGTATGGGTCAGCGCATTTAAGGCAGGCGTACCACTATCAGCTTAAAACCGTTACCAGAAACCGGCTGAAACTTTACAAGAGTTTCAGCTCGCCATAATTCGGTTGGTCCGTTACGCCTATTCAGATACATCAAAGGAGGTACAAAAACGATTAGCGGTCCAGGCCTTCGCAGATGGACTTCGAGACACGGAGGTTAAACAAAGTGTCCTGTTGTCGAGACCCAAAAACCCTATCTCCGAAGCGTTGGCGTGTGCCTTGGAATTTGAGTCAGCGAAACTCAATTCCAAAAGTACGGGAGGCTTCGTGAAGTCAGTGGGACCGAGGGAGAAAATCAAGCGAACTCAATGAAATAAGAAAGATGATGGAAGTGCTTATAAAGGAAAAGAGAGAACCGATGCGATGTTGGGGATGCGACCAAGTGGGACATAGGCAACGCCAATGTAGAAGTGGAGGGGTGGTACAGCCCCATCGAGGTCGACCACCAAGGCGTCGGAAAACTAGAAAGGGTCAACGCGAAGGGCAACCGTCGACCTGCCAGCAACAAGCCCCACAGAAAATAGTGCAAGTTACCTCCAAACAACATCCGTCCGGCAGCATCTTTATAGATGGGTTAATTAATAATAAAGTGGTGCTTTGTTGCTGGACACAGGTGCAACAAAACCATTATCAGACCAGACGTTGTATCCTCCAAAACCAAGATACGACCCACTAAATGGCGCCTGCGCACTGCAACAGGTGACTCGGCTACAACACATGGTGAAGCCACATCCGTCTCACTATAGGAAACACATCCTTTACACATTTGGCGATTGTGGCCGAGATTGAAGATGAAGTCATTATCGGTATGGACATCATGAACACCAAAGGATTCGAATTGAACCTCAAGAATGGTGTTGTAAAAATAAATGGCGAAGAAAGTGTGATACATAGGAGAGATGAAACTACAATTCGAGCGTTCCTAATCGAAGATACCGAGATACCAGAACGCGCTGAAGTAATCGTCGAGGCGGTCTTGGAAAATAATGGAAATGATGGGAGCATTATGATGCTTGAGCCAAGAAACGACGATGAAAAGGTGGCAGTCGGAATTGTAGTGGGAAAAGTTTGACGCGTGTCGCAAACACTGTCCCGGTACGAGTGGCAAACATGAACTATCACACGGTCACCTTACGGAAAGGGACGAATTTAGCTGATTGCTGCCCTGTTTCCTCTATTATTCGAGAAGTGAAAGTCTGCGATAAACCATTGTTGGAGGAATCAGAACCTCTTAAGGATTTGATCAGTGCTTCTTCTAAGGGTTTGAGCCGTTACGAACGAAATGGGCTCGAAAATTTAATCAATAAGTATTGGACTATATTCGAGAGCAGGCATCAATCCAAAGGGAGGACCAACATGGTTCATCACAAGGTCAACACCAATGGTGCTCAACCCATCCGCCAAACAGCTAGAAGATTACCCTTAGCCAAACGAGAAGAGGTCGACAGAATAATCCAGGAAATGGAAAAGGAAGGCGTAATCGAACCATCTACCGGCCCTTGGGTGTCACCTGTCGTGCTGGTAAAGAAAAGGATGGCTCCACCCGGTTTTGTGTAGACTACCGGCAATTAAACAACGTGACGAAGAAGGACAGCTACCCTTTACCAAGAATCGACGATACCCTGGACACACTTGCGGGGCAAAAATCTTCTCGACGCTAGATTTAAAAAGCGGATACTGGCAAGTAGAGATGGCACCAGAAGATAAAGAGAAAACAGCATTCACCGTAGGCACGGGATTATGGCAGTTTAAGGTCATGCCTTTTGGATTGTGTAATGCACCAGCAACTTTTGAAAGACTGATGGAGACCGTTCTAAGGGGTTTATCGTGGAAAACCTGTTTAGTCTACCTCGATGACATCATCGTAATGGGTACTTCGTTCGAGGATCACCTAATAAATTTAGAACAGGTGTTTCAAAGATTACAAAGTTCCGGATTGAAACTAAATCCTAAGAAGTGCAATCTCTTTCAAAAGGAAGTTAAGTATCTGGGTCACATTGTTTCAAGCAAAGGCGTCGCCGTGGACGACAACAAAATAGAGGCAGTTCGTGATTGGCCAGTACCCAGGGACAAGCATGAAGTTAGAAGTTTTCTGGGTCTCTGTACCTACTATAGGCGTTATGTATCGGGTTTCGCCAATATAGCCAAGCCCTTGACACGCCTTACTGAAGAACTACGCAAGTTTCAATGGGACAGCAGTTGTCAAGAAGCTTTCCTTGAACTGAAAAATGCTTTAACAAACGCCCCTGTGTTGAGTTACCCTCTACCACACGGAAGGTTCACTCTAGACACAGATGCCAGCAACGTGGGGATAGGAGCAGTCCTTTCTCAGGAGCAAGACGGACAGGAGAAAGTGATTGGCTATTTTAGTAAAACCCTGTCCAAACCAGAAAGGAACTACTGCGTTACTCGACGCGAACTTTTAGCTGTAATCAAGGCCGCAGAACACTTCTACAAATATTTGTATGGGCGAAGATTCTTGTTGCGAACTGATCACGCAGCATTACAGTGGTTATTGCATTTTAAAAATCCAGAAGGGCAAGTCGCCAGATGGATCGAAAGGCTGCAAGAATTTGATTTCGAAACCCGCCATCGAGCTGGTACAGCTCATCGAAATGCAGATGCCTATCTAGAAGACCTTGCCTGGACGACTGCAAACATTGTAATCGCGCTGAAGAAAAGGATGCTGTCATCAACAGGACAACCGTGGTGGATGAACACTGGAACGGAGATCAGCTAGCTAAAGATCAAGAGGATGACCCCGCATTGGGAATATTGATCCGGTGGAAGAAAACGGGCAGAGACCTAGCTGGGAAGAGGTCGCCAAGTATTCCCCGGATGTGAAATCGTTATGGGCACAATGGAATTCCCTCATCCTGGATGGAAACGTGTTGAAACGTGTCTTTAAAGGCTCAGATGGTCAGGAGGAAAGACGGCAGGTCTTGATTCCGAATGGAAGGATTTTGAAATCCTGGAAGAAGTTCATGGTGGAACTTCGGGAGGGCATCTGGGAGCAGCAAAGACGCTGGAGAAAATAAGGGATCGTTTTATTGGATGCGATGTAAAAGGATGTGAAGGAATGGTGCCAAAATGTGCTGCGTGTGCAGCGGCGAATGGTCCTGGCAGAAAACCCAGAGCTCCAATGCGTCAGTACAACGTCGGTAGTCCATTTGAAAGAATCGCCATAGATGTAGCCGGTCCTTTTCCCCAAACCGACTTGGGAAATAAGTACATCATTGTAGTAATGGACTACTTCAGCAAATGGGTAGAAGCTTACGCTGTACCGAATCAAGAGGCCGTTACTGTGGCTGACGTGCTGGTAAAGGAATGGATTTGTCGATTTGGCGTACCCATGGAACTACACTCCGACCAGGGAAGAAATTTTGAGTCCGGAGTATTCCAAAATTTATGTAAATTGCTGTCTATCAAAAAAACGCGAACTACTGCATTACACCCGCAGTCAGATGGCATGGTAGAGAGAATGAATCGGACAATCAACCGCCACCTAGCAAAAGTAGTCTCCGACCATCAAAGAGACTGGGACTCTTGTCTTCATTTGTTCCTGCTGGCTTACCGCTCAGCCGTCCACGAAACAACTGGTCAATCGCCGGCAAGCATTGTCATGGGACGAGAGTTACGATTACCCTGTGACCTAAAGTTCGGCTGCTTACCAGGGAAGATGTTGCTGGGGAAGGTTATGTCGATAAATTGCGATCCAAAATGGACAGCATTCACCAACGGGTCCGGCACAACATCCAAGGAGCTAGCGACCGCATGAAAGAGTCCTACGACATTAGGGCTCACGAAGGAGGTTACCAAAAGGGCGCTTTAGTTTGGCTATACAATCCCCAGAGACGTCGTGGTTTAAGTCCAAAGTTGCAAACATCGGGGGAGGGTCCCTACGAAGTGCTCGAACGAATTAACGACGTTGTATACCGAATAAGCAAACAACCGCGAGGAAAGCCCAAGGTGGTGCATTTCAATCGGCTCGCCCCTTATGCTGGTAACAACGACGCAGAAGTACGACCTGTAAAAACGACACAAGAGGCCAGCGAGTCGTTTGAGAACTTTATGTCACTGTATTCGGGGAGCAGTAAAATTCGTCACGGGATAACCAGAGAGGAAAACTGCGATCTCTTCCAAGTTCCCACCCACTATGCCTTAGCGTGTTCAGTAGCCCAGGACTTAGAAATGCCAAATGGGGTTGCTTCGGTGTTCAGGAAGAAGTTCGGGGAAATCAAAAACTTCCACGAACAGCGGGTATGCGTAGGGGACGCTATTCTACGCCGTTTAGGAGAACGAAAACTCCTATATTTGGTGACCAAGTCAAAAACATCAGACAAAATGCAGTACAGCGATATATGGACCGCCTTAAAGCAGTTAAGGGATGTGGTGACTTCCAACAACATCACAAAATTAGCCATCCCGAAGCTGGTTGCCAACTACGACGGACTCAACTGGAGAACTGTTCGAAATATGCTGGAGGTCCTCTTTGCGGGCACCAACGTAGAAATCCTGGTATGCTGTTACAATCTTCAGAAGACAATGGAGAAAACCGTCGATTGCTACTTCTTTCAAACATCGCATTGCAACCGGGGACAAAGTTGCCGATATCGACACAGCCCAAGATGTACATTTCGGGACGAAATGGAGCTAAGAAGGGGGCAATGTAGCAAACGCGATAAATGAATGAAGCGGCCTCGATAGATTTGCTTAATCACCCGCGAGATACTTCTATCTCACGCGCGCGACCGTGAGATATTTAGTAAGCGTAGATATCCCAATAATCTTTCAACACACAGCTAACTAGAGTTTTCTATCTACATTACCTTGAAATAGCTGTATCGCCAAGGCCCAGATACTTCTCGAAGCTTCCGAATAGATTAAGCAACACATATATAAACTCCGAAACACTTCCTCACTTTAGTTACGACCGAGTCTGTTATTGTGAAGTGCCAACGCTCTAAGTCCGTACTTTTGGTGAATCTACGAGGTAAGCGCTATCGCTATCTGTATAAATAAATGTAAATAAATATACCAGTGACAATCGTTTAAATAAATATACGAGTGTAAATAAATTAGTTAGTGAATTAGAACCGTAAGTTAGTTAGTTAGTAAATAAATAATTGTTAAGTGCTAGTGTTTAAGTTATTGGTGAAGGAGAATTTGCAATTTATTTTGTGTTAATAAATTGCAATTGTAAATTAAGTGGCCAACTCTGTGTTATTATTCACAACCCGAGTACGAACCGCTTTTGCTCTCGTTGGAAATTGGATTTGGATTGGGAAATCCGTTACAATATGATTTTTTTTAAACTTTATTATCTACCAAACATTTACCCAAACTTTTTCAAAAAAAATCAAACTATTTAAAAACTCAAGGAAAACATCGCTGTAACACGTCAAATTAAAAAGGCAACAAGGAAATTAACAAATCTTCAATATCTTATCAAGATAAAATCTGAAACATAAGTATCGTAGAGAATGATATAAATCAATAGGTATTCTGTTAAAAGTCTAGAAGATAACCTCGTTACAGTATATGGTCCATTTACATTTCCATAATTAAAGTTAATAATTGAAAAGTATTTATATCTTTCAAGTGACATCTTAGTAAAAATTAAATTTTGTTGGGCTTGCATTTTTAATAATATTCTGATATTTAATGAAAAGACTTTAGAAAGGCACAGGTTTGTCACTTGTAAGATAAAAATAATTTTATGTATTTTTTCCTAAAGCTGTGTAGTAAAGGTTATACCTATGGATCGATATGAAAAATGTAAGTTGTACTAGATTTATACAGGGCAACAGTTTATATATTTTTATATTTAATACAAAAGTCCGATAACTCCAGAAATAAACATTTCTCCATCATATAATATACGTTGTATAATTATGAACAACTGCCTTTTCGTTTACTATGTAATTTGTCCAGATTGGCCTAGGGTCCATGCTCCGCATAAAAGTGGCCACCTTCTTTGAGTAAGCGTTTGACAATGAATATTAAAAAAATCGCATATACATATTGTTATATACATTTTCTTCAATGATTTTTGATGGCAAGTCTAATGACACCAGTTTTATTTATTTTTACGCATACCACCTACACCCCACCGCTTGTAAATTTTATCTTAAATTCGAACGAATATTTGTGCGATTTAAAATTTTTTTGGAAAGTGTAAATGTAATTTTAACAAAATTCGTTTTAATTTAAACGTCGAAATAAATCACAGACATACCTAAAGGCTTTGCAATGCCATTTTCCGCCCTTTTCTCCAACAATTTTAATAGAAACACGCAACCAACGTGCAAATAAAACAACCTCAGAATATTTTAAATTTTCAAAAACTTTGATCCTTTCTGTTGCAATTATTTTAATTTGAAATTGTTTCAACACTTTGTTTCGAGCATAATGAGCTTCACACGGATCAAGGTAAATTAAAAATAGTCCTGTTTTTTTGCTTAATTTATACACCTACTTAGGGATTTTTTAGAGTTTACCAATTAGAAAGTCGTGTTTCTCTTTTAATATAAGAAAAAATGGGTTTTAATTATAAACATCGATAGAAAAAAACAAAAACTACACAAACAAAAGTTATGCAAGGCGAAAAAAGCCGTTTGAATAAACAGCTCTTACAATTAATAAAATTGTAATAAATGAAAACTATTTTTAAAAGTAAGATTATTTTTGAAAAATAATTTATCGATTATAAATTATTTTTTAACTATAATTGCTCTTTTCTTAAATTTTAATACTTTTTTTTAAAAATATTTAGTGATATTTAAATTGATAGTGACAAAAATTGCTATTTAGAGAAATTGCCCATAATTTGAATCGGTTCCCAATTTTAACAATGACCTTATCTTTGACTTCTTAATACGTAACTCCATATATATCTGTGCCTAATTGTTATAACATGTGTTTCTAACATCTGTCAAAAAAATTAAGAACTACATGTTTACATTTAGCCTAGAAAAAACAAATGTTTAGTGATGTCGCAGATAATGTAATCGTGAATCAAGCTTATGTAAGCCTTAGATTGTAAGGCATCGTAAAGGGCACGCACTAGAGCATTCCAGTGTTCTCTACAAAAAGCGCCTAAATACGGTAATTCCGAACGCTTACGCATTTGAAACTCTAGAGCATTGGAGAAGCTTCATCTACGGCAGCGAAATAAGGTGAAAGGGAACCCGTCGATGGTCAGCCTCGGTGGATGACTCGACAGTCTCGGTTAGGCATCCTGGAGGCCACGCTGGCGAACCTCCTAGTAAAAGTGTTAATAGTGCATCGCATTAAATGTATCAAACAATGGAAAGAAATACAGAAATACCTCGATTATCGCGGTTATTGTTGCCACGAAAAGTACCGCGATAATCAAATACGCACTAATCGGGATAACTAAAGCATATAAAATAAGCGATTGCTGCCAAAGAAATTTTAAAATACATACGTGCCATGTAAAAAATAAACTTAAAGAAAGTAGCTTTCTAAATATTTAATTTAATATTTAGAACACACAACATACCTAAGAAATTATAATTAATCTTTTTTTAAATATTTGTGTAATGTTGCCTGTTAATACTTTTTCTTTGTTTTTTCTTCGTGTAAAACAGGGTAGCAATAGATGGCATTTTTGATTTTTCGTCGTACTTTTATCGATCGCTCGAGATTAGGATCGCTATTAAAGATCTCATCTTTTAACAGTTCAGAAATTCTAAAAATTTCATTCATTGTTTTAAAAGATTTATTTAGTGCTTCCTCATTTTGGGGCTAGTAAGAGCCCAGTGTAATACATATTTAGTTGAGCAGATACAAATTTGCTAATATGTTAAAAGTATCTGAGACTTATTTCTGAGCGGAAACACCAATGTTACTATAATTTTTCACGTAAATGCAGCTGAACTGCATGATAAAACCGCGATAATTCGAATTTGGAACGCAATATTTGAAAGTTAGTATCAAGATACAAATCGCGATAAATCGAAAACCGCAATAATAGAATGCGCGATAATCGGGGTATTCATGTAAATAGTGTGTAAATAAATTACTTAAGAAAGTAATCAATATTTTGACTACTTTAGTTATAGTGTTACTTCAGTAATAAATACATTGCTTAAAATAAGTGACCGTCTTTTCATATTCACCCGTACAGTATAAAAAATTTATGGTAACTACACATTAGCTGTATTTCATTGGACATATTAAAAAATAAATGGGGTAATAGTGTTACATATTGGTTTGTAATATTTGAACTACTTTCTGTTGACAATATCAAATAGTAAAAAAGTAAAGTAAAAAAGTAAGTTTTTTAATTTGGACCACCAATATATTTCTAAATTATAGAATGTTTCAAATATTTTTTTTTTATAAACAAAAGATTAAAGCAAGATAAATTTAATTCTTTAAAATCAGGTCAACTACAGATATATAAAACAGAAGAAATGTCTTAATGATTTATTAAGTGATTCAGATGATGAAGATTATTTACCATTATTTGTCTAACTGTATTTTAACGATCAATTACAGACAAAATGAATTTATTGCATTTTCCGCAAAAGAAGATTGTTAAGGTGCTTTGATAACGTTCAGATTTATTTATTATGAATGGGAAAATTGCCATTCCGAGGAATGGGTCAAACATTTTTTTTGAATATATTATTCAATTGGCTTTTGAATTTTTTGCAGGTAATTAGTAAGTAATTTAATTGAAAATAACAAAGTAAACCAGATTCAATTTAGAGGACAAATTGAACCGATAACAGTACTTTAAAAAATATATTTGGCAACTATCCTATAAAAAATGTTCTCAATTTTGCCAAGTATACAGGGTGTCACACGAACAGTACTGCAGCTTAACCGGGTGATACATAACACCAATATAAACAGTAAAAGTTTATATACAATATGTCCTAAATCTAAAGAATTTGGTGAAAAATCAATTTCAATTTACTAGTAAATGGCAACACAGCGTTGATTCTATATGCTTTTAAAATAGAGTGATGTCATTTAATACGTACTTCATTATTATTTGGCATATTTGATATACGATTTCTATGGCTTTTTTTATTAAAAAAAAGTTTACATATGACTTTATGGCATCGTTATAATAGACTTGAACAAACGTTTTCAAGATATTCTGAATAATAAAGTATCTATTAAACATCTTTTAAATGAAGTTTACGATACCAAAACTCAAACATATAACACATAAAGTTACTTGATTTGGGATATGCTTTTGTTCAGTTTAGGGCCATTTATAAGTGGGTCAAGTTTCAGTACTTAGTCGTGAGGCACCCGGTATATGTTTACAACTTCTTTATAATGATTCTTGGAAAGTTTTTTGATACTATTTTAATCGACTTCTTATGTTGTCCAGGTTTTTCTTAAGTAGCCCGATATAAGGCCCTTTCTTTTTCTATGACTGTAATAATTTATTTAAATTAAAAAAAAACAATTTTTTAAAGTTAATAAGTCACTAGGTATTGCTTGACCAAGATAGCTTGGCGGGTGAAATAGTCCCGCCTACGGATGCGCATGAATAGGGAAAGTCCTGCAAGGTTGAGGTACAGTCGAGATAGAAGTGAAAATACTAATCGGGTGTTGCGTTTCGACGGAACCCTTCAACTTTATTTTGAAAACGGGTTCTTCCCGTTAGAACGGGGCTAGTACAGTCAACTTAGTCAAAAGAAAGGGGTAACTTCCGAATTTTACGGAATAAGCTGAATACCCGTACCAACCTTTATTTTGGTACTACAAATGTTGTGCAAAAAGTCACATATGATAATGTGTAAGGGGCCTTAGATATGAAAGGTCAAAGGTCGCAAAAATTAGTTTTTCGCAAATATCTCGTTTTCTTTGCTTCCCATCGTATTCATATTTTTTATCAAAGTTGTAGAGCATAAAATTCTAGACAAATTTGTTTTAATACCTTTTTTTGTCCGGTTAACAATTCTTGAGATAGAGGGCACAGAGTGTGGTGCGCTTCATTATACCTTAGCACAAAGTCAATCGTGATTACCAGTTTATTATATCGTCTTTTTATTTACTAAAGATTACTAAATTAACTATATAGTTCATTTTTTTTATAAATAGTTCATATACATTGAGTAATCATTTAAAAATATTACTTACCTTTTTAAAACAATTAACGAAGTAATTAAGTAAATCATTCTAAATACCTACTAACCGAGTTTGTTTATATGGTAATGGATCACGCATTTTCTTGGCAGTATATAATGCTCCAAAAACTGAGGACAACATTGATTACTTCAGGTACACACAGTTTATCAAATCGACTAAATCTAATAAACCTGTGCAATTATCCCTTTTACCACGGACAAGTGGAGAAGTTCATCAACATATTAATCGTGTGTACTACCAAATTCAAACTTGGTTGGGTGATGTAGAACGACACCTTAGAGCCGGTAACAACCCCTTTACCATCTGCACCTGATGAACTGCCCATTACAATATTGTGTAACTGCAAAAATGGCTGTGAATCGCGCTGTGGATGTCGCAAATCAGGTATGCAATGTTCTACTGCTTGTGGGTAATGTAACGAACAAGCATGTCTAAATGCATCATCGGATCCATCATACGCGAATCAAGACAATGCATATAACCCCGAGATATTTGAAGATATGACTGGTAATATCAATGATAATGAAGACAGTAGTGATGAAAATAATTCTGAAGGTGCTGGCCGACCTGAGGAAGATGATGAAGACATTAAAATAAAATATTTTCTTTACTTTTCCAAATTTGAATCCAATTATCCTTAATTAGAATAGAATAAATGTCTAAAATATATAAGATTTATAGTAAAGTAAAATATATATTTAGAATGATTTAGGGGGAAAGTGGCATGAAAGAGCCAGTTTTAAAAAAAGGGATAAATAATATAGAAGGACATAAATAAATCAAACTTTTTTTTAAATTTGTCATTGTTTATGCATTTATGTACTTAATGTCATAAAACATTTTTCAAAATTAACGATATTTTTCGACTTCTAATCATTTATAAAAAAAATAAAATTCGGCTCTTTCATAACCTATAGGTATTGAAAGAGCCAACCCGAGTTTTGAATGAGCCATGTTCTTATTACAAGATTAAAACTGCACTTTAACGAAGATATTATTTCATAATAATCTTAAGCTATAATTTTAGATCTTATATATGTAATTATAAAACGTTTTAAATAACACAAACTCTGAATAAAATATTTACTTACATAAATCTAAGAAACTGTCAAAAAATTTGACGTTTGAGATCAATCATTGCAAAAACTTAAAAACATTTTTAGCAAAAATAATGCAATTTCCCTTTTACGCTACAGGATTCATATGCCCAACCGTTACGACTTTGCATCGCTACCACTCTTGATTGCTGTTACTACAATTATTATTGTATATTATGCAATTAAATGGTGGCTCTTTCATTCCACTGCAGTCCGGCTCTTTCAAAACATATTCTCTCAAGAAATAAAATCTCGAAAATTACTATGAAATCAAAGATTAGCCTGCAAAATAAATACGTTATTAGAAGGCCTAATATATCTATAAAATTATAGTGTAATCATATTATTATTAGTTTTGTAAGTATAGGCGTTAGAAAACAAATAAACTGAACTCAAAACCTTACTTTTTGACGACAAAATCTTCAATACATCGTATCAGCGCCGTTTATTGACAGTGAACGGTCAAATTTTTGTGGGCGATATCTGGCTAGTGTTGCTATCTTAAAATAATAATACATCAACGATTCGTATGAAAACTGCCGCGTAATTAATAATGGCTCTTTCAAAACTTGGCTCTTTCAGCTCACTTTCCCCCTACTTAATTACTTCGTTAATTGTTTTAAAAAGGTAAGTAATATTTTGAAAGGATTACTCAATGTATATAAACTATTTATAAAAAAAATGAACTACATACTTAATTTAGTAATCTTTAGTAAATAAAAAGACGATATAATAAACTGGTAATCACGATTGACTTTGTGCTAAGGTATAATGAAGCGCACCACACTCTGTGCCCTCTATCTCAAGAAACGTTGACCGGACAAAAAAAGGTATTGAAACAAATTTGTCGAGAATTTTATGCTCTACAACTTTGATAGGAAATGTAAATACGATAAGAAGCAAAAAAAACGAGATATTCGCGAAAAACTGATTTTTGCGACCTTTGACCTTTCATATCTAAGGCCCCTTACACATTATCATATTTGACTTTTTGGACAACATTTGTAGTACCAAAATAAAGGTTGGTACGGGCATTCAGCTTATTCCGTAAAATTCAGAGGTTCATGTCTAAGCTAACTGGACTAGGCTTAGGATCCATCCGTAAAGTGTGCTGCCAATAGCTTTTACATTTTCAATTACCTATCCTGATAAGCGGCGGGCACTAAGACGTGAAAATTTACTACCCTTTTGTACCTTCAAAATTTTATATTTCATGTATTTTTTCACCAGAATGTACAAAAGTCGAGCGTACAGTACGTCTTTTTCTATCCGAATGCGTTCTCTCTTTATCGTGTGCGTCGCTTGTAAGATTCTCACCCGCCAAGCTATCTTGGTCAAGCCGTAAATGTACACGGAGAAAAAAATATCCTTAATATAACTATCTAACGTATACCCAATTGACGTATTGTTCTGACAAGGATTCGAATGTCTAATTTAACGATATTTATAAATCAATTTGACAATTCATAGTATGATCAAAACAGCTCTACATAATATACTTATAATAAGGATTCATTTATTTGATTCAAGCGTTCAAACGAAAAGCTCTCGTGAACGAGTGCAGTATCCGTCGTGTAGGTAACTGGATAGTTAATTTGAGGATTTGAATAGCTATAATAAGGATATGTATGGTTATTATTACGATATTTTGTTCTCCGTGCATATCCGTTAAATCACTATGACAAGAATTTTTTGAATGTCTAAAACAGTAATACGGATCGTTAGTATAACGATCCGCAATAAGGAAACTCTGGATAGCTAAATTAGCTATACGGCGTATCCCTGTGAAAAATAACTATCCAACGGATAGCTATAATAGGGATACGTATGGTTATTATAACGATATTTTTTTCTCCGTGTAGATATTATATTTATAAGGATATTTTTCTTGTAAGTTAACTTAGAAACTCCTTGAAATGACAAAGAATATAAACCTCGTTCATATAAAACTTTTATAGCGTATTTTTGACTAGGTACATACGTATGTACATTGATATGACGCGATGAAAATTTAAATCGGGAAAATATTATAATTCTAACTTTTTCAACGATCAGTTCCATTAAAAAAAATACAAATCTGATGTAAAGGAAAAATTCAAATAAGTCGCCAGTGGCGCGTATATTTAGTTATGTCAGCGTTCATATGAGATGTTTATTTATCGAATTACGTAATGGTTATATTAATATTCGCAAAAAGTGTACCTACCACTCTAAAAACATAACTGTTTCAGAACAAAACATGGGCAATTCATAAACTACTTAAACGTAAAAATATGTTATATAGTTTTTGCTTTATTTTATCCTAATATTTTAAATAAGTTGCAATTTTCCAAAATAAAATTAAAAAAAATTTAAAATCTGACATTGTTATGAACAAAAGGCAGTTGTATCGCGATATTCGTAGCAAAAATTTTATGCTAGAATATATAAAATATTCAGTTAGGAGTAGTAATTAATGAGCCCAAAACTTTTTGCTGTTTATATACACCCAAGTTCAAATGAAATGTCGCATTTCCTAGGTCAGTTCTAAAAAAACGCTGTTAGTTTCGACTCATGTTGTTGTTTAGAAAAGGCAAACCGCATAAAACGTTAAGAATTTGTAAAGAAAGGATTAAACCTATAACAATAGAATCAAACGAAGGGCTCCTTCTATTATTCCCATAAATACAGTTGCACTTTGAGTCCTGGTTCTCTTTAGTTATGAGAGTAATACTTTTTAAATGTTACCCTGCGAAAAAGGTCTGATAAATTCTGATAAAATTTAGAAAATTTCTTATCAGAATGTATGAGTTTAATAATTTTTTATAAGAATGAAAAATTATTCTAATAAGTTTTCATAAGAATTTATCAATTGAAATTTTTTATTACTTTTCTTTCAGAAATCACTGACTATACAGTCGAACCTGGATAAGCGAGAGTTCAAGGGACCGCGATCTCGTTTTCGCTTATATAGGTTTTTCGCTTATACAGGTGTAGGAGTGGCTTTTCTCCCTTATAGATTAAAATGACGGGACCTGACAATTACTCTCACTTATAGTGGTTTTTCACTTATCCAGTTCTCACTCACTCAGGTTTGACTGTACTTTTATAAGGGTGTATAAGATTTAATGAATTATGATATTTTATAACTTAATACTACTGGCAGTTTATGAGATTGAATAACGATTTTCGCTTTAGAAGTTTTTTAAGTTTATTTCAATGTATTGTCAATATGAATCTATATAGTAAATTATTATGTTATAACACGTATAAAATTTCTCTCAGATAATATTTTTTTTAAAAATCCGTAAAATTTATAAGTTTTAATAAAAATTATGGTATTGTGTAATACTTTATTAAATAGTAAAATATAGTTATTATATTTTGTGAGAAAAACAAGGATATTTTTTTTGCAAAATTAAATACGTATAAATCTTCTTAAACATGTATTCAGGAACATTATTCAGGTTGCAATACAAAACTAAAGCTATTGTCAGAAAAACAAAAATAGTGCTTATTTAAAAAAATATTGTTTTTCATTCTAACTAAACTTAACATTATTATTTCAAATATACCTTGTTAAAACGAAGACGAACTTCGACAGAAAAGTAAAAATAGATATTAGGTGTTTGAATAATACACCCAACTTCTTGATCGGATCTATTGTTAAAATTTTAATCCCGCAGTTAAACATCTCTGAATGCATTGAGTTGTTCACTTAACTGTGAAAATACAAGAGCCGCAACTAACAGCGGTTTTTTAGAACTGACCTAGGCTATGCGACATTTCATTTGAACTTCGGTGTACCACTTCTAGCCAATCCCGTAAGACGAACTGCTGGTTTGATAAATCTGGTAACACTGTGCGAGTTTGTATATATTTTATGGCAATATGGATAAATATTTGTGATTGGTTTGTTCTTATAACTGTTATATCTAAAATATTTAACAAAGATATAATTTAAATTGATAAACATTGTTAAACATTCTTTACATTTAAGTTTATCTCCAAAGAATTCATGAGTTAAATAAATGGGCTGTTGCCTGTTTGCTTTTAGTGTATCTCTTCCACTACTTGAGCGGTATACATTTTTCATCATTTATTAATTAATATCTCAGACACTCTGTTGTAACTATAAATTAGACTTCTTTTAAACAATTTATAAGTTGTTGTTTAATGTTGCTTTAGTTTCGTGTAACAATCGTAAAAAGAGTTTCTTAATTATAATCATATATGTAAATCTAGTTTTCTGTATCCCGTATGGTGCAATGTATAAAAGTCGCAAAAACTCAATCTTTGGAATTGAATATCTCCGGAACTGTATTTTTGATAAATTTCATTTTGCACCAATCAGCGCAAAATTATTTCAATAGTAAACTGTCTAAATTTCAAAAAAATCCTAAAACAATGCATTTAGAGGTACAACTACCTTAAACTAGAAAAAGTTTGGAGGTGTTTAAAAAATTACTTTCTTCCTCCTGAAATAAATGCCTGATTTGAGATTTATTGTCATCCATAAATAGATCTCCCTTTTTCAAAAATATTTTACTCCAGATAATTTTAGTTAAAATACTTTTGAAAAAATATATCATTAAGTCTAGAAGTATAAGAAATAAACTCAATGTAAGAAAATTTCTAGTTGTGTAACAAGGTCTATGTCACACTTCATAATAAAAAAAAGTGTTTTTAACAAAGGATACATCAGTTACTGCTCATCCATTATATAATGATTATTTCTTCAGTACTAAAGCCTGGTAACAGTTTTCTTTGATGCATTTATATCGCTAGTAGTTTTGAATGAAGTGAATCATTCTATACCTTAACATTGTCACTGAGCTCTAATAAATGGTACAAAGCCCGCTATATATTTCGAGCTAAATTACGTTTCTTCTAATAGTTTACAGCCAAATCATTGTTTGAATTGTTTATATTCGGCAAAAACAAAAATTTGAAATTTCCCGTTAACTTTTAAGTTGCTCAATAAGAAATTTGTGTTGGCATTGCGTATGCGCAAACTTTTTGGGCTGCGAGTTTAGTCGTGCCGAGTATTTTACCGCTATCGAGTGCCAAAATTTCGGCAAGTTCTTCATCAGTCAGGTATTTTCTTGCTATTAACAATAAATATATAATAAACAAATTATTTAAATACAGAATCAAGTATAGGGTTAAATTTAAATGACCGATATACCTAGATAAAAAATAGCAAATGTACTGACTTTCAAATTCTCATCGCACGTCTGGCAAAGTTCGATATTCCCTCCATTCCAATTCTGTACACAAATAACAAACCGAAGATATTCGTGGTAAGCAATTTCAGATTTAAAAGTAATGTGTGAGTTGTTAACTCGTCTTGACCATTACAAGGACCAAAAAAAATTGCGAGTTTATAAGTCTTGTGCACTTTAAACTTTAAAAACCCAGTTTTTAAATTAAACACTTTTTTTTTACAAATAATGCAATTGAATTAACTTTATTTACAAATAAATTATTACTTTTTTTGTAAAATTTGAAAATTACTTATTAATATTCAAGATATGTTTTTCTGAATCTTACTTAAAATCACAAATCAGACATTTATTTTTGGACAAAGGGAATGTTATTAAGTATAGCGAACGCGATAGATTAATCTAATCAAACCCTCGAAAAAGATCTATGGTATAGCGTTCAAAGCGGAAAAGTTTTTCGACATCTCCAGAAGCTGTGATACCGAGAACGAAATACACATACAAATGGGACCGATTGCGGTAATAAGTAGTTCACGTCTCTACTCCGCTAGCTCTCGGTGACATTAAAGGTGATCTTCCACGAGCGGTGAAAATAAATAAATAAAAGTTTGTAAATAAATTAGTGTAGTGCATTAAACTGTAAGTAAATTAGTAAGTTAAATAATTATTAACTAAATCCTCTAGTATTTTAGTTATTGTAAGTAATTTGTTAATTCTTCTGTTAAATAAAGTTTTAATTGATGTTAAAATAAGTGACCGATTGTTAATATTTGCAACCCTAGCGAATTTGTTACATTATGTTAGGAACCATGTCAGATTTTTTTACTAATATTCCTTCATCGACGAAATTATTGAAGACATCAAGAATACACATACAACATTGTTGTTGCAACTCGCTTTTGTGTTTTGAAAACATCGTAGAAAACTGCACGATTTCGAAATACTTAGATTTTCACATAACCTGAAATAGAAAGTTACATAAAGCACATTAGAATTGTAAAAATTAAACTATCGTACTTTTTTTTTACATTTTATAATTAAAGAAAAATTAAAGTTCCCAATATTATTTGTTAAGATATCATTAAAACTGAACAGGTTTCTAATCCTGATATTTTAATATATGTATAGGGTAGGTTTAGAAAACTTATAGAATTTTATTTCACATTTTAAAAAAATGGAGAAAAATATCTTAAGAGTTTTTAACAAAAAATATAACTTTCAAAAATTTATAATTCCTTTATTTATTGACAATTGTTAAAGACGATCAAAATTCGTAATTGTAAGATTAAACCTAAAATAAGCTAAAATATCAATCGGGTCTTACTAAAATTCTGAGAGAATCACATTTGGAAAACAATGTACCTATATTTTTCAAATATCCGTTTCGTAAGAGCATTATCAATTTTCAAATTGTTGAATAAGGGTAAATTTAAATACGTATTATAAAGCGTTTCAAAATAAAACGCAATATGTATTTACTGTATAACATACATTTTTTATCATCATATTATTTAAAATTTTCTACAGAAACGAATTTTTCTTTTCAATTTACATTTTTCTTTGTTTTATTTATAGATTCTTATATCAACCCACAAATGTCCCTCTACGCAAGTAATCGAGTATTAATAATGGAAACGTTAATTTTTTTCAAGTAAATTTGCCTCTATAACAATATTTACATCCGAAACGGGGAGTATTTAAAAAAATTATGTCCGTTTGTTTTTAAAATATTTAAATCAAAAGCATTTGTATCCCGACCCCATACAAAGCTTTAGAATGCTTAGAACTTAATGGATATTTCGGTAATTCGGTTTTATGTTTAATCAATAATGTAAATACTAAGGAACTATGAAATTTCCAGGGATAATCGTAGAGAATATCTTTAGACAAGTTTGTTAATAGTTCCTCTAGTTACTCTATTAACTCGCTCTGTTTTAATTAAATTTAACCAAACAAACTGCTTTGCTGCATTTCTTATTTCCCTGCCTTCAAGTTCCTTGGTGCGTTTTACAAGGGGAACCTTGCAACATTTAAATTCATGAAGAATATTAAACGTTGTACGTATTCCAACAACACAATTTAATTATGTGGTTCGAATTAGAATTTCGATCGGTCATTTTAATTGTTTGCTATGCTGCGTCGTTTTGTCTTACTGTTTTCTTTATTCTCGCTTCGTGTTTGAGTCGGCCCTTCTTTATTCCGCAAATTTGATAAAGTAGAAAAAAAATCGAATTAAATTTTATAAGCAGTTCGGCCGCGGAAGTCACCCCTGTGCGTAATCCTCCGTATAAGAGGTGACTAAATGTCACGTGCCATACTAGGTGGGGTTTGTCATACCCCAAAAATTAAGCGATCTAAAATACACAAAATTGTACTTTATACACGTATGACAGGTAAATAATAAGAAATATATTTTAATAACTAATGATGAATAGGTTTAAGTAAAACACATATTTATTTATTTATGCATTAGAATAGACTTTGATTAATAAAAATACAAAAACTTAACTTCTTTTTCAATTTATAAACTTCTAGCGGGCTTACGCGGTGACGCACGGGCATTGCAATTAAAAATTTTTTTAAAATAAAGTAGCCTATATGACTCAGCCATAAACTTTGACAATTTGACAATTCATAGTATGATAAAAACAGCGCTACATATTATGCTTATAATAAGGATTCATTTATTTGATTCAAGCGTTCAAACGAAAAACTCTCGTGAACGTGTGCAGTTTCCGTCGTGTAGGTAACTGTACAGTCAATATGAGGATTTGTATAGCTAAAATAGAGATACGTATGGTTATTTTAACGATATTTTGTTCTCCGTGCATATCCGTTAAATCACTATGACAAGAATCTTTTGAGTGTCTAAAACAATAATACGTATTGTTACTTTGACGATCCGCAATAAGGAAACTCTGGATAGCTAAATTAGCTATACGGCGTATCCCTGTGAAAAATGACTATCCAACGGATAGCTAAAATAGCGATACGTTTGGTTATTTTAAGGATATTTTTTTCCGTGTATAATAATGATTGAGTACTTATCTGTGAACTTTAATTAAAAGAGTGCACCTGGGGCACCGTGAGTTTTTCAATAAATCCTTAAAAAACGGGCTCTACCATAATTTTGATCTCCGAAACTAAAAGAGCTAAACGATTAGATCGGCACAAAGAGAAAACGCGGTTTTTTAACATTCTGTAACAATTTTAAAAACCATTTTTTTACGATACGATATATTTTTCTCATCTCTTATGTTAGAATTATTTATCAAAAATAAGTCACTAAACAAACAAATACATAAAACAGTAGCAAACTACAATACGTAAATATATCCGAAATAAAAAGCATCCTACTCTGAAACGTCCTCTACCTGTCAATTTAAATCCCGCCAAAATCGGTTCAGCTGTTTCCGAGATATACAGACGGACAAACAGACAGACAGACAGACAAAATTTTAAAAACGCGTCTTTAGGCTTTAGTAACCATCAAATAACCATATTACCTTAAGAAAAATTCTTTATTTTGAAATCACAGACAGACACTTTTTTTAATTATATGTATACAGGGTGTTTTCGAAAATATATCAGAGCCGAAAAGGGGTGGTTGGGAACAATTAATAAAAGACATTTTCGAAAGAAACACATCCAATCGATGTAGTATGGAGAAATTGAAAAAATTCAATTTTTTCCCCAAAAACTGTTTTGGAACCACTAGTTTTTTCCTATTTATAAAACAACGGTAATTAAAACTTTTAAAATTATAAAGATCGCTCACGTTCTTTAATCTTGCATGCTTTATTTATTGTTCGATAAGCTTTTATTATACAAGCAAACCTACTCGGCTGGGAAATTTATCCTTGAACTTCATTTTGACCTATAATTTTGATTACAAATAAAAGACGTACTAACCTACCGTATGTTTTACCACTTACATTTAAATAAGTAATAATTCATCTACAAAAAAAGGCTAAAGAAAGCGGCGTGGCCCAAAGGTTTAGTATGTGAACTAATGCGCTAGCGACCTGGGTTTAAACCCACACAAAACCATCCTATAACTTTACACTTGTCTCCCTTACAAGGCAGGAGATAACTAACAAGGGTAAAACTTCCCCAGGAAAATTTCCCCAATAACAACTTTTGTGTCTTTGAAATACACTACGACACACGACAAAAGACACAAGCGGGAAAATAGCCTACTCCCGGCTAAAGACACGGCCCTGAAGAAGAAAGGGTTAAAATTCGTATGCACAAATTTTATTTGAGTTTACGGAGTCAAATACCTATAAATGTTATTCAGAAAAGAGCGAAAGATTTGCTGACTTAAAAAACGTGTGTAGTAAATATCGCATTATTAATACAACGATTATAAAATATTCTCGTAGTCTCCTTTTTCCAATGTTGTCCTTGTAATGCAAATATAAAAAAAGCGAACACATAATCAAAGTTTGTCGCGCCTATTACATAAAATAAAAACACAGGATATCGTTAGTATCATGTTACACTCTATGCAGTCATTGTTTAATATTTTGCTTTTATATCGCGCAAACTAATGGACTAACTATTTTATTTATTTTTTAAAAATAGGATTGTTGAGCTCTAACTTAGATTTGTTTCTTAGACGATTTAATATTGATCTAGGTCAAGAATATAGGTTTAATTAGAACTTAGACACGTTAACAGTCTTTATTACAAGTACGTTGAATACGTTTTGTTAGTACAGTATTAATTTTTTTTAGGATTTGAAATTATATTTATTTGACGCTTTGGTTTTTATTTAAGTTTTGATTACACCTTAAAACAGGTTTCTTTGCAGACTTATGCAAATTATGAACATTTAAACTATCTTTTTCAATACGACATATAATTGACCTTTAAGGGTGGAAGCAAGCTACTTCTAGTGAATGCGACCGATATAAGATTAAAAATTTGAAATCAGCGATTACACGTTTCTTAAATCATCGTTGTTTTGTTTATTACTGCATTTATATTATAAGCATATTTGTCCCCTATTATTCTTGAACTTGAATTTAGTTGTTTTTACACTGATTTAATATGCATTTTTTGATGCGTTGGTTTTTATTCCAATTTTCATTAAAACATTTTTTTTTAAATGAATACACAAAATGTTGTTATTATAAGGTTATTATGATAATAAAATTTAATATAGTTTTGAAAGTTGTCTTGCGACGAAAACCACCCCTAAATTGTCTAATTCTTTTTAAAAAGAAAAGAAGTGTTAAAGCTGATAAAGACTGAACCTTGATATTTTAACTCAGGCACGTTTGTTTTAAAAATAAAAATAATTTATGAGCAATTCATTTTATGTGTGTATAATAACATGTATCGTTTTATCGTTTTAGGCCGTCGGATATGTTTTTAATTAGCCAATTTAACGTTGTCATAGGTCAAAAAACCTGCGGTTCTCAAAATATGGTCTCAATTTTGATTTTGCTATAACTTTGTAAATTAATGAATTTAGAAATATTACCAAATAGAAAGTATTCTAAAAAATCCCCTCCACCTCCTATTTCCGGCTCTGACAACTATTCGTAAACACCCTGTAGATGTATAGATGTATATGTGTATAGATGTATAGATTAAATCTTTTCTTGAGTATCAAATTCCAAACGCACGTGTCAATTACGATACCGAATATTAAAAAATTCTAACAAGAATTTTATTCTTGCCTCCTTATTTAAATACTTTATTTCACGGCAATTTCTTAATGAAAAAAGTAAAAAATTGTAAAAAATAAGCGAAACCCTAAGAAGAAAATTTGAGAGCCCAACTACGGTTTTTGAATTACTTCAATTTTTTTTAAATTAAATTTTTCATTGTTAATTGTGGCGAAAAGCGGAGTGTGCACATTCGCGCTCAAAGTGGCATACTCTGATCTCGACAAAATGAAGCGCTTCTTTTACCTCCCTCGCTCGGAAATGTGCCACTTTTCACTCAAACGTGCACATCCTTTGCATTCGTGGAATTTCTCTATGTTAATAGCCAATGTTTCAAATCAAAAGAATTACTCTAGTCAGGTTTATTGCATTATTTGATTTGAAAAAAAGATTTATATAGATATCCCCAATGTGAATCTTAATATTGCATTATTGAAAAACGTTAAATAATTCTATGCGTGACTAGAAGATTTTTGAATGGTATAATTAAATACATCAAACCATATGGGAAGAATTAGTAAACACTCCGAAGTAGGGACATTTGGGGTACAATGGAACGAAAAAGTTATTTCTATTTTTAGAAAAATCTGTGTATTATATTTTTATAATTTCTGCTTAAAACAATTAAGAACAGACCTAAAACTGTTGATTGAACACAAAAAAGAGATTAAAAATTAATCTTAAACCTAAAATATTTACGTGTTTGTAAAAAACTTTTTTTGTTTCATTGTGCCAGGTCTGGGGTACAATGGAACATGGCCAATAAATAGCGTAAGATCATAAAGTGTATTAAAATAAATTATTAACCAATGAAATACTTACTTAACACTCTTGCTTGCTAAGCATGGACTTGGCAACAACAATTTTATATCTATAATTGACACTATTGCCATGTCAGGTTTTAGAGGAAAGTAAAAGCCTCTCACATATTAGTCTCACTATGCAGATCCCTATAACTTTTTCTCATATGCTCTCTAACCAATATGACTTTAAAATCTGCAACAAAAAACCAATAAAGTAAATGGGGTTCTATGTTGCAGTGTTCTATTGTGTCCCGTTCCAAGGTGCCCCATAACGTTTCAAAAGTATCAAACGCGAATTTTAAAAACTTGGTAATGATTTCCATTTTATATTCAACTGTATTAAATAGTCAATATGATTAAAATTTATGTAAAAAAATATCACATACCTTACTAGTATACTTTTTCAGTAAAAACAATAGTTTTTGGGTAAGAAAATGTAACTTTTTACTAATGAAAACAATTTTTTTCTTCCCAGAACTTTGTTGTTGCAGAGCGGCCTAATTTTACTGCATTCCCGTTTGGATAGTTAGGCACTGTAATCGCTCAAAACAGAAACCCGCGAATTCGTTTGGTATTTGAATATTAATCGTCGTTGTTCCATTGTACCCCGCGTTCCATTGTACCCGAACTGTCCCTACACCTAAAAATATATTTATCGGGCTCGCTGCAATTAGACGTGGTGAAAGCACCATGATAATTTATCAAAAGGAATAAAATCTAGAACATTTTTAAATAAAAAATAAATCTAAATTTATTCGATTTTGAATTGAAGAATATAAGATTAATATAGGCAAATCCAATAAATACCAGGATGTGCGCATTCGAGCAAAAAGTGGAACATTTCTGAGCGAGGGAAGCAAATGCAGCGCGACTCGGAGCGGCGCGATTCATTTTGCCGTGATCGAAATGTGCCACTTTGAGCTCGAATGTGCATACTCGGTTTTAAGCACGATTACCAAACGTCCCGTTTTAACAAGAAAAAAATTGGTCGCGTTAATTACACCCCACCGCGTACAAGGAAGGTTAAATAATAAAATATCGTTCGCCTTGAATAATTTAACAAACAAGAATAAGACTTACTAACAAGCTTTGCCTAGCGGTATGTAAAAATAAAGATTTAAAAGTTTGTTCTCGTAAAGAATTACGTCGAAAAATTTTCGACGAAGCGTAAAATTCGTAAGCCCACGTTCCAAGAAACTACCGTTACCCGAGACATTAAGATTTATTTTAAGGGGGTTACAACCCCATTTCCAATCAATCGGAATTTGTTTCGTCGTGTCTGTGTGTGTGTTTCTTTTTCTTTTCGGAAGCTTTCAGCAAGTCGTTACAAAGAAGAAAGTTTAGTTGATACTTTAAAAAAAAAGTTAAGCAAGTTGTTGTGCCTCCCCGTTTCCTTTATTTTCCATTGAACGTATTAAGGGCGTCTTCGGATTATCACGTGCGCGTATAAGGACTTCTGCAAGCAATAAAAATCAAAAAGGTTGAGAATACTAAATACTGCAAGGTTTAACTCTAGTTTCGAAACTAAAAAATAAAATAAAAGGACGGAGGAGTTTGATAACAACTTTCTTTTGACCCCATTTTATTATTTTGGAACAGCTGCCGCCCTTTAGTTTTATTATTAGATTATGTACGTGTCTTTGTGTTATTTTTTTAATAACACACGAAGACACACATTTGCAGAATTTTCAATTTTGTGCAACCCTCGTCCTCTTTGCAAATGAGTTTTGTTGATATTTGCTGACTGTACGTTTCTGAATTTTATTAAAATCTTACGCCTGTTTTATTTTCTAAATCTATTCTGCTTTATAGTTGACTTTCAGAATATCTGGCTAACACTTTAAAAGGCTATAATTTGTCTTAAAAAATAAATTATACAATACCTATAAGCTTGTTTGTAAATATTTAAAGAGGAAAGTCGCTTTGTTGAATTACTTGAAATTTATTTAAAAACCATTAAAGCAGGGATGTAAATTGATATTTTCCATCGAAAATGAGTAAACATATTTCTTTCATTAAACTGTCCACAAGAATGACAGATTACCCATCTATAAAACGCTCTCATATTGTGAGTTCGTGACAAATATCATAATCTTAGCGTGAAAGCTTTTTCAAACGAAGAATACCATCGTTTAGTCCTTTTTAAAATTTAATACCACGAGCTTTATTGATATTTTGTTATTTTTATATTATTTTCAGATATACTATTATTTTTATAATATGAAATGTATTCGTGCTTTTAATTAAATATAATTGTGTAAATATAATATTACAAGAGCTGGAAGATATCACTGTCTGGAACTACGTTTATTGAACAATATTAATCGTATATAGCGGACTGTCAGACCTATCTTCAAAAGCAAAATATACTTGGTTTTTTTCTAGAACAGTTTGGTCATTAATTTAATTAAAATAAGCAAACAAAACATTATTGAAGCATAAATCAGAATTTATATAAGTAATTCAAAAAATTCTAACTGTGTTGTTGATTCGTTTGATATTTTGTGAAAAAAATTATTATAAATATAAAATAAAATGCATTAGTTACTTTAACTGATTGTGAGCCTACATGGTATTTCAATATTTCTGTTTATTAAACAAAATGGCGTTCGTGAAAAGTTAAGCGGTTTTATCAATCAAATACATATTACGCTATTTTTTGGTAGTACCATTTACCTATAATGTTTTATAGTTTCACTTACAATACAATTTTTGAAGGTTTTCTTAAACACGTATATAAGAATGATATGTTTTACCAACCAAGATCCAGAACAGTTAGTTATGAACGTTCGTTTTTGTTAACAGCTATAAAGACATGGAATAAGCTACCATCAGAACTTGTTGCCTTAGTTATTTTAACAGAATTTAAATCTGCATGTTACCGTTGGTTTTTTGATAGAGACGTTTAAGTTGTTCAGATTCAATATCAATAGTATAGTCAAAATTAACGTTTTTATTTTCCTTATTGTGTTATTGTGTTTCATGTTATTCTGATTTTGTTATTATTATATTAATTTGAATACTCACTATGTATATATTGATATTTTACGGCCCTTAAGAAACACTTGTTCTAGGGTCGCTTTTCCTTTAAATAAAAAAAAAATATTTATATTTTTTTGAAAATGCACAGTTTTTAATAACCAAAGTTATACCGTCCAGTTTTAGGCGCTCGTGAGATTGAGTTAATTTATTTAGAATTATCAATGTTTTAACGCTCTAAAAATCATAATTTTTAATCAAAAATTTAACAGCTCCTATATAAAAGGACTAACTATCGAACGCATTTTTTTTTAATGCTCATAAATAATATATTTAGTCTATTTAGAGCAGGTTTGAGTCGCAAATGCGTTCATGTGTACATACATATATTTGTATGTTCAGAATATGTTTAAAAACCCACTAAAATGTAAACGATTTATAACCCCTGAAGGCTTGCATTTCAATTTATTTTGTAAAAATACATCGAAAAATGAAAACTATTGAAAGTGTTAAAGCGACCAGCTAATACGGTTGCCTCGCAGAATATTAAGTTTGCTTCTTTAAATATCCTGTCTAAATTGGGATGTAAACAAAAAATTAAAAACAAATATTTCCTGTAAAAGTAATCCTGCTAGTAACATCTAATGGGAAGTAATGTCAATATAAAAGATTAAAAACTCTTTTGAACGTATTTGTTAGATTCTCTTTAAAAACTAATCAAAAACTGTCGAATTACATTAACAGAACAAACAGGAAGCGGAAGGTGGGTCGAAGGTGCGATGTTGACATAATATTCCTGATAAACAACCACTTCTAATGTGGCGTCGATTAAAAGAAAACCTAAATTTCAACATATCTTTTTTTTAACCAACTTTATGTTTTGAGCAAATAACGGCTTGAAAATAATTATTCCAGCATAGAAATTTACAGTGTTTACTTTTAGAAAAAGCACTCATTTAAATTGCAACATCAAAAAGAGGGATCTTTCGGCTGTTGTATTTTCGAAAAATTAATATCTCATCGGCTAACTAAATATTGAACACTTTCGTAATTTTGTTGATCGAGTAAATAATTAAATCGGACATTTGTAGGTGTTTTTTATTCATCCAACTTCTTGTTGGACGTTTTATTAAAATTTAAGCTTCAACCCTTCGACAAGATGAAACAAATCCAGCTGTTTTTTTTTGCTATCGCCAAAAATGAAATTTTAAAAAGGACACAAGTCGATTAGAAATGATTTGACAGTCGTTATCGAAAATGTGTCTCGACGAAACCCCAAAATGAAAATATTACGCCCCCAAAGTCGTTAGCACATCATTTATAAAACATTTAGTAATATTCATCTCCTAAACTAGGAAGGCCACGAAATCGATGAAACCACATTTTCTGCAGCAGCGGAAAATTGAGCAAGTTGCAAAAAGGAGGCCTTCGAATATCTTGAAATTTAATAAAGCATTTCATGCTTTGTAATTTAACAATTCATGTAAGCACGAATTCACAATCATTTATATTTTATAATTAAATTTGCGTCGTAACCAATTTAATTATTTTATCGTAAGCTTTCGCACAAATTCGAAACGAGAAGAACAAAAAGCAGAGCTAAATCTTTTTCTGGGGCGAGAGAACATTTCCGATAATTATTTTTTGGCTCACCCAATTTGATAATTTAGGGCAGCGAAATTACTTTAACTTAATGTCAACCTAATCTGTTATTATTCAAAAATTACTTTGACTCCTTGTCTTTGAATTATTTATAGAGCGTCAGGAGGCAAGGTCGTGGCGTCTCAAAAGACACTTCATAATCTCTTACCACATCTTTAAACAAACTTTTCAAAAATATTGTTCAAAGAATTAAATAACAATTTTTATAATGATTTACATCACCGTTTAGCAATCCTTTCGCCTTTGCAATTCCCTTGTGGCACAATTCAAGTTTTAGGGCAATCCCAAAATTCATTTCAAGCCAACGTTGACCCAAAGAAAAATCACAAGTATTTGTGAAACTACTGTAAAGTAGTTATGGTTACTTTTTTTAAAATGGTTTGCTGAATCCAAATTTTCAATAATAGTTTGTCGGTTTTTTCATCGGTTGGCTGTTTTCAATATCTTTTCTGTTAAACGTGCTGTTTGTTCGGGTCTACGAGGCCCAAAATGTTTTGCAACCGCTCATAAATTATACATTATTGATGTAAATACAACTAAATTGTTTCATATCGTCACCTTATATAAGAAGTTTTATTATTAATTGAAGCGGCAAGTGGATAAAGGGGTTAAGTGATATTTTTGAATTTTTAAATAGTAAGTCATGGATGAAGGTGTTATATGTAAGAGAAATTCATAAACCTTTATGAGAATAATCTGTAATTTTTTAGAAGCCCTGATACTGATACCGAGACACACATATAAGCGCAACCGACTTCCGTAATAAACAGTCTAACAAGGGAATCTTTCTAGTTGCCCGTGGTTTTACGCAACAAGACCCACCATTCGATAGGGCATCAAATACTACTCTAGAAACCGTTTAAAAATTTCCCGAAATTATTCGGGTTATGCCTCAGAAATGTGTGTTAATTTATCAAAACGGGCTTCCGCTATTGTATACCGCAAATTGCACTTTATTAAACGTTATGCGGTGGTCGAGTAGAGACCCACTCACTCTCAAATCTTTTTGAATTTTGTCGCCCCGGGTTCGAGTCCTTTAGGGAGCAAAGCGAGTTTTGCAATCTTTTGCAATATTTCAGAAATTACTTAAAATTTGTAATTGAAAATATAATTAAAGATATGGCTTTAGTTTAGTATGAAAGACAATCTTATTTAGATTTTATAAAAAATATATGTATGGTACTTATTTTTGATATAAACTACAATCATTTAAAGTTTTAAAAAAATTATGGTCTATTGTTAGTATAATTTTCAAATACATTTTATAAGTTTTGTGTATAATTGGAAGCAATATTTGCTCTCTCTCGCATTGCCATATAATTTAGAGTCATGGAATCAACTTTAAAAAACACAATTCCAATATTTTCAAAGATGACGAGTTATTATTAAAAGATTACCTTCCAAACTAAAATGATCAAACACTTCCGAAAAATATATAATTTAATAGTAGAATTGCTTGTATTTACACACCACTTCAGAACTATTTGGTTTGTTGCTAGATAATAAATCAAACTTGTCTGAATTACAGCACTACCTCGGCAAGTTACGACAATTTGAAGACTTTCTAAAATTCTGAGGAGCAGTATAAAAATTAGTTTCGGTTGTGCTTTAGGTCAGAAAAGGTATTGGGTGCGAAAGTTTGTCAGTGTGTACCTATGTAGGGGGAAAGTGGCATGAAACAGCCAGTTTTAAAAAAAGGGAGAAATAATATAGAAAGACATAAATAAATCAATTTTTTTTTTTAATCTGTAATTGTTCATGCATTTATGTACGTAATGTCATAAAACATTTTTCAAAACTAACGATATTTTTCGACTTCTGATCATTTATAAAAAAAATAAAATTTGGCTTTTTCATAACCTATAGGTATTGAAAGAGCCAATCCAAGTTTTGAAAAAGCCATGTTCTTATTACAAGATTAAAACTGCACATTAACGAAGATATTATTTAATAATAATCTTAAGCTATAATTTTAGATCTTATATAATTATAAAACGTTTTAAATAACGCAAATTTTGGATAAAATATTGACTTACATAAATCTAAGAAACTGTCAAAAAATTTGACGTTTGAGATCAATCATTGCAAAAACTTAAAAACTTTTTTAGCAAAAATAATGCAATTTCCCTTTTACGCCACAGGATTCATATGCCCAACCATTACAACTTTGCATCGGTACCACTCTTGATTGCTGTTACTATAATTATTATTGCATTTTATGCAATTAAAAGGTGGCTCTTTCATTACACTGCAGTCCGGCTCTTTCAAAACATATTCTCTCAAGAAACAAAATCTCGAAAATTACTATGAAATCAAAGATTATCCTGCAAAATATATACGTTATTAGAAGGCGTAATATATCTATGAAATTATAGTGTAATCATATTATTATTAGTTTTGTACGTATAGGCGTTAGAAAACAAATAAACTGAACTCAAAACCTTACTTTTTGACGACAAAATCTTCAATACGTCGTATCGGCGCCGTTTATTGACGGTGAACGGTCAAATTTTTGTGGGGGATATCTAGCTAGTGTTGCTATCTTAAAATAATAATACATAAACGATTCGTATGAAAACTACCGCGTAATTGATAATGGCTCTTTCAAAACTTGGTGTTTCATGCCACTTTCCCCCTAAACGTAGGTAGGCGTATGATACATATAAAAAAATTCTAATTTTGATACAACAAATATTAATTATAACATTAGCAAAGATATGAAATTAGAAATATAATACACAATTTTTTTTAAAAAAAGAAAAAATTATGATGTAAAAGTTTTAGTTACGATATTTTTTTTAAATTCTTTTGCAGATTTCATGTGTAGTAAATGTAAAGTAATTTTTTTTTTAAATTATAAGAATTGTTAAATTTGCTTGACTTTTTAGAGTCTTCTTCTTTTTATGTTAAGGTTTAGCCCTATTTTTTTCGTTGCCCTTACAAGTTATCTTGTGACGTTGACGTCCAGCTCACATGCCGGCGTCAGTGAGGTCTCGCTGCAGACGTTTTGTATTAGGTGTCTGCGTCTGCACTTTCTTTGCTAATCTTTCTTCTTTCATTCTTTTAATAAGGTCTGTCTAATATGTTCTCCTCGATTTAGTCTATCTGACAACATCCTGCACTTCACATATTTTCCGGATCTTTTCGCTACGTACCCTATCATCTCAGCATAGCTCAGAACTTGTATTTTGCAGTTTTCCATTCTTTATCCTATGTTAGTGTTCTTAACGCTGTTTAGTACTTGGTGCAAATTAAAGCAGTGATGTGGACTTTTGAAACTTTAATTCCAGAACATGATCTTTCGTATCCCGAAACAAGAGTTTTTTGGGGTAAATTTCTCCAATTAATACGAGTTTCTTCGGCGTTGTATACATTTTCTATTTTATAATCATTTTCTTGAAGGTACACTGCTATTGGAAGTGTTTTATCAAAATATTTATCAAAATAAAACACTTCCATTGGCAGTGTAGGCAAGAATTTTTTTTTTAAATATTCTTAAACCTGAAAGTATGCGGGTAATTTATCTTTCTGAATAGATATCTGTCGACCAATCAGGTCATTTGGTGTTCTCTAATTGAATACAATGAGATCTTGTTATTTTTTTCCTTTGGTGAAGGGCTGAATGCGGATATTCCTTTGCGAATCTCTTAATTTTGTCTTGGTGTTTTTTAATATAATTTACCTACTACTTATTAAGTCTTATTAAATGTTTCCCAAGTTTCATTAGTTTCTACAGCTTTATTGTGCAGTTCTTTTATTTTTAATTTATTCTTTATCGGAATTTGCTGGTTAGAACCATTTGTTCTGCGATTAACTATTAACGTTTGGTAAATGACCATTTTGTTGTTAATTTTTCATCATTCCATAAAATTTATTAAACGGTATTATCGTGCGAATAGGATACACAAGCAACATCACACTCGCAGCGAACTTAGATTTGTACAGATTGCACTAAAGTCTAAGGACGTATTAACTGTCGACTTTCGTTAATGATCAACTAAATGCAAAATTTTGGAAAAGAGAATTCATAAAAATTTTAGAGTAAATAGTTTTTGTATCAGTCTTCATTTTCTAGAAAGATAACCTTAACATTTTTAATTCCTTTTAAACGTAGGTATATGTGTAAAATTATAATATTTATTAAATCAATTGGATATTATAGACCTCTTTTTATTAAAATGAAAATTTTCATTATTAGATTTAATTAAACCTGTCATTTAATAATAACTTAAATTACAAGAATTGGATTACAAGTAGATGCTTGTCAAACGGATACACAGTTATGCACACTACAAACTTGTGCAGCAATAAAAAGCTTTAGAAAGTCAAAAATGTTGTGTTTGGGGTTAAACGAAGATCGTATAAATGGGTAAATTCGTAAGAATCTGGGGTCGTAACATGCAGGGGTAGTACTGTACTTACATTAGTTGAAAGTTTTTCTCTAAACTCATCTGTAAAGGAAGTTCGGTATAATACAAAATCACATTTTTAAAAAGAACAATTATTTAGTTCTTTGCTACTATTTTTTCGTATTATTTTTCAAAGTATAATTTTGCCGAGACTGTGACAACCCAAACGGTGTTGATTTAACTAAGAATTCAAGAACAAGCAATGAAATGTGCGTAGATGCATTATTGTGGTGCATTGGTATAATTTTCGTTATAAAATTTAATTCATAATTCAATTGAGAAAGTTCAAGAATAGGACAGGGCGAAATTTTTTTTTATCTATTTTCTACTACAAATAGAATTGAAACAGTCCTTGGCTGACATTACACCACCTCTTACGTCTCGAGTGGTCTTGTATTCCGTCATCATTCAACCACATTCGCCAGTTACCTTTTAAAACGCAACGGAAATGGCTTAAGGTCGTCCGACAAATCTTGTTTTCAAGTCAACCGCTAAAAGTATGCTTGAAAGAATATTCTTCAGCTTGTCTCAAAATATACACGGAAGCATCTGCAACTGCACGCGTCATCCAATATACAAAATACCGTCGACTCTTGATAATTTGAATCTCACGGGACCACAGAATAAATTCAAATTACCGAGAGTTCAAAATTAGTGAGAGTCCAAATAATCGAAAGATAGTAAGGACAAAATTCAAATTAACGAGAGTGTGATTTATGAGCAATAGTACATATATATTTACTACATACTTTATATTAAAATATGTACATATATATATGTATCTAGATAGCTACCAAAACATATAATAAAGCTAGAGTAAGTTATGTAGTCTTTTTTTATATACATATGTATATGTATGTAGCAGCTGATGTCAATGCATCTCAAAATATGAAAAATTATTTTGAAAAGTAGTGTGTAATTTTCTTTTGACTGAGTGATTTCCATTATGCTATGTCTAAGGTGTTTTCATGAGTAATAAGGGTCGAGAATAAATCGTCATCTGTCTCTGTTCTAACTGTTTTGCTACATCTTTTTTAGAAAGTCCACTGTCAACAGCGTCAATAGCGCGATTTTTTCCAGAATTGTTAAACTTTTATTTGTTCGGGAACTCATTGTAAGATAAATAAGGTAATTCAAGCAATGTCAACTACACACGTGTTTATTAGAAACTTCAAAATACCAAGAGCTCAAGCCCTCTCACTTCAAATTATAGAGTGATGGAAAGTAAGGTACTGTCGTCGCCACTTCAAATTACCGAGTGTACCTAAACCCATTCATTTCTTTCAAATTACCGAGTGTTTCTCAAGGGACTAAGAAAATATTTCAAAATATCGAAAGATTCAAAATATCAAGAGTCAAATTATCGAGAGTCGACTGTATGTTATTTATGAGTATTTAAAAATAAATTGGCAAGTGACGAACTTATACGATAGCTTCTCCTATGACAAAGTGTTGAAATATTTATAATGCTAAATAAAATAACTCAATTTGACATGCGAAAAAAAGGTATGGCGTTTATCAGCATAGTAATCGCATAGTATCGACACGAGCACCATAAATATGGCGTTATCCACCATACCGCATACTTATGGAACTGACCGCTAGAGCTCGCGACCATTAAGGTGTCTGTGGCGGTTTCAAATCAACCTTTCACACCATACGATAAAGGATCTAGATGGCAGAAAAAAAGCGCAAAAAAGTAGATAACAAAACATACCTACTGCCTTGACAACGGAGAGTGAAATCAAGTGGCGATGCAAATAAAAACATTAATAATAAAGTTGTTTACTAGTTACCCTCAGAACAAGATGTGTTTCAAAATCGTTCCGTTGTTGATTACAAAATTTTAATTAAACAGTTTACAAATAAAACCATTAGTGGTGGTATGAAACATAATAGTGAAACGTAAACTATATTGGTGCCTCGAACATAAAACGATGAACTATATGTCAAACGTCATAAATTTTTTTCCGTATACACCCCATAACTTTTTCTATTGCAAAATGTGTATTTTCACAAAATTATACATATGTGAATAAGAAAACCTTCAAAAATTTTATTGTAAGTGAAATTATTAATGGTGGTACCAAAAAATAGCGTTATTTGTATGTGACCAATAATACAATTGTTGTTAAATTAATTACAATAAAAAGTCAGTACAAATTTAAATTTGAAAACTAAAATAACTAAAAGTACCTATTCTTGAAAACCCATACATTATATTGCATAACTTGGACATTTATAAAGTCATTATTTAAGAGTTGTAATAATGTACCTAATTTAATTTTTACGCATTATATTCATAAAGCTCCCGTAAGTAATAATATGGATTAAAGTGAACTACAGTAATATCTCGTTTAACGCTTCCTCGGTTAACGCTGATTCGATATAACGCGATCTGATCGAATCCTCAAAACAACTCAAAATTTACGTTTATTTGACTTATTGGGGCACTATCTTTTTGAAAAACATTCAAGATTTATAATATTTCATTCGTAAAGCACAATTTGAAGCAAATTGTTTTTTCTGCATGTAAAAATAGCCGAGTATACCAAAACTCGTGGTACCTTCTCGTAAGCCAACAATTAAGTAAACATCCAATATGTTACGAGCACCAACACAAAAATAAAAAATTGGGACAATTAGAGGCATACAACCTGCGAAATACAAACATTCCGCCTATTGTTGATCAAACTTTGTATACAAATAGGAAGACCGGTGCATTCATGAAACCCGCTACGACCCTGTAAAAGCCGACCTTCTCTTCTTTGCTTTCGTTTTTTTATTTACGGCTGTAAAAATTTTAATGTCTCTATTCATAAAGAAACGTAGATTTCTATCCGTAAAGCTATAAAGCTCGCAGGCACAGAGCTAATCGTAATTAAGAATCATTTTTTTAACGTGAAACGTTAAAGATGGAAAGGTCGGGCTTTCTCCTTAATGGAAACTCTTTCGGCAAAGGTATCTAAAAATTTATCAACCCCCACGATAAGAGACCTTTAACAGTGTAATAAAACGTGCATAAAAAGTTTAGCAGTAAAGCGAAACAGAGCAAGCACTTTGCCAACCGGCACGATCAAAGTAATCAGATTGATTTTATCGAAATTGGTACAGTCTTTCTGCCAACCACAACGAACTGACATCGTTACCAGCTCGTTGACACGTTCTATCCTGTCAATGTTTGCTGACAGGGTCGGTTTCAATCGCGAGTTACTATCTGGATTGCTTTCAGGTCGAAGGAAGACGCTTTACACCTTACAACCCCCTCAAAATATTTTTTTTTATAAAGCTCCATGACTTTAAATTAACTTCCAGCCACATCTTTTATGTCTTATAAAAGCTTAGAATGCTTCCAAGATTTTTTTTTGTAAAGTAAACTCGATCCTTTGATTTTTCAAAATTAAAAATTACTTTGACAAATGTACACAAGGAAATATCTCAAGTTTTTTTCAAAAAAATATAGCTTTAGTGATCCTTGAAGAATAGTAATTAATTTATATCCCAAATTATTAAAATTGATCGTTTTCAGGTAACTAATTCGTTTTTCTTTATTTAATTAGGATATAATGAGGTAATGAAACAGTAGATCTATTAATATCAGAAAAGCTTTGGTCAAATAAAGATCTAAGTACCTAATGGTTATTTCTTTCGAAAGTGGAACGGGCGGCTGTTGTAATTTTGGCAAGCGATAATCAAATTGTTGCATAATTTAAGGGCAACAATTAAGAAAGAACGATAAAAACTACCCCTTAATTTATTCAAACATATCAAACACACACGGGAACATTAAACTAAGAAATTAAGCAAATAGGAAGCATAAAATTTTATGACTGGTTGGAATTTGAAAATAACGTAAAGTCATTAAATTAAAAGACAATAAAAACCTTTCCAGTTATTGGCGCTACAATTGTAAATAAATTCGAGAATGTGTTGTTTGACGCGAAATAAAATTAGGGAGCTCGATGTATCGAAAAAGAAAAAATTAAACGAACAAAAATTTTAATTCGCAAATAAAAATAATGAACTCCGAGAATCTGTGCACGTTGTTAAAATTATCTACAAACCACAACAAAAAGAAAATCCTTAAAACCATTAGTCTTTTTCACACGTTTTACTTTTTCAGAACAAACAAACCGCAGAAACCGTAAATTGCAAAACGTAAAACACAAAAACACCTTTCAAAATTTCAAGAATAACCTCCTTCTTATATTTCAATCCGCAGACTTTAAAAATGTCCAAAATATATCAGATGTGAAGTTCAAAAGTTTCCTTTTTCGATTCATTTTATTGAACAAAATGAATGGAAAAAAAACCTTTATTTAAATAAATGCAACATTAATGAATCATGATTACTTAATTAAAATGCGCTTATTGCAATTTATAAAATGTCGTGCCTTTGTTCGAGTTGCGCTCTATTTTACGAAAATCTGATAAAATTACATTTTATTTTATGTAAAGCGTTTGCATTTTATTGTATTTAACAAAAGAGATGAGTTTATTTAAGCGGAAGATTTATTTTAAATGCACTTCGTTTTCGATTAATTAAATAATTCAAATAAAATACAATTCGTTATTCTAATTTTGTTAGTTTTTTTCGTTTGAAATTAAGGCTTTTGTGCGATTTGAAAGTACAATAGCTGGTTTTAGGGTTGGTTTTAGCGTATTTACATTACGTTACATTAAACCCCCAATAAATGCAGCCCCACAATTTTATGGCCATGTGCATAAATGCATAATAGACGAAAATCTTCCAAGATATATTTTCGTTTCGAGCAATTATGGTTTAATGGTCTGTAAGTGCATTTGGAAAAGTTTATTTTACTTCCACTTATTTAATTTTGTAATAACTTTTATTAGAACATATAGTATTTCAATCCAAACAGATTTTATATAAAACAGTTTTATTTGAATTGCTAATGCAAGAAATACGTTTAGTGTTAATACCATATACAGGGTAGTCTAAATTTGATGACTTTAGAGATTCTTTTAAACAGTGTTTTCTACAGTTTTTAAGCTAATGAGGATTTGGAAACACGAAAATTGTTAAAAATACATTTTTTTATTGGTTATTTTAATCTATCAACACTGTGCAATATAATAGAGTAGGTATCAAATATATATTTTAGAAATCATATCATTTTTACATTTGGGAAAAGTAAGCTGCTGGAAAAGTTTTTGTAATCCTGTATTTGTATTGGTGCTAGGGTTTTTCAATTGTATTTGTAAAATGTAACATTTTTAGCTATAATTCAATTAACAATTTGTAGGAAAGTAATATAGTTTTCTTACATAGCATTTTAAAGATTGTTTGTAAAAAAAGAAAATATCCGTAAAGATTTCCGTATAATGATATCCAAAGCTATCAAATATAATATAAAACTGAGACAATTCATTAATCAACTTTATTTGGTTTTTTGAAATGAATTACCATTTAACGACAATTGTTTACAATTTGTTTAAGGGAATGAAAAGAAAAATCATAAACCAGTGATATCTCGGTTAACACATATGAAACACCGGATAGGCTATATGGAAATTGCATAATACACCATTAATTTGTGAAGGATAAATAGTAAATGTGCTTACATGCCAACACAAGTCTTTATAGATAGTTAATCGATCTTAAGTCATTTTTTCATTAACCCGTATACTTAATTTAAACTTACGATATTCAAATTTAATCAAATACAGTTTATCAGAAATTAAATTACTTTATGTTTAATATGATAACTGCGGGTAAGATGGCAAATTATAAAAGGAGGTAACATAGCGCATACTGTGAAGGGTTAAAATCACAAAGTGATTGTTTAAAAAGCAATCGGCATCGTGTTTTAAATTAGAAATGTTTTTCAATATTTGAACTTGCTTTACTAATTGACAAGACAACTTCAGTACCAGTCATCAGTATTGTAAATATTTTCAACCAAAAAAAAAACGAGTCAAAAATACGTTGCTTGAGAATGAAGTAAAAAAAGAAGAACACAGAAAAAGAGCCGAAAGCAATTACCAGGTTGTTCAATAAGTTTTGTCGTTCGATAAAAAAAACACAATTTTATGGTTGAAAATACACTTTATTATTCAGTATAATCTCCCTGAAGATTAATACACTTGCTCCAACGATCCTCCAATCTGTGGATCCCATCCCTGAATTGAGAATCCGGAAGGTCTGCAAAATACGCTTCAACAGCCGTTATGACGTCTTCATTTGATGAAAAACGCTTGCCACGCATAAATTTTTTGAGTTCTGGAAACAAATGGAAGTCGCTGGGGCCAAATCTGGTGAATACGGTGGATGTTCCAACAATTCGAACTTTAATTCATAGATTTTAGCCATTGTCAAAATGCTCTTGTGACACGGTGCATTGTTCTGATGAAAAAGGTTTTTTTTCTTCTGCAAACCGGGTCTTTTTTCACGAATTTTTTCCTTCAACTGGTCCAAAAGGTTGCAATAATATTCAGAATTAATTGTTTTACCAGTTTGCAAGTAATCCACAAACAAAATTCCTTTCGCATCCCAAAAAACTGATGCCATAACCTTCTTGGCCGATTTCCGGACACGAACTCGTTTCGAAGCCGAACAACCAGATTCACACCACTCTTTAGCCTCTTTTTTTGATTCAGGATCATGGTGATAGACCCAAGTCTCATCCATAGTGATGAATCGACGCACAAAATCCACTTTATCCTTTTTAAAACGCTCCAAATGTTGCTGAGAAAGTCGCATTCGAATGTGTTTTTGTTCCATTGTTAGCGAATGCGGCACCCATTGTGCACACAGCTTTCTAAAACCCAAAATTTCACTTAAAATATGGCTCACACTGCCTAATGAGATGTGTAGAGCCTCTACTAAATTTCTCTCAGTCAATCGACGATCTTCCAAAACCATATCCTGTATTTTGGCTATGATTTCTGGTGTTGATGCGCTTTTTGGACGTCCTTCACGTGGATCATCTTCAAGGCTTGTACGACCACGTTTAAATTCAGCAACCCATCTTTCTACTGTTGTAATTGTAGGTGAACAATCATTATACACTTTTAACATTCGTTCGTGAATTTCTTTTGGTGCTACACCTTCAAAAAATAAGAATTTTATCACTGCACGATATTCAATTTTTTCCATTGTAAAAAAATACTGTGACACGGCGACACTAAATGGCTTGTAAACAAAGAATGAATTGACAGATTGAAATGAAACTTCACATACGTTCTTATGAAGAGTGTACCAAAAAAACAAAAAAAATTTTGGGCTAATAGCAACGCCCTCTCTTATCAAACGACAAAACTTATTGAACAACCTGGTAAACGAGTTTTTACATTTATGATGTATTTCTATATCTACTCTGATGGTTTATCAACTTAAACAAAAAATTTAAAAATATTTTAAATAATAAGGTATTTATTACCTATTTTTAAATTGTAGTTTACCATACCATAACTCAAAATATTCGACATAAGACCACTTGATTTGTAGTATGTTTATGTTCAGTTTAGGATCTTTTACTAGTGGGCTAAGTTCTAGTACTCATTCAGCAAAGACCCTGTAATTAAACCGATAGAAAATTGAAGCATATTAAAAAAAAATATGGGTTTGCCGCAACAAAATAGTAACCAATTTCTGTATAATTGTCGATAGGACTAATACTCATTTTCCAATTTTTCTGCTAACTCTATGTGATGCTAGTCGTGTCGCGATTGCTAATCGCGACATCGGTTTGGGCAACAAAATTAGTTTTTTTGGTAACTAATTAGCAAAAAATTAGAATCAAATTCCAGTATTTTTTTATTGATTTCTGCCGACTTTCTATTGCTAGTCTGATGGAGCTCATAATTCATGCTGTTAAGAACCAGAGCGGAGTTTTGGATGGTTTGTTTTTAGACTGGAGAGTTGTGGAAAACAAGAGAGAAAAGATCACCAGGGAAACAGTTAGTTAATTTTGAGTGAGAAAATTAACAAACGTCCAGACATACCGGCTCACAAAGAAAATAACATTTTTGTTCTTTACTGATTTAAAAGTATAAAATAAAATAGTAATTCAACATTAAGTTGTTGATTTACATTTGCTACTGCAGAATTTGGCTGTATGTGGCAAAACACAGGCATTAATTTCAATGTTAAATAAAGGTAGATAACGTGTGTAGGTACATTTCTAAGAATTCGATATACCTATTTTTAGCATGGATACCTAGTTTTTTTTGAGGAAAGGATTCGCTAAAAAAATTTATAACTATTTTACGTAAAAAAATTATTAATATCTGAAAGTAGCTAACTAACCAATTCATGAATATTCTACTTACAATTAGTTTTCGATTTACATGGCTTTTCACACAAAAAATTATAATTCAATTTACACGGATTTTTGTAGACTATATGTATGTACCGTGTAAAGCGGGGAATAGGTACATAGTGGGTAGGCGCCAAAAGAAGATATTTTTTAATAAAGGCACAGTGATATATTTTTTGGTAATCACCGATCTAGTAATATACAACCGTAAGGTAAGCAACATAATACATCAAAGAAATATAACTTCTAACGCACGTATGTACATTAGTACCGGTTTTTTTTAAATATTATACAGGTTTTATATTGAATTTAAAAAACGTGCGCCATATCTCCTCGATTTACCCAATGCAAATTACCTAAAATATTCAACGAAAAAGAAACAATTTTTTAATTTGAGGTAATTTTTTGATTGAGATTCCACAAACCGGATGCTGTGGTCATCCAAATCCCAAAGGTCCAAGAGTTTCAGTTTGAGAACTTTTGGACCCATGTCTTAAGTGAAAATCCAGTTGTGATAAAGATGCTATAGTTACAAAAATATAAATAAAAATAAAATTCAACCGTAGATAGGAACATATCTACTAAAGCAAAAGAGTAAAAGACAAAAATTGCTAGATGTAAAAAAATGCATTGAAGTTGAGTCACATTTTTATTTTATCTGCCCATTAAAAAAAAATGTCTGCCATTTCATAAAATCACATAAATGTAAATGAAATAAACGTTATCAATTGTAATTGATAGAAAATTAATTAGCAAACATAACGAAGTAGTTCGATTCTCCAAAACAAATTAAAAGTCGATGGGAATTTGTTGCGAATTTAATTATTTATTCGCGTTCGTAAAACTTGATTAGCGTTCTCGAAATTCCTATAAATTTGCAATAAATAAAAAGCAATAAAGGGTGTTTTTTATTCTCGTTATTGTTGCAAATAAATAATTCTCCTTTGCGAGTATTTTATTTATAAATCCTAAGGGTGTCTTAAAAGCGAGCGCGAGTATATTTTTACGAGCGCATTGTTTACCATCGATGACCGAAGAGGGCACATTAAAAAATCAATGAATTTCCGAAAGAGAAATAAGTACTTACCGAAGACCAACATGCTCTTCGTTTTCCTGTCTTCGCTCTGAAATGTGGCGACGTGGCAAGTGTAGTCGCCGGAGAGGTCCGGACTTGGCTTAAGAATGTGAAGGGCTCTGTGAACGCTGTTCGCGTCCACGCTTGCAGCGTACTCTAAGTTTAGTCTTCCTCGAAGAACTCCAAGTTCTTGAGGTCTTTTACTACTTCCAGGAATCCACTGATAGACGGGTTTGTGGTCGTTTTCATTAAAGTACCATTTTACAACTAAACCGACGTTCTTGTCGTCGACGTCGTCGAAGTCTTCTAAAGTAAAGTCGCAATCTAAGACTACAGGTGCTCCATATTGGATTACTTTTGGTACTTGCAACTTTCTTATTTTAACACCTATCACGAAGTCGAACGCTAGAAAGAGAACAAAACTGTTAATGTTGCCACTCCTAAGAGTTTTAGGTTTCAACTAAAACATATTTTCGCGTAAAGAATGGAGAAACTAAACAGAATTACGAAAACGTTGTAAGTTTTAATGCATTCGGTTTATGACTATGTTTTCCACAAATTTACACATTTCAGCGAACTTTACATAATTAAGTTATTTAGTTCGTTGAAATTTAAATCTACTTCTATTATTTTGTATCTGTTTGCTTTCGAAGAATTTTCTAAGTGTTTGTTGCTTCCCGTCGTAACTTAATGTCGGGCTTAATTATTCTCGTCTCAAACCGATGTTTCAAACACAACGTCTGCTTTAATTTTTTTATTTTATTATTTCGAAAACAGAAACCTACAAAAATAAATAGCTTTTATGTACAAAAAGTAGGTTCAGTGTTTGTATAATAATACCTTTATTTAAAGAACTACTTTTTTTTGGGTAATATCCCAGGGTTGAATTTTTCAAACGAAAAAAGTGCAAACAAAATTTCTTTGGCGTGTGTATTTTAATTAATATTAATTTGTGCGTAATATTTGCTTTAGAATATATTAATTAATTTATTTATTTTTAGATACTATTCGTCGCAGCCCATAGTTATTAATCCTCCGTATACTACTAGGTGACTAAATATCACATGCCAAACCGGGTGGGGTTTGCAATACCCCGAAATGGGAAATCGATGATAATCATGATAACTTATCAAAAGGAATAAAATCTATAACCTTTTTCAAACAAAAAATAAATTTACATTTGTCGTCTTTTAATTTTTTGAATTGAAGAATAGTAGAATAATATAGGCAAATCCAATAAATACGAGGATGTGCGCATTCGAGCGAAAAGTGGCACATTTCCGAGCGAGGGAGGCAAATGAAGCGCGACGCGGAGCGGCGCGCTTCATTTTCCCGAGATCGGAATGTGCCACTTTGAGCTCGAATGTGCACACTCGGTTTTAAGCAAGATTACCAAGCGTCTCGTTTTAACAAGGAAAAAATTGATCACTTTAATTATACCCCACCTCATACACGGAAGGTTAAACGTATCGAATAAGAACAATGGAAAATCTCACCTTTTGGTTCAAAAATAAATACTGACATACTTAATAACCTATTATCTTTTTTTTATAAAGTATCAAATTTTTTCCCTTTAATTTGTAATTTGAAACTTTCAATAATTACATTTTTCAAGTAACTTTAGAATTTTCTCGATTTAATTGAAAAGTTTCCGATTTCGTGGGGTTTCGGTTACGCAAAATGTAGTTTTGAAGGTTATTCCATTTAGAAGACATCGGAGTTTTAATTATAGAAAAACTAATTTAAATTTTACGCCTTAGAGTTTGGGTTGTGGTTGGTTGAAAACGATTAAAAATGTCAATTATGTAGAAGCAAAAAGGAAATTGTTTTGAGTCGCCATTACATCTGAACTGCCACGTACACTGATAAAAATCATGTTTTATTTCCAAGTACGCCGCATATTTTGTCAATCCCAATTCGAAAAAATAAAAACTTTGTGCTACAGAAATAAGTAGTCTGTCATCACAAAGAATAAGTGAGCAAAGCAGTGACAAAGAAAACTTAATAAATATGATCACAATTTTCGAACTTATAAATTCGCAAAACAGTACATTGATTGTGCCAAACATTTTTAGAAAGATGTTACTTTTACTGATGGAATTAAAATTAATATTTTTTGAAATCATAATAAGGAAATAATTTGGAGAAATTCAAACAATAATTTATAGAAAAAAATTTGAAAAGCTACCATTGAAAGTTTGAGGGCGTTTTTCATGAAAGGGTATTTCAGGTTAACTAGGATATTTGGATGGAAATATTTATACTGAAATGTAGTATACAAACAAACTAAAAAATAATTTAGTAAAAAGTATTTTAAAAAATTGCTATAAAACAACATATAAGTTACATCAGGATAACGATAGTAAGCACAATACTTTTAATTACTGCTTATAGCTTTTGTATAATTCTCCAAAAGCGTTCGAAACACCCTCACAATTTGATGACGGTATGACCGTACTATACATGTATAACCATATTGTAAATGAAGAGTTTGCAACAACATATTAATTTTGAAATGTTTTTGTTTACACAATCAGTTGTGTCCGAATATTTTTGTAATTTTCGTATTCTGTATTGTTTTGGGTTATAAATTCTTATATCTTATTTTTAGTAAAATAAATGTCTTTTTAATGATTTTTGCTTTACCACCTTTCTTATTCTTTGTAGATGTTTTTAAACAAAATATTATGCATTTTTAAGCCAGAAATATATCATAAACTATACGTTTAGTGGATGTCCAAATAATTTTGATATTTGACTAATATAAACATCAACAGGGCAAAACATGGAAAAATATAATTCTATCATTTGTATTATTTTTATGATCGATATTATAATAAGGAATTAAATTACTAAACTAACAATAGTTTTCAAATAATTTATTTTTGTTACAAATTTAATTTTTGTTCAAAATTTGTAATTTATTTTTAATGCAATTGAATGAATATTTTAAATAGATATTTGTGAATGTATTATCTAACTTAAGCAGTAATACGAATGGTAAAGATTTTATATGCATTAGGTAAAACCAAAAAGTCAGTTGAAATAATTCCATGGCCACTACGATTTCCTAATTTGACGTCGTTAGAAGTACAGATGGTAACTTGGAAAAACTAATATTGCAAGGGAAAGACCAAAAGGAAATGACCACGAGATTCCCTTCTATGCGCGGTCTTGATCAAGTATGAGATTTGATCGGTGCAACTTTGGAACTAACCACAAGAACAGCTCAAGATGCTTATTACAGAAATGTAATTAAAGGCACGGTCTTCTATAGAGAAGGGAAGAAGTACTTGCTCCTTTCTATTCCCGGGATTCTTTATATTCTTTTCATATTGGAAAAAGTTGTGTAATCTGTTAATATTTATGTATTCAATAATTTATTTGTGATAGAGGCTCAGAAAAAAAATTTTCATACAATTTTTTTAGAGAAATTTTTGGTCTCAAAACTTTGAATTTGCAAATTAAAAAAGACAGGAAATTGGGATAAAATTTAGAAAACTTTATTGAGTTTTAGAGATGAATTGTTTCTTAACAATAGATCGTAAATTACTAATCTACAAGTTTATTACATTACAGGTTTTACACTCTAAATTCACCTTTTTGCAAATCAAATTTACACTTGGCAAAATAATTCTTCGTTAAATAATCAACAAAATTATTCTTACAAAAATAATAATACAGTATGTTACGCAGATTTGAAGACTTCCTAAAATACTGAGGGGCAATATAAAAATTAGTTTCGGTCGTGCCTTGAATCATGATATTGGTGTGAAGGATTGTTAGTGCGTATGTGAAAGTAGGTAAAACTTATAGAAAAATTTTATTAAGATGAACATATTCATTATTAGGTTTAATTCATTGTCATTTCAGGGTTGAGCAAAGATCATAAATATGGGAAAATTTGTTTCTGAGAGTGTAACAGTTCAAGATAGTACCGTAATATTCTTAAGAGCAAGTAAGTTAAAAAGTTAAAAAAGGATTTATAATAATTTAAATCGACGAACTAAAATAATATAGACTAAATAAGAATTGGTATGGTTATTTTTGTCATTAATAGAAAAGCAAAGAGCATTTGAGGACGTTAATTAAGGAAATGTCTTTATTACGAGTTATGCAACGCACATAAAGCCAGTTATTTAGACAAAGCTTTCAAGATAACTTGCTACAAACATAAGGGTATGAAAAATTAGCTTAAATACTCCCTCGACAATTTTATTCGCCCTCAGCAAGAACGAGGATTTACCCTTCTTCAATGCTAATCGCGTTTTTCGCTGCGGTTCCTATGATTAACTCTCTTTATTATTATTATTACTGTTGCTTGTCTTTTTGGTCATTGTCTGCTCGTAACATAAAAATACACACCCAAACAGAGAATGTAATGCATTCAAAACTAAACAAGAGAAATGCATTAAGGTCCTTAGCACAAAATGGAGCCCGATATCCCGAGTTACATTATTAACATCAGCGGAACGCTTTCAAATATTAAGATGTCCAACTCGACTGCTTTTAACAATTCGAATTTTAGAGAAGTGCGTTCTATTATCGATCCTAAAACCAATTTAGAGTTAGATAATTGAGCGAAATATCCAACAATAGACGTCATGTTAACATTGGCTCAGTTTGTTGGCCTATTTTAACGCTTGTTAATTACATTTCGCTATGATATTATTAGGGGGAGTCCGAAAATAGAGAAATATAATAATGCAGTTAGTCTAAATTGCTTTTAGCTTAATTGTGAAAAGCTCTTAAAGGGAAATGTTTGCTTCTTTTTCTCGCGGTGACGTTTTCTAAAACTCCATTCATAAAGAAACACCAAAGTTTTATTTTATTTATTTTCTCCCTTTTTCTTTCTCTCTCGAGAAGGAAAAACGATAATTTAAAAATACGTGGAATTCTTTCTAAAATACACTTCAAACAGTGAAAAGATTCAAAGCAAAGGGTTAATGGAACGTGCTTTAACTTTTGTCGAAATTCGAAGATGGAATCTCTACGTAATCAATACATAACTTTCTCTCTTTTTATTATTTGGTTTCGTGCAATTCTCTGTTTCGTTTTGAGAACTCGTAAACTATACTTTCGGGATTGTTAGTCCTCGAAATAGTCTTTCGTGATCTTAATAGTAAATAGAAACGATTGTGGGTCGAAAGAATCATTTCTAGAGCGTTCTCTAAGTAAGTTGTTAAGCTCTTTCTTTTTCTTTGAAAATGGTGCGACGCAGTAACGTACAGAGGGGAAGCGCTATAAGACTGTGTCCCCGGAAAATCATTTATAATTAAATACAAATCAACGGCAAGGTCGGTTTTCAATACATTTTTTCTTAGGAATTATGAAATGTAACCAAAGACCCAAGAAAAAAATTGGACGCGCTATTAATGTTTTACAATTGAACTATAAACTTTTATAAGTTAAGTTTGCTATTGTAAATCACAGTGAATACCTGAGTACGAATATTGGAACTCAAAGTGGTATATTTTTGATTTTGGAAAAATGAAGCGTGTCACTCTGCTCTAGACGAACATAATTTTTCTGAGAATATCACTATTCTATATGGGTGTTATGCCTACATCGAATGATATCAAAAATTTGTATTCGTTTAAAAATTGTATGTATAGATGATTTAACCATTTCATGAGAGGTAACATTGAGGATAGATATGGCGGATGAGTTGATCTTGGTATGGGCGCCAGGCCTATACTGCTTGGGGGTATCCACAATGTTTCTGGTAGATAACCATAATCAATATTGTACAATTTACTTATTATTACTTATGCTAATAATAAAGTAGCACCAAATTTTATTTAATTAAATAAATAGGTTATGTTTAAATTAGAGTCTTTGAATGGGTATGTATTGTCCATAAGCATTATAAGAGTGAATGTAATATTTCTAAATAGAAAAATATATGCAAACATATTATTAATATTTAATTATACGTTAAAAATTTAAGTAAAATAAAATTGTATTTACAGGACGCTTGAACTAACAATCACAATTAATAATTATTACATTAAAATAATAATAATTTTTTAGTAATAACCATTCATTTAATGACAATTTATTTAGCGACAGGGTATAGCAATATTCATGGTATTCTGATGGTGTACTCACTACCTCCCAAAAGTGTATTGTGGCACGTCCTAGTAACATCGCGATATTTCTAATGTGGTATTAAATCCAAGCCTATCCTGTATAGTCCAACCAGCTATACACACATGTAAATAATAAAACATTTTCAGTACTAAAGAGTATAGTAAATTACGCTATTCTTATAAGACTCGTTGCGACAGTGTATACTTCAATTCGGATACCTCAATACCATACAAGTATGGTGATAAATGCCATACAATTTTTTAGTGTAGTTTAGGAGTTATATATTCGTGAAACTTGAGTGGGACACTTTTATTAAACAAAATTTGCAAAAAGTTTATTTAATGTCAAATATAAATCCAAAAGTATGTGAAACTCTATAGATTTTTGATAAAGCAAACTTGGACATACACGTCACACAGTGATCGATTAAAGGAATTTAGCTGGTCAAAAATATTTTACATTGTATTTTGTTTTTTTATAAGATATTTTGTGATATAGTATAGTTTTTTGTATAATAAACGTGCTTTGCAAATATTAATTTATAAAAAAAAATACACGAGAGGTATCTAAAATAAAAAAAAAATTGCCCTTTTTAAATTTGAAAATTTTTTTTTTTGATATTCAGCCCTAAAACACCTTTAAGTCGAACATTCGCAGATATCTGCACTCAAAATATGTGACGTAACCTAGTCTTATATCTAAAGTATTTAAAACCAAAAGAAACATTAGGGGATCGGAAGCGATAATATAAGAAAATGACATTTAACCAAAGAAATCAACAAAAAAAATTATGCAATTTTTAAAATTGTACAGATGCTGTAAAATAAAATTATAAAACTTTAAATATCAAGTAGAATACAAAAAAATAAATTTTATTTAATTACTTCCACTGAAAACAATAAATTGAAAAATTTGTGTGACAATCAAGTTCAACTGCAGGCACATGCCCACGGTGAATGTATTTTTGGCGGGAAAAGTAAATTCTTGTTACTGGTATATTCCTTTGTTAATCTTGAGTACTTAGATAACTACCCGTTTCCATTTTAAAATTTGACTTATGACCAGCTAGTTCTCAGAAATCGACCACTGTGCGTCGGGTCTTCTGTTTATATTGCTTATGCCGGACCTTATACTAGATAGACTAGATTTCACTTCCTTCTTGAAAATAATAAAATGTTTTTTAAACATATTTTCAATTTTGTTGAAAAGAGCATCGTGATCTTGTTTATCATTGTCGTCACCAATATCTACACTAATCTCGCTTTTGCATTTTTGGCATGACCATTTGAAAACTTTATTTTTTATATCATTCGCAATGCGATTGAATTCAGTTGTACGCATACCAGTGCATTTGTAGCATTCAACACATAAAATGCATGTTGAACTCTCTCTAATGTATGATGACCAAGCATCACATGCGTGACGTATTGAGATTATTATTCTCTATTTTAGTTTACATTGATATAAATCCGGTGTGTTTTTTTATTAAAAATATTTAAATGAGTCACTGTTCATTTAAAGTCAGGTAACAAAGTAAGGTGCCAAATTTCTTTGCGTTTAATAACTACTCCTATCTTAATATATTGATAGCAATACCATAGTATATTGACTGCCGCGCAAAAAGCTATTTAGCACGCCGTATTGACGTTGTCTTATTTTCAATATAGTATGGGACTTAAGCCTATACAGCCTAGTCAAATGTGCTATGTACACGTGTCAAAAATTTAACATTTTTTTACAACCGGCATTAGTGTTACCCAAAGCGTACTACGTGGATGTTGCGCGGTCGGATTTTTCTTCATACCCTGACGGCGGTAAAGAAATCGTAATTGAACTAGAAACGATTGGACTATGTTTTTTATAAATAAGAAAGCTTTTTCAAAAAAAAAATTCAAAAATATTTAAAAAAAAAATTTTTTAATTTAAAAAAATATATTTTTTTTTGCATTAATTTAAATGTTTTTTGCAATAGAAATGTTTATTTTCCATTTTAATTATGATTATAAATTTTTTAGCGACAAGAAACGTGACCCTTTAATTCTTATCAAAAGTTGGATTGTGTAAAACAATAGGAAAGGCTTGGTAGATCGAATTGTAACTTCACAGAGTTTTTTAGGGTATATTCAGCTATAAAAGTCACGCTCAACATTTGTCATTTCATAAATATTTGTAACTTAGCCGTCAATTTTCTAAAAATTCAAAAATACTCTTTTTTTCATGTGTTTTCAAATTGATGTTAAAGATTGAAAAAAAATGTTTTTCATAAAGATCATAGCAGTTTCTTAAAGGGCGTTTATTCCAATTTCCAAAACTTTTTTGTCATTTCCCGTACGACTTTTGGTTAATGAGATATCAATGATGGAATACAAAAGATGATTTTCTATTTAACGTCCTGTATCTCGGTAAAAAAAATCGTATCAAGGTTTTAAAAAAAGAAACTTGAAGCTGAATAAACAGGCTATTTGTTACATATAATGGTTTAGCTGAAAAAAAAATTGTAAGTCCGTGAGGTCTCAACGAAAAAGAAAAAAATTTGCAAAATTTTTCTTACGCGTCATAGCTTAAGATTGCACGATAACTGTGGCTCCTAAAAATTTTTCAATAAAAGATCTGAAAACTAGAATCTTGGAGCTTCAAAATGATTTTTTTAAAATTTTAAATACGACCATTTTTTACTGAAATACAGCCTGTCAAAAAACACCATAAAATATCGGAAATTTTTTTGACCCTTTAATTTTTTCCCTTCGTGTATATAGTACAATAAATAAAACCATACTTATAGAACTGGTTGTGAGAGTGTATAGAGATATTTCGAACATTGTTTTAGTATTGACCTTAATACCATATCAGTATGGCGATAAACCCCATACCTTTGTTCCGTGTTCGTCACGCTTGATTTGTTTTTCTCGGTCTGAAACTTCCCTTTTTTTTTGCTGAAATGCGCATATATCTCGTATTCAGCGGATTCATCTACATTAATCTTTTCATTTTAGACAAATTCAAAAAATTGGAAGTTCTGTTTTATTGGATTTTTTCAATTTAAAGAGAGAACATTAATATAAATATAAACGAGGTATATGTGCACGTTTAAGTCAGAAGTGGCGTATTTTTTAGCGATGAAAACAAATAAAGTGGGACGCGGTGTGACCATCCCGAACGGGCTATAGGTATCTTTTTTAATAATATTCTCTTAAAGACTCAATTCCGAAGCTATAATGTCGTTACAAACAAAATATAAAATGCAGTTGTGGCATGATTTTAGTGGAAAACTGCCTTCCAGGAACTGCTTTATTGCTTCTCAACAGTTTGCAGTTTTCGCTCGCCTATCGGCCCCGCGGTATTTATTTGCCAGATTGACATCCCAAGCGGTCCGAAACCTCAGATTTTCTTAAACGGTTTATTCAGGAATTCAAATCAATCAAGTGTTGCGACCCGAACAAAGAACATCAAAATCTGAAAGTTACAAGATGCAAATTCGGCAGTCTTATTATTTTCGTCATTTAATAAAAAATAGAAATTATACTAGGGACGGGTCATTTGACCAGTCGCGGTAGGAATAGTGTTAAACTAAAATGTGCAGCTTTGACAGGTTTCACAATATTTGTTTTCCTTTTTAAGTTTTTTAATAAAAGCTACAAAGTCGTTTTTATAGCAAAAGCATAAAATCTCTGATTTAATGCTTTTAAATAAAGCTATTAAAAATAACTAAACGCTTTTAATTTTTCGAAACTTATCCCCCTATCCTCCAGCAAAAATTCTGAGTGGGCTTGTAAGACGACATCAAAATCGTATTTTAAGTAATTTCGTGTTTCTACAATGATGGAGGTGATCTAAAGAATTGAGAGCAATTAAATCAAAATGATGTGAGCGAAGGGTTGGCGTTTTAATTTGTCGAAAGAAATTGATTGACACGCAAGCAGTTTAGTAAAGTTGTGAAGCTGCTTAATATTTCACCTGCTTTTAAGTTAGCAAAAGAGTAAAAACTGACTAAAAGTGGAAGTTTACAAAGCAACAAGAACAGAGGGGAAAAGTTGAAAGATAAATAAGTAAGTTCTTCGTTGAAGTGAAGAACTGACGTTAGAAGTTCTTTTGTATTAAGAATGACACATCTGGGATTACGATATACATAAAGCAAAAACATGCATTAAAATATAAATATTCCATTAGTCCTGCAGGGAATTTTCCAGGATATAACTCCATAAATGATGAGTAATTGACGTCAAGAATCAAGAAACAATAACACGGCCACAAAAATACAAAACACGATTTTCCTCTCGTTTTTTTTTGCATGGGAAAAAATTATAAATAGAACGTTTACGCTTTAAATAGCGGTCGACCTTAATTAATTTCCCTTTTATTTAGATATTCAACCCTTTAGGTTAACCGAGGGACAAAGAGGAGCGGATCATCAATTTAGAGGATTCGGACGCCGATGTTCCCTAAAATATTCGAACAATATCTAAAATTTCTTCGTTCATTACAAAAGCGTCGGATTTTAACAAATCTCTTTCGAAATTTTCGACTATTTGTTACTCGCTGAAAGCACTTCGTAATATTTAACGAGCACTACCTACAAATTGCGTCCATTTCTTTTTTTTTAATAACATTAAAAGCTTTATTTAAATTTGAATTTGAAATTATAACAATTTTTTTATCTTCTTATATAATTAAAACGCTTTCCATAACGTTAGGTTTTCCCGTTTTTTGCCCATCAATTTCCTATAAAAAGTTGAACCATTTTTGTGCCAAACGAGTTGTCCAAACACAGATTGAATTTGAAATGTTGGCCATAAAAAGAAACATCACTAAATTTTTTATCTATTTATACATTATACACGCGGCAGCCATCCTTTATTATATTATAAAATCCATCCACTTAATTAATGGAAATTTTTATTTATTATTTCTCCAACACCCGTTACTATGGGGATATCGAAATAGAAAAAAAAAGGGATTGGACGAAAGTTAGTAAAATAAACAAAGATAGCTGTATATTATAAAGATTTATACCCAACACACTAATTTCGAATTAAAAAAGGAATTTAAGGGTTGTTTATGGTAAATGAAGAAAAGTAACAATTTCGAGAGACATTTAAATGAAAGTGCTTAATAAAATTTCGTGTAAAGTGTTAATCGAATTAAAAGCGACATAAAAAGCAGCTAAAAAATAAATAAAAAAGAATTAAGTGTAATAAACACATCCGGAAGTTGTTTGGCAATCTGTTGGCTATCGCTAATAGAATCAGAATTTATAGTTTATTAAAGTTAGCGTGCAAGGGGTTGAGGGTAAATGCAAGACTTTTTGCCTCGGGGAATAATAATAATGGATTAGTTATTCAACGTACTATAGAAATTTACTGCAAATCGATAACATAATAACATGAACCTGAAGCACCGCAGAATATTATAATGCACTTGTTTAATTTTCGATGTTTCACCAGTACCAACATACCACCCTCAATTATCCTTCGTCCTTTGCTTTGCAAAGTGCAAGTTAGCGTCGTTAAATATTTATTAAATACAAAGTACAAACCAATTTGTGTTCTCAGCTTTAATAAATTTACGATAAGAGTTTTTAATTTTTTTTTAACTATACAACGCATTTAATTTACATAAAATTCGGTAAATTGGTCGATGGTAATTGTTCTAAATTAGGCTTTATTTTATAAAAACGAGGAAGTCACGAAACATTAAACTAATGTTAAAAAATTGCGCCGCTTTAATTTTTAATTACATTAACAGAGGCCCCACGCAGAGTTACAAGAAACGCGACAACGGAATTGTTTAGAAAGAAAATTACGATAGGAAAAAAAATATACGAATCATAATAATAATAAATTCACAAAAGAATTTCCCAGAATAGAAAATTGTCCATTATGAAAATGACGGATATATAAAATGGTTTCTATCAAACCGTCCGTCAGTCGGTATAAATTTGTCTGATTTCTGTCATGTCTATACAATACGTTACATAATTTCATTTCGAAATTCAATCTCTTTGTTAAAATAATGGGCAATATTTAGAAAATTTCTGTTATTTTCCTGTCGTTCATTCCGATGGAAGAATTACCATTTCTTTACTTTTAAAGGATATGATGGTGCGTTTAGTGTTGATGCAATTAGGGGAACGATATTCCATTTTGAAAAGGTTAAATGTAAAAACATATACATATACACGAACCTAATTACAGTTTACTGATTGTGAAATTAAATGTAATTTATAGGATTACCTATAAATTAATTTTCGTTTGAATATAGCGATTTGTAATCTAAAAAGAACTTGTGTTGAATTAATTTATTCCATTCTTTCTTCTGTTTGTTGATTAGTTTTATTTTACAAGAATTTATATAGTAGCTTAGTAAGTAAAAGTACCTGATGGTATTATGGCCCATCTAAGGTTTGTCAATTTTTCTTACCATTTTAATCATCATCATCAGCTATGTCATCCCACGTGGGATGTAAGCCTCCCCTAATATTTTCCATTTTAATAGTCTTGTTTTTTCAGATTATTTACGTGAGCGCTAAGTCTATTCGAAAAAAAATAATTTAGTAACTTCCGCTCATTTTAAATAAGACATTTTCTTAATTTTTTTAAGTCTATTTTGGACCATCTTAACATATCGTCGGCGAATTTGTCGAATATTGTTGTTCATGTTAACATAACCCCTCTGCGGGGTCTAGGGGTGTAGCTGTGGCCTGATTTCGAGGGGGGCGGACAAAGACCCCGTTCGATTATCATGTACGACAAAAATGTAGAGATATCAAAACTTTTTCACAATAATTAAAAAAAAATTTAACATTTTTGGTTTTGGATTTCAAACAGACTTCTTTTCATAACTCGACTATTAAAAATCAGATTTTCGATTGTGGAGCATCTTTGACAGACTAATTGATATGACTTGAAAATTGTAAATAATATATTTACGAAATTTTTGCGGATTTTTTAATGCATTTTTAGCCATGTCGATTTCAAAAATCAATTTTGATGCATACATTGGAACCATTTGACGATGATCCCGTGAAGTCCACTGCGAAAGCCTATTTTAAATTTTATTTTCATAACTGAAGGCTTTGAATATGAATAAATTGTGTTTTTTCTCTATATAGTCGCGTTTTACTTCATATTTTCCCATTTTGAAAGAATTTTCCTAATGTGCCCACAACTGGTTAAAAAAAAATTGCATGATGAAAAATGACTACTTTATGAAGAGTTAAAAATGTTTTTTTTTTAATTTGATAAAAAATTAATTCCTTTGCCAGTAGTTAGCTAAGGTCTCGAGCTTCCCGATAATATGCTCATTGTGCATAAATATTGAGTTGGTCAAAAGTTATGGCCTAAATAGCTAACTGTGCCCACAACCGGTTAACTTCCCCTACTATATAACATGGTCCATCTTTTCGCATTTGTAAAGGTGGTTATTCACCAAAAGCGAAGGTTTAGAACTTGTTTAAGACAAATTAGAATTAGAATTGGAGTTTGAGAGTGGTTTAGAAACCACTCTCAAACTCCAGTGTTTAAAACTCTTTATCACTGTACACATGAAGTCGCAAACTGTTTAAACACGGTTTACAACCGTTGTGTCTTTTAGTTCGGTCTAGTTTTACTGGTGAATCGTGGGCAGAAAAAAAATAGAGTTATACAAAGTATACCGTAACTGCGGGTTACTTTGGCCCAATTTTTTACAAATAGTCTTATAATTCTTTTTCTATAAGAGAGTAAATTGTATAGGGGAATTGTGCTTAAGATGACATACTCAGGTAAGATGACATACTGCCTATACCCGTTGAAATATACGCGCCACAAATGCCTAAACTATGATCGCACATCGACTAACAGACTCCGTCACCAGTCAAAACTTTTGTGACCACCCGCTTGTGTTGTTTGGATGTTGAGTGGATTCTTTTGATTCGTCACTGGAAAATATTATTTTGTTGCTAGTGTTTGTGTTAATAAATATATGTATATCAGGTAAGATTTTGGTTGTGTTTGACTAATTTTATGTGAACTGTGGTTAATTAGACTATAAATATTGAAGAATAATTAAAGTAAGCTTAAAATTGTTAAGTTGCAAAAGCAGAGAATATTTTTTACCTCGTAGGGTAAGATGACATAACAACCCTCGGCTTAAGATGACATAGTAGGTTATCTTATCCTGAAGTTCTTACGTATAAGGATATTTTAAAATTTTGTTAAGTTTGTTTTTAGGATGCCCGGTAACTATCAGAGAAACCGGAATTTATAAGTTGTACCCACATATTTTTCCCGATCATTTATTTCTCCCTAGCAAAGTAACTGAAAATGAAGAAAATGAAGTATGTCAACTTAGACTGATGTGTGTCATCTTAGCTACATAGATATGATTGATGTTTTCTTATTTTATTTCCATTATTAAATGTTCTATAGCGTCAAGATTCTTTTTTGTGCTTTGCAAATAAACGTTTTAAATGTGTAACCTTAGATTTATTTTTTACCACCTTTGAATTTTCAAATATTTGCCTCAAAACAAAAAGTATGTCATCTTAAGCACAATTCCTCTAATTAAACAACCACACAAAAAAAAATCTTTGGTTGAGTCTGCCGGTCTGCCCATGCATACTATATGTGTTCGGGGTCCCTAAATTCGAATCCGAGGTCAAAAAACCCCTGCACGTCTAAGTTCCGACATAACCTCAAAAAACGTATTTTTAGGTAATTTAACTTTTTGATTCAAGCTGTAAACTAACCAACCAAAGATTTAAATCATATTATCCCATAAACCCTTGCCTCATTACTTCATAACCTCATATTCCCATAACCTCACAACTCAACAACCTTAAAGAACTCGTAATATTACGTATTAAACAGCAACTAAAAAATATTACCTCAAGTTGTAAACGAAAAAACGAATCAGTGAAACTCTGTTATCCCGTAAACTTGTAACCCTATAACACTCGCGAAACCATAATTTCATATGCACTAAGTAGGGGGAAAGTGGCATGAAACAGCCAGTTTTAAAAAAAGGGATAAATAATATAGAAGGACATAAATAAATCAATTTTTTTTTTAATCTGTAATTGTTCATGCATTTATGTACGTAATGTCATAAAACATTTTTCAAAATTAACGATATTTTTCGACTTCTAATCATTTATAAAAAAAATAAAATTTGGCTTTTTCATAACCTATAGGTATTGAAACAGCCAGCCCAATTTTTGAAAAAGCCATGTTCTTATTACAAGATTAAAACTGCACATTAACGAAGATATTATTTAATAATAATCTTAAGCTATAATTTTAGATCTTATATAATTATAAAACGTTTTAAATAACGCAAACTCTCGATAAAATATTTACTTACATAAATCTAAGAAACTGTCAAAAAATTTGACGTTTGAGATCAATCATTGCAAAAACTTAAAAACGTTTTTAGCAAAAATAATGCAATTTCCCTTTTACGCCACAGGATTCATATGCCCAACCATTACAATATTGCATCGGTACCACTCTTGATTGCTGTTACTACAATTATTATTGCATTTTATGCAATTAAAAGGTGGCTTTTTCATTACACTGCAATCCGGCTATTTCAAAACATATTCTCTCAAGAAACAAAATCTCGAAAATTACTATGAAATCAAAGATTAGTCTACAAAATATATACATTATTAGAAGGCCTAATATATCTATAAAATTATAGTGTAATCATATTATTATTAGTTTTGTACGTATAGGCGTTAGAAAACAAATAAACTGAACTCAAAACCTTACTTTTTGACGACAAAATCTTCAATACGTCGTATCGGCGCCGTTTATTGACGGTGAACGGTCAAATTTTTGTGGGGGATATCTGGCTAGTGTTGCTATCTTAAAATAATAATACATGAACGATTCGTATGAAAACTACCGCGTAATTGATAATAGCTTTTTCAAAACTTGGCTGTTTCATACCACTTTCCCCCTATACAGGTTTTTCAATTCTCAACTAACTTTACATGCCTTATGTTAGACCATTCCATAAAGCGCATGCGCAAAGTAGACAGATTTTGAAACTGAGTGGGTGAGCCATGAGCAGTTATGCTTGATCAGAACGCATCGCCTGCAGATATATTAACGTATAAAAAAACTTTAAAAATTTTAATTTTTTAGAAGATGCGCCTCATCAATCGCATCTATGCACTTTTAAAAATTTGAATTGCAAAGAAACTCAACATGCTTAATAAAATTTAAGAGTGTTGTTTTTACAGTAATTAACACAGTTTTTATTAACTGTAATTTCAATCAAAAATTTAATACAGGCGCACTTTGTTTGCTAATTATGAATCGTGCTAAACCGAATTTAACTGCGCCAATCAGGGGATGCCTGTATAACTAAAAGTATTTGAAAATATGAAATCTAATTTGAAAAAAAATATTGTATATTTATTTGAACATTTAAAACTGTAAAAAGTTATGCGTAAAACGTAATATCAGGTGGATTTTGATGTGATGCAAGTACACTTTAGCTAGTCACTCTCAAACCACATGAGCCCGCACATTGAATTTCAACTCAATGGTAGTCTGACTATTTCCAAACACATTGTCATCAAAATTTTGACCAAAATGTCTTGGGCAAACGAAAGGTACTCGATCTTGAAAAGAGTGGAAATAATTAAATTGTGGGTTTTGAACGGCAAAAACCCCAATGGGACGGTCAGGGCCTGGAAAAGGGCCAAAGAGCCAAAGTTCACATTGGACATCATATCAAGAGCTTTTGTGCCAAATATCATGGCATTTGGGGACAAAGTTAAAAGGGGGTCCAATTTCTTGGCCACCCGATTTAAACCCCTGTGACTACTCATTATGGGACTTAACCAAGGATATCGTTTACCACCCAAGTCAAGACAAAATGGTGGATATCAATGACCTGTAGAATCGCATCACAGAGACAATTATGGCGATTGATGACGAAAAAAGACACAATATTATCGACAGTTTTTTAAAGCGTTTGGAAGCGGTCGAAAAGTTAAAGAAGACACATTTCGAAAATATTATAACCTAGTTCTTTTATTCCTCTTCGATATCCAATTTACAGAATGTGAATAAATATCACCGTTTTCTTATAATCAATGTTTCCGTATCCGCAGTCCATCAAAATCCACCCTGTAAAAGCAGCCTAAAAATCAATAAAAAGTACAAGGCTATTTGTTCGATATTGTTTTTTTAAAAAGTTTTCTGACTATATATAACTTTTCTATGGAATTAAAATCAAAATTTTTCTACATTTTTAAAGAATTTAAAAAAATTTATTAACAAAAGCAAGCAGTTACCTACTTTAAGTAAACATATAGATGAAATAAAAAAAATCATTTAAAACACATTATAAAAAATGGAATATTATAATAAAAAACAAATGTTTTTTTGAAATAACTTACAGCTAAAAATTATAATAGAAAAAATATAGCACGCACGTTGAATCAGTGAAAAAAATATTAAAACACGTAAAAACGTAGAAGGAAAACATATTTGAAAAAGCACACAAAAGAAAAGTAAACGAAAAGTTGTCAATTTCGTGTCATTTTAAAAGAAACCTATAAAAATATTTGCGGAGTAAATATGGCTCTCATTTTATATGAAGACATTATTGATTTCGAACCTTTTTTCGGTTGACCATGTCCACGTATTCATAAATCTTAGAAAAGCCACCGCCATATGTATGTAGCGAGAACAGTTCTTCCATATTTCATAGTTTAGGTATTTTATCAAAAGGAGCGAGTTAGTTGATTTGTTTATGACTTCGGTCTAAAGTTATAAGATTTACTTTTCCGCCCCCGTTATTATTTTTATACAAACTGGCAGCCAGCGAGCGAGAAATCTTTTATAAATCTTTCGATATTTTTTCCTAGCACGAAGACGAAACAGCTTCGAAGGTCTTTAAACAAATTTAATTTTATTTATCAACAACAAACCTTCTCTAGAAAAAGTGGAAAGCAAATTTACATTCGATTAAATTTGTCAACGACAAATAAAATTAATTTACACGTACTCTGACGATGGAAAATTACTTCGACCCCCTTTCCAACTTTGTTGAGTAACACAGAAACCATCCTTTGGATGAATTATTTATTAAGACCTTTCCACGACCTTTCTAATAAGGAAACGAAACTAACTAAAAATTCATTAATGTCCAACGAACTACGTTTCGAGCCGCAAAAGTTGTTTAATACTTTAATTAAGAACAAAATTACAACTCCACCAAATTTCCACGTCCTCTCTAATGGCGTGCTTCCACCCTTAATTTTGTTGTTTTTAATTTCGGCGATAGTTTCGAGCTTACAGAAACGCCGCATTTTTTGCGTTCGCAATGAAAAAAATAACTTCGCATATTTATTGACATAATAAAAAGCAAATATTGAAGCTTCGAACTTCTTATGTAAAACAAACAAATCTTACTCAATTTATTTTCGAGTTTTGTTTATTTTTTTCCTATCTGTCGTTTTCTCTTCTTATATTGCTTAATTTAATTTATTTAAATAATAATGATATAGAGGAAACGGCAGATCAAATAATTTACCTGTATTTTATGATAATAATAAAAAAAAATCATAATTGTTTGAACCGGTTTTGTAATTTTGACAAATACATTTGAAACTAAAGATAAAGTGGCTTGTAGTTTTTAAAAAATTAATAAAAATATTATTATTATTATTAAAGAGAAAGCGTGGCGCAAGTGGTTTAGTGTTTGGGCTGCTGCGCTACCGAGGTGGGTTCGAATCCCCGCGCCGACCATCAAAATTTCACGCTCCTCTTCTCTTCGCAAGGCTGATCACCTGGCAAGTGCAAACTGCTTGAAATTTTTTTTAAAAATTGCCGTGGTTCAGAACCAATAAAACTGTAGGTCCCTTGAATCTTTGAAATACTACAACATTCATAACAAAGTTTCAAGCGGGGAAGTCGCCTAAACCTGATACAGGCATAAAAAGGCAAGATAGATAGAATAAAAATATTATATAATTTTTTTATTTTGTAAATTAGAAAACGGATATAAAAAATATATCAATGTAAATAACATAATTAAATCCATTTTAAACAACTTTGTATAAATCGGAACTCAGAACTGACTTTATTGTCCGCTATTGAAATGCTTCCTAAGCTACTTTCAAAATACAGTGTAGTTGAATTCTATAAGTGAGAGCTCAGAAGCGTCTATCAGAATGACTACTTACAAAGACATCCCCAGTAAACTGAGTTCTCACTGAAGAGATACTAAATCCTATTTACATATAGTCCAAAAAATTGTCACAAATGGAAAGAAAAATGTTTTTAATGCCTACTTTTCTATGGCAGCAGAATAAAGAAAGATTATAAAAATGTTTTCAATAGAAAAACCTATAAAAACATAAGAATTTGAACCTTTGTGATTTCAATGCCCATTGCATTTTAAAAGAATAACAATAAGAAAGTTTCCGTTTCTATCCTATTAACAAAGATAAAATCCACAAGAAACATCTACTCCATATGTTGAAAAAGTTTTAGTTGTTTCTGATGAATAATGCTCGGGCGAAGGTTTGCCTCCAGTTTGCTACTAACCAAAGGATCACTTATAGAAATTCCACTGCTATATTAATTTTTTTTCACATTCATAAAAGTACCTATACAGGGTGTCCCAGTACTAATAGACGCCATTGATACATCTCACAGAAAATAAAATTCTGAGGCGAAAAGTCCTTTGTCATTTTTTGATCAGACCCATAGATAATTAGTTATTAATAAAAATGTGTGGCTAATCAGGTGCGCGTTATAGCAGCAAGAAGAAAAAGGGGGAAAGTGAGAGGTGATTGGAAGAGTGAGATGAAGGCGAGACAGCAGCTTTAACAACGGGACGAAAAGTTCAAGCATTAACTCTTATGTGCTCGACTCTCCAGAAATTCCAGAAATTAATTTAATAATTAATTTTAGTGAAAAGGCACCTGAGTGTTGAATCTGCGAAATAGTGACTGTGTTTACTCCCGTAGACTGCCGTGCGAGCGAGCCTGATGTTATCCCGCCTTCATCTCACTCTTGTAGTTACCTCTCACTTTCCCCCTCTTTCTTCTTGCTGCTATAAGGCGCACCTAATTGTCCACCCATTTTTATTAATAACTAATTATCTATGGGTCTAATCAAAAAATGACAAAGGACTTTTCGTCTCAGAATTTTATTTTCTGTGAGATGTATCAATAGCGTCTATTAGTTCTGGGACACGGTGTATAGTTGGTCATAGTACATTTGACAAAAAATAAATTATTTTCCAACGCAAAGAAAACTTACACATTTACCTACCGAGGTATTAATTTAGAAGAAAATATCTGTAGGTAAATTCAAACATATCGTTATCAGAAAAAGTGACGTAATTCAAAAAACATAGTTTTTCAGGAAATGCCAAAAAACTCAAAAATGACAATTTTTAAATTGCGTCATTATTTTAGCCCATAAATGATATAGTCTGTCAAACGAATAAGTACTAAAACTTAACCCAATTATAAATGAACCTAATTAAACAAAAACATATCCTAGGTAAAGTATAATAAATACCTTATTATTTAAAGTATTTTTGTTCAAATCTGTTATACACTTGTCATATGTATATGTAGAAATGTTTTTTCAATAAAAAAAAACAAAGAAATTGCATATGAAATATGCATTGAAATAGGGGAGATATGCTTGGCAAGGATACTAGAAAATTGAAACGTGAAATAAAGTAACTTGTCTTAACCACTTCACGGGTAACCTAAAATGTTTATATAACAAAGTTTCGTACATTAATTCTGAAACATGATATCTAAACATAAAATAAATGTGCAATAAACAATTTTAATCGACGTTCATGGTTAGATATAATACTCAAACAATAAAATAAATTAGCATTGAACCACGTACTAAATAACCTTGCCCTCTTTTAAGAGCATATGGTAACGATGCTTTGTTGGCATTTACTGGAAAATTAAAATGCATTGTCTCGAAATTCTTTAGATTTACTAAATATTGCATGAAAACTTCTATTGTTTAAATTGGTGTCAGGTATGACACAGTTGAGATTCAGTGTCTATTTTTCTGACACCAATTATTTTTTGGTATGTACCCAAAGTATTCGGTTTTGTTTTTCAAAAATGAATCCAATTTTATTATTTTGGTTTTGCTAAAATACAATTCTTCGTTGTCTAATATGTGCGTTACGTAAGTCAAAGTTAATCTATTTTCGAAAAAAATAAATAGAATTTTCAGATAAAATATATTTCAATAAATGTTTATTTTCTAATTTTATTTTATTCATAAGAAATCGTGTATAGACAGAAAATAAATAATCTTATTTAGCCCGTTACCGCACACTTTAAATTTGACGATCGTGCTACTTAAATTTTATTAAGTTATTTTTTTTTGTTTGTGAAATTAATAAAACCCGTTTTTGGAATAAAACGTTTATTACATTACTTAAAGACCAACTGACTCTAAAAAGCAATCCTCTTATATTTATAACAATTTTCTTACATCTAAGCACTTCCTGTATCTGATTTTGATACTTCCTTTATTTGTGCTAACGAATATTCTATTCTACTCTTAATGTCAATGTATTTTAGATTATTATAACTTGCTCATAAACACATTTTTTTCGATTGTTTATAACTGCCAGACGAAACGACGCACAGTGGTCGATTTCTGACAATTAGCCGGTCATAAGTCAAATTTTAAAAAGAAACTGGTAGTTATCTAATTACTCAAGATTAACAAAGGAATATACCAGTAACAAGAATTTACCTTTCGCGTCCAAAGCCGTATCATCAGTGTCACAGGTAAACGTTAGTGATTTCCACCTTTTTATTCTCAAATATAAAAATCAATAAACGTTTTAAAAATTTAAAATACAAAAGAAACAACTGCAAGAGCCTTAGTAAACATATTAAAAATAGCTAACCATTTTAAAAATTCAGCAACTGCTCAGATCTTTGTTGGCCTGTAGCTGCAAAACAAGAAGTTCTCAAGAGAAACGTATTGGCATACAAATATGAAAGTAAGTACATCTGTATGTCTGGTAGCGATCTATCAACTTCAATAAAATTCATCAGAATGCAGTTACGACGTTCTCCTTGCAAGCAACATATGTAATATATGTGTAATATATACACTCAACTATCATTAATTTTTGGACAACCACAAAATGTTAAATTTTAGATGTCTTTTCTATCTTAAATGTACATGAAAAACAATTAAAAAATTCCACAAACAAGAAGAAAGATGATAAATCCAAATTATTAAACAGATCTATTTTACTAAAAACAAGATGTTATAGATTTATAGATTTATAAACCAAAACAATATAGGTTACAAAAGGTATATGTACAAATATTCGGACACCACTAATTATGTATAAATAAAAACAAATACATTGCAAAGTTGATAGGTTATTGTAAATCCTTGATTTTTTAAAACACTGTAATCTTTGAAGCATAGAAACTACCAAATTTTTTAATGTTTTATTGTGTATGTTTTACTTTTCTTCATTTAATATGCGCGTTACTCTTGATTATTTGAAATAAAGTTTTTTTGTATTTTTTTTAAATATGCTCATAATTGTACAATAAGACCATGGATGGAATAATAGCAGGGTATTTTGGACGATTTTGGACAATTACACAAAAGCTATAAGCGATAATTAAAGACCTTGTGCTTATAATCGTTATCTTGATATAGCTTAAATGATGATTTATTGTAAATTTTTTAAATATTTTTTTCTAAATTATTTTCTAGTATATTTGTTTACATTGTAGTATGCATATTTCCACCAAAAAACCTTAAGTTATGGAATACCCTTTGACAAAAACACCTTCAAACTTTGAATGGTAATTTTTAAATTCTTTCTCAGGAATTTTATATTTGGTTTTCTCCAAATTATTTCCTTCCCATCACTTTTAAAAACATTGATTTTAATTTCATCAGTAAAAATAACATATTTCTAAAAATGTTTTGCACAATTAACGTAATTTTAAGCAATTTTACGTTTGTTGTTGTTATTCTAGTAATAAACGGTTTACCTCTATCAATTCGAAAATTTTTATATTTTTTATTAAATATTTTGTTATTGTTTGGATACCCTTTTGTTGACTTTTTGTGATAACTAAGGTTTGATATCAGTAACATAAAGTTGAGTATTTTTTTTAATTGTAAGTATTATAAATGGTTTGTTTTACTTTGATAAAGGAGAAAACCTTCCTCTTCTTGCTAATGATTCGAATTCGTCTTCATTTTTAAAACGATTTATAATATCGTAAACTGTATTTTTTTTAATATCAATAAGTTTTAATATTTCTATAACTAATTTTTATTTTTAAAAAGATATTGCTAACTGTCATTAGTCATATGAACTATTTTTACAAGTAGGCGCTAAAACTCTATTAAAACTTATTTTATGTACTATTTTTGATTATTAATAGATTGTTTTTAGTATAAAAAAAATCTTTCCCACGTTATGTATACAATTCTTTTAAGTCAGTATTTTTTAAGTTGTTTTGATACTAGAGAGATACAATGATCTCACCGTATCTGTATACGGTGAGATCATTGTTAAGCGCCCATAACTTATGTTTCTTGCCTTTTGCATGTTTTATTCTTCAGCGTATTTTAAACAAACGGAAGCCATTTAATAAAGAATTTCAATTATACCATGGTATAAGGAAAGTATGGTGTGCTACAGACTCGACTAAATTTCGTTCTTTCTGCGCAGTGACGTCACGTTGGGAGCAGATTATTAGTTTAAACGAGTGTTACATACTGCATTTATGTTCCGTTTGCTTATTTATCGTTTAATTTGCTTAAAAATTTAATCATTTGAGAAATATAGTATTTTTTTGATTTTATCATTCTTACATATTTGTTTGTGGATTGTCGAGTGCCTAGCCAACTGTATATACAACATTTAAAATGCCTGGATGTGCCGTGAAAGGGTGCCTCAGCTATTCTAGGAAAACTAAAGGAACTGATATAAAATACTACAGTTTTCCGAAAAATGAAGACTATTCAAAGCAGTGGGTTCACGCATGCTGTCGTGCAGATAAATTCAATATTTCGCAAGGTAAAATACTTTGGTGCATTTGGTTAGTTCGATAATTGCTAATATATTTTGTAGCACGAATTTGTTCAAAGCACTTTTCAAAGAATTGTTTCCATAAAAGTATAAAGCTTAAATTGAAGAACTACACGCCTGCGAATTATCATGATTTGAAAATTGTTGCCGTTCCAACATATTAGTTTTGATAATTAAAAACAAAAGTTAGATAAAAAATTGTCAAAATTTACTAATACACAAAAAGTGTAATTTAAATATATATTTTAAACTTACTTATTTTGGTATTCACTAGATTATTAATAAATAATTAATTGCTTATTATAGTTAGTTTCTATTATTAATTATATCTACATTAAAATCCATTGAAATATGCTAAGAGCATTCGTATTATTAACATTTGGATTGAAGGCGCGCTCACAATGTGCTCCCAGAGTGACGTCACTTGCTGCGCGTTAGCACACCATACTCTACTTACACCATGGATTATACGTATGTTGTTATTCTAGAAACTTTATTTCATGCTGTAATTTTTTTAAAATTTTTTGTTTATATTTTATGTACCAAATTTTAAAGTTACATTAAAAGTTACAAGTGTCCGAAAATTAATGATAGTTGATTGTACATTAACGCGACATTATTACCTAATGACTTTATTTGTTAAAAAAATCGAGTTCCGAAGTAACAATACAAGATTAAAAAAGTCGTCTGAAGGCAATCGAACTGGATAAACTCCAATTAGTAGTATCTTAATTAAAATACCAAAAAATCAAAGGAAAAAAAACGCAACACTAATTATAAAAGAAATTAAAAAAACGTAAAAGCTCAGCTTTTGTAATTATGTACTGTACGTTACTTCCGGAAAGATATCGTTCTTAATAAACACCTTTTGTATCGATCCGAAGTAAAGGGGAAGTTGGACACTCTAGTCGTGAACCCGATTTTCGACGGACGCTTTACAAGACTGAAAGTTCAAAATGAAGACGACGAAGTCAACCACCGTATTACAGCAGTCATATCCGGTTAACTAAATCTTTGCGTTCATATCTGAATTGTCATTTTTATACATATTTTCTACTTAGTTTCTTCAATTTTCTATAAACTTCCTAAGTTAAACTCGATCAAAAACTAACGAGCAATGATTCGAGAAAACTTCGATTTTTGTTTTAGAAGAAAAACTAGTAGCAAACTTGGCGACCCATTTTTTGAATTAAAAAGGTCTCCAGCTTTTACGATAATTATTTTCTGACACGACAAAATTTCCTAAGCGAACTGTGAGAACAATAAAGCAGCATTTAATTAAAATCAGCTTTAAAGGACGTGATTTGAATTGTATGTAAAATATAGGAAAAAATGAGACAGAAGAGCGAAAAAGCAAAAAGGGTTAAAAAAGAATAAAAGGTCCTTATTTTTTTATAAATCTATGGATAAGGTTGGAAGGTTTAAAGTTTTATCTAGAAAAATTTGTAATCTAAACTTTAATAATATTGTACATACAAAAGGCTTTAATTAAACCGCGGGGTAGGTCGCTATTAGAAGCGTTTTTGTAATTATGAAGCCTCTGTGTCTGTTCGATGTATTAAACTCCTCTTTTTTCGTTAGATTTTTGTGCGTTCATAAATTTTATCCCTTCAATATTAACCCTTAACTAGACGAATTATAATGCATACCTGGATTAAAGTGCGATAGTTTGCATATAAATTAAAAGTCGCAACTGCTAATGAGAATTTCATGTTTAGTAACCGTTAAGGTGCTTTTTTTCATCGATTTTAACTCCGAATGAAAAACGTGGATTGATGAAATATTTTATCTCGAAAAAAACCGAAGCCACCACCTCGTTTATAATTTTTTTTAATGCAATAAATTAAACAACAGTAATGGCTCCATCGGAAACGAACCGACTGGAAACTTTTCTGAAATCATAAACAAATCAAAAAGGAACTTCTTTTTTCTAAATTATTAAGTACTTTAGTTCGGTTAGCGTAATAGTAGACAAATATTTATTACAATGTTTGATGAAACTTTTTCTCTTCAGAATAGTTGATTATACTTATTTAACTTATTCGTCATTGATTAATGGTTATAGCTTTTCTCTTTGTTCGTTAATCAATAGGAAGAAAATTGGGAAAATGAAATAAAATCACGTACCTGCTTGCTTGTAAAATAATCCTTTAGTTTGACTCGTTACACTTTTACAACAATTAAAAACGTAAAATTTGTGCCGCGTGTTTATTTTAGATAATTTTATCTCACTGTTTCGTAAGAATGGGGTTAAATATAGCATCTTAAATATGTTTTGAACTAAGTAGTTTATAAGTGAATGGGCCCTTTTTGGGGCACATCTTACCATTAAAAACTAGGATTATACGATTTTTTTAACAGGTGTTTTTAATCAATACATGTGTAAAATCTGTATTAATCTAAAATGTATAAAAAACTCTGGAGTAGATATGATAATTTTGATTTTTAAGGAGGTTGGTTACATGTCGATAGAGGGCACTAATCACGGTAAGTTGATACAAAAGGGGCGTCAAAACGGCACCAAATTATTAACGGTAATTTTTTGTTGTTATCCTAAATAAAACATTAAAATATATACCGGGTGTCCCGTGTTCGTATTCTTTTGACAATTTTAAGTCGAAAATGCGTTATATACTTTTGTTCAAAACTCAATAGTTAAGAAGTTGTAGGCAATATTAAATTTAACAGTAAATCAATCTAGTAAGCCGTGTAATTGTTTCGTCATATTGTTATGGTGACATTGTTTATTCTTTGTCTTTGGGGACACATTAAAAGTCTAGTGTATTGAAATAAACTACAAACTAAAGATGAGGTAATTGAAAGTACAGTAAAACCTCGATATAACGAACTGATTGGGGGAAGGGAGTGTCCGTTAAAGCCGAAAGTCCGTTATATAAAAATAGATTTATACTAGTATACTATCGCTCTGGCTAGGTATAGTATACGAGCAGGACGGCATTATGTCTTAAATTGTAGTGCTAGACGTATGACGTGATTATCATGGCCGCTAAAAATTTTTGACATGCTGCGACACTTGAATTTAAGCATGTATAATATTAACAGGACGTTTTTATTTTTTTTACATTTGACCGAATTTTTTGTCCGTTATATCCGAAGTCCGTTAAATAGAGGTCCGTTATATCGATGTTTTACTGTATCATGGCAACAGCTGCATCCATACCAAACGACGAAGACACTTTTCTGGCAGCTATGCCTTTAATTACTAGAAGGGCAAGAATGTGTGGAGAAGCAGCGGGGGGACATTTTGAATCAAAACTTTAACTATTTGTGTTAAAAATAAAAAATTCTTAATTAATAAAACATTACATTATTTTATTCAACAATGTCTTTATTTGATTCATTAAATTTAATAAAAGGTAATCCAACTGACCTGATAGGGCTCTCAATAGATATCGGGGGTAAACAGTTGAAGTTTTTGACATTTTTTTGACAGACGTTATTACGAGGCATTGCCAAAATATCATGGAGAATTATACAATGCAACAACGTGTCAAAATATTAAAAAAAATGTGTTCTTGTACTTTACATATTATAAAAGAAGAATTTTCAAAGATTTTAAAAAATAAATAAACAAAATTATTTAACAAGAGTAACATTACTTTTGAATTTTAGTATAAATCACCTTATATATTATAAATTTTAAAAAGATACATTTTAAAAAAGTCTAGTGTTAAGGCTGTAGACTACCAAATTTCGTCCAATGTATTTTAAATGGGAACTGCGTTCCCGTCCTATTGCCGTATTTTTGGGGATAAAAAATTGAAAATTTTTGTATAGATAGAGACCATATATCTTTAAAACGTAACAATTTTCGATTTTTGATTAATCATCGTGTTTTACGCAAAAAAATTAATAAAGCATAAAACAAACTAAACTTCTAACCGTTGCTGTGCTTTCAAAAATAAAGATAATGAATTTCATTTTTTACCAATCAAACGAGAAAGCTTGTTAAATTATCGTAATGATTTATTTTTTTCATAAATATTTTTATTAAGGATGTACGTGCAGGGTACTGGGTGGGGATAGACCGATCCGGGCGTGCGGTAAAAAGGGTATGGCCGCAGCATTGCGTATGGCAATACTGTGATTATTATGATTATTAAGGCAATGTTATCAGTAAATTCAAAATAAACGTTGAGTGTAACACGTGCGAATATAAAATTATGGAACGTGAAATGAAATAGAAAACTATCTATCCGGATGCAAATTTACCAGAATTTCTAAAATTAGGTTAGTATTTTTGACACTTACTTTGCTTTAATGGTCTGTAGTGTTCCATTTAGTTTAAGAGCTAACAAAAGTAAGCTAATTTTCGTAAATATCTCTTAATTTAGTCGGTTTAGTACGGTTTTTTATTTTTTTAATATCTTTATGAATGTCTTAACTTTTAATTAAATAGTTTTATTTTCATATTCTGAGACGAATTGGGGTCAAAATTATGAAAACATGTCGTCTATCCGTCACTTTGCCATAAGACTAATGTTAAATATGCTTACTTTTGAAATCAATTATTTCTTTAAATAGTCGGTTAGCCCTCTTCAAATTTTGAGAATTTGTTTAGACATATTTAAACTACATATAAAAAAAATCAAGTGTTTTGAGAAAAATGACTTTCGTGCTCGTACATCCTTAAATAGTTATAAGCAATTGAAGTACGCCGATTTTGGTTAAAATTGGTCGTTTTTCTCGTTTGATTGACAATGTTAAGCTGCTTAAAGATGTACAAACACTAATTCCATGAAAGGTTCGAAAGAATAAAAGGTCCTCAAAACAGATAGAAAATAAGAATATGTTGCTGGTCAACTTCACTTTTTTTAAAATAATAAAATATATTTACAGGAAACGATTCTTAAAAGTAATAATAACATAAGAATTCATACGTTGGTTGATGCTCGAAAGTGACGGTTGTACCGAAGGTCCAACGAGTTTTCTGTGTCAACAATTTTATACTGAGAAGTGTTCATTCTATAGTGTGTTTAGTGATCGGACCAGCGGGGAGAGGGTTTTGGTAAGACCTTTTTGATCTGCTCTTCTCCACTGAGAAGAGCAGTATCATCCGAAAAATGGCCGTTCAAACAAAAAAATCTTACGCTTCAGCTACCGAATTACCTACACGAGAACAAGCTATTATAATGGAAGCTATCGATAAAATTTCAATTGACGAATATTGTAAAGAAATCGGTAAAAAAATTGGCCCAGCCCACGTACGTTTTGTGTCAAAGATTTCTAATAACAGAATATGTATTTACGTTTCAAGTAAAGAATTGGCTCACACACTCGTTGATACTCACAATCATATTCTTATTCAAGGTAACAAAGTTCCGATTAGGCCCCTAATCTCTCAAAACAAGAGAATTATACTATCAAATGTCCACCCGTTTATCCCCAATGAAATCATTGAAAACACATTACTTTCCTCAAATAATATTAAACCTGTATCCAGTATTTCGTACCTCCGAGCCGGCCTTAGCGACCAGGCATTCACACACTGCTACAGTTTTCGTCGGCAAATGTATGTAAAACCAGAAGATGCTGACAGCATTCCCGGATCTATTCAAATTAACTACGAAGGTACCAACTATTGGATCTATTTTTCTAATGATCAAATGAAATGCTTTATCTGTAAGGAAAATGGCCATCAAGCAAAAAATTGCCCAGTAAACTCAAATAAAGAAAATACCGAAAACTTAGAAACTGCTGTTAAAAATACACCGACCACAGTTCAATTGCCCGAAATCAAAAAAATCAGCCACACCAAAAACCAATCCGTACAAAACCAACATACAGTAACTAACAATGCCGTCGAAAATCAAAAAAAATTACCTATTGATTCTACAAAGGAAACAAACTTAAGCCCAGTTAAGCGTGCTCACTCCGACACTGACTCTGCCAACTCCCTACTGAACAACGATACAATTACCTTTCAACCACCGATTCTGAAAAAAGATTATGTAAAGCATAAAACAGACTTAATAAAAAAAAAGAAAATTAGAACCCTTAGCGAAGCTGATAACAACGACTCATTGCCATTATCTGAATTAAAACAAGAAATGGCGGACAACCCAAGCAAATACCTATTAACCCACCTACAATTACAAAGTTTTATGGAAAAATCATTAACAAAATTCACCCAAAAATAGCTGCAGCGGAGTACACCAACGACCCGAAAAACTTACCGATATGCTGTCCAGCCTTTATCCACTTCTTACAAGCAAGAGAGCAAAAAACAGATTCAGCCGCACTATCAAATACTTAGGAAAAAATCCCCAGGATGAAACTGACGGCGAATATGACTCCCAATGTTCAGAGCCCGGCACCACAACTAATTAATATATCTAGTTCCTTTTATCCCACATTCCCACTTTCTCCTAATGGCTAATATTCAAAAATTCATAAATATAATCCAATGGAATGTAAATGGGTTCTATGCAAGGTTCGAATATTTAAAAATTTTACAGCATAAACATCAACCTGATATACTTTGTATCCAAGAAACCAATTTCAACAGCAACACAACTGGTTCTCTGAAGGGATACTCCAACTTTCTAAAAAATCGAATAAATTTCACCAATTGTAGCGGCGGAGTGGCTATATATGTCAAAAATACTATTCAAGCGGAAAATATACCATTAAACACACCTCTTGAAGCAGTAGCCATTAAGATCAACATCCCAGTAAAAATCACAATCTGTAATTTATATTTACCCAACAGCCAACCATTAAATTTGGACGAAATTAATAATATTTTAAGTCACTTACCAAAACCCATTATTCTCCTAGGTGACTTCAATAGCCATAACCGATTATGGGGATCAAACATTACCGACAGAAGAGGTAAAATTATAGAACAACTGTTAGATGACACCGAACTTTTCCTGTTAAATGATGGTAATCCAACTCATTTCTCAATAGGAACAGGAAACAACAGTTGTATTGATCTATCTTTGTGCAGTCCAATCATAGCCAGCAAACTCCAATGGTCTGCCTTGAACGAACTTTTCGACAGCGATCATTATCCTTTAATTATTAAATTAAACACCGAACAAGACAACTTTGATAACCCTATAACAACTAAATGGAATCTAAAAAAAGCAAATTGGCCAGCATACAAAGTCACAGCACAAAACCTCATTAAAGAACTGGACGACCCTGATACGTACACTGGTACGATAGACTCCTTGCTCGACAGCTTCATGAACCTTATTAACAAAGTAGCGGATGCTTCAATGCCTAAAATTATAATAGGTAATTATAAACCAAAACGGCAAGTACCCTGGTGGAACCAGAACTGTGATAACGTGGTGAAAGAGAGAAAAAAAGCATTTAACAAATTTAAAAAACACCCAACCGAAGAAAACAAAATTAGATACAAAAAATCAAGAGCTATATGTAGAAGAACTATAAAAGAGAGCTACCGATCATCTTGGCAAAATCTACTAACTTCTTTTAATTGCCATACTTCAGCAACCACCTTTTGGAAGTTTTATAAAAAATTTCAAGGCTATCCATCCAAATTTTCTGTATCACCCCTGATTAACGAACAAGGAAAAATTTTAACATCCAACGCTGACATCGCAAACTCATTGGCCTATGCATTTGCAAAAAACTCAAGTGATGCCAATCATTCTGAAGAGTTTTTAGAATTTAAAAACGCTAAAGAAAACATCACCAACTTAGAAAAACTAATTGTCAACAAAAATGAAGCATTACCACATACGACATCTATAAACAGCTTATTCAACATGCGTGATCTTAAAACAGCATTGTACCAAAGTAACAATACCAGTCCTGGCCCCGATAAAATTCCAGCAGCGTTAATTAAAAATCTACCCGACGGAGGACTTCAATATTTGCTCAAATTTTATAATCTAGTCTGGACATCACATACATTCCCAAGTATCTGGAAACACGCTATAGTCATCCCGGTAGCCAAACCAAACAAAGACCAATCCAATGCATTCAATTATCGCCCTATATCCTTGACTTGTTGTCTCTGTAAAATATTCGAAAAAATGATAAACCGACGACTGAAATGGTCCTTAGAAACCCAAGATTGGTTCTCAAATAATCAATTTGGATTCCGGAACTTTAGATCCACTACCGACCACCTTAACCAAATTCACTCAGATATAAGCAATGCCCTAACAAATAATCTTCAAGCAATAGTAGTTTCTCTTGATCTAGAGAAAGCTTATGATATGATTTGGATTTATCGAGTTATACAGATATTAACTGAACTAGGATTCCATGGTCATCTAATGCATTTTATAAAAAACTTTTTAACAAACAGGAAAATCCAAGTACGAATCGGAACAATCCTCTCAACCACACTTGAACTAACAAATGGAATCCCACAAGGATCGGTCCTAGCGTAACTCTCTTTCTGATTACTATTAACCCTTAACTAGACGAATTATAATGCATACCTGGATTAAAGTGCGATAGTTTGCATATAAATTAAAAGTCGCAACTGCTAATGAGAATTTCATGTTTAGTAACCGTTAAGGTGCTTTTTTTCATCGATTTTAACTCCGAATGAAAAACGTGGATTGATGAAATATTTTATCTCGAAAAAAACCGAAGCCACCACCTCGTTTATAATTTTTTTTAATGCAATAAATTAAACAACAGTAATGGCTCCATCGGAAACGAACCGACTGGAAACTTTTCTGAAATCATAAACAAATCAAAAAGGAACTTCTTTTTTCTAAATTATTAAGTACTTTAGTTCGGTTAGCGTAATAGTAGACAAATATTTATTACAATGTTTGATGAAACTTTTTCTCTTCAGAATAGTTGATTATACTTATTTAACTTATTCGTCATTGATTAATGGTTATAGCTTTTCTCTTTGTTCGTTAATCAATAGGAAGAAAATTGGGAAAATGAAATAAAATCACGTACCTGCTTGCTTGTAAAATAATCCTTTAGTTTGACTCGTTACACTTTTACAACAATTAAAAACGTAAAATTTGTGCCGCGTGTTTATTTTAGATAATTTTATCGCACTGTTTCGTAAGAATGGGGTTAAATATAGCATCTTAAATATGTTTTGAACTAAGTAGTTTATAAGTGAATGGGCCCTTATTGGGGCACATCTTACCATTAAAAACTAGGATTATACGATTTTTTTAACAGGTGTTTTTAATCAATACATGTGTAAAATCTGTATTAATCTAAAATGTATAAAAAACTCTGGAGTAGATATGATAATTTTGATTTTTAAGGAGGTTGGTTACATGTCGATAGAGGGCACTAATCACGGTAAGTTGATACAAAAAGGGCGTCAAAACGGCACCAAATTATTAACAGTAATTTTTTGTTGTTATCCTAAATAAAACATTAAAATATATACCGGGTGTCCCGTGTTCGTATTCTTTTGACAATTTTAAGTCGAAAATGCGTTATATACTTTTGTTCAAAACTCAATAGTTAAAAGTTGTAGGCAATATTAAATTTAACAGTAAATCAATCTAGTAAGCCGTGTAATTGTTTCGTCATATTGTTATGGTGACATTGTTTATTCTTTGTCTTTGGGGACACATTAAAAGTCTAGTGTATTGAAATAAACTAAAAACCCTAAAGATGAGGTAATTGAAAGTACAGTAAAACCTCGATATAACGAACTGATTGGGGAAGGAGTGTCCGTTAAAGCCGAAAGTCCGTTATATAAAAATAGATTTATACTAGTATACTATCGCTCTGGCTAGGTATAGTATACGAGCAGGACGGCATTATGTCTTAAATTGTAGTGCTAGACGTATGACGTGATTATCATGGCCGCTAAAATTTTTGACATGCTGCGACACTTGAATTTAAGCATGTATAATATTAACAGGACGTTTTTATTTTTTTTACATTTGACCGAATTTTTTGTCCGTTATATCCGAAGTCCGTTAAATAGAGGTCCGTTATATCGATGTTTTACTGTATCATGGCAACAGCTGCATCCATACCAAACGACGAAGACACTTTTCTGGCAGCTATGCCTTTAATTACTAGAAGGGCAAGAATGTGTGGAGAAGCAGCGGGGGGACATTTTGAATCAAAACTTTAACTATTTGTGTTAAAAATAAAAAATTCTTAATTAATAAAACATTACATTATTTTATTCAACAATGTCTTTATTTGATTCATTAAATTTAATAAAAGGTAATCCAACTGACCTGATAGGGCTCTCAATAGATATCGGGGGTAAACAGTTGAAGTTTTTGACATTTTTTTGACAGACGTTATTACGAGGCATTGCCAAAATATCATGGAGAATTATACAATGCAACAACGTGTCAAAATATTAAAAAAAATGTTTTCTTGTACTTTACATATTATAAAAGAAGAATTTTCAAAGATTTTAAAAAATAAATAAACAAAATTATTTAACAAGAGTAACCATACTTTTGAATTTTAGTATAAATCACCTTATATATTATAAATTTTAAAAAGATACATTTTAAAAAAGTCTAGTGTTAAGGCTGTAGACTACCAAATTTCGTCCAATGTATTTTAAATGGGAACTGCGTTCCCGTCCTATTGCCGTATTTTTGGGGATAAAAATTGAAAATTTTGTATAGATAGAGACCATATATCTTTAAAACGTAACAATTTTCGATTTTTGATTAATCATCGTGTTTTACGCAAAAAAATTAATAAAGCATAAAACAAACTAAACTTCTAACCGTTGCTGTGCTTTCAAAAATAAAGATAATGAATTTCATTTTTTACCAATCAAACGAGAAAGCTTGTTAAATTATCGTAATGATTTATTTTTTTCATAAATATTTTTATTAAGGATGTACGTGCAGGGTACTGGGTGGGGATAGACCGATCCGGGCGTGCGGTAAAAAGGGTATGGCCGCAGCATTGCGTATGGCAATACTGTGATTATTATGATTATTAAGGCAATGTTATCAGTAAATTCAAAATAAACGTTGAGTGTAACACGTGCGAATATAAAATTATGGAACGTGAAATGAAATAGAAAACTATCTATCCGGATGCAAATTTACCAGAATTTCTAAAATTAGGTTAGTATTTTTGACACTTACTTTGCTTTAATGGTCTGTAGTGTTCCCATTTAGTTTAAGAGCTAACAAAAGTAAGCTAATTTTCGTAAATATCTCTTAATTTAGTCGGTTTAGTACGGTTTTTTATTTTTTTAATATCTTTATGAATGTCTTAACTTTTAATTAAATAGTTTTATTTTCATATTCTGAGACGAATTGGGGTCAAAATTATGAAAACATGTCGTCTATCCGTCACTTTGCCATAAGACTAATGTTAAATATGCTTACTTTTGAAATCAATTATTTCTTTAAATAGTCGGTTAGCCCTCTTCAAATTTTGAGAATTTGTTTAGACATATTTAAACTACATATAAAAAAAAATCAAGTATTTTGAGAAAAATGACTTTCGTGCTCGTACATCCTTAAATAGTTATAAGCAATTGAAGTACGCCGATTTTGGTTAAAATTGGTCGTTTTTCTCGTTTGATTGACAATGTTAAGCTGCTTAAAGATGTACAAACACTAATTCCATGAAAGGTTCGAAAGAATAAAAGGTCCTCAAAACAGATAGAAAATAAGAATATGTTGCTGGTCAACTTCACTTTTTTTAAAATAATAAAATATATTTACAGGAAACGATTCTTAAAAGTAATAATAACATAAGAATTCATACGTTGGTTGATGCTCGAAAGTGACGGTTGTACCGAAGGTCCAACGAGTTTTCTGTGTCAACAATTTTATACTGAGAAGTGTTCATTCTATAGTGTGTTTAGTGATCGGACCAGCGGGGGAGAGGGTTTTGGTAAGACCCTTTTTTGATCTGCTCTTCTCCACTGAGAAGAGCAGTATCATCCGAAAAATGGCCGTTCAAACAAAAAAATCTTACGCTTCAGCTACCGAATTACCTACACGAGAACAAGCTATTATAATGGAAGCTATCGATAAAATTTCAATTGACGAATATTGTAAAGAAATCGGTAAAAAAAATTGGCCCAGCCCACGTACGTTTTGTGTCAAAGATTTCTAATAACAGAATATGTATTTACGTTTCAAGTAAAGAATTGGCTCACACACTCGTTGATACTCACAATCATATTCTTATTCAAGGTAACAAAGTTCCGATTAGGCCCCTAATCTCTCAAAACAAGAGAATTATACTATCAAATGTCCACCCGTTTATCCCCAATGAAATCATTGAAAACACATTACTTTCCTCAAATAATATTAAACCTGTATCCAGTATTTCGTACCTCCGAGCCGGCCTTAGCGACCAGGCATTCACACACTGCTACAGTTTTCGTCGGCAAATGTATGTAAAACCAGAAGATGCTGACAGCATTCCCGGATCTATTCAAATTAACTACGAAGGTACCAACTATTGGATCTATTTTTCTAATGATCAAATGAAATGCTTTATCTGTAAGGAAAATGGCCATCAAGCAAAAAATTGCCCAGTAAACTCAAATAAAGAAAATACCGAAAACTTAGAAACTGCTGTTAAAAATACACCGACCACAGTTCAATTGCCCGAAATCAAAAAAATCAGCCACACCAAAAACCAATCCGTACAAAACCAACATACAGTAACTAACAATGCCGTCGAAAATCAAAAAAAATTACCTATTGATTCTACAAAGGAAACAAACTTAAGCCCAGTTAAGCGTGCTCACTCCGACACTGACTCTGCCAACTCCCTACTGAACAACGATACAATTACCTTTCAACCACCGATTCTGAAAAAAGATTATGTAAAGCATAAAACAGACTTAATAAAAAAAAAGAAAATTAGAACCCTTAGCGAAGCTGATAACAACGACTCATTGCCATTATCTGAATTAAAACAAGAAATGGCGGACAACCCAAGCAAATACCTATTAACCCACCTACAATTACAAAGTTTTATGGAAAAATCATTAACAAAATTCACCCAAAAATAGCTGCAGCGGAGTACACCAACGACCCGAAAAACTTACCGATATGCTGTCCAGCCTTTATCCACTTCTTACAAGCAAGAGAGCAAAAACAGATTCAGCCGCACTATCAAATACTTAGGAAAAAATCCCCAGGATGAAACTGACGGCGAATATGACTCCCAATGTTCAGAGCCCGGCACCACAACTAATTAATATATCTAGTTCCTTTTATCCCACTTTCCCCACTTTCTCCTAATGGCTAATATTCAAAAATTCATAAATATAATCCAATGGAATGTAAATGGGTTCTATGCAAGGTTCGAATATTTAAAAATTTTACAGCATAAACATCAACCTGATATACTTTGTATCCAAGAAACCAATTTCAACAGCAACACAACTGGTTCTCTGAAGGGATACTCCAACTTTCTAAAAAATCGAATAAATTTCACCAATTGTAGCGGCGGAGTGGCTATATATGTCAAAAATACTATTCAAGCGGAAAATATACCATTAAACACACCTCTTGAAGCAGTAGCCATTAAGATCAACATCCCAGTAAAAATCACAATCTGTAATTTATATTTACCCAACAGCCAACCATTAAATTTGGACGAAATTAATAATATTTTAAGTCACTTACCAAAACCCATTATTCTCCTAGGTGACTTCAATAGCCATAACCGATTATGGGGATCAAACATTACCGACAGAAGAGGTAAAATTATAGAACAACTGTTAGATGACACCGAACTTTTCCTGTTAAATGATGGTAATCCAACTCATTTCTCAATAGGAACAGGAAACAACAGTTGTATTGATCTATCTTTGTGCAGTCCAATCATAGCCAGCAAACTCCAATGGTCTGCCTTGAACGAACTTTTCGACAGCGATCATTATCCTTTAATTATTAAATTAAACACCGAACAAGACAACTTTGATAACCCTATAACAACTAAATGGAATCTAAAAAAAGCAAATTGGCCAGCATACAAAGTCACAGCACAAAACCTCATTAAAGAACTGGACGACCCTGATACGTACACTGGTACGATAGACTCCTTGCTCGACAGCTTCATGAACCTTATTAACAAAGTAGCGGATGCTTCAATGCCTAAAATTATAATAGGTAATTATAAACCAAAACGGCAAGTACCCTGGTGGAACCAGAACTGTGATAACGTGGTGAAAGAGAGAAAAAAAGCATTTAACAAATTTAAAAAACACCCAACCGAAGAAAACAAAATTAGATACAAAAAATCAAGAGCTATATGTAGAAGAACTATAAAAGAGAGCTACCGATCATCTTGGCAAAATCTACTAACTTCTTTTAATTGCCATACTTCAGCAACCACCTTTTGGAAGTTTTATAAAAAATTTCAAGGCTATCCATCCAAATTTTCTGTATCACCCCTGATTAACGAACAAGGAAAAATTTTAACATCCAACGCTGACATCGCAAACTCATTGGCCTATGCATTTGCAAAAAACTCAAGTGATGCCAATCATTCTGAAGAGTTTTTAGAATTTAAAAACGCTAAAGAAAACATCACCAACTTAGAAAAACTAATTGTCAACAAAAATGAAGCATTACCACATACGACATCTATAAACAGCTTATTCAACATGCGTGATCTTAAAACAGCATTGTACCAAAGTAACAATACCAGTCCTGGCCCCGATAAAATTCCAGCAGCGTTAATTAAAAATCTACCCGACGGAGGACTTCAATATTTGCTCAAATTTTATAATCTAGTCTGGACATCACATACATTCCCAAGTATCTGGAAACACGCTATAGTCATCCCGGTAGCCAAACCAAACAAAGACCAATCCAATGCATTCAATTATCGCCCTATATCCTTGACTTGTTGTCTCTGTAAAATATTCGAAAAAATGATAAACCGACGACTGAAATGGTCCTTAGAAACCCAAGATTGGTTCTCAAATAATCAATTTGGATTCCGGAACTTTAGATCCACTACCGACCACCTTAACCAAATTCACTCAGATATAAGCAATGCCCTAACAAATAATCTTCAAGCAATAGTAGTTTCTCTTGATCTAGAGAAAGCTTATGATATGATTTGGATTTATCGAGTTATACAGATATTAACTGAACTAGGATTCCATGGTCATCTAATGCATTTTATAAAAAACTTTTTAACAAACAGGAAAATCCAAGTACGAATCGGAACAATCCTCTCAACCACACTTGAACTAACAAATGGAATCCCACAAGGATCGGTCCTAAGCGTAACTCTCTTTCTGATTACTATTAATCCTCTACTATCTATAATGCCAAAACCTATTAAAACTAGAGCTTTTGCTGACGACCTTTCGTATGTATGTATTGGTAAAATAAGCACAATTAGTAGTATTCTGCAAGACGGACTAAACAAATTAACAGAAACCTGCAAACAAACAGGCTTTAAATTTTCACCTACCAAATCCGAATATATGGCATTTTCCAGACAGCGACAAAATCCAACAACTAAGCTCTTCCTAGGTGACCTCGAACTCCGAAAACTACAAGAATGAAGATACTTGGACTAGTATTCGATCCCAAACTTACGTGGAAACCCTTCGTTGAAGACCTGTATATCCAATGTAAAAAAAGAATAAATACTCTAAAAGCCCTAGCCGCCAACAATCGTGGCGCAAGTAAAGAAGTTCTAATAACTACTTATAAAGCTATTATTAGATCAAAATTGGACTATGGGGCAACAGTTTATGGTTCTGCGTCAAAAAGCACACTTAAACGACTAGATTCTATCCAAACCACAGCACTAAGAATAGCAATTGGAGCTTTCCGTACCAGCCCAAAACTAAGTATACTTGCCGAGAGTCTAGAACTTCCGCTATATCTAAGAAGAACAGGTCTCACACTAAAATATATGGCTAGCAGTCCCTGTTTCTCCAATAACCCACTCCATATCAATATTCCTTCACCTCAACTGACAAGTAGTACAGGTTATAAGAAACACTACTTACCTGTGCTGGACAGACTACATATTATACTAAGTGACCCAATGTTCAACAAACCAATGGTTTACAGACGTCAGATCCAATCTATTCCCCCTTGGGACCAAACTAAACGATCCATTGACCTCCATATATACAACAACTCAATCGGTAAAGAGTTCACTTCCGAACTAGAGTATAGAAGTCTTGCAATGGAGATGTACAACAAGTACGATGGATATTGCAGGATGTTCACCGACGGCTCCGTCAGAGACGGTAAAAAAGGATGTGCAATTGTCTACGAGGATAGTGCTTACATGTTTCAACTACCGGAATTTTTTAATATTTTTTCATGCGAAGTACTAGCAATTGATAAAGCAATTGATCTAGCACTTCAAAATAATCTGTCAAAAGTCCTAATCCTAACTGACTCCAAGTCATCACTTGATGCCCTCTCTAATCCCACAAATAAAGACCCTAGAATCCAAAGAATCCAACACAAATTGCACCATATAAATCCCACCCTAAACCTTATAGTACTTGCATGGCTCCCTTCTCACCAAGGACTGATTGGAAACGAAAAGCAGATTTGGCCGCCAAAACAGCGTTAACCGATGGCATCCCAATTTCCGATGAACCCGTCACAATTCAAGAATTTAAAGAAGTTGTAAATAAGTACCTATGGGCCAAATGGAACACCGTTTGGTCAAACACTACATCGCTACTCCACCTAGTGCGACAAGATGTATGGGTAAAGCCACTTACGCCAGACAATCGTAGGGACCAGGTTATCTATACTCGACTAAGAATTGGTCATACCAGCCTTACACATAGTCATCTTTTAACTAAGACGTCAACCAGCAAATGCCCAAGATGCGAAGCACCGGCTACCATTCAACACCTTTTGGTCACATGCCCAGTCATTGCTGGTATAAATGGTGATCTGCCAACTGAACTATCTACATGTCTAAATGACAAAATCAATTTCAGCAAAGTGACAGTTTTATTAAGATCCTCCAACTGCTCAATAAAATTTAACTATTACTTTTCCTTTCAGTTATATCTTACAGTTGGTCTCAATAATGTTAACTATTTATTTGTTTTATCATTGTAGTCGCTCATGACCCAGATGTTTATGCGACTTAAAAAAAAAAAAAAAAAAAAACATAAGAATTCTTACTAAGAATACTTACGTAAAACACGATGATTAATCAAAAATCGAAAATCGTTACGTTTTAAAGATATATGGTCTCTATCTATACAAAAATTTTCAATTTTTTATCTCCAAAAATACGGCAATAGGACTGGAACGCAGTTCCCATTTAAAATACATTGGAAGAAATTTTGTAGTCTGCAGCCTTAAAGGGTGCACTTAAATCAAAAAATGTTGAGAATGCCTGCTATAAAAATAGTTGTCTCTATCTCTTTCATGAATCAACCTAGAACTTTATCTTTTTTTTTTAATTTACAATTAGGTATTTGAAAAAAAAAAAATTATAGATTTTTTTTATGTATTTTAGAACTTTATTATTAATAATATGGATATTTAATGCAAAATACTTAAAAAAATTTTTTTTTCAATTAATTATAAGCAATTAAAAATTGATAAAATTTAAAAAAAATCACGTGACTATAAACGCGCCAAAATTGGCCGCCATCTTTGTGACGTCATAATGTTATAGCTGTTTAATAACAGGACAGCGTTTACGGCTATTACAGGTGAGTTGACAATAATATTGAAAATTTACTGCTAAAAAACGATTTGTTAGTTAACTCCGATTAACTATGTGTGATAAAGGATTTATAAAGGCAAAGTCTGATAATATTCCTGATGTTGATATATTTTTGACTGAATTCTACTTATTTGATTTGTATACTTGGATAAATAATAATTACTAACAATAGTGTTATAAAATACTTACATCGAAATGATCTTCACAACAAAAAAAATTCGATTTTGTTTTGGGATTATAACGATGCACTGCTTGAAACCATTTATTTCGACGTTTTTCATCTTGGGGAACATTTAAAAACATTTTGTCAGGAGTTGTTTTTGTAGTATTTGTACATAATGGTACAAAACAAGAACGATAACTTTTGTGGTTCGACATTTTCAATATAAACTTGAGTATTTAACCATGGCAAAAGAATTAAATAGATCAAAACACTGTATTTATTATTTCTGTATAAGCTGCAATGAATGAAAACTAACATTATGACGTCACACACGCTCGGTTTTGTTCGGGAGCTGTCGGCGTGTTTTCGGTACTGGATTCAAAATTAATTTTTATTTTGATATAACTTTTGAAATATAGTGAAAAAAAAAATAAAAATAGTTTTGTTATAAAACTTATATATGATCTTTCCATTTATCACAAAAAAAAAATTCAAATACCTAATTTCGTGGCTACAGAACTTATAAATAATGTATAGAGCTCCACCATTAATCTCCAATTTATTTATTTATTATTTCGTTTTTTTTTAATGCATTTCAATTCCCTACTCCGAGCTCTTTCTAAAGTCTCGCCCACTTAATTTAAATTTTAAAAATAACCATCACAATAAATAATTTTTATTAACTTAAGCTGTTCAGTAAAGTAGTTTAGTTAATGTTTGGCTGCTAAAGTTTAAACCCTCGAAACCGCAGCGTATGTGACGGTTAATTCCACACAGCAAATTTCAACTTCTCTTTTAGTTTTCGTCACTGACTCCTCTATCCCATTTTCCTAAACTGTCTATTAACTTTAAATCGATTAATCTGAAAGATAGCTTTGCATATAAAGCGAAAATAATCTTCCTAATCCCTCACAGATTTTCCTATTTTTCTACGTTGCAATTAAAAAAAAGAACGAAATTTAAAAAAATTGTGGATATAGAAAACGTTGATTATATTAAAGCAAAACAATATTAAAGCCTGCTGGTTTAAACTGCGAAAGTTTATTTCGAGTACAAAATTAAATCAGAAAGGAAGTAAGAAGAAAAGTGGCGTTTTTAGTTTAGAAAAATGGAGATTATGGTGGAAGGTTCTTATCTAAAAGTCAGAGCGTTGTATTACCATATGTAAATATGCAAATAGTTTGTTGTTTAATAATTTGGGGTGTAATTCGCGTGCACATTTCGTTTTGCGAGTAGGTTGTGTTGTTTTCTCAAGTTTTGGAGCAACAGAAGCAGCAGCCTCTTTGTCTTTGCTATTTGCTATGCGTCACGCTGACAACTAATTAGAATATATTCGGCTGGATAAAGGAAATTTGCCTGTATTAGAGAGTTTGCCCGATGCGGACATGTGTGGAATGTAAATGAGGATCACTTCCCTTCCTTTCTCCATTCCAAAATCCACACATCTATTAGTCAGCAGGGGTGGGCACCCCTTTCCCAAATTTCCCAACTTTTATACGTTCTAAAAGCGTTTTACCAATTAAAATTTAATATCCACTAAGCGATTTTGGGAGCGAAAACGCCCGTCCCCCCAAAGCGCAAAAAAATATTTACGTTAATGCGCGTAAATTTCTTACGTCCGTTTACTTGTAATTGCTTCCAAAATAGGAAGAACAACGTTCGTAAATAAATAATAAATTTCCAACTCTTAAATCTAGAAGGGAAACCCGAAAGGTATTTTAAACAGTTTTAAAGAGGATCGATCTCTATTTTCTAAAAGCGCACTCGAAGGAAATGTAGGCGTTCGCAAAATTTAACAGATTGTTTACTGCCCTGTTTTACTATCCGATTCTACAACAAGAACTTCCAACGTCAATACCTTCCAATTAATGCGTTTTTCTCTTCGTCTTCTTTGCTTTCAACACGAGATTTTATTTAAATTTTTAATTTCCCTGAGCTTGAAATGTTCTTGTATTTCAAGATTTCAACTTTTAGTTCTCTTTTCGATTTAAAAAGCTTTCAATATCTTTCGATCCTTTCTTCTTTTTTTCAGCTAATAACCTAAGAGAGTAATAAGATTTTAAAGAAATAGAAATTGAAGCTTTGGCTCTAATTCTGTATGGGTCGCGTGGGATGGAAGTGTACTTCAACTAATTTTAATTTATTCTACGACTATTCGAAAAGCAATTTTTTCCATTTTTGGGCACGTTAAAAGTAAATCCGATTGCTGGAGATTTTAGTTTTTATGCGCACTCGCTTATTAAAAAAGAAAATTAATGTTTTAAGCGGCAAAGTTTCACCTCGACAGAAATTAATTAAAATCAAACTCTTACAGCTCTTAATTAATAGGCGTATTAAAAATGTTTCATGTTTATTTACGTTTTGAGGGAGTGTTTTTGATTTTGAATGACGTAAATTCGAACTGTTAGGATATCGAATGAATAAGACAGAATATGCCAAGCTAAATGAGTGCTTACAAGAAAATAGGTTTTAATACGGGCATTTTAAGGCTTATTGAACAATTTCTGACAGGAAATACCACTCCAGTTTAATCAGAAAAAGCCAGTTGTTTTGTAGAAATACCTTTTACAATTTGATTTGTAAGTACAGTACCGTTCAAAAATTTAGAACGTGTTCCTTTTTACATTTAAATAAATTGGCTTTGGTAATAGCGTGTATAGTTTTGTTGATCAAGAAAAAATACCTTTCTTTTACATTTGAGTAGCCTTGGTACATAGTTGACCATTCGATCTTTTTTTTGTAACTAAAATAACCAAAAGAAAATTCTTTTAAAAATTATGTAGGACTTTGGCTACAAAGACCAAATATCAAAGACTAGAATTTGCAACAGAAGGTCAACATTTTAAAGTAGCTTTGCCTGAAAAAATTGACAAAAACAAATTCTTGAAAAATAAAGAGTAGGTAAATTAGAATGTTATTAATTTTTTAATATATCAAAAGCAAAATATCGATTTTTAAAAAATTCAAAAATTTAAAGAACAGTTATAAAAAAAATGTTTTAAGAAATTATTTAAAAAACGTGCGGAATAACTAACTTAAATCTTTTTAAAGGATAACGTAATAAAAACATGATATGTCTTTTTCAATCGCTTAAAAGTAACTCAAATATTTCTGCATAAACATATAATAGATAACATTTTTTTTTAAACTATTATAAGTAAAAATAAAAAGGTATTTAATTTTAAAGTAACAAAACATGTAAATATACATCTTTATCTTATCGTATAGCAACAAGTGCGCATCAGAATATTCCACAAAGCCCGCAAAACGAGCGTCTAGATAGCGCGACCCTGAACAAGTTCTTGATTGGAGGACGAATCTTACATACCTATAATTTATTTAAAAAATTATATGCCAATTTGCAATGAAGTACGTATTAAATAACCTCATTTTCTTTTAAAACCATATGGTAATGATGCTGTGTTGCTATTTATTTAAAAATTAAAATGCAATTGTCTCAATTTTGTTAGATATAGGACATACTGTATATAAACTTTTATTGTTTAAATTGGAGTCAGATATTACCTGTTAACTTTTAGTACCTATTCGTCTGACACCCTGTATATTAACAATAATGCAAAAACATTGTAATGCAAAAATACAATTTTACGATTTACAATGGTTTGCATTGAGCACCTGGATATTATAGATATTTGAAAATAAGAAAAGTGTTTTAGTTAAAATAGTTTGAAGATAATAAGACACGTAGGTTTTTATAGAACTTGGAACTTCTTAAAGTAATTATTAATTAATTTCATAACTTCGACATAAGATACCAATTAAAAATGTAAACTTCTTGAATTTTTAATTAATATTTCTTAGTTTTCCAAGTAAATGTATGTTAGGGTGTTCTAAAAAAATAAATTTTTTTAAACACGCAACAGAAGTTGGTAGAGCATCCCACACGTTATATCTCATTGTCAGACGAATATGAGCTTTCAATGGTGATATTTAAAGCTGCTCATTTTATTTTATTTTTTTTTGGCGCTTTACATACGACACCCAGTATGTGTTTTATTTAAAGTGCCATCAATTTATATTTCCTAAAATAATCAAAATTTCAAAAAAAGTACTAGTATAACAGTTTTTTTAATTTATTTGATTTATGCACAACTTTTGTAGTACATCCGGATTAATCGAAAATTGTGTCAATTTTCTTATCTTAAATGATATTAATATATTTAGATAATTAGATGGAGCTCGCCTAGGGCTTTCAAAAATGTATAACAAGTTAGGGAGAAAGTGGCATAAAAGATCCGGTTTTTAAAAAAGTTTTTTTTTTAATTTGTCATTGTTCATGCATTTATGTACGTAATGTCATAAAACATTTTTTAAAATTAACGATATTTTTCGACTTCTAATCATTTATAAACAAAATAAAATTCGGCTCTTTCATAACCTATAGGTATTGAAAGAGCCAACCTAAGTTTTGAATGAGCCATGTTCTTATTACAAGATTAAAACTGCACATTAACGAAGATATTATTTAATAATAATCTTAAGTTATAATTTTAGATCTTATATAATTATAAAACGTTTTAAATAACGCAAACTCTGGATAAAATATTTATTTACATAAATCTAAGAAACTGTCAAAAAATTTGACGTTTGAGATCAGTCATTGCAAAAACTTAAAAACATTTTTAGCAAAAATAATGCAATGTCCCTTTTATGCCACAGGATTCATATGCCCAACCGTTACAACTTTGCATCTTGATTGCTGTTACTACAATTATTATTGCATATTATGCAATTAAAAGGTGGCTCTTTCATTACACTGCAGTCCGGCTCTTTCAAAACATATTTTCTCAAGAAACAAAATCTCGAAAATTACTATGAAATCAAAGATTAGTCTACAAAATATATACGTTATTAGAAGGCCTAATATATCTATAAAATTATAGTGTAATCATATTATTATTAGTTTTGTACGTATAGGCGTTAGAAAACAAATAAACTGAACTCAAAACCTTACTTTTTGACGACAAAATTTTCAATACGTTATATCGGCGCCGTTTATTGTCGGTGAACGGTCAAATTTTTGTGGGCGATATCTGGCTAGGGTTGCTATCTTAAAATAATAATACATGAACGATTCGTATGAAAACTGCCGCGTAATTGATAATAGCTCTTTCAAAACTTAGCTCTTTCATGCCACTTTCTTCCTACTATTTGATCAATAAATAATTTTAAAAAAAATGTTTTATTTCCCATTGTAGTGTTTCAGTAAAGTGCCACAAGCTTATAATTCTTAAAATAATAAAGTATAAAAGTTTCTTTAATTTATTATGTACTTTTTTGAAATTTTGGATATTTTAAAAATTATAAGGTCGTGGCATTTTACGGAAACACTCATAATGTGAAATAATTTTTTTTTAATTAGTTATTAATCAAATAGTAACTTATTATACATTTTTGGAAAGCTCTCAACGAAATCTATACAATTGTCTAAAAAAATGAATATTGTTTAATTAAAGATAAGAAAGTTGACACGATTTCCAGTTAAACAGAAGTAGGGCAAAATTTATATTTATGCCAGTAAATAGATTGTATAAGTTAAAGAATCTTTTATACTAGTACTTTTTTTGTACTTTTTATTATTTTAGAAGTTATAAGTTCGTGGCACTTTTAATAAAACCCTCAGTATATCAAAAACCAAAACTGAAGGCAGTTTTAAACAAACAAAATCCAATGTACGGCATATATCTATTATAAAATATAACACATAAATAAAGTCGAACCTCGATAAGTCGAATTTTTGATAACTCGAACCTGTTTCCCAGGACTTACCTATTTCAACGTTAATATTTTTATATCGATAATTCGAATTTTTGATAACTCGAATTATTTTTAGTTTCCCTTCAACTTCGACTTATCTATGTTCGACTGTAGGTACATATATGGGGTACTAAAATACTTCATTATTTATTTATTTGTAATCGATTCTAGATTAAACAATAGTATTAAAACTATCTTCAATATGTTAAGCAGCCAAGAGCAATTGAAAATAACGCTTGTAGATATGGTTATATTAAAGTTACTATTGAATATATCTGCATATTATGTAAAATTTGAAATATCGATAATGTAAATTCTAAAAAATATAAATACAAATTAATATTACGGCAGTATGTAAACATCAATAATTTGGTATTCATGGCTTAAAACCTTACCATAAAGATAGTCTAAAACAATTTAAAAAAGTATGTAAATAAAATACTTATAAGGCTTTCAAAATTTAGTCTCAGTATATAGTTAAGGAGAAGAAAATTGATATTTGTAAATAAGGTTTTCCTATAAAATTTTATAGGATAACATATATATTTTTGTGACCCTTATCTTATTGAAAAACAGTCCCATTTTCAAAGTATGCAAAGCAATTAAAAAAATTTCTATAAATAGAAAAGTTATAGAGCTTTAAACATCAGGTTGGAGAGTTTATTAAAAAAGAAAAGTAATATCGCAACAACCCTCTTACACTTAAGCCTTAAGTACGTTATTAAAGAAACATAATTTAGGCTTTACCCATTTCATCCCTTCTGAAGCGCGTCTTTTAAAAATTTGTCTCATATTTTAAATAAACCGACCCCTAATCTAATATCTCGGCGAGCAAGTTTATTATAAACATCCCTTATACATTTGTTTGCGTATTTTTTCCTTTTTCTTTTCGTTATATCGTAAAATATATTAAATCCCGTTTATCGTTGCCGGTGCAGAACTGCAAAAAGGTTATTTGCATGACAAAATCTTTTGAAACAAATCTCTCTTTGCTCGCTTTCCAGAGAAGAAGAAAAGAAAAGCAAATAACTGACCGTTTGTCAAGCTCTGTAAGGAATAAAAACGAACCCCTATATTTTATTCCTTGTCCACACGTGCTGTGGTAAGGTCAGGGGTCCCATTAGCCAAACCCGTGCTCTTGCTACTTCCCTTCTTTCAAAGGCAACTCCCATTTCCTTTTGACGATAAGCAAACGAAAAATAAGGACGACATTGCCATCTATAAAAGGAATACGATGTCCATATTAGCTTCCGATTTAATTCTAAACTTAAATCTCGACGGAACAGTTCCTAATCTTTTTAAGGGTAAAGAAAACTTCCAACAATATAACACAACTAGGATAGTTTTGTATGCTGTGAATGCTACTTCATTTGGTCAAAATTGCAATGCACTTACGAAGAATATTATTATTGAATAGTTTTCATACTTGTGTTGATTGTAGTTGGAGCAACTGCTATGAAATACATCCGAGATTGAAATGGAGAATTTAATTTAATCCTACATTGATCGCGTTATGAGATTTGCTATTACACATTTTAATTTGTAATAATATAAAGACTGAATGTTTACCTGTAAATCGAGTTATATTATAATAGTTCATTGAACATTAAATAATGTTGCTTTTTAAATTTATTGTACACGGAGAAAAAAACATAGGGATTTTTCATATTTTTGCATAGGAAAAATTCCTATGTTGACATAGGAATTTTTCCAATGTTAACATAGGGATTTATCCAATATTAACATAGGCATTTTTCCTATGTTAACATAGTAAAAATTGTTGGTAGTAAGGTCTTTTTTATAACTTTCTTCTATTCTCATGGGACAAAATTCTTCATTATTTATAAGATTTAAATTATTTCTATGAGAGTAGCAAAATCTGCAGGGAAAATTTGCTTTAAAAGACTCAACAAATCCATTGATCCTGTGTACGCCTAAATTGTCACCCAAAACCGCAACAGTAAAATAAACTTTTTTTTTAATTTCATTAAAATTGACCCATACTCCCTCACTTTGTAAATCTCTCAATTCATCAATTACATCTTTTAAAATGGTTTCAAATCCTAACGACTTAACATCTAGACAATTAAATAAAGCTAAGATATATGTATTTTCCAATTTAGATTGCATAAACTCAGCTCCATATTTTTGTGTACTAAAGTTACTTGTTTAAGGTAAAATAGTATATTAAGTATATTTATGTTTTAAGGGCATACGGGCCAAACGGACTTTGAATTTAGATTTAGCCCATCAAAATACATATGGATAGATGGTTCCGGTCAAATGTATAGAGCACTTTTTTTTGTGTGTTCATGATATTTTTTGTTACTTTATTACTATTTTTTTACGATTTTGGATAAATATATGAATGATCGAGATTAACAAATTCTGAGTGTGAATTCATCTCATCATATTATACATATAAGGATAATACTTCTTCATATTCATTAACTAAAATTTTTACCGATTTTTAGCAGTTTTTGTGCAATTTACTCAAAATGTTGGAGGTGCATGGGTTAAACCGACCTCAAATTCGGATTCAGCGCATCGAAATATATAACCCTAGGTGGGTCTGGTCAAAAGTACTGACCACTTTTTTTGTGCCGGTGTAATCTACTCCATTTGGAATACCCTGTATATGAACACTAACTTACAATAAAAGTAAAATCTGCCATTTTTAATGCGAGTATGTGTAAGCTACATAACGTTTATTTAAAATTAAACCATCGAAATATATTTGTTGATACTCAACCCAGTTTATTAAATAACCTTAATTACGTTTTATATATTTGTAGAAGATGTAAAAGCAATTTTATTTATTGGTTAGTAAACAAATGGTCTGCTACTAACGATTCAGGGGAACTTTAATATCTGTAGATATAAAAGCGGCACTAAACTAACATAACAAAAAAACTAAATTATGGATCGTAAAACAGGCTACTTTTTCTTTGTTGAAAAAGTTTTATATCTTTAATAGGGATTTAGATATTTAAGACAGTGTCACGTTTCAATTGATAAAAAATGACTTTTCGATGAGGATAAAAGTTTCACTTCGCATCTAATCCAAAATCAGTGTTTTATTTGCGGAAATATTCATTTACTTTTATTGACAACGTAAATATAAGTTTAACCTGTCTTATTAAAGCATTAAAACTAAACTAATAACAAAATATAAATTATGGATCGGTAAAAAGTACTTTTTCTTTGTTGAAATATTTTATCTTGAATACAAGAAAAACTAGTATTCAAAAAATCTAAAACATGTTTTATAAATAATTTTTTTAAATTAGGGTTATCAAATAGTTAGTCCCTTTAACTTTTTTTAACATTTTTAGTATTTAAACAGCATCACACCTTATTAGCAAATTGATATAACCACAGGAAAAAGTTCTTCTTAAATGCTGATACTCACAACAAAGAAAAAATAGATTCAGAAGAAGAAAAAAATGTTTTTTGATAATTTTTTAAATATTATAAATAGATTAAGTTTTGGACTTCTTAACATCTTTTTATGTAAATTCATCATAAAAACTGATATTTTTTAAATCAGATCCTTAAATTCAGTCTTGTATGAAAGTACATATATCAAAGTTCGTTCTAAAGAAAGGTAAAAAAATAATATTTGCAAAGAAAGGGTAACCTGTTCCATGATCTACAATTTAATTTGTAAGTCATCAGTAGAAATGGTATTTTAAACAGCCTTAAATTTTTGATAAAGCACATTATCAAATTACGCGGAAGTTTTGCATAGAATCTGTTCATGTATTACAATTATTTTTAAGATAGATCAAACAGCTTTATGAAATATTTCTTCCTACAAAAAATATTTTAATGACCGTTCACCGTCAATAAACGGCGCCGATACGACGTATTGAAGATTTTGTCGTCAAAAGTAAGGTTTTGAGTTCAGTTTATTTGTTTTCTAACGCCTATACGTACAAAACTAATAATAATATGATTACACTATAATTTTATAGATATATTAGGCCTTCTAATAACGTATATATTTTGAGAGCTAATCTTTGATTTCATAGTAATTTTCGAGATTTTGTTTCTTGAGAGAATATGTTTTGAAATAGCCGGACTGCAGTGTAATGAAAAAGCCACCTTTTAATTGCATAAAATGCAATAATAATTGTAGTAGCAGCAATCAAGAGTGGTACCGATGCAAAATTGTAATGGTTGGGCATATAAATCCTGTGGCGTAAAAAGGAAATTGCATTATTTTTGCTAAAAACGTTTTTAAGTTTTTGCAATGATTGATCTCAAACGTCAAATTTTTTGACAGTTTCTTAGATTTATGTAAGTAAATATTTTATCGAGAGTTTGCGTTATTTAAAACGTTTTATAATAATATAAGATCTAAAATTATAGCTTAAGATTATTATTAAATAATATATTCGTTAATGTGCAGTTTTAATCTTGTAATAAGAACATGGCTTTTTCAAAAATTGGGTTGGCTGTTTCAATACCCATAGGTTATGAAAAAGCCAAATTTTATTTTATTTATAAATGATTAGAAGTCGAAAAATATCGTTAATTTTGAAAAATGTTTTATGACATTACGTACATAAATGCATGGACAATTACAGATTAAAAAAAAAAATTGATTTATTTATGTCCTTCTATATTATTTATCCCTTTTTTTAAAACTGGCTGTTTCATGCCACTTTCCCCCTACTGTTGCTAATTTAGATCAACAAATATTCAAATTTTCTCTAAATAATTTTTGTCTTAAGCTTTGGTTTTAAATGACTCTTTGGTAAACCACACCTTTAAAATAATTTTCTTGTTTGAAATTGTTAACAAATTGAATTTAAATGGAATGTCGCATTTGATTGCCGCCAATGAAAGCTGTGTCGGATATTTTCAATACGTTTATAATACTTGTGTACGCTTCAAGTTCGGTAAATAATCTTTAAAAAAGGTGTCAGAAGGTAGAAAAAGGTTAACCGTTTTTCAGAAATATTATTACAGCTCGTGAGCCACACAATAGCAGGCGGCGAGTCAGAATATTTCCAGATCTGTGATAAAGAGTTTGAAGTATTTCGCATTTTTCTGAGCGGTAGGTGTAAATTTTTTCAAAATAAAATGCGCTTCATTTTACTAAATACAGTGTGTCCCAAATAGAGTACGCTAACATGGGTATCTTTCTTATTAATGAAGATAGAAGTTTAGTTAAATAGGCAATGTTTTGCAGTTTTAGGTGCCCAATCAGATTCTGTTAAGAAAATTTTATATTTCCGAATAGTTCCGAAGTTATCGTAAAAAAACTGAATATCGTCATTTTCTTTAATGTCAAATAACTTTATAATTATAAAAATTACAAAAAAAAGTTTAAAGATAATCGAAGTCATTCTGAACAAAAAATGTCATGAGACAGAGTGTTCTAAAATAGTTCAATTCCGAGTAATCATTTTTTGATTGTTTTTTATTTTTTTTAATTTCTCGTTATATTTCAATATATATTTCTTCTAATTGTATATTTATTAGCTTAGAAATATACGTTTTTTATGCTTGTTTATAAGTTTTATACATTGCTACACTCAGAAACAAAAATACAATAATTAAATTTTTAATCTCTTCTTCTTCTTTTACGCCTGTTGTATACCCTGAGTCAAGTGGTTAGGTAATTTCCATATATGTAAGTGAAAATATAGAAATTGGTTGGTGCTGATCTAAGCTAAGACTAATTTTGAGGCTCGTCAAATTTGTTCGTATTTAGTTTTCTTTCCTAAAATGTTGAATTTTGATTGAAACGTGTTCTGGTAACCGTATAAAATTAAAAAATTAGTTAATAGTTTTAAATGTTAAAATTGTGTTTGAACAAGATGATCCGTCTGCTTGCGGGTAAGATGATCTGTAAGAGTCATATCACCCCATACTTATTTGCAATGGTTTTTTACAGAATAAAGCAGTGTATGTATAAAAGGAAAACCGGACGTTGAGACTGTAATACACACTCAATAATAAAGGCACTAGATGCTATCAGAGCAAATAAAAACCCTTATAGAACAGCAAGTAAAGAATTTAATGATTCTTTAATGTTATCAAAAAGACGCGCACATGGTAAAAATAAGCAAACTTTATGTGGGTTGAAATATTTAGGCAGTGGAAAAGATTTTTTATGTTTAAAATGTATTTTTGTTTTACATATTATTTGAATAAAACGTTGTAGACGATATTATATTTGTTTTTTTTTTATACTAATACAGTCAACTCGCGTTATAACGAAGCTCGATATAACGAAAATCTCGATATAAAGAAAGAAACCGCCGGTCCCTTAAAAATCTCGGTTTATAACGAAAATTTTAATGGGTTTTGGTCCCCTCGATATAACGAAGTTTTCTTGACCAAAGTCTAATAATTTTTGGTAAAAAAGTAAGTACTGTAGGTAGGTTATATAATTTACATAATGTGTTTCTACACAATTTTTGATTTTTTTATCTTAAAGCAATCCAAACTTAACACTATCAATTATCAATTACTTACAAAGCCATGACCTTGACGACAGCGTATTCTCAAGTATCTTAAATCTGGAGAACGCAATTGAACGGACACGTACAGTCACCTGCATACAAACTCAAATTACGGATTTTTTTTAGATTATACTTGTTTCTATTTCTATTGTTTTTTTTATTGTTGTTTTCTATTGTTTTATTAAAAAAAAGTACATTTATGCGTTATATTGGTTATTTTATTAAGCGACAACGAATTTGTGGTGTAATGGATTGATTTATTCTATATCTCTAAACAAATTTGTAAAAGTTTGTTAATTTGTGCTTTTATAATAAAGAATTTCGATATAACGAACTTTTTCGTGGGTCCCTTGAAATTCGTTATAACGCGGGTTGACTGTATTATAAAGAGGAAAGATTTGTAAGTTTGTATGCAAAGAATAGGCTCAGAAACTACTGGACCGATTTTAAAAATTCTTTCACCATTAGAAAGCTATATTCTTCGTGAGTTACATAGGCTATATTGGATTTTCATATAAATATATAAAAATTCATTAATTAATGTTTTTTTTGTTTTCCCGTTTAAGTTCGAATGACCTTCATTCAATACCGTTCAAGCGTTAGAGGTGTAGCCCAGCGCACGAACGCACTCGATCGTTTACGCATTAGTACGCTCTCGAGAAAAAATATCATTGCGAAGGCTTTCTACGAGTTGTTTGCAAGACGAACCTCAATACGCATTTAAATATGATAGCCTCTCGCCTCTATCCCGGTGGTTTACCCGGTGACTTTACGTAACACCAATTGAACGAACCTTAAATGAACCGTTATTATTTCTTTCCTTAAATTAATGTTTGAATTAAAAATTAAAAAAAATAATCTTTAATTTTTCTTTAGTTTTATAACTCATTTTCGATTTTATTCTTCGATATTTTTGAAAAGAAAGTTTGCTTTATAGTCACTAAATTTTGCATTTTACAACAAATAGCTCAGTCGGATTTTTTCATAAAGTCTAGCTAATTTAATGTCGATTTCAAAATTTTAATATACAAAATTCGAAAAATATTTCAGTTACAGGTTTTATTTCAAACAATTCTTTATTTAATTTCATAATTGTGTATTAACGGATAAAATCTAATACGTGTTATATTGAAACAGTGTGTGTCGTTAATATTATTTGTATGACTTCAGTTTTGCTGTAATAAATGGCGCAATTGAACTTATAAGCTTTGACATTTAAAGTTGAATACAGGAATACCCCGATTATCACGCATTTCATTATTGCGGTTTTCGATTTATCCCGATTCGTATTTTTATACCAACTTTCAAATATTGCGTTCCTAATTCAAATTATTGCGGTTTTATCATGCATTCCAGCTGCATTTACGCGAAAAATTATAGTAACATTGGCGCTTCCGCTCAGAAGTAAGTCTCAGATGCTTTTATTAGCAATTTTGTATGTGCTCAACTAAATGTTACACTGGGCACTCTTTAGCGCCAAAAAAAGGAAGCATAAATATTTTTTTTTAAAATGAATGAAATTTTTAGAATTTCTGAACTGTTAAAAGATAAGATCATTAATAGCGATTCTAATCTCGAGCGATCAATAAAAGTGCAACGGAAAATCGAAAAAACTATCTATTGCTACCGTGTTTTACACGACGAAAAAACACAGAAAAAGTATGAACAGGCAACACTACACAATTTTTTTTTAAAAAAGATGAATTATAATTACTTAAGTATGTTATGTGTTCTAAATATTAAATTAAATATATAAAAAGCCACTTTCCTTAAATTAATTTTTTACATGGCACGTATGTATTTAAAAAAAATCGTTGGCAGCAATCGCTTATTGAAAGAGCCAGTTTTAAAAAAAGGGATAAATAATATAGAAGGACATAAATAAATCAAATTTTTTTTTAATCTGTCATTGTTCATGCATTTATGTACGTAATGTCATAAAACATTTTTCAAAATTAACGATATTTTTCGACTTCTAATCATTTATAAAAAAAATAAAATTCGGCTCTTTCATAACCTATAGGTATTGAAAGAGCCAACCCAAGTTTTGAATGAACCATGTTCTTATTACAAGATTAAAACTGCACATTAACGAAGATATTATTTAATAATAACCTTAAGCTATAATTTTAGATCTTATATAATTATAAAACGTTTTAAATAACGCAAACTCTGGATAAAATATTTACTTACATAAATCTAAAAAACTGACAAAAAATTTGACGTTTGAGATCAATCATTGCAAAAACCTAAAAACATTTTTAGCAAAAATAATGCAATTTCTCTTTTACGCCATAGGATTCATATGCCCAACCGTTACAACTTTGCATCGGTACCACTCTTGATTGCTGTTACTATAATTATTATTGCATATTAAGCAATTAAAAGGTGGCTCTTTCATTACACTGCAGTCCGGCTCTTTCAAAACATATTCTCTCGAGAAACAAAAATCTCGAAAATTACTATGAAATCAAAGATTAGTCTACAAAATATATACGTTATTAGAAGGCCTAATATATCTATAAAATTATAATGTAATCATATCATTATTAGTTTTGTACGTATAAGCGTTAGAAAACAAAAAAACTGAACTCAACACCTTACTTTTTGACGACAAAATCTTCAATACATCGTATCAGCGCCGTTTATTGACGGTGAACGGTCAAATTTTCGTGGGCGATATCTGGCTAGGGTTGCTATCTTAAAATAATAATACATGAACTGTTCGTATGAAACTACCGCGTAATTGATAATGGCTCTTTCAAAACTTGGCTCTTTCATGCTACTTTCCCCCTACTTACCTTGATTAAGGCGTATTTGATTATTGCGGTGCTTTTCGTGGCAACAATAACCGCGGTAATTCCTGTATTTTGAAAGAAAATTTCTCAAAAAATAAAGTAATATTCGTACTTCACAAAGTTGCATTTATATGAATTTATACCATATAGAAATTTCGCGAGTGTGGCCCTTTGTAGACCTATATCAATTTTTTTTTTACTTTTTGAAAATTTTGACTTGCATTGTTTTCTTAAATTCTTAAATTGTGTGACATCACTCAGAGACCAATCACGTGTTAAATAAATTCAGTGTTGACAATTTTTATACATTAAAAAGAGACGCGAACGAAGTCGCGGAAAACGGCTAGTATTTAATATACCAAAACATGTTTTTGGTAGATGATCTGCTACCGTTATCCCCTAGAACAAAGGTCTCCAACCCCATGCTGGCGGGCACTATGGCTTTCGCCGCCCGTTTTACGTGTGCCCGCCACTGTGCGATCTCGATAAAAACAAACACTTAAGTTTTGGTTGAGTACTTATTTTGGCAGAAAAGTTCCACGTGGTGTGAAGTAATCTATTAGCTAGCAAACGTCGCCCCTCTAACGTTAATAAACATTGCCAATTTATTTTACATAAAAATATAAACAATATAAACAATTATTTAAAACTGATTTTTGAAATTAAACATTTTTTGTACATTATGTCCAACTATAACTTTACTTTAAAAAAATGAATGTTGTGAATGCCGTAGTGTTATTCAAAGATACAAGTGACCTATAGATTTACCTGGATTCCCAACCACGACAATTTCTAGGGATTTTTTTCTATAGAGTATTTTTTTAATGTTGATAAGGTCCTCATTCTATACGAAGGAGCGTAAAATTTTAAATGGTTAGTACGGGGAGTCGTTCCCACGTCGCTAGTATAGCAGCCCAAACACTAAACCAGTTGCGTCATGCTACCTCTTAGTTTTTTCATAAGTAAAGTAATTAACAACCCATTAATTGGAAAGTCTAATTAATTAATTTTTATATTTATCTGATAGATGATTTCGCATTAGAACAAAGTAAATTTATATTCAAATAGTGACAGGTAAACTAGAGTTTATAATAATAAGTAAAATGACGATTGCTTGGAATTAAACTAATTCAGGATGTTCACAATGACCTAGGCTATCATCTTTTGAAAGAAATTGGTCAACCTACTGGCCACTTCGTTTAGATACGTTTTTCTAGTAATTGATTTTTATCGTGCTTATAGTTCTTTATACGCGTTGTGTCTATAAACTCACAAATCTGCAGTTAAAACCAATAATTTTGACTTCTACAAATTTAATAATAGTATGTTTGTAAGCGTGGGTAGAAATAATGAGTATATTTTAGTATTCAAATAGAAAATGACATACTTCTGAGCGGGACAAATTGATGGTTATATGCTTACTGAGTAAATAAGTATGGCAAAATGTTTTTTAACTCGAAATTTTATGATTTTAGTTGTGTAATTTATTCTAAGTGCAAAGAGCAGAAGAAAAACAATTTGAATGTATTTTATTTTAAATTTAATTAATTTATACACGGAGAAAAAAATATCGTCAAAATAACTATCTAACGTACCTATACTCAATTGACGTATTCTCAGAACAACGATTCGATTTGCTAATTTAATGACATTTATAAATTAATTTGACAGTTCATAGTATGATCAAAACAGCGCTACATATTATAATAAGGATCCATTTATCTGATTCAAGGGTTCAACGAAGAACTCTCGTGAACGGGTGCAGTTTCCCTCGTGTAGGTAACTGTACAGTCAATTTGAGGATTTGTATAGTTAAAATAGCGATACGTATGGTCATTTTGACGATATATTTTTTTTCGTGCATAACCGTTAAATCACCATGACAAGAATCGTTTGAATGTCTAAAACAATAATACGTATCGTTACTATGACGATCCGAAATAAAGAAACTCTGAATAGCTAAATTAGCTATACGGCGTATCCCTCTGAAAGATGACTATACTACGTATAGCTAAAATAGCGATACATATGGTCATTTTGACAATATTTTTTTCTCCGTGTACACTGCTTTTAATATCAATAGTTTACAACTTTTAGGTCATTTAAAATTTGGAAAAACATTTGTGTATAATTTAATTAAAAGATCCAACATTTGAAATTTAAAAAAAATGGTTATTGAATAACAAAATCTTTTTATTTAGAATTTTCCAAATTTTATAAGGTGCTTTATTGTAAATAGTGCAAAGCACCTGAATATACAGTACGTCCTGTGAATAAGTACTGAAATTAAACCGGCTGCTAGCTGACAATAATCTAAACAATAAAAGTTTATATGCGATATGTCCTAAATGCACGGAATTTTGAGAAAAAGGCATTTTAATTTTACAGTAAATGGCAACACAGCATCGTCTTCATATGCTCTTGAAAAAGAGTGAGGTCATTTAGTACAATACTACAAGATGAAAGTTGCCCTTCCGTAAAATTTAGGTTCCTCCTTCGCGCAATTCGTGCCAAACTCGCGTGCCAATAGACATTGAAACATTTCTATACTTGAGCAAAAATCTGAAGTAAAATTACCAACAGATTGGAGTTGCCATTGTACACTTTATATAATTCAGTGGCGTGAAAAAATCTATTGTGCGCAGTCAACAATGTCTAATGAAAGTTTCTCCAACACCAAATTAAATCGTTAAAACTCACCAAGCCATGGTTTTATAAGTTCCACAAAATTGTCTTACCTGAAACAAAGCAATTCAATATTAGTAAAAATCAATCAAAAAACAAAAAATTTAGAAAAATTATTTCCTTTTAAGTTATACTTCTGGTGTCGCGGCGAAAGTAAAATTGTAGCAAGCAATGGAAGTAGCGTGCGCACAGAAAATGAAAATTAGATTGTTGAAGTTAGCCGTCTAAGAAAGTAAATTAATTATTGTGAATCATGCTTACAACCGAGTGCGCACATTCGAGCTCAAAGTGGCACATTCCGATCGCGGGAAAATGAATCGCGCCGCTCCACATCGCGTTTCATTTGCTTCCCTCGTTCTGGTATGTAGGGGGAAAGTGGCATGAAACAGCCAGTTTTAAAAAAAGGGATAAATAATATAGAAGGACATAAATAAATCAATTTTTTTTTTAATCTGTAATTGTTCATGCATTTATGTACGTAATGTCATAAAACATTTTTCAAAATTAACGATATTTTTCGACTTCTAATCATTTATAAAAAAAATAAAATTTGGCTTTTTCATAACCTATATGTATTGAAACAGCCAACCCAATTTTTGAAAAAGCCATGTTCTTATTACAAGATTAAAACTGCACATTAACGAATATATTATTTAATAATAATCTTAAGCTATAATTTTAGATCTTATATTATTATAAAACGTTTTAAATAACGCAAACTCTCGATAAAATATTTACTTACATAAATCTAAGAAACTGTCAAAAATTTGACGTTTGAGATCAATCATTGCAAAAACTTAAAAACGTTTTTAGCAAAAATAATGCAATTTCCCTTTTACGCCACAGGATTTGTATGCCCAACCATTACAATTTTGCATCGGTACCACTCTTGATTGCTGTTACTAAGATTATTATTGCATTTTATGCAATTAAAAGGTGGCTTTTTCATTACACTGCAGTCCGGCTATTTCAAAACATATTCTCTCAAGAAACAAAATCTCGAAAATTACTATGAAATCAAACATTAGTCTACAAAATATATACGTTATTAGAAGGCCTAATATATCTATAAAATTATAGTGTAATCATATTATTATTAGTTTTGTACGTATAGGCGTTAGAAAACAAATAAACTGAACTCAAAACCTTACTTTTTGACGACAAAATCTTCAATACGTCGTATCGGCGCCGTTTATTGACGGTGAACGGTCAAATTTTTGTGGGGGATATCTGGCTAGTGTTGCTATCTTAAAATAATAATACATGAACGATTCGTATGAAAACTACTGCGTAATTGATAATGGCTTTTTCAAAACTTGGCTGTTTCATGCCAGTTTCCCCCTACCACTTTTCACTCGAATATGCACGTACTCATATTTATTGAATTTTTTTGCATTAACTTATGGATTTCAAAAGAAAAGTAATGTACCTACCTAAATAAATTGAGATTACATATTTACACATTCGAGCGAAAAGTACATACATATTTTACTGAGACCAAATTGTACACTTGGCCTTTAATCAAAATCTACAACAAACTCTATATCTATTTCTTGATTTACACGCTACTTGTTTTACACAATATCGTTTTTACATGATTTACAAAATAAAATATCTAAAAATTTTCTAACATAAAATCTACTTATAATATACATTTTTTCTATACAGGATGGGTATTTTTAGTTATTTTTAAGACAATTCGTTGGATGACACTGATATAGCAGAGGAATTATTTCTATTTTTATTCACATAATAAGTAGTTTATCTAAAATACTTCTAACTCGCGTTTTACAGTAAAGATAGGTTCTTCAGAAAACTGTAAATTAAGTAAAAGTAAAATGTCATTTATTTCGGTGTAAAATAAAAGTAGATAATGCGTATAGGTACGATTTTATGAATTAGATATACATTAGACTGATTACAAAAATTGACTATTTTTTTTTCGAAATCCCCACTTGAAAACTTCCGGGAAGGTGTAAAGAGAGGGTTGTAATCAGCGGAGCCCTTAATGTTAATATTGAAAGATCGCTCATCGCAAATTTCTATTTCCTTTTTAAATAATACGGGATAGAATTTTTTTAAACTATAGAATTTTTTAACGCTCGTTGGACAGCTACGACCATAACATATTCTTGTACAGAATTCGAGGCTCTACAAAAAAGCTTGTTTGTAAATTTTCGATAATTCTACTCCAAGTTATTCAAGGTCAAAGTTCAATCTACAAAAAAAATCAAGTATTTTTCACTTTTTGGTTGATCTATCAAACTTTTTGCAAAATTTTGTTTTTAACGATATTTTCTGAAGTTTTTTTTGTTATATCGGTAAAAAAGAGCACTACACTTTTAATAGACTACTGCTGGTAATTTTTTTTAAATAAAGTAAGTTAAGTTAGATCATCTCAAATAAAGCATCTAAAACAAGAATTCTTTGACAAAACTACTAATAAAGTGGACATAAAGTAATCTCAGAATTACAAAAATACTTCAGAAAAAATTGTTAAAAGCTTTTATATCATAGATACGTAATATTTTCTTGATGAACGTATGTACTAAAAATAATTCAACCTATTTTACGTAAAAAATTTTTAAATTTCTAAAAATAGCTGACCAATTTATGTATATTTTGATTTGTTCTCGATTTACACGGTGTACCATGATTAGATTTTTTTAAGGGAGGCGCAGTAACATATAATTTTGAAAGCAGTTGTCTGGCTATACACAAACGCAACGTCAGCAACATTAACACGTGGTTATATTTAAATTATTTACGCAACAGAAGTAGGGGAAAGTGGGGTAGCCTCGGACAGCGGGTAACCGCGGACATAAGAATTTCCAAGAACCTAATCACGTTGCATTGGTAAAATTTTCTTTAAAACAGGCGTCGTCTAGAGTAAAAACATATGCGATTTAGTTGTTACGCAAACACCGAGTCTGTTACAATTTAAGGAGTAGTTTGTAAAATATAAAAATTTTTCATTGCGCTCGTCAGATTTCATTTCAAGTTATCAACTAGAAAACGTAAGTGTGAATATTAATTTTTTTTTTAAGTTGAAGAAAATGCATTATATTTAAACTTTGTAATAGTATTTAAAATATTTCTACTACATCTAAGGAGCTCTGAATAAAAATGTTGAATATTGAGAATCGGGTACCCCCGGACACTAAAATGTCGAGTATCGCCGGACATTATTTTAGCTTAATTAATAATCTTTTTCAAAAGTTACTCTATACTACAGTTGAAATAAATAACTTGTTGGTGCTTTATTATTTACTGTGATAATAAATAGTGGTTAAATCACTGTAGTTTAGTCAACTTTGTGTATTTTTCACATTCAGTACGAATCGCAACGGTGGCCAACATCTATACAACTGTTACGATTTTCTAATGCATCAAAAAAACATTTAGCAACGGAGCTCAAAAAACACATAAGAGCGATATTTTAACATCTCCATTTAAGCAAAATTTAGAGGAAAAGCAGAAAACTAAAAACAATAAATTTGTCAAAGCAAAAAAACAAAAAATTGCTAAAAATATTAAAAACAGACAAAAATATTCGAAGTTTTTCCCAAAAAGATCGGTAGAAAGAAACCGAATGCATCATATGCAAAAAAACTTTTGATGAAGACTGGGTTCAATGTTATTAGTGCAAAGACTGGGCACATAAAAATTGTTTGAATATTAATTATTTTTGTGATGTTTATAAGACCAAAAAACGATTGGACCACCAATAAGTACTAGTCCGGGCTACCCGCCACTTTTTGTATTGCCAAAAAATAAGATCAAATTGGATTGGCCATATTTCCTAAAAAAACAAATATATCATTACAAATTTTTAATTAGTATAAACTTAAAAGTCCCTACTTTCATTTTAAAACATAAAAAATACATAAATTTATTTATTTATAATTTTTATTTTTTATTTTTTCATGTGTCCGGGGCTACCCCATCTTCCTCTATAACTTCTAACGCGCGTACATAAGTTTCTTTTAACATTTTTAGTTGTGATCAAAAGATTTTTTCTCAATTTCCTTAAACGAAATCGAAATAATATCTGCAAAGTGTAAGAAATAAAGCAGCAAAGGCACGTTAGAAATAATCTAAAAATCTCCTAGGGTTTTCCTAAAGATTTTTAGGAAATCTGTTAAAAGTAGCGTGTCAGAAAAGTGACGTGCAATCGTCTAGCGGTCGAGTAAAAGTGTAAAAGCGGAAAAGTTAGGGCGCGTTTGCTCTCTCCACGTTATATTGGTTAAAAGTCTGAGAAAACTCTTGGAAATACAACAACACATGTGACTTTCAGGCTTTATGATTTACGTCTCTTTTTTTCGCGTTAAATTTCATTTCGGATGCTAGAAAAAGGGAGTCGATACAAAAAGAGAAGAGAAAAAAAAATAAATAAATTGTAGACAATGAATTCCGATATCCGGCCAATATATTAATCTAATACCTTCAATCAATCTGACTTCCTGTTATACACAAATTTGAATCAATTCTTGCGAGGTCCATTAAGCAGGACGCCTTTTGTAAATGTAAAAGGATACGCTTTTTTGATGGCGGATTTTAAAGGTTGCGGGTAGGAGAAATGTAGAACGATTTATGTATGAAATTAAGTGAGGGTCCTTGTGTTAAATAAATAAAGAAGAGTATTGACCGTAATTTAGTGAAAAATTAGGTAAGATATTGCAAGTGTAGCCCTCGTATTAGAGGTGAGCGAAAGCGTGACGCGACCCTTGTGGGCAGTAAATAAGGCAAACCAACGAATGCCCCGCTGGGTGATCCAGAAAGTAGACGTTGGGCTATAAATTAAACGGCTCATGTTCCTCAAACCCGGCTGCGAATAACAACCTCACCGGAATACCGGAGCCAACGGATTTTCTGATTTTAGGTCGTTCGTGCTCCCCCTTTTACGCCGCTTTCTTTATTTATTTATTTTATTTTAAGGCCCAACACACTCACACTTTAATTATTACGCTCGTTGCCAAAGAGAAAATTGCCGCTTTCATTATTCATTCTGTGTTATCGAATTTAAGCGACAAATATTTACTGCTCCCTATACGAAACCCCAACATTTTTTAACTTAATTTTTAAACAACCCCAAAAAAAGATAAACGACATACACGAATTTGCTTCGAAATAATCAAATTGGATTTAACGCCCGCCCAACTATTAAATCGTAACTAAGGCGACGTAAATCATAGCAGGTGTTTATTATAAATCGAAAATAGATGTCGCTCAAAACCATTTTATTAACTAAATTGTTGTAAGTTCGTGTCGCATTAAAATTTTAAATGTTACATAAATATTTTCTCAAAATCTACGTCGCGAATGAATTTTTTAACAAGTAGAGCAGATGCATAGCTCCGTAAATGCTCACCCAAGTGCACATTTTACTTTAATAGCCGTTGCCAAGTTTAAAAAGGAACTCGACGTTCTGTAGCAGCACGTAATCGGCTAACCAGAAGAGAATTATCATCGGAGACGATGCCAACATTTTTTTAAACGCCATTTTGAAAGCAAACCTACGTCAAAATTTCCAATGACAAACAATGAGTAAATCAGACGAAAAAGCAAAATCTAAAACAAAAAAATCAATTTGGGAAGTTGCAAAGAGCTTCCATGGTTTCGACGTCCAAGTCAAGTACGAAGAAGTTAAAGAAGAAGTCCAAAAGCAAGTCGACGACGTTGTAAGAGAAACCGAAGCCGTCATTGAAATCACAAACAAAGATGTGCAAGAAGTCGCAGAAAGTAACAAAAAGGAAGTGGATAAGAATATGTCGGCAAGCAGTTACGACGCAGCCGAAGAAAAGCAAACGATTTGCAGAGACGACATCGAAGAAATAATGAAAGACCTCGAAACAGTAATCGATAAAGTGAACCTAAAAACTTGCTCTTTAAATAAAACAAGACACTGATTAAATCTTTCAACAATTTACAAAGTATTTTAATTTGCAAAAAAGCAAAGCCGGGCCTACTTATTCAATAAAAAAAATAGGCGACAAGTCACAATGTTTTTTCTGAATAATTATTTCTGACATTTCTAAATTACGAACGTGGATTAAAATGGATCACGAGGTGTTAAGTTTAATTACGGAAGAATTTCGCAAAAAATTTGAGGACAAGTCGAAAAACACGGCCGTCGAACGTTCCAAGCAAAACATCACCGATGCGATCCTTAAAGCCAAATTGCACACCGAGAAGGTTATCGAAGAAGGTAAAAAAATTAACGAAACCATTTTAGAAGTAACGAACGATTTGAAGAAGGAGTTCGAAGCCGCTAAAAAAGATGTCGATCGGACTAAAGAGTCAATATTTAAGACCATTAATTCAGTGAAGATGGAAACTCAGGATAAAGGTTCCGAAGAAGATTTCGGCGAGAACTTAGAATTTACGAAGGAAGAAGTTCACAAGCAGCTAAACGAAATTAAAAAAAAAGCCGAAGATACAATAGAGAGCACAAACAGAGAAATCAATATTGCTATTACCTTAGCGAAAAAGCAATCGGAAAGAGCTTTCGAAAATGCCGTCGAAATTAAAGCTACGGCAGATAATGTTATAAGTAATGCGAAACATCAAATGGATAAAGCCTTTGAAGAAATTAGAAAGAGCGCAGATGAAATATCGAAACAATCAAAAACAGACGTCGAAGCTTCCATCGTCAATATCATACAAGAATTAGACAAAGTCATCGATCAAGCAAGGGATGAACCAACGACCAGTGTGGGCTTAACAGACCGCGATCTAAAGATTTTAACCATTTTAGGAAACGTTTAAACATTTTTTTAATGTTTGTGATTTCGTATGTAAATTCTAAAGTGCAGGTCTATTGCTTAAATATTTATTAAATAAAATTTTATTTATTGTTTACTGAAAGTTTTGCTATTTTTTTGATTTATCATTTTCGTCGACTTTCTTGTTTTTATTTGTACCACTTTTCGTATCTTGTTGTTTCGGAGGGGTACTGCCTGTCAAGTTAATCGCAGATAACGCCTTATAAAGTTCCTCCGATTTTTCTTTAACTATGTCGATAACCTCTTCAGTTTTCTTCTTTGCTTCTTCAAAATTACCTTTCGTTTTTTCATAATACTCGGTGATTTTTTCTTTAGCGTCATCCAAAATTGTCATAATTTAATCACACCAATAATTTCACAATTGTTTTACAATTTGTTTGACGGCTGACTACTTATTTATTGTTAAAATTATTTTTTAAATAACAAGCTGACTACTTTTTTAGTAATTTTTATTTAATATCTTTTTTGATTTGGTCGACAGTTTTGCTGGCCGATTTTTTTGCGTCCTCCAAGGCTCTTTCGGATTGTTTTTGAACGGAAGTTAAAGATTTGCCCAGATCGGCTTTAGTTTGATCCACAGATTTGTTGGCAGTCTTTTTGGCGTCGTCCAATCCCTTCTGAAGAACTTGTTTGGCGTCGGCTGCTGTTTTATTGCTAGTCTCCTTTGTTGCCTTTGCTTGGTCTATTGTTTTTTCTAATTCTTTTTTGACAAGCTCCATTGTAGCATCGAGATCCTGTTTCGATTTTTTTGACGCCTCTTCGGCGTTTTTTCGTGCTTCTTCAAAGGCTTTTTGCATCTCCTGTTTTGTGTCTATCACAGCTTTAGAGGCGGATGATTGCAATTGCTTGCTAATATTAAACGCTTTCTCGGCTTGTATTTTGGCCTCCTCGATGGCTTTGTTTACTTCTTTAATGAAATTGTCGATTGATGCCAGTGCTTCTTTTTTAACGTCGTCCACTTGTTTGTTGGCTTCTTTTTTAGCATCTGCAACCGCTGTTTCCGATTTGCTTCCATCTTGATTTAAAGCTTCTTCAGATTTGGTTCGTGCAAGATCCATAGCCTTACTTAATGAATTTTTCGTTTGGTCCATTGATTTCTCTGTCTCCTTACGTACAGCATTGATTTCCTTCTGAAGATCCTTTGTGATAGATAATATTGTTTCGTTTATTTTTTTTCCTTCTTCTAAGAGACTTTGCACTTGCTGTTTGGCATCGTTAACGACTTTTGACACTTCTTGTTTAGCTTGTTCAACCGATCTTCCAGCTTTACCTGCAGCATCGTCGAGTTCCTTTTTAAGATCTTTAGTTGCCTCCGAAACTGCCTTGGTTGCATTTTCAGATACGGCGGCAAACTTTTTGAGTGCCTCATCGGCCATTTCTCCTAACTTAAAGTTACATGTTTAAAATTTTGATTAAAACTAAAAGCTGACGTTCACTTACTACGATTTCAGTTGAAAATATGTAAAATGTCTCCGAGTCTAAATTATTTGTGACAAATAATTATTATGAAAAATAATAAGCAAAGTCAAAAAATCAGGTGTTACAAAAGCGATTTTGAAGAAGTCGAAGAAGACTTTCAAAGAGCGAGGCAAAAAGCGACACTAGCGTTGGAAAAACTTAAAGAAGAAATAACAACGACTATCGGTAAGACCAAGAATAAGTCAGAAAAAGCCCTGAACGATGCCAAAAAGTTAAACGAAGAGATTAATGACCTCCGAAAGACTTGCGCCCGAGAAATCGGAGCAATTATGGAAATTGAAGAAGATTCGACGCCCCACTCTAACAATTTGTTGTTCGTAAACGACGAATAATCCATCGAAGTCTACCCCTAACTCGATGCAACCCAAAAAAACTAATGAAAACTCCTGTTCGTGCCCCTGCGTACGATGCATACCGAAACCCACCTTTTCTGAAACCCTTTTACATGTTAAATGTGACATTGAAGAGCAATTCCAAAGAACTAAATGTAAATTCCAAACCTACTACAACGACGCCTGTGAGTTAGGAAAAAATGCAAGTAACCACGCATTAGAAATCAGAGAAAAACTTTCTGATTTGTGCGTCAAAGCTGGAGTATCTTCGAGAGCGACCAAACAAAAGGCGAAAGAAAGTTTTCAAATTGCACTTTCCAAATCCGAAGGAGCTTTAACAAAATTAAAAGAAACCAAAAATCAATTTCTTAGCGCAACAGAAAATTTTAAGGACACATTTGCAAACTCGCGCAGAAATTATCGTGAAAATAGGGAGAAACTCGGAGAAGCCTTAAATCAAACGAAAGAAGAAGTTAAAAATAACATTTCTAAAATCGTATCTCAAATATCTTTATTTAAACAAACCATAAGTGAAACTATAATCAACACGCGAAATTACGCTAATAAAACGGCCGAAGCGTTAGTGAGCGCCACCAAATTAAATCTTTGCAAATTGGCTGAATTCTTAAGACCTAAAACCTGTACAGATAGAAACCGAATTTGTGAGTGTACAAAAAAACCATTTTCTGAAATTCTATTTGATATTAGATTTGAATTTAAAAATAGATTCGAAGAAGTACGGTGTTGCCTCGACGATTGCATGGAAGAGACAAAGGATGAAATTGAAGATTCAATTCGTTTGGCCCGAAGACGAATAAGGGCTGCTTTAAAAAAATTAGAAGACACTTCTGAAGAAACCAAAGCAAAAATTTGTAAAACCAAAGAATTTATTAAAATTAAATATTTGGAAGTGCGCGTCAATGTCGAAGATGTTATCGCCATTTCGAAGGAGAACGTAGAAGTCTATCTCGATTTCGTGGAAACAAGAATTGAGAGCATCAAAGAAAGCGTCGAAGCGGCTAAGAAATGTTTGAAAGAATCGTGTGAAATAACACAGAAAGGGTGTGAAATTTTTCAGTTAACAATCAAAACGCATTTCGATAATATTTTAACGCAGCTCGACGACCTGCAGCTGCGCATTTGGAGATTTAAAGTTAGCGTCGATGAAGCTTGCCACGAGTTTTGCGAGAACGTAGGGAGCCAGTTCAGCGAACACAAAGATCTAACGTTTGAGACAATTACGCAAACAAAACGCGAAATTGATGAACGAATAGAAAATTGCAAAAGAGACGTGGAGGAGTTTTGGATGGACATTAAAAGCAAGATTGATCGAGCTATTTGTTACGGGGAAAGACAATTCAATTTTATATTAAACGAAATTGAAGTAATTCAGAACCGCATTAAAGAAAATGCAGACCATGCACAATGTAGATCTAAAAAAGAATTCACCAAAGCTCAGCTTAAGGTTGTTGGATTTCTGTACAAGATTGTAATGCGTGTCGACGAGGCCGTCGATTCTCTAAGAGTCCAACTCAAGGAATTGCAAGACAAGCACGATATCGACGACGACGATGACTGCTCTAAAAAATAAGAAACCGATATGTCTCATCTTAATGTCTAATAAACAAAACTAAAAAAATCAAATTAACTTATTTGAAGTGAAAAAATGACGTTTTGGTTAACCCAAATTACATCTAAATTAAATGACTTTAAAACAATTCCCAGTAAACTTATTAAAATTCCCAAACGTAATAAATTGTATCCGGTTTAAAACTAACAGACCCGCAGAAGACATCCGCAAAGAAATCGATAATCTTTTTAAAACATCACGAGAAGATTCTGACCGAATTCTAAAACAGACTAAAATTTTTAGTAAAACAATCTCAAATCCCGTTCGTAATTTTCAACGCAAATTTTTCGAAATGGCAAAAAATAGAAGAAACTGAAGAAGATAAAATGCCAAATGTACCAAAAATAATGCAGAGTATGGTACAAAATTTTTCTAAAACAACTATAACTATGAACGTTCAGAAAGAATATGAAGAAGCAAATGAAAAAGCTAAGGATCACATCGATGATGCTTTGAAAACGATGGAGTACTATTCCGAACACATGTTAAAAAATGTAGAGCCTAAAATGGCAAGCGATGTCAGACGAGCCATCGCTAAAGACTTGGAAGTTACCAAAGTAAAAACCGAACAATTAATCAAACAAACTAAGACCGAAATAAATAAAACTATGGATTTAATTAAAAAGAAATCGGAAAACTATTTGGAAAACTCTAAAAAAAGTTAGTCACAGCGAAAAAATAAACAAAACTAATTAAAACCATAACTGCAACAAGTAGAAAAGGCATTATAAGAAAGCAGTAGTTCTAAAGAGCTTTAATTAAAAATAGAAAAATTCAAAATAATATTTTATTAAAACTGATGTGTAATCGTCCGAACAAATAAAATAATTAAAGTTACAAACCTTTAAAATTACACAAATAATATAATTTATGTAAGACCGAGTGGGAAAGTTTGATTTTCACGCACCGTGCAACGGTAGTAAAGTTGTCGATTTCCTTAAGTCATAATATAGTATAATTTCATCGTTCTTTCCTGCACGTGTGTGGAAAGGACGTACTTTTGCGCCCCTCTTTTCCACCTTTTTCCCTTCTGTATTCTAAAACATTATAATTCATTTTAGTATTTACTGCCAGTTTATTTATACAAATACACATTTTAAATAAAGGTATTAAATTAAAGTGGGTTAATTTATAAATTTCTTTGTTGAAATTTTTTTTTGAGGCAATTAATCAATATTATTTGATGTGAATAATTAAATTCTCGACTATTATTTACCATGATGCAAGTGCTCTTCTCAAATCAAACTTCTGCAGCGGATTTTAGACCAAAATAATGTTCGTTACGTAGTTGTAAACTTGAATTGACAACACTCGTCTAAGATTATTATAATTTCACAACAACGTCTCACATACTTGCCTATCGGTTCGTATATGTACTCCGCGTACTCGAGCCCGTGGCGAAGGCGTCATAACCTTGACATCGTGTAGTCAAACCCAAGCCTACTAAAATCCCTCGCTTGACGCATATTTATCGAAAATATATATTCTATTAGAGCTCCATCTATTGTTAACTGTTATAAACGATTTACCATTATTGAATTTCCAAATACTAGAAACCATATTTTAATATGTAAAAATGAAATAGCCAGCTTTGCCCCATCAATCAAAATTTTGTTGTGTCATTTTAAATTACGCGGTGCTAAATGATTTTAAAACAGCTTCCAGTTCAAAGATTTCTTAAAAAGAACACAAGTACCTTAGCAGATTCGCCACCGAAACCTAACGATTCTCCTTCCGAAGAAAAATCTGAACTCATAAAAGTCGCCGAAAAAGCGCGGCAACACTCTCAACAGCTCTTTAATGAGAGCCAAAAATTACAAGAAATAATCCGAGGAGCAACCACGCAATTCCACAAAGAAATCGCTGTAGTTGGCACTAAAGTCGATCAATTAGCTCAAGAAAATAGAGAAAAAATTTACAAAGCAATGAACACGATAAGAACGGAAAGTAAATTAAAAAAAACTTCGATGACGAGGACTCCGACTCCTCAAAAGCTTAAATTTTTTACAACCGGCGAAGTTATAATTCCAGTCACCTTAAAAGCGTCACAATTAAAAAAACCAAAATTATCTCCCCAAAAAAAAGTCCAAAATCCAACCGACGAAAAATTCAAACAGACCGCGGCATCGGTCGAGGCTAAATCACAAAAAATTATGGAGCTTTTGGAAGCAGCTAAGAAATCGTTATACAATAAACAAATGCAGCTTTCGGAAAATAAACCGATAAACACTCACATGGTTGAATTTTCGAAAAAAACGACAAATATTCTTAAAACTACAAAGAAACGCGTCAAATCGGCGGTCAACATTGCCAAAGCTAAGTCTCAAACCATTTTGGAAACGGTTAAAAAATTTGCTAAGAACAAACCTTTAACTTCTCAAACATTAAAAAAAGGTGGAACAAAATTAATAGAGAAAACGAAAAGGATCGTTAGTGCAAGTCTAAGAAAATCAAGACAGAGCCCAAAAAAAGCAGCACTCCCAAAAGTAGGGAAAAATCCCAAGGAAAGTCCGGTAATTGCAGCTAACAAAATGAAAACAGATAGTATGATGACTAGACCAAAACTTCTTAAAAAGGAAATTGGGGATTCTAAACGACAGATGCACCAACTTACTGGAAAAAAGACGGTCAGAAAGACTGGTTCAAAGCTCAATAAATAACTTTCAAAATGTAATTGACTTATAGGATCGAGGTGTTTTATTTAAATTTTGTGTAAGTCTACAGCCATAATAAAAGATGATTAAATGTTGCGTCTGTTCAAATTTAAAAAAGACCAAGAATCAACCTGCATTTAACTTTAAAAAAGAAGCATTTAATAAATAAATAATAAGTGTTAATTGTCTTTAATGTTGCAATTTCTCATCTTTGAAATATGCAAAGTAACTTTAGTAGCTCATGGATTATAAATTAAAAACTCAGTTTAATAATTTAAATTCATACATTTTAGAAAACGTCATTTTTTAATTAAAACCGGGAACTCTGTCTTTTTTAAATTATAAACGTTTTCTAAAATACGTTGCTTTCCCCTTGTTGGCAGTTCTCGTTTTACCAAAGGTCGAGCACTAAATCATCAAAACTGTGTGTTAAATTCTGTTTAGCATTTTTTAAATTTCCTATATCTTTAATGAGCATTTTTCACATGCTATTTTCTTCAAAGAAATATCCACAGCGCCAATAAAGAAAAACACTGTAAATTTACCTTAAGTTGTTTAAAATGGTATTTATCAAATTGTTTGATATGAGGGCCTCCATGAATTAAAATACTATACCGGGCACGCACTAGATTAGTCCAGTGATCTCTGCAGCAAGCGTGAAAATACGGTGATCCTGAATAAATAAGGAGTAGAAAGTTGCATCGCGATCAAAATGCTCTGGAAACTTCACATCTTCTAAAAAGCTTCTTTTTCGTGACACATATAAAGGAACGGAAAGCGCTGATCAGTTACGCCCAGAATTTCAGTGAATGTTTAACCATTCGTTTGCGCTAACGCCTGTTTAAGGCTGCGCACCGCCATGTATTTTACATACGGCGCAGCCTTAAACAGGCGTTAGCGCAATCGAATGGTTAAACATTCACTGAAATTCTGGGCGTTAGTCTCGGTGGGAGACTCGACGGTCGAGACTCACCGAAGAAGCCGCCTAATTAGTGCTCACGGTTATGGGGCCGTTGAAGTATTACGTACCGCATTTGGGGGAGGGGTGGGTCTTGCAAAGCATTACGATGCGTTACGTGGACGGAAGGGGGGGGGGGTTCGACCATCGCGTTACGTAACAATAACAAAAATATTTTAGCAACTTTTCGGTACTTTGAGCAACATAATTGTGCCTTTTAGGTAAAAATGGTCACTTCGGTGTTACGTAACGTTTAGGGTTGGGGGGAGGGGTAGATTTAGAAAAACGCTACGACGCGTTACATTAGGGGGGGGGGGTCAAAATTTCTCAAAAATTGCATTACGTAATACTTGAACGGCCCCTATGTTGGAATCTTCGAAATAAATAAAAGCAACAATGGAACTTAACAAATAGTGTGTAAATAAATTAGTTAAGCAAATAAAATGGGTTAGTTTAATTATTTAGTGTTAATTCTTTATTAGATAAATTTAGTTATTAATACATCCAATAAGTACCCGTCTTTTTAATATCACCACCCTAGTTCGAATCCGGTCAGCGAACCGTTACCATACGTTTTTTGGGCCCACAATGCATTTGTAAAGTAATATACAGTTCTCGACTTACGACTGGATGCCGTTCCGCCATTTTGAACGTAAGTCATAATGATCATAAGTAAAAGATATTTAGTACATACATAACTAATTTTTATTTTTGATTGCTAATAGCACTGGCACACAAAAAAAAGTGGTCAGTACTTTTGACCAAACCCACATAGGGTTATGTATTTCGATGCCCTGAATCCGAATTTGAGGTCGGTTTACCCAATATACCTCTAAACTTTTGAGTAAATTGCAAAAACTACGATTTTTAGCCAATTGAAGCAGTTTTTTGCAATTTACTTAAAATTTTGGGGGTGTACGGGCCTAACAGACTTCAGATTTGGATTCAGCGCATCGAAATACATAACCCTAGGTGGGTCTGGTCAAAAGTACTGACCACTTTTTTTGTGTGCTCGTGATATTTTTGGCTATGTTCTATTACTTTTTTACTATTTTTTACGATTTTGGATAAATATATGAATGATCGAGATTAAGAGATTCTGAATTTGGATTTATCTCATCAAAATATACATATAAGGAAGATTTGATCTATTTTAATGAAATTTTCTTCATTTTCATAACTGTTTCCAAGAAACCCTTCATAAAATTTCATATTCCCGTTAGAAGGGAAGCTACTTTCCTTCTATAAAGCCTACCGCCAATTCTTTTCAATATAACTTCATGAAACGCCACTGACATTTTCAAGCGGACAATTCTGTGTGAGTGACATATAGAACTTGGCGCACTCGCTCGCTCGTTTACATACGTGATTACCTACAGGGCCCGGTCTAGGGGCCGGCAACCCGGACATTTGTCCGGGGTGCCATTTTGGCGGTAAGCGTGAGAAAAATATTGATGTATTAAATAAGCCAATTAATGGAAAATTTCACATATCGATTGTTTCGTTCGCTAAAAATTTACAGTGCGTAGCGTATTTCTATTGTTTATGTCTAAAACAGTTTGTCCCAACGTTGGTTCCACGCCCCACATAGTGACAATTTTATTGTTTAGGAAAGCAATTCGAAAATATACTTGAATTTCATTTTTTTATTTTGAAAATTTATTTATTGTTTTTTTTTAAATAATTTCCTAGTGGGTAATTTCTTCTCAAAACACAAATAAGCTGTAATAAGGCTTCATTTAAAAAATAATTCAATTTTTAAATATAAAAAAAAAACATGTATATGTTACATAGAGAGCATCAGAAATTTAAAAAGACTTAAGTGGGACATGGTAAAAAAAGGTTAGGAAATACTGGTGTAAAAGTTAAAAATATTATTGAAAAATTCACGCAGAATGTTTTAACTTACTAAAAAATGATTAAAAGAATTCTGTCATGGTCGGGTTTACTTTCAATTCGTACAAGGGTTTTATACATATTTTCACTTTTTTACGGTTAAAAATATAAGGTTACAAATATTCCTTATATAACTTGAGAACTTCAAAAACTTCGGTTTGGCTTCTACAATGCTGCAAGTGTATGAAAAGTTATCTTTTGATGATAATTTGAACGTCTAGAAATTATCATCACTTTCACCATTACTTTCGTCTCTGCCATAAGCGTTTAAATAGCCAGTACCTAAATTTTTTAAATAATCGTATGGTTTTGTATTGTTTTGAGTATCAATTTCGGGTTCAGTTTTTGGCGAATCCTTCTTTTTGGTAATTACCGTAGGACATTTTCCAAGCGGCAAAATGATTTTTGAAGGAGCGCCAACACAGAACTGATTTGATTTAGAATCACAAACTGCAACTGAAATTGGTCGATTAAGAACATTTGCTTCTTTTTCCGTCCCTTTTTTTTTCTGTCTCAATAACTTTTTTTTTCGGTGCCATTAATTTTCATTCAAAGCGTCGACTCTTCAGATTTAAATCATAATTAAAATAGTTTTTTTATATTAGCAAAGTGTTACAAAAATTTTTCGGTGTTCTGCTGACATTGTATAATATGACAGTAAATAAATTGTGTTAAGTTAGTTTTAACTATGGTTATGTCACTTTTTCATACCTTTCTATAAATGTCTAAAGATGGAAAATAGGTATGCTGCAGGTAGTATTTATTTGATTACTGTTTGGGAATTAAGGCCACGGTCCGACAGAAGTGTCTAATATCGAGCAAAATTTAGACCTTTCGTAGTTCCATTCCCATTTTTGCCAACGATTAATTGTTTTATAAAAAAAATAAAAATATACTACATTAAGGGTCAAAAAAGGAAATATTTTAAACTATAATTTCACTAAAACAAAAGATTTTTATTCAATTTAAAATATGTCACCCTATGTCACTCCTATGTATTAAGTCATTATAAAACTGTTACTGATAAGTATCTTGTAACAATTTGGGAATAAATATGGCGAATCACTATAAATGTCATTTCTTGGGTTATGTTCACTTAACATTACCTTTGACTATATTTTGATAGATGGCGGATACGCAAAAACCAAAATATGAAAAATTTTGTTACGAGTATTAGTGGTGAGTTATCAACACCACGTAGCCTAATATTCTGAATTGCTTGTATGATTTTCGGTGTTTTATTAAAACTAATACTTAATACATTATAAAGCAAACAGAAAAAAATATGTTATTCCTGGAAGATTTAACTAGATTTAGAGCGCAACCATTATTATTTAACTAGTCGCCGCTTCAGAAAATAAAAAACACTTTTTCGGACCGCGGCCTCAAAGGTAATTCGTATAATGAAATAAATTAATAATCGCATTCGATCGAGTTTTAATATTCTATAATAATTATTAGAATTTGTGAGATAGGAGGAGCAAAAAATGTTGTAAATGTTGACAAAACTATAAATCCTCAGGAGGTGATTAGTCAATGATTTTAGATGGCGCCCAATTTGGTCACTCGAGTTAGCTTTTCCATGTCACCTTAAATGTATAGTTATTTTATGTTTTCCCCGTTAATAACACGTCAAATTTCAGAGATTGGAAATGTATCACTTTAAGATTAAATGTGCACTAAACTTTTCAAGTACGACTCACAATAATTAACTTATTTTCTAAAGATAATTTAATCAAAAATGATGTAATTCGGTCTTTATTGTAAGAACAATTTTGCCCATATAAAAAAGAATCATAGCTTCCTTCAAAAAATGAATTTATAATGTGCTGTTGCCTTTAAGTATTTTTTAAATCAATAGTTTTTGACTTGCTATTCACTTTATTGAAAAATAGACAATAGCAAATACAGTCGAACTTGGATAAGTGAGAGTTCAAGTTCACTTATAATGTTCTCTCACTTAGAGTACTCTCACTTAGCCAGTTTTCACTCACCCAAGCTTTACTGTATATTAAAAATAAAAAAAGGGTGATTTTCCAAATTTTTTGATACCGTTCGAAATCTGTTAGAGGCTCCTCGGGGATCCGGGATCTCCACTTTAGAAACCGTTCTCAATAAGAACATGAAAATGTCTTTTTCCAAAAAATTCTTATTTATGACTTTCTTTTAAAATTAAACTAATCATTTTAAAGGTATTGAACACAATATGCTATTTTTTATATTTATTAGTTTTTAATAAATATACATTAGGGTGGCGCAAAAAAAACGATTATTTTTTTTTTGAGTCTCAAGTGAAAAAATGTTAGTTTTTTATGTTTTAAGAGCTACCACCAAAATACAGCTCAAAACAATTTTTTAAGTGGTCGCTGAAATTTTTTAAAATTTCAAAATCCGTCAAAAATCGAATTGTTTTTTTTTATTTTTTTTCTCGTTACAGTATAATTTTATGGACAAACAAAAAATAAGTTTCTGAAAGTTTTAATTAAAAATTTGAGTTTTAAAAGGTTGCTCAGAATTTTTTTTTATTTATTAGTGCATCACTTTGGATTTTTCGAGCGACATTTTAATATTCAAATTAAAATTCAATACATTTTTTTTCTATTATTTAGTAAAATAATTATTATGAATTTTTGTTGATTATAATCAACAAAAATTCACCACGAGATGAACTAAAAATGAAACAAATGACAAAAAACATAATTTTATTAAAAAGTGCGTATTAAATTTGCTTTACTAGCATTGGGATATAATTCAAAGTGATGTACTAATAAATTTAAAAAAATTCTGAGCGACCTTTTAAAACTCAAATTTTAAATTGAAACTTTCAGAAACTTATTTTTTGTTTGTCTATAAAATTATACTGTAACGAGAAAAAAAATTTTAAAAAAAATTTGATTTAGACCGTTTTTGAAATTTTAAAAAATTTTGAGCGACCTAAAATTTTTTTTTGAGCTGTCCTTTGGAGGTAGCTCTTAAAACATCAAAAACTAACATTTTTTCACTCGAGACTCAAAAAAAAAATAGTCGGTTATTTTGAATTGTCGAGAACTATGTATAGTTATTGTTAATACCACTAACAGCATACAATTATGTGGTACCAAATAATTAAAATTAATCATAAGTAGTTAAAATAAAAGCGCAGCAAATTCTAGACTAAGGATAATTAATTATTAACGAACTAAAAATTTAATAAACTATTTCTATTGTTTTATTATTTATGTAACTGCTTCCAAACACTTTTTTAATACTTTAAACAAATAATAATCAAAACGATTGTATCTTTATTCTGCAGATAGCTATTCTTTATTGCTTTATCTTTAATTGTAAAATTTAATTGATTTACATAACCATCGTTACTTTGTGCATTTCATCCATTAAAAGTCATTCAATATTTATCTTTAATTTTACGTTAAAGAAAAGCTCACAATCATTAATTTTGATGAAAACTTACATAAAAAAGACCAACGATTTTCTAATTAAATTTAAACCGCAACACAAAAGCCGAAAAGAAAAGGGGTATCGCCCTTCGAGTATTAAGGTGCTTAATGTGTGATGGAGTAATTTAATGGATATTAAATTTGGGCCCAGTTGGAGCATTAACTCCAAACAGATTTGCTATTAACCGAGAAACCCTTCACCTTCGATTTTCTTTGTTGTTAATCGTGTATTAGGACAGTTACTTTATAGCGTAATCACATACCTTCCATTAATTTTATTAAATCCTGCCACGTCCCCAGCTAGCTCGATGTGGTTAGAAGAAATTTTTAACAACTGTTACCACCTTCCAGAAAGGGTTTTTCAATGCGACATAACGAAGGCATTTATTAAACAAGTCCTTTGTTCGTCGAAATATCGCTTTGGGTCACAGATCTTAATCTTTTTAATCGTTTCTTCTCATTAGAGCCTTAATGAGGAAGATGATGATATATTTGTAGTGTCTAAAATGCAAGCTTTAGATTCATTGCAACTCTCGTCTTTTCTTTTCAAGCGTCTCTTGAATATTCATTAAACTTCAGATATATTTGAGAAAATTAAATTTTTTTCTGCCATTACCACTGTTATTAGTTTTTCTTTTTGAAATTAGTCGCAAACACAATTTTCAGAATGCGCTTTAGAATTATTAAAAAGCCTCTTACACCAACAAAAAAAATATGCGGAGGGCCCTTATCAAAAATCCGCGCACAATTTTTATAATTCATTAAAGCGACTTTATTAAAGTTAAAAAAAAAGTGGTGAGTGCAAATAGAGTCGAGTAAGCAGAATAATAAACAACGCAAATGATGATGAAAAGACATAAAACGAACTTAAAACTTGTTTACATTTCGTAATTTTATTATTAAGAAAATGTGGTGGCTTAAAAAATTTAACGACCCCTCTAACGTACCTTCGCCGTTTTAATTAAAAACGCAACAACGTGTGAATGCTATAATAAGCAAAGAAAGAGAATTATTTATACGCGATAAGAGCGCAAGCTTTATGGAATTTGCAGTCGTTTTGTGTTATTTTAATAAATTCCAATCTTGAAGTTGTTCTTAAAATTGCAGCCGAAGTGAATTGAAGTTGCACGGCGAAATCCTAACAAGAATGGAAAACGATTGTATAGTTTCAGGAGACGGCTTATTAAAATTGAAAGCTCTGCGGCTTTGAAAAAAATAATACAAGAAATAAGCACACAAAAGACTAATCTTACGTTGTAGGTACCTATTGCTACAACTGCTGCGACCAAGAATTTCCTTTTTGCAACAAGAAGAAATGGAGAAGGTGTTTTTTGCCTGCGAAAACTTTAGCAGCTTCCCTCGTATGCAGATTTTAATCCGGAAATGTAATTCCCAAGCGGGGTACTTTGGGAATGATTTCAAAGTGTAACTATTTATAATGAGACGAGATGAAGATTCCACGTTTTGGTAGTAAAGTACTTACATTCAATCGTACGCAGTATACGTTTGGGATGGATAAACAAAATCCCGAGAGATTTACAACAAAATTTTGTAATCTCATTTTATAGAGCAACATCCACTAAGAAGTTGAGAAGAAGATAGGAGAAGAAACAGCTGTAACGAACTTTGCAAAGATAAGTAAATTTAAATCTTATCTTTAAAGGCTTTCGATTTTCTTCTTCTTTTTTGCCGTCTGGAAATAACAATAACAATAATAAATAAAGAAACGACAAATTTTAATAAGAAAAAAATAAAGAAGCAACTGTAAATGCGAAAACTAGCTCTCGAAATAACGAGAAAATTATTCAACCAAAAAAGGGATGATTCGAATTTTTTTTGCATACATAAATAAATGTCTCGTAAAATACTAGAATGTTTTACGCGCCCTTTTTTAAGCAGCGAAAAGGAAGCTGTTGCTTACACTACATAAAATTTAGGTTTTAATAACAACGAGCGCTGTTTTTTATTTTAAGTTTCATATTTTTAAGAAAGCGGTTAGAGGAATGCTTTATATGCACTTTTTCAAAATTTAAATTTTAGTTGAGTCCTTTATTGTTTGAGTTCGAAAATGTATATTTTTGCCATTTTATCCAATTAGAATTCAAAGTTTTAAAATATTTTTATGCTTAATAGTATTGAACATAAGAATATTTTAAAAATCTAGATATTTTTTTTCATGACCTTTTAAGTTGGCGTCTATTACGATTATAACTTTACATCGCATGAGTACCATTTAATTTTGCAAAATTTTGTTCTCCGTGCATAACCGTTAAATCATCATGACAAGAATCTTTTAAATGTCTAAAACAATAATACGTATCGTTACTTTGACGATCCGCAATAAGGAAACTCTGGATATCTAAATTAGCTATACGGCGTATTCCTGTGAAAGATGACTACAACGGATAGCTAAAATAGCGCTACGTATGATTATTTTGAGGATATTTTTTTCTCCGTGTAGCGTTCTAAAAAATCCACTTACCGATCGCCTTCGTTCGTCTAAACCAGGGGTGAGCAGAGCAACTTTTTTAATCAACGGGCCAATTTAAATTTTAAAATTTTTTGGCGGGCCGCACATAAAGTAACACTTAATAATAATTTACAAAACTTTATTTCTACTAAAATTTAGAATAAAAAAATATAATTTAAAAAAATGAATAGAATTTTAGAAAAGCTTGACGGGCCGCATAAACATGTTTAACGGGCCGCAAGCGGCCCGCGGGCCGCGTGTTGCTCATCACTGGTCTAAACTGATGTAAATAGGAACTTTTTGCAAATTACTGTCTAAACCTTTGCAATCTTTGATTGCTTGTAGCGCCGCCTAGCGGTGTCAAAACTAATTGTTTTTCTGGTTTAGAGTTGTTAGTGGCCATGTGCATTAACTCTCAATTTTTTGTCTAAATCTGAACTTTATAACTGCGACATATTCGTGTTCAGTCAAGAATCAAACTATACTTCAGATCGTTTTACGTTGAAATTAAAACAAAAGAAATTACGTCAAATGTGGCGCATTTCTTTTGTAACAGTTTTCGTTTAAAATTTCTAAAGAAAATTTAGTGTAACTTTGTAAATTAGGTTTGTTTCAAAAGGCTCGAATAAAAGAGTGATTAGTTTATAAAAGATTCTCGCATTCGTCTCCACTTAGTTATTCGTACGAAACGGTATAACAAAATACGACAATAAATCACGGAAACAAATAAAGAACCGCAGAAATTCAAGTCGCGTGCTTTTAGAGTTCGAATCCATATACGCCATTAGTGACACCCCAACATTATTTCCTGTGTCGCTCCGTTCCTGATATTAATTTCTTTCACACAACAAAAGATTTAATTAATAAAGCGATACATTTCTATTAGGGCTCGAAGAAACGATTATGAAATTAAAAATCGTCCTTTTGACAAAAAAAAAATAAATAAAAGAAGAAGAGGTACCTTCCATTTACTCTTCGGTTCTTTTCATCGCAAAAGGAGACCGCCACTACAAAGTGTTATGAGATTGCAGACGTGAGTCGACGACAAAAGGGCTCTGAATGTATTTGAAGCACACATGCGACAACGTTGTCCTTTTGTTCTAAGTATAAATATGTATGGAAGTTCAAGTGGAGGACAACACAAAAAGAACTGCTTCATAAATAAATTCCTCATTACATTTTCTACATCAAAATTTTCCCCACACACATACGCATACACAGATAAAAAAAGTAGAACTGAAAAGAACCATAGCCGAGTTTTCTTTAATTATATATTTAAGAGGCATCGCTCTATATAACTCCAGTTATCAAGAATTCACTTTAAACGTCAATTTACGTTTACATTTAATATGTGGTTTCTGCGATCGATGCATTGTATTTCCTTTTGTTTAAACAACAAATATTCCACCCTCTTTTACGATGAAAGAACGAATCCTTAACATGTCTGGCTTTTATTCTCTGTTCGAATGAGAATTAATTATGTCTCAATGTATTTTAGGAACATACTCCCAGAATTTGGAAATTTATTTAATACTAGCCGTGCCACGCGGTTTCGCCCGCCCGTTTAATTTAAAACCTGGTGGATACGGCCCCGGTACCTCGTGGACGCCGTCACCATAGGTCCGGCACCTGATAGACGACATCCACAGCGGCCCTTGGCCCCCGGCTCACCGATTTTGACTTTGTTGGTGTTTTTCAGATTTTATTCATATAAAAATACCATCAAAGTTCTTGACTTTTTCCATGAATTTTACAAAAATATTCTATTAACCAAACCTTGTCTTGACAATTACGAATACAACATAAAAAAATCAGCCAAATCAGTCGAGCCTTTCTCAAGTGATGCTCCGTTATACATGTGGCAATAGATTTTTATATGGGTACTTCCTTTATTTCCGTTTCAAAATTAGGAATTGATAAGTAGCCAATTTAAATCTTGTTTGGCAAAAGTCAAATATAGCGCCTCTAAAAAGAATTTATTTGGGTTGCAACAATAGTTACACTCATCCAATTTTGGTACTTAATGCATTCTTTGTTGAAGTATATCTATCTTTATTTACTTATGCATGTTCGTATTTGCGTCTTTGTTTTATTTGCATTTACATAATTGTGAACGTAGGAGTTACCTTCACACAAAGCGGATCTATAAAAATGAGTTTAACCTCATTTTTTATATATTTGACCTTGGATTATATAAAATTTGGTTTGTAATTTAGAAAGTGGTTGATTTGTATTTTTTATTTTAAAATGTGTGATAGGGTGTTCGCTGAGTACGAATTACTACGTTCTTTTGTGCCAAAATTTATAAAAGGGAGTCATAAAAGGAATGCTTCTTTTTTGTTCAATGAATTTTTTTTCAATATTTACATGAGTTTTAAAAATTAGTACGCAATAGTAGGCACCTAAACATTAAAATAAATTGATTATCTAAAATTTAGTATCTAGGGCCCTCGCAAATCTTAATGTTGCACTGCTTTCGAAGGGTTAATTTAGTGTCTATCATTAACAAACACTTTTGTATTAAATTCAAATAACTACTTAATTTTATTAAAAACATTTCTCTTCATATAAAAAAATTAATATATGCATGTATTTCAAAATAATTGAATTATTTTTTTTTTAATTTGTAAGTGGGAAAATAAATGTCGGTTCAATTTTCAATGTCGAAATAAAACCGAAACAGATAGGAAAATTGTAATTTAAATCGTCATCATCCATTTTTCAAATAAAAGTATGTGTCGGCGTGGTGTCCTGTAATTTGTATTCGTTTGTGTTTGTTATCGTATAATCGTTAGCTTTATTTCCTACCTTTTTTTTTAATATTTGTTATACGAGGGGTGTTCTTTTTGTTTTTTAACGTATTGAAACGAACCTCATGTCCTCTGTCAATTTAAATAATGCGAGTTCGAATTGTCACGAAATTTTCTATTGCGTGCGGCTACATCAAAATGATAGCCGAGCAGTTGCATGATTTGTAATAAGCCTACAATTAGAAGAAAAAAATTACATCAATTATTTAAACGCGATACGTTATAAAAAAATGGAATTAAAAATGAAAATCTTATAAGTACTTTTATTCTTGTTTTTTTTCCTCCGACATTCTTTACACGACAATCCATCTTTCTTGGAAAAAATGCTGTACAATCGTCGTATTAATAAAAAAGAGAAAGAATAGAAGTCGTCTTTACAGAATAATAAACTTTATGAATATCGATTTAAAAAGACGCGGATTTAATTTAGAAGCTCCTACTTCGTAAGGATTCTCTTTCATGCAGATAATCCTCCCAACTTCTAATGAAAATGGAAAAATTAATAATTTAAATAATAACATTTCAACAATAGCTTCTTTTCTAAAACGAAACGACGTCAGATTATTTCAGAGTTCATTTTGAACGACAAAATTATTTAAAACACTTACCCGCCATTCCTCTTATTTTAAATAATAAAGGGAAATTCATGTTAAAGATATTAAAGTACAATTTCATTGTAAAGCGAACACTACCAAAGTTTCGGAATACCTATTTGTTTATTCCAAATCTGAAACTTTGCGAAATCATAGGTGATAGAAATAGAATTGAAAGAAAACTCATTTTGATGGAATTTACAAGTTTTGTGGCTTCGGGCTTCTGTAAGCCTCGTAATATGCAGTTAAAAGGACATTTATTGCGCTTTTATTTATTTTTTTACGTTTTTATTTGGAGTGAGATTTGTTTATGTAATGGACTTTTAACAATTTGAATTTGGCGACCATTATTAATAGGTATCCATAGAAACCACAATAAAACACATAAAAACACTTGGAAGCAAGCCAAAAGTGTCAAACAATATTAAATTAGGTTAAACGAAGAGGTTATTACGTTTTATATGAAGGTACGTATTTTTTGTAGTTTTTAAATAGATTCAGAACAGAAAAAAAACAAGTAAGTACTTCCCCAACCAATTTGTCTTTTTATTAGAATTTCCCTGAGCTAAAGTTAATAAAAGTGAAAAATGGTTTGATAGTGTCACGTTTTCGTCTCTTAATAATATAAAATAAATAATTCTGGAACGTTTTTAGCTCTCACGTTCTCGTATAATGCCTCATTTCGTATCGCCATTAAAAAATTGAAAGGATTACGAAGCGAAAGTTGAATTAAAATTTTTTCCAAGAGGTATTGGGCTTATTTGAATTTTATTTATCGGGAAACTTAAGGAACAGGGTGGATAAAGAAAAAGACGTTTGATAAGAAAGAGCTAAAAAGATTTATACGAAAACCATTTCCAAGTATTAGGTAAGCGTTAATGAAAAAATATAAGGATTTTTTGGACAGCAGTTTTCGTATAAATCATGGATCATTATGATAATGATCCCTTCACGATATGAGCTATTATTTTTTAATCTCTCGATTCATCCATTTTCCTCCGCTTTTATCAGTTTTATATGAAAAGTTTGGACGAGGAATAATTATCGTGTTATATAAAACTCGTTGCCGCTATCGTACAAATTGTTTTTTTAAACAAAAAGGATATTGATTCGCCACCCTCGAAATATATTTTTTTTTGTAAATCCACACTCGTTATAAAAATGTAAAGGAATTACGATTTAATATCTACCAGGTATTTCAGTGAAATATCAAAATAACTCCACAAATTACATTACAAACATATTTTTAGGTTTAATTAAATCCTGAATGATAATAATAATCAACATAATTTACTTTAAATGTCTGTATTTAGTCTCTAAAAATCAACCCTCAAGAGTTTTGTAAATGCATAAATTTATATTTTGAGTAAATTATATTTTAAAGAGTAAACAGTTTTGTTAACATTCATTTCTGTGTGGCAGAAAACGTCTAATTAAGTTCAGCAAAATTTCAAGTCTCAAATATGCCTTTTACAATGTAAAATATACTACGTTGCAGTTTTAATTAATATCATCCATGGGTGCTTTAGAATCGCTGTTTTAACTAATGCAAGTAAAATTTAATGCAAGAAAAAAATTTTACCGAAAACAATATAGCAGTTTTAGATGAAAAACAAACCAGTGTTTAGAAATGTTGACAGCGTATATTTTCTTTTTTTAAATTTTCGATATCATCGTTCTAAAAAATTCATAGAAATTTTTTCGCTTGTCATGGGTATTCAAGGTCAAAGGTATTCATATTTTTTTGGTGGTTACCTCACTTTCCAATGAGTTGGCAAGAAAGTAATTTCGGTTTTCACAAATCGATGGCGTTCCAATTTTTCTGAATCGCTTGGGTCAATGTTATAATTTTTTTTGTCTTTCAGTTCACAGTAGTGACTTTTAACTTACATTAGAAATAATTTACCTACTTGGTACCTATTTGGTTTATATTTGTTCGTTCCATGCCAAATTTAAAATGGAGCGCAAAAACGAATATTTTCGTTATATTATGCTTTTTTATATCCCTAAAGAAAAAAAGGCCTTTGAGACTCCCAAAGACTTATGTGCAGTTTATGGTGATAATTGCTTAACAAACGATTGGTTTAAAAAATTTCTTTTTGGAAATTTTTACCTAAAGATGACCAACGTTCTAATCGACCAATTGAAGTTAATAACGATCAAATCAAAACCATAATTGAAGCAGATTGTCAGATAATTGTGAAAGAGATTGCAGAGAAGTTAAAAGTAGGGGAAAGTAAGGATACATGATCCCGTGAGATATTTCATCCCTAGTTCAAAATTCGCTCCCATAAAATTACATATGCCCTTTAACCCTTTGCACTCGTAAATATATTTTTTGTGATTACACTGTACTCGGACTATTATTTTATCTACTCGTATTTTGGCGACTATACGGCGACATACGAGCGCAACGGTAAAACTCATCTTGCCGCTCCTAAGGCGACAAACGAGTGCAAAGGGTTAAGTTAGCAAAAATGGTTAACTAACATCAATTAATTGATGTTAGTTAACCATTTTTGCTATACTTAAAGGGCATATGTAATAATGAGAACGAATTTTGAACAGGGAATCAAATCTCCCACAGGATCGAGTATCCCTACTCTCCCCTACATATCACACAGCAATCAAAAACCATTTAAAACGCCTTGAACTTGTTAAGAAGCTCAATATTTGGGTTCCAAATGAATTTAACACAACAAATAAGTGTTAGTTATATGCATCTCAAACACAACAAAATTTTGAGTTGTTTCGAAAAAACTAGTCGATCAATTCATATGTTTACTGTCAACAAGTGATGAAATTGGAGGAAGCAATCAAAGATAAACAGCCAGAATTGGGTAAGCATTATGTTCCACCATGACAAGGCTCGACCTCGCACCTCCTTAGTCACTTGTAAAAAATTATTGGTGTTTTGCTGCGAACCGATCTCACATCTACTATATAGCCTTAACCTTGCACCTTCAGATTACCATTTATTTCAAATTTTACAAAACTCTTTAAATGGTAAAAATTTCACTAAAGATGCTGACCTGAAATCGCACCTGGTTCAGTTTTTTGGTGACGTTCTACGACCATGATGTTATCAGAAAAATAGCAAAAAGTCACTGAACAAAATGGTCCATTTTTAGTTGATTAAAATCAACTTTTTATATAAAAACAATAAGTTTTATTGAAAAGTAAAAAACCAATATTACTTTCTTACCAACCCAATAAGTATTCTATTCTTATCGTAAATAGATTATCGAGACAAAGTAATCGGCCTCTTTTTAGAGCAAAACATTTTAATCAGAGAAAATTTAAAAAGTTATTTTTGTGTTAATAACTCAATCTGGCGACATACTTATGACTAATCGATATGCTGCCCTTTCAAATTACCCCCTTCCCTAATATATGCTTGAATTGCTTAATGACAATAAACTGCCCTGGTTTTTAAAATTTTAACGTATAAATATTAATCTTTACATATTTTAATTCATCTTATTGTAGATTATACTGTTCAACAAAAAAAAATCATTTTCTTATTGCCGGAAATATTTGGACAGTAGTTTGTTATTAATATAAATACCTACTTGCAAAATATATCATTCGATTTACAGAAATTGATTTAGTTTTCATTTTCTTTATGTATGCTGATAAATTCGTTCAATTTCTTGTTATTCTTACTCGACAACACATTTAATTTTTTCTATTAAAAATCACGTTTTGGTTAGTTCAAAGGGATTATTCACGAGATTTTCATAAAAGACAAGTTTATAAGCGATGATTCTCTACATTTTAATATTTTTAAAATATTCCCAACAATTATTTTGAATAAAAAACTAAATTACATATATTTTCGGCATATTAACTAAGCTTTTTATGGACATATAAAATTAATGTAATTTTCTACATTTTCATTTAATACAACATAAACATTATTTCAAAAATTAGAGTCACTCTTTCTAAATTGATTGTAGTTTTGTAATCAGACATACAAATATACTTTATAAATTTTGCAAAAGGGCCCGCAGTAAAATATTCCACTGATCTCTACAGCAAGCGTGAAAGTACCGTGACCCTGAACACATACGGACGAGAAGGTGGCGTCGCGAACGGAAAAGCCTGGAAACATCAGAGCATTCAAAAAGCTCCCTTTTCGGTATATATGTATATATAAGGCGATTGTTAGTCGCGGTGGGAGACTCGACAGTCTCGGTAAGGGGCTCGACGGGCCGAGAGTCCCCGAAGAAGCCTTCTCATTGAAGTGCTCACGGTTGTATTGGACTAAATACGGCCAACAATTAAAATAAATTAGTTCAGCAAGAAACCCATATTTAGGCTAGTTTAATTATTAAGTGTTAGTTTGTTATAGCATAAACTTGGTTATTATTACTTAAAATAAGTGATCGTCGTTTTAATATTCACAACCCTAGTCCAAACCCGTGACTGTACTCTTATATTTACAACAATATTAATGATAATGAAAAAAGAGTACCTATGATTTAATTCATTTCCTTAATTTATTGCCAACAGTTTATTAATTTAGGTAATGTTTAAATAATATTAATACCACTAAAAGAAGTTGTATACTGTACTTCATTATTTTCATTACTTTTCTTCTTATATATAAAAATGAAATGGCGAGTGTTAGTCTGACTAAAACTCGAGAACGGCTGGGCCGATTTGGCCAATTTTGGTTTTGAAATATTTGTAGAAGTCCAAGGAAACTATAGGTGAGAAAATATGAAGAAATTTCAAGAAAAATAGTAAAAACAACAATTTTATTTTCCTATACAAACTGATCGTATTGTAAGAGTGTTTTTTTATCAGTCACGTTTTATTACCAATTAAGATCCTAAGAAAATAAAACAAAGCCGGATGTTGTCACAACTGAACTGCTTACACAGAAGATTTGGAGTATTTTAAATTAGTATGTTTTTGTATTACATATTATTATTTGATACTTTAGAATAGTGTTAGAATTTTATATTTATTAATGAAGAGCTCATACAATTTTGTATTTTAAAGTTACTACATACAGTAATCTAACACATTTTTAGAAATGCTACCTAGAACAATAAAATGAGCATAATAATACATAAAGTGTGTTTATAGTATTAAAATTTGTTTATTATATGTTAGATGAAATATTCTTCTACTTGATTTATTTATTTTGATTAAAATATACATAATTAAAAATGTTTACGCAAATAAAATCTGAAACACAAACACATTGAAAGAGGCTGTGAAAAAGTTCTTGGAAATTACAATAACCGTGTAGTTAAAAATCTGCAAGGTACCATAAAAATGCAATATTATTATTTCAAAAATACACTACGGGCTGTTAGGGTAAGGTAGTTTGTTTTTGCAATTAGAGCGATGAGAAATATTTTTTTCAAAATGTAAAAAAAATAAAATACTTAATACCAACATTAATATTAGATCTGTTGTCATTTTTTATAGAGAAAAAAAGAAAAACCCTTTATTCAATATCGGATATATTTCAATTACAATTAAGTACAGTACATGCTACAAGCTACATGTTGCCATAATTTAAAAAAAGGTAATATTAAAGATAAACCACGTTATGGGGGCCTTAAGATATTAACAACCAGTAATGAAAAATTCTCACTTAGAGAAATAGGGCAAAATCACAGATTAACAACCACTGATTTTGTTTCAAAATTAGAGCAATTTAGTGCCAAGGAAGTAGATTCTTCGTTAATACGAACAAAATTAATTTTTAATAATTATAAATAATGTGTTGCAAGAAGCACGCCACTACTAAGTGATATGAATAGAAACAAGAGGCTGCAATTTTGCTAAAAAATACGCAAATAAAGATATTAAATTTGGAAAAAAGTTATTTTTATAGACAAAAGTAAGTTTTGTGTATACAAAATGATATGCGCCGCAAAAGAAAAAGAAGAATATGAATTACTGCCTTAAATTAAAAAAATATTAAGGCATGAGTTAAGCAGAATGGTAAGAATAGGTCACTTTTATGCTACAAAAATGTACCTAAAACTTCAACTTTGAATTTCTCGAGAAATTCGTAAAAATTTACGGTGTTGAAGGAGAAGCAGGGAAGAATGGCTCCGGCTATGCGGTTTGGGGTCTATAGAAACGTCCCGTAAAAATTTAAAGCAAATCCATTCTATACATTTTTTTTCTCATATTTAGCAAAGGGGTTAATCTAACGTTGTCAAACTGAGAAGTGCGTCATATGATTAAATATTTTAGAAGGGAGGCAAGGTTACATATAGTTTGGAAACCGCTGTCCTAATGCCTAATGGACTCAACATTGATCACAATAAACGAAATATTGATAATAATAAACGAACAAATTGTAATGCTTTTGTATTGGGTGGACCGATTCAAAGACAGTTTGAACACATTAAGCGGTTGATAACATTAACCGTGATCACATTAAGTGGCCTCTACTGTATTTGTATATACAGTAGCGCCCAAAAGTGAGTGCCTAAATGATTTTTCGAGAAGAACTTTTTAAAATATAGGCCATTTTACTTCATTTTTGAGTATGTTATACAGTTTTGTATGAGAAAAAGAATTATTATGTTTAAAACGTGATAAACAAAAATTTACGGAAGTTAAACGAGCTCAGACTTATTTGTGTAAAAAACGCATTTTTCAGAACAGAACACTAAGAACGATTTAATGAAAAATAACTGTATAACAATACACTAAAACAATTTTATAATCATAAAAATGCCTAATACTTAGTTGGGAAACCACGAGATTTTATAACTGCCTGACAGCGAGATGGCATTGAATCCATAAGATTTTCAAAGACTGAATCAGGCATTGCATTCCATTCCTTGTCCAATTCGGCAAATTTTTCATCTTTATTCTTAATGTTTTTGTTTCGACAACGTCTTGCCAGCTCTTTCCACAAGTGTTCTATCGGGTTGAGGTCGGGAGATTGACTGGGCCACTGAAGAATCCTGATTTGTTGCTGCTGCAATGAAGTCTTGACAATCGAGGAGGTGTGCTTAGGATCGTTACTCTGTTGTAGAATCCATCTAGGAGGCATATTTGTATGGGCCCATGGTAAGACGACATTAGTCAGCATATATTTGTAACTTTGGCCAGTCATTATTCCGTTAATTTTAATGATGGGGCCCATGCCATTACGAGAGAAGGCTCCATAAACCATAACTGATCCACCTTCATGTTTTACAGTCGCTTTTATGTATTTTGAATTGTATCTTTCTCCAGGAGGACGTCTTATGTATTGTATTCCGTCGCTTCCAAATAGATTGAACTTAGATTCATCTGTGAAAAGTACTTGACTCCACTCGGCTGCTGTCCAATGCAAGTGCCGCTTTGCAAAATCCACGCGATCCTTTCGATTCTTGAGTTTGATGAAAGGTTTTTTAGCTGGACGTCTGCCATTCAAACCAGCATCACTCAATCTTCGGGAAACTGTCATTCGACTAATATTTAGACCTTCACTTTGATTGAATTCTGCTGGCAGATCCACAGCTGAGAGAATCGGATCCGCTTTGGAGCGACGAACAATGCGTGTATCCAGCCGGGAAGAAGTAACACGTGGTCTACCAGTTCTTTTATCATTCTCAACAGAATTTCTCTGATCAAACCTTTGAATAATTCTTGAGACAGTACGAGCTGGCATCTTTAGAATCCGTGAAATGGCAGCTGCCTTCATGCCAGAGTTTTCATATCTATAATTGCTTTCCGAATGGCTGGAGAAGTTTCAACCCTTGGCATTGTTAAAACTTGGTCAATTGTTACTGAACACAAAAAAATAACCCAAATATTCAAGAAAAACCAATAATGTGACGGCGCGGAATATGTAAAAAATGACTATTGCAGTAGAAATGGAACATAACCTAAAATACCGTATCTGCGCAACAGTTAACTATTAATAATATTTTCCAACATCAAACTGTACAATATACTGAAATTTGAAGTAAATTGGCCGAGATTGCAAAAGTTATGCGTGAAAAACGGTTTCGGCACTCACTTTTGGGCGCTACTGTACATATAGGTATATATTTGTATGTTACCATTTCACTCCAACACCGTTCAACCCATAACCATGAAAATTGGCATGTATATGTATTTTTTGTGGAAATAGTGTATGCGTATTTTATTTTTTGGTTTTCTGCTAATTTTTAGTTATTGAATTTTGACACATTATTCAATTCTGAGGCGGTACGAAGTTCGCCGAACCAGCTATAATTAAATAAAAATAAGAAATAAATTCATTAATCTTAATGACTGCTAGAGCAACAAACAAATTTATTCTTTTTGAAAAGCGTCGCAAAATTACAACCTGTAAAGGGAGTCCCAGTATAAAAAAGATTGGGAACCCCTGACATAGGATATATTTTATTTTGAAAAAAATTAGTTTTTACTTCTAAATTCGCAATACCCGTGCGAAGCCGGGCGAAACAGCTAGTAAAAGATAAAAAATATGTTCCTTCAACTATGTACTGTACATGAAGTTGAAAAGAAAATCTCACTAAAATCGCCTTTCAAGACCTTTCAGCGATCCGGTAATCGCTTTCACACACTTTAAACCTCCTACAAGTAAATACTTGAGGTTGATGAGTTTAATCGAGAAGGGAATTGTTGCTATCGCAGTCATTCTTACCTTAGGAAGTAGTTTTCTAGGAGAGTCGAAAGGGCATGTCATTGTAATTTAACACATTTAACATCTAATCATCAAAACAATAATTACTTAATTTTTGATTGTAAGTGGAATCATTTGTACAAAGTAATCAAACTATAGAAGACATTTTTAAAAAATACCTTAAATATCTGTACCAATTGTTGAATAGTAGATCAGTCCAAAGTTTCAAATTTTTAGTAGAGTATTTTCTAATTTATCATATTTTGTATAAATATATTTTTTTATTATAAATAATTCCGTTATTCTTTATTTTATGTTAAAGTAAAAAGTTTTATTCAAGTTTTTAATTATATAATGATTTTTTTTGTAATTATATTATTCGACATCATCGCTTATTTCGTTATTTACAATATTATTCTTATTGGTTATTTTTTCATATTTTATTTTATACTTTAGAATAGTGTTAGAATTTTATATTTATTAATGAAGAGCTCATACAATTTTGTATTTTAAAGTTACTACATACAGTAATCTAACACATTTTTAGAAATGCTACCTAGAACAATAAAATGAGCATAATAATACATAAAGTGTGTTTATAGTATTAAAATTTGTTTATTATATGTTAGATGAAATATTCTTCTACTTGATTTATTTATTTTGATTAAAATATACATAATTAAAAATGTTTACGCAAATAAAATCTGAAACACAAACACATTGAAAGAGGCTGTGAAAAAGTTCTTGGAAATTACAATAACCGTGTAGTTAAAAATCTGCAAGGTACCATAAAAATGCAATATTATTATTTCAAAAATACACTACGGGCTGTTAGGGTAAGGTAGTTTGTTTTGCAATTAGACGATGAGAAATATTTTTTCAAAATGTAAAAAAAATAAAATACTTAATACCAACATTAATATTAGATCTGTTGTCATTTTTTATAGAGAAAAAAAGAAAAACCCTTTATTCAATAGCGGATATGTTTCAATTAAAATTAAGTACAGTACATGCTACAAGCTACATGTTGCCATAATTTAAAAAAGGTAATATTAAAGATAAACCACGTTATGGGGGCCTTAAGATATTAACAACCAGTAATGAAAAATTCTCACTTAGAGAAATAGGGCAAAATCACAGATTAACAACCACTGATTTTGTTTCAAAATTAGAGCAATTTAGTGCCAAGAAAGTAGATTCTTCGTTAATACGAACAAAATTAATTTTTAATAATTATAAATAATGTGTTGCAAGAAGCACGCCACTAAGTGATATGAATAGAAACAAGAGGCTGCAATTTTGCTAAAAAATACGCAAATAAAGATATTAAATTTGGAAAAAAATTATTTTTATAGACAAAAGTAAGTTTTGTGTATACAAAATGATATGCGCCGCAAAAAAAAAGAGAAAATGAATTACTGCCTTAAATTAAAAAAATATTAAGGCATGAGTTAAGCATAATGGTAAGAATAGGTAACTTTTGTGTTACAAAAATGTACCTAAAACTTCAACTTTGAATTTCTCGAGAAATTCGTAAAAATTTACGGTGTTGAAGGAGAAGCAGGGAAGAATGGCTCCGGCTATGCGGTTTGGGGTCTATAGAAACGTCCCGTAAAAATTTAAAGCAAATCCATTCTATACATTTTTTTTCTCATATTTAGCAAAGGGGTTAATCTAACGTTGTCAAACTGAGAAGTGCGTCATATGATTAAATATTTTAGAAGGGAGGCAAGGTTACATATAGTTTGGAAACCGCTGTCCTAATGCCTAATGGACTCAACATTGATCACAATAAACGAAATATTGATAATAATAAACGAACAAATTGTAATGCTTTTGTATTGGGTGGACCGATTCAAAGACAGTTTGAACACATTAAGCGGTTGATAACATTAACCGTGATCACATTAAGTGGCCTCTACTGTATTTGTATATACAGTAGCGCCCAAAAGTGAGTGCCTAAATGATTTTTCGAGAAGAACTTTTTAAAATATAGGCCATTTTACTTCATTTTTGAGTATGTTATACAGTTTTGTATGAGAAAAGAATTATTATGTTTAAAACGTGATAAACAAAAATTTACGGAAGTTAAACGAGCTCAGACTTATTTGTGTAAAAAACGCATTTTTCAGAACAGAACACTAAGAACGATTTAATGAAAAATAACTGTATAACAATACACTAAAACAATTTTATAATCATAAAAATGCCTAATACTTAGTTGGGAAACCACGAGATTTTATAACTGCCTGACAGCGAGATGGCATTGAATCCATAAGATTTTCAAAGACTGAATCAGGCATTGCATTCCATTCCTTGTCCAATTCGGCAAATTTTTCATCTTTATTCTTAATGTTTTTGTTTCGACAACGTCTTGCCAGCTCTTTCCACAAGTGTTCTATCGGGTTGAGGTCGGGAGATTGACTGGGCCACTGAAGAATCCTGATTTGTTGCTGCTGCAATGAAGTCTTGACAATCGAGGAGGTGTGCTTAGGATCGTTACTCTGTTGTAGAATCCATCTAGGAGGCATATTTGTATGGGCCCATGGTAAGACGACATTAGTCAGCATATATTTGTAACTTTGGCCAGTCATTATTCCGTTAATTTTAATGATGGGGTCCATGCCATTACGAGAGAAGGCTCCATAAACCATAACTGATCCACCTTCATGTTTTACAGTCGCTTTTATGTATTTTGAATTGTATCTTTCTCCAGGAGGATGTCTTATGTATTGTATTCCGTCGCTTCCAAATAGATTGAACTTAGATTCATCTGTGAAAAGTACTTGACTCCACTCGGCTGCTGTCCAATGCAAGTGCCGCTTTGCAAAATCCACGCGATCCTTTCGATTCTTGAGTTTGATGAAAGGTTTTTTAGCTGGACGTCTGCCATTCAAACCAGCATCACTCAATCTTCGGGAAACTGTCATTCGACTAATATTTAGACCTTCACTTTGATTGAATTCTGCTGGCAGATCCACAGCTGAGAGAATCGGATCCGCTTTGGAGCGACGAACAATGCGTGTATCCAGCCGGGAAGAAGTAACACGTGGTCTACCAGTTCTTTTATCATTCTCAACAGAATTTCTCTGATCAAACCTTTGAATAATTCTTGAGACAGTACGAGCTGGCATCTTTAGAATCCGTGAAATGGCAGCTGCCTTCATGCCAGAGTTTTTCATATCTATAATTGCTTTCCGAATGGCTGGAGAAGTTTCAACCCTTGGCATTGTTAAAACTTGGTCAATTGTTACTGAACACAAAAAAAAATAACCCAAATATTCAAGAAAAAACCAATAATGTGACGGCGCGGAATATGTAAAAAATGACTATTGCAGTAGAAATGGAACATAACCTAAAATACCGTATCTGCGCAACAGTTAACTATTAATAATATTTTCCAACATCAAACTGTACAATATACTGAAATTTGAAGTAAATTGGCCGAGATTGCAAAAAGTTATGCGTGAAAAACGGTTTCGGCACTCACTTTTGGGCGCTACTGTACATATAGATATATATTTGTATGTTACAATTTCACTCCAACACCGTTCAACCCATAACCATGAAAATTGGCATGTATATGTATTTTTTGTGGAAATAGTGTATGCGTATTTTATTTTTTGGTTTTCTGCTAATTTTTAGTTATTGAATTTTGACACATTATTCAATTCTGAGGCGGTACGAAGTTCGCCGAACCAGCTATAATTAAATAAAAATAAGAAATAAATTCATTAATCTTAATGACTGCTAGAGCAACAAACAAATTTATTCTTTTTGAAAAGCGTCGCAAAATTACAACCTGTAAAGGGAGTCCCAGTATAAAAAAGATTGGGAACCCCTGACATAGGATATATTTTATTTTGAAAAAAATTAGTTTTTACTTCTAAATTCGCAATACCCGTGCGAAGCCGGGCGAAACAGCTAGTAAAAGATAAAAAATATGTTCCTTCAACTATGTACTGTACATGAAGTTGAAAAGAAAATCTCACTAAAATCGCCTTTCAAGACCTTTCAGCGATCCGGTAATCGCTTTCACACACTTTAAACCTCCTACAAGTAAATACTTGAGGTTGATGAGTTTAATCGAGAAGGGAATTGTTGCTATCGCAGTCATTCTTACCTTAGGAAGTAGTTTTCTAGGAGAGTCGAAAGGGGCATGTCATTGTAATTTAACACATTTAACATCTAATCATCAAAACAATAATTACTTAATTTTTGATTGTAAGTGGAATCATTTGTACAAAGTAATCAAACTATAGAAGACATTTTTAAAAAATACCTTAAATATCTGTACCAATTGTTGAATAGTAGATCAGTCCAAAGTTTCAAATTTTTAGTAGAGTATTTTCTAATTTATCATATTTTGTATAAATATATTTTTTTATTATAAATAATTCCGTTATTCTTTATTTTATGTTAAAGTAAAAAGTTTTATTCAAGTTTTTAATTATATAATGATTTTTTTTGTAATTATATTATTCGACATCATCGCTTATTTCGTTATTTACAATATTATTCTTATTGGTTATTTTTTCATATTTTATTTTATACTTATAAGTTTCACAATTTCTGTATTTGTAAAATGAAGGCATTAATGTTGTACAATTAAATACCTAAAAAAAATAGACTAACAATAAAAGTAGACTGGGGTAATAGCGTCACCTTGAAGAATTTTTTTTTGCATACACCCTTATCTTAAGTATTGGCTTTAGGTCGGAAAAATCAGGTAAAAGCACTTTCTTAGATCTTGAGCCTGGTACTGAAAAATATAGACTTAGCTGTGGGGCAATCGTGCCATATGTTAGCATTAGGAATAAAGAATACAATAATACAAAATGAAACTAGAATATTATTTTAGTGTCTGGAAAGGTCACAAACATAGTTGCCAAATTTTATATTTAATTGCCCGTCTGTCCGATAAATTTTATCATTGGCAATTACTTAGGATCCATTCCACTTTTCTCAAACATTATAGTTTTTTGATTACTAGTCCGGTCAAATTAGACATAAAAATAGTGGTCAAATAACAAAAATTCCGACAGAGCTAAATTTTGATTGAGATCTTGAGTACACCATTAGAAATAAAATGTCAAAAGTCCCCATCGGTCCCATGTGTGGTAAAAAAGTTATTTGGGCTAAAATGTCAAAATTTAAGTTATTTTGGATTTTTTTCAAAAACGGTACCTAAGTTTTATTAAAAAAGTATTTTAGACAAAAATTACACAGGCTTACAAAAAAAAAAAAAGGTGCCGACATCATTTTGTTATAACTTTAATCTCTACTCCCTTAGAATACAAAAAATTGTATGTAAACGTCAAAACTACGTACAGTTTCAGAACTACCCTCACTTAAATATTTTTCTTTAAAGTTACTGTTTTATATACCTTAGGGTGGTCGTTAAAAATTAAATTTCTTTTGACGCCTCAAAAAAACCTTCCTTTTAAAGAAAAAATACGGGGGAATTAATAAAAAAAAATTTTAACCAAAATAACACGTGCCTCAAGACAAAATATGTTCATTTTTTGAAAAATAAATGTAGTTTTTTGTAAGTATCTCTTAAAGTATACGGATTTGGGGAAAGTTATAGGAGAATTTTGTAGGAAATTCAATTCTCTACAGAAAAGGTCTTCTCCATTTTTTTTATAAAATATATATTTATAGAGATATTCTCAATAAGAAATTCATTAACTTTATATAGTCAACATTTTAAGACCCTCAAACTTCATTCTTTCTTAAATATATATAATTTTCTAAAACTATAATAAATTCTAGTTGTTACAAAAAAATTTATACTTCAGAAAAAATGACGTTTGTAGGTCGTAAAATGTTGACTATATGGATTTAATGAATTTCTTATTGAGAATATATCCAACATTATTGAGAATATCTCTATAAATATGAATTTTATGAAAAAAATTTAAAAGACCTTTTTTGTAGAGAATTAAATTTCTACCAAATACTCCTATAACTTTTTTTCAAATCCGTATACTTTAAGAGATACTTACAAAAAACTACATGTATTTTTCAAAAAATGAACATATTTTGTATTGAGGCACGTCTTATTTTCGTTAAAAAATTTTTTAAAAAAATCCCCCGTGTTGTTTCATTAAAAGGAAGGTTTTTTTGGGGCGTCAGAAGAAATTTAATTTTCAACGACCACCCTAATGTATATAAAACAGTAACTTTAAGGAAAAATTATTTAAGTGAGGGTAGTTCTGAAACTGTACGTAGTTTTAACGTTTACATACATTTTTTTGTTTTCTAAGAGAGTAGAGATTAAAGTTATAACGAAATTATGTCGGCACCTTTTTTTTTTTTGTCCTGTGTTATAGATCTTAAAATTATCTACAAAAATGGTCTTTATATATATTTTTTTTAAGAATCACCATTCGTTAGATATCGCGATTCTACATTAAACAAAAAAATTAAAGGGCCAAGAAAATTTTTTAAATCTTTTGGTGATTTTTGACAGGCTGTATTGCTTAAGATTGCGTGATAACGGTGCTTTCTAAAAATTTTTGACTAAAAGATCTGTAAACTAGAATCTTGGAGCTTTAAAAAACATTTTTTAAATTTTAAATACGACCATTATTCACTGAAATACAGCCTGTCAAAAAATCACCAAAAGATTTAAAAAATTTTCTTGGCCCTTTAATTTTTTCCTTTAGAGTAGAATCGCGATATCTAATGAATGGTGATTCTTAGAAAAAAAAAGTATGAAAACCAGTTTTGTAGATAATTTTAAGATCTATAATTTTTGTCTGAACTAATTTTTTGATAAAACTTACCGTTTTCGAAAAAAATTCAAAAAACTTCAAATTTTGACCTTTGACCCAGAATAACTTTTTTAGCACACATGGGATCGATGGGGACTTTTGACACTTTATATCTAATGGTTTATCGAAGGTCTCAACCAAAATTTAGATTCGTTTACGACTGTTGGATTGGGGTAACTGCCCCATACCTCTGAACAGCAGTCTGTGGCAAGTATAACGTCGCTATTTGTATGAAACTTGGAATTTATGATCAAAGTCAAAGTTTACAGAAGTACAAACAAATTTTTGGGCTGATTTTTGGAAACAGAGAAACAACGATTCGATTTGTTAATTTAATGACACGTATAAGTTAATTTGAAAGTTCATAGTATGATCAAAACAGCGCTACATATTATACTTATTAAAAGGATTCATTTATTTGATTCAAGCGTTCAAACAAAAAACTCTCGTAAACGTGTGCAGTTTCCGTCGTGTAGATAACTGTATAGTCAAATTGAGGATTTGTATGGCTAAAATAGCGATATGTATGGTTATTTTGAGGATATTTTGATCTCCGTGCATAACCGTTAAATCACCATGACAAGAATTTTTTAAATGTCTAAAACAATAATACGTATCGTTACTTTGACGATCCGCAATAAGGAGACTCTGGACACTAAATTAGCTATACGGCGTATTTCTGTGTAAGATGACTACAACGGATAGCTAAAATAGCGATACGTATGGTTATTTTGAGGAGATTTTTTTCTCCGTGTAGCATTCTAAAAAATCCACTTACCGATCGCCTTCGATTGTCTAGACCAGGGGTGAGCAGAGCAACTTTTTTAATCAACGGGCCAATTTAAATTTTAAAATTTTTTGGCGGGCCGCACATAAAGTAACATTTATTAATAATTTACAAAACTTTATTTCTACTAAAATTTAGAGTAAAAAAATATAATTTAAAAAAATGAATAGAATTTTAGAAAAGTTTGACGGGCCGCATAAACATGTTTAACGGGCCGCTAGCGGCCCGCGGGCCGCGTGTTGCTCATCACTGGTCTAAACTGATGTAAATAGGAACTTTTTGCAAATTACAGTCTAAACCTTTGCAATCTTTGATTGCTCGTAGCGTCGCCTAGCGGTGTCAAAGCTAATTGTTTTTCCGCTTTAGAGTTGTTAGTGGCCATGTGCATTAACTCTCAATTTTTTGTCTAAATCTGAACCTTATAACTGCGACATATTCCTGTTGAGTATTGGCCCGTGAACCAGACATTTTTTTTAAGCGGGCAAAAAATGACCGATAAAAATCATAACCGTGCATTCATTAAATAATATTTTTTATAACAATATAAATTGATCCCTGTGAACCATTAAGCGGATTATGATTTACTTCCATTTTTAAGGAGCCAGTATTAAAATGGAACTTCCAAAAATTGGAAATCAGAAAATAAAGACGTTTTTACTAATACACAGTCCTCTTCATTTTCTGCCGGTATATTTAGATGAGAATGTGAACTAAACTGTCAAATTCAAAAGAACTCTTTCATAATCTTTGTCTAGTGGGATGGGAGCATTACTCTGGTCACTGTTACTATAAAACAATAACTCTTATAAATCGCATTTTTTGGGTAATTATGTATTGAAGAAAAAGTGAAAATACATAAATGTATTAATATCTAATAACATTGAAATAAGATGAATCGTTTTAGATATAAATCAACCTATCTAGTTTTTTTTTCAATTTGTACAGATGTAGTAGCCTTTTTTTGCATGCCGATAGTCAAGGTCATAAGAGGATTTCTCCGTTTGCATCTTTTATTGTGAATGTCGCAGTATATCAAAGATACAAGGAATCTACAGTTATACGTGGGTTCCGAACCACGATAGTTCCTAGAGAAATTATTCAAGCAATACCTTTTCCAGATGCTTACCCTTTGTGGACGAGAAGAGGAACATAGATTTTTTGGATGGTTAGCACGGGAATTCGAATTCACGTTGCTAAGTGCAACAGACCAAACACTAAGCTATTTGCGACAGGCTTCCTCTGTTTTAAAAGCATAGTTAGAGATGCTTGAAAGGCTCACGAACATTGCGCAAAGAACCAAAACACGCCAGGTTACCCTTTCTACACAACAAACTACCTACACTTTAACCTAGAAACATTAGATTTAAAGTGGGTTTATTTTTATCGTTGTTCTCGTGGTGTGAAGATCTTGCATAGTGGTTTATTTACATTTGTTCTTTTTTGTCTTTTTCAAGACAATTGCATTTTAACTTCAGTATAACTTTTTGATTTGGGTAGTATATTTTCATCACTCGTCCTCTTTCTTCATTTATAACTTCTCCTTCGCGCATTACCATAGTCATAAGTCTTTCAAACATTTCTACGCTATAAATAAACCGATGAAAATTGAATCTCCTTTTTCAGGAATTTTGAAATAATACATTTCCTTTGTTAACAAATTGTGCAGTCCTAAAAGTTTAATTTTATGTGATCCAAGAAAAATAAAAAAAAATTTCTAAATTTAAAAAATATATTTACTATGAACGATACGTTGGTTACATAAATAAAACAAAAGTAAGGGAAATATTAAATAACTAGTGAACTGCGTATGCGGAAAAGTATGTATTAACTATCCAAGTGTTTTTATGGTTTAACTTGGTTATTTTTCATTTTATTTTATTTTTTAAGTATTCTATAGAGACTTTACAGTAAACTGTTTTTTAATACATTTGGGTATCTTTTTATGGATTGGATACGTTTCGCAAAAAATCGCACGAGAAAATACCTAACTTACTTTGGTAAATTATTTTATACCGGGTGTCCCACGAATAAGTACCGAAATTTAACTCACTTATTAATGATCCTAAAGTGAACAAAAACATACCCCAAGTCAAGTGACCTTATGTGTTATATTTTTGAATATTTTTAAATGTGTAATAAATAAGTACTTTATTATTTAAAATATTTTGAAAATTTTTGTTCAAATTTGTTATAAAAATGGCATTAAATTCATCTGTAGCAATTAAAAACATAAAAACCATAAAAATCGCATTTTAAAATATATCAATTAACAATGAAGCACGTACTAAATGACCTCACTTTTAAAAACATATTGAGACGATGCTGAGTTGCCATTTACCGGAAAATTAAAATTAATTTTTTTCGAAATTCTTTAGATTTAGGACATATTGTATATAAACTTTGATTGTTTAGATTGTTGTCAGGTATCACCCGGTTAAGTTTCAGTACCTATTCATCTGACACCCTGTACAAAAAAGTTACACAAACGTACGACTTGGGTATGACTGGTCAAATGCCTTACTGTCTTCAAACGATAATAGCCGGAAAATTAAAAAAAAAAAAAACGTTTATTTAAAAGGCAGGTACACAAAAATTTTAAAAAAATTAATTTATTACAAAAATATAGAAAAAAATATTTTAAGACACTTCTCAGAGACCCAACCTGTCAATTGGAAAATTAATACGTAAGGGAATCAAAATTTTAATTAAAATTATTTCGAACTACTTCGTTGTTTCCAAATAACTTGTTTTATGACATTCTGAAAGAACACAGCCACTCTCATAATTAAGTATAGTTCACAATAGCAAATACATTATTGTTGTTGAGAAGGAATCGGCGCATGAGTGTTGAAAAATTTTCCGACCAATTTTTTTAAGTTTAAAGGTATAAAAGTGAAATAGGAAATAACAAAAGAATATATTTTAATTAAAACGTATACAGGGTGTTCCAAATTGAGTAGACTAACATGGGTATCTTTCTTATTAGTAAAGATAGAAGTTTGGTTAACTGGGAAATATTTTGTAGTTTTAGGTGTCAATTCAGATTCCATTAAAAAATTTTAAAATTCCGAATAGTTCCAAGGTTATCGTCAAAAATCGTTATTTGTCATTAAAGAAAGTAACAATTTTTAGTTTTTTTACTTCTGAATTATTCGAAATTTTGAAATTTGTTTAACGGAATCTGAATCGGCACCTCAACCTGAAAAACATTTCCTATTTAACCAAACGTCTATCTTCGCTAATAAGAAAGATATCCATGTTAGAATACTCAATTTGGGACACCCTGTATATAATTTAACATTTAGGGGAAATTGGGGTAGCCCCGGACAGCGGGTCACCGCAGACATAAGAATTTCCCAGAACCTAATCACGTTGCATTGTTAAAATTTTTTTTAAAACAGGCGTCGTCTAGAGTATAAACATATGCAATTTAGTTGTCACGTAAACGTCCGAGTCTGTTACAATTTAAGGAGTTGTTTGTAAAATATAAAAATTTTTTATCGCGCTCATCAGATTTCATTTCAAGTTATCAACTAGAAAACATAAGTGTGAATACTTATTTTTTTTTTAAGTTGAAGAAAATGCATTATATTTAAACTTTGTAATATGGTATAAAATGGAATGTTATTATAAACAAATAAAGAACGAATCTGAGCAAAAACTGGTAACTCATTTTCGTCTCTAACAGTAATAAAATATTTAATATTATATTGATGACCATCGTTAAATATTTAACATTACAAACATTTACATTTTTATCAATACTCTCTAACATAGGATTCACCGTATAATTAGATAAATTTTCAATTATTTTATTGTATTTAATAGATTTCCTTGGACCTGTAACAACTTGAATGTTTACATTCTTGTTGCAAATTTTCCAACGATAATATGATTTTTAACACGGACGGTGTATAAATCGCACTAAGTGTAGTGTAAAATTCTGAACGGTGTGAATCCTTAATTTTATACCATCTTGCGTGTAAATGCAGTTCCTGACAATTGATTGTAAATATATTTTCATAGATTAGAAACCGCTAATAGTAATTTAATTGGTAAAATTACAAATAATAACACGGAATGGTGTAAAACAGTAAATTATACCTGTAGCGGGCGTTGTGTTCGTCCGAAGTCGAGTGAACGGCTTCTGACGGCGGCAGCGCTGGCTACGTGATTCGTACGTTCGTTGTCCCTGGTCCCGAAAAGAACCGTTGTTTTGCAAAAGAAAGCTTAGGTCGACTATTCAAAGGTACAGGTGACTCGTAGAACGTTGGGTTTACGAATGAAAGTTGAGATTCCGCGATAGCCCTTTAAACAGTGCGAGAGCGTAGTTTCGTTACGACGTATTGACTGTGCGCCCTCTAGTAGGGGTGTCGTGTTCTAGGGTGGGGGTGCGTTGTTTGTAGTTTCGTTACGACGTGTTGACTGTGCGCCCTCTAGTAGGGGTGTCGTGTACTAGGGTGGGAGTGCGTTGTGCGTAGGGGGATGGTGTAGTAGAGCGCGTGTTACATCCTCCCCCTCTGGATCCTTACGACGTCCCGGCGGAGGATCCAGGACCATTGTTTTTCCGTGGCCGACCGCGTCTCCTGATGCCTTGTACGGGTGGTGTGGCTTCTTGGGGCGGTCCCTGGAACTACTTGTTGTGCATCCTCGGTGTCGGAGTCCGGGGAGTAGCGGTATAGGATTCCCTGTGACATCAGGTATCCTCTGGATGTCCACTTTGCAAAGTCTTCGTTTGCGGAGTTTCGAGTTTCGAAACAGTCTATTATCTTCTTCAACTCCGGGTCCGCGAGTTGGGCCATCCGTACGTTTTCCGGTGGTCTTACGGGAAGGTCGAAGGATATGGTGCATATGTCGCACGTAGGTTCGTTGTGTGGGTTGCAGGGAGGTCGAGATAGCGTGTCGGCTATTACGTTGCACTTCCTTGGCGTATATTTGATATCGATTTGGTACGATTGAATGGCTAGGGCCCAACGGGCTAGTCGTCCGGTTGGGGTCTTCAGACCCATCAGCCGACGAAGAGGCTGGTGATCGGTAGCTATGGTCACCGGGCACCCCTCAATGTAGCCCCGAAAATGGTCCAGGGCCCACACGAGGGCAAGCGCTTCCCGTTCCGTGGTGCTGTAATGGCATTCGGCCGGGAGCAGCAAGCGGCTGGCGTACTCGACGCGTTTTTCTTCCGGTCCTTCCCCTTGCAGGAGTACAGCTCCAAGGGCGTAACCGCCGGCATCGGCCCTGATCATGAAGGGTTGGGTGGTGTCCGCTTGTCGTAGTATGGGGGCGGAGACCAATCGGTCCTTTAGATCTTGGTAGGCGGTGTTGTGTGCGGGAGTCCATTCCCACGAGGCGTTCTTTTTCAGAAGCGCGTTTAGGGGTTTGGAGATTTGCGCAAAGTTGGGTACAAATCGTCGAAACCATGAACAAGTTTGCAGGACTGAGGCTAATTGCTTTGGGTTCCGAGGCGTGGGGCGGCGAGCAATCGCAGCGGTTTTCTCGGAGTCAGCAAGTAGACCTTCTGGGGTGATGCGATGTCCTAGGTATTTGACGTCGGTTACCGCGAATCGGCACTTGGATCGTTTGACTCGCAACTTGAAGAGACGAAGTCGACCGAAGAGTAACTCGAGGTCGTGTAAGTGGGATTCCGGCGACGAGGATAGTACTATAATGTCGTCTAGGTACGCGAGGATGTTCACCGTGGGTAGTCCGGCACGTAGACGATCGATTAAACGCTGGAAGGTGGTGGGCGCGTTCTTTAAACCGAACGGCATCCTTTTGAAACGGAATAATCCCTGGGGACATACGAAGGCGGATTTGTCTTGGTCCTCGGGTCGCACCGGGACTTGCCAATAGCCGGCTCGTAGGTCCAAGGTAGACATGATAGAGGCGCGAGCGGTATGTAGCAAGTCGTCTATCCGGAGTAGCGGGTAATGGTCGCTATGGGTGACGGCATTCAGTTTGCGGTAATCGACGCAAAGCCGGGTGCTGCCATCGGGTTTTGGTATCAGCACCACGTGTGCGGCCCAGGCGGATTCGCATTCCTCGATGATATCGTCCTCTAACATGTGAGTGATCTCGCTGGCTAGCAGACTGTCTAGCGACACTTTGTCTTGCCCCCGTATCGAAGTAGGCGGGGTCGGTTTGTCTACCAACGCTGACTGATACGACGGGTCGTTCGGCTGCCAAGGGGAGCGAGTTCAGACTTCGCAGGTCCGCACTTGGGCTTGCATTGCACTTGTGGCAGTTACTCTTGATCACGCCAGCCTCTCCGCATCCGTAGCAGGAAAATGCGGATGCTGGGTTGGAACGCGGAGGGTTTCTGGGAGATGATCGGTGTCGCGTGGCGCGTGCCTTCTTCCAGCATTCTTCCTCGTTGTGTCCGGGGTTTTTGCAATAGTTACACCTGAAGCCGCGTTTGTCGTCCTGGGCCTTTGGGGCGTCGCCTATTGGTGGTGCCACGAATTCCTCGTATTTCCGAATTTCATGGAACAGGTCGTGGAAGGTGAACACTTGTGACCGGGGGACTGCTTTCTTTATTCGTAGATGTAGTTGTCCGTACACCATGTCTATCTGCAGTTCCTCATTGGGCTGGGCGCTGTCGGGAATTCCGGCGAGCAGGGCGCGCTTCTCCGCAATGAAGAGCTCAGTGTTCTCTCGTTCCTTCTGCTCGGTGGCTAAAATTTCGCGTAAAATGCTGTGGGTGGGCCTTGTTGGTCCGTACGTTTGGCGAATGATTTTCTTTGCCTCCTTCCACGTGTTTATTGTTTGTCGTACTCCGTTCCACCATATTGCCGCGGGGCCCTCAAGGAGCAGGGGTAGCCCCTTCAGTGCGTTGGCGTCCGAGATATTCTCGCACTCTTTATATATCTCGATGGTGTTGAGGAAGGTTTGTACAAGTCCGCGTCCTGCGAAGCGAGCCGAACATCCCGTGAAGGATCCCTGTTGTTGAGATGTCGGTGGTCGTGCTTGTACGCTCTCCAGGAGTGTGCCCAGCTGGTCCATTGTGATTTGAATCACCCCACTTTGAGTTCCGCTGGCGGCCATGGCGTCGGGTTGCCCTGTGACGTTCATTCTGCGGCTCTGGCTCCTAGTAGTCGGTGGTGACGTCGTGAAGGTGGTGCTGCTGCTTCCTGGGGGATGGCGTGTTTTGGCCCCACGTTGGGCGCCAATTATGTAGCGGGCGTTGTGTTGGTCCGAAGTCGAGTGACCGCGGCAGCGCTGGCTACGTGATTCGTACGTTCGTCCCGTTGGTACATTGGTCTCGAAAAGAACCGTTGTTTTGCAAAAGAAAGCTCAGGTCGACTATTCAAAGGTACAGGTGACTCGTAGAACGTTGGGTTTACGAATGAAAGTTGAGGTTCCGCGATAGCCCTTTAAACAGTTCGAGAGCGTAGTTTCGTTACGACTTATTGACTGTGCGCCCTCTAGTAGGGGTGTCGTGTACTAGGGCGGGGGTGCGTTGTGTGTAGTTTCGTTACGACGTGTTGACTGTGCGCCCTCTAGTAGGGGTGTCGTGTACTAGGGTGGGAGTGCGTTGTGCGTAGGGCGATGGTGTAGTAGAGCGCGTGTTACACACCGTGTAAAATTTACTCAAGTAAAAATTTTACACGAAGGAAATTTTACACTTACACGGCCGTGTAAAAGTCGTCGGGTCCAGCTTTACACCAAAATTTTTTACTGTGTGGGCGATATTTTAACATCTCCATTTAAACAAAATTTAGAGAAAAAGCAGAAAACTAAAAACAATAAATTTGTCAAAGCAAAAAAACAAAAAATTGCTAAAAATATTGAAGACAGACAAAAATATTCGAAGTTTTTCCCAAAAAGACCGGGAGAAAGAAACCGAATGCATCATACGCAAAAAAACTTTTGATGAAGACTGGATTCAATGTTATGAGTGCAAAGACTGGGCACATAAAAATTGTTTAAATATTAATTATTTTTGTGATGTTTATAAGGCCAAAAAACGATTGGGCCACCAATAAGTACTAGTCCGGGGCTACCCGCCACTTTTTGTATTGCCAAAAAATAAGGTCAAGATGGATTGGCCATATTTCCTAAAAAAACAAATATATCATTACAAAGTTTTAGTTAGTATAAACTTAAAAGTCCCTACTTTCATTTTAAATCATAAGAAATAAATGAATTTATTTATTTATATTTTTTATTTCTAATTCTTTCAAGTGTCCGGGGCTACCACATCTTCCCCTACTATTACTATTGTGTATTACTAAAATACAATTTTATGTTAAATTCACATTAAAATATTTGCTTTTAAGAAGTATATTTAATTATGAAAGTAATTGTAGATAAATAATTTTTTTGTCAGTTACTCTTAGAAAAACAGAATTACAATAAACTTACACAACAGACACATACCAAAATATTTCGTGTAAAAGACCCAATGAGCTTATGAAAAAAAAATAATATTAGTTTTAAATCTAAAATATAAACAAAATAACGAAAAACAAATATTAAATTCGTTAGAAACGTAAACGGTTATCATCAAAAAAATCCTAATTTTGCTCTCTGCTGAAACAAAATTGATACTGTTAAGAAATGACTTATTATATAATTCGGAGAATTCCCAATATGTATGTCCCTACATAAACGAAATTAGCTACTAAACACAGTTGTTACGACAAACCAAATTCCAACTGCAAACAACCGCTATTTTTGTTATAGCTCCCTCGACAAGGAAGCAGTTAAGATAATTCCGAGAATTCGTCTATTGTATAGATCAGGAGTCTCCAACATACGGTCCGCGAACTGAATCCGGCCCGCGAGTTTGTCCTGATCTAATTACTTTCTATCACACATATAATTATTCAAATATACAATGTACAATAAAAAGAAAAAACCTATTTATTTTTACAGTAGCATAACGGTAAAAATTGATATACCTACACGGAGAAAAAAATATCCTTAATATAACTATCTAACGTATACCCAATATTATAAGTATACTATGTAGAGCTGTTTTGATCATACTATGAATTGTCAAATTGACTTATAAATATCGTTAAATTAGACATTCGAATCCTTGTCAGAACAATACGTCAATTGGATTCATTTCGTGAACATGTGCAGTATCCGTAGTGTAGGTAACTGTATAGTTAATTTGAGGATTTGAATAGCTATAATAAAGATACGTATGGTTATTATAACGATATTTTGTTCTCCGTGCATATCCGTTAAATCACTATGACAAGAATCTTTTGAATATCTAAAACAGTAATACGGATCGTTACTATAACGATCCACAATAAGGAAACTCTGGATAGCTAAATTAGCTATACGGCGTATCCCTGTGAAAAATAACTATCCAACGGATAGCTATAATAGGGATACGTATGGTTATTATAACGATATTTTTTTCTCCGTGTACGTAAAAAATTTATTAGATAGGGCAAAATGGTACAAAATGATCCCTCGGGGTAAAATGATCCTCTTCGGTTAATTTAATAAATACGAGGATGTGCACATTCGAGCGAAAAGTGGCACATTTCCGAGCGAGGGAGGCAAATGAAGCGCGTCGCGGAGCGGTGCGCATATTTTTTCCGAGATCGGAATGTGCCACTTTGAACTCGAATATGCACACTCAGTTTTACGCATGATTCACAATAATTAATTTACTTTCTAAATAATTTTAATTAAATATTACAAAACTGTAGGTATTTACAACCAGATATAACAAATTTCTGAATTTGTGCTTTTAAGCAGTTATTTAAAAAATTAAACACCCATACTTTTTTCCGTATATAATATTAGAATTTAACTTTTTGATTTGAAGGGAAGGTGATTAATATAGACAAATCCAATAAATGCTAGGTGTGTGGGTGTTCGAGCGAAAAGTGGCACATTTCCGAGCGAGGGAAGCAAATGAAGCGCGACGCGGAGCGGTACGCTTCATTTTCTTGAGATCGGAATGTGTCACTTTTAGCTCGAATATGCACACTCAGTTTTACGCATGATTCACAATAATTAATTTACTTCCTAAATAATTTTAATTAAATATTACAAAACTGTAGGTATTTACAACCAGATATAACAAATTTCTGAATTTGTGCTTTTAAGCAGTTATTTAAAAAATTAAACACCCATACTTTTTTCCGTATAGGTATAATATTAGAATTTAACTTATTGATTTGAAGGGAAGATGATTAATATAGACAAATCCAATAAATGCTAGGTGTGTGGGTGTTCGAGCGAAAAGTGACACATTTCCGAGCGAGGGAAGCAAATGAAGCGCGACGCGGAGCGGCACGCTTCATTTTCTTGGGATCGGAATGTGCCACTTTTAGCTCGAATGTGGACACTCAGTTTTACGCATGATTCACAATAATTAATTTACTTTCTCAATAATTTTAATTAAATATTACAAAATTGTATTGATAACCGGATGCACCAAATCTCTGAATTCGCGCTTTTAAGCAGTTATTTAAAAAAAAAAACACCCAGACTTTTTACCCTATAGGTATAATATTAGAATTTAACTTTTTGATTTGAAGGAGTGATGATTAATACAGACAAATTTAATAAATGCTAGGTATGTGCGCGTTAAAATAGAATTTTTGATTTGAACGAGCGCACGGTAAATTATACTAATGTAATAATTACGAGGATGTGCGCATTCGAGCGAAAAGTGGCACATTTCCGAGCGAGGGAAGCAAATTAAGCGCGACGCAGAGCGGCGCGCTTCATTTTCCCGAGATCGGAATGTGCCACTTTGAGCTCGAATGTGCACACTCGGTTTTAAGCATGATTTATAATAATTACTTTACTTTCTTAGTCGGCTAATTTCAATTGTCGAATTTTCGTTAGATGTGCGCGCGGAACTTCGGTTGCCTGTTAAAATTTTACTCTCGAAGCATCAAAAGAAGTATAACTTTAAAAACGAAAGTAAATTTTGAAAAAGAATAACCAAACGGCTAACTAAAAATATTTAATTTGAATATAGAATTGAATATTATAGTAAAGTTGAAAGGATAGCGTTGGGGAATTGTTAGAAAGCTTTTTACGTAATTCGCTTTATATTTCAACTCCGTTTTACTTGTTGGAAAATTATAAAAATTTAATTAGAAATTTAGCAAAACGTTGACGTTAATAACTTATTAAGTTGTTTAATTTTGATAATTAGATTTCGCGTCGTTCTCGTCAGAATTAAATCGAAGAAGATATGATAATTTCTGAGAGTTTCTCCTCTTCGTAACAAGAAATAACATACACAGACACACATCCAAAATGTGGGTCGCTTTCCCTCAGAGAACTCAAACAAAACCGATGTAAGATAAACATTTGATAATACTGTCAACACTATATGCGAAACTGTAATTGAGAAACGTTTAATGTTTTGCATCGAAAGTGTTAACTACGAAACTAATAACAGTTTTCCAACTCGCTTTCCTTCTCCCACGTTTTCTTGTTATCTTTTACCACCCAAATCTAAACTCTACCACTAATTACTACAACTAACACGACCAACAAAAATAATATTTATACAATTCGGGAAAATCTTAACTTTAAATCAATATTTGACTTTTGCGCACCCCAAAATTCTATTCCAGACTTTCTTCTCAAAGTTAAATACGCATTCTGTTAGTTTCGATTTGGAAATTGTTGAAGAATATTGTAGGTTGTAGTCTAAGAGAATTTCTTAATTTATTTATAAGAAAATACCGATACTGGAAAATTAATTGAGCACTTATCGAATATTTGATTACTTTCAATCCGGAAGTGAAAGCTCCTTTGGGAGTTTATTATTCTTGGAACTGTGTTTCCGATTTTCGATTAAATTCCCTCGTTTTTTTTTTAATTATAAAAAACAATTAGCGTTAAACGTAATCTGAAAACTTCCACCAACTAATTGCAGTTTTAAATTAAGTCAAACGTTCTTCTTATTTTCCCTGACGTTTCTTCGTCTTCAAAACAGAAGTACAACAGACTTTAAGTTTAAAAACTTCCTAAAACTATTACAAGCTAAAAGTTATTTATCTCTTTTAGAACTTTACAAGCAGTAAACTGCAACTTGTTTGCCATTGTTAGTTTTTAGTTTATTTAATCGAATGAGTCGATCTTTTAAACATTTTAACATCTGCACGACTTTTGAAGAAGTTAAATCAGCGAAACAACTAGTAAAACTTTCTAATTGAGTTGCAAAATTAATTATCGTTAACGTTAAAGGTCAGTAAAACAATTTTGGCGGTTTAATATTCTTGTCGGGGTTGTTTTATGAGCGCCATTAAAACGGATGCACAATGCAAGCTTAGTACAAAGTATTAATTGTTATTTTATGGGGAGGCTTCCTTGCATTTTATTTTGCACCTTTTTTCCTTTCAAAGGCCAATCGATAATTGCGTATAAACTACCCCTTTTTGAGTTAATAAAATATGCAAAAGAGAGCAAATGTACTACGCATCAACCTTTTATTGGATTCCATAATTGAAGTTAAAGGGGGTCCTAATTTGGCGACGACAGTTTTAGTTGGGAAACTTGGAATATTAATTAGTTTGGCTTCAAAGCGTTAAAGGATGATGATGTTCGTCGAAACGTTTCGTTTTAAGCGCAAGAAACAAACTGAAAGCCGATACAATAAGAGCTTTCGGTACTTTTGGCTTACCGTTAATTACTAAACTTTAGCACCTACGTTTACTTCGAAATGTTTGGCAAGATGTTGCTTAGAAAACCGCACCAAGTTTCGAAATCCGAAACGATCTCGATCTTTAAAGGTCTTCTAATTAATTAGATTAAGATTCCTTTGCAAGTTCAAAGATTATCTCTACCTCCCACTATTTAAATAAGCCGCTCTTCCAAAAACAGGCAGTGGTACCAATCATAAAAATAAAATATAACTTATTTTTTATATAATCGGAGAATAAGTTCATTTTTGTCTACATATAAGAGTGGTATTGTTAAGACAATATTTGCAGTTTTTAAGTACTGTAAAAAATAAGTGTATTTTTTCGTATTTTCTATTCATTATATTAGTACCGCACCTATTAAATAAAGCAGACTGCTTTAGATGCATGAATTTTAAAAGCACAAAACTAGAAAGTGTTTTTTTTGTAGTGGGACGATTAAGCCTAATATTCATTTTTAAAAATTGTATATTATCAGTTCTCTCATCTGCTCATTATTAATAAATGAAAGAGCACAACAATTTTACTTACTCCAGAGTGCGGGTTATGTAGGTACGCCCATCGCGTAGCTATCTATTTCTGGCAATTTAAAGGAGTGGCTTTAAACTAAGAAACTACTAAAAAAAAATTGTAATGTAGAAGAGATGGGCGTACCTCTTTGATGAGTGGGTAAAAAAGTTACACCATAAAGATCTAATTGTAAGAAATGGTAAATAGGATTTTATGTAAGCTGCAGCGGGACAAGAACTAAATTTGTTGTGGGCGACATAAATTTTGCAAGACACTCTAATAGCACAAAAGGACGGGTTATATAAAGATTTTTTTTTTTGTAGTGCCCACTGAGAAAATGTTATTTTCGATAGCCGTGCGGCGATATTACAGTGACTGATAACCCCATGTCATAATAGAGCATAATTTCGTTGTTTCTATCTGCATGGGTGTGGAAAGTGTATGTATACTTTTGCTATTCTCTTTTTCCACTTTTTCTCCTTCTGTATTCGTTGTAGTATTTACCGCTAATTTATTTATATAATTAGAGGAACCTGTTGAACCTCGGCACAGTGTGTACCTAGGCCAATTGGCTCGTTTTAAATATTCCCGTGCTATTAAATTCTGCTATCTCTGGTATTCAGTACATGCCTAAGGACTATCAAATGTGAAGTTAGTCGCTTACCGATATTAAGCCGATGTTTGATATTTTTGAAATGACAATTATTTTTTATGGATACATGTAACGACGTAAGCAAATTACACGAAAATCTTGCAGTAGGTAAATCAAGTTTTTGACCGTAAAGAAGAATGTAGTCTGGTTGACTATATTAAAGGCAAACTTACAATTTGAACTGACTTTAAAAAACGTGAAAACACTTGCATACCAATTTGCAAACGCGAATGGAAAAACGTACCCTAAGAGCTGAAATACTAATAAAATGGCCGGAGATTATTGGCTGCGGTTATTTAGAAAGCGATACCAGAACGAATTGTCTTTCAGAAAGCGGGAAGTCACTAGTTTGGCTCGCTCATCGGCGTTTAATAAACATACCGTGAGCTTAACATTTGACAATTTTAAGAAAGTCCTTTCTAAATGTCCTAATATAAAAGCAACTGATATCTGAAATTTAGACAAAACTGGATTGTCGACTGTCCATGTTCCTCCTAAGATATTAGCGCCTCTTGGCTGAAATCAAGTTGGGTCAATGACTAGCGCTGAAAGAGGAACGACAGTAACAATGATAGCGGCTATTAATGCAAGTGGTGTTTCGTTCCACCCATGCTAATATTTCCTCGTGTAAAATTTAAGGAGTTTATGTTAACTGGAGATCCAGAAGGCAGTATTGGCGGTGCTAATTCATCCGGTTGGTCAAACGAATCGATGTTTGTGATATTCCTTCAACATTTCATCAAATATACCAAGCCTACCAAAGAACAACCTGTCATTCTATTATTAGACAATTTTGAAAATCATATTTCAGTACCGGCAATACTAGACAAGTCAGTTTTTGGTTCTTTCAAGGCTTATTTCAATGCAGCGTCTAACCAGTTACTAATAACTCCAGGTCATGTGGGAAAACTATTAACTATTTATGATATTGCTGGTTTGGTGGGAAAAGCTTTTCTCTTGCTTTCAGACCAAATAATATTTGTAAAAGTTTTAGTTCAACTGGTTTCCATCCTTTAAATGAAAACATCTACAAAAATTGTGATTTTATGCCCGCATCCTATTCTGATCGATCACCAGTCGAAAAATCACTTACCAGAATTAATCATGTACCTTTTAGCCAGCCGACCACTTCAAATTTCGAAGTTCTACACCAAAAATTGCCAACTTTGATTTTGCCGGTTATGATTCGTCCTCGCCCTAAAGCCGAAGCTCGTATAGGAATACAAAAAGGAAGACGTAAAGGAAGATCTCGAATATTGACTGATACACCAGAAAAACAAGAAATTGAAAATATAAAGGCCAAAAAACATGTTTCAACTAAATCTAAAAAAGCGAATTCCAAAAATCGTTTGGCAAAAAAAAACAATGAATAAAAAGAAATCCAAGATTACAAATAGGACTGACGAAAAAACTACTATGAATGTTGATTTTGTTAATAATTTGTTTTTTTTAAATAAAACAATTTTAGTAGAGAAAAGTTAATGTTTGTTTAAATAACCATGTTTACCCCAAATTTTTAATGTGTCCTAGGTACATCGTGGTACTGGCCGAGGTACATAGGGTGTGTTGTAGCTTGGCCTAATTAACCATTTTTTTTAAACGTCTTAAACACATGTAATTATGAAATAGACATTTCTGATATTTTTGTGGTGGCTACTCAAATAATTGACCTTTCAATATATGCAAATAGGGTTTGTGTACGGTACGTCAAATTACAATAAAAAATATATAACTAAAAAACTCGCCGAGGTTCAACATGTTTCCCTACACGATTTAAATAAAAGTAGTAATCAGGGTATTAAATGAAAAAAATTTGTATTGAAATTTCTTTCTTGGGGCATTTCATTTATTTGTTGGTTGTGAAAAGTGAAATTTTCGTTTATACAATAATGCAAGTGTTCTTCTAAAATCAAACTTCTTCAGCGGGATTTACAAAATCTATTGTTCGATATGTATGGCTAAAACGAGGGAACCGGTAAACTTGAATTGACAACACTCGTCCGAGGTTATGATACGAGGGCAGTTTGATAAGTTAGTGACTTTTTAAATTTCCCGCGCATTAACTTTAAATGCAACACTACTCCCGTCAACCGCCATCTACGAATAGACTACTGTCAAAATTTGAGCAAGCTGCGTCATTTAGTTTGCGTTTGAGAGTCATTGTAAGCAGACAACCGGGTGAAATTTAATGAAAATAGAAAAATGTGAATATCGTGTTCTGATTAAACATTATTTTTTGCCCAAAAAATCCGTTCTGCACCATCAATTTCAATGGTTAAAGAAGTGGTTTATCGAGTTCCGTTGTGATCGTACCAGCACAAGTGACGCCAAACGTTCAAATCGCCCGAAAGAGGTCGTCACGCCGGAAACCGTCGATAAAATCCATGGAATGATTTAGGACAATTGGAGAATGAAAGTGCGTGAGATGACTGAGGCTGTAGGCATCTCAACTGATCGGGTACATCACATTTTACATGAATATTTGGACATGAAAAAGCTATATGCGCGATGGGTGCCCCGATAGCTCACACTCGACCATAAGCGCAACCGTGTGACAACTTCAAAAGAGTACTTAGCGATGTTCAGTCTGAATGCGAACGAATTTTTGCGCCGTTGCGTTACGGTGTATGAAACATGGATCCATCACAACACACCAGAGACCAAAGAACAATCAAGACAGTGAGTTTCTTTGGGTGAATGTGCACCAAAAAAGGTCCAGCGTGGTCTGTCAGTCAACAAGGTCTTAGCCACAGTTTTTTGGGATGCATGCAGGGTCATTAACATCGATTACCTTGAAAAGAATAAAACGATCACCGGCAAATATTATTCAGAGCTTTTGGACAGATTCGATATAGATTTGAAGCAGATACAACCGCATTTGGCGAAGATAAAAGTGCTGTTCCATCAAGACAATGCACGGGTGCACACGTATGTAGTCACCATGGCAAAAATCCATAAATTAGGTTACGAACTGCTACGCCATCCAGCATATTCTCTAGATTTAGCCCCTTGCGACTATTTTCTGTTTCCAAACCCGAAGAAATGGCTAGGCGGTAAAAGATTTGGGTGAACGAAGAGTTCATCACAGAAACAAATGCCTATTTTGAGGGCCTTGAAAAAACCTATTATTTGGAAAAAATAAAAAAATTGCAAAAACACTGAACTAAATGTATCGAGATAAAAGTAGACAATCTTGAGAAATAAAACGCCTTTTTTCGGAAAAATATATCTTTATTCAAAAGTCACTGACTTATCAAACTGTCTTTGTACATTCACAAGGACATTTGGTACGCTTATACATACTCGCCCGTATGTGTACTCTGCGTCTCGATCTCGTGGTGAACGGGGTACAACCTTGGCTTCATGTTGTTGAATCCAAGGCTACCGAAATTTCTTGCTTTGCCTATTTGTATCGAAAACTGTAAAATTTTTATTCACAAAAATGCGAACATCGTCACTTTAACCAATATTATTTAGTAATAACAAATGGTAAGAGTAAGAATTGAGTAAATAAAAATTTCCTGCTGTGCTCTTTATTCGGGATCACGGCTTTTAATAATCCTAACTAAATATTTTGTATGAGGTAAAAAAAGCTGCATAAACCTACGAGGCCGTAGGTGGTGGCCCACGTCGTCCGCGCTTTACGACGCTTCTGTATGTAAGTAATTATTTTTCTACATTTGAAACCTGATTATCTAACTCAGAGTTTCCCAAACTTTTTTAGTAGACCAATTATTTCTTCTTTGAGACTCATTAAATAGTATTACAAAAACTATTGTCTACAGAGTGGACATACCTTATAATGAAAAAACTATTTATTCTTATACAAAAATGTAAAAAAGAGAAATAAAAATCAATAGTGTCGACCGTAGCGCGCCCTTCAATTCCATTAATTAAAATATTACATTAACAATTTTGATTGAACGCTTTTACTCGTATTTTAAAGTTTTGTAAAAAAAATTAAATATCATGCTTATGCCTACCATATTTTTGCATTATTTTTAAATTACTCAGCATTTTTCTTTTATAGTTTAGTGCCGGGTTTTAAATTGGTTATCTGAAAAACACTGATCTAACCCATGTTTCGGGAAGTTAGCCAATGTGAAGTGTGAGATTTGGAAATGCTAGAACAGTAAATACTGTTAAATCTACAGTGTTAAAATTCTATATACCAAATTGAAATTAAAAAAATTATGTAAGAAATAAATGAATTAACTAAATTAGTTTCTATACAAAACAAACTAAGGTACTTATAATAATAATAAAATAATTGTAAATATTTTGTTTTAGTTAGTAAAATTTACTTTTATATGTGATTTAATTTTTTAATGCGTATAACACGAGTTTTATGGTAACTTAATAACCTGTTACATATTGGTTTTAATCTATAACACAGACTTAAAATAAAAAAAAATCCCTGGCAATGAAGGTATATGCTTGCTTAATATTTTATTTAATTAATATGAATAATAATATAGGTACTTTTGGTTGTTTTTTCACTTATAGCTTGTAGCAATATCAAAATAATTATTTTGAAAAAATTATAGATCCTAAACATTCTCTAGAATGCCAGATTTGAGAGCAATCGCGATTTTTTCGTGTTTACGGTTAATAATGCACAATATGTGGCCGATCGGGCTTTGCTCGGGGTCTTTCAATTCCACCGTGAGCATATGATGACTTTCGGTCGCCTAACTATTGAAATATACCGGGTGTTTAACGATGAGCGTACACTATCTATATATTGAAAACTACTATACTCTGTCCGACCAACAGAAATAGTTAAGCCACCCCCAGAAATGTGCGATAAATTTAAATAGAATTTTTTCTATTGGCTTAATTTTTAAAGCACGTAACACAAGCAACCATATAAGCATTTATGTCCTGCAAGAACGGGGATTATTAATTTGTACCGTGTGAAACTGGGCACTGCATACAATGGTTCAATTTAATGGGGCGTGGCTTAACTATTTCTGTTGACCGGACAGAGTATAACACGATTTTTATAAAAATTAATAAGTATATATGGATAACAAGTTATGGCAAATTTATAGAAAATATTTTGACAGACAATCCACTTTTGGTTATACCGAAAGTAAACAGCAACTTCGTTATTTTAAATAACACACTCTTTAACTTTATTAACTTTTCACATTCTACGTTAAAGGAGGCGGCCCATATGTGGCAAAAAATCTCCGGATGTGCACCAAAATTTGATTGCAGATTATTGTAGTACGTTAAAAACGAGTGCAACAAGGGGTCGCAAAAAATTTTGCGACAACGGGAACATGGTCAAAATGTTGTTGGAAGTGAAATGTGGCAAAGTGGTAAAGTTCAAATTTAATGCATAAGAGTTGCCGAAAAACAGTGATATGCATGTAAGCGCTGCTGGCCGAGTGGTGATAAAGTCAGCAAAGCAGAAGCATTGTAGCGACTTTTCTTATATACAGTCAAACTTCGATAAGTCGAAGTTGAAAGGAAGCTAAAAATAATTCGAGTTATCAAAAATTCGAGTTATCGATATAAAAATATTAACAATAAAATATGCAAGTCCTAAGAAAACAGGTTCAAGTTATCAAAAATTCGGCTTATCGAGGTTCGACTTATGGAGGTTCAACTATACTTAAACTTTTCTTGAACAAATGTATCTTTTTTCTGACATTTTGCATAATATCTTCTCAACATTGTTTTATTATGAGTATGAAACAGTATTCCTGTGGAAAAATGCAGATTTATGATCGACATCGACAAAACTTCTAATGTGAGTTTGACTATGTTCCCGTAACATTACAAAATTTTTTCAAGCATGGTGAAACTCAGTGAACTGTGTAATATCATAATCTACAATCAAATTTTGGTGCACACCCGGGGATTTTTTGCCACATATGGGCCGTCTCCTTTTAATGTCACTTTATGTGAGATACCCTATACCTAAAATGTATACTTTTTAAAATATTCATTTTTTTAATGAATAATTGACAGGTGCAGAACTTTATATTGAAAATTTTATGTGAACATCCCCAATAACAAATAAAAAATATCTTGTCGGGTTAATGAGTAGGAAATTGAAGCTAATTGGTGACATATCGAAAACTGTTTTATTGTATCCAGGGTTCATAAAAAAGTTATAAAAAGTTCAACTTCAATATACTTAGATAGTGTAAGCTCGTCGTGAAACACCCGGTATATATATGAATGTAGTGCCATATGTTGTTGTGTATCAATGCATGAATATTTCAACCTACTGGTACTTCAATATTCTATGAGATGGCCCTAGAAAAAATATAGTTTTTTTGTGCGAAAACGCATTTTTTCAACGATGACACCTATTTAAATAAACTTAGAAGAAAAACATGATCTAAATACAAAATATCATCCAAATCGTTATAGCCGTTTTTGGGAAACCAAAGTATAAAGGGACTGCTCGTTTAAAGTATAAGATAACGAAAATTATAAAGCGCACTACTAAATTGTTTGATGATTAAAATTTTTGCGCGCTTAATTTAATGGTTTTGGTATTGTAATACCTTCATCAAATTTAATTCAAATCGGTGAGTTCAGTGCATTGGAAGGTTTCCTTGGCGAAACAGACTTTCAGCACAGTGACATTTAAACGGCGAACGCCTGCGATTCAACCAAAGCCGGCTCAAACAAATGTAACCTTCTTCTAATACAGTTTGCAAAATGAGGCACTCATAAGACGAGAACCTTTTTTTTTAAAGCAAATATTTTCATCAAATTTCTTAGCAGTTTTACGTTCCTAAAATTTTCGCATGAAAAAGACTATTGACCTTATAGAAAAAGTAAAGATTAGATATAAACAAAATAACAAAAAATACAAACACTAAGTTCGTTAGAAGCACAATATTTTTATTTATATTTTACTTAAACAGAACAAACATAAAAATGCGTTAATTGTGCTGTTTTTTCAAACACAAAATTCAACCTGTCTTTTATGCATAGTCAATTAATTAATCCAGAGAATTCCCAGTATGAACCAAAATAAAGTTAATATAAGAATGGTTAATACAAAAATCTAAATTCATATTGCAAACAACTACTATTTTTGTTACGACTAAAGGTCAAGATAATTCAATCAATTTATTTATTATGTAAGTACATATATATTTCATTTACAGTTTTTACTTGAAACGAAAAAAATATTCCTACTTAATGGTTAAAATTTTGTTGGGATATTAGTGATTTTCGTAATTTACAGTTTTGGTTGGTCGTATAAAAAATCCATAAAAAATCACCATAGGTGTATTTATGACTAATTATTGTTTTAATATCTTCATACATTTGTATATATTATTTTTTTCTTACTTTTATCAAAAAATTCATAGTTTTTTATAATTGTGGAACGTATTTCTGTTTTTGTACCAATTTTTGTTTTCTTCAACACAGCGTTACTTAACAACTTAAAAACAGTATTATACGAGAGTTTACTGTACATTTACAAGTTGTTCGCAAAAAATGACAAATTTTGGAAAACAAGTTTTTGCTGATAAAAGTTCAGATAAATCTACCTAACTTTAATGACCACGGAGCTCTAAAATTAACAGTATTTTATTAACGTAAAAAATTTTAAACAGTGGTATTTCGCCTTCCATTAGATACAATCAACATACAATTCACCTTTTAATTCAAACATTATTTTGGCTTAATACTTTTTAAAAAAATTATGCTTATCGACATGTATTAGGTTATATTGAAAACAATTTAGTTTTTTTTTTAATTAAATAAAAATGATCCATCGTCAGAAAATGCAAACTTCAGGCAAAAGTGACACATTTTGTTCGAATCGCACATCACTTCAATAATCAACAACAAACTTACAATATTTTTTAATAAAAAAATCCTCAAAAATCTGACAGCAACCTTCAATAAAAAACAACCTTTTAACCTGTGGTTCAGGGAAAATCATGATCTAGTGAGTAAAAACTTATCTGCACCCACGATACTTTACCGATTACATAATTTTGATTTACACCCAAGAATTTTTCTTTAAAAAAAGTTGTTGGCATAATGAGGAGCAACCCAAACTTAAGGAATGAGTTAAACAATCAGTTGCTTCCCTTTCAGAATATAAACGGGCTTTTGAATTATTAACTGGAATATAATTAACCCTTCGTCGAAATTTACTCACCGAAAACCAGAAGGAAAATCAAAGTGGTCATAAAATGGTAAAAGCGGCTCATCATTCAAATCTTCTGTTCGTATCACTCACATACTTATCTCCTTCGTTAATTTCACTAAACTTTTAAACGAGCAGTCTTTTTCTTTTATTTACAAATCGATTTATGAAATTTACATTATATTCTTAAATAAATAATAACAGAGAAATTTCCTAACGATAATAAAAAGAAGGGGGTCAGCTTTTCGTTATTCTTTAACTAATTCATTCGATAAGAAGGCGAACTTAATTAATTTTTAAGAATAGATATAAAACACGTGTTGTTGGGATACGATTAACACGCGACATTCTCGTCCTTTTTAGGACTGCCAAAGGACGAACAGCAAACGCTCGCTTCGACTGACGACGCAGAACTGCATTTTCCGAGGGCTGGAAAAAGGAACGACGCGTCGGTTTCTGGCATTGATATGCGCCGTTGCGCCCTGTTCTACACTTTTAACTCTTTATTTTTCGCAAAAGCATATCGCAAATTTTATTTAATTTCGAACAAGTTTGCATTGTTCCTCCGTCTTACGCCGCTTCTTTGTCTAAAAAACTGCAACTTCCACTTCCTGAAAACTTGACGAACAATGAAATGTAAATGCTCTGTGTTTTAAAGATACGAAGAGAAATAACAATTTGCGGCTAAAGTCAATGATGTAGCTAAACGAAGGAAAAATTTTAAGACAAACCGCTTTCATTTTAATCAACAAAAAACTTTGGCTTTCTGCCTTAAAAAAGAAACCGTTCTAAATTTCATTATTTAACCTTTTTTAAGTTTATAATTTTTTCTTTAAAGGCTTCTTTAAAGCGTTTTCGGCGTGAAAAGTTTCTTGGTTTTTGAGCGAGCCAATTTCGGAGTGAAATTTTATTAAAAGTAATTTGGTTAAAATTTCGATTTCTTCTTTGGAGGGGATGTATTTGTGGGTTTCCTGAATGCAGCAATAAATTGCAGACTTTATATATAAAAGAGAGGAAGCACTAGAAACGTTGAAATTGAACTTTGGAACCCTTTTAACATGCAAACTAATGTTTGCGTAAATTATAAATGTTGTATACCGTTAAGGGAACTTTGTTGCTATCTTTAAATTATAAATAATAACTTGCCGAGATAATTTCTAAGTACACATACATATACTAGGGGAAGAAGTGGAGGTACATGCTTTATGTCTTACATGATTATTTACTTCTTGCGTTAAGTACAGTGTCTTGCTTGTTACTTTGTGATTAACTGTGTTCAGAAACTCTTGGGGGTTGTTTCTAGTTTGTAAACTTCAAATCTGGGCTTTCCTTCTAATTGCTAAAATATTGTCATTACGTCAACGTTTTTATTCTGGAAAAAACCTCTTATGTAGAGTGGATGTAAATTTATCCCTATGAATTTATTATGAGAACTATTTCAATTTATGATTTAATTAATTAAACTTGTCATGCATGGTGTGTCCCCTCGCTAATATTAATTTTTAAGTCAGTGCTCTCAGTGCTGTTTTATTTTCACATCTCTCAATTATTGCTTTGTACCACAGTCACACATGATTAGCTCTTTTAGAAAAAACAGAAGAGCACGAGTGCAATATTACTTTCTAAAAAAAATATTTAAAAGAAACTAAGAAGGCGCAATGCATTTATTATCTTTAACAAAAACTAAATATTTTTGGAAAAGTTTGTTTTAATTTGGATAGCAAACAGAATATTACGCAGGTTAAGGGTGTTTAGAAAAAAATTCAAATGCGTATAAAAATCTTGCTAGAACATCTCAAATAATATATTTCGGCCTAAGATAAGTTCGTAATGTTGAAATTTACAGATGCCTATTTTAGTTTTCCCATTTTCCTTTAAATAACACTTAAATAACCGGAAATTTTTAGAACTTCTTTTTCTTTTAAACGGCTCAACTTATAAACTATTTAAGTCATATGGGGAATTTTACGTTCTATGAAACAGTAATGAGATAACATTTTCGAAACATTAACCGATTAAGAGTTATTCGCCTATAAACATTGAGTCCTCTTGAAATTTGTAATTTATTCTGTATCAACAACAGTTTAATCATTAATTTAACATCTTAATATAATTTTTCTGTAAGAATCTGTATTTAGATAGTTTACAAATCAAGCCGTTTAGAAGAAAAATTTTTAAAATTTTAAAAATTAACAAATTTTTTTATGGTATTTAAAGGTAAAGTGAAAAAATAAAATACGTACATCTAAATATTAACATTACGCTAGATATACTGTTCTAGAAGCTCTACCGAAATTTTGATGTACATTGGATTTTTTTTGGAACACCCTAAGGTAAATATGTAGGTACATATTTAAACAAACTCAAGTCGAGATGCTGCAAATAAGAAATATTTTTAAAGATGTAATATTTATTCGTAACTAAAATTAGAAATATGTTTTTATATCTGAATTTTTGTTCCAATCATAGATGTAGATTTATATTTTCGTTTCCTTGACAACTTATGTCTTCATTAGGGGGAAAGTGGCATGAAACAGCCAGTTTTAAAAACAGGGATAAATAATATAGAAGGACATACATAAATCAATTTTTTTTTAAAATCTGTAATTGTTCATGCATTTATGTACGTAATGTCATAAAACATTTTTCAAAATTAACGATATTTTTCGACTTCTAATCATTTATAAAAAAAATAAAATTTGGCTTTTACATAACCTATAGGTATTGAAACAGCCAACCCAATTTTTGAAAAAGCCATGTTCTTATTACAAGATTAAAACTGCACATTAACGAAGATATTATTTAATAATAATCTTAAGCTATAATTTTAGATCTTATATAATTATAAAACGTTTTAAATAACGCAAACTCTCGATAAAATATTTACTTACATAAATCTAAGAAACTGTCAAAAAATTTGACGTTTGAGATCAATCATTGCAAAACTTAAAAACGTTTTTAGCAAAAATAATGAAATTTTCCCCTTTTATGCCACAGGATTTATATGCCCAACCATTACAATTTTGCATCGGTACCACTCTTGATTGCTGTTACTACAATTATTATTGCATTTTATGGAATTAAAAGGTGGCTGTTTCATTACACTGCAGTCCGGCTGTTTCAAAACATATTCTGTCAAGAAACAAAATCTCGAAAATTACTATGAAATCAAAGATTAGTCTACAAAATATATACGTTATTAGAAGGCCTAATATATCTATAAAATTATAGTGTAATCATATTATTATTAGTTTTGTACGTATAGGCGTTAGAAAACAAATAAACTGAACTCAAAACCTTACTTTTTGACGACAAAATCTTCAATACGTCGTATCGGCGCCGTTTATTGACGGTGAACGGCCAAATTTTTGTGGGGGATATCTGGCTAGTGTTGCTATCTTAAAATAATAATACATAAACGATTCGTAGGAAAACTACCGCGTAATTGATAATGGCTGTTTCAAAACTTGGCTGTTTCATGCCACTTTCCCCCTACTCTTTTTTTTAAACTATCCAAAATCTGTAATTTCAATTCATCTTCAAAATTTTGTTTCATTAGCTGGCATAAATTACATTTGGTTAATTTTTTATATACAGTGTTTCTCATCCAATGCGCCCCTAGATTATAACACGACAAAAAGAACGTACGTAAAAACTTTATCTATCTACGCAATCTTTTGATTGGTTTAAATTAGAATATATTTGCAAATGACATCATCCTTCCCACATTATCTTGAAAAGTATTAATTGTTTCACATATAACTTCTTTAAGAGTTATAAAACTGTGCGTGAAGTCCACGCACGACAGAAGTAAAACTTCTTCATTATTATGTACCTATAGATAAAACTCGTTAATAGGTATTTTTCTATGGTGAAATATTTTTCGATTAAGGCCTAATAGGTAATAAAATTTTAAACGATAGTGATAACAATCAAAGAAAAAAAAATATAATACAAATTTATACTGAAGTTGCTGCCCCATTCTTTCATTGTTGGTAGTCAATAATTCAGAACTTAGCGCTTTGAAATCCATCTCTGAGAAATATATAAACTCATAAATTCTATATTTCGATAAGTAGGTATATGAATTCCACCTCCACATTTACATGGTGCGCTACGTACTTTTCCTTACCCACCGTCATACCTTTCGACCGGTAATGCATGTGTTGCGGTAACGTCGACGTTGACACACTGTCCTCTTCTACGTACCTAATTATTTTCCTCATGCGATCCGAATGTTCGTAACGCTCGAAGATTGTTGCCCCCTAAAAAAAACAGCCAATTAAAAAAAATTATTTGTACTAAGGTGTTTCATCAAAATAACGGGGAGACTGTTGAACGCTTCCTAAATGAAGATGTTGTGTGTGAAAAAGTCAATTACCAGATATCTATTACTGATAGATCTCGACTTCTCAAAAGATATGTAACCAAACTCTTTCTTGCGATGCAGTTTTCTCCAAATTGACTAGTTAATTCACAAATTCACTGTTGCTACGAAACTAATATTTTAGCGTACATTAAACGTAATAGTGCGCTTTTCTGGAATACAGCAATACTTCAACATTTGCGAGGGTTACGTTCCAGAAAAACCTCGCCAATGTTAAGTCTATCTTAATGCAGAAATAGTTGATATACATGCGTTGTATATACCCTGTCGCCTCCTTTATGTTGAATAGTCGTTCGACTTCTGACGCACTCTCCCCAGCATGCAACTTATCTAGCAATTTATTTTTTTCTAACAGAGCCATCACTACTTTCCTAGGTTTCAGTAAAGATGCCATTTTAAGAAAAGTGTTAGGGTGCTACTCAACCGAAACCGAATTGAAAACTAAAGAAATCGGTTGGTGAAACTTATGAGTAAAAACTGGAAAATATGCACTTAAAAATGTCCAATATATGCACGCAATATGCACTAAAAATTGCCTAAATATGCAGTAAAATATGCAAAAGCATTAATAATATGCAATTTAATTTTTTTTGAAAATAAAATTATTAGCAAATATTAACAAATTATTTATTATAACAATATATAATAATATATTTTTCAATATTTGACATTGTTAAATTATAGCTACAATTACTTAAAATATATTTGTACGATGAAAATGATCTTTTCCACATCGCAAGATATTTAAAACTATAGCAGGTCTTATAGGATCATTCCATGAAAATTGGGTAACTCTATGTCCGCAGTACTTTTCACTTCATCTAATTGAATTAATTTTATTATAAGATTGCTATCTATATATATAAAAGAAAGTCGTGTTAGTTACACTATTTATAACTCAAGAACGGCTGTACCGATATGGCTGAAAATTGGTGGGTAGGTAGTTTAGAGCCAGGAGACGGACATAGGATACTGTTTATCCCGTTCGACAGCGTTCCCGTGTGACTTCTTGCATGTGAACAGCGCCGCGTTAGTATGGCTCGACTTCGTGCTTCTCAATCACAAGAGCAAAGTGAGGCAGCCCGTGAAACGGCTCGGTTGGCAATGCAAAATCGCCGAGCGAACTATAACAGGTGGTAAACCAAAAACGCATCAGACTTGGAATAACAAAACGCGCATCTCGAACAGCTAAGTAATTTTGTTTATGAATGAATGGTTGAAAATTTGAGTGTTGAAATAAATTTTTAGGTGAATTGAAGTGAAGTGAAGTTTAATTAACAATGCCGCGACCAAGACGATCGAATCTTTCCGACAAAGCCGTAATGCAAGAAGGATACGAAACACTGCAAATGAAAGGACTGAAGAAGAACAAGAAATTGCACGTGAACAGCGCCGCGTTAGTATGGCTCGACTTCGTGCTTCTCAATCACAAGAGCAAAGTGAGGCGGCCCGTGAAACGGCTCGGTTGGCAATGCAAAATCGTCGAGCGAACAACAGAGGTCAACAAATAGATAATTTGCGACGCAGAACAAGAGATTTATCAAGTGCTGATTTGAATCGAGCAGCGTTTCGATACGATTGCAGCAATGATTACAGCTTGCATCCTAGCGTTTGCATTGGGCAAATGGACGTTGTTTGCGAGTATTGTGGTGCATTAAAGTTTTCTGGAGAAACGCCCGGATTATGCTGCCTTAGTGGTAAAGTGAAATTGCCATTGTTGACTCCGCCACCTGAGCCATTGTATTCATTGCTTTGTGGCGAAACACCAGAATCACGCCACTTTCTTGCAAACACTCAAAGATACAATGGTTGTTTCCAAATGACATCATTTGGGGCAGATATTATCGAAGAACGAGGATTTAATCCGACATTTAAGGTATTTATTTTTGTACTTACATAGAATATAGTTAAAGAATAACTTACTTTACTTATTCGTACATATTATATTTGCTAATTCTGAACTCTACTCTCACACCGAAAAAAGTGTTTATAACTCTGTTAATACTGACTGGTTTTTATTTTGTAGATACAAGGACAGATTCATCATCGAATTAGATCATTACTACCGCTCTAAGATACACAGAATAAATTTTTACAAATATATTTCTAGGGCAACATGGAAGAACAACTTGATCGACGTCGAGGGATCAATGCAGGAATGAAGCGAGTAATTCTTCAAGACTTGCAGCAACTGCTTCATGAACATCATGCGTTGGTCAGGTTGTTTAAGAGTGCTTTAGAGCGCATGCCAAATGATGACTATAAAGTTGTCATCAAAGCAGATAAACGACCATCTGGATCACACGAACGCGCATTTAACGCTCCAACAATAGATGAAGTTGCCATCCTGATTGTTGGTGAACAATTGGAAACACGCGATATTGTGCTTATACGTCGCGATACTGGGCAACTGCAACAAATATCTGAAACACATCGATCATATGACGCATTGCAATACCCGCTGATGTTTTGGCAAGGAGAAGATGGATATTATTTTAATATCAAAATGATAAATCCATTGAATGGTGAGTATCAATATCATAATTTATTTTATTTATTTAGGAAAGAAACTGATTTAAAATAATGTTTATTAAAAAAAATTGTTAATGTCTATATAAAAACAATCGATAACTTTTAGTAAAAAATTAATTTGTTATGCATATTTTATCTCTTATTTTTGCTTGCCTTTATGAGTCTAAATGGTTAATTATCAAATTTTTACATTGTTTAATTTTGGTTTACAATAAAAAACCAATTACACTTATTACTTGGAAAAGATTAGGGGTTGTTGGCATCGATAAAATTGGACAAATGACTGGCAACCGGTAATTAATTATGCAAAAAATTTACATACGAAATATTAAATCTAATGTTTTAATTTCAGGTGAAGAAACTACAAAGAAAGTTAGCTCAATGAATTATTACGCATATCGTTTGATGATTCGTCAAAATGCTGACAACTATTTGCTGCGGTTTCGTCGATTGTTTCAGCAGTATTGCGTCGACATGTATGTCAAAATAGAAACGGAACGTTTAACTTTCATTAGGTTGAACCAAGCCAAACTACGTTCTAAGGAGTACATACATTTACGTGATGCTGTTAGTACTGAAGAAAATGCAGCTAATATTGGTCGATTAACGATTTTACCGGCGACGTACATTGGTAGTCCACGTCATATGCATGAATATGCGCAAGATGCAATGACATATGTTCGTCATTACGGTCGGCCAGATCTCTTTATTACTTTTACCTGTAATCCAAAATGGATAGAAATTATTCAATTGCTGCTCCCCGGACAAACATCAAGTGATAGACACGACATCACAGCACGTATATTCAGGCAAAAAATTCGGTCCCTGATGAAATTCATTGTTAAACAACACGTCTTTGGAGATACTCGATGCTGGATGTATTCAATCGAATGGCAAAAGCGAGGCCTGCCGCACGCACACATTCTTATTTGGTTAGCGGAAAGAATTCAGCCTGACCAAATAGATGATATCATATGTGCCGAGATTCCTGATCATGAAGCCGATCCAGACCTACATGATGTTGTTATTACAAATATGATTCATGGACCGTGTGGCGCCATCAATCCCCAATCACCTTGCATGGTCGATGGAAAGTGTTCTAAACGATATCCACGGAAATTTACGGCGAAGACCGTTACTGGCAACGATGGTTATCCGCTATATCGGCGTCGATCACCAGATGACAACGGTCGAACTGTCACAACAAAAGTGAAAAGAATGGATTTCGTTGTCGACAACAGTTGGATTGTTCCATATTCGCCACTTATTTCTAAAACGTTCAAGACACATTGCAACGTTGAGTACTGCAATTCAGTAAAGTCAATAAAATATATTTGCAAATATGTCACGAAAGGCAGCGATATGGCGGTTTTGGATTGCAATCCTCAAATACCACTTTTACCTGTAATCCAAAATGGATAGAAATTATTCAATTGCTGCTCCCCGGACAAACATCAAGTGATAGACACGACATCACAGCACGTATATTCAGGCAAAAAATTCGGTCCCTGATGAAATTCATTGTTAAACAACACGTCTTTGGAGATACTCGATGCTGGATGTATTCAATCGAATATATTTCACGGCTTTGAATGCTATGCAACGTGCTGAAACACCTCCAGCAACTACATTGACCAGTTGTTTTGCGATCTGCCAAAGCGATCCGTTTGCACGAACTTTGCTTTACTCGGAGATGCCACGTTATTATACTTGGAATGCTTCGTCGAAGAATTTTCAAAGACGGAAGCAAGGCGATGCGGTTCCTGGGTATCCGGATGTGCGTTCTACTGATGCTCTTGGTCGTATGTATACAGTTCATCCAAAGAATGATGAATGTTTCTATTTGCGGTTGTTGCTGGTAAATGTGCGTGGGCCAACGTCATTTGAGACACTACGGACTGTTAATGGTGTAATATTCCCAACATATCGTGCTGCATGTGAAGAACTGAACTTATTAGAAAACGATACCCATTGGGATACGACAATCGCTGAAGCCATTATCTCTGCATCTCCAAGTCAGATACGCACATTATTCGCAATCATAATTTCGACATGCTTTCCATCAAACCCATGTAACCTGTGGCACAAATACAAGGATAATATGTCAGAAGATATTTTACATCAAATTCGTGTCAGTTCCAGAAATAACGATATTGAGATGAATGAGGAGATACATAATCGTGCTTTACTCTTGATCGAAGATATGTGTTACCTCATGTGCGGTAGTGTATTAATCAGGTTAGGAATACCAGCGCCAAATCGTGAAATAAATGACGCATTTAATCGAGAATTGGAACGGGAACGTGAATATGATCACCAGGAATTAGATTTAGTAGTTCAAACGAATGTACCCCTGTTGAATTCCCAACAAAAGGAAGTTTATGATACTTTAATGAAGGCAATCGATGATGAAAATGGTGGTTTATATTTCCTAGATGCCCCTGCTGGAACTGGTAAGACATTCCTCATGTCAGTAGTTTTAGCCACTGTTCGTGCGAGATCCAACATAGCGGTTGCAGTTGCTTCTTCTGGAATAGCAGCCACATTGTTAGAAGGATGCCGTACGGCTCATTCAGCATTAAAATTACCGTTAAATCTTCAAACTATTGAAGAACCAACGTGTAATATTGCAAAACACTCAGCAATGGCCAAAGTTTTATCGGCATCGAAAATCATCATCTGGGACGAATGCACAATGGCGCATAAACGTGCATTAGAAGCACTTAACCGAACATTGAAAGATTTACGCAATGACTCGAGATGTTTTGGAGGAGCAATGATTTTACTGTCTGGCGATTTCCGCCAAACACTGCCAGTAATTCCAAGATCTACGGCTGCCGACGAAATAAACGCTTGCCTCAAATCGTCGAATCTATGGCGCTATGTGAAGAAACTGCAGCTGACAACAAACATGAGAGTTACATTGCTTAATGATACATTTGCTGAAGATTTCTCGGAGCAATTTCTGACTATCGGTAATGGTCAAGTACCTGTCGATGAATCGAGCGGATTGATATCATTTCCAAATAATTTCTGTAATTTTGTCTCATCAAAAGACGAACTTATCAACAATGTATTTCCAAACATGATTTCTAACTACAAAAATAATGAATGGTTGAGTGAGCGAGCAATTTTAGCGGCTAAGAATAAAGATGTAGATGACCTGAACTACATAATTCAAAATAAGATCATTGGAACAATGCATTCATTCAAATCTATTGACTGCGTCACAAATGAAGATGAAGCCACCAACTATCCAATTGAATTTTTAAACTCCTTGGATGTGCCTGGCTTACCCCCGCACAATTTACGCCTAAAGGTTGGCTCCGTAGTAATCATGCTTCGAAACATAAACCAACCAAAACTGTGCAACGGTACGCGTTTGGTGGTTAGAAAATTAATGAACAATGTAATTTACGCGACGATACTGAAAGGAAAATTCAAAGGTGAGGAAGTTTTCATTCCGAGGATCCCGATGATCCCAAACGATATGCCGTTTGAATTTAAAACACTTCAATTTCCGATCCGTCTTGCATTTGCCATGACCATCAACAAATCACAAGGCCAATCCTTAAAAGTTTGTGGTTTGAATCTAGAACATCCATGTTTTTCCCATGGTCAATTATATGTGGCATGTTCACGGGTCGGAAGACCATCTGCGTTGTTTGTTTTTGCGCCTGATGATAAAACAAAAAATGTCGTATATCACAAGGTACTTAAGTGAAGAGCAACCTATGTACTAAAATACAGAAATAATAATGAATGATTAATGTAGGTACTTAATTTTTTTTTGTATTCTTTCTAATAAAAAAAAAATTAATAAATTCCAAAATCTGCTTATTTATTGCCTTTAAGGCGGAACAGAGTTCGCCGGGTCAGCTAGTCTAATATATAAAATTCTCGTGTCACAATGTTCGTTCCCATACTCCTCCGAAACGGCTTGACCGATTCTTATGAAATTTTTTATGCATATTCAGTAAGTCTGAGAATAGCTACTATCTATTTTTCAAACCTCTAAGTGATAAGGGGTGTCCACCCCAAAAATTTTTTAATATTTTTTTAACACAATACTCGAGCGAAGCCGGGCGGGCCAGCTAGTAATAGATAAAACTGTGTTTTATTAGTACGCTCACTTTGTTTAAATTAATAAGTCATATTCATTATAAAAAAAAATTCTAATGACCGTAAACTTCAGTCCCTAGCCATGTCCGCGCATCGAAATTTTCTATTTGGGCATTTATATTTTAAAAGCCATTTAGCCCATATACTTTTATTTTCTTTACAAATGTTTAAAGTTAGATTATGCACTTAATAACATCAATTTATTATAAATTTTAAAAATAATTATGTATTTTTCGCAAGTCAAATTAGTGTCCGCGACTTTAACCGTCGGGCCGTAGTCGCTTACAAATTAGGATTAACCAGTAAATGAGTGAATGTAAGGCAGTTGATTTTAAAGTAACGACATAAACTTACACGCAGAGGCCACTTGTTCGCTTCGATAATTTTTTAATTCAGTATTACAGCGATTGATTTTGTGAAAGCACGTGTTGTTCCAGTCACTGCGTCAGGCCTAGGTGAGTATTTTAATTGTTAAATAATAAGTAATTGTTTTTAATTAATTTGTATTTACTAGTGCTTTGTAAGTCTTGTTTGATATATGACATTAGATATTCTAGTAATTATTGTAGAACATGTGTTTCTCTTAGTTTTTCTCCAAATCGTCAGTCCCTAGCCGCAAATGTGACTAGGGAGTGACAAAGTGGCCAATAAAAGTTTAACAACATGCATACATTTTATTTTATTACAATAATACAATTTTTTATCAGTCTTTAGCTATATCTATCAGTACCTAGATGCCTAAATTTACAAAATATTAATTTTTTTCAAAAAGTGACTGGCCCTGTTAAGTATGACATAATAACTTACTTAATCACGTTATACTCTAAACGCAAATTTCTCAGCGTTCAAAACATTTTGGGGACAAAAACTTGTTAAAAGTTACCCAATTTTCATGGAATGACCCATAGATATACTTTCATTAAACATTGCCATTTAAAACGTTGTTAACCAATTTTGAAATATTAATTCTTTATTTTTATTTAAAATATCCGTCAATTTATTTTTAATTTTGTTCCCAACTAATCCCCCAATTACTCCTATTTTTTTTTTCAATCCGGTGGACAATGTTAATACTATTGTTTAATGATAATTTTAGATTTTCTAACTCTATAATCTCCTCTCCAATTATTTGAAAATGTGCTTTTATAAATAGTAATTCTTTTTGAATTAAAATAGGTATTTTGTAACGTTTTACTTGCTAAATACTAGTACTTCTTTAAATATAAATATTGACTTAAAAAAAATCAACTTGCCGTTTTATTACAAAGAGTACAGAAAACATTATTTTCGTCAATGATTTTTAATTCACTAAGATTGCCTATCCATCCTTTTAGTGCTGTCAACTTTCCTTTTGGTGCTTTTGACATTTTCAGAACGTAGAAAAAAGTTTAAAAAAGATTTGTTAGTAAATATACGATTTACACTACGATGAACTATGTATGAACAACAACAGAATGAAGATAATCCATTTTCGTTCTTACATTTACCTATCTAAGTATTAGTATTTCTGTGAAAAATGCTAAAACTTTTAATCGATTGTCCGTAGAGTCAATAGAAATTGTTTCTACCCTAAGGATTAACATTGTCCTTTAATCCCTTTTTGTAAATTCCCACCCAAGTAATTTGTTGTCGAAATTTTTACCTATTAGGAGAAATGCAAAAGATTTTAGAATATTTAAATATGCCAACATATGCAAAAAAAAAGCAAATATACACTAGCATATGCATTTATGGTATAAAGTCCAAATATGCATTCTATGCACTAAAAAAACTTATAAAAAACACCATGTTAGTATGTGAAACGGATACATATATCTTCTTCTTCTTCTTCTTCTTCATGTTCCATCTCCGCTACGGAGTTTGGAAATCATCCTAGCAATTTGTACCCTTGAAACTGCTGCTCTAAAGAGTTGATTGGAGCTACAGTTATACCATTCTCTAAGATTCTCCTTCCCACACTACGCTTGCCCTTGATTTTTCCCTTCATGATAAGTTGCAACAGATAATAGTGTTCCCCCCGCATCACGTGTCCCAAATATTGAAGTTTGCGCCGCTTAATTTCAGCCAATATTTCTGTTTCCTGTTTATTCACTCTGTTTAAGACATCCGTATTCCTTACTTTTTCGACCCATGAGATTCTCAGAATTCTCCTATATGTCCACATCTCTAGTGCCTCTAATTTCTTCATAAGATGTTTGTTCAATGTCCATGCTTCCATTCCATATAAAAGCGTGGAGTGAACATAACATCTCACTATCCGTAGTTTAAGTGTTAGGGAGAGGTCTTTGCTGCATAGGACATTTCTCATATTTAAGAATACATTTCTTGCTTGTTCTATCCTAGAGGTTATTTCGTTGGTATTATCATTTTTATCGTTGACTATAGTGCCTAAATATCTATATTTCTTTACTCTTTCAATCTGTTCTCCTTGAATATTTAAGTTAACGTTATAGTAGTTTCTTTTAGAGATAATCATGAATTTTGTTTTCTTTGTGTTTAGGGTTAGTCCCATTTCGTCACTAACCACCGCTATTCTTCTCATTACTCTTTCCAGGTCTTCGAGGGATTCTGTGATAATAATGGTATCATCCGCGTATCTGATGTTATTGATTGCAATTCCGTTAACTCCCACGCCCGCCGTTTACATATATAATTTGGGACAAATATACCCGAAAATAAAAATATGCTTTTTGCATATTTTCCAGTCTTTACTTATGAGGGAGGGCTGTTCGTTGTACTTGGAATCCTTCGACTCTCAGGACGAAACCAACACGAGCTATGGAATTATTATTGGGATATGTTTACACAACTGCACAACGGAAAAATACATTATGTACAATAATTCCAGAAACTTTTTTTTATGGTTCTGCGAATAAGCGAGTATACAGCTGGCAAATGTCGAATTATTCCGCATTTTAATAATCGCGAATAATCGAAATTCGCGAATGTCGAATCCCATAATGTTGAGGGATTACTGTATCCTTATTGCGATCCTATATTGACGACAAATTTGTAGTACACCAACACTTCCTATAACTTCATAAAAGACCAGTTAATACCAAAGTGAACAATATTCCGGACACCTTACAAATGACATCTGATATTGGTGACCTTCAAAATTTTTCAGGTATAGATAACTGTTCGAATTAGAACTCACAATTCTTAAACTTTGGATCAAAACTTCGCATTAAGTTTATAATACAATAGAAAAATTGGGGTGGTAATTATCTGTACATTATTTAATTTTTTTTAACATGTTTTAAATTACATTTACCAACTTTTCACGATTTAATGGATCAGCTAACATACTGTTAGCATTAAATTTGATTTTGAAAAAACTTCTTTAACGATGTTTTGCAGTATTTTAAAATATAATATTATGTGAAAATACTTGATTTGCAAAAGGATGATTTAAATTTGAAAAAACCTGTAAGAACAAAGTTCCGCATATTTATTCTAAAACATAATAAAATCCAAAAAATCTCAAATTTTGACTTTTGACATCGAATAACTTTTTTAGCACACATGGGATCGATAGGGATATTTGACACTTTATTTCTAATGGTGTACTCAAGGTTTCAAACAAAATTTAGCTCTGTCGGAATTATTGTTATTTGACCACTATTTTATGTCTAATTTGACCGGACTATTTGTACAAAAATTAAAAAATTATAAAATTTTTGTGTTTCGAGTACGAACGATCTACTTCAGGGTCAGACCAACGGCGTAGATCAATAATTTACACACACAAACAACATCATTACAGTAATTGTTGGAAAAGTTTTCTGACATGGATTAATTCACAACAGGTAGAAACACAACCAACTTTGTTTTTATTTTGAACGTTAAAGCTTTTTTAAATATCCCGCTTTTGATTTATGTATTAGCATTTATTACAATAAACAAATTGTCACGGAAACATGTAACTTGGCATTTATATTTCTGTAATCTCAGATAACCTAATATAAAATAAGTCGATATTAGTTTGGCTTTCGCCAAACTAATACATATAGCCAAGTATACCGTGAACAAATTAATTTATGAACTGCGCAATTTGAATTTACGTTTTATATTAAAATAAACTATTTTAGCAAAATTTAATTAGCAATTAAAAAATCTCATTAAAATTACATCTAGAGCTCGAGGAGTAAACAAATTAAATAATCAACAAGAACGTTAGAAAAACCTTTAAAAAAAGGATAGTGGGTTATTTGTTTTTAATTGTTATTTAAACTTGAATTCTAAAACAAACAACGTTTACAAAAGAAATGGAAAAAGATTGAGACATAAAAATAGAGCAAAACACAAAAGTTGATATAATAAATTGTACCATTAGAGAAAACGTGTCTAAAATGAGATATCGGATTCTCTTTCAAAGACGTACTTCTTTGACACTTGATCTGTTCCCAGTCTTTTATGTTAAGGACTTAAATAAAAGGTAACGACCAAGAGAATACGGTAACCGTTCTGCATATCAATGTCACACGCTCTGTTGCTGCCTTTCTTGAACAACAAATTCTCAACATCCTTCTCCACTTTTAAAAATAAATTTCTACGGAGCTTAATTGAAGAATGCAAACGAAAAGAGTGACGAAGGAAATCGGTTTGTTCGTTATTAAATAAAACAAAACGTGTAACCGAATTCACCTTCGCATTTCAAAAGAGAAAAGTCCGGATGAAATTCATGAAAAAAGCGGAACCGCTCGAGTGACAGACAAACGCTGTCACTCGATCCTGGGGTTTGTTAGTCCTTCCCATGTAACAGGAAGGGCGAGGATCGATAGCCCGACAAAATGTATTACGAATAACACGGAAAAAGCAACAAGATGAATGAAGGGCTTTACCGAGGTGGTTAGTTCTTTAGTTCTACGCCAAAAAGAAAAAAGTATTCTGTTTACATTCCTAAAAGCCTACACTTGAATGATCGTCTTTCTTCTTCTACTTCTAAGCGGAATTAAAAATTAGATTTCGTTTTAATGCGGCAAACCACAAAAAAAGATAATAGTAAACGGGAACGGTTTACGTTTTATTTTGCGGAAAATACGCTTTTCAGCGTTTAAGAGCAAGAACTCAATTCAACAATTTCCACAATTGCAACAATGCGTGCTTAGGAGAGCTTTATCCGTGAAATAGAATACCCAAACTGCATTTATGATGCAACTTAACACTAAATTTCATTTTGTACCAGAATTGCTACAAACATTTTCCCGTTTCCTGTCTGCAGTAATTTCCACAAAAGCTTTTATTAACAATTCACCTAAAGCGCAATTCATTAAGTTACCGGTTCTCGTCAAAATTCTTCTGCAATTTGTTAAAACTACCCTCATGTGTAAAAGATTAGATCCTAGCGTTGGAAAACGACACAAACTTAGATCGACAAACAAATCATTAACTTGATTCATACGATTCCGACCCTCATTTCTCCTTTTGTCTTGTTCTACAGGTGTTTTTCGTTCTTCAAAATGCTATCGCTCGTTTTTTAACCAAAAGCTACCGTTTAAATTTAACGCCTTAAATTCTACGATCGCGATAGGCCACAAAGAGATGGAAACCTTGTATTAGATGTTTATTCCTTTTCAAAATACCCTACTTAAAATGCGATTAGTCGAAAATGGAATATCTTCATTTTTTTTTCTCTTTTGAGGTTTTTGTATTTTTGACCCATTTTTTGATTGACTCATTGTTCTTTAAGAAGAGGAAACTTACATGCCGCTATCCAATAAAATAAAATACGTTAATGTAGTTTGAAGAGGAAATATATCCTGAGTATGTTTCCTTTTCCGTTAGGTATTTGCGATACTATCAAATACGTCAAGATTAAACACTAATGCTTTCTTTAAAGTTCTACTTGTGATATTTCTATATATTTCGTTTCTAATAATTGATTTTGTTTATGAAAGGTAGAAGAAAACGTCTTGATATTAAACTTGTTTTAATATGGAACCCTTTCATTAACCCGAAACTGCTGTTATTATCTACTTGTATACGATAAGAAAGGATTAAATCAAGTTTGTTAAAACGCAACATGCCGCTAGAATAACAAATAGGTTTTAAATGTGTGTTTTAATTTATAACGTGTTTCTCGAAACCATATAATTGATAGAACTATAACTTTAAATTTGTTGCTTTAATAATCGATTAAAAAAATACATTGTTCTTCACTCAAGCGAAAGTAAATTTACTTTATTTCCAACACAAGTTTTTTTGGGTAAATATGAAACGTGATATCGTATGTATTGTGGAACACCATACGTGAGAGTAATATGGAACCAGATTTCAGAATAAATGGCATAACTTAATTAAATAATTTTCTTCAGTCATGCCGTGTACAATATTGTATTTGTTGTTACCATCGTTTTACAATAAGTTTTACCTATTACATGGGAACATCCCAAAATTTTTGACGACACTACAATTTTTTGTGCCTCATGAGGAATCACGTCCTATGCGTTGTACCCCCTTAATTTAGGCTATAGTCACGTGTTGACAGTAGTGGAAACAAATACGATTACTATAGTATGTCAGAGCAAACAAAACCCCGAAAATATGTAAACCAAACATTAAAAATTGGTAACGGTAAAATCTACATCCAATCAGAACGACGGAATTAACATTGGTATACAAACATTATAAACATTTACTGTGACTGAACTACACGGTTTATACAGTTTTAACTTATTGTTATTAGCTCGGTTTTGTAAAAATCTTTTTTATTTATATGTTTTTACATATTTTGTAGTTTATAATAAACAACAACTAATCATGTTCATCGTACTCAAGGCCCTCATGTAGAAATAGTGGAAATACAATCCAGGACAACAGTAGGATGCTTAAATACCATAAATGAATTTGCTATACAAAACAAGGTTACCTTGGAGTGGGTGCCGGGACATCAAGGCGTAGCGAGAAACGAGAAAGCTAGAAGAAGAGCTAGACTTGTCATGATAGGTCCGGAGGCCTCTAGCGCAATATCATATGCCAGTGCGGGAGGATATATTAAAGACAATCTCAGAGTAGCACGGTGCATTCGTTGAAAACTAGTGCCTGAATTGCGACAATCGAATGTATCATTGCAAAACCAGACAGGAAATACATTACTCAAATCCTTCAATTAGGCAGGAGGAACTTACGACAACTTGTGGGATTACTAACAAGGCACTGCAAGCTGAGAAAACATCTCAATACATTGGGAGTTGTGGACAATCCCATGTATGGATGGTGCTGCATGTAGGAAGAAACTTCAGTTCACATTATTTGCCAAAGCGACTTACTGGTAGAGACAAGAAGCAGGAGTCTTGATGTCTGATATGTAGAGACACAAAAACTCCAGCCAATACTCTCGAAAGATATACTGGGCTTTTAAGGATACAGGACTCTTGGAAGAAGAGAACTAAATACAGGGGGCACAATAGGTCATTTTTGACCGCAATGCTGTGGGTTATGTACCAAACCCCGAGAGAGAGAGAAAAATCATATCCATCAAACCTGCAATAAAAATTCCTATTGAAGACAAATATGAAATTTGTGACATTTTTAAAGCCGTTTAGATTCTTTTTTACTCTAAGTGTATCGTAAAAACACAGTGACACCAGGTTATGCCCGTTCAGGGGCCTTCCTTACATCGTGCCATTGTATATGTATGTTTACTGTAAATAAGTAAGAAGGTCCATATTAAAAGCGTTGTTTGCGATTTATACTTTTCACATTAAATAAGTGTATTGAGAAGAGTGCTTTAGTTATTGCTCCGTCCTTTTAAAATTTTATATATGATTGAGTATAGTAGATGCAAATATTTGTTACTATTTTGAGAAATTGTATATTTTAACAAAGAAATAGTAATCGGTGTACATATTACTACCTTATTCTCTGCCAAATGTTTGGGAATATGGTTTTCAGTAGCTACAGTACCCCTACGCTAAATCAAAGGATCTAGTAGAACTTTCCTTTGCATTAGACTTTTAAACATAATTATGTAGCTCGGTACTGTAAACTGTAGTAATTTTATGCAAAGCAGCCCTTCTCGATTTTTGGAATAAATAAGTACCTTTAAAACTTGTTTAAAATTTGACCTTATCGACAATAGTGGAATTAAGTAGATACTAAAGCCGTTTTGTTTGAAAATGAAACAATATGCACTCCTTTGAATCGCGTTTTGCTTACATAAGCAAATGAATTTAAACTCATAACTTATATTCATAAATGTTTCTATAGAAAATATAATAGCACAGACGGTACTAAAATAATAAAGGTAGTTTATTATTTCTTTTGTACTATGCCCAACTTGATTGTTTTCTTTCCAGACTAAATAATTCAATTATATATTTTTTATTGCTTAAAGTGGAAAGATAACACAGCTCTACAAAAAAAAATATTTTTGTGTTGCCCTGGATGTCTGCAAATTTTTATGTTTTCAAGTGCTCAAATTACGAATATATTCATGAAAGTACTGAATGTGCTCTTGTTTTTATGATATTTACATATCTTATAATTTGAACAATTATCGGCTTGTTAGTAATAAAATGTATTTTCTCAGTCATTATTAGGCTTCTGCGCAACTTTTTCGCGCATACTAACATTACGTGATCCCCACTCTCAGATCCCTTGCTCCGCCTGTAAGAAATTCTTTAACAGTGTAATAAGGGAGTCGTTGGTGAGTAGAGACAAAATCAGACTTCCACCATTACATATTAAGTTAGGAATGATAAAGTAATTTGTAAAAGCGTTGGACAAGGAAGGAGATTGTTTTAATTACATTTGTAGAAAATTTCCGAAGCTTAGTATGGAAAAATTGAAAGGTGGAATTTTTGATGGTCCTCAAATACGGCAATTGATGAAAGACACAGATTTTATTAAAGTTATGACTGTTTCGAAAAGTAAAGCTTGGAAAAGTTTTGTGTTGGTGGTCGAAAATTTCCTGGGTAACCATATAGCACCAAATTATGAAGAAATTGTAAAAAATATGCTGACAAACTTTCAGACTCTAGGAGCAAATATGAGTATCAAGTTATACTGTCCCCAAAATCATCTGGATAAATTTCCGGATAATTTAAGAAATTATAGTGACGAACAAGAAGAGCGGTTCAACCAGGATCTAAAAGTGATAGAGGAAAGGCATCAGGGTCGATGGAATTGTCCATGATGGCAGATTACTGCTGGTCTTTAAAAAGAGATTGTTCCTGAAAAATTATAAAAGAGAAGCTCATAAAAGGCGTTTTATAGAAATATAACATATGTTTTTGACATTTTCCTGTCTATTTACTTCAATGTATTCTAATTTTTTCAAACAAAACTGACATAAATATATCTGTTATTTTGTTTCTTGTTTTCCGATTTTTGTAATGTAAAATGAAAATAAAGATTTAAAAGAAAACAAAAGCAAATCTTACAAAATTATTGATAGTTTCATGAATTGTGAGCATAAATATATCCAAAATCAATCTTATTTCTAGGGCAACAAAACTACTGTAGACCAGTGTAATTTATGTTTTTAAAGATTTCAATTTTATTCATCTTGTGCAAGGTTTGATTAAAAAATCTGTAAATTTTTGAATTTTACTGACCTTGTAAAAGTAATTTTTAAATTTTTTTGTTATATTGAAATATTTTTACCTGACGTACCCTCACAGGTAGTTCATATTTGATGCTTACTTAATTGTTGATTGTCGATAAAGTTATATCATCAGAGATACTGCAAGAACGCGTATCTTACATCGCTAAATACCGTGTAACCAAAAAATGTTGCCAAATTAAGATTTCGGGCTTGTGAGCCTCTAACTCTAATTCACGTGCACCTAACCGATCTTTTACTCAAATTGACCAATAAGAACCTTTAAAATGGTGCAAAACAAAAACGCGTATTTGTTTATACGGCATGTGCGGTAGCAACTACGCCTAAACCTAAAAACTATCCGAACTATAAAACTGTAAAACGTTTGTCGAATCGCTCTTCTGTTGAAGTACAAACTAACCCCACAACATCAACTAAATACTCGAATGACCGCTGAGACTGCAATACATACTCGACCTACGTTTACATAATTTACATTGGTAAGTGTAGAACACAACTTTTTATATTCACTCCTTTTTGTAACAGGTACTTTTTGTAATTATGACAAAAACAACCCAATAGTAGGCGTTAATTCACACGGCAATAAGGAATGAGTAATACTCGAGCTTTCGTGAAATGGACTATAATCTACACAGAACTATACAGCGAAGAGAGGCAGTCATGCCGACCTAGTTCCGACCTAGTTAACAACCTATAAGTTACCTAGTATTTAAGTGAAATGAAGCTATTTTACTCATTTTAATAATTATTTCAGAAAAAGGCTAGTTATGGTAAGATTTGAAGTTAATTGAAGTTATACTTTTTTTGGCGCTTGGAGAGTAAAATTTTATCAGGCAACGGAAATTGCGCACGCACAATTAACAAAATTCGGTAGTTAAAATTAGCTGTCTAAGAACGTAAATAAATTATTGTAAATCATGCTTAAAATCGAGTGTGCACATTCGAGTTTAAAGTGATACATTCCGATCTCGGGAAAATTATGATTTTTGTTTACACGGTTTGCCGTTTAAATCAAGGAATAAGTGTAAAGAGGGGAAGTGTAGAATAGATGTTTTTAGAAGTCGCAGTACCATAGGTATAATTTCAATACCAGTGGTCTAGTTATAAATAAACACAAGGAAGGCAACATAACAAGTGATTACATTTAATTTAGTCTGGTCGAAGAAGTATAACTTCTAACGCTCGTACATAAGTACACGCACAGTTTTTTTTTATATAAGGGATTTAATTTATACCTTTTAATAAGCATTAAAGAGATTTTTAATAATTTTCGTTAGAGTGAGTCTTAATATGTAGGGACAGTTGGGGTACAATGGAACACGGGGTACAAAAAAACGACGGCGATTAATATTCAAATTTCAAACGAATTCGCGGGCTTTCATTTGCACTAATTACAACGCCTAACTAGGCACACGGGAACGTAGTGAAACTTTGTCGCTTCGCAATAACCGAGCTGTCAGAAAAATAAAATAGTTTTTGTTAACAAAAAGTTGGAATTTTGTACCAAAGAACTTTTGTTTTTAGCAGAAAAGTAATAATAGTATGTATGTAATATTTTTTTACATAAATCTTAATCATTTTGACTATTTAGTACAGTTAACATAAAATTAAAAAAAATAACCTAAGTTTTTTAAATTCGTGTTTGAAACTTTCGAAACCTTACGGGGTACAATGGAACAATGGTCAAATATTGACTGATATGGACGAAAACAATGAATTTGAAATTAAGTATTTGCACAAAGTGCAAAAGTTGACAATGGCTTTTATTTTCCTCTAAACCCTAATAGGGAAATAGTGTCAATTCTAAATATAAAACTGCTCTTGACAAGTTTATATTTAGCAGGCAAGACAAAGTCACAAAGCAATTTATACTATTTCTCCAAGAGTCTTAAGGAAGTATACTATTAATTAATAATTATTTGAATATATTTTATGAGGTTATGCAATTTCTTGATCATGTTCCAATGTACCCCAGACCTTGTTCCATTGTACCCCAGCCCTGGGGTACATTGGAACAGAAGAAGTGTATTGCTAACACGCTAATGTTTCAGGTTTAGGGTTAATTTTTGATTTCTTTTTTGTGTTCAATTATTAGTTTAAGGTCTGTTCTTGATAGTTTAAAAAAAAAATTACAAAAATATAAAACACTGATTTTTCTATAAATCGAAACAACTTTTTCGTTTCCATTGTACCCCAACTGTCCCTACATTTTCGGTCTATGATATAGTTTAATGAAAGTAAAGAGTGATTTACTCTCATATTGTGATAATATTTGTGATTCAGCTTTTCTTTTATTATGATACTAAATAAAGTTAGAACTAATGCACCCATGCTCTATTTATCAATGTTTGATACGCGCTCTTGCAGTATCGCCGACGATATGTAGTTAGCGATATTTACTTGTTGAAAATACGAAACAAACAATTTGCATTAAATTTGCTTTACGAATATGATAGTGTACCGCCGTATTGAAAATCTGCAATATTGCCTTTGGCGAATTATTTTATGGACAAACCAACCATTTATCAGTAGTAAAAATGTTTCCAAGATATTCTTGAAGATGTTAAAAGTGACGATTATTCTAAACGCCCCAGCCCATAAATAACCGATGACAATGCAAAAAATTAAAGAAAATGATCTTTGATCAATACTCAATAACTCCTAAAGCGGGTACTGATGTAATCCGAAGAAGTCGCCTGAATTTGGGAGAAACAACTTATGGAAATATCATCACAATAATATTCCTGCGCACACTTCACTGATTACCTATTCGTAAATTTTTGGCTAAAAACAACATCATAATGATGCCTCACTTTTTGAATTTACCGGCTTTCTGTGACGTCATCCTATTTGCGAATATGAAAAAAATTATGAAAAGACGATATTTTGCCTTCATTCAAGAGATAAGGAGGTAATCTCTGAAAAAGCTAAACATCCTACCTGTAAATTTGCGATCCAGAAGTAATTCGAAGACATAAAAAAGCATTGACATAAGTATATTAAATCCCTGGGAGATTATTATATAGGAGAAAAAATTATTATTTATGACTAAATAGAAACATTTTGAGAAAAACACATATTCGTATATTTTTAATCATAAAAACATTAATAATAATCAAAAGAAATCTAATTTTTTTAACTTATCAAGTTGCTTCATTTAATTTGATAGTTTCAATTGAACGGATCATTTTACAACAAACTACTTTTTAGAAAAATTCTATTTTGGTAGATTATATTTTAGTAAAGGTTTATTTACTATTTACTGGCGGATACATGTAACGTCAGTTTCAATAGCATTATCGGAAATTGCCAACTGAGTGCAAATACAATTTTAGTCTTTTTACATTGTTTATGCTTTCAAATTCTGGATAGTTAGTTAACATTTGACAAAAAGTTAAATTTACTGAGTGATTATTAACTGTTAGTTACTTAAGGGGGAGAGAGAATTGGGTTGCCTAATATTGACGAAAATTTAGACGTTTCGTACTTCAATTACCATTAAAAAAAAAATTAAATAGGCCAATAACGAATTGGACTAAAGCATGGCATATTTTATTTTGCCCAAAAATGTAATGTAACTCTAAAAAAAAATAGCAAACCTGCTGAAATTAACATGCTTTAAGGGGCAAGAAAGACGATAGTTCAGATTGTAATTGTACAAAAACTAAGGAATTTTATTAAATTTGAAATATGCTATGCTGTAGAGGCATATTTTGTGTGTATATATTGTTAAAAATATGTATTGAAAAAGTCATTAATAACAATCTGGTAATTGAAGTGCCGAAGTATTGTTTTTGATCTCGCTGGGCATGGTTGTTTTGATTTTTATTGCGGTGCATCGTCTTCGTTAACCAAAACTTTGACCCTTGTCCGTTAGATGGTAATAGCGCTAAAAAGTTTTATTTGAAAATTCTACTCCTCCAAAAGTTAGCCAAGGTCAAAGTAGAACCTACAAAAAATTCAAGTTTGTTTTCACTTCTTGTCTGATCTATCAAACTTTTTGCTAAATTTTGCTTTTAACGATATTTTCGGAAGTGATGTTTGCTGAACAAATAACAAACGGTAAAGTGCCACCTATTGATAAGTGGTTAAATTTTATGTTGTTCCTGGCAGATTTAACTTGATTCAGAACGCAACTATTGTTATTTAACTATTCACCGCTTCAAAAAAAAGCAGCACTATTTCGGAACGCGGCCTTAAACTATTATTTTGTGCTACAAGATGAATGTTGTACATAGTCTGATTAAATACAAAATAAATTATGTCAGTAAAGTATCTAAACCATCCTAGTAGTTTTTATTATAGGTATGTGTGCAGAATTAACTTTTATCTCTCAGTTTGGTTTTCCTCTACACGATCAAGATAAATTCTAGATCCCACTTATGTATGAAACTTCTGCTTTGTTATCCAATTTTGAAAAAAAATAGCATTATACCTTTCTATTGACGATAACGAATGGTTAAACTAAAAATAGCCCAAAATTAATATCTATATCAAATGATTAAAGAAAAGTTTTGCACTTGCACAGTAAAAAATTTGCGGAGTGAATGCGGAGTGGATGACTTTTAATTAGTTTAATCCCGCTCGGAGTGAAATTCACTCCAAACATTATTTTATATGATCAATTCAAAAAATTCACTCTGAATAAATTTTAGATATAAGAACCGTGCATAATACATTTGATTATTACAAAAATTGGTGTTATTATTATTTTTAATAATAATATCATTATTATTTAGATTTGTAATAATATAAATAAAAAAACAGAAAATGGCGTTCGGAAGTACTAATAATGCTTTCATTTTTTTAAATTATTTTTGTAAAAATATCTTTGGACGCCGTCTATCAGGTAATTTTTTGATTAAATTGTTATATTATTATATTGTTCTGAATATATAATTCATTGACTTATTTACATATTATTTATTTATTACTTTTGTTAACCTTAACTAGTCATGCAAATAATTTTATAATTATATTGTAAAGATTTAGAAGAAGATTTAGGTTATATGTTAAATTTAATCTATTGTGTTTAATGAATTATAATAATTTCTGTAAGTTAAATCGATATTCACTCCGAACATCTATATTCACTCCGAAATTGATGAGAAATCACTCCGGAATTAATCCGCTAAACAAAACTCCAAGTTAACTCTGAGCGAGGAGTGATTTTTGTTTTCACTCCGAAACTCCGAGTGATGGGAGTGAAAATTCAATCCGGATCACTCCCGATTTTTTACAGTGTGTACTGTTATTGAAATTCTTGTATTTTCACTTTTTTTTTGATTTCTCTTTGCACGAGAATTCTTAAAATACATTTTTGTGCCCGGAAAATCAACTTTAAAAAAGTTGTGGGCAAAAATCGAAAAAAAACTTTGAAAAAAAAATTCATACTAAAATATGCAGCTCCAAATAGATTCTGTTTTGCTTTGAATATTCACATAAGTGTTTATTTTGCCCCTTTCACAAAATGATCCTTGAAATATGTTATTTGTATTCTATTACCTTTCTTGACCATTTATTTTCTATAAAATTCTAAAAAAATTTTATTTTTTTAAAATGACGATGTCTTTTTTAAAGTTTATTTTCCGGGTATAAAATATATTTTGTCGGAATCTTCTTGCCATGAGGACACCGAAAATGTAGGCGAGTGTATTCGGGTATGAGACGGGTTTTGTTTATAAGCCAAAATTTTTTACTGGTTAAATCAAGACGGGTGTTCTATTCACTGTTGGAAAGGTAATGAAAATACGCAACTTTTATCCGCAGAAAGTTTTGTGATTCCATTAACATGCAAAATTTTATGACCAATTTTTTAACCATAATTTTTTTGACAAGAACAAAATTTGTATCTAGGTATGAGACTCCTACAAAAATACATTAAAAATTGTAAAATATAAAGTGAAAACCTCATATCTATTTAAAATTTTTAATTTTTTATGTTTTCCATAATTTTTATTTATCACTTTCCTTTTCATAATCGTCGCAATGTTTGCATGTGTAGATCCTTGCACTCATGTTTGCGCTCTTCAAAAGAACTGGCCGCTTGCAAATGTTGCATTTGATGTTATTAGCAGCGCTCAATTTGTTCGGCAACAACTTTACACGAATGATGTTTTTGTTTTGGTACCCTTGGGTGGTGGTGATATGCTGTCTCATACCCGGACAATGACGCCATTTTGAGAATTAGAAAAAAAAAATAATTTTAACCACATATTGGCCTAATCCAATATTGGATCGTAAAATATAAGTAAAACACTAAATGCTATACATTACACTTTCTTTTTCAATTGATTTACGTGAAAAACCAACAGTTTGAAAAAAATCAAAAACGTTTTCACCGTGCAATTTCACATACGATATTTGCAGGTGATATAAGCAATGCGTCGATTCATGTCAGTGTTAGCACAAAAACTGACTGATGACCAAAGAAATATTTGACAGTAATCAGATCGGTCATATTGACATTGCATAATGAAAATAATTGACTGTCTCATACCTGGAGCTGTCTCATACCCCTTGAACACTCCCCTATTAGTATATAACTACTCCAAACACATTTATACCTAAAATTTACAGAAAGGAATAGATGTCACCGTAGTGGTCGTGTGCTCTATTGGCGAGTCCCAAAAGTATGGCGTTATTAACTATGCAGTATGGTGAATAACGCCTTTTTTATGGTACTCCTTGAAACAATAAGTGACCAGTATGGTGATAAATGCCTTTACACCGGAACTAGTACAAAATTAATATTTGCATGACGTGGAAGATCAGATGAATTAAGGAAATTTTAGTACTTATACATAATTTTTTTGTAATTCATATTAGTTTTAAAGTTATAGGCTCGTGGCACTTCGGATGAGACATTCAATTATGTACATTTTAAAGTTAAAAGTTTAAAAGTTTTGTCTGATTTTACGAAATTTGTGCCATTTCTGGAGTGCCTTTTGCTGAATTGTTTGCATAAAGACACTTAAAAGGCTTGGCACAGCCCTGCCTAAATGAATTTAATAAGAAGTGCTTTTGCGCAACTTATCTAGCATCAGCTTTTCATAATTTATTACTGTACACATAAACTTGAAGCAACGTAAGTTAATTTATATTAAAAACGCATGGAAGAAGAAAAATGAGCGGATGCTGTTCTTGCTGCTTTAGCTTATAAATAGTTATCGGTATCAATCGTTTAGCATAAAAGCGAAAACTGAAGGTGATTTATGTAGCATAATCTATGCTCTCAGTTGAAATCCTTTAAAGGATGCTGATACGAAGCGAAGGAACACACAGATTTCATCAAGTCAGGCTTTTAAATGATTTTACGAGAGAACTTTTGTTGCTTCCAAACAGGAATAGATGGAAATAACACAAAAGAATGATAGAAACTTTGCACTTCCCTAATAAGATAAACAGAAATTGCTTTTGTTTGGGCTTGTGAATTATTAAGAAGCGAAGGCGAGGTAATTTTTACACTTCTCACAAATATTTCTCTTCAGAAGTACTCAAAATTTCTCAGAGACGAAGAAAAATAAAACATACTACCTCCGTTCCCAAATAAGTGTCCAATTTCAATATTTTAGTTGTTCACAAAATAAGTGTCCATTTTTTATTAAATGATTGAACAAAAGCCTTTTTGAGAAAAAAAAATTCAAAAAATTAAAATTAATGTTTTATTCAAAAATTAAAACAGCTGAGGTGCTAAAAATTTCCAAAAGTATTACTAATAGGATAAATTACAGAAAAAAAACCAGTTCATTATCTGCAGGGGCACTTTTCCCATGTAAATCCGGTATTGGCTATTCAAAAATATCTAACTTTGGATTCTGTGAATTGATTTTTATTTTTCTTTCGCTGGTGCACGTAGAAATTAAAAATCAATAAAAAAAATGATTTGATGTCCAATGTCGTTTAAAATAATTGGGCCCTTCCTTTTCCATCCGCGCCTGATGACCCTATAGCCATATGGCTATATTTTTATGGAAATATTTCTCGATTTAAAAAATGCGTAATTTAGAATAAAAATCGACGTATCTACGAATTTTTTACATAACTTTATTGTTAATTATATTCCATAAGTAAGTTACATACTGTATGTGTTCTATGGAAATAAATAAATAGTCCTATTATTCCTTTTGTTTCCGAAATAATCAGACAAAATATCTCAAAGAGGACATGTCCTCTTATGTTGGAACAGAGGTAGTATTATTTTATTAGCGGGCTTCTAATTATTTTCGCATTTTAAACAAGACCGTGGATTATTTTGAATGTTTTGCAACGAAGGCGGAGGAAGCTGCATTGCGTTATCATAACTTAAGATTACAAAATAATACGAAGGAACTGTTTGCAACGAAGACGACACACAGAATCTTAACTAATCTTGGAAAGTATTCGCTTAAGTTCTAACGTATTGCAATTCCGTAGGAAAGTCTCCTTTGTGCTTCAACGTAAAAATATCAACAGGAAATGGCATTGCTTTTGCTCGATAACCATCTTACATCTAACGTGAACATCCGAAAATAAACATCCACTTTTTGTTCTTTTATTGTGCAATTTGTGGAAGCGAATATTTTTAAAAAAATTCATTTTTCAAATTTAAAAAATTAAATTTTAAGGCGAAAAGAGGACCTGTTCTAAAAATTCATTTAAAGAATTTAAAAATAAATAAATATTTTTTTCCCAAATACCGCCATTAATTGCCAACGAAAGAAAATTTAAAAACCCCGCATTTTAAAGCAAGAAAATTTTAAAAAATTTTTATTTTAATTTAAAAAAAAAAAAAGAAAAACACATTTTAACCTTCTCTTATATTTAATTTAATATTTATTGTGAAAAATAAAAAAAATAAATTTTTAATTAGTATATATTAAAAATGTTTTATCATCATTTGTATTTTTTTTCGACCTTTTTGTTTCATTCTGAAACTTAAAATTTATTTTTTTTTTTTTTTAAAACTTTGTTTTCCATTGGGAAGATAATTCCGTTTAAAAATAAAAATAAAAATTTTAGGGGGGGCGGAATAAAAAATTAATAAAGAATATGGATTCGTGGTCGTGGAATTTGTTTTTTATTTAAATATGCTACATGATACCTATGAAACCAAATGCCTTAAAGACTTTTGCAATGTTCACAGCTTGTATTTAGTTCCGTTCAGTAGTACTCATCATACTTCTACGTCTGATACGTGGATTGATCATTGTATGGTAAATGATCAGTCAACTGTGATTTCTTCTGCTCAGACATTAGAGCCTTTTCTATCGGGACATGATGCTATATCTGTCTGTGTGGATTTTACAGTACCCAGACAGCAGTTTAAGCAATTAAGATGTCGCAATTGGAAACTGGTAAATCGGAGTCTATAGAGAGGCAACTGTTGAGCTGTAGTTTGCCTGTTGTGGATTACAGTATCTCCATAAATGATTTAATCTCTGATTTAAATCAAGGTATCCTTCGAATTCTAGATGGAATTGCCCTGAACACGTGATTAAAACTTCTCGTCCGCCTGCTCCATGGTTCACTAATGATATTCGTGGGCTTCAGCGTAGAAGAAATAAGTTATATAGGATTTTTAGAAGAACTGGGTATGCCTATGCTGAGTACTGCAATATTCGTCGTTTAGTTAAACAAAGGATTACCAAAGCTAAAAGGAGTTTTTGCAAACAAGGATTGGAATTACTCGAGCCCCAAAAGTCATCTGGGATGATTTCCGAAGGCTTGGGCTTCTTAAAACTAAGTCTTCAATATGTCCGCCAGATCTAGATGGTGACAAGTTAAATGACTACTTCGTGTTAGCAGGTGGTGGTAGTAGTGTTAGTCAGCAGTTTCAGACTGTTTGTTCGTGTGTTGAGAATGAGAAACAGTTTAAATTTGTGGCAATTACGCCAGAAGATGTTCAACGAAATTTGAGTCGTGTAACAACTAATGCTGTAGGCCCGGATGGCTTCTCGATAAGATATTATAAGCAGTTACTGCCTTACTGCTTGCAGTCAATTGTTGACTTCTTCAATGTGTCGTTATCTACTTCAGTGTTTCCTCAGCAGTGGAAAGATTCATTTGTGCTACCGATTCCAAAGGTTAGGTCTCCTCTGCAGTACAGTGATTACAGGCCCATTTCTATTCTATGCCCGCTGTCCAAAGTGCTTGAGCGCTGTGTTTATGATCAGATAATTAGCTACATTACAGTGAATAACTTATTGGATCCGTTTCAGACTGGTTTTCGAAAGGAGCAAATACTCAGACTGCCGTAATTCGGTTTTGTGATGATATACGTGTAGGGATTGATAAACACTTGGTTACCATTGCTTTGTTTTTGACTTTTCCAAAGCATTCGACAGTGTCGATCATCTACTGGTTTTGTTAAAGCTTAAGGATCTAAATTTATCGGAGAATGTCCTGAAGTGGTTTAGTTCGTACTTGAGTGATAGGCGACAAGCAGTGAAGATTGAAGAGGTGCTATCTTCGTGGAAATCGGTGCGTAGTGGTGTTCCGCAGGGTAGCGTCCTTGGCCCGCTGTTATATACCTTGTTTGTGACTGACCTTGGTAAACTTATTGACTGCAATCATATTTTTATGCTGATGATTTAGTGATTTATAATACCTGTAAAATATCTGAAATTAGGCAGTCTGTTGAGTGCATTAACGATACTATTTTGAAGATAGAGGCTTGGTGTTGTAACAACTTACTTAGGCTTAATGCAAGTAAAACAAAGGCTTGCATTTTGGAAGTCCGCAACATGTGAAAGATTCAGCGTGTTTAAATGCACTAAAAGTTGTAGTAAATGGGGTACCAATTGATTATGTTACTTCTATAAAGTACCTTGGTATTATAATAAACAGTACTCTGTCATGGCATGAGCAGATAGTGTCAGTCAGTAACCAGGCTATGGGATGCTTAGCGCGTCTAAAGATGAATAGTGGTGTATTAAATACTGAGATGCGAAGAAGACTGGTTACTGCGCTGATACTGCCAATATTTGACTACTGTAGTGCTGTTTATACTAACATCTCTGGTAGACTTCAACAAAGATTGCAACGCAAGTTTAATTCGTGCATTAGATTCATTTACGGTGTGCCGAGGTCGAATCATATCACTCCTACAGGCGTAGGCTTGGCTGGTTGACTTTGCAGAGCAGGCGAGAATTCTTGATTATGTGCCAGGTGTATAAGATGTTGCATTTACATCATGATAAGCTGCTCCATGATAACTTTCAAATTATGTTATCCATTAGAGATCGCGCTGAGCGTAAGAATGATGTGTTTTACCAACCAAGATTCAGAACAGTTAGTTATGAACGTTCGTTTTGTTAACAGCTATAAAGACATGGAATAAGCTACCATCAGAACTTGTTGCCTTAGTTATTTTAACAGAATTTAAATCTGCATGTTACCGTTGGTTTTTTGATAGAGACGTTTAAGTTGTTCAGATTCAATATTAATAGTATAGTCAAAATTAACATTTTTATTTTCCTTATTGTCTTATTGTGTTTAATGTTATTCTGATTTTGTTATTATTATATTAATTTTAATACTCACTATGTATATATTGATATTTTACGGCCCTTAAGGAACACTTGTTCTAGGGTCGCTTTCCTTTTAAATAAATAAATAAAAAATACGATATTTGCAGGTGATATAAGCAATGCGTCGATTCATGTCAGTGTTAGCACAAAAACTGACTGATGACCAAAGAAATATTTGACAGTAATCAGATCGGTCATATTGACATTGCATAATGAAAATAATTGACTGTCTCATACCTGGAGCTGTCTCATACCCCTTGAACACTCCCCTATTAGTATATAACTACTCCAAACACATTTATACCTAAAATTTACAGAAAGGAATAGATGTCACCGTAGTGGTCGTGTGCTCTATTGGCGAGTCCCAAAAGTATGGCGTTATTAACTATGCAGTATGGTGAATAACGCCTTTTTTATGGTACTCCTTGAAACAATAAGTGACCAGTATGGTGATAAATGCCTTTACACCGGAACTAGTACAAAATTAATATTTGCATGACGTGGAAGATCAGATGAATTAAGGAAATTTTAGTACTTATACATAATTTTTGTAATTCATATTAGTTTTAAAGTTATAGGCTCGTGGCACTTCGGCTGAGACATTCAATTATGTACATTTTAAAGTTAAAAGTTTAAAAGTTTTGTCTGATTTTACGAAATTTGTGCCATTTCTGGAGTGCCTTTTGCTGAATTGTTTGCATAAAGACACTTAAAAGGCTTGGCACAGCCCTGCCTAAATGAATTTAATAAGAAGTGCTTTTGCGCAACTTATCTAGCATCAGCTTTTTCATAATTTATTACTGTACACATAAACTTGAAGCAACGTAAGTTAATTTATATTAAAAACGCATGGAAGAAGAAAAATGAGCGGATGCTGTTCTTGCTGCTTTAGCTTATAAATAGTTATCGGTATCAATCGTTTAGCATAAAAGCGAAAACTGAAGGTGATTTATGTAGCATAATCTATGCTCTCAGTTGAAATCCTTTAAAGGATGCTGATACGAAGCGAAGGAACACACAGATTTCATCAAGTCAGGCTTTTAAATGATTTTACGAGAGAACTTTTGTTGCTTCCAAACAGGAATAGATGGAAATAACACAAAAGAATGATAGAAACTTTGCACTTCCTAATAAGATAAACAGAAATTGCTTTTGTTTGGGCTTGTGAATTATTAAGAAGCGAAGGCGAGGTAATTTTACACTTCTCACAAATATTTCTCTTCAGAAGTACTCAAAATTTCTCAGAGACGAAGAAAAATAAAACATACTACCTCCGTTCCCAAATAAGTGTCCAATTTCAATATTTTAGTTGTTCACAAAATAAGTGTCCATTTTTATTAAATGAATTGAACAAAAGCCTTTTGAGAAAAAAAATTCAAAAATTAAAATTAATGTTTTATTCAAAAATTTAAAACAGCTGAGGTGCTAAAAATTTCCAAAAGTATTACTAATAGGATAAATTACAGAAAAAAAACCAGTTCATTATCTGCAGGGGCACTTTTCCCATGTAAATCCGGTATTGGCTATTCAAAAATATCTAACTTTGGATTCTGTGAATTGATTTTTATTTTTCTTTCGCTGTTGCACGTAGAAATTAAAAATCAATAAAAAAAATGATTTGATGTCCAATGTCGTTTAAAATAATTGGGCCCTTCCTTTTCCATCCGCGCCTGATGACCCTATAGCCATATTTCTCGATTTAAAAAATGCGTAATTTAGAATAAAAATCGACATATCTACGAATTTTTTACATAACTTTATTGTTAATTATATTCCATAAGTAAGTTACATACTGTATGTGTTCTATGGAAATAAATAAATAGTCCTATTATTCCTTTTGTTTCCGAAATAATCAGACAAAATATCTCAAAGAGGACATGTCCTCTTATGTTGGAACAGAGGTAGTATTATTTTATTAGCGGGCTTCTAATTATTTTCGCATTTTAAACAAGACCGTGGATTATTTTGAATGCCTTTGCAACGAAGGCGGAGGAAGCTGCATTGCGTTATCATAACTTAAGATTACAAAATAATACGAAGGAACTGTTTGCAACGAAGACGACACACAGAATCTTAACTAATCTTGGAAAGTATTCGCTTAAGTTCTAACGTATTGCAATTCCGTAGGAAAGTCTCCTTTGTGCTTCAACGTAAAAATATCAACAGGAAATGGCATTGCTTTTGCTCGATAACCATCTTACATCTAACGTGAACATCCGAAAATAAACATCCACTTTTTTTGTTCTTTTATTGTGCAATTTGTGGAAGCGAATATTTCAGACATGTTTCGCAAAACAATAAATAATTTAGTGCCTCAACTCTTGTTTACTTTATACCGAAATAATCTGAGTTTGTATATTAAAAATAATAATTTAAAATTCTTCATTTATAAAGGTAAGGCCTTTCTAAAAAGCGTAATAAGCTCTGCTCAAAGCTGTAGCTGGAAGTGGGCGAGATAGAGCAATACCCACATTGGTGCTTTTTTGTCCGTTATAAAAATTTGCTTTTCCTTAAAAAGTACTGCATCACAATTTACCTATATCAATTTTAATAAAGGAAATTGCTTTCAAAACAAACGCAGTTATAAAAATATTGCAAAAATGTTATAATTTTTACTATTTTTACCCCAGTAAAAATGCTCCTAAGCCCACAGGGAGCCCACAGCAGACAAGCATGTTTAAATTTCGATAGGCCCACAGCAATCCTACAGCAGGCACGCGTAGAAAACTCAGGCCCACACGATAAAATTTATTAAAAAATAATCGACATAGATCCAGACACATGCGACCACACCCGGCCCGCACACTACAATTTATTTCAAAATGGTCCACTCAAACGCAGGTAAAAATTTTTTAAAAACGAAAAATTAGTGTAGTTTTTTTTCATAATTTTTTTTTAAATTTTAGTAATACAAAATATAAAAAAACGCAAATCGACATACAAGACATATGAAATAAGGAAACAAATACAGTCGAACCTCGATAAGCCGAATTTTTGATAACTCGAACCCATTTCCCTAGTACTTGCCTATTTCAATGTTAATATTTTTATATCGATAACTCGAATTTTTGATAACTCTAATTATTTTTAGTTTCTCTTCAACTTCGACTTATCGAGGTTCGGCTGTAAAATATATACAGAACTAATTAAATAGCTAAATAAATATATCTCTATGTGATAGACAAATTACAAAATACATATTTACTTATATTTAAACGTTTCAAGGCATTCAATTATAATTCAATCATTATATTAATAAATGAAAACTTATTCTGTGATCTACAAGCTTTACAAATACAATTCACATAATTTCCAATAGATTTTTCTACATTGGCCGAATAGATTTTTTTTTTTCGTTTTCCGGAACCCTGTTTCTCGATTCTTTGGACGATGATAGTAGCTTGTTTCCGTACTAGTAAGACTCTTATTACCACTGCTTACTGATGGAAAATCCATTACAGTTCGATCAATGTGTAATAAAGATTTTTTGAACATCTTGTTTTGTTTAGTTTTTGCTTTACTTGTTTGCATCTCTGTTAAATATCTGAACAATCCGAGCTTTGTTCGGTGTTTTTCGATTGCCCTGTGAGAATGCGATAGCTTTCGGTGGCATAGGTACTGAAATATATAGATGTGAATGTAGTGCTATCTGATGTTATGTATCAATGCATGAATATTTCAGCCTCCTGGTACTTTGATGTTCTATGAAATGACAACTATCGAGATAAACTTACGAAGTAAAAAATTATCTAAATGCAAAATTTTATGTTAAGGATGTACGAGCAGGATACTGGGTGGGGATAGATCGGTCCGGGCGCGCGGTAAAGAGATTATGTAATCGAAAAAAAATGTATTTCTGAGCACGATCGTCAAATTAAAAGTGTGCGGCAACGGATTAATATTAGTAGGGGAAGTTTACCGGTTGTGGGCATTGTCCGGTTGTGGGCATTGTCCGGTTGTGGGCATCCCCGAATAACTTTTGATCGTGAGCAGATACAGGTGTTTTCACGATCGTCATTTGTTCGCAATGTCAGCACTATGTTTTATTGCTAATATAAAGCGAACAGACACATATGCGTAGTAGCTACGCATTATTCTATGTTTTCATCTCTAAAAATGTACCGCGATGTAATTGTTTATTGTGTTTAAAGTGCGATAAATAAAAGTAACTTATTGCAAAAAGTCGGTCTAATGTAAATATATGCAAGAAATTAAATATATTTAATAATTTTAATTTCGATTCAATCAAAATCTTCGCGAAATAAATTTGCCAGTCATTTGTCGACATCTATGAATTTTCCAGTTGTGGGCACCTACATTTTACTAGTTGTGGGCACTTAAGTTTTGGCCATTTAAACCTTGTATTTCGCTGACAATTTGTCGAATATTGTTGTTCATGTTAACATAACCCCCCGGCGGAGTCTAGGGGTGTTGCCGCAGCCTGATTTCGAGGGGGGCGAGCAAAGACCCCGCCCGATTATCATGTACGACAAAAATGTAAAGATGTCAAAACTTTGTCACAATAATTAAAAATAAAATTAAACATTTTTGGTTTTGGATTTCAAACAGACTTCTTTTCACAACTCGACTATTGAAAATCAGATTTTCGATTGTCGAGCATCTTTGACAGACCAATTCATATGACTTGAAAATTGTAAATAATATATTTACGAAATTTTTGCGGATTTTTTTAGTGCATTTTTAGCCATGTCGATTTCAAAAATCAATTTTGATGCATACATTGGAGCCATTTGACGATGATCCCGTGAAGTCCACTGCGAAAGCCTATTTTAAATTTTAATTTCTTCTATTTTCATAATTGAAGGCTTTGAATAGAAATAAATTATATTTTTTCTCTATATAATGGCGTTTTACTCCATATTTTCCCATTTTGAGGGGATTTTCCTGATGTGCACACAACCGGTTAAAAAAAATTGCATGATGAAAAATGACTACTTTATGAAAAGTTAAAAATGTTTTTTTTTTAAATTGATATAAAATTAATTCCTTTGCCAGTAGTTAGCTAAGGTCTCTAGCTTTCCGATAATATGCTCATTCTGCATAAATATTGAGTTGGTCAAAAGTTATGGCCTAAATAGCTAACTGTGCTCACAACCGGTTAACTTGCTCTATAAAAAATTCATAAGCAAATAATTATCAGAAATAATAGAATTCTCAAATTTATATCTGACTTGACTGTTAAAAAAATATACAAGAGACTAAAAGTAGCTTAACAATCTGAGATTATCCTACAAAACTAACATCATTTTCGGCGATCTGTTATTTGCCACTATTAAGAGCTCAAATTTTGACCAGGTCTTTATTTTGACATCCTCTGAAAGAATTTGCCGACTATTTGAAGAAAAAAAAATCGATTTTTTTAAAACACCCTAATGTAACATATTTATTTCACATAACGTAACAAAAAAGTAATTAAGTGTTGAATATTGAGTTTATTTTATTTTTAAATATACTGTATATAGCTAAGTTGGATACTTTTATATTTAGAGAGGCTGTAGTGAGAAAAAAGCGGAAGGAGAGATATTATTATAGAGAGACGAAGTTAGAGAATTGTAAAAGAGATTTGATTTAAAATAAATATATTTAAAGAGAAGATTTACCGGGTGTTTCATTTAAAGCGCCACGAGCTTATAACTCCTAAACCAATAAAAATTCAAAAAAGTATAAGTATAAAAGTTTCTTTAATTTATTCGATCAATACAATGGCATAAATATAAATTTTATTCTACTTCTGGTTTAACCGGAAACGGTGTCAACTTCTTTATCTTAAATAGAAGGGTTCTTTTTTTTTATAATTGGATAGAGCTCGTCGAGAGCTTTCCAAATATGTATAACAAGTGACCTTTTTCTCAAAAAAAAATTTTAAAAAATAAATAATTTTATGACAAAATGTGGTGTTACAATAGGGGGCCACAAGCTTATAACTCGTAAAATAATCACAATTTCAAAAACAGTTTTACGTGGGTTGCGAACCACGGCAATTTCTAGGGAAAATTTTTCGAGCAGTTTTACTATTGCCAGGTGCTCAGCCTTGCGAAGAGAAGAGGAGCGTGAAAAATTTTCGATGGTCGGCGCGGGGACTCGAACCACTTCGAATCCACCTCGCTAGCGCAGCAGCCCAAACACTAAACCACTTGCGCCACGCTTCCTTATCTTTCTTAACTTCCTTATCTTAAATAAAAGGGTGTTTATTTTTTTTTATAATTGAATAGATCTTGTCGAGAGCTTTCCAAATATGTATAACAAGTGACCTTTTTCTCAAAAAAATTTTTTTTAATAAATTTTTACAAAATGTGGTGTTACAATAAGGTGCCACAAGCTTATAACTCGTAAAATAATCAAAATTTCAAAAAAAGTACAAGTAGAAAAGTGTCTTTAATTTATTCGGTCTATAAAATGGCATAAGTAAAAATTTTGTATTACTTCCGGTTTAACCAAAAATGGTGTCAACTTCCTTATCTTAAATAGAAGGGTATTTATTTTTTTTCATAATTGGATAGAGTTCGTTCAGAGCTTTACAAATATATATTGTAACGGATTTTACAATTCAAATCCACTATCCAACGAGAGCAAAAGCGGTTCGTACTCGGGTTGTGAATAATAACACAGAGTTGGCCACTTAATTTACAATTGCAATTTATTAACACAAAATAATAAACAAATTCTCCTTCACCAATAACTTAAACATTGATTCTTAATTTATTTCCTTTGTTAACTGCGCTTTTGCGACAATGCCTCGTGAAAAGTCTTCTGTGTACTGCGGGATGTGTTGTCAACAAATTTGTGATTTGTCGATGGCTGAGACGGCTGGCACAGCCTGTAAACATAAATTTCACACAATGTGTATTATGGTTCGTTGTTGTTTACAAGCGAAATCAGATGTCAAAGGCTTCATTGCCGATAAATGTCCGGTATGTCCGGTACCTCTGGATTCTTATGCGGTGTTAGTACAAATAAATAAGAAGTTAGATTTGTTGACAGTTTTAGACTCTAAGCTCACTGCTTTGACAGAGCGTGTAGATAAAATTCAGGATAGTTACATTTCGCTAGAGAATCGTGTTTCGAAACTGGAGTCAAGGCGTTTGCCAAATATCGGTCATCAACTGGCGCTGCGTTTGTTAAGCAAGTTGCAAATTGTATAAAAGCAACTACTGACATAAATATAGACAAACGTCAGCTAGAATTGGAGACAAGGATGCTCAGTGATCAATTTGTTATTTCAGACTGAGACGATTCTAGTAATTTGTGCATACTGTGGTCAGGTTAGGTTCGCTATTGGGTGTTCCGGATCTAGCAGTGGATTGTTTTCATTATGTAGACAGGATTGGAAAGAAAGGTGGTCCTGGTGGAAGCCGAGACATTATAGTTAAGTGTAAGTCGCCGCAGCTTGTTGGCGCCTTTGTCTCAGCTAAGAAGAAACATCGGGACTTTACAGCAAATATTTTGTACCCGCAGCTAGATAAGATACCAATTTATGTCAGCAAGAGATACCCTTCAACGTTATATAAGCTAAGACAATCTGTAATAAAGAAGTATCCGGCGATTAATAGAAGAAATGTCTGGATTGCTGGTTCCAGTGTTTGTATAAAATTGAAAGAGGGATCTGAACCAATTAAGGTTTATCCGTCTACAGATCTGGGCAATGTCCCGGGTCTATCAGCATAATATTTGAATATTGACTCTGTACAACTCCTTCGGCTGCTGTTCTTGTGCATATTAATCAACTAAAAATTTGTCACCTTAATGCTCAGTCTCTTGTGCCCCATATTGACGAATTTCGAGAATATTTCAGATCTAACTATTACGACGTTATTGCGGTGTCGGAGACTTGGCTCAATTCAAACGTTGTTGATGCTCAAATCAGTTTGCCCATGTTCCATCTACATAGAAACGATCGGAAACGTCGGCATGGCGGTGGGGTTGCTATATTTGTGCGAAATATATTCTCGTCGCGGATTGTTGCGTGGTCACACAATAACTGGGATGGTCGTCATAATATTTGAATATTGACTCTGTACAACTCCTTCGGCTGCTGTTCTTGTGCATATTAATCAACTAAAAATTTGTCACCTTATGTTATTTTGCCCCAATACGTTCTGAAAACTTTAAGATCTAACTATTACGACGTTATTGCGGTGTCGGAGACTTGGCTCAATTCAAACGTTGTTGATGCTCAAATCAGTTTGCCCATGTTCCATCTACATAGAAACGATCAAACGTCCTTAGCTTTTGCAATTTCAAGTTGTATTTAGTTCCGTTCAGTGTCCACATACTATTCGTCCTGAATATTTATTAATTGAACTGTGGTCTGTTGATAAAAAATTTAATTAGTGTAAATATAGCAACTGACTTCTCTGCTAAAGACTTAGAGCCTTTCTATCGGGTATATAATAACATTGTAATTATTGGAGACTTGAATATTTTGCTACATGATACCTATGACAGCAGACTTTTGCAATGTTCACAGTTTATGTCGTTCAAGTACTGACATACTGTATATCGGGATTGATCATTGTATGGTAAATGATCAGTCAACTGTGATTTCTTCTGCTCAGACATTAGAGCCTTTTCTATCGGGACATGATGCTATATCTGTCTGTGTGGATTTTACAGTACCCAGACAGCAGTTTAAGCAATTAAGATGTCGCAATTGGAAACTGGTAAATCGGATCTATAGAGAGCTGTAGCTGTCGCCTGTTGTGGATTACAGTATCTCCATAAATGATTTAATCTCTGATTTAAATCAAGGTATCCTGAATAATAATCCTAACAGGATTTAGAAACTGGTCGCCTGCTCCATGGTTCACTAATGATATTCGTGTTTAGTTAAAAAAGATTACCAGATTTAGAAGAACTGGATGCCTTTATTGCAAACAAGGATTGAATTACTCGAGCCCCAAAAGTCATCTGGGATGATTTCCGAAGGCTTGGGCTTCTTAAAACTAAGTCTTCAATATGTCCGCCAGATCTAGATGGTGACAAGTTAAATGACTACTTCGTGTTAGCAGGTGGTGGTAGTAGTGTTAGTCAGCAGTTTCAGACTGTTTGTTCGTGTGTTGAGAATGAGAAACAGTTTAAATTTGTGGCAATTACGCCAGAAGATGTTCAACGAAATTTGAGTCGTGTAACAACTAATGCTGTAGGCCCGGATGGCTTCTCGATAAGATATTATAAGCAGTTACTGCCTTACTGCTTGCAGTCAATTGTTGACTTCTTCAATGTGTCGTTATCTACTTCAGTGTTTCCTCAGCAGTGGAAAGATTCATTTGTGCTACCGATTCCAAAGGTTAGGTCTCCTCTGCAGTACAGTGATTACAGGCCCATTTCTATTCTATGCCCGCTGTCCAAAGTGCTTGAGCGCTGTGTTTATGATCAGATAATTAGCTACATTACAGTGAATAACTTATTGGATCCGTTTCAGACTGGTTTTCGAAAGGAGCAAATACTCAGACTGCCGTAATTCGGTTTTGTGATGATATACGTGTAGGGATTGATAAACACTTGGTTACCATTCTTTGTTTTTGACTTTTCCAAAGCATTCGACAGTGTCGATCATCTACTGGTTTTGTTAAAGCTTAAGGATCTAAATTTATCGGAGAATGTCCTGAAGTGGTTTAGCTCGTACTTGAGTGATAGGCGACAAGCAGTGAAGATTGAAGAGGTGCTATCTTCGTGGAAATCGGTGCGTAGTGGTGTTCCGCAGGGTAGCGTCCTTGGCCCGCTGTTATATACCTTGTTTGTGACTGACCTTGGTAAACTTATTGACTGCAATCATATTTTTATGCTGATGATTTAGTGATTTATAATACCTGTAAAATATCTGAAATTAGGCAGTCTGTTGAGTGCATTAACGATACTATTTTGAAGATAGAGGCTTGGTGTTGTAACAACTTACTTAGGCTTAATGCAAGTAAAACAAAGGCTTGCATTTTGGAAGTCCGCAACATGTGAAAGATTCAGCGTGTTTAAATGCACTAAAAGTTGTAGTAAATGGGGTACCAATTGATTATGTTACTTCTATAAAGTACCTTGGTATTATAATAAACAGTACTCTGTCATGGCATGAGCAGATAGTGTCAGTCAGTAACCAGGCTATGGGATGCTTAGCGCGTCTAAAGATGAATAGTGGTGTATTAAATACTGAGATGCGAAGAAGACTGGTTACTGCGCTGATACTGCCAATATTTGACTACTGTAGTGCTGTTTATACTAACATCTCTGGTAGACTTCAACAAAGATTGCAACGCAAGTTTAATTCGTGCATTAGATTCATTTACGGTGTGCCGAGGTCGAATCATATCACCTACAGGCGTAGGCTTGGCTGGTTGACTTTGCAGAGCAGGCGAGAATTCTTGATTATGTGCCAGGTGTATAAGATGTTGCATTTACATCATGATAAGCTGCTCCATGATAACTTTCAAATTATGTTATCCATTAGAGATCGCGCTAGCGTAAGAATGATGTGTTTTACCAACCAAGATTCAGAACAGTTAGTTATGAACGTTCGTTTTGTTAACAGCTATAAAGACATGGAATAAGCTACCATCAGAACTTGTTGCCTTAGTTATTTTAACAGAATTTAAATCTGCATGTTACCGTTGGTTTTTTGATAGAGACGTTTAAGTTGTTCAGATTCAATATTAATAGTATAGTCAAAATTAACATTTTTATTTTCCTTATTGTCTTATTGTGTTTAATGTTATTCTGATTTTGTTATTATTATATTAATTTTAATACTCACTATGTATATATTGATATTTTACGGCCCTTAAGGAACACTTGTTCTAGGGTCGCTTTTCTTTTAAATAAAATAAATAAATAAATAGCACTTAACAATTATTTATTTACTAACTAACTAACTTACGGTTCTAATACACTAACTAATTTATTTACACTCGTATATTTATTTAAACGATTGTCACTGGTATATTTATTTACATTTATTTATATATATACTAATGAAACTTCAAAAAGATCTGATAAAATGGCAATTATTTTAGATTTTATTGTAAGTTTACCGGTTGTGGGCATTGTCCGGTTGTGGGTTCATCCTGAATAACTTTGATCTGAGCAATAAGGGTTTTCACATCTCATTTGTTTGCAATGTCAACTATGTTTTATTGTAATATAAAGAAGACACATTGCTAGTAGCTCGCTTATTTATTAAATCTCTAAAAATGTACCGCGATGATTGTTAGTGTTTAATCGATAAATAAAAGAACTTATTCAAAAGTCGGTCTTGTAAATATATGAGAAATTAAATATATTTATAATTTTAATTTCGATTCAATCAAAATCTTGAAAAATTTGCCAGTCTTTGTGATCTAGAATTTCCAGTTTGGATACATTTTACTAGTTGTGGGCACTTAATTTTGGATTTAAACCTTGTATTCGCTGACAATTTGTCGAATAGTTGTTATGTTAACATAACCCGGCGGAGCTAGGTGTCCCTGATTTCGAGGGGGCGAGCAAAGACCCCGCGATTATCATGTACGCAATCGGTAGTGGTCAAAACTTTTGATCACAATAAGTTTTTACATTTTTGTTTGGATTCAACACTTTTTTAATGCTAATTAAAAACAGATTCATTGCGAGACTACGCATTATTATTAATTGTAAAAATATATTTCAAATTTATTGGTTTTTGTGTTTAAGTGCGATTTAAAAATAATTTTTGCATAATTGGGCCATTTGAATATTGAAGTCATTAAATATTTTAAATTTTAATTTCTTTTTCATAAAAGCTTTAAAGAAATAAATTTTTTTCTCATTTGGCGACTCCATATTTTCCATTTTGGGACTTTTCCTGATGTGCCCACTAAGTTTTGCATGTAAAATGTATTTATGAAAAGTTAAATGTTTTTTAATGTTAAAATTAATCCCTTTGCCGAGTCTAAGGGTTGTTGCCACTGCATAATTTGAGTTGGCGAGCAAAGACCCCACCGGTTAACTTGAAAAACAACAAAATTTGTAAAGATTCAAAATTTGACACAAAATTAAAAATAAAAGTAAACAATCTGGATTGATCTCAAACAACATCTTTTCGCGATCGTTATTGAAAATCAAATTTGACGTTTTTTGATTCCTGAAGTTCCATTTTAAAAAAAGTCGATTTTAAAACATAATGTCTTTTATTTTAAAAAATAATTAAGTTTGAATAGAGTAATTATTTTTTTTTAAATATACGTATTACTAAATATTTTCCATTTTGAGAGGTCTGTGTGAAAAAAGCGGTAAAAAATTATTATGGAGAGACGAAGTTAGAAATTAAAAAGTTTTTTTAAATATATTTAAAGAGAAGATTTACTGGTGTTTCATTTAAAGCGCCACGAGCTTATAACTCCTAAACCAATAAAATTTCAAAAAGTATAAGTATAAAAGTTTTTTAATTTATTTGATCAATACAATGGCATAAATATAAATTTTATTCTACTTCGGTTTAACCGGAAACGGTGTCAACTTCTTTATCTTAAATAGAAGGGTTCTTTTTTATATTTGGATAGAGCTCGTCGAAGCTTTCCAAATATGTATAACAAGTGCCCTTTTTTCTCAAAAAAATTTTAAAAATAAATAATTTTATGACAAAATGTGGTGTTACAATGGGGGGCCAAAGCTTAAACTCGTAAAATAATCACAATTTCAAAACAGTTTTACGTGGGTTGCGAACCTACGGCAATTTCTAGGAAAATTTTTCGAGCAGTTTTACTTTGCCAGGTGCTCAGCCTTGCGAAGAGAATTGAGGAGCGTGAAAAATTTTCGATGGTCGGCGGGGGGACTCGAACCACTTCGAATCCACGCTCGCCAGCGCATGCAGCCTCAAACATAAACCACTTGGCCACGCTTCCTTATTTTCCCTTAACTTCCTTATCGTTAAATAAAAGGGATTTATTTTTTATAATTGAATAGATCTTGTCGAGTACTTTCATAATATGTATAACAAGTGACCTTATTTTCAAAAAAATTTTTTAAATAAATTTTACAAAATGTGGTGTTACATATATAGTGTTGCTCATAACTTATTAACTTAAAATAATCTAAAATTTCAAAAATTTACAAGTAGAAAATGTCTTTAATTTATTCGGTCTATAAAATGGATAAGTAAAATTTTGTATTACTTCCGGTTTAACTCAAATATGTGTCAATTTCCTATTTAAAAGAAGGGTATTTATTTGTTTAACATAATTGATAGAGTTCTTCATGAGCTTTACAATAATATAATAAGTGACCTTTTTCTCAAAAAAAATTTAAAAAAAAAATAATATTTGATTATAAAATGTGGTGTTACAATAAGGTGCCACAAGCTTATAACTAGTAAAATAATCAAAATTTCTAAAAAAGTACAAGTATAAAAGTGTCTTTAATTTATTCGATCTATGGAATGGTATAAGTAAAAATTTTGTTTTACTTCGGGTTTAACCGGAAGCGGGGTCAACTTCCTTATCTTAAATAGAAAAGTATTTATTTTTTTTATAATTGGATAGAGCCCGCTGAGAGCTTTCCAAACATCTATAACAAATAAGAAAACAATCTCCGATATAATTTTACGTTTACGCTGTACGTTTTTGTTTATACCGATTTTTTTTTTAAAGATTTTTTTGGAAAATGGTCACTTGTTATACATTTTTGGAGAACTCGACGAGCTCTACCCAATTATAAAAAAAATAAATACCCCTCTATTTAAGATAAGCAAGTTGACACCGTTTCCGGTTAAACCGGAGGTGAAACAAAATTGATACTTATGCCATTGCATAGATTAAATAAATTAAAGACACTTTTATACTTGTACTTTTTTTGAAATTTTGATTATTTTACGAATTATAAGCTTGTGGCACCTTACTGTAACAGCACAATTTGAAATAGAAATTAATTTCTTTTTAAATTTTTTTTTTTAGAAAAAGGTTACTTGTTATACATTTTTAGAGAGCTCTCGACGAGCTCTATATAATTATAAAAAAAAATAAATACCCTTTTATTTAAGATAAGGAAGTTAACACCATTTCCGATTAAACCGGAAGTAATACAAAATTTTTACTTATTTCATTTTATAGACCAAATAAATTAAAGACACTTTTATACTTGTACTTTTATTGAAATTGTGATTATTTTACGAGTTATAAGCTTGTGGCACCTTATTGTAACACCACATTTTGTAATCAAAATTTTTTATTTAAAAAATTTTTTTTTTGAGAAAAAGTTCACTTGTTATACATATTTGGAAAGCTCTCGACAAGCTCTATCCAATTATAGAAAAAAATAAATACCCTTCTATTTAAGATAAGGAAGTTGACACCGTTTCCGGTTAAACCGGAAGTAGAATAAAATTTATATTTATGCCATTGTATAGATCCAATAAATGAAAGACATTTTTATACTTGTACTTTTTTTGAAATTGTGATTATTTTACGAGTTATAAGCTTGTGGCCCCCTATTGTAACACCACATTTTATAATCAAACTAGCTGGCCCGCCCGGCTTCGCACGGGTATTGCGAATTTCGAAGTAAAAACTATTTTTTTTCAAAATAAACTATAGCCTATGTCAGGGGTTCCCAATCTTTTTTACACTGGGACTTCCTTTACAGGTTGTAACTTTGCGACGCTTTTCAAAAAGAATATATTTAATGAATTTATTTCTTATTTTTATTTAATTATAGCTGGCCCGGCGTACTTCGTAACGCCTCAGAATTGAATAATGTGTCAAATTCAATAACTAAAAATTAGCAGAAAACCAAAAAATAAAATAAAATAAAATATATATACACTATTTTCACAAAAAATACATATACTTGCCAATTTTCATGGTTATGGGTTGAACGGTGTTGGAGTGAAACGATAACATATAAATATATACCTATATGTATATACAAATACAGTAGACGCCACTTAATGTGATCACGGTTAAAGTTATCAACCGCTTAGTGTGTTCAAACTGTCTTTGAATCGGTCCACCCAATACAAAAGCATTACAATTTGTTCGTTTATTATTATCAATATTTCGTTTATTGTTATCAATGTTGAGTCTATTAGGCATTAGGACAGCGGTTTCCAAACTATATGTAACCTCCCCGCCCTTCTAAAATATTTAATCATATGACGCACTTCTCAGTTTGACAACGTTGGATTAACCAATTTTCTAAATATGAGGAAAAAAAATATATAATAGATTTGCTTTAAATTTCTACGGGACATTTCTATAGGCCCCAAATCGACATAGCCGGAGCCATTCTTACCTGCTTCTCCTTCAACACCGTAAATTTTTACGAATTTCTCGAGAAATTAAAAGTTGAAATTTCAGGTACGTTTTGTAGCACAAAAGTTTACGTTTAAAAAATTGTAACGCCGTTATTTGTAGAGGGACCTTTAAAAACTATACAAATACGGATTTGCCAGAGTTTTCCGCTTCCGACAGGTGCAAAAAACCATAAGCGCGCTATTTGAAATTATCGAGAAAAACGATTTCGAAGGGACCGTCTTCTAATTATTTTTTCTAAATTTTCAATTTGATAAATCGTAGCTCGGTTATTTGTGAAGGAACCTTGAAAAACTTTTTAGATTCTGAAAGCCCGTTTATCATAGTGTAATATAAGCTAAAAAAATCAACTACCTTACCTTAACAGCCCGTAGTGTATTTTTGAAATAATAATATTGCATTTTTATGGTACCTTGCATTTATGGTATCTTGCAGATTTTTAACTAAACGGTTATTGTGATTTCCAAGAACTTTTTCACAGTCTCTTTCAATGTTTCAGATTTTATTTGCGTAAACATTTTTAATTGAATTTTAATCAAAATAAATAAATCGAGTAGAAGAATATTTCATCTAACATATAATAAACAAATTTTAATACTATAAACACACTTTGTGTATTATTACGACCATTTTATTGTTCTAGGAAGCATTTCTAAAAATGTATTACATTACTGTATGTAATAACTTTAAAATAAAAAATTATTTGGGCTCTTCATTAATAAATATAAAATTCTAACACGATTCGAAAGTATCAAATAATAATATGCAATACAAAACATACTAATTTAAAATACTCCAAATCTTCTATTAAGCAGTTAAGTTGCGACAACATCCGGCTTTATTTTATTTTCTTAGGATCTTAATTGGTAATAAAACGTGACTAATAAAAAAACACTTACAATACGATAAGTTTGTATAGGAAAATAAAATTTTTTACTATTTTTCTGGAAATTTCTTCATATTTTTTCACCTATAGTTTCCTTGGACTTCTATAAATATTTCAAAACCAAAATTGGCCAAATCGGCCCAGCCGTTCTCGAGTTATAGGCAGAGTAATACACGCCAATTCATTTTTATATATAAGATATTTTTTTTTTAATTTTTTTTTTTAAGAAAGAGGTCACTTGTTATACATTTTTGGAAAGCTCTCGACGAGCTCTATCCAATTATAAAAAAAAATAAATACCCTTCTATTTAAGATAAGCAAGTTGACACCATTTTCGGTTAAACCGGAAGTAATACAAAATTTTTACTTTATTCATTCTATAGATCGAATAAATTAAAGACACTTTTATACTTGTACTTTTTTTGAGTTTTTTATTGGTTTAGGAGTTATAAGCTTGTGGCACTTTAAATGAAACACCCGGTATATTGATTTTAGCGAAAGAAAAGAGTGAAAATTTTAATATAAGATATTTTAGAAAACAGAAGTAGGGTAAATGCGGGAGAGATACCGCACATTTCCAAAAAAATTCATAACTTTGGCAATATATTGTTGAATGAAAAATATTTTAACAGATTCTAATTGTTATATAATACTTTAATATAAATGCAAAACTAAATAAAAATTCCATTCAGAAATACTCTTAAAATTAAAAATAAAAAAATCTAATAATGCGGAGTCTCTCCCTCGTGCATTAAAAAAGATGGATGCCGCACTTATAATTTTTGTGATTTCTAATTTTTTTCTCGTAATTGAGCTCTGCCACATACATTCCACATATCCATATACATAGTACAAGCCTCATGAAGCCATTCTGAGCATTTGAAACATCAAAGCCAATCATCTTTTTTTGTAGTTTCCTCATATGACTCAAAGCATTCTACACAAAAATATTTTCTTTTTTATGCCCTTTCGTTACAGAACCGTGTTTTACGAATTTAGATCTTTGGCGGACAAAGCGACTGGTTCTTCCAACATGACAACGCGCCGGCCCACACCGCTCTCTCCGTAAAGCAGTTTTTGACCAAAAAAGACATGACACCAATTGTCCACCCCTCCTACTCACCGGATCTGCCCCCCCCCGTGATGTCCTTTTGTTCCCCAGACTCAAAAGGAACATAAGAGGAAAATGTTTTACTACTGTGGAGGAGGTAAAACAAAAATCACTGGAAGGCCTAAAGAACATCCCAATAAGTGAATTTCAAAAATGTTTTGAACAATGGAAGGATCGTTGGCAGAGGTGCGGTGTGGTCAAGAGAGAATACTTTGAAGGCGATAAAAATTTGGTGTAAAAATATTAAGAAATAAAAAGGTTATTATGAAATTCCCGTTTTTTTTGAGTCCCCCCTCGTAGATATAAAACTGGTGTTGCCAAATCCATGCTTGATAAGCTAGAGTGTTAAGAAGGTATTTTATTGGTTAATTATTTATTTTAATATACTTTATGATCTTACGCGATTTATTGACTATGTTCCATTGTACCCCAGACCTGGGCCACATTTGAACAAAAAAGTATTTTACAAATACGTAAATATTTTAGGTTTAAGATTAATTTTTAATCTCTTTTTTGTGTTCAATCAATAGGTTTAGGTCTGTTCTTAATTGTGTTAAGCAAAAATTATGAAAATATAAAACACAGATTTTTGTAAAAATCGAAATAACTTTGTCGTTCCATTCTACCCCAACTGTCCCTTCCTAACATTTACTTAATAGATTTAATTACGATATTTCAGTAAGTACGATTTTGATCTGGTTATAAATCTGCACCGGTCAAGATCTGCACACTACAGCCCCCTCATCCCGACTTTCTGCCTTTATTTCATATTATTATTCTTCCGTGATTTTTGTTTTATATGACAAAGTTTGAAACTTTCCACTTAAAAAAAATTATTGATCAAAATTAAGTTTGTAGCACATTTGCTCCAGAAAGTTGTTCTGGGAAAGTGAATCTCTTCCTCTGTTCTTAATTTTTAAATCATTTTTGTAGGAAAACTTGAAGCTAAGGGTTGAAATATTTGCATAAAATGGAAATTGAGTAGACATAAGTTTGAGGAACTAATCAAACTTTATGGATAGGACACTGGTAGTTAAAGTTATATTAATAATTGTTATATCTGATATTATAAAAAAAAAATTGGTTACGTTTTTGAAATAAAATTTGTTGAGCAATGGGTTTGGCGCTTTTCTTTCGTTTTTGGACTGGTGATTTATGTAATAAACAACAATAAACGCTTTTACATAATTTTAAAATTTATAAGCGTAGTTTTTTAGAATGGCGTGAACAGAGGACGACGTTTCGTGCGTGATTCACGCGGCCGAAGGGGGTAAACATGCAATTCTGCACAACTAACTACCCTTATTGTTAGCCAGTCAACTCTATCGACTAAAATAAACGTCTCTACAAACCAGAATTATTATTATTATAATCATTAGTTATTGCTGACATTTTCGTATTTCGTTACCTTTCAGATTCTCTCAAATTAACACATCATATTTTTTTTTATAATTCTAAAACGAAACGAAATACTAATAGTTCAACACGAGTCATGGAATGACCAAATTTTTGTTGCGCTCTTTAATGAAATGTTTTTCTTTAAAAATAATTGTAATTTGGATTCCTTTACGTCTATAAGTTAGTAGTAAGTTATAAACATTTTATGGGGCAGTAAAAAGAGGAAGTAAGAGCTATTATTGAATTTGAGAAACAGAAGCACTAAAAGCACAAAATTTGTTACTCCTTAAATTGATGTTACGAACATCATCAACACCGCTCCTCTTTCATAACGACTTTTATATTTTTTATCCACTCAAACGTCATAAAATTTCAACAATTTTCTAAATAAGTAAATATCGTCTACTTCAACATTTTATTTGCATATTTATTTTATATATTTTTATGTAAATATTGTGGTTATATACCTAAAAAAACAATTTTGTCTATTTTAAAAAACAGCAATAATTGAATACAAGATAAAGTAGACATTCTTTGCCAGACAATAAATAAACAACGATGCACTTATCCACAAATGCATATAACAGTCAAAGATGAGTTCAATTTAAAAAATGTATGCATTTCAAGAGAAAAGTATAGAATTTCAGCGTAAACATTCAAATGAAATCCGTTATAAAATATATTAAGTAGTCATATACAACAATAATTATTATAAAATGTCTTGAACACCAACATAAGTTTATTAATATTCAATCTTATTTTCTAAATTGTTTTTATCCTTTTAATTCAATTCAAAGACAAGGACCTTCGAAGCCGTTTACCTATGCTTCGACTGCATGAGTTTGTGCGAACCGGGTCTGTGACCAAGGACTGTAAAGGAAACAGTGAACGTCCAAGAAGTATTCGAAAGGAAGACATTATAGTTCATTTTCCTATAATTGTAGTTCACGATTGAAGATAATTTTGAGAAAAATTTGAATTATATGTATTAAAGGCTCCATACCAACCCTAAAACTTATTACAAAGCAAAAGAGAAGGAACCTTCCTTTAATATTTACACATACTTAACTTAGAAAAATGCTTTAAATATTTTAGTATACGACAACTTAAATATACTTAAAACGGATTAATAGTTGCTGTGTTTATAAAAAACTGACTATTTTTTCTAAAAATTTTGAAGAAAATTGTCGGCCGCGCCAAAATTATATAGCCGGTTTAAATACAGTTTTTTGTAAAGGATAATTTTGTTTGTTCTTTGTTAATAGTGTTTCTTATTGTTAGGGTTTTTTAAATCATAATTCTGCACAAGGTTTTGATTTATAAATACGTAAAAAAAAATTAGATATCTTTATTTTTAAGTAATCTCTAAACAGTTTTTTTTCTTACGTTCACCGTGCTAAAACTAAATACCTGAGTGTATTTCAAAGTTCGGATGGCTCACTCGGTTGACATAGAGGACGACACCTAATGCTTGGGCAAGCATATCAAAAGTCCCGACCCCAATTTTCGCGTCTGTATGTTAATATCCAGTGATTTCAGAAAACATAGATTGTTTCTAATAGATTAACAGTGACGTAGTAAAATATTAAGTGGATGCGGGCTTAATGCCAATGACAGAACATTAGGAGGGTTTGGATGCTTCAAGTCACATGGTTTGTATAATAACGATTTTTTTATGAATTGCTAAGTTTTATAAAGTTGAGACAACGAAACAAGCAATGTACGTCACTACAGTTCGTCGGAGCAAACAAAAACCCCGAAAAATATGTGAACAAAACTTAAAAATTTGTAACGCTAAAATTTACATCCAATCGGGATAACAGAATTCACGTTGGTATACACACTGTTAAAAGCATTTTCTGTTAATGAACTACAGGGATGTTGTATTTTTAAATTATTGATTTGTGAAAACCCTTTTGTGTATATATTTTGACATATTTCATAGAGTGTAATTAATAACAATTAGTCATATTGATAAAACTTTCAATAACAACCTCTGCTAAAGACAAATATGAAATGTATGACATTTAAAAATTTGCCGTCAAGTTACTTTTTTACTCTGAGTGTACCATAGACTCTCAGCAATACTAGGTAACGCCCCATCGAGGATTTTGTTTGCACCAACTTGCTGTAATAGAGACTTTTTTTGACAACTTTAAAAAATAAATAACCCTGTCCTGTTTATATTTAAAAATTTTTATTAAATATTGTAGATATTTTATTTTAAGTAAATATTATTTATGATAGCTCCAAAATAATAATTTTTTAGGTAATACTTGTCAATAATTAAGATTACTTAAAATTTTTAATTTGATAAGTCATTTTGGTAGCACTTATTAGTTCGTTTGAAAATCGTTTCTTAAAATTAACTAACGTTTTAACCCTACTTTGTATGAAGTTTTGTGCTCGTTTAGTATTTGTGTTTTTCGAAAATTTGTCTCATTAACGTACATATTCTTGATAATTTCATATTGTATTCTTTTAGAATTGACGTCATCATTTTTTGATTACCAGCATTGCTTGTTTCGTTGTCTCAACTATAGTTTACATTAATGTAACAAAGTTATATCGATCGCCAATGGATGACAACCAACGGAAAGAAAATATTGACAGGTTCCTCATTAACAGCAAGTTTCAAATTACCACACATTCACCTATATAAAATTATCTACCAATGAACCAACAAAGTTACTGTAACAATACATGTTTTCACAATAGTAATGAGTAATGACTATTGAATTAAAGTGCTTTTCTGATGTGCACATCAAAGAAAAACCATCAATTTTTCAACCTCGAGAATGTAGCACTTTTAATGCGAATTGCACTCGTTACAATGTAACTATAATTTTTTATTACTATTCTACAATTTATATAATATTTTTTAAACTTCCATGTATTAAAATAAGATGATTAAAATACGCTATAATCAATGTTTTAATTTACCATAGATCAGCGATTTCAATGCTTTTTCTGTTAGACGATGTAAAAGGTTGTTTCAGTAAAAACAAAACTCATCAAAACTGTTAGTAAGTAAGTACTATAAAAATTAGATAAAAATTATGTATTCCTGTGCGTTTAACTCCACCTTAACCCTTCGTTAGTCACCTGGTTATCGTAACGAGTTTAGTCACCTGGTCTACGATCGTAGACCACTTTAATTTCAATATAAAGCATATAATTTTGAAATTTTGAATGATAATACAGCATTAATTATATTCTCTGAACTCTACTCAATGATATGGACTAGTTTTTACGTCAGAATGTTCGTCTATTTTGTATGAGGCCAATAAAAACAAAACAGCTTGCATTTTTCACTGTTTAACGACAATCATTTTTTATTTCGCTCTAATAACGCCTTTCGAACAAATTTAAAAAAAAAACTTGTATTCTTTATAATAAAACATAAACAAATTTAACTAAAATCAGCAAAAATAAAAATTTAACACAAAAATTAAATGCGTTATAGGTCTTTAAAAACGGTACATTTTTAATCGCTTACACAATCAGTGCAGCTGTCTCTCATGTGATTTTTACACGCAAACCCCCTCCAATTCACGCAAGACCGTCTAGAAGATTTGTTGATACATATTTCGTGAACAAAGATGACAACGCCTGACATAATTCAAGAGTTGCTGAGGGGGTTAAGGCGGACCGTTTTCGGTTGCCAGTAAGGATCCAGCTCTCTGCCTCATACCTCTTGGCAATCAAAGTTTTTGATCTGAATTCGTTTAGGGTCAGACATAGTTTTAACTCAAATGTATAATATTTACTATGTACCAAAAATTCAGATTTAATATGTAGGGAAAGTGGCATGAAAGAGCCAAGTTTTGAAGAGCCATTATCAAATACGCGGCAGTTTTCATACGAATTGTTCATGTATTATTATTTTAAGATAGCAACCCTAGCCAGATATCGCCCACAAAAATTTGACCGTTCACCGTCAATAAACGGCGCCGATACGATATATTGAAGATTTTGTCGTCAAAAAGTAAGGTTTTGAGTTCGGTTTATTTGTTTTCTAACGCCTATACGTACAAAACTAATAATAATATGATTACACTATAATTTTATAGAAATATTAGGCCTTCTAATAACGTATATATTTTGCAGGATAATCTTTGATTTCATAGTAATTTTCGAGACTTTGTTACTTTTCAATTGCATAATATGTAATAATAATTGTAGTAACAGCAATCAAGAGTGGTACCGATGCAAAGTTGTAACAGTTGGGCATATGAATCTTGTGGCGTAAAAGGGATATTGCATTATTTTTGCTAAAAATGTTTTTAAGTTTTTGCAATGATTGATCTCAAACGTCAAATTTTTTGACAGTTTCTTAGATTTATGTAAGTAAATAATTTATCCAGAGTTTGCGTTATTTAAAACGTTTTATAATTATATAAGATCTAAAATTTTAGCTTAAGATTATTATTAAATAATATCTTCGTTCATGTGCAGTTTTAATCTTGTAATAAGAACATGGCTCATTCAAAACTTGGGTTGGCTCTTTCAATACCTATAGGTTATGAAAGAGCAGAATTTTATTTTTTTTATAAATGATTAGAAGTCGAAAAATATCGTTAATTTTGAAAAATGTTTTATGACATTACGTACATAAATGAATGAACAATGACAGATTAAAAAAAAATGATTTATTTATGTCCTTCTATATTATTTATCCCTTTTTTTAAAACTGGCTCTTTTATGCCATTTTCCCCCTACTTAGATTCATCAAAATAATAGAAATAATATTGTGCAATGCAGCCAGAAACTGTAACGTGGATGGTCACCTGGTCTACATATGTAAACCAATCCTGTTTGAGCCCTTATAATATCCACGACAGCACTTTTCAAGCGAACCCAGCACACTTATTAGATTAAGGGATGCATTAGTGACAGCTACTGAAAAGCGCGCGAAGTTTAAAATACAAAATGAATAGCTATAGGTGTTTAAAGAGAGGTGGTCTACGATCGTAGACCAGGTGACTAACGAAGGGTTAAGAAAAATCAATTCAAAGTGATTATCGAAAGAAGATATTGCAGGTTGGTCTTAAAATTATTGTAACAGTGTTTTATAGTGTGAAATAAAGTCACAAAAATAAATGCAAAAAAGTTTCTTTATCAGCCATGTAACAGGTAGTGAAACCGGTTTTACATGTTAAATTTGTAATCTTTGATTGTCAATATTAGCAAATTTAGTACCACTAACATGGTTTTGCAAATTTCCCACGTATAAAAGACAACCATTAGTATGTGTATACAAAAGTTGCCAGATATTGTAAGAAAAGTAATTTTCGTGAGAACGTCCTTAATGAACACCATAATAACTGGTGGCGAGTCCTGGGTGTACGGGTACGACCTTTAAACCAAATCCCAGTCGTCACAGTGGTAGTATTCTTCGTCACCAAGACCAAAGACGCCCCCCCCCCAAATGCTGAGTAACCACAAGGTGATTTTGACCGGTTTCTTTGACAACCACGGTGTAGTGCACCACGAGTACGCACCACAAGGTCAAACAATCACGAAAGAGTACTGCAAGGATGTCCTCCATCTTCTACGTCAAGCTGTACGGGTTAAGAGACCGGAGTTATGGTCCACAGGAAATTGGCGGCACCATCACGACAACGCTCCAGCACATTCCTCGCACTTGATTCAAATTTTTGCCGCAAAACCACACTCCTGTGGTTCAAGGGGCTCTTTACTTGTCAGATATGGCCCCTCCGACTTTTCGCTATTCTCCAAAGTAAAGAGGCCATTGATAGGAACGCGATTTCAGACAAGAAAAACATTATGACTACAACGACTGCCGAACTAAACTCCATTGCGAAAGAGGTTTTTCTAAATGCTGCCAACAATGGCGGTACCGCTGAGAAGTGTGTGGAGTCCCAAAGGAACTACTTTGAGAGTGATTAAGTTTTCAACGCTCCAGGTGTGCCAGTTTTTTTTTCACGATCAAAGGTCGGACACTTTTCTAACAGATCTCATATATGTAAACCAAGCTAAAGAAAATTTGTATGAAAAATTAGGAGTTCTATTTACAATTGTAACTTCTTTTTGTTTTTCAATGAATATATGTACCTACACGGAGAAAAAAATATCCTTATAAGAACTATCCGTGTCGCTATTATAGCTATACGTAGTATATCTTTCACAGGGATACGCCGTATAGCTAATTTAGCTATCCAGAAGTTCCTTATTGTGGATATTCAAAGTGACATTTCGTCAGAACAACGATTCGATTGGCTAATTTAGCAATAGGGCGTATCCCTGTGAAAAATAACTATACTACGGATAGCTCTAATAGGGATACGGATAGTTATTATAAGGATATCATTAATAGGTGCTTTGAGGTTACGTTAGATAGTTGTTATAACGATATTTTTTTCTCCGTGTACCTATAGTCCGGCCAAAAAACATTTCAAATAACAAAAATTACGACAGAGCTAAATTTTGGTTGAGACCTTGAGTACACCATTAGAAATAAAATATCAAAAGTCCCCATCGATTCCCTGTGTGCCAAAAAAGTTATTCGGGGTCAAAGGTCAAAAATTGAGATTTTTTTGATTTTTTTCGAAAACGGTAAGTTTTATCAAAAAAGTAGTTCCGACAAAAATTATAGATCTTAAAATTATCTACAAAACTGGTCCTTTCTACTTTTTTTCTAAGAATTACCATTCGTTAGATATCGCGATTCCACACTAAAGGAAAAAATTCAAGGCTCAAGAAATTTTTTTAAAATCTTTTGGTGATTTTTGACAGGCAGTATTTCAGTGAAAAATGGTCGTATCTAAAATTAAAAAAAAGGTTTTTAAACCTCCAAGATTCTAGTTTTCAGATCTTTTAGCCAATTTTTTTTTACTAATTAGGTAATAAATAACAAAAATGGAGATAGATAATAACTTTTAGATGTATAGTAGGGTAAATGCGCCAGACCGCCGTCCGGCGCCAGATCTCTGCCCGTCAGCAATAAAATTTGTAAAAACAATAAAACACGACTTGTTAAACAAACTTGTCATGCGCTATTTAGTTACACTCATATTTAGTATTAATTATAATACCTCAATTTTCTGTTATGACTTTCTGTATAGATTTCTTGTTAATGCAAATAAAAGCAAGTGCAACGGTTCTCTCAATTCTACGTTTTGTGATTCAAAGTGGTAGTGCGCAAACATTTATTTAACAGTAAGTATTTCATATAATTCTTCGTTATAAATCTTAGAAGTAATTAAGTATAAGGTATCATATGTTTCTTTATCATTATAGACAAAATTTAGATAATTTGATTGAAATTGTTAAATATAATTAAAAGGCCGCTAAACGGTTCAAATAAATTTGCGATATTCTATTTCGGCTGCCGCGCGAAAACGGCAACTGTTACATTGCCAATTAATTATGTTTATTTGTATTAAGGCTTACGTATTTTCCGCTCTTTTTTGATAAACCTCGTAGAGTTTATTGTTGGGAATGTTGTGTCTAATTTTCGGCCGCCCAAATAACAATGTTTTTTAAATTATACGGTCTTAAAGAAGGCCTGAGAAACAGTATGATTTTGCCGGTTATCGAATACTACTGTTTGTAATGATTTTATAGAGGCATATAAAAGGGTCGGTTGTCGGATACGTATTAATATTTCGTTTTTTATAGATGCCATCTTTTAAAAAGTGTAAGAATAAATAAAAAAACAAAAATAAAACACAAAACACAAGGTGCTCAACCATAAAAAGAAAATTATATTCTTATCCAGAAGAATGTCTTAAACGAGCCCTTTATGAAATTCGGGAAAATGGACTATTCATTCGTAAAGCGAGCAAAAGATATGGGGTTCCTAGAACAACAATTCAGGATAGGATTCATGGCAGAGCGGAAGATACTTTAAAAAAACCAGGACCTGCACCTTTATTAACGAAAATTTATTAACGAAAATTCATTGCTCGAACTGTGATGGTGAACTTAATAGTGATACAGAAGAGAACAACGACAAAAATATTGGATGCGATTCTTGTACGCGATGGTATCACTTAAAATGCACCAAATTTATGGTATTTTTATATGAGGAAGCTGCAAATGAGGACTATAAATGTGATTTTTGTGGTTGAATAAAATCAATTAAAGTTAAGGAAACATTTTGTACAACTTCAGACATTGTTTATTAATACATTTTAAGAATAGTTATTGATGTTTGTTATGCTTAGATTGACAATTTGAACATAATTTAGCTCGATGTTGTAGACAAAATATAAAGTAATTTGTAATCGGTCGTCGTAAAATTTATGATGACTAGCCTTCTAGGGTTAATAAAGTTTGCATTTCTTGCTAATAAATAAAAAATGTGACTAGCTAGCTAAAATAACTAAAAATAAATAATAAAATATGCGATTAGCTAGCTAAAATAACTAAAATTCAACGTCGCATTGTCGGGCCGAGGTCCAGCTTATACAATGTCGATAAATAGTGTTTGAAGGCCGAGCAATGGTAATATTGGACATTTTTAAAAGAAGTCTAGTTTCTTAAATTAATTCTAGTTTTTAAAGACTTTATAGCTGAATCTAAAATAACAATAGACTAAGTTATCAGAACAAAAAAAAAATATATTTAGAAGAATTTTAAATTTTCTAACTCAGTTCAAACTTCAAATTTTAGTTAACTGGCCGTCAACCGGCGCATTTACTCTATGTACCTTCAACATATATCATGACAACGTAATAGATAAATATCGTAAGGAATTAATGAGGACGGTAATCGTAATGTAAGGCATACATTAAGATGTTAAAAGTCGCTTAGAATTGGAATTAAAAGCAAAACTTGATGAATATTTTTGGCTTTCGCAGAACTATTGTGGTGGTGTAGTGATCGTTGATATATTTTCTTGAAATAAGCTTTGGTAGTTAGCTTAAGAAAATTATTATAAAAAAATAGAAACATTTTTAAGGGTGTGTTAAAATATTTTACAATACATATTCAAAACTCAAATAAAATTAATTACAGCGCTGTTGCAGTATACTTGAATATGGTTTATAGAAAAAAAAACAAATTATACGATATTATATGGTGGGTCAATATGGATCATTCATATGTGGTGGAGTTGTCTGTTTTTCCTAAAGAGAAAAGACATGTAAATAGTGTTGTGAAACTATGTTGGCAGGTTGTAATCCTTAAACCGCAAAAAAGTCGAAGAGGGAAGCAAAATCCTCGCAATAGACAGTATGTATAGTTTATGTGTTTTACTTATTTAAAGAATAGACAAAGAAAAATGTCAAAAAAGTGATGTAAATTAAATTAATACTTAAATTTAATTTTTGGTTTTTAAATAACAAGAATAAATATATTTAGGCGGTTCTTAGTGATAAATTTTTTTTCTTCTGTTATTTAAGAAGCAAAAGTAAAGTTTTAAATATTTTATAAAATAAGTGTAATTTGTTGGTGAAATAATTTAATTGTTTAATTGACGACAAAACCTATATTATAACTTTTTCCAGATGATAAAAAAAATTAGTTGCAAAACTGTAACAAATAAAGGTGACATTAGAGAGTCATCGAATACCGTTTTTTCAGCTTCTGTTTTACAAGAAAAAAAGAACTTCGATAATCAGATCAAATTACAAAAAAGTATTACAAAATGAAACAAAAGACGAGTCCAAAATAAAACAGTATCAAAGAAACCAATATTTTCTACAGATAAAAAGTTTAATTATACTCAACCAATAGACAGTAATATAAAACTTATAAAAATTATTCGGCAACAGGAAAGCGAAGCAAAATATCGGCTATTGATCGTAAACTATTTTACGGATTGTATGGTACCTATGTATTGTTAAAGATATTAATGAATTTTAATAAAAATGTTTTACTTTTAGAATGGTGTAATCGTGTTCCTGGAGAAGCCATTACAACCAAGGAATATATTAAATATTTAAATAAATGCATGTGTAATAAGGGAATTATAAACAAAATTGAAAGATAAATCATCATAATTAATGATATCAAGTTAACTATAATTCATGTGTTTAAATTTTATTAAAATAGTTTCCTGTTTAGTCATGTTATGTACAATTGTAATAATAAAAATTATCGCTCAAAACAAATAACTTTCTTTTTATATAGTTTTTAATTAATTTGAGAAATAATATTAATATTTGAAAAAGCATTTTTGCCGCCATATTTTTCTTATTTACAATACGAAGCAAAAAGGTCTTATTTGGGTTTTCAAAATAATCCTAATAGCACCTTTTAACAGTCGAAAATGGAAATAAGCAACACTTGTTAAGTATAGAAAGGGATCTATTCCTTTTGTGAAATATACGAATAAGGGGTGTTATTAGATTGTAAGAAGAATTTAAATTTCGACTCGGGACGGTTCTCTCAATTCTACGTTTTGTGATTCAAAGTGGTAGTGCGCAAACATTTATTTAACAGTAAGTATTTCATATAATTCTTCGTTATAAATCTTAGAAGTAATTAAGTATAAGGTATCATATGTTTCTTTATCATTATAGACAAAATTTAGATAATTTGATTGAAATTGTTAAATATAATTAAAAGGCCGCTAAACGGTTCAAATAAATTTGCGATATTCTATTTCGCGGCTGCCGCGGCCGAAAACGGCAACTGTTACATTGCCAATTAATTATTTTTATTTGTATTAAGGCTTACGTATTTACCGCTCTTTTTTGATAAACCTCGTAGAGTTTATTGTTGGGAATGTTGTGTCTAATTTTCGGCCGCCCAAATAACAATGTTTTTTAAATTATACGGTCTTAAAGAAGGCCTGAGAAACAGTATGATTTTGCCGGTTATTGAATACTACTGTTTGTAATGATTTTATAGAGGCATATAAAAGGGTCGGTTGTCGGATACGTATTAATATTTCGTTTTTTATAGATGCCATCTTTTAAAAAGTGTAAGAATAAATAAAAAAAACAAAAAACAAAACACAAAACACAAGGTGCTCAACCATAAAAAGAAAATTATATTCTTATCCAGAAGAATGTCTTAAACGAGCCCTTTATGAAATTCGGGAAAATGGACTATTCATTCGTAAAGCGAGCAAAAGATATGGGGTTCCTAGAACAACAATTCAGGATAGGATTCATGGCAGAGCGGAAGATACTTTAAAAAAACCAGGACCTGCACCTTTATTAACGAAAATTTATTAACGAAAATTCATTGCTCGAACTGTGATGGTGAACTTAATAGTGATACAGAAGAGAACAACGACAAAAATATTGGATGCGATTCTTGTACGCGATGGTATCACTTAAAATGCACCAAATTTATGGTATTTTTATATGAGGAAGCTGCAAATGAGGACTATAAATGTGATTTTTGTGGTTGAATAAAATCAATTAAAGTTAAGGAAACATTTTGTACAACTTCAGACATTGTTTATTAATACATTTTAAGAATAGTTATTGATGTTTGTTATGCTTAGATTGACAATTTGAACATAATTTCGCTCGATGTTGTAGACAAAATATAAAGTAATTTGTAATCGGTCGTCGTACAATTTATGATGACTAGCCTTCTAGGGTTAATAAAGTTTGCATTTCTTGCTAATAAATAAAAAATGTGACTAGCTAGCTAAAATAACTAAAAATAAATAATAAAATATGCGATTAGCTAGCTAAAATAACTAAAATTCAACGTCGCATTGTCGGGCCGAGGTCCAGCTTATACAATGTCGATAAATAGTGTTTGAAGGCCGAGCAATGGTAATATTGGACATTTTTAAAAGAAGTCTAGTTTCTTAAATTAATTCTAGTTTTTAAAGACTTTATAGCTGAATCTAAAATAACAATAGACTAAGTTATCAGAACAAAAAAAAAATATATTTAGAAGAATTTTAAATTTTCTAACTCAGTTCAAACTTCAAATTTTAGTTAACTGGCCGTCAACCGGCGCATTTACTCTATGTACCTTCAACATATATCATGACAACGTAATAGATAAATATCGTAAGGAATTAATGAGGACGGTAATCGTAATGTAAGGCATACATTAAGATGTTAAAAGTCGCTTAGAATTGGAATTAAAAGCAAAACTTGATGAATATTAAACTAGAAGTAAATATCTCATATTGTGGCAGACAGAATTTAATTAAAAGGCATAAGTTCCTGAAGCAAAAACAAAAATAAAGACTTTGTCGGTGTTTTCATTAAAGGTTTGCGACTCAAACGGGGGTTGTAATCGGTTAATCAACAATCACAAAGCGATAAAGCGAACTTTATTACTACTTCTAACCATTAGTGTGTTCCTTTCCATTCTTTCGTCTTATTCAACGCAAAACTATTGCACACTTTGTGGAAAATTTAACTTTTTCGTTTTGAGCAAACCGTGCAGAAAATTATCGTCGTAACCGTCGAGCGAGCGCGTGTTGAAACGTAAATAATTCCGTCCCCTCGTCGTGTTAAACTCTTTAAATCAATCAGAAATTTGTGTTGAATAATTTTGTAGGACGAGAAGAATTTTGAGGAGGTTAAAATAGAGAGATAACTAAGATTAGGCGTGGCTCCGTTTCAGGTCTAAATTCGATAAGGGTTATAGGCGTTTGTGTAACTTTATCAACAGCGAAACTCGAAATGGAACAATGAGAAACCTTCCAGGATTTGTAACAAAGTAAATACTAAATTACGCTTTTATTTTTTTCGTCTTGTGCTTTCTTCTAAAAGTAGCAATAAAGCACGTGACAAAAATTACAAAACGCTCCTTCTTACACACGAAGCTTTCATAATCTAATTTCCTAACATTTTACAACGAGTTTCTTTTTGAAAAACAAATATCTGAATGCAAGAGAAAAAATTAGCGCACTTTTAATCCCGACTTTTATATTTTTAAACGAAGAACAGTTTTGGGAGCAACAAATAACTTTAAACAAAGTGGAAGCTAAACGTTTTACGATTAAAATTCAAATTAACAGCTTTAATTTTTAATTGGTGCTTTGTGATTATTTTCTGAGAGCCGCGTAATTATCCGACAACAAATTCGTAAAACTCCCAAAGCGTCATATTCAGCTCTCGTACACTCTTTGTAATTTTTTTTCTTCCATTTTTCAGCCACTTTATTAATGTTCTTTATAACCGCTCTTTTCACAATAAACCTTTTAATTAAAATATGCCTTTCAGCTGACAGTGCATCGTTTCATTCGCCCATAAAATAATATTTTCTAAGTATAAACTAACTTTTGAGATTTATGCTCGGATTTTAGTTGTTGCTTTTACGTTTTAGATAATTCTAGTGTTTTATTTATTTTTTATCAAAATATAAAAACGGGATATTAGGTAATTATGTTCTAATTGCTTATAAAACTTGTTGAGCGCTGTAAGATCATTAAATACACTTTCGTTTAGTTTGAAAACAAAATTTTAGTTAAGAGATTTCTTTAGGAAAAAAGGCACTGCGGTTTATTTCTAGAGGTTTTCATGTTTAGTACAAGACATAATAACGTATAAACGCTTAGAAAATTTCTAACTAAACCTTACAATAAAGTATTCTTGTTAAACTAACATAAAGTTGCGAATATTATTTTGTACTCTATGGCAAGAAACCTGAGCACCGTTCTGTTTGTAGATTTAAATTTCCAAGTTGTAATATTTTTAGTTTTGTAACGTACAGTAGAAACGGTTTATAACGACATCGGTTATAACGAAGAAAGCTTATGGTCCTGCTTAAAATCCTATATAAGGTAAAGGCACCAGTAATTGACATGTAGCCAATATTTTGCACTTTTAGGTTTTCAAGCTAAAAATAAATTAATTTAAAGATTTAGAGGTCGCGGATCACAATTTTCTATTTCCCATTTATATAGCATAGGAAAAAAACTTTTTTAACTTTGGAATTTTATACCTCTGTATCGAATCAACTTATGTCAATGATCATCTTATATTTTTATAGTAAATTTAACGCTCTACAAAAAAAGTCTCTTATCATTTTTCCATAAATTGCTTTCTTCCAGAATTATTTGAGTCCAAAGTTTGATTTTCATCGAATTTTCGCGTTCTTCGAAAGCAATTTATGGAAAAATGATAGGAGACCTTTTTTGTAGAGCGTTAAATTTACTATAAAAATATAAGATGATCATTGACATAAGTTGATTCGATACAGAGGTATAAAATTCCAAAGTTAAAAAAGTTTTTTTCGTACGCTATTTAAATGGGAAATAGAAAATTGTGATCCGCGACCTCTAAATCTTCAAATTAAGAGCTCAAATTTTGACCAGGTCTTTATTTTGACATCCTCTGAAAGAATTTGCCGACTATTTGCAGAAAAAAAAAAGTCGATTTTTTTGAAACACCCTAATGTCACATGTCTATCTAAAAATTTGATTAGCTTTTATTTCCAATATTTTTTTTTTTATACTAACATACTCGATTTACGCAATTTTTGTTCCAGCAAATCAAATACACGTGGAATAAATAATCGTGTAAATTAAGAAACGAGTGTATGTAATAATAAATAAAACTAAATTTGAAAATTGTAATTTTTTTATGGTTAAACTACCGGTAGGTAATTTCACACGCTCCAAATTCAATAACGTACAAATAAAAGGAATCTTTTGGAAATCAACTGTTTAAAAATTACACCTGTTGCTAATACATTTACAACAAAACCACTCTGTTGCTGGATTTTTTATAATGACAGAAATGAAAACAATTGGCAAATTGTAAATAAAAAATCAGAAAGCTTTGAGGTCAGCGATTTCAATATCGCTAGTATTCCCGCAAAACACGATAAAATATTTAAAAAAGTTTCAAAAACTCTCGTTCAAGCGGACAAAAGCGCTAAATTGGCAACAATGTTTAGTGCCTAAACGTTGGTTAGACAAAATAAACAAATACTAAAAGTATTTATGATAGCTTTCGTTTTTGTTGGAAGAAGAATAGAGTAAAGAGGCAAGTAGTTTATGATTTATAGAGTTCTTAAAGTTAAAGGCGTTTGTTGAATATCTGTCACTATACTTGGGTTCTTTTTTGCCATAAATACTTTTGATCGTGAGTGTTTATTTACATTTTCCAAACCAACTTTTGCCAACATTAATTTTACTTCAGCTATTTACCGGCAGAATTGATATTATTTCCCAGCTCGGTAACTCTACCTCAAAGTTGTTATAATTATAGTATATAAATTAATTAGACCAATGTTAATAAATTGATTTTAGAATTTTGACACTTATCCAATTTGTAGAAGTAGAATTAATTTATTGAAATGAAAATTAAATTTAGGAAGTCGAAAACATTGTTTGGTATTTTTATAGCAAATAATTTTTCGATTAAAATCTACTTTTTTTAAATTTATTTGCAACAGCCTTTGGTTGATTCTGGTCATCAGATTCAAGTTTATTTGGCACAAAGGTAAATTCGGTACTAGTTTCAGAGGCGTGGTGTTTATTATTCGTAGAGTTGTGTGCTATATGAATATTACCTACAAAATTACCATTATGGAGTTTATCTTGACAGTAAACATGAATTGGTGTTTCAAACTTCGCATCATCTTTGTGTAAATCTCGCAAAATTCCATAACGGGCTTGGCTTATGACAAAGCTTGAGTTTCAAACAGAGAATAAATAATGCATTGCTTAGCTTAAAAATACCATAAGATCAGTTTTAAGCAAGCATATATTACATGTTGCATCTTATTGAGAATACATAGACTATTTATTTAAAAAATATTAAATAGAATTGATATACAGTCGAACCTCGATAAGTTGAAATTGAAGGGACAGCAAAAATAATGCGTCATATCAAAAACTCGAGTTACCAAAAGAAGTTCAGTTAAATACTTCCGTGTATATACATATATATCATTCATTTTTTATAGAAATTAACCCAACTTGATCTACAATCATTAACATTATTTATTTTTCTTAAGACCCTAAAAAATATAGTTACACTGTAAAAAATCGGGAGTGAATCCGGAGTGAATTTTCACTCCCATCACTCGGAGTTTCGGAGTAAAAACAAAAATCACTCCTCGCTCGGAGTTAACTTGGAGTTTTTTTTAGCGGATTAATTGCGGAGTGATTTCTCATCAATTTCGGAGTGAATATCGATTTAACTTACAGAAATTATTATAATTCGTTAAACACAATAGATTAAATTTAACATATAACCTAAATCTTCTTCTAAATCTTTACAATATAATTATAAAATTATTTGCATGACTGTAGTTAAGGTTAATGAAAGTAATAAATAAATAATATGTAAATAAGTCAATAAATTATATATTCAGAACAATATAATAATATAACAATTTAATCAAAAAATTACCTGATAGATGGCGTCCAAAGATATTTTTACAAAAATAATTTAAAAAAATGAAAGCACCATTAGTACTTCCGAACGCCATTTTCTGTTTTTTTATTTATATTATTATAAATCTAACAAGGGACCCTTTTTAGTGGTCCGTGGCTTTACGCAATAAGACCCACATCATTCGATATGGCATCAAAACCTACACTAGAAAGCGTTTTCAAATTTTGCGAAATGATTCGTGTTACGACAAGACAAGCTCCAGAAGTTTGTGTTAATCTGTCAAAACTGGTTTCCTCTATTATATATGGCGAATTACAAATTATATAACATAATCCGGTGGTCGACTGGAGAACGCGCTCGCTCTCCAATCTTTTGCATTTTGTTGCCCAGAGTTCGAATCCTCTAGGCAGCAAAGAGATTTTTGCAATTTTTTTTATAGGAGAATTGTTTATTGTCGTTTATACAATGATTGGATGTTTTTTTGTTAAAAAATCCGCAATGCCTGGAAGAAGAGTGGCTACTCCAATAAAGCGATTTCTTCCTACCAGGCGCCGGTTCAAGTGTGTTATCCCTAATTTGACGGATCCCTATGCCAAGAAGCTGGATGTGAAGAGTATTCTTTTGGCTTATGCTCTTATTGTCAACACCGGCTTTGCTTTCGACACTTTGTTGTCGTCGACCACACATGCTAATAAATAAAAATTTTGATCCTTACAATTTACTTTATGTTTTTAATTTAACTTTTAAGTTATAATTTTATAAACAACGTAATAACATATCGTTGTTCTTAACAAAACACTGGTCAAAGTAGTCTTCAAAAAGATTGTTTTTACAATTCTGAATTAATCACAACAATAATAGAATAGTAAAGCACTTCGTCCACACACTGCAAATAATTTTGACAGTATGCGTACTTATTGGTAACACAACCCTGTTAACGGAATAACATAAATTTATTAAAAACTTTTTAATTTAGTTTACATATTTTCCGGTGATATTGTGCTGTTTATACCTATTTTTCGTCGAAAAACACATCTAATCATTGTACACGGAGAAAAAAATATCCTTAATATAACTATCTAACGTATACCCAATTGACGTATTGTTTTGACAAGGATTCGAATGTCTAATTTAACGATATTTATAAGTCAATTTGACAATTCATAGTATGATCAAAACAGCTTTACATAGTATACTTATAATAAGGATTCATTTATTTGATTCAACCATTCAAACGAAAAGCTCTCGTAAACGTGTGCAGTATCCGTCGTGTAGGTAACTGAATAGTTAATTTGAGGATTTGAATAGCTAAAATAGGGATACGTATGGTTATTATAATGATATTTTGTTCTCCGTGCATATCCGTTAAATCACTATGACAAGCATCTTTTGAATGTCTAAAACAGTAATACGGATCGTTACTATAACGATCCGCAATAAGAAAACTCTGGATAGCTAAATTAGCTATACGGCGTATCCCTGTGAAAGATAACTATCCAACGGATAGCTATAATAAGGATACGTATGGTTATTATAACGATATTTTTTTCTCCGTGTATAAACGAAAATAAACAATTCTCCTTCGAAAAAAATTGCAAAAATCCTTTTGCTACCTAGAGGACTCGAGCCCGGGGTAACAAAATGCAAAAGATTGGAGCGCGGGCGCGTTCTCCATTCGACCACGGTATTATGTTATATAAAGTACAATTCGCCGTGTATAATAGGAAAAACCAGTTTTGACAGATCAACATAAACTTCTGGAGCTTGTCTTGTCCACTGCAAATCCAAGTGTTTTATTTTAAAACACTTTAAGCGTTTAAATACTTGTAGTCAGCAACTAAACGCTACGTAGTGTTTAATGTAAGATAAACACCACAAATGTTTAATTCTAAAACACTTAAAATGTTTTATATAGGAATGCATAAAAAATTCATAATTTTTAATCTTTAACATATTTATTTGACTGTTGTGAATTAGATTGTAAGTTCTAGTTGTAATCCATATTAAATTTTTGATATAATATAGAATTAATAGGGCTATTTTGTAAGGCATTTTTATGTATATTGTTATTATTATCATAAGGTTAGTTTTATTTCAAAATCTTGGTAAATTCTTGTAACACAATTGTTTACATTTTGATTTTGGATTCAAACTTTCCATTTAGGTTTAATGATGACAAAAAGCATAACAAATGGTTTTTAAAATATCCTTGTATGTTAAAAATTATAAGTTCGTCTTATTTACCTCTTTTATGTATATGTTTTTCAATGAGAATATCATCAAATAATAAATTTGAATCTGCCGCTGATTATATGTAGTTCCTTTGCACTGCCAATTGCGGCGTGGTAGTCGCATTTTGTTTTCCTTTTTTTACCGTTTATCGAAGCATCTTACTCTGTTTAATCTATGCTAACGAGATTTTAATCGTACTGAATCGACCAATTAGTAAATTGGCTGTTTAACGAATTGTTTAAGTTAAACCGGAAACTGAAATACACACACCATTTCTTAAACAGGCGTTAGCACAAACGAATAGTTAATCATTCACTGAAATACTGGGCGCAACAAATGTGCCTGTCATTGAAAAAACACAGCAGTGTGAGCATGGAACCGGTTTGCTGGGTAGTTTTCCAAACAATCAACAGTATAGTTTTACTTGAATGTAATGAAGAAATAATGCCATTATTAGCAGAAATTAATGATATCTGTATATGAAATGCCCAAATTTTATTTGTAATATCAAAGCTTGAAACTATTTATTATGAACCCCAACTGAACATATTATCGATACCAGAAATTTTTTAATTATCAATGTTGAGAATTTAATTTTTCCACACCCTCTCGCCCGTTTTAAAATAAAACATCTAACCTCTATTCTTTTAATTAATTTTAATCGATTACAATTTGTAGGATAATACATACAATAACTAACAATTTGAAAACTTTTTTTAATAACAATAATAATATTTTATAAAAATATACATATTTATTTGTTATATTAATTACAGATATAATTTAGTGACTTCAATAATTAAATTTGTTTTAAAAAATTAAAGTTCTATTATACAAACGTTTTATGGCCGAAACGTTTTTCTCCGTAAGCGTTTAATTTGATAGAATCTGTTTTATTATAAAGCACTTTCTATAAAAGTACACGGTAAATGACTAAACAGTTAGAAGTGTTTTTATCATTAAACAGATAAAGCGTTTTTAAATAAAGCACTTTAGTGTTTTATATTTCTTTTTAAAACACTTGTAATGTTTTATGTAATAGTTTAAACGTTTATACAGTTTAATTTCTAAACACTAAGAATGAAAAAAACACTTACATGTTTTACTTTCAAACACCAAGTTAAACACTTGGATTTGCAGTGTCGTAACACAAATCATTTCGCAAAATTTGAAAACGTTTTCTAGAGTAGGTTTTGATGCCCTATCGAATGATGTGGGTCTCATTGCGTAAAGCCACGGACCACTAAAAATTCCTATTATTCCAATAATTCCTATAAATTCCTATTATATTCCAGCAGGTTCCTAAATGTTTATACATACGTCTTAAAGTCCTTACGTTCTAATCGTAAAAAAATTTATATCCGTTAATAAGTTTGCCAATCTAAAATAATTTAATAAAAATTCAAAATAATTAAACCTTTTTGCGATTCTTTCCAATTTTTGTATTTGACGTTAATTATGTAATTTTATTAATTTATATAAATATAATTGCGTGACGTAGTCTTTGCTGTAAACTGATCTTACATTGTATGGTTGACGTTCTAATTTCTTTATGATTCCGACAGTGAAAATAAATAACTCTGCAAAACTCGAAATGTGTTTCGATAAATAATCAATAACTTAAAATATTCTGCCTAGGGGGTTCTATAATTAAAGAATATAAAATGCTCCCCAAGAGCCACAAAAAGAAATAATTCTTCGCTTTGTTCTTTAGTTTCTGTTTGCTTTCTTATTTCTGATTGTTAAGCTTATTGCCGGAAGCCGAGTTCTGTTTAATCTTGGTTTGTTTTTTTTTCCTGCTCTGATTTAATGATAATTTAATCTTTTGTTACAATAATTCAATATTTAAAGTTAATTCCCATTAGGTTTGGTTTTATTCTTTTTTTTTATTATTACTTATGGCGAGTGGAAACTTTCAATATTGTTTTGTCGTGTAAAATCTATAAAGATAAAAATTTATGGGGCTATTAAATTCGTACATAAAAACTGTTGAGTTTATAAGTTTCTAAAAAGATGACTTTATTATACGATTTTTTTATTATGCCAACCATTTTTTTGAAGATGAAATAAACAAATATGAAAGCTATCTTTTTTAATTGAAAAAAAAATTGTAGTCTGACGGTTGACCGAAATTGTTTACTTTTTACGAAAGCTGTCTCGAAATTAAATTAATAAATATTTCAAATTTTAATATTAAATTTTCGAAAAAAGTGAAGAGGTCAAAGATTTTTCTATTTTTTTTATTCAAGCAAGCATCCTCGTTGTTTGAATATGTAAATCTTTAACGCCTTTTCCTTGTACACTTTGATAAACGAGGAGGATAACAAAATATGTAGATTTTGTAAAAATATACTGACCATCCTTCCACTTAAATAAAATCTAAAAACTAATCTCCGATTTACGTCCAAAATAGAACCAACGCCATTTTCAGCCGATTTTAATATTTTAAAATTTAGATCGCAAATTGAAAATGAAATCCAAGGTTAATTTAAGTTTTTTTTGAACGGAAGGTATTTAAAAAAATTAAAATTAAAACAGGGATGGAACGAACTAGGGTAGAGCTGTTACCGAAGATATGAAAGTAATTCTCTTCCTTATATTTACACAAATCAAAATGAAAATTAATGGAACGCAGAAAGAGACCCTGCATGATAGCAAATTTAAATAAATTACTTTTCCTCGAGGAAAACTTTCAGCTAAAACAGCGTTATTCATTATTAATTTCCAGCATTCAAAGTACTCCTTTCTTTAATTTCTAATAAGCTTTACATAAATTTAATGAATGCTCTTAACCCTTCACACAATTCTCCCTTTTTGCTCTTTGCTTTAAGAAATATTTTATTACAAAAACCTTCACGCCTAAATTTCTATATTTTTTCTGCTTGCTAAAAATAAATTTCTGACCCCACAAACCCCTAAATCATTTCACGTAACGATTTTAGCGTTGGCAGATACGATATGATAATGTTAAACATTATTTTGTAATTTAACGTAACCAAAAACTTGTAAAATGGTTTCAAATTATCGCATGTTTATGGAGCGGTTGCATTTAATTTTCGATCTCACTTTAAATTTAGTTAACATATTTTTTTTAAGCTGAAGCTGTAAATAAACAAATATTTTAATATGTATAGCGCTTCAAATGTAATTTCTGTTTGCTCATTTGAATGTGTAATCAGAGTTACAAAACAAATTGAGTAATCACAGATTTTATTTAAACTACGTAGGCATTTTGAGCGTGTTTTTTTTTACTAAAGAGCGATTCTCTAAAAATTGACTTTTAATAATCGAAAAATATAAGGTAAAAAATATTTTATTGTTCAAATTTACTAAATATCATTTTCATGTAAGGTAAATCGTACAGTGAGTGACCGATTTGTTGCATCGCGATCTATTTTGATGTAAAGTTGCAAGCAAACAGCGAAATAGAGCGGGCGTGCTGATCTGACCGTTAGGTGATAGTGCTAAAATCACTCTGGCGTCCCAGATAAGTAACCACATTTAACTATTCTTGTGTTTGCTACTTACAAAAATTATTTATCTCTTGAATCCTGTTGAACTGTGAATATTCAGTTTACCGAATAATTAATTGTAAATTAAATTTTGTTTCCGGCCGGGGACGGCCCCGGCTTTGGAGGCGGTACACCATCAAATTTTAATCCTATTCAATCCAACACCATGCAATGTGGTCCATGTAATCACCAACTACCTTCAAACCAGATTGTTAATACCGCTTATCAGCCTTTAAACTATTATAATTCCTATCCGACTGCCCAGCCATATGCCTTACCCATAACGTCAAACACATTCTCTCAGAGATCTGAAACAGACACTAACTCAAACATAGATATGTATGAGATTTCTGACACAGAATCAGATACATTGCCTAACGAGTACCCTTGGCAGAAAGTACAAAATAAAAACAAAAGAAAACGCGGTACAGTTTACTCGACATCAAAAGAACCTCCAGCTTCGCAGTCAAGTGCAAGCACAAATCCCTCATCTCAGTCCAACAGATTTCATATATTATCTCAGGAAACGCTACAGCAAAATCCCAGTACATCAACAACAACAAATATGACTCCTAACCCTCCTCCCATTTTTATACACGGAGTTGTTAATTATCCGGAGATGACTAAATGTATAAACAATATTCTTGATCCAATGGATTATACATCCAAAACTATGAACGAAAATGTAGTTAAAATTAATGTTCGGAAGGTAGACAATTATCGCAAACTTAGTAAATTTCTGCAAGAAAAAAAAATAGTACACCATACTTACCAATTAAAACAAGAAAAATCTTTTCGCGTAGTTATCAAACATTTACATCCCACCATTGCAACGGCTGACATAAAAACCGAATTGGAACGAATGGGTCATAAGGTTAGAAATGTGTACAATGTCAAAAGATGGTCTGACAAAACACCATTGCCTTTATTCTTTATTGACATCGAACCTGCAGACAACAACAAAGCAATATACGACCTAAAAACTCTACTAAATATGTGTATCAAAGTAGAACCACCTAAGAAACGCATAGAACCCGTTCAGTGCACTAGATGTCAAGCTTATGGACATACAAAGTCATATTGTTATAAGCCCTATGCTTGTGTTAAATGTGGTAAAAACCATAACACTTCAACATGCACCAAAACAAGGGATACCCCTGCGACTTGTGCCCTCTGCGGCGGTAACCATCCTGCAAACTACAAAGGCTGCAGAGTTTACCAAGACCTACAAAAAAAAAAAACTGCGATGCCAATATACCAAAATCCAACTTACGCCCAAACTGTAAAACAAAATTTTCAATCAACTGCAATCCAATTACCACCCGAAGCCACCCTTACTAAATTCCTGGAAGAGTTTAAAAATCTATTTCAACAATTAATGCAACAAAATTCAATAATACTTACCATGCTTTCCACGGTCGTCAATAAATTAAAATAATGACTAGTTTTTTGCAAATCGCCCTTTGGAATGCTAACGGTTTACAACAACACAAAGATGAATTAATTCCTTTTTTAAAAATAAATAAAATTGATGTAATGCTAGTCTCTGAGGCCCATTTTACCTTGAGGACTTATATTAAAATACCTGGTTATGAAATATATCACACAAAATACCCAGACGGCACAGCTCACGCAGGAACAGCAATTTTAATAAGGAATTCTATAAAACACCACGAACTAGCACCGTTTGAAGAAAATTACCTACAAGCCACAACAATACAAGTAACTAGCCTACCTGGTCCCATAAACCTGTCTGCCGTTTATTGTCCACCAAGACATAGAATTACCCAACAAAATTTAAATCTTTATTTTGAAACGTTAGGTACGCGATTCATATCTGGAGGTGACTATTACTCGAAACATATGTACTGGGGCTCGAGACTCACCACTCCTCGAGGCAGGGAACTCTTTAAGGTTGTTCAAGACAAGAGGTATACACCCATATCTACCGGTAAACCTACTTACTGGCCAACAGACCATAATAAAATTCCGGACCTTCTTGATCTCTTCCTTGTTAACGGAATATCCAACAATTTTCTCAAAATTGATGATAATTATGACCTTTCGTCCGATCACTCTCCAATTATTTTAACAATCAGCACAACTGTTATAACTAAAGAAGATCCTGTTACACTGACCAATATAACTACAGATTGGATTGACTTCCGGAATTACATAAATGACCATCTAAATCTCAACGTCAGTTTAAAGAGTCCCGAAGAACTAGAAGAAGCCACAAACCATCTAATTACGACTATTCAACAAGCAGGATGGAATAGCACACCGCCACCGCAACGAAAGCCCCAAAACCATAATATTCCTCTACATATAAAACAGTTAATAGCCGAAAAACGTAGAGCCAGAGCTAGCTGGCAACGCAGTTACAGCGCACTTCACAAACAAATATACAACTGTCTAACGCGAAAAGTGAAACAATCTCTAAAAGAGTTACGTAATGAGGAGTTTAAACACTACCTCACTAACCTCTCCCCTAACGACAACTCAATCTGGAAGGCCACTAAAAGAATTAAACGACCCCAAAAATCCATACCGCCCATAAAAACTCAAGCTGGCAATTGGGCAAGATCAGAATTAGAAAAAACAGAAGCATTTGCATTACACCTTGCCGAAGTCTACAAGCCACACGATAATGATATAAATGCTGATATTGACGAGTACCTCGATGTCCCTCTACAACTCTCACTGCCAATTCGAGTCTTCTCGCCCAATGAAATAAAACGCGAAATTAATAAATTCAATAACCACAAAGCGCCTGGATTTGACCTCATTACTGCAAAAATTTTAAAGCAATTACCAAAAAAAGCAATAACAGCGTTAACAATATTATTCAACTCTATTCTGAGACTCACTTACTGGCCTACTCAACTGAAGTTTGCCCAAATTATCATGATTTTAAAACCAGGAAACCCCTAACGAGGTAAACTCATACAGACCAATTAGCCTTCTTCCAATAATTTCTAAATTATTGGAGAAATTAATACTATTCAGACTTCAAGAAGACGTACAGGTTGAAGAATATATTCCCAACCATCAATTTGGCTTTCGGCATGCCCACTCGACCATTCAACAGTGCAATCGTCTGACAGACATTATAAACAAAGCTTTTGAGAACAAACAATACTGCTCTGCACTCTTCCTTGACGTTCAACAAGCTTTTGACAGGGTTTGGCATAAAGGCCTCCTTTATAAAATCAAAACCATTTTCCTTGCCAATACTATCTACTTTTAAAATCTTTCTTACTGGAACGTCAATTTCAAGTAAAACTGGCAATGAAGTGTCAACTAATTATATCATTAGCTCAGGAGTTCCCCGAGGTAGTGTCTTAGGACCAACCCTATATTTACTTTATACTGCTGACCTGCCAACTAACACCAAAACTATAACTAGCACCTTTGCGGACGATACGGCCATCCTTGCATGTGATAACTCTCCTGTAGCAGCCACAGACCTTCTTCAAACTCACCTTAGTGTGATTTCGGAATGGCTGAAAAAATGGAAAATAAGCGTAAACGAAGCCAAATCCACGCACATTACGTTTACTTTAAGGAGACAACAATGTCCACCTGTTATCATGAATAACACTCCAGTTCCGCAGTCAGATGTTGTTCGATATCTAGGAATGCACCTTGATCGTAAACTAACCTGGAAAACGCATATCACTAAGAAAAGAAAAGAACTTGGCATTCGATGTAAGAAATTTTACTGGTTATTAGGAAAACACTCATGCCTATCCTTAAACAACAAACTACTTCTATACAAAACCATACTGAAGCCTGTGTGGACATACGGCATTGAACTATGGGGATGCGCCAGTACTTCCAATGTAGAAATCCTCCAACGTTATCAATCTAAAACGTTCCGATTAATAGTAGATGCACCTTGGTTCATTTCCAACAGAACTTTACACGAAGACCTGAAGATACCGTTCGTCAGAGAGGTAATTAACCAATACGCGCAAAAACACAAATCTCGATTACAATCTCATCCAAATGACCTCGCTCAATCATTACTGCACAATCCGACAGACAGAAGATTAAAACGAAAGTGGCCGCAAGATATATTTAGCTAGATAACCAACCATTATCGTAGTATATGTAAATTAGTTTTAACATTGTATATTATCTATATAGGGATAATACCATTGGGTATGATTCCCTTCCTGTCAAAATCATTGCCATACAATTAGCTTATAGGAAATTATGTAATAAATTATTTTCTGATTGCTAATAAAGATATTATTAAAAAAAAAAATTTGATGTAAAAAAATAGGAAAGAAACTGTTACAGTTGGAATAAGTTATTATTTCTCTTTATCAATTAATGAAAACGTTATCGCAATTGGGTCATAAATTTTGTAAAATTAACTATGAAGTGGAATGTTCAGTAAATGACCCCTATCGTACATAAAATAACCGGGTATAGGATAGTAAATGACCGATTATTTGATTCACCTATTCAACACGAATAATTAATAAAAAATCGTAAATGGTAAACTAATGCATGCCTACCTAAAACAATAGAATTACTATTATATTCTTTTTTAATTAGTTCTAGATTAGAATCTTCCTCGAACGCAGCATTATATAATGGTGCAAAATTTTGCTCTAGTTATCGCTGCTGTCGAGACTTGAGAAAGTATCGCTACCTTTATTTGGCAACGTTTTTTAAGTGGTCTAAATATTCCTACATCACATGGTTGCAAAATATGTGTAACATTAGAATAAAAGCAATATAACCTAATATCATTAACTTTACAAAAATCCTGAGCTTCCAGACTGATGTGAGGAGAATTACTATCAAGCAATAAAAGTGCTGGAAATTTAAATGCCTTAGGAGACGGAGATATTAAATGTTCCATAAATGTTAGTGATGCTAAGATACATCATATAAAAAAAATTAAGCTAAATATCTTCAACGGCACTTTTTCATGTGAATCAGATAATGGCATTTGCGATAAATCACATACTGAATGATCTCACTTTCTTAAAGAAGCATATGAAAACGATGCTGTCTTGCCATTTTCCGATTATCTTCCGATTGTCGCTTGCTCCGATTGACGGCTCCATCGGTTAGCTTAGGAACACTTTGCCAATATCGAAGAAATGAGAAATTGAGTCAATTCATGGTTTTTCTCAAAAGAAGAAACGTTATTTTGCGACGGCATCCTTAGATTGCTCTCTAAAACTGAAATAGTGGAAAACTCACTTTTTGAAATAGTGACTTCAAAATTCACTGTCAAAATAATGAATGAAGTTGTCATTATCATTATTATTCATTTGCATCATGGTACTTAATTTACAGTGCATAAATAACATTATAATTTATCAGGTAATTTAATTAAAATATTTTAATCATTTTTGTATAGATTTAAAGTACATAATTACACTGGCACACAAAAAAAGAAAAGTGGTCAGTACTTTTGATCAGACCCACCTAGGGTTATGTATTTCGATGCGCTGAATCCAAATCCGAAGTCTGTTTGGCCCGTACACCTCCAAAATATTGAGTAAATTGCAAAAAACTGCTTCAATTGGCTAAAAATTGTAGTATTTTGCAATTTACTCAAAATTTTAGAGGTATATTGGGTAAACCGACGTCATATTCGGATTCAGGGCATCGAAATACATAACCATAGGTGGGTCTAGTCAAAAGTACTGACCACTTTTCTTTTTTTGTGTGCTAGTGTTATTTATACACAATCGATTATTTACAATTTCAAATTACTCAATGGCAATAAGTCAAAATATAACTGACAATGAATTAAGTTTATGTTTCACTCGATGTTTTCACCGATTCAATAAGTCAATATTCACTAATTGACAGTGGTATGCTTTTAACTATCTCAAATAGTGAATATTCACCGCCAAACAGTGACTTTTCACTCGTTCATAGTTAGAGAGTGCCTGGATAGATGGCGAAAATGTGTAGCTAGCGATAGAAAGTATTTACAGAAAACCATTTTTGATATTTCTCTTAAAATTCACGGGTTTTCTTTGACTGAAAAAGCGACATTTTTAACTGATAACTCTAGTACTTATTTATTGTTAACCCTATATATTATTTGGTAATTAATTTCAGCATAGAATGCATAAAGTAAAATCATTGCGAAATATATAATTGAGTGTTTTTACAACGACGCAAAGGTTCAAATTTATTATATTCGTCTCAAGTAAATTCATTGGCAAATGTTTGATTTCAACATTATCCTTGGTTCGTGCGATCTCATCGTCTACTTCTGCGGTTCTCAACGTATAGATAAAGGTAAACAACCAAAAATTAATGCTTCTCGCCAGTTTCCTATTATAATTAAATATTGTATTATGTACGGATATCAAATTAGTTTTTTCCCAAAGAATAATTATTAACCATTTAAATAACCAAAATGAATTTTAAAGCTTGAAATGATTGGTTTGAAAACGGCCTGCATGCAAATTGTGCTATTATTAGGACATGGATTATTGGAAAAACCTTTTAATAAAACTCGTCCTTTTTGTAAAAAAAAGGGCATTATATAAAAATGCTATTATAAATATGGAGAGAGTTATATCAGAATATTAGATTCATATTTTGTATAAGACACCCTGTCATGCATATTCAATATCGACCGTCTAAACCTTTCTGTATGCCTTATGTATCTACACAAAATTTGATTAAGATGTCAGGGGTTTTCGTTGTAAATGGCAGCTGACGTGCACGTTAGTTTGATTTTTTAAAAATTTATTTATTGCCTTAGTTGCATAAGAAATTCGGGAAACGCATTAGAACGACCTCCGTACCTTTTTCGTATTGTTAGGCAAGCTTCGCGTTTCCCTTTAAAGATTAATAATAACAGAAGCGCCACAAAGAGTTGAGAAAGTTCGCTTGGCTTCTTCGGTCTGAATTAATCTCGGAATTCTTTTATAGGAAGAGGAACAACTGGAAATTGGCTCACGTTTTCTTACAAAATGAGAGGTTCGGTTGTCGGTTTGCATTATTAAATTCAACCTTGATCTAAAACCTAAAGCAAAGGCCAATTACAATTACAAGAAACGTAGTGGGTGCTTTATTTTTACCGTTTCCTTTCTAATGTCGATACTTAGCACGCAAAACTAAAAGAAAACGGTCAGTTTACGTCTTTATATAGTCCTTTCCCCAAGGAATAACTTCACGAAACGTCGCGTTGAAATGCAGAATTATGTTAGACATCGTTCTCGAGTATGTGATGCAATAAAGAAGGCCTCTAACGAAATAACAAAAATTTCCTAAAAAAAGGGTCCAATTTATCTCTTTCGTCCAAATTTTTATTAACTCCCTATAATTTATGTAAGTCAGCTGAAGCCTAATAAACTTGCAAATTCTGTTTTAAAAACGCCTAGAAAAAACATAAACAAAGTTGACGTTCGTATCTGCAAAGCATTGTTTACTTTACGGTTTATTGCAAGCAAATTTTGAACGAAATTAAAGCTGACGTTTTTAAAGCGGATGTAACTCATAAAATTTATATATATTTATTCTCAAGTAAAGCTCTCGTTTAAAATATTTTTGCTAACTTGTTAAGAATGATAACTTTGCAGATCATCATCAGCCCCTATCATTTCAGTATTGGACATACATAGGTGTCCTGCATTTCAATCCAAGTATGTCTATCTGCAGCCTTCCTCCTCCAGTCATAACCACTAACTTTCTTAGTGTCATCCGTCTAACGTAATAACGGTTTTCCTCTCCTTCTAGTTGTTGACCATGGTCTCCAGTGTTGTATACGATGGTTCCATTTGTTATCCGTGTACCTGACGTTGTGTCCTGCCTATTTCCATTTTATTTGATTTATATGTATTTCTATGTCTTTTATTGTTGTACGCTGGCGAATTTCTTCGTTTTGTTTTTATCTATCAACGACAAGTGATTTTTTAAGGTGTAACTTAATTTTCTAAATGCCGTTCATCCTAAACGCATTCCTCTGTCTAGTTCTAATGGTCTATTTTTTTTTAGTGGACTTAATTTGCTATCCAAAGTATATTCGTGTACCTGTTCCATGTTTTGGTTGTTTATATTTACATCATTTTTTTTGCAGTCTTTGTCATTACCTTTGTTTTATTTTAATTTATTGTTAAGCCTGCTTGTCTTGATAATAAGTCTAGTTCGTTGAGCTTAACTTCCAGTTCTTCTTTTGTTTCTGAAGCAAAACTTATAAATGCTAAAACCCATTTAAGACAACAAGGGCGTCATAATTATAGGTTAGATGTCTACTTTCATGCATGATTCGTGTCATAGATAAATGAAGTTAAGATGTTCCAATTGGATAGGGAAACCTGGAAACAGCAAACGACGCGACGCGACCGGCAGTGCAGCTGAATTACTCAATAAAGTTCAACACCAAACAAACAAAATCTGTATTTATGTAGTTCTTTGCACTGCGCAGGGCGTGCAAATTTAAAATTTGTGTTTATTATTGTTTGAGGTTAACAGTAATAATGGTGGTGTTTAAGTGTTAAGTGATTTAAAAGGATTAGTGGATGAAATTTGATAGACTGGACCCTTAATATAAAGGCACATAATAGGTACAAGCAACCATTAAAATACGAAAATAAATCTTATAGGAGAAATTAGAGTTAGTTTTAAATGTTTAGATCGAGGAAACTTTTGCTAGTTTGCCAGAAAGAGGATGCTTTTAATATATTCATATTGGATATACGTTTCTTAGTATTTAGTTATTATATTTAGAAATTTCTTAATTATTTAAGTATTTATTTTGTCATTTAATTTAGGTATATAATTTTTAATGATTCACAAAGTTGAATTTTTTTTTCATATAGCTATTTACTCATTGTTATAATTTAATTTATTTTTTATGTTTAAAAAATTCATAATTTTTAATCTTTAACATATTTATTTGATTGTTGTGAATTAAATTGTAAGTTCTAGTTGTAATCCATATTAAATTTTTCTAATAATATAGAATTAATAGGGCTATTTTATAAGCCATTTTTATGTATATTGTTATTATTACCATAAGGTTAGTTTTATTTCAAAATCTTGGTAAATTCTTGAACACAATTGTTTACATTTCGATTTTGGATTCAAACTTTCCTTTTAAGCTTAATGATTTCAAAAAGCATAACAAATGGTTTATAAAATATCCTTGTATGTTAAAAATTGTAAGTTCGTTTTATTTACCTCTTTTATGTATATGTTTTTCAATGAGAATCTCATCAAATAATAAATTTGAATCTGCCGCTGATTATATGTAGTTCCTTTGCACTGCCAATTGCGGCGCGGTAGTCGCAATTTTGTTTCCCTTTTTTTACCGTTGATCGGAACATCTTACTCTGTTTAATCTATGATTCGTGTGATATATTAATACCAATAATATTAGTTGCTTAGCAATTTTGTTATGACAACTCAATAAAAGGTTTGGTAAGGGACCAAATTAATGTTTTCTTGATACAGTAAGGCCTCGTTTAACGTCTCTTCCATTAACGCTGGTTCGATATAACGCAGTTAGCTTTAAGCCTCAAAACAGCTCAAAGTTTTTTGTTGATTCAAGTTATTGAGATAATTCATAATAGTATCGTTTAACACTATTTTTTTTAGCACTCTGTGGTTTGAAAACGCATTCTAAGACTTGGTCGAGGGCTTTCTGTATCTTATTATTCTAAACTACTCTCTCAAACTGAAACAGTGAAAAATTCACTTTTTGAAATAATGACTACGAAATTCACTTCCAAAATAATAAATTCAAATAAAATTCACTGTCAGAATAGCGGTTCCCCTAATTATGAACCACTAACGAGTTAACGCCTTCTACGGGCACTGCGTATAACTTACCATTAGGAACTCACCGCCACCAGCGTTGTATACCTATTGCCCACTACTAGGTGGCGCCCCGCTTATACGTCGGCAAGTGTTTTGTTGCTGACACTATATAAAAGCGTCGCCTAAAACACCACTCGCAAGGAGAAGAACGTTGCCATAAAGAATTGCTATTATTGTTTGGTCACAACACTTAATACTATAGGAATCATGTTCTTGCAAAAAATTGAGAATCAAATGTTGTAATTTATGTCATTTTGGAAGAAATACAGCCTGTCAAAATGCTGAAGTAATCTGTGGAACAAAAGCAGATAAAGCCAGTGATGACTTCGCGGAAGAAAGTAGCGTCATCGATGATTTTGATAGTGATGATCCTGAAGATGAAAATTATGATGATGACGATGGCAAGATAACAGTCGCAAATGAAAGCCATTTATTCTTATTTAGTGACAGCGAAACTGAAGAAATTTTTAATGCAATCACAGATTCGGATGCGAGCAGCTCTCAAAGTAGTAGTAGATCCAGCATAATGAGTACAGGAAAGTGTTCCAATCAAGGAATGATAGCCGGGAACAAGAAAAAAAAACAATTTAAAGTTATAAAGGGTTTTCCATTAAGGATCGCCTCGCGTATATAAATACCGCAAATTGTCAAAAATCAGTCAAATTTTAAAAATTTAAGATTTTTTATTTTCTTTATCCAAAAGTACGAGTAAAACGCTTCAATTTGCTAAAAAAAAATTTTATAGGTTAATCGGTCATCAAACCACAGATATTTAAATATTTAAAAAAATTTTAGTCAAAATAGATTTTCAGAAAATATTTTTAATATTCTTAGTTGACATTTAGATAGTAGTAATTTTCAAGTAATAAGAGCTACTTTTAGTCCAAATTTTATTAAAATCGGTTTGAATTTGCGTGAGTTATTTTATAATCAATTTTGCCCTCAAAAAACGTATATATACATACATCTATTGAATGGGGAAGGACAAATATAAACTCACGAAATTTTAGCTGAGGATTCCTTGAACATTGACAAAAAAAGGGTACTAGTTTGGTTCCTTAATTCGCAGTCTAAGGATTAAAAAAAAATAAAAACCAAAAAATCACCTCAAAAAAGGGTTAAAAAACCTCCTTTTCGCGATTAAAACAATGTTCCGACAACATTAGAAGGTAGAAATTTTGAGGATTTTTTAGTTTTATCATTACAAATAATTACCCAAAGTTTGAAACCTCTACTCAAAATTTCATAACGAATTTGCCACCATACTTCACTATACAGTTTGAACTGCTGTTTTAACTGAAAGCAAAACTGTACGTTAGTGGGCGGCGGCGGTTTTAGCGTACGGATCTGTTTATAAAAGTTAAATTTGGCGCGTTGTCTATCCACTAACGAAAAGATAAGTTCGTACGTTTGAACGACGCCGTATTAAACCGCCAGATAAATCATCCCGCGTGTGACCAGCTGTTATTAACAAAGAACACTTATGTAGGTGAAAATACTATCGCCATGTAAACGAATCTTCGGGAAGAATGATCTATTGAAAAGTCCTATTTGTATTGTAACCCATTTCATGACTATACCTGATGTCAACCTTATTATTTTATCAGTCAAAGTAATACTGTAAATCATTTTATAGAATTGTAAATCGACGAAAAGAAAGCTGAATTTTTTCAGTATTTCACATGCAGCAACGACATTTATGTCCGACGTAAATTTGAATAATTTTAAAATATCCACCTGAGACGTAAAATGCGTCCTAAAAAATGTTTTAGTTGTCGTTCATCATTCGTACGGGCTGACTACATTTTTCTATTTCTCGTTCCTTCTATTTTTGACACATTTAAGACACGGACTCGTTTGTATCTTTCCCCATTCCTATTCCGGGCATGTGTCATAACCGGCAAAAGAAAACCCTACAAAATGTTTTATTTATCTTTTATCTCGATTAGAGTCGCCATATGTAAGAAAAATATGTCGCCCGAGTTTAGCAATATTTTAAAAAGATGCACCTATAACAACTATTCGACCTCATGTTTACGGTGGAAATATTTTCGAGCTCAAGTTTTCCTACATAAAAATCCAATAAAAGTAAACATTATGCCGTGTAGTTTTTGGTTTCGCTTTAACCCTCGCTCGTTTTTTTTTATTATAAAGTTATTCATAAATTGTGACGCGAGATTAAAATAGAAAATTACGTTTTAATATTCAATTAAAACGAAAAGTACACATTAATTGTATTGTTGCACAGCGCTATTTCACAATTTATATTTTTTTAATGTTAATTTTTAATACTTTCATTCTGAGAGGCTCATTAAAAATGTAAAAGAATTAACAGCAAACTCGATTACGTGTAATTAATTAAAAAGTGCCAGAGAGGAGGATGGAGATACTGCAGTAAAAAGCTTTTTATTGGTTTTGAGTAGTTTTGAGTAGTTTTATGAGTAGATTAGTGTATATTTTATCTAAAATATTACGTTTTTTTACAAACTCCTTCCATCCCAAAATTGTTGTCACATTTATTGTTTGAATGTCACATTAAAAAAAATTATTAAATAAAATTAATACAATAGTGTACTAAGTATTATTGTCTAACAAATAATTGTTAAAAGGAGATGGCTCATATGTGGCAAAAAATCTCCGGATGTGCACCGAAATTTGATTGCAGATTATTGTAGTGCGTTGAAAAACGAGTGCAACAAGGGGTCGCAAAAAATTTTGCGACAACGGGTACATGGTCAAAATGTAGTTAGAAGTAAAATGTGGAAAATTTCAAAGTCCGAATTGAATGCATAAAAGCTGCCGAAAAACAGTGATATGCATGTAAGCGCTTCTGGCCGAGTGGTGACAAAGTCAGCGAAGCAGAAGAATTGTAGCTACTTTTCTTATATACAGTTGAACTTCGATAACTCAAAGTTGAAGGGAAGCTAAAAATAATTTGAGTTATCAAAAATTCGAGTCATCGATATAAAAATATTAACAATGAAATATACAAGTCCTAGGGAAACAGGTTCAAGTTATCAAAAATTCGGCTTATCGAGGTTCGACTTATGGAGGTTCGACTGTACTTAAACTTTTCTTGAACAAACGTATCTTTTTTCTGACATTTTGCATAATATCTTCTCAACATTGTTTCATTATGAGTATAAAACAGTATTCCAATCGAAAAATGCAGATTTAAGATCGACATCGACAAAATTTCTAATGTGATTTTGAGCATCTTCCCGTAACACTAGAAAATTTTTTTATGCATGGTGAAACTCGGTGAACTGTGTACTATCATAATCTGTAATCAAATTTCGGTGCATATCCGGAGATTTTTTGCCACATATGGGCCGTCTCCTTTAGTTTTTATGTAATATTTTGTGGCAGGGGTGGCCAAGCTCCTTGATATTCCGAGCCATTTTTCAAAATTTGAAATTTTTTGCGAGCCGCAATTAAATACGTATTTAAAAGGTATGCAAAAAAGATATTAAAAATATTTTTTTACAGAAATTATATTTATTGAAAATATAAATAAAAGTACAAAATATGTGTATTGAATTTAAATATTAAAAATTAAACACATTTATTTGACTTCTTTTGATAATTCTTTAAAATTTCGAGAGCCACAAATAATCCTTCAAAGAGCCGGATGTGGCTCGCAGGCCGCAGGTTGGCCACCTCTGTTCTATGACAAGGGATTTCTCCGTCTTAATTCTTCTTCATTTACACCGAATGTTATTGAAATAATTGCCTAGTGGAATAGAAACACCGTTTTTGGACACTATGCTATTTTTGGACAGTAGGGGGAAAGTGGCATGAAACAGCCAAGTTTTGAAACAGCCATTATCAATTACGCGGTAGTTTTCATACGAATCGTTTATGTATTATTATTTTAAGATAGCAACACTAGCCAGATATCCCCCACAAAAATTTGACCGTTCACCGTCAATAAACGGCGCCGATACGACGTATTGAAGATTTTGTCGTCAAAAAGTAAGGTTTTGAGTTCAGTTTATTTGTTTTCTAACGCCTATACGTACAAAACTAATAATAATATGATTACACTATAATTTTATAGATATATTAGGCCTTCTAATAACGTATATATTTTGTAGACTAATCTTTGATTTCATAGTAATTTTCGAGATTTGGTTTCTTGAGAGAATATGTTTTGAAATAGCCGGACTGCAGTGTAATGAAACAGCCACCTTTTAATTCCATAAAATGCAATAATAATTGTAGTAACAGCAATCAAGAGTGGTACCGATGCAAAATTGTAATGGTTGGGCATATAAATCCTGTGGCATAAAAGGAAATTGCATTATTTTTGCTAAAAACGTTTTTAAGTTTTTGCAATGATTGATCTCAAACGTCAAATTTTTTGACAGTTTCTTAGATTTATGTAAGTAAATATTTTATCGAGAGTTTGCGTTATTTAAAACGTTTTATAATTATATAAGATCTAAAATTATAGCTTAAGATTATTATTAAATAATATCTTCGTTAATGTGCAGTTTTAATCTTGTAATAAGAACATGGCTTTTTCAAAAATTGGGTTGGCTGTTTCAATACCTATAGGTTATGTAAAAGCCAAATTTTATTTTTTTTATAAATGATTAGAAGTCGAAAAATATCGTTAATTTTGAAAAATGTTTTATGACATTACGTACATAAATGCATGAACAATTACAGATTTAAAAAAAAAATTGATTTATTTATGTCCTTCTATATTATTTATCCCTGTTTTTAAAACTGGCTGTTTCATGCCACTTTCCCCCTATATATACCAGTTTTGGACACAAATAATTAAAATATGAATCATTAAGGCAAATAACACTGGCATACAAAAATAAAAAAGTGATCAGTACTTTTGACTAGAACCACCTAGGGTTATGTATTTCGATGCCCTGAATCCGAATTTGAAGTCGGTTTACCCAATATACCTCTAAAATTTTAAGTAAATTGCAAAAAACTGCAATTTTTAGCCAATTGAAGCAGTTTTTTACAATTTACTCAAAATTTTGGGGATGTACGGGCAAAACGAACTTCGGATTTGGATTCAGCGCATCAAAATACATAATTCTAGGTGGGTCTGGTCAAAAGTACTGACCACTTTATTTTGTGTGCTCGTGATATGTTTTGCTATGTTATGCTACTTTTTTTACTATTTTTACGATTTTGGATAAATATATAAATAATCGAGATTAAGAGATTCTGAATTTGGATTCATTTCATCAAAATATACATATAAGGAAGATTTGATCTAGTTTAATCAAATTTTCTTCATTTTCATAACTGCAATTTTTAGTGGTTTTTTGCAATTTACTCAAAATTTTAGAGGTATATTGGCTAAACCGACGTCAAATTTGCATTCATTCTATTTGTTTTTTTGGTTTCTACCGACTTTTTTTTTCTAATAACTTTTAAGATTTTTGAATTGGCATTTCTTCTTTAATTTTTTTCTGCTTTTAATTATTATATTTTTTTTTTAATTTCTTTAGCTTTTCGTTGGTTTTGTATTGTGTTTTTATTTGGTCATAAAGTTTATCAAATATTTCATCTACTGATTGCTTTTAAATAAAAATATTTCATTATTGATTAGTAGAGATAGTATTATTATTATCAATAAAACAATTATATCTTTTAAAACTTTTAACTTCGCATTCGGGGAATGAAAATTATATAAGATTATATCATGGGAACACGAAGAAAGGGATGACGTTAAAGGTACTGTAAGGGGTTCGTTGGGTTTCGAACTAGGGTTGTGAATATTAAAACAATAGATTTTGGGAATTGTAAGTTAGGCCTAGTTTTTTATGTATTAAAAATTTAATACGTTTAGAAATTAAAGGAGTTTACAAAATTTTCAAAGATGGCGGGAATTATAGCATTTTAATAATTAATTCTTCAAAAAATTTACATTTAAAAAGTTTCAAGGGAATTTTTCTCTATGACTTGATTTTGAACTCTACTTATTTTTTTTAACTAATCTTATGCTCCGATAAACAAGTTTTCCGTATCTGAAAAGTTCTGAAAGATATCTCTGCAAATAACTGAGCTACCGTTTTTCTAAATGTATATTTCAAAGCAAGTCCGACTCTTCAACCCCGATTTTCTCAAAAATGTCAAATAAAACAAATATAATTCTTATACTTATCCTCGCCAAGAAGTCTGGGGAGTTTAAATTTACAAAGTTTTTAAAGATGCATTCAGAAATAACCGAGATATATATTTTTTGTTTAGGTATATGTGTACGTACATGTGCAAAAAAACAAAAATATGTCTTAGTGGACCTTTTCTTTACTAAACAATAAACTATACCGCTCCAACTTCTTCTACATAGTATATTCACAGCGCACGGGATCTGTTCAAAAAATAACCGAAATTAATTTTTTTCTTCTTCTCCTTGCGCCTTTTTATACCTGTATCAGGTTTAGGCGATTTCCCCGCTTGAAACTTTGTTGTGAACGTTGTAGTGTTTCAAAGATTCAAGGGACCTACAGTTTTATGTGGGTTCCGAAACACGGCAATTTCTAGGAAAATTTTCGAGCAGTTTTTACTCTTGCCAGGTGGTCAGCCTTGCGAAGAGAAGAGGAGCGTGAAATTTTCGATGGTCGGCGCAGGGATTCGAACCACTTCGAACCCACCTCGCTAGCGCTGCAGCCCAAACACTAAACCACGTGCGCCACGCTTTCTCTACTTTATTTTTAGTGCTGCCAACCGTATATTACTAAATATCTCTGTTGGCATGTAATTCAAAATGTTCGGTTATTTTCTGAACAGACCTCATATTAGCGGACTTTGAACTGATTTTACTAACCTTGGATTGGGTCAAGTACATATATTATTCTTCAGCTATCTGAAGTCGATGTCTGAGTCTGACAAATAAAACTTATTTATAATAAATTAAAATTTTTAGGTTTTGACCATATCGTTACTTTATAATAAAAATTCACAAAAGAGTAATAAAACTCCTGCCCATATTTATTTATTTTAATTCTGTTTTTAGTTTTTACTTTGGTGTGAATTAAAATTCATCATTTTATTCAATGAAGTTGGATATAATCTTGTACGTGTTGATTAGACGAAGTAAATCAGAAATGAGTAATAAATAAAGAGAACTGGGTGTTTCCTTTGATGTAAATATAAATAAATATGTAACGGGGGGCCATTACAACCCAATTAACCATTTCACGTTAGAGTAAGCTAATGAAAACATTTTATGGCCTTCTGATTAATGGAGGGTTGGCACGTATTGCATCAATTACAGAACCAGGAATCTCAGGGTAGCCGCACAAATCACCCTTATCGGCCGCGAAATAATATAAACATGTCGCGCATTTGAATATATGTAAACAAGAGAGGTGATTACGTTTCTCTTTGTATGTGTATGTGTGTGTGTCTCTGTGTGGTTTTGCGGAAAATGTGACAGGGGTTGGTTTAGCGAATTTGCACGTCTGTCGCTTATTCTAACAGGAACGGACATTATATTAAACCCTATGCCGACGACCCCGTTTCTAATAGAACAGATGCAGAATATGCACCTATGTTTTCCACTTTGCCGAATTTGCATGTGTTAATACTTTTTATTAAAGTCGATTTAGCTCTGCGGATGTCCATTTTTAAAACCCAGTAGGTAACCGTTAAAAATAAAATTTTTCAGTACAACGATAAAACATACTTTCATCGAGCCGTACTAATTGCGAACGAATTAACGGAAACTTGTTGTTAATTATTATAATTTTCTTCTTCTTGCGCCTTTTTATACCTGTATCAGGTTTAGGCGATTTCCCCGCTTGAAACTTTGTAGTGAATGTAGTAGTGTTGCAAATATTCAAGGGACCTACAGTTTTACGTGGGTTCCGAACCACGGCAATTTCTAGGGAAATTTTTGAGCAGTTTTACTCTTGCCAGGTGCTCAGAGCCTTGCAAAGAGAAAAGGAGCGTGAAATTTTCGATGGTCGGCGCGGGGATTCGAACCACTTCGAACCCACCTCGCTAGCGCAGCAGTCCAAACACTAAACCACTTGCGCCACGCTTCCTTTTTTATAATTTTCTAATCTATCAATATTTCCAAAAAAATGCTCCGTACTTATGTAAGCGCGTTAAAGTTACACTTTTTTGGCGTAACTAAATTATATATGATCACGTGCATATGCGTAGCTTGCGCTTGTGTATAGCTATGCAATACGCGCATGCCCGTTGAGAATATCCCTACCACCCTCACAGTCTGGGCTTCTTATGAGTTAACTTAGTCAGTATAAAGAACATGGGTCATTCCATATGAAATCAACAAATTTGAATTAAAAAGTGTGCCGCATGATTTTTAATTTTGATAAAAAAAATTGTAGATAATCTTTGTGGTGCCAGAAACGCTAAACCACCGCCATTTATTTTTTTTATTGTATAACTTCTGAACAGTGCCCTTTCGAAGTCAAAAATTGGGTCAATTTCATACTTGTACATAATGGGCTGTAGCTTTTTATTTAGAACAGGTATTTAAATGGTTCTTTTTATATTTGAAAGGGTCATAAATGTGCATTCTATATAATACAATAAAATTGAACTAAAACAATTAGGAACAAGATAGTGACTATCCGACTTTTCCATAATTTTTTCTCATTTTTACGATATTTGATTGGACGCTGTGTCAACCCTGTTGCATATTAAGGGTTGATTTTTTTTACAATAAAGTATTAACCCTTGTGATGTCGTGACATAATTGTAAATGTGCTAGAATAAAATCTTCTGCGAAAAAAAAAATGGTGATCATTGATAATTTTCAAAAAGCTCAACTTTGACCCCAAAAAAACCCATGTAGAGGAAAAAATAACAATCTGAAATTTTTAGGAAATATAGTTTATATCTTCGTTAAATATGTCCAATTAGTGCCGTTCTGTTATTTTCACCTCTTTAGGAAATATGATTTTGTTAAAAATGCTACTTTTACAAATAAACAAAGAAAATAGTTTGGGAGTTTGACAATTTATAGAAGTTTTCTAACTTATTTAAACTATTAGAATTATGTCAATTTATAGTAAAATTAATCAAATAAAAATCAAAATTTTCAAATTCTGTTTTTTATTAAAAATAATATAATAACAATAAAAAATACACGATCCCGAGTCAAAATTTAGAGCCTACATAGATCCCCGAGTCGATGTTTAGAACCTACATAGATTCCCCTAGTCCGAAAAAGACCCGATTTATAGCACTCTAATCCGACTAGGTCTGACAGTTAGCCCCTAGCTCCTACCATTCCTCAAGAGATGTGATTTTGAACCTCTGTCCGATAACTGCAAATACCGAAATCAGCTGAGCAGCGTTGCTAGTTGTTTTCGATATTGTAATTTGTTTGTTGATCACAAGTTAGCTGTTATATTACAATTGAATAGGTTTATATTTTTTTATATCATTTATACAAATAAAGTACGCGTAAACTAAATACTTTTTATGTAAGTTATGGTTTTAAGTATTGACATTGGTTATTACACTATTACGTTTATTAATTAACATCCAAATTAATTATATGTATATTTAAATAAAAAACTGTTAATACTAATAACTAAAATGTTTTTAAAATCTTGTCTATTAAATTTATGAGAATGGCATTAAATGGGTTCGACTATATGAAAAAGACGTGGCAACACTCCCTATTTACATGTGTTCTTTTACATTGATGACTGTCCACCAGTCAAGTAAATCTTATTATCGGGCAACCTAACCTAAAAAGTGCGCTCTTATTATTAATCTTTACCGATTTGTCTTTAATTCCGAAGAAACAGCAACAGCTTACTAAAAAGTTACAAACTCAGAAAGTAAAACCCATCCTACAAAATCTCAGAGTAATCCAGGTATTTTATAATTTTGAATATTGTTTTATCAAAGTTACTAGGTAATTCTGTACTATCAATGTATTTGTATATTATAATACACAATAAATATATATATATATATATATATATATATATATATACACACAATATTAGTTTAATTATTATAAATACTAATAATAATACTTATGATTATTATTCTTCTTTTTTTTTTAATGTAATTGTTATTTCAAACTTTAACTACGTATTTTAAATACAAGTATTCTAATCATTTTAAATGCGAATTAAATCCATATTATTATTATTATTATTATAAAATAGGGTACAAAGGTCTAAAATCGGACCTAATTTAAATTTTCATTAGATCCGACTTTGAACCCCAAAGTGGTAAAAATGAAAATTTGTACCACTTTGGAGACCAAAGTCGGACCTAATTTAACATAGGAATAAACTCTACTATGAGTCTCCGAATCCGGAATGAGTCCGACTTTAGGACGCTCAATGTCGGCGCTAAATTTCGACTCGGGATCCTATCATCGTTTTGTCCCCATTTCAAACAATAAATTAAAAGTGCGACGATATTCTAGCTCAGAAAATCTCAAGATAGTAAAAATTTGTAATGAAAAATAAATAATGTAGACCTACATGTTTTTTTTTGATAAATAACTGAATTTGAAAATGTTGACTTTTATTTGATTATTTTTATCATAAATTGACATAATTCTAACAGTTTAAATAAGTTATAAAACTTCTATAAATTATCAAACTCCCAGATTATTTTCATATTTATTTGTAAAAGTAGCACTTTTAATAAAATCATATTTCCTAAAGAGGTGAAAATAACAGAACAGCACTAACTGGACATAATTAACGAAGATATAGACTATATTTCCTGAGAATTTTAGATTGTTATTTTTTCCTCCACATGGGTTTTTTCGGGTCAAAGTTAAGCTTTTTTCAAAATTATCAATATTCACCATTTTTTTTTCGTAGAAGATTTTATTCCAGGACAATTATAATTATGTCACGACATCACAAGGGTTAGTACTTTATTGTAAAAAAAAATTAACCTTTAATATGCAACAGGGGTGACACAGCGTCCAATCAAATATCGCAAAAATGAGAAAAAATTGTGGAAATGTCGGATGGTCACTATCTTATTCCTAATTGTTTTAGTTCAATTTTATTGTATTATATAAAATTCACATTTATGACCCTTTCAAATAAAAGCAGAACCATTTCAATACCTGTTCTAAATAAAAAGCTACAGCCCATTATGTCCAAGTATGAAATTAACCTAATTTTTGACTTCGGATGGGCACTGTTCAGAAGTTATACAATAAAAAAAATAAATGGTGGTGGTTTAGCGTTTCTGGCACCACAAAGATCGTCTACAATTTTTTTTATCAAAATTAAAAATCATGCGGCACACTTTTTAATTCAAATTTGTTGATTTCATATGGAATGACCCATGATTAAATATTTTTAAGGGAGGCGCGGTTACATATCGTTTGGAAACCGCTGTCCTATTGTCTAATGGACTCTACATTGATCACAATAAACAAAATATTGATAATAATAAACGAACAAATTGTAATGCTTTTGTAGTGGGCGGGCCGGTTCAAAGCCAGTTTGATCACACTAAGCGGTTGATAACATTAACCGTGATCACATTAAGCGGCGTTTACTATATTTCTATATATGTAGATATTAGGGTGGCCCTTATTTCGTGTATATTCGAATTTTATTTCACGATAGTCCTAAATCCGTTTTAAATCTATAAAAAAAAATTTATGCCAAATTTTAGCTCTTAATTTTAATTTTAACCCGGCCCCACAAAAGCCAAAATTTTAAATGGAAATAACATAGGAAAAGATCTGTTAATACTTTGAAGTTTTCTACTTTGTGAACTAATAAACGGATAATATCGCAAATGATAGGTCTTATAGAAAATTTAACGCTCTACATAAAAGGTCTCTTGTAATTTTTTGCTAAGTTGAATGGTTCAAAAGTTATTTGAGGTCAAAATCAAAGTTCTAGTGAATTTGAACTTTTGAACCAGTTAAGTTAGCAAAAAATCACAGGAGACCTTTTTTGTAGAGCGTTAAATTTTCTATAAAACCTATCATTTGCGATATGATCCGTTCATTAGTTCATGAGGTAAAAAATTCCTAAGTAATAACAGCACTTTTCCTATGTTATTTCCATTTAAAACTTTGGCTATCGGGGGGGCCGGATTAATATTAAAATTAAGGGCTAAAATTTGGCATGAATTTTTTTTTATAGATGTAGAACCGATTTAGGACTATCGTGAAAAAAAATTCCAATATATCCGAAATAAGGGCCACCCTAGTATATATATTTGTATGTTACCGTTTCACTCAAACACCGTTCAACCGATCACTATCAAAATTGTATATGTATTTTTTTGTGGAGAATGTTTTTGCGTATTTTATTTTATTTTTATTTGACTTTCTGCTAATTTTTAATTATTGAATTTTGCCGCATTATTTAATTCTGAGATGATACGAAGTTCGCCGGGTCAACTAGTGGAATATAAAAGAAACTTACTTTTTTTCGATTGATCTTATATATTAACAAATTATTTCTGAATAGAGTGTCTCGCTGCTTTCAGGAATTAATGTTGAAGTAATGATCTTCAAATACTGCAAATATAAACAAAATGCGTGATTCAGAGTTTTGAACCTCTCCTTGTTAGTTCACTTGAAGTTACTACTAGTTAATAAAAATCCTAATATTAATCAATTAAAGTAATCATTTTACTTTAGAAATAATTGCTATATAAATTAACGTATATAAATTATGAAAAAAATAAACTAACATTAATAAGTAAAGAGAATAACATGTTTATTTCCAACAGTTTGCTGTAACTCTTCAAGTTAATCAATTAAGTCTTTTGATTTATCTTAGGGACCTACTATGTTTTGAATTTGTTAAATAGAAAAAAACGTACAGTTACTAGGATTCAGAAAATTAACTATTCTATGAAAAAAAAATAATTTGATACAATAAAAGCTAATCTGTGAGTAAGAGATTAAAAGCAAAAATTCCAAAGAAACTTTTTTTTAAAATTTGATTGTTACTAGGTTTTAAAATGGGACAATAGTCTATACGTTGCTATTGGTATTTGCTTATTAATGTTAATCATATTTGCCTTGTTATCCGCCATACATAAGAATAGAATAGAATGCTAATAGGTCTGGAAGTTCAGGCTAGCACGTTTTGCAAAATGTTCTAATGAAACATTAATACCTACAAGTGTGGGTAGTTTTATGAAAATTAGTTGACTTTATGTTATCTATAATTGAAGAGTGGGAATTCCAAAGCTTATAATAATAATCTCAAAATTGTAAGTGCTAAAAAAATCAATAAAAATAAAATGAAATATGATAATAATGATTAACTGTATGTCATTTATTATTGGCTGCATTAAACTGATAACATTAAAAAAGTAATATGACTATAAATATCATATAACCTTGGCCACACTACTCATAGTAAATTCAACAAAATTTAATTTTTGGCATAAGTATATGCCTCTTAGGCGCCTTTGAATTTCCACGCTTTAATTAGGGCTGCCAGATATTTCAGTTATGCAAGCGAGATAATAATATACAAGCTAAAAAATGTACAGGGGAATAGAATATATAGGTACCTTGAACGTGTCATAAAATTGGTGCAACAAACGTAAAAAACGTCCACAAAAATATAGTAAAATAATACATATCTATACGGTTGTGATTACAAATCACAATAGTAGCAGAGCTCAATTATTACTTTACTAATATAGGTATATTAAAATGCAAACTATGATAAATCAAAATACATAACTGATACAATTAAACTCAGAACTGTCTAATGCTTTAGGCAAATATTTCATTGGAATTAAGTCAGATTTCAGTATATCTTGCGCCAAAGTTGTTTCAGGTTATTTCGAAAAATAAACTTTGTACGATGAATCGTTACATCATAGTTTTTTTTATTTTCAATTTTACTCGTTACATAAAAAGTGGAATCAAAGTAATTACTCCAAATATTAAAATTTTTCTTGTAGAGCAGTAAAATTAATTTTTTGAACTTAAGGCTTTCGCGGTTATTAATAATAAAATTAAACCACTTACCAGAATCGATGATGGATCCTCTGGAACTGGCACTAGCACTGTCACTAACACTAACCCGATTACCGACACCAACACTAGTTAAGGCTTCCGGATGGATGCCGCGTCTTATTGTCTTATTTTATATTGTGTTATTGATATATTATTAAAATTTTTTGTTAGCTAATTTAGTTTAATTATCCTATTTTGATTTATCATAATTTGAACTTTTTGGTATTTCAATCACAATAAAATATTAACAACATTTTTCAGCTCTTCTATAATTTTGAACTTAACTGTACATATTTAACTGCTAATTAACATACACTGTCGGACGTTTAAAACTACGCGACCGACCCAATCGAGAAAATATATTATTTATGAGTATTAAAAAAAGGAATTATGACTAAATGATGAATGTATACGATAGCTTGACCATGTACACAAATGGTACAAAATTGTGAATCACAAATATTGGTTTTAATGTTTTCAAATACAAATAATATATTTACACTATTATGATGATTAATGATATGTTTCGAAATGCCCAAAGTGTCGACCCTGATCTACGTTTCAAGAATAATCTCAGTTATTTCGTTTCTCAAATTTTAATTTGTATTAACGTTTTATTGTAATCATTTGTTCAAAAATTGTTGTTCTATTTGATATACTTATACAAATTATGCTATTTATTGGTACTACCATTTATAGTTTCACTTACAATAAAACTTTTGATGGCTTTCTTATTCACATGCTTCAATAACATCAACAATATATTTATAGCTGTTTGGAAAAACATCGGTTTTAAATAAAAAAGACTACAACGTGCAATTTTAAACACATTATCGATTTTGCAATTTTATTTAAAATTCTTACTATTTCAACCCAGTAAAATCATTATTTTTAATCAAAAATTTTATAGCATCTGTGTCTAAGGGCAAACTGTTGTATACATTCGTCGGTTGGTCATAATTCCTTTATTTAATACCGATAAATGATATACCTATATTTTTGATGAGGCCAGTCGTGTAGTTTTAAACGTCTGTGTATTTAATAATTACGGCTACTAGTTAACCGAAAAATGCTAGTACCTTATCGTTCTAATAACAAATATTAGAAATTAAATTGAGAATATTTGGAAAATTGCCCAGATTTGCCAAATATGTTTGTACCCTATTACCCCAATGTTTGTAATAACAATACGCATTATTATAAAAATTGAAAATAAAATATTTGTATTTTTAAAACAATTAGGTTGTTAAATTTATTTATAATTTGTTTTAAAATACTCTCAAAATTATAAGAAATCAATTAATTTTAACTATATAATACTCCCACTGTTTCATATTATGATACACAAATACCTATATAACCTATTAGACAAATAAGTACTGTAACTTAACTCACTTATAAATGACCCTTAGCTAAACAAAAACATGTTTCAAATCAAGTGACTTTAAGTGTAATACTTCAAGTTAAAAATGTGTAATAAATACTTCATTATTTAGAATATTTTAGAAATCTGTATTCTAGTTTTTTATAACGATGCCACTAAAGTCATATGTCAAAATTAAAAAAAAAAATTAAAGAAAACATACAAATCGCATCTTTAAACCTCGAAATACGGAAGATAGACTTGGCAACAATGCTTCACAATTGAGACGTGAAATAAAGTTACTTATTGTAATCACTTCACGGGTAACATAAAATGGTTATAATAACAAAGTTATGCAAAATTTATTCTGAAACATGATATCTAAACGTTAAAATAATTGTGCAATAAACAATTTTAATAGACGTTTATTACGAGACATAGTATTCAAACAGTAAAATAAATTGACAATAAAGCACATACTAAATGACCTCACCCTCTTTTGAAAGCATATGAGGACGATACTGTGTTGCCATTTACCGAAAAATTAAAATGCTTTTTTATCAAAATTATTTCGATTTAGGACCTATTGCATGACAACTTTTATTTTTGACATTGCTGGCAGGTATTACCCGGTTTATTAATTATCAGTACCTATTCATTTGACACGCTGTATATTTAAGCAATAGAAAATTAAGAAAAACGTTTGATTATTTCTCTAATGAAATATTGTTTTAAATTGTTCTTTTGTGCTAGTCCACAGGTAACCGCGTTACTTCAAAACTTTAAGTAATAGTTTAAAGAGCACCACAACCATTTTCGTATTTTTCTTTGAATTGTAGCAACTGTTGCAAAATAGTAGTGGTCACAATATTACTCAATTGATTACTTTTGGTATAAATTTTTATTATTTGTACGTTTTGTTCAATTAGAGTTCCACAGTTTTAAAGCAATGTGTGCCATTTTAAAACGCTGCTGTTTTTAAGTTTGTAGTGTATCAATAACTCCTATAATAGCTTTCTACAAAATTCTGGTTTATCAAACTGTGGATTAATTTTCCATCCGTTTATTGAAAAGTAGAAAACTATTTTTTTTTTAATTTCAATAATTAAAGTGATTTTTTCCAAATGTATACTACAATATAGAATGAAGGGAGTAATTTTTAACATTTTTTGTAGTTCAAGTGGTGTAGACACTGATTTTCAACATTCATTTCTTGTTACCTGTGAAATTAAAAAACAGTTGGATTTATTTAGAGTCTTCATAACTCAATAACCTGATCCTCATAAATTTTGAGTTGATAGCGGCGTGTTCTTTTCGTTATGTATCAAATATTACTAAATCAAAGAGTTACATTCGCTCCAGTATTGTAGCTATTTATACTACATATTGTGTTCCTCTACAATCAGTTGAGGGCACCACAAAACTTGTGTCCGCCTTATCTTATACTTCAAGTTAGAAATTCTTGTATAATGGGTCATTCCATATGAAATCAACAAATTTGAATTAAAAAGTGTACCGCAAGATTCTTAATTTTGATAAAAAAAATTGTAGATAATCTTTGTTTTAGTTTCTCTATTCCTCTATTTCTTTATTTTCATTCTTTCCAATACACCAGCATGTGCAATATCAAATAAGTTGTCAAGGTCTCTCAAAATATGCTATAATTCAACAAGTTTCTTTACGCAGTTAGGAAATGCCTTTGTGGAAATTCTTGCTTTTTCCCAAAATATTATGCACTACCTAATCAATAGATCTGCACTTTCTCTGACAGTCAGCTTGACTTCGCGAGTATTATAAAATAAGACAGAGGGCTTGTCGATTAGATGGTAATTTTGCAACATTTAATTGATGGCTAAGCAGTCCAATAGTGAAAATACATTGTTTATCACTTCGTAAATCAAGCGACATCTTTTAGCCATAAAGAACAGCGTACTAATAATCTAAAAAATCACGTAGTTACAGGTCGCAGTGCAGTAACCGCGCAACTCGGTGAACAAGTTTAAATTGCAAGTCGGCACGGGTTATCGTTCATAAAATGGGCTAATATTTGTTTCTAGACTATATTGGGCTATTATTAGATAAACACCAAGATATTTTATGGCCTCTTCTCTAGGGTTCCAAGGGATAACGTTCCTATTTATATAGATGCTCCGGTGTTCTTTAATTCTTTTCAGGGTAAAAATTTTTGTTGCGCACTTGGTAGGATTAATTGATATGCACCATTCATTGTACCATTTACTCAATATGTTGATGGCCATTTGGAGTTGATTGCTGGCTGTATGTTGATCTGCGTCTTGTGTGAATATAGCGGTGTCATCTGCAAATAATGCTAGGTTGCTTTGTTGAGGATTCGGCATATCATAAATGAAGACGTTAAATAGGGCGGGGCCAAGTACACTGCCTTGAGGGACTCTCAAAAGATGATTTAGATATCGCTCTGGGGCCGATTCAGTATGCTTATCATCCTATGGCCTTTGTAAAATACTCATTTTTATATAGTTTTGATTTTTTACTAAACATTTACCTTTGTTTAAAGATTATTTATAATAGTATCTTTTTTATTTATACAACCATAATAACATACCTAAAACGGCCAGTATTCTACCGTAACTTTCGTGTTGTATAAATAAAAATGTCTGATCTTTTGTGGTTTTTTTCAACAATCACGTTCTTAGATCTAAAAGACATAAAGAAAACAAAAGGTCACGTCTTCAACCCTTTTACTGCAACTCTTTTCTTTCGTAAATTAAATAAAGATGGGAAAACTAAATTTTCTCACTTTTAAAAGGATTAAACTTGGCTATTTTAACAGAACTTGCATTACGTGCTTGATAACACATAACTATAAAAGTAGAAGTCAACTTTAAGTAGTAAAACAATTAGTTATGTCTTCTTATCTTGTTAGGAATAAGGAACGATGGGGGTTGCGGTATGCCCTCGGGGAACGGAAAAGACAGTAACTCCATGTGACACCTCACGTGGATTTTAACTGCGATTCTTTCACATGCTGTAAATCTTTTCCTAAAGCATAAAGAAGTCATTATTCAAAGATTTAACATCCACTAAACAAAAAACCACGCAAGAATGAATTGCCTAACACATCAATTTCAAAGTAAACATTAAACAAAACATTAGTTGGCGTTGAAAACGTATCAAGGAAGCCTCCCTCGGAAAATGGAGGTGGCTGCAACACTTTATTTTTTTGGACAGACACCGACAAATTTATTACTACAATACCCTTAAGAATTTTTTTTTGAAAATGTAATATGTAGGACGCGTATGAAGTTTCTTCCACGAAAGCTTCGTATACAAGAGGCAGTGGCGTACTCAACGTTTGTATCACTAAATGGGGCACTTCATGATATTATTCCCATTAATCTTTTCTCGTAGCGGACGAGGCTAGATTTCTTTGAAGATGTATCAAAGATTAAACTGTTCTGACAAATAAACCTAAAATCTTGAAGATTATTAAATTTTTTTATAACATCAAAATGCATTTCATAAAGAACTACTAAAAGCTTCTTCTTTCATGATTAGTTTTAAACTATTACCTGGTAGAAATTTTAAAACAAAGAATTCATTCTCAGACAAGAAAATAAAGAATATTTATATTCTCATTCCACCAATAAAGCGTTTATTAGCAATGTGTTGCATTCATAATTTAGTCAAATACCGCATACCTATTGTTATTAAACTTTTAATAATATTTTATATTAAAGAACTGATAAAAAGATTGACCTCCTAAAATTGTCTAATTACACTGGCACGAGATATTTGTACTTTTCTATCTTTTTGAACAGATTCCTATGTATTTTTAGGCACTATAGTTGAAAAAAGTAGTTAAAAAAAAATTTACCACGTATTAATTTTCACAAAAGAGGAATTTATGTTTCATATATGTATATGAAAATTAGATTAAATATATTTTTAACACTTTTCCGACAAATTGAGTTAATATAAATGAATAAATTCAACGAAAACCTAAGGTAAAAAAGTATCTAAATACCGTTTATTTATACAAAAGAAAGAAACTTGAAGAACAATTCAAGAAAAACCATTTAGAAAAAATAAGAAACTTATATGTGAGTAGCGTAATTAATAATTAATTATGTCCGAAAAGAATTGTTTTTAAACTTTTCAACCTGTTTCTACATATTTGTTAAGAGTTTTTGAAATGCATTTGTACTAAATTGTAAGAAATGTTTATTTTAACACTGTTTATACAATATTATAGGGGCAGAGGTAATTCAGACTTAATTCTAATTTATATATTTATGAAATTAAAAATAAACAAATTATAAAGCTAAATATTAATACAAAAACATATATATTGGTATTATTTATAAGTAATATATAATTTGATTAGATATTAGGGGAGACCGGGGTTGAAAGTCACAATTTTTTTCTTTTGTATTTATAGAGCCTATGATCCTAATTTATCAATGACATTTATGTATCAATAGATAGTGCATTTATTCTAGTTTAAAAAGAAATGAAGACTTTTTGTCTACCATTATCTCAAGAGAACATATTATAATTTTTCTGAAAAAAGAAAAGTGCCACTTTTAGCCCCGTGTCAGAGATGGTTGTCATAGTGTCTGGGGTAGGTAATCACCCGCTAAATAAAAGGTAAAATACAAAACGACAAAACAAATGCATATGCTATTCCTAACCTATTCTATCTAACGAACTTAGGTTATGGTAACAAAAATGACAAATGTATAATTACAGCCAATCGTTTATGTAGTAAAACCCCTAGAAACCAATAAAAAAGGCCGCACATATTCATGGTTGCTTTGCACAGGTAACAACTAGCCCCCGTTAACTTGAGCCAATTTTCCCCAAAACAGTTTTGGACAATTAACTCCCAAAATAAATTTAAATCAATGGTCATTTAAGAAACCATATGAATAATATCATGAAGCATATCTTAAGCATCATAAATACACGAAAAAGTAGGGGGAAAGTGGCATGAAACAGCCAAGTTTTGAAACAGCCATTATCAATTACGCGGTAGTTTTCATACGAATCGTTTATGTATTATTATTGTAAGATAGCAACACTAGCCAGATATCCCCCACAAAAATTTGACCGTTCACCGTCAATAAACGGCGCCGATACGACGTATTGAAGATTTTGTCGTCAAAAAGTAAGGTTTTGAGTTCAGTTTATTTGTTTTCTAACGCCTATACGTACAAAACTAATAATAATATCATTACACTATAATTTTATAGATATATTAGGCCTTCTAATAACGTATATATTTTGTAGACTAATCTTTGATTTCATAGTAATTTTCGAGATTTGGTTTCTTGAGAGAATATGTTTTGAAATAGCCGGACTGCAGTGTAATGAAACAGCCACCTTTTAATTCCATAAAATGCAATAATAATTGTAGTAACAGCAATCAAGAGTGGTACCGATGCAAAATTGTAATGGTTGGGCATATAAATCCTGTGGCATAAAAGGAAATTGCATTATTTTTGCTAAAAACGTTTTTAAGTTTTTGCAATGATTGATCTCAAACGTCAAATTTTTTGACAGTTTCTTAGATTTATGTAAGTAAATATTTTATCGAGAGTTTGCGTTATTTAAAACGTTTTATAATTATATAAGATCTAAAATTATAGCTTAAGATTATTATTAAATAATATCTTCGTTAATGTGCAGTTTTAATCTTGTAATAAGAACATGGCTTTTTCAAAAATTGGGTTGGCTGTTTCAATACCTATAGGTTATGTAAAAGCCAAATTTTATTTTTTTTATAAATGATTAGAAGTCGAAAAATATCGTTAATTTTGAAAAATGTTTTATGACATTACGTACATAAATGCATGAACAATTACAGATTTAAAAAAAAAATTGATTTATTTATGTCCTTCTATATTATTTATCCCTGTTTTTAAAACTGGCTGTTTCATGCCACTTTCCCCCTATATCACTATGCAAAATTTAAATATAATTACGAGACTCAACACAGATTCACAAAAAATTACTTTCACTGTACAAAAAATACAAACGTATATATTTCTTATACGGTATTTCAGAGAGAACTGAAGTACGCAAGGCGGTATTGTGCTCGGGTTTCTTTGACATGGGTAAACAAATTTATTAATTCATTAGGTTTGCTGTTATGGCTTTTGTGACAACCTACCCGTGACACAACCGTACCCGGTCTCTCCTACATCAATTAATTAATTTAACAATATTTTTTCAAACTTGAACTTAATTACTGAATTCAAAAGCGTGTATTCTTAGAAATGTACCAAGAATTTTAAGATGATACAAAAATTAAAATTTAACACTCACTTTTCAGTAGGTAATTTTCTCTCTTAGTAACATTTGCCCAATACGCAAGCCTTTATACTGTACAAACAAGCACACTAAACAAATAGTAAATTTCTAAATTAACCACTTCCTTAAAGGCCATTGACAACAATAGTCAAGCCTATGTACAAAGCCCAACTCTCAACCTTTCAATTTTTAATAGAAATGGCGAAACTGATCACAAAGAAGTTTATTTTTATTTCGTATTAGTTGACTTTCAGAATAAAAAAATGAAAGCGTCTTTTTTAATAATTGGTAATAACTTTAATATTAAACAATTCTCTCTAATAAAATGAATTTTTAGGTAAGGTGAAATGGGTTAAATGCAGACAAATTATGATAAATTTGACTTTCCATCCATATAACTTGATTTTTTTTTATAGTTACTTAACATTTATAGATGTCAACGATTAGCTCAATTTTTAATCTTTGATGGACATTGATAAAAACGGTCATTTCACTACTATTATTCATTTTTAAAGAAAACTAAAAATGTTTATTACTGTAAATTTTTCCGAAAAACGAAGCAAGTAGTACGTATACCTATCTATAAAATATCGCAAAATTTATTATTGTGTTGACGTTTATGATAGCTGTCATTCTGCTATTCCTACTATTCAAATAATATTATAATTGGTTGTGAAATAAAGTGTCATCATTATTTGGGTGTAGTATTAGATATAATTTTTGCCAATATAATACTGATTTTGTTGAACGTTTTTTTTTAAATACACCTAGCCCTCCTATAATACGGCTTCTTATAACACGATTCATAAATTGCGGGAAGCCTTCTACAATATGGTATCCTACAACACGGTCTCGCTCTAACATGATAAGGAAACTGCAAAATCTTTTGTAAAACACTGTACTACTGTAGCACGGGATAATATAATTTTTCTTAAACATATTTAAAAACTAAATTACCTTAAAATAATGACGAGAAGGAAGAATGAACTATGGTGCGTTTACATGAAAATATATAAATAAATTATAATTTATTTATTTATGTTTATTCTTAATAAGTTTTTCTAACGTAATTCTCCTTTTAGTGCTGGCTCTGGGTTGAGACCCTGAGCCAGCACAAACATATGAGCATAACACGGCATTTTTTAGGAACCTATCTACCATGTTATGGAAGGGTGACCTATACTAGTTTTAATTTGTCATAAATATTAGGTAATTTTATGCAAATATTTCAAACACAAAGAGGATTAACAAATAGTAATTAAAAACAAAAAATAAATTTTTTTAATTAAAAATGATGCTAAAAAAACAGCATTCTGCAAGACTCAAACTAACGACCCACTGTTTTGTAGTTAGGTGTGTTAACCTTTCGGCTATTTAGTTTTTTCCTAGGAGCACAAACATTTACGGAGGGACCAACCGCTCAGTAAAATATTAAAACTGTTTTTTTCAAGTATTTTGGAATAGTGTTTCGTACTGCTTTGGAAAATTAATTTTGAAGTAATGATCTTCAAATACTACAAATATAAACAAAATCTATGATTCATACTTCTGAACCTCTTCTTGGCAGTTGTAATAACACTAGGGTATAAAATTATTAAGATAATTTTATTTAAGGATAATATTGTAACGTTTTCACTAGGGTAACGAATATTAATAGTCGGTCACTTATTTTCATAACAATTACAATTTATTTAACAAAAGAATTAACAAATTTGCCTACACCAATAACTTAAATACTAGTAGATTTAATTAAAAATTATTTAATTTACAAACTAATTTACTTACAGTTTTAATTCACTAAACTAATTGATTTACACTAGTACAGTAATCCCTCAACATTCGCGAGGGTTACGTTCCAGAAAAACCTCGCGAATGTCGAATTCGCGAAAGTTGAATCTATCTTAATGTTGAAATAGGTGGGTTACGTTCCACGATGGTTGATATACGATGTATATAAATACAAAACAAGGTACATATAAACAAGTTTTAATAATTATACATACGTATTTATAACAATTTTTTAATTAAACTACCATCAATTTATTGAAATTAAATAACCATTCAATCAATGACCAATCATTGACCAATCAATAACCATAAATAACCATAAGCTTACAGCGTTTTCAGTCTCTTCTAGAGATGTATTCCGTACTTGGGAAACCTTTTTCGCACTCACAGAAGAACTAGTAGCGACACTTTTTCTAATTGATCTTCATTTTTTTTTATATAACGCACTGCCGACTCGTTTATTTTAAATAGTCACCTGACTGCTGACGCACTTTTCCCAGCACGCAACTTATCAAGTACTTTAATTTTTTCCGACAGAGTCATCACTATTTTCTTACGTTTCGGTAAAGAAGATATTTTAAAAAAAGTGTTAAGGTGTTACTTAAGCGAAACCGAATTGAAAACTAAAAAAATCGGTTAGGGAAGCACAGCGGGGAGCGCTGTTTGTTGTTCTAGGAATCATTCGACTCTTAGAACAAAAACAAACACGAGATATGTAATTATTACTGGGAATTAATGGGAAATGTTGACACAACTGCACAACTGAAAAATACATTATGTACAAAAACCCAAGAAACTTTTTTTTATAGATTCGCGATTAAGCGCGTACAGCTCGCGAAAGTCGAATTTTTGCTGCATTTTAATAATAGCGAATAAGCGAAACTCGCGAAAATCAAATTCGCGAATGTTGAGGGATTACTGTATTTATTTACAATGTTTATTGATTTACGACATTTATTTAAACAACGCGTTAAAGAATACCTTGAGTTTCACCGGGCGAGCCAAGTTGAGAGAGTACTGACAGAACTTAGTCTTATGTTAGACTACTTATTACTGGAGTTTGCTACGCTTATATGTGTGTTGCGGTATTAATTATCAGAGCTTCTAGAAGAGCGTGGATTGTCATTCAAGGTAATGTAATATAGAAGTATGTCGAACGCGTGTTTAGATTAATATATCGCACTTGATGACGTCAATCTCTTGCGTTCGATTAAATTAATCTATTAGGACCACTACATTCATTTATCGCGTTTGCTACAATGCGTAATTGTTTTCTTATTCGAATTTCATTTTGCCGTAGTTCTTATATTTCACACGCCTATTTGTATAAGTATAAAATTTTGATGTAATCAACTATCAAACAATAAAATTAATTCATTAAATATACAACCACCCACTAAACGCTAAATATTTTAAACATCGCACATGGAGAGTCATTAAAAAATAAATGATTGAGTAAAGAAATCAAAGCACTTCGGTCTTCTTCGAGCTACTCTGCTGTTAATTAAGAACAATTTGAGACATTTAATAAATTTTATCTCGTACCGTATTAATTGAAGTTAATAATTTTCTTTTGTTGTTTCTCTTTGATTTCATACAATAACTTAAAATTGGAAACCTTTAGTCTTTAGCCCTTAGAACTGTTGAGTGCTTTTACCTAAATATTCAAACTTATGTTTACTTAAACTTCAAAATTTCTCTTTGTGCTTGAATTGTTTAAACTCAGAATTATTAATTCTGTTCGTTCTACGTTTGTACACAAGTTACCTATTTAACAATTAGTGTTGCGATCAATAATTGAGATTAAGTATTCAAACAGAAATTCAATTACGAATTTAATAATGGCTGCTGGAAAGTTGCTTTTGGTTATTGTTATTTTTAGATTTTCATATTATTTGTGTATTTCCTAGTCATAACTGAAAATGCATGTGTATGACAAGTTTGTATTAAACGGATATTTGCTTTCAAAAACGAATCCGTAGAAATTTTAAGTAATTTACGTACTCTACGGTTTATTTGTACATCTCGTTATATTCCGAGGTAGTTTATTATTTATTAAAACTTCACCCGTTTCGGTTCGGAAATGTTTCGACGAATTACATTTGTAATTTAAAAATTTTGTAAATAAATTCGAAATTTTGTATAAAGCCTATTTTAGAAGTATCAAAATTGCTCGGGACCTAGACACGAAATCTTTTAAAACGGACTTAAATGATTTCAATTCCGTAATAATTTACATAGTAAGAGGTTTGTGCCAGCCGACACCTGGTTCATTAAATGTCCAATGAATAATTCTAAGAGACATAGACTGCATTACAAGTTAGGGCCTTCGTCTAATTCGGTGCCAACTTACATAATCCTTTCCTTTTACATTTTGCACGCCATATCAACGAATACTTTCCAACTTCTTTAGTTCCTCATTATTCATCATTTTTAATCCGATTATTCACTTTTTAGGCATACATCTTTTTTTAGTTTTTATGGTTATCGTTCTTTGAAAGCCACAGAACATAAGAGTAAGTACTCTCTTTGTTTGCATAATTTTATGTAGGTTTTAATAGAAAAAGATTTAAACCTCAAAAGACATGCTTGTTTAGTGCCATTTTACTAAAGCTTTTTTCTGGAATTAAATGGATTTATTCCTAAATTTTTAATAGGTTAGTGTTTGACTTAGTTTTCGTAATATAGGATATTGATAGCCATTTGACAAAGACAAAAATGTGTACAATTTAGATTGGATCTTTTAGTATTATTCTTAATAATTTAAACGTAAATTTTGTACCACACAGTAATTTTCTAAATTTTAAATGATTTGGTTAATTTTTATCAAAATCTTTCAATAAACTGGAAAAATATTTAAGTATATTTTGAATATACTAAAAAGTACAATCATATTAAAAATGATTTCTTTACACGTAGAAACGAGTACTTTGACAAAAATTTTAAAAAGTTGCAGAACCTAAATATTTTTGCTTATTGTAAAATTCTTTTCCTTTAAAAATAATTATGAATCCTCTCGACGTATTTGTCGGATGTAAAAATAGATGATTCTAGAAATTAGAATTGATTATTTAAATATTTTTTCCTTAATTTCTTTGAACCTAAAATTGTTACTTCTGTATATGTTAAAGGGGCCCTTAAATTTGTTTTTTAAATTTTTATAAAAAAATACGGACACGCTGAAACCTCACTAATTCGAACGAATTTTAAATAAATTAATAAATACAGTATAGCACGCAATGTGCTGCACGTCAAGCTTCTGAAGTAAACGTAATTCCGTCAATGAACACAATATAATAATTTAACACCACACTACTTTATATATGTTATAAAATTAGTAATAATAAGTCTACACTAATTTCTGTTTGCAGTAGGGAGAAAGTGGGATGAAACAGCCAAGTTTTGAAAAAGCCATTATCAATTACGCGGTAGTTTTCATACGAACCGTTTATGTATTATTATTTTAAGATAGCAACACTAGCCAGATATCCCCCACAAAAATTTGACCGTTCACCGTCAATAAACGGCGCCGATACGACGTATTGAAGATTTTGTCGTCAAAAAGTAAGGTTTTGAGTTCAGTTTATTTGTTTTCTAACGCCCATACGTACAAAACTAATAATAATATGATTACACTATAATTTTATAGATATATTAGGCCTTCTAATAACGTATATATTTTGTAGACTAATCTTTGATTTCATAGTAATTTTCGAGATTTTGTTTCTTGAGAGAATATGTTTTGAAATAGCCGGACTGCAGTGTAATGAAAAAGCCACCTTTTAATTGCATAAAATGCAATAATAATTGTAGTAACAGCAATCAAGAGTGGTACCGATGCAAAGTTGTAATGGTTGGGCATATAAATCCTGTGGCGTAAAAGGGAAATTGCATTATTTTTGGTAAAAACGTTTTTAAGTTTTTGCAATGATTGATCTCAAACGTCAAATTTTTTGACAGTTTCTTAGATTTATGTAAGTAAATATTTTATCGAGAGTTTGCGTTAAAACGTTTTATAATTATATAAGATCTAAAATTATAGCTTAAGATTATTATTAAATAATATCTTCGTTAATGTGCAGTTTTAATCTTGTAATAAGAACATGGCTTTTTCAAAAATTGGGTTGGCTGTATCAATACCTATAGGTTATGAAAAAGCCAAATTTTATTTTTTTTATAAATGATTAGAAGTCGAAAAATATCGTTAATTTTGAAAAATGTTTTATGACATTACGTACATAAATGCATGAACAATTACAGATTTAAAAAAAAATATTTATTTATGGCCTTCTATATTATTTATCCCTTTTTTTAAAACTAGCTGTTTCATGCCACTTTCCCCCTATAGCATTCCTATCTAGTTTTCAATAGTTATTTTCAGAAGGCTTGGATTTGACGACACGAGGTCAAGGTTATGATGCATTCACCACGGGATCGAATACGAAAAGCACACATATGAACCGATAGGCAAGTATGTGTAAGCATACGAGATGCCGTTGTGAATATGTCATAACCTTATTGTTAGATGACTGCTGTCAATTCAAGTCTACCGGGCCTTTCGTTTTACGCAATGTGTCGAACAATATACAGTTGACTCTCGATAATTTGAAACTCACGGGAGCATTGAATAAACTCAAATTAGTGAGAGTTCAAATAATCGACAGATACTAAGGACAAAATCTAGATTAACGAGAGTGTGATTTATGAGCAACAGTGAATATACATTAGGGTGGTCGTTAAAAATTAAATTTTCTTCGAAGCCTCAAAAAAACCTTCCTTTTAATGAAAAAATACGAAGAAATTTAAAAAAAATTTTTTTAACAAAAATAGCACGTGCCTCAAGACAATCAAAGTTCCTTTTTTGATAAAATTGTAGTTTTTTGTAAGTATCTTTTAAAGTATACGGCTTTGAGAAAAAGTTATAGGAGTATTTTGTAGGAAATTCAATTCTCTACAAAAAAGGTATTTTCCATTTTCTTCAATAAATTCATATGTATAGAGATATTCTCAATAATAAAATTAATTTCATATAGTCAAAATTTTAAGACCCTCATACATCATTCTTTCTTAAATATATATCATTTCGTAAAACTATAATAAATGCTAGGTGTTACAAATTTTTTTATACTTTAGAAAAAATGACGTTTGTAGGTCGTAAAATGTTGATTATATAGATTTAATGAATTTATTATTGAGAATATCTCCATAAATATGAATATCATGAAGAAAATGAAAAAGACGTTTTTTATAAGGAATTGAATTTCCTATAAAATTGTTCTTATAACTTTTTCTCAAATTTGTATACTTTAAAAGATACTTACAAAAAACTACGATTTTATCAAAAAATAAAATTATATTGTCTTGAGGCATGTGTTATTTTTGTTAAAAAAATTTTAAAAAATTGCCCCCGTATTTTTTCATCAAAGGGAAGGTTTTTTTGGGGCGTCGGAAGAAATTAATTTTTAACGACCACCCTAATATACATATATCCACTACATACTTTATTAGAATATGTACAATACATATATGTGGTAGGTACAAAGCCACCAAAACACAACATACTGCTCACATAAGAGAAATTATTTTGAAAAGTAATTTATAATTTTTTTCTGGGTAAGTAATTTCCATCATGCACGATATAATTTTAGACTAGAAAAAATTTAGTTAGTTGTTTATTTTTCGTTCTGTTGACGTTATGACTCATGAAAGTGAACGAAAAAATGTCGTTGAATGCTGGGTCTGATCGCGGGCGGTCGCTTGAGCAAGGTGCTTTTACTGAAGAGAAAATTTTCACGGTCGAATCGAACCATAAGCGCCAAAACCGTCAACAGCTGCTCAAGAAGGGTCAGCAGAAGACCATCACCTAAACAACCATCAGTCGTAGTCATTTCCGGGCTTCGGTGAAGACCTGGGGCGGTATTTGCACGACTCGGAAAACGCCATTGGTTTTCATTCCAAGAAACGTGAAAATCAATGCGGACAAGTATCAACAGCTGATTCTACAAGATGTTTTTGAGCCGTAGGCCTCGCAACACTTTGAAGCAGACGGATTAGGTCTTCAAAAAAACTGTACTCCGGCCCATTCTGCCAAATCAACGATAGCCGTCTGCAAACTGTTGTTTTACGGTTCCTGGGGTACAAACGTTTGGACGCCATACTCACCAGATCTCAACTCCATGAACTTTTCTGTGTGGTCTATCCTGGACTTAAAAGTCTCAGGAAGACGGTACACTACAGTAGAATAGCTGAAAGTGAGGTTAACACATGCCTGGGACGCAATTACAATAGAAAAGTGTACGACCATCGTCGGAAATTATCAGAAGCGCTTGCATAAATGCATTAAGGCCAAAGGAAGGAATTTTGAACATTTTTTGTAAATATTTTTTTTTTAATTTATTGTTATTGAACTAATAAAAGTTATTATTTGTTTAGTTGCATAAATTAATTTATTTATAGAGTACTATTATACTGTTAAAATATTTTTAAAAATTTCGGGAACTTTTCCCCACCCTGTATACATATGTGATTTACTTTGTGATACCAGAATACTCTTATTTGAATAAATAGAGCTCGGTGATTAGAACAGCTGAACACGAAGTTGAAGTATGTTTATTTTAATAAAACAGTTTATCGTTAATGTTTGAGCAGTGGTTGTATAGATTGTGTTTGTTGTCCCAGATATGAAATAGGTAAGGAAGCCTACACACTCGATCCAATTGACAAAATATGTTGTTAATGAGTAATATAAATAAAATTGAGTAAATGGGAAATGTATACGATAGTTCGTTCTTTTATATTGGAGCTGTTAAATTTTTCATCTAGAAATGATGACTTTAAAGTGATGAAATATTGATAATTCTAAGTAAAGTAGTTTCAATCTTAAATACATCTACACGTTATAACTTGTTTTTAAAATATAGTAAATTTTCAAAAAAAGATAAATATTTTATAGATATTATCAAAATTTATCAAAAATTTTATTGTAAGTGAAATTTGATCGATAAAACAACAATTTTATTCTAACTTTCAGATTGGGTCAAGCCTTGGCTGAGCATTGTCCGAGCGTAGGTCTCGAGCCTTGGAAAACCAAAAAATCAAGCCTGGACCAAGCCTTAGGAAACCAAAATATTGAGAATAGGTCAAACCTTGAAAAACAAAATTATCGTCTATAATATATATTGTATATGTTAAATTGCCATAGTATTAAATTAACAAGTGAAAAATATAAGTAAAATATATTGAAATCAAATCACTGTGCCTAGTTTAACCTAAAACTTAGCCCAATAATCATCTCTTGAGCTTGGCGTAACAGAATCAAACTATTGGACCGAGTCAAGGCCGAGACCTGCCCCAATAGTCAACCGCCAAGACTTTGGAAATGACAAAAGGTCCAAGGCTAAGCCAATCCATATCATTGTCAATTCTTATCAAGGTAGATTTATTTACATTAATATTCTCACTTTCAATTTAATAAATTAAGTACCTATAGTACAGGGTTTTGAATTTAAATAGAGAAAAATGATATAGATATATGGCACATTTCGGAGGCAGACAAGCAAACGAAAAGTAACGCGGACCAGCGCAATTCATTCTTTCAAGATCGGAATGTGCCACTTGGAGTTCAAATGTGCACACTCCATTTTTGAGGGTATATCAAGTGCCGCAACCTACTACAAATTCCGCTATAATTAAAAACATAAACTGTAAGATCATTTTGTTTACAATAAGATTTGTAAAAGTTTTCAAAACTTTTGAATAATCCCCCTCCCGACAGATTCTTTTTACGTTGCAATTTATGAAAGCTTGTTACGTTTTTAATTTGAAAACCTCGGGCGTTAATATCGTATTTCACTTGAAAACGGTTGCAGACATCGAGACATCACGAAGGAATGTTTTTTCGATATTCAATTTTCCGGAGATTAATTTTGTTGCATCACGCAAACAAATCAAGAAATTACACAAAACCAATAATGGTTCGTGCCGATTTGCATACGGACGTTCTTCTCCGGTAGCTTTGAAGGAGTCTCAGAAAAAAATGGTGTTAATTAAAGAACAACGTCCACAATTAAAAAATGGTAGAAGTTGGTCGTTTGTATACTTTCGTTACAAATAATTAATGGGTTTGCTTTAAAGCTTTGTCGTAAACATAGCGTGCAAAGAGTTATGTAAAACATTTTCAAACGAAATTACTCAACTTTAACGATTCCGAAACCTGTCTACTATTTCATCTCTTCTCTTGATACGATTAGGTACTTACTTTCAGTAACGAGATCAAACTTCAGAAATAATTGTCACACGATATCTCGGTTTAAATGTTCATTAAAGTATTTCTAGGCGGTCGTTTTTGTTTGCAATTAACTAAATTACACTTAGATTCCTTTTGGTTAAACTTATGCCAGCTTCAAATTCGCTTAATGGGGATTTAGGGTCTTTCAAAATTTGCTTGCTCGATTTAATACGAAATGGTCATCATTGATATTAAGGAATTAGAACGTTGTCGCATTAGTTAATGGCCTAAAGCCGTACAAATTTATTATGTTGATGGATCGCTGTAAGTGACCTAACTAACACATCAAAACTTGCTAATATTTATTGGAAATTTTCTAGGTGTTTTATTTATACATAATTCCTGAAATTGTATAAAATACGATGGGAATCACGAGCTGAAGTTTAACATGGATAAGATAATTTACATTGCTATAAATAAAAAACATTAGAAATTAATGAGTTAATTTTTATTTATTATTACAGTTATACTTCTTTTGGCGGTGGAGAGTAAAGTTTAGCAGTAAACAAAAGTGCGCGCGCATAGCTAACTAAAATTAGATAGTATTAAGTTAGCCGTCTAAGAAAATTAAATGTAAATTTTTTGTATTGTGAATGGAGTGTCAGCAAATGGAAAACGAGTTTTAAAATAAAAACATACTAATTTTATAAAATAATGATTTTAGAAACTGTAGTTGATGAAAATTTTATCCTATACGGAGAGAAAAGAATGGTAATTCTCACTATGTGACATGGTAATTATTACCATGTAACATGGTGATGACGATTTTTTAGAAATATTTGTTGCACATAGTAATTATCCCTATTTTGAATGGTAAGACTGGCCAGGCTACATAGAAATGATTTCCATGTTACATAGTGAGAATTAATATGCAACATGGTAATGGTTCCCATGCTACATAGGGGAAATTACAATATTTAAAACTTGTTGTTAACTTATACTAAAACTTTTGAGAATTATAGAGGTTATGCTTAACTCATACATTGGCCACGCTAACAACAGCGGCACTTATATTTACATTGGAATGATTCCTATGCAACATAGGACTCAGTACTATTCTCGAACAGCTCTAATTCTTATGCTACATTGTAATATTTACTATACATATTTACTATACATAGTAGAAATTACCAGGTAGAATAGCAAAGAGTCTCTTGGTACATAGTAGAGTATCCCATTTTTTAAAGATAGGTCTGGTTATAATGCTACATGGTAATAATTACCATGTTACATATTGAGAATTACCATTCTTTTCTCCCCATGTATGGTGGTTTAAAGTTTTAATAGTTTATTGTCATTAAGTACATAAATACAATGTTATGGTTTGAAAAAAGTATAGCGTTCAGAACAGTCCGTGTTCCAACCCGGCTTTTTGGCATTTTTTTGTGTCGACGTTGGTTAAATAACTACAAAAAATGCAGTCGTTTTACGTTCTAAATATTATTAATCATTTTAAATATTTAATTGTAATAAATATAACTGTAACATAAGCGTTATTAATGAAGAATAAAAGAGTTTTGGGAATAAGTTATTAGAAATGATCGAAAACTATATAGAATCGATAAACCATTTTACTGATGGAGATGTTAAAACTAATGATACTGGAAATAACGATTATAAAGACAGTTATTTCTAAATTAGACTAAAAATACAATAAGTAACATAATTAAACAAATTAATAAATGAAAGGGCTAGTGTGTGAACGGGTTAAAATACATTTTTGATTTTTCAAATTGTTTGGCACGTATTAAGGTTTTATATGTAAGAGAAATTCATAAACTCTTCAAATCTACAGTATATGTTAGATTTTAGAACGATACCGAATTGATAAAGAAGTTACGTAACACAACATGTACGGAATACTACGAAAAAAAGTTAAATCTGCTCTTATCTCAAAACCACATTTTTGACACATAGGCCTTTAATCCACTTGCCCCTTCAATTAGTAAAAGAGTCATAAATAATTTTCACCTATTGAATACCAAATAAAAGTGAGATTTTAATCTAATTTACTGGCCCGGTTCGTGGGTTTACGTCGCCCGAGTGTAAAAGTTTAGTTCCGTCTCCCTAATATATTACTGTTGAACCCCAATAAGTAGATGTCGAAGAAGGAATTACAAATAATCCAATTTTTTTTAAAAACTTTAAAAAAATTTCAGGCATTACAAAAACGTATAAAATGAATTATGCCGGACCCTTAGTTGTGCTGGTCGGGTGTGGTGCACACTTTGTACCATTTCACAAAACAGCCCTCTCAATATAACATCGAAGTTTTTAAAATGTCTGAATGAATCTGATAATATACACTTTAATATATTAAAAGACGTTTAAAAAAAATTATAGTTGCATAGAAAAAAAAATTGGTGGTTGAAGATGACAATTGGTTTTTTTTTTTTAAGAAATAATTGCTTTATTTAAAGATAAACTGTGTAGATATAATATTAGTGGTTATTTATTTGTGAGGGGCCATTGGAGGCAACCTTCAAGTAGAATTTAATGGCTCTAGTGGTGCCAGCAGTACATATGCGATGGAAGGCGACTTTCACATATAGAAATTAATGGCTCCTATCAATTATGTCACCGATTAATCTCCGGTATAAGGGATCTCACTCCTTTGTCAACAGCTACGGGTGGACGAGCAGAGCAGTAAGGGCACTCTTTTGCCCTGGGATTAAGAAACTGATCCCGAAGGCGGATGAACTGGAAAATAGCCAACGGCATAAGAATGTTGAAAGCCACGGGATGACTACCACATTAAAGATCTTTAAAGATATCCCTAGTATAATTAGCATGGCAATACAAAGTAATGAACAAATTGTTACTGATCATGACACTTGCAACCCAAGATCCGGCATGGGAGGTAACGGGGCCTCCCAGGCCGTCATCAAGCGAAATCCCTGTCAAAATAACAAGAACGCACTAATTACACGAAAAACACCTTTAAAAATGTGTACTTGGAATGTTCGATGTATGTTTGTGGCAGGAAAAATACATAATACGATCAAAGAAAAGAAGCGACTACAAATAGATGTGATGGGCATTAGTGAAATGCGATGGCCAGGTTCAGGAGAACGTTATGTAGATGATCATCTAGTATATTATGCCGGTAATAAGAATAACAACCATTTAAATGGAGTAAGCTTTATAATACATAAGAAACTACGGAATTGTATCATCAACTACTTACCCTACTCCGATAGAATAATAATGATAAAATTGAGGGGACACCCCTTCAACATCAACATAATTCAAATTTATGCTCCGACATCGGAAAAAAACGATGACGAGATAGAAAGTTTGTATCCACAAATTAAGGAAGTTATGAACAACACCAAAGCAAGAGACATAAATGTAATAATGGGAGACTTTAATTCTAAGGTGGGACATGAACTGGAAGACAATAAAGTCGGAAATTTTGGCCTCGGATCGAGAAATGAAAGAGGCAATAGACTTGTACAATTCTGCAGAGAGGAACAACTGGTGATCAGCAACACCTTTTTTAAACTACCACCCAGACGTCTTTACACCTGGAAATCACCAGCGGACAAAGAAGGGAAAATAGTAAGGAATCATATTGATTTCATTCTGATCAACCAAAGATTTCGAAACAATATAACACCTGCCAAAACATATTCAGGGGCTGACGTGCCGTCGGATCACAACCCTCTCATGTGTACACTCACAACCAAATTAAGGAAAATAGAAACAGGGCAAAGAAAGAAAAGACATGACCTCACCAAACTTCGAGATAATATAACTTTGGAAAATACAAAAGAAATGCTAAATGCGAGGATACAAGTAGAAGGTGCAGACATAGAAGAGATGTGGAAAGGTTTTTTAGAAGGGAATTATTGAAGTATGTGACAACTTTCTGAGTCCTGAAAAACAACAAAGGAAAAAGAAAGGCTGGATGACGGACGAAATCATGGAAATGATGGATGAATGAAGAAAAGTAAAAGCAACAGACCCTACAACCTACTGGCAAATCCACAAGGATATCAAGAGAAAATTCAGAAAGGCAAAAGAAAAATGGATGACTGAAAAGTGCGAAGAAATTGAAAAACTGGACCAAAAACATGACACGTTTAATCTCCATAGAAAAATTAAAGAAACAACGGGCACAAGCAGAAACAGAACATCTTGCAATTTTATGGACGACCAAGACAACATTGTAGATGAAAACAAGGAAAAACTTGAAATATGGCAACAATATATACACAAACTTTTCAAAGACGATAATCGACAGGAAAAACTAGACCATAATTCACTAGAGGGACCAAGCATCACGGCAGATGAAGTTAAACGAGCTATCAGTAATTCTAAGAATAGTAAAGCTCTAGGCTCAGACGAAATAGCAATTGAGATACTCAAGATCATGGATGAAGAATGCATACATAAACTAACAGCTCTCTATAACAGCATATACAATACCGGTATAATACCCAACGATTGGCTCACTTCTATCTTTATTACCATCTCACACACGCCTGTATAATAGATGTGAACAAAACATGGGAGAGACGCAGTTTGGCTTCTGCAGTGGCCTTGGTACTAGAGAGGCTCTCTTTGCTATACAAGTACTCGTTCAAAGGTGTAGAGACATGACTTGTGACGTCTACATGTGCTTTATTGACTACTCTAAAGCCTTTGATCGATGTCAACACAACAAGATGGTATATGCTTTGGAGGAATCGGGCGTTGACGGGAAAGATATAAGGACATTTACTAATCTCTATTGGCGGCAGAAAGCAAAAATAATACTGGATTGAAATGAATCCGAAACAATTGAAATCAAAAGAGGAGTTCGCCAAGGGTGCATACTTTCCCCACTAATATTTAACCTCTATTCAGAAAAAATATTTAAAGAAGCACTTGAAGATGTAACGCACGGTGTCACTATAAACGGAGAAATCATCAACAACATAAGGTACGCCGACGATACAGTACTGGTAGTTGATAGTCTAGAAGGGCTTCAAGAACTTGCCAATAGAATCACCAATACAAGTAGAGAATACGGCTTAGATCTCAACACTCAAAAGACCAAATATATGATAGTCCGTAAAACACCAACCCGACAAAGCACACTTCTATGTAACAACGAACATCTTGAAAAAGTCAACAGCTTTACATATCTCGTTTGGAACATTAATGACACATGGGACTATTCTAAAGGGATTAAACGACGGACAGAAATGGCAAGAGCAGTATTTATCAAAATGAGACGTCTGGTTTCCTCTGGAGATCTTAATGTGAAACTCAAAAGACGCATAATAAAGTGTTATGTCTTCTCAACATTATTATACGGCGCGGAGGCTTGAACGCTCTCAGAAGAAACAGAAAAACGCATTCAAGCCTTCGAAATGTGGACTTACAGGCGAATACTTAGAATATCCTGGGTCGATAGAATCACCAATCAAGAAGTCCTAAGAAGAATGAAATGTCAACCTGAGCTCATGTCACAAATCAAAAAACGTAAAATAGAATATCTTGGACATGTAATGAGAAATTCCAACAAATACCGGTTATTACTAGTTATAATACAAGGAAAGGTGGAAGGACGAAGAGGACCAGGAAGGAGAAGAATCTCCTGACTCGCAAATCTTAGAAAATGGTTCGGAATGACATCTATCGAACTCTTCCGTGCAGTAGCTAATAAAGCACGTATAGCCATGATAGTAGCCAACGTCCGGAACGGATAAGGCAGAGAAGAAGAAGAAGAAGATTTATTCGTGCTTAAAATATAAACAGAATATGATTCAAAAGTTTTAAGAAAGTCGACAAAACGATTATAACGTAAATAAGTTTTTTATAGCAATTTATTATTCTGTTACATTTTGAAATTTTAATGAAAGTAGGAAAAACGCACAAAAGAATTATTTCATTTTTGAAGAACCTCCCCGTTTGGCGTGTACATGCTAAAACCACCTTTTTCGCATAAATATGCACCAGTACTACATTTTTAGTTTTTGAAATTTTCAAATGTCTAGCTGCAACATTGAAAAAAAATAATATAATGTTTTATGGTAAAAGATAAGAAAAATAAAATTAAAAGAATGTATTGTAATTATTGGCGCATACAACGGCCTTATTCGAGGGAATAATTTGTTTAGTAAAATTACAACATCTGTATTGTAATATTACTCAACATATTTTCGATTAATGATTAGTAATATTGCAACAAATATTCTGTAATTATTCCCAAATTGAGTTGGAATAAGTCGTGCAGTAAAATTGCAATACTACAATTACTACTATGCAGAAACACACCATACAATTGTTTAGTAAAATTACCGTGGCAAATTTTTAACAATGTTTAACAATATTTAATTTAGTTATGTCAAATTTTTATAAATTCTAACCCGTATACATAAGTCCACGCACTTTTTTGAATTTTTGTTTTTTTTTGTTTCTGTTAAGTTGCATACATACATACAGCCATATAGTTACGCCTCTATAATTGAGCCAATTTTTATATAAATGGGTCAACATGGACCGACAAAATGAGATGATGTGTTTTCCATATCAAAGTTGGAGAATGATGTGGCTAATAGCAATCACTCTTATTGTATTATTTTTCAAATTTAATAAATTTTTATTATTATCGTTTTGGGAGTTTTAAAATATTTTTAACAATTGTTTCAAGTAACTGCACTGTATAACACATAAATATGAAAAACGGTTAAAATTGTAAAAGGGCAAATTATATGTGTTCGTAGTAAGAAATTGATATGTTATTGAATTTTTATAAATTCCTCTGTTTAACAGCTGTTAATTTTTTTTTTAGAAGTAATTTTCTCCATTTAGATCCAACTCGGTAAATTTTTAATAAAAATGACTCTTTAATATTTCATATTTCCTTGGATTTTTTTTAGAAATCAGAGTACAAATGACCGGAATTAATAAATAAGTATTAATCATTTGTAGGCATTATTTATATGATTCATTTATTTCTACTTTTTTTGTATATAATGAGTATTTAAATAAAGTATCAAGAAAGTGACACAAACTTCTTTATTTAATAAAAAAAGTGTAGGGGGAAAGTGGCATGAAACAGCCAGTTTTAAAAAAAGGGATAAATAATATAGAAGGACATAAATAAATAATTTTTTTTTTAAATCTGTAATTGTTCATGCATTTATGTACGTAATGTCATAAAACATTTTTCAAAATTAACGATATTTTTCGACTTCTAATCATTTATAAAAAAAATAAAATTTGGTTTTTTCATAACCTATAGGTATTGAAACAGCCAACCCAATTTTTGAAAAAGCCATGTTCTTATTACAAGATTAAAACTGCACATTAACGAAGATATTATTTAATAATAAACTTAAGCTATAATTTTAGATCTTATATAATTATAAAACATTTTAAATAACGCAAACTCTCGATAAAATATTTACTTACATAAATCTAAGAAACTGTCAAAAAATTTGACGTTTGAGATCAATCATTGCAAAAACTTAAAAACGTTTTTAGCAAAAATAATGCAATTTCCCTTTTATGCCACAGGATTTATATGCCCAACCATTACAATTTTGCATCGGTACCACTCTTGATTGCTGTTACTACAATTATTATTGCATTTTATGGAATTAAAAGGTGGCTGTTTCATTACACTGCAGTCCGGCTGTTTCAAAACATATTCTCTCAAGAAACAAAATCTCGAAAATTACTATGAAATCAAAGATTAGTCTACAAAATATATACGTTATTAGAAGGCCTAATATATCTATAAAATTATAGTGTAATCATATTATTATTAGTTTTGTACGTATAGGCGTTAGAAAACAAATAAACTGAACTCAAAACCTTACTTTTTGAAGACAAAATCTTCAATACGTCGTATCGGCGCCGTTTATTGACGGTGAACGGTCAAATTTTTGTGGGGGCTATCTGGCTAGTGTTGCTATCTTACAATAATAATACATAAACGATTCGTATGAATACTACCGCGTAATTGATAATGGCTGTTTCAAAACTTGGCTGTTTCATGCCACTTTCCCCCTACTACTTATAACATAAAGCTTTTATCTTAAATCGCTTCATTTTCAAAATGAAATGTTCTGTAGATAAAAATCAGATTTTATTTTTAGTTATATTTTAATCAAAATAAATAAATCGTGTAGACGAATTCGTTAACATATAATAGACAAATTTTAATACTATAAACACACTTTATGTACTATTTTGTTGATTTAATTGTTCTAGGAAGCATTTCTAAAAATTTATTCATACTACTGTATATAATTGTGTTTTTCTATAAATATCTTAAAAAGCAGTTGCTGAAATATAGATTATGTTATCTTCAAACATTTTATTAAACATCCATTCCAAATTTCAGAAATTGTAGAGGTTATTTATAAATTATACAGTCATATGTAACATAAAAGGAGGCACTACAAATTATTTAAAGGTGATTATAAGAGTGCATACATGCAAATTTTACCCTATTTGCTGCACACGGGCCGTACAAGGGACTTCATTTACAAATTGTGCTCCGAAAGCCATTTTACAATAATAGTGGGGTCGAACTGAATAAGTTCTGAGGTTTTAATTATTAATAAAATTGCTCAGAATGCAAAGTCAACAAATAAAACGAAAATTTCATAACATTGCACACAGAAACGGTTTACTTTCTGCTTTGCTTAACGTTAACATAGTTTGCCTCCGAGCATTTAATGGAAGCTGGGTTTACTATTAAGACTTGTAAACTCACAAATTGCATTAATTTAGTTTCTTAGCTCGAAACCACGTCAGTATTTCTTAAACATTTGACTCCCTAGTTAACAGCTTATTATCGCATTTCCACGACTTTATTTATGGGTATATAATTTACTCGTTAGAAATACAAATGAAACTTCCATATTTTTATAACAGCCAACGATAAGAAACACTAATTTTTCTATCGAAACGAAATCTAGACAAACTCGCGTTTTTCTTCGTTTCTTGTGGTTTGTTAAAAAATTAGGACAGGTGACAACTTTGTTTTTAAAATAGAAAAACGCAAATCACCGAAATTAGTTTTCTTAAATAAGTTACGAATAAAAATCAGATTCGTAATTTCCTTACCAGTTTAGGGGAAAAGGTCAAAGAAAGTTTTTTTTTCTAATAATTTGGAACACAATAATCCCAAATGACACGCTATCTAAAGCTCAAGGCGGTTTTTGATAAGATTTTTACGATATTAAGAGATTTTATCTTTACTTAAAGCGGTGATTAAAGTTATTTCTTAATTTGACCGAATTATTTTTAAGTTTACTTTTTTATTACATTTTCGAAGTCGTTCAAGTTTAACGCAACCCATTTTAATTCGTGTAAAATATGCTCTCATTAAAATTTTTCGTTTGGATTACAAGGAGCAAGAACGTTTCTTATCAGCAGCTACAAGCGATATCTGGAAAACAATTACACCGAAACCCTTTATAATTGTTTTGAATAAATATAAAGAGGCATAAATTAAAATTTCCATAAATTCGTACAAAAGATTAGGTCGAGTTTCCATGTATTTAGATAACATTTGCGCTTTTTATGCAAATATTAATCTCGAAACGCGGAGGACAACGATGTTGACAGAACAATTTTTTTATTTCACTCCCTTCTGTAGTACATACATCACAAAAAGCTATTAAAAAATGTGTTATTCATAAAGTACACCTAAACAAAATGTAAATGGCCCTTTGTTGGGCGCTTTATTTGGCTCCGAATTTTCCTATTTACGTTTTCGGTGTTAAATTTGTGATTCAAATTAATCAACAACTTATGTTACTACTAAATACTAAAAAATATAATATACTATTCATATTTTCTGTGTAGGTTTAAATGTAGCAATTAATTTTCCGAAACGGCTTCTAAGTTATGCAACCCATTGTACACAACTTAAGGCGTATCGCGGACCTTTCCCAAAGGAGGAAACAGAAATTTGGCGGAGTTGAAAAATTATAAGTCTAATAATATAAAGGAAAGGGTTTTAAAATATCTTCTGGCTTGAAAAGTCGTTAAATAATGCCCCCCGCTTTTATTATAGCCTAAGAAGGTTTTCCTACGACTTTGCCTGACTGAAAAAAGTTAAGCGGCCACGCTTCGGCGATGGCGGAAGTCGAACAATGAGGTAGTTTGACAGGTTTTTGATAAATTGTCATACGCACGCAACTTTATCCATCATATTCTTTATTGAATAAAAATCTTTAAGCGTTCCACCTATCTTTCTTTATTCAGGAGGGTAGAAAGTACACGAAAACGAGCGAAATGATATTTGCTCGCCAAATTTACTTTGGTTTTTCTATCGGAATCGATAACTATTTGAAATTTAAATACAACACTTTGCCATAAAGACGATGGCATGTCTATAGACGACCCGACGGACGACAGCTTTAAAATTTGTCGCTCATTACACAAAAGCTGTTAGTAACCTCTTCGTCTCTGAAATTCTTAAGCCCAAATGTTACCATCGTTTCGAGCACTTCTAATAATTTTCTAACTAAATAGCGGTTTATACAACTGTTTAAGTAAGAGCTTCGTGTACTCCGACACTAATTAGACCTTTGCGACATTATTTTATAATTATACTAATTAAAAGGGACTCGCTAAATTAACACATTATACGCAGCAAGTTTCAAACTTACTAACAAGCAAATAATTGAAATTTATTACTAAGTGAATATTATTCGTTTAAACTCGATCGACAGCCCAATTTCAAGATTTCGATGCTCACAAAAGCATCCACCTGTGCTTTTCTAAAGGTGCAGCCTTTAAAATCGCTTCAAAGCTTCGCTAACACTTTTGTTGGCTTTGTACGTGCCTTTTTTACTTTTTCGATGCATTTTTTAAATTTGCAGGTTGTTGCTTTTCTTGGAAATGCGCTTTACATTTTTGATAAATCAAAAGGAATTGATTTATTCTATTCTTGATCTCGGTGCTCTTTGAAAATTTAATTTAAAGAAAAATGTGCTACGATTAAATTAATTTTTTTGCTTTATTTTCATTATTCTCTTTAAAATACACATTTCATTTTATACAACAAATTAGAAACGTCTGGTTTTGTAGTATACGAATCTAGAATAAAAGTTTTTTCAACATTTGCCGATTTAATTAAAGATAGCTAACCCTTATAATGTCAAAGTTGTTATTAGATAGTTTCAGGTTTGTAATAAGACCAGATTTGTAAAATTATAGACGGTATGAAAAGGTCATTCTCTGAAACATGTTACATTTTATGTTTTCACGTAATTCATTAAATGGCAAAAGTAGTATTTCAATATTACTTATACGACAAAACCAACAAATATGTACAGTAAAGTATCAAAATCATTCGGACGCCCACAAAGCTTATAGTTCAAGATGGATTTTTAGCTCAAAAATCCAATTTTTGTAATTCTACAAACAATAAGAAAGATTATTATACACATATTTAGTTTACTAAAAAATAAGGTATGTATTACTATAGATTTACTAGTTTTTTTCCGCGGCTTAACTGACGTGGGCCAGGTTAAATCCCATAGAAACTGTGCATTTTTCCAAGGTGAAAAATAGCCTTTGGTACTCTCCATCGCATATACTATATTCATACACAAAATCACGTCGATCCGTTACTCCATTGCTGCGTGAAAAAACAATTCTCAAATTCGATTTCATATTTACAATATTGGTATAGACCAGTGATTCTCAACCACTGTGCCGCGGCACTTTTGTGTGCCGCGAAATTCTAAAAGTGTGCCGCCAAATTTTAGATATATAATTATGTTAATATTATTAAATAACTATTTTACGCAGTGTGTTATAGTTATGTAAATAATTTTTAAACATCTTTTTCTTTGTGTGCCGCCAAATTTTGAAATCGCTAAAAGTGTGCCGCAACAAAAAAAAAGCTTGAGAATCACTGGTATAGACTATAGATTACTCCTGGCTTTGTTCGTGTGGTATACCTATAAATATAAATAACAGTAAGTTTGTTCAATTATCCTTAATTTATACATTTTTTCAATTATTGGGATACTAACGGGCCTAGATTGCTCTGCAAAGTCTTTTACCTGACAATGAAAGCCCTCGCAAAATTGGTTCAGCCGTTTCGAAGATTAGCACGGAAATACAAAAAGGGACGGACGAACAGACAAAAATTTTAAAAACGCGTGTTTGGGTTTTGGTAAAGCGCAAATAACCATATGGGCTAAAGAAAAATCATTTATTTCGAAATCACAAACACATAGTTCGATTTCATTTATATGTATACACGGAAAGAAATGTATGGAGTTTATAGTCGTCTTGGCCGCGCGCTCTAGCGGCTAGTGCCATAAATAGGGGGAGTTGGGGCACCTTGATACGATTTTCTTAGGTACTATAAAAAGAGATGAGATTCACAGCAATAACAGATGAAAATTTTGGAATATGTTCAATATCTATCTACGTAATATATTTAAAACATTTGTATCAAATTGCCCCACTCACGGATTACATTGATGCATGTTAGTGGCACTTTGATTCATAGCCCATTTACCAATACTCTTGTACTTCAATTTCGGTGGAACAATTTAAAGAATCTTATTCCATAATGAAGGCATTGGAAGCCTTCTTGTTTGACTTCTTAGCCGTATTTGCGATTAATTCTAAGTCTAAATTATGAGAAGTTCTCAGATATCTTTCATGTTTTCTTTATTTTTTTTAAGGTTTGCTTCATCTCTAGCTAGTTGTAGTTCTTCAATTCTTTGTCTTTCTTGAGAATCTGTGTAGATTCTCAACTTACCTTTAACCATGCCTTTTCCTTTTTTAATTTTGCCCTTTTGGTTAATTTTTCGATGGGGTCTTATGGCTTCAGGGGTATGCATGGTTTTGACGTTAAAGTTTCTTTTAGGGAAAACAATATTATGTTTTACATTAATTTATCATACAAAGATCAATGAGGCACATTGATACATTTCAATGTGTTCCAAACAGTTTGCAATCAATGTGCCCCAGTCTACAATGAAGAAATTCAAAATTAAATTAAACTAAAGAAAAAAGGAAGCGTGGCGCAAGTGGTTTAGTGTTTGGGCTGCTGTGCTAGCGAGGTGGATTCGAAGTGGTTCGAATCCCCGCGCCGACCATCGAAAATTTGACGCTCCTCTTCTCTTCGCAAGGCTGAGCACCTGGCAAGGGTAAAACTGCTCAAAAATTTCCTTAAAAATTGCCGTGGTTCGCAACCCACGTAAAACAGTAGGTGCCTTGAATCTTTGAAACACTACAACATTCACAACAAAGTTTCAAGCGGGGAAAACGCCTAAACCTGATACAGGTATAAAAAGGCGCCAACAACAACAACAACAAGAAAAATTTAATCATAAAATTTGAAACTAACAACGAATTATGAAAGACATGTAGATACTCATCAATAATGTCATATGCCATTAATAATATTTACATTTATTTTAATTAGAGTATTTGAAAAAGCATAACCATTGTATAATTTAATATAAAACATATACATATATAGGTATATATTAGGGTGGTCGTTAGAAATTAATTTTCTTCCGACGCCCCAAAAAAACCTTCTTTTTAATAAAAAAAATACGGGGGAATTTAAAAAAAAAATTTAACAAAAATAACACATGCCTCAAGACGATATAAGTTCATTTTTTGATAAAATCGTAGTTTTCTGCAAGTATCTCTGAAAGTATACAGATTTGAGAAAAAGTTATATGAACAATTTTGTAGGAAATTCAATTTTCTATAAAAAAGGTCTTTTTCATTTTCTTCATGAAATCATATTTATGGAGATATTCTCAATAATAAATTCATTAAAACCATATGGTCAACATTTTAAGACCTACAAACGTCATTTTTTCTGATGTATAATAAATTTTGTAACAACTATAATTTATTATAGTCTTACGAAATTATATATAGGTATTTAAGAAAGAATGACGTTTGAGGGTCTTAAAATGTTAACTTCATATAGAAGTTAATGAATTTATTATTGGGAATATTTCTATAAATATGAACTTAATAAAGAAAATGGAAAATACCTTTTTTGTAGAAAATTGCATTTTCTACAAAATACTCCTATAACTTTTTCTCAAATCCGTATACTTTAAGAGATACTTACAAAAAACTACAATTTTATCAAAAAATGAACTTTGATTGTCTTGAGGCACGTGTTATTCTTGTTAAAAAATTTTTAAAAAAATTACCCTATAATTTTTCATTAAAAGGAAGGTTTTTTTGGGGCGTCGAAAGAAATTAAATTTTTAACGACCACTCTAATATATGTATGTATGTATATTAGGGTGGAGCAAAAAAAATTTTTTTCTTAGCCTGAGGCTAGAATTTGTAGCTTATAAAAAAAACATTTTTGAAAAAAAAAATTGTTTTACTCAACATCTTGAGGAGGCCCACTCATTTTTTAAATTAAATTCAAGTTAAAATTCTTTTGAAACGAAAAAAAAGTGTTCCAGAAGCTGCGAAGTGTCCTCTTTCTTGCCCATTAACAATTATTAACTTAAAAAACGTTTCTATCGCCATTATTGCAGTTTTCAAAAAAATTTCGAAACAATAACATACTTTTCTTAGGCATTAAAGTGAATTTTGAGTTAGAAACGATCAAATTTGTTCATTTTTAGATGAATTTGAAGATTACAAGGTAAAAATTTTTTTGTTTGTTTCCAAAGAATTTTAACTTGAATTTAATTTAAAAATTCAGTGGACCACCTCAAGATGTTGAGTAAAAATTATTTTTTTTTTTAATTTTTATTTTTTATAAGCTACAAATTCTAGCCTCAGGCTAAGAAAAAACACATATTTTTTTTTCGCTCTACCCTAATATATATATATATATATAACTTGACTAAAATAAATTTAAAAAACAATTCAGATACATATGACTATTTTAAGAGAAAAGCATTAAAGGAAAATGCCCCCATAAAATTCACCAAATTGTTATTAGAGGCGTTTCATCAAAATTTCGAAACTTTACCAGCAATAACCACTAATCTAACAGTTAAATCTTAATGTAACGATTCAGATTTAGTTAACTGATGGAGTTATAATGGTTATGTACATAACTAATTGCTCCCCTCATAATTTTCGTACGTGCCGAATATGTTGCAGGCAAACTTCTCGCATTTAACGCCAAAATAAATTTCCCACGATTCTCTCTTTCCTTCTTTTTTTGATGAAGTTTAGAAAAAAAATATAAAACAAAACGCGCCGGAGATATTTCAAAGGTTAACTTATTTACTACTTCGTTTTTTTTAGGAGTTCTCGTGAGAGTAACAGTTCTTAAGACTTTTCGTCCATGCTCTCAGCGAAACTTTTTCAAAGAACAGAGATTCTTATTAGATTTAGTTCTAGCCCTCGGTTTTCAACAAAATGTTTATTGTTTTAAGTCTGGGAGCCATTACAATAATTTCCCGCGAGACAATCGTCCGCCCTTACGCTATACGTAATTAAATATTTAATAAAAGGGCTTAAATTATGAACAGCGCAACCATCAAACGCTTGCACCGCCGTAATGACCGCAAAATTGATTGTGGCATGGACCCGTTTGAAAAGTTTGCGTATGAAAAGCTTCCCAATATTTATGACAAACTAGTTCGCATGTTTTGATAGCATTATGCGCTTGTTAAACACTCGTTTAATCATATCCATCGATGATCGATTACAAAAATTCAGTTTTTATTAAAGTAATTGGTTTAGTTGTTTGAAATTGGCCCTTCGGATAAGCATTCGATCGTCATAGTAACTGGAGACGGGACAAGAGTTAAAAATTCTCGTTTTAGAATATTACTTTTGTCCATTATAAAAATCTAATTTTATTTTAAAAGTATTCAAATTAAAATATTTATTATATTAAATAAAAGTATCCGAACTATGTAAGTCTAGGAATAGGGTTATTATATTTAAAGAATGGAGGCATTATCCTATCACAAAACTGGATTATAAAAATTACAAGCAAGTAATACAAAGAAAATTATGTACATCAAAATAATAAAATACGTAGATTTTATTAATATGCTACTGTAGGGGGAAAGTGGCATGAAACAGCCAGTTTTAAAAAAAGGGATAAATAATATAGAAGGAAATAAATATATATTTTTTTTTAATCTGTAATTGTTCATGCATTTATGTACGTAATGTCATAAAACATTTTTCAAAATTAACAATATTTTTCGACTTCTAATCATTTATAAAAAAAATAAAATTTGGCTTTTTCATAACCTATATGTATTGAAAGAGCCAACCCAAGTTTTGAAAAAGCCATGTTCTTATTACAAGATTAAAACTGCACATTAACGAAGATATTATTTAATAATAATCTTAAGCTATAATTTTAGATTTTATATAATTATAAAACGTTTTAAATAACGCAAATTCTGGATAAAATATTGACTTACATAAATCTAAGAAACTGTCAAAAAATTTGATGTTTGAGATGAATCATTGCAAAAACTTTAAAACGTTTTTAGCAAAAATAATGCAATTTCCCTTTTACGCCACAGGATTTATATGCCCAACCATTATAACTTTGCATCGGTACCACTCTTGATTGCTGTTACTACAATTATTATTGCATTTTATGCAATTAAAAGGTGGCTTTTTCATTACACTGCAGTCCGGCTTTTTCAAAACATATTCTCTCAAGAAACAAAATCTCGAAAATTACTATGAAATCAAAGATTAGTCTACAAAATATATACGTTATTAGAAGGCCTAATATATCTATAAAATTATAGTGTTATCATATTATTATTAGTTTTGTACGTATAGGCGTTAGAAAACAAATAAACTGAACTCAAAACCTTACTTTTTGACGACAAAATCTTCAATACGTCGTATCGGCGCCGTTTATTGACGGTGAACGGTCAAATTTTTGTGGGGGATATCTGGCTAGTGTTGCTATCTTAAAATAATAATACATAAACGATTCGTATGAAAACTACCGCGTAATTGATAATGGCTCTTTCAAAACTTGGCTGTTTCATGCCACTTTTCCCCTACCTAACTAAAATTATAAAAATTACAAGATTTAAAATATTCGTCTAGGTTTATGTTGTACTATCATAAATAAAAAAAATATTTAAATTTAATTTTATAATAATTATGTGGGTTACTACATATTAACCGTTTACTATCTATACGGGATACGACATATTGTTTATAAGAGTTGAGGTGTCTCCCAAAAAACAAAAAATAAGAGAATTTTTGAAAAATTATTTCTTTATCATTTTATAAAATTATTGGAAAATTGTTATTATAATTATTATTTTATTATTTAGTATTTTTTTTAATAGGCAGTTTAACTTATATTTATACTCAGTTGGAACGATTGCACGTTAAGGTGGAAGTGTGAAAAATATTTTAAAAAGGTTTTAATGAAAATTCTAGAGGAGTCAGCGAAACACTTTATTGAGTTATATCGATATTTGACGTGCAAACAGTTATGAGAGGGAGAGGGAAGAAGGTAGAGAATTGAATTTTATATATGCAGTAGCCCCACTAAAGGGGCACATTTTAGTTTTTAGCGGGTTACAATAGCTCTCTGGGGGGCCGCGATATCTGCCCCAGTAGAAGCGTTTTTGCGCTACAAAAACAATTAAAGTTCAAATATGCTTCAGACTATTGCTGGACGTGCGTAAACGATGATTCCGCGTTTGTTTCTAAACGAATTTTTGGAAAAAAAACGTAAAAAAAAACATAATTGTCAGAAATTTACCTGTACGTACTATTAAGTAAAAAAACTAAATACAACTTTTTGTAAGAATTTAATGTGTTGAATTTAGTTTACCTTGAAATTTCTAATCAGGTGCTCTGGAATAGGAAAAAAATGCTTTTCAACCATGGCAAAAAAATTCTTTTTGTTTGCTTGTGTTAGTTTTAAAATTATATATTTTTTATGGACACTACCAGCTATAAGATAAAATTATCTGTCGAAAATATTATAATATGAAAGAATAGGTAGGTATATTAAAAATTATTTAGAAAACACATCTGGAAGAAGATTGCATCAACTTGTATAATTTAGTTAAATTATAAAACTGATGCATCATAATAATAGGTAATAGGTAGTAAAGAAGGGCTGTAGTTAAAACACGGCGGCAATTGAGACATTTCAAAAATAATATCAAGTCTTGCTCAAAAATAAAAGTTGAGTACCCAGGTGGTTTACTTGCATGTTACTACTTTACTAATCGAGTTTAACCGATGTCATATTATAATGTTAAATAATGCAACAATAAATCGTTTTTGAATAGCTCTGTTGTTTGTTAAGTGCTCCGTTATTTTTCGTGTACGGCAATCAATAAGGGTTTTAGTAAATATTTTTTGGCTACATCAATTCCTACAGCGTCAAACTACGTAATGTGCTATGTTTTTGAATATCTTACCCTCATTTAAATTTGGTGAATACCTTTTTTATATTTTGGCGTTGGCTGAAGACGCATGAAAACGCCAAGTAGCTGTCTTTTCATTTAACATTAAGACATTTGATGCAGAAAAATTGTGTTATGGTTTAACAACAATAGTACCTAATTTTCAATTTGCTCAAAAATATAACTTAACATTTTTAAAAATTAATTAATCTTAATATCTATGTAGGGACAAGTGGGGATTAATGAAACGCGGGGAACAATGAAACGACGGCGATTAATATTCAAATACTAAACGAATGCGCGGGCTTCTGCTTTGAGCGATTACAGCGCCTAACTATCCACACCGGAACGCAGTGAAATTAGGCCGCTCTACAACAATGAAGTTCTGAAAAGAGAAAAATAGTTTTCATTAGTAAAATGTTTGAATTTCTAACCCAAGAATAATTGTTTTTACTGAAAAAATAATACTAATAGGTATGTGATATTTATTTACATAAATTGTAATCATATTGACTATTTAATAAAGTTGAATATAAAATAAAAATTGTTACTAGTTTTATAAGTTCCGTTTGATACTTTTAAAATCCTATGGGGCACCTTGAAACGGGGCACAACGAAACACTGCTCCTTAGAACACTATTTACTTTATTGGTTTTTTGTTGCATATTTTAAACGCATATTGGTTAGAAAGTGTATGAAAGAAAAAGATAGGGGGGATCTTTATAGTGAAGAAGCGTTTACATTCTTCTAAAACCCGACATGGCAATAGTGTCAATTGTACATAGATAAGTAATGAGATTTATATTTCGTATACTATTTATTTAACTCAAATTTATTATTTAATACACAATCGTTACACTTCGAACTAACTGGAAACGATGCAAGTTTGCCCTGTTAGCTCTACTAAGAACAATGATAACTGAACTAAAAAAAGTTTTTGCTTAACTAAAACTTAGGATATTTATACTCGTTAATATAGATTGAAGAGCGAAATTTGAAATTATCGGTTTTGCAAAATTGTCTTCTTGTAGCGGCGCATCCGCTATAGGATTACATCCTGTGTCGGATTCCGCTGTTAAGTATAATTGCCAGAAAGTGATACGTAATAACATTACTACATATAAAACTGGTGTTGCCTAGTCCATACTTGGCAAGCAAGAGTGTTAGGTAAGTATTTTATTGGTTAATTATTTATTTTAATATACTTTATGATCTTACGCAATTTATTGACCATGTTTCATTGTACCCCAGACCTGGGGCACATTGAAACACAAAAAGTATTTTACAAACATATCAATATTTTAGATTTAAGATTAATTTTTAATTTCTTTTTTGTGCTTAATCAATAGTTTTAAATCTGTTCTTGATTGTTTTAAGCAAAAATTACAAAAATATAAAATGCAGATTTTTATAAAAATCGAAATAACTTTTTCGTTTCATTGTAACTCAACTGTCCCTACTTATATTTAATGCAAATATAATATGAGAAAATAGGAGTTATTTTGGAGTTTCTCAAATCACCTTTTACATTCAAAAATGAAACAATTAAAACCTCTGTTTCATCGACGTTTCTTACTGTCATTTAAAACACCCTCACTGACCCCATTTTTATACATACCTAATCAGTAATTAATATTTTTATAATATAAATTTTTATTGAGAGTTTAAGAAACAACTCTACAATTACTTCAGTAGTCAGTTCATAATATTTTGAAAATGATTGCACAGGCAAATGTTTAATTGGAAATGGTTGAGTATCTTCCCAAAAAGAGTGTTATCGAATAAGCATAAGGTTTTGGCCTAAATTTCAGAATGGTCTAAAAGTGGTCCTAAATGGTTCCTTCTTCTCATTCAGACATTCTGCCTCCAAAACTGAATATAGTCCTCCCCTTTTATCTTTCACAGTTGTATATCTCTTGCCATCCGATCCTTTGTTTCCCGGCTACCGCATTTATATTGTAAAGGGCACGGTGATCGAGTGTAGAGCCGTGATAGATGTACATTAATCAAGCGCGAGATACTTATGCGACCATGAGATATTGAGTAAGCGGATATATCTCAATATCTCTTAAGCCACGACTAACTAGAGGTTTCTATCTGAGTTACCTTGAATTCGCCATATCTCTGTAGAGGTGATTTATCTCGAATACTCTAGAAGCCAGTTCGATAGATACCACGACACATATATAAACTCCGCGGTACTCCTACACGGCAGTCTAAGTCAACAGTTGTACGTGATTGTCAATGTTCTTAACTCCGCTCGGTGAATTTACAAGGTGAGCGCTATCGCTATCGGTATAAATGTAAACAACATACGAGTGTCAATCGTTTAAATAAATATACGAGTGTAAATAAATTAGTTAGTGTATTAGAACCGTAAGTTAGTTAGTTAGTAAATAAATAATTATTAAGTGCTAGTGTTTAAGTTATTGGTAAAGAAGAATTTGTTGATTATTTGTGTTAATAAATTGTAATTGTAAATTAAGTGGCCAACTGTGTGTTATTATTCACAACCCGAGTACGAACCGCTTTTGCTCTCGTTGGAAATTGGACCTGGATTGGGAAATCCGTTACAATTGGTGTCAGGTGTGGGGTTGTGAATATTCGCGAGTGTTAAATAAATAAATTAACGAAATATTTGTGTGTTAAATTAAAAGTGAAAATAAAAGAAAATGGTTTACGGAAAATTATTAAAAGACCTTAAAGTGTGCGAGCTTAAAGAAGAGCTGGAGGAGAGAGAGCTAGATATTTCTGGACGCAAGGCCGATCTAGTGGAACGCCTAGGATTAGCACTAATGGAAGAAGGGCACAACGTAGAAGAGTACAGATTTGAGTGTCCTAATGACATTCTTACGGTAATAGAAAAAGTGAAGGAAATAAAAGAAGAATTGATAGAACACTACAAAAAAATAAAGGAAGAGTTAATGGAGCACTCCAGAAGTTTAGAGAGCAGGATAATGGAAAATTTTGAGAAAGTGGAAAAAATGGAGGATATTAGTGAAAATTTTGGGACCAAATCAAACGACATGTTAGAAATGAAGGAACACTTAACAGAAAAGATAAAGGATATCCAGAATAGTTCAAAAGGATTAAAGGAGGATCTCATGGAGCATTCTGAAGAAATAGAGGAAAGAATGTCAGATCGAGATCAAGAAGATGACCCCGCATTGGGATTGATGATCCGGTGGAAGAAGGATGGGCAGAAACCTGACTGGGAAAAGGTTGCCAAGTGTTCCCCGGACGTGCAATCGTTATGGGCACAATGGAATTCCTTAATTCTAGATGGAAACGTGCTGAAGCGAGTTTTTAAGGGCTCAGATGGTCAGGAAAGGAGACGGCAGGTCTTAATTCCAAATGGGAGGATTTTGGAAGTCCTGGAGGAAGTTCACGGTGGAACTTCGGGAGAGCATCTGGGAGCAGCAAAGACGCTGGAGAAAGTAAGAGAACGTTTCTATTGGATACGGTGCAAAAAGGATGTTAAGGAATGGTGCCACAAATGTGCTGAGTGTGCAGCGGTGAATGGTCTTGACAGAGAACCCGGTGTTCCAATACGGCAGTACAACGTCGGTGGGATTGCAATGGATGTAGATAACCCTTTTCCCCAGACCGACTTGGAAAGTAAGTACACGGTTGTAGTAATGGGCTACTTCAGCAAATGGGCTGTACCGAATCAAGCGGTCATGAGTGTTGCTGACGTGCTGGTGAAGGAATGGTTATTTCAATTTTGCGTACCCATGGAACTACACTCCGACGAAGGGAGAAATTATCAAATCCTGTGTAAATCGTTATCCATTAGAAAAACGCGGACTACTGCATTACACCCGCAGTCAGATGGCAAGAAGACTGTTTGGAATATGTTGGAGGTTTTTGTTGGGAGCACCTACGTGGAGATTCTGGTCTACTGTCACAGCTTTCGAAGGACAACAGGGGAAGCCGTTGGTTGCCGCTTCCATCGAACTTCGCATTATAGCCGAGGACAAAGTTGCCGATATCGACACAGCCTGAGGTTTACATTTCGGGACGAAATGGGTCTAAGAAGGGGGCAGTGTAAAGGGCACGGTGATCGAGTGTAGAGCCGTGATAGATGTACATTAATCAAGCGCGAGATACTTATGCGACCATGAGATATTGAGTAAGCGGATATATCTCAATATCTCTTAAGCCACGACTAACTAGAGGTTTCTATCTGAGTTACCTTGAATTCGCCATATCTCTGTAGAGGTGATTTATCTCGAATACTCTAGAAGCCAGTTCGATAGATACCACGACACATATATAAACTCCGCGGTACTCCTACACGGCAGTCTAAGTCAACAGTTGTACGTGATTGTCAATGTTCTTAACTCCGCTCGGTGAATTTACAAGGTGAGCGCTATCGCTATCGGTATAAATGTAAACAACATACGAGTGTCAATCGTTTAAATAAATATACGAGTGTAAATAAATTAGTTAGTGTATTAGAACCGTAAGTTAGTTAGTTAGTAAATAAATAATTATTAAGTGCTAGTGTTTAAGTTATTGGTAAAGAAGAATTTGTTGATTATTTGTGTTAATAAATAGTAATTGTAAATTAAGTGGCCAACTGTGTGTTATTATTCACAACCCGAGTACGAACCGCTTTTGCTCTCGTTGGAAATTGGACCTGGATTGGGAAATCCGTTACAATATCATCTGCTCCTTTCTTCATGAGTCATCCAATACTTTTTTTGGTCATTCTGGGCCTTCATTTTAAAATAATGTTATTCCACCGTTTTTTGCCTCGTATTAAATGACCTGCTCAACTCCATTTTGGCCTTATTATATTTTCTACTACATCGGTCACACCGTTTGTTGTCGTATCCATATATTTATTTTTTTGTTCATCAACGTTACTCTTACCATCCTCCTTTCTAATGCTCGCTGTGCTGTTTCCATTTTTTTCATAACTTTAATTGTAATAGTCAACGTCTCCGTTCCATAAATCAACACAGGTAGTATTTTTTTCCGGGGTTTGGTACATAGCCAAACAATGACCTATTGTGCTTCCTGTATTTAGTTCACCTCTTCCAAGAGTCCTGTATCCTTAAAAAAGACCAGGATGTCTTTCGGGAGTATTGACTGGAGTTCTTGTGTCTTCTACATATAAGACGCCTTTATTCTTTGCCATTAGGACAATATCGTTCACATATCTTAAGTGTGTAAAATTTATTCCATCTAATTTGATATTTTGTTCGTCCCAATTAAGTTGTTTAAATAAGTTTTCCAAAATTAATGTGAACAATTTTGGTGATAATGTGTCACCTATTCGTACTCTTCTTTCAATCTTCATTTTATTTGGTGGTACTTTATTTAAAAACAAAATTAATCTGGATATTAGTTTTAAAAATTGTTTATTTTATTCAGTATTTTGCGATTTTTTTCAACAAAACTAACAAGCCGCAAAATGACTCAAGCCCAGTATTTAGGAAGCGATGACCTAGAATAAATTCGGGCTTTGAGTTTCACTAGTTTTAGAAACAATAAAGTTGTACACACTTCACAGAACCTTGGGATCTTCAGACAAATCTCCTGATCATTGGATTTCAGATAAAAAATTACCCCAGAGAATTAACCCACAGGAATTACAAATGCTACCTGCATCAATTCTGATTGAATTTCGTGCAAAACTGTTCATTACTGCAAAATAGAATGGTAAAACTTATTTTACCATAAAAAGTAGTGCTTTAAAATATACGATAGGCAGTTACATTTCAATTATAATTGAGTTAAATTACAATTTTGATGAAAATGAATACAGCACAAACGAGTAACAGGCAACAAATACAAGTTAATTTTAGTTGGAAATAATTCTAATTGTAACTCCACAGAATTTAATAATTTCTAGCAATTTTTTTTTATACAACTTTTGAACTAATTTTATCAACCTATATAGGTATAGTCACTAACTTATAAAAATGATTTGGGCACTTCACAATTGTAATGTAATTTTTTAATTTAGTACTCCAAATATGCACAAATAATTTTAAAAAAGAACAAAAGTTATCATAGTAAAAGACATATTTTAGAATTGAAATTTCTAAATATTATTATTAACCAAATAAAATCTATTTATTTAAAATATGCTGAATGTTAAAAATAATTAGTTATTTTTAAATTTTAGAAACAAAAATCCGTCATAAGAGTATTAAAACTTCCAACTATTAAAAAAAAAGTACAGTTTACGATATCATAAAACGCTTGAAAAATAAAGACCGATTTGAATCATTAGCATGTAGGGGGAGGATTTCTACTTTTTCGAAGTAAAATAAACGATGTATAATACTTACAATTGGAGAAAAATAACAAGTCAGTTATCCCAAGGTAGAAATATTAAAAAGAGTGTTTAATAAAAACGATCACAATTTTTTGATAGAAGTACGCTATTTACTTGTTACAAAACTACAAGAAAAGTGTAAAATTGTAAAAATATACACATTACTTGTGCAAAACATTCATGGGAAAATGTACTTTTTACTGATGTACTTAAAATTAATGTTTTTAAAAGTGATGCCAAGGAATAATTTGTATTAAACTAAAAATAAAATTACAGAACAAAAATTTTAAAGCTACAGATAAAAGTTTAGGGGTCCTTTATGTCAAAGGCTTTATTGATGAAGTTATGCATGCTGAAATTTATACAAACGTACTAGAAAATAATTTACTAAAAAATATTTTTTTAAAATTGGCACAACACAACATTACAGTTACAACAAACTAACCAGCACAACAACTTTAATTAGTACTTGAGGCTTTTGTATAATTGGTTAAAAGCGTTCAATACATCCTCACAATTGTCTGACCTTAACCCCATCATACATTTATGAACATATTTAAAGGAAAAGTACAGACACTCCTTTTCCAATCTACAAGATTTAACACTAGATTTACGGATGTTGATTATATACCTATTTTTACTGAAGTGATCCAATTTGACTCATACAACAAAATTGAAATTTTTTGCGAAAAAACCAGTTCCAACTAAATTAAAATAAAAGATCTATTATAAAAACTTCATTGAAAACATATTTTACATATAAACTCTGTTTTTGAAATACATTTTCCGCAAACAGAAATAATCCATGCTTTTTTTGCTGGGAATTTTACAGCGAAAAAATTCATCTTCACTTTCGGTTTCAAAATCAGAAATAATCCTCGCTTTTTTTTTGCTAGGAGCTATATAACGAAGATCCTGTTCTTCACTACTCGAAAATTCAGTGCTATTGACTCCCTCCTCTATTTCACTTTTGTTATCACATAGTTCCATATCAGTTGCATCCGATTCATTATCTGATTGGCCTTCCTTTAGTTTTTTTAGCAAATGAAAAACTTCTGATTTTTTCCCATAATAGCAACCCTACGTAATTAGATGTAAAATATATATCAATTGAAATACTTGTTTCCAATAAATATTGAAATTACCTTGGTGGACCAAATTTTTGTTGCAAAAAATTGATTTTATCAAATTATATTATTTCACCAAAAACGTTCTGTTCACACGATGTATAAAACGGAATGATGAAAGAGTTGGGTAAATAAGATACCTTTTGACACCAGCTAACTAATAAATTGACAAGTTGATTATAAATGTTCAACTATCAGTTTACTTTAGAATTCTGATAAGAACTTTCTTTATGTAAGCCATAAGTTTCATTATGAGTCAATTTAGCTCATAGCCGTAAAAATAGGTATACCACATTCGCATATGCGCAATGAGGGGGTCGGCGGAGGGGAGTAACCCATATTTACCTATATTTTATTGCGTAGCTAAAAACCAACATATGTATTTAAAAAATAATATTTTAGTTTTATATATACATAGCAATAAAATTTTAAATGAGTCAAATTGGATCAGTCCGTAAATCTAGTGTTAAAGTATTAATAGAAGAATGGTCAAAAATAAGCAATATAACATTATACGATATGGTAACTTCTATGCCTCAAAGATTTATTTAGACATAATTGGTTGTGTCCTAATACTTTTGTAATTTTCGTTTCCTGCATTTTTGTGGTTATGAGTTTATAAGGTGACATTTTTTAATAAAATAAATAATCGTTTAATGATTTTTATTTCATCACCTTTCTTCTTGTTTGCGGATTTATAAAAATATTATTATGCATTTTTAAGTTAGAAATACATATATCATAAACTATACATTCTGTAAATGTCCGAATAGGTTTGAAATTTCAATGTATACTTCGCTGCAGTAAAAATGAACCACTCTGATGGAGTTGACACAAAACTCTTAAATTAGGTGTAAATAATTGGGGCATATAGAACAACAAATGCTTACATTTTGATGGCAATCGGTCCGTTCTGAAAAAAGTTATTTCTGAGGGTGTATTTTTTTTCAATTATTTTAGTGCGTCAGTTTCCAGTATTCTCCTGCCAATTTAGATTTTAATTTAAAGTGTGAACTTAACATTACCTGAAATAATGCCTAGAATGCAAAGACGCACGGCTTTTCAACAACCCTTTGAAAGAAGTCAAATTGTGAGAATGCACGAAATGCGCGAAGTTGGCAAAAGTGTGGATCGACCACTTTAAGTTTTTCAGTATCACTTATCAATCAGTTCAAATATATTTTTTAGGTCGATGAGCAATCTATATGAAGCAATATGCATTAAAAATGGAGTATTTTGGTTGCATCTGACATCAAAAAAGAAGATACGAAAAAAATCAAAATTTTATGTTTAAATTAAATCCAAAATAAAAAGATACGTTTAAGTAATTAAACTGTAATCTTATCTGTTAAATTTTTGTACTTTAAAATTCATAATCAGTATGTACTTCCCAATAGACAAAGAAAAAATGATTTTTAAGTTACTACAATTTTGTTTGTCTTGTATAAATTTTGCACCTTAACCCTTTGCTAGTCACCTGGTCTACGATCCTAGACCACCTCTCTTTAAACAACTATAGCTAATCATTTTGTATGTCAAACTTCGCGCGCTTTTCAGTAGCTGTCACTAATGCATCCCTGAATCTAATAAGTGTGCTGGGTTTGCTTGAAAGGTACTGTCGTGAATATTATAAAGGCTGAAACAGGACTGGTCTAGACATGTGGACCAGGTGACCAATCCACGTTACAGTTTATGGCTGCATTGCAGAATATTATTTCTATTATTTTGATGAAACTAAGTACATATTAAATCTTAATATTTGGTACATAGTAAATATAATACAATTTAGTTAAAACCATGTCTGACCCTAAACGAATTCAGATTAAAAAACTTTGAATGCCAAGAGGTATGTGGCAGAGAGCTGGATCCTTACTGGAAACCGAAAACGTTCCGCCTCCACCCCCTCAGCAACTCCTAAATTATGTCAGGCGTTGTCATCTTTGTCCAAAGTATCAACAAATCTATTAGAGCAGGGATCGCCAAACTTTTTTGGTCATTGAATCCTATCTAATTTTTCGAAATCTGCATCGACCCCTATAAAAGTAATTTTTAGTTATTTAAAATAAAACTATCTATTAGGTAGGGTGGGTGTACCAGTGGCGAACCAGGTACCAGTAGTTGACCACTCGTATGTTCAATTGAATAAATTAAGAAATTGCGGGAATAATTGAAGAATTCAACTATTTTATTACATTGCCTAGACTGTTAGCAACCTCTCAAGCATATTTTTTACGAGAGTGACCTAATTATATCGCTACCTTGCATTTTTTTTTATAACGTTGTGCAATTCACTTGCCTTGTAGCCGTCAATACAGTTAGAAGTTCACGTTGACATGGTAAGTTAAATCTTTTAATATCACCTATTAATTATTAACTATTGTCATAAACTTGTATTATTTTAAAATTTAGTGTTTATTTAAGAGCTATGAGCTGCTATTTTTAATAATTAATGACATTATCAAGTATTTTTAAAGATGGTTAATTACTGGTACACATTTTGTACTGAGTTTGTATAGTTGACCAACTGGTCAACTATAAAAACTCAGTAGTAGAAAAAGTGTTTCTATGGTTGACCAGATTAGTGTTTTAATTTTGTTTCTCGTTGTTCTATATTAAAGAAGCTGTCTAAAAAAACATTTTTGAAATATACAGAGGAAGATTTGTTGAAGTGCCTCAACGAAATTAGTAAAGGCGAGAAAATAAGGCCAACAAGTAGAAAATATAATATCCCTCACTCGACTGTGATAAACAAAATAAAAATGAGACATCCTGTACAGCGGAGAATGGGACCCTCAACTATTTTGACATTCCAAGAAGAGTTATTATTGTCTAGGTGGATTAACGCTAACGCTAAAAAGGGAATCCCTATAACGAAGAAACTTTTAATAGAAACAGTTAGCCAAGTTATACAAGAGGACGGCCGGTAAAATCCTTTTAACAGAGGGATTCCTGGGCGAAACTGGTTTACTGACTTTCTGAAAAGACATCCAGATGTATCACAGCGTCATGCTGAATCTATAAACTCAGCGCGAAGCCAAGTAACGGAAATAAGCCTACGAAAATGACACTCAAATTTAAGAGAATTTTTAACTACTGAACATGCCGAAGACATACTCCAGGATCCTGAAAGAATTATAAATACTGATGAATCTGGTTTCAATATTTGTCCTACGTTAGGTTTGGTGCTGGGTCCTACAGGAATGGTCAATTTATACGAAATTCAAGATAAGGAAAAAGAAAGCATCACTGTCTTGAGAACTTTTTCAGCATCTGGAAAAGTCTTGCCCGTCCTTATCATTTACCCTTATGAAAGAATTCCTTTTGAAATAGCGCGAAATATACCAGAAGGCTGGGCCAGCGGAAAGTCACCGAAAGGATGGATGACATCCAGAGTTTTTCATGGCTACATTGCCAATACGTTACTACCAGCATTACGGAAATCCAATGTCAAATTTCCTGTTCTTTTTCTAATCGACGGTCACAAGTCGCATATAACTTACGAGGTCAGTCAACTTTGTAATAACAATCAAATAATTTTGTATGCCCTACATCCTAATGGGACTCATATAATACAACCTGCAGATGTGTTTGTTTTTAGACCATTAAAAAATTTATGGAAAAAGATTGTCCACAAGTGGAAATTCGACACTGGGAACAGAGTTGTAACCAGGGTTCAATTTGCTCCATTGCTAAACACTGCAATGAGAGCTGCAACTCCTGATATCATATGTAATGGATTTCGCAAATGCAGATTGTATCCGTTTAACGTTGACGCTATAGATTACAGTAAATGCATGAGTAATGATAGTAGACACAGTGCCATAGAGAAACCAGCTGAGATAAGCGTAGAACATGCACTGTATTTTGAATCTCTAATGTCGCGAACGCGAGTTCAAGAGTTCCGAGCTGTCAATCCTAATGAACCGTGGACTGGAGAAGAATCAGCCAAAGAACTTTTCTACGTATAGCGTAAAATCAGGAAGAACATACAAGAAACAGAAAATATTGTTTCATCTCTTGGTGCAGATGATGAGACTGAAGAACATGAGAGCATTCCTGAAATCAAAATTTCCGGCAGTCCCGTAAATTCAAGAGAGAAACGAAAACCGAGTCCAATATCTCCAAATTTATTAGAGGGAACATCTTTAACTGTTTTTGAACCAGGACCATCAAACCAACAGCCAGAAGAAAAGAATGATACCCTACACCCACAGAATAATCTTGAATTAACACCACCAAAAGTCAAGGGTACTCCAAAACTACAGGACCCTAAATTTGACCGATCGCAGATACCAATAAGCCCATCATTTTCCAACGCCATTCTGTGGCCTACCGAGTCTCCTACAAAATCTGATGGTAAGAAAAAGTCATCCAAGCAGCGTTTACCGGATGCTATTGGTGCGACTCAGTGGGTGCAGTATTGGAATGAGAAAAAAAAAGAGAAGGAAGAAAAAGAAAATAAAAGACTGGCTCGCGCAGAGAAGAAAATGAGCAGCATCAAAGGAAACGCATTAAGAAAAAAGTTTTCGTGCAATCCGATTCAGAAGATGATATTCCATTGAATTTGTATGCCCGAAAACCTACAAGCTTTGAAGATAGCTTAGAATAACTGATAATTTAAGTGCAAAGTTATTATTTTTCTATCGTAGTTTGATAATAAGTTTTGAAAAGTTAATGTTTTAATTTTGATGTTTGTATTCGAATTAGGTACTACCTACGTTTCACTGTGCCATTAAAAATTAGTTGTAAATCAAGAGAAACTTTAAGTCAATACATGAAAGTCAATTTGTTTAACAAAATAGTGTTTATTTTCAATTAACTACCTTTTCTTTCTTAGTTTTTCAGTGGTCAACAATAGGTGCAAAAATGGTTATTTATTGGAGCGCAGTGGTCAACCTTAGATGCATTACCGTTTTTGGTATTGTTCACGAAATCTATAAAAAACTGAAATATTTGGATTCAAATAATTTATCAATATTGCAATGTTGGTAAACAATAAACAATTTTATATATACATTTCTACGTTAAAATTACATAATACCAGTTCAGAGCATTTCAAAGTCAAAATTTCTCCTTAACTGGTTTGAGACTGGTACACTCACCCTACTCTGTACATTTATTTTATGATTTTAAAAATTTATTATTTTACATACGCAATCAGGCATTTGTGATTTGCATATTAAGATATTTTTTTTCTTCGACCCCCAATCGAACTCCTGACTCAGATTGACCCCTAGTTTTTTTAAATAGACCCTTGGGGGTCTATATAGACCACTATGGCCACCTCTGTATTAGACGATCTTGCGTGAATTTGGGAGGTTTGCGTGCAAAAATCATATGAGCTGCACTGATTTTGTAGGCAATTAACAATGCACTGTTTTTAGTGACCTATAACGATTTAATTTTTTTTTCTGATTTTTAGTTAATTTTGTTTATGTTTTGTTATGACGAATACAAGTTTTTTTTTCAAATTTGGTCAAAAGGTGTAATTAGAGCGAAATATAATTGATTGTCATTAAACATTGAAAAATGCCTGCAGTTTTGTCTTTATTGGCCTCATACAAAATAGACGAATATTTTGACGTAAGAACTAGTCCATATCATTGAGTAGAGTTCAGACAATATATCTGATGCTGTATTTTCATTCAAAATGTCAAAATTATATGCTGTATATTGAAATTAAAGTGGTCTGCGATTGTAGACCACGTGACTAAACACGTTACAATATCCAGGTGACTAACGAAGGGTTAAGTAGAATTCTGTCGGAAAATAACGAGAAAAAATAATGCCCCTTTTAGGACAAATTCCTGGTTAAAAAAGTAGTTAAGCAAATAAATGGTTTGTAATAGTTAAAAATTAACTCTACAACTAAATCCAAAACTAAATTAATTTTTTATAAATCAGTTTTTGCAAAAATATCCTAAAAGTATATGGAATCATAAAACATGTTAATTTGTCTAAAAATTTAATGCGTTCGAACATTAATCCTAACTTCATAAGTTAATCATTTCACAAAAATTATGAAAGAAAGATCAATAAAAATCTCTTATAAGAGACGCTACATTTAAATTGTGCGTATACGCCTCGTTGTAGCATTTTCGATCAAAGAACTTAGAATTGAATTAAGAAGGACAAAGGGAATTTATCGTAGGATCAATTGTGCTTTAGACATTTTAGTTGATGTCTGTTTTATAGCAAGCTCGTCGATGTCGTAGAAAACCTTGTTTTATCTTTATGTAACGAAGAGAAGAGGCAAAAGCTATCTTAAACTTAATTGTCTGTTGCCTCGGACAATGCATTTCCAGATCTGATATAATTTCGGTCGATATTTCTGACCCCACTAAATTAAGGAGCTCTCTTGCAAATCATATACAGAATATTAACCCGAAACTTAAATAGGGAAGCAACAATAAACCTTCTATTATGTTTCGACCCGAAACCCTAATCATTTTACTTGAATAAGAAATTTTAGAGGACGGAAGGATGCTGGCATCTTCATCCTACGGATTAGAAAATGTCACTTGTAAAACAAGAATCCGCTTTATATTCTGACATTATGAAACCGAAATCTTAAACCGTTTTAATTTTAATAACGTCGGGTTAATTAATTAGGAGATTGTATTATGACACTTTCTCCGTTTTCTTCGAGAAGCACACACGTGCTGGAAAACATGAAGCATCTCCGATTTTCGCTTAAAAAATTTCAGTGTTGAATGTTTTATAAGCAAAAAATTGTCGAACGCTTTTATTTCGTTAAGAAAACTTATTCATTTTTAAAGAAGCTTAATGTAAAATTCGGGGCTTAGAAAATATAAACCGCGATGTCTTAAGAACGTTACAAAAAGCCTAAATAAACGGATTATAAAACATTAACAAACTTTCAAGCAACAAATGTTACGAAAACAATACATGCTTTGGGAGTTCTTCTTTTAAAATAATATTTACCTGCTACTCGTATTTTCTTTTATTTTGTAGCGAAAAAAAACGCAAACTTTATCATTACAAAACTTGTAAGTAAATATCTGTTTATTTAAGCGGCAAATAAACAACAAAAGAAGCAAGTAAATAAACTCGGTGTTTATATTTTGAAAAAGAAATACTTTTAAAACAAATTTATTTTCATTTGAATATTGCCTAAATACAATTGTAAATAAAGTATTAGAAATAACATTTCTTTACAATTGTACTCGAGTTTTGACGCAGCCTGTTAAGTTGAACAACTTCATAACTCTAACACCTGATTGACTTCACATTTTTTTTTCTGAGCTATTTGTTAGCACTATTTACATAAAACATTTCTAAAAAAAATTTTTGCGCCATTTGTGTTGCCAATGAGAGAAAAAGTCAGCGTATCAGCTAAGAGTTCAGGTTTTGTTAAAAATGTAGCGTTACACGAAAGAGCAATGTGTTTTCATTATTTTGCAATATTTAAAAAAAATAAACGTTTTGCACCAACAGTTCGCAGTTTTCGTAGAAAAGAGTGAAGAAATTAATTAAAAAATTCAAAGAAAGTGAATCGGATAGTGATCTTTGACACTCAGCCCGTCCTTCAACAAGTCGTTCAACACAAAAGATCGAAGCGATTTGTGAAAGTGTTGCTGAGAGTCCAGAAACATCTATTCGGAATCGTGGTCAAAAAATGGACATTTTGAAAAGCTCTCTGCGACATATTCTCACAAAAGATTTGCATCTTCATGCTTACAGAGTGCAATTGACCCAAAAAACTGCAACCTAATGACCACATACATCGAAGAGAGTTCGTTGTTTGAATTATGAAACAAGTGGATTTTGTTTTGTCGAATAAAATAATTTTTAGCGATGAGATACATCTTCAGTTTGATGGCTTATATTTTTTGATAGCCTTATACCTAATGGTGTCGGGTTTACATGTGTTTTCGTGTTATGGATAGGTATACATTTTATTTTATTTTATACCTATGTAATTTTTCCATTCTTTTTTGGTGTTGGTCATTAGGGAGCGTTCAAGTATTACGTAACGCAATTTTTGAAGGTTTTTGACCCCCATGTAACGCGCCGTAACGTTTTTCAGACTCCCCTCAGCCCTAAACGTTACGTAACAATCAAGTGACCATTTTAATTCCCTAGCTTTTTATTTAAATTAAAAAAAAATGTTGCATAACGCGTTGGTCGACCCCCCCCCCTTCCCATATTGCGTTACGTAATACTTGAACGTTCCCTTATTGTTGCTTATTCCCTTTTTTTATCAATAAAAGTCAAGTTAAATACTTTTCTGTGTAGGTATATATCATATCTATATTTACCATCCTTGATACAAAATAACCAATTTGTAAACAATTATTAACATTATTTATTGTTATTCAGTATTTAGGTAATATGGTTATTTACATCTTATTTATTGTTGCATTGAAAGTAATCTAAAACTGTCTTTTGCTTCATTGATTCAAAGTGTTGGGTTTTCTAAAAATTGTTCCAAAATGATCTCCCGAAGCCAGATTATTTTTACTAGGTGGGTATGATTTCGTAAGCTTCGAAGGACCATTTTATTTTAATTTAAATTTGAAGTCACAAAATTTATTAAGAATTCTTTTTCTGACTAAATATGCAAATTACATTTTTTTACTGTTATTTTTCTAACTATGGTTACAGATCTTTTCTTTTATCTTACATTTCTTACGTACTAGATTAGTAACAGCTAATGTTTTCTTAACATACTCCCCCCGTTGAAAGAGTAATGAATTTTTGAATTAAACTTTCAAAAAACACATTGGTTATTAGGGAACACACACACTTTTGTGATCGCGCGACGCGTTAAACTACTTGCTGTACGTATAGTCACCACTCGAACCACACCATCAGATCCTGTATGCAGTTGCACAATTCTTCGAGGCGCCATTTTGTTGGTGAAAGTTTTTCATCTTTAAGAATCACCATCGAGTTGATTGCAATATTTTCAATGCGTTTTTGCCACTTATTTCTTCGCTGCAGATTGCAAATATATTCTTTGGATCATCTTGACCAAAGGTGTTGTACGATAACTTGTGAATGCTGATATACGTCGAAACGATTTTCAGGTATATGCATCAGATTGGGATCGGGTACAGATATAATTACTTTACCCATTAAAAAATGTGAGGGTGTTATGGGATTCAAATCATTAGGATCTTCAGAAGCAGGATATAACGGACGAGAATTTAATATACCTTCGATTTGCGTTAGTATAGTACTCATTTGTTTAAAGGTAAACGAAATGTTATTCATTACTCTGTTTAAATGATACTTTATCGATTTAACACATGATTTCCATATACCGCCCAAATGTGGCGAATAAGAAGGCAAAAAGATCCAATTTACACCTTCGTTTACAAGAGTTTTTTCAAGATTATCATTATTAATTAGGAATTTACCTAATTTTTTTAATTTATTGTTTACACCGACATAATTTTGGCATTATCGGAGTATATTTTTGAAGGCATACCTCTTCGAGAAGCAAAACGTCTTAAGGCCAAAATGAATGCATCAGTACTTAAATCAGATACCAACTCTAAATGACAGGCTTTTGTTACAAAACAAATAAATAAACAAACGTAACATTTGGTTATTTTAGCACCTCGACCTTTTTTGTCCTTTAACAGAAAAGAAGGTTTAACACCACGTGAAAGCAAATCGCCAGGATTTTCATGGGTGGACAAATATTGCCATTGCGTTATTGAGGAAAAAGATAGAATTAAAACTCTCTGTTAGCAACATATGTACCAGATGTGCAACCTTAAAACGGCCGTTTTCTAATTGATGGCAGTAGGCGCGCATTAGGCATCAGCCAACCTTGCCTGCCATTTTTTCTCATTGCTTGAATCTTTGCCATTAGTAAACAAAAGACAAGGTCAGCAATTTCGAACAATAACGTGTCCTTTGATCACGATAAACATGTCGAATTTTGTGCCAGATAAAGAGCATTTGCGGGGAGCACTGCTATTCCTCTTCAATTGGAAGAAATCTGCCGCCGAAGCGCATAGAATTCTTGTGGAGGTCTATGGCGACAGTGCTCTTAGTGAAACTTGGTGCAGAGCGTGGTTTCGGCAATTCAGAGATGGAATTTTTAACGTCACCGACAAGAAACGCGAAAATTGACCAAAAGTTTTTGAGGACACCGAATTGCAAGATTTATTGGACGAAGACGATACCCAATCGCAGAAACAACTTGCCGCAAAGTTGAATGTTAGCCACCAAGCAATTTCGAAACGCCTTTTTGCTATGGGAAAGATCCAAAAGATCGGGAAGTGGGTGCCACATCAATTGAACGATCGACAGAAGGAACGACGCCAGACCGCGTGCGAAATCTTGCTTGATCGGCACAACAGAAAATCATTTTTGCATCGAATCGTCACTGGCTATGAAAAATGGATCTTTTTTGAAAACCCTCAGGGCAAGAAATCGTGGGTGGACCCCGGAAAACCCTCAACATCGTCTGCTAGGCCAAATCGATTTGGAAAAAAGAAAATGCTGTGTGTTTGGTGGGACCAGAAGGGGGTGGTTTACTACGAACTGTTGAAACCTGGTGAAACCTGGTGAAACAATCAATACTCAATGCTACCAACAACAAATCATCGAATTGGATCGTGAATTGTGCAAAAAAAGACCCGAACATGCGGATCGGCATGAGGGTATCATTTTCCAGCACGACAACGCACCATCACACACAGCAAGATTGGTCCGAGATACATTGGATGCACTTGGCTGGGAGTTGCTACCCGACCCGCCCTACTCTCCTGATCTGGCCCCTTCAGATTACCATTTGTTTGCGTCGATGGGACACGCACTTGCTGAGCAGCACTTCAATTCTTATGAAGATGTTAAAAAATGGCTCGATGGGTGGTTCTTATCCAAAGGGGATAAATTCTTTTGGGGTGGAATCCACAATCTTCCTCAAAGATGGGAAAAATGTATAGCCAGCGAGGGCAATTACTTCGAATAAAATATTTTTCACTTTTCTGCGTTAATTATTGTGTTTTGATAAATAAAAAAACAGTCGTTTTAAGGTTGCACACCTGGTATTTAAACGATACGGTTCAGATTTTAGCCACGATAAAACAATTTGTGAATCTGTTCAATATGTGATTGTGTCAATTTTAATGTCTAAACCTACTTTGACTTTTTCCATAAGTTTTGTGTGAACAACTGTAACAGAAAGTTCTAACTTAGGAATTGTGAGTAGTTTTAGTGGTAAATGAGCCATATAATATTTGTGTTTAGGTGCATTAGAGGAATCATTGATTTTTTACCATATGACCTAGAATCTGATATTCTTTGTAATTAGAATATGATTCTTTGAGATAGCCATTTGTAGTAAATTTTCTTTCAAGTGAAAGAAATTGTTTGGTTGCTCTTTGTTTTGCATTACCTAAAATATCAGTTGATGAACGAAAAGGTATGGAAACTATAAATTGACCATCTTTGTTTCTAATAGTGGTTTGTACAAAATTCGATTCGCATAATTGCTCCTCTAAGGAATAAAGAGATTTTTGTTCATCGCATATTTCTTGCTCTCAAAATCGATTAATTTGTTTTGAAAGAGTTGCTAAAGATAAATTAGTACTGGTCTCAACCTTGGAGAAATTTATTCCTGGTAGAGCATCTGAAACTACAACTCCTAACTCTGAATCTATAAGATAAGGATATTTTTTAATATATGGCTGATTTGATTTGATCCATTTGCAGAAGACATCAACTCCTAATAGAACATATATTTTAAGATTTTTGAAAAAGTTTGAATTTGCAAAAAGCTTTAAAGCCGATGGAGGGATTTTTAATGAATTTTTATCAAAATTTGTAACTGAAAGTGTTTCAGTTATGCTTGGAAGTAATAAAAAGGTTAGCGTTTCTGTAAAATCAGAATGATTTGATTTTATTTTAGCTGAGGTACCAAAACGTATTTTTGATTTAGTTTGATTTATACCAGTAAGATTAATATTGGTACTTGTCGTGGATTTGTGAATAAATTTCGGCTTGAAACGGTTTATGTGAATCATGTGTAATACTACCAAGGTATTTTTTGAAATTTATTAATTTTACTTTAATACCGGCTCGTTTACGAATGATATCTTTGAGACTATAGTCTGTTGCTACAATCGTTGCCGTATTCTTGTTTTGTATTTTGAAAGCACTTGTATAATTGTAAAGGACTTATACTTTTCTTGTAGTAAAAATCGTTATTATAAACACAGTTTTCGTATTAAGCTTCTTTTTTCAGTTTTTTCAGATTTTAGTTGACAGCTGGCGTTAAATCCGGCTCGAAGGACCAAAATATGGGTATGATTTCGTAAGCTTCGAAGGACCATTTTATTTTAATCTAAATTTGAAGTGACAAAATTTATTAAGAATTCTTTTTCTGACTAAATATGCAAATTACATTTTTAATACTGTTATTTTTCTAACTATGGTTACAGATCTTTTCTTTTATCTTACATTTCTTACGTACTAGATTAGTAACAGCTAATGTTTTCTTAACACTACGTGTATACCAAAATCATCCAAACATAGCTTTCTCCAAGTTGGAAAAAATACACTCCTTTAACCTTTTTTTAATTTTCGTTTACACTCTTTGTTGATCGGTAAATTTAGAAAAAGTTCGACTTATGGAGATTCGACCGTATTTTACCTATTACTTGGTTCCACGTTATTTTTGGTCTTCCTTCTTTTTTTGTCTGTTTCCTCGTTTCATAAACTAATTTTAATTGTCTTTTATTATTCATTCGTTGTATGTCCAACTGAGTTGTGGTTGTTCAATGAAGCGCATTATTGGTTATACTCCTAGTTTTTTTCTAATTTGAGTGTTTTTTATTATGTCTTTTCTAGTCACTCCTAGTGGTCGTCTTAGGTATTTCATCTCTGCTACTTGTATCTTTTTTTATGACTTTCTGACAGTACTCAGGTTTTGCATCCGTAGGTTAGTACTAGTCTATACATATTGTATATCATATTTAAAACTGTTATTTTTGTTTGTTTAGAAATTGTTTTATAAATTTTTGGTTCAAGGCGTAGTATAACTTTATTGTTTTATTAATTCTTTCATTGGCTTCTGCTTCTTGTTTCCCTACTTTCTGGAAAGCTACTCCCAAATATTTATATTCATCTCCTTGTTCTAATTTAACATTATTTATTTCAATATTTTTATTAGTATCCTGTTCTCCAATTACAATTACCTATGTTTTATTTATATTTATTTCCATACTTTCTTCTTTCATATGTGTAAGTTTTTTTGTAGTTTCCGCGAAGACTCCTATCACTATCTCTATCCTTTTGACATTTCTATATCCAATAAATAGTATGTTTGCTAGTTTTTTGAATAAAATCATTTTCATCAATGATGTTTCTTTTTGACTTTATGGTTTCGTTAATAAGACTGGCATACAAAAAAAAGTTTGGTCAGTACTTTTGACCAGACCCACCTAGGGTTATGTATTTCAATGCCCTGAATCCGAATTTGAGGTCGGTTTACCCAATATATCTCTAAAATTTTGAGTAAATGACAAACAACCACTAAAAATTGCAGTTATAAAAATGAAAAAAATTTGATTAAACTAGATCAAATCTTCCTTATATGTATAGTTTGATGAGATGAATGCAAATTCAGAATCTCTTAATCTCGATCATTGATATGTTTATCCAAAATCGTAAAAAATAATAAAAAAAGTAGTAGAACATAGCCAAAAATATCACGAGCACACAAAAAAAAGTGGTCAGTACTTTTGACCAGACCCACCTAGGGTTATGTATTTTGATGCGCTGAATCCAAACCCGAAGTCCGTTTGGCCCGTACACTTTAAAATTTTGAGTAAATTGCAAAAAACTGCTTCAATTGGCTAAAAATTGCAGTTTTTTGCAATTTACTCAAAATTTTATAGGTATATTGGGTAAACTGACCTCAAATTCGGATTCAGGGCATCGATATACACAACCCTAGGTGGGTCTGGTCATACATACTGACCATTTTTTTTTGTGTGCTGGTGTTATCAATATTAGCGCATTTGGGCCTTAAAAAATATGCACTTGATTGTTTAGTGCATAGTTTGGCCTGAACATTCTCAAATCATTCTTCCTCAAAAATGCGGGTAGTCAAGCAATAACAGTTACAGATGCTCGCTATCGCAACATGATAATTCAGTTTTTCGTCCTTAAATTGCATGATATGGATGTGGATTACATGTAGTTTCAACAAGCCGGTACCACATGCTGTACTATACGAAAAACAATTCAATTACTGCATGAGTCATTTCCTGGTCGTATAATTTCTCCTTTTGGTGGTCAGACTTGGCTGCCCTGGTCATGCAATTTAAGCCGTTAGTTTTTTCTCTTTGCTGTTTTTTGAAGTTTAAGATTTATATCAACAAGCCTTAAAAAAGGAAATTCGGCGCTGTATCAACGTAATTCACACATATTTATGCAGAACGGTCATGAAAAATTTTAACAAAAGTGTGCGTATGTGCCAGCAAAGCGGTGGAGGCCATTTATCCGATATTATTTTCCATACATAACCCTATACCTTATACTTTACGAATCAATCAAGTATTTACAATTTTTAATTATTTACCTGTGTTTTCTATCAAAACTACTATTTACGTAACTTTTGTGACACCTTTTATATGGACGTATCAAATATAGTCTAATTTAGGAATAAAACTCTCTCTTAAATGTTTTAGAGTGGTTAAAATAAGCAGAAGCAAATAGAATAATTTAAGACAGGGGTTCTCAAACTTTGACTCGCGGATCAAATATGGTATATCTAGATTTGGTTACTAATCTTGTTTATATGGAAAATTGTAAACTATTGCGATTTTCACAGAATTAAAATGAACAGCCTAGCTTGTTTAAATTAGTCACGTTCAGTATCGTTTTAAATATAGCGTCAATCAGATCTCGGTAAATATTTGACCAAAAGGCCACATTAGCAGTTCAACAACGATGGATAGCCTGTATAATGCAAATTTTGATATACGTAACTTATTATGAAGAACCCTGTTTCTCATAAAACAAATTAATTTTTTTTTAAAGAGGTGTCAAACGGCAGAGGAAAGTTAACTTTTCTTTCAATTATGATTATGGCTCGCGGGCTGCAAATTATATAACTTTTCATAAAAGTAGGTACTCTACCTGGTAGGATTAAATAACGGGTCAGTTCGGTGTTATTGCTGGTTAAAATGTCTATTGTAAACTAGGATGAAAAGCTTTTATACTACAAGATTTGGATGTTTTGACGGCGGCACTTCAATTGCATTTAAATACTAATTTAGGTTTAAATGCCTTATGAATAATTATGAATTTTAAGATGGTTTTACCGTTTATTTTACAAGAAAAGAAACTATTTTTGCATTTTACAAGAGAAGGCTCTTTGACGTGTTTTTTTAAAATAGGTTATTTTTATTAAACGTAATTTTTTTGACTATTAAATGCAGCCTTGTTTTCCTTTTCAAGAAAATGTGTTTTATTAATAAAAGTATATATTTATCATTAATTTATCATGATTTTTTTAATACAGGCAGCGCTCGATTAACATTCGTTCCATTAACACGAAAGACGATTTATAATTATCATGAAAATTTCAGATTGAGCGATATTTTCTATTCTTACTGCACTGTAATTTCTTATGTAAATACTGTTTTGTCAATTTCAATAAACTTTGTTTTTGTTCTAGTGTATAAAAGCACATTTTAAAAATATTAATTATTACTGCTTTAAGACTGTTGGAACGCATTTAGATATTTATTTTATGTCGATTAAGTTCGAATAGTGCGATTTTGATAAAGTAATTTCGCTTGGCGTATCTTTTTTCGCAAAATATTATGCGTGCTTATCAAGGGGTATTATATATTTAAAATCAGTAGACAAGGCTGCATTTAATAGTCAAAAAAAGTGGCTCTATATACGTTTAAAAAAAATAACCTATTTTAAAAAAACAGTGCGACGTCAAAATTATTGTCATGTGGCGTGCAATGTTTTTTACTATATTTCAATTAAAAAAATCAAATGTTCTTTGCCCATAAGTGACTCAATCACAAATTTTTTTCTTCCAAAAGTTAATATACCGTATCTCGCGTAATGAGCCGATTCAAGACTAAATATTTTGTAGGTGTACTCGTACTAGTTCGTGGAACATTTGGTAAAATTTTCAAGCAAATCGGAGACACACGTCAAAAAGCATTCCCTTGTTAGTTTTCATTTTGGTAGTTATTCGTCGAGTACGAAGACTAACAAATGTGTTGTACTATTTTTATAGTTTGTAACAGAGTATAACAAAAAATCTAAAAAAAATTAATACTTTTTCTGAAATTATTTACGTATTAACATAGAGTGTAAACGAAAATTAAAAAGTTTAAGCATAAGGGAGAAAATTAATCTTATAAAAGAAGTGGAAAGTGGGCTCAAAAGAAAAAAGGATATAGCTAAAGATTTTGGTATTCCCGCAAACACTTTATCAACCATTTTAAAAAACAGAGACCTAATTGTAGCTGCTGAAAATACAAATGACCACCATTCTAGAAAAAAGCTAAAGGAGTCTCCTTTTCCCAATCTGGAGAAAGCTATGATTGAATGGTTTCGGTATGCACGTAATAAATCTATTTCGATTTCGGGATCTGCACCTACTGTTACAAAAATCAGAAGAGTTCGCGCGCCTATTACATTATGATAATTTTAAAGCAAGTCAGGGTTGGCTGGAGAATTTCAAAAAATGAAACCTCATCATTCAATAAGTTATATGTGGTGAAAGTGCAGATGTGTCTGAAAACGATTACGAACTTTGGAGGCATAAAGTCTTAACACCATTACTGTAAGAGTATGAACATAGCAATATTTTTGATGCCGATGGAACTGGTTTGTTTTTTAAATGCTTAACGGATAAAACTTTGACTTTTTTAAATGAAAAGTGATGTGGTGGGAAACGCAGCAAAGAAAGAGTGACTTTGTTGATAGGAGCTAAAAATGAATGATATATAAATACGAAAGTATTTAACTGAACTTTTTTTTATAACTCGAATTTTTGATAATTCGAGTTATTTTTGGTGTCCCTTCGACTTCGACTAATCAAGGTCCGACTGTATTTGTTTAAAATTTTGATTGAATATAGTATTTATTAGAATGTTTCAATTTTTGTTTTCACACTGTAAAAAGAATTATTTAAAAAAACTGGTTTGTGTACTTATGTACGCGCGTTAGAAGTTATACTTCTTTGACGTAACTATATTAAATATAAACACGAATTATGTTGTATATCTTGTGTGTGTGTAGGGTAATTCCAGGAGAGATCGCTCGTCCGAAGAGATGACCCGGTACAATATCTATTTTATTTGTGCCACGGCAGTGTTATGCATGGTACGTCTTTCCCAGATACCATAGGATAGATGAGCCAACCTAATGATTCCGTTAAACTTTTTTTTAATAAAAATTATTACATTTAATTTGTATTTGTTGTTTGGTATGTACTCTTCGGTTTGCTATTGTTTTCAATAAAAAATTTCAAATTTGTAGTGTTATACATTAATTTTTACCAACTAAAATTAAAAAAGTGAGTCATCTGTAAACGGACTTACCCTATAACTAGAACATATACGCATGCGCGCTGGGTATGTTCCTACCACGTTCTCAGTCTGGATCTCTTATGAGTTAACCTAGTCAGTATAAAGAATATACATTTCAATTTCTTAGACAGATAACTTCATACTGTCTAATTTTTGATAGCTGTGCGCGTGCAACTTCAATTGGGTGCTACAATGTTATTCTCAACGTGCTAAAAGAAGTAAAACTTCAATAACTAAAAGATCAACAAGTGCTTTTTTCTTAAATTTATTGATTCCAAATTAAATTCAATAAGAAAGCGTTAAAGAAACGTGCTGTGTATCAATTAATCTTTAAAAGTGACATCCGTTAGAGGACGTCATCCTCGAACCAAGTACTCGTCAAGGAGTCTTTGAGAACTGATTATGACATGGCGAAGTATTTGCTAAAGGATTTGTGAAACCTATTCCCGAATTTTTTGTTTGAACTTCTGAAATGACCTTGGTACAGTGTAAAAAAGACCACAGTGATCATTATCACCACTGCATTAGAAAAAGGTTACGAAAGTTATTTCTTGAGTTTAACAATGTTGTCGACATTCTCATCTAAATGTACCTACAGAAAACAAATATACTGAGTGTACAATGTACATTTCTTTTCACGTACTAGTTATAAGAAAATCATTTTATAAGATTATCCGTGGACAATGGCAGACCATTTTCTGATAGCTTTTTTTTATAAGAATTTGTCAGAGTTTTTCTGAAGGGATGAATAAATGCGTCTTTATTTTCTGATTTTCAATTGTTGCAGGTATCAACTTAATATTGGTACCTAAATCCGTTTTATTAAACGGTTCATTATTCACAGCGATTGATTTATATTTACGTAAAGTAAGTATATTGATTAACGAGTGTATTGACGTATTAAATTACTGTTATGATTTTTTTGGGCATTTTCTCAGTACTTGACAAAATATCTGGTTCACGGTATAATACAGTCACGGATGGCGCGATTGTTCCAATTCTTACCAGTCCTAAACGAATTCCTATATAAAAACTTGCCAACTATGTTTGCGATCTTTGTAGACCCTAAAATAAAGTCCTAATTTGATTTTGTATTACCATGTTATATATTTTATTCACATGGCGCCTTTTTCCCATAACTTTTAAATATGACGTCACTCTTTGAAGTACCTATATATTTTTCACTACCAGCCTTACGATTTTATAATTTGCTATTACTTGATGTAAACTAAAATTACCAATCTAAAGGGAATAGTTGGTAAACGTAGATATGCAAGAAACATAATTAAATTTTCTTAAATAAGAATATTATAACGAGATTTTCCTTAAGGCTGTAGACCACCAAATGTCGTTCAATGTATTTTAAATGGGAACTGCGTTCCCGTCCTACTGCCGTATTTTTGGAGATAAAAAATTCCAAATTTTTGTATAGATCGAAACGATATATCTTAAAAACGTAACGATTTTCGATTTTTGATTAATCAACGTGTTTTACGCAAAAAATTAATAAAGCATAAAACAGACTAAACTTCTAACCGTTGTTGTGCTTTTAAAAATTCAGATAATGAATTTAATTTTTTACCAATCGAACGAGAAAGCTTGTTAAATTATCGTAACAATTTTATTTTTTTTTTATAAATATATTTATTAAATAGTTATAAGCAATTGAATTACACCGATTTTGGTCAAAATTGGTCGTTTTTCTCGTTTGATTAACAATGTTTATGTAATTTTTTTTGCGACGCCCTTCTAAAAGAATCTATTTGTTTGTTGCTCTAGCAGACATTAAGATTAATTAATTTATTTGTTATATTTATTTAATTATAAGAGACTCATTCAGTGTGTCGCATGCAGGCGACCTATGCGAATACGCGGATCGACGCACAGTTTGGGAACCACTGAATTAACTATTTGTGGTCTCAGAAAAAAAAACAGCTCACTTACGGACCCCGGCCTAAAGGTGACGCCATTGTCCCAGTCTCGCTTACTTTTTAGGTACCTCCGCAGAAAATAATCTGAAGGGCGCGAGGTCGGGCGAATAAGATGGGACCATGTAGGTATATTTCCATTTCAAGAAATGAAACAGTTCTGTATAAAATTATTCATGCTGCTTATTGCATGAATATTTTCAATAATTTGTTTGCGAAACAATACAAAATTCGATAAAAGGTTTCATAAATCTTCAGGTAAATCTTTATCGACGTCATAATCAGTTTTCAGTGATTCTTTGACAAATGAAATCATGCCCATTATTTTTATTAATGTTCCTTTATGTACTTTAAATTGGAATCAATAAAGGGAAACAATTATTTGTTAGTTTTTTAGATTTGTTTTAAAATCGCCCGTTTCACGATCCGACCTTGAATAAATGTCGAATACTACTCATTCTGTCAACACAAAATCTATAAAGCCTACAAACTTCAAATTATGCACTGTATTCCTTCTGCCTTCTAAGTGCTCGCTGAGAAAGATTTTTTGTTAAATTTAAACCCTAAAATGCGTTGAAGGGGCGGGAGTCGAAGACTGTATGAGAATTACGAAAAAATCCGCACGCGACTGCGGCACGGGCAGGTTATTATTTATAACCCCAAAATTAACTTGTTTCTTTATCTTTTTGGTTCATATTTTTTATGCAATTATGCACCAAAAAGAACAACGTTTTATTCTATTAACAAAAATTCAAAGAAAAAATTAGGGTGGATATATTTGAAAAAAGTTCTTTAAAGACAAATAGTAGAAATAAAAATACAGTTTAATTAAAATTATTTAAAGCACATTATTTTATCATAGTTAAAGCAAAATTACAAAAGTTTCGTTTAAGCAAGTTATGCATTTATCTCTTTAATGTAAAAAGTTATTTTTAAAATATTTATTATTTTGCAGTTAAAAGTTTAATTTACTAAAAGAAACTTTGCAAGTGCATATGCTATTTTTATTATAAAAATTGACTAATCGAAAGTTTTTTAACTCGATAATTTGAGTTCTGCAAATTACACTATACATAATTTCTTCTAGGTATTTTTTTAGTTTTAGTTTATGTTCTTTAGTTAGGATCAAAACATATACATAATTATATATTATATATTATATAATTATATATGGGAAAAATTATTGACTCATTTAGTAAGTCAAAATTCATATGTATATAAGTATGTAGTATATAATGTATATGTATTTTAATCTTGAACAAAATTTCAATTAATTATGGAAAATAACTAAAGAAAACACAATGAATATTTTTATCAATAATCGATAATCTAAATTTCCTAAATAAAATATTTACTGATCACATCTATATATTAGAACAAAAATTGTAATTAACATACAATGTTTTACTTTCACATAATATATTACTGAGCTTAAAATACTGATCTTGTCAAGCTGATTGTAAAAGTTTCATCTTTTTTAATTAAAATTCAAAATATTTCATTAGGTCAACAAATCCCATTCTAATTCCATCTATATTAAAAATGGAATTTTTATGCCATAAATCAGATCTGACTCACGGTATAGCATTTGGACAGTCCCGTTTTAATATTTAATGTGACCTACCGAAAATCAGTTTGCAACCTACACTTCGAAAACCTTTTTTTTTAGTTATTATGGAAATAAGATCCAACAAAGAAACCATGCAAAACGAATGCAATTGTAATTTCAAAGTTTATTCGTTTAACAATTCAGTTATACTTATACAAATTTCATTGAATTTAAACGCTACAAAGATTTATTTAACATTTACAGTTTGATTGCCATCTACAGGTTGACTATAAAAGCTTCCTAATTATCTATTGAAATAAGTCAGTAATTTTGATAATCGTAGAATTTTCATTCCAGTTTCCATCTAGCGGGTAATTTTCTTAGTTCATCGATTTTCACAGTCGAATTACAGGGTTCTGTAATGCGTGGAAAGCTATAAATTTGAAATTCTTGCAAAATTACGAAGAATAACTGCTTGCAGGTCACTGCTTTCAGGATTAATATCAACGCGAAATTTTCATATTTTCAGAAAGTTTACCTCGCTTATTATCTTTGCAAGTTTTGCTTAATTACTCCCAAGGCGATTATTGTACAACTTTGCAATAATCCTCTTCCCTAATTTATTAACAAAACTTTGGTTATTCTCGTTGTAAAATTGAATTAGTAAGAAATGGATATGAGGCGAGAATTGAGCTCGAATAATTTAAACTTTATGGTGTTTGACGAAATTACATGGTTCCTTAAAAATTTTTAATTTTCCCCTTGAATGGGCTTTAAATTCTCTTTGGCGTGGTTCATCGCGATTGATTTCTCATTGTCTTTGATCCCTCGTGTTATGTGTTTGTGATTCATATGCCTGAGGCAGTGCATTCGGCAGTTTTGTGCGTGCGAAATGCAATTTGTGAACTGTTTCCGTAGGTTTGACGTCGTTTCGAGACAATTGGATGTGCTCTAGGACATGGGGGATAAATGCTAAGTCATTGTTTGTTTATTGGTTAAAGCCCTCTTGTTAGAATAGCTTTAGGGTTCTTCCTTTGCCAAAGGACGCTTTTGGTGTTAAGCTCGATTTATGAATTTTTGATTGCTTACCATTCGTTATCCAAAAAAAAAAGAAAGAAAAACCTCTAAATTGCTTTAATTATTTCGAAGTTTCGAGAGCGATTTTTTATATTATCTTTTTTTTTTCGCGTTGCGAGTGAAATTTTAGCATGAAACGAAAGTTGCCCATGCACAGCCAACTAAACTTCGACACCTCAAATTAGCCGTCAAAGAAAGTAAATGAATTATTGTGAATCGGGTTTAAAACCAAGTGTGCACATTCGAGCTCAAAGTGGCACATTCCGATCTCGGGAAAATGAAGCGCGCCGCTCCGCGTCTCGCTTCATTTGCCTCCCTCGCTCGGAAATGTGCCACTTTTCGCTCGAATGTGCACATGCCCTGCATTCAATAGATTTAGCTACATTAATCGTCTCTGTTTTAAATTAAAAACTTAAATTCTAATTTTCTCTTCGGAAAAACTTTTAGCTTTTATTTTTCAAAAATAACTCTTTCAACGCATCAAGTGAGAGATTTTGTGTTTCTGGTATCAATACAGTATTTTAATTTTTAATTATAACTTTAGGAGAGTTTTATGATTGTGAATCGTGCACATTCAAGCTCATACTGGCACATTCCGATCTCGGGAAAATGAAGCGTGCCGCTCCGCGTCGCGCTTTATTTGCTACCCTCGTTCGGAAATGTATCTCATTTTGCTCGAATAGGCACTTCCCCGCATTTATTGAATTTTTTTACATTAAAAAAAGAATAATGAACCGAAATAAAATGACATGTGTGTACATTGGAGCAAAAAGTGCAGATTTTACTGAGACTAAATTTTAACCAAAATCTACAACGACGAAAAAGAAAAATGTTAATAATTTAGTCATTTACTTATAAATTAAAGTTAAGATAACTAACAAGGTAAAAAAAAATAAAATTAAAAAGATGAAGTGTGAATGGCACGTTTTTTAGCCCCCTCTCTTGGAACATAACGTCACACTTACCAATACGCCCCCCTCCCGCGTTTTTTCGGACGTATTTTATGAAGAAGAAAAGAAAATATTACAATAAGTTGTCAATTAATTAATCAAAAAGAACTCTTGTCCATCCGCGTTTGAAGATCTTACATACTTCAAATTCTTTCAAAGAGTAATTTTTGTCAATCAAACTACTATCGTGAGCCGGGACAACACAATGTATTATTATGCTACACTATCTTGTTAGAAAAAAAAAACTTGGCGCATGTTTTTTTATTTAAAAAAAATATAGAATGGATCGTAATCGCATTATCAGAATAGACTCAAAATTTTTATATACCTACACAATTTTTGAGATTTTTTCAAGAAATAAAAATGTGTCTTACTATTTCAAAATCTAATTTCTATTATTAAAAATGAAAAAAAATTGAAATAACAAAAAATTTAATTTTTTGATATTTTTTATTGAAAAGTCATTTAAAGCTGAAAAAAATTATATACGACTTTATATAATTATGTACATTTTTCACAAAGTTCAAAAAAATTTTGTGCGAAATGTTCAAAAAGTCATAACTTTTTGGGAAATCGAGACAAAAATTCGAAAAAATCATGGATGCGTTTTTCAACAACAACTAAAGCATAAAAAAATGAGGATATCCACGACATCTGTGATCTGGCGTGGAATGCCCCATATACATTTGATGAATTAGATATATCTAGTTTTATAACATAGATAGGTAGGTACGTACTTTTTTCTGATCAAAGGATAAACTAAGGGAGCGTTCAAGTATTACGTAACGCGATTTTTGAAGATTTTGACCCCCGCAGCACGCCGTAACGTTTTTTAGACTCCCCCCAATCCAAAACGTTACGTAACAACCAAGTGACCATTTTCCCGTAATACATAAACGAAAGGGGTTGCCAACTTGGGAAATTTTAATTCCCTAGTTTTTTATTTAAATTTAAAAAAAATGTTGCATAACGCGATGGTCGACCCCCATATTGCGTTACGTAATACTTGAACGCTCCCTAAAGTAAATTATTACCTTCTAAAAATAACTGACCAATTTATGCGTTTTCGATTTACGGGTTTTCTCCGGAACCTATTTACCGTGTAAATCGGAGAATAGGTGTACAGTGGGGAGGTGCCAAGATTAGCTTTTTTTTAAGAGCGTCTCAGTAACATATAACATGAACAGCAGTGGTCTTTAGCTATACTCAAACACAAAGTAAGCAACATAACACGTGGTTATATTAATTTTGCTACGCCAAAAAAGAATACCCTCTAACGCGCGTATGTACTTAGATAAGTACACACACAGGTTTTTTTATCAATGATTAAGGTTGTTTTTCTTAAAGAATTGCTTTTACGTGCACGGAGAGCTATTTCAATATGTTTTTATTTCGAAATCTATAAAGAAACTGCATAAAAATTTATGGAAAATACTGCATGATATATGCATAGCGAAACAAACTTTGACATCAAAGAGAGAAGCACTTAAATTTACTCTTTTCAGAGAAGAATTTTGTTTAAGGAGAGTCGCTATTAAATATTTTACTTTTAACGAATATAACGTAAAAATTTCAACATCGGCGGCGATTCTTCAAAATTTATTCATACATACAAAACGGCTAATAAAATTCTTAGACGTCGACTCGCTTTGTTAATTTCGCTCCCATTTTAGTCAGCTATTTGTTTTTTAAACCCTCCACTTCGCGAAGAGAATAATTACCATATCAAACTTAGCAAGCGCGTTGATGACTAACACTTAACACCCTCCAAGTCGAAGCAATATGCACCCTTGCCGCAATTCTGCAAAATTTATTGACTGCACTGCATTAAAGATTAAATAACTCCGGTCTCCAGGATGTTTTCCTTTTTCCAAACGCAACTAACTCTCTTAAAAGCTCAATTTAAATGCAGCGCTTTAAATCATCGTTTGGATTGGTGAATGTTTGATATAACTATGGTTACAGTGCTGGTACTAACCAATCACATTTTTTGCTCGATATCCCAGGAGAAATTAGACATGAATGTGAACTATTTCAGTTTGATTCACTACTTATTATTTTTCAATTTTTTCATTGCTGAAGTGAAAGGAGACGGCCCATATGTGGCAAAAAATCCCCGAAAGTGCACCAAAATTTGATTGCAGATTATGATAGTACACAGTTCATTGAGTTTCGCCATGCTTGAAAAAATTTTGTAGTGTTACGGAAACATGGTCAAAATCACATTAGAAGTTTTGTCGATGTCGATCTTAAATCTGCATTTTTCGATTGGAATACTGTTTCCTACTCATAATGAAACAATATTAAGAAGATATTGTGCAAAATGTCAGAAAAAAGATACATTTGTTCAAGGAAAGATCAACTACAGTCGAACCTCTATAAGTCGAACATCGATAAGCCGAATTTTTGATAACTCGAACCTGTTTCCCTAGGACTTGCATATTTTATTGTTAATATTTTTATCTCTATAACTCGAATTATTTTTAGCTTCCCTTCAACTTCGACTTATCGAAGTTCAACTGTATATAAGAAAAGGCGCTACAATTCTTCCGCTTCGCTGACTTTGTCACCACTCGGCCAGCAGCGCTTAGATGCATATCACTGTTTTTCGGCAACTCTTATGCATTAAATTTGAACTTTGCTACTTTTCCACATTTCACTTCTAACAACATTTTGACCATATTCCCGTTGTCGCAAAATTTTTTGCTACCTCTTGTTGCACTCGTCTTTCAACGTACTACAATAATCTGCAATCAAATTTTGGTGCACATCCGAGGATTTTTTGATACAATATGGGCGGTCTCCTTTGAAATAAGATTTCCATTACACTGGCACACAAAAAAAGAAAAGTAGTCAGTACTTTTGACCAGACCCATTTAGCGTTATGTATTTCGATGCCCTGAATCCGTTTTGTGGTCGGTTTACCCAATATACCTCTAAAATTTTGAGTAAATGGCAAAAAACTACAATTTTTAGCCAATTAAAGCAGTTTTTTGCAATTTACTCAAAATTTTAGAGGTATATTGGGTAAACGGACCTCAAATTCGGATTCAGGGCATCGAAATAAATAATCCTAGGTGGGTCCGATTAAAAGTACTGACAACTTTTTTTGTGTGCTCGTGATATTTTGGGCTATGTTTTACTACTTTTTTACTATTTTATACGATTTTGGATATATATATGAATGATCAAGATTAAGAGATTGTAAATTTGGATTCATCTCATCAAAATATACATATAAGGAAAATTTGATCTAGTTTAATCAAATTTTCTTCATTTTCATAACTGCAATTTTTAGTAGTTTTTTGCAATTTACTCAAAATTTTAGAGGTATATTGGGTAAACCGACCTTAAATTTGGATTCAGAGCATCGAAATACATAACCCTAGGTGGGTCTGGTCAAAAGTACTGACCACTTTTTTTTTTTTGTGTGCCAATGTTATTAACAGGTCTATCAAACATTTTTTATAGTTTGCAAGATATCAATACTTAAAAGTTTAAAAAGTCATTTATATTTATACTATATTTATACTTAACCCAAAAATTAGATTTTAACCTCAAAAGTTGTTTATTAAACAGAAATCATTTCTATATTGTACATCTGCCTGTTTATTACAGATCCAGTAAATTGAACCACAGCAGAAGGTAAGTCTGCCACACGTTGTAGTAACTTTTACTTTTTACTGTAGCTGACGCTACTACAATGTTTCTTTTTCAGGAGTATATTTATTTTGCTTTTTTATTCACTTTAAGTATGTTTTCAGTTTGCATTTATTATTTTCATCTGTCTCTAAAGCTCCGCCTTTGCGCAGATATTTCGAAGGCCATAGACCACGAGAAAATCAAATATCTCTACCGCACACAGGCAATTAAAGACTTTAACAAAATTAAAAAAATGACATTTTTATTTAATAACGTGATCAATTTTGAAGAAATTCATTTCTGGTTCTAATCAGGCGGTTGTAACTACCATGTTAAAAAATAAGATTGTGTGCTTCACAGCTCGTATCTTATACTAGATGGAGCGTCGAGCGAACCTAGTATATTTTGCCATCTGCTAGAAGGTGCTGTTACTAGTGAATTTCAGTAAACTGCGAAAACAGTGCATTAATTCATGAATTGTTTATGATTTTTTCATTCAATTTACTTTTTCAATAATAATGTTGTGGTAAAGTTATAATAAGTAAATTACATAACCCAATTATGGGATATACTTGTGTAGTATCAAGATGCTCTTCAGGCAGTATGAGATAGAATTTTTTAGATTTGCTGGACGCTTCATCTACAATAAGGCCCGAGTTGTGAACCACACGCATTTTTTTTATCCATTCAAATGACGACCCCCTAGTTGTAGTTGAGATAACTCCAAAATAGTGTTATCATATTTTTATGCCAATCTGTGGTAAACTCAACTATTTATATTTGTTGTTGTAGCAAGTACAATTTATTTTCCGTTTGTAGGTATAACTTTCTACGAACCATTGCAGGTAAATTACTTGATTCAAGAAAAATCTAGAAAAAGAATTGTTGTTCGATGCAGACCAATAGGAAAAAGTGTTGTAAAAAATTTGCAGATTTTTCTGTTACTTCTTTTATTTTGCTTAATTACTTTAGTATAAATAAATAATCTAATATATGCTTGCTTGTTGAGAATATTTATATTAATTTTTTAAAAAGCAATTCTTGCTTTAAGCGCTGTAATACACAGTTTCTGGTTTGTTTTTGAATATACCAAAACGTATCTACATGCGAAAATGTCAAAAGATAATATAATAAAATTTGTTCATTGTTCCAATTGTTTGTTTTAGAGCTCTTCAGGTATAAAAATGTACTATCATTAAACTTTGGTCAAAAAATGCTTAAATCTAAATATTTTAATAAGATTATTATACAGGGTGCGGTAAAACACTCAGTTAAATTTTTGTAATAGAATTTCTATAAACAAAAAAAAATTGTACATATTTTAACAATTAATAACAATAACATGGATCTTTAATATTAATATAATCAGCCGGTTTCAAAGTGGCTTTCCTTTGCTGCCATACAGAGCCCTAAACGCATCTTAAAATTTTTGGCGATTGGCCGCAGATTATCTGGCGACAATCAGTCCCACCCCCAACACAGGGTATTTTTAGTAAATTCAAACTTTTGTGGGGTTTCTTCCAGGCCTGTGCCTCCAAAACGGACCACACTTTGTGGTCCATCGGGTTGAGATCCAACAAATAGGACGATCAAAAAAATATTTTTCTTTTTTACAAAAAATTAATTTTATTATAAGTGAAACCTTAAAAACATAGACTGATGTGGTTAAATTTGGAGGTGCATTTCACCCCATACAAATGTATTTCTGCAAAAATACGTGTCTCTTAGAATTCGATGTAGAATAACATAAATCATATACATTGACATCGAGGGTGACCGCTGCGATACTTTCCTTATAAGTGAAAAGATTGATAATTTGTTTTGATTTATCTGGTATGAACCATAAGCCTAATGCTACTACAAAATTAAACGTATAATTTACTAAAAAAAAGAATATCTAATATGTTGATAAAATAGCATCCGCTAAAACTTCCAGATATGTAGACATTAAATTTTTCAAATCAAAAGCATTTAATATATCTCCTCTTCAAAGATTAAATTGAAATCCTATCTGAAATACCTGAACTCATTATTTTTAAATCTTTGTGTTAACAATTGAAACTTAACAAATGATACTGAAATGAATGATTTCCAATGTTTGCAAATATATTAAAACATTTTTATCCATGCCAATAATTGAAGGGAAGGAAACATTTCTGATTATGACGTTTCCATTAAATTTGAAGCTGCGAATTTCTATGTTTTTGACTTGTTTGTTATTATTAAAACTGGATTTCTATTTAAGCAAGTTTTATGTTGTAATACGACTCATCCAACTGTACAGGGTGATTTACGAGACACTATACATATTTTACTCTTATCTAAAACACCCATTGTAAGAATCAACATTTTTTTTGTGCTGTACATTTAGTTAATTAATGCAGGGTTTTTTGTAAAATGTTTTAGAAATTTTGAATGGCAATTACTTATACCCTAGTTATTATACTTGTTGAAATAACATTTTGATAATCTTTTATATAGAATCATTAGATTAATCTAAGTCATTTAAGATAAAACACATCCAGGTCTGTTTTGGAGATATTTCTTAAATTGAATATACTTTAACAAATAGCTATTTTCTACATTTTTATTGGTAATTTTAGTAAATTATTTGATAATTAAAGGGTTAGATGGATAAAGGAGATAACTAACAAAAATCAAACTTTACTTAAAAAGAAAAACTGTTATTTAAGAGATATTAAGTGCAAATACGTACACTTATATACCAGGTGTTCCATTTAAAGTGACACGAGCTTATAACTCCTAGACTAATAAAAATTTCAAAAAAGTACAAGTATAAAAGTGTATTTACAATATTTAATCTATGCAATGGCATAAATATAAAGTTTGTTTTACTTCCGGTTTAACCGGAAACGGTGTCAACTTCCATATCTTAAATAAAAGGGTATTTATTTTTTTATATAATTGGATAGAGCTTGTCGAGGGCTTTTCAAATATGTATAACAAGTTACCATTGGATGAAAAAAGTTTCAAAAGAAATTAATTTTTATGTTGAATTTTAGTGTTAGAGGAAAGTGCCACACGCTCATAATTCGTAAAATAATAAAAATTTAAAAAAAAGTAAAAGTATAAAAGTTTCTTTAATTTATACAATCTCTGTACTGGCATAAATATAAATTTTGTATTACTTTCGGTTTATCATAATACTATTACTTTTTTTTAAATTTGTTTTTGATCAAATGATAACTTGTTATACATTTTGGAAAGCACTCGGCGAGCTCTATCCAATTATAAAAAAAATAATTACCTACCCTTCTATTTAAGATAAGGAAGTTGACACCATTTCTGGTTAAACCGGAAGTAAAACAAAATTTATATTTATGCCATTGCATAGATCGAATAAATTAAAAACACTTATACACTTCTACTTTTTTTGAAATTTTTATTAGTTTAGGAATTATAAGCTCGTGGCACTTTAAATGGAATGCCCGGTAGTGTACGTATTCGCACTTAATATCTCTTCAATAACAGATTTTCTTCTTAAGTGAAATTTGATTTTCGTTAGTTACCTCCTTCACCCATCTGACCCTTCAAATTTCAAATAATTTACTAAAATTACCAATAAAAATGTAAAAAATAGCTATTTGTTAAAGTAATATATATTCAATTTAAGAATTTTTTTGATTTTGACAATGGCTGTTCTAGATAAGAGTAAAATATGTATATTAGTTCCTCGTAAATCACCCTTGTGTTGGATGAATCGTATTAAAACATAAAACTTAAATATAAATGCAGTTTTAATAATAACAAACAAGTCGAAAACAGAAATTCGCAACTTCAAATTATTTATTTTCTTTTTAAATCGAAAAAGAAATTTAAACAAATTCAATAAATTGGAGAACGATTCACAATACTTTTTTAGACGGCTAACTTGCCAAATTAGCTGTGCGCGCGCAACTTCCGTTGCCGACTAAAATTTTACTCTCAAGGTACCAAAAGAAGTATAACTTCAATAATTTATGATCTGGCGATTCCTTGAGTGCCTGACGTCACTCAAGGCTCGTAGAAATTTATCTACTGCTTTTTAAAATAAAAAAAAACAAAGCCATAACAATACATCATTTTTTACAAAGTTATAATTAAAATGTGTAAGATGTTGAGTGTTGCCTTTTTTCTACAAAACTTAAACCCCCAAACGATTTAAAGCTAAGGCTTGATATCTAAATGCAGGAAGTTTGAAACAGTTTTGTAAGAGCGGTAGTTTATTTATGGTCTTGCAGTTCTCGTTTAACAATAGCTTTTAAAACAACCGTTTTCTTAAAGAATTCTCAAGTGGCTACGTAAAAGTACGAGCAACTATTGTTTACATAATCAGATGATCAAAACAAGCTGTAAAAGTGATCCAAAAAGGGCGAGTGATTGTTCTTAGTTAATTACATTACTTTCGAGACATGATTTAAATTAAGAGGGCGAGGGGTTGCATTTATGTTGACAAGAATGAAATTTTAAACGAAAATTACCTCTCACGCTTTCGCCTTTTGAGATTATTATCAATCGATTAGAGAAGCGCAACATAACTTCGTAATATTTTAAATTAAATTCTCGAAGCAATTTTCGATATTAATTTAAAGTTCGCAAAGAAAAGAACTACTTTGCTGCTTAAAAAAATTTTTTTTTAATTCTAACACTAATTGATTGTACGTTCGATCAAAATTTTAAGGCTAGAGAGCTTTCGAGAAGCTCAAACACCAGACATATACATTGTCAGATAAATTGTTAACGTGTTTGCATTTGAAGTAACAGAATTGTGGAAACTGAGCACTCACCAGGGAAATTTTCTGTGTCCTTAACGTTCTCTACAGATTGAAATCAATTTTACTTTTGCTTTAACTGTTTTTCGCCCAAGTTATATCTAAAGTTTTATTTAAATGTCATCTCTTTAGGTTTCTTTTCCTAAATTTTTTTTTTAATAATTAGGATGAGAAGGAGGTAACCCACTAAAATATTTAGGACCGGCTCCAGAATAGAACAGGTGGGTCGGTCGTATAAAAAATGGTCTTAAAACCAGGAATTATAATTAATTTATAAATTAAGACCTGGTAATTCATATTTTAACAAAAATATTATATTGCATAATGTATTTATTAGTGATTATTATATTTTAAAATATAATAACAATATAACTGCCATAGTCGTAAATAAATAATTTTCCTTTTTATTACCTACATATAACTAAGAATTTTTCATGATCAAACCTTTTAGTTCGGATTTAATTTTTTTTTCAACATTCATTCAGTTTGAAGCCATTTAAGACTAAGAGGTAAGGCCTTGGTTTCTTATACGGTTTCCAGAGGTCGATACCTAGCGGTTTCAATTTATTTTAAATATTGTAGCAACCGCCATAGATTAATTTTATCGAACGCGAGAGATTAATATAAGCAAACCCGAAAAATTAATCTAAACACGCGCCCGTGAAATTTCTATCTTACATTAACTTGAATGACAATCCACGCTTTTTTAGAAACTCTGATAATTGATACCGCGACACACATATAAGCGTAGCAAACTCCCGTAATAAGTAGTCTAAGACTAAGTTCTGTCAATGCTCTCTCAACTCGGTTCGTCCGGTGAAACTCAAGGTAATCTCTAACGCGTTGTTTAGATAAATGTCGTAAATCAATAAACATTGTAAATCAATAAACTAATCAAAAATTTGTAACCAATTATTTAAAAAAACTCTAATATCAAGATTATTTACTATGTAAGTATTGTTTTATGAGTTATTTTCTGGTCTTATAATTTCTTGTTTTGGTGATCAAAATTGGTCGCCTATATCGTGCACTTTATCGCTGTTGAACTTTTTTCTTTGAGGTTTTTTGAAACCTAAGGTCTATGTCAACAAACTCACGACCATCACGTTTTGCATGAGCGCTTTATCAACAAAATTCAGCTTCATTTATGCAAAAAGGCTATGAAAAATTTCGACAAAAATGTGCGTATGTGCCAGCAATCACGGTGGAAGCGATTTATCCGATAACCCTATACTTTAAGAATCATTAAAATATTAACAATGTGTAATTAATTTCAAAAAGATTGAGCAGTCCTATTATTGTAGATAATTGTACGATATTTTTGATTGTTTAAAAAATATATATAATGTAAACATCTAAATTAATTCAGTGGGGCCCATACGAATATAAAGGATGAAGAGGACGTCTGACCATGCGATCATATAACGATTTCAAACAAATAGCAGGGGATAAAGAATTGCACAGTATCGCAACAATTGGAAGAAATTAAAGAATATATATGTATACATTAAAGAATGGATGTATATAAAAAAAGCCGAAGAAGAAGAAGAGGTTGTAAAGAGATATTTGTTGCCTTCATGACAAGCTATTAATTAATAGATTTAAATTGTATTCAAAATTATAGATAAAAAACATTTTCATTATTAAAATTGTTGTTTTAGAAAAGATTTAATTACACTGCGCTACAAATTTTAATGAAGGACTGACAATATTTAGTTCTGTTTCCCCGTTATATACAATTTCCCAATTTTAAAAATAACATCAATATTTTCGTAATATTGATAATTTAATCATAAATTGAAAAATAATTTGATTTGCCGTACGTATGTAGTGAACTTCAAATATAATTTTACAAACAAGTACGTTCCTAATGGGGCGTTTTAAATATAACTTAAAATCTGCGTAGGTTAAGATGTAGAGCCTGTCCGGAAGTGTGGATTTTAGAAAAGAATTGTGGAACTATAGCTTCCTTAGTTAGTCAATTAGAATCGATATCTTTAATAAAATTCAAAGTTAAAATACATCATTATAAATTAAACGTCTTATGATATCGTTATAGAATTATTTTACTAACGTACGTTATATTACAACCAGCTTTGTTTATCAAACTCTTGTTTAATAGCATAATTTAAATATCCCGCTTAAAGCAAGAATTTTAATTAGTTTATTACATAGGTAACCATGACTATAATACGAATTAACCTGTCGGAATTATGGTGCACTGGGATGAGTTTTATAATTTAATAGTTGCATTTCGCATATTTTAATTTGGCCTCGAAACTCTTAAAATGCATAAAATAAATAAACTCACGACCAAATGGCAATACTTTAGTAATATTTATATAAGATTGTGTTGCGTTAATGTCCTCAGGGAGTTTGCATAATTTCAAATTGTACTTACACTCTTATTACGTTACCTGGAAAAGGAAGTAAAAGGCATTATTTATTTCTAAAAATAGAAAAAGAAAGAATAATTTTTTAAATGTAACAGCATAAAACGAGACTAATACGTGTGTGCATTCGATAAAGTTTAGGGGCTACAAGTACTGCATACTGTGTTTATATTTAAACTGTGAAATGTCGTGCAACAATGGGACATGCGATAAGAATAACGTATTGCTTGACCTTATCTTTGGACGTTTCACCCTTCGCCCAACGCCCTGTATATATTAAATTTTTATAATAGTCTCCGCGTTCCTACAATTTCTATTTGTTCCTCTAATAATAAACACGACTAAATTATATTTTCCGCGAGCAAGAAATTTTCATGTTTCTAACCAAAGAGAGAGAAAAAAATTAATTTTCTATTTTGTAATTGATCTCAGAACCTACGACGGATCTCGTTTTCGAACAAAATCGTTGGTTATTCTTAAAGTGCCCTTAAATATTTAACGGTTGCCAAATCAGTGAAGCTAGAATAAAAAAGTTATATAAAAGGCGGCATTATTAATGTTATAAAATAAAAATATATTGTCTACGGCACATATAAAAGATAAGCATCACTAAACTTTAAAGAGGCGAAGGAAAGGAGGGGCGAGAAACCGAAAAATGAACACAGGAACACACGTGGTGAATTTTCTGCTCCTTTCACCGATATTGTTATTGGCTTCTCTTGAAAGCTGACACATTTATCTTGCACCAACGGTCCGTAAACTTAAGACAAAAAGATGGTTTGTGTTTGAACAACAAAAATGTACCATCAAGTTTCCACCCTGCTCTAAAATTTATTTTCAAAATGGGCTCTTGAGGGATATTAAGAATTATTTGTATCAAAGGGATACAGAGCTGTAGTCAGTTCCGAAATTTACAGTGGGCACGCAATCATTAGATAATGTAACATCTTTGGCAATCCCTGAGAGGGGTGTCAGCTTCACGTCGTAGTGAAATTTTATAATATTTCTGTCTAAATTATACTCTCTCTGTCCACAAATAAGCGCCCGAATTGTAATTTTATGAAAAATTAAAGAAATTATGTCGTAAATATTGTCAAGCAAGTATCAGATTTTACAACAAAAGTGAGATTATTAATTTTCTATCAAAATAAGTTTATTTTTATAATGGTTGCTGCAAAAGTTAACGATCAACATTATCGCACTATAGAAAAAGTATTAACCATCAAAGTTTTGAAAAACAGTGTGAATGACATTTTAAATGTTTTTACTGAAAATGATCCTGATGTAGGAAGAGGTGACTTTGTAAAACGGGCAGTTTCGAATGGAATAACTCCCTATAAGTAATAACTAAATGATGGGCAAAAGAAACAAAAGCAGTTGGAATTAGATTCATTTTTTAAACGTTGATTAATTCTTAAATAAAATACTTTATATTTTACCTAGATTCTGATTACCACTTCTGGAAAAGCAAGGAATTTTAATTGATTGACCTGGCTAGCACCTCCTTCGTATTATATAGAACCAACATTAGTTGGTTTTATATGATTAGTTGGAACATAACCCTATTCTGGCTGCTCTATCCTTACCTTGTGTAATGAAATTTCGCTTAACGAATTAATTTTGATTTCAATCTTGTTCTTAATCTTAATTAATTTTAATCTTTGTTAAACGAGGTATGCTGTATATAGAAAAATTTCTAGTACCAAAGTTCCTTATAAAGATGTTTCACTATATATTTTTTCACCATACTTGACATTCTTAAATTATAGGGGAAGATGACCTAAAGCGGGTAGGTCTCCCAAAGCGGGTAACGGCCCGTATTTGTATATGTTATATACAGTAGCGCCCAAAAGTGAGTGCCGAAACCGTTTTTCACGCATAACTTTTTGCAATCTCGGCCAATTTACTTCAAATTTCAGTATATTGTACAGTTTGATGTTGGAAAATATTATTAATAGTTAACTATTGCGCAGATACGGTATTTTAGGTTATGTTCCATTTCTACTGCAATAGTCATTTTTTACATATTCCGCGGCGTCACATTATTGGTTTTTTCTTGAATATTTGGGTTATTTTTTTTGTGTTCAGTAACAATAGACCAAGTTTTAACAATGCCAAGGTTGAAACTTCTCCAGCCATTCGGAAAACAATTATAGATATGAAAAACTCTGGCATGAAGGCAGCTGCCATTTCACGGATTCTAAAGATGCCAGCTCGTACTGTCTCAAGAATTATTCAAAGGTTTGATCAGAGAAATTCTGTTGAGAATGATAAAAGAACTGGTAGACCACGTGTTACTTCTTCCCGGCTGGATACACGCATTGTTGTCGCTCCAAAGCGGATCCGATTCTCTCAGCTGTGGATCTGGCAGCAGAATTCAATCAAAGTGAAGGTCTAAATATTAGTCGAATGACAGTTTCCCGAAGATTGAGTGATGCTGGTTTGAATGGCAGACGTCCAGCTAAAAAACCTTTCATCAAACTCAAGAATCGAAAGGATCGCGTAGATTTTGCAAAGCGGCACTTGCATTGGACAGCAGCGGAGTGGAGTCAAGTACTTTTCACAGATGAATCTAAGTTCAATTTATTTGGAAGCGACGGAATACAATACATAAGACGTCCTGCTGGAGAAAGATACAATTCAAAATACATAAAACCGACAGTAAAACATGGAGGTGGATCAGTTATGGTTTATGGAGCCTTCTCTCGTAATGGCATGGGCCCCATCATTAAAATTAACGGAATAATGACTGGACAAAGTTACAAAATATGCTGACTAATGTCGTCTTACCATGGGCCCATACAAATATGCCTCCTAGATGGATTCTACAACAGGATAACGATCCTAAGCACACCTCCTCGATTGTCAAGACTTCATTGCAGCAGCAACAAATCAGGATTCTTCAGTGGCCCAGTCAATCTCCCGACCTCAACCCGATAGAACACTTGTGGAAAGAGCTGGCAAGACGTTGTCGAAACAAAAACATTAAGAATAAAGATGAAAAATTTGCCGAATTGGACAAGGAATGGAATGCAATGCCTGATTCAGTCTTTGAAAATCTTATTGATTCAATGCCATCTCGCTGTCAGGCAGTTATAAAATCTCGTGGTTTCCCAACTAAGTATTAGGCATTTTTATGATTATAAAATTGTTTTAGTGTATTGTTATACAGTTATTTTTCATTAAATCGTTCTTAGTGTTCTGTTCTGAAAAATGCGTTTTTTACACAAATAAGTCTGAGCTCGTTTAACTTCCGTAAATTTTTGTTTATCACGTTTTAAACATAATAATTCTTTTTCTCATACAAAACTGTATAACATACTCAAAAATGAAGTAAAATGGCCCATATTTTAAAAAGTTCTTCTCGAAAAATCATTTAGGCACTCACTTTTGGGCGCTACTGTATATGCTAGAATTTATATGTGTATTTACACGGCCAGTACCCTGCCTAATTGATGTTGTACTACGTTGCATACCCAAGCTGCTTAATACAGTTACAAAATTTAGAAACAAAAAATTTAATAATTATGTAAAATGTTTGAAATTAGTTTAACTTCAATTATAATACTATAAAGCCGTTAACATTAGCCGATTTTTTATAATGGGGTTTTCTTTTTAAATAAACTAGTTTTATTATTTGACTAAATATTTTAATATCCATCCATTATTTTTTACGTTAATGTATCAAAATCAAGAAATGTGTGTTTGGGCAAAGCGGGTAGGTACCCTCTTTGCTTGTACCAGAAGTAGTAATATTATTATAATTGATAGGAACTAGTTGATAGGAATAAATTGGTATTAAGAATAAGTGATTTAAAGCGTTGAAGCAATTAAGATTAAAAAACAATGGTAAACTGAAGTGATATTAAGATAGAAACAAATTACAAGTCTGAATTAGCAGTTTATAGCATTAAAATGCATAATAACTTAGTACCAATGTTACTGTCAAAATCATGTTAAGTGTAGATAACTATTTTCAAATGTTTTGAATTATCCGATTGGTTTATGGGTGCCTACCCGCTTTAGGCCCCTCTGTCGGGCAAAGCGGGTAATTTCCCAAATTTTATATTTTTGGTTTTTTTTCTACATTTAAAGCAGAAATGTAATTATTCTTTTGTATAAAATGAAAGTTTAATAATTGTATGGCATAAATGTAAGAAAGAAACATTTTTTTTGTAGAAGAAGTGATTCATATTGATCGGTGAAACTAAACCTACCTGCTTTAGGTCACCTTCCCCTACACGGAGAAAAAAATATCCTTAATATAACTATCTAACGTATACCCAATTGACGTATTGTTCTGACAAGGATTCGAATGTCTAATTTAACGATATTTATAAGTCAATTTGACAATCCATAGTATGATCAAAACAGCTTTACATAGTATACTTATAATAAGGATTCGTTTATTTGTTTCAAGCGTTCAAACGAAAACCTCTCGTGAACGTGTGCAGTATCCGTCGTGTAGGTAACTGGATAGTTAATTTGAGGATTTGAATAGCTATAATAGGGATACGTATGGTTATTACAACGATATTTTGTTCTCCGTGCATATCCGTTAAATCACTATGACAAGAATCTTTTGAATGTCTAAAACAGTAATACGGATCGTTACTATAACGATCCGCAATAAGGATTCACTGGATAGCTAAATTAGCTATACGGCGTATCCTTGTGAAAGATAACTATCCAACGGATAGCTATAATAGGGATACGTATGCTTATTATAAGGATATTTTTTTCTCCGTGTACATTCGAATAATTGGTAAAACATAAATAACGGCTACTACCTACTAAAAAACATGGTATCAGGACAATTAAAAGATATAATATGACGGAACAAATACATAATGATGGAAAGTAAGACCCGAATTCAGAAAACGTGTGTGAGACCTATTTTAACATATGGTGCAGAAACAAAATAAACTAAGCAAATAATGCGAACAACTCAGATGAAAACACTGAGGACAATGACAGACAGAACATTAAGGAATAGAGTCAGAAACACCAGAACACGAGAGGAATGCGAAGTGGGAGATGTGGCGAAATTCGCGATAGATAAAAGAAGACATTGGAAGGAACACGTACAATGCAAGAACAACGAAAGACTATTCAAACAAGTGATAAGTAGACAGCCAGACGGTAAACGACCACTGGGAAGACCTCAGAAAAGGTGGCGAAACAGTTGGGTCTCAACAACCACCGAAAAGTTTTAAAATGAAGCACTATGTACAATAAACATGACTTTGTTATAAAAAGAATAAAGAAGAAGAAGAAAAAGACTAATAAAATAATCGTTGCTATGAAATGAATCTGTTTCTAATCAAGTTCACTTGATAACTACCTAAACATGAATTTTTAACCAACCTCCAGGAACTTACAAACATTTCTGCGTGTTGATTACTTCAACTTGATCAAGTTAGAATTTGGTTATCGATGGTTTGAAAGCTGAAATACGCATAAAACTGGTTAGCCACAAAAATCTTCATATTGATGTATTGACTAATTTACCCACCTTTTAGTTGACGTTTTTTAATAAAGGGGACACCGTTGCATTCAGTATGAAAAGCTCTCTTTATTGAGTTTATTAATTAGTGAATAATCCATGGGGGACAATTCCATTAAAAGTGGCGGATGCTCTTTGAAATATTGCTTATTTGTCAATCATTATTAAAATTCGAGTATCTCAGAAAATATCCCACTGGGAGAATTATCCGTTGTATTTTAATTTAAACCAAGGATTGCTTTCTAAACTTTAACAAGTTTAAAAGAAAAACCAAATCTTACTTATTCAATGTGTTCAACCTACATGTTTAAAAGTGCTTTACATGTTAGTATTTACAAATTTAATTAAAAAATTTATAGAACTTATTATATATATGTACAGGGTGTTTGGCGAGGAGCTTACACTATCTATATATTGGAAACTACTTACACGATTTTTATAAAAATTGGTATAGATGAATAACAAGTTATAGCGAATTTATGAAAAATATTTTGACAGACATGCCACTTTTGGTTATACCATACTTTGATATTTTAAATGGAACATCTTGTATATTACATTTATATTACATAGTATACTATAATATAAGTAGGGGGAAAGTGGCATGAAACAGCCAAGTTTTGAAAAAGCCATTATCAATTACGCAGCAGTTTTCATACAAATCGTTCATGTATTATTATTTTAAGATAGCAACACTAGCCAGATATCCCCCACAAAAATTTGACCGTTCACCGTCAATAAACGGCGCCGATACGACGTATTGAAGATTTTGTCGTCAAAAAGTAAGGTTTTGAGTTCAGTTTATTTGTTTTCTAACGCCTATACGTACAAAACTAATAATAATATGATAACACTATAATTTTATAGATATATTAGGCCTTCTAATAACGTATATGTTTTGTAGACTAATCTTTGATTTCATAGTAATTTTCGAGATTTTGTTTCTTGAGAGAATATGTTTTGAAATAGCCGGACTGCAGTGTAATGAAAAAGTCACCTTTTAATTGCATAAAATGCAATAATAATTGTAGTAACAGCAATCAAGAGTGGTACGGATGCAAAATTGTAATGATTGGGCATATAAATCCTGTGGCGTAAAAGGGAAATTGCATTATTTTTGCTAAAAACGTTTTTAAGTTTTTGCAATGATTGATCTCAAACGTCAAATTTTTTGACAGTTTCTTAGATTTATGTACATAAGGAAATATTTTATCGAGAGTTTGCGTTATTTAAAAAGTTTTATAATTATATAAGATCTAAAATTATAGCTTAAGATTATTATTAAATAATATCTTCGTTAATGTGCAGTTTTAATCTTGTAATAAGAACATGGCTTTTTCAAAAATTGGGTTGGCTGTTTCAATACCTATAGGTCATGAAAAAGCCAAATTTTATTTTTTTTATAAATGATTAAAAGTCGAAAAATATCGTTAATTTTGAAAAATGTTTTATGACATTACGTACATAAATGCATGAACAATTACAGATTTAAAAAAAAATGATTTATTTATGTCCTTCTATATTATTTATCCCTTTTTTTAAAACTGGCTGTTTCATGCCACTTTCCACCTACATAATATTATGACAGTTACATATACGGCCTACTAAAATATAACAATTAATAACACGGTCTACTTATAATAAGCAACAATAAGGTAGATATAATTAAAATTTCTAAACTCATATTAATATTTCAATAAACCCTTACGTTTGGGTATAGGAAAGTCAACATAAACTTCCTTCATCCTTTCATAAAAAGTTAATAATATACAGGGTGTTCTATTTAAAATAACGTAGTTGCTGTTCACTTCCGGTATAACCGGAAATGGCATGTCTGTCAAAATACTTTTCATAAATTTGCCATAACTTGTTATCCATCTATACCAATTTTTATAAAAATCGTCTGAGTAGTTTCGAATATATAGACAGTGTAAAGTCGTCGTGAAACACCCGGTATAGGCGAGTTTTGTAAACATTTTGAAAAAGTTTTAGATTTAGATTTACACACAGGGTTGTTTTCTACGGAACCATAGAAAATTTAAATAGTAGGTAGTGTAACGCTTTTATAAGTTTTTTTTTTAAACAGCCAAAAATAAGCCTGTTCTATTTCTATCGCGGGCCCTAAAGGGATAGCTGAAAGGCGCAAGAGGGTTCGGAAGAAAATAAAGTCTTTTATCGTTTGTTGGTATCGGCATATCTGTGAGTAAGTTCCGGTCCGATTTGTATTCCTCTTCTTCTCTCAAGAGGCCATCGTGAGCCCCTCTGACAGATGACTGTTGACTGAAGAGATAATCGAGACCACCCCTTTGCAACACATCATTTATTAATATTACAGTGCGGTCCTGTGATAAATGATGAAGCACTTTTCTCCGTATGTCTTTTTATTCTTCAGCGATTCGTATACGTCTGTTTGAATGAAAATTTTAGACATTTACCGTTTTCAGCTTTTATCGAATTAAAATTTTAAAGGGGGATAATGCGCGTAGAAGGGTTTTTTAATACTTGTCCATCCCAATCTTCTCCGAGAACAATTTTCCTTAAAAATGCGACACATATATTACATTTCTAAACTAATTTATTAAAAACAATGCCGATTGGTAAATTCATAACGTAGCCATAGTTACTAATTAAAATAACAAATTGAAATCCTCTTTTAAGGCGCCACGTTTAAATTATTCTGTTAGGAATATTCGAAAGATTTTATTAATGATCAAACATATAAACGAAAGTTTAGTGAAGAGGTTTTCTTTTATATTTTACGTAAAAGGAAGGAATGCAACAGAATTTTTAAAGCTTAAGATATCATCTTTGACGTGTATTCGTTATCCTTGACGTTTCCTTACACAAAATCAATGAACGTGACGTTTCAAAAAAGACGAAGAAAAAGTTTGAGAGGCAATCACATCTATCGATTCTCTATTTGAATATTTTTAAGAAGGAAGTTTAGATAATTGGCTATAAAATTTTGTTGTTTTTCGATAATTATCTTTTAAAAATTGCCGCGTAAAATTTTATCACCTCCACTTTTTAGAGTTCAGATTTAATTTGTTTTTTTTTGTTTGAATTAATATAAAAATAATTATTAAAGAAAAAAAGGATAAAATGTGAATATATTTTATGCGGCAGTTCGACTCATTAGCAGCCTTGGAAAAATTAGATTAGGCCTTAATAGTCTCTCTCATGCAATTATTAAGTAATTAGCAGGAGTAATTAGGAGTGATTATTTAATTTACGCCTATTTTGTTACGATTTTAGTGCTATAAATACGTCGGGTGTTGAATTTTAATTTTAAAAAAATCAAGTTTTTCAAACATGTCCATACGAAAATTACCTCAAGCCCTTCAAGAAGTCGCTATTGCGGAACTACACGAAATTCCCGATGAAATTCCTGAAAATTTAAAATACATCAAAGAATGGGCTAAGAAACAGTTACATCTCAAAGTTAGGACAGGTATTTTTCTGGATTTGCTTTAAATCAATTTTTACGACTATTTGCTTTTTAGATGATCAGTGGCTCATGGCTTTTTTGCGTGGATGTAAGTTCAGTTTGGAGAAAACCAAGACAACCATTGATTATTTCTATACTATGAAATCTATGGCTCCGGAACTTTTCTCAAATAGGGATCCATTTCTGCCTGAAATTCAGGACATTCTGAAGACCAAGTACGCAGTTAATTTTAAGCTAAAGAAGAGATAACCTTAAACTTTTAGTATGATTATGGTTTTGCCTGTCGTACAAAATGGACCAACAGTTATATTATTTAGGCTGGGAATTTGTGATCCGGACACGATGCCTCTTGTTAACCTTCTAAAAATTTATTTTATGACTATAGAAATCTTAATGTGCGAAGACGACAATTTTACTGTTTCAGGAATGATAGGGATTACGGATTATAAAGACGTTTCTCTAAAGTGCATCCTACAATGCACTCCTGGCATTGCACAAAAAACTGCCTTATGCTTTCAAAACAAATATCCAGTAAGGTTGAAGGGAATACGCTTCATAAACACTTCGAGCGCTTTAGAAAGGCTTTATCAAAGCGCTAAAACTTTCATGACCGCAAAAATTAAAAGACGGGTTAGTATATATACTTCATTAGAAGGTTGTCCAAGTTGTATTTAACTGAAGATTTTTTTTCTTTATTTTATTATATTATTTACACTAAAGTGACTTAAAGTACCCACAATATTTTTTTTAATTAAAAAAGTTAAATTGAAATTTCATGTAAGTTATTGCACATGGTCTCATTACCGATTTGTATGTAAACTATCAAACACCAATTACGTAAAAAGTCACATATTATTAGAGTAATACGAACAAATATTCATGTTAATGCTTAAAATGATGACTTTTGTGTGCAGTGGAACATTCAGAATTTTGTTAACCTTCCGGCAGGTGCGCCCATATTTAAAACATTAGCGGGCGCGTGTTGTACTTTTTACGATGTGTACAATTTTTAATAGTTATTGTGATAATTTCTATCAACTGGTTTAAAAACTTTGTATCTAAGTATAAATTATATAAATGAAACAAATGTGTACACCAGTAAAAACATTTGGGTATTTTGTTACTTTTTGAGTGCATATTTATATCCTACTAGCTGGCCCGCCACGGCTTTGTTCATATATTGATATTCCAAACTAAAAACCTATTTATATCAAAATAATATATCGATAGTTTAGCTTGTTATTAGTGAAAGAATTTTTAGATTCAGTTCAGTAGTTCCAGAGATTACCCTCTACATACAAACAGACAAATTTTAGTTGTTTATAATATTAGTATAGAAATGTAATAATTCCCAAGAAAATTTATTTATTTTAATTTGTATGAGCTGCATCATAAGCAAAAACAATTTGTCTTCAACGATCGTTCTTGTGAAAAACTGAATTACGATTAGTTTACCAATGTGTTTCTAAGGAACTAGTGATTTGCCTTTTGGGAAATAAGCATAAACCCTAAATTCTATTATATTTTATTACGCTCTTATTATTTAAATTAAATAGTTAAATTAATATTTTATTACTTACAAATATTGTTTTTTGTAAAAGATTACAAGGAATTGTTAAATTCGGAATCGGTGTCTTTTCTTTCTTCGCCCACAATATTATTTTCATTAAAATCGACCCAACCGTTTTTGACCAAATCGACATCTTAATTTTCTCGTTATAACTTGTAATCTCTTGTGATTTGTAGATGAATCTTTGGAGCAATTTTATGTCAAGTATGACAGAATTTATGACCCAAGTTTGAACATGATTGGTACTTAATTGTTGTAATGTATATTTTATAAAAATTTCTAAATTCTACAAGTTTATAAAATCACAATTTTAATGACAAAAATCTGTTTGAACATAAGAAATAATACATTTGCATAAAGCTTATTTATGGCTTTAAGTTTAAAGAACGAAAGCCGGTTTGATCAGAAAACTGCCCAATTAGCCAAATGTTAATAGAAAAATTAATGACTAAGTTTTTATGAAATAGCATCAAAAATCAAGTGGAGTAGTGAAGGAATTTATCTTATCGGATTTGGGAAGATGGTTAAAAACGCGTTTGAAAATCATCCTAATATCTCTAGCTGAAAAATGGAAATTATATATAATTTATCTTTAATTGCGAAAAAAGTAATTATTTTAATTAAAATTTCATTTTTTCAATTGTTTTCACCCTTTTGTCGTCGTTTTCATAATTTATTTGCATAAAAAGTCACTTAAAAAACATTTCAAGCGTTTAGGCGCAGTTCAATTTTCGAAGTAGAAAAACTCCATGTTCCCAATACTTTTTTTTGACAGAAATGATCAGCATGGTCTTCTTAACAAAATGAGTGGGATCACAAATTTTTCCGAAAAATGGGCAGGTTTCTGATCAAACCGCCTTTCGTTCTTTATTTTTGAGACAGGTATATTTCCTTATTTTTTATAGTAAAGTTTTTTGTCTAGAAAGACTTTGCAATTAATAACTTATAGGTCCTATTATTAATTATTAATTTCCAAAAGTTTTTTAAAAATCTATACATTTTAAGGCATACACAAATTTATTAGTACAAAAAACAATTAAATTACTGATTTAAATTAGATACATGGAGCTTAATAGGGCCAACTGGATTACAGTACTCTCTATACATTGTTTATGTTTCACGTAGCTAATTTACGTTTTCTAAAAACTATATCATCTATTTGCAACAAGTAGGGGGAAAGTGACATGAAAGAGCCAGTTTTAAAAAAAGAGATAAATAATATAGAAGGATATAAATAAATAAAAAAAAATTTATAATCTGTAAGTGTTCATTCATTTTTGTACATAATGTGATAAAACATTTTTAAAAATTAACGATATTTTTAGACTTCTAATCGTTTATAAAAAGAATAAAATTCGGCTCTGTCATAACCTATAGGTATTGAAAGAGCCAAAACGGATTTTGAAAGATCCATGTTCTTATTACATGACTAAAACTGTACATTATTAAAGATATTATTTAATAATAATTTTAAGATATAATTTTAGATCTTATACAAAAATAAAACGTTTTATATAACGGAAAACTCTGGATAAAATATTTACTTAAATCTAAGAAACTGTCGAAAAATTTGACGTTTGAGATCAATCATTGCAAATTGACTAGGTACATATGTTTTTTTTAAGAAGTAATATAATGTTAATTAAAAACATTACACAGGATTCATGTGCTTAACCGTTACAAATTTTGCATCGGTACTACTCTTGATTGCTGTTACTACAATTATTATTGCAAACTATGCAAGTAAAAGCTGGCTCTTTCATAACACTGCAGACGGGCTCTTTCAAAACATATTCTCTTAAAAAATCAAATCTGGAAAATTAGTATGAAATCAATGATTAGCCTGCAAAATATATATGTTATTAGAAGGCTTAATATATCTATAAAATTATAGTATAATCACATTACTATTAGTTTTGTACGTATAGGCGTTAGAAAACAAATAAACTGAACTCAAAAACTTACTTTTTGACGACAAAATCTTTAATACGTCGTATCGGCGCCGTTTATTGACGGTGAACAGTTAAATTTTTGTGGGCGATATCTGGCTAGTGTTACTATCTTAAAATATTAATACATGAACGATTCGTATGAAAACTACCGCATAATTGCTAATGGTTTTTCAAAACTTGGCTCTTTCATGCCACTTTCCCCTAAATAATTTTATTACAATTTTCTCGTACTAAAACTATTTATACCTACTCTCGTATCAAACAAATTCCTTCGTCGTGATATACAAGATTTTTCACAACGAGCTTACACTATCTATATATTGCAAACTACTTTTGTAGTCGGGTGTAATGAATATTACGTCGGGTTCAGACTTTTTATCCGTTTTATTAGATATCACCCAATAAACAGAACTATTGCTCAAAATCGAACACTGGCACAATTACAAAAGTAATGGGCCAAATAGCCGAAAGGCAAAAATACACAGAAATACAATACAAAGTAAAATACAAAGGTACAAAAGTACAAAACACAAGATACAAAACAAAAGTACATACACAAAATACAAAACAAAAGTCTTACGCAAAACAGTAGTCACTTCGAAACGGGAGGAATCACAGTTGAATACTTAACTAATCATCTACCGTTCGCTATAGTTTATAAACAGTTCCTAAATGGGGTACACTTGCAGCTTGTAGTGGTGGCAGCCTCTGACGGAGGGTGCATCAACCTACTTGGGGTGTTTCTATGCAGGGTGCGTACAGATGGCGTACTGGGGTGCTACACTTTTATATTTTTATAAAAATTGGTATACAATAAAGCAGTTTTCGACATGTCATCAATTTGCTTGACCTTTCTACTCATTAACCAGACAAGATATTTTTTATTTCGTATTGGAGATGTTCACATAGAATTTTCAATATAAAGGTCTGCACCTGTCGTTAAAAAAATTAATATCTCGAAAAGTATACAATTTGGGTATAGGGTATTCTACATAAAGTGACATTAAAATTTAACGTAGATCCATATACAGGGTGTTCTATTTAAAATAAGGAAGTTGCTGTTCACATCCGGTATAACCGAAAATGGTATGTCTATCAAAATATTTTCCATAAATTCACCATAACTTGTTATCTATCTATACCAATTTTTATAAAAATCGTGTGAGAAGTTTCAAATATATAGACAGTGTAAGCTCGTCGTGAAACACCCGGTATATTGTTTTATCACAATACTTATACTACATTTAACAAAGTTGAACTTTTTGTTGAAAACATACCAAATCTAAGAGTACATAGAGAACAAAACAAAACAAGTAAATGTAATACTTTTTTTTTTAAGTTTAACGGAATCAATAGGTTGGGCCACCTATTCCATAAAATCTGAGTGAGATGGCTTATGCAATTAGGACAAATTGACCCAACACAAACTAATTACGGCCTTAATTGGCCCCATTGAAGAAAAGATCTTTTGGTTTTAGACTATATCAACTGAACTTTGTTGAACAGCTATATTGATTTTATCACATTTATAAAACATCATTTTCGTCATTATTGATTATATCATTTACTATTATTATTTTATATATTGACTATAGTTAAATGTGTCTAAACTAAAAACAAACCTGACCCCAAAAATTTGAGTAGATATTAATGAACAGCGGCCCCGTAAATATTAGGAACGATATAAAACGCGAATGGATTTTACATAAGTTAATTGTTGTATCGAGTAATAAATAATACTTATTTTCAACAACTGGGACTTTTTCCCTAACATCCGAATTTTATAAATTTATCAGTTTTACATATTGCTCATAAGAGAAAATTATAAATATATAAATAAGGTTTAAAAAACTTTCGGCCATAGGGAAACTATACGTATCACAGTTGCTGGTGGGAAACCTTTCACGGCATTATAATATCGATAACACTAGTTGATTAACGTTATTATCATAATTAAAAGTTCAGATAACAAAACAAAAATTAGAAATAATAATTTTAACAAAAGTTTATTTCATTAACTTAAAATAGTATTTAAATTATTTTCCAGTTGTTAAAACAAAAATTGTCTTGGAAACTAATTGTAAGCTTATAGCATGATAACAGGAATTGTAAGCGTTACAAATGTAATAAGTATTTATATTTTTATTTTATTCATATTTAAACTTACTGTTAGATAAACTATTTAATATTTTTAGCTACAAAATTATTTTTTAATACTGCTACTTGGACATTATAACATGTTATATGGGTGATTCTACAATAAGGGGTTTTGAAGCCCTTGGTCGCTATTTTCAATAAATCAGTTTGATATTTCTATTTGTATTAACGGATCAAAATTTTCCAGGGTAGTGACAGGGACAAAAATGAAGTTCGAAAATTATTGAAAAGAAACAAATATTGTTATATTTTCTCTTTATAATACTTAAGTATACTTGTTTAAATTTGTGCGAAATATACTTCAATGTGGCAACTGCGTCAAAGAAAGTATGAATTGTCTGTATGTTTAACTAAAAACGTCATGGAGACAGGCCAGGGTAAAGACTTTTTCAGACTTAAACATGGAATTTCAGGAAAATGTACTTTAATTGGGCATTAAATCATAATGCTATTGTAAAATACATTAAGATGTTGTGATTTAATGCATAAAATGACAACTCGTAGAATAAAAAAGCTATTTTATAATGATTTCCCGTAAATATAACCTCTTATTGTAGAACCACCCATATAAATATTACGTCTTTTTAGGTAATGCTTTACGGCGAGAACAACATTGAAAACATCTTTGAAGTGGTTTCCAAAGAATATTTTCCAAGAGAATACGGTGGGAACGCTGGAACTATCGAGGAACTTGCAGGTTGAATTTAATATCTAAAAATTCATAATACATCCAAAGCTTTCAGGTACCTGGAGAAAAAAAATCGAAAGTTACAGGGACTGGTTCATACAAGACGACAAATTTGGTTCTAACGAAAAACTTAGACTTGGCCGATTAAAGTCATCCGAGGATTTGTTCGGATTTGATGGAAGTTTCAAAACAATGAACATCGATTAATTTTGAATTAAGCATTGTTATACATATAATATTATTTAAATTTTAAATTTATGGGTTTAAAAATAACAAAGGAATAGCTGAAAATTAAACGGTGGCTCAACTAACTTTTAAGTTGGCCTTGGGGAGTTTTAAAATTGAAATTAATTTACTTTAAAATTTAAGGATTAAAGTTAACTTGAACTTTAAGCGTTTAAAATGAATTTAATAAATGTTCTAAATGATTTTTGTGTTTGTTTTAAAGTAAGCTTGGTAGGAATTGAAGATGCAAAGAAAACATTAACGAAAGTAGTCTTAAAATATAGTTATCAAAAGCCTTGTGTCATCAGATTTATGCTGATTTAGTAAACTAAATATCTATAACGTCGAATTTTGCAAATTTCAGTTAGTGGAAATGTAATAAACGTAAACAATACCAATGTGCATAATTTAAATTTGTGGAACAGTAATGAGAAATACGATTATTATGTGTGCCCGATAATGTTTAGGCTCTGTTGCGAACCTTGTTATTGTGAAAACATTTACAAACTAAATTATTCAAAATCCTCGTTGCTATATTTTCGATTTTATTAAAAGTTAAATCTAATTTAATTTAAAATTCCCAATTTTATTAAAAAAATATGGCTAGAGAAGTTTCTCCTAGCATCGCACTGCACTTAATGTCGAACACCCACATAAATTGGAAACAACAAGTCTAATTCTAAAAGAAAATTACGTGTAGTTAGGCAAAAACAAAATTAACAAAAAAATAAACTACGCTTAACGATTTGTTTCAGTCAGTAGTAAAACAGTAGTCAACAGTGGATGGTTTACGAAATAAAATACTCCTCGGTTCGAATAATATTTTAACATGTGTCGTAATTTATAGACAAAAATAATAAAACTAACAAAATGACATTTGGCAAGGAGACACCCTGAGCCCGCTGCTATTTAACATCGCAATAGATAAAATAATCCAACAACTAGGCAAACTAAAAGGATATAAAATTGGAAATAAGACGATCAAAATCCTATGCTATACAGACGATGCGGTGCTGGTGGAAGAGAAAGAAGATGATTACCAGAGGTTGCTGCACCAGAGGTTGCTGTACCAGTTTAACAAAACAGTCAAACAATTTAATATAATAATCTCAACGGCATATATTAAATTCATGATTACCCCCAAGACACCGATCAGATGCAAGCTTATAGTCGATGATAAAAACCATACATCAAGAAATATCTGGATACGCGAATCTTGAGAAGGAAGTAAGGAGCCAGGCTGCAAAAGCGTCAAGGGCAGTCATTCATATGAGAATCGAATGTAAAACCCAGATTTACAAAATTATTTTTATTGTATTGTTATAATACGTTCTAAATTGTTGAATTTGTGTTAATGACTAAACGTTCTAATTTTGTTAGGGTTCTTAAAACAATGGTTAATTGTTGTGTCTACAACTGCAAAAGCACTAGTCGGGATGATCCATGGGTAAAACATAATAGATATCGAAATGACGGATGTAGAGAAGGCAATTGGCACACTTATAATAGGCAACACAGGTGGAGCAGATGGAGTCTAGGCAGAAATGATAAAATTTATGGGCCCGAAAGGAAAGATATGGTTACATGAGATATTCAGGAATGTATGGAAAAGAGATCGAATACCAGAGAAATGGGAAAATAACATAATATTACCAATTTACAAAAAAGGATAAACAGAAAATTGTGAAAATTATAGAACTATCTGCTTGTCCTCTACAGTATTTAAAATGCATACGAAGATACTACAAAAGAAACTCACACACTATATAAGACATAAATTGGCAGAAGAATAAACGGCATACAGATGACGAAAACAAACAACAGATAATTAACACATATTAAGAAAAACATAACGGAAAGAGCGATAAAAAGTGGTAACAAACTATTTGTTGCATGTACCTATAGATCTAAAAGCAGCCTTTGACCATATAAATAGATGTCATATAGAGGTATTTGCTGGAATTACAAACATCAAGAAAACTCATAAGAAATATCATGAATATATATCAAAAAGAGTACATATGAATAGAGAAAAATCGAACATATTTTATATATCAAAAGGAATAAAATAAGGCCATAATCTTAGTCAGTGATGAACAAAATTTTACTAAACACAAGGCCAAGAACACAACATCTGCAATCACAAATAGGACACTATCAACTAAGGCCAACTAAGGAAGACAGTCTGATGTACGCAGACGATATAATACTTATAGCAAACATTCAATTTAAAATGAAGGGACCGGTTAAAATATAGAATGAAGAAATAGAGAACATGGAAACGGAAATAAAAACAAACAAAATAAAATGTTGATTATAAACAACAGAAACACCGAGATAGAAGGAAACAGAAATAAAATAATATACAATAGAAGTAGTAACAGAAATAGAATATCATAGCTCAGTAATAACTGATAATGGAACAATAAAAGTCGACATAACACAAAGAGTAAAAAAAACGAGGAACATATGTATACTACGCAATAAACAAGTCAATATTACAACAATAAGAAATAGACCAGCAAGTGAAACTAAATGTATACAACAAAATAGTAAGACCAACCCTAACATATGGTAGCAAAGCATGAAACATAAATAAAAGTCACGTAAGTAAACTTAATGCAAAAGAAATGCGGTTCCTTAGAAGAATTGAAGGAAAAACTTAATGAGACAGAGCAACGAATAAAAGATTTAGACATACTCGAAGACAAGAACGAATAATAGATTTTATAAAAAAAAAGCAACTTATATGGTTTGGTCATATAATACGAAAAGAAGAACAATCGCTGCTACAAAAAATCACAGCGACAACAGATGGACAAAAGAAGAAGTGGAGTAGACCCACGTTGAACACAAGGAATCGAAGAAATTGGCACCAAGAGAGGCAAAACATTGGTAGATATGATTTCATATCTACCAATATTACTCCTTTTGGTTACTCCTGGTTACTCCTTGTTACTCCTGGTTACTCCTTCTGGTTCTTTGTCATTCATTTGAATGACAAAGAACCAGAGGGAGTTGACCTCACTTCCGATACCCTGATAAGCCATAAGAAAAACCAGGAAAGAAAGAAAAAGATTCTAAACTTACTAGGTACTTGTGCAATCCATTCGGTTTATTACTTTTATTTATTTATTATTCCATATATCTATTGTTTCTCGTAGTGTTATTTGTTTTATTATTAATTTAATAGAATTCTGTTCCGAATCCGTTTTTTTTTTATTAATTTTTAACGTAATAACTTACAATCATATGTCATTTCGGGTCCTAGCAAATCTCTATATAAAACTTGATCATAATACACTCAGTTGTTTTAGGGTGAAGAAGAAATTACAGAATTATGTTAAATAACAATCCCACAGGAACCGTGCATATTCTAGGATAAAAACTCTTTTCTGTTATACCTAAGACACCTTCAAACCAAATTTCTGTCTTATCATGAATGATTCTTTAGGTTTTTCAGGTTTGGTTTCGAATAATTGTTTTATAACATTCATCTATCTCATTGGTGAACTTTCGCTTCTTGTTTTGCCTTATTTAAAACTAACTAATTCAGTTGACAATTTTCGTTAATAAAATAGCTACAAAATTATATTTACTTATTTGTAAAAGAATTTTTATTATTGTAAACAAAATATGCCTTTTATGAACAATTGTCTACCCACAATACAAATATTATTAGAAACACATTATCTTAAATTATTACAAACTCACTGTATTTTTAACAAATTCGTAATTTTGTTCAAAAATTACTAACATATACCATTCTGTATTGTTTCTGTTGATAAATTGTTTGTCATATAGCTTCTCAACAAAGATTTTACGAATCAATTTTTAGTGAATTATTAAGTAGAAAATGTCAGAAGCGCGATATCATTCAATGGCAATTTTCATTTCTTCACATTTTTTTTGTTATATCGAATTCTCAATAACGAGTTATTAAAAAAATATAGAACTTCTGCAAGTGATTATATCACAATTGTTTACGTAAGCTAAAAAACAATTTAAACATGTATTACTACATTTTATTTTACCAAAAACACCAACTTCAGAAAAAAATTAATGCTGTTCCAAATCAGAATGATACGGTGAATTTTTGATTTGTATATTTACAGTATTTATTCATATGTACATATGTACGCTTGTTCATTTTTTAGCTGAGTTGGAGTTAATGCAGTAGTGTTAAACATGGGAGTGATACTGATAAAGAATGTAAATTTTAATTTAAAATGAATCATTTTTAATTATAAATGAATGTCAAAAATTATTTATTCACTAAGGTTGTTTGATACAACTTTTTTGTATTAAACTTAAAACTACGAGTTTAACGAAAACTATAATAACTCATAATTTGTTGATTCACATAAAGTAAAAGACCCTGTTATTGACACTGACCCGGTTTCTGACACTTTCAATTTTACTTTGGATTAATAAAAAGAAAATTACCTCGAATTGTTATATTAATTTTTTCAAAATTAAAATAAATTCATCGTGTACCTATTTGATGACGATATCAGTTACAAAAAAAACTCACTTAAGGATGTACGATCAGGGTACTGGGTGGGGATAGACCGATCCGGGCGCGCGGTAAAGAGGGTATGGCCGCAGCATTGCGTATGGCAACACTGTGATTATTATGATTATTAAGGCAATGTTATCAGTAAATTCAAAATAAACGTTGAGTGTAACACATGCGAATATAAAATTATGGAAGGTGAAATGAAATAGAAAACTATCTATCGGGATGAAAATTTACCAAAATTCCTCAAATTAGGTTAGTATTTTTGACACTTACTTTGCTTTAATGGTCTGTAGTGTTGCCATTTAGTTTAAGAGCGAACAAAAGTAAGCTAATTTTCGTAAATATCTCTTAATTTAGTCGGTTTAGTAAGGTTTTTTATTTTTTTAATATCTTTATGAATGTCTTAACTTTTAATTAGATAGTTTTTTTTTCACATTCTGGGACGAATTTGGGTGAAAATTATGAAAACATGTCGTCTATCCGTCACTATGCCATAAGACTAATGTTAAATATGCTTACTTTTGAAATCAATTATTTCTTTAAATAGTCGGTTAACCCTCTTCAAATTTTGAGAATTTGTTTAGACATATTTAAACTACATATAAAAAAAATCAAGCATTTTGAGCAAAATGACTTTCGTGCTCGTACATCCTTAATATAAAAGAATATTTAAGCCCAGAGTGACTGTAAAAGCCATTTTTTGGTTATAGTCTAAGCAATTGACAGAAGAGCGTTCGACTATTGAATTAGTGATTTAATCATCATGTAAGTATAAACATATTATAAAAAATATATGGTTCGATTAATAATTAACTACTCTATATGTTTAAATATTAAAACATCATAGTAAATTATATTTTATTATTAAAATAAGAGTGTGAATAACTAGGCCCAATTTTATAAGTATGTTACAGTTATTGACACTCAAATTCTAACCTATGTTATGTTTACATATTTGTTTTTATAATATTTAATTTTATTATTTTAATTATTTTTGTGTTGAAAAAATTAACATTTTATTTATAATAAATGATACATTATAACAAATTATGTTTGATTATAATAAATTTAAATTTGATAGTGTATAACCTAATAAATGACGAATAATTTTGACATATGGAGTGTCAGAAACTAGGCAGATGCCAGTGTCAGAAACTACAGCAATAAAAATTTTAAGTGCCAGAAACTGGGATTCAAACATTATTTTTTACAACATTAATTTAAATTATTAATATGCCCAAATAATTATTTTACGAATATGACCTTTTTTAGAAATCGTGAACTTATATATGAAAAAAAAATTAATTATTTAAATTAAATTTTTTATAAGTTATCTCGTTATAACCTCAGCTGTCACTCCTAAAGTGTCAATAACTGGGTTTTTTACCTTACAAGGGACCCTTTTTAGTGGTCCGTGGCTTTACGCAATGCGACCCACATCATTCGATAGGGCATCAAAACCTACTCTAGAAAGCGTTTTTAAATTTTGCGAAATGATTCGTGTTACGACAAGACAAGCTCCAGAAGTTTGTGTTAATCTGTCAAAATTGGTTTCCTCTATTATACATGGCAAATTGCAAGTTATATAACATAATCCGGTGGTCGACTGGAGAACGAACTCGCTCTCCAATACTTTGCATTTTGTTGCCCCGAGTTCGAATCCTCTAGGCAGCAAAGAGATTTTTGCAATTTTTTTTATAGGGGAATTGTTTATTGTCGTTTATACAATGATTGGATGTTTTTTTGTTAAAAAATCCGCAATGCCTGGAAGAAGAGTGGCTACTTCAATGAAGCGATTTCTTCCTACCAGACGCCGGTTCAAGTGTGTTATCCCCAATTTGACGGATCCCTATGCCAAGAAGCTGGATGTGAAGAGTATTCTTTTGGTTTATGCTCTTATTGTCAACACCGGCTTTGCTTTCGACACTTTGTTGTCGTCGACCACACATGCTAATAAATAAAGATTTTGATCTTTAAAATTTACTTTATGTTTTTAATTTAACTTTTAAGTTATAATTTTATAAACAACATAATAACATATCGTTGCTCTTAAAAAAACATTGGTCAAAGTAGTCTTCAAAAAGATTGTTTTTACAATACTGAATTAATCACAACAATAATAGAATAGTAAAGCACTTCGTCCACACACTGCAAATAATTTTGACAGTATGCGTACTTATTGGTAATACAACCCTGTTAACGGAATAACATATAAATTTATAAAAAACATTTTAATTTAGTTTACATATTTTCCGGTGATTTTGTGCTGTTTATACCTATTTTTCGTCGAAAAACACATCTAATCATTGTATAAACGAAAATAAACAATTCTCCTTCAAAAAAAATTGCAAAAATTCTTTTGCTACCTAGAGGACTCGAACCCGGAGCAACAAAATACAAAAGATTGGAGCGCGAGCGCGTTATCAATTCGACCACTGTATTATGCAATATTAAGTACAATTCGCAGTATATAATAGGAAAAACCAGTTTTGACAGATTAACACAAACTTCTGGAGCTTGTTTTGTCGTAACACAAATCATTTCGCAAAATTTGAAAACGTTTTCTAGAGTAGGTTTTGATGCCTTATCGAATGATGTGGGTCTCATTGCCTAAAGCAACGGACCACTAAAAAGGGTTCCTTGTTAGTCATTAAATATTATTTTATTTGAAACTATTTCTAAATTTACCCACAGACTGCGTTTTTATGATACTGTTCGGTTCGATGAACAACTCTTGTCAGTCAAAAACAGCGAACGCCAGTTGCACATAAATTTCGGTTTTGTTTAACAGTTCAAATGATATGCAAGATTACGTAAATACAATGAAGATAATATATTTGAGTGCATTGGCGGCGGCATTTGTCGAAAAATCAAAAAAAAAGAAAAGAACCGCATAAAGTGATCAAAAAGGTAGCTTTTGCAGAGAAGACAGTTTTCTAATATTAACCTGTTAAAAGAATTCCATCTAGATCTGGGAGATTGGTATAATTATTTAAGAATTCTACTTTTTTAAAATTAGCAAGCTTTTGTACAAATTGTCGGTTCTTAAAACTATTTGTCCAACGAATTTGATTGACAAAACTAAGCCCTCCCCCTCCCCCTGATTACCTGTAACACGAAACTATAAACGACGACTTCTAGCTGCACGCTTCAGGTTTGCGCCTTTTTTTATCGAGCACATTTGTTGGTCCAACAAGCCAATGCCGTACTGCCTCCAATAGACGAGCATTAAAATCGCGATACTTATTGAGGAAGTTAATATCAGAGATTGTGTAAACACAATTGAAAGCAAATCTCGACCCATCCACAATGTTGCACAAATTCTGTCTGAAACCAGAACTAAATCCTAAAAGTATGGCTTTGAATAAAAAATAATCGTAATAAAACTCGTTAATCAATAGTTTGTTCAAATTCATGTAAATAAGTACGAGATACAGTTTGGACATCAATTCGAATTAATATATCCAATTTCAGTTAGTAAAATTAGGAAATGCAAAGATAAAACCTTGAGAGAAATGATAAAATATTGATAATAATTGTTTTTTAATTTTGCGATAAAAATTTTTTTATAGATTTTTTTTAAATTTTTTGTTTTATTGCTAACCCCGCGTATAATGCGGGGGCCTCAACAGCTTGTTATTATTAATCAAATATATCTTTAACAATAATTAATATTTGGAATACCGGTTTCATGATTCTGTTTATTGTAGCCTAATGCATCATATGTCAAATACTCCCAAAACGATATTTTAGTGTTATTTATTTATTTAAGAGTCTAGCAAGAAACAATTGCCAGGTCTGCACAGTCTAATGCGTTCTGATGTTTACCATTCTATAATATTGTAATGATTTCGTTAGAGTTTGAGCCAGGGTTGCAAATATTGACAGTCGTTCACATATTTTAACAACAATTATAATTTATGTAACAAAAGATTTAACAAATTATTTACAATACAAGATAACTAAAATACTAGAGGATTTACTTAATATATATTTAACTTACTTACTAATTTACTTACAGTTTAATGCACTACAATAATTTATTTACCCACTTTTATTTATTTATTTTTGTCGTACGTGAGAGATCACCTTGAATTTCACCAAGAGCCGTCTGGGTAGAGAACTGAACTAACCACGCAATCTGGCCTGCTCATATGTGTAGGTGATAGCCGATATCAAGGTTTCTAGAGATGTCGAGAGAATTCTCAACTTGTACGATACGCGCGTTTGAGATGTTGGATTCGCTTAAACGATAGATATTTCTCGAGAGTTTGAAGAGATTAATCTATTGCGTTCACTGCAATATTTAGGAAGTTTATGCGGGTTAAGTCTCGTCAATCAAGTTTTGTTAGAAATACGTAGCTTACTTACAACAATGTCATTATACAATGAAATTAGTAAAGTTATGGTTTTATAAGGTTAATAAAATCAGAAATAAAAAAACTTTAGAAGATTGGAGAAATCAATTTCACATACAAAAATTTATCTAACGATGACTTTAAATATGCGAGTTATGAGAAATCTGTTTATATAGCAGAGGAAGAGTCAAATTCATCTGAAAATAGTTTTAAATATGAGAGTTCTGAGTTGCAAAGTGCTCGTGCAGTGAGGTTGTATTACCTATCACAGCGAACAGTTAGCCTTGATATTATTCTTATAATCAACCCATTTAACCTACTTATACATCGAGTACGTGAATTTACATTCTTAATAAAGAGCACAACTAAAAGCGAAAATGCCCATCCCTTCGGAGCTGAGCATACTGACAAAAACGGATTCTACCAAACGTAAAATATACCAGTTAATCCCACCGGAAAATGCAGTTCTAAAAAGTTATTTATGGAATCCAGAAGACTTAATTAAAAAGAACCCATATTTCACTCTTTCAACACACAACACTGCTGACAACGATGATGCTGATAATGATACTCCATCTGGAAGTCAAAACTACGACAATAATCAGAGACAATATAAGATACCGCAAATATTTATTCACAACGCCACACAACCCAAAGCTAATTCAAACAATCAAGGCAATGATCAAACCCCAGAACCTTTTACCCTTAACAATGAAATCATAGAGTTACTCAAAGAATTAATTACGTTTTTAATTCCCCTAATAAAATCTTTTATAGTCACACATATCATCCCCAACCTTCTCCCTAACTTAATCAATGGATAACTCACATCAAACTATTCACAAGCTCACAATTTTAAATTGGAATGTTAATGGGATAAAGTCCCAAAGACCATTATTCATATCCTTCCTGGCTAGATACAATATAGATATTGCGTGTGTCACGGAGACACACTTATCGGACGGCGAAAAGTTTAAAGTAAATGGCTATCAAATCTATCGCCATGACAGACCAATGGGACCAGCATGGGGCGGAGTCGCCATTATTATCAAACGAAATATTAAACACTCCACTCCAGTACAAATTCCGGTCAGCAGCCTAGAAGCAATAACCCTCACCATTAACACTGCAAACATAGAAGCTATTAGAATTTCAGCAGTTTATAAACAACCCAATAAAAATCTTACTGAAAACGACATGCTGAATCTCTTCTGCACGAGGGAGATATCCCTCGTAATAGGTGACTTAAACTGCAAGAATACTGTCTGAGGATGCCGCGCAAATAACCCCAATGGCATAAAACTTAACGACCTAGCAGCTCAATATCAATTCCGGATATTAGCTCCAGCTGAGCATACACATCACCCATTTAGGGATGAACACCGATCCGACATTCTAGACATCGTACTAACGAAAAACTTTCACTTGCCCATTCAACAAGAAGTGGTACCCGAATTGAACTCAGATCACCTACCTGTGTTAATACGATTTTCTTCCACTCCATCGTATAGACCACCAGCCCCTAGGATGATAAAAGGAATTGTCAATTGGGAACAGTTCCGGAAAAGACTAGATCTACAACTACACAACCCAGTCCAAATTTTAAATAACCAAGAAATTGATTATCACATTGAGACTCTTTCAAAGGCAATAGACGACTCCATTCAAGCGTCTACCAAACCCTACAAGTCTAGAAGAATTAATAATGCAAACATCCCACCTCTCTACATTATCGACTTAATTAAGCTCAAAAGCAGAATACGAAGACAATGGCAAAGAAACTGAGATTACAATATTAAAAATCAACTAAACAACCCAAGCCACCAAATAAAACGCAAAATTGACAAATACCGCATTTACATTTATCAAAAGAATCTAGATAACATTGAACCTAGCAGCACAAATCTCTGGAAAACCACCAAAACGATAACCCAAACAACCGAAGTCATACCAACCCTAACAACACCTAACGGCACCTACAGCACCGACGAAGACAAATGTAACTTATTTTCCGAACACCTCAAACATGCCTTTACACCAACCGTTATGAATGAAAACAAACCACACATGCGAAAAATAAATACGTACGTGGAAACACATCAGCCAACGATAAATGATTTTGACCAATCTACCACGCCAAAAGAACTAAAGGGACTAATAAAATCATTAGCAATTAAAAAAGCCCCGGCCATGACTTAATTCCCAACGTTGCTCTCCGAAACTTAAGCCGAAAAACAATTGTCTTTTTAACCATACTCTTCAACGCGTGCTTCAGAATGAGCTATTTCCCTAAAAAATGGAAACATGCCCACATACTCATGTTCTACAAACCAGGAAAAAACAAAAACGATTGTTGCTCATACAGGCCAATCAGTCTCCTTCCAACCCTATCCAAGTTACTTGAAAGACTTATCCTCACACGTCTAAATCAAAAGTTGGACAAACACCACATTCTGCCGTCCACCCAGTTTGGGTTTCGACCAGGACATTCAGCCATACAACTTCAAAGAATTGTAGAAATAATAGAAAAAGGATTTGAAGCAAAATACTACACAACGGCGACATTCTTAGACATAACCCAGGCCTTTGACAAGGTCTGGTTAGATAGACTAAAATTTAAACTGCTTCATTTATCCCTGTCACATTACATGAATAAACGAGGCTATATCATCCACCAAGCAAGCACTCGCGGGAGTCTCTCAAGGCAGTGTACTTGGCCCCACCCTATTTAACATCTTCATTTATAATATGCCAAATTCTAAACAAAGCAACCTAGCATTATTTGCAGATGACACCGCTATATTCACACAGGACGCAGATCAACATACAGCCACCAATCAACTCCAAATGGCCATCAACATATTGAGTAAATGGTACAATGAATGATGCTTATCAGTTAATCCTACCAAGTGCGCAACAAAAATGTTTACTTTGAAAAGACTTAACGAACACCGGCGCATCTACATAAATGGAAACATTATCTCTTGGAACCCTAGAGAAGAGGCCATTAAGTATCTTGGTGTTTATTGATTAACTTACTAGATTAACTTGGAGCACACACGTTAACAAAAAACTCAATCTTGGGTACAGCGGATTAAAATTACTTTACCCTCTTATCAATCGAAATACTCCACTTCGTCATGAATGTACAATGCTACTTTATAAAGCGTTTCTAAGACCGATAGTAACCTACGCTTGTCCAGTATGGAGCACAACCTCAAAAACAAACGTTAGAAAGCTTCAAGTTTTTCAGAATAAGATTCTCAGAATAGCAATTAATGCTCCACGGTTTATCCGCAATACTCAAATCCACCATGAGCTAAACATAGAAAGCATGCAGCAACCTATCAAACGCATGACAAAAACGTTCTTTAGCAACCTAAACAAGCCGAACAACAACGCCATTATACAAGGACTAGGGCAAAAAAATATACATATCAGCCTGAAAAGGAAACTACCACAAGACCTAACATCAGACTCCGAAGATAACGGTAGTGAGTGAAGTAATTCATAACCTCATTTGTGAGAGAACCTAATCACAGGAGTAGTGTACACTCAGAACCGAGGAATCAAGTACCTCCAAATTAATTTGTACAAACAAAACATTTTTCTTTTCTAATAACAACCCATTCATGTATGACATTTTATAGTGTCGAGCTGATTACCTATATTAATAAAAAAAAAAATGAGAGTTCTATAGCTGCAGATACAACTACAAGTTTCTCGTCAAGTTCTTGTTTTCAAGAAGAATTTATTGTGATTCTCAGCATTAATACAGGTCGGACAATAAAAGAATAGCCGGTATAAATGTAATAAAATGTACGCCTAAGCCTGAAGAATGTGATTCAAGAATGTGATTCATTAGAATTTTCATTTTTATTATAATTTCTAAAACAATTGTTAGTTTTCTACAATATAATTGTTGTCAGTTTATTAAATTATTTTATACAATGGAATTCTATTTCATCTAGCAAAATACTACGATCTCTATTTATTATAAATTTGGGTAAAAGACTGGCTGGAGTCTATGAAGATAACGTCACCAACAAAAGTGAGGAAAACATCAAAGATAATAAACCAGTATCGAAAAGAAAAAGAAGAAGGAATAAATAAAGTATTATGTAAAAATTGCAACAAACATAGCTGCACTGCGAAATTATGTTGTAGTATGTACAAATCGTTCTAAAGAATAAATAGGGGAAAGAGGGGTAGCCCTGGACAGCGGGTAACCGCGGACATAAGAATTTCCAAGAACCTAATCACGTTGCATTTGTAAAATTTTCTTTAAAACAGGCGTCGTTTAGAGTAAAAACATATGCAATTTAGTTGTCACGTAAACACCGAGTCTGTCACAATTTAAGGAGTAGTTTGTAAAATATAAAAATTTTTCATCGCGCTCGTCAGATTTCATTTCAAGTTATCAACTAGAAAACATAAGTGTGAATACTTATTTTTTTTTAAGTTGAAGAAAATGCATTATATTTAAACTTTGTAATAGTATTTGAAATATTTCTACTACATCTTAGGAGCTCTGAATAAAAATGTTGAATATTGATAATCGGGTACCCCCGGACACTACAATGTCGGGTATCGCCGGACATTATTTTAACTTAATTAATAATCTTTTTCAAAAGTTACTCTATACTACAGTTGAAATAAATAGCTTGTCGGTGCTTTATTATTTACTGCGATAATAAATATTGAAAACAGACAAAAATATTCGAAGTTTTTCCCAAAAAGACCGGGAGAAAGAAACTCAATGCATCATATGTAAAAAAACTTTTGATGAAGACTGGATTCAATGTTATGAGTGCAAAGACTGGGCACATAAAAATTGTTTAAATATTAATTATTTTTGTGATGTTTATAAGGCCAAAAAACGATTGGGCTACCAATAAGTACTAGTCCGGGGCTACCCGCCACTTTTTGTATTGCGAAAAAATAAGGTCAAATTGGATTGGCCATATTTCCTAAAAAAACAAATATATCATTAAAAATTTTTAATTAGTATAAACTTAAAAGTCCCTACTTTCATTTTAAATCATAAAAAATAAATAAATTTATTTATTTATATTTTTTATTTCTAATTATTTCAAGTGTCCGGGGCTACCCCATCTTCCCCTATATGCTTTTTTATTAAAGTAATAATTAGAATTCAGCAATCAACTTTTATTGCTTTATTTAATATTAAAAGAATCATTCAACAATTTCTTGATTAACTAGATAATTAAAAATAAAAAGATTGATAATATAACTATAACTACCTACAGTCTTCCGAAGCCTTGTTAATATTTAATAGACTATAAAAAAATCAGTATATTGAGAGTTAAATATATAATAGCAAACGAGTAGGTATAGCTGTAGTTTATGTAGGTATATCCAGGCATATTGAAAACTCCCCATGGAATGTTTATGGCAAACAAGATCGGTGCTCCGTAGCGCTAATAAGCTTTCTATGCTTACCGGTTAGTTTAATTGATGCTTATGAACCAGTTCTATACATACGTAATAGTTCCATATTTTGGCATTGGACCTGAAGCTTATAAACCGAGAGTTCCGGGCAATTTTCAATTCACTTTTTTATTCCTCGAGGAGCCCTATTTAATAATAAAGGTATATCTGGTCAAAATCCATGTGGTCCACTTGTGTGAATTTCCCTTGTAAATATACCTGGTCAGACTTTTCAGGTTTCAAGATTTATCATTATTCTTCATTATTTTGACGTACCTATTGTTAAATATTGAGAGAACCGACGTCACACAATGGCCTCCTAACAATACTTCCTTGCTGATAATCCTTTTGCGATTCATCTCACGCTGCTTTCAAAATCTTGTATTCCATATCTACCCACGTTCAACTTTCATAACCAATTTCCAAATATTTTACCAAAAATACAGTTTGGCGTTAACTATTTATTAGTAGACAGTACCGTTAGACTAGAGTTTTCTTAGATAGATTTTGTAATATCTCTTCTACTATTAAGTCGTACCTAAAGGATTTATGAATATGCGTAAGCCGAATCTGTTTTCGAATATCAGCTGAAAAGAATCGTTTCAACGGGAGTGACAGATGACAAAGAGCATTGAGTAAAATTTAAAGTTTTGTTGTGATGAATCGTTGGCATAGACATTATCTTAAAAAAGTTTATTAGATACCCGGGAAAAAAAATTTATATAATCGTATATACTCATATATAATCATGTATAACTTTATATAGTTTTATATGATTATATATGAATGTATATATAATTATGTATAAATTTATATAATTATATAAAACTAAATAAAATTTTATAAAGTAGCTTATTCCGGGAAAAAAGTATTTTATATAATCATATGTAATTATGTAAAATTTTATATAATTATATGTAATTATATATATCATATTTTTTTATATAATTGTATAAAATTATATTAGATTGCTTATATTAAATTATATATAATGTTATAATATTATATAAATTTATACATAATTATATATATTTTTATATAAACCGGGAAAATATTTTATTTGATTTTATATGATCTTATATAATTTTATAAAATCATATATAAAAAAAATATATTTTGAATATTTTCGATATAATTGTTATTATTTCCTTTTTCTTTAAAATTATTTATCATTATACTAACTTATGGAGAAATCATAAATTTAATAATTTAATACGTTTAGGACATATTAATCATAATGTTAAAGTCCAATATCTTTTAATAATATTGAGATTTATTAGGAATTAGACAACACTAAAACAATTGTTTTATTGTTGTCCAAGAGTTAACTCTTGTTAAATGTGTAACGTTTTGTTTCTTTATTAAAACATTTTCAAGCAACTTAACATATGTCAAAAAATATTTTAATCATCTAACCTCAAAATTGTACATGTGTCAAACATGATAGATTGTCAATTCTAGTAAGTCATTTTTATAAAATATTTTTATAAAATATTTGAGACGGCTTCGTAGGTCAGTGGCAGAGCAAGCAGTCTCTCGATCCAGGTGTCCGGGGTTCAAATCCCCAATAAAGGTACATAATTCTGTTTCGGATTCATCGATGACATAATCAATCGCACACCGCGCTTACTCATTGCAAACAACCTTTCCTTTCACTAAATAAGCAGATACCGAATCACAAAAGTTCTAATTAGTAGACTGATGGTAATTACCATCATGTAGGGGAATTATTATTATATAAAAATTATTTTTTTTTTATATATAATTTTATATAATTATGTAAAATTATATCGCGCCAAAATTCGTATATAATTATATATGATGATTTATATATAATTTTATATAATTATATAAAAAAAAATTTTCCCGGGTATTCAGCAAAGATGTCGGCTTTGTCTTTATCTATCTGGTCAAACTATTTTTTAATTGATAGAATTACTAAAATAGAACGTGTATATCTTTGTGTAACTTTCGAAATCGCATGATCGTTTGAGAAAAGCTGTCTAATATACTACTTAAAGCGTTCATGGCGTACTTCTCTTAAATGGGCATTTGTGAGGCATTCAAGTTGCACAAGTAAGGTTGAAAAACACTGATTTAGAGCATTTCTAAAATTTTTCAAGTTTACTTGCAGCAGTTTTTCAGTTCTAATTACGACCCTATACCTACTGTAATAAAAAACGTATTAAAAAGCCACATTTTTCATAATTTAAATAACGAACATATTTTTAAATAAAATTCATCCAAAAAAATGATTTTCTAGAAGGGACCGAGAGGAAGCCGAAGGTCTTATGGTAATGGAAAAATTTTATTTCATATTCAAATGAACCGAACTGCTGTAATACTGTTTACCGTCCGTACTAAACTGCGATTTTAAACATTATCCCAAAATATATTGTAGAGTTTTACTGATTTATGTTTGAAAGATTTGGCAGTTATGGATCCCTATGCAGTAATATATCTTTACGGCATCTCTGTTGGAAATTATGCTATACGGGCACTTAGTGTGGTTGCTCTCCCTTTTTTTCTAAGGCGAATTAAAGCTGTCGATTGGAAAAACAAACACATAAATATCAGGAAATTCTAGAGGCTTCATCTAGTGAATAAATCGAAAACCAACGCCAAAACACAAAGTAAAATAATGTTAAGTGAATTGCGTACAGAATTATTGATAGGGTAGGCATGTGTTCGTGTTGGTAAAAGGGGGCGGTAGAGATAGGAGGCATATCAGAATTTTAGGGGTTGCATTATGAGACCTCATCATGTGATTATAATGATCAGCTAGAGTTACTTTTCGTATTTTTCTTTATACCGAAACGAAACGGAAATTAAGGGAGGCGTATCGAAGCACACCCTGCGTATATTGCGGTTGCTTTTTTTCGCTATTAGCTCTTATCTGTTTACAATTGATAATTTTGGGGTGAATTTTGCGTAAAAATAAAAAGAACTACGCTCGTTTCTGTGACTGACACCTCTGTTGCTTTGTGACACATCAGCTTCGGGCAACGTCCATCAACCTTCACCCCCTTAATCTATTTTTCGAAATGCTTAAGGGTAAATAAAATTTTACACACGAAACCGTAGGATTTGGCTCGTCGTTTATTTATGCGATCGAAAGCAGATCTTTATTGCTTTAATTGCTTTCTTTTAAGTGAATTAGGTTCGGCAGTTTCGTTGGACGAAACTCAACCGAAGGGAACTTTTATTGTATAAATATTTGCACCCTTATTTTGCAATAATCCTCTCTATCTCGCGATTACTGGTAAAAGCAATCACTGTAGGTGTCCGATAAGTAATAACATTTAACAAGGGGTGCTCTTTGTTGGGGGTAAATTTGAGAACAATTATATTAGGCTTTTATTACTGAAAGAGCATTAAGTACTCGACACTTCAGATTTTTTCTGAAATAATTTTTACAGCAATATTAAGATTTAAACCTAAACTATGTGTTTAGTTCAAATGGAAAAAAATAAGTATTCTACATATTTATTAATAATATAACCAAGAGAATAGGTCCCTCTTTGAAGTTTGCTACTAACTAAGCAACATACCGGGTGTTTTAGTTAAAGTGCCACGAGCTTATAACTTCTAAAATAACAAAAATTTCAAAAAATGTACAAGTATAAAAGTGTCTTTAATTTATTCGATCTATGCACTTTCATAAATACATATATTGTTTTACTTTCAATTTAACCGGAAATCGTGTTAATTTCTTATCTTAAATAGAATATTTTTTTCTTTACATAATTGGTTAGAGTTTGTCGCAGGTTTATCAAAAATGTATAACAAGTTATTATTTGATCAATAAATAATTTAGAAAAAAATGTTTTTATTTTGAATTATAGTGTTTCAAAAAAAGTACAAGTATAAAAAATTCTTTACTGTATTCGATCTATGTATTGGCATAAATACAATTATTTGTAGTACTTCCTGTTTAACCCGAAATAATATTAACTTTCTTATTAAAAAAAGTTTAATATTCTTAAATAAAATAATATCAAAAATTTAAAATTAAAATTATACAACTGCAAATAGTCTTTATCTAGACTCATAGTTAAAATCTTTCATGTTTGACACAGGTACAATTTTTGAGTTTTGATGGTTAAATTTTTTCGTGTTGTTAAGGTATTTTATAATTTATATTTATTTATAAAATACTGGTAGTTATTGTTATATAAATTTGTTAATTTTCAGTTGCTTGATAAAGTTTTAATAAAGAAACAAAACGTTGGAAATTTAACAATATACTATAGTTGTTTTATTGAGTGTCCAATTCCAGTTAACGTTAAACAATATTAAATAGAAGGTTATTAATTTTTTTTTATAATTGCATTGAGGAGGTCGAGAGCTTTCCAAAAATGTATTATATAAAGAGTTATCATTTGATCAAGAAATAATTTCAATTTTTTTTTTATTTTGAAATGTAGTGTTTCAGTAAAGTGCCACGAGCTTATAATTTCTAAAGTAATAAAAATATTTTAAAAAGTACAAGTATAAAAGTTTCTTTAATTTATTAAGTAGGTACTTTTTTTGTTATTTTGATTATTTCAGGAATTATAAGCTCGTGGCACTTTATTGAAACACTTCTATAATTGGAAATAAAAATATTTTTTTCAAAATGAATTCTTGGTAAAATAGTAACTTGTTATACATTTTGGGAAAGCCTTCGGCGAGCTCTATAAAATTATGTAAAAAGCTAGTTTTCTTTTTCTTCGCCTTTAATGCAGTTGTTCTCTACTGCTCTCTTTTCAAAGTAGGCTTGTTCTTAAGGAATATTCTCTTCTTTTAAATAATTAAGTTTGGCATTCAACTTTTGTTGTGTTATATGTACCTATGTCTTAACAATTAATTTTTTCAGTATTGAGCTGATACCATGTGTCGTACCATAGTACCATGAGAAACCTAATTTTTTTAAATCTATTTTATGTTCTCTCATTTATATTTTTTTTTTCATTATTCAAATCGGTTTGACTTAGGCTTATTTGTTAATGATTTTAATAAAAAACGAAGAAGTGAAACCTTTGTGATCACCATTAATAATATTGTTATATGTCTTAATGGGACAAGTTACAAAATATTCTCGATGTTTTAAGTGAAGAGTTAAGGGTACTAATCATTCTAAACACTTAGCATTATATGAAATTTCACAACTATTTACAGTAAAAGAATCGCCAGACTTGATTTAATTTTTGTACATTTATTGTTTTTGATGGTATTTTAATTTCCTACCCCAATATCATTTGATTTTCATGCTAAAACTACTATAACAGCATTTAATTATAAATAATTTTCCATTTTGATCGTTCATTTCAAAATAGGGGTAATTTATTTTATAAATTAAACAAAATAAAATATTCATTAGGCCTGCTTAACATTCAAATAAGTTATTTTGATTACAAAGTGTGTGTATTTAGCCCGCTCGTTGTTTTCGTACAAGTTTCACTGTTTTATTGTTAATTGAGTGGCTGTAATCAACCCCTATCTGAAAGGGTAGTTCCTCTGCGAGCGTTAATGATTGTTCGGCACTACTGTTGACTCTCTAGTGCGAAATTTACTTGCCGTTCCTGTCCAACACGGTTTTATTTAATATTTAACCTTGTCCAGTGGTTGTTTTCCAAAACCTCAAAACATTATTTTAATTAAAAGTGAGAAACTTTTTTATGGATAAATGCATTAATAAGTGTATTAGAAATTTAATGGTTCCGCGTTTACATGCAACGATCTTGCCGGGAATGTAAGCCTCCGGGAATATGTGAGAACGTCTTCGAGGAGTAAATTATATTGAAGAGGAGCAGATAGAATTAATTTCGTGTTTAAATTTAATAAGCTCCTGCCTTCTAAGAGCACTACAAATTTTCTAAAATTTACTACTAAGCTATTAAGCTTTACTGCACTATTAAAAAGAAGAAATTTCACTAATAACTTTTCTTCTAGTAGTGAGTGGATGTTAAATTAATTTTTTAAAGTGTCGCGGGGCGAGGGAAAGGATAATAACTCATCCTAGTTCCGCGATATAGCAGACAACTCCTTAACCATCTATTGTGTTTCTTGATGGGGTGATAATGCGAAAACGGACGAGCATTGTAACCCTCTCATCTTTGTCGGCTTAAGACCGGCAACGCACAGGATTACCAGAGTTATATGTGTTTATGTGTTCTTATCTCCCATTTTGCTAGTTTATGCCGAGGATATGTTCTTAAGGCGTCCCACTGTCTAAATCAAATAAGAGTAAAAGAAAAGTTTTTATAACTCGCTAAGTGATTGTTTATTTCTTTCCCTTTACTTCCGTCGACGCATTCAAATCGTCTGCTTATGCTAAACAACCATCTTTTTCGTCTTATTTATTCTCGTTACTTGTTTTTTAAAGCGATTCGGACTGGCAGCAAATTTAAAATTTGATATGTTTTTAATTATTTTCAGAGTGAAAGAATGGTCGCCCCTTCGAACGTAACCAAGAGCTTTAATTCCTTTAATCCGGTGTTCCTTTCTTTTTCTCTTTGTCGTCGTTATATTTATAGCTTAGTTACACGCTTTATTTTCTCGCACTAAAAGCTTTTTTGAACTGCAGGTCAATTTCCCATTAGAGCAATAGCCATAACCGTTTTTTACGTTGCAAAAACGAGTAAAAGTAGAAATCTAATGGAATTTAAGCTGTTTATTATTTTTGATTATTTTAGTTAGTGTTCGATTTTAGTACAATTAATGGTTTAATATGATGAACGAGTAACGTATAAATGGGAAGCGTGTTATTGTTGTGCAATTTACTGGGAAATGGAGCACGTACTACATTTCTGTAGTGGAAATGTATTTAACTGGTCATGTTCTGCATGTCTCTACTATATTATAACGAATTATACGGCCGGTTCGTAATAAATGAGCTCGCTTTATCGATGCATTTAATCAAATACTAAATTTTACTCTATTATCTCTCCACTTCGTGTGCGGATTTATTATTTAAACTAATCAAACTCCAAACTAACAATAACAACAATTACAATGAGAAAGAACAATTAAAAGCAACATTGTGAACGGATTCGTAACTACATAGCTTACGGTTTACGAGAATTAAACAAAAAGCTAAATAAATATTTTTATTGGTCTAAAAAAAAATTAAAAAAACTAATTTAACATTTCTTATTTATTTTTTAAAAAAATGGTTGAAGGTTGTTATAGTTGGGAATTTTAATGAAAAGATGTCGGTTAGTAAAAATTTAAGAAATGGGTTGATATGAATCTATGTATAATTTAAGTCATTGGTTTCAATGCTTTTTTGAGCAAGTGTCGTATGTTATTTCACAAAAATATTTGCCGACCACCCGGAAAACTGTAAATTGCGTTCCGTAAAAAACAAAATAAAAGCAAGACTAAAGTAAGTAGGTAAGTATTAGTTAAGCTACAGGTGGTAGATGTCAAAGATGACTAATTTGTTATGTAAACTACGCTTACGGTTTTTTCTAAAAATCTCACAAGTAAACATCCCCACGTGGATATCAAAATGGGACATGTCTTATATCAAATTAAAATTTGTGAAAAAGGCTTTTAAACGATATTATAATGTTCGGCACACATTAACTCCAAATGAGAAAAAACTGATTTGAAAAATGGGTAATAATTTGTGTATAAAACTATGGACTCAGAAATTCTAGTTTCTCATATAGTTTAGTACGATAGCCGCTAAATAATTCTTTATTTGGAACTACTTATAAGGATCGACTTACTTATACATTTTAGTGTGAGTTTGTGGTTGTCTACATCTGATTTAAATATTTTTCAAGAGAAATTTTAGAAACAATTAGAAATATGATGAATATTGTAACAAAAAAATAGAAAATAAGAGAATCGCTACCGAATTTGAAGAGTACTTATTTTCGAACACTTACATGTATGGGTATAAACATTAATGGCGAACGTCTCTCGAACCTTAGATTTGCAGATGACATTGTGTTACTATCAGATAATCTGCTTGACCTAGAAACAATGCTAATACATCTAAAAACAGCTACTGAGAGAATAGGGTTGAAAATTAATATCTCAAAAACAAAAATCATGTCCAACACAAATGATGCAACACCTATGCAAACTGAAAGCGGGGAAATAGAAGTGGTGGAAAATTACATATATTTAGGTCAAAAAATAACACTAGTAGAAGAATCACAAACTGCAGAGATTGACAGACGAATAAAATTGGCGTGGTTGGCATTCGGTAAACTCAGAAAACAAGTATTTAATACAAACTTACCGCAGTACCTAAAGACAAGAGTGTACAATCAATGCGTGCTGCCAATATTAACTTACGCGTCAGAAACATGGTCCCTAAAAAAGATAAATATGGAAAAAATCAAGCGTTGCCAAAGAAAAATGGAAAGAGCCATGTTAGGAGTGCGACTACAGGATCGAATTAGAAACGAAGTTATAAGAAATAAAACAAACGTAGAAGATGTAGCATGTCGCATCGCTACTCTAAAGTGGCAATGGGCGGGTCACTTAATAAGAACAACAGATGGCAGGTGGACTGGGAAGGTCACTGAATGGAGACCGCGCCAAGGAGGAAGAAGTCGCGGCAGGCCCAGGATTAGATGGAAAGATGATTTGGAAAAAATAGCCGGAAAACTATGGTCCCGCATTGCCGCGGACCGTATAACCTGGAAGGAGCTTGAGGAGGCGTATATCCAGCAATGGATTAGATAGCTGCAACATGATGATGATGATGACATGTATGTAACCGGTCAATTTATTACGTGCCTATCTATTAATTTGTATGAGACAAAAAGCAGTTCGGAAAGTATGTAATCCACTTTACAAAGAAATTTTCTAATTCACAACGATTAGGTTTAGCTTTCCAGAATAGACATCACGTTTTTCTCTTTGAAAATTAATAACGTCGACGTTTTCAACGAAAACCAGCATAACTTATAAAATGATTTTTTTTAAAATTACAGTGTTGAATGTTATTGTTATAGTACCCAAAATTTCTTTAGAACAATATTGTAGTCTGAGTCAGACGTTGACAACCAATAACTCTCGCTCGAAAGTATCGGACTGGCACGAAAGTAATTTCGATTTTTTAGTTTTAAATAAAATTATTTTTTTTATACAAAGAATGGATTTTAATCAAACTAAAATGTACCACTTTGTTTAATGACTTTTTACCATCTTTCTGGTAGCTTAATGATTTCACGTTTTAAGATCATCCTAATTAGCAAATAACTGAACGAAGTGCGATATCAGGTCATCACCATTAGTGAAATTTTTACCATTTAAAGAGTTTTAAAAAAATAGAAATTAATGGCAATATGATGGTGTAAGGTCAGGGCTATAGGGTGGATGTAATATCAGTTCCCTATCACGCCCGAATAATTTTTGACGAGTTACAAAAAATGTGTGAGGTTGAGTTTTACGATTAGTCAATTCTAGTCGTTTATCTTGGTTTGCTTCCTCCAACTTCAACAGTTGTTGACGGTAAATATCTCAGTTGATAGTTTCGTTCCATGGAATCAGCTCAACATTGTTTTTAAACAATACTGGAACGTGAGTTCTGTTAAGTAATCATCACCAGGAACTTTACGTAACACTTTGTGAGGTTCAAAACGGAACCACAAAACGTTCCAGTGAACCCATTCTGCTATTACTGGTATTAGTCGATAGCCCCATGAGCCCTGGTTAAAACTCTAGAATCATTTTCGGCAAAAGTAATTCATAGTGGCACAAGAAGTCTTCAAAGTTATAATTTAAGTGTAAACTGTTACTTGTAGATAGCGTTCAAAACACATTTGTATAAAGCTTTATGTGGGCCTGAGTTTACTCAGTATATTTGATAATTAATATCACCCCAAAATACAAATATTTTAACGTGGAAGTTATATAAATGTTAATTGACTGTTACTCTGGATGTCACAACTTCTTCAAGAAACTACAAACTTATATAAAAGTGTTGTAAAGGCCCAATTTGTTTTTAACCAAATTGGTCAAAAATTTAAAAGAAAGAGGAGTGCTCAGAAGCGTAACGGTTTCATGAACAATTTTTGAGATCTAAATAAGCATTTTTTATATCTTGAATTGTACGTGTTAAGAACTATATAGGGTGTTTGTAAAAGGTCTTTATAAACGCCTAATACATATTGCTTTGACCAAAACAAACTTACCGTAGTACGACGGTGCTTAGTTTAGACGTAAAAGACCCTAAAATCACAATTTTAAAATTTTTTTTTTTAATTTAAAATTTCACGTTGACATAGTTTTATGAGACAGCCAAACCTATACTAAAACTATGATTAACATCCATCCATAGGCATAGAATGTGAGTTTTTTTTTAATGATTGCACTTTTTACAAAGAACAAGAGTTTAAGAATAAAATTTAAATTGCTTAACTTATTTACTATAAAAAAGGTACTCCTGGTCCGACATGCTTACTTTTTTAGTTTTTGAAAAATCGGTATTTTAATAATTCGCTGTAGGTTGTATAAACAAAATAAGTTACTAAAACACGAATACAAATAATAAAGGTATCATAAAACCTGTTCAAAGTGTCTACTATTTGCACGCATACAAAGACTTGCACCTACTGCGAATTATGTTAATTATAATTTTGATATGGGTTGGTTTGTTCTATAAAACTACGTCACCATAACAAATTTTAGGAAAATCGCATAAACCGCTTTATAAAATTGTTATTTTAAGGCCGAATAAAGTTTCAATTAAACAATTTGCACTAAGGTAATTTTGGTTCAAGTGGCTTATTTTGGTATAAAAAATATGTGGTAGGTGTTTTTCAAGCGCCTCTACAGGCACCGTATAAACAATAGTTCAATGGCATACACATTTTTTTGTAGAAGTACGTTTGTTTGGAACGGATACCTGTGCATTATTTTACGATTCTTCAAAGTGCGGATACTAGAAAATTTTTAATGTTGATAATTAGTGTTCTTTTTCGTCTAAAAGGTAAGTTTGAATAGTAATCATTCATAGCTCAATAGATTTAAGACATCATAAACTTTCACTGTGTACATAACTTTATGATTTTTTATTTTTATTTTCCGTCAAAGTTAAGGCAAGACGTAATGAGGTTATGTGCCAAATATCGAATATTTCACAAATCCCAAATACGGGCAACGTTATGGATAAAAGTGAAGAAAACGCAGAGTGTATGTATGCACTGCATCACTTATTATTGGGAAGACACAAAGGAGGAGTCTTGGATAAGATGCAATATGTGTTACCGTTGGTGCCATGAAGAATGTGCAGGTACTGATAAGAAAAAAGCTTTCCTATCTGAAATGTGTTTAGACGGTTAATTTTCTCTTTTTTATAGTGCTTATTTCTAAAATAAATTGTTTCTCAATTACATCTTTTAGTTTTTCTCTCATGCTCTTAATATCCGATATTAGGAATCCATTTTCAAAATATTGGAGTTCGACATTTTCTGTTTTTTTATGGTTCTCGAAAAAATTAACAAGTTACGGAGTACACCTTTTATATTATTAAAAAATATGTATGCTGGAAAAATTTGCCAATATTTAGATTTAGTTGGAGCAAAAGAAACAACTTTAATCAACAAAAACAAAAAAGTATCCGATAATAGACAAATTTCCTCTATATGTATCTTCACCGGTAATATAAAACCATGCTACTTTTTCAAATGTCTTTTTATAAAAAACAAAAATTACCCTAGCTGTACAAAATCAAAATTAGTTACTATTTTTCATAAGAAATTAGTCTGAACTGATGTAAAACCAAGTGCATAGAAAATATGATTTTATTTAACAGAATAATAGGTATAGAGGGCCGAGTTGAGTGCACGAACAAAGTGAGCACACTCATCCGCTCGAGTGGGCAATAGACAACCATCCGAATTCCACATATTATTTTTTAATACTAATGCTGTGATAAAAATTATTATTTAATATTTAAGGTAAATGTCGCACGATGAGCATAGTATCAGAAAATTCAAAATTTTTGTATACTTACAAAGAATACTATTATGCAATCATCCTTAAAATTTGAAGTCGATTTACTATTTCGAACTTGAGATGTACTTAATCAAAGATCAAATAATTAACATACAGTGCAATGGGGAGTATGCGCCATATTGGATTTTTACAAAGTTAAATAGCATTTTTTCTCGTTTTAACCATGCATAGCAATCCATATTTAAATAAAAATATATTAAGAATATTAATGGCTTATTTTACTAGAAGTTCTCCCATACTCTCACTGCACATACGCTACAAAACTTTTTGACAATAATGTAGTAGGACAACTACCTCAAATTGTAAAAATACTTATCATCTGTCACTTAAATGTCACTTTTTGTTTAAAAGCAAGAGACGACCCTAGCTTTGATTTGCGTGTATTATTTAAATGTTTCGTTATTTATTAACAATTGCATACGGTAATGGTGATTTACGCACGCTGAAATAGTTGAATTGGTAAAGAGTTATTTTTCGACATATCCAACGGGCGCAAAGTTAAACTTGTCCCGCACGAATAATAAAATAAGTTTTTTGCGCTTTACAATAACAACTTATTTACTATTATTATTGTAAGGTTCGAACTTATTTTAACAATTAAAATTTAATTAACCAAAGAATTAACAAATGATTTACAATAATAATTAAAATACTACAAGATTTACTTAATAATTATTTAATTTACTAATTAATTTATATTTTAATGTACTACACTAATTGATTTACGCACTTTTATCTATTTATTTTTACCGCGCGTGAGAAATCACCTTGAATTTCACCAAGAGCCAGCTGAGTAGAGAATTGAAATAACCGCGCAATCTGGGCCGCTTTCATGTCTAGGTGATAGCCAATATCAGGGTTTTTAGAGATGTTCAGTACATTCTCACCTTTAAGGTCTTAGACTCGCTTATACGATAGATCAATCTTGGGCGTTTGATCAGATTAAATGTCGCGTTAGCCGCTCCATTATGTTGTTTTTCACTATAACAACTGAGTTCAACAGATACTTAGTATTGTTCAATCCAACATGAATTTTTTTTTTTAATATTTCTATAACCAAAATAATACTTATTGCCTTAAGAAATAACCTTACGTGGAAATGTAGTTATTGATTTATGAAAAACTTGCAGTTATTACTAGATTTTTTATTATTTTCTTTGTTTTTAGGTTAAGTCCAAAGTGTATTTACTAATTGGACATCTTTTTTACCTTACTTTTATATACATTTAATAAACTTTCTAGAAAAACAAAAAATGTAATATCTTTTGTTCACTATTTTTTGTAGATAAACATTGTTCATTTAGGAATTATCTAACATAAGATCTATTAATTATTGAAATACGACGGAACTTGTATTGCCCGCTGTGTGTATATTATCAGTTTATTTAATCCGCAAGAAACAATATACTTCATACACATATCACTGTAGTTTATGCATTTAAAATGGTAAATTACAAACTAAAGATAATTTTCTAATCGTATTCTTTTTAAATTTATAGGAAACAGTTTTTAAGGCCCCTTGCACACGACCGGTTAATCCGCCGACCGGCTATTTCACCGACCGGCAAGAAAATCGGAACAAATTATAATACGTACGTTCAAATACAATCTAACACACCTACCGGTGCCGGCTATTCTGTCCACCTGCCGCCGATAAAATTAAAATTTGAATGCCGAACACACGGTCGCCGGCCGGTAGATTGATCGACGCATAGTTCATTACATGCAAGTCTATACGTGTTGACACACGGACGGGAATTTTGCCGTCGCCGTGGTACAGAGTCGTAGATTACAATTTCATTCTCACATGGCTCGTTGAATATAATGGCAAAGCTCCGTCTTTGTCGAACGACACTGCCAACGAACAGAAATCGAGTAACCTACCGATCTCTAGTTTGCGTGTGTAAAATAAGCTCGCTTTTTTGCCGGTCGGTGAAATAGGCGGTCGGCGGATTAACCGGTCGTGTGCAAGGAGCCTAAGTCAATTTGCAAACATTCTTTTTTGTGCACATTGATTGAAAAAAAAATAAAATGTGTTACCTACAAAAATGTTTAAAATTTACATCTTTTACTCCAAATGCTTTTAAACAAATTATCTAAGACTCTACAATCGTATAACTTTTCTACATTATTGGATGCGAAAGCTTTACAAAATACTGTAGATCGAAATGAAACAACGAATAATTAATCAATAAAATAATAAAAAATAGACTAAAATCAATTTTTCTTCATAAAATAATAGAAATGACAAGAATTCCACCAAAAGTTTTTCCATTTCTTACATTTTATTATGATTTATTGTTGTGCAACTTTTTTTAGTTTTTACATTTGTTTTTTTAATTTTAGTTTTAATTATTTACATTTTTTTTAATATCTGCAATCTTCGCGGTTCTTAATGACCCGGACTATCGATGTCTGCTGTATTATATAAAAATAAATACAAAAAAGTTACGTCATTTTAGACACGAAGTCGTTTCTAAGTCTGCAGACGTTACTGATGAAAACTATTTATTTATTTATTTAAGACACACCATAAACGAATTCATGCATTATAACGTAGACCAAGAATATTTCGGAAGAAGTTGCATTATGTCCGCTTTTAAAATATTTCGTTCCAATTTAAAATTTTGCAAAGTAAAACTCGGCTCACGTGTTTATGGCGTTTCTAGTTGTTTATCGGAACACTAATTACACCCCTTTTATTATTTGTTAATGTATACAAGTGCGTTTAATTACTGATGTTAATAGCAGTTGTGTATCGTTTCTAAATTAAAATGTACGCCAAAGAAATTTTAAGGCTTTCTAATTGCTTTTACGTCTAACTTATAAGAATTTTTAAATTTTTGTAGGACGCTGAAACAGCTTCTTGAAGTATCAAAATTAATAGGCGAAGCACTGTGTATTTTCTTTTTTTGCAGCTATATTTCTTTTGGCACGTTGAGAGTACAATTTTAGCACGCAGCTAAAGAAAAATCGACAGTTGAAGTTAGCCGTCTAAGAAAGTAAATTCATTATTGTGAATCATGCTTAAAACCGAGTGTGCACTTTCGAGCTCAAAGTGGCACATTTTTGAGATCGGAATGTGCCACTTTGAGCTCGAATGTGCATATACTTTGCATTAATTGGATATATTTGTATTAATGATCTATCCTTCAAATCAAAACTTAAATTCAGATTTTCTATTCGGAAAAATTATAGCGTGTATGTTTCCATAAAAAAACTGTTTAAAGGCGCTAAATCAGATATTCGGGGTTTTGGATATACTACATACAGTCTTGTAATTTTTAATTAAAATTATTTAGAAAGTAAATTAATTGTTGTGAATCATGTTTAAAACCAAGTGTGCATATTCGAACTAAGAGTGGCACAGTCCGATCTCGGGAAAATAAAGCGCTCCGCTCCGCGGCGCGCTTCATTTGCTTCCCTCGCTCGGAAATGTGTTTATTTTTGCTCGAAGACAAAAACATTAGTAAAACCAATAATTAAAAAGAAAATTAATCATAATGTTACTGTTCAATATCTTTTCAAATATTAATTAATATTCGCGAGAATTGAACTGTCATTAATATCATCAACTATTGTTAAATATGCAACGTTTCGGTTCTTTATTGAAGCTAAGTGAAAAATTGCATTGCAAACCAGAATCGCGAGTACAAGTGTCTTAAGAATTTCCCACCTATTATTTCGTTCGAATACGAGAGGGCAGTTTGATAAGTTAGTGACTTTATGAATAAAAAATATTTTTTTCGGCAAATAAGCGATTTATTTCTCAACATAGTCTCCTTTTAGCTCGATACATTTAGTCCAGCAATTTTCTAATTTTTTTATTCCTGTCAAATAATAGGTTTTCTCAAGGCCATCAAAATAGGTGTTTGTTTCTGTGATGATCACTTCATTCAACCCAAATCTTTTACCGCCCAGTTATTTCTTCAGGTTTGGAAACAGAAAATAGTCGCAGGGGCCTAAATCTGAAGAATAGGATGGATGAGTTAGCAGTTCGTAGCCTAATTTAAGAATTTTTGCGATGGTGACTACACACGTGTGCAGCCACCTCACGCACTTTCATTCTCCGATCGTCCAATATCATTCCATAGATTTTATCAACGGTTTCTGGCGTGCCGACCTTTTAGGGCGACCTGAACGTTCGGCGTCACTTGTGCTGGTACGACTACGGAACTCAGTAAACCACTTCTTAACCATTGAAATGGATGGTGCAGAGTCTCTATAATATTTATCAAACCTTTCCATGGTTTTGGTGATGGTTTTTTTACGCAAAAAATAATGTTTAATCAGCACACGAAATTCACTTTTGTCCATTTTCATTAAATGTCACGCGATTTTCTGTTTAAAATGGCTGTCAAACACAAACAAAATGACGCAGCCTGCTCAAACTTTGACAGTAGTCTATTCATAGATGGCGGTTGTCGGGAGCAATGTTGCATTTAGAGTTATCGCGCGGGAAATTTAAAAAAGCACTGACTTACCAAACTGTTTTCTTTACAGTCATTGGTCACATTCTCGGTATGCACAAATTTCTTATTGAGTCGACGGAGAATTAAACGGCTTGGAAGATCCTTATGAAACTATTGCTAAAATTTGTTTCTTATTATTGAGGGTGACCCAAACACTTCTATCCAAGCTGCCGCCCTCCGTCTCTCTTTCAGAGAATTTAAAATTATATAGTACGATATGGGCGGCAACATCTTTTTGGGCAACCCTGTGTTTAATTTTGTTACGCCAAAGAAGTATAACTTCTAACGCGCTTACATAAGTACGCGAATCGATTTGTTTATTGTAATTTTATTAAAATTGCTTAAGGTGATTCGAGCTTTAAAAGTATCGGAGGCCTTTTAGGCGAAATTAGGCTCCCTAATAAGAATTCCGCGTTATTGTCTCGCAATCCAAAAGCAGCGGAAGCAAAAAAATAAAAATATAAGACGCGTTTGAGCAAAATAATCCAATAACAGACATTTATTAGCGCCGATTCAGCGAAGAAATAGTTTTTCGATTGCCGTGTTTTTCTTCTGCTATTTTATTTTGTAATTCAAACTTAAAAGACATTAAAGAGAATATATTTTCTTATGAAAACTTTTGCATAAACGAGATTTTATCGTGTAATTTTAGAAGATGTACGTTTCCTTTTCTTTTCTTTGTCTTTGGTTTTTTTTTTAGAAAACTTTCCAAATTTACGCTTGCGTTCTCTCTTCGTTATTAAATAACTTTTAATCGAATATTTATTAGCCTTTTTTATTAATGCAACCTACAAGATCGCGGTAACCACAATTTGAATATGGAGCTTTAAATATGAATTTTTATTGGTTCATTTATGTTTTAACTATGGCTACTTATTTTGTCGGCCAATCGTAACGCAATTTATTTAACGAGTTTTGTAGGACTATTTTTCTGTGTGAAAGGTTCTATGTAAAGCAAAGAGTGACATTTTAAAAATTTTCTAAAGTACAAAATACACTTTGTTCGTGTCACGTCAAAACAGTGTAACATTCTAAAAGAAAAATAAGCTGCCCTATAAATTTGTGTTGACAGAATCCCTGATTGTAGTACAGCAAAACGATTGCAAAGAGCGATTTAAAAAATTTATAAGCAGATTTAAACCATGTGATAGCGGGAAGCGTAGTTTTTGAAATCTTTTCCGCAAACAATTTAATCTTCCATCCTCATAACTGGAAGCTTGGATTATATTCGTTGCAAGTTTTAAATTCTAAACGGAAGATTACTAACTATTTATGGTTTCACTTTATTATTCGGTTCGTTTTGCAAAAATTACTTGTTGGCGTTTATTTAAATATCGTTACCTTCCAAAACTTTCGATTAAGGCGAAACTGCCGTTTCAGGTAATATCGAAGTTGTTTATAAGCGAAAACAGCTTCCGCTTCGATATTTCTGGAATTAATTTAACTTTAAACGGAAATTGCATTCCTTTATTGCAGAAATTTCCTAGGATTTGAATTATTTAAGCATTTCCGATTGAGGATTCGGCTTTACATCCAACTATTCCCATAAAATCAACAAACTCGTGACTGCAAAGACCCGATTCGGTTTTTAAACGAAATTATGTTTCTGAAATTAAACAATACTGCGACATTTTAAATAAATATCTAAAAAAAAATTGAGAACGATGAAAACGATATTATTTTCCCATATTTACTAAACTTTCCAAACAACATCTGAACATGAAAACAATAAAACAGTGTCCAGAACACATGTTGCATACTTTTTTTTCGCCATGAAAATGTAACTAAAAAACCTTTTAGCCGACTTGGTATTGAACAATTTTCTAAGAGTGAAATGAAGGTCGTTTTTGGAAAAGATATCGACTGCCGCCGCTTAACCTGTTATAATTTTCCAAGCCAATATCTCGACAGAAATTCTAGCAATAAAACGTTCATTAGTTAGAATCGTCATGGTTTTAATAAAGCCCGGTCTTCTAATGTAAGCGACATTAGACGAAATTAGAGCAAATAAATCAAGGACATAACTTGGGGTTGGAAAACCGTGTGAACTCGTTACACGCTTGCGAACACACACCCCATTTGGACATAGAAAACCTCCCAAGGGACTCCGACAACGATCCTCTTCTATTATCCTTCGGATGCTCTAAGATTTCAAAGAAATTCTTTTTGTAGCATTTGCATTTTTTTAATTTGGTTTTATAGTTTTCTGTTATAAGTGTCATTACATGTTTGCGTTGTTATAATTCTCAGTTGAAGCATTGTAGCATGGGATGGGTTAAAATTGTAAAAAATCAATTTTCTGCTGCTGACCCTTTCGCAATCATTTGGAATATTTTAGCACATCAAGAGCAGATGTTTCGTTTTTCTACCGCCCTACAAATTTTAGCTATTTTAATTATAATCACGTAAAATTTATTTACAAATACAGTAGACTCTGGGATAACAAGTTGTATGAATACGCATTGTGGAAAATCGTCGGCTGTCTTATTTTAAAACCCATTACAACCGAAAATTTTAATTTTAAGAACAGCGCCACAGCATACTAATTTAGAACATATTAGGGATAAGTTGCAATTAATTTTTATGATTTTCTAATACAGTCGAACCTCGATAAGTCGAAGTCGAAGGGACACCAAAATTAATTCGAATTATCAATAATTCGAGTTATTAAAAAAGCTTAAAAATTAAATATATAATATGTTAATGTTCACTGGAATTGAACACAATAAAACAACAAATTGTTAACTTGCAACGTTTCGTTTCTTTATTGAAACTTTATCAAGCAACTTAAATTTAAAAAATCTTTCATTTTGACACATGTAGAATTATTGAGTTTTAATGGTTAACTTCCTTTTTGTGTTGTTAAGGTATTTTATAATTTATATTATTTTATAAAATACTTGTAGTTATTGTTGTTATACTTTGTTAATTTTCAGTTGCTTGATAAAGTTTCAATAAAAAAACGAAACGTTGCAAATTAACAATTAGTTGTTTTATTGTGTCCAATTCCAGTGAACATTAACATAATATAAGATATTGGACGTAAACATTATGATTAATTAAATATATATTTGTGTATGTATATATCTTTTATGTGAAATGGTATTTTATATAACGTAATTAGAACTGTAAGTGGTTTAAAGCATACTTTAAAAATCCCGCTTTAAATAAGTCACTGTGATTGGTTCATTTTTAATACACCATTATGGCCGTTAGCTAATTGACCAATCAGAAAGTTTAATCACTTCGTAACCATAGTTATATTGGAATAGTTTCAATTGTACCTTTTTGAAATACGCATTTTGTCCAGAAACACTTTCCAACTTGAGTTATCAAAGAATTCGAGTTGTGGAGTTATTAAAGTTTACTGTACATAAAATTTATTAAAGTGGTTAAGCTGAAAATTTTCATATTATTTACAACAATTGTTAAATGATAGAGAAAGGTGCGTGTACTTATGCTCGCCCGTGAGAAGTTATACTTCTTGGCATAACTAAATTAAATGTAATCATAAATGTAAATAAATACCAGGATGTGCACATTCGAGCGAAAAGTGGCACATTTCCGAGCGAGGGAGGCAAATGAAGCGCGACGCAGAGCGGCTTGCTTCATTTTCCCGAGATCGGAATGTGCCACTTTGAGCTAGAATGTACACACTCGATTTTAAGCACCATTCACAAAATTTAGGCTAATAAATTATTCAAAAATTAAATAAATAATTTAATCGTTTTCTCTCACTTGCATCTATTAAATTCTCGTATCTTTTCGCCCACTTCCACTCATTACTATGGCAAATACGTTTCTTGAACATAAAATTCATATTTACTTTTAATTTTTTGATTTGAAAGTGTAAAAATTAATTAAGGTAAATCAATAAATACGATGATGTTCACGTTCGAGCGAAAAATGGCACATTTCCGAGCGAGAAAAGCAAATAAAGCGCGACGCGAAGCGGCGCGCTTTATTTTCCCGAGATCGGAATGTGCCACTTTGAGCTCGAATGTGCACACTTCACATTAAGCGCGATTCACAATACTTAACTTATTTTCTAAAAAAATTTAATTATCCTAACTAATATTATAAAAGCGAAAGTAACTCTGGCTGTCTGTCTATCTGTCTGTTACCTTTTCACGCCTAAACATAAATTAGTTTTTAAATCCAATTGAAGTGCCGCGTCAAAACAGCTTGTAGTATAAAAATTTTTATAGAATAGACCTTTTAAGCAGCAATAACACCGAACCGCACCCGTCCTTAATCCTCTCTCAGGTAGCGTAATTTTTAGAAAAGTTGTAAAGTTTAACTTCGAGTCATCGACCTATTTACTAATGGAAACTTGAATATAAAGAATTGTATAACGCTTCGACTTATTAAATAATGCGATTTATATAAATTTGATTTATTGACATAAAAGTATTAACGTTGAGATAGGCAAATCTTAAAGAAACAGGTTCGAGTTTGAGCTATCAAAAATTCGTCTTATCGGCGTTCGACTTATGGAAGTTCGACTGTATATCAATATTTAGAGAAATAAACCCGGTGCGTGCACTTATGTAGGCGCGTTAGAAGTTATACTTCTTTGGCGTAACAAATTAAATATAACTACAATGCTGCTTGCCTTGCGCTTGTATATTAGGTAGACCACTAGTTTCAAAATTATATGTTACTGCGCCGGCCTTTAAAAAAATTTAATCTTGACGCCTCTCCACCTAGTCACCACTAGTCATGTAGTCGCCCATTTACACGGTCGATAGGTTCCGGAGAAAACAGTGTAAATCAAAATCACAATTTTTGTATGGGTAACCGAGCAAATTTAAAACAAAGCAGAATATGCATAAATTAGTACCTATGTTATTTTTAGAAATAACTAATGTTTCCTACATTGAATAGTAGTAATTTTGTTTAGTGCATCTGTTATGTATAGCTAGACCAGTGGTTTCCAAACTATAGGTTACTGCGCCTCCCTTAAAAAGTATAATCTTGACGTCTATTTCCCGATGTATACATTAATAGGTTCCGGAATGAATCGGGTAAATCCAAATAACAATTTTTGAAGTTATATTTCTTTTGGCGCGTTTAAAGTAAAATTGTAGTCGACAACGGAAGTTGCGCAAGCAGACATCTTCAGAGGTTCAGAGGTCTTTTAGTAGACAATTATTTAACTTTACAGAGCCGACAAATCTATTTTTGAGTTGGAATTATCGTTTCTTGTGTCACCTTTATTTGGGGTTGACCAAATACCCTTTTTTTAGCATTAAATTTTGTAAACTTTTAAATACACATATTTTTTAATATTAAACATTGATCTTTGATTATTAATTGTAAATTAATGCTGAGGTAAATCAAGTTTATTTAAAGATAAAATCAATCTCTTTTAGGATTAATAAAGCTTATCGACCAAAAATACAGCCTGCGAGATTAAATAAATGTGGGCAATATTTATAAATTTAAAAGATTCAGTTTATAAATTTACTTTATAAATAAAAAAAAGCTAGCGGTTTCAAAACGGTTTTTGGGGATAAAATAAATTTTTGCAACTTTTCTATAGAAGATCGTTTTGATATCTCTTTTTCGAAAACGTCTTCTATTAATTGTCCCCAACCACCCCTTTTCGACTCTGATATATCATTAAAAACACCCTGTATATATACAGTGTGTCCCAAATTGAGTAGGCTAACATGGGTATCTTTCTTATTAGTGGAGATAGAAGTTTGGTTAAATGGGCAATGTTTTGCAGTTTTAGGTGCCCATTCAGATTCTGTTAAGAAAATTTTAAAATTCTGAATAGTTCCAAAGTTATCGTCAAAAAACTGAAAATCGTCATTTTCTTTAATGTCAAATAACTGGGTAATTATAAAAATTACAAAAAAAAGTGTAATATAAAAGTTACTAGGTTTTATAAAATACAAATAAAAATTAACTCAAAATTAAATTCAAAATGGCGGTTTCCAAGATATTGATACCAACTTTCTTATTTTAAATGGACGCCATATTAGATTTTTACATAGTTGAATAGCATTTTTTTTTCTCTTTTTAACCATGTATAACAACCCATATTTAAATAAAAAATTATTAACAATATTAAATTTTTCTGTTTTAAATCAGGTAGCCATGAATTATCAAAGAACAATTAAACACCACAATACAAGACAACGTCATTATATTTATTTTTTGACTAATATTGTAAGTTTTTTAATAATAATTATTATTGCTTTATAAATAATTCAAAATTGCAAAGTTTTTTACTGAGCAGTATGATATGTTTTGTACCTACATTAAATGTTACACAAGCTCCTGCGTTGTTGCACAAACATACTTTAACAGTTTTCCAAGAAAAAAAAATGATAAAGATCTTCTTCAACATTCTTTCAATTTGGTTACTGTAAACATCCATACTTCTGCATATTCACATCCAATCTTTTAATAATTTTAACGTTTGGTTGCTTTTTTTGGAAAACTGTTAAAGTATGTTTGTGCAGCAACGCAGGAGCTTTTGTAACATTTAATGTAGGTACTAAACTTATGATACTGCTCAGTTAAAACTTTTCCATTTTAAATTAATTATAAGGCAATAACAATTATTATTCAAAAACTTACAATATTTGTCAAAAATAAATATAATGACGTTGGCTTGTATTATGCTGTTTAATTGTTCTTTCATAATTCATGGCTACTTGATTTAAAACAAAAAATTAATAATATTAATAATTTTTATTTAAATATGGGTTGTTATACATGGTTGAAAAGAGAAAAAAATGCTATTTAACTATGTAAAATCCAATATGGCGTCTATTTAAAATAAGAAAGTTGGTATCAATATCTTGAAAACCGCCATTTTGAATTTAATTTTGACTTAATTTCTATTTGTATTTTATGAAACCTAGAAACTTTTATATTAAACTTTTTTTGTAAATTTTATAATTACAAAGTTATTTGACATTAAAGAAAATGACGATTTTCAGTTTTTTTACGATAACTTTGGAACTATTCGGAATTTTAAAATTTTCTTAACAGAATCTGAATGGGCACATAAAACTGCAAAACATTGCCCATTTAACCAAACTTCTATCTTTACTAATAAGAAAGATACCCATGTTAGCCTACTCAATTTGGGACACCCTGTATACGGTTCGATAACTTCCTACGAGGTTATCCGATACCTAGTTGCCATATATCTCGGTTTTAGCAGTCTTAATTAGTTAGTCCTCTACTACTCATAGATTTTCTTATTTTCCTAATCTAGAAATTTTTGGATCTTCCTCTATTACGGTTTTCTGTCGGTATCTATCTCATTGCTTCTTTAGTAATTTCTTCTCACTCTTCTTTGTAAATGACTATCCCGTATCAGTTGTTTTTCTTCAATAGTATATGTAATTGACTTTCTTATGCCCATCTATTCTTTTATTACGTCATTTCTAATTCGTTCAATTTTTGTTGTTTCAGCTGCTCATCTTAGGGCGTCCATCTTTGTAGGTTTTATTTTTTTTATGCGTTCCTTCAGTCTCCATGTTTCTTGTCCATACATATATTCACGTGCTCATAACTAGATTGTCTTACCGTCTTATCTTTCTTTGTTTATCGTGGACGTTATTTCGATATCAGCTATTCCTTCTTTATTGAAATTTATCTCTAAGTATTTGTAGCTTTCACATTTTTTTATTGTTTTTTAGTATTAAATCTGTTACTTTTTCTCCAATGCACAAATATTGCGTTTTTTTGGTGTTTATTTGTAAACCCCATTTTTCTTATTCTTTTTTTATTTTGCGTGTCATGTACCCTATACCTTCTTTATCGTTTGCACATATCACTTGTCAATGTACAAACTGGGGGTATATAATCATGTATCTCCGTCAATTTGGATGCCTATTCGTTTACAATTATTTTTTTAAAATGTTAATTCTTTCACTACGTATATTTTAAAAAGCGTTGGAGAGATGCAATATTCTTGGCGTAGCCTTTTGTTCACTACAAATAGCTCTGATATTTTTTGTTGTTTTCACAGAAAACTTCATGTTTTGATATACAATAGATTTTGAACAGCTTTTATGAGTCTATAGTTAATATTTGTATATGTAAGCATTTTCCATAGTTTAATAATAGGAATATTATCATATGCTTTTTGTATATCCACAAAAAATAAATGTGTTGCTGTATTTTTCTGTGATTTTTTTTCTTTCATTTGTTTTAAGCAGAACACGTTATTTGTACAGGTCGCCCGGCTTTTAAACCACATTGCTATTCTTTCCCGTGGTTTTTATATTCTTGTTCTACATGCCTCTGATTATCTTGCCACATATCTTACTTCAATTTGAATATAATTACTTACGATACTCTTTTTGATTTTTTAAACATTATTTTTTAGTAAGCTAATTTGTTGTAACGTTTCCTTTTATCAGGCAAAGCGAATAAGAAAACGAAATGCGCAATTTAAAAATAAACTTTTCGAGGTTCGACTTACGGAGGTTCGACTGTATAACAAATTTTGTTTTTTTATGCCTAATGGTTCTAAATTTATGGTCCAAGAAAGAAACAGACAAAATCAATAAAACGCCATGTATCTCGGTAATTAAGGATTATTGACCCACTAATTATAGGTGAGTAACTTACATATCGAAGTAAAGTATATAGACTTACCAATGAATCACCCTGTATAGTGCATCCTATATACTTATCCGGAGTAGGATTCTAAATATTCTTTATTTAAAAATGGTAATATTTCAATAGGACTGTTCAGATAAAATTTATTTAAATAATAATCATACAAGCAGAAGAAGATTTAACATATAGTGTTAAACTTACAAAATTTAAACTATTATAGCAGTGTTTTTTTAACTAATATTACCATCCTAAACAAAAATTTATATCCTACCAAAGCTCTGACTAGAGCAAATGTTAAAAAATAAATCAAGCAAAACACAAAGTTAACTAACAATATGATAGAAATCAAAACGCATATGGTATCCTAAAAATATTTTTTTCTGATTTAGAATTAAAATTTATACCTACTATTCCATTCAAAAAAAATTAAACTAACTTTATGAATCTACACGAAAATATACTTTTTGTAATTTAGTTTTAACACTAGATAAAGTTTTAAGGACAACATTTACCATACTTTTTTCTTTTTTTAATGAAAATACCAAAAAGGTGATCTCCACATTTCCCGTAAAACTTTTGTGTATCGACCGCCACATTAAAATTTGCTGTTTGTTGTGCAAATTGGAAAATTAATAGTGTTAGCATCTTTGCTATCGAAATTAACAGAATTTTACATAAATATCGTTAAATCCGAAGGGGTAAGAACGTAATCCGTGTACACTATTATACTTTACAGTATTATATTCAACTAATTATATCCGTTCGCCCCCTTTTATCCGCGTTTAATTAACGTTATCCGTTTATAATTTGTATCTATAACCGCAGCCGGTTTTTGTAAAAGGCGGAATGCAACAGAAGGAAGAGAATAGCGACGTCTGCTGCTTTTCCTTGGTCGGGGGTGCGATTTCCAAGACCGGGTTATAGTCATGCAAGCTCATTCATCACGACGGGGTGCCGCGTATAATACACCCCGTACAGAATAGCAAGTCTATAACTTTCTGTGTAATGTACCTACCCCGAGCTTATCGGATTACGGATATTCCGCCATGTATAAAACCTTTCATACCTTTCGCCTATCACCGCGTTTAAACCGTAATGGACTGCCGCACATATTCTCTCTTCCATACATATTCAAATATTCAAATACAACATGCTTTCTTTTATTGTTTGCTGTCAAATCGTCTCCTCTGATTTCTTACCGCGATTGGGGAAACGAGGCGATACAGGAATAAAATTCTGCTAGTGCTTCTTAGATGTTCGCTGTAAATCACCATTACCCATCCCTTTTTCTAATAAAACTCTCCAACAGAAGGGAGACGGCTAGCCATTATTAACCGCATTATTAGATTCGTGGCAAACAAATTAAAACCTAATAACCGATCGATGTTTGTGCGACATCCTCTTTTTTATTTGTCCTTTGGGGTTGTTATTGACTGTCGGACAAGCCTCTTTCATTTTAGTGGTTGTCGAAGAATTTTGCAAATGCCTCGACGTTTCGCTTCAATTTCACTGCTTTTAATAACGGGAATTTCGGAAGTAGTCTGTTAGAAGATCTAAAGGTAAATTTGCCAGGGATTCAGTCTGCAAACGAGAAAGTTTTCGTCGATCTTACAGCTTAACTAATTGACTGATGTTACGGAACTAATGATAGACTTTGTGCTATGTTCAGGGACGTAGTTGATTTATTTCTAGACGTACTTTCTATTTTTAATTTTTTAAACTTGGTATCATGTAACCAGTTTAATTATCAATTTTATATTAAATTGATATTAATAGGTATTTTTAAAGTTTTTGACGCATTGAGAATTAAATTGTAACACGGATAACGAAAATTCCATAGTTGAAGTTAGCTGTCTAAGAAAGTAAATTAATTCTTATGAATTATGTTTAAAACCGAGTGTGCACATTCTACAGGGAAAAAGTTCTAGCGTTAATTTTTCTAAAATAACTGTACATTCTTTTTTTGAAAACATATTAATAATTGTAAATTGTGTTAAAATCGTGTGCGGATCGGCGTCGCACATCATTTGCTTTCCTGGTTCCGAAAAGTGCTACTTGTCACTCGCATTTGCACATACGTCTTATACAATTGTTTTTCTCTAAATTGAATAAAACTGGACCAAACACATTTTTTTAATAAGGAAGTGAAAACGTTAATGTAGATAAATCCAATTAATACGGGATATGTGCACATTCGATCGAGAAGTGGCATATATTTCAGCGACGCGGAGCGATGTGTCACTTTCCGGAGATCGGAAACGTGTTAAATTCGACTTTTCACCACGATCTACAATTAACTTTTTTAATTAAATTTCTAAAGCAACAGTGGAGCATCCAGAATTTCTATTTGGGTCTTGGGTTATTTTTCATAATTTAAACAAAAAAGTTTTTTTTTTTATTAATAAATTAACAAGCAAAATTCGCTTCGCTCATTGTGCTAGAAAAATCGCTTTGCTATTTTGGGGAGAGCGCGCGGTTACAGTGGACGTAAGGCAGAAACGCTACGCGTTTAGTGCCTTCGGCGTCTCGCATGGACTCTGGATTTATAAAAGAACCGATCCTCTATTGTGTGGTTTAAAAATGGTCGAAATTGGTTGATGAATAACAAAGTTATAGCTAAAAAACATTTCGACTGGTTAAAATCAAATGGTCTTTCAGCAACGCCAAATATCGAAAAAAGGATCGACGTAGGTTAAAAAATGTATTCATAATTTAAACAAAAAAGTTATTTTTTTTATTAATAAACTAACTTTACCGTTGATTTGTATTTGATCGTAATCGGGTTCGTAGGAGCGGGGGGCTGCAGCTCGGTAGTGCTCATATTCTGGCTGCGCCACTGACTATTAACGTTGTCATAGTAATTATAATACTAAATATAATATAATACGTGTCTATGTAAATTAAACTATGTAATTTAAATTATCACCACTAGAAGTCAGTAGCATAGTTACTCATGAATTAATATTTCTTCTTAGCGGTGTAAAAACAAGAAAGGGTATAGCCGGATAAGCACTTAAAATCTGCCCCCAGCGATATTTAAAAATCAAACCAAATATTACGACTGAGTCCAAAATGACATAAAGATTTCTTCATAAAATCATTAAGTTTTTTATCTCGTTATTTTTCACAGAAAAGCTCTTTCTTACCCTTCTTTACACGGTAAAAGTTTTTAACTTGATCCATTTGATGCAACTCAGTATTAAAATATAAAATCGTTTTTTTCATATTTTTTTGGACAGTTATTCACTATTTAGTGCTAAAATATTTATTTTTATTTAAAACTATATTAATAATGTAATATAAATTTTCATATTATTGAAAATAATTATGTGTTAAGTAATAATTGAGTAGATTTCGGTTATAATAACAATGAAGGGACCACTACAATTTCGTCGCTGTATCCTGAAGTCGTTATAAGCGACTAGATCATTAAACATTTATGTTACGCCGCTATAACAACAAAGTGGTTATAACTGAAACCCATTGTAATTAAAATATGAGAACTTTTTTGTAAAGATTGTTGTAAATAATGTGAGTTAATCACTTTATTATGTTTATGCAGTATAGCATTTACTTTTTTCATCTGTAAACAAACAACTTAAAATTTCGGCAAGTTTTATTATTTTAGCCAAACATTGAGTATGCCTAAGATTTTACTTATAATTTTATAATATTTGGTGTGTTTTTTACACACTGAAATTTCATATGTAGGTAATACCGTCCTAATTCATCAACTCAGCGAAATATGATCGATTTTATTTTTTTTTACTGTGTTGCACCAAATGGATCAAGTTGAAAATTTTACCATGTAAAGAAGGGTAATAGCGGGCTTTTCTGAAAAAAATTCATAAGTGACATATGAAAGGAACATGTTTAAATATAACAATTAAGTTTTTTAATTTTTTTTAAGCAAAAACAAATAGTTAAAAATTTACAAAAAAAATATTTTTTAACGTCCTTTATCGATAGTTCTTACCAAAAACATTTTGGTTCAAAAATATTTAGTAGAATAGTTATAATAAAATAAATACTGAAAAACACATTTTATTGAATTATGGCGCCACCCTTAGGGTTTAAAAGCTGAAATTTTCAGAAAAATACTTTTTATGAATAAGGAATCGATCAGCCATATAGATTTTTAAATATCGCTGGGGGCAGATTTTAAGTGCTTATCCGGCTATACCTTTTGGAATAAAATAACAAAGTAATGAAATCTACAAATTAGTCAACGCGTAATTACATAGGTATTTGAACCATTTCCTTAATTGTGCATTTTTGTAAAAACACAAAGACAATAAATTTTCCACTGCTGTATTTTTTACGCTTGTTATAACTGTCTTGTTGATATTGATATCATTATTATCATTGTTTATTGTCCATTGTTTTTTTTTGCCGTTAATAAAATTTTGGTCGCTTTCAACTCAGTTTTATTTGACCTAAGAATCATCTCAAGAATAAGTTACAGCTGTGTCAATTTAGGGATTTCAAATTTTGAGAAGCATTTAGTGAGTACGGCCCTGTACAGGTGTGACGCTTTAGCCAGATTATGCCAAGCTTGCGGTATCACTAATTAGAAAATCCATGCTAATTAAACGCTTTAAATATGAATGATCCTAGTTTTAGGTACGGTTCGTTTTTTTTTTTTTTAAAAGAGGTTTTCGGGTCAACGAAGTACTAGGACGAAAATTTCACCCTTTCTTGATTTTATTGCAGCTTTAAAAGTTGCAAACTTCTGCGACTATTATGTATAATTTAACAGTTGAGTTTCGGATACAATTTATAAAACTTTCAAACTAGTTTTACTATGAAAATAAATTTAAAAATTTAGATCCTTAAATTTCGAATCGGAGATTTTCAATCTCGGATTCTTCCGGTTGAGTTATAATGCGATTTATGTTAGTATTAGAGTTATTTTTTGTGTATTTTTAATAATAATCGTGGGCCATTTAGAATCGTTTTTTTTTATGTGAAACTTTGTTATCTTAAAACTAAAACCGCCATTCCGTATTCCTTTTAATTAATGCGGGACTTTAAAGCTTTAATATGCGAGCCCGCGAGATTTTTTTTCTTATTACTTCCAGCAAAAAACGCGATAAAAAATTCTACGGTTAATAACGAACGTTATAAATTTACGAATTGCTCCCCAAAATAAATATCAATTAAAAAATTTCAACTAAATTAATTCTAATTGAAATTTAAGTCCAAATTTAACGTTCGCCGAAGCAAAAAATTAACTCTTCGTTGATAAAACTTAATTCTTAAATCTCTATGTTTGTTTTTATGTTTTTAGATAAAATTTCGGCTTTGAGATAAGTTTTAAAATTAAAAGCAATTATGGGAAAGCAAAGTAAGGTACAAAACGCTAACGGAATAATAAATATTAATTTTTTGCCGTTGGAAGAAAACAGATTTCCAAGCAGCCAGTTGAGTTAATATTCTACGTAGACATTTCCGTTTCGTTAATGTATAAATTCCTGTGTTTTGGAAGATATCGCGCTTTGGATTTCCACAAATAAAAGGAGGAGTATAAATAATGTAAAAGCAACTTGCACCAACAGGAAAACGAAGCGGAAATTACGTTTGAAACCAAGAATAACAGTTTTCCATTGTACTTTACTTTCGATTCTACCTTTTGCTTCGGCCGTCGACTCTGGGACGGACTTTGGACACCTTCAAAGCTGGAAACTAACTTTTCAATTTGAAAAATTTACTTCCAACAACTTTTCGTTGAGCTTTTATATAAATTTCTAAAGATTTATAGGCAGCTTTATTAACAAAGTGAATGTCAAAGTTGTATAAGTTCTGATTGTGAGAAATAAAAACATTACATTTTCATTAAAATATAATTTAATGTACTACACTTATTTTTGTATAGAGTCAAAATTTTAGATAACACTTTTAACAAAAATAATACCTACATACCTGTATACAGTTGCAATTATGTATGTATACAGGGTGTAGTGTATATAAATACTGAAACTTAAACCACCCATACACGGCCCTAACCTAACCATAAATGTATTTTAAATCGAATGATCATCAATATGGGCAAATTTTTTAAGTGATAGTACTCTATAGTAGTATTAAACAATGCGTAATAAATACATTAATATTTTAAATTTTATAAAAATTTACGATTTAGTTTATTCTCATAATGTCATTAAAAACAACTGTATTATTTTGCTAAAGTAAGAAGAAACCGTAGACTATCATATTAAGTTAGCACTAAAAGGGGTAAATACGTTTGGCAATAATGTACTAAATCAGAACGCGCCATAACACTTCTAATATTTATTATTTCTTTAATGTGTAACATAATATTTTGATTACACAACATGACCACCACAAATTGGAATGTTTTTTTTAAGTAAAGGAATAAATATGGCATTGCTGTTCTTTTAACTCTTTTGAGTTTCCTTATCGGTATTATTCTTTTATTAATTTTTAATATGGTAACGATGCCCCATTTAAATTTTATGATCTTAGTTTTTTATTTAGCATGTAATTAAGGAGGTGATAATAAATAAAGGCTGTCTTTTTTTGCGATTGGTATGTTTAAAGCACTTTTAAAAACAATGCATGGACGTGTTACCGAAATTTATAAAAAATATTTTTATGGGGAAAGTATGGTTTTGTAGAGATATACCTACTAATTCTTTTTATTTTAAATATTAACAAGTGAAGTTAGGTGAGTTTAGTGAAGACAACTATAATTTTCTTTAAAATTACTTACTAAACTTGTATCAAAACTAAAAAATTCTTAAGAATTTTACTGACATTTGTTGTGAAACATAATATCCACACGAGAAAATCAATTTTGCGATAAATCGTGTACTAAATCACTTCACTTTTTTTTAGAAGCTTTTTAAAACGGTGCTATATTACAATTTTTGGCAAAATTGAAATACATTTTATTTGGATAATCATAAGATACCAGGTTGTTCAATAAGTTTTGTTGTTCGATAAGAGAGGGCGTTGCTACTAGCCCAAAATTTTTTTTGTTTTGTTGCTACACTCTTCATATGAACGTATGTGAAGTTTCATTTCAATCTGTCAATTCATTCTTTGTTTACAAGCCATTTAGTGTCGCCGTGTCACAGTATTTTTTTACAATGGAAAAAATTGAATATCGTGCAGTGATAAAATTCTTATTTTTGGAAGGTGTAGCACCAAAAGAAATTCACGAACGAATGTTAAAAGTGTATAATGATTGTTCACCTACAATTAGAACAGTAGAAAGATGGGTTGCTGAATTTAAACGTGGTCGTACAAGCCTTGAAGACGATCCACGTGAAGGACTTCCAAAAAGCCCATCAATACCAGAAATCATAGCCAAAATACAGGATATGGTTTTGGAAGATCGTCGATTGACTGAGAGAAATTTAGTAGAGGCTCTACACATCTCATTAGGCAGTGTGAGCCATATTTTAAGTGAAATTTTGGGTTTTAGAAAGCTGTGTGCACAATGGGTGCCGCATTCGCTAACAATGGAACAAAAACACATTCGAATGCGACTTTCTCAGCAACATTTGGAGCGTTTTAAAAAGGATAAAGTGGATTTTGTGCGTCGATTCATCACTATGGATGAGACTTGGGTCTATCACCATGATCCTGAATCAAAACAAGAAGCTAAAGAGTGGTGTGAACCTGGTTGTTCGGCTTCGAAACGAGTTCGTATCCGGAAATCGGCCAAGAAGGTTATGGCATCTGTTTCTTGGGATGCGAAAGGAATTTTGTTTGTGGATTACTTGCAAACTGGTAAAACAATTAATTCTGAATATTATTGCAACCTTTTGGACCAGTTGAAGGAAAAAATGCGTGTAAAAAAATCCTTTTTCATCAGGACAATGCACCGTGTCACAAGAGCATTTTGACAATGGCTAAAATCCATGAATTAAAGTTCGAATTGTTGGAGCATCCACCGTATTCACCAGCTTTGGCCCCCAGCGACCTCCATTTGTTTCCAGAACTCAAAAAATTTATGCGTGGCAAGCGTTTTTCATCAAATGAAGAGGTCATAACGGCTGTTGAAGCGTATTTTGCAGACCTTCCGGATTCTCAATTCAGGGATGGGATCCACAGATTGGAGGATCGTTGGAGCAAGTGTATTAATCTTCAGGGAGATTATACTGAATAATAAAGTGTATTTTGAACCATAAAATTGTGTTTTTCTTATCGAACGACAAAACTTATTGAACAGCCTGGTATATGACCTGCTGCATATAAGACTGTATTGTTCAGTTTGGTGTCAAGTAGCGGGTTAAGTTTCATTAATTATTTACAATTAATCCTGCATTTGGTTATTTAATATAAATATACACCTTTATAGTATTGTAACGGGATTGCTATGGGTTCGAACTAGGGTGGTGAATATTAATAAACGATAATTTATTTTAAGAAATAACTAAATTTGTGTAACAATGTATTAACACTTACGCCCCGTATTTCAATGAATGATTAACCATTCGTTTACGTTAACGCCTGTTTAAGGCTGCGCAGTATGTAAAAAACATGACGGTGCGCAGCCTTAAACAGGCGTTAGCGCAAACGAATGGTTAATCATTCACTGAAATACGGGGCGTTAATAACTAAAGTGGCCAAAATATTGGTTACTTGCTTAACTAATTTATTTACACACTTAACTAACTTTCTCCTACTGTAGATCGCATTTATTTCGACGACTTCAATGTAACTATGAGCACTCCAATTAGGAAACTTCTACGATTACGGAGACTAACTGATCGGCGCCTTCCGTTGGCCTTATATGTATGCCAAAGAAGATGCTTTTTAAATGATCTGAATTATTCAGAGTACCTACTCTGTTCGCGAACCGATCTTCAATCTCGTATGCGTTCAGGGTCACCGTATTTTAGACACTTGTAGAAAATATTGAATCGTAATGCGTGCCCGTTACAATATTGTCGGTTTTAAAGGTTCTGACACCAGCTATATATTGTTCAGAAACAAAATATTTTTTTATTTGTTATTATTTGTTTTAATAAAAAAATTAAAAAACAATTTTCATATTTTTAAATTAAATAGTGGCGCACTCAGAATTTATTGATGGGGTTATGGTCATGTTATACAACTTTCAAAAAAATTTCTTCCTTTTTTTTAACTAACAAATTGCTCTTTCATTTAATTATTGTGTGACCTGTGGGGAGTTGTAGTTCTGGTTAAACAATTAAATGGTAGAAATACGGTCCTTAATTTTTAACAATTTCTGTTTTAGAAAATAAATTCCGTATTATGAATCGTGATTAAAGCCGAGTGGGCACATTTAAGTTCAAAGTGGCACACTCCGTTTTCGGAAAAATAAAACGCCTCGCTCGCGGGTCCCTTTATTAGCTTCCCTCGCTCGAAAATGTGCCAGTTCTCGCTGAAGTCTGCACATACCTCGCATTTATTAGATCAATTTTCTTTTTAAATTTAACATAATTCATTAAAACTAGATCAAACCTATTTTTTTTAATTTATACAGAGAAAATTTATGTAAAACGTATTCTACGATTCATATGATGTGAAGATGCCACTACCCCCCGAATTGAAAAGGCACCAAAGCCCATAAAAAATTATTACGAATTAATACTTACATTTAAAATTCAAGTATGAGCATAAACATTTAAGGGACCATTGAATAATCCACGCCAGGGCTCACGCAACTATGTTTACGCCACTTCATCACTTACTTTTTTTAAAAATAATTTCTAACTTCATAACCAATTTATTTTATAGACAAAATAAATACAGGTGGAGTACCGATTGTAAAATTTTACTCATGTTGGGAAATTGTTTAAGAGTTTTTTTTCCTGTATATCGAAATAAATTCTAAAAGTGATAGATCTTTAACGTAAATAATTAAATTAGGTAGTAAAGTGGGCTGAAATCGATTGGGGTGCTTTAAAATAATTTGCGAGTTAATAATTCAAAAGTTTCACCCCCTGTGCAACTTTATGATAATTGCAGGAGGTGTAGTTTTATACATGTAACTCTTGCGCATCGTTCAAAACTTGGCAAGTCGTTTTGTACCACCGAACATCTCCCAGAGTTAATAAAGAAGCTGGAAAATGTATTTCCTTCCGACATGCTAGCACACACCACCACCTTATATGAGAGAAAACGTCGATCTCTTCGTATAAAGTTTCCTCCTTTGGCAAACGGTTACTAAACTACGACTCCCCTTTTTAGTGGTAGTTATCATAAATCTTGTAATAATTCATTAAGCTCTTGCAATTACTCGAAAGCTATTAGAGAGATGTCGACTTATTTCTCTACGACATTCGCAGCTCGTGCAACCCCCAAAGCTAATAGCGTCAATATTAACAGAATGTTTGCCACAGTAGTTTATTTGAATTACAAACACGTTTTCCTACTTGTTTCAACTTTATTGAAATTACTTTTCCGATATACCAAATTATGCTTAAAGTTTTAATTGTTTTTACTTAATTTTGAGGGTTGTTTTACTTTTCACATCAAAAACAATGCGTTGTTTACTTTTCCAAATGCAAAAGTTTCTTTCTGTTTTACTCAAAAATTTGCAATTAATTTTGATAAACTAAAACTTGCGATATTTTTCTTACACTGCCGGTGCCTGGTTACTTCATGCTTTAGGCAAAGTATATAATTTATCTCATTTATTTCAAAACTTTATAGTTTTTAACAAAAAGTTTTAAACTCTAAAAAGTTCTCACAGATATATTTTCTTTGTTTTACAGGAATTTTCAAGATCAAATGTCTAATTTTTTTCCATGAATACGTGGCTTCTATAGGTAGGAGATAAAAGGTTATTATAAAAATTCTAAATATGAAAATTTTCCACAAATATGGTATAATAAATTTTTTTTATTGTGTGCATTGTTGAGTTTAAAAGCTTTAAATCAGAGATTTGGTTCCTAGTAGAAATAGTATTGTGTAATTTTTAATTAAAAAAATTTAATAATAGGTAGATTCATAAACTCATTAGTGTACATTGTGATAAAAGGCCGAGTGTGCCATTCGCACTGAAAGTGGCACATTTCGATCTCGAGTAACTAACATACAGTCCCTGGCAAAATTATTAAACGCACTATGGGTTTTATATAAAATTAATTATCATAAATATTTACTTTTATTACTGTACAATTATAATAACCTAAAAAATCTATGTGGGTCTAATAATTTGTCCAGGGACTGTATTTAGTAAAAATTATATATTTTTCTAAAAATTAATTTTTAATTGAGAAAGTTTATTTTCGAAGAATTTGTCGAAAGAGATTAATAATATTTCCAAACATAAGATCTAAAATTAGTTGTCGATATTTAATGTTTTGAATTTAAAGACAAAAAATTAATGTAGACAAGACCAATAAATACGAGGCATATCCCTTTGAGCAAAGATTGGATTGTAAACAATCAGGCCATCTCGCTGCAGCCTGTCCATCAAACGCAAACAACAACCCCTCCTTTGGCCCCACCGCTCCTCCTGCCTCCATTGGTGCTCCTGCACCCCTTACTACCCCTACCCCCTTACCACAACTACCTCCCTTCCCACCCCTGACCCCGTCGCTTCTTTAAAAAATTTTCCTCCTCCACTACCCTCTCAAACAAATCCTTCCCAAAACAAAGGATTTAAACGCCAAGCTTCAAATTCATTCAAAGATTCGGAATCTATTCCATCCACCTCTGAAAGCTGTGTAGAACCAACTGAAAAATTCAAACCCCTTAAAAAAGCCTACAAAAAACCCAAAACAGCCAAACCTTCCCCAAATCCTGCTACACCAATCCTAATCCTACTAGAACCTGCCAAACCCCTATTTGAGCAAACCGGGAAAAAGTACCCCCTTTCATTGACCTCCCTAAGTAGTCTCCTAGAAGACGTAGCCGGGTCCGACGATCCACGCAGTGTAGCCCTCTCCTACACTCCTGACACCGAATCCCTCATCGCCCTTCTCACAGATATCCACCCCTACCTAAACCACAGAAAAGCCAAAATCCGTTGTACTCGCTTACGGAACAAACTGGCAAGCACAGAGCCCCTAGACAGCGACAGTTCTGTAAATTAAAAATTCACGATCCTCCAATGAAACTTAAACGGGTTTTACGCCCGGCTCCCTTTCCTTAATCTGCTAATTTCCGACCATTCCCCTGATATCCTCTGTCTTCAAGAGTCAAACTTCAAAGATTCCAATGTTGCTCCCTTAAACGGTTATACCGCCTTTAACCACAACAGAACGAGTTCTACTATAGCCAGCGGTGGAGTAGCAATTTATATTAAAAATTCAATCCCATCCTCAAAAATCCCCCTCCCTAATTTAATAGAATTCACAGCCATCTCAATTACCTCCCCCAAGAAACTTACTATTTGTTGCCTGTACTGTCCTAGAAGCCAACCTTTAAACCCCAATATTATCAGTTCCATTATCCAACTCCTACCTCCCCCTTTTCTCATCTTGGGTGACTTCAATTCCCATCATCCTATATGGGGGTCTCTCCAGGCCGACGCCAGAGAAAAAATTATTGAATCCCTGATTGGCAAGGAGAACATAGGTCTGCTAAATGATGGTTCACCTACCTACATGTCAGCAAATTCCGGATCTTTTTCGACCATTGATCTGTCCTTCTGCTCGCCTCAACTATTACCCCATCTCGAATGGACCCCACTACCATCCCTATATGACAGCGACCATTTCCCAATCAAAATCATCCTAAACGCCCCCTCTAATCAAACCAAAAAATTTACCCCCCGTTGGAAACTGGAGACCGCAAACTGGCAAATGTATTCTGAATCGGTAGAAACGAAACTAATAAACAGGACTATCCCAACAGACGTAGATTGTGCTGTAATAAATTTCACTCACATCTTAACAGAAGCAGCAGATAAATCCATTAAAAAATCCTCCCAAAATTCTCGACATCCTAGCGTCCCATGGTGGAACCCAACTTGTTCAGAAGCCATCAAGCTCAGCAAAAAAGCCTTTCGCAAATATAAAAAAAACTCTTCTATCGAGAATCTGATAGACTTCAAAAAATCCCGCGCCAAAGCTAGGCAAATTGTCAAAATGGCCAAGAAAAAGTCCTGACAAGACTTCTGCTCGTCCCTAAATAAAAGTACCCCCACTTCAAAAATTTGGAAAAAAATTAAAAAACTTAAACGTCTCCCAACCACCTCCGATATCCCCAACCTTGTAGTAAATTCCTCTCATTTTTTCTCATCCACAGACATCGCAAATATCCTAGCCTCTTCATTCTCGCATTCTTCGGGAAATGAAAACTACGACCCTGATTTCATTGCCCACAAAACCACCACTGAATCCATCCCAATCTCTTTTTCCACTTCCTCTAGTGATTCCATAAATGCTCCCATAACCCTGTGGGAATTAAACCACTCCTTCTCTACTTGTAAAAACTCTGCTCCAGGTCCTGATAACATTCCTTTTGCATTCATTAAAAGCCTGACCTCTACCTCTAAAACATACCTCCTCTCCTTATATAATTATATATGGAGCTCCCAAACCTTTCCTACCCTTTGGCGTTTCGCAATAGTTATCCCCATTCTCAAACCCGGAAAAGATAAAACCAACCCTCAAAGTTACCGCCCCATCTCCCTAACTTCTACCTTATGCAAACTCCTAGAGAAAATCCTCAACTTTAGACTTCGCTGGTTTCTTGAGTCCAAAAATCTTCTATCCCTTTTTCAAAGTGCCTTTAGGCCAAACCATTCCACAATGGACCAATTAGTAAAACTCCAAAGTAAGATCTATGATGCATTCGCAAACAGATCTCACCTAATTGCAGTTGGATTCGACCTAGAGAAAGCCTACGACATGGTCTGGAAGCATCGAGTGTTACAAATACTGTCTAGTTACGGACTAAATGGAAATATTTTAGCTTTTATCCAGAACTTTTTACAAGACCGAAAATTCTGTGTCCGCTACAATGGCTTCTGTTCAACCTTTCAGCCACAAACAAATGGGGTCCCACAAGGATCCATAATTAGTGTCACCCTATTCCTGGTTGCTATCAACGACATTGCTTCTTCTATTCCACTTGAAGTTTCAATCTCGCTTTTCGCTGACGATTTAACCATTTACTCCAAAGGTAAAAACCTTCCATCAATTCAATCCCGACTCCAATCCTCAATTGATTCCATCTTAATTTGGACCAAGAAGTCAGGTTTTATACTCTCCTTAACTAAAACTCGTGCAATCTACTTCCGCCGTCGAACCTCACACCCCCAAGAACCCCGTTTAACCCTAAATAATCTTCAAATCACATATGTATCCCAATTCACCTTCCTTGGAATATCTTTTGATAAAACTCTATCCTTTGCAAATCACATAAATTCCCTAAAAATAAAATGCAAACTTTTACTCAACATCTTAAAATCTGTGTCAAACAACGAGTGGGGAGCGGACTCGTCAACAATACTCCAAATCTACTATGCTACTATAAGATCCAGGATAGACTACGGTGCAGTGGTATATGGTTCAGCCTCTGGACGGCTACTAAAAAAACTCGATGCCATCCATCATTCGGCGGTTCGTATTGCGACGGGGGCTTTCATCACCAGTCTCACAAAACGGCTTCTCTGCAATGTCAACGAACCTCCACTCCAACTACGCCGAGAACTTCAATTATTAAATTACGCATCCACTATAGCATCCACTTCTTCAAATCCTACTTATCTTTCAATCTTTCACTCCGGTTTCCATTCAATTTATAAAAGAAAACCCCTCTTTCCAAAACCTGCCCATTACCGCCTACCGAAACTTCTGAAGTTTTACAACTATACTCTGCCTGAAATCGCTTCAAAAACAGTTTCTTCCCTCCCTCCCTGGACCCTTAACCTTTCAAACGTCTCCCTGAATTTCTCTTTACAAAAGTACTCCCAGTCCGACTCTATAATTATCCGTTCCAAATTCGAATCGCTTACCGCAAAATATCCCCAATCCTCTCTGGTGTACACCGATGACTCCAAAACGCATCATGGAGTGGGTGCAGCATACTACTCTTTCTCCTCTTCGGCCAAATTTAAATTACCGTCCTCTCTCTCCATTTTCTCTGCTAAACTATATGCCCTTCTCCAAGCTATAAAACACTGTGCCACCATATCCATCTCCCATCCGGTAATCTGTACCGACTCTCAAAGTGCCCTTCTCTGCCTCCAAAACCTATACTCCGACTCTTCTCTTCAGCAAGATATCCTATTCCTCCTAAGCACCCGATTCAATCAAAATCCTTTGACCCTCATTTGGGTCCCTTCCCACTCCGATATTCCTGGAAATGAACAGGCCGATCGCCTTGCCAAAGAAGCAGTTGAATTAACAATTCCTTCTTCTCCTCCAAACTGCCTCCTTTCTGATGCCAAACTTTCCCACCGGAACACACTTTTATCCGCCCAAAAATCTACATGGAACTCGCTTTTTGGAAACCGTTTCCTCAAAACTCAAACTTCTTACTCCCATCGCAAGAAAGACTCTATCCTTACCCGTCTTCGTATCGGACACTGCCTTTTCTCTCATTCCTTCATCCTCCAAAAGTTACCCCGCCCAAATTGTCAAACTTGCAACTCCCCTCTTACTTCCGATCACGTCATCTTAGATTGCCCAGAGTTCTTCTCCCAACGTAACCTGCTTCAAATATACCCTCCAATTGAACAAGCCCTAAACAACAAAAACCTTCTTCCCTTTCTCTCAATGTGCAATTTTATTAAATTAATTTAACTTTTGTCTATATATCTGTATATATCTCTATTGTAAAATGGTGCTAATGACCTTAGCAGTTAAAGCACCAAACTCTTTAAATAAAAAAAAAAAAAGATTGGAAATGTGGCCTTTTGAGCTCGAATTGCATATTATGCTTGTCACGAAGATCTCTAATAATAAAAAATTATGAATTATAAAAGTAAATCAATTAATATTTGAAATAGTACCTACAATTTTGATTATACAGTGGAACCCCAATAACTCAAACCCCGTTAAGTCGTAATTCTCAACAAGACAAAGAAAACAGCCATTACCTTTTGTTAAAGCCTTATATATGCGATTTCTCGAATTATTTAGACTCTGTAACTCAAACAAAATATTATTTCCCTATGAGATAGGTAGGTACTATTAATACATAATTATATTCTTTAACTTAAAATTTCAAAGACAGACTCGCTATGTCGAAGTTAGTAGAGTGATGATGTCATACTTTGAATTCCCCTAACTGAAAGCAAACATCTTAAATTTTGTTAGCTCTTTTTAGAAATGTTTGGGCCTTTTTTCTATTATTCTTTATAAAAGTGTATAACTATTCATTAAAAACTTGCAAAGTATGTATTTGTAAGTCAAAATTGTAGTCGTAAAATTATATCAAAATACTTGCTAAGCTGAAAATTCATTAACTCGAAATTTTTAGTATTTCCTTTGAAATTCGAGTTATCGAGGTTTCACTGTATTTACTATTGTAGGATAAATATTTTTTTTAAGTAAATTTATAAAATTTATAAAATTCATAACTTTAGTTATTAATTACACTTCTTTGCGTAAAATTACTTTAAAATAAGAAACTTTAGTAATTGCAATTATTTGCGTAGATTAAATATTATTTTTTATAATTTTTGATTCGTACATAATTTACACTGTAAGATTAAAATTTCAGAAATAATTATTGGTTTAAATCTTTTTTGATTACAGATTACTAAAAAATGATCCCTTATTATCAACAAATTTTTATTTTTATGAATAATAATTATCAGTATCAAATATTCTTCTAAATTGTGTAATTTAAATTACAAGAAAAAATGAATTTTGTATAACACTAATAGGTACATTGTATTCTGAATTTTCCATGTGTAATGAAAAGAAAATATATCATCGATTTGAAAATATCTCATTTATAACAAGCGAAAACACACTCCTCTGGCGTGTCCCTAGCGCAGAATGCTAAGGTAATATATTTTTCGCAATTTATATTTTGATTCATGTTTAATAGCGAACTAATAAATTTAAAGTACAATAGTAGATGCAAATTTTCTACGAAGAAACATATTTTACGTGATAGATATATTAAATATTACAAACTCTTGATCAAAATCAACAGTTAGGTATTACTTTATTTAAATAGTCCCCTGTCTAAAGTCCTTAGCACATGGAATGTTTTTAACTGCGTTTTTAGTTACGTGTTGCCTTACTTTTTGCCACTTTACCTGCTGAATTTTTATACGTGCTGTAATCTTTAAGGTTTTTCGCTTCACACAATACATTTTGCTTAACTAGAATGTTGTCACAATGTATCGTAAGATGTCTCTTTTACGTAGTACAATTTTAATATATCTAATAGTAATAATCTTGTGTAATTTTTTCTTTCTATAACAAGAGTGACTACTTGTGTTTATAAAAAAAATAATATGCATTCCTTTGATTTAATTGCATTAGCAGAAATTATGTAAAGAAAAATATTGCTTAAATCGATGCTTTCATTAGTACATGTTGTTAACCCTTCGTTAGTCACCTGGTCTACAATCGTAGACCACCTCTCTTTAAACACCTATAGCTAATCATTTTGTATTTCAAACTTCGCGCGCTTTTCAGTAGCTGTCACTAATGCATCCCTTAATCTAATAAGGGTGCTGGGCTTGCTTGAAAGGAACTGTCGGAGATATTATTAAGGCTGAAACAGGACTGGTCTACACATGTAGACCAGGTGACCATCCACGTTACAGTTTCTGGCTGTATTGCAGAATATTATTTCTATTATTTTGATGAAATTATTTTACATAAGCTGTCAGGTATGTGTGATTTGCGTATTAAGATATTTTTTTTTCTTCGACTACCAATCGACCTCCTGACTCAGATTGACCCCTAGTTTTTTTAAATAGACCCCTGGAGGTCTATATAGACTACTTTGGCGACCTCTGTATTAGACGGTCTTGCGTTAATTTCGGGAGGTTTGCATGCAAAAATCATATGAGAGATAGCTGCACTGATTTTGTAGATAATTAACAATGCACTGTTTTTAGTGACCTATAACGAATTTATTTATTTTTTTCTGATTTTTAGTTAATTTTTTTTATGTTTTGTTATGAGGAATACAAGTTTTTTTTCAAATTTGTTCAAAAGGTGTAATTAGAGCGAAATATGTATAATTGATTGTCATTAAACATTGAAAAATGCCTGTAGTTTTGTTTTTATTGGCCACATACAAAATAGAGCAATATTCCGACGTAAGAACTAGTCCATATCATTGAGTAGAGTTCAGAGAATATATGTAGCTGATGCGATATTCTTATTCAAAATGTCAAAATTATATGTTGTATATTGAAATTAAGGTGGTCTACGATTGTAGACCACGTGACTAAACACGTTACGATATCCAGGTGACTAACGAAGGGTTAAAGATAATTCTAATAGACAATCTACATAATAGGTTCCAAAAATACTTAAGGACTAGAACTATAACTTTGATTTAGTTTTGTGAAAATTTATTGTAATACATAAAATTTTTTTTAACATATTATGCTTACATACTTTTAATTGTTACATAATGCTTGGTATTAATTAAAACAATGTATTTTATTATTTAAAAGGTTATATCTAGAAGCTATAAATAATAATGTTTAGATACTTAGCATTTCTCATAATTATTAACGAATTCATTATGTACGATGCTGTATTCACATTTTAGAAGTCACGCGATACCAAACTCCTTTTTCATTGGTCATCTGCTATTTCAAGTAACAAAATCCGTAACATAATTCTATCTGTAAAAACAAATAAACGACAGAATGTAAGAGTGGATTTTTACGTACTCCCCCCACGTTAAACAAAACGTAAGGAGATCAGTAACCAAAAATTAAGGTAGAAATGTTCCATGTGCTACAAGCTTTACAACCAAATAAGAATAAACTTAATATTTTTAAAATAAAACATTATTTATGGCATACAACAAAATATACTTGTTGTAAAATTCATACGTATATCAAAAAGCGCGTGACTTCGTCATCTTGTTTAAAAAAAAACTAAACAGAAAGCCTAGACTACTGAATATGGTGTTGAGTGGTATCAAATCTAATAAAAAAAATGTAAGGGCATATAGGGCCCGAGTTATACCACTTACTATTTTGGTGGAGGGGATGTAGGTAAAGCGTTTTTCAACCAATAATTGCAAATGGTTACAGAAAAACAGTTTGATTTGTTGTTGGTTGTAGTTTGTTTAATTAATTATATAGTTACAGAATTATGTTTATTTGTATTCCATTTGGTATAAATCGTTTCACCCACTAATCCCCAACTAAAATTCAAGGTAGCGTAACTCGGGCCCTATACTCCTTAACAAAAAGTGTTTTTTTATTTGACTTGTACCACTCACGACCATATCTCACAGTTTATATGATAGCAGTGCGCAGCTTTCCGGTAACTGTGGTCCCGAGGCCGTACGGCCGAGTTGGTCAACAATGCTTTGACAAGTTGATTTAAACTTCGTCTTCTCTCAGTCTAATCTAGAAACTTATATCGTTATTTTCTATTAAAAGCTACTAGCAAGTTTCCTATAATTTTAAAAATAAAAACTTTAAAATTAACAGTTCTCTAACCCTAAACTGCACATGGGACCATTTGTCACTCCAGAAGACTGACTCATCAATGTTTCCTAGCAAATTCTGCAACAAGATACAAAAACATAACCTAAAGAAAAAATAAAGTACTATAAAGAAAAAAGGAAATAAAACTTGAATATGAATGGCTTCAAAATATTCCACAAAAAAGAAGAAATAAAGGAGAAAAAAGCGTGATATGGTCTTCTTATAAACTATGTTTAATTCCACAATTTTTGTCTCCAGCAGTAGAAGTAGAAATACCACAGTATACATTTGACCATCAAAAAGACAGTTTAATTAAAACATCCCCATATTGATAAGGGTTTTTCAGGGATTGTTAAACCAAAACGAAGTTATTAAAAATAACACATACATATAATGAGTTATAGGTCACCACTATAACATTATTCAAATTTGAAGTCTACAAATTGAACCCTGCTAAATACAAAAGTGGTAATTGATTTATTTGACTACAACGAGTTTTAAGTTATAGGTACTTACTAAATTATTAATTTTTCAAAATTTTGATTTGCAGATTAAGCAAAATAAATAATTACACTGACACACAAAAAAAGAAAAGTGGTCAGTACTTTTGACCAAACCCACCTAAGGTTATGTATTTGGATGCCCTGAATCCGAATTTGATGTCGGTTTGCCCAATATACCTCTAAAATTTTGCGTAAATTGCAAAAAACTGCAATTTTTAGTAAATTTAAGCAGTTTTTGGCAATTTACTCAAAATTTTGGGGGTGTAGGGGCCAAACAGACTTCGGATTTGGATTCAGCACATCGAAATACATAACCCTAGGTGGGTCTGGTCAAAAGTACTGACTACTTTTCTTTTTTTGTGTGCCAGTGTTATTTAATGAAAAAGATCTAAAATATAAACTTATCTCGATTTAAATATTTGAATGTAGTATACATATACCGGTTATAACGTAGCATCAAGAATTTTTGTAAAATTATACCTCCAAACTCAAATTAAAGGTTATGTAAATTACCTCCTTTGTGCCTATAACTATATATAAAAATCTTTAATTTTTTTGTCACCAACTTTGGAATTTTTTCATCAGTTTTTTTTTTAAATTGTACCACATGCCTTGATTTTTCATCAAACCAAATCCACCTACAAACCCAGTCGAAGTTTACTGCAGAAAGACGTAAACTTAAGAAATTTACTCCAGGGGATTTTTTTAAAGGATCATAAAGCGAGCACAACACAAAAGGGTAGGAAAAAAAATCTATTTGCGTTGATGTTAAAGTAGTAAATGATTTTCGAATCGACCACTACCCTTAAAACTATGATAAACAAGAAGAGGGGTTTTCCAAAGCATGCGCCAACATCAACTGTTGATATCCAACCCAAAGCGTTTCCGAAGTTCCCGCCAGCAACTCCGCTTTTAGATATTTCAGTATTTTCCGGCGGTTCAGCTGAAAGGTGCACTTTCTGAGTGCTTTTCGGTTCCAGCTAGAATGCGATCGTAAAACTTTAAAGTTTACAACTTTTCATCCAAAGTGCAACTCTTGAAATTTAAATTTCTTGTGAATGAGGTGTTTTACTTCTTCTCCTCAGCGACTCGCCAATTAATTAATTATCGGACTAATTAACTGATTAAGTAAAATTGTGGGGGTGCGTTCTTTTTTATTACTAAAGTGCTACTGCAGAAGTAATTTAGCAAGAAGAAATGGGGCTTTTATTTGTCGCCGTCCTCTTTTTTACACTTAAAGGTGAGTCGCCGCTTTTTTTTAATAAAACGAATTTTTTTTAACTAGAGAGCCCAAGATTGAATTTTGCTGTCATAAAGTTTGTTCTATAAATTTTTTAAAAGGGTTTTTCTGCTTTACATTTATAACTTTTACAAACATTTGATCGTTCCACAATTTTTGCTTAAAGTTTATGGATGAAACTTTTTATTTTAACTTCTTCTTCAAATAAGAAAAGAAGTCTGTTTTGTGTGCTTTGTTTTTTTTAAATTTAAATTCCTAAATTTATTGCCATTATATTTTAATCGAATAATTGTATAAAATAGAGTCGGGAATTGTTAGAAACCCTACTATCTTAATTAACTTTTTAAGTTTTATTAATGCAAATTGATTGCGGAAATTGCGGTGAAATTTGATATGATTTGACTTAAAAGCAAAAATCGCAGTTCCTGTTGAAAAATGAAATGCAATGCGGTCTTTGAAAAAATCGGGGGCGGTTTTAATGCGTCCTAAAATAGAGACGCGTTATGTCTTAATTAATCACCGTTTGGCATGCTTTCGATTTTCTAGTAAATTGAGTAAACAAACTTGAATTATAATTTTTTGTGTGTGTGTGTGTGTGTGTTACAAAGTTATTGATTTATTGTGTTGATTAATTAATTTCCGAGCAGGTTATTTTGATTATAAAGCATTAGAAATTGTGTCGATTGAGGCGAAAAAATAATTACGAAATTACAAACCAAAATATTTTGTTCGTTCTTCTAAATTTAAAAGCCGCTTTGCAGAACTCGATTTATATTTTTTTCGAGATAAAAATATACCGAAATTAATTAATTTTAATTTTTGAGATTTATGGGGAAAGAAAATAAAAAAGAAGGAATTACTCGTTAATGTTAAGTATTAATATCATTATTTTCTTCATATTATCTTACCAATCGGAAAGCCCTTTTTAACGAACTCCAACAACGAAAATAAAGGTATTCTGCTCGGTCGTTATATTTAATGAGCGTTTTGTGTTCGATTTAATCCAAATTATTCCTTTTTTGGAAATGTGATATGCATTTCTTTATGGATATTACGACCCCGCAAAGCAGAGGTTGTTAAATTATTGGAGAAAATAAAATATACATGCCACCAAACATTGGTAATAATTGAAACAACAAAGCGTAATTATTTTTTAATAGAAGTGTCGAACCTTTTTGTAAATGTAACCTAGTGATTATTGTTATATATTCACAGACTATGGAAAGGGATTGAATGGGAAATTAAAGTGAAAAGTGGGTTATTTGTAATCTCGTCAATTAATTCTCTCGATCGAAAATATTGCATTATCTGCACAAATGTGGATGAGTTTTTTAAATACTGTTTCTTTTATATTATTAATTGATTACTGTTACGCGTTGCTAAAGTTTATTATTTTTGTTAATATGGTATGATGCATTTAGCATTAACAGACTATATATGTCAAGGTTTGTATTTAAAACATAAATAAACATTTAATCGTGGATTGCAGTAGCAATGACAAAGTGCTAAGGAAAAAGGTCAATAAAAGCTTGTCTACATATTTTTGTTAATATTTATTAAATTTATACCAACTTTAACAGTTGTAAGTACTGAAAGTTAAGAGCAAGTTATACATAGTTCCATACAATTAAATTTATGATTAAAATAAAAGCTGAACGTGTTAATTTGAAATATGCTCCAAATTAATTTGTGTCTTAAACTACGTTTCTTGTTTCAGCATTTAATTTAGTTATTACTAGATAAATTAAAATAAAGGATTTTATTTGATTTTATAAAGTTTTTTTGTTCAGAGTTTAGAAACTGAGTAGGGGAGACCGGGGTTGGAAGTCACAATGTTTTTCTTTTGTATTTATAGAGCCCATTGTCTTAATTTATCAATGACATTTATACACATATCAATAGATAGTGTATTTATTCTAGTTTAAGAAAAAATAAAGACTTTTTCTCTACCATTATCTAACGAGAACATATTATAATTTTTATGAAAAAAGAAAAGTGCGACTTTTAACCCCGTGTCAGGAATGGTTGTCATAGTGTCTGGGGTAGGTAATCACCCGCTACATAAAAGGTAAAATACAAAACGAGAAAACAAAGACCTATTCTATTCCTAACTTATTATATCTAACAAACTTTGGTTATGATAACAAAAATGACAAATGTATAATTACAGCCAATCGTTTATGTAGTAAAACCCCTGGAAACCAATAAAAAAGGCCGCACATATTCATGGTTGCTTTGCACAGGTGATAACTAGCCCCCGTTAACTTGAGCCAACTTTCCCCAAAACAGTTTTGGACAATAAACTCCCAAAATAAATTTAAATCAATGGTCATTTAAGAAACCATATGAATAATGTCATGAAGCATATCTTAAACATCATAATACACGAAAAACATATATCACAATGCAAAATTTAAATATACTTACGAGACTCAAAACAGATTCACAAAAAATTACTTTCACTGCACAAAAAAAAACGAACTCATATATTTCTTTTACGGTATTTCAGAACGAACTGAAGTGAAGTACGCAAGGAGGTATTGTGCTCGGGCTTCTTTGGGTAAACAAATTTATTAATTCATTAGGTTTGCTGTTATGGCTTTTGTGACAACCTACCCGTGACACAACCATACCCGGTCTCCCCTATAAATAAAAATTTAAGGACACATTTGTAAGATTTGAATCAATCGAGCAAGGAATTAGAAAAACATTTATGAGATCGTAGTGTCAACCTATATTTTACGAGAAATTTTAAAGAATTGGTTGGCACTATTATAACTTAAGAAATTCATTGAAGTATAATTTTTATTTTTTTAAAAGTTAATTGAATGCCCCTCTTAATTAGCTTTTAATCAAACCTGTGGGTTTTAGTGTTTTGAAGTTTTAAAAAAAGTTTGTTTTTAGATAAAACAATTTAATTGAAAACTGAATAGTTACGTTTAAAAAACCAGCTAGATAAAAGTTAAAACTTTAAATTGAAATTTATCTATAATTTTTTAATACATGTTTTCAGCGGCGGATCTATGATTTTTCCGAGCCAGATCAAATACCTGTAAATGACGTCCATTCTTGCCAGCATTTCATATGATAGGTGCTTTGAACATATAAATTTGGCGCCCCCTTAAACTGGCGCTGGAGCCGTAAAATTTTCGATTAAAAATTATAATTTTAATGTTGAAATACTTATTGATAATCTATACATCGGTATAAATAAAACTGAAGTGCCTGTTTGTGACTTTGAAATGAAGTTTTTTTGTTAAGCTCATATGGTTATTTGCACGTTACCAAAACCCAAAACCGCATTTTATATTTTTTTTTGTTTGTTTGTTTGTTTGTTCGGGTTAATCTCCAAAACGGCCGAACCAATTTATACGGGATTTTTATTGGCAGGTAAAGGACTTTTCAAAGAGTGATACCGGAATGATTTAATTTTAAAATCAAATATTAAGTTATAGGTTTTAAATTAATTGTATTTTATTAAATCATGTTAATTAATTAAAACAAAAAATCTATAGTGGATTATATTTAAATTTTAATAATTTTCTCAACAACAAATAGAGGAGGTACTTTGGGCTAAAAACCGTTTCCTATAATTGTAAAGTTTTAAATATTTATTGTACAAAATAATTTTGCATTTGTTTATTGTTATTTTAGTTCAAGGCGGTGTAAATATTATTCTTAAGAATCAGTTTGGAAGATATATAATTCTTTTATTTTTTTATGTTTTTTATGTAGTATTAAAGTCGTAGTACTTATGTACTGTTTAATTTTGCAGGTTAGAAGTAGTCTTAACTTCGGCCGCCAATCTTTTCTCTACGTATTGTTAGATAGTAGAAATCTTGCGATATTTTCGCGCTTTATTGCAGCCAATCTTTCTCTCCTAAAGTGGTTCGGATGGCCAGCGGATGTTGGTTATAAATCGTGTGACACTTTTATATTCCTTAATTCAAAATTCCCAGATTTCTAAACAGTTGACCGCAAAATAATCTGTCCAAATCGAATTAAAAATTGTTTTTATTACATAATTGTTAAAATAAGAAGAGAAATAATGACCTTCTTTAAGATTAACCTATGTTCAAATAGAAAACCAATTATAACTCATTACTGAAGAGCATATTACATACATATTAATTCAAAATAAATAATTACACTGGCACACACCTAGGGTTATATATTTCAATGCCCTGAATTTCGAATTTGAGGTCGGTTTACCCAATATACCTCTAAAAGTTTGAGTAAATTGCAAAAAACTGCAATTTTTAGCCAATTGAAGCAGTTTTTTGCAATGTACTCAAAATTTTGGGGGTGTATGGGCCAAATGGACTTCGGATTTGGATTCAGCGCATTGAAATACATAACCCTAGATGGGTCTGGTTAAAAGTACTGACCCCTTTTTTTTTATGCGCTCGTGATATTTTTGGCTATGTTCTACTACTTTTTTACTATTTTTTACGATTTTAGATAAATATAAGAATGATCGAAATTACGAGATGCTGAATTTGGTTTCATTTCATCAAAATATACATATTAAAAAGATTTGATCTAGTTTAATCAAATTTTCTTCATTTTCATAACTGCAATTTTTAGTGGTTTTTTGCCATTTACTCAAAATTTTAGAGGTATATTGGGTAAACCGACCTCAAATTCGGATTCAGGGCTGTGAAATGCATAACCCTAGGTGGGTCCGGTCAAAAGTACTGACCACTTTTTTATTTTTGTCTGCCAGTGTTATTTGTAATGATGTTAGTAAACGTAAATCAACGTTTTAAAACTGCACAAAACGATCGAAGGTGGTAATTTAAATTAATATGTATGAAAATGCAAAAATTACGGATTAATTAATTTTGTACGGGTTGTCATCAATTTTTTCAAACTAATTCACAACAATCTGATATATAGCATCATATTTTAATATTCTAGTAATTTGAATAATAAAAATCGGATTAGGAAAATGCTTTGTATAACCATTACATATTCTAACTTTGCCTCCTCCTACTTTGCATTTTTTGTCGAACTATCTGCCCATAGAGGCTAGTTTCAAAAACAACTGTAGGGATTTTGATACCGTTTTAACTAATAGATTGACTGATTCCCGAGGAAGGCTTGTGTAAATAATTTATAAATATTCCGAACAAATTAGCTAAGCTATGATAATGTTTGTCGATCAATTCGAAAAAAAAAACGCCCTTTTCGAACCCTTTCCTATTGTGCGCTGCTTATATCATTTAAGTTATATGGAACCGTATCAAAATACCTATAGTAGTTTCCGAGATTTGCCTATAAGGACAGACAGGACGACAGAAAAACGCGGCGGGAGACTTTAATTTATAACAAGTCGTGCGGCCGTAGATATTTATTGGTGCTACCCGCGCGAATCCGGGGCGGCTTGCTAGTTCTAAATAAGGCCGCTCAAACAGATGTCCACCGTTCACTGAATAGGATAACCTTTTCTATTGAAAACTATGTTTTTTCAAAAAATTATAAATATGGGATTATGAAATGTAATTAACAAAACCTTTAAACATTTTACTGTAAGTGCAAGTATAAATGGTAAATGGTAAATATTGCGTTATTTGTATTTCGCCGAGAAAATAGCAATTGTGTTCAAATGAATATAATAGAAAGTCAGTACACATTTAAATTTGAAAACTAAAATATCTAGGAGTATACTAAAAAGTCTGTAGAATACAATCCATAACTTGGGCATATAGAAAAATTTCAATTTAAGCGTTATAATGGATAATATAATTTATACACATCTTATTCATAAAATTCTCAGAACTAAAAACCTGTAATAAGATGAACTATGCCATAAAGTTTTACGCTTCAATCGTTTTCTAAGAACTAATTAAATCAAGTGTGTTAAAGTATTAAAATTTGTTTATTACCTATATGTTAGATGAAATAAAGATATCAAATTTTGTAAAAAAGGTTTTTTTATAGACAAAAGTAAGTTTTGTGTATACAAAATGAAATGCCACGCGAAAAGGTAAGAAGAAACTCAAATACTGCACCAAAGTTCAAAAATATGAGCGCAACAGTTAAGACTGGTACTAAGAATCTTATGGTCTGGGGCTCTTTGAATTACAATGGGGTTGGTAATTTAGTTTTAATAAACGAAATACTTAATAAATATAGTTATCCGACTATTTTGAAAATAAAAATGAAATCATTAGCTCTAAAACTAGGAATTCAAGAGGTTTTTTAATTTTACCAAGATAATGATCTCAAACATAAAGCTTGAGAAGTTGGAATCGGGTTGTTATTTGATTGCTCACATGCACTCAGAGTACAGATCTTAACCCCATTGAGCATCTTTCGATTTATTTTGAAAGAAAAATTTGTAAATATAATTATCCAACAGGCATTGTAAATCCTAAACATTTATTTAAAAAGAATGGAATAAAATATAGGATTTTATTACTAAAAATTAAACATAAGCATTTAGTTCAATTTTGCCAAATTTTTAAAAATTATGTACTAATTTTTATACAATTTTAGAAGAGAACAATGTAGATTTCCAAAAACTTTTTCACACCTGTTCAAGCAGCACTTAATCTTTATATTTCAGTTTTGCAATAGTTAAGTACATACCTAATGTGTTTAAATTATTAGTGTAAAATGTTTAATATTGTTAACCCATCAATATATAATAAGAATTTTTTTTATATATTTTTAGATTATATTATAGATATTATTAACGATTTTCCAACTGAATTTGCAATTACCATTTATTTATTCACACTACTGTATGTAATATACGTATAATTACTCACTATTAAAAGACTTTATTTAATTCTATTTTACAAAAAAAATCGAAGTCGAGCATATCTATCGCAAATATGCACTTCACTCGGATACAATTAAGATATTTTTTCAGCGATGTAAATAATTAGCAGACTGTCGAAAAAACATTCATATGCATAAATAAAATAACAAAAACTACAAGGCACTGCCTCAATCCGCAACAATTACGATGAACATTTCAATAAATAATTAAAACTGCCTCCAAAAATAAAATTCTAGAAAATGTGTAGTCGTTTAGGCTAAATTACAAATGAAACACTCGCTTTAATTACGAAACGTTTAAAAACATGATTGGTGTGTAATAGATGACTAAAAAATATTTACTTAGGCCTTAAATAATATAAAAGTTTAGTTTTTTTGCGAGTCGGTTAACCGTACTAATTTTCGTTGAAAACGTAACGTTTCTCTCTGTGCTACGGGGCTTATTACATTCGTGAACGTTCCTTTTTTCGATTTAATTAATGCTTTTAGTCTTTTTCCTACGACCAAATTCAACTGACATGTTTACGTTCGTTCCCTTAAAAAAGCCTGCGTCGGAATTCGGGTACGATCTACATTTCACTTCCTATAAATAAAAACGTTTCACACTCTGTTTGACTTTTCGATGACAAGACTTAATCTCTTCGGCTTAACTTTGTTGTTTACAATTATTAATATTAATGTCTCTTTTTAAAGGGAAATATTATCCAAACTCAGATTTTGGCTTGCAAAATTTATAAAACGCACAGGCGCAAATATTTGCTCCGCTTATTTATTTCAGCTAATAAATTATTTCTTTTTGTTCCATTCACTCGTTAATCACAGAAAAGATTGAAATACAACCAACAATTTTATGTATATTTAACTCTTTAACGAGCTCTGACATTCCATATTCTTTTTTCTTTGAAAACCCAAATCAAAGTCACTTTTTACTACATTATTTAAAATTATGTCCAGATTTGACTTTCGATTTTGCGATCGATTTAATATTTAATGAAATGCGTTCATGTTTCGTTACTAAACTCGGATTTAATTAAACACAAAGTTTAACGATTTTAGCTATAAATAAATCTTTTAGATTTTTTTTAGTAGCTTTTAAGACAAAAAAAGAACTCCAGAGCCCCTTCGAAGGGTTCGAGTGTATCGTTGACCTTTATTTTACTTTTATGACACTTCACAGAAGGTTGAAAGTGACTCCTTTTTTTTGTAAGAACTTAACAGCTTATAAAATATCAAAATTTTAGATTGTGATAAGTGGCCTGAGTGTTTCGACGAAATTTTTATTAATTTTTTTAATCTCGTAGCTTAAAATGGTTGCACGAACGTCTTGATGTAAAACTTTGGAATATATTGAGCTCCGAATCGCTCCGTAATCCAAATATAAACTGCTTGTTAATCCATAATCCCGATTAATATTCGAATTGTAGTAAATTTCTGGAAATGATGCATATACGAGCAATGAATCATTTATTAACACATTTAAATTATTGTTGTTCGACCTTTATAAGCTATTGCCATTAATAAATCATTTGATTATGTTACAAATTATTTATTATTAATGCAAGACGATATTTGGATTAAAATTGATTACGTTTTTGAAATAAAATTTAATTACCTACATATATTAATCCATAACGTTTTTCCGAGTTCAAAATGGAATTAATTTATATTTTTCCTGCATTTTCAATTTATTTTTACTTTTTTACTTGAAATTTGAAATAATTTATACAGGGTGTCAGACGAATAGGTATTGAGACTTAACCAGGTGATACCTGACACCAATCTAAACAATAAAAGTTTGTATGTAATATGTCCTAAATCTAAATAATTTTGAGAAAAAATGCATTTTTGTTTTCAGCAAATGGCAACACAGTATTGTCTCCATATACGTTTAAAATAGAGTGCTGTCATTTAGTATGTACTTTATTGCTAAATTATGTTATTGTTAGAATATTATGTCTCACAATAAACGTCGGTTAAGATTGTTTTAAGTTGAAGTTGACGATACCATCATCCAAAAATATTTCCCAAAAGGCCAATTAACGTGGGGTGTGTTTTGTTAATTTTAAGTTCCAGTACTTGTTCGTCTGAAAGGCTGTATATAACTAGCGAGTCGCCCCGGCTTCACACGAGTAGCACTAAATATCTATGGCCAGACAACTTGTTATAAATTAAAGTCCCTCGCTGCGTTCTGTCTGTTTGTAAAGGTTAATCTCAGAAACTACTGTTAGGGATTTTGATACGGTTTCATATAACTTAAACGATGTAAGCAGCGTATGCCAGGAAAACGCTCAAGAAACAGATTTTCTTCTATGTTTATCGAAATTTATATGAATTATATATGTATATAAACTTTCTAGATTAATCAGTCTATCTATTAGTGAAAATTTTATCAAGAGCCCTACAGTAGGTTTTAAGATGAGCGTATAAAGACAGACAGGACGACAGAAAAACGCGGTGTAGGACTTTAATTAATATTATGTACTGATACCTATGTATTATTAATGTATTATTTTTGATATATCCGTTTTGTTTTGTTATGTTATTGAGATATTCATGGTAACAAATTTAAATAAGGAAAATCACCATTAAAATATTTTTGATGAAATGCACTTGTTATAGTAATTGGTTGAAAAATAAGAATCAACCATTCAAAGACAACATTTAAATGGTAGAAAATTTAAATTTGTTACGTTAATTAAAATAAAGCGAGTTAACTACTGATTATATTTAACTTTCATTGAGTAAGATTAAAGATATTTTGGGATATTGAAAAGCTATTCGAAAGAGTTTTACGTTTAAATTGGACCATGAAAAATGTTTTTACCCAATTTTAGTAAAACAAAGCGTCCAGAATGAAAAATTCGACGAAGGTGCAAACCAACTGCCAGTTGGAATAAAAATAGGGGGTGTTGTCACGAATTTTGCGCGCAAGGCTGTTGACAGGTATATAATAGAAAGTATTCGTAACATTTAAATCAAACATTCGGAACGGTTTTAATATATCAGTATGTCAGTTTAGTTTTAGATTTAAAGGTGATTTTTTTCTTCCTTGTTTGTTGTTGTTGCTACTGCTGTGCAGGGAAAAGAAATTGTTTTCGTTTCGATGAGCAGCAGTAATTTTTCTTTTTCTCGTTTATTTTCTTGAGATTTTTCCATTACTATGGCGCTGTTTTCTATTTATGTACTCGTACAAGTTACAATAAAGGATTTACTCGAGAATGAAATTACGCAATCGACTCGAAAACTTATTCGACATCTCGAAAAATTTACGAAGCAATTTTTTTCTTTCCTTTTTTTTCCTTGATATCTAAATAATATTCTCGGCGTTCAAAAAACATGTATACTTAAAAGGCAATTTAAAAATACGTTCCCGTTGCAAAAAGAAGTAAAGTTGCAACGTACAGGAAAAAGGCCTTAATATTTTTTCCTAACCCTCTCAACCCGTTCTTTCTCGATAAAAATGACAGTTTATTAGAGTTACAAATTACGAGCACGACCCTTAATGACATTTCAATACAAATGCGAAATTTACATTCGAATTTGCTCACGTTCCTGGATAATACTGTCCGATAGCTTTCGATAAACTAATTTGTTAGGTCGTTAAGCCTTAACCAAATATTCGCCTGGGAAAAATTCTTACAAACTTTCCTGCGTCTTCAGAGTACCCTTCGACGTTTTAAAACTTCACAAATAGTTCGCTCTTGGGCTTCAAAAAACCATTAAATTTATTTGATTTCATATCTCGTAACTTTAATAGCTCAATTTAAATAAAAAATTATCAATGCGTAGGCATTATGATATAAAGGGAATCCTCGTAAATCTTGGGACTTTTGCTAACGTTGAGTTTACACAAATCTAGTGACATGATACTTTGTTTCAAAAGTGTTATGAAAATTTTATTATAAACATGAATAAGTTTGAGAAAATTACTAAGCCAGTCACTTTCGACTTTGAGTAAAAAGGTACCACTGTTGTTTTATTTTAAACTAGCTGGCCCGCCCTGGCTGCGCTGTGGAAATTGTTGAGGCTAAGAAAAGTTAATTTTATGTCAAGTACAAACTGTATGGCAAATAAATAAATATCTATGTTTTTTGAGATTCTATGACAACGTTCAAAGCTAACTTTTTTACGGTACGATACTTTGTTCTCATGCATTATGTTAGAATTACTTACATTTATAGTAATCAAAAATAAACCACTAAACAAACAAATAACACTGGGCAAATAACAACAAATTTCTGCGATGTTCACAAAATAATTCATCAAAAAAATAAATTGTATTAAAAGCGCTCAGATAAATTATGACATCTTGTGGTGCTTAAATTCGGGATTTTGGTCGGGGCCAATATTTACAACGTAGAACCGGTCACGGATTTTAAGTGTCATAAGATTTACAACTTACATCCTTTCGCCACGGGAACTACTTTAAGGGAGAAAACATTAGCCGCAATAAACAATAATTACAATACGATGAATTTAAAATTCAAAAATTAATATTTAATTTTAATATTAAATATTGTTATTATACACTTTGAAAAGTCCACTACCTGTCACTTCAAGTCTAGTCAAAATCGGTTTACATGTTTCCGATATATATAGAAGGACGGGCGGACGGGCGGACAGACAGAGAGACAGGCAGACAGACAAAACATTTTAAAATGCGGGTTTGGGCTTTGGTTTCTGTCAAATAACCCGAGCACAGAGTTATGAGAACTAAGCAAGGGGTATTGTTTCAAATGTCATTTTTACATTATTCGTCTGATACCAAATTATATTATTATTCTATCTAACAATACACCTGACAATATTTCGAATTTTAAAAAATCTTATGTGACAAAGATATTAAAAAGTCATATAATATTTTTGAAACATAAAATATACATATCTTGGATGAAATTTAGTTTTATAAATTTAAAGAGCGATTCAGAGAAAGTGCGGCGCAAGTGGTTTAGTGTTTGGACTGCTGCGCTAGCGATGTGGGTTCAAAGTGATTCCCAGTCCCGCGCTAACAATTGAAAATTTTACGCTCCTCTTCTCTTCGTAAGGTTGAGCACCTGGCAAGCGCAAAACTGTTCAAAAAGGTTTTCCTAGGAATTACCGTGGTTCGGAACCCACGTAAAACTATAGGTCCCTTGAATCTTTGACAAACTACAACATTCACAACAAAGATTCAAGCAGGGAAATTCCCTAAACCTGACTACAGGTACAAAAAGGCAAGAAGAAGAATAAGAGTGATTAAGATTAATGTCGATAAATGTAATGAATACGAGGTAGGTGCACCTTAGAGCGAAAAGCGGCACATTTTCAAGATCGATAGCGTGCCATATTAATCTCCAATTGCACCAGTGGCTTTTCACCTTGATTGACATTAATCAATTTGCTTTTTAAATATTAAAAATGACAACAACGTATTTTAACCAAGAACCAAATTCAGCGAATAATCACGTAAAGCAACTTTTCTGAATCAATTTTTTTTAAGTGGCTGTAGTTGAATTGTGTTGCTTTAAAAGAATATCAGAATTAAATGGCAAAAATAGCACAAATAAACCTTAAATTAAAATAAATGTACACTCTCTCATCAGTAAGAAAAGTGACAACGCAAAAATTGACTGTTTTGAGTTAGGGCTTAAATATTATTCTTTAGATCACGCTGCAAAAGTGTTATAACGCTAACTAAGATGAAGATAATGCCAGTTAGCGGGAACTTTACGAGCGACAGTCGTACCACGTTCCATTAGTTGTTTTTTTTGGTTATCCTGAAAAATTGGGTTTTTTTGAGCTGTCAGTTTTCTTGCCGATAAACTATATGTAACTTAATAAAATATAACACGAAACATGTTTCAAAGTAAAAAACAAAAGTCAATTTAATAATTATTGTAATATTATGGTATTCACAAAATTGTTAGAAAATGTGCTTTTTTGCTATTTTTTTTAATTATAAAATCTCGTTTATTATCAATTAATTGTTTTTCATGAGTTTTTCTTATTCCGTTCATTTTTTTATATAAACAATTTAACATCTTAATAAGCTTCTATCTATAGTTAAACATACTTTTTGCTCGGATGTGCACATACATCTCTTGCGTAGGGTTTATTAAAGTTACTCTTCTCTATTAAAATTCATAAAATTAAATTTAGATTTTATATTCAGAAAGATTATAAATCTCTACTATTTACAACTGCAACAAATTAAAATTTGTACTTCGTGAATTACTGGCTGAGTTGCATATTATGCCCATATCTTGTGATAATTGCCATATGCAACGTGTCTTTATGTTTAAAAGTGTTAAAACAGAGTTCTTAAAAAATATAAACGTTATACCTTATTCCAACATAATTTAAATAAACTTATTAATCATAAATTTTATAAATTTAAAGAGGGACAATTACTGTTTATAAATTAAATGAATAAAAGGTATGTGCACAATCGGACGAAAAATAACACATTTCCGTACGAGGAAAGATGCGCTCTTCATTTCGCGAGATTGGAAATGTGCCACTTTTTGTTAGAAGTGTATAGGGGGAAAGTGGCATGAAACAGCCAGTTTTAAAAAAAGGGATAAATAATATAGAAGGACATAAGTAAATCAATTTTTTTTTATATCTGTAATTGTTCATGCATTTATGTACGTAATGTCATAAAACATTTTTCAAAATTAACGACATTTATCGACTTCTAATCATTTATAAAAAAAATAAAATTTGGCTTTTTCATAACCTATAGGTATTGAAACAGCCAACCCAATTTTTGAAAAAGCCATGTTCTTATTACAAGATTAAAACTGCACATTAACGAAGATATTATTTAATAATAATCTTAAGCTATAATTTTAAATCTTATATAATTATAAAACGTTTTAAATAACGCAAACTCTCGATAAAATATTTACTTACATAAATCTAAGAAACTGTCAAAAAATTTGACGTTTGAGATCAATCATTGCAAAAACTTAAAAACGTTTTTAGCAAAAATAATGCAATTTCCCTTTTACGCCACAGGATTTATATGCCCAACCATTACAACTTTGCATCGGTACCACTCTTGATTGCTGTTACTACAATTATTATTGCATTTTATGCAATTAAAAGGTGGCTTTTTCATTACACTGCAGTCCGGCTATTTCAAAACATATTCTCCCAAGAAACAAAATCTCGAAAATGACTATGAAATCAAAGATTAGTCTAGAAAATATATACGTTATTAGAAGGCCTAATATATCTATAAAATTATAGTGTAATCATATTATTATTAGTTTTGTACGTATAGGCGTTAGAAAACAAATAAACTGAACTCAAAACCTTACTTTTTGACGACAAAATCTTCAATACGTCGTATCGGCGCCGTTTATTGACGGCGAACGGTCAAATTTTTGTGGGGGATATCTGGCTAGTGTTGCTATCTTAAAATAATAATACATGAACGATTTGTATGAAAACTACCGTGTAATTGATAATGGTTTTTCAAAACTTGGCTGTTTCATGCCACTTTCCCCCTACTTACCTTTTTAATACGATCTACAGTAATTAGCTTATTGTTTAATAAATGTAGGTTTATTTTCTGAACGTGATTTTATTCTCTATAAAAAATACTTTTAATGCATAATATATAACAACTTAAAATAGTTTACCTATAAACAAGAATCAATTACAGGCAATTATTCTACTCAATATTATTCATAGTTAAACTTAAAATCATTCAACTACATTCTTCTCTAAACCAATGAATTCAAGGCAACTCTCAATCTCTAAGATTAGGATAAATACTATCTTATATAAATATTATTTAAAAATTACTGGACCATATTTTTACCAGAAATCGAATCTTTGATTTAGTAAATATGAATTCGATAATACATAACACTTAAGAAGAAATAGCTCAACCATATTTGTATCTACAACCTTTATAATAATATAAGTTATAAATATAATTATGGTTTTCACAAAACATCAATTTTTATTTTTTATACTAATTTTTAATATTATTACCTATACTACGTTTTATACTACTACTACTTATATTAGTACTTTATTGAACTATATTGGTGTCTTTATTATAATTGCTGATGTTGCTGCTCAGAATTTTCTGTAAAGAAATTGGCATCGCATATTGCAAATCACACCGATCTTGCAATTAGAAGAAGGCAATACACTAGACGTAACAATATAAGCTAATATAAAAGTAGATTAAGGTAGATCGCTCGTGACAATCGGGGCTACTAAAAGTACAAGTCTATACTGAGGACAAACAGTTCAATATATTCAATAGCAAAGTATTTTTTTTTGTCAGAGACTGTATTTGATACAAAAAAACGTTTGTAAAACAATCACACTTTTAAAGAAAGTAAATGTGGCAACGCTGTCAACGCTTATAAAGAATGCTCTATAGATCTATCCTACATTTATATTATGCTTTGTGTATATATGATCTCTGATTCGTGTTTCTGCTGTTTGAAAATATTGAAAATATAAAAAATTAAAAAATGCCATTTGATCATGCTCAATTGCGACATAAATAGGGTCGCCAGGCGTCCCGATTATTCCGAATGGTCACCTGCTTTAAGAGGCCTCTCTTGCACGTGACTTTTTCCGACGTAAACAAACAGTCACCTTACGTCTTCGCTGGGAGCTATACCCATCCCTACACAAACGCAAACGCGCCGATCTAGCTCAGACACTATTCTATAATATGGGTGACATTGACGAATGTAGAGATATCCACTGGTCAAGCGACGTACATATTTTATTAAAAAAAGCAATAACACTATGTGGCAACGTTGTATTCACGCGTATCACGCTGCCTTCATTTACAAAATAAAATTCTACTAGAGCAGAAATTAATACATGTAAACGGTATTTGAATAATTCGACCATTCATCAATATTTTCTTATCGGTTTTTCAGTAATTGATTAAAATAACTTTTATTTACGGGGAAAAGTCCGAATTACGGAAAATAATAGTTCTTTCTTTATTTCTTTATATTAATAAAAAAAACAACTATTGAGAGATCTTTAAACACTTTTCTGAATAGGTACATATTTTTAAAAATAATATTGTGATGAATCTCAAACACCTCTACCTGTATAAAACATTAAGGCGCTTCGTTTTTAAACATTTTTTAGGCGGCTATAGACAAAATATTGTTCTAAACATCGAAAAAGTAATTCTCACGAATTTTCAGTTCATAATTTTAATTCTAAGTGTTTCATAATTGATTTAAAATTTTTCCCATTTACTTAACATGCAAATTTATAGTTTTTTCATTCATTTATATCTCTGCTATACTTTATGCAATTATCTTGTTCTTTACAGCAATTTGTACAAAAATGTTAATCTTTAAAAGTGCTGAGAATGGGATTTATGTAACTTAATGCAACAGTTTCACCCTAAAAATCTTAATATTATTTTTTATCGATTTTTGTATTTTTCTCATAAACGGCTACGCTTAGAGCAAAACACGTAAATGACCATTTCGGAGGAAACTCGATTTTCTTCAAAAAAGGTCTTTAGAGTGTAAGCTGTAAAGCTGATAAATAAAAATTAAATTAAATGAAAATTAAATATGTAATTTTTAAAACGATAAACTCCATAATACAGTAATATTTTAGATTTTTATACCTTCGCATCTATTTATCTCATTAACTAAGAGTTTTACAGCTTAGACTCTGATGACCTTTTTTTGTAGCAAATTGAATTTCCTCTAAAATTGTTATTTTCGTTTTGCCCTAATCCCGCTAAAATTGATAAAAATAATGTTAAGATTATTTAGAAATAAAACCGTTCAATTTTCATAGATTCCACTTTGGGCACATTTAAAGATTGATATTTTCTCTACAATTTTCCATAAAGAACAAGACTATTGCATAAAATACAACAGAGATATAGATAATTGAAAAAAACTGAAAATTTACATGTTAAATAAATGGAAAAATTTTAAAATCGACTAGCGATTACTTAGAATTAAAATTCAGGACTGAAATTTATTTTTCGATGTTTATTATTATTATTATTTTGTTTGTGAACAGCAAATTTTTTTTTTAAAACGAAGTACCCTAATAAAACATATTTACAGTTTTTACAGGAAAGATGATTATCTTTGCACTCATATTCATGTGTAATAGAAGATTTGTATATAGGTATAAAAGCGGAAGTAATAATATACTATATTAAACATGTAACGTAAAAGGCCATTTATAGATACATATTTATTATTTTGTAAAAGTGTAACAACACAAAGTTTAATAATAAAAAGGAGTATTTTTATTCATAAGTTTCTTTTCATGAATTTCACATAATAAGTTATTATTAAACTCCATAAGAAAATATTGATTGATTGTGGTATTATTCAAATAATAAGAGTTTCAGGTAGTACTTTAATAACAAAGAAAACTAAAAGTTGTGTTATAAATTACTTTCTATTAATTTCACATATGAACAAAAGGCTAATTAATTTATTGGTGAAAACCCTATGAAACACTACTGGATTATAGCAGAGTAAATTAAACGCTATTTCGCGAAGCTGGTCAGATATGTGCTTATTCAGAATCTATCTTACGTCCAAGCCTAAACTCTTGACGATGTTGTCAAATGCTATTTCACGCAAGCTTACAGCTTTATCCACCACCGGGCAGCACTTGCTGGCAATTATTTTCTAATATTTTCATAATGAATTTAATTAATTGTTAAATGTTAAAAAATATTAAATTTTGCGCCAATGCGACTAAAAATATAAGATACTTACGGGTAAGGTATTATGTTTCAAAAAATTATTTTAATAACAAAAAGAAAATTCAAATTTTTATTATATATTAATTTCTATGACTTACCCGGATCGACAACGGCCCTACTAATCAATTGGTGAAAACCCGATCAAAAAATATTGATTTATAACGGAGTAAAACAAGTACAAAATTACGAAACAGCGAAGAGGCCTCTTAAGTCTCCTGTTTCAGTGTCCCGAACAAACCGCGCAAAAGTCCCAGTTGAAGTATATTTTTGTTTATTTTTGACTGTTGTTCCAATTAATAAATAAATAATTAATGTTAAAATTTGTTTATTACTTAATATAAATTAAAAATTAATTTGAAGTTACATGGCAGCTCAAGCAAGTCAAAATCTCAGGAACCGGAAAAAACTACTTGGTCTAATATTTTTAATTTTTAAGGGGAATTTGATTTTAAAATATCTGTAAATCCTAGACATAAAGCAAGCAGTCCCACACCGTTGTCAAACTATGATGTCTGTCCTCCCACTACGCGTTTATCATTTTGAAAAAGTTTAACTTTGAATATTTATATCTTTTTCGATAAAATCGATAAAAGTAACTCATGTTTGTTCCATCCATTTTCTAACTTTTCGTTTTACAACATATTAATTTAAAAAAAAATCGGTCAGAAAATTTTCTAAGATATACACCGGCGGTTCTTAACCTTTCTGACTGGCAACCCAAAGTATAAAAATATTTGAAGCCCGCGACTATTATGTTATAAAATTAAATTTCACCATTTCTTATAGTAATGTCATTTGGAGAAGTCCCGCGGCCTATCCCAATATCGCCCACTACCCGAATTTGGGTCACACCCGAGGTTAACCATTAAGTACTGACCCGTCGTCTCTCAGACTACTCCTAATTTTAAAATCGGGAAATTTATGTTATGCAGTACATTTAAAAAATTTCTTCCACTGTACTCTCAAGTAAAGGTGAGACAAGTAAGAGCCATTTTGGCCGAAGGTAACTAAAACTATGCGAATTCAAAAACTAAACGTCGTCCAGCAGACTACGCGTCAGTGAGAACGTAACAATATTGGACTATATTTGTGTATTGTAATAAGTTGTTTATTTGGAATTTTGTTAATTTTAATTTGTTTAATAGAATATAAACATAAAATATAACCATATAAAACAGGCTTTATAGCGACATTTGCATTATTTTTGTTTTTTAAAAGTACTAAGTTTGTTAAAATGTTTTTCGTATTTTTTTGCCTTTTCTCTTATAAAACTGTAATTTTTACAACAAAATTGTTTTTATTTCATTACGTGCAGTGTATTTCTGACAAGTATAATTCCTAAGTAAGAGCCACATTGGCGGAAGGTAAATAAAATAATGCGAATTAACAAATAAACGTCGTCTAACAGACTGCGCGCGTCAGCAAGAACATAACAATTTTCGCTATTGTTAAAAGTTGTTTATTTGGGATTTTGTTTATTTTTTTTTAGTTTGAATAGAACTTGTATAACCATTTAAAAAAAACTTTATAGCGACATTTGCATTATTTTTGTTTTTAAACTGTATTTCGTATTTTTCGTCTGTTACGTTATAAAAATGGAATTTTCACAACAAAATTGTTTTTATTTCATTACGTTCAGTGTATTTTCATATTCTCAATAGACATAGTGTACACAAAATTAACAAATTTTTAAAAAATATTAAATGTTTTGGCAAAATAATTCAAATAATATAGCGTAGTCTGACAGACGACACGTCAATGACTACGTCCTAAAGCTTGTACGTCAGTACTTAAGGGTTAAAAAAGAATTTAAACGCTATTACTTTTTGTTTTTAGCAACTTTTGGTTGATTTTCGTCTAAAGTGACTGGGCTTATAAGGAAACAAAAAATATAAAGTTCAAAATTGTATAGTAAAAGTCGCAAGACACACATGGATTCCTAATATCTTTTTCTAATAAATCGGTAACAGTACGCGTGACTTTTTTAAAAATAATAATTTATTAAATTGATCAAAGAACGATGCCAAATATCCTGTCTTAAAGGAAATTGATGGCTTAATTTTGAATTCTGATATTTTTTTAATGAAGCTCACAAGAAGACTTAGTCATACATAAAATATCAACCCCTTTGTTGTCGTGCATTGCGTAAAAGTGTGCTTTTGATGTTTAATTACAACACATCATCGTTTATGCTTAACTAAAATTTGTAGCTAGCAAATTTCTAGCTATAATTTAACGTTTAGTTTCTATTATGCGTTATAACACATCGGCGAGCATTTTGTGAACGCGAAGACCAAAGGGTGAACCACCCCAATTTGTATATTTACTCGTACACTTCAAATTATAAAATAAACATTTCTGCTTTTTACGCTTCGAATGTAAACTTCGAAACGATTTGCTTTATTTCTTTAAATTAGAAAGCTTTATACAGATGTAAAACTATAAACAAACACTTTCGTTTAAATTCTAAGATGTTAGTCAAGAAATTATCCAAAATCTCGTTAATAACAATAAACGTTAATTAAAATCTTTGGATTGTTGTGAGCTCTTAGAAAGTTTCTTGCGTTATTCTAAATGCACTCTTAAGTACGTTTCGTTGTATTAATTAAAAATTTCTTAATTTAGGACTCACCCCGGAACGAAACGTACTTGGCTTTCAATAACTTTAAAAACGTTATTTTTACACGTAAATAAAACACCTCCCAATTATAAATTCGAGCATAAAAGTGTCCTCCGCATTTATTATACGATTCGAAACTTTTATAATTGCATTTAAAATTAATACATTGTAAATGGGCTTTAGAAATTATTTGCCAGAGCCCCCACACCTTTGACTGTTTATAAATGCATAATGGTTTTGCATTATGCAAGCGTGTGCATACATTCAGTTCTTTTATGTAACTAAAGCTGTGTTTGTACATTTGTGAAGCCCTCACACCTCGCTCGTGCTTGAAACCAATTCAAACATGAATCTAAATAGTTTGGGGTGGATTTTTGTTGCTGTTTTTTTTTATCTCGACATTATCATAATTATACACATACTTATAAATGGAAATTTTTTTTAATACTTAAAATCGATTTATTATTTTTTAAATACTCAGAACAAGGGGAAAATCTTTGCAGAATATTTTATAACGTTTGCTTTATTTCCATAAAGGTTAATGTTTTTTTTTTAATTTGCATATTTGGTAAATCTTGCACGAAAAAACAATTGTGAGTTAAAACATATATATATATATATTTCCATATTTGAATTAAAAATATTTAAATTAACCAGATTTAGAATTATAATTGTTTACTTACCAAGATGAAATCAAAAATTTTTATTTTATATGTAGTTATGGGAAATTAGAACAGAAACATGCTACTAGATATATTTGAAATACTACTAGCTCATTTTTTTTAATTATACCTGTTTAGTAAAATATATATGTATTTTTTTGTAATTATAAACGTATTCACTACAGTATTACACTGCTGGCCAAATAAAATGGAACATGTTATAATTCAAAAACTAATGAATAGATTCTGGCCAAACTTGGTATATAATATTCGTATATTATGATATTCAAAATACAACATCTTCAAATATTTAACTTCAGTAATTAAATTTAAATTAATGAAATTAATGTAATTTAGGTGGACAATTTTTTTGGAACAAGCTATTTTTAATACATTTTTACACTTCCATTATTATTTACTAATTGATGAAACTTCTTTTTCTTTCAAAACAGTCAAGTAGACGTTTGTTAATGGACATATACACAGTATCAATATATTCTGACCCTGTATGATTTATTTCAGATACTGCCTTTTCAATAGCAAATTTTAATTCATTTTTTGAATTAAACTTAACTTTTGTAGCGTACACTTTCTGACTTAAGTGTGACCACATGTTCCCAATAATATTTAAATCGGGACTCTTCGTGGGCCATTCTAAGACTTCAATATTGGAATTTTTTAGCCATGTTGTTTGTCGAGATTTATGAATTGAGCAATTATTTTGTTGAAATGCATAATTTTCATCACCAAATTGTTCATCAAGAATAGCCTTGGCTTCCTTGAGAACATCAATGTATTGAGTAGAATTAACTTTGTCTTTCAAAATTTAATCCAAAATAGTCCGGTTGAACTCATCATGCCCCAATCATGTATCCGCCTCCCCACATCAAACTCTATCTCTCACATTTTTGCAATCAGGATCACAGACGACACGTCAATGACTACGTCCTAAAGCTTGTACGTCAGTACTTAAGGGTTAAAAAGAATTTAAACGCTATTACTTTTTGTTTTAGCAACTTTTGGTTGATTTTCGTCTAAAGTGACTGGGCTTATAAGGAAACAAAAAATATAAAGTTCAGAATTGTAAAGTAAAAGTCGCAAGACTCACATGGATTCCTAATATCTTTTTCTAATAAATCGGTAACAGTACGCGTGACCTTTTTAAAAATAATAATTTATTAAATTGATCAAAGAACGATGCCAAATATCCTGTCTTAAAGGAAATTGATGGCTTAATTTTGAATTCTGATATTTTTTTAATGAAGCTCACAAGAAGACTTAGTCATACATAAAATATCAACCCCTTTGTTGTCGTGCATTGCGTAAAAGTGTGCTTTTGATGTTTAATTACAACACATCATCGTTTATGCTTAACTAAAATTTGTAGCTAGCAAATTTCTAGCTATAATTTAACGTTTAGTTTCTATTATGCGTTATAACACATCGGCGAGCATTTTGTGAACGCGAAGACCAAAGGGTGAACCACCCCGATTTGTATATTTACTCGTACACTTCAAATTATAAAATAAACATTTCTGCTTTTTACGCTTCGAATGTAAACTTCGAAACGATTTGCTTTATTTCTTTAAATTAGAAAGCTTTATACAGATGTAAAACTATAAACAAACACTTTCGTTTAAATTCTAAGATGTTAGTCAAGAAATTATCCAAAATCTCGTTAATAACAATAAACGTTAATTAAAATCTTTGGATTGTTGTGAGCTCTTAGAAAGTTTCTTGCGTTATTCTAAATGCACTCTTAAGTACGTTTCGTTGTATTAATTAAAAATTTCTTAATTTAGGACTCACCCCGGAACGAAACGTACTTGGCTTTCAATAACTTTAAAAACGTTATTTTTACACGTAAATAAAACACCTCCCAATTATAAATTCGAGCATAAAAGTGTCCTCCGCATTTATTATACGATTCGAAACTTTTATAATTGCATTTAAAATTAATACATTGTAAATGGGCTTTAGAAATTATTTGCCAGAGCCCCCACACCTTTGACTGTTTATAAATGCATAATGGTTTTGCATTATGCAAGCGTGTGCATACATTCAGTTCTTTTATGTAACTAAAGCTGTGTTTGTACATTTGTGAAGCCCTCACACCTCGCTCGTGCTTGAAACCAATTCAAACATGAATCTAAATAGTTTGGGGTGGATTTTTGTTGCTGTTTTTTTTTATCTCGACATTATCATAATTATACACATACTTATAAATGGAAATTTTTTTTAATACTTAAAATCGATTTATTATTTTTTAAATACTCAGAACAAGGGGGAAAAATCTTTGCAGAATATTTTATAACGTTTGATTTATTTCCATAAAGGTTAATGTTTTTTTTTTAATTTGCATATTTGGTAAATCTTGCACGAAAAAACAATTGTGAGTTAAAACATATATATATATTTCCATATTTAAATTAACCAGATTTAGAATTATAATTGTTTACTTACCAAGATGAAATCAAAAATTTTTATTTTATATGTAGTTATGGGAAATTAGAACAGAAACATGCTACTAGATATATTTGAAATACTACTAGCTCATTTTTTTTAATTATACCTGTTTAGTAAAATATATATGTATTTTTTTGTAATTATAAACGTATTCACTACAGTATTAGTATTTGATTAGCACATGTATAAAAATGAAACCTTTTTGCAATTTACCTTTATCAATTTTTTCTGCGTCACATTTATTTATACCTTGAAACCTAATATTTTTTAGCAAACAAAAGGTATTTTGCGATTTCTTCTAAGTAGTTTCTGATAAAATGTAATAACATTTCCAATAAGCTCTAAAAAATATAGTAATTCTGTTCCAAATAAAGCCGATGTTGAAAATGGTGTAATTGAGTAGGTATACCTACCTAACCGACGTTCTTTTTAAAAATTAATGGTGGTTTCTCTTTACCTTGGTGCTAACATTATTTTTATAATAATTGATTTAGTTAGCTACGTGTAAAAAAATTATAATCATCATAAGTAAAAAGAATTATTTTTTAATAAAACCAATATTGTATTATCTTTATTGATAATTTTAACTGTAAAGAGTGCTTTTAATTTTTTATTAGTATCTCCTTATGCTGATTTTAAGACTTGTTTATTTTAAAGGAATTAATTTCTATGCTTCCAGTGGCGTAGCTACCGTGGAGCACTTTCAGCATATTGCTCCAGGTGCGCGATTTTTGCAAGCGCAAAGATGAAAAGTTTTTAAAAAAATGAATTTTTAAAAATTGTATATTGTCGATTCACAATGCGTATTCATGGAGAGATGTCAGTCTCCCAGTGGTCGATTCCTACACAATTAAATGTAGCTCAACAAGGTCAATTTCTTAAAAGTGCATGTTTTTAGAACTAGAACAAATTATCAAGAAGATATTTTGAGAACGCCACTGCGCTTCTATAATTTATTAGTTAATTTTTTTTAGAAAATTAACTCATTATTGTAAACCGTACTTAAAGCCAAGTGTGCCTATTCGAGTTTGAAGTGACACATTCCGATCTCCTGAAAATTTTGGTATCTTCGTTCTGAAATATGACACTTGCCTGGAATGTGTAGGTATCTCGTATTGATCGGATTTCTTTATATTAAACTTCTTATTTTTCAATTTGAAAAATTAAATTAAGCTTAATTTTATTGGGCCTTTTTAATTAATAATAACTTCTTCGACTAATTAAAAGGTTGTTATTTTAATATTAATATCTGGGCGATGGAGCTTTGCTCGGTGTCTTTCGATTTCACTGTGAGAATCTGATGCCTTTCGGTCGGCTAGGTACTGAAATATATAGATATGAATATAGTGCCATCTGTTGTTCTGTATCAATGCATAAATATTTTGGCCTAGTGGTACCTAACTATTCTATGAAATGGCGCTAGAAAACCTTTTTCTGTTAAAACGCATTTTTCAACGATGACACCTAATATAGATAAACTTAGGGAACTGAACATTGCCTCAATACAAAATTTCATTCACATTGTTAAGAGCTGTTTCTTAGAATTATATTTAGATATATATGGTGTCTCAAATTGGGTAGGCTAACATGAGTATTTTTCTTATTAATGATGATAGAAGTTTGGTTAAATGGGCAATGTTTTGCAGTTTTAGGTGACTATTCAGATTCCATTAAGAAATTTCCAAAATTCCGAATAGTTCCAAAGTTGTCGTAAAAAAACTGAAAATCGTTATTTTCTTTAATGTCAAATAACTTTGTAATTATAAAAATTATGAAAACAAGTTTTATATAATAGTTATAAGAGTTAGGTACTAGGTGTCAATACACCTAGGTGGAAGTTAAGTCAAAATTAAATTTAAAGTGGCGCGTTCCAAGATATTGCTATCAACTTTCTTATTTTAATCGACGCCATATTGGATTTTTATACAGATAAATAGCATACTTTTTTCTCGTTTCAACCATGCATAACAACACATATTTAAATAAAAATTATGAAGAATATTAAAGGTTTTAGTTTTAAATCAAGTAGCCATGAATTATCAAAGAACAATAAAACAGCAGAATACAAGCCAACGTCATTATATTAACTATTTGAGTGATATATACCCATATATATACATTTATACATATATATAGGTATACAGGGTGTGTATTAAACAAACGGCAATTTATCAAAGGGTTATTCTCTGGATTATTCTAAAAATATTTTGTACTTTAATGATTTTTGAAAAGCCTCTTTATTTCGAAGATAAAGATCGATAAAAATTTCGACAATAACAATTTTTTTAACAAAAATTTCACGTGAAGTTTCTCATTCTACAAGAACTGTTTAAAATGACTATTTCCGGCTAAGATGCAAGAATCAAATGTTTTTCTCACTGCCGCCGAACTCTTTCAAAAATACCAGGTTGTTTCTTATTGAGTTACACCCAGTAATTATCAAATTTTTTAAATTATCTACATTTTTTACTGGAGTAGTGTAAACTAATGACTTTAGATATCTCCCATGATCAGAAAAAAGTTTCGAACATTTTTAGTCAGAGGTTTAAATTGGAACAAAGCCTAGAGTGTTTTGAATTATTTGAATACAGTAGGGTTATAATTAATGTTTAATCTCGAGGATTCTTTTCGAGAAATTACATGTTTTTATTTTTCTCATTTCCCGAGAAATTATTTGATATTTCTCGAGAAATTTAAAAATTAAAACTAAATTATATTTTACTTCAAATATTGCAATGTTGAATAGGGTTATTTTAATGTGATGTCAATCCGCGATGGGATGAACCGTTCCGGGGTGTCGCGGTATAGTACGGTCTTGAGCGGTGGAGTGGCACAGCTGGCACACATTTTCAATTTTTGTATTATGCATTTAGTTTTTCGTACTTCTAAATAAATTTTAGTTTGTAAGTTCTAATTTGAATGTTTGTTAGTTAATAGTTATAAATTTTCAATTTTCATTTTTTTCGATTATATAAGGTATTTTTTAACTATTTTTGAATAAAACATGTAAGGGAGTGTCCCCCGGTATGAGACAGGCTCCAGATATGAGACAGTCAATTATTTTCATTATGCAATGTCAATATGGCCGATCTGATTATTGTCAAATACTTCTTTGGTCATCAGTCAATTTTTGTACTAACACTGAAATGAATCGACGCATTGCTTATATCAAGTGCAAACATCGTATGTGAAATTGCATGGTAAAAACGTTTTTGATTTTTTTTAAAATGTTATTATTTTCATGTAAATCAATTGAAAAAGGAAAGTGCAATGTATAGCATTTAGTGTTTTACTTATATTTTACGATCCAAAATTGGATTAGGCCAATATGTGGTTGGAAAACAATTTTTTTTTCTAATTCTCAAAATGTCGTCATTGCCCGGGTATGAGACACAGCATATTACCACCACCCAAGGGTTCCAAAGCAAAAACATCATTTGTATAAATTTGTTGCCGAACAAATTGAGCGCTGTTAACAACATCTAATGCAATATTTGCAAGCGGCCAGTTCATTTGAAGTGCGCAAATATGTGTGCAAGTTTCTACACATGAAAACATTGCGACGATTATGAAGAGGAAATTGATAAATAAAAATTATGGATAGCATAAAAAATTAAAATTTTAAAACAGATATGAGGTTTTTACTTTATATTTTACAATTTTTAATGTATTTTTGTAGGTGTCTCATACCTAGATACAAATTTTTTTTATCAAAAAATCGATGCTTAGAAAAATGGTCATAAAATTTTGCATGTTAAAGGAATCACCAAACTTTCTGCAGATAAAAGTTGTGTACCTTTCCAACAGTGAATAGAAAAATCGTTGTGATGTAACCAGTGAAAAATTTTGGTTCATAAACAAAACCCGTCTTATACCTGGGTACACGCCCCTACTATCAATGCGTTTGTTGTTATTATTTTCTTGTCTTAAATGTTTTGCAAGTTCATTTACATACATTTTGTACGTATGATTCAACATTTTTGCACAAATATGTAATATTTTCAATTCTCGAGTATTCTCAAGAAAGGAAAAAAAATTCTTTATTTCTCGAGAAATAAAAATTATCGGGAAATATTAAATACTAGTTATAATACAGACAAATTCTATGAACGCGACATAAAACACTAAAAACGAAGGACTGTATTTTCTACTAGAGATGCGGTGAACATTCGGCCACTATTAGGTATTTTTTTAATATTGGGCATTTGGACGAATACTATCTACTATTCAGCCGAAAACCGAATACCTAAAAATGAATATAAAAACGCGTTTTAATCAAAAAGTGTCTATTCGATAAGAGAGTATTACGTTATTTAATATTTAAAATCAATAAGAGGCAACTTGGAGATAATAAAAACCTGTTTTTCTGAGTTTTTTGATATAATAAATATGAAATTGTAACTAACTATTAAAGATTTTTAAAGTTTTTTACTCACTTGCTTTTTTTTCATACTCCACCACGCGAGATCTTGACATTACATAGCAAACAGATAACTAATTTAGCATCTTTATTAGAAATCTCAAAATATTTACGAATAGGAGACTTTTTATTAATTACTCGAGCCAGTTTTAATTGTTCGTGGATATAAAAAATATGTATTTAACAAAAGCAAATAAAACCTGCGACCTCAAAAATGTAAACAAACGTTTCGTGACACGATCTGCAAGCAAATTAGCCAAATACGCCTACCCCGTCGCCCCCACATGCTTCGCAATTAGACAGACGTAAACTGTACGCGTGAATTCTGCCGAATTTCTGTCGAATACTGGGTGCTTCGGCCGAGAACGCTGCCCAATATACGATATTCGGTATTCGGCCAAATCACTATTCGTAGCATCTCTAACTTCTACCATTTAACTTACTATAATTAAACGAAAATTTACTGCAAGGTCCATTTGTTAATAAAAATATGCGGAAGATAAAAATTTTGGAAACTTATGAAATATAACTAATGCACCTCCAACAAATTTTCGATACGCCACTGTACTTGTTTCATCGGCTGTTTATAAATCAGAGGGCGCACCAGTTTTACTTACTCCGTGGTGCTGGATATGTTGCGACGCCACTGGTTATATGTTTATAAGATTAATCAAAAATATGACTATTCAAATTAACTTCGAAAATTAACGGTATAGCTACATCAAACCACGTAATAATAATAAAAGATAGAAAGATGTGTATAAAATTCGAATAGAATAAAAAATTTATTTACCTTTATTAAAAAAAATTACCATTACATTTCAAACAAATACAATTTCAGCTTTATAAAGTAATAGTGGCATGAAAAGCCAGTTTTAAAAAGATAAATAATATAGAAACATAAATAAATAAATTTTTTAAATCTGTAATTGTTCATGCATTTATGTACGTAATGTCATAAAACATTTTCAAAATTAACGATATTTTTCGACTTCTAATCATTTTAAATAATAAAACGCTTGCTTAATCATAATATAGGTATTCGATAACAGATACTTCACTATTTAATATAAAATTTAAATCAATAAAGCAATTGGAGATAAAAACTGTTTTCGAAGATTATTATATAATAAATAAATTTAAGCTATAATATTATAGATTTTAAAGTAATTTATAATGCTTTTTATATCACCACGCAATCTTACATTAATAAAAAATAATAATTTACTTTAATAAATCTCAAAAACTTTAAATAGGATTGACTTTGAATAATATTCAATTTAATTTTCTATAAAAAAATTATTTACAAAACAAATACAACCTATAAATGTAACAAAGTTATTGCAACTGCAACAATTTTGCAATCGGTACCACTTATTGCAGATTAAACTACAATTATTATTGCATTTTATGGAATTAAAAGGTGGCTGTTTCATTAACACTGCAGTCGGGCTATTTTCAAAACATATTCTCTCAAGAAACAAAATTCGAAAATTACTATGTAAATCATAAGATTAAGTCTACAAAATATATAGTTATTAGAAAGGGCCTAATATATCATAAAATAATATGTAATCATATTATTATATAGTTTTGTACGTATAGGCGTTAGAAAACAAATAAATGTAACTAAAAACCCTTACTTTTGACGACAAAATCTTCAATACGTGTATCGGCCGAACCAGATTTTGGATATTGTACTACAATAAATAGGTTGAAACGAATTGAAATTTTCAAACTTGGGTATATTCAATAGATTCAGTGAAATTTTAAATTGTTTCAGCATGAAAATGAAAAAAAGAAATAACATTTCCTTCATTAACAAAATAAATTGTTTTTGTTATTTATATCATTTTTAAAATTCTCATACTATTAGATATTTGTATCGGTGCGCTAATATGTAAATCTGATCTGAATAAAAATTGTACTTATTATAAAAAAATGGTTTAAAAGAAAAATTGAACACAAAATGAAAATTAAAAACAAGAAATATGGGTACATATATTATACATATGTTATATGTATATTAGGATGGTCCTTAGCAGGGGTGTTTTTGAATTTCTTTGTTCCCAGGGGCTCAAATGCTTCCAAAGTGATAAAAATAATTCCCTAAAAATTTGCATTTAACTTTATATAACTATTTAAATTGATTTATATAAAAAAGCCTATGAGAAATATTCAATATATTTTATAATACAAGTATTTTTTTTATAAATATACTTAATAATATTGATAATTATATAAAAATTATGCTTTGAGCTCGAATAATTTTTGAACCAATAGACTTAGCAAAGAGTTATTACAGACCTTTTTTGTAGACCGTTAAATTCTCTATAAGAATATGTAAGTCTCATTATTTTATATTCATTTGTCCCAGAGTTATAGGATTCCAAAGGACGACAGTAATTTTTCACATGTTATTTTGATAAGAAACTTTGGTTGGAATGCGCGCTAACTTAGAGTTAATGTTAAGAGCTGAAATTTTCAGAGAATTTTTTTTTATTACTTTGGAAGCACATGAGCCCGTGTGAGCAAAGAAATTCGAAAACACCCCTGCCAAGGATCATCCTAATGTATATGTACTATGAGCACAGGATAAAAGTTACCTGTTCTTGAGGATTTAACTCCTCCATAAGACAAATCAAGTCAAGAGTTTATCACATTAAAATATAGTGGGTTGGCCTTAAAATTATTAACATTGTTTTATTATTAAATTTTATTTTTCCGAAGTAAATGTAGAAATGTTTATTTATCAACCACTTAAGATATTATGAAAACAAAATACAACGAGCCCGTATGTTCACAGTATTAGGAGATTGTAAAAATAGAATTGCTTTTTTATTCTACAATGACCAGAAACTGCTTATGTAGTATTTTTGCTCCTTATATTATTTACTATTTTAGTTTCTCGATATGATATTGTTTTTGCACGATGTTATAAAGAATGAACGCTTGTAATTTCGAATTATCTAAGACGTGTCCGCTAAATAACGATACTTCTGTAAAATTCCGTCATCATGATAAGACCCCCTTGCTCTGAAGATTAAAGCAGTGGTCTAAAGAAAACGTAGTTTGGAGTTCGAATCCCAATGACCGCGTTTTTTTTAAACGCTGTTCTAAATAATTCGAGTTGAACATGATGTGTCTGCAGTAATCTTGATTAGTACAAAATATATTGTTTTCTCTGTTATTGATAAATATCATCCTAGATTATGCAACATTGAAAAATAAACTTATTCATGTTTTTAATTATTGTTAAAAAAAATGTTATATGATTTGTGTCATATTAAATATAATTTTTGGCAAATGCCATATTTACTTTTAAATGATATTTGAGACACAAAGAACGAATGCTACCTAATTAAAAAAACCATTGTTTTTTATTTAACATGTACCGAAAAAACAACCTATCAGCAAAATTCGAACCACAGATTTTAATGCTCGGTATACAGATGTGTCGACCCTTACTCCTAACAAAATATGTGATTCACTTTATCTGAGTATGTCCTTGTGAATATAATGAATACAATGAAGTATTATACTTAGTGTTTTTAGAAGATATCAATAAGTCATACATTTTTACCACCTAGTTTCAACAATTACAGTCAACTCGCGTTATAACGAAGTTCGATATAACGAAAATCTCGATATAAAGAAAGAAACCGCCGGTCCCTTGAAAATCTCGCTTTATAACGAAAATTTTAATGGGTTTTGGTCCCCTCGATATAACGAAGTTTTCTTGACCAAAGTCTAATAATTTTTGTTAAAAAAGTAAGTACTGTAGGTATGTTATATAATTTACATAATGTGTTTCTACACAATTTTTGATTTTTTTATCTTAAAGTAATGCAAACTTAACACTATCAATTATCAATTACTTGCAAAGCCATGACCTTGACGACAGTGTATTCTCGAGTATCTTAAATGTGGAGAAGTCACCTGCATACAAACAAAAATTTTTTTTTTTTTTTTTAGATTTTACGTGTTTCTATTTGTATTATTTCTATTGTTTTTTTTTTATTGTTGTTTTCTATTGTTTTATTATTTTTTTTTACATTTCTGCGTTATATTGGTTATTTTAATAAACGACAACGAATTTGTGGTGTTTCGGATTGATTAATTCTATATCTCTAAACAAAGTAAAAATTTGTTAATTTATGCTTTTATAATAAGGAATTTCGATATAACGAACTTTCGATATAACCAACTTTTTCGTGGGTCCCTTGAAATTCGTTATAACGCGAGTTGACTGTATAATTAATGTTTGGATATTTAATTAATTTAGATTTTATCAAAACCAAATTTTAATATGTCTAAATAGGTGTAAAGAATTATTTGAAATATGACCTCTTCATTATTTAATATGAAGCACGCAGTCGAAATTTTTCTTTGGTCAACCTCTTAATTGATATTATTAAAAGCTTATGTGTTTTGCAATAAGTTAATAAATATAAAATTCTAACACGATGCTAAAGTAGCAAATAATAATATAGGTATAATACAAAAATATAGTAGGTAAGTTAAAATACTCCAAATCGTCTATGTAAGCAGTTCAGTTATGACAACATACGATCCAGCTTTATTTTATTTTCTTAAGATTTTAATTGGTAATAAAACGTGACTGATAAAGAAACACTGTTTCAAGAATTGTAAGACCAACCCACTATATCTTATTTTGATAAACACTCTGACTTGATTTGTCTTAAAGAGGAGTTAAACCCTCAAGAATAGGTAACTTTTATCCTGTGCTCATATTACCTATACATATACTTGTTGCTCCTAATAGCATTTGAATTAAAATCGAGTTAGCCACATGAAAAAACTCCTAACCAAATAAATTTTATTAATAATATTTTTGAATAATAGATAACCGCGTATGGACATTTGGTATTATTTATTCATGTAATGAGATAATAATATTAAATCCAAGAGTTACATACCCAATTTTAATTAAGAATACTTTTTGATTTAAACTATTTTTTGTAAGTTTTATGTAATTTTTCTTAGATACATATAAATCGCCAAAATGAAAAACGACATCGAATGCCAATAATTTGAGAGTTGTTAAAAAAATTAGACCCGTTTGTTGCAACGAAGACACATACAGCCTTTTAAGTGTTAAAACTTCACGTTCGTAGGTGTTTGTAATTAAAAAAATATTAATCATGTCGCCCCTATGGGCTCGAAAAGCATAATTCACATAACCTTCAGGGCATATTTTACATTCAAAATCAATTATCTCAAATATTGAATCAGCCCTTCGCACCTGTCCTTCGTATCTGAACCGAACACACCCTTAAAGCAAATGATTGATTGTGCTTGCGAACATCTACCCACTGAATAACTTCCGTTAAAGGACAATAAATCTTATTAGCGACCCTTAGGATTATTGAATAATTTTTTTTAATTTAAACCAAACATTAAGCTATCGTTTTTAGGGATCGAGAATTAATTTTTACTTATCCATTACTAACGATGGCGTTTATTTATTATTTACGACCCTCCTACGTGAGTCACAAATTGGTTTAATGTTACATTTTTTTTCCTTTATGTGGCTGGGACGCCGCAGGTTTTTACCTAAATGCGAGTATAATTTTAGGGTAAGAAAACGATTTATGTTCGACACATAAATCGAGGGGTTGTTTCCTAAAAAAAATAGATGTTTCTTTCGCGCCACCCTCTCGAGAATCGAAATAGATACAAACTACACCGTAAAGGGGTTTAATCTTAAAGCATAAAAATTGTTTAAGATGAAACGAACTCTGGGCGATTTTTCTCACGAATTAAATCTGAAGAGATACGTTTTAAAGCTGAACGCTGGGTATCGGCCTCGTAACTTGTTTTGTTCTCGATAACTCCTCGAGGAAGCTTTTGTTGTTCGAAGTGATGATACAACATTCGTCTCAGAAGTTGAGGTAAAGAAAATGTCGCAACGGACTGGATCATTGGCGAAAGGGAACGAGTTAAACTTATTTAAACTTTGAACACTTTCCTATAATACTTAATATTTATGAAGTTATACTTCTTTTGGTGCGGGAAGGTAAATATTTAGGAGGTATTTGTATCTATATGATTTCATTCTGCTACTGAACAATAACGTTTTTAAAATTAAGTGTTTTTAATAATTTAATATGAAATATTAAAACTATCAGGAAAACACCTAATGGAGCTTAATTGGTAAAGGTAAATGTTAATTTAGGCATTTCCCTTGTAATTAGCAATTTTGAGAGCAGAACATATTCAAAATGCTTTATCAGGTTTCCGAGTTAATAGAACTTGTACGACTTTGTGTACGGTTTAGATATTCTATTCAAAATAAGCATTTATCTCGTAATTCCAGGTTTCCATATTAATCAGCAACTAATTTCTATCTAATTTCGGATTTTGATACGCATAAACCAACAACAATTATACCATCCCATCCTTTCCCTAAACCCGCAGATACAAGCATGCACGAGATTCATACTCTTCCCAAAACAATTAAATCTCAGCGACAAGAAAAAAAAATAACCGACAATTGTTTTAACGAGCCGTAAAAACGAAAATATCGCTCAAAGATTATTACAAATTGAAGAAATTAATTTCCGGCGAAAGTTTCAATATGTGTTGGGAAAAAAATATAGGTTGAGGACATAAATCGTTGAATCTTTAGAAATATCAAGATTTGGTGTTTTCCAAAGCGTGTAATTACAAAATTTATGGGGGTGCACGTTGAAGAAAATGCTTATTCATGTAGCACGTGTTGGCACACGCGACATGAACAATGAATAACAGATTGTTATAGCCAACCACCCCACAATTCCCATTGTTTTTGAATGTCGAACCTTGAAGCCCCGCGATTATACACAGTATTAATTTTCTTCCTCTAACACGAAAGCTTTACACCTTTTGTAGAAGCATTCGAGTTGTTTATGCAATCCGATGTTATAAATTTTCTCGGCGCTTTTGCTTTAAGACTTTTCAACTGGTAAGTGCAAGACTTACGCAACGAGAAATGTCTTTTGATAAAGAATCGGTTGCATTTTTTTTTTAATCCGGTTTATTTCTTTTAATCTTAATAGTTTACTATGGAATGCAAAAACATGTATTATAGTACTAGTGGTATCTAAAAAATAATTGCTTTTTTTTAAGATAGGAAAGTTGCCACGATTTCCGGTAAAACCTAAAGTACACCAAAGTTTATATTTATGCCTGTACATTAGGGTGGTCCTTAATTTTTTTTCAGACGGCTCAAAAAATCTTTCTTTTGACGAAAAATACGGGGGAATTTTTTTAGATTTTTTTTAACTTAAATAACACATGCCTCAAGACAATCTAAGTTCATTTTTTGATAAAATTGTCGTTTTTTGTAAGTATCTCTTAAAGTATACCGATTTGAGAAAAAGTTATAGGAGTATTTTGTAGGAAATTCAATTCTCTACAAAAAAGGTTTTTTCCATTTTCTTTATGAAATTCATATTTATAGAGATATTCTAAATAATAAATTCATTAACTTCAAATAGTCAACATTTTAATACCTTCAAACGTCATTTTTTCTAAAATACCATATATATAATTTCGTAAAACTATAATAAATTCTAGTCCTTACAAAAATTTTTAATTTCAGAATAAATGGCGTTTGTAGGGCTGAAAATGTTAACTATATGGATTTAATGAATTTATTATTGAGAAAATCACCATAAATATGAATTTCATGAAGGAAATGAAAAAGACCTTTTTTATAAAAAATTGAATTTTCTACAAAATTGTCTCTATAACTTTTCCTCAAATCTGTATATTTTAAGAGATACTTACAAAAAACTACAATTTTATAAAAAAATGAACTTAAATTGAGGCACTTGTTATTTTTGTTTAAAAAAATTTTAAAAAAATCGGCCGTATTTTTTCATCAAAAGAAAGGTTTTTTTGGACCGTCGGAAAAAAATAATTTTTAACAACCACCCTACAGTACATATATTGTATAAATTAAAGAAACTTTTCATTTCTATTTTTTTTTGAAATTTTTATTAGTTTTAGGAGTTATAAGCTTGTGGCACTTTAAATGCAACACCCGGTATATTTTTGAAGAAAATCGTGCTACCGAATTATTAACGGTATTTTCCATCGTAATAATGAATTATTTTTCTTAATAGAAAAAAATGCAAAAATAACTGGAAATAATTCTTAATATGTAAGATGCCCCGATTTGAGTAGTTTTAGTTTCTACTACAAGATGGCAAGGCCATACTCACCATTTACGAATTCAATAGTTCGGGGGAAAATGTCAGCGCGAGTAGTTACTATGGCACTTGTCCATTATTGTTCTCTAAAAAAACCGTTTATGTTTATTATTTGTCATAAATTTATTTTCAAACTAGTAGATGCGTTGGCACTATCTGAGTTTATTTAACTGCCCAATATGGAAAAAAAATGCTAAGTTAAAAAAGACGGCACAATTAACATTTTTCAAATATAGTCAAACATAAAACATTATTTTACAGTAAGTAGTTTATAATTATACATTACATATTATTGTGGTTAATAATTTTTTTTAAACTGACATTTTTTATATTCTGTGAGTTAGTATAGCCATTAGTATAGCTCATTAGGTTAAGATGCTAGCAGAAGTATAATACATAAAGATTTCTGATGTATATACAGATTTATTAAAAAAGAAACTACTTATTTCCTTTTTCATTATGAAAAATAGATAAATATTCTGCAATATGCGGTGTTTATTATAACTACAAAGGAGGAACAATCATAAGTTGCTGTAAAAAATGTGGTAATAACAAAGAATGCTTAGCTTGTTTGAATTAACTTTAGAAAGCTGTAACTTACAATTAGTATTATAGATTGTAGCTTATTACACTACACCAGGTAGCATAATAACCGCATACGCCGAAAATCCGTCAGTATAAAAGCTTTTGTTTATTAATTTTGTATTTCATAGTATACAAATGGTTATCGCTTGTAATTCATTAAAAAATAAATGTTTATCAGTATAGCTATAAGATTTAATGTTTATTTTATTTATGCCAATAATATTTTCTGAGATATCCCTGTTTAAACTAAAATATGGCATATTCCTTCGATTACTATATGCCAGCAATGATGGAATTGTAAATTAAAAAAACCTGTAAACTAGAATATTTTGAAAAAATAAATACAATAGAAATCTGTTGTTTATTTTACGATTTGTTTAAATAGGGACCTGTAATAATAATTATACAGGAAACTGTACTATATTGTGAATACTCATTAAAGTTCTTTATCATTTAATAAAGTACAATTTTTGATCACTAACGAATTATTATTTGATTACTAGTCGTCTGTCCGATGAGATTTCTCATTGTTAACATCTCAGGAATCATCTGACTTTCCTCAATTGATACAGTCTTTCGGTACCATGCTCTGCCCATACCTAAATACCAATGCCCAACCGAACCCTCGGCTTCGACCACCTATAGCCAAAAATAGCACCTTCGGCTTGGGCCAAAAATCAACCGAAGGTTTGGCCGAAACCGAAGTTTTGTATCAGTCGCCAACATCGCACGAGCTTGTACGACAGTTTTAGTAGTGGGTAGCGGGGGGATTGGTTCATCCGTCGTCGTGTGTCGGCCGGCAAGTGAAATAAATCTACAAATCTTACTGAGTCCTTTTTTTATTAGTACATAATACCAAATAATTTGTTTATAGGTAATTTGCATCGATATTATTATAATTATTGATCAGTATTATAGAATTTCGTGCTAAAGTTAAACGTTCGTCTTCGTCCGTAGGTTTGGGCTAGGGCCGAACAAGCGGCTTCGGCTAAAATCGGACCTTTGGTCGGACGCTACTAAATAACAACTTCCATGTATCTAACTTCAAAAGTGACGAACTTTCGTCCCCAAATTAATTTTCAAAAATCTTTTCTTAATGCTTACTTACGTTAATTAAGTAACTCCTACACAAAATTCCAGACTTATAGACCTACCGATTGGGCTGTGCGCTGTCCGATAGTCATTCAGAGTTTTATTGAGTAGATTTACTAAACACATAAAATGTTTAATTACATTAACTGCCAATATCCTTGCTCATATTTTCAAGAGGCATTCTAAAGAACAATTAAAGTCAATAGATAAAATATAGGTAATGAAAATCAAAAAATACGAACTACAATTGTCAAATGATGAGTGTTAATTTAAAATAAACAATATAAAATATTAGTAGATTAAAAAATCGTAATTTAGTTTTTTTATGTACGCTACCGCGCCAAAAGCAAATAAACAACCGTCAATATAACGGGTTTACGAAAACAAAAAAGTCGTGCAATTGGGAAACAAATATAGGACTTTTCAAAATCTGTATTGAAATATTTTACGCTATCAACAATCTAAAAACCATCTTGTAAATAATTTAGAAGTAAGCGAAGCAATACAAAATTTTCGAAAATTGGGCTAAAATTGCAGATTAAATGTTTAATTAATACTATATAAGCTGCTATAAAAGCTCTGTAGGATTGTAAAGCAAGATCAACTAACTACTAATTATAAAGTTATTATTTTTTAAACAACTGGTTTAGTTAAATTTTTTACAAATTCTCGTGCTTATTTACTTCTTTCACGGTACTGTATGTGCGAGTAGGTTAAGCACCTACAAGCAATTTTAATTAATTTATTAATGATGGCGTAATTCCGTTTGAAGTTTTGTTAAATCAAACTAAAGCTAATTCAACATTTGGTTTAGTTGTATCTGAACAACATTTGAATTACCAATATACAAATTGACTTTTAGAAAAGAACCGAGTAAGCATTATTTAAAATTTTCTATAATTTCTGAACGTTTTATTTTTAGAAACGGGACAAACTTGAACCGTGACAGAACAGACTTCATAAATTATGAGGCACAAAAAAATTATAAGAGACTCCTAACACTTATGGTAATACCTAAATTAACCGTTGGAGCATTTTAGAACTAGTTAGAAGAAGCAAAGGTTTATCAATATTTTACGCATAGTAACTTATTAAAATACTATTTTAACCACCATATGAGTCAAACAATAGGTGTAATTAAAGGCCTTATGGATAGAGCATTACGTTTAAGCCATGTAGATTTTTATGAAGATAATATAAAAGGAATGAGAAACCTTATTAATTATAATAATTACACTGGCACACAAAAATCAAAAAGTGGTCAGTACTTTTGACCAGACCCACCTAGGGTTATGTATTTCGATGCCCTAAATCCGAATTTGAGGTCGGTTCACCCAATATACCTCTAAAATTAGCATTTTATAATCTAAAAAAAATTAATAGTTTATAGTAAATTGAAAGATCCAATTCTTCTTCTTCAACAATCTGGTTTGATTTATAAAATCCCATGTAGTTGTGGAAATAGTTAAATTGGTCAAACGAATGAAAAACTTGAAGAAAGATTAAAACAACATAAGAATGATTGTAAAAGTATAAATTATGTTAAGCCAAACAAAACAGCATTAGCTATTCACCATTTTGATGTTGGACATCATTTTCAATTTGAACAAGTTTCTATTTTACATCGTGAACAGAACAAAAGTAAAAGAAATATAAGTGAAATGGTTTTTCTAAAATTGTAAATAATAAAACTGAAAATTTACGTTCAGATACTCCAGGCCTTAGTTTAATGTATCAAAAAATTAAAAATTATACAACTATACCTACAAATATAATTTTTGATCTAGAATCATAGTTACAATCTTTCATATTTGACACATATACAAATTTTGAGTTTTGACGGTTGAAACATTTTTTAAGATGATAAGGTATTTTATAATTTTTATTTATTTCTAAAATACTTGTAGTTATTGTTGTTATACAAATTTGTTTAGAATTATTCTTCTGTTGGCGTTAGGAAAGTATTTGTTATTATTATTCATTTTTCTAGAGTTGTATAAACACTGTTTCCTTCTTTGTAAAAAATCACTGCAATTATTATTAAATAAATATTAATTATCAAAACAAATAATAATTGGAAAATGATTGTAATACCTTGAACTGTGATATTGAATTCCCAATTAAAAATAATACCTACGTTTTAACGGTTATTGTATGTATATTTATATTATTAAAATTTTATTATTTAATTTATATACGTTTAGGCTTTTAATTTTATTACAATTTTGATATATTAATTAATATAATTAATAAAAACTGAATAAAAAGCGGCTCATTTTCGATTTTAGAAAAGTATTGTTCAGCCTTATCCTCTTTTGATCATAAATATCTTATTTTTATATGAAATACGTTTGAGGTATATTAATAAACATAAAAACATTAGGGGGAAAGTGGCATGCAACAGCCAAGTTTTGAAAAAGCCATTATCAATTACGCGGTAGTTTTCATACGAATCGTTCATGTATTATTATTTTAAGATAGCAACACTAGCCAGATATCCCCCCAAAAATTTGATCGTTCACCGTCAATAAACGGCGCCGATACGACGTATTGAAGATTTTGTCGTCAAAAAGTAAGGTTTTGAGTTCAGTTTATTTGTTTTCTAACGCCTATACGTACATAACTAATAATAATATGATTACACTATAATTTTATAGATATATTAGGCCTTCTAATAACGTATATATTTTGTAGACTAATCTTTGATTTCATAGTAATTTTCGAGATTTTGTTTCTTGAGAGAATATGTTTTGAAATAGCCGGACTGCAGTGTAATGAAAAAGTCACCTTTTAATTGCATAAAATGCAATAATAATTGTAGTAACAGCAATCAAGAGTGGTACCGATGCAAAATTGTAATGGTTGGGCATATAAATCCTGTGGCATAAAAGGGAAATTGCATTATTTTTGCTAAAAACGTTTTTAAGTTTTTGCAATGATTGATCTCAAACGTCAAATTTTTTGACAGTTTCTTACATTTATGTAAGTAAATATTTTATCGAGAGTTTTCGTTATTTAAAACGTTTTATAATTATATAAGATTTAAAATTATAGCTTAAGATTATTATTAAATAATATCTTCGTTAATGTGCAGTTTTAATCTTATAATAAGAACATGGCTTTTTCAAAAATTGGGTTGGCTGTTTCAATACCTATGAGTTATGAAAAAGCCAAATTTTATTTTTTTTATAAATGACTAGAAGTCGAAAAATATCGTTAGATTTAAAAAATGTTTTATGACATTACGTACATAAATGCATGAATAATTACAGATTTGAAAAAAATTTGATTTATTTATGTCCTATATTATTTATCCCTTTTTTTTAAACTGGCTGTTTCATGCCACTTTCCCCCTACTTATGCTCATATTATGAGGTGCGAGTAATTTTCTATGGTGAAAAAAAAATCTAGGTACTATATATAAAAACTTACATGACTGTTCTAGTTCAAGATACATAAGACTTTGATTTTGCGTCACGTAAAACAATACATGCATTGCACAAAAAAATGTAAACAGTTTCTTAGGTTCTGTACAGCAAACCTCGATATTACGAACAAGTTTGTCCGCATGGTTTTGTTCATACTAACGAGGAGTTTATACTAATAAGTACAATACTAACCAGGTTTAACTGTATTGTTTTTTTAATTATAAAAATCAAATTTCTTCAATTGTATTTATTTTCAAATTATTATTGGCAGCGTGTAAGAATCTTAAGATCCCGTTTAACGTTAAAAAAATTTAAGGATACCAAATATCAAAAGTTCTAAATATCTAAGAACCAAGTTATGTATTCTGTCATGACTTTTTAAAGATTTTATATTATTTTGAAAAAAGTATTTTGTTGTAATTGCGAGTTTTTCTCAATTTCTTTTTGTAAACCTAATGGTTTTAAGATCTCATTTAATACTAAAAAGCTAAGAATTGTAAATACCAAATTTCTTTTATATATTACAACAAGCAGTCTAGTTATAAAATTTTAATACACTCCAACTTCGATATTATGAACTATGTCTGGAAGGTTTTGTTCATACTAATGAGGTTTGACTGTATTACCAACATTAATTTAATAAATATTAAAAATGTATCGACTTCATAAATAAACTTAACTTACTGTAAATCGTTAAAATTTGACCCGGTGAATAGTTTAGAGCAGTGATTCTCAACCTTTTTTTTGTTGCGGCATACTTTTAACGATGTTTAAAAATTATTTACATACCTATAACACACTGCGTAAAATAATTATTTAATAATATTAACATAATTATATATCTAAAATTTGGCGGCACACTTTTACAATTTCGTGGCATACAAAAGTGCCGCGGCACAGTGGTTGAGAATCACTGGTTTAGAGAAACGTTTCAAGAGTATCTTTGATTTATCAAATCCTAAAAACAAAATATATGTTAGCGACAATTTTACATCAAAAAATTGAATTGAAATTTTCGATTGCCCAGATTTCACCATTTTTAAAAATACGTTATAATAAAGATGTTTTTTTCTTATTTGTCCAGCAGATCAATATAAATATGAAATTGAATTTGGTGAAATTAAAAATATATCAATCAATTTAACTGAAATGGAACTATTACAATTTTTACAGGAAAAAAGATCAATGGGCAATTTCAAACAATATCCGATAGTGCGTTCAATTATTAAAAAAATACAATACGGTCTTACCATCGCGTGTCCTATAAAAATATTATTCAGTGGTGGTTAACAAATATTCACTCCGCGCAGAAATTCCTTAACAAATGATACGTTCGGAATTTTATTAATTTTGAAAAAACAATCTACCGAATAAAATAGACATTTGCAAAAAATTAAACTATGTAGGTACCTACTTTTTATTTCTTAGTTATTGAAATCGATTATTTTAAATAATTTGATAACTTAATTTAAAATAAATTGGCGTGCTGCAGAAATTTAACATGTAGACTGATGTTCTGGCGATCTGGGTACAAACCCACAGTAAGACCATCGACAAATTTTACGCCTCTCTTTCCTTCTAAAGCAATGGGCAACTTCCAAGGGTATGCCTTAGGTTAATTTCCCCAGAAACATCTCTTGTGTGTTTGAAATACACTACTTGACATACATAACAAAGGCACAAGCGGGGAAATCGGATACGGTACTTCAAGAAAATCATCTCACTTAATTTAAATTTATCAAATAACTTAAGTATTTACTAAAGTGTATTTCTATTTATCCTGAAACTATTATTTTTCTAGGATTTCTTTAATAGCACTGCTTAAAGCTAATCCAAGTGGACCTAAACAGGGAGGAGCCTGACTAAAGTTAACTTAAAAAGCATAAAGTCAACTTATGTTCAATTAAGTTAGCAAAGCAATCAAGTGAACAAAATGAACAGGGACAGATATTATTTAATTTGCATATTAAAAATTTATACAAAACCTAAATAGAAGCTAATTTCACTTAATGAACTTATTCTTGTTTAGGCGCCTTGAGAGTAAAATTTTAGAGGGCAACGGAAGTTGCGCGCGCACAGCTAATGAACATTCGACAATACGAAGTGAGTCATCTAACAATAAGAAAGTAAGTCAATTATTGTGAATAATGCATAAAACCGAGTGTGCACATTCGAGCTCAAAGTGGCATATTCCGATCTCTGAAAAATGAAGCGCACCGCTCCGCGTCGCGCTTCATTTGCTTCCCTCGCTCGGAAATGTCCCATTTTTTCCTCGAATGTGCACATCCTCGCATTTATTGGATCTTTCTATTTTAATCTACTCTCCTTCAAATCAAAAATTTAAATTCTAATTTTTTATTCGGAAAAAGTTCTAGGGTTCATTTTACTAAAATAACTGTTTCAAACCACTAAATCAGAGATTTGGTGTTTCTGGTATAAATATAATATTGTACCTTTTAAATAAACTTCTTTAGAAAGTGTTTCCAAATTAAACGACGTATGTTCACATTCAAGCGAAAGGTGGACTTTTTTCCGAGACCAAATTGCACACTCGGCTTTCAACAAAAATCTACAATAAACAAGATTTTGCTCTCACAGGGTTTTTAAAAATAGAAATCCAAACATTTTTAAAAAATGAAAACCCTTTAAAATACACATTTTTTGCTATACAAAGTGTGTAATTTTAGTTATTTTTTAAGATATTTCGTTGGATGGCACTGATATTATAGCAAAAAAAGGAATCTTTTTATTTTCATACATACAAAAAGTAAGTGATCTAAAAGACTTGTAAAACTCGTTTTGGAAGATAGCTTCCTCAGTAAACTGTAAATCCAAAAAAAGTAAAATGTGAATAATTCAGTCATTTTTAATGTAAAATAAAATTTTTTGAATTAGATATACCTACTTTTATATTATAGATACATAGTATTTTTTTGATGAAAGGATGCATTAAAACAAGTTCCACTATTTTGCATTGAAAAATTAAGTAATTTCGAAAAGTAACTGAACTATTTATACATTTTTATCTTTGTTTTCGATTTACACGGTTTACCATACAAAACATTATGATGTCGATTTACCCGGTTTTATCCGGAACCCATTAGCCGTGTAAATCGGGAAATAAACGCCAAAATTAAATTTTTTAAGGTAGGGGCAGTAGTTTGAAAATCACTAATCTAGCTAAACACAAACGCAAGGAACGCGATATAAAACGTGGTTATATTTAATTTAGTTGCTCCAAAGAAGTATTACTTCTAACTTGCGTACATAAAGTACACTCGCCGGTTCTTTTTTGAGCTACTCTCAGTTAAAGTTTACTTTGGCCCGTTCAACATTAAGGCGATAACAGACTGAAGAAACATTGTTGGACATTAGTTTGGCCACACGCAAGTTTACTCAATGGCTAAATGTTGTTCAACAGTTTCGCCGCTGTTGACGAACTGTTGCACGATGTTGGCTTCGGCGGCGGAATGTTAAATGAAAAATAGATCAACAATGCGTCAACAGGGTACAAGGTGTGTACATATCACTCTATACATATGTAATACTAATCTCGAACATCAAAGCAACAACGTTTCCGTTTAGTTTGTCAACTACTGCACAACTTTTCCCACGACAAGTTCTGTACTACTGCTGTCAAAAGCAGAATTCATGTTTTAAACAGTAAAACTTAATTTTTTAAAAATTAATTGCACAATTCACCTACCGGGTGTTCCAAAATCAACGGATACATTTCTAATCCAATTTATTCAATAAGTATAAAGGTTACAGAAAAAGTAAAGATAGAGTTATGAATAGTTTTAAAAAGAATTTATTACAAAATTTTTGAAGGTGGTACCACCTGCAACTGCAATGTGACACAGGCGTATTTCAAAAGTCTGGGCCATCTTATGGAGCATTTCCGGTTTACATAGACTTTTGTGTGAACATTTTTTCGTTAGAAAAGAAAATCTCACAAAGCTTATCTCTGCATTTTCTTTTCTGACCAGCATTTTGTTGGCGAAATTCTCTCGCCGCTTCTTGTTCACATTAGTCAGTGGCGTAACAGCTTAGTTTATGTACGGGAACATGTACAGATTCTTACACAAAATTCAATGGCTTGATTCCGGTTTTAGCACAAAAATACGATCTTGGATTGAATATTTTGACATTTTTTTAAGTATTTTGGTCACGATTCTGAATAATGGAAAAAAATTCGTTGTGGCTGGTTATGTATTAAGTAATAAAATATTTTTCCTGTACCTTAACTCTTTTTTATAAAATTATGTTTTTGAAATTTGCCGTTGATTTTGAATCACCCTATAATTAGGGTCCTTTTGACGTGATAACGTCTGATTCTAAGGTGGCATGTTCGAAAAACTTATCACAGAAGTTTGCATAAATGAAGTTAACATTCAGAATTTCACTATTTATATGTGGCGACAGTGTATTTAGATAAAAAGTTCGGATCTTGGAATAAAATAAACAATAACTAGATTTGTAAAGAAATGGGGTATTGTAAATACATATTTAAACACGCAGCAGATATCCGTTTATCTCTACTATTGTATACGAGTTATTTAATTGCGGTTTGAAATTGTCTAAAATGGCAGATATTTGTTACGAGAAAGTCGTTAGGAAAATAAAAGTCGTCAGATGAGTTTATTAAGAATGTTTTTATAGGTTAATAATTACAGATGTGAAAAGAAGTATGGAGGAATACTTTGTAGATATACGTCCAGATAGAAGATCATCGGCAGAGAAGAAAACTTTTTTTATTATTAAATATCAACGTAATAAATTTTAAAATTCTCTCAAATTAGTATAAGGGTGATTCCATAAAATTTGGGTAACTTTATATCCGCAGTACATTTCACTTCATCTAATTGAATTAATTTTATTATAAGATTGCTATATAATAGATAAAAATGTGTTTTATTTAGTACGCTCACTTTGTTTAAATTAATAAGTCATATTCATTTGTCCGCGCATCGAAATTTTCTATTCGGGCACTTATATTTCAAAAACCATTTAGCCCATATACTTTTATTTTCTTTACAAATGTTTAAAGTTAGATTATGCACTTAATAACATCAATTTATTATAAATTTGAAAAGTAATTATGTATTTTTCGCAAGTGAAATTAGTGTCCGCGACTTTATCCGTCAATTTCGCGGATTAACTAGTAAATAAGTGAATATAAGGCAGTTGATTTTAAAGTAACGACATAAAGTTACTCGCAGAGGCCAATTGTTTGCTTCGATAATTTTTTAATTCAGTGCTACAGCGATTGATTTTGCGAAAATACGTATTGTTCCGGTCACTGCGTCAGTCCCTAGACGAGTATTTTAATTGTTAAATAATAAGCAATTGTTTTTAATTAATTTTTATTTACTAGCGCTTTGTTAGTCCTGTTTGATATATGACATTAGATATTCTAGTAATTATTGTAGAACATGTGTTTCTCTTAGTTTTTCTACAAATCGTCAGTCCCTAGACCGCCAGTCCGTTGCCGCAAATGTGACTAGGGATGACGGAGTGGCCAAGGATTTATTTTCATTTACTTCAACTAGCAATATTTTTTAATAATTTAATGTTTATCAGTTTTACAATAATAAAATTTTTCATCAGTCGCTAGCCATATCTGTCAGTTCCTAGATGTCTTTTACAAAATCGTAAGTTTTTTATAACATTTTTCATAAAGTGACTGGCCCTGTTAAGTATGACATAATAACTTAATTATTCACGTTATACTCTAATCGCAAATTTATTAGCGTCCAATACATGGTGGGGACAAAAACTTCTTAAAAGTTACCCAAATTTCATGGAATCGCCGATAAACATGTTTAAATTTGCTTTAAATTTTCTAAACTACTTTGCATTTATCGAAGTTAAATTATGGTTAACTATTTGACCCACATTTATCGTGAAACATAATATCCAAACGATAAAGTAAATTTTGTGATAGAGCAAGTACACGGAAAATAATGTATGGGGTTTTTCACCGCACTGCTCGTGTGTTCTAGCAGCGTGTCCCATAAGTCTGGCGTTATTAACGCTGTTGTGACAGTATGCGACCAGCATGGTGATAACGGCCATACATTTTTCCCCTGTACTTAATGATATTAGTCTCATATACAAGCACATGAAGACGATGCATTTATGCCAATTTTTGATAAAATAAATTTTTTTTAAATATTAAATGAATTTAACGATTTTTATTTTTTTCGTCCCGTCCAGCAGACGTTATCACGCTAAAAGCAGTCTTCGCTGTGTTGAGGTCACAGCCTAACCCTTTTTTTACAGTTAAGTATCCTAAGATGTGACCTTTTTAAATAATAAGTAAAATTACAATTTTTATTATTCAGTTTACTAAAAAACTTTTTATAATATAATCCCATTATCAGATTGTTTACGTTATTGATTAATTTAAAGATACTTTTTGAATATCGAGAATAAACCCGTCTTTTTAATTTAAAATCATTTTAATTTTTTAAAATCTTAAAATTTTGAAAAATACCAACATTACATGGTAAAACAATTTAACGTCCCTTTTTTTAATATGACTTTGTTGTTTTAAACAGATTTTCTTAAAATAAGATTCAAACATGGTAAGATGTGAAGTTGGAAGGGTGGGCTGTCTTAACGAGTTGTGTTGATTAAATTTAAAGGCATAACTATAAGAGTGCTCAGATAAACGATAAGACATAATTTTGAAGTAAGTTTGACAGTATCAGCTTTAATCTTTCAATGCGTCGGAGAAGTCTTTGCGGTAATTAATACTGATGGATGGCGTACGCCCTTAAGAAGGGCATGGAGCTTATCTTTTCCTTCTCTTCTAAGTGCTTGGGTTCACCACGAGTGTTTCTTAAAGTACACCAAGGGTTAAGTTAATGTTAATTGATGACAACGTCGGCCTCTTAAACTTAAAGAATTTACTCGTCGGGATAAGTTTGAGAAATTATCAGGCGTTATCTTTTCAGAAGGATAACGACTCTGGAGGAAATTGGAATTAATGGCAAACTTCGAACTCTGTATTTATTTTTAAAAGGCATTGTTGTTCGTTTTACGTTTTAAAACTATACTCGGACTACAGTTTTAAAGATTTAAACTCCACCTTTTCTTTTATAAATACTAATGGAAAAGCTCGCTTAATTTGTAAAGCCAAAGCTCTTTCAAAGTCCCAAGTCCTCAACAAAGAAGGAATTGATTAATGATAATAATTAAAAGCTTCCTTTCTCCAACATTGTTGAGGGATGAATTATTATTATTTAATCCGTTTAATTAGTGCCGCACTTTTTTCCATCCGAGTTTGAATTGTTTTCGTTGCGGTTCGGGCCTGTCGAATTTTTATCCAGCGAACACAAAGAAAGCACTTCCGTTTTATTTCTTTAAGAAGCGAAATTTAAAAAAAAGAGAGAGATCGCGGTTTTCTATAAATCAGAAATTTTACACTAAATTTAAGAAAGCTCTCCGAAGTGTTTCGACTAACTTTCCATTTTCCTACAACACCTAAGAGAAAAATTTGTCTTTGTATGTTTATCATAAAAAGCCAAGAAGTTTTTAAAGAACTCCCTTGGCTTTTGCTTTCCGCTTTCTTGCGGGAAAGAACAGCTCGATACGCATAAGAAAATTTATTGTTAATCTTTAAGGGATGTTTAATTACGTGTTTTTATTCTTTTAATAGAAATCGAGACGACGCTATTTCAGTAAAAGAAGAAACGGATTACGGACATTCGCCGAGAGTTAGAAAACTAATAGACGCCATAAATCCTCTCAAATCTGTTTGAAACGTGTTACCATTTTTCTTGTTAGTTTTCCTTTTCCCTTATTTAATATTCGTCGAAATTTTATTAAAATTAATTTCGCTTAATTTTCTATCAACGTGTAACTTTAAATTTAATGTTTTAATTATTCTTCGCCTTAAAAAAAGATTCGCTTTAGAAATTTCCCTTTTTCTAATTACATAAAAGTAATCAGTTACACCTTGTCGGTTCCCGTTGGTAATTTAAATTAGAATTTGTCTAAAACTTCTTAAATACTTTCTTCAAAGTTTTTATCTTAACGTTGTCTTAAAATGAGGCACGCTTTTTATCTGATGTTATTATTTGCTTTAATTGCCACGTTTTGGTATCTAATCTTTTCCAAAGAAAAAAAATTTACTCGTTTTGTTTGCATTCCACCTTTTTATACAATTACAACAGATCTAAATGTTTTCTGTAGCAACAAAAATAAAGTCGTTTTTTATCATAATAAATAAAAAAAAGTAGTTTATTTGAAATTTAATTCCGAATCCGAGCCCATAGTGATAAAGACAGTTTACTGCTTTACAGCTCAATTTTGACTTTACTGACACAACTGACAATAAAAATAAAGCCATTCCATTGGTTACAAATTGGTTGTTTGACGCTACTGCCAAATTGTAAATATAAAGCTTCCGTCCTGAATTTCTGTTGGTTAATTACATTAGTAACCATAGTTACATTGTAAATTAACCAATTACAATCCTCAATCAAAGCTTTACATTTAAATTGTGGCCTTATAATATATTACACAGATCTGGCCCGAGACGTTGCAAAATAAACTTTTTATTTAACTTGCTGATTAATTAATTATCCAATTAAATTATTAAACTATAATATCGTAACGAGTTCGCTGGGGGTTCGAACTAGGGTTGTGAATATTAAAACGACGGTCACTTATTATAAGTAATAATAACTAAATTTATTTACACACTTAACTAATTTATTTGCGCACTTAACTAATTTATTTTCACTATTACAGTCTCAACGAATTTAAATACACGCTATTTATTTATTTCTACTATTGCTTGCATTTACTACTTTGAAGATTGCGACGCAACCGTGAGCACACCAATTACCAAGCTCCTCCAGAGAATCTCGACTCTGGAGCCTCCAAGCGATAATGCCGAGCTCAACACCGAGACTAACTGATCGGCGCCTACCGTTTACTTTATATGTGTGCCGAAGAAGAAGCTTTTTAGATGATCTGGATTTTGCAGAACTTTCCGTAAATTTCTATCCAATATATGTTTCCGATAACACTGTACAACAGAAAAAAATCTCATCGGGTTTCGATATTGTTCCTAGAATTTTTGGGGCCGCGGATCACGAATATGTAGTTAGTTTATTCAGGTCAAGTCAAGATTTTCGTGTAGAGGTACTTGAAATGGTCAAATGCGTAAAAGGGTGACAAAAATGATGTTTTCGCAACACCCACTGCGAAAGTTTGATTTTCGAGAGCCGGGCGGCGGTAGTAAAGTGATCGATTACTCCATTTCAGAATAGAGTATAATTTTGTCGTTCTTTTCTGCACAGGTGTGCAAAGTGTCTACTTTTACTCTTCTCCCTTTCACTTTTCTCTTCTTCTATACTCTAAAACACTATAGTTTGTTTTAGTATTTACTACTAGTTTGATTATATAATTACACAATTTGAATAAAACAATTTCTCTATTGTAATTTCTTCTTTGAGTCATTATATTTATTTTTGGTTGTGGCAAATAAAATTTTCGATTAATATGAATATCAATATCTTATTAATAATAATGAAAAACCTATTTGATCACTTACTGTTCTCATACAAAATATAGCAATCAGTAAAATTAAAAACGGAAATAAACGCAACAAACACAAGTGCAATTATATAAATCAAAACAACAAACCGCATCACCCCCCAGAAACATTCACGAGTTGGCAACGAAAATGACGAGATTCTTAGAATTTATCCACAATCAAACTATGAAATACACCAAACACTTTGGCGCCAAATTCAAAACATCGTCAATTTCAAAAAATCAACGTTTATGTTGTACCGAGTGATTACATTAGTTTTGTCATATTGATAAAAATAATTTTCGGCACCTCTTTACGAAATTGACAGCTTCAAATGCGTTACACTAAAAACCAGACTTGACTTGAAAATACTGAGTAGGGGGAAAGTGGCATGAAAGAGCCAGGTGTAGAAAGAACCATTATCATTTACGCGGTAGTTTTCGAACGAATCGTTTATGTATTATTATTTTACGATAGTAATACTAGCCAGATGTCGTCCACAAACATTTGACAGTTCACCGTCAATAAACGGCGCCGATACGACGTATTGAAGATTTTGTCGTCAAAAAGTAAGGTTTTGAGTTCAGTTTATTTGTTTTCTAACGCCTATACGTACAAAACTAATAATAATATGATTACACTATAATTTTATAGATATATTAGGCCTTCTAATAACGTATATGTATATTTTGTAGACTAATCTTTGATTTCATAGTAATTTTCGAGATTTTGTTTCTTGAGAGAATATGTTTTGAAAGAGCCGGACTGCAGTGTAATGAAAGATCCACCTTTTAATTCCATAAAATGCAATAATAATTGTAGTAACAGCAATCAAGAGTGGTACCGATGCAAAGTTGTAATGGTTGGGCATATAAATCCTATGGCGTAAAAGGGAAATTGCATTATTTTTGCTAAAAACTTTTTTAAGTTTTTGCACTGATTGATCTCAAACGTCAAATTTTTTGACAGTTTCTTAGATTTATGTAAGTCAATATTTTATCCAGAATTTGCCGTATTTAAAACGTTTTATAATTATATGAGATATAAAATTATATCTTAAGATTATTATTAAATAATAACTTCGTTAATGTACAGTTTTAGTCCTGTAATAAGAACATGGCTCTTTCAAAACCGGGGTTGGCTTTTCAATACCTATAAGTTATGAAAGAGCCGAATTTAATTCTTTTTATGAATGATTAGAAGTCTAAAAATATCGTTAATTTTGAAAAATGTTTTATGACATTACGTACATAAATGAATAAACAATTACAGATTATACGAATTTTTTTATTTATTTATATCCTTCTATATTAAGTATCCTTTTTTACAACTGGCTCTTTCATGCCACTTTTCCCCTACAAGTTGATGATCAACGGCCCCTAAAATACTGGCAATGATATTGCAACCCGACAGTATTTTAAAAGAGTTAGTAATTGATATATTGCATGTAATTGCACGGTTTTTAAACAATCAAAGTAGGTAATTAATTGGTCACATCAAGAAAAAGTAGTAAAAAAATGCATAAAAAATGTAAGCGTTAGCTCAAGGTACTTGAACTACCCTTATGGTAATTTTAATTGATTTTTCAATGCGAATAAATGAAAAACTGAAGTGATATCGCACAAAATGTAGGAATTGATTTAATTTAGAAATAATATAAGACACTATTATGTTTAATTATTAGGCATCATGTGACGTATGGGTTTCTAAATTAAGCAGATCTGTGTCCAATTCAGCTGAAATAAATTTTTTAAAAGAAGAAATAATATCTTTTAGTCCTTTTCTTAGGTATAGCAATAAAGGAATAATAAAATAGTAAGTGTACATGTAGGTATAGAATAACAACTGTAATCATCAGTCTTGGGAGGTTCAATTGGATAACGTCTAAATTTGCGTTATTTGAACAGAAAAGTGTTAAATATTGTATGGCATAACAACGGGAAAGAAGCATCGAATATTCAACTCGAGTAGGGGAAGATGGGGTAGCCCAGGACACTTGAAAGAATTAGAAATAAAAAATATAAATAAATAAATTTATTTATTTTTTATGATTTAAAATAAAAGTAGGGACTTTTAAGTTTATACTAATTAAAAATTTGTATTGATATATGTGTTTTTTTTAGGAAATATGGCCAATCCAATTTTTTGTTTTTTTGCTTTGACAAATTTATTGTTTTTAGTTTCTGCTTTTCCTCTAAATTTTGTTTAAATGGAGATGTTAAAATATCGCTCATATGGGTTTTTGAACTCCGTTGCTAAATGTTTTTTGATGCATCAGGAAATCGTAACAGTTGTTTTAATAAATGTGCTGTGCTGATTGAAGGCACCGGGTCAGTATAGATGTTGACCACCGTAGCGATTCGTACTGGATGTGAAAAATATACAAACTTGACTAAAGTACAGTAATTTAACCACTATTTATTATCACAGTAAATAATAAAGCACCGACAAGTTATTTATTTCAACTGTAGTATAGAGTAACTTTTGGAAAAGATTATTAATTAAGCTAAAATAATGTCCGGCGATACCCGACATTGTAGTGTCCGGGGGTACCCGATTCTCAATATTCAACATTTTTATTCAGAGCTCCTAAGATGTAGTAGAAATATTTCAAATGCTATTACAAAGTTTAAATATAATGCATTTTCTTCAACTTAAAAAAAATATGTATTCACACTTACATTTTCTAGTTGATAACTTGAAATGAAATCTGACGAGCGCGATGAAAAATTTTTATATTTTACAAACTACTCCTTAAATTGTAACATGTAATATACTATTTAATTGTGTAGAAACGCAAGAAAAAACTAAATACTTTTATTTCATTGTAGTTCTGACATTTTACCCATACAAATAAAACCATATTGTATATTTCTTTTTAAAAAATTAATTTACTTATGTTACTTGAAAATTTCTAAATAATAATAAAAATAAAGTGGGGGGGGCGTTAAAATATAAGCCCCTTGAAATAAATATAATATTTGCCCCCCTCCCCCCGCCCTTAATTGATAAAAATTACTACTCCATAAAGATTAAATATTCCTTTTTTAAAATATAACCAGTTTTTAACGAAATTTTAATAAATTATTTTATTGAACTTAGACTACTTTTGAGGTGTTGAGCGTGAAATTTTTATGCAACTTAAGCTGCGCGCGCCAGCTAACGAAAATTCGATAGTTGAAGTTAGCCGTCTAAGAAAGTAAATTAATAATTGTAAATCATGCTTTAAATTGAGTATGCATATTAAAGTTTAAAGTGGCACAATTCGATCTCGAAAAAATGAAGCTTCCCTCTCTCGGAAATGTGCCACATTGAGCACGAATGTGCATACACCTCGCATTTATTGGATCTGTCTATATTAACGATCTCTCTTTCAAATTCAAATTTTAATTTCGCATTTTCTATTCGGAAAAGGTTATAGCATTTATTTTTCTAAAATAACTTTTTAAAAACACTAAATCAGAAATTCGGTGTTTCTGGTATACCATCGTCTTATAATTTTTAATTAAAATTATTTAGAGAGTAAGTAAATAAATTATTGTGAATCATGCTTAAAACCGAGTGTGCCCTTCGAGCTCAAAGTGCCACATTCCGATCTCGGGAAAATGAAGCGCGCCGCTCCGTGTCTCGCTTCATTTGATTTTTTTCGGTGGAAAATGTGCACATCCTCGTATTTATTGAATTTGTTTTTATAAATTGTTGGAGTTAAAAATAAAAGAGTAATGTGCCCAAATAAAACAACGTGCTTATGTGCACATTGGAGCATAAGGTGCATATTTTCCCGAGACTAAATTGTACACTCGGCTCTTAATCAAAATCTACAATAAACACTACATCTAGGTATCTCTGGATTTACGTGATACTTGTTTTACACGGTTTACAAAAATAAAAATTGTAAAAAAATTTTATAAATAAAACCTTAAAATATAAGTATATAAACTACTGTTTGTGAAAAATGCAACACCATTAAGGAATCATCAGAATTAAATGAAATTTAATACACAAAGAACTGGTGATAGTACAAATAAGTGACAAATTTTTCAAAACAAAAAAATAATATTAAGTATCCGAAATCAGTATCTGGTGTGGCCACCACGCGCTTTAATAAGTGCTGCTATACGACGTGACATGGAGTCAAAAAAATTTTGAATGTCTTCCTGGGGAAGAGCATTCCATATTGTTTCTATACGCACCCATAGTTCATCTATAGAATCTGTAGGACGAGGATCACGAGCGAGACGCCGACCAACCAAATCCCAAACATGTTCAATAGGCGACATATCTGGCGAATACGCAGGCCACGGAAGAAGCTGTACTTGTTTTTCTTACAAGAAGTCTTGAACATTCCTCGCAATTTGTGGACGGGCATTATCCTGTTGAAAGATAGCTCCAGGAATGCTTTGAAGGAAAGGAACGACTTCAGGTTCCAGCACTTCACTAATGTACCTATTGTGGTTCAGATTACCCACAATTCGTACCAACTGTGATCGTCCATGATACGCAATCGCACCCCAAACCTTAATTCCAGGAGTTCGTCCTTTATGGCGTTAGACAATACACTCCGGCAGGGAGCGTTCACCGGCATAGCGTCTAACACGAATACGCCCATCATTGTGCCACAAATTGAAACGGGATTCATCCGAAAACACCACTTGTTGCCAATCTGCACGCCAGTCTATATGTTGGCATCCCTGTCTAACTCCTTTGTTGATCTTTAGTTTGTTAGTCTCGATGTTATTTATTTTTATGGTTGCAGTCTGATTCCAGTAAAGCTCCTTTATAATACGTAGTTCTTTGTATCCTATGTTAATACTTCCAAAGTGCGTATGAGTTCTGTATGTATAACTGTATCGAATGCCTTTTCGACATCGACAAAACAAATATATACCGGTTTTTGATGGTCTAAACATTTTGTACTAGTACTTGTATGCTATAAAGAGCTTCTCTAGTACCCAGCGCTTTGAAAACCAAATTGTGATTCACCCAGGCAGTCCTCGCATTTTTATAAATTCGCTGGTGAATTATTCTCAAGAACATTTTGAGTATTTGACTCATTATGCTTATGAGTCTATAATCTCCGCATGTTTTGGGATTATTTTTCTTTGGAATAGGCAGAAAGATGGAGTGCAACCAATCAGTTGGTATTTCACCTGAGTCATATATTTTATTGAACAGGCTAGTTAACATTTCTATTGCATTGTCTCCCAATAGTTTAATTATTTCCGCTGGTATTTCGTCTGGGCCCACAGTTTTCCTTGTTTTTGATGTTTTTACTGCATATTCAACCTCAGACTTCAAAATGTTTCTTGGACTATCTGCGTTGGTGTCATTGATTTCAACCTCCTCTCTCTCTTCACCAAATAAGGTCTTCACATACTCTTCCCACCTGTTAGTCATTTCATCGTCATCAACAATAAGTGTATTGTCATCATTAAATAGAGTCATGTTTTCTCTTTTCCTATACATGTGCAGTGTTTGTTTCATTTTTTTATGTACATTATAATAATCGTGTTTCTTTAAGAGCAATTCCATTTCATAAATGCTATTACAAAGTTTAAATATAATGCATTTTCTTCAACTTAAAAAAAATATGTATTCACACTTACATTTTCTAGTTGATAACTTGAAATGAAATCTGACGAGCGCGATGAAAAATTTTTATATTTTACAAACTACTCCTTAAATTGTAACATGTAATATACTATTTAATTGTGTAGAAACGCAAGAAAAAACTAAATACTTTTATTTCATTGTAGTTCTGACATTTTACCCATACAATTAAAACCATATTGTATATTTCTTTTTAAAAAATTAATTTACTTATGTTACTTGAAAATTTCTAAATAATAATAAAAATAAAGTGGGGGGGGCGTTAAAATATAAGCCCCTTGAAATAAATATAATATTTGCCCCCCTCCCCCCGCCCTTAATTGATAAAAATTACTACTCCATAAAGATTAAATATTCCTTTTTTAAAATATAACCAGTTTTTAACGAAATTTTAATAAATTATTTTATTGAACTTAGACTACTTTTGAGGTGTTGAGCGTGAAATTTTTATGCAACTTAAGCTGCGCGCGCCAGCTAACGAAAATTCGATAGTTGAAGTTAGCCGTCTAAGAAAGTAAATTAATAATTGTAAATCATGCTTTAAATTGAGTATGCATATTAAAGTTTAAAGTGGCACAATTCGATCTCGAAAAAATGAAGCTTCCCTCGCTCGGAAATGTGCCACATTGAGCTCGAATGTGCATACACCTCGCATTTATTGGATCTGTCTATATTAACGATCTCTCTTTCAAATTCAAATTTTAATTTCGCATTTTCTATTCGGAAAAGGTTATAGCATTTATTTTTCTAAAATAACTTTTTAAAAACACTAAATCAGAAATTCGGTGTTTCTGGTATACCATCGTCTTATAATTTTTAATTAAAATTATTTAGAGAGTAAGTAAATAAATTATTGTGAATCATGCTTAAAACCGAGTGTGCCCTTCGAGCTCAAAGTGCCACATTCCGATCTCGGGAAAATGAAGCGCGCCGCTCCGTGTCTCGCTTCATTTGATTTTTTTCGGTGGAAAATGTGCACATCCTCGTATTTATTGAATTTGTTTTCATAAATTGTTGGAGTTAAAAATAAAAGAGTAATGTGCCCAAATAAAACAACGTGCTTATGTGCACATTGGAGCATAAGGTGCATATTTTCCCAAGACTAAATTGTACACTCGGCTCTTAATCAAAATCTACAATAAACACTACATCTAGGTATCTCTGGATTTACGTGATACTTGTTTTACACGGTTTACAAAAATAAAAATTGTAAAAAAATTTTATAAATAAAACCTTAAAATATAAGTATATAAACTACTGTTTGTGAAAAATGCAACACCATTAAGGAATCATCAGAATTAAATGAAATTTAATACACAAAGAACTGGTGATAGTACAAATAAGTGACAAAATTTTCAAAACAAAAAAATAATATTAAGTATCCGAAATCAGTATCTGGTGTGGCCACCACGCGCTTTAATAAGTGCTGCTATACGACGTGGCATGGAGTCAAAAAAATTTTGAATGTCTTCCTGGGGAAGAGCATTCCATATTGTTTCTATACGCACCCATAGTTCATCTATAGAATCTGTAGGACGAGGATCACGAGCGAGACGCCGACCAACCAAATCCCAAACATGTTCAATAGGCGACATATCTGGCGAATACGCAGGCCACGGAAGAAGCTGTACTTGTTTTTCTTACAAGAAGTCTTGAACATTCCTCGCAATTTGTGGACGGGCATTATCCTGTTGAAAGATAGCTCCAGAAATGCTTTGAAGGAAAGGAACGACTTCAGGTTCCAGCACTTCACTAATGTACCTATTGTGGTTCAGATTACCCACAATTCGTACCAACTGTGATCGTCCATGATACGCAATCGCACCCCAAACCTTAATTCCAGGAGTTCGTCCTTTATGGCGTTAGACAATACACTCCGGCAGGGAGCGTTCACCGGCATAGCGTCTAACACGAATACGCCCATCATTGTGCCACAAATTGAAACGGGATTCATCCGAAAACACCACTTGTTGCCAATCTGCACGCCAGTCTATATGTTGGCGAGCCCATCGCAGCCGCAGGCATCGGTGGTTTTGGGTGAGAGGAATCCTGTATAAAGGAGTTCTTGCACGAATTCCATGGTACAGCAGACGTCGACGAATTGACGAAGCAGACATCGATACACCTGTAGCGGTTGACCAATGTGCTGCCAACTGTCTAGATGTAGCTGTACGGTCCATCAGCGTCATGCAAACCATGTGTCTATCATCGCGCGTTGATGTCACTTTTCGAAGTCCACTCCCAGGTTTTCGGGTTGTCCGATTCTCGTCGGTCCACTGCTTCCAAACTCGAATCACTGTGCTGCTGTTCCGCTGCACACGAGTCGCTATTTCCCGATAAGAAAATCCCCCTTCACGAAGCCCGATGATTCTCCCCTGTTCAAACTGCGTCAGTTGTTGACACGTCACTTTTTGCCGTCGAGCAAGCATAGTTACGACTTATCTAAGGTTTACCATAAGCTACCATGAACATGACTACTGTTAAAGTCTAATTACAGCCCTCTATCTGTAGAGTTTTTTGCAGAAGTTTAGAAGGCTTTGCTCGGACCACGCATGCGTGGTTGTTCTGAAATTTGAATCGTTTGCATAAAACGATATACTTTGCATTTACTGTAAATTTCAGCTTAATCGCGGCATTCCTTCAGGGTGTTGCATTTTTCACAAACAGGAGTTTATTTTGTATACAAGATGTTTATTTTTTATGATAATTTGTTCGACGATACTAATATTATATCAATAAAAAGAAATTCATTTAAAATACTCTTAAACCTCGTTTTACAGTTCCTCAGAAAACTGTAAATAGAAAATAAATAATGTGCATAATTCAGTCTTTTATTTCAATGTAAAAAAAGAAGATAATGCAGATACATTCGCCTAAATTAGGTATGCACATTTTTATATCATAGACACATAATATTATTTTGATGAGCGCATGCACTAAAAAAATTACTACTAATTTCGAAAAATAACTGACCAAATTATATATATTTTACTTTGCGCCAAAGAAGTATAACTTCTAACGCCCGTACTTAAGTACACGCATCGGTTTTATTTAAGTTTTTATCAGACTGTAAATAGGGTAAGTATGCCGGTTAGCCGGCCGTCACCCGTTCTCGGCCAGTCAGCAATAAAATTTGTAAAAACAATAAAACACGACTTGTTAAACAAACTTGACATGCGCTATTTAGTTACAGTCATATTTAGTATTAATTAAAATACCTCAACTTCCTGTTGTGACTTTCTGTTATGAATCTATTCTATTTCTCGACCGCCAAAAAACGGGAACTGTTTTTTATCTGGCCGGCAACCGGCGAACTTACCCCATAAAAGAAATAGTTGTAAATCTTAATTCACTACCAGAACATGTTAGAAGATCTTCCGTTTAGAAAGTTTAAACGAATATTTACGTATTTCTACAAAGATGTAGGTATCTCTTTTGCTGTAGATATCAGAAAGTAAACACAGTCTTTTATAGGAATTGACAGGTAACATAAAACCAAATGTCAAATATATCAAAATAAATAAAAATAGAGATTAAAAAGGCAACCTGAATATAAATTATTTATTTTGTGATAATCGATTCAGTATTGAAATCGTAGACCAAACATTCTAAATATCGTCGAAACGTTTTGTTTAATCAAAAAACCTTCTCATTTAATCAACCTAATGATTAATTGATATCCGTAAAAAAGGAACTTCGTGCATTATTAAGTAAATTTCTAATTGCTTTAATTGCATTCGTGTCAATTTTCATTAAATTATCATTGAATTTATTAAACTCGTGTTCGTGTAACGAAAAGGAATAATTACGAACCACTAAAAAGGAGGAACACACAAGAAAATATGTATAATTAATTATAAAAAGGCTTTAATTCAAAATGTTCGATCAAACGTTTTATTATTTAATAATTTCATATTGTAGGTACTTGGTCGATTAATGTTTAGCGTTTTAAATTAACCCAGCTTTTTTTTCATTCATAGACGAGCTTTTTTAACAACAGACAAAGATATATTTTTTGCATTAGCTATGGTATAAAAATAGAAATTAATTGGAAACACGTTGCAGGGAATGTAAAATTTCACAGGTTTAATTATTACGTTAATGGAAACGTTGACAGAGGTCTTTTCCTTATGGTTAACTTTGATGCTTGTTTTTTAAAATCCATTCATAGTTTAAAAAAGATAATTGTAAAAAATGGTAGCCAAAGTCGTTTCTACGGTACAGTCTCCATGAGACCGATGGCAACTGAAAATATACAAATTAGAGTAACAGAAATAATATTCCGAGAAACTCCGGACTACCACAGTCCAAACTATTTTTCAATTTTGCTATTAAATTCATCCAAAATTGCATTATTAAAGTGCTCTTATGTGTGTTTTCAATTGATTTTCAAATAGTTTGATTATTTTAAAGTATTTTCCTAGCCTAGGAATTTTCAAAAAACATTCTGCAGCATTCTGTAGAATTGTTATAAATAAAGACAAGTGCAATATTTATTAATTAAGCTTTAATATTTTGTAATGATGTAGTACTTAATAAAAAGTAAATTAATTTATTAAAAGCTTCTACAAGATTCTCAAATCTTAATTTGTGTAGCGGTTCATGTTAAAATAAATATTCATTTATTGTTGGTTTTTTATTGAAAATATGAAGATTTGCCGTTCTTCTTGTACGAGGTTTTAATATTAGAGAAGGAATATTTAATTGCGATAGTTCGCTAGTTGTGACGAAAATGTTATGATACAGACTATTCTATTCTTGTCAGAATTTTACGACTTTTTTTCTGAAATATTTTATAGGTAAAACAGGAAAAGTTCCGACACCCTATTGTAAAAAGAATATTTTTTTCTTTTTTAAAATTGACAGTGTAATCCACATTCTCATCTTAATATACCGGTAGAAAACAACGATGATGACTATGCATCAATAAATGCATGCCTATTTATTTTCTGATTTTCAATTTTGGAAGTTCCAATGTAACACTGGCGCCGTTTAATGCTCAGTGGCGGATCTACGATTTTTCCGAGCCGGGGTAAAACTTTGCAATGGCGCACCTTCCCGCCAGCATTTAAGATACTAGAGGCTTTAAACAAACGAATTTGGCGCCCCCTTAAACTGGCGCCCGGGGCACGCACCCTGGTCTTAAATCAATGCGAATTATACTTATCTACACGGTCTGTCCCAAAAAGAAGAGGTCTGGTCTCATCAAACCAAAACGGGTGAACATATTCCCATTTTTATTTTTGATTATTCGAAATACATTTCTTCGCTATCTATAAAATGTTGGAATCGTCTGTAGAACGACTCAAAACAGCTTTGGAAGTCTTTCGGTTCAACCTTGTTTAGGACCTCGGTCACGGCCCGTTGGATCTCTTCCACCGACTCCTAGTGCACTCCCTTTAGCACCAGCTTCAGCTTAGGGAATAGCCAGAAGTCCGCCGGCGCCAGATCTGGCGAATACGGTGGATGTTGGAGAACGACGACGTTTTTTTTTGCCAAAAACTGCTTGACGGCAATGCTCATGTTCAAATCATTCACCAAAATGCGATGGACAGTGTTCTTTGGAATGCCGGTAATGTCGTCTATCGCTCTGGCCAATAAACGCCTATCAGATTTTCAGAGCATCCGCAACTTTTCTGATGTTTTCTTCGCTGCCCCCAGTTTTTGGGCGCCCTCTCTGGAGTCGTCGGCAATTTCTTCTCCACCGTTCTTGAAAAGTGAAAACCACTTGAACACATTCTTACGGTACATAGCTTCCTTTCCATGTGCTGTTTGTATAATTTCAAAGGTTTCAGTGGCATTTTTACCAAGCTTGAAACAGAACTTGATTTTAGCACGAATTTCGATTCTGGAATTCATAGCGAGGTAGATAAAGTTCAGGTGGAAAAAATTGAATTGTGAAAAAAGTGATCACGCTAGAAAGGTGAAAGTTTCAGGAAAAATAAAATGTTTGTTTAACAAACTTAGTTCAATTTCGTAAATAAGTTATGAGACCAGTCCCCTTCGTTTTCGGACAGACTATGTACATAATGGTCTAAGCCCGATTCCGGATATACAAAAGGCGTAAGAAGAAGAAGACATATTTTTATCTCCTACAACACTTTAACATAATATTTTGTTATCTTAGCAAATATCAAGCATCAATACTTTGGATTCTGATAAGCTATAAATGACATATGTATAGTAAACTTTTCTGTTATTTACGAACTTTGTGAGGTAAACCACTATTGGGAAAAAGTACAAACATCATAACAAAGTAGTATCGCAGGCATTGGTGGACAAAAAAGATAGTGTTAACGATGTATGTTATTTTAAGTTTAGCGATCTTGTGTTAGGAAGGGCAGATGGCCCAAGGGAAGGCTAGGGCAAATTATCGTGTTATGGTGACTTAGGGGTGCGTGCCGTTTTAGAAACGTTGTATATTGTATAAATTAACTTATTTTGATTGAAAACATCATTTACTTACAACATCGCAAAGTACAGTGCAGCATCTTTAATGCAGAGTGTGTGCGAATTGACAATTTGTTTGAACTTCTTCTTTCTTCTTTAATTTCGCCTTTAATGCAATTTTTCCACCTGCTCCCTTATCGTGGTAGGGGTGTTCTTAAGGTGTATTCTCTTCTATTATAAACGACTTTTGGAGGGATGTTATAATCACATTGAAGCTTCAGAGAAGATCTATTCCATGTGTTTTCGGTCTACCTGATTTTCTTTGTCTAAACTATTGGATATAATAAACCTATCTAAGATAATCCTTGTTCACATATTATGTGAAAAACAGTTCTATGGTGGGTGTACAGACAACATTGTTAAGTTTTTAATGAAACCAAAAATAATTCTCATAGAGAAGATGGTCCATATTCTGTGATTATTAATATATTTTTCCATAACTTTGACTTAGTTTATTTGAAAAAAATATATACCAAAAATATACCAAATTTGTTTATGATTAACACAACCTAGTTTAATATTCATCTTTCTCAAACTGTAAAAATACTATAACAACAAATTTAAAATTATACAATTTCTAAATATTAGTAGAGTACAAAGCGCAATTTAAAAAACAAATTCTTAAAATAATTTTTTATTTCAAAATCCTACACGGAGAAAAAAATATCCTTAATATAACTACCTAACGTATACCCAATTGACGTATTGTTCTGACAAGGATTCGAATGCCTAATTTAACGATATTTATAAGTAAACTTGACAATTCATAGTATGATCAAAACAGCTCTACATAGTATACTTATATTATATTATATTATATTATATTCATTTATTTGATTCAAGCGTTCAAACGAAAAGCTCTCGTGAACGTGTGCAGTAGCCGTCGTGTAGGTAACTGTATAGTTAATTTGAGGATTTGAATAGCTATAATAGGGATACGTATGGTTATTTTAACGATATTTTGTTCTCCGTGCATATCCGTTAAATCACTATGACAAGAATCTTTTGAATGTCTAAAACAGTAATACGGATCGTTACTATAACGATTCGCAATAAGTATACTCTGGATAGCTAAATTAGCTATACGGCGTATTCCTGTGAAAGATAACTATCCAACGGATAGCTATAATAGGGATACGTATGGTTATTATAACGATATTTTTTTCTCCGTGTAGTTATAAGTATTATATTACATATAAAAAAAATATTTATAAATGTATTGCGTAAACCGAGAGACGCCTGTAATTACAGTTATAAACCGTATACCTATATATGTGTGTACATTTACTGTCAAACGTTATTAAAAATATGTGATTTTGTAAGAAAATAGTTCATGTTAATTAAATGTATAATAAATATTGCATATATTTCTTATCAGCGGAATATAAAAAACTTAATAGAAATATTTTAAATAAGTCGTAAGTGTGCATTAAATAAAACTGAATAAAAGAGATACCTAATTGATTGGAACTGTATTGATAATATTGGTTCGCCTTTATACGCGTGCAATAAAATACAATATCAAGACACACCACACATTAAAGTTTATTAATCATAATGTTCACGTCCAATATCTTATAATATGTTAATGTTCACTGGAATTGGACACAATAAAACACAAATTGTTAACTTGCAACGTTTCGTTTCTTTATTGAAACTTTATCAAGCAACTGAAAATTAACAAACTATAACAACAATAACTACAAGTATTTTATAAAATAATATAAATTATAAAATACCTTAACAACACAAAAAGGAAGTTAACCATTAAAACTCAATAATTCTACATGTGTCAAAATGAAAGATTTTTAAATATGAAAGATTGTAACTATGATTCTAAATAATTACATGAAAGGCTGTAACTATGATTCTAAAAAGAAAATTATTTGTAGTTGTATAATTTTGATTTAAATTTTATGATTAATTTTAGTTTTATGTTTTAATTTTATTTAAGATGTCATTATATATTAAACTAAGGCCTTGAGTATCCGAACGCAAATTTACAGTTTTATTAATTTTGATATAAACCATTTCACTTAAATTTCTTTTATGTATATTTTGTTCACGATGTAAAATGGAAACGTTTTCAAATTGGAATTGATGTCCAACATCAAAATGGTGCATAGCTAATGCTGTTTTGTTTGGTTTAACATAATTTATATTTTTACAATCATTTTTATGTTGTTTTAATCTTTCTTCAAGTCTTTGATTTGTTTGACCAATGTAACTACTTCCACAGCTACATGGTATTTTATAAATCAAACCAGATTGTTGAAGAAGAGGAATTGGATCTTTTAATTTGCTATACACTGTATTAATTGTCTTTATATTATAAAATGCTAGTTTTCCACCTCTTGGTCTAATAAAACGATCTATACTACTGGACAATTCTTTGATGTAAGGAAATTTAAAGTATGTTGTTATTTGTCTTTGAATCAGAATGTAATTGTTACCAAATCTGATAAGGGGAATGGAACAGTAATTATGTATAAGGATGAATATAGAAAAACATTACAAGAAATGTTACAGGATGAAGTGATATACAAAATTATTAATAAAGACCCGACCATTAAGTTTGAAAAAATGGCTAATGATTTGTTGGTAAAGCTAAATAAGAATTTGGTTATTGACAATTGTACTATGAAGAACTTAAAACGCATAATGCTGTAGCACCTCGTTTGTACGGTTTACGGAAAACGCACAAAGGAGGTTGCAAACTTAGACCTGTTGTTTGCTGTATTGGTTCTCCTAGTTACAAGATATCGAAATTATTACATCGTTTATTAACACCTTTAATAGCGACGTATGAATTTAGATTAAAAATTCATTTGAATTCGTAGATGAAATTAAAATATAGTTTTACCAACAAATTACGTTTTGGTATCGTTAGACGTGGTATCCCTATTCACTAATATTCCACAGACACTTGTACTGGATATAATTGACAAAGATTGGGATATTTTGTCTGAAGTTCTAACAATATCAAAAATATGCTTATTGAACTTATCAAATTTTATTTTAATTCCAGTTATCTGTTATTTGATGGTAAATTTTATCTTCAATGTGATGGAAGTAGTATGGGTAACCCAGCCAGCCCAGTGATAGCTGATTTAGTGATGAATTATATTGTTAAGAAAGTTTTAACAACTTTACCTTTCAAAATTCCAATTTTAAAACTTTATGTAGATGATAGTTTTATGGCTATTCCTAAAGATAAAGTTGATTTCACACTATCAAGTTTCAACAACTTCCATCCAAGAATTCAATTTACCATGGAAATTGAAGATAATTGTTCTCTTTGTTTTTTAGATGTAAAAATAAATAGAGGTTCAGATGGAAAATTAAAACGAATTGGTATCAAAAGCCTACCAGTTCAGGGCGATTATTAAACTACTATTCTAATCACCCAATGAGTCAAAAGATAGGTGTAATTAAAGGTCTTATGGATAGAGCTTTACGGTTAAGCCATGAAGATTTTTATGAAGATAATATACTACGCATGAAAAATCTTCTTATTAATAATAATTACCCTATAAAACTCATTAATCGATTTATAAATAATTATAAATTGGTAAATAACAAAAAAGATGTCCAACAAATAACAACATACTTTAAATTTCCTTACATCAAAGAATTGTCCAGTAGTATAGATCGTTTTATTAGACCAAGAGGTGGAAAACTAGCATTTTATAATAAAAAAACAATTAATACAGTTATAGCAAATTAAAAGATCCAATTCCTCTTCTTCAACAATCTGGTTTGATTTATAAAATACCATGTAGCTGTGGAAGTAGTTACATTGGTCAAACAAATCAAAGACTTGAAGAAAGATTAAAACAACATAAAAATGATTGTAAAAATATAAATTATGTTAAACCAAACAAAACAGCATTAGCTATGCACCATTTTGATGTTGGACATCAATTCCAATTTGAAAACGTTTCCATTTTACATCGTGAACAAAATATACATAAAAGAAATTTAAGTGAAATGGTTTATATCAAAATTAATAAAACTGTAAATTTGCGTTCGGATACTCAAGGCCTTAGTTTAATATATAATGACATCTTAAATAAAATTAAAACATAAAACTAAAATTAATCATAAAATTTAAATCAAAATTATACAACTACAAATAATTTTCTTTTTAGAATCATAGTTACAGCCTTTCATGTAATTATTTAGAATCATAGTTACAATCTTTCATATTTAAAAATCTTTCATTTTGACACATGTAGAATTATTGAGTTTTAATGGTTAACTTCCTTTTTGTGTTGTTAAGGTATTTTATAATTTATATTATTTTATAAAATACTTGTAGTTATTGTTGTTATAGTTTGTTAATTTTCAGTTGCTTGATAAAGTTTCAATAAAGAAACGAAACGTTGCAAGTTAACAATTTGTGTTTTATTGTGTCCAATTCCAGTGAACATTAACATATTAAAGTTTATTTTATATTACAAACATCTTACTTCTATCACTACTGTATTCTATGACGTGAATATTTACTAATAAGGTTTTTCAGACTAAATAATCATTTAACCTATTAATATCGCCAAAATAATGTATAAAAAGTAGTAATCAAAATACTTTTTAAAATAAATTAGCTGGTATTATAATTTTGACAAAATAATTAATTTATACTACAAACTGTTTTAGCCAAAAAAACGAATTTTTTGTTTCTTTAACACGTTTTTCTATATGGAAAACCTATCGAATAATTCATGCTAAATATTTTTTACACATAGGTAAATATAATAATTAACAAATATTTATCTAGTATTTAGTGGAAAATTAATTTTGTTTAAATAGAATTACAATTAATGTTAAATTTATTTATAAAATATAAGAAAATATTTCGATATGAAATTTTTACTTTATATTAAATATAAATATAAGTATAGGTAGAAACTTTTGTAAAATTGGTAGTCCGCTGCTTTCTGGAAAAAGGGTACTATTTGTACGTTTGATCTCTTTAGTATATAAGCTCTAACCCTTACGTAGGTACCATGGAGGCGACTATGGCTACCTTTTTTTCTTGTTCTTTAAATCAATTTATCTGCTTGTTGAATCAAAAGTTAATATTTTAATAATGGGCGGAAAATTGAAAATTATAGTTTTAGATTAGATCTGGAAGAATTTAAGAGAAATGCGATTCCAAGAACAGTGTTGGAATGTTGAAGAAAAAATAAATTTCGTTATTATTCCGGGCAGGTTGCTTGACATAATTTTTTTCTACATTTTACAAACGAAATTTGCTTTAAAGAACGCAATAACCATGAAAAATGGCACCGAAGATAAAAATCATTCGATAAAGTTATTTCCTCGAATTCAACAACTATTGTTAAAGTAAATTTCTTGGAAAATAAGGGACTTTGTTTTGATTTATTTTCATATTATAGATTTTTCTTTTCTATTTTTAGATTCCGTCTTGAATGAACGTCTAAATTTAATTTTAAATTCTTTGTTCGAAATGTGCAGCCCGTTCCTAAAATTTTCGGTGAATTTTTAAATTCTTTCTACGTCGTTTTTCTTTTTTACTTTGTCAAATATTTAAAAAAAGAGAGAACCACTCATAAAATAACACCATCTCGCAACTTAAACACTCGAATCTCTTGTAGTCCTTTTCGTTTAAATTATAAAACCGACCACTGAAATACCTAAAAAAACCACTTATGGATTTTCCGCTCGAATGCAATCTAAAAACTTTCAAGTATTGTATTAATTAGGGTCCAAGCTTTGCCGAACAAAAAATGAAAAAAATCGCCCAACCCATAAAACTGGGGCAGTAAATAAAAGCAACAGCAACTTCTATAGCTGAAAAGTATTTCAACTTTTATGTTGTGGATCAATAGAGGATGTCTTAAGATTAGAAAGATTTATACGAACAGAGATAGCCCCCACAATTTAGTAACTGTCTGAAGAAATCGAAGCGTGTTGTAAACCTATAAAAAAAATTGGGGTTGAATTCTAATTAAAACTATTTCTTTTTGGGGCTTTAAATTTTTATGAGTACATTTTCTTAAGAATTGCGACTTGAACCAGTAAGATGTAGAGCTCCTTTTCATTTTTTAGTTGTATTATTTATTACTGACATTAATAGAAAAGTTTTCACAAAAGGGCCAGGCTTTATAAAGACTATCTATCTAATGAACATCCAAATAACATAATTATGAAATTATTAATTAGTGCAATATTAAATTAGTTTAAAAAGTTCGGCGGTAAAGAGTATTTCATTTAATTTCTGTACATAAAAATTTACCAATGTTTATATCAAAAAATTGGTACTATAATCGAATTCATTTTAAGTTGCCTATGCCTCATGTGAAAAATTATATGCATCAAAATTTATAAAACGTTTGTCTTGGATTTCTTTTATGTAATTGAGAGATCTAACCTCAGAAACGTTCGTCTACAAAATGCAACTGTCATATTGAATTAAATTGATATTACGAATCTTTATTAAAGTTAAAACGTATAAAAATGTGGAAAATATAAATCGCACAATAAATTTACATCGGATAAAGTATAAAGTTGTTGATACACCAATCAAATTTTAAAATCGATGTGAAAATACACATACAGTGAACAAAAAAAGTATTTGAACGCCCATATTTTATTGTTTATTACAAAATATTTTTACATAATAGCTGCAAAAGTGATATGTATCGATTGCTTACATACTGTACAATATATATGTAATGTGTGGTAAATATAAATTAAAAGAACTCTTAAAAGTGGAAACAAATATTAAAAAACAAAGCCAAAAAAGTATTTGAACACTTGCTCAGTCTTACTAAATTTAGTACAAAAAAAGAAAAATTAATACTTTGTATAAACCATAAGCGTCTATAACGACTTACAGTCGCTTGGGCGTTGAGTGCATTATATTTCTAGTACGTTCTGGGCTAATGTTTGCTTATTCTTTTTTCAAAATTTGTTTTAAATTGTTTTTTTCAGAAATTCATTATTTTTTTACTTTTCGGTCCAGAATACTCCATAGATTTTTTTATAGGGTTGCTGTATGAACTTCGTGGGGGTGTAATGAGTCTTCTTTGCACATTATACACCATATATTCATGCGTAACTAGTGCTTTATTTTTTGGTTCATTGTTTTGTTGTAACAAATAAGTATCTTTCAGATCCAATATATTAGTACTCGCTTGCAAGTTATCACGTAAAATACGGACATACAATTTTGCATCCATATTAACTTCAATAAAACACAAATATCCTATGCCCTCCCATGCCATGCACCCCCAAACCATAACGTGTCTATTGCCGTGTTTGATGATGGGTTTCAAATGTTGTTTTTGAAGTGCTGTATTTGTTTTTCTTCAAACTGTTTTATGACCATCGCAACCAAAAAGATTCAACTTACTCTCATCGCTGAATATAACTTATTTCCAAAATTCTTCTGGTTTATTAACATATTCTTTTACAAAATTAAATCTTTTTAGTCTATTTCTTTCGTTTATGTATGCCTTTTTTCTTAGTGTTCTGTTTTTCAAAAAATAACTTCATTTCTGAAACACCAACTCAATCAAATAGTCAATCTCTGAAGATCTCCAATTATTTCAGATATTTGGACGCATTAGCAATTATTTCGATACAACGCAAGATTGTGTATAATCCAATATAATAATCCATATAAAACAATGAAATCCAAGTAAATCGAGGATCGCCTGTATTAAATATTTACTTATATTGATATTTGAGTTTACATGCAATATTGATACTTTTTTAGAATATGGTACTAATTGTTTTAGAGCAGATACCTATAATTTGATAGCTTACATTGTTTGCTTTTGTGTTGCTCTTGTAACGAACTTAATTGCAATTGTTGACCTAGAAAAAAGTGTCTTCATAAGAATTTTGAACAACTATGTAACAGACAAATTATATTTTCTTTTGCAATTTATAAGTAGCTCTTATTGAATTTAAAAAAGTAAAAAAGGTAAAATCATTAGTAAGGGAGTGTATCCGGGTATGAGACGGGTTTTGTTTATGAGCCAAAAATTTTTACTGGTTAAATAAAGTCGGGTGTTCTATTCATTGTTGGAAAGGTAAGGAAAATACACAACTTTTATCCGCAGAAAGTTTTGTGATTCCATTAACATGCAAAATTTTATGACCAATTTTCTAAGTGACAGTTTTTTGACAAGAAAAAAATTTGTATCTAGGTATGAGACACTTACAAAAATACATTAAAAATTAAAGTATCTATTACAAAATTATAATTTTTTATGCTTTCCATAATTTTTATTTATCACTTTCCTCTTCATAATCGCCGCAATGTTTGCATGTGTAGATGCTTGCACACGTGTTTGCGCACTTCAAAAGAACTGGTCGCTTGCAAATATTGCATTTGATGTTGTTAATAGCGTTCAATTTGTTCGGCAACAACTTTATACTAATGATGTTTTTGCTTTGGAACCCTTGGGTGGTGGTAATATGCTGTGTCTCATACCCGGACAATGACGACATTTTAAGAATTTAAAAAAAAATTGTTTTCCTACCACATATTGGCCTAATCGAATATTGGATCGTAAAATATAAGAAAAACACTAAATGCTATATATTACACTTTCCTTTTTCAATTGATTTACATGAAAAAAATTACATTTTGAAAAAAATCAAAAACGTTTTTAACCTGCAATTTTACATACGATGTTTGCAGTTGATACAAGCAATGCGTCGATTCATTTCAGTGTTAGTACAAAAACTGACTGATGACCAAAGAAGTACTTGACAGTAATCAGATCGGCCATATTGACATTGCATAATGAAAATAATTGATTGTCTTATGAGACAGTCAATTATTTGTCAATTATATGTCTGGAACCTGTCTCATACCCGGGAACACTCCCCTACTTATTAAATTATCTAATAAAATATTATATAATGTTAAATGTATGCATACGTATGCAATTCGACAGAGACCAGTCCTATCTTCATCTGCTATTTTTGGATAAAAGTTATCCTGCGTCGCATGCTTAATTAGACCCTATCTTGCGGCTTACATTTTGAATTATTCGAGTATGCAAAAAGCACTAAAAAATTATTGCCACAAACAAAAAAATGGAAATTTGCAAACGTTAAATCTGCGAAATCTTGATATATAGGCACATATTTTAATATAAAAATGTTTCATATAAAAATATTTTTATTAGTTCATTTTTTCTAAAATTTTAAATGTTACATTATACCACATGCTTTGAGGTTTTATTGATTATAATATTCGAGATATTTTAAATTATGTTTATAGATTTTGGAACGATTGCTTTTTATTAGAAAAAAAACATACTAAAAATAATTTAATATTACCTATATGTATGTATGGAATATTCCAAATATTTACTTATCTAACTTTTTTTAAAATAAGAATGGTATATTGATATTACTTCCCATGGTTGTATCAAACTTAAAATTAGCTTTCATACTTTTTTCAATTTAAAATTAGATTACGAATTTAGATCTATCAAAAATTCAATCAGACAAAAAAAAACTAAGTTCCCGTAATAACTGAATAAAAATAGTAGGGAAGTCTTTTTCTGAACTTTCTCTTAAAGTTATTCCAGACATTTAATTTATGAAAACTCAAGAAATATCATCCAAAACTAATTGAATTTAATTCTTGAAAATGGAGACTATAAGAGGTATTTCCTTCGTGATTTATTTCCGAAACTTTTGCGACAAATTACACTTTCTTAACGTTTCGTAAATATTTATTTCGTTTTGCCTATAAATTTAATACGCCTCATCTTTATTCAAAATTTAAATTCCATTCTAAGCAAATAACAGCGGGATAAAAAATTATAAAAGCGACGCTCTTTTCGTTGGTAAAAATTGAAAAAAATGGGTGATCGGAGTGCAAAACGCCACAACTCCCAAGTCTAGAAAAATGCAAAAAAATATTATCGTATGTTTTAGGCAGACATATTTGAATTTAGTTATATCCTCGTCTCAACTGAAGTAAAAATCACATTTCGAAATGCAGTGTAGGGTACTTAAGGATTTGGAGGCCTCGAAGAAGCTTTGGCTCGAGTTTTTCCCGTTCTAATATAAACATAAATTCATATCACAGTATCATAACTTAGGAAAATATCGCGAATGTGGATTGCTCGTAATTCTCGGCGCTAGGAAAAGGGTATTTAGCACCTGACAGATATGAGTCCGTAAACCTTACGTGTATTCGAGTCTTTTTCAACTTCTTTTATGATATAAAACGAATTTCTATCCTCCGCTCGAGTCTTTCTTCCACAATAATTTCGAATGCGCCACTTTTTGTTTTTTTATTAAAATTTTAATTTATTTCCAAGGATTTCAAAGGCGCCGAGGTCTTTATTGAATTTTTGTAATAAGTAAAAAAGTTGCCAGTTTTAAATCCTTATTGTGGCGCAGTGTTAAGGATTGGGCTTATTACTTTTTTTGCATTCCCTTTAAAGAAATGAACAAATAGAATTTTAGTGGATTTTGTGTTTTATAAAAAAATGAGAAAGGTTTAAAGCGGAGATATCCAATTTTTTAGGTTGGTATATTGAAAGAAGATGAGTTATTTTGAATAGCTCATAAAATACACTATTATTAACGATAGCAGCATAAATTATTGTAATGAGATGTGTAATTAATAAGAATTAGAGTTCACAAAAATCGAACTGTAAATAAATCATTATAATTTTCTGCCCTCGCTCGGAAATGTGCTTCTTTTCGCTCGAACGTGTACACATCTTGCATTGGTAAAATTTTTCTATGTTAATAGCCTATCTTTCAAATCACAAAAATTATATTCGTTTGCTTTATTGGATTACTTGATTTGAAAAGAATAACATGGGTATAGACATCCCCAATGTGAACCTTAATATTGCATTATTGCCAAACGTTAAATAATTCTATGCTTGCCTGGAAGATTTTTCAATGGTATAATTAAATACAACAAACCATATGGGAGTTTTATTTATTGTTACAATTTCCTGAATGGTTTTACTGAAAGATTAAATTGAAGGGTTTTACTCGACATAATACATCCAATAAAAAATTTTAATTGATCAAAAATGCGAATTAGTAAACACTCGAAAGTACACCTGAAAATATTTTTATCAGGCTGGCTGCAATTAGGTGTACAGGAGAGCACCATGATAACTTATAAAAGAAATAAAATCTATAACCTTTTTCAAATAAAAAACAAATCTAAATTTATTCGACTTTTAATATTTTGAATTGCAGAATAGAAGATTAATCCAATAAATACGAGCATGTGCGCATTCGAGCGAAAAGTGGTACATTTCCGAGCGAGGGAGACAAATTTTCCCGAGATCGGAATGTGCCACTTTGAGCTCGAATGTGCACACTCGGTTTTAACCACGATTACCAAGTGTCCCGTTTTAACAGGAAAAAAATTGGTCACGTTATACATTACGCCGATAAACACATTTGATTTTTATTTTTATTTGATTTTTGTTTTGAATGAAAAACAATTTTTTTAAATTAAAATATTCATATGTGAGTTTACATTGCGGAAAAAATCGAAACTGCATTTAAAAATGTTGCTCGACTAATATTTCGTAAACTCTAGAAATTCACATCAATTTTAATCCTCAAATTTTTTTTTATTAATAAATTTGTTTCTTTTTTGAAAAGTACCTAATATTAGAGTAAAACGTCTTATGAATAATGAATATGTTGCATCGAGAGCTATTTTGATGTAAAAAAATAGTAAATAAATTAATAAACCCAAAACACCTATTACAGTTGAAATGAAATATTTTTTTGTTTTTGAATTTATGAAAACATTGGAATTTGGTCATAAAGTTTATAAATTAACTATACAACGTATAAAATGAGGCTTTTGTAAATGACCACTTTCGTCTAAAAAATGACCGGGTAAATGATGGATTAATTGATTTGTCTATTAAAAACGAATAATTCACAAAAGTTTGTAAAATTATTTTAAACATTAGGCTTACATGTATCTTCCTGTTTTTTTTAAATTAAAGTTCCATTTGTAATTCTATCACATACTATACATATGTAATTAAATCACAAGTTTTGTTAGCGCATAGGAGGTTACGTCTAGCCTTTTTTATTGCGCCCTTCAAAGCTTCAACACTTTTTTTAAATCTTGCAAACTGCAATATAAAATTAATTATTTTAACTATAGGTACACTTCTTTATTACTTTTATTTCCTGCACTTAATTCAATAAGAAGACATACAAGATTGCATAAATAAAATCATAAATATAAATAAATTTATCTAATTGTTATAAAAATTATTTTTCGTAACTGGTAGGTGGTCACAGACTAAACGTTTTCCGTAATTGAAATAAATATACATATGCATTTGGTAGTATCAAACTGGCCCACCATAACATTCTAACTTACAATGAAAAAAGACTTGATTTGTTCATTTTATTTAAAATAAAATTAGGGAATTTTATATGAACGGACGTTTGATATATTTTTTCTCCAAAAATATTTTTTAAAGTACCTACTCGAACACCATCGAATTTCTTTAAGAGTCGTTCAAACATTTTTGATTTAAAGCTTGAAAACCACCCACGGAGATGGACGGAAACAACCGCCTACATTTTATTTTAAAACATTTTTAATAGGATTTAATTGCGTTTAATTCAACTTTTATCTTTTAAAATTTAGTTTTATAAACGCAAACATCTGGGTGTCTTATTACGTTAATTAATTTGTCATTGAGATTCTTAATAAGACAAGATTTCTGCTCGTCTCCTGAATTCACATAATGTGTTTTACATATTTAAAATTTCTCGTTGCTTTTGTTTTGGGAAAAATCATATAAAACATAACAATGCGATTTATATTTTTACGACCTCAAATTTGATTATTTTTGATGTATTTCTAAGCATTACAAGAACGATGGTCGACTTTTTTCTATTAATGTCAGCCCTAACTGAATTTAAACGTAATGCTGGCATGGAAAACTTAATATCGGCCATAAATTTAATTATTAAACAGACGTGGTTCCCTTACATTTCAAAATAACTGCAAACGATTTCACATTTTTCCTCGCATTCAGATCTTTAAAAAAAAGCGGAAAAAACATTACACACAAACACAACAAATCTCTTAAGATTTCAGTTAAGCGAATTTCTTTTTGAATAGCCGACTTCTCTTTTCATGTTTATTTTGATATCTTTACGCTTCAGTAAATTTTAACTTAAAAGTCCCGTGTCTCTTAAGAGCTTCTTAATTTATAAATTATAACTTTTTTTGACTTCCGACAATTTAAATTTTATAAAAGTCGGCTTCTATTTTGTTGTTTTTAATTTGTTTTTCCTTTTCAAATTTGCAGCAAATTAATTTTCGGTTTATATTACTTATAAATTTGTTACCTTCTTTATTTTCTTTTTTGGTTGAGAGATGTCGCCACTCTGAAAACCAACTCTGTTTATTTTAAATCCGGTACGTCTAACCTGCGGCCTACGGGCTGCATGCATCACGGGCCCAATAAAAATCGTAAGTTTAGAAATTTTATGAGCTTGTGACTAAAAATACCACAAATAGTACTATAAATAGATTTTTAAAATGCTGCTAATTTATAAGCGATGATTGTTTGAAATTAACACGTTGTATAGCAATAAAATATGCATAGAATAATTTTAAATTATTGTACCTAATTATTAAAACATGCCACACACGTTTCAAAAACAATATCAAAAGCCCAGTCAATTTAAGTTATAAATTATGAAAAAGTTATAGTGGTTTTATTTTATTTTTAAATTCGTAGAAGTATTCATCGATATATTATATTTTCTTCACAGAGATATTGGTAGTTAAAGGTCATAAAAATCAAATTTTTGAAAAAAAATTATAAAGAGTGGTAATGAATGTATATATTAGTGAAGATTCGAATTCAAAGTGGTATATTTTCTGGTTTGTTTCCTTCAGTCGAAAATATGCTATTTCTAGCTCAAATATCTCCTATTTATTGGCTTTTGTTACAGTAATATTGCTTTTTAAATTAAAAAAAAACGTAATTTAGTAGAATGATCCCATATAGGTATATATACCGGGTGTTTCATTTAAAGTGCCACGAGCTTATACCTCCTAAAAAAATACAAGTATACAAGTGTTTTCGATTTATTAAATACATGCAGTGGCATAAATATAAATTTTGTTTCACCTCCAGTTTAACACGCAATGGTGTCAACTTTCTTATCTTAAAAAGAAAAGCATTTATTTTTTTAAATAGTTGGATAGAGCTCGTCGAGAGCTTTCCAAATAGTATAAGTGAATTCATTCACGAAATTTTAACAATAAATAAAACTCCCATACGGTTTGTTGTATTTAATTATACCATTGAAAAATTTAGCAATAATGCAATATTAAGGTTCACATTGGGGATGTTTATACCAATGTTCTTTTTTTCAAATCAAATAATCCAATAAAGCGAACTAATATAATTTTTTTAATTTGAAAGATTGGCTATTAACAGAAAAAATTCACAAATGCAAGGTGTGTGCACGTTCGAACAAAAAGTAGCACATTTTCGAGCGAGCGAAGCAAATTATAATGGTTTATCGACAGTTCAATTTTTGTGAACTTTAATTAACATTAGTTACACATGTCATTACAATAATTTAGAAATTTAGAAAAAGGACCACTGTCAAAAACAGAGAATTTCACCTAATTTGGAAAATATCTAAATAAATTGTAAAGAATTTCAAGCTAAGTTCAGTGGTATATAACATTTGAAATTTATTTAATAGGAAAGCAGTGAAAATGTGGAAATAAAAGCTGGCACTTAATTGAAATTTTGCGCAAAGAGTTTAACCTGGCGCTCTTTCATTCAATGAAACGCCAGTTCGGGGTTTACCAATTTTCATGTGCAACATCTGGTTACACAAGATCTTTTAACTCTCGAATTCTATCAATAAAATTTGTGAAGTCTTAAAATGATAGTACTTCGTATTTCAGACCGCATTGTACGTCTAAATTGGATAGGCGACGACGGGATCTGATGCAAATGAAAATGACGACAACGAAATCAATATAACGCTTAATCCTAAATTCACAATTAATGTCAAGAAAATGACGTTTATGCTTAATATGTCACCGATATTCATGTTCCAGCTTTCTATTTTAATAATTCGATAGGTGATCAAAACATTTATCTGGAATCTGACACGTAAATTAAAACAAATTGCCAATTTCTAAAATATTTGTTGAGTATAAATGAACAAAATGGAGTGCGTTTTGATAGTAATACAAAAAACAAATATATAGTTTTTAGAAAAATGCTAAAAAAAAACAAAGGAGACGGCCCATATGTGGCAAAAAATCCCCGGATGTACACCGCAATTTGATTGCAGATTATTGTAGTACGTTGAAAGACGAGTGCAACAAGGGGTCGCAAAAAAATTTACGACAACGGGTACATGGTCAAAATGTTGTTAGAAGTCGAACCTCGATAAATCGAAGTTGAAGGGAAACTAAAAATAATTTGAGTTACCAAAAATTCAAGTTATCGATATAAAACTATTAACGTTGAAATAGGCAAGTCCTAGGGAAACAGGTTCGAGTTATCAAGAATTCGGCTTATCGAGGTTCGACTGTACTTCAACTAAAAACTTGAAAGATCTAATTGAATCTGCAAGTTTGAATGTCTGCATAGCCAATCAAAACCATTTCAACCCAATGCTACTGTTGCCGGGCAAAACCGATCACTTTCTTCTCTAGGGCAGAAAACGATTACTTTCTGTCCGCTAAATAAAGGCTGACTCATTTCAACGCTGTCACAATAGGTTTTTTTTTATTATAAACCTTATAATTGTCATTCTAACCATTAACTAATCTGATATAGGGGAAGGTGGCCTAAAGCGGGTAGGTTAAGGTTCAACGATTAATATGAACCACTTCGGCTAAAAAAAAGTGATTCTTTTTTAGATTTACGTAATACAATTATTAAACTTTATTTTTATAAAAAAAGATAATTACATTATTGCTTTAATTGTGGAAATAAATTCAAAAATATAAAATGTCAGAAATTAAACGCTTTGTCCGACAGTGGGCCCTAAAGCGGGTAGGCTCTCATAAACCATTCTGATTAATGAAAATTTTTGAAAAAAATTATCTACACTTGACATGTTCTTGACAGTAACATTAGTATTAAGTTATATTAAGCATTTTCATATTATAACTGCTAATTTGTTCCAATCTTAATATTACTTCGGTTTACCATTGTTTTTAAATCTTAATTGCTTCAACGTTTTAAATCACTTATTTTTAATACCAATTTATTCTTATCAACTAGTTCCTATCAATTATAATAAAATTACTCCTTCTGGTATAAGCAAAGAGGGTACCTACCCGCTTTGCCCAAACACACATTTCTTAGTTTTGATACATTAATGTAAAAAATAATGGATGGATATTAAAATATTTAGTCAAATAATAAAACTATTTTATTGTAAAAGAAAATCCCATTATAAAAAATGGGTTAATGTGAAGAGTTTTAGTAGAAATTGAAGTTAAATGAATTTCAAACATTTTACATAATTATTAAATTTTTTGTTTTTTAATTTTTGGACGTTATTAAGCAACTTAGGTGTCAAAAGTAGTATGACATCAATTAGGCTGGATACTGGCATTGTAAATAAATATATAAATTTCAGCTAATATATAACATATCCATATAAGGGCCGTTACCCGCTTTGGGCTACCTACCTGCTTTAGGCCACCCTTCCCTATGTCATATTTGCTAGGTCAAAATCGATATGAAAACTTTTTAGTTTAAACGCAGGTAACATAAAAAATATAGTATGTGACATGAAATGACACACGATTTCAGATTTGCAGTGGTGCTAGCCCTCGTTTCACTCGGGTAAACAACCCTTGTCCTCGTCTGAAATCGTCTTGTTTCATCCCTTGCCACACAATATACTATTTACTATTAACATGTTACAGAATGGACATATTCGCATATTAATTCATCTATAGAAAATTATTTTCGTGGGAAATAAGTATTTGAAGTAATAGTATGTTCTCTTTAACGAAAACAAACTTTTATAATTAACTTATAGAAGAAAGAGTGGCTGCGGACTCATAGTCCGCGCGCGGGTACTGGTGTTACAATTGGGTGCGCGGGTTCCGGAAGGTTAAAGCTATATGAATATTTAAGTTTTTTAAATAAATACATTTTATAATAAATTGGTGCTTTTGTAATTTTTTTTCTTGAATATTTTAAGTATTTGTATGATAAGGGATCTAAAAAGTGTAGTTTTAAACAATGGCAGGAAAAAATTTCTTTTGTTATAGTTGTTATAGGCCAAGGGTCCCCATCCCTATGCCCGCGGTCATCATGACTCCCGCCGACAGTTTTACGTGTAGACGCCACTGTGCGATCACGTAAAAAAAATAAAGTTTGCAACAAACAGTCAGAAAAAGATTATATGATAGTTTACGAGCCGGCTATGGAATGTTTACATTGGCGTGAGTGGTGGGATTAGCTAAGTGTGTTATCTAGTTAATTATTTATTCCTAGTTACATACCTATGTCCTCATATTTTTAGTACAAGGTCTCTCCTACTTCATTGTTTTTCAATACTTCAACCCCAAAAAAATACATGGTACACGCCTGGGCCGACCTTTATTCTAGAATGTGATCTTAGGCGTATAAAGGTTGGGGTACCCTGTTATAGAGCGATAGATCCTGTGACACGTCGTCGCGGCTACGTCAGGATCTACAATGGCGTTTGGCAACAACTTTTTTCAACTTAATTTAAAAAGCAGCACATTATAAGAAGTTTTTTTAAAAACTTATTTTCAAGAAAAAGAAAAAGCTGAAACTAAAGGTATTTAAATAATTTACATGAAAGTGGCGAAATCCCACCAGAAATGGCGCATTTTCGATTAAGAAAAGTCGTTATAGCTCACAAGAAAACATCACTTTTCTATATTATAAAATTGGAAATATATTAGGTACTATTTGCTATAATTGCACATTTTGTTCTTCATAAATATTAAAAAGCAACAATAAATTATCAAAAATTAAATTAAAGTAGTTACCGTAATAAATTATCGATCGGAATTATTACATATCAGTAAATACTGATTTTTTTAATCAATTGTTTATCTTAAACAATGTATTAAAAATTATACAAATAATGAACATACAATAAGTAGAATAGCGTGATTCGATCTCTGGCTCTTAAAGGATATCGAATTAACTACCCTCTATTTAAAAAGGTTATTATCATAAATAATGAATTTAAAAATACATATTTAATTCATTTATTAAATAAAAGTTGACTGTGCTGATTAGGTGTGAATATATTTAGATCTCATTTTAACTTGTCTCTAAATATATTGTATATGTAAAGTTTTTGAATACATACATCCAGTTTGTTATTGTAATCTTCTCTTCGTTTTCAAAGTTCGTTCGGTTGGTGTTCTTGTTTGTTCCTTTTGAGAAATAAAATACTTTTGCAGTACTATAAATATTTTTGCGCGCCTTAAAGTAACACAATTAACACAAATTTGTGAAGAGAAAGCTAATAAAAACTGAATAATTAACAAGCAAATCCAAAAGTTTGCTTTAGAATTACAATTTCATTATGTAAAAACTTAATTCATTTCAATAAATATTTGTTTAAACAATTAATCTACAAAACATACCTACAGCCAAGTAAATTAGCATTTGCTTCGGAGAAATGTTTTGTCTTAAATAAATTTTAGCGAGTAAAAAAGTTGAATCATTTAAACTTGTGTTTTGCGAAATATAGAAATAAATCGGGCCGATATTTTCGAATATAATTTCGCCAACTTGCAAAACAAAGTGGATTGCAAATTTTTGCGGGAACAAATAAAGTAGCGTTTCCTTTCTAAAACGTTTCGAATTACATTATTTGGATAATGGTGGCTTATTAAGTCATGTGGTGTTGTAAATTGTAGCAAAAGGAACCCACAACAGCGTCTGCAAATCGAACTCTACAGGTTTATAATTAATAGGGAGGAAGCCTGCAAGAACCCTCGTCAAGGTATAAATGTCTTAAAGCCATTCCGATTAAAAGAAGCTCCGACGAACTCAAACAGAAACATTTAAAATGCAAAGTTAACTAAAAACGGTTAATTAGGAAACTTGGCGAAAGTGTAAAGTAAATAAATACATTATCGCCGGAGAATTTAAAGGAAATTTAACATTTCGAAAGTTTTCCAAATGGTTTCCATTAGTGTCTGGCTGCGTACCCAATATCCTTACTTAAAGGAAACAAGATAATGAGTACATCAGAAGGCAGGGTGAATTGAATTTACAATTTAATTCCGAAGCAGCCTACGTACCGGAAATTAGTCCCGTTATGTCAGTAGCAGTCCCGTTCAACTTGTCTAACGTGGGGGCCCCCGCTGCTAGGGCTGTCAGTTTATCTGAAGACCTGACGTCCACATTACAACAAACGTGTAGATACATCCTTCCAATAACAAACTGCCTAATCGTCGGCATTCTATTCCAAACACATCTGACAAAATTATAAGCCTTCATTTCCTAACTTGGAAGACGTTAGAAACTGCTTAAACTCTCGTAAATACAATAAAACTTTCCAAAACGCAATTATATGGCAATTCGACTGCTAAACACCCTATTAAAATCTGTTTAAACTTATTCCAAGTTCGATAAATCAGTGTCACGACTTTCAATTTGCGTTTAAATACGTTTATATCGATTCTGATTTTGTGTCATCTTTATTAAACATCTTCATCGCCAAAATTAATCTTCAAACTCCATTCGAACGTCTCAAAAAACCAACACGACAAACGTTAAAGACGATAAGCTGCGTAATTTATGTTTGTTCTCTAATTTTAATAAAAGCCACAACGTTAATGCAGCAATTTGTTTTTGATTGCATTTGCATTCATGAACACACACCTGGAAACTGTTCAATGCAAGCGTTTCATTTAAATTAGAATTAGAAAATTTAAATTACTATTTAAATTAGAAAATTTAATCCAGGATCGGCTCGAGTGTAGAGTGGTCGTTCCAAATGTGCCAGCAACAATAACTACTAGAATGGTGTGTTAAGTTTGGGTTACAGAATGCGAATTTAACTCGACACCATGAATAGACTAGTGCTGCTGTCACATTATTTTTTTATTTTTTAAGTAAATTGCATACATTTATGCAATTGATTATTTGAATATTATTGCAATAAAACTGAGAGTGCAATTAGATCGTTCAGGCTAACTGAACCTTTATCTTTTATATTGTAATCAGCCCAAAAGTTTAATTTATTTAAATTGCCACATTTGTATTATAGTAAAGACACAGGATATGGATTTTTTACTTTCTTTCGTTAATGTGTATCCTTTTTTGAATAAACTTTGAACATGGTATTGTTCAAAGTTTATGGACATGTCTGCATTAAGTTGTTTTGTAAAGATATTTTTTTTCCTTTGTACCTACCTATATGATAAACATTTTAACGTCATTTCATAACGATATTTTCAGAATATAATTCTTGATCTAATTTGAGTAGCCTCACAATAAATACTGTTAAAGAGACCTGATATAACAATGAATTTTTTTCTTTAAGAATATAGAATACAAAACATGTCGATACCGAGTCTATATTTTTCCTTTGATGTGGTATATGTATTATCCGCCTTTTGTAAAAAAATTTAAAAATAAATATTAAGAAATTTATTTTTTTGGTAGATATTAAGGTAATAGTGCAGAAACATGTTGTACTTACAAGGAAAAATATATGACGTATATCAATATACAGTCAAATCTCCATAAGCCGAATTTTTGATATTTCGAACCTGTTTCCCTTGGACTTGCCTATTTCAATGTTAATAGTTTTATATCAATAACTCGAATTTTAGATAACTCGAATTATTTTTAGTTTTCCCTCAACTTTGACTTATCGAGGTTCGACTGTACTAGTATGGTATTGAAGCAGATACTAAAATTGTATCCCATGCACTGTCGCAAGAGTCCCATACGTATGAAATTATTTACTACACTGTATAGTACAAAAAACGTTACTTTTTAGATCTGTGTATAGCAAGTTTGACTAGACAGGGTAGACCTGACAGGGGAACCCTTTTTAGTTGCCCGTGCCTTTACGCAACGAGACCCACACCATTCGATGGGGTATTAAAAACTACTCTAGAAACCGTTTTCAAATTTTACCAAATTTTTCGGAGTACGACAAGACAAGTCCCAGAATTTTGTGTTAATCTGTCAAAACTGGTTTCTACTATTGTACACTGCGAATTGCGCTTTATATATACTGGTGCAAAATTAGTGGCACTAGAATAAATCCAGTTTAAATTTAGTTTTATTGAATAGAATGACTATTTTATAATTACACAAATTAGCTGAATAGATGATAAATTGTATTTAATAATAATTAATATTTAATTTTATGTCCGTTGGCCGCAAAACAGTTTCGAAGTCGAGAATCCATACTTGCGATTAGCGACTTCAAGTATTTTGGGGCCAACTCTTCCAAGATCTTCTCGATTTTGGCCATCCAATTGTCAATGGAGCGCTATAACTCTTTTTCAAGAGCATCTTTCATGAGTTTCCACAAATTTTCTATTGGATTGAAGTCGCGCGACATTTGGCGTTTATTATCAGAAGTTTAGGTCTTCCTTGTCCCGGCTCTCGTTGTACACCTTGGCCAGCCTTAAGTCGGGCCATAACTCGTTAGGCGGTCCTCCTAGTTATACGAGTCCGTTTGATGAGGTCCTTCGGGTCTTTGTGGCCTGCATTCCAATACCATTCGAGTGTCTTCCTGTTCTAGAGTTTGGTGTTCTTTGGCATTGTTTTTTTCCTGTTTGTCATTTAAAATCACATGAAAACAATAACATGTGACACACCGATGGTGTTAAAAATCTAGAACGTATATGGCTGGTTGCTCTCGGTAACGCTAGAGCAATGTTTTTGTTGAGTTGGTATTGATATGTTTAAGTTAGTTAATGTTTTTCAATCCCTGAAAACATTACGTTCTTTTTGAGTTGCGTTCCTTTTTGCTGTTACTAAAGCTTGTATTTCTTTAAGTTCTGTTAGGTAATAAATGTTAATTACTCAAGTGCATTAGTTTACAACCGTTCAGAAGACTTCGCCCACCAAACTTGTTCCTGAGCTGCAATACGCAGAGCCAACCAGCAACCCCCATTGACCAACTTGTAATTTCTCTAAACCTATTATGTTAGATTCTTTAGCTTTCTTTACTTGGAGACGAGTGGTATGTAATCGATCTAAGTCGTTTCTTGTACATTCGCCTACTTAAGACCTGTATGTAACCAAACTCTGTGTGTTGCCTTAGAGCCCCAGAGGATACGCGTTCAGCAACCCCTTGTGCTGAACAGCCTCTGGAGAATGCTTCTTTGCCCTTAAGAGAATACGCGTTCAGAAACCCCGTTTGCTGAACAGCCTCTAGTGCATGCTTCCTTGCCCTTGAGAGGAGACGCGTTCAGCAACCCCGTTTGCTGAACAGCCTCTGGGGAATGCTTCCTTGTACTTAAGTCCAAATTCTTAATCCAGTAGTTCTCCGTTCAGTAACCCGTTTACTGAACAACCTCTGGGGGACTTCCTTGTCCTTGAGTAAGGATCCGAAGACCCGAACAACCTCTGGAAGACGCAACCATCTCCTTAGAATTAGAATATGTTAGCTGCCTAACCCTTTTTCTCTATTCCCCAGTACCAGAAGTACCGCATCCCCTAAACGAAATCCACCCTAGACCACGGTTCCTTACACCCTCTCCTCCGCCCTCCAACCATCGAATCAAACAGATGGAAAACTTAATTAAAGGGCTTTCGAATAATGTGCTTTGTTTTGGATATTTCCAATAAACTGAAAAATTTTGCGGGAAATACAAAACTTGAATACAGAGCAGCTAATTTTGCACCCTTGTTTAATACGATGCTGTGTTCTAGTGGAGAACGCACACACTCTAGAATCTTTTTGCATTTTGTCGCACCGGGTTCGACTCCTATAGAGAGTAAAGCAAATTTTTAAATTTTTTTGAAAGTTTATTGTCGTTTATACAACGATTGTCGTATTTTTCGCCGAAAAATAGGTATATACAGCGCAAAATCCCCGGAAAATATATAAACTTGTTAATTTGATAACTGGGTAACTTTTTATCCATTTTTAGAAAGCTCTCGACGAACTCTATTCAACTACATAAAAAAAACAATACTCTTCTATTTAAGATAAGAAAGTGGACACCATTTGCTGTTAAACCGGAAGTCAAAAAAAAATTATTTATGCCAGTGCATAGATCGAATAAATTAAAGAAACTTTTATAGGGGAGACCGGGTATGGTTGTGTCACGGGTTGGTTGTCACAAAAGCCATAACAGCAAACCTAATGAATTAATAAATTTGTTTACCCGTGTCAAAGAAGCCCGAGCAGAATACCTCTTTGCGTACTTCACTTCATTTCGGTATGAAATACCGTATAAGAATTATATACGTTTGTATTTTTTGTACAGTGAAAGTAATTTTTTCTGAATCTGTGTTGAGTCTCGTAAGTATATTTAAATTTTGCATAGTGATATACTTTTTCTTGTATTTATGATGTTTAAGATATGATTCATAATATCATGCATATGGTTTCTTAAATGACCATTGATTTAAATTTATTTTTGGAGTTAATTGTCCAAAACTGTTTTGGGGAAAGTTGGCTCAAGTTAACGGGGGCTAGTTGTCACCTGTGCAAAGCAACCATGAATATGTGCGGCCTTTTTTATTGGTTTCTAGGGGTTTTATTACATAAACGATTGGCTGTCATTATACATTTGTCATTTTTGTTACCATAACATAAGTTCGTTAGATAGAATAGGTTAGGAATAGCATATCCATTTGTTTTGTAGTTTTGTATTTTACCTTTTATTTAGCGGGTGATTACCTACCCCAGATACTATGACAACCATTCCTGACACGGGGTTAAAAGTCGCACTTTTCTTTTTTCATAAAAATTATAATATGATCTCTTTATATAATGGTAGACAAAAAGTCTTTATTTCTTTTTAAACTAGAATAAATACACTATCTATTGATATATAAATGTCATTGATAAATGAAGACCATGGGCTCTATAAATACAAAAGAAAAAAATTGTGATTTCCAACCCCGGTTTCCCCTACTTGTACTTTTTTGAAATTTTTATTATTTTAGGAATTATAAGCTCGTGGCATTTTACTGAAACACTATAATTCAAAATACATTTTTTTTTAAATTATTTTTTGATCAAATGGTAACTTGTTATAGATACATTTTTGGAAAGTTTTCGACGAACTCTATGGAATTATATAAAAAATAAATACCCTTCTATTTATGATAAGGAAGTTGACACCGTTTCCGGTTAAACCGAAAGTAATACAAAATCTATATTTATGCTAGTACAGATTGTATAAATTAAAGAAACTTATAATAGTACTTTTTTGAGAATTTTTATTAGTTTATGAGTTATAAGTTCGTGGCACTTTAAATGCAACACCCGGTATATTGGATGGGTATGTACATTGCCTTCAATGTATTTTTGGCGTTATAAAATTCTAGACTTTTGAATTCACTTTTGGATCTTACGAATTTTTTGTATAAGTTTTATAAGTCCCTGAAAAAATTGCTTAATTTCAACTTTTACTAATATAAATTATACTATAACTAAAATCTTGTGTAAAATATTATCTTTGCGTCGCACGAAATTAGAAATTTATATTACTGCAAGTTTGTAGTAAATAAAGGTTGAATAGCGCAGATGCAATTATTTGTTTGCAAACAAATGTTCAATTTTAAACAGTGTCCTATAAAATTAAATGTGCGAGGTCAAATTAAAAGTTTATTGCAATTTATTATTTGTTTGTCCTGTACGTCATTTAGTGTTGTTGAAATTGAATTTGTAATCAATTCTACTTATGATCAATTTTTAAAATGAAATTAATTCTATTTTGCGATACCATTAATACAGTTCAAGGTTTGATTTTCTCTATTCCAAACGAAGTGTCCGGTTTCATGTTTTGTTAGATTTTGTACTTGTTTTGAGTTTATTGTTAGCTTTTACTGAACGATGTTGTTATCAAATAATTGAATTCAAGTAATTCAGTTTAACAATGCGTAAACTACCTATTTAATAAGATAAAATACTGTTATTAAACTAACATAGGTATTTTAAAAGAGTTAAAATGATGTGATAATACATATATTATTTTACACTTAAGTAAATTTTAAGATAAAAAAACGTTGAATTATTGTTAGTTATTTTTCTTATACGGCACCTACTGTACAATAATCAGCATTTACATGATTTTTTTAAAAAGGTAAAAATATACATAGAATGAAAATATTTGAAATCATTATTTCATTTTTATTTATTTTTTTTAATGTAAAAGTGCAAATAATAGACTGACATAATATAAAAATACATACCTAAATATATTTTGTAATGCTCTTTGCGGATGCTTTACTAATGTACTAATAGGTCGACTTTAAGATAAATTTCAAACATTTTGGGTTAAGTTATTTATATTTTTTAATTTACTACAGTTAGTCGGTTTAACCGTGCGCAACCGGTAAGTGGGCGCAAGCGCTTTATCTCCAAAAGCAGTGATGCGGGTAGAGTATGTTTTTCTCAAAATAGGAGGTGCCTCAGCGGTGATATCGTTTGCATATCTAAGTAGGGGGCACTTTGTGTTTTAAAAAAAATTAAATTCACATTTTATTTCTTTTTCACAGAAAAGTTTGTCACAGCCATATTTATGGCAAGAAAACGTTGGGTGTTTTTTTTGTTAGTGTAGTACATACTAGTTTACATACATGTATTACGATTGTAGTTAGGATTTGTTTCAGCAGATTTTTGACTTTTGTTTTCAAAATTTAGCCTACGAAGGTAAGCGCATGCGGGCACTTACTCCTTATATCGCAAATTAACATTTGATAACTAGTTTTTTTTTGTGAAATTGCCTAAAGAGGAGACTTGAACTCAAATCCCTTACTGATTTACTGCAATAAGTAATATCATTAACAAGGTAAAGTCTGCTTGTACACTGTGACCGTAAGGAGTGTTAAGGGGGTAAGGTTTTAGAATTTTTTTTTTGCATTTTTTTTGAATTTTTTTTTCCGAATGAACAATATGTCGTGAATATTGTGTACAAATTTTAAGTCCATCCGAGGAAAACTAACGGAGTTACAGCGTTTCAAACGACTGGCCGTGATACCTGATTTTCATGTATAAAAAACTTTAAATCGATTTTCCCGAAAATGTGATTTTTGAAGTTCGTGAACATTATAACTAAAAATGTACTCAACCGATCCTTTTGAAAATTTGAACATTACTTCTTCACATAAATCAACAGGTAACCAGGAAGAGTTTTTTTTTCATTTTTTAATAACAAATTAACCGCGATTTTTTGAGCTAAAATCGCGTTTTTCACTTTCAAGTGCTGCAAAAAACAGAAAAAAAAACTTCCTTACTACCTCGAGAAATACATCACCTTTAAAATGCATATCAATTTTTTTGTTTCACATGATCCGGTAACGAGTTATAATGTTCACCGCAAAACCACTTTTTTTCAAGGGGCCTCTGGAGATTCTCCGTCACCGGCTTATTCATCAATATTTTTTATTGAAAATTTGTTGTAACATACTACAAAAGATGTACAATAATATGTAATTAAATTTAATAAAATTATATTACTCATGTCGCCGCAAAAAAATCACAAAGATATGCTTTTTTCTCGCCTTTAAAACCTTCTTCATCCCCTTAATAGATTACTTTATAAATCCTAGCTACCGTCTTTAAGATGAAAAGAATTAATTAAAAATTTTATTGTCAAAAAATCAAATAATTAGAAAAAAAATATAAAATTTTTCAGTAAAAAACAATTTTACAAATTATTCAATTTTTTAATTTTATATCAACATTTAGTTTATTGCTATTATATTTTGTACTATCTCTTTTTGCATAATAATATTAATCAAGAGGTTTCTTTTATTAGATAATTTTTTATTTATAGCTTCAAATGAAAGTAATGTCATGAAACGGATTTATTACCAAACTCATAAATTAAATTTAGTATAATCAACGAATAAACAATAAACGAATTTCGGCGTTAAAATTTAGCGCCACGGGTTTTGGTGTATTTCATAATTTAAATGTAGCGAAATTTGGTATTATTCACTGTCAAATGTCTAGGTGAACTTGTGAATATTTCTAAACAGTTTGGTTCTTTTGATTTTGGTCGTTGCACTTGTGTTTTTCTGTTTATAACGCTTTTTAATTAGAATACTTGTTATATTTTGAATAAAAACAGTAAATGATCTAAAACGGTTTTTGGAAAGTTATTAATATGTTATTGACCATCCCTATTCCAGACGCCACTGATAACTCCTGTCCAACAGATTCCATTCAGTATTACCAACATATAAATAAATTAGAATGGTGTTCAATTCAAAATGTCATCAATCTTAAAAATCACCCTGTATAGATGATATGTACCAACTTACAGATTTATAACACGAGCAAAATCTAAAAATTTCTATAATAAAAATTGTTTGGATTATGACGAATTAAATCCATATTTTAGCCGCTTATTGTGCGTATCTTTTCTATTCCAACAAACTTAGTGAGCAGCTGTTCACCCTCCACCCCCTTTTGGCGTCCGCGGGAACAAACAAATGCTTGTAAAGCTATTAGGATACATGAAAACTATTTATTATCGATTCTTATCAGAGAAATTGAATAGTAATCATTGGAAAAGTTTTATCTAATGCTTTTGTTAGCGATATTAGAAAAGTTTTAATTTTTCAAAAATTTGAATAGTTGGCATTAGTTTTAATAGCTTTTTTAGTACAAACAACAATATCGCTTTTGTTACAACATGTTGAGAATAATTTTGATAAAAAATTATTAGAAAGTAGAATTACTCCAATCGCTTACTTATCTTTCATACATTAAAATAAAAAAGTAATAGCCTATTGCTTCGGTGCGAAATGTATTGAAATGATAGTAGAAAAATACAAAAGGCATCTAAAAGTTTTAACGATGCCACCGTCTTCTTATTCAATAACGCCCCTTTAGAAAAATATGAGACTTTATAATCTCTTGAAAGTTTAAAGAATTTCATTTCAACTTTTAATAGAGTTCTGATTAGACGTATGTACTTCCGACGAAAAATAAAAAAAATGAAAATCTAACTTATTATTAATTTCTCCTAAAGATACCTTTAATGCAATTTACAACTAAGCGATACAAGGCTTCCCTGTTTGTTTACTCTAAATACATATTTGTTTTATAAGATATGAGATTGAAAAGACCAAGTATTTGAATAAAATAACAAACCCTAATTTCTCTACAAATAATCTTACAGTAGATTAATTCCTTTGTGCAGAAAATTAACATACGCACGCAAAACATTTATTAAGTTTATCTTGAGTAAAATGTACTTTGTGAAACTTTTGTTAACAATATAAAAATACATAAACTGCATAGATAGTCTAAACCCTTAAAGGAAACTCTTAATTTTAGAGTTAATAACTTATAAAGGTAGTACAGCTAACCCTCGGTTAGCTAAGGTTTGATTTACGCGAATTCACTATAATGCTGCTCACCTGGCATTCTAGGATTCTCCAGAACTAAAATAAGTAGACCGACATGCGCCAGCGATAACGAAACCAAGAATTCTAACGGAATATATTTTTCAAGTTTTATTCTCGCAATGAAAGATTATTTTGTTTTGGTTATTGTAAATTTTAAATACATAATATAACAATATTATGCTTTCAGAAGTCTAATTTATTTACTACGTGGAACACGTTCCATTATAATTGGATTCATTGTATGCCGGTTATTTCAGGGACAGAAGTGTAGTGTAAACCGAGGGCTGATGTATTTCAAAAGGGTTATTTGTAAGGAGATTTAAGCACTTATACATTCAATCTTTGTAGAGTTGCTGGAGCTATTGGTTGGTAAAGTGCTTAATTAGCTAATATTTGTAAATTATGTGGCTACTACCTTTTAGATCAGGTTGGGCCAAACCGCGAACTCGTAGGCCGCATTCGTCCCTAGACGGCTATAATTGTAGCACAACGAAAATCGTAAACTTACGAAGTTACGAATGAGATGGCAGCTAGAAATACCATTAATAATTATTTAAGTATATTTTTAACATGCTATTAATTTATAAGCCATGATTTTTTTACGCCGAGTGGTTGAACAGCAATTAGAGATTCAGAAAATCATTTACAAATACACGTATTTATTAAAAGTAACTGTAGTACCCGGCGATGCCTGACCTGTAAGTAGGTACGTAGAAATTTTGTATTGAACGTCACTTCATTATATAATTTTTTCGAGTTAGTATTTTGAATAAACTACATTAGTAATTTTTTTATCGTTGCACAATAAAACAAATTCTGTGTGCCTTTTGCGTCTCTTGGATATTCTGGGAACACTTTTGTTCTTTTTTGAAAGATTCTAATTAAATTCAAGTGTACAGGGTGGGGAAAAAGTTCCCGGAGTTTTTAAAAAAAATTTAACAGTATAATAGTACTCTATAAATAAATTAATTTATGCAACTAAACGAATAATAACTTTTATTAGTTCAATAACAATAAATTAAAAAAAATATATTTACAAAAAATGTTCAAAATTCCTTCCTTTGACCTTAATGCATTTATACAAGCGCTTCTAATAATTTCCGATAATGGTTGCACACTTTTCTATTGTAATTGCGTCCCAGGCATGTGTTAACCTCACTTTCAGCTATTCTACTGTAGTGTACCGTCTTCCTGAGACTTTTTAGTCCAGGATAGACCAAACAGAAAAGTTCATGGAGTTGAGATCTGGTGAGTATGGCGTCCAAACGTTTGTACCCCAGGAACCGTAAAACAACAGTTTGCAGACGGCTATCGTTGATTTGGCAGAATGGGCCGGAGTACAGTCTTTTTGAAGGCCTAATCCGTCTGCTTCAAAGTGTTGCGAGGCCTACGGCTTAAACACATCTTGTAGAATCAGCTGTTGATACTTGTCCGCGTTGATTTTCACGTTTCTTGGCATGAAAATCAATGGGGTTTTTCGAGTCGTGCAAATACCGCCCCAGGCCATCACCGAAACCCGGAAATGACTACGACTGATGGTTGTTTAGGTGATGGTCTTCTGCTGACCCATCTTGAGCAGTTGTTGACGGTTTTGGCGCTTCTGGAACGATTCGACCGTGAAAATTTTCTCCTCAGTAAAAAGCACCTTGCTCAAGCGACCGCCCGCGACCAGACCCAGCATTCAACGACATTTTTTCGTTCGCTTTCACGAGTCATAACGTCAACAGAACGAAAAATAAACAACTAACAAAATTTTTTTCTAGTCTAAAATTATACGAAGAATTCGATAAAATTATTTATATTCACATAAAATCACTATGAAATCGATAAAAACGGCAAAAACAAAATTCTGGGAACTTTTTCCCCACCCTGTATATGGAAAACGTATGTAGTAGTTAGGGATTCATGCGTGTGCAACCACACGATAGGTTGCATTAACAGTGATTGTGTTAAATCCTTCATACCCGTTACTATATTCGGTAGGCACTACAACGTTGTGGTATACGTACCTACTTCTGCATTTCATTTTATAATTTCCTGATATAGGATAGTAGTAATACTAAAATTATGTTATTTGCGACATCATAAGGAACACATCTAAAAAAAATCACTAAATTCGGCGCAGTTCGGCTTTGAGAATTGATTGCTGTTAATCATTTACTTATACTAACGTATAAAGGGTGTCCCAGATTGAGTAGGTTGCCATAGGTATCTGTCTTATTACTGAAGATTAGGTAAAATAGGCAATATCTTGCAGTTCTATGTGCTGATTTAGATTCCATAAAGAAAATTTTAAATAATAATAAAACTAAAAATTGCTATTTCTTTAATGTCTAATAATTTTGTAATTGTACAAAATATGAAAACAGGTTTAATATAACAGTTACAAGGTTTGATAAAATACAGCTGAATTTTAGTCAAAATGAAATTCAAGACGGCGGGTTTCAAGATATTGATAGCAACTTATATATTTTAAATTGAACTCATATTGCGTTTTTACACTATTAAATAGTGCTCGATAAATGGTGTCAATGAAACTCCCATTAAAATAAGTTCTGCCTTTTCTGAGATTACCTCAGACAAACAAACAGACAGACAGACAGACAGTTAAAAATGTTAACAATGCTTGTTTGGGTTTTGGTAAATTGCAAATAACCGTATAAACTTAAAAAAAGCTTTTATTTTAAAATCCCAGTCATATTTCAATTTTATTTATATATTTATAAATGAATTGATGATGTACAGTTATATAGATATCAAATGTTTTAGTTTTAATTCATGTAGTCCAGAATTATTAGAAAACAATAAAACAACTGAATGCGATCCATGGGTGTTGATACTTAGTTAAAACGAGAAAAGAAAATGCCATTTAACAGTTTAAAAACAATATAGGGTCCATTTAAAATGAAAAAAATTATTATCAATATCTGGAAAGCATCTTCGAATATAGTAACTTTGGTATTAAAGTTTTTTTTTATATTTCTCAAAATTGCGAAGTTATTAGAAAGTAAAGGAAATAGCGATATTCGTTTTTTTACCATAATATCAGAACTATTCGAAATTTTTAATTTTTCTCAAGAGAATACAGCGGGAATACATTGCCTATGTAATCAAATCTCTGCCTTCACTAATAAAAAAAATATCCTGTGAAGTCGACGCAATCTGGCATACGTTCTGTAGTAGTATAGATTATCACGCATGCAACAAAAATTTATGACAGTTTAGATGTTAAAAAATTTTATAGGGGTTACTATATATTTTAATAAGTTAATTTCTTTATTTTAATAGACTCCTATAATAAGGAGTGCCTCAACCTTTTGTAATACGCGAGCTACCTTTGTATAACACGGTATATGGCAATCAACCGGTTATAATACAAATAAAGTGAAAACAAAATAAATGTCTGGACTATGACTTAGCAGAGTGGCATGGCTAAATGTTGAGTGTGTGAACTGATGTGCTAAGCGACCTGGGTTGAATCCCACGCTAAGACCATCTTATAATTATATGCCTCTCTCCCCTTGTAAAGCACTGGGCAACCAGCAAGGGTAAAACTGCCCCAAGAAAAATTCCCCAATAACACCCCTTGTGGCTTTGTAATACACTAGGTTATACAAAACAAAAGGCAGAAGCGAAGAAATAGCCTACGCTGGGATTCGGGCACGGCACTTTAAGTAGAAGATGACTTAGCCGATCCCCACTACAACAAAATCTTCCGTGAGGTTTCAACTGGTAGGTGATCGACCAAAAACGGTTAGGCGATCGACGGGTTGATCACCAGTACCCTATAACATCCTTATCAATATATTTTCCGCTTCAAAGTGATAAAAGTAGGACATTTGGTTCTTTGTTTTGTAACTTATAATGAAGCAATTAAAGGGCCCAGTGCAATAACCGGCCATATCAATTTTAGGTCAATTTACAGGAGGAGGAAAAAACGTTTAAAAATGAAATTACAAGATTACAGTTCAAACAAGTATGCCTGTCGTTAAAGTTAAATCTAAGTAATTTTGTGCAAAATGCACTAAAGGCTTTGATGAATCTAAAGTAATTAAAATTTAAAATAAAGTTGGACATGACTTTTATGGCACAGCTTGGTTGTGCTGCGAATCATCAAAACACCTGTAAGGATGACTTATATTTAATTTTAGAACCCGGTTATCGTACAGGATGATAGAGGGAGTCATGAAGTACTTCATTCCATTTATAACTCAATTTTGCTAAAAATTGGACTTGACCGGTTATTGCACTGGACCCTTCAATTATAGATTGTGTAAATCCAAGTGTACAATTCTGGCTAGAAAAGACGAATTTGCGAGTTCGAGACGATAAAGCGCTCGGAAATGTATTGCAGGAACCAAATTTTCTATTTAATACTTTTACTTTGACCCTTCTTCACTGGCTAGCGATAGTAGCTGAGCGGTAAGTGAATTGAAAAAGCAACAATTAATCGTTGTTGTCAATTCGCAAATAGTCATAGATTTTGAAATTTGGTCACTGTATCAATTTACCTCGGTCCCCCTAATATATTTTTTTTGTTTGTCTTATCTTAAAATAATGACGTACCGTATAATGTATTAAAAAAAATGATACGAATGTTCCAACGAGGCCGGATTTCGAATAATTGGTTCTTAAAATAAAGTTGGAAATAATAGTAACGTGTCAATTTTAAAGAGGAAGTGGAAGGAAAACATTGTTCTTCGACTCAATAAAGTTTTATGTACAAATATCGGAGAGATGTGCTCCGAAATACAAAGTGTTGTGCTTGTAAACAGCTTCGGCTTTAGATATCGCGGATGTCGATTGAAATTCTTCTTTGTGAAATTTTTCTATGGATTTTATTGAATTCGAGGCACGCAAGTTAAGAAGAAAAAAGCTTCGAAGTTACAAACACACATCTTCGGCGACTAAAAAAATACAATTTTTATTGTAAAGCAATTATGTGCATATGCCGAAGGGCTGCTAAACGAAGTTAGAACGCGCGCAATTCCTTTTCTATTGCCAGGGAATAGCCTTAAGGAACAGTTACAACCTTCGTGCACGTTTTTACCCCACGTGTTTCACCCCCTTGTAGATAAACAAATGTAGGACCGTCAAATTGCGAGTTTAGAGAAACGAAGAGGAATACTACTAAAGTTTATCATAAGATTTTGCAGGTTTTGCTTGTTAGCAAAAACGAATATAAAGGAAATTTGCAAAACAATATTGCGCCAATTTATTATTTCCAACTTTTTATTATAATGACTTTATATAAGGAAAGTTTTGTTTGCTTATGAAAATTGCGCGACGTTATTTCCACCTGTTCTCCGTTTCCTTTATTATGCCCAACTTTACAAGAGATACACACGCTTTTCGAAAATCTAATTATGCTTATTTAATTTAAAGTAAGCTTGTAAAAAATTATTTATTTCTATTTCGGTTGCGCTAAGACATTTCCACGTATTTGGTTGCAGACCCGAGAGTCTTTCTAGAATTTTTACATTAAAATGTCGTCAAGCCTTCACTTACTCTTTAATTTATTTACAAACGGCAATTTTTCGAAGTAGAGTAAAAAATTAATTAAACAGAGGCCGATGTTTTCTCAAACATAAGAAATGTAAAGCTTTTAAAGCGGAAACCACCGGAAAGTTAATTAACATATCTTTAGTTGGTATATTTAAGCTACTTCCCCATTCAAAAGTCAAATTAATTAGTAGCTGCTACACCCTTGTAAATATTAGAAATGCTAAACTCCCCTCTTTCACCTCCTACAATAAAAGGGAGAAGGAAAGAAGCAGTTTTAAGGCGAGTAAGAAGAATTTAGCATATGAAATAGAGACGAGAGATATATTTCTTTCGAAGGTTTTACGAGATAAATTATCCCCGTTTTTTTTTCTCTGTATTCATTTAAATAATTTACACGAGTTGGGTGGAATTGGTAATTCGGACAAGCAACGATTGCAAAGATATATTTAGGGGTGGTTTTACAACAAAACCCCCGTGTTTAAGATTAAATCTCATCGAAAGCGACGTAAATCGTTGTTTATTTATTGTTTTTCTGTGTTGATAAGAAGTAATTGATTTGGTTTGTGGCTAATTGTAAAGTGGTGGAAAATTACGATGCATTTGTAAACTAACATAATTAAGCGTCTGCAATAAACCAGTTTTGTTTGACTTCATTATTTTGGTAACTTTTATAAAGACAATTATTGTATACCATTTACAATTCTCTTATTATTTTTAAATGCTGACAAAATAAGAACAGATTTTGTTTGTGTTGTAATATGAATTGAAACGAAAAGTTTACAAATGCTATAATGTTAACTCCAAGAATTCACTGCGTGACAAAACAACAAGGACGCGTTATAGAATCTATGTACTGGCTTAAAGCAAAATTTTGTACTTCTTTCGGTTTAACCGGAAACAGTGTTAACTTGCTTATCTTAAATTGAAGAGTATTAATTCTTTTTTAAAAAAATATATATTTGGCATTATAAATGAATTTTAAAGATTTATATTTTCTCTAAAATTTGAAATAAAGAAGAAGACAAATACATAAAATGAGGAAGAAATATAGAAAATTGAAGAAAAAACTGTAGATTTACATATTAGGTAGAGTACACTCTCTGCACGTTGCGACCCCGGATTCTCACGGATTTTAACATATTTATAAACTTCGCTTAACAGTAAAATACAAAAAAAAATGTTTAGTTGGATCTGTTTATAGCTGCCCACACTTGTAGTGTGCGTAACTATGAATGAATGTGACAAGTATCTATTTGAAAAGCAATTCAAATAATTCAAGTGAAATTTTCATCTTTATAATTTTTTTTTATATTACGCGTTTTACCTAATTTTGCATATAGTATACTGACAAACCTACACACCAATACTTTGACCCAAGCCACGACCGAAACTAATTTTTATACTACGCGTCATGATTTTACGATGTCCCTAAATTCTTGTAACATGCCGAGGTAGTACTCTAAATGGAAAAAATTAAAAATCAATTAGCGATCAGTTCAATTAAAATTAAGTGGTGAAAATTGGTGAGATATTTTTTTTTAATGTGTAGAATAATATTTTGTCTATGTACCGCAAAAAAATGGTTTAAAAACGCAACATTCTATTGTTATACTTATAGTTTTATGTATATAGTTCATTGTTATATCTTTTTAAACAGTTGTTGGTAGGATGCGATTTTTTATTTAATTGTATATTTTTACTAGTCAAATGTAGAAGTTTGAGTGTCAGTTTTCTATTTAAAGTGACATACAGTGGTACCTCGACATACGAGTTTAATTTGTTCCGTAACCTTGCTCGTATGTCAAATTGCTCGTATCTCAAAGCAATTTTCCCTATTGAAATGAATTGAAATGCCATTAATACGTTCCAGCTCCCAAAACGCCACCTCAGTTGTTTTTGTTAAGTGTTTTTGAATAAGAAAAATTTATTTACAAAAAGAAACATTTATTTATAAATAACAAATACATATTCTATAATAAAATTAAAACACTTACCAGAATCGATGATGGATCCTCTGGAGCTGGCACTAGCACTGTCACTAACACTAACCAAATCAAACAAAATCAAACGAAATTTCGCAAAATCTACTACCGCTCATCAAGCATTGTCTTTCGTCGACTTTTTTCCAGTTTCAAGGAGAATTTTTTGAACAAATCGCGGGTGCTGCAATGGGCTCACCAATCTCACCTATCATAGCTAACATTTTTATGGAAGACTTTGAAAACAAAATTTTAAAAAACGCTCCGCTTAAACCGAAAACCTGGTTTAGATATGTTGATGATACATTTGTGATCTGGAATCACGGCAGGGACACGCTTCCCGGGTTTTTGACTTTTTTGAACTCTCAACATCCCAACATACAATTTACTATGGAAACGGAACAAAATCGGAAAATATCTTTTCTTGATGTGTTGGTAGAACGGAAATCGAACGGTTCTCTAGGCCATCAAGTCTATCGTAAACCCACACATACAGATCGATATTTACATGCTACGTCACACCATCACCCATCGCAGAAGAACTCGGTAATCAATTCTTTGGTATATAGAGCTTTAACAATTTCGGAACCTACAGCCTTAGATAAGGAATTAGAACATATCACTGATGCCTTGTCGAAGAATGGCTATGGGAAAAAGGACATCTACCGATCCATAAAACGTTTCAAAACCAAACTAGGCTCGGACCAAAGCAACGCTGAGTTGCCAGTAAACGAAACGACAAAGACGGTGTTTCTTCCGTATCTTCAGGGTACCTCCGACCGTATCAGTAGAGTCCTTAGGAAACACAACATCAAGGTTATTTTCAGACCTCAGAAGAAAATCTCTCAGATTCTTCCGAACCCTAAGGACAAAAAACCTACTCTTGATACATCCGGGATTTATAAAATTCCGTGCTCGTGTGGAAAAGTGTACATAGGAGAGACCGGGAGGAACATAAGCACTAGAATTAAAGAACACCAACGGTGCGTCAAATATCGTAATTTTTCACAATCTGCTTTGGCAGAACATTGGTCTGAAACTGGACATCCAATTCTATATGACAAGGCCGAAAAACTGGCAACTGTGAAAGGATACTTTCCAAGGAAATATCGTGAAGGCATTGAGATAGGTAAAAATCCTAACAATCTCAATAGAGACCGAGGTTTCCAAATTAATCCTATTTGGCGCACTACCCTCCCCAAAATTTTTTGATAATTTTGAGGTTATGGTTGAATAACTCTGTGTGCATTGTTCCATGACATGAGCATGGGTATATAAGGACCCCCTGATCAAAGGGTGCTTTAGTATCAGAGCATCCAGCCCTGAAGATGCAAACTGAAACGTTTGCGAAACGTCGGCATTTTGCTACAATAAGACGCGGCATCCATCCGGAAGCCTTAACTAGTGTTGGTGTCGGTAATCGGGTTAGTGTTAGTGACAGTGCTAGTGCCAGCTCCAGAGGATCCATCATCGATTCTGGTAAGTGTTTTAATTTTATTATTAATAACCGCGAAAGCCTTAAGTTCAAAATTAGAAGCCTGTACGGAGAGGCTATCATTGGTTCGGTAAATTCTTTTACCAAAATCAGGAAATCCTTATGTATTCAATTGTGTTCATTGGCATTTTTAAAACGGTGTCGCGACCAACGTGTGATACCAAAAGCCTTTCTATTACGAAGCCCTTATCCATCAAAAAAGGGCAGTGACATTCTTCGACTAGCGTCGTTGAAACTTATCAGGAAAGAATTTCTTTCCTAAAACACCAAATTTCGAAATTATCGCAAGAACTTTTAGACTACATCTATTTCTGGCTGCTACCCTGTCCAACGAGTTATGGCAGGTTCTTGATCGTGTTACTTACGAACAAGCCTTGCAATCTGCCGAGCTTAGGTCAGGAAAGCAGAAACAGAAGTTTCACAAAATTCAACCCCCAGCGGCAGTATCTGTGATGGGTGAAACTGTGAAAACCTCAGCGAACATAAATTAACGCGTGATCAAATTTCGGTTTTGTCAAAAGGTCATAATTTTGCGGTAACTCCTAATAGAATTCCTACGGAGGAAATCATTAGTGAAATTGAAACAGCCATCTATCAATTACCTGTTGAAATTGGCAACGAAATTAGAACACGATCGGCCGTTATTTTGAAAAAATCAAAAATTCCGAAACAAAACCTAACGAATGAAGAACGTCGAGCATTACAAGAACTAAAAAAGAATGATAAGATCCTTATTCTACCTGCAGATAAGGGAATTGTACAGTGGTTATGGACAGAACTGATTACTGCAGAAAGATCTTTTCATTATTAGATGATTCCAACACATATAGAAAACTCAAACGTAATCCGACTTCTTCAATTCAGCGCAAAACAATTGATTTTCTCAAAAAATCTGGTCTTCCAACGGAAACGATCAAAACTCTCACACCTAAAGAATCGTCGGCTCCTAAATTGTATGGACTACCGAAAATTCACAAGGATTCCATACCATTACGTCCAATAGTCAGTAACATCGGAGGTCCCACGTATCAATTATCAAAATTTCTTACAAAACCTCTTCAAAACATTACGGGCTCAAACAATTTTAGTATCAAAAATTCTACGGACTTTATTAAAAGAATTTCCAAAATTAAAACGAATCCTTCAGATATTCTGGTCAGTTTTGATATCGTGTCGTTATTTACAAACGTACCAATACCTGATACATTACAGATCATAACAAAATCAAACGAAATTTCGCAAAATCTACTACCGCTCATCAAGCATTGTCTTTCGTCGACTTTTTTCCAGTTTCAAGGAGAATTTTTTGAACAAATCGCGGGTGCTGCAATGGGCTCACCAATCTCACCTATCATAGCTAACATTTTTATGGAAGACTTTGAAAACAAAATTTTAAAAAACGCTCCGCTTAAACCGAAAACCTGGTTTAGATATGTTGATGATACATTTGTGATCTGGAATCACGGCAGGGACACGCTTCCCGGGTTTTTGACTTTTTTGAACTCTCAACATCCCAACATACAATTTACTATGGAAACGGAACAAAATCGGAAAATATCTTTTCTTGATGTGTTGGTAGAACGGAAATCGAACGGTTCTCTAGGCCATCAAGTCTATCGTAAACCCACACATACAGATCGATATTTACATGCTACGTCACACCATCACCCATCGCAGAAGAACTCGGTAATCAATTCTTTGGTATATAGAGCTTTAACAATTTCGGAACCTACAGCCTTAGATAAGGAATTAGAACATATCACTGATGCCTTGTCGAAGAATGGCTATGGGAAAAAGGACATCTACCGATCCATAAAACGTTTCAAAACCAAACTAGGCTCGGACCAAAGCAACGCTGAGTTGCCAGTAAACGAAACGACAAAGACGGTGTTTCTTCCGTATCTTCAGGGTACCTCCGACCGTATCAGTAGAGTCCTTAGGAAACACAACATCAAGGTTATTTTCAGACCTCAGAAGAAAATCTCTCAGATTCTTCCGAACCCTAAGGACAAAAAACCTACTCTTGATACATCCGGGATTTATAAAATTCCGTGCTCGTGTGGAAAAGTGTACATAGGAGAGACCGGGAGGAACATAAGCACTAGAATTAAAGAACACCAACGGTGCGTCAAATATCGTAATTTTTCACAATCTGCTTTGGCAGAACATTGGTCTGAAACTGGACATCCAATTCTATATGACAAGGCCGAAAAACTGGCAACTGTGAAAGGATACTTTCCAAGGAAATATCGTGAAGGCATTGAGATAGGTAAAAATCCTAACAATCTCAATAGAGACCGAGGTTTCCAAATTAATCCTATTTGGCGCACTACCCTCCCCAAAATTTTTTGATAATTTTGAGGTTATGGTTGAATAACTCTGTGTGCATTGTTCCATGACATGAGCATGGGTATATAAGGACCCCCTGATCAAAGGGTGCTTTAGTATCAGAGCATCCAGCCCTGAAGATGCAAACTGAAACGTTTGCGAAACGTCGGCATTTTGCTACAATAAGACGCGGCATCCATCCGGAAGCCTTAACTAGTGTTGGTGTCGGTAATCGGGTTAGTGTTAGTGACAGTGCTAGTGCCAGCTCCAGAGGATCCATCATCGATTCTGGTAAGTGTTTTAATTTTATTATTAATAACCGCGAAAGCCTTAAGTTCAAAACATATTCTATAAAAACATAATAAAATAAAAAGTAAAGTGCTTATGGAAGCCCTTAATTTTGGTCACTAGTTTTTTTTTTGTCACGCTTTGCTCATTTTCACCTGTAGATTTAAAAAACTGTCCTCGTATCTCAAATCTTGCTCTTATCTCAAAGCAAAATATCGCTCGCTTGGCGGCTCGTATCTCAAAACACTCGTATGTCAGGGCACACGTATATCGAGGTACCACTGTACTTAAATGTTCATTTTAAAGTTTTATTACGAGTTTTTTTATTGCATATTGTATGCCATATTTAGCGTTTTATATTGCTTAAAAATCCGAACCCTACTTATAACCCTTATATTATAAAAACGCATTCTTATATCATTATCGTCCCATTATCTTTCCATTGACACCAAAAACTTTCAAGTCCCACACGAATAGTTGCCTTACTTCCTTGTTTAGTGTTAATACAGGAAATCTGCAATTTTAGAAGTGTTTCGGCTGTAAGTGAATACGGCACTGTTCGAAATCAATTTAAATTGCCTCTTGCCTCTCTTTCTTGCATGTCTTTGGGTAATCGAAAATTTGAAACGAATAAATTAGACGACGATGTCAAAGTTACGTTCAGTAGTAACGAACATTGATTTATTGTCATGTTTTTGTATGGAAGCTAAGATCATTTTGAATAAAATAGCACTCATTAAAAGGACATAAGTTAAGAAAAGCGGTTTACGTTATTGAAACGCTTTCAATATTATTAATCGGTTCAATTTCCAATTCCTGATTTACGTTCCAGTATTCCATTATTAGACTAATGGAACATATAGATCACATTGAAGAGGTAGGATCGAATTTCATCTTAACAAACCCTCATCCTCTCCTTTAGATTTCCTTCCCCATAGAATGGTAATTTTATCGCGATCATTGAAATTAGTAAACTTTCCCGGATAGCTTTCCATTTAAACAACAAATCAGATACCCATAGACCCAAAACCGAGCCGTTCGACTTACCACCAGCTTAATCCGACACAAAATAAACACCTGTACACACAAAACTACCCCCTTTTACGTTTATAGAATTCCGAAATGGTCTCTGCGTGTCTGTTACATAAATAAAAGGGATGCGGGATGTGGTTTTTTGGGGGCGGCCAACGATCCTATTTGCAATAAAATTCTTACCTTTATTTCGCTTTATTGTTTATTAACGAGTAGGTTTTATTGAAAAGCACGTTTTAATTATTTTTGTAGCCTCTAATTCCATTTTAAACCATAACATAGTTATTTTTAATAATTACAAATATTTTCTGTTTATTTTTGTAATTTTATCGCCGCACAGGTTGGATTTTAATTTAAACCCTCGTTTTGTTTAAGTTTTTTTTCCTTCTTTTTCTTTATGGCAATTTTATATGTTGGTGCAAGAGAGACGAATAGAGTTAAATTAATTATTTAATTTCGTATAGCATTTTTAAATTCGGTTTTTAATTTTAATTTGCTGGAATGCGCAGGGTTCAAGTGAAGTATTTATGCGTATTAGCAATAAAAAACGTCCCTTCAACTGGACACAAATAATTTTATAGCTAATTACCCTGAGTTTATTAATACAATGCCCCAAGTATCACCTACAATTCCCTTGTCAGCTACCCTTGAATCTCAATTAAGGGTCTCCTTGATTCGGTAATTAATTTAAGGGTGGAAATGTTTGTGTGAAGCTTAACAATACACGAGACCCTTAATTTTTTCCCAAGAGTTAATTATTGTAAATACAAGATAGTTTTGTATAATACAAAAAAAGGTGGGTGGGTGGTGCTTCGTACTAAAATTGCAAATATTTATCGTACGGTGATGAGGGGTGTTTTTTTTCTTTTTTTCGGCATAAGTTATAACGTGGATATGGCTCGTAACTTTTCCTTTATTTGTATTCTCGGTACGCAACGGTTCATTCGGGATACAAATGTTTTAGCTCACGCATATTTTGTTCTTGCGGACGCTTCGCCCCCAATAGAGAATTTTCTCCCTTTACTTTCGGAGATGCTTTCACCTTCATTACCCTTAATTTTATGTAAAATGATACCTAAATTACTTTAAATTATACTCGTATACATCTTGTAATTTTATATTTTAATTGAAATAATAATGCGAGGCGGATGCCCTATTAACGTTGTTATTCTCCCGTTTTTTTGTGTTCTTTATATAACAAAAAAAGTTAGGGAACGTTTGGAAAAGGGTTTGTTTGAATTTCTGTTTATCTAAATTAACTGGTAATGGGGTAACGTTGTTTTATCTCGCTTAATCAAGCGATACGAAGCTTATATGTACGTAAGCACCGGAATTGATATTGACAAAGGGCCATCTGCAAATAATGAGACAAAGCACTTAATCTGGAGGGTTGAAATGAGAAAGTGGATGTCTTTCTCATTTCCATTTATGCTTTTCATAATATTTGCACCTTTAATTATATTTGAAATGTTCTGCGGTTTATTTTTGTTCTACATTCGTGAGGACACAGCGCTAAATCGTGTATTGCCTTTTCACAAACTGATTGATCTGTATATATCTGATTTTTGAGCTTTAAAATGGGTTAGGCATCGCAATATTTGAACGACCAAAAACTATAACAGAAAAATTGTTTAATTGAATATATGTAGGGTAATTCCGGAAGATATGGCCCGCCTGGTGAAATGACCCAGTAAAAAATCTATTTTACTACTAGGGGTACCCTTCTACGTTAACCCCTTTGCTAAATATGAGGAAAAAAATTAATTAATGGATTTGCTTTAAATTTTTACGGGACGTTTCTATAGACCCCAAACCGACATAGCCGGAGTCATTCTTCCCTGTTTCTCCTTCAACACCGTAAATTTTTACGAATTTCTGGAGAAATTAAAAGTTGAAGTTTTAGGTACATTTTTGTAGCACAAAAGTTTACGTTTAAAAAATTGTAACGCCGTTATTTATAGAGGGACCTTTAAAAACTATACAAATTCGGATTTGCCAGAGTTTTCCGCTTCCGATAGGGGCAAAAAACAATAGGCGTGCTATTTGAAATTATCGAGAAAAACGGTTTCCAAGGGTCCTACTTCTAATTATTTTTCTAAATTTTCAATTTGATAAATCGTAGCTCGGTTATTTGTGAATGAATCTTGAAAGACTTTTCAGATTCTGAAAGCCCGTTTATCGTATTGTAATATAAGCTAAAAAATCAACAGGTTAGGTTTTTTAACTAAACGGTTATTGTGATTTCCAAGAACTTATTCACAGCCTCCTTCAATGTGTTTGTGTTTCAGATTTTATTTGCGTAAACATTTTTTATTAGGTATATTTTAATCAAAATAAATAAATCGAGTAGATGAATATTTCATCTAACATATAATAAACAAATTTTAATACTATAAACACACTTTATGTATGATTATGCTCATTTTATTGTTCTAGGAAGCATTTCTAAAAATGTATTACACTACCGTATGTAGTAACTTTAAAATACAAAATTGTATGAGCTCTTCATTAATAAATATAAAATTCTAACACGATTCGAAAGCATCCAATAATAATATGTAATACAAAAACATACTAATATAAATACTCCAAATTTAATATGTAAGCAGTTCATTTGTGACAACATCCGGCTTTATTTTATTTTCTTAGGATCTTAATTGGGAATAAAACGTGACTGATAAAAAACATTCTTACAATACGATCAGTTTGTATGGGAAAATAAAATTGTCGTTTTTACTATTTTTTTAAAATTTCTTCATATTTTCTCATCTATAGTTTCCTTGGACTTCTACAAATATTTCAAAACCAAATTTGGCCAAATCGGCCCAGCCGTTCTCGAGTTTTAGTCAGACTAACACTCGCCAATTCATTTTTATATATAAGATTTGAATTTTGCAAGCGTTTGTCGTTTCAGACTAGTGTTTAACGTGAACGAAAGTGGAAATATTCTTTAAAGTGTTTAAAACAATAAATTTTTTTGAATTTAATTTTTCATCTATGTTTTGATGATTTCTTGTTTTATTACGTATTTTGAGACTTAGATTGCAAATCAAGAATCTTCTGGTACGGAAGAAGTGTTTTATTACCTACACTTTAAAGATTATGTGGTGCACATGCGTACAGTTGCTCTTTGTTTCAATTTAAAATAATCCGTTAGCCATTTCTTCCGTATGTTTGGGAGAGATGGTTCATTATTTTTATTAAAACTTTAATAACTTTTAACTATGCCTATGGAATATAAGAGAAATTGACTTCTCAAACAGAAGGATGAACCATGGAACAAATTTCATTGACTGCAAAAGTTAAAACTAGAAACATGGGTGTTGTACACTTTTTTTAAGAAAAGTTATTGCTTTGTTTTGTTTCGTATTGTTTTTAATAAAATGTTTCAATGTTGTAGGGTTATAAACTAATTTTTACCAAATCAAATTAAAAAAGTGAGCCTTCTATTCCGGACTTATCTTATGTATCTATAAGAGTAGTTTAAAAGTTTTTAAATATTATGAGAAATAATTATTAATCTATTCGCCCATTTCAAACATTTTGTTTTTGATACTTTGCGAGTCTATTCTTTCTCCTTTTTCTTAATTTTTCATCTTTTCAGATGAGTTGTAATCCATGGCTCTCTTCTTTTAGGTGTCGTTCTTGTTTTTATTTTCTATTTTTCGTATTACTTCACGCCATTTTTCTCTATTACTAGCTTCCCTTGTAGTTCGACGCTTTGGAGGTCGACCTCTTGCTCTTTATGATTGAATTTTAATAATCTGAAAATAATGCTCTGTTTGAATAGTTATAAAAAGAATAATTTAGTAACGAATATCCTTTTTATAAATACCTATAACATGGTAGATAGGTTCTTGGAAACTACCGTGTTGTGTGAAACCGCGTTATATGAGACTCGGAGCCAGCACAAAAAAGAAAACCTGTTATAAACAAACATAAATGTGTTAATTATAATGTATTTTTATATTTTCATGTAAAGGCAACATAGCTCATTATTCCGTCTCGTCATTGTAATTTAGTTTTTAAATATGTTTAACAAAAATCATATTATCCAGTACTGTAGTAGTACAGTGTTTTACAAAGGTTTTTGCAATTTTCTTATCGAGTTAGAGCAAAACCGTGTTATATGATGCCATGTTGTAGGAGGGTTCCCGCAATTTATGAATCGTGTTATAGGCTGCTGTATTGTTTAAATTAGAGTTGTGGGTTATAAACATCACTAATAGAACTGTAACAAATGCATTAGCAAAGTCGATTAATTTTTTTTTCACACAACTTTCTTTTTGTAAATAACGCGATTTAAGTTGAGTAGGTTTGTTATTTGAGCAATTTTATCTTTGTATGATAGTTCGGGGACTTCATTATAAAATTTTGTTCTTAGAGTATTGATATTACATCGTGTTTTACACTGAATGGTGGTACTTATTAATAATTAGCAAAAGCACATTTGTGGCCCAAGGCATTTTAAATACAACTTCTAATTAGTAAAATATTATGATAACAACTGACTGCGCCTGCTTATTGTAAGTAAATAACAACAAAACTTGTGTTTATACAGGGTGATTTCTTAATTTAGATCAGCGTTTTCGATTTTTTCCGGACTAGTGTGCCCTTTGGCAATTTATTTTACTGAATTGTATTCTTTCTGCCAGGATCAATGTGTACAAGTCGTTTATTGAACGGCACTTATGTTACAACATAACTGAAATAATTTTGAATTTAATGAAGAATTGATGTATGTTATACCAACAAATTGTTACGAGCAATAATGTTTATTTAAACAATTAAAAATATTAATATATATGTATTTATTTATGCAATTTTGTATGCGTTCCAAGTTGTTACGCTACTGACTGATATTAGCAAGAAGCGGCGAGAGAGCTTCGCGAACGATATGCTCGCCAGAAAAGAAAATTTAGAGATAAGTTTTGAAAGATTTGTTTTTCTGACGAAGCACATCTTCATATAAATGTCTATGTAGACCGAAAATGCTCCAAAACGAAGCCCAAAATTTTGAAAAATGCCTGGGTCATCTTGTTATTGCAGGTGGCGTCAGCTTCAAAAATTTCATTTCATAAATTATTTTTAAAACTATTCATAACTCTATCTTCAACTTCTGTAACCCCCACGCTTTTTGAATAAATTGCATTTTAAATATGTCCATTGATTTTGCAACACCCGGTATTAACTTATTAATAATAAAAACGATCGCCAAAAATAAAATTAACTACTGCAACATTTAAAAAAATTAAAGACTAACTTTTGAACTTCGATTTCTGTACGAGTGAAGTCGCGAGTTACATATTTTTGTTTACCAGGTAAAACGTAGGAAATATTTTTTATAATCAAATTTTAAATTTGAATACTTCTACTCCACAATTAATTTTTTAAAAAATAACCATATTCTGGTATAGGTATTATACATTCCGGCCTCCTTTTACAAAATGTCCTGTGAGATTTCAATGCAATAAAATTTAAGAAATAAAGGACTTATTTTATAACATTTTTTTTATATATATCTGCAGTTTGCGACATAAATCGACCATCATTAGCAATCACAAATCGATTACATTATAAAAAATTAATGGACAATGTTAATTAGAATCAGCAACCCTCTAGCGAGTCGCATAATTAAGTGTCACAATCGGAAAATAGCTGTTTTAATTAGCTTAATATTTAAATTTTAGATTTGTGACATCAAACTCGGACCGTGTGATATTCAATTACCTACGTGAATTCAAAAAAAAACCTCCCCTCAGGAAGAACCTGAAATTTGCATAGCGGTGTCATCATTCGGTTATGAAATCTTGTTTTCCTCTTGTAATTCGCGTAGGAATCGTTGCCGCTGCATTTGAATAATTAGAATACATTGAAGAGCGGCGTCTGTCACGTCGCCATCCCCTTGGTTGACAGCCTATAAAACACTCCAGATAGACGAGGGTGTCTATTGTACAAATACCCGATGTTTAATGCACTCCGCTCAATAAATTCTCGAGCTTGCGGGGGACTCGCAACAACCCCCTTTTTATATATATGTTCTCGTACACACATACCGCTCTATTTATTATGTAAAACCACGAGGGATGATTTTTTCGAATGTTTTAGCGCCTTTGCGCGACTAACAAACTATTTATATCTCAGAAAGGGGTGTTGTTCTCCTTTGTGCCAGCAAGATGAAAGTGAATTGAAAGCTGGAATTTTTTTTTTATTAAGTACAACTTTTAGCAAAGGCGTAGCGACAATAAAACAGTTGGAGCAAATTGCTGCAAAAGCATATTTTTTAATTGGTTGATTACAGCAAATAAAAAGTTTCAAAAATTGTACATTGCCGCTTCGCTGTGGGGCACCCAGGAGCTGGGCTATCGGTTTGTAGTCTTCACACCCCAGAACTCTAAATAATTAAATATATTTGAACGATAAACACAAATTCTTCATGAAGAAAATCACATTTTTTTTTAAGATTATGAATAATAACCAAGAATAGAATTTGGGTCCTCCACTGCGTTTCAAAAATTTTAATAAATTTTTTTCCAAATAAATTAATTACTGTGAATCGTATTTAAAGCCAAATATGCATATTTGAACTCAAAGTGGCACATTGCAATTTTGAGACATGAATCGCGAAGGTCAGTGGCGTGCTTGATTTGCATCGCTCACTCGCAAATGTGCCTCTTTTTGCTAGATTGTACACATACCTCGTATTAATCTGAACAATCTGAAAATTCAGTTTTATATTTTTTTTTAAATTATAACACTTTATTTCCGACAATTCTTCTTCTTGCCATTTTGTACCTGTCTTTTTTTAGCGATGACACCTATTAAATAAAACAAAACATTATCTAAGTAAAAAATTTTATCCAAATTGTTAGGGTCGTTTCTGTGAAACATACATGGTGTTTTTTAAATAAACTGCAAAAATTCAAGAGGCTATTTCCTGAATTATTCTAATAATATTTTGTACTTTGATAATTTTTAAAGAGCCACTTTGTTTCAAAGATACAGGGCGATATATATTTTTAACAATTACATTTTATATGACGTTTGGCTGTTTGACGTATTTTTTGTTTTCAATAGTTAAATTTTTGTTAGTGAAGTGCTCTACCATGAAACGCTATACGAACGCCGATATTAATGGCATGCATTTCATGTATAACTTGCTGATAGCAATTAATTACAAGCTAGCGGGTTGTACATTGAACGATTTCCTGACCATAATGTTCCTGATAGAAAAATCTTCCAAAGTATTCATCAACGTCTTCATAAACCAGACATATTGAAAGGAAATGGAGAACCAGGAAGGCCAGAAACATTAAAAAACGGTAGAAATGGAAGAGAATGTGCTGCACATGATGGAGGAAGGTTTAGGTACTTCCACTAGAAACAATTTAAATACTTCGAATGTAACTAATGAAACTGTTTGGAACATTCTTAGGGACAATTTGTTGCACCCATACCACATTTTCGCGTTCAAGCATTGCCTCCTGCTGATTCTTCTTCACTTATTGCAATCTAACAATGGCTTTTTTTCACATTCGTTCTAATCCCTCAACTATTGACGCTTATTATTTTTACCGATTAAGCAAGTTTACAAGATATGCAATAAGAAATTTTCATAATAATCATGTATGGGGAGAAGAAAATCCACATCATGTACTTGACGATCGTTTTCAACATCAGGTCTTCACGAAAAAGTTCGTCAATCAATGAAAAGAAAATTGGATTCCTGCATCCTAGTTGGAGGTGATCATTTTGAACATCTATTGTAGATTGAGAAGATATACATGTAATTTTTATTAATAAAATGTTATTGTTGAAAATTTTTATCGCCCTGTATCTTCGAAACAAAGCGACTTTTCAAAAATCATCGAAGTACAAAGTATTTTTAGAATAATCTAGGGAATTGCTTCTTGAATTTCGCCGTTTAAATACAAGAATAACTTGTTTAAAGTACAAGATACACCTTAAAAGAAAATACTATATTGTCAATATTACCTAAAAATGAGTTTATGGTTTCCATTTCATTCATAATGCATTATTAAATAAACAATATGGAAACAGCTCCATAATTATTTAATATAAGACGCTTTATAACGAAAAATTCAAAATATTTGTTGGAAAAACTGTTGACTACTTTGTAATTTAGATATCTGTGCCATAGAAAAAGAGAAAAACTCATGTCGCACACTTAAGAAAAAAAATAAAAAACTTTGTTCTCCTTATAATACGGGTAGTTTTATAGAAAAAGGGTGCATAAATATTAATAAATTTTATTTACAGCATTGAGATAGCACATTACAAAAATTTAAAAAAAGAATTTTAATGTCAAAACGATGTGGCACTTTTCTTTGTATTTATTATTGCTTGTAGGCATATTGGCAACAAAATCACTAATATTAATATAAGGGTTGGACAGGTATGTTTTCAAGAAACGATATTTTTGTTTTTAGATTTTCTTTGTTAAAGTTAAAGTTATATTTATTAGATGCTTTTTAAGGTTTACCGAAAATCCGGTGACTGTAAATAGGTTTTTGGTAATTTTGATGTATTGTACAATGACCATTTTCTAACCACCTTACTCCATGTGTTTCGCGTCGTTATCGTGTTGGAAATAACATAAGGAAAGTAACTCCAGTTTGCATGTCGATTCCCTCAAATTACTTTTTAATGCTTGCAAATATTGTAGCTTGTCCATGCTAGAAACAATAAATTCTAAATTACCTGTCCCATTTGCCACCATGCATCACCACAATATATACAATAATGCACTTGCCATTAAGATGTCAACTATGAGAAGAACGATATATATTGGCTTCAGATGCCGAATTTGTAAAATTTCTGATATAAATGAGCAGCTTTCCATCTGTTGAGAAGAAAACAATCAGATGTCAAAGAGAGACACTATTGTTAATCAGTGTCCGAGTAGAGCAAACGTATTATTCTCAGACGAAAATCTTGCAAATTTATTCAAAAATTGTGCATTTTTTATAAGAGATTAGTGAAATTGATATTATACTAATTAATGTCCGCTCCTACTGCATTATGAAAAATGGTTTTGTTCACAGACAAATTTGTTCCGACAACTGAGGAGGGAGATGATATTGTTAGTCTTTATGCAAACTTTATGTTGCATGATTAGCAGTAATTTTTCTTACTAAAAATAAACTTTACGACATCACTAATAATTATTAATGGTAACATTATAAGAGCGCACAGCTGATCACCTTATTCAACAGTTTTTTCGGGTTAGAGGTACTGCAGTGGGCGGGAAATAGGGAAAGAGTACATGTTTGTTGAACATACCGTGAATTGTTTAAGTGTGAAATGACAATTTTAAGAAATGTCCAAAACTAAATGCCGAAAAGGTAACTTTCTAATGCATCTGGGCATTTGTTTTTGCTCAGAAGAGAATCTACTCTTTTATTTCGGCCATTATGCGAATTTAACATTAGAGGCTAATCTATACATGTTGTAATTTTTACACCCTCTCCCATTCATAGAGAAGTAAAGAAAAAACTTTTTTGTAATACCCGATGCGAAAGTTGGATTTTCAAGCGCAGTGCAGCGGTAGTAAAGTGGTTGATTTTCCCATGTCAGAATAGAATATAACTATAGTTTCATCTTTCCTTTCTACATGTGTGTGAAAAGTGTGCACTTTCGTTCTTCTCCCTTCCACTTTCTAAAACAATATGTAGGGGAGACCGGGGTTGGTAGTCACAATTTTTTTCTTTTGTATTTTTAGAGCACAATGTCTTAATTTATCAATGCCATTTATATATCAATAGATAGTGTATTTATTTTATTTATTTAGTTTAAAAAGAAATAAAGAGTTTTTCTCTACCATTATCTAAAGAGAACATATTATAATTTTTCTGAAAAAAGAAAAGTGTGACTTTTAACTCTGTGTTAGGGATGGTTGTCACAGTGTCTGGGGTAGGTAGTCACACATTAAATAAAAGGTAAAATACAAAACGAGAAAACAAATACCTATTTTTATTAAAAATAAAATTATGTACGTAACGAATTTTACCTAAGAAAGGAACAAAAAAAATATTTTATTTATAATTAAAAAAAATAAAAAATATTTGCTCTGAGCGAACTTAGGTTATGGTAACCAAAATGACAAAAATATAATTACAGCCAATCGTTTATGTAGTAAAACCCCTAGAAATTAATAAAAAAAGGTTGCACATATTCATGGTGTTGCTTTGCACTTGTGACTACTAGCCCCCGTTAACTTAAGACAACCTTCCCCAAAACAATTTTTGACATTTAACTCCCAAAATAAATGTAAATCAATGGTCATTTAAAAAACCATATAATGATATCATGAAACATATCTTAAACATCATAAATACACGAATAGGTATATCACTATGCAAAATTTAATTATACTTACAAGACTCATCAGAGCTGCACAAAAAATTATTTTTACTGTACGAAAAAAACAAACGTATATATTTCTTATACGGTATTTCAGAGCGAACTGAAGTGAAGTACGCAAGGAGGTATTGTGCTCGGGCTTCTTTGACACGGGTAAACAAATTTATTAATTCATTAAGTTTTCTGTTATTGTTGTTGTGACAACCTACCCGTGAGACAACCATACACGGTCTCCCCTATAGTTTATTTTAGTATATACTGCCAGTGTATTTTTATAATTACATAGATACAATCTGAATAAAAGTAGCAATCAACGTATTAAATTTAAAAGAAATTTCATTGATTTTTCAACCATAAGGCATTTTATTTTTTTTTGTGAAAAAAATAAAATTTATATTTATTATTTACAATAATGCAACAGTTTCTCTGAGATTAAATTTTCACAGCGGGTTTTAGAAAAAATATTATTAGATACCTATGCGTAAAAGGAGGGACCCCCTAGACCTAAATTGATAACACTGGTGTAATGTTATAACACGTTCACAACGGCATTCCGCTATCGGCCCGCATATGTATTCTGCGTATTCGATCCTGTAGTGAATGCGTCATAATCATGGCCGACTGAAATCCCTCCAATATGTATCCAAAATATTTATATTTTATGTACTTATTGACAGTTATAATATAAATTATAAATTTTTGACAGTTTTTCGAAACATTTTTAGACCGGATGCTTAAATTGGAAGAAAACTGAGAATTTTTTAAATTCTAAGAGAAAAAATTGTTAAGTCGACAAAGTCAATGAACAAGACGTTTGCGCACATTCCAGCAAGAATTGGTACATTTCCAAGCAAGGGAATCAAGTGAAGTGCGACGTGGAGCGGCGCGTCTTATGGAAATGTGCCATTTTGAGCCCCAATGTACACATTTGGGTTTAAGCATGAAATACAAAAATAAGTAAGTTTCAAAAAAAATTATTTTTAAATTAAGAAATTGAGAAATCCACATTTAATCGTAATTAAATATAAATATACCGCAGCGATAATTTGTTAATAAAAAAATTTTACAAAAATTTTAAACCCCCAACTTTCCTCCAACTTGTATGCGTCATTATGGCTTCTTTCATTTGCTTTTTATAAATTAAGGGGCACACCAATTTTACTTGCTGCAGGGGGCTGGGTACGTACAGGGTGATTTTTTAAGATTGCGGACATTTATAATAAATATGTTTCTTTGATAATTCCATAGAATAAAATTTCTATTTTGTACAAAAACCTAAATGTTATAAAAAAAAATTTTAGTAATTGACTTTTAATATTTAAATAGAAGTGATCTGTTGATTAATTTACTTTTCTTTACTTTTAGGTAAGGAGTTTACTTCGTATTAAATAAACGAGGGGTGAGTTTTAGAAGAAGAGTTTTTTTAGAACTAATTTTAAATATAATTACCAATGCTCTTTGAAGTTTATTTAGGAAGGGTAGTTCCTCTTAGAAATTCAACACAATTTTAATATTAATATTTAAAGAAATACTTACTTAATTCTAAAAAAATAAGCGAGTGCTGTTTTTGATGTAAATTTGTTGCATTTTGATCTTTCATTTACTTTACTTTTCTTCTTCATTGAATGTTCTTTGTAAGACGCAGGAAACTTTTTGAATTTTACTTATGCATCAAACATTTAAAAGGACGATTTAAAATGTTTATTTCAAGAGCTTTGAAGTCTAAAATAAAACAACACAAAGTCGATACGTTTAATAATTTAATTAAAATAAATATAGAGGAAGAGGGTGAAAAAGAAAGAAGGATAGCATGGTGAGGGGGGCGTTTTTTTAAAGCAGAATTTTGCTTCAGAAAACGTAGAAAGAAATGAATAAAAATTCGCAGATTAATTTGGCGAAGCATAAAGAAATATTACAAGATTGTTTATCTTGCGAAGTGGAAGTTTTCACATCTTTCGGTAAAATACGCATACGGACTGAATTTTTTAATACAATATTAAAGATAACTTGATTTAGTAATTCAAATATTTTCTGACAGTTTATTCGAGAAATTTATATAATTTTTCTACCCTTATATATACATCTCTTTTTATTTCCCAACTCTCTACGCACTGATAACCGAGGGCGATGTAAGGAAACTTTTCTTTATTAAATTTACGTGTATATTAATTAGCTATCGGGTGGAAATCTACTTTTTTTAGAAGCATAAAGAGAGCTAATAATGTACAGAGATGTTTTTTTGTACGATGTAATTGCAGATAAGTTTTTTAAGGAAAACAGTTTAAAAATTAGGTAAATATTTAAAAACTTTAATTAAATATAAAATTTGTTTTCCAGCACTTTAATTTTGTTTAACGTTGCAGTCTGACCTTTATTCCTTTTTAAAAATATCTGTAGTGTTTATGTCCTTAATTATCATTCAATTTTTCAGAATCATATTATTTTTTTTTAATGTAGATAATTGTAATTTGTAGTCGAACATTTCTTTTAAGTTGTTTGGAATACATTAAATATACACGGAGAAAAAAATATCGTTAAAATAACCATACGTATCGCTATTTTAGCTATCTGTTGGATAGTCATCTTTCACAGGGATACGCCGTACAGCTAATTTAGCTATCCAGAGTTTCCTTATTGAGGATCGTCAAAGTAACGATACGTATTATTGTTTTAGACATTCAAAAGATTCTTATCATGGTGATTTAACGGATATACACGGAGAACAAAATATCGTCAAAATAACCATTCGTATCTCTATTTTAGCTATACAAATCCTCATATTGACTGTACAGTTACCTACACGACGGAAACTGCACACGTTCACGAGAGTTTTTCGTTTGAACGCTTGAATCAAATAAATGAATCCTTATTATAAGTATAATATGTAGCGCTGTTTTGATCATACTATGAACTGTCAAATTAACTTATACATATCATTAAATTAGACATTCGAATCGTTGTTCTGACAATACGTCAATTGAGTATATGTTCGATAGTTATTTTGAGGATATTTTTTTCTCCGTGTAGTAATAGGTAATTATTCTAAATTTTACTAACGAACGAAAATGCATACTAACCTTTGTTTATGAAAAAAGTTTGGTAGTTTTGTATATCCAGAAAGATTACTCACTGAGCACTAACATAAATAACCATCATCAAGATTTTGTACTGAAAAGACTATTAAAGATGTATGGCATTTTTTTCTAAGTGCACGTATCTGTATTTAAGAAAGATCTACTAGTGTAACTTAGGTAGTAGTCATTAACTCACAATACTTTATTATTAAAAACCCTAAAAAAAAATAGCGAGGTCAAATCGAATTTTTTTTCTATTAAAGAACAAAATATACTTTGCCATGTAAGTACTTGATTTTTGAATATGCTTATAGTTAAGCTATTTGAAATACAACCGTGATTTCATTTTGCATTTTCTAAATTTACCATAGATGAGATTTGTTCATGTTTAAGTTATTTCACATTATCTATTTATTAAAAATTAGTATTATACGGAAGTGCAAAAGTAACATCCTGACATACAACAATCGTATTGTGTTCAAGAAACCAGATGGGTTCAAAATTATTTACCCAAAATTTCAAAAAGATGCATACGGAATTGTATAATCAAACGAAAGGCTTTTAGTAATTAACAAAATATTTTACATTACATTTAATTACTCTTTGCATATAAAAGACAATGAGCTGATTATATATAGTTTCACCTAAACTAGATAGTGTAAGATTTGCTTTGATACAAGAAATGTGACATTGGGCATCATCTTCAGTAATTTTATTAGACGCACTATAAATGGCATAGCAGAGATCATGTTCATTTTTACAATTTTTTGTTTTAATCATTTCCATTTAGAAAATGGCAAGAGGTTAAATACCTTAAGATTCGGTTATCGTAGCAGAAAACCCAACAGACTTACAACAAATGTAAAAAAAACTCTACATAGACGCGGTAAAAACAGTACTTTAGATCAGGGATGGGAAACACGCGGCCCGCGGGCGCTTGCGGCCCGTTAAACACGTTTATGCGACCCGCCAAGTATTTTTAAAATTGAATTTATTTATTTCAATAAGTGTACTAATTCATATGTGCTGTTTGTTTTGCTTCTTAAGGGTGATACAATTTTTTAAATTATTAATAAGTGTTAATTTATGTGCGGCCCGCCAAAAAAATTTAAAATTTAAATTGGCCCGTTGATTAAAAAGGTTGCTCGCCTCTGCTTTAGATGAACGTTGAAAATAAAAAAACAATGTGTAACGAAGATCTACACATCACGATTGATCAATCTCGCATTGAGAATGTAAAAAAGTATATCTATCTTGGCCACCATATACCTACAACTGGAAAAATATAATCAAACAGCGGAAATATATAGAAAAAGAAGGCTTTCCTGGTCTGCATTCGCCAAATTTGGACACATTTTTAAAAATAAAAACATATCCTTAAAGCTGCCAAACATGGACGTGGACAAAACAGACTTTGAACAAGATAGCTGTTATCCAGAGATCTATGGAGAGACAGATGCTTGAGATACATCTAAAGAACAGAAAATGAAACCTTTGGATCAGAAGAACTACAGGAATGAAGTACGCCGTTACAACAATAACTTGATTAAAATGGAGTTATGCTGGGCATGTAGTAATATGCAATGACTCAGGGTGGAATAACATCATTCTATACTGGAGACCATATAGAGGCAAAAGAAAAAGAGGACGTCCACCGACACGTTGAACAAATGATCTTAAGCTGATTGCGGAAAAAATTTGACCAAAGTAGCACACAATAGAGATTATTGGAATGTTTTGGGGGAGGTCTACGTTCAAAAATTAACGGCAGATATGGGCCTTTGAAAATCTAATAAAGTATTCGTTATTAGATTAGCATTTGCTGCTATTGTTTTTTAGTTTTTTCTCTCTAACAAGGGACCCTTTTTAGTTGTCCGTGGCTTTACGCAACGAGACCTACATCATTCGATAGGGCATCAAAAACTACTCTAGAAACCATTTTCAAATTTTGCGAAATGATTCGAGGTACGACGAGACAAGTCCCAGAAGTTTGTGTTAATCTGTCAAAACTGGTGTCCGCTCTTATACATTGCGAATTTGCGTTTTATTTAATATGATCCGATGGTCGAATGGAGAATGCATTCGCTCTTGAACTTTTTGCATTTTGTCGCCCCGGGTTCGAATCCTCTAGGGAGCAAAGCGATTTTTGCAGGAGAATTGTTTATTGTCGTTTATACAACGATTGAACGTATTTTTCTCAAAAAATAGGTATATACAGCGAAAAATCTCCGGAAAATATGTAAACTTTTAAAATTATTTTTAAAAATTTATTAATGTACCTACAAACAAGTTAACAGGGTTGTATTACCAATGAGTACACATACTGCCAAAATTATTTGCAGTGTGTGGACGAAGTGCTTTTTTATTCTATTATTGTTGTGATTAATTCAGTTTTGTAAAAACAGTCTTTTTGAAGACTACTTTGACCAGTTTTTTTTAAGAACAACGGTATGTTATTATGTGTTTATTTTTGTTCATACAACCCTCTTAACCGGATTGAATATATATTTTACCACTAGGAATTTTTAAATTTAGTTTACATATTTTCAGGGGATTGTGCGCTGTATACATCTATTTTTGGTCTAAAAAGAAGTCCGATTATTGTATAAACAACAATAAACGATTCTCCTTAAAAAATTGCAAAATCGCTTTGCTCTAGAGGATTCGAACCGGAAATGCAAAGTTCGAAGCGAATGCATTCTCCATTCGACCATCGGATCATATTATATAAAGCGCAATTCGCAATGTACAAAAGCGGACACCAGTTTTGACAGATTAAAACTTTTGCTTGTCGTACTCCGAATCATTTCGCAAAATTTGAAAATGGTTTCTAGAGTAGTTTTGATGCCCTATCGAATGGTGTAGGTCTCGTTCGAACGGACATAAGTCCTTGTAAGTCTACCACATCTACAAAAGACCAAATTGAGAGACAACCGATACTGGTCTTGTTAAAGAGGTTTTACTGTACAATACGTGAAGCAGGAGTGACTAACCTAAACGTGACGCATGGATTATAAAAGGTTGACTCTTTTTGACTTAAAGCTAATCAGGTTTTCTGATGACTAAATCTGTGTTAGTCGTCGGTATAAAAGTTTTTCATTAAATAAATGGTAATATCCCAATCAACCTAATAGTTTTTTTTATTCAGATTTTATTTAACTTTTGTAATTCTAACGTAATGGATATTAGATCAATAAATTAAATTTCCTGGAGAATACCGTATTATTATTTTCGACACCGGTTTATAGAAATTAACAGATTTCAAATACCTTTCCAGATAATTAATTTAACTTCTCAAACCGATGTTTAGAACATTCTCAGTTTACTGTTATGATTATATGATCATTGGGTATATTGCGGAATTTTGTAAATTTATACAGGAATTAATAGTTTTACAAAATACACAAAGTAGCAAAATTTTTATTGCAATTTTAGATTTTTTTATGAGATACATATATAACTGGAGCAGATATGCTCTGTGATAATTTCTTTGTTTCAAAAATAACTATTTTAAACTTTTATACATATAGTTGTACCTATTTATAATTCAAAAATTTTATCATAATTCTAGAACAAAGTTAATTTTTTTTTGATAAATAGACGTATAAATTTATTTGCAAAAATAAATTTTTATAGACTGTCATTAAGTGAATTGTTATTATTAAAAAGATTATTATAATTTTAATATAATAATTATTAATTGTGAAGGTTAGTTCAAGCGTCGTGTAAGTGCTTTTATTAAATTAGGTTATATTGCAACTTTGTATAATAAAATTGGATTTTATTTAAATTTTTAACTTCATTTTTGAAATTTTACGGAAAATATATTCCCATTATTTTTAGAATAACTTTATTAAAATATGTATTTTTATTCTTAAAACAATTAATTATATTTAATAAGATTTTTATAATATTTTAATTTCCATTAAATCTCATTCTACGTTATTAATGGGAAAAAATCGATTTCAATTGGAAAATAATATTTTAATTTCATTATTATCATCTGATCGACATCGATTCATGTAAAAAGTTGAAAATAAAAAAAATTGTATACTCAATACTGAAAATACTTAATATTAATAGTAACATATTATTAATAATTAATATTCTGCCTTCATATATTTTTTTATTTATGAGTATTGCGTTCAATCTTATAATGTTTATAGACAATATAGGTATATTCATAGGCTATAACTCAAACATAACATATTTTTTAATTAGATAAACTTTAGTGCTATTCCAATATTAGCATAAGTAATTTTACGATGTTGATTATGGTTATCTGTCAGAAGCATTGTGCATACCGTCAAGCAGTATGGGCCTGACGCCCATATCTGACATCTACTCATCCGCCATAACTATCGCCAATGTTACCATTCCCGTAATGGGCAAACCATCTATACAAACCCATACAGCATAGTGGTATCCGCCAAAAATTCGTTTCGTGTCATTTCAGAAATTGTTACATAACAATAATTGTCATCCATGAAATGGACCTAAATTATTTTGGAGAGTTAAGAATAATGTCATACAAACAAGTATTAGCTTATGTGTCCTTTCCTTATTGTTATTTTATTAATATCATATTCATTCGACATTAAAAGGTAATTCCTAAATACCAATGCTTTTGGGTGTCAAGACTGGATTACGATTTTAATGAGGATACGAAAAGGTAGGAGCCACATATTCGGTTAAAATTTTCATAATACCAAGATACAACTTGACATACATGGACCATTCATAACATGACAAAGTTACTGAAACATTAAAATATAATGAAACCACCCAAATTAATTTAATATAAAATCATGTCCTTTGCCAAGAAATAATAGATGCCAACTAACCCTAATTCTATAATAAACTTGTTCAAGACTATCTAAAAAAATAAAAATTAATTTTAAAAAAGTTTTTTGCTATTTGCAAAATTGTAATTAATAATAATTAATGTTCTAAACAGCGCTAACCTTTTTAATATTTAAAATAAATTTTAAACTGTACGTTTATTTTTAATGACGTTCTTCATATTCTATACAAACTTATTTAAAGTTTGTTTTTTTGTAAAAAATTGAACGTTAGAGCTAAAAGGCGCCGCGTCACCGAATGGAAGTTCTTAAAAAAACAATGAAATTGCCGGTTTATTGAATTTCATACCAACATTTACATGTTTTCAGTATCCCGTAACAGTTTATTTCTTAGACCTTTTTCTTTAAAAACTAAATAAATACAAATTTAACATTTTCTTCTATTGAAATGTTTTACTACAAATCAACCTTTCCAATTATAATATTTGCAAGGAAACATACACCCGATCCCTTTTTGTAATTTTTCATATAACCGTATTAATTTAATCAAAACGTGTAAAAGCAAAATTTAAAAACCGACTTTAAGTTTTAATTAAGGTAATTGTGTAGTTTGTAATATTGAAAATTTCCAATTTATTTTAAATAGAATTGAATCCAAAGTCATTATAGTTATGAAAGGAAGTTCTCGAAAGCTTTTCCATTGAGAGAAGCCAAGCCAGGTATCTGTAACTTCTCTACGAGGGCTCTAATTTACATCTATCCCTTTTCATTCCTTTTTCTTCAATTTTAAAGAGAACACGTACATGTTAAAAATTCCTCTTTGCTAATTGTTATGCAAATATTTACACACCACTTCTTTTTATCTTCGCGTTTCGCAAATGTGAAACATGTAAAGAAAATTTCAACAATAAAAAAAAATTAAACGTGAAAGAAAGAGAAAGGGAAAGCAAAACAATAAGCCAGAAGATAAGCATTTATGAAACAACAAAACCGCAATTATAAGTTTCCTCGTTATGATTCCAGAGGTTGATAAAAATAGTAACCTAATCTAGTAAATGGGATAAACGCAAAATAATCCGGTTTTAACCCTTTACCAAAACCAATTCATAATAATTCCATACACATTGCTCGCATTCACATACACGCCACGCATAATCTAAATTCTGCTAACCGTTTTACTGATTTACAACCACTGATAACGGAGGAGAGCGCATATTTAGGCCGCTGTTAATCCTGATAAACCCTCGTGTGTTACTGGACGTCGGTTAATTAAGGGTAAACTAACCCTATTGCTTTTTTTCTTCTGCTAAATCGCAACCGATACCATGCTCCACAACGGGCTTCTACTGCCCTCCCACATTACCATTACATTTTCCCTTTTTCTTTTTTATGGTTCGTCGGATATGAATAATATGAACATTGGTAACCTTTAAATCAGGGATGTCCAACCTTTTAGTCTTCGTGGGACACATTGGAAATGCACTAACGATACCTAATGTGCAAAAAACATAATCTACACCTAAACCTCTTTTTACACGAATTAGGATATCAAAAATAACATTATTGCACGACCTTTATTCAGTTTTATGCAGCCAGCCCAAACTATAGTTAGGAAAAGATGTTTAAAACATTTTTGAGAATTTAGTAAAATTGTATTTTCGTTTTAATTCAAATTATTCTAAATCAGATATTTAACGATAAACAGTTTTTTTGTCTTATCGTAGCGTTTAATGCAATTAATTGATCTTAACTGCTTCCTTACGAGGTAGTCATAACAAAAATAGTGATTCTTTGCGATTTGAATTAATTTTTTTGACGCATCATAGGTTTTTATCCATGATTAACCATCCATCGAATACTAGACTAAATATTGAATATTAGCGGTACAAAGTGGAATTGCGCATGCGTGTTTAGGGGAGACGTAAAAATTTTTGATGATAAGTGAATTAACTTCTGGCATCTAACGGTTCCCGGGTTAATTTTTGCCGTGGAGGATATCGTCCGCGATACTGCAATACCGCGTAACTAGCTTTTTTCTTAAGGTCGAATTTTCAATGTTATTTGATTCAATATTAGTCTCTATGGAAAAAGCTAGTAACGCAGTATTGCAGTATCGCCGACGATATGTCTTTCTGTTTTTTAAACAGCTTTTAAAAAAACTTAATTCGCCTAAACGACTGCGGCGCTCAAACATTCATAACAACGACTTGGAAGTTCTGCTAATATTAGTAAAATAGCAAGAATATAATTGTAATTTTTATACAGCCAGCGCCAGATAAGTCGGGATATATGTATTTTTTATTATTTTTGGCTGTAGGAACATTTTGGTATTGCATTAATACGTGTCAGCATCTCAAGGTAATATTAATAAAAATAAAACTTTAGTATGGTGCCATCTTCACTCGATAGACAGGTTTTATCGTGAACAGCTCTTGCAACATTTTGTAACAACATAGATGTTATTTCAGTAGCCCAGGCTCTTCAAAAAAACACGGCATCATATCGGGTAACCTTAGTGTCCAAGGGGTTTAGGAACTCATTTTCTAGGGAAGATGTCATATAAGAAATCACGAACTCGCCGACGAGTTACTAAACTCGTCAAGAATTGTTAGAGCTTAGTTAGGAAGTGATGTCACATTCAATATATAACCCTGGCTCCACCATCAGATTACCATTTATTTAGATTTTTACAAAACGCTTTTAATAGTTAAAATTACATTAAAGATGATGACTTGTAATCAAACTTTGTTCAGTTTTTTTCTAATAAGGACCAGAAGTTCTACGAACGTAGAATTATGAAGTTGCCAGAGAAATGTCAAAAGGTCCTTGAACAGAATAGTAGAGAAAAGGAATAGTGGTAACGACAAAATACCCCTGAGTAGCATAGATCTATGGATAGGCCCATTTATAGAGAGGGCTAAGTGGAGTTCAACGATACAGCTATCCACTCTCTGCCCCTGCCCCAACAGCTTTAGGAGGCCTCAGTGGTTTATCACATTTTGGTGAATATTTGAAACACGCTAGGTTCATTTCAACACAATTTCAACAAATAAAAATAACTGTCATCATTAAAATTAAATCAACATATGTATAAGTGTGAACGTGGGGCAACCCCTAGAATGCCTTTCTGGAGGTCCTAACACAATATCATCTAGCGTTTTTCAAATATTCACCAAAATGTGACAGATTACCTTGGCACCTATTACATATATTGTTGAACTTTACTTGGACTTCTCTACAAATGGACCTAACCACAAATTTGTGCTACTCAGGTGGATTTTATCGTTACCACTATTCTTTTCCTTTATAATTAATGTTAAAGTCCATTCTTTGTACAAAAAAATGGAATTTTATTTGAAACAAAATAAACAAAATTACTTTTTAGTCAAGCAGATCTATCGCGTTTGAAACACCTACTTTGGAATTCAAAAGGACGGATGAGACTACAAATAAGGCTAAAGACGAAGAATGGGTAAGATTGTTCAACAGTTTAATGCACTAGTGGGATCTGGCCGAACTCGGAAAAACTTACGCATTGAGTGGAATTTCGGAAAGAAGACCACTACGAAACGTAGTTCGTAAATTTCTTTATCTGAAGATGCAAATATTGGCACGTCTATTAAATCCATTACTAATATAGGGTGGGCCATTTAAAATTTGCATTTTTGATCGGCTATAAATAAAAAACTAATGAATATTTTTTCAAAGTTATGAGTTTATTAGAAAGACTGAACTTTGCCATTTATGAATGTAATAGAACGTCAGTCAAATGATTGCCACGACTGGCCTTACAGTACCCCATCCTATCAACTTAATTTTTCAGTAAAATTTTTGGAAACAAAAATTTAAGAGGAAGGCATGAACGACATTTGGTTTCAACAGGACAGGGCTACTTGTCATACAGCCAACGTAACCATCGATCTTTTGCGAACCGTTTTTGAAAATCGAATAATCAGTCGAAATGCTGATGTCAATTGGCCGCCTCGGAGCTGTGATTTGAGTCCGTTGGCCAATTTTTTGTGGGGATTCGTTAACGATAAGTGTTACACGCTAAGTATTCAGAAACGATTGATGCCTTAAAACACGAAATCGAAGTTGGCATTCATGAGATTAAGCCCCAAACAATCGAGAATGTACTGAAAACTTAAGTTGATCGGATGGGGTACTGTAAGGCATGTCGTGTAAGTCATTTGACTGACGTATTTCATTCATAAGTGGAAAAGTTCAATCTTTTTAATAAACTCATAACTTTAAAAAAATATTCATTAGTTTTTTATTTATAGCCGATCAAAAATGCAAATTTTAAATGGCCCACCCTATATAATCTATATTATAAAAAGAAAGCGAGGATACAAACTTTAATAAAAATATAGTTTAGGTTATTTATTATTCTTTATAATAACTGCGTTAACATGCATATATCTATTGCAAGACGTAGTTACGCGGTATTCCACTATCACTGACAATACGGTATTTGGTAGAGTCGAAAAGTCAGCTAGTTTTGACAAAATTTTAATTAAATTGGTCAGAAACCATAATTTCTTGTAAACAATCTAGGTACGAGCTTGTAACAGATATTTTTTTCTTTTCTCGATTATACGGATTTTTCGTTATCCGAACAATGTTAATCCCCAATTAGTTCGTATAATTGAAGTTCTGCGGCGTTATTGCATTAGCATTTTTTAAGTGGAATGTAAATAAAAATTTTATAATCTTAATGAAATTAATGTTTGTTTATTTATTGATTTGTTTATATTTCACGTTTGGAACCGATGTTCACTTTCTGTAGTCAGTCCTTTTTAACTATCTACCAAAAAGCAGTGTAGGTGTATATATGTAGCTATTATAATGTAATTAAATAATTACAACTTCATTACTTCATAATTTTTTTATTATAAAGGTAAAAGACAAAGCAATAACATAAAAGTTGTGAGAGGCTTAGACAAAAGAAACCGAAAGTTAGGAAACAGTCTATTGTTTTAATAACTTTTCGCTTGAAAGTACACATAGCTCGTATTCAATGGATTTGCCTAATTTAATTTTTTCTCTTTATAATCAAAAAATTAAATTAAGTCAAATCAAATATTCTTCCGGATGGATGCCGCGTCTTTTCGTAGCAATATGCCGACGTTTCGCAAACGTTTCAGTTTGTATCTTCAGGACGGGATGCTTTGATACTAAAGTACCCTTTATTCAGGGGGTGCTATTCACACAGTGGTAGTTAAACGCCGGCTTCCGTGTGGCATTCCTATTTATCCGACCCGCTGCATAAATAATATCAAAAAAATGTTTTCTTACACTAAAAAAATGAATCAATACTACAGCGCTGAAAAGTTAAAGGAAAAAAAATACTTTATTCGGTATAAAATACGACCAATTAAAAAAAATAATCGGCGAGCACTATATCAAAAAAAAAATCGGTCCGCCGACTAAAACAAAGGTATGGTTGAAATCGTCGTTATTTTTACATTTTTCTTTGCCACGTATGATTCTGCCAATTGAATATTCGAGCCACAGTCAAATGAAATTGTTTCATCCTTACTATACCAACGTGTCAACTAGGAAAATATCGCGTTCTTAAATTAATAGCACGGTAACAATATATTTGTATTATTATTGATGGTATTATTAATTGTAATGTCATCAAGTTTGTCAGTTTGCGATGTTTTTGAGTCCTCTTCATAACCACCTGGGGGTCATATAGGCCCCTCGGGCCCCGATTTGGACAAGCCTGCTTTAAATTATTTCGATGTATATTAGATCGATTGGTTTAAAGATGGTTGTGGCCGGTATTAAGCGAGACATAAGACCGAATGCAATATTAATGTCCTCTGAGTGGATTTTCATGTGCTCGCATACATCAGTGTCGAGGGGTTGGCGGTCGAAGGGTTGGAAATGATAATGAGGTGCGGACGCGGTGAATGCATCCTCTCTCATCATCGCCAGAAAGGTGTTGCTCTCATGTAGAAAGTTTTACTAACGAAATGCCCGAAGGTTCAAAGTAAATGACGTGTTCACATGTTTGAGGGTGTCGACAGTTATAATACACATACATAGAAGGAAGCCACCCTGTACGTCGCCTACGATGACATACACCCCCAAAGTTGGGTCGTCATTAATATAAATAGCTGAGATAGTTAGTAGATTAGTTTTGCGTTGGATTTAATCTCGTGCGAGCTTGCAGATGTGCCTTGATGAAGGCTTTTTACATTTTTGGAAGTCCCTTTAGGCTCGTTTAATTTTATTGCTAATTGAAGACAAATTTGCTCTGAATTATGGTGATGGCAAACAGAACTCGTACTAATTGCGGAATAATTTTTATTGTGAAATAAAAACCACATTTTTTCGATATCGAGCTTAAGAAAAGCGAGCGGCATTAAGTAATGAATTTTTTTTTGTCTTCTAATAGATATTTACCAAGCAAACAGATATTTTAAGCTAACCTTCGATATATTTAATAAAGTAAATATTTTCTATACAGAAAGGGGCTTTTTTAGCTTTGAATTAAATTTCTAATTTCCTCGCTTGTCAATAATATATCAGTGTGCATACACAGACACATATTTCGGTTCATTATTTAGGGAAACGAATGATTGATAAAACTTCTTTGTGGGGAAATGTGTCGTTTGTCGAAAAAAAATATGTATCAACTCTTTAGTATTTTTTTTCCTTTCGCACCTGGTTCTGTTTCCTTTTTTTAAAAATAAAATATGTGCGGCCCTCGTTAGCTTTAGAATAAATAAATAAAAGGAGGAAAATTCCGACGGAAGCACAAAGTTAGAACAAAACGTGGCATTTAAAATTTAGAAGAAAATTTCATATTTCTGACAAAACAAAGAGAATGATATACAAAAGGGATGTAACGTGCCTTCATAATTTCTTTAAACTGCCATGTAGAAAACCAAGGGTAAATCTCTAAGGCCAAGACGTCTAAATATTTTAGTAAATAAAGACATTGTTAGGGAATCCTGCCTTACCCTTGAGTGGTAAAATGAAATATGGACATCTCGGGAATCCCTAAAAGGGTAAACTCGAAATATTGAATGGCAGCCGTCAGGTCTCCGTAGTTCCATCATTTAACTTTCTTTATGTAACGCGTGCAAACTCTTCAGTTCCGTTTCTTAGGCATCGATCTCGCAAATTTAATTAAATCCACTTGCTCTAAAGAAAAAACGAAGGGCGTGTATGTACACACACGCTCATATGCACACCAGCCCATCAAAAGGGCTCTAACGATATTAAATTTATGCGTGCCACTTTTTGGCAGCAAACAACCAACAAACACTCTAATCAACTTATTTCTTCGGGGTGGCCTCCGCTAAATTACATTAACCGCAACATTGCTTCTCTGTATTTGTTGTTAACCCAACATGCAGGTACAACAAATTTCTCTAAAGGGAGCCAAATTAAACCAGAAAAAAACACAACCCGTAATTTCTTTCCCGACTTACATTAGCAAAAAATTCATACAAGAACGAATTAATTTTTCTTTTACATCAACTTGATGTGGCGTATAAAGGGTTGCCTAATTTACGAGCTATTTAAAAATAAATTATGTTATAGCTTTTCGGCGTGGGGAAATTTTAATTAAATAAATGGCATACAGAAACAACCCTTTCAATTCTTCAATTTGATATTTGAAATAATTGTTTCGATAAATTAATATTGTGAAAAGGGCATTAAATGAAAAGTTTGACACGTTTACGGTTTGCTTGCATTGGCATTTAAAGGTAAATGTATCGATTCCCTTGCAAAATAAATAATTTCTCTTCTTTACTTTTTGTATTCATAATTTTCAAATAAATTTCCATAAAAAAGGCTTGTTTCTGGTGAATAAAGTTTACAACAATTTCAGTACGATTATTATTATTATTAATATTAACGGCATTTTCTTTATGTGTGTAGAGTTTGAAAATTTTATTGCATTTCGAATAACTCATTAAACTTTATTAAATTTCCTCCAGTTTTGAGTTCAATTTAATTTCTAATTAAAAGTTGTATGGTTTTCTAACTCGAAAACGTAAAACATTACTAACAATTCCGTTAATTAGTTTAGTAATAATTTCCGGGCTTGTAATAATTTTAACGAGCATCTTAAGCTTTTAAATTTTTTATAAATGGAAAGAAGCACCTGGTGCACGTTTTTCGAAGTAGTCGCCGACGTCGTCCTCTCCGACGATGATTAAGTATCAAAAATATTGTCACGCGATTTTATCCTTTAAAGAAAATTAGGTCAAGAATTTCTTATTCCTTATTTAATTACAATTTTAAATAGTCGAAATATTAATTAAAATACTCTCACGCGATTTTTGTTTCTTTTTAATTAAAATCGATGGAAGTTTCGTTGTTGTCTCTTTTAATTTAAATTTTTGCAACTTTAATTAATTTCTGTAAGGAAGGAGCGGGCGAAACGTGTTTGCTTATTAGGGAGTTTTTCAAAGTGATTGTTGATAACTTTTTTGCGACCAAAGGAGTTGAGAGATAACTTTTAAAAACCATCGAAAACATTTTAGAAAAGCTCTTTAAAAATTTATATGTTTGTAGCTGTACGATAATTTATTTTGGTGAAGCTGTTCTTTGATGTTGGAAAGCAAGTATTGGATTTGTAGATGACAGGTAAACGTACTCGAGAAAATTACTGAAATCTCATACAAAGTTCATAAACGTATATCTCGGATATTATCAAAAGTTGTCATAAAGTAATGGCGTACGGTTTGGTTTGGGAAGGCTTTGTCGACGTACGTGAACATGATGGCTTTTCATAAAACAGACAAAAACCTACGTGTACATGTACTTTATTGTTATTCGTTTGGTTTTGGGAAACGGTCTAAAGAATCTCCAGCAACATTTTACATCCAAACGCTTCAAACTCAAAACAGATTCCAGCAACTTATTTCTGTACGATGGATTTTCCTTGTTCAAGTACATTTACCGAAATTGAATTTAAATATCTGAAGTAGAAGCTCGAGCCATACGAGCAGCTCCAACGAATTGTAAAAATACTCAAACGGACTTCTTGTAGCTTTGCAAAATTGAAACTGACGATTTTAGGGCATGTTGTTTATGTTTGAAATAGGCATCATTTTCCAGACTTACGTTTCTTATTTTTATTTCTAACGGCAACGTTTCCTTTCTATAAGTTTTTATGTGTATTTCACTTTATTCAAAAACTAATTTTATGTTCAACTTGAACAACTTTTTTTAATTTAAAATATGATGAAGTTTTTTATACGTTATATATTTAAAAAATTTCATTCATGGGCTATAAGATAAAGTTAATAAAAATGTGTGACGCCGCAAAAATTTTATACGAAAACTTCAAATGAAAATGGTTTTTTGCATTGGCTTGAACACAGAGCTGTATCCAGGACTGGAATATGGAACTGTCAAGCATTATGACGGTTTCTTAAATATTCAAAAATACATAATATGTTTATGCATGCTTGCGTTTTTTGTACAATTAGATTAAATTAGATGATCTCTGCAGTAGCATCTCAAAATTATTATATCTGCCTCGGTACACCAATATTCTACTGTGGATACCACAGGCTTACGCAAATATTTCAGAATTGTACTGCGAAAGTTTTATTCGCATTTGAAACTATTGGGTTGGCAAGAAAGTAATTTCGATTTCGACAAATCGATGGCCTTACAATTTTTTTGAATCACTTCGGGCATTGTTGTAATTTTTTCTTCTTGATTGTTGATAGTAGTAACTTTTAACTTAATTTAAAAACAATTTACTTATTATTTGGTTTACATTGATTATTTTAGTGTCAAATTCAACATGAAGCGCAAAAACGAATATTTTCGTCATAATTTGTTTTTTTGCGATATCGTAAATGATTAACAAAACGCACGTATCAAAATTGGTTTACAAAAATTCGTTTCGGGAAATGTTTGGTTGAAAGAAATACATTTAACCCAACGAATGAGTATTTCTGATATGTATATCAAACACAACGAAATCTATCCTTTTTTACAACTAATCATCACTGGCAATAAAAATTAGGTTGTATACAATAACATTAGTCAAAAACGATTATGGTCCAAACCTGATGAACCAGGACAAGTCACATCGAAAGCTGAATTTTATCAAAGGTCATGCTTGGAAGGTGACGCAAAAAGTGATGATTTTGTCAATTATTTACAGCACCGTGGATGGCTCGCCTTTACCCTGCAAGGGACGAAAATGCAGTTAAGTTTTTAGTTGAGATTTTTTACTCAAGTAGTGTGTGTGTAAGAGGGATGACGACATTTCGTTTTAACAGTTTTATACTTAAGTTGGAAAATACGTTTTATTTGATACAGTGTGACTAGAAAAAAACGAGTCGGTGTGTATTGTCCTTTGTAATAAATTCAGAAAGAGGGAACCTGCGAAAGTAATTCATTTATGGCTGACGAAAGGAATTGCTCCCAACCGAACAGTGGGATTATAAAGGTGTTATGTATTTTGAGCTGCTTCTAAGAAACCAAACGATCAATATTTACTGTCAATAACTCATAAAATTGGAGGAAACTGAAAGATAAACGGCCAAAATTGACCAATTGTAAAGACATAATGTTCCACCATGACAACGTTCGACCTCACACTTCTTCAATTACTCGTCAGAAATGATTGAAGCTTGGTTGAGAACTGATATGATGTTACATCGTTCACAAGGTCCTGACTTTGCACCATTTTTTAACATCTTTACAAAACACTTTCAATGGTAAAAATTCAAATAATGGTGATGACCTGAAATCGCACTTGGTTCAGTTTTTTTCTGATAAGAACCAGAAATTTTACGAACGTGTAATCATCAAGTTACCAGAAAAATGGCAAAAGGTCATTGGACAAAATGGTACATTTATAGTTGATTATAATCCATTCTTTGTATAAAAAAATTGAGTTTCATTTCAAACTAAAAAAAACCGAAATTACTTTCTTGCCAATCCGATAGTATTCCTTAACTCTACGTCATTCAGCCATTTTCTTCCAAGGCGATCGTTGCACTTTCAGATATCTAGAAAAGATCTTCAAACCAGTTTCAATAAATAGAAAACTTTTTCCATTTGTGATACATGTTCAAAACAGCGCAGTTGCCATTTGTAAATTTACTCTGATAGTTGGTTACAACTAGTTTTTTCGAATTTTTGATATTTCTAAATCTTCAGGAATGGAAAACGGGACATCACAATTCCCGTGAATTTTTCAGAATTCTTGAAATAAAGAATATTTACTTGTTCTGAGCGCTAAACAGGCAATACTATTTTAACTATGAGAGTTTCTATTCAACCGGACAAAAACTATTAAAAAATCTATTGTTTTTTTGTTTTCAAAAAATGAGATCTCGATTTCAAATCACGTTTAATGCTTTTTTTAAGATATACTTTTGAAATTCTGAATATGTATTTTAGAAACATCTGAATCTGTATTTGTAGTGACGTTCTTGGCTTTTTTCAGGAAGATTATAAACTGCGGTTACAAAAAATGAGTCACTTCCAATTTTTATTTTAGTAGACAGATTCTGTAGCTAAATGTACTATTAAAGATTTTTTAATGCTAGAACTTGCTTTGCTGTATCTCATGCAGGTATCTATAGTCGATGAGAAACAAGAATTTTAGTTGTTTGGCTTTCAAGTCATATAGTTATACTGTCTTTTAATTTTGTAGCTTTAGTTTCCATAAATATTACACACCATTTTAAGATCCATAATAAATTGATCACGTCGATATTTCATTCTTTACTATTTATTAAATACTTTTGGTATTATTGCTTCACTCACGGAGGTAAAGGGCAATTGTAACAAAATACAAGACTGTTTAATGCATAATTTTCATAATGTTGGTTCGACCTTTATATGGTAGATGTATTTCAGAACAGCTTAGAGTCATTTTAAACATTTGGTGTTATTATAGAACCGAGTTCTATATACTTTTGAATACAGCTTTGAAGTTAATAAAAACAGTAATTAAACATTTGTCACATTTAATATGTTCTTCCATTTCTGTGGCAGGATAGGAATTTCAACACATAATTTTCTGGAATCAATATTAATGCATACTTACCTGTAGAAAAACAGTAGTAGGTATGCGGTTCAGGAATGCTGCAGATGTAGCGCATCACATAAAATTTTAAAACATCAATAGTATTTTGATATACCTAGTATGTTATTTGAATTTCATGTAACTTTATTTTGATATCATTTATTTTTGGGTTAGGTTATAATATATTGGGTTGACAACTAAGTTCCCGCCGTTTGTCAGCCTTTCCCATCGAGTGCTTATCTATAACAGTGTCGGAGTATTCCATTTTTCCTTCCAGTTCTCTTGTCTTTGGAGCGATATTTCGTGCAAAAGTTGATTTAATCACCATCATCGAACTCAACTGGGCGGTTAAAACGAAGTGCGTCTTTAAAGTTAATATTTCAATTTTTGAAAATGACTACCAATTACGAGCGTATCTTTCCGCTATGACACCCTTTCCATACACAGCACAGATGTGGTGAACAGTTTTACGGCTTTAGAACATTGATTAAAAGCAAAAAGAAGGAAATGTAGAGTACCAAGATGCAAGTGATGCGATCTATTCAGTCATAACTGCGCATGATTTGCAAATTTAGCTTCAAAATCTACTGACTTTGCGCATGCGCTTTACGGAATGATCTAACTAAGTCAGATGGTTGCGGTTCTGTACTTTGCTTCTCTGAGTTGAAGACACTGTTGATTAATATTTCCGCATGCTACGACACTAAATTATTTATCAAAAAGCTGACTGATTCTTTCTTTTATTTGAAAATTATAATTTTTGGGGTAAATTGATTTTTTATTTTCATTGAATTAAGCTTTTGCCTAAATGATTTAAACTCTAGTTCTAGTGTACTGTTTTACTACGTACGAGTTTCAGTTTAAAAAAATAATAGGTTTGTTTCTTTTTTAATAGCAATGCCTGATGTGAAAATAACCGCTAGCCACTGATGAAAAGTAACATTTTTAATACATTTTTACTTGAAACTTTAAAAATAAAATAACAATCTATTGATGTTATATTAGATAACTTAGGTAGTCCATATGGTCTTGCAGTAATTGCAAAGTATAAGAAAAACAACAAAAAAACTTTTTCTGTCTTGGTCTTTATTTATAAAAAAGAAAAAATGTAGTATCAAAAGTAAAGTTTTAATTTAAATACTAACGGTTAGAATTTACAACCTCGTTTGATGTTGTTCAAAGTAAAAATAGATTATTCTTTTGGTTTCTTGGCATTGCCTTTTCAAAGTAGATGTTTCCTTTCTTTTTTATAATTTGTATTATTGAACTCTCTATTCGAGCATTTTTGTCCTAAATTATATCGCTGTTGTCTAAACAGCGTTTCCCAACGATTTTTTTACCAAAATGTTGCGACCGACAAGTTTTGTAAATAAGACGTATCACAAAAGTTTCAATTTTTAAGTTATACATTTTTTGGCGGGTTGAGAGTAAAGATTAACCAGGCAACAGATGTGACGCGCGCACAGCCAAGGAAAATTCGACAGATGAAGTTAGTCGTCTAAAAAAGTTAATTAATTATTGTGAATCATGCTTAAAACCGAGTCCGCACATTTGAGCTCAAAATGGCACATCCCGATTTCGGGAAAATGGAGCGCGCCGCTCTGCGTCGCTCTTCATTTGTTTCCCTCGCTCAGAAATGTGTCACTTTTTGCTAGAACTTGCACATTCTGGTATTTAGTGAAAAATGTTTTACATAAATTTTTAGATTTAAAAAGAAAGGAGTAGGTAATGTACTCAAATAAAACTATGTAGGTACTTATGTGCACATTGGAAAAAAAGTGCATATTTTCCCAAAATCAAATTGTACACTTGACTTTTAACTAAAATCTACAATACACACCACATCTACTACACGATTTCCACGCAACGCCGTTTTAAAAATTATGGCGCCAAATTCAAAACGTGCTCTACCTTTAATGGCCTAAGAAAATACATACAGGTAAACGTCGTTTTGCGCCGGTTCGTTTTACGCTGATTCACAATTACGCCGGTTGGTACCGGCGTGGGATTCTCCGGTTCGGACGACACCAGAAGACAGAAATTAAAGCCAATGGTAGTGTATCATTCCCAGAATCCAAGGATTTTTAAAAGTCTTGACAAAATCTTTCAGCCATTTTTTTGGAGGTCGAATAAAAAAGGCTGGGTCACTCAGGAGATTTTTACAAACTGGTATAAAAATTATTTTTGCCCTAATGTGCTTAAATTTTATGACCCAAATAACCTTCCAAAGAAAGCAATCCTCCTATTAGAAAATGCCCCAGGACATGCGCAAAATCTTGACACCTTAGACACGGTATTGGACGTCAAGGTAATTTACATCCCTCCTAACACTACCCCCGTATTACAACCCATGGATCAGGGGGTAATTTTTACCTTTAAAGCGTATTATTTGCGCATAACATTAAAAGCACTGATTAAGGCGATAGATACTAATTCCTATATCGTCCATTATATTTGTGTTCATTTTACGCCGTTTTTTTTACGTCGGTGTCTCTTGGAACGGAACCCCGGCGTAAAACGACGTTTACCTGTAAATGGAATCCACTAGGAAGAAGAAGGCGCGGAAGACCAACAACAAAATGGAAAACACATGTACAAAGAATAATGATGGAAAGGAATTTGAGAGAGGGGGACTGGGAAGATAGAGAATTGTGGAGGTTAAAAACGACTAACCTTTAAAGGAAAATAGTCGCAAAAAAAAATTATACCTATATGGGTAATTCCATGTGAAACCGGCCACCCTGTGCTCTCCACTTTTTGAACAACTGAAAAAATATGTACGCGTGACCAAACGAAAGCTTAGAGACTCTACTTTTTAATGTTCATTGGCCCCTGAACAGAAAAATCAACTGCGCATGTGGAGACGTAGAAAAGAGCGCCGAAACCCACTCAAGATTTTATTTTTTCTTGATATTTCGTCACAAGAAACAAAAATTTTATTCTGAAAACATCAAGATTGTTTATATTATGTCTAAACACATAAATTATGTCTCTTGTAATTTTTGCCAATACGTCTTAGATTTTCGACAAATGATTGTCAAAAAATTTTCATATTTTCAATATTTGCGGCACTATTACTCCCATATAACAACTGATAATCAAAATTTTACAAAGACAAAAATTGTTTATTTTTTACATTAGAATACAATACTTTAATCCTACGCTTCTTAATGATGATTTTAGAAATCGACCAGTTCCTCCCGTAGAGAAAAATGCGCAATCTTTAGCACAATTACTCTAAATGTTTGCAAATTGGTTGGAAATAATCTCTTATCAATACATCAGAAATGTTTTTTTTTCTGCAATGATCTACAAAATTTGACAGAAAAATATAGGACAAGTCAGACTATACAGTTTGAAAAATTGAAAGAAAACAACATTTTCTATTAAATATCTCATACATTATTTATCAAAGCGCGTATTTAGCTCTGTAAGGAGAAATTGTTAATTTCTAAAATCATCATTAAGAAGCGTAGGATTAAAGTACAATATAACCTGATTTTGTGTGGTTCTTTTTTATGCGAATTTTTTTTTGTGCGCTCTGTTTTGTGCAATTTTTTTTATGCAATTTTTTTTGTGCGATTTATTTTTATGCGGTATATGAATATCAGCGGCGTTGGAACTAACTTTATGGTAACAAAAAAAAATCAACTGAAATCCTATCTTCGAGCGACGAAAGCGATTTTGGACCAATTTATCGCAAGAAGATGCGCGTTTTAGATTACGACGAGTAGCAGCGAACTATTTAATCTACAATTTGAAAACTTCTCCATGTATATGTACAATGAAGAATTAAATGTTTTTACAATTTTTCCAGGTCTAATTTAATTATTTAATTTAATTGAAAGCATTTTTTCATCTATTTCGTAAATAATTGATGTATTTTTTAAGTGCAACTTGTTTTATATGAAAATTTTTTGACCTTCATTTGTCGAAAATCTAAGACGTTTTGGCAAATATTACGAGAGACATGATTTATGTGTTTTGACATAATATATACGATCTTGATGTTTTCAGAATAAAATTTTTGGTTCTTGTGACGAAATATCAAGAAAAAATGAAATCTTGTGTGGGTTTCGGCGCTCTTTTCTACGTCTCCACATGCGCAGTTGATTTTTCTGTTCAGGGGCCAATGAATATTAAAAAGTAAAGTCTCTAAGCTTTCGTTTGGTCACGCGTACATATTTTTTTAGTTTTTCAAAAAGTGGAGAGCACAGGGTGGCCGTTTTCACATGGAATTACTCATATGTATTCTGAAACGATATAAAAAATTTTATAAACAGCCCTACCTCTCCTTGTTTTTTGTAATTGTTGATTGGGCTAAATTTAAAAAAAAATAGATCGCGCCTGTATAAAGACAGAAGAGCACTGATATAGATCTACCAATAAAAATTTGATTTATCAATTTAAAGATATAACATTTTAGTTGAAGCTCAGCTTCTAGTTCGAACAATGAAAAAATGAGGATTACAGAAGTTTTAATTAGATTTGTTAGTGGAATTAATGGAATTTTCAATGTTTTCAAAGCACTTTTTCATGATTCATATATCCACAATTATCGCCATCCGAAATATCACAACGTTATTACATTCCTTTTAGTAAAGAACCATAACCAACTAGCAATAAAAGTATTATGAAAACACCCGTGTCGATTAATTTTGTTGTTGGTATTCATTTTCCATTGTGAATAAAAAATATTCTACAGAGTAATTTCAATCTGATTATATCAACAAATGTAATTCTTCAATATAAATGTAACTGTACAAATTATGTATAAGCATTCACTTTTTTAACTTGGGTATCAACTAAATTATTTGTTTCCAGTCTAAAAACAAATTTTAACAAAAAACATTTTTAATTCCGATATCGTTTAACTCTGTCTAAATGATGATATTTTTCCCATTTATTTACCACGGGATTTTTGCAGTTTTTGGAAATTAATTTTTTTCTTATTCAGTAACTTACAAGATATTAATGTATGTGCTTCTTTTATAATCCCTTCAGATGGGGAAAATGTTAGTACCTATTTGAATGAAACATTTATTTTTTACTATAGGTACTTATAAATTGTAATACTTGAGATTTTCTTAAGAAATTCAGTATTGTAACAATTTCGCTAGGGTTCGAAGTAGGGTTGCGAATATTTACACTTATTTCAGCAATACTTAAAATTTATTTAATAAAAGAATTACAAATTATTTACAAAAATAACTAAAATACTAGAGGATTTACTTAATAAATATTTAACTTATTTACTAATTCACTTACAGTTTAATACACTGCACTAATATATTTACACACCTTTAAGTATTTATTCGCATCGCGCGTGCGAGATCACCCTGAATTTCACCCAGAGCCAGCGTGAAGAATTGAACTGAACTAACATCGCAATCAGACCCGCTTACACCGGGTGTTTCATTTAAAGTGCCACGAGCTTATAACTGCTAAACTAATAAAAATTTCAAAAAAAGTACAAGTATAAGTTTTTTAATTTACACAATTTATGGACTGACAAATATAAATTTTGTTTTGCTTTTGATATAACCGAGCATCGTGTCAACTTTCTTATCTTAAAAAGAAGTGTAATCATTTTTTTATATAATTGGATAGTTTTCCAAAAATGTATACCAAGTTACCATTTAATTAATAAATTGATTCCAAAAAAATATTTTTAATTGGAATTACGAGAGATTTTAGTGAAATGCTACGAAGTTACAATTTCAAAAATTTTTTGTTTGGAATTAGACTTATAAAATTCTAAAATAAATTTTTGACTGCAATATCAAAATTTTTTCATCTAAAGGGATCGTAGTAGAAACAAAATGAACAATATTAGGTAAATAATAGATTATAATAAGCAAGATAAAAAATAACTTCCAAAAAGTGCAAAAACTTCTTGTTCAATGAATGGGCAAAGTATCGTCATTTACAATAGAAAGAGTTAAACGGCATCGACATTTTTTTATTTTTTTTTACTAATTTTTTTTAGACTGTAAACAAATTATTTAGTTGATTCCCAAAAAAAATAAACTTGTTAAATAACGGACACCCTAATAAGCAGAAATATTTCGAATTATTTGTGATTTAGTTGAATAGAGAATTCATATTATATTGATTCAACATTAACCTTATGATATGGGAACCGAAAATATAATTGAAACGTTTCATATTGTGTCTAAATTTATTTAAGAGATAACTCAAACAGAAATGGGGGCGAAAAAAATAAATTACAACGTCTGCGACATTTCATTATCGGAATTTGTAAAAGACAAGCGGCGATAAAAGCAAAAACAAGTTAAATTCTAGAGTTAGTTGAAAGGTAAAAGATATATTCGTTCAGTGAAACGATTTGTAACACATTTGAAACCATTTCTCTCAAATGTTGAAATAAATTTCCTAAAGGGAAAGCAAAGTGTGTCTCGAATAACAATACGAAGGCTACTCTTGTATTTTTTTGCTGTATGTATATAAATAAACAACGTCTGAAGCGACTAAACGGCTTTGTTCCTTTTTTATTTTGATAAATCCCGAAAGTAAAAGAATTATTAAAAAAAAACCCAAAAGAAATTTTAAGAAATAAAGCGCGATATTCATAACTGTCTCGAACACGTGGCTGTTAGATAAGACGTCATCCCCTTCAGTGACTTCAAAGAGAAATTTGATATTGAAATTTCAAGTAGGTGGATGTGGATTTCTACATCAACAGTCACAAATTAGCTTCTTTTTTCGATGCCTTTAGGCCTTCGGTATTTTTTATTCATTCGCTGTGTCATCTTTTACTGCCTATAAACATCTCTTTCTCGCTTTACGACATATTGGAATCTGCATTCGTTATTATCTGTTTACAAAAAATTCGTCTCTTAATTTATTTTTGGATTGCGACAAAAAATTTGGACCACCCATTCGACCGCAATAAAACCTAATCATCTGCGATAGTTGCGTGGAAAGAGAAATCACTTTCCCAAAAGCCATTTAGCAAACTTCAAAGTTAGCAATAAATACAAGTTGAATCCATAAATATAACCAACTTTTACTACTTACTTTTCTTTTACAAAAAAATTTAAATGAGTTCTTTTAATCTTTTAAGAAGCGCGTTTCTTTATAAAACGTTCTCATTTTATTTCAATAAAAAAAATTACATTATAAGAAGATGGCTCTTAATTCCCCCCATATGAAGCGTACAATATTTTCTATACGTATTTTTGATCTTTCGAGTATTTCGAAGCCGAAAAGACGAAGAATATAAATAAAATGGGAAATAATTGAATAGGTTTAGCAAAAGCGGCTTTAACGGCGAATGAATTGAATACCAAAACGCATCTACGTGCTTTGTTCGCTTTATTGCATGTTAATTTGCTAAAATTAGTTATCGATATCTATTTGAATATCTGTTGGGGCCCTTTCGATCCTTTGATGTTGAAATTATCACGTTTCATATGTAATTAGAATTTAATTCAAAGTTGTTACAGCATGAACGATACACAAATCTAATTGCATGTTTCCTATAATGTATCTAAAGTTTAAGCTGCTTAAAGCATATTTTTTAACTTACATATTTGTATAATTTTTATTTATACTTATATGGGAAAACTGTAAGTCAAAGAAAAGCCTTTGCATTTCACTAAGGAGCTGCTGCTTCTTATGGACGACTAAAACCTTTAATATAAAAGCGACAGCTTGGCACAATGTCTTTTAGCTTCTTAAGCTTTTGATTAATTTTCTAATGAATCCATTAACGTGATAACATTTCCATTACGTCGGGTTATTAAGACGTTTAATTACGTTTCGATGGTCATCGAAACGACTTCTTCGACGAAAATTAAGGAAGTGTAGCCAATCTATAAAAATAGGTCGTTTCTGACACTTTTTGAAAAATGATCTCGAAGATGCGTTTTGATAACGTTTAAAAAATTACAAGTTTTTTAAAGATTTGTTAATCGATCTATATAAACAGCACGTTTGTAGAAAGAAACCGGTGCGGGTACTTATGTACGCGCGTTAGAAGTCATACTTCTTTATGGTTATTAAATTAAATATAACCATGTGTTACTTTGCGTACCTTGCGTCTGTGTATATCTAGAGTAGCGGTAGCGAACCAATAGCATGCGTGCCGCAGGTGGCATGTATAAATATTTTTATCACGTGATCGATTCTTCAATTGTGTCCCCATTTTACAACAAAAAGCGTAAAAAAATTATCGGTTTAAGAAAGGACTTGGAAGTAAAATGATCGGTTATTCGACAGAAATAAAAAAATGCAGAATATTAAATAAGAACTTGGAATGCCATTCCCGAAATCTATAATTGTTGAAAAAAACAAGCAACTGCTATATTGCCTATTTTTTCTTAGAGTTATGATTGCCAGTCATTAGTTTCGGAAATAAATTTTATAAAGTCCACTATTGATCAATTTTGTAAAAACTATTCAGTATTTCGAAGAACCAAAAGATGGCCATTATGTATTTTTTTCCACTTGCTCAATCTAAATGGAATTAACGCACAAATATATGGGTCAATAATTGATAATCGGCCGAAACACATTTCCAGCATTTTTCTATAATTTTAATATAATATTTAAACTTAATAGTATTTTTATATTGTAGTACAATATTTTATTTATATGTGTACACACTTTGGTAAGTTTATGTTTCGTTTATAATTATCAAAAAAATTACAGAAGTACTAAACGTCATATATCCTGTCAGGAGAATTTTCAATTTCGTGCAAATTTGTGATTATGAATTAATGATTTAATAATAAATTACAAAGACTTGACTATTTTTACATTATATAGATATAGACCTAAAACTATTTTACATTTTATTTAGAATCGTATGATTTTGAATACGTGAATTTTTATTTTAAATCAAGGAGAATCGTTAACGCGTCATTAGCCTGCCGAAGTTTAAATTTGAATGTTCTACGTTTTAAATTAATACGGAAAAAGCCTGAGATGCGCATATAGCTAGACGCGGTAACCATGATTATGATTGGTGAAGAGGAAAGCGCTATGTCGGCAGTTGGTCCGGTGTTGTAGACAAATGTGACGTATTTGGCTTGTGTTTCAGACAATTCGTCATTAGCCTGTCAATCTATTAAGAGGAATAATTCTGTTTTTTGTACTAAATCATCATGTCTAGCGGTATAGTTCATATTACCTTATGATTTTATTTCTATTTTTGATATTATAGTGTATATAAATTATAATGTGCGTTTTCGTCATTTTCCTGTCATCATTAGCCTGTCATTTTCGTAACAGAATAATGACGCTTTAGGCAGGAAAATGACTAAGGCTTTATATATACCATATATCCATATATATGTTATTTATATATACCATATTATATATATCTGTGTGTGGGTTTTTTTTTTAGTTTTTTTTTTGTTTTGTGTGTGTGGTTAATTTAAGTCTATTAAATAAATATTAAAAGTTTATAAAACTAGACAAAAAATATAATAAAATTTTTGTACTCCTTTTCGGCCGATTATCAAATATTGACCCATATAATGGAACTTATTTTTCTGATCAGCCTTCGAAACAAAGAACGATTTTGAAAACTTTAGCGGTGATGTGGATGGAAACACATACTATCGAAATAGCCAAATTAGAAATTTTACTAACTGTAATTAAGCTATTGTTGTCAAAATACAAAGAAAAAAATTAAACTAAAAGAACCAGTAAAAAAAGGGGGCATTGCGTATTACATAGACATCCGAAAAACAGAGTGTCCACAATGAAGTGTCATGGTTTTGTAATTAAATGGCAATCCTGCACCAATTTATTGCAAGATGAAGAAATAGAAGATGATTATTGAACATTTTTATAGTCTTTATTATATTTAATTTAGTTAATTTCATTTTGCACTTAATTTTAAGATTCGTATTAACTTTTTTGTTGTTGCACGGGGAAAAAAATATCCTTATAATAACTATCCGTGTCGCTATTTTAGCTATACGTAGTATATCTTTCACAGGGATACGCCGTATAGCTAATTTAGCTATCCAGAGTTTCCTTATTGTGGATATTCAAAGTGACATTTCGTCAGAACAACGATTCGATTGGCTAATTTAGCAATAGGGCGTATCCCTGTGAAAAATAACTATACTACGGATAGCTCTAATAGGGATACGGATAGTTATTATAAGGATATCATTAATAGTTGCCTTTGAGGTTACGTTAGATAGTTGTTATAACGATATTTTTTTCTCCGTGTGGGAAATAAATGGCGCATAATGTGAATGACATTAAAGAATCGGCAAAATACCTTCAAAATCCTTAAAACCAAAGTATGTTCTATGTGGTGTATAAAATACACCGCGCGAGTAATTGCGCTATGGTAAACTGCACGTGTAACCAAGGGTTAAGGGTGGAAATGAAAGCGATCTGGTCATTTCCCAAACCTGAAAGATAATTCATTTGACGCGGAAAAATATGAACTTCTAGAATATATAAGACATAATCGCTAAAAAGGACTGGACAGAACAGAATTATTCGAAAACACCAACACGCCATTGAAATCTATCCGAATTTCGTTTTATGATTGTTGCCTACTTAAGAGACGCACACGAACAATTTTTACATCATTTAATCAACATCGAAATTACTTTCCAATGCAATAATTTTTATTGATCTAAAGAACAAGAGAAATCTTAATGGCAGATGGCTGTCGCTCTTTTCATATTAATTGTTTTAAGTAATTTTATACTTAAGACACCCCTACACACTAAGAACTATATACCTAGTATCAAAAATAGACGAGATTTTCTGTATTACAAAAACAACTTCAATTTTGTTGACCACTGGAATTTGTAAAGAGCTCCATTGTTGTTCATTTCAAAAAAGTAAACTCTGCTAAAACATAGAACTAATTGTTCACGTGGTTTGAAATTATTTTTACTCACTTTGTATTTGAATATTTCGAAGTATGCTTTGGAACAATGAGTTATATATGACTTTATTTAGGTCAAACTACATTTAATGGAAATATGTACCTGTCACATAATTAAGTTGTACCAAAATTCATTTCTACAAAATAAAAGCCGTAAATTATTTAAAATAGGTATTTGTAATTATTACGTAAAAGCAAAATTTAAAAAAAGAATAGCTTTCTGTTAGTGAATTTTTTACACTGCATGTATTAGTTAAGGCGATATTTATTATTTCTTTTTTCAGGGTAAATATGATTTTTGTCAAAACACTTACATACTTATATTTTATAATTCAGTGTCTCTTTAATAAATATCTAAATTACAAAGGATAAAACATATACCATAAATGCAGGTATAGAAATTGGAATTTCAATTCAAAGTTTTACATTATGTTTTGCTACGACGCGTGTTGAAATGAGTCGTAGAATACTATGTGCATTTTTATTGAAAAACAGATATATTCCTAAGTACCACCGACAGGTATGAGTTATCAGCTTTTGTAGCTCTATGTTAACTTTCAGATTATATCAAAATTAATATAAAAGAAACAAATTTAAAAAAGAATTAAGAAGTCTATAGAGACTTTCGTGGAAAAAGCTACAATTAAAGTACAGTCGAACTTCCATAAGTCGAACGCCGATAAGCCGAATTTTTGATACCTCGAACTGAAACCAGTTTCCCTAAGATTTGCCTATCTCAACGTTAATATTTTTATGTCAATAACTCGAATTTTAGTAAATCGAATTATTTAATAAATCAAAGCGTTTTACAATTCATTAAATTCAAGTTTCCATTAGTAAATAGGTTGATGACTCGAAGTTAAATTTTACATATATATATATATGTAAGGTTTTCACAGCTAGTGCTGTCTCCCTTCTTTTAACCAGACTCTCCATAAGTCGCGTTGTTCCCAATCTCCTTCCTCTAGACCTCTCGTTCGCATAGCTTCATCTACTTCCTTCCGCCACGATCTTTTTGGCCTACCTCTCTTCCTTCTTCCCACTGGGCTCCAGTCTGTAACTTTACTTATCCACCTGTTATCCGATCTTCTGGTATGACCGTACCAAAGTAATCTTTTAGTTTCGATGTATTTAATCGCGTCCTCCTTCACTTCCATTCTTTGCCTGATTTCCTCATTCGTTATCCTGTCCATCCTAGTTAGTCCGCAACACCTTCTCCAGAACTCCATTTCCGTTGCCAAGATGTTTCCTTTTTGCTTTTTGTTTATAACCCAGAGCTCTGCGGAGTATGTCATTATACTTCGTATTATGGCTGAATATATCATCTGTTTGGTTTTTTTTCTGATGTTCTTGCTCCATAATACCGGATGTAATTGTTTTATAGCTGTTCTTGTTTGTGCTAGTCTGTTTTTGATTTCACTGTCCGTTGTTGTCTCCTTTGTTATCATATATCCTAGATATTTATATTTGTTTGTTCCTCTTATCTCTACCTTGTCCTCGATCTCCAAATTTTTGATATCTTCATCGGATGTTGTCAGGTACTCAGTTTTGTGTAGGTTCATTTCTAGGCCGGCTTTCAGGTACTCTTCTCTTAACTTTCGTACCATATATGCGAGATCGTCTTCATCTTGGGCGATAACAATTTGGTCGTCCGCAAAGCACAGAGTATAAAGATGTTCGTTCCGTATCGGTATTCCCATTCCTTGACATTTTTGTTTCCAGTTTTTCAAAGTATTTTCTAGGAAAATTTTAAATAAAGTTGGGGAAGTGGGGCATCCTTGTAAAAGTCCTTTCGATGTTTCGAATGTAGTTGTTATTTTGTTTCCCGTCTTAATACGTACTGTGTTTCCCTTATACATGCTCTGAACTGCTCTTATTAGTTTCGGTGGTATATTTAGCTGCCGCATTGCTTTCCAGATGCCGTTTCTAGGTACCGAATCATAGGCCTGTTTTAGATCGATAAACGCCAAGTGTACCTCCCTTTTTTTCGCTTTTTCTTTTGGATGATTTGCTGGATAGTATAGATATGGTCAGTGCATGACCTCCCAGCGGTAAAACCAGCCTGTTCTTCCCTATTTTTCCTTCTATGTTGACTTCTATTTTGTTTCTTACAATTTTGCCGTATAGTCTTCCTAGTGTTGCTATAACGGAAATACCACGGTAATTTTCACATTTCTTTCTATCTCCTTTTTGTAAATGGATGTCAGGTTCGCTTCTTTCCACTCTTTAGGTATATCGTCACCATTTATTACCTTTTCAAACATTCGTTGCAGCATTCTGTATAATTTTTCCGTGCCGCATTTAATAAGTTCTGGTACAATGCCTCCAGGTCCTCCGGCTTTATTGTTTTCATTGATTTTATTGTTTTTCTAACTTCTTCTAATGTTACGCAAATTTCTCTTTCTTCTGGATTTGGTGTTATATTTTCTATGCATTTGGCAAAATCTCTTCTATTTTCTGTAAGTAAGGTCTTGTAGTGTGTCCCCACTCCTGGTCTTTTATATTATTTAAGTTCACAGTTTCTCTTCTGTTCGTTTTGTGGCTTTAATTATTTTCCATGCTTCCGAATTCCTCGTTCCTCCTAAATACTGGTCAATGTTAGTGCATGTCTTTTCCCATATTTGGTTCTTCTCCTTGTTTGTGAGTCTTCTCACTTCTCTATTTTGCTGTTTATATTTTCTATAATCGTTGTCGCTTTTGGTACTGAGCCATTTATTATATAGTTTTTTCTTTTCTTTTATTTTTGCTACTGTGTTCTCCGTATAGTCCCATTTGTGTACCTGGTTCCTTGTTTCCATTTCTCCCAATGCTTCAAGTCCTGCTTTTTTAATGCAGTCTTTAATATGTTCATAAGTGTTCTCTACTGTGTCGTCATATCTGAATTCTATTAATTTTTGATCTAATCTTTGTTGGTATAGGTTTTTTATTGTTTCATCATGTAACAGGTACAGCTTTAATCTCGGTTCTACTCTTGGTTCTTTTCTCTTATTTTCTGTTTCGTTTCCTTCTGGGTCTTTGCTCTCTCCATTCCATGGGAAGTACATCCTGGCCATCAGCAGCTTATGGTCGCTACCACACTCTGGACCTCTTTTAACTCGTACATCTTTTACTACTATCGTACTCCTTTTTTTTAATATTATATAGTCTATTGTAGATTTGAGTCTTCTTGTTTCTTGTGTCCAAGTAAACTTATGTATATCTCGGTGTTGGAAGAATCCATTCATGATCTTCAAACTCTCTAGTTGGCATATTTCTATTAATTTTCTCCATTTCCATTTTCGGTTTCTTCCCAAATCTTCCTACAGTATCGTCATTTTGTCGTCTGCCCGTTCTACCGTTTAAATCCCCAGCTATAATAATTTCTCCTCTTTGTTTTATTTTTGCCGCTTCTTCTTGTAGTGTGTCCATAAAGTTCTCTTTCTCTATAGCTGGACTGTCATCGGTTGGTCCATAAACCCCTAATACTGTTATATTTCTACCATAAAGTTTTAGGTTCACTTTCAATAGTCTTTCATTTACCGCTTCCCAGGATTGGATGTTTCTTTTGTATTTTTTCTTAAATAGGATTCCGACTCCTGCTTTCGCTCTCTGTTCTTTATTTACGCCACTCCAGATGTGGATATCGTCTCCTTTCATTTCTGTTCCGTTTCCTTTCTTTTCGTTTCAGTAATAACAAGCATATCCAACTTCATTCTGTTGAATTCACTTATTATCTCGTTTTCCTTGGTCTTCCATCCTTGTATATTCCATGTGGCAAATCTGAGTTCTCTCGTCTTCTTTTCTTCATGTTCTTCGTCTGGTTAAAATTTCCAACTGAATCCTGTAAATCATTAGCAGAATTGCCCCCCGTATCCGATAGGGCTCCCTTTTTCTGAGGTGTGGATTGCCACCGGGGATAAATTTTGAATTTTTCATCCTGCCATTTGTTTTCCAAAATCCTTAAGTTTTTATGTGAGATAGGTTGTTTACGCCTAACGCCACAACCCCCTTCTGGAGGGCCTATTTGTACAGCCGCCCACTGTGGGTCAGACACTGTACTAGGTGGTTCTTCCGCCCTCTTAGCCATTGTGTCTCATCTTCATGAGCCATCCTCTGCCCTTGAAGCCGTTGACCGGTTTTCGCCTGTGATCCCAGGTAGGAGCCCTTACGGGGTGCTATCAGCCGGGCCAACTGAACCCTGGTTTTTTTACGAGGTTGTTACTCCTCCCCCTCCTCCTTTTTTCCGGGCTTTTTTTATAAAATTTCTACCTCGAAGAATTAAGGACGGGTTGGTTTGGTGTTATTGATGCTTTAAAAGCTATATTGTTAACTACGATGAAAAGGTTTTATACTACAATACAATATTTAAATACTAATTTATGTTTAAATGCCTTATGAACAGTTAGGAATTTTAAGATGGTTTTACCGCTTCTTTTACAACAAAAGGAACTATTTTTACATTTTAGTTTTCTGTTTGGTAGTTATTCGTTGAGTACGACGAGTTACAAATGCGTTTTACGTTCTTTATAGCTTGTAACAGAGTATAACAGAAAATAAAAAAAAAAATTATTACTTTTTCTAAAATTATTTACGTATTAACATGGAGTGTAAACGAAAATTAACAAGTTTAAGCATAAGGAAGAAAATTAATCTTATAAAAGAATTGGAACGTGGGCTCAAAAGAAAAAAGGATATAGCTAAAGATTTTGGTATTCCCGCAAACACTATCAACCATTTTAAAAAACAGAGTCCTAATTGAAGCTGCTGAAGATACAAATGACAAATTGAAAGTTTCTGAAATTCCTAGCGATGACAGCATTATAAGTAAAGTGCTAGAAGAAAATAAGAAAAACTGTGAAAGTGAAAATTAAAATGAAAGTGATTATAAAAGTCATACAGATGTTACAGTAAACATCCCTACAACAACTCAAGTTCACAATACAAGAGATACTATTTCTCTGTTCCTATGTGCTCAAGAAGATGTTCTTACAGATATAATTTATTATCGGTAAGATCATTGGAAAAATTTGTAGAAACGTAACATTTTGGAACAATGAAGCAAGACAATTTTAGATTACTTTCAATTTAACAGTAAATAATATGTAAATAACTATTTTTTAAGGTCTTAATAAAAATAAATAATGTTAATCATTGTAGATCAATTTTGGTTATTTTCTATAAAAAATGAATGATATATATATATATATATATATACGGAAGTATTTAACTGAACTTCTTTTGGTAACTCGAATTTTTGATAATTCGAATTAGTTTTGATGTCCCTTCGACTTCGACTTATTGAGGTTCGACTGTATATTTTAAGAAATACTTGTTTTCAATTTTTTAACTTATACTTCTTTCGAGTCGTTGAGAGTGAAATTTTAACAGGCAATGTAAACAGCAAACGGAAAAAATACATTGTAAAACCTCTCCAACACAACAAGTGTTGGTTCTTGCCCAAACCTTTACAACACGACCCTATACGCATACGTGCTTGAAGGTTAAAACGCAGACGGACTGCCCTGGAAACTCTAGAGCATTTAAGAACCTTCGATTCCAACTCACATATAAATCGAACGCATGGCGGCAATTATTTAGTCTACGAAAATCAACACCACGGAGCGATGTCAAGTCTCCTAGTGGAAATGCTCAAGGTTACATCAAAAGTCAGTCTCTTGTTAGAACGCTTGAGAACATCGAAGTGAACACCATAAACAGCAAAATAGGGTGCAATTAAATTATTTAAGGATGTAATAGTTAATTAAATAAATAACCAGTATTTTGGTTACTTGGGTTAGTAAGTTGTTATATTATTATTAAATATATTTAATTGTTATTTAAATAAATCCGGCTTTTAATATTCACAGCCATAATTGGAATCCCAGTGAAATCGTTACAATATAATGCTTATCTCTGGTACATTTCATAATAATTATTGATAGCACCAGAGCTATGTATTTGTCTAACAGATTAGATAGAACGAGCATTAAGCATATAACCGTACAGAAAAGTTCATACGGTCAAAATGTCGGTGTAGGTATAATATTTAACTATAAGAATAATTTGTTTTTTTTTAAATAATCCTATTTTAGTAGGTACTTACCTACCAAAATGAAGATTGAAATAATATCGCAAAAATATACGATACTGATAATAAGTAACAAATCGATAATGTTGCGAAACGGTCAAAATGACTGGGGTCGCCGTTCCAATATTAAGAGGTGAAATGAAGATGATCCCGTCATTTCTCAAATTTGGAATATAGCAAATTCGTAGTGGGGAACATTGTGCTTCCCGAATATGTAGGAAATAATCACTGGAGTGAACTGGAGAGGGCAGTATTATCTAAAAATATATCAGGCCATTGAAGTCTATGCGATTTCTCTTTATGATTGCGGTCTAATTAAGTAACGCCCACGAACAATTTTTTCTATCATTTAATCACCATTGAAATTACTTTAGAATGCAATAATTTATATTGATCTGAAGAGCAGTTAAAATGTTAGTGGCATATTACTTGTAATTTTTTATATTTAATTTTTTTTAACGTACAACGAACATAGCATCTAATTACGTACATTTTTACTAAAAAAACTAGTTAGAAGTTAAGAAATTATAATTTTTTTTTTCTATTTTGATTCAGGAACGTCTTTTTAAAGTATCCAGCTATAATGCATAAAATAATCATAATGCTAATATAACACGAGTAATAGTTAGAAAGTTAAGTCAGTAGTCACTATTACAAATAAGTTTTTGTAATCATATAATAAAGTTAGGAAATACTTTTCTTCTAGAAAATTTTGTCGACCAGTGTTTTAGAGCTGATTTGCTTTCGAAATGTTTATAGGGTCTTTAAGTAGTGTTTTTTAAGCATAATGAGATGTATACATGTACATAAATGTATCCCATGTTACGCTCATGTTAATAAACTTGGTATGTTTCGATTTCATACAAATTACCAACTTCTGCAAGATAGGTTACCAGCATTTCAATCAGAAATTAGGTCATGTGCGTTGAATTGGTATTAGTTTGCGCGGTATAATATCATAGCTCCACATTAACAATTATGTTTAACTTGTTCGATGAATGCCGTGGATAAGATACAATGTAATATACAACCTGTTTAAACAAAAGGGGAGACGATTTTTAGGATTATACAAATTTGGAAATAAAAAATATTTTTAAAAAGTGCTCTGGAAGTCACTTCAATGCCACACATCCTAATAAAACAAAATAGAAACGTTCAAAAATTTTGTTCTTTGTTTTAATAAAAACTTTTTTTATCACAGGTTTTTGTGATTGTTAGAAAGCCTAAGTTTACATCTTTTCAAGTGATATCAAATATGATATAAGGAAAGTAAAAATAAAGAGCAAATACATCCACTTCACACTGAAGTACAAAATAAGTCTTAATCTCCACTACCTTGTTGTTTATAATGGGTTTGACCTTTTTCGTACCTAAAATTAGTACTTACTATAAATCATACATTGTAATACGTTATAAATTTTACATTTCTTACATGGTCTTCATATATAACTTTAGAAGTTATTATGCAGAAAATTTATAATTATTTAACATTTTTTCTATCAATTCTTGTCGATTCCGGAAAATGTGAACATAAATAACAGCTCGCTCATAAAATACGCTTAATGTACTACCATTGACAAAAGATATATTCGTGCGTCGCCTTATATTTACAATAAATATGGAAAGCAAAATTTAATATTGTGTATGGTTATTTTATGTGATGCGTATCGGATGAATCCATAACAAAATAAAGCTTTTCTATTTGTTAGCATGTTATGAATGACTTTACATATTCAAAAACCTCTTTTGAACTATAAATTAAATTAAGTAACACTTAGAGACCTTATATTTTAGTCTAGGTTATGTCTGTGTTCATAAATTCTAGTAGTGTAATTTAATGGCGCTCATTTATCAGTGTGTTTTAAGTAACCTGTATAATAAAAACAATTACAACACAGTTAAAAAATGTTAAGCATTTATAATAACTACAATTATCTCCAAAATATACCGTAGATATCATATTATTGTAATGAATTCGGTGTGATTTGAACTAGAGTAGTGAATATTAAAAGTCGGTTTTATTTTAACTAACAATTCAATTTAGTTAAAAATGAAATAACAACTTAATAACAAAAGTAGCCAAAATCCTGGTTAATTATTTAATTAATTATCATAACTTCAACTAATTTATTTACACACCATGTATTTATTTTCACTATTTGCCATATTTACTTTGATGTAACCGTAATCATGTTTTTGAGGAGATTGTCTATCACCGCGATGCGTTGGCCTTATATGTGTGATGGAATTTATATTTTTTAGTGTATCTAGAGCTCCAAGAGAATTCTCTCTTCGATTGGCCTTCAACCACAAATGCTTCAGGGTCACCGTATTCAAGCGCTTGTTTCAAGAAAACACCTGAATATTCCGTCTAGCGCTACTTATATTACAAATATATGTATATTAGGGTGGCGCAAAAAAACCGAATATTTTTTTTTTTGAGTCTCGAGTAAAAAAATGTTAGTTTTTGATGTTTTAAGAGCTACCACAAAAGGACAGCTCAAAAAAAAATTTGAAGAGGTCGCAAAAACCGTCAAAAATCGAATTTTTGTTTTTTTAAATTTTTTTTCTCGTTACAGTATAATTTTATAGACAAACAAAGAAAAAGTTTTAATTTAAAATTTGAGTTTTAAAAGGTCGCTCAGAATATTTTTTTATTTTTTAGTGCAACACTTTCGATTTTTTTCGAGCGACATTTTAATATTCAAATTAAAATTTCATACATTTTTTTTCTATTATTTAGTAAAATAATCAACAAAAATTTACCACGAGATGAACGGAAAATCAAACAAATAACAAAAAAACATAATTTTATTTAATCAACTACAACATTTTAACAATATTTAAATAAACTTTGTTCATCTCGGGGTGAATTTTTGTTGATTAGTTTACTAAATAATAGAAAAAAAATGTATAAAATTTAATTTGAATATTAAAATCTCACTTGAAAAAATCCAAAGTGATGTACTAATAAATAAAAAAAATTCTGAGCGACTTTTTAAAACTCAAATTTTAAATTGAAACTTTCAGAAATTTATTTTTTGTTTGTCTATAAAATTATACTGTAACGAGAAAAATTTGAGCGACCTCTTAAAAATTTATTTTTGAGCTGTCCTTTGGTGGTAGCTCTTAAAACATCAAAAACTAACATTTTTTCACTCGAGACTCAAAAAATAAAATAGTCGTTTTTTCTGCGCCACCCTAATGTATACATATGTAGCTCATAAATTTTTTTACATATCTATCATTATTTTTGTCTATCGTTCAACAATTTATATTGTATACATATTAAGGTTTTCCAAAAAAATTGATATATTTTTTTCACCCCCACGTGAAAATTTTTCAGAATACGTTCATATCAAAAATTCTGTTCAAATCCTAATCCTCAATTTTAATTTTACGAGGTCTCTCATTGAACTTAAAGATTTTCCATTTAAATAACTTAGGAAAATGTTTTTTTAACATTTTCGCTCCCGCAAACTAGGTAATCATTTTTTCTTCAAAAAATTAATTGGTGATTCATTATTCGCATTAAATTCTCTAAAAAATATCTCAATAAATTAAGTGACATTCAATGCACCACAATTTTTTTGTATCGTTAATAGTTAGAAAGTTATAGACTCATTAAGTCTTATTTTTATTATTTTATAATTATAGAATTATAGAATTACACCTGGACACAGGTATAAAAAAGGCAAGATATATATATATATATATATATATATAGAAGGTTTGATGCTGATACATGATCTTCAATTAATTTTATGACAAACAAATTATTCCATAGATATTTTCCAGGAATAAATTTAGGTTCGTCTTGCAAACAACTCGTAGAAAGCCTTCGCAATGATATTTTTCTCGAGATCGTACTAATGCGTAAACTATCCAGTACGTTCGTGCGCTGGGCTACACCTCTAACGCTTGAACGGTATCGAATGAAGGTCATTCGAACTTATACGGGAAAAACCAAAAACAGTAATTAATAAATTTTTATATATTTATATGAAAATCCAATATAGCCTATGTTACTCGCGAAGAATGTAGCTTTCTAATGGTGAAAGAATTTTTAAAATCGGTCCAGTAGTTTCTGAGCCTATTCTTTGCATACAAACTTACAAATCTTTTCTCTTTATAATATTATTATTATTTATGAACCGATTTTAACCATTCTTAACCTGTGTACCATAGAGAATCGACTTTTTATAAATCCAGAGTCCGTGCTAGACGCCGAAAGCACTAAACGCGTAGCGTTTCTTCCCTTCATTCACTGTAACCGCGCGCCTTTAAACAAAATCGCAAAGCGATTTTGTCTAGCACAATGAGCGAAGCGAATTTTGCTAGTTAATTTTATGACAAAAAAATTATTACATAGATAGTTTCCAGGAATAAATAATGTTAAAAAATTATTTGTCTGTTCTTTAAATGGGAAATCTTTAAGTTCGATGAAGGACCTCTTAAAACTGTAATTAAGGGCTGGGATATGGTCAGAATTTTTAATTTGACGTATTTCCCGTTTCCGCGTTATTTTTATGTGAGAGTGAAAAAATATATCGATTATTATGGAACACCCTAGTACACCGATAAAAACAATTAAAGAAAGAATTATTTATCGCCATAATTTTCTGTTGTCTCTTTGGTGTGTATAGATTTGAATCTAAATTAAATTCACCAATTACACAGACGGACTAAAAAAACCTGAATAGAATTCCATTTGTAGTTTCAGTACATAAAGATTGAAATACTGTTTAAGTTACATTTGAATAATAGACGTTTTATTTTAAGCATCAAAAAAGATTCAAATTATTAATAAAAAATATACAAAAATATGATTTTTTGGTTATTACGCAATATAAATATTTCATATGTCGCCCATTGTTGCTTAATATTTTTGTATCTCAACTTTAAAGATATTTAATTTTTGTTTTCATATTGAATACCATAAAAATAAAAATGGAAATATTAAATAAATAGATTAAGATAGAAGTTTCTCTTGATTCAAAACAAACCAGAAAATGAAAAGTGGGTTTAAATTTAAAGATCTTTTAAAAAATATAATTTCTACATAGGTAGGGTGGGTGTACCAGTCCCAAACCAGGTACCAGTAGTTGACTACTTGCATGTTCGATTGGATAAATTAAGAAATGGCGGGCACTTTTGAAGAATTCGACTGTTTTGTTACGTGGCCTAGAATGTTAACAACGTTCCAAACATATTTTAAAAATTTAGTGTTTATTTAAGAGCTATGAGCGCAGTGGTCAACCTTAGGTGCATTACCGTTTTTGATATTGTTCACGAAATCTATAAAAAACTTAAATAATTTATCAATATTGCAGCGTTAGTAAACAATAAACAATTTTATATATACATTTCTACGTTAAAACTACATAATACAAGTTCAGAACATTTTAAAGTCAAAATTTGTCCTTAACTGGTTTGGGACTGGTACACTCACCCTAGTTATATCAATTTTATTTATACACTTTTAATCATTGTTGGTGTAGTCGATTTCTTAATTAATGTTTATAACAACCAATTTATGTACTACCTACATTAAAATCTAAAATTAATCCTTCGATTTACGTGTTACTTTTTATATGCGGTTAGATAAGTTTTATTAAAACGTGAGTTACTAAAAATATCAACAATAATAATGCACATAAAGTAATACTGGATGAGTATAGTGACTTTGAACCAAAGAACAAGAAAACCTCTTTGAATTATAGCACAAATTCTGACATCAAATAAAATTGATTTGGGTTTTCTAAAATAATCTCGTTTTCTTTTGTTAACCTGTGCAGAATAAATAGTTTTATAACTTTTCGAGTAAAAAATTTATATATACATATATGTATATACAGTCGAACTTCCATAAGTCGAACGCCGATAAGCCAAATTTTTTTCATAGCTTGAACTTGAACCAGTTTTCCTAGAACTTGCCTATCTCAACGTAAATATTTTTATGTCAATAACTCGAAATTTAATAAATCGAATTATTTAATTAGTCGAAGCGTTTTACAATTTATTAAATTCAAGTTTCCATTAGTAAATAGGTCGATGACTTGAAGTTAAATTTTACAACTTTTCTAAAAATCTCTCTACCTGAGAGAGGATTAACGACGGCTTGGTTTGGTGTTATTGATGCTTTAAAAGCACTATTGTTAACGTCACGAATAAAAGGTTTATACTACAAGAATGTTTTGACGGCGGCACTCCAATTGGATTTAAAAACTAATTTATGTTTAAATGCCTTATAAACAGTTATCAATTTTTGAGATGGTTTTGCCGTTTATTTTGCAAAAAAAGAAACTATTTTTGAATTTTAGTTTTCACTTTGCTAGTTATTCGTCGACTACGAGGACTGACAAATGTGTTTTACGTTATTTATAGGTAACAGAGTATAACAGAAAATATAAAAAAGTTTAATACTTTTTCTAAAATTATTTACGTATTAACATGGAGTGTAAACGAAAATTAAAAAGTTTAACCATAAGGAAAAAAAATTAATCTTATAAAAGAAGTGGAACATGGGCTCAAAAGAAAAAAGGCTAAAGATTTTGGTATTCCCGCAAACACTTTATCAACCATTTTAAAAAAACAGAGACCTAATTGTAGCTGCTGAAGATACAAATGACAAATGTCAACGTTGATAAAGATTTGGAAGTTGTTGAAATTCCTAGCGATGAAAGCATTATAAGTAAAGTGCTAGAAGAAAATAAGAAAAACTGTGAAAGTAAAAGTGAATATGAAAGTGATTATAAAAGTGATACAGATGTTACAGTAAACATGCCTTCAACAACTCAAGTTTACAATGCAATAGATACTATTTCTCTATTCCTATGTGCTCAAGAAGATGTTCCTACAGATATATTATTATCGGTAAGATCATTGGAAAAATTTCTAGAAACGTAACATTTTTGAGCAATGAAGCAAAAGACAATTTTAGATTACTTTCAATTTAACAGTAAATAATATGTAAATAACTATATTTTTTAGGGTCTTAATAAAAATAAAAAATTTTTAATGATTGTAGATCAATTTTGGTTATTTTCTATAAAAAATGAATGATATATATATATATATATATACGGAAGTATTTAACTGAACTTCTTTTGGTAACTCGAGTTTTTGATATGACGAATTATTTTTGCTGTCCCTTCGACTTCGACTTATCGAGGTTCGACTGTACCTATATATATAATAAATGGCCGAAAAGATTTCTATGTATTTTATATACAATTATACAAGGTGATTCATTGGTACGTGTACATACTTTACCTGCATATGTAGGTTATTTGGGTGGTTTTATATTAGTGGGTAATTACCAAGATACAGAGTGTTGTACTGATTTTACCTATTTCTTTCTTGGATTATAACTTTAGAACCACTAGGTATAAACAAAATTTCTCAAATTAGCTAAATTAAAATACATGGCTCGACAAAAAAAAGAGACCGAATTGTTAAATGTCAAAAACTACACCCTGTATCAAAAAATTTGAAAAATCTGTTTTGACATTTGGAAAGAGGATAGAACATGTAAATAACATACATTTTTAAATTGCGCATCTAATTTTTTTATTAGTTTTGCTTGATAAAGGAAACTTTACAATAAATTAGCCTACTAAAAAACAAATTTTCCAAACTAAGGCAAATGATTTAAAAAAAAACAAAAGGATTATATTGAGTAATTACATTCAAATTCAAATGGGCTCCCCTGTTCAACTGTAGGGAAGTGTTGAAAGAGAAAATTTCGCACAACTAATTTGAAATGCGGAAATTCTAGCTCTATCATGTTTGAATAACAATTCCACAAAAATTTTCGTTTTCTAACAAAACGTGCAATACATTTTCGATAAAAGTTAGTTAGTAAAAATCTTTTGTCCAAACATGTGACTTTTTGGTATTAAACACGTCGCCTCTTTGTTCTTTTGACATTTAACAATTTACTTTCTTTTTTGTCTGGCTCTGTATTTTAATTTCATTAAACTGAGAAATTAGTATGGTTTATTACATAACATATATATACCAAAATTTGCTTTTTTATACTTACAATTAGTGGTTCTAAAGTCCAAGAAAGAAATACACAAAATCAATACCACACCCTGTATCCTGTCAATTAAGAATTATTGACTCACTAATCATAGGTGATATAAAACCACCCAAGTAACCTACATATGCAGGTAAAGTATGTACACGTACCAATATAACCCCCTGTATATAATGATTGCTTTTACCCGCACTTCGCTTCCGTGAGCTAAGCTTGAATCTCACCATAACTGTGCATTTCTCGGGAATAAAAAGTTGCTTATTATAATTATATTGGGCCATTTTTTATATACAGGGTGTCCCAGTACTAATAGACGCCATTGATACATCTCACAGAAAATAAAATTCTGAGACGAAAAGTCATTTGTCATTTTTTGATCAGACCCATAGATAATTAGTTATTAATAAAAATGGGTGGCCAATCAGGTGCGCGTTATAGCAGCAAGAAGAAAGAGGGGAAAAGTAAGAGTTGACTGCAAGAGTGAGATGAAGGCGGGACAGCAGCAGGCTCGCTCGTACGGCAGTCTACGGGAGTAAACACAGTCACTATTTCGGAGATTCAACACTCAGCTGCCTGTTCACTAAAATTAAATATTAAATTAATTTCTGGAGAGTCGAGCACATAAGAGTTAATGCTTGGACTTTTCGTCCCGTTGTTAAAGCTGCTGTCCCGCCTTCATCTCACTCTTGCAGTCACCTCTCACTTTCCCCCTCTTTCTTCTTGCTGCTATAACGCGCACCTGATTGCCCACCTATTTTTATTAACAACTAATTATCTATGGGTCTGATCAAAAAAATGACACAGGACTTTTCGTCTCAGAATTTTATTTTCTGTGAGATGTATCAATGGCGTCTATTAGTTCTGGGACACGGTGTATAATTATATATATTTTTTTACTAATGTAGGTACTTCATAACAATATTGACATTTAAATTACCCTACACGGAGAAAAAAATATCCTTATAAGAACTATCCGTGTCGCTATTTTAGCTATACGTAGTATATCTTTCACAGGGATACGCCGTATAGCTAATTTAGCTATCCAGAGTTTCCTTATTGCGGATATTCAAAGTGACATTTCGTCAGAACAACGATTCGATTGGCTAATTTAGCAATAGGGCGTATCCCTGTAAAAAATAACTATACTACGGATAGCTATAATAGGGATACGGATAGTTATTATAAGGATACCATTAATAGGTGCCTTTGAGGTTACGTTAGATAGTTGTTATAACGATATTTTTTTCTCCGTGTACCTATAGAAACAACTATTACTAAAAATTTACTATTTTAGGTACCAAACAAGTAACATTATTTTAATTCTTTGTTTAAATACAGAGATGAATAAGTATGTTTTTATTGTTATGTTTAAATTTTTTGTAATTACTTTTCATATGTAGGGAAACACAAGCTTCTAGTATAAGATACAATTAATTTACTACCAAAATAAATAGCATACATTTTCCTGGCTATTGGAATGTTTCCGCATTTTTGAATAAGTTTGGTGGTTGTAATTCAACTTTAATGAATATAAACCTTGAACGATGAATACTGGTGAAACAAATTCCCAAGATATTCGCTTAAAATTGAGGGAATAAGCTGCAGAACCGTAAAGCTTTATCGGTTAATGAACAGAATACTAATTTAGTTGCAATATGCATGCACGAGCTTGGTACGTGATGGGTTTGACTTTGCCAGATGTTAATAAACACTAATGTTATTAAATTTCATATCGCGTACATTTACTGTTAGTTGATCTCGACCTGCTTTTCGGTCCTAATTGCTTACGTGAAGTTTTAGGGGCGGCTTGTAAGCACAATTAAGGGAAGCAACAATTTCTAAAAGGAGAGGAGAGAGGAATTACCTGCCTCCGTGCCACCACCTAAACTCGACGCCGCTACCTACGTTGTTGTTGCACGAGTTTTCCTTTTATTTTTACTCTTACACTTTGGAAAAGCTTTCCTGTTTTAGTTTCAAATTAAATTTACTCTTGCAACTTCATTATAACTAAATATTCTGTCTTTATTAGCTTCATACCGTATTAATATCGAAGTAAAAAGTATTGTCACCACACTTTGAAGTATCATGTCTCGAAAAATACACAATGTATTTTAATCAAACTGAATGCGAATTATAGACAATTGATTTTTACACATTCGTGAATAATTTAATAATTTTATAACAAGACGTTAATTAATTACCTTAATTTTATTTCAAAAAAACTGTTTTTCACCCATATTTGACAAATGTCTACTTTTAATAATTAATTACTAAAAAAGTATGCATTTCATACAAATCATATTTATGCATGGAGAAAAAAATATCGTTATAATAACCATACGTATCCTTATTATAGCTATCCGTTGGATAATTATCTTTCACAGGGATACGCCGTATAGCTAATTTAGCTATCCAGAGTATCCTTATTGCGTATCGTTATAGTAACGATCCGTATTACTGTTTTAGACATTCAAAAGATTCTTGTCATAGTGATTTAACGGATATGCGCAGAGAACAAAATATCGTTATAATAACCATACGTATCCCTATTTTAGCTATTCAAATCCTCAAATTAACTATCCAGTTACCTACACGACGGATACTGCACACGTTCACGAGAGCTTTTCGTTTGAACGCTTAAATCAAATAAATGAATCCTTATTATAAGTATACTATGTAGAGCTGTTTTGATCATACTATGAATTGTCAAATTGACTTATAAATATCCTTAAATTAGACATTCGAATCCTTGTCAGAACAATACGTCAATTGGGTATACGTTAGGTAGTTATATTAAGGATATTTTTTTCTCCGTGTGTATATAATTGATACATATATAGCTTTAGTATAGTTCAATTAAAAATTTATGCTCCTGCGTTTGTTGAAAAAAGAGTTACAAGGATTGGTTTGATTCTACTTCAATTCTCTCATTTAAAAAGATATTTTACAAATTTTGGTTGCATATTGTCATGTAACACAAGGTAATTTATCCCGCAGTGTACTTTCTAAAAATGATATCAATTAGAGGCAAATAGTAAAGGAAAAAAACAGTCGCTTAATTAACATAGAGAAGTGTGGCATTCCTCGATACCGCCCAGTACATCTACAATTATTACGAAGCGGCAAATAACGCACTCTTGTATATTCAATACTAAATACGATACAACTGTATTGATATCATACTTCACATTTTACAAACAGTCTACCAATTTATTGTGTTTAATAACTTTTTCGTTGAAATCAACATTTGTTATCATCTTTCTCTTGCACAGTAATAACACAGCCATACAAAAAAAAGTAATGATAGGCTCAGAAGGTCAGACCATAAATTCTATATGTATCTGGGGTTGCTGAATCCGAATCCGAGGTCAAAAATACCCCTGCACGTCTGATTTCCGACATAACCTCAAAAAACTTATTTTATAGGCAATTTAACATTTTAACGTTGTGATTCAAGCTGTAAAGTAGCCAACCGGTTATTATCACATAAACCCTTAACCTTATAATCCCATAACCCCACATTCCAATAACCTCACAACTGAACAACCTTAAAACTTTCGTAATCTTACGTATTAAACACAAATTAAAAAATCTTAACTCGAGTTCTAAATGAAAAAATTAATCCGTGAAACATCGTTTTCCCGTAACCTTGTAACCCTATAACCCCACGATGCCATAATTTTATAACCCCATAACTAAATAACCACAATAACTTCAGCAATTAAACACTAAAATTTTTTTATTTAAGCTGTAAATTAAAAAACCAATTAGACAAACCCTATAATCCCTTCACCCCGTATCCCTATAACCCAATAACGAATAACCAAATGGAAATTGAATGACTAGAGTAAACAAACTTGAAACTAAACGATTAAAATAGACGATCGGTAAAATAAGAATCTTAAATCATGTGTCAGGTTCTTTTTTGGTAATATACCGGGTTCTTTTCTCATTAAATGATCTATGCAACGATTTACGCGTTGTATCTTCTTTCTGTGTATCTCGCTTTAGAGTCCAACAGAAATCTGATATCATATTTTTTAGTTTACAGCTTAAATAAAAAAACTTCAGGGTTTAATTGCTGAAGTTATTGTGGTTATTGAGTTATGGGGTTATAAAATTACAGGGTCGTGGAGTTATAGGGTTACAAGGTTACGGAAAAACGGTGTTTCACTGATTCGTTTTTTCGTTTAGAACTTCAGTTAAGACTTTTTAGTTGGTGTTTAATACGCAAGATTACGAATGTTTTAAGGTTGTTCTGTTGTGAGGTAATGGGAATGTGAGGTTAAGAAGTAATGAGGTTAAGGGTTTATGTGATAATAACCAGTTGGTTACTTTACAGCTGGAATCACAACGTTAAAATGTTAAATTGCCTATAAAATAGGTTTTTTGAGGTTATGCCGGAAGTCAGACGTGCAGGGGTATTTTTGACCTGAGATTCGCATTCAGCGACCTGAAATACATATAGAATTTATGGTCTGACCTTTTGACCCCCCATGACTTTTTTTTTGTGTGGCTGTGTAATTAGCGATTCCACGGCAACTATATTTTAAAAATGACGTATTTTTATGCCCACATATGACAAACACAACAAGGTATTGTTGTGGGTTTATGCACAGAAAAAAACAATATCTTTGGTCAGTGACAAAATTTCTTCGTTACTATTCCCTTGAACTAAAATAAAAAATTGCACTTGAATGCAAAAAAAATTCTTGTAACCAGAAATCACTCACTTCGTCTAAGTAATGATTTTTTTGATATAAAAAATTTATTCTTGAACTAAAGAAAAAACTTTCTTGAGACAACAATTTTTTTTCTGTTATAAGACGAATAGTTTCTTGCATCAATTTAACAATTTTTAGGCGCAACAATTAAATTTTTAGAAGAAAACAATTTTTTTATTTGAAACAAGTGTAAATAGTACAATAATTACTTATTATTTTGTGAAAAAATAGACAATTTATTAACGTAAAGTAGTCGTTTAATAAACAGAAAGTATTAAAATTCATCTTATAGTATATGATGGCCCAAAAAGTTCGAGTTGCTATAAGCGCATGTTACAGAAAAACTTTCTTGGTACAAGAATGTTGTGAGGTCGAATCGAGATATCAAGCGCGCTTGACTCGAGAAATTATTTTACTTCAATCAAGAATTTTTTGAGGTTCCTTAAGATCCTAAAAAATTTCTTCGATGAAAAAAGTTGTCTTTAAGAGGAGGCAGGAGTTAAAATTTTTAGCCGAGCGGACTTTTCTCACTTTGACGGACCACTATATTGGATTCTCCTTTTCAGGTAGATTCACGACGGGGTGACAATTATCTAAATTCCGTTGTAAAAATGTTGCTTTTAAAAGAGAAAATACTAGAATTTTGCTAAGGCTTGCGTTAATACATATATCTACCTTTTTTAAGCAATAAAGTCTCAAAGTAGCAAATTCGAAACCGGTAAATCGGGGTACTTCTCTTGGTCTGACTTTATTTTGTTATAAAAAAAAGTACACAAGCCTTCTCACCCGGCACATTTTGCCTACCTCGAGGTGGAAGTACTGCCGAGAAAGATAAAATTTCTTATTCCTATGTAATCTACATTTTAAAGTAATTGTTATTCTTTAATTAAAATTATTTTTAATAAATAAACTAAATCCCATCTAATGAAAATCACGCCCAAATTATAGGTAGGGGGAAAGTGGCATGAAACAGCCAGTTTTAAAAAAAGGGATAAATAATATAGAAAGACATAAATAAATCAATTTTTTTTTAAATCTGTAATTGTTCATGCATTTATGTACGTAATGTCATAAAACATTTTTCAAAATTAACGATATTTTTCGACTTCAAATCATTTATAAAAAAAATAAAATTTGGCTTTTTCATAACCTAACGTTTTCAATAACGCAAATTCTGGATAAAATATTGACTTACATAAATCTAAGAAACTGTCAAAAAATTTGACGTTTGAGATCAATCATTACAAAAACTGAAAAACGTTTTTAGCAAAAATAATGCAATTTCTCTTTTACGCCACAGGATTTATATGCCCAACCATTACAACTTTGCATCGGTACCACTCTTGACTGCTGTTACTACAATTATTATTGCATTGTATGCAATTAAAAGGTGGCTCTTTCATTACACTGCAGTCCGGCTTTTTCAAAACATATTCTCTCAAGAAACAAAATCTCGAAAATTACTATGAAATCAAAGATTAGTCTACAAAATATATACGTTATTAAAAGGCCTAATATATCTATAAAATTATAGTGTAATCATATTATTATTAGTTTTGTACGTATAGGCGTTGGAAAACAAATAAACTGAACTCAAAACCTTACTTTTTGACGACAAAATCTTCAATACGTCGTATCAGCGCCGTTTATTGACCGTGAACGGTCAAATTTTTTGTGGGGGATATCTGGCTAGTGTTGTTACCTTAAAATAATAATACATAAACGATTCGTATGAAAACTACCGCGTAATTGATAATGGCTCTTTCAAAACTTGGCTGTTTCATGCCACTTTCCCCCTACTTATATAATTTTAATAAATTATTAAAATATATTTTTTTTGAGACACATACAGGTTATTAAATGTCCAAATTTTGGAAAAAAAAAATTATTAAACAATTTCTAAAATATTCAGTTATTTGTATAAGACCTATTATTGTTCGTCTAGGTTTGACAGAACTTTATGAAATATTCACATTTAGTTCGGCTGCTTGGTTCTGAAAGAGATTTCAGGTAAACTTGTTATGGTACATTCCTTGTCTGCTTGGACTTCCTAATTAAAAACGTTGGTATTGTGTTGAAAATTTTAAGTAACAATAAGTGAATTCACAACAAACTATAGATTATATAATATGTTACAGTACTTAATTTTTGGAGACAAGAAATTGTATTTAGATGAAGATATAAATTTTTTGATAGTAGTTTTGTGTATTTTTACATATATTGATGTATAATTAGCAATCCTGACAAGGGAGAGAGGCAATTCTCCCCGGGTCTAAGTTAATTTTAAAGGCCCGTAATATGTGCTTAATTTTTTTTTTCTTTGAAATCTATGGTATCAATGACAAGGTCGTATGATATTTTCTTTGGGCCCGACTTTTCTATGCATGACTCTGATAATTACCAATATTTGTTTTATACTTTTTCATTATTTTTAATTTTTCATAAAATTACATAAAATCATGTTTATTCTTCAGATTATAGTCTTATATCCATTCTTAAATTGTCAAAATAAACAAAATTATTTTAGAAACGACTAGAAAAAGTAACATTGAAAAGCCTTTTGTTAACGGAGATTACCTGAGTTGAAATACGATTTAACACGTTTGAGTGACTTTCTAGCTGGGATACCCCCCAATACAGGTATTCAAATAAATCGCCAGCATATAAAATTTTTCAGTAGGCCCCTGTTTCCGCCTTTGTTTATAAAGATATTCGAATTTTTTTTTTTGGAATTGAACCTTATGACAATTTTGCAGGGATGTCAGGAATTAGAATTTTGAAAATCGGCCTATTTTTAATAGTTCCATCTTTATCATCAAAAAAATCTAATTTAAAAAGATTAATTCAAAAAAGTAATTCCTGATATCTCTAGGAAATGGTCATAAGATTATGTGTGTAAAAAAAATTCAGTATTCCTTATAGTTTAGGCGGAAACAGGGGCCGCGTTAACATTGTTTTTCTTATGGAGCAATTGACTCCTGCTTCTTCTTAACCAAGTGTACCTTTTTTTCTGTGTGGTTCTAGAAAATTTTGAATCAACGGGCACAATGCAAATATTATTATTGCAAAACATAGAAGTAATTTCTGAGAATATTCAATGTAAATATCAAATTGATAAGAAACTGCCAAATATTTTTTGATAATAAAAGTCATAAATAATACGATATGTGATTTGCGGCTGACCGCGTACTTTGATACGTATGATGAAGAGCCCTGGTAGGCACATCTCGCTTTAATATCATCATTGCTATGTTAAATAACTTAAGTTTTTTTTATTAGATGCTATATATTACAAATGGCGATGACTTGACATATTGTTATCTCAAACTAACAAAATAATTGATATCCACTGCATGTTATCTCTTCAACAAGAATTCAGTTACATTTTTTCCAAATTGCACATCTTTCGGTTTAGAAATAATTGGTTTATAACATATGAAAGTTACATCAATTAAAAAACGTAACAAAATATTGGAGTTTTTTGTTTTATCTTAGAAAAATCTCTTAAATGGCTTTATGTAACAATATCAAATTGACACATTTCAACAAAAAGGAGTCCATAGATAAATTATTAAATTTTTATAAAATTTGATCCACCTGTCTTGGAAATACGACCTTTTAAAGTGAGGTGACAATACCTTTTACTTCGATAGTAGTACTTTTCTCTTTATTTTCTTCTTCATTTATGAATTATATATCTTTGTGGATGATAAAAAAAAACCGAGTTTTCGAAGACAAGCAGGATAATGTTAGGAAAATATTGATCAGAAAATGGATTTTCGTTTATAATTAGAGATGGTTATCTCCAGCGCCTACTTTAATTAATATTAGGATTAAATGATATGACTTCTGCAATTAGTTAGAGCATCTTAATCCGTTCCCGTCTGGAACACATAATCGTCAAAGATGAAGTCGAAGTAATTATAACTTTCCGTTTTGAGTTTGAACGAGTTCGCCGTTGTTTCATTTTATGGCGGTTATGAACAAAGATTTCGGCTTTATACTTGCTTAATAATTCAGTTTGTTAGCTTCAGTTATTCATTCTAAACTGTATTCCGGAATATGAAATTTATTTCTTAACTCTCAACAGCACCGATTGTATTAGCTAAGTAAACTTTTAATGAATAATTGCTTAGCTGTGTAATTGAATTCTTTTGATAATGCGAGTCGTTAGCTTAATGTAACGTAAATGTAATTGCATTCTGCCTTTTTTAATGCTAGCGTTAATCTGTGCTCTTTTTTTTTAAATTCTAATCCTTCTTCGTCTTCTTGTTGCAGTATCGAAAGCTCATTCAAGTATGAACGATTTAGATTTGACTAGCAATGAGAAACTACCAACTTTTGTAACTCCAGGACAAACCTATCGGATTGCAACCGGTAGCACAGTCGTTCTTCCCTGCAGGATAACGGATCCAGGTCAGTTGTTGCCTAAGTAAATATTAAAGGTAGTTACCGACAACTTTGCTTAAGGATTCTCTCTGTATTTTCTGCAAACACTCCACTCACGAAAAGAAAACACCAATTCTGTTTATATTTTAAATTTTAACAAACACTTAGAGCTGGTTTTCCAACGCTTGACCTTTGTCCCTAAAAATCCACACACATTATTATTTCGAATTACATAATACAAAATCAATCGTGTTTATTTAATTAATTAATAGGAAGCTTTCGGAAAAAAGAAATAACGATAATGAGCTTAATACAATGGAAGACTAATTTATTTACACAAAACATTAACTTTTATTGTAATTATTTGTAGAGTGAGGGTTTTTGTATAAATTAAGGGGATGTTAAATCAAATACGGAATAAAATTACACGTTGGATTAAATAATACGCCTTGAATAATTATTTAAATGGGTGGGTTTCGTATGAAATGTAGTTCATTGATCATTAAAAGCACCAACTTTAAGCTATTTACTAATTTCAATTGCAAAATAGGACTAATCACAAGGGGTAGCTTGCGCTATTATTACCGTTCTAAAATTATTAATGTTCTACGATATTTTAGCAATCGATATTTAATAATATAGTGGCTGCAAACAGTGACGCACCCAGAGAGAGGACTATCGGGCTGCAGCACCCCCGGCCCCTCCGGGCAACAGAACTTATCATAATTTCATATAAATCAACAGAAAGGTTAATTTCTTAATGAAAAGGTGAAAAAAATTGTTGGAAAATTATGAAAAGTAACCGAAGACCAAAAGAAAACATTTTAGGTGTGGTACTGCTGTTTTTTAATTTTAAAAAAATTAACTTATTTGTTATAGGCCGCAGTGAAAAGTCTAGTGTGCATATTCGAGCGAGAAGTGGCACATTTTGAGAGAAAAGTGAGAGAAATGCAACGCTTTGTGCTTCATCTAGTGCGCTGACCTCGTCGGGAAATGTGACATTTCTCACTCGAACGAGCGTTTAAAACTGCACGACAGACTTAATCGACAAAATATATTATTTATGAGTATTTAAACGTCCATACAAAGAAGTGCGTTTAAAACTGCACACCCTATCTAATTCACAAAGTAAGGTAATCATTTTACCATATTTATTAGGAGCCCTTCTGGAATTATTGTAATGTCACTAATAAAGTAAATTTGTATAGGTTTATTAGTTTATTAGTTGTCCAAAAGTGAAGAAAGCATAAAACTATTTGTATATAGTTCTAAATAGTTTTAAATAGAAAAGATTACAACGTGCAGTTTTAAACCCACTACAAATTCTGCAATTTTATGTAGAATTATTAGTATTTGAACACTAGAAAATTATTATTTTTGATCAAAAATTTTATAACATGTATGTACAAGTGCGAACTATCATATCCATTTTCATTTGTTCCTAATTCTTTTTTTATATACTTATAAATAATATATTTTGTCGATTATGTCAGCCGTGCAGTTTTAAACGCACGTCAGTGTACATTGGATTAATTGCAGTTGTTTACGTTAATATCTTCTCACAAAACGAAAAAGTCAAAGACCCCGCACCATTTACATTGGATTTTACGATTCAATGAAATTTTATATTACCAACCGAATTTTGTAGTTTCTGAGTCGCCGATTAAAGCTTTAAATGGAACAGTGGACCAAAAATTAGTAGTTCTCAAGTTATAGAGGTTTTCAAGTTTGTTTTGTAACTAAAATCACTTTTGTTTTATCGCCCGCCATATTTTTTTAGTAGTAATTAGAATTTTTTAATAATATTTCTTGTTCGTTACAAACTCTAATAAGTAATTTTTATTTGACAGTTTCCCGAAATCGGCAATTTCATAAAATTGTGTTTTTTGATGTAAAATAATGAGTAAATTTTTGCATTACATGTGCGCGTGCAAATTCCATTGTCTGCTAAAATTTTACTCTCAACCGCCAAAAGAAATATAACATCAAAAAATTGGAACAACATTTTTTATAACTTATAAAAAACTAAGTCCCCCCCCCCCTCCAATTAATAATGCGTAATTGACTACAAATAGTCAATATTTTTACGCAAACTAATTTAATATGTGGTATTTTTTTTAGGTAGCTTCGTATTGGTATGGAAACGTGGAATAGCGGTGTTAACGGCCGGTCCAGTGAAAGTAACGCCGGACCCAAGAGTTCGGCTACTTCCTTCGCCAGCTGGCACTTCAACTTTGCCCGGAATTCCTGGACTTGCAGGGGGCGGCTATAGTTTAGAGTTAAAGGACGTGCGGCCCCAAGACGCAGGGGATTATGTCTGTCAAATTGGGACAATGGAGCCAAGAGAAATAACGCATACCCTGGAAATATTAGGTACATAAATTATTTAAGTTAAAAGCTTTGAAAAAGATTTGTGTTTTAAAGCGTTGCTGGCAGAAGTGAAATTGCTTGCGCAATATGTTAGAGTGTAGTAAATAGTTGTGTGCCTTCAATACGTCCCCTCGGGGATTTTATTCGGGCTGAAATGTACTCTAAAGTCGTTTAACAAAAGCCGGTACAAGAAATTACACAGCAAATTAAGTTACGAGGTCACACAAATAGCTTATTAGGTAATTTGTGGCTATAAAAAGCTCTTCGTGACGAGCTTTTGCCCTCGTATGTAACTACGACGCCTTTCAATTGATTTTGTAGATATTTTTCCAATAGCGAACGGCTTCGAATTTAATTTCTATCTCTCTGTTTATATTTATTATTTGTTAAACATGATAGGACTTTTTTGTGCAAACACATGCTGTATCTCAATCCCACAGAAGAAATCAAAACCGTTTAGGGTAGGAAAACTTTTAAATATTATTTCTATAATTATGAATACTAAATTCCATACATATAAATAAATTTGAAGTGCGTGATTTTGAAATAAAAGGCTTTTTCTTAAGTTCACGCGTTTCTAAAATTGTTGTCTGTCTGTCTGTCGGTTTGTTTGTCAGCGCTAATCTCCAAAAGGGTTAAAACCATTTTGACAGCTCTTTCATTGGTAGGTAGAGTGTAGTCTAGAATACTTTTTATCTAGGAAATATTTAGGGTTAATATGTAAAAATTAAAATTAAAACACTTACCAGAATCGATGATGGATCCTCTGGAGCTTACACTAGCACTGTCACTAACACTAACCCGATTTCAGACACCAACACTAGTTAAAGCTTCCGGACGGATGCCGCATCTTTTCGTAATTATATGCCCCGGCGTTATTTTTTGACAATGCAAGGAAAAAAAAATTAAAACAATATTTTAATTACATGAAATCAAAAGGGATAATGTTGTACAACAGCGCTGTCTAACCGTGAGCAACTTTTCCGTTTGGTAATAAAATTAACAAGATAGGATAGGTAATTGAAAAGTCAGTTCATGTCACATTAAAAGATTATTAAGTTCAAAATAAACAAGTAAAAAGTTTCACAAAAATATTTATTACATTCACTAAGATATGAAGGAAAACAAAATATAAAATAAATTAAATTAATTATTTTTGTCTTATATCATCTTTATTCAAGTAAACATTATATGAAAAGCAATTATTTATGTGTTTAAAGAGTGCTTGCCAAGAGCTATAGAAAATTCTCGTAACTTTTCCGAAAATAAAAACACAATTATTCCACAGAACAAGCAATGAGCTTTCATTTGATTTCAAATCCGCACAGTCTGAGCAGGATATAAAAAGTTATATCGACTTTTATCTTACATGTAAGTATTATTGAAATAAAACAAAAATAATTAAAAAAAAATTTAATTTGTTGTATTTATTATGTCACTGATACATACGAAATATTTATGAAATATAACATCATTTAAATTTCCATTTTAGTTATTCTTATAAGGGGTGATTTATTTAGTCATATTTGCTATGATTTTATCTTATAAATGTGCCTATATTTTTATTTTGGTCCACAATAGAACTATTATTGACAGTGCACGTACACGAGTTTGTTTGCAATCGAACCACTTTTTCAAATATTTTCATTAACTTCTTAATGGTGTTAATTTTTGGTGCACTTTACATCAAAATTTTACACGAATTTTCCGTTGCCCAATTCTATACAAATCATAATTTACATAAATACTCTACCGTGTGTCTACAATAAGTAAACCTAACCTCAAACGTCACTATCAATTGCGTGAAAAATGAGGGGTTATTTAAAACCGTCAATTCTCATTAAAACGCCTTTTATAACGGAGCAAACATTTTTTGCGATTTCTAAAAATAAGAGTGGACGTAACCTTTAAAATATTTCAATAGTTCCTAGAATACGATAGTGCGCATCTAATGATACCAAACATTAGGAGGTGCGCGATCGAAAAGTGATAAGAAGACAATTAGAAAACGTTCACAATCGCCTATACTTAAATATGGCAACGCTGTATAGTGGTTCGATTTATTTGGCGCCAAAGATGCTTTTTTAAATATGAATCTTATTTATTAGAAGGTATTAAATCCAAAGATCGGATTATTTTCTTCCAGAACGCATTCAGAGCTAGACTTGCACTGGGGAACAGAATATCTACGAGGAATCTAAAACGAGAAATATAATAATTCTATATAGTATTTGTAGTCCATCGAATTAGGTGATTTTCAAGCCTGCCATGGGCAAAGTATTAAAATTTATTATAATATGGTTGCTTACGATTTAGTGCAGGCGCCAAAGGGAGTTGAGTATGCAAAATGTGAGGACCGGCAGCTATGCCCAAATATTTTTACCTAAGACACCAACCAAAAAAAAAACCCATGTTGCCCACAGTTGTGCTGGTCCTTTTCCATTTTCCCCAACTTTCTCCCCATTCTACGCTTCAATGCGCCATAGCGCTCGTAATAGTCAGTACAGGAGGGTGCAACTTACATTTGTGACCGAGCAACGCGCAAATTTTGAATTACTGCAAGCACCTTTTTGACGCAGATGGATTTTACAATAAATCTATAAAATCGGAACTTGCTCTTGAAATTGAAAAAAATTATAAGTGTGGTACAAACACGCGGCAGGACGTTTTAAATTTACATACTTCAAAGATTTATATTGTTGATGGTATGGCACTTGTTCATCGAATCCAATTAAAAAATTTCAACACCTTTGGCGATTTTGCTGATGCATTCTTCAAAAGAATCCATAATCTTTTCTTGCAGCCAAATGTAAAAGGAATAGATATTGTATTTGACAGATACGATGATATTTTGATAAAATATTTAGAGTCAACTTTACGGAGTAAAAGTCAAATGATTAAAAATTTTATAATTTCAAATGATTACACAAAAATTTCAAGCAATTGTAATAATTTCTTTTCAAGCCAGTGCTTGAAAAAATAAGTTGCAGCTCGTTCAATTTCTCTGTACTGCTGCTCTTAGATATGCACAAATAAAAGAAGATTGCGAATTTGTGAAGGATTTGATGATCCAACAAAATGTTTCAAATTACATGGCTCTTCATTTTTTGAAGTACCTGACTTAAATTCGAACAATTTAGAAGCCGATTCAAGGATTTTTTGTCACATATTTCACGCAGTAAAAATCCAATCTGCCCATATCATAATTCTTAGCGCTGATACAGATGTTTTCATCCTGGAAATTTATTTCTGGAATAAGCCAGCACTTCTAGGTTGTTTAGGGCTATGGTTCGACGGTTCTTATAAGAAGAAATACATTTCAGGATGTCATTTGGCTACTCAATCCCTTGACGAAAACATTTGTAGTAATTTGCCAGCATTACACTCTCTAAGTGGTTGCGATTCAATTAGCACATTGGGCTCAAAAAAAAATTAAAATCTGCATCATTGGATTTTGTACAAAGAGCTCTAAGATATTTAGGAAATCCATACCTAAGTGTCGAATATTTAACAGAATTGGAAAACATTTGCACCTGTCTTTTCTCAAAAAAAAATTAACTCTTTATAAACTTCGGTATAAATTAATTTCTCAAAATATCGGCTTCGGCTTAAATTTATTAAAAATTGATTGCACATCAACTGTTCTATATTTACATTTGTTAAGATTGCCAGAATTGTTGATTCACCCCTGCAAATGTACATCAAATTGTCAAATAAAGACTTGTTCTTATAAAAAATTTCAATTAAATTGTATTTCGTTGTGCAAATGTATTAATAATGACTATCAAAATAAAAAAGATTGATTATGTTTAAATTTGTTTTTTCGTATTAAATAATTTTTTTATCAACATTTTTGTTTTTATTTATAACTTTGTTGTTTTTTTTCGATTGACTAGCTATTAGTATCTTTAATCATAAAAAATTATTGGATATTGTCACTAAAACAACCATTAAAATGGTTTCAAAGCATTTGTTCAATCCATTTACTTGATATTTAAGGGGATGGGGTATAAAAAATAAATGGACCAATAAACCTCCTGGCAACATTCAGAATCATATTTTGCAAGCTTTTCTAAGCTCAAAACATTCCACAGAATGCGGTCCTCACATTTTGCACACTCAAATCCTTCCAGCTCCCGGTCTAATTAGTACCTAAAATAATTATAGGTATATACCATACATGTGTTAAAAGAAAAAGTTGATCTATAAGTATATTATTTAAAAATAACGAAAAATTAAGTCCTATAAAGTATTCGTACTCTGTCAGATTTTACACAAATTATTAGTTTATTCGAACAGTAACAAATTTTTAATATTTTGTAGAATACCCGTTGTTATCATTAACACATTTTAATCGTCTTGGCATGAATTCTATTAATTTTTATATATAATTTATTGGTATTTTTCTTCATTTTTTTCTAAAAATTTTTTTAATTAATTTTGTTTGAAATAGTGTTTTGTCAAATATTTTTGTCTAGTTGTGCCCATAAATTTTCAATAGATTTCATATCTGGGGATTAAGAAGACATTTTTAATCAATTTTGTGGAACGTACAACATCCATTCATTAAAATTAGTGCGGTATGTTTGGGATCGTTGTCCTGTTGTAAATAGAGGTCTTCTTCGTTGCTCAGAAGTTTTTTAGATACTCCTTAGAGTTTGGTATACTATTAATAAATAGTAATTGTCCTACCCCATTGTACTCCATGTAGCCCCAAACCATTGAGTGGCCTCCTACATGCTCTACAGATGTACTTGTTTTCTTTACATAACTCTTAATTTTTTTGGCCACAGTTTTCCTCGACTGAACCAAACAAGTTGAACTTACTTTAATCAGAAAACAAATTTTTACAGACATTAAGCGACTTACACGGTGCAAACCAAAGAAGGTTGACCGAGGCCGCGCAGAAAAAATGCCCAGCCCCCTTACAGTTGCATTGCAGAAGCTCGTACATAAACAAACTGACTACTACTCCAGAAAGCTTCGTTAGTCTGGTGTTATTTGCTTTTTTATAATTACGATTTTCCTGTTGTCTTTTTTTTAACCACGTTCTCATCCACACGATGAGAGCAACGTGCTGTTATCCAATTTTGTCTTAAACTTGGTAAAACTGCCGCCAAAATCTTTCAAATGATCAAGGAAGCCCACCAAGACAAAGCCCTGAGTCGAAATAGCGTTTTCAAATGGTTTGTAAAGTTCTGTAAGTGTCGAGAATCCATTGAGGATCTTCCTTGTCGTCAGAACCGGTCAAAGTGACGAGAACGTTCAGAAAGTGACTGATATCATGAACAATAGATGTGTCTCTCTGACCGTTTATGGAAGTGCGTTCAAAGGGTCCGGCCGGAATACTGGGAACCATACTCGTGGAGCCCTTTGCATGATAACGCTCCGGCCCACAAGTCTCTAGCAGTCAGAAATTTTCTAGTCGATAAGAGTCGCTGTACTCGATTACCTCCCTTACTTGCCGAACTTAGCTCCGTATGACTTCTCGCTCTCCACAAGCTCAAGATCTCCATCAAAGGCCATCATTTCGACTCTGTTCCAGACATTCAAAAGCCTGTAACACAATTTTTGAAAGGCATTTCAAGAAGTGATTACCAAGAGTGCTTGAAGCATTTTATTGTGGGAACCAACGCTACACAGCGTTGGCCCAACAATACTCTCTTGCTGGTGATCCTTTCCTTATTAACCCCATGCCGTTCCGAAATCCTATAATTATACCTTAACTCCAAAAACCAATTCCCTTCTAAGTGCTTTAATCCCTTTTTCATTCTTTCTCTCCTGGGAACGCAGTTTGGCGGTCACCACCTACTGTGGGTGATACCGTTAGGCTGCAAACTCAACCATCCAAGCATGCACATCCTTTTATCCTATTTACAATCACTTTTGTATAAATATCCCGTTTTCTGTCCCGAAATCATCAGTCATCAGTCATCTTAGCTCGACGAACCGCCGCACATCTTTTGCTCCGCCATTCGACATCAACTACAGATCCTTCGCCTCCGACACCAGGTCTCCGTCGACGATAGCTGCACCAGCCGACTCACCGCGCCCACAGCTACGCCACCACGACGCAACATCTCCGACGATCTCCCGTGTAAATAATTTCTACCCTTTTGTAAATAAATCCAAAATAAAAGTGGTAACACGCCACAAATTGGACGTGATCAAAGGCCCGACGTGATCAAAGGAAGCCCGACGTGATCAAAAGGAATGCCCGACGTGATCAAAGGAAGCCACGATCGACGACGCAACATGACAACGCCGCAAGAAACATCCGGAACGCCATCGTTGCTTCCAGGTTTTCCCGCTCTCGACAGAATCTCCATGCGGATACCACCCTTCTGGGCCGACGACCCAGAGACGTGGTTTGCACAAATAGAGAACCAATTCATACTCGCCGGAATCGTCCAAGAGGATACCAAGTTCAACTACATCGCCGGACACCTGGACCAACGATATGCTGCAGAAGTGAGGGACATCCTTACAAATCCTCCCGCGACGCAAAAATATCAGAAACTAAAAGGAGAGCTCATAAGGCGACTCAGCGAGTCGCAGGAAAACAAGCTTCGTAGGCTACTCGAACACGAGTGTATGGGCGATCGCAAACCGTCACAATTTCTGAGACACCTGCGAACATTAGCCGGCACAATAGTGCCCGACGACGTATTGCGACCCCTCTGGCTCGGACGACTCCCAGCATCAAGCCAAGCTATCCTCGCGACGCAGAAGAAAACCGAACTCGACGACCTAGCAAATCTAGCGGACGCCATCTCCGAAACTACGACCCACACCAGAATCGCCGAGGTGCAGAAGGACCCTTTGGAAGAGGCAGTAGCGAGGCTAACGACGTTGTTCACCACGCAAATAGCCGGGGTGACAACGGCGTTGAGAGCCGAAATTGCCGCAGCAACCAGTCACCAGGAGCACCGACGACCATTCAACCGGTCACGCTCACGGGGACACCCCCGCAGCTCTTCGAGAACCAAATCCAACGACGAAAAAGGCGTGTGCTGGTACCATCGAAGATTCGGCAAAGAAGCCCGTAGATGCACAACCCCGTGCACGCACGCGGGAAACGAGAAAGCGGATCGTTAATGGCGGCAGACGAATCCAGCACCCAAACACGTCGCCTCTTCGTTACGGACAAAGCCACAAAAATCAAATTCCTTGTGGACACCGGAGCGGACCTATGCGTCATCCCAGTCAAGCACGTACGGGGGCGTCGCGATAAAGTTCCATATGAACTTTACGCGGCGAACGGAACCAACATCGCGACATACGGTTTCGAAACCCTCCACCTCAACCTGGGCCTGCGACGCGAATTCACGTGGCGATTCGTGGTGGCGGACGTCTCAAAGCCCATAATTGGCGCGGATCTGCTAGCAAACTTCGGTTTGTTGGTTGACATCCGCAACCAACGCCTCGTCGACGGCGTCACAAGCCTGACGGCAACAGGTCAGGTGGCAGAATGCAACGCCGAGTGGTTGCACATTCGAGCGCTGTCGGGGACCTCACCGTACCACATGTTACTTCGACAATACCCGGAGGTAACACAGCCCAGTGGAAACCAAGGGAGCACGAAACACGCTACCAAACACCACATAGTTACCACTCCTGGACCACCGGTGGCGCAAAAACCTCGACGACTTGCGCCGGAACGTCTAAAGGACGCCAAAAAGGTGTTCGCAGAGATGATGCAGCAAGGCATCATCCGCCCATCGCAGAGCCCATGGTCTACGCCATTACACATGGTCCCTAAAAAGGACAGCGAGTGGAGGCCATGCGGTGATTACCGCGCACTTAACGCCCGCACGTGTCCAGATCAATACCCGGTTAGGCACATCCAGGATTTTTCCCAAGCCTTGCACGGATGCAAAGTCTTTTCAACAATCGACTTAGTACGAGCGTTTCACCAGATTCCCGTAGCCGAGGAAGATATTCCAAAGACAGCCATAACAACACCTTTTGGACTCTTCGAATTCAACTACATGACGTTCGGACTACGAAACGCAGCTCAGACTTTTCAGCGCTTCATAGACGAAGTGCTCCAAGGTCTGGAGTTTTGTTTTGCCTATATTGATGACATACTCGTAGCTTCAGCCTCTGTTGAAGAACATCTTCAGCACCTGCAGATCATTTTCGAGCGTCTGAAGTCGTACGGCGTTGTTGTCAATCCAGGAAAATGCACATTTGGCCAACAAAATGTAAAATTCTTGGGATACCTAGTATCTACCGAAGGCACGAGACCGCTACCAGAGAAAGTCGAGGCAATTCAAGCTTTCCCCACGGCCCGACACCGTAAAGAAACTGCGACAGTTCTTGGGTATGGTGAATTTCTTCCGGAGATTCATACCCAAGGCGGCTTCAGTCCAAGCACCCTCAACGACCTTCTGCAGGGGAACGTAAAAGGAAAAACACCAGTAAAATGGACACCTGAAGCAGAACGCGCTTTCGAACAAACTCGAGAATGCCTGGCAAATGCGACCCTACTCGCACACCCGGAGCCAAACGTACCGCTAGCCATCTTTAGCGATGCTTCCGACTTTGCAGTAGGAGCGTCCCTGCAACAATTGGTAGACAACAATTGGCAACCCCTCGATTTCTTTTCGAAAAAATTGAACCCAGCAGAGACCAAATACGCAGCATACGACCGCGAACTATTAGCCATCTATCTGGCAATAAAACATTTTAGGCACATGGTTGAAGCCCGTAACTTTTCGGTTTACACGGATCATAAACCAATAACCTACGCTTTCCGAAAGAAGCCACAGTCGTGTTCACCACGTCAAGCTCGACATCTCGACTTCATCAGCCAGTACACAACCGACATACGGTTTGTCTCAGGCGAACACAACGTGGTGGCCGACGCATTATCCCGCATCGAAGCAGTAAACGACCCACTCGACTTCGAAGCCCTAGCTGCAGCACAAAAGAACGACAAAGTTCTGCACGAGTTCCTCAACAATTCTAATTCTGGACTCCAACTCAAGCTGATACCCATTCCAGGGAGCAGCACGTCACTCTTTTGCGATGTGGCGACCAAAACAGCTAGACCGTTTGTAACCACCGAGTTTCGCAAGCGAGCGTTCGATAGCTTGCACCAGCTCTCCCATCCCGGAGCTAAGGCAACCACGAAGCTGGTTACAGAACGATACGTCTGGCCCTCCATGAAAACAGACTGCAGAGAATGGACACGAAGCTGCATACCGTGCCAACGCTCTAAAATCACGCGGCACGTCTCGTCACCACCAGGCACCTTCAAACCACCAACAGCTAGGTTTGAACACGTGCATCTTGACATCATCGTCATGCCGTTATCTGAAGGATACAGATACTGCCTTACGATGGTGGACAGGTACACCGGTGGCCAGAAGCAACTCAATTGCCGACCAAGAGGCAGCCACGGTAGCTCGCGCGTTTTACCACACTTGGGTAGCGCGTTTTGGAGCTCCGCGGCGAATAACAACAGACCAAGGACGCCAATTCGAGTCCTACCTATTCAAACAACTAAACCAAATACTTGGAACCAAACACATCAGAACGACAGCATACCATCCAGCAGCCAACGGCTTAGTCGAACGGTTTCATAGACAGCTCAAGGCAGCTGTTATGTGCCACCAAGACGACCGTTGGACGGAAGCACTACCAACAGTTCTCTTAGGAATTCGCTCGGCCTGGAAAGAAGACCTGAAAGGCACCGCAGCCGAGATGCTGTATGGGCAGCCTCTTCGACTTCCCGGGAATTCCTCGAGCAACAGCCTTCCGACAGCGACCAGAAAGAAGAATCCACATTCATTAAGGACCTCCGTCAACAGCAGAGAGACGTAGGACCCGTAACAGCCCGCGGCACGGAAACAAACGAACATTCGTGTTCAAAGACCTCGCAACAAAAAGGCCAAGTTTTCATACGTCGCGATGGTTACAAACCACCTCTACACCAGCCCTACGACGGACCATTCGAGGTTATCAGCCGATCGGACAAGACATTTACGGTCCACGTTAACGGACGTGACGTAAATGTCACCATCGATAGATTGAAACCAGCCTACATCACAGCAGACGAACCGGTGGTGGACACAAGGACACCTACGACAACTCTAGCACAAGGACCAACTCCGGAGGACGGAATACAGCGCACGAGATCTGGACGACGCGTCCGGTTTCCAGAGCGTCTTCAAGTTGGCTTCCCGTGACTCCATCACTAGCAGGGGTACTGTGGGAACCAACGCTACACAGCGTTGGCCCAACAATACTCTCTTGCTGGTGATCCTTTCATATTAACCCCATGCCGTTCCGAAATCCTATAATTATACCTTAACTCCAAAACCAATTCCCTTCTAAGTGCTTTAATCCCTTTTCATTCTTTCTCTCCTGGGAACGCAGTTTGGCGGTCACCACCTACTGTGGGTGATACCGTTAGGCTGCAAACTCAACCATCCAAGCATGCACATCCTTTTATCCTATTTACAATCACTTTTGTATAAATATCCCGTTTTCTGTCCCGAAATCATCAGTCATCAGTCATCTTAGCTCGACGAACCGCCGCACATCTTTTGCTCCGCCATTCGACATCAACTACAGATCCTTCGCCTCCGACACCAGGTCTCCGTCGACGATAGCTGCACCAGCCGACTCACCGCGCCCACAGCCACGCCACCACGACGCAACATCTCCGACGATCTCCCCGTGTAAATAATTTCTACTCCCTTTTGTAAATAAATCCAAAATAAAAAGTGGTAACACGCCACATTATCAACCGTTATAAACTCTTTATTGCTTCCGGAGGGGAGTATTTAAATGAAATAAAGTGAAATTTTAATTATTGTGAATAGTTTTTCTTAAATCGAATCAGTCAACCTCTCTTTGGGTTGCAACGTGTATGTAAATATTTTTTTATAAATTGTGTGCGTTTCAATCTGTTAATTTCGCATATGAAAAATTTTCTTCTGGCTACCCTGCCACGGTACCAGCCTTTTATTATAACTTTTCGTAATATATCTTCTTCTATGCTTTTACCCAAAGTCATTACAAGGTCATTTCTAATAGTTTACACACTTATAAAACGAGTTTTATAATATTTTTAATAATAATGCGCTCATCTCGTTGATTTAACACATTTATTTAAGGATCTGGAATTTTTATATTTATTTACGATATACTACACTTTTAATTTTGTTCAATTTCATTCTAACTTTTATTACATACTACCAGAAACACGAAATTTCTGATTTAGTGCTTTTAAATAGTAATTTAAAAAAAAAATTAACGCAACAAATTTTTCCAAATAGAAAATCTAAAATTAAGTTTTTAATGTGAAAGAGACATGATTCATATTGACAAATGCATGAATGCATAATATGTGCACATTCGAGCGAAAAGTGACATATTTCCGAGCGAGGGATACAAATGAAGCGGGTCGCGAAGCGGCGCGCCTCATTTTCCCGAGATCTGCACACTTGGTTTTATATTCGATATTTACGAGTCACACCTTTGTTTAATATATTTTTTGTTCAAAAAATGGAGTTCAAATCTTATATTCGTAGTTTTTTTTTAAAACATGTTTGACTGTTTCTTTTTCATTTTCAATATTAATTTAAACTGTATACCCCACAAAACTCCCTCACAGTAGGCGAACTTTAATTTGTATAGTATTTGAGAAATTTAACAGATTTTGCTCGCAAATGTTACTGTATGAATTTATGCCATGATATTAGTTATATGAACAGTTTTGACTGCAAAAGACGGAAACTGTTCAACGTCAAAACAGAAAACAGGTAAACAACGCTGTTTAAAGCAAATGGTAAGGAGTAAAATAATATGAACATATGAAAACCGTGTAAATATTTTATGCATAGTTTGATGGATTCTATTATTTCTCACTGTTATATTTTTACTAGTCAAAATAAATGTAATCATGCATTTACAGACTAAATCCTTTTTATGCATCACTTTTAACGTAATACCTGCCATTATGCTTTACGTAAAGTTAGAAAATAAAAAGAATATTCATCTATATTATTCATGTTAAAGCGAGTTAAACTATGTATTTACAATAGAATACATGTTTAATAATAATAATAATAATAATGTATTGATTTTTATTTTTTCACATTAATAAAAATAAACCACATGTTACAATTATAATTGTAATATGGTATTTTAAAGATTATATGTATGTTCCATTCTTTTTTCGTTTTTCGAACTATTCAAAATGACTTACAAAAAATTGTACGTTTTTTAATTAAATACTACATAGGTACGAATGTAACTTATATTAATCATAATGTTCACGTCCAATATCTTATAATATGTTAATGCTCACTGGAATTGGACACAATAAAACAACAAATTGTTAACTTGCAACGTTTCGTTTCTTTATTGAAACTTTATCAAGCAACTGAAAATTAACAAAGTATAACAACAATAACTACAAGTATTTTATAAAATAATATAAATTATAAAATACCTTAACAACACAAAAAGGAAGTTAACCATTAAAACTCAATAATTCTACATGTGTCAAAATGAAAGATTTTTAAATATGAAAGATTGCAACTATGATTCTAAATAATTATATGCGTCAAAATGAAAGATTTTTAAAAAAGTATGAAAGATTGTAACTATGATTCTAAATAATTACATGAAAGGCTGTAACTATGATTCTAAAAAGAAATTATTTGTAATTGTATAATTTTGATTTAAATTTTATGATTAATTTTAGTTTTATGTTTTAATTTTATTTAAGATGTCATTATATATTAAACTAAGGCCTTGAGTATCCGAACGCAAATTTACAGTTTTATTAATTTTGATATAAACCATTTCACTTAAATTTCTTTTATGTTTATTTTGTTCACGATGTAAAATAGAAACGTTTTCAAATTGTAATTGATGTCCAACATCAAAATGATGCATAGCTAATGCTGTTTTGTTTGGTTTAACATAATTTATATTTTTACAATCATTTTTATGTTGTTTTAATCTTTCTTCAAGTCTCTGATTTGTTTGACCAATATAACTACTTCCACAGCTACATGGGATTTTATAAATCCAACCAGATTGTTGAAGAAGAGGAATTGGATCTTTTAATTTGCTATAAACTGTATTAATTGTTTTTATATTATAAAATGCTAGTTTTCCACCTCTTGGTCTAATAAAACGATCAATACTACTGGACAATTCTTTGATGTAAGGAAATTTAAAGTATGTTGTTATTTGTTGGACATCTTTTTTGTTATTTACCAATTTATAATTATTTATAAATCGATTAATGAGTTTTATAGGGTAATTATTATTAATAAGAAGATTTTTCATGCGTAGTATATTATCTTCATAAAAATCTTCATGGCTTAAACGTAAAGCTCTATCCATAAGACCTTTAATTACACCTATCTTTTGACTCATTGGGTGATTAGAATAGTAGTTTAATAATCGCCCTGAACTGGTAGGCTTTTGATACCAATTCGTTTTTAATTTTCCATCTGAACATCTATTTATTTTTACATCTAAAAAACAAAGAGAACAATTATCTTCAATTTCCATAGTAAATTGAATTCTTGGATGGAAGTTGTTGAAACTTGATAGTGTGAGATCAACTTTATCTTTAGGAATAGCCATAAAACTATCATCTACATAAAGTTTTAAAATTGGAATTTTGAAAGGTAAAGTTGTTAAAACTTTCTTAACAATATAATTCATCACTAAATCAGCTATCACTGGGCTGGCTGGGTTACCCATACTACTTCCATCATATTGAAGATAAAACTTACTATCAAATAACAGATAACTGGAGTCAAAATAAAATTTGATAAGTTCAATAAGCATATTTTTTGATATTGTTAGAACTTCAGACAAAATATCCCAATCTTTGTCAATTATATCCAGTACAAGTGTCTGTGGAATATTAGTGAATAGGGATACCACGTCTAACGATACTAAAACGTAATTTGTTGGTAAAACTATATTTTTAATTTCATCTACGAATTTGTTGTTTTATTGTGTCCAATTCCAGTGAGCATTAACATATTGTAACTTATATTATTTCGGTTATAATTTTCTCGCAAATAATTTTACATGTAGAAACTGAAATATTATATCGGACTTGCTGGAGTCCAAGATACATTTAAACAGATTTAATTACACAGTATGTCTAGTTAAGTTGGGAACATGGCAAACTTTTTTGCTCTTAATTTTACAACAAAAAGATTTTTTTTATAAAAAGTTCTGCATAATCTAAAACCTAAAATTCACTCATCAGATCTAGAAATTTATCGTTTATATACGAGGTTTATCAGAAAATATAAATTCTGACCAAAATTCAACTATCTTAATTTATTAAAATATCTAAAATTCTTATTAAAAAAATGTTTTCAATTAAAAAATATATTCAAATTTGAAGTGATATTCAACTATCCTAAAAAATTCGGTATTAGTTATTCGAACTCCTCTCTTCAGCAACGTTTTATTTTGTCTACGCGTCGTTGCTATGTAGTACCTTCACTTTTTCTAATCCAATGCCCTGACAGTAACATTTCTGTTACTGTACATGTTCAACGTTTCATTTTCTAAACACATAGAGTGAATAAGTAGAAATGCCGATGACCTTGAGTAATAGAAGAAAACATTAAAATTGATTTACAACTTTTAAGGAAACATTAAATAATTAGTTTTATTTCCTATTACTCTTATGTCCCTTATTACTTACTTACTCCAATTTACATATTTGCAGAAAATGCATCGTGAAGTTTTATTTTTAATTAAAATATTACCAACATTTAATTTGGAAATCCAACTACTAAAAACTTATTTTTTATTTACATTGAAAATTGATAATCTTTCTGCTTGTTAGCCTCTACGTCTTCGCATTTTGGCAGTGCATTGAAATAAATGATGCATAACATAATTATTTATTTTGTATGTTCATGTATGTACGGTATTTTTTATGGGAGTAAGTAAGAACGAGCATAACATTAATGGAAATCAAATTATTTTTTGATGTTTTTTAAAAACTTATATTTATCCCTTACAATTGAAATAATTTCAATTTTTATTCTATACTCAAATACTTACATGTGTTTTTAAATAACAATATTGGTTCTTTTATAAAATTAAGTTACTTAATTCCTGGGCAGAATTTATGTTTTCTAGCGAAGACGATTGAAATTTGGGTTTTAGTCCATTAGCGGAATACTCAAATATTTATACTTAATAATCCAGCACCAGTGAATGAATTAATGTCAAATCTTCTGGATGGTGTTTTTAACACTAAATACTCAAATGAACGTACATAATATTTTGTGGCTTTCTGTTATTGGGTCATACCATACCAAATCGTCCAATGAAGGTCGGCTGACCATCTCAGAAAAATTATATTTTGATAATTTGTTTCACTCTTCAGTAAAAATTAAAAGAATTTTTTTTGAAATATTTTGTATTTCATTCGTCCGTGGCGCCTTTTTTGAAGTCATGACTTGTGCATTTTTTTTTAACAAAATTCACGTACTTATATGGAAAGTTGAATATACTTTGAACTAAATGAACTGTATAACTCGGTAGTTGTAGACCATATAATAGGATACTTTTTCATTCTAAAAATAATTCTTTTATCTTTATTCAGAACTTAAGAATAGCTATACAATCCACAATTTTGGACTTTGATTTAAAAAATACTGTTTTTAAAATAAACTTAGATAATGAAGAAGACAAGTATAAACCTTTAAATTTTTACTGTAAATCACCTACCTTATATCAAAAGATATCCATTTTAAAGCGATTTTTTTATAGTTCCTCCACGAATACATTTTGTCTCTCACACGGGACCTTTAGAAGTTGTACAAGGATCAACAGTAAAACTAGAATGCCGAGCTTCTGGTAACCCCGTCCCAACAGTAGCATGGACTCGTAAGAATAACGTCCTTCCAAGCGGCGAAAGATCTGTAAATGGCCTCTCTTTGGTCATACAACACGCCGATCGGCATTCAGCAGGACAATACCAGTGTTCCGCCGACAATGGCGTCGGACAACCCGACAGTCGACACATTACTCTAAGTGTTCGATGTAAGTTTTGACTTTTCCTTTGAACCACGTCATTAAGCACACCTTCAATTTAGATGCACCAGAAGTAGAAGCTGAAAGAGCGACGGTCCACACGGGTATCGGTTTAGAAGCTCATCTTGTGTGCATCGTTCACGCAGAACCACCTCCACAGGTAAGAGAGACCGCACAAGTTTATGGAGGAAATCGATACATAAAATAATGCTCCGTAGGTATTGTGGTTTAAAGATACAACTCAGCTGGGTACAACTGAACAACACGCAGCTCAAGCTCGAGGAAACCGCTACACCCTCGTAATCCGAAACGTAACAGAGGGCGATTTCGGAAACTACAGGTAATTGCTTGCAAAATCCTTTCACCCTTGGGTTTTAATTAAAAATCACCCCCTTAGTTGTGTGGCTAGCAACACCCACGGTAAAGCCCGCGGCCATTTAACTCTAACCGGAACTGCGGGACTTGCAGTTTTCGATTCGCCGTCTCTAGGGCCAGAGAAGGACGTGTATAACATCTCATGGACCGTCAATAGCCATGCCGCCGTAACCGAATACGAGCTTTTCTTTAGGCAACGTTACTTACACAGAGCCCATCACATCCACGATAATGGAACGATAATGAATCGGAATGATCGATGGAACAGTGTTATAGTTACAGCTCAAGGTATTGCGAATCCTCTGCTCCCAGCACCTCCTCCATTTCCTGGTGTTACTAGGCAAAAAATGTCTTATTTAATTCGCGGCTTACAACCGGCGACCACTTACGAAGCTCGAGTTCAAGCGAAGAACTCACACGGCTGGAATAAGCTTTCGCCCATCTTCCATTTCACAACAAGGTCGAACGGTAAGTGTCACAAATAGCCCAGTCGCTTTAAACAAAAAATAAACTAAAGTTGGGAAAGTTACTTTTTTTAATAATTCTGTTTCGTTATTCTAATACATCCTGATGCATATTTTATTCGTTTCACAAGATATTCAAGGTCAAAGATTAGAAAAACAGTTCATTTTTGTGAATATCTGGTGTTTTATAAGCCGCAGTTGAATTGAGGTTATTATAAAAGTTTTAGATGTTGATATGTTCCACAAAAATCATTCAGTGATTTTTCCACGTACGACGAAATCTGCCAAAATTTTTTTAAGTATTGTCTATTATTGGGTTTAAAAGCACCAAATAAGAGATTTGGTTCCTGGTATAGAACGGTTTGTGCAATTCGAGCTTAAAGTGGCAGATTTCTGAGCGAGGTTTTTCTCGCCTGAAAAGCGGAAAGCGGCCTGCTTAATTTTGATTAAGTACAACGCTTTATTCGCTTTCCTAGCTCTGAAAGGTAGCATATTTTGCTCGAATGTACACATACATTGTACTTATTGGATCTCTCAACATTCATCTTCCTCTTTAAATTCAAACTTTAGGACAGTTCATTTATATTTTATGTTCTGAAATAATTATCAATGTCTTCCGCCCACAACTGCAATCATTTCATATTTAAACCGTGTGTATCACTTGGCATTACCTGTGATTGTACACAAATCCATAATTTTGTGGTAATTGCCATGAATTATTGTATTTAAAAAATATGATACAAAGTTATTTAAAATAACAATAATAAGTGATTTACGTTTTTTGAAAAAATTATAAATTTAATTGAATAAATTTAATTTTTTGAATTTAAAGGATTGAATTCATATATAAAAATTCAATGAACAAGAAATGTGCTCAAACGATCAAAAAGTGGCACATTTCCGTAGCGGTACGCTTGATTTTCTCGCGATCAAATATGTTCCACTTTGAATTGGATTATAGAACTCGACATTTCGCTATGATCTTCAATAATCACTTTACTTTTGAAATTTATTTAATTAAAATTATGAAAAATAACACAGGTCTACAAAATTAAAATTTGCAAAAGTAGTTTTAATTTTTGATACCTTATTTTGGAGTATTTTAGCGAGACCCAGTACAAAAATGCCATGCATTTTTATATATCACATAAAATTTTTTTACAAATAGTAAAATGAAAAATAAGATTTTGAACTATTTTTTCAAGTATTTAAAATAAATTAATTTGCATAAGGCTATTATTTTGACGTAATAAAACGAATGTTCCTTTGTGTGAAAACTTCTGATTAAATCTATGCTGTGATATTCTTGGGAAATATGTCTTTTTAACATCTAGCAATATTGATACACTCCATCATCCACGATAATATTATTCCATTTTTTTTATTATGGTGCAAGCGTTCCCCTTGTTTTACCCTACATCCACCAAGACTTTTTGAAAGCTAAAAAAAGGTTAAATTAAGAAATGCATTTTGAGACTCATGTTATGTCCCAAACTATAAAAAATATCTAATATTGTTTCTATTATACTTTGACAGTTTTCACCGTTATTATTTATTACAAATATCTAAATAAGGTACTTCTTTAAAAAACACCCAAGTATTTTTTTCTACAGTACCTACTTGTAATATTTTTATGCAAAATTTTGTCTACAAATAGAGTTTTAAACTTCTGACACAAAATACTTAAACCACTGTTCATTCTTGTCAATGATTTTGACATTTTTCTTCGTCAGACCGAACTATGGGTTCCCCAAAATTTAATCTTCTCTATCTACGTTTGGTCAAAATTCTCAAAACTTCCACGCAAGTAGCGCGAATATACAAAAGGTATTTTGGTTACCCAATTAAAATCCAAGCATGCACTTTTAACAAAAGAAGTTATTTTTAGTCTTTTTTTACAACAGCATATATTTCACACATGTAGGGGAAAGTGGTATAAAATGTTTCCCTTAAGGGAAATTGGTCGTATGTCACAAGTTATTCAACATAATCTTAATATTAAATCGGCCTTGGATAGACGGTTTATCTGTTTCACTATTGACATTTTTACATTCATTAATATTTAATGTATTATTTATATCCGATTAATTTGTTAAAAACCTGCTATAGGATCATTTTATACACCGGAGTGTCCAAAATGATCCTTGTGCTGTGGGTAAGATGATCTTAGAAGATCTAGTCATCAGATCATTTACGAAAACTATGTTTTTGGTATATTAATAAAGAAAACAGCGGGACTAGACTTTTAAGTTGGTATTGAAAAGCCAATCCGAGGGACAAAATTGGATCCCATCTAAAAAGATTGAGTGATCATCTCCTGTCGAACAAGGATGTTTAATATCTTATTAATAAATCTAAAAAAAACTGTGTTAAATCATTTACAAAATAGGCAGTAAAATTAAAAACGAGTAAAAACACAAAAAACACAAGTGTTTCTACAAATATCAAAAGAATAAAGGTCAAAACTTTTTAGACACATTCCCAGATTATTACAATTTAACCACACTAAAACTATGAAATAGGTTTGCTCCTGCAGCAATTGCAAATGGTTTGAAAACTTTTATGCAAACTATTACCAAACCAAAAGTTGGTCCCAAATTTGTTTTCAGCTAGAACATAAAACTGAAGATGTAAAAAAATAACAGCGAGGTAGCTTATATCAGCCATTTCTACAAAATTAATTTACTTAAAATTCATTAAGCGAATGCGCAAGGGTCGAACAGTTGGCATCCGTTTGATTGCTGCAGGAACAAACCTACTAAAAACTATCGCGCCAAATTCAAAACGTCTAAAATCCTAAAAAATTGTCTTGTATATAACTAAAGTTCTTAAAATTGTAAACAGAACTCATTTTCATCGCCAAAACTAGTATGAAATGATACAGAACACTTAAAAATACAGTTAAATGACTAAACAATTTTTATAGGTTGGTATTGCAGCAGATAAGCAATTTGAGGAAAATCGATTTGAATAAAATTACTGTTCACCTGTGTAATTGAAGCTTTAAGAAAGTGGTATACACTACTAAGATTTTGTAATTTTATTGAAATTAATTTTTTAAAAGTAAATTAGTCATTGTGAACCATACCGACTTACAACCGAATGTGAACATTGAAGCTCAAAAGGGCATATTCCAATCTCAGGAAAATAATACGCGACGCGGAGCGGCACGCTTCATTTATTTCTTTCGCCGGACATGTGCCACTTTTCGTTGTCTGCGTTAGTTTGTTTATATTAATCTTCTCACTTACAAACCAATAAATTACGATTACTCTAGATTCATAAAAATTGTTTTTGCATTGAAAAAGAGAAGACTAATTATAGGCAAATCGAATACATACCAAGATGTGCACATTTGCGCACAAAATCACACATTTCCGAGCGCGGGAAGATAATAAAGTGGACTGTGTTGAGATCGAAATGTGTTATTTTGAGCTCAAATGTGCACGCTCGGCGTTAAGCACGATTCACAATAATTCATTTATTTTCGAAAACAGGTTTTAATTAAATATTAAAGACCGTATTTCTATTAATTATTCTCTGATTTTTGTGACTTTTGACCCCAGAATATCCCTTTAAAGCGAATAAGATATGTCGATGATAACTTTTCCAGGATTATTTAAAATAATAGAACGATGTTATTAAAAAAAATAATAAGCACTCGAACTTTTTTCGAACTTATAATGTGAAGAGACTGGACTAAAATCACTAACCTTCAATTTAGTAGGAAATTATGTTAAGTCTGTGATGTAATTTTAGAAATCGAAAACATGGTTGAACCTTCGGCTCAACCGGCGGTTTATGGGGTTAGTCAACAGGGTATTTCGCCGTTTAGTAAAGGGGTTGTGCTTCAATTTCCTTCCGTTATGTTTTCTTGCACTTCTGCATTCCTGGTGCGTCTGATGTTCTACTAAAAATGCAGTGCTTAAAAAATAATCCATAAAACAATTTTTAAGAATGATAAAAGCAAACTAATTGAGAGTTATGAGGGAAAAAAAGAGGGAAGTGACTAAAACTTTTTAAACGTTACCGTAAATTTTTAAGTAGTTTTGTAAAAATTTTGTGATACCAAAGTCGTCGTCGTTGTCGTCCGTTTTATTTTATTAAATTCCTTTATGAAATTGTGCTTTAACTATGAAAAAAAGGAACTATCAGTGTTTGTCGTTTTTTAATATATTTAAACGAGTTTTAAGCAAACTTTGGACGATGCGAATTATAAATAATTGTGTGTTGAATTTGTAATTCATGTTTATCTCTTAAAATAGATCTCACTCGCAACTCTTTCAACACTCAGATTGAATTTAATGTTTCATTGTAAAAAAAATAATAATATAAAGCGCAGGTGTTTTATGCCTATGGTGAAAAAATGGGTACATTCAAAAATGCATCTCTCGAGACCCATTTTCCTATATAATACAAGTTTATAATTACAAGTGACGCCATGCAAACACATTTTTTATGCCAACTTTATTGCTTTATTTCATATAATTACAATAGCCACACATATAAATATTAACTTAACATTTTTGTGAAGTGGGCCTCAGGAGATGAAGGACGGAGAGGACAGATTTAATTTTTTTTTGTTGGTGTTTTTTTAAGAAATATTTTTGTATGAACCGTATTTTAAAAATGTGTTGTTTTTTTGGTCATTGTTTTATTCTCTCAGATGTTTTCATTTCATTTTTGTTTATAAATTTTGAGGAAAGCTTTATTTAAAATTTTACCCTCCTGTGTTTTCTGTTTTGTTTAAAAGCTTATTTGTATTAAAAAACGCAAGGCATGTCGATTTTTGAATGTACTTTGATGTACTTAGCGAACAAAAAAAGATGTTGATAGAATTTATATAAACAAAAAAAAAGATCGATGTAATTTATTAAAATGTGCATTAAAAGTATAGGTTTTTTCTTCTTATTAAAAAACACTGCTTTTTTGCTTGCACATTTAATTAGTTAATTAATTGAAACATAGAATTTATGTAACATTGTACATAAAGACTGAACTATTTTTATATAAGAAGTGCAATAAGATTATTATTGTATTTAGAGAGATAAGTAATGGATTATAATTTAAGATAAATGTAAATAAAGCTTAATTAGAATTATTCCTCTATTTTAAGCGAACAAAGAGCTTTCGGGAATTCTTTCCTTAAGATATTGACAGTAAGTAAAACATGTTTATTATTTTATTGGCTCGTTTGGGCCCTTTCTTAACATCGCAATTTATTTTTATATTTCTAATTGAATTTTGTGCAATTTCTAGGTTCTGCAATTTATGTGCTACGCTAAACGAGAAAGAGATGAAGCTCTTTGTCGTGGAAGAATCGATCGAGATTTTCGAGTCTTGATTACTCAATACTAAGGTTAGAGGTTTGAATAGCATTAACGAAAGGGAATCTTTTACATTATAAACATTAGATATATATCTTCAAAGATAGAAGTATGCGTTCTTTAAGGTAAGCTGACTTTAATTTAATTAATTTAATATAATTTACATTACATTTATAATTCGTAAGAGAACTTTAAATTTTTTATTTTTTCACAAAATGAAAAACATAAATAATTTTACGATGTAAGCCAATTTATTTTTTATGGGTCTCAAAAACTGCGAGAAATAAAAATCTGTAAACGATGTGTCGCGCGGTTTTCCTTTTAAGAAAATAATTATTACGAAAGAAATCTTGATCGTTTCATTTTGTAGTAACAGAAGCATATTGTACATTTTGATGGTTTTAAAAATTCCTTCCAACAAAAGCGCACAATATATTTTTTTTAATGAAAGATATAGTCTTCTAAATGTGCTGCCATTTGCATTTTATAGCAGTAATGAGAAACAAATTGTCAACAGTAAGTCAAAGTGTACAAACTTTGTACAAGGTTGTTTAAAATATAGGTACCATATTAAAAAACTTACAAAACAACGAATAGCTTGTAGCTTATACATGCCTATAAATACAACATACGCAAGGAAGCCTTTGCGACTGCACGCGCAATCCAATTGAAATAATATATTATTTATGAATATTAAAAAAAAAATTGACAAAATGACGAATGTTAAAATTTTGATCAAAAATTATGATTTTAAATTGACTTTAAAATGCAACAACGTTTATCTTATTATATTAATAGGGTGGTTCAACGTAAAAAAGTCTTTTTCTTTTTTTTTGACTTAAGGGTATAAATTGTACCTTATAAAGACATTTTTTTTGAATTGTATTTAATATCTTGAGGTGTTTCACTTATTTTTTTAATAATGAATATTAGCGGGGTTGCTAGATCCCCAACTGGGCGCCTCCCCAGGTGGCGGATAGGGGAATGCTCGCCAAATATGGCGGGTACCGGGGAAATAAAATACCCGGGGTGGGCCAAAACTAGCATGGTAGCGGCTGATCCAGAGTGGACGGCTACCAAACAGCGTCTGACCCATAGTGGGCGGCTGATTAAATAGGTCCTCCAAACGGGGGTTGTGGCGTTAGGAATAAACACCCTATCACACATAAAAACAAAAGGGAAAAGAAAATGACAGGGCGAAAAAATAAAAAACATCCCCGGGTGGTAACCCACACCTCTATAAGAGGGAGCCCCATCGGATACGGGGGGGGGGCAATTCTTTCGCTTGGGGTTTTCCTAACCCACTTAGAAAAAACCCAGAAAGAAGACAGAAAAGGAAAAATATAAAACGGTCGGAACATGGAATATCAGAGGAATTGGCAATAAGAAACAGGAAGTAATTAATGAAATTGAAGCAATGAAATTAGATGTAGTAGCACTGACGGAGACAAAGAAAAAAGGTAGTGGAACAGAAATACTAGGTCCCTACATACATCTGTACAGTGGAGTCAATAAAGAACAACGCGCAAAGGCTGGAGTATCACTATGCATTAAAAAAAAGTTCAGTAGATATATCAAACAATGGGATGCTATAAATGAAAGAATTATTACGGTTAAACTAGCGATCAGAGGATATGATCTCACAATTATTGCAGTGTATGCCCCAACAAATGACTCAAATGATGATATAAAAGACGAATTTGAAGCGAACCTACAGTACACTATAAGTAAGGTGAATAAAAGAAATGAAATCATGTTAATGGGAGATCTAAATGCACGAGTGGGCTGTAAATCAAAAAACCGAGTAGTAGGCCCATATGGAGAGGACGTAGTTAATGATAATGGGATAAGGCTCATAGAAATCTGCGACCAATATTCACTAAAAATCATGAATGGCATGTTTAAACATAAAGACATACACAAGTATACATGGACTCAAACTACAAAACAATATCGCTCCATTATAGATTATATCATAATTAAACAAAAGGCTCTTATCCAAGTAAAAGATATACGTGTCTATAGGGGCGTTACTTGTGGGTCGGACCACTTTCTGGTAAAGTCTACAATGCGCCTAAGGTACTATAATAAAAATAAAACACCAAATCAGAAAGAGAAAAAGAAGCCAGATACAACTAATACATATCCAATCTATAATATAGAAAACCTTAACGACGAATCGATATCGTTCCTCTATAAACTAAGACTCGCAAACAAATTGCAAGAGGCACAAGAAATTCTTACAGAGCAGGATAGATACGAAAACATTAAAAATAAAATGCACGAAGCAGCCTTTGAAGCTTTAGGAACACTGGAAAAAACTAATAGGAAGAGCTGTTACTGGTGGACGGATGATTTTGGTGAAATGGTTTCAGATAAGAGAAAAGCATATCAAAAGTGGTTGACTACAGGGGATAGAGAACATCGAAAAGAATACATGAGAATAAACTATGAAGTAAAGAAAAAGGTTAGAGAGAGGAAAAATCAGTTTTGGCAAAGAAAATGTGAAAATGTAAATAAATATATAGGAAATTCCAGACAAGCATGGAAAATGATAAAAGGGTTAAGAACAGACATACAAGAGCGATTTATGGTAGACCCCATTGGAATAGAAAATTGGAAAAAATATTATGAGAACTTACTGACGGAAAGTAGAGGCCAATACCAAAACGTGACATATGAAAAGAAAGAAGTACAAGCTCCAGTTAGAGAAATCAGCATACAAGAAATAAAAACCGCTATAAATAAAATAAAGAACAATAAAGCGGCTGGTCCTGGAGGTATACCCGCAGAACTTCTAAAACACGCCCCAATTACAACAATAGAAGAACTTAAGAAAATATTTAATGCATGCCTGAAAGGAAACGAGATACCATCAGAATGGAAATTAGCATACATAAGTAATATTTACAAAAAGGGAATAAAAGGAATGTACAAATTATAGAGGTATTAGTGTTACGTCAACTGTGGGTAGACTGTACGGACGAATACTAAAGGAGAGAATAGAGGAGCAATTTAATGTATCGGAAGAACAGAGTGGCTTCCGACCAGGACGTTCATGCACGGATAATGTATTTTGCATAAAACAACTGATGGAAAAAACGATACTGTACAATAAAGAACTACATATGGTATTTGTCGATCTTCGTAAGGCTTATGACAGTGTGCCAATCAATAAATTATGGCACGCAATGGAAAACAGTGGGATAAACCAAACCTATATAAATGCCATAAAAGTATTGTATGACAAAAACAAAAGCAAGGTAAAAGTAGGACGAAGTCTTTCGATGGAATTTGATATAAATAAAGGCCTTCGACAAGGGTGTTGTGTGTCGCCCACATTGTTTAAAATATACTTAGACCAGGCACTAAAGATTTGGAATAAAAAATGTAAAAATATGGGAGTAAAAATTGGAAATGACTTTATACACACCCTTTTGTTTGCAGACGACCAGGTGCTTCTCGCAGAGGATGAAGACGATATAAAGTATATAACAAAAAAACTGATTGAAGAAATAGAAATGTGGGGACTAGAAATAAATCTTGAAAAGACCGAATATATGGTGATAGGGAACACGGGTACTGAAATAGAAACAGAAAAAGGAAATATACAAGTAACCCACGATTACAAATATCTCGGAGTAAATTTATCAGATAGAGGGTTAGACGAAACAGATATACTGAATAAGATCAAGAAAGGAAAAGTAGTAACACAACAGCTGCACTCGTTGCTTTGGAACAAAGACATAACCAAAAAAACTAAGAAACAATTATTTATGACACTTGTGGAAAGCTGTTCCACATACGGTGCAGACACATGGACAATCTCAAAAACATTGGAGAAAAAAGTGAACGCAATGGAAATGAACTACTGGCGAAGATGTTGTGGAAAAACATTATACGGTCGAGTGAGAAATGAAAAAATTCGTGAGGATATGGGAGTGGACTCCACACTGTACGACAAAATAGAACAACAAAAATTAAAGTGGTACGGACATATGAGGAGGATGCCAAACGACAGGTTACCGATAAAGTGCTGGAAATGGAAACCAAATAGAAGAAGGAGACGTGGCCGACCAAGACTGAAATGGGAAGACCAGATTAAATTGGCAATGAAGAGACGAAATATGGAAGAAGAAACAATATTTGACAAAAAGAAATGGAAGCTGGGTTGCGGGAAACGGCGAGAGGCAGCTGTATAAAAAACCGCTTATATATATATATAATATAAATATAAAAAATATTCTAGAAACCACAAAATGTATCTTTTAAAGTCAATGAAATATTAAAATAGTATTATAATTATTATTATTATAATAATTTTAATTGTCGTAATTGAGGTGAAAATGATCATACTTTTTAGACGTTTCTAAAGATTCTACACCAAAGAAATTTTTTGTCTTAAAATCGTAAAAAAAAAAATTTTTCATTAATCAATTTTAAAAATTAGTAAGACATCATAAAATATCTAATTTTTTTCTTTTTTTTCAAATTTTTTTAAAAGTTATTGTTGTGGAGAGGGGGGCAGCTTTGAACAGGGGCAGCTTTGAACATCGTTAATTAAAAATTGAATAAAACATTTTTCCAACCGCAAAATTTAAATTTAAGGTGGCAGCGCGGCTGCCAACTAGTATCCGGAAAGAGCTGTTTTATTTGTTATGTTAAACCTAATCTACAATTAATAATCGAATTTACGCTACAATTCTAAAATATTTATTTTTTGGATGTAAGCATCTTACACGTAAAATAACAATAAATTTATTAATACATGAAGTGTCATCTAATCTTTATATCTTTCACCATCTAATTACAATAAAAAAATTTATTGTTATTGATTATTAATTAGTTTAAATAAATTAATTATCTCAAATATGCTATTGGGGCAGCTTTGAACAAGAAACGAGGGGCACGTTTGAATACTTATAAACCGAATTAATTTTAATTCTTATAAATTTTTCTATCTTTTAAATTGTTTCTAAAAAAATATACAATCTTTATTACGTGGTTATTAAGTAATTTTTTAATTTCAAGGTCAATCATGGTTCGAAATTATAAAAAAAAGCAGACAAGCAGTGTCAATGAAAATGACGTAAAAAAAGCGATAATCCATGTAATTTAATTATATTTGAGTAAAGTTATTAATGTTAAAGATTTAATAATTATATACTAGTAACTTTGTTAATTTATCATTATTTCAAAGATTTTAATTAAACTAATAAATGGAAGATTTAACTTGAGTGAAATAGTAATAATTTTTATATATTGTTCAAACCTGCCCCAGGCCTGTTCAAAGGTGCCCCCTAAGTGGGGCACCTTTGAACAAACTGACCTATTTTTAAATTAATAATATAGCTTTGATTAAGGACTTTTTTTTTAATTAATCAAGGTGTATTATGAAGTAGAGTGATCAATGTATTGATTAAGACATAAGTCATATTTTTTCGTTTATTACATTAAGAGTAATAAATAAATTAGTAAAAAGTATTCAAAGGTGCCCCTCTCCCTACTATTTGTACCCTCAAATAAAAAAAAAGGAAAAACATTTTTTTCGACGCACCCTCACAATTCATAATTCTATTGATGGTTTTTACATTCCATGGCTATGGCTATCTCAGTACTTTTTGGTTATACTATTCTCACAAACCTAAATAAAATTTATTTAAATTAAAGTTATTTATTTTCTAAATTACTGTTTTACATATAGAGCGTCCCGTTTACATTGGACAACACTTATTACGTTTGAATGGAGTTTTAATATACAGGGTTAGCGAAATTAAACTTCCGCTACTCGAAGGGCTCTGGAAGCCGTACTACTAGTCCGTAAAGAAAATTCTTTGGACAACAGATACTTTGGAAAATGCGCTCGAGATTTCCGTAATAAAAATTTTTAGTTTAAAAAATCGCCACTAGATGGCGCAACGAATTATCCTATGAAGAAAAGACAACCTGAGATCCCGAAACACTGAAGGACTAGTGGTTTTACATACAAAAGAACGAAATAAGGACAATACACAATTATAAAATTGCACTTGCAATTTGTTACAAAAAAAAACAACTTTAAGAGGAAGCATGGAGCAAGTGGTTTAGTGTTTGCGCTGCTGCGCTAGCGAGGTGGGTTCGAAGTGGTTTGAATCTCCGCGCTGACCATCGAAAATTTCACGCTCCTTTCTCTTCGCAAGGCTGAGCACCTGGCAAGAGTAAAACTGCTCGAAAATTTCCTAGAAATTGCCGTGGTTCGGAACCCACGTAAAATTGTCGGTCCCTTGAATTTTTGAAACACTTCAACATTCACAACAATGTTTCAAGCGGGGAAATCGCCTAAACCTGATACAGGTATAAAAAGGCGCAAGAGGAAGAAAACAACTTTGTAAATGACATTACTAAGCATATAAATCAATGCTTTAAAACATGTTCAACATGCGAACCTTCCTGCTCGACAACGCACTCCATTCTGATTATCGCGCTTTCCACCACTGAATGGAGAAAGTCACATGGATGTTCTGAATATGCCGGCGAATACTGTTCTTCAAATCGGACACAGTTGTCAAACGTTCCCGATAAACATTGTCTTTCATTTGCATATATTGCTGAAATGTGCGCCATCTAGTGGCGATTTATTAAATTAAAAAAATTTATTTCGGAAATCTTGAGCGCACCCTCCTAAGTATCTGTTGTCCAAATATTTTTCTGTTCAGATTAGTACAACTGCCTCCAGTGCCCTTTGAGTAGCGGAAGTTTAATTTTGCTAACCCTGTATATAACTCCGCGTTTAAATCATAAAGTTCTTAATGTTTAAAAATGACAAGTAAGTAACTTATATTATAAAACGTAAACTTTGTTATTGAAAAAATTTAAACATTTATAAGTTGCTTTCAAGATATTTGAAATTTGAATTAAAAATCAATTAATCTTACATAGGAAACCCTGTAGATATTTTCAGACGCATTTTTATAAACTTTATTGACTTACTAAACGTCTTTTACAACAATTAATATAATGCAGTTTTAAAATGTCTTATATACAGGGTGTCAGAAAAAAGTAGATCTTTTCGTTAATCATTCTTATCATTGTATGTATTTAAATAGGTATGTACCAGGAGTGTTAGTTGAAGTTTGCCGGTTTTTTCAATAAAGAAAACATTTAATTCTCAAGGGAATCTCAAAAATTTTTTATTCAAAGTATTGACCATTGGATTCTACACATTTTGCCCATCTTTCAGGCAAATCATGGATACCATTCAAAAAAACTTTTTGTCTTTCGAGACAAACCATTCGACAGCCATTTTTCGACTTCTTCAAAATTGGAAACGCTGCTTCAGTGAGTGTCCCACGATGCGAAAAGGTGATATCGGACGGCGAGTCTGAAACGGGTGCGATAATATTTCCCAATTCAATGCTTTTAGAGTGTTCTTCACCACTTTAGCGGTGTGAGACGGTGCGTTGTCATGTTGTAGGATAACTTTCCCATGTCTTCGGGCCCATTCCGGCCGTTTTTCGATCAACGCATGATTCAAATTGATAATTTGTTGTCGGTAGCGATCCGTATTCACCGTCTCACCAGGTTTTAATTATGAAGTAACCACAAACTGGTCCCACCAAAACAGAGCATTGTCTTAGGCCAAAGATTTGCTTGAATCAGGTGAAAGCCATGATTTTTCCGCTTGGGTTCTCAAAATAAATCCATTTTCGTCCTCCGTGACAATTGATGCAGAAAGATTTCCTTTCGAATCTTTGAAGCAGCATTTCACAAATGGTTTTTCGATTTTCCATTTGTCTATCGTTCAGTTGGTGTGGTATCCATTTTCCATACTTTTGGATCTTTCCCATGGCTTTTAAACGTTGGCAAATTCCCTCGGACACATGTAGTGTTTGTGCCAATTTTGTTGCGATTGGTATCTTCATCCAATAACGCCTGCAATTCCTCGTCTTCGAACTTTTCGCTGCACCAGGATGTTCATTGTCTGTTAATTCGAAATCTCCACTTTTAAATTGACGAAACCATGTCTCACATGTTCTAATCACTGGAGCATGTTCACCATAAGTTTCTACCAGCAACCGATGAGCTTCAACTGCTTTTTCTTTTGATGAAATAAGAAAAGCAACGAATGCCGCAAATGCGACTTACTTGGAACGAAACTCGACATATTCACTGAGGTAAACAACTATGACGCTATTATTTTGGCGGACTGTAACTTGTATATTTTTTAAGGTTAATGTCAATAGAAAAATATGACATAGATGCCAAATCATAGCAATGTACACATATCTCTAGCAACATCTATGAGTAAAACCGGCAAATTTCAACTAACACCCCTGGTATTGTGTGCTAACAATGTGTAACTTTTTTTAAATAAACAAATAGATACTTACGTTAAATAGTAAAAATACATTGTTGAACAAGAATTTTTGCTAATTTCTAATCGGTTTAGTGTGAAATCGTGTTTTAGGAGAGTTATCTGTGAAATCTATTTTAGTTTTGATTTATCTACGTGCTGAACATTAGCGAAAGAAAGAAAAAAAAACAAGAAGAGAATTGAAAAAATGGGTGCTTGATTCAGAAACAAAGTTGTGCGCAAAAGTAAATTTACAACTAAGACTTTCTTTTCTTACATTTAGAATTGAATTGTTTTGACCAAAATTATATAGAAATTAGCTATAACATCAAAAGAAAAAAATTGATCTAATAGCTTTATGAACAGCGATGTTCTTAGTAAAACTTTTATTTTAAATGTAAACTGTGGTTTTTGTATTTGAAAAAAAGAACATCTAAATGAAAAATAGTTTAATAAAAGGCCCTTTAAATCAGAGAATCTGTAGTTAATGGATTGACTGACTTTTTCTAACACCCTGTATATAACTAATATACCATATATCGATGGAAATAAATAATACCAGTAGATGTGTCCCCGATAATTATTGATTTGTTTATGAAAATTTTTTAAATTCACAAAGTTATAAAAACGCTTGGAGCATTGCTCTCTTTTTATCAAATCTTTGATAGATATACAGTTTTTGAATAAATTTACTAAAATGTAAAACAAATCGTTTCTTTTTTTTACGAAAAAATTGACTTTTAAATTTTATCTGATAGGTTCAAAATGTAAAATAAAGCTTAATAATGCTCTTTAATTTAGATATCTCTGTCCTTAAACGCTAATAATCTCGTTCAGAAGTTAAACATAACTCGAAGTTTAATGATAGTGCAACCCTTTTTGCTTTTATGGTAGCAAATATTGCCATTAAATTTTAGAAACTACCCTCTCGTTGCGATTACACATAATTTTCAGAAATTATACAAGTTCGCAATATTTACTCCACTTACACGTGTTGATTAAACAACCCGCATTTAAATTTTGTCGGGAAGTAGAATGAGAACCCCCATACTTCTTCCCCCGTTTTTAAAGGGAACGTTGTTTAAAAAAAAATTAAAGCGCATATTGGTCATTGCGAAGAAAAACTAAAGCCCTCGGTTAGTAAGATAAGTAGGAAAATTATCAAACGAGGTAGAAAGATGAAGAGGGTTTGAAATAAAGGGATGAAGGTTTTTCTTCGTTCTTTTTCTTCTTCGATAGAGATGCTTGCAGGGAATGGCGAACGCTTTAGCTAATTTAAGGTTGGAAAAAGTTTGCGTAAAGGTTAAATTCGTACAGGAGTAAGTTTAACGTTATTATCAAACTGACAAATTGTCGGATGTAACGCCGCAGACCGCGGCTCTGCCCCCAAACCCTCAACAATCCGTTTACCGGCCAAGCCGGAAGCTCAACTCACGAACGTTTTCCGCTCCTCAACATTTGTGCTCGTTTAACGTTTTAATGGCGCACCTCTTTACACACTTTGTTTACTGCTGGCGGTGGTTTCTTGTTTTAATTGGAAATTTTAAACTGAAACCGAATTTTAATTAATACGTTCTTCGGCGATAATCCTCCAAAGAGTTGAAACTCCTGTTTGTTCGAATAAAAAAAGTAAACACGCAAAACGGAACGAAATTGAATTGTTTCAAGCGCCAACAAGAAATCCACCCCCTTGTTAGTCTTGTCAAACGTTTTTGTGGCGACGCTGGGAAAAAGTTTAATTGTTTAACTCGAGGATTAAAATTATTTACGCACATGGGACTACTTTCTCCTGTCACAACTCTTCAAAATTGTTGTTTTAACCTGTTTTTTTTAAACATAACGAGGACATTCATTTCCTCTTAATTAAACCTATAATTAAAAAACATTTGTTATTTTATAAGGGTTTAAAATCAAAAAGAATAACATTCAAAATTCGAAATAAAGAACTAATGCGATTTAAATTTTGGGTTTATGCTTTTTTTCGAAACCCTCTACGCGTTTAGTAGACTTAAAGTATTGGAAACTCGTTTATATTGAAGGATTACAACGACACTTAAACTTAAGGGGTAGTTTTATTTTCAATGCTTTTCAATCGTGTGTCCTTAAGATTCTTTTTCTTTTTTCGCAAGAAGAATAATAGTAAAAAATACGTCTGGGTTTCGCGTTTTAAAAACGTTCAACGTAAGCGCACATTAACGTAAATGAAAATAGGATTAAGCTTAAATTTTCCAGGAAATGTGTTGGAATAACTAACCACAGTTTAATAAGCTTAAATTTAGGGCTTTGTCTTATATTCCCTTCATATTTAAATACAAGTTAAGCCTTTCATTTCCTACAAATTAAACGGATACCTTTTTTTTGTGTTTTAGGTGTCGAGTTGCAAATGCATTCGATTTAAAATTTTTTTTTTATACGTTTAAAGTTAAATTAACTACGAGCAGTGCCGGATTAACTATAATGAGAACACCAAACTAATACGTTTTAAAGCTTAATTTTTAGAATTCCAAACATTTATTTCGTAAATTAGGTCCGATTATAAAATTTAAAAACTTCGATTCTTTAACTACATTAAACATTATACATTGAGCAAGAGAGTAGTGCATAGTTTGCACAAAAACTGGAAAACTTCCATTTTTGAAAAATGTATGTAGACGACTATGTGTTGGTCATCAATTACTTTCCTTGTGCAGAAATGTGCTATTTTTTAGTTTAGATTATTTTTACATTATTTTATTTTCTTGAATCTGATACGAGTTGTCTTATTAATTTCGGGGCCAGTTGTCACTATTACAACTAACCCAATTAGCAATTTTTTGTTTTTTACTTAATTATAATTGCTTTTTTGAATTATAAATATGCCTAGAAACAAAAAAAGAACCAAGACCAAGAACAGACTACCACTGATGTTATGCTGCAAACTGTAAATGTAAAGGGTCCAGGGAATTCAATACGAAGTGTTGTCAACAATTACAAGAACTACGGCACGCTTGCTCGATATTGTACAAAACAAAGAAGTACAAAAGACAAACTATTTCAGTAGGGTACGTTGCTGTGCCAGCTTCAGGAACCAGTATACCCCCAATTTTCATCTTTCCGCACAACAATGGCCATAATAGATCTATCCGTAGTATCAACCCATAAAACTAGATGAATGAAGATTGTTTATACTTATTCGTTCAGCATAGCCGTTGAAGCGTTGATCGACCAGTGCTAGTTTTGTTAGACAATCATGATTCTAACCTGGCCATTTAAACATTAGATTATTGCGAAGATAATGGGGTGATAAATCCTTCTACAGAATCATTGCGAGGGCTTTAAAACCGAGCATCCATTCAGCCCACTCTTTAGCACATTGGCACTACTCCTGTTCAAATCATTCTATGGACATTAATAGTCAAGAAAACTTGTTACCATCGGAAGCTCAAGACTATTTCACAAGGCTCCGCAAAAGAAAAATACCTCGAATAACAGGAAACAAAGTTCCAACGTCTTAACAGACACCTCAATTAAAATGCTTTGGCTGAACAATAATAAGTTAAAAATTTCAACCCCAAGACACCTAAAAGAAAAGAGATTTCTCAGAAGAAGGATTTGTGTAATGAATCTAAAGGTGATGAATTCTGTTTGGTTTCGAACCCACGTCGCTAGCGCAGCAGCCCAAACACTAAACCACTTACGCCACGCTTCCTCTAAAGTAAAGTAAACTCGAACTGATTTTTCGTAGTTGATATAATTGGCATAATTTAAAAACTAACGAATACTTAAATACTGAAAAAAAATATATTTTCTTAGGAATATTAGTCAACATACACTGATATTTTTCCAAAATAAAACCTGTGTTAAAACCTAAACAATATAATCTAAAATCAAATATTTTTTCCTTTTTGTAAGCGTGAATAATCTATATTAGGAGTCAGAAACATTATTTATACCTATAGTGCTCTAAAGTGTACAAAAATATTTTTAAGCAGACCGCACATACCGATATTATAACTCAATAAAATAACTTTCGTAAATTTTTTTATTAAAAATAAAAATGTCTGTACATAGGTACATACTGAAAGCTAAAATTAAAAAAATTAAAAAAAAACAATTAATAAAATGTGCTTCTAAACATGAAGATTGTTTTTATCTGAGGAAATGAATATATGGTTAAATATCCTCTTCATAAGCTTTTAAAAAAAATATTTTATATTACATTATTTATACATTTTTTTTTAGTTATTAATATTTTTTATTTTATTAAATACTCTTGGTGCTAAAATTATTAATAACGGTAATAAAAAAATTTACAAATAATATTTTTAATTCCATAAATAAATGTTTGTGTAAATCTTACGCGTTGGAAGTGAAACTTTTGACAATGAGCATTCCTGTTGGAAGTAAAATGTTTAAACTCATTCTTCGATTGTACGTCCTCTAGCTAGAGACATAATAATAATATACGGTTCAAATCACTACAAAATACACAAAAGTGTGAAAGTAAGTATAGTAGGGACAATTGCGATAGAATAGAACGAAAATGTTATTTCGAGCACCATATAACTAACTTATTATTTATTGAAAGCGATATAAAGGAATAATAAAATACATAATTCAAAACCACCTGCTAAGTTAACTGAATATTATAGAACTACCCACATGCATATGAAGAACAACTTAGTTTATTAAACCCCTTTTAAATCACACATGTTTTTGAATATTGATCCAGTATTAGGGGCATTTGGGGTACAATAGAAAGAAAGAGTTATTTTGATTTTTAGAAAAATCTGTGTTTTATATTTTTATAATTTTTGCTTAAAACAGTTAAAAACAGACCTAAAACTATTGATTGGACACAAAAAAGAGATTAAAAATTAATCTTAAATTAAAAATATTTACGTGTTTGTAAAATACTTTTTTGTTCCAATGTGCCCCAGGTCTGGGGTACAATGGAACATAATCAATAAATTGGATAAGATCATAAAAAAAATTAAAATAAATATTATTAACCAATAAAATACTTTCTTAACACTCTTTCATGAACTTGGCAACAACTTTATATCTAGAATTGACACTATTACCATTACTGGTTTTATAGGAAAGTAAAAGCCTATCACTTATTAGCCTCACTATGCATATCCATATCACTTTTTCCCATACGCTCTTTAACCAATATGACTTTCAAATCTGCAAAAAAAAACAATAAAATAATGGGGTTCAATTGAGCGGTGTTTCGAGGTGCCCCATAGGGTGTCAAAAGTATCAAACGCGAATTTAAAAAACTTGGTAATGATTTCCATTTTATATGATTAAAATTTGAGTAAAAAAATATCACATACCTACTAGTATACTTTTAAAGTGAAAACAATAGGTTTTGGGTAAGAAAATGAAACTTTTTACTAATGAAAACTATTTTTTTGTTCTTAGAAATTTGTTATTGCAAAGCAGCCTAATTTCACTGCGTTCCCGTGTGAATAGTTACGCGCTGTAATCGCTCAAAACAGAAGCCCGCAAAATCGTTGGGTATTTGAATATTAATCGTCATCGTTCCGTTGTACCCCGCGTTCCATTGTACCCCAACTGTCCCTACTTATTTTATTTTCTACTGAACGTCTTTCATTTTATAGTAATTGTAATATATTATATATACATACTTATTGATTTGAAGTAAATATGAGAAAAACAAAGACCGATTATCTCTTCAGCAAACAGGCTATGAGAATTTTACTCAAGCTCGTCTTCTATCAATTATATTTTTAAATTTTAAATTAAAAAACAACTTGAATGTTTTTTTATCGTCTTCAAATATTATATTCTTTTATAAGTTATATATCATAAAAATTCGTTTTTTTTTCGTTACGGATGAAATATTTAACTATTCGTTTCTATTCGGTCGGATTCGGATATTTCCGTTATACGTTAAACTGCCCGACGAACTGTCAATATTGCTAGGCGAGTGCTAACAGCACTCGCCTAGCAATAAGTAATTTTTTCGAAAAATTAAAATGTATTATTTTTAAATGTAAATTTATTATTAACATAATTGATACTATTGGTGTTTCTGCATTAAAGTATGAAATTATTTCAATTTTATAGACTATAATAATAGTTGAATTCTTACCAATACAATAATTAATTTATTATTGGTTATATTATGAGCAAAAGTAAAAAGTAAACAATAAATAAATAATTAAATGAAATCTGTAGATAAAATTATTATAGGTATAGTAGTAGTTAGTGTTTAAATTAAGTATATGGGTGATTCATAGAGAATGCAGCGCTATCACTGAAAAAAATTGGTGCTGTACTTACCAGTGGAGAGACACATTCACCTTGCAAAACCACTGCACCACACTGTCGCGTCGCGTCAAATATACAAATATCAGCGATTTAACAGCTCGTGTATTTAATATTATTAACTTTACGTTGATACGCGCCTTTGGTCACTATTTTCAATAAATCTGTTACATATTTCTGTTTGTATTAACGGATCAAAATTTTCCAGGGTAGAGACAGGGACTAAAATGAAGTTCGAAAATTATTGAAAAGAAACAAATATTGTTATATTTTCTCTTTATAATACTTAAGTATACTTGTTTATATTTGTGCTAAATATACTTTAATATGGCAACTGCGTCAAAGAAAGTATGTACTCTCTGTATGTTTAACTAAAAACGTCATGGGGACAGGCCAGGGTAGAGACTTTTTCAGACTTAAACATGGAATTTCAGGAAAATGTACTTTAATTGGGCATTAAGTCATAATGCTATTTATAAAATACATTAAGATACTGTGATTTATTGCATAAAATGACAACTCGTGGAATAAAAAAGCTATTTTATAATTATTTTCCGTAAATATAACCTCTTATTGTAGAACCACCCATATACTACGCATGCGCAGAAGGGGTAAGCATTTTACTCATTGCCAGAGTATATAATTCGGATCCAATCGTCTGGGTGCTGAAGAGTTAACCAGTATAAATTAAAAACAAAATAGAAATATTTTTTTATTCAAAATGATGCAAAAAAGCTACCTTCTGAGAGACTCGAACTAACGACTTACTGCTTTGTAATTAGTTGTTTTAACTGTTGAGCTACTGAATTGCTTGCTACGAGCACGTATATTTACGGACAGATCAACCTATTAGTAAAATTTTGAAACTTTTTTTTTCGAGTATTTCTGAATAGTGCTGTTTTGGGAAACTAATGTTGAAGTAGATATTTTCAAATACGTATTTTCCAATGGATAGTGCGCGCGTATTCTATACAAAAAAGTTAAATTTTAATAAAATATTAATCTGCACGTTATACAGTGTGTCCCAAATAGAGTAGGCTAACATGGGTATCTTTCTTATTAGTGAAGATAGAAGTTTGGTTAAATGGGCAATGTTTTGCAGTTTCAGGTGCCCATTCAGATTCTGTTAAGAAAATTTTAAAATTCCGAATAGTTCCAAAGTTATCGTAAAAACTGAAAATTATCATTTTCTTTAATGTCAAATAACTTTGTAATTATAAAAATTACAAAAAAAAGTTTAATATAAAAGTTACTAGGTTTCATAAAACACAAATAAAAATTAAGTCAAAATTAAATTCAAAATGGCGGTTTTCAAGATATTGATACCAACTTTCTTATTTTAAATGGGCGCCATATTGGATTTTTACATAGTTAAATAGATTTTTTTTTCTCTTTTTGACCATGTATAACAACCCATATTTAAATAAAAAATTATTAACAATATTAAATTTTTTTGTTTTAAATCAAGTAGCCATGAATTATCAAAAAACAATAAAACAACATAATACAAGCCAAGATCATTATATTTCTTTTTTGACTGATATTCTAAGTTTTTGAATAATAATTATTACCTTATAAATAATTCAAAATGGCAAAGTTTTTAATTGAGCAGTATGATATGTTTTGTACCTACATTAAATGTTACAAAAGCTCCAGCGTTGCTGTACAAACATACTTTAACAGTTTTCCAAAAAAAAGCAACGGAACCTTAAAATTTTTAAAAGATTGGATGTGAATATGCAGAAGTATGGATGTTTACAGTAACCAAATTGAAGGAATGTTGAAGATGATCTTCATCATTTTTTTTTTGAAAACTGTTACAATATGTTTGTGCAGCAAAGCAGGGGCTTTTGTAACATTTAATGTATGTACAAAACATATCATATTGCTCAATTAAAAACTTTGCCATTTTGAATTATTTATAATGTAATAATTATTATTATTCAAAAAACTTACAATATCAGTCAAAAAATAAATATAATGACCTGGGCTTGTATTATGCTGTTTTATTGTTTTTTGATAATTCATGGCTACTTGATTTAAAACAAAAAAAATTAATATTGTTAATATTTTTTTATTGAAATATGGGTTGTTATACATGGTTAGAAAGAGAAAAAAAAATTCTATTTAACTATGTAAAAATCCAATATGGCGCCCATTTAAAATAAGAAAGTTAGTATCAATATCTTGGAAACCGCCATTTTGAATTTAATTTGACTTAATTTCTATCTGTACTTTATGAAACCTAGTAACTTCTATATTAAACTTTTTTTTGTAATTTTTATAATTACAAAGTTATTTGACAATAAAGAAAATGACGATTTTCAGTTTTTTGACAATAACTTTGGAACTATTCGGAATTTTAAAATTTTCTTAACAGAATCTGAATGGGCACCTAAAACTGCAAAACATTGCTCATTTAACCAAACTTCTATCTTCACTAATAAGAAAGATACCCATGTTAGCCTACTCTATTTGGGACACACTGTATATTAGAAAGCCTCCTGGGCCAGTAATCACAAAAAATTATTCACAGTCCAAACTATTAATACGAAAACAGAAGAAAATTTTGGAAATTTTTCCACTAATAAACCACATTTTCATAAATCAGACTTTATCTTCACCTCTGGCCGTAACGCTTTGTACTTCTTACTCTACCACTAGTGCGCGCCATGCGCGTTTTCTATACATAAAAATTAATGCCGGAAAAATAAAAGTGCGCGTTATACAATAGGTACGTGTTATCCATCGAAAAATACGTAGTATAAATGTAACAAAATCTTTGATTCAGAATTTTGTACCTATCCTTGTAAGAATGATGGGTTACTTTTATATGGAGTTCGGCGCTAGGTGCCGATTTCTCTCTTTTTTGAGCCAGTTCATTTTCCCGCTATTAAAGAAGTTTTACTTCAAAAACGTTAGACGCGATAAAATAACGCATACACGCTAACTGTGTTTAAAAATATATGAATAGATTTGTTCAACATATGAACCTTTAACGAAAATAGAAGAAATTAAAGTATGACTTTTTTGTTTTGAATGAATTCAATTAGAATGTATTTTTAATATTTACAAAAAAAATGTTTGTTAGGTATTTGATTATAACTTAAAGCCTTAATTTGAAATAGCAAACCTAAAGGTGTTTTTTGATCAACAGTTTCTGTGTTTGTGCATCTTCTCATTCAATTACCAAATTATATTTTCTACATAATAGCTGAATTTCTATTTAAGGAAGTGCGTTATTTACTTGTAAAAAAATTCTATTTAAAAAAATTGGTTCACATAACACTTTAGTGTAGAGCTCCCACTAGGCTTAGGGCTTAGGCTATAGCTTTTCCAGACTATGGATTGATCCGACACTGACTACAAGAGTGTAATAAATAAAAGTATCGATAGGTCACGCAAGGTAAAGGGCGCAAGTTCTTAACGACGACCTAAATATTCATTGATATTAAGGAAGAAATGAAGTTGTAAATTTTTTAGGCGGCAATCAATAACGACAGAACATTTACGTTGCATAATTTTTGTGCACAACTTTTGATGAAAATTAATCTTCCAAAGTGAACGTCAACTTTCCTAATTTTTTAAATGTTTTATGTTAAACAAGTCGGTTATTATCCCGTTTGTGTTTTCGTAATGAAATTGTACGTTTCCTGTTAGGTAACATTGAATTTTCTATGAATATTCAAGGAGTTGTACGTTGAATAGATTTTACATCCAACTTTAGTTGACTGTTTGTAAATAGAATACTAATGTTTTGTATAAAATAACAGACTCCAATTATTTTGCAAATTTGAGAGGACTGCTTTTGCATATGACATTCGATCCCTTTCCGCATTTGGAATATTCTAAAAGTCTTCCTTTTAGCCGTCATGGATTTCGTTTGGTCTTTTGGCACGCCAAGTGCTTTGTAGGTGTCGAAGGAAAAAATAATACGATAATTTTAGCAGAAGGATGTGTGCCCGATGGTATCCTTTAACTTCTTAATTCCTAATGCGTTCAGGATGAGAGAATGACACGCCATCCGCTAAGGTCACGTGAGCAGAAACTGGATTTCCCGAAGGATTACGACCTGATTGGATGGACATCAGGAACTCCTCGTGTCCACTTGCATTTCTGCCTCTTTGGAAATAAATAACTTATCCACTCCGACGAAATTGGATTAGGACATCCATCCTGTAATTATGGAACTTTTAACGGGAACGTTTTTCTCCAAGTCCTTTAGATTATTTTACGATCATAACTTTGCTTGATTTTTTAATCCTTTCATCCTGAAAGAAAAACTCATCTACCATTGCGAACAATTTTTGATAATTAATTATTCGAAGCAAAATCCAGTTAGCTTAATATTTAATTTGCATTCTTTCGTCCACATAAAAAACGGATTTTGACGCCTCATAACTTTCATTAAATTTTAATAAATAACAAGAATAATAAAAACTGTACTATAAAACATAAAATTTCGTGGTTTATCTAGCGAAATGCAGAGACTAACAAGGGGTTGTTCCTTTTTAAACAATAGGAGCATAATTTTTTTTAATAAAACGTGAAAAATTGTGGATTCTGAAAAGGAAACGTCTTCTAAATTATTCGAAAGGAGAAAGAAACAATTACAATTTAATCAGAGGGTTGCGAATTAAATACCACAAAGAAAATCGATTCTCATTTTCTCTGATTTCTTTGGTTTTAGTTTATTAAAACTTCGGTTATAAAGTCGGAATGTTGAGTGATCTTAATTTAATCAACGATATTAAATCCTGCCACAGAAAATTCGTTATTAAACGAATTACCAAAAGGAAAAAATGTTTAAAAAAGCTTCTCGAGGATTCAAGTCAAGTTTACAATTTTCTCTTAATAAAAAATTTAAAATAGCAACTAGGTAAATATTTAGTGAGTTTTTAAGGTAGATTTTTCTTCTTCTTTTTAAAATTAAAACGAGTAAGGTTTAGAAAATTTTAAGCACGTCACAGGAGACAAAATCGACGCATTTCGCTGATATAGTAAAAAAAAGTCTGAAAGGAAAAAAATGCTAGGAAATTATATTTATTATGCTATTCACGCAATTCTTTCTGCTCCAGTTATTGTGTATTACAGCATTCTTTTATTATATTTATATTACACCCTAATTCAATAAACAGAACTCATAAAATCTCTCAAATGGCAAAAAAATTCTCCCAGAGCGCTAATAATTTCGATACTTTAATAGAAAGCGTTTTCCTTCCACTTATTTTTCTAAAAAAGATGCTGTCATCTCATTTCCTGTCTTTTTTTAATTTTTAGTTTAGAATTTTTTTATTATTTGCTATAGGTAGGTATATGCGACTATTTATATAAAAATAATTTATTGAACATTATTTTATTGTTTATTTTTATATATTCAAAGAATGGCAAAATTATAAATGTGTTCTTTTAATATTTCTTTATATATTCGGAGCAACAATGAACAAATTTTGAAAGTCGAGTCAAAACACTAAGGTTTTTCTTGGTTATAAAGTCTAGCTATTTATTATTAAATTAATCAACAAAAAATACTGATGTAGTTACTTTTGTAACCAGGAGCCTTTTTGTGGCACAAATCAATCGTTAATTTAATCTGAATTTTTGGCCTAATTGTAAGATAAGTTTTAAAATGTTACTTCTACGTGTGGACACGCCCGCACTTTTTCCAGAAACGATTTTAAATGCACTTTAACCCATTTAGTCTTTACCGTACCACACACGGTACAGCAGACTAAAAAAATTCTTTTGACTTGCCCACTGGAACGTTTTGTTTACGTTTGATTGGAGGACATGTTAAAAGTCATAATACATGAATATATTTAGTGCGAGATTGTTTATGGTTATGTTTATACGTGTAAAGTTACGTCAGTGAAAAATATTTTTTTACATGGTGCCATCAAGTATGTATAAAATACACCAACTCACAAATAAAAAGTTGTCTTTACATTTGACCAGACCTATCTATCTATAGGTATTTTGATGCGCTAAATAAAAATTTGAAATCCGTTTGGCCCGTAAGCCCTCAAAATTTTGAGTAATATGCGAGAAACTGAAATTTTTCGCAATTTTTAGCCTATTTAAGCAGTTTTTCGCAATTTACTCAAAATTTAGGGGTGCATGAACCAAACAGATTTTGGTTTTGGATTCAGCCCATCAAAATATATATAGATAGGTAGGTCTGGTCAAATGTATAGATCATTTTTTTTGTGTGCTGGTGATATGTATTTTTTTTATTATTTTCTACTGCTTTATTACAATTTTTTACAATTATTAATAAACATATCAATGATCGAGATTAACAGATTTTGAATTTGGATTCATCGTATCAAAATATATAAAAAAGATAATTGATCTAGTTCAATATAATTTTCTTCATTTTCATAACTGAAAATTTTAGCCATCTTTAGCAGTTTTTTGCAATTTAATCAGAATTTTGAGGGTTTACGGGCCCAATGGTCTTCGGATTTGAATTCAACGCATCAAAAATACCTTTAGATAGATGGGTCTAGCCAAATGTACAGACCATTTTTTGCTGCTGTTCTTAGACTGTTCTTGATATTATATGCTAACAAAAACTTCTATTTATCTGAGAATAATAAGTATTTAAGAATATTTTGAATTTAGTACAAATTTTTATGACCTTGGGTTCAGTGTATCGAATATGGAACAATAGAAAAATTTCTTTATATTCTGCAATCAACCAATCGCATCTCATACAGCAGTAGATATAATACAATTATGGGTTGAGTACGTCTTTTAGAACAAAATATCCCTGAAAACCAGTCTACACGGAGAAAATACACGGTTTTTTCAATTAAGAATTATTTTTATGTATGAATTTGCCTATTTAATATTTCCTCTCTTTCCTCTTGTTCTTTAGATTTTTAAAATTTTAGTCAGTACTCAAACTTGAACTACTAATAACTTTTGATAGAGTGAATTTAATGAAAAATGCAATTAAATCTAAATTGTAGAGCGTCTAATTTCCTTCAAAATTCTAGAAGCAAATTGGTTTATCAGTTACATAATTCCAATGTTGAAAAATCAAATCGTAAAAACAGATCAATGTTCAATGCATGATTACGTGGAAACGGCTTGTCGTACCACAATTTGCTATCAGACCATTTTTTTGAAAATTCAATTTTTAAAAAAAATTATTTATTATGTATATTTCTCAGGTATATTGTTAAAAAGATTTGAATGAAAAATGCGTGTGGTGTAAAAAAATTGAAATTCTCGATGATAGATCTCTTAATATTAAAATTAAGGAATCAAATTTTGACATTAACTTTTTTTTATCATACTAAATATTTTCGGTGTTACATTCAAAAAAAAGAGTCGATTTTTTGGCCCAATCTAATACATCATATTCTTTTTTGTTAAAATTGAACAACCACTTCGTTTAAAAAAATTATTTTATTAATTTGAAGTTCATTTTTCTACCCAAACTCTTCGAAATCTTTAATTAAAATTTAGCCAAACTGTATGTTACAAAAAAAAGCACCTTCAGAAAAAAAAATACTGCAAATACCTTAGGGGGTCGATAACCCATGCTTACCTGTCTAAACTATTTCAAAGAGCTGATAAAATGCCATTATTATAATTTTTGGTATCAAAGAATACATTAAAAGATTAAAGTAACAGAATTATCTTTCTTAGTTCAGCTTTGGTAGAATACTTAACAAGTATACGATTACATTGAAATATTAGCAAAACGGACATTTCTCAGCGCATTACTCACAAACACAATCTCGCAAAACTTTACAACCTTCTTAGCATTTTCAGAAAAAAAAACTTTAAAAAAACACCCGTGCTACTCGGAAAAGATTAAAACTATCGATTAAGCTGTTAAGGGATGTCAGTGCTTAACAAGTTCGAGGTTTAGTTTAATAATATGAAAGCTTTCAAAACTAGAAGGAAGAAGAGAGAGTTGCAGCACTTAAGAAAATCTCGAGTACAAGTTTATTGCGAAAATTTATTAATAGCTAAAGTTGGGCCTTGGATTTTTATTCGTTTATAATTTTACGTTTTTAGTTTTGATGGTCGAATTAAACAAGTTTCCAAAGGTAATAAACAGCACGCTTCCTCTTTATTAAATAAAATATCGTTCTGGGCTCGATTATTTTGTGTTTAAAATTAAATCTCTACCTTTAAGGGGGAGACAAACGACGTTTCCTGAATGATAATAATAATAACAACGCCTGAGAGCTTTTCGTGGAGCTCTTAACTAAATATTAATAGAAATAAAGAGACAAATCTGTTGTTTCATTGCAAGCTGCTTGCAAGTAATTATCGTTGTTCAGTGCACTGACTAAGTGTTTTAAGAAGATTTCCTCAATATAATTTAACTTAATAATTTATTTAAGAAAAGAAAATAATCGAAAGGTACTAAAATTTAATAACCTATTTTGGAGTGTAACCGATCCATTTTTTTTAAGTAATCTCTCCATCATTTTGTGTTTTTATTGAATTTTAAAATCGCAAGGGACGATTTTTGAATTCTTTATGTTAGAAAACGACATGTGGGTTTTAGTTTTAAAAAGGGAAACCTCAGTTTGAAAGGATTTCGCGTGAAATTTTGACGCATGACAAAAGGATTCCTTTCGTAACATTTTAAGGGGTGTGGGCGAATTTAAAATTTAAAATCGCTTCAGTATAGAAAGTTGAGTCGAAGCACTTAAAATTTGTTCGATTCGAAAGATGTAATCGTAATAGGAATATCTTGGAGCCGAGTAAGCAAAAAGGATGTCCAAAGGATCTAATATTATCCTTCGAATAGTCCCATTCAGCTCGGTTAAGCCTTTTCCTGTGCGTCCTTAGCATTAATACAAGGGGTAGCTTTCAAGAAGTATTCCGAACATAGCTTTCCGGTCGAGTAACGTTCAAAGAAACAAATTGCTAGCCACAACTATATTATAACAAGATCCTTTTATTCAATCCTTAAGGATTTTCCATCGATTCGTTACATCTAAAAAACCCTCATCCGCCATATTCTCCCTTTTATTGCTTAACATTCTTTAACACACGTATTAAAGTAAATTAACTTTATCCTTTCCAACTTCTTAGGAATTCGTCTGGGACTTATTCTAATTCACAAAGTAGGTCGTTTGTAATTAAAACTTTTTATACAGGGTGTTAACGGGCAGATAGCCCAAAAAAACTTACATTAGCCGTTTGTCAGCAGATAATATAAAAACAAACCGGTTTGAAGCGTATTAAAACCATTTGTCTTCCCAATCAGCTTTTTAAGAGTTTTTAAAGTTGTTTAAGACCGAAATTCTCTTAAAGAAGAGTTGAATAATGGCTCGCGTTGTAGATAAATCAGATGCGGCAAATTCGAACACGTTCAATTACAGTTGAAAGGAAATATATTCAAATTGATTCGTGTATATTTTATACATTTCCGGGCGAAGAATAAAATTGAATATAGGAAATATGTTTTTAGATCATAAGAAGGATTGCGCAGGAGGAAGAGATGGGAGGCGTTCGTTAAAATTCTACGCTTTCATGTGAAGATTTATCCGGCTTCTCCTCAAGTTTTCTGCCTCGATTTAAATAAATAAATAAGTCGTTTCGTCTGTACGAATTAATTAGTCTGACAGAAATTGATCGATGGCCATAAAAGCTGATTAGGAATTAATGGAGTTTCGCGAGTTCTAGATTATGTTTCTAATGTCTTTTAAATATTGATCTTTGCAGAGGCTTAGATTTCAATATCAAGAGTCGTAATTCAATGTTAAAGTTAATCACATCTCAGGAAATTGAAGCCATTCTAAACGGTAACAACAAATCTTCCTATAATCTGTCTGCATTCCGGGAAAGCATTTCCAAATCTCATTTATAACGACAATATTTTCGCTAATATTCGATTTGTGGTTAACGAATTTTATGGCGCTTGGTGGTAAACGTTTCGGGATGGAGAGAAGATAAAAGAGAAGTTATCAGAGATTTTTCTGGGCGTATGAATTTTTGGAAATTTCGTTTTAGGCGCTGTAAATCTTTGTAGAGCTTTAGAGAGTAGATTATTCTTTATTACTTTCTCTGCAATAAATCACAACACATTTGACTGCGCCCGCAGAGTAAAATTTACATAGTCTAAGTAAAGTTTATCAAAGCGAAGTGGAATTGCGGTGGAGGATGGTGTAGCAGGTGCGTGGAACTAATGGATGGTACGAAGTTGCCATTTGGTGCGCATATCGTTTACGTCTTACTTTCTGCTTCCTCTTCCGTTTTCGTTAATGGATGCGACCAAAACTTGCATATTGAATTTACCTCTTCTTACGTCCTCCTACCTCACTCTCGCCTACTTTTTTCAACTTAACCAAACGTAACAACTTCTTCGCAAGTTAAATCGAATTTTTCCTTTTAAACTTTTCGGACACACGACGAGCCTTTTGTATCGACTCTGAATAATTAACGACCTTTTTAAGAACCTCTTTAACACGAAATTAAATTCTCATGTCGAATCCTAAAGTTTAGGAGAAAAATGGCACTTTTGCCTTTCATTCGTTTAAATTTTTAAAAAAACCCCTACTTTAAATAAAAGTTTAACATTGCTTTTTTTTTAAGTTTCAACCCATCATTGCATATTATTGAATTTAGGTGCTTTTTTAGTATGATGCGTTACAAGCTGCAGAAATTAATATATTTGTGCTTCTCATCAGTATGATGAAGAAGTACTACTTAAAGGTCTTGACAACGTAAACAAGATTATTATTACTCATTCAAGGATGAAAGGGCAAGAGTAAGGAGAGCATGTTTTCTGTTAAACTATTTAAATAGGTAATAATTATTTAAAAGAATTTTGAGCAATAAAATTGCAATAAATGTAGTTAAGGAAAAAACGCCAGTAGGTACTCATGTAATAGAAATGAAACTTTAAAAAACGTAATTTATATCAATATTTTGATATTCGTATGTAGTTAATATCAGTATAAAAAATGCATAAACATTTAACCATCAGAACTACCAAATTCATATATGACTTGACTGTTTCAAAATATACGTGTAGTGAGACTGAAAGTAACTAAACAATATGATATTATGCTATAAAATGAACGTCATTTTATTTTTAACTTGAAAAACTGAAAGTGTCAAGTATTGGCTACGTGTCAATTACTGGTTCCTTTACTTTATATAGAGAGATACAAAACTTTATGGATTTACAAAATAATTTATTGTGGGAAAACTATACAAGATAATCAGAAAAGGTAAATTGCATTTATTATACTCGACATTGGAGCTAGATGCTGTTGTAAATATGCATGTCATAAACTTAGACCAATGTTGTCTATTCAATTCTACCGGGTCCTTCGTTTTACGTATACGTATCGAACAAAACCTTTTTGTAAAACCCGCTGCAGAAGCTAGATTTGAGAGGAACACTCACATTAACGTAAACCATAATCGAAAATGTAATTTTTCATAATAAAAAAAAATAAATGAAATGCCTCAATGAAGATATTTCAACAAAGAAATTTTTAATTTAACACGCTGATGACTATTTTTACTCAAATTACGCATTTATGCAAATAAACTGGCAGCAAATACTAAAACGAATTATAGAGTTTTAGAATACAGAAGGGAAAAAAAGGTGAAAGAAGGAGAAGGAAAATACGTACTTTCCATACCCGTGCAGAAAATAACGTCAAAACTATACCCTGTTATGACACGGCAAAATCGGTCATTTTACTACCGCCGAAAGATGCTCAAAAATTCAAATTTTTGTAGCGGATATTACAAAAAATGAATTGTAATTGCTACAATAACAAATGTAGTTCAGTTTACCACAGGATGGTGTAAAATATAACAACCTTGATTTGGAGTTACCTCAACCACAACATTGTAATAGCGCCAACCTTAGTGAAAAAGTTCAAGTTATTACAACGTGTGGCTGTCTTAATTTTTGCTGTAGGTTAATTTACTGCAACTGTCGTAAACTAAAGTTATGAAAAGTATGATGACAAACAGTTGGATTGGGTATTAATATAAATGGTTTTTATTTAATAAATGACTTTTAAAGTTACAATTTAAATTAAAAATTATTGAAATACTTTATGATCTTATATATTTTTACAAACTTAAACTTTAATAAATATTACCTAGATATTATCTACTCAAAACAGTAGTTTATTTTATAAAAATTCAATTTTATGAAAATAAATGATTTAAACACGCAAATGAAAAATATTGTAAACACAATAAGCGATTTTTCCGAATTTGGCTGGCACGATTTCAGCAGTGCCCTCAATTACAACTTGTAGTAGAGAGAAACACAATATATATACACTGTCCGGCGAACAGAAATAGTTAAGCCACTCCCTCAAATGTGCACTAAATTTAAATATAATTTTTTCTATTGGCTTAATTTTTAAAGCACGTAACACAAGCAACCATATAAGCATTTATGTCCTGCAAGAACGATGACAAACTTGATTATTGATTTGTACCGTGTGAAACTGGGCACTGCACACATTGGTTTAATTTAGTGAGGCGTGGCTTAACTATTTCTGTTGGCCGGACAAAGTATAGTAAAAAGAACCACAATACTGGAGCGAATCTAACTTTTGGATTTAGTAAGATTTGGTAGGTACATATTTTTTTATCATTACTATTTATGTAATATGTATTTGTTACTACAGTGAGATTTAACACAACCTTGTAGTAAAAAGAACCACAATTTATTTTCCGTGCAGAAGAATTAATGGAACCTATTGGTAATAAGAGACTTAAAAAACTGTGACCAAATAATTTACTATACAGGTAACCCTCTTATAACATGGTAGATAGGTTCCTAGAAAATGCCGTGTTGTGTGAAACCGTGTTATATGAGACCCAAAGCCAGCACAAAAAGGAGAGTTACGTTCCGAAAACCTATTAAAACAAATATAAATGAGTCAATTATAATTTATTTATATATTTTCATGTAAAGGCACGATAGTTCATTCCTGTTAGTATTTTAAGGTAATTTAGTTTTTAAATATTGTAACAAACGCGATGAATGAATGTAGCGTCCGCGATAGATTAACTTAATAGAACGCGAGAGATTAATGTAAGCGAATGGGATACATTAATCTCTAACACACGCACCCGAGAAATTTCTATTTTATATTACCTTGGATGTTGATATCCCTAAAGATGAGAATAATATACACTTTTCGGGAAGCTCTGATAATTGATAACATGTCACACATATAAACGTAGCCGGCTCCCGTAATAGGCAGTTTAAGACTAAGTTTATTTTCGTTAGTGTCAGTGCTTTATACTCGGCTCGTCCGGTGAAACTCAAGGTAATCTTTAACGCATTGTTTACATAAATGTCGTATATAAATAAATACGAGTTTAAAACAAATAGTTTAGTGAATTAAAACTGGAAGTAAATTAGTTCGTAAATTAAATAATTTTTAAGTAATTGTTATAGTATTTAAGTTATTGGTGTAGGTAAATTGGTTAATTCTTTTGTTAAATAAATTGTAATTGTAATTAAAGTAAGTGGTCGACTATTAATATTCGCAACCCTAGTTCGAACCCTAATGAACTGAAAATAAAAGAAATAGTTTCCTTTTTTATGGCTGTATATTAAAAACTTTGAAGTTTGCATAAATATTTTAAAAATGAATTTCAAAAAAATACACATACTTATAAAATAAAGTATACAAATAAATTTACATAGATGTAGGTACACTTTCATCAGTACCAAAAAAAGTAACCTTCTGATACATTAAATTTCTATTCCACCTGACGTAGTTTTTACAAAAAATAACTAGAAAATTTGTAAAAAAAAGTTTTATCATAATTACACTGAACTGAAGTGCCTCATATGGATGACTAACTTCATCCAACCAGAACGTTCGCATTTTTATTATAGTAGAGTTAAAATTCTTATAAATCGTACAGAGATTTATTTACACTCAATTTTTATGATATAACTTTACTTATGTAAAAATCGAATTTGATTTAAAAATATAAACTTTGTTGAAAATATTTGTAATCAAATTCAAGCAATAAAAATAAATAGCTTCAATGAAAACCAATATTCATTTTAAGTATGTATATCAAACAGTATAAACCCCAAGTCGAGTCTTGCTATTAGAAGGTATTCAGATTGGAAACTACAAAACTTATTTAAATTAGTAATCATAGCTTAATTCACCATAAATTAACCAGCAGGAATTTAGATTTAAACCGCTACATTTAGTATGTAGTTCGACTTAATCCAAGGCAGACGTAAGAATCTGTGTCAAACTCTGCGATGAATATTTATGCCAAACTTCATAAACAGCTTCTTAGTTTTATAAAGTTAAAGCTTTTTAGGAAGATTAAACGTATCGAAAGTTGTAGGTCGAAAATACAGGGGTGGTAAGCGTTTAAAGTTTGATTTAAACACCGATAAAGATGTAAAGCGACTCGATCCAGCCCTTAACGTTTATTTCGCGTGCATCCACTTTCCCGAAACAAAATTTCACGTCGAAAGACAAAAAGGAAGAAAGTATATTTTTTTCATTTTCATTACCAATGCGAAATCTAAAATAATAGTTTAGGGGTTGGCTGTCACTCAAAAGCCAACTAGGCACGTTATCGACTGATAAAGTCGTGAATTTTCTCTTTGTTTTACTTCTTTTTTTTTTAATAGACGGACCTTAGTCACGGAAGGGTGTGTTAAAGTCCACTCAGCTAATACGTTACCGTCAAAAACCGCATTCTCAACGGCTTTCAACTCGGTCATTGACAAATTGCACTTAAAATAATTTAATTACGCCTTACCGACAAGTTTAAACTAAGAATAAACTCTTTTGTAAAGCAATTTTTTAAACGCTACTTCGAAACCTTTGTTTTCTTTCCAGAAAAGTGTACTTAAATAAATGGCAAGTGCCACAATTTAAATTTAATTCGAAGTAAAAAATTAAATAAAAACAGGTCAGAAAGAAAACGCCGTAACCATGGCAACAATTGTAATTATAAACTTTTATTATTTTGCGAAATGGGCCTCAGGTAATTACATTTCTTCTTTTTTTTTTGCTGGAAAGAAAAAGTCGATGGGGTATTAAAAGTTTAAGAAACACACAAATACCCTTCGGCTTAGATACATAAAAGTTTTTTACTTTCATATAAAGTTTATTTCGTTTAATTAAGACTGGTCGTTTTTTTTTAAGCTTCGAGTATTGTCTGGGGTTGAAAAAAAAATATTAGTAGGTGGTGGTGCGTTTTAAAATTAAGCGTGCGTGTTACGCAAGCAGGTGTCGTTAGTTTTTATCTAAAAAAGGGGTTGTTTATTTTTGAACTGCGAAAAAAGGACTCGAACGAAAACTGATTAATAATTTAATAAACGAACGAATGTACGACACGGTGATTATTAACAATTATATCTTTTACTTGGTAATAAAACAAATAAAAATGCGATAAGTTTAACGTGGACATTGCATGCCTTCGACGAATACTAGAAAACTATTTAAATAAATACACCTTTCGTTTCTATTTCGTGTTCGTAGACATAAATTTTGTATAAAAGGCACGCAGAAACACTATTAAAATGATTAGTGTTTTCGTTGTTGGGACATTTCTAAATTATACCTATTCCTTCTCCATTTTCCTCTTCTTCTCCTGCGAATTTTAAACTCAACGCTAGCGCCAATTTGCTTGGCCAAAGAAATTAATTTAGTGATTTATATCTTTCCGCCAATTTTTTACCTAAAAACTTTTCTTTGAGTCATTTCTATGTATTTTTATATTGTAGGAAGAGGGAAAAAAACACATATAAATAAATATCAACTCGGACTTTTTTTTTGGAAAATAAATGAGACCTGGAAAATAGTAGGCATTTATTTCTCGACCGATCATTAAGTTCAGAGCATAGTTTGGGACTTGTCTTAAGATTAATGGCACTTATCTGCGTCTTTTCGTTTTCTTAATTTTTGCCAAAAGGCAATTATTTAAGGTCGTTCGCATTTTTTGCATTTGATTTTCCTTTTAGAAAGTTGGAGGATAAATATTGAGGTTTAAGGCTTGTAGATTTATCATTTTGTTTATTTTTTAGCTGTTTGACTTTAGAAATAAATTTTCTGGCCTTAGTTTTATTTTTTAAATAGTTATTTTTTGAATTATTAATCTAAACAAACTTTATAAATAAGTCCCTGGAATTGTTAGAAGCATCTGGCTACACGTTGGAATATAATTAAATAAGACATTTATAGAATAATAGTCAATGTAGACCAGGTGTGGTCAACTTTTGTGCACCGAAGATCTACTTTTTATTTATAAATTGTGTCGCGATCGACCTATTTCTTAGGTAAAAAGGGGGACGTTTATGCAATGTGCTTTTATACCGACGTGCACTCTTGCGAGTTCCATGATTTATGGGTAAATAAGCAACATACATGAATATTTATTTAATGGGTTAAAAAACTTATGTCCAGGGGTTTGGCAGTGAATTCGTCCCCTCATGGAACTTGCGAGTGATCGACCAAAATTGGTCGCGCGATCGACTTGTTGGCCACTCCTGATGTACCAGGTTGTTCAATAAGTTTTGTCGTTCGATAAGACAGGGCGTTGCTACTAGCCCAAAATTTTTTTTGTTTTGTTGCTACACTCTTCATATGAACGTATGTGAAGTTTCATTTCAATCTGTCAATTCATTCTTTGTTTACAAGCTATTTAGTGTCGCCGTGTCCCACTATTTTTTTACAATGGAAAAAATTGAATATCGTGCAGTGATAAAATTCTTATTTTTGGAAGGTGTAGCACCAAAAGAAATTCACGAACGAATGTTAAAAGTGTATAATGATTGTAAAGCTACAAATAGAACAGTAGAAAAATGGGTTGCTGAATTTAAACGTGGTCGTACAAGCCTTGAAGACGATCCACGTGAAGGACGTCCAAAAAGCGCATCAACACCAGAAATCATAGCCAAAATTCAGGATATGGTTTTGGAAGATCGTCGATTGACTGAAAGAAATTTAGTAGAGGCTCTACACATCTCATTAGGCAGTGTGAGCCATATTTTAAGTGAAATTTTGGGTTTTAGAAAGCTGTGTGCACAATGGGTGCCGCATTCGCTAACAATGGAACAAAAACACATTCGAATGCGACTTTCTCAGCAACATTTGGAGCGTTTTAAAAAGGATAAAGTGGATTTTGTGCGTCGATTCATCACTATGGATGAGACTTGGGTCTATCACCATGATCATGAATCAAAACAAGAGGCTAAAGAGTGGTGTGAACCTGGTTGTTCCGCTTCGAAACGAGTTCGTGTCCGGAAATCGGCCAAGAAGGTTATGGCATCAGTTTTTTGGGATGCGAAAGGAATTTTGTTTGTGGATTACTTGCAAACTGGTAAAACAATTAATTTTGAATATTATTGCAACCTTTTGGACCAGTTGAAGGAAAAAATTCGTGTAAAAAAATCCTTTTTCATCAGGACAATGCACCGTGTCACAAGAGCATTTTGACAATGGCTAAAATCCATGAATTAAAGTTCGCATTGTTGGAGCATCCACCGTATTCACCAGATTTGGCCCCCAGCGACCTCCATTTGTTTCCAGAACTCAAAAAATTTATGCGTGGCAAGCGTTTTTCATCAAATGAAGAGGTCATAACGGCTGTTGAAGCGTATTTTGCAGACCTTCCGGATTCTCAATTCAGGGATGGGATCCACAGATTGGAGGATCGTTGGAGCAAGTGTATTAATCTTCAGGGAGATTATACTGAATAATAAAGTGTATTTTGAACCATAAAATTGTGTTTTTCTTATCGAACGAAAAACTTATTGAACAGCCTGGTAGACGACGATATTTTCAGTAGCGATAGAGTCGAAGTTTAACAGCAATTCTAACGCACTTGTGTTGTAGTCCGTCTAATCTACACACAAGGTTTCTCAAGCTACTACCGTTTTAATTAGTACTGTCGACGTGATTTTCGCTGATAGATATACATTAGGGTGGCGCAAAAAAACCGACTATTTTTTTTTGAGTCTCGAGTGAAAAAATGTTAGTTTTTGATGTTTTAAGAGCTACCTCCAAAGGACAGCTCAAAAAAAATTTTTTAAGAGGTCGCCCAAAATGTTTTACAATTTCAAAATTCATCAAAAATCGAATTTTTTTATTTTTTGCCTCTTACAGTATAATTTTAATATAGACTTTTATTCTGTCTCGAAAATGACAGGAAAATGACGAAAACGCACATTATAATTTATATACACTATAATATCAAAAATAGCAATAAAATCATAAGGTAATATGAACTATACCGCTAGACATGATTAGTACAAAAAACCAGAATTATTTACTTACATTTTCACTCTTAATAGATTCACAGGCTAATGACAAAGTGTGTGAACCACAAGCCAAACACGTCACATTTGTCTACAACACCGGACCAACTGCCGACATAGCGCTTTCCTCTTCACCAATCATAATCATGGGTACCGCGTCTAGCTATATGCGCATCTCAGTCTTTTGCCGCATTAATTTAAAACGTGGAAAATTCAAATTTAAACTTCGGCAGGCTAATGACGCGTTAACGATTCTCCTTGTTTTAAAATAAAAATTCACGTATTCAAAATCATACGATTCTAAATAACATGTAAAATAGTTTCAGGTCTATATCTATATAATGTAAAAATAGTCAAGTCTTTCTAATTTATCATTAAATCTTTAATTCATAATCACAAATTTGCACGAAATTGAAAATTCTCCTGACAGGATATATGACATTTAGTACTTCTGTCATTTTTTTGATAATTATAAACCAAACATAAACTTACCAAAGTGTTTACACATATAAATAAAATATTGTACTACAATATAAAAATACTATTAAGTTTAAATATTATATTAAAATTATAGAAAAATGCTGGAAATGTGTTTCGGCCGATTATCAAATATTGACCCAGATAAGAGTTGTTTACTAGTTACCGAATAGATCGGTTGTGTACTTAAACGTTCCGTTTGTAATTAATAAAATTTAATATATTAGTTTATTCTTTAACCCTAATCGGTGAAGAAAAGCTACATAAGTTTCTTAAAATATCTTAAATTAATTTATGTTCATAAGAGACCAAAAAAAATACTTATTCGATTTTTTGCACCCCCCTTTATACTTTCGGACATCGTTCTTGTTTTTACAATGTAATATTAGTTTAAGATACTGCCACGTATTTAAACAATACCAAAATCTCCATGCTGCTACTAATAAAAAAAAACATATGACTCGACTTATCTGACAGTCGCTGTGTAATTTGTTTTATTCTTATTTAAATATTCATAATTTAGTTAGTTGTTTAGAAAAAAAAATCTCAAAAATAAAATATCTTTATAGTAACCGAATTTTTTATCATAACAGAAGAAGTGAAAATCAATAAAAAGCTATTTAAAATTTTCGAAACAGTGGTGCGAAAGAATGTAGATCTGATCTTTTATAAAAATGTGTCTAGAATAATTTATCACTTTGTTATCGTTTCGAATATCATTAAAAACAACACATATCTTTAGATTTTAATGCATAGCGCGAATAAGGGAAATATTATGAAATAAATTGAAAAAAAATAGAGCAGTAACACATACATCCGGGTTTCTCAAGGTGGGGCGTACTCCCCATCGGGGGACAATTTAATTATTTTCAGAATCGCGTAATCATAAATCTGTTAAAATACTATTCGGCACAAAGAAATATGTACAATGACGTGCAGAAACCAAATATTCCTCGATGACAAATTTTAATTAAATAATTTAAAAAAAGCTAAATAGTATAAATTATGGTGAAAAGTCGTATGTGCACGTTTGAATGGAAAGTGGCACATTTACGATCTCGGGAAATAAAAAGCGACGCGCGCTTTATTTTGTTTCCTCACTTCAATAGGTCTACACTACTCCTATCTCTTTAAATTAAAAAAAAAATTAATATAATATTTTATGTTCAGGAAAGTGATAGGGTTAATTATTTAATCAATTAAAACTACATTGACGTAAGTGTGGCGCAAGTGGTTTAGTCTTTCGACTGGAGCGCGAGCGACGCGGGGTCAAATCCCCGCTGCATAACCATCGAAACTTTCACGCTCCCCTTCTTTTCACAGGGTTAAGCACCTGGCAAAAGTAAAACTGCTCGAAAAAGTTTCCCTAGAAACCATCGTGGTTCGACACTCACGTAAAACTCTAGGTCCTTTGTATCTTTGAAACACTACGACATTCACAACCAAAGTGCAAGCAGGGACATTCTCTAAGCCCGACTCGAGTATACAAAAGGCGTAAGAAGAAGAAAAAAACAACATTAATTTACCACAAACTATGAACTTGTCTGGCAATCACAACTAATGCCTCGTAAAACACGCGGTAAAAATGTTAAATGACTGTAGTTGTGGTTGGAAGAAGTTGATCTTGCTTACGAGCCTACAATTGAATGATCATAGCACATGGAACGTTTTTAACTGCATTTTTAGTGACCTGTCGTCTTCCTTTTTTCCTCTTGATCTGCTAAACTTTTATACCTTCTGTAATATTTAAGGTTTTTCGCGTTACACAATATGTTTAGCTTAACTAGAATTTTTTCAAAATGTATCGTAAGATATCTCTTTTACGTAGGCACAATGATTTAAATACATACCATATCAAACAAGAATAACTATAAAAACAGACTATATTTTTATTTCTTATATGCGGTTCGCACAATTTTTTTTATTATGTAGTCGGTGTCGTAAAGAATGGTTTCTCATGAATACGAGGTACATTTCCAAGCAAAGAAAGCATATGAAACGCATGTCGCCCTTTATTTTCCCGAGATCGAAAATGTGTCCCTTTGAGGTCGAAACTGCCCACTCGACTTTTTACTACGATTTACAACCGTGTTTCTCAACATGGGGCTCATACCCCACCTTGAGGCCCTTTGATTGTTTTGGGAGTCAATAAAACTGCCAATATTGCAAAATGATAATTATCAAAACACTACTCAACATGAAATATATAATGGCAAAACTTTGTATCAAAATGGAAATAAAATACCTAATTATGTTAATTTTAGCAAGAAAACTACTATTACACAGCTCGGCAAAAAAAATTTGTGTCTGTCCTAAAATTTATTTTATGATTTTTCTATACATTATGCTCCAAAATAAAGGAAAAACACCTGTATTTCTTAAAAAGTTTGATTTTGTGGTAGTTATAATAATAATACCTTTTTTTGAATTACCGTATATAAAAAGAAAAGTATTTAACAGTTCTAGTATTTTTAAAAATACTGTGAAAAAATAAAGTGGTCGTGACTATTGCACATCGTCTATTGATGACACTTTAGTGATAAAGACTATTAACTGTTTTGTAGAAGACTCAAAGAGGTTAAAATGTCGTCTAGAACGTGTAAATAAGATGCTGATGCATTTTGTTATATATGTGGTATATTTATTAAAGTACGAGATATAAAATTTTATTTAAACGCATGTGCAAAGCTTTGTGAAGCCTACGAAGTTTATTTTAAATGTCCTGTTCGGAATCTAGACAAACCCTGGGCTCCACATGCAAAAGATGTTTAGAAGCTAAACAATTTGAAGTAAAAAAGAATTGTTTAAAACACTTACCAGAATCGATGATGGACCATCTGGAGCTGGCAGTAGCACTGTCACTAACACTAATCCGGTTTCCGACACCATCACTAGTTAAGGGTACCGGATGGATGCCGCGTCGTTTCGTAGCAATATGCCGACGTTTCGCAAACGTATGTATCAGAGCATCCAGCCCTGAAGATGCAAACTGAAACGTTTGCGAAACTCGGCATATTGCTACAAAAAGACGCGGCATCCATCCGGTAGCCTTAATTAGTGTTGGTGTCGGAAATGGGGTTTGAGTTAGTGACAGTGCTAGTGCCAGCTCCAGAGGGTTCATCATCGATTCTTGTAAGTGTTTTAATTTTATTATTAATAACCGCGAAGGTCTTAAGTCCAAGAAGAATATGTTTATTATACAAATAAATGTTTATTTTTATATTTATTTACTTTAGGTTGGTATCGAGGTGAAAAAGTAAAATGGGGGACTACATTTAGGGTTTATTGAGAGAAAGTACTTATAAACATGAAAAAAATGTAATAAGGTTTACTTTTATATTTTTTGTCACTATTTTGTAATTTCATATGATAGTAAAAGTTGATAAAAATTTATATATAAATATATTTGTTTCGATTTATCAATAAATAAAAATTGAAACTATGGATTTTCTAAAATATTGATCAACCGTTCTCCTGCATACAAAAGCAAACTTTTTCAGGCCATATATTATTTTTTTGTCTAACTATCGATAAATCTATCGAAATTTCATACTCTCTTATCTAAAACAAAATTCGTGTTGACCTGTGTTATCATCAATTTTATGTAATTACTTATTGTCAAAACATTATAACTTTTTGGTTTCATTTTTGAAATTCGATGGGTTGCTTATTTTAATTTATATTTAAATCTATTATTTTTTTACTTACAATTAATAAAAACAAAAGTATTTAACAAAAAGTGTTTGTAAACCTATACGTAAGAATATCCCATACAATTACAATCATTTTTGTACAAAATAAGCAAGAATGTATTGGCTAACTTTGTATTTGCATTTTTTAAAGTTTTACATAATTTTTTGAGACTGCTTATTCTTTCATAAACATTCTTAAATAATAGTGCTAAAACGTCTACAAATTGTTTTATTTACATTTTTGTTACCACATTATTGCTATATTCAGAGTAACATAAGCTGATATTGAAAATATGCAAATGATTCTACGGAATTTATCTTTTTAGAAGTAATAAAACATTTGGTGTCTTACATAACATATTTTATGGCCATTGAACATCAAATACTATTAATATTCCGTTTCTTAGAAAAGTTACTTTTAAAAAATGTCCATTTGAAACATGCTTATGAACTAAAAAACAAGTTATTAGGTAGGTACTTACGTATAAAATGAGGAGCAATTAAAATAGTCTTTTATACTAAAAATTGTGTAAAATATCTGTGTATTATACAGCAAAAAAAACTACATAAAAACAAATTATACTACTTGCTAAAATGAACTGCTCTGAGGTATTTCAAAAAGTTTATCACAAAATTACATATTGAAATTGCGAGTAAATAATATTAGTTTCAATTTTAATGGAATGAAAATCTTTGTCTTTTAATTATTTAAAGTTTTAATACATAAAGGAAGGCGAAGCAATTGCACTCACTCAACATTAATTTGATATAATTCTGCACAAATAACGCATGCCTGAAAGGAAACGAGATACCATCAGAATGGAAATTAGCATACATAAGTAATATTTACAAAAAAGGAAATAAAAAGGAATGTACAAATTATAGAGGTATTAGTGTTACGTCAACTGTGGGTAGACTGTACGGACGAATACTAAAGGAGAGAATAGAGGAGCAATTTAATGTATCGGAAGAACAGAGTGGCTTCCGACCAGGACGGTCATGCACGGATAATGTATTTTGCATAAAACAACTGATGGAAAAAACGATACTGTACAATAAAGAACTACATATGGTATTTGTCGATCTTCGTAAGGCTTATGACAGTGTGCCAATCAATAAATTATGGCACGCAATGGAAAACAGTGGGATAAACCAAACCTATATAAATGCCATAAAAGTATTGTATGACAAAAACAAAAGCAAGGTAAAAGTAGGACGAAGTCTTTCGATGGAATTTGATATAAATAAAGGCCTTCGACAAGGGTGTTGTGTGTCGCCCACATTGTTTAAAATATACTTAGACCAGGCACTAAAGATTTGGAATAAAAAATGTAAAAATATGGGAGTAAAAATTGGAAATGACTTTATACACACCCTTTTGTTTGCAGACGACCAGGTGCTTCTCGCAGAGGATGAAGACGATATAAAGTATATAACAAAAAAACTGATTGAAGAAATAGAAATGTGGGGACTAGAAATAAATCTTGAAAAGACCGAATATATGGTGATAGGGAACACGGGTACTGAAATAGAAACAGAAAAGGAAATATACAAGTAACCCACGATTACAAATATCTCGGAGTAAATTTATCAGATAAAGGGTTAGACGAAACAGATATACTGAATAAGATCAAGAAAGGAAAAGTAGTAACACAACAGCTGCACTCGTTGCTTTGGAACAAAGACATAACCAAAAAAACTAAGAAACAATTATTTATGACACTTGTGGAAAGCTGTTCCACATACGGTGCAGACACATGGACAATCTCAAAAACATTGGAGAAAAAAGTGAACGCAATGGAAATGAACTACTGGCAAAGATGTTGTGGAAAAACATTATACGATCGAGTGAGAAATGAAAAAATTCGTGAGGATATGGGAGTGGACTCCACACTGTACGACAAAATAGAACAACAAAAACTAAAGTGGTACGGACATATGAGGAGGATGCCAAACGACAGGTTACCGATGAAGTGCTGGAAATGGAAACCAAATAGAAGAAGGAGACGTGGCCGACCAAGACTGAAATGGGAAGACCAGATTAAAGTGGCAATGAAGAGACGAAATATGGAAGAAGAAACAATATTTGACAAAAAGAAATGGAAGCTGGGTTGCGGGAAACGGCGAGAGGCAGCTGTATAAAAAACCGCTTATATATATACAAATAACGCATACAAGCAAAATTTGAGTTTATCAATAAGCATCAGTAATCGGTCCCTAAAGCTATATGCTTTTTTTTTTTTTGAAGTTATTAGTATTTGCACAATTATTCTAATTTTAGGACTACTATTAAATAACACCACTAAAGTATTATTCGTAAAATTTCCTGTTTTGACCGATTATTGATCGAGTTATTATTTCTACAAGATCTCAGGTGTGGGGAAAGCTTAATCAAAACTACTTAAGCTAGTATTTGGTGGCCATATCTTTAGCGGCAATCACTGCGTGACAATGACGGGGCAGGAAGGAAAGTAAGGAATCGATTATAGAAAGCGTAATGGAAGACCAAACCTTCTGGATCTGCGATACTTCTTAGCTGCATTTTTAGCCGTAGTGGCCTTTAGTTAGCACACAAAGTGCTTCCAGAATTGTTTAATCGCGTTTAAGTCGGAAGACTGACTAAGCCACTCCATCACGGACATGTTATTTGGCAAGAACCAGTTGCAAATATCTTTAGACTTATGCTTAGAATCATTATTCTGCTGAAACATAGCGCCCTCGCCTACTTTGCAGCAAGCATAAGGCAACATGTGGTCAGACAAGAGAGTCCATTATGCCTTGAATTTACACAATATGGCCCACGCTTGAGACGGCAAAAGCACCCCACATCTTAACTGAGCCGTCCCCATGCTTCACAGTCGGAACCTGGTACTTGGCAAAGTGTCCAGTGCCTCCAGTGCGACATATAAACTGTAAACCATCGCTATTGAGCAAGTTGAACTTGGACTAATCGCTGAAGTTTAAGCCATTGGGAAGGTGTCAAACGGAGGTATGCGCTAGTGCAGGCTATTCTAGTATTTTTGTTCTTAGCAGAAATGAAAGGTTTTTTTAACAGCGCAGCGTCCAAACAGTCCACTTTGTTAAGACGATGTTTCACAGTTGTATAACTCACGGAGGTAGAGCTTAGAGCACCTTCGTCACGCAACAGGTCGACAGCAGTTAGGCATAGATAGAACGGGATTCTTTCACAATGATCATATCATTGTGGCGAGTTGTATACTGGGGTTTACCTGTCCGACAAGTCTGATAGTTGTCGTTGTGCAAATGGCGTCGCACAGCAGAGTACATAGTGTTTCTGTATATGTTGAACTGATCTACGAGGACGATCGGTGTGTGTGTGCAATATCTTGGCCTCGGACCGACTGCGCAAGTTCCTTTCTTACTTTTTTCTTCATGCCTTATTATTCATATTAGAGCTGGGAAAATTACCTGATGTGAAGTGCGGCACTGAAATTGTTTACACTTATGGGCGCCACTCTATGTACTTATTGTTGATAATACTTTCTTATAATACACATATAAATTACCTATGAAGTAAATATTTTTAAAACAATTGTTTATGAAACGTAATAAAAGTATGGAGTTATATTGGGATAAATGCCTCAGTGGATCATCAATCCATACGGTGACAATGAAGAAACGGATATCATAGTACAAGAAGAACTGATCGAAATCAGTAATAATGAAGATCATAATAAATACAATCCAAGAAAATAAAATCGGCAATTTTGGCTTCAAAGAAAGATGTACCTGTTACTTATCCTATATTATTGTAATATCCTGATAAGAAATCTAGATACTAAGAGATAACAAAAGATAGATATTATTTATTCGTAACTAACAAGTTTTAATTTTTGATTCGTTCAACATAATTTCATATTTTATAATAAATAATTCACGAGCATAATAGCGTATAATTTACAAGAAAGAAGTTACCAGATACAACAAATTGGCGACGAGGATTAAAAGTGTTAGAATCTACAATGGACCCGGAACAATTTTCAAAATTTATGAAATCTCAAAAGGCTCTCATCGACGCATTGGTGACTCGAGTGGACACAATAGCGCAACAACAAGGACACCAAGTAATAAATACGGCAATTCTTCCTAATTTTGACAATTTCGACAACAAAAAAGAATCTTTTCGAATGTACAAACAACGCTTTGAAAATTATACAGAAATGAAAAACATTTCTGCAAACAAAGGATATTGTGCTAAGTTACTTCTAAATTCAATAGGCACAAAGAATTTTGATATAATTGCTGCTCTTGCTGCACCGAAGGAACCGAAAGATCTAACGTATGAAGAATTAATAAACTTACTAGAACAACACCTTTCTCCTAAGAAAAATGTATTGGTTGCACAACATCAATTTTTATCGAAATATCAATCAGAAAATCAATCAATTCCAGAGTTTGTTGCTGCTTTGAAAACAGGAATGGGGGATTGCGAATTTACATCACCATGCTCCTGTAATATATCAATCGCAGATACTTTTCTACGCGCCCAATTTATCCGGGGGTTAAGAGACAATAACATTCGTGAAAAACTGCTGCAATCAAAGTTCAAATTATTCAATGAAATAGCTGCAGAAGCCATTGCGCTCGAATCTTCGAAAATAGACTCCCAAGAATTGAGCCAAAAAGTTTCAACAAATCAATCCTATCTTTCAACCGCTATCAACAGAATTACAAATAAAAATGATAACCAGATCAAGAATCAAAATCAATCTCAACAGCTACAAAACAAACACAGATCACAGTCTCGTGGAAATAAAATTGAATTGATTATGCCAAACTTGGCATCCAAGGATTATGCTTGAGATGTGGTAAAAACAATCACACCTCTAAGGATTGTCGATGCAATCAATCAAATCTGCATTGTACAAGTTGTAAAAAAACAGGACATTTAACAAAAGTATGTATCCGAACACTTTTGGGAAAGGAATCAAAATCGACATCAAGTTCAAATACTAATCACGTCAGTGAAGAAGAATCTATGATACAATACAGTACGTATCACATTGTAGATATCTACCAGAGTCAATCAACAGCTCAAGATGCTGATCGCTATTATACTTACGTTTATATAGAAGATATTCCAGTTAAATTTGAAATCGATTCCGGATCAGGTTATTCATTTTTACCCAGAGATCAATATAAAATGTTGAAGCTAAATACTCCACTTATTTCAACAACTACAGGATTTCGATCTTATACTCAAGACGTATTTTTACCTGATGGAAAAATTAATGTCAAAATAACTTTCAAAAATAAATCAATTCAAGATGATATTTATATAGTTCCAGAAAATTATCCTGCCCTGCTGGGACGAACATGGATTCGACGATTAGGAATCAAGTTAAATCAAGTTAATTCAATTCAAGAACTGTTAACTAATGCTAAAACATATCAACCGGATATTGACTCCGAATCAAAAGAAATATTAAACGATTTTGCAGACATTTTTGAAGAAAAATTGGTCGAGTTCCCAATTACCAAATCAAATTAAAACTACGTGAAGGTGCAAAGCCAGTATTTTATCGTGAGCGAGAAATACCTTTGCCTTAAGAGATGTTGTCGAAGCAGAATTAGAATCTCTTGAAAAGAGGAATTATCTCCAAAACAGAATCGAGCGATTGGGGATCACCTCTTGTAGTCATTCCCAAATCTGATGGAGGAGTACGACTATGTGTGGATTACAAAATTGGAGTTAACCAGAGGCTAGTCGACACCCACTACCCAGCCCGAAAAATTATCGATATTCTCAACAGTTTAAAAAACTCTCAGTACTTCTGTCGTTTGGATCTTTATAAAGCATACTTACACATTGAAGTAGACGAAGAATCCAGTCAAATTCAAACAATTTCAACCCATCGTGGAACTTTCAAAGTTAATCGACTTTCATTTGGTGTGAAAAATGGCCCAGCTGACTTCAACAATATACTTGATCAAATCATACGTGGACTTGATGGAGTCGAAAAATATTTTGACGATTTCCTCGTACACGGTGCTACTTTCAAAGAATGCAAGTTACATCTAATAGCACTATTAGAAAGATTTCGACGTTTTGACCTACATTTAAACAGACGCAAATGTATCTTGTTTACTCAACGCATCGAATTTTTGGGTCACGTAATCGAGCATAATAAAATTTCAAAATCGCCTGCAAAAGTAGAAGCCATATTACACATGCCAAGACCAAAATCAATCGACGAAGTACGAAGGTTTCTTGGAATGGTAACTTACTACTCCAGGTTTATTCCAGACGCATCTACCATCACTGCGCCACTGCGGAACTGCTGCAGAAAAACGCAAAATTTAAATGGTCACAACATTGTGAAAAAGCATTCAAAAAACTTCAAGAAGAAATAACCAATGATCGAGTTCTGATGCCATTCGACACAGATTTACCCGTTCAACTAACATGCGACGCCAGCCCTGTCGGCATCGCAGGTATTTTGTCCCACGTTGTAGATGGACAAGAAAGACCAATAGCATTCGCTTCTCGTTCCCTTACTTCCGCAGAACGGAACTACTCTCAACTCGACAGAGAAGCATTGGCAATTGTGTATTTTGTCGACCATTTTCACCAGTATCTCTTCGGTCGATCATTTAAATTAATAACAGACAACAGACCATTAGTACACATATTTCATCAACATGCAAAGTTACCAGGAATGACTTCAGCACGCCTGCAGAGATATGCTGCATTTTTATCAGGTTTTGACTATCAAGTTATATTCAAGAAAGGTACAGAGAATTTAGACGCCGATTGTCTATCAAGAGCACCCATCAATATTCCAGTTCAACCAAATGCAATCCACAACGAGGTACATTCGCTTTGTAAAACTTCTATCATGCAACTCTCGACACTCACTTTAAACCATGAAACCGTTAGAAACGAAACACGAAAGGACGAAAATCTATCTAAAATTCTTGACGACCTGTTATTAAATGATTCAAATGGTCTTAATTATACCCTCGATAACGGAATCATATTCAAAGGACATAGAGTTGTAATACCACAAATATTACAGAATGCGGTTCTTCAAGAACTACACAGTACACACATAGGCATGACAAAATGAAACAATTAGCCCGACGTTACATTTATTGGAAATCTATCGACTCAGATATTGAAAAATTAGTGCGCTCATGTCAAGGATGCGCAGCAACTCAAAATAGTCCTGCCAAGGCTCCTTTACATCCTTGGGCAGAACCGGAACACAACTGGCAACGCATACACATTGACTACGCTGGTCCTATGGATGGACACTATTTCTTAGTTATTATGGATGCAAAATCGAAATGGACAGAAGTTGTTTCATGCACATCAGCACCAACTTCACATTCAACACTCGAAATGCTCCAAGACGTTTTTGCGCGTAACGGGTTTCCAGATGTAATAGTATCTGATAATGCAACGATATTCACTAGCGATACGTTCACCGAATATTGCAAGAAAGCCGGTATTTTTCAAAAGTTTATCGCGCCTGGACATCCTGCTACAAACGGATTGGCGGAGCGGAACATACAAACCCTAAAAAATCGACTCGAAGCCATGGGGGATGAACAAAAGTCAATGAAAACAAAAGTACGTGAAATTCTTTTTAAATACCGATCAACGCCACTTCAAAATGGAAAAACTCCAGCTGAACAATACTTAAACCGTCAAATTCGAATTCAACTAGACGCATTGAAACCACCAAAATTCCAGGAGTCGGCAAAACCAACTCAACCAGCCAGACAATTAAAGGTGGGAGATCGTGTACAAGCAAGATTCTACACCCCTAACAAAATACTATGGAAATTTGGCACGATAATTAAAAAGTTTGGTCAAATCCATTACCAAATAGAACTGGATAATGGATATAAATTAAAACGACATATAGATCAACTGCGTACCACAAGTGTGGGAAATGCCAAACAGACGTCCTCTACAATACCTACCAGAACACCTCTTCACAACCAAAAGACTGTTATTTTCGAAGGCATCGACCAACAAGAGTCAAACCCAAATATGTCAGCTCACACAAGAGCTAATTTGGAAGATTTTGTTGAAGTGCAAGTGCCAACAAACATTACATCTCCTGGTTCCAAAGAGCAACCCAGTCGGCCCGTTCGAGTACGCAAAACACCCGCGTATTTGAGCGATTACAGTGTATTTATTTAGCGTGGGAGATTGTAATATCCTGATAAGAAATCTAGATACTAAGAGATAACAAAAGATAGATATTATTTATTCGTAACTAACAAGTTTTAATTTTTGATTCGTTCAACATAATTTCATATTTTATAATAAATAATTCACGAGCATAATAGCGTATAATTTACAAGAAAGAAGTTACCAGATACAACAATTATAGATTATCGCAAAAAAGAATTTGATAGCTGTTTTATCTTTATACCTCGTGGAAAGAGGTTTCATCGCGGTTGCCAATCTTCTTACAAAAAAAAGAAACAACTTGAAAATAACAGCATTTATTTTTTTGTGTAATTATTATATGTAATAATTTGTAAAAATTTAATATTAGAGAGGCAGGGGCTCCACCCAAAACAGAAAAAATAGGCACGTGGTCTATGATACAAAAAAATTTGGGTCAAATAGAATAAAAGAATTGATTTTATAATAAAATTGTGTGCTATTAGTTTCGTGAAGCCTACTTCTTCAAAAATTCTAATACCTCTTGATATTTGTTTTTTATAAAGCTCCAGTTCTTTTCAAGCACCATATAACTATTTTTTTTTCTTAAAGTTCCCATGATTTTCCAGACTTCTTAACTTTATCCAATATATACCCTAATAATATTTGCAACATATATTTTTTTGTTAAAATCGATTCATACACGGAGAAAAAAATATCCTTAATATAACTATCTAACGTATACCTAATTGACGTATTGTTCTGACAAGAATTCGAATGTCTAATTTAACGATATTTATAAGTCAATTTGACAATTCATAGTATGATCAAAACAGCTCTACATAGTATACTTATAATAAGGATTCATTTATTTGATTTAAGCGTTCAAACGAAAAGCTCTCGTGAACGTGTGCAGTATCCGTCGTGTAGGTAACTGGATAGTTAATTTGAGGATTTGAATAACTAAAATAGGGATACGTATGGTTATTATAACGATATTTTGTTCTCCGTGCATATCCGTTAAATCACTATGACAAGAATCTTTTGAATGTCTAAAACAGTAATACGGATCGTTACTATAACGATCCGCAATAAGGATACTCTGGATAGCTAAATTAGCTATACGGCGTATCCCTGTGAAAGATAACTATCCAACGGATAGCTATAATAGGGATACGTATGGTTATTATAACGATTTTTTTTCTCCGTGTAAGATACAAATTATTTTACGAATTTGAACTTTCTTTTCCAGCCAAAACTTTACATTAAAATTTGGTCAAAGTGTAAGGAATATTACATAAAATCGCATTCAGCAAAAAAAGAAAACACATAGCTTTCGGGACCGATTGCCCATACTTACTCGGCTAAATCTTTTACAGAGGTAAGATTCGCCGCGTTTAATTTACTCTCCCACACCTATCAAAGTTTTATTTAATTACTTTTTAATTACATATTTATAATTAATACGGAATTAATGCTCAGCATAATTATTCGACTTGGGCAGTCTTTGCTTCGCACCTGTTTTTCAATTCTGTTTGCTTCAATTGCCAATAAAATCACCTGAACGGCAAGGTACATTAGACACTAACTGATTACTTATTTAACGTAAAAAAACCCTCTTTCAACTTATTTACAAAACGAAAAACATTTAAATCGCAAAACTAGAAAAGCAGCGCATCCGTAAGTCGCGTTTACTTTAAATGCATAAATCATTAAACCGGGGATTTAAATTTCCTCTAAAATAGAAGAAGGGTAGCTCTTTCTATTCTGAAAAGAATATAAAACTTACCCTCAAAACTACTAAATTTCGTTTTGTTTAATGCAAACCAGTGGACTAGCTAACCATTCACCACCCTTTTTAAAACTTAATATTTTAATAGGAGGTTAGTTAACTTTTAATTAAGGCGTCGAATAGAATCCCGCTTACGAAATCATTCCCCACAATAAATCAGAATAAATACGATGATTTATTGGCAGTCGAAACTAAAGAGACTTCTGCAAGGAAACTTTGTCCCTTTCATACTTATCTTCATCAAGAATTGAACTTTCATTTTGGAAAACGGAGTGGGAAATAATGGATTTTTTGTGTTGGTTTTATTAATAAAAATACATTTTGACTTAATTGATTTTATTTATTAACAAGAAGTTACTTTGATAACTTATCAGGTGACTTTAAGGGATTAGAGAGTAGTTTTAATTTTATTTTTCTACTGTCGAGACCAGAAATTGGTTCTTTGTTAATGTATTTCTCTCGAGAGATTAGTTTTGTGTAATAATCTTTTTCTAATGTTTGATTTATTGCATTTTCTTTTGTTGGGATTCTTTCAGAATTCAACCCCCAAATTTGTGACATCAGAAATAATTACGAGAGGGTTAAGAAATCAATTTCCACAGAGAAGAATATTTATCGCTTTATAATTTAATTTTCCACGGTAAATCCAATAGAATTAGGCTCATGGAACATTATAAAATTGGTGTAAAAGTTGTTTATACGAAATGTAAGATTAAAAGTAGAGCATATTCACCCTTATGTTAGACTTTACTAAATATGTTAAACATTTGTTCGTCACGTAGAGAAGGGTGTATAACCATTCTCCTTCCCTTTTCATAACGAAGCATGCACAAGGTATTACATAAATCCTGTTAATCCTAATTTTTCATTTGCTGATTGATTGATAAAGTCAGATAATACGAAAATCTCTTCGTTATTAAAATGGATCCAAGCACGCACCCCTTTCTATCGGAGATTTCTATCAAAGGAATGAAAAAGTGGTGACAAGGACTAAACGTTATTAATTAATAACACAAAACGTACGAAAATTCTGAAACACAACAGAAAAACGTGCGAAGAAATAAAATTCAACAAGTGCTGAAGAGATTTGTAGAGTTTTAAAGAACTTTTCAACCCTTATTTGTTGTCGCAACGAAAGATACATTGACTAAGAGTTTTGTTTCTATTTTTCTTCGTTTTTTCTTTTCTCTTTTCTTTTTGTTTTTTTTTAATCTTATTGTAAAACAAAGAAGGAAATAACATAATTACATGTTTATTTATGATTTTACCTAAATGTTAATTATTGATACAGTTTCAACGTAACAACTCTTCCCATTTCTATAGATGGGTATTTCATAAAAGACGCCCTGTTTTTCTTTTAGAGAAAACTTTTAAAGTTTATCGTTTTTTTTTTGTTTTTGGGCAACCGGAAAATTCCCGAAATTTAGTTTGGAGAGGGCAAGGAAAGAAGTCGTCAGCGAAATACTAAAAAAGGAGTTATAGAAGAAAAATTGAAACGTTCGAAATATTTTGACGGGTCCAAGTTTATTGCGTGTCATAAATTAAATTTCAAACTTTTGGCAGTTTTATGGATTTTTAATACTTTCTTTGTGTACTGCTCTTCATAAATTATTATCCTCGCTTCCTTTTTAATAATATTTCAAGGATCAGCCCGAGATTAGGGCTCCAATTTCTCTTTAAAAACTCTCAAACCTCCTACATTTCTTTTTTATCGCCGAGCAAACATTTTAACAAATTTTGAAAGCATTTTGATTAGTTTCCGTCAAACAATAAAACAGTGGCGTACCATTGGAGATAATATATTAGTTTTCGAAATAAGTAAACTAGGGGTTTCAAACATTATGTTAATGCACCTTCTTTAAAACATTTATCTTAGCGCCTCCCCACTGTACACCTACAGTATGTCCAAAAACTATAGCTCCATCTACTTTTTTTACAGTAACTTTTGTATATAGGGGGAAAGTGGCATGAAACAGTCAAGTTTTGAAACAGCCATTATCAATTACGCGGTAGTTTTCATACGAATCGTTTATGTATTATTATTTTAAGATAGCACACTAGCCAGATATCCCCCACAAAAATTTGACCGTTCACCGTCAATAAACGGCGCCGATACGACGTATTGAAGATTTTGTCGTCAAAAAGTAAGGTTTTGAGTTCAGTTTATTTGTTTTCTAACGCCTATACGTACAAAACTAATAATAATATGATTACACTATAATTTTATAGATATATTAGGCCTTCTAATAACGTATATATTTTGTAGACTAATCTTTGATTTCGTAGTAATTTTCGAGATTTTGTTTCTTGAGAGAATATGTTTCGAAATAGCCGGACTGCAGTATAATGAAAAAAGCCACCTTTTAATTGCATAAAATGCAATAATAATTGTAGTAACAGCAATCAAGAGTGGTACCGATGCAAAATTGTAATGGTTGGGCATATAAATCCTGTGGCGTAAAAGGGAAATTGCATTATTTTTGCTAAAAACGTTTTTAAGTTTTTGCAATGATTGATCTCAAACGTCAAATTTTTTGACAGTTTCTTAGATTTATGTAAGTAAATATTTTATCGAGAGTTTGCGTTATTTAAAACGTTTTATAATTATATAAGATCTAAAATTATAGCTTAAGATTATTATTAAATAATATCTTCGATTATGTGCAGTTTTAATCTTGTAATAAGAACATGGCTTTTTCAAAAATTGGGTTGGCTGTTTCAATACCTATAGGTTATGAAAAAGCCAAATTTTATTTTTTTTATAAATGATTAGAAGTCGAAAAATATCGTTAATTTTGAAAAATGTTTTATGACATTACGTACATAAATGCATGAACAATTACAGACTTAAAAAAAAAATTGATTTATTTATGTCCTTCTATATTATTTATCCTTTTTTTTTTAAACTGGCTGTTTCATGCCACCTTCCCCCTACATATAAAGATATTGTTTTGAAATTTTTATATCATATACCTACATGTTGACGAAATGGTTAAGCGAATTTTTTTTTAAATTGCAATGTCTAGTTTGTGGCGTTATATATCGCTTTCTATGAATTTTAGCTGTCCAAAAATTATAAGTCTACTTTGGTTTGGAAGCGGGTAACGGCCCGTATGTAGATATGTTATATATTAGCTGGAATTTATATGTGTGTTTACACTGCCAGTACCCTGCCTAATTGATGTCATAGGTACTATTTTTGACACTTAAGTTGCTTAATAATCTTACAAAACTAAAAAAACAAAAAATTTAATAATTTTTTAAAAGTTTGAAATTAATTTAACTTCAATTGCTACAAAGCCTTTAACATTAGCCCATTTTTTATAGTAGGATTTTCTTTTACCATAAACTAGTTTTATTATTTGACTAAATATTTTATATTCATCCATTATTTTTTACGTTAAGCCCGGTCGTCCATTGGAAACGTAGTCGCGCGACTTGATGGTAGCGCGTATACGTCCGTATACGCGCGACTAATTCCAATAAATGCAATGTAAGTGAACAGCGTCCACTCCAAGCGACTACGAGTCGTCGCTACCGCGCTACTACCAAGTCGCGCGACTACGCTTCCAATAGACGACCGGCCTTATGCATCAAAACCAAGTAATGTGTGTTTGGGCAAAGCGGGTAGGTACCCTCTTTGCTTGTACCAGAAGTAGTAACTTTAATATAATTGATAGGAACTAGTTGATAGGAATAAATTGGTATTAAAACTAAGTGATTTAAAGCGTTGAAGCAATTAAGATTTAAAAACAATGGTAAACTGAAGTGATATTAATATTGAAACAAATTACAAGTCTGTATTAGCAGTTAAACTGTTAATAACTTCATACCAATGTTACTGTCAAGAACATGTTAAGTGTAGATAATTATTTTTAAATGTTTTAATTAATCCGATTGGTTTAAGGGAGCCTACCCGCTTTGGGCACCCCTGTCGGGCAAAACGGGTAATTTCTGAAATTTTATATTTTTGAGTTTTTTTTCTAGATTTACAGCAGAAATGTAATTATTTTTTTTTTAATGAAAATTTAATAAGTGTATTGCGTAAATGTAAGAAAGAAACACTTTTTTTTAGAAGAAGTGGTTCATATTGATCAATGAACGGTTTTATACAAAAAAATTCATTTTTATTAAACTATTCGCGCCACCTTTTGCCGTAGTCACCAATTCCCCAGGGGGGAGCGCCCCTAGTGAGGAAATCACTCAATTAAACTATTAAATCTTTTCCTACAAATAATGAGTGTGTTCTACCAAATAATTTGATACTTTTACAAAGTAGAAGTTGGTAAGAAATTAATTACAACGCCAAATCTTAACCTATCGTAACAAAATAAAACTTGGGACAATATCGTTGGAGTTTCTTCCTATTTTCCGGTTGTTAAACGAAGTTCTGGAGTATGTGGACATTTCTTGAGATAACAGACGAAAACTCGTCCCAATTTTCTTTATCGCCTCAACCGCAAGCGTTTTGTCTTTGAGAATAAAATTCGTCTGGTGCTTTTTTTTATGATTCTGTAATTAAACAATTTTTGTTTACTTTTTTCATTGGGTAAACCAAATGCTAAACAATTTCAACAACCCTTGTAATCCACGAGAACTGAAATTTAGACTTGTTTAAGGGTATCGTTTTATCTAATCTAACAAACCCCTTTTACAGAATAAAATAGCACATTGTTGAGTTAAAATTAAACCTCACGAATTCGTTCGCCCTTTTGCGATAAAACCACAGCATTGATTAATTTCGATGCTTTCCTCTGTTTACTTTTACTTAGCGAGCAACAACACCGGATTTTCTTTCTTTTTTGACAATTTTGTTTTGACCAACTAAATAAATTATGCATTTAACGACGAGAAGTGTTTTTTTTTTAAATTTGAACTAACAACCGTGCTTCAAGTCTAAATGTGAATACAAAATCAAAAGATTGTTAAGGGCTGCAAACAATATCCGGTTACCGGAAGTTATTATTAAAATAAATTCGAGTTTCCTTCGGAAATTCGACCAAACTCTATGCAATTATTCCTGAACCAGGATGAATAATGCATTATCTTGGCCTTCTGGAATCCTTTGTGGTGCTAAGAATAACGAGAATAAGATGCAAATATTCGCGCTTGCCGCCTCCGTTCATCAAACAACTCAACCCCTTGTTTATTTGACAATAAATTAGAGGGATGAAATCTTTACGAATACTTTAATTAACTCTTTTATCCTTTTTCTGCTTTTTGCTATCTCTTTTTTAGTGAGTCAAACTACTTTTTCTGTCATTAAACGAGATCATGGTGACATAAACAACTTTCCGTCTGCAAACGTCAAAAATATAAATCTTCTTAATTAAAAAAAAAATCGATTCAATAAAAAATTGAAAAATGGTTATTTAGTTTTTCTTATAAAATAGATTAACTTTTAAAATGTAGAAATAATTAAATTGAGCGTATTACAACAATAATTACTGGAATTTAACCCACTTATAAACGACCGTAAACTAAACAAAAACAGATCTCAAGTCAAATGGCCTTATGTGTAACATTTTTGAGTTATGGGTAACGTAAACTTCAATTTAAAACTGCGTATTAAATATTTTATTATTGAGAATATTTTCAAAATTGTTGATCAAGTCTATTATGATGCCATTAAAGTCTTATGCTTATTTTTTTAAATTCAAAAATAAAAAAAGGAAATCACATATCAAAGATATATTGAAATAGAGAAGATGCCTTAAAACTGAGACGTAAAATAAAGTTGCTTATCTTAATCACTTCACGGATAACACAAGATGCTTATAACAACAAAGTTCCGCACATTTAGTCTGAAACATGATATCTAAACAATAAAATTAATTAACAATGAAGCATGTGAAAACGATGTCATGTTGCCATTTACTGCAAAATTAAAATAAATTTTTCAATACTTATGCATAAGTAGGGGAATTTCGGTAGGCTTAGATTTGATTGCACGAGGCTGAGATTATGATACTTTTACTATGGGATCGAGGACAAAAATTACACATGCGAGTCGATAAGCAAGCCATACCTTTAGACTAGTGTTGTCAAATTCAGAGTACCGGTGTTCTTCGTTTTACGCATACGTATCCAACATTATTTGTTGTAAAATCTTCTGCGAAAGTTTAATTCGACAGGAACACTCGCATTATCGTAAAAACAATATGAATTAACGTTTATTGTGAGATGTAGGTAGTATTTAAATATCAAAATAAATTAACAGTGCAGCACGTAATAAATCTCCCACTTTCTTTTTGAGCAAATGGACACCATGCTGTGTTGATATTTAGTGGAATTTTTTTTTACAAATTTTCGAGATTTAGGACATATGAATTACATACAAACTTTTATTATTTAGATTGATGACAGGCATCACCTGGTTAAATTTCGGTACCTATTCATTTAACACCCTGTATAATATAACACACCATGTTTTGCAATAACACTTCTTAATATTAAAATAAAATTTGTTAAGTTAACCAGTTTTAGAAGTTGGCCACTGTTCCAAATTGAACCTTTAAAATTGTGTTATAATGAAGGTACTTGGATAAACATTGATAATTTTAATTAATTAAATATGGTATATCAGACATTGTCCAACAAAATGACTAACTTATCTAAAAGTTTATATCTTGATCACTAAAAGATGGGTAACATTTTTCAGTAAGATATAATTTAAAGTAAAACTTTTTTTGTTATGATATATGATTCATATCGCAGCCTTGTAACTCGATATAAGCGAATCAAAATTGCGGAATGCTGTTGTGACGTGCGTCTCACTCTAAGTTACAAGTTCGAAAAATTTCAGTAAAGGAAGTTTAAATTTAGAATTTTTAATAATTCATTTCTTATTGATGAAGGACGACATTTTACTTTAGATAGGAATTTCTGACTTCCGAATACAGTAAACAATAACTGAATGTGGAACGAGATGTGATATTGCAAATACATATTTAAGCACTTAATAGAGTTCCATTTGCTTTGAATACCGTATGTAGATGTGTTGTTTAACTGCAGTTTTAATTTTTTTTTAAAATGTCTGTTTTTTTTTTTTCGTAAGTTCACTCCTCTAATAGTTATTCAAGTTTAAAATTCAACATGTAATCAATTTAACGTTTTTGTCTTAAATTGTGATATAATAATAAAACTTATCTTCGAAAAAAAATATTTTACAATTTTTAAATTGTATAGTTAAAAGTTTCAAGTTTAAGAGGGATCCCTACCCGTCTTAAAGTTACTGCTGCGGGGCAACGGTACGGGCGGAAGGCTTAAAAAAATGAAGGTAGGCGTCGCCAATTGAAGGTATATCATCGACCTAATTCGGCATGAGAGTATTCATTTAGTTTTACTCTAGAATATTAGCTCAATGATTTCAGAGCGGATGAAACCAGATTTTCTGCTACTCCCGCATTGTAATTTATATTTATTATTTCTGTAACCTTGGTTAAAGGTTTAAAGGCTATTGCCGAATTTACATGGGAAAAGTGCCCCCGTAGATAATGAACTGATTTTTTTTCTGTAATGCATCCTACCATTAATAATACTTTTGGAAATTTTTAGTCCCCTAACTGTTATGGTTTTTGAATAAAACATTAATTTTAATTTTTTGATTTTTTTTTCAAAACGGCTATTTTGCTTTGTGCTCGCTTGAGATATGTTAGAGGCATATATTTGATCTATCATTTTAAAAAAACAATTTTAATTGCAAAAAATATAATTTTTGTGAATTAAAATTTTTTAAAGTGACATTTCGGTTACTTCTACATTAAGTACGTCTATAATTTTTTTACTAATAACTGCCTATTTACTAATATATAATTATATATTTATTTCATATTTTCTGTTTGGGACAACATAGTTCAATATTCAAAAAAACCAGATAGCGGTGTAAATGTATTCAATACACACGCAATACCTACATACTAACTACTTTATTTCAGACAATGTCATTAATTCTATTTGTCATAAGTTAGAGATTTTCGAAAATAATAAATAGGTTTAACAATACAAAAATTGTAATAATAGAATCTGCAATTCTAAAAAAAAATTATACAAATGATTTAGATTATTTTCAAGTTCTTCCAAATACATCTACGATCAGAAGTGGCGAAAATGTTTAAAAATTTTATAATTCAATGTCAAAAAACTTTATTTGAGCGATGATATTAATATAGTAATAAATGAAAACAGTGTGGACCATTAATACAGATTTTTTTCTTTATGTACCTTATAAAATTAAGTTTGTATTGATAGGTTTTAAAATTGTATTTTAAATATATAAATTTTTTTAATATTTAATTTATTAATTTTATATATGGTTATATTCTTGACATTGTCTGAAATACTAATGTAGTTAGTATGTACTGCGTATGTATTGAAATATGTTTACACCGCTATCTGATTTTTTGAATATTGACCTATGTTGTCCCAAACAGGAAATTTTGAAATAAATATATATTGTAGATTAGTAAATAAACAATTACTAGTAAAAAATGGAAGGCGTCCCTAAAAGAGAAGTACCCAAAATATCACTTTAAAATATTTTAATTTATAAAAATGTAACAATGTTCATCTTAATAATTTCGCTACCTCTCTACACTGACCAATATTTCCAAGAATCGGCCTAATTTCATTTACATTTATTATTTTCTTTACAAAGACCACCTGCGCACAACAACCACAACTTTGAGGAACGCTAGGTGATCAATGTACCCAGGTTTTCTGTACATAATTGTTTTTAAACTGCCGAGTATCAAAAATCTTTTTAAATTGTACATTATACACATTTCCGCTATTTAAAAACAATCAAAATTGACTAATGCTACAGTGGTATAAAGTTAACCCCGTCATTAAAAATGTCTATAAGTGTTTGATAATAATTGACTGTACCAAGTCTACAATAAATGTAACTTATGATATTTATGATACTTATGATAATTGAAATATCTAATATCTAGTTTTACAATTTTATTTTTCTTCCCATTTGAATTCCAAGTTGAAGTTTTGGCGCGTTCGTATCGTGAGGTATGTACAATTGCAAATTGAAGCAGAACGGTGAAATCTCAAAAAATATGCTCAGTCAAGGTCTAGCTGTACAGTCAAAAGTTAAAGTTAGAAGCTTTGGGGAAATATAAAAATCACAGATTTTCTTAAAATAGTGTACATAAGGCGTGCCTAACGGACTTCGTGCAATTATCCGCCAGGGACCGCGTCTTACCAACAGCATAAATTGAGTAAATTTTACGTAACAGAGGTTCCGTAGTCCTCAAAGATTTTGATTAAAAAATTAATTTTTTTAAATAAATTATACATTACAAGATGGACAAAAGACCAATCTATGCCTCTCTAGTATTATTTTTTTCGATTTTTTGATTTTATCATAGAAAATTTATTACTTAAAAAATATCCAAATTGTACTACTTTGCCATAAAAATTTCAATATTTAGAAACAAAAATTGGAAAAAACAATACTAGGGAGGCATAGATCTCTTCTTTCCAATTTTAAACGACATTTTTGTTTTTGAAAAAATCGTTTTTTTGAAGTGATTTTAAGGGGACTACGGAGGTACGATTTGCGCTCTTTTTCAGGCAGTAGGGATCCCTCTTAATAATAAGAGCTCCCGTTTTCACAGGCTTCTTTTTTCATGACTAGGAAGATATTTCACTGCGGGTTTTGAAAAAAAAAATGGTCGATTTTTTTGAACTGGTCTAATGTTTATATTTCTGAATAATATTGTAAATGGCCGAATCATCGAATTATATTTGGTGTTTATGACGGTTAATATAATATTCGGGTTACGGAAGCAACCATTCTAAGGGAAATTATGTGTGGAATTTTAGAAAACTTTTACAGAAAAAAACTTTTTAACTTGTAAAGCAAGCTTGCGGAGATTATGGCTTTGGTAGAATGCAGTATTACGAATGGTTTATGGAATTTATGTTGTCGTAAATCAATTAAAAATGACCATCGGGCAGGAAACACCGCAACCTTAACTAATGATACTTGGGTTAAAAAAGTCAAAAATTAGGTACAACACAACCACCTATACTTAAAAAGCCTTCCTATTGAATGTGGCACTCTGTGTAGTGGTACGATTCATTTGGTGCCAATGATCTTTTTTCAAATATAAGTCTTATTCAATTGAAGGTAGAGAAGTTGGATTTTCTCATGCTCTATGAGTCATGCCTGTGCGTAAGACAGAGAATGGTCCTAGCTTGGTGCTACACTCTGACCTGAAAACATCACCATTCTTGTTTTATTTCTTGAATTTAGCGGAGTTGTTTGTACCTGTGGTTTGTTATTGAGTTTGTTTGTGTCACGTGTATGTTGCCGTTTAATATTTTATTAAAACGGTCTTTTTCAGGAGTATATTTATTTTGCGTTTTTATTCACTGTAAGTATGTTTTCAGTTTGTACTTATTATTTTCATCCGTCTTTAGAGCTCCACCTTCGCCCAGATATTTCAAAACCCATAGACCATGAGGAAGTCTAACAGCTCTAACTGTTTCTAAAGACAAAATAGTTGTAGAACACTTTTGAATACTTTTTGTATGAATAAGTTAAGGCCATTTTACGTTTTAAATTTTTAAAATAACACCAAATAATGGAAGAAAAAAGCATACTAATCTTTGAAGATCAGAGTACAAAATTACCACATACTTAAATAATGTCTAATATATTTAATAATAATGTCTAAAAATGTACTAAACATGTTGATTAATATATTTTTAATTGTTCACATACTACTAAATTTTCCATTTTATTAATTATATCTTTTTTTTGCAATCTGGAACTGTCGATTATTTGAAATGCAAACTATTTGTCAGTGTGCCATATTTCCTTGAACATGAATTGTTAATTACAGAATGGGTAATTGAAATAATTTACACAAAAAAAATGGGTTCACCATGGCAGTGCGCCTGCTAACTCAGAATTGTTAATTTGCTTGTTTTGTGCCAAGAAACCGGATGATAATCCCTCTGCAAACTCCCTTTTCTCCTCAGATCTGGCAATTTGCTACGTATTCTTTTTTATTCTCAGAACGAACATCAGTGCTGAAAAAACGCCTATTTAACACCATTCATGATATTAAAAGAAATTCATCATAAGCATTGAACGACATCGTAGAAGAAGCTTTCCAAACTGTTTTGTAAAATGTAAATACCACCAGTGCCGTTCCCAGAAATTTGTTAAGGAGGGTGTATGAATAAAAGAAGATGATTTTTTGAAAAAGGCAAAGACTAGCTTATCAGTAAATTGAACAATAAACATTAAAAAATAAAGTTTTAAATTCATAATCTGATCTTATAATTATTTTCAATGAACTTTTGTTTGTTTGTTTTATTAAAGTTTGTTTATTAAAGTATTTGATTATTTTTAGTACAGACATAACGCTGTGTTGTATGTTCTAAATAAAAGTAATTTCAAAATGACAGTCATCACCCAACGACTTTAGAATAGTCCACGGTGTAATATTTTATATAGACCTTTATTCCGGAATAGGCTGATATAAAATATATATCAATTGGTAATATTAAATTGTTTGGTATGTATAATAAATAAACAAAAAAAATTGTAATTTAATTTATCTATTTATAGAAATCGTTAAAAACACATACTAAACTGAAAACATGTAGGTAAATGCTAGTTTAATTTTTTGATATAGCATTGTTAATGTATTAAAGTAAAAAAATACATTTTTTACAGTTTTGTACTGTGTTACACTCATAAATAACCATAAAATTAATAAATTTAGTTTTTTAATATACACGGGGAAAAATATCCTTATAATGACTATCCGTATCGCTATTTTAGCTATAGGTAGTATATCTTTCACAGGGATACGCCGTATAGCTAATTTAGCTATCCAGAGTTTCCTTATTGCGGATATTCAAAGTGACGTATCGTCAGAACAACGATTGGATTGGCTAATTTAGCAATAGAACATATCCCTGTGAAAAATAGCTATACTACGGATAGCTAATATAGCGATACGGATAGTCATTATAAGGATATCATTACTGCGTGCCTTTGAGGTTAAGTTAGATAGTTATTATGACGATATTTTTTTCTCCGTGTAGCAATAAACACTTAAATAGTAGGTAGGGGGAAAGTGGCATGAAAGAGCCAAGTTTTGAAAGAGCCATTATCAATTACGCGGCAGTTTTCATACGAATCGTTCATGTATTATTATTTTAAGATAGCAACACTAGCCAGATATCGCCCACAAAAATTTGACCGTTCACCGTCAACAAACGGCGCCGATACGACGTATTGAAGATTTTGTCGTCAAAAAGTAAGGTTTTGAGTTCAGTTTATTTGTTTTCTAACGCCTATACGTACAAAACTAATAATAATATGATTACACTATAATTTTATAGATATATTAGGCCTTCTAATAACGTATATATTTTGTAGACTAATCTTTGATTTCATAGTAATTTTCGAGATTTTGTTTCTTGAGAGAATATGTTTTGAAAGAGCCGGACTGCAGTGTAATAAAAGAGCCACCTTTTAATTGCGTAATATGTAATAATAATTGTAGTAACAGCAATCAAGAGTGGTACCGATGCAAATTTGTAACGGTTGGGCATACGAATCTTGTGGCGTAAAAGGGAAATTGCATTATTTTTGCTAAAAATGTTTTTAAGTTTTTGCAATAATTGATCTCAAACGTCAAATTTGTTGACAGTTTCTTAGATTTATGTAAGTAAATATTTTATCCAGCGTTTACGTTATTTAAAACGTTTTATAATTATATAAGATCTAAAGTTATAGCTTAAGATTATTATTAAATAATATCTTCGTTAATGTGCAGTTTTAACCTTATAATAAGAACACGGCTCTTTTAAAACTTGGGTTGGCTCTTTCAATACCTATAGGTTATGAAAGAGCCGAATTTTATTTTTTTTATAAATGATTAGAAGTCGAAAAATATCGTTAATTTTGAAAATTTTTTTATGACATTACGTACATAAATGCATGAACAATTACACATTAAAAAAATTTTTTGATTTATTTATGTCCTTCTATATTATTTATCTCTTTTTTTAAAACTGGCTCTGTCATGCCACTTTCCCCCTACATTTATTGGGAAGTCTATTTGGTTGGTTTTTATTTTTATCTGATACAAAAATTATTATTTGAACAAAGTTAGCAAAGTAAATGTATACTTAAAGGTAGTTAACAAGTAAATAAGAGGAAGCGTGGCGCAAGTGGTTTAGTGTTTGGGCTGCTGCGCTAGCGAGGTGGATTCGAAGTGGTTCGAATCCCCGCGCCGACCATCGAAAATTTTTCACGCTCCTCTTCTCTTCGCAAGGCTGAGCACCTGGCAAGAGTAAAACTGCTCGAAAAATTTTCCCTAGAAATTGCCGTGGTTCGCAACCCACGTAAAACTGTAGGTGCCTTGAATCTTTGAAACACTACAACATTCACAACAAAGTTTCAAGCGGGGAAAACGCCTAAACCTGATACAGGTATAAAAAGGCGCCAACGACGAACGAACAAGTAAATTAGTATAGGGTGATTTTTAAGTTTCGGGATATTTTGAACTTAGAGTCCTCCTAATTTATTTTTATTTTGGTAGTACTGGATAATATCTGTTAGACAGGAGTTGCCAGTAGCGTCTGCAATAGGTATGGACAATATCTTATTCATGATTTTAAAGAACAGCTTTAGATCGTTTAGGGGGAAAGTGGCATGAAACAGCTAGTTTTAAAAAAAGGGATAAATAATATAGAAGGACATAAATAAATCAAATTTTTTTTTAAATCTGTAATTGTTCATGCATTTATGTACGTAATGTCATAAAACATTTTTCAAAATTAACGATATTTTTCGACTTCTAATCATTTATAAAAAAAAATAAAATTTGGCTTTTTCATAACCTATAGGTATTGAAACAGCCAACCTCATTTTTGAAAAAGCCATGTTCTTATTACAAGATTAAAACTGCACATTAACGAAGATATTATTTAATAATAATCTCAAGCTATAATTTTAGATCTTATATAATTATAAAACGTTTTAAATAACGCAAACTTTCGATAAAATATTTACTTACATAAATCTAAGAAACTGTCAAAAAATTTGACGTTTGAGATCAATCATTGCAAAAACTTAAAAGCGTTTTTAGCAAAAATAATGCAATTTCCCTTTTACGCCACAGGATTTATATGACCAACCATTACAATTTTGCATCGGTACCACTCTTGATTGCTGTTACTACAATTATTATTGCATTTTATGCAATTAAAAGGTGGCTTTTTCATTACACTGCAGTCCGGCTATTTCAAAACATATTCTCTCAAGAAACAAAATATCGAAAATTACTATGAAATCAAAGATTAGTCTACAATATATATACGTTATTAGAAGGCCTAATATATCTATAAAATTATAGTGTAATCATATTATTATTAGTTTTGTACGTATAGGCGTTAGAAAAAAAATAAACTGAACTCAAAACCTTACTTTTTGACGACAAAATCTTCAATACGTCGTATCGGCGCCGTTTATTGACGGTGAACGGTCAAATTTTTGTGGGGGACATCTGGCTAGTGTTGCTATCTTAAAATAATAATACATGAACGATTCGTATGAAAACTACCGCGTAATTGATAATGGCTTTTTCAAAACTTGGCTGTTTCATGCCACTTTCCCCCTACTGTTTTTATATAAATTGTAAGAATCAGTCAAATTTATACAAAAATAAACGTAAAAAACACAAGTACAACTACAAAAATTGTAACAATATCAAAATCCTTTAGAAACCAGACATTTGACATTAAAAATTACCAGATTCTTACAGTTTAACCACATTCCAACTGTGAAATGCACTAAAAATTGTGTCACCAAATCCAAAACGTCCTTAGGCCGGTCGTCCATTGGAAGCGTAGTCGCGCGACTTGGTGGTAGCGCGTATACGTTCGTATATACGCGACTAATCCCAATACACGCAATGTAAGTGAACAGCGTCCACTGCAAGCGACGACTCGTAGTCGCTTGCAGTGGACGCTGTTCACTTATATTGCATTTAGTGGGATTAGTCGCGCGTATACGGACGTATACGCGTTACCACCAAGTCGCGCGACTACGCTTCCAATGGACGACGACCGGCCTTAATGTGTAAAAATCACCCTATAGTTGAAAATGGTTTATTAATCGATTATTTCCGAGTAATTGTCATTTTATTTATTAATAACGCGACGATTACTAGGAAATAAGCGATTTTAGGACATCAAGTTTCACGACGTTTCGTATCTCAATTATTAGGCCGGTCGTCCATTGGAAGCGTAGTCGCGCGACTTGGTGGTAGCGCGTATACGTCCGTATACGCGCGACTAATTCCAATAAATGCAATGTAAGTGATCGGCGTCCACTGCAAGCGACTACGAGTCGTCGCTTGCAGTGGACGTTGTTCACTTACATTGCGTGTATTGGGATTTGTCGCGCGTTTACGGACGTATACGCGCTACCACCAAGTCGCGCGACTACGCTTTCAATGGACGACCGGTCTTATCTCCCAACCGGAATAGGTTGACTTATCAGTTACCCTGTATAATAAAAATATGACTAACCTCGCATTGTATTGTCTATGTGAACTTTTAATTTGGCACCTGCAGATTTTGATACGCCACCCGAGTAGCCATTAAGTATTTCCCATGGAAATGCTGTTATCAAAAATAATTCGAGATGGCTTATCTCTAATTTTTTGTAACTTTTTGAAATGATTTTTTTATAAATTTTATAAAATAGTTCTTGTATTGTCTATTCAACTTCATTAAATTATAAAAGAAGTATTTATACTCTAACAGAAAGTTATATTTATTACTATTTAAAACTTCTGATGAGATAAATCAAAATATTTATGTATAAAACATAATAATTTGAATTTATCAGAATATTTTTGTAGTAACATATCTACTTTGTGCTTTATTGTAGCACGTAGAAAATTATTAATTTAATGAAACTTCAACTTTGAGGCAAATTTTTCAGGTACTCGTTATTAATTAGAAAAATGTGCTAGTTTTTTTTGCGTAGTTTACGTTGAAGCGTGGCTTCGGGTGTTATGTTGTACGTTTTTGATGTTTTTATAGAGAGGTCAGTGTTGGATTTTATTTAATCAGCTTAAGGATTAGTATCGTAAGGAGATTTGCTTTGCTTTATACTAAACGATGTGTACATACTAAATTTCGTAAATATTTAAAGAGCTTGCGAGAAACTTAGAAACCTGAGAAGGATATTAAAGTAGTTTTTCGAATAGTCCGGTTCTGTTTTTTTGTTGAAGGTTGATCGATATTTGAAACATAAAAAGAACATATTAGAACATGTTGAGCGCTTTATTCTTGTTCGTTTTTTTTTGGAGGTTTTACACACATAAAGCCCTAAAATTGATCCTCAAAAATGTAGACGTTGAAAAATTGAAGTTACTTTTTATTAAATGTTAGCTTTTGGGGTATCGTTTACATGAATAGAGTTTAAAAGTATTTTCAAAAGCTTTCAACGTCCACGACGTTGGAAATCAATTAAACTTCCAAACGCTAGTTTTTGTACATTTTTTTATAAAAGTTTAATTCTCATTTTGAATTAGTAAAAACTAAATCTTAACGAATCCATTTTTATAAAACAAATACCATCAGTTCTAAAGCAACCTCTTGTCGTTTTTTAACTGCTAACACAGTTTTATAAAACAGAAGTATTTTAAAAAGGTAATTTCATCCACGAAGCAAGAGAAAAATATTTCTGCTTTCAAGTTAACGATAATAGCGATATGGCATGTTCTTAGAAATTACCCTCTCCTTTCTAATACCTACCCTTTATTTGTGGAATTTTTAATTTTTTTAAAACGTTCATTAATTGTCTTTTTCAAAAAGGAAACGCGACACAACTTTAATATAAATTACAACATTCTGTCGCCGCTAATTATTTCTTATTTAAAATCAATTTTTTGCGCTACTTAACCGCCATTTAGTTTTAAACCTAAGGGAAAATAAATTACATCGGCAATAAATCAGCACCACTACAAATTTAACGATCTTTTTTTATTTGTCGTTAATTCTTTTACTAGAATAACTTAGAAAATTTGCATGATGTTTAATTAACTTCGGTTGCAACTGAATTTAAACTGCAATTCCCTTTTCCAAGTAAGCAACTTCATCTAATTACTGTTCTCATTAACTAAGAAGTCTTAATTATATTGCAAATCGCCACAGAACTTGCTGCCTTCTGCACAGATGCCAACGCTCGTTAATTAACTCGAAAATAAGTTCGTTTTCTTGATCTACAAAAGCACAGGTTCACATTAACATACAACTTTTCTTCCTTTTTCCTCATATTTTTTAAAACACGATTTAAATTTGGCGCTTTGTTGTTGAATTTGGATAGTATAATTTACTTCTAACCTCTTTAACGAACCAACAGAGGTCTCTCATCGGTTTATACGTTCATATCGCCCTTTTAAAAGCTTTCAATAAAATTAAAATTGAATAATTTTTTAAATTATTTACTTATTGAATAAAGGAAGAACCTTTTATTATAAATCCGTTTGAAATTACAGTGAGGGGATAATAATAGAGTAAAGGAGTAACGAGAATGCTTTATATGTCCATTGAAAGTTTAAATATTTAATACAAAACGTATTTAATTTCTACCTCGTCACGCAAAGGTTTTATCTAAAATATTTAAGAAATGTGTGTGTGTGTGTGTGTGTGTGTGTGTGTGTGTGCATAAAAAAATTAATTGAGTTGTTAGGGCGCCCTTTTTATGTCTTAAGAGACGTCGTAAAAATTAATTGAGTTATTAAAAAGTTACTCTTGAAAAAAAAAACGCTAATAAAACCTTCAAACGCTGTCATTCTTTCTATTTTTAGAAAATTTAACTCTATGAATAATCCTTTTTTTTTGTTAAAATGTAAAGCTGAAATTAGCTGGAAATTTAAGGCGTTTACAATTAAGGAAATGAATGATCGCAGAAATAAAAAGAAGAGAATTAGGCATTCTTTTTAAAAGAGACTTCAAAGCACGACCGTATTAAAAGCTCACCTCTTAATGGATCAATCCAGCAAACACATTAATGTCATAAAATCCTTCAACGTGGAAAAAATAATTGATGGTTTCCTTAGACGAAACCATTGAAAAAAAAACGGGAAAACCTCGAATTTATGAATTTCCCTTTTCAAATCGATCGATTCCGAAATGTTCTTTGCTTCCTTTTTCTTGTTAAACATTTTAAGACTTTGGAGTCACCATTTTACACTTTTGTTTGTGTTGTTTGAAATATTTAGAAATTGAATTTAAATTTCTTAGTTGTTCTATTCTGCAACAAGTGTCAGCACGACTTTATTGTTTATTTAAACATTTAGTTGTAAACTTGTTTAAATTAGTATCCGGTTGCCAAGAAAAGAATTTCTATTTATTAGTTTTACATAAAACTGCATTTTTAAATAAAAACAATGGCTTTTAATTAATTATAAATATACCATATTCTTCAACGACCTTTTACCATCTCTCTGGTAGCTTCATGATTTCAGCTCAACCAAGTGTGATTTTACGTCGTCATTAGTGAAATTTTTTCCATTTAAAGAGTTTTGTAAAGATTGAAATAATTAGATGTAATTAGCGAGCACGCATGCGCATTGTGATTTTTGCGCAACTGAGTACTACGCAGAAGTGGGTTCTGCGCTTGTGTGGCCCCCATATTTTTGAGAAGTAGTAGGCATGTTTTTGTTGCGCATGTGTGGACGCTATGTTGTTGGAGAAGGGTTTTCTGCGCATGTGTACGAGGAGGAGGAGATGGTAGGGGGGTTATTGCGCATGTGTTGGAGAGGGAAGGGTTGTTAAGAATGAAGGGGTTTCTAAGCATGAGTTGGAGGGGCGAGGAAATGTTAGTAGGTGAAATGATTGATGACGTCACATGTCGTTGCTGAGAGCCATCTTGTTTCGTTGAAAAAATTAGTAAAAAAGTTACTTACCAATGCAACAGCATTGGTAAGTAATGGCTGATTGGGTGATGGGAGGATTTTTTTAAGGTGATGAGGGGGGAGATAGGAAATTTAATATTTTTAGGTTATGGGTTTTTTTTTCAATGTAAATAATAATAAATATTCACACAATCTATCAATAAATAATCTTTTATATTGGTAATTGTATCTCTCTTACAGGTATTAAAATAAACAAGCAGTAAGATTATTTACAGAAACTGTTGAACAATTTACTCTACACATAAGCTAAAAGGTTCCCATAGATATAGGTTAAACACCCTTACTTAAACGAATATAAATAAAGGAAGTGTTATCGTAAGACACAAAGCCAGAAGACAAGTGAAGGATATGTACAACAATAATTAATCCAAGAAGTGCGGGCAAGTGCGGAATGTTACCCCCTAACTTTAACTCGAGGTGATTTATCCCAAAGTAGTGTTGCATTAATTGTGGCATTAGTCACTGTTGGAACTTTCTGAATTCTGATATTAAATTCAGGTGTGTGTTTGTGTGTGTCTTTCTCTTCGTTTTAAACGTTTCAGAGCGAAATTATCTTCTGCGGATAAACGACAATTACGAACGCCTTACAGTTTTGTACGTCCTTCTTCTGAGCCGCTTAATTAAATAACGAGAAAACTTTTGTTTCGTTTTTTTTTCTCTGGCTCTTAACTTTATTAACATTTGCCGACGGGAAAAAGTTTTCTAATAGGTCGAAAACTAAAAAGGATTGCCACTGACTTTCTTTTAACATGTAAAAACTTAATTACGTGCCAACCAAAAAATAAAGAACGCGGGCGCATTTCGTAACGTTTTAAATTAATTTTTGAAAAGTTATTCGCAGGAAAGAAAACGAAGGGTCGCGTCTGAAGAAAAACCGTCATAAAACTCGAGATCACTCTGTCAGCATATTTTCCAATTTAGTGTCAAGCCGGAAATCGATCATAATCGATGCCGTTGTTTTGAAATGTAATAATAAAACTTCAGTTTTTCGAAAAACTATACGAAATTTGTTTAAAATAAAAAGGTTTCATGTTATCCGAAAAGTTATGTGTCTAGTCTTCGGATGTGTCCATCCATTACCGCTTCTTGTTCTTCTTCTTCTTCTTCTCGCTGAGAATAGAAGATATTTGTTCGGTTTATAGACTAACATTTCAGTAAGTTTTCTATTCGTTTATACGGGTTTTCCTCGTTATATGTCAGAGACGTGACGAGCATTCCATCCACCGAAGACAAACACATCATAAATTTTATAATTTTACTATACTCCTACATTATTGAACGTCTACTCTTGTAAAATTCTTCCTAAATAAATTTCTTAAGACATAAAACAAGCACATTTCACTTTGCCAAGCTCATCGTTTGTTAAATTAACATAAAAATTGGAGTCAAAATAAAATCTTTGCGGGAAGCAGGAAAAAAAAAAGGATAGCCGAACATGGACACATAATCGATCTCGATTATCGCGTGTAATAAGAAAAAGAACAAGAGCTAATCAGGCTTTTGCCCTTTAAAGGATCGCCATCAGCGAAGTCCCTGCTAACTGTTTCTTATGACTTTGTTTATGTGTTTGGTAAGAAGTTTTCCTCTTGGAAATTGTTGCGACCTTTTAGTGTGACCTCTCTTACGTATAAATAAATACATATAAAAAAGACTAGAAAGAAAAGTGTATAAGAAATTACTTCAATTTCGTTTATTGCTGACCTTAATAATGCCATCGATCCGCTTTTAGTGCTAACAATAGAAATAAATAGGTAAACTAAATAATAGAACAAGAAATGGGGGAAGATGCTAATTTATATCTCGAGCATTAGATTATAAATTTTAGAGACAACAAAACACAATTAAATTCTCCCATGCATCATGAGAATTCGGTGTACATTTCGGGGGTCGGAGTTTATACGAAGATAAACGCCGTTCCTCTAAAAAATTGCTTTTTATTCTTTTATGCATCAAAAAATTAAAAATCTAATTAAAAAGTGAGGACGACAAGTTTAATACGGTTCCTTATTAATGTTATTACGTTTGTGTTGCAGATGCAGCTGCAAGCCGAGATAAGCGCTTAAAAGCAGCGATGACAAACATTTTTACATACAAGTCCTTAAAATTTAATTGTGCTTTATATCTAGTGCAGAGATATATATTTTTTTAAGTTGGGTTTTTTAAAAAAACCTTATCTACATGTGTACACTACCGACCTAAAAACTAAAGCTTAACAATTAATAATGTTTAACAGAGGCGTCCAATTTTATTCTGACACAGGTCAGAATTTGATAGAAGAACATGACCTTTATTCGACCAGTTAAGAAAGAAATTGTGTAATGTAAGCAGAGGCTTAAAATAATATTAGACAAATATTTAAAAAATATTATAAAGATGCATGTGGTAATTAAATATTACTGTTATAGTATAATCGTGCAGAAATAAATCTATTTGTTCAAAATAACGTTATTGATGTAATTTTGGGAGGCAGGTTCCTAATTTGTACCGTAGTATTCTTTAATTGTATCTGGTCTAACTTTATGATACTTTTAATTAAGGTATTTGCTAAAAATGGCAATTCAATTGAACAATATAGTTCAAGAAAAAACCGGTAGAATAAAACGCCCAGTGAATGACCGATTTGTGACTTGGAAAACTATATTAATATAAAGAAAATAGTAAACAAATCAATAAACCCAAAATAACCCTAACAGTTCAAATAAAATACTGTTTTTGTTTATGAATTAATGAAAGCATTATTGTAATTTGGTTATAAACTTTGTAAAATTAACTATAAAGAGTATAAAACGAGGAGTTCAGTATATGACCTTTTCGTGCAAATATTGACCGGGGTATAGCCCACCGAATGACTAATTAATTGATTCACCTATTAAAAACGAATAATTCATAAAATTTTCACTTAAATGAAAATTAACACATACATGAACGCATTAATAAACATATTGTAAATATAAATTATTTTTTTTAATTTTTATAAACATTATTTCTCGTAACGGTCATTCGCTGGTAGGGGTCATTCACTGGGCGTTTTGCCCTACAACTTTTTTTTAAATAAATTGGTTATTTTAGATTGTAGTGAATTACCGAGTGTGGACATTCAAATTCAAAGTGTCACATTTTTGACCTCGGCAAAATGATGCTCACTACCTTGCGTGGTGTTAGGATTAGGATTAGGATTTATTGGGGGGGGTGAACACTAGTTCAATCGCACCTAGGCCACTTAGTTGGGCCCATTGTGCTACCCCTTTGTGTGACTCTCGTCGCCCTCAATCCTGCGTCCATCCCAACCCTTGGATGAACCGCAGGATGACTGAGGGCGAGAGGTCACGTATGCTGGCCATGTTGGGCCAGCATTCCCCCAACATGGATCTTCTTATTTGGACGATTGCAGGGCAGTGACAAAGTATGTGTTCCATGGTCTCGTCCTCATTTTTGCATCCTCTACATTTGGGATTCTCGCTGACTCCCATGTTGTAGAGGTGTTTATTTAGTCTGCAGTGTCCCGTGAGAGCGCTTATTATGAGTCTCAAAGAATCACGGGACAACCCCAGATAATAATTTGCGTTTTTCCTAGAAGGCGCTTTTATAGCCGTTTTGCAAATTTACAGCTGTTACATTTAGTCCATCTTTTGGAGTGATTTTCGCTTGTTAGTTGTTTTAGGATCTTGTCAAGGGTACTGGCCGACAGTGGCAAGATGGGTTCAGGTCCGTACGGGTTTCCTGATGATCCCAACCTTGCCATTTTGTCGGCCAGCTCATTCCCTTCAATTCCTTTGTGGGCTTTGACCCAACAGAGTGTTAGGTCGTTGTGGGTACATACCTCATTCAGGACTTTGATGCATTCAAGCATCAGCCCAGAGGTTACTCTGCAGCTCCTTAGAGCTGCAAGCACCGCTCTGCTGTCCGTTAGAATGTGTATTGTTTTATTGCAGGTGTTGTTTTGCAGTAATTTTCTGGAACTTTCAAGGATGCCCATTAATTCCGTTTGGAATACGGTGGGATACCTGCCCAGTGATAGGTGTATGCTGAGGTTTAGTTCTGGACTGTATATGCCCGTTCCTGAACCAGCATGTTTTTTTGATCCATCGGTGTAGATGGAAATATTTGGTTTATCGAGGTCGATATCTGTGTTTAACAGGATTTTGTATTTCCTGTCAAAGATGTATGTAGGAGGAATACTTTCCATGGGGGATGCTAGTAGAGGGAGGATTTTAATACCATCCTCTACCACCCTGGAGTGTCCTACGTAAGGGTATTTAATATTCCATAGGCCTGAACTGCGAAGTCTTAGAGCCACTCTGAGGGCCTGCTCCCTCAGATATAAATCTAAGGGAGGAAGGCACAGCAGTGTCTCCATGGCCGCAGTAGGCGTTGTTCTCATCGCCCCGTAATCATGAGACAAGCAAGTCTTTGAACACGGGTTAGCTTTGCTATGGTGGTTTTGTATGGTTCTGGGCCACCACACAATTACACCGTGTGCTAGCATGGGTCTGACAATTGCCGTGTAGATCCATAGGGCGATCTTAGGGGAGATTCCCCAGGACCTGCCCACTGCCCTGCGGCACTGCCAGAAAGCCGAACATGCTTTTTCGATTTTATTTTCTACGTGGCACCTCCAATTAAGTTTTTGGTCAAGTATAACTCCCAGATACTTCACCGTACTTGTCAGCTTAAGAGGTGTTCCTTTTATACTAGGCAAGATGATTTGTCTAAGTTTGCGTTTTCTAGTGAAAAGAATCAACTCCGTTTTCTCTGGGTTAACAGAAAGGGAGTGTTCTGAGCACCAGTTTTCAATTATTTTGAGAGCTCTCTGCATTATTTCGCAGAGTGTGCCTTCAAATTTTCCATTAAGCAGAATAGTGATATCGTCTGCATATGCTATGGTGTAATGACCTTCGTTATTTAGGCGTTTTAGAAGGCTGTCAATAAGTAAATTCCACAAGAGGGGCGATAATACTCCTCCTTGCGGGCAGCCTCTAGTGACCATTGCTTTAGTGTTATCATTTCCGACATTCACTTGAATTATACGCCATTTCAGTACATTAGTTATCCAGCCAACAATTGTTGGTGAAATACCATGTTCCAGCAATGCCATACCTAAACTTTCATAGGTAGCCTTATCAAAGGCCCCTTCAATATCGATAAATGCCCCAGGGTGAATTCATTTGAACTCATCGATCTCTCGATCCGTTCTACAACTTTGTGCAGCGCCGTTTCGGTTGATCTCCTGAGGTATATGCATGTTGATTTGGATGCAATGGTTGGTTGCCCAGTACATTGCACCTAATTTCACGATCGCATAACCTTTCTGCCGTTTTAAGAAAGAAAGAGGTCAGGCTGATCGGTCTATAAGATTTTGCTAGAGTGTAATCACTTCTAGCTGGTTTGGGTATAAATACCACTTTTACTTTTCTCCATTCCAAAGGGATATAACGAAAACGATACATGCCCTGAGGAGCTTTACCAGGTGGTGGAGTATACTATCCAGACTCCACTGGAGTAGAGCTGGGAACACTCCATCTAACCCTGGTGACTTGTATGGGAGAAAAGTTTTATAGCCCATGTTAATTTGGTGCTAGTGATAATTTGTTTAGATATTTCCCAGTCCGCCTGAGCAGGGTGTAGCTCTGAATGTTCAGGCCACTCGTACTCAGGTACAATTTTGCTTTCTGGGAAGTGTTCTTTTATTAGTTCTGCCGTAGTCTCCGCGAGGTTGTTGGTAAATGTACCATCCCTTTCTGGAGACTAATCGGTTGTTGGTTAGGATCCTTAGATAGAACCTTTTTTAACTTTGCAGCAACAGTTGTAGATTCGATGCTGCTGCAGAAATTTCGCCATGCCTTCCTTTGGTTTTGGCGAATGGCTTTTTTATATTCAGACTGGTGTAGTCTGTAGGCTTCCCAGTCCTCATTTAGTTTTGAGTTTTTTGCTTTGTTAAACAGTCGCCGTAAGGCTTTCCTCTTACGCTCCAAGTCGCCACTCCACCAGGAAGCCGAGTGAGAGCTCGATTTGAGCGTAAGTATGGGACAACTGTTTTCGTATGCTTTCAAAGAGATGTGCCTAATGCGTTCGCATAAGTCTCAATCTCTGTTGTATTATTAAAGTTTTCGGATGTGGTCAGAACATTCTGCACGCTATCCAGTTCCAACGATAGATGCTCTTGAAAGAGCAATCTGTCTGTTTTCCTTGGATTGCGATACTGAACCCGCCCTACATCTATGGCCTTTAGTGTAAATACTATCCATTTATGGTCTGACATTGATAGGTCTTTTGACACATGCCATTCCTTAATGTCACTTGAAATAATCAGGGTAGCCAGAGTGATATCTATCACAGTTTGGCAACGCGAGGTTACAAAAGTAGGTTCGCACCCGCGATTGATTATTTCTAAGTTAGTGGTAGTGATAAAATCAAATAATAGCTTACCTCTATCATTGTTGACTCTGCTGCCCCACATTAGGTGATGAGCGTTTGAGTCACAACCAATGATGAGTTGCTTGTTGTTTGCTTCACAATGACGCACCAAATTTGCGAGGGACTGTGAGATCGGTCCACCCGGGGCGTCAATTGGGAGATAAAGTGACGCTAAAATTACGTCAGTTTTGCCTCTACCTAAATCGCAGTTCAAGCTGACAACGGTGAGATCGCTGTCGCTGAACTGCGTTAATAGGTTTGCTTGGATGGTCCTGGGTATGTAAATACATGACCTAGGTTTTGAGTTATGGCTGTATGTAAAGATGTTGCCATGTAGGTTGGAAAGCCCTACAATCTTAGATTGTATGACCCATGGTTCCTGAATTAGAGCAATATCAGCCCCCCCCTTTGCAAGGTGGAGCTTTAAAGTGGCCACTGCAGCACGGCAGTGGTGAAGGTTTGCTTGAATGATTTTTAAACCCATGGCGTATGGTGTTATTGCCGTGTGGTTTTGTAATTTAGTTTTGGAAGAGGCCTCTGTGGTGTTCACCGACACAGAGGTTTCCATGGGCGAAGGTGCAGCCACCAATAAAGGTGCGCCGCTCTCCTCCGGCCCTATGTTCCTCGGTCGTCCCAACAACATTGGCCTCTTCCTCTACTTTTTGTATTTTTAGTGGTAGGCAGTTGAACTTATAGTTCAACTTGCCTCCACTTTGTTGAATAATGGCCACGTCCCCATCAGGTACTCCAAAAACTAGGAGACGCCCTATGGGTTCTTCCTTCGTGGTGTTTAGGAAGATGGGCCATTTATCGATTGCTACTGCTCGATTTTGTGCTGTCAGTCTTTTTACGACTTGTTCCTCTGGTTCCGGTGCTCCTGGAATCCAGAGGGTGGCCTTGCGAAGTCGTGGAAGGTCGTTTTCCCCGACTATGCGTAGGCCGATACCGACCTCAGTCCATAGTGCGGGTTCCCCCTCCACTTTCCTCTTTAGCCACTCCAACGAGTCGTTGTCTTTGCAGGTGATTCTTAGAATCTGCCCTGCGTATTTTAGCCTCTCGAAGGTAGGGGCTGTTATGTTTTTTTGACAGCGCTTCCTCGATGGTTTTGTCGAGGAGGTCTGTCAGTGTATTTTCAACACAGGTGGCTTGGTCAGCTGTTAGCTTACCCAAGGCGTTACCTGTGTTGATGACAGCTACTTTGAGGTGCGATTGCGCAGCCTCTCTGTAGCTTATAAAAACTGGCCGAGATCCAGTCACGGCTGATGCAGCTCTTCTCTTGGGAGGTGCCCCAGGAGAAGGCTGCGAGCCGTCGGATCTGGCTCGCTTTTTAAAGCCTTTAACAGGTCGCTTTCCTGAGCCCGAAGGTCCAGGTAGCGCTGCCTGTTGTTTTGGCTTTTGTGTGGCCTTGGTCTTTGGATTGGTGGTCACGCCCCGAATAGGTGCCACACCCGAGCCCGAAGGCACGGAAGGGGCTTGCCTCAACAGGGGCAACACACCTGAGGTCTGGGAGGTGGTTGCTTGCGCAGCCATGCTCTCCCCTCTCTCTCCTTCGACGTTTGGCCTCAGCGCCTGACCTTCTCTTCCTTTTGGGAAGAGTATCAAGCGCTGGTGTTTGCTGAGAGCCTTGGGGCTGCTCAGCTTTGTTTGAGGCAGACGGTGTATCTTTGGAAGACGCAGCCGTCGCCATAGGGGAGTTGGGGTTGGTTGTGTGTTTTTCCATGCTGGTTTTGTTAGTGCTTCGTTCTCCTGGCTCCTCACCCACCACGGAGTCCAACTAGGGGACGTAGCATTGCTACGCCAAGGCTACCAGAAGAATATAGCCTCCGAAACAGCGGGTTGTGCACGAGTGCCCAGGTGACTAGATGGCCAACCTAAACACTGCCCACCCCACCGCTGCCGAAGGCTCGTCCTGTCGGCCCTCTGACGGGACGACGCAGCCGATTGATCAGGGTGGACTAGTCCTGACCTCCCGTTTGTGCAGAAATCCGGGCCAAAGTGACGTGTTGCCAGAGCACCAGGCCGCAGCCTGGGTTTGACTCAGCCACCAGGATCCCTTCATCCTGCAATTACGGGTCTCCACGCACGGCACAAACACGTGGGTACCTGTCTTTGTCTGGCTCCTCCCCCATTGCCATCTTAACGCTCCATCGGACACGAAGGTTTTTAGGCCTTGGTCCGAAACGGGCTAGTCGGCACGAAGGGCTTTTTAGGGCCCTTGGCCATTCAGCCCTAACGAGTACATGCCGCTGGGTTCATCGGGGCACTTGCGTGGTGTTTCACTTGCTTTTCTCGCTCGGCAATGTGTCACTTTTCGCTCAAATGTGTATAGATGTTTAAAAGACTCATGAACATTGCGTGAAGAACCAAAACACGTAGGGTTACCCTTTCTACATAAGAAACTACCTACTCTTCAACCTAGACATATTTGCTTTAATATGGGTTTATTTTTATCCCTGTTCTCGTGGCGTCAAGATCTTGCATAGTGGTTTATTTACATTTCTTCTTTCGATTTTTTTCTTGGCTTACGTTTATTTAAAAACAATCTGTCTTTTTCAAGACAATTGCATTTTAACTTTAGTATAACTTTTTCATTTGGGTAGTATATTTACACCACTCGTCCTCTTTCCTGATTTATAACTCTTCCTTCACGCTAATGCGCTAATACGCTAATGCGTAGTCATGAGTTTTTAAACATCTATATATACCTCCTATCCACTAAATTTGTCTATATGAATCCTCTCTCTTTAAATTCAAAAAATATCCAATAAACTGACTGAACCTAATTTTTCGAATTTAAACTGAGGAAATTAATATAGACCTGTTGTAATATCTCTCAATAAAATTAAAAAAAATATATTTATCAAAATTTTAAAACCGCAATGGTGAATTCAAAATTTATTCTTGGAGGAAGGTGAGAGCTTTTTTTAGTTTTATTAAAAAATTGACCTTGCCGTTAATCTGCATTTAATTAAGATACGTTCGGAAGTGCGGGGGGCTACAGCCCGTTTTACTTCCCATTCAATACGCGACCCTTTATGTCCCAATTTTTTGTTAATTTCTCTGGTGGTATACGTGTTACAGGATAGCCGTCACTACAGGCTAATGTTTTAGGATCGAGGACTTTTTTTAATTTGACGCTACAGTTTTTAATATATGTCAGCTTGGAAGTGACAGGGTTTGTAAATATAAACACTATTCTTCCGATATAAATATATTGACCAAAATAATAATGGCAATCACAATACACAGTCTTGATTTTAACACAAAATATAATTGAGCAATCACAATACACAAAATATAATCGTCACTTCAAGAATCGTGACTTTAATAATCCCTTTCCTGGGTACGAAAGGTTTTTATACCCATCTCCTTACTATTTGTTTTTCTAAAAGGGCATGACCTCTTTCGTACCCAGAATTGGTACAATCAATCTTATATTAATTACATCGGCAATAACATAAAAAGGCACGTATAATGGCCTTACATGAATGGTGCTCTTTGAAGAGCTTAATAGGAACAACTTAAGTTTATAACAATATATGCCACAGCAATAACGCCAAAAGGCACGTATAATGGCCTTACATGAATGGCGCTCTTTGAAGGGCTTAAATAGAAACAATTTAGGTTCACAAGACTTATTTGATACCACCACGGGTCACTTCCTCTTGTTCCCTTGGTTCCCAGAAAATGAAGAAATCAGCCCGACTGGCTGGCACCAGAACCAGAACAAAGGAAAGTAGACACGGTGTATGATAAAAAAAATGATTGCTCACATATATTTTATAGTTGGAATGTGGCCCAATTGTAAGATTTGATAATATATGTTGTCAAATGTCGACATTAAATTGTGAATGTTTCTAAAAGGCAATGGCGTAGCGGGGGCAGTAGAAGCGGGTCGCCCCTAGCGTCACTTTGGGGGTCGAAAATATTCACAATAAATAATATCTTGAAATCTGAACTAAAAATTTTAACCATTCAAACCGTTTAAATTAATTTATTATTGCAGAAAAGTTTTTTAGAATTTTTGTAAATTTTGAATCATTTTGTATTTGAATACCTAAATAAGGGGGTGGTGAATTAGGCCAACGTCCCGGGAAGCGGAAACCACCTCTACGCCAATGCTAAAGGGTTTCGCAATTTGTTGTTTTGATTTCTTTACTTGGACTTGTGTTTTTTTACGTTTAAATTTGCGTAAGGTCGGTTACGGATTATAAGTGTCATAAGACTTACAACCAACGCTTTCTGGTATGAGAACCACATTAACAGAGAAAGCATTAGCCGCAATAAACAATAATTATAATACAATGAATTTAAAATCCAAAACGAAATATTTCATTTTAATAATAATTATTTCCGGAATAAAAATCATTCTACTCTTTGAAAAGTCCTCTACCTGCCAATTTAAGTGCCGCCAGTATCGGACAAACAGACAGACAGACAGACAATTTTGAAAACGCGTGTTTGGTCTTTGGTAACGATCAAATAACTATATGAGCGTGAAAATGTCTTTATTTTGAAATGACACATAGACACTCCAATTTTAAGTTTCTGTAGGTATGGACGTATCGCTTTTACTGCTTCTTACATTTTGTTTGAAAACAAAATAATCTAAAACATTTTTTTTTAACTATTAATACGATGACAATCATCCCTATTCAAGACGCTTTTGGCAACTCCTGTCCAACAGGTGTCTTCCAGCATTACCAATATAAGAATAAATTGGTATGACGTCAAAGTTAAAATGTCCTCAATCTGAAAAACACACTGTTTTTTAAAGAGTGAAAATGTGCAAACTTTTTAAATCACATAAGGAAGGCCCGAATAGTAAAAAATTTACTTGTCATCGGGTTCTCCTGATCATGTCCATTTAAGGAACTTCACAAGATTGCCGTGCTTAAAAAAAGAATATTTCTGGACAGGTTATCCTGACGGATTCCCTATGAGGATTGAATCAGGACGACCCTAAAGAACATCAATTTATTGTTCATCAGGCTTTCCTGATTGTGAGCATCTAGGGAACCTCTCAGAATTACCTAACTAGAAAAATAACTCTTTCTCATCAGATTATCCTGACGTATTCCATATGAGGATTGGATCAGGATGACCATTTAAGGCAATCCTGATCAGGATCATGTAATCTTGATAGGGACCCTGTACGGTAATTCTGGTCAGGACCACGAAAGGCAATCGTGATCAAAACCACCCGGGAAATTTTTTTTTATATAATTACAGTGAAAGCTCTGTTAAGCGGACACTCACGGTCGGGATATTATTGTCCGGTTAATAGAGATGTCCGGTTATTAGATAGTTAGTATATTTACATGCACAGAAAATAGAATTTCAAATATTTTTATTTAAAGTATTGTTATAGATGTACCAAGTGTGGAACCTTAAAACGGCCGTTTTCTAATAGATGGCAGTACGCGCGCATTAGGCATCAGCCAACCTTGCCTGCCATTTTTTCTCATTGCTTGAATCTTTGCCATTAGTAAACAAAAGACAAAGTCAGCAATTTCGAACAATAACGTGTCCTTTGATCACGATAAACATGTCGAATTTGTGCCAGATAAAGAGCATTTGCGGGGAGCACTGCTATTCCTCTTCAATTGGAAGAAATCTGCCGCCGAAGCGCTTAGAATTCTTGTGGAGGTCTATGGCGACAGTGCTCTTAGTGAAACTCGGTGCAGAGCGTGGTTTCGGCAATTCAGAGACGGAATTTTTAACGTCACCGACAAGAAGCGCGAAAATTGACCAAAAGTTTTTGAGGACACCGAATTGCAAGGTTTATTGGACGAAGACGATACCCAATCGCAGAAACAACTTGCCGCAAAGTTGAATGTTAGCCACCAAGCAATTTCGAAACGCCTTTTTGCTATGGGAAAGATCCAAAAGATCGGGAAGTGGGTGCCACATCAATTGAACGATCGACAGATGGAACGACGCCAGACCGCGTGCGAAATCTTGCTTGATCGGCACAACAGAAAATTATTTTTGCATCGAATTGTCACTGGCTATGAAAAATGGATCTTTTTTGAAAACCCTAAGCGCAAAAAATCGTGGGTGGACCCCGGAAAACCCTCAACATCGTCTGCTAGGGCAAATCGATTTGGAAAAAAGAAAATGCCCTGTGTTTGGTGGGACCAGAAGGGGGTGGTTTACTACGAACTGTTGAAACCTGGTGAAACGATCAATACTCAATGCTACCAACAACAAATCATCGAATTGGATCGTGAATTGTGCAAAAAAAGACCCGAACACGCGGATCGGCATGAGGGTATCATTTTCCAGCACGACAACGCATCATCACACACAGCAAGATTGGTCCGGGATACATTGGATGCACTTGGCTGGGAGTTGCTACCCCACCCGCCCTACTCTCCTGATCTAGCCCCTTCAGATTACCATTTGTTTGCGTCGATGGGACACGCGCTTGCTGAGCAGCACTTCAATTCTTATGAAGATGTTAAAAAATGGCTCGATGGGTGGTTCTTATCCAAAGGGGATGAATTCTTTTGGGGTGGAATCCACAATCTTCCTAGAAGATGGGAAAAATGTATAGCCAGCGAGGGCAATTACTTCGAATAAAAATTTTTTCACTTTTCTGCGTTAATTATTATGCTTTGCTAAATAAAAAAACAGCCGTTTTAAGGTTGCACACCTGGTAAGTACAAATTGAAAAAAATTCTAATATGTAAAATATGAAGTAAAAAAACAAGAACAATGTTTTAGTGTTCTGGTAATTGAACAAAATCTATTATATTGGATTGACCTAATCGTGCATTTCTTTGTCGTAAAACTTGATTTTGAAAGCGACTTTCTGAATTTTTTATATGCTGAAATGCAGTAAAATCATCTCTTACAAATATTTTTAATTTGTAAACTAATCACATGCTTCATTGTATGAATTTATATCATTGCAATGTTTAGTATCCGACACTTCTTCATTAAAGGCACCTTGATTTTTCTCTTCCGTACCATTGAAAGTTGAGACATATTCTTGAATATCAAAATAATGATTTTCTATGGCAATATTTTGGTCTATAACTACAAAATCTTCTACAATATTACTATCTGCTTGTTTTAATACTTTGAAATTTTTTAACAAACCCGCAAGTGTTGATAGTGGCAAATCGTCTTCGGGATCAAAGTTAGAAATGTTAATTTCACTTTTTTTTAAATCCTGATTTGGCAAAACAATGTTTTATAATTGCATTAGTTAATGCATTCCATGCTGCTGTAATAAAATATATTGCCTCCAAGACGTGAATAGTTTTGGACAGTTCTGATGCCGATTGAACACTTTTTATATTTGACAAAATATATTTTAAAATGAAATTTTTGTAATAGAACTTGAAGTTATAGTTAATGCCTTGATCCAAAGGCTGGCATACCGATGTTGTATTAGGAGGTAAAAAGATAATTTTTACGTGGTTTAGATTTAAGTACCGTGGATGGGATGCAGCATTATCCAAAACTAAAAAAAAATTTTTTTTAATGCTCATTTTTCTATCTAGTCTTAATAACCATTCAGTCATGATTTCCCGGGTCATCCAAGCTTTTTTGTTTAATTTCCAAATCACCGGTAAGTCATTAATAGCAATATTTTTAAATACTCGTGGACGATTTGCTTTTCCTACAACTAACAACTCTTCTTTACGTTCCGCCATGTTAGTACAAAATAGAATTGTTAGTCTTTCCTTTGATAATTTTCCCCCAAAATATTTTTCAGATTTTAAAGCCAAGGTCTTTTCTGGAAATACACGGAAGAAAAGCCCACTTTCGTCAGCATGATAAATGTTTTCTGGTTGATACCCATGTAGTATCGAAGAAAGTTGTTCCCTGAACTGATCCACGTCTCTTTGATCGACATCAGCAGCTTCACCAGAAATACATTTAAAATTTATATTATGCCTTTTACGCCATTTTTGAAGTCACTCATCAGAAGCACCAAAGTCATGATTAACGAACGAAAAAGGAGGAATATGATAACACTAAACAGGTTCCAATTGCTATTGAATATTACGAACATGTCCGGCTGTGGGAAATTTACAGAATACAAAATGATGAAATTTTGTGTCCGGAATCGGTTACGGGAGCGTCCGGTTATTAGATCGTATTTTACATGTAGAACCATAGTCAAAAATTTGGTTCTATAAATTTTGTCCGGTCAAAGGAGATGTCCGGTTATTAGAGCTGTCCGCAAAGAGAGCTTTCACTGTATATATATTCATATATAATCATGTATAACTTTATATAATTTTATATAATTATATATGGTTTTATATTAATGAATATATAATTATGTATAAATTTAGATAATTATATAAAATTATATTAGATTGCTTATATTAAATTATATATAATGTTATAATATTATACAAATTTTATATAATTTTATAAAATCATATATAAAAAAATATATTTTTGAATATTTTCGATATAATTGTTATTGTTTTTTTTTTTTAAATTATTTATCATTATACTAACTTATGGACAAATTCATAAATTAGATAATTTAATAAGTTTAGGACATATTAATTATAATGTTAAAGTCCAATATCTTTTAATAATATTTAGAGTTATTAGGAATTGGACAACAATAAAATAATTGTTTTATTGTTGTCCAAGAGTTAACTCTTGTTAAATGTGCAACGTTTTGTTTCTTTATTAAACTTTTTTAAGCAATTTAACATATGTCAAAAAATATTTTAACCATCTAACCCCAAAATTGTACATGTGTCAAACATGAAAGGTTGTCATTGTAGTAAGTCATTTTTATAAGACATTTTTAGTAAATATTTGAGAAGGCTTCGTAGATCAGTGGCAGAGCAAGCAGTCTCTCGATTTAGGGGTCCGGGGTTCAAATCCCCAAAAAAGGTACACAATTCTGTTTCAGATTCATCATCAAGACATAATCAATCGCACATCCCGCTACTCATTGCAAACTACTTTTCCTTCCACTAAATAAGCACATACCGAATCACAAAGGTTCTCATTAGTAGACTGATGGTAATTACCATAAATGTTGCTGTAGGGGAATTATTATATAAAATTTATTTTTTATATTTGCTCCTGGTCAGACCCATGTAAGGTAATCGTGATCGGGACCATGTAAGGCGATCCTAATAAGGACCTTATGGTACATCTGCGTTACATCCTTATCAGGTCCCCGCCAGGCTATCCTGATCTATACCTTATCAGGTTACAAGGTTAACCTGATAACATCCTTATCGAGTCCTTTCAAAAAAATCTAGTCGGGATGAACCGCTTATCTAATTATAAGTAAGAACGGCATGAAATTTTAGTAGTCATCTATTTACTACAATATTATAAAAAAAAACATCACGTATTTACTTACAGTGTGTTCGTTTAGTTTGGAAGTTTGATTTTGCTATTAATTTTAGAAAACTGAACAACACACTTATATGAGATCGAAGAAGTTTATTTCTTATCAGCCCTTATGCAGCTTTCCGCAAATGTGAGGGTGGTTTTGAAGTAAGGAAGGGCCGCACATAATCTTCGCTCATATATTTAGATATCTTAGGATTAGTTTGAGTTCGATACGTAAATCGAAAAGGATCAAGGAATTGATCAACAAGCCCCTTTCTCTATTTAGATAAAAGTAAAGAGTAATTAGACCGGGATTTATGTGTTCGCTTTACAAAGGGGGCGAGAAATGCTTAGGCATGTTTAAAGTTCGCCCTTAAAAAATACATTGCTCAAACATGACATGAAAATTCCATTATATTCCTACAAATTTTATAACTTTATTGACTTTATAATTTATGGGGCTCAATCGAAATGTATTCTTCTTTGAGATTATCTCTTGTGTAAACCTCGTGAAAGGGGATGTAAGCTTTTTTTTATATGTCTGTCTGTTCGTTTCTATATGCTTTAAAAGACTGCCAACGCGTCTTACATCCGTCGAGTCCCACAGGACTTCATTTTTGAGGGTTTTCTTAAAACATCATACTTATATAAACACATATATGTAATACACACATCTATATGAATTTTAATATCAGTCAAAATAATTAAGAAAAAAAACCTAATCAGTTTCTGTTAAGACTATGTTAAGTAAAGAATCAAAAACTTGTAAAACAGAAGTGGTAAACCATATGTGAACTTCTTCGACCCCAAAAAAAAAAAAATGGTGGCACGCTACCAAATAGACATTTTTGTGTTAAACAAACTACGATATTTCTTGATTTTTAATTTAAAAACTTTTGTACTTGTGCTCCGATATTTATCACTTATTATAGGTATACAAATATGCAAGTTACTTTATCTAATTTGATGTGTAATATTACAAAGCTTTATGAAATGACGCAATAATGAGTAATTTTAAGTCAATTCCGTTTGGACAATTAGGGTTAAGTGTGCGCATAAATTTGTCGGGTAAGAGTGCGCATATTTGCACGCATACATACCGGGTGTTTCATTTAAAGTACCACGAGTTTATAATTCATAAAAGTTTCTTTAATTTATACAATCTTTGTACTGGCATAAATATAAATTTCGTATTACTTCCGGCTTAACCGAAAACAGTGTCAACTTCCTTATCTTAAATAGAAGGGTATTAATATTTTTTGTAATTAGATAGAGCTCCTTGAGAGCTTTCTAAAAATGTATAATAAGAAACCATTTGATCAAAAAATGATTTAAAAAAAAAAAAAATTATTTCTAATTGTAGTGTTTCAGTAATACAAATATAAAAGTTTTTTTAATCTATACAATCTCTGTACTGGCATAAATATAAAAAAATATAAAAAGGGGTTTAACCGGAAACAATGTCAAGTTTCTTATATTAAATAGAACGGTATTCATTTTTTTAGATAATTGGATAGAGCTCGTAGAGGGCTTTGAAAAAAATGTATAACAATTATTAAATATGTGTCAACCTTACATATAATGCGGTTTTTTGCATTAAAACACAATATATTATATATGGATTTTCTATGTATCCAATCTAGCCCGTGCTTCACACTTACGTCAAACGTGGTGAGGTGGGATGCGCGTAGGCATACCGGTATAAGTGTATTATGGATTTACAGTGTGTTTCACCAAAATGTTACAAGCTTATAACTCCTAATCTACTAAGAATTTCAAGCACAGTACGAGAATAAAGGTTTTTTTTTAAATTTATACCTTCTATTTACTGGAATAGATCCGTTTAACCAAAAATGGTGTAAACTTTCTTATCTTAAATAGAAGAGTTAGAAAGTTAAATAGAGCTCGCCAAGAACTATTCAAAAATGCATAATAAGTTACCATTTAGTTGATAAGTAATTTTTTCTATAAAATAATGTTTTTCTTGATTTCTACCATGTTTCAGTAAACTGTCATGAGCTTGTACTGTTTTTGAAATTCTTAGTGGTTTAGTAGTTATAAGCTTGTCGCACTTTGGTGAAACACCTGGAAATCCAACAAATAAATATTTTTTTAAATTATTTATCAACCACATGTTATACATTTTTGAAAAATTCTTTGCAACCTCTATCCAATTTTCTAAAATAATTAATACCTTATTTTCGGTAAACCAGAAATAGAAAGAAATTTATATTTATTTCAATGGATAAATCGTATAAGGTGAATAAACATTTGAATTTGTACTTTTTTAAAATTCTTATTAGTTTAGGAGTTAACAAGCTCGTGGAGCTTTAAATGAGACAACCGGTATGTATTAATAACAGTATTTATAATTCGATTATTAATCTTAATAAATTTGTCAAGTCATATCGTTACTTAAATTTTCCCATTAAACTCTTTTATATAAAAATATTATTATTTATTATGTGACCAGGCAGTCATTAAAACGGGGGATCCTCCGCTGGTACCACGTCGCCCGCAGACCTTTTTACATGTGACCGCCGCTGTGCGATCACGTTAAAAAAAATTTGAGTTTTGACTAAATGTTTATGTTGACTGAAAAGATCCACGTGGCACTATAAAACCTTCAAACAATAAATGCTGCTCACCACCTGACCGACGCTCTAGAATGTGCTCTTAGTCGCAAAAAGGTTGAGGACCCCTAAATTAAAAGAAGGGATATGTCGGAAATTACAGTTGTTGGGACTCATATTAGCTGTCACACCGCTAGTAGAAAAACTCACTTACACTATTTTTCATTACAAGATATTAGGGGTTGGCACTGAATTTATCTTAAAACCTTTTTTATAGCAAATAAAAAAATTAATTTAATATTAAAATTTTAATTAAATTTCTTTTTTAGATTAGTAAAGCAAGTCGAATAAAGAAAAGGATTTAATGTGTTTGCTGGACGAAAGAGAAGCACACAAAACGTAAAAGAATAAGATTTTCTTATATCTTTTAGTACGAAAAAACGCGAGAGCCTCACAAAGCGTCCGTTTGAATTTTTAAAGGATTTATAGCAAAGCCACAAATTAGACGAACGTCCAAAAATTGAACGTGTGATCTTGTAATGTAAATTCTTGAAGTTGGAAGATTTAAACGAACATTTAGTCCCAATGACACGCAACGAAACTTTCTTGAAAAGCAAACGCGCTGTTAATAATATATGAGGCGAAACGGGCAGAAAGTCTTTTCTTTACTTTGCTTGTTGGCCTCTTCCCTCATCGTCTTAAATATTAAACAAGCAAATGGCTCGTGAGTACTATAAAGCTTTTCAAAATTGCGTTCAAAATACATTGCGGAAACAGTTATCGCTTTAAAACTTATCAACTCTTGTCTTTATGCTCTTTAACGTATGTCTTCGTCGAGCTCGATCGCTTTTTCTTTTTAATTAAGACGATCTCAATAAAGGCGGCCTCTAAGATTGCGGAAAATTCTGCAAAAGGTTGAAGCGTTTTTTTTCGGCTTGGTAGTTTTTTTTTTCGAGAACGGAAAGAGCTGGAAGTGTATTCATCAAACTGTCAGATCTTAAAATAACACAAAAAATTATTTATTAAAGATCCTTATCAAAGAACGCGGTTAGAAAAAAAGAAAGGTTAAAAGGTTTGTTTTTGCTTCCAAAATCGGGGCACGTAAACGTTATTTTTGTTGCTATTTTTCTTTCCTATCTTTTGTCAGGATCGAAGAAAACGATATGTAAACAATAATTCAAAAGCTATGCTTTCCGTTAAATTTAAAAACAAAAAGAAATTCTGCTTTTTTATTGTTGCTATTTAAATTTTTTGACGCCACAAATGAGTTTCGTGCACGAAAACTCTTAAAGTTAAGCTTGTTAAAAATTTAACACTTTTAAATTTAAATTAATTTATTACGTTCAGTTTTCTTTTTTTAGAAATTATAAGCAAGTTTATGATAAGACTGTTATACAAGCTACAGCGAAGGTTTTCAATGGGCGTTTGATGTACGTAACTTACATAAAAAGTAATCTTTAATCTTTGCCATATTTTAAATTTAAGGAAAATTAAAAATATGTAAAAGTACACACTAAAAAGCACTTTCACATAAGTGAAAAATAATTTGAATAAGTTTACCATGATGTTATTATAATTTATAATATAAGACGTAAGATTGAGATAGCAAAAAATTCTAAATTAATCAACGTATAATAAAATATAATATGCAAACGTCCACTTTTCACGTATAGATAAAAATTAATGTAAGATTTGATTTATTCATTAAATAAAATAAACACGTTCTTATTTATTAATTTAAAGTTGTTTATTATTCTAGAGCAGTATTTTACAAACATAATGATATATAAACATCATTTTACATGTTTCAAATAAAAAAAATTGTCAAACATGATAAAAAACTATTTTTTACTTTGGTTTTAAAATATTCTAAATTAGTTTTGATTATTTTGCGGTCTTCTTGCCATAATTAATGATTTTAAATTAGATAGCAGCCCAAAGTTTGGGAAGCGCTATTTTACAAAATAGATCAGATATTTATTTTAACACTAATTGTAAGATAAAAATATTTCTCATTACATATTTTATTGAAAGATGTTAACATTATCGGATTTCTATTACAAAGACCTCCAATATGAGTTAGAAAGTCAACTACCAAATGTAAATCGATACTGATTACTCTCAATGTAACTAACTTATATACGATAAAGAAAAAACACAACTTTGTATTAAATTCTTCCACATTCCTTATAAGTTCATATTTAAACAGCACTTTAACATACCGTAAATATTAAAAAGCTATTTGTTTTTTGTTTTCTAACTTTTTTATATCTTGATTTATTTAATAAAATATCTGTTGATTACTTAGCAGAATTGAATAATAAATAAACGCAAAATTGTTATAATTATCTTCAAATAAATATAAAGAGAAAATTATAGAAAATTGATTTTTACACCTATACGTGGTAACAGCTTAACAAAGACTGAATGTCAAAAATGCAGAGTAACATCTTAAAGTGTGCATGTTTGCCTTAGAAAAAGTAAGTTAATTCTAACGATATCAATAAAAAATTTGACAATATTAATAAATTCAGATTTTTGTCATTTTAAAAAATTATTTGTTCGAAGATATTTGCAAAACCTAAAACAGCCCCGCATAAGAGATTAATTAAAAACTTAATTTTACCAAAAGCCATTTAAAGAAACGTTTGAAAAAACGCAGCCAAAGTGACCGCAAAATAAAATATAAAGCTTTAAATATTTAAAGAGCAACAACCCCTTTAAATCCATGTGGTGGAAAACGCGGCACTAGCTTCTTTTACATTCTAGCCAGTTTCTCTTTTGAAAATGATGGTAATAATAGAAATAAACGGAGCGAAAATAAAGATAATTAATTGTAAATAAGACGTAATAGAGTCGAGTGAAAATCTTGGTTAACGATCGTATAATCAACCCTTAAATACATTTAAATTATGTACTAAAACGCTTTATTTGCACCCCATAAAATTTAAATAGCCGAGCACTTAACTAATAAAATATAACTATGACATTTAACCGACATTTTCGGCAATTAAAAGCAAACGTTACACGACCCAAATTTTCTTCTTTACGACCACAATCAAAATTTTAACTTTCCTTTTGTTGTAGAAATGCTTTTAGGACTTTCTGGAGTCGCGCAAGGACCCTGTTTATAAGCCCGTTTAATAATAATTAATTATCTTCAATAATTAACTCGTAATTTACAAAACGCTCATAAGAAAGCAAGTACACAGGTTTTGTTTTCTCGAAAACGTCGTAAAAAAAGGGGAAAAGAAAAACGGGCGATCTGTTTCAACAATTTGTAAGAAATTGAATGGAGGAATGTTTGCTTCTTGGAGTTCGTTCGCTTCTTTTTGCAAAAGCAAACAATGTAAAATGTAAAAATTTATGTCAACAAGCCAAGAAATATCCTGAAATCAGAGAAAATTCGTTCGAATACATACTTTGAAAACTTCTTGCTCAATGTTTGTTTAAAATAATGGATAAAAAAAACAATGTAATTTAGATTCAATTTAAAAACTATTTAAGTTTCCATACTCTTTCTAAATGAAAACAAAGACGGTAACTTCGAAGCGGTGTATTGAATAATTCTACTTTTGGCTGAATAATTTTCTTTGGGTAATACTCAAGGAAGATTATTATTTAAAATATAAATAAGTAGTTCAAGTTGTTCCTGTGGGCTAAGTAGATTAGCTAAAATAGTTTTTAGTCAGCAACTAGCCGTTTCCCGCGAATTCGTACGCGTCTATTTTTAATGTATAAAAATCGTCAACACTGAATTTATTTAACACGTGATTAGTCTCTGAGTGATGTCACACAATTTAAGAATTTAAGAAAACAATGCAAGTCAAAATTTTCAAAAAGTTGAAAAAAATTGATATAGGTCTACAAAAGGTCACGCTCGCGAAATTTCTATATGGTATAAATTTATATAAATGCAACTTTGTGAAGTACGAAAATTACTTTATTTTTTGAGAAATTTTCTTTCAAAATACAGGAATTACCGCGGTTATTGTTGCCACGAAAAGCACCGCAATAATCAAATACGCCTTAATCAAGGTAAGTAAGGCATATAAAATAAGCGATTGCTGCCAACGCTTTTTTTTAAATACATACGTGCCATGTAAAAAATTAATTTAAGGAAAGTGGCTTTTTATATATTTAATTTAATATTTAGAACACATAACATACCTAAGTAATTATAATTAATCTTTTAAAAAAAAAATTGTGTAGTGTTGCCTGTTCATACTTTTTCTTTGTTTTTTCGTCGTGTAAAACACGGTAGCAATAGATAGCATTTTCGATTTTCCGTTGCACTTTTATTGATCGCTCGAGATTAGAATCGCTATTAATGATCTTATCTTTTAACAGTTCAGAAATTCTAAAAATTTCATTCATTTTAAAAAAACATATTTATGCTTCCTTTTTTGGCTCTAAAGAGTGCCCAGTGTAACATTTAGTTGAGCACATACAAAATTGCTAATAAAAGCATCTGAGACTTACTTCTGAGCGGAAGCGCCAATGTTAATATAATTTTTCGCGTAAATGCAGCTGGAATGCATGAGAAAACCGCGATAATTTGAATTAGGAACGCAATATTCGAAAGTTGGTATAAAAATACGAATCGCGATAAATCGAAAACCGCAATAATCGAATGCGCGATAATCGGGGTATTCCTGTATTCAACTTTAAATGTCAAAGCTTATAAGCTCAATTGCGCCATTTTTTACAGCAAAACTGAAGTCATACAAATAATATTAACGACACACACTGTTTCAATATAAAACGTATTAGATTTTATCCGTTAATACACAATTATGAAATTAAATAAAGAACTGTTTGAAATAAAACCTGTAACTGAAATATTTTTCGAATTTTGTATATTAATTTTATATTATATTAATTTTGAAATCGACTTTAATTGAGCTAGACTTTATGAAAAAACCCGACTGAGCTGCTTGTTGTAAAATGCGAAATTAAGTGACTACAAAGCAAACTTTTTTTTCAAAAATATCGAAGAATAAAATCGAAAATGAGTTGTAAAACTAAAGAAAAATTAAAGATTAGTTTTTTTAAATTATTAATTCAAACATTAATTTAATAGTCCAGTCATTTGGTCGTAAAAGAAGGGGTTACCTGGAAAGTTTTCCGGGAGTTTTGAAAATTGGGAGTTTTATATAATGTTATATGCTCTTTCCGAATTTCAACTTTGCCACCTCGTATCTTTGCCGCTTGCGCCGCCATATTGGAAAAATCGCGCCTAAAAGCAGTTTTTTAATAATATCTCCTTTCCGACTCATTCCACGATAAAAACATTTATATACAAATTAAACTAGAGAAAATTTCCTACAATTTATGTAATAACCTTTTTTCCCGTAAAATTAATAGTTTTGGCATACGAGAGCCGCAAAGTGTAGTTCAACACGCGTTTTGGCCTAAAAACTTATTTCCACACCACCTTGTGGTAGAGTAAATGGCGTCTTTTTTTAACCGTGGTATCCTCAGTATGCCTAATCCACATGCAATTCATTATCTTAAAATTTGGGCATTCTTCTCCGTTTGGCTGTTCTTAATGGAACAGGTGTTGCGAGTGTATCGTCATTAGTACTGATCGAAACGTCACAGACCACAATTTCTTCTACATCATCCGCGATGGGATTATCTGTTTCATCAAAATCTTCTTCGTTTTCGCAAAATTCGTTTCGGAAAATAGCCACATAAAAGCAGTTTTTTCACAATATGTCCTTTCCGACTCATTCCACAATAAAAACATTTATATACAAAGTTAAACTAGAGAAAATTTCCTACAATTTATATAATAAATTTTTTTTCCGTAAAATTAATAGTTTTAACGTACGAGCACCGCAAGCCATCTACGCCAACCCGTGACATTTAATTGTAATTGATTACATTTTGCAACAAATATACTCAATAAAAAGTATTATAGATAAAGCACCCGCAGATCATATTTTATTCTTGCATGCTTTCAATGGCTGTGATACAACATTAGCATTATTTAATTAAGGAAGAATGAAATTTATTAAGGGACTCCGAAAAAATTCAGATGTTAACGAGCTAAAACAGATGTTCAAAAATCCAAATGCTGATCCAGAGGTTATTGCTAAATCTGGAGAACGCTGCCTTCTTGAATTATACCTACAGTTACAGTAATTTAAAGTGTAAGAAAAATATGTTTTTGAACAAGTATAGATATGCATGCTTCAAAACATCAGCATATAAAAGTAAATTTAATATTGCTGCGCTACCACCAACCGAAACAGCAGCACAACATTCGTTCCGAACCTATCACCAGGTTCAGTAGTAATATGGGAATGAACAAAATGCAGAGCTCCGGAAAGCTTGTTCAAGCTTATTTCTTGCACATGCAAAAAAAATGTCAGAAACTCTTTGGATGGAGAAAGGCTGGGTTAAAGTGCTGCGTTATATGCACGAATTGTAGTGGTACCTGCGATAACTACCAAGTTCTATTACAAGATAGCGACTAAGAGGAAGAACGAATACTATTTTCGAGCAAAAGTATGATGAAATCGAAAACCAAGAAGATTGCGATGAAACAGGTAATCCCATCGCGGATGATGTGGAAGAAATTTTGGTCTGTGACGTTTCGATCACTACTAATGACGATGAACTTGCAACACCTAGTCCATCAAGAACAGCCAAACAAAGAAGAATGCCCAAATTTTAAGATAATGAATTGCATGTGGATTAGGCATACTGAGGATACCACGGTTAAAAAAAGGCGCCATTTACTCTACCTCAAGGTGGTGTGGAAATAAGTTTTTAGGCCAAAACGCGTGTTGAACTACACTTTGCGGCTCTTCTATGCCAAAACTATTAATTTTACAGGAAAAAAGGTTATTACATAAATTGTAGGAAATTTTCTCTAGTCTAATTTTGTATATAAATGTTTTTATCGTGGAATGAGTCGGAAAGGAGATATTATCAAAAAACTACTTTTAGGCGCCATTTTTCCAATATGGCGGCACGAGCGGCAAAGATACGAGGTGGCAAAGTTGAAATTTGGAAAGAGCACATAAAATTATATAAAACTAGCAATTTTTAAAACTCCCGGAAAACTTTCCAGGTAAAACTACCAAATGACTGGACTATAAGGAAAGAAATAATAACGGTTCATTTGAGGTTCGTTCAATTGGTGTTACGTTAAGTCACCGCGTAAACCACCGGGATAGAGAAGAGAGGCTATCATATTTAAATGCCGATTGAAGTTTGTCTTGCAAACAACGCGTAGAAAGCCTTCGCAATGATATTTTTTCTCGAGATCGTTCTAATGCGTAAACGATCGAGTGCGTTCGTGTGCTGGGCTACACCTCTAACGCTTGAACGGTATCGAATGAAGGTCATTCGAACTTATACGGGAAAAACAAAAACATTAATTAATGAATTTTTATATGAAAATCCAATATAGCCTATGTTACTCACGAAGAATGTAGCTTTCTAATGGTGAAAGAATTTTTAAAATCGGTCCAGTAGTTTCTGAGCCTATTCTTTGCATACAAACTTACAAATCTTTCCTCTTTATAATATTAGTATAGATAAGATGCATCCCTTATTTTATAAATAGGTTAGAAAAAACTTCAAAGTCACCAGAACCTGAAAATAAATAATACAGGTGACTGTCCAGTATAAATGTTGTTCTCAAAATGTACAACTTTTAAGGGAAAGAAAATGTGTAATGGAATATTGCAGACTTTTAATTTAACAATTTTTATGAAAAAATTACATTTAGATACATTCTAAGTCACATCGAATAGAAAAATTAGAAAATATTAACACTAACGATATCATTCCCTTTCATAAGAAAAAATATGTTATCTTTTGAAATGTGCAGATTAAAGAGAGATTATTTATTATTAATAAACGAATCTTCTTTGTAAGTTTTTTTATTAGGTTTTGGCACTTTTACAAAATCTTATTATTTTATTTATTAGCAACCATACTATCTTTTTTAAAAACTAGGGTTATTGATTTTTTAAATAAAAAAACATTTTATTTTAACTTATCATGTTATCATGTTCCACCAAATCAGCCCCTCCCCAGTGACGTCGAAGATGTTACGAATTTAATTTTTGGTTTTAAAATCTTATTGTTAATTGCCGTTGGAGATTGTACTGATATTTGTGTGTGTTCTGTTTCTAAATTTGTTGTTTCTTCTAAAAATGCTGGTTTCAATCTGTCTATGGTTACGGTTATTATTTTTCCTTGTACGTCTATTTTGTAGAGTTTATTGTTAATTCGTTGTATTACTATGTGTGGACCTGTGTATGGTTGTTGTAATGGTTTTCTTATAGTATCATCTCGTAGAAACACGTGTGTACAGTTTTCTAATTTTGGGTGTACAAAAATGTGTTTTGATGAATTATTGGTTGCTTCTATAGGTCGCAGTGCTCTCATTTGTAGTCGCAAAGTATGTGTAAAAGTATTTGTATCTTCTGTACTGTTGTCGGTGTTGAAAAAAAATTCTCCAGGAAGTCTTAATGTAGTTCCATATAATAATTCAGCGGGTGTACACTTAATGCTTTCTTTGAATGCAGTTCTCAATCCAAGTAAGATTGTTGGTAAAATATCAACCCATTTGTTGGTTTCGTTTGCTAAATGTTAAAAGTCAATTGTTGTAGGCGTTTCAATTGTGTGAATTCGCGATAATGCATCTGCTACTGCGTTATCGTTACCTGAAATGTGTATGATGTCTGATGTATATTGGCTAATTAAGTCTAATTGTCGTTGTTGTCTTGGCGATGCTTTGTCTGATTTTTGTTTTAAGGCGAACGTTAATGGTCGGTGATCCGTTTGTATGATTATTTGTCTTCCTTCGATCATGTATCTAAAATGTTTAATAGCAGTGTAAATTGCTAAGAGTTCCCGGTCGTATGTACTGTAATTCTTTTGTGTGGGTGTTAATTTTTTAGAAAAAAATCCTAGCGGTTCGCGTTGGTTTTGTGCATGTTGTTCTAATACAGCACCTATCGCAAAGTCTGAAGCGTCTGTTGTAATTGTCAAAACTGTGTTTTTATTTGGGTGTGCTAACAGTGTTGCGTTTGCTATGTCGTCTTTGCACGCTTTAAAAGCTTCTTCTGCTTCTTTGGTCCACTCGACGGGTCTCTTGTCATTCTTTTTGCTATTTTTTGTTAATTTATTTAAAATATTTTGCGATTTAGCTGCATTTTTAATAAATCGTCTATAAAAATTAATTATTCCCAGAAAACGACGTAACTCTGAAATGTTTTGTGGTTTTTGATATTCAGTTATAGCAGTAACTTTGTTTGCTAACGGTTTTGTACCATTTTCGTTTATCAGATAGCCTAAATATTCAATTTCTTTAACACCAAATTGACATTTTGCAGGATTGATTGCAATTCCATAACTTTTAACCTATCAAACACTGCGCGTAAGTGGTTGATATGTTCTTGTTTATTATTTGATGCTATTAGTATATCATCGATATAACAGTACGTGTTGTCCAAACCTGTTAATACAGTGTTCATGAATCGTTGAAATATTTGCGCGGCATTACGTAAGCCAAATGTCATTACAGGAAATTCAAATAATCCAAAAGGAGTAATAACAGCTGTTTTTTCAATATCTTCTTCAGCAACAGGTATTTGGTGATACGCTCTGATAAGATCTATCTTTGAAAATATTGTTTTATCATGTAACATGTAGGTGAAATCTTGAATTTGTGCAATTGGGTAACGATCGGGGATTGTTATGGCGTTAAGTCGACGGTAGTCACCGCAGGGTCTCCATTCTCCCGATTTTTTAGGAACCAAGTTCAGTGGGCTGGCCCATGGGCTGCTAGAGGCACGGCAGATACCTTCCAGCATGTATTGAAATTCTGCTTTTGCTGCTTTTAATTTTCCGGTGGAAGTCTACGAACTCTTTCCGCTACTGGATGACCTGTGGTTTGTATCCTGTGCGTTTTATTGTGTTTAGTTAAAGAAGAGTTTATTGAAGTTCTTGTGATTTCTGGATATTCTTTTAGTATTGTGTGATATGGTGTTTGTTCTAGCACTGTAGTAATGCTAAAAATAGTTTCGTTTGTTATTCTACCTAAAGCACTTAAATTAGTAACAGTATCAATTAAGCGATAATTTTTTAAATCTACTAATAGTCCATAATGTCTTAAAAAGTCTGCACCTAAAATGGGGCGTGCAATATCTGCAACATAAAATGTCCACTTAAAACTACGTCTAAGACCTAAATTTAAAACTAAGAGTTTTTGTCCATATGTGTCAATCACAGATAAAATCATTTATATTGACATAAAATTACTATAGCAACGATAAAAACCGCAAAAACAAAATTTTGGGAACTTTTTCCCCACCCTGTATTTAGCGAAGGTGGCAAAGCAAGGAAAGAATGGCTAAGAGGATTTATAAGTCGGCATCAAAAATTCATTTTAAGAAGGCCAAAAGCTACGTTGGCGACCCAACCTATGTTTTTCAACAAACCAGTAGGTGACAAACTTTTGTTTAATAGTGTCATTGATTTGTACAAGATCACGTGAGACCGGTTTTGAAACAGTGATGGAACCGATATATTAATGAATCCTAAAAGTTATACAAAAATTATCGCTATGAAGAATGTGAACCCCTTTTTGTTCCAGGAGCGAGGCAAATTAGGGTTAAATATTTTTTTTTCAAAAATGTGTTAATAATATAGACATACAGGGTGTCCAGACGCTTACTCCTAACTTGATTTTTTAATATCTAGACAACTATTAAAGATATTTTAATCGAATAAAAAGCATTTTTTAGACAAAAGATGGGAAATTTATTTTAATAAATTAAATTTTCCAAATGTCCTCTTCCTTTAAGGATAACGTGACGAAGCCTAACATCGGGTTAAACTGTTTGGACCAAAGGCTTGCATAATTTGGATTTTATAGGAACACTTTGCTAGGTTTTTCCGTAAAATATTATGGATAGTTGATTTAAAGATATCCAAAGCCTGTTCTGCCCGCTTGAGTCAAGTACTGGGTTCCTCAGCGAATAGTTCCCTCACCCGCTCAACGTTCCCAGAGGTGGCCACAGTTGACTCAAAATTGGCTGTGTATGACTTATCGTCACAAATATTGCCTTTCCTCTTAAACTTATCCATGAAACTAATTAAAAAAACAATATAAACATAAAAATTTGGAAATTTTATTTAACCTAAATTTTAGGTTAAAATGTAAATTTGAATATATAAGTTCTAATTGTTTTCATGGACAGAGTTGTGTGGTGATTCACTTGGCTGTGGTACATTCTAAGAGTATTTGTGGCATTTTCACCAGAAATATACTACAATCGGACAATGGCGACTCTTTGGTCAGTAGTATATGTTGTCCTTGCAGTGGTCATTGTGTGTGTGATGTGACAGCAAAAACAAGTGTAAATAAATTTCCCTACTTTTATAACTATATCTATGTTAAAATAATTTTGGTATGTCTAATAGTTTTTATTTAACAAGAAAATAACTTTGGGAGTAAGCGTCTGGACACCCTGTACAAAAAATATTAGCTGATGTGGTCTGTGTTTTAGAAACCTAACCTTGTAATAAATAGTTCTTTGTAAAAAAACTGCACGTTTTAGATATTATTGCACCCCAAATGTTATTATAAAAACTAGGTAGCCCATTTAGACCCACCTTGCCCTATATTTTGTTTATTATTTAGTCAACTAATGCTTAAAATATTCATATAAATATACACAAAGACATACCGGGTGATTCATTTAAAGTGCCACGAATTTATAACACTTAAAATAATAAAAATTTTAAAAGAAGTATAAAATTTCTTTAAGCTGTGCAATCTATTTATATATATCTTGCCTTTTTATACCTGTATCAGGTTTAGACAATTTCCTCGCTTGAAGCTTTGTTGTGAATGTGGTAGTGTTTCAAAGATTCAAGGGACCTACTGTTTTATGTAGGTTCCGAACCACGGCAATTTCTAGGAAATTTTCGAGCAGTTTTACTCTTGCCAGGTGCTCAGCCTTGCGAAGAGAAGAGGAGCGTGAAATTTTAGATGGTAGGCGCGGGGATTCGAACCCACATCGCTAGCGCAGCAGCCCAAACACTAAACCACTTGCGCCACGCTTCCTCTATATACAATTGTACACAGATCTTTAAAAATCTTGCAGATTTAGAATCCCCGAACTTTTTGGCTTGAGATAGACTTAAAGAACCATAAGGGCGCGGTTTAAAATTTTTGAGGAAATCAAGATTAAAGACTCGGTCTTGTATTTTATTTTTTCGAAATGATTTTAAAAATACGTAACTAAATATTTGTCGGGAAATCTTCAAAAAGTTGTGAAATACTGAAAACTTGTTTATCGTAGCAAAAGACTAGTTAATAAACAATTAAAGCGCAATGTTACATCTTGGAGAAAAATACCCTTGACATTTTCAAAGTATTTTTTTTAGAAAAGGTTAAGGGATTTGCTAGTGATTCAAGATTACTTTTTTTAAATTTTACGATATATATTTTTTTTAATAACAAATATACGATACATCATCCAACAAATATTTTGTTGGCATAAATTGAGGAAACAGAGAAAAGAAATAAATAGTTTTAAAATAAAACTTGTCATAACTTTTAACTTATAAAATATATTGGAATAATTCTTTTTGGATACTATTTATAAGAATGAATTGTAATTACAAATTAATTAAATAATTGATTAGCTAAACTTATTTAATTATAAGAATAATTATGAAAAGATTAAGGACCTAATAGTTTTGCTCTTGAGTTCACAAAATTTTGACATCCTTCCTGCAGCAATTCAAAATTTGTCTAACACTAAAATTCATTATAATAATCATAAAATATTCTAAATGTTCGCCACAAAAACTGCAAAACTGATTTAAATGTAGGACGACCCTTAAACAAACTTTATGCCAAAAACTTCCCTATACCTTAAAATAAGTTGTTATATCACTCCCTTGCTAAGTTCTACATTCTCGGTAATCCAAGACATTTAACTAATCTCTTCAGTCGTGTAACTTTTGTAAGGCTTAAGGGATGTCATGTCTTTGCTTTAATACATTCTTCAATTTCCTTTATCTCTCGCCACTCTTTGTGCTTATTTAATTATTTTATCTATTAATAAAGGCAGTAGAAAAACAATTTTCAGATAAACCGCCGTGTTCTCTTTTTCCTCGTGTAATATTTTAAACAGTCGTTAGAAGTGGAATCTTTTTACAACGAAGGCTCGTAACGTTTTTATTGATTTCGACTTAACGGAGCTTATATTTTATACTTTTTCTCTTCTTTTTATCACAATTTACCAACATCTGTATTTATATTGCTTTCTAAAAGCTTCACTAACAACCTTAAAAATTATTTGTTTTCCACTTTTTTTAAACGTTTACTTTGCAAATTTAATGAATTAATTACTTTTAGAATTGCATGATGTGTAAGGATTACAATTATAATCCTTCCAGAAGGAAACTAAGATAATTAAGGACGACATAGGAATTCTAAATTGCTTCACAAACTTCTAATTAAATACCCAAACTGTTTTAATTATTGTTATTAATAATAAACAAAGCAAAGGCGCGATACTTAAGGCCTCCAACTTCTTAAGATTTTTAATTATAATTAAAAACGCCACCTTTTCCTTTAACTACTTTTAATTAACGTTTGCCATAAAATGCAATTAATTTATAAAAGTTGTCCCGCTGCTCTTTTTTAGTTTTTAATTTGATAAAATGAAATTTAATTTTGAATTAAAAAAAAACGCGAGCCGACTTAAAGAAAATTTCAGCTTTTGTCCCAAAGAAAGAAATGTTTAAAATTACATCAGAATTTGTAAATTTTTTATGAAGAAGCGGCTCTAACCTGTTGGACGGTTCTGTTTTATGTCGAAATGAATGGAGACGAAGAAGGAAACAGAAGCGTTCAAATTTTGTTGTAAAGAGTAAAAAGGAAAGGGTAGCTTGTAATCCCTAATCATCCCTTATCAGTGTAAGTAATATAATAACGTTAAACTGAACGTTAGTTGTTGGAAAGCTTCGAGATTGACGAATAGGTGCCTCGTTAATGAGTTTATACCACCTATAATTTAGTTGGTATTAGGAACAGCCATTTCCTAACACTGCGCCCTGTTTACAGCATTTCGTATTAATCTCTGGAGACGGCTTTGAAGTAATTTACTTCCACCCCTTTAAATATATGTACGCTGGAAATTATTACTATATGTGTCACCTTTTATCCAAGACACTCTCCTCCTTTCTCATTTTATAAAAATTAGATTAGGGAACCCTGCGAATTTGATGAGTTTCGGACACGCGTTTGTGGTTTAATTTTCTTAAAGTTAAAAATAAATTTTGAAAGCTTAAAGAGCTCACTTGTTTTAATATATAGAACAGGGGTGACCAAATTTTTTTGACGTAAAAATGCCAATTTATGTAGACAAAAATAAAAAATTTCATTATTTAATTAATGCCTAAATTAAATGGAGGTCAGTTAAAGTAACTATACATTGGAAACGAATACTTCTACTATTTCATGTGGTACATTCTAAACTGGTAAGATATGAAAAAAGTTATCTTAAGTAAATAATAATTTCATACTGTATACAAAGTATAATATCCGTTAATTAATAAAGTAAATGTTAAAACAAAAATTTGAAAAAGCACTAATTTTTAATTATCCTTGCTTGTAATTACCCGGCGGACCCTACAAATGTTTTTTTAATATTGGTAGAATTGTGGATAAGTAATATTTACGACGTAATGTTCGAAACCCTTTTTCGTACGTGTTTGAAATCTGCGGAAACTATACAGGGTGTCAGACCAATAGGTACTGAGTCTTAACCCGGTGATACCCGAAACCAATCTACTCAATAAAAGTTTGTATGCAATATGTTCTAAATGTACAGAATTACCAAAAAAATTCATTTTAATTTTCAAGTAAATAGCAACACAGAATCGTCTCCATATGCTCTTAAAGGGTCATTTACTACGTGTTTCTTTGTTAATAAATTTTGTTATTTGAAAATCATGTCTTACAATAAAGGTCTATTAATATTACTTATTGCACAATTATTTTATCGTTTAGAGATATAAGAGAGCAATGCAAAACCCAGGATATAGTAAGATGGGGACGCGCACGACGAAGATTCTGGAATCAGCACATATCAAGAATGGGAAGTGAACGAATAGTGAAGATTGCAAGAGACGGAAAACCGCTTGGAAAAAGACTACCGGGCAGACCACTAAAAAGATGGCGGGATAGCTGGACATCTATATCCCAAGAAAACCAGTAAAACACAGACAATGGTCTAACGTATGAAGAAAAAGAAGAAGAAGAGATCATGTCCAGAATAATGATGTGAAACTCTGTTAGTTTAAACATACTATGTTAGCCACGAAGTGATTAAAATAAGTAACTTTATTTTATGTCTCAATTTTGAGGCATTGTTGCCTAGTCTATCTCCCCTATTTTAAGGAATATTTGGCATGCGATTTCTGTTTTTGTTATTTAAAAAAAAATGTATATTAGATTTTAATCGCGTGGTTGTAAACAGACTTGATCAAAAATTTTCTAAACATTTTTAAATTAAAGTTTTAGATACCATAACTCAAAAATGTCACACATAAGACCCCACGTAACTTGGGGTATATTTTTGTTTAGTATAGTGTCATTTATAAGTGGACTAAGTTCCAGTACTTATTCGTCTAACATACTGTATTGTATTACAATAACCTCGGCGATCTATGCACGAAGCTCTGCATAGACGGTTGTACTATATGGTGAGAAAGTAATCGCAGACCACCCGTTGACTCAAAGTTAGGGGCATTTCTCGGTCGTAGCATTGCTGTATTGCGGGTTGTATCGGCAGAGATAGTTCAATGTAAATACAGCACCTCTTATGAAGTAAAATAAAAACGTTCAACAACGATGGCTGTATCCGGTGTTCAACCCCCGAACACTTTCTGTGGTAAAAGATTAACCATGAATGCTGTTTTTCTAATAGATTTATTCTCTATCCACAAGAAATACATTTTTCTTAAATCATTCAACTATTATTGTTTTATGTATAGTATTCATGAAATATTTAGTTATCGTACTGAAAAAATGCTGTTCGTTGGTAATCGCATCACCCGAAACGAATTCTAATTTTTGAGATTTTTGACAGTGATTATCCTTGTAAATTAAATAAAGTGTATCGATGAGGACTTTTTAGGATTTTTTCAAAATAATGTAACAAAGTTATTAAAAAAAAATCTTTTTCTGAACTGTTGGCATAAAATGATTGGTGACTAAACTAATATTATGGTTTGCAGACGCCTCTGAGGTCGACGTTTTGGTCAGCCCTAGTGTAAAAAGTGTGCGCTAAGGAGGGGTAAGAAAAAGTCAGCAGTCGCCACCCTGGAGGGTCAGTCCTCGCATGGCAAAGATAAGGGTGACGGATATTTTGTCGTTGTTTGAACAGACGGTTTAAAGTCACGCGAAGTTACGACTGATGCATTAGGCCTGTCAAGCGAGGAAAGTTGCGTGTTTTTCTTCATTGCTAAATACAACATCGAAATGAGTACAATCAGAAAGTCGCCACCACCTTTCGTCGGGCTGCTTTTCACACCATTCTTGACTAATGAAGCTTTTTAGTCAGAAAAACACCGCCGACCACTTATCGCCACTTACTTATCGACGACCTAATTTTAATTTTATTTTTACCGAAAAGCAGGGATCGCTTCGGAAAATATTTAAACGCCAAAACCACCCCCGAAGCTGTTAAATAATAAATTCCGCCAAACACACATGAAACTCCAGTTCGATCGATGTTTGTTCAGCAAATCAGGATTTCCGTGAGTTGCTAATTTCTTGCGGAGTGTTGTAGCATTTTTTCCATGTCTTTTTCTCGACGTTTTAAACGTTTTTTTAGATTATACAACTTGCTCTTTATTTTTCTTTTGTTTGAATTTTTTTGTAGGTTGAATTCTTAAACAAATTTGTCTTTACATAAAATTATGTCAATTCAATATTTGCGTTCGGTATATTTGTGTGTGTAATATAATATTTTCATATTTAGGGTTTGTGCTTCCACAAAGCTTCGGGCGAAATTAAATTTTGATGTTAACTTCTTAACATACATATACATGTTTGGTAAAGCTTTATTGCATTTCTTAACGTTTTAATAAAGTGTTTTGCTTTGCTTTTTGCAAATTTCAGAGTTGAATGCTTATGCTTCAAAATTGGAGGATCACTTAGGTGATTATTTGCTTATGAGAAACTTTTTGATTTCCAATCGCGGCGTACAACTAAAATTTAATTAAAATTAAAATAAACGAATGTAATTCAAATCGATTTTACGTCCAGAATTAAAACGAACACTGTCACTGAATGTCCACATCTGTTTAGTATTGAATTTTAATTAATTTTCGTTGGTTTCGTTTATATAAAAAGTTTAACTAAAACTGAACATCCCTTTTATGTCTTTTAAATTTGCTACTAATTTTCTATTTATAACTTCATTTGTGAAAAAAAGAAACAGAAATATATTCAATTACCAATTTGTTGACAGTTCAGTTAAAAATGTAAACTCTATAGTAGTATAATCAAAGAGATAAAAGCAATGATAAATAATTTAGAAAAGTTCAACTATGGTAAGTTGATTTTTATAACGTAGTTTTATCTTTTTGTGCTGATCCAGCTCGAACAATGTAAATAATTGAATTAAAGTAATCAAAAATGTATACTGTACTTATTAACTGTGGAAACATACCTAAAACTAAAATACACATAGTAAGGGAGTGTACCCGGTTGTGAGACGGGTTTTGTTTATGAGCCAAAATTTTTTACTGGTTAAATAAAGTCGGGTGTTCTATTCATTGTTGGAAAGGTAATGAAAATACACAACTTTTATCCGCAGAAAGTTTTGTGATTCCATTAACATGCAAAATTTTATGACCAATTTTCTAAGTGACAGTTTTTTGACAAGAAAAAAATTTGTATCTAGGTATGAGACACCTACAAAAATACATTAAAAATTGTAAAATATAAAGTAAAAACCTCATATCTATTTCAAAATTATAATTTTTTATGCTTTCCATAATTTTTATTTATCACTTTCCTCTTCATAATCGTCGCAATGTTTGCATGTGTAGATGCTTGCACACATGTTTGCGCACTTCAAAAGAACTGGCCGCTTGCAAATATTGCATTTGATGTTGTTAACAGCGTTCAATTTGTTCGGCAACAACTTTATACTAATGATGTTTTTGCTTTGGAACCCTTGGGTGGTGGTAAAATGCAGTGTCTCACACCCGGACAATGACGACATTTTGAGAATTTAAAAAAAAATGATTTCCAACTACATATTGGCCTAATCCAATATTGGATCGTAAAATATAAGAAAAACACTAAATGCTATACATTACACTTTCCTTTTCCAATTGATTTACATGAAAAAAAAAATTTGAAAAAAATCAAAAACATTTTGAACCTGCAATTTTACATGCGATGTTTGCAGTTGATATAAGTAATGCGTCGATTCATTTCAGTGTTAGTACAAAAACTGACTGATGACCAAAGAAGTACTTGACAGTAATCAGATCGGCCATATTGACATTGCATAATGAAAATAATTGACTCGCTCATATCTGGAGCCGGACTCATACCCGGAACACTCCCTACATATAGATAATTGTAATGATTTAACCACAATAATATCTTTAATAAAAATGGACTACTTATCAATTTACATTACAACACTTCACGCTTTTAGCTCTATTATTTATTTACAATGTTTCCATATCGACCTATAAAATAATATCCACTGCTCTCTGACAGTAATAATCAAGAGAAAATCGGCCAAGTTAACCGCTCAACAGTAAAGGTACCCATTTACTTAAGGTACTCATTCCCTTACAGTTCCCCTGCAGTCCAGAACTGCATATTAGACAAGGTGAATTATATAGGTAGAAATCACAAAGTGCTAAATCAAGCACATACGGCGAATAGTTACAATGGGATTTTGGTCAACATAGAAGTCACATTTTTTTTAATATGTTTGTGTGGCAATGTATTAAAACTAATTGTATTGAAATAGTATTTTTTTTTAATTTTAATTAATCTGTATAAATCAATTTTCAGGTTTCTGTACATTTTCCTCCTCCAAACTAACTTTCTATTTCCTGACATTTCTTATCCCATGTTTTCTGTAAAAGGTAACGTATCTTCTGTCGCATTCCTCTTTTCAAATAATGCCGAAACAACGAATAACTGAAAAATTTCAATGTAATATTGCTATATACAACGAAAGAAAATACCAAATATAAAAAGTACAGACAAATCAGTTTGTTATCTCATATGTACAAAGTACTAACAAAAATACTTACCAATAGATTGCATAGAAAACTAAATAAATAACCCTCGGAACAAGTCGGATTTCGACAAAACTACATCTATTAACTATGAAAATACTAATAGAAAAATCACACGAATATTGATTCCCAATATTTCTTCACCGGGTGAATTATGAAAAAGTCTTTGGTAGAATAGAATATTGAGTAATCTGCAAAGCATTGCAAAATAGTAGAATCGATTAAAAATACATCGCACTTCTAGGGCACTAAACCAAGAAGTCACAGTAACATATATTTTGCATGAAAAAACAAAACCAGTGGTACTAAAAAGAGTGAGGCAGGCGATACGTTTTCGCAAAAACTATTCACGCTAGTACTTGAAGGCATATTCCAGAAAATGAACTGAAAGGAAAGAGTAGTAGTAATCATAAATAGAAGAAGATTGACAGATTTACAGCATGCAGATAAAATTATTCTCATATCTGAAAGCGTAGAAAAACCGAAAGAAATGATAAAAGATCTTAACACAGAATCGAATAAAATGGGTTTCAAAATGAGTTTAAGCGAATCTAAAATTATGTAGCTCGGATCAGAAATTTAGATATAAGGAGTATAAGGGGTCCAAATCGAAAGAATAAAAAATACATATACTTAGGACAAATAATTGAACTAGAAAAAGGGCAAGAAGAAGAGGAAATTAAAAAAAGAATAATAATGGGGTGGGTCGCATGTGAAAAGCTCCCATTTATTTTAAAGAATAAGAAAATAACTCAGCTGGTAAAAACAAAAGTGTTCGATCAATTTGTGTTGCCAGCAATAACGTATGGTGTAGAGAATTGGACAACAAAGCAAAATATAGAAACTATCATAGTGACAAAGACAGCAATGGAAAGAGCCATGTTAAACGTCTTAAAAAAAGCAAAGTAAGAAATAAAAAAATACTATCAATTACTAAAGCAACGGATGTGGGTATTAAGATAGCGAAACTCAATTGGACTTAGGCAAGGCATGTTGTCAGACTAAACATCCAGCTCGAACAATGTAAATAATTGAATTAAAGTAATCAAAAATGTATACTGTACTTATTAACTGTGGAAACATACCTAAAACTAAAATACACATAGTAAGGAGTGTACCCGGTTGTGAGACGGGTTTTGTTTATGAGCCAAAATTTTTACTGGTTAAATAAAGTCAGGTGTTCTATTCATTGTTGGAAAGGTAATGAAAATACACAACTTTTATCCGCAGAAAGTTTTGTGATTCCATTAACATGCAAAATTTTATGACCAATTTTCTAAGTGACAGTTTTTGACAAGAAAAAATTTGTATCTAGGTATGAGACACCTACAAAAATACATTAAAAATTGTAAAATATAAAGTAAAACCTCATATCTATTTCAAAATTATAATTTTTATGCTTTCCATAATTTTTATTTATCACTTTCCTCTTCATAATCGTCGCAATGTTTGCATGTGTAGATGCTTGCACACTGTTTGCGCACTTCAAAAGAACTGGCCGCTTGCAAATATTGCATTTGATGTTGTTAACAGCGTTCAATTTGTTCGGCAACAACTTTATACTAATGATGTTTTTGCTTTGGAACCCTTGGGTGGTGATAAAATGCAGTGTCTCACACCCGGACAATGACGACATTTTGAGAATTTAAAAAAATGATTTCCAACTACATATTGGCCTAATCCAATATTGGATCGTAAAATATAAGAAAAACACTAAATGCTATACATTACACTTTCCTTTTCCAATTGATTTACATGAAAAAAAAAATTTGAAAAAAATCAAAAACATTTTGAACCTGCAATTTTACATGCGATGTTTGCAGTTGATATAAGTAATGCGTCGATTCATTTCAGTGTTAGTACAAAAACTGACTGATGACCAAAGAAGTACTTGACAGTAATCAGATCGGCCATATTGACATTGCATAATGAAAATAATTGACTCGCTCATATCTGGAGCCGGACTCATACCCGGGAACACTCCCCTACATATAGATAATTGTAATGATTTAACCACAATAATATCTTTAATAAAAATGGACTACTTATCAATTTACATTACAACACTTCACGCTTTTAGCTCTATTATTTATTTACAATGTTTCCATATCGACCTATAAAATAATATCCACTGCTCTCTGACAGTAATAATCAAGAGAAAATCGGCCAAGTTAACCGCTCAACAGTAAAGGTACCCATTTACTTAAGGTACTCATTCCCTTACAGTTCCCATGCAGTCCAGAATTTCAGATTAGACAAGGTCAATTACATAGGTAGAAATCACAAATTGCTAAATCAAGCACATAAGGCGAATAGTTACAATGGGATTTTGGTCAACATAGAAGTCACATTTTTTTTAATATGTTTGTGTGGCAATGTATTAAAACTAATTGTATTGAAATAGTATTTTTTTTTAATTTTAATTAATCTGTATAAATCAATTTTCAGGTTTCTGTACATTTTCCTCCTCCAAACTAACTTTATATTTCCTGACATTTCTTATCCCATGTTTTCTGTAAAAGGTAACGTATCTTCTGTCGCATTCCTCTTTTCAAATAATGCCGAAACAACGAATAACTGAAAAATTTTAATGTAATATTGCTATATACAACGAAAGAAAATACCAAATATAAAAAGTACAGACAAATCAGTTTGTTATCTCATATGTACAAAGTACTAACAAAAATACTTACCAATAGATTGCATAGAAAACTAAATAAATAACCCTCGGAACAAGTCGGATTTCGACAAAACTACATCTATTAACTATGAAAATACTAATAGAAAAATCACACGAATATTGATTCCCAATATTTCTTCACCGGGTGAATTATGAAAAAGTCTTTGGTAGAATAGAAAATTGAGTAATCTGCAAAGCATTGCAAAATAGTAGAATCGATTAAAAATACATTGCACTTCTAGGGCACTAAACCAAGAAGTCAGAGTAACATATATTTTGCATGAAAAAACAAAACCAGTGGTACTAAAAAGAGTGAGGCAGGCGATACGTTTTCGCAAAAACTATTCCCGCTAGTACTTGAAGGCATATTCCAGAAAATGAACTGAAAGGAAAGATTAGTAGTAATCATAAATAGAAGAAGATTGACAGATTTACAGCATGCAGATAAAATTATTCTCATATCTGAAAGCGTAGAAAAACCGAAAGAAATGATAAAAGATCTTAACACAGAATCGAATAAAATGGGTTTAAAAATGAGTTTAAGCGAATCTAAAATTATGTAGCTCGGATCAGAAATTTAGATATAAGGAGTATAAGGGATCCAAATCGAAAGAATAAAAAATACATATACTTAGGACAAATAATTGAACTAGAAAAAGGGCAAGAAGAAGAGGAAATTAAAAAAAGAATAATAATGGGGTGGGTCGCATGTGAAAAGCTCCCATTTATTTTAAAGAATAAGAAAATAACTCAGCTGGTAAAAACAAAAGTGTTCGATCAATTTGTGTTGCCAGCAATAACGTATGGTGTAGAGAATTGGACAACAAAGCAAAATATAGAAACTATCATAGTGACAAAGACAGCAATGGAAAGAGCCATGTTAAACGTCTTAAAAAAAGCAAAGTAAGAAATAAAAAAATACTATCAATTACTAAAGCAACGGATGTGGGTATTAAGATAGCGAAACTCAATTGGACTTAGGCAAGGCATGTTGTCAGACTAAACAAAAAGTTGACGACCAAATGAATACAAGAGAGGAAGAGGAAGACCACCGATGCACTAGTATAGTGACTTCAAGAAGACTGTTAGAATTGCATAGATACAAGCAAAAAACCACTCAAATTGCAAAAAATTGGCAAAAGCCTATATTTATAAATGGATTTAAAAGAGCTCAAAAAGAAGAAAAAATGTGATCATGGAGAATTCAACTATGTAGAATAGCTAGTCGATCGAATATAGACATTATGAAGCGGTTTCAATCAAAAGTATTGCGTTCCACAATAAAAGCCAAATGAAGTAATTCGTCAGTATTTAAGACTATTAACAGTTTAGTAGCCATTATCACGACAGAATTAGTGCTCGCCCAAACGAAGTAGTAAAACATCTTTTGGATACGGACGAGGAAAACCTATGCTCAAAAGATTGAAGCTGCTTGATCTAGCACCACGATTTGCCTAAACTGATGTGCAGTGTCAAATAACTTGATATAGTCAAGCTCTCTATGTTAATTTTGGAAAATATTCGTTGGAATATTTCCACCCATATCATGTGCTATGTAATTTGTCAAATCTATTACTAAATGTAACATTATAACAGATTGTAAGTTATGATAATTTTTATTTGAATTAATACAGTAAGAATACAGAATATTGTGCAATTGGAAATTTGATCCCTTATTATACTTTTTATTATTTATATTTATATATTAGATATATCTATTTTATAAACCGTGCTAAATTTAATTTCACATTGATCGAACTCTTTTATCTTGTTAATTGGGGAATGTTTGTATTTTTTTAGGAATATGTACGTTACAATTTATTCTATCAATATAAAAACACATTTAGTTATCATTTTGTTCTAAAAATGATAGAAGTACCTACCTACACCAAAGAACGGAAAAATGTAATCAATTATAAGTATGGATTTTCCCTCCTTTTAATTTTCAGTTTAATACGTATCCAATAAACGAGTGTCGTCGCTTTCTAGAAAATAGTAAAAGAAAACAATTTTAGCGAACAAAATACAAAACATAAATCCTTTAAATATAATGCAACAATAAAATACAATAAACAAGCGGATGCGATTTAGAGAAATGTGTCATAACTCTTTCTTTCTCCACTTCAGAAAAAAAATAATAAAGGGAAGACAGAAACGCTTCTTGTGCAACGAATTGCGCTTTAAACTTCTCTTCCTATGGAGGAGAAAAAGCAAAAGAAAAATTCGGAACAGAATAAAATACGTGCGGCACAAAAAAAAAGCGGCAATCAGTTTTACGGGTTACGAAAAAGCTCTTGTAAAATTTTCAAGCGATAATCAGAATGTTAATCAACAGCTTTGTTTATATGAAACGAATTGAAATCCACTCCAGTTGAGAGGTACAGTTTGTTTACATGTGTTTCCATCCTTTTCGTATTTGATTACAAAACAACCCCCTATTTACCCGAATTCAATCGCAATAAAACAATGAAAGATTAAATCGGTTCGTATTTTCTACCTTTTCCCTGCTTTTCAAGCATAACTTAAAAATAATAAACAGTTATTAATTGCAGTTAGTTTTTTTTTTGTAATTTTGAAGAGTTGTTGCCGTTGTACATCCATAAGGGATTCGATTAGCTTTTGCAATTTTGTAAGTACAGCAAGTTTTAGTAATATTTCTAATGTCTCCTCGGAAAGCTCTTGCGTTTTCCTCAAGGCATTGTCTCGCTTTACAAAAACCCACAATAAAGCGTGTATAATTTTCAACCCTTTGAAGAGTATGGAGGCAACTGTTCAGAAGGAAGAATGGTGACAATTTTTTAATGGCACCTTGTTTATCGTTTTGTTAACATTAAATTAAAATTAGGTTGACTTTTATCGTTATTGAAGTTATGGGGATATCGTAACGTGTAGATTATCTTTAGAAAACGACACTTTTATGATCGCCAACAAATAAACGACATTATTTTCCGACATTTCAGATTATTACTGATAACACCTTACTATAATAATGTTGCTTTTAATGCCCTTCATATATTATTTCTTGTTTTGTTATTTGTGTTGCCATTTCTATCCCAATTTTCCATTGACTGTTGAGGAGCTTTTTAACATTTTATTTATCGATTATTGTTATGTAGTCTTTTGATCAAAATAAAAAAAAATAGTTTACATATTATTATGGCTTTCATACAAATGTCAAGAAATATTAAGTAGGTAAGTCAAAATATAATAAGAATGTAAAAGCGTACATATCTGTAATATTTATATATGTAGTTTAAAATAAAAATCTTATCTAAAACGCACATATTAACAAATCTTATTTGATTTTGATGGAAAAATCACATACGAAGGCCCAACTTTTCATAACAACTGATTTTTTGTGACACATATCCGATTTCAAAATTTAATAACGTGTTTCAAAATGCATGTGTACAGTTACAATGAATATTGTCTGTCCACTTGTATTTTGACAAATAAATTGAAAATAAAGTAGTAAAAGCTGCAAAAAAATAACTAAAATTTGAAACATTTGAAACATTTGAAACATGTACTTTTATAAAATGAAATTTGTAATTTCATAAGACAATTCGTAAATGTAAAAGCACAAAATTTAGAAAATTTTAAAAATAAAATTGAACATAAGTGTAAGGATACTAATATAATTATTGACAATTTTAATCACAGGTAGAATTACGCATTTGAAAAATTATGGCAAAAGAACTAGATGCTTTAACCCAATGAGTTTTGACTTGTAGCCATGAAAATACTGCCCCTTGTGAGAACATATTATAACAATAAAAGGTAAAAGACCCAGTTACTGACACTGACCCGGTTTCGGACACTTTCAACTTTACTTTGAATTAATAAAAAGAAAATTATGTACGTCGAATTGGTAAATTTATATTTTCAAAATTAAAATAAATTCATCGTGTACCTATTTGATGACGATATTATTTACAAAAACAAACTCACTTAATATAAAATAATATTTAAGCCCAGAGTGACTGTGAAAGCCATTTTTTGGTTATAGTCTAAGCAATTAACAGAAGAGCGTTCGACTATTGAATTAGTGATTTATTCATCATGTACACAGTAAAAAATTTTCGGAGTGAATTGCGGAGTGAATGCGGAGTGGATGACTTTTAATTAGTTTAATCCCGCTTGGAGTGAAATTCACTCCAAACATTATTTTATATGAACAATTCAAAAAATTCACTCTGAATAAATTTTAGATATAAGGACCGTGCATAATACATTTGATTATTACAAAAATTGTTGTTATTATTATTAATATTATTATTATTAATTATAATATCATTATTATTTAGATCTATAATAATATAAATAAAAAAACAGAAAATGGCGTTCGGAAGTATTAATGGTGCTTTCATTTTTTTAAATTATTTTTGTAAAAATATCTTTGGACGCCATCTATCAGGTACTTTTTTGATTAAATTGTAATATTATTATATTGTTCTGAATATAACACAAATAATAGAAAAAAAAACTGGCAACAGGCAGAGAAGTTCATTTGATGTTCGTAGATCTAACCAAAGCCTATGACAATGTACCCATCCGTAAACTATGGCAAATACTAGAAAAATCTACAATAAATAGTACTGTAATCCTGGCCATAAAACAATTGTACAGTAAATCAGTATCTAGAGTAAAAATCGGCAACAAAATATCGAATACGTTTGAGGTGACGAAGGGCCTTAGGCATGGTTGCTCGATATCACCAACTATACTCTACAACAATGGAGAAACAAATGCCGGGGAATGGGAATCCAGCTAAATGATGACACAACTCTATACACACTTCACTTTGCAGACGACCAGGTGGTGGTAGCGCAGGATAAGGAGGATTTGGAGTATATGAGCAGGAAGCTATTAGACAAATACGATAAATGGGGATTAAAAGTCAACTTCAACAAGATCAACTACCTATGTGTCGGTGCACCGCCTGAAGAACTAATATTGAATGATGGAAAGAGAATTAAAGCATGTGAAGAATACACCTACCTGGGCACTAAAATAATTAACAGTGGAAGAACTGAGAAGGAAGTTGAATGCCGAATAGCAAAAGGAAGAAAAGTAATCGGATGCTTAAACTCTGTTTTATGGAGCAGACGCGTAACAAAAGAAAGAAAGAAACAAATATATAATTCAGTGTTTAGGAGCATAACGCTATACGAATGCAAAGCATGGCAAATAAATAAAAATATAGAAAATAAATTACATGCATTAGAAATGGACTTCTGGCGACGATCAACGCGGGAATATCACGCTTAGATAGAGTTAGAAACGAAAGAATAAAAGAGATCATGGGCATCAAAAGTTCAATAACAGAAGACATCAAACAAAAACAATTATGCTGGTATGGACACGTACAAAGAATGGGAGAGGAAAGATTGCCGAAACAGATTATACAGTGGTCACCAAGAGAAAACAGAAAGAGAGCAACACCAAGGACTACGTGGATAAGTGGCATTGAAAAAGCCATGTCGGAAAGAAATCTAACACCTAACGACTGTAACGATAGAAGGCGATGGCAGATGGGAACCGCAGGGCGTAGAAGAACGCTATAAAGCGGATATATATATATTAATAATAATATCATTATTATTTAGATTTATAATAATATAAATAAAAAAACAGAAAATGGCGTTCGGAAGTACTAATGGTGCTTTTATTTTTTTAAATTATTTTTGTAAAAATATCTTTGGACGCCATCTATCAGGTAATTTTTTGATTAAATTGTTATATTATTATATTGTTCTGAATATATAATTTATTGACTTATTTACATATTATTTATTTATTACTTTCGTTAACCTTAACTACAGTCATGCAAATAATTTTATAATTTTATTGTAAAGATTTAGAAGAAGATTTAGGTTATATGTTAAATTTAATCTATTGTGTTTAACGAATTATAATACAGTCAACTCGCGTTATAACGAAGTTCGATATAACGAAAATCTCGATATAAAGAAATAAACTGCCGGTCCCTTGAAAATCTCGCTTTATAACGAAAATTTTAATGGGTTTTGGTCCCCTCGATATAACGAAGTTTTCTTGACCAAAGTCTAATAATTTTTGTTAAAAAAGTAAGTACTGTAGGTATGTTATATAATTTACATAATGTGTTTCTACACAATTTTTGATTTTTTTATCTTAAAGCAATGCAAACTTAACACTATCAATTATCAATTACTTGCAAAGCCATGACCTTGACGACAGTGTATTCTCAAGTATCTTAAATCTGGAGAACGCAATTGAACGGACACGTACAGTCACCTGCATACAAACTAAAATTACGGATTTTTTTTAGATTATACGTGTTTCTATTTGTATTATTTCTATTGTTTTTTTTTTATTGTTGTTTTCTATTGTTTTATTATTCTTTTTTTACATTTTTGCGTTATATTGGTTATTTTAATAAACGACAACGAATTTGTGGTGTTTTGGATTGATTAATTCTATATCTCTAAACAGAGTAAAAATTTGTTAATTTATGTTTTTATAATAAGGAATTTCGATATAACGAACTTTCGATATAACGAACTTTTTCGTGGGTCCCTTGAAATTCGTTATAACGCGAGTTGACTGTAATTTCTGTAAGTTAAATCGATATTCACTCCGAAATTGATGAGAAATCACTCCGCAATTAATCCGCTAAAAAAAACCCCAAGTTAACTCCGAGCGAGGAGTGATTTTTGTTTTCACTCCGAAACTCCGAGTGATGGGAGTAAAAATTCACTCCGGATTCACTCCCGATTTTTTACAGTGTAAGTATAAAAATATTATAAAAAATATATGTTTCGATTAATAATTAACTACTCTTTACTATTAAATATCAAAACATCATAGTAAATTATATTTTATTATTAAAATATAAGTGTCCATAACTAAGCTCAATTTTATAGGTATGTTACAGTTATGGACACTCAAATTTTAACCTATGTTATGTTTGCGTATTTGTTTTTATAATATTTAATTTTATTATTTTAATTATTTTTGTGTTGAAAAAATTAACATTTTATTTATAATAAATGATACATTATAACAAATTATGTTTGATTATAATAAATTTAAATTTGATAGTGTATAACCTAATAAATGACAAAGAATTTTGACATATGGAGTGTCAGTAACTAGGCCGATGCCAATGTCCGAAACTACAGCAATAGAAATTTTAAGTGTCCGAAACTGGGTCTTCAAACATTATTTTTTAAAACATTAATTTAAATTATTAATCTGCTTCAAATAATTATTTTACGCATATGACCTTTTCTAGAAATCGTGAACTTACATATGAAAAAAAATATTAATTATTTAAATTAAATTTTCTATAAGTTAGCCCGTTATAACCACAGCTGTCACTCTTAAAGTATCCGAAACTGGGCCCTTTACCTTAGTTTTTACTTTAAATTAGATCGGCAATTGACAAAGGAGAATTTATTATACGAATTTCAATTTGACAAATTTTATTTGGTTCACAAGAAAATTGATTAATTACTTATTACACGTAAACTGATATATGAATATTATCTCTATTATTGTATTACAAATTGTCATTCTTATTAACAAACATTAACATTCCTAAACACGGAGCTGCCGGTTCAAAAAGAAGCAAGAAAAACATAAGACAATTTAACAATAACTGCAACAAATGAATGAATAACCATTACATGAATTGTATGAATTACAAGTTTGTGGTAGATATTTAAAACAAATATTTTTCATTTTAGAGGAATATTCTTCAATATCATTAGAATTTTGATTCCAAGTTTAATGCAACATGGGCCGAAATAATGGAGCACAAAGTTGATTAAATATTAATGATTGCAAAGTAATTATTTTATCTCCATTTTGCATATTGATGTTAAATTACGCAAGACAACTCTTAAATAACTTCGTTTTGCAAAATATTCCCATTACCTAAAAACAATGCAATCACATGGTTGAATTTTATCAGTGCATGAATGACTATCAATCTAAAGCTATTGAGCTACAGCATTTAGTTCTTTCACCATAATGTTACACGTGCTTCATTCTACCTGTTATTAAAATTTCATCCAAATCGATTGATATCAGTTTCTGTGGATTCATTGTCAGTGACATAGAAATTGCAGCACAAAGATGTCGTAAGAATTTTTTGATCAAACATCGCATTAACGTTTAACTACTCAATAACAATAAGTTATTCAAATTTGCTTGAAATTGATCAACTGATAATGCGCATGTGCGCATGAGTACCGTCGAATTACAACTTTTGGCTTCTAATTTTTTTGACCACATCTTGCACTACGAATCAAACCGGTAGTTCTGCTTGAAATGGTGTAGGTTTATCAACTTACACTGCACTGCAACTTAGAGTAGTTTTTAGTGATAATTCTAAATTCTGTTTAGGAATGCACGCTTTCAATTTGGTGGGAATACATAGGCGTTCTGTATTTTGAGCTGCTTTCAAGGAACCAAACGACTGATTTAGATTTTTATTGTCAACAACTGATGAAATTGGAGAAATCAATCAAAGATAAACGGCCAGAATTAACTAATCGTAAAGACATTATGATCCACTTGGCCACACACCTGTTTAGTAACCCGTCAAAAATTATTGGAGCTTGGTTTGGTACTGATGTCATATTTTCCATATAGCGCTGACTTTGCCAAATTGAATTACTATTTATGTCGACCTTTACAAAACTTTTTAAATGGTCAAAATTTTACTGACGATGGTGTCCAAAAATTGCACCTGGTTCAGCTTTTTGCTGATGGCCAGAACGTGAAATCATAAAGTTACCATAAAGATTTCAAAATATCATTGAACAAAATAATATATTTATAGTTGATTAAAATCCATTCTTTGTATAAAGTAGGTAATTGAGTTTTAGATATTTCAAACTAAAAAACCGAAATTACTTTCTTGCCAACCCGATAGTATAACGAAATATTGATGTAGTTTAAATTAAATTTAGAAAAACATGAATTGTGTTTTCTATAACACTAAAAATTGGTCAATGGATTAAAAATAATTAGAAGCTGTCACCACGCAAAATCATTTAATTTTTCTTCCTATCAAGTTGAAAAAATGAATATGCATAGAGATAAATTAAATAATTTATTGCAAAAGTGTGATTTATATTTCTCATTTCAACATTTGAAAAAATTATGCATTACGAAAGAAAAACAAAGGTATACCTTAATATTAATGCAGATATCTTTTTGCGTTTGCCTTTTTTTTCTTTCCGTGCATATTTCTCTGTTTTTATTTAAAATATAAAATCGGCAAACACCTACAACGTTCTCATATTAAATAAGCGGCTCGCACGAAATTGAAGATTTTCCTTGGGAAAGTTAGACGTGTATTTACATTTTAGTTAGTTGTTATTCAGTTTTCTTTGAGAATAATCCAAGTTTCTAGCTTCAGCATTCTAAGCACTTCTTTAATGTATTCGGTAGCACAAAATTATTCCACTTACGTTTCGTGTAAAACATTTATTTTTATTCGTACCGCCGCGAAAAAAGAGATGCAAAATACGATTTTTACCTTTGTGAGAAGGAGATGTGTAATGATATTTTATTCTCAAAGGATTTATAAGCGCAAGAACTAATGTAACGTTTTGAAAGTTTAATTAAAAATGTTGTTATTTATGGAAAGTGACCTAAATATGCAGAGAAGAGCGGTCATAGCCAAATGTTACCCCTTTTGCATGATGCATGCCTGCACGTCTACTTTCAGGGGTGCTCTTAAATCGTTTTTCATCAACCTTCAACAAATCTATTGTTAGAAACACGTTATTTAAATAACAAATATTCACTTTTAATAATATTTAAAAAGAAAGTCGTTTCTTGTGGTGTTTTCTTTTAATTGCGAAAGAATAAACATGAAAAAAGGGCAAATGTCCACCCTACTTGTTAGGAATGGTAATAATTGACGATAAGGGTGATAAGTTTTTCTGTCGTTTGTATTTGTATTACATTTGCAAAAGCTCTTGGGGATGCTCTTTGAAATTTTTACCCTCTTCTTGTTTGATTGGAGGGACGATAAAATATACAGAAGAGACATCAGGAATTTTCTTATTAGATGTTCGCTATTTCTGCGGTTTTGGTTCATTGTTAAGTTTCAAATGTTTCACATACAAAGACCGTTGTTTTAAATGGAAATCGATTGTTTCATATTTTATTTTGTAGGTCACGGAAAGATATATGGTTTAATAAAAATTGACCTTATCTCACTCCTAAATTTTTTTAAAACAGTTTTAAGCAATTAAGTAGTCTAAATTTAGACTACCCAATAACATTACTCTTAATATTATAAAATTAATTTACTTTTGTTTTGCACCTACTGACTTGTGTCCTTATTTTTTTTCTTATATCCGCAATAACTCAAGCAATCAAATAATTAAAATATCAATTTATGAGAAACATCTTATACAAAAAACATTTTGTTAAAAAGGATGGAATAATTTGTAATGTTTTAAATTTATCATTAGCAAAACTTATTAACCCTTCTACTGAAGAAAACTTATTTTATTTTTACATGTGTCTTCTTTACAGCCTTGCTTCATTTTTTTTCGACCAAGGCGGGAATTTTAATATTTCAAATTGAAAAAAGCGGACATCGTTTAATAAAAACGGGATATAATAAAAAAACAAAGCAATCAGTGCATTATTTATTAGATCAGTGAGATCAAATTATTTTTTGTACGAGTAATAAATATACATACACAATTGCACAAACGTTTTACAATTTAAAAAAATTATAAAACTAAATTATTATTTGTATTTTTTTGATGATTTTACTTTCAGTCGAGTTTCTTTCTTTTTCTTATTACATTTTAAAAGCGGGACGTCTGGCAACGCTGCTTTTTTATCAAAAAAGGCGTTTTTTGACGTCATTATGGGGAATTTTTTTTATAGGAAAATAAAGTTTAATGGTTATGTTTTTTTAGTATGTTAATATTGACATCAAATGGATTAAAAAAATATATTTAATTACTTAATTATACAACGTTTTATCATTATTATTATTGGTCAATGTAGACATGTTAAAAAAAAAGGTACGTCACGTGACGTACCAAATTATTGTGTATGACCAACTTAACAAATGAAACACTAATGTCGGTCTGAAACAAAACTAAGACACCCTATTAAATTAACCGCTTAATACAAATGAAATTTTTAAAAAAAGTTAAAATGTTACTTTTTGTAATGAAACATTTTTTAAAGAGATACTTTGTGTCATATTTTTATTTCCCCAAAAGACAGCCTTAGGATACGAGTGGTAAATACACAAAGAATCAAAAACACAATTCCACCTTTAATTAAATATTCATAGAAATGAAGAAAAGATACGAACGATAACATTTTAAGAGCTTTTGGCATGGACTCGCATATTTTAACTCTGCAAACAACAAAACAACTTTAATTCTATTAAAAGCTTTAAGCGATGCAGAATGACCAAAAGCTTTTATTAGCATTCATCTCGTTTGTTTGAGTATTAAATAATTTAATAACAAAAACGGGGCACGTGCAAATCGGAGGTCATTTTTATCTAAATGAGCAACAATACTTGCGTTTTAAAAATCGTTGCCCTTTAACACAGATGGATAAAAGTGAAGCAGAGGAGAAAATTATCTTATTCTTGTCTCAGCACCTGCATTTCATATTCATTTTTCGTTTAAACGACTCCATTATGCGAAATGTATAAAATTTTTATAAAGCTATAAATTTTCGGGGTGGCTGTAATTTTAACAAAATGAACTTGTTCTTGCTATTTTATTTTATTTGGTTTTTCTTTTAACGGAAGATGTTGTTTAATTTTAAAACGTAATAAAATGTCGTTATTATTTAAACAGAAAAATAGAAGAAGGAGAAGGGGAATAATAGTAAAATCCGAATAATATCTGTATCAATTTTTACGAAAAGAAAATAGAAAACTTCCAACTCGTAGTTAAAAGGAATAAATTACTTCGCATTTTCCCATTTCGAATCTTATTAAATTTATTTTCAAATAAAAAGCAAAAAGTCTCTAAATAATCGTTAAATTACGTGTATATTTTCTAGAGAAAAACTAACCGTCTTCGCCTAGCGTTTTCCGCATCGTAAATCATCAGAAAAACATCCCCAGATTTCAGTAATTAAATTTTAAAAAAAGAAACATAACTTTTAACGTTTTACTTAACGATTACGTTGTTATAAAGTTGCGGTTCTACTTTTAGTAATTCTTTTGTAGATGTCAAGAACGTAAGTTGTACGATTAAACGACCTCTTACATTGTGTTTTAAACCTTTTATTTATAATTAAACCAAATTTTTCAAATACATTTTAATGAAATATTTGGAGGCAAAATCTTTACAAATACCATTTGGCGAATATTGCAAGGTTTTAACATTTGTATAAAATATTTAAGAGCTGTAGAGGGTTGCTTGATGATAACAATAATTGGCAAAGGTGTAAATGGCTTTAATAAAATTTTATTAGGGCTCGAAAATTAGTTGCAGAGAAAGAATCGTAATGGAATTCGCTGGAGCGACATTAATTTTTGAATTATTTAAAATAGCGTTTTGTGGAGGGTGAGTTAGTTTAAATAAAACCTTATAAGTTCTACATATACAGGGTGTCCAAAAAATATAGAGAAATAAATTAACCATGCTTTTCTAAATTTAAGTGGAACTAATTAAACTCGATGTACTACATATCTTAGTCCAAAAAGAATTTACTGTCTTAATAATAGGTATTCTGTACCTTACAATATATGTAGCTCTTGAGATAACATACAAATCTAATGCAACTAAATTCATGCAAAATAAGTATTATAATTCTAAAGTGAAGGATATATATTCAAAAATTAAACTTTTTTTACTACTAGATGTAGGTACATGTAAAAACAGTTTTCTTTAAAATATTTTTAAACAATTGAATGGAATTACTGCAGTCTGCTCAATGACAAGAAAAAGGATATAACTCAAAAATTAACTGATTTGAGTTAGTATTGAATATCCATCTTTAAATCATTCTCTTTAGGCTGAAAAAGTCTTATAGTGCGAAGTTGAAAATCGAGGGAGTTAGTGAGAACTTGACAAGTGACCGTCCTAGCATTTTACATTAGTACCAGTTTTTATTTTTTCGCTCTACTCGAAAATCGGTTTTTCTTAAGACGAATAACTTTTCTTGTCGATCAGCGATATGTTAAACTACTATAGAAACGTGATAAAATGCATATAACATGTGTCTTTAAAATGTAAAAAACTTTTTTAATAGTTAATCAAAAAAGTCGAAAAATGTACGAAATAGTTTTCAAACCTCAATAACTTCTAAACTATTAGTGATAGAATGACTTCGTTTTCGGAATCGTATTTTCATACGTTTTGCATTATATATTTGTATAGTGTTTGCTTAGTTCGATTTCATCTCAGCACACGTTCGAGCTCTAAGTAGCACATTTCGTGCATTTCGTGATCGGAAATATTCCATTTTTTGCTCAAACGTGCGCATATTTGGTTCCATTGCATTTATTCACAGAGACGTCAATTGCGACATGTTAGTACGCTTTGTTGACTGGTAACACAAAGCATTCGATGAAGCTGATCCAGCTGAACCGCTGTGAGTTCTGAGAAATTCTGATTGGGACGAAAAAGACGTTTAAATCATTTACAATCGCCAATACAATCACACAGCAATCATAAGAGAAAATACGGAGATAGCTCAAAAATTTATTGTAATAATAGGGCTGCGACAAAGATTCTGATTTAATTACAACACTTTAATGTCTACTCAAAACATACCGCGAAACTTTGGAAGATGTTGACGAGATTATAGATGTAAATGGGGAACGACTCAATAACATTCAATATGTCTACGACACAAGTGTCTTGGTAGGCAGCTTAGAACATCTTCAGATCTTGATAATATACATAACGAAAAACAACTAAATATATGGCTTGGACTTTAATGCCATATAAGTCAAATATGTATTGGGTTGGCAAGGAAGTAATTTTGTTTTTTACAAATCGATAGTGTTAATTATTTTTTTAAATCATTTTGGTTAAAGTTGTAATTTTTTTCCCTTTGACAGTTGACAATAGTGACTTTTAACTAACTTTAGAAACAAATTATTTCGCATTTAATTATTGTCACATTTAATATGAAACGCAAAAACGAAGATTTTTGTCATATTTTGTTTTTTTATTTTCGCAAAGGTAACGCACCTTCTGACACTAACAAAAACTTATCTGAAGTTTATGGCAATGAATACTTAGGGGCCGTTCAAGTATTACGTATGCAGATTTATTACAATTATTAACCCCCCCCTCCTTGTCAGCAAAAGTAAACAAAACTCTTCCCCCTCCCCCCTCCCCTGCTTACGTAAACATTAGTTAGGAATCCCCGAATATGTGTTTCGTTTTCAAGCATAGACAATGTATGGGTTGCCGTATGTGTAAATAAGTAAATATCTACTGCTGACGTAATCACCTATCTAGACCACCCCCACTTCCCATGTCATCAAAAATAAGCAAAGCAAAGCCCCCTAGTGCTTACGTAATACTTGAACGGCCCCTTAACAGAACATATTAGTCAGAATTGGTTTACAAAATTTCGTTTTGGATAATATTTACTTAAAGACGACTTTCTGGGCAACCAACTCTATTTAATAATGATCAAATCAAAGCCATAATTGAACCAGATTGTCATATAACTGTGAGAGAGGTTACCGAAGGGTTAAATGTATCACACACAACAATCACAAATCATTTAAAATGTCTTGAACACTATATTCGGATTTCAGATGAATCGAAAGAGAATAATTTAATACAACGAATGAGTATTTGTGATATACATGTCAAACATAACAAAATCGATCCTTTTTTAAAACGAATCATCGCTGGTAGTAAAAAAAGAGTTGTTGGCAATAACATTAATGAAAACGATCATGGTCTAAGCATGATAAATCAGCACAACCCACAACAAAAAGTAAATTACATCAAAAATAAATCATAGTTTCAGTTTGGCACAGAAACAAAATTCAGATGTTTACTGTCAACAGCTGATGAAATTGAACGAAGCTATTAAAGATAAACGGTCAGAATTCGTTAATCGTATAGGCACTATGTTCCACCATAGTAACGTTCGACCACACACATATTTGGTAACTCGTCAAAAATTATTGGATCTTGATTGGGAACTGATGTCACATCCACCGTATAGCCCTGACCTTGGGCCATCAGATTATCATTTTTTTCGATCTTTACAAAACTTTTTAAATGGTAACAATTTCACTAATACCTAATGATGACCAGAAAATCCACTAGGTTGGATCTTTTACTGATAAGAACCAGAAGTTCTACGGATATGGAATAATGAAGTTACCAGAATGATGGAAAATAATCATTGAACAAAATGGTACATTCACAGTTGATAAAAATCCATTTTTTGTATAAAAAAATTGAATTTTATTTTAAACTAAAAAACCAAAATTATTTGTTTGCCAAGCCGATATTTATCGATTTTATAGCAAAATGTCGTCTGGCATGCCTGAAGTGCTTCATTTTCTTTGCCAGACATATGAAATGGATCTACCTGAATGCTTTTCTCTAAATGTTTTTTTGTTGAAATGTGAAAAGAGAATTTTAGATCAAAATAATATTTTTGTTAATTAACTTTATATGAATGTTTTATTAAATAAAAATTAAGTAATATATTTATTGCTATAAAAAACATTTTTTGTAAATTTATCTAACGGTTTTTGTTTTTCAAACTTTTTAACTACACAATGAACTTAAATTATATAAGCAAGTTAAAATAACATTTTTTGTCTGTTTTATTTCGGTTTGTAATTTGTTTACACAGTAAATAATTGTAAACAAATTAATAAATCCAAAACAACCATTATAGTTCGAAGGAGATATTATATTATAGTTATTTATGAATTGATAAAAACGTTATCGTAATTTGGTCATCAGCCTTGTAAAATTAACTATAAAACGTATAAAATAGGCTGGTCAATAAATGACTACATCCGTACAAAGAATGACCGCGGTATAGCCCAGTGAATAACTGATTAATTAATTCACTTATTAAAAACCAGTAATTCATAAATATTTTGAAAAAATATATTTTAAACACTATACTTAGATGTACCTACGTGTAGTTTTTTTTATTAAAGTTTCTTTGGGAAGTCTATAAATCAGAGGATTTGTTGGCGCTTAGAAGATTATGCCCATCTTTTTTAATTGTGTCTTTCCAAGCTTCAACATTATATTGAAATCTTGTAAACTGCAATATAAAATTAATTATTTTAGCTATCCACTACAATATTACTTTTATTTCTTTCACTCAAATGAAAAACAAAACATACAAGATTGTATAAATAAACTAGCTGACCCGGCAAACGTTGTTTTGCCATGTAAATAATTTATAGAGAATTTCTAGTGTAGAAAAAAGGCTTATTGTTTGAGAGAAAAAGGAATTTTATCCAAAAAATAAAAAATAATAACATTTTTGGGGTGGACACCCCTTATCACTTAGAGGTTTGAAAAATAGATAGTAGCCGATTCTCAGACTTACCGAATATGCATAAAAAATTTCATAAGGATCGGTCAAGCCATTTCGGAGGAGTATGGGAATGAACATTGTGACACGAGAATTTTATACAGTGTGTCCCAAATAGAGTAGGCTAACATGGGTATCTTTCTTATTAATGAAGATAGAAGTTTGGTTAAATGGGCAATGTTTTGCAGTTTTTGGTGCCCATTCAGAGTCTGTTAAGAAAATTTTAAAATTCCGAATAGTTCCGAAGTTATCGTATAAAAACTGAAAATTGTCATTTTCTTTAATGTCAAATAACTTTGTAATTATGAATTTTACAAAAAAAAGTTTGATATAAAAATTACTAGGATTCATAAAATACAGATAGAAATTAAGTTAAAATTAAATTCAAAATGGCGGTTTTCAAGATATTGATACCAACTTTCTTATTTTAAATGGACGCCATATTGAATTTTTACATAGTTAAATAGCATTTTTTTTTCTTTTCAACCATGTATAACAATCCATATTTAAATAAAAAATTATTAACAATTTAAAATTTTTCTGTTTTAAATCAAGTGGGTATGAATTATCAAAGAATTATAAAACAGCATAATACAAGCCAGTCATTATATTTATTTTTTGACTGATATTGTAAGTTTTTTGAATAATAATAATTATTACTTTATAAATAATTCAAAATGGCATAGTTTTGAACTGAGCAGTGTGATATGTTTTGTACCTACATTAAATGTTACAAAAGCTCTTGCGTTGCTGCACAAACATACTTTAACAGTTTTCCAAGAAAAAAAAATGATAAAGATCATCTTCCACATTCTTTCAATTTGGTTACTGTAAACACCCACACTTCTGTATCTTTTAAAAATTTTAAGGTTCGGTTGCTTTTTTTTTGGAAAATTGTTAAATTATGTTTGTGCAGCAACGCAGGACCTTTTGTAACATTTAATGTAGGTACAAAACATATCATACTGCTCAGTTAAAAACTTTGCAATTTTGAATTATTTATAAGTCAATAATAATTATTATTCAAAAAAGTTACAATATTAGTCAAAAAATGAATATAATGACGTTGGCTTGTATTATACTCTTTAATTGTTCTTTGATAATTCATGGCTACTTGATTTAAAACAGAAAAATTTAATATTGTTAATAATTTTTTATTTAAATATGGGTTGTTATACATGGTTGAAAAGACAAAAAAAATTCTATTTAACTATGTAAAAATCCAATATAGGGACCATTTAAAATAAGAAAGTTTGTATCAATATCTTGAAAACCGCCGTTTTAATTTAATTTTGACTTAATTTATATTTGTATTTTATGAAACCTAGTAACTTTTATATTAAACTTTTTTTTGAAAGTTTTATAATTACAAAGTTATTTGACATTAAAGAAAATGACGATTTTCAGTTTTTATACGATAACTTCGGAACTATTCGGAATTTTAAAATTTTCTTAACAGAATCTGAATGGGCACCTAAAACTGCAAAACATTGCCCATTTAACCAAACTTTTATCTTCACTAATAAGAAAGATACCCATGTTAGCCTACTCTATTTGGGACACACTGTATATTAGATTAGATATATCATAAATGTAAATTAATTTTTTGAATGTTACAAACATTATTTTTCTTAACGGTCATTCACTGGTATGGGTCTTTCACTGGCTGTTTCACTCTACCATAATTTTTGCATACCCTTAAATGTAATTTTATTATGTTTTTAAAGAAATTACCAACTTTTAAATAAGTAAATTTAAAAATATCCTTCTTACGCTTTCCTCTCTCTTTCAAAGTTCGCGTTTAAATTTATAATTTATGCAAATTTTCGCCATAAATTTACACAACGTTATCATCGATTACTTGTAAATATTAATATTGCAATTAATTAGCTTTGCGTAGTGTTATCTTTAAACCTCATTATTCACAAGCAGACAACTAAGGCACGAAATTTAAAATTGAATCACTTTTTAAACGCCGTCTAACAATTTTCGCCAAGCTAATAACACGGGGAAAATCGTTCGATATCGAAAATCAATTCGAAAATTAAAATCTTCCTCCTTTCTACTATTTAATTATACGCTTGCATGAAAACGTGATATCGTGTTTACTTTTCGCTTTCCTGCTGTGCCTTATTTTTGTTGGGGTTGAGGGATGATTTAGTCGTCAACGTTTTTACAAAAAAAAGAAGGAAAGCAAGAAGCGTCGATTGTAATTGAAAATAATTTTTCTTACACTTTTTCCCCCTTTTTACAAACCACATTTTCTAAAAACCCAGCTTTTATATATTTTTTGTGATAAAAAGCATAGAAAACACGAGACTTTCGTTTTGTGTGTTTTAATAAGCGATTAAACGTCTCATTCGTGTGATAAAAAAACGCAAACATGCAAATATGTATTAAAAGAAAATATGCAAATAACTAAAAAAGGGTGGTTAACACCAGATAGTCGTTATGTTTATTTATGTCGTTATTAACAGACTGTTACACTTACATGTTTCTTGTAAAAAGGTAACGCACTTACTCTTATTACATTATTTTTTGCCTCTCAAAGCTTTACTAGGAACGTGCATGCAAGCTTGTTCAAAGAAAAAACGTAATCACATTTCAGTACAGGATCGGCGAATAAGTTCAAATACTATAGCGCAAAGATCAATGATTTTAAAGCGTGTTTTACAACGTAGGAAGCAATTTGATTGTTTTGGGAGACAATGGAAAATGTTATAGTTGCATAACGGCGAATCTCTTAAAATACTATTTAACATCAAAAATGCATAGAGCGACTTGTATCAACACACAAAAAAAATAAACAATAATAATAATTTTTAATAAAAAATGTTCAACAATTCTATTAATTATTGTAGATCATTTTGAAAAGTCCAGTGTGCAGATTTGAGGGTAAAATGACACATTTACGATTTTTCGAGAAAATAAAGTGCGCCGCTTTGCGTCGCGTTTTATTTGCCACCTCGCTCAGAAATGTGCCACTTTTCGCTCAAATTTTCGCATTTATCAGATTTATCTATATTACCGGTAATCTGAAAAATCCGGTATTGCATAGAATACCTAGATAATCAATATAATGCTTGAAACGTTCTATATTCTATGCAATACCGAATGTACAGCCGGCAAACTGTTTTTATTTTTGGTTCAGTATTGTCCCATTTGGTAGCGAGCAGGTACTATTTTACGACCCCGGTAAAGTACAGACCTGCTTCAGGAACCTAGCAATCCTGCCTACGCGAGCTCTTGATTACTCCCATCTCCCAATAGAGGGAGAAATCATGTCCTAGCCCTAACTCCTTACATACAATATCTATTCCTACCTATCCTTACCCCTCACCAACACGCTTGGCTAGCGCGGTGAGACATGGCTAAAAACCCCTTAATAAATCATGAAATGTCGAATTTAAAAACATATTTAGCCCAGGCGAGTAGAGCTAACAGCTCAGAATCTTACACTGTTAATACAGTCAGCCTCATGGATTCTGGGGGAGGCAGAAATTCGAGTAACAAGAAACAGACAGCAAAAAGGCAACAACAAGCAAAACATATATAATGTAGGGGGAAAGTGGCATGAAACAGCCAAGTTTTAAAAGATCCACTATCAATTACGCGGTAGTTTTCATACGAATCGTTTATGTATTATTATTTTAAGATAGCAACACTAGCCAGATATCCCCCACAAAAATTTGACCGTTCACCGTCAATAAACGGCGCCGATACGACGTATTGAAGATTTTGTCGTCAAAAAGTAAGGTTTTGAGTTCAGTTTATTTGTTTTCTAACGCCTATACGTACAAAACTAATAATAATATGATTACACTATAATTTTATAGATATATTAGGCCTTCTAATAACGTATATATTTTGTAGACTAATCTTTGATTTCATAGTAATTTTCGAGATTTTGTTTCTTGAGAGAATATGTTTTGATAAAACCGGACTGCAGTGTAATGAAAGAGCCACCTTTTAATTGCATAAAATGCAATAATAATTGTAGTAACAGCGGTCCAGAGTGGTACCGATGCAAAGTTGTAATGGTTGGGCATATAAATCCTGTGGCGTAAAAAAGAAATTGCATTATTTTTGCTAAAAACGTTTTTAAGTTTTTGCAATGATTGATCTCAAACGTCAAATTTTTTGACAGTTTCTTAGATTTATGTAAGTCAATATTTTATCCAGAATTTGCGTTATTTAAAACATTTTATAATTATATAAGATCTAAAATTATAGCTGAAGATTATTATTAAATAATATCTTCGTTAATGTGCAGTTTTAATCTTGTAATGAGAACATGACTTTTTCAAAACTTGGGTTGGCTTTTTCAATACCTATAGGTTATGAAAATGCCAAATTTTATTTTTTTTATAAATGATTAGAAGTCGAAAAATGTCGTTAATTTTGAAAAATGTTTTATGACATTACGTACATAAATGCATGAACAATTACAGATTTAAAAAAAAAATTTATTTATTTATGTCCTTCTATATTATTTATCCCTTTTTTTAAAACTGGCTGTTTTATGCCACTTTCCCCCTATATATCCACCTTTAATGTCATAACATTAGCGTCAGAAGAAAAACTAGCAGAGTTGGAAATAGAACTGAACAAAATTAAATGGAACGTTGTAGGATTGTCAGAAGTCAGAAGATGTGGAGAGACTTGCATCACTTTACAAAGTAGACATATACTGTTCTACAGAAGAAATGAAGAAAACAAAATCGGAGGAGTCGGACTGTTAATAAATAAAAATACAGCAGAAAATATAACAAGATATAAAAGTATAGCTGAAAGGGTAATCCTAATATAACTACTACAAATTAACAAACGATACCACTTGAAAATAATCCAAGCATACGCACCGACAATAGACCACGAAGATGAAGATGTCGAAAGATTCTACGAAGACATAAACCGAGCAATGCAAATTAGTAAAACAAAATATACATTGATATTGGGAGATTTCAACGCTAAAATTGGCATACAAGAAGAGATCAACGAATTAGAAATAGGCTCGTTTGTTTCAGGAATGCGGAATGAGAGAGGACATATGCTCATCAACTACGCACAAGAAAATAAGCTGTACATAATGAATACGTTCTTTAAAAAACCTGAACATCGACGATGGACTTGGCAAAGCCCTGGTGGAATAACAAGAAATGAAATTGATTTTATAATCAGCAATAACAGGAATATTGCAATGGACACGAGCGTACTAAACACAATATGCGTAGGGAGCGATCACCGTATGGTGAGAGCTAAGATATACATCAACACAAAGTCAGAAAGACGGAAATATATACAGAATAAACAAAGTCAAATTGATACAAACAATCTAAAATTGAAGAAGTCCCAATATCAAGAAAAAATACAACATCAAGTAAATCTCATAAGCGGCAACGAATCCTTAAATACTTTAAACACCAAAATAACACAATGTATAACGAAAACAGCTGAAAAAGTAGCAAAAAAGAGAAAACAAAAACAACAACGAATTATCAGAGAAACACTTGATCTAATAGAAAAACGAAAACAGCTAAAACGTGTTGAACGAAACAACACCTGCGAAATCATAGAGATGAATACAACAATTCGGAAGAAAATCAGTACAGACATCAGAAATTACAACAAGAAAGTAAAAGAAACAATAGAAAGGAAAGAGTCTAAAGAACACCGTGAAACTAATGAGGGAGGGTAAAAATAACATAACAAAACTTATGAATGAAAAGAACGAAGAGATAACACAAACAGAACAAATTATAAAACTAATAGAAAACTTTTATCAAACACTATATGACAACAAAGTAAACCCACCATATGGCAAAACAGAAGCAGTAAGAATATTAGTTCAAAACATAGGATCAGAAGAAATATCAGACATAACTAAAGAGAAAATAGCGAAGTCTCTAAGCAAAATGGCAAACGGAAAATCGCCCGGCGAAGACGGAGTAATTGCGGAAATGCTTCAACACGGAGGACCACCAGTATTAAGCCTACTAGATAAATTATATAACAAATGTATAAATGAAAGCACAATACCAGAAGAGTGGAATAATGCTACGGTGGTTTTACTATTTAAGAAAGGAGATAAAAGTAAACTAAATAATTACAGGCCAATTAGTCTCTTATCAGTGATGTATAAACTCTTCACAAAGATAATAACAGAACGGCTAACAAACAAACTAGGCAACTATCAACCAAGAGAACAAGCCGGATTTCGGAAGTGACTCGGTACACTTGATCACCTGCAAACCATCAGAACCTTGATACAGAAAGCCAACGAGTACAATATGACGTTATGAATCGCCTTTGTGGATTACGAAAAGGCGTTCGATTCCATAGAAACCTGGGCAATTCTAAACGCATTAAGTAACAATAGGATAGATCACAGATACACCACACTGATACAGAACATATACAAAAACGCAACATGTCAAGTAAAAGCGAATGGAGGAACTAAAACAAACATAATAAACATTAAAAAAGGTGTACGACAGGGCGACACTATTTCACCCAAACTCTTCACACTCGCCTTGGAAGATATGTTTAAAGAATTGAACTGGGACAATCAAGGTATTGTGATCGATGGAGAGAATTTAAATCACTTGCGTTTCGTCGATGATATCGTACTAATAAGTAAAAATAGAAAAGAACTGAAAAGAATGTTAGTTGAATTAAATAAAAAATCAAAACAAATCGGTATGAAAATGAACATGCACAAAACAAAATATATGACCAACGAACCAATGGATAATAAAAAGCAGGAAAACATACTAATAGAAGACCAGAAAATAGAGAAAGTAGACTCATACATATACCTTGGGCAAAAAATACAGCTTACTAAAAATAACTTAAAAGCAGACCTCACAAGAAGAATATCGTTAGCATGGACCATTTTTAGAAAACTACATATGATTTTTAAATCACAACTACCTAACACGCTTAAAGCTCGAACATTTGATCAACACGTTCTTCCAACACTGACTTATGGCACTGAAATCTGGGCAATTAATAAAAGCATAATCACAAAGCTACAAGTTACTAAGAGGCGATGGAAAAACGTATGTTAGGAGTTACATTGCAAGATCGTATAACAAACACCAAAATTCAAAAGCTATCAAAAGTAACAGATGTAGGATACCACACATGCAAATTAAGATGGAACTGGGCCGGCCACATAGCGAGGATGCAGGACAACCGATGGACTCGCAGACTTATCGAATGGCGACCTAGAGCCGAAAAAAGAAGTAGAGGTCGCCCATTGACGAGGTGGACAGACCATATAAAGCGACTCGCAGGCCACATGTGGATGCAAAAAGCGGCAAACAGACAAAAATGGCAAACGTTGGGGGAGGCCTACATCCGACGATGGATGATATAGCTTATGATGATTGTCCCATTTCATAGTGTCCGTACATGATAGTGACTTTGCGATTATTACACGAACTATAGCGCCCAATGGGTTATTATTATTATTATTATTTTTGGGGTTTTGGTACATAGCCCACAGCACCGCGGCCTAAAAGACCTATTGTGCCCCCAGTATTTAGTCCTCCTTTTCTAAGAGTCCTGTGTCTTTGAAAAAGTCCGGGATGTCTTTTGGGAGTATCGACAGGAGTTCTTGTGTCTCTACGTATGCGACTCCAAGTCTTCTGATCCTTGTCTCTACCAGTGCTTCGCAGTGTCAGATAATGTGGACCGGTGTTTCTTCCTCCATGTCGCACCTTCTACACATGGGATTGTCCACCAATCCCAATGTGTTGAGGTGTTTACTCAGCTTGCAGTGTCCTGTTAGTAGTCCCACAAGTTGACGTAAGTTCCTCCTGCCTAATTGCAGGATTTGAATAGTATATTTCCTGTCAGGTTTTGCAATGAATAATTTCGATTGTCTCAGTCCGGGCACTGATTTCCAGTGTAAGTGGTGTGTATCTCTGAGTAATAGCAATATCATTTGCTACTTTGCCGATAGTGAATTATAACTAATACGTCACTACGCATATGTCGGCTATGGAGGACGCGACTAAACGTTGAAAAAGCTTTCCGCACGATACAAGAATATAACCCGCCATGATATTAAACTATATCTGCAACTTTGCAAACCATGTCGGTAAAAACAAAATTGAATAAAAACAGGAATCATCAACAAGTCAATACTTTCATCTAAGTTTAATTCAGATTGTCAAGTTTATCTTATTGATTACCAATCTCGTCCAGATCGTAAATATTATATTATATAATAATCTATCAGTACCGCGGAAAAAGTAGTATACAATTTATTTGACATTTTTACATTGATCCAGCAATTTTATATATAATCTGACAACGGAAGAGAATACACAAACCAATTTTTAAGTAGTCTAAAAGCCTATTAGCCAACTCTAGATGTTGTGAATGTCTAGGGCAGTGTTGAGCAAGCTAATTAGGATATCGAGAACAGGCAGACAACTTGGATGCAGGATAATGTCAGTAGACGTTGGATTATTGGCCTACCATTTATATAGCTTATGAAGATTACAGCATTCTATTCAGGAATTAAAAGAAATCCTCGAGAAACTCTATGTGGGTCTAAAACAAAAATTGTTGTATCTTTACCTTTTGGCGATACTCATAACTTAGAAAGTGAAGAATGTCTAGAAAATGTCATTAAGTCGGTACCAAGTATTCCCGCTGGTCCTGGAGCTATAACAGAAGATCAAGATCATCCTTCCGATATTAATGATCAACCTATAGATGGTCCACATTTCTTGTAATGTGCAGTATTTGAGTTCTCCACTCCAATACTGTGTTTGTTCAGACGAGACAACGAGTGCTCATTCGTGTAAAAAATGTAGTAGAGGTATTCATTCCAATTGTGCTCCTAGAAAAAATATTTATGCTACCGTACTAAAGTTAATTGCCCTTTTTATGCAAAAAAACGCTTTAGCTATAGAGAAACGCCACAGCTCTAAAGATAAGTTTCAAGAGCAAGCGCAGAAAACGCTCAAAACGTCTAAAAAGTTTTTAATTAATTTAAGTTAAATTTTAAGTAAGTTTTGAGCTAACAAAAAATGTTTTATTTGTCCATCGTTCTATACTTTGCCCAATCTCCTATACTCTGTCCGGCCAACAAAAATAGTCAAGCCACGCCCAACTAAATTGAACCAATGTATGCGGTGCCCAGTTTCACACGGTACAAATTAATAATTAAGTTGATCCCCGTTCTTGCAGGACATAAATGCTTGTATGGTTGCTTGTGTTATGTGCTTTAAAAATTAAGCCAATAGAAAAAATTATATTTAAATTTAGCGCACATTTGTGGGAGTGGCTTAACTATTTCTGTTGGCCGGACAGAGTAGAATAGCATTTTATATAATTTAAAGGTATGGCGTACATTAGCGGGGTACAATATGTAATGGTTAAGGATAGGTAAAACATTTTATAAATTAGCTTGACGAACCCGTTATTGTATATGTTACAGTCAAAGCGTGCGTTTCAGTTAGAGTATAGGCTAACTAGGTAAACTATGCGTTTACTACCTTCTGTAGTAAATGTGTTGATTTCGGGCGAAAGAAAGCTTTTGCATTTATGAAACTTGCGAAGTGAGTGTAAACAAACAAAATTTGAAACATAACCTACTTATTGGCGTTATTTGTTAAAGCCTTTATAGTATTTATAGTTTTTTCATATTTATATAAAGGATGTTATAGTTTTTCATTAAATAATGCAATGCGATTTTTAAAATTATAACCATCTAGAACTAAATACTATTAAGTATTAAACAAATCAACAAATATTCATATGTAATAATAATTAGATAGATTTTACTCTAAACATTAGGAACTTTATATTACTAAGTATTAAACAAATCAAAAAAAAATTCTTAGGTAATAATAATTAATCAGTTAGAGTTCATTAGAAACATTATATTGCTAAGTATTAAACAAATCAAAAAAAATTCTTAGGTAATAATAACACTGTGCGACAAATTTTAAAAAAAATTAAGTACTCTCTTCAAATTTTTCTGTTTATCTATTTATACTTATGGCTTAATAACAATATACAGTGTGTCCCAAATTGAGTAGGCTAACATGGGTATCTTTCTTATTAGTGGAGATAGAAGTTTGGTTAAATGGGCAATGTTTTGCAGTTTTAGGTGCCCATTCAGATTCTGTTAAGAAAATTATAAAATTCCGAACAGTTCCAAAGTTATCGTCAAAAAACTGAAAATCGTCATTTTCTTTAATGTCAAATAACTGGGTAATTATAAAAATTACAAAAAAAAGTTTAATATAAAAGTTACTAGGTTTTATAAAATACAAATAAAATTAACTCAAAATTAAATTCAAAATGGCGGTTTCAAGATATTGATACCAACTTTCTTATTTTAAATGGACGCCATATTGAATTTTACATAGTTGAATAGCATTTTTTCTCTTTTCAACCATGTATAACAACCCATATTTAAATAAAAAATTATTAACAATATTAAATTTTTCTGTTTTAAATCAGGTAGCCATGAATTATCAAAGAACAATTAAACACCACAATACAAGCCAACGTCATTATATTTATTTTTTGACTAATATTGTAAGTTTTTTAATAATAATTATTATTGCTTTATAAATAATTCAAAATTGCAAAGTTTTTTACTGAGCAGTATGATATGTTTTGTACCTACATTAAATGTTACACAAGCTCCTGCGTTGCTGCACAAACATACTTTAACAGTTTTCCAAGAAAAAAAAATGATAAAGATCATCTTCAACATTCTTTCAATTTGGTTACTGTAAACATCCATACTTCTGCATATTCACATCCAATCTTTTAATAATTTTAACGTTTGGTTGCTTTTTTTTTGGAAAACTGTTAAAGTATGTTTGTGCAGCAACGTAGGAGCTTTTGTAACATTTAATGTAGGTACTAAACCTATGATACTGCTCATTTAAAAAACTTTTCCATTTTAAATTAATTATAAGGCAATAACAATTATTATTCAAAAAACTTACAATATTTGTCAAAAAATAAATATAATGACGTTGGCTTGTATTATGCTGTTTAATTGTTCTTTCATAATTCATGGCTACTTGATTTAAAACAAAAAAAATTAATAATATTAATAATTTTTTATTTAAATATGGGTTGTTATACATGGTTGAAAAGAGAAAAAAAAATGCTATTTAACTATGTAAAATCCAATATGGCGTCTATTTAAAATAAGAAAGTTGGTATCAATATCTTGAAAACCGCCATTTTGAATTTAATTTTGACTTAATTTCTATTTGTATTTTATGAAACCTAGAAACTTTTATATTAAACTTTTTTTGTAAATTTTATAATTACAAAGTTATTTGACATTAAAGAAAATGACGATTTTCAGTTTTTTTACGATAACTTTGGAACTATTCGGAATTTTAAAATTTTCTTAACAGAATCTGAATGGGCACATAAAACTGCAAAACATTGCCCATTTAACCAAACTTCTATCTTCACTAATAAGAAAGATACCCATGTTAGCCTACTCAATTTGGGACACCCTGTATATGTATTTTTTTTCTAACACGTACCATTTTTGAGATACGCTTATTAGTAAAAACCAAAAATTAAACATATACTACATACATATTTTAATTTTTTAAAAAATTTATTAAGAAAAACCCTAGACAAAAATTCTTATTAATATATTTGTACAGATTAAAACTATAATAAAAAATAGAAAAAAAAATTGTTCAAAATATACGTCAAATTTTCCTTTTATGTTGGGAAGTATCTTCTTGTTTCAAACGCCAGCAGTAATCGCCTAAATAGAAGGGTTCTAACGATCTTGATATCGTTCCTCAACCTTTTTACATCCTAGTGAAACCCCTCTCCTTGTTCATCACTTATGGCTCCAAGATTTGAAGGGAACCGAGAAATAGGAATGTAGAAAATGAATTTTTAGCGACATCCTGCATCCCATCTTCTTATATGCATGTAACAAATTGTTTACTAAGAATTCCGCATTTTTGGCTCTGTGATTACTCAAAAATCTTTTCACCACAGTTTTTAGCGATGTCCATGCGTCTAGCTCTTTATCATTTAGTTTTGATCAAAGTTTTGGTCTTTCATTGACTGACGTATTTGTGATCGAATTTATGAAATCAACAATAACATATCGAATCTACCATTAACACTTAATTCAAAGAATATATACTTTTTTGAGGCCAATTGCCTAATTCCTTCGCTAAAGTAAAATTAAAATTTAAGGATTTATAGATATTTATGTGATTTTTAATTAAAAACCACTTGACACCGTTTTTTCTGCATCTACGATTTAATTCATGGTTTGGGATCTCAGATTTCTGTATTTGTTTCGCAGTCCTTATTTCAACACTCACAAATAGTTAATTACAAAAATAAATTTTTATAAAATAAACATATTTCGTCAATAGCGATAACTTTTACAGATGCGTAAAGTGAGGGTTGTTAAAAGACTTATCGGCGGGTATCTCAAAAACAAGACGTGATAGAAACAAAAGATATTCACTTCCTACATACTGCAACAAATAGTAATCTATTATATCTATTAGTTTTCTAGGTACCGATATCGTGTCGCACAGTGTAATCAGTTAGATTTCACTATACTCTGTCCGGCCAACAGAAATAGTTAAGCCACTCCCACAAATGTGCGCTAAATTTAAATATAAAGTTCCTAATGTTTAGAGTAAAATCTAACTAATTATTATTACATAAGAATATTTTTTGATTTGTTTAATACTTAATAGTATTTAGTTCTAGATGGTTATAAATTTATAAAAAAACGCATTGCATTATTTATTGAAAAACTACAACATCCTTTATATAAATATGAAAAAACTATAAATACTATAAGGGCTTTTAACAAATAACGCCAATAAGTAGGTTATGTTTCAAATTTTGTTTGTTTACACTCACTGCGCAAGTTTCATAAATGCAAAAGCTTTCTTTCGCCCAAAAACAACACATTTACTACAGAAGGTAGTAAACGCATAGTTTACCTAGTTAGCCTATACTCTAACTGAAACGCACGCTTTGACTGTAACATATATAATAACTAAATATTCTATACAATGACTTAATTAACATCTACATTAATCTTTCTCTTTAAATTAAGAAATTAAAAAAATGATTGCGAATCCTGCTTAAAGCTTAGTGTGCAAAGTCGATAGAAAAGTGGCATATTTACGATCTTGAGAAAAGAATGTATTCCAGCCGCGTCGCGTTTCATTACTTTTTCCTCGCTCCGAAATGTGTCACTTTAGGCTCTAATGTACACATAATTCGCATACACTTTATTTATTTATATTAATATTCTCTCTTGCAATTCCAAAAACTACATTTAATTCAATTTAATAATTTAGGTGCGTAAAAAGTTATAATGTTTTTTTTTATAAACTTATATCATTTAGTTCTAAAGATCAAAACACGTTGACCTACCAAAGACAGGAGTATTACCTATAATATTTAATAAAAAATGTTTATTAATTAAATTACTTATTCTAGATGGTGACAAAAACCCGACTGTGTAAGTACATTTGAATTCCAAGTGGCACTTTCAGATTTCCTGAAAATAAAGTTGCCTTTTTATTCTGACTGTACAGTAGAAAAACAGTGCTGCTGGGATATACGCCCCTTAAAAACTTTGTTTACTTCGTGCCACTCTATTTGGACATTGAACTGAAAGTGGTAGGGTGACCAAACGTCCGGTTTTCTGGGATTGTCCCGATTTTAGGTACTTTCTCCCAGCGTCCCAAAAATGTCTTCTGGACGGTCTATTGTTCCGGTTTTACATATTTTACAAATTTCGTATTCGAAAAAAATAATACTATTTATGAGCAAGCAGCTCACTCGTTTATCTCCAAACCAGAAATATTAAAGCAAGTCTGGTCAACCAAAAAATATAAATAAGTGACACATTATTAATAAATAAAAAATTGACGATTTATAACTTATTTTGTTTTGCATAAACCATTAGAACATGATAATTCTAACCGTTTATGTACTTATTACATATAAGCACATGTGCGTATATTCCTGTGATTTAGATTTAATTGTATTGTTGTATTTAATTGTATTGTTTTGTAAAAAATAAATGAGAATGGGCTTGATGCGTTTTTTTTAGTGTCCCGGTTTGGTGTTTTCAAAATATGGTCACCCTAGAAAGTGGCATATTTCCAAACGAAAGAATTAAATAAAGCGCTACGTATAGAGGCATAGTTCATTTTCCCGAGTTCAGAAAGCCACTCTTGCCTCGTATTGCACAATCGTGTTTTTCAACTTTGGATATACCACACAGCGGGAGACTTTTTAAATTCTTTGACGGTAATGGTACTCTTATAATTGCAAAATTATGCATCTTATAAAACATTCGACATTAATATGTAATGGCATGGCTTTGTATCGAAACAGGAAGAAATATCTTAATTATGACATGTTAAAAAAGAAAATTAATGATGTAATCAATTTATTTTCAGTATATATTAACTATAGGACTTTTATAAAAGCAATGAATATTTTTGAGGCGTTGAGGTGCAACATGGCGCAAATAAAGTTGAGAAACACTGCTTTACGTTGTTCTTATATCCAGCTACCAAATACGACTCTTTTTAGTTTTAAAATTATAGAATTCTGTGAGAGAAATACATTACGTACCTATATAAGACATTTTATTAAAATTTTAAATAAAGTTTAACATGATTTACTAAGAACCCTAATTACGGTACTGAACAATTTTATAAGAACAAAAGGAAATTCTAAATACTTTTAACAATAAGAAGCGACAAAGAACTGTTAATCTCTTCAAAAAACCAACATGAAATCTACGAAAGCAAAAATATATTTAAATAATCACCAGCGATAAATCACAAGAAATTTATACGTCGCCAAAAAAAAGCAAATATTTGCTCGAAGTTAAAGAAAAAGAGGAGGGACGGAATTCTCTTAAGCAAAACTAATGCCACCCCCAAATTGCTGGAGAAGAAAGGTCATTAAAACGCAGTTCGTTTTTAAAATTTATGAACCACCCTCTCAAACAACATTAAATTAATATCTAAATCAATAAGCGGATTCTCGAAAAACAAATTTAAAATAAACCATGTCTTTTGGTGTTGTTTTAAAGGATTTTCAGGACACGTGAAGGATAAGCTTTATCCAATTCCTTGAAGACGTTTTTAACTTCTTTTAAAAACAACGACGTTCCGGAAATTTCAATTCAATCTTCGAAGTTAACAAGAAATAGAGAATTGTTAAAGCAAACGATACATACCTAAAATAGTAAAATCAATTTCAAATAGGAAATAAATAATAATTGAATAAAAGTACACTGTTAAAATTCTTTGTAAATTTACTACTTTTTTACTAAATAATAGCATAGTAAAATTACAATCATATGGAAAGGAATACACATTTTTAATAAAATTACATCTTATTATAATAAAGATACTAAAGGATTTGTAGTTTTACTATATTTTTGTAATTTCGCACTACCGTATATTCGATTTTATAAAAAAAGATGTACACGGAGAAAAAAAGATCGCCAAAATCACCATACGTATAGCTATTTTAGCTATACAAATCCTCAAGTTGACTGAACAGTTACCTACACGACGGAAACTGCACATGTTCACAAGAGTTCTTCGTTGAACGCTTGAGTCAAATAAATGTACCCTTATTATAAGTATAATATGTAGCGCTGTTTTGATAATACTATGAACTGTCAAATTAACTTAAAAATATTATTAAATTAGCCAATCGAATCGTTGTACTGTCAATATGTCATTTGAGGATACGTCAGATAGTTATTTTAACGATATTTTTTTTCTCCGTGTAGATATATTACACAAATTTGAAATTTAATTTACCAGTTATTGGTAAAATAACAAAAAAAATTGTAATTTGAATTACATGAAATATTTAAAAATTTAGAAAACATTATTCTCTTTATACAACTTATCTTTACCTTTCTACTATTTTTTGTGCTAATCGAATGCGGTTTTTTTTTATAATTCTGTGTTGTAATTTGTAATTCCAAATTTTATCAATTTCCTACAAACATTTTCAGTTTAATTTTACTACACGTGACTAAAATTACAAATCAAAAGTTGCAATTACAAAAAATTCCATGGTAATTTTACCACAGAACTTATCCCAACTCAATTTGGGAAAATTATAAAACATTTCTTACAATATTACTAAACATTTATCAAAAATGTGTTTTTTTTATTAAACTTTTAGGTTTTTTTATTATGTAGTAATTCTCAGATTAATGAGCAGAAATCAAACCAAAAACACTTATAATGAAGAAAGGATTATAAAAAAAAGTAGATAAACGTAGAAATGAATTTATAGCACAAATGCGATATCCCTTTTATATCGTGGCGAATGTAAGTTTTTTTTTAACTAACACATATGGTGCTTACAAGATTAAAACTGGTCAACAAGACTAACCATTAATTTATTTCTGATTTATTTCTGTGTTTTCGTGAAGGTGTAGCCGGGCTTCATGTTTACCGGCAAACCTCTGGATCTCTTCAATAACCGTAGGGATGCCTACATCTCGATGCAAGTCAGCGTTGCGTACATATCAGGGTGCATCTACTATGTTGCGCAGTACCTTGTTTTGAAAAGTCTGTATTATTTTTATATTACTATTTTTGGTGCAATCCCATAGTTGTATACCATACAGCCAAACTGGTTTTAATATCTGGTTGTAGATTAAGATCTTACTGTGTATTGGCAACTTGAATTTTCTCCCAATGAGCCAATAGAGTTGTCTGTATTTTATTCTTAGTTCGCTTATTTTCTTTTTCACATGTTCTTTCCATCTAATTTTTGCATCTAGTGTCATTTCTAAATACTTAGCACTGTTCTCGTATGGTACTGCGGTGCCATTAATATTCAAAGATGGTGGATCTTTTAGTCTTCTGTTCGTAAAGTTAATATGAGTAGATTTTAGTTCATTGAGCTTTATTCTCCATTGTTTCGTCTAGTTTAGTATTATTTTGCTGGCGTCCTGTAGTCTCCCAACGGCTACCTCTTGATCTGTGTCTACTGTCAGAAGTGCAGTATCATCCGCAAACGTGGCCACTGTAGTTCCCTCTAGCTTCGGTAAATCACAAGTATAAAGTAGGTAAAGGATAGGCCCCAGAACACTGCCCTGAGGTACACCCGCATTTATCGCTTTTAGTTCTGAATATACGTCTTCTTGTTTGATATCGGAAATGTATGATGTTAATATCTTTACATATTTATCTGGGAGCATTTTGTTAAGTTTATATATCAGTCCTTCATGCCAAACTCTATCAAAAGCTTGGGCGACCTCTAGGAATACCGCTGAACAAATTTGTTTTTCTTCCAAAACACATTCTATTACATCCGTAATTCGGTGTACTTGATCTATCGTTGAGTGTTTTTGTCTAAATCCAAACTGATAATTCGGTATTAAGTTGCCATTTTCTATAAGCGGCTTAAGTTTCTTAAGGAATAGTTTTTCGAATACTTTTGACACGATTGGCAACAGGGAGATAGGCCTGAAAGCTTAACATCGTTAGGTGGTTTACCTGGTTTCGGCAACATAATTACTTCCGCAAGTTTCCAGCTAGCGGGAACATGTTGGAGCCTCAGTACTGCATTGAAGAGATAAGTGAGCATGACTATGCCTTTTCTAGGCAACTGCTTCAGGATTTTGCCGGCGATCAAATCGTATCCTGGTGCTTTTTTTGGATTTAGATTGGTTGTTATTTCATTAGCTACATCTTTTGTAGTGACAGGAGTGATGTTTTCTGTTCTTGGGTTATTAATATTGTTTAAGGTGTTATCCGCTTGCGCTTCATTAGGAGTGAAGATGGCTGTTAAATGTTCGGCGAACATATTAGCTTTTTGTTCATTGTTTTTGGCCCATGGGCCGTTTCCAATTTTAACTGGTGGTATTGACGATATGGATCTTTTTATTCTCTTGGTAGCTTTCCAAAGCGAAAAATTGATGTCTTTATCTGCCGTTAAGTTTTCTAGAAAATAATTTGAGCGTTTGTTCTTTTAGATTTTGTATTTCTCTTTTGAGCTGTTGTGTTTTATTATTTAGAATGGTTTTGTCTGTAGGATCTCGCGAGTGTTGCCATTTTCTTCTGGCTCTTCTTTTCTCCTTGACTATTTATCTGATTTCTATTGGGTAATTTATACCTTTGGTTTTATACGTGACTTTCCTTGTATTATTATATGCTGCTGTCTGTATAAGTTTGATAAAGTTTTCAGCTTCGACTTTTAATTCCTCATTTGTTTTAGGCTAACATTTAAGTTGATATTGCTTTGTAATTTCATTTTGAAGCTTTCCCAGTCTGTGGTTTCATTCACTAGTGCTGCTCGTGTTTCCCTTTTTATTATCTTCTCACTCAGCGTCATAATCACTGCTGAATGATCAGATTCCAGGTCGAAGTTTTCCTCTAGCTCCATAAAATTTGGTGAAAGTTTTCGTGATATGAAGAAGTCCAACATATCTGGGATTTTATTGACGTCAATTGGCCAATATGTGGGCTTCCCTGTAGTATGATAATTACATCCTATTTCTTGAGCAGCCTTTCTTATCTCATTGCCCTTGGTGGTGGTTAATCGGGAACCCCAGTCAACATGTTTGCCGTTTAAGTTCCCACCTATAATGAACCTTTGGGTGTTGAAGGAGAATTTTGTAATCTTGTTGTTTAAGATTGTGCCTGGGTGGACAATAGATTGCCCCAACTGTGAGTTTTTGTTTGGTGGATTTGATCGCTATCACGGTAAGCTGCATATCAGCACGTTGTAAGTGCGACTCTTCGAAGTGATTAATGGATTCTTTAATAATAACCGCACTTCCACCGAATGCAAGTGACAACTTATATCCAGCAAACATCTAGCGGTAGTGTGTTTAAGTAACGCTGGTGCATAGGCACCCAGTTTCCAGTTTATTACGGAAGTGGTCTTCCTACAATTATTAATTAAAAATTATCGAATTTTATAAAATTGAAATGTAGAAAAATAAATCTACAAGAGACGTAAAAAAAATATGATTTGCAAATTTTCTTGTAATTTAAATTACAATATTGTTTTGTGATTTCACCAATCATTGTAGTAAATCAAACAACAAATATTTGTAGTTAAGTGCCACCGCTTTTTTTGTAAAACTACTATACTTCGTAGTGAAATTACAACTTGCATCTTATTTCAACAAAAGATTAATAAAATTATAACTCATTTCTGTCATTTTACTATAAAGTAGTGTAATATTGCTAGAAATGTATTGTTGCAACACACAGTTAAACAAATTTTTGATAAATGCTTGATAATATTGCCACAAATGTTTTTAATACAGCGTCTATAGATAATTCGCGCTTTGATAATTCGTACTGAAACGTTGGCTCCTTAAAAACCTTCGATAAACAATTAAAGGTCATGGTTCTATATAGAATGACTTTCTCTGAAAAAGCTTGAAAAAATATATCTTAATATACAATTTAAAATTGATCCAAAACTTGTGGCTTTAGTGAAAAAGGTGAGAACAAATCAAGTGATAGAATTAATGAAAAACGAAGCCTAGAAGATTCTATAGAATGAAATCGCGTATATTCCATACCGAAGAGCACTACATCACATTTTATGAGTTTGTCCACTTTGATGGTTGTTGGTTCTCCAACGGACGAGGAAATCTTGACATCCATAGTTACAAACACAGCAGATGGTAAAGCTGAAGTAACGCAACCGATTCATATCAGACTTATGAAACTGCGCCAGTTTTTACTACGATAACGCATTTTCGGCACTCATCAGCAGCTCATCAAAGACACTTATTCAATTAAATATCACGAATTTATTTACAGTAAATTAGCAAAAACAATTGAAATATATTTTTTAAATTGATTTATATAATTTGTTGTGATAATTTGTAAACTTTTTTTATCCACATAAATTTGTTTTTTTTAAATTTTGTTATCAACTTTTTTTAATTTAAATTCTGTAATGTGCCATACTCAATAATTCAACCTTTCTTCCTAGTCCCTCGGAGTATGAATTATCGACCGGCGACTGTATTCCAAAATTTAGTTGGTATAAGCTGTATAGTAAAATTGCAAAACTGTATTGTATTACTACTATATCGCGGTGCGTAAAAAGTTCCTACCCTTGTTTAGTAAAAATACCATGGAAATTTATAACAGTGTACCATAATAATTATTAAATAATAATCCATTGAAGTAGCTTATTAAAAAAGCTGCCGTTCTATAGAAAAGATTTGTAAAATCGATATGGGAATTGATGTATATTTTTTTATCTTTGAGAGTATAATAATGGAAGAAAATGACAATTAATTTATGTAAGTTTGATATTGGAGAGAGGGTTTAAATTCTTTCGGGCACAATAATGGGGATTCTTGCCGGAAACCCTTATAAACGACCACAATGCATCTTAGGTTTTCGGCTTATGGCTCGCGATATTCCACCGCATTTACATTATTATAGAAATTTATGTTTCAAAAATAGCTGCCATATTTTAACGAAAAGCTTAAACTTTCACGTTACAACACGTGTGTTCTTTTTTAATTAATTTTCATCCCCTAAAGAAGCGCCATCGTTTCCCTCACGTTCTCCCAGATTTACACAGCTTTTAGCTTTAATGTCCTTTCTTTTTTGCCTTTTGAAAAGCTTGAAAGGAGTAATTTTGAAAAAAAAGGAAAAACAAAGTAAGAAATAATTAAATTTCGTAAAATAACTAACAATGTTGTAATGAACATGCTAAAAGCAACCCCATAATTAGAAAGCATTGAAAAACAAGTGGGAGATGTGATTACAAAGCTGACATTTACCCCAAAAGAAATCAACATAATTCAAGCTTAATATCCAACATTAAAAAACGCTATAATTATATTTAATCTCGCCGAGTTATCTAAATTAATATCTAGCTTGGCGTGGCCGTGGAGCAATCCCAAAAAAATAATGCAAACGAAAAAACATCCCTACAGATAACTCGATTTCTGTTTTTACCATCGAGTGACTTTTGTTGTACATTTATTATTGATACCAAATGTGATTGACACGACTCTCTCTATTTGTGTTCCATTTTGTAATTCCCCTGAGGTTACTTCTAAGCTGGGGGTAATTTTCTACAACCCCCAAATTCGAGTCTATACGTACTCGCCTCTTTTCTCCTACTCGTTTTCAGTGCCCTTGTTGTTTTTTTTAAGGAATAATAATAATTTTTCTTAATATAAAAATCTCTCTAGCATTTCGTTGGTTTACTTTTATATTATCCGAGGGTGAGAATTTTCATCTTTCAAGAGGGTAGTTTGCTTTCTCTTGAGAAAACATCGTTTATCTAAGAAGGGGAGTGCTTTCGCAATATAAATATCGCATCAGCTGATATAATAACAATGTTATTGTGAAAAAATGTTTCCTTTCCCCTTCGTTCTTTTTTTTCTGATTGAACGCCTCGGATTATTGTTTAAGAATGGAGTGTAACGCTTAAGTAACATATTTAGCACCCCTTTTCTCTTCCCTTTTTAAAATTAGCTCTTAGCTTTAAATATTACCTAATCATTTTTCTTGTAGTAGGTAAATTAAAATCTTAAAGGCTATTAACAAAATATTATTATAAAAAGAACTAAAAAAATTAATTTAATTAAACGACTTTTTCAATGGCTGGCTGATTACAAACGCAATCTTAAAGATTATCGTACAAATGTTATTCTGTTCTCGATAATCCGTAACTACATAGTCCACTGGTAGCTCAATTTTTGAAGTTATACATATTTTGGCGCTTGAGATTACAATTTTAGCAGACAAAGGAAGTTGTCGCGTACAGTTATAGCTGTATGAAGTTCACCAACTAAGAAAGTAAATTAATTATTGTGATTCAAGCTTAAAACCGAGTGTGCACATACCTCGCATTTATTGGATTGGTCTATATCAATCATTTCGGCTTCAAATCAATAACTTTTTTGAAATTTTGTATTCGAAAAAAATTATAGCATTTACTTTTCTACAATAGCTGTTTAGAGTACAAAATCAGATGTTTTCAGACTTTTTGATCAGTGGGCCAAATATTGCAAAAATAATGGGCCATAATTTTTTTTTTTAATAATTATCGATAAATTAGTATTCAGAGTTTAGAGCGCCATGGTAGCAAAGAAAATATACACCTTTGTATTTTGATCGCACAACTTTTAACGCAGTGCATATATATTTTAATAAATTTATAATTAAAAAAATTATCCATAACATTTGAGAGGTTGAATCAAGTTTGAGGACCAGATTGCAGTAGCTTGCGGGCCATATTTATTCCACGCACCGCACTTTTGGAACCCCTGCTGTACACAAGCGCAAGGTGTGCAAAACACGTGGTTATATTTGATTTGGTTTCACCAAAGACGTATAACTTCTAACGTGCGTACATAAGTACACGCACCGGGTTTTTTTATTTAACTTGTATGTTTTTACAAATCTATTTTACACTTTGGAAATTTTTTGATAGATCATCACAATTTGTATTTTTTGCAGAACTTGTTCAATAAAAAAAATTCAGTTCTAGTTAGCAAGTAAATCAGATTATTGAAAATGTCTTTTATTTTAAATCCAACTTTTATTACGAGTTATTCGATAATGTGCCTTCTAAGATGAATGCTGAATGCACAATACAGTAATGTTTGTTTTTATTTTATTATTTAGCAAAATAGGTGTTATGTAATATGAAACAACAATTCTTTATAACACCTAACAAATCACATTAAAACAAAGCCATTCAATTAAAAATTGGAAAATGTGTGTTTTTTATTAAAAATAAAACCAATTATTTTCTGACTAGCTTTGTTATTTTACTGATTTATTTATTTCATTTCACTGTTCAAGAACTTTAATACTACGTAGTTATAACAATTACCTAAATAATTATTTAAACTGTTTTCAATTCATTTAATTTAATAGTATGTATATTGGATAAAGAGTCCAGAGATGAATCGTCGAGTGAGGTAACGTTAGGAATGAAGAATCAGGCGATGAACCGCCGGTGATGAAAAGTCCCTAAGCCCTTGTTTTGTTACACAACAGATACGCGACAGCATCGTATCTTAGGCTGCGACCATACGAAGGTGAAATCACGCCTCGTTTTAGCGCGAAAAAATACACTAAACTGAATGTATATTTAAATGGCGGAAAATTACGCCGTACCTTTTTTGCACTTCCATCTTCTTTGTTGTCATTTCACCATTAAATTTTTAGAAAGCCAGGTAATAATAATAAAAGTGCGAAAGTTCCTCGTTTTTATGATTAATAGATAAAAATAATGAAAACCAGTTTTTGAAGAAAGATTACTGCATTTCTGTTATCGTAGCAGCAGTAACTAAAAAGTACAAGAAATGGAATTTTTAGTTTGTCATGAAGAGGCAAAAAGTTCCCCTTTGCCGACAGGATGCTTAATATTGGATGAATCCCGTATTTTCGTTGACGCGCACATAAACCGCACACAAGTGCAATACAACATGCAATAACTGCATTTGTATTTAAAGATATTTGCTTCACTTTATGAAGGCTCCGAAGTGATAACACGTTCTTGTGCCCAGAGTACAGAGCGATGATTTCTAAACTAGGAGGCGCGCGTCCCCGTGAAGTCCCAGACTAGTGCAAAGCGGAATGCTAAAAGGTTGGTAAAAATTAAATTTTTTGAACTAATAAATTTTGTCTATTTTAAAATTTGTCGTATTATTTTATAAAATTTACACGCTACTTATTTTACACGATCTTACAGACTGTTTACGAAACTGCAAATTCGAAAAATTTTCAGCAATGATAATTATTTAAAATATAAATTTTTGCATTGTATTTTTAATTAATTTTAGAACAATTCGTTGGATGACACTAATAGCTTATAGCCATAAAAAAAAATTTTATACGGAAAAAAAGTAATTTATCTAAAATATTCCTAAACCTCGTTTTACAGTAAATCCGTTTTACCGTAAATCAATAAAAGTAAAATGTGGATAATTTAGTCATTTATTGTAATCTAAAATTAAAGTACCATACATTCGCATGAATTAGATGTACCATTAGATGTACATATATTTTTGATAAACGGATGCATCAAAAAACTTGTCAACTTTTTTAAATAAAAAAATTAATTTTAGTATCTGATCAATTTACATATATTTTGTTTTGTTTTTGATTTGCACGGTTACCCATACAATAAATTACGATTTCAATTTACATAGTTTCCACCGGAACCTACGAACCGTGTAAATCAAGAAATAGGTGTACTGTGGGTTGGCGCCAAGATTAGATCTTTTTTAAGAAAGGCGCAAAAACAAAATTTGAGAATCGCTGGTATAGAAGGATTTACTCGCAATAAAAGGCGCTCGTGTGGCATACTAGAGAGGCAATTCTGACAAGCGTAAAAAAGGCGAAATCTACAATGTGTTCTTGTAGTTCTACCGTTTCGATGCAGTAGCGCATTCCAAAAACCAGTTATTGCACCTTTCGCATCTTTGTATGGTTCCTAATTGTTACAATCTACCTTCAAAAAAGTTTCTAAACTTAATATTACGCAAAAGTCTAAATCAAATTTTTTGATTAAAAATAAATGTCACAAAGTAATCTTACCAACATTGACTTCTGTCAGTATAATCTAAAATTGGTGAATATAATTAAAGACGTACCGCCGCCTTCAACTGGCGTACATACTATTCCACTGTCTGATTTTCAACAATAAAGCGCACCTGGTATTATCTTACATTTATTATTCTAATTACTCTGGCGACGTTATTAACTCTTGTTTATACATAAAACTATTTGTGCTCAAAATACATAGGGTGACTATATTTTAAAAACACCAAACCGGGACACTAAAAAACGCATCAGTCCCATTCTCATTTATTTTTACAAAACAATTCAATTTGAATCAATACAATTAAATACAACAATACATTTAAATATAAATCATAGAAATATAAGCACATGTGTTTATATGTAAATGGTTAGAACTATCATGTTCTAATAGTATACGCAAAACAAAATAAATTTTATATCGTCAATTATAAATTATAAATAATGTGTCACTTATTTATATTTTTTGGTTGACCAGACTTGCTTTAATATTTCTGGCTTGGAGATAAACGAGTGAGCTGCTTGCTCACGAATACACTCCAAATCCAAGTGTTTTAAAATAAAACATGTATTGCTTGCCCAAGATAAGGTGGCGGGTGAAATAGTCCCGCCTACGGATGTGCATGAATAGAGAAAGTCCTGCAAGGTTGAGGTACAGTCGAGAGAGAAATGAAAATACTAATCGGGTGTTCCGTTTCGACGAAACCCTTTAACTTTATTTTGAAAACGCGTTCTTCACCTGAGAACGGGACTTAGGATCCATCCGTAAAGTGTGCCGTCAATAGCTTTTACATTTCTAATTACCTATCCTGATAAGAAGCGGGGACTAAGACGTGAAAATTTACTACCCTTTTTTACCTATTTCCCAAGTTCCAAGAATTTTAACCAGCTTCCCACGGACTCTTTCATTCATGCAAAATTGCTTTGGTATATAAGACACCAAACATTTCGAATCTTCATCTAAGAAACCAAGTTTTTTTTTCATTTGAATGATAGTACTTTATATAAATATATTTTGATATGTATGTATTTTATCCACTAATAATTATTAGTCCGGTAATTAAAATATTTGATTCTCTGCCGCTAGTAAGTACGTATTTATGTTCATGAGGTTTAGTTTATTTACAGTTTTTATTTATTTCAAATAAATAAAATATCCGAAAAAATTTTATATTTCACGTATTTTTTCACCAGAATGTACAAAAGCCGAGCGTACAGTACGTCTTTTTTTATCCGAATGCGTTCTCTCTTCATCGTGTGCGTCGCTTGTAAGATTCTCACCCGCCACCTTAAATTGGTCAAGTAATAAGTGTTTTTTTCATTCTTAGTGTTTAGAAATTAAACTGTAAAACGTTTAAACTATTACATAAAACATTACAAGTGTTTTAAAAAGAAATATAAAACACTAAAGTGCTTTATTTAAAAACGCTTTATCCGTTTAATAATAAAAAAAAAACACTTCTAACTGTTTAGTCATGTACCGTGTACTTTTATATAAAGTGTTTTAAAATAAAACAGATTCTATCAAATTAAACGTTTACGGAGAAAAACTTTTCGGCTATAAAACGTTTGTATAATAGAACTTTAATTTTTTAAAACACATCAAATTATTGAAGTCACTAAATTATATCTGTAATTGATATAACAAATAAATATGTATAATTTTATAAAATATTATTATTGTTATTAAAATAAGTTTTCAAATTGTTAGTTATTGTAGGTATTATCCTACAAATTCTAATCGATTAAAATTAATTAAAAAAATAGAGGTTAGATTTTTTATTTGAAAACAGGCGAGAGGGTGTGGAAAAATTAAAAACTCAACATTGATAATTTGTTGTAGATGATTAAAAAATTTCTGGTATCGATAACTGTTCAGTTGGAGTTCATAATAAATAGTTTCAAGCCTTGATATTACAAATAAAATTGGTCATTTAATATACAGATATCATTAATTTCTGCTAATAATGGCATTATTTCTTCATTACATTCAAGTAAAGCTATACTGTTATGATTGTTTGAAAAACTACCCAGCAAACCGGTTTCACCCTCACAATGCTGTGTTTTTTCAACGGCAAGCACATTTGTTACGTTCAGTATTTAAGCGAATGTTTAACCATTCGTTTGCGCTAACGCCTGTGTTGGGGGCTATTGCTAACTTCCCAAATTTCGATGATTTTCAGGTTTTAAATCTTTATTGCTTTTTAGTTACAAACATTGTATTTTTATTCTAATGACATATCTATAAACAACTCTCTTTTTTATTAAACAATGCTTAGGCCATCTTGATATTATACTAAACATACCGCCCACATTGAAATATAATTTCAAGAAAATAAATGTAACTTAAGTAATTCTAATAGTCTATTGGTAAGGGACACACTTTGGTTAACGGTCTTTTTAATATTCCACTTGTAGTTTTAATTTCAATCACTCGGTAACTTGATCTAAACCGGGATGTATTTTAATAATACGACCCATCATCCACTTATTGGGAGGTAGGTTATCTTCTTTTATAACAATTATGTTGCCTTCTTCTATGCCTTTACTAAGTTGCTTCCATTTTGTCCTTTGTTGTAACTGGGTAAGATACTCTTTAGACCATCTTTTCCAGAAGTGTTGTTTAATTTGCTGAACTCGTTGCCAGCGTGATAATAAATTTAGTTTGAGGTGTGTAATATTTGGTTCTGGTAGAGCAATTAGTGAGTCTGAGATTAGAAAATGTGCAGGAGTTAATACTGTTAAGTCATTTGGATCAGATGATAATGGAGTAAGAGGCCTTGAATTTAAAATAGCTTCGATTTGAATCATAAGTGTTGTAAATTCTTCAATTGTCAAATTTGTTTGAAATGCTACACGTTTAAGATGAAATTTTACTGATTTTACTGCAGCTTCCCATAGCCCTCCAAAGTGTGGTGCTCGTGGAGGTATAAAATGCCATTTGATATTTAAAGCAACTGATTCAGTTATTAATTTATGTTTGTGAAGTTGATTTTTGAATAATAAATTTAATTCGTTTAATTCTCTGTTTGCCCCAATAAAGGCTGTAGCATTGTCGGAGTATATGTTTCCACATATTCCTCTGCGTGAAATAAACCGTTGTAATGCGGCCAAAAATGATTCAGTTGTAAGGTCAGTTACAAGTTCCATATGAATGGCTTTCGTAGCAAAACATATGAATATACAGATATAAGTTTTAACTAATCTTTTTCCACGTCCTTTTGATTCTTTTAACAGAAATGGCCCAGCATAGTCCAATCCGCAGTTATAGAAAGGGCGTGCTGGTACAATTCTATTTTGTGGTAAATTTCCCATAATTGGTTCTAGATTTGATGGTTTGGAACGAAAACATCTTACACACGTTCTCAATATTTGTCGAATTCTTGATCTGCCATTTAATGGCCAATATCGCTGTCTTAAAGCTGTCAATATTAGTTGGGAACCATGTAGTTGTCGCAAATGTTCGTTTAGAATAATCAATTTAGTAAGAGGGTGTTTAGAAGGAAGAACTATAGGATATTTAGTGTGTTCATGAATGTTAGAATGTTTTAATCTTCCTCCAACACGAATTAAACCATATTCATCAATAAATGGGTTTAATGTTTTTAATTTACTGCTCAGTGAAACGTTCATTTGTTTACGCAATTGGTAAATTTCTTGGGAAAATTCTTCTTGTTGACATAATTTCAACAGACATTCTAATGCATTATTTAGTTCTTTCACTGTTAAATGACCAGTGGTTTTGGTTTTATTTTTAATATTGTATATAAATCTTAAACATAATGCAACCGTTCTTTGAAGTTTAGTCAAACTACTGTATTTAGTAAATATGTCTGATTTCATAGTTGTAATTAAACATAAAGTTTGCCTTAATTCTGGTAATGTCTCATCTGCTAATTCTTCATGTTTGAATGTTGGCAAGTCAAAGTAATTTTCTTGCAATAAATTTGGTCCGTGCCACCATAAAGTTGAGTTTTTTAATTGTTTAGGATTCATTCCTCTAGATAATATATTAGCTGGATTATCCTCACTACGTATGTGGTACCAATCAGTTATGTTAATTAATTGTTGAATTTCTGTTATGCGATTTGCTACGAATATTTTAAATTTAGATGGTGTACCCTTAATCCAATTTAGTACAATGGTCGAATCTGTACCATTAGATGTACATATATTTTTGATAAACGGATGCATCAAAAAACTTGTCAACTTTTTTAAATAAAAAAATTAATTTTAGTATCTGATCAATTTACATATATTTTGTTTTGTTTTTGATTTGCACGGTTACCCATACAATAAATTACGATTTCAATTTACATAGTTTCCACCGGAACCTACGAACCGTGTAAATCAAGAAATAGGTGTACTGTGGGTTGGCGCCAAGATTAGATCTTTTTTAAGAAAGGCGCAAAAACAAAATTTGAGAATCGCTGGTATAGAAGGATTTACTCGCAATAAAAGGCGCTCGTGTGGCATACTAGAGAGGCAATTCTGACAAGCGTAAAAAAGGCGAAATCTACAATGTGTTCTTGTAGTTCTACCGTTTCGATGCAGTAGCGCATTCCAAAAACCAGTTATTGCACCTTTCGCATCTTTGTATGGTTCCTAATTGTTACAATCTACCTTCAAAAAAGTTTCTAAACTTAATATTACGCAAAAGTCTAAATCAAATTTTTTGATTAAAAATAAATGTCACAAAGTAATCTTACCAACATTGACTTCTGTCAGTATAATCTAAAATTGGTGAATATAATTAAAGACGTACCGCCGCCTTCAACTGGCGTACATACTATTCCACTGTCTGATTTTCAACAATAAAGCGCACCTGGTATTATCTTACATTTATTATTCTAATTACTCTGGCGACGTTATTAACTCTTGTTTATACATAAAACTATTTGTGCTCAAAATACATAGGGTGACTATATTTTAAAAACACCAAACCGGGACACTAAAAAACGCATCAGTCCCATTCTCATTTATTTTTACAAAACAATTCAATTTGAATCAATACAATTAAATACAACAATACATTTAAATATAAATCATAGAAATATAAGCACATGTGTTTATATGTAAATGGTTAGAACTATCATGTTCTAATAGTATACGCAAAACAAAATAAATTTTATATCGTCAATTATAAATTATAAATAATGTGTCACTTATTTATATTTTTTGGTTGACCAGACTTGCTTTAATATTTCTGGCTTGGAGATAAACGAGTGAGCTGCTTGCTCACGAATACACTCCAAATCCAAGTGTTTTAAAATAAAACATGTATTGCTTGCCCAAGATAAGGTGGCGGGTGAAATAGTCCCGCCTACGGATGTGCATGAATAGAGAAAGTCCTGCAAGGTTGAGGTACAGTCGAGAGAGAAATGAAAATACTAATCGGGTGTTCCGTTTCGACGGAACCCTTTAACTTTATTTTGAAAACGCGTTCTTCGCCTGAGAACGGGACTTAGGATCCATCCGTAAAGTGTGCCGTCAATAGCTTTTACATTTCTAATTACCTATCCTGATAAGAAGCGGGACTAAGACGTGAAAATTTACTACCCTTTTTTACCTATTTCCCAAGTTCCAAGAATTTTAACCAGCTTCCCACGGACTCTTTCATTCATGCAAAATTGCTTTGGTATATAAGACACCAAACATTTCGAATCTTCATCTAAGAAACCAAGTTTTTTTCATTTTAATGATAGTACTTTATATAAATATATTTTATATGTATGTATTTTATCCACTAATAATTATTAGTCCGGTAATTAAAATATTTGATTCTCTGCCGCTAGTAAGTACGTATTTATGTTCATGAGGTTTAGTTTATTTACAGTTTTTATTTATTTCAAATAAATAAAATATCCGAAAAAATTTTATATTTCACGTATTTTTCACCAGAATGTACAAAAGCCGAGCGTACAGTACGTCTTTTTTTATCCGAATGCGTTCTCTCTTCATCGTGTGCGTCGCTTGTAAGATTCTCACCCGCCACCTTAAATTGGTCAAGTAATAAGTGTTTTTTTCATTCTTAGTGTTTAGAAATTAAACTGTAAAACGTTTAAACTATTACATAAAACATTACAAGTTTTTTAAAAAAGAAATATAAAACACTAAAGTGCTTTATTTAAAAACGCTTTATCCGTTTAATAAATAAAAACATTTCCCTAACTGTTTAGTCTTTGTACCGTGTACTTTTATATAAAGTGTTTTAAAATAAAACAGATTCTATAAAATTTAAAAAACGTTTACGGAGAAAAATTTTTATAAAACGTTTGTATAATAGAATTTTTTTTTAAAACACTTTTATTAAAAATTTTCTTAATTAATATAACAAAAAAATAATATTTTTTTAAAATTATTATTTTATTAAAATAAGTTTTCAAATTGTTGATTGTTATATCCTACAAATTAATCGATTAAAATTAATTAAAAAATAGATTAGTTTTTATTTTAAAACAGGAGATGTGAAAAATTATTTCACATTGATAATTTGTTGTAGATGATTAAAAATTTCTGGTACGATAACTGTTCAGTTAGTTCATAATAAATAGTTTCAAGCCTTGATATTACAAATAAAATTGGTCATTTAATATACAGATATCATTTTTCTGTTAATAATGGCATTATTTCTTCATTACATTCAAGTAAAGCTATACTGTTATGATTGTTTGAAAACTACCCAGCAAACCGGTTTCACCCTCACAATGCTGTGTTTTTTCAACGGCAAGCACATTTGTTACGTTCAGTATTTAAGCGAATGTTTAACCATTCGTTTGCGCTAACGCCTGTGTTGGGGGCTATTGCTAACTTCCCAAATTTCGATGATTTTCAGGTTTTAAATCTTTATTGCTTTTTAGTTACAAACATTGTATTTTTATTCTAATGACATATCTATAAACAACTCTCTTTTTTATTAAACAATGCTTAGGCCATCTTGATATTATACTAAACATACCGCCCACATTGAAATATAATTTCAAGAAAATAAATGTAACTTAAGTAATTCTAATAGTCTATTGGTAAGGGACACACTTTGGTTAACGGTCTTTTTAATATTCCACTTGTAGTTTTAATTTCAATCACTCGGGTAACTTGATCTAAACCGGGATGTATTTTAATAATACGACCCATCATCCACTTATTGGGAGGTAGGTTATCTTCTTTTATAACAATTATGTTGCCTTCTTCTATGCCTTTACTAAGTTGCTTCCATTTTGTCCTTTGTTGTAACTGGGTAAGATACTCTTTAGACCATCTTTTCCAGAAGTGTTGTTTAATTTGCTGAACTCGTTGCCAGCGTGATAATAAATTTAGTTTGAGGTGTGTAATATTTGGTTCTGGTAGAGCAATTAGTGAGTCTGAGATTAGAAAATGTGCAGGAGTTAATACTGTTAAGTCATTTGGATCAGATGATAATGGAGTAAGAGGCCTTGAATTTAAAATAGCTTCGATTTGAATCATAAGTGTTGTAAATTCTTCAATTGTCAAATTTGTTTGAAATGCTACACGTTTAAGATGAAATTTTACTGATTTTACTGCAGCTTCCCATAGCCCTCCAAAGTGTGGTGCTCGTGGAGGTATAAAATGCCATTTGATATTTAAAGCAACTGATTCAGTTATTAATTTATGTTTGTGAAGTTGATTTTTGAATAATAAATTTAATTCGTTTAATTCTCTGTTTGCCCCAATAAAGGCTGTAGCATTGTCGGAGTATATGTTTCCACATATTCCTCTGCGTGAAATAAACCGTTGTAATGCGGCCAAAAATGATTCAGTTGTAAGGTCAGTTACAAGTTCCATATGAATGGCTTTCGTAGCAAAACATATGAATATACAGATATAAGTTTTAACTAATCTTTGATTGTTTGAAAACTACCCAGCAAACCGGTTTCACCCTCACAATGCTGTGTTTTTTCAACGGCAAGCACATTTGTTACGTTCAGTATTTAAGGGAATGTTTAACCATTCGTTTGCGCTAACGCCTGTTTAATGGAATGGTGTGTGTATTTCAGTTGCCGGTTTAGCTTAAACAATTCGTTAAACAGCCGATTTACTAATTGCTCTATTCAGTGCGATTAAACTTTCGTTAGCATAGATTAAACAGAGTAAGATGCTCTGATCAACGGTAAAAAAAGGGAAACAAAATTGCGACTACCACGCCGCAATTGGCAGTGCAAAGGAACTACATATAATCAGCGGCAGATTCAAATTTATTATTTGAATATATTTTCATTGAAAAACATATACATAAAAGAGGTAAATAAAACTCACTTATAGTTTTTAACATACAAGGATATTTTATAAACCATTTGTTATGCTTTTTGTCATAATTAAGCCTAAAAGGAAAGTTTGAATCCGAAATCAAAATGTAAACAATTGTGTTACAAGAATTTACCAAGATTTTGACATAAAACTAACCTTATGATAATAATAACAATATACATAAAAATGACTTACAAAATAGCCCTATTAATTTTATATTATATGAAAAATTTAATATGGATTACAACTAGAACTTACAATCTAATTAACAACAATCAAATAAATATGTTAAAGATTAAAAATTGTGATTTTTTTATGCATTCCTATATAAAACATTTTAAATGTTTTAGAATTAAACATTTGTGGTGTTTATCTTACATTAAACACTACGTAGCGTTTAGTTAGTGACTACAAGTATTTAAACGCTTAAAGTGTTTTAAAATAAAACACTTGGATTTGCAGTGTAGCATTACTTTTTTCGAATACGAAAGGAGACGGCCCATATGTGGCAAAAAATCCCCGGATGTGCACCGAAATTTAATTGCAGACTATGATAGTACACAGTTCACTAAGTTTCACCATGCCTGACAAAATTTTCTAGTGTAATGGGAACATGGTCAAAATCACATTAGAAGTTTTGTCGATGTCGATCTTAAATCTGCATTTTTCGATACTCCTCATGAAACGATGTTGAAAAGATATTACGCAAAATGTCAGAAAAAAAATACATTTGTTCAAGAAAAGTTTAAGTACAGTCAAAGCTCCATAAGTCGAACCTGGATAAGCCGAATTTTTGATAACTCGAATCTGTTTCCCTAGAACTTGCATATTTCATTGTTAATATTTTTATATCGATAACTCAAATTTTTGATAACTCGAATTATTTTTAGTTTCCCTTCAACTTCGACTAATCGAAGTTCAACTGTATATAAGAAAAGTCGCTACAATTTTTTTGCTTTGCTGACTTTGTCACCTCTCGGACAGCAGCGCATACTTGCATATCACTGTTTTTCGGCAACTCTTATGCATTAAATTTGGAATTTGCAACCACAACCACAATTCACTTCTAACAACATTTTGACCATGTTCCCGTTGTAGCAAAATTTTTTGCGACCCCTTGTTGCACTTGTTTTTCAACGTACTACACTAATCTGCAATCAACTTTCGGTGCACATCCGGAGATTTTTTGCCACATATGGGCCGTCTCGTCTTGTAAAATATGTAAAACCGGGACAATAGACCGTCTCGAAGTCACTTTTAGGACGTCGGGACAGAGTACCTAAAATCGGGACAATCCCGGAAAACCGGAAGTTAGGTCACCCTATAAATACACAAATGGCTGTCAACAATTTTAAGTTGAATGACTAAAAAATATTTTTTGATATCAGATTTTCTTTAAATTTTTATGGTTTATAGTTAAAAGTAATCTTTACAAAATAGGTCCGATTAAAATAAAATTTACCGTTTGGAAACTGTAAATAAATATAAAAGTTTGAGGTTGTAAAACTTATCGCATAAAAAAATACCGTATTTTATTTTTTTTTAATATCAATAGGTATGTGATCAAATTTACTTTAAACTCGAGTAGATTGTGGAGTAAGAATTTATTAAATGTTAAAAAAGAATCAAAATGACACACCATTTAGTTATTGTGTTATTAAAACTACAAAGACCACTATAAAAAACTTAGAAACTAGTGATTTAACATTTCTTTTGAAATATTTCATTTAACTTTAAAAAATCGTACAAAGTCAATTAAAAATGTTAAAAACTTTAATGTTTAAAAAAGGTAAAAACTAGTTCAAAGGGTGGCGGAAAAATTTAACAGAAATACAATTCTTTGTATTAATACATTTTTTCCATTTAATAATGTATGATTTTATTAAATACACTTATCCCTTCTTTTACGCGCTAATAGTTTTACATGGTTCAAACTACATATATTTTATACTAGCTGTTTCGCCCGGCTCTGCACGGGTATTGCGCATTTCGAAGTAAAAACTAATTTTTTTCAAAATACAATATGTATAGCCTATGTCAGGAGTTCCCAATCTTTTTTATACTGGGACTCCCTTTACAGGTTGTAATTTTGCGACGCTTTTAAAAAAGAATATATTTGTTTGTTGCTCTAGCAGTCATTAAGATTAATGAATTTATTTCTTATTTTTATTTAATTATAGCTGGCCCAGCGAACTTCGTACCGCCTCAGAATTGAATAATGTGTCAAAATTCAATAACTAAAAATTAGCAGAAAACCAAAAAATAAAATACACATACACTATTTCCACAAAAAATTCATATACGTGCCAATTTTCATGGTTATGGCTTGAACGGTGTTGGAGTGAAACGGTAATATACAAATATATACCTATATGTATATAAAAATACAGTAGACGCCACTTAATGTGATCACGGTTAATGTTATCAACCGCTTAGTGTGATCAACCTGTCTTTGAATCGGTCCACCCAATACAAAAGCATTACAATTTGTTTGTTTATTATTATCAATATTTTGTTTGTTGTGATCAATGTTGAGTCCAATAGGCATTATGACAGCGGTTTCCAAACTATATGTAACCTCGCCTCTTTCTAAAATATTTAACCATATGACGCACTTCTCAGTTTGACAACGTTGGATTAAGGTGGAAGTGTACCCCCCGACTTTTAAACTAGAAGTTCAAAGTTAACCAAATTTGAACCATAGGTTATTATTAATTAAAGGTTTGTTTTGGCAAAATTTAAAAAAAATCGTATCTTAAGTTTCAGAAATAAATGAAAAAAACCGATATTTCGTAAGAGTAAAGTCACAAAACTGGAAGTTCAAAATTAATAAAATTTGGACAGCTTGTTTATATTGTAATATAACGCACTCTTAAACTTTAAAAAAAATCGTAGCTGGGGTTTAAGAAATATCAAAAATATAGTTTTTGGAGGTTTCTCCTGCTTTAAAAAAATATTAAATTCAAATAATATTTATAGCCGTATAATTTGTGCAGTTTTATGAATTTTTTGAATAAATTACAATTAAATATAAACAGTTTAATATTTAGAAATTAATGTTTGAAGTACTTAAAATGCGTATGAAATTATTTGTATAGAATGTGCTGCCTCTGGTGAGAACAAACAGTTTTAAAATCTTTGTTGCAAACCTTTATAATGTGTGCATGTTGTTGACGTACAGTAGCGCCCAAAAGTGAGTGCCTAAATGATTTTTCGGGAAGAACTTTTTAAAATATGGGTCATTTTACTTCATTTTGAGTATGTTATACAGTTTTGTATGAGAAAAGAATTATTATGTTTAAAACGTGATAAACAAAAATTTACGGTAGTTAAACGAGCTCAGACTCATTTGTGTAAAAACGCTTTTTTCAGAACAGAACACTAAGAACGATTTAATGAAAAATAACTTTATAACAATACACTAAAACAATTTTATAATCATAAAATGCCTAATACTTAGTTGGGAAACCACGAGATTTTATAACTGCCTGACAGCGAGATGGCATTGAATCAATAAGATTTTCAAAGACTGAATCAGGCATTGCATTCCATTCCTTGTCCAATTCGGCAAATTTTTCATCTTTATTCTTAATATTTTGTTTCGACAACGTCTTGCCAGCTCTTCCCACAAGTGTTCTATCGGGTTGAGGTCGGGAGATTGACTGGGCCACTGAAGAATCCTGATTTGTTGCTGCTGCAATGAAGTCTTGACAATCGAGGAGGTGTGCTTAGGATCGTTATCCTGTTGTAGAATCCATCTAGGAGGCATATTTGTATGGGCCCATGGTAAGACGACATTAGTCAGCATATCTTTGTAACTTTGTCCAGTCATTATTCCGTTAATTTTAATGATGGGGCCCATGCCATTACGAGAGAAGGCTCCATAAACCATAACTGATCCACCTCCATGTTTTACTGTCGGTTTTATGTATTTTGAATTGTATCTTTCTCCAGGAGGACGTCTTATGTATTGTATTCCGTCGCTTCCAAATAGATTGAACTTAGATTCATCTGTGAAAAGTACTTGACTCCACTCGGCTGCTGTCCAATGCAAGTGCCGCTTTGCAAAATCCACGCGAGCCTTTCGATTCTTGAGTTTGATGAAAGGTTTTTTAGCTGGACGTCTGCCATTCAAACCAGCATCACTCAATCTTCTGGAAACTGTCATTCGACTAATATTTAGACCTTCACTTTGATTGAATTCTGCTGCCAGATCCACAGCTGAGAGAATCGGATCCGCTTTGGAGCGACGAACAATGCGTGTATCAAACCGGGAAGAAGTAACACGTGGTCTACCAGTTCTTTTATCATTCTCAACAGAATTTTCTGATCAAACCTTTGAATAATTCTTGAGACAGTACGAGCTGGCATCTTTAGAATCCGTGAAATGGCAGCTGCCTTCATGCCAGAGTTTTCATATCTATAATTGCTTTCCGAATGGCTGGAGAAGTTTCAACCCTTGGCATTGTTAAAACTTGGTCAATTGTTACTGAACACAAAAAAATAACCCAAATATTCAAGAAAAACCAATAATGTGACGGCGCGGAATATGTAAAAATGACTATTGCAGTAGAAATGGAACATAACCTAAAATACCGTATCTGCGCAACAGTTAACTATTAATAATATTTTCTAACATCAAACTGTACAATATACTGAAATTTGAAGTAAATTGGCCGAGATTGCAAAAAGTTATGCGTGAAAAACGGTTTCGGCACTCACTTTTGGGCGCTACTGTATATACGACGTCACCAATAATTACACATGTGTTTGTCGAAGCTGTCTGCTTACCAAGACTGGAGGTAAAGTGAGAGGTTGAAGTTGTAAAAGAGATATATATATGCATACAAGATCGCATGCAGCTTTCCGTCAACTTACAAGTTTTTAGCAGCAGAGTATCACGAGTGAGGGAAATCCTTATAGGAGACCTAAGCAAATTACGGTCGCTGCTTGATAATACGCGAAGCGCAGATCATAATTGTCTTGTATTTGAAAAAAAAAATTCCCCATTTTTAAAAAAAAATTCAATTAGTTATTTTTCTGTTATAATTGATTATTTATAATAATGAATTAAATGTACTTTTTGTCATTATAAAACCCACGCATATTACTTCAATTTTATATATGGCCCCCGATTTTTTTCCAATTTGTTTTACATATGTAGCTCTTTATATACTCTAAAGAGATTTTAAAAAAGAAATTAGAGCTGGATAAACAGTCTATTTGACCCATGCAATGGTTTAGCTTAAAAAAAGTTTTCCAAGCCCGTGTACCGAAAATAAAATGCATAAAATTTGAAAAAAAATTTATTTGCTCTATTTGGTACCTTCACGTAAAAACCGTTGCTTTTAAAAATGTTTGAAAACAAAATCTGAAAACTAGAATCTTGAGGCTTCAAAATGCTTTTTTAACAACCTCGTTACCACCATTTTTCACGTAAATACAGCCCGTCAAAAAAAACCGAAAAATTTGGAATTTTTCCTTGCTCCCTTAATTTTTGCGAGGAGTATACAGTGTGTCCCAAATAGAGTAGGCTAACATGGGTATCTTTCTTATTAGTGAAGATAGAAGTTTGGTTCAATGGGAAATGTTTTGCAGTTTTAGGTGCCCATTCAGATTCTGTTAAAAAAATTTTAAAATTCCGAATAGTTCCGAAGTTATCGTAAAAAAACTGAAAATTGTCATTTTCTTTAATATCAAATAACTTTGTAATTATAAGATTAAAAAAAAAAAGTTTAATATAAAAGTTACTAGGTTTCTAAAATACAAATAAAAATTAAGTCAAAATTAAATCCAAAATGGCGGTTTTCAAGATATTGATACCAACTTTCTTATTTTAAATGAACGCCATATTGGATTTTTACATAGTTAAATAGCATTTTTTTTTCTCTTTTTAACCATGTATAACAACCCATATTTAAATAAAAAATTATTAACAATATTAAATTTTTCTGTTTTAAATCAAGTAGCCATGAATTATCAAAGAACAATTAAACAGCCCAATACAAGCCAATGTCATTATATTTATTTTTTGACTAATATTGTAAATTTTTTGAATAATAATTATTATTGCCTTATAAATAATTCAAAATTGCAAAGTTTTTTACTGAGCAATATGATATGTTTTGTACCTACATTAAATGTTACACAGGCTCCTGCGTTGCTGCACAAACATACTTTAACAACTTTTCAAGAAAAAAAAATGATAAAGATCATCTTCCACATTCTTTCAATTTGGTTACTGTAAATATCCATACTTCTGCATATTCACATCCAATCTTTTAATAATTTTAACGTTTGGTTGCTTTTTTTTTGAAAAACTGTTAAAGTATGTTTGTGCAGCAACGCAGGAGCTTTTGTAACATTTAATGTAGGTACTAAACCTATGATACTGCTCAGTTAAAAACTTTTCCATTTTGAATTAATTATAAGGCAATAACAATTATTATTCAAAAAACTTACAATATTTGTCAAAAAATAAATATAATGACGTTGGCTTGTATTATGCTGTTTAATTGTTCTTTGATAATTCATGGCTACTTGATTTAAAACAAAAAAATTTAATATTATTAAGAATTTTTTATTTAAATATAGGTTGTTACACATGGTTGAAAAGAGAAAAAAAAATTCTATTTAACTATGTAAAAATCCAATATGGCGTCCATTTAAAATAAGAAAGTTGGTATCAATATCTTGAAAACCGCCATTTTGGATTTAATTTTGACTTAATTTCTATTTGTATTTTATGAAACCTAGGAACTTTTATATTAAATTTTTTTTGTAAATTTTATAATTACAAAGTTATTTGTATTACATGTAATCAAAATTTTAGATTAATAGGCATAAAACTTTAAACAATTAGGTAGAAATTATATTGCAATTTCAACCTAGTATTCTTGTGAGAACGTGGTATAAAAGTTTTAATCTCCTGTGCCACCTATACAGTTTCTGTTTTGCAATAGCTGCCTTTTAATAAGCACTTGTATTTTTGACGTCATTATACAAGAGCAGTGAGAGTGACGATTGTGTGACGTAACATACACGAGTGCTATCTATTAGTATATTAAGAACTAGTGATTTCAATCTGTAATTTGAATATAAGCAGCGCCCGCTACAGTCCGCGAAACGTAATAACTAGGGTACCCTTCTACGTTAACCCCTTTGCTAAATATGAGGAAAAAAATTAATTAATGGATTTGCTTTAAATTTTACGGGACGTTTCTATAGACCCCAAACCGACATAGCTGAGTCATTCTTCCTGTTTCTCCTTCAACACCGTAAATTTTTACGAATTTCTGGAGAAATTAAAAGTTGAAGTTTTAGGTACATTTTTGTAGCACAAAAGTTTACGTTTAAAAAATTGTAACGCCGTTATTTGTAGAGGAACTTTAAAAACTATACAAATTGGATTTGCCAGAGTTTTTCGCTTCCGATAGGGGCAAAAACAATAGGCGTGCTATTTATTATTTTGTTATATCCATCAGTAACTGGATATATTTAAATACACAACACGCCCTTTTAACTCAACTGTAGTTTAACTACAGGGTGTCTTATTCTTTGAGTTCTACGAAGACTCGATGTAGTCTCTGATTTAGGTTTTTCCAATGGTTTTATAATTATGGCGGGTTCCCATTGTAAAGTTTTGATATTTTGTAATAACACTTTTGACCACTGGTAAATGTCTGTTGTCTTTTAGCAGCATTTCTATCATACCATAACTTTTGTTTTTCTTGGTTTTTTAACATTGTTTGTTTAACATTATTATCTATTAACTTAGGTTCTAAAGCTTGATTAATTACAGGAATTTTTGTTCTCAACATTCTACTATTTAATATCTGAGCTGGAGAGCAACCAAGACCTGATACTGGTGAATTTCTATAATTTAACAAATATAACTCTAAATCTTGATTACTTTCACTAGCTTTTCTTAACATTGTTTTTGCTATATCTACTCCTTTTTCAGCTAAGCCATTACTTTTAGGGTAATGGGGCTAGAAGTCTGTATCTGAAAGTTCCATTGATTTGCAAACTTGTTCATCTCGTAACTACCAAATGGCATATTATCAGATATCACTATAGCAGGTATTCCATTTCTACTAAATATTTGTTTAAATTTATCAATAACTGCATTAGTATTTTTGCTCCTAATTTCTCAATCTCTAACCACCTCGAGTAGTAATCATACAGTATTAAATAACTAGAACCAGCATGTTCGGCAATATCAACGCCTACCTTAAAAATGGTATTTTGGTATCTCATGACTTTGCAATGGTTCCTTTGTTTTGATCTACTGTATTTCAAACATATATTACAATTTCCTATATAATTTTCAATTTCTGACATCATAGCCATCCAATATAAGTTATTTCGTGCCACTGCTTTAGTTTTACTATTCCTAAATGAGTTTCGTGTAATATATTTAACATGTACTTCTTCAACGAAGATGGTACTATAAGTCTATCTTGATAGTAAACTAATCCATTTTCTACAAAATATCATTTCGTAGTTTCCAATAATGTTTAATTTCTCCTCTTCATTACATTTATTTGGCCAACCTTTGTTATACCATTTTAATACTTGATTTAATATTTGATCATTCTCAGTAGCTTCTTGAAATTGTATAATTTTTTCTTCGCTCATTCCACATCTTCCAATGGTGAGTGCATGCACAACATCTTGCATTATCTCATCCTCGTTCTCTTTTTTATGTATTATATTTCTACTGAGTAAATCTGCTATATACATTTTACTTCCAGGTAAATAATTAAGTTCAAAATCATACATTAATAATGACAATCTTAGTCTACGTAACCTATTGTTTTAATTTTATCTAAATCTTTTTACTATTGATATCAATGGTTGATGATCATTAAATATTTTAATTTTATGACCATAAATTAAATTATGAAATTTTTTACAAGCAAAACTAACAGAAAGCAATTCTTTCTCAATTTGAGCGTAATTACATTCAGTTTCTGACAAGGATCTTGAAGCAAAACTTATTGTTTTACCTTCTTGTAGTAAACAACATCCAATTGCATCTTTAGACGCATCACATTGTATCTCAATTTGTTTCTTAGGGTCAAATGAAGCTAAAATAGAAATTTCACAGACCATGTCCTTAATCTTATTTAATGCTTGTTCATGAGTATTTGTCCAAATCCATTCTATATTATTCTTTAACAATTGTCTTAATGGTGATATTATTTCAGATAGATTTGGTAAAAAATTTCTTAAAAAATTTATCATACCTAATATTTGCTGTAACTCTTTTTTATTTGTCGGTTGTTTTAAATTTTTAATGACTTCAATTCTTTCTTGATTTGGTTTCATACCTTGTTCATTAAAACTAATCCAAAATATTTAATTTCTTTTACGAAATACTGTAACTTATTAGGATTAAATTTAATATTGTATTTTCTAGCTGTTTGTATTACTTTATCAAGAATCATTTTAATTCATCTTCAGTACTTGCATAACATAAAATATCATCAAAATAAACACTAACTCCTTGAATATTCCCAAAATATTTTTGTGTTAATTTTTGAAATATTTCTGGAATAGATGTTATTCCAAACGGTGCTCTCAAGAACTTATACAATCCTAATGGTGTACTAAATGTGCAAAGTTTACTTGACTCACTATCTAATCTTATTTGATGAAAACCATCTTTGAGGTCCCAGAAAAATATTTTTATGTGCTAATTTAGTACTAATTTCTTCTAAAGTTGGAATTGGATAAAATTCTCTTAGTATATGTTTATTTAACTCAACCGGTTATAAATTCTAAGTGATTTGTCTGGTTTTCTACAATTACCATATTATGAACCCAATCTGCAGGTTCTTCTACAGGAATTTTATTTCTTTCTCCTTTAAATTTAATGTATTTATTACCGTATCTTTAATTTTAATTGGTATTTTCTAGGAGGAATGGCTTTTGGATATTTCTTTTATTTTAATCTGAAACTTATCCAAATTGCTAATCTGAAATAATCTTTATTCTAAATTAATAATTTTGTTCTTTCATTAATTTCTTCTGCGACAGTATCAATGCGTTTTAACAATCCTAATTCTATACATGTTTTGAGACCTAATATCGGTGTACAATTTACTAAATCAACTATTAGGAATTCTGCAATTGTTTCTACATTTCTTACTTGTACACTTGTTTTTGAAACCTTTTGGTGCTATTTTAAAACCTCCATAGCTTTCTAATTTCATGTCTACTTTTTGACTAAATTATTCCATTTATATTTCTGTACATAATAGTTTGGTATTATATTTACTTGCGCTCCACTGTCTAATTTAAATTTAAAAATTTATTTTTTTTTAACATATTTGTCCCATTCTAATTTTTTATACAATTAATACCATTTTATAATTAATTGTGTTTACATTCAAATCATCTTTTATATTTTCTTCTATTATTTATAGTTTTTATTTAGCTGCTTATTTTCTTGGGTTTTACATATTTCAAAATGTTAGCTTTTTGACATTTATTACATGTTTTTCCTTTAGCCCAACATCCTTATTGGGATGACTTTTACACATTTTGACATATTTTTCATTTTATATTTCCCTACTAAATTTCTTAAAATTATTACCTACGTTACTTGTTTGTTTTTGAAATCTGCTTTTATTTCTTTTACTTTTTCTCTTTTCTATTACTTGCATTCTTCTTGCTAATTCTACTGATTTAAAAAAGAATTTACTTTTCTAGATTATTCTTCTTAAGTTCTTTCTTGAACACTTTTGAGTTTATACCCACACAATTTGCACTTTTATAATTTTTCTTAAAATTTTTCCCAAAGTTCTTGTTGTTTTTGAAGGTTTTTGCTTTTTCTTTTCAAAATTTTTTCTTTTCCATTATTGCATTTTTTTGAATTTCAATGTTTTCAGGAAATTCTTTTCAAATAACTTTCTTTTTTCTTATAAGTTCTGATGTTATCGTAAATAACTCGAATTTTATTTCTATTTTTATTTACAGTGTTTTTCTTTTAAAACTTCTATAGTACTATTTATTTGTAATTATATTAAATTAAATATTCCTTAATATAATTTAAACTAGCGAATATTCAATTAATACAAATAAATTCAAGTCACAAATTAATATCCAAATATGAATGCGGTTCGTATCAGGTATTGTAATACCAAAACTTTTAGATTCTTAAAGCCTTTATTAAATATAAGCAAAATCAACTAGTTAAAGGTTAATTTATTTACAACTATTACTTAATTAGCAATTTATTTCAAATTTTTAATTTTTAACAACTAATTACGTTTATTAACTAAAACAATTTATTTAACAATTAGATAATTTATTTCAACAGATGTCAATAGTATAATTTTCGTGTTTTAAATAAGTAGCCTATAATGAATTATCAAGAAGTACGAATTAGATACAGCTCCAAGTAACAATGAACTCTATAGTGTTTTCGAAATTATTGGATTTAGTTTAATTTAGCGGACTTAAATATCTGGGTAAATGAAGCAGTTTTCATTTTGAATAATAATTATTATTGCCTTATAAATAATTCAAAATTGCAAAGTTTTTACTGAGCAATATGATATGTTTTGTACCTACATTAAATGTTACACAGGCTCCTGCGTTGCTGCACAAACATACTTTAACAACTTTTCAAGAAAAAAAAATGATAAAGATCATCTTCCACATTCTTTCAATTTGGTTACTGTAAATATCCATACTTCTGCATATTCACATCCAATCTTTTAATAATTTTAACGTTTGGTTGCTTTTTTTTTTTGAAAAACTGTTAAAGTATGTTTGTGCAGCAACGCAGGAGCTTTTGTAACATTTAATGTAGGTACTAAACCTATGATACTGCTCAGTTAAAAACTTTTCCATTTTGAATTAATTATAAGGCAATAACAATTATTATTCAAAAAACTTACAATATTTGTCAAAAAATAAATATAATGACGTTGGCTTGTATTATGCTGTTTAATTGTTCTTTGATAATTCATGGCTACTTGATTTAAAACAAGAAAATTTAATATTATTAATAATTTTTTATTTAAATATAGGTTGTTACACATGGTTGAAAAGAGAAAAAAAAATTCTATTTAACTATGTATAAATCCAATATGGCGTCCATTTAAAATAAAAAAGTTGGTATCAATATCTTGAAAACCGCCATTTTGGATTTAATTTTGACTTAATTTCTATTTGTATTTTATGAAACCTAGGAACTTTTATATTAAATTTTTTTTGTAAATTTTATAATTACAAAGTTATTTGTATTACATGTAATCAAAATTTTAGATTAATAGGCATAAAACTTTAAACAATTAGGTAGAAATTATATTGCAATTTCAACCTAGTATTCTTGTGAGAACGTGGTATAAAAGTTTTAATCTCCTGTGCCACCTATACAGTTTCTGTTTTGCAATAGCTGCCTTTTAATAAGCACTTGTATTTTTGACGTCATTATACAAGAGCAGTGAGAGTGACGATTTGTGTGACGTAACATACACGAGTGCTATCTATTAGTATATTAAGAACTAGTGATTTCAATCTGTAATTTGAATATAAGCAGCGCCCGCTACAGTCCGCGAAACGTAATAACTAGGGGTACCCTTCTACGTTAACCCCTTTGCTAAATATGAGGAAAAAAAAAATTAATTAATGGATTTGCTTTAAATTTTTACGGGACGTTTCTATAGACCCCAAACCGACATAGCCGGAGTCATTCTTTCCTGTTTCTCCTTCAACACCGTAAATTTTTACGAATTTCTGGAGAAATTAAAAGTTGAAGTTTTAGGTAAGCACTTGTATTTTTGACGTCATTATACAAGAGCAGTGAGAGTGACGATTTGTGTGACGTAACATACACGAGTGCTATCTATTAGTATATTAAGAACTAGTGATTTCAATCTGTAATTTGAATATAAGCAGCGCCCGCTACAGTCCGTGAAACGTAATAACTAGGGGTACCCTTCTACGTTAACCCCTTTGCTAAATATGAGGAAAAAAAAATTAATTAATGGATTTGCTTTAAATTTTTACGGGACGTTTCTATAGACCCCAAACCGACATAGCCGGAGTCATTCTTCCCTGTTTCTCCTTCAACACCGTAAATTTTTACGAATTTCTGGAGAAATTAAAAGTTGAAGTTTTAGGTACATTTTTGTAGCACAAAAGTTTACGTTTAAAAAATTGTAACGCCGTTATTTGTAGAGGGAACTTTAAAAACTATACAAATTCGGATTTGCCAGAGTTTTTCGCTTCCGATAGGGGCAAAAAACAATAGGCGTGCTGTTTTATCTTGTTCTTTATTATTTATTTAATATTACAAGATATAGTTTTTTAACTTTACATTCACAAACCTTACTTGTTATGTTACTATGTACTAAGTGTTGCTAAGACTACTAGTATTTATTATTTTTGTTATATCCATCAGTAACTGGATATATTTAAATACACAACACGCCCCTTTTAACTCAACTGTAGTTTAACTACAGGGTGTCTTATTCTTTGAGTTCTACGAAGACTCGATGTAGTCTCTGATTTAGGTTTTTCCAATGGTTTTATAATTATGGCGGGTTCCCATTGTAAAGTTTTGATATTTTGTAATAACACTTTTTGACCACTGGTAAATGTCTGTTGTCTTTTAGCAGCATTTCTATCATACCATAACTTTTGTTTTTCTTGGTTTTTTAACATTGTTTGTTTAACATTATTATCTATTAACTTAGGTTCTAAAGCTTGATTAATTACAGGAATTTTTGTTCTCAACATTCTACTATTTAATATCTGAGCTGGAGAGCAACCAAGACCTGATACTGGTGAATTTCTATAATTTAACAAATATAACTCTAAATCTTGATTACTTTCACTAGCTTTTCTTAACATTGTTTTTGCTATATCTACTCCTTTTTCAGCTAAGCCATTACTTTTAGGGTAATGGGGCTAGAAGTCTGTAGCTGAAAGTTCCATTGATTTGCAAACTTGTTCATCTCGTAACTACCAAATGGCATATTATCAGATATCACTATAGCAGGTATTCCATTTCTACTAAATATTTGTTTAAATTTATCAATAACTGCATTAGTATTTTTGCTCCCTAATTTCTCAATCTCTAACCACCTCGAGTAGTAATCATACAGTATTAAATAACTAGAACCAGCATGTTCGGCAATATCAACGCCTACCTTAAAAATGGTATTTTGGTATCTCATGACTTTGCAATGGTTCCTTTGTTTTGATCTACTGTATTTCAAACATATATTACAATTTCCTATATAATTTTCAATTTCTGACATCATAGCCATCCAATATAAGTTATTTCGTGCCACTGCTTTAGTTTTTACTATTCCTAAATGAGTTTCGTGTAATATATTTAACATGTACTTCTTCAACGAAGATGGTACTATAAGTCTATCTTGATAGTAAACTAATCCATTTTCTACAAAAATATCATTTCGTAGTTTCCAATAATGTTTAATTTCTCCTCTTCATTACATTTATTTGGCCAACCTTTGTTATACCATTTTAATACTTGATTTAATATTTGATCATTCTCAGTAGCTTCTTGAAATTGTATAATTTTTTCTTCGCTCATTCCACATCTTCCAATGGTGAGTGCATGCACAACATCTTGCATTATCTCATCCTCGTTCTCTTTTTTATGTATTATATTTCTACTGAGTAAATCTGCTATATACATTTTACTTCCAGGTAAATAATTAAGTTCAAAATCATACATTAATAATGACAATCTTAGTCTACGTAACCTATTGTTTTTAATTTTATCTAAATCTTTTTTTACTATTGATATCAATGGTTGATGATCATTAAATATTTTAATTTTATGACCATAAATTAAATTATGAAATTTTTTACAAGCAAAACTAACAGAAAGCAATTCTTTCTCAATTTGAGCGTAATTACATTCAGTTTCTGACAAGGATCTTGAAGCAAAACTTATTGTTTTACCTTCTTGTAGTAAACAACATCCAATTGCATCTTTAGACGCATCACATTGTATCTCAATTTGTTTCTTAGGGTCAAATGAAGCTAAAATAGAAATTTCACAGACCATGTCCTTAATCTTATTTAATGCTTGTTCATGAGTATTTGTCCAAATCCATTCTATATTATTCTTTAACAATTGTCTTAATGGTGATATTATTTCAGATAGATTTGGTAAAAAATTTCTTAAAAAATTTATCATACCTAATATTTGCTGTAACTCTTTTTTATTTGTCGGTTGTTTTAAATTTTTAATGACTTCAATTCTTTCTTGATTTGGTTTCATACCTTGTTCATTAAAACTAATCCAAAATATTTAATTTCTTTTACGAAATACTGTAACTTATTAGGATTAAATTTAATATTGTATTTTCTAGCTGTTTGTATTACTTTATCAAGAATCATTTTAATTCATCTTCAGTACTTGCATAACATAAAATATCATCAAAATAAACACTAACTCCTTGAATATTCCCAAAATATTTTTGTGTTAATTTTGAAATATTTCTGGAATAGATGTTATTCCAAACGGTGCTCTCAAGAACTTATACAATCCTAATGGTGTACTAAATGTGCAAAGTTTACTTGACTCACTATCTAATCTTATTTGATGAAAACCATCTTTGAGGTCTAACACAGAAAAATATTTTTATGTGCTAATTTAGTACTAATTTCTTCTAAAGTTGGAATTGGATAAAATTCTCTTAGTATATGTTTATTTAACTCAACCGGGTCTATACAAATTCTAAGTGATTTGTCTGGTTTTCTACAATTACCATATTATGAACCCAATCTGCAGGTTCTTCTACAGGAACTATTATTTCTTTCTCCTTTAACATTTTTAATGTATTTATTACCGTATCTTTAATTTTAAGTGGTATTCTTCTAGGAGGAATGGCTTTTGGACTAGCCGTTTCTTTTATTTTAATCGTGCACTTACCCGGGAAATGCCCCTAATCCTGTAAATACATCTTTATTCTCATTAATGAATTTTGTTCTTTCATTAATTTCTTCTGCGACAGTATCAATGCGTTTTAACAATCCTAATTCTATACATGTTTTGAGACCTAATATCGGTGTACAATTTACTAAATCAACTATTAGGAATTCTGCAATTGTTTCTACATTTCTTACTTGTACACTTGTTTTTAGCAAACCTTTTGGTGCTATTTTAAAACCTCCATAGCTTTCTAATTTCATGTCTACTTTTTTGACTAAATTATTCCATTTATATTTCTGTACATAATAGTTTGGTATTATATTTACTTGCGCTCCACTGTCTAATTTAAATTTAATAAATTTATTTTTAATTTTAACATATTTGTACCATTCTAATTTATTTATACAATTAATACCATTTATATAATTAATTGTGTTTACATTCAAATCATCTTTTATATTTTCTTCTATTACTTCATGAGCTTTTTTATTTAGCTGCTTATTTTCTTGGGTTTTACATATTTGCAAAATGATTAGCTTTTTGACATTTATTACATGTTTTTCCTTTAGCCCAACACTCCTTATTGGGATGACTTTTACCACATCTTTGACATATTTTTCTATTTTTATAGTTACTACTAAATTTCTTAAAATTATTACCTACGTTACTTGTTTGTTTTTGAAGAGTCTGCTTTTTCATTTCATTTACTTGACGTTTCTCTTGTTCTATTACTTGCATGTTCTTCTCTGCTAATTCTACTGATTTACAAAAGGAAATTACTTTTCTAGAGTTATATCTTCTCTAAGTAGTCTTTCTTGAACACTTTTGAGTTTATACCCAACACAATTTGCACTTTTAGTAATTTTTCTTCTTGATCTCCAAACTCGCATGGTGTTACTAATGTTCTTAGATCTGCATAAAATCTTTCGAATGGTTCTTGCGGTTCTTGTTTTCTTGCAAAAAAACTTGTAGATTTCCATTATTGTATTTTTTGTAGGAATACAATGTTTTCCTAGAACTTCTATAATACTATCAACGGTTTCTTCTTCTTCTTTAACAGTAGTTATTGTTCGGTATAATTTCAGACCTTCACTTCCCAATAAATTTTTTATTCTAGCTACTTGCACTTCTTTTGATTTTTTATTTGTTTCCGTAGCTGTAAAATATATTTTCACTTCTTGTTTGAATTGCTCAAAGTTTGTTTCTAAATTGCCGGTTATCTGAAGTATACTTGGCTTATTAAACTCCATTTTTAATTTAATACTCCAACAATAAAAAAAATTATTGTATTTTTTTTTTTACGTTCTTCGAAACCTTTGTTTTCTTTTGCTTTACGTAAGTTCTTATTGTTAGTCTTTAACTGACTTTCGACTGCGCCATGTTTTATCTTGTTCTTTATTATTTATTTAATATTACAAGATATAGCTTTTTAACTTAACATTCACAAACCTTACTTGTTATGTTACTATGTACTAAGTGTTGCTAAGACTACTAGTATTTATTATTTTTGTTATATCCATCAGTAACTGGATATATTTAAATACACAACACGTGCTATTTGAAATTATTGAAAAAAACGGTTTCGAAGGGTCCTACTTCTAATTATTTTTTCTAAATTTTTAATTTGATAAATCGTAGCTCGGTTATTTGTGAATGAATCTTGAAAGACTTTTCAGATTCTGAAAGCCCGTTTATCGTAGTGTAATATAAGCTAAAAAATCAACAGGTTAGGTTTTTTAACTAAACGGTTATTGTGATTTCCAAGAACTTATTCACAGCCTCTTTCAATGTGTTTGTGTTTCAGATTTTATTTGCGTAAACATTTTTTATTAGGTATATTTTAATCAAAATAAATAAATCGAGTAGATGAATATTTCATCTAACATATAATAAACAAATTTTAATACTATAAACACACTTTATGTATGATTATGCTCATTTTATTGTTCTAGGAAGCATTTCTAAAAATGTATTACATTACCGTATGTAGTAACTTTAAAATACAAAATTGTATGAGCTCTTCATTAATAAATATAAAATTCTAACACGATTCGAAAGTATCAAATAATAATATGTAATACAAAAACATACGAATATAAATACTCCAAATTTTCTATGTAAGCAGTTCATTTGTGACAACATCCGGCTTTATTTTATTTTCTTACGATCTTAATTGGTAATAAAACGTGACTGATAAAAAAACACTCTTACAATACGATCAGTTTGTATGGGAAAATAAAATTGTTGTTTTTACTATTTTTCTTAAAATTTCTTCATATTTTCTCACCTATAGTTTCCTTGGACTTCTACAAATATTTCAAAACCAAAATTGGCCAAGTCGGCCCAGCCGTTCTCGAGTTTTAGTCAGACTAACACTCGCCAAATCATTTTTATATATAAGAAGATTTGACCATTAATATAAATAATATTTCTTAAATTAACGTCATTCAAGCACTCATATAGATAATATTTTAAAATTTAAAAATTCCAACAATAAGTTGTTTCTCCACGATATTTCAATTCAAACCCCTGACGGCGTTCTAAACGTTTTCCCAAAAGACAAAGGTTTGTTGATGCTTCACGTGTTGACTTGCTGACTTGGTTGGGGATTAAGAATGCCAGGAAGTTATCAAAAACTGGTGATTCTCCAAAATGTATTTGGAGTGTTGTTTTTAAAAATTTATAGCGAGTTGTTTTTCGGTTTGTTCTGGTGCTAATTCTTGGTGACAGGAATTTAAAGGATGTTCGGCAATTAAAAATTGCAGTGCGCAGGCGCCATTTAGTGGGTCGTATCTTGGTTTTGGAGGATACAACGTCTGGTCTGATAATGGTTTTGTTGCACCTGTGTCCAGCAACAAAGCACCACTTTATTATTAATTAACCCATCTATAAAGATGCTGCCGGACGGATGTTGTTTGGAGGTAACTTGACTATTTTCTGTGGGGCTTGTTGCTGGCAGGTCGACGGTTGCCCTTCGCGTTGACCCTTTCTAGTTTTCCGACGCCTTGGTGGTCGACCTGATGGGCTGTACCACCCTCCACTTCCTACATTGGCGTTGCCTATGTCCCACTTGGTCGCATCCCCAACATCGCATCGGTTCTCTCTTTTCTTTATAAGCGCTTCCATCATTTTTCTTATTTCATTGAGTTCGCTTGATTTTTCGCCTCGGTCCCACTGACTTCACGAAGTCTCCCGTACTTTTGGAATTGAGTTTCGCTGACTCAAATTCCAAGGCACATGCCAATGCTTCGGAGATGGTTTTGGATCTCGACAACAGGACACTTTGTTTAACCTCCGTGTCTCGAAGTCCATCTGCGAAGGCCTGGACCGCTAATCGCTCTTGTACCTCCTTTGATGTATCCGAATAGGCGTAACGGACCAACCGAATTATGGCGAGCTGAAACTCTTGTAAAGTTTCACCGGTTTCTGGTAACGGTTTTAAGCTGATAGTGGTACGCCTGCCTTAAATGCGCTGACCCATACCGCGTTTCCAAGCTTTTGGTAAGTTGACCGTAATTCCCAAGTCTTGGTCAGGAAGCGTTTGTAGAATGTCGGCAGCGTCTCCACAAAGAGCCAAAGTTAATGCTGTGGCTTTTTCCTCAAGGGTCCACCCATTGGCCTTAGCAGCCGCCTCAAATTGACGCTGGTAGTTGTCCCACGGTGTTTTCCGTCAAACTGCGGAGGTTGCTGAATGGTTCTAGGTGGGTCTACAAATTTTCTTTCGGCGATTAATGTGGAAATTTCGCCATTGGTTTCAATGGTTTCCAGCTGAGATTTAAGGGCTGCTATTTCGTCTGAAATTTCTCCAATTTTCTCACACTGTTTTGACACTTCTTCTATTTTCTTTTCCGTTTTTCAGAATTTTCCAAAATCTTGTTTTCTAAACTTTGGGAATGTTCTATCAATTCTTTCTTCATTTTTCCTAGCATTCTTTCCTCCATTTTACCGGAATTTTCTTGAATATCCTTCATTCTTTCCTCCATTTTCGAATTTTTCTGAATATCCTTCATTCGTTCTTCCATTTCTTAGAATTTTCTTGCATATCTCTCATGGTTTCCTATTCTTCCTATTTCGGAGTTAAATGGTACTCTTCTATGTTGTCCTTCTTCTATTATGCCGTCCCCAGGCCTTCATTAGTTGGTTTGCGTCCGAAGAATCCAATCCTATCCTCCAGTTCATTTAAAGCTCGGATACTTTCAGGTCTTTTAATAATTTTCCGAAAGACATTTTTATTTATTTTCACTTTTAATTTACACAGAAATATTTCGTTAATTTATTTATTTAACACTCGCGAATATTCACAACCCCACACCTGACACCAATTGTAACGGATTTCCCAATCCAAATCCAATATCCAACGAGAGCAAAAGCGGTTCGTACTCGGGTTGTGAATAATAACACAGAGTTGGCCACTTAATTTACAATTGCAATTTATTAACACAAAATAATAAACAAATTCTCCTTCACCAATAACTTAAACACTAGCACTTAACAATTATTTATTTACTAACTAACTAACTTACGGTTCTAATACACTAACTAATTTATTTACACTCGTATATTTATTTAAACGATTGTCACTGGTATATTTATTTACATTTATTTATACTGATAGCGATAGCGCTTACCTTGTAGATTCACCAAAAGTACGGAGTTAGAGCGTTCACACTTCACAATAACAGACTCGGTCGTAACTAAAGTGAGGAAGTGTTTCGGAGTTTATATATGTGTTGCTTAATCTATGCGGAAGCTTCGAGAAGTATCTGGGCCTTGGCGATACAGCTATTTCAAGGTAATGTAGATAGAAAACTCTAGTTAGCTGTGTGTTGAAAGATTATTGGGATATCTACGCTTACTAAATATCTCACGGTCGCGCGCGTGAGATAGAAGTATCTCGCGGGTGATTAAGCAAATCTATCGAGGCCGCTTCATTCATTTATCGCGTTTGCTACAATAATTATTATTGCCTTATAAATAATTCAAAATTGCAAAGTTTTTTACTGAGCAATATGATATGTTTTGTACCTACATTAAATGTTACACAGGCTCCTGCGTTGCTGCACAAACATACTTTAACAACTTTTCAAGAAAAAAAAATGATAAAGATCATCTTCCACATTCTTTCAATTTGGTTACTGTAAATATCCATACTTCTGCATATTCACATCCAATCTTTTAATAATTTTAACGTTTGGTTGCTTTTTTTTTTAAAACTGTTAAAGTATGTTTGTGCAGCAACGCAGGAGCTTTTGTAACATTTAATGTAGGTACTAAACCTATGATACTGCTCAGTTAAAAACTTTTCCATTTTGAATTAATTATAAAGCAATAACAATTATTATTCAAAAAACTTACAATATTTGTCAAAAAATAAATATAATGACGTTGGCTTGTATTATGCTGTTTAATTGTTCTTTGATAATTCATGGCTACTTGATTTAAAACAAAAAAATTTAATATTATTAATAATTTTTTATTTAAATATAGGTTGTTACACATGGTTGAAAAGAGAAAAAAAAATTCTATTTAACTATGTAAAAATCCAATATGGCGTCCATTTAAAATAAGAAAGTTGGTATCAATATCTTGAAAACCGCCATTTTGGATTTAATTTTGACTTAATTTCTATTTGTATTTTATGAAACCTAGGAACTTTTATTTAAAATTTTTTTTGTAAATTTTATAATTACAAAGTTATTTGTATTACATGTAATCAAAATTTTAGATTAATAGGCATAAAACTTTAAACAATTAGGTAGAAATTATATTGCAATTTCAACCTAGTATTCTTGTGAGAACGTGGTATAAAAGTTTTAATCTCCTGTGCCACCTATACAGTTTCTGTTTTGCAATAGCTGCCTTTTAATAAGCACTTGTATTTTTGACGTCATTATACAAGAGCAGTGAGAGTGACGATTTGTGTGACGTAACATACACGAGTGCTATCTATTAGTATATTAAGAACTAGTGATTTCAATCTGTAATTTGAATATAAGCAGCGCCCGCTACAGTCCGCGAAACGTAATAACTAGGGGTACCCTTCTACGTTAACCCCTTTGCTAAATATGAGGAAAAAAAAAATTAATTAATGGATTTGCTTTAAATTTTTACGGGACGTTTCTATAGACCCCAAACCGACATAGCCGGAGTCATTCTTTCCTGTTTCTCCTTCAACACCGTAAATTTTTACGAATTTCTGGAGAAATTAAAAGTTGAAGTTTTAGGTACATTTTTGTAGCACAAAAGTTTACGTTTAAAAAATTGTAACGCCGTTATTTGTAGAGGGAACTTTAAAAACTATACAAATTCGGATTTGCCAGAGTTTTTCGCTTCCGATAGGGGCAAAAAACAATAGGCGTGCTATTTGAAATTATTGAGAAAAACGGTTTCGAAGGGTCCTACTTCTAATTATTTTTTCTAAATTTTCAATTTGATAAATCGTAGCTCGGTTATTTGTGAATGAATCTTGAAAGACTTTTCAGATTCTGAAAGCCCGTTTATCGTAGTGTAATATAAGCTAAAAAATCAACAGGTTAGGTTTTTTAACTAAACGGTTATTGTGATTTCCAAGAACTTATTCACAGCCTCTTTCAATGTGTTTGTGTTTCAGATTTTATTTGCGTAAACATTTTTTATTAGGTATATTTTAATCAAAATAAATAAATCGAGTAGATGAATATTTCATCTAACATATAATAAACAAATTTTAATACTATAAACACACTTTATGTATGATTATGCTCATTTTATTGTTCTAGGAAGCATTTCTAAAAATGTATTACATTACCGTATGTAGTAACTTTAAAATACAAAATTGTATGAGCTCTTCATTAATAAATATAAAATTCTAACACGATTCGAAAGTATCAAATAATAATATGTAATACAAAAACATACTAATATAAATACTCCAAATTTTCTATGTCAGCAGTTCATTTGTGACTTCATCCGGCTTTATTTTATTTTCTTACGATCTTAATTGGTAATAAAACGTGACTGATAAAAAAAACACTCTTACAATACGATCAGTTTGTATGGGAAAATAAAATTGTTGTTTTTACTATTTTTCTTAAAATTTCTTCATATTTTCTCACCTATAGTTTCCTTGGACTTCTACAAATATTTCAAAACCAAAATTGGCCAAATCGGCCCAGCCGTTCTCGAGTTTTAGTCAGACTAACACTCGCCAAATCATTTTTATATATAAGAAGATTTGACCATTAATATAAATAATATTTCTTAAATTAACGTCATTCAAGCACTCATATAGATAATATTTTAAAATTTAAAAATTCCAACAATAAGTTGTTTCTCCACGATATTTCAATTCAAACCCCTGACGGCGTTCTAAACGTTTTCCCAAAAGACAAAGGTTTGTTGATGCTTCACGTGTTGACTTGCTGACTTGGTTGGGGATTAAGAATGCCAGGAAGTTATCAAAAACTGGTGATTCTCCAAAATGTATTTGGAGTGTTGTTTTTAAAAATTTATAGCGAGTTGTTTTTCGGTTTGTTCTGGTGCTAATTCTTGGTGACAGGAATTTAAAGGATGTTCGGCAATTTCGCAGAAAAAACAATAATGTCTGCTTTTCGTGCGAGAGCATTTAGACACGAAATCAATTAGTTAGATTTCAGTGTTCGATTAGAAGTATGTGTAAGTTGACAATTACTTTTAACACGTAAATAATCAATTACCAACAATTCAAGTGTTAAAAAGTCACAGAGTTTTGATTAGGAATGAAAAGTATGGTCACGAATGCAAAGGCTACCCACCCTTTTGTGTTGTCTCAAATAAAAAGAAAAGCATACCTTGCAAGCTTTAAGATTAAAATACTGCCACGGTTTCTTTTAATGTAATTTCTTGAAAGCCTTAAGTCGTAACCAAGATTCATATTTGAGTTTATTTAATTTTTCTAAAGGAAGGAAGAGAAGTTTTCTTTAATTAATATTTTTCTAAAGTTGAATCATATCTGAAACAAATCGGATTAATTGTAAAAACGTCGAAGGAAAAATCGTGTACATATAATCTTGTTATTGATGGAGTTAATAAAATTTTTGTTTTCGTTTTATTTCAGAGTCATCCATTCTGAACTTCTTAATTATGTCGACAGAGATATTTATCAGTGTTGTTCTTACTTATTTTTCTTTGAGAGCGAAAGATTTTCGAAAGAACTTGGATTTAAGAACATAAAAAGCAAAAGCGCTTTTTTTTTAATAACAAAAATCCACGAAAAGCAGAAACGCTGGGGTTAGCATTTTTAAATTATGAATCAAAAGCGAACCGAAGTCCATTTACAAATTAAAGTAAATATAAAGAGAGTTAGGGTTTGTTGTTAATACTACGAAAACCGTTAAAAATTCCCAAAAGCTTTGTTAAAACCCTTTTTCTGTTATGCAGAAACGAAAGGGAAAGTTGTAGATATAAATTTTCATTTAATTATTTTCGTTTAATCGAGTTAGCAAATTAATCCTCAAAATTAAGTGCTAACTTTTCGTCAAAACAAGCTTTTTTTTTATATGTCATTATTATTTCTCTTTCAAAATTTAATGAACAAGTTTAAAGGCTTTATGTACGTCTGACCGATCTATTAAAGAAAAGTAATCCATTTGAATTAATGAATAATTAAAACGTCATTTGCTTCCCTCTTTTTACTATAAATAAACTTTCATAGCGACCCAAACTTTACCCTTATCATTTTGTTACTTTTAAATATTTTAAGCTCAACCACCCTATACTTTTTTTTTTAATAATCTGAAGTTTCAGTTTTTTTTGTTTAATAATGAAAAACTTTAACGGATTTTTAATTTGCTCGGAGCTTTGAGTTTTCTCTAATTTTCTTTTGAGAGTTTAAAAACTAATTTAATCAATTATTTTAAAAACCCAACAAATCCAATTCTTCACGAATTTATTTAATATTAAATTTAGCAATTAATTATAAATAGCGAAGTTAATGTGTAATATTAATCGTAAATCTGCAACTCTGCAAATCTGCAATCTGCAAATCTGTTAGATTTTTTAAAAAAATAAAAAAACTATACTTGTTTTTGTTATATCACAAATCTATGTCTAATAAATTTAGTTGTAATATGGAGTTTAATGCAAATAAAAAAAACGTAGTAAAAAGTTTAAACGCAAGTTATATAATAAATGTCAAGTTTTTAATGGTCGATTTAAACTTTTACGAGAATTTTATTGTAATTAAAAAAAATTAATAGCTTTAAGATTGATTTCATAAATGTAAACCTTTTTTAATTTGAAACTTTTTTAATGTGAAATTAAAACACTTACCAGAATCGATGATGGATCCTCTGGAGCTGGCACTAGCACTGTCACTAACACTAACCCGATAACCGACACCAACACTAGTTAAGGCTTCCGGATGGATGCCGCGTCTTATTGTAGCAAAATGCCGACGTTTCGCAAACGTTTCAGTTTGCATCTTCAGGGCTGGATGCTCTGATACTAGCACCCTTTGATCAGGGGTCCTATATACCCATGCTCATGTCATGGAACAATGCACACAGAGTTATTCAACCATAACCTCAAAATTATCAAAAATATTGGGGAGGGTAGTGCGCCAAATAGGATTAATTTGGAAACCTCGGTCTCTATTGAAATTGTTAGGATTCTTACCTATCTCAATGCATTGCATTTTAGGTAAGAATCCTAACAATCTCAATAGAGACCGAGGTTTCCAAATTAATCCTATTTGGCGCACTACCCTCCCCAAAATTTTTTGATAATTTTGAGGTTATGGTTGAATAACTCTGTGTGCATTGTTCCATGACATGAGCATGGGTATATAAGGACCCCCTGATCAAAAGGTGTTTTAGTATCAGAGCATCCAGCCCTGAAGATGCAAACTGAAACGTTTGCGAAACGTCGGCATTTTGCTACAATAAGACGCGGCATCCATCCGGAAGCCTTAATTAGTGTTGGTGTCGGTAATCGGGTTAGTGACAGTGCTAGTGCCAGCTCCAGAGGATCCATCATCGATTCTGGTAAGTGTTTTAATTTTATTATTAATAACCGCGAAAGCCTTAAGTTAAAATTTTTTGAATGTGGTTTACATACAAGGCAGTTTAAAAAAGATAAACAATGATTGTATTTTACTTAATTTTGAAAAACCATATATATGTATGAATCTTTACAAAAAACCCACACTACATTTGCTCAAATTTTCAAATAAATTAATGAAGAGAAAAAATACCGTATTAAATAATACAGGTAATGTTTACGCCCCCAGCGATTTATAAAAATCCATATGGCTAATTGATTTCTCATTAATAATTATTTTTTTCCTAAAAATTTCAGCTTTTTATTCCCAAGAGTTACGTCACGATTCACAAAAACGTGTTTTTTATTATTTATTTTATTGTAGCTATTTTACGAAATAATATCTTTTTTTTTGGTACGAACTATCGATAAAAAACGTTAAAAAATAATTTTTTTGTGAGTTTATAACCATCCTTTCTAGTTTAAAAAAAATAAAAAGGTTTTTTTTGTTATTTTTAAATATGTTCCTTTCGGGTGTCGTTCGCGAATTTTTACCAAAAATCTCCCTTCTTACTCTTCTTTACACGATAAATTTTTCAATTTGATTTATTTGGTGCAACATAGTCAAAAAAATTAAAATCAATTTTATTTCATATTTTCTTCGAATGTTAGTTACTGGTAAACTATTTCTTTTTATTTAAAAATATATTAATAATCTGATAAAAAACATTTATATAAATATCACAAAAATCAAATTTCAAGGTTTTGTGATCTTTGACTCTTATTATCCTTTTAAAGCCAACAAGATGTAAGTACCTATATCGATAATAAATTCTCTACATTAACAAAATAAAGTTCTTAAAAATAAAATAATAAATAAAAGAAGTTTTTCCGTGCTAAAAACTTAAAGTGTCTGTGCTGTAGTACAAAGAAATTTAATTACCGTTTTTTGTCGTCAATATTGCAAATATTGCATCAGTTTCTTTAAATTTTTTTGAATTTAGACATGTTTTACATCTTTTATCACTTGCAATTTAGGCCTTTGCTTAGTTTGCTTAAATGGAAACGCCGGCCCTGCATATAGTACTAAAAAACCAATTTAAAAATCACTATTTTAAGTAGACTAGAATGTATAGTAAAAATAATAAGAAGAGGCTCTTGAGACTGAATTTATGTTAAGACATAAATAATTTAATTAAACATGCGAGTAATTTATGTAAAGGAAGGCTAATGCTTACTTAGTATTAATTTCCTAAGAGATTACGGTTATCGAAAATTTGCATTAAAAGCGCCTTTATATAACGTTTCAATCATCTAATTTAGTAAAAGGATAAAAAAGAAATGATCAAATACCATTTTCGACAATGATAGAACTTCGAGCTAATCAAATCTTAGTTTATTTGCACAAACCCGCTGATAGTAGGTTCTAAAATAACAAAAATTCTAGATTAAAATTTAATAAACGTTCAATAAAACGTACAAACATTTATGTAGCTATCTGCAGCTTTTCTTTTGACTTTTTTCAATCTACTTGAATAGAAGTTTTAGAATTAAAACAGATACGAGTTCTTTAAGTAACTTTCAGAAAAATAATAATAATAAACAAAAGGAAACGAAACGTTTCTAATAGAAAAAGGAAAAACGTGTTAACGTTAAAATTTGAAAAAATATTACTTCCCCTATGCCTTGCAAGCATTATGGAAGTTGGAAAATAATGTTCACATACATTATAGAAACGAGCTTATAGAATCACCACAAAGAATAGCAATCCTGCCTCAGCAATAGAAGAATAATTTATTTGTCAGTTTATTGCCTGGCTTACTACCAAAATTAAAAGGGGTTGTAATACCGTAACGTAGATTAATATTATTTTTACTTCTTAAATTGCTTTTTAGTTCATTTTCAAGTTTGACTCTACATTTTTAAGTAAGTACAAAATTAACATCCGAATCCTTTATTTTCTAATGTTTTTAAACTTTTCGCTGTATTTTCTAATCACCTTGTCTGCTAAAACCAAGAAAATGGCTTTTTAGCATTTAGAAACGAGAATCTGCGGTATTTGTTATTTGTTTTCCATTTAAAAAAGAGTAAATTTTTTTAAATTTCTTATCGGTAAATGCTTTGCATATTCTTACAATTGTTAGTCGAAATATCAGCATTACAGACGTTATACATTATTCAAGAGATGCCCGAGTCTCAATTTATAATACCCTCTTGTCTTTGGTGGCTTTTCTGTACAAACAATTCCCATTATTTTAGTGGAAATTTAATACTTTCCAATATAAAGGACATCTAAACAATATCATGGTAAACTAATTATAAGCCTGCTTTAAAGTAAATAAATTAGTAAGTGCATTATGAATGTTGCAGCTTTATACTGATATAATGATTAAAGTCACAACATACAAAAGAAATAAGTATTTCACTTAATTAAAAATGTACGTTAATTGAAAATGTATTAAATGTTTTAAAAATGCAGTTAAATAAATTTTAGACGTAAGGAACAGTTGAAACGTGTTCTTACCAATACAGAAAGACAAATAAAATACGTAAAAACCAACATTTAAGAAATAAAGGCCATTGATAGAATTATTTTACGTAAAAAAAATATTTAGTGCTATCCAAATGAACAGATCATGTAAATTAACATGTACTGTATAAAGATTATGTAATTAACGTTAATAATATGTTTTTTAAACATTTATTGTAACTATGATTTGATTCAAATTTATGAAATACAAAATAAAAATTACTTTTGCGCCTGATAGTATATGCAAAAGTCTACACAAACACAAAATACTTTTAGTGATTTCAAATAGATGAACTTGTAGTGGTAAACCTGTACGATTGAGTATCTTGTCTGTAGTTATCAACATCTATTAAACAGTCCACGAATTTGTTTATTTTTTCATAAATTTCAATAATTTTCGAATATAAGGTGCTTGAATATGTTTTAGCTTATACAAAATATATCATGTATGTAAGTTTGTATAATATAGATTATCTTTAATACTAACTTGAATATTTTTTGTAGATTCTCGGATTAACACCAAATTGGCATATTAAGTTGCGAAAAATATTCCTGAACGAAAATCTTTTAATGCATTTTACCGTATAAAGTAAACAATAGAAAACTATTTGCATTATAAAAAAATACAAATTCTATATATATTTATCAAATGGTTTGTTTTATAGTAAAAAATCACTCTTTTAACAGATATAATAGTAATAAGGCAACAGGATACACAACTATTTTAAGAAACATAAAATTGAGAAGTTACAAATTAAAACGTCAAGCTCCACATTTTACCATTTCAAAGTATGGAATATTAGTTAATGGATTTGTAATTAATAGCCTTATTGTGTTATACATACAAAATATTTTACATTTATAAAAGAAAGAAGCTAAAAAAATATATTAATAGAACTTAAAGAATACTTAATAAATTTGAATTAAGACAGCACCTAGACATACAGGCAACTTATTCTACACTAGTGGAAAATCTTGGGCAGTTCTATTTCATCGTTTTAAATTGTCACAATCGTTTTTCATGAAAATCAATACTTCGTTCGTATAGTGTGGCAGTTATCCACAGTTAGAAGTTTATTCTTGAGTTTATTGCAATACTAGTTATTTTTGTGGATGTATTTAACTATTAATCATTATGGAGTTTTTTCACAAATTATTTGTGCTAACTATTTATTTAAATTTAAAAGATTTATAAATATCTCTTATGTCAATTTATGTGTGCTATTAAATATAATTCTTACTAAATTGTATTAATACAAATTGTGTTTTTAGATCTGTTATTGATTGATCAAGAATGATTACAAGAATGTGCCTATGGTTTCCATAAATTGTTCTCAAATGCGAACCAATGAACAAGTATAAAATCATTTCAAGATTCATCAATAAAACAACATACTTAAACACAGAATCCCAATTCTTTTATAAAGAATAAAAAAAAGTAATTAAGTTTTTTGAATGGTCGTGTATATATTTGATTTAAGTACCATCTGTTGGTAAATATTAGAATGAAAAACTTAATAAAGTAGGTAGGTATTAATGTTTTTAAATTAAAGTAATATTTTAAAAATAGAAACAAAGATTTAATTGAAAAGTGTAAATCGTCCTTATAACCCTGGCCTCTAACCAGTTTTATCTCAAATAAGTGTTGCAATATAAAATTTAATTTTAAGGAGCGACATTTTGAATTTACATTTTCTAAACAAGTATTTTTTATTGTGAAACAGTTTATGTAAAATTAAAATACATTATTTTTTGTAAAAAGAAAGTACTTTGGGTGATGACGCGAAGAACGCTTTAGCTTTTGTAAGTAAAGCACCATAAACAATGGTGTTTTTAATTTCTTTCTATTTCAACAACAAAAAATATACATTTTATATTTTACATATGAGGCACAAAAATAAATAGGTACTTAGTTAAATAAGTTAAAATTTTTAGCTATCAAAAATTTTAAATTAATACACAAAACAAAATAGATTAATAAGGCTGTTTCCTACAAAATTGAAAAAAATACCTAAATTAATTTTAATAATCAACTTTTATTAACAGAATAAATTTATTTATTGATAATTAAACAACTAATTATTTTTACATATTCATTTCTCTATTTAGATTACAGATTTTCAAATATAATGAATAAACAGTAGTAACACGAGAAGTCTGTAGTTTATCTAACACTTTTACAATTTCATCACTAATGTAAGTAAGACATTGCATTTCAGGTAATAGAAGAAGGTATATTGACATGATATGTTGCTTATTTGGAAAACTTTTAAATAATTGCAAAATACTTTAAAAAATTGGTTTTTCCAAATCCAGCCAGTGTGGAAAAACCAGATTCACTTATTCTAATAGCACAATAAGTTCTTCATTGAATAAGTATTTATATAGATCTATTAAATAAGCAAACACAGTCTACGTCATAAATTACCAATCAAACTTCTTATTCAAGATACTTTCTTTAAATGTGCTATTGGAATAGAATATAATTTATTTAATTCTATTAACAAGTAAAAAACATTTTCGAATTTTAAATATAATTCAAATGAGTAAAACAACAAATGTTACATTAACTTAGACAGTGATATGTTGCCTTTATTATTATTAATATATGAAGTTTTTTTTTCTAAAAATTAGATACTAAAGAAGTGATTTGTTGTTACCAGTAAAATGATTAAGAAGTCTGCCCGTTTATTAAATCTGCAAAAATATTGATTCAGTTCCAATTATCTTTGTGACCTTTAACTATTAAAACAATACATAAGTGCCTGCATGGCGAATTTCCTTTTTGATTTTTTCAAAACTAGTTAAAAAATTTAAAACAGTTTTGTCAATTTTAAAATTAATAACGACGTTCTTGGAAATGTTAATTATTTTTAAAAATATTTCTAAATAAAGTTTAGACTTGCCGAAAGCTAGAAAATAAAGAAACATATTTTTTACATAATTCGCTATTTGTAAAAAACTTTTATGTAATTTTCATAAACATATCGATACATTTTCAATATAAATGTTTGTGTCAAAAAATCACAAAAACCACTTAAAAATTTAAAAACTAAGTAAAACATCAATATCTAAAACGGCAAACGTTCACCCGAAAAGACGACGAAAACCAAATAAACATCAAATCAATTTAAACAAGAAGACAAAATGAAATAAATAATACCTGGATTTATACACGCTCTTGGCCCAAATATTCGTTTCCATCGTCCCAAGACACATTGTTATTATCAGTCAACAATAGCATAAGCTGGTTCAAATCTAAACCTTCAGCCAGCTGTGCCAATTCTTGGTCATTACCTAAATGACCATTTAAATAACCATAATCTCCAATTTCGTTCGATGATTTTTTACCTCTAACGCCAACAAATTTGCCTCGAAATTCGTAAGGATACTTTTTGCCACGCATTCCAAAGAAGCCGGACCTTGATGGCTGCTTCTTACCTCGTACACCAAAAAAACCAGACATTTGAGCTCTTTTCAGTTCTTCCGTCATGTCTTCGTATAATTTTTTGCCTCTCATTCCCATAAAACCACTTGGAGCACGTTTGTCTATAAATGCATCACCCTCGTCGTCGTAGTCTTTCTTTCCTCGCATTCCCATAAATCCTGAAGGAGCACGTTTGTTGTACTCGTTTCCTAAAATTATAAATTTTATCAAAATAAGCCTCTAAATATAAATTTGAGTTTTTACAATCTTTAAAAATCAAAGTTTTTACACAATTATTTATTTCGATATTAATCATTTTTTAACTGACATGAAAACATACAACTCTGCCTTTGGCCCACTAAATGAATAATTTAATTTAATTTTTTTAATTTCAAAATAAAATTAAATGAAATTATAACAATTAGACATACCAAAACTATCAAAGTCAATGTCCTTCTTGCCTCTCATGCCAAGAAAGCCAGAGGGTGCTCGTTTGATTAGGTCTTCCTGATACCCATCCGGATCGGGAAAGGGCTTCTTCCCTCGCATCCCCATGAATCCAGACGGTGCCCTTTTATCAACATTTCCGTCTGTTGCATCGGACGTGTCGCTTTGAGAAGTGTCGGAGTAAGCTGCATCTGGAATTGATTTTTTACCACGAACTCCTGTAAATCCTGATGGCGCCCTTCTTTTTGGCTGATCAGCTGCAGACACCATTCCATAGGCTGCTGACAGTATTGATATTGCTATAAAGACTCGTTTCATATTTCTGCAACAAAAATTGAAATATGGTAATTGAAGAAAAAGGAAATTACTTCCATTAAAATTATTAAATGTATATTTGCGCGTCTTTGGTAACTTTGCTTTGAAATTATATATAGAAGTAAAAGTCTTTGAAAGAATGAATTAAAATAAGGTTAAATGATACCGTTATAATTAAGTGGGTGGTTGAGATTATTAGGAAGCTACAAATAAAATAGAAGTAAACGAACTGAAAGCAAACTTTTAAGATTGAGAATAAAAAAGATGTGGGAAGGTATAGGAACATAACTTGTTCACTAAAAGCCTTGTTAAACACAATGTAATGTCGCTTCCTTTTTGTGCTCTTCATCCTGTTTTAGCGTAATGGGACCCAGGAGTCATTCCAGAGAGTTTACCCTTACCGCAAGTTCCGTTGAATTCTGAGAGAACTTCAGACTGACTGCTTTCCCCATCCCTCCAAAATTTATTGCTTTAACTAACGTCAAAAAAATAAATTTATTCTGTCTTTATTTATTCTATTTCTTTTCACCTTTTTATTCCTCCTGTTTCGCTTTTGAATGCTTTACGAGGGATTATTTTCTGTAATTAATTTTTGTAGCTCTTTTATTTTTTTACCAAATGATTTACTTTCTGAAACGTTTCAGTTAAGTTGAATAAATATTTTTTCTTCATTACAAATGCTCTTCGGATCAGAAGAGATTAATTTTAAAAATAGCAACGTTTACTTATAAGGGTGGATTATTCATATTTTGTATATAACTTGTAAAAAATTGATGTCAGACAATAAATCATATAAATGGTCGTGTTGTACTTTTTTTTTTGGTTAATCGATATCCATATACGTTTGCCTAACCACTCATTCAATTCTAATTAAAATATTGTTAACATTTTTACATTTACATGTTCTCGTTGTTGTCGTTGCTTATTTTCTGGCATTTTTTAGCACTTATAAATCACCTAAATCCCTGAAACGAATTATCTTTTTATAATAAAAGTAAAATCCTTTCTAATTTGTAGTTCTGTTTTTTCGGCATTTGGAAATGATGAATAGTCCGATTGTTTCATTTTTCTATATAAAACTCTTTGTATAATAAGATATTTGCTAAATAATAGAAACAAAGCCTTAGAGGGACAAAGTTAAAAATGTATAAATAGAAACAGAAAAAAATGAAAAGTGGTATTTATACAAACAACTTGAAAAAAATATATCATAAACCATTTCTACAACAATTATTCAAACATATCTGATCAAGTATGGCTTTCCATAAATGATAGTGTACAATCCACGACAAAAAATCTACATACACCTGGTCTGTTACAGTATAAGTTGACTATGTCTTGTTCACGTACGACAAATAAAATGTATTATATTTAAAACAATCGTAATAAATTATTTAGAGTAAATATAATAAACGATTTTAAATATAACGAATGAAAATAATTATTTTATAATTGTAGTGGGGTCGTTTTTAGTTTAAATAAATATTTAGACTACGATATTAGTTTTGTGGACGATAAAATTATTAGAATTGAAAATAATGTCAGTTTTAAACAATTAAATTTTAACGATTGTGTTCTACAAGAGTTGTATCCAGATTTTATGTCGGGAATTGTACCATTTGTAGTTAAATAATATTCTTTATATCTATTAGTTTTCATAATACAGGGTATCAGATGAATAGGCACTGAGACTTCACCAGGTGATACCTGACATCACTCTAAACAATAAAAGTTGATATACAATAAGAATGACAAAAAAAGTGCATTTTAATATTTCAGTAAAAGGCAACATGCCATCATCTCCATATGCTATTAAAAAAGAGTGGGGTCATTTAATACGAACTTGATTGCTAATTTATTTTATTGTTCCAATATTATGTCTCACAATAAATATCGATTAAGATTGTTTGGGCACATGTATTTTATCGTTTAGATATTATGTTTATTATTATTAGTATTTATTTGATCTTTACTGTGTCTGATCTTATCCCGACTGGATGTCAGGATCGGTCTTATGACTGATATATATCCTAACTTTAGATTCCTTTCTTGAGTGTTTATTGTGCTACACTGTGTTTTTCAGGCAGTCAGTAAGTATATCATAAACAAATATTTTATTTAAAAAACTTTTAAAAAAAATATGCTTGTTGAAGATTACACTGGCACACAACAAAAGGAAAAGTGGTCAGTACTTTTGACGAAACTCGCCTAGGGTTATGTATTTCGATGCCCAGAATCCGAATTTGAGGTCGGTTTACTCAATATACCTCTAAAATTTTGAGTAAATTGCAAAAAACCACTAAAAATTGCAGTTATAAAAATAAAGAAAATTTGATTAAAGTAGATCAAATCTTCCTTATATGTATATTTTGATGAGATGAATCCAAATTCGGAATCTCTTAATCTCAATCATTCATAAATTTTTCCAAAATCGTAAAAAATAGTAAAAAAGTATTAGAACATAGCTAAAAATATCACGAGCACACAAAAAAAAGTGGTCAGTACTTTTGACCAGACCCACCTAGGGTTATGTATTTCGATGCGCTGAATCCAAATCCGAAGTCTGTTTGGCCGGTACACTCCCAAAATTTTGAGTAAATTGCAAAAAACTGCTTCAATTGGCTAAAAATTGTAGTTTTTTGCAATTTACTCAAAATTTTAGAGGTATATTTGGTACACCGACCTCAAATTCGGATTCAGGGCATCGAAATACATAACCCTAGGTGGGTCTGGTCAAAAGTACTGACCGCTTTTCTTTTTTTGTGTGCCAGTGTTATTAATCGAATATTCATAATTAAAATGACATATTCAACGCATCTTTAATTACAACAATCACTATTTCTATGGCAAACATTAATGAGTAATTTTGACACAATCCTAACATGTCTTATATTCTATCAATTTTAATAATTTTAATCTTTTTTGTACAAAATATCCATATGTTGCCTGAAGATACATCAGACACGCCAAAAATATTTTTTATAATATTTTCAACTCTTGGCTTAGGCGGAATATTACGAGCTCTGATAAAGTTTTTCAACTTTCCTGTACCCTACCGAGCTGTTATCATGTTTGTTGGAGGTATGGTGGCTCTTCTGGAGAAAATCAGTCCTTACATACGTTATTATCTTCACATCGAAAGTTTAAAACTGCCTTATTACATTTTAATGGCTTTCATACCGATCGTCATCTTTAAAACCGCTTTTTGTATAGACACGCATACTTTTATGCATTCCTGGACTCAAATTTTTATAATAGCGGTTCCTGGTTATCTTCTAAACGCTTGCATAACGGGATTGATAATGTTGGTGCTCCTAAGTAACGACGAATGGACATATGCGATGGGAATCCTCTTTGGAACGATGTGCACTCCCATTTATCCCATTGAAATAATTACAATGCTAAAAGAGTTCGGACAAACCAAACATCTTAGCATCCTCCTCGAAAGTGAATCAATCATCGGAGATAGTACCACAGTGATTATGTTTCAAATACTCGTGGGAATCATCGATCATAATATTGTAACCTGGTATAACGTTTTTATGGTGTTTCTTCGATTCGCCGTTGGAGGAATACTTCTAGGCTACATCTTTGGCAAAATAGTCTCATGGATTATGAGTACAATGTACAGTGATGTAGTAAACATGTCTATTCTGACAATTATTGCAGCATATCTAAGTTATTTTATAGCAGCCGAAATGTTATATGTTTCTGGAATAATAACAATTGTTGTTCTTGGAATAATGGTAAGCAAGGAAAGGACAAGCCTTTCACTAGACGTAGAACTTTTTTTAATCCATTTCTGGGAAATTTTGGCTTACGCTGCTAACACAATGATCTTTTTCTTAGCTGGACTAATAGTAGTGGAACAATTATCAGATATAACAGTCTTTCATGACTATTCATTTGTGATTGTGACATACGTCGTCACAAGCGTTAGCAGACTCATTACTTTTATAATTTTAGCACCTATTTTAAGCAGAATTGGATACGGTTTTAGTTGTAGAAGCATGGCCATTTGTGTTTGGGGTGCTTTAAGAGGACCTGTGCCATTCTGTGGGGCACTTATTGTTTACAACCATCCAACTTTAGGAAACGTTCCAGGAACTGAAATTTTGCTCCATATTTCAGCTTTGATTTTCATATCTTTAGTGATAAACGCAACTACTATGCCTTTATTGCTGAAACTAATGGGCCTCTCGGAGCTTTCGATGGCAAAGAAAATTAATATGAATAATTGCATGAAATATTTGCAAAGCAGAAGAGATAGAACAATATCTATGCTTAAGATGGATAGGTCCGTATAAATTTTTTATTGAATCTGTGAAATGGCTTTTAGATTTTTAGCCGATGCAAACTGGCCCATTGTTTATGCTGGCACTGTTTTGAAACATCCGTATAAAATTAATATAAGCGACAGTGACGACGAGGACGAAAATTATTTAGCGTTTCGATCGACCGTTTGCCCGGATTGCCAAAAAGAAATTCCCAATGAGCCCACTGGCCACGAAATTGTTGAAATGACCCGGTGAGTTCAATAAATGTTTTTTTTTCAGTTAATCAAAATATGTATCTCAGAGAAGCCAGAATGAGAATACTAAAAGCTAAGAAAATATCTTACGCACGCCAATATGAAAATGGAATGCTTTCAAAAGAAGGTATAAGAGTACTCACACAAGCGGTGGAGGTGGCAATGGACACTCCAGAAGCAATTATCGAGTTAGACGGTTTGCATAAGTATTTCAGCCACCAAGTCTGTTTTTGGAAAAGTCTTTAAGCATTTTTACATTTACGTTTTATATTTGTAGGGCTTCGTACATTACACAAGAAAAAAGTTGCTTTCTGTTTTTTTTCAAAAAAATGACAGCAATGTAAAACCGCCTCGGAAATATTGGAGACGTATTTGCTATCACATCATAATGCATCCAGCTTTTGATTGGTTCATTTACACATGTATTGTTCTGAATGTTATTCCAATTACTATCGAAATTACAATGACAGAGAAACCGAGTAAAACATTAAACATTGCACTTAAACTTACCAACACAATTTTTTGTCTGATTTATTTATCGGAATTTCTTTTAAAGATTTATGGATATTCCTGGATATACGTTTGCAAAGATGGCTTTAGAACATATTTTAGGTAACATTAGTTGTTAGAATAATCTACATTATATTTTTTTAATACGAATTTAATTTTAGTTCATATTGGAATATATTTGACTTTGTAATCCTTTGGGTTACCTTAGCAGATTTGGGAATGGATTACGCCGATTTGTTTTTAGACGGTTTCGACAAACATAACATCCAGGCGTCCAAAATTACACTAATTACAAAATTAATACGTGTTATACGTTTAATAAGATTATTGCGGCTTTGCAGAGCTTGGTATCCAAAACTTATTCAATACTGCGATTCCAAAATTGATAAACATTTAGCGTTTGCTTACGACGTTGGGAAGGTGAGTAACGATTGTTTTTAACCATTGTCATTTATGTTTCTTTGCATACAGTAGTACCTCAATTCTCTATGTACTGATTATTATTATATACCGTAATTTAGAATCTATAATTCAGGTCCTACTTAAAAAATCTCTTCTTTGTTTAATTTAACAATACATTTATGTGATTTAAAAGTTTCAAATGTCACCTATTTTTTCGTAGAACTACGTTAATTTAAATAAATTCGTACCTTAATCAACAATAAATAATGTTTTTAAACAAATATATACAGGGTATACCAACGAAAACTTATTGTTAGCCCCCACAAAAAATCACCAAGGAGTTTTTCAAAATTTTAAAAAACATGTCAAGTTTTATTTTCACATAACATTCATACACAGAAATCCCATCCACTGGAGCTCAGCATCGCCCCCCTATTTTTTTCAAATTATAAATGAGATCAAGTTAGACATTGTTTGATCACATGATTTATGGTCTTTGGTTTTCTTTTTGTGGGGTACCTTAAATTAAAAATATTTGCGACTCCGCCTTCATCTTTTGTTATATCGCGACAGAGAATTGCTACCGAAGGCCGATTACTATCCCCGGACATATTGGCAAATATAAGACAAGGCTTTGAAAGTCATTTGTATCATTGTATGAAGGTTGGTGAAGGTTATTTTGAACAATACATTCGTTAATTTTAAGTTTGTTGTCTTTTATCTTATTATTTATAATAAATAGTTCACTCTAAAATATCTTCAAAGTTACGTCACATATTTTTTTTTAATTTACTGGGTTGTATAGAGAAAAACAACCTTTCAACCAATGTGTCACTTGACCACATTTGCAATTAAAAATAATAGGAGATTGATGCTGGACTCCAGGGGGCGGGTTTTCTGGGTATGAATTTTATGTAAAAATTCCTCCCTTTTCAAATAAAACTTTGTATGTTTCTTTAAATTTTGAAAAATAAAAAAAATCCCTGGGTGGTAACCCACACCTCTATAAGAGGGAGCCCCATCGGATACGGGGGCATTCTTTTGCTTGGGGTTTTCCAAACCCAGTTAGAAAAAACCCAGAAAGAAGACAGAAAAGGAAAAATATAATAACGGTCGGAACATGGAATATCAGAGGAATTGGCAATAAGAAACAGGAAGTAATTAATGAAATTGAAGCAATGAAATTACATGTAGTAGCACTGACGGAGACAAAGAAAAAAGGTAGTGGAACAGAAATACTAGGTCCCTACATACATCTGTACAGTGGAGTCAATAAAGAACAACGCGCAAAGGCTGGAGTATCACTATGCATTAAAAAAAAGTTCAGTAGATATATCAAACAATGGGATGCTATAAATGAAAGAATTATTACGGTTAAACTAGCGATCAGAGGATATGATCTCACAATTATTGCAGTGTATGCCCCAACAAATGACTCAAATGATGATATAAAAGACGAATTTGAAGCGAACCTACAGTACACTATAAGTAAGGTGAATAAAAGAAATGAAATCATGTTAATGGGAGATCTAAATGCACGAGTGGGATGTAAATCAAAAAACCGAGTAGTAGGCCCATATGGAGCGGACGTAGTTAATGATAATGGGATAAGGCTCATAGAAATCTGCGACCAATATTCACTAAAAATCATGAATGGCATGTTTAAACATAAAGACATACACAAGTATACATGGACTCAAACTACAAAACAATATCGCTCCATTATAGATTATATCATAATTAAACAAAAGGCTCTTATCCAAGTAAAAGATATACGTGTCTATAGGGGCGTTACTTGTGGGTCGGACCACTTTCTGGTAAAGTCTACAATGCGCCTAAGGTACTATAATAAAAATAAAACACCAAATCAGAAAGAGAAAAAGAAGCCAAATACAACTAATACATATCCAATCTATAATATAGAAAACCTTAACGACGAATCGATATCGTTCCTCTATAAACTAAGACTCGCAAACAAATTGCAAGAGGCACAAGAAATTCTTACAGTGCAGGATAGATACGAAAACATTAAAAATAAAATGCACGAAGCAGCCTTTGAAGCTTTAGGAACACTGGAAAAAACTAATAGGAAGAGCTGTTACTGGTGGACGGATGATTTTGGTGAAATGGTTTCAGATAAGAGAAAAGCATATCAAAAATGGTTGACTACAGGGGATAGAGAACATCGAAAAGAATACATGAGAATAAACTATGAAGTAAAAAAAAAGGTTAGAGAGAGGAAAAATCAGTTTTGGCAAAGAAAATGTGAAAATGTAAATAAATATATAGGAAATTCCAAATCACGAGAAGCATGGAAAATGATAAAAGGGTTAAGAACAGACATACAAGAGCGATTTATGGTAGACCCCATTGGAATAGAAAATTGGAAAAAATATTATGAGAACTTACTGACGGAAAGTAGAGGCCAATACCAAAACGTGACATATGAAAAGAAAGAAGTACAAGCTCCAGTTAGAGAAATCAGCATACCAGAAATAAAAACCGCTATAAATAAAATAAAGAACAATAAAGCGGCTGGTCCTGGAGGTATACCCGCAGAACTTCTAAAACACGCCCCAATTACAACAATAGAAGAACTTAAGAAAATATTTAATGCATGCCTGAAAGGAAACGAGATACCATCAGAATGGAAATTAGCATACATAAGTAATATTTACAAAAAAGGGAATAAAAAGGAATGTACAAATTATAGAGGTATTAGTGTTACGTCAACAGTGGGTAGACTGTACGGACGAATACTAAAGGAGAGAATAGAGGAGCAATTTAATGTATCGGAAGAACAGAGTGGCTTCCGACCAGGACGTTCATGCACGGATAATGTATTTTGCATAAAACAACTGATGGAAAAAACGATACTGTACAATAAAGAACTACATATGGTATTTGTCGATCTTCGTAAGGCTTATGACAGTGTGCCAATCAATAAATTATGGCACGCAATGGAAAACAGTGGGATAAACCAAACCTATATAAATGCCATAAAAGTATTGTATGACAAAAACAAAAGCAAGGTAAAAGTAGGACGAAGTCTTTCGATGGAATTTGATATAAATAAAGGCCTTCGACAAGGGTGTTGTGTGTCGCCCACATTGTTTAAAATATACTTAGACCAGGCACTAAAGATTTGGAATAAAAAATGTAAAAATATGGGAGTAAAAATTGGAAATAACTTTATACACACCCTTTTGTTTGCAGACGACCAGGTGCTTCTCGCAAAGGATGAAGACGATATAAAGTATATAACAAAAAAACTGATTAAAGAAATAGAAATGTGGGGTCTAGAAATAAATCTTGAAAAGACCGAATATATGGTGATAGGGAACACGGGTACTGAAATAGAAACAGAAAAAGGAAATATACAAGTAACCCACGATTACAAATATCTCGGAGTAAATTTATCAGATAAAGGGTTAGACGAAACAGATATACTGAATAAGATCAAGAAAGGAAAAGTAGTAATACAACAGCTGCACTCGTTGCTTTGGAACAAAGACATAACCAAAAAAACTAAGAAACAATTATTTATGACACTTGTGGAAAGCTGTTCCACATACGGTGCAGACACATGGACAATCTCAAAAACATTGGAGAAAAAAGTGAACGCAATGGAAATGAACTACTGGCGAAGATGTTGTGGAAAAACATTATACGATCGAGTGAGAAATTAAAAAATTTGTGAGGATATGGGAGTGGACTCCACACTGTACGACAAAATAGAACAACAAAAACTAAAGTGATACGGACATATGAGGAGAATGCCAAACGACAGGTTACCGATAAAGTGCTGGAAATGGAAACCAAATAGAAGAAGGAGACGTGGCCGACCAAGACTGAAATGGGAAGACCAGATTAAATTGGCAATGAAGAGACGAAATATGGAAGAAAAAACAATATTTGACAAAAAGAAATGGAAACTGGGTTGCGGGAAACGGCGAGAGGCAGCTGTATAAAAAACCGCTTATACCAGGTGTGCAACCTTAAAACGGCCGTTTTCTAATAGATGGCAGTACGCGCGCATTAGGCATCAGCCAACCTTGCCTGCCATTTTTTCTCATTGCTTGAATCTTTGCCATTAGTAAACAAAAGACAAAGTCAGCAATTTCGAACAATAACGTGTCCTTTGATCACGATAAACATGTCGATTTTTGTGCCAGATAAAGAGCATTTGCGGGGAGCACTGCTATTCCTCTTCAATTGGAAGAAATCCGCCGCCGAAGCGCATAGAATTCTTGTGGAGGTCTATGGCGACAGTGCTCTTAGTGAAACTCGGTGCAGAGCGTGGTTTCGGCAATTCAGGGACGGAATTTTTAACGTCACCGACAAGAAGCGCGAAAATCGACCAAAAGTTTTTGAGGACACCGAATTGCAAGATTTATTGGACGAAGACGATACCCAATCGCAGAAACAACTTGCCGCAAAGTTGAATGTTAGCCACCAAGCAATTTCGAAACGCCTTTTGCTATGGGAAAGATCCAAAAGATCGGGAAGTGGGCGCCACATCAATTGAACGATCGACAGATGGAACGACGCCAGACCGCGTGCGAAATCTTGCTTGATCTGCACAACAAAAAATTTCATTTTGCATCGAATCGTCACTGGCGATGAAAATGGATCTTTTGAAAACCCTAAGCGCAAAAATCGTGGGTAGACCCGGAAAACCCTCAACATCGTCTGCTAGGCCAAATCGATTCGGAAAAAAGACAATGCTGTGTGTTTGGTGGGACCCGAAGGGGGTGGTTTACTACAAAACTGTTGGAACTTGGTGAAACGATCAATACTCAATGCTACCAACAACAAATCATCGAATTGGATCGTGAATTGTGCAAAAAAAGACCCGAACACGCGGATCGGCATGAGGGTATCATTTTCCACCACGACAACGCATTATAACACACAGCAAGATTGGTCCAGGATACATTGGATGCACTTGGCTGGGAGTTGCTACACCACACGCCCTACTCTCCTGATCTGGCCCCTTCAGATTACCATTTGTTTGCGTCGATGGGACACGCGCTTGCTGAGCAGCAGTTCAATTCTTATGAAGATGTTAAAAAATGGCTCGATGGGTGGTTCTTATCCAAAGGGGATGAATTCTTTTGGGGTGGAATCCACAATCTTCCTCGAAGATGGGAAAAATGTATAGCCAGCGAGGGCAATTACTTCGAATAAAATATTTTTCACTTTTCTGCGTTAATTATTGTATTTTGCTAAATAAAAAAACAGCCGTTTTAAGGTTGCACACCTGGTATATATATATCCTTTGTTGGTACATCCTGTTCGTATACAGCAGTAGCCAACTATAACACAGGCCTACAAAAAAAAAAATTTTGGTGCCGACATAATTTCGTTATAACATTAATCTCTACTCCCTTAGAAAATAAAAAATTGTATGTAAATGTCAAAACTACGTACAATTTTAGAACTAGCCTTACTTAAATATTTTTCCTTAAAGTTACTGTTTTATATACATTAGGGTGGTCGTTAAAAATTAAATTTCTTCTGACGCCCTAAAAAAACTTTCCTTTTAATGAAAAAATACGGAAAAATTTATTTAAAATTTTTTTAACAGAATTAACACGTGCCTCGAGAAAAAATATGTTCATTTTTTGAAAAATAAATGTAGTTTTTTGTAAGTATCTCTTAAAGTATATGGATTTGAGAAAAAGTTATAGGAGTATTTTGTAGAAAATTCAATTCTCTACAAAAAAGGTCTTTTCCATTTTTTTCATAAAATTTATATTTATAGAGATATTCTTAATAATGTTGGAGATACTTTCAATAATAAATTCATTAAATCCATATAGTCAACATTTTACGACCTACAAACGTCATTTTTTCTAAAGTATAAAAAATTTTGTAACAACTAGAATTTATTATAGTTTTAGAAAATTATATATATTTAAGAAAGAATGCCGTTTGAGGGTCTTAAAATGTTGACTATATGAAGTTAATGAATTTATTATTGAGAATATCTCTATAAATATAAATTTTATGAAAAAAATGGAAAAGACCTTTTTTGTAGAGAATTGAATTTCCTACAAAATACTCCCATAACTTTTTTTCAAATCCATATACTTTAAGAGATACTTACAAAAAACTACATTTATTTTGAAAAAATGAACATATTCTTTCTTGAGGCACGTGTTATTTCTGTTAAAAAAATTTTAAATAAATTCTCCCGTATTTTTTCATTAAAAGAATGTTTTTTGAGGGCGTCAGAAAAAATTTAATTTTTAACGACCACCCTAATGTATATAAAACAGTAACTTTAGGGAAAAATATTTAAGTGAGGGTAGTTCTGAAACTGTACGTAGTTTTGACGTTTACATACAATTTTTTGTTTTCTAAAGGAGTAGAGATTAAAGTTATAACGAAATTATGTCGGCACCAAAATTTTTTTTTTTTTGTAGGCCTGTGTAATTTTCCTATAACTTTCTTTATTTTTAGATAGTTTCTTAAATTTTAAAAAATAATAAAATTAGAGTATTTTTAACACCATTTTTCAAACAGAAAAAAATTAAATTCTATTCTTGTGTTTTCCTACAAGTCAATCAATAATAAGCTCAATTTGGTAAGAAGTTTTTGAAGAACTTACAAAAACATTGTAAATTATATTGTTTTTTATATTTAAAAAAAACAATATAAGAAATGCATCCATAAAATACACATATTCAAGTTAAAAATGGTAAACCCTCTTAGAAATTTCAGTTAGGTTTTCATCCAGTGCGAAAAAGGCATGCTGAATCCATACGTGGCTCAAATGAAGCAATCGTAAGAAACCCGTATTACAAAAGTAACGCATTTGCGAGTCACTGCCTAACTTGGGCAAGTCTTGATTTCTGTCACTAGGTATCACTCAAGATTTTCAATGGTATGCCAAAGTTAATCCATATAAATCCTTGATTACAACTGGATCTGGAATGTTTCGGCACGCCAATTTTCAATTTGTCCCATGTAGATTCGTTAAGGTTCCATTTAAGCTTACCTCTGTTTGGAAAACCTAATTTTATTTGAATCAATCTTTCGATATGCCTTAATAAAATTACTAGTAGGGAATTTTTCGAGATAGAAATTGCATGATTTCGATCAAATTCCATTACTTTTTATAATTTACAATAAAAAAATGATAAACTTAAATAATTTCAAAGTATACTGTGAAGACTAAGCAACACTAAAATTAGTCAAACTAATAGAAATAAACAAAGCAATGAAATTGTTTTCAGGGCTATGTCACTGGGGAAGAAGAAGTTTCTGATATGCTGATACAAATGATCGACAACAAAACAATCAGAGAAGACTGTCGAATCCGAATGGAAGCTGACAGACTTGCAATAACTAAAGAGCTAGGTCTTGTACAAAAAGATAGACCCTGGATTGCAATTACAGTTAAAACAAAGCAAGCAATACGTGCGACCCTTAACGGCATGGCTGAAGCTATGCTTGAACTAAAAGTTTCAGGTAATAATTTACTGTTAATTAAAAAAATAATATGTAACCATTCATTTAAGGTTGGGTCGATGACGCAGAATATCTAATGCTAATAGAATCTCTGAATGAAAGATTAAAGTATGTGAGAACAAAAGTCAAATCCGTACAACCGAGTCCTCCGAGAGTAATATTTAAAGAAGTTCCTTGGATGGTAGACGACGACACTGTCGCCGAGTTTTTATACGAAAATGTGATTACCAAAGTCTTCGATCAAGGCGAGGTGGTTTGTATCGATGGCGAAATATCTGATGGAATTTACATCATTGTCACAGGTTTTTAAGTTCAGTGTATACTCTTTATAACGAACTCCTTTATAACGAAAAACTCTTTATAACGTAATGGTTGTCGTCTATAACGAAACAATACGTCTTTGTTTACATATAATTTAATTATTTTTTGTTTACGTTTTCTAATGATTACACTGGCACACAAAAATAAAAAAGTGGTCAGTACTTTTGACCAGACCCACCTAGGGTTATATATTTCGATGCTCTGAATCCGAATTAGGGGTCGGTTTACCCAATATACCTCTAAAATTTTGAGTAAATGCAAAAAACTGTAATTTTTAGCCAATTGAAGCAGTTTTTTGCAATTTACTCAAAATTTTGGGGGTGTACGGGCCAAACGGACTTCGGATTTGGATTCAGCGCATCGAAATACATAACCCTAGGTGGGTCTGGTTAAAAGTACTGACCACTTTTTTATTTTTGTGTGCCAGTGTTATTTGTCATTACTATTCTAATGGGTAAGAATGAATTGTGGCAAGTTTTGTCTGATATACTAAACAAGTCAAGTTGTGAATTGACTTTTGAACTGTGAATATAACTAACAAATAAAAAACTTTGTGCGTTGGCAAAAATTATTTTACAAAGTCGATTCCATTGCATCTGAAGACATGGATAAAATTGATAAAAAAATACAAAACAAATACCTATTAGCAAAAAACGTCAGACCAAAATAATTAACTATACAGAATGACACAGATTTTAGAAATTGACATACACCTGGTTCTAAAAATAAAAAAAGGTTTATTTAAGTCCTTACATTCTTTTTTTTTTCAAATCTCCATATAACGAAAACTCTTTATAACGAAATAAAACACTCGGTCTCTTGAGTTTCGTTATAGAGAGCTTACACTGTATGTGTAATAATTGCAATAGTAAATAATGTTTAAAATACTTTTAGGACTTTTTAGGCTTTCGTATGTACCAAAACGAGTCAGCTTAGATCGACTTGCAGAATACGGTGCTCTTCCTGTAATCGATTACATTTCTTCGGCACGCTTTGAAGAACGTGTGGAAGATTACATCGTGTCTGGGAATTGCATTGGGGAACTCGGTACCCTCACAGGACGTCCTTATGATTGCACAATTACTGCAGACACAGCAAGCCAGCTTACATCCTAACTTCTGACGTTGTTAAACAAGCATTTACAAGAAGTTGTGATCCTATTTGCGGGCACGCTTAATTTTTTTTCAATAAAAAAAAGTCTTTCCTAACCCTTTTCGTTTTTAGTTTGGAAGCAAAAATGTGGAAATCAATTTCGATACGTTTGGCAACTTCAATTTTAATGGACACGGCTGCTTATCAGTCGTCGACGCAGGAAAAGATTCGTTTTCAATTAGAAAGAGCTTTTGTACCGAACTTATCAAATTACAAAATGTTTGGTGTCACCGATATGATGGAAGACATCATTTTAATTGAAGGGGTTGTTTTTGACTATAATACAAGGGATTGTTACACAGGTCCTTGTTATATACCGCGGTAACACTCTTTCAGTTCTTATTCTGTTAAAATCAAATCATTAGTTATTATTGCAGAACCGTACAAAAGATCGTTCTAGCCAAAAGTAGTTACATGAATTTTAAGACAACAATTGAAACCAAATTATTGATAATCCCAGCAAAGGACATAGATGAGTTTGAAATAATGGAAAAAGAAGAAGAAATATCAGAAATGGTTGTTTTAATTAATTTTCTTAATTTAAAATTGAAACGTGTTTTGCAGGTCTCAGCGGTATCCTCAAAATGTTTACAACACGTCGTACAAAGCAGAATGTCTCGTCTTAAAAAAAGAAAAAAAAGGCAAACTTTGTTCAACATGTCCGGAAGAAGAGTTAAATATGGAGACTCCCGTATTTCTAGTTCTCGTTCGATCTATAACACAAGAAGTGGAACAACTAACATCAGTAATCACAGTCAATTGGTAAATGATTTTGTATCTCCATTAAATTATAAAAAGCTTATTTTAAATAGCCAAGCTTCCGAGACGAAACAGAAATAAAAAACATAAATATGTACGAGCAAGACAACTCCAACGTTCTTAGCGTCTCCGAAAAATCTGTGACAACAGACCATCGACTTTCCTTAGCTCCTGGAAGACATAATACACTACCTGTCATAAACACCCCTCCACATAAACGCGCTAAAAACCTAAATCAAAATCCTCAAAGTTATTTAAATACGGAAAACAATGAACCAGCTTCGAGTATTATTGTTTTAAAAGACGCAAGCAATGAAGTCGCTGGAAGTTTTATAATGCACGTTTCACCTACTCCTTCTGAGGAAGTGACAAAAAAATCTCTAAAAATTGATAAAGAAAATATTCCAACGGATTCTTTGCCTAAAGAAGCACACGTTGAACAAGAAAAAAATACGTACAACCAATTGTTAAATGAAAAACCAAATAAAAGACAACAACAACAACGGGAAGAAGAAATCAAAAACAAACAACAAGAAAATAGTACAACTAAAAGTCCACAACGACAATCCACAGATTCTTATAGAAAATCAAAAAATATGACTTTACGAGAGCTTTTCAAAGACGAAAGGGCTTTAAATCGTGATTTATTGGAAAAACTGAGAAAACTCTCGGAAAGTCGAAAATCAAAAGAAGAAGAGCAACAAAGCCGTTCAAAAGAAGAGAACCCAATGAATACAGAACGACAAGCGCCACGAAATTTCAATGAATTCCTCCAAACTGACGAAGACAATCAAAAAACGTTTTTAGAAAAGCTAAGAAGACTTTCAGAAGCAAAGAAAAGACGAGATTTGGTACTTCAAGAACAAAAATCTGAAACTCCCGATAGGATAAGCAAGATTAATTTGTCTTCTTGGCAAACGGAGGAACGTGCTCATAAAAAAAAATCCTCTACCGAAAACGAAATTAATAAAAACAAAAGCGAAAACTCTTTAAATAAAGAAGAATAATTTGTGATATTTCAAATCAAAACTTTTAAATAAGAAAACAATAACGTGTTATTGTTAATTTTCTAAATGTTGCCAAATGTTAAATACTTTTATGTTATTTATTTATGAGTGTACAGTTTAAAAATTTAATAGTTGTGTTTTTATGTTTATTGAAAGTGTCACTGAAATAAACCTACATCTCAAAATGCTATGTTCAAATTGAAAATAATTCAATATTTTATGTGATGTTGACTTACGAAGTGTCTCGCCTGTTTTGAAAAAAAATGCGGATATAATTTAAAAGCAATTTTTAATATACTTATTGTTTGTTTATAAGTTTCATATTTGTGGAGCACGTAATCCGGTAAAACATTTCCATTTCCCTGTAGATAAACGCGAAAACAAAATTTAAATTTTGAGGATAATTTAAACTTTATTTTAACCAAATAACGACAGAAAACTTTTAACTTAAAACAAGCTTAAATTGCCCCTCTTTGAAAATTAATTCAAACTCCAAAGGTATTCTTACAATGCAAAATTTAATTTTAAAGAACATTGAAAATGTGCCTTTTTTTCGCATATGTTTAAACTACAACCTATATAAAATCTATAATGAGGATTGCAAAATACAAAAGTTTACAAAAATAAACGTAATTGAGAATTAAAAAAATAGCTTTAGTTCGAAAAAGTGTAGCAATTTTCTATATTTGTTTTCTATCGTTGGTTTTAATTTAAAAAAGCGAAAACAGAATAAAGAACAAGAAGAAAAAGAGGCGGCTTCTTTTGGCCAAGAAAATTGCTGCACGTGTGTTTTCTCAGAGACTGCAAATTTTCTCAAGAGTTTCGGTAACACTTAAGATTAACCCCAAAATTCCACACCCCCCAAGGAGAAGGTTTAAGATTTATAGTGTGGCAAGTTATGCAGTTGGTTATTATGTAAATTCTGCAACATTACATTTTGATTAAATTGCTTTATTGTTAAATCAACGAAAATTGCTACAACTTATTACCAATTCCCAAGATCAAACTTTAAATCTGTTTTCTTTCTACCAAGACATTAATATTTAGCAAATTAGGTTTGAAACAGGCATCGGAAATTCCGGAGTTAAAATGTATTGTTGTTTGAAAAAACAAGAAAAGTTTGAAAATTACAATTTTCCACTAAAAACACACATATACAATAAATGATGCGAGAACTCAACTCGGATAATTTAAACTTTTTAATGACACAGAGCTTAACGTTAAAAATAATGTATAAGAAGAAAATGAGATATTAAATTTTTACAACGTCCTCGTAGTGTTGTCTTTTAATTGCTTGTAGTTTTTCCATTATTGTTAATTTGTTGCTGCTGCAGAAATCTGCAGGAAAATAAACGATGGACTCCCTTGAATTTTTAAAATCGCGTGATCGCATGCTCCAAACTTTAAGAAATACGTCCGTTATTTTAGACTTTACGATTTTCACATTTTGCCCTTAAGTTTTAGTTGTATAATTAAAATTATGACTGATTAATGAACATTTTGTTTTTCTCCAAATAATTCGAACGTAACAATTAAAAAAAATTACATCAAAAAGTAGGTTGATAAACCACACAAATTATACGGCGGTGCTTTACTTGCAACAATTTTCTTTTCTAAACGTTTAGAAACTTTTAAAGTTATGATATTTAAAATTGTTTTGCCTATAAAACAAATTATTAAAAATTTATGGTTGTTGACATAATACATACGTGAAAAACTAACTTTGTTACATTTTAATGACAGCTTTCCTCGTTCTTGTGGTTAAAAAGAAGATATAAACATAACAATAACTGGTTGTAGAAACATTTTATTATTGCTTTTACTTCGAAATGATTTCTTGCGAAAAATGGCATATTTTTATTTATGTTAGAACTAGAATGTAGTTTATTGACTTTCATAAGAAGTTCAACAGAACTTTTGTATGGTGAGTACTAAGTTCGCTTTTCGTTGTTTCTGTATCCAAAATAAAATCCGAAGTTCTCCGACATTGTTTTGACGGCTAACGAGTTTTCCTTTAAGCGCATTGTAACTGTTTATCGAAGTTTTTTTTTGATAATTCCATACCCAAAGATAATCATTTTTATAAACACTGTTTTTTTTAGTTGGATAACCTTGATAAAATTAATTTTATAACATGTAAATTTCAGAAGGTCTTAAGTTAATATGCCCACTTAAATGTACTCGCATGCAGTAGTAGATTAGCTATGAATGTTGTCACAAAACTAATAGGGGAGTGTTCCCGGGTATGAGGCAGGCTCCAGATATGAGACAGTCAATTATTTTCATTATGCAATGTCAATATGGCCGATCTGATTACTGTCAAATACTTCTTTGGTCACCAGTCAGTTTTTTTACTAACACTGAAATAAATCCACGCATTGCTTATATCAACTGCAAACATCGTATGTAAAATTGCAGGTTAAAAACGTTTTTGATTTTTTTCAAAATGTTATTTTTTTCATGTAAATCAATTGAAAAAGGAAAGTGTAATGTACAGCATTTAGAGTTTTTCTTATATTTTACGATCCAATATTGGATTAGGCCAATATGTGGTTGGAAAACAATTTTTTTTTAAATTCTAAAATGTCGTCATTGTCCGGGTATGAGACACAGCATATTACCACCACCCAAGGGTTCCAAAACAAAAACATCATTAGTATAAAGTTGTTTCCGAACAAATTGAACGCTGTTAACAACATCAAATGCAATATTTGCAAGCGGCCAGTTTTTTTGAAGTGCGCAAACACGTGTGCAAGCATCTACACATGCAAACATTGCGACGATTATAAAGAGGAAATTGATAAATAAAAATTATGGAAAGCATAAAAAATTATAATTTTGAAATAGATATGAGGTTTTTACTTTATATTTTACAATTTTTAATGTATTTTTGTAGGTGTCTCATACCTACATACGTAGTTACAAATTTTTTTTTTGTCAAAAAACTGTCACTTAGAAAATTGGTCATAAAATTTTACATGTTAATGGAATCACAAAACTTTCTGCAGATAAAAGTCGTGTATTTTTATTACCTTTCCAACAATGAATAGAACACCCGACATTATTTAACCAGTAAAAAATTTTGGCTCATAAACAAAACCCGTCTCATAACCGGGTACACTCCCTTACATACCGGGTGTTTCATTTAAAATTCCACGAGCTTATAACTCCTAAACTAATAAAAATTTCAAAAAAAGTATAGGTATAAAAGTGTCTTTAATTTATTCGATTTATACAATGGCATAAATATATATTTTGTTCTACTTCCGGTTCAACCAGAAACGGCGTCAACTTCCTTATCTTAAATAGAAGTATTTATTTTTTTATAAATGGATAGAGCTCGTCGACAGCTTTCCAAAAATGTATAACAAGTGACCATTTTCTCAAAAAAAAAAAGATTTCTATTTCAAAATGTTGTGTTTCAGTAAAGTGCCACGAGCTTATAATTCCTAGAATAATCAAAATTTCAAAAAATCTACAAATATAAAACAATCTCTGTACTGGTATAAATATAATTTTTGTATTACTTACAGTTTATCCGGCAACGGTGTCAACTTCCTTATCTTAAATAGAAAGGTATTTATTTTTTAAAATTATTTATTCATTAAATGGTAACTTCTTATACATTTTTGGAAAGCACTCGATAAGCTCTATCAAATTATAAAAAATAATAAATGCCATTCTATTTAAGATAAGGAAGTTGATACCATTTCCAGTTAAACCGGGAGTAGAAAAAAATTATACTTGTGCCGTTGCATAGATCGAATAAATTAAAGACACTTTTATACCTGTATTTTTTTTGAAATTTGATAAGTTTAAGAGTTATAAGCTCGTGGCACTTTAAATGAAACACCCGGTATGTAGGAGAGTGTTCCCGGGTATGAGACAGACTCCAGGTATGAGACAGTCAATTATTTTTATTATGCAATGTCAATAAAGCCGATCTGATTACTGTTAAATATTTCTTTGGTCATCAGTCAGATTTGTGCTAACACTGATATGAATCGACGCATTGCTTATATCACTTGCAAACATCGTATGTGAAATTGCATTGTAAAAACGTTTTTAATTTTTTTCAAAGTTTTGTTTTTTTCATGCAAATCAATTGAAAACGGAAAGTGTAATGTATAGAATTTAGTATTTTTCTTATATTTTACGATCCAATATTGGATTAGGCCAATATGTGGTTGGAAAACAATTTTTTTTTTAATTCTCAAAATGTCGTCATTGTCCGGGTATGAGACACATCATATTACCACCACCCAATGGTTCCAAAGCAAAAACGTCATTAGTATAAAGTTGTTGCCGAACAAATTGAACGCTGTTAACAACATCAAATGCAATATTTGCAAACGGCCAGTTTTTTTGAAGTGCACAAACATATGTGCAAGCATCTACACATGCAAACGATTATGCAACGATTATGAAGAGGAAATTGATAAATAAAAATTATGGAAAACATCATAAATTAAAATTTTGAAATAGATATGAGGTTTTTACTTTATATTTTACAATTTTTAATGTATCTTTGTAGGTGTCTCATACCTAGATACAAATTTTTTTCTTGTCAAAAAAACGATGCTTAGAAAATTGGTCATAAAATTTTGCAGTTAATGGAATTACAAAACATTCTGCGGATAAAAGTTGTGTATTTTCATTACCTTTCCAACAATGAATAGAACACCCGACTTTATTTAACCAGCAAAAAATTTTGGTTCATAAACAAAACCCGTCTCATACCCGGGTACACTCCCATACATATATAAATTTAGTAATCCCTACTAATATATAAATGCGAAAGTATGTTGGTTTACTGGTTTGTTGGTTTGTTTTTCTTCAACGTAGTAACGGAGCAAGGGATTGACGTGATTTTTTGCATTCAGATAGTATATAGGCAGGAGGGTGCTCTAGGCTACTTTTTATCGCGGAAAAATACACGGTTCCTGTGAGATTCAACTTAGTCCACAGGAGTGAAGCTGCAGGTTAAAGCTGTCAAAATTTTTTAAAAATAATCACGAATTTTAAATGTTCAACATAGTTAAATTTCGTATTGATGGCATCTGTTTTTCATTTTTAATAGCAAAAAATGTGTCGTTTTCATATCATATTGATGAGTTCTCAGTAAGACAAGATGTATAGGGGTCATTCCATATGAAATCAAGAAATTTGAATTAAAAAGAGTGCCGCATGATTTTTAATTTTAATGAAAAAAATTGTAGATGATCTTTGTGGTGCCAGAAACGCTAAACCACCATCATTTATTTTTTTTATTGTATAACTTCTGAACACTGCCCATCCCAAGTCAAAAATTGGGTCAATTTCATACTTGTACATAATGGGATGTAGCTTTTTATTTAGAGCAGGTATTAAAATGGTTCTTTTTTTATTTGAAAGGGTCATATATATGCATTTTATATAATACAATAAAATTAAACTAAAACAATTAGAAACAAGATAGTGACCATCCGACATTTCCACAATTTTTTCTCATTTTTACGATATTTGATTGGACGCTGTGTCAACCCTGTTGCATATTAAGGGTTTTTTTTACAATAAAGTACTAACCCTTGTGATGTCGTGACATAATAATAATTGTTCTAGAATAAAATCTTCTACGAAAAAAAAATGGTGAACATTAATAATTTTGAAAAAAGCTCAACTTTGACCCCAAAAAAACCCGTGTTGAGGAAAAAATAACAATCTGAATTTTTCAGAAAATATCGTCTATATCTTCGTTAATTATGTCCAATTAATGCCGTTCTGTTATTTTCACTTCTTTAAGAAATGTTTTTTTTAAAAGTGCTACTTTTACAAATAAATATAAAAATAATCTGGGAGTTTGATAATTTATAGAAGTTTTATAACTTATTTAAACAATTAGAATTATGTCAATTTGTGATAAAAATAATCAAATAAAAGTCAACATTTTCAAATTCAGTTATTTATCAAAAAAAACATGTAGGTATACATTATATATTTTTCATTACAAATTTTTACTATCTTGAGATTTTCTGAGCTAGAATATCGTCGCACTTTTAATATATTATTTGAGATGGGGACAAAACGATGAGAAGATCTTGTGCTTTTTATTGTTATTATATTTTTAAATCTATCTGGTAAAAGCAACTCAGCTGCATCGACATCTGATTTTGACACAAAAAAGAATTTAATTACAGAAATTTGTTTTTCACAAAAGTCATACATTGCTTGAATGAGTTGAAATATGATTACCCGTAGTGCGTTGCAAGCTAGCTTTCCTACACGGAGAAAAAAATATCCTTAATATAACTATCTAACGTATACCCAATTGACGTATTGTTCTGACAAGGATTCGAATGTCTAATTTAACGATATTTATAAGTCAATTTGACAATTCATAGTATGATGAAAACAGCTTTACATAGTATACTTATAATAAGGATTCATTTATTTGATTCAAGCGTTCAAACGAAAAGCTCTCGTGAACGTGTGCAGTATCCGTCGTGTAGGTAACTGGATAGTTAATTTCAGGATTTGAATAGCTATAATAGGGATACGTATGGTTATTATAACGATATTTTGTTCTCCGTGCATATCCGTTAAATCACTATGAAAAGAATCTTTTGAATGTCTAAAACAGTAATACGGATCGTTACTATAACGATCCGCAATAAGGAAACTCTGGATAGCTAAATTAGCTATACGGCGTATCCCTGTGAAAGATAACTATCCAACGGATAGCTATAATAAGGATACGTATGGTTATTATAACGATATTTTTTTCTCCGTGTAACAATCCGTTTGATTGTGCCCCCAGCACCATCACACGGGGTTTTACCATGAGAAGTAGCGCAAAAATTCCACTCTGCTTGTAACCCAAAATCATCTTCATGGTAGCACAAGTTTACAAAATTATTTTTGTTCTTATATTGTGAAGCTGCGCCATCATTAAAATGTTGACTTTTATTTGATTATTTTTATCATAAATTAACATATTTCTAAGAGTTTAAATAAGTTATAAAACTTCTATAAATTATCAAACTTCCAGATTATTTTCATATTTATTTGTAAAAGTAGCACTTTTAAAAAAATCATATTTCTTAAAGAAGTAAAAATAACAGAACGGCACTAATTGGACATAATTAACGAAGATATAGACTATATTTCCTGAAAATTTCAGATTGTTAATTTTTGCTCAACATGGGTTTTTTTGGGGTCAAAGTTGAGCTTTTTTCAAAATTATCAATGTTCACCATTTTTTTTTTGTAGAAGATTTTATTCTATAACAATTATTATTATGTCACGACATCACAAGGGTTAGTACTTTATTGTAAAAAAAAATCAACCCTTAATATGCAACAGGGTTGACACAGCATCCAATCAAATATCGTAAAAATGAGAGAAAATTGTGGAAATGTCGGATGGTCACTATCTTGTTCCTAATTGTTTTAGTTTATTTATTATTGTATTATATAAAATGCACATATATAACCCTTTCAAATAAAAAAAGAACCATTTCAATACCTGCTCTAAATAAAAAGCTACAGCCCATTATGTACAACTATGAAATTGACCCAATTTTTGACTTCGGATGGACACTGTTCAGAAGTTACGCAATAAAAAAAATAAATGGTGGTGGTTTAGCGTTTCTGGCACTACAACGATCATCTACAATTTTTTTTATTAAAATTAAAAAACATGCGGCACACCCCATTTGTTGATTTCATATCGAATGACCCATAGTTAATTTTGATTTATATTTAAATAAGCTTCCTAAAAACTTAAAATTTTTCATAAAAAATTTCTAAACCAATTAATCTATCGAAATAAATGTAGACAAAATAGTTGTCATATTTAACGTTTAGGGGGTCAGCCTCCTTAAGTTGTATACTAATTGAGACATGAATAACATTTAAGTTCTGTCCTATGACTTTTACAATTAATATTAACACACCAAATAATTTACAGCGTACTGTATTTCACATGTCACTGAAATCACACACTCGACATTTTCCAAAAATTACACCACTATCTAATTAGATTCTACAAAATCACGATCACGAAAGTTACAACAAAAAATATGACCCCTTTATATTTACCTACAGCATTATATTAAATAAAATTCGTAAAAAGAAAATAAAGTACCTATAGGATTAAAAATTCAAGTCTTTAGCCTCCACGAGGACGCATAAATGTAAAGAATAATCGTAATTCTTCGCATACAGAAATATTTGATATTTAAAGCCGTTTATACGAAGCTTGTGAAGGATTTCTTCTGTTTTACTGCGCCTTTTTATGACCTCTTTATATGTAAGAGTATAATATGCTAAGAAGTCTCTGGAAATAATGTAAATTCTCACTTGAAACTCGAAGTACGACGTTTAAAATTCTATCGTAGAAAGAACAAAATAGAACTAAATAGAAAAAAAACGTCGTCATAATTAACAATATATTTGGTGATCATTGTAGCGGCTTGATTAAAACTTAACTTCTTTTGAAAGCTCCGAAATTAACCATCGAGCTTTCTATAGTACGGAAACATAACTAACACAAATCTCAAGCGACGTTTCATAATGTTGTGTTTTATAACAATGGCCCATTGTTAAACGATACAAAGCTAAATTAAGAGATATTCTGTATTAGTTGAGCTTACAAGAGCTTTTTTCTGACTGTATTCCTTTTTACTCAACCAGAAACGATTTCAAGTTGTCAGACCAAAACATTTTTTCGCCTAAATCCACTTAAATTAAAAAAAATTGGAAAAGAACATTCGGAACTGTGGAGTTGTACAACTTATCTTAATTGTAATCTTGAGACCCATTAAAAGTTTTCGATCGAGAGGAATTAAAGTTGCGTTGTTTTATTTATTATTTTTGCAACACAATTTCCTTTCGGCTTAAGCAAAAAATTGTCAACCCAAGGTACACGCGTGAAAGCTTCTATTTTTAGAAACGACTATTTCCCTTTTTGTTACAAAGTTGATAATTAAATAAAGTTTTAAGGAAGGCAAGTGGCAGAGGAAACGTCGCCCTTAATTGACAAATCGACTTATCGAATTATTTCGTTTTAATAACCTTCCGGTTGGCTAATTTTCATAAAACGAAAGCATTGTTTCTGCTCGTAGAAAAAGGGCTTAATAGCATCGCAGACGACATTTTTCCGAAAATTAAAACATTATTCGCTTCCAAATTGGCTTAGATTTCGCTTAAGGGACGAAAAGAAAAGGGCGAAATTAAAGTTTTTCTTTTCTAGTATTGTCTTTTCCTTATTTTTCTTTCATTATTTTCGTTATTGTAGCGATAAAAAGAGGTGGTCGATGCTTTTTTTTGAAACGTGCAGAGCTCTGAAATTATTTTAAACCTATTTTAAATGATTTAAATAATAACGCAAAAAATATAAGATGTCTAACAGGAAAGAAAAGGATGCATTAAATCTAAAAGCAATTAAAGTTGCTAGAGTAACTTTGGCCACCGTTTAATTAAAATTGTAATTCGAAAGAGATAAACAGGAAAATAATTAAAATAAACAAAAACTAATTTTACAACTAGTTCAGAATTTTATGCAAACCAAATTTTGAATGTGATCACATTTTAATCTCACTTTTAATTCGATAAAATTCTACAAACATAAATAAAGCATTCGATTAATTTAAAACGCAAAGCAATTTCGATGTTTATTTAAAATTTCCGCTAATAGTTCTCTAATTTGAATTTAAATTTAATCGTGCTGTAGTTTTCTGATTAGACGCTCTTTCTAAATGTTGTGCTTTGAGTGAGAATCAAATTGGTTAATTTAATGGTGTAATTGTGAGTAGTTGTTTGATTAACCAATCTGAACTTTTATTCAAATTACGATTCATACTAAAATGTTCTATTGAGATTTAAAAATGAGCTCTTTGGTTACACTTAATTAATCTCTAAAATAAATCGTTTTTAAATTTAAATTACATTCCAAATATTTATTAAATATTTGATAGTTTTCTAGTGCTCTTATCACCACCCATTCAATAAATATAATTCATTGACTTTAACAATTTTTTCTACAATAAAAATAAAATTAATAATTACAAAAATAAGAAACGTTTTATTAAGGTTTTTTGATTAATTGTTCCTGAAGCACATTTAGAAGCTGTAATTAAGGCAATTATCATGGAAAATAAACCAGGTGTTGATGATGGCTTTCGATAAAATTAGCACAAAACAATAGATTTCTGTTTAAAATAAAACGTTTTAAAAACCTTTCCATATAAATTCGGTAATTATAAAAAAAATTAAGAAAAGTTTTTCTATGTTTTTTATAAAATTATTTTAAACATTTGATATTCTATAGTCAAGTATCAATATTTGTCCATCAACAATAAAAAACAAAACTCTAAATAACTTGATGCACACTAAAGACGCCAAAGGAGGATGTGACAATTTGAACGATTTTGGTCTAGCACCAATTTTTTATCAGTGATAGCGCAGGTGATGAGGAGTTGACTGATACTAATTTCGAGGTCGTGCGGAGCAGGGAAAATACCGGCAAAAATTTTTATAAATTTCCCGAATTATGCTATTTTTGTCTTTTTTAACACCTTTTTGGACATTTTCCAAACTTTTCGATTGCACTATAAGTATGTACGCATGCCTGAGAAAAATCAGTTGTTGACCAAAACAAAATTCAATGTGCGCAAAAGCGCGCCGGACTTCAGTTTTCTGTCAAAGACCTCGACCTCCGAATATGGTTGCCATAAGTCGCATCAAATATTGCGTTACATGTACAGATAGGCCTCGAAGAGTACATAATTATAGTGCAATCGAAATGTTCGGAAAATGTTGGAAAAAAGAGCAGAAATGGCGTAATTCCGGCAAATTTTCAAAAATTATTTCCTGTACTTTCCCTGCTCCGCACGTTCTCGAAATTGGTATCAGTCAACTCCTCATCACCTACGCTATCACTGATGAAAAATTGGTGCTGTACACTCAAAAGACCAAAATCGTTAAAATTGTCACATCCTCCTTTAAAACCGTTTAAAACAATTATTTAATTTATTTATTTCTCGATTACAAAATATTATTACTATAAAACTTTTGTAACATTGAACGATTCGTATAGAATACACCAAAAGAATATAATTTACAAAATTTTTAAAACTTTTATGAGTGTTAAAATATATAATGTATATTTACAGTGTATAAAAAAGTAAAGAAAGGTCTGTCAAATTGTGGTAAGTAATCACCGTCGTTTTCAGATCAAATTATCGACAAACAATTCAAAGCTAATCTAAACCAGGCTACATTATAAACTGGTCAATGTGACTCTCATAGTTGGAAACTGACTATTTGGCAATTACATTGTATGCAGTGTGATAATAATTGACCTGGACAAACCTTTGAGAGTCCCCACCAATTTTTTTAAATTTTTCTTAAAAAATTGGTCGCACACTTTAATTCTAGGCATCTGAATTGATCATTTGGTTCCTTGGAAGCAACTCATAATATACCTACAACACCGTTTTAATCTCACTTTAATGAAAGCATGATCTTTTTTGATGTAATTCATCACGCTTTGGCCATGATTGTTTTTGATTTTATTGTTTGAGATGCACATCACAAATACCCATTCGTTGTGTTAAATAAATCTCTATCAATTCATGTGGTACCCAAATAACGAGTTGCTTAACAAGTCCAAGATGTTTTAAATGATTGTCGATTGTTGTGTTTCATACATTTAACCTCTGTGAAATCTCTCTCGCGGTTATATTACGATCTGCTTCAATTATGAATTTGATTTCATCATTATTAACGTCAGTTGGGCAACGAGAACGTTAGTTATATTTAAGTAAAAAATTTCCAAAACAAAAATTTCTAACCCAATTTAGATACGTGCGTGAAGCATTCATCACCTTAAGGCTGCGCGCCGCCGTGTATTTTACATATGCCAAAACTTCAGAACTTCAGAGAAAACTAAGCCACGTAGAAAGTTCAAATTTTAGGACAACAATTTAGACCTAATTTTGGATGTCTCCTTTTTTGAAAATTTGGAAAAACCTTAATAGTTTTTGAATAAACAGAAAAACTGTAAAATTTCAAAAATCAAATTTAAAGGAAAAAGAAACACGCGTTTTACTATTCACTTCAACACTGCGCAAACCGTTTTTAAAAATTTTGAGTATTTTTTGAGATAATACTGAAGTTAGATTCAGCCAATTTTTCCTGCAGTTTTACGCTTGGCAGTTCAGTTATTGCCTCGCAGATGGCTAGGCACCAAACCGCAACCTTGAACGAATATATTACAATCGCAATCTTAAAACATACTTCATCGGAATAAGCTTTTATTAAATCTAGAAAACGCTACATTTTTTTATGTAACCGTACATATAGATGTATATAATAAACGTAAATGGCTAATTTAAATTAAATGATCTTCAATTGTCGTAGAGAGTGACGATAGTTGTATAGAGATGCAAGATATCGATTTTTCGGTGTTTTGAAAAACGTACAAAATATATAAGTTGTTACAGGTCTAGTTTTATCGGTCAAACTCGCATAATTTCGTCTATTTTCTACATATAGTCTGGTCTATGAAACAGGTTATTACTTCCAATATTAATTCAAATGTTATATTCAGAGAACTTTCATGCGATTTCGATTGTTGGTTTGAAACCGCAAAGTAAGCGTCGGCGCGCAATTCAAAAACCAGTTTAAATTTAAGAATACATATTCATTATGTTATGAATTTTAATTAATGCGATTTGTTTTATTAATATTACAAAGTAACATAAATATGTGTATAAAATTGTAAAATACTTGTTTTCCTTAAAAGAAAGGATAATAATTATAGTATTGCGGAAAGGCGCTAATGATTAATTTTCTGGATTTCTTTTATTTGTTCTCATGATATGTTTATTATGTTTAAATGTAGTTCTAATTTTATTTATTATATACCATAAATAAATGTTGAAAATACTTTGATACTAATGTTTTTAGTTCAATTTTTATTAAAATTTTTTTCTATATAAATTTTAATTCATTTGATATATCGAAATTATTTATAATTGTGGTTAAAAATAACTAACAAAATTTTAAATGCATATTTAAATTGCATACCTTCAATAAATATCTTCTCAAGGGGGCATATTTTTGCAGGGATCGACAATTTTGGAAGCAGATGATAACGAAATTTATTTTATTTTATTATCTATGTATGCTCCCAGAAAATGTTTACCAAAATTGGCATACTTCAATTGCTTGATAGCCATTTAATAAAAATTTATATCAAAAAAAATAAAATCTACGATAATTTCACAAGCTTTGCCGTTTGATTAATAAAAATATCATTATTTAAAAAAAAGCACGAAAGCTTAGAAGTTGGGTTGTTTTACGTTTTATTAATTTTTTTGTGTAAAACTTATTGATTTATCAAAAATTCAAAATTATACTTTTTTAAAGACGGGTGATCTCTAGCTCTAAAATAATTCAACTTTACATCTTCAAAAATCTTTCTAGGGTCGCGATTCCTTAAAAAACTAAAAATTTTAATCAAAAACATATAACATCTATAGTAGGGTGCTTCGTTTTTAAACAATTTTTTTTAAATTTACGTTTCGTTGAGAAAATATTGTTCTAAACAGAAAAATAAATTTTCACTAAATTTCAATGTTTAATTGTAATTGGTTATTAGTTAATTTTAAAATTTTTACATTTATTTAATATGTGAATTTACAGTTTTATTTTCGATTATTTATATCTCTGCTGCATTTTAGGTAATTGTCGTGTTCGTTATGGAAAATTGTAGGAAAAATAGCAATCTTTAAAAGTGCCCCATAGTTGGATATGTCACTTGGATGGTTTCACGGCAAAAAAAAAACTTAAAGATAATTTTTATCGATTTTTGCATTTTTCGCATAAACAGCTAGCAAAAGATAAATGACAATTTGAGAATATATTAAATTTTCTACAAAAAGTCTTCAGTCAACAGTTGTACATAAAGGTAATAAATAAACGGTTATTTGAAACTTTAATATGGAATTTTAATACGATAATACATAAATGTGTTAAATGTTTATGCGTTATCTTATAATCTAATCGCTTTACAGCTTAGACTCTACGGTGGGCACTTTTAAAAAAATATATTTTTTTTACAATTTTTCGCAAAGAAGAACAAACAAGATAATTCTATAAAATGCAGGAGAGATACAGATACATATTTAAAAAAAACTGTAAATTCACGTGTTAAATGCATGGAAAAAATTTAAAATTAACTAACGACCACTTAGAATTAAAATTAAAGATTGTTTGGTGAATTTTTTTTTTCTGTTCTAAAAACGAAGCACCTTAATACATATATTTCTTTTATGCTGGATAATTAAAATGTTATTTTTGGGATAAAATTTAAAAGTGAAATATGACAACTATTATGGGCCAGGAGTAGTATATAAATAATTAAAATTTGCAGTAATTTTAGTATTGGAAACGTTACGCACAAAAGTTTAATTAAAATCATTTAACTTATTATAAATGTAAAAATAAATAATATTAAAAATCGTTATTATAATATTGAGTTGAAAGGGTTAAAAATTATTTTTTAAATATTAACACATTTTAAGCGGGTAACCAAATTCACTAAAGTGATGTGCGTAGCGGACAAAATTCGTGTAAAATTGCGCGTGTGAAATCTAGTATATACATTAACACATTCCAATAAAAATTGATAAAATCCCAATCATTTATTGTTATATAAACAAATGTTAAAGAAGTATCGTTGACGAGTCTAAACAAAAATTACGGGGTGTAAACCTATAGAGTTTTTATATAGTTTTTCTGGAAAACTGTTAAAATATGTTTGTGCAGCAACGCAGGAGCTTTTGTAACATTTAATGTAGGTACAAAACATTACTTCTCAGTTAAAAATTTTGCCATTTTGAATTATTTATAAGATAATAATTATTATTATTCAAAAAACATAATATATCAGTCAAAAAATAAATATAATGACATTGAGTTGTCTTATGCTGTTTTATTATTCTTTGATAATTCATGGCTATTTGATTTAAAACAGAAAAATTTAATATTGTTAATAATTTTTTTATTTAAATATGGGTTGCTATACATGGTTGAAAAAAAATGCTATTTAACTATGTAAAGATGGCATCCATTTAAAATAAGACAGTTGGTATCAATTTCTTGGAAGCCGCCATTTTGAATTTAATTTTGACTTAATTTCTATCTGAATTTTATGAAACCTAGTAACTTTTTTATTAAACTTTTTTTTGTAAATTTTATAATTACATAGTTATTTGACATTAAAGAAAATAACGATTTTCAGTTTTTTTACGATTACTTTGCAACTATTCGGAATTTTACAATTTTCTTAACGGAATCTGAATTGGCACCTAAAACTACAAAATGTTGCCCATTTAACCAAAGTTCTATCTCCACTAATAAGAAAGATAACCATGTTAGCCTACTTAATTTGGAACACCCTGTATATATAAACGGTTGTTTTAAAACAAACAAACCATTGGACGCCGGTCACTCGTGCAATTCAGTTTAATGATAATTTTTTTGTAATCAAAGAATTTTTATGAACAGAAAACTTACGTTTTTTGCTCAAAGAAACTCAGGTTTTGGCATTTTGTAAAATGCAATTAATAATAAAGGCAATATAAAAAATATCGCCCAAGCACACTAAATGTAAAAAATTGTATATGCGTTCAACACAAGAGTAGAGAACAACACATGCAAAACGTTTTCCAGCGATACCGTCTCGAAAGTTTTTCCGTTAATTTCGTTAAATCATAGTTTGCAGCGAATGTTCAAATAAAAAGCGCAAAACCATTTAAGTATAATAAAAGTCTTTTAATCATATTTATGTAATATGATTTTGTAAATAATCTATACTAAATTATTTTTTATTACACTTTTTCAAAACAAGAAAATGTTTGATGCACTTATGTAGTAATAGTCAGGAATGAGATTAATGTAATAAATTAAAATAATCATAGTATCGTATATTAATAAGTTGTTTTAAAAATAAAGTTCAAATAAAAATAATTAAATCATGTCCATAATGCATATGAAATAAATCGTATTCAAAGCAAATGGTTTTTAAACGTGAATCGTGGTTTCAACCACCGATCGCCTAGCGGTGAGTAGTTTATTCAGTGTGGGTCCGTAACATTGATAATAATTCCAATATCGCGATGTATTCGCCACCTGGATCTTGTTACAATTTTTGTTTGTCGGCGCGCAGCCTTAAACATAAGTCTTTGCAAGTCTCAAAAGTTATCTTGCTTTTACAGGAATCAAATAACAAAATATGAGGAAAATATTAGTTTTCGCGCTCAATATTAAATTTAACATTGAACTAACAAATGTAAAACCTAATACAAGTAATTTGTTTCTAAAGTAAGTTAAAAATCACGTGTGTTAACTGATAAACGGAAAAATTATTACATTGACCGATGTGATTCAAAATAAAATTTAGCGCCATCAATTTGTGATAACCGAAATTACTTTCTTGCCAACCCGATAATATTTTACCGAGGCCACACGAAACCCCCAGTAGCCCTGTTATAATGTACGATTACAAGTAATTTGTTTGCCTGTGTTATTTATTGTCATTCTGTAAGGTTATTAAATAAAGTAACACCTTTTTTGGTTCAAAAAATCAAAGAAAAATAAATCGTATGAATCTAACTGTAGGTAAGTGATAAAATTTTAACCGTGCTTTCATTATAAATCCAGTAAATTTAGCACTACAAATATGTAATGTTCCAACAATACATTGCAAAGGATTATGATTATTTTATTTGAAGATCTTCCATACTTTTTCAAATGAATAAATACCACGCTTTTGCAACACGAATACCCGTGTATTTAATCACCAGGTTTTCCAATTGGAATTCTACATTCTGCAATAGCACGACGGGTGGACTAACCTATTTTCAAAAAAATTTAAAGGCAACTTTAATGGTGCATTGTAGATAATCCATGTACTTTCTCATTCACACTATTCTTTTATATCTTTACGGCATTATTAAAGCATGGTAAAATTATATTGTATTACGATAAAAGATCACATAAATGCATATACAGGGTGTTTTACGACGACCTTACACTATCTATATATTAAAAACTACTCACACGATTTTTATAAAAATTGGTATAGAGGGATAACAAGTTATGGCGAATTCAGGCAAAAATATTTTAAAAGACATGCCACTTCCGGTTATACCGGAAATGAACAACAACTTCGTTATTTTAAATAGAACACCCTATATATATTTTTTCGGATTCTACGTTAAATTTTAATATTACTTTATGTAAAATACTTATACCTTAAATGTATACTTTTTGAGATATTAATTTTTTTAATGAATAATTGTCAGTTTCAAACCCTTATATTAAAAATTCTATGTGAACATCCCCTATACCAAATAAAATGAGTCTTGCCGGGTTAATGAGTAGGAAGATCAAGCTAATTGGAGACCTGTTCAAAATTGCTTTAATGTATACAGGGTTAGTAAAAAGATGTAGAAAGTTCAACTTCAAAAAAGTCAAACATCATAATTTTTTTAAATGAAACCACCACTTTTTTTTTCTTTTACTGAAATCTACGGCCAAAAATAAGGGGAGTTTATGTTTACTTTCTTATACCTAACCTTTTTGAAATATTAACAAAAGTTTAAAAATTTTTATTATTTCTGCCTTATTGTTGCTTATTAAAAGTAGGCCATGTTATTATTTTTTTTAATGTAGTAGGTCGTATATGCAACTCTCTTAATTAAATATTAATTGTTATTATTTCTGGTTATTGGCATTTTTACCAAGTGTTAGATATGGCTCGTTCGGAATCAAACAATGAAGATTATGTAAATTTATTGTTTAATTTATGGTGAATGTGACCGAGTTATTTCTAGAACATGTGCTTTATTACCCTTTGGGATAAGCAGCATAATATCCAAAAATATTGATTGTATTAATATTATTATCAACAATAGGCTTCACTTTTTTAACTTTTTGTTTAAACAACCAAATTGTGTTAAATTTTTAACTATTTTTGTCACGGTGTCACGGCTGGTTCGTGGTCGATCTGGATGTCTTGTAGCAAATAAAACACATGTTCTAGTAATAACTCTGTCACATTCGCCATGTATTAAAAATAAATTTACATAATCTTTATTGTTTGATTCCAAACGAGGTATATCTATCACTTGGTAAAAGTGCCAATAACCACAAATAATAGCAATTCATATTTAATTAAAAGAGTTGCATATACGGCCTACTAAATTAAAAAAATTAATAACATGGCCTACTTTTAATAAGCAACAATAAGGCAGAAATAATAAAAACTTTTAAACTTTTGTTAATATCTCAAAAGGGTTAGGTATAGGAAAGTAAACATAAACTCCCCTTATTTTTGGCCGTAGATTTCAGTAAAAGAAAAAAAAATGGTGGTTTCATTTAAAAAAATTAAGATATTTGACTTTTTTAAGTTGAACTTTCTACAACTTTTTTTACTAACCCTGTATACAATAAAGCAATTTTGAACAGGTCCCCAATTAGCTTGTTTTTCCTACTCAGTAACCCGGCAAGACTCATTTTATTTGGTATAGGGGATGTTCACATAGAATTTTTAATATAAGGGTCTGAAACTGACAATTATTCATTAAAAAAATTAATTTCTCAAAAAGTATACATTTTAAGTATAGGGTATTTTACATAAAGTAATATTAAAATTTTGCGTAGAATTCGAAAAAAAAAATATATACGGTGTTCTATTTAAAATAACAAAGTTGTTGTTCATTTCCGGTATAACCGAAAGTGGCATGTCTTTCAAAATATTTTCCCTGAATTCGCCATAACTTGTTATCCCTCTATACCAATTTTTATAAAAATCCTGTGAGTAGTTTTAAATATATAGATAGTGTAATTTCGTCGTGAAACACCCTGTATAGCACTCAATACTAGTAATCCATCTGACCAGTGATAAATCTAATTATAAACAATAAATTTCAAAGTATCCATCAAATAGTGTGTCAACTTGTCGGGCCCACGAAAGTACGAATGCATAACATCAATATGTTCTTCAATTAAACACGTTGTTTATTTTCAAACTGTGTTAGGCCAGAGATTCCTAATCTTTTTCGGTTTGCGGCTCCCTAAATAATCGGATTTTTTCGCGGCGCCCTTGATACATGGGTGGGGAAGCCGTGCTTGCGCACTAGCTGTTTCAAAAGATGCGGATTGAAAAGAAAACAATGAAAGACTCAAAACAAGCTAAATTCTTGGAATTTTGTCAGCATACACGACTGTTCCTGTCCATGGGCTTCATTTGTGAACAACATTATTCCATCTTCTGTTTGTACATCTTTCGTTATGGCCCGCAAATTTCCATTTTTGACGGGATATTGTAAGCACAATATCTTGCACTTTTATGATGTTTCTTATGTGTTTGTTTGGTTTTCGTTGTCGTAATGTTACTTCTATCATAGCTCTCTCCATGGACCGTTGTGCTCTTGCTACTTTATAAGTATTTCTTTTTGTAAAAGCTCACGTTTCTGTACCGCACGTTAATACTGAAAGTATAAATACAAAAATCGAATACTTTTGTTTTCAAGTACTATAGGATGTTTTTGTTTATCAGGATACTACTTAACCTCACGGATGATGCCCATCCAAAACGCTTCTTCTATCCACTTCCGCCGTTTGATTATTTTTGCCAGTTCCGGTTAGTTGTCCTGGATATATGTATTCATTTACCCATTCTAGTTTTTGATTATCTATCTCCATATCTTCCATATTTTCTGTTCGTATTTATTTATTTTTTTAATTTATTCTTAGTGCTATTTTATGTTACTCTGTATTTAAAATTTGTATTATGTACCTGAGATTTTCGATATTATCAGATAGGTTGGCTATATTGTCTACATATCTCAAGTGGTTTAAATTTAATAAAATCTTGGGGTTTGGAAATCTCTGATCGGGTTTTAAATCAAAATACTCCTATATTATGTCACGTTATGTTCAAATTGTACACAATGCCATTTTTCCAAAATAAGACATTTTTCTATGCACAGGTATTAAAAAAAGATATATTTTATTAGTTTTAGCTACTGCACGATATTTACTTATGTATATAACATAATAATTTGCCTAAATTCTTTAAAAAACATAGCCTTTTTGTACTACTTGCATTAACCTTCTATTTAAGATATAGCTTTTACAATTTCGTTACACTCTATAAATTAACAACCATATCGAAAATTGTTAGGCATTCATTAACAGACAAATAGTAATAATTCCGTATTGCTTAAATAAAAAAAAATAAGCGTTAGCATTAGAAAGATAAAGTGTTATTATAATGTAACGGACACGCAGTAGAATATTCCACCGTTATCTACAGCAAGCGCGTAAAAACGGTAACCCTGAACACATACGGACTAGAACGTCGCGTGTCCAACAGAATGTTCTAAAAAATCCATCGCATCTAAGGAGCTTCTCCTTTGGCACACATATAAACCGAACCGAAGGTGCCGATCCAGTTAGTCTTGACGGGAGACTCGACAGTCGAGGGTCTCCAAAAGAACCTCGTAATTGGAGTGATCACGGTTATATTTAAGTCTTCAGGGGAAATAAATAAATAGTTAGTAAATAAAATAGTTAAAAGTGTAACAGCAGGCATAAATTAATTAAGAGCGTAAATAAATTAGTTGTTGTTGGCGCCTTTTTATACCTGTATCAGGTTTAGGCGTTTTCCCCGCTTGAAACTTTGTTGTGAATGTTGTAGTGTTTCAAAGATTCAAGGCACCTACTGTTTTACGTGGGTTGCGAACCACGGCAATTTCTAAGGAAATTTTTGAGCAGTTTTACTCTTGCCAGGTGCTCAGCCTTGCGAAGAGAAGAGGAGCGTGAAATTTTCGATGGTCGGCGCGGGGATTCGAACCACTTCGAATCCACCTCGCTAGCACAGCAGCCCAAACACTAAACCACTTGCGCCACGCTAAATTAGTTAAGTGTCTAAATAAATTAGTTAAGCAATAACTAATATTTCGGCTAGTTTGGTTGTTAAGTGTTAATTTATTATTAAATAAATTTGATTATTATTTAAAATAAGTAAGCGTCATTTAATATTCACAACCTTAGTTGGAACCCTTAACGAACCGGTTACAATAATGAAACATCGTTCTATATTTGCTTTTTATTTAAACAAAAAAAAATAAGAGAAATGAATTATCGATTCTCTTTTACTGCATCTTTATATTTACATAGACTTTCATACCTATATGAATTTATCCTTTTATTTCATCAATTAACAAATTAATGCAAATAATAAATATAAGGTTTGTCTCTTCTTTATTGCACTCATTAAATTACGTGATATCTCATTCTAATTTATTATGTACCTTTTCCCCTTTTAGAAAATGAAATAGCCACCCCACGGAATTACACGAAAATTATTACAACTTCCTGCTTTACAAACTTAAAACGGATATTTAAAATAACCAATTAATAACTTTCACGAGAAATTTATAGCGGCTTTATACGTAACTTTATGTTAAAGTCAAAGTATTTCAAAGATAATAAACGCCATTTCTAAAGTTAACAAATTTAGATCTACCAAGTTTTCTCCGTTCATTTATATAAAGAAACAACCGGATAAGTTTTAATTTCTTACGGGAGCACAATAGTCGCTAATTTAAACTTTTAACCTCAAAAAAAGATATAACGTAATTACGAACCTTGTTTTACAGTAATCAGTGTTTGTTAGGCGATTACAAAGAACGAGAAAAACACCTCGCAATTTAGATGATAACAGTGGCACGTCAAGCATTTGTTTTGGGTGTGCGGGTTGCAGTTATTTGGATGTCGTTGAGTCTATGGGGGGCTGCAGTCCTAAGTACTCTGTTTGATGGTAGACATACGTTCCGTAATTTATAATTCAAATTATTTTAAAAAATTAAGTAATTATTGTAAATCATGCCGAAAGCCGAAGGTGCAAATTCGAGTTCAAAGCGATACATTTTCAATAGCAAAAACTGATGCGCACAGCTCCATGTCGGGCTTCCCTTGACGGAAATGTGCTAGTATCTGGTCAAATATGCACCTACTACATATTTATTGTATTGTAATTTTAAAGTTAAAAATTTCAATTTAGTTTATTATTTTCTTTTCACAATACCTAATAGCAATAAATTAGACATTGGTTCCTAGTAGAAATAGAGCCCTGCAACTTTTGATTAAAATTTAAAAAAAAATTGATTATTATAGATAAATCGTAGTGAAAAGTCGAGAGTGAATATAGGAGCAAAAAGTCACACATTTCCGATCTCGAAAAAATGAAGCACATCGCTCCGAGCCGCCCTTCATTTCTTTTTCTCGCACGGAAACGTGCGGGTTTTCGCTCAAACGTGTGGGCATACCTGGGTTTCATTAAATTTGTCTACATTAATCTTCTCTCTCTTTCAATCAAAACAATTCTAACTTCTACGAATTAGATGGTCCTACACGGAGAAAAAATATCCTTAATATAACTATCTAACGTATACCCAATTGACGTATTGTTCTGACAAGGGTTCGAATGTCTAATTTAACGATATTTATAAGTCAATTTGACAATTCATAGTATGATCAAAACAGCTCTACATAGTATACTTATAATAAGGATTCATTTATTAAAATATAACGTGTGCAGTATCCGTCGTGTAGGTAACTGGATAGTTAATTTGAGGATTTGAATAGCTAAAATAGGGATACGTATGGTTATTATAACGATATTTTGTTCTCCGTGCATATCCGTTAAATCACTATGACAAGAATCTTTTGAATGTCTAAAACAGTAATACGGATCCTTACTATAACGATCCGCAATAAGGAAACTCTGGATAGCTAAATTAGCCATACGGTGTATCCCTGTGAAAGATAACTATCCAACGGCTAGCTATAATAGGGATACGTATGGTTATTATAACGATATTTTTTTCTCCGTGTAGTTCTCTTTCTTTTTTTTAAATTTTGGTTAAAAGGACTATATCAGAGATAAGTTTCTAGTTCAAAACTATGTTAGAATTATTTTTCAAAGAAATTAGTGTTAATGAATCGTGCTTAAAATCAAATGTGCACATTCGAGCTCAAAGTGGCATATTTCCGATTTCATAAACTTCCCTCGTTCAGAAATGTGCCATTTCTCGCTCAAATATGCATGGGTGATTACCCTTCTAACTGTGACTTTTTGTGTCCTATACTGTTTGCTCTCACTGGTCATATATTATCAATCTATTAATGAAATTTTTGTATCAATACGATCCTCATGAACATATTTCATCACTTTTCTTGTATAGTATAAGTTGCAGTCCAAAGGAAACTTTCAATATCTCACTTAAATGTCAGTACCGTATCATGTCCTTTTTCTAGGATTTACCTATAAATTGGTTATTGTTTTTAGTTATGGCAAAGAAGTATAACTTTTAGCGCGGTACGTAAATACACATCTCGGGTTTTTTTTTGTTTTATTAATGAATTCGCATTGCACTTAATCTGTACCAAATTAAGCAGATTCTGATTGGAGGGAACTGCAGCCCAGTAGCCTTATTTTTGGATACGCAACTGGATCATAAGATTACTTAAAATTCGTGTGAAAGAAAGCTTTTGAAACGAAGTATCGCGTTATCTTTTAGTAACCAAAGTGGTGTACCTACTTCCATAATAATAGATCTTAGAGGTAACGTTTTCCCTGAATGGGACCTAATTTAGGAAACATTTCTCACTCGCAAGTGTCGTAATTTACCTGCCCTATATGTATGTAGCGCCGCTTTACAAAACTCCTTTAAACAAACAAAAATCTTTATGCATCTCTTGGGAACATTCCCTGTCACAAACATTCGGCCAACATTTATCCTAAAAGACATCGAGCTATTTGTTTACTTTACGAACACATTTTGAATACGTAATTTTTGATCCTAATGAATCGTTTAGCACTCTTTTTATTTTATCAAATCGATGGATTAAACGAAGGAAAAAACGCAAAAAATTACCGTATCGTTCTTTACAAAGTCTTTAAATTATTAAACATAATTTAGACACACGTAACTTTTGTTAATGAACCCTGAAAATTATGTTTGAGTATTATTTCATGTAATCCCTATGGAAACAAATGTAAGAACCTCTTGGGCTTCAAATTTTAGACATTTATTTATTTTATTAAGCTCTCACTTGGGCACTAAGCTAACAGTCTTACTAAAATTAAGGAAAATGTGTGAAAAGGTTGAACTAAATTATTACTTTAATCTCCATTATGAGATTTATAATATTACTTAATTCATTAACCTTCCGAGTACGAGGTATAAATAACGTGAACAATTTTTTTCTTGTTAAAACGGGACGCTTGGTAATCGTGCTTAAAACGGAGTGTGCACATTCGAGCTCAAAGTGGCAAATTCCGATCTCGGAAAAATGAAGCACGCCGCTCCGTGTCGCGCTTCATTTGCCTCCCTCGCTCGGAAATGTGCCACTTTTCGCTCGAATGCGCACATCCTCGTAATTATTCGGTTTGCCTATATTAATCTTCTATTATTCAATTCAAAACATTAAAAGTCGAATAAATTTAAATTTATTTTTTGTTTGAAATAGGTTATAGATTTTATTCCGTTTGATAAGTTATCATAGTACTCTTCCACACGCCTAATTGCAGCGAACTTGATAAAAATATTTTCAGGTGTACTTTGGAATGTTAACTAATTCGAATTTTTGATCAATTAAAATGGTATATTAGATGTATCGTGTCAAGTAAAACCCTACAGTTTAATATTTCAGTAAATCCATTCACAAAATTCTAACAATAAATATAAATCCCATACGTTTTGTTGTGTTTAATTAGGGGAAAGTGGCCTAAAGCAGGTAGGTTAAGGTTCAACGATCAATATGAACCACTTCTAAAAAACTGTGTTTCTTCCTTACATTTACACATTTCAATTATTTCACTTTCATTTTATAAAAAAAAATACTTACATTTCTGCTTTAAATGTAGAAAAAAAATATAAAATATAAAATTTCAGAAATTACCCGCTTTGCCCGACAAGGGTGCCTAAAGCGGGTAGGCTCCAATAAACCAATCGGATTAATAAAAAAATTAGAAAATAATTATCTACACTTAACATGTTCTTGACAGTAAATTGGTATTAAGTTATTAAGCATTTTAATGTTATAAACTGCTAATTCAGACTTCTAATTTGTTCCAATCTTAATATCACTTCGATTTACCATTGTTTTAAAAGCTTAATTGCTTCAACGCTTTAAATCACTTATTTTTAATACCAATTTATTCCTATCAACTAGTTTCTATCAATTATAATAAAATTACTACTTCTGGTACAAGCAAAGAGGGTACCTACCCGCTTTGCCCAAACACACATTTCTTGATTTTGATACATTAACGTAAAAAATAATGGATGGATATTAAAATATTTAATCAAATAATAAAACTATTTTACTGTAAAAGAAAACCCCACTATAAGAAATGGGCTAATGTTAAAGGCTTTGTAGCAATTGAAGTTAAATTAATTTCAAACATTTTAAAAAATTCTTAAATTTTTTGTTTTTTAATTTTTTAACGTTATTAAGCAACTTAGGTGCCAAAGTAGTATGATATCAATTAGACAAGGTACAGGCAGTGTAAATACACTTTTAAATTTCAGCTAATATATAACATATCCACATTCGGGCTGTTACCCGCTTTAGGTCACCTTTCCCTATACCATTCAAAAGCTTTTCATTTTAAATTATAAAGTCTTAATTATTAATACAGGGTAAATTAAAAATTTTTCAATTTGTCATATTCTATATAACTTCCGAGAAAAGTATTGTAATTTTCATATAATAGCTCTTTTATAAATACGAAGAAAATTCCTCAAGAAAATTAATTAGATTAAAATTAATAAAAACGCCCTAAACATAGAATATATGTCTACGTTTGGCACATTTTAGCTTAAAATATTGAAGGTATTTTATCGGTAGCTCTTAAAAAGCAATTTAGCTAAAACTCACTGCAAGCTCCCTATTTATTTATCGAATTCTAAATAAAGAAAATAACGGCGGTTCCTTTAAACGTAAATTACTTGTATTTAATATTTGTTTCTTTAAAATTGAAAAAAAATTAATGAACTCTAATATTAATTTTTGTTTTCTGCAAATAACTTTGATAACATGTTCGCACTTTGTGTAAAACACCAGAAAATTATCGACTTTAGCTCAACGTGAACAACCGTTTAATTTATTCTAAGCTATTAAAATTTGTATTTGTGTTAGTTTAATAATTATTATTTTCAGACAAAGACAAACTGTACAATTATTATGTCGCAGAAAGCGAATATCAAGCCAATCGGGCTTTAACGCGGTTTAAGACTTATGCAAATAAGGAATATGCGGAAGTGACAAAGTGCACGTCAATTTATGAATACACAAAGCTTTGTGTTAAAATTAGATTCAAACAGATTATTGTGTTAATAAATAAATTCCAACTGCGTTTCTATGATTATCAAAATGAACACGGAATTCGCGCTGACAAAGGTTAATTAATTGTTTTAAACTAATAAACACAGTTGTTTTTATGGTTTAATCAAAGCTCCTGCTATAAATTGTAATTTTTGATAATAAATTTTCTAATGAATGAAAAAATAGTTGTCAGTAACCCTGTATATCAAAATTTAAGGACACAAACTGAGACTATTAGTATTTTGGTGTTTTGGCGCTTTAGTGGTTTATTTCAAGCTGTGAAAGGGCTTAATAATGTTTTACGAAGGTCATGGCTTAGTTATAAAGCATATTACGTTTATTCAGGGTTGACGCTTTGGACATTAACGAGGAAAGTGCACGATTAAAAATGATACGAAGTTTTTGTATTAAAATTAAAATTCGCTTCAACCAACCAACAGGTTGCTAGCTGGCTACCTGAATGCTGGAAACATTTTGCTAAATGTGCACTTACATTCGTTAGTTTTGATTAATATTTTAAAATGCAGGGTTCAGTAATACGTGAAACTTGATATTTCAAGTGCTTTTTTAAAATCTCGAGGTAAATCAATGCTTCTTGTTAATATTTACCAATAGCACACTAAATTAACTGAAGCACTTCTGTTTCTATTAAAGTTTAATAAAGATCCCTCAAGATCCGTTTCCAATTTTGTATGTACAACAAAATCGAACTAAAACCTACACGAAACCCTTCTGTGTTGACAAGTTGAGCCCATTAATAATATCTTATGTTCATCAAATTGTTTTAGATTTACATGGTTTCAAAGGGAACTGGTGTTCGGTACACCTTTTTACATTTTCTTACAAGTGTAGAAAATAACTCCTACAACCAAACGGAAAACAATGAGAAGTTAAAGAGTTAGCACTTACAGTGCTTTCTTTTTGTTTGTTAGGTTTAATGGCCAGCAAAAAAACCGAGTTCTTTTGTGTATTTTCTAGTTTTGGTTTATTTTTTAAACACATAACGGAAGATTGATTTACTGAAAATTGAAAAAGATTGACAAAAATTAAGCCCGTCGTTATTAAAAATGCAAATTAATTGGTCAATTTGGAACAGACTCGTTACAAAAAATTAGGTCTGAAGCCTGAATTTAAATTTAACAAATATATTTTGTACATATGTAAACCTTTCGATAACAAAACAATTTTAAATTTAACTATATATACCTATATATTTTTAAATTACTTTATAAAAACTAAATTAGGTATATTTTTATATACCTAATTTAGTTTTTTATATTAGGACGTAGAATTTTTTTATTTAAATAAACTAGGTGTATACTTAAGTATGTAAGAATATACCTACACTATTATTTTAAAAATATATATTAAAAATTAACGGGATAATAGCTCGACAATCAAATGAATACAAAAAATGATACAACTATACTAGAAAAAAATAAAATACAGGGTGCCAGACGAATAGGTACTGAAACTTAATCGGGTGATACCTCACACCAATCTAAACAATAAAATTTTTCATGCAATACCATTTTGGTTTAAAGACGACATTAGAAATGTTCTGGAATCAAGTGAAACCTCAACAGTAACTCAACATTCCTCTGATGAACCACCACGAAAAAAATACAGAAAATACCACTTATGCGAAAGAAATAAAGATAGGAAAACCACCAGTTGCTGTTCAAATTGCAGTATGCCAGTTTGCATGAAACACGAAAAGAAAACTAAATTTTGTACTCAATGTTTTAATTTGATTGACGATCGAAAGAATTGTGATATTCTACTATTTTTATTTTATGTTTGTTTTTGTTATGTATTTTATTTTACTAAAAAATCCGTTTTATACATATTATAGCGAACGGGATAGAATAATATAATCTCAAACGTTCGAGAAAAATCTATCGTTTAGCGAGTTCAAGACTTTGAACGGCGCGTATCGTTCAAAGCGGAGAATTATCTCGATCTTTCCAGAAACTGTGATACCAATAGCGAAATACACATATAAGCGGGACCGATTGCGGTAATAATCAGTTCGGTTCTCTATTCAGCTGGCTGTCGGTGAACTTCAAGGTGGTCTCTCACGCGCGGTGAAAATAAAGGAATTAAAGTGTAAGCAAATTAGTGTAGTCCATTAAAATATAAGTAAATAGTTAGTAAGTTAAATAATTATTAAAATGTAGGGGGAAGTCCCCTAGTGTCGGACGCTTAAGCTTTTATTTAAATAAAAGTAAAACTACATTGCTTTTTCTTAAAATTATAGCATTTATTAATACTTATAACACATTTCAACCAAATTAAAGAAACATAAACGTTATTATTTACCTATTAGTTATATAATTCTTGGTTCATTTATGGGTCAATAATTTAGAGCAGCGGCCGGCAAAATTTTGGCAGGCAGGGGCCACATAGTGTCAAAATGCGATAGAGGTGGGCCCCACTTGTATAATAATTTAGTAATAGGTATCTAGTTATCTATCTATGTTTATATTAGATTTAAACTTTCATTTACAAAACAGTCGCGAGCCGTGCGTTGCCGACCGCTGATTTAGAGCGTTGTTAAAGTACCGGACATAAAATAATAGCGCTGAAACTTCCGAGTCGAAATTTAGCGCCGACATTGAGCCTCCTAAAGTCGAACTCATTCCGGACTCGGAGACTCAAAGTAGAGTTTATTCCTAAGTTAAATTAGGTCCGACTTTGGTCTCCAAAGTGGTACAAATTTCCATTTTTACCACTTTGGGGTTCAAAGTCAGATCTGATAGAAATTTAAATTAGGTCCGATTTTAGACCTCTGTACCCTATTTTATAATAATAATAATAATAATATGGATTTAATTCGCATTTAAAATGATTAGAATACTTTTATTTAAAATACGTAGCTAAAGTTTAAAATAACAATTTAAAAATAACAATTACATTAAAAAAAAGAAGAATAATAATTATAAGTATTATTATTAGTATTTATAATAATTAAACTAATATTGTATGTATATATATATATATATATTTATTTTGTATTATAATATACAAATACATTGATAGTACAGAATTACCTAGTAACTTTGATAAAACAATATTCAAAATTATAAAATACCTGGATTACTCTGAGATTTTGTAGGATGGATTTTACTTTCTGAGTTAGTAACTTTTTAGTAAGCTGTTGCTGTTTCTTTGGAATTAAAGACAAATCGGTAAAGATTAATAATAAGAGCGCACTTTTTAGGTTAGGTTGCCCCACCATAAGATTTACTTGACTGGTGGACAATCATCAATGTAAAAGAACACATGTAAATAGGGAGTGTTGCCACGTCTTTTTCATATAGTCGAACCCATTTAATGCCATTCTCATAAATTTAATAGACAAGATTTTAAAAACATTTTAGTTATTAGTATTATCAGTTTTTTATTTAAATATACATATAATTAATTTGGATGTTAATTAATAAACGTAATAGTGTAATAACCAATGTCAACGCTTAAAACCATAACTTACATAAAAAGTATTTAGTTTACGCGTACTTTATGTGTATAAATGATATGAAAAAATATAAACGTATTCAATTGTAATATAACAGCTAACTTGTGATCAACAAACAAATTACAATATCGAAAACAACTGGCAACGCTGCTCAGCTGATTTCGGTATTTGCAGTTATCGGACTTAGAGGTTCAAAATCACATCTCTTGAGGAATGGTAGGAGCTAGGGGCTAACTGTCGGACCTAGTCAGTGCTATAAATCGGGTCTTTTTCGGACTAGGGGAATTTATGTAGGCTCTAAACATCGACTCGGGGATCTATGTAGGTTCTAAATTTCGATTCTGGCTGATAAAAACATTTTTCATTATTCACAAGTATAATTACTTGAGAATTCTGTTCTATTGCCACGAGCTTCCTAGCGCTATTAGTGACAACATGAACATAGGATCTCACTCTTGAAATATTTTACATAAAGTACACAAATCTTGAACTTGATCATCATTTTCTCAGTTTATACTTTTACAGTCCGGTACTAGGTGCCATCCGGCATTAGGGGACTTTCCTCTATGTTTTGAATTGCATTACTTTTATTATTTTGAAGTTTGACTTTTCTAGTCTAATTTGTTAACGTAGAATAATGCTTAATTTTTGGTAATGTACAGAGTTGTTCAATGAATCAGTGAAAACAACTAATTAAATCTTGTAGTCAGATATTTTTCGAATCTAACGATGTATATAACATTACAATTTTTTTTTTTTTTATAAAACAAAATGCTATTGAAGAAAAAGTGATAAAAATGCCCCACTCTCCACTAAATGTATTTTATTTTTACTAAAGTTTTTGTATAGAAATTGATAAATTGATTAATTATTTATCAAAATAGCTTAGAAAGTTTTACACGTTTAAAATAACAAAGATACAATAAAATATTTAAAAAGAAAATAATTAATATCAGATAGTGTTAACTTTTTCTGCAATTCTTGGGTGTAATTTAAAAATCCTAGTGTTGATATACCAGTCGTTATGTTAAAATAATTTTCAGTAAACCTACTTTTTTGTAGAAAAAAAAACGAATTTCCGTTTTATCTCAGTGCAATACTAAATAATTAATTTAATTTAGAAAAATTACATTATTCTGATATTTAAACAATAAAATTAGTTTAAGTGAAATAGTCAGTGTTGATTTTATTACAAATACATAGACAAGCTATAAAATTATTTAAAAGAAAATAACAAAAAAATTAATAAATAATACATAGTTTACAAAAGATGTTTAAGTAAATTTTCATTATGTATTCAAGAATACACCCAGGCATTTCGAAATCGCCGAATATCTTGAATATTATACGTTTGATTCATTTTTAGCATAAATGTAAATTTTTCTTTAAAACAACTACAGGAAAAGAACATGGTGATCGATATTAACCTTTGCTTGTGCTTTTACACAATACATATATATAGTCTGTTCCGCAATTGAGTGCTGAAATTTAATCATCTGCTCTTGGCAACTAAACAATAAAAGTCTATATGCACTTGGTCGTAAATATATTATATTTAAAAAAAAATGCATTTTAATTTTCCCAAAAGTGACAACACAGTAACGTCTTTATATGCTTTTTTAATAAAGTGAGATCGTTCAGTACGTACGTTATTACATAATTTTAGCGTTTCGATCAGTGGCGGCTCACGCATAAATGCTGTGGAATTGCAGCACCTCCAATTTCCACTTGATACTACCGATAACGTTTAATATAATGTGTTCTATTTTTTTAATTTCTTTCTTTATACCTTTGCGATATACAATCTTTAAGCTTAATGTCAGTAGCACCCCCCAGGTTATGAAAAAGATACAAAAATATTTATATGGAACTGTGTGCTTCACCGTACTATACTCGGGCCGCCCAACAGACGGAGTGATCACGCTTTATAAGCATGCTGTGGACAGGGTTCTCTGTCGTATTACACCACTAGGTTTACAATATATTCAAGTACTTAACTATTAATTTTACGAACAAGAAACAAATTCAATATTGAAGAACCGGTTGCAGTTGACGAATATATGTCATCTCTTTTCAATGGCCAATCAGAAGTTGGTTAGAGTATTGGTTTACTTTAACACGTAATGGTCACGCAATATTGTTACTCCGTCTGTTTAGCGGTCCCTATATACTGGCGGGGTGTTTGACTGTTGTGCGCATGCGAACATAGGGAGTTTTACGCTAGACTGCATGATATTATTTCTACGATAAATGCCTGTGAAATTCTTAACGATTATTCGGCTTTGATAAATGCAAGGTAGTTTGGTAAAAAGGCAAATTTAAATATAGGGGGAAAGTGGCATGAAACAGCCAGTTTTAAAAAAAAGGATAAATAATATAGAAGGACATAAATAAATCAAATTTTTTTTTAAATCTGTAATTGTTCATGCATTTATGTACGTAATGTCATAAAACATTTTTCAAAATTAACGATACTTTTCGACTTCTAATCATTTATAAAAAAATAAAATTTGGCTTTTTCATAACCTATAGGTATTGAAAGAGCCAACCCAAGTTTTGAAAAAGCCATGTTCTTATTACAAGATTAAAACTGCACATTAACGAAGATATTATTTAATAATAATCTTAAGCTATAATTTTAGATCTTATATAATTATAAAACGTTTTAAATAACGCAAATTCTGGATAAAATATTGACTTACATAAATCTAAGAAACTGTCAAAAAATTTGACGTTTGAGATCAAGGATTGCAAAAACTTAAAAACGTTTTTAGCAAAAATAATGCAATTTCCCTTTTACGCCACAGGATTTATATGCCCAACCATTACAACTTTGCATCGGTACCACTCTTGATTGCTGTTACTACAATTATTATTGCATTTTATGCAATTAAAAGGGGGCTCTTTCATTACACTGCAGTCCGGCTATTTCAAAACATATTCTCTCAAGAAACAAAATTTCGAAAATTACTATGAAATCAAAGATTAGTCTACAAAATATATACGTTATTAGAAGGCCTAATATATCTATAAAATTATAGTGTAATCATATTATTATTAGTTTTGTACGTATAGGCGTTAGAAAACAAATAAACTGAACTCAAAACCTTACTTTTTGACGACAAAATCTTCAATACGTCGTATCGGCGCCGTTTATTGACGGTGAACGGTCTAATTTTTGTGGGGGATATCTGGCTAGTGTTGCTATCTTAAAATAATAATACATAAACGATTCGTATGAAAACTACCGCGTAATTGATAATGGCTCTTTCAAAAGTTGGCTGTTTCATGCCACTTTCCCCCTACCTACGCCGATTTGATTACCGATCAAAAATATTAAATATAAAAGAACTTTAATATCTGTTGCTGATTTTATATACGAAGGTGTATCTTCGGATTCTTTTATGGTAGGTATGTTTTTAATAGAGGAAGCGTGGCGCAAGTAGTTTAGTGTTTTGGCTGCTGCGCTAGCTAGGTGGACTCGAAGCGGTTAGAATCCCCGCGCTGACCATCGAAAAATTTCACGCTCCTCTTCTCTTCGCAAGGCTGAGCACCTGGCAAGAGTAAAACTGCTCGAAAATTTCCCTAGAAATTGCCGTGGTTCGGAACCCACGTAAAACTGTAGGTCCCTTGAATTCACAACAAAGTTTCAAGCGGAGAAATCGCCTACACCTGGACACAGGTATAAAAAGGGCAAGATATATATATATTTTTTTAATTTTTTTTTTCTTATATTTGAAGTTCATATTATTACGATGTAAAAGTACAATAAATTTTGCAACTGTTGCAAAATATTATATAATTGCATTCCCATAAAAACTTTCTTCATAAATTCATCCAACAGCTTTTAGATTTCCAACGACTTACTCGTAACAAATATTCTATTAATGCCATTTTGACTACACAAGGAATACAAATAATTTAAGCAATTTAAAACCACAACTAAATAACACGTCTACATATGGTATTAAAGATAAACGGATATCTGCTACGTGCTTAAATATTTACCATATTACATTTCGTTACGCAACCAGTTATTGTTTATTGTATTCGCAGATCAGAAATTCTTATCTAAAAGATACAGTCGGCAGATACTAATAATAAACGAAATATTAAACAGTTTTGCATTTGATAATCGCATAGTTCATTATTTAGACAAGGAAGTATTTGCGACCAAATGTCAGATCTATAGGGTGGCAAGAAATTATATTAAATTTTTATAAATCCAGTATAGCGTTACAATTTTTATGAATCACTTTGGTCAATGTTATAATTTTTTTCGTTTAACAGTTGAGAGTAGTGACTTTTAACTTACTTTAGAAAATAATTAATTGGTATTTGGTTTACATTTGTTGGTTCACTGTCAAATTTAACATGGTACACAAAACCGAACGTTTTCCTCATATTGTTTTTGTTTATTCCCATAAAAGCAAGAACGCCTTCTTAAGTTTGCAAAGACTTATGTGAAGTTTATGCTTAACACAACACACGTGTCAAAATGGGTTTAAAACATTTTGTTTTCAAATTTTTTTGCAGAAAAATTAAATGCATCGCATATATTAGTCGAAAAAACATATGTTTTTTTTTAAATAATTTTAAATAAATGTTATTATTTAAGTTGCACATGAATTGAAAAAGACTCATTTAACACAATGAATGATATACACTTTTTCTTAAAACGAATCATTGTTGGTGATGAAAAATATATTATCTACAATAACATTAATCGAAAACGATCAAGATCCAAAGTTGATGAACCTGCACAAGTCGCATTAAAAGCTTAATTGCATCAAAAAAAGATATATTTTCTTTGGTGGGATTAGAAAGATGTTGTTTACTTTAAGCTGCTTCCAAGGAATCAAATAATCAATTCAGATGTTTAGTGTCAAAAATTAATCAAATTGGAGAAAACAGAAAACGATAAACGGCCGTAATCTTAAAAGCATTATGTTCAACCATGACAACGCTCGACCACGCACATATTTGGTGACTCGTCAAAAATTATTGAAGCTTGTTCGGGAACTCATCTAGCATATAGCCCTGACCTTGCACCTTTAGATTACCATTTATTTAGATCTTTATAAAGCTCTTTAAATGGTAAAAAATTTACTAATCATGATAACTTGAAATCGCACTTGGTTCAGTTTTTTGCTGATAAGCATCAGAAGTTCCAAGAACGTGGAGTCATGAAAATACTAGAAAGATCTCAAAAATTTATTAAACAAAACGAGACATTTATAGTTAATTTTTTGTTTAATTCTGGACCATTTTCTCTTCTTATGCCTTTTTTTTATTTAATAATTAAACAACAAATAATAAACAATTGTTAATACTCACAGAGTAAAATAATTTTTTAATTTCCTCAATTTTCTTCGATTTATTTATCTAATAGCTAATTTATATATTGTATATATGAAAAACAAATTTTTTACATGTAGACTACCAACATTGTAGACATTATTTTATAAAAGACAGCTTTTTTTCATCGAATTCATTTTGGTATATAACACTGGCACACAAAAATAAAAAAGTGGTCAGTACTTTTGACCAGACCCACGTAGGGTTATGTATTTCGATGCCCTGAATCCGAATATGAGCTCGGTTTACCAAATATACCTCTAAAATTTTGAGTAAATTGCAAAAAAACTGCAATTTTTAGCCAATTGAAGCAGTTTTTTGCAATTTACTCAAATTTTTGGGGGTGTACGGGCCAAACAGACTTCGGATTTGAATTCAGCACATCGAAATGCATAACCCTAGGTGGGTCTGGTCAAAAGTACTGACCACTTTTTTTTGTGTGATCGTGATATTTTTGACTATGTTCTACTACTTTTTTACTATTTTTTACGATTTTGGATAAATATATGAATGATCAAGATTAAGAGATTCTGAATTTGGATTCAGCTCATCAAAATATACATATAAAGTAGATTTGATCTGGTTTAATCAAATTTTATTCATTTTCATAGCTGCAATTTTTAGAGGTTTTTTACAATTTACTCAAAATTTTAGAGGTATATTGGGTAAACCGACCTCAAATTCGGTTTCAGCGCATCGAAATACATAATCCTAGGTGGATCTGGTCAAAAGTACTGACCACTTTTTTATTTTTGTGTGCCAGTGTAATTAATACAATTTCAATATTCACTTAACTCATATTGCGAAATTGTCTATTATTTATTACAAAAATTTAAACCCGATTTCATAATTTGAAACGTACCTACATATTTGTATTCTTCCAAAATTTTCTTTTTAATTTTGCATTAATAAGAACATGAAATAGTAACACAATGATAGGTATTTTCTTGTTTCTTAATTAAATGATTACTAAAAAAATCGAGTTTTTTTGTATGTTCTGTTAGCAAACAGTTTGGGTTCGTCCCTTTCAATGCTAAATCAGAGATTAATTTAGTACAAATAAACTTAAAAAAATCAAAAATGATCGACAAGTATTAAGCTCCTTTTTAATAAAGGCGCAGACGAATTGTTGTAAAGTTTGAAAAGCACGAAGGATTTGCATATTCAGAATTGTTTAACGAGTTGGTTTCCTACACGAAATGTACAATTTCTATTTTATATAAACTTTCTATTGACTCTAAAATTTACAACAACTTCTAACGAGCTCTTCTCGCTTTGAATGCTTTCCTTTTAACACATCCTCCGATAAACAAACCTATACCCAATTTAAATAGGCACCTAACTATCCCCGACAGTATTTTTTCCATAAGTTAGTTTAAACATGGTTTTCTCTCCATACATGTTTTTATTAGTTTTTTGGTATTGAATATTCGATTACAAAATGTATACTTTATTGCTCATTTTAAACAAATTTAAAATTGAAATTTATCAAAATTAAATCAAAGATTTTATTTGCTAAAAAGGGAGAATTATAATTTAAATAAATGCGTGTGCATGTATTTGTTTGACTTATTTGATTATTTTTAATTAATAAAAGCAAAGAATAACCTATTAATTAATAGCGGATAATTATTAAACCACAAAAAACGTAAAAATAATGGTTTTGTATGTTTCTGATTGTAATGCAAACGAATATCAAAAGGAAATGCAGCAAAATGCAAACAATGTTATTAACTAATACGAAATTAATTAGCTTCCCGTCATTAATAAACGAAAAGCATTGTTTGATTAAACACAAAGCAGATAATGTTTTCATTCAACAATAATACGAAAATTTTACTTCAAATGCTCTTAACATGAATTAAACGTTAATCGCCTTAAAAAATTACCAAACACAATATGTAATTGTGACAGGGATTTTTTTTTAGTTGTAATTCTTTTAACAAATTTCCCTCAGTGTGTTTTTTTAGCTTTCGCTGTTAACGAGTAAAAAAAAACTTTTATTTGTGCGGTTTCTTTTTTTCACAGCTTTTCCAACAGAGGCAAGACCCAATTTTCGCAAAGTCTTTTAAGTAAATAGGAAGAAGTTATTGTGAGACGCGATTCGTCATAAAAATAAACGGTTTTATTCTTTCGACAATTCGTGAAGATTACAACGAAATTTTTACAAGTTCTTGTGTTATTTTGATGTTTTTTAAAGACCAAGAGGTGCTGCTTTTTATTTACATACACAAGAACTTAAGCAAATTATTTGTTTTGCTATAAAAAGAGAATATTTCAGTATCATTTTGAAACAACATCAGTATAAACCTTAACGGCGCGTTATTTTTTTAATAAAAGAAATGATACAGAGAAATGAAGGAAAATAAATAACTAAGATAATATTCGGATATTTTCTTATCTTAAAATTGGGAATTTTAAAATGTGCCACCAAAAACTGAGTTCATCAACAATATAAAAAGATTTACGGCTGAAATGATTCTCGGGAGACATCTCTCGACAATTCCGCATACTAAGAGGTCTATTTCATATTTTACAACGATTGCTCGTAAAAAAAGGTCTTATTTATAACTTTTGGATTAACGTTCGAAACTATCCATTGGCGTAGACAGACGAGTACAGGAGTGGGGAATGCAAACTGTCATTTTCAGAAAAACATCTAATCTTTAGAAAAACTTATTACAAAAAGGAGGTGTAAAAAGTGCCGGTGCCAGATTATTTTGGACACTAGGGAAAGTTACAAAAGTTACATAGATTTTAAAATAAAACTTTAAAACCTAAAAAGTTCAAAATAAATGTTCAATGATCATTTTTTTGTTAATATCGCGTTTTTTATTAGTACAATATAAAACCTTATAAATACTGTAGATTTCAAGAGTTCAATAATTTTTTACGTACAACGAACTCTGCCGAAATATTTTTTTTTATCACACCCGGATCAAAAGTGCGGCTTCAGTCCCTATTTTGCGGGAAGAAAGTGCCAAATTCTCTCCCGGCTAAATAAGGAATACGCATGCTTCAATTTTCAACCGTGTACGTCAAACTTTTGAACGTTACCTAACAACAACTTATTTACAATTAATAAAACATTGTGAAAGTAAAAAATAATAACACGTAAGTGACATTTCTATTTTAACCTACCATATAATTATAAATTTAGAAGAAATATCAAGAATTTTGGTACCGGTGTGATAAAAAATTGTATACTATTTTACACACCAGGATTTAAACTACGGTTTCGACCCTATTTTGCAGGACCAAAGTGCCACATACCAGGCTGTTCAATAAGTTTTGTCGTTCGATAAGAAAACCACAATTTTATGGTTCAAAATACACTTTATTATTTAGTATAATCTCCCTGAAGATTAATACACTTGCTCCAACGATCCTCCAATCTGTGGATCCCATCCCTGAATTGAGAATCCGGAAGGTCTGCAAAATACGCTTCAACAGCCGTTGTGACCTCTTCATTTGATGAAAAACGCTTGCCACGCATAAATTTTTTGAGTTCTGGAAACAAATGGAGGTCGCTGGGGGCCAAATCTGGTGAATACGGTGGATGGTCCAACAATTCGAACTTTAATTCATGGATTTTAGCCATTGTCAAAATGCTCTTGTGACACGGTGCATTGTCCTGATAAAAAAGGATTTTTTTACACGAATTTTTTTCTTCAACTGGTCCAAAAGGTTGCAATAATATTCAGAATTAATTGTTTTACCAGTTTGCAAGTAATCCACAAACAAAATTCCTTTCGCATCCCAAAAAATTGATGCCATAACCTTCTTCGCCGATTTCCGGACACAAACTCGTTTCGAAGCCGAACAACCAGGTTCACACCACTCTTTAGCCTCTTGTTTTGATTCAGGATCATGGTCATAGACCCAAGTCTCATCCATAGTGATGAATCGACGCACAAAATCCACTTTATCCTTTTTAAAACGCTCCAAATGTTGCTGAGAAAGTCGCATTCGAATGTGTTTTTGTTCCATTGTTAGCGAATGCGGCACCCATTGTGCACACAGCTTTCTAAAACCCAAAATTTCACTTAAAATATGGCTCACACTGCCTAATGAGATGTGTAGAGCCTCTACTAAATTTCTCTCAGTCAATCGATGATCTTCCAAAATCATATCCTGTATTTTGGCTATGATTTCTGGTATTGATGCGCTTTTTGGACGTCCTTCACGTGGATCGTCTTCAAGGCTTGTACGACCACGTTTAAATTCAGCAACCCATCTTTCTACTGTTCTAATTGTAGGTGAACAATCATTATACACTTTTAACATTCGTTCGTGAATTTCTTTTGGTGCTACACCTTCCAAAAATAAGAATTTTATCACTGCACAATATTCAATTTTTTCCATTGTAAAAAAATACTGTGACACGGCGACACTAAATGGATTGTAAACAAAGAATGAATTGACAGATTGAAATGAAACTTCACATACGTTCATATGAAGAGTGTAGCAACAAAACAAAAAAAATTTTGGGCGAGTAGCAACGCCCTCTCTTATCGAACGACAAAACTTATTGAACAACCTGGTACCCTCTATCCAATTATAAAAAAAATAAATACTCTTCTATTTAAGATAAGGAAGTTCACACTGTTTCCGGTTAAACCGGAAGTAAGACAAAATTTATAGTTATGCCATTGCATAGATCGAATAAATTAAAGAAATTTTTATACTTGTACTTTTTTTGAAATTTTTATTAGTTTAGTAGTTATAAGCTCGTGGCACTTTAAATAAAACACCCGGTATAATTTATATATAAGAGATTATTTATAGCTTTATTGGGTTCAACATGACAAAATAATTATCGGGTACTGGATCTCTTACCTTCCATAATACGTGGGGTGTCCGTTATTCCCCAAGTTGATTTTTTTTGTGGTGCCGCCCTATAAATTTTTAGTTTTTGCACTAAAAAAAATCTATTCCAAAGAAACTGTTAGTTTTCAAATTAAACCGTGCCGAAATTATGTTGTGTTTCCGATTTAAATAACACGTGAATTTCGGACTTTTTGCATTTAATTTTTTTTCTCTAAAACAAATAACAATACGGCAATGACTAATATATATTTTTATAGAGAATTGAACGCTTTACAACAAAGGTCTCATGATTTTTTGATAATTTCACTCCTTCGAAAGTTATTTAAGATTAAAGTTTTGTTCATAGTGAATATCAGTTTTTCAAGTTTTGCTACGATTCCTTTTAATAAAATCATTCAACTAACCTATAATAATTTAAAAAGCTCAATAATTAAAATAACATAAACAATATATTGTAAATAATATTAAGGATGTACGAGCACGAAAGTGATTCTTCCCAAAATGCTTGATTTTTTTTTATATGTAGTTTAAATATGTGTAAACAAATTCTCAAAATTTGAACAGGGTTGACCGACTATTTAAAGAAATAATTGATTTCAAAAGTCAGCATATTTACCATTAGTCTTATGGCAAAGTGACGGATAGACGACATGTTTTCATAATTTTCGCCCAAATTCGTCCTAGAATATGAAAAAAAAACTATCTAATTAAAAGTTAAGACATTCATAAAAATATTTAAAAAAAAAACATTTTAAACCGTGTAATGAAGAGATATTTACAAAAATTACCTTACTTTTGTTAGCTCTTAAACGAAATGGCAACACTACAGACCATTAAAGCAAAGTAAGTGTTAAAAATACTAACCTAATTTTAGGAATTCTGGTAAATTTTCATCCCGATAGATAGTTTTCTATTTCATTCCACCTTCTATAATTTTATATTCGCACGTGTTATACTCAACGTTTATTTTGAATTTACTGATAACATTGCCTTAATAATCATAATAATCACAGTGTTGCCATTTTCAATGCTGCGGCCACGTGATCGTCATAAACTCTTTACCCCGCGCCCAGATCGGTCTATCCCCACCCAGTACCGTGCTCGTACATCCTTAAGGAAAGATTTATTTATTTTTTTGCTTTATTTATGATTTTTTTATTAAGCAACCTTTAATCGCATTAGGATAGGTAGCCTTGTATTCACTAATAACTAGAAGTGAATTCTGTTTTTGTTCTTCTTTAGTTGTTAACATGTTCATATTCTTGAGTCAATTGAACTGCTCTTTCCGCTACATCATTAATGTTTAAGCCTTCCAAATGATCATCATTGGTAGCCCATGTCTCAACATCGAATTCTAAAAAGTTTTTATTTATAGAGAATGAATCAAAATTTTTTTTTAACAAATCTGAATTAATAAAAAAATTTATATTTTTCTTTTGGAAATTGCGAATTTTACTACCTGTGTTTATTATATAGCGTTTAGAGTAATCGAAAACTAAATCTTCATTAGTTTTTAATGCTTTAATTATTTTACGTTTTATGGGAGATAACACATTTGTATAAAAAAAGCTAAAGCAGCAGGTTCAGTATTCAAGTATCACAAATGGTTCTTGAAAATAAAGAGAATCATAAAAATTATAAGATTAACCATGAACACGACTTTATTCTTAAATAACTTTGGAACGAGTGCAATTATCAAAAAATCATAAGAGATCTTTTTTATAGAGCGCTCAATTCTCTATAAGATATATATATATATATATATCGATCATTGCCGTATTGTTATTTGTTTCAGAGAAAAAAAATTAAATGCAAAAAGCCCGAAATTCCCATGTTATTTAAATGGGAAATGTAACATGATTTCGGCACGGTTTAATTTGAAAACTAACAATAAGAGTTTTTTTGAGTTGGATATTTTTTTTTAGGGCAAAAACTAAAAATTTATGGTACAGCAGCAAAAAAAATATCAACTTGGGAAGTAACGGACACCCTAATGTACATATATAATTCTAAATACCTACAGTAGCGCCCAAAAGTGAGTGCCTAAATGATTTTTCGAGAAGAACTTTTTAAAATATGGGCCATTTTACTTCATTTTTGAGTATGTTATACAGTTTTGTATGAGAAAAAGAATTATTATGTTTAAAACGTGATAAACAAAAATTTACGGAAGTTAAACGAGCTCAGACTTATTTGTGTAAAAAACGCATTTTTCAGAACAGAACACTAAGAACGATTTAATGAAAAATAACTTTATAACAATACACTAAAACAGTTTTATAATCATAAAAATGCTTAATACTTAGTTGGGAATCACGAGATTTTATAACTGCCTGACAGCGAGATGGCATTGAATCAATAAGATTTTCGATGACTGAATCAGACATTGCATTCCATTCCTTGTCCAATTCGGCAAATTTTTCATCTTTATTCTTAATATTTTTGTTTCGACAACGTCTTGCCAGTTCTTCCCACACGTGTTCAACAGGTTTAGGTCAGGAGATTGACTGGGCTACTGAAGAATCCTGATTTGTTTCTGCTGCAATGAAGTCTTGACAATCGAGGAGGTGTGCTTAGGATCGTTATCCTGTTGTAGAATCCATCTAGGAGGCATATTTGTATGGGCCCATGGTAAGACGACATTAGTCAGCATATCTTTGTAACTTTGGCCAGTCATTATTCCGTTAATTTTAATGATGGGGCCCATGCCATTACGAGAGAAGGCTCCATAAACCATAACTGATCCACCTCCATGTTTTACTGTCGGTTTTATGTATTTTGAATTGTATCTTTCTCCAGCAGGACGTCTTATGTATTGTATTCCGTCGCTTCCAAATAGATTGAACTTAGATTCATCTGTGAAAAGTACTTGACTCCACTCGGCTGCTGTCCAATGCAAGTGCCGCTTTGCAAAATCCACGCGATCCTTTCGATTCTTGAGTTTGATGAAAGGTTTTTAGCTGACGTCTGCCATTCAAACCAGCATCACTCAATCTTCGGAAACTGTCATTCGACTAATATTTAGACCTTCACTTTGATTGAATTCTGCTGCCAAATCCACAGCTGATAGACTCAGATCCGCTTTGGAGCGACGAACAATGCGTGTATCAAGCCGGGAAGAAGTAACACGTGGTCTACCAGTTCTTTTATCATACTCAACAGAATTTTTCTGATCAAACCTTTGAATAATTCTTGAGACAGTACGAGGTGGCATCTTTAGAATCCGTGAAATGGCAGCTGCCTTCATGCCAGAGTTTTTCATATCTATAATTGCTTTCCGAATGGCTGGAGAAGTTTCAACCCTTGGCATTGTTAAAACTTGGTCAATTGTTACTGAACACAAAAAAAATAACCCAAATATTCAAGAAAAAACCAATAATGTGACGGCGCGGAATATGTAAAAAATGACTATTGCAGTAGAAATGGAACATAACCTAAAATACCGTATCTGCGCAACAGTTAACTATTAATAATATTTTCCAACATCAAACTGTACAATATACTGAAATTTGAAGTAAATTGGCCGAGATTGCAAAAAGTTATGCGTGAAAAACGGTTTCGGCACTCACTTTTGGGCGCTACTGTATATTAATTTTTTACATTTTAGTTTTAGTAAGAAAATCTTAAAATTGCAGTAATTTTAGATACTGACCTACTCAAAAGATTTATTTCCCCGACCTAAATTTAAATTCAGTAGACAACCGAAAAACTAGTTCAAAGAAGAAGCTGTTTCATAGCTTATTTCTTTTTATTTTATTACGCAAATAAAAAATTTTAGTTGAAAAGTTAAACAAAAAAGGTGAAACCCTTTAATTAAAGAACCTTTAAATGCAGACTTAACTTTTAACTTTTTTTTTAAAAAAAACCAATTAATTTTGTACCAAACAAAATGACTAAGGTGTTATTTTAAAAAGGCAAAGCAATGTTTATTTATTTCTGGGTAAAAATTCATTAAATTGGAGATGGAAAAGCATCTCTTAATACATTAAACGAGTCTGTTTTTCCCCTTACATAGAAATACAGAAATTGCTTTTTCAAATCAATGTTAGAAATATATATATAAAAGTTTTTCTTTGATCTAAACAGAGAGTAAAGCTATGGATCAGCCTTTTAGCTTCAATATTAAAGGGTTTTCGAAAGCTTTACTTGAATTTTAGTTTTTATTTCTACCCTTCCCATTAAAACATTTTTTTTATTTAATTCACTAGAAAAAACAAACTGAATCGTAATGCAATCGCTTTCTCGTTACCATTTCAAATCGAAAAAAGTCCCAAACATGAAAAATTCAATTTTCTTCTACAGCTTTTGTTTGTATTACCTGGAAATTAATTTAGTTAATTATACATCCGACTCGAAGCGCACGCTGAAGCAAGTTAATTAAGTGCATTGTTTTTGCGGCCTAAAATTATATCCACTGATCTGTGTTTCTCTAATTATGATTGAAATTGATGCAATTATATCGTTCGTTTATCATCCATTTCAAAATTGTAACCTCACAGAGAAAGAGAAATTGTTTCAGACGCCCATCATACACTTTTCTTTAAATTAAAACCAACAACTGAAAAATGCTACAATGAACCATTTTTCTAATATTTAATTCGTTTCTTAGTTTTAAAGATTGCCGGTTCGAGAAAATAGCTCCGTTGATTGTTATTGTAAAATATTTCGTTTAAATTAAGATATTAAATACGTCCTTTTCAAATTCACTTACCTATGTTTTTCCAATTATTTGCAACAAGAAACGGATTAAAGGTCCCTCAAGGAATACCGCACGAGAAGAACTTGGCTTTTAATCTTTTTTTGAGAGTTGTTTTACAAGTGGGAGTCCTCGATTTGTAATGAGATTTCCTTTCCTTTTTTTTTTTCTTATTTCTAACTTTAATTTTATCTTTATATCGGTGAATTTCTTATTTTCAATTTGTAGAATTTTTTGTGTAAAATAAGTCTTTTGTAAGTGCTTAAGATTAAATTTAATCTTAACCAACAATTTCAATTTAATAAATTGCTCGTTTTAATTTCAGGATTAAAATAAAGATGCGATGTACTATCTAACTATATTTTAAACAAAAAGAGATAGTTAAAGAACTTGCCGAATATGGTCACAAAGAATTCTCAGGACCTCTGAACATTTTAATAAACTCCCTTAGATTGTTATCAGAAAAATTATTTAAATTACAAAAATAATTTTAGAATATTTGACATAAAAAGATTACAGTCAACTACATCGTGTCCAAAAATAGTAAATCTATTTTTTTTTGTTGTTACTATTTGTCTGGGGACTTACAACATGAAATAAAATTACTTATCTTAATTTCTTCTTGCTAACATAAGCTGTTTATAATAATAAAGTTCTTGACCAGTTTAACCCTTCGTTAGTCACCTGGATATTGTAACGTGTTTGGTCACGTGGTCTACAATCGTAGACCACTTTAATTTCAATAAACAGCATATAATTTTGACATTTTGAATTTAATATCAAACTACTCATCAAATCCCATCAAAATCACCCTTAAAATGTTTGGTAACCGTTTGCCAAAAAGGTCAATTTTGAGATTATAATTTCCACCTTGGTAATTTCAATCGAAGACACAATTTTTCTGGGCTAATTTCTATTCTCGTCGACGCACCACTCCTTACTGACAATCACAGTGAAAGAATTTTCCAGATATCACTTAGCATTCGAAAGTTATTATAACTTTTTTTTTACCAAAAAATTACTAGTACTTTTTTATCTCAAAATATTTTTAAAAGTTTTTTTGTGTGTATATTCTGATTATGTAACACTATAATTACACCAAGTTTGAAAAGAATCGGAGACCATTTTTTCTTATGCCGCTAAGTCCTTTATAGCTATTATAGAATTGATATATTAGTTTGCGTGCCCCCTAACTTTAAAAATCGCAGAAATATTCCACTACTTTCTAAATGCATCCATAGTTTCCCGCCGAAATAGCTAAATAGCCGCTAGTGTTGAGAAGTTTTACCCCATGCCCATGTTGTTCTACCTACATCATTTCAATTAAAAAAGAACAACATTTAATTATGAGCTTCGAAGAAATGAACTAATTTACTTTATAAACAGTACTACGCTCTACTTTTTAAATTTCAGGAATAGAAGGTTGCTAAAACTAAAAAAATAACTTTCCGCTTGAATATTTAAGATAGAACGTAAACCTGACAAAAAGCAAAAATAACAAATTTTATAAAATAAAAGGCAAGAGTCAAAGCATAATTTTAAATAAAGTGATTTATAAGTTGAACATTTTCGAACTTACGGCTGAAAATTATATAAGAATCAGACATTTTTATATATTATGTAATATTTTCTAATAATTTTAAAAGAAATGTTTATAATTTTTTAACTTAAAAAAACAATAACCTTTACGTAGGTTTTTGAAATGTACCTACTAGCCTAGAGCCCCCATTATACTAAATCTGGCACTGATCTCACGTAAACTTTTTATGCTTTACAAATCTTTTTTTAGGTAATTCAAAGAGTCAACTTTTTTAAAGGTAGGAAAAAAACAAACCCCACGCACTACGCATACTAACAGCAAATATCTTTGTTTTAACCGGGAAAAAAACTACATAAATTTTTTTTAGGAATTATTTTGTAAGAGTTTTCTCCACAAAAACCATCCTATTATTTTTGCATCCAGAATAAATAAAACTTGTCGGTCGTTATAAGGAGACAAATGTTACATTTAAAACGCTAATTAACTAAATAAAATAAAGCAACAGTTATTGTGAAAATCCACAAAACGCAGAACAAACATAAATTTCAAGTTAAACCACAAAGAAGAGCACGACGACTACGTTGAGGTTTAATGTAAATTTCCTCTGATTGTTAATATTGTCTTTCTGTACGTTTGCCTAAACATAATATTCGCCTAAAGCATATAGAATTAATTAAATTTATAAATAATAGCATGTAAATAGACTTAACAAATTTTTTTATAAAAAACAATAAAAAAAAAGAAAAAAACAAACAGTGCGAGTGCTTATGTACGCGTGTTAGAAATTATGCTTCTTTGGCGTAACTATATTAACTATAACCACGTGTTACATTGTGTATCTTGGGTTTGTATATAGCTAAAACACTGGTTTCCAAATTATATGTTACTGCAACTTTCTTAAAAAAATCTAATCTAGGCGTCTTTCCACTATACAGGCAGTCCTTGTACTTACGGCATGTTAGGTTCTCGAAATACGCGACGTAAATCGAGACATATTTTTTCATATTATTCTAAATATTTCAATTTAAACAATAAAAGCTTAAATCAAGAAATTTGAGTGATTTGACACAAATAATAATATACTGGAGTAAAGTAAATATTTATCCGTTTAAAATTTTTTTTAAAGACAATTTTTTCCCGTTGCCAACATTTGTAACCCGTCAGAATTGACGGGAAACCCGTTGAGTTGGCAACGCTGCTCCTATGCCGGAAATCGAAACAATTGACGTATGCTTTAGATTTATCGCGATTTGTATTTTGATACCAACTTTCGAATATTGCGGTCCCAATTCAAATTATCGCGGTTTTATCATACAGTCCAGCTGCATTTACGCGAAAAATTATAGTAACAATGGCGCTTTCACTCAGAAGTAAGTCTCAGATGCTTTTATTAGCAAATTTGTATTGCTCAACTAAATGTTAGAATGGGCTCTTACTAACACCAAAATGAGGAAGCACCAAATATTTTTTTTTTTTAAAAATAAATGAAATTTTTGGAATTTCTGAACTGTTAAAAGATAAGATCATGAATAGCGATCCTAATATCGAGTGATCGATAAAAGTGCGACGGGAAATTGAAAATGCCATCTATTGCTACCGTGTTTTACATAAGAAAAAATATTAACAGGCAACACTACACAAATATATTTTTTAAAAAGATTAATTATAATTACTTAGATATGTTGTGTGTTCTGAATATTAAATTAAATATTTAAAAAGCTACTTTCTTTAAATTTATTTTTTACATGGCACGTATGTATTTTAAAAAATCCTTGGCAGCAATCGCTTATTTTATATGCTTTAGTTATCCCGATTAGTGCGTATTTGATTATCGCGATACCTTTCGTGGCAACAATAACCGCGATAATCGAGGTATACCTGTATATACATTATGCACTTTTATTTCACATTAAAATTAATGACTGAATCATGCTCATTTTAGTGTTTTCGGATTTACAGTTTTCTAAACTTATCATCACTGTAACACGTAGTTTAAAATGATTTTAGACGAATTAATTTTTATGTGTATAAAAATAGAAAGAATTCCTTTTTTGGGTATAATTCCAGTGTCATCTACCGTGTAAATCGAAAAGTAGGTGTACAGTGGGATGGCGCAAAAAATAATTAACATATAGTTTAGAAACCACTTGTCTAGCTATATACAACATGACATATGGTTATATTTAATTTAGTTAGGCTTTAGAAGTATAACTTCTTACGCGCGTACACGCACCAGTTTTTTTAATCCAAAAATTAATGTAAACAAATTTAATAAATACAACGATATGATGTGCACATCCGAGCGAAAAGTTGCACATTTCGGAGCGAGGGAAGCAAATGGATCGCGCCGCTCCGCGTTGCGCTTCATTTTCCCGAGATCGGAATGTGGCACTTTAAGTTCGAATGTGCACACTCGGCTTTACGCACAATTTAAAATACTTAACTTTAAAAACAATTGTATATGTTTATAAAATTCATTAGTAATTAATAATATGTAATGATCGTTTCCTCTCACTTGCACTTATAGGATTATTGAATCTTTTCACTCGCTCCCGCTCATTCAAAAATAAAAAAATACTTTGTCTTGCATATTTTAAGTTGAATTCAATAAATACGAGGATATGCACAATCGAGGGAAAAGTGGCACATTTCCGAGCGAGGAAAGCAAATGAAGCGCGACGCTGAGTGGCGAGTTACATTTTCCCGAGATTGGAATGTGCTCCGTTGAACTCAGATGTGCAGACTCGGTTTTAAGCATGATTTACAATAATTAATTTGCTTTCTTAGACGGTTAACTTCAATTGTCGAATTTGCGCCAAAAAAAGTATAATATCAAAAACTGATGTCTTTTATTGTTTTTTTTTTCTTATGTGATTAACTGAAAATCAAACAGAGTGAAAAACAAAAAAATGTTATTTTGTACGACAAAATTATTGAGTTTCAATTCAATATTCTAAAAAAGAACGCCAAAAACAATAGACTTGAATGTGATGCAATTATTTTTATTTTATATAAAATGTAGGCACGTTGGAAGCTTTTTTGGTTCTACACGAAACTACACACTTACGTATTTTTTATAAGACATAACCTTAGTCTTATGCTAGGCTAGAAGCAAAATTGTTCTGATTTAAAAAAAAATTGATTGAAACTTTTACGTCTTACGAACACGAAAAGCGGACATGAACTCCTTCAAAGCAACAGAAAAAGAGGAAGGAAGAAAGAGATAGAAACTCATCCCTAATTTATTTACGTGGAAGTTCTTTTGCCTGTAATCTTATCTTGTACAGTTTCGATATTTGATTATTGCTTACCCTTTGCAAAAATAAACAACGATCTGAAAGGACGGAACAAATCCCGAGCTTCTGCAAACTTTTAAAACAATTCTAAACAAACTTATTAGTTTATTTTATATTTTTAAGTTCCCGAAATAGAAATCGGATTGTTATTGGTTTTTTTTTAAGTTCTATTTTAATGAATTTATTGTACAATAATGACGATATTAACATTAATGAGAAAATAAAAGGTTTATTTAGTTTGTTTGTTCTTCTGAAGAATGCACAACATGCTCGTAATAACCGAGGGTTTTGCAGATAAATTATTATAATACTAAAATTTACATAACGAGCCTTTCCCAAACATAAAATTTACGATTTTAGTATTAAACAATAAAACAACGAATTGTGCAAACTTTTGGTTTAAATGAATCGTTAATTCTGGTTAAGAAAATAATAAAATTTTACTCATAATTCTTGCTTTTAAGCCTCATTTAGAGCTTTCGATGCCTTTTCCTAATAAACCAAATTTATTAATGGTTTTTAAAAAATTAATTTGTTTATCGAATAAATGTCGATGTAAAAAAATGCCTAAATATTTTGTACGACTAAAAAACACGTCCATTTTAATTAAACAATTTAAAATAAAAACCTGTCTATTTTTGGATTACCAAACAAATATAAAACATTAAAGATCACTCACATTTTTTTTCGAAAGATAGGGTCAACTTTTACACGTTTAGAAAGGATCTTAAAACAATAAAAGTAATTCTAATTACACTAAATTATTTAAAACTAAAAAGATTATTTCTCGAAGAAAAAACTTAGAATATTTACAATGCGGTCTACGTCTTGATATTTATTTTCCTTTAAAATTACAGTTAGGGGTTGAATACTAAATCTGCAAAATCAGTGACAATTCAATATGTGACCTCAATTTAAATTCATCCCTCGTTCAATAAAGTCATTAATAGACAATAAATCTGTATAGTCGTGACTTTAAGATAGTGACAATTTATGAATTAAAATATGGACTCACATAACTGAAAATAAATTTAAATTTTACTAAAAAATACCAAATCACTTTTCATTATATGGAAAATATATAAAAGAACGTTTTATTGGTTTGTTACTAGTTTTGTATTTCAAAGAAAACGTGTCAAAGACAGGTGGCAAGCAAAAATTGTGTTCAACGTTTCTACGACGCTACTTTAAGACTAGAAAACCACTTGTCCCATTCGATTTTCTACTAAATTGGTTTGTGGAAATTTTATCTACACTCTCCAAATCTTCTCAATAATTTTCACACATTGTTAAATTTATATTTTGCAAATTAATTTTATTTTAAACTGCCAAATACGTGATTCAGCCTAATACCTAATAACCGTACATTAGGTTTATAATTACCGAAGAGCTAAATATTCGGCCGAAGGATATATTTCTTAATTTATTTTTTAAACATACTCGTACACTACTGGCCATATTAAATGGAACACACAAAATAAGTATGATATAATAAATATACGTTGAAAACTTTCTTCTATATGTATTTTATAAATAATTATCAATGGGGTTTTAAAAAATCATAAGTAAAACGCAACTAATAATAATGTTTTTTAAATTTATTACATAAAATGGTGTATTTGCGTTGGACAAATTTAATGGAACAAGTATAGATAGCAGAATTAATCACTAATTAATTTGACAATTGGATCAAAATCAGACGTGTTTAGCTAACCCGAAACGTCTTTTTATTTACGTGTGAATTTATTTATATTAATTATGCATCCTAAACAACTTATTAAAATTGTAAAAGACCTTTATGATCGACATCTGAATTACAGAAAAGTGTCAGAAATTAGTGGTGTATCGTTATCAACAGTGCATAGATTTATCAACAAGGATGAATCTAAGGTGAAAAAAGACTCCTAGACCAAAGCCTAAGCTCACTCAACGAGATGAACGACAGATTCAACGACTTGTGCACAATTGCAGCGATGAGTTAAGGCGATGTACCAGTCGTGTATTCAAAATAAAGCTTATTTAAATCATGTCTCAACTAGGACAATTAAAAGGAAGCTTAATATATTCAATTTTAAATACAAAACCTTAACCAAACAGATTCAACGCACGCAAGGACATAAGTTAAAGCGATATAAGGCTTGTCGCACCTGGATTCAAGTTTGCATTGATTGGAAAACTGTTATATTCATCGATGAAAAGCGATTTTCCCTAGATGGTCCTGATAATTGGTCGACGTATGTTGATCCTGATTGCAAAATGTGAGAGATAGAGTTTGATGTGGGGAGGCGGATACATGATCTGGGGCATGATGAGTTCAACCGGACTATTTTGGATTAAATTTTGAAAGACAAAGTTAATTCTACTCAATACATTGATGTTCTCAAGGAAGCCAAGGCTATTCTCGATAAACAATTTGGTGATGAAAATTATGTATTTCAACAAAATAATTGCTCAATTCATAAATCTCGACAAACAACAACATGGCTAAAAAATTCCAATATTGAAGTCTTAGAGTGGCCCGCGAAGAGTCCTGATTTAAATATTATTGAGAACATGTGGTCACACTAAAGTCAGAAAGTGTACGCTACAAAAGTTAGGTTTAATTCAAAAAATAAATTAAAATTTGCTATTGAAAAGGCAGTATCTGAAATAAATCATACAGGGTCAGAATATATTGATACTGTGTATATGTCTATTAACAAACGTCTACTTGACTGTTTTGAACGAAAAGGAGGTTTCATCAATTATTAAATAATAATGGTAGTGTAAAAATGTATTAAAAATAGGTTGTTCCAAAAAAATTGTCCACCTAAATTACATTAATTTCATCAATTTAAATTTAATTACTTATGTTAAATATTTGAAGATGTTGTATTTTGAATAACATAATATACGAATATTATATACCAAGTTTGGCCGGAATCTATTCATTAGTTTTTGAATTATAACATGTTCCATTTTATTTGGCCAGCAGTGTACCAACATATAAAATTAATTTCAAAATTATACGGAATTATGTTAACAAAATGCAACATACGTGTAATAAATGTTAATTCTTACATAAGCTTTGAAACAGAAAATATAAATAACAAAAAACACATTGATTGAAAAAAAGTGCTACTATTAGATACAGTTATTACGAAGGGGCGCATGTGTGGTACACAGTTAAATCACCCTTTAAAATTAAACTTAATGTAGTTATTACGCGAAATACATTTTCTTACGATTTTTTAAAACTTTGACAGATTATTATGTAAATAATTCTAGAGCAAATAGCGCAAAATGAAATATAAGAACAATACAGTTTCAGAGATATTCAATTTCAAATATTGAATTTCTGAGACCGTTATAGGTACTTACATTGCCCTCTACAGGATATCAAAAAGTTTACTATACTTTCATATCTAATTATAACTAAAAACCTTTTTATGAATTAAAAAAAAACGAAATCAACATTAAACGACAACTCATAAAATTTAAAAAAAAAAAAGTATAATTAATAGTTACAACACAGCTTCTGGGGTATTAATTAATAAATGATGAAAAAATTATTCCAATGTGTACATACATCACATTTACTACATTATTCATTTTAATTTTTGAAGTAAAAAATACTTTGATAGTCGCGGAGAGTAATTTCATTCGACTGCAACGAAAAACGGCACTGTCAAAATTGGGGAAAATTAGCTCCTAGAGCTGAGCCGCAAATTAAGAGAAAGCGATCATTACCATCATTCGTCTACAAGCAAACGCACTCGGTAGTAGTTGGAATAATAATTATTATTCCAACTACTATTAAGTTTCTTTTACTTATATTACTTTCATATTCCTTTGTATTTTGTAATAATTGGAATCGTGTATTATTTCATCAATAGTGTAATTGTTGCCTATATAATTTAAAGTGAAAATTATTAAAATAGATATTTTATGATAAAAATAAAAAGTTGTACCGATTAATGTTATCAAGATAATACAAATTCACTTTCGTTTCGAGGTGCTTTTTATCTGAAGATAAGGTTTTTAAACATATTCATATTACGGTATACATATATACAAATTATGTAGTTGCGACATTCAAAACCAAAGACAAGCAACTCTAACACAGGATGCAACGCTAGCCTTTGCTGATCGAAGAACTTCCGATCCGGGAAATGCGTTAGCAATAATTTTACTATAAAACCTAAGATTCCAGCATTATGAATTAATTAATTATAATTATTACAATTGTAATCACGTGTAAGACGCTGTCCTGTATCGAACAGCAGCGCAGCCAACTAATGTAAAATAACTTTAAGATTTTACTGAAAATAAAGAAATTGTTTTTAAAAAAGGTTTTCGATAAACGAAAAAGAAAAGTTACATATATAAATATATTTTTTGAAGCACATCCAATGGTTTTATAGCTTGCATTTGCAATTACATTGTATGTGAAACACTAACACCTCGTAACCCACAAAAGTTCAAAATTGAACTTTCTGTGATTCTATAACACTTAAGTTATATACTACTCAAGCAATTATAACTTGAAATACATAGAAAACCATTAATGTTGATAATGCATTGTTATCTATGTAATACTTGCTCTGTTTGTCTGTGTTGTAAAGATATAGTGAAAGTCCATATAACGATTTCAAAATTTTACAATAAAGTGTTTCGGTCCGGGTCGGGGGGGGGCGTCCTGTATCCGCACCCGCAATTCATGATTAAAAGTTTTTCTCATATTTTGCTAAAACTCAATTCTTGTCATATACTATTTTGTTTTACAATTTATATGTAGGTATAAAAATATTACATTTTCAGCAAATAAGGGGAAAGTGGCATGAAACAGCCAAGTTTTGAAAAATCCATTATCAATTACGCGGTAGGTTTTATACGAATCGTTCATGTATTATTATTTTAAGATAGCAACACTAGCCAGATATCCCCCACAAAAATTTGACCGTTCACCGTCAATAAACGGCGCCGATACGACGTATTCAAGATTTTGTCGTCAAAAAGTAAGGTTTTGAGTTCAATTTATTTGTTTTCTAACGCCTATACGTACAAAACTAATAATAATATGATTACACTATAATTTTATAGATATATTAGACCTTCTAATAACGTATATATTTTGTAGACTAATCTTTGATTTCATAGTAATTTTCGAGATTTTGTTTCTTGAGAGAATATCTTTTAAAATAGCCGAACTGCAGTGTAATGAAAAAGCCACCTTTTAATTGCATAAAATGCAATAATAATTGTAGTAACAGCAATCAAGAGTGGTACCGATGCAAAATTGTAATGGTTGGGCATATAAATCCTGTGGCGTAAAAGGGAAATTGCATTATTTTTGCTAAAAACGTTTTTAAGTTTTTGCAATGATTGATCTCAAACGTAAAATTTTTTGACAGTTTCTTAGATTTATGTAAGTAAATATTTTATCGAGAGTTTGCGTTATTTAAAATGTTTTATAATTATATAAGATCTAAAATTATAGCTTAAGATTATTATTAAATAATATCTTCGTTAATGTGCAGTTTTAATCTTGTAATAAGAACATGGCTTTTTCAAAAATTGGGTTGGCTCAATACCTATAGGTTATGAAAAAGCCAAATTTTATTTTTTTTATAAATGATTAGATGTCGAAAAATATCGTTAATTTTGAAAAATGTTTTATGACATTACGTACATAAATGCATGAACAATTACAGATTTAAAAAAAAATTTGATTTATTTATGTCCTTCTATATTATTTATCCCTTTATTTAAAACTGGCTGTTTCATGCCACTTTCCCCCTACTGGAGCACAACTAGTGTTCCTTCTGGAGAATTCTTTCTCGAGAATTTCTGGAGAAATTTCATGTTTTTATTTTTCTCATTTCTCGAGAAATTATTTGATATTTCTCGAGAAAATTTAAATTTAATTATATTTTATTTGAAATATCACTTATTGCAATGTTGAATAGGGTTATTTTAATTTGATGTCAATCCGCGATGGGATGAACAGCCCGAAGTGTCGCGGTATAGTATGGTCTTGAGCGGTGGAGCGGCACAGCCGGCACATATGTATCTAGTTATAGAAGGTTGGACAACATGGGAGGACTCTCGGGACTCGGGACTCGGGACTAAAAATTTCGCTGTTTTTATGGGCACGCCAACATCAAGTGTAAACCGCAATCTCTCTAATTGAAATTATACCGTGTTGTCTGTGGTGTTGGTGTGCATATAAATATCTATTGAATTCAATGAAGTAAATTATTAATTAAAAAAAAAAAAATAATATTCATTTTCAATTTTTGTATTATGTTTTTAGTTTTTTGTACTTCTAAATAAATTCTAGTTTGTAAGTTGTAATTTCAATGTTTGTTAGTTAATAGTTATCATTTTTCAATTTTTATTTTTTTTCGATTATGTAGCGTATTTTTAACTATTTTTGAATAAAATATGTACTTTTAATGCGTTTGTTGTTCTTATTTTCTTGCTTTAAATGTTTTGTAAGTTTTTTTATATACAATTTGTATCTATGAGTCAAGTTTTTTGCACAAATATGTAATATTTTCAATTCTCGAGAATTCGAGAAATCTTGAGAAAAGAACAAAAAATTTTTTATTTTTCGAGAACTAAAAATCATCGGGAAATATTAAACACTATGCACAACTACCAGCAATGGTTGCCTCGCCCAAACCTGGTCCGTCTTCGGGAAAACGCAACTATCTTAGAAAACATACTCATGGATTTCAAATTTTGGTAATCCATATATTTTCTGTATCTACATGAAAAATTGTGTTTTTCGGTGCTTGAAATATCGGCAATCAAAAAGTAGCGTTAAACTTATGAATTTTCAAATGTGCAAGAATGTATCAAGTTCAACATAATATTACTAGTTTATGGCTGGCAATTGCTTTGTTCTAAATAATCGTTTCTTTTTCAAGTTTATTGTTAGTTGTAAAGGGTACTATTAGAAAGCGCCTTTATTGTATTTATTGAATTTATTTTCTTCACTGAACTCTTCCGTTTCTGCAACGACGGATCAGGTCTGCATGAGGCAACCTTTACTAATACTTGTGTCCGACTATAATAAAATCTTTCCGGGTTATATTGTCCTTTAAGTCGATTCAATCCACTTTTTGCGGTTGCCTTTTGGACCAATAGATATAATTTGTAAGTAGATACTTACTGTTAGAGATGCACAGAATACATGATGTGACCGAATACCGGATAACCTAATATTAATAGCGTTGTACCTAGTAGTCTTATCTAATTTGCAACTGCCATATTTATTATGAGTCCTATGCAATACAACACTTATCTTTCATAATTATGATAATGCTGAACAAAAATATGAAATTAGTTTTGTTATATTTATTACAAAAATTATAATTACTAATTGATAACTAATTATGCAAATATTATTAAAAAATACAGCATAAAACAATAAATTTTTAAAGAAATTTATTGCTCTTCGAAATCAATGATACGATACTAAAGCAAATACAAACAGATATTTTCTAATAATATTCATATTAATTAATTTATAGCTGCGTATTAATTAGAATGTTTCTAATAAATATGAGAATTTTAAGTTAAATATTGTATGATCAAATAGTCTCTCGCACACGGTAGGTATTTGAAATGGAAAGGAAACACATCTATACAAAAATTTACTCCTACTGACATTTCCGTAGTATAATTTAATAATAAAAAGTTTTTGCACTACCCACATGAAAAGTCATCTTATCGGTAGGGGGAAAGTGGCATGAAACAGCCAAGTTCTGAAAAAGCCATTATCAAATACGCGGTAGTTTTCATACGAATCGTTTATGTATTATTATTTTAAGACAGCAACACTAGCCAGATATCCCCCACAAAAATTAGACCGTTCACCGTCAATAAACGGCGCCGATACGACGTATTGAAGATTTTGTCGTCAAAAAGTAAGGTTTTGAGTTCAGTTTATTTGTTTTCTAACGCCTATACGTACAAAACTAATAATAATATGATTACACTATAATTTTATAGATATATTAGGCCTTCTAATAACGTATATATTTTGTAGACTAATCTTTGATTTCATAGTAATTTTCGAGATTTTGTTTCTTGAGAGAATATGTTTTGAAAGAGCCGGACTGCAGTGTAATGAAAGAGCCACCTTTTAATTGCATAAAATGCAATAATAATTGTAGTAACAGCAATCAAGAGTGGTACCGATGCAAAGTTGTAATAGTTGGGTATATAAATCCTGAAGCGTAAAAGGGAAATTGCATTATTTTTGCTAAAAACGTCTTTAAGTTTTTGCAATGATTGATCTCAAACGTCAAATTTTTTGACAGTTTCTTAGATTTATGTAAGTCAATATTTTATCCAGAATTTGCGTTATTTAAAACGTTTTATAATTATATAAGATCTAAAATTATAGCTTAAGATTATTATTAAATAATATCTTCGTTAATGTGCAGTTTTAATCTTGTAATAAGAACATGGCTTTTTCAAAAATTGGGTTGGCTGTTTCAATACCTATAGGTTATGAAAAAGCCAAATTTTATTTTTATAAATGATTAGAAGTCGAAAATATCGTTAATTTTGAAAAATGTTTTATGACATTACGTACATAAATGCATGAACAATTACAGATTTAAAAAAAATTGGATTTATTTATGTCCTTCTATATTATTTATCTCTTTTTTTAAAACTGGCTGTTTCATGCCACTTTCCTTCTACATATGAAACGGGCAGATACTAGCTATTTACAGCCATATAACTACTATACATGGAGACTTCTCAACTAGGGGAAAAACAGATGGAAGTTTTTCATAAAACTACCAAGTTTTTACGAAGAATTGTGCTGTTTGCTAAGAAAATAGTGACAGTAATAAATTTTTGGGTCAAGTAAAAAGTACTTTGTGTACCACGTTCGGAATACAATTTCGACTCGTGTGATATCGCAAATTTCACACTAGTCAACATCATCTACTTTCCACCATCGATATACAATGTATAATTGATATTGGATTGACAAAAAAGTAATTCCGGTTTTCACAAATCAATGGCGTTACAATTTTTTTTTAATCACTTTAGTCACTATTATATTTTTCTCCGTTAGACAGTTGACAGTAGTGACATTTTACTTTTTTTGCCCCTTTACCTAATTTGCCCGTACCACATTTAGGCGGGTCGTCCATTGGAAGCGTAGTCGCGCGACTTGATGGTAGCGCGTATACGTCCGTATACGCGCGACTAATCCCAATAAATGCAATGTAAGTGAACAGCGTCCACTGCAAGCGACTACGCGCTACCACCAAGTCGCGCGACTACGCTTCCAATGGACGACCGGCCTTAGGCAAAAAAAATTGGTCTTTACGGATTTGCCCGTACCTGATACAGACACCCTGGCGAAGAAATAGCTCCAACTGATTTTACTGTGTTATAAAAACGCAAAAAATCATAAAAACTAGAAAATATTGCCTTGCAATAATACATTATTTCATTATCAGAAATAAAAAAATCTGCACTTCATTAAAACTCATTAGTCAAAGGGTTAAAAGTAAATTATTTGTTAGTTTAGTTTCAGGTTTAACATGGAGCGCAAAAAAAACATTTGCATCCAATTTTGTTTTTTTTATTTCCATAACTCTTTCTTGCCATTCTAGGTTCACAAAGATTTATGCGAAGATTATGGCGGCCAATGCTTAACAGAACACACTTGTCAGAATTATTTCCACATAAATTTAAACACAACAAATGAGTATTTATAACATGCATCTCAAACATAACGCAATTGCTCATTTACTAAAACAAATCATCACCTGTGATGAAAAAGGGGTTGTCTACAATAATAATAACTAAAGTTGACCATGATCTAAGCGTGATGAAGCAGCACAAGCTACATGAAAAGCTGAATTGGACAAAAAGAAATTATGCTTTCAGTTTGGTGCGATTATAAAGGTGCTATTTATTTTGAGTTGCTTTCAAGGAACCATTAATTAATTCAGATGTTTACTATCAAAAAGTGATGGAATTTAAAAAAGCGATCAAAAATAAACGGTTAAAATTGACTAATTGTAAAAGCATTATGTCTCACCATGACAACGCCCGACCTTACACATTTTTAGTTGTTGTTGTTGGCGCCTTTTTATACCTGTATCAGGTTTAGGCGTTTTAGTAACTCATCAAAATTATTAGAGCTTGGTTGACAACTGACGTCACATCCACCATGCAGCCCAGACCTTGCACCAACAGATTACAATTTATTTCAACCTTTCCAAGACTCTTTAAATGGTAAAAATTTCATTAAGGATGTTGACCTGAAATCGCATTTAGTTCATTTTTTTTATGTTAAGCACTAGAAGTTCTACAAACGTGGGAATCATGAAGTTACAAAAAAACTAACAAAATTTTATTGAACAAAATTGTACATTGTTAGTTTTGTGTAAAAACTTTTGTATAAAAAAATTGAGTTATATTCCAAACTAAAAACTGAAATTACTTTCTTGCTAACCCAATATTATTATGTTCTATTTGAAACAATTTTAAATATAATCTGGTGACTTGAAAGTTGTCAAATAAATGTAAAATATAATTTTAATAAATAATTTTATTGATAATTTTTCAATTTCATAACAACCCTGATCCAAAGAAATTAAGGAGCCCTCTCTACTTACCTATAATTCAACTTGAATTTTGTTTGTTGTTTAATACATTGGTTGTCAAATATTTAAATTAATAATAAAATTGTACTCGAACACCACCTACAAGTCACGTAATTTATTAAAATTACTTAAGTTTAAAATTAAATTTCATAAGAATTAAATTTTATATAACTTTAGTTTTAAATTTTAGATTAGCGGCGCCGATACGACGTATTGAAGATTTTGTCGTCAAAAGTAAGGTTTTGAGTTCAGTTTATTTGTTTTCTAACGCCTATACGTACAAAACTAATAATAATATGATTACACTATAATTTTATAGATATATTAGGCCTTCTAATAACGTATATATTTTGTAGACTAATCTTTGATTTCATAGTAATTTTCGAGATTTTGTTTCTTGAGAGAATATGTTTTGAAAGAGCCGGACTGCAGTGTAATGAAAGAGCCACCTTTTAATTGCATAAAATGCAATAATAATTGTAGTAACAGCAATCAAGAGTGGTACCGATGCAAAGTTGTAATAGTTGGGTATATAAATCCTGAAGCGTAAAAGGGAAATTGCATTATTTTTGCTAAAAACGTCTTTAAGTTTTTGCAATGATTGATCTCAAACGTCAAATTTTTTGACAGTTTCTTAGATTTATGTAAGTCAATATTTTATCCAGAATTTGCGTTATTTAAAACGTTTTATAATTATATAAGATCTAAAATTATAGCTTAAGATTATTATTAAATAATATCTTCGTTAATGTGCAGTTTTAATCTTGTAATAAGAACATGGCTTTTTCAAAAATTGGGTTGGCTGTTTCAATACCTATAGGTTATGAAAAAGCCAAATTTTATTTTTTTTATAAATGATTAGAAGTCGAAAAATATCGTTAATTTTGAAAAATGTTTTATGACATTACGTACATAAATGCATGAACAATTACAGATTTAAAAAAAATTGGATTTATTTATGTCCTTCTATATTATTTATCTCTTTTTTTAAAACTGGCTGTTTCATGCCACTTTCCTTCTACATATGAAACGGGCAGATACTAGCTATTTACAGCCATATAACTACTATACATGGAGACTTCTCAACTAGGGGAAAAACAGATGGAAGTTTTTCATAAAACTACCAAGTTTTTACGAAGAATTGTGCTGTTTGCTAAGAAAATAGTGACAGTAATAAATTTTTGGGTCAAGTAAAAAGTACTTTGTGTACCACGTTCGGAATACAATTTCGACTCGTGTGATATCGCAAATTTCACACTAGTCAACATCATCTACTTTCCACCATCGATATACAATGTATAATTGATATTGGATTGACAAAAAAGTAATTCCGGTTTTCACAAATCAATGGCGTTACAATTTTTTTAATCACTTTAGTCACTATTATATTTTTCTCCGTTAGACAGTTGACAGTAGTGACATTTTACTTTTTTTGCCCCTTTACCTAATTTGCCCGTACCACATTTAGGCGGGTCGTCCATTGGAAGCGTAGTCGCGCGACTTGATGGTAGCGCGTATACGTCCGTATACGCGCGACTAATCCCAATAAATGCAATGTAAGTGAACAGCGTCCACTGCAAGCGACTACGCGCTACCACCAAGTCGCGCGACTACGCTTCCAATGGACGACCGGCCTTAGGCAAAAAAAATTGGTCTTTACGGATTTGCCCGTACCTGATACAGACACCCTGGCGAAGAAATAGCTCCAACTGATTTTACTGTGTTATAAAAACGCAAAAAATCATAAAAACTAGAAAATATTGCCTTGCAATAATACATTATTTCATTATCAGAAATAAAAAAATCTGCACTTCATTAAAACTCATTAGTCAAAGGGTTAAAAGTAAATTATTTGTTAGTTTAGTTTCAGGTTTAACATGGAGCGCAAAAAAAACATTTGCATCCAATTTTGTTTTTTTATTTCCATAACTCTTTCTTGCCATTCTAGGTTCACAAAGATTTATGCGAAGATTATGGCGGCCAATGCTTAACAGAACACACTTGTCAGAATTATTTCCACATAAATTTAAACACAACAAATGAGTATTTATAACATGCATCTCAAACATAACGCAATTGCTCATTTACTAAAACAAATCATCACCTGTGATGAAAAAGGGGTTGTCTACAATAATAATAACTAAAGTTGACCATGATCTAAGCGTGATGAAGCAGCACAAGCTACATGAAAAGCTGAATTGGACAAAAAGAAATTATGCTTTCAGTTTGGTGCGATTATAAAGGTGCTATTTATTTTGAGTTGCTTTCAAGGAACCATTAATTAATTCAGATGTTTACTATCAAAAAGTGATGGAATTTAAAAAAGCGATCAAAAATAAACGGTTAAAATTGACTAATTGTAAAAGCATTATGTCTCACCATGACAACGCCCGACCTTACACATTTTTAGTTGTTGTTGTTGGCGCCTTTTTATACCTGTATCAGGTTTAGGCGTTTTAGTAACTCATCAAAATTATTAGAGCTTGGTTGACAACTGACGTCACATCCACCATGCAGCCCAGACCTTGCACCAACAGATTACAATTTATTTCAACCTTTCCAAGACTCTTTAAATGGTAAAAATTTCATTAAGGATGTTGACCTGAAATCGCATTTAGTTCATTTTTTTTATGTTAAGCACTAGAAGTTCTACAAACGTGGGAATCATGAAGTTACAAAAAAACTAACAAAATTTTATTGAACAAAATTGTACATTGTTAGTTTTGTGTAAAAACTTTTGTATAAAAAAATTGAGTTATATTCCAAACTAAAAAACTGAAATTACTTTCTTGCTAACCCAATATTATTATGTTCTATTTGAAACAATTTTAAATATAATCTGGTGACTTGAAAGTTGTCAAATAAATGTAAAATATAATTTTAATAAATAATTTTATTGATAATTTTTCAATTTCATAACAACCCTGATCCAAAGAAATTAAGGAGCCCTCTCTACTTACCTATAATTCAACTTGAATTTTGTTTGTTGTTTAATACATTGGTTGTCAAATATTTAAATTAATAATAAAATTGTACTCGAACACCACCTACAAGTCACGTAATTTATTAAAATTACTTAAGTTTAAAATTAAATTTCATAAGAATTAAATTTTATATAACTTTAGTTTTAAATTTTAGATTAGCGGCGCCTAATGTAATTAATTTCAATTAACACGATCCTTATAACAAGCCAATACAGGCACTACCAGTAACACTACAGTTTACTTTTACTGAAGAAACTAAAAAAATTAAGTTACCTACGTTAAAAAGTTTATAACTAACTAACTAACTTAAAAAACAAACTGTATCCATTTAATGAACTTAAAGTACCACCGTCTTAATGGTGCTTGTTTGTAGAATTTGAAAAACAGCAAAGGAAAGTGAATAGGGTATCTACTATTTCCTTGCGGTTAAATAAGAAGTATATTAATTAAGCACAAACATGCAAATTTATTAGATTAATCAATATGAAAGTGAATGTTAGTTCGAGAAGTAATCGGCACCCCTTTTTAGGTTCGTAAATAAATAATTCTCCTTTATGTAGGTAAATGCATAGGCAAATATGAAGCAAGAAGAGCTTCGGCGTTTAGATAATTAGGAAAATGGAATCGAAAACCGACAAGGTGTGTACGCGAATGAGAAATTGAACTCACAAGAGTCCGCATTTGCATTTAGTGCTTCTAATTGGCAAACCAAATGAGTCGCAGAAAGTGCAAAGGTGGATAAATGTTTAACAGGCAAAATTACTTGAGATTTCAAGTTACAATTCTTCTTATTTTATTTTTCTTCCAAGTCTCACTATATGGTTTTATCTCAAACGTCGCCTTCTCAACTTCTTTGAAGATTAAATTAAGGATTATGTAGTGTCATAATTGTTTATAAAGTTAAAAGTTTCTATGCGAATACAGTTGAGGCAAACTTAATATGATTTTATTGCTTTTCTTAAAATTCTAGAAAACTTTCAAATAAATTGAAAACTTGCATGTGTCTGCATTAGGGTATCCGTTATTTAGCAATTTGGCTTTTTAACTTAGGTATCAACTAAATTATTTGTTTACAATCTAAAAACAATTTTGAAAAAAAAATTAAATAACTGCCATGCCGTTTCACTCTGGCTAAATAATGATACTTTTCACATTCATTTAACAAGAAGGTTTTTGCACTTTTTGGAAACTATTTATTTTTTTGCTTAATAAATATGGTTGATTCTGTTTCTATTATGATCCCATTAAATGGCAAAATTTTGATATTGGAGTCAACAATCTATCTTATAAGTTTAGAGAAGATCGAAATCTATGTTTACCATTTTTTCCTATAGTTGCGTAATTTTTGAAGTTATTCTTCTTTTGACTCGTTGGGAGTAAAATTGTTTGCTTACAATTATTATTTTATAAAAACTTTGTAAAGCTGTTAATTAAAAAACAAATATAGTTTTATTTTTTTGTTACGCAGTCTTTTGTTCCACTTGGAAGTTCATTTTTATATTCACTTATCCCCTTGATACTTATCTTTAGCTAGCACATTAATATAATCTTAAGTCAAATGTATAGCTCTCTGTGCTACATCATTAACCACTTTGATACATTTAACAATTTTTAAGCTTTCCAAATAATCATTATTTTCGTGCCACGTTTTTACATCGAGTTCCAAAAAGTTTTGATTGACACTGAATCTTTTAAAAAAATCTAAAGTATGACAACTTATAAGTGTATACGTTACATTTTTGACTCCAATACCCAAATTTTTCCATCCAAAGAGATCATAATAAAAACACGATCAACAATATTTGGTAAGTTATTGAACATAATAAAAAAGAAAAAAAAATATTTTTGAATGTCCAATGTTAATTGAATGCAAAAGCATCGTTCTTTAGGCAGTGTTAAACGGCATCGGAATTTATGAAGTTTTACTGCTTTTGATTCGTCGAGAGTGAAATTTGAGCAGGCAACGGACGTTGCGCCAGCACAGCAAACAAATATAAATAATAAACCCACCATTAAAGGCAAAAGAAGTTGTAAGCGCTCAGCTAAGGAAAACGATTCAGTAAAGCCGCCTATTCAATCCAATAGAACTGCATGCGCACCGCTAGCGAAAATTCGACAGTATGAATAGTGTGTTAACATTGAAATATTTATATTATTATTTACAGGCTGACCTGCCACAACTTATTGTTAGCAGGAGTATTTTTAAATGTTTAGATTCAATATTTTATTTTGACAGCTATCAAAAAAATACAATGGTTTATAATTTTTTTAAGGTTGTACTGCCGATACGGCAAGTGTCAAATGTGTGCTCTGGCTCATTTGATTTTCGTAGTATTTAGATCTGACAACGTAAAAACCGCGTAAAAGTAAAATGTCAGAATCAAAATTCTTAAATAAAAAAAAGAAAAAAACTATTAGGGTAAGTGTAGGTATTACTGCAGTTTTTAGGTAAGGCTTTACTTTTGAAGTATTTTTTTTAAATCTATTTCAAAATATCGATAATTTTTTTATTTTATATCAAAGTTTCCCTTATTTTGAACTTAAAAAAAAATCAACAGTGTGACAAATTAATATTTTCTTTAATTAATAAACATTTTAAAGAAGAGTCTCCATGCATGTATTACTGCGGGTGAAAAAGTAGTTTGCTCCTATTACGGTGTGGAAATTACTGCGAATGATCCTGTTACTGCGTGGCTATTACTGCGGATAACCGAATATAGCTGTTGAGCTTTAAAATTGCATTAAACATGGTAAAAAACTTGTAAGCAAGAGAGTAGGTATTTATATTGGATTTATTATTAACTTTGCCCATTATTTATTTCTGTTCACGAATAATTTAGCTACTGCATAATTCTTATAGGTTAGAATGAGCGCATTTGACATCCGCAGTAATACTTACATGCACATGAAACTAGCGACGTCTCTATTACTGTGGTTGATTTCAACCCTCCTATATTTAATAATTAATAATTAATTCAATAATTGTCATACATGTAAAATTAATATGTTGTTATTATTTTAGAAGCATAAAATATTATTCATATTTTTTTTCAAATTATACAAACTTATATATCATTTATTTACACTAAAAATAAAAAGATCCGCAGTAATACCTACACCCGCAGTAATACCCACTCTTACCCTAATTGGTGAGTCAAAAAAGTGTCACAAAAAAAAATACTAGAAAAATCTGAAACCGGTTGCATTAGCAAATAAATTGAAAACCAAAAATGGGAAGTTTGTGTCTAACCTAACAATCTTCATTAAATTCTGAACGGTAAGTCTAACACCGACAGTAGGGGGAAAGTGGCATGAAACAGCCAAGTTTTGAAAAAGCCATTATCAATTACGCGGTAGTTTTCATACGAATCGTTTATGTATTATTATTTTAAGACAGCAACACTAGCCAGATATCCCCCACAAAAATTAGACCGTTCACCGTCAATAAACGGCGCCGATACGACGTATTGAAGATTTTGTCGTCAAAAAGTAAGGTTTTGAGTTCAGTTTATTTGTTTTCTAACGCCTATACGTACAAAACTAATAATAATATGATTACACTATAATTTTATAGATATATTAGGCCTTCTAATAACGTATATATTTTGTAGACTAATCTTTGATTTCATAGTAATTTTCGAGATTTTGTTTCTTGAGGGAATATGTTTTGAAATAGCCGGACTGTAGTGTAATGAAAAAGCCACCTTTTAATTGCATAAAATGCAATAATAATTGTAGTAACAGCAATCAAGAGTGGTACCGATGCAAAATTGTAATGGTTGGGCATATAAATCCTGTGGCGTAAAAGGGAAATTGCATTATTTTTGCTAAAAACGTTTTTAAGTTTTTGCAATGATTGATCTCAAACGTCAAATTTTTTGACAGTTTCTTAGATTTATGTAAGTAAATATTTTATCGAGAGTTTGCGTTATTTAAAACGTTTTATAATTATATAAGATCTAAAATTATAGCTTAAAATTATTATTAAATAATATCTTCGTTAATGTGCAGTTTTAATCTTGTAATAAGAACATGGCTTTTTCAAAACTTGGGTTGGCTGTTTCAATACCTATAAGTTATGAAAAAGCCAAATTTTATTTTTTTTATAAATGATTAGAAGTCGAAAAATATAGTTAATTTTGAAAAATGTTTTATGACATTACGTACATAAATGCATGAACAATTACAGATTTAAAAAAAAAATTGATTTATTTATGTCCTTCTATATTATTTATCCCTTTTTTTAAAACTGGCTGTTTCATGCCACTTTCCCCCTACTGCCTTAAACTGTACTACTTACAATTAGACTTAAAAATACAGCTCATAGGTATATTTACATATTGACATATCTTTTTTACTTGTCAACCGATTTAAAGCACACAAACACTAAATGTTAGACCAAGTTTATTCATCACTGAGAATCGTATCCAAATTGTTTTTAGTCATGGTGGAGATTAACTTGCGCGCAGAAAAAAAATCTTCAACAATGTTATTATATGTATAGATTAGTTTTGATTTAACATTCTTATTTACAGCGTGAATATGTTAACATTGTTTTGTTCGGCCGTTATATCATTACAAACTAGTATAATGTACAATGAACGGTTATTTCAAAATTTAAGATATACAATTTTGTGTTTTGATGTTTAACACACCTTTTAAGATGTAAAGTTGCTTGAAAAAGTGTCAATAAGGAAACGAAACGTTACATATTTAACAAGAGTTATTTTATTGGCAGTCCAATTCTTGTTAACTTTAAATATTATTACAACATATTGAATATTAACATTATGATTAATTAATATGAAATTTTTAATAAGATAAGCTCGATAATACAAAAATGTTTTAGGTTTTTATACGTTTCAATCTACTTATTTCATAAACTAATAGCTTTACAGCTTAGACTATTCGGACTTTTTCCGTAACAAATTTAATTACATCCAAAATTGTCATTAAGTTTTTTGCGGTAAGTCTCATCGTTTATAATAAAAATACAAAAGTTGATAAAATCAAGGATTTTTTAAAGTTTAAGGTACAGAAATCCAACTTTTAGAGATTGATATTTTCCTTACAATTTGCCATTGAGAGCAAGACGATTACATAGAATGCAGCATAGATCTATATAATTGAAACAAAAACTCTAGATGTGTATGTTAAATAAATGGGAATTTTTAAAATCAACCTTTTATCAAATTTATTTCCGAAACTAATACCTCGCAAGCATAAGTTGAAGAAAAAATAGACTGTACAGCAGTTGCTTGTTTTTTTAAACAGTTATAGATTTGGGGAATGGCATTCCAAGTTCTTCTTATACATTATTCTGCGTTCTTTTTAATTGAACTAATAACCTTTCATTTTCAATTGCTTCCAAGTTCATTATTAAACCGACAATTTGTTTTCGTTTTTGTTGTAAAATGGGGATGCAATTGAAAAATCGATAACGTGCTAGAAAAAAATTTATACGTGCCACTTGTGGCACGCATGCTATTGGTTCGCTACGGCTGGTCTACCTATACACAAACGCAAGGTACGCAACATAAAACGTGGTTATATTTAATTTAGTAACGACAAAGAAGTCAAACTTCCAAACGCGCGAACATCAATACACGCACCGGGTTTTTTTAAATTTTTTATAATTTTTTTTCATAGTTTTTAGACTAAGCAAATAATTTAGTTGATACCTAAGTTGAATAAGCCAACTTGGTAAATAACGGACATCCTATTCAGCATAAAAGGGTTAATTCAATTTTCTAAAATAAAAATTTAAATCGTTATAAAATCTACTAAACCTTTGATCATACTTTTAAGAAAATTATTTAGGTAAAGCAAATTAAAGCTTTGAACTGTATTTTCCTACGTTTTCAAATGATTTGAACTTTCGAGAAATTTCCAATACAGTCGGTGTAGGCTTATTAGTAATTTATAATTGTTTGTGTCAGAATATTGGTTTCGCTTTTACATCGAAATCAGAAATAATTAAATAAAAACTAAATTCGAAATTAGTGCTAAAATAATAAACCACGAAAACTCGCAAGTATATTATAATTTAACTAATTTAATATAATTGAAATTCAAGGAATCTTTGCCTTTGAACAATTCCAAACAACCAAATGAAGTTAAATTAGAGTAAATTTTAATAAAATGTAAGTTGTCATACTTTTCAGATTTAAAACACAAAAAAAGGCGATTAACACGCAAATCCTTCTTAAAATTATATAAATAATTCAAATACGCACTTTTTATATTATAAAATCATACACACACACGTAAAGTTTGCTCTAAAAATAAAAGTTACTTCTGTAAAATATGTTGAAAAGAAAGAAATCGATATGAAATGCGTTTTAATTCCACCTCTTTTTTTACTTACTATGAAATTAAAAAGTAAAATGTAAAATGCAAAAGTGAACTGGTTGCATAGCTCAATATTTTTTCTTTAAGCCTAGAAAATAATTATCTATTATTTAAGGCTTTAAGGGTTGTAATAGCGTCGGTAGGTATTCATTCCACGATATTGTAATTAGTAAATCTCTCTCTCGGAATATCGCAACCCTTATCAAGTGCATATTAAGTTACTAAATGTTTCGTGCCATAAATTGCATGACGTAAAACAAACCTTTCATTAAAATAAAAGTTGAATGAAAAAGATACAATTTTAATTCAAAACATTTTCGTGTCGCGCGATTTCAAAAAAATTTTTCATTTTTGCGATCATCAAATTTTCAGAATTTGTCGAATTGTTAAAATCAAACACTTCTAGATAAATGAATTCATTGACTTTGTTTATTAAAAAGGATATCATTATTAATAATTAAAACGCATCGAACTGACGTGACACTTTCCAAACAATATACGAACTATTAAAAATGAAAGACAAAATTCACCTTTAACATTTTGAATAAAACAAAGACGTAGAGATACACAGAAAAACGTCAAGATTTTATAAAAATTTAACCATGTTGATTTCAGCAAAAAAAAAAGCGTGATTTAAACAACACATTTTTTACAAAAAAAAATCAATTTATTTTTATTTAATGTGCAATGGGCACCGTTTACGTAGGAGAAAAAAGTAAATTGAGAATCCTTCTAATGATAATCTCCTTAAATTAAAAAAAGTGACTAATTAATTTTTCTTTATTTTCATTTAATTATCAAGCATTATTTGGTTGGCTTTAGCTTAGGATTAAAATTTTAATGTTGGCATTTAAGAAAACATAATTTTATTTTACGTTAATTGAAAATTCCAAACATATTCAGAACAAGTTATAAAATAAATCAAATACATACAAAACTACGACTATTTATTAAGAAAAATCAATGGCAATATATCGACTTTTTAGTTTAAAATAAAACACAATTCTTTTATACAAAGAATAGATTTTAATCAACTATAAATATACTATTTTGTCCAATGACCTTTTATCATCTTTCTGGCAACTGAATGATTCACGTTCGTAGAACTTCTGGTCCTTATCAAAAAAAAAACTGAACAAAGTGCGATTTTAAGTGATCATCATTAGTGAAAGTGTTACCATTTAAAGAATTTTGTAAAGATCGAAATAAATGGTAATCTGATGGTACAGGGTCAGGGCTATGTGGTGGATATGACATCTGTTCCAAACAAAACCCCAATAATTTTTGACGAGTTACTAATGATGTTGTGAGGTCGAGAATTGCCATGGTGGAACATAATGCCTTTACGATTAACCAATTATGGCCATTTATCTTTGATTATTTCCTCCAATTTCATCAACTGTTGATAATAAAAACCTGAAATGATCATTTGGTTCCTTGCAAGTAGCTCAAAATACACAACATCTTTACAATCCCACCAAATTAAAAATATGATCTTCTTTTGATGCAATTCAACCTTTGATGTAGCTTGAGCGGGTTCATCACGCTTGGACCATGATCGTTTTCGATTAATGTTATCGCGGACAACCAATTCTTCATCGCCAGTGATGTTTCGCTTTAAAAAAGAGTTGATTTCATTGTGTTTGATATGCATATCACAAAAATTCATTTGTTCAATTAAACGAATCTCTTTCAATTCATGTAGAATCCAAATGTCGAGCTTCTTAATAAGTTCAAGATATTTTAAATGATTTTCAGTTGTTGTATGTGATAGCTTTAACCTTTTTGTAATATATCTCACATTATATGACAATCTGCTGTAATTATAGCTTTGGTTGGATCATTGTTATCTTTAGTTGGTCGACCAGAACACTGAACTAAAAATCTAAACGAAACACCAAGCAATTTGTTTTCAAATTAAATTAGAAGGCACTCCTGTCATCTGTCAAACTGAAACAATCATAACATTGACCGAAGTAAATCTAAAAAATTGCAACACCATCGATTTATGAAAACCGTAATTACTTTCTTCACAAGCCAATGATTGTTTGGCATAAATAATAAAAGAAATTCACGAAAATAATGAAATTATGCAATCGTAACTTGAAAATTCGTAGAGATGGTGATAATTTAAAGCTATAATGAAGAGATGATGGAGAAGTTAATCGAGTGAAGACTAATTTTCGCTTGCATTAATTAGTTGGTGTTTCAGAACGACGACATAGTTTCTTGTTTTATTGCGAAAACCTTACGTAGCCAAGAATTACACTTTTAATTGGCTTTTACGTTTTCCACAATATTTATTTATTATTTTCCACATGTCGTCGTCCAAATGTCCAAAACATAGCTAAAGGCGAAGGAAAGCCAATATCAAAATTTAAACAAAATGTATCCTAATTGGTTAATTTGGAGCGTAACCGTAGGAACCGCTATTACGAACCAATCAACATTCATATTAAAAGCGCCACATTTCAAATTTTCAAGTACAAACTCTAAAACGCTTGTAATTAATTCTTAGAACCTTCGTTATGTTTCAGCAAAGAATCTCTGTTACATATTATTAAATAAGTGTTACCGCAACAAAACCGAACTAAAGCCAAGACATTTCTTCAAAGTTTGCACTAATTTAAATATTTAAATGGCTGAAGAGAACCGATTAAAGAGAACTCGTGCATAAGATTAGAAATCTTAATTACGTCTTACTGAATAGGCCTTATCTTTGAATTATGTCGGTTTATGCATAGAAATTAAAATAATGAGATGACTAGAATTGCTGATTAAAAGCACTAGAAAATTCTGCACGTTTCAACTAATTTTTTACCTCTTTGTTTTTTGAACTGAAAAATTACTGTAGAGAAAGTCCTAAATAAATAGTTTTATCTAAAACTAAATTGCATTGTGTTTGATTTATTCATGAAACTTGCATTTCAAAGAAAACGATAGAAAATCAAATATAAATTGGATCTTTTCCTTCTCCCTCTAGAAAAAACAACAAAAAAAAAGACACTAGAGTATCAACTGTGTTTTCCTCTCAGTCTAATAGAAAGTTTAAAGTTGTAAAAGAAAATTAAAGCAAAAATCCAGAAAAGCTCATCTCCTTTCAGGTGTCACTTTAATCGTATTTCTTGTAATTCCTTCTTCATACTCGTTGGACACTTAAGGGCTTCTTTTCATTTTAATTGGACCCCAGAAAACCATGAAAATATGTTAATTTTTTAGTAAAGACTCCTATTCCTGTTTTTCTACTTTTTTTCGAACATGTTTAAGTACCTACTTTTTACGGTCGGAAAAACGGTGAAAAAGTTCACGACACGTTCTCCAACGAAAAATACATTTTCCTTTAAATAAAACCGTATTAAATTGCAGCAATTTGCTTTCTTTCACAAACATTTTAAATTTGACATTTAATTATTATCATTTTCAAAGCAATAATACATAAAGAATAACTAATGAGGAACCTAAGGAAAAACATTTCGTTGGGCTACAAGATCAGTGGCGGAACCAGCAGGAGCGCTACGCACTTCAGCCACCCATTAACCACACGGAGAAAAAAATATCGTTATAATAACCATACGTATCCCTATTATAGCTATCCGTTGGATAATTATCTTTCACAGGGATACGCCGTATAGCTAATTTAGCTATCCAGAGTTTCCTTATTGCGGATCGTTATAGTAACGATCCATATTACTGTTTTAGACATTCAAAAGATTCTTGTCATAGTGATTTAACGGATATGCACGGAGAACAAAATATCGTTATAATAACCATACGTATCCCTATTATAGCTATTCAAATCCTCAAATTAACTATCCAGTTACCTACACGACGGATACTGCACACGTTCACGAGAGCTTTTCGTTTGAACGCTTGAATCAAATAAATGAATCCTTATTATAAGTATACTATGTAGAGCTTTTTTGATCATACTATGAATTGTCAAATTGACTTATAAATATCGTTAAATTAGACATTCGAATCCTTGTCAGAACAATACGTCAATTGGGTATACGTTAGATAGTTATATTAAGGATATTTTTTCTCCGTGCACTATAATTAAATACAAATTAACTATGAATTAAAATTTTTAATAAGAAAGTTAACTTTTTGGCAAAATCATAAAAAATAACAGAAAACCTAAGAAGTAATCCAGGGTACGCCACTGCAATTTCATAATTTTTATTAATTTTTTTTTTAATTAATTGTAAAGTGTGTGTAAAGCCGAATGTACACCTTCGAGCTCAAAGTAGCACATTCCGATCTCAGGAAAAAGAAACGCGCTGCTCCGCGTCGCGCCTTATTTGCTTCTCTCACTCCGAAACGTGCCATTTTCGCTCGAATGTGTACATCCACGTATTAATAAGAATTATCTACATTAATCTTATCACATCAAATTTTAAAATTAAATATAATTTCATTGATTTTTTATTATTTAAAATACTACTGAGGACCTATATGTTGGGGCTAACTAGCAAAATAGCACGATTCACTTAGGCCGGTCGCATACTTATACGACATGTATCAGACACGTCGTTCCATTTTAAAACACGGCTATAATTATGACGATTCGTATACCAAGCAGACAAGCTGTAGATACAATAAGACTTGTCGCCTACAAATCTTATACGACACGGCTTGCTCGAATTTCAAGTGACATTTGTCTTCGACAACTGCAACATATGCATGCACAATGGAAGATAATGTGAAATGGGTGCAAATAATAGAAAAATACCCTGTTTTATATGATTATACTATATGGATGAACCCAATATTTTCGAGCTTTTTTCTTTTTTTTTCTTCGTAATATTATTAGCGACAATATTAGTGTATCTTCATCCGACAACATGTTGTATTGATGTGCGAAGTACAGTTTTGTTTTATACATTTCAATGAAGCGACGTGTCGTATACATGTCGTAGACTAATGTCGAAAACAAATGTGGTATAAGTATGCGACCGGCCTTATACCTACACTTATGCCTACGCGGATCCCCCCGACCCCACATCTGACGTCACTGTGAAGCATGGGCTAGATTCGATACATAAAAAACCCATATATAAACCAGTTTTAATCACGTTTTAAGGTAAAAAAATAGCATTGTATGTAAGGTTGACAAATATTTAATAATTGTTCATAAATAAGAATTGTTCATATTTAAATCAATATATACAGTAAAAGCTGTGTTAAACGGACACTCACGGTCGGGATATTTTTGTCCGGTTAATAGAGATGTCCGGTTATTAGATAGTGAGTATATTTACGTGCACAGAAAATAGAATTTCAAATATTTTTATTTAAAGTATTGTTATAGATGTAAGTACAAATTAAAAAAAATTCTAATATGTAAAATATGAAGTAAAAAAACAAGAACAATGTTTTAGTGTTCTGGTAATTGAACAAAATCCATTATATTGGATTGACCTAATTGTGCATTTCTTTGCCGTAAAAGTTGATTTTGAAAGCGACTTTCTGAATTTTTTATATGCTGAAATGCAGTAAAATCATCTCTTACAAATATTTTTAATTTGTAAACTAATCACATGCTTCATTGTATGAATTTATATCATTGCAATGTTTAGTATCCGACACTTCTTCATTAAAGGCACCTTGATTTTCCTCTTCCGTACCATTGGAAGTTGAGACATATTCTTGCATATCAAAATAATGATTTTCTATAGCAATATTTTAGTCTATAACTACAAAATCTTCTACAATATTACTATCTGCTTGTTTTAATACCTTGAAATTTTTAACAAACCCGCAAGTGTTGATAGTGGCAAATCGTCTTCGGGATCAAAGTTAGAAATGTTAATTTCACTTTTTTTTAAATCCTGCTTTGGCAAAACAATGTTTTATAATTGTATTAGTTACTGCATTCCATGCTGCTGTAATAAAATATATTGCCTCCAAGACATCAATAGTTTTGGACAGTTCTGATGCCGAATGAACACTTTTTATATTTGACAAAATATATTTTAAAATGAAATTTTTGTAATAGAACTTGAAATTATAGTTGATGCCTTGATCCAAAGGCTGGCATACCGATGTTGTATTAGGACGTAAAAAGATAATTTTTACGTGGTTTAGATTTACCTAAGTACCGTGGATGGGATGCAGCATTATTCAAAACTAAAAGAAATTTTTTTTAAATGCTCATTTTTCTATCTAGTCTTAATAACCATTCAGTCATGATTTCCCGGGTCATCCAAGCGTTTTTGTTTAATTTCCAAATCACCGGTAAGTCATTAATAGCAATATTTTTAAATACTCGTGGACGATTTGCTTTTCCTACAACTAACAACTCTTCTTTATGTTCCGCCATGTTAGTACAAAATAGAATTGTTAGTCTTTCCTTTGATAATTTTCCCCCAAAATATTTTTCAGATTTTAAAGCCAAGGTCTTTTCTGGTAATACACGGAAGAAAAGCCCACTTTCGTCAGCATGATAAATGTTTTCTGGTTGATACCCATGCAGTATCGAAGAAAGTTGTTCCCTGAACTGATCCACGTCTCTTTGATCCACATCAGCAGCTTCGCCAGAAATACATTTAAAATTTATATTATGCCTTTTACGCCATTTTTGAAATCACCCATCAGAAGCACCAAAGTCATGATTAACGAACGAAAAAGGAGGAATATGATAACACTAAACAGGTTCCAATTGCTATTGAATATTACTAACATGTCCGGCTGTGGGAAATTTACAGAATACAAAATGATGAAATTTTGTGTCCGGAATCGGTTACGGGAGCGTCCGGTTATTAGATTGTATTTTACATGTAGAACCATAGTCAAAAATTTGGTTCTATAAATTTTGTCCGGTCAAAAGAGATGTCCGGTTATTAGAGCTGTCCGCAAAGAGAGCTTTCACTGTATTATACATAATTCTTACCATAATTTTTTTTAATTTTTAACGTGTATTTATGAAATGAAATGAAACAAAATCTCATATTCCAACTCTAAGAAATGTGTAGCAAAAGTAGGGGGAAAGTGGCATGAAACAACCAGTTTTAAAAAGAGATAAATAATATAGAAGGACATAAATAAATCAATATTTTTTTAAATCTGTAATTGTTCATGCATTTATGTACGTAATGTCATAAAACATTTTTCAAAATTAACGATATTTTTCGACTTCTAATCATTTATAAAAAAAATAAAATTTGGCTTTTCATAACCTATAGGTATTGAAAGAGCCAACCCAAGTTTTGAAAAAGCCATGTTCTTATTACAAGATTAAAACTGCACATTAACGAAGATATTATTTAATAATAATCTTAAGCTATAATTGTAGATTTTATATAATTATAAAACGTTTTAAATAACGCAAATTCTGGATAAAATATTGACTTCCATAAATCTAAGAAACTGTCAAAAAATTTGACGTTTGAGATCAAGCATTGCAAAAACTTAAAAACGTTTTTAGCAAAAATAATGCAATTTCCCTTTTACGCCACAGGATTTATATGCCCAACCATTACAACTTTGCATCGGTACCACTCTTGATTGCTGTTACTACAATTATTATTGCATTTTATGCAATTAAAAGGTGGCTCTTTCATTACACTGCAGTCCGGCTCTTTCAAAACATATTCTCTCAAGAAACAAAATCTAGTTTTAATAAAGAAACGAAACGTTGCACGTTTAACAACCGTTGTTTTATCAAAGTCCAAATCCTGTGAACATTAACTAGTATTATTTAAATTGGAACCACGATTTCTGCACTAAACAATGCTACGAATGCACTACAGTGGAACCTCGCATAACGAGCACCTCGCAAAACGAATGTTTCGCATGACTAGCAATATAAATTGTAAAAAATGACTCGCTTAACAAATGAGGTTTCGCATAACGAGCGAGGTTTCGCATAACAACAAAGCAAAAATTGTCTGGCGAAATGCTGAAATCATGGTAAACTGTAGCTCGTACATTGAGAAGCATCACCCTAATAAGGCAGTGACTATGCGCGTTAGAAAATTATTTAATGATAATGCGGTGTCGCATTATTATCCAATTTTGAAGCATAGGCAAAAACAAATGTCTCGACAGATTCCTAGTAAAAAGGAAATAAATACCGTAACTGTGGGTTACTTTGGCCCATTTTTTTCCAATTTTTTACACATAGTCTTTTTTTAATAGAGAGGAAATTGTATAATTATTTATATATAATCTCAAGAGTATAATAGATGATATAAACATTTAATTTTTAAAAAGTGCATAAGGATTTTGTTTTTTTTTTTTAATTAAAGTTTGGTCAATGTTGTCCTGAAAGGAGGTATACTTTAACCCATAATCTTCTCATGCAGAAATATGTGTCTAAAAACAATCCTGGAGCAATGTAAGTAATACAAAGAGATAATTAGAACACGTAAATAATATTTAAAAAAATGAAATTGTACGAAATATCGATATTTTTGAAAAATCTAAAGTAAGCTTACAAAAATCAATAAACTTTCGCTACTAACTTGGTATCATTTAAATCATCTTGAGAATCATATTTAAGAATATTTTCTTACATTAGGTAGGTAGGTTGATAATGTTTAAAGAAAGACAAGATAACATGACGTGAAGGGTGGATAAAAAATATCAAAAAAATTAAAATAATCCTTAAACATTTGAAATTTAACATTAAAAATTGGGTGTCAATTTCGGGAATAGAAAAACAACCCTTTCTTATAAATTTGGAAACTCCTATCTTGCAAAGTAACATGGTCCCAGGAGTAAAGCTGTTCATCTTTAATCGCTAGCCAGCGCCAATACGCCTTGCCTTTTTTTACAAAAGTCACAAAGGCGCCTACTGTGGTAGTGGACTAAACATGCCTAGGATATTTTATTGTATTACATGTTACGAGAACATGGTCTCCAACATTTGTATCGAAGAAGGATACTTTAGCCCATGGGCCAAAGTAACCCAAAAATGCGGTCAAAGTTTAGTGACTTTTTATATTCATAATTCGCAGAACAAAAATGTGTAAAACTTCGTAAAATTACTGATGTGACTTTCCTAAAGTTATACCTGATAAAGTAATAAACAAAATAGGACAAAAACTTGCACAATAACAGAGTATCAATTAAAAGTTTACAGGTAAAAAAAACGTGTTTGAACTGTCAAAAGTTCGCAAGCACAATAGGTAGTAAATTCGCTCTATATTGGTACAACAGCAGCCTTGCTTACGTGCTCTATATTCTCATCTATCAGTTTAGACTCGAATTATAACGTATACTGCAGTGGTTGCAATGTAGCCGGCAGTTAAATCTTTTTCCCGATTTGGGCCAAAGTTATCTCCTAGGGTCAAAGTAACCCGCAGTTACGGTATGTTACTAGGAAAAGATGAAGATGAATCAGGCTTCTTAACAATTTATATGTATTTTTCTTTGAACAAATGTCACACATAACATTTTTTGGAGTATTTTTTTTAATTTCAATTTTTGAGTATTTTTTGGCATAGAACGCATTATCGTATTTTACATCAATTTATATGGTAAAAATTGTTTTGCTTAACGAGTAAGACTTCGGAACGCATTATGCTCGTTATGCAAGGTTCCTCTGTATATACTTCACAAGTGACGTCACCTGCGCGAACTCAACGCGATTGTGCTACGGGAGTAGCATACCGGTATAAGTGTATCGTGACGAAATAGTAAAATCTGGCTGTCAATGCAATCGTTTATTTAAAATTAAGTCATCGAAATGTATTTGTTGATTATTGGTTTATTAATTAATAATAAGATTAATTATGTATTATACACGGAAAATAATTAGAAGTTGTTACAATGACAAATATATTTGATTTTACCCACAGCCGGGCATAAAGATATGACACCACGATTTTGAAGTTACCTCACCTACAACATTGTAAAGAGTCTTCCAACAGGGACTTCCGAACTTTGACAATTGATAACGGCCATCTTGTTGAAGCTACATCTGTCAAATTAGTTGTTATTTATTCAGTCTGTTTTGCCAAATCACCATAGGCGGTTATAGCATTCAACAACATGTGCAAATAATAAAATTGTTTTATCAAAACGGGTGTTCTGTTCGGGAAACGTACCGCGCGCTTTGCTCATATTACGGTCGCCATTATCGTCCTACCAAGAGGACTATTCAAATTTGGGAAAATACCAATCCACATGATATCCAAGAGCGTCCAATGCATCCCGAAAAAGTCATTGTTTGGTGTGGATTTTGGGCTGGCGGCGTCATCGGTCCATATTTCTTTGAGAACAACGTTGGCCAGGCCATCACTGTCAATGGCGAGCGCTGTAGGTCGATAATTACCAACTTCTTTTGGCCTGAATTGGATGATCTAAACACCAACGACATGTGGTTTAAACAGGACGGCGCTACGTGCCACACAGCTCATGCCACATTGGATATTCTGCACGAGCGATTTGAAGGTATGGTCATCTCACGTGGAGGTGATGTGAACTGGCCACCGAGATCGTGCGATTTGACCTCGTTGGACTTTTTCTTGTGGGGTTTTCTTAAGTCGCAGGTGTATGCAAATAAGCCACAAACCACAGCGGTCCTTAAAGTCAACATAACCCATGCCATCGGTCAAATTCAGCCTGATTTATGCGACAGAGTCATGGAAAATTGGACCTTTCGGACGCGCTCCACCCAGAGAAGCCCTGGCGGACATTTTAACGATGTTATATTCCACACATAATGGCATCAATAGGTCTTTCAAACGAATAAAACTTTGTTTTATTTAAATTTAAAGATAGGAAACGCTTAATGAAAGACTCTTTAGTAACGCCAACTACAGTATAAAAGTAAAAGTTCCTACGTGTGGCAGTCTTAACTTCTGCTGTAGTTCAATTTACTGCAACTATAGTAAACTTATCTTATGAAACGTACGATGGCAGACAGATGTATTGGGTATTAATATGAATGTTTATTTAATAAATGACGTTTTAGGTTATAATTTATTTAAATGCGTTATGATCCAATATATTTTTTCAAAACTTAAATGTTAATAAGTATTAAATATTACTCAAAACAGTAGTTTATTGTATAAAATATTATGTGTTTAATTTATAAACAAAAAAATTTAAATTGACTGTTTATTAGATTGCCAGCAATTAAAATTGTGCCAGAAATTTTCAGTACACTTATGACACTTGCGTAAGATGCAAGATTCGTGAATTTTTAAAGAGAAGAAATTAATCCACAGAAATCTATTTAATAGGGCGTATATTTGTGGGCATTCGAGCGAAAAGTGGCACATTTTCCGGAGATCGGAATGTGCACACTCGGCTTTAAGGACAATTCACAATAAATATTTTATTTTTTTTTAAATTGTCATCATTTATTAAAAACCGTATTTATACTATAAAATGGCATATCCAGAACCCTCCGTAATGAATTACAAATGTACCTCAAAGCTAATTTATTAATAAAAAATATATATTTATTTATATAAAATATTTTTCCCCCGGTATTCTGTGAGCGCCATTGACAATGACCATTCGTTTTGTAATTATTTAAGATCAGAAATTAGTTACCTTTTGACTTAAAAAAAATCGAATAAAAAGGAAATTGCTACCATTTTTTAAACCATCGATTAAACGAAGAAAATCCTCGCAATTTTATCTAATTACGTCCTAAACCTACTTGATTCTAATTGAGTACTTTGTTTAACGAAACGGTTCAAGTATAAAAGTTAATTTAAATTGAAACTGTAAGGTAATGATTATTGTTATCCTTTGAATTGGTTTCTCTCTTTACAATCGACCATAATTCGAAAAGGGTTCGCTTTGTGATTAAATTAATTGCGTTTATAAATAAAACCAAATCTGGCTTTTTTGTTTCTGTTTTTCCACGAATTCTTTAATTTTTCGTCCCGGATTCTGTTGGTTTTTTTAAAGGTTTGTCTGATTGCTTTCTTGCATTTAAATCCTTCACGTTAAGACCCCCATAAATCCTTGACTTAATCCTTTTAAAAATTGCTTTGTAATCTTTTGATTGTGTTTAGAAAAATTGTGAGAACTTTTTTGCGAAAGCCTTTGAATTTAATGCTCATCGAACTTTGCGGTATTTGATGTGATCGACATAATGTTTCAAACTTTACTTTTAAAAAAATAATAATAGAAAACAGCTTTGAAAACCACTTTCAAAAAGTTCAAAAGCTCCCAATAATCGACTTTTTAACAATATTTATCCGAATGTATTTATTTAAACAAAATAAATCTCGCCCGGCGCGTTTCCTATATAAAATTTCAAAGGCAAACATGGAAGTAATAGAATGGGATAATTCCCGAAGGATATCTGACATACCAATTTCGCAGAACTATCCGAGCTTTATTGCAAAATCCAAAGCTTAAATATAAACTACAACAATATTGAAGAGAAAGGTGAAAGGTGCGAAAATAAAGTACCTTTTTATGCTAATAACTTTTTTAAAATACCACACATTTTTGCCTTTACAAAGCTGGGCCTGTAAATTTTCCTAGAACGTTTCGAATAGTCTTCAATTTTGTGGGAGGACTAAATATAGACTTCGCATATCTCCACGTTTCAGATTGGAAGTTTCCTTTAACTTTTGGTTATATGATTAGGTATTATGAATATTTTCTGAAACAAAAGCATGAATTTTCTCGATTCATTGAATAAAGTTGTATAGTGTATTTTGCATTGCTTTGTTGTAAAAGCTTTCAGTGTTTATCTTTGCACAAGGTAAATTTCTAATAACAAAACGACAACGTTGGTACGTCAGGATGACATTTTCCGTGATTGTTTGTCTGTTATGTCCGAGCTTAAGATTTTCCCTATAAAAATATTCGCTTTAGTTGCGGGAAAAGGAAATGGAAAATTTCTATTCGTATTCTCTAAAGCCGCACACTTGACGTTAAAACTTTACACAAATATTGCAACTGCATTAACATTGTAAAGATTGGCTAAGTGCAGTTAAGACAAAAGTAAATTTCTCGCTTTTCTTTTAGCAGTAAAATCATATGTGCAGTAGAGCCTCGATTAGCTAAGACCCGTTTAGCCGTTTTAATTAAGCTTTATTTTTGGTGATGTGCCGTTAAACTTAAAAATATGGAAAGATTCGTACGAGATCACCAGTCTATATATTGTAACGGACACGCAATTTTTTTTAAAACATGTGCCTAAATACGGCGACCCTGAACGCGTACGTGTTTGATAGTCGCGTAGCGGTCGGAATGCTCTGATAACCATAGAGCTTTTTCTACGGCACCCATATAAAACGAACGGAAACGTGTCAATTAGTCTCGGTAGAAAACTCGACATCCTCGAGGGCGAAACCTGCTAGTGCTCATGGTATATCAAAATAAATTCGGCTAACAGTAAAAAAAAACTAGATAGGCAAATAAACAATATTTTTGACTACTTTAGCTTTAAATATACATAGGGGAGCTTTGGTCAAAATAGGATAGTCGGATAAAACAGGATACCCTTTTTTATTTTTTAACCTCTGGTGCCATTTATCCCGCTATATATTTAAATTTTATCAAAAGGTTTGTGTAGTGACCGCATACCAAATTGGCACATGTTAATCAAGATAAGAAAATACGAACATATGTTGGAAAATGTGAGGTTCCACTAAATTGTTACAATCACTCTAAAGAGTCGCTTCTTTATTTAATCATAGAAATAAAATAGTGGTGAGTAATTTTTGGACACTGTTGTTTTAAGGCTCTTATTTTGTATTATTATTTCTGCATGTTTGCCGAATTACGTTGTTACAATTTCATTATACCATATATTTCTTAATCCATAGTTGGTTAAAACGGGAGACTCTTCTGTTTTGTCCGACCACATTTATTGACTACTTGCAAACATTTTAAGTAAAATTAATCTGTCATAACAGTGTTTTTCAAAATGGTCAAATAAATAAAATTTCAACATTGTGAAAGGTGGGCCCATGAAGCATGTCCATGCATAGACCAGGATGCTTGTGAGACATTCTCTCGCGATTTTTGCGTGTGAACTTTGCTAAAAATATTTGGACTGTTTTTCTTACATTCATATAATTATAAAGGACAGTTGCTTTTAAAGTAAAACGTTTGTATTTTTTATAGAAGATTCTTATTTCCGTGTCCTTTAACTTTTTTATATCTGTTGTTATTACTATCCCGTTTTGTCCGTCTGGGTGGGTAAAACAGGATACAAAGTATCGTTTTAAAAAAATGCGGTTATTTTGTTTCTTTTAAATTTTTTTGCAAATAACTCTGCTTTTAATTAATAATTAGACTGTAATGTGGCTATGTACAAATATTTGTTAATATTAGTAAGCTGTTTAAAAAATTATTAGTGATATTTTGTTAAGTATCCCGTTATGGCCAACTCTCCCCTATTTAAAGCTAAAGTACATGTATGTACAACCCTAGTACAAACTCCTGCAACCTCGATACAATATTTTCATGGAATTTTTACATTATAATGCTAAGACCCAATAATAAAAAGTCTATAGATTAAAATTTATGAATCACTGTTCGTTTAATATGTAATTCAAGAAATAATTGACAATAAATGACTAATCCAAAGTGATTGCAATAATTTTAATACTATGAACAAAAATTTAATTAATTATGTTTTTGGGGTTAGTAAATATGAACTGAAAATCAATAATACCAAATTTTAAAAATTAGAACCAAAATGACTGATAAAAAGTTTGTAATCAAGTTTTCAAAGAAAAAAAACCTGTGGGTGAACTTATGTACGCACCTAGAAGTTATACTTCTTTGACATGACCAACATAAGTTAAATATAACCACGTATAAAAATTAATATAAATAAATTTAATAAAAACGGAAATGTGCGCGGAGCGGCGCGCTTCATTTTTCCGAGATCGAAATGTGCCACTTTACGCTCAAATGTGCACACTCGATTTTAAGTGTAATTCACAATAATTAACTTACTTTCTACATAATTTTAATTAAAAATTACAACGCTATGCCAAGTATACAATTTAATCTTAGAAAAATGACCACATATGTCGTTTTATTTGATTACATTACTATTTTCTTTTTTAATTTAAACAGTAATTTAAACAAATTCAATAGATACGAGGATGTGCACATTCGAGGGAAAAGTGGCACATTTCCGAGCGAGGGAAGCAAATGAAGCGCGACACGGAGCGGCGCGTTTCATTTTCCCGATATCTAAATGTGCCACTTTGTACTCAAATGTGCGCACTCGGTTTTAAGCACGATTCGCAATAATTAATTTACTTTCTTAGACGGCTAACTTGTCAAATTAGATGTGCACGCGCAACTTCTGTTGCCGACTAAAATTTGAACGCGTCAAAAGGAGTATAAACTTGAAAAAGATTGGATTTGTTGTATTTTAAAAACTGAAATAATCAACATATTTAAAAGTTTTAGTATGTAGTGTCGACGACAATTTTCCAAGTACTTTTTATAATAATAATTTGATCACTGATGATTTATCTCGAGGTGTAAATCTAACAACTCTGCAATTAGGTATTTGAAAAAAAAATTATTGATTTTTTTTATGTATTTTAAAACTTTATTATTAATAATATGAATATTTAATGCAAAATACTTAAAAAAAAATTTTTTCAATTAAGTATAAGCAATTAAAAATTGATAAAATTTAAAATCTATAATAAGTTAGAAGCGGAAATTGGAAACACACAATTTGGATTCAGAAATGGTCTGGGAACAAGGGAAGCACTATTTTGTTATAACGTTCTGTTGCAACGGTGTCTCGATGTTAACAAGGATGTATACATCTGCTTTATAGATTATGCAAAAGCATTTGACACAATATGTCATCAAAAACTATTATCAATTTTAAAGAGCAAAGGAATTGATCAACGTGACATCCAAATAATACAAAACTTATATTACAAACAAAGAGCAACGATAAGAGTAGAAAATGAAATATCTGATGAGGTCGAAATCAGAAAGGGTCTAAGACAGGGGTGTATATTATCACCTATACTATTTAATATATACTCCGAGGAAATAATAAAGGAAGCATTATATGACGAATCGGCTAGCATCGTAGTGAACGGTAACCCTTTAAATAATATAAGATATGCTCACGATACTATATTGCTAGCAGAAAACATGATAGACCTTCAGAGAATTGTAGAGCGCGTAAGAGAAATCAGCGAGAGAAATGGTTTATATATGAACTTAAAGAAAACCAAATTCATGCTAGTAACCAAAAAAGAACAATTAAACGCACAATTGGTGGTTAACAGCGAAATAATAGAAAGGGTTAATAAGTATAAATATCTAGGAACGTGGGTTAACAGCAACAATGATGTAACAGACGAAATTCGATGTCGAATAGATACAGCAAGATCTGCATTTATTAAGATAAAAACATTCTTCTGCAGTAAAGACCTAAACCTACAAATTAAAATTAGATTGATGAAATGTTATGTATTTTCAATATTACTATATGGCGCAGAGGTCACCACTCTCAACAAACTACATCTAAAGAAGCTGGAAGCCTTTGAAATGTGGGCATATAGGAGAATCCTAAGAGTTCCTTGGACTGATAGGGAATCAAATGCAAATATATTAATAAGAATGAACAAACAGCCTGAAATAATTTTCAACATAAAGAAAAGAAAGCTTGAATATTTGGGCCATATCATGAGAGGTAACAGATACCAAATGCTTCAACTTATCATACAGGGAAAGATAGACAGAAAGCGTAGCGTAGGAAGAAAAAGAACTTCATGGCTACGCAATTTAAGAGACTGGTTCAACTGCAATTCGAATCAACTATTTAGGTTAGCTGTAAATAAAGTCAAAATAGCCACAATGATCGCCAACCTCTGGAGAGAGACGGCACCTTAAGAAGAAGAAAAAAAAATTATGTGACTGTAAACGCGCCAAGATTGGTCACCATCTTTGTGACGTCATAATGTTATAGCTGTTTAATAACAGGACAGCGTTTACGGCTATTACACGTGAGTTGACAATAATATTGAAAATTTACTGCTAAAAAACGATTTGTTAGTTAATTCCGATTAGCTATGTGTGATAAAGGATTTATAAAGGCAAAGTCTGATAATATTCCTGATGTTGATATATTTTTTACTGAATTCTACTTATTTGATTTGTATACCTACTTAGATAAATAATAATTAATAACAATAGTGTTATAAAATACTTACATCGAAATGATCTTAACAACAAAAAAAATTCGATTTTGTTTTGGGATTATAACGATGCACTGCTTGAAACCATTTATTTCGACGTTTTCATCTTGGGGAACATTTAAAAACATTTTGTCAGGAGTTGTTTTTGTAGTATTCATACATAATGGTACAAAACAAGAACGATAACTTTTGAGGTTCGACATTTTCAATATAAACTTGAGTATTTAACTATGACAACAGAATTAAATAGATCAAAACACTGCATTTATTATTTCTGTATAAGCTGCAATGAATGAAAACTAACATTATGACGTCACACACGCTCTGGTTTGTTCGGAACCTGTCGGCGTGTTTTCGGCACTGGATTCAAAAATTAATTTTTATTTTGATATAACTTTTGAAATATTGCGAAAAAAAAATAGTTTTGTTATAAAACTTATATATGATCTTTCCATTTATCACAAAAAAAAAATTCAAAGACCTAATTACTGTTATAAAATAAAATATCAAGAGCGGAAGATTATGAAGATCTACATTTGTAGAATTAAATAAATTACTTAGAGCCGATTTTACAAGACCCGAATAAATAAACGAATAAAATAATTGTATTCCTCGATTTATCTCTCGGTTACGGGCAAACCGTTTTACAACACGCACATCGTAGAATTTTATCCAAGAATCCAAGGCGTACAAACTCAATGCTTTTAGATAAGAGCCAATTTTGTCTCTCAATGTATACAATACCAACTTAAAAGTATAGAACCCGAGTTTCTTGATATTTTACGTTTCCCACGTTAATAAGGCGGCAGAAAATAGCGGCGCACTTTTCTAGTTGAAGACTTCCACAAAATAAAAAAACGACAACTTTAAAAAACTCGAAGTTATAAATTATTTCATTATAATATTCGCAACCCTAGTTCGAAGCCTAGTGAAAACTTTACAATATTTAATAACCGGATCAATTTAAAGAAATTCATTATGTTAAATTATAATTTACAGTTAAATCGACTCTGGCAAAATTGGGTATAAAAAGGGGCTGACGTTGTAATGATGTTAATACAAATTTGAATTGTGCATGCATGTTTAAAAAAGATGTAAAAAATTTGGAAGACAAGTGAATTAACTTTTTAATATTTCTTTAAATGTTATTCATTGACTTCTAATAATACATTTCAAAATTTTTAGAGAAGTGGCCGGTAGAGGGGCCATGCCGGTAGAGGGGTCACTTACCTTATTTTAGAAAATTAATTTTTATATTATAATTTAAAGTTCAGTAAAGACATATAATGGATATTTTTTATTTAATTATTGTTAATTTTTTGTTTGTAAATACATACTATTTGCTGCGCTTAACTGTATGTAACCGCTTAATCAATTCGTTGAAATTCGCTTCCAAGAAATAAATCTAAGGGCGCTCCACTATTATCCGTATTTCTAAATTGTCCCAGACACTTTTTTTGAAATTTGACTAAATTGCTATCGTAATGAAGGAATTTGTTGTAAAACGAACTAATCTTAAAGTATAGTTGTCATTCAATTTGCATTAATATGTATTTTCTTCGTTTTTAACAATAACGGCATTTAAATTTAAAAATTCTGCATCTTTTGCTAAGTGAGGTTTCATATATCCTTTTATTGCTAAAATAATCGTAAGTTTATTAATGTTTTCGTATTATGCGAATTTTCGTAAAACCAAGCAATTTTCGGTCCACAAAAGCTCGAATAATCGGAACTCGTACTTTTAAACTATTTTGTAAAGTGTTCATGAATTTCATTTAAGAATACTTTTAGTTTTATAATGCTTTTGTTTCTAACAGCAATTTGTTAATAGGATTAAATAGTTCGCTTAAAACAATTTAAAAAAATTTGAAATTTGAAAAACTTGTAATTTCCCAAAGGGAGAAACTTTAAACTCATTTATTTTCATTAAAAACGAATCAAAGTTAAGCTAAAGTTGTATTCACTGGTGTAAATCAAGATTTAAAAATTTTGTTCAAACTACAGTATTGAGCCTACCTATGAAATATCTTAAAATTGGAACAATTACAAAGAATACCTCACAATAATTCAAAAGCGATACATTTGGTAACAAAAAATTCAATACACTATAAACAAAAACATTTAAAAAAAGAATGTGACATTCGATATGGATTTTGTTTTAAAATATAAAATGGTCAAAAATAAGGCGAAATAAATAATGTTAAAAAACGAATACAAGTTATTGGATCTCGCGTTGTTTTCAAGCTACGAAACATGAAGATAACAATTTCATTTGCATGTTTTCGTAAATATTTGCATACTTCCATTGTATCTACAATTTAATTATAGTTTATTAGTTATCGTTATTTTTTATACCTAGTGTTTTCTTTATACGTTTCTTTATATCTAATGAAATGCATTTTCTACATAAAAAAAATAGTTTCTTAATATTTTACCATTTTCTCGTTATGATTTTAGATTTATTTACAAATATGTTTAAAACTTAATTCTGTGTTATAAATTATGAATGAACGCTAAGAGGAAATGTTTACTGGTCTTCAAAATGCATATTCTTGTCGCTAATAACAAAATATATGTCAAAAGAAAAAAACTGATGTTTTTTTCAAATTTTTTTAAATTGCGATTGCTCGGACGGTTAACATACTACATATAACTACCTACTCGTAACTTTCAAAAATATATATAATTATTTGGTGTTATAATAGTTGTACTAATGCACTTAGATGGGATACGGTATTTCCAACAATTTGTTATACCTTTTTTCATCCATAAATGGAGACCATAGACCAAAAAAGAAGGCAAAGGCGCCCATAGATAAAATGGAGTCATAATATAAAGAAAATAGCAGGCTTCAACTAGACAAAAAGGTAAAACCAAAAAGCATATAGGATTTTAGAGAAGGCTTATGTCCTATATTGGACAAATTGGCTATGAAGAAGGATTAAAAAATGCAAGTTTTCTAATTCTAACTAAAGTTATTGTTAAATAGAAATGAAATATTACTGCAAAATTAAATGACAGATATTTTCCATAGATAATCAGATAAAATCCTTTCATTAGCATAGCAATTTAGACAATTTTTAAATAGAAATAGCTCAGACAGCTAAAAAACTCGGATAAACGAAGCTTAAATAACACGTAAACTAAACTAAACGGGGCTGAAATAATCAGAACTCCAGTGAACAGTAGAGTCTCAATTATACTAGTCCCATTTATCCAAACAACCTTTTTAAAATATCTATTTAAATTAATCTGATAATAAAGTATTTTTATCGATGACCATAAATTGTAACGGGCACGCAGTAGAACATGTCAGTGTTCTCCACAACAAGAGCATAAAATGGTAACCCCGAACACACACGAACTAGAAAGTCGCGTCGCCAACGGAATGCTCTGGAAACTCCAGAGCATGTAAGAAGCTTCTTCTTTGGCATACATATAAGCGAAACGAAGGCGCCGATCAATTAGTTTCAGTAGCAGGCTCAACCGTCGTGAGTCTCCAAAAGAGCTTCGTAATTTGAATGCTCACAATTATATTGAAATCGTCCAAGTAAATGCGGAAAACAGTGGAAATTAATAAATAGTGTGTAACTAAATTAGTTAAGGGTATAACAGTAAAAATAAATTTGTTAAGTGCGCGAATAAATTAGTGAAGCAAGTAACCAATATTTAGGCTAGTTTAGTAAATTAAATAAATTGAGTCATTAGTTAAAATAAGTGACGGTCTATTAATATTGATAACCCTAGTTTGAACCCCAAGAAACCCGTTATACTATTAATATCTGATCAATTGTAAAGTATATCTCTTATTCAATTTTGAATTAAGTTTTTTTAAATACAGTAAAACCTCAAATATCGGGACCTCAGTTATACGGATTTGCGATTATCCGGATTGTCAACCACGTTCGGACTCATTGCGAAAATTTAACCTCGGTATTTCTTACTTTTATTATTTTATTTTGTATGTCGCACTAAACAGTGTTTTTTTTGCTTTATTGATTTTAAGAAAATGTGCGACTGTTTTATTTTGTGATCAATATTTGTTACGTTTTATGTAAACATATACCTAACAATTTGACCAAGTCTTTTCTTGTTAAAACGAGACGCTTTGTAATCGTGCTTAAAACCGAGTGTGTGCATTCGAGCTCAAAGTGGCACATTCCGATCTCGGGAAAATGAAGCGCGCCGCTCCGCGTCGCGCTTCATTTGCGTTCCTCGCTCAGAAATGTGCCACTTTTCGCTCGAATGCGCACATCCTCGTATTTATTGGATTTGCCTATATTATTATTTTATTATTCAAGTCAAAAAATTAAAAGTCGAATAAATTAGATCGATTTTTTGTTTGAAAAAGGTTAGACATTTTATTCCTTTTGATAAGTTATCATGGTGCTCTTCCGCACGCCTAATTGTAGGGAGCTTGATAAAAATATTTTCAGGTGTACTTTCGAATATTTACTAATTTGCATTTTTGATTAATTAAAATTGTATATGAGTCAAATTTTCTGAAGTGGGCCACTAAAAATCAACTAGTAGATTTTTATATCATCTTTTGTAGATTGTTGAATGTTTATATGTCAAAATTAATGTCTCCAAATATTTTTGGGTAATTTTCATTTTTGTAAAATTATAAACAAATTAGTTTTAAGGCACATTTTGTATACACTGTTGTAATTAGACTTCATTTATGAATTAATTCAATTTTTAAATATAAAAAAATATTTATATGATACATCGGGGGTGCATCAAAATTTTAGAATCACTTTGGTGGGGTACGTTAAAAAAAGGTTGGGTAATAAGAATCAAAATTCGAAAAGGTTAAAGTATTTTTTTTTCATGTACGATGAAGTTCTCCCATCTAGTCTAGTATAAAAGTACTAGATTAGAAATGTGGTTTTTGGTAAAAAATACCCTACTGTAATTTTTAATTAAAAAAAAAGCGAGAAGTGGTACATTTAAGTCAGTTTGATTTAATTAATATTATTTGTAAGGGAGAAGAATAAGATAGGTAAATTCAATTATTAAGGAGTATGTGCACTTTCAAGCGAAAAGTTTTTCCGAATAGAAAATCTGGATTTGAAGGATTTGTTATTAATATAGTCGAATCCAATTAACACGAAGATGTGCGCATTCGAGCGAAAAGTGGCACATTTCCGAGCGAGGGAAGCAAATGAAGCGCGACGCGGAGCGGCGCGCTTCATTTTCCCGAGATCGGAATGTGCCACTTTGAGCTCGAATGCACGCTCGATTTTAAGCAAGATTCACAATTATTAAATTATTTTCTTAGACGACCGACTTCAACTGTCGTATTTTCATTAGCTGTGCTAAAATTCGTTTTTTTCTATATATTCAATTAACGGAATTTTCGATTATCCGAATGAACTGCAACAATAATTAGTCCAGATAACCGAGTTTCTACTGTAATCTTGTTTAGAATTTCAAATTTATTGTGTTTTAAGTGATGCCGTTTTATTACGTTTGTCTGTGGCTATATGCTACATATGTATATCCTTTTGCCATAAAAGCTTAGATATTTTATTTATTTTTGTATTACCCAAGATTTTGTTTGTCAGAGCTGTCTTATGTCTACGTTATCTTGGATAATCGGAACTCTACTGTCATTTAAATGAAAATTGTAAGGCGAGACAGTTAAATAATCCGGCATTTACTTACAATTGTTTGTATTACCAAAGAGGGTAACTTTATTTGGCATAAACAATTTCATAGAGTCAATACTCTGCATAAATTGAAAAACATACACGTGTTCAAAAAATATAATTTTTAGAATTTTTCCCAAACTTTGAACAAAATAGCCATAACTTTTTAAGAATAGGGCCAATTAGGGACAATTATAATATTTTTAGTCAAATAAATATTCAACAAAAACTTAGAGGAACACAAACATTTTATTTAAATAATAGAAAATTGTCTCGTATGTGCATTCAAACTAATTAGACATTTTCTTTTCAAAATAACAAATCTCGCTTTAAGAAAAGGTCGAGTTGGATCGCGGAATGTAAGAGTAATCCTTAGAGTCAAAGGATATTTCTTAAAATAGAAGGAAATAAAGCTTTGTTTCACTTTTGAACTGGCAAAACGTATCTTAAAGGTCCATAGAAATTTTTGTGAAAAATGCAGACAAAACAAACATTTTCTTTAATTAATTCTGCACCCTTCAACCTTAAAATTAAGGTGCACGTATGTTAATATGTTATTAGCCTAACTTAATATTTTGCAAGCAAACAGAGTTAATTCCTCGGAGATTATTATTTAATTATAATTTATAACACTTTCGGCTAAAAGTTCTTAGTGTCGCCATAATACGAAGTTAAACACACGTCTTACTTACTCAGGTAAATATTTAAACCTCGAGGATAATAAATTGTCCTTATAAAATGCATTTCTACATCTACCAGAGAAAAAGACTGCGAAATTATTTAAAAAGATAGATTCTACAAATCGTACAAAAGCTCGTTTTATTTAAATTGAAACCACTTTGCTTCGTTCTGGTTAGACATTTATCATTCCATCTTAAGCGATGTGATAGATTAAGATATTTACAAATCCATGAGAAAAGTTTTCGTTTTTCTTTTTCCCATTCGTTTTTCCGTTTGTTAAACAAGTTTGTATTTTCTACAATGAAAAAAACAAAACGCGTTATAATTACATTGGGAAGACAGGTTGCGAGGTGCTCCAAAAATCGAAAGAAAATTTTAAAGAAGATGATACTGTTGGCACCCTCGCGTCTCATCAACTTTTTATAAAAATCTCCAGTCCGGTCATTTCGAGCAAATAACGTAAAAGCAAATGTTTGCTTTCGTGTGATGACTGCTCTAAAAGAGTATACCTATGCATTCATATCCATACGTTTAGTAAAATCATTAATTATGCATAAAACCAGCAGCAACGAATAGAACAATAAGAGGAAAAATGAAAATGGTCGCATGCATAATTTACTTCGATTGATTTGTGTTTGCTTTAACGGAGTCACTAATCGAATGTTATATTTTAGATGCGTTTGAAAAAATATTTATCAATTTCGAAAACGGGTTCCTCATTTTACTTTCATTTTCTTAGGAACATTAAAAATTATTTACGATTCATAACGAAACAACAAACCTTATGAAAGCAATTTAATATCATTAAACCTGTGCAAGGGTTACAAATGGCTCCTGCGTGTTATTCGATGTACAATTTTACGTTTTAAGCACACGAAAATACAATATAGAACCGCCGTTTTATTCTACCAATTCTCTTATTATTTCTGATCTTGCACACCTGTAGACAATCCGTGTAACAACGTGAAATAAACTTAAATTATTTTAGAAATTAATGGGTTAAGTCAGTAACACTCGATCATACAGTGTATTTGAGTAAAATAGTCATAAAACTACTTGGGATAAGCGAAAATTCAATCAAACATATTACATGTAAAAAAATTAAACCAAGTCTGGCGACTCTTTCATCGTATAAAATAATTGTGGGATTTAATGTAGGACCCTTGCCTTTCCATTTAACAAATTGCTCAAAGACTATAAACTTTTATTTACAAAAAAAAATTTCTTATTTAGCAATCACGCCACACAAGAGATTTGTATAGAAAAATTTTTTACAGTACTTACTTAAAACTTCTAAGAACAGTTACCTACTCGCTATTTATATAAGTAGGTATCCCTGACAAGAAAACTTGACTTTACGTCAGAAATTTTTGTCAAAGTTGGCACATAAAATCTACGTAAATTCTAGATAACGAAAATGAAAACCGAATCGCTGCATCTTTTCGCGTTCAAAAGTTAAAACCTAGTTAATTGAAGTGAGTAATGAATAATTTGCACTGTTTTGGATTTTTGCGCGTTATTACCAATTAACAGCAACGGTGAGCTTCAACAGATTAGAAATAAAAAAGAAATGCCCGCAAAAAAGGTATTTCCCAGAATGCTTTAGTCCAGTGATAGCGATCCTATGACCCGTGGGTCAGACACTGACCCACGCAAGATTTTTAACTGACCCACGATTGCCATTTCACCAAATACTTAAGAATTTTTAACCCTTGTAAAAAATTTTAATCGTCAAACCCCATCCATTTTTACCTGGACCTCCACTCTACCATGCGCTTCATCCATTACTATATCTCGGTCTCGCAACATATCCAACCCATTCAGGGATGTTATACGTACCAATTTCTTGATATATGTACCATTTTTTTGAGGTCTTGTACTATGTACCTAGTAAAAATTGACCCGTTAAGCAAAACTACAAACTTATAACATTGATCATGTACAGGTAAACGTCGTTTTAGCCGGTTCGATTTACGCCGATTCACAATTACGCCAGTTGGTGCCGTTATGGAATTCTCCAGTTCGTTCGATTTGCCCGTGGGATTCCCCGGTTTGTGGCCGACACCAAAAGACAGTAGGTGCCGCGATTTTAACAGCAAACACATTTTTACAGGTTGTTTTCTTCTATTACCGTGTATGCGAGCAGCCTATTGTGTGTGTGAAATTGTTTCAGAGTTAGTTTTCGTTTTGTTCATTTTACGCCGATTTTTTTTACGCCGGTGTCTCTCGGAACGGAACCCCGGCGTAAAACGACGTTTACCCGACTAGAAATTTCAGTGAGGCTGTGATTTGGCCCAAATAAGGCATGCCGAATTTTAAACTTGCGGGAAGTGAAGTTTGAAGTGAAGTTTAGGATGTAACGCAGTGCCGAGGCTCTGCCTTCATTGACTTCCTGATTAGGTAGCGGTTTGGAAACCACACGGGAAAAAATTTTATATAATTTTCTATAAATCATCATATATAATTTCTCTACAGCACATTTGTGGTAATTACCATCAGTCTACTAATTTTAAGAACCTTTGAATTCGACATCTGCTTATTTCGTTGGCAATGGTAGAGCGGTGTGCGATTGATTATGTCATCGATGAATCTGAAAACGAAATATATAGCATTCTTGGGGATTTGAACACCGGACCCCTGGATCGAGAGACTGTTTGCTTTCCCACTAAGCTACGAAGCCTTCACAAATATTTACTAAAATATGTCATTTAAAAATGACATACTAAAATGACACACAAGGTATTCCAGTTAAACTAAAAACACTATTACTTGAGAATTTGCAAACAAAATTACACATAATGAGGAGAAAGTGGGTAGCCCCGGACAGCGGGTAACCGCGGACATAAGAATTTCCAAGACCCTAATCACGTTGCATTGGTAAAATTTTCTTTAAAACAGGCGTCGTCTCGAGTAAAAACATATGCAATTTAGTTGTCACGTAAACACCGAGTCTGTTACAATTTAAGGAGTAGTTTGTAAAATATAAAAATTTTTCATCGCGCTTCGCAGATTTCATTTCAAGTTATCAACTAGAAAACGTAAGTGTGAATACTTATTTTTTTTTAAGTTGAAGAAAATGCATTATATTTAAACTTTGTAATAGTATTTGAAATATTTCTACTAGATCTTAGGAGCTCTGAATAAAAATGTTGAATATTGAGAATCGGGTACCCCCGGACACTAAATGTCGGGTATCGCCGCACATTATTTTAATAAGAATAATATGTATTTTAATACTCTTTTTCAAAAATTACTCTATACTACAGTTGAAATAAAAAACTTGTCGGTGCTTTATTATTTACTGTGATAATAAATAGTGGTTAAATTACTGTACTTTAGTCAACTTTGTGTATTTTTCACATCCCGTACGAATCGCAACGGTAGTCAACATCTATACTGACCCGGTGCCTTCAATCAGCACAGCACATTTATTAAAACAAGTGTTACGATTTCTTGATGCATCAAAAAAACATTTAGCAACGGAGCTCAAAAAACCCATAGGAGCGATATTTTAACATCTCCATTTAAACAAAATTTAGAGAAAAAGCAGAAAACTAAAAACAATAAATTTGTCAAAGCAAAGAAACAAAAAATTGCTAAAAATATTGAAAACAGACAAAAATATTCGAAGTTTTTCCCAAAAAGACCGGGAGAAAGAAACCGAATGCATCATATGCAAAGAAACTTTTGATGAAGACTGGATTCAATGTTATGAGTGCAAAGACTGGCCACATAAAAATTATTTAAATATTAATTATTTTTGTGATGTTTATAAGGCCAAAAAACGATTGGGGCACCAATAAGTACTAGTCCCGGGCTACCCGCCACTTTTTGTATTGCCAAAAAATAAGGTCAAATTGGATTGGCCATATTTCCTAAAAAAACAAATATATCATTACAAATTTTTAATTAGTATAAACTTAAAAGTACCTACTTTCATTTTAAATCATAAAAAATAAATAAATTTATTTATTCATATTTTTTATTTCTAATTCTTTCAAGTGTCCAGGGCTACCCCATCTTCCCCTATATATATTTTTATATAATGTTATATAATTATATAATTTTTTTCCCGGGCAGTCAGGCATTTTAATGATATTGTAGCAAACGCGATAAATGAATGAAGCGGCCTCGATAGATTTGCTTAATCACCCGCGAGATACTTCTATCTCACGCGCGCGACCGTGAGATATTTAGTAAGCGTAGATATCCCAATAATCTTTCAACACACAGCTAACTAGAGTTTTCTATCTACATTACCTTGAAATAGCTGTATCGCCAAGGCCCAGATACTTCTCGAAGCTTCCGAATAGATTAAGCAACACATATATAAACTCCGAAACACTTCCTCACTTTAGTGACGACCGAGTCTGTTATTGTGAAGTGCCAACGCTCTAAGTCTATACGCCCGGTGAATCTACGAGGTAAGCGCTATCGCTATCAGTATAAATAAATGTAAATAAATATACCAGTGACAATCGTTTAAATAAATATACGAGTGTAAATAAATTAGTTAGTGTATTAGAACCGTAAGTTAGTTAGTTAGTAAATAAATAATTGTTAAGTGCTAGTGTTTAAGTTATTGGTGAAGGAGAATTTGTTTATTATTTTGTGTTAATAAATTGCAATTGTAAATTAAGTGGTCAACTCTGTGTTATTATTCACAACCCGAGTACGAACCGCTTTTGCTCTCGTTGGATAGTGGATTTGGATTGGGAAATCCGTTACAATTGGTGTCAGGTGTGGGGTTGTGAATATTCGCGAGTGTTAAATAAATAAATTAACGAAATATTTGTGTGTTGAATTAAAAGTGAAAATAAATAAAAAATGTCTTTCGGAAAGTTATTGAAAGAACTTAAAGTCGCCGAACTGAAGAGCGAGTTGGAAGAACGCGAGTTGGATATGTCCGGATTTAAAAGTCAATTAGTAAAACGGTTACTTGAAGCAATGTTAAATGAAGGGAAAAATCCGGAAGAGTACAAATTTAATTATCCTGATGATATTAGTACGGTGATGGGAAAATTAAAAGAAGAACTAATGGAAGATTCTAAGAAAACGAAAGAAGAACTAGTGGACCATGCTAAAAAAATGGAAGAACGAATGAAGGATATTCAGGAAAGTTCAAAAGGAATGAAAGAAGAATTAATGGACCATTCTAAAAAAATGAAGGAAGATTTAATGGAGCACTCCAGAAGTTTAGAGAGCAGGATAATGGAAAATTCTAAGAAAATAGAAAAAGTGACACAACAGTGTGATGAGAAATTGGAGAAATTTCAAGACGAAATAGCAGCCCTTAAAGCTCAGCTCGAAACCATTGAAACCAATGGCGAAATTTCCACATTAATCGCCGAAAGAAAAGTGGTAGACCCACCTAGAACCATTCAGCAACCTCCGCAGTTTGACGGGAAAACACCGTGGGACAACTACCAGCGTCAATTTGAGGCGGCTGCTAAGGCCAATGGGTGGACCCTTGAGGAAAAAGCCACAGCATTAACTTTGGCTCTTTGTGGAGACGCTGCCGACATTCTACAAACGCTTCCTGACCAAGACTTGGGGAATTACGGTCAACTTACCAAAAGCTTGGAAACGCGGTATGGGTCAGCGCATTTAAGGCAGGCGTACCACTATCAGCTTAAAACCGTTACCAGAAACCGGCTGAAACTTTACAAGAGTTTCAGCTCGCCATAATTCGATTGGTCCGTTACGCCTATTCAGATACATCGAAAGAGGTACAAGAGCGATTAGCGGTCCAGGCCTTCGCAGATGGACTTCGAGACACGGAGGTTAAACAAAGTGTCCTGTTGTCGAGATCCAAAACCATATCCGAAGCATTGGCGTGTGCCTTGGAATTTGAGTCAGCTAAACTCAATTCCAAAAGTACGGGAGGCTTCGTGAAGTCAGTGGGACCGAGGGAGAAAAATCAAGCGAACTCAATGAAATAAGAAAAATGATGGAAGCGCTTATAAAGAAAAGAGAGAACCGATGCGATGTTGGGGATGCGACCAAGTGGGACATAGGCAACGCCAATGTAGGAAGTGGAGGGGTGGTACAGCCCCATCGAGGTCGACCACCAAGGCGTCGGAAAACTAGAAAGGGTCAACGCGAAGGGCAACCGTCGACCTGCCAGCAACAAGCCCCACAGAAAATAGTACAAGTTACCTCCAAACAACATCCGTCCGGCAGCATCTTTATAGATGGGTTAATTAATAATAAAGTGTGTGCTTTGTTGCTGGACACAGGTGCAACAAAAACCATTATCAGACCAGACGTTGTATCCTTCAAAACCAAGATACGACCCACTAAATGGCGCCTGCGCACTGCAACAGGTGACTCGGCTACAACACATGGTGAAGCCAATATCCGTCTAACTATAGGAAACACATCTTTTACACATTCGGCAATTGTGGCCGAGATTGAAGATGAAGTTATTATCGGTATGGACATCATGAACACCAAGGGATTCGAATTGAACCTCAAGAATGGTGTTGTAAAAATAAATGGCGAAGAAAGTGTGATACATAGGAGAGATGAAACTACAATTCGAGCGTTCCTAATCGAAGATACTGAGATACCAGAACGCGCTGAAGTAATCGTCGAAGCGGTCTTGGAAAATAATGGAAGTGATGGGAGCATCATGATGCTTGAGCCAAGAAACGACGATGAAAAGGTGGCAGTCGGAATTGTAGTAGGAAAAAGTTTGACGCGTGTCGCAAGCACTGTCCCGGTACGAGTGGCAAACATGAACTATCACACGGTCACCTTACGGAAAGGGACGAATTTAGCTGATTGCTGCTCTGTTTCCTCTATTATTCGAGAAGTGAAAGTCTGCGATAAACCATTATTGGAGGAATCAGAACCTCTTAAGGATTTGATCAGTGCTTCTTCTAAGGGTTTGAGCCGTTACGAACGAAATGGGCTCGAAAATTTAATCAATAAGTATTGGACTATATTCGAGAGCAGGCATCAATCCAAAGGGAGGACCAACCTGGTTCATCACAAGGTCAACACCAATGGTGCTCAACCCATCCGCCAAACAGCTAGAAGATTACCCTTAGCCAAACGAGAAGAGGTCGACAGAATAATCCAGGAAATGGAAAAGGAAGGCGTAATCGAACCATCTACCGGCCCTTGGGTGTCACCTGTCGTGCTGGTAAAGAAAAGGATGGCTCCACCCGGTTTTGTGTAGACTACCGGCAATTAAACAACGTGACGAAGAAGGACAGCTACCCTTTACCAAGAATCGACGATACCCTGGACACACTTGCGGGGCAAAAATCTTCTCGACGCTAGATTTAAAAAGCGGATACTGGCAAGTAGAGATGGCACCAGAAGATAAAGAAAACAGCATTCACCGTAGGCACGGGATTATGGCAGTTTAAGGTCATGCCTTTTGGATTGTGTAATGCACCAGCAACTTTTGAAAGACTGATGGAGACCGTTCTAAGGGGTTTATCGTGGAAAACCTGTTTAGTCTACCTCGATGACATCATCGTAATGGGTACTTCGTTCGAGGATCACCTAATAAATTTAGAACAGGTGTTTCAAAGATTACAAAGTTCCGGATTGAAACTAAATCCTAAGAAGTGCAATCTCTTTCAAAAGGAAGTTAAGTATCTGGGTCACATTGTTTCAAGCAAAGGCGTCGCCGTGGACGACAACAAAATAGAGGCAGTTCGTGATTGGCCAGTACCCAGGGACAAGCATGAAGTTAGAAGTTTTCTGGGTCTCTGTACCTACTATAGGCGTTATGTATCGGGTTTCGCCAATATAGCCAAGCCCTTGACACGCCTTACTGAAGAACTACGCAAGTTTCAATGGGACAGCAGTTGTCAAGAAGCTTTCCTTGAACTGAAAAATGCTTTAACAAACGCCCCTGTGTTGAGTTACCCTCTACCACACGGAAGGTTCACTCTAGACACAGATGCCAGCAACGTGGGGATAGGAGCAGTCCTTTCTCAGGAGCAAGACGGACAGGAGAAAGTGATTGGCTATTTTAGTAAAACCCTGTCCAAACCAGAAAGGAACTACTGCGTTACTCGACGCGAACTTTTAGCTGTAATCAAGGCCGCAGAACACTTCTACAAATATTTGTATGGGCGAAGATTCTTGTTGCGAACTGATCACGCAGCATTACAGTGGTTATTGCATTTTAAAAATCCAGAAGGGCAAGTCGCCAGATGGATCGAAAGGCTGCAAGAATTTGATTTCGAAACCCGCCATCGAGCTGGTACAGCTCATCGAAATGCAGATGCCTATCTAGAAGACCTTGCCTGGACGACTGCAAACATTGTAATCGCGCTGAAGAAAAGGATGCTGTCATCAACAGGACAACCGTGGTGGATGAACACTGGAACGGAGATCAGCTAGCTAAAGATCAAGAGGATGACCCGCATTGGGAATATTGATCCGGTGGAAGAAAAACGGGCAGAGACCTAGCTGGGAAGAGGTCGCCAAGTATTCCCCGGATGTGAAATCGTTATGGGCACAATGGAATTCCCTCATCCTGGATGGAAACGTGTTGAAACGTGTCTTTAAAGGCTCAGATGGTCAGGAGGAAAGACGGCAGGTCTTGATTCCGAATGGAAGGATTTTGAAATCCTGGAAGAAGTTCATGGTGGAACTTCGGGAGGGCATCTGGGAGCAGCAAAGACGCTGGAGAAAATAAGGGATCGTTTTATTGGATGCGATGTAAAAGGATGTGAAGGAATGGTGCCAAAAATGTGCTGCGTGTGCAGCGGCGAATGGTCCTGGCAGAAAACCCAGAGCTCCAATGCGTCAGTACAACGTCGGTAGTCCATTTGAAAGAATCGCCATAGATGTAGCCGGTCCTTTTCCCCAAACCGACTTGGGAAATAAGTACATCATTGTAGTAATGGACTACTTCAGCAAATGGGTAGAAGCTTACGCTGTACCGAATCAAGAGGCCGTTACTGTGGCTGACGTGCTGGTAAAGGAATGGATTTGTCGATTTGGCGTACCCATGGAACTACACTCCGACCAGGGAAGAAATTTTGAGTCCGGAGTATTCCAAAATTTATGTAAATTGCTGTCTATCAGAAAAACGCGAACTACTGCATTACACCCGCAGTCAGATGGCATGGTAGAGAGAATGAATCGGACAATCAACCGCCACCTAGCAAAAGTAGTCTCCGACCATCAAAGAGACTGGGACTCTTGTCTTCATTTGTTCCTGCTGGCTTACCGCTCAGCCGTCCACGAAACAACTGGTCAATCGCCGGCAAGCATTGTCATGGGACGAGAGTTACGATTACCCTGTGACCTAAAGTTCGGCTGCTTACCAGGGAAGATGTTGCTGGGGAAGGTTATGTCGATAAATTGCGATCCAAAATGGACAGCATTCACCAACGGGTCCGGCACAACATCCAAGGAGCTAGCGACCGCATGAAAGAGTCCTACGACATTAGGGCTCACGAAGGAGGTTACCAAAAGGGCGCTTTAGTTTGGCTATACAATCCCCAGAGACGTCGTGGTTTAAGTCCAAAGTTGCAAACATCGGGGGAGGGTCCCTACGAAGTGCTCGAACGAATTAACGACGTTGTATACCGAATAAGCAAACAACCGCGAGGAAAGCCCAAGGTGGTGCATTTCAATCGCTCGCCCTTATGCTGGTAACAACGACGCAGAAGTACGACCTTAAAAACAACACAAGAGGCCAGCGAGTCGTTTGAGAACTTTATGTCACTGTATTCGGGGAGCAGTAAGATTCGTCACGGGATAACCAAGGAGGAAAACTGCGATCTCTTCAATTTCCCCACCCACTATGCCTTAGCGTGTTCAGTAGCACAAGACTTAGAAATGCCGAATGGGGTTGCTTCGGTGTTTAGGAAGAAGTTCGGGGAAATCAAGAACTTCCGAGAACAGAGGGTGTGCGTAGGAGACGCTATTCTACGCGGTTTAGGGGAACGGAAACTTCTATATTTGGTAACCAAGTCAAAAACATCGGACAAAATGCAGTACAGCGATATATGGACCGCCTTAAAGCAGTTAAGGGATGTGGTGACTTCCAACAACATCACAAAATTAGCCATCCCAAAGCTGGTTGCCAACTACGACGGACTCAACTGGAGAACTGTTCGAAATATGCTGGAGGTCCTCTTTGCGGGCACCGACGTAGAAATCCTGGTATGTTGTTACAATCTTCAGAAGCCAATGGAGAAACCGTCGATTGCTACTTCTTTCAAACATCGCATTGCAACCGGGGACAAAGTTGCCGATATCGACACAGCCCAAGGTGTACATTTCGGGACGAAATGGAGCTAAGAAGGGGGCAATGTAGCAAACGCGATAAATGAATGAAGCGGCCTCGATAGATTTGCTTAATCACCCGCGAGATACTTCTATCTCACGCGCGCGACCGTGAGATATTTAGTAAGCGTAGATATCCCAATAATCTTTCAACACACAGCTAACTAGAGTTTTCTATCTACATTACCTTGAAATAGCTGTATCGCCAAGGCCCAGATACTTCTCGAAGCTTCCGAATAGATTAAGCAACACATATATAAACTCCGAAACACTTCCTCACTTTAGTGACGACCGAGTCTGTTATTGTGAAGTGCCAACGCTCTAAGTCTATACGCCCGGTGAATCTACGAGGTAAGCGCTATCGCTATCAGTATAAATAAATGTAAATAAATATACCAGTGACAATCGTTTAAATAAATATACGAGTGTAAATAAATTAGTTAGCGTATTAGAACCGTAAGTTAGTTAGTTAGTAAATAAATAATTGTTAAGTGCTAGTGTTTAAGTTATTGGTGAAGGAGAATTTGTTTATTATTTTGTGTTAATAAATTGCAATTGTAAATTAAGTGGTCAACTCTGTGTTATTATTCACAACCCGAGTACGAACCGCTTTTGCTCTCGTTGGATAGTGGATTTGGATTGGGAAATCCGTTACAATATGTTGGACTTCGGCAATGCCGTAGATTTTCCAAGTGAAGCCCAACTTTGGCAAACCGAACGGAATGCCTGACTGGTTTGAAGTAACGGTAGTCGAAGGATAACCGAAGTTTGGCATACTATTAAAATGCCTGACTGGCATGAAATGACGGTAACCGAAGGTTTGCCGAAGTTTGGTTTGCCGAATTTGGGCTGAATTTGGGAAATCTACGGCATTGCCGAAGTTTGGCATACTATGAAATGCATGACTGGCATGAAGTAACGGTAACCGAAGGTTTGCCGAAGTTTGGTTTGCCTACACTGGAATTGATAAGGCGCCAATCAGGCGTGCCTAAGTTAGGCAAGCCAAACTTTCCCCAAATTGACTCTTCGGCAAAACCTCACTAAAATTCTAGTTGGGTACCTGTATTACAATTTTTTCCTATCTTTAAGAGTACCTACACTGCAAATTCACTGCAAATAGAAGTGTTTTATTTTAAAACATTAAAGTGTTTTACTGCCATTTAAGTACATTGTAGGCACTAAGTAAACGTTTAGAAACGTTTACTTATGTTAGTGACTACCAGGTATTTAAATAGCAGTAAAACACTTTAGCGTCTTAAAATAAAACACTTCCATTTGAAGCGTAGAATTCAATTTTTAATTATATAGTATACTAGCTTTTACCCGCGACTTGGCTCATACGGGCTCAGTTTAAATCCCACAGGAACCGTACATTTTTCCGCGATAAAAGTATCCTATGTTACTTTCCGGCCCATAAACTATCTCAATACAAAAAATCATGTCAATTCGTTGGTCTGTTACTGCGTGAAAAAAGGACAAACTAGCAAACACACTTTCGCATATACCTATTACCTATGAAGGAAAGTATGACATTCCGACACGTGTGAGATTGTCTCCTGAACCAAAGGCGAGGGCGATCAAAACACGGGTCGGGATGTCATACTTTCGTCCCATCGTGAGTAGGGTAAGTTCGCCGGTTGCCGGCCAGATAAAAAACAGTTGCCGATTTTGGCCGTGGCAGTCGAAAATAGAATAGATTTATAACGAAGAATTATATGAACATTAAACATTATTATAATTAATACTAAATATGACTGTAGCTAAATAGCGCATGACAAATTTGTTTAACAAGTCGTGTTTTATTGTTTTTACGGATTTTATTGCTGACTGGCCGAGAACGGGTGACGGCCGGCTAACCGCCATACTTACCCTATACAATTTTTTTATCACACGAGCATAGATATTCTTTGGTATTTCTTCTAAATAATTATTCAGTATTTTCATTTCTATAAAGTTAGTTATAACATATCCTATTTTATTGCAAAATACCATATAAAACATTGATAGGTATATACCTATTCAAGCTTTCCTAAGATTACGAATTTATTTTTGGCGGCAAAAATCTGTTTTGTATACCTATCTACAATAATATACGCCTGGTGCGTTATCGCAACACTGGTATTACAAATAAACTAATGGTTCGTTTAAAAAATAAGATGTTTGCCCCAGGGGCTATAATAGAAAATTGAACATGAGAATGTCCACTTGAAGTTATAAAATAATTTTTAATACGTAAAGAGGGCACGTTACAATCCAAGATTATATGGGTTAACTTATAAAAATAATAAAATAGGTACATACAATTATCCATAATAAGTTCAATAAGATATTACAAAATTTAATGATACCTATCCTAATTCCAATATTTCTATCGACCAATAATCTCTTGCCTTTATTTTGTGAGTGTCTACAAAATGTAGACTGTAATAAATATTTGCTGACTGGCTTGGGTTGAATTAGCTTAGCAGTTGAAATGTTGAAACCCTACACCTTGTGTAAAGGATCGCTATCATAAATGTTTCAATTTGTTATTATACGCATTAATATTGTTAAATGGTCGAGTATTCGGTTACAGTCGAGTACAGCTGACTTTATCCTTTATATTATTTTCTAATTATAAAAATTCTTATTTATAATTTTAATTACAAAATTTATCTTAGACCTTTAAACAATCTAAATAATTGTTTAATAGAGGAATAAGAACAATAATTGACTCCAAACTCCAATTTCAAGAAGGATAAGAAAAACTTAATTCTTTTCAATCTTTCAACCATCCGCAACTTATTTGAGAAAACAGGAAGAGATGTGAAATGGAGCTTGCAAAGCTCCGGATTCTTTCCAATTAAGTGTCATAATTTCGTAAGAATGTTGATACTTAAGTTTCGTTGCTTTGTAAATTAAATAACGCCCACGAATGCGTTTTAGGGGAGGAAAAAGAATTGATTACAATGAGTAACATGAGATTTAACTAAACACGGTTTTAGTTTGTTGTTTGTATGATAAATAAAGTTAGAATATCAAGAGATTTACCTAAAACACGTAACCTGTTGTTCGCGTTACAAACTTTAACACCTTTGTCAATATTGACAAATTTCTGTAAACAGCGTTAAAGGCTGCTACTTTCGCTTAATTACTAAGTTAATATATTTTTTCTAACGTTCAATTCAACAAATATTAACATTTAACATTTACACGCACCCTTTTATTTATTCACTACTAACGTTTATTTGTATTTTGAATTATTAATTGTTTTTGTAGTTATTCCTACATTTTTTTTAAATTAAGTTTGAATGTCTGTATTTAAAATTGTCACCCTATGGTGACAATTTTAAATACGCCTATGCGTTTGAACGTTTTTCATAAAAATAATAAATCACAAAATGTAAACCGAACTAAATAAATGGACATCAAACTTTTCAAATCGATGTTTGAGCAATAATTTCTGCAAAAACCACTCAATTAACTTGATCCATTTTTTCTAACTCGTGCGTGTTTAGATTCTAGATAAGCAGGTCGAATGTAATTTTCATTTGCAACGAATAGATACGCTTACATACTAAAAGCAAATACTTATTTATTTGATTTAAAACAAGAAAAAAGATTTAGATTTGCAAGCTTTAAAAAATAATTTTAAATAAAAACTAATTAGAAATTGTGCTGAAAATGTGCTGAAAATGTTGTGGAAAAGTTGGAGTTTCCCAAAACCTTGAATTGTTGTATTAGAATATTCATAGAAAAATAATTTATGGAAATTATTCAAGAGGTCACCCTCTTTACACACGAGGGAAATAACCCTCTTAATTTTTTTCTTTTCCAGCATTCCGTTCTATTAAAATTTAGAGAAATTAGAAACGAAAATCAATCTCGTCTTCTACTAAATTGAAATGGTTTTAGGTTTGAATACCGTTTTAGGAATTTTCATTAATCCTTTCTGTATTTTCACTTTTGGAAAAATACTACTGAAATTTAAGTAAAAAATAATGATATCGAAATAAACGATTCCTTCTCCCAGAGAATATGGTCGTTAAGTTTGAAAATATTTCATCCCACAGGAAATCAAAAGTGAAACATGTGGACAGTGTTTTTCTTTCATCTTCGCGTTTTAGTTTTTCAAAGGACATAATTTGCTGAACAACGTAAAACAAGAACGGTTAAATGTTAAATTTTCTAGCCAAGAAACTTATTTAAAAAAGTTTATTAAAGTACGAAGCTCGCAACTACTCAAAACTATATAAAATATTTAAAGTAACAATAATTTCAGAAATGCAAACAAGAAACTTTCTAAGAAAACTTCAAAAGCCGCTTTTTGGATTTTAAATGCCACCTTAAATAATTGAAATATGCCTTTTTAAAATGTCCATTAAAATTGTACGTTTGTTTAATTTATTTCTGGCTTATTATTTATATTGAAACTTGGAGGTCATGTTTTTTAAAAAGTGAGTTAGTTCAAAAATTTTAGTTTTTTCATTAATTTAGTTTAATAATAATTTACCATATAATTCAGACACAATGCCCGTTTTCGACAAATACGAATTCTATCAATCTTTTATATTAAATTGTCATTTAATTCGTATTAACAATTTTAAACGAACGAATTCTCTTAATGGAAATTCAATTAACAGCAGGATAATTAAAAATAAAACAAGACCAGACGTTCGAAAGAAATAATTGCACTATTGCATTTCAGCCTTTTTAACCACGCCACAAAAAATTAAATAGAAGCGTCTCCATTTAATTTTAAAAACATTTCATAAATCTTACATAAAAAATTATAAATTTTTAACAAATCATTGTATTCATTTGTGTTATTCTACATATGGAAAAATAATTAATTTCTCACTTTCTTTGTTCTTTGTAACAAAACGTTTCATGTTGGAGTTATTCAAAAACAATTTTTTTTAATGTCAGAGAATAAATTATTTAAATATAAGAGAAATTACATTTATTATTCATTTCTCTAAATTACACAAAAATAAGTAAATTTGATCAAATAATTACAGGGTTTTTCAAATCGACTGAACACGGCTAAAATTTCAATTTTTTACCACTCCTCGAGTCGAAATTTAGAGCCTACATAGATCCCCGAGTCGATGTTTAGAGCCTACATTGATTCCCCTAGTCCGAAAAAGACCCGATTTATAGCAGTGTAACCCGACTAGGTCCGACAGTAGGCCCCTAGCTCCTACTATTCCCCAAGAGATGTGATTTTGAACCTCTGTCCGATAGCTGCAAATACCGAAATCAGCTGAGCAGCGTTGCCAGTTGTTTTCGATATTGTAATTTGTTTGTTGATCACAAGTTAGCTGTTATATTACAATTGAATACGTTTATATTTTTTTATATCATTTATACACATAAAGTACGCGTAAACTAAATACTTTTTATGTAAGTTATGGTTTTAAGCGTTGACATTGGTTATTACACTATTACGTTTATTAATTAACATCTAAATTAATTATATGTATATTTAAATAAAAAACTGTTAATACTAATAACTAAAATGTTTTTAAAATCTTGTCTATTAAATTTATGAGAATGGCATTAAATGGGTTCGACTATATGAAAAAGACGTGGCAAAACTCCCTATTTACATGTGTTCTTTTACATTGATGACTGTCCACCAGTCAAGTAAATCTTATGGTCGGGCAACCTAACCTAAAAAGTGCGCTCTTATTATTAATCTTTACCGATTTGTCTTTAATTCCGAAGAAACAGCAACAGCTTACTAAAAAGTTACAAACTCAGAAAGTAAAACCCATCCTACAAAATCTCAGAGTAATCCAGGTATTTTATAATTTTGAATATTGTTTTATCAAAGTTACTAGGTAATTCTGTACTATCAATGTATTTGTATATTATAATACACAATAAATATATATATATATATATATACATACAATATTAGTTTAATTATTATAAATACTAATAATAATATTTATGATTATTATTCTTCTTTTTTTTAATGTAATTGTTATTTTTAAATTGTTAATTTAAACTTTAACTACGTATTTTAAATAAAAGTATTCTAAACATTTTAAATGCCAACTAAATCCATATTATTATTATTATTATTATAAAATAGGGAAAAGAGGCCTAAAATCGGACCTAATTTAAATTTCCATCAGATCCGACTTTGAACCCCAAAGTAGTACAAATGGAAATTTGTACCACTTTGGAGACCAAAGTCGGGCCTAATTTAACATAGGAATAAACTCTACTTTGATTCTCCGAGTCCGGAATGAGTTCGACTTTAGGAGGCTCAATGTCGGCGCTAAATTTCGACTCGGGTCATTTACAAATTACTCTTTCTATTTATGAAAATAACGTAAATATTAATTTTAAATAAAATTTTATATATTTATTGAATTCTAAGAAAAAAATCAATTGTGTATATTTATCCTATGTTTCTAAAACTGACAAAAATATTTTATTATTAACTTATAATGCATATTTGAAAAGAAAATTTATTTAACTTTATATTAGTGGAAACAAGCTGATCCTCTAAATTTTTAGGAAACCCGGTCGTAAAAATAATAAAAATATGCAATCTTTACAAAACGAATTAGATTTTAATATTCCAATAGCCAACAACAAATTGTGTTTTATTTAATAGATATTTATAAAAAATAATTAATTATTGTTAGTTGCCGAACAAAAAGGGATCAATAACACAGGCACACAAAAAAAGAAAAGTGGTCAGTACTTTTGACCAGACCCACCTAAGGTTATGTATTTCGTTGCCCTGATTCCGAATTTGAGGTCGGTTTACCCAATATACCTCTAAAATTTTGAGTAAATTGCAAAAAACTACAATTTTTAGCCAATTGAAGAAGTTTTTTGCACTTTACTCAAAATTTTGGACGTGTACAGGCCAAACAGACTTCCGATTTGGATTCAGCGCATCGACATACATAACCCTAGATGGGTCTGGTCAAAAGTACTGACCACTTTTTTTGTGTGCTCGTGATATTTTTGGGTTTGTTCTACTACTTTTTTACTATTTTTGACGATTTTGGATAAATATATAAATGATCGAGATTAACAGATTCTGAATTTGGATTCATCTTATCAAAATATACATATAAGGAAGATTTGATCTAGTTTAATCAAATTTTATTCATTTTCTTAACTGCAATTATTAGTGGTTTTTTGCAATTTACTCAAAATTTTAGAGGTATATTGGGTAAACCGACCTCAAATTCGGATACAGGGCATCGAAATACATAACCCTAGGTGGGTCTGGTCAAAAGTACTGACCACTTTTCTTTTTTTGTGTGCCAGTGTAAGAAAGTAATTCATTTTTCACATTTGATATTTATTAGGAGTATTATTTAAAAATTTAGTCAAAGTCTCTAACAGATATATATTTTTAAAATATATAAATATGCATTAAGGTGGTTATTGAAAATTAAATTTCTTCTGACGCCCCAAAGAAACCTTCCTTTTAATGAAAAAATACAGGGGAATTTTTAACTTAAATAACACGTTCCTCAAGACAATATAAGTTCATTTTTTGATAAAATCGTAGTTTTTCGTGAGTATCTCTTACAGTATACAGATTTGAGAAAAAGTTATAGGAACAATTTTGTAGGAAATTCAATTCTCTATAAAAAAGGTCTTTTTCATTTTCTTCATTAAATTCATATAGTCAACATTTTACGTCATTTTTTCTGAAGTATAAAAAATTTGTAAAAACTAGAATTTATTATAGTTTTACGAAACTATATATATTTATGAAAGAATGACGTTTGAGAGTTTTAAAATGCTGACTATATGAAGTTAATGAATTTCTTATTGAGAATATCTCTATAAATATGAATTTAATAAAGAAAATGGAAAAGACCTTTTTTATAGAGAATTAAATTTCCTACAAAATACTTCTATAACTTTTTTTCAAATCGGTATACTTTAAGAGATACTTACAAAAAACTACAATTTTATCAAAAAATGAACTTTGATTGTCTTAAGGCACGTGTTATTTATGTAAAATTTTTTTTAAATTCCCCGTATTTTTTCATTAATAGGAAGGTTATTTCAGGCATCGGAAGAAATTTTATTTTTAACGACCACCCTAATATGCAAGTATGTATGGTCTTTTTAACAAAGATCGGCAAAAAAATTCTCATTTACATTTTTTAATTTATGTAGTGCATGTTATATTATATCTGTTAAAAGATTTAAAAAATTTAAAAAATTTAAAAATTCAATTTTTTTAAGTTTAATTATGTTTTTAATTAGAAATTTCTATTATATTATTTAACTTTATTACCTGAAAAATGCATTATGTATATAATTGTTATTGTTGAAATAATTAATATTATCATTTGAAAATTATCGGATTACCACCAATAACCAAATGTTTCTTTTAACACCAATTTTCCATTATTATTAAAATTAATTTTATTTCAGTTATATTTATATGTATATTATATTTAAATCTTATTGTCAGTAGAAACACATAATATCTAATTTATCGACTGTTAACTATAAAAAATTGTGTCGATAAATTGAATCACTGTAATCTAAAGTTCGCACGGTTTTTTCAAAATCTATAGATATCCTGATAGACTATAATTTATTATGAAACTTATTATTGTAATAATTAATACGATTATATATTTTATTCATTTGAGAATTAACAATTTATTGATTTAATTATTCTTTACAGGATTTGTATTCTCGTTTATTGTATCATGTTAAAAAGATTATATTTTTAACAGAAATAAAATTAATTAAAATAATAATGGAAAATTGGTGTTAAAATAAACTCTGTTTATTGTAATAATTCGATTATTTTCAAACAATGATATTAATTATTTCAACAATAAAAAATTATTTAAAAAAACTAACTCATTTTTCAGGTAATGAAAAATTTAAAAATAGAAATTTCTAATTTACATTAACCAAATTGAAGGAATGTGGAAGACGATCTTCATCATTTTTTTTTTGAAAACTGTTAAAGTATGTTGGTGCAGCAACGCAGGAGCTTTTGTAACATTTAATGTAGGTACACAACATATCATACTGCGTAGTTAAAAACTTTGCCATTTGGAATTAATTATAAGGTAATAATTATTATTATTTAAAAAACTTACAATGTCAAACAAAAAATAAATATAATGACCTTGGCTTGTATTATGCTGTTTTATTGTTCTTTGATAATTCATGGCTACTTGATTTTAAACAGAAAAATTTAATATTGTTAATAATTTTTTATTTAAATTTGAGTTGTTATACATGGTTGAAAAGAGAAAAAAATGCTATTTAACTATGTAAAAATCCAATATGGCGTCTATTTAAAATAAGAAAGTTGGTATCAATATCTTGGAAACCGCCATTTTGAATTTAATTTTGACTTAATTTCCATCTGTACTTTATGAAACCTAGTAACTTTTGTATTAAACTTTTTTTTTAATTTTTATAATTACAAAGTTATTTGACATTAAAGAAAATGACAATTTTCAGTTTTTTGACCATAACTTCGGAACTATTCGGAATTTTAAAATTTTCTTAACAGAATCTAAATGGGCACCTAAAACTGCAACACATTGCCCATTTAACCAAACTTCTATCTTCACTAATAAGAAAGATACCCATGTTAGCCTACTCAATTTGGGACACCCTGTATATAAAGCCTTAGTCATTTTCTTCCCTACAGCGTCATTATTCTGTTACGAAAATGACAGGCTAATGACGACAGGAAAATGACGAAAACGCACATTATAATTTATATACACTATAATATCAAAAATAGAAATAAAATCATAAGGTAATATGAACTATAACGCTAGACATGATGATTTAGTACAAAAAACCAGAATTATTTTCTTACATTTTCACTCTTAATAGATTGACAGGCTCATTAGCCTCATTACGAAGTGTCTGAAACACAAGCCAAATACGTCACATTTGTCTACAACACCGGACCAACTGCTGACATAGCGCTTTCCTCTTCACCAATCATAATCATGGATACCACGTCTAGCTATATGCGCATCTCAGTCTTTTGCCGCATTAATTTAAAACGTGGAAAATTGAAATTTAAACTTCGGCAGGCTAATGACGCGTTAACGATTCTCCTTGATTTAAAATAAAAATTTACGTATTCAAAATCATACGATTCTAAATAAAATGTAAAATAGTTTTAGGTCTATATCTACATAATGTAAAAATAGTCAAGTCTTTGTAATTTATTATTATTTCTTTAATTCATAATCACAAATTTGCACGAAATTGAAAATTCTCCTGACAGGATATATGACGTTTAGTACTTCTGTAATTTTTTTGATAATTATAACCGAAACATAAACTTACCAAAGTGTGTACACATATAAATAAAATATTGTACTACAATATAAAAATACTATTAAGTTTAAATATTATATTAAAATTATAGAAAAATGCTGGAAATGTGTTTCGGCCGATTATCAATTATTGACCCATATAACAAGGTCGTGTATTGCATATTATATTGCAGAGCGAACTATAATTAATTTAAAAAAAAAACTCTAATGCCTCGAATAGACAAGCAATAAAATTACAACACCTATTGCACAATTTTGCGCATCTGTTTACACTGAAGCAAAAATTTAGGTAAGTTATTGCGGGCAACTTATTTCCGAGACAAATATGGCTTTCGCCCATATTTGAAACTAACGCGTTCTTTCTGAGGTTAGCAAATTAATTATTTACACAGCAAAAACTTCTGGTCTCAGACACAAATTGTGCAACATTGTGGATGTGTCGAGACTTGTTCTTTTTTTGTGTTTACACCACCCCTGATATCAATTTTATTGCTTATCTATTCGACGCAAAATGTTTTATACCAGGTATGGGCGACTTTTTACATATCATAAGTCACGTTTAGCAGATACGGGTTAGCTTTAAGCACCGTGTACAGTAAAACTTCCTTATAACGGACACCTCCTACGGGAAATTATATGTTGTCCGTTAGAAAAAAATATTTATTAGAGAGACGTGCCCACTAAGGAAAAGTTGAAAATGAAATAACAGTAAATAAAAGTACAACATTATACATAATTACATATTTAATGATATTATTATGCAATATACAAAACATATACCATACGTATAATAAAAAAAATATACAATTCCACTAAGATTGTTTATGCAAAAAAAATGTATGTACATTAGGCTACTTCCTTTGAAAGCATTGTTTTTGCACTCCATTAATAAAATATTTTTTCTAAACACCAAAAAAGGAAATTCTCACCAAATTTTTTAATTTAGAAATTTTATTGCTAAATGATCGGTAGTTGATTTTAAAATTTTCCTATTTATTTAAGATGTAAATCTAAAGTTTTTTTTAAATTATCCATACTTCTGCTGCATTTTATGCAAGCATCTCTGTCTCAACGGCATATTGTAGGAAAAATATTAATCTTTAAAATTGTCCATAGTTGGATCTACGTAACTTGAACGGTCTTAATTTTCAAATCGATAAAAATTGACTTTAAGTTTTTTGAGCGGTGAAACTGTTCAATGGGAAATTCAATGTTTCTCGCAGTGTTTGTTCTGGTGGATACTTGTTCTTAGCATTTTAAAACTGAGCAGTTTTCATTCAGCTATCCGTAACAGGAAGAAGTCCGTTAGAGAGAAGTGTCCGTTAAGAAAAGTTTTACTGTATCTATTTTTCTCTAGTACAGGTCTTGAGCAAGAGCGTCGATTAGTAGAGTGCAGGGGCTATCGCCGCTTCTCTAGCTACATTAGTTGTGAAAATAACAGACTTTCAATAACAATCAGTCAAAAATATTCTAGGACAATGCGTTTGGTGTTGCGTATTTTATTTGTGATATACTGTGGTTTCAAAACTATTTATAAATCATGATGCTGCAAATAATGGAATTTTACGAACCTTAGTAGTACCAGAAAAGGTTTTACTTTAACTGCAAGTCTTTTCACGCACGAAATTTTTTGATACAGAAATAATAAATTGCCCAAAGCTCTCGAACTGTCGGTGTTTCTCTGTCACTTAATATGTTTTAATTAAATCTATCTATTAATACATATTTAAATTTCCTAAAATTTACAGATAGGAAGTAATAAGATATGTATGTTTTTGTACTTACATTGTTGAAAACACATAATTTAAAACGCAAATTTAGCTCTAAATCGGTGGCCACAAAGAATAATTTTAGTTAGATTAAATCATATTATTCTCTAAAATCAAGTTTTAAACATTTATCAAATTATATTAAATATTCAAAAAAATGTTGTCAGTGGAAACATTACAGTATAAATACAATTTATTTAAGAGGAAAAGATTAACTCAAAAATATAATATTACAAAATTGTTAAAAATGTGGATTTTTTCTAACGGTTTTATACAGAGTTTTACACAAATAATAATGTTTAGGTAACAATATCACGTCTAATAAAATTTTATTATTAACTTTTTTGCGGTTGTGTTTATGATTAGAATTGTTATAATTTGTTTTTTCAAATTAAAATAATATGTAAAATCATGTTTTGAAAATTAACAATTTTAAAGAAGTAAAACTTAAATAAATATATTTTTAAGTTAAACTTAAAAAAAGACTTCTGTTATTTAATCAGTTCAAGAATACACGTAATTTTATGTTTTAATTATTTTTAATTTAATTTATATATTTCAGAAAAAAAGTACAAGCTCACCAAGTTACTAACTTAATTTTAATTAACGTAAAAGTGTTAATTCATTTAAAATTAAGAAACTAAGTAACTTTCGCCGACTCAAAAATCTGGCAAAGTAATTTAAGAGACGTTTAAACAATTAGCGAACTGATTTCCGTCAAAATTTAAAAGCAAAGTTTGCGGTGAACGAAATTAATGAAGATATTACTGACTGCTGTCCAATGGGAATTATTCAATTTGAACCCTCAAATAAATTATAAAAATATAACTTTTCTTGCTTTTACACTCAATCAAACAGTAAAGATACAAGAACAAAACAAATAACAGTTTCTGAAAAGTAACGAAAACTTGTACAAAGTTGTTTTAAACAAATAGAAGATAAAAAGAATCAAAAGTTCGAAAACTTTTAATTTTCTGCTAAATGCATTTAAAACGCAGTTGTTTGTTTAACTTTTCTTCAAAGCAACGTTTATATTTTTTTTAATAGTATGAACAAATAAAAGAAGACCACACCAAAGAAGGTTAAAGAGAAATTAATAAAGTAGCTTACCTGTTGCTTTACAAATCGTCGAAAATCGAAGAAGATGCAACAGTAGAAACTCACGACTTGGACGTCGTGGAAAACTACGAAGGGTTGAGGAACGTTTCAGCAGGTAAGCACAACCACTGAACAGGTGTCTGACGGCACTGAAAAGCGCCAAAGTTCGCAGAAGCTTAAAACTGATCCTGCGAACCAATCCCAGGACTCGCACCCACAGCACTCCAAATTTCCACCTATCACAAAACAACTTGGTTAGTAAAAAAACTCGCATTTTTCTATTCAACTTCATTTATCAATGAAAAACTAACTCTGATTTTACATGCAATACTTTCTATATTTTTTTTAACTAATAATTATTATAATTAGGTTTTGTACTTACATCACTGAATTTTTTTATGGTGATTTCTATTTGTTTTATTACTTGTAACTTATCATTAATGTAGTAGCTTGATAACTTGGGTTGGAAAAATCGTTTTTTTTTTACTTATTTCAAAAGTAAAATATATTGAGAGTACAGTGTAAAAATCATATTATACGCCCCAAACATAGACGAGTAATGTAAGTATGGATTTTAAAAAAAATCTGTTCTTGAAACGCGTTTTTCTCGAAACAACTCTTTCAGTTGGCCCGGGTGAAAAAAAAAATTCTATCTGACCGATTAGTCCGAAATTTTTACACGTTAGCCTACACATCAGTAGTTCTCGCCGGGACTAAGATCTTTTTTTCCATCCCTATTTTTTTATTTTACAACCCGATTTGTGCCTAAAAAAACACTTTAATTTTTTGAAATCCGCCATTTTGTTATTTTGTAATAAAATTTAATAATCCTAGTTCCAGTGAGAACGACAATCTTATAAATTCATATCAATTCGATTTTTTTATTTACAATGTCCTCAAGAGCCGAAATCATCCGGGCCAGCCACGCACCTTTTTTTTGAGGTGTCTACTTTGACCAATAATAAAACGTTTTAAAATTAAGTAAAATTTTTTTTTTTAATTTATAGATGTCAATAATAACAACCTAAAAAAACAAAGCCATTAAATTTTATTTTATTTATAAAAAAAATGCCGTATAAAGACCTAAAAAAACTACTACCTTAAAAAAAAACTTAAAAAAATTAAAATAAATTAAGTAACTTCTTCATAAAATTATGATTCTTTAAATTATGCAGTTGATTGTACTTATTATATGTATCTAAACGTATCCATAGCTACACATTTAATGAACATGCATAAAAGTTAGATTACATCTTTCTCAAAGATTTTCACAATTCAGAGTAATATGATTATTACATATATGTGCATGTTATATTAATTGTCATAAAAATAATATTGAGAACATTAAAATAATTTTCAAAGACATTAGCATAATTTTTTTTCCTTAATAGTGCTTTGCGTATCAAAAGCGGAAAGAAGCCAATTTCGACGAGTGTAAAAATAGCGGTCCTCGCTTTGCTTGGGCCGAAAATAAAATTGTTTGCAAACGGTACTTTTTGGGCTACCCAAAATTTCATCACCATCGCTATTTTACTGGGAAGTGTTTGCTTGTCCGGTTGCGGAGTGCGCATACGTGCCAGTTACCGGACTGAAAACGGCTACTTTCCACCTGCTTCATACGCATCGAATATTAGACTTTTCAAAATTATATTATTTCTTGTAAATGAAATAGTATACAAGTCTTCAATCCATACTAATATCCCAATATTTGTTGGGACATTAGGATAGTCGTCAAATAAACATGACATTTGTTGTTTATTTGACATTAAAGGAAAATTTCTGTTGATTTTACATTTGTTGTCGGCTACAAGCAGAAATTTTAATCAGTTCAGGTGTAAGACTAAAGGGAATCCTAAACAGAAACGTTTACAATAAAAAATGAAGTAAAGCTCAATTTGTTTATGTAAGATAACATGGCACATCTCTTACCCCTTTCATCGAAATTTGCCGCATTCTACTCCAACGTGATCTTGTTTACTTATTCAAAAAAAAAACAATCGAAGTATTAAATGAAGAAATTTCCACATGTTAAAGGAAATAACACTTTATGGTGGGTAAAAAAACTGCTAAATTAAAAAAAATATTTTTTTTATTTAAGTAATTATGTATTATACGGTTAAAAACCAATTTTGACAAGTGTGAAGATAATGAGGTGCGGTATCACACAAGTCAAAATAGTTTTCGCTCATGACGTGCACAGTACTTTGTGCTTAATACAAAATTTCATAATAGTCACTATCTTCTTGGAAAACTGTATAGTTTACAGGGTGTCCTAAATTGAGTAGACTAACATAAGTATCTTTCCTATTAGTGAATATAGCAGTTTGATTAAATGGGCAATGTTTTGCAGTTTTAGGGGCCAATTCAGATTCCGTTAAGAAAATTAAAAATTCCAAATAGTTCCGAAGTAATCGTCAAAAAACTGAAAATCGTTATTTTCTTTAAAGTCAAATAACTTTGTAATTATACAATTTACAAAAAAAAGTTTAATATAAAAGTTACTAGATTTCATAAAATACCGGTGGAACTTAGTCAAAATTATACTCAAAATGGGGGCTTCCAAGATATTGTTACCAACTGTTTTATTTTAAATGGACGCCATATTAGATTTTTACACAGTGAAATATCATTTTTTTTCTCGTTTCAACCATGTATAACAACTCATATTTAAATAAAAAAATTATTAAGAATATTAAAGGTTTTAGTTTTAAATCAAGTAGCCACTACACACGCTAATGTTCATAAATCATCTTCCACATTGTTTCAATTTGATTTATATAAACAACCATACTTCTACATATTTACATCCTTTCGCTCAAAGTAGCACCTTTTACACTTGGGAAAATGAAGCTCGCCGCTCCGCGTCGCGCTTTATTTACTTTCCTCACTCGGATATGTGCCACTTTTTACTCGAATGCGCACATCTTCGTATTTATTGAATTTATTTATATTAATTGTTGCACGTGGTTATATTTAATATAGTTACGCCAAAGAAGTATAATTTCTAACGTGCGTACATAAGCACGAACCGTTTTTTTTTGTATTATACGGTTTTTTTATATCCCAGGTGCCATCGGTCCACAATAGCTCTGATAATTCGAACTTGAGGCACTACTACACTAAGATTTTTTTTTAATGGACCAGCATATATTATTCCATTGTTTTCTAAATATCTAGTATGTCTTAGTAAAAATTTATGTAAACTCTCTTTAAAAGTACTTATCTTTAGTAACTTATTATTCATTAAATCCTATCTAAATTAACTAAATAACAACGAACATATACCTATATACATACATAAATCAGCAATTTTTGTAATTCAAATACAATACTGTTCCACTTTTAATCCGGTCAAATTAGACATAAAAATAGTGGTCAAATAACAAAAATTCCTATAGTGCTAAATTTTAGTTGAGACCTTGAATACACTATTAGATATAAAGTGTCAAAAGTCTCCATTGATCTCATGTGTGCTAAGAAAGTTATTCGGGGCCAAAGGTCAAAATTTGAGGTTTTTTGGATTTTTTTCGAAAACGGTAAGTTTTATTAAAAAAGTAGTTCAGACAAAAATTATAGATCTTAAAATTATCTACAAAAATAGTCCTTATACTTTTTTTTCTAAGAATCACCATTTGTGAGGTATCGCAATTCTACACTAAAGGAAAAAATTAGGGGTCAAGAAAATTTCCTAAATCTTTTGGTGATTTTTGACAGGCTGTATTGCTTAAGATTGCCTGACAACGGTAGCTCCTAAAAATTTTTGACTAAAAGATCTGAAAACTAGAGTCTTAGAGCTTTAAAAAGCTTTTTTTTAATTCTAGATACGACTATTTTTCATTGAAATACAGCTTGTCAAAAATCAACAAAAGATTTAAAAAAGTTTCTTGACCCTTTAATTTTTTCCTTTAGTGTAGAATCGCGATATCTAACAAATGGTGATTTTTAGAAAAAAAAGTATAAGGACCATTTTTATAGATAATTTTAAGATCTATAATGTTTTTCTGAAGTACGTTTTTGATAAAACTTACCGTTTTAAAAAAAAATCCAAAAAACCTAAAATTTTGACGTTTGACCCCGAATAACTTTTTTAGCACTCATGGGAACGATGGGGACTTTTGACACTTTAATTCTAATGGTATACCCAACGTCTCAACCAAAATTTAGCTCTGTCGGAATTTTTGTTATGTGAAATGTCTATTTTGACCGGACTATTTATGTTAAATGAATTCGCTCGTTTAACTTTGTGCAAATATAGTGTTTATTCATTAAAATTAACAATAATTGGACTGTCAATGAAATCATCAACTTTTGTTAAATATGCAACTTTTCGTTTCTTTATTGAAACTTTATCAAGCAACTTAACATGTCAAAAACTATGACAAACATCAAAGATTGTAGGGGGAAAGTGGCATGAAACAGCCAAGTTTTGAAACAGCCATTATCAATTACGCGGTAGTTTTCATACGAATCGTTTATGTATTATTATTGTAAGATAGCAACACTAGCCAGATATCCCCCACAAAAATTTGACCGTTCACCGTCAATAAACGGCGCCGATACGACGTATTGAAGATTTTGTCGTCAAAAAGTAAGGTTTTGAGTTCAGTTTATTTGTTTTCTAACGCCTATACGTACAAAACTAATAATAATATGATTACACTATAATTTTATAGATATATTAGGCCTTCTAATAACGTATATATTTTGTAGACTAATCTTTGATTTCATAGTAATTTTCGAGATTTTGTTTCTTGAGAGAATATGTTTTGAAATAGCCGGACTGCAGTGTAATGAAACAGCCACCTTTTAATTCCATAAAATGCAATAATAATTGTAGTAACAGCAATCAAGAGTGGTACCGATGCAAAATTGTAATGGTTGGGCATATAAATCCTGTGGCATAAAAGGAAATTGCATTATTTTTGCTAAAAACGTTTTTAAGTTTTTGCAATGATTGATCTCAAACGTCAAATTTTTTGACAGTTTCTTAGATTTATGTAAGTAAATATTTTATTGAGAGTTTGCGTTATTTAAAACGTTTTATAATTATATAAGATCTAAAATTATAGCTTAAGTTTATTATTAAATAATATCTTCGTTAATGTGCAGTTTTAATCTTGTAATAAGAACATGGCTTTTTCAAAAATTGGGTTGGCTGTTTCAATACCTATAGGTTATGAAAAAGCCAAATTTTATTTTTTTTATAAATGATTAGAAGTCGAAAAATATCGTTAATTTTGAAAAATGTTTTATGACATTACGTACATAAATGCATGAACAATTACAGATTTAAAAAAAATTTGATTTATTTATGTCCTTCTATATTATTTATCCCTTTTTTTAAAACTGGCTGTTTCATGCCACTTTCCCCCTACATGTTTGACACATGACATGTTAAGTTGCTTGATAAAGTTTCAATAAAGAAACGAAACGTTGCATATTTAACAAGAGTTGATGATTTTATTGACAGTTCAATTCCTGTTAACTTTAATTAATATTTAACAGATATTAAACATTAACATTATGATTATGCTGAAAAACGAAGTGTACAATTTTAGAAAAATTTTAGGTCACAGGAAAATAACTTGCATCGATCAACAACGTTTTATCATTTAAATGAATATGGGATTATATAAAGACTGGGTTGTAACACTTCCATAGACGATCATCTTGACTTTTTGCACCCTATGCTATAAACCGTTCCAACCTATAATTTAATAAGGCACTGATTTTAACGCAAGGCAATTTTAAGACCAAAAAATCAAATTAACAAATTATTCATATTTTAATATTATAAATAACATTAGATCAACATTATGTCTTAGGCGTAGGGTACTTTTTTAAAATGTTTTAAACACAAAGATAAGACAATTTATGTTGAAGTAACGATAAGAAATTCTAAAACTTTTTCGAAGTGCTTTTTGAATTGATTTATATAAAAATGTTTACTAAAATATTTTTCAAATATTTATTTTGGCGACAGAATATTCCACTTAAATTATTATAAAAATTAATAATAGTTAAAGTACTCCAATAGTCAAGCTTCGATAAGTAAAAATTGTAATTATATTAATTAACTGATAACATTTATCAATCCACAATACGTTCAATGTTTGCTTTAACCGAAATTACAATAAATTTTACTTTGGAGATAAATCTGATTAAGGTATTAATTTTTTTTTTGATTTATTTACCAGGTTCTTTACCTCTTTGGGAAAATAAAAAGCATTCCCCGTTTTTCATTTCGAACAATTTCTAAATACTTAAATATACAAATTGTAAATAAAAACCCCTAATGTTTATTATTCATAACATAAACAAAATTTTATAAACCAACATCGTAATTTAAATTCGATTTTAAAGCATAATTTTGTAACTGCACTAACGAAATACAATAAAAGATCCCACTAAGGCGATTACAACAACGGCAATGGAAGTTTCGAGCGAGTTTTCCGAGATAAAACTAGAATTACTAATCTAAGGAAAAAGGCAATAATCAATTTCTAGAAATTAAACTAAACTACTACGGCAGATTCTATTCTTTTTCTATCAACGACCTGCAAAATACTTATTGTTTTTTTAAGTACTTGATTGTTGTGTTTAAAAAAGAGCTTGCGTCAAATAAGGCTGAAAATAAAAATAATTTTTAGCTAAATTTGACCAATAACTTTTATACTTTGAAAAAGTATCTATTTTTTATCATTAAAAATATTTTACGTTTATTTCCAACTGAAATTAACTGGAGAGAGGACATTTAATGTAAATAATTAAATTAAAAAAAAAATTTATTTATTTGCAGAAAAATTTCTCAATTTCAATTATACTCTATATAACATCTCTTAAATAACTATTCAGTTTAAGAGCATAAAGTAAAATGAGTTTAATTTAATTAGTCAAGTAAATAGTTTATTTTATATGTATTATGTTTATTTCTATTTCGATCGGCCTGAAGATAGCATTTTATGGGTTGGACTATCCGGATTGGAACCTAACAAGTCTGATTGTAAATTCTCAGACTAAATACCTAGTCTGAAACTAAACGAATGTGGTTTTCGCAGATTCGCAAGGCAATTTGAATTTGATTCACCTTCTATTGTATTTTATAATTCATTTAATTTGCTTTTTTCAATTTATCTTGATTTCGTAACCGCGAGCGCCATGTATCTGAGTATAATTGAGTGTGTTTCTAATATCTGCCAAAAAAATAATAAATTTTTAAATTGGACTGGGCAAAATTAAATAACGTCTTTTTCAATCTGGTAAAAGTGTCAAAGGAGGTGTATTTAATTCATCAAACTCAAACAAATACAAAAAAGATCAATATTAATATTGTTGTTGCATTATTTATCTAGCTGTACATTTACGATCAATGTTTTAGTGCATATCCTGCAAAAAATAGGCTCTTTCAAGGTACCCGGCAAGTATCAGATTTATCTAATAATTATTAATCATAATGTTTACGTTCAATATCTTTTAATAATGTTTAATGTTAACTGGAATTGAACACTTTCAATAAAACAACTATGATTCATTGTTACAATCTTTCATGTTTGACGCATGTACAATTTTTGAGTTTTGATGGTTAAAATCTTTTTTGTGTTGTTAAGGTATTTTATAATTTATATTTATTTACAAAATACTTCTAGTTATTGTTGGTATACTTTGTTAATTTTCAGTTGCTTAATAAAGTTTTAATAAAGAAACGAAACGTTGCAAATTTAACAATAGTTGTTTTATTGAAAGTGTTCAATTCCAGATAACGTTAAACATTATTAAAAGATATTGGACGTGAACATTATGATTAATTATTATTATTTACAATTGAGGGTTTTTTTCAGTTTTTATAAAATATAAGTTTTCACAAATCTAATTATTGTCACGCTTTATTGGCTGCGCACATTCAAGGGCTCCATTCGCCCTTCATCAAGATCGACATTACGTGTAAAAATATTGGACCGTTTTCTATGTATCCCGATAATAACAAAACATTTTTCTAGAGAAAATGCTCTGCTATATAATTTTAAAAAAGTGAGAAAAATATGTATAATAAATTGAATTTTTAAAAACAGTTTTCAAAATTAACATTATTTAGATCCGTAGACAATTCTTACTAACAAGAAAAGATCTTGCACTGCCCTTTGGATTTTTACTCAAAACCTGTGCAAAATTATTTTAAGGAGTCTAAATAACGTAATCATTGAACATATTAAAATCCACTGCTCAAAAATGAAAAAAACGGAAAAATGTTTAACTCTAAAATTTTATTTTAGAAAACAAATTAAGTATGCCATGAACGTTCTAAACGTTATAGGGTCATTCCATATGAAATCAACAAATGGGGTGTGCCAAATAATTTTTAATTTTAATAAAAAAAATTGTAGATAATCTTTGTGGTGCCAGAAACGCTAAACCACCACCATTTATTTTTTTTATTGTATAACTTCTGAACAGTGCCCATCCGAATTCAAAAATTGGGTCAATTTCATACTTGTACATAATGGGCTATAGCTTTTTATTTAGTAGGGGGAAAGTGGCATGAAACAGCCAAGTTTTGAAACAGCCATTATCAATTACGCGGTAGTTTTCATACGAATCGTTTATGTATTATTATTGTAAGATAGCAACACTAGCCAGATATCCCCCACAAAAATTTGACCGTTCACCGTCAATAAACGGCGCCGATACGACGTATTGAAGATTTTGTCGTCAAAAAGTAAGGTTTTGAGTTCAGTTTATTTGTTTTCTAACGCCTATACGTACAAAACTAATAATAATATGATTACACTATAATTTTATAGATATATTAGGCCTTCTAATAACGTATATATTTTGTAGACTAATCTTTGATTTCATAGTAATTTTCGAGATTTTGTTTCTTGAGAGAATATGTTTTGAAACAGCCGGACTGCAGTGTAATGAAACAGCCACCTTTTAATTCCATAAAATGCAATAATAATTGTAGTAACAGCAATCAAGAGTGGTACCGATGCAAAATTGTAATGGTTGGGCATATAAATCCTGTGGCATAAAAGGGAAATTGCATTATTTTTGCTAAAAACGTTTTTAAGTTTTTGCAATGATTGATCTCAAACGTCAAATTTTTTGACAGTTTCTTAGATTTATGTAAGTAAATATTTTATTGAAAGTTTGCGTTATTTAAAACGTTTTATAATTATATAAGATCTAAAATTATAGCTTAAGTTTATTATTAAATAATATCTTCGTTAATGTGCAGTTTTAATCTTGTAATAAGAACATGTTGGCTGTTTCAATACCTATAGGTTATGAAAAAGTCAAATTTTATTTTTTTTATGAATGATTAGAAGTCGAAAAATATCGTTAATTTTGAAAAATGTTTTATGACATTACGTACATAAATGCATGAACAATTACAGATTTAAAAAAAAAATTGATTTATTTATGTCCTTCTATATTATTTATCCCATTTTTTAAAACTGGCTGTTTCATGCCACTTTCCCCCTACAGGTATTGAAATGGTTCTTTTTTTATTTGAAAGGATCATAAATGTGCATTTTATATAATACAATAAAATTGAACTAAAACAATTAGGAACAAGATAGTGACCATCCGACATTTCCACAATTTTTTCTCATTTTTACGATATTTGATTGGACGCTGTTGCAACCCTGTTGCATATTAAGGGTTGATTTTTTTTACAATAAAGTACTAACCCTTGTGATGTCGTGACATAATAATAATTGTCCTAGAATAAAATCTTCTACGAAAAAACTAATGGTGAACATTGACAATTTTGAAAAAAGCTCAACTTTGACCTCAAAAAACCCATGTGGAGGAAAAAAAACAATCTGAAATTTTCAGGAAATATAGTCTATATTTTCGTTAATTATGTCCAATTAGTGCCGTTCTGTTATTTTCACCTCTTTAGGAAATATGATTTTTTTAAAAGTGCTACTTTTACAAATAAATATGAAAATAATCTGGGAGTTTGACAATTTATAGAAGTTTTCTAACTTATTTAAACTATTAGAATTATGTCAATCTATAATAAAAATAATCAAATAAAAGTCAAAATTTTCAAATTCTGTTATTTATTAAAAATAATATAATAACAATAAAAAACACACGATCCTATCATCGTTTTGTCCCCATCTCAAATAATAAATTAAAAGTGCAACGATATTCTAGCTCAGAAAATTTCAAGATAGTAAAAATTTGTAATAAAAATAAATAATGTATACCTTCATGTTTTTTTTGATAAATAACTGAATTTGAAAATGTTGACTTTTATTTGATTATTTTTATCATAAATTGACATAATTTTAATAGTTTAAATAAGTTATAAAACTTCTATAAATTATCAAATTCCCAGATTATTTTCATATTTATTTGAAAAGTAGCACTTTAAAAAAAATCATATTTCTTAAAGAAGTGAAAATAACAGAACGGCACTAAATGGACATAATTAACGAAGATATAGACTATATTTCCTGACAATTTCAGATTGTTATTTTTTCCTCAACATGAATTTTTTTGGGGTCAAATTTGAGCTTTTTTCAAAATTATCAATGTTCACCATTTTTTTTTGTAGAAGATTTTATTTTAGGACAATTATAATTATGTCACGACATCACAAGAGTTAGTACTTTATTGTAATAAAAAATCAACCCTTAATATGCAACAGGGTTGACACAGCGTCCAATCAAATATCGTAAAAATGGGAAAAAATTGTTGAAATGTCGTATGGTCACTATCTTGTTCCTAATTGTTTTAGGTCAATTTTATTGCATTATATAAAATGCACATTTATGGCCCTTTCAAATAAAAAAAGAACCATTTCAATACCTGTTCTAAATAAAAAGCTACAGCCCATGGGGAAGTTAACCGGTTGTGGGCACCCCCGAATAACTTTTGATCGTGAGCAGATACAGGTGTTTTCACGATCGTCATTTGTTCTCAATGTCAGCACTATGTTTTATTGCTAATATAAAGCGAACAGACGCATATACGTAGTAGCTACGCGTTATTTCATGTTTTCATCTCTAAAAATGTACCGCGATGTAATCGTTTATTGTGTTTAAAGTGCGATAAATAAAAGTAACTTATTGCAAAAGGTTGGTCTAATGTAAATATATGCAGGATATTAAATATATTTTATAATTTTAATTTTGATTCAATCTAAACCTTCGTGAAATAAATTTGCCAGTCATTTGTCGACAGCTATGAATTTTCCAGTTGTGGGCACCTACATTTTACTAGTTGTGGGCACTTAAGTTTTTGCCATTTAAACCTTGTATTTCGCTGACAATTTGTCGAATGTTGTTGTTCATGTTAACATAACCCCCCTGCGGAGTCTAGGGGTGTAGCCGCGGCCTAATTTCGAGGGGGGCAGGCAAAGACCCCGCTCGAGTATCATGTACGACAAAAATGTAAAGATATCAAAACTTTTTCCAATAATAAAAAAAAAATTAAACATTTTTGCTTTTGGATTTCAAACAGACTTCTTTTCACAACTCGATTATTGAAAATCAGATTTTCGGTTGTCGAGCATCTTTGACAGACCAATTCATATAACTCGAAAATTGTAAATAATATATTTACAAAATTTTTGCGAATTTTTTAGTGCATTTTTAGACATGTCGTTTTCAAAAATCAATTTTGATGCGTATATTGGAGCCGTTTGACGTTGATCCCGTGAAGTCCACTGCGAAAGCCTATTTTAAATTTTATTTTCATAACTGAAGGCTTTGAATATGAATAAATTGTGTTTTTTTTCTATATAGTGGCATTTTACTCCGTATTTTCCCATTTTGAGGAGATTTTCCTGATGTGCCCACAACCGGTTAAAAGAAATTGCATGAAGAAAAATGACTACTTTATGAAAAGTTAAAAATGTTTTTTTTTTTAATTGATATAAAATTAATTCCTTTGCCAGTAGTTAGCTAAGGTCTCTAGCTTCCCGATAATATGCTCATTCTGCATAAATAATGAGTTGGTCAAAAGTTATGGCCTAAATAGCTAACTGTGCCCATAACCGGTTAACTTCCCCTACAAGTATGAAATTGACCCAGTTTTGATTTCGGATGGGCACTGTTCAAAAGTTATACAATAAAAAAAATAAATGGTGGTGGTTTAGCGTTTCTGGCACCACAAAGATCATCTACAATTTTTTTTATCAAAGTTAATAATCATGCGACACACTTTTTAATTCAAATTTGTTGATTTCGTATGGAATGACCCTATAATTTTTTCTTTCTAGTTCTTTCATTTTTCAACAATAGATTTTTTAACTCAATGATACCAATTAAAAAAAATGATAAATATTCATTTATAAATTATTTTAGTAAGACCACTTAAAATAATTCTGTACAGGTTTTGAGTAAAAAACATTTTTTGTAAATAATAAAATAGTAATTAGCATCTATCGGGTTGGCAAGTAAGTAATTTCGGTCCTTTGGTACAAAATAAAACTCAATTTATTTATACAAAAGTTGCATTTTAATCAACTATAAATGTACCATTTTCTTCGATAATCTTTTGCCATCTTTTTGCTAACCTCGTATTGCACATTCGTAGAACTTCTGGTCTTCAGTAAAACACTGAACCAAATGCAATTTCAGGTCATCAACATTAGTAAACTTTTTACCATTTAAACGCCATCGATTTGTGGACACCGACATTACTTTCTTGGCAGCCCTATAATTCGTTTTCAGGACTGCCTACCGTTAAATAAAGGCAATCTTTCTACTGAAAAATAATGCAAATAACATGTATTACATAATTTTCAAAGATACGGAAAATTGCTTTACATATAAGAGATGATTTTATTTTACAGTATCATTTTTAGACTGGGTATCAATTTTTAAAATGATTTCTGTCAGATCTAATCAAATATGTTGGGTCAAGAGGTTTTCTTGCAAATCGCTCCAAAATTGGTTGAAAAATTATTTCACCCTTCCGTTAATAGATACTTTAAATTATTGGATGGTGAAAGGCTGTAGCAGCTTTCTAGCATTTTTTTATCGAACATATCTATAAAACCTATTTATGTAGGTATAAAAATTTGAGCAGAAAATAAATAATTTTTTTTAAGTTGCACTCGAAATAAAATAAAAATAATTATTTAACAAATTGTATTTATAATTTCCAACGCGCCAGTGTTAAAGCAATCAAAATTAAAAAGAAAGGTGGACATAGTAATTATTAAGTCCATTATAATGGAAGTTCTCCTAAGGGTTGCGAAATATTAGATTAGGGTCGTAATATCAGCTTACAATACTTAAACGTTTCAACCCCAAACCTTAGCTCATTTCACCTCTAAAATAATTAAGTCATAAACGTTTACAATATAACTGCTTACATTAGCTGCTATTCAAAACATATATTTTCATTTAAAAAAGACATATGAGCTCAATAAGTGTATAGAGGGAAAGTGGCATGAAACGGCCAGTTTTAAAAAAAGGGATAAATAATATAGAAGGACATAAACAAATCCATTTTTTTTATATCTGTAATTGTTCATGCATTTATGTACATAATGTCATAAAACATTTTTCAAAATTAACGATATTTTTCGACTTCTAATCATTTATAAAAAAAATAAAATTTGGCTTTTTCATAACCTATAGGTATTGAAAGAGCCAACCCAAGTTTTGAAAAAGCCATGTTCTTATAACAAGATTAAAACTGCACATTAACGAAGATATTATTTAATAATAATCTTAAGCTATAATTTTAGATCTTATATAATTATAAAACGTTTTAAATAACGCAAATTCTGGATAAAATATTGACTTACATAAATCTAAGAAACTGTCAAAAAATTTGACGTTTGAGATCAATTATTGCAAAAACTTAAAAACGTTTTTACCAAAAATAATGCAATTTCCCTTTTACGCCACAGGATTTATATGCCCAACCATTACAACTTTGCATCGGTACCACTCTTGATTGTTGTTACTACAATTATTATTGCATTTTATGCAATTAAAAGGTGGCTCTTTCATTACACTGCAGTCAGGCTCTTTCAAAACATATTCTCTCAAGAAACAAAATGTCGAAAATTACTATGAAATCACAGATTAGTCTACAAAATATATACGTTATTAGAAGGCCTAATATATCTATAAAATTATAGTGTAATCATATTATTATTAATTTTGTACGTGTAGGCGTTAGAAAACAAATAACTGAACTCAAAACCTTACTTTTTGACGACAAAATCTTCAATACGTCGTATCGGCGCCGTTTATTTACGGTGAACGGTCAAATTTTTGTGGGGATATCTGGCTAGTGTTGCTATCTTAAAATAATAATACATAGACGATTCGTATGAAAACTACCGCGTAATTGATAATGGCTCTTTAAAAACTTGGCTGTTTCATGCCACTTTCCCCCTACTTACAAAAATTGTGTAAATTCGTATGCGCATTTTTTCTACGTTTAGAAGGAAAAGGTAAAAAAGTAAACAGCCTGTTTTAATCGATATTAAAATTTTTTAAAACAACAAATAAAAAATTAAAAGGAACATATAAAGAGGAAAATTTGTAGAAGTAATTTAATTTCAACCTCAATACATACGAGTAACAATCGATTGAGGTTTGGCAGAAGAGTAATTGTTGCTCCTTGGGGTAAAATACACTCATCGGTAATCCCTCTGCGAACATTCTCTCTTGTTTATCTTTTCACGATTGTTTTACTTCGACAAATCTATTGCTTGACTGAAATGATTGTTACATTTCCAATTTTCTTCGTGCCTCCGAAAATTACTTCTCATTTTCCATTTTAAAAATGTTTAACATACTTTCCCAACTTAAAGAATAACAAAAAATCCTCTCATGACGATTTATCAAGCGATAAGCGGAACAACAAATTAAGTAAAGCTTAAGATTGCATTTACAGCGTTAGAGCTGTAAATTTTCTTAATCTAAATGCTTGGAGTTATTTTTCATTCCATCTAATTCGAGAAATTTTTATATGAAACTCTTAAAAAGGGTGGCGGTTTTATTTTGCTTCGTCATATTTTATATTGCTCGATAAATTGCTCCGGGTCTCTACTATTCATTACTTTGAGGATGGATTAATTTTCTATGTTAAATTTCAGAGGCGCTCTAAGTGATCTCGTTTTTATTTCAATTTTTCTCGAGAGAAAAGTTTTGCTAACGGTGTTCTTTGTGGTGGATTACGAAAATTTCTTGCCTAATCTTTCGTAATTTTTTTAATAATTTTTTTTTCGCTAAAATTAAAACTAAAACGATCTGAATAAATAAGAACTGGTACACCACTGTAGTAAGGATGAATTTAATCTTCAAGAAAAATGGTTTATGTCCGCTCTTGCAAAGCTTTCGGTTCAGCTTGCACATCGCTTAGGGATGGATCAAAAACAACTTTATTAAGAAATTTTAATTTTTTTACTAAAGCGTAATATGTCTAACTTATTAGGTCTTTTTTAAAATTGCCATAACGAAGGAAAACGTCATTAATAGCAATAAACTACGTTTGATTATGTAAACACGACAAATTAGTGAAAAAAGTATTTTACTGTAATTCAAAGTTGCGTTATCCTTTAGATTGGTGTTTACTTTAGCTTAATATTTGTTTTGCCTACTCGTTAATTTCGTTCTCACATGAGTGACTAATTGGATGGGTGACTTTGCAAATGTTGCTTGTAATTAATTTTACTATGTTTTGATAAAATTGTAAGTAAACTTTATTGTTTTGTAATTTTTATTTAGTTTCTAAAAATTTACTTTCTATTTGTTTGTGTTACTATTGGACATAGTATATACAGTCTAGTGTCAAAATAATTCGGACACCCACCCAATGTATAGTTTATGATGTAGTCCTAGCTTAAAAATTCATAAATATATTTTTTAAAATACTCAAACAAAACAAAAGGCTATAAAGTAGGTGAATATTATGAAACAAAAATTAATTTTATGAAAAAATAAGATCTTATAGAGTCATGTGGGGTAACTGTATGCAGTTTTGAGAAAATGACTTCCAGAATAAAACTGTTTTATAATTTGAAACAAATCACCCTTTATTGTCTTTCATTAGACATTTCTAAATAATAATAGAACATGAAATTTGAATTATCTTTATAATTATAAGTTATAATGAATTGTTTAAGTAACACGGGAAATGCGGCCACTTGCCCGCATCAATGGGGAAAGTGTCCGCACGTCTTTTAATTCCGACTAGAAGGTTGTTTTGTGTTCCAAATAATTTGCTTTCTTTCTTTAGTTTTATCTTTTTTATTCTTTTTAAATTTTGACCTATCTTTGGTTTTCGTCATACTATTTACCTTCTTCTATCAGCTTCTTAGCTGCATCAATTTGTTTTTTGGTGCAAACCTTCTGACCGGGACACTTCCTTATATATAATAAGTATACTTATTCGGCATTATAGATCTAGAAATCAACACAATATTCTACGTTAATTAAGGATTTACTGTACAGGTTTGAGCATTGCGGACACTTTACCCGCGTACACTTACCCGTTACGTTAGAGACAATAGAAAAAGATAGTACGCGAATGTAATTTATCTGAGACGAAATCCATAAGTTTACATGAAATATTTATTAGTTTCTTCTATCTGTACATACTGTCCAATCGTAGTCAGCCCTGTTGTATTTCTGTACCACGCTGTCCTATTTGTACAAAAATTATGAGAAAATGGCTCAAATACAATATTATCGGATAATTCTTGACAACCCCACACTTCAAGCGCATTGACGCATTCCCTTTACTCGTCCTTCAAATGTAAACTAAATGCGCTGCGATTCGGTTGTTCAGTGACAACCATACTCTTAGGAAGTTGATTGCGGACACTTACACTCTGCGTATGGTTACCCACATTACTCTACATTTGTAAACCAAAAAAACATAAAAAACGAAGGGTACAAAAGTATTCGGACACAGGTAATTAAACAGTGACCGCCGGATAAGTCGCGCCATTTGTGATTACTTTTTCTTAGTAGCAATATGATGATTTTTGTATTGTATAAATATTGTGTAGCATCTAAAAGTAATATTACAATGTGAAAATAACGGGGGCAAATAGCATAACAAATATGGGGGAAAGTTATTAGAAAAAGTCTTACATGGTAGTCAATTTATAAACAAATAGCATTAATAAAATTAAAGATCAATCTAGTACCTCCCTCTCTCAAAACAGAATATGATTGTATCGTGAAGAGCTCTTCCAACATTTTGCAGCATCATGGGATTATTTCAATAGCACACGCTCCTGCGGTATTTTCTAGATGATGAATGTCCCTGAATGGACAATGCTTAAAAACTTTACTTTTCAAAAAAACCCCACAAAAAGAAATTGCACAGCGTCTAAAGAATCTTGAAGTTCTCAATATTGAAAAGTACAATTTCAAATTTTTATTATTGGTGTAGGTGGTCTTATAATGTATAAGCATTATTAATGAATAACGTCAAATGGAAGACATTCCGAGTATTTCGGGGCTCCGCTGTCTACTAACAAAAAAATTACAAACAACAACATATCACTTATGTCTGCAAGACGAATTTTGAAAAGATATAAATTCTGCCCGTATAAATCCAGATCTGTTCAAACTCTGCAAGGATGAGACCTGGACACCATACTCTACTGCAGCTTTTGGTTTCAAGCGCGATATGGCAACGCGCACCCCCACCTTAGGACGTCTGACATCACTGTAAAACACGGACTAGATTCGATTCATAGAAAACCCATATACAGGGTGTCCCAAGTTGAGTAGGCTAACATGGGTATCTTTCTTATTAGTGAAGATAGAAGTTTGGTTAAATAAGCAATGTTTGCAGTTTTAGGTGACAATTCAGATTCCGGCGAGAAAATTTCAAAATTCTGAATAGTTCCAAAGTCATTGTAACAATACTGAAAATAGTCATCTTCTTTAATGTCAAATAACTTCGTAATTATAAAAATTTTAATATAAAAGTTACTAGGTTTCATAAAATAAAGGGTCTTTCAAATTGAGCGCCCTTCTTTAAAACTAAATAAAACATAGATAGCGCATTGAATTTGTCTGGTTCTTTTAATATTTAAGAAGTGTAATGTATGACATTAATAAAAATGAAGTGGTACACTATACAAAAGCGCGTTATATTGTTGTATTATTTTATGAAACCTGCGTTCTGTGAAAAATCTTTTTAGAAAATTACGTGATTCTTATTGTTTACATAATCGTCTATCTAAAAGGACTATTAGTCGAATTGTTCAAAAATTTTAAGAGACTGATTCCGCAGAAGATAAAAAAATAAAAAAACATAATCTTGTTGGTCGTTCACAAGAGCACATTGATATGATTCGTGAAAGTGTTGCTGAAAAGCCTGAAATGTCCATTAGTCAACGATCACAACAAGTTGGACTCAGTAAAACAACATGGCGTATTTTACGAAAGGATTTATTTCTAAAGGCATATAGGGTCCAAATAATAAAGGAATTAAACCCCTTCGACGATTCAAAACGTCGTACATTTGTCAATTGGATTACCAAATGATTTCACACCGTTGGTTATTTTCTTTGGGGTCATGTAAAAAATCAAGATTATAGTAGCAATCCACAATTGATTATTGAACTAAAGAATGAAATTATTCGTGTTATTGGTGAAATAGAGCCTCAATTATGTCAAAATGTCATCCAAAATTGTGAACGTGTGTGGAACTACAAAAGGTGGTCATTTGACAAGTATTATTTTTTGTGTTTAAATGTCATACATTTTACTTCAATTATATCAATAAAAACTTTTGAAAATCAATGCAAATTATGTGTTTTATTTAGTTTTAAAAAAAAAGCGGTCAATTTGAAACATCCTTTATAAGTGAAAATTAAGTCAAAATTAAATTTAAGATGGCGACTTCCAAGATATTAATACTAACTTTTTTATTTTAAATCGAAACCATATTGGATTTTTAGATAGTTAAATAGGGTTTTTTTTTTGTTTCACCCATGTATAACAACTCATATTTAAATAAAAATTATTAAGAATATTAAAGGTTTTAGTTTTAAATCAAGTAGCCATGAATTACCAAAAAAACAATAAAACAGGCAAATACAAGCCAACGTCATTAAATTTATTTTTTTGAGTGATATTGTAAGTTTTTTGAATAATAATTACACAGGCCTGCAAATTTTTGGTCATGACGTCTTCTCTACAATTTGACAACTGATTCTGGGGTATTTTGATGCGTTGATTACAAATATGAACTCCGTTTTTCTCCATCACCCATAGATTTTTTGGAAAAGTTACAAATAGAATTTCGAAAAAAACACGTTTTCTCACAGAAAAAAATATATAAATAAAAAAGTAGCTGCTTTCTAACTTTGAAAACTATTAAAATATAATTAGAAGACATTGTTAAGATACAATGCCTATTAATTTTCTTTTTGAAATCTGCTGTGGCAGTCCACATAAATAAAACACTAGGTTTTGTAAAATTATTATAATTTGTGAAAAGGTATTAAAATAAAATACACATGTCAAAAACTGAGAACGTCTTGCTCTTTACGGAGAATCGAACGGACTAACGAATCTTTACAAAATACACAAGGTCGAGAAATCGAATAGTTATCTCAGCTTTAAATAAACGAATAATAAAGTGTTTAAATTTGTACACAACGAAGAATATATAAATTACATATAAAATAAAGAATCTCTACAATACTCACCCCCGAGTGAATTACGCGAACGATCACATAAAAAAAAATAAATAATATATATATAATTTACAAATTGTTAAGACTAATGAAAAAAATAATTATAACAGATAAAAAATAATTATACTGTTAATCTTAATTTAAACAATGTTAATTAATTAATAATAATAGTAATTAATAATAAGTACTAATAAAAAAAAACAAAAAAAAAAAAAAAAAAAAAAAACAAAAAAAAAAAAAAGACGACGTATGTCAGTGAGTACGCACGTATAAATGTCTTTAAAGATTGATTTTTAATTTATTTCCTTTGTTAACTGCGCTTTTGCGACAATGCCTCGTGAAAAGTCTTCTGTGTACTGCGGGATGTGTTGTCAACAAATTTGTGATTTGTCGATGGCTGAGACGGCTGGCACAGCCTGTAAACATAAATTTCACACAATGTGTATTATGGTTCGTTGTTGTTTACAAGCGAAATCAGATGTCAAAGGCTTCATTGCCGATAAATGTCCGGTATGTCCGGTACCTCTGGATTCTTATGCGGTGTTAGTACAAATAAATAAGAAGTTAGATTTGTTGACAGTTTTAGACTCTAAGCTCACTACTTTGACAGAGCGTGTAGATAAAATTCAGGATAGTTACATTTTGCTAGAAAATCGTGTTTCGAAACTGGAGTCAAGACGTTTGCCAAATATCGAGTCATCAACTGGCGCTGCGTTTGTTAAGCAAGTTGCAAATTGTATAAAAGCAACTACTGACATAAATATAGAAAAACGTCAGCTAGAATTGGAGACAAGGATGCTCAGTGATCAATTTGTTATTTCAGGAGTCTCTGAGACGATTTCTGAGACGACTTCTAGTAATTTGGTGCATACTGTGGTCAGGTTAGGTTCGCTATTGGGTGTTCCGGATCTAGCAGTGGATTGTTTTCATTATGTAGACAGGATTGGAAAGAAAGGTGGTCCTGGTGGAAGCCGAGACATTATAGTTAAGTGTAAGTCGCCGCAGCTTGTTGGCACCTTTGTCTCAGCTAAGAAGAAACATCGGGACTTTACAGCAAATATTTTGTACCCGCAGCTAGATAAGATACCAATTTATGTCAGCAAGAGATACCCTTCAACGTTATATAAGCTAAGACAATCTGTAATAAAGAAGTATCCGGCGATTAATAGAAGAAATGTCTGGATTGCTGGTTCCAGTGTTTGTATAAAATTGAAAGAGGGATCTGAACCAATTAAGGTTTATCCGTCTACAGATCTGGGCAATGTCCCGGGTCTATCAGCATAATATTTGAATATTGACTCTGTACAACTCCCTTCGGCTGCTGTTCTTGTGCATATTAATCAACTAAAAATTTGTCACCTTAATGCTCAGTCTCTTGTGCCCCATATTGACGAATTTCGAGAATATTTCAGATCTAACTATTACGACGTTATTGCGGTGTCGGAGACTTGGCTCAATTCAAACGTTGTTGATGCTCAAATCAGTTTGCCCATGTTCCATCTACATAGAAACGATCGGAAACGTCGGCATGGCGGTGGGGTTGCTATATTTGTGCGAAATATATTCTCGTCGCGGATTGTTGCGTGGTCACACAATAACTGGGATGGTCGTCCTGAATATTTATTAATTGAACTGTGGTCTGTTGACAAGAAAAAATTTTAATTAGTGTTATTTATAGACCACCACATACTGCTCTGCTGAAAGACTTTGAAGAAGACTTTGACGTACTTCTGCCGGTATATAATAACATTGTAATTATTGGAGACTTGAATATTAATATGCTACATGATACCTATGAAACCAAATGCCTTAAAGACTTTTGCAATGTTCACAGCTTGTATTTAGTTCCGTTCAGTAGTACTCATCATACTTCTACGTCTGATACGTGGATTGATCATTGTATGGTAAATGATCAGTCAACTGTGATTTCTTCTGCTCAGACATTAGAGCCTTTTCTATCGGGACATGATGCTATATCTGTCTGTGTGGATTTTACAGTACCCAGACAGCAGTTTAAGCAATTAAGATGTCGCAATTGGAAACTGGTAAATCGGGAGTCTATAGAGAGGCAACTGTTGAGCTGTAGTTTGCCTGTTGTGGATTACAGTATCTCCATAAATGATTTAATCTCTGATTTAAATCAAGGTATCCTTCGAATTCTAGATGGAATTGCCCTGAACACGTGATTAAAACTTCTCGTCCGCCTGCTCCATGGTTCACTAATGATATTCGTGGGCTTCAGCGTAGAAGAAATAAGTTATATAGGATTTTAGAAGAACTGGGTATGCCTATGCTGAGTACTGCAATATTCGTCGTTTAGTTAAACAAAGGATTACCAAAGCTAAAAAGGAGTTTTTGCAAACAAGAATTGGAATTACTCGAGCCCCAAAAGTCATCTGGGATGATTTCCGAAGGCTTGGGCTTCTTAAAACTAAGTCTTCAATATGTCCGCCAGATCTAGATGGTGACAAGTTAAATGACTACTTCGTGTTAGCAGGTGGTGGTAGTAGTGTTAGTCAGCAGTTTCAGACTGTTTGTTCGTGTGTTGAGAATGAGAAACAGTTTAAATTTGTGGCAATTACGCCAGAAGATGTTCAACGAAATTTGAGTCGTGTAACAACTAATGCTGTAGGCCCGGATGGCTTCTCGATAAGATATTATAAGCAGTTACTGCCTTACTGCTTGCAGTCAATTGTTGACTTCTTCAATGTGTCGTTATCTACTTCAGTGTTTCCTCAGCAGTGGAAAGATTCATTTGTGCTACGATTCCAAAGGTTAGGTCTCCTCTGCAGTACAGTGATTACAGGCCCATTTCTATTCTATGCCCGCTGTCCAAAGTGCTTGAGCGCTGTGTTTATGATCAGATAATTAGCTACATTACAGTGAATAACTTATTGGATCCGTTTCAGACTGGTTTTCGAAAGGAGCAAATACTCAGACTGCCGTAATTCGGTTTTGTGATGATATACGTGTAGGGATTGATAAACACTTGGTTACCATTGCTTTGTTTTTTGACTTTTCCAAAGCATTCGACAGTGCCGATCATCTACTGGTTTTGTTAAAGCTTAAGGATCTAAATTTATCGGAGAATGTCCTGAAGTGGTTTAGCTCGTACTTGAGTGATAGGCGACAAGCAGTGAAGATTGAAGAGGTGCTATCTTCGTGGAAATCGGTGCGTAGTGGTGTTCCGCAGGGTAGCGTCCTTGGCCCGCTGTTATATACCTTGTTTGTGACTGACCTTGGTAAGCTTATTGACTGCAATCATATTTTTATGCTGATGATTTAGTGATTTATAATACCTGTAAAATATCTGAAATTAGGCAGTCTGTTGAGTGCATTAACGATACTATTTTGAAGATAGAGGCTTGGTGTTGTAACAACTTACTTAGGCTTAATGCAAGTAAAACAAAGGCTTGCATTTTGGAAGTCCGCAACATGTGAAAGATTCAGCGTGTTTAAATGCACTAAAAGTTGTAGTAAATGGGATACCAATTGATTATGTTATTTCTATAAAGTACCTTGGTATTATAATAAACAGTACTCTGTCATGGCATGAGCAGATAGTGTCAGTCAGTAACCAGGCTATGGGATGCTTAGCGCGTCTAAAGATGAATAGTGGTGTATTAAATACTGAGATGCGAAGAAGACTGGTTACTGCGCTGATACTGCCAATATTTGACTACTGTAGTGCTGTTTATACTAACATCTCTGGTAGACTTCAACAAAGATTGCAACGCAAGTTTAATTCGTGCATTAGATTCATTTACGGTGTGCCGAGGTCGAATCATATCACCCCCTACAGGCGTAGGCTTGGCTGGTTGACTTTGCAGAGCAGGCGAGAATTCTTGATTATGTGCCAGGTGTATAAGATGTTGCATTTACATCATGATAAGCTGCTCCATGATAACTTTCAAATTATGTTATCCATTAGAGATCGCGCTGAGCGTAAGAATGATGTGTTTTACCAACCAAGATTCAGAACAGTTAGTTATGAACGTTCGTTTTGTTAACAGCTATAAAGACATGGAATAAGCTACCATCAGAACTTGTTGCCTTAGTTATTTTAACAGAATTTAAATCTGCATGTTACCGTTGGTTTTTTGATAGAGACGTTTAAGTTGTTCAGATTCAATATTAATAGTATAGTCAAAATTAACATTTTTATTTTCCTTATTGTCTTATTGTGTTTAATGTTATTCTGATTTTGTTATTATTATATTAATTTTAATACTCACTATGTATATATTGATATTTTACGGCCCTTAAGGAACACTTGTTCTAGGGTCGCTTTCCTTTTAAATTAAAAAAAAAAATACAAAATAAATACAAAAGAAATATATATAAATGTACAATTATTCTTTGTACGAAAAATGTACGCGGCGGCCACTACGGGTTGTTTTAGGCACAACCGTAGCTGTAGGTGCCTCATTTGGCAAATGATGTTTATGTATCTTCGAACGTTGACAGCTAAGATACTGTTTTACCCAATTAGATATATCACGGCGCATATTTGGCCAAACAAAACGTTCAGAAATAAGATGAACTGAAGATCTAACATCAGGATGAGATAAATCATGTAATTGATGAAAGATAATTTTACGAAAAGAGAGTGGAACAAATGGACGATGATTACTTGTTCTCACATCACAATAAAGTTGTAAATTTGCTGAAATACAAGGTTTCAGCTCTAATGAAAATTTACTGTTTTTATTTCGTAGTTCATCGTTTAATTGATCATCATTTTTTTGAGCTTCTGCTAAAGCAGTAAAATCCAAGAGATCATTTTTAGTAATAGCATCGATTTCGATGCGCGATAAAGTATCAGCAACTACATTGCCAGAACCACAAATGTGACGAATGTCAGTAGTAAACTGAGAAATAAATTCTTTATGACGATATTGTCGAGGACTAGAATTTGTTTCTTCTCGATTTGGAAAAGCGTTAATTAACGGTTTGTGGTTAATAAAAATACAAAATTGTCGACCATCTAACATATATGAAAATTTGCGAACAGTTTTGTACATAGCGTAAAGTTTGCGATCGTAAACAGACCATTTTCTTTCAGGAGCATGAAGTTTTCTCGAAAAGAATGCTATTGGTTGCCAGTGGTTGTCAACCAGGTGATGCAGAACACCTCCTATCGCCATATCCGATGCATCGACCCAAATGCTTAACGGAGCATTTGGATTCGGATAATGTAAAAGTGTTGCAATTGCAAGAGCTTGCTTGGAATGCTCGAAAGAATTAACTTGATCTTGTTCCCAGCTAAGAATATCTGTAGGTTTTGGAACAACTTCAAAAACTTTAGCCTTTTTTTATTTTTACGACTTTCGGTAAAACGTACCAAAGGTTCTAAAAGATGAGCGGCATTTTTAATATGTCGACGATAAAAGTTAAACATGCCCAAGTATCTACGAAGTTGAGTAATCGTGGTTGGGCGAGGAAAATTAATATTCGCTTCTACGCGATCAGGTAAGGGTTTAATGCCATCCTTACTAAGATATGAACCAAGAAATTTTATTTTAAAAACGCCAAATAAACATTTATCAATGGAGATACGAAGTCCGTATTCATTTAAACGTTGAAATAAATGCTGTAAGTCACGTGCGTGTTGTTCTTCGTCTTCACTCGCGACGAGAATGTCATCGATGAAACCATAGACGCTGTTAAGTCCACGTAAAACTTCGTCGATAAAACGTTGAAAGGTAGCACTCGCGTTGCACATGCCAAACTGCATTCGCGTGCTTTCGAATAGTCCAAACGGAGTAATTAGCGCAGATTTCGGTACATGCGGAGGAAAAATTGGTATTTGGTGAAAAGCTTTTACTAAATCTAATTTGGAAAATATCTGTTTTCCGAACAGCTGTGACGTAAAGTCAGTAATATTTGGAACCGGATACTTATCCTTTACAGAAACTTTGTTTAATGCGCGGTAGTCACCAGTTGAACGAAAAATGTTTCTTGAGTGAGGAACGAGATGTAAAGGTGTACTCCACGGAGATTTAGATGGGCGCATCTGTCCAAGTCTAATTTGTTCTTCAAACTCTCTCTTCGCCAATTTTAATTTATCTGGCGAAAGAGGTCTAGGTTTTTGAGAAATTGGTGGACCATGAGTCTCGATATAATGGAAAACATTGTGTTTAATGGGTTGATGAACTGACGAGGGTTTAATTAAATCTGGAAATTTTGATAAAATATTCAACCAACGAGAAGAAGAATCTAAAGGTTTAAATTCGAGGGAATAAATGTCTATCGGTCGGATAACACCAATACAAGATAAATTTGTATTCGAATCTAAAAGACGTTTGTTACGGATATCGATAAGTAGACCATACTTATGTAAAAAGTCGGCACCTATTATCGGAGTGGAAACATTACCGATTAAAAAGGTATGCAAAAAATCGCGACTTAGATTCAGGTCAATACTTAAGATACTTTGCGAATAGACTGGAATGGAAGAATTATTCACAGCCTGAAGCTAACAAATGGGAGACCTTCTCTTAAACTCAGAGGTAGCTGGGAGAATCGTGACATCGGAACCGGAGTCAACGAGGAAATTAATTCCCAAACTACGCTCGTAAATAAAAAGACGACGATTTGCCGTCATTATGCACTGTCGTGACCTTTTCCCGCAAAAAATTTGCATCCTAGGGCACATTTGCGTGCTTTAAAACTAAATTTATGGTGATACCAACAAATATTGTTTTTAACAGAGATGCGATTGCGAGATGTGGATCTGGAGCGATTACTGTTCCGGCTACTATTATCATTTGTACCGCGTCGATGATTTCGCTCTCTAAAAGAGGTTTCTAATGAATTTACGGCAGTTGTTAGCTTATGAACCAAATTCGCAAGTTCCACATTTGCGTCATTCGCCGTAGAAACCATGTTAACAGAAGCAAGGGATGGTGTACTCTCCATAATCTTGTCAGCCATGTTGGCTAAAACTTCAACTTTACTATCGCTTGCTGCTAAAATCTCGCGAACACGAGTTGGCATCTTAGACATAAAAATTTGTTTCAAAATAACATCCGAAATTTCGTTGCCCGCGAGAGATTTCATCTCGCGATACATATCGGTAGGTTGCCTATCCCCCAGCTGTTGACGATCTAGAAGTTGCTGAATGTCGGATGAACGAGATGGAGCCATCCTATCGATTAACTTCTCGCGTAAAAATTCGTATGGGTTTGGATTATTGTCGATATCGCCGGTAAGAATAATATCTTTTACCTTGTTTGCTGCGATAGGAGACAAAGCCTGCAAAACATAGTTGTATTTTGTTCTAGATACCGTTATCACAGGAGAGGTAGTTTGAAATGCAGCTTCAACCATCTTGAACCAAAAACGAATATCCTCGTTGAATACAGGCAACTTAGGAGTAGTTGCAGAAATCTGAGGTACATTTTGTATTGTAACGAGCCTGCTAGCGACCTCTATTGACTATTTGGCTAGCTCAGGCGTTCGGGAATATTCTAGAGATGGCGTGTGGACGGAATATCATAGAAGTTCGAGAATAGGTAAGAAGCTTCGTCTTCGGGTTTATATAAGGCGAATGGAGTACACCGTAAGGCAGTCTCGGTGGGACACTCGATCGACGAGTGTCTCCGAATGAGTCTCCTCACTGGAGTGCTCGGGGAAGAGTTTGAATCTTCAAAGATAAGGCGGGCAACAGTGTAAATAAATTACCGAAGTTTTAATATTCACAACCCTAGTTCGAGCCCCCCCAGCAAACATGTTACATTGGTGTCAGGTGTGGGGTTGTGAATATTCGGGAGTAAAAATAAATAATTAATAATTAGTAATAAAGTAAGTGAAAATAAATATGGCTAATGGAAATCTACTTAAAGTCACCGCACTTAAAGAAAATTTTGAAGAACCAGATACACTTGGATTCAAGGCTTAATTGGAAAAACGTTTAATAGCAGCATTGGAATATAAATGTTATATTCCGGAAGAATACACGGTTAAGTGTGCTGAAGATATCCGCTCGGCAATAAAAAAAAAAAAATAATAAAATGAAAGGGCAAGCGATTGGAAGATCTGGAAGTCGTGTCGAATATAAATCTAATTGAAAATTCCGGAAGAATGAAGAGGCAAGTGATTAGAAGATCTGGAAGTGGTGCGCCAAATATAGAGCTAATGGAAAATTTCGGAAAAATGAAGAGGCAAGTGATTAGAAGATCTGGAAGTAGTGCACCGAATATAAAGCTAATGGAAAATTCCGGAAGAATTAAGAGGCAAGTGATTAGAAGACCTGGAAGTAGTGCACCGATTATAAAGCTAATGGAAAATTCCGGAAGAATGAAGAGGCAAGTGATTAAAAGATCTGGAAGTAGTGCACCGAATAAAAAGGCTAATGGAAAGTTCTGGAAGAATGAAGAGGCAAGTGATTAGAAGATCTGGAAATGGTGCGCTAAAGATGAAGATAATGGAAAATTAGGAAATAATGAAAAGGCAAGCGATTAGATAATCCGGAAGTGGTGCGCCGAAGATGAAGCTAATGAAAAATTGGGAAGAATGAAAAGGCAAGCGATTAGAAGATCTGAAAATGGATCACCGAAGATGAAGCTAACGGACAAACGCGATGCGACACAAAGATTAACAGCAGAGTTCGAAAGAATAAATAACTGATAAGAAAACTAAACAAGGATGAAGTCGCTAAAAATAATATTGTTATGGACAATAAAGTAAGTCCATGGATGTAGTCCAGAACGTCGCGGGCGATGAACGACTGAGGGAGGATACTTGATTTGTGATATATGGACACTGTAAAGCAAGTCTATGATGTAATCCAGAAGGTCGAAATTGATGAACGACTGAGGGAGGATACATGATTTGTGATAATTAGGCACTTTAAAGTATGTCTATGGCTGCGGTCCAGAAGGTCGTGGGCAAAAATACGACCGAGGGAGGATACATGATTTGTGATATATGGACACTTTAAAGCAAGTCTATGATGTAGTCCAAAAGGTCAAACTTGATAAACGACTGAGGGAGGATACATGATTTGTGATAATTAGGCACTTTAAAGTATGTCCATGGCTGCGGTCCAGAAGGTCGTGGGCAAAAATACGACCGAGGAAGGATACATGATTTGTGATATAAGGACACTTTAAAGCAAGTCTATGATGTAGTCCAGAAGGTCGAACTTGATAAACGACTGAAGGAGGATACATGATTTGTGATAATTGGGCACTTTAAAGTATGTCCATGGCTGCGGTCCAGAAGGTCGTGGGCAAAAAACGACTGAGGGAGGATACATGATTTGAGATATTTGGACACTTTGAAGCAAGTCTATGATGTAGTCCAGAAGGTCGTCGGTGAAAAACGACTGAGGGAGAATACATAATTTGTGGTATTTAGACACTTTGAAGCTTGTTCATGGAAGTAATCCAGAAGGTCGTAGGAGAGGAGCGACTGAGGGAGGACGAATGCCTAATGTGGTAAGAGCGACTTTATTGTATTTGGAGGCATGTTACGAAACGTGTGGAGCATGGGCTGCAATAACTGTTCACTCAAAAGGTCCACGGAACCTTAGGGCGACATATAACGTCGGTGGTCTAATTGAGGAGATAACAGTAAAAGTAGCCAGTTTAGTTTCGGAAACAGATGTCAAAGTAAATTGATCATTAATAAATGGAATTGTGCGCCGTGCCAGAAGAACGTGGCAACCACCTCCGAAGATATAAGAAGAACAATTATACTCCTTGTTCGTCTCGAATACTCAGCAACATCAGAAAAAGTATGGAAACAGCTAGCCGTACGAGACATCGCGGAAGGGCTTTGAGATGCAGAAGAGAAGCACCTTTGACACCTAGGCGCGCATCTTGGATTTTGAAGCGAAAACATTGTGCTTCAGAGGTACAGCGAGAGGCGAAGTGATGTCTGTTGTTTGCAAATAGTCCCATAACAACCAGGGACACGCTTGTAGTTATCGTCACGCTCGGCTATCTACATTTCGGGACGAAATGATCTTAAGGAGGGGGCAGTGTAACGAGCCTGCTAGCGACCTCTATTGACTATTTGGCTAGCTCAGGCGTTCGGGAATATTCTAGAGATGGCGTGTGGACGGAATATCATAGAAGTTCGAGAATAGGTAAGAAGCTTCGTCTTCGGGTTTATATAAGGCGAATGGAGTACACCGTAAGGCAGTCTCGGTGGGACACTCGATCGACGAGTGTCTCCGAATGAGTCTCCTCACTGGAGTGCTCGGGGAAGAGTTTGAATCTTCAAAGATAAGGCGGGCAACAGTGTAAATAAATTACCGAAGTTTTAATATTCACAACCCTAGTTCGAGCCCCCCCAACAAACATGTTACAGTATGTTGGTTATATGGTGTTGCAGCTGTAAGATTATCTGCTGCAAATCCGCAACTTCGGAAGATATGGGCGAGCTTTCAAAATGGGAATCCTTCTCTGCTTTCGACATCACGTCGGGGTCACCAATGTGGCAGTCCACATAAATAAAACACTAGGTTTTGTAAAATAATTATAATTTGTGAAAAGGTATTAAAATAAAATACACATGTCAAAAACTGAGAACGTCTTGCTCTTTACGGAGAATCGAACGGACTAACTAATCTTTACAAAATACACAAGGTCGAGAAATCGAATAGTTATCTCAGCTTTAAATAAACGAATAATAAAGTGTTTAAATTTGTACACAACGAAGAATATATAAATTACATATAAAATAAAGAATCTCTACACTGCTCCTTTTTTCCCCAAAGCTTCTGTTGTGCGATTTTCTTTTAAATTTCTTGTTTGGATAGACGCGCTTTAATAGCCAACAATAGTCCGCTATCATGGTAGAATTCCATCTCCCTCGATACCTACCTTCAAGTTCTTTTATATCTTGATGAAACCTTTCCCCTTGTTTTTCGCTAACAGCTCCTAGATTTTCTGGAAAGTATGTAATATGCGAATTTAGAAAATAAAGCTTAATGCTCATATTACAGCCCATTAGACCCAAATTTGATATCATTTTGCCTATTATTTCTTTATAGTCGTGTTGTTTATTGTTCCCCAAAAAGTTTTTCACCACTTCTTTAAAAGATTTCCACCCTTGTAACTCGACATCATTGAGTTTTTCGTTAAATGGTCAAAAGGACAGAAAAATACCTTCCCCTGGTGTGGGGACCAATAAAAACTCCTACTGTAAAGAAATAGTAGTCAAAATAATAGTCAAAATAATAACAAATTTGGGTCTAATGGGGTGTAATATGAGCATTAGGGCGGTGCAAAAAAACGACTATTTTTTTTGTCTCGAGTGAAAAAATGTTAGTTTTTGATGTTTTAAGAGCTACTTCCAAAGAACAACTCAAAAAAAAAATTTTAAGAGGTCGCTCAAAATTTTTTTAAATTTCAAAACCCGCAAAAATCAAATTTTTGTTTTTTTTTAATTTTTTTTCTCGTTACAGTATAATTTTATAGACAAACAAAAAATAAGTTTCTAAAAGTTTAAATTTAAAATTCGAGTTTTAAAAGGTCGCTCAGAATTTTTTTTTATTTATTAGTGCAACACTTTGGATTTTTTCGAGCGACATTTTAATATTTAAATTAAAATTTCATACATTTTTTTTCTATTATTTAGTAAAATAATCAACAAAAATTCACCACGAGAAGAACGGAAAATCAAACAAATAACAAAAAAACATAATTTTATTTAATCAACTACAACATTTTAACACTATTTAAATAAACTTTGTTCATCTCGGGGTGAATTTTTGTTGATTATTTTACTAAATAATAGAAAAAAAATGTATAAAATTTAATTTGAATATTAAAATCTCATTTGAAAAAATCCAAAGTGATGTACTAATAAATAAAAAAAATTCTGAGCGACCTTTTAAAACTCAAATTTTAAATTGAAACTTTTAGAAACGTATTTTTTGTTTGTCTATAAAATTATACTGTAACGAGAAAAAAAATTAAAAAAACAAAATTCGATTTTTGACGGTTTTTGAAGTTTTAAAAAAATTTGAGCGACCTCTTAAAATTTATTTTTGAGCTGTCCTTTGGTGGTAGCTCTTAAAACATCAAAAACTAACATTTTTTCACTTGAGACTCAAAAAAAAAAAATAGTCGGTTTTTTGCGCCACCCTGATGAGCATTAAACTTTATTTCCAAAATTCGCACATTTAATACGTACCAGAAAATCTAGGAACCGTTGGTGAAGAACAGAGCGAAAGATTTCACCAAGATTTGAAAGAACTTGAAGACAGGTATCAAAAAAGATAAAATTTCACCATGATAGTAGATTATTGTTGGTTACTGAAGCGCGACAATCCAAACCGGAAATTTCAGAGAAAATCGCGCAACAGAAGCTTTGGAGAAAAAAGAACTAGATTCCACAAAGAAATTGATATGTATTGTATCTTAACAATGTCTTGTAATAATATTTTAATAGTTTTCAAAGTTAGAAAGCAGCTACTTTTTTATTTATATATTTTTTTCTGTGAAAAAACGTGTTTTTACTCGAAATTCTATTTGTAGCTTTTCCAAAAAATCCGTGGGTGATGGTGAAAAACCGAGTTCATATTTGTAATCAGCGCATCAAAATACCCCAGAATCAGTTGTCAGATTCTAGAGAGGACGTCATGACCAAAAATTTGCAGGCCTGTGTTATTATTACCTTATAAATAATTCAAAATGTCAAAGTATGATATGTTTCTTATTGTCTCAAATATTTTTAGTTGGTAAAGGTGAAACTTGTGTTTTTTTTTAATATCTTCAATGCGTTGAATTTAGACACATTAACTTGCGCTTCTATTTCGCTGGTTGAAATGTTAAGATTAGCCGCTACACACGATAATGCTAACAAATCATCTTCCACATTGTTTCAATTTGGTTTCTGTAAACATCCATACTCCTGCATATTTAATTTCAATCTTTTAAAAATTTTAACGTTCGGTTGCTTTCTTTCTGGAAAACTGTTGAAGTATGTTTGTAAAGCAACGCAGGAGCTTTTGTAAGATTTAATGTAGGTGCAAAACATACCGCTCAGTTGTTGAAAACTTTTTCATTTTCAATTATTTATAAGGTAATAATTGTTATTATTCACAAAACTTACAATATCACTCCAAAAATTAATTTAATGACGTTGGTTTCCATTCTGCTTTTTATTGTTCTTTGATAATTCGTGGCTCTTTGATTTAAAGCTAAAACCTTTAATATTCTTAATAATTTTTTATTGAAATATGGATTGTTGTTATACATGGTGAAATAAAAAAGTTGGTATCAATATCTTGGAAGCCGCCATCTTGAATTTAATTTTGACTTAATTTTCACTTGTATTCAATGAAACCTAGTAACATTTATATTACATTTTTTTTGTAATTTTTATAATTACGAAGTTATTTGACATTAAAGAAAATGACGATTTGAATTTAAGAATTTGAATTTCATCAGCATAAATACTTATTATCATATTTTAAATTTAAACATTAGTAACTGTCACTGGTCGTATGATGTACAGGTAGCCCTCCTACAACACGGCTTCTTATAACACGGTTTCGCCATAACACGTTTCATATATTCCGGAAACACCCCTATAACACGATTTCGATGTAACACGATACGAAAATTGCAAAAAGCCATTAAAAAACACTGTACTGCTGCAGCACTGGATAATATGATTTTTGTTAAACATATTTAAAAATTAAATTGCCTAAATATAATGACGGGAAGGAAGAATGAACTATAGTGCCTTTACATGAAAATATATAAGTAGTTTATAATTTACTCATTGATATTTGTTTTTATAGGTTTTTGAAACGTAACTTTCCTTTTTGTGCTACCTCTGGGTCTCATACAACACGGCATTTTCGAGGAACGTATCTACCTTGTTATAAGAGGGTTATCTGTATTTTACTTGTAGACGTCATGACTCAATGTTAAATGATTTTATCATTGTCTTATGCGTTGTTTTAAATATGAAAAAGTTTAATCATATTAAAATAAGACATTTCTACAGTAATTATTTTTTAAGTGTTGAAGACATCTGCAAAACCTCATATTGTGTTATTATATTATTAATAGTTAATGGTTGTTTTTTTTTTGCACACGTACGCACATTTGGCATGCTTTATTCTGCAACGTATTTTAAATAAACAAATTTTATTGATAGGTTATTATTTTACAACGTTTACTTTATACTGACAATTTTTTTCTTTTGATTTTCAGGAGTATTTTAAATATTTAATTATAAAATTATATTAAAAGTTTTGTGTCAAAATCATTTTTTAACTGTATATAAATAGACTTCTTCTATTTAGTCGGGTTCAAAATTGTGCACGGAGAAAAAAATATCGTTATAATAACCATACGTATCCCTATTATAGCTATCCGTTGGATAGTTATCTTTCACAGGAATACGCCGTATAGCTAATTTAGATATCCAGAGTTTCCTTATTGCGGATCGTTATAGTAACGATCCGTATTACTGTTTTAGATATTCAAAAGATTCTTGTCATAGTGATTTAACGGATATGCATGGAGAACAAAATATCGTTATAATAACCATACGTATCCTTATTATAGCTATTCAAATCCTCAAATTTACTATACAGTTACCTACACAACGGATACTGCACACGTTCACGAGAGCTTTTTGTTTAAACGCTTGAATCAAATAAATGAATCCTTATTATAAGTAGGGGGAAAGTGGCATGAAACAGGCAGTTTTAAAAAAAGGGATAAATAATATAGAAGGACATAAATAAATTAAATTTTATTTTAAATCTGTAATTGTTCATACATTTATGTACGTAATGTCATAAAACATTTTTCAAAATTAACGATATTTTTCGACTTCTAATCATTTATAAAAAAAAAAAAATTTGGCTTTTTCATAACCTATAGGTATTGAAACAGCCAACCCAAGTTTTGAAAAAGCCATGTTCTTATTACAAGATTAAAACTGCACATTACCGAAGATATTATTTAATAATAATCTTAAGCTATCATTTTAGATCTTATATAATTATAAAACGTTTTAAATAACGCAAACTCTCGATAAAATATTTACTTACATAAATCTAAGAAACTGTCAAAAAATTTGACGTTTGAGATCAATCATTGCAAAAACTTAAAAACGTTTTTAGCAAAAATAATGCAATTTCCCTTTTACGCCACAGGATTTATATGCCCAACCATTATAATTTTGCATTGGTATCACTCTTGATTGCTGTTACTACAATTATTATTGCATTTTATGCAATTAAAAGGTGGCTTTTTCATTACACTGCAGTCCGGCTATTTCAAAACATATTCTCTCAAGAAACAAAATCTCGAAAATTACTATGAAATCAAAGATTAGTCTACAAAATATATACGTTATTAGAAGGCCTAATACATCTATAAAATTATAGTTTAATCATATTATTATTAGTTTTGTACGTATAGGCGTTAGAAAACAAATAAACTGAACTCAAAACCTTACTTTTTGACGAGTAAATCTTCAATACGTCGTATCGGCGCCGTTTATTGACGGTGAACGGTCAAATTTTTGTGGGGATATCTGGCTAGTGTTGCTATCTTAAAATAATAATACATAAACGATTCGTATGAAAACTACCGCGTAATTGATAATGGCTTTTTCAAAACTTGGCTGTTTCATGCCACTTTCCCCCTATACTATGTAGAGCTGTTTTGATCATACTATGAATTGTCAAATTGACTTATAAATATCGTTAAATTAGACATTCGAATCCTTGTCAGAACAATACGTCAATTGGGTATACGTTAGATAGTTATATTAAGGATATTTTTTTCTCCGTGTGGTAATTTATCAATCGGTAAAAAATAATTAATATCGTAGAATCTTCGCATCCAATTAAACGCTAGGAATATTTGATAAAATAATCGAATAACGGTTCAAAAACCACAAAACATTAAGCTGAATTGTTTTTGTCAGCTGTTGTTTAATGTTTAATGAGCACAACGTACAATATTTGACCGAATAACCACCAACTATTATCTTTACAAAAACCTAACAGTCGGGGTTTTATGTTCGCGTTTATCTGTGTGAATTTTCCAAGTTTTTCTATTTGTAACTTTTTGGTGGACATAGTATTACACAGTATTGAAGAAATAAAAGTACACACAACTATCCGCAAATTTTCTAGAACTAAAGCATCTGGTTAAACTGATATCTGTACCAAATTGTAAAAAAATGTCATGTGATGTGAGTTGAAGCAGATTAACGTATTTGTCAGACCATAAAACGCACTTTTTTACGTAAAGATATCGACTTAAAATTGGGGTGCGTCTTATGGCCCGAAGATAGGTGATACTTCGGAAATCGGAGATTTTCTTATTTTTAAATCAGAGTTCCACCTGAATTTGTTTACATTTTTATACTATAAAATTTTCTTTTTTTTAATTATTCGTCTAGCGGTACGTCTTGCTCCCGGAAATATACAGTAAATCAATAAAACAATTCATTACAATAACTTGAAAAGCAACAAGTTGCTAACTGATAAAGTTTTGGTAAATTCTGTAAATTAATACAAAACCTGAGATGTAATGTTTAATAATATAAATAACTCGAGATCTCTGTTATCGGTCTCATCCCATGTCACTTTTGCGGTAACTCGACCAGCGCTTTAGAAGCAGACTTCATAATTGGTCAGTCAAATAAAGTGCTGTTTATACACTGAAAAAACGATATATTTATAGTTAAGAAATTATATTTAATCCAAATACATGGTAGAGTTGATTATGACGAAATAGATCTCCTTTTATTATGAGTAAATAATAAATTAATTTTAAATATTCAGATATTCTTGGCACAACTCTACATATATTAATAGTTGGGTCACATCACGTCAAGTGGACCCCCCATTTACCACTTGATCATGAAAATTAAATTAATGCATTTTTTTATTAAATAGTCACTACTAAAAATTAATCCCCAAAACAGTTTTTCGAAATTTTTATTTTAACAACAATTTTTTTAACAATGAAAATTTCTTGTACTTTTCATTTAAAAATCGATTACATATCAACGGTGAAAGATAAATTGATGAAATTTCAGGATTTATTGTTGAATGTCTATATTTTGTTAAAATGGTGAAAACTAAAAATTATTTATTTATTATCATATTGTTTATTAATTTTTAAATAAACAAATGAAAGTTTCAATGACTTTTTGGTCGAAAAATAAAAAGTTTTTTTACTGATTTTATACGTTATACATTTAAGTTTAAGATGCAGAAAAGAAAATTCACTGCTCGCGATTAATTTAAATAATATAAATTTATTTATGACCGCGCGCCGAGTACCTCTGAATTTATTGTAACTCCGGTCGGTCGGAACTAAAAATAACAATAGAAAATATTAATTATTCAATAAATTTTAATTTTTTTAAGTATAGTTTAGTAAACCTTTAAATAACTTAATTTTTTATTAATTAACTAAGACAGAAAACTAACAAATAATTAAATATAAATTTTGGAAAAAAGCGTTATTTTTTAAAAACTTTGTTAGTGATAACTTTTTTATCGTCCGAAAAAAATTTACACTGCAGTGATACACCATCCAACGGTTTGTAGTGATGGAATTGGCGAGTATTTTTTATAGAACGTAATACCCGACAAAATCTTTAAATTCACTAGCTCGATTAACTGTAATTAAAACTAGATTTTTAATGAAGTACCTATTTATGATTTTTTTTTTCAAAGGATTACAACATTTATTTACCCGGCCCATATTTGATCACTAGTAATATTATGAATATTAATAAAAATTATAATAACAATAGATTAATTAATCAAATGCAAATTTACTAAATGACAGCTCTTGTCTTTAATATTGCTCAACTTATGTGCATATAAACTCATTTAACAAATAAACTAAAATGACTAGTAAGATTCATTTGTTATTAACGTTTATACGCGAATAACAAATGAAGATTGTAACGGAGCGTTTTGTTTTCACTAAATATAGAGTACTTCTTAGTAAATTAAAAAATTATAACTTATAAAATGACCAAGAAACAGTAAAAATAGATTACACAGTTTTGTAAAATTTATATTTAATTATTTGTTAATTTTCTCTGTTTTAGTTAATTAATAAAAAATTACGTTATTTTATTGTTTACTAAATTATACTTAAAAAAATAAAATTTATTGAATAATGAATATTTTTTATTGTTATTTTTAGTTCCGACCGACCGGAGTTACAATAAATTTAGAGGTACTCGGCCGCACGCTACACTGACAGCGCCCGGCGCGCGGTCATAAATAAATTTATATTGTTTAAATTAATCGCGAGCACTCAATTTTTTTTTCTGCATCTTAAACTTAAATGTATAACGCATAAAATCAGTGAAAAAACTTTTTATTTTTCAACCAAAAAGTCATTGAAACTTTCATTTGTTTATTTAAAAATTAATAAACAATAGAATAATAAATAAATAATTTTGAGTTTTCCCAATTTTAACAAAATATAGACATATAGTACAACAATAAATCCTGAAAATTTCATCAATTTATCTTCCACGGTTGATATGTAATCGATTTTTTAATAAAAAGTACAAGAAATTTTCATTGTTAAAAAAATTGTTGTTAAAATGAAAATTTCAAAAAATTGTTTTAGGGATTAATTTTTAGTAGTGAATACTTAATAAAAAAATGCATTAATTTAATTTTCATAATCAAGTGGTAAATAGGGGGTCCACTTGACGTGATCTGACCCAGTTAAGATGCCACTATTTGAATCAGAGTTTTAATTGAAAGTAATCAATATACCGGGGAAAAAAATTTACAGCACATTTGTGGTAGTCACATCAGTGTAATAATTAGAAGTACCTTTGATTTGGCATCTGCTTATTTCGTTGATATTAAGATTGCTGTTGAAAATTGGGAGGCAATGTAAAGGAGTGACGTAGTTAGTAGTGGAAGGGAAAGGTAGTGGCAGTGCTAGGTGGTATGGGATTGATAATGGCATCGATGAATCTGAAACAATAATATATAGGTTTTCTTGGAAATTTGAACCCCAGACCGCTGGATTGAGAGACTGCTTCCTTAACCACTGAGCTACAAAGTCTTTTCAAATACAGTCAAGCCTCGAAAAGTCGAAGCCGAAAGGATACCAAAAATAATTCAAGTTATCAAAAATTTAAGTTATTAATAAAAGTTCAGTTAAATACTTCCGTATATATTAGGGTGTTTCAAAATAAATCAATATTTTTTTTTCGATTCATGTGAAATTCTCATTTTACATGTTACAAAAAAAATTCTGTTAAAATTTCAGCCCTTAATATTAATTTTAAAAGGTCCATCATCAAATTTAAAGTTTTCTATCGATTTAACACAGAAAAATGATTTTTTAACCTTTATTTCACCTGCAAACTATGTAGAACGTTTTTTTCCGAATAAACAACCACAGATCATTTTTCAGCATTAAATTCTCTACAAACTAACAGTTTACCAGTTAAATGAAAAAATAACGAATTTTTAAAAAATTATAATTTTAAACGTTAATAGAAAAAAGAGGGTTGAATCTAGAGACTCGACTCCATAAGCTTTTTTGTAGAGAATTTAATGCTGAAAAAGGATCTGTGGTTGTTTATTCGGAAAAAAACGGTCTACATAGTTTTCAGGTGAAATAAAGGTTAAAAAAATCATTTTTCTGTGTTAAATCGATGAGAAAACTTTAAATTTGATGAAGGAGCTTTCAAAATTAATATTAAGGGCTGAAATTTTAACAGAATTTTGTTTGTAACATGTAAAATGAGAATTTCACATGAAATCGAAAAAAAAAATATTGATTTATTTTGAAACACCCTAGTATATATATATATATATTATTCATTTTTAGTTCCTACCATTAAAATCACTCTTTCCTTGCTGCGTTTCCCACCGTAACACTTTTAATTCAAAAAAGTCAAAGTTTTATCCGGTAAGGATTTAAAAAACAAACCAGTTTAATCGGCGTTAAAAATATTGCTATGTTCATTAGGGTGGTCGTTAAAAATTAAATTTCTTCCGACGCCCCAAAAACACCTTCCTTTTAATGAAAAAATACGGGGGAATTTTTTTTAATTTAAAAAAAAAAAAATAACACGTGCCTCAAGACAAGCAAAGTTCATTTTTTGATAAAATTGTAGTTTTTTGTAAGTATCTCTTAAAGTATACGGATTTGGGAAAAACTTATAGGAGTATTTTATAGGACATTCAATTCTCTACAAACAAGATCTTTTCCATTTTCTTCATAAAATTTATATTTATAGAGATATTCTCAATAATAAAGCCATTAACTTCATATAGTCAACATTTTAAAACCCTCAAACGTCATTCTTTATTAAATATATGTACATATATAATTTCGTAAATACTATAATAAATTCTAGTTGTTACAAAAAATTTTAAATTTAGAAAAAATGACATTTGTAGGTCTTAAAATGTTAACTATATGGATTTAATGAATTTATTATTAAAAATATCTCCATAAATATAAATTTCATGAAAAAAATTCTAAAGACCTTTTTTATAGAGAATTGAATTTCCTACAAAATTGTTCCTATAGCTTTTTCTCAAATCTGTATACTTTAAGATATACTTACAAAAGACTACGATTTTATCAAAAAATGAACTTATATTGTCTTGAGGCACGTGTTATTTGTGTTAAAAATATTTTAAAAAAGGAAGGTTTTTTTGGGGCGTCGGAAGAAATTTAATGTTTAACGACCACTCTTAATGTTCATACTCTTGCAGTAATGGTGTTAAGACTTTATGCCTCCAAAGTTCGCAATCGTTTTCAGACACTTCTGCACTTTCACCACATATTACTTTTTGAATGATGAGGTTCCTTTTTTAGAATTTCTCCAGCCAACCCTGACTTGCTTTGAAATTATCATAATGTAATAAGCGCGCGAACTCTTCTGATTTTTGTAACAGTACACGTCCCGAAATCGGAAAATTTTTATTACGTGCATACCGAAACCATTCAACCATAGCTTTCTCCAGATTGGAAAAAGGAGACTTCTTCAGCCTTTTTCTAGAATGGTGGTCATTTGTATCTTCAGCAGCTACAATTAGGTCTCTGTTTTTTAAAATGGTTGATAAAGTGTTTGCGGGAATACCAAAATCTTTACCTATATCCTTTTTTCTTTTGAGCCCACGTTCCACTTTTTTTGTAAGATTAATTTTCTCCCTTATGCTTAAACTTTTTAATTTTTGTTTATACCCCATGTTAATACGTAAATAATTTTAGAAAAAGTATTATAAAGATATTATACTTGCGGGAAATTTAAGTAATTTTATTATTAAAAAACATTTGTTTAAATAAAATAACAGTTTTAATTTAAAGTAACCAAAATATCTATTTAATATTAATAATAGAATAAATTACTCAAGTATATGATTTATTTCTATTAAATACCCTAAAATTTTGTCGCTGTTTAAATAATGGCTACATATATTTATTATCAATAATATATCTTTAATATAAATAAAATCTTACTAAAAAGTCTCAATTCTATCCATATATTTAATATAAATAAATTGTTTTTTTAGTGTATCTATGTATGTGTCCTTATACCTATATCAAAACAACACATGTAACGAGAATATGCAAACGCCTGCTTCATCAAATTACGATTTTTGTAATTGTCGGATTTCATTTTCCACAAGCAAGATTATTTCCTATATAACTCTATAAAGTCCTCTAAGTTATTCCTTGACCAAGACATTTTTAACAATTGTGAAACATATACTGTTAGATTAAGAACTGAAGGGAATTGGATTAGAGTGGACTGTTGTGTGTGTCAGACCTGCAGTTTAAAACGTGGTTCTGGAACGTCCTATTTTGAGCATTTACCTACACTGGCAGATTTGGGGTTCCAGTTATGGAGCGTACAAATCATAGAAAAACCGTATGTCTAAACTGGCCTATTCACAGATGCATGTTACGCCCGATAAAAATGTCGCTCGCGACATATTTATGGGACGTTTTGTCACTATTTAATTATAATGTTGGAAGTTATTTGCATTTAACTTTATATTGCACCTTTCACAATCCTTCAATCAGCACTCGCAACGCGCAAGTGCACGATTAAAAAATATCTAAGTTTTAATTTCAGTTGTAGAAGGAAGAATCGTTCTGTGGGACAAAACATCGAAATTTTAGAAAGACAAAAAAATTAAATATTTTATTTATTTTTACACTTTTTAATAAACCAATTAGTGTTTGAAAAGATCCTTGGGCTAGGACTGAGTGCATCCAATATTTTCCTTTTTGTAACTAATTTTCGCCTTTTTGACTTGATTTTGATAGCGATGACAATTTCAACGTGCAGCATGTACTGTGAATATTATACACCGATAACTGGACCACGATAAATGTATCATCAAACATAGTATGAGCCTGCTCTCCCGAGTCGAAATTTAGCGCCTTAATAGAGGCTGAAAGTCCTCATTTCTACTTTTTCTTTACGAATTCATCGCATTTAAGCTCTCATTTGCATCTGAAAGTGCTCATTAGTAAATTTAATGTTCAAACATCGGGAACCTATTCGAATTTTATCTCCTACTAGCAAATTTATAACGTCTCAAGTGTGCAAATGGTCGAAAAGCCTCATGCAAATGGTCGTAAAGCCTAGTTGAGGTGCTGTTGAAATCTTAAATTCTATTGTGGTCTGACCTGTAGAACATCAGTTATTAAAAATTGAAGCGTTAAATTGCGACTCGGGCTTAGACGGGAACTCATTTGGGTGTTTTCCTTCAACTTTTTCATCCTCCATTAATATTCTCAAAGTACAATCTATATTTCCATCAATATATACGAAATATCAGTTTTATGTGTTGGAAAACACTCATAGGTTCCTAACTTGATTTTGTATTCCCGATTCCATTCAAAACAGATTTATTGGTTCTGTGAAGAACCTACGGAATTTGTTATATATCCGTAACATCACATTTCAAAGGCATCGATTTTGTGCTTATCAATTTCCTCCAGTTTCGGCTGAATAGAAAGCTATTTAAAAAATTATGGAAGGCATTATTTTAATAAATTGGCAATGTAATCCATTTGAATATGAGAAATTAGAGTATTGGCTTAAACACATAATAAAATATAATTACTAACACCAAATACAATCTGCCGATTGAACTATAATTACTAAACGAAATCCTTCCTGTTATTTTAAATTAATTTATACGGTTGTTTGTAATAATTATAATGGAAAAAATGCACTCTATATTATGGCGGATGAAGGTTTTAATTAACATACAACAAACATTTAATAAGATAAATGTGTAATGCACGTGCTGAATTGCTTAAGTCGATTACAATCAAGATAATTTAATTAACAAAAGTTCGTTAGTCCACAAAGCAGTAAATTTTGTACAAACGAAGTGTTTTAGTTGAAAATCGTCCAAGAGGTATTTCTACAATGCCTTGTAACTAATGGAATTTTAAAAAACTTAATACAATATATTTAATTTACTTTCTAAAATAAAAAACAAAAATTTTATATAAACTTATGAACCGAAACACAAAAATATGTACTTTTTTAAGTTTATAACAATTTTCCTAAACAAACTTCCAAAAAATTTAAATTTCCAAGCATGACAACATTCAAAAACTTGGGTTCCCTATTTCAATATTTATAACCTCTAATTTCTAATTAAATTACTTCTAATTTAATTATGAAGTACTGCAAGATATGATTATTTTGTATTATAGTTTTGTAAGAGGAACCTAAAAGTAATTAATTCAGTATGTCTTGTGTTATTGTTATAAGAGATTATAAAGCAACAGATACTCACTCGGTCAGTGAAGTTGTCCGGAATGCTTACCTTTCAAATGTGTCTTCATCCTGGTATAACGCCTTAACAAGAGAAGTACAACAAGCTTCTTTTACAATAGATAAAGCTTAATAATATTAATATATTTTAGATTACATTCCAATTGATAGTAATGTCTGCAGCAATTCTATTCATTTTTGTTGGTGTTCCACTATCCTATTGTCTATTTTCAATACCAATAGTATTAGCAACTATATATTTTGCTTTATATTGTTCGTACTTCATAAAATCAGCAGAATTAATGCACACCAAGAAGCCTTTACATTGTTGGGTAGCAGAAGCATGTGAACCTTTTATATTCATGCAAAAACCTGAAGAAACTCACTATAAAATCATAACAGAAAATGAAGAATTTGATATGGGTAACTACAAGAGAAAGGTGTGCATTTACTTCAGTTAAATGCAATGGACTAATCTAAGTGGATGTTTTAACAGGTCATCGGAACTGTTGCCTTAGCAAATCATTTACATTTAGAAGACTCAGCATGGCTGTTTAGATTAGCTGTTAATACAAAGTAGAAATGTTTCATTAATATTAAACAGCAAGTTATTAATAAAAATTTTAGTTACAGACACAAAGGTATAGGGCAAGCTTTAGTCCATACAGCTCAAAAATGGTGTCGAAATCAGGGATATAAATCAATTGAACTGGCTATGTCAGAGTGTCAAGAACCATCAAGACAACTATTTATAGATGCCGGGTAAATATTTTATTAGTAATTAATTAATTGATGATGATAAATTGGTTTTACATTAACAGATTTGAAATGCGTCAAATGTACCATAAACAGCTCATGGGCAGTGCATTAACTTTGCTGATGTACCAATTAGCATGTGATTTAAATAATTTTAAACCAAACTTATGAATATTTTAATGCTGTGCTAATGATTCTGTCTTAGAAAAAAATCTTTCTTTGAAACATTCCATAAACACATTTTACGTATTCCTCTTATAATGATGGTAAAAATTCAAATTTTATACTATTAATATTTTTGATAACATTTTATGAATGCAATTACAAAACATTCCAAATTGTGATTGTCCAAGTATATTTTTAATAAAATTTATATATGGATTAGTCTTGTAATTATTAAATAATGCATAATTCTTATATTTTATTACAGACGATTAACTGCAATAATATAATCCAAACGATACTTAATTATTACATTACATTCACTAATTCAAACTAAAGTATTTAGTCTGATATCCTATATATAATTTTAAATTGGATATGGTTTTTATACCCTTACATCTATCTGCTAAATAAAACAAATACATGAGATTTATTTCAAGTAAAAACATCACTATTATAGTGCTTAAAGGATATCCCAAATTTCTCGTAAATAAAGGATTTTTCACTAAGAAAAAAAGTTCTATTTATAATAAATTCAGAAAACTGCTACTTTAATAATTCTTTTGAACTACCTTGTATTTAAAAGCAACTCTTGATTATAAAATTAATTAACTTTCCTATACATAGAATGAATACATTTAATGTTAGTTAACATGCATTAGGAAATCTTTCGTTTATCGATAAGTAGTCTTATTTAAAAAAAAGTAATTTGTTTGTTTGTAGACACTTCGAAAGTCAAGTAGAACTACAAACATTCACATTACTTTTGCTGACACCTAAACGTGCAGTTAAAAAACAGTTTTACAGCTGTTTACAACTTTTTTGACACTAAAATATTAGGACATTGACTAATTTCTAAAAACAAGAACATTATTTATCGGACACAGATAGCGAAAAATTGCTACAAATATTATTTATATTTATAAATATTTCGGAATGGACTAAACTCACTTGCGTATTAAGATTTAATTGCAATTTTAGCTTTCACAACGACTGTAGTAAATTAAATTATTCAAATATTCATCAATTAATATCTGTCACTTTTAATTAGAAATGCTATTTTACTGCTTCCAAATTACAAAAGAATTATTACAAATTCCTCCTAACATTGAATGCAGATCACATAAAGAAAAAATCTAAACAAATTTCTTTGTTAAAAAATTCATATAAAAACGTATACAAGTATTCTTACTTTTTACATTGACTTTTCTTCTATTCCTTTGAAACATGCACTCACACAAAAACAAAATCAAAAATAAAATATAAACCATTAATAAAAAATATATAAATTAACTGATAATCCTTAAATTTTATCTGGACGCAGTCTTAAGAACAGCAACGCTGTGTTTATTTTGACTTTGTAAAATATACCCAATAAAATTATAAATTAAATTTATTTGTAAGTACAGAAAAATAAACCAAAACAAACATAAAATATATTGCACTGTTACTATTTTTGTTTAAATTAAATTAAAATAAATTACAGAAAAGCTTAATTAGAGTTGTGCTGTTCAACAGTAACTTTACCCACCTGTGAGGTGAGAGGTGGTGGGGTTCCGGTAACGTTGCCTTGTGGATGCTGTTCAACATTATTATTACCCTCGGCAGTAGCAGGCTCCGTTTGTTCAGTTTCAGGTAGAGTCGGATAAGTAGTTGCAAATTCGGTGTGGGGTGGTATTTCAGCTATAACTTGAGTATTAGCATAGGCAGGAGGCTGACAAGCCATAGCAACAGCATAAGATGGAGGCGGAGGCTGTTTCATAACACTGGCACAAGCAGCTTCATAATCGGGGAGTAATGAAGAATAATCTGGTTCAGGCAAACGATCAGAGCCCTCTCCTGGTAAAATATAATGGACAGTACTCCTCATTGCTTGCTTGCGAAGTGTGAGGAACTTGTAGCAACGCCATACAATTCCAATACAATAAGCCTAAAACAACAGATTATTTTTCTTAAATAAAAATTTTTAATATAAAAAGCATACCTTCCACAACATTGAAATCAAAAAGGCAATCAAGACAATTAAAGACAAATATTGTGGACTCAGCTGCAGCAGTTCCTTACGGAATGGTAAGTTATGCCAGTGATCGGCAACCAAACTATGTACAGAACGTAAATAACAGAAATATCCTGTTGCCGTTAATCTGTAAATCATTTAAGATTTAATTATCTTTTACATAACTAAAACAAAGTCTTACGTTGTAATAGCAAAATCAAACAATTGCAAACAGAAAAATGGCAACAAATGAGTTGCTTTTCCTTTTAATGTGCCATACACTAAAAGTAATGTTATTGCTAGTGTACACACCGTCATTAGCGCCCCCATATCCATATCGGCTATAATTATACAAAAACTATTATTCTCTACTAATACAAAACGTTTAATAAAACCTACAAGAATATGGAGTACGTCCATCTTGGGTTGTTGGCAAGTAATATGGATTATCATTATCCTTGACTTTGCTAAGAGGAGTAGGTAATAAATTATTTGGTTCCAAATATTCTGGTGTTGTTTGCTGTTCAACAATAAGTTGCTGATGATTTCTCATTATTATAGCCAGTACGCTCAAAGCAAGTACATGCAAAATCTACAACATATGTAAAATTAATTAAAGAATTATTAATTATATGCCATGCTTACAAGATGCCATATTCCCAATAACACAGTTGCTGTACGAACATGTAAACAAAAAAAACATCTCCATTCACTATTCCTTCCAGGCCCCATTTTTAGACGCATGGGGAACATCAGGTACCTTTTCAACACTAAAATAATTGTAAGAATGACTTCTTTAAAAAACTTGTTCTTTGTACAACCCCATCAAAATGTATTGAGTATAGATAACATATTTTAACAAGATATACATTAATATTAATGTAAAAAAGAAACCGAATACTAAAAAAAGTAAACACAAAATAAGGTCGAATGTTGACGTTTACTAACACAAAATATTGACTTACATAAAACACACGTACTGCTTCCAATTTGCAACTATGTTTATGTTATTGATTTATACACACCTTGGCTTTATTGAGACCGTTTTTTTGATTATTTTCTGCACCGATACTTAAGATTTATCTATTTTATTAGATTATTAAAATGTCATATGATAGCCGCAGAGAAAATCCTACAAATGCATACGTGGAGCCCTCAAGTAGTACTATTTGTAACCATTCCGGTTTGAATCCAAAATAGTAACAACTCAAAATCATTTTTTAAATTTAAATTCTGATAAAAATTAATAGATTTATTTAAACTTTATATTTCTTATAGAATTTTGTAAAAAGCAAATAAATAAAAATTATCAAATTTATAAATTATTAAAAGTAATATAAATATTTAAAGGAACACATTTCATATTCAAGAAACTGAAATCACCCCAACACCAACACCGCCCTCGTGAGATATCATAGAAGCTGTATATGTCCACTTGTCTGAATATGGATCATATACTTCAACAGAAATCAAGTTGGAAATACCATCATAGCCACCCACAGCCCATAATTTCCCCATATTTGCTGTTAAAGCAACACGGCTACGCTGTGCATTCATTGGTGCAACATAAGTCCATCTAAAAATTAAATGATTAATTTCTCATTTACTGGAAATTGAAAACTACCGACTTATTTGTGTTAGGATCATACATTTCTACACTTTGCAAGAAGCAACTACCATCATATCCGCCACATGCATATAATTTTCCACGTAACATAGCAACTCCAAGTCGACATCTGCAATAAAGTAATTAGGATTAAACGAGATGTTCAAGAGGTCCACAAGATATACCTTTTCGTTAACATCGGAGTTACCTCAGTCCATGTATCTGTATTAATATCATATTTTTCAACCGAATCAAAAATTGAAAGACCATCATGTCCGCCAAGAGCATAAATGTAACCTAAACATAATGACATTGCTTAATAAATAATCAAACAAATTATAAACATTACCTTGACAAGCAATTACAGCACCTGCACTTCTAGATTTATTCATAGGAGCCAAACTACACCATGTATTAGTTTGTGAATGATACCTTTCAACGGAATTTAAAGAAGTCACTCCATCATATCCTCCACAAACGTAAATTAAATCCCCCAATGATGTAGCTCCTAACGCACTAATTGGAGACCATTTTTTTTAAAACAAAATCTAAAATTAAATATAATAATTACCTTCGTTTACATTGCATAGGTGCAACAGTTGACCATTCTTCCCTAACAGAATCATACACTTCAACCGTAGCTAAACGATCTTTTCCATTATATCCGCCAAATGCATATAACTTTCCTCTTAATACAGCAACACCCAATCTTGACCGCAACATAGACATTAATGGTGCTAATTGCCATTCATCAGTCTCAGGGTCATAAAACTCCACAGTATTTAAAGATTCCCCTTTAAGAATGAAATGAAAATTATACAAATGCAGCACAGTCTTTTTATAATATTACCATGTCTATTTAACCCTCCTACCACATATATATATCCTCTTATTTCGCAAACTCGAGGTTTCGTTCTAAAACTTTGTAATAAATGACGACGTTCAGGTATCAAATGAAAAACACGAGCTTCATCTAAAAGGTCCCTAAAAAAAATAAATAAGTGTGTCTACTATGGGCAGTTTAATGTATTGGTCTCTCACTTTGAAAGCTCATATCTCCAAAACACAAGGGTAGAATTGCATAAAATTTCAACAGTTTATATATGATTTATTAATTGTTACAATGCACTTCGTCTTATTATATACCACCATTTTGAGATTTTGTACATTTCTAGAAAACTTCCATATCTTTATTATGTTGTAAATTAATTAGGGGTAAACAGTACAGTGATTGGCCCTTTTATTAAACAACATAGTTATTGGCCATATAAATATAGTAATTGACTAGTGAATTTACAGTGATCGGCCTATATTTTCTAATTAAAATAAGATATAGTAAATTAGCAAAAAAAAAACGAACCATTTATTAGAAATTATATTTTAGGAAATATAGATTTATTATTAAATAATCTTTTAAATATGGCCAATCATTGTCGACTGGCCAACAACTGTACTGTTTACCCCTATTTCGAAATCAAAAGATACGCAATTTGGAAATAACATTCCTTAGGAGATGATATATATTAGATTTCAAGTGTTGTGATTAATTAGTTATTATAGATGATAAACGTTAAACCACCGCGTAAGCGAAATTTGTCTACGAATTAAAAAAATAATGTACATATATATAATACAGTTAAATTATTCAACTATATTGATTTCATTATTGTTTTATAGAACAAAATTATTACAGTGATTATGAAAACGTGATCATCCATATCATGTTAAGCCAGTGGTTTCCAACCTGTGCCCCCCCCCGGGGGGGGGGGGATGCAGCTATTTCCAAAATATCATTTTCGAATACAAACCAAAAAAATCGAATAGGTATCAAAAAATTTTTATGTATATTTTTACATAATATTGTATATTATTTTGTAGCCCATTAAATAAATTATAATATAAGTTGAGTATTTATGAAATTAGATTGTTAGAAAAATTAAGAGGGCGCAACAATTTTTTTTTTAAAGGGGGGGCGCAGGTACAAAAAGGTTGGAAACCACTGTGTTATGCGATCAGAGGCAAAACCACATAACAGATTATTTATCACATTCGATTACAAAAAATATTTAGATTCAAGTATATTATTCGCCAATTCGTAGTAGTAGTAGTAGTAAAGGGTTTTCCAATAAGAGGTTTCATTTTGATATTAAAAAAAAAGAGTATTTTTTTAACAGAAATCAATGGATGTTTATATCATTTTAAAGAGGAAGGTATGCCATTAACAATGGAAAACGATATCTGCCAAATGGCCGCCACGGCTGCGCTTGCAGCAGCATATCCTTTTCATAAAATTTTCTATTACCAATTCGCACATTTGCGGCTGTATCTTCGCAATAACTTCACGAATTCCATCTTTAAGGTCTTGAATCGATTGTGGAGCATTGGCATAGACCTTATCTTTCACGTGACCCCAAAGAAAAACTCTAAAGGTGTTAAATCGCAAGATCTCGTTGGCCAATTGTGATCACCTCTTCGAGAAATAACACGGCCAGGAAACTTTTCTTGCAAAATTACCATGGTTTCGTTGCTTGAGTGGCACGTAGCACCGTCTTGTTGAAAATAAACATCGCCGACATCAATATCTCCCAATTTCGGCCATAAAAATCATTAATCGTAGCTCGGTAGCGCAATCCATTCACCGTAACAGTTGCACCAGCCTCATTTTCGAATAAGTAAGGTCCAATCACACCGCCAGCCCAAAAACCGCACCAAACAGTGACACGTTGAGGATAGAGAGGCTTTTCAACAATCATTCTTGGATTTTCGGAGCCCCAAATTCGACAATTTTGCTTATTAACATAGCCTCCGAGGTGAAAATGGGCCTCATCACTGAAGATAATTTTTCGATGAAAATCCGGATCATTTCGATGCATTTCAAGAATCCAATCAGCGAAGATACGACGTTGCTGGTGATCGACCGGCTTGAGTTCTTGTGTTAACTGAACTTTAAAAGCCTTAAGAGCTAAGTCTTTATGCAAAATACGGCGTAATGTCGTTTGTGGAATGCCTAATTCCAAAGATCGACGAGGAATCGACAAACCTGGGTTTTCTTCAACACTATGGGCTACAGCAGCAATATTCTCAGTTGTTCTTGAGCGACGCACACGGTTTCCATTCTTCACATCACTAATTTGTCCCAACAGCTCAAATTTTTTTACCAGTTTCACTATTGCCGGCCGAGAAGGTGCTTCGCGACGACCCAAAAGTGCCTTAGTTTTACGAACCGTGACTGAAAAATTTTCACCATTTTTATAATGGATTTTAACAATTTCAATGCGTTGTTGAAGCGTGTATCGTTCCATTTTTAGTAATGGCGTAGTTTTTACTTGTCAAATGTCAAAAGATGACAGCTTCAAAAGTGACAGCTGCCCAAATAGCGGGCTATTCAAAATGAAACCTCTTATTGGAAAACCCTTTAGTAGTAGGTGCTATCAATAATTCTGCTACCCATGATTCACTTCTACCCTCTGGCATCGGCATTTCTCTTTAACGTTATAAGTATACCTACTTTTAATTTTCGGAGGCTTTACTTAATATTATTTTTGTTGGCAATTCCGTTAGATGATTTATTTTGTTTTGTCCTCCAATATGCAACAATCATTTGTAAAATATCTTTTCAAGTGATCAAACAGAAGTGGAGTCATATGTTTTATTATAACTGTATTTTTCATTAACACAATAGTATAAAACTTTGACCACTATACTAAAAGGGTCTACCTAATATGTTTTTTATGCATACTTTTTTACTAATAAATTATTATTAAACGTACGCATTTATGGACTATATATGCAAAAATCCCCATTCTGCAAACATAAAATTATTCTAATAAATTAACGCGTTCTTGGAAAGCTATAAAATTACTCATGAATGTGTAGAAATAAATTGCCTATACGCTGAAGTAAGGTTAATTAACATTCATTGTATAGTTTTAGAAAAATGAGCTTGTAAAGTGAGGGGTTAAAAGTTATTATTTTGATAATAAAATAATATTATAATTAAAAACGCTTACCTACACTGATGAGAAGTTCTAATTAATTCTTCTGTTGCAACACGATCAGTTAAATACAAAGGTGAGAGCAAAGGTAAACGTACTTGTGATAAAAGTACTGGGAGATCACTTGCTCTTCCTTCACTATGTTTTACCCAACGAATGCAGGCTTCAAATACTTGTTCCTCACTGAAATTGCACATACTAGTATGCAATAAAAAAAAGTCATTGGTTATATCAATACCTCTCTACACACAGCTCATTTCTACTTAATAAATTTTGTACTTCTTGAAGGGGTAAATTTGAATATTCTTCAGATAAAGAAACTGCATGGAAGCAACGCTCTATATATTTATTGGCAGACTCTACAAGTGATGTACAACTTAAAGTATCAGCAAATTGTCTAATACCTAACGCATTCTGAAAATGTAGCCTAAAAAAATATGTAATTAAGCAAAATACTAACAATAACAAAGTTATACCTTTTTAGCAGAAAGGTTGCACATGCATCTCTAACTTTAGTTAGTTGTAAAAATGAAGCACCGATCATAATACTTTGAACATTATTTTTATCCAAAAGCACACGTCCAGAGTATGCAAAGTTAATTAATGCCTCTAATGATCTACAAATACATAAAATTCAAAAATAACCTTCCACACAGTACATTTCCTTACGTTGCTTCAATTCCTTGCATTATAATCTCGTTCTGTCTACTTTCTATCATATCATTAGTAAACATTGCATTGAAATAAGGTATAGTTGAAGCTAAAACTATTTTATGCGCACTAAAAGCTTGATCATCCACCTAGTAACAAACATAATACATAAATATATAATAACACAATCGAAAACAACGTACTTTTAATACAACATCGCATAATTTCCCTTGTCTTCGAATATCTTCCATACAAGGGAAGGCAGCAGGAAACAAATCGTTTTGTTGAAATACCATTGTATCATTATTCATTTTATATATATTCCCTGTACATTTTATTTCAGGTGTCTCGGATGTCCTTAATTGTTTACACTCCATTACTTAATACCAAAGAAAAGGTTATGAAGAGAAATATAATCTCCGGATAAATTGTTGCCATCAAATCCCTCTGGCGGCCCGTTGAAGGGAACTAACAAACATATCGACGAATTAAAAAAATTCATGACATGAATATTCTTTTTACCCCTTCACTGACAATTATTAGTAATTTTAAACAACTCTTAATAACTCAAATAAGTAATTGTAGGATGCTATTTTCTGCTGATTTATTAAAGCGGGAATTATAAAATAACTAAATAATCTAGAAACTGCGGTGCTATACTTTTAAGTTGGTACTAAAAAGTTATAACCAAGGGAACTAAACTAGCTCCCATCTAAAAGCATAGAGTTCACACCGCGTGTTATCCTTGCATACTAGATGCAGTCAAATTGTGTTATATTACACAATAAGAGTTTAAATATTTTTTTTGTTAAAACAAAAACGAGTTATTAAAATATATCTTACAAATAAGCAGTGGGATAGTATACAAAGTGAATTTACCTCCGCCCCAATCAGCTAGTTCAAAGTGCTTGTGTGATGAGAAAGAAGAAACGCGGAAAACAAAATAAAAGAAATTCCAAAAGGAATATGAGCATTTGGTGAAAAAGTAAAAGCCACATTCTGAAGAATCCAGCATTATTGAACAATGTAGCGTGCCAAGTAAAATGGCTACATCCTCACAAGGGCAAATTATTTTCCTTATATTCCTATTCAAGGCCACATTTAGAGGATTATAAATTAATAGCGGTTTATTATCCTTATGTCGAAAGGGACACTATGGATTTGAAGTGAAAAGACCTGTCACAGGGTTTATTTAAAAAGATTGAAATAGTAATTCGTTTTTCGAATATATTAAGTAGTGTAGCACACTATGAAGCTCATTCGAAATAGCCTTTAGGAGACTATTTTTTTCAAAACTACAAGCGCTGCCCTGTAATATTAACAATGAGTGCATCATTAATGTGGTTATTTGTGGAATTAAAGACGAAAATATTGCAACCTTAAGTTTCAAGAGATTCTCAGATATCGATGATATGTACTCTAAAATGCAATCAATGGGAAACGTCCTAATATTTAGAAGACACATATGAGACTAGTCATAATATCAGTGACAAGAAAAGATCATTCTCAACTTTTCACCGTTACTTACAAAAACAGAATCATCAAATTTTTCAAGTTGTGTTTTAACTAAACAAACAGGATATATGGCAACAAACTATTCTAGGCCAAGATTGGAGTGCAGAAAGTGTCATAAATTGGGACGTTTAACCGATAAGTGCGGAAATTATCTACAGAAAATGTAAATGAAACGGTCCTAGGTGAAAATAATAAAACGCCGATTAAAAACATTTATGATGTCAGCAAAAATAAACAATATTGAAGTGAAATGTTAATTGACTTGGGTAGTTCAGCAACCCTTCTGAAACTTTCAATGGCACAAAAATATAATTTGAAATTAATATACAGTGAAAAGTTTAACACGCACTTTTATCAGAACAACTACAATAAGCAACCCTAAGTCATTTTAAATTTTTGAATAATGGGCATCTCGGCAACCGTTAATGTGATAGTTTTAGACGACGAAGAACTTCTACATGACGTAATTATTGGCCGAGATTATTTAGAACAAAAATACGTATTACCATAAAGAAAACTTTACGAAATATAATAAATAACGACTTCCAAGAAACGTTAATTGCTTGTGTCGACAAAGGTTTTACAGCCGATGATGTAGTGATTAAAAAAAATAAAACACGTCGACAAAATAAAGTGTTTCAAACTATTAAATAAACTATCAGATTGTGTCTGTGAACAAGTAATTTAAGAAAAACATTTAATTTCTATGAAAATAAATAAAATGTGTGACTAAAGAATTTGTTGTGTATCATCAACTCTATCTATGCCTGAAGTACACATCGATTGCGCGTGATTGGATTAAACTATTATTGGGCAACAATATTATTCGCGAATCATGCTCGCTCTTTACCAAGATTCTATCAAATACCAATGGATGAAAAATCTGTCGAGCAAACTGCGTTCTTGATTCCGGACGGACGTTACGAGTTTCTCCGCATACCCTTCGACCTCCGCAATTCGCCTGTGGTACTTCAAAAATTTATTAATAAACCATCATCATCAAAGAGCAGCATTGTATTTGACTACTCCAATTTTGGGCATATGCCTCCTCAAGGGTTTTTCACTCCTCTCTGTTCTGTGCTCTTCGTAGCCAGTTTCACTGGCTTTCAGCCTACCAATTCTGCGACGTCATCCTTACATCGTGCTCTCGGTCTTCCTCTTGCATTTTACTGTTTGTGGTCTCCAGATTATTGTCTTTTTGCTCCATCTGTCATCATTTCTTCGTATGAGGTTTTGCCCAACTCCACTTTATTGGAAATGCACATTCGTCTGCGTCTTCTACTGTTGTTCGTCTCCTTATCCAAGTGTTGTTCTTTCTGCCGGAGAGTTTATTTCTGGGATTGCTCTTCCCATTTTTCGTTTGATTACTTTTAATTTATCTGTTGGTTTTTGTGAACAACCAAGTCTCGGCTGCATAGGTCAGGACAGGAAGAATACATTACTTGAACACTTGTTTTTTGTGGTTATGCAAAGGGTACTTTGGAAACTATTCTTAGTTTTCTAAAAGGCTAGCAAGCTATCTGGATTCTTCTTTGAATTTCTCGAATTAACGAATGTCAAGTTTCAAGTCAAGTCTATTCGTTAACTTGATTTTGTACTTTATTCACTTTTTATTAATGAAATCAGTGATTGACAATTGCTTTTTCGAACTTTTAAGATATTGTTTGATGAGCAGATCTTCAAGTTGGTGCCTCAATGTCAATACAGTTTCGTTATCGTCTTGAGCACCTTGGCAGTAGCAGAGCATCGAATGCTTCTTTGAATGTAGGAACTTTTAATGAATCAATCTCGTCGTCGCTACTTATTGTTTCGATTTCGGTCTCAGCTTTTCTTGAGTCAACTAGCGATTTCACAATGTCTTCTTCTGTTCTTATCTTGTGCTGATATTCATCATCGATAGATTCTGCAAAATCATCAATGTTTTGATAGTGAATGTCAACATTGAAACTAGTGAGCTGGGTTGTGAATATTAGCCATAATTCAGTGTAGTTATTTTCATCGTTTGTGTGTGATGTAATATTAATTTCAAAAGTGAATCCAGATTTCTCAAAGCAATTTTGAACTGTTTTGGGCTTGATGTTCTTGACTGCTTCGAACATGAAGGTGAAAGCTCTGTAGACTGCACGCCGCGCAGGCAAATGTTTGCTGCGAGTGCTCGCCGTTGCAACGCTGCATGCGTTGTGTCAGTGTTGAGGATGCGCAATGGATTTCGTTATCTTGATTCGAAATTGCATGGAAAGGTATACATTTCCACTCAGTACGTCATTCGTAAAGTTGGTTATTGTTTATTATCTTCGTTTTGGACATTCTAAGTTTTAATCTAACATCTTGTGTGGTTTTCTGCAAGTCTTCTATAGTGACTTATATTTCATTCATGTTGTGGATAAACTTTGTCATCGGCAAACTTTAGGTTGGTGAGGCGATCGCCATTTACAGGCAAGCACGAATTACACTCCAACAAAAACGAGTTATTAAAATATATCTTACAAATAAGCTGTGGCATAGTATACAAAGTGAATTCACCTCCGCCCCAATCAGCTAGTTCAAAGTGCTTGTGTGATGAGAAAGAAGAAACGCGGAAAACAAAATAAAAGAAATTCCAAAAGGAGTACGAGCATTTCGTGAAAAAATAAAAGGCACATTCTGAAGAATCCAGCATTATTGAACAATATAGCGTGCCAAGTAAAATGGCTGCATCCTCACAAGGGCAAGTTATTTCCTATAGAAGGCCACATTTAGAGGATTATAAATTAATAGCGGTTTATTATCCTTCTGTCGAAAGGGACACTATGGATTTGAAGTGAAAAGACCTGTCACAGGTTTTATTTAAAAAGATTGAAATAGTAATTCTTTTTTCGAATATATTAAGTAGTGCAGCAAACTATGAAGCTCATTCGAAACAGCCTTTAGGAGACTATTTTTTTCAAAACTACAAGCGCTGCCGTGTAATATTAACAATGAGTGCATCATTAATGTGGTTATTTGTGGAATTAAAGACGAAAATATTGCAACCTCAAGTTTCAAGAGATTCTCAGATATCGATGATATGTACTCTAAAATGCAATCATTGGGAAACGTCCTAATATTTACAAGACACGCATACGAGACTAGTAATAATATCAGTGACAAGAAAAGATTATTCTCAACTTTTCACGGTTCGTTACGAAAACAGAATCATCAAATTTTTCAAGTTGTGTTTTAACTAAACAAACAGGATATATGGCAACAAACTATTCTAGGCCAAGATTGGAGTGCAGAAAGTGTCATAAATTGGGACGTTTAACCGATAAGTGCGGAAATTATCTACAGAAAATGTAAATGAAACGGTCCTAGGTGAAAATAATAAAACGCCGATTAAAAACATTTATGATGTCAGCAAAAATAAACAATATTGAAGTGAAATGTTAATTGACTTGGGTAGTTCAGCAACCCTTCTGAAACTTTCAATGGCACAAAAATATAATTTGAAATTAATATACAGTGAAAAGTTTAACACGCAGTTTTATCAGAACAACTACAATAAGCAACCCTAAGTCATTTTAAATTTTCGAATAATGGGCATCTCGGCAACCGTTAATGTGATAGTTTTAGACGACGAAGAACTTCTACATGACGTAATTATTGGCCGAGATTATTTAGAACAAAAATACGTATTACCATAAAGAAAACTTTACGAAATATAATAAATAACGACTTCCAAGAAACGTTAATTGCTTGTGTCGACAAAGGTTTTACAGCCGATGATGTAGTGATTAAAAAAAATAAAACACGTCGACAAAATAAAGTGTTTCAAACTATTAAATAAACTATCAGATTGTGTCTGTGAACAAGTAATTTAAGAAAAACATTTAATTTCTATGAAAATAAATAAAATGTGTGACTAAAGAATTTGTTGTGTATCATCAACTCTATCTATGCCTGAAGTACACATAGATTGCGCGTCATTGGATTAAACTATTATTGGGCAAAAAAATTATTCGCGAATCATGCTCGCTCTTTACCAGCTCCATATTGCTAGTGAAGATAAAGTTTGATGATTATCGACCAGTTTTATATTACAAACATTTAAACGAACATACCGCAAGAGGCAGATACCCCCTGCCCGGAATTGAAGATCAAAATAATACACTATTCGCGAATCATGCTCGCTCTTTACCAAGATTCTATCAAATACCAATGGATGAAAAATCTGTCGAGCAAACTGCGTTCTTGATTCCGGACGGACGTTACGAGTTTCTCCGCATACCCTTCGACCTCCGCAATTCGCCTGTGGTACTTCAAAAATTTATTAATAAACCATCATCATCAAAGAGCAGCATTGTATTTGACTACTCCAATTTTGGGCATATGCCTCCTCAAGGGTTTTTCACTCCTCTCTGTTCTGTGCTCTTCGTAGCCAGTTTCACTGGCTTTCAGCCTACCAATTCTGCGACGTCATCCTTACATCGTGCTCTCGGTCTTCCTCTTGCATTTTACTGTTTGTGGTCTCCAGATTATTGTCTTTTTGCTCCATCTGTCATCATTTCTGCGTATGAGGTTTTGCCCATCTCCACTTTATTGGAAATGCACATTCGTCTGCGTCTTCTACTGTTGTTCGTCTCCTTATTCAAGTGTTGTTCTTTCTGCCTGAGAGTTTATTTCTAGCATTACTCTTTCCATTTTTCGTTTGATTACTTTTAATTTATCCGTTGGTTTTTGTGAACAACCAAGTCTCAGCTGCATAGGTCAGGACAGGAAGAATACATTACTTGAACACTTGTTTTTTGGGATTGTACAAAGGGTACTTTGGAAACTATTCTTAGTTTTCTAAAAGGCGAGCAAGCTATCTAGATTCTTCTTTGAATTTCTCGAATTAACGAATGATAAGTTTCAAGTGAAGTCCATTCGTTAACTTGATTTTGTACTTTATTCACTTTTTATTAATGAAATCAGTGATTGATAATTGCTTTTTCGAACTTTTAAGATATTGTTTGATGAGCAGATCTTCAAGTTGGTGCCTCAATGTCAATCCAGTTTCGTTATCGTCTTGAGCACCTTGGCAGTAGCAGAGCATCGAATGCTTCTTTGAATGTAGGAACTTTTAATGAATCAATCTCGTCGTCGCTACTTATTGTTTCGATTTCGGTCTCAGCTTTTCTTGAGTCAACTAGCGATTTCACAATGTCTTCTTCTGTTCTCATGTTGTGCTGATATTCATCATCGATAGATACTGCAAAATCATCAATGTCTTGATAGTGAATGTCAACATTGAAACGAGTGAGCTGGGTTGTGAATATTAGCCATAATTCAGTGTAGTTATTTTCATAGTTTGTGTGTGATGTAATATTAATTTCAAAAGTGAATCCAGGTTTCTTAAAGCAATTTTGAACTGTTTCGGGCTTGATGTTCTTGACTGCTTCGAACATGAAGGTGAAAGCTCTGTAGACTGCACGCTGCGCAGGCAAATGTTTGCTGCGAGTGCTCGCCGTTGCAACGCTGCATGCGTTGTGTAAGTGTTGAGGATGCGCAATGGACTTCGTTATCTTGATTCGAAATTGCATGGAAAGGTATACATTTCCACTCAGTACGTCATTCGTAAAGTTGGTTATTGTTTATTATCTTCGTTTTGGACATTCTAATTTTTAGTCTAACATCTTGTGTGGATTTCTGCAAGTCTTCTATAGTGACTTATATTTCATTCATGTTGTGGATAAACTTTGTCATCGGCAAACCTTAGGTTGGTGAGGCGATCGCCGTTTACAGGCAAGCACGGATTACACTCGAACAGTTTTGAACTTTCATAACTTTTTTATTCATCATCGTATTAAATGAAATTTTTGATATGAGCACCCTTTGCATTGTATATCATCGTTTTTAAGACTCCCCAGATGCTATAATCCAAAGGTGCTGCATCAGGACTATCAGGCATCCATTCACTTGGTTTAATAAACCTAATTCTATTTTCATTAAGCCACTTAATTGTTGATTTTGCCCTATGAGACGGAGCATTATCTTGATGGAATATATAGTCCCAATTTGGGTATTTTTTGGCCATATCTCTTCATATGTTTTAGAATCTTATCAACATAGAAATGTATGTTGATTTTGACTTTCGGCGGTACAAAATATGCACTTATGACGCCTTTACTTGAAATGACCAGCCAAACCATGCAACTCTGAGGGTGAGCGACGTGCGCTTGTACGGCCGCATTCTTTTGTGTTTGTGACCTACTAATATACTGTATATCTCTTGTACCTTGATTAGGAGTTGAATATACCCATGCTTCATCAGATGTCAAGTAGTTTTCCCATTGAATTCCATTTAAACGGTTAGACAAGGCCAAAGAACGCAATCTTCGAAGTTCGATGTTTCTTTGGGTAATTGCGTGAACTTTCGGCTTTTTCACTTTTTTCATTCCTAATTTCTCGATATATCGCTGAACAGAGCCTCTGGACATATTAAATTGAGAAGCTAAAGCTTTTTGGGTCTTCGGATTTTCTTTTAAAAGCTCATTCTTGAGACAATTGATTTGACGCGAATTCAAAGCTGGACGAGGGCCAGGAGATTTCACTTTCTTCGGTTGTTTTTGGTTTTCCCCTTTTATTTGCGAAACAATATATAGTACTAATCGATATATCAATGTTATGCACTTTCTTTAACTACGGTTGAATTACTGTGTACGTTCATTATAGAGGAATAAGTTCTAAAATTCGGCCTTTTCGGATATAAGGCGTTAGAGGCGACATAACTGATTTAGCGCTCGTTTTTTAACAGCTCCAATCTTAGTTGTTTACGTATCCATAGTTACATGAATCAGGGTTGTGCTATGCGCAAAACTCATATGCTAACATTACAAAACTGCTCTAGTGTAACCCGTGCTTGGTTGTATGTTTACTCCTTTCGTTTGCCATTGGAGCTTTTTAAATAGTTTGGGGTAGAGCGGGTCGCCCTGTCTCACTTCTTCTAATTTCGATTGGTTTTAGTGTCTCCAAATATTTTGATGACAATGTTGGCTTGCTTATATATGATGTAATTGCTGTATATACCAGTAGTCAATTCTGCACCTTATGAGAGCAATTCAATTTGGTTTATTACTGTAAAATCTTTTACAATACCTATTTATCCGTTATTATGAAGTCAATTTTATTTTTAGTTGAACAATCTGGGCTTCGCCAGGTTTTTAGGCAAAATGAGTTCATCGCTTTAAGCTGTTGACTCCATTAAATCAATATTTGACCTCTTTCATTTCTTTGACTTGTTCCATGTTGGCCTACTAAGCATTATGTCTCTTTCTGTTTGCCTGTTTTAGCGTTGAAGTGACCCATTAGAATTGTGTAAAGGGTCTTGTCTTTGTGTTCTTTCAACCACACCGTAGAATGTTTCCACTTCTTCAACTATGTATGCGGTAGTTGGAGCATAGTCCTGGATTACTTTTAATAGGCAACGTTTGTTGATATCAAATATTGCATACATCACTCTTGATATTCCTACAGTTGTTTTGAGGTAGATTGTCTATTTTTTATTAATTAATATGCTGGTACCGTTCCTCCAGCAGTCCTTTTCACTTCTGTAGTAGAAGATTTTTTTCTTGCTTGTTTTTAATTAATTCTTTCCCTTTTCTACGTACTTCGTCCAACTCTATTATGTCCCAATTAATATTTTTTGTCTCTTCGAATTGGATTAATCGATCTCCAGATAGTAGCGATTTTGTGTTGTATTTAAAGACTCAGTTTTATTACAGGGCTTAGAATGTCGGGCTAGTCTTGCCCCCTCAGATTCGATGGGACTGATTGCATTAGCGATGCGGGATTCTGAACTCTTTTCTATCGGCCTGAGGATTATTTTTGAAGTTCGTCGTAATCATTCTTCAGGGCAATTGGCCTTAAAACTCCAAGCTGGCCTTGCGTGATGTTGAGTTGGTAGGGCTGTGGTTACGAAATTTGGATTGTTGGTGGGAATTAGGGGTTGTAGCGTGAAATTCCTCCTAGGATAGAGAATAGGAGGTAGATCATAGCTCGCGTGGGCAGGATCGCGTTCTCGAAGTAAAACTATCCTGTACCGCTATCGTGTAGGAGGGTCTACATGCTACTTGGGGTGCAGTCTTTGCGATGAATATAATATTTGGTACTTCGTGATATGTCTTAATATGTGTTCACGTTCTACAATATGTCTTCCATTTTCATCTGTCAGAGTTGTAATATTGGTTTTACCTTTTGCTGTTTTCGTTATCCGTGCACTCAGTTTTAGCATTGTGGCACATTTGTTGCTAGGAATGTTTGTTCACATACACTTCGGTTGATGTAGAAACGTGTTCTTTTCGACGAGCGCCGAATTCCTCAACGATTTTTATGCTTAATGCAATTCATCACGCGAGTCAATTGCAGTATGAAAATTGGGCCCATAACCTGTTCGAAACAAAAGCACAGTTGGGCAAAACTAATAACGTAGCATAAATACTACAATTGTCTATCTGCGCTTCATCTGAAATGGATATGCGCAAAAGAGTCTTGTTGTAGATGTTACGTTTGGAGGTCGTTTGGCTTGTTGGTTTTTTAGTTAAAGGAAGTACTGGCATCCTCTAAATTTTGCGGAGTCATTTCCTCTGCAATTGGTACGCATTGGGGCGTTAGTTCGAGGTTTATCGCCGTTGGTGTACAAGTGATTTCCTTGGAATATCACGTATTTTGGATCGAGGCTTTTTTATACATCCGATACATTGGCATCTGAGAAATTGAGGCGCTTCGCGATTAGTTTTACGTGGTATAACGGTGATTATTGTATGACATTAAAAATTGCAATTGCTCTTTTATTCGCTGTGAGTAGTATTGCACAAATGGGCATCTTTTTGTCCTTATTTAAAAGACTTGTAATTCGAGTTATAGGGAGATCATAAACAGCAAGTTTCTGTTGTATGTATTCTTCTGTTAGGGAAGGTGAAACGTTCTTTATAACTACTGATAATGAGTCTGCTATTGGGATTTTGGTATGTGTAGAACTCGATTTTGTTTTTTAAGTTATGTTTGGCTAAGTTTCTATAATCATTTTCGCTTGCTAGAGTGTTTTTTAATGATGGTGATGATGATGTAAACTCACCCTCGACAAACGTTTTAATATTGTTTACAACTTTAGAATTAACTTAACCTTGTAGAAAGATAGGCGCAATCTTTGTTTGGGTTTTTCTTTGGTCTCTGCTTCTGCGGATGATAGCTCGAGATGTTCAGGCAAGTAATATTTGTTTTTCTCAACTAGTGGTCTGGGATTCCATTGATATCTCTTTTGTAATTCGGAGATGGGTGATGGGGATCACTGATCAGAATTTCTTGGTCGGTACCACTGACACGTCTGCTCCAGTATCGACGAGGAAGCGTTTTCCTGTCGTAGTCGTGATGGAATAAGCGACGAAGTATTTCGAGGCCACCAGCGATCGTTGTTATCGCTAGGGGGTCGGTTAGTTTCCCTGTACCGTTTTATATTGACAGCTGGGCATCCGCTTCTTTGCCTTTTCACCGTACAGCTTTGGTCACAAGAGTATTTACATGGGAAGTTAAAGCTGTGAAAGTTAGAGGACTTATTCTACAAGAGCTGCATTTGAAATTGTTTACCGATGAAAACCTGCTTGTCTGGTTCACAGTATAAGCTTAAACAGGGGTTTATTTTCAAGTCGTCGCTGTAGCTCAATGCACTCATCGTTTAATCTTTGAAATGATGGACAGCGATTCGAATCCCAGTAAAGTCTACTTTTTTTTATTATAATTTTTTGCCAAAATCAAAATATAACAGTATTCGATTGAATATACAATGGGCTCTTGAAAAACAGTTAGTATAACGACAATATAAGAGATGGAATTATAACTTTCAAATTATAATACACTATTTTATTGGGATAAATTGATCGTCAATATTATAGACCAATTAGATTTTCAACAAAAAATATCGTAACCTACTTTCACAGCTTTAACTTCCCATGTAAATACTGTTTTGACCAAACCTGTACGTTCGATGATAATAGCAAAAACCATCGTCGTCCGCTGCACGAGGCCTTGCGTGTAATCGTGGTCGACTTTGAAACCTTGAAACGGATCTGGCACATAACCTGCGGGGTTGCGTTCACATTTCTTTTAATAGTTGGAACATTTATTCTTCCAGTCGTTCGATTTTATCTTCTATTATCGTTCCCTTACTTGTTAGGGATGTTTGTATGGCTATGAGTCGGTTATCGGGAGACTTGGGTATTTCCCAAGTATTATCTGCTTGTTGCACTAAAGCTACTTGTTCGAGGCCCATACAGGGTGCGAGAAAAGCGCGTAAATTTTTTGGTAGTTGGTCGGCCCACAACTTACGTACAAAGCGTTCGTCAAGTGTCACAGAATTTAACGCATGCATTTCGGCTAATGAAAAGGATGGTTTTCGGTCGCCGAGATGTAGTTTCGAAATTAATTTGCGTCTTCGCTACTCTTCGGTGATCGCGTAACGGTTCAGTAAGTCTTTTTTAATGCCACTATATTTATCACTGGATGTTGGGTTTAATATTATATTTGTTATGAGGAGCAGTACCTCCGGACAATTCGCTATCTCTAAATAAGAATAAATCACTTTCATTTGCGACTGTCATCTCGCCATCGTCATCATCATCATCATTTTCAGGATCATCACCATCAAAATCATCGCTGACGCTACTCTCTCCCGTGAAGTCAACAATGGCTTCATCTGCTTCTGTTCCACACATTAGTTCAGCATTTTGACAGGCTGTACTTCTTCCAAAATGACATAAATTACAACATTTGATTCCCATTTTTTTGCAAGAACATGATTTAGATTTGCACCCAGTTTTGCAATCACATGCAATGATTTTCATTAAATCTTCCGGCACCAGTGGTTTATTAGTTGTTTTTGGCATTAATCCATTTTCCGTCTGTTGCCAGCAGAAATCGATCGGATTTTTGAAAGTATCAAAAAACCAACGGCAAATTTGATTGCTCCTTTATTCAATTAGTTGGTTGAAGTATATTGGGCCGGACCCGGAAGTCCTACCGGGTAATTCTTGATGGAGAGGGGGCTCTAACTCTGCCGGTGTTCCGAAACTTAATACCACTTGAACCCCCTTAGGGGTCTAATAGAGATTAAATTGATAAGAACAGATAAACTTTATTTCAATTAATGCTTGAAAGTACAAAAATATTTGAAAATACGTGGTAAGCGAGTACCAGGTCAAGATGCAGTCTGTTGAACGCAGTAATTTAATTTCATAAACAAGTTATTTCAGTGGTATCCTAAGTAACAAACTATAAAGTAACTAGGATGCTAAAAAGGAAGCAAGTTTGGTACAATATCACGAATACACTTATTTTGATCACCGGTTGTTTAAAAAATTTAAACATATTGTCTGGAACATCTGATGACGTCACTCACCATAAGCTTACGCTTGAGACGCGTGTAACGGCCCCAATCCTTAATTGGTCTAGGATTCGTTAGTTTTCAAGGTTCCATCTGCCTAGCGCGCCGACTATGAATGTTCAAAATGATTCTCACAAAAGGTTTTAATCTTGCTTGTTTTACACATTTTTGCTAGGCGATTTTTCTTTTTGCATTTTCTACAAGTCTCTCCATGCACTGCAGTGCTTTGTCTTGTGAGTTTTCCCACATCTTTTACAGTAGAATGTTCTTTGTAGAGATGGGCTGTCTTTTGAGTCTCTTTTTTGTTTAAACTCTCTTCTGTACTACGTTTACTGATTGAATGCCTGTGGCAGTTCATTTATGAGTCAATTTGGTAGCTGTAGAAATAGGTATACCACATTCGAATATGCAAAATGAGGGGGCGGCGGAGGGAAGTAACCGATATTTATCTATATTTCATTATGTAACTAAAAACCAACATATGTATTGAAAAATAATATTTCAGTTTTATATAAATATAGCAATAAAGTCAAATTGGCTCAGTCCGTAAATCTAGTGTTAAAGACCTTTTTTGTAATTTCTTTATACACTTATTTTACTTTACCCTTTTTCAATTGCGAGGACTGGGCCCATAGCCTGTCACGATTTAACTATTGCTCTATTTATTATAACTGTTTATACTATACAACGCAGTACTAATCGATCTTCTACTACTTGAGTTTATTCTAGTGACTATATATATTGCAGTCAACCTTATATAGTTTTGCCACTGTGCAATTATTCTTCACAATTGTTCACAATGCGTTCTGGACTGATTAAAAAGGAGGTACTTGCTATTTGTCTTTCTCGAAAGTAATTGAGGTTAAGGTCCAGGCTGATCGCTTATAGAAGTGTTGTTTTTATTATGACTATTCCTATTAGGCGTTGAAGAATTTTCAGTTTCAGTGATCTTTGGGACCACATCATTATGGTTGGTAAATGTAGTGAAGTCCTCTAAAACAGTTGAAGTTGAAGCTTTAGGCAGAAATGATATTTCTGGTGTTGCGGGATTTTGATTTTCTTTGTTACAGGTCTCAATTGTTGTCAAAACTTCTAAAATGGCTGAAGTGGAATCTATAGATCGAGGTGGCATTTCGGTGGTTGTTACGTTTGAATCCCCAATGGGTATAATTTTTTCGGTATTAGCGACTATAAAATACGCCTCTGTAAATACGTTCTTTCTATTGGCCATGTTCCGCATTTTCTAAATCCGTTAATAGCAGTAAGCATCGTTGCAGCTTGAAGATCGCATGCAGGCAACGTCCAAAGGCTGCAATTTATGGGTGCAGTGTGGTGGTGTACATAATAATATAAAATGATGTTGTCTTGCATAGTCAATCACATCAATATTTTTAGTGTGTAACACATATCCATCTAGTAGTAATAAGACTGGCTTATCTTTCGTGGGCGTTGTGAATGCTACAAAATATTTAAACCAATCAAAAAATATTTTTGTATTTATCCAGCCGTTATCATTACATATGCCCCAAAATCCTGGTGGTGCATCATAAAGCAATTCATTTTTCATCCGTTTCCGGGCATATATCAGCATTGGTGGAACATAGCCTTCTGCCGCGTTGAAACAAATTTCAGCTGAAGACAGGCACCCGACTTATTTCTGGCCTTTTAAAGTCAAAATTTTCGATTCACTTTTTGGTACTATGCTGACACCCGTTTTATCGACATTATATATTCTATTGGGTGTCAGTGAAATACTTGTCAACAACCTGTTCCAACAGTCGAAAAAACTTGTAGAATTTGCAAAAAGGGTGGTATACACCACGAGAAACAGTAAACAGAACCAACTTATAAGTGAACTTAAATAGGAACACATACACATATGACCTTACTCGCTAACTTCTGGATTAACACTACTACGAGCGTGCGCCCCAGCACCGACCACCATACTGTAACAGCCGTGGTCGCTATCCGAACTCGCTTGGCGCGTGATTTCCAATAGAACTCATTTACTGCCACTTCGTTAAAAGTCATAACTCTCGCGGCAGAAGTAAGCCTGGAATTTATAAATAAGTTTTGTTCTAATAAAAATAAAATAAAACACCGTTCAGTTTTAAGAAAGTTTATTTCTCTAATATTACGCTGCTACTGTTAATTTCAGTGGAATTCTTTTATTATGTGTAGATACGGCCTTAATCCCATATTTGCTGAAGCTAGTGTTCTACGATCCTTCTTACCTCTTTCTTTATGCTTAAGGCATGAAGCAAACTCAGTAGTTAGACTTAACATTTTCTTTCTGACTTTTGCTCTACCTATAATCTTTTTGTTCCTAGGCCTTTTTACGATTCACTAGTGCTCAATATTTGGTTTGTGGGTTTATTAAATAACATTTTTTTCTTCCTCGTCATTTTCTAGTTGGTTCAATATCGTAGTGTCATTTTGTAACATTAAATTCGACGGTCTTATCCACTCTAAGGAATTCAATCACATGTAACCAGTGTTTTCATTTAACATGTTATAGTTTTTTCTATAAGCGCTTGACAAAGTAACACTTTGGGATCTGAAAGGACGAAACGTCTACCTCCTTCTGGTCAAAATGTCTGCGTTCTGTTTCATCATTCTGTCTGCACATTCATCAATTTGCGACATGAACTTTTTTACGTATTTTTCGCAACATCTTCCTTAATTCGCTAAGTATATAATTGCCCTGAGTTCCTTCCCAAGAGAAACTTCCGTCTCTGTTCTGCCAGTGCATCCTCCCAATATCGTATATGTATAATTTTATTCTCTTGTTTTTCTTTTTTATATTGAAAATATAGGCAGTTCATGGCGAAAACCACATTTTGTGCTTAGTTAACGCTAAACAACTAATAATAATTATAAAACCACTTATAAATAACGACACTAATGGAAGCACCATTTTCTTAGCAGACAAAAAAATGTAGAAAGAGGTCGGCGTCTTCCCGACGTTATGTAGGTAGTGGCCCCACCAACTACCCTTAATTTTACCGGTTTGCTTGTCCAGCTTGGGTCATAACATGCTGCCCCACTTGAACGGATACTGTTCAAGCTTATCCTAAGGTACTATTACGTTCAGTAGTAATGTCGCATAGGGCAGGTCAGTTATAAAAAACCGCTGTTAGTTTCGACTCATGTTATTGTTAAGAAAAGGTAAACCGACCAAAGCATTAAGAATCTTTAAAGAAAGGATTAAAGCTATAACAATAGAGCCTTTCTGCACTTTGTGTCCTGGTTCTCTTTAGTTATGAGAGTAATACTTTTTAAATGTTACCCTGCGAAATTTTGAAAATTTCCTATCAGAATGTTCGAGTTTAATAAATTTCTATAAGAATAAAAAATTATTCTGATAAGTTTTTATAAGAATTTATCAATTGGGATTTTTTATTACTTTTCTTTCAAAAATTACTGACTATACTTTTATAAGAGTGTAAGTATATAATTTAATAAATTATGAGAGTTTATAACTTAATACTACTGGCAATTTCTACATCTTCCTTCTTCTTCTTCCTCAGCCTTGATCCGTCCACTGCTGAACGTAGGCCTCCCCTAAATTTCTCCAAGCTACCTTGTCATGTGCAATCTGATGCCATCTCCTTCCTGAAAATGCCTTTACGTCATCGGTCCATCTCTTTTGCGGTCTTCCAACGCTTCTTTTATATGCCCTAGGTCTCCATTGCATTATGCGATTTGACCATTGTTCGGGGTCCTTTCTTGCCACATGCCCTATCCAGCTCCATTTTTGTCTCGCCACTCGTTGCATAATGTCAGTTATCTTAGTTTGGTTTCGAATGTCTACATTTCTGATCTTATCTCTACGACTTATGCCAAGTATAGCTCTCTCCATGGCACGTTGCGCTATTCTCAATTTCTCTGCACTTTTTCCTGTTAGGGTCATAGTCTCTAATCCATATGTCATAACTGGCAGTATACAAGAGTGGAATACTTTTCTCTTCATACAATTTGGCACTTCCTTATCCTTTAGGATGTCTTTAAGTTTAGAAAATGCAATCCAACCCAGCCTGATTCTTCTATTTATCTCTGCGGTCTGGTTTTGTTTTCCCAACTTTATAAGATGTCCGAGATATACGTATTCTTCCACTGTCTCTATATGTTCTGATTTTATTGTGAATTGTTTTGTGCTGTTCGACATTACTTTGGTTTTATTTAGGTTCATCTGTAAACCAACGGTTTGTGCTGCTTCATTTAATTGTCTCATCATGTTTTCCAGTTCGTCGGGATCATTGCTAATGAGGACTATTGTTTTATCTTGTTCTTTATTATTTATTTAATATTACAAGATATAGTTTTTTAATTTTACATTCACAAACCTTACTTGTTATGTTACTATTTACTCCGTGTTGCTAAGACAACTAGTATTTATTATTTTTGTTATATCCATCAGTAACTGGATATATTTAAATACACAACACGCCCTTTTAACTCAACTGTAGTTTAACTACAGGGTGTCTTATTCTTTGAGATCTACGAAGACTCGATGTAGTCTCTGATTTAGGTTCTAATTCTCTTCCATTTAAGTTCATATCAAAGCGAACAGAATCGTTGTATCTTTCTTTGATATGTATCGAATTTCTTCTATAATATTTGTTGCATATCGTCTTTACCAAATATGATCTAGGTTTTTCCAATGGTTTTATAATTATGGCGGGTTCCCATTGTAAAGTTTTGATATTTTGTAATAACACTTTTGACCACTGGTAAATGTCTGTTGTCTTTTAGCAGCATTTCTATTATACCATAACTTTTGTTTTTCTTGGTTTTTTAACATTGTTTGTTTAACATTATTATCTATTAACTTAGGTTCTAAAGCTTGATTAATTACAGGAATTTTTGTTCTCAACATTCTACTATTTAATATCTGAGCTGGAGAGCAACCAAGACCTGATACTGGTGAATTTCTATAATTTAACAAATATAACTCTAAATCTTGATTACTTTCACTAGCTTTTCTTAACATTGTTTTTGCTATATCTACTCCTTTTCAGCTAAGCCATTACTTTTAGGGTAATGGGGGCTAGAAGTCTGTAGCTGAAAGTTCCATTGATTTGCAAACTTGTTCATCTCGTAACTACCAAATGGCATATTATCAGATATCACTATAGCAGGTATTCCATTTCTACTAAATATTTGTTTAAATTTATCAATAACTGCATTAGTATTTTTGCTCCCTAATTTCTCAATCTCTAACCACCTCGAGTAGTAATCATACAGTATTAAATAACTAGAACCAGCATGTTCGGCAATATCAACGCCTACCTTAAAAAATGGTATTTTTGGTATCTCATGACTTTGCAATGGTTCCTTTGTTTTTGATCTACTGTATTTCAAACATATATTACAATTTCCTATATAATTTTCAATTTCTGACATCATAGCCATCCAATATAAGTTATTTCGTGCCACTGCTTTAGTTTTTACTATTCCTAAATGAGTTTCGTGTAATATATTTAACATGTACTTCTTCAACGAAGATGGTACTATAAGTCTATCTTGATAGTAAACTAATCCATTTTCTACAAAAATATCATTTCGTAGTTTCCAATAATGTTTAATTTCTCCCTCTTCATTACATTTATTTGGCCAACCTTTGTTATACCATTTTAATACTTGATTTAATATTTGATCATTCTCAGTAGCTTCTTGAAATTGTATAATATTTTCTTCGGTCATTCCATATCTTCCAATGGTGAGTGCATGCACAACATCTTGCATTATCTCATCCTCGTTCTCTTTTTTATGTATTATATTTCTACCAAGCAAAACGGAGGTGACTAAGATGTTTTCCCTCTATATTGATACCATAACTGTTCCAACTCAGATTTTTGAATACGTTCTCCAGTACCGCTGTAAACAACTTTGGGGACTTTGGATCTCCCTGTCTCACGCCTCTATTGATAGGGATTTTTGGGGTGTATGTGTCTTCGTTTATTTTTATCACAGATGTGGCGTTTTCGTAGATATTTCTAATTAGTGTTGTATACCTTGAATCAACTCTTGCCTTGTTCAGGGCCTGAATTATAGCCCATAATTCCACTGTATCAAAGGCCTTTTGGAAGTCTACGAAACACATATGTAAGGTTATGTTATATTCTTCACATTTCTCTATTAATGTTCTCACAGCCTGTAAATGGTCTGTGGTACCGTAGCCTTTCCTAAATCCCGCCTGTTCCACTGGTTGATAGAAGTCGAGTTTGTTTGTTACTCGAGATATTATGATTCTGGTTAACAATTTATATAGCTGTGAAAGGAGGCTAATTGGGCGGTAATTCTCTATATTAGCCGCGTCTCCTTTTTTATATAATAAAACTACTTCTGCGTTTTGCCAATTCGCTGGAATTTTTCCTTCTTGTAAACATCGATTTAAGAGTTGTTTAATTACTTTTAGTAATGTCTCTCCTCCGAGTTTTAGCATCTCTGTCGTTATTCGGTCTTCGCCGGGTGAACGACCATTTTTCATTAATTTAAGCGCTTCTTCAATTTCAAATGTTGTTATTTCAGGAATATCTTCAGAGTTTACATTTATAATTTTTTGATTTATGTTGGGATCGTTGGGAGACAGGTTTTTTGTTGCGTATAGGTCGGTGTAAAAGTCGGCTATTACTGTTGACAGTTTAACCTTGTCGGTAAGTATTGTTCCATTTCTATCTCTGATTCTATTAAGACGTAGTTTACCATGTGTCAGTTGTGATTTTAGAACTCTCATATTCTTGTTGTTCTCTATTGTATCCGTTATCATTTTTGTATTGTATCTTCTAGTATCTTTTCGTATGCCTCGGTTTATACTTTTACTTATTTCCTTATATTCCTGGGTTCCTCGACTTAATTTTCTTCTCTCCTCTATTAATTTTGTTGTTTCTTCACTGATCTTTTTATTTTTTGATGTTTTATTTCGCATAGTGATTTTTCTCACTGCAATGTTTATACATTGCGTTACTTTTCTGCCATTTCGTCTAATGTGGTTTTCTGTTCCTTTGTTATGAAAGCGAGTTTTCTTTCTAATTCGGCTTGATATATGTTCTTATTTTGGTTTAAGTCAGTCCGGGTCGGATTTACATGTCTGCAAATCATTTTGTTTCGTTCTTGCTTGGTATTTATTTTTACTGCTGCTCTTACCAGTCTGTGGTCGCTTCCTGTGTGAAAGCAATTTAGTACCGACACGTCTGTGATGATATTTTTATGCGTAGATATTATAAAATCTATTTCATTTTTTGTAGTCTTATCTGGACTCCTCCAGGTCCACTTTCTCTTAGGTTTCTTCTTAAAAAACGTGTTCATACAATAAAGGTTTTCGCTCTGGAGGTATGTTAATAGTTCTTCTCGCTCATTTCTATTCCCTATACCGAATTTTCCAATGTTTTCTATGTTGTCAGTTTGTGTTCCTATTTTGGCATTCAGGTCTCCTATTAGTAGACAGAAGTGGGTTTTTTCAGATCTTCTCGCATTGGTTATATCATCGTAGAAGCTGTTCATCGCGTCTTCATCCGCAGTACTTGTGGGGGCATATGCTTGAATTATTTGAATGCTGTATCTTTTTGAGATTTGTAGGACAATGTATATTACTCTGTTTGATATAGTGTTCATTTTTGTAATAAGGTGTTTTCGCTTTTTGTTTATAAGTATTGCTACCCCTCCGACATGATCGTTTTCGTTTTCTTCTGCGTTTTTCTGGTATAGAATGTGTCCTGAATTTAGTGTTGTACATTTTTCACCTGGTAATCGCGTTTCGCATATTCCCAGGATATCCCATTTGATGGTGTTTAACTCCTTCTCTAGGCCATCTAGGTGTTCATTTTTCCGCATCGTTAGTATATTATAGGTTGCGACATATAGTTTTGTATATAAGTAGCTTGGGTTTCTCAGTTTCATGCTCCCCCCCCAGAATCCTTGGGGCTGACTGGTGATTTCTCATCAGTGTGGGATTCCGAACTCCTCGTTCTACCCACCTGGGGTAATTTTATTTTTGAGACTGATATCATTTTGAGGGTATTTGGCAGTTTCACACCGCGCTTGCCATACGTCCCGGTGCGTGGTAAGGATATATGTAGGATTTAGTTTGGATTGGACGGGATTTGATGGTTAGGACATGATTTCCTTCGGTATTAGGAGATGAAGAAACATCAAGGCTCGCGTAGGCAGGGTTGCTTCCCTGAAATAGACCTATCTCCAATGGGAATTTGGAAAGTGCCTATCCGCTACCATTTCTACATATCTACATATAATAACAATTAATACTTTGTATAATATCCATTATTCTCTATACATTCCTCTAACCTACGATTCATAGAATTTATTAATTATTCACAAATATTAGTTGTTCTTAATGATTCCCACACACTCATAATTGTTTCATGCAATAGTTGAACATTACGTATTGTGTTCCTCTCTGGACCATTCTATTCTCTAGCATCAGCACTCCATAGATTCTCTATAGGATTCAAATCTGGGGACCGAGCTGGCCATTCTACTTCGATTATATCAGGGTTACTATCAAACCAATTTTTGACAACCCTCGATGTGTGTATTGGTGAATTGTCCTGTACAAAGACAATTGGTCCTTCAGGATATAGTGTGCTGACACTTGGTACCGTTACATCTTCTAAAATATTTACGTAGTCCAGTGCACAGAAGTTTTTATTAACTTTCACTAGTTCTCCCGGTCCAACACTGCTCATCCAACCCCAATAACAGGCACTGATTCTACCACTACTTTTATTAGCCTGAATGTTATGTTGTGATTAACGGGTGTTGTTAAACCCCAACAACGGACGATTTATATCTGATGAAGTGCATAATGTTTTTCATCAGAAAATATAACAGTAGTCCAATCTCTATTTACATTACATCTAGCAAACTCCAGTCTAGCCTGTGCTCGAGTGTAATCAAGCAGTGGTTTAACTGCAGGCTGTCTGCAATGTATCTTGTTTGAATGTAGTGCTCGACGAATTGTAAGATTGCTACAAGAAAGATTCTATTTTTCTTTAATATCATTTGAGGTAGTCAATGGTTTATTTACTATTTCATTGACCACTGAATTTACTATATCAGCGCTAAGTGCTGGTGGAAGGCCCGACTTCGGCAAACTTTGTTATGGGCGTTTTGTTCATGATCATTAACACCTTTCAATTTTACGAATCGCCAACAAGTCCACCCACTCAGCTACAAGGCGGTATCCGAGTTGCAGCCCGCAGATTGATGGTATAAGCGGTTTTATCGTTAGGTTAAATACAATAAGGCTTAACGGACATCCTTGCTTTACCCCGGATTTGATGTTAATTGCTACGGTCAACTTGGTACTGCTCCTGATGTTGGTTGAGCCGTTTGCGTAGGGGCGCTGTATCACCTCTATTGCCGAGGAACTTTGACCCGTCGAGGTCAATGCCTCAAAGATTGTCTGATGCGGTATTGAACAGAAGGCGTTGGTAAGTTCGACCCACGAATTGCCACACTCGTTCCTCTTCTGCGGGGCTTCCACGATTATGGTCTGAAGCCCAAGTTGTGTTTGCTACATCCATCCACTGCCATGAAATCTTCTGCTTGGGGTTAATTCGCTGGTATTTACCTAGATACTCGGCAAGCATTGAAGCATAGTTTTGCAACCGAGTTACTGAGGCACATAGGTCTCCATTTAGTAACGTCTTCCCTATTCCCCTTCTTGTGCAAAAGTATTGTTGTCGATTGATTCCAAGCAGCGGGTATATATTTGAGCCATTGAACGGCGTTGAAAATTGCGCTGAGCACATGGTCCCCGATGTCGATGCCGAGTAGCAGATGCCATTCGGTTCAGGAGCGGTTTCCTTGCGTCCCTTCAACCTCGCCTCGCCTTTTCTGGCGAATGGATCGAATTGTTGAAAATTACGTGCCCGTTATTCATTGTTTTCACTCGCTACGAGAATGTCATCAATAAAACTATAAACATTATTTAATCCACGTAAAACTTCATCTATAAAACATTAAGAAATAGCATTCGCGTTACACATACCGAACTGCATCCGCGTACTTTCAAACAATCCGAACGGAGTTATTATAGCCGATTTCGGTACATCCGGAAAAATTGGGATTTGGTGGAAAGTTTTCACTAAATCATTGAAATCATTTGAAAATATTTGTTTTTCATACAGTTGAAAAATACCCAGTTATATTTGGTAAAGGGTACTTATCTTTAATACAAACTTTATTCAACGCGGAGAGCCACAGGTAGAATGAAAAACGTTTTTTGAATGAGGAACGAGATGCAATGGTGTACTCCACGGAGATTTAGATGGTCGCATCTGTCCAAATATAATCAGTTCTTCGGATTCTCTTTTACCCCATTTAAATTTCTTTGGCGAAAGGGGTCTAGGTTTCTGTGCAATTGGTGAATCACGAGTTTCAATAAAATGAAAAACGTTATGTTTAATAGGTTGATGAATAGACCAAGGTTTAATCAAATTTAGATAAAATATTTAACCAACGAGATCATGAATCAAGTGTTTTAAATTGAAGAGAATAAATATCTATTGGTCTGATAACTCCAATGCAAGATATATTTGTTTTAGAATCTGTTGCGGATGATGATAGATTTTTCTTGAGATTCTAAGTAACAAATCATACTACGCAAAATGGGGTAAGTGCACTGACAACTGGTCGTTAAAACAGACCCTGTTAAAATGCACGAAGAATGCATCCTTGTTCCGCAGGTTTTCTTCCCTGGCCAAACCTGGTCTAGGATGCTTACCCCTGCACTTGAAGCTGTACTGAATATAGCCTCCTCTTTGAAAGGCTGGATTTTCAATAATCTAATGTAATTAAAATTAACTATACATCTATAACTAATTGTAACCTAATTAAATGTTCTTAAACTACACTGTCTGTTCACAATGATTTAAGTGCTACTCGCATCACACCATTTTTGTCAGGAAACGGATTCAGGCATAGGATTTTGCTCTTTGTGGAAATGGTTTTTCCTGCCACTAGTTGTTTAATTTCGGCATTTCACTCTTCAATTTGGATTCATTTAACTAAAATTTGTTCTGCCCTTTCCGTAACCGTTAAGCTTGTATTTACACGTCAGTCTACCTTTTCGGACAATTGGCTGTAAATCGTTAACAATACGGTAATGTGGCAGCAATCTATTGTAGTTTGAAAAACCCGCAAAATCTAACAGGAATTTAACGTTTACACTTGGACAGGATATCTCGATTCGTTTTAATTCGGGTAACGGATATTCTGCCATTGAATGTGAGCTATTGGGCCACTCCGTGGTTGGCTGTGAAAGCCAGCAAGGTCCATGCCACCATAAAGCACTAGATTTTAATTGCGTTGGCAGAATGCCTCTTGAACCCAAATCCGCTGGGTTGTCCTGAGATAACACGTGATGCCAGCTCGCGTTTGCAGTTTTGGTCTGAAAGTCGGCTATTCTATGAGCTACAAAAACTTCAACAAATGTGGTTGTGTTCAACCACCCTAATAGAATCGTCGAATCAAACCACATAAATGGTTGATGAATCTCTAACTTCACTGATTCCTTGACTGCCAAGAGGAGCTTTGTTGCGGAGTGCGCTGCACATAACTCCAATCTAGGAATAGTTGAGCTCTTTAGTGGCATGACTTTACTCTTTGCACAAAAAATGTTGACTAACATTGTGCCCTTTTGATTAATATCGTAATATCGTTGATTACATCGTAAGCTGCATAGACATTTTCTGATGCATCGGAAAAACAATGCAATTTTATTCGGTTAGGGTCTCTACATAACACATGTCTCGGAATCCGTATGTTGTTTATATTAGAAAACTCTGTCGCGGTTTCTGTACGGTTCTTCAACGCTTCCGTTTCAAATGGGAGAACAAAGGGAACACGTTTTTTCTTTCCACGGGATAGAAATGAAAAAATATAAGAAGATCGCCACGAACCAGATTATATCCATGTTTCCTAAGGTTGTTAATTTGCCTCGAAGAACTAAATGTTGCGGATGATAGATTTTTCTTGAGATTCTAAGTAATAAGTCACACTACACAAAATGGTGTAAGTGCCCTGACTACCCTAACAGCACATAATATTGCAGGAATATTGCTGGAATATTTCAATGTTGTTTAATATTGGCAATATTGCTGGAATATTATTGTAATATTACAATGAAATATTACAATGAAATATTGCAAAGACATATTCAAATAATATTCCTGCAATATTTAAAAGTAGTAAGGTAGATGTACCGTTTGTGGCCACTTTAAGCAATTTCCTATCTTTTACCAAGAATTAAATTAACTTAAATATAGTATATCATAACGAAATATGGATTAAAAACCTCATTGGTGTATTAACAATCGAATTATTGAGAGCGATAACCTTTAAAAATAGCTATATTATTAAAAATTAATAATATTCAATCGTACCTCCTGTTTCACCAGTTGTGGCCATAGACGCACTATTTTTGGCCATTGGTTGCACCACTTTTGGCCAAAGTAAAAATTTTTATTGTTGGAGAGAATATTATTAATATTTACTCAATTAATAATCAATATACCAATTTATTTTTATTAAATTAAAACAAAATACAATAAAATAGGTATACAATGGGAATTTTTAATTATTTTTAGAATTTTTTCGCGTTTTTACCGGTTTTTTCGCAGCTAATTGTTTTTTAGCTTTTTTTTCTAATTTCTCTTGTTTTATTTTTTTCTGTTTGGCAATTCTTTCTTCTCTTTCAATTTTCTTAAGTCTTTTTTTCTTCTTCTTTATCATTTTTCTCTTTCTCTTTAGCTTCCATGATTTCTATCCATTTATCAGCTGTTATTACTGAAAGTAAATGTTCAACGGCACGTTTTCGCTTTGAAGGCTGTTTTTTAGGCCATACAATAATTTTAGCCATGACTTCATCTAAAGATTTTCGTTGTATTGTTAGAGTATTATAATTAATTACATTTTCTGTGCTAGAAACTGTATCAGGTACGGTAGAAACTGTATCAGGTACGGTAGAAACTGTATCAGTTTCTAAAACAACCAACGGATAGAAAACTGAAAAATGGTTATTATTAAGAAATTGCGTTTTGATTTTTGTTTTACTTAATCGTACTTACATTCCCAGAATTCGGCGTATGATACTCTGGAAACGGAAATTGAATGACATTATTATCATTAGAAGTGGAAGGATCTTCAGATGCTTGAGAAACACAAGATGAAGATGGTAATTCATTATCTGCATGTGTATCATCTTCTACAATCTTGATCCACAGATCGTACAAAACCTCGTGTATTTGTCATCAGTTTCCCAACCAATACCAGTGACTCTTGCATTTTTGAAACATTGTATAGATCTGCGTCAATTTTACTTTCGACGTATTCTTGGTGGGATAAATCTTGTGTTGATTTTTGTACATTGGGTTCGGTAGGCATACTCGAAGAATTTCCAGAAACATTTATTTCAACGCATTTTCTGTAATCAACTGCGTTAGCATCAAATGGACATAAACCGCAAACTTTAAATCCACTCTTGATGGTATCCGTACAATTTTCCTCATTACTAAGCATTGTTAAAAAAGCTGGAATGTTCTGCTTTTGGATATCAGCACCGTTGTTCTGTATGCGCCAATTACGGATTAAATTTTTCCATCTTTGTTTTAGAGCGAAAAAAAAAAGATACATCCAATGGTTGTAAAATATGCTTCGAGTGGGGCGCAAAACAGCACAGGATGATCTGCTTTTCTTTACAGAACTTACTCAGATGGATAGACATGAGAAATATGACCATCTAAGAAAACAATCACAGGAAGTTTAATTTTACTTTCCTCAAGAAATGCATAGAAAATATTGATAAAAAAATTCGCTAGTCATCCATCCGTTCTGTGATTTCCCTATTCCCCAACCTTTTGGAGCAGAATCAACACAAATTTTGGGTAAACGTTCGTACTTAAAAATTGTTAATGGTGGTGCAAATTTTCCAACAGCATTCACATTAAACAATGTAGTAACATTTTCTTTTTCATTACCAGCTATATCATAAACAGGTCTTCCTCTCTCTGCCAAAACAAGACCACCCTTTGGTGCAAGATGTATTGATGTTTCATCTAAATTAAAGACCCGTCGAGGATCCTCAAGTATTTTAATATTTTCGCCAAGCTCTTCTGCCACATGAGAGAACCAATATCGTATACTTTTTTCAGTGATAATTGCTCGCGCCCTGCAAAGATGTTCGGCTCTTTTTTGTCTTATGCGTGGGTGACGCTTCAAAAAACCTTCAAACCACTTTCTTCCGGGAACATTATCTTTAAAAGGATTAATCAAACCTTCTGCTTCCACTAATTGCTTGACAGAGTGTATCAGAATGTCTTTATTAATTGGAAAGCCCATTCTACTCATTCCTAATAACCACTCTTCCAATCTATCTTCAATATTGTGACCAAGTACTGACTCTGGACCCACACGACCTGAAGTTTCTGGTGCTTTTCCTTGGAGTTTATTGCGCAATGTAGTTCTTGGAATTTTATATTGTTTACTAGCCGCTGCAATAGGGGTCCCATTTTTAGCTAATTCCAAGGCTTTTTTCAAATCAGCTTCTGAATATGAGAAAAAAACTCGTTTAGGTTTACTGATCGTAGCTTGAGGTGGTTCAAGAATTTTCTCTACAGTTTTTTTTTTTAACCTTCATGGCATTTTAACCTATATAATATAAAAAATAAAAAAATTTGTTTGTACTTTAATGATTAAAATTCTTTGTCAATTAATTTATTATTAACTAGCTGTTTCGCCCGGCTTCGCACGGGTATTGCAAATTTCGAAGTAAAAACTTTTTTTTTCAAAATAAAATATAGCCTATATCAGGGGTTCCCAATTTTTTTTATACTGGGACTCCCTTTACAGGTTGTAATTTTGCGACGCTTTTTGAAAAGAATATATTTGTTGCTCTAGCAGACATTAAGATTAATGAATTTATTTCTTATTTTTATTTAATTATAGCTGGCCCGCCGAACTGCGTACCGCCTCAAAATTGAATAATGTGTCAAAATTCAATAACTAAAAATTAGCAGAAAACCAAAAAATAAAATAAAACACAGATACACTATTTCCACAAAAAATACATATACATGCCAATTTTCATGGTTATGGGTTGAACGGTGTTGGAGTGAAACGGTAACATACAAATATATACCTATATATACAGTCAACTCGCGTTATAACGAAGCTCGATATAACGAAAATCTCGATGTAAAGAAAGAAACCGCCGGTCCCTTGAAAATCTCGCTTTATAACGAAAATTTTAATGGGTTTTGGTCCCCTCGATATAACGATGTTTTCTTGACCAAAGTCTAATAATTTTTGGTAAAGAGTAAGTATTGTAGGTATGTTATATAATTTACATAATGTGTTTCTACACAATTTTTGATTTTTTTATCTTAAAGCAAATCAAACTTAACACTATCAATTATCAATTACTTGCAAAGCCATGACCTTGACGACAGTGTATTCTCAAGTATCTTAAATCTGGAGAACGCAATTGAACGGACACGTACAGTCACCTGCATAGAAACTAAAATTACGGATTTTTTTTAGATTATACTTGTTTCTATTTCTATTGTTTTTTTTATTGTTGTTTTCTATTGTTTTATTAAAAAAAAAACATTTATGCGTTATATTGGTTATTTTCTTATAATTATAATTATAATTATAAGAAAACCAAATATTTAACAACAAAAGACCGCGGAAACGATCTGCAAATATACGGAAATACAATCGTAAAAAGTGATGACTTCAAATACTTAGGAAGCATAATATCGTCAGATGCAAATTCAAAGAAAGATATCACGAGCAGGATGGGACAGGCCAGACAAGCTATACAAAGACTAAATTCGTTGCTATGGTCAAAAGCATATATAACAATACGAAAGTCAGAATCTATAATAGTATAGTGCAAACTATACTAATCTAGGCTCGGAGACTTGGGAATTGTCCAAAAGGCATAGACAACAAATCAATGCAGTTGAAATGGATTTCCTCCGAAGAGGATGTAGAGTATCGAAACTAGAACACGTGACGAATGTGGAAATAAGAAACAGAATGCAGAAAACTCAACATCCACAGAAGAAATAGAGAAAAGAAGGCTCTTATGGTATGGGCACATACAAAGAATGAACGCAGACAGATGGCCAAACCTAATACTAAAATGGAACCCACCAGGACGACGGAAAAGAGGCAGGCCGCCCGATACGTGGATAAAACAAGTTCAAGAGGACATGAGAGACAGGAATCTTGAAGAAGAATCATGGAATGACAAATACCGATGGCGTTTGGGATGCGAGAAACGGCATTAGGCTGTAAAATACTCGCTACATATATATATATTGGTTATTTTATTAAGCGACAACGAATTTGTGGTGTATTGGATTGATTTATTCTATATCTCTAATCAAATTTGTAAAAGTTTGTTAATTTATGCTTTTATAATAAAGAATTTCGATATAACGAACTTTTTCGTGGGTCCCTTGAAATTCGTTATAACGCGAGTTGACTGTATATACAAATACAGTAGACGCCACTTAATGTGATCACGGTTAATGTTACCAACTGCTTAGTGGGTTCAAACTGTCTTTGAATCGGTCCACCCAATACAAAAGCATTACAATTTGTTTGTTTATTATTATCAACATTTCGTTTATTGTGATCAATGTTGAGTCCATTAGGTATTAGGACAGCGGTTTCCAAACTATATGTAACCTCGCCTCCCTTCTAAAATATTTAATCATATGACGCACTTCTCAGTTTGACAACGTTAGATTAACCCCTTTGCTAAATATGAGGAAAAAAAATATATAATGGATTTGCTTTAAATTTTTACGGCACGTTTCTATAGACCCCAAACCGACATAGCCGGAGCCATTCTTCCCTGCTTCTCCTTCAACACCGTAAATTTTTACGAATTTCTCGAGAAATTTTTCATTACTGGTTGTTAATATCTTAGGGCCCCCATAACGTGGTTTATCTTCAATATTACCTTCTTTAAATTATGGCAACATGTAGCATGTACTGTACTTAATTTTAATTCAAACATATCCGCTATTGAATAAAGGGTTTTTCCTTTTTTCTCTATAAAAAATGACAACAGATCTAATATTAATGTTGGTATTAACTATTTTATTTTTTTTATAGTTTGAAAAAATATTTCTCATCGCTCTAATTGCAAAAACAAACTACCTTACCCTAACAGCCCGTAGTGTATTTTTGAAATAATAATATTGCATTTTTATTGTACCTTGCAGATTTTTAACTAAACGGTTATTGTGATTTCCAAGAACATTTTCACAGCGTCTTTCAATGTGTTTGTGTTTTAGATTTTATTTGCCTAAACATTTTTAATTATATTTTAATCAAAATAAATAAATCGAGTAGAAGAATATTTCATCTAACATATAATAAACAAATTTTAATACTATAAACACACTTTATGTATTATTATGCACATTTTATTCTTCTAGGAAGCATTTCTAAAATGTATTACATTACTGTATTAGTAACTTTAAAATACAAAATTTATGAGCTCTTCATTAATAAATATAAAATTCTAACACGATTCAAAAGTATCAAATAATAATATGTAATACAAAAACATACTAATTTAAAATACTCCAAATCTTCTATGTAAGCAGTTCAGTTGTGACAACATCCGGCTTTATTTTATTTTCTTAGGATCTTAATTGGTAATAAAACGTGCCCTGATAAAAAACACTCTTACAATACGATCAGTTTGTATGGGAAAATAAAATTGTTGTTTTTACTATTTTTCTTGAAATTTCTTCATATTTTCTCACCAATAGTTTCCTTGGACTTCTACAAATATTTCAAAACCAAAATTGGCCAAATCGGCCCAGCCGTTCTCGAGTTTTAGTCAGACTAACACTCGCCATTTCATTTTTATATATAAGAAAAGTGAATAACATACGCGTAAATAACCTATCATATTAAGTCAATATGTACTGAAATTCTAGTCCAGTTAGAATAAACTCTTATTAGACCTAGAGCTTCATCATAGAACCGTTTATTTATCAAACGACTCCGTCAGCATCGATTTCCATCTGGTATGAAAACTCGTTTTAAAATTATTTTTTTCTCTTATACCGAAACGATTATTTAACAGTTTGATTCTTCTTCAACTCTATACACATCTCGTACTATCCCTAATTAAAAATAATTTTTTATTTTTATTTTAATTTTGTGCGAATTAAATTAACCCCTTTCACGTACGTCCTTTTGACAGACTAATGTCAAATGAACATAATTTATTTTACTTTTTTTGATCCGAAAAACACTCGACGGACCCCCGGGCTATACACGACCGAAATCCTTGGAGTTTCACGATCATTTTCGTTCTAATTTCTAGTTTTCAAACGTTAATTTCGATTTAATAAAAACTTAAAACGAATTCAAAATGTAATTTTAGGATTTACACTTTGTTTTAGTAATTCGCTTCTAGCTTGCCAAAAAGAGCTTCTGCAGGGCACACGATGGTACGAATAGAAGCGCCAAGAAATTCTCTACAAGTTTCTCGTAAATTTAGAGGTCCACGGACCATGGGAGCTCCTCGAACGAACAAATTTCGTTAAAAATTTCTAACGTCTAAGAAAAATCGCAAAGAACTCGGAAGAGATTCAGTTGCCGGGGCCGCTGTTTAACATATGCGATGTAAAATCTCGCGATCTTTCCGATGGCGCAAACCGGAAATTTCTAAAAGTCTCCGTTTAGACTCCAGATCGGGCACCGTTATTGGCCACTTTTCACCCAGATCGATTCCGGCCTCAATATGAAGGGGAAGGAGTGGGGCAAAAAATCCGAAAAAATTCAACAAGAAGTCCGAGACATGCGCCCCTCTCATAGTTGGGCACCGTCGTCGCCGGACTATTTTTTCTCACAGTTTTTAAACCTCGAAATCTATAGTTCTCTTTTTCGCATTTTAACGTTTTGCAGAAAATCTACCGTAACTTCTAAACGAAGAGAGATCGAAAAAGTGGCTATACAATAGGCACTCCGCCAATTCTTTGCGCATCGAAAGAGATATTGGTCGAGTAGGTTATCTCTTAAGGTGGCATCTAGCCAGGTGGGCAAAGGATTAATTCTGTAAGCGAAACAATCGCAAAATGCTTATATCTTGCAAACGACTCGTGCGATTTTCGCAAATTTTTTATTAATCGAAAGATCGTTCAATTTTAGGGGTACCGCCTCGCTTCTCGAACGTAGGTTGTCGCTTTAGATTTCGAGTAAATCGCAAAAGAAGTTTTAAAAATTGGTCGCTGAAAACTGTTTTTTCCGAAAACGACCGACACCGAGAATAGGGTGAACACTATTGACTCCTCAGTAAGGTCCGCCGATGTTTTTGCAAAATTTAAAAAAAATCGCCAACGGCGTTTCACCGCTAAATGGATTCATAGGTTTTCGCTGAAAGTTTTTCTAAAGGTTTTGTAAAGTATTGATAAATTTAGTAGCAACATCTAAGTTTATAATGACACTAATGATTTGTAAAAATATTGATCTATTGTGCTCCTGCAGACGATCTCCTGAAGGTCTTCCTGAAAAAGGTGTTCGGCGGTGACCCCGATTTCACCGGTATAGTTCATCTGAAATCAAAAAACCAAAAAGATTCTTTTAATAGATAGATAAAATTAGGTATTGATCAAAGGAATAATCGAAATTTCAATTTTTGACATAATGGCGGCTTTGTAAAAAAGAAAATCGAATTTTTGACCAAAATAGCCACGTAAATCTTTTTAAAAAAATAGAAATAATTATCCGAATTCTTATTCCTTCGATTATTACCTGAGGAATATATATGAAAAGGTTGTGTTAAAATTTCAAACCGATCGGTTGAGCCGTTTTTTAGAAATCTTGGTCAACGACTTGGAAAACATTGTTTTCAGAAAAACGCGTTTAAAATTTCGGAAGAAGTTCACACACAGATAATTTTTTTTTTACTTACATGGAGTCATCTATTCCAGGGCCATAAGATGAGCCCTCTGTGGAATCAGCAGCTTCTAATACTTCGAGTTGATGTCGTCTTCGAGTCATTCTTCCCTCTAGCGTACCCCATGCGCTCTCAAGTCAGAGATCGTGACGCGCTCTGCATCCTCTTTCTCGACATATGCATGAGTATTGGGCCCAATTGATAGTTCCATTGCATTCATGTAATATAAAATCTAAGTTGTTCCTTCATTGAAGATCCCGGCAGCGATATAAGCTGCTATTCCAACAATTTTTGAGCCACACGGAAGGATTTTTGGAGTTATTTTCCATATCAACTGATTGCAGCTTTCATTGTTGTTTTGCCTAAAACCACCAACACATCTTTCCAATAATTTTTTATCACTGAGGTGTGTATAAATTGTAAAGATAGCTTCAGCAACATCAGGTGGTAAAAACAGATAATCATGTTTATAACGTGTCTGAAGCTTGCGCTCGCTGCCAACAACACTATAACTCTTCTCCAACCGGGCACCTTCCGTGTTGTGGATTTTCATCTGTTGAACAATAGTGGTAATAAGTTACCCATATTGCATTATATATGTTTTTAACAGAATCACAGTGTGTTTTGATTGCCCAGCTATAATACACTGTTAATTTTTTTATCATTATACCAGTGAGTTTACCTTTTCCACCAAGTACTTTTTTTGTATTTTTTTATTACTTTTATCTACAGTTTGAGTAGTTTTATTTACACATTCGCGGACTCGTGAATCCCTCCTCTTTTGAACATGTCCAATACATTTTTTTTTGCCCACTTCAATATTACCGTAAGGCTCAGCTTTCAAAATCCCAGAGTACGTTTTGGAGTCACCATCACCGATGTAATTTTTATAACGAACGGCAAATGTACTCAGTGAACGCCTGAACATTTCAACGACTACATCGACTTCCATTTTTCCTGAAGAGCCTTTATGATTTGCAGAACAATTCTCTTTATGATCTTCTAGCCAATGGTTGTACTCTTCTGTACTCATTTTCTTTTTCCAAAGTTCGCATTGTTTTCAGTACGAACTTTTTATAACAATATCGATAATTTTCCCCGTATAATATCCAATCAATGATGTTACTGCGTATAAAAAAGTGTATCCTTGCTTTTTCCGGATTCCATCGCCAGAAACTGTTAATTTTTCATAATTTTCGTCACCTTGATTTTCAGCAGTCGCATCTTTTTCTTCAGCACAAGCTTTTTCGAAAAGTTTCTTGGTGGCTACTTTCACACAAGAGTCAATATTTTCAATTATTAAGTCATAAGTATTTTGCATCAAGCAAGCTGGCATGTCCATCAATCCACAGAATTTAGCTGCACCTTTTAATCCTAGTCCGAGAATTCTCATCACCAATATAAAATGTCTGTTTATGTCATAAGAATGCTTGAGAAAAGGACTGGAGTTTATAGCACGAGCCTCACACTTATTACACAGCAAGACGATTTTAAAACCAAGACCTCGTGGTGAAGCTGTTTCAAATTTTATTTGTCCGTCACAAGTTTTACACTTTACAAAATCAGTTATTGCTGTAAATAAATAAAGTTTAAAATGCTATATTTAATAGAAGAATCACGGGGAACTAAAATCTCCTTTTGTAGTTTGAATTTTTTCGCAGACGCACTAAAACTACTTTCGTCTATCTCTGCTGTTTTAGGATTAAATACATTTCTCCTTTTTTTACGTCTTGATAGACGCCCTTTTTTAGTTGCTCTGTCTATTCTACTGAACTTGCGTGGCATTTTAATTAAGTCAATTTAACTGAATTAAAAACGCAAAACTGAGAACAGAAAGTTAAAACTGAACACACGACTGTACAACGTGATAAAACTATTTGTAATGATGTTCACTTATGTCGTACAAGAAATAACGCGACTTACAATGAGGCGTATCTCTTGTTGTTTTGCATGCTTCAACTTTGACTAAGAAGTGGCAGATATTGTCAATTTTGAAAATTTTATTTGCCTTGTCGGTAGCTGTTAGGCGTACGGCACAAACGGGGATAGGATTTTTTTCTTTTTTAAGTAATCTTGTTATATTAATTATCGAGTGCTTATGTGTTACTAGATTTTCCCCAATTTCCTACTCCGTTAATGAGATCGGTACGTTTTTAATGACTACTGATAGGGGTTTTTCACTCGGATTTTGGAAGGTATAGAACGCTTTCTTATTCTCTAGGTAAAATTTGGCTAATGCTGGATAGTCGTTCTGGCATGTCAAATTAATTTTTAATGATGTTCCACTGAGGTTAGTAGAAAAATTCTCTTTGACAAGCTCTTTAACATCAGTGATTACTTGCTTGTGGTTAACTGGTCCATGTACGAATATTGGGGGTATTTTGACTTTGTTCGGATCACTTTTAAATTCAGATGTTGTTCTTTTATCAATTGTTATTGAGTTGTCTATTGACGGGTCGAGGTGGGTTGTTAGATAAAATTTGTTTTGTTCTATTAGAGATGTTGGCCTTCATGTATACTTTGTTTGCAAATCACTCATAGGGGGTGATAGATGATCAGCGTTCCTTTTAGTGGATGTCATTGTTCTACCCCCACAAGGGGGTAGGCGTTATGAACTTGAAGGGCTTGGTTATTTCAAAAATAAAAATAAAATAAAAAACTGGGTTGACAATTGAGCAACTGAAGAAAATACAAATAGCGGTTGGTTGAGATGCTCGGGTCATGATATTACCGAGGTCACTGTTAACACATACAACAGCTCAGCTTGAACGCTCGCACCGAACTCGCCACTACTCTTGTTCATTTTGAAAATAATAATCTTCTCTACATTTAAGACACACTTTTATATTCGTATCCTATCTTCCACATTTATATATATCTTACATTTTTACTTTACAAATGTACCACACTAGAAATTCAATAAGTTGCGCATAAGTATAAGATGGAACTTCCGAAGTTAGTTGTTTGCCAGTCCCTTATACAAGTAGTATCTAATTTATCAAAAATTGGAACGATTAATGCATGCCAAGAGTCATTGTCTATCTTAAGCTTTTTCTATGAGGCCACGTTTGCATTTACTGTGTCTAAGAGATTTCTAAGTGAAGAGTGACATTTAGTAATTAGTGGCGCTTTTAGAATTGATAATATATGATCCTGCACAATAAGTCGAGTATTGCAGAATCGAGTTTCTAGAATTTTTCATGCTTCTATATAGTTTTCATTTGGATATTGTTAGTGATTCTACTACTCTACGTGCTTCATCGCGCAAGCAAGATTTTAAATATTGAAATCCCTAACATTCGTTAAGTATATTTCTTTGATCATCGATTTCAGAAAATTGTTAAAGTGTAGCCACAACTTGTACGATCCCGAAAAGTATTTTAAATTTAACCCTTCGTTAGTCACCTGAAATATCGTACCATGTTAAGTCAATGGAGGTGGTCCACGATTGTAAACTAGGTGACTAACGGAGGGTTAAAACTGCTAAATTTAATCGTACTTGTTCATTATGGGAGTTTGTGCTACTAGCTGTTAGGCATTGAAGATGGAGTTACTAAATCTTCGCTTTTGGATTCAATTTTAGCTAAGATTTCGCAATATTTTGTTTCTATCTCCTCGATCTCTTTCTTGCATTTCAACTGCTTGATATGTGGTATCGATTTCTTCTGTTTTGCTTTGTATATCATTGTACTCTTTGTAAGCTTGATTTAATCATAGTTTCCTAGCCTTTAATAATTGAATAATATCTGTTTGTTTAAAATCCTTTACAAAGGTTTGAATTCTGGTTATTCTTGCTTTAATGCTTGTTCTTTTTTTTAGAGAATCTATGGTGTGATTTCTTTCATCTGATTTGCCTTGTAAAGACATCCTGTTAGTATTAAATTGTATTTAACGCCAAATCCAAGGGCGGGCCATACTGCTGAGCTTTGCTAATATTTACCTAGCATACTTATCATATGTGGCCTGGGACGCCGAATTGAGTAGAACAGGGGCCTTCAACAGCCCTCCGGCATTGCAGCGAAGAGGAAAACCACTTTCGATAGCGGCTTTAAATTCGACCCAGATCCTAACAATCGCGTGGCGCAAACTATTGTACCACCTTTTGGCTGCAACAGATAAGTACCCTGGACCATGTATAAGTATCTTCTTGTAGTCCCAATTTCAATGTGCCGCCGTGTCCTTGATTTCGCTAATCCAGCACTTCACGTCGTCGATCAGCGGGTTAAAAACGGGCAGCGAAAATTCACAGAGGTCGGATGACGACGACCCGATATTACCTGCACAATTGCCGTCGACGGCTGATAATAAAGTTTTTTCCCAATCGGGCGGAATCGTTAGCGTTGCTATTAGGAAACGAAGCCGGGGGAACGTCCTTTTCTTGATTTTTCATTCCGAAAAAGGAATTATAAACACAAGTAATTTTCGGAGCGTAGTGTACGTACAAAATAAAACAAATGCCGCGTCAGCGTCTAGCTGGCGCGCATTAACAGATAAGCAGTCCGGGGAAGTACCGCACGCCTCAACACAAATCTCGTCCTTTTCTCTTTTTATGAACTACAGCACAGAAAATTAAAGTTTCGGTTATTATTCACGAGATACACGTGAGGAATTCCACTTCGGATGTTAGATTTATTTAATTTGACTTTAATTGCTCCTAAGATACAACGGCCAATGTCCCTGCTTTTCCAGGGGACTCGGTGCATATGCGTGAGCGGCCTTCGAGCTCGTCTCTGTTCGGTATTATGGATATCGCGCCAGATTTAAATAGACTTAAAGAGATCTAACAAAATTCTTCTGTCATATTATTTTTATTTCGTGATTGAGAGTCGTACGGTTCATTTAAATCGTTAGTTCTTGATTCTTTTGATAAAGGCGTAATACAAATATTTTTATCTATTTTATTGTTCATTATAATAATATTATTATCATCACATATTTTGTTTCTTTTTAATTTGTCATTTTGGAGAAACGATGCTTTTCTTTTTTTTGAAGACCAGCTTTTGACAATGTCGTTGTCAATATCTTCCGACACGTCAGCGTTTCCAGAATTGAAACTATTTTCAAAATTTTTCGTATCATCGCTCTCGGACAATGAAGATGATCTATATGCTGGTTTGGTATCTTTGTTGTGTTTAGTTATTAATTTGACGACTTTTTTTTCACTATTTTTTTTTCATTGTCATTTATCAATGCCATTTATCAATTAATTTTTCTTTGTAACCTTGGCTCTGATAAGTAGCAAAATGCCACTTCGTCGCTCGCAGCTCAGTGCACCGAGCATGTCCGATCGCAGCGCGAAATCTCTCGAATACAGTTTTGGTTTCGGCCCTAGTTTCGGCTGGCTGGCAGCCGAAACCGAAACCCGTTTTTTTGCCGAAACTAGGCCGAAACCGAAAGTTCGGTCGGACACTACATGACTGACTTTGTTCAAGTCATGGCGTTTCACAAATACACTTTTAATTCCTTTCGTCGTTAGAGTCCTATTAAAAGTTCACTGGTATTGGCAACCCAAAAATTATAAAATAAGTTAATTTTTTAAAAAATATGTTGAATATATAGAATTCTATAATGAATGATATTTATAATGTTAGTAAATAGAGAAATCAAACAAATCGTATTTTGTGGAATCTAACCTGTTTGATCTGTGTTAATAATAAGATCAGGATGTAAATATTGTATCAATGGAATGATTTGTAATCTGAATGTTTCCGCAGCTTCTAACATTTTCTCCACCGTTTGTGTTTCTCTTCCAGAAACAAACTTTGTAACTTTTCGTTGGCATATTTTGTGTTTTTTCTTAAATCTTTTGATCCATGAATCGGATTCCTTAAAATCAATGTCGCTAAATTGACCTGATGCTGCCAAGGACCACTGCTGCAAGTTTCGAGTCGTTACTTGTTGATAATTTTCAAGAGCTTCAAAGAGTCTATCATAGGTATGTATATGAATCAATTAAAGAATATTTATCAACTGCACTGCCACCTTTTTTTATTTGCTCTTCCCACAAAACCAAATATTCTTTTCGTTTTAATTGACTGCATCCATTTTTTGCAACGATTTTAGATTCCACTTGGGATGTAATTTGGCAATGTTAAACGTTTTAATCTTATAATCCAAAGGGATGTGTTCAACTTTTTTTGCCCGTTATTAATCTGGCTCGTATTTATGCCACGAATCATCGTCTTCGTCAACTTCATTCACAACTTCTGCACATTCTTCATATACATCGATGAGTTCATCGTCGTGAATGATCTGCTTTTCAGTCAGCTTATGTATAATGTTTTCGAATATTTCCTGACCAATCAAATGTGCATCGTGAGGAATTATTGGAGAAGCTTTGGATGCAATTATGTGGTTCTTCAAGAGTAATTTTTGCAAGACAATCAAGGCATTTTTTAGGCGCAATTTGCTTTCTTCGCTATGTAAAGATTCTTTCACATGCAAATTTTCTTGGTTTCCAAAACTTGAACACATTTTAAAAAATTTGTAGCAAATATATCTTTATATTATAAGACTAGCAACAACTGACGTTTATCCAGGAAAATATTTTTTAAAAATTGTTTTTTTTTTTTATAAATCAATCTAACAATCAAAGATTTTTAAATTTTGTATACTTGACTTACCAGAATTAACTTACCTGTCAAAATGACAAAATTCGAGAAACTGCTTTAATTCCTTGGCCCAAACCAGAAACTATGCTAAACCAGAACTATACTAGAATATTCAATATCACTGCCTCAAAACGTATAACACCACATATTTTTTCTTTCTAAATTAATGACAACAAAACAAATATTTGGAAAGTGTCATTTTTAAATAAAATGTTAATTTACATTTTTTGATAGAAATTTTTGTAATAATAAATTAATTTTATTTTTAAATTTATTGTTTTTTTAAATATATACAGGGTGTTTTACGACGAGCTTACACTATCTATATATTGAAAAAATCGGTATAGAGGGATAACAAGTTATGGCGAATTCAGGGAAAATATTTTGAAAGACATGCCACTTCCGGTTATACCGCACAACTTTGTTATTTTAAATAGAACACCCTATATATATTTTTTTTCGGATTCTACGTTAAATTTTAATATTACTTTATGTAAAACACCCTATACCTAAAATATATACTTTTCGAGATATTAATTTTTTTAATGAATAATTGTCAGTTTCAGACCCTTATATTAAAAATTCTATGTGAACATCCCCTATACCAAATAAAATGAGTCTTGCCGGGTTAATGAGTAGGACGATCAAGCTAATTGGGGACCTGTTCAAAATTGCTTTAATGTATACAGGGTTAGTAAAAAAAGGTGTAGAAAGTTCAACTTCAAAAAAGTCAAACATCTTAATTTTATTAAATGAAACCACCACTTTTTTTTTACTGAAATCTATGGCCAAAAATAAGGGGAGTTTATGTTTACTTTCCTATACCTAACCTTTTTGAGATATTAACAAAAGTTTAAAAGTTTTTATTATTTCTGCCTTATTGTTGCTTATTAAAAGTATTATTAATTTTTTTAATGTAGTAGGCCGTATATGCAACTCTCTTAATTAAATATTAATTGTTATTATTTGTGGTTATTGGCATTTTTACCAAGTGATAGATATGGCTCGTTCGGAATCAAACAATAAAGATTATGTAAATTTATTGTTTAATTTATGGTGAATGTGACCGAGTTATTTCTAGTACATGTGCTTTATTACCCTTTGGGATAAGCAGCATAGTATCCAAAAATATTGATTGTATTAATATTGTTATCAACAATAGGCTTCACTTTTTTAACTTTTTGTTTAAACAACCAAATTGTGTTAAATTTTTAAGTATTTTTTTCACGGTGTCACGGCTGGTTCGTGGTCGATCTGGATGTCTTGTAGCAAATAAAACACATGTTCTAGTAATAACTCTGTCACATTCGCCATGTATTAAAAATAAATTTACATAATCTTTATTGTTTGATTCCAAACGAGGTATATCTATCACTTGGTAAAAGTGCCAATAACCACAAATAATAACAATTAATATTTAATTAAGAGAGCTGCATATACAGCCTACTAAATTAAAAAAATTAATAACATGGCCTACTTTTAATAAGCAACAATAAGGCAGAAATAATAAAAACTTTTAAACTTTTGTTAATATCTCAAAAAGGTTAGGTATAGGAAAGTAAACATAAACTCCCCTTATTTTTGGCCGTAGATTTCAGTAAAAGACAAAAAAAAGTGGCGGTTTTATTTAAAAAAATTAAGATATTTGACTTTTTTGAAGTTGAACTTTCTACACCTTTTTTTACTAACCCTATATACAATAAAGCAATTTTGAACAGGTCCCCAATTAGCTTGATCTTCCTACTCATTAACCCCGCAAGACTCATTTTATTTGGTATACGGGATGTTCACATAGAATTTTTAATAATAGGGGGACCGGAAAGTAATGTCGTTTTTTACATTAAATTCAAACAAATAAATTTTTAACAATATTTTATTTTTAATCAATGATGTAATCACCCTCGTTATCAACAACCTTTTGCCATCTAGTCTGCAAATTTTCAATGCCCGATCGATAAAAACCAATTGGTTTTTGAGAAAAATATGTGGAGATGGCATTTTGGATATCATCTAAATTTTCAAATTTTTTGTCACAAAGAAAGTGTTGTAGCGATCGAAATAAATCAAAATCCGATGGGGCAAGGTCGGGCGAGTATGGTGGGTAAGGCAGTACTTCCCACCCCAATTCATTAATTTTTTCTAGGGTTCGTTTTGCACAGTGCGGTCTTGCATTAACATGGTGCAGAATAACGCCTTTTCTATTGACAATAGCTGGATACTTTTCAATTAAAGCTTGATTAACTCGATCTAATTGTTCACAGTAAAGGTCTGCATTAACAGTTTGTCCAGATTTTAACACTTCAAAATGAACTATTCCGCGAATACTCCACCAAACACACAAAAGCGCTTTTTTGGGGTGTAAACCTGGTTTTGCAGTACTTTGTGGCGGTTCATTTGGAGAAAGCCATTGCCTTTTTCGTTTCGGATTGTCATAAAGGACCCATTTTCATCTCCAGTAATCAAGCGATCAAAAAACGATTCTGTAGTGTGCCGCTGAAGCAATAAGTTGCATGTGTTCGATCGGTTAGATTTGTTCTCCTCAGACAAATTATGCGGAACCCAAACACCTGCTCTGTTTACTTTAACAATCTGCTGTAAATGTTCTTGGATAGTGGACCAAGGTTGGTTAAGCGTGTTTGACAGTTCCTCGATTGTCTGACAGGGATTTGCTTCCACTTCTGCCCTTAAAACATCATTGTCTAAAATTGTTGGTCTTCCTGATCGATAAGAGTCAGACAGATCAAAATTACCAGATCTGAACTTGGAAAACCACCTTTGGCATTTACGAATGTCTAATGCACTTGGATAAACATCGCAAATGTTTTTGGTAGCAATTGTGGCATTACTACCCTTGCGAAACTGAAAAAGCATACAATGTCGAATATGTACCTCTTCTGGTATTTGGCTGACCATTTCACCCAAACTTACAAATATAAAATAAGATTTAAGTGTTTACAAGCTAACAAGTCACTTTAAACATAAAATTTCTTTGGAACGACTTTGAAGTCCTAAACAGCTGAAAAATGTTTAACAAATATTGACATGCGCAAAAACGACATTACTTTCCGGTCCCCCTGATATAAAATGGTGTATTTGCGTTGGACAAATTTAATGGAACAAGTATAGATAGCAGAATTAATCACTAATTAATTTGACAATTGGGTGAAAATCAGACGTGTTTAGCTAACCCGAAACGTCTTTTTATTTATATGTGAATTTATTTATATTAATTATGCATCCTAAACAACTTATTAAAATTCTAAAAGACCTTTATGATCGACATCTGAATTACAGAAAAGTGTCAGAAATTAGTGGTGTATCGTTATCAACAGTGCATAGATTTATCAAAAAGGATGAATCTAAGGTGAAAAAAGACTCCTAGACCAAAGCCTAAGCTCACTCAACGAGATGAACGACAGATTCAACGAGTTGTGCACAATTGCAGCGATGAGTTAAGGCGATGTACCAGTCGTGTATTCAAAATAAAGCTTATTTAAATCATGTCTCAACTAGGACAATTAAAAGGAAGCTTAATATATTCAATTTTAAATACAAACCTTTAACCAAACAAATTCAACGCACGCAAGGACATAAGGTAAAGCGATATAAGGCTTGTCGCACCTGGATTCAAGTTTGCATTGATTGGAAAACTGTTATATTCATCGATGAAAAGCGATTTTCCCTAGATGGTCCTGATAATTCGTCGACGTATGTTGATCCTGATTGCAAAAATGTGAGAGATAGAGTTTGATGTGGGGGAGGCGGATACATGATCTGGGGCATGATGAGTTCAACCGGACTATTTTGGATAAAATTTTTGAAAGACAAAATTAATTCTACTCAATACATTGATGTTCTCAAGGAAGCCAAGGCTATTCTTGATAAACAATTTGGTGATGAAAATTATGTATTTCAACAAAATAATTGCTCAATTCATAAATCTCGACAAACAACAACATGGCTAAAAAATTACAATATTGAAGTCTTAGAGTGGCCCCCGAAGAGTCCCGATTTAAATATTATTGAGAACATGTGGTCACACTTAAGTCAGAAAGTGTACGCTACAAAAGTTAAGTTTAATTCAAAAAATGAATTAAAATTTGCTATTGAAAAGGCAGTATCTGAAATAAATCATACAAGGTCAGAATATATTGATACTGTGTATATGTCTATTAACAAACGTCTACTTGACTGTTTTGAACGAAAAGGAGGTTTCATCAATTATTAAATAATAATGGTAGTGTAAAAATGTATTAAAAATAGGTTGTTCCAAAAAAATTGTCCTTCTAAATTACATTAATTTAAATTTAATTACTTATGTTAAATATTTGAAGATGTTGTATTTTGAATATTATAATATACGAATATTATATACCAAGTTTGGCCGGAATCTATTCATTAGTTTTTGAATTATAACATGTTCTATTTTATTTGGCCAGCAGTGTATAAGAAAATGACATTTAAACAAAGAAATTAACAAAAAAAAATTATGCAATTTTTAAAATTGTACAGATGCTGTAAAATAAAATTATAAAACTTTAAATACGTCAGAATATAACAAGTCGTACTTGAATTAAATGAATCCATCACAATCGTTGCGAAATATCAAGTAGAAAACACAAAAAATAATGTTATTTTAATTACTTCTACTGAAAACAATAAATTGAAATTTGTGTGACAATCAAGTTTCAAGTGCAGACACACGCGCACGGTGAATGTATTTATGGCGGGAAAGGTAAATTCTTGTTACTGGTATATTCCTTTGTTAATCTTGAGTAATTAGATAACTACCCGTTTCTTTTTAAAATTTGACTTATGACCGGCTAATTCTCACAAATCGACCACTGTGCGTCGGTGGTAATAACACTCCCCGCTTCGCCTTGGCGATGTTGATCGTGATCTTCTGTATTTGCTTCTGTTTATGTTGTGTGCACGTCCCCTTATACACATCTCCTTTACCATTTTGGTTAATTCGGCGACCTGCTGCCTAAGGTCCGTTAGTTCTTGCGCGTGATCACTTCCATTTGAATGGTCTGGCGCCTTTGAGAGGACGCTGCGCCCGCAACCGACGTAACAGAAAATGCATGGTTGGCGCTTACCTCGATTATTTTGTCAGCGATCTCCGCCATCTTGGATAGCTCTACCCCTTCGCTAGCTGACAAAATTAGATGCACTTGACTTGGAAGTCGTTGCAGCCACAACGTCCTGAGGACGTCGTCGGTTACCTTGCCGCTGGCCTGGGTTTTCATATGTCGGAGGAGCTGGGACGGCCTCTGATCTCCTAATTCCACTTCCGTTAGGAGTTTCTTAAGTTGACGCTCGCTTGAGTCCGAAAAAGCGTCTACCAAAGCTGATTTTAAAGATTCGTACTTGTTATTTGACGGGGGGTTTTCCAATAAATATGCGACTTGTTGCAGCGTATTGCAGTCTTAGGCCGGTCGTCCATTGGAAGCGTAGTCACGCGACGGTAGTAGCGCGTATACGCGCGACAATAGCGATCGTGCGACTGAGCGACTAGTATCGTCCACTGCAGGCGACTTGACACTGCTTAGTTTGCGACTGTCATTGATAGTGTATTTTGATTGTAAATAACGCGTAATATGGACTTACAGGATTTGTGCTTTTTAGAGCAATTTGACGTAATAAGACGTTTGAGAGCTCGTTATCGTAGAAAGAAACGTTTGTGTTGGGTTAATAAAATTCTTAGTAAAAGGGATTCGCTGGGAGAATTGCATCACTTGCATGACGATTTATTGAATAATCCGCACAAATTCTTTGCTTATTATCAGATACTTGTAATAATATTGTGTTAAAACATAAATAAACTAAAAATCTGAATACAGTACTTTTTACTTAAAATATATGTAATAAGGTAAATATTTTAATAACCTATTTCTTCCGCAATCTTTGCCCATAACTTCCTTTGAACATCTAGGGAATCATATCTTTTATCTTTCATGTCCTATAACGGGCTTTTCTCACGAATGACACTTATTAATCTTTCTTTGGTTATCTCTATTTTTAAAAAGTCAAAACCGTAGCACAGGCGACTACAAGCGACTAATCCCATTCTAACGGGATCGGTCGCCAGTCGCGCGTAGTCGCCTGTATCTGTTCGCTCGTAGTCGCTTGCAGTGGACGCTGTTCACTTACATTGCATGTATTGGGATTAGTCGCGCGTATACGGACGTATACGCGCTACCACCAAGTCGCGCAACTACGCTTCCAATGGACGACCGGCCTAAGGCTGATACCACTGCATAATATTTGGAGAGATCTGCCCGAATATTATTGCCATGAAACTGCGCCTCTAATTGTAAGAACCAAAGTTTTGGATTGTTAGTCCAAAAAGCGGGCACTTTTATATTTTTGATACTGTCTGTATCCGCGATGCGCATTTTAGTGTCCGAACTCTGGCTCCCGGTTAATTGGGTATCGCTTTCTTCCATATTTTCAAACCACGTGCCCGGCACTTTCACTAAACGAAATCACGTCGGGGTCACCAAATGTAGAGGGCCACACAGTGTCACAATAAAACAATGATGAAAAATAAGAAATATATTTACAAGTATTCAAAACATAAAACTAAAAAATAATAATCAAATAAACGCGAGCTAGGAAAATATATAAGTAATGAATTGTAACCAAACGCAACGACTGTAAGTGTAAGGATCTAAAGATATTTCGCGTCGGTATCTTCTCTGTTATCTCTCCCGTGAAAGGTCGGATTTTAAAATATTGTAGTCGCCACAAGCATATTCCACGCAACTTCATAATTAATGGCCGAAACTTCTATGGATTGTATTAATTGCGTCGCTTCCCCACTTTAACTACATTTTAAATAATGATATCGCTGAATATCGGATAATTCTTTGTTTTTGTGAATTAACGCGGTAAATGTGTCGTGAAAAGCTATCCACCCTGTATAGTCACCATTGAACATAGGAAGTTGAATTGTGGGTAGCTTTACCTGCAACGACCGATGTCATGTTTGATCGTTCTCGTCTCCGATGGTGTTCTCGAATTAGTGGCCATGCGTTCACTTAATTCTGAATTTAGCTTAAGGTGGGATTGTCAGGGTACATTTTGAGGTTAGATTTATTCGAATTTTCGAAACTAATAATCTCTTAAATTATTTAAATGTATCAAAAGCACCAAAATTTTAAACGTCGTCAAGTAAATGTATTAAAGTATGTGTATTATATATTATAAATTCTTCACGAATTTTGAACGAAATATTTTAATAGAGACTTCGCGTAATCGTTATTAGTGTAACAATCTTCTTCATGACTTAAAATTCTTACGCACAATGTAAAATAATGAAATGACGCTTATATTCATTGGGTACATGACTCTCTAGAATAGATGGACCAAAATATAGTAAAAACTGTCGATATTCTGTTGCTTTGTATTTGTGAACGTATTTTAAAATTCGGGGTTTTCTGGCAAATTCTCTTGGAATTTCAGTTAAATTCGCTGAAATTTTTTCAACTTGTTTGGCAGAAAATTTGAATTTATGAGGCCCGACTACAAAGGTCAGTAAGATTTTTTTGTTATTTCGAGACAAACATGCATATATTCGAGAGGAAACTGCGATACCATCCCGATTTCAGCTTCTTCGAATGGCGATTTACCAAGATTGTGTTCCTCATCCACCCGGCTAATGAAATTTTTATCAGTTCGTAAAGCTGCATTCATATCTTAAAACAACATACGATAATTCTTATAATCACCTTCAACTCGACACTTTCCACATCCAAAATAACCACTATGTAACTTTATACAAGTTACAAAAGATCTTGCGGGGCTATCACAAATAATAGCTCTAATTATTATTTTTATAGTTCTATTTTTATAATTAAATCCTTTTATATTTAATACTTGATATTCCTTCAAGAAATCTTCTAAAAATATTTGACAGCTGTGGGGTTTTTCATAACCATGGTAGATTCCAATAACGAACGGTCTCATTATTTTAGGATAAATTTCACCAAGAATAGGATATAGTTGACTTGTTGAACTTTTTGCTATTGGTAATCCATCTTCTTCTTAAAGTGCCGTGTCCGAATCCGGGCGTAGGCTATTTCCCCGCTTATGCCTTTTGTTGTGTATGTCATAGTATGTCAAAGACACAAGGGGTGTTATTGGGGAAATTTTCCTGGGGCAGTTTTACCCTTGCTGGTTGCCCAATGCCTTGCAAGGGGAGAGAGGCGTATAATTTTAAGATGGTTTTAGCGTGGGATTGAACCCAGGTCGCTTAGCGCATCGGTCCACAATACATCAATATTGATATTAATCGAAATACAGTCTGATAATAAATTGTAATTAAGAAACTGGAATGAATCTCATAAAACTTTGTGTATGCCATAATGCAAATAATGACCTGGAGCAACTTCTCGGATTTTTACTGGTATTACTGGTGTATTAAGTAAAGTACGAGAATCCAATGGTAGATTATGAACTTCTTCTACATTAGAGTTCTTTAATATTTTCAAACGCTTCCCAGTTGCATTATGCGTCACCTCGCATTCATTCACCCATTGAGCTAATTCTGCTTGTAAACTTAATTTTCTTTTCATTTGAGGTTGATGCATTAACTGCTCTTCAATCGTCAAACTAGAATTATCAAATTGCACTTTGTCTTGTCCAAAGTTACAATCACTATCTTCATCACAACTATTATCACTATCATAGTCAGAATTGTTATTATCACAATGATCAACAATATCATTATCAAGCTTATTTTGAAAACTGTTAATGCTTGAATATTTTGGTGATGTATCGTGCTTACTGACATCATTCAAAAACAAAATTGGTTGTTCTGGTACGCTTTCTGATTTCATTAAGAATTGCCGTAAACGTCGGTTCTTCTGGCTTTTTGAAAGCTCTGTAAATAACTCTTTGCTTGATATTTTGATCCCACACAATTATTTAGACTTTTTTATTTGTTACATAGGTTAGAATCAAACATAAATACATATAAATATAGAGGGAATAGTAATCTAGGTTATGTTACCTTAAACTCAACCCACATAAATGCTCACGTAAAGATGACTTACAATTATCTTATAGATATCGTTAAGATGTCTAATAGATCTTTTAAAGATGTCGCTAAACTAATCTGGAAAAAATTTTATCTAAAAGATATAATTTTTCTGAGCTCTGATAGATAACTTTTTTCAGATAGCATAATAATACATCCTGAGCGGCTAACATCAAATATTTTATATTGAACCATCAACCTTCTATAGTCATGGCAGGAGTATTTAATAACCTTCATGAAAGAAGCTGGCAAGGAAGAATGTATTCTTGTAATCTTGTAAGATTGCCGTAGAAAAAGGACATATCGGTGAAGACGGTATTTCCTTCATAACTGTTTGTATCGATGGAAGCTGGAGCAAACGGTCGTATGGACACAATTACAATGCAGCGTCTGGTGTTGTAAGTATTCAACTATATTAAACTTTGGTAATTCAAGAATTGTACAATTCCAGGCTGTTATAATCCGAAAAGCGACCAATAAGATACTCTTTGTGGGAGTGCGAAATAAACTTTGTTACAGTAGCGCCCAAAAGTGAGTGCCTAAATGATTTTTCGGGAAGAACTTTTTAAAATATGGGCCATTTTACTTCATTTTTGAGTATGTTATACAGTTTTGTATGAGAAAAAGAATTATTATGTTTAAAACGTGATAAACAAAAATTTACGGAAGTTAAACGAGCTCAGACTTATTTGTGTAAAAAACGCATTTTTCAGAACAGAACACTAAGAACGATTTAATGAAAAATAACTGTATAACAATACACTAAAACAATTTTATAATCATAAAAATGCCTAATACTTAGTTGGGAAACCACGAGATTTTATAACTGCCTGACAGCGAGATGGCATTGAATCAATAAGATTTTCAAAGACTGAATCAAGCATTGCATTCCATTCCTTGTCCAATTCGGCAAATTTTTCATCTTTATTCTTAATATTTTTGTTTCGACAACGTCTTGCCAGCTCTTTCCACAAGTGTTCTATCGGGTTGAGGTCGGGAGATTGACTGGGCCACTGAAGAATCCTGATTTGTTGCTGCTGCAATGAAGTCTAGACAATCGAGGAGGTGTGCTTAGGATCGTTATCCTGTTGTAGAATCCATCTAGGAGCCATATTTGTATGGGCCCATGGTAAGACGACATTAGTCAGCATATCTTTGTAACTTTGGCCAGTCATTATTCCGTTAATTTTAATGATGGGGCCCATGCCATTACGAGAGAAGGCTCCATAAACCATAACTGATCCACCTCCATGTTTTACTGTCGGTTTTATGTATTTTGAATTGTATCTTTCTCCAGGAGGCCGTCTTATGTATTGTATTCCGTCGCTTCCAAATAGATTGAACTTAGATTCATCTGTGAAAAGTACTTGACTCCACTCGGCTGCTGTCCAATGCAAGTGCCGCTTTGCAAAATCCACGCGATCCTTTCGATTCTTGAGTTTGATGAAAGGTTTTTTAGCTGGACGTCTGCCATTCAAACCAGCATCACTCAATCTTCGGGAAACTGTCATTCGACTAATATTTAGACCTTCACTTTGATTAAATTCTGCTGCCAGATCCACAGCTGAGAGAATCGGATCCGCTTTGGAGCGACGAACAATGCGTGTATCCAGCCGGGAAGAAGTAACACGTGGTCTACCAGTTCTTTTATCATTCTCAACAGAATTTCTCTGATCAAACCTTTGAATAATTCTTGAGACAGTACGAGCTGGCATCTTTAGAATCCGTGAAATGGCAGCTGCCTTCATGCCAGAGTTTTTCTTATCTATAATTGCTTTCCGAATGGCTGGAGAAGTTTCAACCCTTGGCATTGTTAAAACTTGGTCAATTGTTACTGAACACAAAAAAAATAACCCAAATATTCAAGAAAAAACCAATAATGTGACGGCGCGGAATATGTAAAAATTGACTATTGCAGTAGAAATGGAACATAACCTAAAATACCGTATCTGCGCAACAGTTAACTATTAATAATATTTTCCAACATCAAACTGTACAATATACTGAAATTTGAAGTAAATTGGCCGAGATTGCAAAAAGTTATGCGTGAAAAACGGTTTCGGCACTCACTTTTGGGCGCTACTGTATGTATACGTAAAACCTTTAAACCACGGATTGTCACCTAGCTTTAAAAATTGGAACGGATCGTCTTCGGCCATGGAAGCCAGTATCGTAGTTGAAGGATTTTCTAAAAGCATCGAAATGTATGGTTTACGTTACAAGTATTTTATAGCAGATGGTGATTCTAGCACATTTGCAAAATTAAAAATGAATGTATCATATGGAAGCTCTATCGAAAAAATTGAATGCAAAAACCATGCTTGCAACAATTATAGCAAAAACTTGTACAAAATTAAGAAAGACAAGAGAAATACTGCTAGGAATAAAAACTTCTAAGTGTTAAATGTCATTTGTAGTAATTGTAGTCTTGTCCTCTTATCTAAGCAACAAGTTGCATATAATAGCTAATTTGTAAATATTGAGCAATTGCGAGATTTGCAAAATGGTCGAAATCACATTTTCAAAAATTGCTTAAACTACATAATATATTATTGCGATACAGAAAAGTGCGATAAAGAAAGTACGGTAGAAGTCTTACAGTCTTCTGGTTTCTTTTTTATACACATTATAACTTTTAATCGAGAAGGCAAATGTGCTCATTAGGAACGGAATAAACAACAAATGTGAGCACTTTATGAATTTGCTTGCCAAATACAATGCAGAAAGAATGATTTGTAGTTTAATCATGCGAGATAAATTTACCAACTTTTGCTTATTATCTGAATTATCGTATAATAAAGTTCAAACTTGGCAAACAATCTACTTGTAGAAAACAATTATTTACCGTTAACGCAAGAAATAGGTGCGAAGTAGAATTATGGTTTTATATGGTATTTTAACATACACGTCTCCCTTTCTTAATAGAATTTAAAATAAAATTGGAGCTTACGCATTTTAATTTTTTGATGTGGTATCTTCGAATAATTTCAGGAACCACATTTTCCGTAAAAAATTGTACCAATTTGGGCAACATTTTATTATGTCAAAATTCTTTATCTTTAAAAATGGTTTCCATATGGACGGGATGGTTATCATCAACAGAAACAACAAAATAACAATATCTTCTGCTACTAATGTTTAATTGGACGTGTAACTACAAGATTAAACAAAAAAAAAGTATATACATGCTGATAAAAGGCATATCTCACCTGAAAATAGTAATTATGCTTACGTTTTATATTATGTTCTATGATATGCACGACCCAAAATAACCCGGTATTTCTAACGATACAAACTGTGCTTATTACTAGGATGATACGGGAGCATCCGGTTGCACACTGAATATACTGTTCTTGGATTGCACCTAGGTGGCGCTCTTCCGGGTACATAACACTCCTCCCCGCTTAGCTGAGATCTCATAATCCTTTAATATTGTAGGTAACTTGATATTCCTTCTTGGTAGCAAAGGTATGTCGTGTTGTTCCTCTGTTGTCGTTGTCCCCCTTTCCGGACGACCGTAATCCACGTTCTGTGCACTCGGCTCAATGCTGTTGTCATCACTGTGCTTGTCGGTGAAATTCCTTTTCAGGTGGTCAATGTGCTTGTGGTGCTTATTTCCACTCCCTCCTGCTAACGTTTCGAACGATACTGGTCCTAATGCTTTAGTGATAACTTCCAGACTCCATTTCCTATTCTGATTAAAGTCTTTCGCCCACACTCTCTCCCCTTTTCCAAATTTGTTGCTGACTATTTTGGTTTTCTTAGTTTTCGTTATGAACTTTGGGGCGTAATTGATTTAAATTCGTACGCACTTTAAATTTAAATACAAGTTCAGCTGGCGTTTTACCTCTGACTGTTGATGGCACTGTTGTGGATAGAAACCTTTGCTATCTGGATGTAAGTGAGTTCTATCTCGGATAGTAACCAGTACTATCTAACGTTGTATAATCCGAGATGTAACTGAGTAACATCTGAGATAGAACTGAGTATAATCCAGATGTAACTCATTACTATCTGGATAGTACTGAGTATAATCTGAAAAAAATTTTTTCTCCAGATGTCACTCAGTATAATCTGGGATGTAAACCAGTACTATCTTTTTCTTTCCGTGTAGAGATCATTTTATATGAATTTAGTGTATTCATTTAGACAAAAAAATTTTACATTTATTAATTAGTGCCTTGTTTTCATAAACGTTAGTTTTTTTGGTACCAGTTTTAAATAATGAGTATATTAAACGACTCAGTTAATAAAACTATATTTTGTTTTTAATAATTTCAATAATAACGCTTACATATTCTTCTCCATGGTCCCTAAGGATGAATCATTGTCGATTGAGGATTTTAAAAGCTCCTTACATCTTCTACAATTATTAATATTTATTAAATGTGCCAATTTTGAAGGATTTCAATAATATAAAAAATCTTAATGCGACAGAACCCACAAGATGTACACATAGGGGAAGTCAAGTGACCTTATGTGTCATATTGTTGATTTATGGTATCGTCAACTTCAATATAATACATGTGTAATAAATGCCTAATTATTTTGAATATTTGGACAATTTTGTTCAAGTGTGTTATAACAATGCCATTTAAGCCATATGTAAAAAATTTTTTTTTTGAAAAGTCAAAAAACCTTAAAAATCGCATATCAAATATGCCCATTAGCAATAAAGTACGTACTAAATGATCTCACTCTCTTTAAAAAGCATATAGGGATGACGCTGTGTTACCTCTTACCGGACTATTAAAGTGTATTTTTCTCAATTTTTTTTATCTTTAGGATATATTTTATATAAAATTTTATTGTTTAGATTGATGTTAGATATCACCCGGTTAAGTTTTAGTACCTATTCGTATAACACCCTGTATAATATATTATATCTATTGTATACGCCAATACCAAAAATTAGATTTTTATTACATCCATATTATTTGTGTAAGTATGTATAATATTTAACATTTTATAAAAAAGAGTAAATTGTATAACACAAAATACGTTTATATTTTTATATTTATACTATGTAATGTGATTTATTTCCTATATAATATAGCATTCTACAAGAAAACTAGAAGTTGAAAGAAGAGCAACAATTATTAAAGGCTATAGAATTGTGGATTTAAAATACGTGTTAAATTGGTCAATGTCTCTTCAACAACACCACACCAAGATTTGTACCGGAGGTACAAAATATTTGCAAAAGGAAGAACGACATGGAATGGGACACGTGCTCATATTTGGATGTACAATTTGTTCACAAATTTTCAAAAAATATACTTGTGACCCGAACAAAAATCCAATATAAATTATGGATTTGTATGGGCACACTTTCCACTGGAAGTACCTTTGGACACATTCAGGAACTATTGTCCGTGATGGATATTCCACCAATGACAAAGCATACTTTTTTGAATATCGAAAAATAAAACTTGGCCAAGTAATAGAAATATTGGCTATTTTTTAATTAACACTAATATTAAATTAATAATTAAGGTTTTGAAAGACACTCTCAGTGAAGAAATTAAAAAAACTGGAATCGAAGAAAGAAATATCGCCATGGAAAAAGGTCAAGTTGATGAAGACGGAGTACCATACATTGACGTTTATGTCGATGGTGGATAGTGGATGGAGTAAAAGATCCTATGGCCACTCATATGTGGCCAATTCAAGAGTTGTATGTACAGCAAAGAGTAATTTTGTTTTACTATTTATTTATTGATTTATTTTTAGGCTTTAATTATAGGCCGCGAAACCAAAAAAGTTGTAACGGTTTGTTGGTGATAGTTTGTTGGTGATAGAAATAAATATTCCTGCATATGTGCACGTGCAGCAAACAAAAAAAAACACACCAAACCCACATGTATGTTTTAACAACTGGGGTGGCAGTTCTTCTGCAATGGAAGCAGATATTATAGTGGAAAGTTTTTGTAAATCTATCGAAATGGACCAGTTGCGTTACAAAACCATTATTGCCGATGACGACTCCAGCGTTTACCCCAACATAATCGAACGCGTGTCTTATGGAACATCAGTTACTAAAGTTGAGTGCGTAAACCATGTTATAAAAAATTTTAGAAAAGCACTTAAAAGATTGAAAAGTAAAAAAAATATGTCTCTTAATTAAAAAGACATTGACGGAAAAATCAATCAAGAAGCTGGAAGCTGGAACCACAATTCAACTTCCAATAACTTCGATGATTTAAGAGAAGGTCTTATAAACGGTCCCCATCACGTTTTTGCAGATCATAAAAAATGCAAAGAATACTACTGTTCTTTTACTGGTGTTGTTAGTTAAATACAAGAACTTTAATTATTAAATGTTACAATTTCTCAAATACACGTAACTCTCTCGTAACTAACAACAATAATTACTCTAATGTTTTATATAAACATTCCGATATGCCTACTATCATGAAATATACATTACAAATACAAAACAACTTTAACATATCGGCCGGCTTTGAAAGAACCCCTTTCAACACTACACAACTACTTTATTCACTGTATCATTAGTTTAGTTTTCAACTGGCAATATACACAAATTTGTTATTGCTCTCTTCAATAAATGTCCTTTAACTTGAATTTCTACTACACGTACTATTCCATCTTCTCCTGGATACATGGAGTAACTCTACCGACAGGCCAATGAAAAGGTGGAACGTTCTCTTGCTTTATTAAGACTAATGATCCAATTTTAATAAATTTTTAAAATTTTGTTTCCATTTTATTCTGGTTTGTAATTCATTAATATATTCTTTATGCCATCTATGCCAAAAATGTTGTAACATAGCTTGCAATCGTTGAAACTTAGTTAATCGGTTTTCTGGTACTTCCTGTACATTGATTTCTGGTAAAGCTGTTATGGGTCGCCCAATAAGAAAATGTGCCGGTGTTAAAGCGACACAATCATCAGGATCGTCATATAGAGGACAAAGAGGTCTAGAATTTAGAATACCTTCTATCTCTGTCAGCAAAGTAATAAAATCTTCATAAGTTAAAGATACATCACCCAAAACCCCTTTTTTATATGATATTTACAACTTTTAATACCCGCTTCCCAAATACCGCCAAAATTTGGTGATCTAGCAGGTATAAAATGCCATGAAATACGTTCTTCCGATAACTTATTAATAATAGAATCTCCCTCAGAACTCAAAAAATCGTATAATTTGTTTATTTCATTTTTAGCGCCTATAAAGTTTAAACCATTGTCAGAATAAATATTGCTGGGTTTACCTCTTCGACCCATAAAACGTTTTAAAGTAGCCAGAAATGAATTTGTAGTAAGGTCACTCACTAACTCTAAATGAACTGCCTTTGTACTTAAACAAATTATTAAACATAAATATCCTTTTATAATTTTTGCTCCTCGCGTTTTTCTATCTTTTAAATTAAATGGACCACCATAATCAATACCAATATTTATAAATGGAGCATAATTATTAACTCTATAATCAGGTAAATTTCCCATTAAATAAGTTATAGGTTTTGGTTTATTTCTAAAACACGTGATACAATTATATACAATCTTTTTACAAATTCGTCTTATATGAAGTGGCCAAAACCTTTGTCTAAGAGAACTGATTAACATTTGAACTCCACAATGACACAATTTAAAGTGTTCATGTAATATTATCAATTCAGTTAATCTATGATGTTGTGGTAAAATAATTTGATGTTTTTCATCAAAAGTTTTATTACTATTTTGTAACCTTCCTCCTACACGGATAACAGAATTAAATAAAAACGGATTTAAGGATTGAAGATTACTTTTATTGCTAATAAGCCTTTTCATTGTCAAATTATTATAATCTTTCTCAAAACACTCTATTTGTGCGACTTTAATAAGTAATAATAACGAGTTTTCTAATTCTATGGGTTTCAATGTTCCCATGAATTTAATATTTTGTTTGCGACAATTATTTAAAAACCGTAAAATATAACTCGTTACTTTTATTAATTTATTATAAGATGAATATTTATTTATTAATTCATTAAACATATTAAATTCTTTAATAGAAATTGATATATTCGAAATAGTTCGTTGTTCTGGAATCTCGATATCCAAATTTATTGTGCTCATATTCCAATTACATTTTGCAAGTGATAGCCACGTAGGTCCGTGCCACCATAATTGTGAAGTTAATAAAATTTTGCTGATAAACCACGTGACAATATATCCGCAGGATTTTCTTTTGTTCTTACATGATACCAATCATATTTATTTGTCAATGTAATAACTTCCGAGACCCTATTAGCAACAAACGTTTTCCACTTACTGATATCACCTTTTAACCACGCTAATACGATTGATGAATCTGTCCAAAAATATTGTTTATGAATATTAATATTTAACGATTCTAAAACTTTTTTGGTTAACTTGGCTAATAAAACGGTGGCACATAATTCTAGACGTGGTAAACATAATGAATTCATTGGTGCAACTCGTGATTTTGCACATAATAAATTTGAACTAATAATTCCTAAAGAATTTTCACATCTAATATATAAACAAGCTCCATATGCCTTTTCTGATGCATCCGCAAACCCATGTAGTTCAATACTCACATAATCTTCTAATATTACATGACGTAGAATTTTCAATTCATTAATATATTGTAAATCTTTTTGAAATTCTAACCAATTTTTTAAACAATTTTGTGGAACATCATCGTCCCAAGAAATTTTTAATTTCCACAATTCTTTTAATAAAAGTTTTGCTGTAATTAATATAGGACCTAAAAGACCTAATGGATCATATATCTGACAAACGATTGACAATATTTTACGTTTACTAATATTTAAAATGTTATTGTTAAAAGTACATACAGAATATTGCATATTGTCTGTGTTTGCATTCCATAAAACACCCAAAGTTTTATTATTTTCATGTTCACCGATTGGTAATACACTAGCTTCTAATTCGTTATGTAATAAGAATTGTTTTAAGATTGTCGGTTCATTACATAACCATTTTCTCAAATCAAAACTCGACTTCATAAGAATAGTCGTAATGTCTCGTTGTATTCTCACTAAGTCTTCTAATGAATTAGATCCCGTTAATAAATCGTCGACATAAAAGCTTTTTGCAATGATTTCGCTAGCTTGCGGGAAATTATATTTATTGTCTATTGCAAGTTGTAAAATGCATCTTATAGCAAGATATGGTGCCGAAGCAGTCCCATATGTTACAGTATTTAATGCATAACATTTTAAAACATCTTTTGAATTTTTTCTCCAAAATATTTTTTGATAATGACGTTGATTCTCATCAATTAAGATTTGTCGATACATTTTTGATACATCAGCTGTTATAACATATTTATATTGTCGAAATCCTATTAATATTTTTAAAATTTCATTTTGTAGAGCAGGTCCTGTGAATTGTGTATCATTTAACGATAAGCCATTTGTAGTTTTAAAAGATGCATTAAACACTACCCTACAACGCGTAGTTATACTATCTTTTTTAATAACAGCATGATGTGGCATGTAATATCCACTTTCTTTTTGTTTAAATTCATCAACGATTTCAGTCATATGACCGAGATCAATATATTCTTCCATAAACGTTATATATTCATTATATAAGTTAGGATTTTTAATCAATTTATTTTCTAATATATAAAATAATTTCAATACATTTTCTCGGGAATTACCTAATGACTTTATAGATTCTTTAAATGGAATCGTCACAATAAATCTTCCCAAATCATCTTTTTTAGTTGTATTTTCAAAATTTAATTCACAGTATTTCTCAGAATCAGACATTATTTTCTTTTTATTCGATACTTCTTCTATCGTCCAAAATTTTGTTATTTGATTACTTATTAGATCATTCTTCATATTATATAAATTAACACTTGTGTTTGATGATTCATTATTTTTATTCGTGTTTATAAAATTCCTGCTAACACCCATCCAAATATGGTGTTTTGAAGAATTGGCATATGACTTCCTAAACTTACTTTTCCTTCTCTTATAATCGACCAAAAAATATGAGAACCTATTAATAAATCTATATTATTTGAAATATTATAATTTGGATCAGCTAACTGAAATGCCGATGAAATAGGAATGCAACTTTTATTAAATGAACATTTTGGTAAATTATTCGTAATTTGTGGAATCACTAAACAATTCATTTTAACTTTAAAATCATTATAACGTGAAGATAATACAACATTAACTTCATTTTCTAATTTTATATGACTTTGTCCAATTCCATTAACAATGTGATTAGTTTTAATTTTCTTTGCATTTAATTTATTTGCAAAGTTCTCTGTTATAAAATTTCGTTGGGAACCTGAATCTAATAATGCTCGTCCTGTAACTATGGTTCCATCAACTATCACTTCAACTAAAACCGTTGCTAACAATATTTCTGACTGACAAACCTGTTTATTAGGATATATTCCTTCATTTAATAACACATTAGTATTTTGAATACTTTTATAAACACTTTGCCCTAAATAAGCTGATGTTTTATCAGTATTTTTTACATTTTCGTCACTTGCTTTCGATGTCTCTTCTTTTAACATCTCTTTAGTTTTATTTGAAAAATTACTTTGCAGCTGCTCAGAATCACTACTATTAAAATGAAGTAATATATTATGATTTTTGTTACATTTAACGCATTTTCTTGCCTTACAATTCCAACTCATATGCGTTGGTTTTAAACAATTTAAGCATAGTTTAAGATTTTTAATTGCTTCAATACGTTTTTTTATTGATAGTTTCAAAAATATATTACATTTATAAATTACATGAGCTTGTTGACAATACTGACAACATATTTGCTTATTTACAACATTATTTTCTAACATAAAACTATTAGATCGTTTATTATTAAAAGATTTATTTTGAAATTTATCTAAATTTGTAATTTGTAATTTTTCTAATATTTCGCATTTATTCTTTAAAAATGTATGCATATCTTCCATCGAAGGCAAGTTTTCTTTATATTGAAAAGATTCCCATTCTCGCCTTGTAATATAATCAAATTTATTAATTAATATATAAATAATTAACCTATCCCAAGTATTTACACTTTCACCAAGAGATTTTAACGATCTTAAATGTTTTTTAAATACATCATATAAATTTCTTAATTCTTGATGAGATTCTTTTGTAAACTTGGATATTCAAATATTGCTTTCAAATGATTATGTATCATTAATGCCTTATTCTCAAATCTTTCCTCTAGAAGTGACCATGCAATTGAATAATTTTGTCCGGTTACTTCTAATGAATTAATTATAACTGCTGCTTCATTTGATAAAGCAGAACGTAAATAATAAAATCTTTGTGTATCAGTTATCGTGGGATTTTCATTTACTAAAGCATGAAATCCATCTTTAAACTCTAACCAATTTTGATATTTTCCATCAAAATTTGGTATTTTAATAGCTGGTAATTTGATAAACTCTTGTCTATTATTAAAGGAACTTTTACCGGTATTCATTTCTAACTCCTCAAATTCAGTATTATTCTTTTCTCAAAAGAAACACATAATTGTTTTGCGTCTGACATTAGTTTAAAATATATATTTTCAAAAGATTCTCTTTCCGTAGAATTTAATTCCTCTGTATCTATTTTTCAAGTTCTGATTGAATCCTATCAAATTCTTCTATACAACCCTCAACATTAATAATACGTAACTTAAGTTGTGCAATAATAGCATCATTCAAATTGTTTTTATCTATAGAATTTAAAAAAGAATTAAATCTGGTTAATTTTGATTTTATTTGACCTCGACTTATTTTTAAATTATCCAACATTTTGCTGACAGAGTAATAAAGTATCTAAAATCCTACCTTTGTCAATATATATTCTTCTTTGACTTTGAAGTAATTTTCTGTCAATGTAGATTGTCTTTCTGTTTCCAAAATTGGTACCAGGTTTGTTGAGGTTTTTTTCTTTATATCCAAATTCTATTTCCAGACTCCAACACAAAACTCCACACAGGCTCCAACCAGACTCCAACACATATAACACAAGGCTGTCCGAAGTTATAAAAGCAGACACTTCCTTTTTTTCCAAATACACACAATGCTGCCCAAAGTTATAAAAGCAGACTTTTTCTTCTATAATATGCAAATACACTGCTGCCCAAAATTATAAAAGCAGACTTTTTTTTTTTTTCAACTAACTCAAATATTTATATCACAATGCTGCCCATAAGTTATAAAAGCAGTCTTCTTCTTAATTATCCGGCTCGAAGGACCAAAATATGTTAGTTAAATACAAGAACTTTAATTATTAAATGTTACAATTTCTCAAATACACGTAACTCTCTCGTAACTAACAACAATAATTACTCTAATGTTTTATATAAACATTCCGATATGCCTACTATCATGAAATATACATTACAAATACAAAACAACTTTAACAGGTGTTATTGATTCTTCTACACAACTATTAGAAGGAAAAGGCCTTTTTATTGACCTAAATGGAGCGTTGGATTTATTTTTAAAAAAGTGGCCCCGATTAATTCAAAATGAAACAAATAATACAGCCTAACTGTTTATGGCCATCTTAGCAAGATTTACTGCAGCAATACGTCTAAATTTAATTCAAAGGAATTCATTTGATGTTAGGTCACAGTTGACAGGACTTAGATACAATAAAGGTTAGTAAAACGAAAACAAGTCTTACGTTTGTTATAACTTTGTAATTTTGCATTATAGGATTAGAGTGGCATTATGAAGCATGGGAGAAAACCATGGATAGAAGCCCAGGGACACATTTCATAACATTTATGGCCGCCGAACACAGGGCCCAACTACAACGCCAAAATTATGTTCCAAAAAAAGTATTTTCCCGTTCGGTCAAAGCAACTCCAACTAATTTGGAATAGCTGAACGCAATAATCCGTTGGTCACTGGACCGCTGTACAAGTATGAAATTGACCCAATTTTTGACTTCGGATGGGCACTGTTCAGAAGTTATATAATATAAAAAATAAATGGTGGTGGTTTAGCGTTTCTAGCACCACAAAGATCATCTACAATTTTTTTTATCAAAATTAAAAATCATGCGGCACACTTTTTAATTCAAATTTGTTGATTTCGTATGGAATGACCCATATATTATATGCACTTTAGGAATAAAATTGGAAATCAACTTAGCCTTTGACGAATTCTCGTGTGTAATTTGTAAATACAAAACGTATGATTTCAGCCGTCATATTAACGGAGCGGGTCATGCGCGTAGAAATAATGCCGGTCAAAAAGGGGTAGGCGTGTTCTTAAGGAGTATTCTCTTCTATTATAAACATTTCCGGAGGTATGTTATAATCACATTGAACTTTCACGGAAGACCTATTCCAGCTGCTTTCCGGTCTACCTGGTTTTCTTTTAGGTTCATCGATTTCCAAAACTCGCTGCACTATGTGGGTCTGATTTCGACGTTGAACATGTCCATACCACTTCAATTGAGATTTATCCATAAAGTCCTTAATTGATTGAACACTCAATGAACCTCGGATAAGTTCATAACGTACATGATCTTTCTTCGTGACACCCACACACCATCGTAGCATTCTCATCTCTGCCACGTGCATCTGTTGATTGTGTTTAGCCAGTCTCGCAGGCTTAACGACTGTTTAATAAATCTTGCCTTTAAATCGTATAGGCATTTTTTTGTCGCACAACACACCAGAGGCTGATCTCCACTTCATCCAACCAACATTAATACGATGTTTTACATCTGAGTCCGCTGTTCTCTTATCATTTATAATAGACTCCAAGTATTTAAACTCATGGGTCATTGGTAGTTGCTCACTTTTTAAGAGTATTATAGGTGCTTTATTCGAAATAATGTTTGAAAATACAAAAATATTATAACATACATAGTACGCGAGTGCGACGCTAGGTTGCAATTCGTTGCATACAGTGATTTATTTCCTAAGTAATAATTTCTTTAATAATATCCTAAGTAACAATCTACAGTTTAACTAAGGTACTAAGGAGGAACTAAAGTTAGTATATGACACATACACTTAATGAGATCGCTGTTTGTTGTTGTGGAGGTCTATATATATTGCCTCTAGCACGTGACGTGCTCAATGTAGATATCTCAGCTCCATCTGATGATATCGCTTACCATGAGTTTCCGCATGAGTAGCGCGTAGCGGGCCCCTATCCTTAGCTGACCCAGAACTCGTTCGTTTGCCGGATACCATCTGCCCAGTGCCCCGACTATGAATGCGGAGAAATTCACAAAATATCCCCTTGTCCGCAGATCTTCAACAATGGAGCTGTATTTGGAATTTTTCTCCCTCCTGGCGGCTTCAAACGGGGCGTAACGAATTTCATTTTTGTCTCGTCTATGGCTACCAGGTCGGACCGCAAGTCCCTTTTAGTTCCAGGCACGGTTTGGTTGAGACGCAGAGACGTGGTTGATGGTGGTCTGAAGGCCTTTGCAATCCGGTCCAGGACCGCATTCTGAGGCTTGGTGATTGTTGTGAGCATAGGGCGGCAGTGACACAGAACATGTGGCAACGTTTCGATGCCGTGTCCACACCTCATGCACCGTTTGTCGCCATTACTAAACCTTCTCGCCCCCACTTAGCGACACGCATTTGAGTCGCGCTCGTGACCTGAAACACCTTACCCTGGTCTGGCTTGGCGAGGAGTCTCTCGCGGTAGAAGTTGCGGTCCGCGTCCTTGAGGGCACGTTCCACCTCCCCGGCAGAGAGTGGTGTGTTGTTTAAGTTGAGCGATATCTCGTCCTCGCCCGCCTTTGACCATTCGATGTTAATTTTACTCTGCAATTGTTCCATCGCCAAGCGCAACCGTGTCCAGGTGTTCGACACTTCCACCGATTCTCTGCGAAAGTCTCCTTCCATGCTGCCGTTCAGGTAGGTTGCCATTTCCCTTAGGTTCGGTAGCCTTCTGTTTCTCCTCCTCACTACGTCTCTGAGGAGGGAGAGGGACATGGCTCCAAGGTCTTCAGAGGCCAGCAGCCTGGCACCGTGCACGACTTGGCACATATCAGAGAGCATATTTGTGGGCAAGAAACCGACTCCTCCCATGCGGTAGCTGAGGTATAGTGGTTCCACGCTGACGCGTGTTGGTAGATTCAGCCACCGTTTACCCCGCCGCCTTGATTTTGTTGTCCAGGTGGACCAGGTGTTTTTTTCTTACCACGTCGTTCTTGACTTGAACTCGTAAACAAGTTTAAATACGTTTAAAGAACAAAGGAAAGAAAGACTAGTATCATGCTAGAACTAACATAAAGTACAAAGTTAAAGTTTTATGAGATCGCTTCTAGGTATGACGCAAACTACTTCACAAATTGCCTCGCGCCCGTTATGTGCTCCACGTAAATATCCCGGCTCCATCGGATCACATCACTAATCATTAACTTACGTATGAGGCGCGCCTAATAGGCGCCGATCCCTAATTGTCACAACACTGGTTCGTTAGCTGGTTCCCAGCCGCCCAACGCGCCGACCACAAACGCCGAAAATTCCACCGTATACCCCTTCATACGCAATTTCTCGACGATTGCCCTATACTTTCCCTCCTTCTCCCTACGAGCAAGTTGAAAGGCGTCGTAACGGTTTTCGAAGGGGATGGTAACCTCACAATCGTGGCTTTATTGGCAGTGTTGTCGATGGCCACCATATCAGGCCGGCGATCGCTGTCGATCCCCGGCACTGTCTTGTTAATGCGCACGACTGTGGTTGATGGCGGTCGAAAAGCCTTGACCACCCTGTCAAGGATTGCGTTGTGGCGTCTGGTGATGGTCGCCAACATTGGGTGGCAGTGACCCTGGACGTAGGGCATCGCTTGTCGCCGCTTCCAAACCTCCGCGCTCCATTCCGCGGCACGCAGTCAAGACGTGCACGGTGTATGAAACGCTAGTCGGCGAACCGTGTAAGAGCGCCGTCCGTCATAAAATGGTCGCACTCGCCACCTGGAACACCTTGCCTTGGTATGGTTTGTAATAAGTTTCGTTCTGAAATGTTCACCAATGGTGTCCTTGAGAGCATGTTCAACTTCTTTACCGGCGAGCAGAGTGTTGTTTAAATTTAAGTTGACCTCCCCGTCTTTCATTTGTGCTCATTCCACGTTAACGGTGTTCCTCAAACGCTTGTTCGCGGCGCGCAAGCGAGTCCAGACATTGGACACATCCAGCGATTCCCTTCAGAAATCTTCATCCATATTTCCGTTGAGATACGTCGCAACCTCTACGGGTTCCGGCGACCTCCTTATCCTTCGACGTACAACGTTGTTGAGGAGTAGTGCTGACATTATTGGGCCGGACCCGGATGAGTTAACATACCAGGTCAGCCCATGGGTGAGGTAGGACGAGAGGTCCTAACCTTCTTGTGTAATTTTGTAAGCTTAAGTCCACTACCGCCCCGACTGAGGGGTTTAAACGGACATTAAGCTGATAAGAACAGATTAAATTTTATTTAGAAAAAATGTTTAATAGAAGTACAAAAGTCTTACAACATTAAATACTTGACAATAGCGACAAAAGTCGCATCTCGTTGAACACAAGAGATATCTTACACAAGGACAATATAAGACGAGTGGAATTATGTCTCCCGACGTTAGTTTTGATATTTATTTTAGCGCAAATACGTGTTTTGCCTAGCACAATACTAGGATGTCAAAAGTAATGAAAATAAAAGAAACTGTTTGTAAATACAATGGGATCGCTTAGGAGTTGTTGCTATCTACATATTCCTGGCCCCAGTCACGTGCTCTATGTAGATGTCCCGGCTCCACTTGATCACATCACTGACCATTAACTTCCGCATCAGGCGAGCGTAGTGGTTCCCAATTTTCAGGTGGCCCAACACCCGCTCGTTCTCTGGGTCCCATCCGCCCAGGGCTCTAACAACGAAAGCCAATAGGTCAACCGTGTATCCCTTCCCACGCAGTGTCTCTACGATCGGACTGTATTTTTGTTCCTTCTCCCGTCTGGCGGCTTCGAATGCGGCGTATTGATTCTCAAAGGGTATCGTCACGTCTACAATCGTGGCCGTCTTTGCCTCCTGGTCGATAGCGACCAGGTCTGGCCGCAGGTCGCTATCCACTCCAGGCACGGTTTGGTTCAGGCGTACGGACGTGGTCGCTGGGGGTCTGAAGGCCTTGGCGATGCGGTCGAGGACAGCGTTGTGCCGCTTCGTGATGGTTGATAACATGGGGCGGCAATGACACAGGACATGTGGAATTGTTTCGTTGGCGTGCCCACATCTCCGGCACCGTTTATCATCATTGCCAAACCTCCTGGCCCCATTCAACGGCACACAATCGAGCCGCGCACGGTGTATAAAGCGCCAATCTGCAAACCTCGTAAAACCCCCGGCCTGCATGAAGTGGTTTGAGTGGGCTGTTGCGCTCGTGACGTGGTACACCTTACCTTGGTCAGGCTTGGCTAAAAGTCTTTCCCTGTAAAAATTGCCGACGGCGTCTCTGAGCGCGCGTTCCACCTCCCTACTAGAGAGGGGTGCGCCGTTTAGGCTCAGGGTGACCTTGTCCTCGTTTGCAGGTAACCATTTGATGTTAATTTTACTCGATAGACGTTTCGTTGCCGAACGCAAACGGGTCCATGTATTTGACACCTCCAGTGTCTCCCTGCGGAAGTCACCCTCTATGCTGCCATTCAGGTAGAGCGCCACCTCCCCAGTATCGGGTGTCCTGCGAATTCTCCTTCTAACCACGTCACTTAGGAGGGTGGTTGAAAGTCTGCCTAGGTCTACGGATTCGAGCAGCTTCAACCCATGTACAACTTGTGACGTGTCCGCAAGGATGCTCGTAGGCAGGAAGCCGACGCCCCCCATTTTGTAACTCAGGTACAGAGGTTCCGTGCTAGCACGCTGCGGCAAATTCAACCACCTCTTCCCTGCCGCCTTAATCTTCTTGTCTAATGCCACTAGCGGTTGTTTTCTCACGACGCCGTTTTTGAGGTGGAATGCTATGCGCGGAAGTACGAAGGTATTGACCGCGTCGCACTTCTGCCACGGTGCAAGTAATGAGGCGTCGATGCGCTCCACGTCTTCCAACATCTTTTCTATGGCTTTGTCTGCCGACTCTGCCATATGAAGACCAGTTGGCACTCCCAGATGGTAGTAGACGTCGTTGTCGCGGAGCACCTCCGGCACACCCCTGGATGTTAAATTCACTCGGCCGTGCAGTCTTCTTCTTCCCGTCTATATGCAGCGTCGCGCACTTCCGCACATTAAACGTGATTCCAGCCCACCTCGCCACTCTTCTATGCACTCCAGTTGTCGTTGGAGATTGTCGCTCGTCGCTGCGACCAGTGCCAGGTCATCTGCATACGCCAACAGATCGATTGCCTTCGCCCCGAAGGGATATCCAAGCCGGAGCCCGCCTACCGATCGTATTAATGGTTCCATAGTTAAGTTGAATACAATCGGGCTCAGCGGACATCCTTGCTTGACTCCAGATCTTATTGGGATTGCTTCTGTGAGTCCGGTGCTGCTCCTGATGTTGGTGGTGCAGCTAGCATACAGACGTCGTATCACACCGATCGCTGAATGGTTTAGGCCGGCCCAAGTCAGTGCATCAAAGATTGTATTGTGTGGCATGGACCCAAAGGCGTTGGTTAGGTCCAGCCACGCGATGGCGCACTCCTTCTTGTTCTGGCGCGCATCCACAATCACCGATTGAAGGACGAAGTTGTGCTCGCTGCACCCGTCCACCGCCATGAACCCTTTCTGCACAGGCTGACTCGTTGGTGTTGTACAGCCCATTTCCCTAGGCGTTCGGCAAGCACCGAAGCATAGAGTTTAGCGATGGTGTTGCTCAAGGAGATAGGTCGCCAGTTGGTGATGTCGTCTTTATCTCTTTTCTTGTGCAGTAAGATGGTGGTTGACTGATTCCAGGCGGTGGGCAGGTGCTCAAGCCGCTGTACGGCGTTGTAGATTGAGCTGAGCACATGGCCCCCTTCGTCGAACCTCTTCCAGACCGAGTAGCGGATACCATCCGGTCCGGGGGCGGTGTTGCTGCACCCCCTCAGGCTTGATCACACTTCGTCCGGTGTGAACAGGGCGGCAAAAGGGTCCCCGTCGTCGACTGCACCTTCTTGGTCTGGCACACTTGAAGGCATCACGCCGCCGGCGTGCGTCTTGCCGCCAAAAACCTGCGAGTAGTGCTGGAACAGACGGTCGGTGGGAATTTGGCAGAACGGCGAGTCAGTCTCCGTCACCTCTCGCATCGCACGTGGTCGACAACGTCGATACAGTTTCTGGATACGGGCGGCATCTTCCGCGTTGAATTGTGGCTGTTGTTCCCGCCTCTGCTGTTGGCGCTGTCGTTGTTGCTGCGGTTGTTGTGCTGGCCGGAACCTCGACTGCTGCGTGGCCCGCTGAGATGAACCGGTGCTGGGCACTACCCCCTTAGTTAGCTCACTAAGGAGGAGGTCCAGTTCAGGACCATCTCCAACGGCGTCAAATCGATCCACTCAAGTTGTTCGATGGGCCCTTGCCGCGGTGTTGGTTTCCGTCACTGAAGCCATAGTCATCCCTGCCGCCACTCCAGTCGGTGTCTCTTGTCGTGGGGTGGTGGTAATAGTTGCTGTTGATGCGGCAGTCGAGGGCGCCCCCGCGACTTTAGGGGAAATGGCGGCGGCCCGGAAAGGGTGGCCCCTTGTAGCGTTGTCCACTGACCGCCGCCCCTCGTGGTTTTTGTCTGCAGCCGTGGGCGTCTCCGCCACCGTCCTGGCAGCTAGCTGTTGTTGTGGCGTGCTAACTGTGTGTACGTTCCAAACCCGGCACCGTTGGACTGCGAGCGCGCCCGGTGTTGGTGTGGGCAGCGGCGACTCTTCAGGTACGGCGCCAAGGCAGGCGGGTGTTTTTGCCTGATGGGCCTTGCATGCCTTAACGGTCTGGAAGATGGTCCTACATTCAAGGCACCTGAATACCAGTTGGTGGTGGTGGTATCGGCGGACGCGTTTTGATAGGTCCCCACGCCTCTTATAGAATTTCGGAGCTGGAGCGCAGATCGTACATTGAAAGCAATCGGACAATGGTACCCCTATGGGGCAGTCCTCAAAGGGCGGCTGCTGTTGCTCCCCCTCCATTGTTGTGGGCAGGAGGTTTTATTGGGCCGGGCCCGGATGAGATGACATACCGGGCCACGCCATGGCAGGGATAGGGACGAGAGGTCTCTAACCCCCGTGCGTAACTATCTTCACTGAAGTCCACTACCACCCCCGCTGAGGGGCTTAAATGGTCATTAAGCTGATAAGAACAGATTAAATTTTATTTAGAAAAAATGCTTAATAGAAGTACAAAAGTCTTACAACATTAAATACTTGACGATAGCGACAAAAGTCGCATCTCGTTGAACACAAGAGATATCTTACACAAGGACAATATAAGACGAATGGGATTATGTCTCCCGACGCGTATAAAATAACGTTAGTTTTGATATTTATTTTAGCGCAAATACGTGTTTTGCCTAGCACAATACTAGGATGTCAAAAGTAATGAAAATAAAAGAAACTGTTTGTAGGTACAATGGGATCGCTTAGGAGTTGTTGCTATCTACGTATTGCCTGGCCCCAGTCACGTGCTCTATGTAGATGTCCCGGCTTCACTTGATCACATCACTGACCATTAACTTCCGCATCAGGCGAGCGTAGTGGTTCCCAATTTTCAGGTGGCCCAACACCCGCTCGTTCTCTGGGTCCCATCCGCCCAGGGCTCTAACAACGAAAGCCAGTAGGTCAACCGTGTATCCCTTCCCACGCAGTGTCTCTACGATCGGACTGTATTTTTGTTCCTTCTCCCGTCTGGCGGCTTCGAATGCGGCGTATCGATTCTCAAAGGGTATCGTCACGTCTACAATCGTGGCCGTCTTTGCCTCCTGGTCGATAGCGACCAGGTCTGGCCGCAGGTCGCTATCCACTCCAGGCACGGTTTGGTTCAGGCGTACGGACGTGGTCGCTGGGGGTCTGAAGGCCTTGGCGATGCGGTCGAGGACAGCGTTGTGCCGCTTCGTGATGGTTGATAACATGGGGCGGCAATGACACAGGACATGTGGAATTGTTTCGTTGGCGTGCCCACATCTCCGGCACCGTTTATCATCATTGCCAAACCTCCTGGCCCCATTCAACGGCACACAATCGAGCCGCGCACGGTGTATAAAGCGCCAATTTGCAAACCTCGTAAAACCCCCCGGCCTGCATGAAGTGGTTTGAGTGGGCTGTTGCGCTCGTGACGTGGTACACCTTACCTTGGTCAGGCTTGGCTAAAAGTCTTTCCCTGTAAAAATTGCGGACGGCGTCTCTGAGCGCGCGTTCCACCTCCCTACTAGAGAGGGGTGCGCCGTTTAGGCTCAGGGTGACCTCGTCCTCGTTTGCAGGGAACCATTTGATGTTAATTTTACTCGATAGGCGTTTCGTCGCCGAACGCAAACGGGTCCATGTATTTGACACCTCCAGTGTCTCCCTGCGGAAGTCACCCTCCATGCTGCCATTCAGGTAGAGCGCCACCTCCCCGGTATCGGGTGTCCTGCGAATTCTCCTTCTAACCACGTCACTTAGGAGGGTGGTTGAAAGTCTGCCTAGGTCTACGGATTCGAGCAGCTTTAACCCATGTACAACTTGTGACGTGTCCGCAAGGATGCTCGTAGGCAGGAAGCCGACGCCCCCCCATTTTGTAATTCAGGTACAGAGGTTCCGTGCTAGCACGCTGCGGCAAATTCAACCACCTCTTCCCTACCGCCTTAATCTTCTTGTCTAATGCCACTAGCGGTTGTTTTCTCACGACGCCGTTTTTGAGGTGGAATGCTATGCGCGGAAGTACGAAGGTATTGACCGCGTCGCACTTCTGCCACGGTGCAAGTAATGAGGCGTCGATGCGCTCCACGTCTTCCAACATCTTTTCTATGGCTTTGTCTGCCGACTCTGCCATATGAAGACCAGTTGGCACTCCCAGATGGTAGTAGACGTCGTTGTCGCGGAGCACCTCCGGCACACCCCTGGATGTTAAATTCACTCGGCCGTGCAGTCTTCTTCTTCCCGTCTATATGCAGCGTCGCGCACTTCCGCACATTAAACGTGATTCCAGCCCACCTCGCCACTCTTCTATGCACTCCAGTTGTCGTTGGAGATTGTCGCTCGTCGCTGCGACCAGTGCCAGGTCATCTGCATACGCCAACAGATCGATTGCCTTCGCCCCGAAGGATATCCAAGCCGGAGCCCGCCTACCGATCGTATTAATGGTTCCATAGTTAAGTTGAATACAATCGGGCTCAGCGGACATCCTTGCTTGACTCCAGATCTTATTGGGATTGCTTCTGTGAGTCCGGTGCTGCTCCTGATGTTGGTGGTGCAGCTAGCATACAGACGTCGTATCACACCGATCGCTGAATGGTTTAGGCCGGCCCAAGTCAGTGCATCAAAGATTGTATTGTGTGGCATGGACCCAAAGGCGTTGGTTAGGTCCAGCCACGCGATGGCGCACTCCTTCTTGTTCTGGCGCGCATCCACAATCACCGATTGAAGGACGAAGTTGTGCTCGCTGCACCCGTCCACCGCCATGAACCCTTTCTGCACACGGCTGACTCGTTGGTGTTGTACAGCCCATTTCCCTAGGCGTTCGGCAAGCACCGAAGCATAGAGTTTAGCGATGGTGTTGCTCAAGGAGATAGGTCGCCAGTTGGTGATGTCGTCTTTATCTCCTTTCTTGTGCAGTAAGATGGTGGTTGACTGATTCCAGGCGGTGGGCAGGTGCTCAAGCCGCTGTACGGCGTTGTAGATTGAGCTGAGCACATGGCCCCCCTTCGTCGAACCTCTTCCAGACCGAGTAGCGGATACCATCCGGTCCGGGAGCGGTGTTGCTGCACCCCCTCAGCCTTGACCACACCTCGTCCGGTGTGAACAGGGCGGCAAAAGGGTCCCCGTCGTCGACTGCACCTTCTTGGTCTGGCACACTTGAAGGCATCACGCCGCCGGCGTGCGTTTCGCCGCCAAAAACCTGCGAGTAGTGCTGGAACAGACGGTCGGTGGGAATTTGGCAGAACGGCGAGTCAGTCTCCGTCACCTTTCGCATCGCACGTGGTCGACAACGTCGATACAGTTTCTGGATACGGGCGGCATCTTCCGCGTTGAATTGTGGCTGTTGTTCCCGCCTCTGCTGTTGGCGCTGTCGTTGTTGCTGCGGTTGTTGTGCTGGCCGGAACCTCGACTGCTGCGTGGCCCGCTGAGATGAACCGGTGCTGGGCACTACCCCCCTTAGTTAGCTCACTAAGGAGGAGGTCCAGTTCAGGACCATCTCCAACGGCGTCAAATCGATCCACTCAAGTTGTTCGATGGGCCCTTGCCGCGGTGTTGGTTTCCGTCACTGAAGCCATAGTCATCCTGCCGCCACTCCAGTCGGTGTCTCTTGTCGTGGGGTGGTGGTAATAGTTGCTGTTGATGCGGCAGTCGAGGGCGCCCCCGCGACTTTAGGGGAAATGGCGGCGGCCCGGAAAGGGTGGCCCCTTGTAGCGTTGTCCACTGACCGCCGCCCCTCGGGGTTTTTTGTCTGCAGCCGTGGGCGTCTCCGCCACCGTCCTGGCAGCTAGCTGTTGTTGTGGCGTGCTAACTGTGTGTACGTTCCTAACCCGGCACCGTTGGACTGCGAGCGCGCCCGGTGTTGGTGTGGGCAGCGGCGGAAGCAGCGGCGACTCTTCAGGTACGGCGCCAAGGCAGGCGGGTGTTTTGCCTGATGGGCCTTGCATGCCTTAACGGTCTGGAAGATGGTCCTACATCCAAGGCACCTGAATACCAGTTGGTGGTGGTGGTATCGGCGGACGTGTTTTGATAGGTCCCCATGCCTCTTATAGAATTTCGGAGCTGGAGCGCAGATCGTACATTGAAAGCACTCGGACAATGGTACCCCTATGGGGTAGTCCTCAAAGGGCGGCTGCTGTTGCTCCCCCTCCATTGTTGTGGGCAGGAGGTTTTATTGGGCCGGGCCCGGATGAGATGACATACCGGGCCACGCCATGGCAGGGATAGGGACGAGAGGTCTCTAACCCCCGTGCGTAACTATCTTCACTGAAGTCCACTACCACCCCCGCTGAGGGGCTTAAATGGTCATTAAGCTGATAAGAACAGATTAAATTTTATTTAGAAAAAATGCTTAATAGAAGTACAAAAGTCTTACAACATTAAATACTTGACGATAGCGACAAAAGTCGCATCTCGTTGAACACAAGAGATATCTTACACAAGGACAATATAAGACGAATGGGATTATGTCTCCCGACGCGTATAAAATAACGTTAGTTTTGATATTTATTTTAGCGCAAATACGTGTTTTGCCTAGCACAATACTAGGATGTCAAAAGTAATGAAAATAAAAGAAACTGTTTGTAAGTACAATGGGATCGCTTAGGAGTTGTTGCTATCTACATATTGCCTGGCCCCAGTCACGTGCTCTATTTAGATGTCCCGGCTCCACTTGATCACATCACTGACCATTAACTTCCGCATCAGGCGAGCGTAGTGGTTCCCAATTTTCAGGTGGCCCAACACCCGCTCGTTCTCTGGGTCCCATCCGCCCAGGGCTCTAACAACGAAAGCCAATAGGTCAACCGTGTATCCCTTCCCACGCAGTGTCTCTACGATCGGACTGTATTTTTGTTCCTTCTCCCGTCTGGCGGCTTCGAATGCGGCGTATTGATTCTCAAAGGGTATCGTCACGTCTACAATCGTGGCCGTCTTTGCCTCCTGGTCGATAGCGACCAGGTCTGGCCGCAGGTCGCTATCCACCCAGGCACGGTTTGGTTCAGGCGTACGGACGTGGTCGCTGGGGGTCTGAAGGCCTTGGCGATGCGGTCGAGGACAGCGTTGTGCCGCTTCGTGATGGTTGATAACATGGGGCGGCAATGACACAGGACATGTGGAAGTGTTTCGTTGGCGTGCCCACATCTCCGGCACCGTTTATCATCATTGCCAAACCTCCTGGCCCCATTCAACGGCACACAATCGAGCCGCGCACGGTGTATAAAGCGCCAATTTGCAAACCTCGTAAAACCCCCCGGCCTGCATGAAGTGGTTTGAGTGGGCTGTTGCGCTCGTGACGTGGTACACCTTACCTTGGTCAGGCTTGGCTAAAAGTCTTTCCCTGTAAAAATTGCGGACGGCGTCTCTGAGCGCGCGTTCCACCTCCCTACTAGAGAGGGGTGCGCCGTTTAGGCTCAGGGTGACCTCGTCCTCGTTTGCAGGGAACCATTTGATGTTAATTTTACTCGATAGGCGTTTCGTCGCCGAACGCAAACGGGTCCATGTATTTGACACCTCCAGTGTCTCCCTGCGGAAGTCACCCTCCATGCTGCCATTCAGGTAGAGCGCCACCTCCCCGGTATCGGGTGTCCTGCGAATTCTCCTTCTAACCACGTCACTTAGGAGGGTGGTTGAAAGTCTGCCTAGGTCTACGGATTCGAGCAGCTTTAACCCATGTACAACTTGTGACGTGTCCGCAAGGATGCTCGTAGGCAGGAAGCCGACGCCCCCCCATTTTGTAATTCAGGTACAGAGGTTCCGTGCTAGCACGCTGCGGCAAATTCAACCACCTCTTCCCTACCGCCTTAATCTTCTTGTCTAATGCCACTAGCGGTTGTTTTCTCACGACGCAATTTTTGAGGTGGAATGCTATGCGCGGAAGTACGAAGGTATTGACCGCGTCGCACTTCTGCCACGGTGCAAGTAATGAGGCGTCGATGCGCTCCACGTCTTCCAACATCTTTTCTATGGCTTTGTCTGCCGACTCTGCCATATGAAGACCAGTTGGCACTCCCAGATGGTAGTAGACGTCGTTGTCGCGGAGCACCTCCGGCACACCCCCCTGGATGTTAAATTCACTCGGCCGTGCAGTCTTCTTCTTCCCGTCTATATGCAGCGTCGCGCACTTCCGCACATTAAACGTGATTCCAGCCCACCTCGCCACTCTTTCTATGCACTCCAGTTGTCGTTGGAGATTGTCGCTCGTCGCTGCGACCAGTGCCAGGTCATCTGCATACGCCAACAGATCGATTGCCTTCGCCCCGAAGGATATCCAAGCCGGAGCCCGCCTACCGATCGTATTAATGGTTCCATAGTTAAGTTGAATACAATCGGGCTCAGCGGACATCCTTGCTTGACTCCAGATCTTATTGGGATTGCTTCTGTGAGTCCGGTGCTGCTCCTGATGTTGGTGGTGCAGCTAGCATACAGACGTCGTATCACACCGATCGCTGAATCGTTTAGGCCGGCCCAAGTCAGTGCATCAAAGATTGTAATGTGTGGCATGGACCCAAAGGCGTTGGTTAGGTCCAGCCACGCGATGGCGCACTCCTTCTTGTTCTGGCGCGCATCCACAATCACCGATTGAAGGACGAAGTTGTGCTCGCTGCACCCGTCCACCGCCATGAACCCTTTCTGCACAGGGCTGACTCGTTGGTGTTGTACAGCCCATTTCCCTAGGCGTTCGGCAAGCACCGAAGCATAGAGTTTAGCGATGGTGTTGCTCAAGGAGATAGGTTGCCAGTTGGTGATGTCGTCTTTATCTCCTTTCTTGTGCAGTAAGATGGTGGTTGACTGATTCCAGGCGGTGGGCAGGTGCTCAAGCCGCTGTACGGCGTTGTAGATTGAGCTGAGCTCATGGCCCCTTTCGTCGAACCTCTTCCAGACCGAGTAGCGGATACCATCCGGTCCGGGAGCGGTGTTGCTGCACCCCCTCAGCCTTGACCACACCTCGTCCGGTGTGAACAGGGCGGCAAAAGGGTCCCCGTCGTCGACTGCACCTTCTTGGTCTGGCACACTTGAAGGCATCACGCCGCCGGCGTGCGTCTCGCCGCCAAAAACCTGCGAGTAGTGCTGGAACAGACGGTCGGTGGGAATTTGGCAGAACGGCGAGTCAGTCTCCGTCACCTCTCGCATCGCACGTGGTCGACAACGTCGATACAGTTTCTGGATACGGCGGCATCTTCCGCGTTGAATTGTGGCTGTTGTTCCCGCCTCTGCTGTTGGCGCTGTCGTTGTTGCTGCGGTTGTTGTGCTGGCCGGAACCTCGACTGCTGCGTGGCCCGCTGAGATGAACCGGTGCTGGGCACTACCCCCTTAGTTAGCTCACTAAGGAGGAGGTCCAGTTCAGGACCATCTCCAACGGCGTCAAATCGATCCACTCAAGTTGTTCGATGGGCCCTTGCCGCGGTGTTGGTTTCCGTCACTGAAGCCATAGTCATCCCTGCCGCCACTCCAGTCGGTGTCTCTTGTCGTGGGGTGGTGGTAATAGTTGCTGTTGATGCGGCAGTCGAGGGCGCCCCCGCGACTTTAGGGGAAATGGCGGCGGCCCGGAAAGGGTGGCCCCTTGTAGCGTTGTCCACTGACCGCCGCCCCTCGTGGTTTTTGTCTGCAGCCGTGGGCGTCTCCGCCACCGTCCTGGCAGCTAGCTGTTGTTGTGGCGTGCTAACTGTGTGTACGTTCCTAACCCGGCACCGTTGGACTGCGAGCGCGCCCGGTGTTGGTGTGGGCAGCGGCGGAAGCAGCGGCGACTCTTCAGGTACGGCGCCAAGGCAGGCGGGTGTTTTTGCCTGATGGGCCTTGCATGCCTTAACGGTCTGGAAGATGGTCCTACATCCAAGGCACCTGAATACCAGTTGGTGGTGGTGGTATCGGCGGACGTGTTTTGATAGGTCCCCATGCCTCTTATAGAATTTCGGAGCTGGAGCGCAGATCGTACATTGAAAGCACTCGGACAATGGTACCCCTATGGGGTAGTCCTCAAAGGGCGGCTGCTGTTGCTCCCCCTCCATTGTTGTGGGCAGGAGGTTTTATTGGGCCGGGCCCGGATGAGATGACATACCGGGCCACGCCATGGCAGGGATAGGGACGAGAGGTCTCTAACCCCCGTGCGTAACTATCTTCACTGAAGTCCACTACCACCCCCGCTGAGGGGCTTAAATGGTCATTAAGCTGATAAGAACAGATTAAATTTTATTTAGAAAAAATGCTTAATAGAAGTACAAAAGTCTTACAACATTAAATACTTGACGATAGCGACAAAAGTCGCATCTCGTTGAACACAAGAGATATCTTACACAAGGACAATATAAGACGAATGGGATTATGTCTCCCGACGCGTATAAAATAACGTTAGTTTTGATATTTATTTTAGCGCAAATACGTGTTTTGCCTAGCACAATACTAGGATGTCAAAAGTAATGAAAATAAAAGAAACTGTTTGTAAGTACAATGGGATCGCTTAGGAGTTGTTGCTATCTACATATTGCCTGGCCCCAGTCACGTGCTCTATTTAGATGTCCCGGCTCCACTTGATCACATCACTGACCATTAACTTCCGCATCAGGCGAGCGTAGTGGTTCCCAATTTTCAGGTGGCCCAACACCCGCTCGTTCTCTGGGTCCCATCCGCCCAGGGCTCTAACAACGAAAGCCAATAGGTCAACCGTGTATCCCTTCCCACGCAGTGTCTCTACGATCGGACTGTATTTTTGTTCCTTCTCCCGTCTGGCGGCTTCGAATGCGGCGTATCGATTCTCAAAGGGTATCGTCACGTCTACAATCGTGGCCGTCTTTGCCTCCTGGTCGATAGCGACCAGGTCTGGCCGCAGGTCGCTATCCACTCCAGGCACGGTTTGGTTCAGGCGTACGGACGTGGTCGCTGGGGGTCTGAAGGCCTTGGCGATGCGGTCGAGGACAGCGTTGTGCCGCTTTGTGATGGTTGATAACATGGGGCGGCAATGACACAGGACATGTGGAAGTGTTTCGTTGGCGTGCCCACATCTCCGGCACCGTTTATCATCATTGCCAAACCTCCTGGCCCCATTCAACGGCACACAATCGAGCCGCGCACGGTGTATAAAGCGCCAATTTGCAAACCTCGTAAAACCCCCGGCCTGCATGAAGTGGTTTGAGTGGGCTGTTGCGCTCGTGACGTGGTACACCTTACCTTGGTCAGGCTTGGCTAAAAGTCTTTCCCTGTAAAAATTGCGGACGGCGTCTCTGAGCGCGCGTTCCACCTCCCTACTAGAGAGGGGTGCGCCGTTTAGGCTCAGGGTGACCTCGTCCTCGTTTGCAGGGAACCATTTGATGTTAATTTTACTCGATAGGCGTTTCGTCGCCGAACGCAAACGGGTCCATGTATTTGACACCTCCAGTGTCTCCCTGCGGAAGTCACCCTCCATGCTGCCATTCAGGTAGAGCGCCACCTCCCCGGTATCGGGTGTCCTGCGAATTCTCCTTCTAACCACGTCACTTAGGAGGGTGGTTGAAAGTCTGCCTAGGTCTACGGATTCGAGCAGCTTTAACCCATGTACAACTTGTGACGTGTCCGCAAGGATGCTCGTAGGCAGGAAGCCGACGCCCCCCATTTTGTAATTCAGGTACAGAGGTTCCGTGCTAGCACGCTGCGGCAAATTCAACCACCTCTTCCCTACCGCCTTAATCTTCTTGTCTAATGCCACTAGCGGTTGTTTTCTCACGACGCAATTTTTGAGGTGGAATGCTATGCGCGGAAGTACGAAGGTATTGACCGCGTCGCACTTCTGCCACGGTGCAAGTAATGAGGCGTCGATGCGCTCCACGTCTTCCAACATCATTTCTATGGCTTTGTCTGCCGACTCTGCCATATGAAGACCAGTTGGCACTCCCAGATGGTAGTAGACGTCGTTGTCGCGGAGCACCTCCGGCACACCCCCCTGGATGTTAAATTCACTCGGCCGTGCAGTCTTCTTCTTCCCGTCTATATGCAGCGTCGCGCACTTCCGCACATTAAACGTGATTCCAGCCCACCTCGCCACTCTTTCTATGCACTCCAGTTGTCGTTGGAGATTGTCGCTCGTCGCTGCGACCAGTGCCAGGTCATCTGCATACGCCAACAGATCGATTGCCTTCGCCCCGAAGGGATATCCAAGCCGGAGCCCGCCTACCGATCGTATTAATGGTTCCATAGTTAAGTTGAATACAATCGGGCTCAGCGGACATCCTTGCTTGACTCCAGATCTTATTGGGATTGCTTCTGTGAGTCCGGTGCTGCTCCTGATGTTGGTGGTGCAGCTAGCATACAGACGTCGTATCACACCGATCGCTGAATCGTTTAGGCCGGCCCAAGTCAGTGCATCAAAGATTGTAATGTGTGGCATGGACCCAAAGGCGTTGGTTAGGTCCAGCCACGCGATGGCGCACTCCTTCTTGTTCTGGCGCGCATCCACAATCACCGATTGAAGGACGAAGTTGTGCTCGCTGCACCCGTCCACCGCCATGAACCCTTTCTGCACAGGGCTGACTCGTTGGTGTTGTACAGCCCATTTCCCTAGGCGTTCGGCAAGCACCGAAGCATAGAGTTTAGCGATGGTGTTGCTCAAGGAGATAGGTTGCCAGTTGGTGATGTCGTCTTTATCTCCTTTCTTGTGCAGTAAGATGGTGGTTGACTGATTCCAGGCGGTGGGCAGGTGCTCAAGCCGCTGTACGGCGTTGTAGATTGAGCTGAGCTCATGGCCCCTTTCGTCGAACCTCTTCCAGACCGAGTAGCGGATACCATCCGGTCCGGGAGCGGTGTTGCTGCACCCCCTCAGCCTTGACCACACCTCGTCCGGTGTGAACAGGGCGGCAAAAGGGTCCCCGTCGTCGACTGCACCTTCTTGGTCTGGCACACTTGAAGGCATCACGCCGCCGGCGTGCGTCTCGCCGCCAAAAACCTGCGAGTAGTGCTGGAACAGACGGTCGGTGGGAATTTGGCAGAACGGCGAGTCAGTCTCCGTCACCTCTCGCATCGCACGTGGTCGACAACGTCGATACAGTTTCTGGATACGGCGGCATCTTCCGCGTTGAATTGTGGCTGTTGTTCCCGCCTCTGCTGTTGGCGCTGTCGTTGTTGCTGCGGTTGTTGTGCTGGCCGGAACCTCGACTGCTGCGTGGCCCGCTGAGATGAACCGGTGCTGGGCACTACCCCCTTAGTTAGCTCACTAAGGAGGAGGTCCAGTTCAGGACCATCTCCAACGGCGTCAAATCGATCCACTCAAGTTGTTCGATGGGCCCTTGCCGCGGTGTTGGTTTCCGTCACTGAAGCCATAGTCATCCTGCCGCCACTCCAGTCGGTGTCTCTTGTCGTGGGGTGGTGGTAATAGTTGCTGTTGATGCGGCAGTCGAGGGCGCCCCCGCGACTTTAGGGGAAATGGCGGCGGCCCGGAAAGGGTGGCCCCTTGTAGCGTTGTCCACTGACCGCCGCCCCTCGTGGTTTTTGTCTGCAGCCGTGGGCGTCTCCGCCACCGTCCTGGCAGCTAGCTGTTGTTGTGGCGTGCTAACTGTGTGTACGTTCCTAACCCGGCACCGTTGGACTGCGAGCGCGCCCGGTGTTGGTGTGGGCAGCGGCGGAAGCAGCGGCGACTCTTCAGGTACGGCGCCAAGGCAGGCGGGTGTTTTTGCCTGATGGGCCTTGCATGCCTTAACGGTCTGGAAGATGGTCCTACATCCAAGGCACCTGAATACCAGTTGGTGGTGGTGGTATCGGCGGACGTGTTTTGATAGGTCCCCATGCCTCTTATAGAATTTCGGAGCTGGAGCGCAGATCGTACATTGAAAGCACTCGGACAATGGTACCCCTATGGGGTAGTCCTCAAAGGGCGGCTGCTGTTGCTCCCCCTCCATTGTTGTGGGCAGGAGGTTTTATTGGGCCGGGCCCGGATGAGATGACATACCGGGCCACGCCATGGCAGGGATAGGGACGAGAGGTCTCTAACCCCCGTGCGTAACTATCTTCACTGAAGTCCACTACCACCCCCGCTGAGGGGCTTAAATGGACATTAAGCTGATAAGAACAGATTAAATTTTATTTAGAAAAAATGCTTAATAGGAGTACAAAAGTCTTACAACATTAAATACTTGACGATAGCGACAAAAGTCGCATCTCGTTGAACACAAGAGATATCTTACACAAGGACAATATAAGACGAATGGGATTATGTCTCCCGACGCGTATAAAATAACGTTAGTTTTGATATTTATTTTAACGCAAATACGTGTTTTGCCTAGCACAATACTAGGATGTCAAAAGTAATGAAAATAAAAGAAACTGTTTGTAAGTACAATGGGATCGCTTAGGAGTTGTTGCTATCTACATATTGCCTGGCCCCAGTCACGTGCTCTATTTAGATGTCCCGGCTCCACTTGATCACATCACTGACCATTAACTTCCGCATCAGGCGAGCGTAGTGGTTCCCAATTTTCAGGTGGCCCAACACCCGCTCGTTCTCTGGGTCCCATCCGCCCAGGGCTCTAACAACGAAAGCCAATAGGTCAACCGTGTATCCCTTCCCACGCAGTGTCTCTACGATCGGACTGTATTTTTGTTCCTTCTCCCGTCTGGCGGCTTCGAATGCGGCGTATCGATTCTCAAAGGGTATCGTCACGTCTACAATCGTGGCTGTCTTTGCCTCCTCGTCGATAGCGACCAGGTCTGGCCGCAGGTCGCTATCCACTCCAGGCACGGTTTGGTTCAGGCGTACGGACGTGGTCGCTGGGGGTCTGAAGGCCTTGGCGATGCGGTCGAGGACAGCGTTGTGCCGCTTCGTGATGGTTGATAACATGGGGCGGCAATGACACAGGACATGTGAAAGTGTCTCGTTTGCGAACTTTAATTTGATCGCGATAAGATAAACAAGCTTTAACAACATAATTTATAAGTAGTGATTTACCCGGTATATTCAGTGAAGGTTCATACAATTGAATTCCTTCAATTAACTAATATACTGTATCAACATTCCCGTTCAATTTTGGAAGAAAGCTAGATGCCGTTTTGAAATTAAATTGTTCGGCCATTTTTATTTCTAAATTTTCTGTTTTTATAATACCACATGCAATATCTTGTCTTAATTCTAATATATTCTTAATTTCTTTTATTATTAACTCTATTTGATTCTGTAATTTAACACTTACTTCTATTTTAGTTAAAACTTTATTTTCTATATTAAACAATAATTGCTGGCCTAACGCTGAATATGCATTGTTAAATTTACTAAATTCCTCTAACTTACGGCTAGTGATGTCTTCATTTTGTCTTCTTGTTAAATTGTCTTTGCGTAGGTTGATTTTGAAAAGTTGTAGCTTCTGGAGCAGCTCCGAAAGGTCCTCGTAGTTTGCCATGTTGTGTCACTCTCCATTTTAAGTCTTCTTTTTTCTCTTATATTTTGTCTATCTCACCATTCACTGCACTTTGTAGAATTTCTTTTCTTATAAGTTCGTTGTTCTTCGTTCTTCCATTGACTGGATTTTTTTTTCTTCATCGTTGTTATATTTTATTATAAGTACTGGCATACCGTTCACTCGTTGGCAGGGTCGCCATGTAAAGGTTCGTGATTAACTCATAAAATCAGTTTTAATTATATATTTCTTTATTTAGTCGTAGTGGTATTTTATAGACTTTTGTCTATAATAATTCATACTAAACACTTACAGAACTTAACAACTTTATTAACTTATTAACTTACTCTTTACATACTTGTTACTTACTCTACTCTTCTCTTTACTTACTCTGACTTGACTAGTTCTTCTTCTTCTTTGCGTGTCGTACGCTTGCAGCGTGTAGACGTTTATCTGCCATTTTAATTTGTAATGCTTAGCGTTCCCTCGACTGCTTGTGAGAAAATGTCTCCTGCTTTTTTGATTCCACACCAGTTCCTAATGTCTCTTAGCCATGAATGTTGTTTTCTTCCCGGGCTTCTTTTTCCTTCTATCTTTCCCATTAATATGAGCCTTAATATTTCGTACTTGGTTCCTCTAAGTATATGTCCTAAGTATGAGACTTTTCGTTTTTTGATGATTTGTAATAGTTCTTGTTTGGTATTAGCTCTCCGTAGTACATCTTCATTTGTTACATGGTCTACCCAAGGAATTCTCAGTAGTTTTCGGAGGCTTTTCAAAGGCTTCTATTCGGTTCATTGATCTTAATTTGAGTGACCATGTTTCAGCCCCATATGTTACTATTGGCCATATGTAACATTTAACCATGCGGAATCTTAATCTGAGCGGTGTTTCTCGTCGACATAAATATTTACTAAATTTGACAAAGGTTGTTTTTGCCATTGCTATTCTGGTTTTTATTTCCATGTCGCTATCTATAATATTATTTATTGTGCATCCCAGATATTTAAACTGATTAACTTTTTCTATGGGTTTATTGTCTATTCTAATTTGGGCCTGATTATGTTGTTGTCCACTGATTACCATAAATTTCGTTTTTTTAGTGTTCTTTTCCCACTCTATTTATGTTGTCTATTAAATTTTGTAAATCTTCCAAATTGTCCGCAAGAATGGCCGTATCGTCCGCATATCGTATATTGTTTATAGGTGTTCCATTGATTTTAATTCCGATATTCTAATTTTGCAGTGCTATTTGAAAGATATCCTCTACGTATACCTTAAATAATAGAGGGGACAATATACATCCTTGTCGTACGCCTCTTGTTATTTTTATTTCGTCTGTTGTTAGTGCATTATTTATTCGTAATTTTGCCGATTGGTTCCAGTATAAATTCTGAATTACTTTAATGTCCTTTGAATCCAGTCCAATTTCCTGTAATGTTTTCAGCATCATTTGGTGTTTTATGTTATCGAAAGCCTTTTGGTAATCTATAAAAGCTATGAATACATCTTTTCGTTGGTCATAACAGTTTTGTGTTAATAATTGCATGCAGTACAAGGCCTCTCTAGTACCCATTGCATTTTTAAAGCCAAATTGTGTATTACCACTGTGTTCCTCGCATTTCTTATACCATATCTTCTATTATGGATAATTTTCAAAAATATTTTTAGGGCATGGCTCATCAAACTTATGAGTCCGTGATCATCACAGCTATAGGCTTTATTCTTTTTTGGTAGGGCGATAAAGGTAGATTTTAACCATTCATTTGGTATGTGACCACTGTCATATACTTTATTATATAGGATGCATAGGTATTTTGGATTCATTAGCTTCAACATTTCGGCATGTATATTGTCCCCTCCGGGAGCTTTTCTATTTTTGATGTTCTTAATTGTATACACTGCAAATCGAAGTGTTTTATTTTAAAACACTTTAAGCGTTTAAATACTTGTAGTCACCAACTAAACGCTACGTAGTGTTTAATGTAAGATAAACACCACAAATGTTTAATTCTAAAACACTTAAAATGTTTTATATAGGAATGCATAAAAAATTCATAATTTTTAATATTTAACATATTTATTTGATTGTTGTGAATTAGATTGTAAGTTCTAGTTGTAATCCATATTAAATTTTTGATATAATATAGAATTAATTGGGCTATTTTGTAAGCCATTTTTATGTATATTGTTATTATTACCATAAGGTTAGTTTTATTTCAAAATCTTGGTAAATTCTTGTAACACAATTGTCTACATTTTGATTTAGGATTCAAACTTTCCATTTAGGTTTAATGATGACAAAAAGCATAACAAATGGTTTTTAAAATATCCTTGTATGTTAAAAATTATAAGTTCGTTTTATTTACCTCTTTTATGTATATGTTTTTCAATGAGAATCTCATCAAATAATAAATTTGAATCTGCCGCTGATTATATGTAGTTCCTTTGCACTGCCAATTGCGGCGTGGTAGTCGCAATTTTGTTTTCCTTTTTTTACCGTTGATCGGAGCATCTTACTCTGTTTAATCTATGCTAACGAGATTTTAATTGTACTGAATCGACCAATTAGTAAATTGGCTGTTTAACGAATTGTTTAAGCTAAACCGGCAACTGAAATACACACACCATTTCTTAAACAGGCGTTAGCACAAACGAATGGTTAATCATTCACTGAAATACTGGGCGCAACAAATGTGCCTGTCATTAAAAAAACACAGCAGTGTGAGGGTGGATCCGGTTTGCTGGGTAATTTTCCAAACAATCATAACAGTATAGTTTTACTTGAATGTAATGAAGAAATAATGCCATTATTAGCAGAAATTAATGATATCTGTATATTAAATGGCCAAATTTGATTTGTAATATCAAGGCTTGAAACTATTTATTATGAACCCCAACTGAACATATTATTGATACCAGAAATTTTTTAATTATCTACAACAAATTATCAATGTTGAGAATTTAATTTTTCCACACCCTCTCGTCCGTTTTAAAATAAAACATCTAACCTCTATTCTTTTAATTAATTTTAATCGATTAGAATTTGTAGGATAATACCTACAATAACTAACAATTTGAAAACTTATTTTAATAACAATAATAATATTTTATAAAATTATACATATTTATTTGTTATATTAATTACAGATATAATTTAGTGACTTCAATAATTTAATGTGTTTTAAAAAATTAAAGTTCTATTATACAAACGTTTTATGGCCGAAACGTTTTTCTCCGTAAACGTTTAATTTGATAGAATCTGTTTTATTTTAAAGCACTTTCTATAAAAGTACACGGTAAATGACTAAACAGTTAGAAGTGCTTTTATCATTAAACGGATAAAGCGTTTTTAAATAAAGGACTTTAATGTTTTATATTTCTTTTTAAAACACTTGTAATGTTTTATGTAATAGTTTAAACGTTTATACAGTTTAATTTCTAAACACTAAGAATGAAAAAAACACTTACATGTTTTACTTTAAAACAACAAGTTAAACACTTGGATTTGCAGTGTATCTAACTTCTGATAGTAAAATTGAGGGTCCCGTTGGGCCTTGCTCGTTATTTATGTTTGGCATTATTGGTCGATCGTCTTGATATAGGGCTTTTATGTATTCTTCCCATGTCTGTCGTAGTTCTTCGTTGTTTGTTATTATTTTATTATTTCTTCTTACAGAACTTATATTTCTTTTCTTATAGCATCCTGAAATTTCCTTAAGTTTTTTATGGAAATTAAATGAATCATGTAATTCATGTAGACTTTCTGCCTCTTGGCATTGTTCTGTCAGCCATTTTTCTTTTGCTTGTTTTATTTTATTTCTTATCCCACGGTGTATTCTGTTGTATTGTTCTTTATCATCCTTTGTTTTTGCTAGTCTCCTTTTTTCCATTTCATCTAGGATTTCTTTTGTCATCCATGGTTTCCTGGCTTCCTGTTTTTTGTATCCTATCACTTTTTCAGTTACTTGTTTCAGGTTTGTCTCTATTACTTTCCGATACGTTTCTTCATTTTGATTTTCATGTGGCTCTTTTTTTTTCAAATTGTTGATCTAATTCTTTTATAAAGTTTTCTCTTTTTTCGGTGTATTTTAAGGCGTCAATGTCATATCTTTTTGTTCTTTGTTTGGGTAGTAATAGTTTACCTTTATATGTGAAATTACCTATTAATGTGTTGTGGTCGGAGTTAATGTCTGCTCCTGTAATATTATTTTGGAAACGTTGTTTTATGAGGAAATAGTCTATTTGATTTCGTACTATGCATTGTGGACTATCTTGTGGCGATTTCTATGTGTATAGACGTCTTGGGTGCAAGTCATAGTATGTGTTTTTGATGGTTAAGTTCTCTTCTTTGCAAAATTGTATTAACCTTTCCCCACGTTCGTTTCTTATTCCTAATCCAAAACGTCCCATCACACCTTCCAGTTCTTGTCCTCTTCCTACTTTTGCGTTAAAATCTCCTATCACAATTGTTATTTCTTGTGATTTACAAGAATTGAGTACTTCATGTAGATTTTCGTAAAACTCATCAATTTCTTGATCTGTTTTGTCGGCTGTTGGAGCGTAAATTTGTATGATGTTGATATTATGTGGCTTTCCAGCTATTTGTACCACAATAATCCTTTCTGAATAGGCTATTACATTTACAACTGATTTTTGTATTTTTTACTTAGATGGATACCTACCCATGTCTGTGTTCTTTTTTGTTGATCCTGAGTAGTACATGATCGTGCTTCCTTTTAATTTTTTTCAGGATTTGTTCCTATTAATATTATTTTTATTCTTATTTCCTTTTTGTTTTCTTTTTTTCTAAATTACATTCCATGTACAATTCTACTTTTAATTTACTTTAAGCCGGGTTTTCGACCCTGGGTATTTAAATGCCCGGATGAGGGTATTCTTTTTTTTTCCTGACATAAAATTAAGTGGTAATTTGGGGTTACAGTATAAAATTTCCGGGAAGTTTTCTTGTAGTGTGTTTTGTATTTGTTACTTTTTGTTATTTGTTAAATTTTTTTAATTTTAGTTCTTTCAACCGCTGATTTTCGGTCGTCAGAGCCCGTTATTTTTAAGGGTGCACCTGATAAAAATCTTGCAGGTGAGGTTGCAGGGTCTATACGATGTTGTGTTAGACCCTTACCCCGTTGTTAATATAAGAAGAATGCACTTCGTTTATTTATTGTTTTAAATAGTGTTGAATCGGTTATTAAGAATGCATTAATTCCCAGTTTGAATTCCAATTCTCCCACAACTTTAAATGAATTTTCTTTCATATCGGAAGAAAGTTACAACAGGTAAGTTAATTTTCTAATATTATTTATATATTTTATTTATCAACAGATCAGTTTAACTGAATTATTAGCAATCTTTTAAAATTAATTTTGTTAAAGATTATTTCCATCTGTTTCGTTTCTTTTAAAAAAATTATACCTACGGTCAAACCTCCTTATTCACGTCCGTTATTTGCGTTATCGGTATTGCGACCACTTGCTGTCTTTGCGGCTGATAATTTCTTTATTTTTGAATCCGAACCTTACACGTGCCGCTATGGCCTTTGATAAAAGCCGTTTCCGCCACGATGCCGATTTTTTGTTTTATTACTTCAACTTATCATTTCATCTCCAAATCAGTGCAATTTATAATACCGAGAGAAATTAAAGGAAAATAGAACTTTTTAAATAAAAAGATTCTTTAAATTGTTTAAAAATCGCTTATTAAATTGCTTTTATTATAATTTTGTTTTAATTTTCTAACCTGGGAACGCATTCCTTATAATCCCACACAAATTACTATACCGTATTCGCGACATAATTACGGAACGTATCACCCCGCGAATAAGGAGCTTTGTACCTACATACGTAAACACATACATATGTATCTTATGGATTAATAGTTTTCTTTAAAGAAACCATATAACAAAATGTTTCGTCCCAATTACTGTTTAATCGATTGACATTTTGATTAACAAGTTTAAATTTAAATTTAAAAAATAAATTAAACAGCAATTTAAAGAATATTCTGTATTTCTAATTTAGAAACAAAAATAGTTATTCTCGTTTCCATTACTTTCAGTCGCTCTTTTAATACCATTGAATGCTTTTATTCCATGCCGTTTTATGTTTTTTTCAGTTGCTTTTTAAATTAAGTAGAAATTAGATGAGGAACTATTGACCGAATGTCAGTAAAGATTAAAATTTTTAAAGCCTAAAAGAATTTGTGACATTATTCACAAAATTTTATAAATAACTAGCTAACTCCACTTCTACGAAAATACAACAATACCTCGCCTCCTGTAATCTTACAACCCTGCAAGTTTATGATTCTCGGAAGTACAAATCTAAGCAGCAAAACTGTATTTCGAACGAACTTTAGAAACCTTGTTATTTTTAAAATGCCTACTGGTAAAGGTTTAAAATAATAACGGTTATCGTACGTAGTAAAATAAACTAAAATTATTTTGTTTTCATATTTGAAAAAGAAATGCAAATAATTATATAAAATAAAAATATAATCAATAAAAATTAATAAATTGAATTATATAATACAAATATATTGATCAAATTAGGGAAGTACGACCATTGTGGTCATTTGCTTCTTATACACATTTTGTTTCAAACATAAATGGCACCCGGTCATCCGGTAAATTAGTTTTTATTTTGTCAATTATTTAAAATATTTCATTTGATGTTGATTTCATTGAAAAATATTTGTAATAGAAATAAAAAATAATTTTGGAACTGTTCAACGGGGTCTCACAAATGTGACTACGTGTGACGATGGAGGGGCAGAAAATCATGAAATTAGTGTGACGTAATTTATGGATGGTCCCTTTTGGACTCGCTTAGTGTGTTTTTTTTAGATTCTACTCTAATTGCAAATTTATATACAGTATTGGAAATTATTTTTGCGGTACTTTACATACAATGAAGGCCTACCTTGTTCTGATCCAGAATACATTCTACAGGCTATTCAGAAAAGAATGAAAAAATTAATAGTAAGTTAATGTACTTACTTAGATTTTATTTTGTATAGGTATCCATTTTCTTATGTATATGCATTGTTTTAGATAAAAGAATAGTCAATTTCTAATGCCTTGGTATTCTTAGTACAAAAGAATATTATTGAAAATTTCTTTTGAAAACATCAAGATCAGTTTACCAGTATAGGCGATATAACCTTAGCAAAAGTGTGAGAGGAAATGCTTACATACGTACACAAAGACTATGGTGAAATTTCGAACATCATATGCAAGAGAAAGAAAACTACCGCATCGAATAATTTTTATCCCAAGTAATAGCAACAACTTTTACAAACCACTCTACAGAAGAAAATTGAGAAGAAGAAAAAGATAATTTAAATTATTCCTACTAATATTTTTGAAATAAATTTTATAAATCATCAAGATTATTTTACGAAGCTTTTGGATTAAGAATATACCGCCCACGTTTTGGAAATTGTTTTCATCAAGAACTAATTTGTATTATTTTGCATTTGAATACGTCTAGGTATGTTTAGATCTGATCAGGTTTTATCATATAAAACAATTTTTTATGAAATATAGTGATTTACGTCTGTGATGGTTTTGCCAGAAGATCAACAAAACAAGAATGAATATTCCAATTGCAAATACCATCTGTATTGCAAGTTCAGACGTATAGCATTCCCTTTCATCTTAAAAGAAGAGCTGTATTGCCGTATTTAGGTAAACTTTTTTAAAATCAAATCTGTTTTAGGTTGTCGTATCCTATGTGCTCCAACTGCTTTGAATTGCTCCGTAGATCATCGCATCATCTCTGACAAATAGGTATAATGCGAATATTATAACATTTTTTAATTTTAGCAGAACCTTCATCATTTTCATTTTAAAATCTTTAAAATCACAAAGAAAGGAGCAGCCTAGGATTATAAATAATTTTGCATTGCATTTTTTATTTTTAGCAGGATTTGTAAATATTATAAGTTTGTTAATTTTTTTATTTAAACAATTTGTATCTTTTTATTATATTTAAACATTAATTGTTAAAACTTGTTTCCAAACAAAACTGTAAATTTTGTATTAAAATTATTATACGTTTGTAATAAAATGTTATTCATTTATAAAGTTTATATTTTGTTCTTATTAATAAAAATTGTAGCTTCGGTGTTACTACAGTATACTCTAACAAGTGCTTTGTGATGTGTATTTTTCTAAAAAGTGATGGAAAAGTGATGGATTTAGGCCTAGGCCCGTGAGGCCCGGGCCTAGGGCGGCATAATTTGAAGGCCGGCTAAATTTTTGAAATGTCAAAATTTTAGAGGCGAATAAAAATATTTGGATCAAAATTAATGAAATTCATCTTTTAAAAGGGCGGCAGCAAGCCTAAATCCGTCACTGCTTGCATAACTGTTATATTTACTTTTAACCTACAACCTAACAACCTCAAATCCTATACAATTTTGTTCTTTGTTAACAACCGAAATAATAAAATTAAAATTGTCCAAATCGACAAAAATTCTGTGATTGAAAAGGGGCTATTTATGTTTTATTTCTATATACTATGTAATTGAATTCTGTTTTCAAGAATTTTATTGTTGTAAAATTAAATTTATTTTTTACGATTAAGTTTGTAATCAAAACTGGCCGAGTGCACTACGAACGGTACGACTGCATAATGTCTGAGAATAAATCCCTATATATTTTGTGTCACTCATCCCCATTTAAAACACAAAATAAGATAATTATAATTGGCGCCTATTTTCCATTAAATGTGAATTAGGTTACCATTATTATTTTAAGTATATTTTATATATACCTAATATGCCTACTGTAAATTTTTTTCAAACAATGTTGAAAAGCATTAATTGTAAGAAGTTTAAAATTGAATCAATCAAACTTCCTGTATTTAGAACTCGTCGTCTATTGCAATGTATATATAGGTATATTATTTTAAAAGTATTTAACCACTTCCCGCACAATTATTTTAAAAAGAAGGGCAAAAAAATATTTATATGGAAATATTTTTAATATTATACATATGTATATATAGTACATAAAAGAACTCTTGTTTATCACAGTGTTTGTGTTCGTTTTAAATTTCCGTAAATGTTTTGCCAAAAATATATAGTAACATTAAATTGATGTCGCCGATTTACCCCGGCATGTGCATTTTGTCAGTTTCGCATACCCGACATAACTCGAGCGTATGCGGGTAGTGGTTAAAAGAATTTCAGTAAATATCAATTACAACGTGATAGCAAAATCGTGAAATAATAATGAACGATTTAGAAAATATATAATGAATATTGGACATTAGATTTTTAACAGCTTTGTTGATTATTACACATTTTTCAAGTTAAACAAGTAGTTAATTTAATTTAAAAATATCTCATACAAGCGTTTCAAGTAGTTTACCGTGAACTGCCATCTACCAGGTACTAGCTCGACTAAAAAATCAATGCATGAAATATGCAAATTATTCGAAAATTAACTTGGGGACTTTAGAGAAGATTAACAAATATTTTCCAAAAATTTTAATGGAATATTAAATTGTTTAAGAATTTCTATGACCTCTCGTTTTTAGATTCGACAACTTTGATATTTTTACAGTTTTCCTGTTTTTATAAAAAAAAAAACCTTTTTTTTCCAAATTTTTTTTTTTTTTTTCCCCGGGAGAGGGGCATGGGAAAATGTCTTTAAACGTTTCTTATTCCTAATCCAAAACGTCCCATCACACCTTCCAGTTCTTGTCCTCTTCCTACTTTTGCGTTAAAATCTCCTATCACAATTGTTATTTCTTGTGATTTACAAGAATTGAGTACTTCATGTAGATTTTCGTAAAACTCATCAATTTCTTGATCTGTTTTGTCGGCTGTTGGAGCGTAAATTTGTATGATGTTGATATTATGTGGCTTTCCAGCTATTTGTACCACAATAATCCTTTCTGAATAGGCTATTACATTTACAACTGATTTTTGTATTTTTTTACTTAGATGGATACCTACTCCATGTCTGTGTTCATCTTTTGTTGATCCTGAGTAGTACATGATCGTGTCTTCCTTTTGACATATTCCATTTTCAGGCCATCTTGTCTCGCTGATTCCGAGGATATCTATTTTTAGTCTCTTCATTTCCTTTATTGTGTTGTCTAGTTTTCCTGCTGCATACAATGTGCGGACATTCCATGTAGCAATTCTACTTTTTAATCTTACTGTGTCAAGCCGGGAAATTCTTCGCACCCTCGGGTGATTTAACACCTGCCCGGGACTGAGGGCTATTCTTTTTTGTTTTCCTGACATAATAAGCTGTAAGTAGGTAGTATGGTTCGGGGTATAGGCAGTATAAAATTTCCTGGGGAAGTTTTACATATGTATGTGTGTTTGTCGTAGTTTCCCGTTACTTTCGACTTGTTATTTGTTAGAATTACATTTCCTTAATTTTAGTTCTTTCAGTTATTCCGCTGATTTTCGGTCGTCAGAGCCTCGTTAGTTTTCTAGCAGGGTGCACCGGGTGATAAACACCACTCTTGCAGGTGAGGTTGACATTTGGGTCTATACGATGTTGTGTTAGACCCCTTACACCCTTGTTGTATAATGAGGTCAAGAAGAATGCACTTCGTTTGCATTTATTGGTTATTGCCAAATAGTGTTGAATCGCGTTTATTGAAGAATGCATTAATTGCAGTTTAAAGTTCAAACTCCGCGTTTTAGATAATTTGATAATATGGCATTCTATTGACCCATTACATTATAATAGTCCCATATAAGTATATACACCTAAACAATACACCCTGACTTTTATACCATTTAACTATTTCCGAATTTTCTAAAGATCAGTACATAGTTGTTTAAATATTGTAGAGCTTTCTTATAAGGAACCGATTTTCAAAGAACTTGTCAGTATGTAAGATTAAAAAATTACAACATGTCTCTAGATTTAGTTTACAGACAAATCACATAATTCGAATGTCACAAGTGAATTAGAGACAAAATATTTATTTTTCTTTTAAATATAATAACATTTTTCGCGGAGTTTTTCTATAGAAGGAGTAATGTGGGCGCAAATATGTATAACAAACGACAATGGACGCAATAATATCCAAATTGTGCCATTGAAAAATGTATTAAATTTCGACATTAAGCGTCTAAGAACAAAATTATTCAGGCCGGTCGTCCATTGGAAGCGTAGTCGCGCGACTTGGTGGTAGCGCGTATACGTCCGTATACGCGCGACTAATCCCAATACATGCAATGTAAGTGAACAGCGTCCACTGCAAGCGACTACGAGCGAACAGATACAGGCGACTACGCGCGACTGGCGACCGATTCCGCTAGAATGGGATTAGTCGCTTGTAGTCGCCTGTGCTACGGTTTTGACTTTTTTAAATGGAGATAACCAAAAAAATATTAATAAGTGTCATTCGTGAGAAAAGCCCGTTATGGGATATGAAAGATAAAAGATATGATTTCCTTGATGTTCAAAGGAAGTTATAGGCGAAGGTTGCGGATGAAATATAATAGGTTATTAAAATATTTACCTTCTTACATAGGTATATTTTAAGTAAAAAGTACTGTATTCAGATTATTATTTTATTTATGTTTTAACACAATATTATTACAAGTATCCGATAATAATCAAAGAATTTGTGTGGATTATTCAATAAATCGTCATGCAAGTGATGAAATTCTCCCAGTGAATCCTTTTTACTAAGAATTTTATTAACTCAACACAAACGTTTCTTTCTACGATAACGAGCTCTCAAACGTTATATTAAGTCAGATTGCTCCAAAAAGTACAAATCCTGTAAGTCCATTTTACGCGTTATTTACAATCAAGAAACACTATCGATGACAGTCGCAAACTAAGCAGTGTCAAGTCGCCTGCAGTGGACGATACTAGTCGCTCAGTCGCACGATCGCTAATGTACGGGCGTATACGCGCTACTATCTAGTCGCGCGACTACGCTTCCAATGGACGACCGGCCTCAATGTTGAACTGGAGAAAAATAATATAAAAATATGTCGGGTGTTAACAATCGCAGGTAAGTAAACTTTATATTATTACTAGCTGTTTCGCCCGGCTTCGCACGGGTAAGGTAAAAGTTCCTATTATGAGACGATGTCCCGATTTATGATACATTACGTGAATACATTATTTTATTCAAAAAGTACACATAATCCTTTTAAAAAATACAAAGAATACATAACTTCATCAATTTTGAAAGCAATTTACTAAGTTTGCAATTATTCTTTTGTTATTGTTTAAAGAAAAAATATAAAAGTATGAGCGGTTTGACATTTGCACTTGAATTCACGCCCTGAGCAAAGTTGGGCGACAACGACTATTCAATTTTTCAGTCGCGTTAAATTTAATTGCCACTTCTATTTATATATGTGCATTATATGATATTTGAAAGCTAATGAGTATTAGATTTCAATTCTATAAGCATTTATGCTGTTTTATGACTATTTTCGACCGTATCATTAACACCTACACTTATAAACTTGGACGTACCGGTTATTTGAGACACTTAAGAGTGTGTATCGCGCAATAGGGACATACTATTTCGCTTGTCCGGATTTCAAGAGACAGTTTTCATTTATAAGTTTTTAAATAAATAACCAACGATATTAACTATTTAAAAAGTTTAGTTCTGTAATATGAAGTATTGTTGATTAGTACAGCTTAAAATAATTATTTACGAGTAAGTATTTTTAATGAAATAACGTTATATTATAAACCTAACCTACAATCATAAAATGAAACTTTGTTGTACTTAAGCAATTTTTTTTTAATAATTAAATAAGTTTTTAATATTTTTACATATATTATATGTATATTGATTTATAAAATGTTTTGGATTAAATAACAACAGTGTGCGAAACAAAAATTTTAATTAAAAACTGAGAGAATGGAGAATAAACAAAAATCAAAGAAGACAAGAAAGCAATCTAAATTAACCAAAAAAAAAACAAGTTGTGCTCAAATGTGAAGAGTAAAATAACAAAGAAAAAAATTAAAAGGGATAACTATGATCCGTTAAGTATCGAAAAAGCTTTAAAGGCGATCTTTACGAAAGGCAGTAGCTGCCTTTGGAGTACCTGTAGCTACACTAGGTAGAAAGAAAAATATTGGTCCTGCTGAGAAGATAAAAAATTAGACAGGACCGAGCACAGTGTTATCATCGAAAGAAGAGAATGATATTTTCAAGTGGGTGCTGGATAGAGCTGCGATGGGAGCGCCTTAGGGTGGCGCAAAAAAACCGACTATTTTTTTTTTGTAGTCTCGAGGAAAAAAATGTTAGTTTTTGATGTTTTAAGAGCAACCTCCAAAGGACAGCTCAAAAAAAAATTTTTAAGAGGTCGCTCAAAATTTTTTAAAATTTCAAAATCCGTCAAAATACAATTTTTTTTTTAATTTTTTTTTCGTTACGGTATAATTTTATAGACAAACAAAAAATAAGTTTCTGAAAGTTTCAATTTAAAATTTGAGTTTTAAAAGGTCGCTCAAAATTTTTTTTTATTTATTAGTGCATCACTTTGGATTTTTTCGAACGACATTTTAATATTAAAATTAAAATTTCATACATTTTTTTTCCATTATTTATTAAAATAATAAACAAAAATTCACCACGAGATGAACTGAAAATGAAACACATGACAAAAAAAAACATAATTTTATTGAAAAGTGCGTATTAAATTTGCTTTATTAGCATTGGGATATAATCCAAAGTGATGTACTAATAAATAAAAAAAAATTCTGAGCGACCTTTTAATACTCTAATTTTAAATTGAAATTTTCAGAAACTTATTTTTTGTTTGTCTATAAAATTACACTATAACGAGAAAAAAAATTTTAAAAAAATTGCAAGAGAAAAAAAGAAAATTAATGGAACAGGTTAAAAAGCTGCAAAAAGAAATTAAAGACGAAAAAGAAATTTGATCTTACGATAATTTTCGTTGATTACTCGTTTAATTTACAAAAATTTAATGATTTGTTGTCCTAAATTGATTTTTTAACTGTCTCAATAATGGGGACCTGTATCATGAGACAGTGGGGCCACACACCTTTAAAGTGTCTCATAAATAGGGACACAGCGGGTCCCATTACAAAAGCTTATTTTCAAGTATTTTTAAATTAATATTTAGTGCAAACTCAAAATATTAATATAAAAATGATAAAACATATGTATCATTTAATTTAAATTGTGTTTTACACTAAAACTGATTAAATAATAGCGCTAATGTTTGACCTACCTAGAAATGTGTCTCATAATAGGGACTTTTACCTTATTGCAAATTTCGAACTAAAAACTCATTTTTTTCAAAATAAAATATAGCCTATGTCAGGGGTTCCCAATCTTTTTTATACTGGGACTCCCTTTACAGGTTTTAATTTTGCTACGCTTTTCAAAAAGAATATATTTGTTTGTTGCTCTAACAGACATTAAGATTAATGATTTTATTTCTTATTTTTAAAATATTTAATCATCTGACGCACTTCTCAGTTTGACAACGTTGGATTAACCCCTTTGCTAAATATGAGAAAAAAAAATTTATATAATGGATTTGCTTTAAATTTTTACGGGACGTTTCTATAGACCCCAAACCGACATAGCCGAAGCAATTCTTCCCTGCTTCTCCTTCAATACTATACAAATTGGGATTTGCCAGAGTTTTCCGCTTCCGACAGGTGCAAAAAACCATAAGTGTGCTATTTGAAATTATCGAGAAAAACGGTTTTGAAGGGTCCGACTTCTAATTATTTTTTCTAAATTTTCAATTTGATAAATCGTAGCTTGGTTATTTGTGAACGAATTTTGAAAAACTTTTCAGATTCTGAAAGTCCGTTTATCGTAGTGTAATATAAGCTAAAAAAATCAACAGGTTAGTTTCAGAGAAAAACGTATCGAATTTTTAAAAACACATTTTTTACCATCTTCGCTTGTGTCTTGCGCTTATTGTTATCAGTCAGCTAATGTAATCACTTTATCTAAGTCCCAAGGTGATTACATTTAGCGGCGCCTACTGTACTATAGTAAAATAAATATAGAAAAAAATAAAAGAGTAAAGAAATTTATTTCCGAATGTCTCTTTATAAGTTTAGTCGCAAAATTAATTTCAGGATGTACCCTGTTTGACAGGTACTATTAACGCAGAATAAAAGTTACAAATCTTACCATTATGCTTAACTCATGCCCTAATATTTTTTTAATTTAAGGCAGTAATTTATTTTCTTCTTTCTCTTTTGCGGTGCATATGATTTTGTATATACAAAACATACTTATTTTTATAATAATAACTTTTTTCCAAATTTAATATCTTTATTTGCGTATTTTTTAGCAAAATTGCATCCTCTTGTTTCTATTCATATCACTTAGTAGTGGCGTGCTTCTTGCAATACATTATTTATAATTATTAAAAATTAATTTTGTTCGTATTAACGAAGAATCTACTTCATTGGCACTAAATTGCTCTAATTTTGAAACAAAATCAGTGGTTGTTAATTTGTGATTTTGCCCTATTTCTCTAAGAGAATTTTTCATTACTGGTTGTTAATATCTTAGGGCCCCCATAACGTGGTTTATCTTCAATATTACCTTCTTTAAATTATGGCAACATGTAGCATGTAGTGTACTTAATTTTAATTGAAACATATCCGCTATTGAATAAAGGGTTTTCCCTTTTTTCTCTATAAAAAATGACAACAGATCTAATATTAATGTTGGTATTAACTATTTTATTTTTTTTACAGTTTGAAAAAATATTTCTCATCGCTCTAATTGCAAAAACAAACTACATTACCCTAACAGCCCGTAGTGTATTTTTGAAATAATAATATTGCATTTTTATTGTACCTTGCAGATTTTTAACTAAACGGTTATTGTGATTTCCAAGAACTTTTGCACAGCGTCTTTCAATGTGTTTGTGTTTCAGATTTTATTTGCGTAAACATTTTTAATTATATTTTAATCAAAATAAATAAACCGAGTAGAAGAATATTTCATCTAACATATAATAAACAAATTTTAGTACTATAAACACACTTTATGTATTATTATGCTCATTTTATTGTTCTAGGTAGCATTTCTAAAAATGTGTTACGTTACTGTATGTAGTAACTTTAAAATACAAAATTGTATGAGCTCTTCATTAATATATATAAAATTTTAACACGATTCGAAATAATATGTAATACAAAAACATATATATATATATATACATTGAGCATACAATACATGTAACATTATCATTATACAGCTAGACGCTGCCTACTCAGTCCCTTTCTCCAATCCTTTCTGTCCTGGGCCATGTCTTCGTTCAGGTTTCGGGATTTCATCGCTTTTCTAATGCCCTCATTCCAGGAACGTGTTGGTCTTCCTCTTTTCTTTTTTCCTGGGGTTGCCAGCGAAATATTATTTGTGGCCATCGATTTTCCGGCATTCTCATTAGGTGTCCAAACCAGCATAGACCGCGCATTTCAATTCTATCAATAATTGTTTGTTCTGCCTTCATTTGTCGTCTGATGTCTTCGTTGGGTATGTGTTGAAGCTTAGATATTCTGGCGCTACAAAAACATACTAATTTAAAATACTCCAAATCTTCTATGTAAGCAGTTCAGTTGTGACAACATCGGGCTTTATTTTATTTTCTTAGGATCTTAATTGGTAATAAAACGTGACTGATAAAAAAACACTCTTACAATACGATCAGTTTGTATGGAAAAATATAATTATTGTTTTTACTATTTTTCTTGAAATTTCTTCATATTTTCGGACCTATAGTTTCCTTGGACTTCTACAAATATTTCATAACCAAAATTGGCAAAATCGGCCCAGCCGTTCTCGAGTTTTAGTCAGACTAACACTCGCCCATTCATTTTTATATATAAGAATTATTAATGATGTGCCGGATCGTTAAAAATACGGACTTTCTTGCTCACAATCAGTCATAGAATTTTTTTTAAGTTATAAAATTATATATAAGTTTCTTAAAGTGTGATTGTTTTTTTATCTAATATTAATACAGTATTAATTCTATTCAAATAATTAAAATTTAGATTCTCAAGAAGATTTAAGTTTTGATCTCATTATCAAGATAATTTTATTAATATCTTATACCTTTCTATAATAAAATAAATTTTTGCAATATAAATATACCAAATGTGTGATTTTAAGAATTAAAAAATAATTTAATAATGTAAAAGATCCGTTCAAGATTTGTCAAAAAGTAACGGATACAGATACGGATAGGGATTTTTCTTCTCCGTCGGATATCCGCAAATACAGATACGGATACAAATATCCTGCAGATCACTAATTATTATACACGATACGAAATGTCGTTAATACCTACTGTTATTAATTACGTTACTTTCTTTCAATAGATCCCAGAGAACAACTAGAGACAAAATGAAAGCAAAACGACCCGTTATTATTTCAAATAAATGTTTGGCATCGGCCAGTGAGTTGAGTAATAACGAAGACATAGAAGTGAATGATGTTGTGAAGGTATAAATATTAGTTTTTTTCAATATTTTAAATAATTATCATACTCTTTTTTCAGGACAACTTTTGTAAGAATCAACAAGAAATTGAAAAAAATATTTTAAAACAAGTCGAAGACAAAAGGAGAAGAATTAAAGTATTTTTTTATAGATTTCAAGTATAAATTGTTTTCAAACATTGTTAATTTTTTATAGGCGTCTTCAGAAAAATTTGCAAAAATGCAAGAAGAATTGAAAATCCTGCAAGTAGCAAACGACCTTTTAACAAAAAAAAACATAGAACTAGAAAATAAAATTAAGATGTTAGAAGAGAATTCCAAAGAAGTGCAGGCACTTAACATTTCATGGCAAAAAAGTGCGTCAAGGGGGCGATCTGAGAGAAATGGGTTGCCTAATATCGATAAAAATTTAGACGTTTTGTATTTCAATTACCATTTCTAATTAGCAATATATGTATAAAACGATTTAAAAATTTATAAAGAAAATTTTTTTTTATTAAATATAATTGGACTAAAAAACATTAGTATAAAAGTATTTTCAACATTTATATATGATAAAATTATATAAAATGAGAACTATATTTAAAAATAATAAACATATCATCAGAACAAATAAAAAAAAATCCAGAAAATTAATCATTAGCGCCCTTCTGCAATACTATAATTATTATTCTTTCATTTTAAAGAAAAAGTAAAAAGTATTTTACAATTTTATACACATATTTATGTTACTTTGTAATATTAATAAAACAATTCGCATTAATTAAGATTTATAACATAATAAATATGTGTTCTTAAATTTAAACTGGTTTTTGAATAGCGCGCCGACGCTTACTTTGCGCTTTCCGCCAAACCTAACAATCGAAATCGCATGAAAATTCTCTGAATATGTATAACATTTGAAATAATATTGGAAGTAATCAACTGTTTCCTATAACAGACTACATGTCGAAAATAAACGAAAGTATGCGAGTTTGACCGATAAAACTAGATCTGCAGCAACTTATGTATTTTGAACGTTTTTCAAAACAGCGTAAAAATCGATATCTTGCATCTCTATACAACTATCGTATTCAAGGCCCCGTGTTTGTCTAAAACTTCTGACAAGCGGGAGAGCCACCTAGAAACCAAAAGATAAGTTTATTTTATTTTTTGAGAGACTTAACTTAGCACTAAACCGCGCTGTAGTAATTCATTATTTCACCGCATCATATTAAAATCGCTAATGTTTTGGATCGCCCCCTTAAACAACTGGGAATTATTCCAAGGTAAATATGTAAATATTTTTTAATATTTTATCTACACATTTTATTTTATAATTTTAGTAATTGTTTTACTTTTTTAGAGATTCTTAACGAAAAACTAATTCCATCAGAGCCCCAGGAATCCACAGAGGAATTGACAGTTGGCTATATATCTGAAGATGGGAAGAACGTAATTATATTTTAAAATTTATGTAATTACCAATTTTTTTTTCCCATTAAAGGCAGAGATGTGTGGCTGCCATTAAGCACTTACTTTTATGCAGTAGCTGGTGTAGATTCTGTATCAATTAATTATTACGCGGAATCTAGCCGGTGCTGGAGACGAAGTCCTTCTGACAAGCACGTTAAGTGGAAAAGTTTCCAATAGGTCTAAAAAAGAAAATCAACATTTATGCCGATTGGACCCCATCAAAATTTTAGCCATTAAAGGTAATTTATAATTATTGCATTATAATTTTTTAGTGATATGTAATATGTAGTATTGTTCGTCATTATTTAACCAACGATTTGGGACAGTCGGAGGCCAAAGTGGATGAACATATTGATTCCATACGCAGTTATATCACAAAAAAAATCGTTCACTTAAAAGGTAGAGTAAGATATATTTATAAGAAATAGGGATCTGATTTTAATTTAATTTAATTTTAGAAAGAAATAAGAAAAATCAGTTGCAAAAAATGTTATAAATTACCTAATCATAAAAATAATTAGTAATAAATTATTTAATTCAACATGGAGCTTTATTTCTTACCTATATAACGTTAAAATTAGTTAGAAATAGATTTTAAAATTAGAAATCTTTAATTCTTATTATCCTAGACTCGGTTATATTCGCCATGGTTGGTTTTTCAATGCGTTTCTATATGAAATATCGGATTCAGAAAACGTATTGAAACAAAGTGAATATTTCAATATGTTTTCGTTTACTGGGTTGTTAGGTATACATATTTATTGTACTTGTTATTGCTAAACCAGTTCAATAGTATAACAACTTAAAAATGTTATTTTTGAAATAATTGATTAAAACTGTAATTACGACTTTATCGTAGAGCTTTGTGTTAAGGAATTTATGAATTTCATATAATGGCAAATTTATTAGTTAAGTATTTTTCACAATTCGAAATTTGTACAATTTGTAGAGTAATTATACTACTGAACTTACAATTTTAGAGAAAATCTAAAACTTTGAAAAATTTAGATTTTGGACTACAATTGTAAGAATAACAAGTCGAACTTAAAAATTGTAGATAATTACAATTAATAAGTTCAACCTATTATTTTTTGCATTACATATGTAGACAATTTTTTGTTGTATGGTGTACTATTTGAAAAATCATATTTAGAGTTACACTATTGAATCTAAGTATTTATCTAAATATATATTATTGATAAGAACATTTATTTTATAGTATTGTATGCTATGTTATATTTGTATTACGTATTAAATGTAAAACAAAAAACTAATTGCGTTTTATTTATTTAAAATTAATAGTAAATGTAGAATAAAATTATCAGTGAAGCGGGAAAACGAATGCTTATGCCAACGGTTTTTTTTTGAATTCGCCGATATAAATTTTAGTACGGGCCAACGGACGCAAGAGGGTTGTGTTGCCAACAATTTATACAGAGATTGCATTTCTCTACAATACCTTTTCTCTGGTGTTTTAGTAGTGTTTTTACATCAGCTGTTTCGAGGTAAGTAAACATTTTGTTAATTATAATTAATTAATAATTATAATTATCATATACATATTATATGTTTATTTTGATTGTAAACAATGTAAAACTTTTTAATATTATATTGTAATGTATTAGTTATGCATCTTTTATATTATATTTTTTATATATAAACCGGTCTCATCTTAATTTTTTCGAAATCTTCGTCGACCGGGTGCTTAAGCTCGAAAATCGGACGATAAATACGGCAGTTAGACCCCGAAAAGTAGGTTTTTTTGAAGTTTTTTTATAAGTATATAATGTGACCTGTTATGTTTTCCATACTTATAAATATTTTTTGTTCTTTTTTTAGTTAATATTGTTAACAGTTTTTAATTAAGGCTAATATTTTGTTTGATTTCTGTAGCTATTCTATGTCTTTTTTTTGTTTATTTGTGTTTTTATTGTTAATTTTAAAATGTTTCATATGTAATTAAATTTTATTTATTATAATATTATTGTTGATTATATTTTTAATATCTATATTATGTATATAATTTTATAAAATAAAGCATTAAAAAATAAAGTTGCATTTTACTGAATTAATTTTAATAATATAGGCATTTAAATAGTATGTTTTTAGAGGGGAAAGGGGAAGAAGCCCCAATCCAAAATCGTTATTTTGAAATCCCCGATATAAACTTTTAGTTCTGCACCCACGCCACTAGAGGATTGTGTTTCCAAGGTTTAATACGCAGGTTTCATTTCTGTACGTCTTTTCTCTGTTTGTTTTCTTTTGCCAAAGTGTGTAAAAACAGTGCTTGTGAAATAGTGTTTTAAACGATGGATTTCAGGAACAAAAATTAGCAGTTCAGTATAAGGTAAGAAAACAGATATAATGCACTTGATAAATTAGTTTTGTTTTTAGTTACTAGGATGCAGAAAAGTGTCTATACCATTGGTTCCAGTCTATTAATCCTTTATTTGCAAACAATGTGGATATAAAACCACAAAAGAAGGAGTAACTGCAATAAATCTATCTGTAAGAGGCCACAGAATATTTATTATTACACTATATGGTCGAAATGAAGATCCCACATAATTATAGAAGGATATATTCTACAATCAGTTAAGTAAATGTAGGACACCATTACTTCTTGAACTTGAGAATGTGCTATTTTATGTAATTTTTGTACCTATATACATATTTGTTGCCAATGTGAATGTTTGATTTGTTTTTATTGTAAGATATTTTGGATTTCATTTTTGTACTTGTTAGGTATATTTGTTCTACATTTGAATATTTGATTATTTTTTATTGTAAAATATTATTTTTAGTTTAATTATTGTACTTGTTTGGTATACATATTTATTGTACTTGTTATGTATTGATAGCCCAGTTCAATAGTATAACACTTAAAATCTTATTTTGTACATAATTTATGATTAAAAAAACTTATTAGACTATTATCTTGAATTTTTTGTATTAAGGAATTTAGGGATTACATTTACACAATTATTTTTTAACTAATAGTAATTTTATAGCAATTTTATGAATGAATTATTTTTCACAACCTAAAATTTTTCAAAAATCGTAGAATAGTTAATCTAATAAACTTACAATTGTGGTAATAAATTAAGTTTTTTGCCAAACTTATATGAATAGGAAGTCGAACTTATTAACTGTAATGTGTTACAATTAGTAAGGAGTTCTATTTGTAATTTTTTTGCACTGTGTACAATTTATTTTTTTATGTAATTTAAAAATGTTTAATTTGAGTTATACTTCTGAATTAATATTTGTTATTGATTATATATTTATTTTAAAGTATTGTATCCTGTTTTCTATTTATACTTTATATATTAAGTAATAAATATGAAAAAAAACTAATTCCGTGAAGCGGCAAAAGGAATGCTATGCTTAACAGTTTTTTTTAAATTCGCCGATATGAATTTTGGTTCTTCCATCGGGCGGTCAGAGGGCCGTGTTGCCAACAATTTATACGGAGATTGCATTTCTCTACATACCTTTTCTCTGGCCGGCACGTGGTAGCAAGTCGGTCCCCCTGTTGTGGCTGCTTTAATTTTTTATCAAGAGCTACTAGTTGATTTACAAATATCTAAGGTTTCTTAGATTTAGATGGGCCGATCCCGGAGGTACTGCAATATCGAGCCAACCCGCGACGGTGGTGAATCAAGCCCCTAACCTCCGTCAAGTTTTAAAAATCAGTTTAATATACTGGACCCGCATGCCGGTCGTATCAGATATTAAGCTGATAAAAACAGATAAACTTTATTTCAATTAAAGGTTGAACGTACAAAAACATCAAAAGGTACATAATAAGCGAGTACGACGCCAAGTTGCAACTCATTGAACACATTGACTTAATTTCCTTCACAGGTTGTTCTTAATAATATCCTAAGTAACAGTCACAGATAACGTGAGAGTTTACAGATGCACAACAGGCACGTATTCTGTTTGGTCAAAACATACTCAGCGCCTCTGGTGGTTGTTTGCTCAAAGTCAATTTTAAAATTATTCAATAAAAGTCAAATTAAATTGTTAAAAAATAAAACAAAGTATTTCCTAATTATATGTTTATTACACAATACAAAATACATAATACAAAACAAAAAAATACTTGATAAATTTATATTTTTACGCTTTGCGTTCGTAACTCCATTGTCTATACACTTTTTTTGATAAGTTGTTAAATTCTATCAACAGAAGTTTTAAAAGATATGGTATAAAAGACGATACACCACATTCAAACTTTTTGACTGTAAAAGATTTATCAGTTTTAAGAAAGATTGAGTTTGTGCATTGTTTTCTACCAAAACAAAATCCTAGTTTAAAAAACTGGAGTGAAAAGAGTTTCTTATATATACGTATTACCATTGTATTAATGGCAAATAAAACTGTAATGACTTGAAAAAAAAATTAAAATTAAAAATATTTATAATACCTTTTGATTATTTTCCATGCGTTTTTTCTTTTTGGTACATACCTTGGGCAAGCAATTTAATTTTATGTGAACCATAATAAGACCGTGTATTCTTCCCCGTTAATAAACGATTCACATCTTTACACCAATTGTGAACAATGGTTCTTATGGAATACTTAATAAAAATGCTTTTTAAATTTTCTCTGTGTGTATAACAGAACTATTCAAACCAAAAAAAGCAAATGTTTACGGACGAAATATAACAAATATCTACGAAGTATCGATAAAGTAGGTTTGAAAAAATTTTAATTTACCGTGCTGACATCTATTGCTTGTTCGCATTATTAAAAATGCTCACGTGACCGGTTTTTTTTGCTTACATTTAACTTGACCACCTCTGGTAACAGTCTAAAGATTAACTAGGGTGGTAAACGTTGGTATATCACAGGTACACTTAATGAAATACCCAGTTGTTGCTGTAGAGGTCTATACATATTGCCTCGAGCCCGTGACATGCTCTACGTATATAACTCGGCTCCATGAAGTTTCCGGGTGAGCCACGCTTAGCAGTCCCCCATCAGCCCAGTGCCCCGACTATGAATGCGGAGAAGTTCACCGAATATCCCCTTGCCCCCAGATCTTCAACAATGGAGCCGTATTTGGATTCCTTTTCTCCTCTGGCGGCTTCGAATACGGCGTACCGATTTTCGAAAGGGATCTTAACATTAACAATCGTGGCTGTTCATTGCTGTCTCGTCGATGGCTAGCAGGGTCGGGTCGAAAGTCGCCGTTAGTTCTAGGCACGGTTGGTGGCGAGATTCCGGAAGGGTCGTAACGTTGCAACCCGTTGTTCAAACCCACACAAGTGCTTCGATAGATTACCGTACCTTTTGCATACCTTCGGAATCGAAGCGCAATCTTACAGTAGAAAGGGGGGTCGATAGTGGAACCCTTGTAGGGTATTCCTCAAAGTCGACCTTATAGTTCATATTTTTATTCATTTGTTGGGCCGATCCCGGAGGTACTGCAATACCGGGCCAACCCGCGACGGAGGTGGAGCAAGCCCCTAACCTCCGTCAAGTTCCAAAAATCAGTTTAATATACTGGACCCGCATGCGGGTCGTATCAGATATTAAGCTGATAAGAACAGATACTACACTTTGATCTTAGCCATAGGCCGAGAAGCGATAACAATTTGTTTAAGCAATTGACTTTTAAACAAATCTTTTTAAACCCTCATTTGCGACTTATACTGGTAGCGCTATCTAACGACGGCATATTAATAACACCGTTATTAGTAGGTTATAGTAATTTACATTACCGACATTTTTTTTAAATATATCAATATTTTAATAATATTAATGAAAATATTGAAAATTAAATAAAAAATTAATTTAATTTTACTACTTAATAGTACATTTTAATTTTAAACTATTTGAAAGTTGTTTTATTTATATTTTTGCTTTTCTTTGTATTAAACGTTTTAAATAAGCTATGCCGTCTTGTTATTATTAATTGCAACTGTAATTTATATTATTTAAAAATAGTCACAATTAAACAAATAATAAAATTGTACAACATATTTGCCAATGATAAAAATTAATAATAATTACCTATACATTTATGTAAATATTGTTTTAATACATAGGCATACAATTACATTGGTAAACTACCGGTACTTTCATTAATTGAAACCAACAACAAGACATATACGCAAAATAAAAATCAATCGTTTTAATTTGTAAGATAATAGTAGGTAATTATTTATTTTCTTCTAAGTGATAATTGAACTTTGAAGGATTTAAATGACGGTAATCAGCTGACATAACCTAATTTTACAGTTATAGATCTAATTTACAATTATTTGTATTTTCAACATTTATCTTATATATGTTCAGCTATAAACTTTTAATATGTATATATAAAGTAGATAAGAAGATATTTAGTAATTGAGATTACTTATTAATGTATTTAAGTGTCCAAGTGTTCACAGTTTAGATAATAAATGCTTCAATGAGAAAATGAAATTTGCAGAACATCTTTGCGCCCATATAACCCCGGAATGGCGAAAACAATATATAAGTTACGAGGTATGCTTATACGTATTTATTTAATATTTACAAATCAATCATTATTGTACATATTTATTGTTAAAAATTGCTTATCTTGAAGGAGATGAAAGGCCTGTTATATTTGGCTGTAGAAGAAGCTCCATCAGCAGAAAGCGTCGAACCTGATATATTAACACGTCATTTTAAAAACTTTGATGAACAATTCTTTCACTATTGTGATAAGGAATTGAAAAAGATTAATACCTTCTATTCTGAAAAACTGGCAGAAGCTACCCGTAAATATGCAACTCTTAGTAGCGAACTGAAAACAACTTTAGATTTATTACAGCAAAAAAATCGACTACGTAAAGACAATGAACATAGAAAACAGAATATACCCATCAGAAAATTACAAGAACTTAAATTGGCATTCAGTGAATTCTATCTCAGTCTTATTTTATTACAAAACTATCAAACATTGAATTTTACTGGCTTTAGAAAGATACTTAAGAAACATGATAAGGTATTTTAAAATTAATTTGTGTGTGTTTACTTTATATTATAAAAAATTTACTTGCAGTTATTATCAATGGATATTGGTGCTAAATGGCGTGCAGAAAATGTGGAAACATCACATTTTTACACCAACAAAGACATAGATAAATTAATAAACGATACAGAGATGATTGTAACAAATGAATTAGAAGGAGGTGATCGACAAAAAGCTATGAAAAGATTAAGAGTACCACCGTTAGGTGAAAAACAGTCACCATGGACTACATTCAAAGTTGGATTGTTTTCTGGATCATTTATTGTACTTTTCATAGCAGTTATTTTATCTGGTAAAATTTAATTTGTGTATAATTATAAAAATTCTAAATTTCATATTTTTCTCAGCAATTTTCCATAAAGAAACTGGCGAGAACCTTAAAATAGCATTTAGATTATACAGGGGGCCTTTACTAATAATCGAATTTCTTTTCTTAATTGGTGTTAACGTATATGGTTGGAGATCTTCGGGCGTAAATCATGTACTAATATTTGAATTGGATCCCAGAAATCATTTATCAGAACAGCATTTAATGGAAATGGCAGCAATTTTTGGAGTGCTTTGGACACTAAGTCTCCTAAGCTTTTTATACAGTTCCAGTCTAAGCATTCCACCATACGTCAATCCACTAGCATTAACTATAGTTATGGTTATATTTGTTATAAATCCATTTAAAGTATTTAGACATGATGCCAGGTTTTGGTTTCTACGTGTTTGTGTAAGTATACGAATTATTAATATAATTACAAAACATCGCTAAATATTTATGAAGGTATCTTTTTTAGGGTCGAATGTTTGCTGCTCCTTTTTTTCACGTGGGATTTGCTGATTTCTGGCTTGCAGATCAATTAAACAGTCTAGTAAATGCTCTTTTAGATTTCCACTTTTTAGTATGCTTTTATATTACGAACGGCGATTGGTTGGAAAGCGGTGGTTAGTGTTTGTTAAGATCTTATTATTCCCAAAGTTATTTAATATTTTTAAGGCACATCGGAGTGTAGCGCTCACAGTTATTTCACACGTCCTATCGTAAATTGTATTCCAGCATGGATCCGTTTTGCGCAATGTTTAAGACGGTATCGAGATACAAAAGAAGCTTTTCCACATCTGGTAAATGCTGGAAAATATTCTAGTACATTTTTTGTCGTGATATTTGGTACTTTAAGAACAATTTATAAAGGTAAGGAATTACAACGTTAACTCTCTCAGTGCGGCACTGTTTTAGGTGGAAAACTTACATTGAGGGGAATTTTTTTTTAATCATTATTTTTCAAAATTGTGGTTGAACGTATGTTCCCCACAGGGGATACGTTCCAGAGTCTACCAGTAAAAAAAAACGTGTAAAAAGGGAGAGAGTCTAATAAGGGCAAGAATTTTGGAGCCCTATAATTTGCATAGAATATTTTTATTAATTTTCTGAGAGCCCCAACAAATGAATAACCCTACATATTCGAGGAAAGTTCCATTTATGGTCGTAAATTTTTTTTAATTCATCCATTAGAAGAATGAATAATAAACCATGCACTTCTGCTGATGTAATAATTTACGTCAAATGAATTTTTTATATCAAATGTACAGAAGTCTACTGCAAACATATATTTGATTTACCGAAAGGTATTTTACATTTTACTTATTTTCAAAGTTCTATTTTTTTAAGGTATACCTTAAAAAAACAGGCTATAGACTGCGGATAGTAGAAATATTTCATATGTAACTGCGCATTTTTTTAACGCTATATTGGATATGCTTTCTTAATTAAGATATAGGATTTCTATTAATCGATTCAGAAAGTAAAAAAATATTTTATGCAAATTCTACAGGAGCAAAAAAGTGCCCTTTATGACTTTTTCTCTAATTTTTGAACGTTTGGCATATGTACCTCGGCTCCACTGCAAGGGTTAATAAATAACGCATAATTTTAAATCGATTTTTATTTGTTTAGATGATTATGAAAACTTAATGGACAATCCATATTTCTTTTTATTTATAATTTCTTCTATAATAAGTTCATGTTATGCTTACACATGGGACATTAAAATGGATTGGGGTCTGTTCGATAAATCGGCCGGAGAAAACAAGCTTTTAAGAGAGGAAATTGTTTACTCATACAACGTAAGTGTGTTAATCAATTAGAATTTCATTTTTATAATTTGATTGTTTTAGTTTTTCTATTACTTTGCCATCATAGAAGATTTCATCCTACGTTTTGTTTGGGTTCTTTCGTTGTATCTGACAGAAATGAATTACGTTAGTGTAGATTTAATGACTTCCATTCTTTCACCTTTAGAAGTTTTTAGGCGGTTTGTTTGGAATTTCTTCAGATTAGAGAACGAACATTTAAATAACTGCGGTAAATTCAGAGCGGTTCGAGATATATCCGTGGCTCCAATTGAGTCTTCTGATCAAATACAGATAATCCGTATGATGGACGACGACGATGGAGTTACAAACAGAGGAAAGAAAAAACACGCAAAAAAGAAGGAAGAAAAAAAATTATTAATATTTGAAGATAGTTTAACTAATTTAGAATCGCCAAAAAGTTCCCATAGTCCTACTTGTTTGTAAAATTAAGTTAATTATAACTCTTATAGTTACATTCCATAGTATAGGACATGCAGGGTCCGGAAATGAAGAACCTAAAGTCTTATAACTTGTGTTAGAAACTAAGTGCCTTGTAACGCCTACTATTTTAAGTCTTCCACATATTTGTATAAATGTACTGACTGGGCTCTTTATATTTATACAATTTATAAAGTACTATTTATTACTATTATAATTAAAGTGAGCGAAGAGCTTATGTTTTATATACATCTTTACATATTAAATATACCAGTATTTATTTAAGGATTTTATTGTATTAAAATAATATTTACTTAAAACACGCTTTACTCCAATAATGTTCGGAATGCTTGTACTTGAGGTTTACCAAAAATAAAATCTATAAATAGTGTTTCCGTTTATATTATAAATGTTAAAATACAGGAATAGGGGTATCAGTGGATGCAGTTTAAGAAGAGTAATGTTTGCGTTACCGATCGGATCATCCAATGGCAAACAGGGCGAAACTGACAAAATTGAACACATTTTACACGAAGATTATTTCTATCAATTTTATAATTGTAAGTAGAAACTAATGTAAAATCAAATGCATTACCATTAATCCAAGGTTAAATGTCCTACCACAATTAGCTTCCAAATTACTATGTAAAAGCAAAGGTAACAGAAATACAACCAGTAGCGTGACGATAGTTGAATTGTTAACATTACTTCTTCTGAAGCGAAGTCTTACACCTGCAAAGTTTAGAAAGTAGTTTATTATGGTGCCGGTACATAGTTTTGTTGTGCATTGTATACGTTGCACATTAATTAACAGTTAATCATTTGGAAAATAAAGGTATCAATGTCGTGAATTTTTTAGTTGAACACAAATGCGCATATTTAATTTCTGATAAACACGCGACCTTTACTAATCATATTTTCTATGTAATTTTATCAGACTTTTATATTTTATTGGTACTTTTAATTGGTTTATGTTCAAATGCGTGCTATTTAAACTTTCATTAATAATTCGGAAGGTGACGGTCAAGTGAAAGCATAACTGTGCACTCTGTTTACAAGTTTTTCTAAGATTACGTCACAAAATTTCAATATTAAAATCGAATTTAAAATAACGTTTATTTCTTAGGATACAAAATAGTTACCAAAGATAATGGGAAGCAGAGGAAAGCACGTTCCTTTGCCCCAAACAGATACAACTCTAACGAACGAAAACCAAAGCAATAGTGGTAGTAAACGTATAAGTTTTTACGATAATTTCAATGATAATGGATTAGATTTTGAAAATTCTACGAGAAATGAAGGTAGATATGAACTTCAAGAATTAAATTTTGAAAGAGAACGAAGTCCTACGCAAGTATATTTAATGAATACCACTGTACCTCAAAATATTGGCGATATTACTCTAGGTGATCGACATGCCCCTACAAGAAACAGTTTGCGGCATAGCAGAATGATTGTCATGAGCAGAAATGGAAACGGTATTAAATCTTTGAAATTTATTTTCAAAAGCCTAGGGTCACAGACCTTAAAATTAGTATTCTTTAAACAATACATAGCTTATTCTGTTCGTTCACCGTTAAACCATTAGTAGGAGGAAATAATTTTATGCTTTACTTACTTCACCATGCTTCAAAAACTAATTATGGACTCACCCCACCAGAAACTTTATTTTTAATTTCGTTTCCTGTAATTTCCTGGTATGGTTTTGGTTCCTTATAACTCTAATAATCCAACATTCTTCAAATTCTTAAATTAACACATTGATAGCATTTGATAATTAATATATTATTTTAGTACCAAAAAAATATTTACCTCCAATTATAAGATACCATAAATTAGCAAAAGGATTACTTGGATTACAAACTCTTCTAGGAATAGCTCTAGCCACTTTGTCACTTTGGTTATTGCTATGGGCCCCAAATATTCGACAAAGAGACAATCCATATTGGAGTGCAATACCAGTAAGTTACCTTACAGATATAATTATATTAATCCTCATTTTTTGCTTTTAGCTGCTTCTCTCAGGTATCATCGGATTAGCACTATTATGTTGTTGTAGAAAAGAATATCCAGGAATGCCAAATGGCTTTTGTGTATATTCCACAAAGGTACCAAATGTATAATCAGTTAATATAATGAAACGTTAAATCATATTGAAATTGCAGGTGACCAGCATATTCCTGAGCACTGTAGCAGGAGCAGTTTGTTTAATAGCTTGTGCATTTGCAATTATACATTTAACTTTTCTTTACACAATGTATTGTGCACCTTTTAATGAACTCAATTCTACATGTTTTTGTCAACTTGATGGCAAAAATAATTCTACAACAGTAACATCTAAAAGCTTCCATTATGTCGATCTTAGTTGTCCTGAAGTTAATCATATATTAAGCATTTTAATTATATTTTCCTGTGGTACAAATGGCATTAGTAGCATCATCGCTATATGGTATGTTTACCTGCATTGGGTAAGCAGATACAGCTACACATTCTCCAAAGTTAAAACTAAAAGAAAAAGACCTATTGTTATTAACAATAGTATATAGTTTTTATACAAAAAATGTTAGAGATTTGTACAGTTCTATAATTAGCAATGCAATAAAAAATATATTTTAAATCTACAAATATTTGTGTTCCATACATTCTTTACATACTAACTGTTCCTGTAAAATGTTTTATGTTACAAATAAAAATATACACTTTTTTTTTTCAGTTAAAAATAAAGTACAAACCGAGTTGTGAGGTTAAATTGAACATTGTGTTGAAATTTGAAATTATTTTTGGCGGTAACATTTAGACTTATTTACAAAGGAGTTGTCGGATTAAGGAATTTAAATATTTTAAACATGATATTTTGGCAAAAATGATTAATAGGACTGATGAATTGTTGATGAAATACAATAACTCTGTAGATATGTAGAGAGGAAGCCCACCAAGGGCATAACAAGATTGAATACAAAAGTTGTCATAACTTTTTATCGGCAAATAATAATTAAAAATTTCTTTCTGATTATTTATCAGTGGATATGACTGCATTTTATTTGCATGGTAACTTGTGACCTACACCATAATTAGCTAGTTAGTCTATGTTATGATAAATAAAAAATGCCATTTCAACTGTATTAACCTCGAGTTCCCGTTAGTTTCATTACTGATTCTGAAAGCTCTTTAGGAATAGTTTAAGATAAAATTTAGATATCAAAGGGAACCCGAGGTTCATACCCTCAACCAGAACCAGAACCGGACCCTCAACCAGAACCAGAACCAAAACCCCAACCAGAACCAGAACCCTAACCAGAACCTGAACCACAATTAGAACCGCAACCACAACCGGAACCTGAAACACAACCCGACCCAAGAAATGAATCGATGTCGGTTCAACGTGCCAATTTTTCCTTTGATTATCATAAACACCAAGCTTTACATGAATCCAAAATTTCATCACGATCGGACAACCTTTTGTCTTATTCCGACAACTCCTTTAATGAATTGCTTTAGACATTATTACCAGTTAATAAATCATAATTTATAATAAAAGTACGTTTATTATACTATCTGATCACATTTACAATTGTCTAAATAATTTGATTAAATACAATTTTAGTCAATTTTGTAATTACTAATAAATACATAAGGTTTTGTTTCTTAAAATAGCACCATAATCTAAACATGTAGTCTATACATGCATATAGAATTATAAAATTACATAATATGAATTTCATATATGATTATTGTATATGTGTAAATATATAAAATTATGTAAAATACATACTTGGCAATATGTGGCAATTAGAAATAGTAAGACTTACTGTAAAACATGCGCATATCACAATACTTGTTGTTATGGCCCCACAAATTAAAAATAATTACCTAAAATAAGGCACAATTTATGTGGACATTAAATTTACATGCTGAGGTGGTGGTGTTAAATTTTGTGGATGTTCAGCTTTTAACATTGCAGCTAACCAAGATGCTCTTTGACCCGGATTATTCCATGCTATTATATTACCAAACCATGGTAATGATTTTGTACGTTTCGGTGCTTCCGTTCTTAAAATAAAAGTTATGGTCCATCGAGACTGCGGATTTCGGCGAGGTTCATGACCAAAGTACCAAAATATATCTTCTATATTCCAAGAATTAACTTTCACAGAACACTGCAATTGTTTAGCATTATCTTTTAATAAAATATATAATTCTTTAAATACTTACAGTTTTATCTTTATAGTAGCTTAGTTTTGCTTGAGCAAATTCAAACATATAATTTTTAAAAGTCTTGGATTTATTGTCGACATATTTTAATTCTCCACATAAAGGGAGAGGTTTCTCTTGAATATATTCCCAATATTTAGCTATTAATGATAGTACTAAACAATTGTCTTTCCTATCAGATTCGTCCCAATAGCCCCACCGTAAAACAACGTCCAATACCTTTTCTGTATGATGTATAGGTCTTGTTAAATTATCATTTAATACGTGTTCCTCTAATTGTAGCTCATGTACTCCCACTTTAATTTTGGAACACAGTTCAAGACATACTTCATAAGCAGTCTTTTGCGGTCCAATCTATAAAAACATAATTATTGCATAACATACACTACAAAAATTAACGTATATAATCCTTACAGCAACATTAAAAGTTTGGCCCTCTTTATTGTATAAGTAGACCCACACGCGAAGCTCACCAGATGCTTTGGTATTAACAGGTCCTTGAGGTGACTTTAAACAACGTTCAAGAACTTGCAACATTAATCTTTCCTGTTCTACTTCTTCTGGATTTTCTGGGAAAATACTACGATATAAAGATATTAATTGAATTACAACTGCTGTTTCTTTCTGCCCGTATTGTGATTCGTCGTTTTCCTATAAATCGAAAAATAAATAATCCTTTACAACGTTTTAATCTTAAAAATTACATCACAACACATTAATGTTGGACCCCAGACTGCTGCTAAATTGTCTATCGTCATAAGATTACGTTTATGTTGAGATGCTATGAAATGTAAATGCCCTAATACTCGTTTTATGGTATTTTGGGCAACTGTGCTAAAGTTATCAAACACAGCCTTAAACATTCTAATTTTATCTTCTTCTGCCTTCACCACTAAAATACGAAATCCGTTTTTTAGTTTTACAAGAAAATTCAAAAACTTACAAGACACTTGATATAAATACTGTCTATTAGTAGTCATAAGGAGAGGCTCGGGAAGCTCCCGAAAAAACCTTTTTAATGCAGTAGCAACATCGTGTTCACTATATTTATCCGAAGTTAATTGTACAGCCCATGCATCTCTCCTAAATTTTGTTAAAATATCTAATACTGTTGCTCCACTTCCTGCTCTACGATAAATACCTTCGCTCATGCTACCTACAATCATTATTGATAGTTCATTAATACAGGGTGTCGCAATACTAATAAACGCCATTGAAACATCTCACAGAAAATAAAATTCTGAGAAGAAAAGTCCTGTGTCATTTTTTGATCAGCCCATAGATAATTAGTTATTAATAAAAATATGTGGCCAATCAGGTGCGCGTTATATCAGCAAGAAGAAAGAGGGGGAAAGTGAGAGGTGACTGCAAGAGTGAGATGAAGGCGGGACAGCAGCTTAAGGCCGGTCGTCCATTGAAAGAGTATTCGCGCGACTTATCCCAATACACGTAATGTAAGTGAACAGCGTCCACTGCAAGCGACGACTCGTAGTCGCTTGCAGTGGACGCTGTTCACTTACATTGCATGTATTGGGATTAGTCGCGCGTATACGGACGTATACGCGCTACCACCAAGTCGCGCGACTACGCTTCCAATGGACGACCGGCCTTAACAACTGGACGAAAAGTCCAAGCATTAACTCTTATGTGCTCGACTCTCCAGAAATTAATTTAATATTTAATTTTAGTGAAGAGGCACCTGAGTGTTGAATCTCCGAAATAGTGAATGTGTTTACTCCCGTAGAGTGCCGTGCGAGCGAGCCTGCTGCTGTCCCGCCTTCATATCACTCTTGCAGTCACCTCTCACTTTCCCGCTCTTTCTTCTTGCTGCTATAACGCGCACCTGATTGGCCACACATTTTTGTTAATAACTAATTATCTATGGGTCTGATCAAAAAATGACAAAGGACTTTTCGTCTCAGAATTTTATTTTCTGTGAGATGTATCAATGGCGTCTATTAGTTCTGAGACACGGTGTATAGGTTATTGATTTATCCTTAAAATAAATTGAAATAAAAAGTTAAGTATTTTTTTTAGGATTGAAGTATCTTTCAATAAAGGTCTTTTGTCCAGAGGTTAAAGTGCAGCTACGAGGACCACCACTGAAAAGTAGCTATTTTGATACTTTCTTATTAAACAATATTAACGCGAAAACCATGCATATACAAAATACAACACTATATATTTCGGAGTTTTGAAACTAAAATCGGATATCACAGTTTTCAATGTTCTTTACATACGTCGTACTATAAAGGAACTCCGCAATATATAAACACAATTATCTTCAAAGTTGTATTGACAACAAATTGATAACAAAAATATTAAATCTTGTGGGTTCTACATTGGTAGAACCAACAAGATTTAACATTTTTCTTAAGTTCCTTTATAGGAATATGTATTTTAAAAAAATTGAAAACGATTATAACCCATTTTAGTTCTTACAACTATGAAATAATTAGTGTTGTATTTTTGCACTTGCCTGGTTATCACTGGTAAAATTATTTAATTTAAAACGTATTAATAAGAAAGTGATGGAATATCTATTATTTAATAGTAATCCTGATAGCTAAACTATGACCAACCATGATTATACTTACCATTAGCATAAATAAAATTAATGCATTTTTCAACAATAACAGGAACATCATTTTTAGTTAACTGCTGTTGTTCTAATAAAGCTCCATTGTTATGTGCTGCTAATCGCACGACGTGACACCATGACTAAAAATGATATTTAATTAAAAACATAATTTATTAAGTTTAAATACCTTAGTCTCTCTTGTGGTCCACATGCGTAGATATAAGACACCCCCAGGGCAATCTACTACCATATTAGGGCCTTTGTCATTTGTTTTTGGTGTAAATTCATTTTCTTGATAATTTTGAAGAATAATGCATCTTGCTTTTCTTAAGTCAATGTTTTTAACAGGACTATTATCAATAGCATAAGACAAAGTACGTTTGCTTAGGATTAACCATGCTCCAGTCCATTCTCCACTAACACCTAAAAAAACTTAAGTATATAAAACTTTTCAGTTACACATACAAAAATTGTACCTTCTTTGATATAACCCCATCCAATTCGACTGTAATCAGATATAACTTTTGTAGTAAAACGATTTGTTAAGCTTTCTGCAAATCTCTGCATCCAAATACGTCGTTCAGAAATGCTACGACTTCCATATACATGAGAAGTTTTGGTGCGTGCACAAATATTTATTTCTAAACAATGTAAATCTTCATTATCGTACCTACATATTAAATTAAATTAAATGCTAAACAATTCACAATCAACAGAGTCAATTTTCTTACTTGTATTTAAATTTTTGATCAACTAAAGCTTGAATACTTAATATATTTTCCATCAAAAAATTCTCTTTTATGGTATCTCCAGTATTATCCGAATAACAAATAAAAGTACCATTTTCGAGAATACACCATCTGGCGTTAAATTCTCCAAATAGATCCTCAACAGGTCCATTTGTAATCTTATACAGCATACCCTTTTGCTGAACAACACATTTAGCCCCTAAAGTTGCTCTTGCAATTGTGTTTTCTTTTATTTTATTTGAAGGTAATTTTTTAAAGACATCATTTACTTGCTTCAACCAGTTCATAGCTTTGGAATCATTGGTGGTTGATTTTGAGTTCTCTGAACTATTTACAAACCAATTCGATTTGGATTTCTCAATTGAATTTAATGTTGAAGTTGGTGCAGCTTCAGGTAACGAATCAAATCTTGTTGGAGGTGTAGGAGGATTTATATATTCTTCTATTTCAGAGTCTGTTGAAGTACTCCAATCATCTAAAGTGCCGACGTTTGATATTGTTCCATATAATTCGCCTTGTAGTAATTCTTCCAATGCTTTAAGATCATTTATATTAGAGTAATTCTCTTCAACGTTATTGAGAGGATCAAATTGCAATATTACACTTTCAGCAGCCCTTTTACTTAACTTTTTAATTCGTGGAGGTGGTTTTATTGTATGATTTTCATATAATGTGTTACGTAATTCAAAGTGTTTACTGGTATTTACTATCTCAGGACTAATATTAGGAACTGATTGGCTATCCATGTTATCACAAGGTTCTTCAGTCATAGATGACTTACTGTGATAGTTCCAAGAATTAGTTCTTTTAAAATTTGTACTTGAGTCAGCCTCATGGTTATATGAATACAAAGGAAATATGCTCTCATATTCATATGGATTATAAGTAATGCAGTTTCTTTCGGAGCTATTGCTGTTTGAACTCTCTGACAGAGATTGTGGTTGATCATAGATAGAATCTTCTCTTAAAGGCGGCGGTGGGTGTTGTGGTGGTGGTAATCGAAAATCATCAGAATTTTCATATTCTATGCTTTCATTAATATTGTTATAAATATTGGCATTATCATACGATAATGATCGTATTGGTGATTGAAAGCTAATGGTATTAAATAAATCAGAAACATCTGCTTCTGATTTTCTGTCAAGTTCATTATCTCTTTTAGGAATTGATTGCTCAGTTTCTGAAGTAGTAAAACGTCTAGCAATTTTACGAACACTTTGTCTCGTACCTTCTATTACAGCTTTTTTCTTTTCCTGTACTTTACCAGCAAACTCTTCCGTTAATTGTTTTGAAGTACTGCTAAAAGTCTTTACTCTTCTCGTAAATGTATTAAAGTTGCTTTCGCTTTCTCTGTCTTCTTCATTTTTATTGTTCAACGAATTTGAAACAAATTTTCTAGGTGTTGGCACTGGTTTTTTGTTATCTATGTTATGTAGAGATCGTGGGGCTGGTACAGGAACACTCATCCTTATTTATTTGTTTCTTAATCTATACTGTTTTGCAAATGTCTGTTGCACCAAACCAATAAAAGAAATCAAAAAATTGCATCAATTGCAACAAAAGATATGTAATCTAATATTATCTATACAGATTACTTACCAACAAAACAGCAATGCTGCAAAAGTAATGTGATACGTTGATTGTTTATATTAGTCATAGGAAAGGTCTTTGATACTTGTTGATATGAGATTTATATGTTTGTCCTTGTTTAACACATTAATCGTAATATACTACGGTACGACGTAATTATTAATGTAATTATGTGAGGATGACTAATACTTCATATTCATTATTTTTTAGTGCGTACAGCTCTTATTAATCATGCAAAAATGTAGTTTTATTTCATTTTCCATCGTTTTTATCCATAATCTAGAAAAAAACCTTCACTACAAAAGAATTGTTTTTTTTCCGGTCGTGAAGACCGAGAGTCGTGAACAACGAGAAAAATAATCCAGTTGGATGCTTTAGTTAACCTGTGTAAACATAACCATATATAAATTCATTATGTTTAAATTTTTACGTTTTAAACATCAAATACGTAAAAGTATTAAAACTCTAAAACTACAGTACTTAATGCAACATACAAAAGTCGAAATAGAATCAAATGTCCATGCAAATAAAAGTAACCAAATAAGTCCCCTAGGTTGGACTCTTTTAGTATGCTTATTATTATTAATTTGCTTTTTAGAATTGAAATTTTTTTATTTTAGATAATACCTGGATCAACATTTATGTTAGGAACATGGCAAGTGTACCGAAAGAGTTGGAAAGAAGGCTTGATAAAAGAATTAAAAACGCGTAGTAGTTCTGAACCACTCGAGTTACCCCATAAGTTACAAAACTAAAACATTTATTAGAACAACATAACATTTATTATATTTTTAGTATAGAAAATTTGAATCAACTGGAATACTATCCTGTACATGTACATGGTACATTTTTGCATGATGAAGAAATATATATTGGTCCTCGTTCATTAATTGTTAATGGTGAAGCAGCTACCACCAGTTCTTTAATTTCAAAAGGTCTAAATAAATCTCAAGGCTATTTAGTTATAACACCTTTCAAATTAGCAGATCAAAAGTACATATATTTTTAGTATTGCTTATAATTCAGTTGATTGTTTTTCTTTTACTTTTAGTAAAATAATTCTAATTAATCGAGGATGGGTATCAACAAAAAAGAAAGATTCAAAAACACGTTTAAGTGGGCAAGTAACGGGAACAGTGGATGTAGTAGGAATTATAAGACTACATGAAAACAGACCACCTTTTATGCCAAAAAATAAACCAGGAGAAAAATGTTGGTTTTATAGGTAAAATTGTACGCTTGTGTAATCTTTATATTTCAATACATCGGTTAATCTTATTTTAGAGATTTAAGAGAAATGTGTGCCATTACAGAAGCTGATCCCATATTTTTAGATGCAACAAATGATTTTGATGTTGAAGGAGGTCCTATTGGTGGACAAACCCGAATATCTTTACGAAATGAACATTTATCATATATTCTGACATGGTACAGTTTATGTGCGTTTACTAGTTTTATGTGGTACAGTCGGTTTATTAAAGGGGTACATCTTTAAAATTTGTATAAAATTTATATTTACCAATTCAATATTAGTGAAACCATAAAATGTTTGATTATTAAAAACATGCAATATATGTCTATCATATTGTGGAAAACGTATATATCAACAAGTTTAACAGGTTTTCTTTTTAAAATACTATTTTACACAAATATATAAGTAAAAATTTTATAAACAGTTCTTTGGCTAATTGTATTGTATTTTTTAACAGTCAATCTATTAAATAGTAAAAAATAGAAATTTGTAAAACTTATTCGTTTGAGAGCCCTAGCATTTATATTTTGAAATATTGTTAAAAGTAAATAAACAAATATCTAAATATTTGCTTATTAAAAAATAGTTGGCGTTTACTTCATGCTTTGGCACTTATTTTAATATATAATATCGTTGAAGCAAATGGAAGAATTATTTCTCTATATTTTAAAATTAAAAATATAAAATAAAATACGTATTAACTTTTAAAATAAATCTAAAATCAAATCTATAAATACTATTCTACTATTAAAGTTTATAGATTTAATTGGCAGTTATGCTAAATAAGATATGGAATTTACCTTAATAAATTCTTCAGATAACATTATAACATCTTTTCACTTATTATTTACACCTCTTTTTTTCTTTCCACTGGAAATATTATTATTATTGTTATTGGTACCGGCTTCGTTATGAGCAAAAGAAATACCTCCATTTGGAATTCTATAAAATAAAGCAGTTTATTAGATAAGTAAAAAAACAATCTATTTTATAACAGCAAAAGATTTGTTTTGAGTGGATAAAATAAAAATTATGAAATTTAACCCTATCTATCCCTTTGTACAAATAGATATATTTCACATCTGCTGATATTTTATACAGATTGTATTAAAATATTCGGGCATTATTAAAGAGTAAAAAAACAAGGTTGTAAAGTTGTAAAGATATTAAAGAAGCGTGATCTTAATAAAAATCCACAGTCTATGTTCATTACCTATTATCTGTATTTGGAATAGTTGCCCTTTGATCATCCATTCTCCCAGACTGAAATCGCATTATAAGAGAAAAAAAATCTTCATCGGGGACGGTAGCACCAACTTTACGTTTATTGTATTCTTCAGTTTCTAAATGAGAATCTAATTCTACATCTACTGTAGTTGTTGGGAGAGGTGAACGTTGATCTTCTAAACGTGAATTTTGACAACGCACTAATTGATCCAAAAATGAATCATCCGGAATACTGTTTCGGTTTGAATCAGTTAATCGTTGTAATGATTTAGTTTGCAAACCTATAAAAGAATTATAAAACAATCAATTCAGTTCTATAAAAAATATAAATTTCAATTGAAAATTATATGATTTAATGTTGAAGCAAACTTAGATTACCTGGAAGATGTGATAGAGATACTCGTTGCTCATCCATTCTTTTACTTTGCATTCCAACAATCATATCCATCAGATCTTCAGGACCCTCCCTTGGTACGTTAACATTTGTGTTTTCTTTATTTTCAATATTTAACGAACACCGTTGATCATCCATACGCTTAGACTGAAATCTAGATAATAGATCAAAAAAGTTATCTTCGTCATCAGTTTTTGTAGAAGATATAACGTCTAATTTATCAGGTTCTGAATTTATTTGTGTTCTAGCCTTAGCATCAGGTGTCATCTACAATAACAGAAATTAATGCCATGCGTTTTTTCTTAGGTACAGTAATATACCTTAATAAGACTAAGTTGTTCCATACTATCCCGTCGAACTCTTTGTATTGTGGGATTGACTGGTAAATCTTCAGGAGAATTTGTTGTATTTTCACTATTTGGACTTGGTGAATTTTCAGGGAGATTCATAATTTTACGTAAATCGGCTATGTTTACTTTTGCCGTCGCTTCTCCAATAGAATCTTCTAACTAAAAATATATAACAAATAGTATATTTTATATCTATAAAAAATGTATGTATACTTCTTGGCTAATTTCCAAATGCTTATTTGCAAAGTAAAGAGCTTTTTCGTGATTACTAAGGGCAGCATAGGCGTTTCCTAAAGACCAACAAGCACGGCCTTCGCCAACGCGATCAGCTAAATGTTGAGCGATTAATAGATGACGAAGATGATATTCAATTGCTGTTTCATAATCACGAAGAAGGGTGTATGTATTCCCAAGACTATAACATGCTTGGGCTTCTACTGCATGGTCTCCTAGTTCTTGGGCTAATGCTAAAGTTCGTCTATAAACAATAAGTAAATGTAGAAAATAAAATCGAACCTCTATAACTCAAATCTGTTTCTCAACGATATGCTTACTTCAATGTTAATATTTTTATATCGATAACGAGAATTTTTTATATTCGAAGCTTTTTGGAAGTCCCTACTATCGGTTTTCTATTAGTAAATATTTCGATAACACGAAGTTCAAAGATATACATGCAATTAATGGCAAAATTAAATGATAGATCCGGTGTTTATTGTAGTCGAGGCGTCCATTGTAAGATAGATGATACAAAAGGTTCTGCTCTATGTGTTTAAATGCATACTAATGATGGAATTTTATTAGCTATCTATAGTTTACTAAATGGTACTTTAAATGGCTTATGAACAGTTATGAATTTTGAGACTATCATTTCCTGAAAGAGGTTTTGTTTATATAAAACACATTTACTGTTGATTTTCCAGAAAGAATAATTACTTTGGAATTTTAAAAATACATTCTAATCCGTGTCCACATCGCATAGTACATACCTACAAATATATTTTTCGTTTTTCAAACTTGTGTGTAATAGATGTGCGAATAAAAAGTGAAGTAAGTAATGCTTAATTAACCATTACATTAAATATGTAAAGTTAATAACTGCTTATAAATTTTGATTATTGTTTATATGGTGTAATATGGATTTTATATAATAGATGTATAAACATATAATTAATATTTGAGCTTTTTGACCACTAGAATTATTTATGGTTTCCCATCAGCTTTGACTTATCTTTACCTATATTATAATCGTTAGACCTAAAAAAATGAAAAAGCGCGAACCAGAACACCAATAAATACATTTTCGTGAAATTTTTTACATTGTAATGCTAATACCCATTACTAAAATGCCTATAGATTAGAATCTATCGATCTTTGTTTATTCAATAGCTAGGTAGGTCAGTTCGCACCACATATATTTATCTTAAAAACTGTATTGTTTTCAAACTACAGTCCCAAATTGTAACTTATACAGTTAAATTCTGAATAAAAATAAATTTAAGAAGAAAAGTAGCCTGTTCTTTGATCTACTGCTTGGGTTTTTTCTCAGTTCTGTATCTCTTTTAGATCAATTTTGTTAAAAGATTGCCTAGGCCTGGACTTAACATTGGGCGCTACGGATGAGCAGGCATAAAAAAATTTTAAAAAAACCACAGGGACATGCTATCAAAAATTTGTTTTTCTGAAATGGTCAAACGCTCTATAACCGGTGCTGGATTTCAAGATATAAATCTTATGATAACCACTATTATATAATTTCCAACTATTTACTTGTAATGATGAGCTGCATCTTCAAATTGCCCAAGAAATATATGCGAGTTTCCCAAATTACTATGTGCTCTTCTTTCTGCTGATTTATCTCCAAACTGTCTAGCAATTGAAAGACGTTCTTCATGATAACGAATTGCTTGAGTAAAATCTCCTAATAAATAATGTGCATTTCCCAAATTACCACATGCCCGGCCTTGCGCTGCAATATCTTCTAAATCTCGCATTAGTGCCAAATTTCTTCTAGAAAATAAAATATACAATAACAAAACAGGAAATTCTAATTCATTATAATTACTCATAATAATCAACTGCCTTTTGTAGGCAACTTTTAACATCGTCATCAAATTCGCCTGGTTCCTTATTACCAATTCTTCCAATGTGTTTAGCCTTTGCATGATACACATTTCCTAAATTATAAAGAGCACGTCCCTCACTTTGTCTATCATTTAATTCTTTAGAGAGATCTAAATGTCTTTTACAACAAATTACTGCTTCGTCAAATTTTCCCATTACTTTCAAAGTGTTCCCCAAGTTTCCTGAAGATTTTGCTTCGCCTAATTTATCACCCATAGTCCTAAAGATTGTTTATTAGTACTTCATAAATTTTAATGTTAGTTTAGACCTTGCTAATGTCAAATCATGTTTATGGTATTGCATTGCTTTTCCATAATCTCCAAGGTAAAAGTAAGCATTTCCCAGTTGACTATATATTGCACTCAATGTACGAAGATCATCGGTACCTGCTTGAATAGCAGCTTGAAAAAATGCAACTCCTGCTCTACAATCTCCGGCTTTACATAAACGTTCGCCCTCTAATGCTAATTCTAAACACATATTACTCGACCCATCGTACCCCTTCAAAGAAATTCGTTAATAAATTAAATTGTAGAAAAATCAACTTACTTGTGCATCTGTTGTTAAAATCTCAGCACTGGCACTTAAAGACATCGTCGGTTACAAAACTATGTACATGTAAAACAATATCAATAACGCAGTCATACATTAAAATTAAATCATAATTAGTAATGAATCATATAAGTAAACAGTATAATGGCGTCACGCACCACTACGCCATCCACCTAAATACGTTTGGTTTAAAAAACACATTCATAAGCGGCAATTCAAATTTTAAGCAAATGGCAATTCATTTAATAAATAAATTTTTTCTTCGTCACTAATACATTCTACGTTTTTTACAATTACATCATTAGTAAAATCTTGAGGAATAAAAATTTCATCAAATAATTCTTCAATATTTTGTATCTTTGACCATCTGTTAGTAATTTGTTGGTTTAAACTTTTTCTAAATGCCATACAATGTATATGGGGCAGTTTTTCATATTTAATTCGAGAAAATCCTAGTCGAGCTAAAATATGTCTCCAAGACTTCATGAATTTTGCATTAGCTCCTACACATTTTGAGTCTGGTGTAATAATTATTAGTAAACCTTCTTGTTTCAACAATCGATAAGCTTTCTTACAACTTAACAAGCGTTGTGCAGGACTGGGTAAATATTCTAAAAACAAACTGAATATAATAACGTTAAAAAAGTTTTGTGGTAACCTTAAAACTTCATTGTCATTTACTGTATATGAGCTCTCCTCACAAATATCTACATTTAAAAAGTCACAGTATTTTACATTCTCGGTAAGGTTTGGTGCAATGTCTATTGCTAAAATATCGAAACATGTATAAGTTTTCATTGGATTATAACAACTGCCCACATCCAATAATTTTAACTTGGGGTCCCTTTCATGCATATTATTTTGATCGATCTTAACATTCATCTTGAAAGCGATTTCATGTTCACGTTTTCGTTGCCTTGATATTTCGTCACCAAAAAAATATAACTGGCAAAAATTAAACATCCATTGATTGCGAGAATTACTCTTTGATACATCCTTTTCGTAATTAGTTTCCCAATGCTCGGTTGCAAGTTCTAACATACATGATGCATATTTTTGTAAAATATTCTTATTTTCACAATGCCGCTTCCACGCAAGTTCGCAACCCTTATTTTTTGCATCTTTTCGCAAGTCTTCATGGACTTGTTTAATAAAACTTGACAATTGCAAATGATGTGTTGAAGCCATTTATAAATGAGGTTATCTTTTTCTAAATTACTAGCTAGTTATGTAGAATACACAATCAATTATATAAAAGTTCCAAATTATTAGTAATTGAAAATATGTATCATTTAAAGTATTTATTTAAATCCAAACAGTTTAAACTATAAATGCATTTGATAATATAAACTAGGTTATTAAAAAAATGCTTTTAATTAATATACAAAATTCATTAGTTTGAAAAGTTTTATTGAATGTCAAAGATTATAAATTAAGCTTCTTTTTTAGCAGGTTGTTTCTTTGCACGTGGAGGTTTTTGCGACCGGAGTATTGCGCTAGCTCTACGAAGAGCAACCTGAAACAAGTACTTTTTATAATAACCACTATTATTAATTTAAATCTATTTTTCTTTCAAAATAAACTCAGTATTTAACATTCTTCAACGCTTTCAGAGATCTTGGTGATAGATAAATAGGATCATCATTACATAATAATAAAAATATGTTGTCTGTTTCAAATACATACCTTGTTTAAATCTGTTCTGTAACGATTCTTTTGCATTAATCGTTTCAATTTAAATAAGGACCTTCGTGGACCAGATTTCATTGTTCTTTTAACAGTACTCTTTCTGGGTTTGTGCTGCAACATGCCTATATTTTAATAAGAGTTCAAATTATGTACATTAAATTATAATAAAACTTATAAATCAGACAGAGTGGGTGATGAGTATTGTCTTCATGCAAGGCATCCAGAAGTGCTTTTTCAATCATCATTTTAAAAATTGTTAAAAATAAAGTAATTTTCAATAGTTACTAACCTGTTGATTAGCTTTTTTATAAACAACAGTAAATCCTTTCTTGTCTGAAGCTTCCACTACTCCAACCGATTTCTTATGAATTAATCCATTGTAACGATACGAGTTTAAGTTTGTTAAATTATTAACTTCCTAAACAAAGACCTTGTAAGCAAATTATATTTTAATCAATTTATATGCTTACAGTACTGAAAGGTTTACTAATATTACGTTTCTTCAAAAGAAACGCATTATTGTTTCTAATGATACTCCAAACTAAATGGGTAGACATCTTTCCTGGAAATTAAACACGTGGTTACGTCGGAAAATTTAATTTCGAGATACATATTTTAATTTATTTTATGCGATATGTCAAAACAACTGATTCAGTAGAATTTTATAAATAATATTAACTTAAAGAACTATAATAATTTGCAAATTAATCGTTTTAAGCAACATCTTACCTCTGGAACTAACACATGTACAAAGGAAGTGCTTGGTGGCGCTACTTTCCAAACGACAAAAGCTAAAAACGTCCAATAAGTCAAATACTTCGCGCCAATTTCAAATTTGATTTAAATAGTTTTGCTAGTGCACTTTATTCATAAATTGTCAAAAATAATTTATACAGTATTTATGTGCTCTGTAGTAGCTGGTGGAGCTACTTTACAATATGGACAAAAGCCTTTTTGAAGAACTTGCAGTTCAAAATCGTCCACATGAAAACACTAAAAGAATTTAAATTATTAATTTGTCAAAAAAAAAAAATAAAAATACACTACCTTAAAGCACGATTGACATAAAGCTATTTGTACATCAGGTAATAAGTTGCGATAATATTGGTACTTTAGAGGTGGACTCCATTTACAAATTATTATATTGGAACTATCCATTGCCAATAACATTTTTCTATTAATAATTAATGGAGAAGGTTCATTCTCCTCATTCTAACACAAAATAACAAATTTACAGTCGGTTATAAAAATAAATACTTGATCACTTACTCCAAAATTAATAAATTGAGATGTAAAAGGGTCTTCAAATTCTATGTTCACATCCAATTTTAGTGTTTCATGTTTTTCACTAATTTCTTGCTTCCAATTATCTCCTTCTTGTGATTTAAAATTTGGAGGTGTCTCTATAAGTCTTACCGCTTCAGTGTCAGATATATCATTTTCTAATTGAAATTCAACTAATGGTAAAACTTCTACAATATTTTTTAGTAAAAATACAAACAAGTGATAAACCATATAAAATACTTTACCAAAGCTCACGAAAGAATACACAAATTTTTGTCTGCAATTGGTGCATTTGTTGCTATTTGAAGTAAGTGGATTATAGGTGGAACAACGGTAACACATGGGTAAAAGTTCTTCAGGATCATTGTAGGGCCTTGCCCTTGCAGAGATGGTGCAAATTTCTACAGATTCTTGAAATTTTTGAGGAATTTGCAAAGTTTGAATTTTATCAAATAATTGTTTAGCTAATTTATTTGCTCCTAATGTTCGTGCTTGTTTTGCAAGTGTATACAAAATTGAACTAAATATCATTAAGGAATTCAATAAAATAAAACTTGTAGAGTATGAAAAAAGTTTGAAGGATACAATAGTGATATTCCTTTTGGTGTATACTCAGTAATTTTAGCTAAAAGAAAACGTGCTATATTAAATAATGATTCCTGTATAAAAGACGTGAAAGGATCTTCTAAATATCGATGTATAGCATTGTATGCATAATAAATTTCAGCAAGATTTTCATTTTTATAATACTTCTCCAGCATTTGATCGTCCTTATGAGCCCTATATTAAAGATCTTATAATTTAAAATTAACTAATTTATATATACATACTCCTGTATGGCTAAATCTAAACATTGTCGTGACAGAATCCAATAATAATAGCTAGCGTCTTGAAAGCGACATTCTTTTACAGCATTGTCTGTTAGTTTTTCTAGTACTTCATAAGATTTGTTTAATTCACCAGCCGTATAAAACGCTAAAATCAATAAATAATAAAACTAAAATTATCATTCTTACAAATACAACGTTACCTTTTTGTGCTTGCACAAATTTATCATTTTCTGCAAGCCATAGAGCATAAGGAATGTAAACCATGGCCTTATACTGTGGTTGTTGTTCTACCAACGTAAATGCATCAGACCATTCTTTGCTATCAATGTACAATTGCAAAACTGCAACAGAATCTCCCAATCTTCGATAAATTTCAGCAGCAGCAGCAGGTTCCTTTAATCGCTTTAAATATTCCGCTATAGATATCAAATGGGTTTGTTCAGTTTTTTCTAAACGACGTCCAAGATCTGATAATCTATCAAGAACGAGTCGTTATCATAGCCAATAATTACCTTAAAACTTACTGTTCAGCCCAGCCTTGTTCACCCATAATATTAATAGCCGATTGCACGTCGTTTATAGATAAGTACAATTCAACAGCAGCTTTATGTTCATTGATGTTTTGCGCCCATTCTGCCTTTTGACGTATCAAAGTTGAATTATCACCGGAACCTAAGTATTCCTTAAAATAAAACGAAAAATAAAATATTTAAGTAGAAGAAACCTACAAAGCAAAATTACTTGTGCTAAATCAAACATACGTAGATCTGTGTACATGGCAAGTGCTTTGCTATCTTGTCCTCCTTTTTGATAATGTCGTGCAGCTTCTTTAAATCTTCCTCTATATGCACAGATATCACCAATGAATACGTAGCGATTATTTTCACCTTTCTTCTGTCGTTCCTAAAAGTATTCAGTTAATTTAAAAAACAAAACAGCAAGAATGGTAGCTACCTGTATATTTCTGATTAATGCCAAGTAGTTGTAATTTTGTAATTTTATAAATGCTAATTTAGCAACTTCTAGTTCCATGTTCTCTAATGCAGAAAATGCTAGTTCCTCCCAGTCTCCTTCTGTCACTCCTGCAATTTTATTTTGAAAAAAGTAGAAAATGTAATACGATAAATAACATAAACTACCTAAGCATGCTACTCTATGTGCTTCATTGTACATTTTTTTCTCAATGTATTGATACATGGGTGTACTTAAAGATAATTCCAAAGTTGTCATATTAGAACCATAAAGACAAAATACGCGAGAACCAGTTAATCCAACAACAAATCCATTTATTTTTTGTTGATATGGAAAATAATCCGCTACTTTTATCGATAAAGAGTTATTACCACTCAAAGCAATCATATCTTCATATTGAGTATTCCACACTGCACTATTTATATTTGGTTCCTAAAACAAAATACAAAATAGCATTATGTATCTTTGCAACACGCTTTAAACTAAAGATGGACAACCCTTTTCCATATACAAGCCACATTTAAAAATTTTTAATTGGGCGAGGCGTATGAAATGTAGCTAACTAGTTAGGTACAATTTTGTTACTGGGCTCGTAAATCAAGCGCTTTATACTTATAAAGCGCTTGATTTACGAGTGCAGTAACAAAAATCGACCACAAGTATATACTTATTTATAGTCAACAAAACCAAATTTATTGAAAAGAACCAGCAGCAAGATCAACGATTTTCGCCTAATTTGTAAAGTGATTTAAAGCCTATGTTGTGGAGAATTTTAAGCTGATTTCGGAGATATATAGGATTTAAAAATTTACTTAATAAAAAGGCGTTTTTGAAATCACCGACTAGTTATAAATAATATTTAGAAAATTGTCTAATCGTCTTCAACTTTCGTGTCAGAATCCGGATAAACGCCCCGTTCGAATTATTGAGATAGGAAACTGGAACATGAATATCAATATGTTTAGCATAGAAGTAACTTTTTTGATATTAAATGTGATCTTCGAATTAAACGTCGTGTTAATTTGGTTGGCATCATTTTCATTGGCATCAGATTCCGATGTCGCCTTTTCGATTTCGCAGCATACAACATGATCTGCAATACCAAAACCATCACCTAAAGATTGCACAAAATTTGTAGATAGAATTAAAGGGTTAAAAGACCGTGTATAACCACATGTTGTACAAAAAGACTGGCGAATCCCGAACTGGCGTTCCATTAAAAGAAAGATATTAGATCAAACATTTTATGCGATATTTAAATTAAAGGCAAGGTTTTATTTCATCACTTTCTTATTAAATAAATATGACAGTCTATATACCACTAAACTCAGCTTAGAATTTTTTAAAACATACGCTTTAAATTACTAATTTTCCAAATTAGGCAAATATTGCTGTTCTTAACGGTGGTCCATTCTTTGTAACACAATTTTTTTTTTTTTTATTGTGTCGCGAATAGCAGAATATTATATAAAATACATGCGGCATGCGGACCACGAGTTGACCATCTCATCCTTAAACATACATATTTAAATTACCTGATAATATAAATCACCATTTGAAACAATAAAAACTTGACATAGACCATTTTCATCTACTACTGCTAGCTTTTCTTTATTTGGATTCAAATCTAAACATCTTACCGGAGAATTTATTGTAATTTTTAATATGGGAAATGAATTATTCAAATGAATTTGCCAAATCTAAAAAAAATTTAAAAATTCGTTATATTTACTTACAACAAAATTCAATATTTACTTGTCCATTTTTTAAACCTAAAATTAGAGATTCTTTAAGTGGCCGTCCTCCTATTACTTTAATATAACGTATGGCACTTTCAAACACCCAATCTCTTTCTTTGACGCCAGCAAATGTGAGACTTCTAAGCTCTCGTTCCTGACACACAACTAAATGTTCTGAACATACAACTAACAAACTGCAATCTAATTTTTGTGTTATTTTTTCTTTAACACGATAGTGCATGTCGTTCGAATCCCCTGAATATAATTCATATATTACAACTCGTTCAGGTAATTGTACCTAAACACATAGTATTTTATTTGTGAGAAGAGATAATTTTCTAATACTTACAGCTAATCGATGTTTATAAATTGCAATTTTTTTAATTAGATCTCGACATTTAATTCTTACTTTTTGTTCTGTAATTAGATGTTGTATTATAACATCAGTCATGTTTTCTCTAAAAGCATATCTCTCTTTGTACAGACCATGCACAGTGTTGAAAATCAATTGGTAATAAGCTATTGTACCGTCTTGACAACCTATAGCCTAAAAATGACAAAGTTAACTTAAAAATATCACAAATATTGTTATTTATTTACAACATAATGTCCATTAGGATGAGGAGCACTACACCAAACCCAAGCAGCTTGTTGATCTCCAATCATTCCCAGTTTAATTCCATCCCGAGTATATAAATTGCATGCTTTGTTCGTACCAGATATTAATATATATTCTCCTTTGGGAAAATATTTTACTTGTAGTGCATCAAAACCTAAATGACGTTCTTTTCCTATTAGTTTTCCACTAAGACAATAGAACGAAAGTGTATTATTCCAGTCTGTTACACATAAAATGTCTGTTAAATCATCTTTACTTGCATTCCACGATAAAGCCCAAATTGCAGGATTACCAGGTCTTTCAATTACACTTTTTTCTTCTCCCAACTATATTATATATTGTTAATTAAAAGTCACTGATCAATTCTTCCTGTAGCTTACCTTATTTCTGACAGAAACTGAGCCATTACTAAAACCTAATGCTAGATATTGTCCGTCATTGGTCCATGAGCAAGCATTGATTCTATATGTTACTTTAAACTTTTGGACAGCTTTTTGTTCGGCTGTCCAAAATGCAAAATCACTTAAGGCACAAGATGCTAATTGATGTGATAAAGGATTATAAGCTAAACATTGAACTGCATCACTGTGGCTGTATTTTAATAAACCTTCAAGTTTATTTGACCATACTATTACTGTTTTATCTGCGCTACCACTTGCAAATTTCTGACCATTTTGAGCATAAGCTACACAATAAACTGTATCTTTGTGTCCTTTTAAGGGTTGAATTAAAGCTCCATCTTCTGTATCATATACTAATACACGATTTCCACTGGCAACAACCAACTGAGTACCATCTGGATTGAAACATAAACCGTAAATACTATAAAAAAAAAAAAGGTTTGCAACATTTATATTTTAAGCGCCTGTAAATAATTACCACTGCTCATTTTTATCAGTATCCTGAATTTTATCAACCCACTTTGGTTGAGTTCTCATGTTGCTGTTTGTTAAAGGACCCGCTTGTTAACAGTTTTTATAATACTATTTCTTAAATCTAAAAGAACATTTAAAAAAGTAATAGATTCAATTACATTGTTAAATTTCTTAGCTGCAGTCAAATAATAAAGCAATTAAATTGCCCGTTATATATAAATAGACATATTTCTACCCTCAAAAAGCATTGAAGATATAAAATGGAATATTTCTGACCATGAATATCACCAAAATGAACACATTTAATTTATTTGTTTATACCCATATATTTAATACTCCTATATAGCGTGTTTGGTTCAATTCTTTCAGAAATCAAAACGGCGTAAACATATATCTCTGCACCGTAGAGTAAACTTGTGTTTCTGCGGTTGCGTCGAATATTAACCATTTGCAAGTTTAGTATCATATCACGTGATAAATGGTCTACGGTCTATTCTAAATATTTGTGTACATTTTTTGTTTACAATTTTCGTTATTTAGTGCACGTTCTTGTTAACTTTTTTTAAAATTTTGTGTTAATTTGGTTTTGTTCTTTAGTTTATCAGTCGTAACCCACAATTGGAGAAATTGACTTTTTACTCCAATTGGGTCTTTATAATTATTTATAAATCAGACGTAAGATGTATCTTACGTCTAATTTATATTTATTTCAAGCTAAAAAAAATTAAAACGGGTCTTATCAATTGTAAAATTACATTATGATTATTGATATTTACAAAGATAACTTGTTTTTGCTCTATTCTACAAAATTTGTTTATTGTTTGTTAAATTTGAGAATTAAGTCATCAAAATGTTTGTGTTTTTATCTATGTTATTTTATTTAAAATTAAATTCTTTATCTGCCTATTGTTAGTCTAGCATAGTTTATACCGTTTCTAAAAATATACATATTGAATAGTTGTACAATTTCATAATATAAATAATAAAATTTTGTTTTATCATTGAATTTATATGTTTCAATATAATTACCTAATAAAATATAAAAAAAACGTCGATGTTTACTATTATTTTGTTAATAATTCAAAATTGATAATATGCCATTTACTGAATTTGTTACATGCGCAGAATGATCATTTTACAGTAGAGCGTATTAGACATATACTTTTATCTTTCTTTGTTGGCTGAATTTTTTTCCATGGCAAGTATACAGAACACGCTATATAGGAGTATTATATATATGGTTTATACCCGACCCACCATTTTAACAGTTTGTCTTTCAATAATGATCAGCGCTATCTATAGAGGAGTGTATACATTTCTATTTTTAAAGATTGCTTTGCTGAATCTACCACTTGAAGATATTCAAAAAATTTAAATTCATAAAATAACGGTTATAACTGTATATCCAAAAAGAGATTGGAACTCTAGCAAATTAATCAATATGTAATGTTTGTTTTTAAATGGTTACGGTGGATCTTGTAATTATTTAAAACAAATAGTTTATTCTATAGATTTATTTTGCCATAATAATTACGTCACCAAAATCGTATCAATGAACATACCCTTTTAGTGATTTATTTGGGGATTTATTTTCTGTTCTCAATGTTCGGTGCCTTTCTTATAGTGTTAATTTTCAAATTTAATTTTTCATATAATATTATAATAACAATAAAATACGTATATTCTATAAATTGAAAGTGCTAATTGTAAATTTTATAAAATTAAAAAAAAGATTAATTTTTTAATAATAAATTATCAGTTACTAATCAAAGGTTAATACACTATTAAACAATGTTTACTTGTGTTGCTCCAGTAAATATAGCAGTTATTAAATATTGTTAGTCCCATATCTAGTTTTTACATTTTATTATAATCCTTTTAATTTCAGGGGGGAAAAGAGATGAAGACTTAATTTTACCTTTAAATGATTCTATAAGTAGTACCCTCAGTCTGGATTTGGTGTGTAAAAATGCATAATTGATAAACTTTAAATGAATTGAATATTTGTAGATGTGGACAAAAACAACAGTTATGGCTAGTCCTACATTTAAAGAAAACAAAATTTGGCTAAATGGAAAAGAAGAAGATTTTAACCAATCAAGGCTACTAAATTGTTTAAAAGAATGTATGTAGTTTGTTATTTTTAGAGATAAGTCAAAGGTTGATTATTCCATTTGTAGTAAAAAAGAGAGCACAGAATGAAGTTTCAGAAATAACAAAATGGTATGTTCATATTTGTTCGGAAAATAATTTTCCAACCGCTGCAGGACTGGCTTCAAGTGCGGCAGGATATGCTTGTTTAGTATATTCTTTATCCAAATTATATAAAATTCAGGGAGATATATCATCTCTTGCAAGACAGGGTTCAGGAAGTGCTTGTAGAAGTGTATATGGAGGATGGGTACCATATAATTAACTTAGAATTATAATTATAATCTGTTTATGTATTGTAGGTAAGATGGCATAAAGGAATGTTAAATGATGGTACAGATTCAATAGCTAGCCAAATAGCTTCATCAACTCATTGGCCAGAAATAAGGATTTTGATATTGGTGGTAGATGACAGTCGAAAGAAATATAGTTCAACTAATGGAATGAAATTCAGCACTAGGACATCTGAATTATTAAAATACCGAGTATCAAGTGTTGTTCCAAAAAGGCTTGATGGAATGGAGAGAGCTATAAAGGAAAAAGATTTTGAATCATTTGCCAATATTACAATGCAAGATTCAAATCAGTTTCATGCAGTTTGTTTAGATACATTTCCTCCATGTATCTATATGAATAGTACATCCCATATCATCATAGATTTTGTACATACGTATAATATAGAAAAAGGAATCACTAAGGTAAATTTAGAAATTAATTCAAAATGTTTTTACAATGTAAAATAAATATTAATTTTAGCTTGCCTACACCTTTGATGCTGGTCCTAATGCTTGTTTGTACATGCTAGAAAAAGATGTACCTGAAATTGTGGCTTTACTTTACCATGTTTTCCCTCCTCAAAATGATACAGTTGAATACATTAAAGGCATTCCAGTTGACAAGGAAATATTAGAAAAAGTGCGTTATTAAATAAGTGAAGATAAAATAATGTATCAAGTTCTTTTTAGGAAATACCTTGCACCATTAAAATAGAAAAACAACCACCTGGTGCACTAAAGTACATGATTCATACTAAAATAGGCAATGGTCCAAAACAATTAGAAGATGATTTAGAACATCTATTAACTAATGCTGGTCTTCCAAAACGTACATGTTAAGAAATAATTTATATGAAGGTGAAGGTAAATATAATCAATGTGTGATTATTGCTGACAATATTATATTAGACTAATAAACATTTTTCTATTACAATAACAACCTTGATGGTTTTTTATGATGAAGAAGGAGTTGGAGGAGCTTCTGGAATAAAGATGAAGATTATAAATTAGCAAGTTTCAAACAAAAGTTTATAGAATTAATAAACCCAAGCAAACAAAACGTTAGAAAACCATTGATCACACAAACTTACATAATTAACAAATTATTCACGACCTATAAGTATAAATTAAAAGAATGTTTGCATTAAAATAAAATTTTTAATTGGTAAAAGAAAATACATACTTTGAGCTTTTCCATCAATCCAAGGTGTTACTTTAACATTTGATGTATTTCGTTTAATAACATCTGCTTTAAATTCTGATTTTAATGTTTGTCTTAGGATTTTTGCAGCAATTGTGGAAAAGTTTATGTAACTGAAATAAAAACGTTACATAATCGTGATCTACTTGTTGCCACATTATTTTAGAAAAACCATCTTACTTGAGACCAGCTGCTCTCCATGCACTCATTTTGAGATTATTTCACTAGAATTTTGATAATAATTAAAAAATTAATAATAATCCAAAAGTGGAAAGAACGGTCTTCTATTGAAAGAGAAAAATGACATTCTGGGTTGGCATTGTTACCAATTATTTTTAGTTATTTCGGTTATTGTTCCTACATTAATTTAAATTTAATTTATTTGTTCGTTTTAGGTGTTTCGAAATCAACCGACACATTTCAAAATAATTTATTAAAGGTATAAAAGGTACAGAAAAAGTAATGATAGGGTTATGAACAGTTTTAAAAAGAATTTATGAGAGGACATTTTCGAAAATGACGCCTCGTGCAATGTGACCCAGACATTTTTCGAAATTTTGGGTTACGTTTTATAGTATTTTCCGTTTACATGGCCATGTGTGAAAATTTGCTTCGTCGGAAAAGAAAAAAACTTGTTAAAGCTTAGAAAAGAAAATTCAGAGAACTGAATTTTCTTCTCTGACGAGTTGACATTAGTGACATGCAAACTTGGATTTTGTATGGGAACACGTGCAGATCTTCACGCAAAATTGAACGAGTTTATTTGGATTAAATATTTCGACATTTCTACAAATAATCTGGTCGCAATTCTGACGGATATGAATAAAATACCTAGGGGAGGCTATACCTATAGTACAAAAATATTTGAAATTGGTTTGATTTTAAACGTATGGTTTGAGGTAATTTCATCACAGGTAAAATACTTCAGTAAAGTAAAAAAACGAAAGCTTTAGAAGGAAACTAGCTTTCTTAAAAGATATAGTTTTAAAAAAACTAAATTGCTGATGGAGTTGACTATTTTTCTAGAATAAACAAACTACGGAATAAATTACTTTTATTATTTCAATATTTTTATATTATTTTAGAAACATTCAACTAAATTCATTATCCAGCATTTCCAAAGATATTATGTAGGGAAGTGGAATTTATTCTGAAACAAGAAAAATAAAATTAATAATAATCACAATGAAAGATCCAGAGATTTACAATTATTATAATTCAGTGAGGGCAAGTCAATATCATAAAAAAATTCATAATAGCGTATAATAAGTTCTCATCATAAGTAATTGAAAAAAGAAATCTTTAATTAAAAATTAAACTTGTTGGCAATTAAAATCAATTTAATATGTGCCTTACCAAAGTTCAGTTTTAATACGAAATCAATCTTAAAATCACTCCTCCTGCTTCTTGCTCAGCTCACATAATTCTGAAATAAGTACAATTATTAGATTGTTTCTAGCGAATTTTATTGAAGTATTTTTTAAATTTAATAAATCAGTAATCACATTTTTCCCCATTATATTAAAGTAAGACAGGGATAACTAAGAACATCATTTTTATTAAAATTTAGTTATAAATAAAGTCTAAACTTACCTATCAATATGCAAACTGCTTTATCATTAGTAAACCTGCATAAAAAAATAAAAAAACCATTAAAAGGAACAAATAAATAATAAATTCATTCAATAATTGTGAAACAATCAGTGCATATATATATGCAGCCGCATGTTATAATCATGAATTTCAGACGGTAATTAATATCATCACATTTAGAGAAGTTTAATTACATGCATGTAAAATACACTACCTTAGTTAAAAATGATGAGAAATTTATTAAATCTTGGTAAAATCTGTAACACAAAAAAAATATATTAAAATATGTAGAAAATGAAAACTAAATAATTTAAAACAGAAATTGTATAATTCAGAAATAGGTATCAACAAGAAAATTCAGTCATATGCTTGTCTTAAAAAATATCATCATTTCATTGAAAATTTATAGGTTACAATAATTAAGACACTTACATTCGGAAATCACATTAGAATAAACAGTTCTTCCACCATTTCTAGAATTAAAATGTAACTTCAACCATCAGTACTAATTAATGTGCTTTCATCTTTTACAAAAGGCAATTATACCGTTTATGAACCATTTTAACAAGCGCTTGAAACATCAAACTTGAATTCTGAAAAAACTAAGATTGTAAAAACCTATTAAATAATAATAAAATTTTTTAATTAAATTAAAGTCAGAATTCTTTAAAATCTTCATATATGTTTCAGAAGACCATCGTGATTAAAAAGTTTCATCATATAAGCAAAACCTTTATAAATTAATTGTAATTTGGAAAATCTAATACTTCTGCAGCACAGAACATAAATTCAAGCAATTCATTCTCACATGTATCAAGCTAGATCCAATTAATGGCCTCATTTGAAAGTTTAGAACCTGCTAGCGTTACATCTTTATCGGATAACAAAACTGTAACAAAATAAAATTTGTAACAGAGTTTAAAACGGCTCTTTAACATTCTTAACCAAAAAATTCAGACTCATGATGTAATCATTCTAAATCATACGAACGAGACTAAATATCATCATTATATTACGATGTATGCAAGTAATTAACTAAAAGTAACATGGATTTATAAATAAATGTTGCATATAGAAAAGGATTACTTTAATAATTTCAGAACAAATCGTTTAATAAAATGGACTCACCTCAATGCAGCATATCAACAAATAAAATTAAGAACACAAACTGCGCATATATATGCTATTGACACACACACATTACCAACATTATAAAGCTAAAATAACCATAATTTTTTTTAAAATAGACGTGTTTATTATAAAGGATAAGTAATATGCGCTTCAAAACTTTTTAATTTAAGAACTTTCAATTAAATTATATCCTAATAATCAAAATATAATATTTATACCAGTCTTTTTAATATAAGAGATCAGAAGACTAGAACAAATACACGAAATATATATATATATATATGTAGGTACTACAAGTTTAAATATCTCAAATTACACAGCAAAATGGGTTCGTTGAAATCCTTGCCCTACATGTAAAATTTTAATAAAATGATAAAAGTAAAATACTCAAACTTACCAATGCTCTGTAAAATTGTATAAGCTGTCTCTGAGCATTTTATGTGAAATACATAGCAAGTAAAATCAGTAGCTTCATTACAATATTCATTCCTAAAAAATATGCATATGAAAATTTATATAATGTTTACATTCTTCACAGATTTCACCCTGCAATATATGCAAAATAATTTGGCATATGTGAAACAGAGCCACATGATGATATTTCCATGTAGGAATGCTTCAATATCACCTAGAAGTAAAATGTATAACTTAAGTACAATACATTTTAAAATAATTACATCGGATGATTCGGCATCTACTACTTTCACCCCAATCTCTCCAACTTCAAAATAAATTATTTTCTTGAAATATTTATGATTCAGATCTATTTTTTGATTATGATTTTTGTAAGGAGATAATAGTAAACGTACACATTTATCTATTTGTTTTACATCTCCTGATTTTCCAGTAGAAACAAAACCGATATATGTTGCTTTAAAACCTGCACTAAAAATTGTATACCAATTAAAGGAAATATATACAGAACTAATAACGTTATAAACCTGTTAGATTTCAAAGATGCACTAGAACTTCTATTTACAGAAGATTTAATTAAATAGTTTGGGTCGATATGTACTTGCTTTAATAAACCAATTATTGGTTGATATAATTCATCTTTGTTAGAGTATTTTGCTTTAATTATAATGACAGTAACTGGTTGGCTTTTATTACTTTTTAATATTGAACTAAGTTTTCCTTTTGTTGCTAAACAAATGTGAACTCCATTTAAATTATCTAATAAATCACCAACCTTGACTTTTCCCTAAAATGAATTCCATTTTAGTGTTAGCATTACATTAATTTCAGAACTTACATTTTCGGCTATTACACTGTTTGATTGTATATCAACAATAACTCCTTTATTGCCCGAAAAACTAAAACATTCCCACAATATATAAAAACTAAGATTATTTATTTAGGTATACCTTATGCTTATGCCTAAACTTGTACATGGAACTAATTCTAACTTCAGGAGTTCAGGTAATATCCATGTTAGATCCAAAAAACTTACATTGGTCAAATCTAACTTAAAATTTAATTTACTGCATTGGAGAAGTACAGATAAAAAGATTTCCGCTAATATTTCATCGCCAAGTATTGAGTTATCTTTATAAAAATTATTACATTTCTTATTTTTAATCTACAAATAGTAAAATTTAAAACTATTTTATCTTATGGAATTATAAAAGCTTACCAAGTATTCAACAGGCACATGAAGCGATTTAGAAGTTAAACAATTACGAATTAATAATCGTAACTTTCCTGTATTAGTTAATATGCTTTGGTAACGTTTAACAGCTTCTACAGAATTAATAAAACTAAAAGAAATACTGGAATCTTTGCTAAAAGCCAGTTTTTCTAGCCAATTCCATGGATCCACCGATTTTGTAAATCCAAAAGCATTTTGCACCGAGATGAGTCCATATATAAACACACGTTCTAAATTTTGACAAAACTGTATTAAATTACTGTTTTCGTCTGTTATGTAATCACAATCTTGCAATTTTTGTAAAAATCTTTGAATACATCCTGAAAATAAAAACAGTTTTAAACAACACATAACCTCATTGTCTTCAAAATATTCCACAAAATGAATTATTTAAATATTTACTCTAATTTGAAACTTATTTATATAAAACGCTTGTTAAATTTTCAATAAAGCAATAGTTTACTGTATTTAAAATATAATACTTTCTTTTATAAGAATGAATTTTAGTTAATAAATAAACTATTTTTACCTTTAATATCTTTAATTAATGGGTCACTGACTGACATCTTTATCAATTACAGTATTAACTCAGCTATGAAGTATGTTTATTAATTCTTATCTTAAGTTTTATCCATGTCCTTGCAATCAACTGTACAAACACTTCAGTTCAATTCGGTCTAAGCTGAAATACAGAGGTCAAAACTTCAATGACAATAAGTAATATATTTCTTAAATAATGGCTGAAGATATACCAACAATAGAGAGCTTAGTAGAACAGGCTAAAACTGTTTACAGAGAAGAATTTAACTCAGAGCCTGATGTCACTGTTTGTGCTCCTGGAAGAGTGAATCTAATTGGAGAACATACTGATTACAATGAGGGTTTCGTGCTGCCTATGGTAAGTATTGTGATGATTAATTATTCATAAATTTTTTAAATATGTAAAAACGAATTAGGCACTTCCACTAGCGACAGTAATCGTAGGCAGTAAAATACAGGGGTATGAATCTGTTGTTATGACAACAAGCAAGCATGTTGACTCACCACGAAGAGCTATCATTGAAATGCCTGATAAAAGGGCATTAATCTGTATATGCAAACCAGGAAAGCCAAAGTGGGCTAATTACATTAAAGGTAGCTCTGTTTTTCTAAAGTTCTGTTAATTTCACAATTATCTTTGAGGTGTTATCGTCAATTATATTGGGAATGCTCCTACGTTTCAAGCGGTTGTTTGTTCAAGTGTGCCTGTAGGAAGTGGGTTATCAAGTAGCGCCTCTCTAGAAGTAGCAACGTACACGTTCTTTGATGCTTTAAATGGTCCAAACAATGTCTTGTAAGTGTATTTGAAAGACGCATATTTCTCAATGTTATAATTAACTTTGTAGACCAACCAATAAAGCTTTAGCTTGTCAAAAGGGCGAACAAGATTATGCTGGAGTTCCTTGCGGAATTATGGACCAATTTATATCCGTTATGGGAAAAGAAGATCATGCACTTCTTATAGATTGCAGGTATTTATACCAAATATTTTATATTGATAACCTATTGCCTCGACTTTTAGTAAAATTCCAAGCAAACATAAAACGTTGACCTTTAGAATTCAAAACATGTTTGCTCATAATTATTCTTTTTGCAAACAGGTCCCTCACATCTACACTCATTCCGTTAGCAGATCCAAACATTGTTATATTAATTACAAATTCAAATGTACGACACGAACTAACAGGCAGCGAGTATTCAACAAGAAAGAAACAATGCCAAGAAGCGGCTTTATTAATCAAAAAGATTAGTTTACGAGATGCAAACTATGACGACATTAAATGTAGGTGTTAATAATTTCCAATGATTCAACTTTAGTTATTGTTATATTTCAGATTTACGATCTATAAATACTGATAAAGAAATAATAAAACGAACAACGCATGTTATAAGCGAAATAGAACGAACTTTGGGGGCCGCTGAAGCGCTTAAAGAAAAAAATTACAACAAATTTGGAGAATTCATGACTGAAAGTCATACTTCTTTAAGGGACGATTATGACGTGTCTTGTCCAGAAATTGATGATTTAGTTAAAATTACACTTGAAGTTGAAGGAGTATTAGGAAGTCGTTTAACAGGTGGAGGGTTCGGAGGATGCACAGTAACATTGGTATACATATTAGCCTTTTCGGTTCACGAAATGCGATTTAATCAAACTTTTTTTCAGGTATATAATCATGTAGTACCTACCCTAATACAACACATTAAGGAAAATTATAACCATACCCCAACATTTTATATATGTAAGCCAAGTCATGGGGCCAGAATTCTAGAGTTAAAAGAAGAAGGTCACTATTATTAAGTTGATAAATGATAAGTTATCTATTTCTATTTTTAAACTATCAATAACCTAGGAAGTCAATATAATGCATGATAAAACATTTATCTGGGATTCTAATCATTAAAATTTATATTTAAACCCACAATAAAAATCAACCAAATTTTTGTCGTATTCTCAATTCCTGTAGTAGGAAAGCTTTAATGTTAGGATCTGTAACTCGTTCATTAATTTCTTTTAAAGCTCTTTCGCCTCCATCTCTATAATAATTGCTAATTTTCTCTGCGTAGTCTAGCCATACACAATTTGCACAACCAGACATACAACAAGTAGTTGGTTCTTCAGGATATTCTGCTAAAATTTGTTCAGCAACTTCACGAGGTTGTTTTAATTTACTCTTCCCGTTTTTATCAGTTTTAGACTTTGAATCTTCGCCTTTATCATTCGAAAAGCAATATAAAAATGTTAGGTTATAGTTGTATAATATTTGCCTTGTTGGATTTCCTAATTGCATTTAAATAACTAGAAACTATCTAAATAGAAAATAGAAAAAGTACTTACGAAATCTGCAAGCAGATACCATATTTTTTTAAGTAATTAATAATAAAAAAACTAGCAAATCTTTAACATTCAATACAAGTTCATATAAAAATCATAAATTGTTATTACAGCGACATCTATTATTTACACACCGGTTAAAATGACAGCAGTTTTAAGATTTAACATAACCTAGTAAACTTTTCTTGTAAATACACGTGTTTATCTAATTCATGCAGAAAAATGCAGAAACAAGAGAAAAGAAGTGCAGATGATTCAGATAATGCACAAAATCAAACTAAAAAATTTAAAAAAAACTTTGAGAAACCTATACGTAAAGGTAAAACATTTAATAATAACTCTCAGCAGACACCAACTGAGAAACCAAATTGGAATGATCTTAAAAAACAAAAAAAGGAACTAAAACTGAAACGTAAAGAACAGAGAAATAAGGATTTGTTTAGTATAATTGTAGAAGCTAAAAAGTTAGCTGAAACTCTTCGGCAAAAAAAGATAGATGGGGGCAAAGATGAACGTTTCAAGCTTGTTAAACGTTTACATAGTTTATTGGGCGGACATGATTTTTATGCGAAATTAGTATTAGGACATGACACTGCCCGAATTGTACAATATTTATTAAAATTTGCACCAGAAGATATAAGAAATGCAATTGCAAAAGAACTTATTCCTTTAACTGTTGAGATGTTGCAATCAAAGTATGGGAGATATTGTCTTAAGAATATGCTTAAGTATGGAAACAATGAGACTAGATCTGCCTCGATTCGGGCTATGTATGGAAATGCTGTTAAACTCACCAGTCATAGTGTTAGTTCCAGTGTTTTTGAATATATTTATACTACATGGACTTCACAAAAACAAAAACACCATTTTATACAGGAATTTTTTGGAGATATATATAAAAAAATCAAAGATGAGAAAGTTAAGCACTTAAGGGATGTTTATGCAGATAGTCCTAATATGAAAGCAGCTGCTCTTGCATCTACAAAAGCCAATTTATCACGAATCATGACCAAACTCTGTTTAGATTCAGGATTAGTACAATCAGTTTTATATCAATATTTAACTGAATGCAGTATTGAAGATCGTACAGAATTTATTAGTCAATTATCTCCACACGTAGTTGTTCTTAGTAATAGTAAAGATGGTGTTCGAGTGGTTATGAAATGTATTTGGCAAGGTACCAATAAGGACAAAAAGGTAAAATTACATCAATTAATTATTACTGTTATAAAATTAAAGTTTTTTTCAGATAATTATAAAAGCAATTAAAGAGCATGTAATTGATTTATCAAAACATGAACATGGCCATGGTACAGTAATTACTCTTTTAGATGCTACAGATGATACTGTCTTAATAAATAAAATGATATTATCCAAAATTTTAAGTCAAGTACAAGAGTTAATTGTTGATGAATGGGGCCGTAAAGTATGTGCACATGATCAATAGAAATGCAACATCTTCTGAATTATGTATTTTCTAGATTTTATTGTGGCTTGTAGCTCCAGCAAATTCAACACATTTTCATCCAATATTTATTAAAGAACTAGACGAAGGCAGATATATGTCTACAAGTAAAAAACCATCTGAAGCTCGAAGATTAGAGATATTAAACTATACAATTGCCGAATTACTAAAATTGGTAACAGAGGATCCAAACTTTTGGTTATCAAAAGCTACTATTTCTATTGTTACAGTTGCAATTTTAAAAGCACGTAAGTTTGTAATAATTGTGGGTGGTTTCATGCTCGCATGCAATTTGAATAGAAGCGTTCATGCGAGGACCCGACTCCTTGGTGCATTCAAAACTTTATTAGGAGGGGGGGGGGCTGCGATTACTTTCAATCATTTCCAAAAATCTTATTCCGCTTTTGTTTATCAACAAAATGATTGTGCAGTTGATTTGCTATTAATTGTGGAGGACTGCAATTCGAATGGTGGAAATACGGCACTTAGTTTTTAATTATTTTTTTAGAAACTAAATTAATTGTGAATTGCGAATAAAATCGAATGTACACATTCGAATTCAAAGTGGCACATTTCTACTCAAGAAAATTGCCTCCATCGCTTAGAAATGTGCCACTCTTTCCTTGAATATGCACACGCTTCATTTTAAAGGATTTATTTACATTAATCTTCTCTCTTTAAATTAAAAAAAAAATCAAAACAATATTTTGATTTGAAAGAAAAGATTAATGTAGATAAAACTAATTAATTAAAAATTATAAAACCGCAGTGGGTCTCCCTAATTTTTTCTTTAGTTTTAATAATTTTCTAAAAACTTATTCATTTTTTTTTATTAAGAATTTGACTTTCCGGTTAATTTATATAGAACTTGGGGTCGTGGGGCGGGGGAAATCTAGAAGCCCTTTTCCTGCTTAAGCTCTATGGTTTTTTTACGGCTTATGAAAAAAAAAGCAATAGGAATACAATTTATTCAAAATTGGCTATTCAAGAAAAAAATGTCTTAGTTTTTACAGTAGTGCTCGCATATTCTTTTGCGCCAAACCTGTTTGTAATCTACGTTTTTTAGTGATCGACAAAAATATATAATATTCATTATTTTGTAGGGTACAATAAAGAAGCATTAGAAGCCATAGCTAAGATAATAACTGATAAAAATTGGAAAGTTGATGGTGAAATGGGCATAGAAAATGCAGGATTGCATATGGCATTAAAAAAACTTATACAACATACTAAAAGTGTTACAGATCCAGATCAAAATGGTTTTGGGCAAATTATAGTAACTTATCTTACCAATGAAACAGTAAGTTAGCATTTTGTTGTAAAATATAATGTAATTAGCATTATGTTCTAGTTGAAGACTTGGTTAGATCTAAATAGGGGATGCTTTTTATTAGTTTCTATATTTGAAAATGGACCCGACGAGACTCAAGAATCACTTAAAAAAATGTTATCATCACATTCAAAGTACCTTTCTAAGCAGAGTACTTCTGGAGCGAAAATTTTATCTAAAAAATTGGACTGACATTAATTATAACAATCATTTCAATGGTGTAAATACAAGGAAAAAGTTTAAATATGTATATTCAAAATACTATATACAAGAATAAAACAATTTCGTCTATATTTTTATGCTTCAAATACTTGTTAAGAACTACAACTGCGCTGTATTAATACATTAGGATACTGTTTTTTCCACATTGTTACCTTAAAAAAAAGCATTAAAAATAAAAACGGCCTGTATGTTTAGTAAATTTCAATGCTTACTTGTTCTTGTTTTATCGCATCACAAAAACTTATGTCTAATAATTCCAATTTTAGAAGAGAGTCTAAAATCCTTTCACATATATCACCAGAAATATTTTTAATCCCTAATAAATCCAACTGTGTTAATTGCTTACAAGATCTAATAATAGGTAATAGGAGGTGATCACTTACACCTCTCCATCCTGATATAATTAATCTGAAATATTTTCATTAAACTAAGATGTCAATTTGTAATTTGCTAATTGTAGAAGGGAACCTTTAATATATTTTAAGAAGAGTCACAAGTAAAATATGTGATCGAAAATCAGATTTTTCAATAAAATAAAAACTTATAAGTATTCAATTGTTATTTTAATTGGCTTTAGCAAAAATATGTGAATTACTGTAGGAACATCTGAAAGAACAACCGAATAAATAATTTACAGTGTTTCTCAAAAATATAAATATATTATTTTTAAATTTTTGTAGAACATTAGGTATATACAAATTATGTATTGTTTTTTAAAAAGTGTTTTCGATAAACGAAAAAGAAAAGTTACATACTAAGATTTTACTAGAATTTTACGCACATACAGTGGAACCTCACATAACGAGCATAATTCGTTCCGGAGTCTTTCCCGTAATGCGAAACACTCGTTAAGCGAAACAATTTTTACCATATAAATTGATGTAAAATACCATAATGCGTTCCATGCCGAAAAAAATAATCAAAAATTGAAATTTTCAAAAAAATACTCCAAAAAACGTTACGTGTGACATTTGTTCAAAGAAAAATACATATAAATTGTTAAGAAGCCTGAGTCATCTTCATCTTTTCTTATTAACATACCTATTTCCTTTTTACTAGAAATCTGACGAGACATTTGTTTTTGCCTACGCTTCCAAATTTGGTAAAAATGTGACACCGCATTATCATTAAATAAATTTCTAACGCGCATAGTCACTGCCAAATTAGGGTGATGCTTCTCAATGTACGAAGCTACAGTTTGCCATAATTTCAGCATTTTGCCAGACGATTGTTGCTTTGTTGTTATGCGAAACTTCGCTCCTTTAGCCAGTCATTTTTTTTAGAATTTATATTGCTCGTTATGCAAATCACTCGTTATGCGAGGTGTTCGTTAAGCGAGATTCCACTGTATTCAGTTATTGAATATGTGCCTACAATTCTGCTATTAAAATTTATATTATACAGGGTGTTTCACGACGAACTTACACTATCTTTATATTGAAAACTACTCACACGATTTTTATAAAAATTGGTATAGAGGGATAACAAGTTATGGCGAATTCAGGGAAAATATTTTGAAAGACATGCCACTTCCGGTTATACCGGAAGTGAACAGCAACTTTGTTATTTTAAATAGAACACCCTATATATTATTTTTTTTTTGGGATTCTACATTAAATTTTAATATTACTTTATGTAAAATATCCTATACCTAAAATGTATACTTTTCAAGATATTAATTTTTTAATGAATAATTGTCAGTTTTAGACCCTTATATTAAAAATTCTATGTGAACATCCCCTATACCAAATAAAATGAGTCTTGCCGGGTTAATGATTAGGAAGATCAAGCTAATTGGGGACCTCTTCAAAATTGTTTTATTGTATACAGGGATAGTAAAAAAAGATGTAGAAAGTTAAACTTCAAAAAAGTCAAATATCTTAATTTTTTTAAATGAAACCACCACTTTTTTTTTCTTTTACTGAAATCTACGGCCAAAAATAAGGGGAGTTTATGTTTACTTTCCTATACCTAAACCTAGGCGTTTTTGAGATATTACCAAAAGTTTAAAAGTTTTTATTATTTCTGCCTTATTGTTGCTTATTAAAAGTAGGCCATGTTATTAATTTTTTTAATTTAGTAGGCCGTATATGTAGCTCTCTTAAGTAAATATTAATTACTATTATTTGTGGTTATTGGCACTTTTACCAACTGATAGATATAGCTCGTTTGGAATCAAACAATAAAGATTATGTAAATTTATTTTTAATACATGGTGAATGTGACAGAGTTATTACTAGAACATGTATTTTATTTGCTACAAGACATCCAGATCGACCACGAACCACCCGTGACATCATGAAAAAATACTTAAAAATTTAACACAATTTTGTTGTTTAAACAAAAAGTTAAAAAAGTGAAGCCTATTGTTGATAATAATATTAATACAATCAATGTCCATGGATACTAGGCTGCTTATCCCAAAGGGTAATAAAGCACATGTTCTAGTAATAACTCGGTCACATTCACCATGTTTTAAACAATAAATTTACATAATCTTCATTGTTTGATTCCGAACGAGCCATATCTATCACTTGGTAAAAATGCCAATAACCACAAATAATATCAATTAATATTTAATTAAGAAAGCTGCATATACGGCCTACTAAATTAAAAAAATTAATAACATGGCCTACTTTTAATAAGCAACAATAAGGCACAAATAATAAAATCTTTTAAACTTTTGTTAATATCTCAAAAATGCTTAGGTTTAGGTATAAGAAAGTAAACATAAACTCCCCTTATTTTTGGCCGTAGATTTCAGTAAAAGAAAAAAAAAGTGGTGGTTTCATTTAAAAAAATTAAGATATTTGACTTTTTTGAAGTTGAACATTCTACATCTTTTTTTACTAGCCCTGTATACAATAAAGCAATTTTGAACAGGTCCCCAATTAGATTGATCTTCCTACTCATTAACCCGGCAAGACTCATTTTATTTGGTATACGGGATGTTCACATAGAATTTTTAATATAAGGGTCTGAAACTGACAATTATTCATTAAAAAAATTAATATCTCGAAAAGTATACATTTTAAGTATAGAGGATCTGATAGAAATTATCACTGTAACTATTAAAAATTGTCATGTTGTAAAAAGTACAACGCGCGCCCGCTGGTGTTATACCATAGTGCGCGCCCGTCCGAAGGTTAAGAAAAAAAAAAGACTTTTTCTCTACCATTATCTAATGAGCAGATATTATAATTTTTCTGAAGAAAAAAAAGTGCGACTTTCAACCCCGTGTCAGGGATGGTTGTCATAGAGTCTGGGGTAGGTAATCACCCGCTAAATAAAAGGTAAAATACAAAACGACAAAACAAATGCATATGCTATTCCTAACCTATTCTATCTAACGAACTTAGGTTATGGTAACAAAAATGACAAATGTATAATTATAGCCAATCGTTTATGTAGTAAAACTCCTAGAAACCAATAAAAAAGGCCGCACATATTCATGGTTACTTTGCACAGGTGACAACTAGACCCCGTTAACTTGAGCCAACTTTCCCCAAAACAGTTTTGGACAATAAACTCGCAAAATAAATTTAAATCAATGGTCATTTAAGAAACCATATGAATAATGTCATGAAGCATATCTTAAACATCATAAATACACGAAAAAGTATATCACTATGCAAAATTTAAATATACTTACGAGACTCAACGCAGATTCACAAAAAATTACTTTCACTGTACAAAAAATACAAACGAAATATTTCTTATACGGTATTTCAGAGCGAACTGAAGTGAAGTACGCAAGGAGGTATTGTCCTCGGGCTTCTTTGACACGAGTAAACAAATTTATTAATCCATTAGGTTTGCTGTTATGGCTTATGGTGACAACCTACCCGTGACACAACCATACCCGGTCTCCCCTACTGTACATGTACGTAATTCTAACATACGACTTGAGAACAATGAATCCTATCGTACAAAAGTTGGTTTTTAAAATTATTACAGAATCGTAAAAACAGCTTTTTTTGTGTGCAAATTTAATCATTTAACTCTTTTAATTTCGGAGGCCAAAATTATCGTAAAGAGCATGTTTTTAAGAATTTTTTGAAAAACTCTCGGTGCTTTGCCCTTATCAAAATTTCATTTTTCCTACGCAAAAGAATCGCTCAGTAATACACTAGGGGAAAAAATTAAAGGGTCAAAAAAAATTCTGATATTTTATGGTTTTTTGACAGCCTGTATTTCAGTGAAAAATGGTCGTATCTAAAATTTAAAAAAATCATTTTGAAGCTCTAACTATCCTAGTTTTCAGATCTTTTATTAAAAAATTTTTATGAGCCACTGTTATCATGCAATCTTAAGCAATACCGCGCAAGAAAAATTTTGCAAATTTGTTTCTTTTTCGTTGAGTCGCCACGGACTTACAAATTTTTTTTCAGCTAAACCATTATATGTAACAGATAGCCTGTTTATTCAGCTTCAAGTTTCTTTTTTTAAAACCTTGATACGATTTTTTTTTACCGAGATACAGGACGTTAAATAGAAAATCATCTTTTGTATTCCATCATTGATATCTCAGTAAACAATAATCGTACGGGAAATTGTAAAAAAGTTTTGGAAACTGGAATAAACGCCCTTTAAGAAACTGCTATGACCTTTATGAAAATTTTTTTTTCAATCTTTAACTTCAATTTGAAAACACATGAAAAATGGAGTATTTTTGGATTTTTAGAAAATTGACGGCCAAGTTACAAATATTTATGAAATGAGAAATGTTGAGCGTGACTTTTATAGCTGAATATGTATAAGAAAAAGTCCCTATTATGAGACGATGTCCCAATTTATGATACATTACGTGAATACATTAATTTATTCAAAAAGTACACAATAATCCTTTTAAAAAATACAAAGAATACATAACTTCATCAATTTTGAAAGCAATTTACTAAGTTTGCAATTATTCTTTTGTTATTGTTTAAAGAAAAAATATAAAAGTACTTATAAGCGGTTTGACATTTGCACTTGAATCCACGCCCTGAGCAAAGTTGGGCGACAACGACTATTCAATTTTTCAGTCGCGTTAAATTTAATTGCCACTTCTATTTATATATGTGCATTATATGATATTTGAAACCTAATGAGTATTAGATTTCAATTCTATAAGCATTTATGCTATTTTATGACTATTTTCGACCTTATCATTAACACCTAGACTTATAAACTTGGACGTACCGGTTATATGAGACCCTTAAGAGAGTGTATCGCGCAATAGGGACTTACTATTTTTTAACTGTCTCAATAATGGGGACCTGTATCATGAGACACTGGGGCCATACACCTTTAAAGTGTCTCATAAATAAGGACACAGCGGTTCCCATTACAAAAGCTTATTTTTAAGTATCTTTAAATTAATATTTAGTGCAAACTCAAAATATTAATATAAAAATGATAAAACATAGGGTAAATGCGCCAGACAGCTGTCCGGCTCCTGATCTCTGCCCGTCAGCAATAAAATTTGTAAAAACAATAAAACACGACTTGTTAAACAAACTTGTCATGCGCTATTTAGTTACACTCATATTTAGTATTAATTATAATACCTCAATTTCTGTTATGACTTTCTGTATAGATTTCTTGTTAATGCAAATAAAAGCAAGTGCAACGGTTCTCTCAATTCTAAGTTTTGTGATTCAAAGTGGTAGTGCGCAAACATTTATTTAACAGTAAGTTTTTCATATAATTCTTCGTTATAAATCTTAGAAGTAATTAAGTATAAGGTATCATATGTTTCTTTATCATTATAGATAAAATTTAGATAATTTGATTGAAATTGTTAAATATAATTAAAAGGCCGCTAAACGGTTCAAATAAATTTGCGATATTCGATTTCGCGGCTGCCGCGGCCGAAAACGGCAACTGTTACATTGCCAATTAATTATGTTTATTTGTATTAAGGCTTACGTATTTTCCGCTCTTTTTTGATAAACCTCGTAGAGTTTATTGTTGGGAATGTTGTGTCTAATTTTCGGCCGCCCAAATAACAATGTTTTTTAAATTATACGGTCTTAAAGAAGGCCTGAGAAACAGTATGATTTTGCCGGTTATCGAATACTACTGTTTGTAATGATTTTATAGAGGCATATAAAAGGGTCGGTTGTCGGATACGTATTAATATTTCGTTTTTTATAGATGCCATCTTTTAAAAAGTGTAAGAATAAATAAAAAAACAAAAAACAAAACACAAAACACAAGGTGCTCAACCATAAAAAGAAAATTATATTCTTATCCAGAAGAATGTCTTAAACGAGCCCTCTATGAAATTCGGGAAAATGGACTATTCATGCGTAAAGCGAGCAAAAGATATGGGGTTCCTAGAACAACAATTCAGGATAGGATTCATGGCCGAGCGGAAGATACTTTAAAAAAACCAGGACCTGCACCTTTTAATAACGAAAATTCATTGCTCGAACTGTGATGGTGAACTTAATAGTGATACAGAAGAGAACAACGACAAAAATATTGGATGCGATTCTTGTACGCGATGGTATCACTTAAAATGCACCAAATTTATGGAATTTTTATATGAGGAAGCTGCAAATGAGGACTATAAATGTGATTTTTGTGGTTGAATAAAATCAATTAAAGTTAAGGAAACATTTTGTACAACTTCAGAATTGTTTATTAATACATTTTAAGAATAGTTATTGATGTTTTTTATGCTTAGATTGACAATTTGAACATAATTTAGCTCGATGTTGTAGACAAAATATAAAGTAATTTGTAATCGGTCGTCGTAAAATTTATGATGACTAGCCTTCTAGGGTTAATAAAGTTTGCATTTCTTGCTAATAAATAAAAAATGTGACTAACTAGCTAAAATAACTAAAAATAAATAATAAAATATGCGATTAGCTAGCTAAAATAACTAAAATTGAACGTCGCATTGTCGGGCCAAGGTCCAGCTTATACAATGTCGATAAATAGTGTTTGAAGGCCGAGCAATGGTAATATTGCACATTTTTAAAAGAAGTCTAGTTTCTTAAATTAATTCTAGTTTTTAAAGACTTTTTATAGCTGAATCTAAAATAACAATAGACTAAGTTATCAGAACAAAAAAAAAATACATTTAGAAGAATTTTAAATTTTCTAGCTCAGTTCAAACTTCAAATTTTAGTTAACAGGCCGTCAACCGGCGCATTTACCCTATGTATCATTTAATTTAAATTGTGTTTTACACTAAAACTGATTAAATAATAGCGCTAATGTTTGACCTACCTAGAAATGTGTCTCATAATAGGGACTTTTACCTTACCCTAAAAAACTCTGTGAAGTTACAATTCGATCTACCAAACCTTTCCTATTGTTTTACACAATCAAACTTTTGAAAAGAATTAAAGGGTCACGTTTCTTGTCGCTAAAAAAATTATAATCATAATTAAAATGGAAAATAAACATTTCTATTGCAAAAAACATTTAAATAAATGCAAAAAAAAATTTTTTTTTAAATTAAAAATTTTTTTTTTTAAATATTTTTGAATTTTTTTTTGAATAAGCTAAAGCTTTTTTATTTATAAAAAACAATGTCCAATCGTTTCTAGTTCGATTACGATTTCTTTACCGCCGGCATTAGTGTTACCCAAAGCGTACTACGTGGAGGTTATGCGGTCGGATTTACGCTTCATACCCTGACGGCGGTAAAGAAATCGTAATCGAACTAGAAACGATTGGACATTGTTTTTTTATAAATAAAAAAGCTTTTTCAAAAAAAAATTCAAAAATATTTAAATTTTTTTTTTTTTTTGCATTAATTTAAATGTTTTTTGCAATAGAAATGTTTATTTTTCATTTTAATTATGATTATAAATTTGTTAGCGACAAGAAACGTGACCCTTTAATTCTTTTCTAAAGTTTGATTGTGTAAAACAATAGGAAAGGTTTGGTAGATCGAATTGTAACTTCACGGAGATTTTTAGGGTATATTCAGCTATAAAAGTCACGCTCAACATTTGGCATTTCATAAATATTTGTAACTTAGCCGTCAATTTTCTAAAAATCCAAAAATACTCAATTTTTCATGTGTTTTCAAATTGATGTTAAAGATTAAAAAAAATTTTTTTCATAAAGGTCATAGCAGTTTCTTAAAGGGAGTTTATTCCAGTTTCCAAAACTTTTTTGCAATTTCCCGTACGACTATTGGTTACTGAGATATCAATGATGGAATACAAAAGATGATTTTCTATTTAACGTCCTGTGTCTCTGTAAAAAAAAATCGTATCAAGGTTTTAAATAAAGAAACTTGAAGCTGAATAAACAGGCTATCTGTTGCATATAACGGTTTAGCTGAAAAAAATTTTGTAAGTCCGTGGCGACTCAACGAAAAAGAAACAAATTTGCAAAATTTTTCTTGCGCGCCATTGCTTAAGATTGCATGATAACAGTGGCTCCTAAAAAATTTTTAATAAAAGATCTGAAAACTAGAATCTTGGAGCTTCAAAATGATTTTTTTAAATTTCAGATACGACCATTTTTCACTGAAATACAGCTTGTCAAAAAACACCATAAAATATCGGAAATTTTTTTGACGCTTTAATTTTTTCCCCTAGTGTATAGGATATTTTATTTTAATAAAAATAATTCTTTTTAACACAATACCCGAGCGAAGCTGGGCGGGCCAGTTAGTTGGTAATAAAGTCAGGATAAAATTACTGCCAAAAACTTGTACAAATTATTGCATCAAACGTTGAGTCTGGATTCGATTCTCTAAATTTGGATTCCTACGATGTCTTAAGAGTTGTTTTGGTTTGTAGATTTGGAATAAACGAAAGAAGAATAATGATAAAAATAATATTCCCTGTCCAAAAACAAAGAACACAATTAAATTTTTTTAAAAATATAGTGAGACATGTATACCCATTGTCAACTGTATCCTAGTATACCTAATCTTCTACAAAATGTATTTATCTTTGAAAAAATGTATTTATATTTGTGAGAAACGTTGTAAGTTCATTTGTTCTAAACAAAAATTGAAATAGAAGGTAAAAATTTTCACGTAAAAGCAATCGTGTTCAAAAGTAGCTCAAAAAGTGATGGTTAATTTTAATTTTACCTTCGTAAATCTTTACAGCCAAGAGCTATCCTTTCAAGACAATCGCCCGGTTCGTTGAGAATAAAACACCATCCAACATCTAATTCTATTAAATGCGAACATCTTGCAAGATACGCCACTCCTTCAGATGATAAAGAATGAGTTTTCCATGAACTCCAACTATTTAGTTTACGATTATAAGTTGCTACAGTTTCAGCAATTTGATCCAACTTTTTCAAAAATTCACAAAAATCTATAATACTTCGAAAGGAAAAATAAAAGTATTTTTAAAGTTTCAACTCACCAATTATTAAATGTTTCAAGTCAGGGTTTGACATTAAAATCTTAATCAGTGCTTCATCTACAATAGCTGTGGAATATAAATCTAAAGCAGTTAATTTTGTTAAATTGGCTAAAGCAGAGAATTGAATTAGAATAGATTGACAATTCCTCAATCGTAAATCTAAAAGCATTAATTTCAGTCTTGATTCGATATTTTAATCACCCCTGTTACCAGTCAAATAATTACAGTAGCTAATTTTTTCTAAAGAATTATTTTTTATGAAATTGCACTGACCCAAAGATAAATGTGTTAAATTTTTACCATACTCTTCAATAAATCTGAAATATACACAATTGATTAAAATCATTAAAAATTAATGACTGCATACTCTATAAAATAGTCTTCCGAAATTCGTTTATTTATTCCACACCAAGATAGGTCTAGTTTCTTCATATTTTTACTTCTCGTCATAAAATATTTCAACGTTGTATCATCAATTTTATGCCAATACCTCTAAAAATAATGCAAGAATATAAAATTAATAGCATATAGCAAATAAAATTACCTTTAAACTAATTTCTCGATACAAAGCAGGATCTAAAGAAATTAAATGCCATCTCTTGTTCACTTGGGCACTTCTACATAATGATCGTAGGTCTAAATACTGAAATATGTGAATCATTACTTCATACTACAAAATACATATATTAATAGAAGAAAGCAAAACGTAACAGCAATTTACAGGTAAAGCAGAGAATAAATCATCTTGCTTTTCTAAATAACAAGTCTCAGGATGTATTGATTTGTTATTATTGCAAGAAATGCAAGGATCTAATAATCTTTTTTGCAAAAGACTTGATTGTAGCATTGATTTTGGTTTATATCCAGCTAATAATACTGCATCCAAAGATGTATGATATTCAAGTAAACTTTGATTCAAATCGATGCGTATTTCACTTAAAATTTTTAAAATAAAATTTTTGAAACTCTGTGTATTATAACTTACTTAATTAATTCTGTTATTAGTCTTATTTCTGGACTAAACTTCCTTGATGTCTGTATGCACCGTTCTGGTGGTTTCTCCCATAATAAAATCCATGTTCCTAAAATAGTTTTACCCCAAAGTTTTACTACAGCACCAGGATTATAAGTTTCATATATGCTAACACTATGAGGTATAACTGGATATTCAAATCTACAAGTGTATAAAACATTAAATTGGAATTCAATAAACTATAGTTATACCTGACTGTTACAAAGTCTTCTGATGCTATAGGATCAATGTCTTGAGGCATGTAATGCGATTGAGCAGATTTACTTTGATTCCACCATTTTCCATATGATCTCTGCAGTGATTTACTTAATCATGGAAAAACAAAAACCAAATAAACAGTACTTACAAGCACGTAAGTATCAGGGAAATCTCCGTACATAGGATACTTGGCAGGTTTCCCAATAAGATTTTCTGGAGCATACAGAATACTTAATACACTGTTATATTTTGATGTATAATTAGTTACACTTTCTACAAATTGTTCTAAAAAGACCATATTACTAAATAATAACTCAAGAGCTGTATTTTCATTCTTAGACATTATTAAAAACTTAAGGTTAGAATCTGAAGACTTCAGAATGACTCCAATAGATGGCACTCGTATAAAGATTTTTAAATGTTGTAATTTTCACCAAAAGAGCGATAACTATGAAGTAAATTAAAAATAATTATAAAAAAAACAAAAAATGATTAAAAATATTACTTAATAAAATAAAATAATTATCAAATGATTACATTTTATATACAATTAACAAATGCTCGTTGCTTTAAGAACACAATAATTTAATCGATTCCTTGTAACGTTAGTCATATCAAAAAATACGTGTCTATTTGTTAATAAAATTGACCTTGTTGCATTTGGAAAACAACCTTTGTTACGGTCGTGTGCGCACGTTGTATTACAGAGTATTTTGCATTTTATTTCATGGCATTGTTGAATTAGTATATTAATTTAAAAAAAGCCGAAGAAGAGTTTAGTCATAAATACGATGAAGACTTTATTGGTGTTAGCTATTTTATCAATTATTTATATTGGAGTAAGTAGTTTTTTTCAATTAAAATGCAGTGTTTTTCGTTTCAAAATAACTATTTTAAAGACTTGATTTTTATAAATATTTTTAGTTTGTCGGCTCTGCAACAAAAGACGAGAACGATTTATTATTTCCCTTAAACAACGAATGTTTTACAATCTTAGGATACGACAAAAGTATTATACAAGTTGATGATGATAATTTCATGATAGAAAATGAACCCAAGCTGAATAATTATTTTGAATGCTCTTGGAAGAAAGATGGCCTTATAACTAATGAAGGAGTTGTTAATGTTTTTAAAATGCAACGTTTAATGAATCAAAAATTAATAAAAGTCGATAGTTACATTAGGGATTACCTAATATTAACTGCAATGAAGAAATGTAAAGACGTAGAAGGAAAAGACATTGGCCATAGTTGTGTTAAAATGTATAATTGTTTATATGGAAGCTTAATTGAAACTTACTCCAAACTACAGGAAGCAAAAGAAGAGGTATAATTAGTTAATGATATGGTTTTGTTATGTACATTTCAATTTTACTATTTAATAAGTTTTTTAATCACAAATCGCAAACATGTTGTTAAATAACTTAGTGATAGTTTTAATTCTAAATTATTGTGTACCTACACAGATTTTTTTAAAAATAAATCGTTAATATTTTAAATGTGAGAGTCCTATTTTATGGGTACCCTTATTTTCATGCTGCTTTGGAGCGATTGTAGTCATTTTTCTTTCATCGAGTTCTGAACGTAAAGCTTTTATTATCTGAATGAAACTTAGCACACATGTCCACATGTAAAGCAGATACACTAAAAACAGATTGTTTTGAAACATTTATGGGAGTATAGCAAAATAGATAATTAGAAAGATGCTCACAAGAAAGAAACCCTCCAAGATTGCTATATAAAATCAAATCCCCAAGGCCATACTCTGCGTTCTTTAAGCAAATCATTATATAAATGTGAAGACCAGCCATTACAAGCACGTACAAGAAATAAGTAACCAAAAATGGATACAATAACCAAGGCTTACACTGTAATAAATAATTTTGTATTAAAACTATTAGAAATAATAATTGTATTTTTTGTAGACATTTCAATTTGACTTAAATTACAAATTAAATCAAAATTTTCAAATACTTAATATTTAAAAAAAGCTGTACCTGAAGCGATCCCAGAAGAAGAAGAACACAGGTGAATATCAAAAGTATAAAAAATGCTGCTACATACGTTAAATATGGTTGAATATCTATAAAAAAATAGTACGTATAAAAAAATTATTTAAATTGCAATTAAAAAAAAAGGACCGGGTTAGTGTTAGTATACAAATATAGTTGTTTAAGTATGTTTAGGTGGATACGTTAATTAATAAATTAATAATAAAACATTACCTCTAATAAAATCCTCGAAAACCGAAAGCTCTTCCGAAAATTCTTCTTTAGTATTTTCTTCCGTTTCCTCTATTCTTTGTACGCATAGCGTTAACCAAACAGAGGCTTGTATCTAAAATAAATATTTCTTTATTTACTTAATTATGTAGAAATTTCAAACATATTACTCACCAGTGTTAAAATTCCGGTAATTATCGAACCAAATCGTACAGAAAACCAAAAACAGAAAATTTGCATTGCGACCATTCTGAATTGTATTTTTAATCTATTTGTCCGCTTCTTTTGTAGTTTGTTTATTTTTAATACTGCTTTTCGATAGTTTTGTAATAAAATAATAAGCTGGATATTGATTAAAAGATTTCAATCTAATGTAATGTAATTTTTATGAACGTAATCGTCGCTTTTAGGTAGAAAATAAACTAAAAAAATCATAAAAAGAAAAATATAGGTAAGTAGGTATTTTATATTTTATAAAACCTTAAAATTGAGAAATAAGCATGATATATTTTTGCTTTAACAAATAATTCTCATTTTAAAGTATATTTTTTGCTACTTATTACAATCACAATTTTAGTTAAAAGAATCACAAAATTACTTGATAACATTTCTGGAAAAGAATTTTCGTAGAAGTATACTATCGAAGTAAAAAGTATTGACCCCCGACTTTACAAGCTTATAACTCTATAACTACCGAATAATTCTAAATAAAACAAACTACTGCTTATAGATAATTTATTACTACAAATCCATGAATAATTTTATAATTTTACAAGAGGTTAATTTATTAAATTAATTTTATTTATGAGCAATTCTTATGTTCAATAACACAGCCACACAAAAAAAAGTCATGATCGGGTCAGAAGGTCAGACCATAAATTCTATATGTATTTGCGGTCGCTGAATCAGAATCCGGGGTCAAAAATACCCCTGCACGTCTGAGTTCCGACATAACCTCAAAAAACCTATTTTATAGGCAATTAAATATTTTAACGTTGTGATTCAAGCTGTAAAGTAACCAACCGGTTATTATCACATGAACCCTTTACCTTATTACTCCATAACCTCGGGTAAATGAAGTAGGCCACACATTGAAAGCAGGTGTGTTAAAACCCATACCTGCTTGTGTGGCTATCATCCTGCCTCCACCTGCTTCAATTTCCAAGTTAGCCACACTTACGGTTTTCGAGATATTTCAAAAAGAAATTCTGTGACCAACTTCTGACTTGGCCACACTTTGGAAGCAGGTTTTATAAAACCTATACCTGCTTGTGTGGCTATGTTTCCACATTATCCTGCTTCAAACCGCAAGTCAGCCACACTTACCGTGTCGGAAATATTCGACAATAACTTTTGTGGCCAACTTCTGACTTGGCCACACATTGGAAGCAGGTTTCATAAAACTTATACCTGCTTGTGTGGCTATGCTTCCACATCATCCTGCTTTGCATTTTAATACAGCAACACTTATTATTCTTTAAATAATATTAAAAACGTAATTTTAATTTTTTAAAATATTTTAAAAAACATAAGTACGTGCGTCATTTTTCCGAAATTAGTATCTATAATTGAAATTAATTAAATTTACAAATTGCTTTATTGTTTTATTAAATATAATACATATGCTTAAAAGATGCGGGCGAAACGATGATAAAAAGGTAAGCTTTTTTAAAGCGCCAACTTAATTTTATATGACACTTGATAGTGTTATAATAAACTTATTGTCGGCATTCACAGATTTGTTGGTAACAGTTCATCTTTGTTCAAAAAATTAAATACATACCTATCTAAATGTAGTTTTAATCTTTCCATCGACTGGCATTTTTCATTGAGCAAAAAATGTACAAAATCAGTTAACATTTTATATTTATTATAGGCAACAACAAAATATATATGTATACATACATATACATATGTATAATTATTTTAAAATTATAACATCAATCATTTAAAATTTGTTAAAATAATAGATAAATACTAATAATATTATGCAAATTTAAGTGAAAGTAAAAGTATAAAAAATAAGTTGTCTAAAAAAACTATTCTAACGAGATATAATTTTTAATTCTCGTTATTAACAGAATAATTTGAAATCTACGTTGTAAGCCAATGGTTTTTAATAAACTTAACACTACAAAATTAGCAAAAATAGTAATGATAGATAAAAAGTTAGTCGGACTAATAATGAGTATTAAAATTAAAGCAGCTGATATTCTACATTAAATTAAAAAAGAATGTTATTCGTATCAATAGACCGAAGGTAACAAAATTCTAAAATGATAAGTTGACGTAAAAATTGTACACCAAACAAATATTAATTAGTTTATAATACATTTGGCAACAACGTCACAATATAAAACTGTTAATACTTTTTCTTTCTTTAACGTGTAATATAAAACTTTAATAACAAATCCTGACCAATGTGAAATTTTTATTGGCATTAAAGATACCGATACGAATTTAAACAAGACATCGAAACAGACATTGACCTTGCTTTAGCTTATTCTGATTTATATTGTTTGAGATAATTATTTTATTAGGTTTTATGCGCTGACAACACGTTAGGTGTATTAATTAGTCCTGTATGAATTTACTTTTTTTAAAAGATATATTAAAAAAATATATGAATATAGCTATGAATATAAACTTGAGTTAACTATCAAAGTAAAAGAAATTAATTATATAATTCTTCACACCTATTTAGACATATTAAAATTTGATTTTAATAAAATCTAAATTAATGAAATATCCAAACATTAATTATAAATGTTGAAACTAGGTGGTAAAAATGTATGACTTATTGATATCTTCTAAAAACAATAAGAATAATACTACATAGTATGTATTCATTATATTCAAAAGGACAAACTCATGTAAGGTGAATCACACATTTTGTTAGGAATAAGGGTCGACACATCTGTATACGGAGCATTAAAATCTGTGGTTCGAATTTTGCTGATAGGTTGTTTTTTCGGTACATGTTAAATAAAAAACAATTGTTTTTTTTTTTAATTACGTAGCATTTGTTCTTTGTATCCCAAATATCATTTAAAAGTAAATATGGTATTTGCCAAAAATTATATTTAATATGACACAAATCATAACATTTTTTTTTAACTATAATTTAAAATATGAATAAGTTTATTTTTCAATGTTGCATAATTTAAGATGATATTTATCAAAAACAGAAAAACAATATATTTCGTACTAATCTAGATAACTGCAGACACATCATGTTCAACTCGAATTATTTAGAACAGCGTATAAAAAAGAGGCTGTCATTGGGATTCGAACCCCAAAATACGTTTTCTTTAGACCACTGCTTTAATCTTTAGAGCAAGGGGGTCTTATCATGACGACGGAATTTTATTTTTTATTTTATTTAGCGGACACGTCTTAGATAATTTGAAATTACAAGCGTTCATTCTTTATAACATCGTGCAAAAACAATACCTAATCGAGAAACTAAAATTGTAAATACTATAAAGAGCAAAAATACTACATAAGCAGTTTCTAGTCATTGTAGAATGAAAGAGCAATCTGATTTAATTCTATATTTTCACAATCTCGTAATACTGTAAACATACGGGCTGGTTGTATTTTGTTTTCATATCTTAAGTGGTTGATAAATAAACATTTCTACAATTACTTCGGAAAAATAAACTTTAATAATAAAACACTGTTAATAATTTTAAGGCCAACCTACCATATTTTAATGTGATAAACTCTTGACTTGATTGTCTTAAGGAGGAGTTAAATCCTCAAGAATAGGTAACTTTTATCCTGCGTTCATAGTACGTACTTATGTTTTTTAAAATATTTAAAAAAATTAAAATTACGTTTTTTAAATTATTTAAAGAATAATAAGTGTTGCTGTATTAAAATGCAATGCAGGGTGATGTGGAAGCATAGCCACACAAGAAGGTATAAGTTTTATGAAACCTGCTTCCAATGTGTGGCCAAGTCAGAAGTTGGCCACAAAAGTAATTGTCGAATATTTCCGAAACAGTAAGTGTGGCTGACTTGCGGTTTGAAGCAGGATAATGTGGAAACACAGCCACACAATCAGGTATAGGTTTTATGAAACCTGCTTCCAAAGTGTGGCCAAGTCAGAAGTTGGCCACAGAATTTCTTTTTGAAATATCTCGAAAACCGTAAGTGTGGCTAACTTGAAAATTGAAGCAGGTGGAGGCAGGATGATAGCCACACAAGCAGGTATAGGTTTTAGCACACCTGCTTCCAATGTGTGGCCTACTTCATTTACCCCATAACCTCATATTTCCATAACCTCACAACTGAACCACCTTAAAACATTCGTAATCTCACATATTAAACACCAACTAAAAAATTTTAACTCAAGTTCTAAACGAAAAAACCTAGCATTAAAACACTGTTTTCCCGTAACCTTGTAACTTTATAACCCCACGACCCCATAATTTTGTAACCTCATAACTCAATAACCACAATAACTTCAGCAATTAAACACTAAATTTTTTTTATTTACGCTGTAAACTAAAAAAACAATTAGACAAACCCTATAATCCCTTCACCCCGTATCCCTATAACCCAATAACGAATAACCAAATAGAAATTGAATGACTAGAGTAAACAAACTTGAAACTAAACCATTAGAATGGACGATCGGTAAAATCAGATTCTGTTTTCGTACTATACCGGGTTTTTTTCTCATTAAATGATCTATGCAACGATTTACGCTTTGTATATTCTTTTGGTGTATCTGGCTTTAGCCTCCAACAGAAATCCGCCATCATATTTTTTTGTTTACAGCTTAAATAAAAAAATTTCAGTGTTTAATTGCTAAAATTATTGTGGTTATTGAGTTATGGGGTTATAAAATTATGGGGTCGTGGGATTATAGAGTTACAAGGTTACGGAAAACAGTGTTTCACTGCTTCGCTTTTCGTTTAGAACTTGAGTTAAAAAATTTTATTTGGTGTTTAATACGTAAGATTACGAATGTTTCAAGGTTGTGAGGTTATGGGAATATGAGGTTATGGAGTAATGAGGTAAAGGGTTTATGTGATAATTACCGGTTGGTTACTTTACAGCTTGAATAACAACGTTAAAATATTAAATTGCCTCAAAATAGGTTTTTTGAGGTTATGTCGGAACTCAAACGTGCAGGGGTATTTTTGACCTCGGATTCGGATTCAGCGACACCAAATACATATAGAATTTATGGTCTGACCTTCTGACCCAATCATGACTTTTTTTTTGTGTGGCTGTGTAATTAATTATAAAAAAAAATTTGCATCGGAAGCAAATTATAAGTATATACGCGTTAGGTGCATCCTTTCAGTATAGTTTAATCAAAGTTTTATACTACTGTGTTAATTAAAAACATAGTTATAATAAAAAATGTGGCCCTACTTTTATTTGTTAATTTAGAAAGATATTTTATAAATGCTTTTTGCATATTGAAGAATAAAACAATTAAATTACCCTACAGAACTGTTAATAAAAATAATATTAATTAAAGCCTTCAAAAATATCAAGTGTATTAGGAGGAAGAGAGAAATGTGGATGTCAGAGGAACGTCAAGAAGTGTGGTTGCGTATTGATTGCACCTACTACTGTCGAAGCAAAAAGTATTGTCACCTCATGTTGAAGGTTCAAATCTAGAAAAATACTCAATATATTTTAAACAAAGTAAATTCGGATTATTGACATTTTATTTTTACGTATCCATAAATAATTGAATAATTTTTTAACAAAGCCTTAAGGATGTACGAGCAGGGTACTGGGTGGGGATTGACCAATCCGGGCGCGCGGTAAAGAGGGTATGGCCGCAGCATTGCGTATGGCAACACTGTGATTATTATGATTATTAAGGCAATGTTATCAGTAAATTCAAAATAAACGTTGAGTGTAACACGTGCGAATATAAAATGATGGAAGGTGAAATGAAATAGAAAACTATCTATCGGGATGAAAATTTACCAGAATTCCTAAAATTAGGTTAGTATTTTTGACACTTACTTTGCTTTAATGGTCTGTAGTGGTGCCATTTAGTTTAAGAGCTAACAAAAGTAAGCTAATTTTCGTAAATATCTCTTAATTTAGTCGGTTTAGTACGGTTTTTTATTTTTTTAATATCTTTATGAATGTCTTAACTTTTAATTAGATAGTTTTTTTTTCATATTCTGGAACAAATTTGGGTGAAAATTATGAAAACGTCGTCTATCCGTCACTTTGCCATAAGACTAATGTTAAATATGCTTACTTTTGAAATCAATTATTTCTTTAAATAGTCGGTTAACCCTCTTCAAATTTTGAGAATTTGTTTAGACATATTTAAACTACATATAAAAAAAATCAAGCATTTTGAGCAAAATGACTTTCGTGCTCGTACATCCTTAATTAGGTAGTTATCTGAATTTTATGTTAAAAAAACTGGGTTGTTTTAACATATTTTACAAATGCCTACTTCTAATAGTTAATTACTAAAAAAATACGCATCGGGAACAAATCAAAATTATGTATATGATAGATTCATCTTTTTCGTATAGTTTAATTAAAAATTTATACGTTAATTGTAAAAAGAGTTACAAGCATTGGTTTGATCCCACTTCAATTCCCTCACTTGAAAAGATATTTTGCAAATGTTGATTGTATATTGTAGTGCAAAACAAAATAAATTACCCTGTAGTAAACTAAAATTAAACTATATATATTTTAAATTTAAAAAATTCAAATTATGCTCCGCGAAAAGAGAGTTGCAGTCGTTTAGGAGACGTAGAGAAGTGTGAGGTATGACTCGACAGCGCACAGAACTTCTACAATTATTACGAAGCGGCAAATAACACACTCATATATAATTATAATTTATAATTATAAGTATATATTTGTTTAAATATTAAATACTGTACAACTGTATTGAAATCACATTTTACATTTTACCAACATTCTTCAGATTTTTGTCTTCGATAAATCCTTCGCATTTCGATGTGGATTTCTCAACATCGCTATCATCTTATTTAGTATTGAATTGATAAAAAACTGCAAAATATTGTTTGCAAATGCAAGTGATAAATAATTCGATATGTGTTTTACGGCTGACCACGTACATGATACAGATGATAAAAAGCTGTGCTATGCACATCTCGCTTTGATATTTACTTAGCATTAAAGTTACTATAAACAATAATGAAATATTATTTAATCAAAATAACAAAACGAATATTGTTAAATAACTTAAGTTTGTTATATAAAACAAGTTTTTTTATTAGATGCTACATATTACAAATGCCGATGACTTGACATTTTGTTATGTATAAAGGCGAACTAACAAAATAATTGAAATCCAATGCATGTTATCTCTTCAACAAGATTTCAGTTATATTATTTCCAAATTGCATATCATTCGGTTTAGAAATTGACTTATAACATTTCAAAGTCACACAAATTGAAAAAAGCAGCAAAATATGGGAGTTTTTTTGATATATCTTACAAAATCTACTAAACGAGTCTATGTAACAATATCAAATTGACACGTTACAATAATAAACAGTTCATAGACAAGCCGTCAAATTTTTATAAAATTTTGTCCTGTTTTGGAAATACGACCTTTTAACAAAATAATACCTTTTACTACGGTAGTAGTTTGAAGCGGCGAATAACATACTCATATACTTACATATTTTTTGGAATTGAACGTGATAAATAATTCGATATATGGTTTTACCGCTAAGCGTTGAACATGATATGGATAATGGGAAGCCGTACTACAGACATACCGTTTTAATAACTTTGCATTGTATTTTCCATAAAACAATAATGAAATAGCTATGGTTAAATACTTTAACTTTATTATTTGTAACAATTTTTTTTTATTTGATGACAAATATCGCCATCGTTTATCATCTATAATAGCAAATTAATTACATCAATTGCAATTGCATGAATATAATCTCTTCAAGATGATATTCGGTACATTATTCCCAAACTTTGTATCTTTTGGTTTAGAAACAATTAATTTCTAAAATAATAATGTTATATAAGTTGAAAAACACAGAAAAATATGCGAGTTTATTCGACATATGTTATAAAATCTCCAAAACGGATGTATACCTACAGCGTGTCAGACAAATATGTACTAGAACTTAGCTGAAAATGTCTCTAAACTGAACAAATATACCCCAAGTCAAGTAGCTTTATGTGTCATATTTTGGATTTGTTAACTTCAACGTAAAAATTTGTAATAAATGCCTTATTATTTAGAATATTTTAAAATTTTTGTTTACGTCATCTGTGCCATATTTTTTTACCTCAACAAAACAGGTAACCTAATAGTAAGACGTTTAAATTCTTTTCATTTAGGACATATTGCACATAAACATTTATTGTTTAGGTTGGTGTCAGTTATTACGCGGTTAAGTGTTAGCTCTTATTCATCTCACACCCTGCGTAATCAAATACAGTGGAATATAACAACAAATAATTCATAGATAATCTGCTAAAATTTTATAAAATTCTGCCCCCCTGTTTTAAAGATATGAGCTTTTAAAATGATGAATCAATACTTTTTTCTTTGATAGAACTCCTATAGTTATTCTACTAAGCGGCACCTACTGTATTTTTGTATTTTAACAAATGTAAAAATTTGGAAATAAAAACTATATCTTCTGTTCCAAAATAGTCGTCACATTTAGCGTTTGAATATTGTTCCAAAATACTTTTCACATTTCAAAAGATTGTCTAAAATAAAATGAATACAAACGTATATTATCTAACAAATAACTGCAAATAATGGATTTTTCGATATCTTCACTTCATTTAAACAAATTCTGGTCATTAAAATAACCTCCGATTTGCATTAACTACTCCATGCCAATAGATTTTTCTGTCTTAATTGCTGTTTATTTTTGTAGCAAAGTTTGGGAATAATAGACTAATTGTCATTTTTACCGATTGCACATGGTAGTTCGCCAATTTTGGGCGTAATAAAACCACGGCGGATGTATGAAAAAAATATTCATCTATTTATGAATTTAAAAAAAATAAAACCGAGTTAACTATGGTACAGGGGCGTTTCCAGCCAACTGGCTTGGGGAGTAATTTAAAAAAGAAAAATCTTAACTTAACTTGTTTGATTGAAATATTGGTAATTTTTAAGAATAAAAATAAATAAGCGAATAAAAAATTCTTAAAAGGAGTCATTACCAAATTACCCTCCTCTGAAACCACCACTGATTTGGTACACGCAACAGTTTTTATTGGTAATTGATTATAATACGCTTAATTACCGAATAAAATTAAGAATTTCAAAAATTTATCTAAAAACTATATATCATAAATGTGACAAGTATTTTGGGACAGGGATCATTTATTTTTACAACACCAAATAACTCTTATTTTAAAGTAAGAAATATAAAATTAAAGAATAAAATTTTAATTGATTTTTACAAAAGTCACATTTTTATTTTAGACACAAAACTCAGCATTTTTTGAAATGTTGTTTATTACTTAGTACCTATTGTATATATTTTTTAAACATTAACACAGCAATTCTACAATTTTCATACTAGAGTTTAAACCAGAGTTTTTCAACTGATGTCCCACAGCGATTTATTGCTTTTAAACAAACGAATTGTGACCAGTAAATATCTCTATTTTAAATTTAATATGTGCTGTTGACGTAAAATAAACTCAATAAATTAGAAACGGGTTACTTTTGGTTTGAATTACAATGTCAACTTTCTTACAAAATCAATTAAATGTGTACAATTCCATTAAATGAAATCAAATGTATTTGTCAGCTATCGAGAAAAATCTGATTTGGTTGATAAAGATATAGGGTTGTCTTTCCAAAAAGGGACCATCCATAAATTACGTCACACGTTAATGGGGGATCAGCGTAATGTGACATAGTGTGACAAGGGGGGCACAAGCTTTGTGACGTAACATGTTAAAATTTGTCGTTTATTGTTTTCTAACTAGCTATTTTTTTTTGTTATCAGAAATATGTGACTTTATGTTGATTTTATTAAAGATTACACTACTGGCCATATTAAATGGAACACACAAAATAAGTATGATATAATAAATATACGTTGAAAACTTTCTTGTATATGTATTTTATAAATAATTATTAATTGGGTTTTAAAAAATCATAAGTAAAACGCAACTAATAATAATGTTTTTTAAATTTATTATATAAAATGGTGTATTTGCGTTGGACAAATTTAATGGAACAAGTATAGATAGCAGAATTAATCACTAAATAATTTGACAATTGGGTGAAAATCAGACGTGTTTAGCTAACCCAAAACGTCTTTTATTTATATGTGAATTTATTTATATTAATTATGCATCCTAAACAACTTATTAAAATTGTAAAAGACCTTTATGATCGACTTCTGAATTACAGAAAAGTGTCAGAAATTAGTGGCGTATTGTTATCAACAGTGCATAGATTTATCAACAAGGATGAATCTAAGGTGAAAAGACTCCTAGACCAAAGCCTAAGCTCACTCAACAAGATGAACGACAAATTCAACGAGTTGTGCACAATTGCAGCGATGAGTTAAGGCGATGTACCAGTCGTGTATTCAAAATAAAGCTTATTTAAATCATGTCTCAACTAGGACAATTAAATGGAAGCTTAATATATTCAATTTTAAATACAAAACCTTAACCAAACAGATTCAACGCGCGCAAGGACATAAGGTAAAGCGATATAAGGCTTGTCGCACCTGGATTCAAGTTTGCATTGATTGGAAAACTGTTATATGCATCGATAAAAGCGATTTTCCTAGATGGTCCTGATAATTGGTCGACGTATGTTGATCCTGATTGCAAAAATGTAAGAGATAGAGTTTGATGTGGGGGAAGCGGATACATGATCTGGGGCATGATGAGTTCAACCGGACTATTTTGGATTAAATTTTTGAAAGACAATGTTAATTCTACTCAATACATTTATGTTCTCAAGGAAGCCAAGGCTATTCTTGATGAACAATTTGGTGATGAAAATTATGTATTTCAACAAAATAATTGCTCAATTCATAAATCTCGACAAATAACATGGCTAAAAATACCAATATTGAAGACTTAGAATGGCCCACGAAGAGTCCTGATTTAAATATTATTGAGAACATATGGTCACACTTAAGTCAGAAAGTGTACGCTACAAAGTTAAGTTTAATTCAAAAATGAATTAAAATTTGCTATTGTAAAGGCAGTATCTGAAATAAATCATACAGGGTCAGAATATATTGATACTGTTTATATGTCCATTAACAAACGTCTACTTGACTGTTTTGAACGAAAAGGAGGTTTCATCAATTATTAAATAATAATGGTAGTGTAAAAATGTATTAAAAATAGCTTGTTCCAAAAAAATTGTCCACCTAAATTACATTAATTTCATTAATTTAAATTTAATTACTTAAGTTAAATATTTGAAGATGTTGTATTTTGAATATCATAATATACGAATATTATATACCAAGTTTGGCCAGAATCTATTCATTAGTTTTTGAATTATAACATGTTCCATTTTATTTGGCCAGCAGTGTATTTAATCAAAATAAGAAAAAATGAAAATAACTGTTTTCTTTATATTATTTTTAACCTTCCGGAAACCGCGCACCAAATTGTAACACCAGTACCCGCGCGCGGACTGTGAGTCCGCATCCACTCTTTCTTCTATAAGTTAATTAAAAAGCTTGTTTTCGTTAAATAGAACATACTATTACTTCAAATACTTATTTCCCACGAAAATAATTTTCTATAGATGAATTAATATGCGAATTTGTCCATTCTGTAACATGTTAATAGTAAATAGTATATTGTGTGGCAAGGGATGAAACAAGACGATTTCAGACGAGGACAAGGGTTGTTTACCCGAGTGAAACGAGAGCTAGCACCACTGCAAATCTGAAATCGTGTTTCATTTCATGCCACATACTATATTTTTTATGTTACCTGCGTTTAAACTAAAGAGTTTTCATATCGATTTTGACCTAGCAAATATGACATATATCAGATTACTTAATGGTTAGAATGACAATTATAAGGTTTATAATAAACAAAATCTATTGTGACAGCGATAAAAAAGTCAACCTTTATTTATCGGATAGAAAGTAATCGTTTTCTGCCCTAGAGAAGAAAGTGATCGGTTTTGCCCGGCAACAGTAGCATTGGGTTGAAATGGTTTTGATTGGCTAAGCAGGCATTCAAACTTGCAGATTCAATTAGATCTTTCAAGTTTTCAGTTGAAGTACAGTCGAACCTCCATAAGTCGAACCTCGATAAGCCGAATTCTTGATAACTCGAACCTGTTTCCCTAAGACTTGCCTATTTCAGCGGTAATATTTTTATATCGATAACTCGAATTTTTGGTAACTCAAATTATTTTTAGTTTCCCTTCAACTTCGACTTATCGAGGTTTGACTGTATTTCGACCAGATAAATGTCTCAATCAATTTATAGACTTAGTTGTGAAAAACTTTGCTTTTCTTTCGACTTGATAGATTTGTTTTTTTTCCGTATAAAAATGCTTTGAAAGCAGGAGATGTCTCTAATTGAACATCTAATATACAGGCGAACCTCGATAAGTCGAAGTTAAAGGGAAACTAAAAATAATTTGAGTTACCAAAAATTCAAATTATCGATATAAACATATTAACGTTGAAATAGGCAAGTCCTAGGGAAACAGGTTCGAGTTATCAAGAATTCGGCTTATCGAGGTTCGACTGTATCTTGCTTCCTTTCTGAATCTTCAATTTTTTTACTTCATATACCTCGTCTTGTGCATCCTCGTCATCGTCATAAAAATGTTCATCTAATAAAACATTTTGAATTAACTTTTGGACGCGTGACATGTCATCTTAAGAAAAGCTCAAGTCAAAATTTATAATAAAAAACAATCTCTGACATAATACATTAGTATAAAATATATATATTTGTGTTCGTTGATCAAATAATTCGAATGAGAACAATTATATTTTTGGTGCACGAATACCCCCGCGCGGACTCTCAGTCCACACAAGCTGATAACTCGTAAAAAAACAGACCTATCAACTTCATACTTCATAGTGACAAAGAGCATCATATTTTAGCAAGATACTAAAAGCAGTGTAAAAAAATAGTGAGGTTTACCCAAAAAAATATCATATTTTAATCAAGTGCGGACTGTGAGTCCGCGCGCGGGTTCTGGAAGGTTAAATATATATGCATAAATTTAAAAAATGTATCAGGGGTGAGGGGGGGTTCGAAAAATGTGACACCCTGTGACAAGGACGAGGGTAGGGGTTCAAAAGTCCTAAAATTCGTGTGACGTAATTTATGGATGGCCCCAAATTTCCAATTGAGACTAGCCACAAAAAATAAATCTTACATTAATAATATTGAAGTTGGATAACTCTGACTTAGAATATCCAAATTACAACTTTAAAAAATCAGAAGACCAGAAACATAATTAAAATTCCAGCCAATCATTTAAATTATGTCATCAAAAATAAAGAATAAAGCAAAAGACAATAATTATTGAATTAATTGATCGTATTTAGGCTCACTAAAAGAGGAAGGAGAAAATTTAGAATAAAATCCAGGCGTTGGGTCATTTTCTTCGTGCTGTCTATGAAAAGTTTCGTTTAACAAACGTCTAGTAAGAAAAGCTTTCAATTCTTGATCCATTTTCCGTTTCTCTACTCCAAAAGCGCTGTTTCTGTCACAGAAAAAAAGAATATCTTTATTTCGATAGCTTTTCAAATCTTATGACAGCTTATTGAAAGGTCTTAATTTTTTTTTGCTCTTTTCGTATTTGTTAGTGAAAACACGACAGGAGATTTGGAAATGTAAAAAGACGATAATTAAGACTCGCCTTTTTTTGTATTAAACTGAAGATATCAGCGGAAAAGGATTGATAGCAATATTGAATTTTCTAAAATTGAAAAGTTTGAGTAAACGTACAGAAAGCACAACATACTTGTAATTAAAGTCGAGTTCACTAGGATTTCAAATTAAATTTGTGGTGATTGAAAATTCAAACCGAGTACCAGAAAATATACATAGAAACGTGATATACGTTTGTATTTCCGCTAAAATCGTTTCTAACTAATTACACTTCAAACCTAAATTGCTAATCTTTCATCGCTTCTTATACAATTAACAAAACTTTTAACTTAATTTCAAAAAAGGAACACGTATAAAATTGCGATTCTTTAAAAAAGGTGAAACTGATTTATTTTTAAATATGTGATTTGGTGTAAATTGTTTTGTCATCAAAATATTCTTGCTTTATGTTTAAAAATAAAAGAAAAGATATTGTTTCTTAGAAAGATGCCAGAGTAGGGTCATTAGATCAAGTTCGATTAACGCGAAACTCGGTTTAACGCGTTTATAATTCGTAACTAAAAGACAATATCAAAAATTACCCGACTTATGTCCTTCTGACAGAAGTAAATTGTAGTTAAATATCGATTGTTTAGGTCATCTAAAAATATCAATATTGCTCGAAACAGATGGTATTGTAGTAAACGCGATGAATGGATGTAGCGGGCGCAAAGATTCACGTAATCAAACGCAAGATATTAACTTAATCAAACGTGAGATATTGAGTAAGCGAATAGGTATATCTCGTTAATCTCTCAATACACGCTATCTAGATATTTCTATCTACATTACCTTGAAATGATGATATGACTAAAGAGACCTATCTCAATCTTTCTGGAAGCACAATAACTGATACCACGTATCATATTTAAAAGAACCGTTTGCTCCCACAGTTTAGTTTAAGACTGAATTAGTTTTCGTTAAGAGCCTGTTGCAGCAGATCGTAAGTTTTACCTGCGGGGCAACGGGTTGGGACGAAGTAACTCCGAAAGCCAAAGTAGGCGGTGACAAATAAGAAAGACAACCGATATTAGACAAAGTGACAAACTTAGGTTTAATTCAATCTGTAACATATTTTCCATGCAATTTATAGTTCAACAAACAAATCTTGATACGTGGTATCAAATAGACTTTCTTTTTAGCAAAGCGTTCAAAAATATAAAATGAATCTGAGAAATTTGTGGAATTGTTATGGTTAAGAATCAATAAAATATATTACGTAATTACATAAAACAAAATTATACGTAATTAGGTACATTGAAGAGTTTTTATATTGAATAAGAATCGTATAAATGCTAATATTAATACATTTTAAATGTAAGCACTTGTTTTGAGAAAAGACTATCAGAATAAACTAAGCAGTAGGCCTTAACATGAATTATCCTTAATTTTTTTAAAGTTTTGTTTATATTATCAGAATTTTTGCAAAAAAGTAATAAATATTGAAATGTTTTAAAGTAAAAAAATAAAAAAAAATTGAAAATAATATTAATGTGTTTAATAAGTGGTCTGATGTTAATGTAATTTTTATCAATTATAAATAATATAACTATGTAATTGCAACAAAATTGCAACTATTTGTGAATTAAGAAAAATGAAAAAAATGTTCTTGATATATAATTTTTTTTTAATATATTCCTTGTAAAAATTAAGGGAGCTAAAAAAAATCCAAATTTTATGTTGTTTTTTGGCGGGCTGTATTTAGGTGAAAAATGGTCGGATCGAAGTCGTTAAAAACACTTTTTGAAGCTCCAAGATTCTAGTTTTCAGATTTTGTTCTCAAAATTTTTTAGGAGAAACGGTTTTCACGTGAAGATACCAAATAGTGCAAAGAACAATTTTTTTAAAACCGTTTATCCAGTTTTAATTTCTTTTTTTAATTTTTTTTCTACGATGATTTCTCGCGGAGTTATAGGATTTTGAAAAAAAAAAGTTCCTTTTGTCTTCAACCACTGATATCTCAGCAACCAATAGGCGTATTCAAAATTTAAAAACATTTTTGGAATCTGGAATAATTGTCCTGCCAGATTTCTTATTTTGGTAAATCGACTACATCTTTGCCAATATTGATGGAAAAGCTAATGTTTAAAGAAATTATTACAGCTCAATATACCCCCAATAGCCCGGTAAATTTCCAGATCGATATACTGAAGGGTTTTTCTGGACCGATTGATCAAAATTTCAGAAGAAAATTTTGTTGCTAAACATCATTTATCTCCTTCAAAATTAAAAAATTGATTTTTTTAATTAAAAATTTTTTTTGAATACGCCTATTGGTTGCTGAGATATCAGTGGTTGAAGACAAAAGAAACCTTTTTCATTCAAAATCCGTTGGCTCCGCGAGCAATCAACGTAGAAAAAATATTAAAAAAATAAATTACAGCTGGATAAGCAGGGTATCTACCCATGCAATGGTTTACTCTAAAAAAAATTGTCCAAGCCCTTTCTTCCTTCCTTCTTGCCTTTTTATACCTGTATCAGGTTTACCTAGGCGATTTCTCCGCTTGAAACTTTGTTGTGAATGTTGTAGTGTTTCAAAGATTCAAGGGACCTACAGTTTTACGTGGGTTCCGAACCACGGCAATTTCTAGGGAAATTTTCGAGCAGTTTTACTCTTGCCAGGTGCTCAGCCTTGCGAAGAGAAGAGGAGCGTGAAATTTTCGATGGTCGGCGCTAGGATTCGAACTACTTCGAACCCACCTCGCTAGCGCAGCAGCCCAAACATTAAACTACTTGCGCCACGCTATCTACCCATGCAATGGTTTACTCTAAAAAAAATTGTCCAAGCCCATGGACCAAAAATAAAATGCATAAAATTTGAAAAAATTGTTTTTCGCGCTCTTTGGTATCTTCACGTGAAAACCGTATTTCCTAAAAAATTTTGAGAACAAAATTTGAAAACTAAAATCTGAGAACTTTATAATGCTTTTTTAACGACCTCAATCCAACCATTTTTCACCTAAATACAGCCCGCCAAAAAACACCGAAAAATTTGGAATTTTTTTTGCTCCCTTACTTTTTGCGAGGAGTATAGTTTGGGATAGTCACTAATTTTATTTGTTTACATCTTTCATAATGTTTAGAATGCGTCAAAGGTATATAAGATTGGTAAAAACGTATCGATATTCGAAGTAATTTTATAACAATAGGTTTGCTGTCATAGAAAACGAAAATGGTTTATTGTTTACAAACGTAGCCGTGCCACTGAGTTGGGTATTCTAAAAATTAAGATATTTTCTGAATTGCACTCACTTTTGATAATTATAATGCATGTAATGGAGAAAAAACAATAGAATGTCAGATGTTTGGGCGCTACATATGCTTTGAATTTATTCCTTTATTATTAAAAAAATAGTGTTGCAAAAAATTGTAAAAAAGTTATTTTAAATGACTCGATGGGCATACTTAAAATAAATAAATGAAATAAAAAAAACTGTTATACAGTCGAACATCCAGAAGTCGAACCTCGATAAGTCGAATTTTTGATAACTCGAAGTCAAACTTGTTTCCCTAGGACTTGCCTATTTCAACGTCAATATTTTTATATCGATAACTCGAATTTAAGTACTAATTTATGTTTAAATGCACTCTCAACAGTTATGAAATTTAAGATGGTTTTACCGTTTCTTTCACAAGAAAAAGATCTATTTTTGCTTTTTGTTTTCATTCTGGTCGTTATTCGTCGAGCAGGAGTACGATCAAATGTATTTTTTGTTGTTTATAGTTAATAACAAAAAATCTAAAAAAATTAAATACTTTTTCTAAAATTATTTACCGATCAACAAGAAGTGTAAACGAAAATTAAAAAAAGGCGAAAGGAGTGTCTTTTTTCCAACTTGGAGAAGGCTATGATTGAATGGTTTTGGTATACACGTAGTAAAAATATTCTGGTTTCGGGAGATCATTGGTAAAATTTGTAGAAACTCAACATTTTGGATCAATAAAGCAAAAGACAATTTTATATTACTTTCAAACCAACAATAAATAAGGTGTAAATAACCATATTACTTAAATACTTAATAACAATAAATAATGTTAATAATTGTTTACAAATTTTGGTTATTTTGTATAAAGGATGGTAAATATAGATATGATATATATATATACAGAAAAGCATTTAACTCTACTTTTTTTGATAATTCGAATTTTTGATAACTCGAATTATTTTTAGTTTCCCTTCGACTTCGACTTATCGAGCTTTGACTGTATTTTTTTGTAACGCTTTCTAAAAATCATGAGGAGCAAAAAAAGTGTATCAAATGCAAAAAATTTTGCCAACTCCTCCAATGTTCGAAAGTATTAAATAAAGTGAAAAACATCATAATTTTTCATTATTCCCAATATCCGAAATGGTTGATAATTAATTATTTTTTAAACTACATAGTAATGTTATCTATATTGGTAAAAATTTCATTGAATTAGGAGCAGTAATTAATAAAATTACAAATTATTTTTAAAATGGTCCATCCGTTTTTTACTCTAATACATTTTAAATTTAGTGTACATATTTTGTAAAAATGCAAATAGTATAAAAGTTTACAATAATTTTTAAGTTGCTTATAAGTAGAAAAAACTATTACGGAAAAAACATTTTTGTATATGTAGATCATAATTTAATTTCTTTATTTTATTTTTATAGTAAAGATACAAAAAATTTAATTCCCGTAAATTTTTATTGCAAAAAAATTGTTCTTAAAATGAAAATTTTGAATAACTGTTTTAAGGTTTGATTGTTGGTAATGAATACTTTTAAATAAAATATATGAACTTATATTCCATGATCAAGTAGAAAATGAGAAATCCGAATGACGTGATCCGGCTCATATGTATCTCAATTGAAAATTAGTTATTAAATTAAATAATACAAGTGGCCTTATTAAGTAAAACTTATGATGGTAATGAAATAAAACTGTGTTTTAATTTTTTGTTTTATTATCGTTTTTATTTGCCGCAATGTCTAAGTATATTTATAGAGATTGTCGAAAATTTTATTAAAACGCTTTCGAAAATAAGCAAAATATAGTGAATTAGGTTTGAACTAAATATATGTTAACATATCCGTAAAAACCAAGACAGGATTCACGTTTGGAGAAGGGAGACTAAACTCCGCATGCAGTAGTTCCTATACATGTATTTCATGCAGAGAGAAGCACTTACTAACGTTAAATATTTAAATATTTCAAAGATTATTAGTTCACGTCTTACTCAAAAAATATAGCAAAATTTGAAAAAAAGTTTTAATAAAAGTGTCTTGAAATTCAATAATACATCACGGTGAACTCTTTTTAAGGCAGAAATCGGAGTTATTATAAATTTAAAATTGGGTTTTATTTTATTTTTTTTTTTGAAGAGGAAGCGTGGCGCAAGTGGTTTAGTGTTTGGGCTGCTGCGCAAGCGAGGTGGATTCGAAGTGGTTCGAATCCCCGCGCCGACCATCGAAAATTTTTCACGCTCCTCTTCTCTTCGCAAGGCTGAGCACCTGGCAAGAGTAAAACTGCTCGAAAAATTTTCCCTAGAAATTGCCGTGGTTCGCAACCCACGTAAAACTGTAGGTGCCTTGAATCTTTGAAACACTACAACATTCACAACAAAGTTTCAAGCGGGGAAAACGCCTAAACCTGATACAGGTATAAAAAGGCGCCAACAACAACATTTTTTTTTTGTTTTTATTTTAGATTTGTGAAACCGTTTAGTGAAAACCGCATTAAAATCGGTTCATAAATAAAATCACAATTGGGAACTGACATGGAGGCGTGGCTTAAAAAACATGTCGGAAAGTAGCTTACAATTTTAAATGTTTAACCCATGTGATAATAGGATAAGTCTTTAAAATGTTATTAAATATCACAGATATATTAGTTTGGACGGGTGAATCAGTTTGATCAGGTCGATTATTTTGTTTTATGGTCGATTCTATCGTTTTACGTCGTTCTAGTCGTCTTTGCAGCCGAGATTCTTGTTGAACAGTATTTTCTGCTCCGAACGACTTAGGTAAATGGCATGATGGAACCGCTGTTTTTTTTTAAATCTTCTTTTCGAATTATAATCTAAAAAAATCACGAATAACAAATTACTTTTTTTATTAATGTTTAATTACTTGCAAGGTAAAAAAATTATACTCTCAGTTTTTAATTTTTAAGTTAAACTTTAAAAACATACCTGGTAATATATAATCAGTTTTCTTGAAATGTAGCGAGCAAATTTTCATTCGAGGAGTAACTTGATTTATTTTCAATAACTTTTTCCACGCTTTAAATTTATTAACTTTTTCCAAATTACCAAAAAAAATTTCTAGTAACCCTGTACCATCACCAGCTTTCGGAAATTTATGGAAAACCACGTTTAAATTTTTATTGGCTTTACTCTTACAATCTCTCACTGCACAACATACTCTATTTTTTGATTTATTAAGTTCTGTAAAAACTGCACCTTCCATTTTTACTTTTATTTATTAATAATTTATTATAAACTATTTAGTACTAATATAAACTGCATATATTTACAATGTCTTTACTTGACAGTTGTAAGCTATTAATAGTTTGTTTTTTTACCACCAGATTGCGTGCCTCGATTTGTCAGTTCCCAATACATGAACTAGGTTTCAATTAGGTGCAACGCGCTCTTAAAGTGTGAGTGATAAAGTCGCATCTGATTCCTGGTGAATTCAAGGTAATACCTTTAACGCTTTGTACAGATAAATGTCATATATAAATAATCACTTTAAATTGTAAATAAATATACGAGTGTAATTCAAATAGTTTAGTGAATTAAAACTGTAAGTAAATTAATTCGTAATTAAATACAGTCAAACCTCGATAAATCAAAGTTAAAGGGAAACTAAAAATAATTCGAGTTATCAAAAATTCGAATTATCAAAAAAAAGTCAGTTACTTTCGTGGGTATATATCATATCTATATTTACTATCTTTTATACAAAATAACCAAAATTTGTAAACAATCATTAACATTATTTATTCTTATTAAGTATCTAGGTAATATGGTTATTTACATCTTATTTATTGTTCAGTTGAAAGTAATGAAAATTGATTTTTGTTTCATTGATTCAAAATGTTGGATTTCTACAAATATTTCCATTGATCTCTCGAAATCGGAATATTTCTACTACGTGCACACCGGAACCATTCAATCATGACTCTCTTCAGGTTGGAAAGAAACACTTCTTTAGCTTATTCCTAAAATGGTGATCATTTGTATCTCCAGCAGCTATAATTAATTATTTGTTTTTTAAACTAGTTGATAAAGTGTTTGCCGGAATACCAAAGTTTTTAGCTATATCTTTTTTCCATTTAAGTCCAAGTTCCACTTCTTTTATAAGATTAATATTTACACTTATGACCAAAGTTTTTATTCTTCGTTTACGCTGCATGTTAATCGGTAAATAATTTTAGAAAAAGTATTTAATTTTCTGTTACAAACTATAAACATCAAAAATATATTTGTTCGTACTCGTGTTCTATGAATAACAACCAGAACGAAAACAAAATGACAAAAATAGACACTTTTCTTGTAATAGAAACGGTAAAACCATCTTAAATTTCACAACTGTTGAGAAAGCATTTAAATATAAATTAGAATTTAAATCCAATTGAAGTGTCGTCGTCAAAACATGAAACTCTTCTAGTAGAAACTTTTTCATCCTATTTTACAATATTTTGACCAGCAATAACACCGAACAAACCCGTTCTTTTATCCTACCAGGTATTGTACTTTTATGAAAAGTTGTAAAATGTAACTTCGAGTTAGCGAAATATTTACTAATGGAAACTCGAATTTAGGGAATTGTAAAACACTTCGATTTATCAAAAAATTCGAGTTATGAATATAAAAATATTAACTTTGAGATAGGCAAGTCCTAGGGAAACAGGTTCGAGTTCGAGTTATTAAAAATTCGACTTATGGAGGTTCGACTGTAGTTATGTTCTAGTATTTAAGTTATTGGTGTAGAAAAATTGGTTAATTCTTTTATTAAATAAATTGTAATTGTAATTAAAATAAGTGGCCGCTTGTTATTATTCGCAATCCTAGTTCGAACCCTAGTGAATTCGTTATAGTATCATTTATTTGTCTTAAGCACATTGAATGTCGTGAAAGTCGATGGAAATAGTATTTTAAATAAAACGGTTTTATGTTTTTTCGTAATTCTGTAGAGACCTTCAAATGCGATTTAGTTTACGTAGAAATTTTTGTTTGATTAGTTAAATAATTTAAATGTTTAGATATTCAAAATTAATATAATCCTCTTCGTTTTAGAACAACTAAAGGTACCCATTCACTTATAGTTCGCTTGCAGTCCAGAATTGCAGATCAGTCAAGTTAAATTACATAGGTATACAGGCTATCGACTCAAGAGGATGAGATCTATCTATAAAATTTATTTTTGAAGAATAAAATTTAGAAAATCTTCGGTATTTATCATTATAATAATATGTTTTTTTGAGTGGTTCTTGAAAGCATACCGATCTTGATATAACATTATAAGATTAGAATTTTCGATTCAGAAATGAACGAAGAATGTTTGTCGGTGTAGCTTTTGCACCAATTTATATACACCGTGTATATGTTTTTTTATTGTTTATTAACCTAATGGTAACTTGATTTCCATTAAAAAAATTACGTATGCATTATTCTTTATATTAGGATTTTTGCAACTAAGTATATAAATATATAGTTTCCAATTCTTCAAGCACCAATAAATAAATAAAATACTAATATGAATTTATTATTTTAAGAAACTTAAATTAGAACTTTCTAATCATGAATTTCTTACTACATGTTTTTTTAGTTGATGTCATACCCTTTTCAAAATGAATAATAATATTACTTTTGTTTTGGAAGTTTACGAGTTGAATTGTTTTATATAAGAATGATTTATTAGTTTATAGAATAATTATATTACTGACCGATATCTGAGTTATTCAAGTTGTAGTATATAAAAGTTGTTGGATCATATTTCTTTTTTTATCGGTTGATATATTTTTATGTCAAATAAATATGGGACGGCCAATCAATGCATTTCGGTACTAATACTTGTAATAAAAATTCTACAAACAGAATAATTGCAGTGCTTTAAAAAATCTTTGAAAGAGTATAAGCATTTTTCAGTACAAAATATTATGTCCCAAAATACCGGGTGGCAGACAAATAAGTACTGGAACTTATAAATCTTATACTTAAACAAGCTCTTCTTGTATATTTAGCAATTAAGCACGTACTAAATGACCTCAGTCTTTTTTAAAAGCATATTGCGACGTCGCGGTGTTGCCATTTACCGAACAATTAAAATACATTTTTCTGAATATTCTTTAGATTTAGGACATTCTGTATACATATATATATATATATTAGGGTGTTTCAAAAAAATCGACTTTTTATTTTTCTTCAAATAGTCGACAAATTCTTTCAGAGGATGTCAAAATAAAGACCTGGTCAAAATTTGAGCTCTTAATTTGAAGATTTAGAGATCGCGGATCACAATTTTCTATTTCCCATTTAAATAGCATAGGAGAAAAAACTTTTTTAACTTTGGAATTTTATACCTCTGTATCGAATCAACTTATGTCAATGATCATCTTATATTTTTATAGTAAATTTAACGCTCTATAAAAAAGGTCTTTCATCATTTTTCCATAAATTGCTTTCTTCCAGAGTTATTCGAGTCTAAAGTTTGATTTTCATCGAATTTTCGCGTTTTTTCAAATTTTTGGTACAATTATCATTATATTGAAAAAAAAATCATTGTTTATTTTTAAATATATCACATTTTAATAATATGGTTAATATAAATTATTGACAAATTCTGATTAAAAAAAATAATACGCCTTCTAATTATTTTACTCATTATTAGTGGCATTATATTAGTGGCAAAAAAACATATTGTAGTGGATTCATCATGTTTAATAACATACACAAAAGTATCCTAATTGTAATAAAAAAGCTTTAATGTAATAGTATATCAATCAATAACTTTAAATTTCTACAATTTTCTAGAATAAAATTAATAATTTGTCGTTAAAACATTTGTTTTTGTCTTTTTTTACAATACTTCCTATGTCTCAGATATAAATATATGAGTTTTTTTTACTACATGATATAAAAAGTTGAAAAAACGCGAAAATTCGATGAAAATGAAACTTTAGACTCGAATAACTCTGGAAGAAAGCAATTTATAGAAAAATGATAAGAGACCTTTTTTGTAGAGCGTTAAATTTACTATAAAAATATAAGATGATCATTGACATAAGTTGATTCGATACAGTGGTATAAAATTCCAAAGTTAAAAAAGTTTTTTTCCTATGCTATTTAAATAGGAAATAGAAAATTGTGATCCGCGATCTCTAAATCTTCAAATTAAGAGCTCAAATTTTGACCAGGTCTTTATTTTGACATCCTCTGAAAGAATTTGACGACTATTTGAAAAAAAATAAAAAGTCGATTTTTTTGAAACACCCTAATATATATATATGGGTCAATATTTGATAATCGGCCGAAAAAGAGTAGAAAAATTTTATTATATTTGTCTACAACACCGGACCAACTGCCGACATAGCGCTTTCCTCTTCACCAATCATAATCATGGATACCGCGTCTAGCTATATGCGCAACTCAGTCTTTTGCCGGATTAATTTAAAACGTGGAAAATTCAAATTTAAACTTCGGCAGGCTAATGACGCGTTAACAATTATCCTTGATTTAAAATAAAAATTCACGTATTTAAAATCATACGATTCTAAATAAAATGTAAAATAGTTTTAGGTCTATATCTATATAATGTAAAAATAGTCATGTCTTTGTAATTTATTATTAAATCTTTAATTCATAATCACAAATTTGCACAAAATTGAAAATTCTCCTGACAAGATATATGACATTTAGTACTTCTGTAATTTTTTTGATAATTATAAACGAAACATAAACTTACCAAAGTGTGTACACATATAAATAAAATATTGTACTACAATATAAAAATACTATTAAGTTTAAATATTATATTAAAATTATAGAAAAATGCTGGAAATGTGTTTCGGCCGATTATCAAATATTGACCCATATACCAATCTATATACCGGGTGTTTTATTTAAAGATGGTAAAGATGGTAACTTGTTATACATTTTTGGAAAGCCCTCAACGAGCTATGTCCAATTATAAAAAAAAATAAATACTCTTCTATTTAACATTAAAAAGTTGACACCGTTTAAGGTTAAACAGGAAATAATACAAAATTTATATTTATGCTGGTGCATAGATCAAATAAATAAATAGTATTGTAACGGATTTCCCAATCCAAATCCACTATCCAACGAGAGCAAAAGCGGTTCGTACTTGGGTTGTGAATAATAACACACAGTTGGCCACTTAATTTACAATTACAATTTATTAACACAAAATAATAAACAAATTCTTCTTTACCAATAACTTAAACACTAGCACTTAATAATTATTTATTTACACTCGTATATTTATTTAAACGATTGACACTCGTATGTTGTTTACATTTATACCGATAGCGATAGCGCTCACCTTGTAAATTCACCGAGCGGAGTTAAGAACATTGACATTTACGTACAACTGTTGACTTAGACTGCCGTGTAGGAGTACCGCGGAGTTTATATATGTGTCGTGGTATCTATCGAAATGGCTTCTAGAGTATTCGAGATAAATCTCCTCTACAGAGATATGGCGAATTCAAGGTAACTCAGATAGAAACCTCTAGTTAGTCGTGGCTTAAGAGATATTGAGATATATCCGCTTACTCAATATCTCATGGTCGCATGAGTATCTCGCGCTTGATTAATGTACATCTATCACGGCTCTACGCTCGATCACCGTGCCCGTTACACTGCCCCTTTCTTAGACCCATTTCGTCCCGAAATGTAAACCTCAGGCTGTGTCGATATCGGCAACTTTGTCCTCGGCTATAATGCGAAGATCGATGGAAGCGGCAACCAACGGCTTCCCCTGTTGTCCCTCGAAAGCTGTGACAGTAGACCAGATTCTCCACGTAGGTGCTCCCAACAAAAACCTCCAACATATTCCAAAAAGTCGTCTTGCCATCTGACTGCGGGTGTAATGCAGTAGTCCGCGTTTTTCTAATGGACAGCGATTTACACAGGATTTGAAAATTTCTCCTTTCGTCGGAGTGTCGTTCCATGGGTACGCCAAATTGAAATAACCATTCCTTCACCAGCACGTCAGCAACACTCATGACCGCTTGATTCGGTACAGCCCATTTGCTGAAGTAGCCCATTACTACACCCGTGTACTTACTTTCCAAGTCGGTCTGGGGAAAAGGGTTATCTACATCCATTGCAATCCCACCGACGTTGTACTGCCGTATTGGAACACCGGGTTCTCTGTCAAGACCATTCACCGCTGCACACTCAGCACATTTGTGGCACCATTCCTTAACATCCTTTTTACACCGTATCCAATAGAAACGTTCTCTTACTTTCTCCAGCGTCTTTTCTGCTCCCAGATGCTCTCCCGAAGTTCCACCGTGAACTTCCTCCAAGACTTCCAAAATCCTCCCATTTGGAATTAAGACCTGCCGTCTCCTTTCCTGACCATCTGAGCCCTTTAAGACACGCTTCAGCACGTTTCCATCCAGGATGATGGAATTCTATTGCGCCCATAACGATTGCACGTCCGGGGAATACTTGGCAACCTCTTCCCAGTCAGGTCTATGCCCATCCTTCTTCCACCGGATCATCAATCCCAATGCGGGGTCATCTTCTTGATCTCGATCTGAAATTCTTTCCTCCATTTCTTCGGAATGCTCCATTAGTTCCTCCTTTAATCCTTTTGAACTATTCTGGATACCCTCTATCTTTTCTGTTAAATGTTCCTTCATTTCTAACATATCGTTTGCCTTTGTTCCAAAATTTTCCCAAATATCCTCCATTTTTCCTAGGATTCGTTCTTCCATTTTTTTGTAGTGTTCTATTAATTTTTCTTCTATTTCCTTCATTTTTTCTATCACCGCATAAATGTCATTAGGACACTCAAATCTGTACTCTTCTACGTTGTGCCCTTCTTCCATTAGTGCTAATCCTAGGCGTTCCACTAGATCGGCCTTGCGTCCAGAAATATCTAGCTCTCTCTCCTCCAGCTCTTCTTTAAGCTCGCACACTTTAAGGTCTTTTAATAATTTTCCGTAAACCATTTTTTTTTATTTTCACTTTTAATTTAACACACAAATATTTCGTTAATTTATTTATTTAACACTCGCGAATATTCACAACCCCACACCTGACACCAATTGTAACGGATTTCCCAATCCAAATCCACTATCCAACGAGAGCAAAAGTGGTTCGTACTTGGGTTGTGAATAATAACACACAGTTGGCCACTTAATTTACAATTACAATTTATTAACACAAAATAATAAACAAATTCTTCTTTACCAATAACTTAAACACTAGCACTTAATAATTATTTATTTACACTCGTATATTTATTTAAACGATTGACACTCGTATGTTGTTTACATTTATACCGATAGCGATAGCGCTCACCTTGTAAATTCACCGAGCGGAGTTAAGAACATTGACATTCACGTACAACTGTTGACTTAGACTGCCGTGTAGGAGTACCGCGGAGTTTATATATGTGTCGTGGTATCTATCGAAATGGCTTCTAGAGTATTCGAGATAAATCTCCTCTACAGAGATATGGCGAATTCAAGGTAACTCAGATAGAAACCTCTAGTTAGTCGTGGCTTAAGAGATATTGAGATATATCCGCTTACTCAATATCTCATGGTCGCATGAGTATCTCGCGCTTGATTAATGTACGTCTATCACGGCTCTACGCTCGATCACCGTGCCCGTTACAGTATATTACACTACAAGGGCCGAAAGTTAAATTTTTGGCCCTGCGCGTCATGATGCTTGAGGCGAAGCCGAGGACATCATGACGCGCAGGACTGAGATTTCAACTTTTGGCCCGTGTAGTGTATACGATTTTTCTTCATACCTCGGTCGAAAGTACGTACTTTCGATCGAGGTATGAAGAAAAGACACTTTTATACTAGTACATTTTTTAAAATTTTTATTATTTTAGGAATTATAAGCTTGTGGCACTTTACTGAAACACTATATTTCAAAATAAAATAATTTTTTTTTGATAAATTGGTCACTTGTTATACATTTTTGGAAAGCTCTCGACAAGCTGTATCCAATTATTAAAAAAAATAAACACCCTTGTATTTAAGATAAAGAAGTTGACACCACGTCCGTTTAAATCGGAAGTAAAACAAAATTTATACTTATGCCATTGCATAGATGGAATAAATTAAAGACACTTTTATACTTGTATTTTTTTTTTAAATTTTTATTGATTTAGGAGTTATAAGCTCGTGGCACTTTAAATAAAACGCTCGGTATACAGGGTGTCCCAAATTGAGAAGGCTAACATAGGTATCTTTCTTATTAGCGAAGATAGAAGTTTGGTTAAATGGGCAATGTTTTGCAGTTTTAGGTTTCGATTCAGATTCTGTTAAGAAAATTTTAAAATTTCGAATAGTTCCAAAGTTATCGTAAAAAAACTGAAAATTGCTATTTTCTATAATCTCAAATAACTTTGTAATTATAAAATATAAAAAATAAAGTTTAATATAAAAGTTACTATGTATGATAGATTACAGGTAAAAGTCAAAATTAAATTCAAAATGGTGGCTTTCAAGATATTGATACCAACTTTCTTATTTTAAATAGACGACATATTGAATTTTTACACAGTTAAATAGCATTTTTTTGTTGTTTCATCCATGTATAACAACCCATATTTAAATAAACAATTATTAAGAAAATTAATAAGAATATTAAAGGTTTTAGTTTTAAATCAAGTAGCCATGAATTATCAAAGAACAATAAAACAAGAGAATACAAGCCAACGCAATTGTAGTTTTTTTGATAATAATAACAGTGGCACACAAAAAAAGAAAAGTGGTCAGTACTTTTGACCAGACCCACGTAGATATATGTATTTCGATGCCCTGAATCCGAATTTTAAGTCGGTTTACCTAAATACCTCTAAAATTTTGAGTAAATTGCAAAAAACCACTATAAATTGCAGTTATGAAAATGAAGAAAATTTGATTAAACTTGATCAAATCTTCCTTATATGTATATTTTGATGAGATGAATCCAAATTCAGAATCTCTTAATCTTGGTCATTAATATATTTATCCGAAATCGTAAAAAATAGTAAAAAAGTAGTAGAACATTGCCAAAAATATCACGAGCACACAAAAAAAAGTAGTCAGTACTTTTGACCAGACCCACCTAGGGTTATGTATTTCCATGCGCTGAATCCAAAACCGAAGTCTGTTTGGCCCTTAGAAAAACAGGTTCGAATTCAAGCTATCAAAAATTCGACTTATCGGCGTTCGACTTATGGAAGTTCGACTGTATATACATATTGTAACGGATTTCCCAATCCAATATCCAACGAGAGCAAAAGCGGTTCGTACTCGAGTTGTGAATAATAACACACAGTTGGCCACTTATTTTACAATTACGATTTATTAACACAAAATAATAAATAAATTATTCTTCTACAATAACTTAAACACTAGCACTTAACAATTATTTATTTACTAACTAATTAACCTACGGTTCTAATACACTAACTAATTTATTTACACTCGTATATTCATTTAAACGATTGACACTCTTATGTTGTTTACATCTATACCGATAGCGATAGCGCTCACCTTGTAAATTCACCGAGCGGAGTTAAGAACATTGACACTCACGTACAACTGTTGACTTAGACTAAAGTGTAGAAGTGCCACGGAGTTTATATATGTGTTGTGGTATCTGTTTATCTAGATCCTAGAGTATTCGAGATACATCTGGTCTACAGAGATATGGCCAATTCAAGGTAACTCAGATAGAAACCTCTGGTTAGTCGTGGCTTAAGAGATACGAGATATATCCGCTTACACAATATCGCACGTTCGCGCGCGAGTATCTGGCGCTTGATTAAGTACCTACATCTATCACGGCTCTACACTCGACACCGTGCCCGTTACAATATTATAAATATATATAATGAACACCCGGTATACAAGAATAGTTCGTTTAAGATATTCTATTTGTTTTATGACGTTTTTAACAACTTTAATAGTAAAAAGTTTAAAGTATAATTTTGACATTTCAAAATTTCAATACAGAAATATGGCGGACGTCTCGCGATGCTGTTATATGAAGAACAAAAGTGGCAATGCTAGTTGTCCCACCTATAAAAAGTTTCAATAAGAACTGACTGTTTTAAATTACCCGCTATTTTTTATACAATTTATATTAACTTTTGAGCGTAGGTATGCTTATTGTATAGAGACAGTACAATAAGCAGTAACGATCGTGAAAACTTCTTACGAAAATTCTAACACGTAATTAGGCTGCAAAAATTACATGTAAAATTTGGATATTGTCGTATGACAGTAATTAATATCATAAAGAACTTAATAAAAAATACCTAGAAAGTCGTTCCATTGCAGAAAAATTTATTCCTTTACGTGAACTGACAATAAAATTGCCCTTGTGTACCAAAGCGTAAAATACAGCCATATTTATGTGTGAAAGTCGTGTAAAATATGACTAAACAAATGACCTCTTGTATGAATAATCAAGGTGGAAATTTAAAGGGTGTTGAATTCCATACATAATTCCCATGTATTAGTGTCATAATAAATAAAACAAATATAAAGCATTTGTAATCATTTTCATTTTATTGCAATAACAAAACAATCAAATCTTATTGAAACTACCTGTATAAGGCAGTATTCTGCAATAATAGTTACAGCTCTATAATATTTCGATTTTGTAAAAAATTACCCTTTGATTCGAAATCGTAAGTTTATTGGTTTATTTAACAACCTCCTTTCTAATGACTTTTTTTTGGATTGTTGATATTTCGTTTAGTTATCGTGATATTGTTATTTGAGTGCAACATGTTTAAGCGTTGGTGGCGATTTTTGAAATGTGTGATTTAATGGAGCAACTATGCAACGTAAAATTTTGCGTGAAACTAGGAAAAACATTCAGAGAAACGTTTCAACTTTTGAAAAAATCCAAAAAAAACCTAAGTTGTAGCAAGACAACTCATGATTATTGTACCACGATAATGCGTCAATTCGTCACTTTTGTGCCAAAATTTTAAAAATTTTAAAATAGTTCCTTATAATGCCTTAAATTTGTCTTGTTCCAAATTCTGAAAGAATTCTATATGTGTAAAGTTATTAAGTGTTCGTCTAGAAATACGTGAGATAAGAATTTTTTACATTTTTCAGCTTTGTTTTATTGTGGAAAAAAGACGCCCATTCTTTTTTCGGAAACTACCTGTCTAGTTTTCACTAATTTTTGGGTGCTTGTTTAATTGAAAAATTTTATAAATACAATTTTGTATTTAAGGCCCATAGTCGCAGGAGAACTGTTTTGAAGCCCAAAATTTGATTCATATTACAATTCCGCTTATTAAATTAAAAAGCGGAAACAATAATGATTTTTATATAAAAAGCGCTGATTAAATTATATACCTACTTAAGTATTTCAAGGGCCCATTAACGTGATATTCAATAATTTTTTAAACACTTACCCTAAAGTATCCAAGGTAAATCTTTTAATAGCTCTTCCAAAAGTTCCACCCAACTCCATAGTGTTTAATGGTCGAATATTCCTTTCAAATTTGTCATCTATCCGACGATTGTTTTCTCTAAAGCAAAGATAATAAAATAACAATTAGTGATTATGATTATCGCAATTCTTTAGTAAAAATACTTACTCAGAGTAATCAAATTTATTTCTTTTGGCTTTTCCGAACATTCCTCCAGCAACCAAACTGTCCAAAGCAGCTCCACGTCTTTTTGCGTAGGAATCTTCTCTGTTGGCAATTCTACAAAGAAATCAAGTAATTACTATTCTGTACTGTAATTACATTCTGTACCAATTGGGAGAAACTAAATAAGGCGATTTATAACTAACCCAAGATAAATACCCTGGGAAATCCAATTCCGCGTACCATTCGAAAAGAAGAGAATGGTAATTTTGACTATGTAGCATAAGAATCATTACCATGTGTAGCATGGTGACGTAGATTTTCTCTACAAATATTTGTTGGGCATAGTAATTATTCTTAGTTTGAATGGTAAGTCTAGCAGGGCTCCACAGGAATAATTTCCATGCTACATCGTATCGGTTTCCTCGTTACATAGGGGAAATTGTACATTATATTAGTTTGTAATGATACACGGAGAAAAAAATATCGTCATAATAACTATCTAACGTAACCTCAAAGGCACGCAGTAATATCCTTAAAATGACTATCCGTATCGCTATTTTAGCCATCCGTAGTATAGTTATTTTTCACAGGCATACGCCCTATTTCTAAATTAATCAATCGAATCGTTGTTCTAACGATACGTCACTTTGAATATCCGCAATAAGGAAACTCTGGATAGCTAAATTAGCTATATGACGTATCCCTGTGAAAGCTATACTACGTATAGCTAAAATAGCGACACGGATAGTCATTTTAAGGATACTTTTTTCTCCGTGTAAGTTTTTAATATATTCGCCCTGTAACTAACATAAGAATGTTAAATCAAAACTAATCTATACATATAATAAAATCGATAAAGAATTATTATTTATGTACGCATGCTAATCTTTAAAATGACCGAACTGCTTTGGATGGGAGTTTCAGTGACGTATTGAGATAAGTTTGGGCTAACATTTAGCACTTGTTTCATTTAAATCTATTGACAAATAAAATAAAATATGTCAATATGCACAGTAAAAAATTTCGGTGTAAAGTTGGACCCGGCGACTTTTACACGGCCGTGTGAGTGTGAAATTTGGGTGTGAAATTGCCTTCGTGTAAAATTTTCACTTTAGTAAATTTCACACGGTGTAATTTACTGTTTTACACCGTTCCGTGTTATTATTTATAATTTAACCAATTAAATTACTATTAGTGGTTTCTAATCTATGAAAATATATTTACAATCAATTACTTTTAAGATTTTTATAATTATTTATTATAAAACAATTATCACATATTTACAAACTATAAATAAACCTTTACCACTTATACTCCTGTGACTTTCATAAAGTTCTTCATGGCTTAACGATGATAAATTTACGATAACGATAGATTCTGTATTATTTTGTTTAATTAAATAGGCATTGAATGTATCTTCAAAATCAACAGTCTCCCACAGCGCACAAACAGCAAATGGAATATTATTATAAACAAATAAAGAACGAATCTGAGCAAAAACTGCTAACTCATTTTCGTCTCTAACAGTAATAAAATATTTCATTTTATATTGATGACCATACGTTAAATATTTAACATTACAAACATTTTCATTTTTATCTCTTACTCTCTAACATAAGATCCACCGTATAATTAGATAAATTTCAATTAATTTATTGTATTTAATAGATTTCCCTGGGCCTGTAACAACTTAAATGTTTACATTCTTGTTGAAAATTTTCTAACGAGAATATGATTTTTAACATGTACGGTGTAAAAATCGCACTAAGTGTAGTATAAAATTCTGAACGGTGTGAATCCTTAATTTTATATCACACTGCGTGTAAATGCAGTTCATGATATTTTTTTATCAATAAATATAATTTGATTGTGTAGTTTCGGGCTCATACGATATTAGATTATACTATTTTAAGGAGTAATTGTAATTTGAATCACAAAATTCATGAAAATATTAAAAAAAGTAAAATAATTATCGATAATTTTATTTATATTTTTTATAATTTATTCATTTATTTATAAATATATTATAAGTCTATAACTAGTCGTATGAATATCGCGCCAAATAATATATTTTCATAGATTAGAAACCACGAATAGTAATTTAATTGGTTAAATTATCAATAATAACACGGAACGGTGTAAAACAGTAAATTACACCGTGTGAAATTTATTCAAGTGAAAATTTTACACGAAGGCAATTTTACACCAAAATTTCACACTCACACGGCCGTGTAAAAGTCGCCGGGTCCAACTTTACACCGAAATTTTTTACTGTGTGTAAATACGTGAGCGGTGTTTTTAAGCCTAAGTAGTGCAATTTAAGATAATCGTAAATCATTATATTCTATTGCGCGTGCTACTTCTGTTGCCTACTAAAATTTTACGAGCCAATAGAAGTACAACTTCAACAAATTATTTTTTTATTTAGTCACGTTACAGAATATGAATAATTTAAAATAAACTTTTAATGCTCTTAAATCCACACCTTGTGAATATATCTTATTCCATTCGTAAGAGTGACATTTTAAGTCAAAATATAATAAATAATGGCTATTATTAATCAACTCTTTAATTTCATACATTGCCCGCGCCAAAAAAGATCAGCACTTATATTCACATAGGACCAAATCCCGTGCAATATAAGACACAGTATCATTTTCGCATGGGTCGTATACTTTCGCTACAAAGTAATATTTACTATTGGCCCCGTGCGTGACAGCAGCGCCAAGTTATGTATGAACTAAAGGGCGATATTGTGGTATTTTGGACAATATAACATAATGGAACTTCGAAATTATAAATTAAAATTTTAGGTATCTATGAAACAAGTGAAAAGCGCCAATTATTTTTATTATATATTTTTATTAGTTCAGATAAAAAAAATAAGTATGTTCAATAAATATAGAGCTTAGAACTCGGTGAAAATTTTGTTAAGTAATGTAATGGCAAAATATAAAAAAAACTACCATTAAAACTGTAAATATAATCATGTGGTTTGGTGTCGTACAGCGATTCATCGAAACATAATGCATAATTAAATATAATCATTAGGAAATTTTCTTTTAGGAAGTGTGTACATGATACTATTATGACACTAGCTGTAACAAATATTTGACAATTCTTTGGTATTAAATAAATAATTCCAAATTATTAAAAAAATTGGTTAAAAAACACATGATAAAATGTAAAGCACCTCAAAAAGAAAATATTTTTAATTATATTATAAAAATAATAATTAATTGTTTATAAAAAAACTATAAATTTTCTGAGGTCTGTTTCTTTAGTGTGAATATCGTTAAAGATGAGAATAATCTTTAATTTTGTAGAAACACTGATATCGATACCGAGACACACATTTAAGCGCAACCGACTTCCGTAAGAGGAAGTCTAACATAAGTCTAACTAGTTCAGTGCTCTACTCAGGTGGTTTTCGGTGAAACTCAAGGTGATCTCTAACGTGCGGTGAAGATAAATTTGTAAATAAATACGAGTGGAAATCAATTAGTTTAGTGCATTAAAACTATTAGTAAATTACTTAGTAAATTAAATAATTATTGAGTAAATGTACTAGTATTTATGTTATTGGTGTAGGCAAATTTGTTAAATAATTTGTCAAATAAATTGTAATTGTTATTAAAATAAGTGACCGACTGTTAAGTTTCGGCAACCCTAGTTCGAACCCTAGAGTATTCGTTACAATATTTATAGATATCACCTTAACACCGTAAGGTAAAAAAGGTTTTTTGACTATAAATAAATAAAAAATTTATAGATATCACACGTGCAAGTATTGGTAACGTCATGTATACGTTATCAACATGTAAATAAACATCATAAGGGATTACAACAAAGACTTTAATGCTGTTTAACATCACCAGAGGCAGCATATTCGATTCAAATATTATTAACGCATTTTAAGTACTTTATACATGCATTTCTACGTGTGGAATGGTTTGTACTTAATTGTAATTTATTCAATCAATTCACAAAACTACACATATTATTCGGCTATAAGTATTATGTGAATTAATTTTTTTTAAAACCAAGAGAAATGTTCAAAAATAATGTTTTTGAATACTTTTTAAACCACAACTTTTAAATCTTCAAATTTTGCGTTTTATTACAATGCTGTCCACATTTCACTAATTTTGAACTAGCTGTTTTGTCACTTTACATTTGAAAATATTAGTTTTTTCTGAATATTTTAAATACCTAAACTACAATTTTTTTATTTTTTTTGTCAAAATAAACCATTCATCATCCAAATTTGGTTAACTTTGTGTAAATTGTAGTTTAAGAGTCGGGGCACATTTCCACCTTAAGTTTTACAAAAGTTACATTTTGGCACAAAAAAAATCTGCGCACCCTCAGCGAGTAAAATAATTAAAAAATAACCAAATTAGATAATTACACAAAAATTACTTTGAATATAAAAAGATGGTTAATAGAACTAAAAACGAATTATGATAAACTAGAAATGTTCTACTAAAACAGTGGTTCCCAACCTTTTTTTGACCAGGGACCACTTTGATTTCATTATTATTAGCAAGGACCACAAGTTTAAAAAGTAAACTGTTTCATTCTAAAAATAAACTTTAACCGAAACGTTTAACCTAAGTAATCGTAAAATTCTAAAGTAACATTCAAAGTTTGAAATCTTTTGCGGACCATATCTTAGCTCTTGCGGACCACTGATGGTCCGCGGACCACTGGGTGGAAACCACTGTACTAAAAAGTAGAGATTATCGACGTACAGAAGACCTCGTTTAGCGCTTAGGATACGTTGCTCGAAGTCCAAGCGCTACAAGTCGCAGTGCTAAACGTCGCAATTTTGGGTGCCGCCATAAATAAAATCAGCGCTAAAAGAGGGCTTCTGTATCTATTTTTTGCCAATTGGTATAGTTAATAGACTTTTTTTACCTAAACGTTTCGAGCCTCTTTGCTAAGCCAAAGGAACCTCCTGCTAAGCTGTCGATGCCACTCCTGGCTTGTCTTCCGGATAATTCGCAATCGCCCGTTGGTCCACAATCTAAAGAACTATATTTATTAATTCTTAATTACTTTGGACTTAAAAAAGAAACAAAAAGGAAGTAACTGGTTTACTTAATAATTTATTCTTAGCTATGCTTTTAATTAAAAAAATTATCACAAGCATTTGTAGTATATGAAGCACAATCTATTTTTTAGTGGTTTATTCTAAATCCCTGCCATTTAAATGGGCACCACCAATCGGGTCAAGAGCTCTTGTAAAATCAGGAAATTCTTCAGAACTCCTTCCGTTCAAATGATTGCCGCCAATTCCATCTAACGCTCTACCATTTAAATGGGATCCTCCAATCCCATCCAAAGCTCTTCCTGAAAGATGTCCACCACCGATTTCATCAAGAGCCCTTCCATTCAAATGATTTCCTCCGATTCCATCTAAAGCCCTTCCTATAAGATGACCGCCTCCGATTTCATCAAGAGTCCTTCCATTTAAATGGCTACCACCGATTCCGTCTAAAGCCCTGCCGTTCAAATGACTTCCTCCGATACCATCCAAAGCTCTTCCTATAAGATGTCCACCCCCAATTTCATCAAGAGCTCTTCCATTTAAATTATTACCTCCGATACCATCTAGAATTCGTCCGAAAAAATAAGTTTGACCAATATCATCGATAGTTCTACCGTTAAGATGATTTCCACCTATTCCATCTAAAGCTCTACCATTCAAATGATTACCACCGATTCCGTCAAGTGCCCTTCCGTTAAAGTGACTTCCTCCAATTCCATCTAAAGCTCTTCCATTTAAATGGTTTCCTCCAATTCCATCAAGAGCTCTACCCATGAGATGACCTCCACCTATTTCGTCTATGGTTCTACCGTTCAAATGATTACCACCGATGCCGTCCAACGCACGTCCACGAAGGTGTCCGCCACCGATTCTATCTAAAGCGCCCCCAACTTTATCCAAAGACTTCTTATAAAGTTGGAATTGGTGAAGATTTTGGTAATTTCTAATATCATCAATAGGGTTTAGTTCTAACTCATCATTTTGGCCTACACAATGAAAGAAGAAGAACTAAATGTTAAATAATAAATTTTTCACAAAATGTGATACTTACATACGTTTTGACAAATAAACGGCTTTTGTGAAAGACACAAACAAGAAGTAGAGACGATAAAAAAACAAACACAAGCTTTACGTACACAAAATTAATTTATTTTCTTTTACTACGTCCAATAAGGTTTAATTTAGGCATTTCTGTTTTGGTGAAACACCTGCACTTAAGTTCTTGTTACAAAATTACTTTTCACTTAAATAAATTGGAAATACATTAAGAACATTAAAAGTTTTCTTTTTTAGCACAAAAAAGAAAGTTGAAGCACATGTATAGTTGCTTTAAAAAAAGTGAAGAATAACTTACCGTAGTTTTGCCCTAAGAAGTATTGCCTTGCGTATTCCTACGAGAGAAAAAAAAACATTAGTTAAATGTAAAATACGAATTTATGAATTTGAAAAGTGTCAGCGTATAGAAAATTATTTTCATAAAGTTTGCAATTCCATTTAAAACTCGAAAAATTAGAATTCGTGTATTCGCCTTTGGGCAGCACCTATCCAATTTAATTCTCGAAAAACTTTCGTCCAAGAAATAAAAATATGTAATGAGCAACAAAGTTTTAACTTGTTGAAAAAAAAATATGTAATCATTCAGCCAAAATTTAAGTTTTATTTTAATTAGGAAATCTTTTGTTGTTTTAATCGAAAAATTGAAAAGTTTTGTTATTTACTTTTAAGGTAAAAAATTAAACAATTAGTATCCCATTTAAAGAGTTTCAAAGTTTGTTATAGAGAAACTCTTCTTTCTTTGGGAGGTTTTCATAATTTATTAGCGACCAAAAATGATGTACGTCAATAAAAATTAATAACCTTCTGCAGAATTGAAAAGGAAAAGAAATGATTGCTTTTAATAGAATTGCTTTGCAATAATTGAAATTAAAATAAAACACAGTATTGCTTCATTTTTTAACACGTTTTGGAAAAAACATTAATAAGATCTGTTTGCTAAATATCTATTAATTAAATAAAAGTTCTCAACGAAATTTAACAAACACGTCCACTAAACAGTTAATTTTAAACATTTCGACGAAAGAAAATTAATTATATTTAGTTAAGTGAAAAAATGTTTGGTCTAAAAATAAAAAACGTAGGGTTGCTCGAGTGGAAAAAGGTCCACTATCAAAGCATAAATTAGTTTCCAATAAAATGGAAGAGTTGTTAAAGAATATTCCTAATCTAAATCGATCTTTCTATTACTACATTTCAAATGAAATTTTGAAAATAATTATATACAGAAAATATTTGAAACGTTAAATGACTTGTCCAATTAATTATTAAATTCTAAATTAAAAAAAATGTAAATGTAGTAGCACATGCTTAAAAATGAACACGAAGAATGATAAAATTTTTTTAGTTAAACAAGCAATAGGTACTGCGAAATACATACCGACGATGGAAAGCCCTGACTGGGCACAAGAACTGTTAATAAAAGAGCAATTAATGTAGAAGGTGTCAACATTTTTCCAAGTTTAATGACGGGCACTTCTTGCAAGATCACAACTCGATCTGTGGAAGTTGCAGGATTAAATTTTCTTTATATACCTACCTGCTGCGCCTATTATTCTGGAGGATTATCAGAGTCCAGTATAGGTGGAACTGGATGAAGAGGAGGGATGTTGGAAGAGACGTCATCAACGTGTTAATTTTGAAAAATCGAAAAAGCTGATAAAACCTACGCCATTGTTTATCAAATTTTTTTTTTAACAATTCTTTAACATTTTTTTTTATTAAATAGTTCTACGAGCTTCAGTAAAAGAAATATATCGTCAATAAAAACTTAAATGAATAAAATGTTTAATAATACGCAAAGTAAACATTCAACATATTTAATAACTATTTTTGTTATGAATAATAATTGATAAAGATTTAGAGATTATTTTTTATTTGTCATAGTCTGTATTATTAATTATTTGAATAACTGTTGCAACTATATAATTTAAGTAAGTTATTGATAAAGCAATCTGCTTAATAAAAATAAACTAAGAGCATACTTAATTTTACTCTTACGTCATTCATTAATAATTTACAGATTTATATGAATTTTTTATTTATTTACTTGTTATCAACTTTATCGGAGTTTAAGTGCACACTACTGTAACATATGTCATTATTAATTTCGAGTGCTACTGTGCATTAAAATTGTTTTCCTGTTAAATATTTATTCTATTTTTAAAATAATATTAATTATTATTATTTGTAGGTAGCAAAAAAATTGATTATTTAAGTGTTTATTTGTAATGTTACAAAATCGCTTCTGATGCGGTTAATTTCACATTCAAATTAAATTTTGCGCTTAAAAACTTTTAATTTGGCAACAGTTTCCGAACTTACCCGTCCTTTAACGAATTTAATTGTCAGTTTTTGTTTATTGCATGTATGTAGTTCCTCAAAAAATATGCTTTTTAGCAATTAGTTCTAATGTAAAAATATTATATTCTGATTAAAATAGTTCTACAACATAAGGAAAATGAATAAAATCACAAACGGTATGTAAAAATACGAAACATATTTTCAGAATAGGCAATGACATTTTGTTGCTTTAAATACAATTATAAGTTTTAGGTATATCTACGTCGACAAATTCTGTTACAATGGATAAAAATAAAGATTGGCAGTTAGAATTACTAATGGAAAAATTAAGATCAAAGGCCTCACAATTTAAAAGCTTTCAAGAGACTTCCAAGACTGTTAGAATGACAATGCTTGTAGGTTATGTTTTTAAATTTCTTTTTTGTTTAATTATTTGTTAAATTTTAGGATAAACGGTACTCCTTAGATAGTGTAGAAAAAAGCCAACACCAGAAGTGTTTAGACACATTACAACACTGCATTAAAGTTACTTCACTGCAAAGCATGGTAGAGAGATTAGAAAGTCTTACAAGGCAACTCGGGTTAGCTCTAATTGGCATAAAAGTAAATCCTTTTTAACCGAATACAATAATTTACAGATTAAAATTTATGTTGGGGCCTTCAGCAACAGAGCTCTTTATATCATCAGATATGTTTTACTTAGAAATAATCTTGGAACAATCTGGAGCTGTTCGAGATGTAAAAGTGCATCACGAAGGCAAAAAGGAGCAACAGAGCTGTGCTGAATTAGTTTCGTGCCTTTCTAGACAAGATTTTGCAGATTTTACAGCACAACTCGAAGGTTTTGCTTCAATTTATCAATTAAATGCCGAAAAGAAAATTAAATGTAAAGCTTTCACTGCCTTACAATCTCTAGAATCAGATTTAAATACATTAGCACAGCTTCAAACATTTATGAAGGAACCTTTTAATTTGTTACACAAATCTCCTGTAGGAATATTAGAAAAAAGACGTGGAGGTTTGTTAATAATTTTGAATTACAAAATAGATGGATACAAATATTTTTTAGGTCATCCTATGAAATTAACTTATTTTGTATCACCTTATGATTTATTGGACACTGAAAAAGGAGAACTCGAACCAATAACTGTAGAAGCTGTTACAAGTAAAAATTTAGGGTATAGTGTAACAGTTTGTATGGAAGGTTCTGCAGCTCATAAACTACAAACAACAACATTAATTACAGTTAATAGAAATGTTAATGGGAAGAGGTAATATAAATAATTTTTGTCTATAGGCTTTTGATTAATTTTGAGATTTTGCAGTACTCCTTCTTTTGCTGCCTTAACTAATCAGAATAGTGCAGTTATTCCAGCATGTTTTATGTTAAAACTAAATAAACCAATGCCTATGTGTGTATCTCTTGTACGACAGATACAACAGTTAACTGAATTAGAATGTGCTGAAATGTCTTCCACACATCCACTATTGAGTCTGATTGCCAGTCACGCAAGTGAAGGAAAGTTGGAAGGTGGAAATAATAAAGGTTTATTTGTTGTAAGTTTGTCAAAAGGCAAGGGTCAATATGGGCAGTGTCCTGCCGCCGTAGAATTTGCATAGAATGTTTTTCTTTGTTTTATGATAGTCCCACAAATGAATAACATCAAGCATATCGGGTAAAATTTCATCCATGGTCATAAAAAAATTTCTAATCAGTTAATGTGAGCGATGAATAAAAACTGTTCGCTGCTGACAACATACATGTGGATAATGGGATACTTTAATATATAGTGGATTACACAGAGTGGCAGTAAATTTGTTAAATATTTATTTATTTATTATTATTATATAATAGAGAATTAATCAACATGAACTATTTTTAAAAATCATTCAAGGAATAATTAAGAAATTGTGAAAAGCACGAATTGATATTTGTCAAAATCGATAAATATAAATTCTTTAATTTAAATAAAAAAGTACTTTTTGATAATAAGCAAATTGTAGAATACCATTAAATTAATTGTTTTTTTACCGAATCACTTATATATCTTTACAGTATACATCCATCGATTATCTAATACATTTTTCATATTCTTGTAAAGAAACCATTTAACACTGACTGTCGCTTTGTGTAGTCTGCTATAAATTAAAGTATTGAATTACGCACAAGAGCGTGATCAGTAGTGACTATATTTTTATTTATCGTTGTGCGGGGATACAAAACTGCCCTTTTGTAAATTGCAAAAAGACAACACAAGCTATTTTGTATATTTTTTAGACGCTGCCAGATCAACATCATTGTTATTTTATGACAGAAACTAAAAATATGGAAGGTATTTTAGTTAACAGTATTCCCTTTACTCATCCGGGTCATGTTTCTCAAATACTTGTAATACTCAGACAGCAAGCTTTGTTTAATACTATTATTTCAAGTTGTGTTCGGCCAAATAGTAAGCAAGGTATTGTTTTGTTTATAAATGTTTTAATTTTTATAAATGTTAAATAATTGGAACTATTTTAGATGTTGAAAATATGATTATGTTTGAAATAAGTGCTTTATCCTGGACGCACATTTCTATTTCATTGGAACATCCAATAGAAGAAACAATGGCAACAGCAGAATTTGATATATCGGATATATCTAATCTTCAGTGTAGGATTCATAGTCCTGGTACTCCGCTGCCTCCAAATGCTCCAGACACTGCCACAGAATTAGCTACAAAAATTCTAAATCGGTGCCTCTCAATACCTGTGACGTTGAGATCAATTATAAAATTATGGGACAAGCAAGTTGTTCGAAAGCATCAATTTAATGGACATGAAAATTTTAGCTTACCCCTCGGTTCTGGCGATCCTGGGGGTCACAAGGGTCCCCCAGGTGGCGGTTTAAGTGACTTTGGGGGTTTGGATGGAAAAATAAAGCAAGAATCCTCGAATGGTGGAGGCCTACCTCATGGCATGAATTTATCAATGATGTCCCACTCACATCAGGGGGTTTTTTTAAACGAATCTATGATTGCGAGCGCAAATTTTTCGAATTTTCCGACTGCCGAAACTCCAATGTTTACTAACATGGAGCTGACGAATATTTTAGCTGGCAACGGTCAGTCGGAGAAGCCATCAAAGCGCCAGCATAAACGCAAATCAACTGATGATCTTTGGAAAGGTACTAAACGTAAATCTGGAGAGGATACAGAGCATCTCATGGAAACTTCCAGCAGCGATTCTACATCTAGAAGTACCCCTTTATCGCAAGAAACCCCATCGGAAATAAGCATGATGACTCCTAATTCTGCGATGGGGTTTCAATCCGATTTGGAGCTTTCTGGTCTTGATGCTTCGGAATTAATTGGTGGTTCCGATAAAACTGGATCCGAATTCGATAACATGGAGGAATTAGGTGATGTGGAAGAGATGCTAGCGGCCACTTCTTCGCGTGAACATAAATCTAAAAAACCACGCGAACTTCAGAGGTCTCCTTCGGCTACGAGCATTTTGGAACTGGCTGAGAACAAAAGTTTAGTTCCGCCGAGTGTGAGCATAACTCCCATTAATCCTCCACAGGGTTTTAATCCACTCGGAAATGTAAGCATACAACCTAGGCCTGGTATCGAAATTATTCCAATTGCTACTACTTCTCCTACGTCCTTACCAAGTTCAATAACAATCACGCCCATATCCTCATCACAAGCAAAAAACATGGAAGAACGTAGCCGGGAGAAGAAAAGCAGCAAGAATCGTTCCGATGATAAGAATCGTCTGGAAAAGAAACGAAAGCGTAAGCGTGACGAGAGTCCCATGGGGCCACCAGATAAAATTCCATCCAAACAGGATCCACTTTCGAAGCCTGTTTCGGTTAGTATAAAACCAGCTGAATCTCCACCTTTAATACCCATCACTCCAACTTCGCCTTCTGGTATTTTGAGAAAATTTAGCGCCTCACCAACGCAGTCTAAAAGTTTTTCAGTGAGTGGAAAGCTAAGTCCTACAATTCTTAAAACTGGATCTTCACACCAGAGTCCCAAACACTCTCCAGCTCATGTACCCAGTAGTCCAAAGCACAGTATTCCAGGAATATCGAGTCCAAAAAACCATGGCACTTCTCCTAAACATCCATCAACTGGAAGCACTGGTAAACCGAGTATGTCGACGTTGAAAAGTGCAGCGAATTCACCTTCCAGTAAATCCAGTGGTGATTCTCTGAAGAAATCTACAAGCAAAGAAAGTTTCAGGGAAAAAGAGAAAAAATTTAGCGTAAGCAACTCGAATAAAGTTAAATCTTCTTCTGTTAAACTCAAACAGCTTGATTTAAGTTCAACTACGGATTTACATGTAGGAAATACGCAAATTGATAGTTTACCATCACCAACTGCGACTGGAGACTTGAAAAGTAGCCCTGGCCAAGTTCGAAATCGCAAGGGGTCACTTTCTGCTGTTATCGACAAATTAAAATCTGCTCAACATTGTGATAATGCCACAGATCTGAGCAGTAAACCGAATTCTTCAAGCCGTGAACGCTCAGGACAACTTCCTAATAAAAGTGTTGAAGGAAGTAAAAGTGCTACTAAAACTGGAACTGAAACAAAAAATTCTGAATATATGGTTAAACCAAGTTCAGATGGGATGAAGCTAACCATAAACAAAACACGTACTAAAGAAAGTTCCAAGTCGTTGTTAAAATCACAATCTAGTTCTGGAACAGGTTCACCCAAAACACACACAGGTTTAAAACCTGGCGTAAACAGTGGACCGGCATCTAAGAAACCTCAACAGTTTACTCAGAAATCCAGTTCTAGTCCAAATCTTACAAATTCGACTTCGTCAAACGCTTACAGCAGTTTCAAAAGCGGCAGCAAGAATTCCTCGGGAACTTCTAAAGGTACGCCAGGTAGTTCCATGGGTTCGAAATCGTCGACTAAGGTTGGTTCTCCAAAAACTAATGCTACAGATTTAAGTAGAAGCAAAGATAAACCAAGGTTAAACAAGAGCAATTCTGATAAGTCAATATTTAGTAGTTCGAGAGAACGTAAGTCAAGTCCCACTCAGAGCCGGGAAGAAACTGACGGTGAAAAAGCGTTCAAGTTTGCTCTATCCAAGATGGATCCTTATTCCACTGCGCCGCTTATGGCCGAGGGTCTTATAAAGCAATTGGATAAAAATTTTCAAATACCGAAGCTCTCCGCTAGAAATTCAGAGGATAAAAAGTTGTCTTCCAATAAAATTGTTACAACCTCTGATAGTGTGAATAATGTTAATAGGACCGTTGATACCTCAAAGATTTTTGAGATAGTAGCTAAGAATGATGTGTCTCTTCCTAAGTACCCTTTATCACTTCCCACCTCCAAGATGTTCGATTCGAACATGGAAGTGAAAATACGCAACAGTTTAAACATGATGGGGCCAAATGCTTTGAATATAAGTAGTCCCCTTTCTCTCACGACGAGTACTTCTAGTCCAAAGCCGGTTATGGCAAATTCTCAACATAAAGACAACGAATACACAATTGAGAATGCAGAAAGCGAACGTAAGAAGGAAATAACAGCTCAAAATTTAAGCACAATGACTTCCACTAAAGAAGACATGAACTTTAAACTTAACTTTCCAATATCCGCAACGAAATCATTTTCTTTGAGCACTGTCGCCTCAGATTTGTCTACCAAAAGTGTAGATTTAACTTCGAAGTTTGCAACTGCTTCTTCGACCGAAAAAAAGGACCCTAAGAGTTTTCCAAAGGAGATTGGTGATGTTTTGTTGGACTTTTCGAATCCAAGTAAATTAGATTCGAATAAAACGTTACTTAGCTGTTCAAGTAGAGAATTAAGTATACAGCCTTTAAGAACGTCTCCACCATATCCTCCTTCATCCTCGGTGAGTGTTCATATTGTTAAGTCACCAGTCCCAAGCCCACATTCTGCCTCTCCTTGTATTACGGATGATGAACTCATGGATGAAGCGTTAGTTGGTTTAGGTAAATAACTTTTATTTTTGTTTTAGTAGATTTTTATTAAATTTTACTTTGTATAGTATTGAATTAAAAAGGTGATCGGTTAATAAACATTTCAAGACCTAAGACTACAGTCACAACATGATTATAACGATATTTTCTATTTTATATAAACACATACCGTCTATACCCAGTAATACAAATAGATTAATATAATTATGTACACAGTGCTTCTTATAGTTGAAACCAAATGGGCATGGCCTTCTTGTGACCGTAGTCTGAAAGCATCAATGATTTTGAAGCTACGGGGTTTATAATCCTTTTTAAAAATACATAAGTGAATTAAATGATTAGCTTTAAATTTTATCAATATTTTTTAATTTTAAAAAGGAGACTCTAAGATGTGACAAAGTTTGCGATGCTTTTTTTCTAGCGAATGCCATCGATAACATACATATTTATGATAGTGTTAAATAATTAGAGTAATAAATAGATAAGGTATTTATTGAAAATATTAAATATATTATATATATTTTGTGTTGTACATATCTTATCGTTAGCACAAAATGGGACTACTGAAGAAAATTCATAGAAGCGATTATTTAAAAAAAAACAACAATTTTTCCAGTAGTCCAAAGATTTAAGCAAATATCTGAGAAAAATATAAATATTTGAATAAGTACACGCTAACATGAGTGTCCTTTGATGTTCCCAAGTTCGTCAAATATTGCATTTTTATGTTGCAACCTACAGATACTGTGTCTCTTGCATAGTAAAGTGTAATGTGAACAACAAAATGAATCTTTGACTATTTGATTTACCAGTGGGCTCCATGTAGCATCGCTGCGGTTTGAATGAAATAGGAATGACTGGCATAAAGGCCGAGACTTTGGTCGATGTCCATCCATTGTATATTTTTCGCATCGTCCCCTGCTTGTAAAGGAAATCTTCCGACTAAGGTTCCTTCTTCATCGTGGAAGTTTACAGCAATCGTCTCCATCCATGCATTATCTGTATTTCGTGGATCATCCACATAGCCTTTGTATAGTTCATAGCCACTGCTGAAAAAATCTGCTACCATTTTTTTATTATTTGCCAATTGTGCTAAAAATTACAATTAAATCTTTACTAATGTTTTAAAATTAAATAAGTTAAATTAAAGTGAAAGTGAATTAAGTATTTTTTTAAAGCAAAAATGTACAAGCTACAATTTTCAAAACCCATGAAAATTTAATATTTAAAGGGGAATAGAGGTTTTATATAACACATATTAATATAAATTTCAAATGTGTTTACCTATTGAATATTAAAAAGTAATTGCAATAATTAATTTTTTTAACTTTTAATTTTTTAAATATAAAACAAATGTTGGAAGGCAAGTGCAAAATACAGCAAAGAGATTCTAAAATTGTGACAACAGAAGATAAAGAAAGCATAAATAAATTCAGACTCCTACCAGGAGTATTTTGTAAAGAATTTAAGGCCTCCTCTAAAAATTCTCTTTGTAAAGTAACAGTAACTTGCTCTCCTGGATCAACCATTCCTCCTGGCAAAGCCCATTCATTTGAATCTCTTCGTTGTATAGCACAAAATTGCAATATGGGCCTATAACTTCAACTGTAAATCTACACACCAACACTTCTAATTACTTACAAATTTGTTGAAGGATCCATTTGATTTCTTCCATCGTCACATCTTTTCCAACGTGTGACTACAGGATCAGCTGCATGATTTGGACCCCATCTGCCTAAAACTCCCCGACCCTTCAAGCCCGTACGACCTTTTGGATTCAGAGGTCGTCCTTCACTTAAAATATAGGTACCGGCATAGCTATGGCGATTTACATTGTTATCAAGCTCATTCCATTGTGGATTAAAGTTAGGGTCCCCTGTTATTACAATTGTTATATGAATATCAGTAAATAGCTTAAAACAATATAAATTACCTATATCTGGGTCAGCCCAAGGCTTATTTAATAAACTAGGTGAATTGTACTCTGGAGGATTGTAATCGTTAAAGGCAACTGACCATGGCACTAGGTTATCAGAAAAAACTAAACGTTTTATACCCCCAAATGGGTAATAATTCGATCTACATTTAATGTGTACCATTTTCTTTAGCAACATAGAAATAACTGTTCTAGATCAAACAAATAATTCAAAACCAAGGCTAATATCCCATTACTCTTAACCTGAAAAACGAATTATTGTTAATACCTATTGTTTTATAATTATGATTATAGTTTATTAATACTTGTTGAGCACATGAAATGCGAAAAAAAAATTGCCAAAATAGAACAACATTTATAGATTTTTTTTACTTACCTCACACGCTCTTGTATCATTTGATAGTACGCAATTGAACTCAAAAATTAATCAATCTTATTTCTTTCTAAAATTAGAAACAATATTTTTGGATTGAAAATGAAATGGTTTGTTTGTATAAAATATTTATTTTATTACGTAATCCCACAAATACAGCACTAAAACACCTTGAGTTTGAACGGTTTAATAATTAAATTATTCATTAAGAAATAAGTATATTATAAATTGTTATTAAAGAAATTTAATCGAGTCTTCAGTAATTAATTTAGTATTTCTGTAAATATTTGAATTAATTTTAGGGGCTGTTTGGAATAGCTCGTGCCATAAATAACAGAAATCTATTTAATCTTAATATTCAACAACGTTAAGTTGCATTTAATTAACATATACATTCTATAGTTAATTTAATATCACAAAATCTTTAATTTTAATTTGTAATATCTTTTAATTTTGAATTAAATTTTTTTGTTTTGCAGGTGCTGCCCTCTGGTATTGCAAAATTAAATTGACTACACAACCTGGCTAATATTTTTAGTCGATAGTTTTTCTTACTAACAGGGAGTGCACTTAAATTTAGAACTGTGCAACAGGGAGCAGTCAACAATGCTTTTGGATGGGAGCCAACGTGATCATTCGGTGTGGATTTTCAATACCAACTTAAAAGTATAGTCCAGCAGATTTTAGTAATTTCCCACGTGTGGCACGTGTTCCATGCGGTGGTTCCCACGTGTGGCACGTGTCTATATTTTAGCGAGATAAACACAGTCACATTGGTCTGAAATTGTTTTGTTTCGACTGGCAAAACAGAGTTTAAAACGCGTTGTTTCTATGCATGTGACTATGCGTGACTGTAACTTAAATCAAAATTATAATAGAAAATTATTACAGTTCTTTTTGTTTCTTAAAATGTTTCAAATTTTGAGATACGAGGTTTTGACTTTGCAGCGACGATATGCCTTCTTAAATATCATAAAGTTAATTATTAAATACATATTAAATTTTTTTTTTTTTAAATAAGTACTTATACTTTATAATTATCTTTTGTTTAGTATGTGGGGAAAAAATAATTTTTTTTCTAATAAATGGTTCGTTTTTTTGCAAATTTACTATATCTTATCTTAATTAGAAAATATTGGCCTATGATTATGTTTTTTGATAAACCAAATATTTTTATTTTATATAAAACGTTAAATTTTTTATTCGAATTTTTATTTATATTGAAAATTATCGTTTTTTACGGCTACTAGCACAATAAAAAATCATAAATACATTTTATAGATGTATGAAAGGACTTAGCGGCATAAGAAAAAATGGTCTCCGATTCTTTTCAAACTTGGTGTAATTATAGTGTTTCATAAGCAGAATATACACACAAAAAACTTTTAAAAATATTTTGAGATAAAAAAGTACTAGTTATTTTTTGGTCAAAATGTGATAGATGATATTTCCGATAGTTTAAGCTTGATGATGTTTGGAAATGATTATAAATCAATTCAGGGAATGAAATACTTAATAATCTAATTACCTAGTTGCTTTCATCAGCAGGTGAAAACTGCAACATTCGGAATTCACCAAGGTGGAAATTATAATCTCAAAATTGACTTTTTTGGCACACGGTTACCAAACTTTTCAAAATTTAATATCAAACTACTCATCAAATCCTATCAAAATCATCCGTAAAATGTTTGGTAACCGTTTGCCAAAATGGTCAATTTTGAGATTATAACTTCCACCTTGGTGATTTCAATCAAAGACACAATTTTTCTGGGCTAATTTCTATTCTCGTCGACGCACCACTTCTTACTGACAATCACAGTGAAAGAATTTTCCAGATATCACTTAGCATTCAAATGTTATTATAACTCGAATGAAAATCATATAATAATCTAGGTTATTCTCATGTTGTAAAATTAACAAAATATTTGTCTGATTGATTCATCACATGATGCTCTATCATTGAGCCGAAACTGAACTGAGCTGGATCAATTACTTGTTATTCTTATGCCGCTAAGTCCTTTAATATTTTAATTGTTCAGTTTCTAAAAGGGCCAATCACTGTACTGTTTACCCCTACTTATTTTTTTGTCATTAGGGGTAAACAGTATAGTGATTGGCCCTTTTATTAAACAACATAGGTATTGGCCATATAAATATAGTAATTGACCAGTGAATTTACAGTGATTGGCCAATATTTTCTAATTAAAATAAGATATAGTAAATTAGCAAAAAAAAAGAACCGTTATCACGCAATCTTAAGCAATTTTGCAAATTTTTTTCTTTTTGCTTTTGTGTTCACGGATTTGGATAATTTTGTTTCAGTTAAACCATTATATGGAACGGATAGCTTGTTTCTTCACCTTCAAGTTATTTTTTTTAAAACCTCGATACGATTATTTTTCACCGAAATAACGGACGTTAAATGGAAAAAGATCCTTTTGTCTTTAATGATCGATATCTCAGTAACCAATAATGGCAAAATACCAAGGTACCTCCAGAATCGTCCCATGTAATTAAAACACATATAGTATTCTTTTCTTCCTACATATTTGTAATTTTTTCTGTTTATAATCACGTCTTGATAGTTTATATCGGTCATTTCTAGTGTAAGAAATGTTTCGAATTTTATATTTCTGTACGAAATGTTTATGTAACACAGTTTTTCAATAAGTATTCACTTGTGTATTTTATGGTATGATTTATGGTATCAGTATAAAACTGCATCTATATGTTTATATAAGTTGATAGATGTTTAGTAAGAATATTGTTTCCTTAAGCCTTGAAATATATTAATAAAACGTCTACTGGTATATCAGTAAAGCCCAACAATTATAATTAATTTTAACATTTTGATATGTAATAGTCAGACTGCATACTTCCACTCAAACAAGTTAGATGTATTTCTATCTTTCATGCTTTTACATTTGTCGAAATCTCAAACGGATTTAGATCGAAGCGCGAGTCTAACAAGGGACCCTTTTTAGTGGTCCGTGGCATTACGCAACGATAGGGCATCAAAAACTACTCTAGAAACCGTTTTCAAATTTTGCGAAATGATTCGGGTTACTACAAGACAAGCCCCAAAAGTTTGTGTTAATCTGTCAAAACTGGTGTCCGCTTTTGTACATTGCGAATTGCACTTTACATAATATTATCCGATTGTCGAATGGAGAAGCATTCGCTCTCGAACTTTTTGCATTTTGTCACCCCGGGTTCGAATCCTCTAGGGAGCAAAGCGATGTTTGCAATTTTGTTTGAAGGAGAATTGTTTATTGTTGATTATACAATAATTGGACTTCTTTTTAGACCAAAAATAGATCTATAAGCCGCACAATCCCCGGAAAATATGTAAACTAAATTAAAAAAATCCTAGTGGTAAAATATACAAGAAATCAGGTTTAGAGCATTGTATGAACAAAAGGTACACATAATAACATACCGTTGTTCTTAACAAAACACTGGTCAAAGCAGTCTTCAAAAAGACCGTTTTTACAAAACTGAATTAATCACAACAATAATAGAATAAAAAAGCACTTCGTCCACACACTGCAAATCATTTTGGCAGTATTTGTACTTATTGGTAATACAACCCTGTTAACTTATTGGTAGGTACATTAATAGATTTTTAAAAATAATTTTAAAAGTTTACATATTTTCCGGAGATTTTTTGCTGTATATACCTATTTTTTGAAAAAAATACGTCCAATCCTTGTAAAAAACGACAATAAACAATTCTCCTTTAAAAAAATTGCAAACATCGCTTTGCTCCCTAGAAGATTCGAACCCGGGGCGACAAAATGCAAAAAGTTCGAGAGCGAATGCTTCTCCATTCGACCATCGGATCATATTATGTAAAGCGCAATTCGCAATGTACAAAAGCGGACACCAGTTTTGACAGATTAACATAAACTTTTGGGGCTTGTCTTGTAGTAACCCGAATCATTTCGCAAAATTTGAAAACGGTTTCTAGAGTAGTTTTTGATGCCCTATCGAATAGTGTAGGTCTCGTTGCGTAATGCCACGGACCACTAAAAAGGGTCCCTTGTAAGGTTACTTATTTGAAAAAAATCAGTGTAAAAAGAAAATTGATTAAAAAACGGAATTAGCCTAGAGTGCAATCTAACTTTAATCCACTTCTGATAAAAATGTTTACCTAACTCGTTGTTTTCAATTTGTTCTTATTATTCAATCAAAATATACTGTGTAATAATAGAACAGTATAAAAGATCAAATACTAAATGTTTTAAATTAAATTGAGTATATTACATAGCATGCTGAAAACGTATAAAAGCATTTTTATTACAATGAATTACACACAAAAACGATGAAATAATTGCATCCATAAAATAATTGTATGTATCTATACAGTAATTACAATTTTTATCAAAAAATACAATTCATAAATCACAACTATCAATTACACTGCTTCTGTGTTGAAAAATTAATTTATAATAAACAAAATCAATTTAAAATTTATGACTAGTACTTTTTAATTTAAATAATACTAATGACATAAGTGAGTTGTATTAAGTAACACTGCGTTTTCCAAGATTTAGAGGTGAAATCAAGCTGTAAAACATTTTGACAACTTACGCATAACAAAGAAAAAGAATTGCACAAATATTTGAACATATTTGCATCGCAAATTAAACTATATTATTACAATTAAACTATATAAAATAATAAATAAATTAATACAACATATTTATCACAAGTATTCCAATAGAAAAATGTTGATTAGTTGAGAAAATAAAATACTATTTTATTTAACAGAGCTTTTTTGGAGAGGTGTTAATCTTAGGTCCTTTGTCAACATTTGTTCTTCAAAATCTCGATCTTCTTCGGAGTACCTAAAATACGATGAAAACACTTCAGTATATATTCAAAAAATTCTACAGACTATGACGCAAAACTGATTGATAGACAGTAAAGTAACACAACAAATAAAAAATATTCTACTTTTCTAATACATTATAATAAATTAAAATCCATTAATTAGCTCCGCGCCATTCCGTATTAAACATTTTGATTAGTTATTATTATACACAAATAATTAAGAAGTGTTAACATCAAAACACCTTAATCGATCCTGTTCGAGCAGAGCTATCAATGAGTCACGTTTAGCAACAATTTCCATCATTTCGTTTATAATACTGCTTTCCGTTTTGATATCTTCTTTAGTTTTTTGCTCGTCTACAAAACAGGTTTAAAAGACAATTACAAAATTAGATATTATTGAATTACCGTTGTCTAATCTTTCTCTTAGTTCTTGTTGCAACCTGGCGTGTCTGTCTTCTAACTCGAGTTCTTGAGCCCTAACCAAAAGTTCCCTTTCATATCGTCGTAATTCAGTAAGGTCTCTCATAAGATCGAACCAGTCTTTAAGGAGATCGGCCTCCTCTACAGGACAATTAATATCTACAGATTCTCCCCTAAAGACTTTCTCTATTGTTACGCCTCTTTGTTCTAGTTCTCTAGTCTTGACTTCAGTCTCTTCGAGTTTTCGTTGTATTTCTTGAGCCATTCGGTGTCTAAATAGTTAGTATATTAGTAGCTTTATTATATTAAAACAATCGAGCAGTTTTAGCAAGTTATAAGATTGCGATAATAACTTCTAGAAACTCACCGTTTAAGCTGAGCTTGTCTAGCTGCCTTACGTGCCGTTTTACTAATTCGACGACCTTCCTGCGTTACAGATTGGTCTAAAGTATCACAAGAACTACGTTCAGGACATTTCCAGTCGTGTTCACCATCGGAACTTTCATCTGTAAAACCATACAAATTCATTATATGGGTTTTCTGTTAACAAATTTTGTTAATTACCCGTGAAATGGGAGGGTCCTGAATTTGTGTAGTGCAAAGGAAGGGGTGGTATTGGTGGCGGTGATATGTTGTCAAGCTTTCGACATTGAATTTCTGAGAAACTGTTTGTTCGTAACAATTCAACAGCTGGCTTTTCCTACAATTAATAAAACAAGATCAAAATATGGGATTAGTACGGTGTAACAAACATGCAAAACAATTATAACACAATTTTGCACATCGACACCGTTTTAGTATGTTTAACATGTTTGTGTTGCATGGATCACTGCCGACTCAAATTGATACAAAAAAAAAAATTACGGACAAGGTTTTCTGTTTGAACTAGAATTTGTTGATCATAAGTACAGTAGGTGCAGCTTAATAAAATCACTTTGGGACTAGTAGTGTTTTAGATTCTAATAAAAAAATTAAACTGATTATATCCTTCATTTTACACAAAAAATAAGTCAGTTCAAAAAAAATTGAAGCGTTTAATTTATCTTTTGAATCATTTTTAAAATTAAATTAATTATTGTACATCATGATGAAAAGTCGAATATGCAATTCGAGCTTAAAGTGGTTTATTTCTGATATTGAAAAAAGAGAGCTTACAAATATTAGACAAATCCGGTAAAACAAAAAATGTAAACATTCGAACGAAAAATGGCACAGTTCGGATCCACGTGGAGGGATGTCCTACATTTTCTCACGATGGAAAAAATACGATTTTGAGCCCAAATTGAACACTCGGCTTTTCACCGCAATATACCAAAATCAATTCAATTTAAAAAAAAATTAATCAATGTTCAATGTCATACCGAAAACATTATTTCTTCCAGGAACCCATTTCCTGGTTTTTGTTATATTTCTTTCTGAATGTCTTTTAGAAGGCTCAATACTCGTTGTCAATAAAACTTAAGACTTGAAAAACAGAAGAGATATATTAATTCTTTTCCAAAAATTTTATCAAGCAAGTTGGTGAGTTTTTTAACCGAAATTCTGATTTAAATAAGCGACGCAAAATGAACCGATTTTATCAATCGAACGATTCTAATAACCAGTCAACATACCGGCAAACTACTGCATTTTGAAATTTTAATTCCTGTATTCAATGCCCTGCTAAATATTTAAAATATGCAAAATCAGTTTTGGTCAGTAGTGATCCATTCGATGTATAAATAGTGCATCACAAAAGCTTTAATCTGTTAATTTTGTAATTCACTTATAAAAAAACAATTTCCTTATGAAAACTGTGAAAATGATTTAAATTTTCCACTTCTTTGGTAAATGTTTTGAATCACTCATAATTGTATCTTTCATAGCGGAAATTTTTAATATCTTTTTATCGTTTAAAAACAATTAAAGCAATTCGCTAAATACAAACAATCTAGAACCACAGTTCTACTTATTTAAAATATTTCAAAAAAAGCGAATAACATGCAAAAACTATAGGCATGCACTAAAAACACTCAAATCCTAAATTCTTACAGCAGTTTTCCTTGCGAGATTAATCATCGACTGTAAAAATATATAAAAATTACTTTTCTCTATTCTTTCTCAATGCAAAAGCGATATCTAAACTAAATGTATGATGATTTTTTTTGCACGATCACATGATATGTACCTTAGATTTTGATTTTGGAGAAATTCTTGATAAGAAGCCTTTCGCAGTTGAATTATTGGGACTTTTAACACCTTCCTTCTTCTTTCCAAAAAATTCAGAAATCATTTTCGTTATACTCTTTCTTCTTTCTCGATCTTTGTTTTTAAGTTTTTTCTCTACTTTTACGTAAGGCTCTGTTAATAAATTAGGGTCGGATTTACAAAATGCAAGTTTGTTTTGTTCGATTGATGTAAAACCAGTTAATTGAGGTTTGATCATTTCGGAGACGGATTTAGGACGATTTTTATTTGAACGCTTCTTTGCAAGAGTGTCATTTGAATATAAAACGGAATTACGTCTTTCTGTGTTTAAAACTAATGATTCGATATTGTCCTGTACATCAATTGCTTCCTTCTCTTTCATTCTTCTAGCAATTCTCTCTTTTAATTTCTTTAATTTGTCTTCTGGACTCAAACCGAGCTCTTCATTTGACATCAGTTGCGCTTTTAATCTTGCGTTTTCTTTTAGTTTTTCAGCCGTTCGATTTGGATCAATTTTTAAAGCTTGTTGTATATCCGGTAAACTAAAAGCTTCGGATGCAGAAGGTTTTAAAGAAAACGAAGAATGAAGTACTAAATTTGGTTTATGTTTAGGAGTTCTATGTGGAGTATAATCATTGATTGAAGACATAGTTTGTGATTTTTCAAGAGGGGTGTGATTGACTAATAGCACATCAGGCGTTACACTTATATTATCTTTGTTTGGAGATAAATCAGCAGTAGCAGACTTACTTAAATTAAATAGTCGATTTGGACTTAAGCTTGGACTAAATGAGTTGCGATTCCGTTTTTTACGTTCTAAAGATCGATTCTGTGCTTTCATTTTGTTCATTACCATTTCTTGCACGAGCCTTTGATTTTCATCTCTTACTTTTTGGATCTCTTCTTTTGTATAAATATTCTTTAAAGATTTCGGTGAAAAATTAGATTGTAAATTTTGTTGAGGACTTGAAATTTCTTCTTGAATTAAATCAGGTTTTGCAATAGTGTCTGATTTATCTTTTCGTTTCGATTTTCGAATATCTATCGAATCTCGGACGTTGCTAAATATAACTTTGGATTGCAACCTTTGGCAGTGTTCTTGGTACTCATCTTTTTCTTGTTCATCGCTTGCTTTATTTTCATCTGATGTATCAATCGTGTCTTTAACCATATTTTTAACAGTGATATCACTTTGTGTGTTTTCCTCCGTGGTTGTTCCAGTTTCGACAATCAATAAACTATCTTCCTCATTTTCATTTAATTTTTCTTTAGATTTTTCCAATTCTTTAATTTTCAATATTTGGTTGTCATCCCCAATAATACAATACCCAGTGTTTTTTTCCAAACTCGATAATTCTTCAAGATTAAGAGTTTCCCGTATTTCAGGATTAACGGTTTCTATGATGTTATTGATATTAGGGTTTAAGCTGTCTTCAACAATATCGTCTTCATTGTGAAATTCCATGTAGCCATTATTTTTCAAAGAAGCTTCTACGAGTACTTTTTCATCGCTACTCGTCTCTTCACCAGTATCCATAAATTCTATGCTGTTTAAAATACTGCTTAAATGATCAGAACCTTTTCCACAAACGTGTCCAGTGTCTTCAAACTCTTCCATGTATGCTTTAGTAATTATTTTGTTAGTTATCAGACTTTTAAGAGCTTTAGGTTGTTTATTTCTACGAATGCTATCAAAATCAAATTCTACATCTTCGAAATCATCAGAAACTGCACTATCTCGAGCCCAATCTGATAATTCGGTTTCGGTCATTGCAGCTCCTGTGTTTTCGATACATGAATCGTGATCAGACGGCGTACTTTGTCCGCTTACAAGCGCTCTTTCGTGGCATTCGTTGTGAACGTTTGGCAAAATACCATCGTTTTGAATGTTTGGAAGAGTTTTGGGTTGGTTTAATACCTTTCTTTCACTGGATATCGATTTTGGAGGCTCGCTTAAAGAAGGCGTTTGTATTTCAGATCTGATTGGTTGATTAGATAAAGGTGATAAACTGTCCAACACAAGACTATCAGCTGCAAATTGTAAAATCTCGCCAGAATCAGTATGAACCTTCACTGTGGGTATGTTTTCAAATATTTTAACGGTGGGCGACTTTTGTATGCCTGTATGTTCATCTGAATCTGTATCTGATGTTGTAAGGCTATCGCTTGATATATCATCACCTAAAAATACAATTGATTAATAAATGTTTTTCTTAACATAAATGAAGATTAAAAACTAATTTCATTCAAATATTACAAAGCAAAAAAAGGTATTCATGATTCTACTAAGAGTTTGCATTTTAATCTGAACAATACTTTTTATTTCTTACTATTTATTATAGCCTATTTATTATAGCCTATTTATAATTACCTTTATTTTTGGTTTGAGACCAATTAACTTGAGGTACAATTATTGGTATATCTTGAACTGGACTGCGTGGTCTTCCTTCTAATTCATGCACAAAACCTTTATCTACGTCTTTTTTAGAATTATTTAATTGCTCTAGCGTTAATGGTAAATCTTTCGGTAAAGACACTTTATTATCTGATGAAGACACAGGACTTACGATATCTGATGATTTATGAGATGTAGATTGCGACAAAATTGGAGACAAAGGCGAACTCCGTTCATTTAATTTACCACTAAAGACCTGTATGTTTGAACTAGTTTCAGAAGCAGGTTTTAACATTTTTTGACAATCTGTAATATTAGTATGAAACGATTTAAATTTGGAATCTAACGTGGAAACGCTTCCAGACTTCTGTATATTTCCACCGATTCCATCTTCACCTAATAAATATTTCTTTTTAAGTTCCAAAGATACTTTAGTGGCAATGCCACCAGTGCTTTGTGTGCGATTTAAGGCATAACCTTCGGTTCTGTTAAGCAAAGAAGGTGCAGGCTTTGGTAACACTGGTGAAGGCACAAGAGGTGTAAATTCCAACTTTATACCCTTTTTTTGGCTTTTACCATTCATAGGTGTTTGTAATACGCTTGATTTCACCTGTACTTTTTTTGGTGGCCCATAATTTCCCCTCGTTTTCGTTACATTGAAATCGTTAAATACAATCGAAGGTATCTCTCTGGTTGGTGTTGGCTCGTCGACAGCAAACTCTGAATCCGTCGAAATTTCTGTCGCTGAGTTATGTTTACTTGAAGTTTCTGAACTGCTTTCCGATACAATCTAAAAATTTGTAAGTTAGTATTAGTTTGATCATTATTATATATAGGAAATGTAAATAATTAATAAAGCAAGTTCTCGAGTAGCTTGTTAATTATTTAATAAAATTTATTTAACACGCTCAACCGATTTTGCAAACCGTTCAAGTCTGTTTCTACTTTTAAGGATTTCGCACCAAGACTAACGAAAGTTGATTCCAAATTATACATCTTTTTCTTGATATGAATTAATGAGAAATAATTATTAGATATATATTATTGAACGTGTTAAACAAATGTGTAAATCAACGAACGTGGAATTATTAAACGGATTAGAAACAAAGGCATTGGTAAATGATCTTATCAGTTTGTTCAAGTATTATGTAACAGTTAAGTCGTAGCATTTGCAAGGGTAAAAATGGTCATAGTTTTTCCACATTTTCAATAGTAAAATAGGAAACTTATATTAAGCACGTTAAACGTTAAAACAATGGCACACAACTTTCACGTCAGCAATGGAAAAGTTAAATTGCGATTAATCATATTAATCCAAAGTCACCACACATATAGTTACCTCTTTTTACCATTGCTAATACGTGGCTGTGGCCCAGGCACTGAATTAATTAATTTTCTAATTACTATAATCTGAGTGCAATTATTTCGGATTATTAAACACTTAGTTTTAATTTCATTTTAAAAAACTCAACAATGATTATTACCTAACGTAAAATGGCACAGCTCGAAAAATGACTAGAAAACGTTAAAAATTATTATTTTACGCACAAGCCTTAATCGTTTTAATTATTAATTAAATTAATGCTTAACTAATTGTTTAAATTAAGAGATACAACAGTCATTTTTATTTTTCGAATCGTGTTTCAGTGAATTGCCATCATGACCATTAGTATTCATAACCACCCTTTCAGTTTTTGGCAGTTCATATGTAATTACTTTTTCTCTATATAAAGGCAGCATATGCTCGTCATTACTATTTCCATAAGTTTTACGTTGAGGAGAAGGAGAAACGCTCGCAGTCTTCTTACGAGGAGGTGGCACAGGCTGCAACATATCAAGAGATTTTTTTCTGGGTGGCAAAAGTGGTGGTTCATTTAATTTCTGTCTTACAGGGCGTTTTGGTTTAATTACTTTTGCATATAAATCTTCCACGTTAAAATCCTTATTTAATTTAATTTCAGATTGATTTATTGTTGCTAAAGTCGATGAGGTTTTAGCTGTATCAATTTTAGTATCAGAGTTTCTTCTTGTAAAGTTATCAGTCCGTAAATTATTATTTTCCCCATTTGAGTCTTTCTCTGCAATTGTAGTCGAACCAGGTTTTAAAAGGTATCCTACTTCTATTTTTGAACCATTTTCTTTTGGCAATATAGATTTACTTTTATTTTGATTTTGAGGCAACATTAAATAATCTTCATTAACTAATCCAAAGTCCTGTTCTATTTTGAAATTGTCTTCTTTAGCTAATTTTTGTGCAGTTCCTAAATTATTTTCTTCATAATTTGGTTCCAATTTTATATTATTTTCGGCAAAAAAATTTCCACCTTCCGAGCTGTGTGATTTGTCATTGCTATCAGTTTCACTTTCGGATTCACTTTCTGATTCGCTTAAAACAATAGGTGCCCCACTAAACGTACCATTTTTATCTTCTGAATTATCATCAGATGAATCATAGTTATAATATTTATTTGGTTCGAGTAGTATATTATTAATTGAAGATTGTATGGTGTCTAGACATTTAAGTATCATTTTTTCATCGTCCACTGTAGTTCCTTCTTTTTTAGTTTGATTTTCCGAAATTGGTTGCCGATCTTGTAATTGCACATTGGCAGCAGTAACCAATTTTGCGCTGTTTAATTGCAAATTTTTAGACTCATTATGAGGAGCTTTAAAATCTATATTTCCGAGCGACTGTCTTTTTTGTATTTTCGTAGGTTCACAGGTTCCATTTTCAAATTTCTGCAAAACTTTCTTAACGTCTACTTTACTAACGGCGTCAAGATCTACAGAGCTACGATGTTTCTGATTACAATACACATCGGTCTTAGAACGGCTCAATCCATAATTCTCGACACGTTTACCTAAAAATTGTCGCTCAAAAAATGTGATGCTATTTCGTGGGATTTTCGAAACAAGAGATTCGGTTCTTTGTGGTTTTTTTAGAGATTCTTCTAATTTTTTATATTTGGTATCGCCCATAGATCCTTCTTGATACTGTAAATCGTCCATCCAATCCAAAAGATCTGTAATTTTCTCGTCGGTCTCAACTTCATCATTTGTATTAGTTTCCATTTCTAAAGCTTTAAGCAAATCATCGAGACTGCTACAAATTGATTCCAAACTACTGCTAACTTCTGGAGTTTTTGGTTTACTGGGATTCAAAAGCTCAGCTTCGTTTGCAATTAAATTTTCAATATAATTGTCTAATTCCTTTATATCAGATTCTTCTGGTTCGAAACTGAAAGAGACTCTTCTATCGAGTGGCGGAGTTTTCTTTTTTTCGGGACTTGGTTGTTTAACTTCTTTTTTAGAAGTCGGTTTCATTATAGGTTTTGGTGGTCGTGATTTAACTGTTGTATCTCCAAAGTACTTTTTAACAACTTCTGCGTTCGGTTTTATGACAACTTTCGGTTTACCCGGTTCGCTCGGTAGATTAATTTTACTCGGCGTTCGTTTTATTATCAACAATGGTGAGGGTTCTGGAAGTTTAACTTTTGGAATAAATTCCTTACCGAATGCTTTCTTTTTAGTATTATTTAAAGAATCTACTGTTGCACTTCTAAAAAGAGGTTGAAATTCGTATTAGAACATTCGTTATCGTTATTTTCTTCTTCTTTAGATTTATAGTCGATTGAATAAATTTCTTTAGAATAAAATTCACCCGAATCGGCTGTATTATAATCTACAGACGCAAGAGAAACGTTACTATTATTTAAATCTGATGAACGATGATTATTTATAGAAATGGGGACCAAGATATCGTTTGAAATACAAGACATTTTCACCTCAGTATCAGAACCTGTATCGGTTTGTACAACTGGTGGATCAACACGAACTTCTTGCTTTCTCAATTCTCTTGCGCGTATTTCTTCTTCGCCTTCTGTTACTGGCCCGTCTTCTTCGTCTAAAAGACATTTATACAGTAATACAGAAATTAATAAAAAGTTAAGTCATACCTCCACTACTATTTTCATAATAACTCGAATGATCTGAACTGCTTGTATAATCGTCTGATTCTGAATCTTCATCGCCTTGGCGTTGCTTTGAGTACCTTTGTTTATAACGTTCCATCCATCGAAGGGTACCTTCTTTAGTTGGTGGTTCTTCTAGAGCTTCTTCATAAGCATCCTCATTGTCAGACTCCGAACCACTACAATTTCAGTTAATATATTGAGTACCATTCATTATTTAAATTCTAAAATTAATCACAATTTTTAATAATTGCAGGCGGTGAAGTAAAAGCGTGTATAGATTATTACATAATAAAATTCAATTCGTAATTTTTTTTATACAAGTAAATTGTATATGATCAGAAGCAAACTGCAATTGCATGTATAATTGGCAATAGATGCCTGCCATCTGTAAAACCATACTTTTGACCGAATTCACTTGGTTAAGAGTTAAAGATCAATAAATATGCGTAATGTTTTAAGACAACTTATTCAAATTTTTCGCTTTCCTTTTATAAAATTTCTTCTTCGCGAATGCTCATCCATTTTCAATCAGATTTGCATTTGCCAACTGGGATAGGAAACAATGCCAGACTGCTTTTGCCATTTTTGTTCCTTCTTTTTTTTCCAATATCCAGTTCGCATATCTATTGATTATTGCAGAAATGCACAAAAGACAAATGTTTTTTTTGTCGTCTTACGAATATAACAAAAAAAATTATCAACCGTAGAATTATGCTGCGAACGCTCTTACTAGGTCGACTGTAGAAATTAGAAACTTTTCGATTCTAAAATTTTTAGTAAAGGTGGCAAAACAAGAATTTATTGTACCTTAAACTGGACGTATCTTCATCTTCATCACTAGAACAAACTTCAGCAGTGGAAGCACCAAAATTTCTATCAGTCCATTCGTCTTCGTCCATTTGGCTTAAAGATTCATCATGATCAGATGATATATGCCCAGCAGACAAATTTGCAAATTCGATACGCTCTGGAGTTTGAACTAAAAACATGTAAATTAAGTTTCTATTTACAAAATTTATTATTTTATGTTCTTACCTCGATCAAGCAAATCAACGCCTTCAACACCAGATAAAGGTGTTGTTTTAAGTGTTTCCAAAGGTTTGACATTTTCTTTAGATAATTTAGAAATACTTTTTGCTTCAATTTTATCTCCATATATTTCTCCAGGCATACCATAATGTTGCATACAATAAAACCTATGCCCATATTGTCCATCTCTATCAAACATGTAAGAACCAACACGAAGATTAGTAAAACAATATTGGCACCTATAATAAACAATTATATGAGTTACGATATTGATTTTCAATTTAATTTACGAACTTAAAACACCCCCGGTGGAAGAACCTTCCTTCTGCTGAAACGCGTTCCATGAGATAAACTCGCTTTTTACAGAAATGACAAAACTCTGATCTACTTTGCGTTGGAAGTATTACTGAAGACTTGGAATTCTGTGTGAAAAAGAATTATAAAATTTTAATCAAATGTAATGTAAAGATTAAACTTACACTTTGTGGAACAAGTTTACTTTCTGATTCTACATTTTTGGGTGTAAGTTTCTCTGTAATTTTAGCAACTTTAGTTTTACCCACATCACGTACAGAACCTTCTTTTAGTCTTTGCTCTAAATGCTTTATTCCTTTATCCAATTCCATATATTTAGCTATAAATAAAATGTTAAGTATATATATAAAGCAATTAAAAGAGGGCAAAAAACAACCTTCTTCGCTATTTTGTCGATTCAAATGCTGCTTTTCCATTTTAGTCTGGCGAGCAAGAAACTGCTCTCTGTTCCATTTTGGCACACGTTCCTTTTCTTTATTCGTGGATTTTCCTAATTTGTTTTCCATAATTTTCTTTTCGATCTCTTTAATATTCCAATCGGTGGTCTCAATTTTACCAATAGCTCTCATTAAGTCTTTTGGTTTCTTTTCCGCGGGTGTCGGATCTCGCCATTTGTCTTCCAAGTCTTTAATTCTAGCAGCAAATTCTTCATCAGCACCAGCGCCTCGTGTTTGACTTCTCAGACGATTTTCTCGGTCCTACAGAGATTTATAAAATTGGTATAAAAGAGGACAACAGCTTACAACCAATTATTTTTCAATATTTTACAGTTATAGGGAATTAATAGGGATACACACACACACACACACTAACTCAAATTAATGTTAACACCAACATATAAACACACGTAAACATCTTACAGGAACGTAAATGAATTGTTTTTCTAAATTTTTGACTCTATCTTGAAAATGGGGAGCAGTTTGTCTATAAACGAATAACGAATAATCTTCGAAAGGTTCTGTAGAATCAGGTTTAGCATTCATATGTAGCATTTGCATGCTTTTTATAAATTGTTCGGTTTGCTTTCTTCTTTGCTGTCTACGTTTATTTTGACGATCTGCACGATTTGTTGCTATTTCTTCTAATCGTTTACGTCGTTCTTCCTTAAGTGTGAAATAAATCTTAAGTGCCTAATTTAACTAAATTACAATGTTTAATTGAAATATATGTTAATTGTTAATTAATAGTCTTAATTAGTTTTGGATTAAAATTAAAGAAATGAATTATTTTATTTAGTAAATCAAGTGAATCTTCAATCATTTGCTTTTTTGAATTTCCTAATAAATAATACGAAGAAAAATAATATGTTAGAAAGTAAGAAATCAAAATTAGAAAGTACTAGATTTAGAATTGGTAATTTTTTTAAACACAAATTAGATGCAAACAATGTTAATTACCAAAAGATATAAATTATCTGGTTGCAATTTTTAAATTTAAATAAAACAATTCAATTCATATCAATTAACCAGGAAAAACAAGAAGTCAAGGTGTCATTGTAAATTAAAATTAACTAAAATTTGCAGCAAATGAAATAGAAAAAATAATTTATTAAATTAATACAAATATTAAAGACAGACATTAAATGTAGTCTTCTGAATTAATAATATAATCGAGCATAAACAGGATAAAACAAACCATCATTGTTTCCCATACCGTAGATAACAAATCTTTGATTTTCTGGAAAAGAAAGACAGGTTTAAAAGGTGGGATATTTTGGATAAAAATAGGAAAGCTTTCGGTTAATAAAAATTAAAGTGTTAGTAGCTTTTAGTATATTGTTAGAATGAAATAAAAATGTTAGTAACACAAATAATAAACTAAAATTTAACAATCTCTAGTTGTCAACAAAGCACAGAAATAATAATATTCAACATGTAACTTTTTCAAAAAATAAAGTAGGAACACCGAATATTGTTATTTCCTCATTTAATCGCCCCAAATATACAAAATAAATTCGTAAATTAATTTTAAGAGAAAGTAAAACACAAAGTTGTGTGTTAAAGTACTCACCAAATTAGTTTCATATCTCTCCAAAGATTTTCTTTTTTTTGTCTTTCGATCTGTTGTGATGCTAGGTTTACTTAAAGCTACAGTTTCAGCGTGTCTTTTAATCCGAGAATTACTTAAATGATTATTATTAGAAGAAGTTACTGGTGTTTCTTTAATATACATAGGTAACTTTGGTTGCCCTTTGAATAGTTCTTTTACATTTTCTTTAGGTTCCGGTAAATCCTGCAAAACGTAAGGCGTATTAAAATCATTTATTAATTAAAAATATACATTAATAAGGACAAAAAATAGGGTACCCGAAATATTAAAATAGTATAAGAATAGGAATAAAAAGGAACTTAAAATCGTAGAAGTTAGGTAAACAAGTGTGGGACCTACAATTTCTTCATTTTCATTAATTGAAGCGAATTTCAGAGAAGTTTCGGACACCGTACAAAGCTTGTTCCAAGGAGTCACTTTAGAAAACTGAACTATATTACTTGATCTTAATTTTTCCATTAATTCGATCATGCTGTCGTTAAATTCCTTCTTTTTCTTTTCATCGCTTTCCTTCTTACAAGTTTGTTCATATTTGGTTACAGATGTGATGTCGCTAAATTTCTCTATTAATTCAGTAGAGGTATCATTGGCATTTTCACATTCCTTAAAATCACTTAAATTTATCCAATTCAAAATTCGTTCATACGTTAACTCTGGTGAAATAACTTTTGTATCGCTCATACTGCGGTTATACAAAAATTTAAAATTATTTACATCTAGAAATTGACAAAGATGTTTACGACATTCTATTAATTTGTTTTTAACAATATTCGGGCCTACTTTCTTCCTTTTCTTGCTTCTTTTCTTCATGGGCTTTTTAACGTTAACATGTAATGTGTTAGACGAGAATCGGAACTCGAATTCTTGTAATAAAATACCTTTATATCCTTCTTCTACATATCTTAAAATTACGCTAGATAAATTTTCATTTGACTTTAAATTGTCCGGAAAAATTTCTTTAAAGTTTTCATCAAAATATCTGAGTTTTAATCCAGTTTCATCTTCTTCGATGTCTTCAAAATCACCGCGATTTCGATTAAAGTGTTCTTCTATACTTTTTACGGGTGTAAAATTTAAATTGTTATCGCAAGAAGTCGTGAATAAATTTTTAACTCTAATTTGTGTTACTCTTGAATTAAGGTGTTGAATATCTGATTCGCTTTTAGCTCTTATTGCATTAAAACGTTTTCGCACTCTTCTTTGGACTTTACTAATTATCGTAGATGCTTTATTTTTAGGTAAAATTTGAGGAATAAACTTGTGGAGTTGTATAAGGGTTTTAGGATTAATTGTGGAATTTCCTATTTTCTAATAAATAAAGACATGAAGGTTACAAAAGGAATTGTTATTATTCAGCAACTTGTACTTACCAATTTAGGATGTTTAATGTGAGGAATTTCTCCTCTAAAGGTATCGTATATAAGTGTTAAATATGAGAACATAGCTAAATAATCTGGAATTTCGGCTTTGGCTATATCTTCTCCAGTCATTACAGGAGAAATACCTAAAATGTAAAATGCTCTTATTTAAGCAAAATTTATATATTTTAAAAATAACTTACCAATTTCTTTTTCGAGCAAATCGAAAACTAATTGATTATTTTTTGCAACATCTTCTGCTTTTATTGCACTATAGTCTAAGAGATCTGGTCTATAATGATGTAATATAGCACATAAAACCCGACCATCTTTGAAAGACGTTGTGATATCGTTAACAGTGAGATCATCGTACTCTTTTATTTGTTCTCTAATCCAACTAATTAAAGTATTTGGATCTAAGTGCGAATCTAAAAAATATTAATCATAATATTTAATTAAACAGTTTCAATAAAGTTGTAATAATAGTTATAGCATACCTCTTCTTCGTCGTTTTCTGTGCGAATCAATAACAGCTATAGGTTGTGGTGTACGAGATGTAAATTCAATGCTACTTGGATCATCCGAGTCAAATAGAGTTAAAACTTGTTGAGGTAACAATACAGCTCTGTTAAGATTAGGGTAACGTGTGCTAGGATCAACAGTGTAAGATTTACAATCTTTACTTAAATTTTCTGGTGTGGTTTGAGCAAGTAATCTATAAATTGATTCGCGTTCCGCTAACACTTCTAAAGGAGTTACTGAACCTGAGCCCCATGCTTTAATAGCCCAGCAAGCGTCTAAAGATGAAAGAAAACCACGTGCACAACCGGATCCAGTTGGCCAAAAAGGCTAAAAATCATATTTTAAGTAAATTTTAAATATTAAATAAATACAACAAAAACATACCTCTAATAAGCTATCCCCAACTAAAATCATTAATAACTTGTATCCGTGTCTTTCTATAACTTTGGACGCATTTTCAGCTGCATACATAGAAGTAAAATCAAACATAGCAACATCTGGTTGCCCATAATGATTTACAGCAAATTCCAGATCAGGCATTTGATAATTTGTACTAAATTCAGCTGCTTCCCGTGCATATTCCATTAAGTTTTCCCTGTCTACATTATCAGGAGATAACAGTCGGGCTGTATCAGAATAATCCTGCTTTATAACACCTTTATCGATAAGACTTGGTTTCTTGGCGGTCATAACAAAATAATGTGTGTCATCTTTATAATAAACAATATTTTCTAAATCAATTCCTGTTTCGGCATTTAATTCCTTAAAGAATTTTTGATTAAATATAAAAGCAACCCCGCTAATTTCTTCTACACAAGCTTCGGCTTCAGTACGTTTGTTAATAAAATTTGCAGTAATCGCTATTGCTAATTTGCCTCTAAATTCCTTGCGCTTAAAACCTTGCAAAGTGTTTCGTTTTCCATCGGCACCTATTATCACATCAAATTCATATTGAGAGACTGGATGATCAGTTGGTTTAAATTCTGCTCTCCAACCAGTTTCTAAAATCAATATTTATTATATAAATGTACTAAAGAACCAAGGTCAATAAGAGCAGTTTTGTACCCACGCACGATTTACATAAATTATCTTTTTTGCATTCCGATAGTTGAAATAATGAAATAGCATTAGACATATCGTTCCATTTATGGCCATAAAAAATTTTGTCATCAATCGATATGAGCGATAAATAAAAATACGTTCGCTACCGACCACGCGTTTGTGCGTAATGTAATGCTTTAATTTATAACAGATTACAAAAAACGGCAGTAAACGTTTTAAATACATTCTTTATAATATCAGAAATCTGTGATACAGTTGACGGATTTGTACTGCAAACATATATAAGGTATTCGGTAGAAGATCAATTCATTTTATGGAATTCTAAATTTTACTTCCTTTCAACGTTGTAGTTTTTTAATTAAGGTTTAGAAGTTATATAAATCGATTTTTACAAATATCTATTTTTTATTACATTCCTTTAATTATTCGAAGTTGTAAATAACTGTATTTTTTAGTACATATTTTACATATAACCGTCAAATCTATATGCAGTTGACGATAGAAAATATTTCATGTTGGTTTAATTCTCTTTTTTATATTCTAATTAAATAACCTTAGAATAATTGTTTGCAAGGGGGTAAAAAATAATTTGCGTTAAATATTTAGTTTTTGAAGATACTTATAACGTGCGCAGAATCTTCAGCATATTTTTAGTATTCTTACCATTAATAGGGATTTATAATATTAACACGGATTCTTTCTAAATATTTTTCTGAAAGATTTTATTTAACGAATAATATAAAAGATACACGAAAACCGGTTTCGTCGTTATAAACGATTTGAAGGTGTCACACCGATGTTAACGATACTTTTTATACAAAAAAAGATAGAAAAACAATCAAATAACATAGATTTGGTGGTTATAAGTGGTTCGTTGTACTAACCGATGTCGTTATAAGCATTTTGCACACATTTGTAATTGTTGAAACTATGTTGTACAATTATTGGCCGTAGTGATCCATTTTTATTTATGTATTTAAATTTTTACATGCAAAATTTTACAAGCATGCTCATATACGTATATCTTATGTTAGTATAATGTTGTATAAAATGTACATATGTTTTGAAAAAATGCATTTATATTTGTGAGAATCCCTATATGATAACTAAATTACTTAATACATTCAGTACCGCTCCCTGTAATCCGTTATTAATTAAAGCACATCATCACACATATTCGTGGTCAACAAACGTATTTTTATTAGTCGATCAGGTCAATTGATTGTAAATCTTTTACAACCATAAATAAAACTTAACCCGAATATGTACGGTGTTATTTTCTTTTTTGGGACTACCAGGAAGTAAAAAATAAAATCCTATACAAATTCTGCGAACGCACAAAACTGCCCTTATCGACCCTGGCCCTTTTTAAATGTTTTATAATCTTACTTTCACTGGGTTCTACCAATTTCTCAAAACTGAGTTCTGTATGAATCTCTACTCCTAGCAGTAGAGCGACTTTAAGCAAAATACATTGTAACTGCCTAATACTGATGTGATCGATGGCGCCCGCACAAAATTTTCCAAAAAATTTCTTAGCGCCTAATGCTCTCAAGTCTTCAATTACAAAAGGCCATAAATGGAGGACATTGTTGCGAGATATTCGATCTCTCTTTTCTATTACAACCTACAATATAAAATTGAGTTTTTCTTATATCAATTTCTTAATTCAGGTACTTACAACTTTAGCACCAAGAAGTTGAGCCTCTATGGCTGTGCGCAACCCACAAGGACCTGCTCCAATTATAAGAACTCTAGTATTAGGACAAACCTTTCCTCTGGCATAACATTTATGACTAGCACGTGCATCAAATTTTTTCCATAAAGCTTTGGCTTTCCACGAATTTAAGTTAGCTTTCAATTTGGGATAGAACAATGGAAAAACGTTGGGTTTTAAATGAAGAAGTTCACAAATATTTCGATAGTTGCCAAGAATTGTTTTTAATGTTGCGGAACTAATAAAGTGTTCTAAGACATCATTAGCTTTAGCTGCATCCACTGAAGTGACTGGTCTTCCACGTGGTGTTGATTGACTAAGACGATCCATTATTTAATAATCTTATTTAGAAGTTACTTTATCATAGTTTAAATATCTGAAATAAAAACGAGAACATTAATAAATCTTAGCTTCTACGTTCTACGTTATATTTTATACGGACTTTTTAAAAATACTAACAAACTACTTGCAAAAATACCATTTTGAAATTTTTTAACTGTAAACTTTTATGTATAATTTTGAAATGCAATGACAACTTAAAAATGACATTAGTGGTGATAGAATGAAACAGCTACAAAATGGCTTTATTTTCGTACAAATGGCGCAAGTTCAAATAACTCAAATTAGTAATGAAATATCAATCTAATTTCTAAAAAATATCGCATAAAAAAGAATTTTAAATAAACTAATTGCAATACCCGGTTGGTTAAAATTTTTTATAATCTAAAAGCATCAAAATATCATTAGAAAGTAGCGGAAAATAGGCTTAATGATGAATTAGAGCATGGAGTTAATTCTAGAACAGTTCTTGAAATTTAAAATAACATACGACACAAAATATTTAGTCGTTTCAGAATTTAAAAAAATTCCTTCGATTAAAGGTTTTATACGCCATAAAAACCATCATCAGCTGATCATAAATTAAAAAAGAAAATAGTCCTATTAAATAACGCTTAGCTATTCCAACCAAACCCATGTTCATTGTGATTTACAAATATGTATGATAAAAGGGTAATGACATGTATTAAAGCAATAATAACAGTCCCCAAAACATTACAATGCCCTAGTGACCCTGACTTTAAAGCTCAAATCATCAATGATTGGTTTAAAAGAACATTTTTGGAGCTCTGTTAAGTTGGCTGGACCAAGTAGTAAAACAATTTCCCGCTCCACCTCTTATTTATCCGCTTTTTAACCGCTTTTCAATGCCGCGAAAAAAAAAATTTCCGCTCTTCCCATTTCCTCGGAAAATGGGGTCCCGCTAACTTAACATAAAGTTAGCGGGACTTCAAGAAAAAAATCAAAAAATCAAAAAATAATTTTACCCGAATTATCCGCTTTTTAACCGCTTTTCAATGCCGCGAAGAAAAATTTTCCCGCTCATCCCATTTCCTCGGAAAATGGGATCCCGCTAACTTAAGGGGTTACATGGGTTTCAAGGCTTCAAAAAAACAATTTTTTTATTGTCTTATTAAATTCTACAATATCTCTAGAATAGTGTCCTAAATTTACAAGTCGATCGGAGTAATAGTTTCGGAGATAACGCCTTTGGAAGTTGCGCGCTCAAAGTCAATTGGGCTCAGCGCGCAGCGGATAAGTAGGGTAATTTCGCCAGTAGTCGACCTTTTTTGATGAAATGCCACTACAACTATAATTGCAACGAGCTTATTCAAGTAAAATTAAAAATTCTTATGTAAATGTGTTATATACACTATATTGGAACAAAACTTAAAACGCGTTTTTCTCGCAACTGTATTTTCAAACTAGGTTGTCAAGATTTCTCGAAAACTACTCAACCGATCTTGATGAAATTTTACACACCTCTTCCAGATATTATTAAGTAATCTTAGGTTCTTTTCTAGATTTTTTTCTACATGTTTTTATTAAGTTTGTAAAAAATGAATAAATAATTTAATTTTCTATTAAATAATTGTGCTCTTTCTATCTTTTCCTATTTTTCCCGTACCAGAACGTAAAATGCCGGAAATTCTTTTTTAACGTCGTTCGAGTACGAATAAATAAGAGATCATTTTTGCTTTTTTTTCTGATAATTTTTTTTGATGGGTCCGCACTACCCCATTTTCCGAGAAAATGGGAAGAGCGGGAAAATTTTTCTTCGCGGCATTGAAAAGCGGTTAAAAAGCGGATAATTCGGGTAAAATTATTTTTTGATTTTTTTCTTGAAGTCCCGCTAACTTTATGTTAAGTTAGCGGGCCCCATTTTCCGAGGAAATGGGAAGAGCGGAAATTTTTTTTTTCGCGGCATTGAAAAGCGGTTAAAAAGCGGATAAATAAGAGCCGGAGCGGAAAATTTTTTTACTACTTGGTTCAGCCAACTTAACAGAGCTCATTTTTGGAATGATTTAATTATTGATCTTTCTTGAGGAATATAATTAATTATTAATTTTTGCCAAAAATGGATTTCACCTTCACTTAATGAGTGTTAACTAACAAATGTAAAAAGTTTAAGGAATTTTTATTAGTTAGTAATTCGAGCAGCGACATGGATCCCAATTAATTATGAAGTAGTTAATTAATTTAATGCTATCCAGTTAAGCTTTTGTGAAATTAAACTTAAAACAGTTATAATTTTGAATTCCGAAATCATAATTGTTAAAGGCGTGTAGTTTTTAAATAACTTCACAATCGGTATTCGAACATGATAGAATTGAGAATGGTTTTTAAAAGTAGGTAAACAGACTTGAAAACGTTCAAGTTTACAATATAATTAGTCACTTTATTTATAATGTAGTATAATTTAACTTTCCAGAATTCTTTTAACGCTTCACAAAGCAAATTTGTTTTTCTTATCTATCATAAATTATGTTGTAGGGTTGTTGCTAACATTTAGTATAAATGTGATCATCAGAAAAGATAGCCCGCATAAATAAATATCACAATCATGAAGTACACATTCCTGTTTATTTTAACAATTTGTGTAAAATTAATTGTTGCAAAATGGGTTTATCAGCCTGGGTTAGTATATAACCCAGTTTTTCCTCAAAATTATCCTGCTAGAAATTTAACATATCCTACATATCCCTATCCAAGACCCCCAAACAATACAGCGCCTTTTCCATTGAGCTACAAACCCCCTTTTATCAATGGATATTTTATGAGAAAAAAAAGAGCTGTATATCCAACTAATTACTGTATACCCGATCATCCTCAGTGTAATGGAAGTCATAGTCTCTCCATGGGCTGCATTAGTTACACAGATAAAATTCTCCTACGACAGGTGAGTAACTTTTCTATCGAACAGTGTCCAATTAAAAATAAAATATTAAACTTGGTCAGTGCTTCCCAATCTTAGAGATTATAAGGAGATTAATCTTAAAATATTTTGCAATTTCTAATATACAGAAAATAATTTTTGGGTGGCCAAATTAAGTAATCACAAATTTTTTAAATAAAATTAAAGACAGTTTTTGATAGAACAATATATTTTGCATTAATGCATTGTCTATTTTTATAAATGCTCTTTTACCGTATTTTATAAAACTTGATATTTTCGAGAACAAACTGAGCCAGGTGCGATTTGACATCAATATTTTTTGAAGGGCCCAAATATAAGTATATTTTTTAGATATTAGAAATTAAAAATATTAAAAAATGTATGAACACTACCGTCCATAAGTTTTAGAAAAATAACAAAATGTTAAAGTATCTTAAAACAAAAACCTCGGCAAAAATATTTATTCAATACCTTTACTAAAGTAGAGCGAAAAAAAAAATTACTCAATATCTTGAGATGGCCCACGCACTGAAAATTAATTATGAGACAAAATTTTTGGTTGCAAGAAATAAACATTTTTTTGCTTTGTAATCTTTAAAAACATGTAAGAATTAACAAATATTATCGTTTCCAACTGAAATTTTACTCTTATGTCCAAAAGAAGCATGTTATTTAATGGGCCTTTTTTTAAAACTGCAGTAAATAGTCAGAATTTTTTTTTAATTCATACTTTTAATTGGCATAAAAGAGGATACTCTGCAGTTTCTACATAATGAGTAAAAAAAAAATTTTTTTTCGATCCACCCTAACCTTTACACCGTTCAAAAATAAATACTATAGACCAGGGATCCGGCAACTTTTTTTTGGATAGTAAGCCAAATATACAGCAATACAGTTATACCTCTCTAACTTCACATTCCATAACTTCACATCTTCTCTAATTTCACAGTTTTCATAGGTCCGAAAATGGGAGATACAAATTATCCTAGGGTTAACTTCACATTCTCTAACTTCACGTTCACATGATTTGCGTTGCAATTTTATACAGGTATAATGAGAGTTCACTTCACAATATAAAAAATCATTTTACTAAGAAAGACAGATAACTTCGCTTTTTTTATTTAAAATATGTTTCATGTTCACAAAGAAAAAAAATCTTTTATGTTTATTGTATGTACATTGTACACTAAAGGAAAAAATTAAAGGGTCAAAAAAATTTCCTAAATTTTATTGTGATTTTTGACAAACTGTATTTCAGTGAAAAATAATCGTATTGTAACGGATTTCCCAATCCAAATCCAATATCCAACGAGAGCAAAAGCGATTCGTACTCGGGTTGTGAATAATAACACAGAGTTGGCCACTTAATTTACAATTACAATTTATTAACACAAATAATAAACAAATTCTCCTTCACCAATAACTTAAATACTAGCACTTAATAATTATTTATTTACTAACTAACTAACTTACGGTTCCAATACACTAACTAATTTATTTACACTCGTATATTTATTTAAACGATTGTCACTGGTATATTTATTTACATTTATTTATACCGATAGCGATAGCGCTCACCTTGTAAATTCACCGAGCGTTAAGAACATTGACATTCAAAGAGCGTTGGCACTTCACAATAACAGACTCGGTCGTAACTAAAGTGAGGAAGTGTTTCGGAGTTTATATATGTGTTGCTTAATCTATTCGGAAGCTTCGAGAAGTATCTGGGCCTTGGCGATACAGCTATTTCAAGGTAATGTAGATAGAAAACTCTAGTTAGCTGTGTGTTGAAAGATTATTGGGATATCTACGCTTACTAAATATCTCACGGTCGCGCGCGTGAGATAGAAGTATCTCGCGGGTGATTAAGCAAATCTATCGAGGCCGCTTCATTCATTTATCGCGTTTGCTACATTGCCCCTTCTTAGCTCCATTTCGTCCCGAAATGTACATCTTGGCTGTGTCGATATCGGCAACTTTGTCCCCGGTTGCAATGCGATGTTTGAAAGAAGTAGCAATCGACGGTTTTCTCCATTGTCTTCTGAAGATTGTAACAGCATACCAGGATTTCTACGTTGGTGCCCGCAAAGAGGACCTCCAGCATATTTCGAACAGTTCTCCAGTTGAGTCCGTCGTAGTTGGCAACCAGCTTCGGGATGGCTAATTTTGTGATGTTGTTGGAAGTCACCACATCCCTTAACTGCTTTAAGGCGGTCCATATATCGCTGTACTGCATTTTGTCTGATGTTTTTGACTTGGTCACCAAATATAGGAGTTTTCGTTCTCCTAAACGGCGTAGAATAGCGTCCCCTACGCATACCCGCTGTTCGTGGAAGTTTTTGATTTCCCGAACTTCTTTCCTGAACACCGAAGCAACCCCATTTGGCATTTCTAAGTCCTGTGCTACTGAACACGCTAAGGCATAGTGGGTGGGAACTTGGAAGAGATCGCAGTTTTCCTCTCTGGTTATCCCGTGACGAATTTTACTGCTCCCCGAATACAGTGACATAAAGTTCTCAAACGACTCGCTGGCCTCTTGTGTCGTTTTACAGGTCGTACTTCTGCGTCGTTGTTACCAGCATAAGGGGCGAGCCGATTGAAATGCACCACCTTGGGCTTTCCTCGCGGTTGTTTGCTTATTCGGTATACAACGTCGTTAATTCGTTCGAGCACTTCGTAGGGACCCTCCACGATGTTTGCAACTTTGGACTTAAACCACGACGTCTCTGGGGATTGTATAGCCAAACTAAAGCGCCCTTTTGGTAACCTCCTTCGTGAGCCCTAATGTCGTAGGACTCTTTCATGCGGTCGCTAGCTCCTTGGATGTTGTGCCGGACCCGTTGGTGAATGCTGTCCATTTTGGATCGCAATTTATCGACATAACCTTCCCCAGCAACATCTTCCCCTGGTAAGCAGCCGAACTTTAGATCACAGGGTAATCGTAACTCTCGTCCCATGACAATGCTTGCCGGCGATTGACCAGTTGTTTCGTGGACGGCTGAGCGGTAAGCCAGCAGGAACAAATGAAGACAAGAGTCCCAGTCTCTTTGATGGTCGGAGACTACTTTTGCTAGGTGGCGGTTGATTGTCCGATTCATTCTCTCTACCATGCCATCTGACTGCGGGTGTAATGCAGTAGTTCGCGTTTTCTGATAGACAGCAATTTACATAAATTTTGGAATACTCCGGACTCAAAATTTCTTCCCTGGTCGGAGTGTAGTTCCATGGGTACGCCAAATCGACAAATCCATTCCTTTACCAGCACGTCAGCCACAGTAACGGCCTCTTGATTCGGTACAGCGTAAGCTTCTACCCATTTGCTGAAGTAGTCCATTACTACAATGATGTACTTATTTCCCAAGTCGGTTTGGGGAAAAGGACCGGCTACATCTATGGCGATTCTTTCAAATGGACTACCGACGTTGTACTGCCGCATTGGAGCTCTGGGTTTTCTGCCAGGACCATTCGCCGCTGCACACGCAGCACATTTTGGCACCATTCCTTCACATCCCTTTTACATCGCATCCAATAAAAACGATCCCTTATTTTCTCCAGCGTCTTTGCTGCTCCCAGATGCCCTCCCGAAGTTCCACCATGAACTTCTTCCAGGATTTCAAAAATCCTCCCATTCGGAATCAAGACCTGCCGTCTTTCCTCCTGACCATCTGAGCCTTTAAAGACACGTTTCAACACGTTTCCATCCAGGATGAGGGAATTCCATTGTGCCCATAACGATTTCACATCCGGTGAATACTTGGCAACCTCTTCCCAGCTAGGTCTCTGCCCGTTTTTCTTCCACCGGATCAATATTCCCAATGCGGGGTCATCCTCTTGATCTTTAGCTAGCTGATCTCCGTTCCAGTGTTCATCCACCACGGTTGTCCTGTTGATGACAGCATCCTTCTCTTCAGCGCGATTACAATGTTTGCAGTCGTCCAGGCAAGGTCTTCTAGATAGGGCATCTGCATTTCGATGAGCTGTACCAGCTCGATGGCGGGTTTCGAAATCAAATTCTTGTAGCCTTTCGATCCATCTGGCGACTTGCCCTTCTGGATTTTTAAAACGCAATAACCACTGTAATGCTGCGTGATCAGTTCGCAACAAGAATCTTCGCCCATACAAATATTTGTAGAAGTGTTCTGCGGCCTTGATTACAGCTAAAAGTTCGCGTCGAGTAACGCAGTAGTTCCTTTCTGGTTTGGACAGGGTTTTACTAAAATAGCCAATCACTTTCTCCTGTCCGTCTTGCTCCTGAGAAAGGACTGCTCCTATCCCCACGTTGCTGGCATCTGTGTCTAGAGTGAACCTTCCGTGTGGTAGAGGGTAACTCAACACAGGGGCGTTTGTTAAAGCATTTTTCAGTTCAAGGAAAGCTTCTTGACAACTGCTGTCCCATTGAAACTTGCGTAGTTCTTCAGTAAGGCGTGTCAAGGGCTTGGCTATATTGGCGAAACCCGATACATAACGCCTATAGTAGGTACAGAGACCCAGAAAACTTCTAACTTCATGCTTGTCCCTGGGTACTGGCCAATCACGAACTGCCTCTATTTTGTTGTCGTCCACGGCGACGCCTTTGCTTGAAACAATGTGACCCAGATACTTAACTTCCTTTTGAAAGAGATTGCACTTCTTAGGATTTAGTTTCAATCCGGAACTTTGTAATCTTTGAAACACCTGTTCTAAATTTATTAGGTGATCCTCGAACGAAGTACCCATTACGATGATGTCATCGAGGTAGACTAAACAGGTTTTCCACGATAAACCCCTTAGAACGGTCTCCATCAGTCTTTCAAAAGTTGCTGGTGCATTACACAATCCAAAAGGCATGACCTTAAACTGCCATAATCCCGTGCCTACGGTGAATGCTGTTTTCTCTTTATCTTCTGGTGCCATCTCTACTTGCCAGTATCCGCTTTTTAAATCTAGCGTCGAGAAGATTTTTGCCCCCGCAAGTGTGTCCAGGGTATCGTCGATTCTTGGTAAAGGGTAGCTGTCCTTCTTCGTCACGTTGTTTAATTGCCGGTAGTCTACACAAAACCGGGTGGAGCCATCCTTTTTCTTTACCAGCACGACAGGTGACGCCCAAGGGCCGGTAGATGGTTCGATTACGCCTTCCTTTTCCATTTCCTGGATTATTCTGTCGACCTCTTCTCGCTTGGCTAAAGGTAATCTTCTAGCTGTTTGGCGGATAGGTTGAGCACCATTGGTGTTGACCTTGTGATGAACCACGTTGGTCCTCCCTTTGGATTCAGGCCCGCTCTCGAATATAGTCCAATACTTATTGATTAAATTTTCGAGCCTATTTCGTTCGTAACGGCTCAAACCCTTGGAAGAAGCATTGATCAAATCCTTAAGCGGTTCTGATTCCTCCAACAATGGTTTATTGCTAACTTTAATTTCTCGAATAATAGAGGAAACAGGGCAGCAATTAGCTAAATTCGTCCCTTTCCGTAAGGTGACCGTGTGATAGTTCATGTTTGCCACTCGTACCGGGACAGTGTTTGCGACACGCGTCAAACTTTTTCCCACTACAATTCCGACTGCCACCTTTTCATCGTCGTTTCTTGGCTCAAGCATCATGATGCTCCCATCATTTCCATTATTTTCCAAGACCGCTTCGACGATTACTTCAGCGCGTTCTGGTATCTCAGTATCTTCGATTAGGAACGCTCGAATTGTAGTTTCATCTCTCCTATGTATCACACTTTCTTCGCCATTTATTTTACAACACCATTCTTGAGGTTCAATTCGAATCCTTTGGTGTTCATGATGTCCATACCGATAATAACTTCATCTTCAATCTCGGCCACAATTGCCGAATGTGTAAAGATGTGTTTCCTATAGTTAGACGGATATTGGCTTCACCATGTGTTGTAGCCGAGTCACCTGTTGCAGTGCGCAGGCGCCATTTAGTGGGTCGTATCTTGGTTTTGGAGGATACAACGTCTGGTCTGATAATGGTTTTGTTGCACCTGTGTCCAGCAACAAAGCACGCACTTTATTATTAATTACCCATCTATAAAGATGCTGCCGGACGGATGTTGTTTAGAGGTAACTTGTACTATTTTCTGTGGGGCTTGTTGCTGGCAGGTCGACGGTTGCCCTTCGCGTTGACCCTTTCTAGTTTTCCGACGCCTTGGTGGTCGACCTCGATGGGGCTGTACCACCCTCCACTTCCTACATTGGCGTTGCCTATGTCCCACTTGGTCGCATCCCCAACATCGCATCGGTTCTCTCTTTCTTTTATAAGCGCTTCCATCATTTTTCTTATTTCATTGAGTTCGCTTGATTCCAAAATTTTTCCAAATATCCTTCATTTTTCCTAGGATTCGTTCTTCCATTTCCTTCACTTTTCTATCACCGCATAAATGTCATTAGGACACTCAAATCTGTACTCTTCTACGTTGTGCCCTTCTTCCATTAGTGCTAGTCCTAGGCGTTCCACTAGATCGGCCTTGCGTCCAGAAATATCCAGCTCTCTCCTCCAGCTCTTCTTTAAGCTCGCACACTTTAAGGTCTTTTAATAATTTTCCGTAAACCATTTTCTTTTATTTTCACTTTTAATGTTACACTCAAATTATTCGTTAATTTATTTATTTAACACTCGCGAATATTCACAACCCCACACCTGACACCAATTGTAACGGATTTACCAATCCAAATCCACTATCCAACGAGAGCTAAAGCGGTTCGTACTCGGGTTGTGAATAATAACACAGAGTTGGCCACTTAATTTACAATTACAATTTATTAACACAAATAATAAACAAATTCTCCTTCACCAATAACTTAAACACTAGCACTTAACAATTATTAATTTACTAACTAACTAACTTACGGTTCTAATACACTAACTAATTTATTTACACTCGTATATTTATTTAAACGATTGTCACTGGTATATTTATTTACATTTATTTATACCGATAGCGATAGCGCTCACCTTGTAAATTCACCGAGCGTTAAGATGACATTAGACAACGTTGGCACTTCACAATAACAGACTCGGTCGTAACTAAAGTGAGGAAGTGTTTCGGAGTTTATATATGTGTTGCTTAATCTATTCGGAAGCTTCGAGAAGTATCTGGGCCTTGGCGATACAGCTATTTCAAGGTAATGTAGATAGAAAACTCTAGTTAGCTGTGTGTTGAAAGATTATTGGGATATCTACGCTTACTAAATATCTCACGGTCGCGCGCGTGAGATAGAAGTATCTCGCGGGTGATTAAGCAAATCTATCGAGGCCGCTTCATTCATTTATCGCGTTTGCTACATTGCCCCTTCTTAGCTCCATTTCGTCCCGAAATGTACATCTTGGCTGTGTCGATATCGGCAACTTTGTCCCCGGTTGCAATGCGATGTTTGAAAGAAGTAGCAATCGACGGTTTTCTCCATTGTCTTCTGAAGATTGTAACAGCATACCAGGATTTCTACGTTGGTGCCCGCAAAGAGGACCTCCAGCATATTTCGAACAGTTCTCCAGTTGAGTCCGTCGTAGTTGGCAACCAGCTTCGGGATGGCTAATTTTGTGATGTTGTTGGAAGTCACCACATCCCTTAACTGCTTTAAGGCGGTCCATATATCGCTGTACTGCATTTTGTCTGATGTTTTGACTTGGTCACCAAATATAGGAGTTTTCGTTCTCCTAAACGGCGTAGAATAGCGTCCCCTACGCATACCCGCTGTTCGTGGAAGTTTTGATTTCCCGAACTTCTTTCCTGAACACCGAAGCAACCCCATTTGGCATTTCTAAGTCCTGTGCTACTGAACACGCTAAGGCATAGTGGGTGGGAACTTGGAAGAGATCGCAGTTTTCCTCTCTGGTTATCCCGTGACGAATTTTACTGCTCCCCGAATACAGTGACATAAAGTTCTCAAACGACTCGCTGGCCTCTTGTGTCGTTTTACAGGTCGTACTTCTGCGTCGTTGTTACCAGCATAAGGGGCGAGCCGATTGAAATGCACCACCTTGGGCTTTCCTCGCGGTTGTTTGCTTATTCGGTATACAACGTCGTTAATTCGTTCGAGCACTTCGTAGGGACCCTCCACGATGTTTGCAACTTTGGACTTAAACCACGACGTCTCTGGGGATTGTATAGCCAAACTAAAGCGCCCTTTTGGTAACCTCCTTCGTGAGCCCTAATGTCGTAGGACTCTTTCATGCGGTCGCTAGCTCCTTGGATGTTGTGCCGGACCCGTTGGTGAATGCTGTCCATTTTGGATCGCAATTTATCGACATAACCTTCCCCAGCAACATCTTCCCCTGGTAAGCAGCCGAACTTTAGATCACAGGGTAATCGTAACTCTCGTCCCATGACAATGCTTGCCGGCGATTGACCAGTTGTTTCGTGGACGGCTGAGCGGTAAGCCAGCAGGAACAAATGAAGACAAGAGTCCCAGTCTCTTTGATGGTCGGAGACTACTTTTGCTAGGTGGCGGTTGATTGTCCGATTCATTCTCTCTACCATGCCATCTGACTGCGGGTGTAATGCAGTAGTTCGCGTTTTCTGATAGACAGCAATTTACATAAATTTTGGAATACTCCGGACTCAAAATTTCTTCCCTGGTCGGAGTGTAGTTCCATGGGTACGCCAAATCGACAAATCCATTCCTTTACCAGCACGTCAGCCACAGTAACGGCCTCTTGATTCGGTACAGCGTAAGCTTCTACCCATTTGCTGAAGTAGTCCATTACTACAATGATGTACTTATTTCCCAAGTCGGTTTGGGGAAAAGGACCGGCTACATCTATGGCGATTCTTTCAAATGGACTACCGACGTTGTACTGCCGCATTGGAGCTCTGGGTTTTCTGCCAGGACCATTCGCCGCTGCACACGCAGCACATTTTGGCACCATTCCTTCACATCCTTTTACATCGCATCCAAAAAAAACGATCCCTTATTTTCTCCAGCGTCTTTGCTGCTCCCAGATGCCCTCCCGAAGTTCCACCATGAACTTCTTCCAGGATTTCAAAAATCCTCCCATTCGGAATCAAGACCTGCCGTCTTTCCTCCTGACCATCTGAGCCTTTAAAGACACGTTTCAACACGTTTCCATCCAGGATGAGGGAATTCCATTGTGCCCATAACGATTTCACATCCGGTGAATACTTGGCAACCTCTTCCCAGCTAGGTCTCTGCCCGTTTTTCTTCCACCGGATCAATATTCCCAATGCGGGGTCATCCTCTTGATCTTTAGCTAGCTGATCTCCGTTCCAGTGTTCATCCACCACGGTTGTCCTGTTGATGACAGCATCCTTCTCTTCAGCGCGATTACAATGTTTGCAGTCGTCCAGGCAAGGTCTTCTAGATAGGGCATCTGCATTTCGATGAGCTGTACCAGCTCGATGGCGGGTTTCGAAATCAAATTCTTGTAGCCTTTCGATCCATCTGGCGACTTGCCCTTCTGGATTTTTAAAACGCAATAACCACTGTAATGCTGCGTGATCAGTTCGCAACAAGAATCTTCGCCCATACAAATATTTGTAGAAGTGTTCTGCGGCCTTGATTACAGCTAAAAGTTCGCGTCGAGTAACGCAGTAGTTCCTTTCTGGTTTGGACAGGGTTTTACTAAAATAGCCAATCACTTTCTCCTGTCCGTCTTGCTCCTGAGAAAGGACTGCTCCTATCCCCACGTTGCTGGCATCTGTGTCTAGAGTGAACCTTCCGTGTGGTAGAGGGTAACTCAACACAGGGGCGTTTGTTAAAGCATTTTTCAGTTCAAGGAAAGCTTCTTGACAACTGCTGTCCCATTGAAACTTGCGTAGTTCTTCAGTAAGGCGTGTCAAGGGCTTGGCTATATTGGCGAAACCCGATACATAACGCCTATAGTAGGTACAGAGACCCAGAAAACTTCTAACTTCATGCTTGTCCCTGGGTACTGGCCAATCACGAACTGCCTCTATTTTGTTGTCGTCCACGGCGACGCCTTTGCTTGAAACAATGTGACCCAGATACTTAACTTCCTTTTGAAAGAGATTGCACTTCTTAGGATTTAGTTTCAATCCGGAACTTTGTAATCTTTGAAACACCTGTTCTAAATTTATTAGGTGATCCTCGAACGAAGTACCCATTACGATGATGTCATCGAGGTAGACTAAACAGGTTTTCCACGATAAACCCCTTAGAACGGTCTCCATCAGTCTTTCAAAAGTTGCTGGTGCATTACACAATCCAAAAGGCATGACCTTAAACTGCCATAATCCCGTGCCTACGGTGAATGCTGTTTTCTCTTTATCTTCTGGTGCCATCTCTACTTGCCAGTATCCGCTTTTTAAATCTAGCGTCGAGAAGATTTTTGCCCCGCAAGTGTGTCCAGGGTATCGTCGATTCTTGGTAAAGGGTAGCTGTCCTTCTTCGTCACGTTGTTTAATTGCCGGTAGTCTACACAAAACCGGGTGGAGCCATCCTTTTCTTTACCAGCACGACAGGTGACGCCCAAGGGCCGGTAGATGGTTCGATTACGCCTTCCTTTTCCATTTCCTGGATTATTCTGTCGACCTCTTCTCGTTTGGCTAAGGGTAATCTTCTAGCTGTTTGGCGGATGGGTTGAGCACCATTGGTGTTGACCTTGTGATGAACCATGTTGGTCCTCCCTTTGGATTCAGGCCCGCTCTCGAATATAGTCCAATACTTATTGATCAAATTTTCGAGCCCATTTTGTTCGTAACGGCTCAAACCCTTAGAAGAAGCACTGATCAAATCCTTAAGAGGTTCTGATTCCTCCAACAATGGTTTATTGCTAACTTTAATTTCTCGAATAATAGAGGAAACAGGGCAGCAATTAGCTAAATTCGTCCCTTTCCGTAAGGTGACCGTGTGATAGTTCATGTTTGCCACTCGTACCGGGACAGTGTTTGCGACACGCGTCAAACTTTTTCCCACTACAATTCCGACTGCCACCTTTTCATCGTCGTTTCTTGGCTCAAGCATCATGATGCTCCCATCATTTCCATTATTTTCCAAGACCGCTTCGACGATTACTTCAGCGCGTTCTGGTATCTCAGTATCTTCGATTAGGAACGCTCGAATTGTAGTTTCATCTCTCCTATGTATCACACTTTCTTCGCCATTTATTTTTACAACACCATTCTTGAGGTTCAATTCGAATCCCTTGGTGTTCATGATGTCCATACCGATAATAACTTCATCTTCAATCTCGGCCACAATTGCCGAATGTGTAAAAGATGTGTTTCCTATAGTTAGACGGATATTGGCTTCACCATGTGTTGTAGCCGAGTCACCTGTTGCAGTGCGCAGGCGCCATTTAGTGGGTCTTATCTTGGTTTTGGAGGATACAACGTCTGGTCTGATGATGGTTTTTGTTGCACCTGTGTCCAGCAACAAAGCACGCACTTTATTATTAATTAGCCCATCTATAAAGATGCTGCCGGACGGATGTTGTTTAGAGGTAACTTGTACTATTTTCTGTGGGGCTTGTTGCTGGCAGGTCGACGGTTGCCCCTTCGCGTTGACCCTTTCTAGTTTTCCGACGCCTTGGTGGTCGACCTCGATGGGGCTGTACCACCCCTCCACTTCCTACATTGGCGTTGCCTATGTCCCACTTGGTCGCATCCCCAACATCGCATCGGTTCTCTCTTTTCTTTTATAAGCGCTTCCATCATTTTTCTTATTTCATTGAGTTCGCTTGATTCCAAAATTTTTCCAAATATCCTTCATTTTTCCTAGGATTCGTTCTTCCATTTCCTTCACTTTTTCTATCACCGCATAAATGTCATTAGGACACTCAAATCTGTACTCTTCTACGTTGTGCCCTTCTTCCATTAGTGCTAGTCCTAGGCGTTCCACTAGATCGGCCTTGCGTCCAGAAATATCCAGCTCTCTCTCCTCCAGCTCTTCTTTAAGCTCGCACACTTTAAGGTCTTTTAATAATTTTCCGTAAACCATTTTCTTTTATTTTCACTTTTAATGTTACACTCAAATTATTCGTTAATTTATTTATTTAACACTCGCGAATATTCACAACCCCACACCTGACACCAATTGTAACGGATTTCCCAATCCAAATCCAATATCCAACGAGAGCAAAAGCGATTCGTACTCGGGTTGTGAATAATAACACAGAGTTGGCCACTTAATTTACAATTACAATTTATTAACACAAATAATAAACAAATTCTCCTTCACCAATAACTTAAATACTAGCACTTAATAATTATTTATTTACTAACTAACTAACTTACGGTTCTAATACACTAACTAATTTATTTACACTCGTATATTTATTTAAACGATTGACACTCGTATGTTGTTTACATTTATACCGATAGCGATAGCGCTCACCTTGTAAATTCACCGAGCGGAGTTAAGAACATTGACATTCACGTACAACTGTTGACTTAGACTTAGAGCGTTGGCACTTCACAATAACAGACTCGGTCGTAACTAAAGTGAGGAAGTGTTTCGGAGTTTATATATGTGTTGCTTAATCTATTCGGAAGCTTCGAGAAGTATCTGGGCCGTGGTGATACAGCTATTTCAAGGTAATGTAGATAGAAAACTCTAGTTAGCTGTGTGTTGAAAGATTATTGGGATATCTACGCTTACTAAATATCTCACGGTCGCGCGCGTGAGATAGAAGTATCTCGCGGGTGATTAAGCAAATCTATCGAGGCCGCTTCATTCATTTATCGCGTTTGCTACAGTATCTAAAATTTTTAAAAAGCAATTTAAGGCTTCAAGATTCTAGTTTTTAGATCTTTTAGTCAAAAATTTTTAGAAGTCACTGTTATCACGTAATAATAAGCAATAGCACGCAAGAAAAAAATTGCAAATTTTTTTCTTTTTTTTTGTGTCCACGGACTTGTAAATTTTTTTTCAGCTAAACCATTATATGAAACAGATAGCTTGTTTATTCAACTTCAAGTTTCTTTTTTTTAAAAGGTTGGTACGATTATTCTTCACCGAGATACCGGACGTTAAATAAAAAAAGGTACTTTTGTCTTCAATTATTGATATCTCTGTAACCAATAATCGTTCGAAAAATTGCAAAGCAGTTTTGGAAACTGGACAAAACACCCTGCAAGAAACGGCTACAATTTTTAGGAATTTTTTTTCCATCGTAAACATAAATTTGTAAAAACATGAAAAAATAAGCAATTTATCGTTTTTTAGAAAATTGACGGCTAAGTTACAAATATTCATGAAATGGCTAATGTTAAGCGTGATTTTTATAGCTGAATATACCCCCAAAAACTCTGTGGAGTTACAATTCGATCTAGCGAACCGTTCTTTTGTATCAAACAATCAAACTTTTGAAAAAAATTAAATCGTCGCGTTTATTCTCGCTACACACTTCATAATCATGATTAAAATAGAAAAACATTTTTTTTTGGCTTTTTTAAGATTTTTACCGCAAACATCATATGTGAAAATTTTTTCGAAAAAAAATCTTTTATTTTATTAATTAAATTTTCTTTGGTTTTTAAAACTAAAGAACATATTGAAAAGTATGTTGTAAGATCTAGAAAACAATCATGTATTACAGATTTTTTTAAATCTGGAAATAAATCTTAATAGGGTGAGTGTACCAGTCTCAAACCAGTTAAGGACAAATTTTGACTTTGAAATGCTCTGAACTGGTATTATGTAGTTTTAACATAGAAATGTAAGGGAGTGTACCAGGGTGCGAGACGGGTTTTGTTTATGAACCAAAATTTTTTACTGGTTAAATAAAGTCGGGTGTTCTATTCACTGTTGGAAAGGTAATGAAAATGCACAACTTTTATCCGCAGAAAGTTTTGTGATTCGATTAACATGCAAAATTTTATGACCAATTTTCTAAGTGACAGTTTTTTGACAAGAAAAAAATTTGTATCTAGGTATGAGACACCTACAAAAATACATTGAAAATTGTAAAATATAAAGTAAAAACCTCATATCTATTTCAAAATTATAATTTTTTATGCTTTCCATAATTTTTATTTATCACTTTCCTCTTCATAATCGTCGCAATGTTTGCATGTGTAGATGCTTGCACACGTGTTTGCGCACTTCAAAAGAACTGGCCGCTTGCAAATATTGCATTTGATGTTGTTAACAGCGTTTAATTTGTTCGGCAACAACTTTATACTAATAATGTTTTTGCTTTGGAACCCTTGAATGGTGGTAATATGCTGTGTCTCACACCCAGACAATGACGACATTTTGAGAATTTAGAAAAAAAATTGTTTTCCAACCACATATTGGCCTAATCCAATATTGGATCGTAAAATATAAGAAAAACACTAAATGCTATACATTACACTTTCCTTTTTCAATTGATTTACATGAAAAAAATAACATTTTGAAAAAATCAAAAACGTTTTTAACCTGCAATTTTACATACGATGTTTGCAGTTGATATAAGCAATGCGTCGATTCATTTCAGTGTTAGTACAAAACCTGACTGATGACCAAAGAAGTACTTGACAGTAATCAGATCGGCCATATTGACATTGCATAATGAAAATAATTGACTGTCTCATATCTGGAGCCTGTCTCATATCCGGGAACACTCCCCTATATATAAAATTGTTTATTGTTTACTAACGCTGCAATATTGATAAATTATTTGAATCTAAATATTTAAGTTTTTTATAGATTTCGTGAACAATATCAAAAACGGTAATCCGCCTAAGGTTGACCACTGCGCTCATAGCTCTTAAATAAACACTAAATTTTTAAAATATGTTTGGAACGTTGTTAATATTCTAGGCCACGTAACAAAACAGTCGAATTCTTCAAAAATGCCCGCCATTTCTTAATTTATTCAATCGAACATGCGAATGGTCAACTACTGGTACCTGGTTTGGGACTGGTACACCCACCCTATTTGAATATTTTTTCCATAACTTTACATATTCCCTAAGTTCACATTTTTCCGCGGAACTTTTTGTGTGAAGTTAGGGAGGTATAACTGTATTTTCAAGCAAGTCGCACGTACTAATATTATAGTTCGTTAGAGTAATTTTGATTTTTTATTGCAAAATAATATTCACTATACTTGAAGTTAAGTTTAAAAAAAAGCAGTTCATAAAATGTGCTTCTGATATCATTAATTGTCTAAGGGTTCTTATTTAATAAAAATATTTTTTTAGTAAATACAATAAATGTTATTACAATTAAATTATTTTTTGGGAAACCACAACGATGCTATAGGACCAAATAATGTAGATTACGCGAATGGCTCGAAAAGTTGAAAATAGTAGTAACAAAAGAATTAAAACAGTAATTAAATGAGGCTGAATAGTAAGAGTTTACTAGTACTTTTTGCCTATTATTGAGAAAATGCGTTACTATAATGCTAAACGATACAAATTTCCTGAGAAAAAAAAACAAGTGTCCAAAATCTTATGGATAGTACTATACATATATGTATATCAAAACATTTTTTGCGAATTGGGTTGCTTATCCTATTGGTAAGTCACAAAAGACAGTTTAGTGTAACATTAGAGTGAAAAGTGATATTTTACTAATATTGAAAAAATTACACTGCATTTTTGGATAGAAGACAGACCACTTTTGGACAAATATTCATATGTAACAATAAATTGGAGATAGTACAAAAACTCAATTATGAGGTCTAAGTGCACCCCAACAATTCAATCTATAACACAAACATTAAATTGAAAACTTTATTTCCCATGTTAAAAATAATGCATAAGTTTTGTATTTTCAATAAACAAAAACTAATCAAATATGATTGATGAGTGATGACATACTTTCAATATATTGGGCCCATCGGGTCCATACATTTTCCCAATATTACTGACAAACATACGGTATTTAAAAAAATAAATATTTTAGTTGTACAAAAGTGGAGCATTTGGTTCAAGAAAAATAACAATAAAATATCCTTCGGACTTCCTTCCACCGAATTATAGGACAAATGAAACCATCACAGCAATAAGAATCCAAGATCAGTTTTGCAATGGTACTGGTGGTTATGCCACAATTAGTTCTGGAGGTGTTGGATATAATTTCGTATCAATTGTATTATCTGCAAATGGATGGTTCAGGAGCTTCAGTTTTTATGTGCAATTATTTGGGCGATAACTTTTTGTAATTAAAATGATTTAAAAAATAATAAGTTTCACAAAATTAACAATTTTATAGTTATATTAGCGGTTAAAGCAATATAAATATAATTTTCTACTTTGAAATACAACAATAAGAAAAGTAAAAGCATTGTTATTTATTACAAAAAAAATTTGGTGCGTGTTCTTATGTATGCGCGTATGAAGTTATACTTGTTTGGCGTAACTAAATTAAACACAAAAACGCGTGTTACGTTGCTTAGCTTGCGTTTCTGTATAGCTAGACCAGTGGTGGTTCAAACTATATTACTGTGTCATCCTTAAAAAATCTAATCTTGGCGCCTTTCCACTGTTCACCTACTCCCCGATTTACACGGTAGATAGATTCCGAAGAAAAACGTATAGGTAAATCGAAGTCACCATTTTTTGTATGGGAAACCGTGTCAATCGAAAACACGGCAAACTATGCATAAATTGATCAAAGACTTTTAGAAAATAATAATTTTTTATTCGTAAAAATAGTTGTACATTTATTAGTGCATTTTTTTTTTGCTATAATATGAGTATCACCCAACGAATTGTCTTACAAAATAACTAAAAATACACATCTTGTATATCAAAAATGTATACCTATTTTAAATTGTTTTCATTATTGAAAACTCTAAGAATTTTAATTTTTGTAAACCGTGTAAAACAAGTGGCATGTAAATCGGGGGATGCGTGTATTGGTTATTGTAGATTTCGATTGAAATCTATAACGAATGAAAAAAGTTCAATAAATACGAGCATGTGTACATTGGAGCAAAAAGTGGCACATTTCCGAGCGAGTAAAGCAAATTTTATTTTTCCGAGATCGGAATGTGCTACTTTGAATTCGAATGTACATACTCGGTTTTAAGCATTAACACAAGAATTAATATACTTTGTAATAAAATTGTAAATTATAATTACAAAACTGTGTTTATACCAGAAATATCAAAACTTTCATTTAGTGCTTTTAAGGAGTTACTTTTATAAAATAAATAAACGTAGATCTTTTTCCGAATAAAAAGTCTGAATTTAGTTTTTGATTTGAAAAAAAGATAATTATTATAGACAAATCCAATGAATACAAGGATGTGCATTAGGGTGGCGCAAAAAAACCGATTATTTTTTTTTTGAGTCTCGAGTGAAAAAATGTTAGTTTTTAATGTTTTAATGGCTACCTCCAAAGCATAGCTCAAAAAAAGAATTTTTAAGAGGTCGCTCAAAATTTTTTAAAATTTAAAAAACCGTCAAAAATCAATTTTTTTTTCTCGTTACAGTATAATTTTATAAACAAACAAAAAATAAGTTTCTAAAAGTTTCAATTTAAAATTTGAGTTTTAAAAAGTCGCTCTTAATTTTTTTTATTTATTAGTAAGGTAACTGCGGGTAATAAGGTCTAGCTAAGGGAAATTAGAAATTAAATAAAAAAAACATCGAATTTAATCACCAGGTTTTATAGTAATCATTTTTAAGATTCAGTTACTATAAAATATAAAGAAAAAATGGCAACTTTCACCGTAAACAAAACCAAAAATTAACATTTTTAAAAATCTTGCCAGTAGGCCTTATTATACTACTGGAGGGTAATAAGGCCTACAGCTTTAAAAAATTTAAGTAATCAAACTGGACATAATATATTTGATAACTAAGTAAAATAAATACATGAATACAGCGATTGGAATAATTTTTTTTTTAAATTGCAAATTGCCTCTCCTAACAGTCATTAGCGCACTCAAAGTCATTAGTATAAACCACTGACATAATTTTTATTACCTAATAATGACTTATCGTAAGCAGGAAGATTACTTATTAACGTTTGGATAGTAATAGTCTGATTTTAACACAACATAATCTTTAATTTTGTTCTTGTGATGATTAAACATCAAGGGCCGCTGTGATGTACCTCGGTCATTGTCGATCAGTTGTATCTTGACTCTAGGATCAACGTGTAATAAATAAAAATGTAGGAGTATATTTGTTATATATTTTTCTTTATTTTGCTTCAGATAATATACCTAGCAAGTCAAATCAAAAATAAATTTTTTTTAAGTTTTTGAATAGTTAAATTTCAGTATACGAGAAATGTTTTGTTCATTTTTGAAACAATTTTAGTGTTATATCAAAGAAGAACATGAATAGTTCGTATAATTTAAAAATAAATAATAAATATATACTTTTCATGAGACGGGTCTAGGTACATCACCCCCGTTATACCCAAGCCATAGTTCCACGAATTTTTAAATCTTAAGGCAATGTGAATAAACAGTTGCTAATGCTTTAAAATTTTTTTATGAAGTGCACCTTATTAGTACCCCAATACGGTACTAATTATTTTATTAACAAATTGTTACATATACCTACATTTTGAAAAAAATTAGAAATAAAAAAAGAGTCAGGGTACAAGAAGTTTCTTTACATATTTATATCCGTAAGACCTTAAAAGTAATGTAAAATGCATTAGAAAACAATTAAACTTTGATACAAAAGTAGGAGTATAATAAGGCCTATGGTTAAATTTAGTAGGCTTTAATAACCGCCGACCACGTATGTAAAAAAATCAAAATAAAAAATATTTGGTCCATGATACGTCATTCAAATATTTAAAATCATCGAAGCTTGAATGAATAAAGAAAATAAATGTGAATTTACATAGCTAAGTGTAATATTTCAAAAAATACTAACGATTGATTCGGACCGATTTTTAATATTCGTGTTGCCTGGCCGCGTTTTACGATATATGATGCTACATTTGGGGCAGGAAGCGGAATATGCCGCCTCCACAAACTTGTAGAGACATCTTCGTTCAATAGGTGTTTGTGTGTGTGGCCAAAGCGGTTATTTTAAATACGATTTTTGTTAATTAGGCCTTATTACCCGCAGTTACCTTACATCACTTTGGATTTTTTCGAATGAGATTTTAATATTCAAATTAAATTTTATACATTTCTTTTCTATTATATAAAATAATCAACAAAAATTCATCCCGAGATGAACAAAGTTTATTTAAATATTAAATATTAAAATTATTGAGTTTTAATATAATTATGTTTTTTTGTCATTTGTTTGAGTTTTTTAGTTCATCTCGTGGTGAATTTTTGTTGATTATTTTACTAAATAATAGAAAAAAAATGTATGGAATTTTAATTTGAATATTAAAATGTCGCTCGAAAAAATCCAGTGATGCACTAATAAATAAAAAAAAATTCTGAGCGACCTTTTAAAACTCAAATTTTAAATTGATGCTTTCAGAAACTTATTTTTTGTTTGTCTATAAAATTATACCGTAACGAGAAAAAAAATTAAAAAAAAAAATTCGATATTTGACGGATTTTGAAATTTTAAAAATTCTGAGCGACCTCTTAAAAAATTTTTTTTGAGCTGTTCTGCTGGTAGCTCTTATAACATCAAAAGCTAACATTTTTTCATTCAATACTCAAAAAAAAAGTCGGTTTTTTGGCGCCACCCTAATGTGCATATATAAGCGAGAAGTGGCACATTTCCGAGCGAGGAAAGCAAATGAACCGCGACGCGGAGCGGAGCGCTTCTTTTTCCCGAAATCGGAATATGCCACTTGGAGCTCAAATGTGCACACTCGCTTTTAAACATGAACACACTAATTAATTTACTTTGTAATAAAATTGTAAATTATAATAACAAAACTGTATTTATACCAGAAGTGCCAAAACTTTGATTTAGAGCTTTTAAGCAATTACTTTTAAAAAATATATAGTACAACTTTTACCGAATAAAAAATCTGAATTTAAGTTTTTAATGTAAAAAACAAATTATTATTGTAGATAAATCCTATGAATACGAGGATGTGCACATTTTCCCGAGATCGAAATGTGCCACTTTGAGCTCGAAGCGGTTTTAAACATGATTTACAATAATTCATTTACTTTCATAGATGTGTAACTTAACACTATCGAATTTTCGGCAGCCGTGCGTGCGCAACCTCCGTTGCCTGCTAAAATTTTAGTATCAACGCGCCAGAAGAAGTATAACTTCAAAAACCAAACCAAATGTGATAAAAAGGAAGGCGAGTTAATTTTTGTGGCTTATCTGTTATAAAACAGTGCTGGTTGGTTTAATTGTTCAACAGGCAATTTTCAGATGGAAAGAACAATTAATCATATACCTAGGTACGTACTGAGAAATAACAAATTCGGAGGCTTCCAAATTCGGAAAACCGAAGAAAAATATACAATGCACTCTTTTGTTTGGAAAGAAAGAATTTCGTTACGTAAATAAAACGTTAAATACTTACGTATTAGAATTGGAAATATACAAAAATCATACTCAAAAATAAAATTATATCTCGCTTTTGAGTCATGCTTTTAAAATAACATTAATCTCAGGTAATTGCTACGCAAAAAGACTATTTATTTACCTCTAATTAAATTCTATGTGTTATTTACACAAAATTAGCGGAAAATAAATAGGGAAATAAGATAAAACTTTCATCCACAAACGATAAACACAACTGACGAAGTCAAAGAAGACGAAATGCTTATATTTCAAAAGACAGATTTAGTTTTGCAATTAATTAGTAATAATAATAATTGATATCTTACACCAGCTATTGGTATTTATCATTATTATTCTAATATGCAGAAAACGGAAATCAATACGGTTTACCTTGAATGAGACATATTTATATTTAAAAAATTCGAGACAAACCTTTTTTCCTGCTGTGAAACAGTACGTGTTTGAATTATTCATTGGAGGAATGCATTCGAAGAACATTTAACTGGAAAAATTAATAGAAAAATTTTTCGTAAAAAAACGCCTTTTCGAAAACTTTCCGGCGCTTTGTTTTGTCTGTTAAGATCTTTAAACCCTGACCACCTACTTATAAAAAACGTTCTGCCAAACTCCCACAATTTTAGTTTAACTACTTGAAAAGTCGAGAACCTCCCATCTCTGCAGATGAGTCATACAGCGAGATGCTACCCCAAGTTTAATGCGAAAGAACGTCGTCAATAATTGAATTTCTGATCCAAATAATGCATGAAATATTGAGCGAGATTGTTTCTTTGCATAGCAACCAGATTTTAATTACAAGCTGGAGAGGATGGTCGACGCAGTTTTGTTTTATTTAATTAAAAAGGTTTTGTTTGCCAAGTTTGTTGACAAGGACACACGATTCACACATTAATATAAATGTTGCGTGTAGGCCCTCCAGTGCAACGTATCGTCTATTTATATGATAATAAAACAAAAGAAATAAGGATATCCGAATAAAATAAGAAAACCTGAAAATCTGGAGTAGGGCCAGGAATTGATATTGATATGGATATTAAAGACAAAGATTTACAGGTGTATTTTAAAGGTTCTTGAAACTTAGTTTGAGCTGTGGTAATTCCATAGTGCACTGGCCCAGCTTAAAATAAAACAACACAAAGTTATGTCCTAGGTGACCCCAATAAAGTAGCCAATTCCCTAATTGAAACACACTGTATACAGTGTTTGAGTAATTCTATGTTAACCCACTTTCAGGTTTTAAGTTAAGGAAGAAAAATGACCCGAAAAATTCTAGAATAACAGTAACTAAATGTTATGATATGCTTACTTAGCAGTAACATTAACAAAAGGTCCCTCTAGAAATGCTTTACAAAACGAAAATAAATTGAACCTTTTACATTGAAGTTAAATAAATCATGTGCACCCACATATAAAAAATTAATAAGCACCAATCTAACTAACTGCATATCAGCATGTGTGACTGGAAGGTTCTTTTTTAATGATACTTATTTGGACCTCCTCTAAGAAGAATGTTATTCTCCTATTTCCTTGCTAATCTATTAGGTCTATGTATGAAAAAGGTTATCAAAGTTTTGATGTCATTAACATCCAGAATAGTTATTGTTAATAAACAGTAAATATAATTCATGAGACAAGTACATAGAAGGTCATCTAGAAAATAAATAGAAAATAACAAAAATAATGGATTATGTTCTTACATGAAGTTGAAGAAGCTGACTACTTGGGGTTCCCTTCCTCTTCATAATCTATTAGTAGTATTCATGTCGTAGAAGATATAAAAATAAACCACTGCAAATGAAACTTAAACTCGAAATTACGTCCACTCAGAGCCGTGGATCGCGCACAAATGAATTCATTTCCACCACTAGTTTCACCTATGTATATAAACAATACTTTCTATTCTTCTTTGATTGAATTTCAATTAAACTGTAATATTTATCTATAAACTAAATAAAAAATTACTTAATAGAGAAAAAACCAATGAAGACCAAAAAATGTCTAACCTTCAATTATAATTAATAAACATATAAAATAAAAAATAATTGCGTATGATATATATAAGCACTTTTCGCCGAAATATTTAAAAACTATTAACGTTAACCGATTAATTAAGTTAATAAATTACAACTTTTTTAGAAATCTAACATTTTGCACATACACAACCTACGCATATAATTGTAAATTACCAACCTAAAAATTGTAAGCATGAAAAAGAACTAACTGTACAAATAAAAATTGCCCAACATTTAAATAAATATTTTTGGTACAAATCTAGGTAGGTACTTATATAAAATAATTTTTATTTTAACAATTAAATTAATCTTCAATAAAAATCAGTTTCTTCACATAAACATTTAATTAGTATGAATTTAATGTTATTTAACAAAATTGATAATTAATGTTCTAATATAGATATATTAAGTATGGAGAATAATGAGTTTTAGAATAAATTTAAAAGAAAAAATGCAATTACAAAATAAAATCATGTCATCTTTTATGAAACATTGAAGATAATACAGTCAGTTTTAATATAGTAAGACTAAGTATTTACTTTTGTAAAATAAAATTATGTGAATTTTTCACAATTACACTCATATAATAATTTATAATTTAAATTTATATCAGTCATATTATAACCTAATAATTACAGCGCTAAAACTCGACATAAAATAAACCAACTGTACAACAAATAAATTCTCAAATTAATAACTATATGAGGATGCTTGAACTTAAAATAAACTATTACAAATTATTTACAATTAAAATACTTCGAAGAGATTTCATATAAAAAAAATTTTTATATGCTTTTTGCATGTTTTTTATGTACAATTACTTAAGAAAATAATCACAGGATTCGTCGGTTTTAAAATACAAAATGCAACTTTTGAAAAACGTTACTCCACATTGCACTTGCCTAAAAACACACAAAACATTATAACATTTTTAAAAATCATTTACATACCTATTTTAAAACGTATTAACAGTCTAATCTAAACGGACTATTTGAATATGATACACCTTCTGAATTAGAACTTTCCTTTTGTAATCTTTTCGGTCTCCCTGCAATAAAAACGTATTTAACAAACAAAATTCAATAAATTTAAAAAATAATACCCCGAGGTCTTTTTAGTTGTATCCTTGGCGCCGAACTACCTGCTTCTATTGGGTTTCTTGTTCTAATTCTTTCGTTTTTAGTGGATGGTTTATCTAAACAAAATTAAGAAATAAATAAAAACGTAAATAGACAAGACATATTAGAGTATACCAGAAGATGTACTGTTCTCTTCGTTTTCTTCATGTGGAGTAGTAATTCGGTCATTACTTCTTCTTATACCTTAAATACAAAGTTTTGTATAAGAATAAAAAATGTAAATAAGTTTTGGTTTCTTTAAATACCAATTACCAAAATAATTAAAAAATTTAAATTTTATATATCTAGTAATCAATTGATAAAATCTTGAATTCTTGAAGTCTTCTAAGTGATGAAACCCTGTGTTTTTCAAATAAAATAGTGCAATGATTGATAATGATTTAATAATTTAAAATTTAGAAAAAAAACAATTGACAATTAGGGTTCCAAAGAGAATTATTGAAAGGATTCTATGCATGCAAACATTGACTGTTAATAAAATTCTACAAAGCTTCTTTCTTCTGTAATTCTTCTCTATATTTCTTCTTTCTTGATGCAGGTAAACTATTTCTTATTTTTTGTATAGCAACAATTAGATATAATAAACATTTATAGAATCACATTAAGTAATTTAAAAAAATTGTAAATTAATTGAATAAAAACATATATCACAGTTGCTACATTGAAAAAATATATATGTCCATTTAACATGAATAACAACGTTAGTAACATTTACGAATAATACTGATAAAAAGATACAGAAACACATGCAAATCAATTCATTCTTTTGTAGTTATAAGTTTGATTTGCCTTGCTTGATCGTTTCTTCTTTTCCTTTTTTATAACTTTAGAGACGGATAAATTTGGTGTTTGAATATTATGGATGTTGTTGTTGTTAGTACCGTTGTTGTTATTATAATTATTATAAAGACTAGTACTAGAATTAAGGGAATCAAGAGAATGTAAATTATTGTAATGTACCAAAAAAGGAGGTGCCGAATAATACGGCATATTAATAAATGGAATGGGACCATTACCCATGTGGTAATTTATTGTAGGATTATTATAAGTATGATTATTGATATTAAACTGATCTGCTATTATTGGACTAGGATCTGTTGAATTATAATTAATAAACGAAGGTAGAGGCGGCATTTCTTTCCGTTCGGCAGGCGTTTTAAAAGATCTGTTATCATTTCTTTCACCTTGTAAACCTTCAAGTTCTGCAATGCTAATCATTGGAGTTGCAGGATAACTTATGTCATCTTTTGGAACATAACAGTGCGCATTAGCGTTCGTAGAAGACATTCTACGTTTTTTAAATGGCAAACTATTTTCAGTTTCTAGCTCTTTCACTTTTTCGTCTAACATTTGTTGCGCTATTAAATTTGTATCGATATAACGGCTATCTGCAATCTTAAGCTCTTCCAAAGTTGATTTATAAAAATTTGAATCATTTGAAAGAAAAGTAATAGTGTTGTTATTAATATTACCAATCGCATTTTCATTGTCGTTATCTTTTAAACAATTTTGAACGATTTGTTCGGAATTTGGAAGAAATTTAGGAGAATTTGAAAATTCTGATTCAGGCAAAACGATATTTGTGTCATTATTTCGTCTTGAAGACACACTTAAATTAAGAATTTCGTTATTGTATTGATAAGACATATCGTTAAATTGATTGTTAGCATAATTTTTGCAAGAAGCTGTGTGTTTTATACGGTCTCTATTGTTGTCACTTATCCGATGCTGTGCCTCCTCTACCAGTGGATCTCGAAGATCACACACTATAGACAAATTACAGTTATAGTTATCGGTCCATTTAATAATTAATACAACGGTTATTCCATGTTTCAGCAACTTTGTTGCCTTTGAATTTCATTTATAAATAATATTTCACTCTAAAATTATTATTAATATAAATTATCATGCAATTCAAGATGCGAAGATAATAAACAATAATGGCAACAGAAAATCTTATAAACCAGCCAAAAACTGTAGTTGCAATTAAATCGAGTTGAAGATTTATACTACATACTGGACAAATCGTCCTTTAAAGAATTATTTTTATAGAACTGTATTAATAATTAGAATCATTAAAATATAGCGCTTCTGATATGTTAATTTTGAATTTTGATATCTTTACTAATAAAATAACATATTAAACTACTTATTCAAAGCCATATGCTTAAATTCTGTTTCTACGCAATGTAACAAGCTATTTACTTTTTTAAACTGTCCAATTAGGGGTAAACAGTACAGTTGTTGGCCAGTCGACAATGATTGGCCATATTTAAAAAATTATTTAATAATAAATCTATATTTCCTAAAATATATTTTCTAATAAATGGTTCGTTTTTTTTTGCTAATTTACTATATCTTATTTTAATTAGAAAATATTGGCCGATCACTGTAAATTCACTAGTCAATTACTATATTTATATGGCCAATAACTATGTTGTTTAATAAAAGGGCCAATCACTGTACTGTTTACCCATACAAAGCAAAATCCAAAAGAATTTTTTTTTTTAAATAAAAAGCCAACTTAGTCAAAATAATTGAAAAAAATTCATAGCATTCAATCCAACTATGACGATTTCATGCGACCAATGATATTTATGTATGTCCACTTTTGCAATATTATTTGTTTCAATACCGCACAAGTGGTTTGTTTACAATGAAAGTTAACGTATTTAATGGTCACGTCAAATCAAATACCGTCCAGTATGTAGCACGAAAGAAAAATAGCAAAGCAATTTTGACATGGAATAACCCACCTTCTCTTATCACTTTAAAGATCTGAAAAAACAGATCAATTAAAGTGATAAATACTAGGTGTTCTGTATTATTAAATTCCACTGTCTTCATTCGTGCAAAAGACATAAAACATCCATCTTTTCATTTGATTTATATAAAGGGACAAAACTCAGAGATTTTAAGTTAAGCTCAAATAAAACAAACTGAAAAGAAATGATTAATTAATATAAAATTATGATAACATTTACCTGAAGCAATAGTTCTTATTGGTGGCACATAACTCCTAGGTATTGTAGGTTCTTTAATAGTTGAATACGGTTTTGACGTATACATTGAAGTCCTCAATGGATCCGGCGTTATAATTGGAGTACGCACAGTATCCGGCATTTTATGAAAATCAATCCTTTTCACTATACATGTTTCTTCTTTTCTATTTGCAAAACGTTTCCCTTCGTTTAGAGCAATGGCTGCATTAATCATTGCTTGAATTTTCAATTCTTTTTGCTTTTTCTCGAGTTCCATAAAAGATTCTAATTTAACTGGTACCGTTATTTGATTACGGAAGAGTTTATCGTCTTCAGGGGTAATACGATACTCTTCCATGGATTCCGCTGCGCCATAGGCATCTTTTGGCATTTTATGTTCGGTTTCATTTGGAATGATTCGAACTTCCGTGGGTCCGAAATTAACTCTATGTTTTTTTGTTGGTGCAGCAGGGGTACCATCGGCGTTGGCTTTTCGTCTTCTACGAGTAACGCTTGGAACAATTTCTGGCAGTCTAATCTCTCTATTAACTTCATTGTTAACGGTCGTAGTATTTATTTCAGGGTTAGTAACAATTAGATTATTTGAATTTACAGAAAGTACATGACTTCGATATTCTTGTGCATGTATATCTTCGTATGGTGGTGATATTGGTGAGCTCTGTTCTGGACTATTAACAGAGGTGTCATAGGAAGCATTTTGAACAGTTGGCATCGGTTTAAAAATCGGCATATATTCAGAAGTGTGGTTTAAAGCATGTATAGGACCTGAAAAGGCTTGTTCAAATTCTGTATAGTTAGTTAACGAAACATTAATACGCTCTTTTGAAGTATAGAGAATTTTATTATTTTTCGACGTCTTATTATTACTTTTCTTGAGCTCAACAGCAACACTGGAATTGTACGAAGTACTGGGTACAGAGGCAGTATTTTTTACTGCTTCAGATCTGATTTTTATATTTTCCAATGTTTCACTGCTGTTTTTTAACAAAGTAAGAGGGTGCGTTGTGTCTTCAACAGCTGTGTTAATATTTCGAATATCTACGTCGCAAACGAGTGTCTTTTGGATAATATTCAAATTGTCTTTATTTACTTGAATGTTGTCGTCAACTACACGTGTTTTACTATTAGTTTTGTTTAGAATTGGTTCAGAAATATCACGATTTTTTTCGGTGACATTAATATTTTGTTCATCAATAATTGCACCTTTTTCAGCAATATGTAAAGATTGTCCAATTCTGTCAACAGATTCTTCAGTTGCTTGTTCATGAAGTATATTTAATTGTTCTACAAGAGTTTTTCGTTCTGCTTCAATCAAAGGCTTTCTTCTTGGTTCAAAATGATCATCTTTTGTAGTTAAAGTGTTTGTGTTTATTTGAGAATTCTCTTCGTTTATATTAAAATGATATTTTTCGCAATTTTGGCGTTGTTCTTTATTGTTGTTCTGAACGTCATCAATATTATTGATGGCCTCCATCAACACTGATGGTTGTTCAGCAATTTGTAAATTGTCATTTACAGTTTCTGGTTCAGATTCGTAGTGATTATAATTTCCGCTTTCAATATATGGCTTAGGAGCATAGGCGTACAGATTTGTATTATGATTGTTTAAGTCTGTACCAGAACACCCGTTGTCTAACAAATTAGGACTAGCTTCGTCACTAGTTCTATCTGATGAAGGAGGAGTAATCAAACCACTTGTGAACGAAAAATTTTCAGTTTGTATTTCGACATACTTATTCGGTTCGTTGTCTTTAATGCACAAGGAGCAGTATGGGCAAGTACATTTTTCATGATGAGCATCTAAAGAGTTACTTCCCACTTCAGAGTTATGAGATGTTTCATTTTCAATAGTTGTTCTTATATCAAGAATCTGCATACTTTCTACAGTCTCTTCTATTAGTCTGTCAGTTTCTGGCGTAACACTCATTCGCTCACTTTGTGTCTCTGGTTCTTTTTGTGCCTCTAATGTCTCAATCCTTAATTGAGATTCGTCTGTTTCAGTGATTTCACTAATTTCATTTATAGTTTCTTGTATTATAGGTACTGCTTCTTCAATTGTTGTTTCTATTTCTTTTTGAGCTTTGTCGTTCGTTTTATCTTCTTCTGCAATAATAGATGTATCAGCGCAATTATTTTCAATTTCTGGATTAACTAATGACGAATTTATTTGAAGTACTTCAGTTTCATGATTCTTAGTCGCAACTCCTTCCTCTGTTTCTGATAGGTGTTCTACAATCATTGATAATTCGTTATTTATAATTAATGATTGTTCCTCTGATAAATTATTATCTATTCTTGTAGAATCTCCTGTATTCTCGGGCGAAAGATAATCTAAATAAGTGCTCAATAATGATAAACTTGCATTTTCAAATGATTCCACAATATTTGTTTCGTTACTAACTGAAGAGCAAGAAGGTATTTGAGGTTCAGATACATCAGGTATAGAATCCAAAAAAGACTGTCTTGGTTTAATTAAATTCAAGTTTTCTTTGCTTGTACTGTTAGGTTTAGTTTTTGGAATCTATGACAAAAGAAATTAATTTTTATCATAAGAAAAATTAAAATACTTACAGCAACTATTTCTACATCTGAATCATCGTCCACTAAAGAAATTACATTTGTAGAATTTTCAATAACTTCTAAGCGTTTTCGATTAGTTTTCTCAATTTTAACGGTTTTTTTTCTAACTCTATTATCACTTGCACATATCTTAAAAAAAAAGTTATATTTAGAAATTTAAAACAAATTATTAAACTTACAGAGCTTGGTTCATTCGCATTAAATTCGTCATCGCTATCTAAATTTATACACTGCGATAAACATCCCTTTTCTTCAATATATTTAAAATATGCATCTACAGATGTTTGATGACTGTTTGTTAATATATCGACTACGTCTACAATACTATCTGGAGCCGGTGATAGAATTTTCTTTAGCATCAAGTTATTTGTAAGATCTTCTTTTTTTTTATTAAATCGAAAATATAAAATCTTTTCCATGGGTGCGTGTTGTGCAATGTTGGCCGTGTTTTTCCATCTTTGAAATATTAAATAATATCGACAAAAAGATTCATCAGAACGATCTCTTAAGTATTGCTTGGCTATATAATGCCTAAAATAGATTGTTAAAAAATAATGGTCCATTAGCAAAATTAAACTTACTCATAAATTATGTTCATAATTTCCTTGTTTATATGTATATCTACATTATATTTAAATTTCAGGAGTAAATGAATAATTCTTTGTTCATTATTCAACAAATATATAGTTAGAACATAAATCATTTCTTGTGCTGTTTTTCTGATAGTTTGCATATATTCTTTGTGTCTATTGTTTTTTCTTTGATAACGAATGACTTCTAATTTCAATTTACATAGTATCAACAATATTTCTTCCATATATTCAAAATATGTTATGTTATCTAAACACACTGTATTACCATAATTGTAATGTAAATAAAATATTCTTATATGTTTTAATATACAATTTTGAAGAACAACTTTTTCCTTAAAAAAGATTGCTTGCTCTTTCACAACTCTAAAATGCATTTTAGAAGATATTTATAGTTTAAAATCATTTCATTAATTACCGTATATATTCCTTTATAACATCTTTAAACACTTTTTCCGACTGATCTTCACACAGTTTTATAGTAAGTTTTCTTCTCATTTTTGTATCCCACTCTTTTACAATTTCTTCATTTGATATAGTTACATTAAAACCTGCAAAGCATATAATATAAAAAACAATCATGAACAAGAATTATTTTATATCTACCTTGGAAAATACAATCATCCGTATTTTGAATGTCTGGAAATGGAACAGACAATGGCATTGCATTTGTAAGTAATTTTGCCATTGTTTTAGTCACTTTGTACACCATATATATTTAGATATAAACCGATTATAATTTAATTTCAAATTATTAATTAATATAAACTAATTAATAACATAGTTTTTCAACAGCTTTAAATGAGTAGCATTAAATGGAAAACTTCAAAACTAATATGGCGTATGGTAGCACATATAATAAAACACAATAAATATTCTTCCAGTACTTATAAAAATAACACTCTGTGTAAGTAGGGGGTTGATAACTAATTAATTATAAAATGTGTTTACTATTCCAAAAAGTACTATATTAACATTACACAATCATTTTAATAACTCTATTGTAACTGTCAAATTAGGCTTGCACCATTCCTATAAACTGACGTGAAATAAGAAATTCCCTACGGTGATGAAAAGCAAGGCGGGAATTTCAAATTGTTAAGTTAATTTGTATTAATCATATTTGTTGACTTTTAATTAATATTTCATATCGACAAAATTAGTATAACTATTTATCCATTGAATTTTTACTAAATTTAAATTAAAAAATAGGACGTCTACTATTAACCTACACAAAAAGAATCTTGTCCAAAGTACAGTAGATATATTTTTAAGATAAAATAAAAATTTCGAAATTTACGTAACATTGTATTAATAGATTATGTATAACAAATAAGTACTTTCATAGCTCCCGGTAGGTGTACGTAGAGTACTTATTTTTAAACTGTGTCAGTGGTTACATAGAAGAGTTATACTCAACCCTCCTTCAACAATAATCTTATACTTATTTAATTATGTCATCAGTTCGTTTATTATCATCAATTATCAATAGAAATGGCCTTCATCTGCGCCGAAATCCGTGTGCGTCGTTACTTCAGGCAACATCAGGTGACGGCCACTCTCGTACCATGGCGACCGAAAGAAAACGCGCCCTAAACATCGAAGATCTCAATCCCAATGTTAAAATAATGGAATATGCGGTCCGAGGACCGCTAGTTATAAGAGCAGGTGAAATAGAAAAGGAGCTTGAAAAGGTAGGCATCAGCTTGGCTACCTTACAATTTTTTCTCAAAATCAGCTGTTCAAAACCCTCTACAAGAAGTTATAAGTTCTAAGTTCTTAAATGTTTTAGGGCGTTAGTAAACCATTTAAAGAAGTGATAAAAGCAAATATCGGTGATTGCCATGCCATGGGCCAAGTTCCAATAACTTTTATAAGACAAATTTTGGCTTTAGTCACTTATCCAAATTTGTTTAAAAGCTCTGAATTTCCTGATGATGTAAAAGAAAAAGCCAAGATAATACTTAACGGTTGTCGAGGCGGCTCTGCTGGATCTTACACTGATTCACCAGGAATTGAAATAATTCGAAAGCATGTTGCTCAATACATTGAGAAACGAGATGGTGGTATACCTTGCGACTGGCAAAATATAGTACTTAGTGCAGGTACTCAATTCATATACAAATAAATTAGATTTATATATAATAATTCATTTAGGTGCCAGTGATGGTATCAAGAATATACTAAAGCTATTGATATGTAACGTAAATGGAAAAAAACCTGGAGTTTTAATTCCTATTCCACAATATCCATTGTATTCTGCAACTTTAGCCGAATTTAATATACAACAACTTGGATACTATTTAAATGAGTCACAGAATTGGGGTTTAGACATTAGTGAGTTACAGGTAATTTAATTTGTTTGTTACCATGATTACCATTTCATTTTGGGAATGCTGGCGCTGCACTATGGGCCTGGATCGACCAATACAACTTTTATTCCAAAACAGTTATTTCTATGTATTTGACCTCGATGAATCCAATTTTGAAAGAATTTTTGAAATCTGTGAGTTAGTTTTTAATATAATTTCGAAAAACCGAAAAATCCGAAATTTCGGATTTAGCAAGATTTTAAAAAACCTGAGGTTCTACGATGTTTTGCATCGTTTTACTGATTTTAGAATGTTTTCATTTGTCCAAATCGGTTAAGTGGTTCTTTAGTTATTGCAAAAAAACCGAAAAAAATTAATAAAAACGGGTATATTTGAAAAATCATATCTCCGAAACGGTATTGATTTTCCTCAAGAGTATTTTTTATAATTTAAAGAAACACTTCAACTTTCAAACAAAAAAATAAAATTGAGTTGTTAACTCGGAATTTTTAAAATACGAATTATTGAATTATTTATCGAAAATATGAAAAATATATGGGGAGAATCCAAACTTAAATTGGAGTTTGATATTTTATTTAGAACATTGTTTTGCGTCTTAATAAAAATTAATTTAATTAATGCATAAACTTTTTTAAATAAATTCATAATTTGGATTCTCCTCCCATATTTTCGATAAATAATTCAAAAATTCGTATTTTAAAAATTCCGAGTTAAAAACTTAATTTTATTTTTTTGTTTGAAAGTTGAAGTGTTTCTTTAAATTATAAAAAATACTCTTGAGGAAAATCAATACCGTTTCGGAGATATGATTTTTCAAATATACCCATTTTTGTTAATTTTTTTCGTTTTTTTTGCAATAACTAAAGAACCACTTAACCGATTTTAACAAATGAAAACATTCTAAAATCAGTAAAATGATCCTAAACATCGTATAAACTAAAATTTTTTAAAATCTTGCTAAATCCGAAATTTCGGTTTTCGGAATTATATTAAAACTAAATCACCGATTTCAAAAATTCTTTCAAAATCGGATTCCTCGAGGTCAAATACATAGAAATAACTATGTTTTAGAAAAAAAGTTGTTTTGGTCGACCCTGGCCCATAGTGCGCTGGCGTGGTTTGTGCCCACATGCAAATTGAATTGAAGTGCCCTGGATAAGATCTGAGTGTATGTGGTTCTCTTATGGCTTTTGAAAAAGTGGCAATTTAGTTCAATATTGATTTATTGAAAACAAAAAAGGTCCTTCCGGTGCGGCCGCCCTTCGCAGGGGCACCTATATGCATCACATGCTAGCTAGCGTGGGCACTGAATCCATGGTTTGCACTCTCTATTTATTCTTAAGGATGATTCAGGTATACTCGACGGGCACAGACTTACAACAACACGTACCGAACCCGCAAAATAATAAGTGGGTCGTTTTATATGGTAATGTTTACACTTAGTGGACCGATAAGGCACAGACAAGACACAGAACCGAGCGACATCGGTCGAAATACTTTTGTAGAATGTTTTGCAAATGTCAGAACGTGCAGAACGTGTCTGCCTACTGTATGTGAATGGACAATCCAAAAATTAACCACTAAATAACTTGCTTCTTTTCTCCCTAAACAGTTATTAATATTTTATTTAGTAAATTCTGCTATTTTAGTCTTCTATATCACTTTGAATTTTTTGCAATCGCATGTTATACAGCTTCCTGTCCATTCGAAGATATTGATAGAATTTTTCAAGCGATTTGTAGAGGGTTACAAATTCGCCGCCAGATTCTCTATTCTTTAATGTGTATGTTTCAAATACTCGCTCTATGTGAACACTCGCCAATTTGTCGGTACGGTACGTGCTATAGGTATATTTGGTATATCTGAATATTCTTTTATACAAATCAAATTCCTTTTTCTTACAAATCAACTATACTTTTTTGCAAAACAAATTCATCTTTTTGCAAATCAATTTCATGCTTTTTTAAATCAAATATTTTCTCATAATAATAAGTAAGTTTCCTCCTTTTTACATTTTTGTCAAAAAATCCAATCAAATTTAAAGTAAATGTTAAAAAATTTAATATTTAATTTATTGTAAATCTTTTCTCACACTTGCAAATTGGGGAAGCCTTTTGCCTTTCAGACAAATTCCTCCACGTGAAGATTTAGACTTATTTTGCAGCGTTGCAAAATTTGGCATGAGCACTTTGTTTAAATCAGCGTTTCCCAACCTTTTTTTTTAAATGCCCCACCCAAGTCATTCTAAAATTTTGATGCCTCCCTATATGGGTGATTCCTAGATAACTGTGATTTTTATAACTAAAATTTTTTTGAAATTAAAAATGTTTTAAAATGCTTGTTTTGGGTGTTTTCTGTGTCTAACTATACACAGAACTAAGCCTGTGCTGTAGTTCTACTACAACTACAACAAAACGAAAACTATGACAAAATTTGAAAATTTTAATGCCACGGTACTGATATATAATAGTCCAAGCAGCGACCGTTAAAAGGGTGGTGAACCAAAATAAGTACAAAATGGACTTTATTACTTTTTAGATATTCGACAAAAAATAAACCAACTGTCCGGCGATCTGTAATTTGTCCAACTGTTTTTTTTTTATAATTTTTTTTTCCTAATTTTTTGTAAAAATGATGTATAAGACATAAGTAGGGTGAGTGTACCAGTCCCAAACCAGTTAAGGACAAATTTTGACTTTGAAATGCTCTGAACTGGAATTATGTAGTTTTAACGTAGAAATGTATATATAAAATTGTTTATTGTTTACTAACGCTGCAATATTGATAAATTATTTGAATCTAAATATTTAAGTTTTTTATAGATTTCGTGAACAATATCAAAAACGGTAATGCACCTAAGGTTGACCACTGCGCTCATAGCTCTTAAATAAACACTAAATTTTTAAAATATGTTTGGAACGTTGTTAACATTCTAGGTCACGTAACAAAACAGTCGAATTCTTCAAAAATGCCCGCCATTACTTAATTTATTCAATCGAACATGCGAGTGGTCAACTACTGGTACCTGGTTTGGGACTGGTACACCCACCTTACAATGTTTTACTATTCGAAGAAGTTTCGATCAGTAGAATATAAAAATTTAAGTCTGGCGCCCCTATTCTTGACACAACTGTTTGCCAGACTACCCTCAAAATATTTATTGCAATGATAAATTTTCTATATAAGGTATAAGAAAAAATTAAACGTCAAAACTTCGGTTTTTTATCCCTCTTTTGAATAGAATTGGTCTGGTACATTTATAGTTGACCAAAATTCTGCTAGACCATGATTTAGAAAGTCCTTTGTTGCTACTTGTTGAGCGCTAGTTTTTTTTTGTTTTTTTGCAAAATTTACATTCAATTGTTATTCTGTCAAAATTTTTTAACAAAACTAACAAATAAATACAGAAATAAGTTAAAACATTGAGGAAAAAATAAATTACAAAATTGTTTGTTATTTTTGTCATGGTAGTGACATCCACGGTAATGACATTTGAATTTAAAATGAACCTAACTTTATAATGCAGACAAATAAAATAATTTTGATTATTTACATATGTATATGGACATATTTTTGATCTAAAATATAAAAAAAATTATTGGTTAGCATATCTGTTCGTTTCCACTAATACACACAGTAAATACACTTATATGAGCAGTGGAAGACCCATGTTCTTAGTATTATACATATAGTACATAAAAGACCTCCTGTTTATCACAATTTTTATGTTTGTTTTAAATTCCCGTAAATATTTGGGCAAGAAAAATATATTAACATCAAAATTGATGTCGCCCGAGATATATCGGGCTTATGCGAGAAGTGGTTAATAATGCAATAAATTAAATTCAAAACTTCACCCAAGTTCTTTGTAGGAATGTAAAACAAAACACATTGTGCAAGCCTACTAATGAATTTATATTTGATTTGATTTTATTGATAAAAACCTAAAAACAGTGATATTTGTGAGAAAATACTTAAATTACAAAACGATGGCTTTCTTTTACAAAACAGTTGAATTAGATTTGCAACAGGACGAATTTGAAGTGGAAAAAATAATTTATTTTCTATTTTTTAATATTTAGAGATCTATAGATGAAGCCAGGAAAGAGTACAATCCAAGAGCTTTAGTAGTAATCAATCCTGGTAATCCAACAGGTCAAGTGTTATCTAGAGAAAATATAGAAGAAATAATCAAATTTGCTCACAGAGAAAGCTTATTTATCCTAGCCGATGAGGTTTACCAAGATAATGTGTATGCAAACGGTTCACAATTTCATTCATTTAAAAAAGTTTTAATGGAAATGGACGAACCTTACAATAAATTGGAATTGGCGAGTTTTATGTCTTGTTCCAAAGGATACATGGGCGAGTGTGGCTTAAGGGGAGGTTACACAGAGATCATTAATATGTGTCCCAAAGTTAAAGCAATGTATTTAAAATGTATAAGCGCTATGCTGTGTCCTACTGTGTTGGGTCAAGCTTGCCTAGACGCCGTCGTAAATCCTCCTCAAGAAGGCGAACTAAGTTATAAACAATATATTTCTGAGAAACAAGCAGTACTCGAATCATTAAAGGTATAATTTCATATTTTACAATTATTATATTAATTTAACCAAATCGTTTTTAGTTAAGAGCAAAAATGGTGGTTGATGCATTTAATTCCTTCGAGGGCTTTAGTTGTAATGAAGTTCAAGGTGCAATGTATGCATTTCCTCAAATCAAACTGCCGCCTAGAGCCATCGAAGCTGCAAAACAAACCAATCAAGCACCTGATGTATTTTATGCATTTCAATTACTAGAAAATACAGGTGTTTGTATTGTACCCGGTTCTGGATTTGGTCAAAAACCTGGCACATTCCATTTCCGAACAACTATTTTACCACAACCTGAGAAGTTAAAGACAATGTTAGAAAAGTTTCAAACATTCCACCAGGAATTCTTAAATAAATATAAGTAATTGTTACAATACATAATCGTTGAAATGTTTTACATGGGAAGCTTTAGAAAATATTGAAATCTCCCATGCGTTATGTTAATAGAAAAAAGGCACGCTTAAACATTGTTTTATCTTTATTTTTGTAGAATATATATGCAAAAAATTATTAATTGTTTAAATATATATTTTATTTTCTCACTAATCATTAATTCTTTTCTTTATTAGGAATTCATGTTATACATTTTAAAGATTGTAAAAATGTTAGATACCTATTTGTTGAAAATTTATTATAGGATTGATAGTAAATAGCATATTACATAAATCACTTTGTTATTATTGTGACAGTCTATAAATTAGAGGTCTTCCGTCATTTTTCTATATTTTGCGGAAAAATCAACTACCAAAGGTGGTGGTAACACATTTTCAGCTGTTCTACACAATGTGTTTATGGTTTGACTAACATTTTGCGATTCTCTATTAAAATCTAACTCAAACTGTATATAATTGATCCAAACATCTACGTCATCACCTCCAAATTGTTCACACGCCAATTTAAGGACTGATGACCAACATTTAATGTCGTAATCGATTTGTATTGATTCCAGTTTGGCCATCATCAAGTGCAAATCTTTACAGAATGGTCTTTTGGTACTCAAAGTTCTATACACTTCCCGTGCACTTTCTATGCCTTTTCCTAAAGCCAACCACTCTATATATTGAGGTTTTAGGACATCCGAGATTTCTTTCGCTTGTTTAATTCCATCTTTGTATATTAAATTTATAATATGGTCATCAGATGTTAAATAATGATATTTTAGTATGGATGTCCAAAGGGGTAGAGCATTTTCTTTAAGTGCTCCTATACCTAACTTAAACACTTGGTCCACTTCTGACGATTCAGTTTTTAAAATTGATAAACGTAATCTTGTTTTCCACAATGCTAATGACGTAGGAATTGCAGTTGTACCTATAATTGTATTTATATATTATAATCATCAACGCAACTACCAATATTTCCAAACCTTTTTCAGCTATACCTAACGCTTCATTTTCAGGCACCAAATCCAACCATGCCATATAGTGTGTTTCTTGTAAATATCCCTCTGATGAAGCTTCATTTAAAGCTTGTTTTAGTGTCTCAGTTTTTAGAACTGTGGCTCCTGTGAACGTATCTTGCTGTAATTCCAATAAAAAGTCTAAATACAGTATCCAGAGTTTTGCTCTTGTATTTAAAGAAACTTTGGATAAGCCTTCTTTATATTTACTAAAACAGGCCTCAAGCCTTGCTTTTGGTGTACGTGATTTAGTAGATTCCAATTCAACTTTACCTTCTACGTTTATTTGGTAAGAGAAACCTTTTCTTTCTCGTTGAGCAAATGTGTGCCATGTATATTCATTATCTAAGTATTCTTTCATAAGGTGATTTACAATAACAGCTTGAACACTAGTTGTAATATCATATTCTTCTAATATTTCTAAAAGTTGTATTTGAAAATTGCAATCTTTAATATTAATAAAAGTTGCTTTAATGATTTCCTCCAATTTTTTTAAATTTTTATTGTAATCTATTTTTTCAAAACCAGTTTCTATAAGATTATGCAGTTCTAATTGTATCATTTCTTTATATAAAAGTTGACTGTCTTTATGTATAGCTACTGCTTTTAAAAGCATTATCTTTGCAGTATTTATGTCTTTTCGATCATATGCATGCCAATTTGCAACCACTTTCCACATATCTGGATTATCAGGATGTTTCTAAAATGAATTTAAAAATAGTTTAATCCTATTAAAAATTAATCTACAATACCTTAACAATACTTGCAACAGCTTCCGAAGCAGCATTTATTTGATTAACTTTTCTACAAAATTTAAGGAAGCTTAAAAATATGCTGATCTCATTGGGAAATCTTTGTAAAGCTGAATTATATAAATTTTGAATTCTTTTTATTATTTTGAATTCAATACTTGCTTTCTTTTCTCCTATTTTAAATTTGTTTCTACGTAGATTGATATCCTTTAATAACGTTCGTTCATAGTTTATATAATCCGTAAAGTTTTTAAATTCTTTTGTAACTGCATGAATTTTATGTTCAAATTCTTTTCTGCGTCTCATAATTACCCTATAAAAGCAAATCTTAACAAATATATAATTGTAATGTTGCAGATGTACCTAGTCTCTTCCACAGAGAAAAGTTTTATTCTTCTCATCTCTTCCATCTCTTCTGTCATTCCTTCTATACGTTTCTGCACAACTTCTGCCATTATGTAGATCTCTTTATAAATGTGTACAAGAAGAATAACAGGTTACCAAATAATATAGTAAAAAAGCTTCCAATTCTCTCATACAAAGTATTTATGATAGTTTACCATAACCATAAAGAATTTTACAATTTCACTTAAACTAACAACATAGGTGTAATTAAAATACAAATAAATTGTATCACATGTATTAAATAGAATTGAAAACTTCTAAACACATGATGCACATTAGCATTTGGATATAACCTAAAATTAAGACAACTACATAACCTAAAATTATCTATTTAAAGATTATTTTAAAGCTTTGTGTTAATGAATTTATACAGCTCCACATTACAAAAATTATTGGATAAATGGCCCGGTAAAAAATATTTCGGGGTTTATAGATTCTTACCGGTATTTTTTATACTTGGAGCTGCTTTGGAATTTTCTATGATAAATTGGCGTGTTGGTGAAGTTAATTTTTGTATAAAACATTGTTTTGTATAGAATTCGAATCTAAATAATGTTTATTTCAGATAATACTTTTAAGAAACGTCAAGCCAAAAATATTATTGATAAGAGACCGCATGTTGATAGTTAAAATGCCTGCAAGTGTATCTTGGTCTCAATATTTAAAATTCCTGTCAGCTGCAATGTTTTCAATGTTTGCTGGAGCTCAAATTGTCCATGTTTACTATAGACCCTTGGCAGATCTAGATAATTTTATTGAAAAAGAATTAAATTTGCAAAAGTCACAATAATGTGTATAAATACTCTTACGTAATGTAAATCACATGTATATAATTTATTGTAATTTAATACAATGTTAATGTAAAACAATTAATCATTTTCTGTATCTGAATAATGATCCCAGAAGGGTTTCATATTTTATTATTTAAGTTGACAACTTTATTCGATTTTCATATAACATGATGGTTTAAATACAAGGTTCTGGATTTGGGCTTTAAACTGATTTAACAGTTTTTTTTATCATTTCTTGATCAAAAGTTCGTGTTCCAAGACGAAAGTGCTACATTCTCTCTTTGTTAAATAATGAATCAATAGCCAAGCTTCTACTTTTTTGTGTGTATGTCAAACTTTTCCATGTTACCTAATAAGGACATAAGTATACAATTAAGGATGTACGAGCACGAAAGTGATTCTTCCCAAAATGCTTGATTTTTTTTTATATGTAGTTTAAATATGTCTAAACAAATTCTCAAAATTTGAAGAGGGTTGACCGACTATTTAAAGAAATAATTGATTTCAAAAGTCAGCATATTTAACATTACGTCGGCGATACTGCAATACCGCGTAACTAAAAATTGCAATACCGCGTAAGTACAAAAATAGCAAAATCGGGTTTTTGTACCTAAATTATGTAGTTTTTTTTTCTGCATTTTTTGGTATATTTATTAATTTAAAAAAAAATGCTTAACATAAAAAACGATTTTTTTCAATACTGCATAACTTGCGTTACTTATTTAACTCAGTAACCTATGAATTCAAGCTTGATTTTATATTGTTTTAAACTACTGTCAACATTCTGTCATTATAATTAACATGTTTGTATGAGATTATATTACAAAATGGATCATAAAATAAATAATAATATAATTACAATTAATATAAAAGTATAAACTAAAAATGTTTCTGGTGATGTGCAATCTCCAACTAATCAAGATAATTTAGTCCCAGACGTTTCTTCAAATACAGGTTGTACGCCTTAAACTTTTTTTGATAGTTGAATAACTAATTTATTCAAGTAATAATAGTTGATTCATTTTCCAGTGAGTTTAATACAGTTATCAGAAGTAACCGAAAATACATGGTTTCTTGAAAGGGACATGCATAACGACCCTACTTTAAATGAAGGCAATAAGAAGAGAAAACGTAAGGCTGATATGAGTATTTGGAAACGTGAAATTAATAAAAAGCAAAGGATGTTGAGACAAAAATATATTGGTTATAGAAAAACAGAAGAAAGATATGTTCAAGATTCACTAAAAAGAGAGAGAAAATTGGGTACAACGTGCGATTCTAAATTTTGTCAAAAATGTAAAACATTTATGTGCTCAATGTTTACTAATGAAATAAGACAACATATATTTGATACATTTTGGAAAATGACATGGGAAGAAAAAAGTGTGTTTGTGATAATACCTGCTGACTGTAATAACTTTTATGATCAGCTCAAGTTCAACTAAGTATTTAATAGAAAATTCAAAATATATTAAACGTAACATACCTAAGTGTTGTTCATTATTAAAATTGTATTGTTCTAATATTAACTTTATATATTTGTGATAATTAAATACTTAACTATGATATAAACCAAAATAAAATTTATTTTTTTATAAATAAAGATATATTTTAAACAAATTAGTATTTTATCTAAAATATTTTATTACTATAGCCTGAGATTTCATTTTAATACTATTTGAATTTCTTTTTATATTCATATTTATTTACTTAGATATTTGGATAGCATGTAAGTATTATTAACATTTATTCGAAATATTTTATATTGTTAATTTTATTTTATTGATAGATTGAGCTTTCTGTACGATAAATAATCATAATCTGAGCTTATATATTTAATTTAAAAGAGATTCGTTCAATAGTTTTTTCAATATTATGTTTTTTCTTTCTCCTGTAAAATTGTATTTTTAGCAGTTACGCGGTATTGACAAATCACAGATAACGTGAGAGTTTACAGATGCACAACAGGCACGTATTCTGTTTGGTCAAAACATACTCAGCGCCTCTGGTGGTTGTTTGCTCAAAGTCAATTTTAAAATTATTCAATAAAAGTCAAATTAAATTGTTAAAAAATAAAACAAAGTATTTCCTAATTATATGTTTATTACACAATACAAAATACATAATACAAAACAAAAAAATACTTGATAAATTTATATTTTTACGCTTTGCGTTCGTAACTCCATTGTCTATACACTTTTTTTGATAAGTTGTTAAATTCTATCAACAGAAGTTTTAAAAAGATATGGTATAAAAGACGATACACCACATTCAAACTTTTTGACTGTAAAAGATTTATTAGTTTTAAGAAAGATTGAGTTTGTGCATTGTTTTCTACCAAAACAAAATCCTAGTTTAAAAAACTGGAGTGAAAAGAGTTTCTTATATATACGTCTTACCATTGTATTAATGGCAAATAAAACTGTAATGACTTGAAAAAAAAATTAAAATTAAAAATATTTATAATACCTTTTGATTATTTTCCATGCGTTTTTTTCTTTTTTGGTACATACCTTGGGCAAGCAATTTAATTTTATGTGAACCATAATAAGACCGTGTATTCTTCCCCGTTAATAAACGATTCACATCTTTACACCAATTGTGAACAATGGTTCTTATGGAATACTTAATAAAAATGCTTTTTAAATTTTCTCTGTGTGTATAACAGAACTATTCAAACCAAAAAAAGCAAATGTTTACGGACGAAATATAACAAATATCTACGAAGTATCGATAAAGTAGGTTTGAAAAAATTTTAATTTACCGTGCTGACATCTATTGCTTGTTCGCGTTATTAAAAATGCTCACGTGACCGGTTTTTTTTGCTTACATTTAACTTGACCACCTCTGTGACAAATGTACTTACGCGGTATTGCAATTTTTAGTTACGCGGTATCGCAGTATGGCCGACGATTAGTCTTATGGCAAAGTGACGGATAGACGACATGTTTTCATAATTTTCGCCCAAATTCGTCCTAGAATATGAAAAAAAAACTATCTAATTAAAAGTTCAGACATTCATAAAGATATTAAAAAAAAAACCGTTTTAAACCGTGTAATTAAGAGATATTTACGAAAATTACTTTGCTTTTGTTAGCTCTTAAACGAAATGGCAACACTACAGACCATTAAAGCAAAGTAACTGTCAAAAATACTAACCTAATTTTAGGAATTCTGGTAAATTTTCATCCCGATAGATAGTTTTCTATTTCATTTCGCCTTCTATAATTTTATATTCTCACGTGTTATACTCGACGTTTATTTTGAATTTACTGATAACATTGCCTTAATAATCACAGTGTTGCCATTTTCAATGCTGCGGCCACGTGATCTTCATAACCTTTTTACCCCGCGCCCAGATCGGTCTATCCCCACCCAGTACCCTGCTCGTACATCCTTAAAATATTGTAAAAATAAAAAATAAGTGACATTTCTATTTTAACTAATAATTAAAAATGTCAAAAAAATCACAAATTAGTACTTCAGAGAATTCACGTAATAATGATTTAGAAGAAATGTCAAGGAATTTCGGTCCTGGTGTGATAAAACAACGTACAGTCAAACCTCGATAAGCCGAAGTTGAAGGGAAACTAAAAATAATTTGAGTTATCAAAAATTCGAATTATCGATATAAAAATATTAACGTTGAAATAGGCAAGTCCTAGGGAAACAGTTTCGAGTTATCAAAAATTCGGCTTATCGAAGTTCGACTGTATATGTACCTCAGTAGAAATCTATGATATCTCAACCCGAACCGAACGCGAGGGTGACAAAATTACGCGGGTTGCAATGTTATACTTTCCTTCCTAGGTGCGTAATACACTATTTTTTTTTAGTAAAACCATTGTATATATGTATAGCAGGTCCGTAAATATGAAACCGGAATTTGACCATAATGGTCATACCTGCCCATATAGTTGCTGTCAAAGGGCGTCATTGGCGCTTCTTATTTGTTGACAAATGACAAAGATTTTAAACTCACAATAATAAAAGTTTTATACAACAGCATAGTTTGTACCAACGTTCAACATGTAGAATTTGGGGCTAGAAATTACGATTCGCGGACAGCATTGATTTTCTGTTACTATTTGAAGAAAACTGCTGCAGAATCGCATCGAATGCTTGTCGAAACTTACGATGAGCATGCTCTTGGTAAATCACAATGTTTTGAGTGGTTTAAAAAAATTTAAAATGGCTCTGCGTTTGGTGGGATCAAAAGGGTATGATTTATTATGAGCTACTCAAACCTAGCGAAACTGTTAATACTGCACGCTACCGACAACAAATGACACTTTGAATCAAGCTTTGCATGAAAAACGACCAAAATATGAGAAAAGGCAAGACAAATTGATTTTTCTTCATGATAATCCATCATCACACACTGCAAAACTGGTCAAAGAATCTATTGAGGCGTTTAGTTGGGAAATCCTTTCACATGCGGCTTACAAGGGACCCTTTTTAGTGGTCAGTGGCTTTACGCAACGAGACCTACACCATTCGATAGGGCATCAAAAACTACTCTAGAAACCGTTTTCAAATTTTGCGAAATGATTCGGGTTACTACAGGACAAGCCCCAAAAGTTTATGTTAATCTGTCAAAACTGGTGTCCGCTTTTGTATATTGCGAATTGCACTTTATAAAATATGATCCGATGGTCGAATGGAGAAGCATTCGCTCTCGAACTTTTTGCATTTTGTCGCCCCGGGTTCGAATCTTCTAGGGAGCAAAGCGATGTTTGCAATTTTTTTTGAAAGAGAATTGTTTATTGTTGATTATACAATAATTGGACTTCTTTTTAGACCAAAAATAGATCTATAAGCCGCACAATCCCCGGAAAATATGTAAACTAAATTTAAAAAATCCTAGTGGTAAAATATACAAGCAATCAGGTTAAGAGAATTGTATGAACAAAAGGTACACATAATAACATACCGTTGTTCTTAAAAAAACACTGGTCAAAGCAGTCTTCAAAAAGACTGTTTTTGCAAAACTGAATTAATCACAACAATAATAGAATAAAAAAGCACTTCGTCCACACACTGCAAATCATTTTGGCAGTATTTGTACTTATTGGTAATACATCCCTGTTAACTTATTGGTAGGTACATTAATAGATTTTTTAAAATAATTTTAAAAGTTTACATATTTTCCGGAGATTTTTTGCTGTATATACCTATTTTTTGAAAAAAATACGTCCAATCCTTGTAAAAAACGACAATAAACAATTCTCCTTTAAAAAAATTGCAAACATCGCTTTGCTCCCTAGAAGATTCGAACCCGGGGCGACAAAATGCAAAAAGTTCGAGAGCGAATACTTCTCCATTCGACCATCGGATCATATTATGTAAAGTGCAATTCGCAATGTACAAAAGCGGACACCAGTTTTGACAGATTAACATAAACTTTTGGGGCTTGTCTTGCCGTAACCCGAATCATTTCGCAAAATTTGAAAACGGTTTCTAGAGTAGTTTTTGATGCCCTATCGAATAGTGTAGGTCTCGTTGCGTAATGCCACGGACCACTAAAAAGGGTCCCTTGTAAGGTTACTTATTTGAAAAAAATCAGTGTAAAAAGAAAATTGATTAAAAAACGGAATTAGCCTAGAGTGCAATCTAACTTTAATCCACTTCTCATAAAAATGTTTACCTAACTCGTTGTTTTCAATTTGTTCTTATTATTCAATCAAAATATACTGTGTAATAATTGAACAGTATAAAAGATCAAATACTAAATGTTTTAAATTAAATTGAGTATATTACATAGCATGCTGAAAACGTATAAAAGCATTTTTATTACAATGAATTACACACAAAAACGATGAAATAATTGCATCCATAAAATAATTGTATGTATCTATACAGTAATTACAATTTTTATCAAAAAATACAATTCATAAATCACAACTATCAATTACACTGCTTCTGTGTTGAAAAATTAATTTATAATAAACAAAATCAATTTAAAATTTATGACTAGTACTTTTTAATTTAAATAATACTAATGACATAAGTGAGTTGTATTAAGTAACACTGCGTTTTCCAAGATTTAGAGGTGAAATCAAGCTATAAAACATTTTGACAACTTACGCATAACAAAAAAAAAGAATTGCACAAATATTTGAACATATTTGCATCGCAAATTAAACTATATTATTACAATTAAACTATATAAAATAATAAATAAATTAATACAACATATTTATCACAAGTATTCCAATAGAAAAATGTTGATTAGTTGAGAAAATAAAATACTATTTTATTTAACAGAGCTTTTTTGGAGAGGTGTTAATCTTAGGTCCTTTGTCAACATTTGTTCTTCAAAATCTCGATCTTCTTCGGAGTACCTAAAATACGATGAAAACACTTCAGTATATATTCAAAAACTTCTACAGACTATGACGCAAACTGATTGATAGACAGTAAAGTAACACAACAAATAAAAAATATTCTACTTTTCTAATACATTATAATAAATTAAAATCCATTAATTAGCTCCGCGCCATTCCGTATTAAACATTTTGATTAGTTATTATTATACACAAATAATTAAGAAGTGTTAACATCAAAACACCTTAATCGATCCTGTTCGAGCAGAGCTATCAATGAGTCACGTTTAGCAACAATTTCCATCATTTCGTTTATAATACTGCTTTCCGTTTTGATATCTTCTTTAGTTTTTTGCTCGTCTACAAAACAGGTTTAAAAGACAATTACAAAATTAGATATTATTGAATTACCGTTGTCTAATCTTTCTCTTAGTTCTTGTTGCAACCTGGCGTGTCTGTCTTCTAACTCGAGTTCTTGAGCCCTAACCAAAAGTTCCCTTTCATATCGTCGTAATTCAGTAAAGTCTCTCATAAGATCGAACCAGTCTTTAAGGAGATCGGCCTCCTCTACAGGACAATTAATATCTACAGATTCTCCCCTAAAGACTTTCTCTATTGTTACGCCTCTTTGTTCTAGTTCTCTAGTCTTAACTTCAGCGAATGCTTCTCCATTCGACCATCGGATCGTATAATGTAAAGTGCAATTCGCAATGTACAAAAGCGGACACCAGTTTTGACAGATTAACACAAACTTTTGGGGCTTGTCTTGCCGTAACCCGAATCATTTCGCAAAATTTGAAAACGGTTTCTAGAGTAGTTTTTGATGCCCTATCGAATAGTGTAGGTCTCGTTGCGTAATGCCACGGACCACTAAAAAGAGTCCCTTGTAAGGTTACTTATTTGAAAAAAATCAGTGTAAAAAGAAAATTGATTAAAAAAACGGAATTAGCCTAGAGTGCAATCTAACTTTAATCCACTTCTCATAAAAATGTTTACCTAACTCGTTGTTTTCAATTTGTTCTTATTATTCAATCAAAATATACTGTGTAATAATTGAACAGTATAAAAGATCAAATACTAAATGTTTTAAATTAAATTGAGTATATTACATAGCATGCTGAAAACGTATAAAAGCATTTTTATTACAATGAATTACACACAAAAACGATGAAATAATTGCATCCATAAAATAATTGTATGTATCTATACAGTAATTACAATTTTTATCAAAAAATACAATTCATAAATCACAACTATCAATTACACTGCTTCTGTGTTGAAAAATTAATTTATAATAAACAAAATCAATTTAAAATTTATGACTAGTACTTTTTAATTTAAATAATACTAATGACATAAGTGAGTTGTATTAAGTAACACTGCGTTTTCCAAGATTTAGAGGTGAAATCAAGCTATAAAACATTTTGACAACTTACGCATAACAAAAAAAAAGAATTGCACAAATATTTGAACATATTTGCATCGCAAATTAAACTATATTATTACAATTAAACTATATAAAATAATAAATAAATTAATACAACATATTTATCACAAGTATTCCAATAGAAAAATGTTGATTAGTTGAGAAAATAAAATACTATTTTATTTAACAGAGCTTTTTTGGAGAGGTGTTAATCTTAGGTCCTTTGTCAACATTTGTTCTTCAAAATCTCGATCTTCTTCGGAGTACCTAAAATACGATGAAAACACTTCAGTATATATTCAAAAACTTCTACAGACTATGACGCAAACTGATTGATAGACAGTAAAGTAACACAACAAATAAAAAATATTCTACTTTTCTAATACATTATAATAAATTAAAATCCATTAATTAGCTCCGCGCCATTCCGTATTAAACATTTTGATTAGTTATTATTATACACAAATAATTAAGAAGTGTTAACATCAAAACACCTTAATCGATCCTGTTCGAGCAGAGCTATCAATGAGTCACGTTTAGCAACAATTTCCATCATTTCGTTTATAATACTGCTTTCCGTTTTGATATCTTCTTTAGTTTTTTGCTCGTCTACAAAACAGGTTTAAAAGACAATTACAAAATTAGATATTATTGAATTACCGTTGTCTAATCTTTCTCTTAGTTCTTGTTGCAACCTGGCGTGTCTGTCTTCTAACTCGAGTTCTTGAGCCCTAACCAAAAGTTCCCTTTCATATCGTCGTAATTCAGTAAGGTCTCTCATAAGATCGAACCAGTCTTTAAGGAGATCGGCCTCCTCTACAGGACAATTAATATCTACAGATTCTCCCCCTAAAGACTTTCTCTATTGTTACGCCTCTTTGTTCTAGTTCTCTAGTCTTAACTTCAGCGAATGCTTCTCCATTCGACCATCGGATCGTATAATGTAAAGTGCAATTCGCAATGTACAAAAGCGGACACCAGTTTTGACAGATTAACACAAACTTTTGGGGCTTGTCTTGCCGTAACCCGAATCATTTCGCAAAATTTGAAAACGGTTTCTAGAGTAGTTTTTGATGCCCTATCGAATAGTGTAGGTCTCGTTGCGTAATGCCACGGACCACTAAAAAGGGTCCCTTGTAAGGTTACTTATTTGAAAAAAATCAGTGTAAAAAGAAAATTGATTAAAAAACGGAATTAGCCTAGAGTGCAATCTAACTTTAATCCACTTCTCATAAAAATGTTTACCTAACTCGTTGTTTTCAATTTGTTCTTATTATTCAATCAAAATATACTGTGTAATAATTGAACAGTATAAAAGATCAAATACTAAATGTTTTAAATTAAATTGAGTATATTACATAGCATGCTGAAAACGTATAAAAGCATTTTTATTACAATGAATTACACACAAAAACGATGAAATAATTGCATCCATAAAATAATTGTATGTATCTATACAGTAATTACAATTTTTATCAAAAAATACAATTCATAAATCACAACTATCAATTACACTGCTTCTGTGTTGAAAAATTAATTTATAATAAACAAAATCAATTTAAAATTTATGACTAGTACTTTTTAATTTAAATAATACTAATGACATACGTGAGTTGTATTAAGTAACACTGCGTTTTCCAAGATTTAGAGGTGAAATCAAGCTATAAAACATTTTGACAACTTACGCATAACAAAAAAAAAGAATTGCACAAATATTTGAACATATTTGCATCGCAAATTAAACTATATTATTACAATTAAACTATATAAAATAATAAATAAATTAATACAACATATTTATCACAAGTATTCCAATAGAAAAATGTTGATTAGTTGAGAAAATAAAATACTATTTTATTTAACAGAGCTTTTTTGGAGAGGTGTTAATCTTAGGTCCTTTGTCAACATTTGTTCTTCAAAATCTCGATCTTCTTCGGAGTACCTAAAATACGATGAAAACACTTCAGTATATATTCAAAAACTTCTACAGACTATGACGCAAACTGATTGATAGACAGTAAAGTAACACAACAAATAAAAAATATTCTACTTTTCTAATACATTATAATAAATTAAAATCCATTAATTAGCTCCGCGCCATTCCGTATTAAACATTTTGATTAGTTATTATTATACACAAATAATTAAGAAGTGTTAACATCAAAACACCTTAATCGATCCTGTTCGAGCAGAGCTATCAATGAGTCACGTTTAGCAACAATTTCCATCATTTCGTTTATAATACTGCTTTCCGTTTTGATATCTTCTTTAGTTTTTTGCTCGTCTACAAAACAGGTTTAAAAGACAATTACAAAATTAGATATTATTGAATTACCGTTGTCTAATCTTTCTCTTAGTTCTTGTTGCAACCTGGCGTGTCTGTCTTCTAACTCGAGTTCTTGAGCCCTAACCAAAAGTTCCCTTTCATATCGTCGTAATTCAGTAAGGTCTCTCATAAGATCGAACCAGTCTTTAAGGAGATCGGCCTCCTCTACAGGACAATTAATATCTACAGATTCTCCCCTAAAGACTTTCTCTATTGTTACGCCTCTTTGTTCTAGTTCTCTAGTCTTAACTTCAGCGAATGCTTCTCCATTCGACCATCGGATCGTATAATGTAAAGTGCAATTCGCAATGTACAAAAGCGGACACCAGTTTTGACAGATTAACACAAACTTTTGGGGCTTGTCTTGCCGTAACCCGAATCATTTCGCAAAATTTGAAAACGGTTTCTAGAGTAGTTTTTGATGCCCTATCGAATGGTGTAGGTCTTGTTGCGTAATGCCACGGACCATTAAAAAGGGTCCCTTGTTAGTTCCAGACTTGGCTCCATCCAATTATTATTTATTTGCATCGATGGGACACGCACTTACTGAGCAACGCTTTAGGTCTTATAAAATGCACAGAAATGGCTCGATGGCTGGTTTGCCCCAAAAGACCAAGAGTTTTTTGGCGTGGCATTCACAAATTGGCAAACAGATGGCAAAAATGTATAGCTACCGATGGCCAATACTTCGAATAAAATATTTTTTATCATTTTTATACAAGAAACGTGTGTTTTCTATGAAAAAATTCCGGTTTCATATTTACATACCTGGTATATACAATGGTAAAACGTATAAAATGAACACAATCTTTACGATACTTATTCCCTTTTTTTATAAAAATAAGTTTTAGTTCGAAATCGCAATACCCATGCGAAAGTAAGGATGGACCAGTTATTCTAACATAAAGTTGCAAAAAATTATTAATTGGTGCTTTTAGAAATTCTAAGAACATTTATTAATTAATTATACTTATTAATATCTTATAAATTATTAATTTATATTTTTGTAATTATCCTTGGTATTTATTTACGGTGTCAAATGTTAAATTTTCTTTATACTTATCTGAATTTATAAGTAATACACTTGCGTCGTCATTTGTCGAATGAAGTTATTACGAATCCACAATGACTACTAGAATAGGGTCGTCATTCCATATGAAATCAACAAATGAGGTGTGCCGCATGATTTTTAATTTTAATAAAAAAAATTGTAGATGATCTTTGTGGTGCCAGAAGTGCTAAACCACCAACATTTATTTTTTTTGTTGTATAACTTCTGATCAGTAGCCATCTGTTTGAAATCTAGAGCGTAAGTGACTGGTTGCTCTCGGTAACGGGCGAGCAATGTTTTATTATGATCAGGATGGTTGTTTATGTTGGTGACGGTCCGTGAATGACGTGAGGCGTTGTGTTCGCTATGAATTGTCTTTCTTTTGCTTGAAGGCCCTTCTTGCGGCTTTTAAGAATACCACACCGAACTTGCTGCTGAGTTGCACTGCTCAGAGCCCCCCAGCCACCCCCGATTGCCACCGAGAACTTGTGCATCTTGAGATCCTTTAATGAATTGGTATTGTATGTAAATAATCTATGCTTTTTGACTTTGAGCCCCAGAGGATACGCGTTTAGCACCCCTGCGTGCTGAACCGCCTCTGAGGGCCTTACTGGTAATTAAATACGGATTCTTAACAGGGTAGGTTCCCAATCAGTAACCCTCATTAACCTCTCTTTCTTTACTTCCTCAGCAGAAACAGCCCACATTCCCTCTTTGAAACCCAACCGAACCCAGGATCCCTCATCACCATAACGAAAGCCACCTGAGATCTCGGCCCCAGACCCCCTATGCATCAAACTCCCAACAGTGAAACGAACACTTTGGTCCTTCGAGTCGGATATGATGCATTCACGATGAAAATAGAGCACGTTCAACATCATGTGAATCAGCTGGGCGAAATCCGACTTTTCCTAAAGAACTTCACACGCAATCTAATAAGCGTCGGGATTGAAAACGTCAATAAACACCGTCTAGTTGCCCGACGCAGGCTTCTAGAATAGCAATGGCAGAAATTCGCCATCAACCACGATGCTATTAATCAAAAATTCAAAAATTGGGTCAATTTCATACTTGTACATAATGGGCTCTAGCTTTTTATTTAGGACAGGTATTGGAAATGGTTGTTACTTTATTTGAAAGGGTCATAAATGTGAATTTTATATAATACAATAAAATTAAACTAAAACAATTAGGAACAAGACGGTGACCATCCGAAATTTTCACAATTTTTTCTCATTTTTACGATATTTTATTGGACTCTGTGTCAACCCTGTTGCATATTAAGGATTGATTTTTTTTTACAATAAAGTACTAACTCTTGTGATGTCGTGACATAATTATCATTGTCCTAGAATAAAATCTTCTACAAAAAAAAATTGTAAAAATTGATAATTTTGAAAAAAGCTCAACTTTGACCCCAAAAAAACCATGTGGAGGAAAAAATAAAAATCTGAAATTTTCAGAAAATGTAGTCCATATCTTCGTTAATGAAGTCCAATTAGTGCCATTTTGTTATTTTCACCTCTTTAGGAAATATGATTTTTTTAAAACTGCTACTTTTACAAATAAATATGAAAATAATCTGGAAGTTTGATAAATTATAGAAGTTTTATAACTTATTTAAACTATTAGAATTATGTCAATTTATGATAAAAATAATCAAATAAAAATAAAAATTTTTGAATTCTGTTATTTATTAAGAATAATATAAAAACAATAAACAACACACGATCCTATCATCGTTTTGTCCCCATCTCAAAAAATAAATTAAAAGTGCGACGATATTTTAGCTCAGAAAATCTCAAGATAGTAAAAGTTTGTAATCCAAAATAAATAATTTCTACATATATTTTTTTTGGTAAATACCAGATTTTGAAAATTTTTATTTTTATTTGATTATTTTTATTTGATTATTTTTATCATAAATTAATATAATTCTAACAGTTTAAATAAGTTATAAAACTTCTATAAATTATCAAACTTCCAGATTATTTTCATATTTATTTGTAAAAGTAGCACTTTTAAAAAATTCATATTTCCTAAAGAGGTGAAAAGAACAGAATGGCACTAATTGGACTTCATTAACAAAGATATGAACTACATTTTCTGAAAATTTCAGATTGTTATTTTTTCCTCCACATGGGTTTTTTTGGGGTGAAAGTTGAGCTTTTTTCAAAATTAGCAATTTTCACAATTGTTTTTTCGTAGAAGATTTAATTCTAGTACAATGATAATTATGTCACGACATCACAAGAGTTAGTACTTTATTGTAAAAAAAATCAACCCTTAATATTCAAAAGGGTTGACAGAGGCACAATCAAATATCGTAAAAATGAGAAAAAATTGTGAAAAATTCGGATGGTCACCATCTTGTTCCTAATTGTTTTAGTTTAATTTTGTTGTATTATATAAAATACACATTTAAGACCCTTTCAAATAAAGGAACAACCATTTAAATATCTGTTCTAAATAAAACGCTAGAGCCTATTATGTACAAGTATGAAATTGATCCAATTTTTGACTTTGGATAGGTACTGATCAGAAGTTATTCAATAAAAAAAATAAATGGTGGTGGTTTAGCATTTCTGGCACCACAAAGATCATCTACAATTTTTTTATTAAAATTAAAAATCATGCCTCACACTTTTCAATTCAAATTTGTTGATTTCATATGGAATGACCAAATTGTAAAATTTAAAATATATATTAATTCTTTCCTACAAAAAAGCAGCTACTTTTAGCTACCACATTGTTGTTTTATAATTATAGATTTTTGAAAAGAAAATATTTTAAAACATCCGTAAATTTTAAATTTTGTTCAAAAATCACTAAATATAATAAGAAAAAAATGTGTTGGTTACACTGCATAAAGGCACTTTCATTTAACGGTTTTCATTCAAAGAAAAGCATAATTTTAACAGTTTTGTGAGTGTATTGAATTTGTAAATTTTATTACTTGTAGTTGAAATAAATTATTCGTTAGTGTTATTTTAAACTGCAATCAACGAGGAACGACAATAAGATGCCCTTAACTGTTGAAGAAGCTACAACTGCAGCTGAAAAATGCTTAACAATTACTGCTCCTCCTTCAATGTACTATGAAAGTACAAAGAATTTATTAATTAATGCTATGACCCATGAGGCTTATAAAAATCCTGAGTATGTGGAATAACTATATTTTTACAATTTTTTTGATTTTGATTTTACATTTTTGTAGGTATCCTTGGTGTTTAAAGGATTTTGAATTGGGCAGTCGTTTGGGCCGAGGAAAATTTGGCAGGGTATTTATTGCTAAAGAAAAAAAGACTGGATATATAGTAGCATTAAAAACTATGTCAAAAAAAGAAATTGCTTCTGGACATGCTGAACGACAAACATTAAGAGAAATTGAAATTCAAACACATTTAAAGTATATCTTTAGCTTGAATGTTATGAATGAATATTATATATATTGAATATATTGTATTAATGTGAATATGTATTACAGACATCCAAATATTCTTCAGCTGCTATGTTGGTTCCATGATGATTATCGTATTTACTTGGTTTTAGAATATGCTGGAAAAGGAGAATTGTATTTACATTTGAAGAATAGTCCAAATGGTCACTTTGATGAACCTAGGTATAATTTAAAAAAAATCTGAGACTTAATTATAGCTTAAAGATGAGTATAATAACTAGTTAATATTATGTTGCATAACTCTTATTTAAGTAATTAGAATAATAACATCTGTACCATGGTTCTTCAAGCTGGGTTCTTTGCAACCTTTGAAATCTAGGATATTTTTGAAGGGTTCTGAAAAAATTACCATTGGACTGTAAAATGATCTCTAAATAACGATATCAGTAGTCCAATGGGATGTAAAGAGCAAGAACAATGTTAAAACGTCTGCGACCTGTATGTGCCGTCTTAATGGCAATTTCAATAGAATTTTATTCAATTGTTTGGAATAAAGTGTGTTTCAAAAATCCTAATCTTCTCTAGCAGCATTAATAACATTGATAGCAAGAGCAGTAGTAATCATTATTTATTTCCACGTTCTGAAAAATTACTAAAAAATGTTAAGTGACTGCCAAACTATGAGGGCTCTTTCAGACATACCACTAGTTAGAAAGGTTCTGACGGAAATAAAGGCTTGAAGAACCCTGATACACAGAATCATGCATTAATACAGCAACAATAGTTAATACATAATAATAATTAAATATAGCTATTAAAAATATTTCCTTGGCGTTTGGTTAAAAGCACAAGGGAAAACTCTTATTAATAGGTAAGAGAAAACCTTGTACAAGGAAATATATTTATTATAATTAATAATAAAATTCATCTAATTCATGAATTAGTTACTTTTTATAATCAAATTGTTTTTATTGTGTTTTAAAGGAGTGCCAAGTATATCTACCAAGTAGCAGATGCTTTGAACTATTGTCACCAAAATAAAGTCATTCATCGAGATCTCAAACCAGAAAATTTATTGTTGACTGTTAATGATGATATAAAGTTAGCTGATTTTGGTTGGTCAGTACATGCTCCATCTTTACATCGTAGGACCATGTGCGGCACCTTAGATTATTTACCTCCAGAAATGGTTAGCGGAAAAACTTATAACAAGTTTGTTGATAATTGGTGTTTAGGTAATTACATTGTACGAATGGCAAGTTTTTAAAAGAATGATTTTATGTATATTGTAGGTATCTTATGTTATGAGTTCTTAGTTGGACATCCTCCATTTGAGAGTAAAACAAACGATGAAACTTGCAGTAAAATTAAAAACCTCCAAATTAAGTATCCTAAACACATGTCTGCTGGAGCAGTTAATTTAATATCTAAGGTAAATATATTTTTATTAAAATGTCAATAGTATTTTGGTTGAATTCAATAATTCATCCTACACACTCGACTCAAAAATAATTTATTCAAATTAGATAGATATCAAACTTATACTCGCTTACTTTTAGCTTTTGATTAACAAATGGGAAAATCGCATTACATTAGATGAGGTAATGCAACATCAATGGGTTGTAAATATGATGCAATGAAAACAACTTCTATTTGTCATAAAAAAGATATTGCATGTTTACATATGTTCACTTAATTTTATATCTTACATAATATAAATAGAACCCATATTAGCAAACGTTTTATTTAAAAAAGAAAAAATTAAACGCAGAAAAAACTAATTAACATACATATAAATTTTAAAAATCAGAATCTTTTAAATCGCAACCACAATATGCACCTTCTTCCATACAATACTTGATCACACTTCTCCAATGAGGATCGGTAGAAAGTATAAAAGGATTTCCAACAATAATCATGAGTGATTGTGCTCTACTAACAGCAACATTCACCCTTCTAGGACTCGAAATAAAACCGAGTTTACATTTTAAATCTTCTGCTACAAGATTTAAATTTGATCTAACTGTAGACAATAATATCACATTAAATTCTTGTCCCTGAAACTCTTCGACGCTTCCCACTTTAGGAACTTCAAATTCAGCTTCGTTTAATAATGCACGTATTTGTTTCACCTACAACGTAGTATATTAAAATAGAATAGTAACATTAACTGTACGGTATACTAACTTGTTTAATATAAGGAGACATAATTCCAATATCAGTCTTTTTTACTCCTAATCGATAAAGTTCATTAACATAGTAAAATATTTGACTGGCTTCGTTGGGATTAAACCAGGAAGGACAATCATCAGTTTGATAATTTTCACCAACAACACCATGAAATACTACACCTGGAACTTTACCATCTGTTCTACATGGAAGTATTTCTTTCAAACTATACAATAAACGCGCTTCTTCACTATCAACAGGAGATATCTATTAAAGTTAATATAGATCAAATTTATGATAATAAACCGCCAGAGTAACTTACTGTTGGTTTTAATTCTTTGTTATAAAATATACCACTACATAGTTGTAGTACGTCAGGAAGCGATCGGTAATTGTAAATCAGTTTTGTTACGAGTCTGGGATCATAACCACCTGTTTCAGGAAATCCCGCTAAATCTTTTATATAAGGAAATCTGCATAACATTCTTTCTAAATATGTTTCTTCTAACCCAAATGAAGAAGCAATTTTGGACAAGATTACAGGTCCTAGTTGCAGTGGATCTCCTACACAAAAATCATATAATAATATATAAGTATTAGGACGCTTCGTTTTTAAATTTTTTTTTATTACGCTCCATCGTCTTGTTCTAAACGGCAAATTCGAGGAAAAACATCATTCTTTAAGGTGGCCCATAGTTGGATCTATGTAACATGAACGGCCTCACTTTTAAAAAAGTCAATTTTTTTAAGCATTTTTCTCATAAATTTACAGCAAAAACGCAAATGACAATTTTGGAAGAAATTACATTTACTACAAAAAAGATCTTCAGAGTGTAAGGTGTCAAACTATTAGTTTCTTAGATAAATTGATTTAAACGTATAAAAAACTAAAATATCTTTGTATTATCGAGTTTATCGTATTAAAAATTCATTATTAGCAGCGTCGTAGATAGGGGTTCGCGAGGCGGGCAACTGCTCGGGGTACACTTTGCACACAAAATTAAAACCATATGCCGAAAGTAAGTCTCGGAGAGCGCAAAATTCAGGACCCCCATAACGCTGCATAGTAAATTTTCAAATAACTGTTTATTAATTAGCTTAGTCGGAAGATCTTTTTTGTAACAAATTTCATTTTCTCCAAAATTGTCATTTACGTTCTTGTTGTAAGTATAGCCGTTTATGAGAAAAATGCAAAATCGATAAAAATTAATTTTTAAGATATTTGGGGATGAGATCGTTCAAATTACATAGATCCAACTAAGGACAGTTCTAAAGAATTATACTTTTCTACAATTTGCTGTTAAAAACAGGACTATTGCGTAAAATACAGCAGAAATACAGATAATTGAAAAGCAAAACTGTAGATTTATATGTTAAATAAATGAATAAGAAAATTTAAAAATTAATTAGTGACCAATTAAAATTAAAATTAATCACTGAAAGTTGTTTAGCTTTTTTTTCGACGTTTAGAACAATATTTTATTAATGGAGCGTAAAAAATAAAAAACCGTTTAACAACGAAAACATCACCAAATGATACCGGCCGAATTGAATGCAAATTTCAAGGTAGGCAGAGGTTACTTCAACATTTCAAATCTCAAAAATTTATTGAAAATTAAATGAGGAACATGAAAATTTTCCTATCTTCATTATTATAAAGCCGTAAAAATCTGAAATACAGTGAAAATTCGCTTATGGACAATGTTTAATGGACAATATTTAATTATGCCAACCGTTCTTATGGAAACTTTTTTCACTTGATTTGATTGAATTTTATTCGCTATCGACAACTGTGGACGACTAAATTTGAATATTAATTTCATTATAAAATAAATCAAATACAATAACAATATCCATAATATTAGGCAAGTTTCATAATTATTTGTATTTTTGCCTATAAAATGCGAAAAAGTATTAGTTTCTTACGCTTATTAATTTGCAAACAGTAAAAGTATATTTAATACTTTTTTCTAGTTGGCGTACACGATATCTGAAGTTCTACTAAACAGATTTATTTTAAATTTAGTATGAACATTCTATATACATTCCTCTATGGTCTGACGCTCGGAAAAGTCGAAATCTTGAAATTTACTATTTTTAAAAAATTCGGAATGGTTAGAAAAACATGCAAAAAAAATGTTTTTTTTTCTAACGGCCGCCATTTTGCGAAAAAAATTTTTGTTAGACTTGTCCATGGGTGAGCCCATAGCGACATCTTTACTAATTAAGAATCCATTTGATTTTTTTGTTTTAGACGCCCAGAAGGGTTTAAACATTGTACGCCAGGACATTGTTTTTTTTGGACCCCCCACTTTGCCAGCTCATAACTTCTTAAATTTTGAGATTTTTTTAGTTCATTTAATTTTTTATGAATTCTTAAAGTATCAATAAACAAATGATACAAAAATGGATATTAAAAATATTCTGTTTTATTTATAGAGCCTGAAAAAACGGTCGAAATTCATGCTTCTAGACTAGAATACCCACTTTATATTGAACTAATACTAACAAAACAATTGCTATTCGTACAAATAGGCCAATTCAAATCACATGAAAAACAAATGGCTATTAATAATTTAAATATATTTACTACACTCAACTTTGTCATCAGATGACAGTTTGAGTTTTTTCATAATGAAGAGAGTCCCATTTTCTTGGTCCTCATTTAATTTAAATAATAAATAATTCGATTTTCGAAAAATAAATATTTGAGATTTGAAATTTTGAAATTTTATTGCTTCGCAACGGGCCTGAAGCGCACATTTTTACGTTACAGGCTTTCGTATGTGGGTGACTTCTATTTACGCTGACATTTTATCTCAGGATGTTGGCTTGTTAGTGGATGAACTTGAAAATAATTACCAGCTAAAATAACTTGTCCTGTTGAATAATCAAGTAGAGACAATGGAATCATAACTTCAGGTTCAGTTGATTGTCCAGCTTCATCTAAAATAATGTGAGTAAAATGGCCCTTTGAAAATCCCATGGTAAATAATGATCCCAATGAAGAGCAGGTACCGACTGTTATGCGATGTCTACCAATCACAGCAGAATTGCAGCCTAAAAAGACAGCATTTAATGTTTTATTAAATTAGAATTTTATGAAATTACCTAACGTTAATCCTTTAGTGGTTATATTAAACGAAGCATTAACCGTTCCTTCTCGAGCAATGTCTGCAGTAGCACAATAAGGAATAAGCGGAATTGGTAACATATCTTCAACAACGCAACGATAAGCTACTAATCGAATTAAATCTCCTGGTTTAAGGATTCCGGAATCTATCAATCGCATAGCGATTAAATCTGCAGCACTATTTGAAGGAGTTGCAACCAGTAATCGAGAATGTGGTATTAATCTCATGATTTGTAAAATTGTTTCCACTAGAGTGACTGTTTTGCCAGTTCCGGGTGGTCCAAATATAAAATATGGCAATGGCCGTGCTTTCCCTAACAAAATATTGCGAACCGCTTCTTTTTGATAGTAATTCAAGCTTTTGTTATACCATTCAAGTTTAAAGCATGTTGTACGGTGATGTGAGTAAAAAATTTTTTTTTAAATTGACCTGAGTTACAATCATTGTGAACTAAAAGCAAATTGGATTTTTCGATATTGTCTGGCGAAGCTTCAAACACGGGATTTTTGAAATTATTTAAGTATTCAATTGGTTGTTTTAAATCAGGTACAATCTCTGTTGTACTGCAAACAGTATCGTCTGTAACGACCTTAGCAGATAGTTCTTTTTTGACAATATTTTTTTTATTTGCAAACTTTGTTATCTCATTAGCAGTGTTTGTTATTTGCATGCTAGGATTGAATTTTTCAGCATTTTGTTTAATTGTTTCATTATCGTCTAAATATTTGTCATAAACGAATATGACTTGCGGTTCCTTTAATGGAACTTTACTTGGAAATAAAAAAGAATTTCCTAAATTTCTAACAGCCAAACCAACTGCTTGATGCATTCTACGATAAGTGGTTCGTGAAGCTACAGCCATTATAGCCACGTCTTCTCCATTGTAGCAATCGTGAAACTCGGGTGCAAATTTTAAATACAAATGTTTTGCACTTATTTTATGTATGTAGCCTTCATACACATCAGCATCATCATTATACGAATCTTTGGCTAATATTCTATCCCCAATGATTAAAGACGGACGTTTTTCCAATAAATTTTCAATTTCCAGCATCAAATAATCTTCATTTTTTATAAAACACGTCTGATTTTGATTATACTTTTCCATTGCAATAAGTTCTTCTATTTCTTCAAAATGTATCAAAGTATGAAACTTATCTTCATAATTTTGAAAAGTAAAATTAGCAGTTAAACACGGTTTTAGTAGTCGTAATTCTTCTTGTAATTTAATAGATTTGGCTTTCGGTTCAAAATCATGTATCATATTAAACATTTTTTGAGGAACTGAATAATCGGGTAATCTAGCAGAAATAAACCGTGGAGGAGCAGCTAACTTTCTTCCTCTAACTATATCATTGTTTCTTTTAAATGCAGCTCTTTGTATTAGTATACTGCCTTTATCAACGTTTTTAGCTTTATCGTAGTGTTTATTAGATTCTGACTCAACAATTATCGTAATCCATCGACCGATACTAAATTCTGAAAACAAAAACAGTATAAGTTCTCGAGTGGTTCCCATGTTTTTTGTAACACACTCTCCATAGATTTTTAATTGTTTCCCTGGAGGCATCATGACGTTTTTATAATTATACCTCTTAATAATATAACACTGAGGATTATTTGATTGCATTGTTATGTTTAATAATATTAGGTTAGTCTTAGATATATTCATTATATCCAAAAGAAATTCATGTTTTTCAGTTAATTTCTTTGCTTTTATGTAAACGTCGCTTGAAATATAAACATCATCTCTTACAGTTTCAAATAATGGGAGAGTAGCATTTTTCAAAACCACATTTGAACCAGTTTGCTGATCCGGTATTATTTTAATAGATCGACAATTAAATCTTCCTTGATCGCTTTCAATAACTTCCGTAACAACACGATCGCCAATAATTGGTAAATATCCAGATGCCAGTGCATCTTCATTGAAAAATACAGTCTGATCAATTGCACCCGTCAATGTTTCTATTGACCATTCTCTGATATAGCCCATTACTATACGAGGCCTTAACGGCCGTAGCTTTTCGATTTCCAAAACTTTACCAAATAAATCAGAAACTGTTTCGTCTAATTCTACTTTTGCTTCTAGTTCTATCCAATCACCAACAATTGGGATAAATTCAGAAGCAATCGTGTTAAGATCGACCTTTACATTTCCAGGATGAACAACAATAGATCTAGCTTCTCTTTCAACTGTTTTGCATATTAATCTTCTAGTACACCAAGTACATTTTTCATTAATTGGTTTACAGTACCAATCATCTACTATTGTTACGTTACTGACATTAATTTTTCCTTTATTTGTGTATAATATAAATGAAACTTTTGAACCAACTTCTAAATTTTTTATATTAGATCTAAACTCATACAGCTCATCTATTGTGCAGATTTTATCTTTTATTGACGTGATGGTTCCACTTTTGTGAAAACATGAAAATTCCTTTTCGTTTTTTTCGACTTCTGGAGCTGGCACCTGGTCTTCAACTTCATTTTCTGTATTCTCTAAAATCTTATACGCTTCATCTAAAGATAAATCTGTTCCACCATCACTCGAAAAAAATGACCAAATAGCTTTTAACATTGCAATTCAGTTAAACGAAACTTTGTAATTACATCATGTTCATTGCACAAAAAAATGTAGGGGAATTTATTTTCAATATATGTGACCTTCAACAGATTTTGTGTTTCACTCAATACTCAAGGAAATGTATGTGTTAGAAAAACATCGAACAAATTGTATCTGCGGATAAAATCAGAATCAAACTTCACTTATGTTAGATAATTTTGTTTGTTATAGGCGGTTATAGATTTTATTACAATTTTTGATTTTATTTTTATATTGCTGAATTAAATACAAAAATCGAATCCAAGTTGTAGGTGCCAAAATTTAAACCGGTGCCCAACAGTAACACTTGAAAAATTTAAGATAGATTGTAACACAGCAAACATTTTCCAAATTACAAATTATAAAAAAACTAGGTTATAGTTTAGGTCTTTAAAATGTCTCAAATATCTGGTCCAGAAATAAAACATTCTCTTAGAAAGTTGCATTATCCTGTGTGTGCTCGAGAAGCATTACTCAAAATAGGTAAATAAGTTGCTAGAAGTTGTTTACTACGGTTATCGTAATTATTTTTATAGGACAGTTAATATGTAGTCGTGTACCAAGTTTAAAACACATGGATTTAGCACTGGATTTAATGGCAGAAATGATTTTTTGTGAAGTGGATAGACGTGGTAACAAACGTCAAAATTCTCTTACAGCTATGAATGAACTACAACTCTTAGAAATATTGTATGATTACTTTCATACTACCCCAAATGAAACCTCCAGAAATGCAGTATTTTTATCTTTATTTAGTGGGACAACTGCCATGATGAGATCAACTATATTAAGTAAATTATCATCTATAGCTGTAGGTATTCCTTCTCCATCATTATTGATGTCTACAAGTACGTGGATGCAACAACTTGGAAATACATCTCCTAATAGTAACCAACTTGCAAAATCGTTAGTTAAGGATTATTTTATTTTATCACAAAATACAGTATCTAAATTAAAAGTATTGCCACATATTGCTCCAGAGTTTACAGCAAATTTTTTAACTGCTGTAGGAAATATGTATTTTGTAGATAGTAAAAAAGATCCCTTAACATTTCCACCACAATGTTTGTTAGAAATGGTTACGTTTTGGGTAAGATCTAGTTCAACTATTTTTAGAAAATAATATTTGTATGATATTTAATTTAGGTAAAGGAAAATAGTAATTTATGCATAGCTGCACAGCAAACACAATTACTGCTACCGCCTGGTGCAATAGCTATGGAAGCTACTACTCCTATAGCTGGTTTATTAAAGTGGTGCATTTTAGCACCGATTTATAATCAATACTCAGAATTATATGGACAATTACATTTAGGTTTACTGTCAAGTATTTTAGAAATTCCGCAAGCTACACCACCTCGTGCCATTTCAGCTGCTCATTTAAGCCAGCCTGTAGGTTATATTCTTAGATATATTGTAGATATAAGATCAAAATTTGATGGAGATAAACATAAAATTTTATCGGAAGATTCAAGATTGCAATTATGTTTGGATCGATTTGCACAAGCAGTGCAGGTTTCTTTATCTGCAAATTGCTTGTATGGCAATATCGAGGAATTATTTATACAATTACAACAATTACCTCAAAATCGATTGCTGCATATTATTATTAGAACTCATAAGGATAATAAATGATTGGTATTAATACTATTTTTTTTTTAATAAAAACAACAAAGTAAGTTTTAATACTTTTAACCCATAACTTTAAATAGAAAGTTAATTATAATAAATATTATTGTTGTTCCAAGAGCAAATGTACAAATATACAATTATTATAAAATGTTTTATATATATATACATTAGTAAAATATAACTTGAAATCAATTTCATTCTAAATATAATAAACAATCGCCTTATATTGAAAAAAAATAACAGAATCTAGCATTAACTTTTTTTGCTTCTGAGTCGATAAAACTATCATCACAATATTAAAAGCTATTCAAGAAGAGAAATGCTCTTTAAAGTTGAAATGATAAACTCTCCAAAACGATTTGGACAAAATCTGTTACATATCACTTGAGTAAAACATACAAAACTAATATATGGTTTTGTGCTGCTTTTAGTAAACGTTAAAAGGGGGTACAAAACTTAAAAAAGTTCTGAATGTTTTATACGTACCAATTTTATTAAAGGCCAGCTTTGCAATTGGTTTGTGCATAAAAGTGCATCGTATTACATAAAACATACATATTGCAAATGTTTATATTAAATGTTTGAAAAACTACAAAAACATATGTTTTCTTATGTACATATAAAAAAGTAGCATTATTAAACGATACATTTTTTTTATTAAAATAAACATTTTATTACTTTTTTCTTAAGTACCCCCATGCTAAACTTTATGTAAATTATTTTTTTTTAATCATGATTTTACAAGTAACTTAGGTGACTTCTATGAAGATCTAAGTTTACAAACATAAGAATTGTATTTAAAATCAAGAACACTTGAATTGTATAAAAACATTGTAAATGTGTCTCTTATATAGACGTAAATTTAAAATAATTATAACAATTTTGATAATAAATATTTTTAGTCTTTTATAAAGCAAACATAAATAAATATATATAGCTCTATCGATACGTGAATAAATATATTTTCATCCATCTAAAAGCGAATCAGATTCAATATAATGTTCTCGGAAACGTCTGCAATTTGCGTGAACCGTAGCTGCTAATTGTTTTACCTTCGCTGGAGGTGTAGGGTGGCTAATTATTTCTTGTAAAAGAGAAAGTCCGCCTTCATTTTCAACTAAAGCACAATATTTTGCAGCTAGAACAAAACAATTTCGTTAATTAGTTTTTTATAAACGACTTTTATAACTTACGATAAACTTTTGTTAAATTTGCCAGTGCCCAAACCGCCCAATATTGACATTCGGGCGTATCATAAATTTTTACTAAATTTAAAATTGGTTCAAACGATCTGTAATTTATATTTCGTTGAGACGCTAAATCCCAACGTTCTATTGCAAGCACCATTCTTTGTAGTACAGCTTCTCTCGTTGGATATTGTATAGTCCACACTTCAGATCCATCAGATGCCATATGAGATAAAACACCTGCAGCGTTATAACTAACTTCAATACCATCGCTTATTGAATCTAGAAGGTCCGAGAAGACCGTTACGTATTCGGGAGTCATTAAATAATGTCTAAGCTCTTTAACTTCTGCTACATTTCCTAGCAATCCCATCATATTACGTAATAACTCTTCTTTATCAGGAAACTTCTGCAACAATCAGTTATGTTCATTTATTACTAAATATGGAAAAATTACCTCAAGACATTTTAAAAAATATTCCATTCCCTTATTTTCTAGAAATTTTTTGCAGTTTGGAGGTGTTTCATCGGTGACATTCCACATAGTTGACCAGGCTACTTCTAAAACGTCATCACATAAGCCTCGTTCTAAACGATCAGCTATTAACCATAACATTTTCTACAAACATATTAACGTCTATATTATTTTACAATTATGCGTATTTGTTCGTACATTTATAGCACCCAATTCTCCCAGTTTTACTTTTTGTTGACCATCAACTTGACATGCTAAAGAATTTAATAAATATATCCCAATACGTTGAACAAAACTTTCTTGTTGCATCCCATATACTGAATGCAGAAGGATATCTACTAAGCGTTCATACTGAAAAATCTTCAAATAGCATTAGTAGAGAACATTTATTTATTTGAAATTTATTAATAAATCTTATGACTAATAATTTTACGAAATCAAAATAAAAAAATACTTACAACGTCCTGAGGAATTTTGAATTGGCACAATGTTAAGCAACCATTTCTCATCATTGTATCATCGCCTTTGTGAGCAAACATTCCATTCAGTAAAGTCGTAATTATTCTCCGTTTTATTCTAACTACATCATGCAATTCTTTACCTGCTCCTTTTACTATATAAAATAAAGTTGCACTAAAACACAGTATTTAAATTAACTATCTTTTTATTTTTAAGAGTATTATACCTTCCCGATATTTGAATATGTCTCTCCATTATATGTCTATCCATTGATTCTAAAACTACGTTTAGAGCTTGACCAACGTGCTGACAACTCTCAAATCGAAAGAAGTGAAAAAGCTCATTGAGTACCTTTTGTAACATTTCTGGTCGGTCTAAATATGCTAAAGCTGCTATTAGAACTTGCTCTTCATTAGCATTTCCAGCAATCTAAAATAAAGTTAATTATATTCAAACATAGTAATCATCAAGTTAGTTTACCAGTTTAGCAGGTATGTCATGTCTTAAACAAGCATCATGTTGTGCATCATATAATCCAAGAAATTGAAAAGGATTACGTACTCTTGAAACTAAGCCAGGTATATCTGTTGCAATAGCTACACCATTCTGAGTTCCTCGAGGTTCCGCAACACCTCTTCCTGCTAAATTAGTCCCTGATATGTCTAGAGATACAAGTTTTGTCAAATTTTCTACGATAGTTCCCAAGAGTTGACTACCATTTTCATATTTTCCATTATCTTCTTTAGATTGTGAAATATCTAAGTGTCTTAAACTTTTTAATTTACAAATTGCAGGTATCATAAGTTCTATTTTGTCAACATTATATAAAATTAAAGATGTTAAACTAGTCAAATGTTCTGTATAAGAAAAATTAGCCAGTTCACTACAATTTGACAAGTCTAAATAATTTAAATTTTCCAAAGGTTTTAGTAACAACACATAAAATTCTGGTTGAAATTTTTCTACATTTTTTATCGTTAATCTCCTCAGATTAGGTGTTAGTATAATATATCTTCTATCAAAATATGTGTTACTTTCGTAGTGCAAACTTTGAAAGACATCATTAGGAAATATATTTGTATTTTCTCCTATGGTCAGAGTTTGTAACTTATTACCATATGTAGTTATGTAATTTAAACATATCACACCTAATGATGGACAGTTATTTAATTCTAATTCTGTTAACCTATGTTGCAATAAAGTTTTTAAACTTTTATCATCTATATCAATGTTACGTAGTTTAACTCTTTTCAATCTCGTACATTGCCGATCTCTAAATATATTAATAAAGCTAGGTATTTGTCGTTTATTCCTTATTAGACGTCCCATTAATAGTCTTTCACATATTTCAATAGGTAACGCTACATTTTCACGTAAACGTAAATTTTCCGTTAGTGGTTCATATTCACAAATTGTATATAAGTGATTTAAAATATATTCCAAACATAAATCAATCAATGGCTCCGGGGCAGCACTGCTGCACAGTAGACATGATTCTATAGGCAATGGTAAAGAATGACGACAATTGGAAGATTGCAGCATCTAGAAAATTAAATATAAATAAATCAGATTTAATATAAATAAGAATACCTAAAAATAACACAATTACTTTGTCTTCATTCATAGTGTCCAAGGTGATTGTATCAAGTACTGAAATTACTACATAACAGATACTTTGAGCATATTGGTTAAATAGTTATGCAACTTAAAGTTTTGGTATTTTATTAAAGTACAATTTTTACTTGATTTCGAAAATTCCAGATGTTCACTGACAAAACTATTTATGTTATGACTTTACATTTGACAGCTAATTTCCCATAATACCATTGCATAAGATTTTGGTTCAATACCACAACTAAAAACATTAAATTTTATTTTAGTTTACCACAAAATAATAACACTTTTAAGTAAGTGTATTAAAAGTTTTTTTAATTTAATTTTGTTTTGAACACTTTCCTTCCACTATAATGCGATTAAATATATCCATAGATTATATTTTGAGTAAGTTTGTAATAATATACTAGCGCCCTCTATGCAATTAAAAATTTACTTAAACAAAATGGCGTATAAGGCTAGGTATAAATTTACATATGGTTTTACAATTTTATAAAATTTTAACAATTATTTTATTGATAGATTAAAGGAATTTGATGATATACTTCAAGAGGACGTAATAGATATAAAGAAGTTAGAGAAATTAGCATTTAACGGTATTTTTCTTGGTTTTGGGGTTTCTTTCTTTTTTGAATTTAGTTTTTGTGTTTTTTAGGAATACCTGATGACCAGGGTAAAAGGGCTTTATGTTGGAAATTACTTTTGAATTATTTACCTCCAGAGAGGACAAGTTGGTGCACAGTTTTACAAACTAAAAGAGAACTGTATAAACAATTCATTGGTATTAGAAAAGCAATGTATTTGAGTATTTTTCTTGAAATCAATTTATTTTAGATGAAATGATTGTTACTCCAGGATCTAAAGAAGTGAATGGTGACGTAGAAGATCACCCTTTAAGCATTAATCCAGATAGTGAGTGGCAAGCATTTTTTAAAGACAATGAAGTTTTATTACAAATTGATAAAGATGTAAGACGCCTTTGCCCTGATATATCATTTTTCCAACAACCTACCGAATTTCCTTGTAGTGTAGTTGTGAACAGTATGGATGTTAAAAGACTTCATAGAAGAGTTGAAAGATGTGTCTTAAAATCTGCAAATGTAGAGAGAAAAGGATTAGGAATAACTAAGGTAAGTTGATTTTAATATATTAGGTATATAGTAAGAATAAGTTTTACACTGTACAAAATTATGAAATTTTAATAAAAAAAAAATATATTTCTCATATTTGCTGCCGATGTTAGTAGCAGGTATAAATTTTTATTTAAATTATTATAATGTCGACTTTAATCTAGTTTTGATTTAGATTGCATTATCGCTTAAAAAGGCGAATGAGGATTATATACCAATGGCTGAAGGCCATGAAGCACATTGGGAAGTTGTGGAGAGGATTCTCTTTTTATATGCTAAATTAAATCCAGGGCAAAGTTATGTTCAAGGCATGAATGAGATTTTAGGACCCATTTATTATGCATTTGCTTCAGATCCTGATGTTACATTTAGAGGTTCGAAGTAATTATAATTCTATGATAGAGACACTACTTCAGACTTGCTTATAGAATGGGCAGAAGCTGATAGTTTTTTTTGTTTTACAAATTTAATGTCGGAGATTAGAGACTTCTTTATTAAAACGTTAGATCAAGCTGAATGTGGTATAAATGGTATGATGATTCGCATGTTAGCACAATTAAAGAAGTCTGATTTTGATGTTTGGATATTGTTTCAACAGTTAGAACTGCGACCTGAATATTATAGTTTCAGGTGAGGTTATTAGCTGTGTAAAATATTCTATTTTAAAAAATAATTTTAGGTGGCTAACATTGTTATTATCGCAAGAATTTCCTTTGCCTGATGTCTTGCGAATATGGGATACATTATTTTCAGATGGAAACAGATTTGATTTTTTAATATACATTTGCTGCGCCATGATTGTGTAAGAGTTATAACGAAAATAATTTCTTATTACATTATAAAATTTACAATTTTTAGTACTCTAAGAAGTCATCTTCTTAGCGGTGACTTTCCTTTAAATTTGAAGTTATTACAAAACTTTCCACCCATGGATATACAAATTATTTTAACGAAAGCTATTGAATTGTCTAAGCAAAAATTCTGATATTCTTTGCATGTTTATAATCTTATTTACTATTTGAATTTTTATTTTAATAATTAGCCAATTAAGAATTTTAAAAGTAAGAAAACATGATTTTAAAATAATTATTGGCAACATTTTAAGTTATCTTAGATTTACCATGTAAATATGTAGGGCATGTAAAATCAACAATTTTAAATGCTTCAAATTGCAACATTTTTATGTATTAAGATACTCGAATAATGTAAAGTAAAAGAAATACAGATTATTTTTGCTATTCCTTTTGTTGTTTATTAAAATAATCTTTTGCAAATGTTTCTCCCACTAATAATGGAAATACTAAGGTAGCCTCTGCATATATTTTAACTGGATTTGCAGTTTTTTTAATTTTCCCCCAAGATTTGGCCTCATCTGGTCTAGCACCAGCATCACTACCATCAAATTCAGACGAGGTATTTATAAATACTGCATAATCAGCACCATTTCTCTGCAAAAATGTTTAATTTTATCATTCCAACACATATCAAATATGCACAGGTTACCATTAAATTGGCATTACATATATGATGTTTAACTACTCCACCTCCTATTATAATCATTCCTGTATTAATTGCTTTTATTGCAATCATATTTAATCTTTTTAAATCTGTAACATTATAATTATCTAAGAGTTTGTATTGTTTATCAAGCTTGCCTGCTAATATATCAATAACAAGTCCTTGGTTCTTAAAAGAATGAAAAAACATCATGTCACCTAAGCTTCCATCTGTTAATGCAGGACTAAACACTGGTATTTGATTTTTTGCAGCCCAGTAATATATACTTTCTTCATTATTAATTTTTTCGCCTAATCTAGTTATTACTTTACTTGGAGTCCAAATTGTACCTTTTGTTTTTTGTTCTAATATTAATTCATCCAATATTGGTGTAATCCAGTCTTCAAATTTGCAATAATTATCATTTGGAACTAACAAATTACCAATTCTATTTATCGCTTGTTCCCGTAGCATTATACCATCTAAATTAAAATCTCCAATAAATGTAGGTGCTAAACATTTGATAAAATCCTCTTCGATTCCACCTGCTGTTGTTACTATACAATCTACCTAAAACTATAAAAATAATTAAATGATTGATTTTTCTAAATTACATATACCATATGGTTTTGTACAAGAAATCTAATTGTTTCTCTTAAACCACTAGAAACAATGTTTGATGTGTATCCTAAGAATATTGTGCAGTTGTTTTTAATATTTATAAATGTATCATCAGGATCTTCATAGTGCACTTCAGTTTTAGGTTGGTTTCGTAGATCAATCATTTTGTTTATTTCTTCGATTGCTAAACCGAAATTGGTGGCTTGAAAGCCAGTATTTACGTAGCTCTTCAATATTGCATTGTAATTAATGCCTTGATTCCAATTATAGCCAGATACAGTTTGTTTTAAAAGCGATAAGTCTGTAGTTTTTGCTAGCACTGCCTCTTCTGCACAAGGAGGTATTTCATTTTGTTCTTGCAATTTATTCATGATTTATATGAATGTGTTATTTGTATACTCAGCTAGAGCTATACCATACGCATCATACTGTTAATAAAAAAATTACAAAAACTGCAAACTTTATAGGTTAGTTTTCTTTTTGATTATAATAAAAGCACAGAATACTCACTTGAAGAAGCGAACCTTGACCCTTTTTTATCGGCATTATATCTACGCGCATGACCCGCTCCGTTAACATGGCGTCGTAAAGATTGGATCTGGGGAGGGCAACTAACATTCAGAACTGAGCACCACACAAATTGCATTCCACCAGGGATCGTTAGGATGGGAGGCAAGGGGAAATTTCCGTCTTACAATGCTCTGAATATAGCATTTTGTTAACCTTCAAATTAGTTTTGTTTTCTTTTGGCATCGTGTGTAACAACAGTGTTTGTGTGATAGTGTTTTCAACGAAGGATTTCTAAAAAAACATCAGTTAAGTATAAGGTAAGAAAACAGATGAAGTACACCCGATAAATTACTTTTTTTTTAGCTACTAGGACAGCGAAACAACTCTATACTATTGAATCTAGTCTGTTAAAGTATGTTTTTTAGTTTAATTATGGTACTTGTTAGGTATATTTGTTGTCTATTTGAATGTTTGATTTTTTTGTTGTAAAATGTGATTTTTTATTTCATTATTGTACTTGTTAGGTATACATATTTCTTGTACTTGTTATATATTGATATCTCAGTTCAATAGTATGACAACATAAAAATCTTATCTTTCACATTATTTACGAGTAAAAAAACTTATTGGAACATTATCGTGGAATTTTTGTGTTAAGGAATTTATGGATTACATTTACACGATTATTTTCTAAATAAGAGTAATATAATGGCAATTTTATGAATTAATTATTTTTTAGAACTTGACATTTGTAAAAATCGTAGAATAGTTAAACTATTAAACTCAGTATTGTAGTAAACAATTAAGTTTTTTTGCTAAAATTATATGAATAACAAGTCGAACTTATTCATTGTAATGTATTACAATTTGTAATGAGTCCTATTTGTAAATGTTTTACACTGTGTGTACAATTTATTTTTTTATTAATTTAAAAATATTTAATTTAAGTTATACTTCTGAACTGATATTTGTAATTGATTTTAAAGTATTATATGCTGTTTCCTATTTGTACTTGATATATTAAGTAATAAATGCGAAAAAAAACTAATTGTGTTTAATTTATTTAATATTAATAATTATTGAATAAAACTATCCGTGAAGCGGGAAAAGGAATGCCCATGCCTAACGGTTGTTTTTTAAATTCGCCGATATTAATTTTAGTTCTTCCACCACATAACCAGAGGGCCGTGTTGCGCACGATTTATATGGAGATTGCACTTCTCTCTATATCTTTTCTCTGGATTGGATTTAGATTCAACAAATCGCACACATTCTGTTTCTTTCTAACTCATTGTCTAAATTCATTTGAGGAACTTGAGTATGTTTTGCGAGCGACCTCTATCGCAGGGAGGATACAAATTCATTAAAAATAAGTAGGTTGCATTGTTATCGAAACTCAGTTATTAGTACAGTCAACTCGCGTTATAACGAATTGTAAGGGACCCACGAAAAAGTTCGTTATATCGAAAGTTCGTTATATCGAAATTCATAAATTTACAAACTTTTACAAATTTGTGTAGAGATATAGAATAAATCAATCTATTACACCACAAATTCGTTGTCGCTTAATAAAATAACCAATATAACGCATAAATGTAAAAAAAAATTAATAAAACAATAGAAAACAGCAATAAAAAAACCAATAGAAATAATAGAAATAGAAACACGTATAATCTAAAAAAAATTCGTAATTTTAGTTTGTATGCAGATGACTGTGCGTGTCCGTTCAATTGCGTTCTCCAGATTTAAGATACTTGAGAATACACTATCATCAAGGTCATGGCTTTACAAGTAATTGATAATTGATAGTGTTGAGTATGCATTGCTTTAAGATAAAAAAATCAAAAATTGTGTAGAAACACATTATGAAAATTATATAACATACCTACAGTACTTACTTTTATAACAAAAATTATTAGACTTTGGTCAAGAAAACTTCGTTATATCGAGGGGACCAAAACCCATTAAAATTTTCGTTATAAAGCGAGATTTTCAAGGGACCGGCGGTTTCTTTCTTTATATCGAGATTTTCGTTATATCGAACTTCGTTATAACGCGAGTTGACTGTAGTTATTTACCGATTTTTGAAAAATAAACAAAACTACTACACTTATACTTATAAATTATGTATGATAACTATGATTTTCCTATTAATTTGTGTTGTTTCTAACAGTTCTAAGCATAACACATTTCAACTTTTAAACTGAAGGTATTTTAAAACTCGCGCTACCAGCTCCGATAAGATGGCGGACATCACGTGATATGGGAACCTGAAGATCAAAGGTGCCGAGGACAAGCTTCGCTTCTATAAGTGAGTATTCTGTGATAAAAGGTTTTCTCGATTTTACGACGCACCGGACGGCAAAATAATACGCAACGCTTTATTGAAGTTGCACTTCATGGCAAGACGTTTGATGTTTTTGTTTCGTGCAAGTACGGCAGTGCCTATCTGCCCGGCATTTTCAAAACTTACTACGTTTCCACGGTTATTCAATACGGATTGAATACGAATTTGCGATTCAACAGATACGTGTTTCCATAAATAGTTTTGAATACGAATTGAATATTGTGTGCTATAATTCTATTAAATTTTATGACAATTTAATATAAAGGTGTATACCTATATTTTGAATTCTCATTAGAAAGTGCCAGTGATCTCCAATTGCGCATACACGATCGCGAGTTACGGGTTGACATGGAACTCAATACGTTGAAATTCAGATACGATCCTATACTACGTTTCCACGGTTATTCAATACGGGTTGAATACGGATTCAATACTGTTGTCGGGTAAAAAGTGGTCATGGAAACCCTGATTAAATACGTATTGAACACTATTTAGATTCAGATACGATACGGTAAATTTTAGTACTACGTTTCCACAGTCATTCAATACGGGTTGAATACGGATTCAATACTGTTGTCGGGTGAAAAGTGGTCATGGAAACCCTGATTCAATACGTATTGAACACGATTTAGATTTAGATACGATACGGTAAATTTTAGGATCGTATCTGAATTTCAACGTATTGAGTTCCATGGAAACCCGTAACTCGCGATCGTGCATGCGCAATTGGAGATCACTGGCGCTTTCTAATGATAATTTAAAATATATACACCTTTATGTTAAATTGTCATGAAATTTAATAGAATTATGGCACACAATAAAATAAACAACACAATTTTATTTCGAACCTGCTCTACGTATTAACCTAGAAAATAAGTTTTCCTAAAACAGCTGATTGCTGTATTGTAAATGTATTCAATTCGTATTCAAAACTATTTATGGAAACACGTACTTGTTGGATCGCAAATCCGTATTCAACCCGTATTGAATAACCGTGGAAACGTAGTATAGGATCGTATCTGAATTTCAACGTATTGAGTTCCATGGAAACCCGTAACTCGCGATCGTGCATGCGCAATTGGAGATCACTGGCGCTTTCTAATGATAATTTAAAATATATACACCTTTATGTTAAATTGTCATGAAATTTAATAGAATTATAGCACACAATAAAATAAACAAAACAATTTTATTTCGAACCTGCTCTACGTATTAACCTAGAAAATAAGTTTTCCGAAAACAGCTGATTGCTGTATCGTAAATGTATTCAATTCGTATTCAAAACTATTTATGGAAACACGTACCTGTTGAATCCCAAATTCGTATTCAATCTGTATTGAATAACCGTGGAAACGTAGTACTTATATGTTATCCTGACTAATATATATAGGTAAATGCGAAAGTGTGTTTGTTGATTTGTCTTTCTTTCACGCAGAAACGGAGCAACGGATCGAAGTAATTTTTTGCATTGAGATAGTTTACGGTCAGGGGAGTGCCATAAGTTAATTCTTATCCCGGAAAAATGCACGGTTCTTGTGGGATTTAACTTAGCCCATGGGCGCGAAGCCGCAGGTTTGAGTTATCAACATGACACATTAGTGCAGTGATTCTCAACCTTTTTTTCGTTGCGGCACACTTTTAACGATTTCATAATTTGGGGGCACACAAAAAAAAAGATGATTAAAAATTATTTACTTACCTTATAACACACTGCGTAAAATAGTTATTTAATAGTATTAATATAATTATATATCTAAAATTTGGCGGCACACTTTTCGAATTTCGCGGCACACAAAAGTGCCGCGGAACAGTGGTTGAGAATCACAGTATTAGTGTGTCCGTTATTTCCCAAGTTGATTTTTTTTTGTTGCCGCCCCATCAATTTTTTGTTTTGGTTTGCAGTTTTAGGTGTCAATTCAGATTCCATTCAGAAAATATCAACATTTTTTGTTCCTGTCCGTGAATAAGAAATCATTAAATAGTTTAAAAAAATTAGCAGTTGAGCCGGTTAGTCGTTAGCTAATTAGCTGAGCTAAGCTGAATTATCCGATTAAGCGCCAGCTAATTTAGTTAACTAGTTAAATTAGCTAAGCTGATCAGTTAGCTAGCTAATTAACTTAACTAACTTTTTTAGCCGGCTTAACCGGCTAAATTGTACAGCCCAAGTTAATACTGTGATTCAAATTGTCATTTGGGACAATGTTATCATAGTTAACTTGACTTTTATAAAGAAAAACCTAATTAATTCTGAAACAAATGTAAATCGCATCTTAACAAATATACCGGGTATTTCATTTAAAGTGCCACGATCTTATAACTGCTAAACTAATAAAAATTAAAAAAAAGTACAAGTATAGAAATGTATTTAATTTATTTGGTCTATGCAATGGCATAAATATAAATTTTGTAATACTTCCGGTTTAAACAAAAACGGTGTCAATTTCCTTATCTTAAATAGAAGGGTATTTATTTTTTTTGTAAGTGGATAAAGCTCGTCTGGAGCTTTTCAAAAATGTATAAGAAGTTACCATTAATTATATTATTAAATAAAATGAAAAATATTTTTATTTTTGATTAAAAAAATTAATACCTTATTATTTAAATTAAGGGGGTATTCTAGTCTAGAAATTTTAAAAAATTGAAATTTTTTTTTTCATATTTCCGAAGTTTAGACATTCAAGAATATACTCTTAAAAGGATTTTTCAAAATTTCAATTGTTTAAAAAGTTACACCTATTATAAATATGTAAGTATAGCGTATCATTCTATGAGTAAAATTTCCAGAACGCGTTTTTCTCGAAACCACTTTTTTCTAGTTGGCGTACACGATACCTCAAGTTCAACTAAACAGATTTATTTGAAATTTAGTGTGTACATTCTTTATACATTCCTCTATGACGTGACCCACCGAAAAGTACATGTCTTGAATTCTAGTATTTTTAAATAATTCGGAATTGTTAAAAAAACGTGCAAAAAAATTTTTAATTTTCAAACGGCCGCCATTTTGTGAAATTTTTTTTTAGACTGGTCCATGGGTGTGCCCATAGCGACATCTTTACTAATTAAGAATCCATTTGATTTTTTTGTTTTAGACGTCCAGAAGGGTTTAAACCTTGTACACCAGAACACTGTTTTTTTTTGGACCCTCCACTTTGCCAGCTCATAACTTCTTAAATTTTGAATTTTTTTATTTCATTTATTTTTTTATGAATTCATAAAGTATCAATAAACAAATGGTACAAAAATGTATAGTAAAAATATTCTTTGTATTGTATTTATACAGAGTTTGAAAATACGGCCGAAATTCATGCTTCTAGTCTAGAATACGCCCTTAATAAATTTATATTAATACCGGGACATAGATCGTATAAATTAAATAAACTTTTATGCTCGCACTTTTTGTGAAATTCTTATTAGCTTAGAAGTTATAAGCTTGTGGCTTTGATTATATATATAATCAAAGCTTGTGGCACTTAGCTTAAACACTGTTGTAAAACGAGATAAATATTTTTTTTATTGACGTTCGGATACTCAAGGCCTTAGTTTAATATATAATGAGTCAAATCACGTCAAGTGGACCCCTCATTTTCCACTTGATCATGGAATAGTTGTGCAAATTTATATTTCGAAAGTAGTTATTACTAATAATCATCCCTTAAAACAGTTTTTGAAAATTTTGAATTTAACACCCATTTTTTTTACAATGAAAATTTCGGTACTCGTAATTAAAAAATTAATTGTGATAAAGCTGTTGGAGATAACTTAACGAAATTTTCAGAGCTTATAGCAAAACGTTTATAATTTCATAAAAAAATTAGAAAACAATTTCATTTGTTTATTATCATACTTTTTTTAACATTTAAAGTAACAAATGAAAATTTTAATGACTTCCTGTACGATTATCGAATTTTTTTGTTTTAGTTATCACAATTATTTTTTAAATTACAAGTACCGAAATTTTTCATTGTAAAAAAAAATGGGTGTTAAATTCAAAATTTTCAAAAAGTATTTTAAAGAATGATTATTAGTAATAACTACTTTAGAAATATAAATTTGAACAATTATTCCATGATCCAGTGGAAAATGAGGGGTCCACTTGATGTGATTTGACTCAATGACATCTTAAATAAAATTAAATCAAAATTATAGAACTACAAAAAATCTCTATTTAGAATCATAGTTGCAATCTTCATACAATCTTTCATGTAACTATTTAGCACCATAGCAACATATTTACATAGTTACATATCTACAATCTTTCATTTTGACGCATGTAGAATTATTGAGTTTTTATGGTTAAATTTCTTTTTGTGTTGTTAAGGTATTTTATAATGTTTTATTTATTTATAAAATACTTGTAGTTATTGTTGTTATACTTTGTTAATTATCAGTTGCTTGATAAAGTTTCAATAAAAGAAACGAAACGTTGCAAGTTAACAATTTGTTGTTTTATTGTGTCCAATCTTAGTGAACATTAACATATTATAAGATATTGGACGTGAACATTATGATTAATTTTTTTTTAAATTATTTATTAATCAAATAGTATACTATTTGTATCGTTAGTTGATCGAGCACTAATTCCACTAAAAAATAGTAGGGGAGTGTTCCCGGGTATGAGACAGCTCCAGGTTATAAGACAGTCAATTATTTTCATTATGCAATGTCAATATGGCCGATCTGATTACTGTCAAATATTTCTTTGGTCATCAGTCAGTTTTTGTGCTAACAATGAAATGAATCGACGCATTGCTTATATCACCTGCAAACATCGTATGTGAAATTGCATGGTGAAAACGTTTTTGATTTTTTTCAAAGTGTTGTTTTTTTCATGTAAATTAATTGAAAAAGGAATGTGTAATGTATAGCATTTAGTGTTTTTCTTATATTTTACGATCCAATATTGGATTAGACCAATATGTGGTTGGAAAACAATTTTTTTTTTCTAATTCTCAAAATGTCGTCATTGTCTTGGTATGAGACACAGCATATCACCCACAGATTAGAGAGTACAGGTAAACGTCGTTTTACGCCGGGGTTCCGTTCCAAGAGACACCGACGTAAAAAAAATCGGCGTAAAATGAACACAAATATAATGGTCGATATAGGAATTAGTATCTATCGCCTTAATCAGTGCTTCTAATGTTATGCGCAAATAATACGCTTTAAAGGTAAAAATTACCCCCTGATCCATGGGTTGTAATACGGGGGTAGTGTTAGGAGGGATGTAAATTACCTTGACGTCCAATACCGTGTCTAAGGTGTCAAGATTTTGCGGATGTCCTGGGGCGTTTTGTAATAGGAGGATTGCTTTCTTTGGAAGGTTATTTGGATCATAAAATTTAAGCACATTAGGGCAAAAATAATTTTTATACCAGTTTGTGAAAATCTCCTGAGTGACCCAGCCCTTTTTATTCGACCTCCAAAAAAATGGCTGGCAGATTTTGTCAAGACTTTTAAAAATCCGTGGATTCTGGGAATGATACACTACCATTGGCTTTAATTTCTGTCTTCTGGTGTCGTCCGAACCGGGGAATCCCACGCCGGTACTAACCGGCGTAATTGTGAACCGGCGCAAAACGACGTTTACCTGTAAGCAGATATCTCACTGATGACGTATTCTATTGTTCTCGTTGGTAAGGCATAAACCTCTGCGCACAGCAAAATGAGCCTCTGCGCAAGAACATATGATCAAAAGGTCACCATAGGCGTGTGTACGGGTTTCTCATACACTATCACAAATATTCTTATTTTTAACAGAAACTAAAAAACAAAAATATTAAGCAATACAAACGTTACAGGACTTTACTTATATATAAATTAGTGCAAAATATAGTTTAAAAAGTTTGAAATAAGTAAAAAAAAAAACTGTAGTATAAATAAAGTATTAAGGAAAACCTTTTATAACAAATCCCGAAGTCACTTTGTTAATTATAATATTTATTAGTAAATTACTGAATAAAAATAAACCTGTATAAGTAACCATTAAACTAAAGGTAATTTCTTTTTCTAGAATTAGGGGCAGTGCGCCTATGTGAAAATTTTTGCGCATGTCTGTTTGTCACCTCTGCTTTTCAAATTTCAGAGAACAAAAGACTGAGATATCTGTCTACTCTCTAATCTGTGTATCACCACCGCCCAAGGGTACCAAAGCAAAAACATCATTTCTGTAAAGTTGTTGCCGAACAAATTGAGCGCTGCTAACTTTAAATCTAAATAAAACATTTTCTATATATCAAATTATTATACTTTTATTTAATTTCGAACAATATTGAGCTTAATGGGTAATTTTTAATATATCGCAGAATCAACTCTAAAACATGGAGTATCTAACACTGTGTGTTAACTGTACATAAATGCGATAATCTTGAACTGGCGTTTCTATTTGTTGGTATTGTGTTGCTTTCAACTATACAAATAGGTTGTTTATAAGATAACACCTACTATCCTGAATGTTAATGATATCTTTTTGAACGTTTTTTGTTGGAATATTATTATTAATGCTGTAGATTAGAAATACATAGGTAAGTCTAAATTAAGAATCCTATAGTGAATGCACAGATGGATTCCTAACCTATTCTTGAAGTATATTTGAAGAGTTTAAATAAATAATGGTCTAAGTGCCAGAAAGTTCAAACAGATAATTCCATTTTTAACAACTAGAAAGGTAGATGCACATAAAATTAGCATCTTATTCTCATTGAAATATGTATGAGTAAACACATTTAAGGTATTTCAATCACTAGCTATATAATTAGAAGGTCATCCATTTGAACTATCTCATGTATTGGTTTGTAAATGTGCAGTATTCTGACAAAATTTTCATATTTTATATAGTAGTTATATTTATCATTTCTTAATTATATTGCTCTATTTTCAGTGTTATTTGTATCAGCATGAAAAGTTGTCCTACAAAAATATTTTAGAAAATATGGAAAATACAAATATAACAGAAAAAAGTCCTAATCAAAGTACTAAAAATGATGACCACATAACCATATCAAAGAACTGTATTAAATCACAAATCAATGATATGTTGGTCAATAAGTTGCTTAGTGGTGTTAAAGCTTATGTTGCTCTAGAGAGTATCAATGAATCTGAAATTGTGTCTATTAAAGGTTTGTTGGAATCTATGGGTGCCGAACTAGTGGATAATTTAAATGATACAGTAACACATGCTATATTTAATGTAAGTATTAAACAAATTTTAATTAGATGTATTAACATCTCAGTTGAATTAGAATGACTCCGTCAGCACTTATGAGAAGGCAAAATCATTAGGTGTTTGCATTGTATCAACAGATTGGGTGGAAGCCGTAAAACTAAAAAAACAGCATGTTTCAGAAAGCGAGTATCCAGTAGCTGAATTGAATGCGAATCTCTTAACTCTGCTAGAAGTATTGGTTTTATAATTTATCTAAATACTTATAGTTTTTAAATATTTGTAGGATTGGGAAGAATCACGTGACAAAATTGAGATTGTTTTAGAAGGTAAGCTTATATCTTAAATAATGCTTTGAAACTAATCTACATCTTATGAACCAACTAGGTCATGAAAAGGAAGATACCAATAATTCAAATTCTACAAATAACACAAATTCATTCCTTTCAGTTTCTGAAGATCATAATGGAGATGTATCCGATAAAAGCTTTTTTTCAGCTCAGTCTAAAAGTAAAAGTAGTAGCGATGATATTATAGAAAACATAAACCCAAATAATGATACATTACATTTGGAAACTGCATGCAATAGTAAAAATAGATCTTCGTTGATGATTGAATCAGAAAGTCAATGTAAGACTGCTAGAGAAGAAAGTAAGTATTTTTTTAAAAACTGATGGGTTTTTATTTTGTATAAGCTAATACGTTTCGTTAAAAATGTTCAATTTCTGAAACCTTTCCAGATATGGAAGATTCAGTAAATGACCCCAAAGTATCCTTAAATAATTTATCATGTCAAACATCAAATGAAATACGACTTCTTCGTAAACTACATAATAAAGATACCGACTTCTGTTGCGACATCAATTTAACAGAACCTGTTACATCGTTATATTTACAATTGACTCCTCTAAAGATTACAAATACGGTAACGTTAATAAGTAATCAGTTCAAAGAGAAATTACGTAAGCAAAGGGATCTTAAAAAGAGCGTTGTAGACAAGGAAAAACAATTAACTGAAAAGTCTTTACCGAAAACTGTGGCTACAGATTATTCAGTTACTACTGAAAATATTTCTTTACCTAAAAACCTACATAAAAGTATATCTTTAAAAAACTTTAATGAGACTACAGCTCAGTGTACTGAAAATCTTACAAATACGCGGAAAAATTTGGTAGAAAATATTTATATAGAAGATATAAATGAAAATACTACTGGGGAATTATCAAAACTGCCAAATACAGGAAATAAATTGGAACAAACTACTTTTGATACATGCCAGAACTCAAAAGAATGTACTTTAGTTGAAGATACAAATGAAAGCAATACACTGAAATCTCGAATAAGGAAAAGTAGATGCCAGAACTCAAAAGAATGTACTTCAGATGAAGATACAAATGAAAGCAATACCCCGAAATTGCGAATAAGGAAAAGTACACAGCAGCAGTCAAAAGAAAATACCTCAGACGAAGACACAAATGAAAACAGTATCCATAAATCTCGAATAAGGAAAACTATATGTCAGAAGGCAAAAGAAAATACCTCAGACGAAGGTACAAATGAAAACAGTTTCTATAAATCACGAACAAGGAAAAGTACACGTCAGAAGGCAAAAGAAAGTACCTCAGAAGAAGATACAAATGAAAACAGTACCCAGAAATCACAAGTAAGGAAAAGTACATGCCAAAACTCAAAAGAATGTACCTTAGACGAAGATAGAAATGAAAGAAATACCCAGAAATCGCGAGTAAGGAAAAGTACACAGCAGCAGTCAAAAGAAAATACCACAGACGATGATACAAATGAAAATAGTATCCATAAATCTCAAATAAGGAAAACTAGACGTCAGAAGGCAAAAGAAGGTACCTCAGACGAAGATACAAATGAAAACAGTTCCCAGAAATCACGAATAAGGAAAAGTCCACGCCAGAAGTCAGAAGAATGTACTTCAGACGAGTATACAAATGAAAAAAATACTCAGAATTCACCAATAATGAAAAGTGTAAGACGGAAGTCAATAGAAAGTACTTTAAATGAAAGTAGTAATGAAACTAGTACTCAGAAATCACGAATAAGGAAGAGTACACGCCAGAAGTCAAGTGAAAGTACTTTAGACGAAAATATAAATGAAAACATTACCCAGCAATCACGAATATGGAAAAGGAGACACCAGAAGTCAGAAGAATATACTTCAGACGACGATATAAATGAAAACAGTACTCAGAACTTAAGAATAAGGAAAAGTTCACGGCGGAAGTCAATAGAAAGTACATCAGATGAAGATAAAACGGAAATCCGTATCCGTAGAAGAAAGAATACACGAAAGAGTTTAAAAGAAAGTACTTCAGATGATAGTAGTAATAAAACTAGTCTTCAGGTATCGCGAAAAAGGAAAGGTACACGCCAAAAGGTTAAAGAAAGTACTTCAGATGAAGATACAACTGAAATCTGTACCCAGCTATCTTCAACAACAAGAGGTACACGAATGAAGTTAAAAGAACGTACTTCAATTGAGGATACTAATGAAACTAGTACCCAGTTATCACCAAAAAGGAAAAGTACACGCCAGAAGTCAAAAGCAAGTACTTCAGATGAAGATACAGATGAAAATAGTACTCAGAAATCACGAATAAAGGAAAGCACATGGCAGAAGTCAGAAGAAAATACCTCAGACGAAGATACAAATGAAAACAGTAATCAAAATTCACGAATAAGGAAAAGTGCACGGTTGAAGTCAAGGAAATGTACTTCATATGAAGATACAACTGAAATCCGTACTCATATTTATCCAAGAAGGAAAAATACACGAAAGAATTTAAAAGAAAGTACTTCAGATGAAGGTAGTAATGAAACTAGTACCCAGATATCACGAAAAAGGAAAAGTACACGCCATAAGTCAAAAGAAAGCACTTCAGACGAAGATACACATGAAAACAGTACCCAGAAATCACGAATAAGGAGAATAACACGACAAATGTCAATAGAACGTACTTCAGATAAAGGTAGTAATGAAAATAATACCCAGATATTACGAAAAAGGAAAAGTATACGCCAGAATTGTAAAGAAAGGTCTTCAGACATAGAAACATTTGAAAACAGTACCCAAAAATCACGAATATGGAGAAGTACACGAAAGAAGTTAAAAGGAAACACTTCAAATGAAGATGGTAATGAAACTAGTAGTCCAATATCACCAAAAAATAAAAGTATACGCCAGAAGTCCAAAGAAATTTCTTCAGACGAAGATACAAATCAAAATAGTACCCAGATATCACGAATAAGGAGAATAACACGGCAAAAATCAATAGAAAGTACTTCAGATGCAGGTAGTAATGAAACTTGTATCCAGATTTCACAAAGAAAGAAAAGTACACGGCTGAAGTCTAAGGAAATGTCTTCAGATGAAGACACAAATGAAAACAGTACTCAGAAATTACGAATAAGGAGAATAACACGGCAAGAGTCAATAAAAAGTACTTCAGATGAAGGTAGTAATGAAAGTCGTACCCAGATATCACAAAGAAGGAAAAGTACACGCCTAAAGTCTAATAAAAGGTCTTCAGATGAAGATGCAGATGAAAATAGTACCCAGAAATCACGAATAAGGAAAAGGACTCAGCGGAAGTCAGAAGAAAATACCTCCGACGAAGATTCAAGTGAAAACAGTACTCAAAATTTACAAATAAGGAAAAGTGCACGGCTGAAGTCAATGCAATGTACTTCATATGAAGATACAACTGAAATCCGTACTCATATATATCCAAGAAGGAATAATACACGAAAGAATTTAAAAGAAAGTACTTCAGATGAAGGTAGTAATGAAACTAGTACCCAGATATCACGAAAAATGAAAAGTACACGCCGTAAGTTAAAAGAAAGTACTTCAGACGAAGATACACATGAAAACAGTACCCAGAAATCACGAATACGGAGAATAACACGGCAAATATCAATAGAAAGTACATCAGATGAAGGTAGTAATGAAACTATTGCCCAGATATCACAAATAAGGAAAAGTATACTGCTGAAGTCTAAAGAAAGGTCTTCAGACGAAGACACAAGTGAAAACAGTACCCAGAAATCACAGATAAGGCGAAGTCCACGAAAGAAGTTAAAAGAAAATACGTCAAATGAAGATAGGAATGAAACAGGTACCCAGATCTTACGAAAAGGAAAAAGTGCCCGCCAGAAATCAAAAGAAAGAACTTCAAATAAAGATTCAAATGGAAACAGTACCCAGAAACAGTGGAAAAGCAAAAGTACACGGAAGAAGTCGAAGGAAAGTAATTCAGATGCAGATATAACTGAAAATAGAACGCAGAAATTTCGAATATGGACAGATACCCGGGAAAACTTAAGAAAAACTCGTTCAGGTGAAGATAGCAATGAAGACAGTACCCAGAAATCCCGATTAAGACAAAATACACGGAAGAAGTTAGAAGATAGTACATCAGATGAAGGTAGTAATGAAAATGGTACTCAGAAATCCCAGAAAATAAGAAGTACACCCAAGAAAGTAAGGGAAAGTACTGATGATGATATAAAAAAATATACCAGTCGAAAACATGAAAAAGTTGTCAGTGTGCGGAATGAAAGTTTACCATACATTCCTGTTATTAATATATGTCGACTGAGCACTCAAGAATTTAGAGCTTCTTTAGAATTAAGTGCAAAACGTAATTTTATCAGAAAAGTGAAACGGTCAAGATCAATTGTATTTACTAAAATGAATGAAAAAGACACTCTCAAATTTTCTAGAATAGTAATGAAATTAGGTTTTTTTTGTGTCGAAGATAAGGTCACAGAAATGACAACACACTTGGTTGTGGGAAAAACGGGAAGAACTTTAAATATGCTTCGAGCACTTGCGAGGGGTTGTTGGATTTTACAAAAGCAATGGGTAAATCAGATCATTAATTCAAAACTAATAATATTAACAAATTTTTTGTAGCTTTCTGAATCTTTGAAAGCTGAGAAGTGGTTACCTGAGGCCGAATTTGAAGTTACCGATTTTTTACCAGCCGTACAAGTAAGGAAATGATATAACATTATTCACATCTTGTGTATTTATAACAAATTTTAATAATTGATCAGATTAGTCGAAGAAAAAAAGAAGCTTTTCAGAGAAAAAATATAATGGAACTTTTTCAAGGTTGTGGTCCAATTTACGTAGCAAAAAATGTTGTGCCCGACTACAACGATATAAGTGAATTAATAGTATTATGCTCAGGAAGCGTGACAAATTCAATAGGTTGTGCCTGTATTATTGTAGGCGAATTTGTAAATAAAAAGGGCATAATATGTGTCAATACAACTTGGGTTTTAGATTCCATTAGTAATTGCAGAAAAGAACCTTTTGAAAAGTATATTATATATACAAATTCTTTTCAATAAAACATATTCTTTTAAACTATGTTTATTTATTACTTTAAAATTTAAAGATTTAGAGTTGATGAAATAAATGGTTTTCAAAATATTGACAACATGAAGTTTTAAGCAGGCAGTGTATAAAATATTAGACTGCGTGTACAGTCAACACCGTAAAAACGGTACTTACCGTAATCGAGCTATTCCAAAAGACAGGATTTAGTTAAAAATAGTGTTTAAGGCTGCGCGCCGCCGTGTATTTTACATATGCCACGACTTCTGGATTTCAGAAAAAACTAAGCCACGTAGAAAGTTCAAATTTTAGGACAACAATTTAGACCTAATTTTGAATGCTTCCTTTTTTGAAAATTTGGAAAAACTTTAATAGTTTTTGAATAAACAGAAAAACTGTAAAATTTCAAAAATCAAATTTAGACGAAAAGGAAGCACGCGTTTTACTATTTACTTCAACACTGCGCAAACCGTTTTTAAAAATTTTGAGTATTTTTTGAGATAATACTGAAGTTAGATTTAGCCAATTTTTCCTGCAGTTTTATGGTTGGCAGTTCAGTTATTGCCTCGCAGATGGCCCGGCGCCAAACCGCAACCTTGAACGAATATATTACAATGGCAATCTTAATAACATACTTCATCGGAACAAGCTTTTTATTAATTCTAGAAAACGCTACATTTTTTTATGTAACCGTATATATAGATGTATATAATAAACGTAAATGGCTATTTTAAATTAAATGATCTTCAATTGTCGTAGAGAGAGTCATGATAGTTGTATAGAGATGCAAGATATCGATTTTTACGGTGATTTGAAAAACGTTCAAAATATTAAGTTGTTACAGGTCTAGTTTTATCGGTCAAACTCGCATACTTTCGTCTATTTTCGACATACAGTCTAGTCTATTAAAGAGCTAATTACTTCCAGTATTATTTCAAATGTTATATTCAGAGAACTTTCATGCGATTTCGATTGTTAGGTTTGGGGGAAACCGCAAAGTAAGCGTCGGCGCGCAATTCAAAAACCAGTTTAAATTTAAGAATACATATTTATTATGTTATGAATCTTAATTAATGCGATTTGTTTTATTATTATTACAAAGTAACATAAATATGTGTATAAAATTGTAAAATACTTGTTTTTCTTTAAAATAAAAAGATAATAATTATAGTATTGCAGAAAGGCGCTAATGATTAATTTTCTGGATTTTTTTTTATTTGTTCTGATGATATGTTTATTATTTTTAAATATAGTTCTAATTTTATTTATTATAATTATACCATAAATAAATATTGAAAAGACTTTGATACTAATGTTTTTTAGTCCAATTATTATATTTATTAAAATTTTTTTTTTCTATATAAATTTTTAATTCATTTTAAATATCGAAATAATTTATAATTGTGTTTAAAAAATAACTAACAAAATTTTAAGCGCAGAAGAGTATTTTGTGGTAAAAATATGCACCCTGATAAGGGGGTAAGAACGAAAAAAGTTAAATTTTGCAAATATCAGGTAGAAATAAATACTTATATCGTAAATAAATACTAAACATTTTCAAATTCTAGAACAATTGGAAATGACCGGGAGCACAAAGTGCATATTTAAATTGCATACCTTCAATAAATATCTTCTCAAGGGGGCATATTTTTGCAGGAATCGACAATTTTGGAAGCAGATGGTAACGAAATTTATTTTATTGTATTTTCTATGTATGCTCCCAGAAAATGTTTACCAAAATTGTCATACTTTAATTGCTTGATAGCCATTTAATAAAAATGAATATCAAAAAAATAATATCTACGATAATTTCACAAACTTTGCCGTTTGATTAATAAAAATATCATTATTTTGAAAAAAGCACGAAAGCTTAGAAGTTGGGTTGTTTTAGGTTTTATTAATTTTTTTGTGTAAAACTCATTGATTTATCAAAAATTCAAAATTATACTTTTTTAAAGACGCGTGATCTCTAGATTTAAAAAAAAATTTAACTTTACATCTTCAAAAATCTTTCTAGGGTCGCGATTCCCTAAAAAACAAAAATTTTTAATCAAAAACATATAACATTTATAGTAGGGTGCTTCGTTTATAAACGATTTTTTTCAAATTTACGCTCCATTGAGAAAATATTGTTCTAAACAGAAAAATAAATTTTCACTAAATTTCAATATTTAATTTTAATTGGTTATTAGTTAATTTTAAATTTTCACATTTATTTAATATGTGAATTTATATCCCTGCTGCATTTTAGGTAATTGTGTTTGTTATGGAAAATTGTAGGAAAAATAACAATCTTTAAAAGTGCCTCATAGTTGGATCTGTCACTTCGATGGTTTCACGGCTAGCAAAAAGATAAATGACAATTTTAGAAGATATTAAATTTTCTACAAAAAAGGTCTTCAGTCAACAGTTGTAAAGATAATAAATAAACGGTTATTTGAAAATTTAATATGGAATTTTTAAATACGATAATACAAATATGATTTACATGTTTATGCGTTGGAATTTATTTATCTTATAAACTAATCGCTTTACAGCTTATACTCTACTGTGGGCACTTTTAAAAATTGATATTGTAACGGATTTCCCAATCCAAATCCAATATCCAACGAGAGCAAAAGCGATTCGTACTCGGGTTGCGAATAATAACACACAGTTGGCCACTAAATTTACAATTACGATTTATTAACACAAATAATAAACAAATTCTTCTTTACCAATAACTTAAACACTAGCACTTAATAATTATTTATTTACTAACTAACTAACTTACGGTTCTAATACACTAACTAATTTATTTACACTCGTATATTTATTTAAACGATTGACACTCGTATGTTGTTTACATTTATACCGATAGCGATAGCGCTCACCTTGTAAATTCACCGAGCGGAGTTAAGAACATTGACATTCACGTACAACTGTTGACTTAGACTGCCGTGTAGGAGTACCGCGGAGTTTATATATGTGTCATGGTATCTATCGAACTGGCTTCTAGAGTATTCGAGATAAATCTCCTCTACAGAGATATGGCGAATTCAAGGTAACTCAGATAGAAATCTCTAGTTAGTCGTGGCTTAAGAGATATTGAGATATATCCGCTTACTCAATATCTCATGGTCGCATGAGTATCTTGCGCTTGATTAATGTACATCTATCACGGCTCTACACTCGATCACCGTGCCCGTTACACTGCCCCCTTCTTAGACCCATTTCGTCCCGAAATGTAAACCTCAGGCTGTGTCGATATCGGCAACTTTGTCCTCGGCTATAATGCGAAGTTCGATGGAAGCGGCAACCAACGGCTTCCCCTGTTGTCCCTCGAAAACTGTGACAGTAGACCAGAATCTCCACGTAGGTGCTCCCAACAAAAACCTCTAACATATTCCAAAAAGTCCTCTTGCCATCTGACTGCGGGTGTAATGCAGTAGTCCGCGTTTTTCTAATGGACAGCGATTTACACAGGATTTGAAAATTTCTCCCTTTGTCGGAGTGTAGTTCCATGGGTACGCCAAATTGAAATAACCATTCCTTCACCAGCACGTCAGCAACACTCATGACCGCTTGATTCGGTACAGCCCATTCGCTGAAGTAGCCCATTACTACAACCGTGTACTTACTTTCCAAGTCGGTCTGGGGAAAAGGGTTATCTACATCCATTGCAATCCCACCGACGTTGTACTCCCGTATTGGAACACCGGGTTCTCTGTCAAGACCATTCACCGCTGCACACTCAGCACATTTGTGGCACCATTCCTTAACATCCTTTTTACACCGTATCCAATAGAAACGTTCTCTTACTTTCTCCAGCGTCTTTGCTGCTCCCAGATGCTCTTCCGAAGTTCCACCGTGAACTTCCTCCAAGACTTCCAAAATCCTCCCATTTGGAATTAAGACCTGCCGTCTCCTTTCCTGACCATCTGAGCCCTTAAAGACACGCTTCAGCACGTTTCCATCCAGAATTAAGGAATTCCATTGTGCCCATAACGATTGCACGTCCGGGGAATACTTGGCAACCTCTTCCCAGTCAGGTCTCTGCCCATCCTTCTTCCACCGGATCATCAATCCCAATGCGGGGTCATCTTCTTGATCTCGATCTGACATTCTTTCCTCCATTTCTTCGGAATGCTCCATTAGTTCCTCTTTTAATCCTTTTGAACTATTCTGGATATCCTCTATCTTTTCTGTTAAGTGTTCCTTCATTTCTAACATGTCGTTTGCCTTTGTTCCAAAATTTTTCCAAATATCCTCAATTTTTCCTAGGATTCGTTCTTCCATTTCCTTCACTTTTTCTATCACCGCATAAATGTCATTAGGACACTCAAATCTGTACTCTTCTACGTTGTGCCCTTCTTCCATTAGTGCTAGTCCTAGGCGTTCCACTAGATCGGCCTTGCGTCCAGAAATATCCAGCTCTCTCTCCTCCAGCTCTTCTTTAAGCTCGCACACTTTAAGGTCTTTTAATAATTTTCCGTAAACCATTTTCTTTTATTTTCACTTTTAATGTTACACTCAAATTATTCGTTAATTTATTTATTTAACACTCGCGAATATTCACAATCCCACACCTGACACCAATTGTAACGGATTTCCCAATCCAAATCCAATATCCAACGAGAGCAAAAGCGATTCGTACTCGGGTTTCGAATAATAACACACAGTTGGCCACTAAATTTACAATTACGATTTATTAACACAAATAATAAACAAATTCTTCTTTACCAATAACTTAAACACTAGCACTTAATAATTATTTATTTACTAACTAACTAACTTACGGTTCTAATACACTAACTAATTTATTTACACTCGTATATTTATTTAAACGATTGACACTCGTATGTTGTTTACATTTATACCGATAGCGATAGCGCTCACCTTGTAAATTCACCGAGCGGAGTTAAGAACATTGACATTCACGTACAACTGTTGACTTAGACTGCCGTGTAGGAGTACCGCGGAGTTTATATATGTGTCGTGGTATCTATCGAACTGGCTTCTAGAGTATTCGAGATAAATCTCCTCTACAGAGATATGGCGAATTCAAGGTAACTCAGATAGAAACCTCTAGTTAGTCGTGGCTTAAGAGATATTGAGATATATCCGCTTACTCAATATCTCATGGTCGCATGAGTATCTCGCGCTTGATTAATGTACATCTATCACGGCTCTACACTCGATCACCGTGCCCGTTACAATATTTTCTTTACAATTTTTCGCAAAGAACAAGATAATTCTATAAAATGCAGGAGAGATACAGATACATATTTAATAAAAACTGTAAATTCACGTGTTAAATGCATGGAAAAAATTTAAAATTAACTAGTGACCACTTAGAATTAAAATTAAAGATTGTTTGGAGAATTTCTTTTCTGTTCTAAAACAATATTTGGTCTCTGAACCGCAAAAATTATTGTTTAAAAACGAAGCACCCCAATACCAGGTGTGCAACCTTAAAACGGCCGTTTTCTAATAGATGGCAGTACGCGCGCATTAGGCATTAGCCAACCTTGCCTCCCATTTTTTCTCATTGCTTTGATCTTTGCCATTAGTAAACAAAAGACAAAGTCAGCAATTTCGGACAATAACGTGTCCTTTGATCACGATAAACATGTCGAATTTTGTGCCAGATAAAGAGCATTTGCGGGGAGCACTGCTATTCCTCTTCAATTGGAAGAAATCCGCCGCCGAAGTGCATAGAATTCTTGTGGAGGTCTATGGCGACAGTGCTCTTAGTGAAACTCGGTGCAGAACGTGGTTTCGGCAATTCAGAGACGGAATTTTTAACGTCACCGACAAGAAGCGCGAAAATCGACCAAAAGTTTTTAAGGACACCGAATTGCAAGATTTATTGGACGAAGACGATACCCAATCGCAGAAACAACTTGCCGCGAAGTTGAATGTTAGCCACCAAGCAATTTCGAAACGCCTTTTTGCTATGGGAAAGATCCAAAAGATCGGGAAGTGGGTGCCACATCAATTGAACGATCGACAGATGGAACGACGCCAGACCGCGTGCGAAATCTTGCTTGATCGGCACAACAGAAAATCATTTTTGCATCGAATCGTCACTGGCGATGAAAAATGAATCTTTTTTTAAAACCCTAAGCGCAAAAAATCGTGGGTGGACCCCGGAGAACCCTACACATCGTCTGCTAGGCCAAATCGATTCGGGAAAAAGACAATGCTGTGTGTTTGGTGGGACCAGAAGAAGGTGGTTTACTACGAACTGTTGAAACCTGGTGAAACGATCAATACTCAACGCTACCAACAACAAATCATCGAATTGGATCGTGAATTGTGCAAAAAAAGACCCGAACACGCGGATCGGCATGAGAGTATCATTTTCCAGCACGACAACGCACCCTCACACACAGCAAGATTGGTCCGTGATACATTGGATGCACTTGGCTGGGGGTTGCTACCCCACCCGCCCTACTCTCCTGATCTGGCCCCATCAGATTACCATTTGTTTGCGTCGATGGGACACGCACTTGCTGAGCAGCACTTCAATTCTTATGAAGATGTTAAAAAATGGCTCGATGGGTGGTTCTTAGCCAAAGGGGATGAATTCTTTTGGGGTGGAATCCACAATCTTCCTCGAAGATGGGAAAAATGTATAGCCAGCGAGGGCAATTTCTTCGAATAAAATATTTTTCACTTTTCTGCGTTAATTATTGTGTTTTGCTAAATAAAAAAAAAGCCGTTTTAAGGTTGCATACCTGGTACATATATTTTTTTTATGGTGGATAATTAAAATGTTATTTTTGAAATAAAATTTAAAAGCGAAATATGACAACTATTATTGGCCAGGAGTAGTATATAAATAAGCTCAATAACTGCTTTTATGTTGTTTAAATATAAAAGTTTAAATTTTGGTTACTGTTTACGGCCATATCAGTAAATCTGTCAATTTATTTCATTTTTTTTCTCATAAACTTGTCATTTCTTTCTCAATAAACAAGGCAAAATTTTACATTTTTGGTACAGATATGGCGAAAAATTAATTTTATTAAAATTAATTCACGCTGACAAAGTCGCGGGTATTATCTAATTTAAAATAACTCAACAGAATATATGTCAAAAACTCCTAGAACAACAATTATTAGTTTAATCTTAAGAATTGTTTATAATTATTAAAATAAAAAGTTTTATTGATTTCTGTAAATTAAGAGTAAACTGACTTATGTTATTTTTGAAAAAAAAAATATAAATTGTACGAACAGTTCAAATTGCCATTAAAGATTTTTACATTCCGTAGGGTTTGAAACTTTTTAAAACGGAAGTATTTGCTAAGAAACCAATTCTATAACAGTTTTGGCTAGAAGACATTTAAACAGGTAAAAGAGAGAAAGCTTATTAGGGGTACCTTTTGTGAGAAGATTTGAATGGACGATGACCTTGCAAAGTCAAAATTTGTTTTTCGTTTGTCTGCTTATTTTTTTATCATCAAACCATTATTATCCATAATTTAAGATTATTTAATAAAGCTGTTTTTTATAAAATTAAAATTTTGATAAAATACAATAAATGATTATTTTATTATTTATAAATTTATTTATAGGGGTACTTAATTATTACTTCACGGCCCCACTAATTACTGAGCGTCACTTAGAATTATGACCCCCCTCTAATAACAATATATGCGAAACACAGTAGTTCGGATCAACTGCATGAGAAGTGAAAATAAAGAATATAAAATTTTAATTATTAATAAATCTTTTGTTGGCAGTTTATTAGTAATCTTAAAATATATCAAAATTTATATTTCATTTCAGCTAATAAAAAAAAAACAGCTTGTAGCAACTCATAATCACTTCAATGTTACGCAACGAAACACAGACGAAAAAAGTCTGCACACGCACAAAATTTAAAAATATAACAACCCCTCCTTTTAAAAAGAATAGCTTTTTTAAATGTTTTGAATTTAGTAACTTCTTGAGTTTAAAAGTAACAAGCCTATTTGTTAAACTGGTTGCCTTTTTTTCTTCAACAAGGCGCAGTCAGTAGGGTGTTGAAAACGAAGTTTTAAAATTGTACTTATAATAATAAATATTTTGTTATGCTTAACATTTTTCTAAAAGGATTCGTTTTTAAGATGCATTTATACCAAATTTATGAAACTACTGTAGTTAATTAACAAACAATGAAAATATAACAATTTTTTATAGATAATAAGAATATATTTATATGTATATATAATGCTCTACTATAAATACAAGGCATTTAAAATAAGACACAAACAAACCTGAGTTAGAACTAGAAAATCATTAGATGCAAAGCACCATTTTGGTAATACATAATATTTATGCTTTCTGTGTATTCCAGAAAGCAGCAGCTTTTTGAAAATTGTTACTTTTAATTTGATTGTGATTTGTAGCTGGTTGTGTTTTTATATTTTTATTGTCTTCGTAATTATGATTTGCAGTAAGCAGAAGGGGTGTCGATGTAGAACTATTTAACTGGTCAAATTTTTGAATTACATTCGCTACGCTGTTTGTCTTGGTTTTCGATTCTCCTGCACAAATATCAAATTAGTCAAAGTTATTTAAATTAATATACAAACGAAAAAAAACTTTCAAGCAGATTTACCTTTGACGATCTGAGATGTATTATTCTGATTAGTATTAGTTTTCAGTCTTTGTTCAAACTTAGTAGTATTAGTTTTTGTATATTCTTCTTTACTATTTGAAGTATATGTAGAACTCGATGATTTTGTCAATATGGTATTATTTTTGTGATTCTTAAACGTCGCGTCATCTCTTAGTTGAGGAGTATCATGTTCATCAACGCTAGACATCTGTTTGAGTGAATTTCTTGATCGAGTAAAAGAGTTAACTGCAGAATTTCTTCTCGTGGCGGATAAACTTACCATTCTTCCAACAGCTCGAATAGCATTGCCAGTTTTCTGTGAGTACAAGCATAAAACCATGCAAACACAAAAACACGCACAAATACTTAAAAACTTTGAAAACTAATTCAAATATATTCACCTGCCACTTTCGTCTAATTATAAATTTCTTTAGCTTGTTGGTTGAAAGTACTACAGTTCTTTTATGACTATCTGGATCTAACCAGGAGTGTCTAAGGCAGTTCTCTGCCGATATTCTGCTCCTAAAGATAATAAAATTTTAAATTCATTAAAACAGGCAAAAAGTAACATCATTTACTCTCGTCGTTTTATTAATAGGGCTCCTATGAAGTCTTTTGCGTTCTCACTAACCGCATCGAAAGCTTCATCTTCAAAGTCGTAGTAAGCTTTTGTGATATTTGTAAATGTTTCGCAGTCGTTATTTCCCATAAATGGAGAAAGCCCTGATAATCTAAAACATTATGTTTAGCTTTGAATTAGTAAGACTTCAGTTACCTACAAGACATAACATATAACTCCTATTGACCACATATCGGATTCAGTTCCTATAGGTTCATAGTTTATGATTTCGGGAGGAATGAATTCTGGAGTGCCAAATAATACACGAACTGGAGAATTGGGTTTAAGCCTTTGTGCCAGTCCAAAATCTATAATTTTTATTTTATGTGACGTCCTCGTATGACACATTATATTTTCCGGCTTCAAATCTAAATGTACGATATTTTTTTTGTGCATATAAACAACTCCTTCACAGATTTGTCTCATGAAAATTATACAGTCGCGTTCTGTTAATGTAAAGTCATCCGCAACTACTCTTTCGAAAAGTTCCCCGCCAGATATGCTAAAAAAAATGTGTAATTAAGAATTGAATAAGAATAAATTTGTTAATGCTTACTGTTCGGTTAACAAAATTGTTTCTTTGGGGTTGCCGTACGCAGCTATTAATTGTAATAATTTTGGATGCCTTAATGCATTCATAATTTCTATTTCTATTTGTACCTTTTCTTTGTCTTTACGAGTCCTACATTTTATAAATTTTGCTGCCAAGTGACGATTACTGGCTTTGTCAATGACTTTGTGAACTACTCCATATCTACCTTTGCCCAATTCTTCTAATATTTGGAAACTGTTTTTAAATTCTTCTTCTGATTTTAGGGGAACTGCTGCTACTCTGCATTCTTCTATAAATAATTAGTATTCATTAATCTTTTAATATAGGAACTTTTTGTATTGTTGTAGATACCTATTCTAACTGATTCGGAAGTAATACCAGGAAGACTCGATCCGTGAATGTTAACAGCACGAACTCTAAATATGTATTCTGCACCTTCTTGGAGACCTTTGATCGTAAAACTTAACCCGTAACAGTTATTTACGGCCGTTATCCAAAGATTTGAGCCTAATACTGAATAGTCCACACAATAGCCTGTGACTATTCGACCACCATCATAAGGTGAGCTACTCCACGTTATTATTGCTGAATCGAAAGCTGTTGTAATTATAGGTTTTCCAGCTGGGGGATCTGGTGGACCTACAAAATATACTTCTTACATCAATTTATATATTAGATTTTCAAGTAAAGGGCTTGAATTAGTGGTCGATGAGCACATTTTAGAAAAAAGTAAGATATTTTCGATCAGAAAGTCATTCTATATTAAATATGTATTTTTAATGCATTTTATAGTCATTTATCCACTCTTATTTTAAAACCAAAGATTTAGTAAAAAGACTATAATTTAAACTAACGAGATTTGGACTTTCACAATTTTTGCATAAATTAATGCGCAAATTTATTAGGCCTTTTATAATTAGTAATTCAAAAATTAGGTAACTTTTTTCAAACACAAATACATTCTACACAGTTTAGAAAGAAAATAATGTCAAAGTTTGACAATGTAATGATTTCTGGATAGTCAAATGGTATTACCTTTCTATAATTGTTTGAAAATGTTATTTGATTATTCAATATATTCAAAGAACATACATTGGTAAAAATGCGACGTTGATATAAAAATATCAAATGTGACCATTATTTTAATCAGTATTAATTAGATAATTTTGAAAATTACCCTAAAAAGATACCTAATTGTTTCGAAAAACAAAATATTTTTCAGATAAAACACTTAAAAAAGCGTTTACAAACTTATTTAAATATATTCTTAATTATCTTATTAAGTTTAAATTACAAAATGTAGTGTAAAACGCAGTTAAATTTATAGGTTTAGAATTGAAAAGAAAAAGTGTCTGTTATACAATGTCCGTCAATAATCTTCTTATTCTTATATATAAAAATGAATTGGCGAGTGTTAGTCTGACTAAAACTCGAGAACGGCTGGGCCGATTTGGCCAATCTTGGTTTTGAAATATTTGTAGAAGTCCAAGGAAACTATAGGTGAGAAAATATGAAGAAATTTCAAGAAAAATAGCAAAAACAACAATTTTATTTTCCCATACAAATTGATCGTATTGTAAGAGTGTTTTTTTATCAGTCACGTTTTATTACCAATTAAGATCATAAGAAAATAAAACAAAGCCGGATGTTGTCACAACTGAACTGCTACATAGAAGATTTGGAGTACTTTAAATTAGTATGTTTTTGTATTACATATTATTATTTGATACTTTCGAATCGTGTTAGAATTTTATATTTATTAATGAAGAGCTCAAATAATTTTGTATTTTAAAGTTATTACATATAGTAATGTAATACATTTTTAGAAATGCTTCCTAGAACAATAAAATGATCGTAATAATACATAAAGTGTATTTATAGTATTAAAATTTGTTTATTATATATTAGATGAAATATTCTTCTACTCCATTTATTTATTTTGATTAAAATTCAATTAAAAATGTTTACGCAAATAAAATCTGAAACACAATGAAAGAGGCTGTGAAAAAGTTCTTGGAAATCACAATAACCGTTTAGTTAGAAATCTGCAAGGTACAATAAAAATGCAATATTATTATTTCAAAAATACACTACGGGCTGTTAGGGTAAGGTAGTTGATTTTTTTAGCTTCTATTACACTACGATAAACGGGCTTTCAGAATCTGAAAAGTTTTTCAAGATTCGTTCACAAATAACCGAGCTACGATTTAACAAATTGAAAATTTAGAAAAAATAATTAGAAGACGGTCCCTTCGAAATCGTTTTTCTCGATAATTTCAAATTGCACACCTATGGTTTTTTGCACCTGTCGGAAGCGGAAAACTCTGGCAAATCCGAATTTGTATAGTTTTTAAAGGTCCCTCTACAAATAACGGCGTTACAATTTTTTAAACGTAAACTTTCGTGCTACAAAAATGTACCTAAAATTTCAACTTTAAATTTCTCGAGAAATTCGTAAAAATTTACGGTGTTGAAGGAGAAGCAGGTAAGAATGGCTGCGGCTATGTCGATTTGGGGCCTATAGAAATGTCCCGTAGAAATTTAAAGCAAATCTATTATATAATATTTTTTTTCTCATATTTAGCAAAGCGGTTAATCCAACGTTGTCAAACTGAGAAGTGCGTCATATGATTAAATATTTTAGAAGGGCGGCGAGGTTACATATAGTTTGGAAACCGCTGTCCTAATGCCTAATGGACTCAACATTGATCACAATAAACGAAATATTGATAATAATAACCGAACAAATTGTAATGATTTTGTATTGGGTGGACCGATTCAAAGACAGTTGGAACACACTAAGCGGTTGATAACATTAACCGTGATCACATTAAGTGGTGTCTACTGTATTTGTATATACATATATGTATATATTTATATGTTATCGTTTCACTCCAACACCGTTTAACCCATAACCATGAAAATTGGCAAGTATATGTATTTTTTGTGAAAATAGTGTATGCATATTTTATTTTATTTTTTGGTTTTCTGCTAATTTTTAGTTATTGAATTTGACACATTATTCAATTCTGAGGCGGTACGAAGTTCGCCGGGCCAGCTATAATTAAATAAAAATAAGAAATAAATTCATTAAATATATTCTTTTTGAAAAGCGTCGCAAAATTACAACCTGTAAAGGGAGTCCCAGTGTAAAAAAGATTGGGAACCCCTGACATAGGCTATAGTTTATTTTGAAAAAAAAAATAGTTTTTACTTCGAAATTCGCAATACCCGTGCGAAGCCGGGCTAAACAGCTATATAGGATATTTATTTTAATAAAAACAATTTTTTTTAACACAATAGCCGAGCGAAGCCGGGCGGGCCAGCTAGTACTTAATATAGAATATAATATGGTTGACATCTATAAAATCAAAACTTAAAAATTGTTTTTATGCGCTAACTTGATTTTTATTAGTAGGAAGTAAAGAACGCAAGCCGGTTTGATCAGAAAACTGCCCAATTAGACAAAATGTTAATGGAAAAATTAATGACTAAGTTTTTATGAAAAAGCATCAAAAATCAAGTAGAGTAGCGAAAGAATTATTCTTATCGGATAATGAGTACATTGTTAAAAATGCGTTTGAAAATCAGTCTAATAACCTAGCTTTTGGACTCTTAACCCTAATAAAATTATATTTAAAAATGAAACGAAATCAAAACAAATAATAAAATAATTTTTGAAGAAATATGATAAGGATTAAAAAAATATATTATATTTTTATTTATTTTTTATTATTGTGAAAAAAAATGTTTAAAAAAAGTTTGGAAACATTGAGAAAAATTCAAATAAAAATCAAAAAAAAATTTTTATAAAAATTTAAAGAAATTTTTTTTAAGTATGAAAACAAATGTTTAAAGTCAAAATGCTTTTACAGTCGAACCTCGATAAGTCGAAGTTGAAGGGAAACTAAAAATAATTCGAGTTATCAAAAAAAGTCGAGTTAAATACTTTTCTGTGTATATATCATATCTAATTTTCGGATCGTTTAGAACCTTTATCATCAATATCTAATTTAAATAATTTGTGACAATTAAAAAACTCGTCAAAATTGCGATAAAAACTCATTCAACCGTTCAAGCGCAGTTTATTTTTCAAGTCGCTAAAACTCCATGTTCCAGGCACTTTAAAGAAAAAAAAATTATACACGATTAATTAGTTTTTTGTCCTCTACAATTTGAGCCGGGTCAGAAAATTTTCCGTTCGGTAGGCCAAAAATCGACCTAAGAGGCGCTGCCTCTTTTTGTTCAAATCTGTTATAACGCTGTCATTAGTGCCTTGTGTAGATTTTTTTTTAAATCAAAGAGATCAATAATCGTATATCAAATATGCCAATTAGCAATGAAGCACGCCCTAAATGACCTTACTCTATTTTAAAAGTATATGCAGGCTATGCTGTGTTGCTATTTACTGAAAAATTAAAATTCATTTTTCCCGAAATTCTTTAGATTTCAACATATTGCATACCAACTTTTATTGTTTAGATTGATGTCAGACATCGGCCGGTTAAGTTTCAGTACCTATTCGTCTGACATCATGTAGACTTGTCTGCAACTACAGCTGGCGCTTGGTAAGTCACGCGGTATAAATGTTAAATGACTGTAGTTTAGTAGTAAGGTGATAGATATACTAAATAATGTTTCTCAACATAAAATATAAATTGTCTGCCTATGATTTAATTTTTTTAATAAAAAAAGTGTGTGGAATTAACCATTCAGCTTTTCATCGCAATCTACAATAATCAATGTATCTTTTAAATTTTTTAATTAAATGTTTTCACAAAGCTAATAAGATATCTATAAGTGCTAATCAGGGATTTTATAAAATAAGGAAAGAAAGTTATTTAAAATATACATTTTTCCGAATTTCAAATCTAAACCTAAAAATTATAATTTTGTAGTTAATTTTGCAAAGTGCCAACTTTGCAAAATTAACTACAATTTAAATTTTTAAATTTACTTGATTTTAAAATCGTGAATCGTTTTACGACTTGCGGTTTAGGCTGTTTCCTTGTTTGCCTAAATGGTAGCGCCGGCCCTGTGTATTATATTCTGATAATGGCTTTAGATTGAGTTGTTATTCAATACATGGCAGCAAGTATTTTCCTTTGAACTTAGTTCTGTTAATGCGTTTTTAATTAAATTACCTTCAACAGAGACCGATGAATATCGAGAATCGGCCCCATAACAATTTTCTACAGAAATTTCATATTTTCCACTGTCATCTGTGGTAATATTTTTAAGTTCCAAACTTGACGCTCCATTTTTAGATGTCATAACTGTACGTTCATCTTCTTTCAATTGCTTTCCCTAAAATAATTTAATTGCAAGTTTTTCTTAAATAGTAACGAACACTTACGGCTTTATTCCATGTTATTCTTGGTTGTGGTGTACCTACAAAAGTCGCTGTTAGTTGAATACTATTACCCACTAAAGCTGTACAATCTTTAGGTCCGTTTGTTATCATTGCAGGTTCTTCAGCCATTTGTTCTTTGGAAAACAATTCGTCTTTACGTAAAACTTTTAACTCCGTTGTGCAAGACACCTTCTTTGTTTTAATTAAGTCACCAGAACTTTCTTCAGGAAATAAACAAGCTGTACAGTTTATTTTACCACCATCAAGCTGTGTCACTCCGAAGATATGTAGGATACTGACGTCATCGTATTCTTCCACCTATTTTTAAAATTGCTTTAAAATTTCTTTTTTTAGATAAGCAATCCGGTGTTAATTAAGAAGAATTAAACCAACTATAAACAACGCTTCTTATTTATCTTTATGAGTCACACACATCCAACCCGCCCAAATAAGGAATTTATTTTGTATACTCTATTCGTTTACTTACTTTGTATTTATCTGATGGTTCTACAACTTTTCCAGCTATTTCCCAAGTTATTTTTATGTCATCTTTAAGATTCCTTACCAATTTTGCACAGAAGGAAGCATCATCTCCTGGTGTCACTGTAATAGGAGTGGGTGCTTTTAGAAACCCCAATAATAAAGGATCTAAAATATTTTACAAATTAAAAGTGGTTTATTAAAGGGTTTCGAAGACGCCTACCATTAACTGTTATGCGGAATTTAGATACAGCCTCTCCAAGAGGATTATAAACTTCACATCTATAATTACCAGCATCTTGTGCGAATACATCTCTAATTTTGAGAAGTATTCGTCCATCTTCGCAAACTGTTTGTTTAAAATCTTCACAGTCTGGAATAACGCAGCCGTCCTTCATCCAGACTATATCAAATGGCCCACTGCCTTCTACTTGAGCTTCTAGTGCTAATGGACTACCATCCTTAGCTTCAACAAACAGTGGGAACTCTTTCACAAATTTGGGCCCTTGGTAGTTATTCCAGCGGATGTAAGGCGATGGAATACTTGGATGAATATCGAGATCTAACCTTTGACGATTTCCATAAGGGGGTAAGTTAGAACCAGATCTATTATACGACGATGGTCTCGGAGAAGCGCTTCTTGCACGCAATCCTCTCATGGAAAAATCACGATGTTTAATAACATCTAATTTTGCATTAGCTTCTACTTTGCCAAAGTTATTTTCGACGGTTACTCTGTACACTCCTGCATCTTCAGGTGTGACTTGAGAAATTTCTAAAATTCTTAGATCGTCGTTTTCTTTAATTGCGATTCTTCTGTTGGAAATGACATTTTGTCCATCTTTGGTCCAGGTTGCCCATGGTTCGGGGTGTCCAGCTATCGAACATTGGAATCGAACAGTCTCACCTTCTTGTGCCACTCGGTCATGGGGGACTGCATAGAATTTTGGAGAAATAGCGTTTAGCCTTCGAACGCGAATATCGGAAGGTAAGCGTTTAGGAGAAACTGATCTTCGTGGTGAAGGAGGTAAAGAATTGGAAGGATTTAACGACGACTGTCTTAACACTTCCTCTCTTTCTTCAGGTACTGCAAGTAGGTGTTAATTATTTTATCGTATTTAATTATATTTCGATTATAAATTTTACCGTCAACTAAGACACAAGCGGAAGTATAAACCTTTCCTAAGTTGTTGTAAGCAACGCATGTGTATTCACCCTCGTCTTCAGGATACACTTGATGTATAGTTAATCTTGATATTTTACCGTCGAATTCAGCTTTGAAATCACCTCCAAGCCGAATCAACTGAAATCCAGAATTATTTAATTGTATTTATCATTTATAAAGGTTTTACGTACTTTGCCCCCTTTCTCCCATCGAATATCTGGTTCAGGGGTGGCTTGAATTTCACATTCTAAAGTCACTGTGTCTCCATCGCAACATCGGATGTCTTTTAGGTCTCTTATTATTTTTGGAACTGTTTGTACCTCTCTGAAAGGGTTACGAATTTTAGAAGATAAAAGTATTTGTGATTTGTAAAAATAAGAACTTACCCAATTTTCTTTTTGTCCATATTAACACTTTTGCCATCGACGTCTATAAAAAACAGTACTTAATTAATTTAAGAATATAAAACTAATTATTTATGCTAGTTATGTATTGTAAACATGCAAATCTGTAATGCTAATTATGCTTCACGATTAAAATTTTTAAGTACCTAACTGTGGAATACTGGGGACTACGAAAATGATGAATATATTTTTCATTCTTTATAATAAAGTCACCTTCTAACTAAAAGTTGTATTTACTTGTTTTGCTTAAGTAGTTAGATTTATATTATTGCTGCAAATAATGATGAAGCAGTTTAGATACATATATTTATAGCGTAGTTAAAATGATGGAAACATACCAGTGCATCTGAGCCCCAATTGAATAAAGGACTCGTTCGTCCTTACGATTTAAGACCATTACAAAATGGCAGGGAATCAGAAATAAAAAAATTCAACTGTCCGAAGAAAATAAAAAGAAAATTTGGGAGAAATATATAACAAAATTGTTTACAGATGATAGAGAAGACAGAAGCGAAACTAAAGAAAACAATGACAACTTGGAGATCTTAAAATCAGAAGTCGAATACGCAGTCAAAAAGTCAAAAAACGCCAAATCGCCAGGACCCCACAATCTACCCATCGAACTAATTAAAGTACTAGATGATAAAAATCTACAATGCCTGACCAAACTATTTAACCAAATATACAAAGAAAGCAAAATTCCAGAAAAATGGCTAAAATCAGTGTTCATACCTATACCTAAAAGAAACAATCCTAAGACATGCGATGAATGCCGTTTAATAAGCTTGATGAGTCATACATTGAAGGTTCTTTTGAAGATTATACAAAACCGCATATACAAGAAATGCGAAGAACAGCTAGATCACAGCCAGTTTGGATTCCGAGCAGGAATGGGCACTAGAGAGGCATTATTCGCAATGAATGTCCTACTACAAAAGTGCCGAGAATACAACAAGAACGTATATGTATGTTACATAGACTTTCAAAAGGCGTTTGATCGGGTACAACATGACAAACTTATTGATGCATTAAAAAACATCAATTTAGATCAAAAAGACATCTAACTTATAAAACATGTATACTACAATCAAACGGCGACAGTACGAATAGACGACACTGAAACAGCTGAAAACGAGATACAAAGAGGTGTCAGACAGGGTTGTGTGTTGTCGCCTCAACTTTTTAATGTCTATTCGAAAATTATATTCCAAAGAGCGCTTTGGGAAAGAACAGAGGGTGTGAACATTGGGGGAGTAGAGGGAAAGTGGCATGAAATAGCCAAGTTTTGAAAAAGCCATTATCAATTACGCGGTAGTTTTCATACGAATCGTGCATGTATTATTATTTTAAGATAGCCACACTAGCCAGATATCCCCCACAAAAATTTGACCATTCACCATCAATAAACGACGCCGATACGACGTATTGAAGATTTTGTCGTCAAAAAGTAAGGTTTTGAGTTCAGTTTATTTGTTTTCTAACGCCTATACGTACAAAACTAATAATAATATGATTACACTATAATTTTATAGATATATTAGGCTTTCTAATAACGTATATATTTTGTAGACTAATCTTAGATTTCATAGTAATTTTCGAGATTTTGCTTCTTGAGAGAATATGTTTTGAAATAGCCGGACTGCAGTGTAATGAAAAAGCCACCTTTTAATTGCATAAAATGCAATAATAATTGTAGTAACAGCAATCAAGAGTGGTACCGATGCAAAATTGTAATGGTTGGGCATATAAATCCTGTGGCGTAAAGAGAAATTGCATTATTTTTGCTAAAAACGTTTTTAATTTTTGCAATGATTGATCTCAAACGTCAAATTTTTTGACAGTTTCTTAGATTTATGTAAGTAAATATTTTATCGAGAGTTTGCGTTATTTAAAACGTTTTATAATTATATAAGATCTATAATTATAGCTTAAGATTATTATTAAATAATATCTTCGTTAATGTGCAGTTTTAATCTTGTAATAAGAACATGGCTTTTTCAAAAATTGGGTTGGCTGTTTCAATAACTATAAGTTATGAAAAAGCCAAATTTTATTTTTTTTATAAATGATTAGAAGTGGAAAAATATCGTTAATTTTAAAAAATGTTTTATGACATTACGTACATAAATGCATGAACAATTACAGATTTAAAAAAAAAATTGATGTATTTATGTCCTTCTATATTATTTATCCCTTTTTTTAAAACTGGCTGTTTCATGCCACTTTCCTCCTACTAATCAGCAACATTAGGTTTGCGGATGACACCGCAATAATGGCAGAAAATATGGATGATCTACAGAAGCTTCTAGAAAGTGTTAATAGAGAAAGTCGAGAAATGGGACTTAAGCATTAATATCGAAAAAACCAAATACATGATTATAACTAAAAACCAAGCAAATATAAACATAAACACGTATCTTACACTGGAAGGGAAACAAATAGAACGGGTTAACAAATATAAATATCTTGGAGTACTTATAAACTCTCAGCTAGATCCAAACGAGGAAATAAGAGTTAGAATAGAAATTCCCGGAAAGCGTTCATAAAGTATGCCTCAATATTTACAAACAAGAATTTAAGTTTACCAATTAGTTTAAGATTCTTAGATTGTTATGTGTGGTCTCAGCAGTTATACGGAATAGAAACCTGGACGATAAAATCACAGATAATTAAAAAAATGGAGGCATATGAAATGTGGCTTTATAGGCGCATGCTGAAGATTCCTTGAACCGCTAGAGTTACAAACGAAAAAGTCCTAAGACGCATTGGATGCGATCGAAAACTTATGAACATAATTAAAATAAAGAAAACCGCCTATTTAGGACACATCCTCCGAAATGACAAATACTTGCTGTTACAAAACATCATGCAAGAACGAATTGAAGGGAAAAAAGGTGTCGGCAGGAAGAAAAACTCTTGGCTACGAAACATCAGAGACTGGACCAACTTAACAGTCGAACAGATATTTCACGTAGCAAGAGATAGAGATGCGTTTAAAAAAGTGGTCGCCAACCTTCGATAGAAGAAGGCATCATAAGAAAAAGAATCTTTAATTGAATTTGCATTTTAATTAATTGTTATAAGATAGCCAGCAAAAGGGATATCACACTAAGTATTAGATAAAATTTCGCCAAATTTTTAAAAATTGTATATTTCTAATTTTTATACAATTTTAAAAAAGAACAACGTAGATTTCCAAAAACTTTTTCACACATGTTCAAGCTACACCTAAACCTTATATTTAATTTTTGCAATAATAGTTAAGTAATGTGTTTAAATTATTAGTGCAATATCTTTAATATTGTTAACTCATCAATATATAATAAGAATATTTTTTTTATCTTTTTAAATTATTTTACTATTATCGTTTTAGTAACTGGATTTGTAATTTCCATTCCTTTATTCACACTACTGTACCTATACAGTGTGTCCCAAATAGAGTAGGCTAACATGGGTATCTTTCTTATTAGTGAAGATAGAAGTTTGGTTAAATGGGCATTGTTTTGCAGTTTTAGGTGCCCATTCAGATTCTGTTAAGAAAATTTTAAAATTCCGAATAGTTCCGAAGTTATGGTAAAAAAACTGAAAATTGTCATTTTCTTTAATGTTAAATAACTTTGTAATTATAATATTTACAAAAAAAAGTTTAATATAAAAGTTACTAGGTTCCATAAAATACAAATAGAAATTAAGTCAAAATTAAATTCAAAATGGCGGTTTTCGAGATATTGATACAAACTTTCTTATTTTAAATGGACGCCATATTGGATTTTTACACAGTTAAATAGCACTTTTTTTTCTCTTTTCAACTATGTATAACAACCCATATTTAAATAAAAAATTATTAACAATATTAAATTTTTCTGTTTTAAATCAAGTAGCCATGAATTATCAAAGAACAATTAAACAGCATAATACAAGCCAACGTCATTATATTTATTTTTTGACTAATATTGCAAGTTTTTTGAATAATAATTGTTATTGCCTTATAAATAATTCAAAATGGCAAAGTTATTAACTAAGCAGTATGATTGTATGATTGTACCTAAATTAAATGTTACAAAAGCTCCTGCGTTGCTGCACATATGAGTAACATGAAGGCGAAATATAAATGACGTGATCAAAATGAGGACAGCAGAACATAGTAAAAAGCAATTTTTGAGAATTTGTGTGCCAATTCTAAAAGTTTAATTGTTTGTGATGTTTGTTTTACGTAAGATATTTATATTTTGTTTTGTTTTCTATTATATTTAAATGGCACCTATTTCAATTTTTATGTAAGTTTATTATTTTTTTGACAAGTCGCCCGTGCAAAAAGGAATCGAGTATTTGATTCATGTGGCGGTCAACGTGTCAAGGACAATAAGTTATATTAACAACAAGTAAATTTTCACCTAATATAATTTCTAATGTAAATTGCTATTGTAATGCTAAATGTATTCCCTATAACTCATTTTAGCATTCATTACATTTGTATTTCAAGATACTGAAACTGATATCATATCATGTTAACCATCATTATAATTCGCAAATACTTATATTAGTTTTATTAATTGTATTTTAATCGTTATTTGTATTAATCATAATGTATTATGCGGGAGATTTATCGAGTGAAAGGGTAAATCAAAACCATTAATTTCATTTATGTAAATCTGAATGTCATTAAGAGAGCTTTAATATTGTGTTTTAATGTTTCGTTTAAAACGTGAAACGAACACCAAATATCCATAGTATGATATCATGTCATGATGTACTAGGACATTGGATATCAATCAAATCAATATCGATTTTGTCACCTTCGACCACGGTCAGGGGTAGGGGAAGCAGGGGGAATGGCGTTCACTTAAAGAAAACACGCTGTATTTTTTAAAATGTTGGTTTTATATAAAAATTAAAAAAATTAACAATGTCTTCAACTATCGAGTAATCAACATTTTAACATAAAACTTACATATCTTTGACTTATTTGTGGTAGAAAAACTTTATAAAAAAAACAGGTTTGAGTGTCATTACCCCTCACTTTGGGTAAAGTCGCTAAGGCTAATGTGTAATGACGCTCTAACTTTATTTTGGAATGAACGGTGCTAGTCGTACACAAATTGAATGTAAGGGCCTTAAATTCACCTGCGTGAGTTTATCAGCCACTCTGTTTTGGAATATAATAAGTGAGTCCATTTTCATTACAGAAATATGTGTGAAAGCAAGTGCGTTCTCCATTGGACCACCGCATCATATTCTATAATGCACAATTCGCAGTGTACAATAGCGGAGACTAGTTTTGATAAATTAACATTAACTTCTGGGGCTTGTCTTGTCGTAACGCGAATTATTTCACAAAATTTGAAGACGGTTTCTACAGTAATTTTTTATGCCCTATCGAATGGTGTGGGACTCGTTGCGTAAAGTCACGGGCAACAAAAAAGGTTCCCTTGTAAGAGGTAATGGCGCTCAGGTGAGCGGCATAACCCCAAAAGGTCGTTTTGCATTTAACTTAAAATTTAAAAACATTCAGATACAATGGTTAAAAATTTATTACGTTATCACAAAATAGAATCGTTTAGAACTAAGACAAGTTGGATCAACAATTAAATTAGCATTAAAATTCTAGATTTACAGACAAAAACACAGAGCCGAAAGTTAGATAGTCGTATGCAAAAAACACACACTTCAAGGTCACATGCCGCAAGCTGACCCATACGAGTCGCTGCCTGATAGAGGCACCCACTTCCCGCACTTTAGGTGATGCGGCATATTGCTATGCACTATTTCGATAGAGTTATAGAGGTGAGCGCCATTACCCGGTGAGCGCCATTCCCCCTGCTTTCCCTAAACTTTTCAGTTAAAGGGCCACGTTAGGAATGCAAAAACAACCATTGCAATTATGTATTATTTATGAACACATTACAATATAATAAATACACTGAAACTTCTTTTTATACGATTTTAAATACAGTAAAACCTCAGTTATACGGATTCGCGATTATTCGGATTGTCAACCGCGCTGGGACTTTTATCGAAAATTTCTAGTCTACGCATGAGTAATTTCGCGCGAAGGTGTGTTTCGCCCACGCCGCACAGTGGTCAATCGGCGGAAAAAAGTCAAATTTTCCGAATGTTTAATCTTAGATAAATTATTGTTGAATTTGACACTTAGAAGTCCAAACCACCATATTTCAGTAGAATTAATACTTTACATTGAGTAGAAATGTTTTTTTTGACAACATGAACTTATGCTAAAGTAACTTGATAAAAACATCTAACATTATAATATTAATCCAAGACGATTGTCTTCCATTCGTTCAAACATTAACACTTAGATTTCTCAAAATATGTTATATAGCATTAATAATGATTAACGGAATACAAAAATTATCATCGTTACGCTTTTAATATAGTTATAATACACATAAATCGCACATACAATGGCGGCACCGGACATTTTCAGTTTTTAAGGATTATTTTTTATGCTCCGAGTTGCTCCGGTTCGCGACAACTTTTTTTCTGTTTAATAAGACACTGCCTAATGGGTCACACTATTTCGAGCTGCCCATACCTGCCCCCTTGCCCGTTATATGGCCCTAAAGGCTACCTACTACCAATCAGAGAAAGAAATACAGATTAATTAATAACATTATTAAGTTAATAAAAATTTTGTTTATTTCTAAGTTTTCTCTTTAATTTTACCTATTATGCAAGGTATACCTTTCTATATCTCGCGAAAAGGGACTCAACATTCGCCGATTTGACATTCATGAAATTTTTCTAAAATCCTGCGCATTTTGACAAAGTAACTATAATTATACAATTAGATATTTGTAGGAATTCTTTTAGTAATCCCAATTTTTTTATCCCGTCAAACTTTTACTCGTTTCTATTTTCTTCTATTCTTCCTTTTTTTCTTAGCCCTCCTGATTATACTCAACCCTTAATAATCTATCCTAGATACCCGTTCCCGAACTGCATCCGATACTACATTCGGCCATCCTGCTAGCACATCTGCCCTAAGATGTGTTTGTTTCCTCAAAATAATCACTAATTTGTTCTCTGGCTTCTCGTCGAATTTCATCTCGTTCTTCATCAAACATCTCAATCCATTCTTCTTCGATCATTTCTCGTAAACTCTTAAACCAAAAGTCTCTCTTAACTAATGCTTCCGTCTTACTTATTCCAAAGTGTCCACGTCCGTGTGCTTGTTTGATTATTTGAGTTTGCATGCATTTCGGCACAACAATAACATATTCCTTATCAACTAACTTATACAATAAATCGTTTTTTAACACGTAGTCCATCGACTTAGCGTCTTTTATAGCTTGGTATATCATTTTTAACTCAGTGTCTTCTCGCTGTGCGCAACTAATTTGTGGGATTATACCATCCACACTTTCTTCTAAAAGTAAAACATGTGGCAAGGGGCTACGACTTAATGCGTCCACATGCGACATGTTTTTACCCGGCCTATGAACTATTACATATTGGAACTCTTCAAGTGCAAGAGCCCATCTAGCTACCTTAACACATAAATTCTTTTTGTTCATAGTCATCGTGACCGCTTGACAGTCCGTTACGATCGTGAAAGGTATGCCTAATAAGTACACTCTAAATTTCTCTAACGCTTTTACGATAGCAAGAACTTCCAACTTATAACTACAATACTTTTCTTCTGCGGGTGTAGTCTTCATGCTAGCGTAATAAACAGGAGGAAGTTTAATATCATTAGGATCTCTCTGTAACAAAATCATTCCAAACCCTAACTGTGATGCGTCAGTATGTAACTCAGTTTCACGCGTTGAACAATAAATTCTTAATACTGGCTTGCTAATAAGTGCGACTTTTAACTTTTCAAATGTCTCATTTTTTTTAACCAACACGATTGGACTAGCACACTCTGAATTAGATAAACGGGTTATGCCCTCATCTAACCATATTTTTAAAAGGTTCTCAACTTCGTTTCTCTCGTGCTGCGAAAGTCTTCGCGGTCTTAAACTAACTGGTATATCATCTTTTAGAATAATTTTCATTGAAACTCTAACGTCTTCGGTTTTTTCGGGAATATAGTTGTTAATCAACTTTTTAATTTCTTTACGGTAAAACGGCTGCGCAACATGAGAAAGATCTAATTCGTTTGCATCGTTAATTAAATTAATTTGGAATATATCTGGCTGGTTTAATTCTGTTAACGACTTTTTATCTATCTTTTTTATTTTAACTTCACCACTTCGCACCTGTAAGTCAACAAAATCTAAAAAATCAGTACCTAAAAGCAAGCTGTACTTAAGTAACTCACTTGGGAGTACAAAAAAATTAACATTATACGTTTCTCCGTCAATTGTTACATTTGTTCTAAACTTACCCATAGTATTTAATTCGGGAGACCCCATTCCACTAAATTTCACCTCTGTTGCATAAAGTGGCGGTGACCCTATACATTTATAAACATCTAAACTCATAAATGTGAGATGGCTACCTGTATCGACTAAAGCCTTAAAATTAAAGTCTCCTATCTTTACTTCTTTGAAATTCTTCATAGTTGTCGGTTGTAAGACTACATTAGTTTCATTCTTGCTGCTCAACTGCTGCGTGCACTTCGATGAGATGTGTCCAAATGTGTTACACCTAAAACACTTCGGCCCCTGATCCTTTGACTTGCAATCAGCACTCAAGTGATCTTTGTCACCACAGTTAAAACAGCGTTTCACTTTATTAGAAATGTTTACCATTATTTTTCTTTTATCGTCTTTTGCACCATACCACCAAGATCTTCCATCTTTGTTTTCATTGTTTTTGACTTTATATTTTACTTCGCTCTTCATGTTTTCATAGTGTATAAATTTTTCTTTGAGATCTTTAATAGTTTTAGCTCCGTACAGCATTGACTTATTTACGGGATCATCTTGAATACCTTCAATAATATATCGGATTACTCCTTGAACTTCTACATCTGCTTGGCTTGCTAATTCCAACATTCTGTACACATACTGTTGGTGCGTTTCATCTGGTTTCTTCTTTCTATTGCACAGCTCTCGATGTACTTGATAACTATCAACCGTTGCTGAAAATTCGTCTATCAAACATCTTTTAAGTGTATTCCAAGTCTTAGAACATTTTTCAAATCTAACAAATAGTTTAGCAGAACCCTCGAGTAAACGCTTTGCATAAGTTATTTTTTGCATATCGGTCCATTCACAAATCTGCGCTATTTCCTCGAAGTCTTCTATCCAACGTTTAACACTTGTATGATTATCACCGCTAAATTTCTCCAAAGATTCTTCAACATCTTTAAACATCAGTAAAGGTTTATATAATTTTGTTTGTCTGGATGGTCTTGAAGTCGTTGTTATTTGCCGTGCGTCGTCGTTTTGTTCGTCAGTGTCACTATCAGTAGCAATTTCCATTCTTTTGCAACCGTATCCGTCATTACGTTTGCCGTCCTGATTATTGCTATCTTCATCTTCGTTTTGATATTCGTCTTCGTCGTTTGCTTGAATGCAATCACGTTCAAGCAATGTAGCTGCTTTTAAGCGTGCAACTAACTCGTGTTTTTTACCAGAAATTCGTAATTTCCTTCGTCGTAACTCTTCTTTCAGTTCACTTATCTTCATTCTGCTGATTTCACAATCTTCCAGCAGATCGACATTTATCCTTTCGGCGATTTGCCCAACTTCATCTACTATGACTTCAACTTAAACGCCTTTCAATTTTTGGCTTTCAATTCAATCCCGGACGAGCCCCCAAAAATATGTAGGAATTCTTTTAGTAATCCCAATTTTTTTATCCCGTCAAACTTTTACTCGTTTCTATTTTCTTCTATTCTTTCTTTTTTTCTTAGCCCTCCTGATTATACTCAACCCTTAATAATCTATCCTAGATACCCGTTCCCGAACTGCATCCGATACTACATATTACTGAAAAATTTCCAAAATATAACGAGAAAAAAATAAGTATTATTTTTAAATTTTTTTTTAAATTTCGAATAAGAGAAATAGATGACACCGAATCTTTAAAATTTGCTTTTTCAGATATTTACTTGCTATATGCATATCGTAGTGTTAAAGGGACCCTTTAAATGCTTCGTAATGATAAAGGGTTAAAGCAGGTAGTATTTCGAAGCTCGCTTTCATGTTGGGATAAAACTGTAAATATTATGGCACATACTGTATATTATGTTTTAGTTAGCTCATATAAGTACTTAGTTAATGTTTATAAGTTATAGTAGAGCGTTTGAAACTAGAAAAACACAAGTAGGTAAGTACTTTTTTCCGCTGTCTAATGCATTCTGAACCACTGTGCGCCGCTCTATCGCAGCTAATTCTCACAATCTGCACGATAAGTCTCTATTTGAAAACGAAATAAGTATTTTAAACATAGTTAAACCTTTTTATCTAAACACCTAAAACCTCGATATAACGGACTGATTAGGGGGAGGGAGTGTCCGTTAAAGCCGAAAGTCAGTTATATAAAAATAGCTTTATACTAAAGGGTTTTCCGATAAGAGGTTTCATTTTGAATAGCCCGCTATTTGGGCAGCTGTCACTTTTGAAGCTGTCATCTTTTGACATTTGACAAGTAAAAACTATGCCATTACTAAAAATGGAACGATACACGCTTTAACAACGCATTGAAATTGTTAAAATCCATTATAAAAATGGTGAAAATTTTGCAGTCACAGTTCGTAAAACTAAGGCACTTTTGGATCGTCGCGAAGCACCTTCTCGGCCGGCAATAGTGAAACTGGTAAAAAAATTTGAGCTGCTGGGACAAATTAGTGATGTGAAGAATGGAAACCGTGTGCGTCGCTCAAGAACAACTGAGAATATTGCTGCTGTAGCCCATAGTGTTGAAGAAAACCCAGGTTTGTCGATTCCTCGTCGATCTTTGGAATTAGGCATTCCACAAACAACATTACACCGTATTTTGCATAAAGACTTAGCTCTTAAGGCTTTTAAAGTTCAGTTAACACAAGAACTCAAGGCGGTCGATCACCAGCAACGTCGTATCTTCGTTGATTGGTTTCTTGAAATGCATCGAAATGATCCGGATTTTAATCGAAAAATTATCTTAAATGATGAGGCCCATTTTCACCTCGGAGGCTATGTTAATAAGCAGAATTGTCGAATTTGGGGCTCCGAAAATCCAAGAATGATTGTTGAAAAGCCTCTCTATCCTCAACGTGTCACTGTTTGGTGCGGTTTTTGGGCTGGCGGTGTGATTGGACCTTACTTAATCGAAAATGAGGCTGGTGCAACTGTTACGGTGAATGGATTGCGCTACCGAGCTATGATTAATGATTTTTTCTAGCCGAAATTGGGAGATATTAATGTCGACGACGTTTATTTTTAACAAGACGGTGCTACGTGCCACTCAAGCAACAAAACCATGGTAATTTTGCAATAAAAGTTTCCTGGCCGTGTTATTTCTCGAAGAGGTGATCACAATTAGCCACCGAGATCTTGTGATTTAACAACTTTAGATTTTTTTCTTTGGGGTCACGTGAAAGATAAGGTCTATGCCAATGCTCCACAATCGATTCAAGTCCTTAAAGATGGAATTCGTGAAGTTATTGCGAACATACAGCCGCAAATGTGCGAATTGGTAATAGAAAATTTCATGAAAAGGATATGCTGCTGCAAGCCTAGCCGTGGCGGCCATTTGGCTGATATCGTTTTTCATTGTTAATGGCATACCTTCCTTTTTAAAATGATATAAACATCCATTGATTTCTGTTAAAAAAATACTCGTTTTTTTTAATATCAAAATGAAACCTCATATTGGAAAACCCTTTAGTATACTGTCGCTCTGGCTAGTTGCAGTATACGAGCAGGACGGCATTATGTCTCAAATTCAGTGCTAGACGTATGACGTGATTATCATGGCCGCTAAAAATTGTTTACATGCGGCGATACTTGAATTTAATCATGTACGGGCGTGTTCCCGGGTATGAGACAGGCTCCAGGTATGAGACAGTCAATTTTTTTCATTATGCAATGTAAATATGGAAGATCTGATTACTGTCAAATATTTCTTTGGTCATCAGTCAGTTTTTGTGCTAACACTGAAATGAATCGACGCATTGCTTATATCACCTGCAAACATCGTATGCGAAATTGCATGGAAAAAACGTTTTTGATTTTTTTCAAAGTGTTGTTTTTTTCATGTAAATCAATTGAAAAGTGTAATGTATAGCATTTAGTGTTTTCCTTATATTTTACGATCTAATATTGAATTAGGCCAATATGTGATTGGAAAACATTTTTTTTTTTTAATTCTCAAAATGTCGTCATTGTGCGGGTATGAGACACAGCATATTACCACCACCCAAGGGTTCCGAAGCAAAAACATCATTAGTATAAAGTTTTTGCCAAACATATTGAACGCTGTTAACAACATCAAATGCAATATTTGCAAGCGGCCAGTTCTTTGGAAGTGCGCAAACACGTGTGCAACCATCTACACATGCAAACATTGCGACGATTATGAAGAGGAAAGTGATAAATAAAAATTATGGAAAGTATAAAAAATTAAAATTTTGAAATAGATATGAAGTTTTTACTTTATCTTTTACAATTTTTAATGTATTTTTGTAGGTGTCTCATACCTAGATACAAATTTTTTTCTTGTCAAAAAACCGATGCTTAGAAAATTGGTCATAAAATTTTGCATGTTAATGGAATCATAAAACTTTCTGCGGATAAAAGTTGTGTATTTTCGTTGCCTTTCCAAAAATGAATAGAACACCCGATTTGATATTTGGCTCATAAACAAAACCCATCTCATACCCGGGTACACTCCCTTATAATATTAACAGGACGTTTTTAATTTTTTTTACATTTGTGCGAATTTTTTGTCTGTTATATCCGAAGTCCGTTATATCGAGGTTTTACTGTACGTATTTGTTTCGTTTTTTTTGTAAATAAATACCTAACAAGGTAAAATTGTTTTGTTTGAATTATCCGGATTTTCGATTATCCGGATGAGCTGCAACATTTATTAGTCCGGATAACCGAGTTTCTACTGTATCATGATTTTCGTTAAATGGGATATTCTTCTAATCTTGTACTATATACTACCTCTCTAAGTATGTAGGTACTTCTCTAGGATTCATATAAATCAGGGTTAAACAAATTTCTTATAGTTCGGACCAACTACAAATTTAAAAATTTTGTGCGGGCTGCATAATAAGAAACGTATCAATACTAAAGGACAAACACAAGTTATCTCTTTATTAACTACATATATGGAAACTGATTTACAATATATCTTTTTTTTTTTGATGGCTAGTTTTCTAATTTAATACACAGAAATATATTTTAGAAAAATCATGTGAAAAAATGCGTGAGTCGCATGTGGACCGCGGACCGTGTGTTGTTAATTAATACGGGGTATAATTTTTACAGCTTATGACTTGCCGTTGCCTCCATGCCGGTAGCGACAATCTACGGCAGTGTTTTCCAAAGTGTGGTACGGGAAGAGTTTAGTGGGGGTACGCGGTGCACTCCGTTTTGACTGTTATTACTGTGTTATTTTTATGGTTGTTACTAATTATGATTTTTTTTTGTAATGAGGGGTACGTAATCAACGTTTCGAAAATTATAGAAGGGGTACACAGATGTCGAAAGTTTGGGAAACACTGATCTACGGAGTGCATGTAGAATTACAGTCGAACTTCGATAAGTCGAGGCTGAAGGAAAGCTAAAAATAATTCGAGTTATCAAAAATTCGAGTTATCGATATAAAAATATTAACGTTGAAATAGGCAAGTCCTAGTGAAACAGGTTCGAGTTGTGAAAAATTCGGCTTATCGACGTTCGACTTATAGAAGTTCGACTGTATATGTTTATCTCGAAATAGGCAATATTTAATTTTTCAATACCAATAAACGAACTACAGGTCCTAATTATAATATTTTTCAACTCCTTATAATGTCGAATAAAAATCATAAACGATTAGCTATTTTTCTGGATATTAAAATTCAAGTTCGAAGTTGTCTTGCAACAAGAGAAGGTTCAACTTCTGTAGGAAAACAATTTGGTTTATACGAAGCTACAGTGAGGACCATCAAAAAGAGTAAAACCGCAATTAGAACATCTGTGGTTACTGAAATTCGTCATCGTATATAAGAGATATTATTAAAATGAAATGAAACCAATAGGTAATTTAAATCATTTACTAACTATTACGATCAATATATAAAGTAATTTTTTTTGGACGTTAAGAATCATTCTTCTTCAATACGGCTAGTTCCCGTCTATGATATGGTGTTAAAATATTTGAAAAAATATGCGTGTCGAAACGGTCACATATAGCGTAATGTAAATTCTGTATCTGAGATACGCTATGCGTCGTCGGTTAATGGATATAGAGAATTTTAAATTTCTGTATTCGGATACAGTTATCGGCCGTTCGACCACGTGTGAACGCCTTCTTTTGAGCCAATGTACAGTATAATATTTTTAAAATTGAAAGCATTTTGTTTTTGGCGCCGTATTAATTTACTTTTATGTTCGTAGTACAGAAAACGTCGTTTTACGCCGGGGTTCCGTTCCAAGAGACACTGGCGTAAAAAAATCGGCGTAAAATGAGCAAAACGAAAACTAACTCTGAAACAATTTCACACACACCATAGGCTGCTCGCATACACGGTAATAGAATAAAACAACCTATAAAAGTGTGTTTGCTGCTAAAATCGCGGCGCCTACTGTCTTTTGTAGTCGGCCGAACCGGGGAATCCCACGGCCAAACCGAACGAACCGGAGATTCCCAAGATGGCATCAACCGGCGTAATTGTGAATCGGCGTAAATCAAACCGGCGCAAAACGACGTTTACCTGTACTGGATGAGAACTGTGGGACAGGCGTTGCCAGTGGCGTCTTAAATAGCGACGGTCAATATACCATTAAAAATTTTAAAAAACCTGTTTTAGCTCATTTACCGTTTTCATACAAAATGTAAAAAGTAATAAAATTAAAAATAAAATTAACGCAAAAAACACAAGTGCAACTACGAAATCTTAAAACTCCGCCGTGAATTCGCCCTAAGCGAGATATCCACATCTGCGACACAGTATCTACGTGTGAAAGAGGCCTAATAGCTTAAAATTTAGTGATTTCCAAATGGGGAGGCGCGTCTCCTAGGGGAGGCTCGTGCTAATGCAAAAAGAGGCGCGAAAGTAAAACAAAACTATAATTTTTTGTATTATACATTTTTTATCATTCAAAAATCTACTATATTATTTTATTAAATAAAATAAGAAGGCACCAAGATTATTTTTTTTAAAGGAGACAGAGTAACAACTTGGAAATCTCTCGTCTAGATTCAAGACGGTGTAAAGATTTTTAAAGATTCATTTTATTTTATATCTAATATCAAAGTCCATATAATTTTAGTATTATCGCAAAAATATTTCTAATTACAGCAAATATAAGCATCACACTCTCGAATTAGAGTAAATGGTAATGTTTATTAGGTACATATTTATAAATAAAAATTTGATACCAAAACTCAAAAATATTGCTCATTTAGACAGTTTTACTATGGTTCACTCTTAAATTTTAGAATTCATGTTGGGATTATCCTGTAGGGTAAAACGTCCAGTCTGTGACCACTTACCAGTATATGACCGTTACAAGAAATAATGTTTATAACAATTAAAAAAATATTTTCTATTCATGGTTTCTTTATTTATGCAATCTTGTTTGTCTCCTTTTCTATTTAAGTGCAAGAAATATAAGTTATAAAGAATTAAATAATTAATTTATATTGCAGTTTGCTTCTTACTTGATTACACTGGCACACAAAAAAAGAAAAGTGGTCAGTACTTTTGACCAGACCCACCTAGAGTTATGTATTTCGATGCCCTTAATCCGAATTTGAGGTCGGTTTACCCAATATACCTCTAAAATTTTGAGTAAATTGCAAAAAACTACAATTTTTAGCCAATTGAAGCAGTTTTTTGCAATTTACTCAATAAGAAATTCTGAATTTGGATTTATTTCATCAAAATATACATATAAAAAAGATTTGATCTAATTTAATCAAATTTTCTTCATTTTCATAACTGCAATTTTTAGTGGTTTTTTGCAATTTACTCAAAATTTTAGAGGTATATTGGGTAAACCGACCTCAAATTCGGATTCAGGGCATTGGAATACATAACCCTAGGTGGGTCTGGTCAAAAGTACTGACCACTTTTCTTTTTTTGTGTGCCAGTGTTTTTGTTGAAATTTAAATAAAATTTATGCAATGTTGCAATACTACGAACTATGTATTTTGACGATCGTACTTGTTTTTTTCATAAATTACTTGATTTGTAATTATTTAATAAAGTAAATAATTTTTAAATTGAGTTTAAATTGTGTTAACTTTATTAAATCATTAAGTTGGATTAATTATATGTCGGTCGTTTATTGGTATGTTTTATTGTAATACTCGGTCAGTAAATAACAAACTATTTTGAAATACTAATATTTTCATGTGTTTGTTGACATTACAAATTTAATGGCAACAATAAACCTATTAAATAGTAATTCCTACTAAAAAAATAAAATGTTTAGTGCCGGTAAAACTGCAAAAAAAACTATGCAAGATTTAAATACAGTCTTGAAGCTTTGAAGAAAGCAATTAAAAAGGTTAGACGTAACCTCCTAAGCGCCAACATGAGAGTGTAAATAAAATATTAAAAATTAAACTTTTTTTATACACACATTGTTTAATTACCTATTACCTAGTGTTTAAAATAAATTTTACAAAATTTTATAAATTACATATTTGTTTTTAATAACCGGTCATTCTTTAGGCAAAAGTGGTCATTCACTAGACTATCTATGTTATACTCTTTATAGTTAATTTTCCGAAGTTTATGACAAAATTGCAATGTTTTTATTTTATTTGTAAACCAAATTAATATACCATTTTAACTGTAACAGTTTATTAATTGCTTTACTATTTTTTATATCAAAATAGCTTTCAATGCAACAAATCGGCTATTCACTGGAGGTTTTATCCTAGTTGTAAAAGAAGCACTATAAATATTTATTTGCATTAATTGGTTACTATTGTTTATACTTGTGATTAATTATCAAATTGCAATTAACAACGTTAAAGTAATAATGAAGAGAAAAACCAACCTTTTACTTTAATTTGTAGAGAAATAATTGCTTTTGTATCGCCGTGACAATTCTTAGCAAACACCGTGTACGTTCCCGTATAATCCAATTTTGCTTGAGGTATTTCTAAACTGTATTGCGGTCCATTTCCAACCCTATGGAAATGTGGAGAATCCTTGTAATACTCGGGCTAAAACAAAAAAAAATAATAATACGTGCTATTTAAATTGACAATATAAAATTTATTACAGCAATATTTGTTTTGAAATTTTTCATACAAATTGTTTTTGTTTATTAATATTTGTTATTTATTGAATTAAAGGTCATAGAAAAGTATGCGCTGCGATAATTCAATTAAAAAAATATAACGAATGCAGGCTTTTTTGAGATGCAAAAGTTAAACGAATTGTAAATAACAAATTAATTAAAAAAAATAAGAATCAAAGAAGGTCAATTTAATGAGTCACAGCCTACTATTTATTGCCTAGAATCTCTAGGTATGCGTGGGTTTGGTATTAATACACGCATTGTTTATTAGTTTATATTTATAAATATTAAATTGTATAGTACGTTTCATTAAAATACTTCTTTTTATCGAAAAGATTTAAAGAATTAGGATAAACTTTTGGAGCAGCCACCTGCTTTTCACAACAGTTTCAATTAAGATTCGGCTTTTTTTCTGATATATTTTTTTAAATAATTATTGCGCCAAAACACACGTACTTCTCAAGTATTACAACTTGTATATTTCTGAATCATTTGTTCATTACTTATGCAATCTAAAAAAAAGTGGCACGCGCCTTCTATTTTCTACTTACGATTGAAGTTAATTAAGTGCCGAGTAGATTAAAATTAAAATGAGATTTATTTCATTTATTCCACCGAATTTTTGGTAAATCTCAATTATAAATTACGTAAATCGTAGAAAGCCATGAAACAAAATGCCTTTTTAGGTTTGAATAGTAGAAAAGCATTCTTTTGAAAAATGAACGAAGGTTATTCACTCACTTTCTATAATTTATCTTCGGGATTTTGTCCTAATTTTTTTTGGAACAATCGTTGCACGTATTAACATTTAAAAAAATAACATTGAAAAGAAAACAGGTCACAGTGTATGATTTATTTTTAATCTCACTTTCTCGTATTATGTGTTGTGATTTATGATCGACTTGATTTTGACAAAATTTAAACAGAAATTTATTCAAAAAAAATCGTTCTAAGCTGCACAAGAAATAATACACGGACTGTTTGTTTGATAAATTCTGCACAAAACAAATAACACTTTAAACTATCGTCGTGTATCGATCAAGACTGAGAATGTAAGACTCGGAATTGCAAAATAACTTCGTAGTTAGGAGCAAGAAGGAAAGGTAACATTTGCAAATGTTTAAACAATTCTCTCAAATTACCGAAGCATTACCAAAGCAATTCGATTAGAATTAATTTCATCTTTATTTCGCGTCTCCTATCGTTTCCATCTAATCTTTTCAACTTCGAAAAAATTCTAACAAAATCAATTTCGTAATTAGGTATTTAATAATCACAGCTTGTTTGATGTTTGTTGACGTCAAAATGATGTAGTCATTTCAAAATGTGCCATTGTATTCAAATAATTTTGTCCAAATATGGAACAAAAATTATTGCGATTTATTTTTACAATTAAAGACAGGACGTTTTCGAGTGTTTTAAATAAACATTTTACGGCTTGCTTAATTAAAAAAAGATGCAAACAATCCTGTGAAATTAACAATAAAAAGAATGATTAGTAATTATCTGAGAACCCACGTGTTCAATTAATTCGATTGGTATATAATTTTTTTTATGGCTGATTACATTTCGTGTAACTGGTCTGACAGATAAGCAGTTCATGTTAGAGAATAGTAATTTGTTACTTTAATAGAACCTAAAAAATATTTATATTTTTGGGCATTTCATTAAAAATGGGATTGTATTAATTTCTTTTTTTTTAAATTTATGTATAGGTAGTACTACTTCTGTATGTTACGAGGATTTGGGGATTTTATACAATTCTGAGAGGCAGTATAAAGATTATTTTTGATCGTGGCTTGGGTCAAGGTATTGGTGTGAAGGTTTGTCAGTGTGCATGTAAAAGTAGGCAAAACTATAATATAGAAACGTTTTATCAAGACGAAAATTTTTATTATTAGGTTTAATTCATTGTTATTGAATGCTTACTTGAATTATTTGAATTACATTTCAAATAGATACTTGTATCACAAATACACAGTTACGGACACTACAAACTTGGGCAGCAATCAAAGGCTTCAGGTAGTCAGAAATATTTTTTTGGAGTTTGGGGTTGAGCGAAGATCATAAAAATGGCAAAATTTGTAAGATTCTAGGGTCGTAACATGAAGACATAGTGCTGTATTTTATACTTAATAAGGTAAAAGTGGTGTACGATTAAAAATAAATCGACTAGTTGTATAGCGTTCTGGTGGATTGTACAGCATTTTTATTACACGCACAGTGTACACATTTTAAAATGTTACAACTTTTTATAAAATTAAATAAAATATGCCAAGCACGCGTGTCTGGTAGATCTCTGTAAACATAAATAAGGGATATACTAAACCAGTGATTCTCAAACTTTTATATTTTGCGTTTACTTTTTTTACCTTAGATAATTCTGCCTCCTCAACGCAGACAATATACAAGGTGATACATTTACAACTTAAAAAACTGTGATGTGGCCCAACTACATCATTTTTGCGATCACGTGTTTCTTTTAGTGTCATACGTACAGTTTTGTTTTGTTACACTTTTATTTTTATTTAAGCTCTTCAAAAATTTGTCAAAATTGATTGAAAATGTTAAAATATACCACACAAAATAGTGAATGTTTTTCGATGAGAAGTTTATTAGAAATGCTGCATATTTTGAGGCTATCGCAAGAAATTATAAGATGCGTTTTGAACGGCATTCAAACGTAAATGTCCGGTCAATATTTTTGAATATTAGAAATGGAAGTCAACTTGGTCAATTTTGGATGATTCGCAAATACTTAATGATCTTAAAGAATCCAATCAAAAATAAATACCTATCATCGACTTCTCACGAAGTTCTGTTTAACATTATAAATTTTTTTTTTAGAAAGACTTGGGCGTTTGATTCGTCTATTGCTGCACTTTTCGAAAACATAGTTACAAAATTATGTTTTTCTAACACTCGCTGCGAAAGTTTGATTCTCGACCGCGGTTGTAATGTGATCGATTTCTCAATGACAGAATAGAGGATAGTTTCGTCGTTCCTTTCTTCTCTGGTGTGGAAAGTGCCTACTGTCGTTCTTTTCTCTTGCAGTTCCTTTACTTTCTGTACTCTAAAACACTACAGTTCGTTTTAGTATTTACTGCCAGTTTATTTATATAATTACACAATTTAAATAAAAGTAGCCAGCGTATTAAATTAATGTTCTTTATTGATAGTTCTTCCTTAAGGCATGTCATTTGTTTTTTTTTATTGTGAAAAATTAAATTTTTGATTATTATTTACGATAATTTGAGTGTTTCTCTCAAATCAGACTTTCGCACAGGATGTTACAAAAAATATTGTTCGATTCGTATATGTCAAACTAGGGACCCGGTAGACGTAGACAGTGCTTGTCTAAGGTTACGATGCATTCACGACGGCATCTGGTTTGCTTACACATACTCGGCTATCGGCTAGTATGTAGACTATGCGTACCCGATCCCACAGTAAATGCGTCATAATCTTAGCCTAGTGTTGTCAAATCTAAGCCTACCGAAATCACTCGCTTTACGCATATATATCGAAAGTATCTATTTTGAAGTTATTGTGCTATCTATAGTAATAAAGTTTTGTTTTTCAAGTTGTAACTAAGCCACCCCGTAAGTTAGATCAGAATAATCAAATATGTTTTAATTGCAATTAGAATTAATTTATTTTGATTATAATTTGTGAATTGTAAGTCGTAATTAAGTTTTGTAAGTAGTCAACACTAATTGTCTTGTCGAAAATATGAGTATAGGGTGTATTTATATATCTTATTATGAAACTTTAAAAGGCACATTTTAAAGCATTCAAAAGACCTTATATATTATAATAACGTAACAAAAAATAAATCGAAATAAAGTTACGCCAAATTCAAATATGTTACGATATGCAAATGCTCTTTGTTTATGGTAGGCGCCGCATTCACAGCATCCATAGACCGCACGCCACTGATGTATACAGGGTTAACGGTAAATAAATACTGAACTTAAGCAGCTGATCTTGACACTAACTGAACAATAAAGGCTACTTGCAATGGGTCCTACATTTTACGATTTTAAGCAAATACATACATTTGGATTTCATTAAAAATGGCAATAAAATTTAGGAAAATGAGATCATTTAGTACGTGTCTTATCGCAAATTTATTTTATTGTTTAGATGTTTTGTTTCATGATAAATACGGTTATTTAGTTTTCATATGTAGGTACGTGCAAAGTAGGATAGTTATTTCAAGGAAAATTTTAAAATGTCTATACTAAATTCAGGTAACATAAAAATACTTATTTAAATACAAAATTTAAACAAATTTATTCCCTTATAAATGCATGTTATTCCACTATAATAATTTGTTTATAAATATTGGTAACACGTTTTTGAAAGTTCTTGAAAAGTACTAAACGCAAACGGGACAGCCCTTGTTTATTATCACCTTATTTATATGATAATGAAACAATTAATACTTATCAGAAAAATTAAATTACGTGGCCTTGAACCTTAAAAACTAATAAAAAATAACATCGGTAATCAAACTCGAAAGAGTTAAATTAATGACATTGTCAGTTTTATTCTTCTGCTATACAAAAACATTGTAATTTGCGTTTGTCAAGTTATATAATCAAAAACACATTAAAGAAATAATAAAGATTAGCAGTTGTATTTCGCGTTCTGATTTAGTACATTGTTGCCAAACGGCATTTCACCTAATAAAGATTTTATTACATATTTTTGAATAGAATTTTATATTCCGATTACCCATATGGTTATTTGATTTGAGGTATATTTTTGTTTAGTTTAGGGTCACGTATTAGCAGGTTCGTCCTGTATATATTTAAATTAAAACATATTGGTGTGGTTAAAGTTTTATAAGTGAAGCGCCAAGTATTAATAGAAAAATGTAAATGAAAGTTAAGTTCACTTCCTATATTGGCCAAAAAATGAACCATTTATACAGGGTGTTTCCGAAGATATATCAGAGCCGAAAAGGGGTGGTTGGGGACAATTAATGAAAGACATTTTCAAAAGAAACACATCGAATCGATCTAGTATGGAGAAATTAAAAAAATTCAATTTTTTTCTCAAAAACTGTTTTGGAACCTCTAGCTTTTTTCTATTTATAAAACAAGGGTAATTGAAAGGTTTTTAAAATTATAAAGATCGCCCACGTTTTTTAATCTTGCAGGTTTTATTTATTGTTCGATAAGCTTTTATTATAAAGATAAACTTCTGCTCGGAAATTTATCCTTGAACTTCATTTCGACCTATAATTTTGATTACAAATGAAAGACAAACTAACCTACCGTAATTTTTACCATTTACATTTAAATAAGTAATAATTCATCTACAAAAAAAGGGCTAAAGAAAGCGGTATGTGAACTAATGCGCCAGCGACCTGGGGTTAAAACCACGCTATAACTACTATTTGTCAGCAAAGCAAAGTTTTTTTAGTATTTAAAATTATATTTTTTTAACGCTTTGGTTTTTATTCAAGTTTTCATTAACACAAAATACAAAATTTTAACTATTTCTTCTAATACGACATAAATTTTGTCAGATATCCACTCGTACAAGGTGGTGACGTCAAATAACAATCAGAGCTTATTCTCCGGTAGCCAAATAATTGACCTTCAAGGGTGAAGCCAGCTGCCTGGAATGAATGCCGCCGCGAGATAATCTTAAAAAAGCGATATCAGCGATTTCTTAGCGTTTCTTAGATCATCAGCTATTAATGTATTTATCGTTGTTTTTTTTGTTACGGTATTTATGTTAGGCAATATTTGTCCCCTATTATTCTTGAACTTGAATTTAATTCTCTTTACACCGATTTAATATTTTAAATTTAACACGTTTAACCCCGTAAAAAACCGTTACTTTATAGGTTCTTAAAAGAAAAATAAGAAGTACGTTTAATTGCATTATTTATTCGTACAGTATAAATTCTTTTATGTAAATAACATCTTTTTTGATGCATTGGTTTTTATTCAAGTGCTCATTAATTTTTTTTTTTAAATAAATACACAAAATGTTTTTATTATAAGGTGATTATGATAATAAAATTTAATACAGTTTGGAAAGTTGTCTTATGGCAAAAACCACCCCAAAATTGTCTGTTTTTTACAACACTTACTTTCATAAGTCGTGTTTTACAATGATTAACAAAAGAATCGGAAGTCTCTTTTTAAAAAGGAAAGAAGTGTTAAAGCTGATAAAGAGTGAAACTCGATATTTTAACTCAGGCACGTTTGTTTTAAAAATTAAAATAATTTATGAGCAATTCTATTTATGTGTGTATAATAACATGAATTGTTTTATTGTTTGAGGTCGTCGGATATGTTTCTTAATTAGCCAATTTAACGTTGTCATAGGTCAAAAAACCTGCGGTTCTCAAAATATGGTCTGAATTTTTATTTTGCTATAACTTTGTCAAATTAATGAATTTAGAAATATTACCAAGTAGAAAGTCTTCCAGAGGAAGCGTGGCGCAAGTGGTTTAGTGTTTGGGCTGCTGCGCTAGCGAGGTGGATTCGAAGTGGTTCGAATCCCCGCGCCGACCATCGAAAATTTTTCACGCTCCTCTTCTCTTCGCAAGGCTGAGCACCTGGCAAGAGTAAAACTGCTCGAAAAATTTTCCCTAGAAATTGCCGTTGTTCGCAACCCACGTAAAACTGTAGGTGCCTTGAATCTTTGAAACACTACAACATTCACAACAAAGTTTCAAGCGGGGAAAACGCCTAAACCTGATACAGGTATAAAAAGGCGCCAACAACAAGAAAGTCTTCCAAAAAATCCCCTCCACCACCTTTTTTCCGGTTCTGATAACTAGTCGTAAACACCCTGGAGATAAAGGCTGTGATAATAAAATAGTTTTGTTAATGTGTTTGTATCAAATTCTTTACAAAATACAGTAAAGTCTCCATTATCCCAATTAATGTGAATCGAAAACTAGCGGCGGTTTCTGGAAGAGGGGGGTTATTTTTCGATTGCTTGTTTATTTTTATTTTTAAAACTTACCAATATTTCAAGCACACAAACAAGTTAAGTTAAGTTTTTTCTTTTTTAAAATATCCCCCCTCCCCCCAAGTCAGTTGGCAGGAAACGCCTTTGCTAAAAACCGCCCGTATAAACAAAAACTCGGATAATGCAGAAAATAAAAAGACGTAAGGGAAGGTGGCCTAAAGGGGGTAACGGTCCGTATGTGGATATATTATATATTAGCTGGAATTTATATGTGTATTTAGGGGAGAGTAACCTATATTGAACCGGTGCTTAAATTGTACCACTTCTGTATTTCTACCAATTAAAACTATTTTTTACATTGGCAACAAAAAAAGAGGCAAACAGAGTGACATTAGCACTCTGACATTTTGTACCGACGTTTGACAATATTATATGACTGTGGCAGAAAAAAAATTCTTTTTGAGCTGTATTTATGTTAATTTTGGTTATGTTGTCTAAGGAGCTTATTCATCGTAACGGTAAGTTATAATTTTATAAGACATTCTATATGAGAGTAAATTTTATACTGTTTTGTGTACTGGTAAACGAATACAAATCTGATGAAGTTATGTTTTTATTTTTTATGACAAATTGTAAACATACCATGGTCCGTATATTGGACCGCTCCCGAGTTCCTAAATTGGACCGGTCCAATTAATGCAACTGCTTTTGTTATAAAATACTTCACCGAAGATTAAAGATTTCGTATTCATCAAACTTTTTCATTACGATAGCAATTTAGACTAAATTTCGAAAAAAGGTAATTCGGATAACTCTGAAACTTTAGTGAAAATTTTTAAAATTTTCATCTTTGTAAATCGTGTAAAAGCGTAATCGTGTAAAACAAGTAACGTGTAAATCAAGGCATAGGTGTAGTGTTTATTGTAGATTTTGATTAAAATCCGAGTGTACAATTTTGTCTTGGGAAAATAAGCACTTTTCTCTGAAATGTACACATACGTTGTTTTAATTGGGTACATCGCTCTTTTCTTTTTAAATTCAAAAATTAATGTAAACAAATACGAGGATGCGCACGTTCGAGCGAAAAGTGACACATTTCCGTGAGAGGGAAGCAAATAAAGCGTGCAGCTCAAATATGGACACTAGGTTTTAAGCACAATTCACAATAATTAATTAACTTTCTAAGCAATTTTAATTAAAAATTACAAGATTGTATTTAAACCAGAAATACCAAATCTTTGATTTAGTGTTTTCAAAATAGAAAATAGAAAATTTAAATTTAAGTTTTTGATTTGAAAGAGAGATGATTAATATAAACATATCCGATAAATATGAGAATGTGCACATTCGAGCGAAAAGTAGCACATTTTCGAGCAAGGGAAGCAAATGAAGTGTGACGCGGAGCGGCGCGCTTCCTTTTCCCGAGATCGTAATGTACCACTTTGAGGTGCACTTTCGGTTTTAAGCATGATTTACAATAATTAATTTACTTTCTTAGATTGTTAATTTCATACTGTCGATTTTTCGTGCAACTTTCGTTGCCTGCTAAAATTTTACTCTTAACGCGCCGAAAGAAGTATAACTTCAAAATATTTGTTTTTTCAAGATTGAATATGGTCCAATAATAGCGGACCAGAGCAACAGGAGTGCTGCCGAACAGGCCATAAAGCGTATTAGCTTAAGGCCCTATTATGTTAATTCATCTTTGTCAGTGCAACTACACATGTATTATTTATCTATTTTTTGCCTAACTTTGAAGCTTCTACGACCAGGTCGTTTTATATAAAAATCGAAGTGTAGCTCGCCCTTATAAGGGAAGACCAACAAATAAACCGATTCCACTTTATTAAAAAGGAAAAAACGATTCTAATTGATTTCTATGTACTTCGAATACGTGACGTGGTTTTCTAAATTCCATGTAATAAATAAATTCTCTAACCTTTAGAAAATCTCTGAGCCAAACGACTTCCGGTTTGGGATCTCCAATCACTTCGCAAAATATCGTTACGTCGTCCCCTTCGTAAGCTTCTGTCGAAAGGGGCTTCTTCAAAAATTTCGGTTCCTTAGAATACCTAAAACTATATTTATTTATTTTTTCTAAACAAACACTTGGCTATCTCACGGAATGTGTTTTGCTTCTTCCTCCGTTGGTTTGTTAATGGTGTCTTCAAGAATATCGACTTTTGCGCTTGCCTCTGCAGTTCCTGCCTCATTTACTGCTATACACATGTAAATCCCCGAATCCTTAGCTTTTAATTTTGCCAAAAATAGCTCTACGAAGCCATCGTGATTTATGGTCATCGAAAGATTACGATTTGGACGAAGACGAATCTGTGTAAATTTTTTTGTAAAAAGAATGTTTTAAAAATTAAAAATTTTCGTACCCCATTTCTGTACCAAATTATTGTAACTGCAGGATAAGCTTCCACACAAGCTGAGAGGTGGAGGTCTTCTCCAGCTTTAAGAGTTGCTATGCTGGGTTCCAGAGGTCGATAAAAACGAGGTACCATATAGGCCCTAATACCTTTATCTACAATTAATCTACACCGACAAGAAACGGAACCGTGGATGTTGGATGCAGAAACGCAATATACTCCAGAGTCTTCAAGAACTGTTTTGTCGATTTCAAGTGTGTAAAATTTATCGTCTCTTAAGAATTTATGCCTTTCGCTTTGTACAATTTCTTTCCCATCAAAAGTCCACGTTACGGTAGGGGTTGGATGGCCTGAGACTTGGCAAGTTAAAAGGACCGGATACGTAAATTGCACCCTCCTATCTTTTAATCGCATCGTAAATTGGGGTGCAGCTTCCAACGCCTTTTCGCTTTGGCTAAAAGATTTACTGGATTAAAAAAAGAGAATGATAAATAGACAAAAACAGTGGCGCACCCAGGAGAAGGGCTACGGGGCTACAACGCGTCCTAGAACTTCCTAGAAATACAAATTAACTGCAACGTGAATTACTTTATTAAAAAAGTTATTATTGTTTTTTTTTTAATTTATGTAAAATATTAGATGTCTCAAGAAGATTCGCCACTGTGGTTTTATACTTTTTAAATAAGCATTTTCTAAAAGCAAATTAATTATTGTGAATCGTGATTAAAATCAAGAGCACATTTGAGCAAAAAGTGCCACATTGCCGTTCTCGGGGAATGTACTCTTCTCTTTTAAATCAAAAAAAATATTTTTTGACCAGTTTGATTAGATTGTTTTGATTTGAGAGAGAGAAAATGAATGTAGACTAACACAAGGAAACTAGATACGTGCCACTTCGAGCGAAAAGTGGCACATTTCACACCAAGAGATTAATTTTTCCGATATCGCATTGTGGAACTTTGAGTCCGATTGTGCACAGTTGGTTTTAAGCATGATTCCCAATAATTTATTTATTTTCTAAAATATTTTCGAACAAAGTGCAAGGACACTATTTAAACCATCGAAGGCTACACTCCCCATAATTAAAGACCAATTTACTGTAGGTCAGTTCCTTAATGAAAAAAATAAAAATTGTTTTGGAAGATTACATAAAGAAATGGCATCGGTTTTATAATTTTTAAATAAAAATTGTTTTAAATTACATTTGTTGTTATGAATGGTGCTTAATGTCTTCTGTGCACATTCGAGCTCAATGTGGCACATTCCGATTTCGGAATATTAATGTCTTGCTCGAAAATGTGCCACTTATCGCTCGAAAACACGCGTGCGTGATTTGATTCGATTATTTTGATTTGAAGGAAAATATCAATATAGACAAATTCAATAAAACAAAAATTTTAGATGCGCCACTGGAGAATAAATTTACCTTTTTAATTTAGCGTCCGCTTCTAAAATTTTAATATCGTCAACAACACAAAGGCGGGTAAACGTCGACACCCTTCCAACTTTATTGCTTGCTTCGCACGTGTATTGTCCGGAATCATTTTCGTTTAATTTATCGATGGTTAAATAACAATTACCGCCCTTATATAAGACTGTATAACGTTCGTCGTTATCGGAATTTACTTCTATCCCGCTGAAATACCAGGTTGTCGAAGGGGTTGGTTCTCCACGTACCTAAGTTTAAAAATTTAATATTTAATATTACTTTTAATTTACATAAATAAAATAGGGTACCTGACATTCCAAGGTAACATTGTCACCCCTAAGTGCCTTTACTTGTGAAGATAATATTTTTTCAAATTCTGGCAATTCGGCGCATTTATTTAAAAAAATAGGGGCCGACTGAACAGATTCGCCCCATCCATATCTATTTCGGGGGGTTATTCTAAATTGGTATTCTTCATCCGGTTTCAAGTTGAAGGCATCGAATGTGTTACTTCCAGCAATGCCAATTTCTTTCCAGCGGGCACCTTCGCCACCTGGCATCCAAATTTCAACCCTGTAAGCCACGACGGGTGCTGCTCCTTTGTGTTCCGTTTTGCCCCATGATAGGGACACCCAGTTACGACCACTGTCCGTGACGATCGGTGCACTTGATATAGGTCCAGGTACATCTGACGAAATTTAGAAAAAAATAAGTTATAATCGTACACATTACAATTTTACCCTGATTTTCAACGAGGTAGTGCAGAAATTCGGAAATTAAAGAAAGGCGCGAGTTCCAAGTGCTGCGCAAACTTGCTAAAGACGATTTTAAAACACTTGTTGTGTCAATTATTGTCATATTTACGGAACGGTGTGGTAATTTTAAAGTACGGAAGGCTACTGACCTAAATATTTTTAGTAAATATGTGGAAGCTATAAATTTTGGCAGAGGGCTGACTCATCTTGCAAAAATACGCAGGTATTTACGAGGTGCAACAAAAAATGAAGTACTTTTATAAGAAACATTTAGAGAAATTAAAAAGTTTTCATATTTTTATTAAATTAAAAATACATACATGGACCTGCAGTAGGGAAAAATCAGGGTTTGTAGACTTACGCTCAGAATTTCAGTGCATGATTAACCATTCGTTTGCGCTAACGCCTGTTTAAGGCTGCGCACAACCATGTTTTTTACATACTGCGCAGCCTTAAACAGGCGTTAGCGCAAACGAATGGTTAATCATCCACTGAAATTCTGGGCGTTAATGTTTAGATTAGAAGGTGTAAAAAATTTATATTTGACTTTAGCCAAAAATATGAATTGTTGCCTTTTAAACATGAAAAAATTTTGTTGTAATTTTTATTGAAAGTAAGACAAAGAAGATTTTTTTTTAAAATCGTTGTCAAACAACTTCGTTCTTGGAGTTGCATGACAGGTTGTATGGGGTAGATTAATCAAAAGAATAATTTTTACCTAACCTCACAAAAAAGACGCTAGCAATATAAAATTTAATGATTATGATTGCTTTACTAAAATATATTATATTTGTCTTTCGGGATTGCTTTTAGAAAAATAGTACTCTGAAGAAAAAATTGTAATATGTATAGCATTAGACACTTCTTCTCTGCGGTGTGTGCTTGAAACACGCAAAAAATAAAATTTAAAACACAACTAAAAACTTTTTCTTCGCCACTCCTCAAAATTTGGTTCCCTAAGCAGGTGGTTCGTTGTCTAAATAGAGTCCCCAAACTATTTGTGTATTGAAAGTGCTAAGTAAACCGGATTAAAAAAAATATTCACATAAGAATTATCATAAATTATACGGATTTATGCATTTGGATGTAGAATGAGAGATGCTATTTTTCAAAGCACCAACTGGTCGAAAATAAAAAGTTTTGTAAGATTTGGAAATAACAGTTTTATTTAGTGTTTCTGTTTATTTTTATTTAGATCATTTACGAAGGAGTGCAACTTCGATGCTTGCCCTAGACGTAATTTCTGATTGGTACGTCACTGGTTACAATGTACCTAACAAGAAGTACGCAACATGTTAGGCTTGATAGATTCCAAGGCTTTGAGAGTGAGTTATCTCACCCCTATATTCAACCATCTCCGGTTCCGCTATTATTTTTTCTTATTTCTTTGCTAACGCGTATCTATGACCTTTATGATATAAGCAATTATTGGGTTGACAAGGAAGTAATTTCGGATTTCGCAAATCGATGGCATTACAATTTTTTTAAATCACTTTGATCAATGTGTTAACTTTTTCCGCTTGACAGTTGACAGTGGTAACTTTTAACTTACTTTGAAAACAAGTTGCTTTGTATTTGATTTACATTTTGTTAGTTCAGTGTCAAATTAAACATGGAGCGCAAAAACGAATATTTACGCCATATTTTGCTTCGGAGACTCACAATCACTTATATCAAGCTTATGATGATAAATGCTTAACAGAAAGCACGTGTCAGAATTGGTTTAAAAAATTTCGTTTTAGAAATTTTTCACTTAAAGATGGACTAACGTTCTGGTCGACCAACTGAAATTAATAATGATCAAATCAAAGCTACAATTGAAGCAGATTGTCATATAACTGTGAGAAAAAATTCAAAGACATTAAATGTATCATACACAACAATAAGAAATTATTTAAATTGTCTTGGACTTGTTAAGAACCTCAATATTTGGGTTTCACATGAATTGAAATTTAACACAACGAATGAATATTTGTGATATCCATCTCACATACAACGAAATTGATTCTATTTTAAAACGAATTATCTCTGGTGATGAAAAATGGATTTTCTACAATAGTATTAATCGAAAATAATCATTGTGAAAAAACATTATACGATCGAGTGAGAAATGAAAAAATTCGTGAGGATATGGGAGTGGACTCCACACTGTACGACAAAATAGAACAACAAAAACTAAAGTGGTACGGACATATGAGGAGAATGCCAAACGACAGGTTACCGATAAAGTGCTGGAAATGAAAACCAAATAGAAGAAGGAGACGTGGCCGACCAAGACTGAAATGGGAAGACCAGATTAAATTGGCAATGAAGAGACGAAATATGGAAGAAGAAACAATATTTGACAAAAAGAAATGGAAGCTGGGTTGCGGGAAACGGCGAGAGGCAGCTGTATAAAAAACCGCTTATATATATATATCATTGGCCAAGCAGGATGAACCAGCACAAGCCACATCAAAAGCTGAACTGCATCGGAAAAAGATAATGCTTTGAGTTTGCCTGGATCATAAAGGTGTTGTGTGTTTTGAACTGCTTCTAACGAACCAAACAATCAATTCATATGTTTTTTGTCAATAACTGATAAAATTGGAGGAAGCAAGGATAAACGGCCAGAATTGGTTAATCATAAAGGCTTTATGTTCCACCATGACAAGGCTCGACCTCACACATCTTTAGTAACTGCACCCACCATATAGCTCTGACATTGCAACATCAGATTCTTATTTATTTTGGTTTTTACAAAACTCTTTAAATGGTAAAAATTTCAAACTAAAAAACCGAAATTAGTTTCTTGCCAACCCGATAATATAAATATTGGAAATTATAGGTAACCTTCCTACAACACGATAGATTAGTTCCTAAAAAAGAAGATTACCTTCCGAAACTAATTAAAAATAAAGACTTAATAATTTTTTAAATCCATACAAGAAATTTAGATTTTATTACAAATATAAATATTCTATTAAACCTGTTACATTTGTCGATAATTTAAATATATAGTGCATTGTAGTTTTTGAGAAAAACGTAATGAAGTAGAAATCTTCAAATACAACAAATTTATAAAAAGTAATAGTTCAATAATCTGAGTCTTGTTGGAGAAAGCGTCTTAATTAAAATGGAATTCGAATATTTCCTTAATTGTATTTTATTTTTTTATGTCTGTATGAAAACTTATGTGTATCATGTGTCAATAATGTGTACTTAATTTCGATTTCTAAATACATAAAAAAGATTAAATAATAGAAGTAAAAGATTTCTGCTAATATCGAATTAGATTACAGAGAAACTCTGCTGTAAGAGGGTTACCTGTACTTTAAGTTTTTGAAATCTTTATTTGTGTTTGTTCACGTTTTTCTATGCTTAATTTTTATAAAATCTCGACTCACCAGTAAAATAGCGCCTCTCTTGATAACTTGCAATATTTTTAAAAATAGTCAAACTGCTCTCGCGATTTGGTGTCAAAGAACGCGCCCTTTGTCTTTGCCTAACGGTGAAGAAAGCCCTATCACAGCCGTATCGGTTTTTAGCTAAAATGCAATAAGTTCCCATGTCATCCTCTGTCGTTCTTTTTAGGGTAAACCTCATGTAATCGTCGGAAGTTTCTTTTAAACTGCGATGGTTATTGGTTAAATCTCGTAGGCCTTTCATCCATGTAACTGAATTATTCAAGAAAAAAATTATATAAAACATTTTCTTTTTTTTTAAAGAGTTACCTTTTGGTTTTGGTTCTCCACAAACCCTACAAGAAACAACGATATCTTCACCAGTGGCTACACACATAACTTTTTCAGGTCGTGATTTAAACATTGCTGGTTTCCCATCTCTTACGCTAAAAGGATCGATGACATGAACAAAAGCAGAGGTATCGATGAATCCGTAAAGATTAGATGCCTTAAAAGCATATTTTCCAGCATCTGCTTCAGAGGCGCTTGGAAAAACTAAAGTGTAGACCCCATATTCGGAGAAAGTTCTATGTCTCGTAGAAGCTGTTGGCAAAGGTTTGTTTTCCTTGTACCAAGTAACCTCTGTAGGCGAACCTCGCACTTTAACTTGAAGAGCCCACGTGCCCCCAGATGGAACTAGATTATCGGTTAGTACTCCTGCAAAATGTGGCCTTCTGGAGTCAGTTGTAGGTCTTGGAATGCTGGCTTTATTTAATTGTTTTGCCAAATGCTCTTCTTTACTTTCAAAGTAGACTTCGTGTGAGATTTCGTCTCCCCAGTAATCATTTTCAGCTTTGCAAGTGTACGTTCCTTTGTCTTGTGACGTAGGATTCTTGATGATTAGTCTGCAGATACCGTCGGCGAGGTGATGTTGGATATTACGCTCGCTGGAGGAAATCTCTTTTTTGTTCATCTGCCAAGAGATCGTTGGGGTTGGGTGGCCTCTAACTCTACATTCGAGAATTAATTCGTCGCTTGCGATTTTATACATGTCTTTAATTGACCGAGTAAAAACAGGTTGTAAGGGGGTGACATCGAAAGAAGGATATATTTTAAGCTTGCTCTTTGTAGTGCAACATCCGTGGTGATTACTCACGACACAGCTATATTCAGCTTCATCATCAGGAATTGAGTTTAAAATTTCAAGGGTGAAGAGTCCATTAGAGTTGGATATTTTGTACTTGTCACCATTGTCGATTTTTTGAATATTTTTGAACCATTCTTCTTGAAGAGGTTCTTCTCCCAAAGCACTGCAGGTTAATTTCATTCTTGAAGATTCGGTGGCTCTTAAATCTTTAAGAGTGGTAATGAAATAGGGCTTTTTATGAATGTCTCGTGGGCCATGTGATATTTTTTGAGCAGGTGTTTCTTCTACCGGAGTAGATATAATTTTAGGCATAGTTTGAAGAAAAGTATCATTTTGATTAATATTATCTTTGATGTTTTCGGTGGTAGGCGAAACTTGCTTATCTTTCTTGGATTTTGAAAGCTTTTTGGTATCTTTCCTTTCTTTCGATTCCATTATTTCTTTATTAGCTTCGTCAGATTTAGATTCGTCAGCTTTTTCTTTGATTGTTGCTTTTTTATCAGGTTTTTCCGAAATATTTTTAATTTCTTCCGTTACCGGTGTTGTAATTTTAGATTTTGTAGACGTTGGTTCTATTTTTTTTTCTTGTGATGTTTGTTGGTCGTCTATTTTATGTTCGTTTGCTTTTTCTGGTGATTTTTCTTTTATTAGTTTTTCGATCTCTTGTGGTTTGGTATCGTTGATTGATTTGTTCTTTAAAATATCAGCGTTTATGAGATTTTCTTGGGTATCTTTTAGGTTTCCAGTGTCTTTCGAATCGTTTGTCTCAAATATTTTATCAATAGATTTTTTCTTTCTTTTCTCGGGACTTTTTCTATCTGTTTTTGCGTCTTTCGGGCTCTCTTTTTTATCCTCTGGTGTTTTTTCTGTAAGTAGTTCATTTTTGATTTCTTTTTCAGAAGATGGTGATTTTTCCTTTGTCTTATCCATTGATCTTTTCAGTTCTTCTGCTTCTCTATCTTTTGCTTTATCTGTTGATTTTTTTCGTTTAGATTTAGTTTCTTTATCTGAAGATTTTAATTTTTCGGCGGTTTTGTCTTTAGGTATTTGTTTTGCATCTTTGGTACTCTTATCGGCGCTTTCTTTGTTTTTATTAAGATCTTTTTCCTCAACTTTGATTCCAATTTGGTTTTGTTTTTCAGGTTCAATTACAGGTTGTGGATCTTTGTCTTTTACTTTATCGATTGAACTTTTTCGAGTAGTTTTAGTTTTATCTTTATTTTCTTCGTCAGTTTTACTTTGTGTTTTATCTTGTGTTATTTTAGATATTTGATCTTCATCTTGTTTTTCTTTATTTGATTTATCAAATAATTCTTGTTTTGTTTTTGTATCTGCTTTGTCTTTTTCAACTGATGCCTCTTTTTCTGCAGCTTTCTTTTGTTCTTTCGCTTTTTCTTTATCTAATTTCACTAATTGTTCTTCGGCTTTATTCTTTAGCATTTCTGTAATTAATTTAGACAACTCTTGTAAAGGAGTTTTAATCTTAACTAAATCTATGTCTTCTTTATTTATAAAAACTTCTTTTTTATGTTCTTGTAACTTTCCAAAAAATTCATTCAAATTAACTTCAATGTTTTTTAAGTATTCTGAATATTCAGGAATCGATTTTATTGAAGCAATTTTTTTATTTGATTCCTTGCATTTTGTTAACATGTCCTTTAAAGTGTTTGTAGTTATTGGCTTTAAAATTGCCGCTTCATCGATTTTACTTAAATCTTCAGCTAATTTTGTTAAAGAAGGTTTTAAATCCACTAATTCACTTATTTTAGTTTCTTTAATAACTTTTTCATTATTTTCTAGAATTGTGCAAAAATCTCTGATTGGTTTTATAATTGTTTTACAATTTTTAATTGCATTAATTTGAGTGTCGATTATTTCCAAGTTGTTTAGTTTTTCGACGGTACCTTTTAAGGTTTTAAATGAAGCGCAAAGCGTTTGAAAATATTGACCCTTTTCTTCAATATTTTCTACGGAATTAAATTTACAGGCTTTGAATTCTTTGGCAGTATCTTCTAATGGTTTTGCTTCCAAACTAAATATAGGTTTTTTACCAAACTCTTGATTTGTTTTTATTAAAATATTTGATAAATTTTCAAAGTTCTTTGTGCTTTCTTGAAGTTTTGATTTAATAGTGTTTTCTGTGTCTTCATTAGTAAACGTTTCGATTAAATTAGAAAAATCTTTTAAGGGTTGTTTTAGGTTGCTAAGAAGTGGTTGTAATTCGAGTTGGGGTGGGAGCTCTTCAATCGTTTTATGACACAGTTTTATGTCTTCTTTATGCGCGTTTAATAGATTCGCGATTTCTGGTAATGGTTTGACATCTTTTATAATTTTCGAAATCTCTTCTGTTGTCTTTTTTAACGGTTCTTGAAGTGGTGGAGGTGCAGCTTTAACGGCTTTTCCGAAAGCTGTTTTGTTTTCTGTTAAAATTTTACATAATTCTTTTTTAGAATCGGAACTGGCTTTGGTGATGTTTAATAAACTCTCTAAGGGCGTTTGTAGTATTTTAGATATACTCGTTAAAGATTGATCTCCAGTTTCGGAAGTTTTGTGAAGTAAATCTAGAGGTGTTTTTAAAGCTTTGGTAAACTTTATATTTTTAACATTTTTAGATAAGTTATCTAAAAGTGACAAGAATTCTATGTCCTCTTTTAATTCCTCGGTGGCTTTCTGTAGCTCCTTTAGGGGTTGTTTTATATTCTCAAAGCTCTCCAAGTTTGTGGAACACGTTTTTTCTGTAACATTCCTAACAGAGTCCAATTCGTTTAATATATTTGATCTATCACCTACTTGTAGAGTGTTAAGAGATTTTTCTAAATTTTGTAAAGCGATAGCGGTTTCATTTGAAACATCGACAGTTTCAAATTTGGAGGCACTCTCCTCAATTTTGCCCAGAGCGCTCTGTAGAGACGTAAATATGCAATTTAATTTATTGTTTAAAATTTGATCTTTTTCAGTTTTCTGTAATCTGGTTATATCGTCAACAAGTTGGCGCGCTATTTTAATATCTTTCCTATCCTTTGTTAATTTCTGAAGTAAATTTAAGAGTTCTTTTAAGGGCCTCTCGATGATTTTGAGTTCCTGTAAGTTGCCAATTGTGAGCAAAGTATCCTCAATTTTAATGGAAAGATTACTCATCGATTTTTTAATGGATGAACTTTGTTTATCATCTGCACATTGGATGGCGTTTGCCAGGCATTGCAATGGCTCTTGTAATGTGTTAATTTTCGTAAATTCATCCTCTGATATATCTGCTGTTTCTTGATTTTGGCCTAAGCTTTCGATCACTCCCAAATTTTCTTTTAAGAAAATTAATGGTTGTTTAAGAACATTAACTTTCTCTGATTTTAATTCTACCAATTTACTAATTGAGCTTTTTACATTTTCCACAAACTTCAAGTCGTATCTTTCTTCTAAAGTTTTTTGAACCTCAGAGAGGGTAGCTGAAAGACTTGTTAAAGGTTTCAATGTTATTTTTGAAGTTTTAATTTTATCGATAAAGGTTTTCAGTTCCTTAAGGCTCTTGGAAAGAATTATTTTCTGTTTTCCCAGTGGTTTAGAAGCACTCACTGTCGCTAGAACTTCTTTTACATCGTCAGCAACAATTTTGAGCGGTTTACTAAGAGTTTTAAAATCCTTAGCTTGCTCTTCAGTAAATTTAAGTTGAGACGTATCTAAAGTGTTTTTTAAAACAGTTACGGGGCCGTATAATTCGGAAATAGATAAAATCTGTTTTTCTTTTAAAGGCACTAATTCTTTAAAGTCTGTTAAATTTGCTTGTAGTTCTTGCAACGTGTTCTTCACTTCTGTAAGGGGTTGCTTTCGTAATTCTTCGGTAAAATTGACAATGCTTTGTGACAATTCTTTTAGAGGTAACTTTAATTGGTGTAAAGCTTGAGATTTTTTAAGAATCGACGACACTTCTTCATATGTCTCTGCTTTTAAAAGAGGTGGTTGTTCTGGAATGTTTTTCAAGCAGTTTGATAACATTTGGAGAGGTTCTTGCAGATCCTTAAGTTTTATCTCTTGTGACTCAGAAATGTCTTCTGAGTCTTCGTTTGAAATTGTATTTTCAACACAGTCGAGTGAAGAATTAAGTTGTGTTATCGCAGTTTCAAGAAGCGATAGACTGCTGAGATTTTTAGTAGCTTTTAAGACTTTGATGTCATTCTTGAGTAAAAGTAGGGGTTGTTTTAATTGTTGTACAACTTTCAAGTCTTTTCTAAGTTCTCTTTGTATTTTCGCGATGTTTTCTGTTACATTCTTAAGAGCTCCAGTAATAGATGTCGGTATTTCTGGCGTAGGTAAGCTTTCTATTTTACTTTTTAAAGCTTTTAAATATTTTTGAACTTCTGGATTTGTTTTTGTAAAAGAATTAGAAAGAACATCAAGGGGTTTTATGATCTCGTTCAAAATTTCAATGTTCTTCTCCAGATCTTTAGCGACTAAAGTTTCTTCCTTAAGTGCTTTTAAAGGTTGTTGTAAGTTTTGTGTACATTTTAAGTCTTGAATTTCTATTTTCTTTACTTCGTCCCAAAACTGTTGATTGCTTCTTCTAGTTTGAGGGTGAGTTTTTTCTTTAAATCTGTCTCTATCGTTTCTGCAACTTTTTGTAATTCTTTTACAGGTGCAGAAGCAGGAGTAAAAGATTTTACATTAGATATTTCAACAGCTATTGCATTTAAAGGTTCCTTAAGGTTGTGTATAGTTGCAATTTTGAGCTGTTCGGGCTGCGAGAGTTTTCCAAGCGTTTCTCTTAAGAGCCTTAATTTTTCAAAGCTTTTCTTGGAAATATCTTTAGGATTTTCTTTTACAATATCAATTTCTATTACTTTTAGAGCTTCCGAAAGATGCGACACATAAACTTGAAGTTGAGGAGATTGTATTTTAAGAAGTGTTGGTTTTATTTCCGAAATTAAAGTTAGATCATTGCGTTTCAGTGTCTTTTGGACATCATCAATTTTTTCAGCTAGAGCTTTAAGAGGTTGTGCTGCCGCATCAGTAGTCTTGGCCTTAGTTAATTTAGAGGTAAGTTTTCCTATTATAATCTTAAGGTTTTCCAGTGTAGGTTCGACTTTTTCGAACCCTTCTTGCGTTTGAATTGTTTTTTCTATGGCCTCAGCAAGTTCTTCGAGAGGTGTATGTATTTCTTGTAATTGTGCTTCGCTTTCACGTAAAACATTTTCAAAGTCAATTAAGGGTTGCTCCAATTTTGTTATTAAAGCTAAAACAGGTTCTGGTAGTTTTGATTTTAATAATTCTATGCTATTCTTAAGATGAGTTATATGTTGTTTTAATTTAACCATATTTTCGTCGGCTTTTAAGTTTTCTTCAATGTTTGAAATTAAGGATGCGATTGCTTCGAGCGGCTCGTCCATTTTAGGTAATATTTTGATTTCTGTTTTTTTGCAGAATGTTGCTAATGCTGCTAAAGGTTGTAGAAGTTTGCATTTTTCTTTTTTAATGGTGACTTTTTGAGTTGGTTCTATGAGAGAGATTATTATGTCTGTAATTTCTGTAATTGTATTTGTTGATATTTTGGAGATGTCAGCCATTATCAATTCTACGACTTTTAAAGGCTTAGATAAATCTGTAATTAATGGAATTATTTTTGATTCCCCAGATTTTGGTTTAAGCTCTTTAGTGGCCTCTTCGAATTTTGCTATTTGCTTTTTTAATTCCTTAGTTGGTTGTAGCTCTTCTGTAATTTTACTTAAAATAGCAGTAAGTGCTTTTAACGGCTCTACAGTGACTTGCTGAGCTTTCTGTTTGGACATAATCAATGAAATACTCTCGATCGAAGCCCTAAAAGCTTCCACAGCTTTTTGCAATTTCAGTTTTTCAATTTCTTTAATTCCGGCACGAAACTTTTTAATCTCATGCCTTAGTTCTCTGATGGGTTGTTTAATTCTTGTGATTGTTTCTTTAGAAGTAGATTCTAAACTTTTTTCAACATCCTCTATGTTGTGTTGAAGTTCTAAAATTATAGGCTTTTGACTTAGAAGAGAAATATCTATAACTTCTGCTCGTAATTCTTTGAGATCTGTTTGTAACAATAATATGGGTTGTTTACTTTGTAAAACCTTCTCGAGATTTTCTTGTAAGGTTGCAACTAACTCTACTTTTTGTAGAAGTTCTGGTAAGGTTTGCACACAAGCGATTCCTTCAATGTTTTTAATAATTTCTTCTGAAGCCAAAGATATATTTGCTTTTAGTGCAATTAAGGGTTGGTGTAATTCTTGTAATGAAACAATTAAGTTTTGTGTCTCCAGACTTGGTGGCTGGTCTTTGAGAAGATCGATTTTTTGTATAAGCTCCTCCACAGATACTTCTAATTTTGTTTCTTGTATATCTGCTGTTGGCAAAACTTTTTGAAGACTTTCTTTTAAATTAATGATGAGTTCTTTCTTTTCTAAAAGCTCAGGTAGAGTTTCAACTGAAGCAACTTCTTGGATGCTTTTTATCACGTCTTCAGAGGCTTTCGATGTGTTTTCTATTATCGCTTGAAGAGGTTGTTCTAATTTTAACAAAGTAACAGCTGCGTGCTTTAATTTAGAGGTTTGTGTTTGGTTCTTTAAAATTTCTATTTTCTCTAAGATTTTAACGACAGATTGTTGTACGTCCACTTTTTCGATTTTTGGTTGCTCTGGCACCTCTTGAAGACTTTGTACTAATTTTGTAATTGCTTCCTTCTTTTCCAAGAGTTTTAAAATAGTTTCGGCAGAAGCAACTTCTTCAATATTTTTCATGATTTCTTCAGATGCTGTCAAGGTATTGTTCATTATTGCTTGAAGAGGTTGTTCTAAGTTTATTAAAAAAGCAGCTACTTGTTTTGTTTTCGGCGTTGGAATTTGTCCTTTTAGAATGTTGATTTTTTCTAAGAGCCCACTAATAGGTGGTTTTATATCAACTTTAATTGTTGGTTGTAATATAGTTTCTTGAAGGCGTTCTGTTAAGTTTGCAATAGCTTCCTTCTTCTGTAAAAGTTCTGGTATCGTTTCAGCAGAAGCGACTTCTTCAATATTATTAAGTAGCTCTTCAGACGCTGTTGAGATGTTTTCCATTAAGGTTGCTAAGGGTTGCTCTATATTTCGTAATAAAATTATTAATTGTTGTGTCTGTGGTGTTTGTTTATCGACCTTTAATATTTTTATTTTTTGTAGGAGTTTGCTAAGAGGTTCTTTTGCGTCTGATCCCTTAACTCCAGTTTTTAGTATCTCTTCTTTTAAGTATTCTGTTAGTTTTGCAATAGCTTCTTTTTGTTTTAAAAGTTCTGGTATGGTTTCAAAGACGGTGATTCCTTCCAAATTTTTAATAATTTCATCGGAAGGTGTTGAGGCGTTATCGAATATTGCTTGAAGAGGTTTTTCTAGGTTTATTAAAGAAATTGCTGCTTCTTTAGTTTCAGGAGTTCGTGTTTCCTTTTTAAGATTTGTATTTTTTCTAAAAGTTTGCGAAGAGGTTGTCTTATATCTACTTTTTTGATTTCTAGTTTTATTGAAGCTTCTTGAAAACATTCTCTCAAGGTCGTAATGGCTTCTAGTTTCGTTAAAAGTTCTGATGTCGTTTCAGCTTTGGCCACTTCGTGGATACATTTTGAAACATCTTCAGACATTGTAGGTATAGTATCTACTATGGCTAGAAGGGGTTGTTCCAATTGTATCAAAGCAATAACTACATGTTTTGTTTCGGAGGTTGGTGATTGTTTCTTTAACATTTTAATTTTTTCTAAAATTTTACCAACAGATTGCTGAACATCCAATTGTGTAACTTCTGGTTTTATTATATCTTCTAGGCTTTTCGCTAACCTTATAATTGCTTCTTTTTTCTTTAAAAGTTTTGGTATTGTTTCCGCAGAAGCGACTTCTTCGATATTTTTTATAACTTCTTCAGGCGCACTCGATAGGTTGTTCAATGTTGATTGTAGGGGTTGCTCTAGTTTTATTAAAGTAGTAGCTGCTAGCTTTGTTTGAAGCGTTGGCGTCTGCATTTTCAAAATATTAATGTTTTCCAGAATTCGAACAATAGGTTGTTTTATATCAACTTCTTTAATTTGTGGTTTCTTCACGACTTCTTCCAAACTTTCTACTAACTTTACTATTGCTTGCTTCTTCTCCAAAAGCATTGGTACGGATTCTGCAGAAGCAACCTCTTCGATGTTCTTCGTCACTTCCTCAGAAAGAGTCGACGCATTGTCGATTATCGATTGTAAAGGTCTTTCTAACTTTATCAAAAAAGCAGCTGCATGCTTTGTCTCAGGAGTTGGCGTTTGCATTCTGATAACATTAATTTTTTCTAAAATTTTAGCAACTGATTGTTTCACATCTAGTTCTTCAATTTCTGGTTTAAGCGGGGCTTCTCCCAAACTTTCTACTAAATTTGCGATTGCTTCCTTCTTGTCCAAAAGCATTGGTACTGATTCAGCAGAAGCAACCTCTTCGATGTTCTTCGTCACTTCCTCAGAAAGAGTCGACGCGTTGTCTATTATCGATTGTAAAGGTTTCTCTAACTTTATCAAAGAAGCAGCTGCATGTTTTGTCTCAGGAGTTGGCGTTTGCATTCTAATAACATTAATTTTTTCTAAAATCTTTGCAACTGATTGTTTCACATCTAGTTCTTTAACTTCTGGTTTCAACATGGCTTTTCCCAAACTTTCAACTAATTTTGCTATTGCTTCCTTCTTCTCCAAAAGCATTGGTACGGATTCTGCAGAAGCAACCTCTTCGATGTTCTTCGTCACTTCCTCAGAAAGAGTCGACGCGTTGTCTATTATCGATTGTAAAGGTTTCTCTAACTTTATCAAAGAAGCAGCTGCATGTTTTGTCTCAGGAGTTGGCGTTTGCATTCTGATAACATTAATTTTTTCTAAAATCTTTGCAACTGATTGTTTCACATCTAGTTCTTTAACTTCTGGTTTCAACATGACTTCTCCCAAACTTTCTACTAATTTTGCGATTGCATCCTTTTTGTCCAAAAGCATTGGTACTGATTCTGCTGAAGCAACCTCTTCGATGCTCTTCATCATTTCTTCAGAAGGAGTCGATGCGTTGTCGATTATCGATTGTAAAGGTCTCTCTAACTTTATCAAAGAAGCAGCTGTATGCTTTGTCTCAGGAGTTGGCGTTTGCATTCTGATAACATTAATTTTTTCTAAAATCTTTGCAACTGATTGTTTCACATCTAGTTTTTTAATTTCTGGTTTAAGCGTGACTTCTCCCAAACTTTCTACTAGCTTTGCGATTGCTTCCTTTTTGTCCAAAAGCATTGGTACTGATTCTGCTGAAGCAACCTCTTCGATGCTCTTCATCATTTCCTCAGAAGGGGTCGATGCGTTGTCGATTATCGATTGTAAAGGTTTTTCCAACTTTAACAAAGAAGCAGCTGCATGTTTTGTCTCAGGAGTCGCCGTTTGCATTCTGATAACATTAATTTTTTCTAAAATTTTAGCAACTGATTGTTTCACATCTAGTTCTTCAATTTCTGGTTTAAGCGGGGCTTCTCCCAAACTTTCTACTAAATTTGCGATTGCTTCCTTCTTGTCCAAAAGCATTGGTACTGATTCAGCAGAAGCAACCTCTTCGATGTTCTTCGTCACTTCCTCAGAAAGAGTCGACGCGTTGTCTATTATCGATTGTAAAGGTTTCTCTAACTTTATCAAAGAAGCAGCTGCATGTTTTGTCTCAGGAGTTGGCGTTTGCATTCTGATAACATTAATTTTTTCTAAAATCTTTGCAACTGATTGTTTCACATCTAGTTCTTTAACTTCTGGTTTCAACATGGCTTTTCCCAAACTTTCAACTAATTTTGCTATTGCTTCCTTCTTCTCCAAAAGCATTGGTACGGATTCTGCAGAAGCAACCTCTTCGATGTTCTTCGTCACTTCCTCAGAAAGAGTCGACGCATTGTCGATTATCGATTGTAAAGGTCTTTCTAACTTTATCAAAAAAGCAGCTGCATGCTTTGTCTCAGGAGTTGGCGTTTGCATTCTGATAACATTAATTTTTTCTAAAATCTTTGCAACTGATTGTTTCACATCTAGTTCTTTAACTTCTGGTTTCAACATGACTTCTCCCAAACTTTCTACTAATTTTGCGATTGCATCCTTTTTGTCCAAAAGCATTGGTACTGATTCTGCTGAAGCAACCTCTTCGATGCTCTTCATCATTTCTTCAGAAGGAGTCGATGCGTTGTCGATTATCGATTGTAAAGGTTTTCCAACTTTATCAAAGAAGCAGCTGCATGTTTTGTCTCAGGATTTCGCCGTTTGCATTCTGATAACATTAATTTTTCTAAAATTTTGCAACTGATTGTTTCACATCTAGTTCTTCAATTTCTGGTTTAAGCGGGGCTTCTCCCAAACTTTCTACTAAATTTGCGATTGCTTCCTTCTTGTCCAAAAGCATTGGTACTGATTCAGCAGAAGCAACCTCTTCGATGCTCTTCATCATTTCCTCAGAAAGGGTCGATGCGTTGTCGATTATCGATTGTAAAGGTTTTTCCAACTTTAACAAAGAAGCAGCTGCATGTTTTGTCTCAGGAGTCGCCGTTTGCATTCTGATAACATTAATTTTTTCTAAAATTTTAGCAACTGATTGTTTCACATCTAGTTCTTCAATTTCTGGTTTAAGCGGGGCTTCTCCCAAACTTTCTACTAAATTTGCGATTGCTTCCTTCTTGTCCAAAAGCATTGGTACTGATTCAGCAGAAGCAACCTCTTCGATGTTCTTCGTCACTTCCTCAGAAAGAGTCGACGCATTGTCGATTATCGATTGTAAAGGTTTCTCTAACTTTATCAAAGAAGCAGCTGCATGTTTTGTCTCAGGAGTTGGCGTTTGCATTCTGATAACATTAATTTTTTCTAAAATCTTTGCAACTGATTGTTTCACATCTAGTTCTTTAACTTCTGGTTTCAACATGGCTTTTCCCAAACTTTCAACTAATTTTGCTATTGCTTCCTTCTTCTCCAAAAGCATTGGTACGGATTCTGCAGAAGCAACCTCTTCGATGTTCTTCGTCACTTCCTCAGAAAGAGTCGACGCATTGTCGATTATCGATTGTAAAGGTCTCTCTAACTTTATCAAAGAAGCAGCTGTATGCTTTGTCTCAGGAGTTGGCGTTTGCATTCTGATAACATTAATTTTTTCTAAAATCTTTGCAACTGATTGTTTCACATCTAGTTTTTTAATTTCTGGTTTAAGCGTGACTTCTCCCAAGCTTTCTACTAATTTTGCGATTGCTTCCTTTTTGTCCAAAAGCATTGGTACTGATTCTGCTGAAGCAACCTCTTCGATGCTCTTCATCACTTCCTCAGAAGGAGTCGATGCGTTGTCGATTATCGATAGTAAAGGTTTTTCCAATTTTATCAAAGAAGCAGCTGCATGTTTTGTCTCAGGAGTCGCCGTTTGCATTTTGATAACATTAATTTTTTGTAAAATCTTTGCAACTGATTGTTTCAAATCCACTTCTTTAATATCTGGTTTTAACGCAATTTCTTCCAAACTTTTTACTAACGTTTCAATAGCTTCTTTCTTTTCTAAAAGCTTGGTTACTGTTTCTGCTGAAGCAACTTCTTTGATGTTTTTCATCAGTTTTTCCGTGGCTGTTGAAGTGTTATCCATTATTGCTTTTAGAGGCTCTTCTAAATTTAATAAAGAAGTTATTGTATGTTGTGTTTCAGGAGTTTTTATTTCATTCTTGAGAAACTCAATTTTTTGCAGCAATTCATGTAGGGGTTGTTCTATTTGTACTTCTCCAATTGTAATGTTTGGTAAGACTTCTGCAAGGTCCTCTTTTAATGCGGAAATTATTTTTCTTTTGGTTTATTTAATTTATTTTTTTAAAAGGTTATTTCAACATTTTCTTTAAATGTAAATTTTTCAGTTTTAATTTATTTAAATTCGTGTTTAAATTTTTTTTAAAATTTATTTAAATGTTAGTTTCATTATTTTTTTTCAAATGTAACTTGTTTAATCAGTTTTTAAAGTTATTAAATTTTTGTTGGCTTATTAAATTTTAAAAAATTTATTTATTTATTGTTTGTCCAATTAATTGTTTTAAAAATTGGGGTTGTAGATTTTTTTTAAAGTTAGTTATTTAAGTTTATAATTTTTATTTTTTAAACATTTCTTTATTTTATTCTTTAAATTTTTTTAAAAAATTTTTGATCAATTTTTTACTTTGTTTTTTAAATTATTTTAAGTGTTGAATATTTTATTTGTTCTTATTGTTCCTTATTTCCCAAAAAATTTATTCTGCAAAAATTTGATTTCTTTTTTAAAAAGTCCCCTTTATTATTTTAAATTTTTAACTTTATCAAAGAAGAGCTATTTTTGTTAATTTTTCATTTTAAAAATTTTTTTTTTAAAAATTTTATATATTTTTACATCATTTTTTTTTTTAAATTTTTTTTTAATTTTCTATTCTTCCTTCTTCCCCCTTTTCTGCAGAAGCAACCTCTTCGATGTTCTTCGTCACTTCCTCAGAAAGAGTCGACGCATTGTCGATTATCGATTGTAAAGGTCTTTCTAACTTTATCAAAAAAGCAGCTGCATGCTTTGTCTCAGGAGTTGGCGTTTGCATTCTGATAACATTAATTTTTCTAAAATCTTTGCAACTGATTGTTTCACATCTAGTTCTTTAACTTCTGGTTTCAACATGACTTCTCCCAAACTTTCTACTAATTTTGCGATTGCATCCTTTTTGTCCAAAAGCATTGGTACTGATTCTGCTGAAGCAACCTCTTCGATGCTCTTCATCATTTCCTCAGAAGGGTCGATGCGTTGTCGATTATCGATTGTAAAGGTTTTTCCAACTTTATCAAAGAAGCAGCTGCATGTTTTGTCTCAGGAGTTGGCGTTTGCATTCTGATAACATTAATTTTTCTAAAATTTTGCAACTGATTGTTTCACATCTAGTTCTTCAATTTCTGGTTTAACATGGCTTCTCCCAAACTTTCTACTAATTTTGCGATTGCTTCCTTCTTGTCCAAAAGCATTGGTACTGATTCTGCAGAAGCAACCTCTTCGATGCTCTTCATCATTTCCTCAGAAAGAGTCGATGCGTTGTCGATTATCGATTGTAAAGGTTTTCCAACTTTATCAAAGAAGCAGCTGCATGTTTTGTCTCAGGAGTTGGCGTTTGCATTCTGATAACATTAATTTTTCTAAAATTTTAGCAACTGATTGTTTCACATCTAGTTCTTAATTTCTGGTTTAAGCGGGCTTCTCCCAAACTTTCTACTAAATTTGCGATTGCTTCCTTCTTGTCCAAAAGCATTGGTACTGATTCAGCAGAAGCAACCTCTTCGATGTTCTTCGTCACTTCCTCAGAAAGAGTCGACGCATTGTCGATTATCGATTGTAAAGGTCTTCTAACTTTATCAAAGAAGCAGCTGCATGCTTTATCTCAGGAGTTGGCGTTTGCATTCTGATAACATTAATTTTTTCTAAAATCTTTGCAACTGATTGTTTCACATCTAGTTCTTTAACTTCTGGTTTCAACATGGCTTTTCCCAAACTTTCAACTAATTTTGCTATTGCTTCCTTCTTCTCCAAAAGCATTGGTACGGATTCCGCAGATGCAACCTCTTCGATGTTCTTCGTCACTTCCTCAGAAAGAGTCGACGCGTTGTCGATTATCGATTGTAAAGGTCTCTCTAACTTTATCAAAAAAGCAGCTGCATGCTTTGTCTCAGGAGTTGGCGTTTGCATTCTGATAACATTAATTTTATCTAAAATCTTTGCAACTGATTGTTTCACATCTAGTTTTTTAATTTCTGGTTTAAGCGTGACTTCTCCCAAGCTTTCTACTAATTTTGCGATTGCTTCCTTTTTGTCCAAAAGCATTGGTACTGATTCTGCTGAAGCAACCTCTTCGATGCTCTTCATCACTTCCTCAGAAGGAGTCGATGCGTTGTCGATTATCGATTGTAAAGGTTTTTCCAATTTTATCAAAGAAGCAGCTGCATGTTTTGTCTCAGGAGTCGCCGTTTGCATTCTGATAACATTAATTTTTTGTAAAATCTTTGCAACTGATTGTTTCAAATCCACTTCTTTAATATCTGGTTTTAACGCAATTTCTTCCAAACTTTTTACTAACGTTTCAATAGCTTCTTTCTTTTCTAAAAGCTTGGTTACTGTTTCTGCTGAAGCAACTTCTTTGATGTTTTTCATCAGTTTTTCCGTGGCTGTTGAAGTGTTATCCATTATTGCTTTTAGAGGCTCTTCTAAATTTAATAAAGAAGTTATTGTATGTTGTGTTTCAGGAGTTTTTATTTCATTCTTGAGAAACTCAATTTTTTGCAGCAATTCATGTAGGGGTTGTTCTATTTGTACTTCTCCAATTGTAATGTTTGGTAAGACTTCTGCAAGGTCCTCTTTTAATGCGGAAATTATTTTTTCTTTTTCCACAAGTTCTGGTAAAGTATCAATGGAAATAATCTGTTCAATATTCTCCATAATTACTTCCGTAGCTATAGAACTATTATCTAATAATGCTCTCAAAGGTTGTTCAATTTCTTGTAAAGAAATAATTAATTTTTGTGTCTCTGGAGTTGGTACTGGAAGCTTTAATATTGCAATTTTTTCTAAAAGTAAACCAACTGAAGTTTTGGCATCCACTTTTTTAGTTTCTTCTTTTAAAACAACTTCTTTAAGACTGTCGCTTAGATTTGCAATTGCTTCTTCGTTTCGTATTAAGTCTGGAAGGGTTTCAGCCAAAGCAATTTCTTCTATTTGTTGCATTTTTTCTTCGGAAACTAAAGACATATTTTCAATAACTGCTTGCAAAGGTTCTTCCATTTTTATTAATGACGTAACGGCATTATTTGTTTCCGGTGTTGGTGCTTGTAATTTTAACATTTTAATTTTTTCTAGAAGATCTACCACATATTGTTTGGGTTTAACGTCCTTTTGGACTTCTAATTTTTCGTGCACATCTTCAATTTTTGTTTCTAATAACTTCAAAGGCTCAGACTTAAACGTAAGTTTTTCTATAGATAATTTAAGAGAGCAAAGAGCTTCCTTTAATTTAGGTTTTCCTACTATTGATACTTCCATAGCTTTACAAGAACTTTCAAATTCCTTGATTATAATAGCTAATTTTTTAATGGGTTCTTGTAGTTGTATAACTTCTTCTGTTGGTTCCGTATTATTTAAATCATCTTCCACTACTTTTAAAGGTTCTTGTAATTCGTTGATACTCAATACACCGTGTTGAGCTGTAGTCTCTAATTTTTCTACTTTAGCACTTAAACTTTGAATATTTGCCGTAAGGAAAGAGAGAGATGCTTTTAATTGTGCAGGAATTTTTCTTAAATCTTCTACAACAATTGTAACTGCTTCTGTGAGTTCTTTCAGTGGAATCTCAAGAGCTGAAAAGTTTTCTAGTTTGGAGATGACATAAAGCGATTGCTTAGCAGCACAATTAAAATCTTCAAGGGGCACAATTAAAGCTTGTGCATCTCCCACGTTCGATAAAGTAGTGGCAATATTTTGAAGAGGTTGTTCTAGATTTTCGAGTATTTCTGCATCCTCCAAAGAAACATCTTTGTTTTTCTTTAAGTTAGGTAACCCTTCGATTTCTATTAAACTTTTTATAACGTTTTGAAGTGGTTGATTTAGCTTTGTAATACATTTATCTCTTTTTGGATGTTGTAAATTGTCGTTTAAAGCTTCAATTTGTACTTTTAATTGTTTAATTATAGTTATGTCTTTTCGCAACCCTTCTATATTTGCGACCAAAGCCTTGAGAGGCTCTAAAATTGTCTCTTGAGCTTTGCTTTCCGGAATTGCCAAAGTCACTTTTTCCAAACTAATTTTCAACAACTGCAAAGTTGGTTGGAATTTGGTGATTTCGGGAGTTTGAAGAATATTTTGTACCCTCGTAATTATAACAGCTAGTTTTATAAAGGGTTGTTGGGTTTCTTTTGCTTGTTCTTGTTTTACCTCGGGTGGGAACTCTACCAGGTCTTCGAGTGCCATTAGTGTATCTTTTAAATTTTCTAAAGGCACCTTTAAATTTATTGACTGTATTAAATCGATTAGAGGTTGAATTAATTTCGAGTTTTCGGGTAAATCATTTACAAGTTTCTCGGCCGTTTCTCTTAAAGGCTGAAGCTTTTCTGATGGATTTTGCTGCAGATCTAAAATAACTTGATTAAATTCTACTAAAACATCGATATTAGGCGTTACAGCTAATTCACTTGCTTTTAAGTTATTTTTAATAGATTCCAATGGTTGAGAAATTTGATCGATTTTTGGTAATAAATTTCCTATGGCCGCAGATAAGTTATTTAGTGTTTCTTCGAGATTTACGTTTAAGACAACCTGTAGAACGGCCTGAAGGGGTTTGGCGGTGATTTCTAATGATTTTTCTTCTGCCACGACTCCCGAAACTTTTTCTAATGCAACTTTGAGTGCGATAAGAGCTTTCTGTAATGTTGGTTGCTGTAATTCGGTTATTTGTGGTTTTTTAACTTCTAAACTAAGTTCTTCTAAAGATTGTTGTAAAATAGTTAGTTTTATTGCATTTTCTGGTTGGATGTCTTCTGATCTATTTTGTTCGCTTTCTATTATTTTATCTAAGGCCTCTTCGAGTTGCTGGAACTGCTCGTTTAGTTCAACGACAGAAAGCAAGCCTTGCTGGATGTTCACATTTAAATTTTTGATTTCTAATGGAATAGCTTTGATGTTGACTTGTAATTTTTGTAAGGTTTGTTTGAGTTCTTTTGCCATAACGACATCACGACGTACTTTTTTCGATTTTTTACTGGCATCCGCTAAGTTTTGTTGAATCGGTTTTATTTGTTGCAATAAATTATTTAAAGATTCCTCTAGCCTTACGAAAGGCTTAATTTTAGAAAGGGTTGTTAGAAGAACGTCTATTTTTTGATCCAATTCCTTTAAACCTTTTGATATTAGCAACTTTTCAATTTTAACTATGTCGGGCTTTTCGAGGACGCTTTGCAGACTGAAAACGACAGAAGACAAATCGATTAGGGGTTGTTTAATTATGGATAACTTTTCAGAGGAGCTCAACGTTATATCTTCATCTTTTTCGCTGATATTTGATTTAATCTCTAATAAATTTTCAAAAACCGCAAGCAAAGCCGGTCGTAATTCACACAAAAGCAATAATTCGTCGTCTCTTTTCTCGACAATCATTTTCTCATTTTGTTTTTGAACTAATTGTATGTTTACTTGTAATTGATAAAGAGGAGCCATTAATTTTGATGCTATCCCTGTGTCTCTGCGATTTTTTAATTCTAAGACGTCTTCGATTTTCAAAAGGGCCTGGGATACGTTGTCCAAAGCCGATGCCGATATCTTCGTGTGTTTTGCTTTTTCAACGTTTAATTGTAAGATGTGCAATTGGCGTTGTAAGAGTGGTTTATCAAAAGTTGTTTCCAAAACATTTGTAAGAGATTCGATTGATTTTTTTAAATCTTCCAAATTTTCGTCGTTTTCTAAATCGTTGGAAATGCCCTTGTTGAGGGTTTCGAGGTATGGAAGTACATTATTAAAATAATATTTATCACACTGTAGATTCTCGATCGTACTTTTGAGATTGTGGATGCTTGCTTTTAATTCCTCGCCACCTTTAGGCGTTTGTAATTTTATGAGTATCTTTATTAAATTTTCTAACGGTTCTCTAAGGGCGACGAAGGTCTCTAAGCCAGAGGAATAATTTAAGATATTTTCAAGTGCGTTTTTAAGAGCTGGTAAATTCTTAGGTTGTTTCAAAGTGTCAACCATGATGTTTATTAAATTTTTAAGTTTTGTGGACGTTTCGGAATTGATATCAGAAATCCGTTCGGCTTTTGCCGCGTTTTCAATTACTTTTAACGCTTCTTCTAAAGGTGACAGATTGTCTTTAAGTTCCCGTATATTTTTGAAATGTTTAAGGACAACTTTTAAATTTGTAACAACTCCCACATCGTAACGGTCTCCCTTTATATCGAAGACAGCTGTGTAAAGATTTTCGAGAAGTTTAGCGAGCTGTTGTGGCCGAGGAGTTTCCGCTAAGGTGTTTTCAATTATTAACAATAATTTATGTTTTTCTACATTTAGTTTTTCGGGTTCACTTAGAAGACTGTTCATGTTTGATAGGTAAGAAGATAATTTCGTAAGAAATTCTTCGATATTTTGGGATTCGTCCGGTAAAACGAGAGTGGCTTTTATTTCTTGCTCGAAATCGATAAGAATTGGTTGAAGTTGTTTGATGGCGTTCGATTCGGATATTTGCAAGGATTCTTGAAGGGCTTTGTAAGACTTTTGGGAAATTTCAATTTTTTCGAGATCTTCCTCAAGAACTGAGATGACTGATGTTACGTTTTGTGTTGCCAAATGAAGATTTGTAGGTTGATTAATTGTGTTTCCAACTGATTTAACTTCTTGAAGAGCTTCCTTTAGATTTGATTTATCATTAGGTTGTTCCAAAGCGTTTGCTAACTTTTCCAGCGCGTTCGCAAAAGAACTGAGTGTTTCGAACACTTCCGGGTTAATTTCGTCCGCGTTTGCTTTAAGGGCTATTTCGTAATTCATTAGAGTTTCTTGTAGTTGTTTCAAATTGGGTGCGGTTTTCGATTTTTCTTTAATTCTCTTAAGCGGAACTTTAACTAAATCTAAAAGTGATGAAATTCGATCATCTTGTTGTTCTGCGCTTTCCATACTTACAGCCAAAGCTCGAAGAGGTTGCGTTAAACTTTCTAAAATTACATTTTGTGAGGTAATTTGTGAAACGTCTTTTAGAATTAGTTTAACTTTTTCAAAATCTTCTGGTTGCTTAGTAAAAGTACGAAGAGCATCTCCTAAATTTGTAAATACTTCGATTTCTTGGTAAGAGATGTCGCTCGTCTCTTCGAAAGTTGTTTTTTCTTTAATTATTATAAGAGCTTTTTCGAGCACAAGTGCGCAATCTTTTAGGCTTTGAACTTCTTCGACGTTTTCTTGGAAGTCTTTAAGAGAACTTTGTAAGACCTCGGCAGCTCTTTTATCATGTCTCAAAGTCCATTTAGTATTTTCAATTTCTGTGATAATTGCAGTTAACATGTCTCCGTATTCCTGAAGAGATGATTTGACATCATCCTTTGATATGTTTTTACAAATATTTTCAGTAGTTAATTTTAACTCTTTTAAACTATTCAAAGTCGTGTTGACTTCAGTGTATAATTGTTGAGGATTATCGATGACTGTTGTAAGATTGACATAAGCTATTTTGACATTTTGAAGAGGCTGATTAATTTGTTCAATTGTATCACATTCGTAAGGGTTGACGTCATTAATAACCGCAAAGAAATATTCAAAAGTAGTGGAAATATGCGTGAAAGGCTCTAATGCAATTTTTATATCTGGCGAATTTTGTTCTAATTTTTCTTCAAGAGCTATTATACTTTGTTGAAGAGGGATGTAAAGTTTTTTACATTCGTCAAGTTTACTCAAATTCTTTAAGTCTTGAATAATTTGTGTTGCTGATTGCTTCAAACTATCGAAGCATGGTAAAATTTCAATTTTTACAAGATCTTGTAATTCATCCACCAGTGTTGCTTTAACACTATTAAATTCCTGTGTATCTTGCAGGGTAGCTGTAATCTGTTCTATTTTCAAAAACGTCTCTTGTAAAGGCAACAGAATTGAAGCATCTTCGATTTTCAAAAGATCTTCGAGAGGCATTTTTAAATTAACTATCGACTGCAGTGCTGCTTTATTTTCAGAAGCTTCTGGAAGTAATGTTGAAATATTTAACGTTATTCTTCTCAGAGGTTCTTTGAGCTTTTGTTTCTCTTTTTCTTGTAATCGACTTAAATTTTCAGCGAGTGCTTGCAGAGATAAAACAAGAGGTTGAGGAGTGGCTTCTGAAAATTCGGTTAACACATTTTGAATGATTGCGCTTAATTTTTCTAAATCTGATGTGCTTTCTATGGTTTCTTTTAAAATTTCAAGTTTTTCGGAGTCTTCAAGGGGTAATTGTATGAATAATTCAGGAGTGCTTAGTGTTTCTTGAAGTGTTTGTAAGGGTTGCTCGATTGCTGCAATTTGTGAAGATTTTAAAACATTTAAACTCTCTCTCAATCCTGAGATGGTCTTAAGTTCTTCTGCGACAAGTTCTGAAGCTTCAGCTAAATCTTCTAGAGGCTTTTTTAGTTCTTCTGAAACATCTTCGTTTAATACTTCCGTAAGAGCTGTGTTCAATTCGTCAATAGTCGTGGGGTTTTTATCATTTAATGAAATGTTTAATTGTTCCAAAGCATCCACAAGTTGAAGAGTTGCTTTCGAAGGTTTTATTTGTATAAGTTCAACTTTTTGAAGATCTTGCAAAGGCTGCTTTAAAACAAAAAGTGGTGATTTTTTATATAAAAGATTATCAAGGGTGGTTTTAAGATTTTCGGCTGATTTTTTAAGAAGTTGGTGGTCATTCGGTGTTGACATAGCTCGTGATAATTGTTTAACGGTAGTACAAATATTTATAAGTCCTTCTGGACTTTTATTTTGCTCCAGAGCTGTACTTATCGAATTTTGCAAATCTGTGAGTTCATTTTTGACATTTTCATGTTGTTTTAAAACTTTCGTTGCATCAACCGAACTTCTTAAATTTTGCAAGTCTTCAAAGAGCATTCCAGTTACATTTTCTAACGTTGGTTCGTTTAACTTATTTATTTTTTCTTGTAAGCTTCTGACTGGAGATTCGATTTGAAGTTCTTCACAATTTAATGTATTTAAGTTTTGATTTAAGTTAGTTAGAAGCGCTTTAAGTTCGTTGGTTTCAGATATTTTCATTTGCATGTTAATTATGGCTTTAATGATATCTTCTAAGGGCTCTGATATGTTCTGAAGAATCGAATGCTCGTTGCTAAGTACGGCCCTGTTACACACACTAATAATAGTATCGTAAAGCTTCGCCAAAGGTTCCAAAAAGTCTTCAAATGTTAATGTAGCCAAATCATTGGCCCCTCCAATGTTTGCGATTGCTTTGAATCTTTCACCCATCACCTCAAAGAAAGGCATTTCTTCATCTACAATTCTAACATCGATGCTTTCGTGAATTTTGTCGTAAAGGGAATGTAAAGGTTCTTGGAGTTCACCAAATAGGCGAAGTTGTCGTTGGGGATGATGTTTACACGCAAGAACAAACTCCAACATGTCCTTTAAAGGAAAATACATTATTTTTAATTGTTTGACGTCCTCAATAGTTTTAGGCTTCTGAAGAACTAGATGTGTACACTCGACAGCTCTTTTTAGTTCCTTCAGAGGTTCCACAGATAAATCGCAAGTGGCTGATAAATTTTGTAAGCTATCATCTATTTGTTGAACATCGCCTTTATTTAATGTGTCGTTTATATTTTCTACACACACCCCCACTTTAATTAGATTACTTAAATCTACGTTTGTAAGTTTATCTTTATCGGAAATTTCGTTTAAGATAGCTTTAATGGGTTTTTGTAGTTCTTTTAAAACAGCTATTTGGCTTTCCTCAATTAAAACATTTAATCTATTTAAAGCCATCTCCATGGGTATCAAAGATTGAACTTTGGTAGCACTTTGCGTTTTTACTAATTTATCGATTTCTCGCGATATTCTTTCCAGAGGTTCCAAAACATCTTTAATCTGAGATTCTTGGTTGATACAAGCGGTGGCTTTCTTTAATTTGTCGCTAAAGGTAGATAAATTTGTTATGTCTTTTCTATTTTCTACCACATCGTTTAATTCTTCCAAAGTGTCTCCCGTTAGTGCCAGAATCTGTTGGTCATCTCCTGTGAGTTTTTCTTCTTTTCCTTGTAAATTATTTACGGTAAACTCGATAGCCGTTAAAGATGGCTGAAGGTTTGTTAATTCTGTATTTTCAGAAACCGTTGCTGTTTCTTGGATCACCTCGATTCTTTCAAGAACGATTTTAACTAATTTTACAATTGGCGTTTCTTTTTGATGGAAAATTTGTACGACTTGCTTTGTGACGTCTTCCAATAATTTGTTGATGGGTTGAGTTGGAGTGTGAATGGGTGTAGCGTCTGTCACGTAACTTTCGATTGCCTTCAACATTTCTTCCGCGACTTGTGTGGCAACTGGGTCCTTAATTATTTCTGGAAGATCCTTCTCTAAAGTATCTAATTTCTGAACGACTTGTTCGAGATTTGCTTGTTTAGCTCCTGGAAGATTTTGAATTTCCATTAAATTGTAGTGCAATCTTTTGAGAGTAATGTACACTTCGGTTTGTTTCAATTTTTCTTCTTGAAGTATTTTGGGAATTCTTTCGCTAACATTAATTACATTTTTAATTAAATGTTCTAATGATTCAGAGGCTGATTTAATCGCGCTATCTGGTTTGATTGCGACCACTGCAAGTCTTAAATCTTCTGTATTTGTTTTTGCGGTGGTTGTTGCTTCTTCGGAGAGACTTTCTAAATTGGTTAAGCACTGCTCAAGAGTAGTTATTGTTTCGGATGCTTTTTTGAGAGCTTGTTCTTCTTCCGGCGTAGCTTTGGAAACTTTAGATAAATCTTCAACGATTTTACCACTCAGAACATTTGCAAGCTTTTTTAGTTCTACGATTGCAGTTTGTTGATCTGCTGGAATATTTTCAACTTCGATCGCTTCCACTGAATCCTGAAGATTTTTCAAAGATGATAAAAGCGTTTTTTTTATTTCTGGTATTTGTGATTTTTCTTCTAAAATATTTGTGATTGCTTGTGTAATGTCTTGAGTGTTAAGAGCGACTTGATTTAGAAGGGATGCACGAGGCAGTTCTTTGGTTGCTGATAAAAGGGCTTCGACCCCTTTAACTTCGTCCTTTGTGCCCTTTAAGACATTTTCGTCTAAATTCCGTAAAACTTCTTCGACTTTCTGAATAGTTTTTGTCGAATCTTCTGAAATTTCAACTTCAAAGATATTTGCATGAAGTATTGCTAATTTTCGGACAATATCAATTATTAATGGTTGCTTCTCTTTTAATAAATGTCTCTGTAATTTGGCCAGTGATCTTTGAAGATTTTCGATTGAAATCGCAACGGCTTGAGAGGCGGTTATCTCAGGAGTCGGTGCAATTATTTCCGTTACACCTTTCGCGATGCTTTGAATGGGCTGAAGAATATTTCTCACCGAAGACGTGGACCCTACAATTGATTTGAACAGTTGCAATTCTTCTACTTCTTCTTCTATGTCTTGAAGAGAAACCAATGGTGCGTTTGGTAATCGTTTCACATACAAACTCAAGTCTTCTATTACTTTATTTCCAACAAAAATTGCGAGCTCTTCTTCCTTCGATAACTCAGTGATTTTGTAAAATGTATAAGGAAGACTATCGTTAAACGTTTTCAAAATTTTGATAATCTTTTCTTTTTCATTTGGATTTACATCTGGAGCTACTAAAAGAGAGTTGGAAAGGTCTGTCAAACTTTTGTTTAAAATGTACGTTATAGGATTTACTTCAATTTCAATTGCTTCTTTATGAGTTTTAGCTTCGGGATCTTTGGGGCTGGTTTCGAGTTTAGGGACGTCTTTCAATTTTTGAGAACTTTCTGCATAAGTGGTACCTTTTTCTTCGTCAATTATAGATTTGGGGAAATTGTTACATTCATCTTTTAAAGTTTGAGAGTTATAAGTCACGTCTTTTTTAACTTCTTCTTTGGACGCTTGTATGTTACTTATTGATGCTACGGATTTTTTGTTTTTTTCTTTTTCGGTGTCACTTGATTTTATAGAATCTGTTTCATTTGGTTCATCTGCTAATATTTTGCGATCGGAAACAATTTTTTTAGCTGTTTCTGCCATAGAGTTGGAAGCTTCGTTCACTTTACTTTTAGTTTCTTGCACATCTTTTGAACTGTCTTTAGATTCTTCTCTGAACACTTGAGGCTCAACTATAGAATCGATTGCTTTTAAAATGCTTGTGTAAACCTTTTGAAGAGCTGTACAAGTAGGTTCATCCCCAACTTTTTTAATTGTTTCGTTTAACTCTTGAATTATCTGCGTAGAAACTTTACCATTTTTTTCGGCTATTTCAAGCAACGAATTCAATTTTTCAGCACATATTTTAAGTTGTTTATTTTCGAATCTGTCTAAAGAACGTATATTTTCGTGCAATTCGTTCATTAACATCACATTTTGCGGGTTTTGTATTAAAGAATCCGCTATGCCTTTAGTATCCTGTAAAGCTACTAAGAGCTTATCATCAGACTTTTGCAAAAAGTTAGGAAGAAGCGTAATTAATTTCGTTAAAGGTTCTTCGATTGCTTTAATCGGGTTTTCTAGAAAGTCAGTCTTTAAATCAGTCAATCCTTCGTTTAAAGTATTAACATTCACATTTGAATCTTTAAAAACAAAATTATCGAAATTCTCTAAGATTTTACTAGTTTTTATTAAAAGACTTTTTTCTTTGTCTGATAAATCGACATCAATTAAATCATTTGCCCCCATCTGAATATCGTACAAGTATTTTTGTACGTCAGACACCAAAGGATGTTTTACGATTGCGATATTTTTGATTAATTTTTGTGCAGACTCAGAAACTAAATTTATAATTTGAAATTTAGCTACTTTAATTTCGTAATCGAGTTTTAAGATGTTATCAAGGGCGGTTCCGATATTTTTAGAGAAACTTTCCAAAGGTTGTGTAATTTTATAAAAGGGTGATTCTTCTGAAATAAAACCTAAAGCAACGTGCAAGTCATCGACATAAGATTTAACAGTTTCTGTAGGTACAGAACGATCTAAATAAGTGTTAATTATAATAAACGATTTACTTGCTTGTTCTACAACATTTTGTTCTTCGGGATTAAGGGGAGTTGAAGTTAATTCATGTTTGTTTTCTAAAAAATTTTTGATCACAACCAATTCATCTTTAAGCACGTTCACGACTTCCATTTTTTTCGAGGGAATGGAACAAGACTCGGATACAAGGCGCTCCAGCTTATGAATCGATTCTAAGAGCTTTTGCGCTGAAATGTTGGGATTTTCGTCCTGTAAAAAGATCTTCGCAATATTATCGCCTAAATTTTTCAAAGGAAGAGCTACGCTCTCAAATTTTTTGATTTTATTGATAGTTCCAAGAGCTTCGCGGAAAGATTCGACAAAAGGCAGAGCTTTCTCTAAAATTCTAAGGGGCAGTTCTTCGCTTATTTCTTCGTGGACTTTTGAAGACTCTTCGACGTAGTTATTGATGTTTTTTAAAGAAACTGTCAAATTTTTAAAGGCGCCTTGTTCTTGGGGTTTAAAAGTTATTTCTTTATTTAAAGCATCAAAGGCGTTCGTTACATCTTTGATGGCATTGGTTAGTTCTGTGAGGTAGTGCTGTTTGCTAGGTAAAGTTCTTAAAGTTTCTGCAGATTTCTCTAAAGCTGTCAGACTTTCGTAAACATCTTCAAAAGGATTAGATGATTTAACAGTCAAAAGGAATTGTTTCAAAGAATTACAAATGCTATAAATTGCTTGTTGTCTAGTCACTTTCTCAAGTTTACACTTAAGGGGGGCTACTTCGTCTTCTTTTAAATTTGAAACCAAAACATTTCTTAGCAAAAGAGTAACTTCTTTTAACTCATCTAAATCTCCTGATCTAATATCCAAATTACAACGTTCTAAGTTCACAATTTCCACAGCATTTTCCACCCCTTCAAAGCCTTTAAGGCAAGCTTCTAAGTCATTAAAAACTACGTCTCTTACGTTTGGAAGTTTTTGTTGTAATTTTTCTAAATGCTTAGACATGCTTTTGATTGTATGCAAATCTTCAGCAGTAACGGTGACAGCCTCTTCTTGTTCAAAGAGTGGGGTACGTTTCAAATCTTCTACACATTTGATAACATTAGAAACTTCTTGACTGCCTTCTTCAAGATTTACTAAACACTTTTGTACTTCTAAAGCTGGATGAATTAGTTCTTTCACCGCGTCCAATGACTCCAAACGATCTGTTTCCGCAATTTGTTTCATAATTGGTAAATTTTGAAGTTTTGTGATTTTTTTCTGAAGCTCCACAAATGCTGCGTCTTCTAAAATCGTTTCTAATTGTGGTTGTAAAGGCGAAGTTGCGTACATTGAATGAATGTTTTGTTTAACATCTTGTGAACGCGCCTTTAATAACGAGAGATGATTATAAAAGTCTTTTTCTTCTTCAGGTACTTCATCGCCAACGTTGATGCTTTCTTCTAAAATGTTTAAAGCCGCAATTAAATTATCGAGAACGTCGATCGTTTTTTCCTGATTTGCTTCTAAGATTTGAGTGTTGATGATGTCTAAAGGTTGCGCTAAGTTGTCCAATGCTGCAAGAGCAACCTCTGTCTTTATAAGAGAGGATTTGTTAAGGGTCGAACAAAAATCACGTTGAAGAGTTGCTAATTGTCGCAACGCTTCTAAAACTGAGGGATGGGTCGTGTGTTTTGCAGCATCTTCGATATTACACAAAAGTTGTTCAACAGATCCCATCATATTCTGTACAACAATTTTGGTTAAGTTTTCAAAAATGTCTTGAACGACATCGTCTGAAGATATGGATGGAAGAATTTCATTTTCAACAACCACATTATCTGCGGAGGTACTGATTTTATTCAAAGAATTTGTGATTTCTTCCGTTGATGTTGTAAAAGATTCTAAAACACTCATACTAACAACCCCTGTGTAACTTTCGGTAGTGCTTTGTTGTTTTATTAATTCCAACCCCTTCATGAGCTCGTGCACTGGATTCGAGATTTGTTCCAAGATTGCTATGCAAACCTCTTGCGTTAAGGATTTTCGACGCACCGATAGTCTTGCTGCACGTTTTGCTATTATTTGTACTTCTGTTGCCAATTGTTCGATGGGATCATTCAATTTTTCAAGTATTGCTTTGTTTAGGCTTGGATCCAACTGTTCTTGATCACTGTATGCAACCATCTTCTCTAAGGCTTCTAATTCTTTTTTAACTATACTCAGGGGAGCTCCAATCCTTTTGAAAACATCCGAAAAAGTTTTTGGTATTTGTTCCTGCGGATTGCTCAAGCCATTTTGTACTTCGTAAATTGTTGTTATGACCTCTTGAATTAATTTGGAAGGAGTTGTTCTTCCTGTCATCTTTGATAACCCTAATTGTATTTGTTCCCTTTCTAAAAGAGAAAGACTCTCAAGAAGTCTTAGACACTCTTTTGTGGTTTCTCCTGTTGTTTCAACGATATTATTGCAAGTTTTTTGTATGAGGGTGTGCTCTTTTCCTTGAATCTCTCTACATTTTGTAACAATCGCTAGACTTTGCTGTAACTCAAAAATTGGAGGTGCTATTAGTTCGACCAAAGATAATTTATTTCTTCTTCCTTCTCTTTCGTAAATACTAACTAAACACGTTTCGATGTCTCTTAAAGATCTTGAGATATTTGTAATTACTTCTAAGCTTCTGTTGGCGGTTGCTGAAGTAGACTTAAGAGTTGACTGCAGTGCCACGGTTTCTTCAACGTACATCAATCCTTTTTGAACATCTTGCAATTTGTTTTGTAGAAGTGCAACTAACTCTTTTTCTTTATTTTCTATGGTTTTGACCCTTGTAACTGCGTCTTCTTCTTTTAATCCATCTCCTTCTTCACCCTGTTGGTCTCTAGAAGCTTCACCCTTATCAAAGCTGCGACGTTTGACTCTTCGCTTTTTTCTAACTCCATTTTTGGGAGCTTCGTCTGATCCTACAGAATTAGGATCTGAAACTTTCCGTTTAATTTTAATTTCTTCTTCCTCGAGTCTGTTAACCCTTAAGTCTGATCCAATCTCGTGGGTTGTTTGTGGGGATAGCGGTTGGCGTTCCATTTCAACATCTCCAGGAAGACTTGATGTCTCCAAAGGTTTGTCTAAGCTTTTAGCGCTTTCAAATTCGCACGATTCGCTTTCTAAATCAGCAGCACCTAACAAGCTCTCTTCGCCGGCATCTGACGCTATAGAATCGTTTTTGGAAAGACTGTAATAAGTATTGCTCTTTTGAGAGTCGTACTTTTTGCGTGGGGGGCGTTTTGGTGGTTGAGGTTCGCCTGAAGCTATTTTCGATTCGTCGGTTATTGAAAATATTTCTTCGATATCGGCTTCCGTTCGTAAATCTTCCTCTGCTGTTGCAAAGTGTTCTTCAGAGACGTCGATAATGACAGCCTCCATCAATAAATTTCCGGAAGTGGAAGATTCCTTCACGAAACGTAATGGTGGAAGTTCGATTATACTATGTTCTACACGAAGAATTATTTGTTGAGTAGTAAAAGAGTTTGTTAACCAAAGCCGTACTTACCTGAAACGTGCTCTGATAATTGATCTGCATACATTTCAACAATTTGTATTGCTTCTTCTTCGGTGAGGTCTGGAGTTTCATAGAGAGAAACTGAGACTTCTTTTCCGTCGAATGAGAAAGAAATTTCACCCTTGTCGTCTAAAGTTAAGGACATATCACCTTGAGGGGTATCGTAAAGCTGAGACGTTCGTTCTTCGTGAATTGTGGAAAGCGAAGGTTGTCTTGCAAGTTCCATTCTTGGTTCTTTAGGTTTAGCATGATCTTCAAAACCAAGGAGTGATGCAGAACTTGCAATGGTTCCCATGCAATTTCTGGCTTCGCACGTGTACGTTCCCAAACAACACGTGCCATCCTAACACGACTTATAATATGCGCAAATAAAAGAAACAAAACACTTACCTCTCCAGATGTGATTCTATGAATATCTCCAGGTTTGAGCTCCTCTCCATCTTTGTACCATTTGAGAACTGGTTGAGGAACTCCAATCACTTTGCACTCTAAATTTACAGCACCTTCTTCTGAGAGAACAGCACGGAGACACTCCAAGAATTTCGGCTTCTTGTAGTGTTTAGGAATTAAAAGTTTGAGAAAACATGAAGTAATTGAATGACCAAACTCGTTTGTTGCTACGCACTTCCATTCCGCTTGGTCCATAAATTCTAATCTCGTAATATCCAAATGACATACTCCTAAATTTTCCTTAATTATGTGATATCGGTCAGGTTCGTTGTCCACTGGTTGGTCATCGCGATACCAAAATAATGTCGGATTTACGGGGGATATGCTCACTACAATTTGAAATAATTTAATTATAATATATAGATTATATTATCTCGAAAATAAACTACCTTGAATTGTAAATCTAAAGTTTTCGTTTATTTTAGCTTCACAACTCTTAAGACCTTGGAGGAATTTGGGAGCTTGGGTTTTGGCGAGAAGTTGCATGCGTTCGTCGTCGTTTAATTGGTTTTGAATGTCTTCTACGGTTAGTTCGGCTGTACTTCGAGCCTCTCCCATACAATTTTTTGCGATGCAACAATAAGATCCCAAGGAGTTACTTCCAGTTAATTGATAAACATCACCAGGTTTCAGTTCCTGTCCATCTTTAAACCATCGGAGAAACGGTGTTGGAGATCCAACAACTTTACACTCGAAAGATACTAATCCTTCTTCAGTTAGGACAGCTTTAAGACTATCCATGAAACGGGGTTTCCGGTAGTGTTTAGGAACTATAATTAAAAAAATAAAAGTACATAAATAAAATATAAACAAAGAAACGATAAACTCGAAAAGGCATATGTTAAATACAAAACAAAAGGAAAAAATAAGAATAGAACATATCAGACAAAAAATTAAAGTACCTAATTACGTGAAATCATCAGCAACTCAACATACAATGCAACAGATAAAAACAAGTTGCATAAAGAAATTCAACAGTGGATGACCACGTATGGCAAAGAAAGAAACGGCATGTCTACAACTGATATAGTCGGACGAATAAGAAAAACCGTGAATCGAAATAACTAGAAATAACTTAAACAGGCCTATACTGAATGGCAAGGCTATTATACAAAATTACACAAAAAAAAAATGCTTGTTCCAAAATAAGACCATTATTTATTCGAAAAGTACTGGCCTACGTTGAGTATAAAAGTTCAATATATTTAATGCCTTAATGTTACAAAAGCTCAGGCGTTGCTGCACAAACATACTTTAACAGTTTTCCAGAAAAAAAGTCACCGAACGTTAAAATTTTTAAAAGATTGGATGTGAATATGCAGAAGTATGGATGTTGACAGTAACCAAATTAAAAGAATGTGGAAGATAAGCTTCATCTTTTTTTTTCTGGAAAACTGTTAATTTGCTGATTTAAGTCAGCAAATTAAAGAATTTGCTCAAAAATAGTCGACAATAATAAAATGAATATAATATACCAACATCATTGTATAAAAAGGATTAGTTAAAATAGAAAGATCTTGATCTCATTTTAAAATATAGGATATTTGAATTATTGGTGCTAATGCGCATTTAAATTTTTCACAGTTGTTATTTACTTCTAACTTGCTTGTTCTGGCAATTAATTAAAGTTGATGTGCAGTTTATTTAAGATATTATATATTTTTTTGGCTATATCTGTAGGTGTTCAAATTTTAAACCACTTCTAATTTATTTAACTTATCGCTGTAGAGGGTCTTAAAATAAAATGATCCTATCAGTACAATCACATTAATTAATTAATTTAGAATATAAAACTCTAAACTTCTTTTTGCCTTTACGTACCCGTACTCAGGTTGAGGCAATTTCCCTGCTTAAATCTTTGTTGTGAATGTTGTAGTGTTTCAAAGATTTAAGAGACCTACCGTTTTACGTGGATTCCGAACCACGGCAATTTCTAGGGAAACTTTTTGGAGTAATGTTACTCCTATCAGATGCTCAACCTTGTAAAGAAAAGAGAATCTTGAAATTTTTCAAAGGTTACTAAGCCACTTGCGCCACGCTTCCCCAATATGATGTTCTTTAAAAATAAATAACAATAATTTTTATTTAAGCATTATTCGTTTTCTTCAACTTCAAACTACTGCCTATTTTTAATATATTAAAAAGAATTTTTTTTAATGCAAAATATTCAAATATTATTTCCATTTAATAAAACTTAAAAGTAGATTAAAATGAAACAAAATAAAATTTCAAAAAATAAAAACTTATAAAACTGTGGCATAGTTTTTATTATTTGTATTCTATTGAATTGTTTAAGTGAATCTTTGTTCGGTTTCTACAAAGTTCCCATGTGCTCTTAAATAAGCATACTGTACCAACTCTGAATAATATTGAACCGCTAGAAAACTAAACTGATGACAATCGATCAAAAAAAATAACATAGAACATATACCGAGCATGCCAGACATAGAAAACGTCAATAAAATAATATACCTGGGCTCACATACGTACCAGGTGTGCAACCTTAAAACGGCTGTTTTTTTATTTAGCAAAACACAATAATTAACGCAGAAAAGTGAAAAATATTTTATTCGAAGTAATTGCCCTCGCTGGCTATACATTTTTCCCATCTTCGAGGAAGATTGTGGATTCCACCCCAAAAGAATTCATCCCCTTTGGATAAGAACCACCCATCGAGCCATTTTTTAACATCTTCATAAGAATTGAAGTGCTGCTCAGCAAGTGCGTGTCCCATCGACGCAAACAAATGGTAATCTGAAGGGGCCAGATCAGGAGAGTAGGGCGGGTGGGGTAGCAACTCCCAGCCAAGTGCATCCAATGTATCCCGGACCAATCTTGCTGTGTGTGATGGTGCGTTGTCGTGCTGGAAAATGATACCCTCATGCCGATCCGCGTGTTCGGGTCTTTTTTTGCACAATTCACGATCCAATTCGATGATTTGTTGTTGGTAGCGTTGAGTATTGATCGTTTCACCAGGTTTCAACAGTTCGTAGTAAACCACCCCCTTCTGGTCCCACCAAACACACAGCATTGTCTTTTTCCCGAATCGATTTGGCCTAGCAGACGATGTTGAGGGTTCTCCGGGTCCACCCACGATTTTTGCGCTTAGGGTTTTCAAAAGATCCATTTTTCATCGCCAGTGACGATTCGATGCAAAATGATTTTCTGTTGTGCCGATCAAGCAAGATTTCGCACGCGGTCTGGCGTCGTTCCATCTGTCGATCGTTCAATTGATGTGGCACCCACTTCCCGATCTTTTGGATCTTTCCCATAGCAAAAAGGCGTTTCGAAATTGCTTGGTGGCTAACATTCAACTTCGCGGCAAGTTGTTTCTGCGATTGGGTATCGTCTTCGTCCAATAAATCTTGCAATTCGGTGTCCTCAAAAACTTTTGGTCGATTTTCGCGCTTCTTGTCGGTGACGTTAAAAATTCCGTCTCTGAATTGCCGAAACCATGCTCTGCACCGAGTTTCACTAAGAGCACTGTCGCCATAGACCTCCACAAGAATTCTATGCGCTTCGGCGGCAGATTTCTTCCAATTGAAGAGGAATAGCAGTGCTCCCCGCAAATGCTCTTTATCTGGCACAAAATTCGACATGTTTATCCTGATCAAAGGACACGTTATTGTTCGAAATTGCTGACTTTGTCTTTTGTTTACTAATGGCAAAGATCAAAGCAATGAGAAAAAATGGCAGGCAAGGTTGGCTGATGCCTAATGCGCGCGTACTGCCATCTATTAGAAAACGGCCGTTTTAAGGTTGCACACCTGGTATACATAAATAAAGATGCTAACACGTCTACTAAAATCAGAAGACGGATAACACTCGGTAAAAACGCGATGTCGAACCTCAACAAGACCTGGGGAGTCAAACAAATAACAAACACTACGAAAATAAGACTTGTCAATGCGCTAGTTTTCCCTGTTGCACTATATGAAGTTGAGACTTGACCTAAAAAACAGCAGACAGATCAACTTTGAACGCGTTTGAGATGTAGTGCTATAGACGACTCTTAATAATACCCTGGACAGCACACAGAACCAACGTCTCCATTCTTGCAGAACTACAAATAAAGGAACAAATATGAACTATCATAAAGCAAAGAATTCTGAAATACACATAACACGAAGAAGCAACGATAAACTGGAAAACTTTTAATTCATGGAAAACTAGAAGGAACCCGCCCCAGAGGACGATTTCCGAAGAGATGGGTCCACCAAGTGAAGGAAATATCCGAACTTCCCTTCCAAACCAACTTAAGGACAGCTACAAAGAGAGACAGCTGGAGGGATATCGTCAACCCAGCGACATGACAGGACAACATGAGATCACGACATTTCATTTATGAACTAAAGGACTCGAAAGAGAAAAGGTAATTTTTTTCAAACCTCATCGCATTTTCATTTTAATCTATTTGACATTGAAAATGGCGGCTCATATCTTGTACTTACTCGTCATTTTAACTTCACAGGTCGATATGGACATTGAACCATCTTCGTTGGTTGCCACACACTTCCATTCTCCCTGATCTGCAGCTTCTGTAGGTTTAACTTCGATTGTGTAACGCCCAAGACCATCTGCAAGTATCCTGTATCTTCCAGCCGAAGTTTCTTCCAAAATACGACCGTCCGAATTATACCACACTATAGACTTGGGCCACGGAGGAACAGAAACTAAAAAAATAATCCTTAATAATTCGAGTTAAATAATATAATACATTTTTACTTTGACAACCAAGCGTTAAAACATCTCCAATTTTGATGGTTTCGTTATGTAAGTCTTGTGAGAACACTGGTGCAACTCCACATACAGGACTACATTTTATTTATCAGTACATTTTAGAAATTGTACAAGAAACAAATACAAACCTATCTGCAGGCTTTAACGAACCCTCTCTGCTACCACTACCAACTACGTGCACTTTGAGCTCGAATACGATTTTCCCATGCAATTAACAGCTTCGCAGGTATACGTGCCCAAAGATGTCGGATCGTCAGGATTTGCTGTGAGAGCGAAGACATCTCCAGCTTTAATTTCTTTTCCATCTTTAAACCAACGAAGTAAAGGCGTCGGAACGCCTATTACTTTACATTCTAACGAAACGGTGCCTTGTTCCGTTAAAAGAGCTCGAAGCTCTTCGAGGAACACTGGCGTTTTGTATGCTTTTGGAACTAGATAGAAAGTCGTAATTAATATTAGGATTTGATTGTAAGTTTAATTAGAAGAAGTTACCCAGTACGTTGAGGTGGCATGAACTGGAAGCTTGCCCGGCTGCGTTTATTGCGGTGCAGGTCCATCTTCCGCCGTCTTGAGCTATAACTGGAGCGACGTCTACGCAGTGAAAGCCACCCTCGTTTACAAAGTGGAATCTTTCACCTTCGATTACTCGTAAGTCATTGTGTAACCATTCGAGCTGTAATGTAATAATAATTATTGTTGCAATAAAACATAAGATGAAACATAGGTATAATGTCAATTTTAAAACTTTGTTGATATGTGTAGTAACAAATATCTGATTTTAGACATTTGCGAATGCAAATATTTGAAAATATTTCTCAAATTAAGTATAATAAGTGACGCTTTATAAAATAATATTAAAACTGTAATTTTTTTAAATATTCTGTTAGTATTGAACTCAATTTTATTGAAGTAATTAACAAAAAATCAATACAGGTTACGGCAAAAAAACTTGGTTAAAATGTATTGCGTCCTAGAAAAAAAGTTTTGTAATGTAGCTAAATTTTTGTTTTATTAAATTTTTCATATTTTTTTTGTACTAGAGATACTTGTTTCAGATAACATATTATTTTATTTTTTTTTGTTTTTCGACTGTCAAACAAACGTATTGCTATTTTGGACCTTTTTCGTCAAGGAAAAACGTCAATGTGATATTGTCGTTTGCTCAATGTGCCTCAACAAACCGTGTTCGACACAATCCGCCGTTTCAATGAGCTGAGCCATAAAGTCGAGGAAGTGGAAGAAAACGGACTATCAACATTTCCAAGAATAGTCAGATCATCAAGAAGCTAGTACAGTGATATTCGAGGGTCTTCATGCGGAAGATCGCTCGTGAAACCGGTATCAGCGACCGATTAATGCGGCGAATGACAAAAGAGGTGCTCGGACTCGAGCAGTACAAGTGCCAAAAAGTTCAGCTCCTGATGGAATAGAACAAGCGCAGGTGGCTTCAAGGATTCCCCCAAGTCAAAAGTCGGGCCGCATCTCAGTGATGGGAGCGGTTCCTCTTCACAGACGAGAAGCTGTTCATCGTGGAGCAAGCCCACAACCACCAAATCCTACGGATATGGTCCGTAAAAGCTCCCTACATGTCTGCCATCGTCGAACACTATCAAAATTCGCACTCCGTCATGGTTTGGAGCAGAATTATCACAAGCTGCAAGACATTTTTGTTTTCGGGATTAAATGTTGAAAATCAATCAAGAAGTGTATTGCAACGTCATTCTCGAGGCAAAGGTATTTCCCTGAGACTGGCGGCACTTCGGCGGTAAGACTGGACGTTCCAACAGAATTTTGATACGGCACACAAAGCGAAAACGACTCAGGAATGCTGCAATACACATTTTCCGGGCTTCATCACATCTGCGGAATGACCGCCATACTCGCCGGATCTCAACCCGATGGACTACAGCGTGTGGTCCATTTTGGAGGCCAAGGTCTGTGGTAAACCCCACAAAAGTTTGAAGTCGCTGAAGAAATCGCTGCGTTTTGAGTGAAACTGATTGTCTCCAGAAGAATTGTGGCCAATCTCCGGAAATTTTAAACACGTTTGATGCTCTGTATCTTCACTAAAGGAGGCCACTTTGAACCGCCTGAATATATTAATTCTAAAAGTGTATGTTATGGTTATTAATTGTTAAATGTGTTGAGTATTTTTTAAGTTGAACCAAACAATACACTTTCACGAAATTTCATTCATATTGGTTCAGTGGTTTTGGAGATTAGCGTAAACAAACATCGTGACACGGGATTTTCATATATAAAGATATGACAAACACAATAAGGTATTTTTGTGTTTGCTTCAAAAATTTACTGAATAAAATGGTATATCATAAATATTAAGTACTATTATTGCAAAATATTTTTTGAAAATGAGTGATAAATAATTCGATATGTGGTTTGCCGCTGCCCGCGTAGCATGATACGAATGATCGAGAACGATGCTATGCACATCTCGCTGTAATATTAACTTAGCATTAAATTTGCTATAATTTGCAGCATATTAATTTTGAAATGTTTTTGTTTTTATTTATATCTACATAATTACAGTCGAATCTCCATAAGTCGAACCTCGACAAGCCGTATTTTTGTTAACTCGAACCTGTTTCCCTAGGACTTGCCTATTTCAACGTTAATATTTTTATATCGATAACTCGAATTTTTGATACCTGGAATTGTTTTTAGTTTCCCTTCAACTTCGACTTATCGAGGTTTGACTATAGTTATATCCAAATATTTTTCTACCTTTCGTTTTCTGAATTTTTACGGTTTATAGGATATTATTTTGTAGTAAAATAAAATAAATTTCTGTTTAGTGATTTTTTACTTTATCGCCTTTTGTCTTGGTTGTGAATTTTTTAAAAATGTTATTACTTTTTAAGCTAGAAATATGTATAGTAAGTTTCATTTCGGAAGACACCTGAGCAAAACACAATTCTCGTCATAAAGAGAGAAGTACCTCCATAATGAGAGAGATGAATATATTTTTCTTATGTACTGACAGTCCCACAAACATCAACTGAAATTTTGTCATTTATCGATAGTCCTTTGTGTCGTTCACATCGTGTACCTGTTTTGTGTCTTGTTATTTTCTTCCTCGTGCTCTAACCTTTGTATAGAAATTTCGTCTTTTGAATTATTATTTTGACAAATTGTATTTTTGGTGCAGACAACTGTATAACAGCCTAATATTTTAGTTAGGATAGTATAAAAAGAAGTCACGCCCCACGCGCAGCTTGGTGTCTTCCGGGATGAATACTACTATAGGTACATCATAAACGAAACATTTTGTGCGTGTCGTCATTATTTTGGTATTTGACTGTATTATTAAAAATTAAAGATAAGAAAAAAATTACACTTACGGTTAAATCCGTAGAACTTCTGATTTCGACTAAAAATCTGGTCCTCGTGCCAACCTTAACAGAAAGGTCATTTAAGCGTCTTAAAAAAGCGGGCGGTTCGTCTGCGCTTCCGGTAACCTCGTGCACCCTAAGTTCAAGGTTTCTTGTACAAACTCCGAGGGGTGACTTTGCACTGACTGTGTATATTCCAGCATCTTCTTTTTGAACTTGATTTAATATTAATTGTACGTTAGTTCCAGATGTGGTAAACCTCCTTCGTTCGTTTTCGCTGATTGGAATATCGTCTTTGGTCCTGTCAATAAGTTTTGTTGTATAAATAAACTGAACTTTTCATGTTTCAAAACGCAAGGTAATGCAAGGTCTTTGTTAAACAAAAGTGTTGAAATCTGTGGATCACAGCCAATTATAAAAAAGTCATTATAGTTTAAAAGTTTCTCTCTTTTTAAATACAGAACTCCACATTTCCTGATTTCAAAAATAGACGTAACAAAGCTAGACACAAACATAACAGAACAATGATTTTTATTTTAGAAAGATGAGATGCAAAAACCTCGAACAAATAAAAAAGAAGAAGAACAAACAACTGTAAGATTGACATGCAAGTAGAAAAGTAAGCTCAATAAAATATTAGATTTTCCGATAGTTATTGAAAAGTTCTAAGAAAAATAAATCGTTGTGTAATTATTAGTCAACAACAGTAAGTATGAGATATTTATATCTGGCGTCCACAAAGAATTCCAAAACATTAAAATCCACGTCAGGTTTATTTTTAATACAATGTTTAGTATCGATGCATATGCCTTCATCTTTATATATAAAATTAATGCTATTCTTGTAATTGTTACAAAACCCTTACACATCATACGTCGTATAGGAAGATGCACCTGTCATATATTTCCCATTACTCGAACATTTACAACAGTTGCTAACTTTCTGCCCCATCACGTACTTTCAATTTCTTCGCAAAAGCACAAAACATCCGATCTCATCATCAGTAAATAATAAAGTCAAAATACATAAAAATAAATCTATAAATCGGTCGCAAAAACATTATTATTTAATGGCACAGGAAGGTGCAAGCTTACGCGGGCCACCTCGACAAAAACTGGATGGGAAAATAGTTCTGAACGTCGCGCCGAAATCTTAATTTATTTTGGACTCCCATTGAAAACGTCATCGAAATACGTTGTTATTAATATTAGGCACGTGTCGTGTTAGCTCTGAAAATTTTTACTCACCAAGTAATTTCTATTTCTTGTATCGATTGATTTAGTTCGGCTTGAAGAATTGCAGTTTCGTCCTCTGTTACTGAAACGTATTGCAGTTCGTTGTCTCTAAAAGCTGGAGACAGTTTTTCTTGGACCAGAGCCCCTAAATTCAAGGCAACTTTTTTATTTTTGGTAAATCAACAAGCCAACATTTAGTGTCATTTTTTAAGAGGATTTATCTTTAATGTAAAATTGTAAACATGATTTTTTATCGCAGATGAAAGAGTGCTCAGCAAAATTTGCCAATCTGCTTATACTACGAAACTGAAATAGAAGCTTGGACTTGGCAAATGGATGAGTTTGTGGAAAAATACACGCACACACAAATTAAACGATTATAAAAGTTTCATCTTTGAATTTTTGTAAGTATCTGATAAATAGAAAAGTAGGGCAAGTTATATGGGCTGCCATATTTACGGTGCTTTGATTGGATTTTGTTTGATTATTGCTTAATAATCGATAATTAGTGAAAGCTCTATATGAGCGTGAACTGCGCAGTAAAAGCACAGGATTCCTCCTACACTGACCTGATACAATTCTCATGTTGACGAGATCTAATCCTAATATTCCATAGGATCACTGCACCGCAAGGCCAGCACATACTACTGGAGGCGGTTTAAACGGTAGCTTGTGCTAAAACCGGATCGACGTCAGCGTCGAGACGCTCATAGAATGTATATTTAAATTGTATTGGAGGGTAAAGTGCCTAATCTAAATGCAACACGTCTTGCTCGATTTTAATAATAAGTACAAGTAAGTTTCAATAATCTTTGCCATTTGAAAATTCGTATTTGCTATGTGAATGATGTAAAACTGTAAAAAATATTCAAAAACAATGTAAATAATATGTTTGATTAATTTATCTTTCCGTATACGAGGTGGGGTATAATTAACGTAACCAATTTATTTCTTGTTAAAACAGGACACCTGGTAATCGTGCTTAAAACCGAGTGTGCACATTCGAGCTCAAAGAGGCACATTCCGATCTCGGGAAAATTAAGCGCGTCGGGCTTCATTTGCTTTCCTCGCTCGGAAAAGTGTCACTTTTCGCTCGAATGTGCACATCCTCAAATTTATTAGATTTGCCTATATTAATCTTCTATTCGTCAATTCAAAAAAACAAAAGTCGAATAAAATTAGATTAATTTTTTGTTTGAAAAAAGTTATAGATTTTATTGCTTTTGATAAGTTATAATGGTGCTCTTCTGCACACCTAATTGCAGTGAGTCTGATAAAAATATTTTCAGGCGTACTCTCGAGTCTTTACAAATTCGCATTTTTGATCAATTAAAATTGTATAGGAGATCTATCGTGTCAAGTTAAACCCTTCAGTTCAATATTTCAGTGAATCCATTCAAGATATTCTAATAATAAATGAAACTCCCATACGGTTTGTTGTATTTAATTATACTATTCAAAAATCTTCTAGCCAAGCATAGAATGATTTAACGTTTCACAATGATGCAATATTAAGGTTCACATTGGAGATGTCTATACCGATCTTCTTCTTTTCAAATCAAATAACGCAATAAAGCTGACTAATTTTTTTTTGATTTGATACATTAGCTATTAACATAGAGAAATTCTACCAATGCAAGATATGTGGATGTTCGGGAGAAAAGTGGTACATTTCCGAGCGCGGGAGGCAATATAGCGCGACGCAGGGCGGCGCGCTTCATTTTTCCGGGATCGGAATGTGTCACTTTCAGCCACGATTAACAATGATCAATTTACTTTAAAAAAAATTGATGTAATTGTAAAACCGTAGTTGAGTTCTCAAAATATCTTTTTGGGGCTTCGCTTATTTTTCATAATTTTATACTTTTTTCATTACGAAATTGCCGTGAAATTAATTTGTAAAGTGGGTGGACCATGCAAGGCTACTATAACAAATAAGCAGTTATTATTTGTTTATTTACTGGATTAATGAAACAAATAAATTATTAAGTAACACTTTATTTTATTATGTAACATTTAAGAAACTTCTTTTATTGCAGATTTAATCACTATTTATTAAAATTAAGTTTTATTAAACTCTTCCAAACGGCCTTACTAGGAACAAGGCTCCATACAAGGCCAATATAATAATCAGTCGTTAAATTTTAAACTAACGTTGTGACAATCAAAATATCTGCTTATAAGTACTTAGACGTAATAAAAAGGTGTTTCATTAAAACTAAACATTAAATACTTACCATAATATATTCACCTATAAAATACTCAACGATCATTACTTGAACACAATCGTATAACTAAGAATGTATTTGTAGAAAAGTTTTAAAAATAATACTAATGAGTATGATGGCGATATCAAATAAGCTGTCAATAACTTTATAATGAAATTATAAAAAATTTAAACTGACCCTAGTAAGTCCATCAAATTTTTGATCGGCCTTACAAGAAATCATTGACTTTTCTTAGGAACACTACCGATATTTTAACTGAAATCGAAGACGAGTAATATTTTTTTTCTTTAGTACCATAGTAAATGCTTATACATATATAAATTCGGAGTAAAAAAAATAAAGAAAATAATAGGTTATTTACTTAAAAACTTACATTTTGCTGAGAGCGCAAATTACAATTTTAACGTTGACGACAGAAATCAACGAAACAAGAGACCGCATTGACAAAATAGCCGCCCGAGCGACTCGCCGCCGCGTCTGTGCTTTGAGTTCGTAGAATGTTAGTGTGAATATAAGAAAGGGTATAGCCGGATAAGCATGGCGAGTTGGCCCCCAAATGGAAACCTATATCTAAACTTATGTTTTAATATCCACTTTATATACAAATGCGATTTATGTTTTTTGCCGCCTCATTGCGCTTTGAACTTGAGATATAGACAAAAATATGCGTGCGCACGACTATTATTAAAAGAGACATATCTCAAAAACTAATTGAGTTAGAAAGATAAAACCAACGCGAGGTGTTAGGGAACCTTATGGAGCATATTTTGGATTTTTTTTGGATTTTTAAAATAATTATGCATATCATTAATTAATAAATAAAAATTTTATAATTAATTATAATAGTTTTCTCTGTGAGTTACAATCACGAAAATAATATATGTTATAAAACTTGATATGCACTATTACTCATAAAAATTTCGTTAAAAAAAAGTTGGTGCAACACTTTGAAAAATAATAAAATTTGACGCACTAGTGCTAGATATATGGGAGTTTTGGAGAAAACGTCGCTTATGACGAAAGACAATATTTTGTATTGTTTATATAAATTACTTACATGCATTATTGCTCATAAAAATTGCATTAGAAAAAAACTTGGTACAACATTTTGAAAAAAAAATTCAATACGCAGAACATCATATAAGGATACAAATATATAGGAGTTTTGGTCGGCAATATTTTGTAGCGTTTATATAATGTATATATGTACATTGGGTGGTTACTAATGCTGTAGATTAAAAAAAATCACATTGGAAACATATATAAATATTATATTTATGAATTTAGATTATTGTTAAAAGAGAAATTCAATAAAAATGTAAGTATAATCAAATCTCTCGTTATTCTCGCGTTCAGAATATTTTTTATATTTGACTAATCCTTTTTGCTCCACGATACCAATACTAATGTCTTGTCTGCGCAGACAAATGCGTAATGTATTTATCCAAAATTTTGCGCCTTGCTGAGGTATTAACAAAGATTTATGAGACACAAAATATCCCAAATGTAATTAATTACAATAGTGATGATGATTAAGATTGTTTTCTTTTATAGCTTGATTAATACTACAATGTTTTAGTAGTAATAATTATATTATTTTATATTATTTTTAATTATAAAATTTGACTATTTTTCTTTTAACTTTTTGTTATAATTTCAATTCAGGAAAGAATATATGTCAAGTTTGTATCCTTATATGATGTGCTGCGTATTGATTTTGTTTTTTTCAAAATGTTGCACCAAGTTTTTTTCTAATGCATATTTTATGAGCAATAATGCATGTAAGTAATTTATATAAACAATACAAAATATTGTCTTTCATCATAAGCGACGTTTTCTCCAAAACTCCCATATATCTAGCATCAGTGCATCGAATTTTATTATTTTTCAAAGTGTTGCACCAACTTTTTTTTAACGAAATTTTTATGAGTAATAGTGCACATCAAGTTTTATAACATATATTATTTTGGTAATTGTAACTCACAGAAAAAATGGATATAATTAATTATAAAATTTTTATTTATTAATTAATGATATGCATAATTATTTTAAAAATCCAAAAAAAATCCAAAATATGCTCCATAAGGTTCCCTAACACCTCGCGTTGGTTTTATCTTTCTAACTCAATTAGTTTTTGAGATATGTTTCTTTTAATAATAGTCGTGCGCGCGCATATTTTTGTCTATATCTCAAGTTCAAAGCGCAATGAGGCGGCAAAAAACATATAAATCGCATTTGTATATAAAGTGGATATTAAAACATAAGTTTAGATATAGGTTGCCATTTGGGGGCCAACTCGCCATGCTTATCCGGCTATACCCTTTGTCATCACATGGCAATAACTATGACTTTTTGATAATTGGCCTTCGAAGGAGCATGGCCTTCCATGGTTTACCCGCCTTATTTAAATAAGGAGGCAAGAATAAAATTCTTGTTAGGATTTCTTAATATTCGGTATCGCAATTGACACGTGCCTTTGGAATTTAATACCCAAGAATAGACTACTCTATACAGTCAACTCGCATTATAACGAATTTTAAGGGACCCACGAAAAAGTTCGTTATATCGAAAGTTCGTTATATCGAAAATCATAAATTTACAAACTTTTACAAATTTGTTTAGAGATATAGAATAAATCAATCCATTACACCACAAATTCGTTGTCGTTTAATAAAATAACCAATATAACGCATAAATGTAAAAAAAAATTAATAAAACAATAGAAAACAACAATAAAAAAAACCAATAGAAATAATAGAAATAGAAACACGTATAATCTAAAAAAAAAACGTAATTTTAGTTTGTATGCAGATGACTGTGCGTGTCCGTTCAAATGCGTTCTCCAGATTTAAGATACTTGAGAATACACTGTCATCAAGGTCATGGCTTTACAAGTAATTGATAATTGATAGTGTTGAGTCTGCATTGCTTTAAGATAAAAAAATCAAAAATTGTGTAGAAACACATTATGTAAATTATATAACATACCTACAGTACTTACTTTTATAACAAAAATTATTACACTTTGGTCAAGAAAACTTCGCTATATCGAGGGGACCAAAACCCATTAAAATTTTCGTTATAAAGCGAGATTTTCAAGGGACCGGCGGTTTCTTTCTTTATATCGAGATTTTCGTTATATCGAACTTCGTTATAACGCGAGTTGACTGTACTAATATTATAAAGAGGAAAGATTTGTAAGTTTGTTTGCAATGAATAGGCTCAGAAACTACTGGACCGATTTTAAAAATTCTGTCACCATTAGAAAGCTACATTCTTCGTGAGTAACATAGGCTATATTGGATTTTCAAAAAGTTTAGGGGTCTGTACGAAATCTCAAATAATGTAACCCAAGGTGTAAAAAAAATTACTCATAAAATTCCTTACATTGCGTACGCTGCGAAAACTATTGACGATAGAACAAAATAAATTTCCACGGAAACGTTTTTGCCACCCGTGCGAAGCCGGGCGGTCCAGCTAGTAGTTTATAAATTGAAGACAAAGTTAAGTTTTTGTATTTTTATTAATGAAAGTCTATTCTAATGCATAAATAAATGTGTTTTACTTAAACCTATTCATTATTAGTTATTAAAACATATTTCTTATCATAAAGTACAATTTTGTGGATTTTATTTCATTGTATTTTCGGGGTATGGCAAACCCCACCTAGTATGGCATGTGATATTTAGATTTAATAGGAAACAAATTTACTCTGTAGTTTGGTGAATCATTAGAATTTTGAAAAACAACAATAAAGTTACATACTTTGTATCCCGCTGAGGAAAAGATTATCTGAAAATTTATTATATCTTGGTTTTTGGTTTTCAAAAATTTAATTCTGATATTTAAAGCAAGTTGTTAAAGATTTTTCTCTTTACTAAACGAAAACTGAATCTATCAGTTTTTTCCACTTACTAAATTGCGGTTAATGATGCTTTGGTTATTGCAATACCAAATAAGTCTACCTCTTTTTTACTTGTTGAATGCAACATTACATATCTACTGTGTGATTTCATGCTTCTGATAACAATTAAGTTATGTTATTAACATTAATCGATCATTAATATACTATATTTAAAATTAATTTTAGTGAAAAGCTTTATTGTATTTTTATGTATTGTTTTATAGCTTGTATCGTTTCTACACATTCTGGAGTTTTTTGTGGAAAATCACTTTAATAATTTTTTATATTTCTCAGATCGAATGTAAATTGTGTGAATTAATTGTTTTTTTAATAAAAAACATTTATGTTTTTTAATCGAATCACAATACAGTCAACTCGCGTTATAACGAAGTTCGATATAACGAAAATCTCGATATAAAGAAAGAAACCGCCGGTCCCTTGAAAATCTCGCTTTATAACGAAAATTTTAATGGGTTTTGGTCCCCTCGATATAACGAAGTTTTCTTGACCAAAGTCTAATAATTTTTGTTATAAAAGTAAGTACTGTAGGTATGTTATATAATTTACATAATGTGTTTCTACACAATTTTTGATTTTATTATCTTAAAGCAATGCAGACTCAACACTATCAATTATCAATTACTTGTAAAGCCATGACCTTGATGACAGTGTATTCTCAAGTATCTTAAATCTGGAGAACGCAATTGAACGGACACGCACAGTCATCTGCATACAAACTAAAATTACGAATTTTTTTTAGATTATACGTGTTTCTATTTCTATTATTTCTATTGGTTTTTTTTTATTGTTGTTTTCTATTGTTTTATTAATTTTTTTTTACATTTATGCGTTATATTGGTTATTTTATTAAGCGACAAGGAATTTGTGGTGTAATGGATTGATTTATTCTATATCTCTAAACAAATTTGTAAAAGTTTGTAAATTTATGAATTTCGATATAACGAACTTTTTCGTGGGTCCCTTAAAATTCGTTATAACGCGAGTTGACTGTAGTATTTTCTCTCTAACAGGATAATTTAATAAATTGAATTAAAAAGGACAAAAATATACTTACATTATTTTTTTATTTTAATTAATAAGTAAACTAAATTAAGAAATTATATAAGGAGAATTAAAAGAGATATATGTTAATAAAAAAGAAGATTCAAATAATTTCATATTTAAAAACCTAGGGAGTTTTGAACATTAGAATGTGACTGAAAAAACTCTAGGCCTTGAATGACAAGACGAAGGAGCGTCAAAATTCTAACCAAAAATTTCCAAATGGTAGTAATAATTGAAATTTGAAGGCAAAATCAATAATAATTTGAATAAATTGTAAGTAAAACAAATCCATGCTTTTCAGTGAAGTGTTTGTTACAATAAGTTTTATGCATTCGGAAGATTGGATTTTGAAGAACTGCACTGCCAATATGTTATTAACATTGATTACCCCAACGTAAATATAAACACATCCGGAATTAAAATGATTGCCTTACATTTATTTTATTATTGCAAATAAAGTTTTCACGTGAATTAGTAGTGTAAGTGAAAGTTCGCACATCAATGCTAATGCGTAATGGGGATATGTTGGTGCAAAGAAAAACATGACGAAAATGATTCATATTTTACACAATCAAACAACGACAATACAGACAATGCAGTACAATCAGTTGCACCGTATACTCTTTCCGAATATTACTTGGAAAGTGCGGAAAAAGGATGTCCTGATTCTGTTATTGTAGACAAGTTAATTATAGAAACTTTGGGTATTATTGGAACACTTGTAGATAAGTATGGCTTTAATAAATTTTTATGTATTACATTCAGAATTTAAATATATTTGTAGTGAACAAGAGCCACCTCCATCTATGTTACGCTTACATAATATAGCTGACAATGAAGAAGGATGGATTCAAATTGTGAAGTCGATGGTAAATGTGATACCAATGACTGATCCATTAGGACCATCTGTTATAACTCTTCTTCTTGATGATTGCCCATTGCCGTCCAGAGAATCTGTGCTAAAAGTTGCAAACATGTTTAATTTATCGGCCCAAAGTTCACTTCTTGGTCGAGCAAATCCACCTAAAGAATGTAACATTTGTGTTGTACTTGGTTGTATTGCAGAAAAACTAGCTGGACCTAGTAGTCTAGGCATTCTAAGTGAATCAACTTTAGACTATTTAATTTCAAATTTAGTAAGATGTAAATTGCACATAATTTTATATAAACTAATATAAAATTAATTTTTAGAAAATAGATTCTGATGCACATGTAATTTTGTTTTCGTTAATTGCTTTAGAAAAGTTTGCTCAAACCAGTGAAAATAAAGCTACTATAATTAGAAGATTACAAAATGAGACTAGCTGCCCTATTGCCAAATTAGAAACATGGATTAATGAGGAACATTTTGTCAAGAGACAAGTAGGATTTTGTGCCCAATGGGCGCTCGATAACTTGTGTAAGATGTTTAATTTTATCATTATTATTAGATAAATATAATGCATGTTGTAGTTATAATGGACAATCGTAAATTTTCATATTTAACTGTAAACAATGCACATATTAATGCAATGTTAAACACTGGAGATGTGAGTGAATATTTAAAGATATCACCTGATGGATTAGAAGCAAGATGTGATGCCTATTCATTTGAAAGTGTGCGATGCACTGCACAAGCTGATTCTGGAGTTTGGTACTATGAAGTTACAATACTTACACCTGGCGTTATGCAAATAGGATGGGCTACAAAGGATAGCAACTTTTTAAATCATGTGGGTATTTAAACGTGACTTTTGTCTTCTGTAATAATTATTTGTTATTATAGGAAGGGTATGGTATAGGTGATGATAAATATTCACTGGCATATGATGGATGCAGAAAATTAATTTGGTATAATGCTAAATCTGAGCCTCAACAACTACCTCGTTGGCAACCAGGTGATATCCTTGGCTGCCTTTTAGATCTTGATAATCAACAAATCGTGTTTTCAATTAATGGTCAAGCTTTACCTCCATATAACCACGTTTTTGTGATGGCTAAGTAATTAAAAACATTTGAATTACACAAATATTTAACAAATCATATTATGCTTCATATTCAACATTCTAGGTCTGGCTTTTTTGCTGCTGCAAGTTTCATGTCATTCCAGCAGTGTCGCTTTAATTTTGGCGCAGATTCGTTTAAATTTCCGCCTTGTACAGTTTATTCGTCGTTTAATGAAAGTGGTACATTAGAACAAGAAAGTAAGCAAGTTTTGCCGAGACATATTTATTTAAATCAGTTAAGGCAACAAAGCGTCCGAGAAGATAGTTGTACTCTTTGCTATGATAAGAAAGCATCTGTAAGACTTGTACCTTGTGAACATGCGTAAGTAATTATTGATATTTATATATGAATTTATTACAGTAATGTTGTTTTATTGTATAGGGGATTTTGCATGTCCTGCGTTAGTCAGTTGAATGAATGTCCAATGTGTAGATCGGCAATACATGTTGTTATTGACGAAAATACATAACAAACGTTATTTATTTTATTGTTGCGTCTAAGAGTTTTACGTTTTTATAATTCCTATTGTCTTTTTAAGAGGTTTACGGTTTATTGATATAACGTGCAGTTTTTAATTGTTAAATTTTATTATTGATATTAGGATAAAAGAAGAACGCAAATATAGACTGTGCTGTTAATGTAGTAAATTAATTAAATTTAACGTTTGCATTTATATTTGTAGATATGTAAATTTAAAATACTGAAATATTGTAAATACGTTTTAATTAATGCGCTACTATATTATAATTATGAATGAATAATTTGGTAGGCTCTAAATATAATTTGCTAGGAAAAGGCATGAGTATAATTTTTTATCGATAGTCTATAAAACTAATATTATTGCAAACAAATTATTTTCCTTGTGAAATGCTAAAAATCTATTAAATAAAATTATATTTGAATTGAATAATTTGTTTTACTGTGATATTTAATGATTTTATAAGCGGTTTTTTCTTGGATGCATAACAGTTTGAATTTAAATTTTGCGCAATTATTTTGTTGGTTTGCTTTTCATGATGTTGGCAGCGTACTTCCATACGTAAATTCATATTGATGTTGCGTTAGTGTTAAATGTGTTGTTTATAAAAATAATTAAGTTTAACTGAAAGTAAGGAAGAAATTATTAGGTGTTAATAATTAATTGGTTTAATCGATATCTGTGAAATTGTCTATAGTACCCATATCTAATCAAATATTTCACATAAACGAATCACGTGCCTTCACAAATGCAGTGTTTTTATGGTGATACAAAATGGCGGGTGAGTTTTGCAAAATTACATGCATTTTTCTACATTATACAATTGTGACATGCGGATTTTATTGCAGATATTTCCTTAATTCAAGACGATTCATTGGACGATTCGGATGAAGGTATGTTCACAATGTTTTTAAGTCAAAAATTTTTAAATGTTATTGCCTATATTCTACAGTTTTTACGAATTGCATATTTTACGAATGGCGTGGTTGATATAGACTTAATTCAGTTAACTTTCTAACATATTTGGTTTTATTACTTAAATACTTGTCTTGCAAACATGGGCGTTGGTAAGTTTTTTTTTATTCATTTTCGTTTTATTGAACTTAATGTAAGGTTAGCATATTTTTCCAACTTATAATTGCTTATTATTCATCTAATTAGCTACTTGTAGATAATATTTATACGTATATAAAAATAGGCAATGAGAGTAGTGAGGAAGTATTTTATGTCTTGAAACTATCACTCATACTTAACCAGTTGCAACCTTGCAGTTAGGTCAATGGTCGTCATGGTCTTCAACTTAATGATTGCGTCGATGCAAATTGATTTTTTAATTACTGGGAATTAAATACTACTTTTTAAGACGCAATTTTTCTTGTTAAAAGCGTTAAAGAGTACAGTTTTGCAACTGTTCCATGATACTTGATTGAAGCCCTTCCCCATTCCATAGTATGGGAGATCAATTCTATGGACGATAGAGGATGATGCATATTTTAGAAATGCAGTGTGAGATTATTTTCTTGGAAATTGTTTGTCAGATCTTATCAGGAGGAATCCTCTAAATGATATTCTCATGCATGGCCTTTAGAAAGCTTCGTTTAATATGAGCACAATTTAGCATTTTTTACTAAATCAAGGCTCATTAACACTTTATCCATTTTTCTGAATAAAACATGATTTGTACAGTTGTATTATCAAATGTCAAAAACGTGATTATAGACCCTTCAGCCTTGTTTGGATGAAATCTAAAATTTTGGTAAAATCTATACCAATTTCATATTATATTATTAATCAGTACATTTACTTGCTTATTCTTCTTGTTCTATCAAGCAAAGATTAGGCAATGTTGCCTTTTCCGACTTCATTTTAATCATTAATTATTGCCACCTCTTCTTGGGCCGTCCTTTAATTTATTCTAAAAGCGTGTTTAAATTATACAATTTTTCTCTCCTGGAAATGATTTTTTTGGTAGACTGGGTGGTTGATTGGATAATCTCCTGTTAATCTCCATTAATCTGTACAAGAAATGCTGCCACAGGTAGTTTTATTAAAAAATTAATAATTGTAGAGTTTTGGAAAAAAAATTTAATCAAGAGAGTCAACATAAAAATGGCATTCCTTTACGCTCCTCCAATTTCAATGATTTCAGATAGAGAGCAAGGGCACGACGGTATTAGATGGCGCCGTAATGCTCGAGGGTCTAGTGGGGTAAGGAATGGACTATCACCGGAAGTGACGGCCAACACCCGCCTTGCCCTTATCTATAAAACACTTGAACCTGGTAATATTGTAACTCCATTTCTTGTTTGTTTATTAAATACCTTCCAAAGATACGTCTTGAATATCACGATAATATTCCACATTTTTATAAAGCGCTTTTTTTCATAATTAAGCTGTATAAAAATATTACAATGGTTCCTGCTTGGAAATATGAGTAGTTTTTCTTTTTAAATTGAGATGTCGAGGTATTTTAACCAGAATTGCTCTTTTCATAAACTTCTGATACGTAGGACTTGGGAATTTCTAAATATTTTATTAAAAATGTAATAGTTTTTTAATTTTTTAATGTTCTCAGATGCAGTTTTAAGGATTTGTTAGGGTTTTATCTTTTATTATCTCTGGAATTCGTTTAATTATGATGATTCTTTTAGGAGGACTTTGCGAGGTTTGTTCTTTAATAATTTTATGGTTAAAATGTATTTCTTATTGGTTCATTTTAGTTTTTTTTTAATCCCATCATTTTACGAGGTGTTTTAATGTTTATTTCGACTAAAAACAATTAGAGAGAAGACTTGGAAAAAAAACGCACATCAAATAAGAAATAAAATGAATAAACTTGAGGGAACCTTGAATTTAGTAAATATGAAAGAACGTAGTGTGTAATCTTTGGTGGGTAGTCTTGCGTAGAAATCGGAATCAGTGCCACCCTTACGGTCTACCACACCCCGTACGCACACTCCTATTGATCTGCGTAGTTGGGCCGACTTGTGGTGCCCCCGCGGGCGCGTGGCGGCGCTCTCAATCGCCGTCTCCACCCGATACCGGCGTCCACCCGAACATGCATCGCGACGTTCATTCCGGTCATTTTGACATTAATAGTCGCATTTTAGTAACATGGCACGCGATTTGTGTGTGTGGCTTTGTGACGAAATTGTTGCGTCTCGACGCCGATCAGAAAAAAGTGTGTCTCCCGTGTGTGGTACTAAAATATGCTGGATTCCTGTTTGAAAAGAGCAAGAGGACGTATGGATCTTCCTGTGTCCGCACCCTATCTGTGGTAAATGTTTGTTTTGGTATCGAATTTTACTCATATCTTCTCATGTTTCGATTTTTTCAATTTCGATAAGCTTCTTCGTGCTGAACAAAAACTTTAGAGTTTTATTTTAAAAATAATTTTGGAGAATCGAAAGCGGTTTGCATTTTTTTTCTAAATTTTGGCAATGACGTGCTTCGTGAGGCGAATGTATCATTTGGTAATCGTTTTGATGGATCCACCATAAATATCGATTTGCGTCTTATTCGGATTCTGGACTATCATAGAATATGCGTCGCGTGTCTTCCTCATTACATCCCTTTAATATTGGATAACGTTCGTCCTTACGCTTCCGCGTATTAGATTTTAGTTTTTATTGCACTTTTCGTTATTGAAATTTTAAAGGGCGCTGGCTTTAACTTTTTTTAAGGCGCTTTCGCAATCTTTTTTCCTCTCTACGAAATAGAATTAGCGAAATTATAGAATCGAATTAATTGCTAAAGTTTTTATAGCGACGCGGAAGTTAATCTTTAAAATAGCAAATAGAACAAACATAAGGGTCGTCGACCCTTAAAAATTTGCCAACATGGCTGTAGCATTTGTGCAATTTTTTTTTATATCAACAACTTGTTGTTTCTGTTTATAACATTTTAACGATTGATTTTTTCTGTTATTTTTGTATTTTTGACGTCACCGAGTAGGAGAAGATGTTCTACGTTTTTTAAGATAATCAATGGAGTTGTTTTGGTGTTTTCAATTTGATAAATCGTCAAATTCTTCTGTTTTTAATTTTACATGGGCTAATGTTTTTGATGAAAAATTAAGGAAAAAGAAAACATTTTAAGTGTAAAAAATATCGAAATAATTTAATTCTTAATTTTTGTTCTAAATGGCAGAAATCTATTCTTTACTAATCAAATTGTAAGATTTTTATCGATTATAATAATTATAATATGTGTTGGGATTTATTAAAAATATTAGACTGGTCTTTATTAGTTTATAATTTAAATTAACTAAATTTACTCAAAACTGCATATTTTTTGATCCAAATGGGCAAATAATGTGCCACTAGCTTCAATTTGTCAAAATCTCAAATACACCTACCAATTCCGTTCAATTCTTCTCGCGAATTTTGAACATGATTTACATTCACTGTTTTCCAAACTTTCGTTTCATTTGTACCCCTTACAATTATATTGGTAACACTTGGGGTGGCTTAGCAGAAAAATAAAAAAAAACACTAAATGACTTAAAAACATACCTTTTAAGATTGTTTGCGTATCTCTTGCATACCCTTTGCGTATTGCTATGTGTACGTGTACCCAGTGTCGTACCAATCGGAAATGACGCCTAGGGTGAGCAGCGAAGTTGCGCCCCTTCATAAATCATCTAAATATAAAATAAATAGATATAGGGGAGTGTTCCCGGGTATGAGACGGGCTCCAGGTATGAGACAGTCAATTATTTTCATTATGCAATGTCAATATGGGCGATCTGATTACTGTCAAATATTTCTTTGGTTATCAGTCAGTTTTTGTGCTAACACTGAAATGAATCGACGCATTGCTTATATCAACTGCAAACATCGTATGTAAAATTGCAGGTTAAAAACGTTTTTGATTTTTTTCATGTAAATCAATTGAAAAAAGAAAGTGTAATGTATAGCATTTAGTGTTTTTCTTATATTTTACGATCCAATATTGGATTAGGCCAATATGTGGTTGGAAAACAATTTTTTTTTAAATTATCAAAATGTCGTCATTGTCTGGGTATGAGACACAGAATATTACCACCACCCAAGGGTTCCAAAGCAAAAACATCATTAGTATAAAGTTGTTGCCGAACAAATTGAACGCTGTTAACAACATCAAATGCAATATTTGCAAGCGGCCAATTCTTTTGAAGTGCGCAAACATGTGTAAAAGCATCTACACATCCAAACATTGCGACGATTATGAAGAGGAAATTGATAAATAAAAATTATGGAAAACATAAAAAATTAAAAATTTGAAATAGATATGAGGTTTTCACTTTATATTTTACAATTTTTAATGTATTTTTATAGGTGTCTCATACCTAGATACAAATTTTTTTCTTGTCAAAAAAATGATGGTTAGAAAATTGGTCATAAAATTTTTCATGTTAATGGAATCACAAAACTTTCTGCGGGTAAAAGTTGTGTATTTTCATTGCCTTTTCAACAGTGAATAGAACACCCGACTTTATTTAACCAGTAAAAAATTTTGGCTCATAATCAAAACCTGTCTCATACCCGGGTACACTCCCTTACTAAATAAAACAATCATATCTTACAAAACTGTTTTTATTTTCCATTTTCGAACGAAAATTAGTCTATAAATGTGCACTTTCAATACTCTTAATATTAAAATAGCGCCTTCCTTGCCTTCTACGACACAAATAGATTTATAACATTTTCGAAATCTCTTTTTTTAATTGAATATGACTTATATGGTTGGTTTATTTTGATTTTTAAGTTTAATATTTTGCGAATTATGCGCTCCACTTGCCCCACATTAGGCAGATAGAGATTTACAGTAGTTACACTAGAGTCTCGATTATCCGATACCTTTTTATCCGAACTTGTATGTTATTGGAGATTCCGACTTGTACGAACTACTTTTTCTTTTTTAAATTATATAAATTGTTTTAATAATTAACGAATTTTCTGAATAGTGGAATATCTGATCAACCATGAATTATACCTGGCATTCAATTATTTATTAATATTTTTTTTCTATTTAACAATAACTATTTATAGCTGGAAATTCTGTATCTTTTGATTAGTGAGGTTTTATGTATTACATATCCCTTTGTTGAAAAACCTTACGTTTATTTATTTAATTTGTCTTTATCATCTGAGCGATTTCCGGTCAACGCGGATAATTGAGACTCTACTGTATTTCCAAATTTGCAATGTCTTATTAATTTATTGCTTGACCGAAACGAAGCATTAAATATTTTGTATTATTAATAAATTAATTATGTATTTGTGCATTTCTCTATAATTTTATTTGCTGTGCTTGTTCTTATAATTTCAGATGTACAAATGCAGTCAGTTGAAAGGAAAGCAAAAATGATTTGAGTTATCGAAAAATCGAGTTATTAAAAAAAGCGCAAAATTAAAATTATTTAATAATCAAAGGTTTTCATTTTTTATTTATGTTCCATGTTTATTCGAAAATAATTTAAAAACGCATTTAATACGTTATTTAATAAGAATACATTTTTTATAAATAGATCGTATGATCTATAGTTCGAATCGACCTATAAACAACAAAAAATATATTGCTTGACGGATAACGACTAGAATGAAAATTAAAATACAAAAATGTGTTTTATATAAATAATAGTTCTTTCCCCAAAATAGTAGGAAAAGGTCGGAAAATTTAAACATTGTAGTACTACCTATTAGCAAAACTCATCATAAATAAGTATGTAAATCCAATTGATATGCCGCCGCCGAAAGTGTAAACTGTCATTGAGCGGAACCTTTTACATCGTATATCTTACAAGAGGACGCCTAGACCGGCTTAAATTACAATAAACACCGAATTTGTCCTTCAATTCTGCCAACTATTATACTTTTCTGAAAAGTTATAAAATTTAACTTGGAATGAGCGAAATTGTAAAGAGCTATAATTTATCAAAAAATATTAGATGGATATAAAAATATTAACGTTGAAATAGACATGTCGTTGGGAGACAAATTCGAGTTCCAATTATCGAGGTTCGACTATAATTTTAGTTGCACCTTTGTTAAATTTTTTTTTTTTTTAATTTTTAATGATAAAGTTCTTTAATTTTTATAAATACGGCAGTCTCTTGTTAACCATGGGGGTTGGGTTCCTACAATGTTTCCCGGATAATAAAATCGCCGATAACGAAACTACGAAGTCAAGAAGTTAATTTTCGTTATTTTCATATAAAAATATATTTAAAAAACCTTTTTTTAGCTTTTTGTGGGTAACCAAATGCTTAAACTTTTCCCTATTAAACAAATACCGTCATGCATTGACGTGCGGTTTTGATAATTATTTAACAAATTTTGAACCGCGGATAACGAGGGCTTACTGTACTAAAAGAATTAATTCGTTCGTTTTTTAAAATTTTTTAGTAGGATTTTGTTAAATATTTAAACAGAAAGAAGCTTGATAAACAACCGACTTTTAAAAGCTGACGATAAAATATAATTCGCAACCCTTTAAAAAATTTAACAAATTTAACAGGAAAGTAGGTTGAGCAATAAAGGTAACCCTTGGAAGCTTTTAACTCCGATTTAAACGTGGGGTGGCCTTACAACCGATTCAATAATAGTAATAAATAAAAATCGTACCACCACGCAAAATACACGTTCGTAGTAAACGTAGTAAAGTGTACTTTTGCACGTGATTTAATCCTCTCTGTACCTGTGCATGTGAATTATAAATTTGCGCAGATATTTCATTCACTTTTATCCGACTGATGTTACTAATTAGAGGGGCGCTTTCCTAAGGGTCGGTTCGCTCGTTCGGTCTGTCGGATGTCAGTCGAGTAATCGATAAAGTTTGTTATGAATTTACGAAGAGCACTGGTAGAGATTTTTGCGATTAATTCGGCTGTCCTTTGCAGGAGTTTACGAGCAAGGGGATGGCCCATCCGGAGGACAAGTGGACGATGATTCGCTTCCCCCTTTACTTCGAATCCAAAGATATGAAGAATCGGAGAACGTCTTCGATCGGTAAGTGAAAGTTCCTCTTTTATTGCCACCTTCATTCATATTTATTAATTCATTCATAATGTTTTTATCGCAAAACATGTTTTGTTTAACAATCGACAATCTTGGGAAATAGTTGTTTACTAAACGTTTAATGTTAAAAGGTCAATATTATTCATTCAGTCGTTTTCTGAATCATATAATTGTTAACTATAGTTGATATCTGATATTTTATTCAGTTCAAGGATTTAGCTGATTTTTTTTTCGAGATTTCCTTAGTATTCAAATTTTTTTCGCCATGGTTGAAAAGTTGAGAAAACCAAAATTTTGGGCCTAAAATGACTTCTGGGTATTTCCATTGTAACGGGTGCGACAATGACACTATGATTATTAAAGATCTTTATATGTCTGACTCAATATTATCGAAAATTATTCGTGAACAAAAATTGTATACAAAATTAGATATTTGATTCAAAAAAAATCTTTTTAAAATCTATTGTTAAAATTATTATACATTAATCTGAATCGCGTAACGGGTGCGACATTAGAAAATGGACAAATGCGGTGCTGTTGATTTTGAATGTTGATCTTATAAAATTTTGGATAAAAGTAACCAATAATAATTTTTTAAATAAGACTCTAATAGTGCTCTCACATAACTGCATACTTAAAAATCACATATATTTTGTTAGGAATTTTTAATTTCATATAAAATGTAACGGTGCAACAACTTTTGTAACGGGCGCGACACTATATGAATTTACAAGTTTTCAAGTGAGAAAAAAGATCTGTTTTAATCAAAATCATTTTATTAAAGTTAGCTATGAATAAAAGAGACCAAAATCAGAATTTAAGACATGTTTTTTTTAATTTGGAACTAACCGTACGACCACCATAGATGCAATTTGCTGTATCATAAGCTTTTTGAAATGGTGCTTCCTTGTAGATTTTGATGGGTTTTATGTTCTCCCATCGTGTTATCCAGCAGCTGTTGGTATTTTGTAATTTCTTTGTTTGATAGATAAAAAATTTTGACGTTCTCTAATCTCTTCTTGTTTAAAAATTCGAAACAATCTCGTGGTGTGTTAAGAATAGTTTCTCGAGCATTAACTGAAGTTCACAATGTTCTCATAACAACTGCACCAATGCCATCGACAGCGCCTTTTCCATGACTAGTAGGGAAAAATGACCAAGTACCTAATATCCACCTCCAAATCTTCTGTAGCCATACATAAATTGTACAAGTTGTAGCGATTTTTAAACTAGAGTTAAACTAGAGTTTTTGTCAATCGGGGGTCAAAAATTATGGAAATACCCTTCTGATAAAACTTTTGCAATAATTTTCTATGAGAGTTCTCAAAGAGAGTTTTTTTGACTCAATAAGCTGAATGTTACAGTAGAGATCCAAATTATTAAAATACCTCATGAAAAATTAATATAAGTAAATAAATTTATCTCTACTTTTTTGTTATTGTTTTTTTTTCAGCTTTTTTGGTTTTGTTTAATTAGGATTAATTGTAAACTACATATCCACTTTTACTATATTAAAATAAAAATGATAGCTAAATTGGGATAGGAATTTTTTTTATTTATAGGAGCTACGATTATTTTTTCACGAATTTTGAAAGTTTTGCTTTATTGAATTAACATTTTTTTATTGTTGACTGGGTAGTACGTTGCGTGGGACATTAATGACCCACGTTGCACAGATTTCGTTGAAAAAATTTTGAGTTTTTTGGCACTTGGCGTAGTATTTAGTCACGCTGCTTAAGTCATAAATCATATTGAAATTGTTCCTCACAAAATGCAATAAGCATAATAAAATTGATAATTGAAATGGCTATAAAGGCGTGACCAATAGAAATATAAATATTTCCGAAAATCTTTTAGCTTTATTTTATAGCCTTAAATAAAATGTATATACAGAGATGACATGTGGTATTTTGTTTTTTTAATACTTCAAAAGGAAAACTGAACAAATGAATTTTGTTGCCTATGGAAGTGTCGCCGATCATGGGAGAATGTAAATTACAGTAGGGTGTTAATGTTAGGACAACACTTAAGAACAAAAATTAGATAGTGACGGGAGAAATGAGAGGACAAATTAATAAATCCTCAAAATATATGGTAATATTGCTAAAGTTCTTCTAATGAAATTTTGTAAAAATAAATAAAAGGTTTAAATCTGCTTTTGTTGAAAGAGACAAATTGTATATTAACACGATACTTCTAAGTTTGATATTGATAACTAGTGGAATGGTAATGGTATAAAATACATGGGCAACACAGTGGCCGACTCAGGCTTGTTTCTGTTTTTCATCTGACCCTAATCCAATTCAGTTTCATTTGTTTGCTTTAAATAAATGAAATGAGTAGTAGAAATTGAATAATAAATACTTATAAAAATGTATTTAATAATTGCGTTCGACGATCGAAGGCTGAATAAGTTGGTCGTCTCAAAAGTAGCAAAGGTACTCATGTCTGATATAAAACACAACGGAAGTTGAAAGCTGGGTCGGTCAGAAATTTTTTTCGGTTTTTGAACGAAATGTGTTCAATAACTTTGGCCGATCGATTGCGTAAATCAAAAAACCCCCGCCCCACAAAATGTTTTTTCTTCTTCAAAAAAAGTTTTTGGTTTGGAAATATTAGAAAAATATACCTATTAAAGAAATTTTTAAGATTGCGGAAAAGGTGTGATGGACCAAGGTCAGGGTAAAAAGAACGGTACGGTAAAACATCCCAGAAAAACGGAAGAAATGTGATGGAAACCAACACCTCTTCTATTGGCCATTTAAGGACGCTTTCTCAGGATGTCTTCTTTTAAACAGTCGACTTGTTGGCAGTATTTGATGGTTTTGATGGTTTGATTTTTTGCTTGTAATGAATCATTTTTTTTATATCCCACCAAATGCACAACATCGCCTTCTTTGCATGAAGTCCGGCTTTCGCAGAAGTTTGACGACGACTATCTTTCGTACCCCAAGATCTCGTTCGTTAAATCTTATTGTGGATGATCCATTGATGATTCTCAGTGACATTTTGGACAAAAATGAACTTTTCTTATTTTTTTTGCCGAGTAACAAGTTACATACGTTCAACTGCTTCGGTAGGTTCCTTTCGCTCAGTTCATTCAGTGCCCAAACATTTGTTTTATTTACGTAAGCAGCATCTCCAAAGGTGGGTATTCACCAAAAGCGGAGGTTTAGAACTTATTTGGGACCAATTCTAAACCACTCTCAAGCTCATTTGAAACTCCCAGCGTACTCACCAAATTATTGGTTTTTCCAAACACGGTTTACAACTGTTGGGAACCAGTTTGGAACTCTGGTGAATACCCACCTTAAGATGTGCCACAACAGTTCCATGGGACACGCTACGCCAAGACTGTGACGAATTTCTTCCACTTCTAGATTCAGATTTGTGTTTGAGAATTAGGGGAACACGGGGGAATCGGAGCCACGGGGTAATGAGAACTACTCTAGTTTACGTGCATCTAAACAAGTTAGAGCTTGTTGGGTTTTGACGTAATATAGAAGGATGCGGAAGTATTAGGTGTGACTTGTCGCACATTATTTATTTGATTTTTGGTGCAGAAACAGACCGCAGATCAAATTTTCGGGCAATCGATCTAAGTTTTTATGATATTCAAATACGAATTGCGAGTATTAAAATTATTTTATTATAATTATTGCCTTTTTTAACCTGTAGGTTTATTATTAAAAAATTAGATAAAAAGGTTAATTTTTGTAAATAACCAATTGTATTTTGAAAATAATACGAAAACTTAAAAATGAAGTTTTGGGGTAATGGGAGTCGCATGGCTCTCAGTAAACTAACTGTGTTTTTCATGTTTCTAAAGATAATATAATTATGTTTCCTATAAAAAAAATAGTATAAGTATATATTTTATTACATATTTTTATTCTGGTTACCATTGCCCCGGTGGATCTCATTACCCCTTACTCCGGTTCTCATTACCCCATACTCTTGGGCAATGGGAGCCAATATTACTTTTTAAAAAACAGAATAATTATCTTTGTTTGGTATGTTTTTGAATTTCTATGTTTATAGCATAAACTTGATTAGTTACACTATAATAAAAAGCAAAAACTATATTAAAAAATGATTTTTGTTAAAAGTTATTGGAATTTTATGTTAAGTGGCGCCAATTCCCCCGTGTTCCCCTACTCAAGCGCACAACATCTTTGATATAAAAATTTTTGCAACGAAAACGCGAAAATCATTTCTGAACTTTCAAAAGCATCAAGCCCATCTTTGAACGCATAATATGATGAAAATGTTCAGTCATGTCGTCCATTTTTAAAAGCAAATTACAATACTTATAACCATAATTAAGAGACACGTGTGTACAATCAAAATATTGGTAAACGAGCTCTTCTCAATTAGTAAGTAAATAATTGCGCAAGTGCGTTCTGTGCCACATGTAGGCCTTATGAATGCGCAGAATATCAAAAACCTGAACAAACTTTCTGACCAACCTAATACTTTTTTAAAAGGCAATTGTAATGAATTTTATTTTAAAATAGAATTCTCTCTAAGTTTAGTTGCTTATTGTAAAGGGTCTTTCATTAAGCGTTTCCTATCTTTAAATTTAAATCAAACAAAGTGTATGTGAGATATCATCGAAATTTTTTATTCGTTTGAAAGACCTATTGATGCAATTATGTGTGGAATATAATATCGTTCAAATGTTCGCCACGGCTTCTTTGGGTGGAGCGCATCCGAAATGTCCAATTTTCCATGGCTCTGGCGCATAAATCAGGCTGAATTTGACCGACGGCATGGGTTATGTTGACTTTGAGGACCGCTCTGGTTTGTGGCTTATTCGCATACACCTGCGAGTTAAGAAAACCCCACAAGAAAAAGTTTAACGGGGTCAAATCGCACGATCTCGGTGGACAGTTCACATCACCTCCACATGAGATGACCATACCTTCAAATCGCTCGTGCATAATATCCAATGTGGCATGACCTGCGTGGCACGTAGCGCCGTTCTGTTAAAACCACATGTCGTTGGTGTCCAGATCATTTAATTCAGGCCAAAAGAAGTTGGTAATCATCGACTTATAGCGCTCACCATTGACCAACGTTGTTCTCAAGGAAATATAGATCGATGACGTCGCCAGCCCAAAATCCACACCAAACAGTGACTTTTTCGGGATGCATTGGACGCCCTTGAATCTCATGTGGATTGGTATTTTTCCAAATTCGAATAGTCTTCTCGGTAGGACGATAATGGCGACCGTAATATGATCAAGCGCGCGGTACGTTGCCCGAACAGAACACCCATTTTGATAAAACAATTTTATTATTTTCACATGTTGTTGAATGCTATATCCGCCTATGGTGATTTGGCAAAACAGACCGAATAAATGACAACTAATTTGACAGATGTAGCTTCAACAAGATGGCCGTTATCAACTGTCAAAGTTCGGAAGTCCCTGTTGGAAGACCCTTTAGAATTTATAAAACGGCAGCCTAATTTTTAATCTAATCGAACAGTAGTCTTACATCATCTCCATCGGAAACGGGCTACTTTTTGATCAAAGTGTTTATACTTTCGAGATGTTTTCGGCTAATACATTTTATTGTTGTGTCCATTTCCGAAAAGCGTGGTTTCTGTAACATAGCAAACATTGAATTTAAGAATCGTTTTATCCTATCACATATCGGTGTGTGATCCTTTTAAAGCTTTGAGCTTTCCTCTATAGCCTTTTCGGTCTAAAGGTTAAACCGACACTGGAAAGGTATTGTAAAATATCGATAGCTAGCTGTTATCGATTTGCAAGAACGATTTGAATGGGTTTGCACCTTTCGATTGTCTTCAATATTTCGATTAAAATCCACCTACAAACTTCCGATTAAGCAACTCATGAATAACATGAATGAACGGACGTAAATTCTTGTCTCTCACTCCTACAGTTTCCAATAGACCGAGAAATTGTGCCATAATCATAGGGAAGGTTAATTTCGACATCCAAACACAGACTGACGACAAAGATAAACAGTCTCGCATAGGAAGAGTAGAAAAAGAAAGAACGAAAGAAGCAAAAGGAAAAACTTAGTAGGTCAGACCTCGTCTACGAGTATTCTATTTTCGCTACGAATTAGAAGTATAAATAGAGCGATCATCATCGGAAATTAATGCATGTATTTTTTTTTAAACTTGAAAGGTCGAGTTATTATTTTTAAGTTTGTCCTTAAAGCACGCACGCACACGCGGGTGTAGAAAATCGCACAGACACGCGTAAAGCTGTTCTGTTTTTCTAACCTAGACAGTCCAGTTCGAATTTATAAAGTTTTCATTTTATTTCGGTCCCATCGCAAGATATTTTTAGAGTAAAATCGGGGCCAGTCGTGTATAGCAATAAAAGCGCGGTCATCGCACCAAAATGGGGGGAAAGGGGATGACCTAATCGTCCGTTGGGGTGCAGAAGAAGGGTCAAAGGATAAAGGTCGATAACCTCGCGAACCCTTTTCCGAAAGGGTTGGAACAACAAGAAATGTCCGGTATGTAGACGATGACGCGACAGGTTTTATTATTGTCCCGATTATTAATTTCACATCGCGTTTAATTCGGGGGTTCAATTCTCACGAAGGGATTTTCGAAAGGGTGGCGCGTCGAACCGGCATTGTTGTTCGTCTGGAAATTTTTTAACAATGGGGCCTTAAGATTTTTTAAAGTTCGAACATTGGAAGGAAAGTTTGGCAGCTTTTCATGAAGAGCGGCGTCGTTGGTCATCGTCTGAGCATCCCGACGGTGGGCGCGTTATTTTCGCGACGTCCGCGTCCTGATTATTCCTGGCGCCGATCTTTCTGTTTCAACAAGTCGCGATTTTATTATTTCAATTATAACATTCGTTAGTATTTTGCGGGTTTCTGTTTTATTGTGCACAAGTTGAAGGTTTTTTTTGTCTTCTATTTTTATTTTACTTTCATTTTTGTTTCTAATGCTGGACGTCGTCTACTGACCTGGAATTTCGGGAACTTTGGAATTCTTGACATTTACGAAAAACGAAAATAGCTTCTTTGAAAAATCAAAACCTGAAATACTTTGCAGAGCTTTGAAATAGTTCGAATGTTGATGGAAATGTTTCGGATTTAGAACGAATTCTAAATTTTTGTATGAATCAAATATGCGAATGTTTAATTACCTTTTTCTGATTGATAACAGCTCCAGATTAAATATTCATATTTAATATCATCTGATTTTTCAGTGAAAAATTAGACTACCTTTCTTACTTAATATTTGAGGCAAACTAAAATTAATTATTGATTCAGGGAAATGTATAATTTATTTAGGGTATCAACTTATCGAATAACTGAGTGAATACAAGATAACACTAGAACTGATATAACCTGGCAATGATATCTTCAAAACATCAATAAATAACGCTCATCTATTGGACGAATTACTGAAAAAATAAGTTAAGGTGTTTTAAAAGAATAAAAATTGGATTAAATTTTGTGAAGAATGTTATTTTATGAAAAATATTTTTTTAATCAATAGATATAATTAATTTTAGTACTAAAAATTTTTAGTTAATTCTGATGTTCATGCTCTGAACTTATCGAGTAGGGCTTTTTAACTTGATTCGTTTGGTATCTTTTTCTCTAAAAAAAAACTGAAAAACTTCTGACGATTGTACATTTTTATCCACTTATTAAGAAAGTAATTTACTTTAACTTAGATTGAAATAAAACTCAATTTTTTTATATAAGTAATGGATTTTAATTAACTATAAATGTACCATTTTGTTCAATGATTTTTTGCCATCTTTCTGGTTCGTAGAACTTCTCGTCCTTATCAGAAAAAAACTGAACCATGTGCGATTTCAGTTAATCATCATTAGTAAAATTCTTGGCATTTAAAGTTTTGTAAAGATCGAAATAAACGGTAATGTGATGATACAAGGTCTGAGCTATATGGTGGGTATGGCATCAGTTCTCAATCAAGCTCCTATAATTTTTGACGAGTTATTAAAGATGTGTGAGGTCAAGCGTTGTTATGGTGGAACCATAATCCTTTTACGATTAGCCAATTCTGGCCATTTATCTTTGATTACTTTTTTCAATTTTATCAGTTGTTGACAGGAAACATTGCAATTGATCTTTTCATTTCATGGCAGCTGCTCAATATACAAAACACCTTTACCATCTCACCAAACTGAAAGCATGAAATTTTTTCGATGTAATTCAACTGTTCATGTGACTTGTGCTGGTTTATAGCGCTGGGACCATGATCGTTTGCGATGAATGTTATTGTAGACAACCCATTTTCCATCACCAGCGATGATTTGTCTTAAAAAAGATTTGATTTTGTTTAAGTTTGAAATGCATGTCACAAATACTTATTCGTTGTGTTAAATGGATCCCTGTCAATTCATGTGAAATCCAAATATCGAGCTTCTTAACAAGTCCAAGATATTTTAAATAATGTTCAATTGTTGTGTTTGATATGTTTAACCACTCTGCAATCTTTCTTACAGTTATATAACTTTGATTTGATCATTATTAACTTGACTTGGTCGACCAGAACTTTGGTCATCTTTAAGTGTAAAATTCTAAAACGAAATTTTTTAAGGAATTCTGACACTTGCGTTCTATTGAGCATACATCATCATAAACTTCACATAAGTCTTTGTAAGCCTCAGAAGGTATCTTGCCTTTCCGGAAATAAAAAAGCAAAATATGAGAAAACCAAATAGCACGTAATTTGTTTCTGAAGTAGGTTAAAGGTCACTACTGTTAACTGTTAACTGTCAAACTGAAAAAAATTATAACATTTACAGAAGTGATTCAAAAAAATTGTGACGCTATCAATTTGTGAAAACCGAAATTACTTTCTTGCCAACTCCATATACATACGCATAGATTGTATGAAAAGTTTTCGGTACCTTTTTTCATATCGAGTTCATATTGTGTTTAATCGAAAAGAATGGCATTGTGACAAAATCCGATTAATCGTTCATAAATGGCGTATGACTATCGAAGGTGATGGCATTTACTTTGAAGAAAAAGACGTTTTTTTAAAATATGTAATTTATTAGGTTTTCTAATAATATATCATCAGAAAGTGATAAAAACATGTGATAGACTGTAGTACGTAAATCGAGTAAATTATAAATTTACATTTTACCTACTACGCTTAAAAAATTTTCGTGACGTATAAATTTTGTAAGATGCTGACGAACAACTTGAAAAATGTTGTAAAATATACTATTTGAACATCTTCATAAATTAAGTAATTAAGAAATATTAACATTTGTACAATTAATAGTAAAATACGCAAAAATAGAATATATGTTATCTTTCAGAAAATCAGGAAAAAACTAACCATTGTATGTGAGGACAACTAGTAAAATCCTTGATGACACTCGGATTGTTTCAATAGATATGTATTTAATTAGAGAAATACAATTTACACTAATCACAGTATATTGAGACAAACAAAGTTTAAACTTGAGTTACTTCTGCTTAAAGCTTTGATTTCAGTGTTTAGCTCTTTGGGCATGTATTTTACAGACTTTCCAGTTCTGTGGAGTGAAAGAATTCCATATTTCTGTTTTAATCTACTGTTATGCTTTTATATTTTATTAAAATTTCCAAAACTAAAATTGGATTTAAATTAACTTCTTCTTTTTAAAGTGCCGTGCCCGAATCCGGGCGTAGGCTATTTCCCTGCTTGTGCCTTTTGTTGTGTATGTCATAGTATGTCAAAGACACAAGGGTGTTATTGGGAAATTTTCCTGGGGCAGTTTTACCTTTGCCGGTTGCCCAATGCCTTGCAAGGGGAGAGAGGCGTATAATTTTAAGATGGTTTTAACGTGGGATTGAACCCAGGTCGCTTAGCGCATCGGTCCACACACTCAACCTTTGCGCCACGCCACTCTCTTTTAAATTAACACTTTTGTTTAAAGGATTTTAATAATATTTAATCTTGAATTTTTTAAAATGGAATAATAACTACATAGTTTTCAAATTGGACTTCTTCCATTTTTTCTAGTTTAAATTTTTTTTATTATAATCAGAAGAATAATTCTAGTAGGGTGGGTGTACCAGTCTCAAACCACGTACCAGTAGTTGACCACTCGCATGTTCGATTGAATAAATTAAGAAATGGAGGGCATTTTTGAAGAAATCGACTGTTTTGTTACGTGGCCTAGAATGTTAACAACGTTGCAAACATATTTTAAAAATTTAGTGTTTATTTAAGAGCTATGAGCGCAGTGGTCAACCTTAGGTGCATTACCGTTTTTGATATTGTTCACGAAATCTATAAAAAAACTTAAATATTTAGATTCAAATAATTTATCAATATTTCAGCGTTAGTAAACAATAAACAATTTTATATATACATTTCTACGTTAAAACTACATAATACCAGTTCAGAGCATTTCAAAGTCAAAATTTGTCCTTAACTGGTTTGGGACTGGTACACTCACCCTACTCAAAATTGTTTGTATTGGTAAAAATCTTAAATGTTTTTACTATCCACTTTTATTGGTATTTTTAAATAGTGGAATTTTCTACCGTTTTTATTGCTTTTGGTGATCATTTTAAAAAATAGATTCATGAATTGAAGATGGTAAATTAGAATATGCAATTCCAAGAAAATGTCAAGGTACAGTGTCTGCTCCTTATTTTGTCATATACCCGATTTTTCATATTGATTAAATATCTAGTCGCTAATTGTCATAAATGAAATCATATATTCTATATTTATCATCTTCAAAAATAAAGTTCTTTATAAAAATGAAGACACAATTAACTTGAGCGTAAAATAAATGTTTATCAATTAATTAATCTGGGAATTTATTAATTAATAATTCACAATCTTAATTTTGAGTTTATTATACTATAAATTTCATAAATGATGATAAAACTTATATTAAAAATATTGTTTGTATTCTATACGTGATTTAGTATATGTATAACAAATGTTCTATATTGATTATATTTTTTTCCAAAATTGTTTCCGTATGTGTGACATACAGTTACTCTCATAATTGCGTATACATTTTAAAAGTTGGTAAAAACTTGTTAAAAATTGGGGTTTTTATTGATTCCATTCGATTCATAGCACATTGTTAAACACAAAATATGCAAATAGCTGCATAATTATTTAATATAATATTAACGAATTTTGTTTACACAGACTTGAGTTACATACATTTAATAAAAAAAAATATAATGTCCTATGTTACACGTCGTGTGCGAGATAAAGTAAAGACAATAACACCATTTTGCAAGTCCAATCCCTCAATTTACATTTTAAACCTTGTAAATATAGTAGCTCGCCCATGGTAGCAAAAATAGATTACAAATTACCTGTCCCTTTTGCAACCATGCACTCTCATGATATTCACAATAATGTATTTATCATTTAATTATGAGAATAAACTGTACAGGGCGATTTGATAGGATTAACAACATATTGAATTTGGCGACACACTAATTTATATTTATGTTGGTAGTCCTGAAGGTGCCAGTGGCGTCTCGAATAGGGATGGTCAATGTCATATTAAGAATTTTAAACAAATTACCGTTTTCGTACAAAATATAAAAAGGGAAATTTAAAAAACTAGAATAAACGCAAAACCCTTTAGATACGTTCGCGAGTTGGCGTCGACTAACGCTCATCTATTGGACGAATTACTGAAAAAATAAGTTAAGGTGTTTTAAAAGAATAAAAATTGGATTAAATTTTGTGAAGAATGTTATTTTATGAAAAATATTTTTTTAATCAATAGATATAATTAATTTTAGTACTAAAAATTTTTAGTTAATTCTGATGTTCATGCTCTGAACTTATCGAGTAGGGCTTTTTAACTTGATTCGTTTGGTATCTTTTTCTCTAAAAAAAAACTGAAAAACTTCTGACGATTGTACATTTTTATCCACTTATTAAGAAAGTAATTTACTTTAACTTAGATTGAAATAAAACTCAATTTTTTTATATAAGTAATGGATTTTAATTAACTATAAATGTACCATTTTGTTCAATGATTTTTTGCCATCTTTCTGGTTCGTAGAACTTCTCGTCCTTATCAGAAAAAAACTGAACCATGTGCGATTTCAGTTAATCATCATTAGTAAAATTCTTGGCATTTAAAGTTTTGTAAAGATCGAAATAAACGGTAATGTGATGATACAAGGTCTGAGCTATATGGTGGGTATGGCATCAGTTCTCAATCAAGCTCCTATAATTTTTGACGAGTTATTAAAGATGTGTGAGGTCAAGCGTTGTTATGGTGGAACCATAATCCTTTTACGATTAGCCAATTCTGGCCATTTATCTTTGATTATTTTTTTCAATTTTATCAGTTGTTGACAGGAAACATTGCAATTGATCTTTTCATTTCATGGCAGCTGCTCAATATACAAAACACCTTTACCATCTCACCAAACTGAAAGCATGAAATTTTTTCGATGTAATTCAAATGTTCATGTGACTTGTGCTGGTTTATAGCGCTGGGACCATGATCGTTTGCGATGAATGTTATTGTAGACAACCCATTTTCCATCACCAGCGATGATTTGTCTTAAAAAAGATTTGATTTTGTTTAAGTTTGAAATGCATGTCACAAATACTTATTCGTTGTGTTAAATGGATCCCTGTCAATTCATGTGAAATCCAAATATCGAGCTTCTTAACAAGTCCAAGATATTTTAAATAATGTTCAATTGTTGTGTTTGATATGTTTAACCACTCTGCAATCTTTCTTACAGTTATATAACTTTGATTTGATCATTATTAACTTGACTTGGTCGACCAGAACTTTGGTCATCTTTAAGTGTAAAATTCTAAAACGAAATTTTTTAAGGAATTCTGACACTTGCGTTCTATTGAGCATACATCATCATAAACTTCACATAAGTCTTTGTAAGCCTCAGAAGGTATCTTGCCTTTCCGGAAATAAAAAAGCAAAATATGAGAAAACCAAATAGCACGTAATTTGTTTCTGAAGTAGGTTAAAGGTCACTACTGTTAACTGTTAACTGTCAAACTGAAAAAAATTATAACATTTACAGAAGTGATTCAAAAAAATTGTGACGCTATCAATTTGTGAAAACCGAAATTACTTTCTTGCCAACTCCATATACATACGCATAGATTGTATGAAAAGTTTTCGGTACCTTTTTTCATATCGAGTTCATATTGTGTTTAATCGAAAAGAATGGCATTGTGACAAAATCCGATTAATCGTTCATAAATGGCGTATGACTATCGAAGGTGATGGCATTTACTTTGAAGAAAAGACGTTTTTAAAATATGTAATTTATTAGGTTTTCTAATAATATATCATCAGAAAGTGATAAAAACATGTGATAGACTGTAGTACGTAAATCGAGTAAATTATAAATTTACATTTTACCTACTACGCTTAAAAAATTTTCGTGACGTATAAATTTTGTAAGATGCTGACGAACAACTTGAAAAATGTTGTAAAATATACTATTTGAACATCTTCATAAATTAAGTAATTAAGAAATATTAACATTTGTACAATTAATAGTAAAATACGCAAAAATAGAATATATGTTATCTTTCAGAAAATCAGGAAAAAACTAACCATTGTATGTGAGGACAACTAGTAAAATCCTTGATGACACTCGGATTGTTTCAATAGATATGTATTTAATTAGAGAAATACAATTTACACTAATCACAGTATATTGAGACAAACAAAGTTTAAACTTGAGTTACTTCTGCTTAAAGCTTTGATTTCAGTGTTTAGCTCTTTGGGCATGTATTTTACAGACTTTCCAGTTCTGTGGAGTGAAAGAATTCCATATTTCTGTTTTAATCTACTGTTATGCTTTTATATTTTATTAAAATTTCCAAAACTAAAATTGGATTTAAATTAACTTCTTCTTTTTAAAGTGCCGTGCCCGAATCCGGGCGTAGGCTATTTCCCTGCTTGTGCCTTTTGTTGTGTATGTCATAGTATGTCAAAGACACAAGGGGTGTTATTGGGGAAATTTTCCTGGGGCAGTTTTACCTTTGCCGGTTGCCCAATGCCTTGCAAGGGGAGAGAGGCGTATAATTTTAAGATGGTTTTAACGTGGGATTGAACCCAGGTCGCTTAGCGCATCGGTCCACACACTCAACCTTTGCGCCACGCCACTCTCTTTTAAATTAACACTTTTGTTTAAAGGATTTTAATAATATTTAATCTTGAATTTTTTAAAATGGAATAATAACTACATAGTTTTCAAATTGGACTTCTTCCATTTTTTCTAGTTTAAATTTTTTTTATTATAATCAGAAGAATAATTCTAGTACTCAAAATTGTTTGTATTGGTAAAAATCTTAAATGTTTTTACTATCCACTTTTATTGGTATTTTTAAATAGTGGAATTTTCTACCGTTTTTATTGCTTTTGGTGATCATTTTTAAAAAAATAGGTTCATGAATTGAAGATGGTAAATTAGAATATGCAATTCCAAGAAAATGTCAAGGTACAGTGTCTGCTCCTTATTTTGTCATATACCCGATTTTTCATATTGATTAAATATCTAGTCGCTAATTGTCATAAATGAAATCATATATTCTATATTTATCATCTTCAAAAATAAAGTTCTTTATAAAAATGAAGACACAATTAACTTGAGCGTAAAATAAATGTTTATCAATTAATTAATCTGGGAATTTATTAATTAATAATTCACAATCTTAATTTTGAGTTTATTATACTATAAATTTCATAAATGATGATAAAACTTATATTAAAAATATTGTTTGTATTCTATACGTGATTTAGTATATGTATAACAAATGTTCTATATTGATTATATTTTTTTCCAAAATTGTTTCCGTATGTGTGACATACAGTTACTCTCATAATTGCGTATACATTTTAAAAGTTGGAAAAAACTTTTTAAAAAATTGGGGTTTTTATTGATTCCATTCGATTCATAGCACATTGTTAAACACAAAATATGCAAATAGCTGCATAATTATTTAATATAATATTAACGAATTTTGTTTACACAGACTTGAGTTACATACATTTAATAAAAAAAAATATAATGTCCTATGTTACACGTCGTGTGCGAGATAAAGTAAAGACAATAACACCATTTTGCAAGTCCAATCCCTCAATTTACATTTTAAACCTTGTAAATATAGTAGCTCGCCCATGGTAGCAAAAATAGATTACAAATTACCTGTCCCTTTTGCAACCATGCACTCTCATGATATTCACAATAATGTATTTATCATTTAATTATGAGAATAAACTGTACAGGGCGATTTGATAGGATTAACAACATATTGAATTTGGCGACACACTAATTTATATTTATGTTGGTAGTCCTGAAGGTGCCAGTGGCGTCTCGAATAGGGATGGTCAATGTCATATTAAGAATTTTAAACAAATTACCGTTTTCGTACAAAATATAACAAGGAATTAAAAACTAGAATAAACGCAAAACCCTTTAGATACGTTCGCGAGTTGGCGTCGACATTTGACTGCGAAAAATACCAGATTCTTATAATTTAACCACATTCAAAGTATGAATACACTAAAACCTGTAAGGTCAAATTAAAAAGTCTCCAACCTTAAAAAATTACTCTGTATAAAGAGAGCATTGTCTGTATATTTTATTTGTTTTCTATTTTGATGCCCTTTTTGCGTATTTTTAAAGATAAAAAAAAAGTTTTATTGATAATATAAATATACCTACAATTAATTTTACAAATTAAACGTTGAGAGAATCGTTTCGTAATGTGTTTAAATTTTAACATTCTTGTATTCTTCAGAATTAATTTAGTTTTTGTATTGAACTTGGCTTAATTTTAAAATATAATTCATTTATGTGCCGATATGACACTGTAAAAACAACTAACAATTGAATAAAATATTTGATTTAAAATAGAAAAATGGATACTTTTGTAACGACAAAAATGAAACATTCATGTTAAAGTGTATTAACATTTATGATATTTTTGTATGTGCAAAGATAATTAGGTTTTTTTGTTAAATTTCTCAATTACGGGTTGAAGTACATTTAATTGTTTCTTCAAACCGGCTTCCATTTTGTAAAATTTCGTGTCTGCACGAAATTATTGATTTCTATCAAATCGAGACTAACAGTTTTTGACGTTTTCTTTTTTCTTGTTGTTTTTTTCAAGAAGATTATTGGATTTAATTTCTAAGTAAAATTCCGAACTTATCAATTTATAATTGGATAGTTTGATTATCAGAAAAAGTACAACAGTATAGTGCTTCATAAATATTTTTAGCAATATATTCTAGCCCTTAAATTAGTAAAGAGCAAAGGTCAAAGTTTTGAGAAGGGTGTAGAGGTGGTTATCTCACCGTCGTCGGTTCCCAGGGTGAACGTCCCATTCTGGAAACGGGATGGGAACAGGATTTTGGTATTATTTAGGTGTGACGGGTTTTTTTTTGTTAATCTTCCCATCATTAAGGGAAGGTTCTATTTAGTTCAATCTCAAAAACGCCACCAACGAACCGAAAATTGTCCTCGTCGTTGTGCGTTGGCTTTAAACCATAAAAGAAGTACGAAAAAGATGACTGGTATTTGGCGAATATTTCCATCAGGTTCTTGTGGTGATGGTTTGTTATGCAGTAGGAGTTACCTACCCTAAGGCAACTTTAACTTACCGTCCAATCGTTTTACGGAACTGGTGCCACTTCAAGCTTACTTGTTTACTACTTTTCCGCTTGTGTTTACATCAACGAGTGCATTGCTTCCTTTGACATTTCTTTTTTTTTGGTTTTTTTTTTCGGTTCTTTGCAAAACTGCATACTTTTCTTCCAGTCTTTCGACGTCACTTACAGACATTTAATCTTGAAATTAAATTATTTAATGTCGCTTTAAGCTTTTCGACTTGTTTTCAAATGACGTCAATTCAAATTTTCAATTTTGGATTGATAACACAGCCACACAAAAAAGTCATGGTCGGGTCAGAAGGTCAGACCATAAATTCTATATGTATTTGGGGTCGCTGAATACGAATCCGAGGTCAAAAATACCCCTGCACGTCTGAGTTCCGAAACAACCTCAAGAAACCTATTTTATAGACAATTTAACATTTTAACGTTGTGATTGAAGTTGTAAAGTACCCAACCCGTTATTATCACATAAACTCTTAACCTTATTACTCCATAACCTCATATTCCCATAACCTCACAACTGAACAACCTTAAAAAATTCGTAATCTTACGTATTAAACACCAACTAAAAAATCTTAACTCAGGTTCTAAACAAAAAAAAATCAGTGAAACACCGTTTTCTCGTAACCTTGTAACCCTATAACCCCACGATCCCATAATTTTATAACCCCATAATTCAATAACCACAATAACTTCAGCAATTAAGCACTGAATTTTTTTTATTTAAGCTGTAAACTAAAAAATATGATGGCAGATTTCTGTTGGACGCTAAAGTGAGATACACCGAAAGAAGATACAAAGCGTAAATCGTTGCATATATCATCTCATGAGAAAAAAATCCGGTATAGTACCAAAAAAGAACCTGACACTTGATTTGGGAATCTGATTTTACCAATGGTTCATTCTAATCGTTTAGTTCCAAGTTTGTTTACTCTAGTCATTCAATTTCTATTTAGTTATTCGTTATTGGGTTATAGGGATACGGGGTGAAGGGATTATAGGATTTGTCTAATTGGTTTTTTAGTTTACAACTTAAACAAAAAAATTTCAATGTTTAATTGTTTAAGTTATTATGATTATTGAATTATGGGGTTATAAAATTATAGGGTCGTGGGGTTATAAGGTTACAAGATTACGGGAAAACGGTGTTTCACTGATTGGTTTTTTGTTTAAAATTTGAGGTTTTTTTGTTGGTGTTTAATACGTAAGATTATGAATTTTTTAAGGTTTTTCAGTTGTGAGGTTATGGGAATATGAGGTTATAGAGTAATAAGGTTAAGGGTTTATGTGATAATAACCAGTTGGTTACTTTACAACTTGAATCACAACGTTAAAATGTTAAATTGTCTATAAAATACGTTTTTTGAGGTTATGTCGAAACTCAGACGTGCAGGGGTATTTTTGACCTCGGATTCGGATTCAGCGGCCCCAAATACATATAGAATTTATGGTCTGATCTTCTGACCCGACCATGACTTTTTTTTGTGTGGCCGTGTAATTGATAGATAAATAGAATTGATTTTAATTAAAATATTAGATATTGTAATTTGCTATTGAGCTTATTTTAATGTTTCATCATTGTTTTAAAAAAGCACAAGTTTCGACTTTTACACTTTTTTTTTAAATATTGGAACACAATAAGCGCATTAATTAGTTAAATAAAATGGGTGTAATAACTGAATCTAATTGTTAATAAATAATATAGTTTACATTTTTTTAAATGTTATGAGCTTGTGCCTTGTTTGCCTCATATCTCAATTGAGTAAAAAAATTGTATATTGGAAGCTTATATACAATTAAAGTAATACATATTTATATTATACATCTATATGTAATTAACATTTTCTAAAATTGTTCTTGTTTTAATTTTCAATGAGAACTTTTAACGAAACGGATCTTAATACATAGAATTAAGATAAAAGAAAACATCGCTCAATTTTATTTCATGTAAGTTTTAAAATATGTTATTCGAGCTGAAAAATTGAAATTTAAAATTTTAAAAATAAGGTCTAAAAGACTTTTCTTGTAATAATTATGTTCAATGCGTTGAAGTTAATGTTTCTTATGTTTTAAAATTTATTTAAACACTTTTGTAATTACATGATTTTTTGCATTTTTTAAATTTAAAAAATGTTTAACCATTCTAATAGTTATTACTTTATTTATATTATGTTGACGTATTAGTGCGCTACTATTAGTCGATAATTTATTTCTGATAAAAAATTACATTAAAATTAATTCTTATAATTATTTATCCGGCCCCACTGGATAATTTTGTGTCGACGTCCATAATTTCTCGGGAATCTTGCTTTTTATTATTTTGCTGCAATATTTTAACTATAATTCTACATAGTTGGAATATTTATTAACATAATCACATACTATCTTGAATATAAACAGTTCTAAGAAGGAGAAGAAGAAGCAGTAGGCCGTTGACATTCGAGCTTTAGGGGCGCTTACCTTTGTGTACCGGGTAGGTTTGTTAAGGAACAATGGTTCAAGGACTTTCGTACCTTTTTTTACCTTTAGTTCTAGCCGCTACATTTCACACATGTGTTATTTTTAGTTTGGAACACGATCGAATATCTACATTTTTTTATTTCTGTCTGGGGGTTAGTTAATAAATAACATTTGATTAGAAATGAAACCTGTCAACATTTTGTTTGCACTGAAATACAGTAAAGCTCCGCTAATCCGGATCAATTAAAACTGGCTTCATACGGATTTCTGGAGCAATATTAAAGTGCTTAATATATAATTGATCTAAGCCGTAATTAATCGAAAAATGTTTATTTTTACATACATACTAATTTTAGGAAAAAATAAACAAACTAAACCTTTTAAGATATTCATTACAAAGGTAATTAAATCTGTATGTATTAAAAACTCGAGAATAAAATCGAAATTTTATTGGAAAATAGGTGTTGAAACACAATTTACAATGTAAGTGTAAATACAAAAACGAACCTCGCCTTTTTTTTCATTTTTTTTTTACTATCGAAAATGGTGTTATAGCAGCACCGTACTATTGCATTACTATTCGATGTTTTGCAATGTAAGGTAAAAGTCCCTATTATGAGACGATGTCCCGATTTATGATACATTACGTGAATATATTAATTTATTCAAAAAGTACACAATAATCCTTTTAAAAAATACAAAGAATACATAACTTCATCAATTTTAAAAGCAATTTACTAAGTTTGCATTTATTCTTTTGTTATTGTTTAAAGAAAAAATATAAAAGTATAAGCGGTTTGACATTTGCACTTGAATTCACGCCCTGAGCAAAGTTGGGCGACAACGACTATTCAATTTTTCAGTCGCGTTAAATTTAATTGCCACTTCTATTTATATATGTGCATTATATGATATTTGAAAGCTAATGAGTATTAGATTTCAATTCTATAAGCATTTATGCTGTTTTATGACTATTTTGGACCGTATCATTAACACCTACACTTATAAACTTGGACGTACCGGTTATTTGAGACACTTAAGAGTGTGTATCGCGCAATAGGGACATACTATTTCGCTTGTCCGGATTTCAAGAGACAGTTTACATTTATAAGTTTTTAAATAAACAACCAACGATATTAACTATTTAAAAAGTTTAGTTCTGTAATATGAAGTATTGTTGATTAGTACAGCTTAAAATAATTATTTACGAGTATTTTTAATGAAATAACGTTATATTATAAACCTAACCTACAATCGTAAAATGAAACTTTATTGTACTTAAGCAATTTTTTTTTAATCATTAAATAAGTTTTTAATATTTTTACATATATTATATGTATATTGATTTATAAAATGTTTTGGATTAAATAACAACAGTGTGCGAAACAAAAATTTTAATTAAAAACTGAGAGAATGGAGAAGAAACAAAAATCAAAGAAGACAAGAAAGCAATCTAAATTAACCAAAAAAAAAACAAATTGTACTCAAATGTGAAGAGTAAAATAACAAAGAAAAAGATTAAAAGGAATAACTATGATCCGTTAAGTATCGAAAAAGCTTTAAAGGCGATCTTTACGAAAGGCAGTAGCTGCTTTTGGAGTACCTGTAGCTACACTAGGTAGAAAGAAAAATATATTTGTCCTGCTGAGAAGATAAAAAATAAGACAGGACCGAGCACAGTGTTATCATCGAAAGAAGAAGTTGATATTTTCAAGTGAGTGCTGGATAGAGCTGCGATGGGAGCTCCTTAGGGTGGCGCAAAAACCCGACTATTTTTTTTTTGTAGTCTCGAGGAAAAAAATGTTAGTTTTTGATGTTTAAAAAGCTACCTCCAAAGGACAGCTCAAAAAAAAATTTTTAAGAGGTCGCTCAAAATTTTTTAAAATTTCAAAATCCGTCAAAATACAATTTTTTTTTTTTTATTTTTTTTCTCGTTACAGTATAATTTTATAGAGAAACAAAAAATAAGTTTCTGAAAGTTTCAATTTAAAATTTGAGTTTTAAAAGGTCGCTCAGAATTTTTTTTTATTTATTAGTGCATTACTTTGGATTTTTTCGAGCGACATTTTAATATTAAAATTAAAATTTCATAAATTTTTTTTCTATTATTTAGTAAAATAATAAACAAAAATTCACTACGAGATGAACTGAAAATGAAACACATGACAAAAAAAACATAATTTTTTTAAAAAAGTGTGTATTAAATTTGCTTTATTAGCATTGGGATATAATCCAAAGTGATGTACTAATAAATAAAAAAAATTTGAGCGACCTTTTAAAACTCAAATTTTAAATTGAAACTTTCAGAAACTTATTTTTAGTTTCTCTATAAAATTATACTGTAACGAGAAACAAAATTAAAAAAAAATGCAAGAGAAAAAAAGAATATTAATGGAACAGGTTAAAGAGCTGCAAAAAAAAATTAAAGAAGAAAAGAAATTTGATCTTACGATAATTTTCGTTGATTAGTCGTTTAATTTACAAAAATTTAATGACTTGTTGTCCTAAAAAATAATCTTATTGATTTTTTAACTGTCTCAATAATGGGGATCAGTATCATGAGACACTGGGGCCATACACGTTTAAAGTGTCTCATAAATAGAGACACAGCGGTTCCCATTACAAAAGCTTATTTTTAAGTATTTTTAAATTAATATTTAGTGCAAACTCAAAATATTAATATTAAAATGATAAAACATATGTATCATTTAATTTAAATTGTGTTTTACACTAAAACAATTTTATAATCATAAAAATGCCTAATACTTAGTTGGGAAACCACGAGATTTTATAACTGCCTGACAGCGAGATGGCATTGAATCAATAAGATTTTCAAAGACTGAATCAGGCATTGCATTGCATTCCTTGTCCAATTCGGCAAATTTTTCATCTTTATTCTTAATGTTTTTGTTTCGACAACGTCTTGCCAGCTCTTTCCACAAGTGTTCTATCGGGTTGAGGTCGGGAGATTGACTGGGCCACTGAAGAATCCTGATTTGTTGCTGCTGCAATGAAGTCTTGACAATCGAGGAGGTGTGCTTATGATCGTTATCCTGTTGTAGAATCCATCTAGGAGGCATATTTGTATGGGCCCATGGTAAGACGACATTAGTCAGCATATCTTTGTAACTTTGGCCAGTCATTATTCCGTTAATTTTAATGATGGGGCCCATGCCATTACGAGAGAAGGCTCCATAAACTATAACTGATCCACCTCCATGTTTTACTGTCGGTTTTATGTATTTTGAATTGTATCTTTGTCCAGGAGGACGTCTTATGTATTGTATTCCGTCGCTTCCAAATAGATTGAACTTAGATTCATCTGTGAAAAGTACTTAACTCCACTCGGCTGCTGTCCAATGCAAGTGCCGCTTTGCAAAATCCACGCGAGCCTTTCGATTCTTGAGTTTGATGAAAGGTTTTTTAGCTGGACGTCTGCCATTCAAACCAGCATCACTCAATCTTCGGGAAACTGTCATTTGACTAATATTTAGACCTTCACTTTGATTGAATTCTGCTGCCAGATCCACAGCTGAGAGAATCGGATCCGCTTTGGAGCGACGAACAATGCGTGTATCCAGCCGGGAAGAAGAACACGTGGTCTACCAGTTCTTTTATCATTCTCAACAGAATTTCTCTGATCAAACCTTTGAATAATTCTTGAGACAGTACGAGCTGGCATCTTTAGAATCCGTGAAATGGCAGCTGCCTTCATGCCAGAGTTTTTCATATCTATAATTGCTTTCCGAATGGCTGGAGAAGTTTCAACCCTTGGCATTGTTAAAACTTGGTCAATTGTTACTGAACACAAAAAAAATAACCCAAATATTCAAGAAAAAACCAATAATGTGACGGCGCGGAATATGTAAAAAATGACTATTGCAGTAGAAATGGAACATAACCTAAAATACCGTATCTGCGCAACAGTTAACTATTAATAATATTTTCCAACATCAAACTGTACAATATACTAAAATTTGAAGTAAATTGGCCGAGATTGCAAAAAGTTATGCGTGAAAAACGGTTTCGGCACTCACTTTTGGGCGCTACTGTATATTATATGTATATTGATTTATAAAATGTTTTGGATTAAATAACAACAGTGTGCGAAACAAAAATTTTAATTAAAAACTGAGAGAATGGAGAAGAAACAAAAATCAAAGAAGACAAGAAAGCAATCTAAATTAACCAAAAAAAAACAAATTGTACTCAAATGTGAAGAGTAAAATAACAAAGAAAAAGATTAAAAGGAATAACTATGATCCGTTAAGTATCGAAAAAGCTTTAAAGGCGATCTTTACGAAAGGCAGTAGCTGCTTTTGGAGTACCTGTAGCTACACTAGGTAGAAAGAAAAATATATTTGTCCTGCTGAGAAGATAAAAAATAAGACAGGACCGAGCACAGTGTTATCATCGAAAGAAGAAGTTGATATTTTCAAGTGAGTGCTGGATAGAGCTGCGATGGGAGCTCCTTAGGGTGGCGCAAAAACCCGACTATTTTTTTTTTGTAGTCTCGAGGAAAAAAATGTTAGTTTTTGATGTTTAAAAAGCTACCTCCAAAGGACAGCTCAAAAAAAAATTTTTAAGAGGTCGCTCAAAATTTTTTAAAATTTCAAAATCCGTCAAAATACAATTTTTTTTTTTTTATTTTTTTTCTCGTTACAGTATAATTTTATAGAGAAACAAAAAATAAGTTTCTGAAAGTTTCAATTTAAAATTTGAGTTTTAAAAGGTCGCTCAGAATTTTTTTTTATTTATTAGTGCATTACTTTGGATTTTTTCGAGCGACATTTTAATATTAAAATTAAAATTTCATAAATTTTTTTTCTATTATTTAGTAAAATAATAAACAAAAATTCACTACGAGATGAACTGAAAATGAAACACATGACAAAAAAAACATAATTTTATTAAAAAGTGTGTATTAAATTTGCTTTATTAGCATTGGGATATAATCCAAAGTGATGTACTAATAAATAAAAAAAAAATTTGAGCGACCTTTTAAAACTCAAATTTTAAATTGAAACTTTCAGAAACTTATTTTTAGTTTCTCTATAAAATTATACTGTAACGAGAAACAAAATTAAAAAAAAATGCAAGAGAAAAAAAGAATATTAATGGAACAGGTTAAAGAGCTGCAAAAAAAAAATTAAAGAAGAAAAAGAAATTTGATCTTACGATAATTTTCGTTGATTAGTCGTTTAATTTACAAAAATTGAATGATTTGTTGTCCTAAAAAATAATCTTATTGATTTTTTAACTGTCTCAATAATGGGGATCAGTATCATGAGACACTGGGGCCATACACGTTTAAAGTGTCTCATAAATAGAGACACAGCGGTTCCCATTACAAAAGCTTATTTTTAAGTATTTTTAAATTAATATTTAGTGCAAACTCAAAATATTAATATTAAAATGATAAAACATATGTATCATTTAATTTAAATTGTGTTTTACACTAAAACTGATTAAATAATAGCGCTAATGTTTGACCTACCTAGAAATGTGTCTCATAATAGGGACTTTTACCTTATCACACTTTTCAATGAGAATTTACGTTTTGTGTCACCTTTTTGGTGCGATATTAATTCAAAGTGATGTTTCTTGTGCGATTCGAATCCGACTACGATGAATATTGGACATAGGGATTGCTATTTAAATAAATAAAATACATTAAAAGATGGGACCGGGAAGCATAACATAGGTCGAAAATTACCTACGTCTGGTACCTGTACATTATCACACAACTCTAACTCGAAGTATGAAATATATACAATATAAATTCATAACTGATTTTATTTGTTACCAAGAAATCAATAAAATCCAACAAAAGTAATTTAAATGTTTTCATAAAAATCAAGAAAAGTCGTTTTAGGAATCGAAAATTTGTATTTTAGGGGAGAGAAGTTATGCAATTCCGAATTTATGTAAGTCGAGGTCACGTAAATTGAGGTATCTCTGTAATTCAGAATAAAAACATTAAAATATTATATTCAAAAAGTCTTATTTCAATTTACTTTAAAATTTTACAACCATATTTCGAATAGATACCTTAAGACAGATTATACCGAGTATCAAACGAATAAGAATTGGAAATTTACTCACTTCTAAATGACCCTAAACTGAACACAAACATGCCTCAGGTCAAGTGGCCTTAGGTATAATATTTTTGAGTTATGGTATCGTAAATTTCAATTTAAAAAGGTGTAATAAAGACCTTATTATTTAGAATATTTCAATAATTTTTGATTTAACGATACTATTAAATCCATATGTAATTTTTTTTTTATAAATACATATTTAAAAATCATAAAAACTGCATTCGTGCAATTTCTCTATGTTAATAGCACTGGCACACAAAATAAAAAGTGGTCAGTACTTTTGACCAGAGCCACCTAGGGTTATGTATTTCGATGCTCTGAATCCGAATTTGAGGTCGGTTTACCCAATATACCTCTAAAATTTTGAGTAAATTGCAAGAAACCACTAAAAATTGCAGTTATGAAAATGAAGAAAATTTCATTAAACGAGATCAAATCTTCCTTATATGTATATTTTGATGAGATGAATCCAAATTCAGAATCTCTTAATCTCGATCATTCATATATTTATCCAAAATCGTAAAAAATAGTAAAAAAGGAGTAGAACATAGCCAAAAATACCACGAGCACACAAAAAAAAGTGGTCAGTACTTTTGACCACACCCACCTAGGGTTGCGTATTTCGATGCGCTGAATCTAAATCCGAAGTCCGTTTGGCCCGTACACCTCCATAATTTTGAGTAAATTGAAAAAAACTGCCTTAATTTGCTAAAAATTGCAGTTTTTTGCAATTTACTCAAAATTTTAGAGGTGTATTGGGTAAACCCGCCTCAAATTCGGATTCAGGGCATCGAAATACATAACCCTAGGTGGGTCTGGTCAAAAGTACTGACCACTTTTTTATTTTTCTGTGCCAGTGTAGTCAATCTTTCAAATCAAAATATACATTTTACTCAGCTTTAATGGATTGTTTCATTTGAAAAGAAGAAGATTGGCATAGACATCTCAATTTGAACCTTAATAATGCGGTATTATCAAACGATAGATAATTTTATGCTTAGCTGGAAGATTTTTGAATGGCATAATTAAATACAATAAACGACAAGAGAGATTTATTTATTTATTGTTAGAATTTCGTGGATTGATTTACTGAAATATTGAACTGAAGGGTTTTACTTGACACGATACATCCCGTATACAATTTTAATTGGTCAAAATTGCGAATTAGTAAACAGTTGAAAGTACAATTAAAAATATTTTTATCGGGATCGCACAATTAGGGGTGCAGAAGAGCACCATGATGACTGACCAAAAGGAATCAAATCTATAACCTTTTTCAAACAAAATATAAATCTAAAATTCGACTTTTAATTTTTTGAAGTGAATAATAGAAAATTAATATATGCAAATCCAATAAATACGAGGATGTGCACATTCGAGCGAAAAGTGGCACATTTCCGAACGAGGGAAGCAAATGAAGCGCGACGCGGAACGGAGCACTTCATTTTCCCGAGATCACACTCTGTTTTATGCACGATTGATAAAATTTTGACTAATAAATTGGCCAAAAAATTAATTAAATAATTTAAACTTTTTTTCTCACTCGTACCTACGAAATTGACGTATGTTTTCGCTCGCTTTCACTCATTGCTATGGTAAATACATTTTTTGAACATAAAATCCATATTTACTGAACTTTTAAGGATGTACGAGCACGAAAGTCATTTGTCTCAAAATGCTTGATTTTTTTTTATATCTAGTTTAAATATGTCTAAACAAATTCTCAAAATTTGAAGAGGGTTAACCGACTATTTAAAGAAATAATTGATTTCAAAAGTAAGCATATTTAACATTAGTCATATGGCAAAGTGACGGATAGACGACATGTTTTCATAATTTTCACTCAAATTCGTCCCAGAATATGAAAATAAAACTATCTAATTAAAAGTTAAGACATTCATAAAGATATTAAAAAAATAAAAAACCGTACTAAACCGACTAAATTAAGAGATATTTACGAAAATTAGCTTACTTTTGTTAGCTCTTAAACTAAATGGCAACACTACAGACCATTAAAGCAAAATAAGTGTCAAAAATACTAACCTAATTTTAGGAGTTCTGGTAAATTTTCATCCCAATAGATAGTTTTCTATTTCATTTCACCTTCCATAATTTTATATTCGCACGTGTTACACTCAACGTTTATTTTGAATTTACTGATAACATTGCCTTAATAATCATAATAATCACAGTGTTGCCATACGCAATGCTGCGGTCATAACCTTTTTACCGCGCGCCCGGACCGGTCTATCCCCACCCAGTACCCTGCTCGTACATCCTTAATTCTGTGAGTTGAAAGTGAAAATATTAATTTAGGGAAATCAATAAACACGAGGTATGTGCACATTTTCCCGAGATCTGAATGTGCCACTTTGAGCTCGAATGTGCACACTCGGTTTTATGTACGATTATTGAGCGTCCCGTTTTAACAAGAAAAAAATTGGTCACGTTATAGAAGGCATTTCATATAAACAAAAAAGAATCGATAACCATTCGAAAATAAAACTGTCATTTTTTGACATTGTTAAAAAATTATTCATCACTAAATCACTAGGAATATGCAAAATTCAAGAATCTTACAATATGTTCGAACGAGACACGTTGCAATTTCCACTGCATTAAAAATCAAGCAAAACGTAGCGCCAAATCCTAAGAAGTATGTATTTCCCCCAAAGCCCAAGCAATTAACTACTCATTCGTTAACATTAAAGCGCCCAAACTTTAAGTTTGCCGTATATTCTGGACCTGGTATATCGACGCACGTGCGTTTATCTCATACGGATATAAACTCTCCCGATTTTACCGGATATAGACGTGAAGGTGTCAAGTCTCCAGGCACGAAGAACAAAGAGAGTGTCGACTCTCGACAGACGTTTACATATTTAATAGCGGGAGCGGGTTCGTTAGGAGGTTTGTATGCAGCAAAAGCCATTCTTACCATCTTTATAACTTCCATGAGTGCATCTGCCGACGTCCTCGCGATGGCTAAAATAGAAATTAAATTATCCGACATTCCCGAAGGAAAGAACGTTACCTTTAAATGGCGAGGGAAGCCTTTATTTATTAAACACAGAACTGAAAAGGAAATTGCGACCGAAAGAGCCGTTCCCGTTTCAATATTAAGGGATCCCCAAACGGACGAAGAGCGTACTAAAAGACCAGATTTTTTGGTTGTTTTGGGCGTTTGCACGCATTTAGGATGCGTTCCTATCGCTGATTCGGGAGATTTTCCCGGTGGCTATTATTGTCCTTGCCACGGCTCCCATTACGACGCTTCGGGTAGGACTAGAAAAGGACCTGCACCTTTAAATTTAGAAGTCCCAATTCATACTTTTCCCGATGATAATACTTTAATAGTTGGTTGAGTTTTGTTTATATCATTTTTAATTACTGATTATCGAAAAAATAAAAAAATATGTTTTTTATTCCTTCGTACAATTTAAGCTGTTTTAATTTTGAAAAATACTATGTATAGTCGAACCTTCATAAGTCGAACCTCAAGAAGCCGAATTTTTGATAAATCGAACCTGTTTCCCTAGGACTTGCCTATTTCAACGTGAATATTTTTATATCGATAACTCGAATTATTTTTAGTTTCCCTTCAACTTCGACTTATCGAGGTTCTACTGTAATTTAAATTGTTTTTGCATAATTCTTATTATTAAGTCGATATGCTATTCTTGTTGACGTCTGGATTTTTTTTTACTTTTATTGTAACTTGTCTGATTTTTATAAATGGTGACCAAGAGTCTAATATGCAATTCAAAGGAGAAACACATTTTTATGATGATTGTTTTGCTTATTTTAAATTTTTTCGTTTTTCGTGTTCACAGAGACGAAATTACTATCTCCATTAGTGGATTATTCCTTAACATGAAGAAGGGGTCGTACTTTGAAAGATATTGAATATGCTTTATGATGTATTTGAGAATTAAACAACATTTAAATTTTGATACAATAATGGACAAGTTTGTAACGGCAAAAGATCGAAAAGTTGGAAGGTGCATAGTTTTCATTTAAGTGAAATAAATAGTTTGTGATTTGAAATGGCTTTTATCATTTTTGACATATTATAAATTCTTATTTAATATTATCGACGGATCTCTATTAAAGATTACCGCCTCGGGCCCCGTAAAATGAAAATCCGTCATTGACTACATATTTAGATAAAAAATAGATTTTATAATTTTTTAATAGTAAAGTTTTAATTTTTTAAATAAAACCGTGATTCTCAACCCCTAATCTTAGGACCCGAAATATTGACTGAAGAATTGAAATAGAATTTAAAGTAAAACTATTTTATTGAAGAAAAAAATTAATAAAACTTTTTTATAATAATAATAGAATACAAAATCGTAAATTTCAGAGAACTTATCACAGTTATTAACCTCTGATGGTGATTATAGATTTACTACTACAGTTTTCAAATATCTAATTTGTAAAATTATGAATACCTACATTAGGGTGGCGCAAAAAACCGACTTTTTTTTTTTTTTTTGAGTTTTGAGTTTAAAAATGTTAGTTTTTGATGTTTTAAGAGCTACCTCCAAAGGAACACTCAAAAAAAATTTTAAGAGGTCGCTCAAATTTAATTTTTGAAGTGAATAATAGAAAATTAATATATGCAAATCCAATAAATACGAGGATGTGCACATTCGAGCGAAAAGTGGCACATTTCCGAACGAGGGAAGCAAATGAAGCGCGACGCGGAACGGAGCACTTCATTTTCCCGAGATCACACTCTGTTTTATGCACGATTGATAAAATTTTGACTAATAAATTGGCCAAAAAATTAATTAAATAATTTAAACTTTTTTTCTCACTCGTACCTACGAAATTGACGTATGTTTTCGCTCGCTTTCACTCATTGCTATGGTAAATACATTTTTTGAACATAAAATCCATATTTACTGAACTTTTAAGGATGTACGAGCACGAAAGTCATTTGTCTCAAAATGCTTGATTTTTTTTTATATCTAGTTTAAATATGTCTAAACAAATTCTCAAAATTTGAAGAGGGTTAACCGACTATTTAAAGAAATAATTGATTTCAAAAGTAAGCATATTTAACATTAGTCATATGGCAAAGTGACGGATAGACGACATGTTTTCATAATTTTCACTCAAATTCGTCCCAGAATATGAAAATAAAACTATCTAATTAAAAGTTAAGACATTCATAAAGATATTAAAAAAATAAAAAACCGTACTAAACCGACTAAATTAAGAGATATTTACGAAAATTAGCTTACTTTTGTTAGCTCTTAAACTAAATGGCAACACTACAGACCATTAAAGCAAAATAAGTGTCAAAAATACTAACCTAATTTTAGGAGTTCTGGTAAATTTTCATCCCAATAGATAGTTTTCTATTTCATTTCACCTTCCATAATTTTATATTCGCACGTGTTACACTCAACGTTTATTTTGAATTTACTGATAACATTGCCTTAATAATCATAATAATCACAGTGTTGCCATACGCAATGCTGCGGTCATAACCTTTTTACCGCGCGCCCGGACCGGTCTATCCCCACCCAGTACCCTGCTCGTACATCCTTAATTCTGTGAGTTGAAAGTGAAAATATTAATTTAGGGAAATCAATAAACACGAGGTATGTGCACATTTTCCCGAGATCTGAATGTGCCACTTTGAGCTCGAATGTGCACACTCGGTTTTATGTACGATTATTGAGCGTCCCGTTTTAACAAGAAAAAAATTGGTCACGTTATAGAAGGCATTTCATATAAACAAAAAAGAATCGATAACCATTCGAAAATAAAACTGTCATTTTTTGACATTGTTAAAAAATTATTCATCACTAAATCACTAGGAATATGCAAAATTCAAGAATCTTACAATATGTTCGAACGAGACACGTTGCAATTTCCACTGCATTAAAAATCAAGCAAAACGTAGCGCCAAATCCTAAGAAGTATGTATTTCCCCCAAAGCCCAAGCAATTAACTACTCATTCGTTAACATTAAAGCGCCCAAACTTTAAGTTTGCCGTATATTCTGGACCTGGTATATCGACGCACGTGCGTTTATCTCATACGGATATAAACTCTCCCGATTTTACCGGATATAGACGTGAAGGTGTCAAGTCTCCAGGCACGAAGAACAAAGAGAGTGTCGACTCTCGACAGACGTTTACATATTTAATAGCGGGAGCGGGTTCGTTAGGAGGTTTGTATGCAGCAAAAGCCATTCTTACCATCTTTATAACTTCCATGAGTGCATCTGCCGACGTCCTCGCGATGGCTAAAATAGAAATTAAATTATCCGACATTCCCGAAGGAAAGAACGTTACCTTTAAATGGCGAGGGAAGCCTTTATTTATTAAACACAGAACTGAAAAGGAAATTGCGACCGAAAGAGCCGTTCCCGTTTCAATATTAAGGGATCCCCAAACGGACGAAGAGCGTACTAAAAGACCAGATTTTTTGGTTGTTTTGGGCGTTTGCACGCATTTAGGATGCGTTCCTATCGCTGATTCGGGAGATTTTCCCGGTGGCTATTATTGTCCTTGCCACGGCTCCCATTACGACGCTTCGGGTAGGACTAGAAAAGGACCTGCACCTTTAAATTTAGAAGTCCCAATTCATACTTTTCCCGATGATAATACTTTAATAGTTGGTTGAGTTTTGTTTATATCATTTTTAATTACTGATTATCGAAAAAATAAAAAAATATGTTTTTTATTCCTTCGTACAATTTAAGCTGTTTTAATTTTGAAAAATACTATGTATAGTCGAACCTTCATAAGTCGAACCTCAAGAAGCCGAATTTTTGATAAATCGAACCTGTTTCCCTAGGACTTGCCTATTTCAACGTGAATATTTTTATATCGATAACTCGAATTATTTTTAGTTTCCCTTCAACTTCGACTTATCGAGGTTCTACTGTAATTTAAATTGATTTTATAATTCTTATTATTAAGTCGATATGCTATTCTTGTTGACGTCTGGATTTTTTTTTACTTTTATTGTAACTTGTCTGATTTTTATAAATGGTGACCAAGAGTCTAATATGCAATTCAAAGGAGAAACACATTTTTATGATGATTGTTTTGCTTATTTTAAATTTTTTCGTTTTTCGTGTTCACAGAGACGAAATTACTATCTCCATTAGTGGATTATTCCTTAACATGAAGAAGGGGTCGTACTTTGAAAGATATTGAATATTCTTTATGATGTATTTGAGAATTAAACAACATTTAAATTTTGATACAATAATGGACAAGTTTGTAACGGCAAAAGATCGAAAAGTTGGAAGGTGCATAGTTTTCATTTAAGTGAAATAAATAGTTTGTGATTTGAAATGGCTTTTATCATTTTTGACATATTATAAATTCTTATTTAATATTATCGACGGATCTCTATTAAAGATTACCGCCTCGGCCCCGTAAAATGAAAATCCGTCATTGACTACATATTTAGATAAAAATAGATTTTATAATTTTTTAATAGTAAAGTTTTAATTTTTTAAATAAAACCGTGATTCTCAACCCCTAATCTTAGGACCCGAAATATTGACTGAAGAATTGAAATAGAATTTAAAGTAAAACTATTTTATTGAAGAAAAAAATTAATAAAACTTTTTTATAATAATAATAGAATACAAAATCGTAAATTTCAGAGAACTTATCACAGTTATTAACCTCTGATGGTGATTATAGATTTACTACTACAGTTTTCAAATATCTAATTTGTAAAATTATGAATACCTACATTAGGGTGGCGCAAAAAACCGACTTTTTTTTTTTTTGAGTTTTGAGTTTAAAAATGTTAGTTTTTGATGTTTTAAGAGCTACCTCCAAAGGAACACTCAAAAAAAAATTTTAAGAGGTCGCTCAAATTTTTTTAAAATTTCAAAAACCGTCAAAATTCGAATTTTTAAAAAATATTTTTTTTTGTTACAGTAAATTTTATAAACAAACAAAAAATAAGTTTCTGAAAGTTTCAATTTAAAATTTGAGTTTTAAAAGGTCGCTCAGAATTTTTTTTTATTTATTAGTACCTACATCACTTTGGATTTTTTCGAGTGACATTTTAATATTCAAATTAAAATTTCATACATTTTTTTTCTATTTGTTTCATTTTTAGTTCATCTCGTGGTGAATTTCTGTTGATTATTTTACTAAATAATAGAAGAAAAATGGATGAAATTTTAATTTGAATAAATAAAAAAAAAATTTGAACGACCTTTTAAAACTCTAATTTTAAATTGAAACTTTCAGAAACTTATTTTTTGTTTGTCTATAAAATTATACTGTAACGAGAAAAAAAATTGATTTTTGACGGATTTTAAAATTTTAAAAAATTTTGAGCGACCTTTTAAATTTTTTTTTTCAGCTGTCTTTTGGAGGTAGCTCTTAAAACATCAAAAACTAACATTTTATCACTCGAGACTTAAAAAAAAATAGTCGGTTTTTTTGCGCCACCCTAACATACATATTATAACTTCTTTTAATTTACTACTATTTATAAGTTTATCAAATAGGCGACTACCCAGATCTAAAATGTATAAAAAATTGGAAAATCATAACTACAGAAAAATAAAATTTATACAAAAAAGAAAGTAACGCAATGAATTTGTTTAAAATAAAATAAGAACCAAGCGATTATTTTGTATAAAATTTTATACAAAACTGGATGTAGTTAAAATACATTCGTAATTTTGAAAATTAAAGCTTTAAAATTACGTGCAATTTGTAGGTTTTTTTGTTTATTTATTTTAAATAGTAAAAATTGAAAGCTATTTTAAAAAGGGTGAGTTTATAAACACAAAAGGTTAATTAATAGGGTTTTACGTATGCCACCCCCTATCCTTACAAAAGATTAGACCTAATTGTTAAGTATATAATTTAGGGTGTGAGCATCCATAGAAAAGCAGAATAACAGACATGTTGATTCTCCCATTTATTTCCAATAATAATTAATTTAATTCAATAATTAAGTTTAAAGATGTGCAATGAATCCATTTTAGTAAAACACATTTTACAACAGGTAAACATTTTTATAGGGCATAACCTTCTCGTAGTTAATTATATTTATAATGGTCTGGTACATAATATCAAGTTAGGGGTAAATCGAATATCACGGCGAAGAATAGGGAAACAGGACAAGTTCGGGGAGGAAAGGGGGGATTTAAAGGATAGTGCCGGCGAGACGTACATCTGCCATAAGCAGGTGTGGGTTTTGCTCTCCCCGGACAGCTTGCACGCGAGAGACCGTCTACCCCCTTCCTGTCTTGGTAGCAGCACCCTTCCTGTCTCCCGATTTCGGTACGACCATACGCGGTGGTGTTCTCCAAACATCCCTACCAAAAAAAAAGCACCTCGTCCAAATATAAATAGAAATCGAAAAAAATTGGGGCGTCCTTAGAAGAAGGTACTGTCGGATGGCATAATCCGCTAATGGAGATTCTGTGTGATAGCGTTAATGAGGGTACGCGATGACGGAATGCGTAGGGGTGGAATTATGATCGAAGAAGATTGCCAGATGCGAAGCAGCTGTACGACGTCACGGCTTCTCCAGCTGCCTTCTACGACACCCTCTCGTTAGTTGCGGCTATCTTTTGCTCACCTACGATTTTAGACACGTGCCAACACTTTGGAGGACATACACTTCCCATATCATTTATAAGGAGAATAAGCTTACACGCCCACGGAACCCTATAACTTAACTAACCTATTCATATTCCCGCTTTCTTTTTTTCGTCAATTTCGCTTTTCATTGCTTTATTTTTTTTCTTTGTAAATTAACAGAAGAAAACTTTAATTACTACCGACGCTTATTGTGCTTATTAAATTTGAGCTTGAAAAGGTCGAGGAACTTTCAAGAATAAATGTAATTAGTGGTCGAAACGCTACCATTTTTTGTACGGAAGATTTAAAGATAAAGTATCGAGATTTTGGATAAAGATAGTTTAGTGTCTTGAATTATTTGATTTAAAGTAATATTTGATGGTAACACCTGGTGTTATGTGTTTTCCGTTCAATGTTGGTAAATTAATTTTCCATCCGGCAAAGTGGAAAGGTGTACGGAGTAGTAGTCTTTGATTTAAGTGGACGTTATGACGTTTTAATATTTTATTAGTGTTTCAGAAACAAGTTTACAAAATGTTTTATTAGATCGTTTATATCTTTAACTTTCGTACTCGGTTATTTTAATATTAATTATATAAAAAATGTCTACATTTTTAATAAGAAAGATAACTTTGAAAGAAAACGAAGCTTTGGAATTTTAAATATTTTGTATGCTTTTTTTTATAATTTATTTCTAACTATGTGATGGATAATTTAGTGTTTCTTGAATTGTGGGGCACAGGTAAAAAGTAAATCACAAATATTTTTTTTATATAGTGGAAGACTATTTTTGTTGGTTTTTTTAAATAGAAATTTTTCTAAAATTTTGATTTATATTTTTGAATGGTATTTATTCTACATCGTAGAGAGAAATGGAGTACGCACATTGCATGAATGGGCTATTTATTTCATTTTATTATGTTGCACAAAGTGATTTCCCGGTTATTCCAAAATAATTTTGATAATGAAATTTACAAAAAAAAAAAATTGGATTCGGTGTCTTACTTAAATTTGTAGTTTCATTAGGTATTGATTATTTAAAATTATATAAAAAAGAGGAGAAAAATTCTTATACAGTAAGACCTCCATAAGTCGAACCTCGATAAGTCCGAAAACTTCTACAACTCGAAAGAACCCTTATTCTCTTTCCTTCAAGCCCCAATACCTTTATATCTTGAAATCAGGGCCCCCAATAAGTCGAAATTCCGATCTCGGGAAAATGAAGCGCGCCGCTTCGCGTCGCGCTTTATTTTCTTCCCTCGCTCGGACATGTGCCACTTTTCGTTCGAATGTGCACATCCTTGTATTTATTGATTTGCCTTAATTAACCTTTATACTTTCAACTCACAAAGTTAAAAGTTCAGTAAATATGATTTTATGTTCAAAAAATGTATTTACCATAGCAACGAGTGGAAGCGCGCGAAAAGATACGACAATTACGTAAGTGCGAGTGAGAGAAAGCGATTAAACAATTTAATGAATGTTTTGGATAATTTATTAGTCAAAATTTTGTGAATCGTGCGTAAAACGGAGTGTGCACATTCGAGCTCAAAGTGGCACATTTCGCTCTCGAGAAAATGAAGCGCACTACTCCGCGTCGCGCTGAATCAGCGCTTTTAAACAGTTATTTTAAAACCTTTTCCTGAATAGAAAATCTGAATGTAAGTTTTTGATTTCCAAGGGATAAAATTAATATAGGCAAATTCAATAAATACGAAGATGTGCACATTCGAGCTAAAAGTAGCACATTTCCAGCCCCTCTCCTTAATTCGATACACATTCACTGCACACTTTCTTAATGAAAAAAATTAAACAAATTGGAAATTTCTAGGTCTTTACGGAGCCTACCATAAGCAAATACAAATCAATTGCGTGATCAATTACTTAGTAAGCTTAGTAAGCTGCCTCACCGATGTCGTATCTATCAAAAATGCTGTTGATGCTTATTTCTACAGAATACCGAAAATAATAAATTGAAAAGTGAATAATACATAGTAACCATTTTTTTGGGATCAGTCTTCATAAAAATACGTGAACTTAAATAGATGCATGTCATTTCCTTTCACATTTACTTCGCCATAAAATTTTCGGAGTTAAATTATGAACAATTAAAAGGGTTGTTAGCCGATGAAGGACATCATGTATCTGCCATCTGCTTTGTACACAAAGGACAATCCAAATTTTTTCCTTAAACGTACAATGACCATATAATTGATGCACCTTCTGTTCTAGTAAATTTCTAACGGCTGCTTTTTCGGTATAGAATTCTAAGAAACACCGTACAACAACCCCCCGTTCGTAAATTCTGTTACGGCAATAAATCGTGATCTCATTTAACATTTTGCTTTAACGAAGTCTATGTGCACGTGCTGAAAGGTCTTATTTTATTTATAACTTAAAAAAAATTGTTACAATTTTTTTTTATTTGGCGTCATAAAGATTACATATGAATTATAAAATTTTGCTGAAATAAAAATAAAATTCCAAATACAGGTGTGACCTTTACTAGAGCTATGACGTATCTATACCTTTAATCTGAATCATTTGTACCTATTGGTGAATATTCCTCGTAATGTGATTACATTTATAATTTGACTAAATTGAACAAAAATATGTTTTTCGATTGTTGCTTTGTTAAATATTTCTCAAACTAAAGTACAAAATTATTTTGTTTTGATGATTTTTTAAAGGCTTTTAATGGCTCACATATATTTTTCTCACGATCGTTTTTATATAATTTGTTGTTTTCAAATAAACAACATATTTATGATATTCTCGAACTTTTAATTTGTTTATAAACTTGGGATGCTCATCCCACATTGCAGATCCATAAAACAAATCATACGAATCATGGGGGGCATTTTATAAAAACATTTCTCTATCTTTTAAGCTCTAAAATGCGTATATTCTAACATTGTAATTACTCAATATTTTTATTAAATTTTGTTTTTATGTTAAACAATTGTATTTTTACATCGATCGTTCATAATTTGAAATTGTTTCTTATAAGACGAAGGATCTAAATTATTTCTAATTTTAATTCAAGTAGTTTAATTTGGAAAATTAATTACTCTAATTTTAATGTTTTTTGAACACGGAAGCGTTTCACTTTTTGCTCAACATAATCTTTCTGCTTGATCTATTGCAGTAGATATCGCACTTATATACAGTCGAACTCCATTTATCTGGACCCTATTACTTTAGTTTTTCCGTTTATTCAAATTATTATTAAAATACTTGTTTTAAGTCTAACAAATTGACATAGGAAACTCACAAAAACGAAAAAAAATAAGTTTAGTAAATGGAATCAAAATTTTATAACTATTTTTGATAAAAAAACCATTTATTCGACATATAAAAGCCAAGCTGTTTACTTTGTTTAAATATTTTTCTGAGTTTAGATCAGTTGATTTTGACCTGATTCCGTTTAAAACATACATAAAAGGGTTTGTCAAAAATATTTTAGTGAATAAAAAAATAATCTTTTTGCATTTTCGAAAATATATCACTTGCCTTTCGATTTACACGGCAAATTAGACTTTTATATTTTATAAAAAGATGATTTATTAAAAACTTTATCTACATATTTTAATATTATTAATGCAAATGAAATAAGACTTGATACACTTGATAAGACTTTAAGCCGATCAACGAGAGGTCTTGGAATGATAGCACAGATTTTCATTTCGAATATAATTTATTTTGATTTTCTAAACTATTCTTGTTTTTTTTAACTGCTGCAAAAAAAAGTGTTTAAAACATTTGTTTAAATTTCTGGGAGCACAACTACGGTTTTAGAATTACTTTTTTTTAAATAAATTGATGATTGTTAATCGTGGTGAAAAGTGTAGTATGCACATTCGAGCTCAAAGTGGCACATTTGCCTCCCTCGCTCGGAAATGTGCCACTTTTAGCTCGAACGTGCACATACCTTACATTCGTGGAATTTTTCTATGCCGATAGTCAATCTTTCAAATTAACAAAATCTTTTTAGTCAGCTTTGTTGGATTATTTGATTTTAAAAGGAGAAGATTGGTATAGACATCCCCAATGTGAATTTAATATTGCATTTTTCGCAAACGCTATATAATGTAATGTTTAACTTTAACTGGAATTGGACACTTTCAATAAAACAACTATTGTTAAACTTGTAACGTTTCGTTTCTTTATTGAAAGGACGTGATTAAGGAAGATAGAATTTTGAGGACATTGTTCTACTGGATTGAGTTTGGTATCAATAGAAAGATCTTAAGCAGAGAATTATAAGTATGAAAATGATTTTGTGGGGAGTTTTTAGATAACCTAACCTAACCTTAATTTTTCTTATTTGGTGCTAGTGATCGATTATTATGATATATTTAAGTCATATTACATATATTTATGGCAATATTGTAATAATTCGCAGAAAAAAAACAAAAAGAAGGAAAATCAAAGTTAGTCTAGGTTATCTAAAACCTTGATAACTCGAAAACTATACATTTTCCTACAAAATCATTTTTGTACACATAATTTCCTCGTTAAGATATACTTAAAATTGTACTAGATATAACATGAAATAAACTACAAAAGGTGTAAAAACCTTTTTTCTTAGCTTGTGCGTTTTTCATAAACCTAAAATAGAATAATCAGCATACAGTAGGCTTTAAGTAAAGGTATGACATGCTTATGTACTATAATGTCTTCATTTTCTGATAAAATTAATCACGTCTTTTATCAAGCATCTTAACAACACAAAAAAAAATTTAACCATTAAAACTCAAAAATTGTACATTTTTTCTTCACCAAATGCGGTCGTTTCTGCTTCAAATCTATATCGAATCTACCCAAAAACTCTGAATAATATTCGCCGGTGATCCTTTTACCCTTTTCAAGCTAATCGATGTGAATGACACAACGTGCATCCCAAAAAAACTGTGGCTAAGACTTTCTTGGCTGACAGACCTAGCTTGGTCTTCTTTAGTGCACGTTCACCCGAAGAAACCCACTGTCTTGATTGTTCCTTGGTCTCTAGTGTGTTGTGATGGATCCAAGTTTCGTCCACGGTAACGAAACTGCGCAAAAACTCGTTCGGAATGCGATTGAACATCGCCAAACACGCCTTTGAAGTGTTACACGGTTGTGCTTATGGTCGAGTGTGAACAATTGCGGCACCCATCGCGCGGATACCTTTTTCTTGTCCAAATATTCATGTAAAATGTGAAGTACCCGCTTAGTTAAGATGCCTACAGGCTCAGTTATCTCACGCACTTTCATTCTCGGATTATGCAATATCATTCCATGGATTTTATCGGCGGTTTCTGACGTGACGACCTCTTTCGGGCCACCTGAACGTTCGGCGTCACTTGTGCTGGTACGACCAAAACGGAACTCGGTAAACCACTTCTTAACCATTGAAATTGATGGTGCACAGTCCCCATAATATTTATCAAGCTTTTCCTTGGTTTCGGTGATGGTTTTTTTACGCAAAAAATAATGTTTAATTAGCACACAAAATTTACTTTTTTCCATTTTCATTAAATTTCATGGCTGCAAACACAAACTAAATGACGCAGCTTGCTCAAACTTTGATAGTAGTAGTCTACTCATAGATAGCGGTTGACGGGAGCAGTGTTGCATTTAAAGTTACTGCGCGGGAAATTTAAAAAGTCACTGACTTATCAAACTGCCCTCGTATAATTAAATACAGTAAACGGTATGGGAGTTCTATTTATTGTTAGAATTTCCTGAATGGATTCAACGGAATTTTGAACCGAAGGGTTTTACTTGACTCGATACATCCCATATACAATTTTAATTGATAAATTATGCGAATTAGTAATCACTCGAAAGTACACCTGAAAATTATTTTATCGGCATCGCTGCAATTAGACGTGCAGAAGAGCACCATGATAACTTACCAAAAGGAATAAAATCTATAGCCTTTTTCAAACAAAAAATAAATCTAAAATTTGACTTTTAATTTTTGAATTGAAGAAGAGAAGATTAAGATAGGCCAATCCAATAAAAACGAGGATGTGCACATTCGAGCGAAAATTGGCACATTTCCGAGTGAGGGAAGCAAATGAAGCGCGACGCGGAGCGGCGCGCTTTATTTTCCCGAGATCACAATGTTCCACTTTTTGGTACAATGTGCACACTCGGTTTTAAGCACGATTACCAAGCGTCCCGTTTTAAGAAGAAAAAAATTGGTCACGTTAGGTATAGTTCTTTCGAAATGATAACTTTCTTTTATACCTATTTATCAAAAGAAGGTGGCGATTTTAAAATGTATACCGAAACTAACTAAACTAAGCAGATAATGTACAATAAAAATACAATGTATCACATAGCTCCACCATGAATATCTTCATAATATATTTCTTGATGTTTATTATTTTTATTGAAGAAGTTTTTGCTTCTTATTTACAGAAGTCTAAAAAAACTGAACTGTCATAAATTGAGGATTATAGTAAACAAGCGGGTACGAAGGTGAATTATTTATCGAATCGGAAAATGTTACGTATGTGTATAAAACGGAGCGGTTTTGTCGTATCACACCTGCTCCTCAGTGGTATCGAAGAATTTTGAATTAGAAGACAAACAGCAGGAAGAGGCACGCACCTGCCCCGAAAATCAGTGACAGCTGTGGCTCGTGCTAAACGTGGCAGGCGTCTTCAGAAGTCCGGATTTGAGGTGCGACGTGCGCTTCGTTAAGGAGCGAAGCACCTGGTAAGAAGAAGAAGCATCTGGCGGTTTCGGCCTTTCCGATGGAGAAAAAACCACCAAATCTATAACACTGGCGTATAGATCGTTACCTGTGACGCTTTTGGTCTTTTGTTGCCGTACAAAAAAAAAGAAGAAATATACCCTAAAGGCGAATGGCAGATGGCCAAAATTTTATTATTATTATTCCCGATCGTAATTTGGATTAACGGTATCGGTCGTAATTTTCTCTTGTAACGAGTTTGCAATGAATTTCTGCACCGGATATTGAACGAGGGAAAAAACAAACAACGTGGAGCAAAATGAACAAGAGCAATTTTGGGGGGCATTTTTTTTAGCACTAACTTGCGTTGCGTTAAAAAAAAACTGATCTCCAATTATTTATTAATCGGAAGCTGGCTAAGCGTGAAAATTTTCATCAAACGTTATTTTCCGAGTCGGTTCACCACAAATTCTTAACTGTTACAATGGAATTAAGGTTTTCGCGTTGTTCCGAGGGTTGGAGGTGCTTACATTTCGTTTTTATGTTTACATTTTGCGGTTTTATTTTTATATTTAATTTGTGTTTTATTTGCAGTTGATTAATAAGTACTGAAATGGAATATGTTTGTCTTATGGTGTTGTTTTTTTGGCAATAAATTAAATTTTTTTGGATAAACACTTAAATAGGTGGAAAAAAGAATGTTGATGTAAAAGAGCTTATTTATTTTTCAGAATTTCATTGTTGATAAAGCTTTAGAAAATTACGAAATTTCACGAATAAGAAATGATAATTTAACTTCGAAAAACGGCATCAAAAGAAGAAAAATTTGTACTTCTTTCAGACAGCCCAACAAACGACCTAAAAAGACGCCTACTCGGATTTGTTTAGTTTTATTTTTTAATGACCCAGAATTAGAATCGTCATCGACGATTTCAGGTAAATTTTTTGCAAAAATTTTGAACGTCGTCCAACTATTTAAATTCTTTCTGGTTTCTTGTTAGGAGAGAAAAACTTCGAAACGTTTAGGAGTTGCTTTAATAAATCTATTCGGCGTTTGGGTATTATAATTCCTCAGACATCCTCGTCTTTGTCTTAATTACATCTTTTTAGTCGGTCGTTCTATTTTTCCATGCAGTTAAAGTTGGCAAAGAAGCGGCCGTTTTTTAACACCCATCAACTGTAGGTGTTATGTGACGTTCAGGGCAGCGTTTTGAGCGTCGCGGCGCGTAGGAGGGGCCACTATTTATAGCTTTGTTATGACTGTGGCCCCCTGCGAAGACCCCACAGTTTTAAAGGTAGTTTAACGAGAAAAAGCAACGTTCTTTACACATTTTTAAAAAAAATCGCGTTGGTATTTTTAGAAAAATTGGTGTAGGTTCGTTTTTCATATGTAGAATGGAACTTTGAAATGGTACTCCATTTTTTTTTAAAAAAGAAAAGAACCCTCATCTCTACGCTACTTTAATGCCTCGTTATTTATTTTCGAAGCAATTATCGGTTCTTAAAATAACTCACAACATTCCTTTGTGCTAATATTTTTGCTAAATTGCTTTTTACTCTTTGTAAGTTATTTTAGGAGTTCGTGGGGGTGCGGAAGTCGGGTTATTTTTAATCATTTGAAAGGGAACATTTTATTTTTTAGTTTTTTTTTACTACATCCCCCATTTCTTGACAGAAAAAAGCATAATTACGGTGTACACGTGTGTATTTTTTTTAATTCTAAATGTAACCAAAAAAAATATAATATACAGATTTGAAGTGAAAAAAAAAAAGAAAAAGTATAAATAGAAGTTAATGCGTAGGTACACATGTCCGATAAGGGCAGAAACTGCGTTTTATAATGTGACACTTTCTGACCTGTGATGTCACTTTTACAGGTTAAAACGAACGAGGACATTATTCGATTTATCAATCAATTCGACAACGCAACGTGTTGTTTACAAACAAACCGTGATGCACTACTTTTTTGTATTCGGAAGAAAGAAAGGGCCAGTGGCATTTTTGCTCTATGCAAATTGTGTTTGTTCCAATAACAGAATTAAGTACCGGAAAATTTTATTTAGAGCAAATTATAATATCGCACAAACAATTTTAAGTCGCCGTTCTTGGAACTGTTTAATTTTTATAACATGCGCTTTCGACTTTGGTTTCAGTAGAAAAATATTGCCCAATAGGTTTACGCTAATTTTGAGAAAGCCTTACTTGGACGTAACCCGATTAAATTTGAAAATTTAATCGGCAAGAAATTCCGAATTTTTACATTATTTTCCGGACGGTGACGTATAAAGTGGCATGGAAACCGATCGATATTAATCGTTTTCTTGTATTGTTTTGTGCTCTTCGGATAACTTTTACATCTTTTGACCGATTTTGAAAATTTTTTTAACGTTTGGGTTTGGGTAGCCACCAAATAGATATTTTTTGATACTTCGACTTAGCATCGGGTTTTTTGCAACTCTTTCGATTGTTTTCGGCACGTTCGGTTAACTATTACATTCTTCATTCGATTTTGAAATTTTTTTCGATGTTTGGCGTTGCTTAGTAACTAAATCTATATTTCTTGATCTATTTCATTATCAACGGTTTCTTTTCAATTGTTTCCATTGTTTTGGGCACGTACGTTTAACTTTTGCATATTTCACTCTATTTTGATAATTTTTTCGATGATTTTGATTGTACCTGTATAATTTGTGAACGAATAATGGCACACTCGATTCAAACGACCTAAAATGCATTTTTGCGTGTTGACTTGATAAGCCCTTAATTCTTTTGTGGTTTTTTGGATGTTTTTGATTATAACTGTACACTTTGTGAACCAATCATGGCACCCTCAATTCAAACACTCTAAAATAACTTTTTACCTTTCAAATCGATTGGATTTTTTTGATACATTAGATGTTTTGATTGTACCTGTACCGTTTGTGACCAAACCATGGCACACTCGATTCAAATGCTCTATAATTAATTTTTAAGTGTCATCTTGATCGGGCATTGCATTTTTTCAGTTTTTTTGATGATTTTGATTGTAACTGTACACCTTTGTGACCAGACGGTTTAATATTAACTGTTACATGTCGACTTGATCGAACATTAGATTTTTTCTGTTTTTTTGATGTATTTGATTGTGATTATACATTTTGTGACCAAACCATGACATACTCGATTCAAACGGTCTAAAATACATTTTTACGTGTCAACTTGATCGGACTTTTGAATTTTTCAGTTTTTCGATGTTTTTAATTGTACCTGTATACTTTGTGAATAAGTCATGATAAGTTATGATGGGAGATTAGATTTGGTCAAGTTTGTCATTTTTCAACCTATGGCGATCATTTTTTCGACATTTTGCGTTGCTTAGCAAGTATTCGATTCTAACCTATCGAAAAGTTTTTTGGCTATATCTTTATTATTTATGAACCGATTTCAATCATTTTTAAACTGTGTACCATAGAGAATCGACTTTTTATAAATCCAGAGTCCGTGCTAGACGCCGAAGGCACTAAACGCGTAGCGTTTCTGCCCTTCATTCACTGTAACCGCGCGTCCTTGAACAAAATCGCAAAGCGATTTTGTCTAGCACAATGAGCGAAGCTCATTTTGCTAGTTTAATGATAAAGAAATTATTTATAAAAAAAAACTAAAATGTATTCTTTTGACTACGAAAACCAAACATATCCAAAAAGCTTAAAAGTAAGTTTTATTAATTATCAATCTTGTTTGTCAATAGCTTTATAGATTTTTTTGATAAAAACTTAATCTCTTATTTTGAATATATGGTATTTTATCTAAAACATGATATGAAAAATGCTTTTACAGATCGCATTATAACGTTACCAAATAAAACATTTTTAAAATTTATTTTGCCAAATGCAATTTTTTTGTTTTTCAAGTACTTAGGTAGTTTGTTTTAATAATAATAATTTTATAAAACCGATCACTGCTAGATTTGTTCATTTATTTAAAATTTTGTTTTTAAAAGTAATATTGAACTATAATTAAGTTTCCAACTTTCTTTTATGTTCAAAAGTAATTCTTAAACCCGATACAGTTGATTTTCGTCATTACATTACCTACTACAAATTGTTATAGCATGATCATATTTTTATCTCATTTTAAATGTAGAGCTAATGTGGAAATATTTCAAGTATTTGTTATGATTATTAAGCGGATTTAGGGTGAAATTTGATTCAAAAATTTGTCCAATTGAATAAAATAATTTATTGAAATTCGACATGTGCAGTATTTTGTCGAATTACACACTCGGCCAATCATGTTTCACTAATAATTAAAATTGGACAAATACAAATAAAAATATTGATGAATTTGTTTGAGGTTTTATTGATTTTTAATGTTAAATAAAAAATATAGCTTTTTTAAATAAAATAAGTTGATAATTGGACATCTTTACCTCAATAGAAAATAATCGAATTATTATTTAAAAAAACTGGGTGGCCAAAGTTTATGCATCACTTCGTAGATTGTGTAGAATATTACTAATTTGCTTATCTATGTTTGTAAAAAGGTTATGTTAGATTTTTTTTTGTGAAACAATGTTTTTGACGTAAAAAAGCGATCATTTGCTGAGAAGAATAGAGATTTAATTTTATATAGATTTTTAATAGATTTAATGAACTTTGACACTGAAAATGATATTTAATCTCCATCTTTTTTATTAAAAAAAAGTTTCTATGTATTATAATAATTTAATTAGTTGAAGGTTCATGTCTATTTGGATTTATATAAATACTTGGTAATGTTTATAAACAAACTTATCGGTTTGGGTTGCTATTTGTATCGTATTTTGATAAATAACTGGAAAATTATAGTTTATGTTTTGTTTGAAATTTTTAATAATCTGTTTAATAATGTTTTGAGATGTTTATTTTAAAAGCAAATGAAATTTGCACCTTTTCATGCACGTCACTGGTTGTTGTTGTGGTGCATCAGCATCCGGGCGGCGGTCAATGGCTGGCTGCTCTTAGGTGGCCTCCATCCTCTTTGCCCCTCTTACAAACTCTCTCACACCGACGCTTACTGCTCTAGTTACTGTACATTGTTGACCAATTAGCATTATTTATACTTGTGGCATTAACTGCACCGAAGATATCTCGAGTTTTCAAGAAGACATTCCTGCACTTGCCTTTTTGCCCGAAGAGAACTTTTTGCGAACGTACGTGAATGACCGGGAAAAACAAATGAATGTGTCATTCGTTTGGACATAAAAAGTAGGAAATCATTATTTGGAACGATGGTGACAACTACCGGATGCAGTTTGTCTGTTTTGTTGGATGAGAAACACACGTCCATTTTTCTGGTAAAATCTTGGTTCAAGGACGACTTTAAAGAGTCCATTGTTACTCGACACTCGATTTTTGCACTAGAATGCTTCGCCGTATTTTTTTTCCCTTTTTTCCTGAAAACACTAACAGCATTTCTAAGAAGGCGTTCTTTTAAAGCGAGGCAAAAGCTCGGATCTTATCTTGAAAGAGAATTATAGTGGGAGGTGGTACCGAAATTCGTTATGGCGCCAAAATTCCATTGAAGTTTAAAATTTTGGCTTTTCTTAGAACTGAAAAGGGGCTAATAAAATGTTGGCCTTTATTGTGCCGTTACCCTGGGGCATCAGCGCGTTGGTGCGCCAAAATACACAGAAATGCTCTCGTTTTTAAAACGCGCTTCGAATTCCCAAAAGGCAGGTAAAAACCGGCGTCTTTCATCTTTTTTACTTCGGTACATTCGCGCTAACGAGATGTTACGATTTTACAAACTTTTGGATCTCTTTGAAGTCGAACATGTTTTTCTCTGTGGGAAAAGTAACGACGTTGCGCCGAGAGGACGCGGGAGCAGATGAAAATTAGGGGGAAATTTATGAATCGAAATGTCAGCCCCGATTCTACGACACTGTGGGTAGCGTGGCTGCATTTTTTCTTTGACGCAGCACCGCAACGAGTCATAATGGCGGGAAAGGCATAGTAGTATAGTAACTGCGCAGTAGTCTGGGGTCAGGGGTGGAGCGGGCGATGAGCGGTACGGGCGGTAGGAATGCGGCCGCCGAGGCCACGTCGCGGCAATGACCAAGGAGTGTCTGTTCATACCGCTACCGCTGCCTCTGCTTCAGCCTCTGCCTTTGCCGCTGGTGCATCGGGATGCACACATGCAATCCTTCCAGGAATTCAATTCTCCCGACCGCCACACAACTACTATTCTTGATGTTGTTCGACTATGAGAGCAGAATTTCTGCTTGCTTTACCTTTCATCTCTAAATGGTTCTTTTTATTAGAATTTACCTGGTCTTGTCAAGGTTTCATGTCTTCTGATGTTAACAAGTGGTAGAAATTTGAACCCTTTGTGGTTTTCCGTTTGTATGATTTTCAAAAATTTCAGATACTCGATCTGGGTCGAAGATTGGTAGCTTTTTTCAAATTCTCTATAAAAACTATTGCACTGCAGGTGGTCTGAATAAAACGTCTTAATAATAAATTTATTTTAAAAAAATCGTTAAAAAGTCTGAAGGGGTCGCAGTCCAATTTATCAAAATATGGTAAAAAAAACGAATACATATGTATCTTCGTCTTCGAGAAAGAAATAATATTACCTACACTTTATGCTTAACCTTAACTTTGTAAATGTTTTATTTGGTAAACATCTTTACCTTTTCAAATATTTATACAGAAGAAACGTTGAACTATATTTTCAGTTATTTTGTAACTTTTTTTAACATTAATATGTGTGGTAGGGTGGGTGTACCAGTCCCAAACCAGGTACCAGTAGTTGACCACTCGCATGTTCGATTGAATAAATTAAGAAATGGCGGGCATTTGTGAAGAATTCGACTGTTTTGTTACGTGGCCTAGAATGTTAACAACGTTCCAAACATATTTTAAAAATTTAGTGTTTATTTAAGAGCTATGAGCGCAGTGGTCAACCTTAGGTGCATTACCGTTTTTGATATTGTCCACGAAATCTATAAAAAACTTAAATATTTAGATTCAAATAATTTATCAATATTGCAGCGTTAGTAAACAATAAACAATTTTATATATACATTTCTACGTTAAAACTACATAATACCAGTTCAGAGCATTTCAAAGTCAAAATTTGTCCTTAACTGGTTTGGGACTGGTACACTCCCCTATTTAAATCAATTTCAATTGAAAAAACAAGAATAATATAGTTTATGATTTCCTATCGGATATTAATTTGTATAAAAAATCTTTACTTAATTTTTTTTTGTTTCAGGTGAGTTACCAGTAGTTCCTTAAAGTTTTCACAATCGGGTGAGTCTTAATTCTATATGTAAATGTTTGAAATTAATAATGGTAATATGGCAAAAAAAATTAATTGTATATAGACCTCCTAAAACAATTTAAAATATGAGCTACTTTATTTGAATTTTTTTTAATAATTTGTAGAAAAATGTTAAAAGAACAGAAATGTTTGAAGAGGCAATTTAATGCATTGTTAGGTCTTATAATTTTTTTTAAATTTTATGGATCTAAAGTTAAGTCAGCTCTGGTTGTTATGATGATTAAACTTTATATTTGTTTCTTATGTAATTAATATTGACCTAGGTCAAAAATAAAGATTTTATTTAGAATTTCAACACATTAACAGTTTATATTACAGAACGATTAGATTCTTCATAGAAACAACAAGTACATTGAATACGTTTTGTCAGCACAGTATAAATTTTTTTTAGGATTTCAAATTTTTTTTTTGACGCTTTGGCTTTTATTCAAGTTTTGATTAACATAAAATGCTCAATTTTATACACAGTAAATCATTTATTTAATAATCGTTTAAAACACATTTGATGTGATTTCTTTGCAGACTTACGCAAATTATGAACATTTTAACTATCATCTTCGATACGATATTTTCGTTTAGTTTTCTCAGATGTCCACTCGTACGAAGCGGTGACGTCAAATAGCAATCAGAGTAGACAAATAATTGACCTTCAAGGGTGGAAGCGCGCTACATGTACTTAATGCCACCGAGATAAGCTTAAAAATTCGATATAGGCATTTAATAATGGCACGTTCCTTATATCATCGGCTATTCATGTGTTAACGTTATTTTTTTAGCACTTATTTGTGTTACAAGCACAGGAAATATTTGTCCCTTATTATTCTTGTACTTGCATTTAATTGTTTTTACAGTGATTTAATATTAGTAACCTAGATGGATAATAAACATTTTATTTTCAATTTAAGACGTAAAAGTAACGCTTACATAATACTTTAGAAAAGATACGTAATACGATTAGTTGTATTATTTATTTGTACAATATAAATTTTATTATGTAAAAAACATCTTTTTTGATGCGTTGATCTTTATTTAAGTTTTCATTAAGAGATTTTTTATAAAAATGAATACACAAAATGTCATTTTTATTATAATGGGATTATGATATAGAAATTAAACACATTTTAGAAAGTTGTCTTGTGACAACAACCACCCTCATTTTGAACTTTTTCAAATAAATGAATTTAGAAATATTCACATTGCGTCTTTTCAATTTGCGTCGTGTTTTTTTGGAACGTAACTCCGACGCAAAGTGAGGTATGGGTGTATTACCAAATAGAAACTTTTTTTAAAAAATTACTCCTACCACCCATTTCCGGCTCTGACAACTATTGGGAAACACTCTGTATATGTAGACGTGTTTACAATAATTTAGTAATTTTTCATAAAAATCTACAAACGATTCTTATTCGAAATAATGAAATTAAACAACGTGAAGAAACGAACCGATTTACGACTAACATAAAAATGTATAAAACACATAATTTCGTTTCCTTCAGTAAACACCTCATAAATACCTTCCTAAAATCTTAAAGAACTCCAGATTTTTATGATTTATTGTCGTTTTGAAAAAAGAAAGTTGTGTATTTACTTATTAACTTTGTTAGGATTAAGAAGGTAACAATTTGCCGAGTTACTTCTTCTCGACCAATTTCGGTAATAAAAATACTTTAGGTGTTAACGTTTAAAATGGGTAGGTAGGTAGCTTCCATTAAAATTTCTAAAAAGAAATCTGTCATAACTTAAAGGATTATCTTAAGACGCTTTCATTTGTGAACGACCATTCTAAAGTATTTTAAAAACTATTATAAGGGATGTTGTTATCTGTCAGAACCTTTGAAACTACAAATCCGTAGACTTGAATAAAGCGAACCGATTTTTTGCAATTTGGTCGGATGCATTTTCGCGAGAGAATGGGATCGATTAATTACAACACGTAACACCTTGTAATTAACTATTTTTAATAAGGGGCATGATAACTTCCGGTTGATTGTTGTGTACTCTTATAAATGCAACGTAGAAACCATTTTGTAGATAAGTCGTTGTTGCAACGCACCTTGTGCAATATTTCCTATTTACAACGATCGACCTCCTGGTTAAAAATGCATAATGCAGCGACCAACTAAAACTTAAATCACACACGACTTCTGCGTAATATGCAACGCAACCAAAACAACTTTGTTTGGGGGCCAATAAACGTAACGTCGGTTGTTTTATCGATAACGCACCCCGTTTAGTGCGCAGTTGTTGGACCGATATAACGTCATTCATATTTTGTAATTTCTTAGAATTTGTTGTCGTGTTCCCATTTGCGTCATGGGAATAACAATTACCAATCCTCGCTTTAATTTCGTTCGATTTCAAGTACGGCCGACTTTGTTTTTCTTAATTTGCAAGGGCTACCGTTCCTGGAACTGGAGAAAGTTTTTGTTTTGGGACAATAAAATTGTAGATTTTTTCCCTCCAAATCTCAGTTGACATCTTTGACCCGTTGAGTCACACAGCTAAGTTTGTGTATATGTACATTTTTTATGTTGTTTGTGTACAATGAAGAAAGGTGCTTCGTCCTGCATCAGGGTCGATATATCCATGACTGACGTTTGGAGCGAACGAACACTATTTTTAGGTAAGACAGTTTGACTGGGAAAGGTATGATTAAAATTTTACTGAAACATCTTGAGAATTAGCTAAAATTAACAATATTTAAATTTAAAAAAAAACCGGCGCTTGTACTTATGTATGCACATTAGAAGATATATTTCTTTGGCGTGACTAAATTTAATAGAACCACGTGTTATAGTGTGTATCTTGCGATTGTGTATAGCTAGACCAGTGGTTTCCAAACTATATGTTGCTGCGCTTCCCCAATGTACACCTATTTCGCGATTTACACGGTAGATAGGTTCCCGAGACGGGAATGTGCCAGTTTGAGAGCTCGAATGTACACACTCGGCTTTAAGGTAGTACTGTCCATAGTGTAAGTGTCAAATATGTGCTCTTAGTCCAGTCATTTGGTCGTAAAATAAGGGGTTACACGGAGAATATCGTTATAATAACCATACGTATCCCTATTTTAGCTATTCAAATCCTCAAATTAACTATACAGTTACCTACACGACGGATACTGCACACGTTCACGAGGGCTTTTCGTTTGAACGCTTGAATCAAATAAATCAATTCTTGTTATAAGCATACTATGTATACTATGTTTTGATCATACTATGAATTGTCAAATTGACTTATAAATATCGTTAAATTAGACATTCGAATCTTTGTCAGAACAATACGTCAATTGGGTATACGTTAGATAGTTATATTAAGGATATTTTTGTCTCCGTGTACCTGGAAAGTTTTCCGGGAGTTTTGAAAATTGGTAGTTTTATATAATTTTTTGTGCTCTTTCCGAATTTCAACTTTGCCACCTCGTATCTTTGCCGCTCGCGCCGACATATTGGAAAAATGGCGCCTAAAAGCAGTTTTTTGATAATATCTTCTTTCCGACTCATTCCACGATAAAAACATTTATATACAAAATTAAACTAGAGAAAATTTCCTACAATTTATGTAATAACCTTTTTTCCCATAAAATTAATAGTTTTGGCATACGAGAGCCGCAAAGTGTAGTTCAACACGCGTTTTGGCCTAAAAACCTATTTTCACACCACCTTGAGGTAGAGTGAGTGGCGCGTTTTTTTTAACCGTGGTATCCTCAGTATGCCTAATCCACATGCAATTCTTATTTTAAAATTTGGGCATTCTTCTCCGTTTGGCTGTTCTTGATGGACCAGGTGTTGCGAGTTCATCGTCATTAGTACTGATCGAAACGTCACAGACCAAAATTTTTTCCACATCATCCGCGATGGGATTATCTGATTCATCAAAATCTTCTTCGTTTTCAAAAAATTCGTTTCGGAAAATAGCCGCCTAAAAGCAGTTTTTTCACAATATCTCCTTTCCGACTCATTCCACGATAAAAACATTTATATACAAAGTTAAACTAGATGAAATTTCCTACTATTTATGTAATTAAATTTTTTTCTGTAAAATTAATAGTTTTAACGTACGAGCACCGCAAACCATTTACGCCAACCCGTGACATTTAATTGTAATTGATTACATTTTGCAACAAATATACTCAATAAAAAGTATTATAGATAAAGCAGCCGCAGATCATATTTTATTCTTGCATGCTTTCAATGGCTGTGATACAACATTATCATTATTTAATCAAGGAAGAATGAAATTTATTAAGGTACTCCGAAAAAACAGATGTTCAAAAATCCAAATGCTGATCTAGAGGTTATTGCTAAAGCTGGAGAACGCTTTCTTCTTGAATTATACCTACAGTTACAGTAATTTAAAGTGTAAGACAAATATGTCTTTAAACAAGTATAGATATGTATGCTTCAAAACATCAGCATATAAAAGTAAATTTAATATTGCGTCGCTACCACCAACCGAAGCAGCAACACAACATTGTTCCGAACCTATCACCAGGTTCTGCAGTGATATGGGAATGAACAAAATGCAGAGTTCCGGAAAGCTTGTTTCTTGCAAATGCAAAAAAAAATGTCAGAAAGCCTGTGGATGCAGAAAGGCTGGGTTAAAGTGCTGCGTTATATGCACGAATTGTAGTGGTACCTGCGATAACTAGCAAGTTCCATCACAAGATAGCGACGAAAAGGAAGAACGAATACTATTTTCGAGCAAAAGTATGATGAAATTGAAAACGAAGAAGATTGCGATGAAACAGGTAATCCCATCGCGGATGATGTGGAAGAAATTTTGGTCTGTGACGTTTCGATCAGTACTAATGACGATGAACTCGCAACACCTGGTCCATCAAGAACAGCCAAACGAAGAAGAATGCGCAAAATTTTAAGATAATGAATTGCATGTGGATTAGGCATACTGAGGATCATCATCATCATCAGCCCCAGCGCTCAAATATTCCATCTCTGGACGTACGCCTCCCCAAGTTGTCGCCATCTTAGTCGATCTGCCGTCGCTCCCATCCATTGTGTTCCCGCGACCTTATTTATGTCGTCTCCCCATCTAGTTCTCGGTCTTCCGCGGTTTCTTCTTCCTGTCCTTGGCCTCCATTCTGTTATCTTTTTGCTCTACTTACTATCTTCTCGCCGCATAAGATGACCTGCCCATTGCCATTTTAAAGTTGCGATGCGTCGTGCCACGTCTTCAACTTTGGTTTTATTTCGGATCCAGTCTATTGATTTTCTGTCCTGCAATCGCACTCCCAACATTGACCTTTCCATTTGTCTTTGTGTAACTTTCATCTTTTTCATGGTGGCTTTCGTAAGAGACCATGTTTCCGAGGCATATGTAAGAATTGGAAGGATGCACTGGTTAAACACTCTAGTTTTGAGGTGTTGTGAGTATGTTGTCGTTTTGAACACGTCTCTTAAATTTCCATACGCAACCCAAGCCAAGCCAAGCTTGTCCTCTTTTCAATCTCCGCTGTCTGAGAATCTGTCTTAAAGTTAAGTATTTGACCTAGGTATATATATTCATGGACAACTTCTATTATTTCGTTGTCGAGACGGATAGGTGTTACGTCGTTTTGTTTGCCATAATCTTTGTTTTCGTGGTGTTTATTTTCACCCCGACTTTTCTTGTTGCTTCTTGCAAGTCTGTAATCATCATCGTCAAATCTTCCATGTTATTAGCTAATACAACAATGTCATCGGCGAATCGTAAGTTAGATAGATATTCTCCATTGATATTAATTCCCAATTTATTCCAATTTAAAGTTTTAAACATATCTTTTAATAATACTGAGGATACCACGGTTAAAAAAAACGCGCCACTTACTCTACCTCAAGGTGGTGTGAAAATAGGTTTTTAGGCCAAAACGCGTGTTGAACTACAGTTTGCGGCTCTCGTATGCCAAAACTATTAATTTTATGGGAAAAAAGGTTATTACATAAATTGTTGAAAATTTTCTCTAGTTTAATTTTGTATATAAATGTTTTTATCGTGGAATGAGTGGGAAAGGAGATATTATCAAAAAACTGTTTTTAGGCGCCATTTTTCCAATATGGCGGCGCGAGCGGCAAAGATACGAGGTGGCAAAGTTGAAATTCGGAAAGAGCACATAAAATTATATAAAACTACCAATTTTCAAAACTCCCGGAAAACTTTCCAGGTAAAACTACCAAATGACTGGACTATCTGGCTTATTTGATTTCCGTAGTATTTACATCTGGCAACGCCAATCGCTTTAGTCAAGTTATACGAATTTTTAAGATTATTTCAACGAAAATAGATTCTAAACGGCCATGTTGCCACATCTAAAAAACAACTAGATAAAAAGCACATTTTTCCTAATTACTTTCATCACATGCTCTGGAGCTCGATTTGTAAGTAAGGGGCCGTTCAAATATTACGTAACGCAATGGGGGGGGGGGGTCTTGCAAAACGTTACGATGCGTTACATGGGAGGGAGGGGTTTCGACCATCGCGTTACGTAACATTGTTTTTTTAGTTAAATAAAAATTAAAAATATTTTACCAACTTTCCGGTAGTTTGCGCAACATAATCGTGACTTTTGGGTAAAAATGGTCACTTGAATGTTACGTAACGTTCAGGTTGGGGATCAGAAAACCGTTGCGGCGCGTTACGGGGATCTTTAAAAATTGGGTTACGTAATACTTGAACGGCCCCTTACTCAAAAATGCAAAAAAAATTTTCTTTTGGTTGATACCATTGTCATTGAAATCTGATCGTTAGTTTCTGTGAAATTAAATAAAATCGGTAATTTCTCATAAATTCTGCACGGTAAGTCTAAAACCGACACTACACCTTAAGCTCGATTCAAAATAATTAATCTACTTTCAAAGTTTTGTTAATTAAAAATTACAAGTTTATATTTATACCAGAAACACCAAATTTTTCATTTGATGCTTTTAAACAATAAATTAAAAAAATAAATGCTATGAATAAAATTGAAACACTTACAAGAATCGATGATGGACCTTCTGGAGCTGGAACTACCACTAACCGGATTTCCGACGCCAACACTAGTTAAGGCTTCCGGATGGATGCCGCGTCTTTTTGTAGCATTATGCCGACGTTTCGCAAACGTTTCAGTTTGCATCTTCAGGGCTCGATGCTCTGATACTAAAGCACCCTTTATTCAGGGGTCCTTATATATCCATGCTCATGTCATGGAACAATGCACATAGAGTTATTTAACCATAACCTCAAAATTATCACAAAAATTTAGGGAGGATAGTTCGCCAAATAGAATTAATTTGGCAATTTGAGTTGGCACTATTGATATTTTTATAAATTATTTTTAACAAGCGCACGAATTTCTTATACATATCAACAATAAAATTATTTATGTTTTTGGAAAATTGATAAAACACCTTTCTAAATGAAATAAATAGTAAGATTATTTGAATTCAGTTCGTTGAATTTTTCAAATGAATTTTACGTAATTAATGGCTTATCTTTATATATGGGTCAATATTTGATAATCGGGCGAAACACGTCACATTTGTCTACAACACCGGACCAACTGCCGACATAGCGCTTTCCTCTTCACCAATCATAATCATGGATACCGCAACTCAGTCTTTTGCCGGATTAATTTAAAACGTGGAAAATTCAAATTTAAACTTCGGCAGGCTAATGACGCGTTAACGATTCTCCTTGATTTAAAATAAAAATTCACGTATTCAAAATCATACGATTCTAAATAAAATGTAAAATAGTTTTAGGTCTATATCTATATAATGTAAAAATAGTCAAGTCTTTGTAATTTATTATTAAATCTTTAATTCATAATCACAAATTTGTACGAAATTGAAAATTCTCCTGACAGGATATATGACATTTAGTACTTCTGTCATTTTTTTGATAATTATAAACCAAACATAAACTTACCAAAGTGTTTACACATATAAATAAAATATTGTACTACAATATAAAAATACTATTAAGTTTAAATATTATATTAAAATTATAGAAAAATGCTAGAAATGTGTTTCGGCCGATTATCAAATATTGACCCATATATAATTCTTCTGTACGTGTGTTGACAGTGAACTCCTCCTAAACGGCTGAACCGATTGGAATGAATTTATTTGTGTGTGTTCAAGTGGATTTGAGGATGGTTTAGATTCACAAATAAACCCGGCAGATGGCGCTGCAGTCAATACCCGTGCGAAGCCGGGCGGGCCAGCTAGTTTAATATATATTTTTATTGAATAAATATTAAAAAAATCTAAAAAAAAATTTTTTACTAATTTATCAAACAAAACATAGAGTTTATTAATAAGCCAACTTGCAAAATATCTTGGCTAAAATTATAAGCTACCTGTGATCCGCAATTCGAATTTTTATTGAAGTATAATGCTATTTGTAATATTTAACTATAGAAATACATTTCGTACTTTGGTCCAAATATAATCACTTGCGGAATTTATAATAAAGTTTATTATAATTACATTTTAGTTTGTCAAAAATACAGCTTTACTTGATTTTTGGGGTACCTTAGCTGTAATTATATTTATGGTATAAAAATTCTTTGACGAGCTAGGGTCAGTCGAATAATATCCAACCTTAATTTACATAACAATACCTACAAATTGAAACACATATCTGAAGAAAAAAATTATAGAAAACTGCAGGTCGCGCTTAGTGTTAATTGCGTCAAAGATGTTATTAATACCACAATAGAAATATATAATTAACTCTAAACCATTGATAAATAAGTCTCTTAATAATTGCTATTTAATTAATGTGTATTTTTATTAGAATAATTCATTAAACATGTTGAATTTTGAGAATTTTTTAACACGTTCACTATCGCTCTTTGCTATTCGCTGTAAATTAAAGCAGTCCATTGAGCACATGTTCTTGATCGGCAATAAAGTGTAATAGCTCATTTATATTGGACTTTTTAAATAGGTTTAATAGCACACTTATTGCGGACCAGAGACGGTGCATATTAATGAAACATGGAAAAAAAAAGGAAAATATTGAGTAAGATATGTGTGTACATATCGACACGAAAAGTGGTACGACTCAAAAAATCGCCGTTTTAAGTTAGCGCTTGAATGAAAACCGAGTTAGCAGATCTGTCGGATTAGTGAGGTGTCGGACTCTAGAGACTCTACTGTATTTTTCAACACTAATCGTATTCTTACAGGTTAAACTGGTTCTATATGCTTTTTTCAATTTTCATTTTTTATATTCTTGTTTAAAAACTGTAATTTGTTTTATGTTTACCTTAGAAATCAATAGAAATTTCCATTTTATTATATTTTAGGTATGAGTTAATTCTATAGGATAAACAAAAATTATTTCATACTGCGCATTTCTTCTTTTTTAACTACAGCCCTGTTCTTTATCATGGAGAGGGGCGAGTCTCCTTTTTTTTCTTACTAAAATATTTGAGAAATAGATTTATAGGCACATTTTAAGAGGAAAAGTCGAAGTTTCATCCCTTGGCGTTATACCCAAGTCACGTGGTAATAAATTGCGTCGTATAACTGTTAACTCCAGAACCAAAACATTGTGGAACCAAAACCGAAGTCGCCGCACAAGAAGTCCATTCTTGGCGTTAGCGCCTCCGGTTGTTGTCTTCGCTGAACAAGAAGAACGGGGTGTAGGTGAGGGGGGGCGAGAAACACGGCGTGGGGCGATACACCGTGGGAAAGCATCACACCACACCATAACCTGATGATTTGTGTACCGGGCCGAGTCGGCCAATTTTTGAAACAACACAAGAAACTACCATTGATTAAGAGTGCGATAACTTTATAAGACGACGTTCTGCTATTTTCATTTAAAATACGGTAAACTTACGCACGTTTTATGAACATGCGCTTTTTATTTTCGTATGACTGATGGAAGTTTGTCTTCTCTTTTTTGTGTCTTTTCTTCTTTTTTTACTTCGCCTTCGGATGTTTGCGATTTTCATTTCTTTAAATGCGTTCTTCGGCGATCTGATGGTTTTCGCGCAATTTTTCTTTTTTAAATACGACTTGTTTTTTTGCTTCAAGGGGACGAAAGCTGTCTAGTTTCTTTTATTCTTTACAGTTCGATACGACCATTGCTCTCTTACATTTTTGTGAATTTTAAACTTTTATTTTTATTTTCAAACGTTTTTATTTATTTATTTTTTTAAATCTTACATATAAGAACACACGTTAATTGTTACCTGATGTTTATTTTTTTTTTTATAAAAAAATTCTCAGTTTTAAGGATTACGTTTTTAGTGACAACTTGAAAGCTTCCAATTTGTGAGATTGATGAATGCTTAATATACGTTTTTTAATTCTAAAAGTTAGGAACATTTATATTAAAATTTTTTAAGAGATAGGTAGATAATTTTGCATAACGAAGTATTATTTATTTAAAAATCGGAAAGTTTTATTTAATTTGTGACATTTAAATTAAATGTGAAATTGTTTCTTATTTTAAAAATAAAAATATAGTATTATTTCAATTCAGACATGTTTTAGATCAGTGGTTCCCGACCTTTTTTTGACCAGGGACCACTTTGATTTCATTATTATTAGCAGAGACTACAAGTTTAAAAAGTAAACTGTATCATTCTAAAAATAAACTTTAACCGAAACGTTTAACCTAAGTAATCGTAAAATTCTAAAGTAACATTCAAAGTTTGAAATCTTTTGCGGACTATACCTTAGCTCCTGCGGACCACTGATGGTCCGCGGACCACTGGTTGGGAACCCCTGTTTTAGATGAATAAAAATGTAACCACGCTTTTTCAGGTGTGCAATTTAGGGTGGATAAACAAGCTTTTAGGTAGGGCCACATATATTTTATGAGTATTGCGCAAGTATGTTTTCGAATATTGATGTAAAAATTAAATAAACTACAAATAATTGTCGGTTTTTACCTACACAGTTAATTAATTTTTGTCCAACATGTATAAATTTCGATACTAGTAATAGTTTTAATTTTAAAGATCAGACAAAAATAAGTGTAAGATATCCATAATTTTCCTTTTTACTGTAGGTATCTAGCTGCAGCTTTATTAAAATGGTTATATTCAAAGGTTCAAAGCTTTAAAAGGGCTTCGCCCTCGTTATAGTAACTTAAATTAAATAGTTTTAAAAACCTTTATAATTTACTTCTCCAAAGATTGTTCATTTTATTTGTTTATTTGTTTATTGTTCTACCCATAAAATTTAAGTTTTAGCGAAAACTGAAATCCGTCACATGTTATGAAAAAAAAAGTTCACGTTCTTCGTTATGCTTAATCTAATACTAGCTAATATAAATGATAAAAGTAATTGTAAAAAATAACCACATAGTAGTATATCTAAAACGATTAAAGAAAAAGCATTTGATTTTCATCGACTTAAATTTGAAAAAAAAATACAAACTTGTCACTGGTACTAAACACCATTATACGTGTATTACGACTCTTAGTGGCCATATTGACTTGACAATATAATATTCTTTTCTAAATACTACTTGTATTGATGTAAATCTGTTAATATGATACTGTAAAATGCATCTCGTGAGACTTCGAAATTTCACCCACATATTCAAATTTGATAGGGGTCTTATTATCGGTTTAAAAGAAACAAATCTTTTTCTTGCAATTGTTAGACGCACTTGCATATAAAAATATCACAATTGCATGAATTTGAAGTAGGTGCTTATGTTTCGAACGAAGGACTTCCTCCAGTGTAATGTCCAAAAGTTTTACATTTTTGATGGATGGCCAAAATAGCAGATGACTATCTAAGTGCTCTGGTGTCACTTAAAATCATCTACAGCATTTTTTTTATGTGCATTCAAAAATACTTACACTATTATTTTTGTTTTCACTTATTAGGTAAATGATGGCATAAGAAAGAACAAAGATGTTAATGTTAAAAGAAAAATTGGCTGAATGGTACTCTACTCGTGTAACATCCAGTATTCCGGTTTTTAGCAATAATATATCATTGGTCATAATTTTTTTTACCAGTAAAAGCAGATTAAATGCATTTGTAATGTATTGGGATTAAATGAGCTACAATCCATATACCTATGTGAAATACTATTTTTCAGCAGAATGGTGCATTATCATCGTCGCTTATTACTGATATAATCAGAAGACATTTGTACCAAATGCAGTGGAAAATTTTACGTGGTTTGTATGTGTTTACGTGATTTATCACCTATAAAGTAGGAGGGGAGAGGTTTATCAATAGTAACAAAAAATTCATTCTTATAACATTTTAATGAACAATTACAGCAGAATATTATTTTGCCACAATACAAATAACTTATCCATTTATATAGGTAATAAAATATAAAATAAAACAAGAACTATATAATATTTGAGAAAAAGGCACTTATTGAGAGAAAGGGGTAGTGCCATTTGTAACAGTAATGAAAAACGGTATCAGTTATTCCGACAAACAATTTAAACACGCAAAAGATGAATCAATTTGAGCACAGTTGGAGTAGGCCCATTGCAACCAATCTTCTGTACTACTCTTATAATCTTCAAAACAAACAATACCATAGTTGTGGTCTTTGTTTTCGTCATCTATATCTTCATCAAACTAATTATCTTCAGTTCTGATGGTATTTCTTTCAGTTGCTTTTTTTGCTTTTAGATTGGAGTCTTAATTTTGTAAATTTGAGATCTTTCTCTAAGTAATATTTCTTTGCTTAACTCGTCGCAATAAATACACCTTTTCTCTACCATAAATTATGGGTACTTTGTTCAGAGTTTGAAAAATAGTTTTAAATATCTTTTGGTATAGGAAAAACTCAAATTGTATAACTGAATTTAGTTTTTTATTTATTGAACCTATAAAGCAAAGCTTTAACTTTAATTCAAAATATCCAATAGTGACGTTATGGTACTTTTTCAGTCTGACGAGAATGTTCGAAGACTACACGGAGAAAAAAATATCTTTAATATAACTATCTAACGTATACCCAATTGACGTATTGTTCTGACAAGGATTCGAATGTCTAATTTAACGATATTTATAAGTCAATTTGACAATTCATAGTATGATCAAAACAGCTCGACATAGTATACTTATAATAAGGATTCATTTATTTGATTCAAGCGTTCAAACGAAAAGCTCTCGTGAACGTGTGCAGTATCCGTCGTGTAGGTAACTGGATAGTTAATTTGAGGATTTGAATAGCTATAATAGGGATACGTATGGTTATTATAACGATATTTTGTTCTCCGTGCATATCCGTTAAATCACTATGACAAGAATTTTTTGAATGTCTAAAACAGTAATACGGATCGTTACTATAACGATCCGCAATAAGGAAACTCTGGATAGCTAAATTAGCTATACGGGCGTATCCCTGTGAAAGATAACTATCCAACGGATAGCTATAATAAGGATACGTATGCTTATTATAACGATATTTTTTCTCGTGTAATATTCAAGTTCAAACTCATGTTTTGAATTGTTACTTTTGTGGCAATATGTTAATATTTTGATTTTTTTAATATGTCATGTGTTTTTTGATGTGCGATTGAATTTCTGGCGAAAAAAACGGAAGGCTAAAATCTTTTGGAACTTTTTAGCATTCTTCTGTAGTTGGGGAAAAATTATATATTAGAATGGACATCGTCTGCTTTTATCTACCGTTAGCTCTAAATGTAAAAATGGTGCAAAAATATGAATATTAACTGTTGGCAAAAAATTTTGCTTGTCTGGATATAGTAGATCCCATTAAAAAAAAAGTTTCTGAAATAAGGAATCCAGTAAATTATTAAATCTAAAATCAAAGTTTCAAATTTTGTATATTATTATTTTTCATAGGTTAAACAGAATATTAGAGATTTTATATTTCAATTATTTAGAAAAACCAAAAATTATAATTAACGCTGGGGTATACATAACTATGCTAGGAAAGCTTTATTTAGGAAAATATAAAATTTAAGATTTTTCCTTAGTTTTTCTTAAAAAGAATTTTGTCTGGTCGCAGTTCCATTTCATCTCATTTTGTTCGTTTTGAGAGCAATAAAAAATAGGAAAATATCTAAAAATAAATAAGAAGAATTCTCGGCATAAAGAAATGCAGAGAATGCTGTAAGTTGATTTTGGATTTGAATGTTTTCGATGGTGCAACGCTTTCGAAATACAAAATAATTTCGGCAAAGAAAGCGTATGCTTCTGAAGTTCTCATTAATCATTTTAATTCTCATCATTTATTATTTGCGAAATGTATTTAAGACTTCTCGGAACGTCTTAATTTTAGCGTAGAAGTCGGTCCGCCATTGTTACCTTTTTTTCCTTCAAATCCTTTCGTTTGCTCTTTCATTAAAAAATCGAGGTTCGGCCGGCTACGAGCAAACCAATAGGCGTAGATGATGTCCTGCAGGTATCTAATTATGCGATCGATGATTAATAAGTGCGTTCTCGTTGTGGCGATCCGTAACAAGTGTAACATTCTTGCGTGGTCTCCTTGAACCGGCGTCCTTGTGGCCGACGGTGCATTCGCGGGGTCGCCGGACATTCCTGCATAGGAATGCCCCCGAGGGCGCGCGCGATGGACACAAACATTCCTCCCTGCCCGCCCTACGTCTCCTGAAGACCACCGCTTCCAACTACCAACAGTTTCTTCTTCTTCATGTCGTATTACTTTTTGTTTCTTAATCGGTGGATGCACTCGTATGCGCGTCTTCTTTTTCTGCAAAGCTATTCGTTCTCAGCCTCTTAGTAGGGTTGCTTCTTCGAATTTTAGTGCAGGTCAGGACTTTAGACAATTTGATTTTTTTATGCGCGTTTTAACACTTAATAATGTCTTTGAAAAGCTGTTTTTTTTTCTAATTTTATTTCGTTATCGATTCTAGCATCGCTTTTACTTTTTTCTATGGTTGGGTTATCGAATTTTTAGAGAATGCAAGTTTGAGGTTGTTTTCGCAAAATACTGCCGTTACCTACGTGTTTGTTAAACCCAAGATTCTGCGAATCTCAAAACCAGAACAACTAATCCCACTTGCTACGCAGGTCCGTTAACTGTAATAAAGAAAAAGGTCGTTACTGCATTCCAACATCAACCAAATGCCTTGTGTTAAAATTTTTCTATGCTCCTTAGATCCAATGTGTATATGGACTTTTTCAGGTAGGTGTTTCGATTGTTGACTTTTGGCGCCAACGTTGTTCACAATTTCTTCGCAAAATTCGTCTGAAGCTAATTATTTAACTGAAAACCTAAGAAAAAAATCTGTTTTTGTATCTGATTGAAAAATTGAGCAAATTTAGGAAGCTTCGACATTTTTAAATTAAAAGACAAAGTTGTTGTTGTTAATAATAAAATTTATTTTGATTTATAGAAAGCTTCTGGCAGAATTTAAGTAAAATATAAAATCAAAAGCAACAATTTTTGATATAATTAATAGGGTTTGTTTAGTTGTTTTATGTATCAATGAATGTGCTTTAAAATATTTATATAAAATTAATATTAACTATTCACTCCTTTTATATAGGTAGGTATGTTTGAAGCAAGTGTCGGTCCGCCATTTTGTTTCCTACAATCTCAACGCAAACACTGAAAGTGTTTCTCAATTTTCACTAATCGCGTAAGAAGAAACTAATTTCTTAAATAACAAAACGGTTATAAAATTACTTTAAAAATATCTGGGATGTTTTGTGTGTAAACAAATTAGGAAACGTGTTTTTTTTTAAACGCGCTCAATTTTTCCGTTCGAATTAGTAAACACGAAATTTTCTACGGTCTAAATCAGAAGACTGTTATTTTTCATAAAGTTTGCATCATTTGGTTTTGCTTTGTGATTCGATCTAGTGACCCGTGACCGTTTAATATGGCGGACTTCGTAGATGATAGGCGCGAGTTTGAAGTTCATTCACTAAAAAACGTATTCTTTGTAGATACACGTTCATTCATAACGCGATATGATGTAGTAAGAGAAATCTCCGCTTATGTTTTGCTCTAGAATTTATTTACCAAATACAGAGGCGTCGTCTTTATTGAAAAACGGCGCTTTGTCTCTTTGTTTTGAATTTTCATTGCGAGATACGGTTGACGTACAAATTTTATGTATGCAGTTTGACATATAAATAATTAAAATTTGTTTTTGTTAAAAATAAAGATCGCTATTTAAATTTCTATCTTTTTTGCTAAAAAGCAAAACGTCCAATGAATGACCGATTTGTTGTGTCAAGAACTATTTTTTTGATAAAAAAAAACATAAAAAAACCGTTACACTTAAAACGAGATATTATTTTTGTTTAAGTACGAATTAATGATAATATTGTCGCAGTTTGGTCATAAACTTTGTAAAATTAACTAAAAAGATTATAAAATGAGGAGTCCAGTAAATGACCCTTTTGTCTAAATTATGACCGGGTGCATAATTGATAAAACTTTGTAACATTTATTTTAAACTGTAGGCTTACATGTAGGTACAATCCCGTATAGGGTTTTATGGATGGCTAATCAGTGGGCCATCATTGGATGCCAGGCAAACTAGCCTGGCACAGTCATGGCAACCATGACTGGTCGTTTAACGGGTGGTGCCTAGGGAATGCAATACCGGTATACCGAAAACCGGGATACCGTCCAATTTTTCGCCGGTATTGATACCGGTATTTACCTTAAAAATACTGGTATTTTCGGTATTGGAACATTGGCGTTAGTTGATACACAGTAAGCTTGATTCGGGGAATCCCACATGTACTTCTTAGAAACAAATGTAGCAAATTAGGAAAGAGATACAAATTAGGGAAATAGTTTAATGCGGACTGTTGCTTCAGCAAATTGCGAGTGAAGGCTGTTAGTTTTAGGCCCGTGCAATAATTAATATAGATCTTGAAGATGAAGATATACCAGTAACAACATCTCTCTCCGCTGTTGATACTGCAACTGTTTCATGAAAAAACAATTTAGAGTGTTATAAACACAGCAATGACGATTGTTCCAAACCCTAAAAAACAAAACAAAGGATTGGAACTGGAACATCAGTTTAAAAAAGAATTAAAATTTTTTGAAGAGCATGGAATAAAGAGGTTGCAGCTAAAACTATCTTATGAATACTTGTTAACAATACCACTAACAAGTGTGGAGTCTGAACGAGCCTTTTCGGCTACTTAACATATAAACACAAAAATAAGATTCAAGTTAGACGACGGTACATTGGATCACATACGTTTTTTGAAATCATATTTCAATTTGAATACAAAATAATAATCAGTTGTACTAATTAATATAATTTATTGAAGAAGTTTAATTTAATTTTTTTTAAATATTGCATTCTTAAGAATAAATATTTCGTTCTTTAGTTGTGTTTGACATATAATTGAACTACCCCTATATAATAATATAACCTATGGTAAGTAAATTTCCGTTTTGTTTTCTTTTTTCAAAGTTTTAGTAATATCGGTATTTTACCGGTATTACCGGTTCTAAAAGCGAAAATACCGAAATACCGGTATTAAAAATTTTGACGGTATTGCATTCCCTAGTGGTGCCTGGAACCTAACTCGGGGCCAGCTATGGCAAACTATCATTGGCCGATCATAGTCAACAAGGATGGCCCAGACATAGCAAACTATGATCGGCCAAGCATTTTTTATTTGTATGGGCCATGATGGATACTAATGATGGCCCATTACTATAATTCCCGACTAGAATTTTTTGAAAGGATGTAACGCAGATGAACCATAAGGTCCTTATTAAGATTACTTTACATGAAAAAGGGAAAGGGAAAAGGAAAAGAGTATATTTATAACGGAATACTCATAACTGCCAAAGACTAGATCACCTCGTAACTGAGAAGAAATGTGAAAGCCTTTTATACTATTTTTATACAAAAAGACTTTGCGAGTTAAAGTGATGGCGACACCTATTAGTAACTTTACGCCCTTGATCTAACTGTACTGGCCCATCATTGTAATTCTATCATTGGCCGACTATTGGTAATCATTGATCGGCCAACCATCGGCTGAATGACTGGCCAAATGTATAACTGACGGATTTCATATGCAATCTATGGGCCACTCATCGACCATTAAATGGCCCAGTACTGGTACTTAGATCGTCGGCCAATCATTGTAAGCCATCCATTGGCCAGTCATCGGTAATATTGGATGCCTGGCGGTTCCTACACGGGATCAGATAAAATGCAAATCACCACCCCAGCAGTAACTTATTTAAAAGTTTAACTACGCTTCTAAGTGTAATTGTTGCGATTATTAGCATGAAAATAAGGCCGATAATATTTATAAAAAACGCGTTAAAATTGTTGTTTATTATATTAGCACCCCCGGTATTTTTTTCAGTTGCTTTCTTCCCTTTAGAAGCTACTGAAGAAACGGTAATTCCAACTTAAAAATAGATTTTTGTACTAAAAGACCTTCGCTTCCCATCCTGAACAAGTGTGCTTGCTTAGAAAGCCAGCGTTGCCTACTGGGGTGGTGATTTTCAATTGGGCCGATTGTACCTTTGTGTAGTTTTTTTAATTAAAGTTCCTTCTTGTTTTCTATAAATCATAAGTTTTGTTGGCGCTTAAGAGGTTATGTCTAACCTTTTTAATTCCGTCTTTCAAAACTTCAACACTGTATTTAAATCTTGCAAACTGCGATATAAATTTAATTGTTTTAGCTATACATTTCTTTATTATTTTTAGTTCTTGCACTTAAATGAACAAAGAAGCATACAAGTTTGCATAAATAAATATATCATGAATATACATTTTTTTTTAATTGTTATAAATATTATTTCTCGTATCGGTCATTCACTGGTAGGTGGTCACAAACCGGACGTTTTACCTTCATCGTTATTCAAAAAATAATTATAAATATGAATGATATGTAGAACTAGCTACGTATTAATACTTTCTACATAATTATAAATGCCTTATAAACTGTAAGTTAACAACAAAATGTATTAAAAATATTAACAAAAAATATATTACTTTTAAAACTAAGGAAAATCGGCGAACCTGTAAAATGTGATTTTTTATAATTAAGCTTATTGTTGTTAAATAATAACGCGACTCTAAAAATAATTTCGGTTTTAATCCCCAAATGTAAGTTTTGAGGTTTTCTTCTCTTAGTTCTGGCGGTTTAAAGGTCTTTTTTCAAACATTCTTATTTAGCTCATATTATTCGCCTTTTATGACCGAATGGCACTTTCCCTTCGCGCCAAAAAATAATTTCAGTTTTAGTCCTCAAACAAGTTTTCGCCAAAGTATCATTTAGTCCTAAAAGGCGTATAATACCAACAGAATGAGACTTTATTGAACGCGAGTTTTAAATGGTGAGAACTAATTAAGAAAAACTTCAAAATTTTACATTTGAGGACCAAAACCGAAATTAGTTTTCTTTTTGGGATTTTTACCATTGATAAATTTATTGATTTAGAATAATTTAAAATTTAAAATAAAAATTGTCGTATTATAATTAAACAAAAAAAAAACAAATCATGTATGTTCATTTTTGTTTTTGAAAAATATGTTGTAAATTATGGTCAAAAAAAAAATTAATCTTTTTTATAAACATATTTAGATTGTTATGTGGGTACCTATATCATATAGCAACCTGCGGATTTTTAGGCGTACGTGTTGTCAGTAGTGGCGTACCAAAATTGCGGAAAGGGGAAAATGTGGTTATCTTATCTGTTTCAAAAATTTTCTTACATAAAAAATGGACATAAAATTTAAATTAAAATATTTTAGAAAATAAATTAATTATTGTAAATTGGGATTAAAGCCGAGTGTACACATTTGGGCGAGAAGTAGCATATTCCGATCTCGGAAAAATGAAGCGCGCTGTTCCGCGTCGCGCTGCATTTGCTTTCCTCGCTCAGCAATGTGCCACTTCTCGCTCGAATGTGCACAACTTCGTATTTATTGAATTTTTTTATATCCATTTTTTTTCAAAATTCAAAAACGAAGTGAATAACACTAAAGTAAATATATAGTTTTTTAATTTAAAGTGTTAAGATTAATGTGGACAAATGTATATGTACATTTCAGCTCAAAATGGCATATTTTCTATCTTGCGACAATTTATTTGCTCTCGCTGTTCGAATATGTGCCGCTTTTCGTTCGACAGTCTTTAAAATGTTTCTTATAATATGAAATCTAGGGGCGCATTTTATAAGACGTACCAGGGCCCACCCAAGTATGGTTACGCCAATTTGGATTTTTAATTGACTTTGGCATTTAAAAATTCTGCAAATTTAGGAAGTTATGATTTTTTTTTCTAACAATGTGAGAATTACTAATTTATTTAGGCTTCACTGTTATTGTCCACTGATGTTTCCAAGCTGAAAATTCGATATTTATATACTTATAAAAAAATAAGCATTACAAAATCTCTTTCGCGATAGCGTCCACGTTTTTGGACCTTGACCTTTCAAATTTGGTACGAAGGTGGCAAATTACGATCGACAAGTTTTGAAGGGGTTCGAGGGGCTTAGGGGGCATTATTTTTAGTTATTTCGATTTTTCTTGCGCGGATCGCCCTGGAGGGGAGAGGGAAGGGGTAGAGGATTGAATTTAGGATATGTGGTAGCTCCATTAAAGGCACACGTTTTCGTTTTTTGTGCGCCGCGATATCTCTATGGGGGGCCGAGATATCCGCCTCCAAAGAACCGTTTCTGCGCAACAAATTTTACCCCCCCTTTTTTTCAAATGCAATTTTCGGCCATTTCCCGTACTCCGATTCAAAAAGTGCCTGATCTGAGGAAACCAAGTCAGAAGCTGCGCTATCACACCTTAATTTTGATTTTTTAAGAATACGGCCCTGGAAGGCCCTAGCCCTGCGCAAAAATTTTGAACTCAAATTACTCGAAAACGGTAGCTGCAAGCGGCCTAAAATATTTAAATTCGAATAGAACGCGTTATTTTACGTAGAAAAAGTTAACTTTTGAATGGGGCAGAGCCCCGGGGGCTCCGCAAAAAAATCTTAAAAAACGGGCTTTTTTTGGTGTTTTTTGATTGCTAATATCTCCGAAACTAAAAACGATAGAAAATTGGGGTTTGCGCAGGTAGAAAGAGCGGTCTTTTTAGATGCTAATAGTCATCTTTCAGAACATTAGGGCTGCGTAGGGCTCCGCCTCGATTTTTTTACCAACACCTTTGAAAGCGATCGTTTTTACGCTACGGAAGACATCATTTTAATTCACCAAATACAACATTTCTAATTCTTCCCATCGTCATATCTAAGACTTGGAATTTTTAAAAGGGGTTAAATTTATATTCGCTAGAAAGCCCAAAAAAGAGCGCTTCTTACTGTTAATTAAAAAAAAATTCTTTAGGCGTTCGGCCCTTAGAAGCCTCTAAATAATTAGGCGGAATTCTGAAATAGGGGTATGTTCGACGCAGCATACCGGCTTAGGGGTTGAAGATAGACCCCAACATAAAGCGAACGAAAGTGTCATGAGATCTTCCAGATTCATTTAAAAAGTTTTTGTAAATCGGTTCAGCGGTTCTCGAGATATTAGATTAATAAGAAAAATTGACGGCTCGCGCACGAGTTTTGAAAATTTGACGTTTCATCTGACAGAAGGAAATTTATTATAATTAATCATTTTGATGTACCTTTGATTGCTAATATCTCCGAAACTAATAACAATAGAAATGTGGGTTTGCGCAGATAGAAAGAGCGGTCTTTCGAAATGACAATATTCATCTTTGAGGACACCGGGCTGCTTAGGGCTCCGGCGCCAGGAATCCTACACTTTTAAAAGCGACCGTTACGATATGAAACACAACCTTGAGAGGAATTCACGAAATACAACATATTTGAATAATTCTTCCCATCGTCATTTCTAAGACTTGGCATTTTCAAAAGGAGTTAAATTTATATTTGCTGGAAAGCCCGAAGAAGAGCGGTTCTTACTGTTCATTTTAAAAAAATTTTCGTTTAGAGGTTCGACCCTCAGGACTCCTAAAAATTGGGCGGAATTCCTAACATAGAGGTATGTTTAATGCGGCATACAAGTTTGGGGTGTTAAAGATACACCCCAACATAAATTAGTAAATTAGTTTTAACAAATTTGATTACAAAATGCATAAAATGGATTAATTATTAATTTTGCAGTTTCGTACATATTTATTTAAATTAGCGTCTTCGATCGCCTACTTGCAATTTTAAAACGTCGTTTTACATTTTTACTATCACTACAAACAATTATTTATTCTTTTAAATTATGTATTGAAAATACTCCAATAATGGAGTAACAAGAGGTTTTCTTCTTGGACAGACGTTTTTCTTAATGAAGGTATTGTTTCTTCCTGTCTTTAACCGTTATGAAACAAAAAAATGTTTAAATTGAATTCAAAGCATTATGGGTTGGAAATATGAAATTTTGAAAGGCGCAAAACACCGGGAGCTTTGAAAAAATCTTAAAAGGCGGGCTTTTTTGGTAATTTTGATTGCTAATATTTCCGAAATTAAGAGATTAACGGGCAGATTTGCGTAAACAGAGCGGCTTTTGAAACCTTAAAACTCGTATGCGAGGAAGCCAAGGCGACCAATTCTGTAACACTTTTAAAACAAACTTTTACGCTACGAAATAAAATATTTTATTTAGCGAAATACATTTTAATGGTTCTCATGTCTTATCTCAGACATACTCAATTTTATTTTTACAGTAGTACAAAATAACTGACTAAAGAAGCAAACAACACTTCCACATAACAAAATTAACAACGAATTTTAGAGAGGTATTTACATAAACTAACCCATCGAAAAACAAACTGTACTAAAATCACAAACTAAATTTCTTTCTTTTAAACGCTCAAATTAAGGGACGTTCGAGAAGCTGATATTTACAATGTAGGGTCGGCTAAAATCTCCAAATTCGTAACGCTCATCGACTGGTCATCGAAACCAGTTTAGAAAAAAAGTATTTTAAAGCTAATAATAAACAAAATGTATATGCTGTATTTGCAGCTGATTACGGCTATCTACTATCCAAGTAAAAAGTATCATCATCTCACTTTGAAGGCCCAGGTTTTGAAAAACTCTAAATGTATTTTAATCAAACTAAAATCGGATTATAGTCAAAATATTTCTGTACGCCCATGAATAATTTTATAATTTTTAACAAGGGGTAATTCGTTACCTTAATTTTATGTTTCAGAAAACTGTGTTTTTACTTATATTTTAAAAATGCTTACCTTTGTTCATTTTAATTAATTATATTATTATATATGTATATGATAGATATATTCTTTTAATTAAAAAATTATGTTTTTGCGCTAACTGAAAAAAGAGGTTTTAATCTATTTCAATTTCCTCATTTGATAAAATATTTTGCAAAAGTTGATTGGATATTGAGAGTAAAACTAAATAAATTGCTCTGTAGTATTATTAATAAAAATAATATTAATTAGAATTTTAAAAATTTAAATTATGTTACGAGACGCGTAAGTGAAGCGAATGCAACAAAATCGCAATGCGATTTTGCCTAGAAGTTAGCCGCGAAGCGGCAAACAAGTTCACATTAAATGACAATAAATTGGTACCAACAAAAATGCTGCAAAATCGCGAAGCGATTTTGCTCAGAAAATAGCCGCGAAGCGGCAAACAAGTTCGCATTGAATAACAATAAGTCGATACTAACAAAAATGCTGCAAACTCGCCCAGAGGTTAGCCGCGAAGCGGCCAACAAGTCAAATTAGATATTAATGAATCGATGCTAACAATAAAAATGCAGCAAAATCGCAAAGCGATTTTCCTAGATGTACCGGACTTTAAGAAAAATCAAAATGTCAACAAACACTGACAGATTTTGAATTTTACTAGAAGCCGAAGGTCTTAAACGCAATAGCGTTTATCAAAAGCGGTAAGCAAAATCACATTGAATAACAACAAATTTATACTAACAAAAATGCTGCAAAATCGCCCAGGGGTTAGCCGCGAAGCGGCAAACAAGTTCGCATTGAATAACAATAAATCGGTACTAACAAAAATGCTGCAAAATCGCCCAGAGGTTAGCCGCGAAGCGGCCAACAAGTCAAATTAGATATTAATGAATCGATGCTAACAATAAAAATGCAGCAAAATCGCAAAGCGATTTTTCCTAGAAGTACCGAACTTTAAGAAAAATCAAAATGTCAAGAAATTCTGACAAATTTTGAATTTTACTAGAAGCCGAAGGTCTTAAACGCGACAGCGTTTATCAAAAAAATACCGACATATTTTGAAGTTTTCTAGGAGCCGAAGGCCTTAAACGCGATAGCGTTTAGCAAAATCGCGAATGCGATTTTGCCTAGAAGTTAGCCGCGAAGCGGCAAACTTCTAGTTGTTTATATAAAAAGTTATCGAATTATGTCAAAAAATAAAGTGCTTTTATGATCGAAAAGGCAAGTGGACGAAGGTTGGTTGATATAAAATAGAAATTTTGATGTAATTCATGTTTTTTTTTAATTTATTTAAGTATGTGAATACTTTATTTTTTCATTTTTGCAACGAAATTAAAGTTTATCAAATACAGTTCTATTGCAGCCTACATTTATTATTTTTTTTGTTAATTAATTATTTCATTACTTTATTTCAATTGTATAGAGCAGTGTTTTCTAACGTGGGTCCCACTTCCCACATGGGGGCAATTTAAATGTTTTGGGGTGCAATATCATTTATTTACGGGGACAATTTGAAAACGTACTTGATTTTTCGTTATCTACCTATAATATGTTTTAAAAATTTACTTATTGGTTTTTTCTTAATAATAATCCTAGTGATTTCTTGCTAAAACCTAAATATTGTGTCTTGAATAATTTAATTTTTAAATATTAAAAAATATTTATATGTTACCTAGGGGAGCATCAAAATTTTAGATTGACTTAGGTGGGGCATGTTAAAAAAAAGATTAGCAAACACTGGTATAGAGGATCCTTAACCCATAATCTTAAACTTGATTCAAGATTTTTAATACACTTTGATGCTTGTATTTAAAAATATTTTACAAAATATAATGCATAAAAAGATGTGTTTTAGAAATTCTATGGAACAGAAGTATAGATATTATCATTTTCTCCACAAACTTTTAAAAATTCATAAACATATTTATTTATTTATACGATTGTATGTGGAACTTAATTTTTGATATAAATCTTTGAGTACTTCAGACGTGATATCTTTTCTCTAGTATCTCTATTGAAGACAACCCACACAGTTTGAGAGATACTGGTTTGTTTAATTTTTGATTATACACTATTGAAAAAGTAATTAAAGAGCAGTTTTGCATACCAACATTATTGAGCTGTTGATTAATATTTAATTTTTTTGTAATCTGTTTGTTTCTTAAATTTCGTGATAAATATATTATTAAACTTTACAATGTAAATAAGTCTAATCTACTTCATATATCAACTTGATTTAGCTTTTTTAAGAAATGGTCAATGTTATTAAAAAGTGAAAAATTAATTTGCGCTAATGTATTTTAAACATTTAGTGGAGTTCGGATACAGTGAACCCTCTTATAGTGAACGCTCGTTCAAGTGCTCAAAACATTTTCGATGTAATCTATATTTTAAACTAAACTACTGTAAGGTATATTACTTTATTTAAATGCAACAATAAAAAAAAAATCAATAAACATGAAGAATTTAATTTCTTCTATTGTAAACTTCGTACAGCAGAACCTCGATAAGTTGAATCTCAAGCGAGAAGCGAAAAATATCGAGTTATAAAGGCTTCGACTTATAATTTAAGCCCTAAGAAGAAATTCAGAGAGCACAACTAGGGTTTTAGAATTACTTAAATATTTTTTAAAGTAACTTGATTATTGGTACGCGTGGTGAAAAGCGGACTGTGTACATTCGAGCCCAAAGGTGGCACATTCCGATGTCGGGAAAATGAAGCGTGCTTCATTTGCTTCCCTTGCTCGGAAATATGCCACTTTTCGTTCGAATGTGCACATCTTCGTATTTATTGAATTTGGTTATCTTAATTCAATCTCTTGGAAATCAAAAACTTACATTCAGTTTTACTATTCAAAAAAAGTTGTGTTGATTTTTTTAAAATAATTGTTTAAAAGCGCTGAATCGGCGCGCTTCATTTTCCCGAGATCGGAATGTGCCACTTTGAGCTCGAATGTGCACACTCGGTTTTAAAAACGGTTATTAAGCGCCCCGTTTTAACAAGAAAAAAATTGGTCACGTTAGTTATAGAGGCAAAATATGTACTGAAATACGTTGTATGGAAATCCTGATAATTTCGACTTATTGAGGGCTTAAGAGTGCGTTTCACCTAGTCGAAACGTAGTTCAAGCTTTGTGCTTTTATTTATTAACCGATTTTAATGGGGTTTTCAATAAACTATTTAAAATCTAATCAGGCATTGGCAGCATAAATTTTTTTTTTAAAAAACGTGCAAAATTGAATTTTACTTCTTTAATACATAGATTTTTGCCTTCAAAAGTTACCTGCCAATGTAGAATTGAATTCTAAGACACTTTTATTAAAACATTTTTTTTTAATTTTGTATATTATTTGAATAAAGCTTGAACTACTAATCTTCAAAATATTCAAATATTTAACGATAGTAAGTGCTGCTCTCTGTATGCATTACAAATATGGAACTACGGTAGGCGGAGTTAAGTCTCACTTCTCCCTTCGGTGTTCACCCCGCAGAATTACTTTTCTAATCTTTAAAAGAAATAAGAGTACCTATTACTTTTCTATTTAATAAGAGTACATTTTAGAGAAATATGTAAATAAATATTTGACTATTATTACTACTGGTGATAATATTAATAATAATATATTTTAAATAAATTCTTAATTAAAATATGAATATAAACAATATCTTTGGAAAATGCAGATATGAACATTAAAGTACATTTGGTATATAATTATAACCGTTAATATGCAATATTTATAATATTTTAGTTAAAAATCATTACTAAAATCAGCAATACGGTGATTGAGCATCCATTAAAAGTTTGTCTACATGAACCTAAGATTTTCCATATTCACAAATGCTAGGAATGTGTAACATTCGTCATTCTCATTGCTGCTTTCTTTCGTGTCTGTTGTTTTACATTTTGTTCGATTTTTTAAATTTTCTATATATTCTTGGTTAATTACCTATTTATAAAAATCTGTTATTTTCGGAACAAACATTTTTTTAGTGTTTATTGAACATTTGTTTTAATTCTAGTTATTGTTATTTTCTAACTTTGTTAGGTAAATTTCTGCTTTGTAAAGTATATATTCAGTACCATTTGGTAATTGCTATTTACATCGCAGACTTTTAGTTTTATATTTGTAAATTACTTTGTAAGTAAGAAAACTGTTCTTGTCAGAACACACATTTATTTCCAAATTCAAATAATTTTTCTATTATATTGAATATTGTTTTAGTTTAGCTTTATTAAATTTTTATATCAATACGATCCTCATGAACATATTTCATCACTTTTCTTGTATGAGTGTTCAAAGAAAAGTGCAATATCTCACTTCAATGTCAGTACCTTGTCATGTTTTTTTCTAGGATTTACCTATAAATTGATTATTTTTTTATTGCAATAAATGATTCAAACAAATTAAATGATAAATCTTAATGTATATAATTAAACTTAAAAGAAATTAATGAATTTTTTTGCAATACATTGAATTTTATGTTAGTTCCGTGGACGAATGAGTCAGTACTGTGGCATGGAAAATTTAAAATTAGTTTAATTACCATTCTCGATATTTTAAAGTTGTAGCAAAATCCTCTCGCATTTTTATTTTTACTATCAAATAGAGTAATAATATACATAAAAAAAACAAAAAAGTTTAGTTATAGACTTAAAAAATGTTTAATCAATAAAGTAACAGTTAGAACAGAATCGCCCATGTACTATTTTAATATTTTACGGGCCAAGAGCACACTCTTAGATTTTCTCGATCACGCCAAAACAAAAATAGTTGGATATCAATATTATGATAATGCTCGTACGCCACTAATATCATAAAAAAAGCGTTTCAGATCCCTTCGCACCCTGCGGAAATGGACGCACCGCGATCTTTTACCTGATACGTTCTCTTACCCCTAATGACTGTGTATCTTTCTAAATTTTTGTTTAATAATTTGCGTCACCGATGAATACGATAATTGGACAGTTTAAAATGTTGCAATGAATTACCGAACATCCTTCATAATTTTCATTATTTATTTAGTCAACACTAATTGTAAATGTTGTAAAACTAGAAAAGTCGTACATATACATTAGGGTGGTCGTTAAAAACCAATTTCTTCCGACGCCCCAAAAAAATCTTCCTTTTAATGAAAAAATACGGGTGAATTATTTTATTTTTTTTTAACAAAAATAACACGTGCCTCAAGACAATATAAGTTCATTTTTTGATAAAATCGTAGTTTTTTGTAAGTATCTCTTAAAGTATACAGATTTGACAAAAAGTCTTAGGAACAATTTTGTAGGAAATTCAATTCTCTATAAAAAACGCCTTTTTTATTTTCTTCGTGAAATTTATATTTAAGGAGATATTTTCAATAGTAAATTCATTAAATCCATATTGTCAACATTTTACGACCTACAAACGTCATTTTTTCTGAAGTATAAAAAATTTTGTAACAATTAGAATTTATTCAAGTTTTACGAAATTATATATATTTAAGAAAGAATGACGTTTGAGGGTCTTAAAATGTTAACTATATGAAGTTAATAAATTTATTATTGAGAATATCTCTATAAATATCAATTTAATGAAGAAAATGGAAAAGATCTTTTTTGTAGAGAATTAAATTTGGTACAAAATACTCTTATAACTTTTTCTTAAATATGTATACTTTAAGAGATACTTACAAAAAAACTACAATTTTATCAAAAAATGAACTTTGAATGTCTCGAGGCACATGTTATGTTTATTCAAAAAAATTTAAAATAGTTCCCCTGTAGTTTTTCATCAAAAAAAAAAGGTTTTTTTGGGGCGTCATTTTAACGATATTTTTTCTCTGTGTATGTATACCTACACATATTTAAATATAATCATTTTATAAAAAATATGAATTAGGGGAAACCGGGGTTGGAAGTCACAATTTTTTTCTTTTGCATTTATAGAGCCCATGGTGTTAATTTATCAATGACATTTATATATCAATAGATAATGTATTTATACTAGTTTAAAAAGAAATAAAGACTTTTTTTCTACCATTATCTAAAGAGAACATATGTATTATAATTTTTATGAAAAAAGAGAAGTGTGACTTTTAACCCTTGTGTCAGAGATGGTTGTCACAGTTTTTGAGGTAGGTAGTCACACGCTAAATAAAAGGTAAAATACAAAACGAGAAAATAAATAACTATTTTTATTAAAGATAAAATGTTGTACGTAACATATTTTACATAAGAAAAGAACGAAAAATATCTTATTCATAGTTAAAAAAAATAAAAAATATTTGCTGTGAGCAAATAGTAACTTCTATCTAACAAACTTAGGTTATGGTAAAAAAATGACAAACATATAATTACAGCTAATCGTATATTTAGTAAAACCCTTAAAAACCAATAAAAAGGACCGCACATATGCATGGTATTGCTTTGCACTTGTGACTACTAGCCCCCGATAACTTGAGACAACCTTCCCCAAAACAGTTTTAGACAATTAACTCCCAAAATAAATTTAAATCAATGGTCATTTAAAAAACCATATAATGATATCATGAAACATATCTTAAACATCATAAATACACGAAAATGTATAAAATTATGCAAAATTTAATTATACTTATGAGACTCAACAGTGATGCACAAAAAATTACTTTCACTGTACAAAAAAAACAAACGCATATATTTTTTATACGGTATTTCAGAGCGAACTGAAGTGAAGTACGAAAGGAGGTATTGTGTTCGGACTTCTTTGACACGGGTAAACACATTTATTAATTCCTTAGGTTTTCTGTTTTTGTTGTTGTGACAACCTACCCGCGAGACAACCATACCCGGTCTCTCCTACATTTGATGTCTCTTAGAAATCCCAAATAATTACTAATTATAATAGCTATCAATCTTGGGTTATTATCCAAGATTAATACTAGTCATATGTTAGTGCCTATTGACATTAGCGTATGACTATGTAACTATCTACATTTTTATCAAATATTGTAATGTCTAAGAAAAATATATTTTGCAGAAATTCAAACAATATTTAAAAATTGTTAAACTTATTTTGTTTGAACAATATTAAAATTTGCTAATTTCACATCTGCTAAAGGAAAGGTGCTTCTAATAACTTTTGATAAAAATTTAATTTTAAAATAATAGTTTTACAAAAAAAGTACTTTTTCATTTTTTAAACTTGACTTCTTCGGTATGTACAAATTAAAAGAAAGATTTAATACATTTGGTCTCCGAAGTGCAATTATGTATTTACAAAAATATCGAAATAGTATTATCAGGTAAATAGTAAAACATATTAAATTTATTTCTTCATTTTACTTTCATAAATTAGGCTATAAACCTGTTACGACCACATATGGAGCTTGTATATGTATATACTTCCTTACATATCTAGTTTGAATTGTATTTATTATATTTATAATAAAATCAACTGACAAAAGGTATTAAAAAATAATAGAGGAAACTGTTTCCTTTTAGCAGTATTTTTTTAATGAAGTAATTAATTAACAAGTACCAAGTAGATATATTGCCACATACTACTTTTTAGAAGAAATGAACTAAATTAAATAATCTAGAAAAAAACCTGACAATAATCAAATCGAGTTTTCTTATTCATAGTAAATCGGAAACACTTCGCGACATATCCCTACCATCAATAGACAATATACTGCACTCACTCATATTGCAGTTACTCATTCTAAATCGACTCCTCCTATTTTTACTTTGAGAATTACCTCGTACCACACCGTTGCCCCCCAGGAGAAACTTTCGAGCTGCTATAACGCGCTCTTAAATCTTGAGATATACGGGTATTGTGGCTTGAAGGGAAGGGAATAATGGTTTCTTTCCAGTTGTAGAGGTTTTCGACTTATGGAGGTTCTACTGTATTTAGTGATCTAATTTTCAAGAACTTTAGTGGTCATTAAATCTCAACTCCACTATATTTGACATAGATAGTTGAAATCGTTATATGTATATTAATTGTGTTAATAAAAGGAATTTTAAAGATATAAGTAATTCGTAAAGTATGGAATGTTCACTCAAGAACTTTCATTGACAATTAAATAAGCTAAGCATAACGGAAAAAATTTCCTAATAAATTTTAAATGCAATTAAACTTTACATGTAAGTAACTTTTTAAAAATGGTGTAACAAGATTTAAATAACACAATGGAATTTATTGGTTTCTGTAGATAGTAAATTCTCAGGTGCGTAACCACAAGATGGTAGGGATAAAAATCGAAACCAGTTTTTGATTAAAGTAATTTGCAAAAATTGCACGCATTCTTTAATATTTATTGGATACCAATGAATCGCATTGAAATCTTTCTAAAACGTCCAAATTATTAGAAAGCAAACAAACCCTCTCTAAATAAAAGTTGGCAAAAACGAAGAGACCAGAAAAAACGTCGCATAAAGGCATTTAAAAAAATTATTTACGACCTATTCTGCATTTTCTAACAAACTTCTTATTGATGGCCATCGATATATGTCGGCTCTTCTTTTGGTTTCGCCGGTCCACTTCCAAGAAGTTCGCTCACCAATCTTAACCTAACGTGGACCTCACACATTCCTCCGAAACGTTTTAAAGAAGCCGAAGAAGAGGCGCACACGTACACCATCGGCGAGCTTTCGAGTTTCGTTTTAAAAAAAAAAGTAGAGAAGAATATGAAACGAGGAAAGGAGAAGAAAATGTTATATAAATTTTCGTGGAAAACTTCCTCCTTCGCTATATCAGTGAAATCGATAGCGTCCGGGTTCAAGGGCAGGGCTGACGCCCTCTCTCTAGTATTTACATTTTGCGATGCGCAAGCGGAGGGTACGATGCTCTTATGCGGCCCTTCGGTCAATGCCACTGCACCCGCCGATGACCACGTGCTTACTTACCTCTTTTGCTGACGCTAATTTAGCTAATTGGATGGGGCAACGTGTAAACGTTTACTTATGCCGCTCGCTTCTTCCGCAATCGGCTTTGATAAACCTGCTTTTACGACAACACAATACGACAAAAACTACCCATAAGTCTCTTCTAATCCGCGTCCAAATTTCATTCTATGGCTCGTTTCAAACTCGCAGCTTATAACAAACGCCTACTGCCCGCTTACACACCACTTACGTGGAGGATGTTCGCACTTCTTTTTTACTTTTATTCTTCGTCTCCTAAAAAGGACAATGCGAACTGAAAAAAGTCAGTTTCTTAGAAACAATTTTTTTTCCGTTTCCATGGCAACCGTACAGTCAGTATGTAAATTTTTCGAAATATTTAAAGGAATTTGGATGAATACTTAAGTTCGTGGAATTATTAGACACGAAGAGCATTCTTGAAGATTTTTTAATTTTTTTCGAAGTTTATTTTCGCCAGACACCTTTTAGAACAATCGATTTTATTAAAATGTGGTAGAATTTTTTGAGTTTGGTTCTATTGAGAGTTGAAAGTCATTAATTTTAATCTTTTTTGAAAATGGAATGCTTATTTTACTGCGTATTTATCTTAAATATACATTTTAAGGGTTGTTTGACGTATGACGCTTGTATGTGTATTTATATGATTTAGATTTTGAGATTGTTTGATTATTAATTTTTTTTAATTTTCTGAATTGATTGTAGGTATCGCTATTTTAGCTATCCGTTGGATAGTCATTTTTCACAGGGATACGCCGTATAGCTCATTTAGCTATCCAGAGTTTCCTTATTGCGGATCGTCAAAGTAACGATACGTATTATTGTTTTAGACATTCAAAAGATTCTTGTCATGGTGATTTAACGGATATGTACGGAGAACAAAATATCGTCAAAATAACCATGCGTATCTCTATTTTAGCTATCCAAATCCTCAAGTTGACTGTACAGTTACATACACGACGGAAACTGCACACGTTCACGAGAGTTTTTCGTTTGAACGCTTGAATCAAATAAATGAATCCTTATTATACATAATTGTAATATGTAAAGCTCTTTTGATCATACTATGAATTGTCAAATTGACTTATAAATATTATTAAATTAGACATTCCAATCGTTGTTCTGACAATACGTCAATTTAGTATACGTTAGATAGTTATTTTGAGGATATTTTTTTCTCCGTGTACTAATAATAATCATATTCGAATTGTGGAACAATGTGGTAAATGGCGAAAAAGCAACTCGACTGTATATCAGTTGAAAATTGAAAGGATCTTATCGAGAACGGTCTTGGTAATTTGGAAATGAGTAAATAGTGATGAAAAATTAAAATCAACGAAAGAGTGTCCCTACGAGTTTGAAACAAGGATACAAATACATATAAATTATAATGCATAGGTATTTTAGAAATTTTACAGAATCGGAAGAAACGCCAAATAAACCTAATACCATATTCAAAAATGGTCGTTAAAATATCTTTTGCATACTGAGAAATTGTATAGATGATTGGCAGCATAATTAAATATATGAGTATCATTGAGAAAGTTAACCCAAAAAACAAACGTAACTATATTTCCGTAGATGTTACTTGGACATAAAAATGCCATTAGAAAGCCATTTAAATGCAAATGATCCAGTATTTGTTTGATACACGGAAACCAATTATACTGCAATTGTTGCCAACAAGAAATCCATGAAGAATAATTATTACAGGAAAAAGCAAATATCGTCTAATGCCATGAATAGGTTACTGCGGAAGAAATATATGTATAGCACACACATAGAAAAAGTATGTGGTTTTGAGACATTTAAAAATAATGTTAGACAAAGCACAATTAATCCCAATGTGTTTGAGATACTATGTTATTCTAATAAATCAATTTGCGAATTTTTGTAAATAAACTATGTTACACATACAAGTGTACTTACGATAAATTTATTATAGCTTAAACATGTTATAAAATGATTTAAAAGGAAAAAGTGGGTTTTAAGTATGTTTTTAAACATTATATTATACGAGATACTACTACTATTGACCCATATAGTAACCAAAACATTGAGCTATATATATGAGCAGCAAATGCAATACGTGTGGGGGGCTATCGGCAATTTACGTGAAGAAATATATTGTTCCTTTTCCCTGCAGCATAAATATCAAAATATCGGCCCCGAATGGTTGGCGAAGAAGCCGTATAATAAGAGAAACTTAAATCATTTTTATAACATCTTTAGATAAAGAAAAATATACTATAGTTTAAAAAAAAGACGAAGGTATCTTCAGTGCGTTCTACCACTTCTTTCTCTATTTTGAAAACATTCAATATATCTGGTATTTATTATAAATTGCTATGTATTTGCATTAACTACGATTTTTTATTTCAAGAAGTATAAATTAAAGAAGCATCCTATCTAAATATGTATAGTTAGTTACAAAAAAAAACGATGCACGTTAGAAGTTATACTTCTTTGTTAAATTTAACCACGTGTTATGTTGCGTATTTTGCGTTTGTGTATACCTGGACCAGTGGTTTATAAACCATATGCTACTGCGCCTCCCTTAAAAAAAAAAATCTTGGCGCCTCGCCCACTGTTTATCTATTCCCCGAATTATTGCCTTTATCTTTTTAAATTCAAAAGTTAATGTAAACAGATTCAATTCATACGAGGATGTGCACATTCGAGCGAAAAGTGTCACATTTCAGAGCGAGGCAGGGAAATGAAGGGCTACACGGAGCGGCGCGCTCATTTACTACAGAACAACAAATTAAGTTAGAAATACTCCGATCAAGTCTCAATCTGGGTGCATTTTTTTTCATTTTTAATATATTTTTTTACTACTTACTTTTTATATGGCGTCCATTTAAAATAAGAAAGTTGGTATCAATATCTTGGAAACCGCCATTTTGAATTTAATTTTGACCTAATTTCTATCTGTATTTTATGAAACATAGTAATTTTTATATTAAACTTTTTTGTAGTTTTTATAATTAAAAAGTTATTTGACATTAAAGAAAATGACGAGTTTCATTTTTTTTACGATAACTTTGGAACTATTCGGAATTTTAAAATTTTCTTAACGGAATCTCAATCGGCACCTAAAACTGTAAAACATTGCCCATTTAACCAAACATCTATCTTCACTAATAAGAAAGATACCCATGTTAGCCTACTCAATTTGGGACACACTGTATACATTAAGATTTATCATTTAATTACTTTGAATTATTTATTGCGACAAAAAAAATAACCAATTTATAGGTAAATACTAGAAAAGGACATGACACGGTACAGACATTTAAGTGAGATATTGCACGTTTCCTTAGACATACATACAAGAAAAGTGATGAAATATATTCATGAGAATCGTATTGATACAAAAATTTCATTAACAGATTGATAATGTAAGACCAGTGACAGCAAAAAAGACATAAATAAGACATAAAAATCACAGTTTGAATGGAATCACCCATATTCCGCTACTTAAAACTTTTAAGCCATGTTTTTCCAGTATTTCTGAATAGTGCGTCTTACTGATTGCAAGAATGAATGTTGAAGTAATGATCTTCAAATACTGCAAATATAAACAAAATCTGTGGTCCAGAGTTCTGAACCTCTCCTTGTTAGATTGCTAAATTTATACTGTAGAATTTTCGTTAGCGGTGCGCGCGCAACTTCCACTGCCTGCTAAAATTTTACTCGCGTGCGCCAAAAGAAGTATAACTTCAAAAAATGTATAGAGGAGACCTCTATCAGACGCGAATAGTTCGATTTTTTACGAACTTTCAGGATGGCAGAAAGTGAAATTTACGGAAAGCATTTTGTCAAAAGACATTTCGGCGTCTACGGTGCGAAAATGTAATTAGTGGGAGTGCTAATGCAATTTATGGAAACGTACCAAGTATATGCGTAAGGCGTCCTAATAAAACGCCGCTGAACTCACTGAGAGTGCGTACATTGATCGGCCTTGTCGGCGTTCGCCTTCCCGCAAACCCCTTCGTGTTTTGTATCGTCAAACGTTTTACTTGGCGGCCGACGCCTTCTCTAGAATCTTGAGACCACAATTTCTTGGAAGTTCGCTGCTTATTAAACTTTCCAACTATGAAGAGCTTTTAGGAATTTCGTCGGACTTAATTCGCAATGGACGCTCTCTTGATTTTTCATTTGGGCAGGGGGGTATTATCGAGATTAATTCTGGGAAAGGGGGTTGAACGTCTATTTTGGTTTTAGGCGATGGTTTCGCATTAAGACATGTGGAGGAATAGTAATGTCAGAAAACCGCGCGTTCAAATTCCAACAGTAACTTCCGGTGTGGACGAGTTCACTCCGGTGTGAGTCCGTGCGACCCCACTTTTGGTTCCTGCGCCAAACGTTCGACGTTCTATGCTCCGCTTCCAGTCGATTTCGAAATGCGTATGAGTGTGTTGCTTGTCGCGTATATTCCATCCCGAAGAAGGCGCCAATTCGTCGTAATTAATATAAATAACGTTAGCATTTTCGCGAAAACTCGTTTCATTGTCCGGAAGAATTGCACGCGCATTTTTTTTGCTGACGATTTTCGGTTTTGTTTGTGTCCAGATTGGATTATTGTTGTGTTTGTTGATTGCTTTCGCTATGGAGACGCTGTTGTGGTGGACGCCTGGGAAGAATTCGAAGCTGTCGGAAGTCGATCGGTTTGTTTGTCGGGCTGCGACACACGTGCACGCGACACATGACTCCGACAGGATACTCGCTCGCCGGAAGCTGTTTATTAACCAAAGGCGAGGTAATGTCGAGTTCTTCGTTTTTATCAGCTAGCAGGATGTGCGTTATGACGTGCGATCTTGAACTATATTTATTCTTCCGATAACAATTCGGAAATGTTGTTCGATAATAAACGTAAGCAGACCTTTTTTAAATTGTTGGGATTGTTCTCAAATTTCGAGTTCTTGCTGTGAAAGGACGCTTAGGGACGCCCCCGCATCGACAACAATACAGACTTGTTTTCGATCCTTTTGGCTTTTAGCAGGATTCATATTTCTTATGTTGTTTAATCGTTTCGGTTACTCTTCGATGTTTTCCAATTTGTAAATATGTATTGTAAACTGAGGCAGCTGAAGTTTATAGATTTTTTCGAAGGGTAGGTCAGGATTTTATTAATGGACGCTTTTATTATGTATATTAAAACGAGCTGTTTTTATTATTGTTATTATTATCCCCTCATGTTAAACAAACAAGAACAAGGGAAATAAAACAAACTTATTTCTTGTTTTTTTTTTAAAAAACGTTTTATTACGAAACGTAAAAACAAAAATAATTCATTAATTCGAAAGGCGAGCGAGAAAGAAAACTCTAAATAAAACCAAACACTTCGTACTTAACTGTAAAAAAGGACGTCGAAATGAATGAATGAGTTAATCCTAGGTTAGTTTTACGTTGTTAGTGTTGCTTGAGCTTAACTTTTGGTCAAAGAGGAGGCGTTTACTTCTTTTGCGTCTTCTGCGGTTAATTTTCAATGTTTGTTTACATTTTCCACCTCAGAGATTAGTTTTTCCGGTGGCAGGTTTTAAATTATTGGGCTACTGAAACTCGAAGTGCCTTATTGTTTATCCACATTAATTGGATTTTTGATTTATTTAATAGTCTACTGAAAGCTCTGGCAGGAAAAAACACTAATGAAGCAAAATTTATTTTTTACTTTAATTTTGTAAATTTTAACGCTATTCTTTTCTCTCGAATAGCTTCTTGGGTTAGAAACGTTAAAATTTAGGTGCTTTTTCGGGTGGATTAATGACAAATGGACTTGAAGGATTGGAAAAAGTGGCGTTTCACACGACGAAAATAATTAATCAAAGTTGCTTAAAAAAAGGTGATTAATTAAGGAAGGTAAAAAAAAGAAGAGTCATGTACACACAATAAAATACATACATGCATGCACATAACTTGCTGTGCTTTAAACAGATTTAGACATAACTTCCTGTCGGCTACGAATTTTTCCGCTTCCATGCACTTGGACCCGTTAGAATGCAAAAGAGTACATGGCCCATGGATTTATTACATTCCCCATTCAATTTGCTTTCGTCATTCCTATTATTTTCATGGAATTGATTGTTTCTTAATGTTGTCGGTATATGATATTTTTTATCCCCAAATGGTTTACAGGTTATAATCTCCAGACGTGTTTTTAGAGCTTGTTTTCCGTTAATGAGCGTCTACGAGGTCCGTTTGAAAAGTTCGCTTGAGAACTTTCATCGTCTCATTCAAAATTACCATCCCCTCTCTCATTTACAATGACCTCCTTGTCGATGATTGAGATTGTTTAAATTTCAAAATGCATTTACGAGGAACCAATAACGAAAATTTGGCATTCAGTAAATTGATGCAAGTTTTTTTTGTATAAATGCGAGAATTGAAAAGACACGATTTTTAAATTTGCTGGGCGTCTTGTGGGTTCTTACTGCTCGCGGTACCTTTAAGAATAATTGGATATATTCAGTTTTTTTCTTTAACAAGAGAGAACAGTTTTGATTAAGTTCGATGACGAAACATGATCATCTAAACAACATCCTACATCGATGACGCGTCGTTCCATTCATACATAGATTTGCCTGTTACTCAGTGTGTTCGCATTCCTTTCTGTGTCGTGTCACTTCCTGCTTGACACAGCTTATGATTATTTGAGGCTGAATGTGAATTACATGCTATAATGACCTCTTTTAACGTTTTAAAGCTAATTATAGAATTTAGCGATATTTTTTTTTCTGTCGAGAGCAACCAACTTCTTGTTTGGTTTTTGCCAACATCACCTTTGTCGAGCAAACGTACTGACGGTTGTTCGCGAAGAAGAAACGTGCAAAATTATTTATGAATAATCGTTAGTTAGTCACAAGCTGTAAGCTATAAAACGAATTTCTAAGAAGACGAGCAAAAATTTTTAATTCGAATTCAATGATCACAGTTGACTCGGTGTGAATTCGTTGCAAATGAACGGTAAATATTCGTGGAATCCAGGATGTAGTAGGTTTAAAGAGAAGGTTGTGAATTCTTTGTACTTTTCATTCAACTGAGGCTTGTACATTTTTGTTAAATCATAGCCACCTTCTTTTAGCGAGAACAATCGCAACGTTTCGTAATTTTGCATCATCCTGTACAACACATTCAGGAAGGAAATAATTATACTGTCTCCATTCTTGTGTTTTATTTTATTAGGTGCTTTTTTTGTGCAATTTACGGTGTTTCCTTTTAAACTGCATCCTGATTACAGTTAATTTGCTTTTTGTATTCTCTCGTTTGAAATTTTTGCAAAGGTGTTTTTAAGATTGTAAATCTCCGAAGACGTCCTTTTACTCCCTGTTTGTTTATTTGTTTGTTTGTTGGATAACTAACTTTCGTCTTTGATGTTTTTTTTTGCGCTAGTCTGTCTGTCGCACGAAGTAATTAATCCTTGAAAATCAAGGGTGAATCAAGCCTACTTTGATCTTGGTAACATTATTTTTTTAAATTGTTTGCTTTTATTAGTTTGGAAGTTGATAACTTTTAATGTATAGAAGTACAGAAAGGATGCCTTGTTCTCCTTGTTGTTCTTTTTTAAACGTACGATTTGAAAAGAAAAATCTAATTTTATATTATTTTTATGTATTATTTTCTTAATATGCCGGATGGTGGGTTTGTATGAATTAAGATAAGTACTTAAATTATCATTTTTTTGTTTATTTAATTCTCTTTTATTTAATTATTATAAAGGCGATAATGTTATGTTTTGAAGCTTTAAGAAGAAATAACAAGAATGTGTTTTTTTTAAACTTATTTTTAACGTATTTATTTAATTGCGTGGATATAACTTTAATATGAACTCTAAATAGATGTCATTGAATTCTTAGAATTTCCTGCCGATAGTTTAAAAAAAAAGAAATATACGTGAATCGTAAAGAATTCGAAAAACGTTCCCTATGAGAAAAGAGTGAATGTAAAGTTCCCAAGGATGAAGCGTGCTCCAGTTTTCGCCATCAAAAGTGCACTTCCAATTAGTTTGAAATTAAAAAGACGGCGATAATGAGCGAGGTCAGTATTTTGACTGGAACGTAACAAGACAATACGAAAATGAAGATATAAACGACAGGTGAAGCAACGGGTCAACGATCCGGACTGTTCCGGGAATGTCTGCATAACAGCTATTTGACTCTCCGGATCGTCCGCAGCATCCGCAGCCATCAGTTGTCTTTTGCGGTGATAACACTTCGAGATTCCATCGCCGCATTCCGATTCCATGTGGAACATTCCACAAGAACCCAGTTAGCGGTTTTTGGCTGCTTAATTATGAGTATTTTCTTTCGATATTCGTACATTTATTTATCCTTTGACGAAACGTTTTGAATGGTATTGAAAATTATGAAGTATCAATCCCACATTTCACAGAATTATATATTTACTGAGAAAATTACCAGCGCAATTTTTTAACACTTATTAATAAAAAAATATAGCAGTAATGGCTTGAGACAAGTTGCACATTTCAGATTTTTAGAAATGGTTTCTTTCGATGGTAATGGTGCAGCTTGTCGCTCGAATATATTTATCGCTGTAGTAGAGCTCCAAGTTGTCTACTTCTTTTCCTTAGTTCCCAGGAGCTTGAATTGATATATATATTTTTTTTTTAATTTAAATTAAATGGTTTTATAATTTATATATAAATGGATTTATTTAAAGAATTTATGGTAAATGTTTCAATTTCTCTGGAGAAGCTTTCATATTTAGAGATACACCAAAAATGTTTTTTTTTTGATTGGTGGGAAGCGACTGCTGTTATTTTTCAGAAGTTTTGAAAATATTTTTTCTACAATAGAACCTCCATAAGTCGAAAACCTTTACAATTCGAAAGAAAACCTTATTCCTTTCTCTTCAAGCTTCAATACCTCTATATCTCGAAATCCGAGCCCTTAATAAAGTCGAAATTATCAGGATTTTCCTACAAAGTATTTCAGTACATTTTTTTCTTCTATAACCAACGTGACCAATTTGTTAAAACGGGACGCTTAATAATCGTGCTTAAAACCGAGTGTGCACATTCGAGCGAAAAGTGACACATTCCGATCTCGGGAAAATGAGCGCGCCGTTCCGCGTCGTGCTTTATTTGCTTCTCTCGCTCGGAAATGTGCCACTTTTCGCTCGAATTTCCTCGTATTTATTGATTTGTCTTCATTAATCTTTTTACTTTCAACTCACAAAATTAAAAGTTCAGTAAATATGAATTTTATGTTCAAAAAATGTATTTGCCATAGTAATGAGTGGAAGCGAGCAAAAAGATACGACAATTTCGTAGGTGCGAGAAAGAGAAAACGATTAAACTATTTAATTAATTTTTTGGCTACTTTATTAGTAAAAATTTTGTGAATCGTGCGTAAAACCGAGTGTGAACATTTGAGCTTAAAGTGACACTTTGCGATCTTGGGGAAATGAAGCGGGCCACTCTGCGTCGCGCTGATTCAGCGCTTTTAAACAGCTATTTAAAAAACAGCTTTTTTTGAATAGATGATATGAATGTAAGTTTTTGATTTCCAAGAGATAGAATTAATATAGGCAAATTGAATAAATACGAAGATGTGCGCATTCGAGCGAAAAGTGGCACATTTCCGAGCGAGGGAGGCAAATGAAACGCGACGCGTAGCGGCGCGCTTTATTTTCCCGAGATCGGAATGTGTCACTTTGAGCTCGAATGTGCACACTCCGCTTTTCACCATCACTAGTAGTAATCAATTTACTTTAAAAAATATTTAAATAATTATAAAATCCTAGTTGTGCCCTCAGAATTTCTTCTTGGGGCTTAAATTATAGGTCGAAGCCTCTATAACTCGATTTTTTTGGCGTCTCTTTGTGATTTGACTTATCGAGGTTCTACTGTATATTGTTTATTAACGAATTGACTGTACAGTTGATTTTTATTGAATTATGCTGGGCTATGTAAGGGCCAATCTCAATTACGCTGCTGGATTGTAATAATATGATTTTTAATTAAATTTTTTGAGAACAAATTGTGTATCGCACTTAAGGAGTGTGCACATTTGAGCGAAAAGTAGTGAATGTCTGTTCGTAGAAAACAAATTAGGATTGACACAGAGCAGTACGTTTCATTTACTTTCCTCGCTCGGAAATGTACCACGTTTTCTTCAAATATACCTCGTATTCATCAGATTTGTCTACATTAGTCTTCTCGTTTTAAATTTGGAAGAAGTGTTTATTTTTTTGTATAATTTTTTTTAAAAAACACAAATAAATTAGAGATTTGGTGTTTCTGGTATAATTTTTAATTAAAATTTTTATAACCCGAAGCCTTTTGGGCACGCCACCGTTAATATCGATATCGAAAATATACCGTTTTTTATCAAACGTCCAGGCTTCTTTTTTCATGGACTCGCTAGGAACTCAACATTTGTGCATATTTTAATTAATCGATAACAAAAAAAATTGGCTGTTTAGAGCATATATTAGGTGTTAAATACTTGTTTCAGATCAAAAGTTGTATTTTGTCTAAACTATATTTTTTTAAATGGTATTAAACCAGTTGAGAATAAATGAATAAATGAGAGAGATAAACATATAAATTGTTTTTTGTGTAATGAAATTTATTTAACGTAACATAATTTTTCACATAAAACTTTAGCCGTAATTTTCACCCTGTTCTATTTGTTTATTAAATTTAACTATTCCATTTTTTGATTTTCAACTTGTATCCGAAATCAGAATGTCAAAATTTCAAAGTTTTTAAAAAGCAATATATACAGACAAATAGACTTTTCGAATTTATTCGATATTCATCGAAAATTAGTCGTTTCTTGATTAGAATTGCCCACTAATTTTAAGTTCAAAATATAAATTGAAAGTCCAATAGTTTAATATACGCTGGCCATGTCAAATACCTGCACAAACAATCCAATAGTGGTATAGGTATATAACGCTTATATAATGCGTAATGAAACGAATCAATTTGTCCAGATCGTAAATGAGACTTACATTTTATTCGAATTAAACATTAGATCTTTTTCTACAATTACATTGAATTCATTAAATAACAAATCTTAAGTTAAAAAAATGAAATTTTCTATTTCTATTAGCTATTTAAAAACAGCTTCTTTGCTTCAATTTTTTAGAGTTATAATGAAACAGTAAAACCTTTCTTAACGGACACCCCTCTTCAATGGACCATTTTAAAAGATCACGTCTGAGAAAAGTATAGGAAAACAATCTACTTCTCAGCGGTCACCGCTCTACAACGGACAATATCGTTGGTTCCGTGACTCTCCGTTGGAGAGAGGTTTTACTGTAGTGACCTCCAAGTATAGCTCACAAGAGTTGAATTAATTTCTGATTTTCTAATTCTCATTATTAATTATTTTTATCGAAGACTTTAACCATAAGTTCCCAATTAAAAAAAATGTATTAATTTTATTTTTTTTGCTATTGAGGCAATTGTAAAAAATATTTATAAAAAAAAAAGGTTAAATCTTTCACAAATAGAGTTTTAGACGAAGGGATCTGATAGATACCTTGTTAAGGGGCTCAGCATGTCGGAGATCTTTGTAATTATGAAGTACTATTATTATTTTTAATGAATAGCCACTTTTTTTGTTATGTATTGTAGGCATGCTGTTATCATTCATTTTTGCGGTGCTGATCGCGAATAGCAAAATAGTTCTAGGGACTCGGCGTGTGGACAATTTATTATTATTTTTTATTTTATAACTGAACCGTAAGTTCGTTGAAAAGAAACTTTCATTTCCTCTTAAAAGATGAACGCATTAAATCTCGACGGCAATTTTCCACCCACACCCTTTGCTCAAAGTTAACGTTGTTTATTTTAGTGGTCCAAGGAAGTCGTAAAAGTATGATAGTAACAATTTAAAAAATTTAATTAAATATGGACCATTCACCAATTTAGACATTAAATTGCAATCTGCATAAATTCTAAACTAATTCTAATTGGAAATTAATGTTTTAAATGTTTGGGTCACACCTGTCTGTTTTCAATAGCTTTTTGGAATTACCCAGCACGGTTTTATTTTGTTGTATAAAACTGCTTAAAGGATTTGCTTTTTATTCTTTTTTTTTTAGTCTAAAAGAAAACCTTGAATTTTGCGATATTAATTAAGGTTAACATCGTAATTTCTATTTGGGAGAAGTATTATGTGTAATTGAATAAGCATTTTTAAACGCATTGTTTTTTATAAGTATGCATTAATTGTTTTTTTATTCGATATTAATGAATTTTTTTTTTCTAGGTAAGTTGAACCTATCTGTTTACATGTTGATGGAAGTCAGTTTTGTGGTAAGTTTTAATGTTTTTATATCTGAAAGAGTGCTTGTGAATTTTGGGTTTTAAATGTTATTTTATGTGGGGCTATTTATTTATTTTTTGCGTTTTAAAAGATTGTTTAAAATACATAGTTGTTTTTTTATATTTGTCTAAGTTTAGTGGTGATTTTTGCAAATGATGCTACAAAATCAAATGTAAAATTTTAGGGAAGAGTAGCACATTTTTGGATTTAAAAAAAATTGTTAAATAGAAAAGTGCTACTTATCAGCTAAATGCGCACATCTCTATCAGTGGCGCATCTTGAACAGTTGTAAACAGCATGTCCACGAACTCTTCTATTTTTTTTTAAGTTATGAAAAGTAACTAAATCCCCAGGAAGAAATATTGAGTGCGCCACTGCACCTTTACAATTTTAATTATAATTGTTTAAATAGTAGGTACTTTGCTTATTGTGAATCGCGATGAAAAGTCGATTGTGATTATTTAAGCTCAAAGTAGCACATTTGCAATCTCGGGAATGCGCCACTTTTAGCTTTAATGTGCACAGATCTCGTATTCATTGAATTTTTTCAAATTTTACAGAGAAATTTGATATAGACAAATTAAAAAATTCGTTCCAAAATTAATGATTGTGACATCCAGGGCTGCAGTACAATACAATTCGATATAAATCAACTGCATGGTGAATTCTTTAATAAAAAAAATGAACGAAAGGTTTTTCAAAATTATTAAAATTAACCGCAGGCTCTTCAAGAAAAAAATTGAGGGTGCTACTGTATTTCACAATTGTTGTTTATTCTATGATGAAGAGAATTATAAATTTTGTTAAAATTTGAAAGGTAGTATCTTATGTAATTATCTTTTTAAATTCGATTTTCTACAAGTTTAGTGTTCATTTTTTTAAAATATATTTGGACGTTGTGTCTATAGTTTATAATTTACACATATAGTTAATATAATTGTACTACTATCTATTGTACCACTGTGTATTGCAAAACTTTTTCTTAAAGGACATGCTTAAGAAAGATAGGATTTTGAGGACATTGTTTTACTGGATTGAGTTTGGTATCAATAGAAAGATCTTGACGAGCGAATTATGAGTATTAAAATGATTTTGTGGGGAAATGTATAGTTTTTGAGTTACCAGGGTTTTTAGATAACCTAACCTCATCTTGATTTTTCTTATTTGGTGCTAGTTATCGATTATTATGATATTTTTAAGTCATATTACATATATTTTTGGCAATATGGTATTAATTCGCAGATAAACGAACAAAAAGAAGGAAAATCAAGGTTAGGTTAGGTTATCTAAAAACCCTGTTAACTCGAAAACTATACATAAAAATGTACCAGATATAACGTGAAATAAACTACAAAAGGTGTAAAAACCTTTTTTTCTTAGCCGGTGCCACTTTCATAAACCTAAAATAAAATAATTCCAAAAATCTCGATTTTTCCGAATTTCTCCCTTGCCCGACATTTCCCCAACCCTAGATGGGTATAAAAATAATTAGCATACAATAGGCTTTAAGTAAAGGTATGACATGCTTATGTACAATAATGTCCTCATTTTCTGACAAAATTAATCACGTCCTTTGTAAATAAGTAGTAATCTTTGCATCATCTAGTTGGCGATTTTACGTTGTTAAAGACAAAATTGAAAAAAAGTTTTTTGTCCAAAAGTTGCACTTAGAAAATTCGGTTAGTGACAGTGCTGGAAAAAGAACGTTTGGAAGCTTTTAGAGTTATGTTATAACCTTTTTCTAATTCAGTACATACTAAACAAATAAATACCTTTCTTTTCTGATTTGGGTCTAATGCATCTACTCAATTTGGCAAATTTATCTAGATAATTAAGTTATAAAGGTATTCAACTTTACTTGATTTACTGTAATGTGTAGCCACTTTTTTTTTACATACAAAAAAACTTTGCATGGAGAATAAGCAAGTTCATATATGTAAGTATTTTAACCAATCTTTTAATTATATTCCGCATATAAAAAAGTTTAAAATTTCTCATAATTAACAACGGTTATTTTTATACAGTCGTATAAATAAAATAACACACTAAATGCTATTTTTAGCATTTTTTTGCATTACACGATATTATCATTACTTAGGTAGATACTTAAAACGCTATCGTTGATTTTTTATCGCAAATTTGTTTAAAAAAAAAAAGATTGAACAAAATACAAACGTAAATTGATACGTAGATATCGTAAGAGTAATCACGAAGAAGAATAGATATGATAGTTGAAATACAAGTAGAACAAGAAAGAATTTTATTTATTATATCCGTATAAAAGGAATGCGTTAAACTAACAGGAATAACAACAACAGAAAGGTATATGGTTTCTGTTTATTACAGTCGCCAATTGTTACACGTAACTCTTGAAATATGCAAGACATTTGTTGAAGGCTTGTTATTGCAGAATTGCTGGTGACTGCTGCTTCTGTTGATACTCGAAGCTATGCGACGACGAACCAGTAATTTTTAACTTTACTTGATATTTTACAAGAGAAAAATTTATATAAATTCAAAAGATAGAGTTGTTTGTGTCAAATTTTATAAATGTTTGGAACATCGAAATTAAGAATGCGAATATCGGAGCTTCAACTCGAAATGTTAGATTTACATAAATTACAGCACCAGCGCTGTTGGAAATTTACCTTAGGCAAATTGCAATTACCTTCACAATTTATAATCACAAAGATAGCGACTAAATATGAGAATAATAAAACGATTTTCTTATTAAGTCGCCAATATAACGCGTTTATCTGTGTGATGGATGTATATTTAAGAATTTATTGTTTTTTTTTTACATTGAAAGCATTGAATTGAAATTTTTCGATTCGAGTATAATTCGACTTATTGAAGTTATACTTCTTTTGGCGCATTCAAGGTAAATTTTAGTATGAAACGGAAATTGCATGCGCATCTCTTACGAAAATTCGACTGTACGAAGTTAGCAGTGTAAGAAAGTAAATTAATTATTGTGAATCACGCTTAAAACCGAGTGTGCACATTCGAGCTCAAAGTGGCACATTACGATCGCGGGAAATTGAATCCGCCGCTCGCATCGCGCTTCATTTGCTTCCCTCTTTCGGAAATGTGACATTTTCGCTCGAATGCGCACATCTCCTTATTAATTCAAATTGTTTACATTAATTGTTGGATTTAAAAATACAAGAGTAATGTGTACCCAAATAAAACGGTATATTTGCTTCTTTGAGCGAAAAGTGCATGTATTTAAGAGAACGAATTGTACACTCGCCGTTTACCCAAAATCTACAATAAAATTGATTTACATGCTATGGTAAATGCGGGAGACTTGTGTGACACGTGCTACTAAGGTGGGTGGACCATGGAAGGCCACTATAACAAATAAACAGTTATTATTCGTTTATATACTGGATAAATGAAACAAACAAATTATTAAGTAACACTTTATTTTATTATGTACCTAACATAAAACACTTTTTTTTTATTGCAGACTTAATCACTATTTATTAAATTTAAGTTTTATTAAACTCTTCCAAACGGCCTTACTAAGAACAAGGCTTCATACAAGGGTAATATAATAAATCGGTCGTTTAACTTAAAACTAACGTGACAATCAAAATATCTGCTTATACTTAAACTAAATAAAAAGGTGTTTCATTAAAACAAAACATTTAATGCTTACCATAATAAATTCACTTATAAAATACTCAACGAACATTACTTGAACACAATCGTATAACTCAGAATTTAAAAATAATACTAATGGGTATTATATCGATATCAAATAAGTTGCCAATAACTTTTATAATCAAATTATAAAAATTAGTAAGCCGTCAAATTTTGATCGGCCTTACAAGGAACACTACCGATATTTTAACTGAAATCGAAATAAAGTAATATTTTTTTCTTTAGTACCATAGCAGATCCTTATATATTAATTCAGAGTAAAAAAAATAAAGAAAATAATAGGTTATTTACTTCAAAATTAGGTTTCGCTGTGAGCGCGAGTTACAATTTTAACGTTGACGACGGAAGTCAACGAAGCAAGGGGCCTCACTGACAAAAAAGCGGCGCGAGGGACTCGCCGCCGCGTCTGCGTCTTTGAGATCGATGGGTGATAATGTGAGTAGAAGAAATTTGTCATCACATGGCAATAACTACGACTTTTTAATAATAGGGCTTCGAAGGGCATGACCTTCCATGGTTCACCCACCTTATTTGCATTGCCAAAAGCCCACTGTTCAACTTTGTTATTTCTATTTCAATGCCTAAACGAAGTTTAAAAGCCACTAGGAAAAAAACATATTTAATGCATTCAGTTTGTTTCGGCACCCCTAATCGTGCGAGGAGGACTGCGATTTGAGATCAGATTCCAAAATTGTTCTTCGGTTTTTGATTGTTGTGGATTTGTATTTAATTATGGGGATTTTGGTTACGCTACGGAACGGTAGAAATACGGTCTTTAATTTTTATTAAAATATTTTTTAGAAAATTGTTAATTATTGTGAATCACGCTTAAAGTCGAGTATGCACATACAACCACAAAGTGGCACATTTTCAATCTTGGGAAAATAAATTTTGCTTCTCGCGCTCGATGATGTATAGAAATGTATAAAACAGCAGTGAAGCATTAAAAATTTCGTCTTGTCGTTTCGGTTATTTTATATATTTTTCCTTTTTTATTTATAAATTGATCTTGCACTCAATTTGTGTATTTGGGGGGGAGGGGGGCAGTCCGGTAGTCCTCTCCCTGCGCCATCATTCGAATGTGCATATTTAAGCGAAAAATTTCATTTTTTCTCCAATTACACATTTTTTTAAACAGTTTAATGTAATTAATACTAAATTTGTACAAAATTTTGTCATAAATATACTATGGTACGTTTTCAATTTTTTTGGATAAATGGCACCTGATCTTTTTGTTGAATTAAAAATGTCAAACTTTGCTCTAATTACACATTTCACATTTTTCTACGAGTGAAAACCGTTACTGATTTTGCTAAGTAATGGATGCCATTTTATAAAATTCGCATTTGTTATTTGTGAAACCTATTAAGAATTTACCATCACCAATGGAAAATTGAACTTCTAATATAGGTGAAAATTGATCATCTGAAAATTTGCATCAATTTTTTCGTTCTATACAAAATTAATTGATAATTATTACTTCTAATAGAAATTATAGTTTGCTTTTGTGGACCCTCCAATTTACTAATTGATTCGCTAATTTTGTAATAATCAAAATTTGCTTAAATTTTTTTACAAATAATTAATAAGCAAACAAGCTGCATATTTCATTGAGAAATTCGAACAGGTGTTCGTTTTTTTTTAATGCAAATTAATTAACTGTTTAGTAATGAATTGGCTGATGAAGTAGCACAGAAAAAAAGACGCACCTTAACTTTAAAAAAAAAGTTACATATGTACGTAACGCACGTGCATTTCGATGACTAAGGTGGGAAATCGTTCTCTGAAGCACGTCGAGACATTCTTTGCGTTTCTTCGTTATTTTTCTTGACGTAAAAATTCGTTCATGACTACAAGTTAGACGCTTATTGTTTGGAGGAAGGTTTACTCGAATTATTAGGTCAGTTATTTCTGGTGTAAAAATTAATAAAGCGAAATTGGACGGATCTATTTCGGTCGATTTTCTCACAATGTTACGAGGGGGAAAAAGCGAACCCAAGCCGAAGTTGAAGTAAATTAAAGAAATAAAAAAAAGAGAGGAGGAATAGTTGTTGGTGTTGTTGGAATGGTATGATGTGTTTATGTGTGTAGGCATAAGAAATAAGGAATAAGGCATGTTGGAGGTTGTTGACTGGCCGTGTTGTGATTCTGTCTGAAGCCCGCATTCCTGCACCGGGTCACACATGCCATGCCACTGCTCTCTTCTTAAAACCGTTCCCCAGCTTACAATATGCAATAATACCGTCCTTCTCTTTTACACTATCAAAGATCGCCGACGACCGCGACCAATCTCTTCTGTGCTACATATCGCTTTTGCAAAATTGAAGTGAGAATCTGTTTGTACCACTTTCGAGCTTTAACATCCGGGGATTTTGCTTTTCACATTCTTTTATTCGATTTTCGTATTTGATTTTATTTCCAAATTTCATTCCTTAAATTGTTCTTTATATTATGGCATTTTTCTGACTTTTATTGTCTTTTAGAAATACGTGGCAGAAGGATGTGTTTAGCATTACAAAAAATACGATAAAGTACCTTCTTCAGAAAAATTCATGCTTAGATTTAACTTTGTTGATCGCTCTTAACAAAATTGTTACAGTCAATTAAATTATTCATCTTTTTGTGTTTGATGTAAATACAGTTAAAATCGTTTATAACGACATCGGTTAGTGCGGCGTGCCCCTTATAACGACCATATCGAAGTCACCTGGTTGATTTTCTACTTTTTCCTAAGGTGAGTGGACCATGGAAGGCCACTATAACAAATAAACAGTTATTATTTGTTTATTTACTTGATAAATGAAACAAACAAATTATTAAGTAACACTTTATTTTATTATGTAACACATAAGACACTTTTTTTCATTGCAGATCGAATCACTATTTATTAAACTCTTCCAAACGGCCTTACGAGGAACAAGGTGTTAATGTGAATAGGAGAAATTTGTCATCACATGGCAATAACTATGACTTTTTAATAATTGGCCTTCCATGGTGTCCACCCACCTTATATAAAAAATATCGTTTAGTACGACGCCCTCAAATTGTTTATAACGTCGAAACCCGATTGTAAGACATAATAGATAGCAAATTTGATTTGAAATATTTGATATTACGGCCTGTGAGCTTTTTGTTATTGCTACGCGTTCTACGTAGCCGCTAATTGAAAGAATCATAAAAAAACAAGTCTTGAATTGAAAACACTTGTTTGCTTAGCAATTACAATAATAGCATCTCACGGTGGAGTTTAAATGTGAAACAAAAGTTTCAACAAACTAAAAACCGACGCGTATACAGTCAGTCTAAGAAGTAATCAACACCCTAGAAACAGACCTACAGTAAACGTACTATTCCAAGAGATAGGTTTTAGTTAAAAATAGTATTTATGACGACTTTTATAAGTAAAACAAATAATTTTTTTATTGTTTAAAAAAATCAACCTTAATTGTTTTGTAACCATGCAGCGCAAGATTTTGCGTCTTGGAATAGTACATTTACTGTAGGTCTGTTTCTAGAGGCTGACTGTACTTATGTAGGCGGATCAGAAGTTATACTTCTTTCGCATTACTAAATTATATATAATCACGTGTAACAATTAATATAAATAAATTCAATATATACGAGGATGTGCGCATTCGAGCGAAAAGTGGCACATTTCCGAGCGAGGGGGGCAAATGAAGCGCGACGCGGAGCGGCACGCTTCATTTTCTCGAGATCGGAATGTGCCACTTTGAGCTCGAATGCGCACACTCAGTTTTAAGCATTATTCACAATAAATTAGACAAAAAATCAGTTGCATTTCTTTCAACGTTTTCTCTCACTCGCACACACTAGATTTTCGTATCTTTGTGCTCTCTTTGTCAAATTGCTATGGTAAATACGTTTTTTGAACATAAAATCGATATGTCCTAAACTAAATTTAATTTGGCATAGCGAAAAATAAAGTAAATCTAATAAATACGATGGTGTGCGCATTTGAGCGAGGGAGGCAAATGAAGCGCGACGCGGAGCTGCGCGCTTCATTTTCCCGAGATCGGAATGTGCCACTTTGAGCTCGAATGCGCACACTCGGTTTCAAGCATGATTCACAATAATTAATTTACTTTCTCAGGCGGTTAACTTCAACTCTCGAATTTTTGTTAAAATTTTACTCTCAACCTATCAAAAGAAGTATAACTTCAACATTATCCCGATAAATAAGACAATTTTGCTGCAGATGACTTAAACCATTACAAAATAATTAGTCATTTTTGATTGTTTTGTACATTTCAAGTCGATGAATGATATAATTATACAAGCGATGTTCAATTTTTAATTTTTTTTAAATGCCTTTTACAACGACTAAATTTGATCGGTCCCTTCATCGTCGCTATAAACGGTTTTTACTGTAGGTATATTTAATATAAAATGAAAAACTAAAATTATACATTTATAGTTATTTATCGTTGTATTTCTTCTTGTACTGAAAGTAACTTTCTCACGTTTCATGTAAGTTCTAAATCGTGGTCCACAGAAACATAAAATGCAATTGTATGACATTTCTTATGACTGCAAAGAAAAACTTTAATTGCACAGAAAAGAAATACTATACAATTGAAGATAACAGAGCAAAGTGGAACGAGAGTTTTTTTTTATCAAAAGAAAACTAACAATAAAATGTAAGTCATTAATTCATAAAGTTTTGTAAGCGTCTAGAATAATCGAAAATCATTAAGATTTTTGCAGTAGATAGTTTGGCTGTTAAACTGTAAAAACTTTCAGATAATTTAACTTGTTTAATTATGCAATACAAATGAAAATAACTTCAGACTGTAAATATGTAATTTATTTGAAGCGAAATCGTTTGGGTTGGAATTTTTATAAAATATTCTCGTTTATCCATGAAATATTAAACAGTATTCAAAAAGGTCTATTTTGGCATTGTGATTTCGATTGTTAAGATATGAGAAAATTATAGTGGGTAGTATTATTCAGTAAAAACTTGACATTTGTGATATATTAGAGGAGACAACAAGGTTATTTGATTTAAGAAATCTTCGCAATGAAGAAATTTGGAAAAAGGGAACAATTCGTTTGAGGTTTTATTTATTGAAAGGGTTGAAATCAAAATGGTATAAGTCACATTTACAATGTTTGGGCAAATATTTAAGTTTTAAGTTATGTGAATTTTAAAAAGTCTTGAAAATATTTAAATGTGTATAGGTTTTTTCCCACAGATAATTCTAAGTAATTTAGAACTGCTTAGAACCCATGCGCAAACGTATAGTTCTGAAATTTTGTAACTAATGTTGGAACGATTTCGAATCGTTTTGAATTTGGATTGTTTATAAAATTACGAAATCAAAACATTGTCCTTTCTATTATATTATCATATAAATATACTTAAAGTCAAGAAATATATAAAAGTATGGGAAATAAATACGAGAGAAATGAAACAAATTACAAATAAAAATAATTTTTATTTTGTCTTATTTAAAGGACGGGACAAAGGACATAACTATTCAGAAAATTAGGAAACCACACAATTATTAAACATCTTTTTGTCACAATTAGGATTAAGTATGGCTGCAATGTACAAATTTTCGTCGAATTCAGAATTCGAATCGATAACTCAATTCTGATTTTTTTTTTATTTTGACGAAATCGTAACCTAGATTTGGTATTAAAAATATGGCGATAAGCTATTTTCTCAGGATGAGTTTGTACTTTATCCCTTTTATTCGATTTTGCTAGCCAAAGTGCACTTACATCTTTCTCCTTCAAACTCAAATCACAAATTGGTTTAATGGTTTTTATTACGCGAAATATATGGTCAAATGTAGTGCAAGTCGTTTAGATCATACATATTTATCATAATAATTATTTATCCTACTTGTAAAAACACGCATCTAACTAAAAATTAAAAAAAATGTACTTAAACCATGTTTAATGTAACATTATTAATTATTTATTATTTGAACATAAACCATTATATTAAAAAACCAAAAATTATTGAGAAAGACTTAAACAAATTCATTACATTGTTTTTAAAGCGTTTTTAATGTCAAAAATGAAAAAAAAGCTTTATCACTAAAAAAATTGATTAAAAAAGAAGAAATTGATTGTAGAAAACTTTATTTTCAATAAAACTACCACAAAATGCCCAAAACATTCGATCATATTGCAAATTAATATTTTAAAAAAACCGTGACTAACAATAAGTATAGGATTAACTAACTTTGTATTTTGCACCTTTATAATTAATTCCCAAATGTTAGAAACCATAGTAAACATAAAATAAAATCCGATTTACTTCATTATCCTCAATACCGCACAGCAAAAAATTATGTTGTCAATCTAACTAATATCAAGAAATGTTGTATAGTGCACTCAGAAGGGATTACAGTAGAACCTCCATAAGTCGAAAACTTCTACAACTCGAAAGAAACCCTTATTCCCTTCTCTTCAAGCCCCCAATATCTCTATATGTATCTCGAAATCTGAGCCCTCAATAAATCGAAATTGTCAGGATTTCACTACAAAGTATTTCAGTACATATTTTCCCTCTATAACTAACGTGGCCAATTTCTTTCTTGTTAAAATGGGACGCTTAATAATCGTGCTTAAAACCATCTCAGGAAAATGAAGCGCGCCGCTCCGCGTCGCGCTTTATTTGCCTCCCTCGCTCGGAAATGTGCCACTTTTTGCTCGAACGCGCACATCCTCGTATTTATTGATTTGTCTTCATTAATCTTTTTACTTTCAACTCACAAAATTAAAAGTTCAGTAAATATGGATTTTATGTTTAAAAAATGTATTTACCATAGCAATGAGTGGAAGCGAGCAAAAAGATACGACAATTTCGTAGGTGCAAGAAAGAGAAAACGATTAAACTATTTAATTAATTTTTTGGCTACTTTATTAGTAAAAATTTTGTGAATCGTGCGTAAAACCGAGTGTGAACATTTGAGCTCAAAGTGGCACTTTCCGATCTCGGGGAAATGAAGCGCGCCACTTTGCGTCGCGCTGATTCTGTGCTTTTTAACAGCTATTTAAAAAAAACAGCTTTTTTTGAATAGATGATTTGAATGTAAGTTTTTGATTTCCAAGGGATATAATTAATACACTCGTACCTCGCGTTGCGTCGTTTCTTTTTGCGTTTTTTCGAAGTTGCGTCGCTGCTTAATTAGTACTAATTTTCACTGTGCGTCGTTAGTTTTTCGCGGTTGTGTTGTTTTGGGTTCGAGTCTTTAATTTTTTTCTTGTTTTTTAACAGATGGCTCCACTTTTTTTTCAATTTTTTTCTTAATTCACATAGCGTCCTTTCAATTTGCGTCGTGTTTTTGTGGTACGTAACCCCGACGCAAAGTGAGGTATTGGTGTACAGTCAAATTCAATAAATACGAAGATGTGCGCATTCGCGCGAAAAGTGGCACATTTCCGAGCGAGGGAGGGAAATGAAACGCGACGCGGAGCGGTGCGCTTCATTCTCTCGAGATTGTAATGTGCCACTTTGAGCTCGAATGTGCACACTCCGCTTTTCACCACGAGCAGCAATAATCAATTTACTTTAAAAAATATTTAAGTAATTTTAAAACCCTAGTTGTGTTCTCAGAATTTTTTCTTGGGGCTCAAATTATAAGTCGAATCCTCTACAACTTGAATTTTTCTGCGTCTCACTTGAGATTTGACTTATCGAGGTTCTACTGTAGTTAGAAGAAAAACGGGATTTAACGACATAGTAAAAATTTCAACAAAAACACACTTAAAATTAAACACGCATTACTTGGTAATGGATGTCATGTTAACGTCAAAAAAAACAACAATGATTGAATTCTCAATGTTTAAACCAAATTTGATAATCCACATATAATTCAGCCAGTTTTGCTGTGCGGGTGAAATAGTCCCGCCTATGGATGCGCATGAATAGGGAAATGCCTGCAGCGTTGAGGTACAGTCGAGAGCGAAGTGACAATACTAACCGGGTGATATGGAATCTCAAAGCAAACTTAAAGGCAAAATACTGAAAAGTCAAACTCGCGAAGTGATAGCCCAATGTGATTCTGTACATAAAGCGGGAATTGTTTATTTACAGTATTTATTCATTTCAAGTAAATAAAATATCCGAATAAATTTTATATTTTCTGTATTTTTTCACAAGAATGTACAAAAGCCGAGCGTACAGTACGTCTTTTTCTATCCGAATGCGTTCTCTCTTCATTACGCCGCTTGCAAGATGCGCACCCGCACAGTTAAATTGGGCAAGTTTATACCTACTTGAAATCTTTTTAAAAATTTGTTCCTGATGCGAAGCCGATAAAACCAAGTTTATCTTATTTAGTACAACTCTATAATTGCATGGTTGCACTTGGATGTTAATATTTTATTGTGTTTATTGTTTGATTTTTGAATAAACTTATCATTAATATGCGTATTAGAATTCCTTAATTAGTTGTTTAACCTTTGAAGCAAGAGTATAAAATTGCATTAAAAACAACCATAATTGAAGCATAATAATTTCATAAAATGTTTAGGTCTCTATTTTGTGTTAAAAAGATGATGAACATAATTGATTCAAATTTTCATTATAAAAAATATATTTTTGTATAAAGAAATGCACTTAATGTTTTATTTTTTTTGCTTTTTATTTTGCGCAAAGTTTTGTATTCGTAGATTTTTCAGCGATATCCCTACAAGACAGCAATGCAAAGTCTGTTTTTGTGCTACATTGCTGAAAGACTAATTTTAAAACCCTGACAATCCTCCCGTTGCTTTTTTGTGGAGCAATGGTGAAGATTAGGGTTACAGTTGTTGTATTTTTAATAATTTTGTTCGTGCATGAATTTTGTAAGTTTGGTAGTTTGTACTTTTTTTTTCAAATAATTTGATCAACAATTAGGTATTTGAAAAAAAAAATTATTGATTTTTTTTATGTATTTTAAAACTTTATTATTAATAATATGGATATTTAATGCAAAATACTTAAAAAAAATTTTTTTTCAATTAATTATAAGCAATTAAAAATTGATGAAATTTAAAAAAAATCACGTGACTATAAACGCGCCAAAATTGGCCACCATCTTTGTGACGTCATAATGTTATAGCTGTTTAATAACAGGACAGCGTTTACGGCTATTACACGTGAGTTGACAATAATATTGAAAATTTATTGCTAAAAAACGATTTGTTAGTTAATTCCGATTAGCTATGTGTGATAAAGGATTTATAAAGGCAAAGTCTGATTATATTCCTGATGTTGATATATTTTTTACTGAATTCTACTTATTTGATTTGTATACTTGGATAAATAATAATTACTAACAATAGTGTTATAAAATACTTACATCGAAATGATCTTCACAACAAAAAAAATTCGATTTTGTTTTGGGATTATAACTATGCACTGCTTGAAACCATTTATTTCGACGTTTTTCATCTTGGGGAACATTTAAAAACATTTTGTCAGGAGTTGTTTTTGTAGTATTTGTACATAATGGTACAAAACAAGAACGATAACTTTTGTGGTTCGACATTTTCAATATAAACTTGAGTATTTAACCATGACAAAAGAATTAAATAGATCAAAACGCTGCATTTATTATTTATGTATAAGCTGCAATGAATGAAAACTAACATTATGACGTCACACACGCTCGTGTTTGTTCGGGAGCTGTCGGCGTGTTTTCGGTACTGGATTTAAAATTAATTTTTATTTTGATATAACTTTTGAAATATTGCGAAAAAAAAAATAAAAATAGTTTTGTTATAAAACTTATATGATCTTTCCATTTATAACAAAAAAAAAAAAATTCAAAGACCTAATTTAGTTGGATTTGCAGGATTTGTAAATTTGAATGAAAGAACTCGATTAATACAGCAAACTTATATCACAGATATTTATATTTACAAATTCCAAAGTTCTTTGATTGCAAAACAATGCGGCAATTTCCTGTCTTATAAAATATTTTGTGTACTTAAGTGCGTGTTTGCATGGCTGATAAAGCGATTTTTTATTTAGTTATTATGGAAGAAGAGCAGATGAGTTGCTAGTTTATGAAATAATTAGAAATATGCAAACATTTCCGGCAGTCAGTGTGACGTATTGGCGCCATATGTCGTTCTTTTTTACCTTTGTTCATGACCTCAGAGCAACAACGTGGTTTTGTTTACAAACAGAACGTTGCGATTAGATATAATTGTTATTGTGTACCTAAGCATTTTATTGGGAACGTAATTGCATGTAAAATATTCCGACTTTGACCTTTACCGAGGTCATTTTTTTTCATTTGATGTGCGTTTCGTCGTAGATCAGGGTCGTAGCCACCACTGGCGTTTAGGCCAACATAATACATATATTTTAGAACTTTTACTAAATTGTTTTATTAAAAAACGTGTTTTTTTTATTTACGTGTGAAGTTTCATTTTTTACGTCGGGGTTGATTTTGATTTTTGTAGTATTTTATGGCCTACTAAAATATTTCTCTGTTAGATCCGCTTATTAGTCAAATTCGTACGACTTAAAGCTTCAAAAAAATCATTCCTTATTTGTTTCTAAAGTTTTAATTATACAGTGTGTCCCAAATAGAGTAGGCTAACATGGGTATCTTTCTTATTAGTGAAGATAGAAGTTTGGTTAAATGGGCAATGTTTTACAGTTTTAGGTGCCCATTCAGTTTCTGTTAAGAAAATTTTAAAATTCCGAATAGTTCCGAAGTTATCGTAAAAAAACTGAAAATTGTCATTTTCTTTAATGTCACAAATAACTTTGTTTTATAAAATTTACAAAAAAAAGTTTGATATAAAAGTTCCTAGGTTTCATAAAATACAAATAGAAATTAAGTCAAAATTAAATCCAAAATGGCGGTTTTCAAGATATTGATACCAACTTTCTTATTTTAAATAGACGCTATATTGGATTTTTACATAGTTAAATATCATTTTTTTTTCTCTTTTCAACCATGTATAACAACCCATATTTAAATAAAAAATTATTAATAATATAAATTTTTTTTGTTTTAAATCAAGTAGCCATGAATTATCAAAGAACAATTAAACAGCATAATACAAGCCAACGTCATTATATTTATTTTTTGACAAATATTGTAAGTTTTTTGAATAATAATTGTTATTGCCTTATAATTAATTCAAAATGGAAAAGTTTTTAATTGAGCAGTATCATAGGTTTAGTACCTACATTAAATGTTACAAAAGCTCCTGCGTTGCTGCACAAACATACTTTAACAGTTTTTCAAAAAAAGCAACCAAACGTTAAAATTATTAAAAGATTGGATGTGAATATGCAGAAGTATGGATGTTTACAGTAACCAAATTGAAAGAATGTGGAAGATGATCTTTATCATTTTTTTTTTCTTGGAAAACTGTTAAAATATGTTTGTGCAACAACGCAGGAGCTTGTGTAACATTTAATGTAGGTACAAAACATATCATACTGCTCAGTAAAAAACTTTGCAATTTTGAATTATTTATAAGGCAATAATAATTATTATTCAAAAAACTTACAATATTAGTCAAAAAATAAATATAATGACGTTGGCTTGTATTGTGCTGTTTAATTGTTCTTTGATAATTCATAGCTACTTGATTTAAAACAGAAAAATTTAATATTGTTAATAATTTTTTATTTAAATATGGGTTGTTATACATGGTTGAAAAGAGAAAAAAAATGCTATTTATATATATATATATATATAAGGCGAGTTTATTTACAGCTGTCGCCGTCTCTCGCACCCCTGTCTCCACTGTTTTCTGTCGTGCCAATTCTTTTGAAGATTTCTAGCTAGCATGGCTTCATGTACCTCCTTGTGCCATGTTATCCTTGGGCGCCCTCTCTTTCTTCTTTCATGTGGAAGCCATTCATTTATCTTCTTTGGCCATCTTTCATTGCCCATTCTTTGCACGTGTCCGTACCATTTTAACTGCTTTACTTCTATCGTTTCTACTATATCAATATCTACTTGCATTTGCTCTCTTATATATTCATTATATTATTTAACTATGTAAAAATCCAATATGGCGTCCATTTAAAATAAGAAAGTTGGTATCAATATCTTGAAAACCGCCATTTTGGATTTAATTTTGACTTAATTTCTATCTGTATTTTATGAAACCTAGTAACTTTTATATTAAACTTTTTTTTGTAAATTTTATAATTACAAAGTTATTTGACATTAAAGAAAATGACAATTTTTAGTTTTTTTACGATAACTTTAGAACTATTCGGAATTTTAAAATTTTCTTAACAGAATCTGAATGGGCACCTAAAACTGCAAAACATTGCCCATTTAACCAAACTTCTATCTTCACTAATAAGAAAGATACCCATGTTAGCCTACTCAATTTGGGACACCCTGTATATAGATACAGTAGAACATCGATAAGTCGAATCTCAAGGGAGACGCGAAAAAATTCGAGTTATAGAGGTGTCGACTTATAATTTGAGCCCCAAGAAGAAATTCTGAGAGCACAACTAGGGTTTTAGTTTTACTTAAATATTTTTAAAGAAATTGATTATCGCTACTCATGGTGAAAAGCGGAGTGTGCACATTCGAACTCAAAGTGGCACATTACGATCTTGGGAAAATGAAGTGCCCCGCTCCGCGTCGCATTTCATTTGCCTCCCTCGCTCGGAAATGTGCCACTTTTCGCTCAAATGTGCACATCTTTGTATTTATTGAATTTGCATATATTAATTCCATCTCTTGGAAATCAAAAACATACATTGAGATTTTTTATTCAGATAAAGCTGTGTTTATTTTTAAAAAATAGTTGTTTAAAAGCGCTGAATCAGCGCGAAGTATCGCGCTTCATTTTTAAGAGGTCGGAATGTGCCACTCTGAGCTCAAATGTGCACACTCGGTTTTACGCACGATTCGTAAAATTTTGACTAATAAATGAGACAGAAAATTAATTAAATAGTTTAATCGTTTTCTCTCACTCGCATCTACACGTAGAAAAAAATATCCTTAATATAACTATCTAACGTATACCTAATTGACGTATTGTTCTGACAAGGATTCGAATGTCTAATTTAACGATATTTATAAGTCAATTTGACAATTCATAGGATGATCAAAACAGCTCTTCATAGTATACTTATAATAAGGATTCATTTATTTGATTCAAGCGTTCAAACGAAAAGCTCTCGTGAACGTGTGCAGTATCCGTCGTGTAGGTAACTGGATAGTTAATTTGAGGATTTGAATAGCTATAATAGGGATACGTATGGTTATTATAACGATATTTTGTTCTCTGTGCATATCCGTTAAATCACTATGACAAGAATCTTTTGAATGTCTAAAACAGTAATACGGATCGTTACTATAACGATACGCAATAAGGATACTCTGGATAGCTAAATTAGCTATACGGCGTATCCCTGTGAAAGATAACTATCGAACGGATAGCTATAATAAGGATACGTATGGTTATTATAACGATATTTTTTTCTCCGTGTACGAAATTGTCCTACCTTTTTGCTCGCTTCCACTCATTGCTATGTTAAATACATTTTTTGAACATAAACATCCATCTAATAAAGTTAAATAAAATTCGTTTTCCTATTTATTTTGATATTGGATTTTTTTGATATATTGTTAAAACTTGCATGTTTTATGTTTGCTCAATGATTTGCCGTCTTTAAATTGATTTCTTTGGTTCTTCTAATCTCACTTTTTTTATAAATTTTAATTTACACAAAAAAAGATCTTAGAATTACAGCGCAGATATTCGAATGCGTATTTTTAGTAAATATTAAACAAATTCAGTCATGCATTGAAAAAAAGGAGTAGGAAACATGGAATTTGATTTCGACCTTAATTAATTTTTAAAGATATGCAAAATAATTCCTAAGATATTTTATATATTTATGTTTTTGTTATTAATTTAAGTAACGTGTGCTTTTTTTGATCGTCTTTCTTCGAATAATTGAAACTACGCTTCTTCAACAGACTCGTTTTTGTAAGTTTTAATTTTACTAACTTCTGTTGTTTTCGTATATTTTTGATTTTATTAAAATTAAAGGAGATATAATCGGTGCCGCAGTAAGGGTAGAGCGCAGGTGGCGACGACTCTAGACCAGGGCCCTATTATCCACGTAGCAAGAGTTAGCAAATACTACGGGGCCCCGAGTCTTGAGGGATCTCTAAATTTGCCCACATTAAATCACAAAAAGTTTTTTTTGTAAATGTGTCGTTTTTTGCTCATATCTTAAACTGCAACACCTAAAGCAAACCAACGCTCTCTTGTGCGTATTTTCTACAGGCCCCCACGCTGGGTTAATCTAGCACTGCTCCAGACGTGTCAAGCGAAGTGGCCCTAATTTTAAATATCTTCCAAGAATATTTGTTCAAGGGACCATTTGATGCAAATCAAACATTTGGTTTCAGGCTCAAGATTTTTTTACTGAGACTTAGAATACGATTGACAAATATAAATGATAAAATAAAAGTTCCATAAAACGATTAGTAGTTAGATTTTCCGTTATAGAAACTTTTCTTCACTTTTAGAGGGTGAGAAATGTTGAAGTAGTTTGGTGAATAGTTTGGTGATATGTATGATAATACTAAATTTCTTGGAGAAATTATACAGTGAGTAGATTTTGTATATGTTTTAAATAGGAAAATATGATTATTTTTTGGTATAGGTATAATAAAAACCTGATCGATTGATGATTTTTGACATTATACTTCTTTTGGCACGTTGAGAATAAAATTTTAGCATGCAACGGAAGTTGCGAGCACACTGCTAACGAAACTTGGACAGTGGCAAGTCTATAGCAGTAAATTAAATATTGTGAATCATGCTTAAAATCGACTGCGCAAATTCTCGCTCAAAGTTGCACATTCCAATCTCGGGAAAATGAAGCGCGTTACTCCGCGCCGCGCTTCATTTGCCTCCTTCGCTCCGAAATGTGCCATTTTCAAAAATAATTCATCGATTTATATATATTTTGCTTTGTTTTAAATTTATACAGTTTTCTCTTTGTAAATTGGAGAATAGGTGTATAGCTGCTTTTAAGCACTGCTAGATAACTCAGTTGTATTGCCTTTGTATTGAACATCTGTAATATAAAATTATTGGTGTAATATTAGTCTCCATTTTTATAATTTTTTCTTTGGTTTTTTGTCAATACCATCTGGTAGGTCTATAAAAATTATGTATGTCGATACGGACCAGTGCCACGTTGTTAACGTTTCAATTTGCTAATTGTTCATTTGGGATTAGGTGTGCCTAATAAGGCCACGTTACGCGATACCTATTACGGCTTAATATGTGATAAGAATGAAGTTCGTGATACGCCTCTGAGTGTAGTTTGTCTAAGATATGTTCACGTAAATTATGTAGACTTATCCAAAGGCGACAAAATATCTTTTATCTGTCACCAATGCCAATATTTGTATATAGATAATTGTTAAGTTTTTTTAAAATCAAGTTTATTTAGTTTTTTATATTTTGAAATTTATCTACCTATAATTAAAAAGTTTTTTGTTCAGTTTGTTTATGAAACAATTGTTCTTGATATTTTAACTATAATCTTGTAGGAAACGGATCATGGCGTTAATTGTGTATATGGGTTCCTAATAAGGCCATTAGCAACGTTTTAAAAAGTATGAGTTTTTAATAAGGAGGCACTTTTTCAAATTTTTTCGCTGATCAAAGCTACTAAACCGATGTATTGAATAATAATGACTTCAAAATTTCACAAGGCATTGACAAATACTTACAAAGTTATGAGCTTTCAAACGTTAACCTAGCCTTATTTGGTACCAGGTACCTTACACAAACTCAAGATGCGCAACATAACACGTTATATTTAATTTAGTTACGCCAAAGAAGTATAACTTCTAACACACCTACATAAGTGCACACACCGTTTTTTTCTATGAATTTTCAAATTAGATTCTAATAATTTTAAGAAATAATCAATTTCACAGATTTGACATTCCACAACTGGCATTTGAGGTTTTTACTTTTTTACAATATTTTTGAAAATAATTAAGTGAAATTTGTTTGGCATTATTTATTGTAATTGGAAAGAAGTAATTTACGTACGACTTCTTATAAAAGTTATTACTCGAGTTTTGGTAGAAATTATTTCTTGCTTTGATTGCTTTAAAATAATATTTAGAAATTGTGCTTAGGAAATGGAATTTTAGCAACATTAAAGTATCTATTTTGCCAGATTCGTGTTTTTTTAAAGTTTAAAAGCACCGAGAATTATTTAAAACTAATTGTAGAACATAGCAAACAAAATTTCAAAATTCATCTAATCACGATTGATTAAAATTAGCCTTCGGCAAAAGGAAAATACTCGTACAAAAAAAATTCTCCAATTTGAATTCACCGTAGGCTTTTTATTACATTACTTGTAATCAACTCACTAATTGAAATGTCGGTGACATACGTGCTCTTCATTATTCTAAACAAGAAACACAAGAATACGAAAAATTAAAATTTATGCACTTTTAATTATTAAAAACAAATAAAAACACATAGACTGCTTTTTAGAGCAACATCGTTTAATCTGTCAATGTTTTATTAATTTTTGGAAGTTTTCGTATCGATAATAATCAAATTAGCTTTTATACACCAATATATAAAGCAGTAAAAGAATTTTTCGAGAAAGAAGATATTTGGTGTCGTTAAAATTGATGAACGTCAAAACGATTACCTTTTGTAAGATTCAAGTGTAATATCCGTCAGATACATTCCGAACATTAACCCGAAACAAATGTCAAACAAAATTGCTTTTGGGGGTTGCTAATATTTTCTTGGCTTTTGCGGAAAATACGACTTTTATTGTGGAAATGTGAATCGATGTTTTTATTTCAATTACAAATATATAAAAGTCAAAGATGTGTAGCAATTCAAACTATTTAAAATCGTAATGGTTTATTTAGACACTTTTTTTTTAATTATGGGAAATGCGTGGATTTTGTGATTTAAAAAAATGTAAATTAATTGATTATTTTATATAAAGTGCTTAATTTGATTAAAAATTGAGGGATTTATATTAAATACTACAAATTAATTTCTAACCAAGTAGAATAGGGATGTTTGAATAAAATATTGCAGCAAATAAATGAAATTTGAAATTAAAAGATTTGAATTTCATTAATAAACTTTAGAATTTTTTAATATATGTACTCAGTTTAGTAAATTGAGGAAATTAATAAATTATTCTTTGGTAAACTAACATTTTTTATAACAAAAAACATTTTTTTGTAGTATTTTATTAAATATTTATTAATGAACTATTTTGCTCGGAAAAGTTTTTAAAATGGCCACTCTAGTGGCCTAAAGCTAAACGAACAATCTACACTTTGTTATTTAAAAAAAAATGATTATAAATTAGGGCTTTATTGAAAATTTTGGAACTGCTGTTTTTGTTCAAAACTAGTTTCATCTCCTTTATGGAAAGATGTGGAGATTGTACATTTTAATACTAAATCTTCAATTTATCTTCTGTAAAAACATTTATTGCTAATACCATAACAGCACATAATATTGCAGGAATATTTCAATGTTTAATATTTGCAATATTGCTGGAATATTATTACAATGAAATATTGCAAAGACATATTCAAATAATATTCCTGAAATATTTAAAAATAGTATTTTCTTGGTAAACCAAGATCCCGAAAATTCACAAATAATAAAAAGAATCATCAACTTTTGCGAATAATAGTAAATTATGAAAATAATTGAATTTAAACAGAAATAGGTAGATTTGAAAACATTTATGGTATAAGAATTTTAATTTCAATTTATTTTTATATAATTATGATCATTGTAAATAAATATTTGTTTTAATATTTAAATTTTACTAACAGTGTATCTGTAAATGTGAAAAATTTGTTAAAGTAAAACAATTATCATATATTAAACTGACACCCTTATGTATCTTCATTCTTGTTTTTTTTTTAGTTTTTGTTATAAGCCTAATCCTCATTATTTTAAAATTTTATACCAATGAAAGACAGACACATTTACCTTTTGTTAGAATCAAATTAAAGGTTTAAGCAATTTTGAAATTTTACAATGTATGTTCTAGAAAAAATTAAAGTTTAAAGAATACTACCATATTTTTCTAAAAAAAAAGCTTTTTTTTTACATAAGTTTTCGTAAAACTTAAATGTCTTGGGTTTACTTTACTTTTCAAATTTTAATCTGTATTGACAACGGATTAATTAAGCACTATAAAATTTAAAAATATCACGAAAAATACAAATATAATTCATAAATCCTTTACATTTAAGGAGGTTGACGCGTTAAACTTAAAATATGAAAACTATTATGTGTACATTTATTTCGATAGATTAATTGATTTCGAAATTTTGTATGAAAAATTTAATGTTTTAGAAAACTTATTATATAAATATCGAAATTAACAATACATGTTGTCTTATGAAGAACACGTCTATTTGATATGAAAATGATACATTTTTTGCTATTAAGAATGAGAAAAAATGCCATCAATACGAAATTTAACTATGTGAAACATTGAAATTTCGTTATTGTTTTGAAAAAAAATTCAAATTTAATTAGGAAGCTTAGAGGAAGCGTGGCGCAAGTGGTTTAGTGTTTGGGCTGCTGCGCTAGCGAGGTGGGTTCGAAGTGGTTCGATTCCCCGCGCCGATCATCGAAATTTTCACGCACCTCTTCTCTTCGAACCTGGCAGGAGTAAAACTGCTCGAAAATTTCCGTAGAAATTGCCGTGGTTCGGAACCCACGTAAAACTGTAGGTTCCTTGAATCTTTGAAACACTACAACATTCACAACAAAGTTTTCAAGCGGGGAAATCGCCTAAACCCTATACAGGTATAAAAAGGACAAGTAGAAGAACAATTAGGAAGCTTTAACCTTATGAAAACTAACAATTATTAAGGGTACTTGTGAACGATTTACATTTAATGTGTAAAATAACGGCAACGTTGTATTTTGCAATAATGACAGAAAATTTAAATATATTAAATTGTATGGTCACCATCAGACGTACATTTTTGTGTACATTATAGAGGCTACACTTTTGATCCTAAATCGATAAAATTTCAAATTTACTTTAGGGACATGTCTGTCTTTTATGTGAACCTAAAATTCCTTAAAAAAATCGATAATTGTATTTTCTAGAGATGTATAAATAAACGAGCATTCTTTTTTGCCAGTTTTTTAAACTTATTTGCAATACAGAAATATTTTAAACAATGATTATGACTCCACAATTAGGTTCATATAGAATTTAATTATATAAAGAGACTCTCTGTCAAGTTTTAAAATGATTGGTTGAAAACTTTTTAAGCTACAGTGTACACAAGTTCAAAAAATGTGGTTTTGAGAAAAACTCTTTTGGAACGAAGACACATCGAACTCCAAAATCACTAAAAAAAACGTAGTTCTAAATCTATGTCCCCCCCTTAAATAGTGCCCATTCATTAAGCAGATTTTTAGAAAACGATAATTTAGGCCGCATCATAGTCTCAAAAGATTAGCGCGCAATGAGTTGTAAAGTGTCAACAAATACAATTTGACAAGGTTAATAATGCTAACAAAGCATTCAAATAATTTTAAAAACCTGTAGTTTTTACCGAATCGTTTAAATACGTGCTTTGTACGTGTGTCATTCGTTATAAGAACAAGAAATATTATAATTTAGACATAAGATTTAAAAATGGTATTTATAACAAAAATTTACCAGAATAAGCATTTTTAGGCGATTTGCCTAAACTTCTGGTCTTTAGAAATATCATAATTTAATAGCAAGACTGAATTTTGTGTATAATATACCGTGCAATAATACCTACTAGTATAAAAAAAAAAAATGTTATGCGTTGATTTTGAAATTAACCCTTCAATGATATTATTAGTCCTTCCAGCACTTTTTCTAATGCATGGTTATCATATCTAACAAGTACCTATAGATAAAAATGAAGTTTTATATGTATATATATTAGTAAAGTAATATTTTACGTTCTAATCAAGTATATAATATTTTAAAACTTAGTATTGGAGAAGCCTTTGTAGCTTAGTGGAGAAGCGAGCCAACTTTCAACGCAAAGGTCTCGAGTTCAAACCCCCACATAGTAGAGAGCTAGATGCTTTCCTGATTTCAGAATTTATCAACACCAGCGACAACTTTGTCAACCGCAGCGCACGCAGCCGCCGTTTCCATTCTCAAAATCTTTCCTTCCATACTACTACCCCTACCCCCAAACCCGTACTAATAAAAAAAAGTTCACATACATTTTTGCAATTTTTTTTAAATCCACAACATTTTTTAAATATTACTGCAACATTGCAGCAATATTGCTGCAATGTTTCATAATATTGCATAATATTTCATAATGTTTCTGCAATATTGCTGCAATTACCCTGCACGGACATAGGAATATTTCAAATAATATTCCGAACATTACGAAATAATATTCCAGCAATATCCCTGCAATATTATGTGCTGTTGGGGTTGTAGCCTCCTATACGTATACATTCTCTCTTTAGATTCATCAGAATCGCATATCAAATTTCTAGTTTTTAATTTAAATCACAAAACACATCTATATTTAATCCAAAGAATGAAAGAGGACGATATTTATATAAATCTTCTTAGAATAAAAATAGAAAATAGGGGGGCAGTATAAAGTCGCTAAGCTGAAAGATTTATTGTTTTTATTTATTTTTTTTTGTAAAGTTACTAGCAATAAAAATGTCGGGTGATATTTTGCAAGAATGGAAGTGAGAGGGAAACATTACGGTACCTACCATTTTAAAAAGACATACACACTTAACTCAGTTTTATAAAAAAAATGATTATAATTTTTTTAGGTTTATATTTGAACATAAACGGGAAATGATAATTTAATAAAGAAGAGAGTAAACATAGTACTTTTACATTTAATCGTTATTCTTATTGGTTCATATTCGAAAATTTTATTGGTCGATAGAAAATTGAGTGGAATAGTCGGTTAAAAAGCTGTGCCATTAAAAATTACAATATGTACATCAGTGCAAACGCTGAATGATTACATTGTTGGGTTTGCCAACCTGTTCCGAGCTAGCCAACCCTAGTCTATCTCTTACTTGATTAAATTTGAAGGATTATTAATTTTTGATATGCGATGGAGGGTAGAATTCTTATAAATTGGTATTTCTTTTAACTATTTTTTGATTTTTTTTTTTAAATCGTACTTTTCTCAATTTATCTCCTATATCGTATGAAGAAAGTCATAATATAATTTGAACTTCGAATAACTTTTGAAAGAGTGAATTTAACGTAAAATGTAATGAGAACTTTATTGTAGAGCGTCTAATTTCCTTCAAAAATATGTATTGTTCTCTTTTAGAAGCAGATTTGTTTATCAGTTAAAAAATTCCATAGTTGAAAAATCAAATCGTAAAAACAGATCAATGTTCAAGGCAAGATTACATGGAAACGGCTTGTACGAAAATTTCAAATCAGACCTTTTTTGTAGAGAATTTAATTTTCTTCAAAAATATGCATTGTTTATATTTTTTAGGTATATTATTAAGGAGATTTGAGTCAAAGATGCGTGTGGTGTAAAAAAAATGAATTTTTGATGATAGACCTCGGTTTTAAGCATGATTCACAATAATAAATTTACTTTCTTAGAGGGCTAACTTCAACTGTGGAATTTTCGTTAAAAATGCGCGGGCAACTTTCGTTGCCTGATAAAATTTTACTCTCGAAGCGCCAAAAGAAGTATAACTTCAAAAAAGTATCTGTTAAAGCAGTGGTTTCCAACCTTTTTGTACCTGCGCCCCCCTTTAAAAAAAAATTGTTGCGCCCCCTTAATTTTTCTAACAATCTAATTTCATAAATACTCAACTGATATTATAACTTATTTAATGGGTTACAAAATAATATACAATATTATGTAAAAATATACATAAAAATTTTTTGATACCTATTCAACTTTTTTGGTTTGTATTCGAAAATAATATTTTAGAAACAGCTGCATGCCCCCCTTGCAACAGGTTGGAAACCACTGTGTTAAAGAATTAGGAGGAATTTAAATTTGATGTAAGAATCTTGTCAGTAATCATTTTAAACAATCTAGTAGTCTTTTTATTATTTTTTTTTCATGAGGAGTTCACCGAACGAATTAAAAGCTGGTAGTATAGGTGTTAATTTTTTAATTAAAAAAAATTTAAAAAAAAAGACATTTATATGAAATATTTTCTTATTAAAGCGTGCTATTTAAAATAATACAAAGCATCAATTTATTTGTGTAAAAGTGGCCGCCATTTTGATATAAAACGATCCAATTCGCCATTGTGTCCATTAATGTATTCCTAGGTAATGGTTCCTTCCCTTTCCCTTGTGAATATTAGCGTTGTTTGCGGAAATAGCATGGCTTTTGCACCTGGTCGCTTTACCACCCCATTCTAAAACATTTCCACCCTTAATATGACCAATAAAGATGTTTTTCTCTCTCTGCGTTTTGCTTTCTCGCTTTACTAATTTTAGTTCAGTCCAGTTCCGATTTTCCATATTTATTTTGGATCACCCCTCTATTCTTGCGTCTTCTTAATGGTAGATGGGGGTGTTAATATACACATCGTTGCATACAGGAATTGCCTTGGGCGTTTGTTTAATTTTGCTCGTTTGCAATATTCGTTATTGAAATTTAATTAGATTAGCGCAAGGGAATTCTAATTTAATTTTTTTAACTAGAATTGAAAAATATATTATTTTGATTTTATGCCTTAAACTGAGGGTAATTTATCGTCAAATATTATCTTTTGTTCTATTTTCTTATTTATTTTTTGGATTAAGTTTTAATTTTTTTGTTATGAAGCGATGACCTAAAATAAAAATGGGTCGACACTAAAAGACCATACCTAGACTAAGGAGACGTAGAAATAACATAAAATAGTTGTAAAATGTGATCTTTTGCGATCTAAAACATAGGATACGATGATAAAAAGATGATTGTTTCTCGAGGAACCGAAAAAATAGCTAAGGAATGCGATCTGAAGTTTGTGTGTCTTTTGCAGGGCATTTCTTATAGCAGTTTATAAAGTTACTAACTTGTACAAGTTGGACTTGATGCGACAATTCACATTAAAGTTTTGCTTGCTTAAATTAATAAATTAAAACATTCATTTAGTTTAGTTTGTTATTTAAGGTTCTTTCTGCTGTAGGTACCTATCTACATCGAAAAAAAAATTGATTTATTTTTTTCTCTTTAAAATGCAATTCTTGTTTTTAATTATTCCGGTTTCTTAATTCAAAAAGTTACTCTTGAATCGATCAATTCGAACTCTCGCAGAGAGAAACCAAAATATCGCGTACCAAAGCCATACTCTTCAACGAAGCATATTTTTTTTGAATTGAGAATTGAATACTTTTCAAGCAAGATACAAATTTACCCCAAGAAAATTTGCTCTTGGATTAAGAGTCGGCCATTTTGTATGCACAGTAAAACCTCGATTATCCGGACTTCAGTTATACGGATTCGCGATTATTCGGATTGTCGTTGCGAAAATTAAACCTCCGTATTTCTTATTAAATATTTTATTATTTTATTTTGTATTTTGCACTAAACAGTGTTTTTTGGCTTTGTTCATTTTAAGATAATGTGCGACTGTTTTATTTAGTGATTAATATTTGATGGGTTTTTTGTAAACATATACCTAACAATTTGACTAAGTTTTTTCCTATTAAAACGGGACGCTTTGTAATCGTTCTTAAAACCGAGTGTGCACATTCGAGCTCAAAGTGGCACATTCCGATCTCGGGAAAATGAAGCGCGCCGCTCCGCGTCGCGCTTTATTTGCCTCCCTCGCTCGGAAATGTGCCACTTTTCGCTCGAATGCGCACATCCTTGTATTTATTGGATTTGCTTATATTATATTTTTATTCTTCAATTCAAAAAATTAAAAGTCGAATAAATTAGATCTATTTGTTTGAAAAAGGTTAGATATTTTATTCTTTTTGATAAGTTATCATGGTCCTCTTCCGCACGCCTAATTGTAGCGAGCTTGATAAAAATATTTTCAGGTGTATTGTCGAATGTTTACTAATTCGCATTTTTGATTAATTAAAATTGTATTTGATTCAAATTTTCTGAAGTAGATCCTCAAAAAATCAACTAGTTGATTTTTATATCATCTTTTGCAGATTGTTGAAGGTTTATATGTCAAAATTAATATCTCCAAATATTTTTGGGTAATTTTCATTTTTCTAAAAATTATTTACAAATTAGTTTTAAGGCACATTTTGTATACACTGTTGTAATTAGACTTCATTTATGGATTAATTCAATTTTTAAATATAAAAAAATATTTATGTTACATAGGGGGTGCATCAAAATTTTAGAATGACTTGGGTAGGGTATGTTAAAAAAAAGGTTGGGAAATAAGAGTCAAAATTCGGAAAAAATTAAAATATTTTTTTCATCTACGATGAAGTCTCCCATCTAGTCTAGTTTAAAAGTACTAAATTAGAAATGTGGTTTTTGGTAAAAATACCCTACTGTAATTTTTAATTAAAAGAAAAGCGTATAGTGGTACATTTAGTTCAGCTTGATTTAATTAATATTATTTGTAAGAAAGAAGAATTAAGATAGGCAAATTCAATTATTAAGGAGTATATGCACTTTCAAGCGATAACTTTTTCCGAATAGAAAATCTGGATTTGAAGGATTTGTTATTAATATAGTCGAATCCAATTAACACGAAGATGTGCACATTCGCTCGAAAAGTGGCACATTTCCGAGCGAGGGAGGCAAATGAAGCGCGACGCGGAGAGCGGAGATCGGAATGTGCCACTTTGAGCTCGAATGTGCACACTCCGATTTTCGCCACGATTAACAATGATCAATTTACTTTAAAATTCGTTTTTTTCTATACATTCAATTAACCGAATTTTCGATTATCCGAATGAGCTGCAACAATAATTAGTCCGGATAACCGAGTTTCTACTGTATCATTAGAATTATTATTGTAATTAATATATAAAATAATTATTTATTCCTCTCTGCTTATAGTAAAAAATTAAATCGTACATTTTTGTAATTGTCTATGTATATTTTCTTAAACCAAAAATATAAAATTCTTAAATGAAGACGAAATTATTTTTAGTTGAAGAGATTTGTACTTAGTTGAAAAATTGGATTGTATCGACTGAAGATAATATGCTTTTGAATCAAGTAGGTATAAGCAGTTATCGATCGAAGAAAAAAGTATCTCAAAACAAGGATATTAAAACCAAGAAGAGCAATTCTTGAGGGGAAAAATATTTTTCTTTGCAATGAATCAAAATTATTTGTCTTGAATCAAGTTAATTTTTTTTCCGTGTAGGTATAGTTAATATATAACATAACTACAAACTTTACAATTTATATGTTTAAATAATACTAGGGCGCATTTTAGAAATTTAAAAATAAAATGTACCGTGACAAGGAAACATCGGTGTTTAAGTTTTTGTCTTATATCAAGTAAAACAGTTTCAAAATTCGAACCAACTGGCAAGTCTTCAATAAAAAAAAACGGATATAAAGAAAATAATAATAATTTAATTTGTTTATTATTATACATATAATATTTTTTCTAACAAGACGAGCATTTACTGTTGTCTTCTTTTACAATGAATTTACTATTTATATCAAAAACATTTTCAGAAATCTATACAAATTAATTCCAGTTTAATGTTATACTTTTGCTAATTCTAAAATTTTTAGGGTTTGGTTTTGAACATGTGGAAATTTAACTTGGCTCTTATCATAAGTAGAATTTTTAAATGTTAATTTGTTTTTTTCAAATTTAAAGGTAATTTTAAACTAACTCAATTTTTTTTTGTTTCAGGTGAGTGACGTTACATTCCTAAAAGATGATTATGTGGGTAAAGTATAATAAAAATTCTTAGAATCTCTTTTGCTCAAAAATTACTGAATAGTATTACAATCTGATTTTACATCAAAATATTGTCTAAAAAAAAGCAAGTCACATTTTTTAAAATTTAATGAAGAAATGCATTCCAAAACTTTAACAAATCTGAATGATTTTGTAAATACATAGAAAGTTAAATAATGAGAAGGAAAGGGTTGAGTTTTCATGTGCAAATAAAAAAGGCGAAACCTCCGAAGTTAGTCGGTTGTATGTAAAACGTCTTCGAAGTTTTTAGAAAATGTTGAACTAAAAGTTTGCTTGCACAAAAAATACACAAAAGTTTTTTTCTTTATCCTTTCGGTTGCTAGATACATCATTCAATTAAAACCTAAAAACTTTCTTTAGTTTTTCTTCGCTTTAACGTGTAAATTAATTATTTTTTGTTTTGAAAGATTAATTGTCTAATACGCTTTAAAAAAAACCCAGAAACGAAAATTCGATGCCAAACTTTCTCGCGTATCAAGTGTAATCGAAAGGTTTCGGTGTTATGCAAAAATTAATTTTTCTAGAAACATTTATAAATCAAAACTTTTCAAGTAATGGAAGCTAAATTTTAAGCTTTGGTTTGATTTCAGCAATGAAAATTTAGTGATGGAGAAAGTTTTATAACGAACTATAAAGACGAGCACAGTGTAAATGAAATTAATTAAAATTAGCAATTGTAATTACTTAATTGTTCTAAAACTTATAAATCTCCTAATGAAAAAGTTGTAGATAAAGTAAGTCATTTTCATTCGATTTTATTTAATAATGGGAGTGGGATAATTCTTGGAATGCATTATTAAAATAATCCTTCCAATGTCAATTAAAACTTTGCATTCCTTATTATAAAACTTTAATAAATTTAAATCTTGATTCCAATTTTAGTTATTTTACGTTTGATGGCTTTTCTACACTTTTATGCACACATTCGAAATGATTGTTTAACGGAGATATTCAATATTTAGTCAAATATATTTATTAGCGTGTTTCATATTTAGATGATATTTTTTTTCTGTCCTACCTGAAACTGAAAATTTGATAGTTTATAGAAGAAAAAAAAACTCGATTTCCCATTTAAATAACACAGGAAATTTTTTTTTGTTTCAACCTAATTTTTGGCATTAAAAAAATGTTTTTTTCGAAAAATGAGTATTAAGCCTTTGTAGGGCTTTAATTTTCTTCAAAAAAGGTTCTATGAGCTTAAGCTCTACGACCAATAGTTTTTTTGACAGAGCTTGAAAGGTGAACTTTAATAAAAATTGTATCAAATCTCTTATAATTTGGAATTTATTGCTCTTACATACAAAAATAACTTATAATAAACGCTATAAGGCTCATAAATTTTTAATTTTTGGAAGTACTCACTGAATTGCCGTAATGTAATATAATTTTTTTTCAACAGTATCAATGAAATCATGACACACATGGAAGAAAATTCAATTTTTTGCGCATATTTTATTCAACGGTTCCATTCTAATTATTGGTCGTAGAGCTTAAGCTTATGGGCACTTTTTTGTAGCAAATTGAATGCTCTACAAAGGCTTTAACACTCATTTTTCGAAAAGAAAAATTTTGAATACCGAAAAATGAGTTGAAATCAAAAAAAATTTGTGTTATTTCAATGGGAAATCGAAGCCTCTAATTCACTTAGAATTTTTTTTCCAACGGGAATTTTTTTCTTCTATAAACTATCTTTCCAGATAAGACAGAAAAAATAAAAATATTGCTTAAAAATGGAACACCCTATTATTTATATTCCATATAGTTTTTACAAAAATGTGTAAGTATTTTTTTTTCTAATGTTGATTTCCGATTGGCTTTTTTCATTGTTTGTTACTAATCCCTCATAATGTTAATTTTGACTGTTGTGATTGAGTTCAAAATGTGTATATTTTGATAACTTATATACATCTAAACTTTTTACAATATCACTTTGGTCATGCATATTTTACATTTAGGGTGTATTTTCCATCCAATGTGAAATCAGTGGTTCGGAAATGGTCAGGTATCGGTCACCTATACATACATAAATATTATTCAAAGCTTGACAGCTGCATAAAATATAAATTAGGATAATACAAAAAAAAACAGATCTGAAATTAGGGGCAAACGGAGGTCATTAAAAAATATTAGTTAGTGAAATGGTTTTGTCTAATTTTGCATATAGGGGAGAAATGGAAAATGGGAGTGAGCGAGCAGTGGTGATCACCTACCTATATAATTAAAAAACGAAACGTGTTAATAAAAGTAAATACAAATAGAATTGACGTGTTACACTCTTTTGGATAGCACCCGCAGTATGGACTAGTTTGCGCTTCGTGTGGAAAGAGACAAGTCTATTTTGTTTTACTGTTATTTTTCTATTATTTCGCACGTGTGGAAATTAAGGGTAAGTTCCAAATATGACAGTTTTCAACAGTTAAATTTGACGGTAGTCATAGAATAAAAGGTTTTTAAACGATTGGAGACAAATCTCATTAATTTATATTTAAAACTTTTTTTAATGTTATTGATTGCGAGTAATGGGAGTCCCCTAACGATCATATGCGTTTTCTTCTGTGAAATCTTTTAATTTTATTCTATAGAAATGACGCACAGAAAACAGAAAAGTCCAAACGGTCTAACTAGAGGCACACCTAAAATATTTTTTTTGGGGAACGGAGAGAGGGATTGGTTATTTTTTATAGTTTTGGTTCTTTGTTTTAAATTATTATTTTGTATTTTTATTTTATGCCATAACGATTTGTTCTCGCAGTTGATTTGTACTTAATTGTCAAGGGCTGCAGTTTGTCCTAGAGTGGCTATGAGGAACCACCTTTTAAGTGCGTCATTAAATTTTCTATTAAATTGCTGGAAGAAATGCATTATTTTGCAGGATATTTGATAAAAATAACTAACTGGTGTACAGATACAATGCGTTTGGTCTATGGGGTGATGTGCGTGATTATTATTAAAAATTACATGACAATACATAGTGACCACCTTTGCCAAAAAATTAATAAAAGCAAATTATTCGCATAATCGCTTATCCGGATAAAAATTGCAAAACACAAGTTTATAAAACAACGTCGTTCTTTATTTTGAAATTAAAAAAAAAACTATAAAAATTGTACTACAAGAATGTTTTATTTAAAAATTACCAGTAATAATGAAGAATATGTTGTTAATTTAACTATATGCAATATTAAATAAAATTTAATTTTGTACAGTATGAATTGTACAATTTTATGACACGATGCGTATCAGAAGACTAAGGTTGGACGTGCGTTACCGTAGACTCAACATAACATGGAGGATTAGTGATGATCTAGGGTTGGCAAGGAAATATATTGTAAATGAACGGAATAATATATCGTTTTATGTCGATTCAAAGGTATTTTCCAAAACAGATTCTTTTTCTGTTTTTAGGCATTTGTTGCTCGGTAGTGCACATAATCATCTCCTTTTCTTTCTACTTTTGTTTCTCTTTCGCTATTCGTCTCTATTTGTCATTCGTATGCCATTTTCTCATCGTTTAGGTGTGGTCTAACCGATACTTCTTTTTTGTGGTCTTGGGTCCCAGGGAAGCACTGTGTCCATTTATCTTTCCCTTATATCTATTATGTGTTCCACCCAGCTCTATTTTTATTTCGTAATTCCATCTGTTATATTTTTAACCATTGTTCCTTTCTTTAAGAGGAAACGTGGTGCAAGTGGTTTAGTGTTTGGGCTGCTGCGTTACCGACGTGGGTGCGAAGTGGTTCGAATCCTCGCGCTAATCATCAAAATTTTCACGCTTTTTTTCTCTTCGCTAAGGTTAAACACCTAGCAATAGTTAAATTTACTCGAAAAGTTTCCCTAGATATTACCGCAGTTCGGAACCCACGTAAAAATGTAGGTCCCTTGAATCTTCGAAATACTACTTCATTCACAACAAAAGTACAAGCGAAGAAATCACCTAATCCTGGACACGGGTAACAAAATAGGTGTTATATATATCTTGTCCTTAACTATTTGTTTGTTTTCCCGCCTCTTTGAAACACTGTTGCCATATAGGTACTGAAGAAGAAACGCCATTGTGTTGGCCATTTTAGCACAATAAGGAATGACGCTATACAATTGGGAAAACTTTGTCAAAAATTGATAGAAGGAAAAAAACCGAAATAATTAATTGTCTAACTCAATCTCAATACGTAAAACGGCGTTTTACATGAAGACTTGAAATTGAAATGAAAACCATTCTGTATTCATTATAATTGAATTAATAGAATTAATGACAAAATATAAATACATAATAGAAGTCTAAATAGAAAATTTTATTGTTTTGGTCAGCATTTTTATGAAAAATAGTGTTTTTTTGAAGGTGCCATCATTTAGATAAAGTTGCACGGAGAAAAAAATATCGTTATAATAACCATACGTATCCCTATTTTAGCTATCCGTTGGATAGTTATCTTTTACAGGGATACGTCGTATAGCTAATTTAGCTATCCAGAGTTTCCTTATTGCGGATCGTTATAGTAACGATCCGTATTACTGTTTTAGACATTCAAAAGATTCTTGTATAGTGATTTAACGGATATGCACGGAGAACAAAATATCGTTCTAATAACCATACGTATCCCTATTATAGCTATTCAAATCCTCAAATTAACTATACAGTTACCTACACGACGGATACTGCACACGTTCACGAGAGCTTTTCGTTTGAATGCTTGAATCAAATAAATGAATCCTTATTATAAGTATACTATGTAGAGCTGTTTTGATCATACTATGAATTGTCAAATTGACTTATAAATATCGTTAAATTAGACATTCGAATCCTTGTCAGAACAATACTTCAATTGGGTATACGTTAGATAGTTATATTAAGGATATTTTTTTCTCCGTGTGGTAGTTATTAGTACAGACAGATTTAGCACTCCAAATCCATACTTTCAAAATTTTCAATTTAGTAGGGGAGACCGGGTATGGTTGTCTCACGGGTAGGTTGTTACAAAAGCCATAACAGCAAACCTAATGAATTAATAAATTTGTTTACCCGTGTCAAAGAAGCCCGAGCACAATACCTCCTTGCGTAGGGGGAAAGTGGCATGAAACAGCCAAGTTTTGAAAGAGCCATTATCAATTACGCGGTAGTTTTCATACGAATCGTTGATGTATTATTATTTTAAGATAGCAACACTAGCCAGATATCCCCCACAAAAATTTGACCGTTCACCGTCAATAAACGGCGCCGATACGACGTATTGAAGATTTTGTCGTCGAAAAGTAAGGTTTTGAGTTCAGTTTATTTGTTTTCTAACGCCTATACGTACAAAACTAATAATAATATGATTACACTATAATTTTATAGATATATTAGGCCTTCTAATAACGTATATATTTTGTAGACTAATCTTTGATTTCATAGTAATTTTCGAGATTTTGTTTCTTGAGAGAATATGTTTTGAAATAGCCGGACTGCAGTGTAATGAAAAAGCCACTTTTTAATTGCATAAAATGCAATAATAATTGTAGTAACAGCAATCAAGAGTGGTACCGATGCAAAGTTGTAATGGTTGGGCATATAAATCCTGTGGCGTAAAAGGGAAATTGCATTATTTTTGCTAAAAACGTTTTTAAGTTTTTGCAATGATTGATCTCAAACGTCAAATTTTTTGACAGTTTCTTAGATTTATGTAAGTAAATGTTTTATCGAGAGTTTGCGTTATTTAAAACGTTTTATAATTATATAAGATCTAAAATTATAGCTTAAGATTATTATTAAATAATATCTTCGTTAATGTGCAGTTTTAATCTTGTAATAAGAACATGGCTTTTTCAAAACTTGGGTTGGCTCTTTCAATACCTATAGGTTATGAAAAAGCCAAATTTTATTTTTTTTATGAATGATTAGAAGTCGAAAAATATGGTTAATTTTGAAAAATGTTTTATGACATTACGTACATAAATGCATGAACAATTACAGATTTAAAAAAAAAATTGATTTATTTATGTCCTTCTATATTATTTATCCCTTTTTTTAAAATTGGCTGTTTCATGCCACTTTCCCCCTACTTCACTTCAGTTCGCTTTGAAATACCGTAAAAGAAATATATGCGTTCGTTTTTTTTGTACAGTTAAAGTAATTTTTTGTAAATCTGTGTTGAGTCTCGTAAGTACGTATATTTAAATTTTGCATAGTGATATACTTTTTCTTGTATTTGGGATGTTTAAGATATGCTTCATGATATTCATATGGTTTATTAAATGACCATTGATTTAAATTTATTTTGGGAGTTAATTGTCTAAAACTGTTTTAGGGAAAGTTGTGTCAAGTTAACGGGGACTAGTTGTCACCTGTACAAAGCAACACCATAAATATGTGCAGCCTTTTTTATTGGTTTCTAGGGGTCTTACTACATAAACGATTGGCTGTAATTATATTTCTGTCATTTTTGTTAGCATAACCTAAGTTCGTTAGATAGAAGTTACTATTCGCTCACAGCAAATATTTTTTAATTTTTTTAATTATGAATAAGATATTTTTCGTTCCGTTCTTAGGTAAAATTTCTTACAAACAACATTTTACCTTTAATAAAAATAGGCATTTGTTTTGTCGTTTAATATTTTTTCTTTTATTTAGTATGCAACTACTTACCCCTTAAACTATAATATGTTCTCATTAGATAATGGTAGATAAAAAGTCTTAATTTTTTCTTAAACTAGAATAAATACACTATCTATTGATATATAAATGTCATTGATAAATTAAGACCATGGGCTCTATAAATGCAAAAGAACAAAAATTGAGACTTCCAACCCCGGTCTGCCTTACCAAATCTGTATACCTACTGTTTTGCACTAAAGCTTTCAATTTAGTCTATTTTTTATTTATTTATCGATTTAAAAAAAAACCTTCAAAAAGTTATTATGCAATTCTCGGTTTTCGAAAACTTTGCAATGTTTTAAGCGGGTAATTAATATTTTATCTACATTTAACATATAGTAGTTTATTAACATTTATACTCTTATAATACGTACAAACTTTGTACAACTGTTGTATTTATTCTTTCAAGTTGTATATGCTACTTTTTTTAATTCCCCTTATAGATATGTTACTTAAGATTATGTTTCCCTAAAAAAATGTCCAAAATTTGTATGTAGGTATGCAAAAAATAGAAGATTCGTTTTGGATGTAAAAAATCAACAAAAATAATGCAATAAATCATGGGCAAATTTATGTACTGCAGGTGTTATATAAAGTAGGTGTTTGTTTGAAAACAAAACGAGTCACTAATTTATGATCATAAAAATTAGACAAAAGTAATCTACGTTTCTTATGAGAGAGACTCTGTTTCTGTGTTAGAAAGGCAAAAGGTTACAGCCTTTAAAAACAATGAAGTATTTATGCTAAATCATACAAAAATAAATAAATGCCCATTACAACCAGTGCTATATCACATTATACCTACTCGTTAACAGTTTGGGCGACGATGGGCCAATATGCACATTTATTTGGCAGCTAAAAATGTTCATTTGTAACTGAACTATATTTATTACTTTCGTTTGCTTTTCGTAATAATTAGTTGTGAAGTAAAATTGTTGATAAGTAGATCTTGAAGATTATTCGTTCTATAACAATGTAAATAAGCCAATAATTCAGCAATTTTTTTGTGTTGTGTCTCAAATTTTTAATTTCTGCGTTGGGGCTAAAAGTTACAACTAGTGAGATTAAATTTAACATGCAATTTGTAGCAAAATTGTTAATTTCAATTATTTTTGTCATATACTTGACAACTTTTAGTGAACGAATCGCAATTGAAATCGTTTTAAATAGAATATAAAATCTTTATTATGACTAATTCTGTAGACGATTTTTACATTCCACGGCTATCGTGGTCCAAAGATCACAATGGCTTGTGTAACGATCGAAATAAATGGTAATTTGATGGCGAGAGGTCAGAGTTATATAGTAGTTGTTCTACTATGGCTCGAATAATTTTTGACGAGTTAGTGAAGATGTGTAAGGTCTATCGTTGTCATGGTAGAACATAATGTCTTCACGATCAACCAATTCTGGACTTATATCTTTAATTGCTTCTTCCAATTTCATTAGTTGCTGACAGTAAACATCTGAATTCATCATTTGGTTCCTTGCAAGTACACTGTTAAAAATGTTTGTAAATTTACTACATTTTTATTAAGCAATTGCATAGTAAAATTACAAACTTTTGTATTGTATTGGAATTTTAACACGCATTTGTTGTAATATTACATTTTGTAATAGCTAGAGTACTAAGCAGGTTGCAATTTTACAAATGTTTTGTATTCGTCAGATACTTATTGTAATTTTACAATTCTAAGTTGTAGGATTAAATCTAATGTTTTGTAAAATTACTAATGTAACACGCGCTCTACTAAACCATCTCCCTTCGCACAACACGCCCCCACTCTAATACGCGACACCCCTACTAGAGGGCGCACCATCAAATCGTCACAAAACGACACTACGCCCGCATACTATTTAAAGGGCTGTCGCGGAGCCAAACAAGCATTCGTAAACCCAACGTTCTACGAGTCATCTGCACCTTCGAAGAGTTGACCTGAGCTTTTTACAACAAAACAACGGTCCTCTTCAGGACCAGGGACAACGAACATACGGATCAAGTAGCCAGCGCTGCCACCGTCAGAAGACGTTCAATCGACTTCGGATCGACCCTACGCCCGCTACACTAACCAATATTTGCAATTATAAATCATTATTTTTTGTTTGGATTTTTACAATATTTCAATCTAGTCATGAACGCTATCTGTTTTTACAATTCCCAATTGTAATTTCGAGTATACAAGTTTGTAAAATTACAATAAAGTTTTTTAAAATTACAACAAAGTTTTGCAAAATTACAACAAAGTTTTGTAAAATTACAACACACTTTTGTATAATTACAATACATTTGGCTTAGAAAAATTACGAATAATGTATAGTGATATTACTAAGCATAGTTCCAATAAATGATTAGTAATTTTGCGACTGATGATTTGTAATAATTTGAAACAGTTGTGTAGTAAAATTACAAGACTGAGTTCCATAATTACAAAAGGGTGGTGCGTAAAAACTTCCTACACAACTTTAGTAAAATTACTATGGAAATTTCTAACAGTGTAGCTCATCCCACCAAACTGAAAGCATGATCTTTTTTTGATGTGATTCAGAATTTGTTATGACTTGTGCTGGTTCATCACGCATGGACCATGATCGTTTTCTAATAATATTGTAGACAACTCATTTTTTATCACTACTTATGATTTGTTTTAAAAAAGGACCGATTTCGTTGTATTTAAGGTACATATCACAAATACTTATTCGTTGTGTTAAATAAATCTCTTTCAATTCATTTAGAATCTAATTATCGAGTGTCTGATACATTTGATCTCTCTCACAGTTACATATATGGCGCTCTGCTTCAATTATAGATTTGATCATTATTAACTTCAGTTGGGAGACCAGAACATTGCTCATATTTAAGTAAAACATTTCCAATACAAAGTTTTCTAAACCAATTCTGACACATGCGTTCTGTTAAGCATTCATCACAATAAACGTTTTTGTGAGCCTCAGAAGCTTTCTTGTCTTTGCAGAAATAAAAAAGCAAAATAGGACCAAAATTTTCGTTTTTGTACTCTATGTTAAAGTTGACACTGTATTAACAAATGTAAACCAAATGCCAAATAATTTGTTTCTAAAGTAACTTAATAGTTACTACTATTAGGTAAGTGTCAAATGGAAAATTTTGTAACATTAACCGAAGCTATAAAAAAAAATATAACGCTATCGATTCGTAAAACCCGAAATTACTTTCTTGCGAACCCAATAGATACGGTTAACTTGAATTAAACTTTTTGATCTGCTTAGCGCTATGTATATCTTTATGACAGATTTCAATAAATCTATTGATATTCATTGTTTTTACGATAAACTTGATAATGAAGAACTTGCAATAAGTAATCAGCTGTGAGAGTCAGGAGTTGATTAATATTTTGTATCAGTTCTTATGAAGAATATTGTTTCTATTTACAAACATTTTTGTTTATGAACGACCTCCAGGAACGAATTAAGTTCTCAAATGGAGGTTTGATTGTTAATTAAGAATAACAAATATAAACAATTGATATGGCGACATATGGTAACATAATATTGTAACTTTTTACACCGTAGAGTGTAACAGTTCGCCCCGTAAGTTGGGGCAAAAGTTACACTCGCGAGTTCTGCAAGTTGACGAATATCATATAGAGACGTTTTGGTCATGCTCTTCTCCCCTCATTAATGAAACTCTTCCATGGTCTTCTCAATAAAATTGTTTAAATTTATATAAAAGGCATAAAATGCTTATGAAAACAGAGCTTGCTATAGTTCGATTTTGTCATTGTGAAACACTTTTTACAGTTTCAAAAAAAAAGCTAAGTTGGGGCTGAAATTTAAATGCTACAATAAAATTTAGAGATGAATAACGAATATGAATAAGTTTTGCGATAAAAGAATAGGTTTTTCGAAAATCAAAAGTCGAATGTAGAAACTACGCATTTGCAAAATAAATTGCGTCGTAAAATAGGGTCTCCTTGGTGGCCCGCGACCGGCCATCTTACGTTCATTTCGCGGGGCGGAGACTTCGCGACCAATGACTAGTATTCGCGAACTTGTTAAACTCGATCCATGGTTTGCCGACATTACATATTGCGGATTTTATATCGCACTTTTATTCCCATTTAATTACAAACACTACGCAGCAGGCTTTCTCCGGCTAAATTTTCGGTTTTTAGTCAATTTTATTATTTCTGCGACCTTTATCGACAAATTTCAAAGTTGGAATCGTAAAGGGTTCAGTTAACTTTCGAAAACTTCGATGACTTCTGAAGTTTTCTAAGTTTTTTTTCTTTCATAAAAAATAGCCATTTGCACAGTTTAGGAAACTGTTAACTAATTTTTTGTAAATTTTTTTGTCAAGAATGCCATTTAATCATTTTTAATTTCAAAAATTGAAATATTATTTACCAAAGGAAAATACATAGATTATTTAATTGTTAAGCATTCGTTATTTTGGGTTTAGTTTTAAGTTATGAAAATTTGTAAGTTTTTCTCAGAAATTTCGCTTGTAATAATCGAGGAACAAATAAGGCACAGACGTTCATTTAACGGCATTTCAATTTCTTTCACGTTTTCTATTTATTTTAAAAACATTGGCTATTGTTATCCTAACTAAAATGCATTTCGTGCTAAAATGTTTGTCTTTGAAAAATTAAAAGCAGGAGCTTGTTTAAAATTGGTCTTATTAAAATTTTCGATGATTGTTATCGAAACTTTGGGGCAATATTGAAATTTTAATTTTCATAAACATTAATTACATCAATTCACTTTCGTAATGCGATTTGGAGCTTTCAGGAGCTTAAACAGCTCGCACAACTCGCTTTTAGCTTATCAAAACTCAACAGGTTTGAACTAATATTTTAAAGAATTGTTTTATAATTTTCATTGAACACTTGATGTTAATTATTTTTTAGCCCATAATTGAAATGTGAGAGTTTAAAAGCTAATAATTTTTTTTTTAATTTTGAGTGATATCTGTTTAAATTAATATTTTATTATAACTATAAAATATATTTCCTGTTCGTACTACAGAGGTAAAACGTTTAAAATGTCAGAATTACAAGACCGATGGAATTACTGGGGTGTTCGAACTATCTAAGTTGTTCTGTATATTGATACATAAATAAGTACCTTAAAAGTAATTATAGGGAAATCTGAAACAGAACCGAAAGTTGATGTTTTCAAAATTGAACTAATTTTAAAATCATGAAAGAAATTAAAATATTCTTTCTATACATACACTGTTAAAAAATGTATATTGCAATTTTACAGAACATGCCTAAGAAGTTTTTTTTGCAAAGCAGTTTTGCAATAATAAATCTGGTATTGTCATTTTACAAAACATTTTACTGTATTTACCATTACAATTATAAAAAATTGAATGGTAATTTTACTACACAATTTAGAGCAACTTAATTTGGGAATATTATAAAACTACTATATAACTATCAATGTCAATCTTTCGATATAAATATAATTATAGACAAGTCTGTAATAGAACTGAAAGATTGTGTTTTGAAAAATTTAAGAAAGAAATTAAGATATTTTATATTTATGGAATATTCTATATTTGTGTAAAACAACTAACACATGTTGAAATGTTTGTAAAGTATTACATTTGAGGATCTCCTACTTTGACATTGACTGTTAATTTTGAAAAATAGAACGCTGTAGACAAAATTAAAGAGCACTTAAAGAATGAAGAATGCAAAATTAACAAATCTTACTTTTAAGTGTGAAATCAAGTAAAAGAAACTTTTCTATACATATTCTAAAAATAAATTCTCAGTATACAGAATTTTTACAAAATTACTTTTTACAAAAGGATCCCAGGTAAGAATAAAAGACTGAACCAGGGTCGGTTCAGACCAGGCCAAATGGTCGCGATGCGCGGACGAACGTTGGCATTATTGGTCAAGGTTTGGTGAAACGTTTGGACGATGTTCTATGATCGAGTATTGGTATACGATAAGGTCAAGCCCTCTCCGAGTAACCAAACCTGGTAAAAACTTTGGTAATTCAAGTTGCCAAGCTTGATCCAACCCTTGGGTGTCTAAATCTTTGGCGACATACAACGAATTGTTGAATGTAATATCGGTTCTATAAAAAGGGATCTCAAAATGTGCGTTTTATCGCTTGTTTACACGTTCCAATCATTCATCCGTTTTTATATCCCATTTGGATCTCATTTCCAACCTTTATCTTCGTTTAGTATCAGGTAACAATCCATTATACTCTGATAAGGTGGAAACTTAGTTGACGTTATGATTGTTTTAGACTTGAACCGATTTATAGAATTAGCCTTGGTTTAACTAAACTACCAAGTTTTGGGGTTATAAGTTTCCTAGGCTTGGACCTAACCTTGGAGCAGCTGAATTGACAAGGCTTGGCGTTATAGTTTCACCAGACTTAAATCAACCCTTGGGCCTAGTCTAAACTGCCAAAGTTTGGTATTATAGTTTTAGCAGACGAGTGTCAACCCTCGACAGTACTTTAGGTGAACTAAATTAGTGTTGCTATTGTGCGAAGCGACAACCCAATTTTGGACTAAGCTTGAACGAGACTTTGGCGCAGCGTGCATATCAAGGCTCCGTGATTAACAATTGTACCCAGTTTGGTCTAATTGTCTAAGTGTTGAAGAAGAAGGCTGATTGCGAAAAATTATTGGACGAGACCATTCTTCTTTATTAGTTCATCAATTTAAAATCAACTTTGTTATTTCTTTTCAATTGTAGTGAGTTATGTCAACTTAAATGTCAATGTTAGAACTGTTAGGAAGGAGTTTGTGTATGCTGAACTTTTTTCAAGTAAACAGTTGATAATAAATAAAAATTAAGATCAGCATTTAGTATACAGTTTTTAGAATGAACAACGAATTAAAGGGAAAATGTCTTGTTTTTGATTAAAAAAAAGTAATAATGATTGAATCTGAGGAATATGACGCATATAAAAGTCTAAAAGGGCCAATATTGAATATATATTATTGTACTCATAGAGACTCCTAAGACTGAATAGTGAAGTGATTCATGGTTGCCGTTTCTGGTAAGGAAGTGGGCATCGTGTAAACCAGTGAAAAAATGAATTGTTTCACGAATAGGATTTTTTAGGGAACATTGTCTTGCTGTCTGCTGAAAAAGAAATGTCATCGATGTGGCGATTTCAACAACCCCACCTTTACGACCAGAATTGTCAAAAAATGGTTAGGAGCAAAAAAAAACAGCGTATATGTAAACACCACAGAAAGGTCGTGTACGCAGGGCTTGTCAAACATTTATAAATTGAAGTCTTTCATCTATAACTCAATTACTAAAAGCGACAAAACAGGAATGGAAACCAATACCGTACTCAATTATAACTAAATTAATAGAGTCAATACCCCGAAAAGATACGCTGGAGGTTATTAAAATAAAATATTTTTAATAGAATTCGTTTTCAAGAAAAAAATAGTGCCCATTTACACATTTTTAAAATTAATAATAAAATTTCATCTACCCCCGCAGTTTCGGTTGTTATCGAACGCATCATATTTGTAAAGTGTTGTTTTCTCAGGTTTATAGAGGGATAAAGGAGTAAATTTTCCAGGTTACTGAATTACCTGCAAACTGCACGTCGTTTTATTTGCATTAAAGCTGTCTTTACAAACTATGGTTGAAGTTCGCTTCTGATGTAACATGACAATGTTACAACTGGTTTAGGAAACACAATACCAAGCACCAACTTTCTGCCAACATCTTAAAGCTGAACACATCAGATTGCAACATTTTTCAAAATTCTCAACCTACTTATTTAAGGGTGTTTTATTAAAAAGTAATGCAGGTTAAATTTTTTACTACATTTGTATTTGGATAAAGTTACATAGTTACATATATTATAGTTACAATGACTATTAAAATACAGAAGGAAAATGATAAATAGAGCTTTGTTATTAATTTTATTTAAATGCTATTTATTTTTAAAACTATAAGTTCATCGAATAGAATAAATTCATATTTGAATTTATAAACACTTTAGATTTATCTTATACTGTTGATTAGTTAACAAAAAATGAAATACAGTCGAACTTCGATAAGTCGAAGTTAAAGGAAAACTAAAAATAATTCGAGTTATTAAAAAACTCGACTTAAATATCATATCTATATTTACCATCTTTTATACAAAATAACCAAAATTTGTAAACAATTATTAACATTATTTATTGTTATTAAGTATTTTGGTAATATAGTTGTTTACGTTTTATTTATTGTTGGATTGAAAGTAACCTAAAATTGCCTTGTGCTTCATTGATCCAAAATGTTGGGTTTCTACAAATTTTTCCAATGATTTGAAACCGAAATATTTTTACTACTTGTATACCAAAACCATTCAATCATAGCTTTTTCCAAGTTGGAAAAAGGACACTCTTTTAGTGTTTTTTTAATTTTCGTTTACACTCTTGTTGCTCGGTAAATCATTTTAGAAAAAGTATTTAATTTTTTTAGATTTTTCTATTACATACTATTATAAACTATAAATAACAAAATATATATTTGATCGTATTCATGCTCGACGAATAACGAGTAGAACAAAAACAAAAAGGCAAAAATATACTCTTTCCTTGTAAAAGAAACGGTAAAACCATCTTAAATTTCATAACTGTTGAAAAGCATTTAAACATAAAATAGTATTTCAATCCAATTGAAGTGCCGTCGTCAAAATCTGTGTAGTATGAAACCTTTTCATCCTATTTTACAATAGTCATTTTGACCAGCAATAACATCGAACAAACCCGTTCTTTAATCCTACCAGGTATTGTACTTTTATGAAAAGTTGTAAAATTTAACTTCGAGTTATCGAAATATTTAGTCATAGAAACTCAAATTTAGGGAATTGTAAAAGACTTCGTCTTATCAAAAAATTCGAGTTATCGATATAAAATATTAACATTGAAATAGGCAAGTTCTAGGGAAACAGGTTCGAGTTCGAGTTATCAAAAATTCGGCTTATCGAGGTTCGACTGTATTTTTCTAAATAATTGTAATTTTTGTTATTCTTTGGGTTCTACAGGATATAAAAGCAAATCTACGATTTGTATTATTTTTCATCGATCACTATAAATCATTAATTTTTTAGATTTTCAAAATTTTGTATTAGTAGGGGAGAAGGGGGTCAATTGAACCAAAAAATGTTCAAGAATTTTTTTTTCGATGAATAAAACCAAAATAATAATTTTTTTTTTCATGGATCAATAGTTTATTTTATTCATTATCATTTTCATGTGAATTAGTCAACAAATAATACAAATTTCCAATAAATGTTCAATTGTGCAACGGCGTCGAATGGTTCAATCGTCTCTCCCGTGGGGGCAATTGAACTAACAGTGCCTAACATAAAAACAAATATTTTCAATAAAGATATTATTATTTATTTAATCTTTAACCTTATATTACTTATTTTTGATGAAACTTATTATATTATATATCATAATAATCAACACTTTCACGTACTTTTATCGACAAAATTATTTTTTTTTTGTTAGTTTTTTTTTTAACCTTCTTTGGCTTTTCAGTTAAATTCATTTTTTTTTTGGTCTTTTAATATCACTGATTTTCCTTTCAATTTCTAATTTTTCGGGAGTATCGGTGTATATTGCAGTTTTGCCTCATACACGACCCTTTCTAGTATTTTGACTAGATGTAGCTTTGGGTAAAGGACGTATTAGTGAGGGAGTAAGAATAACAGCTTCTTGTATTTGATTAGTTTTGTCGTGTAGAATACCGTTGTTGCCATCATTTGGAGACAATAGGTTCAGCTAAAAAATTATTTTGTCTGAAAGCTAAATTTTCTGTTGATTAAACATTACAACAACAAACGCTACATTTTTATTTTTGTGAATATTTTCATTTGTAAGCCGAGATGCGCGCGCAAGTCTGATGCTCACAGTGGTTCAATCGCCCCCGAAATTGATGGTTGAATTGTCCCCATATGACGATTTTGTAGTAATTAGTGTAAAATAAATTATTAAGAGAACTATTTTGCAAAGAATCGATAGAGAATTTAAATAATATACATGTATAAAGACATAACAATTAAAATTTTGTCATTAAAAATGAAAATTACAATATTATAAAAAAATGTGTCGAGAGCTGAAAAATAACTTTGACATACTAAAAAACACGAAAACTCGATATTGAAAGATTAAATTATCATAATGATTTGAAATTTTGTGCAAACCAAGCTGTCGCATATTCGAAACCAATTTTGAGGACGACTCATTTTTTTGATTTTTTCGATTTTTTAAGCCCACTGGTTCAATTGCCCCGTGGTTCAATTGACCCCCTCCCCCCTAATTCAATTTTTTTAAATTGGTTGTTTTGCTTATGGATTTTATAAACGTTAGTAAAAAAGAAACGATGATTAATAATCGTTTTCTTCAAATTTAACGAACAACAGCCATTTAAAACGTGAGCAATAAAATTTCAGATTAGTAATAGTAATAGTTGAAGCTATTATTAAAAAGAATCAATAACGCTCTATATTTAAATGAATTGTCTTAAAAAAAAAGTAAATGTCACAACTTTTTAACTTCAAATGCGAAAAGAATCTGACCTTTCTTGGGGAAATTGTTGCTAAAGAACAAAAAATAAAAATCATTCTTTTTTGGAGTCGTTCCATGTAACGGAAGTTACAATCGTACAATGTCTTTTTTTACGCATACAAACCCTTGATGGAGAAACGCAAAATATATTATTATTTAGGAATCAGTACTGCTATTAAACTGTACTTAGACACGGTTAAAAAATGGTACTATTGATATTTTGTAGATAAAGCTATGTGTTGAAATGTACCGGTTTTAATAAAATATGCAATTGTTTTTTATTGAGCGAAGGAAATACAGTAATCCCTCCTATAACACGGTACTCTTACAACGCGATTTCGTGTCCCTCGTATAACACGTGTTTTCCCCCCATATAACGCGGGGATTTATTTTTATAATTTGTATTTTAAATAAAATATTTATTTCTCAATTATGAGAAGTGAAAAGGAAACAAAACCTAAGTTAAAAAGGAAATTTAAACGTGAATCATTTGTACATAACGCGTTATACGGGGTCATACGGGCGCGTTATACGAGAATGCTTGTACAACGCGTTTTCCTATAACGCGGAACTAATCTACCGTGTTATAGGGCGGATTACAGTATAAATAATCTTAAAATTATCGCAATTATTACTAAAAACGGGCATTTTATTAGATTTAACAGCCAATTGTAGGCAATGTTCGAAGTAGATGAATATTTAATCGATATGATTATATGCAAGTACATCAATGAATTTTTTACTACAAATAACTAAGAAAAACGATTAATGCATTGGAACCGATTACTAAATATTTCTAAAAACAATTCAATTAAATTTATTAATAGATTCAAGTAAATGGATGAACAAAGTTTGATAATTAAAGATGAGAACTGCAATTACTCTAGCCTTTCATACATACAACAATTACGGAAACCATAATCAATTTGATATCAGATATATTCAGGGTTTTGTCAACATAATTAATGCCTACCATAAAATAAACTTTAGTGAAATAAATTCATTGTCTTATGTGCCCACACTTTATTTATGTGTAGGGGGAAAGTGGCATGAAACAGCCAGTTTTAAAAAAAGGGATAAATAATATAGGACATAAATAAATCAAATTTTTTTTTAAATCTGTAATTGTTCATGCATTTATGTACGTAATGTCATAAAACATTTTTCAAAATTAACGATATTTTTCGACTTCTAATCATTCATAAAAAAAATAAAATTTGGCTTTTTCATAACCTATAGGTATTGAAAGAGCCAACCCAAGTTTTGAAAAAGCCATGTTCTTATTACAAGATTAAAACTGCACATTAACGAAGATATTATTTAATAATAATCTTAAGCTATAATTTTAGATCTTATATAATTATAAAACGTTTTAAATAACGCAAACTCTCGATAAAACATTTACTTACATAAATCTAAGAAACTGTCAAAAAATTTGATGTTTGAGATCAATCATTGCAAAAACTTAAAACGTTTTTAGCAAAATAATGCAATTTCCTTTTACGCCACAGGATTTATATGCCCAACCATTACAACTTTGCATCGGTACCACTCTTGATTGCTGTTACTACAATTATTATTGCATTTTATGCAATTAAAAAGTGGCTTTTTCATTACACTGCAGTCCGGCTATTTCAAAACATATTCTCTCAAGAAACAAAATCTCGAAAATTACTATGAATTCAATGATTAGTCTACAAAATATATACGTTATTAGAAGGCCTAATATATCTATAAAATTATAGTGTAATCATATTATTATTAGTTTTGTACGTATAGGCGTTAGAAAACAAATAAACTGAACTCAAAACCTTACTTTTTGACGACAAAATTTTCAATACGTCGTATCGGCGCCGTTTATTGACGGTGAACGGTCAAATTTTTGTGGGGGATATCTGGCTAGTGTTGCTATCTTAAAATAATAATACATAAACGATTCGTATGCAAACTACCGCGTAATTGATAATGGCTTTTTCAATACTTGGCTGTTTCATGCCACTTTCCCCCTACTTTACTCTGTATTCCAGATACTTTGATATTATTGTCTCGCAGTTTGTATAATCTTAACAGTAATATTAATATTTGATATGTTAAAAGCTTCTTTATTTCATACGTTTAATGAATGATATTTTAATTCATACTTATACCAAAATTTATTTGTTGAACTGTGCTACCTCAAATTAAATATCTCTAATCATCAAGATAAGAAGACATACTAAGTATTAAAGTTTTTTTTCAGGGTAGAGTTGTATTAATAAAGTGTGATTGATAAGAGCTTATTTAATTTTTGCGTTTATGGTATATCATGATTTCTGTCAGAACATAACTGAATTAGGGTAAATACTTTATCATTCTAGTGATAAAGAAATTCTTCAACAAGTAGAAGGAAGTAGGTACCTATATTTAAATATGTTTATTTTGACATTCAGGAAACGAACTATATTTGTTGTGCTATAATCTCAGGTCTAATAATTGAATGACAAAAAACATTAAGCATTTTGACAAAGACTCATAAAATAATATATTTAGCTAAGTTTGTGCGAGACAACCAATTTTGAGTAAACGTCTTGTACCTTGTAGAATATTGAAAATGAAGTTTCCAAAACAGTTTTTTAAAGGTCTCTTGACAGGTATACCGATTGGTTCTTGTTAAAATTATACTAAATGCCTTATATGACCTAGCACGATTTTTAGATAAAAACTCAACTTGAAAGCGATAGAAATTATAAATAATGCGTTAGGTTTGATATATTACCTGTTTCATTTCATTAAGTGCTCGGTTTTTTATTTGTTAAGAGTACTTTATGGGTTTGATTGGGGTAAGTCATTGCTGCAATTGATTACTACGATGAAATATAAGGGAAGTACTTGATAGGTACTGTTACTCGTTTATATTTACACGAGGCGATTTTTTATATTTAATGGGCACCCTAATTTAAAAGTTACAGTCTACCACCTTAAAAAAGAAGACAAGCAATGCAAGTTACAGTCATTTTTTATTTTGAATGTGAATTAGATATACAGAAAGTAACTTGGATCTTTGTCTTCATTGTTATTTACGAAACAAATGAAGACGAATAGGGTAGATACTTACAATAAATTGTTAGTTCTTACTATATTTAGTTTAGTAGGGACTGCAATCAGTTTTAGTATTTATATATGAAGAAAAGCAAATTTGTACAAATAACGCAGCACTATCTAAACAGATCACAATATGTATTTACAGCAAGCACTTGATATCTACTGTTCAATTCAGGAAAGATTGGGCTTACGTCATAAAATGGCATGTTATGTTTTAAAGGTAGAAAGAGAAAGTTTTGCGAAGAGGTCTATGTAAACACAACAAAGATGGAGCAATGCACGCATGTTTCCTGTTAACGCGTAAGCCATCGCGACACGATGAGCAACGCTGACATTTTAAAGTCGATTGAGTCTCAGACTTACGTCCACTACTTACCTCAGACTCATATGGACTATGACGTAAGGCCAATCTTTCCCGAATTGAATAGTATACAGTATACATATACATTATACACCCATGTAAATTACTAGGGTTTTTGGTCATAGTGCATCGTCTTGTTTACATAGCTATATATGAAATTACTAAAATGTACAAGTGTGTATAAAAAGGGGAGCAAATTTTCAATTTGAAAAATGTACAGTTGTATAGTCAAGTTTTGGATTTAACGATTCAACAGATTGTCTTAATTAGTAGCAGCAACTAATTACATGGTAATATTGTTTCGCGTAAATCGAATTTTAGAACCGTCCCACATGTTGATGTACACTAGCATATAATAATACACTGGCTGAACTAGACATAGACAAAAGTGTTGCATGGTGATTTTCCTATTTACAAGGAGAGACTCGAAATAAGTCACAGAAAGATTGCTTTTAATATCTGCAGTTGCTCTTTTAATTGAGTATTCATCTTGAAAGCAAGTTCATTATTGGGTGCATGGTTGCAAATGGGACATGTAATTTAGAATTAATTTTTTCTATCATGGACAAGCTATAGTATTTAGAAGTATTAAAAAGTCATTTTAGAGATTCGGTTTGCGAACTGGAATTGCTGTTCTTATTTTATTTCCAACACGATAACGACACGAAGTAGAGCGCGTACGTGGTTAAGGAATGATTATTGTACAATACACCAAAATTACTGAAAATCTCTTCACGGTCATCGGTTCACATCCCCATCGAGCATTTGTGAGTAAAATTTGAAAACCAAAAGTATATTTTTTTTTTAAAAGACATACCCAATCCTTACATTAAGATTAATGATTTGGATACACCTACAAGCAATAGTGGATACCAAGAAAGGTGCCATATCATATTAAAATTTAATCATTTTGTTTTTTATTTATGTGATGTGCATAGGTTCATGTTAACATAGTATGAACATTCTACCTATGTCGGTAAGTACTTGGAAAGCCTGTATCAATATGAATAATTTAACAGACTGCGTATTGCTTATTAAAAATGTCCATCAAAAATTGTCAAAACGTTTGTGGCAGATCTTCTCAAACTTGATTCAGTTCTATTGGACTGTTTGACTGTCAAGTATCTTAGAGAAGCAACAGTCTGAAACAATTAAAGGGATTTACTTTCTCAAGTTTGGGGAAGGCAATTTGGAAAAAGTTCTCACTTGCGAATATTGTTATTATTGTAACATATAAGCCAAGCTTCGTTAAAAAAAAAAGCAAAGTGTATTATCGTTATTTTCACAGAAAAATACACAAAAAAACCTTTCCCGAATTGTTGCGAGTAATTGAGCATTTCGGCCACTTCTTAAACGAAGTATTTTTTTTAAGATGTGAATATCATTTTGTGAAAGTTTGATACTTGAACTAACGATTATCTAAAAGAAATGACTTATGTATAGATTTCTATGGCTCAATTAAAATTATTTCGGGTTAATCCAGAATGGTATTCGGTTAGGTTTTTCCATTTTCTCATCAAATTAGTAACTTTTCGAAATATAACTTAATTAAGATAGATAGATGTATCACATATATTACGTCACTTTAATACTTTAAATTTGTAAATGCCATTAATTATTAATTAACTATATGGGGTCAAAAATTCATAACCATTTTGTTTTATTTTTTATCTTTTATGTATATCTGTACTATCAATTATTCTCTCTTGCAATTAGTACATACCAAGTTTTAAATTTTGCGCTCTGAATTATTTTGCCAATTTATTAATCGAATTAATGTAACCATTGACACAACATAAATCAAACAATGGAAATTATTGCTCGAAGCGGTTTATTTAAAGTGGTAGTATTATGCTAACTTGAGATTAAAACATTTTACCAACTATAGCCTTCATCTTAATTTATTGCTTGTTGCTAAAAATAAACATTTACAAAAAATTATTCAAACTTAACATTTTGAATCATTTCGCACGAAAAGAAGCTCCAAACATTTGTAAAACTAAAATTGGACTTGGACCATAAAAATTCCATCCAACCGAAGGCTTGCTTCTCGCCCAAAGAATTATTTCTCGTTAAAACAAATTAAAATTGTTAGTTGTATAACTCGAGGCACTATTAGTCATAATATGGATATTAAGATACCACGTAGCGTACGTACCCATTTCCCGCCAATTTTTTTATGCGTTTGAGAGAGGACCGTTTTCTTTTGTGCATGCGCTCGAGCTAAAAATTGGCCACGTGAGCATCGCTTTTACGTTTAAACATTTTTATACCGGAAACCACCAAATTCCTAACCAATATTTCTCGTTTGTTATTTGATAACGTAATCTTTCTTTTATACGTATTAAATTTATTCAGGAATTTCATTTAATGATTCTTATTTTTGTTCTAGGCAAATGGTGCCCAGACTCATTTTGGAGTTATTCAGGACCGCGCCAGCGGAACTTCTATCCAAAGACCTACCACAAATTATGAAAATCGTCGCTGATATGGCCGACGATGATGGTAAGTTTTTTATTTTCTTTTTTTTTATTGAAAATCAATTAAAAAAAATAATACGATATTTGCTTGGTGATTTGGGGAAAATTCCAGTAATTAATAAATACTGGTTTTTTTGATTAAACACCAGTCGACTTTCAGGCGTATGCTTTAAAAATCGATTGTAAAAATACCACCTGGTCGGAAAATATCGAATGTGTAAAGTTAAAAATTATGAAAACAAAGCTCTCATCATTCTCCAATAAACTGTTGGTTTTTAAAGCTCAGTGTTTTCATCAACTTTTTTAATCAAAAAATTTAATAAATCGATCGATTAATCTCAAATGTTTAAAGCCGAAATGTACGAAATAATTCTGTGTGTAGTTTGTTTTAAATAAGTTGAGTTTTTAGATTTTTTTTGTTTTAGTTTGCAGGTTTTGTTTTACAACTTTCTTTTTGAAGTTATACTTCTTTAGGCCCGTGTAGGGTATACTTTTAGCAGGCAACGAAGTTTTGCGCGCACAGCTAACGAAAACTGGACAGTATGAAGGTAGACGTCTAAGAAAGTAGTTTAATTATTGCGAATCATGTTTAAAACCGAGTGTGCACATTCGAGCTCAAAGTGGCACATTCCGATCTCGGGAAAATGAAGCGCGCCGCTCCGCGTCGCGCTTCATTTGCTTCCCTCGCTCGGAAATGTGCCACTTTTCGCTCGAATGCGCACATCTTCGTATTTATTCAATTTGTTTACATTAATATTTCTCATTTTTGAGGTTATACTTCACTTGTGTTTTAAGATTAAAATTTTAGCAAGCAACAGAAGTTGCCCGCGCACAGCTAACGAAAATTGAATGGAATACCGAAAATATTATTTAGGATGATAAAAAAAAGTTAACGTCAACATTTTAGCCCTTAATTTTTATTATTAAGAGGTCTATCATCGAGAAATGAATTTAACGAAAAATGTAATGTGACCTTTTTTGTACCTTCAAAAATATGTATCATTCTCCTTTAGAAGCAGATTGGTTTATCAGTTACAAAATTCCAATTTTGAAAAATCAAATCGTAAAAACAGATCAATGTTCAAGGCATGATTACGTGGAAACGGCTTGTCGTACGAAAATTTGCAATCAGACCTTTTTTGTAGAGAATTTAATTTTCTTCAAAAATATGTATTATTTATATTTTTCGGGTATATTGTTGATAAGATTTAAGTGAAAGATGCGTGTGGTGTAAAAAACATGAAATTCTCGATGATAGACCTCTTAATATTAAAATTAAGGGCTCAAATTTTGAAGTTAACTTTTTTTATCGTCCTAAATAATATTCTGGTGTTCCATTAAAAAAAATAGTCGATTTTTTGGGCAGAGTCTAGTGTACATTTGAGCTCAAAGTGCCACATTCCGATCTCTCTCAGAAATGTGCCACTTTTCGCTCGAATGCGCGCATCCTCGTATTTATTGAATTTATTTATAATAATTTTTACACGTGGTTATATTTAATTTAGTCACGCCAAAGAAGTATAACTTCTAACTCGCGTACCAAAGTACACGCACCGGTTTTTTTAAATCTGGAGACGACTTTAAATTGAATCTCAAAATCTGCTGGGGGTAAAGCTTAAGATAGTTGGGGTGTCTGGGTCTATTTATACGTTAAACTATAAATACGAATATAAAGTCGCGGGGGGTCGTTGACGTGCGTCACTTCCTGTCCTCACAGGAAATGGAATAAGAAATGCAAGTATTAAAAGAAGTGTATTCAAAAATTTCGGCAGAGCAAAACAGTAGGAGTTTGTATCTTCTGCTTGTGTGAAACTTTCGTTTTTAAATAGGCGCCATCTAAATGTGTCCCAAAGCATTGTGTTCCAGCATTCAAACTCATTGAGTCATCTCCCGTTTATATAGTGGCCTTATGTTAATTGTATCCAGAAATAGCACATTCCTGATGGACGACCAGCTGCGTGCAATTTATTTACCATACGCATTCGCACGTTCAATTTCAATTCTCTTAGTCCTTGTTTGCGAAATAACCTTTTCATTGTCTTTAATTGAATTTTTATGGCGCACTTGTGGAGATTCTCGTCATTCCCGAAAGAAAGTCGAACAAAGTTCGAACTTATCCTTCTCCAAGCGCGTCTCTTTAAAAGTCAAAATTGATTGAAACACTTTTCTTGCGTTTTTTTATGATCAGAATTGAAAAGCTTTTATTAGGAATGCTTTTTAAACGCTTTCCAGATGCACAATGAGCGGTTGAGATTTTAAATGTAAAAAGGCAGCGAATTTGTTTTTTAGGACACCCCATCACTCCGCTTTTCTAAATTCAGAGAAAAAAAAACAACTTCCATCGCACCCAAATGAGTTTTGTTTGCAAACATTAGCATCGATCCTCTTTCCTAATAAAAAAACAGAGGGCGAACCGAACTAAAAACCAATATTAACCCCCAATTTTGTTTCGTTTAAATTTAATAGCACTGATCCAAAGAGAAACCTTCACATATGTTGGCCTAAATTTCTTTTAATTGAGTGCGTTATCAGAAAATATGACGTTTAGGAGGAAAAAAAAATAGGGTCGAAGAAGTTCCTAATAGTGTCATTTTCTGATTTACAATCTCTTAGATACTCAATATATCGTATGAAGAAAGTTAATTGAGGTCGAATCGAAGACTGTCGGTAGCTTTTGCGATAAGGTTGGTCGTAGACCCGGGGGTGGCATGGGAGTGGGTGATATCTTTCTATTGATCGTTGAGTTTTCGGTGTGCTTGGGGGATGTTTGCGTTGCCCCTGAACTTGACACTCGTAACTGCCAAGATATAATAAACTCTCCATTAATTAACACAATTTTATTCGTAGCAACGCTCTTGGGTTGAATTTCTCATTGAATTATCAATGAATTTCGTCGTTTCTTTTGCGGCATTTTTCCGAGAAGCGAGAGGGAATGGTTAAAAATTAAATTTGCGGCTTGAGGAAAATATTTGGCTAAAATTATAACCGGTAGTTTGATGGCTCGAGTGGAAGCCCCGCTACTGGACCGTTGGACAGGTTCATAAGAACGCGCCAGACGTGGGGCGGTGCTCCTGCGCCAAACTCAATGAAATTGCCCTGACGCGAGTACTACGCGCGGGCAACGATCTCGTTCCCCCGTTGCCTCTTGCCCCGCGCAATATGCCAGCGCCACATACCGACGTTGCCATCAACTGTAAGTACGGCATGGCTTGCAAGGCTAGTTCGTAACGCTTGTTGTTTGTGTCCCACGTTTTTTGGTAAAAATGCGGGAAAATTTCCTCGTCTATTTACAACCTATGCCTGTTTGTGATAGTTATGATTAGGGGTAAGTGTTTGTCGGTGACATTCTTACCGAATCGTGTTAATTGCTGAGAAAGCCGTTGTAACGTTTCCGGTTAACCTCAAGCCCAGTTCAGACTCGAATCAAAATGGAGGTAAAACCGCGTGCTTTTACTCGCGCTCGAATCTTTTTTTTATTTTATTTCTATAACTCGTGACGTAGTTGTGGAAATACTTGTCTTTTTTCCATACAACCTAACAAACTGTAAATTTTCGTGTGTTGGCTTTACATTTCTTAACTGGTCCTTGGTCAGGGTCGTATTCGCATATTTCGTCAATTCAAGGCATGCATTCGGTTTTATAACGGCATTTCTAAGAACGCGTATTGTCCGAGCGATATTTTGTAGTTCGCAATATCGTTCCATCGATTTGTTAGAAACCAAACAATTATCGGAGCTGTGACGCAATCGCATTTTCAAGGAAAGCATGAATGAAACATTCATTCAAAGAATTGCAAACAATCAGTTAATTAAATGATTATTTGATAAGTAAATACTAAAGCTCGGTACAATTGTAGTATGTTTTAGTGCAATTTTTATGCATTTCATTTTTATAATTGATATCAATTAGCTATTTGGAATAATGACATCCAGTTTATTTGCAGAAATAATGGTTCGAACTGATCTTCTAGAACAAATACCAAACCTGGCCACTACAGCTTTGGAATGTGCCAGTCGAGTGCCAGAATTAAGTAATATTCTAAGCGATAATCTTCTGCCAATAGTAGTACGGAACTTAGGAATAAACGATAATCAAGTTAGAAAGACGGCACACTCTACTTTATTTGTTCTCATGGAAAAGAATTTAGTCACGAGACAGCAAGCTGAAATACAAGTTTGCCCCACAGTTTTAGCGTTATCAAATATGGAGAGCATCGTTGTGGATTACCACACTGGAGCTGTTATGGTAGGTGTCTATTGATAATAAGACACCAAATACTGCAGAACTGTTTTAATATTTATAGAACAATTTGTAAGAATCTTGTAGGTACTATCTGTCGTAGACTTTTCATAAGATACAGTCAAACCTCTATATGTTGAAGGGAACCAAAATTAATTAAAGTTATCAAACAAAAAGTTCAAGTATTCAATATATCTTATACATAATCAAAAATTACGAGCGCTCCCATTATGCATTTATTAGATCAAGTATTACTTTATTTTGTATACACAATTTTTTTATTTTAACAAGAAAAATATATTTGTTCGTATTATTTGATGTCAATAATGGTTATAGAATGAAAATTATAAGTAATGCTTTTTCTGTAACATTAGCAGTGTTATATCACAAAACCTCTTTCAGGGAATGGTAGGTAAAAATCGCAAAATTTGTAACTGTTCCTAAGGCATTTACATATTATAGTAGTACTCTTTAGCAAACTAATAAAAAGCTATTATAAATACGCATTAAACTGTCATGCAGCAGAACCTTTTACATCCTATATCTTAAGTAGATGCCTAGGCTATGATAAACAGAGGCTCTATTTTTTAATTTTGTCAATATTTGCATGTGCTTTAAATTTTGAGGCATCATAATATTTACAAACTCAAGTTTGAATTATGAAAAGTTTAAGTGATAGAGGTTTGACTGTATATCATTGCAATTTAAGACAGTTCTGAAATTTTGTAAAAGTTAGTTATTATTTTTTAAATCTTGCAACCTGTTGGCAGTTTCTTTGTGAAAGACATGGGTAGTGAGATGTTAACGTTTTTTGTCTCACTACCTTGTCTTTCATGGAGAGGGTGCTTTTCCAACAGTTTTACTAGAGCTGTGATTGTATGTATTTGTTGTATTATTAGACAGTAAGTGTTTCTTTAATAGGCGATTTCGACCTGCCTATGCTCGTCAGAGTTGGCGGTTTTAGAATTTTGATCTATCACAGCCAGCTTTGATGAGCATGATTGGGTTTACCACTCTACATTACCAAAAAGTTGAAGGAATCTATGCAGAAGCCCAACGCATCAACTTGGCTGTGAATTCTTTATATTTTAAGATATCACAGCCACTTTGATGAGCTTGGTCACTGCTTTGTATCAACTATAAACGTAGCATCTTCAGAAGTTAAATATAGGTTTTGCTGATGCCTCAACAGTCAATTTGGCTGTGAAATCTTTTATTCTGAGGTATCACAGCCATTTTGACGAGTTGAGTTGTTAGTCTTTTACATCGAGTCATCTTTCGATCTGATGAAATACAAAGATTGGTGTTGTGGCTCTCATCAGTTGAATGTGAAATGTTTTCCTTTCATATCACAGTCAGCTTTGATGAGCGTTACGGCATCAGATGCAACTTTAGACAGAGTGTTATGTGCTTTTTTTTTCCAGAAAAGTGTATTGTTGTGCTCATCAGCTGGATGTGAAATGGTTTTTAACGCATATCACAGCCAGCTTTGATGAGCGCAAAGGTGCATAACATTCTTCTATACCTGAAGAGGACGACTACAATTTTTATGACTATTTTATAATGTAAAAAAATCTTCCAAATGTTTTGTTAAGTGTAGGAAATTAAATAGCATTTATTCAATTTTTGTATGTAACAGTTAGGTTTATTGGAAGTCTGTAACAATTATGCAAATGTCACATTTAATTGAACGTAGGATTAATTGAATATAATAGTAAGTTAGGCTATTTTTTGTTACAGTTGATGAGTAAATTGGCACCATTTCTAGGACGTGAAGTAACTGAAAGAGTATTTCTTCAGAGATTTTCACAACTTTGTTCAAATCATATGTTCCACGTCCGTAAAGTTTGTGCATCGCGTTTTGGAGATTTTTGTGCTGTGATAGGAAAAGATGCATACGAACACATTTTGGTTAGTGTTGTTATTAATTATTTTAAGTGTACTTACTAAAGTCTTATTGTATTTATAGTTGCCTTGTTACATTGGGCTATGTACTGATGATGTTTGGGGAGTACGCAAAGCTTGTGCGGAAGTAGTAATTTCGGTATCTTGTGCTTGTTCGCCTATGAAACGAAGGTCAGCTTTAGCACCTGTCTTTGGAAGGCTTTTGCAGGATCAAAGCCGATGGGTTCGAATATCTGCTTTTCAAACTTTGGGGCCTTTTATTTCAACTTTTGCGGATCCAACTATTACAAATCTTGCGTATAATAATCTAGGGGAACTTGTTTTAGTCAGCAACGACGGAACAGAGTTTAGGTTTGTTTAATATGATTTTTTAAATTATAAGTATTTTAAATGTTTTATATTTTTATAGAATCGCACCTACTTATACTGATACAAGTTTATTTAGGTCCGTTGGAGAATTGCATATGCTTTATCAGTTTCAAGAAAGAACAAAATATGACGACGAGTATAATGATGATGTAATATTTAATCCCCTCGGTTTAGACATTGAAACTGAATCAGAATGTAAAGAGATACAAATTGATAATGTCGCACTTGAATTGGAAGTTAGTAATACTGAAGAAACTCTTGCAGCACCGGCTACTGATGAAATAATGGACGATATCACGAGAACATTAAAAGAATTTATGTCTGAATGGGCGGCTTCTGAAAAAGTCGGTCTTGAAAAGTTATATGTCGATAAACAAAATAATCTGAGTAGCCTTGATGAAACTGCTAATTCAGATGCGGTAAACGAGATTCAATGCAAAACTTGTGATAACGTAGATAGGATGTCAAATTTTAGTGGAAATCAGGATGCACCTAATGATCATTCTTATGTAGCAAGTAACGTTAGTAATTGTAGTAATAATTGTATTAGTTCAGATCCAAACTCTAAACAAGAAGAAAGTATTATGAATAATACCGACGTTATAAATTGTATAGGAGAAGTTGAAAATTTAGAGAAGTTTAATTCTTACAATTATTGGTACGTCAGTCCTGATATGCCTTTAGATCCTTCAATTGTGGATACAAGTAATTCTACATGCAATGAACAAAAAGATGATAGGAAAACCGATGTAGATGTAAATACGTCTTAATTTTTAATGATATCAATTCAATTTGTTATTTTTTTTAGAAACAAAATAATGATGTCTTTTCTTTAACATGGGATAATACTAACCATAATTTACCAAAAACAGAATACCAACAATATTCTAAACAACAACAACAACACTTTCAACAACAAATTTCGTTAGCAGCACTTGCACCAACAGATCAAAAACAAAGGGAAGAAGATGCACCACAACACATTGTACCTCAACTTTTAATAGATCATTTTGTTTCGATGACAAATCCAAATTTAGCACAAAGCACAGACAACGAAATGGCGTACCATTGTGCATATTCATTACCTGCAGTTGCTTTAACGCTTGGTAGTAAAAATTGGCATTTGCTCAAAGACACTGTGGAAGTTTTAGCTGCAAATATGCAATATAAAGTCAGAAGAACCGTTGCAAGTAGCTTACATGAATTAGCCATGATTTTAGGGCCCGATATTGCTACTAATAATTTAACGCCAATTTTTGAAGGTTTTATTAAAGATCTCGATGAAGTTAGAATAGGAGTTTTAAAGCACTTAGCACACTTTTTAAGAGTAAGTCATAATTAAAATTGATCGTAATTGTTTTGAATAACTAATAATAATTTTAATAGCTTATTAGTCCATCCAAACGAAGTATATATCTTCCTCGGCTCGCTGAATTTTTACAAACGGATAACGAGGCAAATTGGAGATTCAGACAAGAATTAGCCGAACAGTTGTTATTAGCCGTTCAATTATTTAGACCTGCGGATGCAACGAAACATATTAGCAGTCTTTCACAAGATTTATTATGTGACAAAGTTGCTGCTGTACGCGAAGTTGCATTGTTGCTGGTATGTGAAGTTTAATATATAATGGTCTAATATAACTGGAAATGAAATACTTGCAGGTAACAGAATTAATTAGACATGTATCGCAAGATCAAAGTTTAACGTCGAGGTTGTTGGTAAAACTTGCTGAAAAGTTTGCGCATTCCAAGCGATGGAAAAGGCGACAGTCATTTGCTTTATTGTGTTCTGAAATCTTAACATCGAAAGCTTTACTCCCAGAACAATTTGCTTGTGAAGTTATGCCACATTTGTTGGATCTTAGTTGGGATCCTGTCGCAAATGTTAGATTAGTTGTAGGCAGGACAATATCTCAACATATTGCAACCAATGGTGGGTCGAAATATTTTGAATTAAAGCGCATATTTTATTATTTCGTTTACAGAGTACTTTGCCGATGTAAGTAGTCAACATTATGATGGATTACAAACAGTCCTGCGACGTCTGCAATCCGATAAAGATCGAGATGTTCGTCAAAGTGCAGTGTATCATAAATTAACGAGTATTCAGTAGTAATTATATACCTCAGTTTAATGAAATTTAAAAAGGAAATGTTTATTTCTAATAAGCAGTAATTCTGTACATCTTTTAGAATTCTATATGTACACTTTTTGTATAAATGATTGCTCTTGTTTGTATTTCAATTAATTGCTATTATAAGTAAAATAATTCTATAGTTATATTATGGTTAAGTTAAATGTATTAAAAGTTCCATCCTTTCTATTTTTTATGAAAGTTCTTCGTCTAAAAGTCCAGCAAAAGTATAATTTAATGAATAAACTTATGTTTATTTTGAAGAATTCCAAAATCTAAACGACGTTTTCATTGAGTTGTACGCAGCTCCTTTCCAAAGCATTAAATGGTCCACATTTGATTCCACGAACATTGGGATATTTGTCCAGAGTTACAATATTTTTTAAAATTTCTATCGACCAATTATTGCAGTGATGAACTGGACTTATTTTATCAAAGAATTTAAATTATTTCTTATGAAATAAAATTATACCTATCTAAAAATATTGTAATAACAGTATTTAAAATTTTTTAAGGCCGATTTAACCATTGATAATATTTTACATATGTGGGAACCCTGTTAAATAGCGTTTCTTAATCTATTTACGTTAAAGCCCATTTTAAGGCCTGCGAAATCTCCATGTACTTTTACCATAATATTAAAATTAACATGGTCGAAAAAAAATTATTGCTGCATTCATTTTCTTGCTAAACTTGGGCATTTTATTTTTGTGCCGATATAAAGCCATGTTTTTGTTTTAAGATTTTCATCATTCGTCAAAATTGAATTCTAAGAACCCTATTGCTGTAAAAAATATTCGAAATTGACATCCGGTGAGACATGAGTTCCATATTGAAAAACTTGGTTATATTGATTGTGAGAAAAAGCTAATGTAAGTGTGAAATTCGAGTTAAAAGAGGTATATTTCCGATCTCAGAAATATGCACCATTTCACTCGAATATGTAGGTACATTGTATTTATCTATATTAATATTCACTCTTTTTGGAACCAATAAATCTAGATATTCTGTTCGAAAACATTATTAATCTCTTCCACTCACAAATACAATCATTTAACATTTGTACTATATGTATTACCAGGCAATCGTGTTTTAATATTAAAAACGAATGAATCTATGTTATTGTGGAAATAAATGTAAATTTTGTGCTGGAATTACGCCTAGGCCCGTGAGGCCCGGGCCTAGAGCGGCAAAATTTTCGGTATGCCAAAAGTTTAAAGGCGAAAAAATGTCAGGACAATTCAAATTCAACAATTGATTTGGATTGATTTTGCTATGAATTTCTGAAAAATTTTCAGTAGAATATATTAAATAATCAAGCATTTATATAATTTACGTTTTAATTTGCCAGTACCATGGCAATTTTTTAATAGACTAATATTACCCTTTCTCAATGTTATTTATCTTCTTTCTTATATATAAAAATGAATTGGCGAGTGTTAGTCTGACTAAAACTCGAGAACGACTGGGCCGATTTGGCCAATTTTGGTTTTAAAATATTTGTAGAAGTCCAAGCAAACTATAGGTGAGAAAATATGAAGAAATTTCAAGAAAAATAGTAAAAACAACAATTTTATTTTCCCATTCAAACTGATCCTATTGTAAGAGTGTTTTTTTATCAGTCACGTTTTATTACCAATTAAGATCCTAAGAAAATAAAATAAAGCCGGATGTTGTAACAACTGAACTGCCTACATAGAAGATTTGGAGTATTATCAATTAGTATGTTTTTGTATTACATATTATTATTTGATACTTTCGAATCGTGTTAGAATTTTATATTTATTAATGAAGAGCTCATACAATTTTGTATTTTAAAGTTACTACATACAGTAATGTAACACATTTTTAGAAATGCTACCTAGAACAATAAAATGAGCATAATAATACATAAAGTGTGTTTATAGTATTAAAATTTGTTTATTATATGTTATATGAAATATTCTTCTACTCGATTTATTTATTTTGGTTAAAATATAATTAAAAATGTTTACGCAAATAAAATCTGAAACACAAACACATTGAAAGAGGCTGTGAAAAAGTTCTTGGAAATCGCAATAACCGTTTAGTTAAAAATCTGCAAGGTACAATAAAAATGCAATATTATTATTTCAAAAATACACTACGGGCTGCTAGGGCAAGGTAGTTTGTTTTTGCAATTAGAGCGATGAGAAATATTTTTTCAAACTGTAAAAAAATTAAATAGTTAATACCAACATTAATATTAGATCTGTTGTCATTTTTTATAGAGAAAAAAGAAAAAACCATTTATTCAATAGCGGATATGTTTCAATTAAAATTAAGTACAGTACATGCTACATGTTGCCATAATTTAAAGAAGATAATATTGAAGATAAACCACGTTATGGGGGCCCTAAGATATTAACAACCAGTAATGAAAAATTCTCACTTAAAGAAATAGGGCAAAATCACAGATTAACAACCACTGATTTTGTTTCAAAATTAGAGCAATTTAGTGCCAAGAAAGTAGATTCTTCGTTAATACGAACAAAATTAATTTTTAATAATTATAAATAATGTGTTGCAAGAAGCACGCCACTACTAAGTAATATGAATAGAAACAAGAGGCTGCAATTTTGCTAAAAAAATACGCAACTAAAGGTATTAAATTTGGAAAAAAGTTATTTTTATAGACAAAAGTAAGTTTTGTGTATACAAAATGATATGCACCGCAAAAGAGAAAGAAGAAAATGAAATACTGCCTTAAATTAAAAAAATATTAAGGCATGAGTTAAGCATAATGGTAAGAATAGGTAACTTTTGTGCTACAAAAATGTACCTAATACTTCAACTTTTAATTTCTCGAGAAATTCGTAAAAATTTACGGTGTTGAAGGAGAAGCAGGGAAGAATGGCTCCTGCTATGCGGTTTGGGGTCTATAGAAACGTCCCGTAAAAATTTAAAGCAAATCCATTATATAATTTTTTTTCCTCATATTTAGCAAAGGGGTTAATCCAACGTTGTCAAACTGAGAAGTGCGTCATATGATTAAATATTTTAGAAGGGAGGCGAGATTACATATAGTTTGGAAACCGCTATCCTAATGCCTAATGGACTTAACATTGATCACAATAAACGAAATATTGATAATAATAAACGAACAAATTGTAATGCTTTTGTATTGGGTGGACCAATTCAAAGACAGTTTGAACACATTAAGCGGTTGATAACATTAACCGTGATCACATTAAGTGGCGTCTACTGTATTTGTATATACATATAGGTATATATTTGTATGTTACCGTTTCACTCCAACACCGTTCAACCCATAACCATGAAAATTGGCATGTAGGTATATGTATTTTTTGTGGAAATAGTGTATGGGTATTTTATTTTTTGGTTTTCTGCTAATTTTTAGTTATTGAATTTTCACATATTATTCAATTCTGAGGCGATACGAAGTTCGCCGGGCCAGCTATAATTAAATAAAAATAAGAAATAAATTCATTAATTTTAATGTCTAAGCAACAAACAAATATGTATATTCTTTTTGAAAAGCGGCGCAAAATTACAACCTGTAAAGGGAATCCCAGTATAAAAAAGATTGGGAACCCCTGACATAGGCTATATTTTATTTTGAAAAAAATTAGTTTTTACTTCGAAATTCGCAATACCTGTGCGAAGCCGGGCGAAACAGCTAGTTCATTAATAAAAAAAGAAAACTAACTAAAGTGAAAATATTATTTAAAAAAAAATTATTCACATTTATCTTTCTTATCAGTTCTTTATTTTTGTGAGATTAATGTCACTATCTGTAGAACCCCAAGCCATACTTAAAACCCTTGCATTATTTTCGATTGAAGCTCATTAGTGCAAGAAATTTATTATGAAGACATAATTGACGCGTTCGCGCGAACTAACGCCAGGGAGAAGAAATTAATGTGAATAATGATAATTTTGAAAAAAAAATAATTTTTTATCTTTTGAAACATTACATTTAATTTAATAATTTTTTATATTTAAAGTTATATATGAAAAATGTAAACCAATAAGAAGTTATACTTAAATTAATAGAATTTAATTAATTATAATTTAAATGTTTGAAAATTAGATGTTTAATTTTGATAATTACTCTCTTATACATATAGTAAAAAGGGCGGCATCGAGCCTAAATCCGCCACTGGGAAGGTATGGCCTTTTACGGACAAAAACATTAAAAGGGCCAGAGGCATAAGTAAGGTTATTGGGGCCCTGGTGTGGAGTATAAATTCAGCTCTTCGATTTTTCTGTTTATAGCAAAATATTTTTTTTTTAAATAAAAAATTACGTAAATACACAAACTAAAAATTAGGATCCAGATTTTTTATTATGATTTCTTCGTATTAATTGACAATTTTACTTAAAATTTTCCTTTCATCTTCTGAGATGTTTTCCTAATTGCAGTATTATAGTTACGCCACTGGGGAGTGCTATTATATTAATACTCGTTAAAAAAATAAAATAGCTTTCTGTTTATGTACGTAGGTATGTGTATGTACATTTTTAAAAACCTGCAATTATTAAAGAGAATAGAAAACCTTTCTTTTTTTTCTCTTTCTAATATTATAGAGTTCCGATGTGAATTTCTGAACGTAAGTTGTTTCTTGAACAAAGTGAAGCATTCTAATTGCTTGTTTTCTAATTGTGTGTTTGTTGCTGTTCGCGATTGATTGTAGTTGCAGTTGTAATGTATACCGTATTTTAGATTTATAAAATGTTGGTGATATATTAGGTATGTACTTGTTTAATTTACTTGAATTTTGCCATTAATATTTATATCCGAACGATTTTTTAGGTTATAAACTACATTAAATGTTGGTATAATAGTTTAAGAAAATAAGCGTTTTAGAGATTAAGTTTTTGAATAACCTATTATTTTATACATAATGTCTAAGCCAAAAATAAGTCTAGAATGGAAAAAACGAGTAAAGCAAGAGTATATGCGTTTGCGACAATTGAAACGATTCAAAAGGGCCGACGATGTTAAGCTAGCTTGGAATCAAAATAGAAATAAAATGACCGAAATTTTACACTCTGAGGAGAAACGATGGACTGACTCCAAAGCTATGTGGGTCTCGACCCCGGATCCACCATTACACGTCTCATGTATGAAAAAGGCCGAAATTGTTGGAAATGAAGGTAAGAAGCAACTTTTAAAATTCACTTTAAATACTATAAAATTTATAGGAGATATTCAAGTTATTCCGATCAAAATAATTAATTCTGTTACACCGATTCCAACAATGTATACCTGGGCACCAATTCAACAGAATTTTATGGTGGAAGATGAAACTGTATTACACAATATACCATACATGGGCGACGAGATTTTAGATCAAGACGGTACGTTTATAGAAGAACTCATTAAAAACTATGATGGAAAAGTGCATGGGGACCGAGAAACAGGATTTATGGATGATCAATTATTTGTGGAATTGGTGCACAGTCTAATGCAATATCAGGAAAAAGATAATAATGAAAAACAGGACAAAGAAAAAAGTAATATGGAAGAGGATGGTAAAAAAGAAGAAGAAGATTTTCCAGTATTTATTATTTTTCAAGCCATATCATCTCAATTTCCTGACAAAGGACGAGCAGAGAAATTAAGGGAGAGGTATATTTTTAACAAGGTGTTTTTTTTTAAATCTATGACGCGTTATTTTAGATATATTGAGTTAACAGAACGTATGGACCCTAATGCCTTACCACCAGAATGTACTCCTAATATAGATGGTCCTATGGCCGAATCTGTACCAAGAGAACAGACTATGCATTCATTTCACACACTCTTTTGTAGACGTTGTTTTAAATATGACTGTTTCTTACATCGTAAGTTTTTAATATTTATTCTAAGGGGATGGTAATTGATTTTTAAGGACCGCAATATTTAATATTTTGCATAATAATTCTCTATAAATTTTTTTTTGAATAGGGACAGTTGGGGTACAATGGAACGAAAAAGTTATTTCGATTTTTAGAAAAATCTGTGTTTTACATTTTAACTCTTGATTGAACACAAAAAAGAGATTAAAAATTAATGTTAAACCTAAAATATTTACGTGTTTATAAAAAACTTTTTTTATTCCATTGTGCCCCAGTTCTGGGGTACAATGGAACATGGCCAATAAATCGCGTAAGATCATAAAGTATATTAAAATAAATTATTAACCAATGAAATACTTCTTTAACACTCTTGCTTGCTAAGCATAAACTTGGCAACAACAATTTTATATTTATAATTGACACTATTGTCATGTCAGGTTTTAGAGGAAAGTAAAAGCCTCTCACATATTAGTCTCACTATGCAGATCCGTATTACTATTTCTCATATGCTCTCTAACCAATATAATTTTAAAATCTGCAACAAAAAACCAATAAAGTAAATGAGGTTCTATGTTGCAGTGTTCTATTGTGTCGCGTTCCAAGGTGCCCCATAACGTTTCAAAAGTTTCAAACGCGAATTTTGAAAACTTGGTAATGATTTCCATTTTATATTCTACTGTATTAAATAGTCAATATGATTAAAATTTATGTAAAAAAATATCACACGCCTTACTAGTATACTTTTTCAGTAAAAACAATAGTTTTTGGGTAAGAAAATGTAACTTTTTACTAATGAAAACTATTGTTTTCTTCTCAGAACTTTGTTGTTGCAGCGCGGTCTAATTTCACTTTATTCCCGTGTGGATAGTTGGGCACTGTAATCGCTCAAAACAGAAACCCGCGAATTTGTTTGGTATTTGAATATTAATCGTCGTTGTTCCATTGTACCTCGCGTTCCATTGTACCCCAACTGTCCCTACTTGAACATAGATACAAGCATCCCTCGATTAGCACATTTAATGTACACTTACGTTAATCCATCTTGATAAGCAATATAAAAGATATATCTTAAGACGTTCAAAGTTATTGAAAACATCAACCAATTTTTTTCAATGTGTTTTTAAGCGAATTTAACATACATTAGAATAAAAACAAAGCAACAAAGTTTATTCAAAATAATAAAACTGTATATGTTTAAAACGTTTGTGCAGCAGGAATACAAACTATCGCGCAATTCTTTGGCTTGCTATTTATAAATCGCACTAAAATGAAATTTTCGTTAATTGGGGATGCCTGTATTTACACTCCTGCTTTATAAGGTAGTAGAAACTTCAAGTAGGGTAAACCACATAACAGTTATTATCTAGGCAATACCTATAGATATTCACACATGAAAATTGCTAAAATCATGTTGAGCAATAACTGAAGATATTCAAATATAGGTTCAGTGATTACCCACAGCTAAAATGATCGTTACAAGTTTAAAATTTAACACAGTTTTGAATTAAAAAAAATACTTTTACCATAAATATTTAATGATACAAATTTATGAAATAAAAGGAAATTCAAAAATAACTCTTAAACAAGTAAGCCTCGTTAAGAAAATTGTTGAAATGTTTATTCATTTGACTAATTTCTCTACTCGTCTTGACCAAATTTGCCATTACTGTTGTTTTCTTTTAAAGTATTGCTAATTACAATTTTTAATCTGTCATTAATTAATAACGTTATCCAGAGAATTCTGATCAAAATAGAACGATAGAAAGTAACACATAGTGTTTTTTTGTTAAAATGAACAATCACTGTCGGTGGGCAAGTACTACAGAGCTTCCAGCGGCTTAGTCCCAAAGTTATTCTATTGTTAAATAAAAACTATTAGACATACGAAAACTATTTTAACATAGATGGAGTTATAGAAGTATGAAATTTATTTACACGTGTTTTTGCTTTCATATCACACACAATGGCCACCGCAAGGACAACATATCTTCAAATTTACATTTTGATCTAAAATTTAGGTGAAATAAAATTTCAAATTATCATGTTTATTTTGTTTTTTTAAGTAGTTTATTGGATAAGTTTAAGAGGGCAGGCAATGTTGGTTACGATAAGTCATACACAGCCTAATTTTGAGCCAACTGTGGTCACCCTTGAGGACGAAACTGAGTGGCCACCTCATTCTCCCGATTTAAATCCCTGCGACTATTTTTTATGGGGATATCTTAAAGGAAAATGTTATCAAGATAGGCCTCAAACAATTGAAGAACTGAGAGACAAAATTACTCGTCACTTTCAGGCTATAGAGCCCGAAATGTTGGAAAGAGTGGCTCAAAACTTCGAGGTTAGGCTTCGTCACGTTATTCTTAAAGGAGGGGGACATTTTGAAAATTTAATTTATTAAAATAAATTTCCTTACTTTTGTCTAGAAAATTCTTTTTATTTGATTAAATTATCTTTAATAGTTGTCTAGATATTAAAAAATCAATTTGGGAGTAAGGGCCTGGACATCCTGTATCTATAACAATGAAACGATTTGTTTATTAATTATTAGGAACAGTACGATATCTAGGAGAGAAGTGCAATGAAAGAGATAAATTGCTAAAGTTACAAATTTCGTGTGGTGCATTAGTGATATGTAAAAAGTTATAAATTTAAACTATTTCGTTTTTTAAAAAAAATTAAAACTTTGTTTTCTTTGCAGCAGTAGCCCGAGGTGCTTTTAGAATTATTTTTTAAAACTTATATTTACGACTTTCTAAAACGTTATAGAAAAACAAATTCAGTATGATAGAAGTTGGAAAAAATTTATAATAACTTTTTGGAATAGAGTGCAATTCTTGATATAAACTTCTGCTACCTTACATTAAGCAAACTATACAAGAGAGAATTATAAAGTTTCAATTTGTATAAAAATTGGAAATTTTATGTAACCTGGTATATTATAGAAGGTCTAACTTAGATTAGGATATTAAAGATGGTGCTTGGTCACGAGCTGTTTTTGTCCCCATGCTGCATTTAGGACATCAAGGTAAGGTCATAATTGACCTTGTTCGAAATCATCCCACAAAACTTATTCTGTTTTACAAATCATACATTTAGCATTAGTTCTTGTATCAGCACAATCGACACTTTAACGTAAACGTATAAGACTCTTATTGTTTTTATTAGGCCTCCAAGCTTGTCATCCTGGTCCAAATCTACAAAAACGTCGAGGACCTGATTTAAAAGTTTTTACAGAACCATGTGGAGCTGATTGTTATATGCTTTTGGTAAGATATTGAGGAACTAATTTTTGTCGGTTATTAATTTTGTCCAACTTAGGATGGCATTAAAGAAAAATTGGCTGCCAAACGTGAACGTGAACAAGAACAAGAAGAAAATGAAAAGAATCGCGAAAAAGCGTCAAAAGAATCTTCTTCAAATGCAGAGTCCGCTGATGGTACGAATATGCCTCGTAAGGTTTGTAAACAACAATCTGTGGACTCTGGAAATGAAGCCAGCTCAGAAGACAGCAATGATAGCAATAATAAAGGTACGTTAATAATTTTTTCAGACGTATATTTTTTCAAAATGTACATTTGACAACTATAAAATTAAATTTTTATCGTTATAGAAAATTGTTAAATTTTTTTTTGTGTTTTGGTCAAATTGTTTATCAGCAGTGGCCGGTCGACTGGGGGAGGAGGTGTTTTTATAATGAATGGTTTAGAAAATAAGTTAATTATTATGAATCGTTCTTAAAGCTGAACGTGTAAAAGTGGCATATTTTTGATCTGGGAATATGCAGCTCGCCACTTTGTGTCGCGAATTATTTACTACCTTCGCTCGGACATGTGCCACTTTTACTCGAATGTGTACATACTTCATATTTATTTAATTTTTGTACATTAATGTCAATTTATATTGAGTCCAGTTTTATTAAAATTTTTTGAATTTAAGGAAAGGATATTGATATAGACAAATCCAATGGATACGAGGTATGCGCACATTCGATCTTTAAGTGGCACATTTCCAAACGTGAGAACCAAATGACGTATGAGATTAGAAATGTGCCACTTTGCGTCAAATATGTATGCCCGGCTATAAGCATGATGCAGGGTAATTAATTGTGTTTTGAAAAATTATTAACTAATATTTATAAATACGCAGTAGCGCACCCAGAATTTATTCTTCAGTTTTCGGTTATTTTTTTATAAAGGACTTAGCGGCATAAGAAAAAATGGTTTCCGATTCTTTTCAAACTTGGTGTAATTATAGTGTTACATAAGCAGAATATACACACAAAAAAACTTAAAAATATTTTGAGATAAAAAAGTACTAGTTATTTTTTGGTCAAAAAAAAGTTATAATAACTTTTGAATGCTAAGTGATATTTGGAAAATTCTTTCACTGTGAGTGTTAGTAAGGAGTGGTGCGTCGACGAGAATAGAAATCAGCCCAGAAAAATTGTGTCTTCGGTTGAAATCACCAAAGTGGAAATTATAATCTCAAAATTAACCTTTTTGGCAAACTGTTATCAAACTTTTCAAAATTTTATATCAAACTACTCATCAAATCCTATCAAAATCACCCTTTAAATGTTTGGTAACCGTTTGCCACAATGGCCAATTTTGAGATTATAATTTCCACAGTGAAATAATTTTCCAGATATCACTTAGCATTCAAAAGTTATTATAACTTTTTTTTGACCAAAAAATTACTAGTACTTTTTTATCTCAAAATATTTTTAAAAGTTTTTTTGTGTGTATATTCTGCTTATGTAACATTATAATTACACCAAGTTTTAAAAGAATCGGAGACCATTTTTTCTTATGCCGCTAAGTTCTTTCTAGGGTTTTTTACATTTTTTATTGAGGATTGACTTTGTAGCTAATTAGCTTTCACTTATGGTGGGTTCGGTGCGGGGACAGTCTTCTAGTTCTTTTTCTGTGTGTGCTATTGCTTATTAAAGTTAGAGTACATGGATTTCATGTATGTTTGATAAAGCAGAGATTATTATCATGCAGTACGCTAGTTCACAACTTTCCCTATATATTTATTTTGAATCTGGTTTCCAGATTTTATTCGTAAATTTGACAATGAGACTCCTTTCACAGATTCAACAGAAGGAGCAGATCCAGTTTCCACAACAACGTCGTTTAGTTTGTTGGGATTGATGGGCGAAGGTGACCATCGAGAATGGACAGGATCGGATCAAAGTCTCTTCCGGGGTCTACATAAGGTCTTTCTGAACAACTACTGCGCTATCGCTCAAAACATGCTCACAAAGACCTGTCAACAGGTTTGTATTAGAACCTGATGTTTTAATTCATAAAATGTATTAACAATCTTCGTTTCTGTTTTAATTACCATCTAGGTTTATCATTTTGCTCAAAAAGAGGATGCAGATATTCCAACCGAAGAGTCACAAAGAGATTATACACCACCACGAAAGAAAAAAAAGAAGCATCGTCTTTGGTCAATGCATTGCCGTAAAATTCAACTTAAGAAGGATTCCAGTAGCAATCACGTGTATAACTTTACTCCTTGTGATCATCCTGGCTTGCCTTGTGATGCTTTATGTCCTTGTATCGGAGCTCAAAACTTCTGTGAAAAGTTTTGTCAGTGCAGTTCAGATTGTAAGTTCAGTAATTTAGTGTTGAATATGGTTATAGAAACTGCATTATATAAGTTTAGACTGATTGAAGTTTTGTTTTAGTTTCATATAAATAGTGTTTTATCTTCAGTAACAGAGTTTAGTTACGTTGACGTTCAAATCCGGTTGAAAATTTTATTGTCAACTAATGTTCGTAGTTTGGATAGTGTTTGCATTGCCTTGTACCATTTATTTAAACATAGTGTTGTAAAGAGTAATGTACGCCTATTAATTTAATTTTGTATTTTGTAGGCCAGAATCGTTTTCCAGGATGTCGTTGTAAAGCACAATGCAATACTAAACAATGCCCTTGCTATTTAGCAGTAAGGGAATGTGATCCCGATCTTTGTCAAACTTGTGGAGCAGATCAGTTTGACGTTTCGAAAATAACATGTAAAAATGTTAGTGTTCAGCGTGGGCTTCGTAAGTTGACATTGCAATTTCTATAAAATTTTGAAAAGATATTTTCAATTATACAATTTTAGATAAGCATCTATTGATGGCTCCTTCAGACGTAGCAGGTTGGGGAATATTTTTGAAAGATAGTGCTCAAAAGAACGAATTTATATCCGAATATTGCGGAGAAATCATTTCTCAAGACGAAGCCGACCGTAGAGGAAAAGTGTACGACAAATACATGTGTAGTTTTCTGTTTAACTTGAATAATGGTGATTATTAATTTTATGTAATGTATTTTGTTTTTATTTTTTTTTATGTATTAGATTTTGTCGTGGACGCAACAAGAAAAGGAAATAAGATTCGATTTGCGAATCATTCTATAAATCCTAATTGTTATGCCAAAGTTATGATGGTTAATGGCGATCATAGAATTGGGATTTTGCTAAGAGAGCCATTCAACCTGGAGAAGAATTGTTCTTTGATTACAGGTTTGTATATGTTTTTTCAATCATTACTATTTTAATGTACAATCAATTTTATTACAGATATGGACCTACAGAACAACTAAAGTTTGTAGGAATCGAAAGAGAAATGGAGTTTTTGTAATTGCATGTTATGTAGCACTCAGTTTGTTTTTAGTGTTTAAGTCATTTTACACGTATTTTGATAAGTGCACTTTTATATCCGTTTTTAATTTTTAACTTATTCCAATAAACGTTTACATATGTATTTTTGCGTATTATATTTAAATCTTTTTAAAATAAACCCATTTCTGAAGATATGAATTTATATTTTTTAAAATTAAAATGTAATTTTAAAATAGGCTTGACATCGAATTTTACTTCAACAGCAATTAATTTATAAAAGTACTAAAGTGAACGAGACGAAGTAGTTAAAAATTATTACAAAAATGGAATAGCAATATTATTTTAAAGAAAATGTTACATTATTTATTGAAGTTGTGCGTATCGATATGTGAAGTTTAATATCAAAGTTGAAATAGCGGAATAATCGTTTTATATTGCCCATAGGTATGATTATGTTCTGGATTATTAAATTATTTCAAACATTCGCAACTAACAATGCTAAACAAGTAGAAAATTGATCAGTATACATGCTTAGCTGTACATCAACTTTATGCCTTGTTGAACTGTATATTTCCTTGAACATACATTGTTTTATAATCATTAAATCCGAATTCAGTTAAGCTTTTTAAAAAGAAAAATTTGTACTACTCAAGTAAGATTGCTTAATAGCAAGAGAGCAGTTGAGCAATCAGAATTTGAGAAGGTGGAATACGGTTATTTATCGGTGTTGCATTATTCTTCCATTTTTTATTAAAGAATTGACTTTACAGTGGATTTGGATACATATGTATATGGCGAACTCTATGGAGAACTACAGCCCTAGGTAGGCCCCTGGACGTTAGAAATACGGAGCTTAATTTTTTATTAAATTTTTATTAGCAAACGAATTGATTATTGTGAAACTTGTTTAAAGCCGAGTTAGCACATTTGATGGAAAAGTATAATAATTCAAAGTGTGGGAAGTAAATGAAACGCGGCGCGGGGCGACATGCTCAGTTACTTTCCTCGCACGGAAATGTGAAACTTTGAGCTGCAATGTGCGCATACCTATCTCGTATTTATAAAATTTATTTAGTCATATTAATCTTCTCTTTTTTAATTCAAAAAATTAAATTTATTTTATTACATTTTGATTTTATGTTAGGAAAAGGTTAGAGGGTTTATTTTTATTAATAATTTCTTTTGAAAGCATTAAATCAGATATTTGGTGTTTCTGGTATAAATACAGTTTTGTAATTTTTAGTTGACAATTTTAAGCAATTCTTGTAAATCGTTTCTAAAGTCGAGTTTACAGTAGACGCCGCTTAATGTGGTCACTTTGAGACCTAGATAAAGTGACCACATTTATCAACTGATAACAATAAGTGCAAGACACCAGCGAAAAAGGTAAAACTTTGCGATTTTGGTTGTCGTTTTGCAAAGAGGCGGTTTTAATACTCCCCATTGTTTTAGAAATTTATTTAGCAAGGATTGAGTAATGATTAACTTAATTGCGGCGTTACAATGACTCATCTCGTTCGATAGAAGATCTTATGATTTTAAGATTTTCAACTTCTCCAAAAAACTATGATCATAATCTTTGGCAGTGCTTATTTTACGTTAAAACATTAACTTAACTAAAACAAATACATTTTCAAAAAATTTGACAAAACGATTCAAAAAACCAAAACATACTTAGCTCTGACTGCGGTTTTTGTAATAACTGTGGAATAATCCCATTTTTTGGAAAAAACGATATTTATTAAAACATTGCAATGATTAATTATTATTAATGTTGATTTGCAAAAGATATTTTTTATTTTAAATACAAATGTTATAAACAAGGATAGTTTCCTCGTCGTGTGTATTACGGAGGTATCATAATTTTTGTAAAGAGCTAAAGCAAGTCAGTACGAAGAAAATAGTAGGAGAAAATCGGTTAAATACATGGGACGAGAAAAATAGCACATCAAACGTAACTGTTTTACGATAAATCGGTTTCGGATTTCGAGATGGACGATTCTATGATCGTGAATTGTGATTACAAAGATAATGATTACCTATATATTCATGTTGTTTATTGTTTTTGTTTCTTCCGATAAAACTATGGTAGTTTACCATTTTTATTCTATTTGACCAATAAAATGGTTCCTAAGGGTTCTGGTTAATTATTTTCCAATATAGATATTCGTATTTTATAAGGTCATATCTCACATTCAGAAAATTTTTAGCAGATAAAAACTGTCCATTATTGAAATAAGAAAAATAAATTTAGTAGGTAATATTTAATTTTTATATTTAGTAATATGCATCAATAATAATAATTGAAGAGAATAAGAACATTTAATTCTGATATGGGACGCAATATTTTTTGGGTGGAATTTTAGATGTCACAAAAATAAGGAAATATTAAAAATATTTTAGAAAAATTATTTATTTTGTCGTTTAACAGTGCTTCACAAATTAACACATTTGTATCACTTTATTCATTATTACTAGACCGACAAATGATTACATTTAGCTACGGAATATCATAATTATTAGTTTTATGTTCTCCTAGGCTAATCATATCTATTTTATTCTTATATTTCGAGATTAAGGTCTAATACGTAGCAAAATTGTAAATGATAGTGATAGCAATCAAACAAAAGAAATTAATACAAATACATGCTGAAGTGGCTGCCCCATTTTTTCATTGTTCATAGTCAATAATTTTGTATTTAAGTGCTTTGAAATCTGTCTCTGATAAATGTGTAAACTCATAAATTTGTTACTTAGATTCATGAATTCCACCACCACATTTACAAGACATGATACGCTATATATTTATCACTGTTCCACTCCCCTTATCACCATTACTTTAGACTCGTAGTACATGCATGGAGTGGCGTCGCCGTTGACGCACTCTTCTCGGCTCTCAGTTCCCCCACCACGTACTTAACTATTCTCCTCAGGCGTTCGGAATTTTCATAACACCCAAAAATTGCAGCTACCTAAACAAAGAAGCTTCATTTCAATAATGTCTGATCCACGGTGCAATACTACCAGGGACGAGGCGATTATTTTTAATTTCTTGCTTATTTTGGCCTATAGCTATCACAAGTTTTGTGATCACCAATAATATTTTCTTCAACTTTTTATCTCTGTATTTTTGCTTTCGAGATCAGAAATAGTTTGACTAGTCTATCACTTCCTTCAAATACTTTGGTTTTCACTCTGTTACATCGCAAAGTTAAACCCAACATCGCCTGATGTGGAATACGACATATTAGACATTAAAATACGTGAAAATCAGAGTGTGCGATTAAGACATAAATAAATAAAACCATAAATAAAAACCTTTTATTTTTTACTTTTATAATCATTGTAAAAACAGTTAAAATAAGATTTTTTTAGAATAAATTAGCTTTTCAATGCAAATAACTAAAGATCCTTCAGGAATTTCGAAAACATTGTAAGAAATAATTGAAGAAAAATGAAACGTTCTATAAAAAAGGTCCTATGGAATTTTGTAATAAGTTTGATAGTTTTGCGAAAAAAGTCGAAAAATTTTGGCATTTAATGTAAATTCAACTTTGACCTTGAATAATTTTTAGAAGAGTAGATTTATCATAAAATTATACAGGCCTTCTTTGTGGAATCTTATCAGAACACCAATCCGTTGACGGGTTATAAAATTCTAAAGTTTAAAAAAAATTTCCATATTATTTAAATAGAATATATAAAATCGCGATGATGCAGCTTTTAATATTAATATTAAATATTAAAAAAATTTACAGTATGTTTTTTTCACCATGTAGAATAATATTTTCGATATTACTTTTGAAAAAAATAGTCGCTTTTTTTGATACAGTCTAGTGTACATAATTAACACAGATGTATATAAAAATGACATAGTTTCGTGCATATTTTGGAAATGTTTTTTTTAATAGATTGCTTAAAAAGATATAAATATTCAAAGCTAAAATTTTTTAAAACAACACGTAGTGGGAGGACATACATAGTAGCTTGGCAACGCTGTGTGTCTTAATGCTTTATGTCGCAATGGATCATGATTAAATGGAATTTATTATTATTTATATTTTTAAAATCACGGATGAAACGGCACATATACACAAAGCATAATAGGTATATGTATAATATATCTATAGAACATTTGGTATAAGCATGAACAGCATTGTCACATTTACTTTCTTTAAAAGTTTAATTGTATTAGTGTGTTCTGTATATAAACGTTTTTATGTATCAAGTACAGTCTCAGACAAAACTAAAATACCCGGCCATTGAATATATTAATACCAAAGTTCGAATATGACATATCTCACATTTAGAAAATTTTTCAGAAAACAACTAAAACGTCTCATAATCATAAATAAAAAAATAGATTGTTTTATTTTTACGCTTATTAAAATACACGAAAAAAAAAACATTTATAAAAATTATATAGGTAATTAATATATGGTTTACGACATATTGACCGTTTACTATCTACATATGTGGGATAACACATATTGTCAATACGATTTGAGGTGTCACAGGAAGAAGAAAAAATTAAGAAAATTTTATGAAAATGGTTTGTTTTATTATTTTATAATTTATTGTTTTTTTAACAGAAAGTTCAACATATTTTTATATCTTTATGTAGTATTATAGAACCCACAGATAATTATATTTTTAAGTATAATATATTCATAGTGGCAGAAAATCACATTAATGATTTTATATCCTTCGACTTCTTTTTGGAGTTTTTTTTTCATTAGCTCTGATATTGCAATAAATTTTTTGATACCTGCTAACATTCTTTTTTAATTTCAGGTACGTCGTATTGTTCAGATTCCTGATGTTTTGTTCTCTTTGGTGTCTTATCACAGGTTTCCTTATAATTAATACTATTTTCTGTAAGTTTTTTCTTCATGTTTCTAGTACGTTAGTAAAGATATGGGATGCGACATATTAGAATATTTATTTAAAAATAGTATATAAACAATTTAAGTTCTAAAACTTTTACATAAGCCGCACACCATTATTATAATTACATTTATCACAAAAAGTAAATTTGTCAAATTTTGTGTGATAGGCATATTAAAAAGTTGGTATCGATATTAAACTTTTTGTACTCAATATAGGGCTGTACTTTTAACTCCCATTGTCATGAGTGAACTATCTTAAATGAAAATCGCTCAACTGATTTTGGACTATTTCGTATGGGTAGAGCAGTTGCGGGTATTATGGCACAGCATAAGCCTTTTTAGAAATAAAACTCAAAGTGTACGAAATTAATAAGTCTTTATTAATTATTTAAGTCGTTGAACTATTCCATAGTTAATACCTAAAAGCTTAAAACAAAATAACTTCTAAGAATAACTAAAATTATAATTTATCGTAAATTTGAACAATCATTAAAATTTAAACGTAGTTGGGTATTATGGCACAGGGCCATATTGACCACAAATGTCGTGAACCATATTGCCTGCCAGAGCAAATAATATAAATAATAAAGGTTCTATTAGTGAAATTATGGATTGCACTTCTGACCATTCTTTATAGACATTGAATACAAGATTCGCCCCTAGTGTTCCTAGAATAGAGATAGTCACAGTACAAACACTTCCCGTCTACATAGAACCTTGCCTCTATCTGGACTTTCGTCAGAACTGTTCTGGTACAATGGTTCATTTTCTTAATCCGAGCTAGATATTTGTACATCCCTTGTTTTTGCTTTCGTTTTTTTACCTTTGACTTTCTGTTTTTGACCTTTACCCATAGTACATAGCTAACACATACCTACTGGTCTAGTTGTTTTTCCAATTCTTCAGCTGAAGTAGATGGTCTTTCTAATTTCGCATCTGTTACCGTATCTGCTGAAATTTCTTTTTTAGTCGCTAGTCGTCTTAAAATTTTTCGTTGCACCTTAACAGTTTAGATACTTTGAGTGAACGTATTTTTTTTATTTCGCACATTTTTGATTGACCCTTTCATTGAAATTTTGCACAACATTTGGCGTTTGCTTTGGCAAATAGGTTTTATTGGAGCCATTGCCTACAAAAGAAATTTAATCTTAAGGCGGCCCATATGGCCTAGTAGGCCATAATTGCTCTCAACTGGTGAGCCATATTGGACGAAGGAACGTTTTCGAACAAATAAGATCTAATCTAAAATCAATAAAGAATATGATATCGAAAATATTATCACGCTATTGATTTAAGGGATTGTCTACGACACTGTGCACTAACAATATAAGAACATTGACAATTTGGGTAATTAAAATGATTGAAATTTACAAAAAAATATATCGAAATATGCAATTCTGGATCACTACCTGCAAAGGGCATATACGCACTATTCAGGCCATAAGGAGATGAAGGACAGGATAGCGTTTTTATAACGCTGAGCGTTAGTTATTTTCGGAGAAATCCTGGTAGGCCATATTAGCCAACTAGGCTATAATACCCGAAATTACTCTATATAATGTAATATTAACATCCAGTAAATATATGCAAGGATTTGCTTACACATGAAATAATAATTGAAACCAAACCCATCTATGTTTATAGTTTATTATTAACAACATTCGAAGATAAAACTTTGGAATACTTGGAATACCCATAAAATACAATTCAATAAATAGAAATAGTGTAAAATAAAATTAAGTGTCTTATTTCTTAGCAATACTCGTTTCTTTCCAAATGAAATTTGTAATAAAATTAATTAGCTCCAATATTTTGGTTTCGAAGAATTTTCCATAAAGTTTCTGAGACGTTCCTAATTTTTCTGCTTGTACGTTTCCAATTGTTCTTTGCTTATCCGAGTGTTCAAGGCATAAGCTGAAGTCGCTGCTCTCTTTAAATCATTGCGACGTTTAGATTGCAAACGATTATCTATTTTAAAACAAGGAACTTGATTGTTATTGTTATTACCATTAAATTTATCTTCGTAGATAGATTGTTTGAAGGGCAGAATTTTCGAGAAGATGGTCTGATTAGGTTCTGGAATGTTGATGTCTAAGAGGGAGCTCTTCGTGTTAGTACGTCTCGCGTTTAAGTAAGTCCACGAGTGGCTATAATTTTTCCTAATATTTGCAGCAGCAGACAACGCTCGAGCTTTTCCTGGTGAGCTTTCCAATGCTTTCCCACCAGTTGCTAGCCGGCCGGTGCCGGAATCGGTTGGCATCCATCCTGCTAGTTCTGCAGGATTATCGGTGAGCGCGTGTCGTGTTCGTTGTGCTGTTTTAGATTCTTGATCTTTACGTCTTTGCAATGATTCAAGGTATGCGACACTAAAATTAAATTAGTCATTTCGCAAAAGTTTGTTCGGTTTGAATTAGTATTCTTGTTTGTCCTTTAAGCGTTCAATGAATTATTGCTGCAGTTTTTAAACAATCAAGGTCGACCTTAATAATGTTGATAAATTATTTAAATCAAACTAAATTGTCATCACGGACGAAGAGCTTAAAAGGCTTCCTTTGCTATTTCGATTATTTACTATTATTATCCAAAATTAATGAACCCACACACTTTCTCATTAAATTGTTTTATAAAATTTAAGTATTACTTTTTGGCAATACTTTAACTATATAAATAAATATTGTGTGGGTTTTATTGCTTTGATGATTTTTTTTCGGCATTATCTGAAGCGTTTATTGGACCAATTAAATTTTAATTTTGATTATTCATATCGCACCAATTAAAGCGATATCTCTGATAAGGGTTTAATTTAAATATGTTGTTAAACGAGGAAGTTTTTACGTTCGAGATCTTGCTTCACGAGATGATTTAACGGTTGTCTTATTAAATAAGTTTCAAGCGAAAATTTACAATTTTTGCGGTGTTAATGTATTAAGTTTCGAAACTCCTTGTTTCGAAAATGTTCACACATTTTCTGGTTTGTAGTTTACATCGGGTTTTATATGAAAAAATGGATATTTAAGTTTTATTAAACTTGTTACGCGCTTAATAAAGTACAAATTATGAGAACATAATGAGGTGACATTCGGTCTTATATTATTTTTATTAAAATTAATTGTTAATTAGATGTTGGTGGCTTTTAAAATATAAATTTATCTTTATGTCATATTTAAAGCTTTTTTAATAAGGCATTAAAATTAAAATGAGGGGGCAGCATGGAACAGGCAATAAAAAAAAATTAATTAAAGAAAACCATTATAAAATTTTTGCGCATAGAAAAATATATTTCAAACGATTGTACAAGACTCTAGTTATTTTTTTTTAATTTTGCACTAATATTTGAGTAAAATGATACAGTAGGATTTCCGTTATCTGGGGATTTATTGTCCGTGGTTCTAATCCATAGGGGTTCCGAGTCAACAATTTTTTTTATAAGGTGTTTTTTATTTTTGTCACCATTCATTAAAAATACATATGTATGTAATGTGTATACATATTGAAAATTAATGTGAAACGTTTGTTTTTTAATAAAAATGATATCTTTTACATAGTTTTTTTTAATTAGAATTTTTACCTAGCACATTTAGTTAATAAAAAAATTGTGAGTAGTTTATCGGGGGTTTTCAAGTAACCAGTAATCGTCCTCACCTTCCTTACCCCGGATAATTGAGGTTCTATTGTATTTACAAAATTAGGGCAATATAATTTTTTTTTGTATAATCGTTCCATAAAGTGTTATATTGTTTCTTGGAACTTATTTTATTATTTAAGGGAAAAATGACGTAATTGATTTTTTGAAATTCTATATTAAAATAAATGCTTTTTTAAATTCTTTTAACGAGTAAAAAATAAACATATATACCAGTACGTAACTTTAATTTAAAATTTCCTTTTGATTAAAAGAACACATTTTTGTAACTAACTTTAATACTGTTTCTTTTCTTAGCTTAGAACGCTGGAGTTTTTTATTATCTTTAATTTAGAAAAAAATTAGACAGTTCATAAAAAATGAAATAAGATGTATGTATCTTGTTTTATTAGACGTAAACTTTACTCAAAAAATTGATAAAATCTTATTTGAAATAAGCTAATTATACAATAAAAAAAACTAAATGAATCAAATTTAATTTTAGCTCTCAAATTTCTTCAAAAGTAAAAAAGATGAGTAACTGATCTACCTTCAAGATGTGCACATTTGAGCGAAACTGAGTGCCAGTCCTTAAAATGAGACAAAAATTAGAAAATATAATTTTTAAAAAGGTTTTTTTAAAAAATAACGAGTTATTGAAATAAATAAAATAAATAAAGCAAAAGGGTCAACAACCACTGATTTAGTCCAATTCCAGATAAGATTTTGGCATCAAGCAACAAATTAGTTATAAAATGTGTTGCCAAAATTTTGTTAAACTTACACTCTCATTAAAAGCAGATTGTAATAATGTTAATTAAATAAAACATACGTATTTTAATATTAGAATTAGTTTAGAAGTGTTTGTAAGCTATTTAACTTTGATAAAATTTAAATAATCCATAACAACTTTTTAAATTTAATGATTTTCAATAAAATTATTTCACATTTGAATGATACAACATTTTATTATTGATAATAAATAGCATTAAAACAGCAGATATCAAAATATAAAATGCAACCAACATAAATGCATCAACTCTTCGGTGGCACCAAAAAAGTTAAAGGTCGCTCATATCATCAATGTTTAGGTTATTTCAAAATATAAATTACATAAACATAAAAGAATTTTATTTTTAGTTATTTATATTCATTGAATGGCACATTGCATTGTTCCGCGTTTTGAAGCTTCATTCAACTTTAATAGAAGGATTACCGAACGCTCTTGTTTAAAATTAGTAACCCTGACATTAAACTTCTTTATTTCTGTTTTAGAATCGTACTATATTTCTCTTTTACATTTTCCTGTAATAACACTTTAGCAGCACGCAGCGCCGTAATTAGGACAGATATTTAAGGCGGTTAAGCAAATTTTGTGTTTTGGGCACATATAATTTATAAGTATAAAAAGAACATTTTAGAATTACAGAAACTAAATTATACCTAAGAAATTTTATGTTTACAGTATTTAATTTGAAAATTAATTAACATAAATGTTGACTTTAATATATTGTCTAAAGCAGTGCTTCCCAACGTGTGTCTCACGCCCCACATGAGGGCAATTTAAATGTCTAGGGGGACAATATCATTATTCAATGGGAGAATTTGTAAACGTACTTGATTTTTAGTTATTTACCTATTATATGTTTTGAAAATTTACTTAGTGTTTTTTCCTAATAATTTGCTAGTGATTTCTTGCTAAAACCTATTTCTTGGGCTTCATTTATGCAATAATTCAATTTTTAAATATAAATAAAGATTTATATACTACATAGGGTGGCATCAACATTTTAGAATAACTTAGGTAGAGCATGTTAAAAAAGGTTGCGAAACACTGGTCTAAAGCTCTAAATGTTGGGGGCTCAAGGATTTTACAAAATTTTTAGTCAAATTTGTGTTTACAGCAATTACTAAAATTTTGTACTTTAAAGAATTCAATTTTTTTTTTAACAAATGTATCATGTACAATGAATACATGGAATTCGCACATTTGATGGATAAGTGACACATTGCCGAGCGAGGGAGAAGCAGCGCCGCACTATTTATTTTTACGATATCGGGATACGGGCTACTTTTCGTTCGATGTCTACACTTGGCTATTGTTGAAGTATTACAACAACCACACGCGTATGTGTTAAGAAAAATTACAAATATAATTTTAATAATTTTATTGCATCCAAAAAAAAAACGGTATTAACTACTTAGAACGATAAACTCCTAAATTTGAAGCTTTGAGCTTTCTTTTCAGCAAACTTAATAAATTTTATATTTAAAACTTGCAGAAATAAATCTGGTTAATACACTTAATATTTAGCCTCTCAGACGAATAAGTACTGGAACTTAAAGCCGCGGTCCGAGATAAGTGCGTTGTCTAATATCGATGAAAATTAAGATCTTACGTAATTCCATTCTTTTTTTTTAGCTAATTGTTTTATAAAAAAAATAGGAATAGAACAACAGAAGATAGGACTACACGGTGACTTATTTTGTTTTGTCTAAAACTAATAATATATGATCTAAAAAAAATGCAAAGTAACTGAAATCAAACCTACATTAAGGAGCAAAAAAGTTAATTTTTAAACTTTAATTTGACAAAAACTAAAGATTTTTATTAAATTTAAAATGTCACCCTGTAGTGGCATCTTTTATGTATCAATTCCTGAAAAACTGTTACTGACAGGTGTCTTATAACAATTTCGAAATGGAACTGGGGCGACACTATAAATGTTAGTTGTTGGGTTATGTTCTCTCAACATTAACTGGACTATATTCTGATAGGTGGCGCATACGCAAAAATCAAAATATCAAAAATTTTATTACGAATATTATTGTCAAATTTTTAATATCACATTTCTGAATATTGTGAATTGCTTTTGTGATTTTCAGTATTTTATTAAAACTAATTTCGATTTTTTTTAAAAAGTTTTTACTTCGTTAGAACTCAAAGCGCCTTAATTCAAGTTTTGGGCTTCCTTTAATCGGTCTTGATAAATTTTATATTCAAAAAATCTAGTTACGGCACTGGCATTATGCTTATTGCGTGCACTGTAGCATACAAAATCGCTGCAATAAGTAAGTGCGCACGAATATGCATATTTGACTTGGTTATTATCGCATTCGAGCTCCTTATAAGTATTCCAATAATTCCACACATTTTTATATTATTAAAAAAAAAAATTAAACATAAAATGAAGCACAAACTGGTATTTGATTTATGATCTGATTATTTTCAACAAGTTTTGGTTATCTTCTCAAAAAATTTTTGTTTAGAATATTACTTCATATGCCAGTTAGATTTTGTGATAGAAAGTTTTATGTATACAATATCTTATAAAAATAGAATGAAACATAAAGTCGCATGCTATTTATAAATTTTTACATTCTTCATTTTTTGCCACAATATTCTAAAGTTGTTAAAAACCTTGCGTTTAAAAATAATCAAAGAAAAATAGTCGCAGATCATAAAGCAACTTAAAAAAATGTTAATTTTCGTCGAAAACGAAATAAGCCGATATAATATTTTTTGGCAATATTTAAAAGTAGTAAATTAGTAAAATTAAGCAAACGATGAGTACTTGTTTTAAAACATTTAATTATAAAATAAACTGCCCTATTCTGTATTATATCAAAATTATTATGTGTGTAAAAAGTTATTATGTAGTTAGATATAAATAATTTTTTTTTTGGAACTACATAAATTTTGCTTTTATTGAGGAAATTTATAACAAAACTCGCGCCGAGGTTAATCGATTGTTCAAAAATAAAATTAAAATTAATAATTTTTATTGGACAATTTAACGTAATTCGATAAGAGAGTTAAAAAATTATTGATTGCAATAAATTGCCACATTTTGTAGCTCTGCGATTACTTCTGTTAATGGAAAATCTATCATTCTTCGTATGAATTTACTAACTATGAAACTCGAAAAATTACCAACGTATTATCTTAGAAATTATGATTAAAACTATATGTATAATTTAATAAACATAATATAATCATAACCACTTTAATTAACATTTATACATGGTGTCTCTAAAAAGTTTTTACAAAAACCTACCACATATTCCTTAGTTCAAAATAAACTAATTGATGTAAACTTATGGCATTACTAAAGTGTTTAGTTTGGGCGCTATTTAGCCCTAAAATTACAATTTGAAATCGATATTATTATAAAATAAATTACAAACAGCATATGCGATTTTGCTAGAATTTTCTACGTTGACTTGATTTTATGGGACCCATAAACTTATATTAAAATTGTTTTTAACATCAGAATATGAGTTTTTTTAATAATTGAACATTTTATTATTTTACGCCAATGGAAAAATAGAGATTTAAGTATATGATGTAGTTGCACAAATTATTGACTGTCCTCTAAACTTTCCATAGTACACCTTAACACAATTTTGACCCTTTTTTTAACATTATCGTAATACCATTATCATATCGCAATATTCTGTATATACCTACCACGAATTATTAAAATACAAATTTCGTAAAAACCATGAGCGCCAGTCAAATCTTATCGAAATTATCTTTATTGTAGAAAATAAGTTATGCAATCAAAATTGTATACTTAAACACTTTTTCTTCTATTATTCTAAAAATTTAACATATGCAATTATTAAAAAACACACGTTCTACGTCTATGAATTGATGTTAAACATAATTTTAATATGGCTTTGTCTAACAAATTTTGGTAAAATCACATAAGCCGTTCTAAATTTTATAACAAAATACGATTTTAAAATTGTAACTTAAGGGCCACATGCTCAAGCTAAGCACATTTGTACTAAGGCAAGTGTACTTTAATCGGCTTATTTTGATCGAAATTTTTGTGGTAGTTCTTTGTAAAAACCTTTTACCAACACCCTGTATACATGTGGAAATGATAGCGTGTTCTAATTTCACATCTCTAGAACATTGTCAAAGAAATCGAGGAAGGATATTTCAAAATCTGTCATTTTGGACGTAAATTGCATAGTTCCTCATTTCTATCATTTCTATCACTTGTATTATTTTATTTAAAAAAGGAACTATCACAAGTGCATTAAAAATATGAATTTTTAAATAAAATACTGTGATCGATATTGAAACGATTCTTTGTCTGAAAATAACTAGCAATCATACATATCGAATATTAAGCTATGCTGCTTCAGGCTATGGTCTGAACTGATTATTTATCCAGTTAATTAGCAATTTGAAAAATAATTCTAACAATCGGAATTAAATTAATTAAATGTGATAACTATTGGGTTGGCAAGAAAATACTTTTGGCTTTCACAACCATGGCGTTACAATTGTTTTGAATTACTTCGTCCAATGCTATATTTTTTTTCGTTCGACAGTTGACAGTAGTGACTTTTAAGATATTTCTGAAACAAATTACCTACTTGGTATTTGGTTTACATTTGTTGTTTCAGTGATAAATGCTTGACGGAACACATGTGTCAAAATTGCTTTAGAAAATTTTGGTTTGTAAATTTTTCACTTAAAGATGACCATCGGTACGGTCGACCAATTGAAGTTAATAATGATTAAATCAAAGCCATAATAAAAGCAGATCGTTACATGTCTGAGAGACAGATAGTGGAGAAGTTAAATTTATCACTCATAACAATAAAAAATTATTTAAAATGTCTTGGACTTGTTAAGAAACTTGATATATTGGTTTCACATGAATGGAAAAAATTAATTTAATACAACGAATGAGTATTTGTGATATGCATATCAAACTCAACAAAATCAATCTATTTATAAACGAATCATCACTGGTGATGAAAAATAGGTTGATAACAATCATGGTCCACCCGTAATGAACCAGCAACAGTCAAATCAAAAGCAAAATTTTATCAAAAAAGACCAGCTTTTAGTTTGGTGGGATTATAAAGGGCTGTTGTGTATTTGGAGAAACTTCTAAGGAATCAAACGCTTAATTCAGATGTTTATTGCCAACCACTGATGAAATTGAAGGAAGTAATCAAAGATAAACGGTCAGAATTGGTTAATCGTAAAGGCATTATGACAAAGCTCTACCTCACACATCTTTAGTGACTTGTCAAAAATTATTGAAACTTCATTGGCAACTAATGCGCCTTTGCATCTACATATTACAATTTATATTGATTTTTACAAAACTCTTTAAATAGAAAAAGTTTCACTAATGATGACGACCTGGAATCCTACTTGGTTCAGTTTTTTGCTCATAAGGACCAAAAGTTCTACGCACGGAAAGTCATAAAGTTATCAGAAAGATGGCAAAACGTCATTGAACAAAATGGTTTATTTATAAATGATCAAAATCCATTTTTTGTATAAAAAAATTGTTTCAAAGTAAAAACCAAATTACTTTCTTGCCAAGCCGATATTATGAAATAGAAAGTATAACAATTTCTATGATTTACATTAGTTAATTTTTTTTAATACATTATTTTATTTTAAAGAAAAATTAACATAATAATAAACATTTCTTTTAAGCTACAAGCAAAAAATATTTGTTGTTTATTTCTTATTAAGATTTTGCATAATATTCTATAAACCTCAATTTGGTTAATAAATGTTCATCCGTGCTTAGCTCTCGAAAGCTCTGTACACTAAATTAGTGTTAATTTCCGAAAAAAACGACATCCTTTTGGTTCACCTTTTATTACATCTAATTCCACAAGAAGCTTATTATTTTTTGAAATTTCTAAACATATTAACTTTTGTCATACTCATTAACATCTACTTTCCCGTATCTAATTTAAAATAAATTTTTTTAACATAAAATATTTTATATTGTTTCCATATGAAAATTTACGTATTTACATTTCGATAAAAGATTTTGATTAAAAAATAATTTATTTTAAAAATTTATTTGATGTTTAAACGTGGCAAGAAAAATTGAGGTGCTCTCCTTTGTAAAATATTAAACCAGCTTAAAATAAAAATGTTAACAAAAGCAAAATATATTTTTAGACTTACAGTACTTCTAATGACGTAAACTATACAAATAAATTATAAAACATTAATTTGTATAAAAAGAAATTATTGTGTGCGAGCATTAATGTTAATTAACGCGCTTGTAATTTTTGTTAAATGCTAAAAACAAAGAGTGATGTTCACCTATTTATTCAAACATCGAATTATTTAATATCCGCGCAATAATTTAGACAATCAAGGAAGGATATTAAAGTAATTAAAAATAGTAATTTAGTAGTTCTGGTTTAAACTAATTCCAAGACGTCGCTTATTTGTTCTACTTAAACAATTCCGAGTTATTAACTTTTAGTTCGCTTCGTTAACTTTTAAATATTCTCTAATTTTCTCCACCAAAATTTAACATAAAGTTTGATGCGACTCCTTCTTTTGCAATTTTTGCGAATTTTGGTAATTGCCACACTGTAATATAGTAGGGGAGTGTTCCCGGGTATGAGACAGGCTCCAGATATGAGACAGTCAATTATTTTTATTATGCAATGTCAATATGGCCGATCTGATTACTGTCAAGTACTTCTTTGGTCATCAGTCAGGTTTTGTACTAACACTGAAATGAATCGATGCATTGCTTATATCAACTGCAAACATCGTATGTAAAATTGCAGGTTAAAAAGGTTTTTGATTTTTTTCAAAATGTTATTTTTTTCTTGTAAATCAATTGAAAAAAGGAAAGTGTAATGTATAGCATTTAGTGTTTTTCTTATATTCTACAATCCAATATTGGTTTAGGCCAATATGTGTTTGGAAAACAATTTTTTTTTAAATTCTCAAAATGTCGTCATTGTCCGGGTGTGAGACACAGCATATCACCACCACCCAAGGGTTCCAAAGCAAAAACATCATTAGTATAAAGGTGTTGCCGAACAAATTGAACGCTGTTAACATCAAATGCAATATTTGCAAGCGCCCAGTTCTTTTGAAGTGCGCAAACACGTGTGCAAGCATCTACATATGCAAACATTGCGACGATTATGAAGAGGAAAGTGATAAATAAAAATTATGGAAAGCATAAAAAATTATAATTTTGAAATAGATATGAGGTTTTTACTTTATATTTTACAATTTTTAATGTATTTTTGTAGGTGTCTCATACTTAGATACAAATTTTTTTTCTGTCAAAAACTGTCACTTAGAAAATTGGTCATAAAATTTTGCATGCTAATGGAATCACAAAACTTTCCGCGGATAAAAGTTGTGTATTTTCATTACCTTTCCAACAATGAATAGAACACCCGACTTTATTTAACCAGTAAAAAATTTTGGCTCATAAACAAAACCGTCTCACAACCCGGTACACTCCCTTACATGTTTAATTTAATAATTTTCAAATTGTATGGTAGATAACTAGTTTATTTATTATTTCTACTATTAGTGCAAAGCTGTAATAGGTGAAAACTTGTAGAAAAAATCAATTTCTGTTTTAATCTAATTGTTGCGTAATCTAAAGAAAGTTGACCATCACTCTCTGATTTACCCTACATGTTATAAAATTGTAAAATACTTTTTGTCTATTTGTCTCCCTGTGCGTTTGTGCACCCTAAGCTTCACAATGGCTAAACCAATTCCAATGTGGTATTCAGTAATGTATTGAGATAAGCTTGGGATAACATTTAGTGTCTGTTTCATTTAAATCGGTTGACAAATAAAAAAGATATTTCATTTTTAAGGTGCAACCCGTGCGTGCAATTTTATTATATCTATGCAAACAATTTAATTTACTAAGGTTTTGCATACGTGATTTAAAAAATTTCTGTAAATACGCGAGCGGTTGTTTTTAAGCTTGTAATAATATCATTTCAAAATTTATTATTTTGAAAGGGCAAGAAGTGATATATTGTTAATTTCCCGAGATGGGAAAAGTGTGGCGGTTTTTTAGAATTACACGTGTGATTGTGAGTCTGAAAATTTAAACCATTTAGATAATAACACTGGTCAACAAAAAAACACTTTTTGTATGTAACAAGAAAACTTTTGTCTAGATATGTTTAGAACAAGGATAACGATAATAGAAATAAAATTAGAACGTTTCAAATACGAATAATTTTTGTGTAATTAGATTTTATTATGATTTAGAAAAACTCAACTTTTTATCAACAAAACAGTCTGAATGTCAAAATAAAACATAAAATGGCCAATCGTCAATTTTGTGGGTATAGTAGCTAAAACACAAAAACGAGAACTGATCAAATCAAAATAAATATGATCTTTTAATGTGGGTACGTAGGTAATTCAATATTAGTAAGTATCTTTTTTGTTACAAAATTTTGTTGACCAGTGTAATTTAAGCAAAAAGTAATTGAACATATCTACAACATTTTTTCCAATTAATTTTACAAAGATACCAGTTCGGTGCGTCTCTTTTGCGATATATTCAATTCCTTAAGGCTCTACAGCACCTATTTCACAGTCAATGTAAAATATTTGATTTTTCTTTTCGAGATAATAGACGCCTTGTTATAGTCTACCGAATTCTCAAAGGCTCAGTGTGTAGGAGGTATTGAGCTCTAGGGGCATCCTCAATAATTTTTCAAAATTTTGATTTGAAATCGTTATAATTGATAAAAGTCATATTCTTTGGTAAGAGATATCACGCTTGTGAATTACTTTACCGACATAATTTTTTAACCCGTAGATAGGTAATAAAATTTTCTAGGGTACATCCTATTTAGTTTTTTTCATCTAGTCTCATCAAGCTATAAAACCAAAAAATGTAATTAAAATTTAATTTTAAAACTGGTCAAACGAGTCTCTAAATTTACTTCTATACCTGAGTCTCTTTTGGGGGGTAGGTGTCAATATCTAATCTTCTTAAGGTATTACAAGTGCACTACAATAGAAGAATAGTTTAACCTTAACTGCAGTGAATTTTATGGTTGTAATGGCGTTTAGACAAGTTATTCTTAGATTAGTGGGCTTAAAATTTATATAATATTATATTATTATTAATACAAGTGAACCCCACCTTTGCTACTTGATCTTGGAATTTAAATTCTTATATTTTTATTTTATTAATAAAAAAATAGCGCAAATAAAATGATAAAATAAATATAAATTTTACAGTAACATGTTATCGTTTTTTATTGTTTTTTAAAAATTTTATTGTTAATATTTTCTTCATCTTCTGAAAAAATTTAAGTTGAACTGATCCTTTATCTAAAACTTTTAATATTGAAACTGGCACGTATTCTTTACTACTAAGGTAGCTGACCCAAATAAGGCCCAGTGCCCAATAAGGCCTAGTTTTCAAATTTCCCGCTTCCTGATTTCGAATCATTGCCAAAGCTCGTATTAATGTACGTGACCATAACTTACGCGCAACTGCATAACGCGAGCCCCGGGTCTTGAGTGTGTCGGGACTTGCACTGAGAAACGTACTACGACGCGAAGTGCAGGCTGGATTTTATAAAATTTTTGCTACAAAAAGGGTTAATATTTTTAATTGTATGCATGCGTCGTCTAGTTTTTCTTTTGTTTATTGTTTATTATATGTTTACTTACCCTCCTATATGTATTTCAAAGCCATACTATCAGTATATGTTATGTGACAAATGTTTCTATTACATGTATGATATGTCCTAATAATGCCCACAAAAAAACCTTGTGGGCCATATGTGTAACATATTCAGTTTTAAGTTTATTTGAAAATAATAATGTTCTTACAGATGCAGACAAAGAATTTTATTGTTCAGGAAACTGTTTAAAGATAAAGATAAAAAAAACCTAACTAATAGTTTTTAAAAATTTACAAGTTAATTTTTATTGAAAATATTAAATTATAACCAAATAATTTATTATTTTAAGTTTAATAACACTAATAATAATTTAATATAAATATAATAATGATTATTTAAATTGATATTAAGTTGATTTATATATAAAGAAATCTTTGAGCCTTATTTGGACATAGGTGTCCCAATAAGGTCCTACCGATATATTTTTTATATTTACTCACGGTTTCTTCTTTTGTTACAAAAGAAAAATTGTTACTTTTATTCTTGTCTCATTCAAGTAATTATAAATCAAAATTATAACTACTTAGAACTTGGGAAAGGTAAAATAAAACCGCAAATTTTATAAACTAATTTTTTTTCTTTAATATTTATCAATTTATGTTTGAATATCGATATAACGAATTAAATTCACTAGCTTGGGAAATTTATTTGTTATGTATATTTATTTATGGATGTAAATAATAAATGAAAATAACAACGGAACCCAATTTTTTTAATTTGAAAACAATTAATTTCAAATAAAGTTTTAATACGTAGGTACCTACTATAATATTGAAAAATTTACAATTTTTATTCATTTTCATTGTGCTGTCTTTATTAATAAAAATAATGTCGATATCCTATATAAAGATTTATGTTGTTAAACTAATGACAGGAAGTAAAATTGTATTTTAAAATATTATAGATATTAAATATATGACACATACAACAAAAAAAATTAAATATCTGACTGAGAAATTATTAAAATATTCATTTGTTTATTTAAAACATAATTAAAAATATGATGATAAAGAAATAAACTTAAAATTTTTTATCAAAATATTTTACAATAAGTTCTAAAATTTTTATTATCTCTAAAAGTTTTTCCACAATTAATTTTTTAATTTAAAATCTCATAAATTTTTATTGCAAAAAAAATTATTAAAATAAAAATTTTAAAAACTGTTTTAGGGTTTGATTGTTGGTAATGATTACTTATAATTAAAAGATGTAAACCTAAATGATCAAATGTAAAATTGGGGATCCACATTAGTGGAATATTTTTTTTACATAAATTTTGAAAAATATTTAAATTAATATTTTCTACAGAAAATAAACTGTTGTACAATCTGTTTTAATAAAAAAAACAAGTTACAAAAAACAAAAATAATTATTATTTGTTATTACATACAATAACTGTACCTATATACAAGTGTATATTACTATTTTACAATACACATATATAATAATATATCAATATATACAAATATATGTGGATATACATATTTATATATCTTTTAATAAAGATCCTACAAAAGTACAATAAAAATAATTCATACGATTAAAACATTAAATGTATAGTTAATACACAAATTTCAATAAGAAGGTTGTAAAAAAGATAATCAGGTAGAAAATCGAATTACAGGTTGAGTAACGTTATTGCTACAATAGAAGCGACGTGTAATGTAAACAAAAATATGATTTCGAAAAATAGATAGAATGCTTTGTTGGTGTTATTTTTATTTAATACGTTGAGTGTCACGTTGATTGTACGAATCGCTAGAATTTGTATGATTCTATGATATATGTTTCGCGGTAAGAACTATCACCCTAATCGACTCATCGGAGGTTTAGTTCTTCTCAAAACATATTTATACATAATTATAATTATATAACAGATTTTTTTATTTTAAATCACCCAGTTTAATGTTACGAATAGGCATGTTTCTTGCTCGTCGAGAATCCACTATTTCAGGTAAAAGTACGTTTAGATAAAATTGTATTAGATTTTGTGTCATATTATTTTTCCAAAAACGTCATCATATTCAATTTTTCTATGTGCAAATCTATTTTTGTATATAAAACAAAGTAGCAATATTTTCTTTTAGCTATGTGTAAAGCTCCTTGTATTTGATAATAATAATTATGATTCCTCTTTAATGTTATTGTTGTACAATTATTAACTGTTAGTAACTGACAACATAGAATTCTTTTACTCTTTATGGCATCTACAATTTTGTCATCTCTCGCTGAAAACGGGCATTTTATTTCTAGTAATGCACCATCTTCAACTATTCCATCGGGCGAAGCTCCCATAAATAAATATTCTGTATCAACAAATAGGCCAGATTGTTGAACTTGTAAATTTGTTCTTTCTGTAAATAATTTTTTAGCAATTTCTTCTTTTTCAATTCCGTATTTTATAGATTTAATTGCGGATTGATGATAATTAGGAGTCAATAATGACTTTACTAAATTTTTGGTGTTGGTATTTGCTCTCATTTTACATATAGTTCCAAAATTACTAGCTGTTATTCTGTTTAATCGTTCTTTATGCCATATCGGATTGCAACTTTGTCCGATAGTGCTATTAAATATTTCTTCGGATCTATTTTTTCGAATTGCATTAAAAAGAATTTTTTCCATGGCTAATATATATGGGTTTTATCACACATAACATCTTCTGTTGCTCCATAATCTTCATCTTCTTTATTATAACATATTTTTCTTTTATAAATATATTTTTTTTTTTCTGATTTTTCAGCAAACATTTTTGTGTATTTTCCAACTTCTTGACTACAAATTTGTTCTTGAATTATATCTATATGTGTTCCTTTATTGTTATAACTAACAGCAGCAATTTTACATCTTAATTCATAAGATCCACGTTTACTGAAATTTATTCTTTTGCCTCCTATTACTTTATTAACAATTGAATTATAATTTTCAACGGCATTGTTCTCTACATCTTGCAGCAAACTTGCTGAATTATTGGCAACACGTATTAAAGCATTTTAAATTCGTCATATACTGAACAATTTTAAACTCCTCGTATAAATGAGCTTCGTCTAATTTAGGTCCTGTACAAAAATATTTGTGACAACATCGATGGTCACCAAAGATATGTCGTGGCCCGTTTAGGATATCTTCTTTTAATTGTAGAATTTTATCTTGCAATGAAGTGTCTTCTTTTTTTCTATGTCGTACAGCACATACCACGGCTGTTCTAAATTTAATAATAGATCCTTCGATAAACTGTTTTAAAGTATTATTTAATTTTGGTCGTTTAATGAGTTCTCTTAGTTTATTACAATAATTCCGTAATAAGTGATTTTTACATTCTATTTTATGAATATAATAATTTACTCCGTATGGTTTACTTTCCATAATCTTTTATAAACACTACTATCTCCATCTCCAATTACATATTTATATCTTAATTTGTAGTTTTCATCGATTCTTTGAATCCTTCAGAAATAATTGCTGCTTCCATTGAAGTGGATGTTCCTATCCAATTTTTATAACATTTATGTTGTATTTTCTTATTTTGGTTGCATATAGAACAATACCTATTTTTACACCAACATATAATATCTTCTTTGTCCTATATCCAATTATGCAGCCCACTCCAGATAATGCGTTATAGTTGTTTTGTAGGATCTTTTGCACCATGCTCCGTCTACAATCACAAATATAAAAGGAACTCCGTCTTCGTCTATATCACAAGCTTCTTTTGCTAAACGATATTCTTCAGCACCAGCTTCATTCATACTTTTATAATTTATATGATTAACGTGATTGTGTAAATCCTCTTGATACTTTAAATAAGTTTTGCTTGATATAAGTGGTATATTAATTGCAGCACAAAGTTCTGTGATTTGACTATGACCTATACCAATAGCCATAGCTCCGGAAACGGCTGATAAATTTATACCATATGAACTTTTGATATCGCCTTCTGTAGAAATAGTTTCCTGTTTCTTGCAAACTTCACAAACAAAGGTTAACAAACTTTTAAATCCTATGCGCTTTTCGGAAATTAGTTCCATATTAAAAAAAGAGCAGTCAAACCCAACGTGTTTTAACGATTTAAGTGCATTTAAAAAGGGGATTAAATTAATAATACGTCTTCCGTAAATTTTAGAATTCTTTTCTATTTCAGTTTCGTTTTCTATAACTAAATCTGACAATTCTTCAATATCCTCTGATGCTTCAAAATGTGGTGAAGTTGACAATTCATTTTACTAAAAATAAAATATTTATAGTAGTTATTTTAGTATAATTTTTTCATATTGTGTATTATTTTATTAAATACAATTTTTTTTATAAATTAATTTCAAACTACAATGTTTATACCTTTCTTTTTTCTATTATTCTTTACTTGAAGTGATCTACTTTTCTCCATTTTGAGCATGTTTTTTATTCTTGGAATGTATTCCCATTTTTAAACGGAATGAAGTTGATTAAACAGTGGAACACAATCACAAAAATGTTAAATACTATTTTGTTGTATATGTTAGTAATTAGTGGTTAGTAATTTTTTATCTACGAAACAAACTTAATACAAAAATGATTAAAAGCTACTAATGTTAGAGAAGGAAGTAAAGCATAAAAGTAATTTCCATCCGAGATATCAAGCACTAAAGATCTATATATAAATAGTATGCAAAGTTATTGCAAATATTATTTACAAAAAATAGCAGTGTATCCAAAAAATAATTTCTACCAAAATTTCATGTAAAATAATTTTAATGTAAGTATGACTATATAGAAGAAGTACTTATATAGATTTAAATTTTTAGATATACCATACAAGCAAGCAATTGTTTAAAATTGATATGTACAAAAATTATTATTTACAAAACAGTTTAAAATTTTTTTATTTGTAATTTAAGAAAAAAATTTTAAAGAAATACTATTAGTATATATGTATGTACAATGCGCCTGCGATTTACTATTTACTAAAACTATTTTTGTGAATATATTACAAAAGAACGTCCGGCAGAAAAAATTCATCCGAGATATCAATCTCTAAAGTGCTGTAGAGGCATAAAGAAATAATTATGTGTAAAATTAAATAATATTTTAAGTTTGTCTATTTGGATAAAAAATTAGAAAAAAACTATTAAAATATATACATTTAAATGTGCACATAAAAACCAATTTTCTACCAAGGTATTAGCTAGGTGTATACATATAAAAATGTTATAGAGAAGTACCTACTGATATATATATATATATATAAGTAATAAAGCTACATTAAGGTGAAGATAAAGAAGAAGAAGACCTATGTAGATATAAAACTTACCAATTACTATATAAAAGGATATGTGCAAAAATTAACACTATTTATTAAAACTATTGCTGTTATGTATAAATTTTAAAAATATGCATGCAAAAACTTTATTTCTACATTCAATACCAAATATTAAAATACTACGACTACAATATAAAAAGAAGTTTGTTATAAACAAATGTACTCAAATAAGAACGTTGGTGCAAAATATGGTTAAAAATGTAAAGACGTTTGCAGTAAGCCACTCAAACGAACACTAAAATGTTGAAAGTTTCAAACTTAGTTTCTAAATATTTTCCAGAAATTTTGTAACAGACTTTTAAATGTCAATAAACTCTAAAATATGACTTATTTGTCAGTCAGTATTAAAAGTAACAAAAAGAAGCGCCTGTGAGGATTAGCTATTGTTGATTATGCTTGATTAAACAAGGGTTCGCTTCGAAACTTGGAGCGACCAGGTCAGATTTTAGAGAAACGAAAAATTATTTAGGTGCTGTAGAGCCTTAAGGAATAATGCATTAGCTGCTGCGTGATACACCAGCAACCCACCTTTACTAATAAAAAAAATAACAAGAAAAGGTTGAAGACTACAAAAGAATAGGATTTGTAGACTTCTTCTTTTCAGTTCTACACGAACTTTTTAAAACTTATAAGAAAAATTAATATCTGTACGTGTATTCATATTTGAATTTGTTTATTTACAAATCTGTAATAAAGAAGCCGGCGCGTTAGAAGTTATACTTCTTTGGCGTAACTAAATTAAATATAACCACGTCTTATGTTGCGTGCCTTGCGTTTGTATATAGTGTTAGTATTTCCCGATGGGTATTCGAAGTTGGCGCCACAACAAAGGAGGCGTGACATACACACCGCGGGAAAATACAGGACCAAAAAGGGACTTAAGCGTAGTTTTTCGACGGAAGAGAGAACAGAGTGAAAAAGCGCTTAAGAAGGGATGATTGACTAGAAATTGTTGAGTATAATAAAATTAGTAGTGGGCTAACAATAGCTAAACTACTGATTCCCGAATTATATATCACTACGCGTTCCTTAAAAAAATACAATGTAAACAAATGCAATGAATGCGGGGTATGTGTACATTCGAGCGAAAAGTGGCACATTTCCGAGCGAGGGAAACAAATGAAGCGCGACGCGGAGCGGCGCGCTTCATTTTTCCGAGATCGAAACGTGCCACTTTGAGCTCGAATGTGCACACTTGATTCTAAGCATGGTTCACAATAATTAATTTAGTTTTTAAGAATATTAAATTACAAATCGCAGGACCGTACTTTTAAGGAAAATCCAAATCGCTGATTTAGTACTGTTAAACAATTTTATTAATAAAAATAAGTGTTATAACATTTTGCAAACATAAAAACTTTATTTAATTTAAAAAAACTTTATTTAATTTAAAGTAGGAAGATTAATATACAGAATTTTAATAAATACGAAGATGTGCGCATTCGAGCGAGAAGTGGCACATTTCCGAGCGAGGGAAGCAAATGAAGCGCGACGCGGAGCGGCGCGCTTCATTTTCCCGAGATCGGAATGTGCCACTTTGAGCTCGAATGTGCACACTTGATTCTAAGCATGGTTCACAATAATTAATTTAGTTTTTAAGAATATTAAATTACAAATCGCAGGACCGTACTTTTAAGGAAAATCCAAATCGCTGATTTAGTACTGTTAAACAATTTTATTAATAAAAATAAGTGTTATAACATTTTGCAAACATAAAAACTTTATTTAATTTAAAAAAACTTTATTTAATTTAAAGTAGGAAGATTAATATACAGAATTTTAATAAATACGAAGATGTGCGCATTCGAGCGAGAAGTGGCACATTTCCGAGCGAGGGAAGCAAATGAAGCGCGACGCGGAGCGGCGCGCTTCATTTTCCCGAGATCGGAATGTGCCACTTTGAGCTCGAATGTGCACACTCGGTTTTAAGCATGATTCACAATAATTAATTTACTTTCTTAGCCAGCTACCTTATTACTGTTGCATTTTCGTTAGATGTGCGCGCGCAACTACCATTCTAGTTAAAATTTTACTCTCAAAGCGCCAAAACAAGAATAACTTCAAAAATAAAATAACTAGCTTTTTAGATATAGATATGTATTATTTATAAGTATCTACTTCCTCCTAAAAGTTATTGAACTACTTTCTCAAAAAAATTACGCTTCTAAGTTGAGCAACCTTGAGAGCAACTTAAATGACATAAAATCACCAAAGCAATAAAATAATATGAAATCCTCAATTAAAAGCAGATAACGCACGTATTAAATTAAAGCGGTTCGCGAATTCAAAGCTAATAAAAGCAATACGTGGGTATTCCCCAGTTTTGCGAATTATTTGAAACGTATTTAAGTTTTCAACTAAACAGGAGAGACAGCTTGGTATATAAATATTTCATTTTAAATTTATAATTGCTTTCATCCCCCAAAGTAGAAATTTAACATTAAGGCAATAGAGGAGGACTTACAAATTAGCAGCACATCCCAGACATGACATAGTAGTACGGTAAATTTAGTTTTTGATACAATTTTTTTTTTGGTAAATTACGACAAAGGCATTGACAATGACGTTACATTTAAACAAATGTTTGGCGTCACATTGAAAGTAATAAAATTTGTTTTTTTTATTAAAAAAAAAAAATTTTAAATACAAAAAGTTTGTTGAATTTGATTTGTAGTTTTTAATAGGAACGCGTCTGATCTTTAAAACTTAAAATAAAGTCGATTCCAATATTGTAAAGAAAGCAAAGAAAGAAAAATCAAATTTGCGTTTAGAGCTAAATACAAAAATTATTTTGTTAATGTTAAAAATATGTTAATTATATTTTGTTCTTCTTTTAAAATAAGCGGATGTTTGTGTATCGTAAAAACGTACTTTTTGTTTTTCTTCGTAATTAAATATTTTGAGATCATTCTTTTTTTTTTGTTTTGTGTAGGTACATCATCCCCAAAGCATTGTTGCGTAATTGAGCAAAAACGAGAATTATTTATTTGTGTTTTCCAATTATTAACAGATGTTGAATTTGAGAAGAAGACGTGTTTTTTAATGAAAATTATTGGGGCGTTACATGAATTTGTAGTACAATTAATTCTGTTTGAGTCGAGTGTCGAAATTAATATAACTTGTTTTTAATTCTCTTTTTTAATTGAACGGACTCCGGAGTTCAATTTTATTAAATATAAATTCGTTTAATGAAAAATTAATTTTTTTGATACATGTTTATTTTATCGTGCCGTTTTAGAATTAAATGAGATTAGATTTTATATAATCAATTTGGAAAAATTTATTTGTAAGCTTTGGGCGTTGTTAAATAACACCAAAACAGAATTTTAAAAAGTAAGACAATAGAGTGGCATTTTCGCGTCCCATGTACAGTGCTCGTCATCAGAGAATGTATATGCGAATTTAACATGGGAAGTAAAGCTCTGAAAGTTAGGAGACCAATCTTACATGCTGCTTTTAGTTATATACCTATTTAAAGTTGAAACGATTTGGTCGTTGCTCGATCATTTCAGCCGGCTAGACCGGCAACCTTGGGATCGTTTATCGATGTTCGAATCTCAATAGTCTTCTTTTTTTCTAAAATTTTTTGATTATAAATTATGGGAACACGTAAAAGTACAATATTATTTTATTAAAGGTACAATTAGCTCTTAAAAAACGGTTAGTATAATGACAATATAAAAAATTAAATATTATAACTATCAAATTTTAATATAATATTTTATTGTCATAAATTGGGCGTTCAATTTAATGTAAGATTGATCCTCTAACTTTCAGAGTTTAATTCGCCTGTCCATTATCTTTTGACGAGCAGTGTACTCCTTCTGAAAGATTAAGTAGAAGTCAACAGCGAATAATTTTTTTTTAAAGAGCTATTCTTACCATTTTTCTTGAATGGTAAATACTAAAAACGTTTTTGCGAATTTCTGCAATTTGGGTACTTACTTATTTTTTCTACTACTTGAGGCAAAAAAATGTGGAATGCGTTTATTAAAAAAATCCTTTAATAACTTATTTACCAACCTTTTCATTCTCTTACTTCAGTGTCAAACACCTTTCGCGCCACGTCACAAAAAAATCCTGTGTCTCACACCAGCGAGACATATTTCATGATTCAGTTATTCGGCATCGATTTGGAAACGCATTCATAGTACAAAAGAAAGCATTACCACTGTACAATCAGGGACTAAAGTAATGTCGTACAGAATACGTTAGGGTCAGAAAAATGCAGTTAGTTTCGATTGAGAAGAAAGAGGAAGCATCTCACAATGCTTTCAGATAGTTCCTTCGGTCGTGCAAATACATGAGTCAAAACTAACAGTGCTTTTCTGAAACTGGCCTACCTTCTATGACATTACTTTAGTCCTTGACTGTACACTGTCGAACAGCAATAACTTTTTTTAAATTTTTATATGGCCCATCTATAGTCGTTAAGCCTTTATGCTAATAATTTTTAGGATTACGAATTCCATCAACTGGGATGACTATTCACTTAAAAATAAAGCGTCGAGACACTTCTAGTAGTGTTAACACGTTCTCTAAGGGGCAGTTTTGTGTTGTAAACTATTCCGCGGCAAGTAGCAAACCTTTCTGTCGATCTTCGTTTGTTATGATAGTTTATGTGTGGTAATATCTGGTTATGTAATTGTAGTATAATTAAGCAATTTCGAGTGTTTTCAAACTTTCAACTGGAGTACCGCAATCGTTTAAAGATGGATCTAACTGAATATAATTATTGTTAAAGAATAGCGGAAACCGGGATAATAGCACCATCTTAAAGAAAACTTCGTTATAACCTCCTTATTTTGAAAATTTGATTTTGTTAAATATGTCCTGCTCCCTAGAATGAGATTTAGATATGTGAAATTAAGAAATAGCATTTTCTTAGATTTTGAACCTGGCAATGAGCAATATAGATCTTAACGAGTGGTGACATATTCCCAAGTTGTAAGGTAATGGCGCCATGGCACGACGTTATTACATCAGTGATGGAAAAAAGGACACAATACATAATACGAAATGAAACAAGGATTTTATTTCAAAGTCTGCAAATATTACAAACATCGTTGTCGGGTTTTTATCTAAGAATTCGTTTAGGATTACTGACAGTATTGCTCCGTGATTCACACATCTTTCGAGCATAAAAATGATAAAAAGATAAAAATCGTAACAGTAATTGACAAAATCAATGCATTTATCAAGCACTAAATTTTATGAAAATATAAATCAACCCCTGCAAATCATTAAACGGATTTTGTTCTAATTTCTTTTTTAAGGAGTCAGTGTTAGATTGGAACTTTCAAAAATTGAAAATCAGGAAAAATGGTGCATTCATTCATGCACAGACACTATCTTTGATATCTCTGGTTTTCTCGATGAGAAGTGGGACTACACTGTCAAATTCTAAAGAAAACTTTTGTATTATTTTCTAATGGGGTAAAGCAATGTTGTTGCCCCACGTGGCGGAAAAATACCGACCTCCTCTACCAATAATGGACATTATCCACTTTTTTTAATTCTTATTACTGAATGATTTTCAATAATTTTGGGGCAATTTTGACCGCATGATTTTCTTGATTTTTATTATTATTTTTCTACCATGTCTACCATAACTATGGCGATGAAGAGTTGTCATGTAAAAGAACTTGTGACCAAAAATCTCTCAAGTTTCCAGATAAATTTAATGAAGCTAGTATCTCATCAACTGATATCTATTGTTTAAGTTTCTTTTTCCAAGAAACGGTAGATATATATCTACCTTTTGAGAAAGACTTATATGTATTTTTTAAGACTGTTTTTCTTGTACTTTTCATTTGTTTGTAGTTTGTTGTCTTCGAATTTTGTTAATTCTTTTCAGATTTAAGGCAATTGATTTTGCCCAGCACGTATAAAATTTTTTTAACAACAGAGAGAGAAGAATTAATATATAAATTTACTCTGCTTATAATACCCCCTTATTAAACAAATTTTGTTTTTCTATAAATAATTCAAATCGGTTTTGGAGAAAAAATTATTTTTTGATTTTTATTTTTTTTTCGATTTATTCAATAACCAACCAAAAGAGAAGTAGGTCTGAAACTTGCAGGACACATGTATCTCATTAGTAACAATAAACTCTCAAAAGATATACGATCTGGGGCCGATTCATTATGCTTATCGTTCTATGGCCTTTATTAGACTTTTAATTTTTTGAATTGGAGGATAAAAGATTAATATAGGCAATGCCAATGAATACAAGGATGTGCTTGTTCGAGCGAAAAGTGTCACATTTTCCCGAGATCGGAATGTGCCACTTTGAGCTCGAATGTACACACTCGACTTTAAGCGCGATTACTAAGCGTCCCGTTTTGTACGAAAAAAAATTGATCACGTTTTGTATAGCTTTAACATTTCGAATTATGTGGTCAATTTTGTCATATGTATTTTATGTAATCAAAATAAAATTTATACCTATTTAATTTCAAGGGTTTTATCTACGTTAAAAATAATAAAATTATTTTAATTACCTACAGTAAAAATATTTAAATTGAATTGAAATACATTTTACAGCATCAATTTATGTGCCAGTGTTCATTTTAATAAAGGGAAAGAACCATATGCTGTTTTATTATCTATATATTTATGTTACCAATTAAAGTGCATTTCTCGCGTTTATTATTCGTTGTTAATTATGAACAATAGCTTTATGATGGGACATTAACGATTAATATCACTTTAAAACACTTCCATTTAAAAATGACGAACATTAATTTTTTTTGGTCCAAATTTCAACGCTTTCTGCCGCCCGAGAAGAATAGAGTTGAAATTTGAAAGTTCTTTAGGTAAACAAAAATCTAACATTTATCACAACTTTCTGTTGCAAAAGGACGCTTATAATCCATTCTGTAGTTGACAATTATTAATAGGTTAAAGAAAATTTAATTGAACGAGAAAACCCGTTCCATTTTACATAAAATCAGAAAAGTGCTTTTCAAAGTAGCGAGACATTTTCTCTTTAGATTGTGCCTTTGCAATTTATATAAATGCTTAAATGCATTTTAATATAATTGCATAAGTGTAACACTTGAAGACAGATGTTATAAATTAGTTTCTAGCTACCTTGTCGGAACAATAGACATATTACAAAAAAAACGAAGCTTTTGCAGTTATAAATAAATTGCATCCAGCCAATAATGATAATAAAACTAAAACAACCGGAAGGTTGCAATAAATATTAATCGTTTGGTAACAGGATGGGCGTAATTAAAAAGAAAACGTCCGCTTACAATGAAAGTTGAATAATCGCGATGGACTTTTTCTCAAAAAGCAAAATGCATGCTCTTACTGGAAGAATTTTATTCGAGAAACAGGAATTGTAAATATTAAGTAACCGTATTTATTTACATCCGACATCAAAGTAGAAAATTACTCAGACATCATTTTACACTTCGCTAAACTTGCGAATAATAACTCGTTTATTTATATTTGTCGAGTTTTTGCGTAAATATTTATTTGAAAATTTATGTAGGTGCGCTTTTTGCCCGCTTCGGAAAAATATTAGAAGCTGAAAAAAATCATTTCGGAGAAAATTAAATTTACTACGCCAAACTGTGTATCTTTATAAAACTTAAATTATTATTGATCCTTTTTCGTATGAATATGGAAAAATATGCATACTTGAACTTTTTATTCGAAGGTGCTTTTAATATTGAATTTTTTTATTACTTTTATTTTTCAATCGTTTATTTTTCTAAGTTCTTTTCAATTGATCAAATTTTACTTTCTAATGATGATTAAATGCTAAAATAATATCTCCCGATTAAAAAAATACTGGGTGTCTCATCGAAAGTGGCCCGAGCTTCTAATACTAAAACTAATAAGAATTTCATAAAAAATATAAAAGTATAAAGGAATTTTTAATTTATAGGATCTATCAATGGGCATAAATATAAACTTTCCTATTTAACCGTTTACTATATTTATTCTAAATAGACAAATTATGATTTTGTTTTCAAAATAGGATAGAGCTCGCCAGGAGCATTCCAAAAATGTATAATAAGTAACTATTTAGTAAATAAATAGTTAAAAAAAATATTTTTATTTGAGAATTTCAGGCTGTTTTATCAAAATGCCACCAATCTATAGTTCCCAAATTAATAAGGATTTGAAGAAAAGTACTACAATAAAAGTTTACTTAATTTGTGTTCTAGCAATGGACATAAATTTTAATTTTTGATACAAATATCAGCTATTGGGATACCTTCTATTTCTAAGCATCCAGTTGCGTAAAAATATTAACAGAGATATTAAAACTCAGGTAAATCTAATATATCTACTATAATTTTGAAAACATTAAAATAAATTAAATTTTTTGATTTTTCCTCGCCGAAAATTATAAATAAAATTCATACTTTTTAAATTTGTCATTCACAAGTAACAATTATTTTATTTTAAAAGTTGTGAAAAACCGATCTTGAAAATCCAAAAGCAAATTGATTAGGATAATACCTAACAAATAATAATTCAACTTTAAATTTTTAATTAAAATAGTAAAAATTAAAATAACGTAAATAATAAAAATAACTTAAATACTATACAAATTTTGATAAAATGACGCATTATGCTTCCAGTTATACATTTTTCCCGATCAGAAATCGATTAATTTTATATCCAATATTTACTTTCTTTTGTTTGTTGATTGGGTTGCCTATTTATGGATTTCTTTGCTTATAAACATAAATATAATTTTAGAAAAATTAATTTCATGCTAATATTTTGCTACTACTTCACAATTGTTTTAAAAAATAGAATTTTTATAAAAACTAAAATATTAATTTCTGTTGAAAAATATAGAAAAACGAAGTGAAAAGTGGCATATTTTTACCTTGGGAAATCGATGAATTCCACTTTTCATTGCACGTAGATAGCTTTTCTCTATTAGTCATTTACCACTTTTTGTTGAATATAATCTTTCTCGTGGGAGTACAATTGTCTGGTAGCATAATTCTGTTTTTGTTCATTTTTTTTAAACAAACTGGAAATTCTTTAATAGCAAATCTTAAAAATTATAATAGTTTTGGATTGAAATGTGATATCTTTTTTATTTTTACGCAAGTCATTATAAAAAAAGTAAAAGCATTAAAATATTTCTTATTAAATTTTGATTTTAATTATGTTAGAACAAATTAATTGGCACTTTCAAATCTTTTGAACCTTTCTAAATTTAGAATTGACTTAAAATACAGTTTGTTTAGAAGTATAGAGGGTGCGCTATTTATAAAATTATTAGGGAACGTTGTATAATTAGAAAATTTAACCAAATATAGATTTATCGTGTTGAGGTGTGTATTGATTTCATAGTAAATTTCTACATAGGTTATTTTTATGAAAGGAATTAGATTTATCTATGAACAATAAAACTTCGCTTAGATGAATTTCATCGTTTATTTCGATACCCAAATTATTTAACCACCAACTATCTATTAAATCGTACCTATATCTCAAATCGCCAAAATAATTTTTTAATAAAATTTATTAAATTGGAACAAAGTACTTTTATTAACAAACAGACATTTTATAAGAAAACGGACGTATGTTATTGACCGCAAAAATCATTGGGAAATAAACTTTTCCCAGTTATGCGAATTAATAGCATGTTATTAAACGTAAAACGTGCGTATAATATTTATTTCCATAATAATTTATTATTATGTATTAAAACAGCGATTCTCAATATTTTTTAATTTGTGGCACCTTTACGCAGCTTAGGTAATTATATCTTTAATAGTAGTTTTCAAGCCTGAAAATTGCAAATTATATAAGTTTATTTACAGTAGAAAAGCAATCATTAAAAAATTGTAAAAAAAAAACGGTAGTTGGTAGTAAATTATTAGATCAAGTCATAAATAACGAAATAATAGTAATTTATTCACCATTATTATCTGTGACTTTTTTCCATCTTGTTGACAGCTGATGAATTCCTTCTTTGTAAAATGCCGTTGGTTAGGACTGGAAGAAATTTTCGACAACCTGACTGACTTGCTTTTCGGAATTGAAGGTTTTTCCATTTAAAAGTGTGTCGGGACAAGGTTTGGGAAGTTAGATGCGTGTAGTAAAATAGGGCATATTAGCTGTAGAATTTTTTCTTAAGTTACTCTTGCTGTATTTGGTCACGCATTATCGTGTAAAAGAATGACTTTTCGCGATTGACTAGTACAGAACGCTTTTTATGAAATTTTTTCCTTTACTGTTTGTAGCGGCTGAACGTATCTATCTTCAGTAATAGTTAATTTTGACATTAATAACTCGCGATGAATTATATTTCGACAATCCCACTATGCATACATAATTTTTTTCCATGTTTGCTTTTGGATCTCGAAGGGGTGGTTAATGTTTATCAAGACATTGTCTTTTTTGGACGACATTGTTACAGGTAACTTGTTTTTTATCGCATGTTATAATCTTGTCTAAAAAAGGCTCGATTTATACCTGTGAAGTAGACTTGTGGTTATTGACATACGATCATCTTTATGAGGTACCCATACTTCTAACTTGTTGACTTTCTCTAATTTCTTCAGTTGACGGCGTTTATTCAATCTATCTGTCATGTTTCTTGTTGATTGAGGTGGATTTTGCTCCAATATTGTTTTGAAAGTCGGAAGGATGTTCCACTCTCGATTCCTTTAAGGTTGTATTTCTAATACAAAATTTAGCAAACCAATTTTAAAGGTCCGATCAGTTATTAGTCTTTCCATTTATACACTGCATATTTTTACTGCTATCGCCTTAGCACCATTACTTTGTTTAAATTTCCAATGCTTTAAATGACGAATATGCACTGCACTGATGATTTGACCATTATGGGAATGATAACGTTGACGATAGTTATGAAGGATGTGTCAATGTCGGTATGGCGGTATCAACAGTGTTTCTGGCAAATAATCATATTCTTTTTTTTATCTTTGCCTTTATTGCAATTGTTCTCAACTGCTCCCTTATCTGGGCAGGTGTGTTCTTAAGGAGTATTCTTTTGCATTAAAAGCTATTTCTGGAGGTATATTATAATCACGTTGAAGCTTCATAGAAGACCTCTTCTATGTACTTTTCGCTCTACTTGGTTTTGTTTTTGGTTCATCAATTGCCAAAACTCGCTGCACTATGTGGTTCTGATTTTGACGTTGAACATGTCCATACCATTCTAATTGAGATTCATCCATATTCAATATTGTAAAATTACTTATGCTAATAGTGAAATAGCATAAAGTTTATTTAATTAACAAAATGAATTATGTTTCAATTATAGTCTTTGAGTATACATATATTGTCCATAAATATTATAAGATTGTTATTTATAAATAGAAAGACATATGAGGTTCTGTGTTCTGTGCCTTGAAGTGATTGTATTCATTAATAATTGAAAATAGGTTTAGGGCAAAAAACAGTTAATGCCAAATGCGTGCAACGAAACAAAGTTAACGAGACTGTCGATGAAAATAGATAACGTCTCGAAACCTTGAGGAACATGCTCGCTGTATGTGTAGCAAAAAAGTAAATAATTAGTTTTTATTATTTGAAATTGGTTAAAAATGATATATAAGGACCTTCCCATAGATAGCGAAAGAATCATAAAAATCGGTTACGTAATTTCCGATCTGAGACGTTATTTGCTTTATTAGTTTTTTAGACATAAACAATATATGTAAATATGATACGCTCTGTAACTTTTTAACGGAAGAAAAAATCGTTATGTGAAGTTTTCTATTTATAGAGTATTTAACACTTCAATATTTTTCTCACACTTACAGCTAAAATGGCACCCAAAATGTCAGCGCCCCTGACAAACGTCCGGGTTGCCCGTCCCTAGAGCAGGCCCTGGAATCTTTCCATAAATATATAAATTACTCCAGCGAAAGAATCATAAAAAGCGACCGTGTGGTTTCTGAAAAGATCGAGGACATATCAACATACAAACAATCATAGTGTAATACAGAACATTCTTCTTTTTTGGAAGTCGGTTAAAAATGCAACATTTTCTGCAACTGAATTGTATAGTAAATAACGCCATAATAGGTAGCTATGAGACTCGTTGCGATAGTGAATAGGAATATTTCTGATATTCTTTTAGTATCTGCCTCACTACCATACCAGTATGGTGATAAACACCATACATCTTTTTCCGTGTAGCTGCATCGGAAGATATATGACTCCATATGATAAAATTATAATTTTTTAGATTAAAAATTCTATATTTTATCATCTTATTTAATGTGATATAAAAATTTTAATTTTTCATATTTCTACTACTTGAATGAATTCTTCCTACTTTATACCAAATTATTTTGTATTATTGATGTTGTGAGAGCTATCTGTTTTATTTTTTCACCTTTTGATATGTTTTGGAGTGCACCCCAGATTGAGAACTGCAGCGTTGAAATAATATAACATTTAATAATCTGGCAGCATTATTTGAACAGTGTGTTGGACAACAGAAACGGCACGAACTATTTACTCAGTCGCTAGAAACATAAAATTGGATTTTTTAAATCTAGGCGTATTAAATTTATATAATTAACAAACTTTATAATGTCTGCCAAATATAAAAATTTATAGGTGTTGTTGAAAGTAACTTACAGCTACATTTTAAAGTCTAACAATTGTGTTAAGATTTGAAGATAATTTTATACAAAGTGTAGTTTATTTGGTTTACAAATCGGAATAAATTTTGTACACCTTAATGAACTTTATTTTTTTAATTTTTAACCTAATAATACATAACAATTTATTTTTTTTTATTAAACACTTAATGGTGATTGTTTGTTACATATAAAACTTTGATCTCGTTATTTTAACGAGGAAATTCTCATTTTCTTATTTCATGTCCGTATTAAATTTTGTAAAGCCGATAATGCCTTGGATAATACAGTTTTGTTATGTTTAAACTTGGTTACTACTTTTTTATTTGCCAAATATTTTAATGTTATCATAAAATACATTTGCATAAATGTTTTTAGAAAAAAAGAACACAATTCACAAGCGTGACAAGACGTATTAAGGGCTTACTTGCCAATTTTTTATGCGGTCATTGCCGTTTCTTGTTTTAGTTACATTTTGTTATTTGATTATTGACCAAAACTTGAGATTTCAAAAAACGTAACATTATAAATAAAGAAACGGCCTATTAATTTGTTCCCAGATGTTAGTCACATAAATAAATGAATTTTCTAAAATAGAACATAGATGTATCTTCTAAAAATAACAAATTTAAAAATTTTGATTTGATTATATAAAATGGGTGGCAAATGTAAAACCATTATTTATTTTTTTAATAATAGAAAGATAATTGAAATTAGAATATTGTATTAATATGTGAAGGTAAACAGAAAAGCCTGATGAGAATTCCGAACAATATAAATGTGACTTGCAGTTTGTAAAATTTCACGTTTGAAAGAGTTTCACGAAATAATTTCCTGCTGTTATATTTTTCTTTGGCTTTTCGCCAAGAAATATCTATTTCTTGTGACATGAAAAAATTTTGTTTGTATCGTTTTTCTTTAATATTTAATTTAAAAATTGACATCCAAATAATGTCTTCACATTTTAAAACATCTTTTAAAACTATTAATGTAAAATGATACTACACTGCGATTTATATTTAAAGTTTGGTTAAACTAATATTTGTCATATTTGTAAATACAGTAAAACTTCTCGTGGCGACCATCTCCATAAGGATACCACCGCTAAAAGCGGGCAATATGTTTCAGAACAGATACCGTAATTTAATTCTTTTTTTAAATTTCTTTCTAAGGCGACTGCGCCCGTTAATTCTAAATTTAAGAGATCTCTCATCGAACTTAAAAATTTCTCATAAAATAATATAGGAAAATATAGAAAAAAATAGGAAAAAATAGGAAAAGTATATACCTAAAGGAGAGGAAGCGTGGCGCAAGTGGTTTAGTGATTGGGCTGCTGCGCTAGCGAGGTGGATTCGAAGTGGTTCGAATCCCCGCGCCGACCATCGAAAATTTTTCACGCTCCTTTTCTCTTCGCAAGGCTGAGCACCTGGCAAGAGTAAAACTGCTCGAAAATTTCCCTAGAAATTGCCGTGGTTCGCAACCCACGTAAAACTGTAGGTGCCTTGAATCTTTGAAACACTACAACATTCACAACAAAGTTTCAAGCGGGGAAAACGCCTAAACCTGATACAGGTATAAAAAGGCGCCAACAACAACAACATATACCTAAAGGAGATGTCCTAAGAGAGATATCCGTAAAAGTATTTTTTACTGTATATTTTTTTAATGAGGGGGCAATAGAATGGAACTTCAAAATTTGAATGAGAATGTGGACTACAAGTCTCGGAACTTATCTTGATACTTGAAATGCGCAAACTATGCAATGAGATTTTTGATGTGCGACTGAAATAGTGGGCCCTACGTTCCAAGAAGATACAATCGGAAGGACAAGTTTTAAACATGTATGTTGGCGAATTCGCCTCTTGCTGCATTAACTTTAAAACAGAACTAACAATTTTTCTAGCTTTTAAAATTTTTTAAAAACCATTATCAATCAAAATTAAATAGAAGAAAAAACAATAAAACAAAATAACACAACAAAGAACAAAACAACAACAAATACTAAAATAAACGACAAAAAAAAACTACAAATAGAAAATCACGCGCAACACAACGAAAATTTTTTTTCACGGAGTGCACCTATACAATCACTACGGCAGGTCGATCCAAAATGGTTTCTCCCCATTTTTTTACCGCCAGTTCATAACGCATTCAGTTTTTAGGTATCAAGATAAGCTTCGAGACTTGTACACTGTTAAATTTAAAAAGTAACTTTCCTATTCTTTTTCTAATGGGGTGGCGATCTTGCCTAGTTCAGTGGAAACTCGGTTATCCGGACTAATTATTGTTGCAGCTCGTTCGGATAATCGGAAATTCGGTTAATTGAATGTATAGAAAAAAAAAACGAATTTTAGCTATATATAATGTGACCATACTTCCTGTTTTGAATGGGATTGCTCCGTTTTCAGATCATTTGTCCCGTTGTCCCCAAGCAATCATTCGGGACGTTAAAGTGTCCCGTTATCAAAATATTGTCAATTACGATACCGAATATTAAGAAATCCTAACAAGAATTTCATTCTTGCCTCCTTATTTAAATACAAATTAATTTCACGGCAATTTCTTAATGAAAAAAGTAAAAAATTATGAAAAATAAGCGAGCCCAAAGGAGACATTTTGAGAGCACAACTACGGTTTTAGAATTACTTGAATTTTTGTAAAGTAAATTGATCATTGTTAATCGTGGCGAAAAGTGGAGTGTGCACATTCGAGCTCAAAGTGGCACATTTCGATCTCGGGAAAATGAAGCTCCAATGTGCACATCTTTGTATTAACTGGATTCGACTATATTAATAACAAATCCTTCAAATTCAGATTTTCTATTCGGAAAAAGTTTTCACTTGAGAGTGCACACACTCCTTAATAATTGAATTTGCCTATCTTATTCTTGTCTCTTACAAATAATAACCTGTGCGGAAGATATTTTGGACTAAATTCAAAGCTTTATTTCTATTATTATCTTTTAACAAAATGTATCTTTGGTATCAATTTAAAGAACATATCTTAATATATCACAATCTTTTAGTGGTTAATCCATAAAACGCTATAATTAGCTGCTCGCCTAACTTTAGCTGGAGCATTACCCATACCTATTTTTTCCCGGAAAAAATTTTCGTCAAAACTTTTTATTTTTAATTTAATTTTTTTTTTAATTATCTATATTTTTAGGCAGCCAACTTTCTGCATAAACCTTTTTCTTTAATTGGCCAAAAAAGTCCTCAATTGGCCTTCCCTGGGGAAAATTAGGCGGATTGTGGATTTTAGGAACAAACGGGACATTGTTTTCCTGTAAAACTTTTTGAGTTGGGACCGTATAATTTTACATTTTTTTCTTTTTATTCCAATACTTGTGAGCATTTTTTTAATTGTCTTGTCACTTACATCGAATTTTTTAGCCAGACATCTGTAACTAACACCGCGTTTTCCAATCGAAAGTTTAACCAGTCTTGTTCTTAGTTTATTATTCATACTATCATTTCTAGTTTTCCTTTTTATGTCACAACCCATATTTACACTATTAAAAATATTATAGCAAGTTTGTTTTAATACATTTAAATCTTTTAAATTTTTTATATACATCACAGCCGCGAACCACATGTTTTTCTAAAATATAATTTCGGACTAGCTAACGCACATGGTCTTGTTTACAAGGTGACATAGTTACTGTTGCGCAACCCTTCTTTCTGGCATTGACACTGTTAGTTAACAACAAAGGGGACTTTTATTAATTCCAATCCTCATTAAAAAATATTTAAAAACAAAAAAGTTATAACAATTTAAAAGTCCAAAATATCTTCCGCACAGGTTATTAATTAAATCAAACTGAACTAAATGCAATACTTTTCGCTTCCCTTTTAATTAAAAATTAGAGTAGGGTATTTTTACCAAAAACCACATTTCTAATTTAGTACTTTTAAACTAGACTAGATGGGAGACTTCATCGTACATGAAAAAAAAAATTTTAATTTTTTCCGAATTTTGACTCTTATTTCCCAACCTCTTTTTTAACATACCCCACCCAAGTCATTCTAAAATTTTGATGCAATCCTATGTAACATAAATATTTTTTTATATTTAAAAATTGAATTAATCCATAAATGAAGTCTAATTACAACAGTGTATACATATTGTGCCTTAAAACTAATTTGTTTATAATTTTTACAAAAATGAAAATCACCCAAAAATATTTGGAGACATTAATATTGACATCTGCAAAAGATGATATAAAAATCGACTAGTTAATTTTTAGTGGCCCACTTCAGAAAATTTGACTCATACAATTTTAATTAGCCAAAAATGCGAATTAGTAAACATTCGAAATTACACCTGAAAATATTTTTATCAAGCTGGCTACAATTACGCGTGTGGAAGAGCACCACGATAACTTATCAAAAGGAATAAACTATCTAACCTTTTTAAACAAAAAATAGATCTAATTTAATCTACTTTTAATTTTTTGAATTGAAGAATAAAATAATATAGGCAAATCCGATAAATGCGAAGATGTGCGCATTCGAGCGAAAAGTGGCACATTTCCGAGCGACGGAGGCAAATGAAGCGCGACGCGGAGCGGCGCGCTTCATTTTCCCGAGATCGGAATGTGCCACTTTGAGCTTAAATGTGCACACTCGGCTTTAAACACAATTACAAAATGTCTCGTTTTAACAGGAAAAAACTTGGTGAAATTGTTAGGTAGGTATATGTTTACAAAAAACGTAACAAATATTAATCACCAAATAAAAAAGTTGCACATTATCTTAAAATGAACAAAGCAAAAAAACACCGTTTAGTGCGAAACACAAAATTAAATAATAATATATTAAGTAAGAAATCCCGAGGTTTAATTTTCGCAACGAGCTCGAACGCAGTTGACAGTCCGAATAATCGCGAATCCGTATAACTGAGATCAGGATAATTGAGGTTTTACTGTATTATAGATTCTCAAAAACAAAGAATGTTTATTACAGAGACGTTGATTGTAACAGATAAATACTGATGATCGTTAATAAATAAGCTACGTATTTACCTGTGTTAAATTCGAAAGGAAACAAGCAATTTTTGATTTTTTTTAAATAAAAAATGCACGAGTACAATGACATGTTTTATTGCTCTATTATAGCGTTGCAAATCGGTCATTTCCTCGGCCCAATTTTTCGTAATAAAATAGAAGAGAACCTATTCTTTTTGTCCAAGCTGTGTATATTTGTTAGTTACATTTCTAATTTTTTTAGAAAACTAATTAAACATTTGGAATTGCTAAACATTGATAATAAGAATAGCCATGTACTTTTGTTACTTATACTTAAATCTACATATGTATGTAAATACATAAATATAATAGATCATTAAAATTTACCAAAGTACATTTATAACGGTTTGTTTAATGTTTATTTTAACATGACATTATTATTAAAACAGATCTATTTAATCAGAAGTTTGCAATTTTTTTTATTTGTAAAAAAAGTTTCTCCATTAATTTCTTACTACTGATTTAGTTTTTGTAGCTTCTAAGACAGTTGCTTCTTACAATTAGACAATGGGAATCTTCGAATTTCCATTTGAAATTTATTATTGTCTGAGACCATTTGTTGTGCTAATTATGCCATTCAGACTAGAACTACACGATTGCTGCTGGTAAAAAGCTCTGTAAATAATTTAAGTCCTGTAATAATGGGAGAGCAAAAACTATCTATTACGAATAAGTGCGTTTAAAGAAAATTTTATAAGTTCTGCTCTATTACTACTCCTGATTTATTGATCTTTAAATTATAAAGCCGTATATAATTTAGACTGAAGAAATTTGAACTTTACATTGTTCATTTATGTAACAAAATATCTCTTGGTGGAATTGTTTAAATATTTAATAGAATTTGGAAAGAATGTATGTTGGTAGATTATCATTTCTAACAATGAAACATTGTAACTCTTATCGTTTGAGATGCAAATCATAAGTAGTTGGAAAATGAGCATATATAGTATTTATTTCAAAAGTTTAAAAGCTCCACAATTCTATTTCTGACACTTTACTAATTAAAGCACCCTGTGTGTGACATCGGCGTTATTATAAGCAATTAAAACTTCTCTATGTGCTTCGTGATGGCAACAAAAGGGACTTTATATTTAGATGAACTTGTAATATTGTTTTAAATTAACCTACTTACACCAGTAGCGCACCGAGAATTGTCTCTTGCGGTCATTTTTCATGAATTACAAAAATTTTCCTTAAAGGAAATACGGTGAATAATGTTTAATTAAAATTTTTAGAAAACCAAATAATTATTGTGAATCCTGTCTAAAGGCAAACGTGCACATTTGAGCTTTAAAGTAGCACATTTTCGATCGCCGAAAAATGATGCGCGCATTTCCGCAGCGCGCGTTTTGTACTTTCTTCGCTTGGAGATGTGCCACTTCTCGCCCAAAAGTGCATATACATCCTGTTTATTCCATTTGCTACATTAATCATCCCTATTTCAAATCAATCAATTAAATTTATTTCAATTAAATTTATATGTGAAAAAAGTTATAGCGTTAATGTATTTAAATAACTTTGTTTAAAAACTCTCACTCAAACATTTGATATTGCTGTTATAAAAACGGTCTTGTAATTTTTGATTAATTACTTTATCAATGTCAATAGTTCTTGCAAATCGTGTTTAAAGTCGAGTGTGCGCAATTGCATTCAATGTGGCACATTTTCACACTCTGAAAAATGAAGCAAAACGGTCCGTATCGTGCTTCATTTACTTACCTCGTTTGGAAATGTGCCACTTTTTGCTTAAATGTGCACATACTTCGTATCCATCACATTTAGCTACATTAATTTTCTTCCTTTAATTTCAACGTCGAAATCAGAACCTAAAAGAAAACCAGGCAGGCCAAAAAGTACCTGGAATAGGTCTTCCGTGAAGCTTCAATGTGTTTATGACATACCTCCGAAATGGTTTATAATAGAAGAGAATACTCCTTACGAACACGCCTACCCCGATAAGGGAGCAGTTGAAACAATTGCATTAAAGGCGAAGATAAAGAAGAAGAAGATAATGAAGTGCAGACTGTTCTACAATGGGAAAGCTCTACTACGTTTATCTTCTATATATGTAAAAGGGAGGTTTGAGTTGCTATGTTACCTATAGACTCTCTTAAACGATTTTTATCAAATTTGGCAGAAATCTTAAGCTTATCGTGGTGCGTGTTCCTGTGAACATTTGGTTGTAATCGGCTATATAAATATATAAAAACTAATAACAAATAAAAAGGTGCCAAATCATCTAATTCAGTGGCCTTCAAACTTTTTAAGGAGATGATCACATGGTGTATTGAAATTACTAAGCGGGACGGATTAAAGAAAAATTATTTTTATAGTAAATTTAATAATCTGATGAAGTGTTTTGATAGATTCAATCGTTTCACTAGAATGTTAAAAAAACAATTATTTTCACCTATTTTGAACTTTGAACGCAAATATCATTTGAATGGCTATGTTTATGAAGAATGTCTGTTTAGTATGTAATTAATTGAATTTTGTATTGGCTGCGCCATCTAGCGTTGTCATGTTACAATAAGATTTTTTTGAGCCTTTTGGCAGCGGCGCAGAAATATTTAATGATAGTAGTATGAAAAATAAGTTCTAAGGTACATGGCAATTGTACCGAGTAGAGTAGTAGTAGTACGTAAGACACGTTGTAAAGTACAAGACAATTTTGTACCACGTATTAGTTTTATTAAAGATATACAGTCCACTAGACAAGTAATTTAAGACTGTAGAGGTCTAACAATGTCCAACATACCTTTTTTGTAGAACGTCCAATTTAATATGTGTATCAGGCTTATCTTTGTAATGTCCTACTACCGAGATATAAAATACCAAACTTAAAATACTAATTTCCCATGTTATTTAAGTGGGAAACAGAAATTTGCGACGAGCCATCTTTGAATATTAATAGTAAGGGTTTAAATTTAAACAGGCTTATTATTTTACCTTTCTGCAAGTGTAGAGTAGGGTGGCGATTGAAAAAAAGTTGTTAAAAATGTCACAACCTCGTGTTTATACTTAGCTAATATGTTTAAAGATCCCACACATTAAGAGACAAAGGTATCAGAAGAAGAAGAAGAAGATGAAGAGAAAGAAGAAGTATATGTGTAAAAGCATCTGTCAGTCCAACTAAGAATACTCGTGGACCGTGGACCGGTAGCGGGCTTTAATTTGGAGACTCCTGATCTAAATGTCAAAGTATACAACTAATGTATCATCTTGGCAATGTGGCACACTACTCATCAAAAGAAAATGGATAATTTTCGGAGCTTTAACTGTCCATGTTAAATTCGCATGTCTATTTTCTTTTGACGAGCACTGTACATTTGACTGTGAAACCTGCAGACTCACAAATTATAATTCTCAGAGATTGCCAAGAATACACAAAATAATATTGCTCGGAATAAAATTAAATATCTGGGCGACCAAACGTTCCTCGGCGTCTTTTTATTGTGCCGTGAGAATTTTAGGCCTTTCGGTTGCCGAGGTACTGATATACATATATATGAATGCAGTGCCATCTGTTGTGTATCAATGCATGAATGTTTTAGCCTACTGGTACTTCAATATTTTATGAGATGGCGCTAGAAAAAAATCTTTTTGTGTAAAAACGCATTTTTTCAGTGATGACAACTATCTAGATAAACTTATGGAGTAAAACATTATCTAAATACAAAATGTCGTCCAAATAATTAGAGCCATTTCCGAGAAACATATTTATATATATATATATATATATATATATATATATATATAGAAGAATTGCTCGTTTAAATTATAAGATACATAACAATGAAACACTTTGATTCGGAAACAAACAAAAGCTGGAGATATTGCAAAACACAATGTACAATTAATGTAGTAATTGGCTTGGTAAGGTAAAAGTCCCTATTATGAGACACATTTCTAGGTAGGTCAAACATTAGCGCTATTATTTAATCAGTTTTAGTGTAAAACACAATTTAAATTAAATGATACATATGTTTTATCATTTTATATTAATATTTTGAGTTTGCACTAAATATTAATTTAAAAATACTTCAAAATAAGCTTTTGTAATGGGAACCGCTGTGTCCTTATTTATGAGACACTTTAAAGGTGTATGGCCCCAGTGTCTCATGATGCAGGTTCCCATTATTGAGACAGTTAAAAATCAATTTAGGACAACAAATCTTTAAAATTTTTTGTAAATTAAACGACTAATCAACGAAAATTATCGTAAGATCAAATTTCTTTTCTTCTTTAATTTTTTTTGCAGCTTTTAACCTGTTCTATTAATTTTCTTTTTGTTGCAATTTTTTTCGGTTATAATATAATTTTATAGACAAACAAAAATAAGTTTCTGAAAGTTTCAATTTAAAATTTGAGTTTTAAAAGGTCGCTCAGAATTTTTTTATTTATTAGTACATCACTTTGGATTATATCCCAATGCTAATAAAGCAAATTTAATACGCACTTTTAATAAAATTTTTTTTTTTTTGTCATGTGTTTCATTTTCAGTTCATCTCGTGGTGAATTTTTGTTTATTATTTTAATAAATAATGGAAAAAATGTATGAAATTTTAATTTTAATATTAAAATGTCGCTCGAAAAATCCCAAGTGATGCACTAATAAATAAAAAAATTCTGAGCGACCTTTTAAAACTCAAATTTTAAATTGAAACTTTCAGAAACTTATTTTTGTTTGTCTATAAAATTATACCGTAACGAGAAAAAATTTAAAAAAATTGTATTTTGACGGATTTTGAAATTTTAAAAATTTTGAGCGACCTCTTAAAATTTTTTATTGAGCTGCCCTTTGAGGTACTCTTAAAACATCAAAACTAACATTTTTTTCCTCGAGACTACAAAAAAAAATAGTCTGTTTTTTTGCGCCACCCTAAGGCGCTCCCATCGCAGCTCTATCCAGCACCCACTTGAAAATATCATCCTCTTCTTTCGATGATAACACTGTGCTCGGTCCTGTCTTATTTTTTATCTTCTCAGTAGGACCAATATTTTTCTTTCTACCTAGTGTAGCTACAGGTACTCCAAAGGCAACTACTGCCTTTCGTAAAGATCGCCTTTAAAGCTTTTTCGAAACTTAACGGATCATAGTTATTCCTTTTAATCTTTTTCTTTGTTATTTTACTCTTCACATTTGAGCACAACTTGTTCTTTTTTTGTTAATTTAGATTGCTTTCTTGTCTTCTTTGATTTTTGTTTATTCTCCATTCTCTCAGTTTTTAATTAAAATTTTTGTTTCGCACACTGTTGTTATTTAATCCAAAACATTTTATAAATCAATATACATATAATATATGTAAAAATTTTAAAAAACTTATTTAATTATTAAAAAAAATTGCTCAAGTACAACAAAGTTTCATTTTATGATTGTAGGTTAGGTTTATAATATAACGTTATTTCATTAAAAATACTTACTCGTAAATAATTATTTTAAGCTGTACTAATCAACAATACTTCATATTACAGAACTAAACTTTTAAATAGTTAATATCGTTGGTTGTTTATTTAAAACTTATAAATGTAAACTGTCTCTTGAAGTCCGGACAAGCAAAATAGTATGTCCCTATTGCGCGATACACTCTTAAATGTCTCAAATAACCGGTACGTCCAAGTTTATAAGTGTAGGTGTTAATGATACAGTCGAAAATAGTCATAAAATAGTCATAAAATAGCATAAATGCTTATAGAATTGAAATCTAATACTCATTAGCTTTCAAATATCATATAATGCACATATGTAAATAGAAGTGGCAATTAAATTTAACGCGACTGAAAAATTGAATAGTCGTTGTCGCCCAACTTTGCTCAGAGCGTGTATTCAAGTGCAAATGTCAAACCGCTTATAGGTACTTTTATATTTTTTCTTATTACAATAACAAAAGAATAACTGCAAACTTAGTAAATTGCTTTCAAAATTGATGAAGTTATGTATTCTTTGTATTTTTTAAAAAGATTATTGTGTACTTTTTGAATAAATTAATGTATTCACGTAATGTATCATAAATCGGGACATCGTCTCATAATAGGGACTTTTACCTTATTTGGCACATAGACAGGATAATAGATGTACGAAAACTGCACAGCAATGGAGACCAAAAAGTTACAAAAGAGGAAAGGGAAGATCAAATATCTGATAGCGAGATGACATACAAAACGTTTCATAAATACAGTAGATTAGTTAGCTATAGAGAGAGAAAGATGGATAATTTTCGTGAAAATTTACGTCCTAAAATGGATGGCAATCGTAAATTATATTTTTTAAAAATTTAAAGTGAGATTAATATAGACCAATGAATAAATATTTAAATCCACATACCTATTATTCAAATTCTTTACGTTCATTAAGTAACTTTAAAAGCTTTTATATTAGATTTCACTTGCATGCTACATACAACACGCCATTAGCATCGCTACTTTTTTTGCCCAAAATAGAAAAATATGTATGTGATAGTACTTTAATGAATTAATAAATTAATAAATAGAATTTCTTAGTATTTTTCAACTGTGTGAACATTTTTCACAAATTGTAACAAAGAAGAATATAAATGGTTTAAGTATAAGTTAGTACTTATTTTGGAATTTAGGAAGATTCGCATAAATTATGTTGTTAAGTAAATACAAACATATGTATATGACACGGTTAATATCAATGTTTAATAGTTCTAATTGAGATCCTTTTGTCAATATTCATCATTGCATGTTTAGTTAATGATATGGCAAACTTTGATGAGAAAGCTAATGCAGCATTCAAACTAAATGCTGTTTATATTTAGAATATCTATTGCACTTTAGTTTGTATTAAATCTCATCTCAACTCACTTTATCCCATTTATTTAAAAACTTTATGAAGTAGGTAAATATGTACAATCGGCCTAATTAAAAATCACCACCCTAGCAGCAACGCTGGTTTTCCAGGCAAGGAGACTTGTTCAAGATGGCTATCAGAAGTCTTTTAGTACAAAAATATACAACTTTACAAAGCCAATACATCTATTTTTAAGTTGGAATTACCATTTCTTCTGTAATCCTTATATGGGGTAGGTTCAAATACCATTTCTTTACTTTTTTTAGCGTTAAGTTATGTAAACTTTTAAATACATTTATCTGTTAATATTATTTATTGATTTTTTATTATTAATTTTAAATTAATACTGAGGTAAATCGACTTTATGTAAAGATAAAGTTAATCTATTTTAGGATTAATATACAACTGGTTACGAATGTGCACTAAAAATGAACAATTCATTTTTGTGACTTAATATACTAGATTACTTTTGAGGCTTTTTATAAATTTTATCGGCATTATTTTTATTATAATAATAGCAACAATTACACTTAAAATTGAGAAGAGTTAAACATTTTCAGGTTAGTTACTGCTGGGGTGATAATTTGTTTTTTCCCTTACTGTACTTTTGTACGCGCGTTAGAAGCTATACTTCTTTGTCGTTACTAAATTAAATATGTATAACTACGTGTTATGTTGTGTACCTTGCGTTTGTCTATAGAAGGGGTCGCCAAACTTTTTTGATCACCGACCGCTATATAATTTTTGAAATCTCCATCGACTCCCATAAAAGTAATTTGCAGTTAATTAAAATAAGATTATCTATTAGGTACTATCTTTGTACATTTATTTTATGATTTTAAACATTTATTATTTTACATAGGCAGTCAGGTATGTGTGATTTGCGCATTAAGAATAGGTTTTCCTTCAACCCCCAATCGACCTTCTGGTCAGATCGACCCCTACTTTTGTTAAATAGACTCCTGGGGGACTATATAGACCACTTTGGCTACCTCTGGTCTGTAGCAATACCCCAGGTTTTCAAACTGGGACACGCCCCATTCTGCGGGTGGCGGACTAGTGTAGAGGGGGGTGCAACAAGTTTAAACGTAATTTTTTGTATTAATACTTTTTTTTCATTTAGAAATTTGTTGTATTATTTTATGAAATACACTTATTCCTCCATTTACACAATAGACGATACGCGCATGCTCGTTGGGTACCTGTATCACAACCTCGCCCATTGTTTGGGTCTGTTATGTGTTAAGATAGTAATTATAAAGAATATTCATTTAATTTTCTTAGACGACTAACTTCATACTATTCAACTTTCTTTAATTGTGCGCGTGCAACTTTTGTTGCCTGCTAAATTTTAAGAAGTAGAATTCTATTTAATATTATTTAATATTATTCAATATGATTTAATTTCTGAAATAACTAATTGCATTAAACTTCAATTTTTTTTTTTTGATAAATGATGTGTGCAGGTCGCAAACTATAATTTTTAAAAAAGAAAGTGCCGCTGTGTTCCTTTTTAAGCATATGTTAAAATCTCAAATGTTGTTCTTATTATGTCTATTTTAATTCGTTTAAAATTGCCCTTTATTTATTTTACAGAAATTAAGTAATTTATATCTCAATTGACGCCAATGTTAAGGATAAGAACACCATGCGTCGGGTTTAAGTTATCAATTTCTCGAAAACATCGTTGGCTCGATTGATATGGGATTGGTTGATGTTTCAATAATTATTATTCATTTTAGGATTCAAAAAGCAGGTTGAGAAACGCTGGTATAGCTATTATAGGTATTTTAGATTTAAATATATAATAAGCTATGATTGGACTAAAATAATTGGAATGTTACATCGGCAAAACTGTACCGAGAAAAACAATATTCAAGGTCGTCTTAAATGCTGCAAAAAATGTACGAATAATGCCTACTGTGTAAAAATTAGAAATTTATCTTGTTTATTTAACGATTATATATTACATTTTAGAATTATTCTCTAGACAACTTCAAATATTAACATTTTTATGTTTCTTATTGAATTTAGAACATTTTTAACATTCATTTTAAAAAAAGCATAATTTGTAACATTCTCAAATTCCCAATTATTCCCTTAATAAAAAGAAACAAATATCTATTCATTTTTTTTTTGTAATATTATAACTTTATTCGTTGTCTTTTTAATATGCATTTCGACTAACATAATAACTTGAAATTTAAGAATCATTCAATATGATGACAACAGTGGTGGAAGACTGAATAATAGACTTCATAAAGATTATATTTAACAATTAAGTCATAAATATTTAATTGATATTATCAAAAGCAAAATAAGTTACAAAAATGTTGATTATAGGCTTTGAACAATTATGTCTAATTTAAAATAGTAAACAATTCTGGGTTAAAAAAAACTTATGTACGCGCGTTAGAAGTTATACTTTTTTGACGTAACTAAATTAAATAGAAAAATTAATATAAATAAATTCAATAAATACGAGCTGTGCCGAATGTACAATTTAATCTCGCCAAAATGTACACATATATCTTTTTATATGAATACATTACTATTTTATATTTAAAACCAAAAAGTAATTTAAAGAAATTCAATAAATCCGAGGATGTGCACGTTTGAGCAAAAAGTGGCACTTTTCCGAGCGAGGGAAGCAAACGCAGAGAGACGCGGAGCGGCGCGCTTCATTTTTCCGAAATCGTAATGTGTCACTTTGAGCTTGAATATGCACACTAGGTTTTAAACACAATTTACATTAATCAATTTTGAGAACAATCGTAAATGTTTAAACAAATTATTATTAGTTAAAACTTTTCTAAATACAGTGGTACCTCGATATACGAGTGCCCTAACATACGAGTGTTTTGAGATACGAGCCGCCGAGCGAGCGATATTTTGCTTTGAGATGAGAGCAAGATTTGAGATACGAGGACAGTTTTTTTAAACGATCTGCGGGTGAAAATGAGCAAAGCGTGACGAAAAAAGCGAAGACCAGTAATAAAAATTAAGCGCTTCCGTAAGCACTTCACTTTTTTTTATTATGTTTTTATAGATTATGTATTTGTTATTTATAAACATTATAAATGTTTCTTTTTGTAAATACATTTTTCTTATTCAAAAACACTTAAGGTAAAAACAATTGAGGTGGTGTTTTGGGAGCTGGAACGGATTAATGGCATTTCAATTAATTTCAATGAGGAAAATTGCTTTGAGATATGAGAAATTTGACATACGAGCAAGGTTACGGAACGAATTAAACTCGTATGTCGAGGTACCACTGTATACTTATTAAGACAATTTTGATCATTCCCTCTCGCTTGCACTTATGGCATTTTTGTATCTTTTCGCTCTCTCCTACTCATTGCAATAATACAAATAAAAACATTATCATGATTGCTGCATCTTTTAATCATTTCTTCTCACTTGCATACATGTAATGTTCGTATCTTTTGACTCATTCTCATTTATTGAAAAATCTAAAAAAACGTTATCTTGAATATTTTAAGTTAAATTCAATAAACACTAGGATCTGCGCATTCGAGCGAAAAGTGGCACATTTCCGAGCGAGGGAGGCAAATGAAGCGCGCCGCTTCGCGTCGCGCTTCATTTTCCCGATATCGGAATGTGCCACTTTGAGCTCGAATTTGCGCACTCGGTTTTAAGCATTATTCAGAGTAATTAAATTACTTTCTCAAGCAGCTAACTTCCACTGTCGATTTTTCATCAGCCGTGTGCGCGCATCATCCGATCCTTGCTAAGCTTTTACTCTCAATGCGCCAAAGGAAGTATTACTTCAAAAAACCAAATTTATAAGTTCGGATTCGAAAAATGAAAACCATTTTAGTGCTTCATTTTAATTTTGTTTTTTTTCAATAAATTTTTTTAATAATATTTGTTTGTAATTTACTCTAAAATCGAGTTTCTTGAAAAAGTTGGCAAATAACGTGCTCCTAAATGAGGCTAATAGGGAAAATGCCACTAAGCTTGGCGAAACGCCAAGCACCTGTTGGGCTATAATTCCTCTGAGGTAGTTCCTCATCGTATTGTTTTTTGCCCATCCCTTTCGTGCGAATTGTACAAAGACATGCAAATAGATGTAAAATTCAGAAAATTACCAAGCATTAACGCGCGATAATCTCTTTCACGCCCACCTGAACTTTATTTATGGGGCATTTCTATTTATTTTTGGTTTGGGAAATACTTCATATACATATTTGATTTTTTGCGTTTGATGACTGACCGGAAGAAATATAAAGCTCTCTTTTTCTACTGATTTTATGTATACGTTTCACCTTGAAATATAAATAGTTGGGAAAATATGCAAGAAAACTGACGCATTTACGAATTATAATTTAGAAAAATAATTGTATCGTCGATATATTTTTCGTAAGAAAACCAGTTGAAACGTTAGATATCAGTTTTGGGAGTAATTTAATGTGTAAAATATCGAAACAATAATTATGTTTCGTCTTGTAAATACTATTTAAGTAATTATTATTAATTATTTGAATATTACATCAATGGTTTTTTATTTGTTTCGATTATACAGTTTGAATAAGGTATTATTAAAGGTTTTTTGCAACTTCAATGACTTCTTCTAATTATTTATTTTCGGTTTTTTATATTCTTTTAATTCTACAAAAAAAACGCTTATGTAAAAGGAAGAATTTGTATATTTTTAAAATACTCTACCAAAAAAAAGGTTGTATAAAAATGTAATGTTTTAAGATGTCGAGTTCTAAAAGATTAATGACCAGATTTCATTTAGGTTGCTTATCAATGAAAATTCAATAAATAATTAACACAATTTTTAATACGTAATTCGATTGTCAACAAAATGTATGTATTAGTGGATTTAGTAGAATTTTCAAGTACAGTAAAACCGCTCAATAGCGACCACATAAATTGACGGCGAAAATGGCCGTTATAGTGAGGTGACCTCTATAAGGCGGTGGCTACTAGTTATATATTTGTTGCAATAGTCATAATACATAGTACAAACTTCATGTAAATATTGTTTGTACATAATTTATTGCATCCAATCAGCAGTTGACTCCGTCTTTCCATATTTTTCAAAACATTCTGTACATTTCGTCGTCGATCGAATGTAAAACCATTTGCTTACCGCGAGTTTTTTTTTCATAATTTTTGCTTGCAAACTTTTTTCTTAATGTTTTTGATGGAATTCTAAATTTTTCGAGATATTTTGTTGATACCAATAGTGCCTTTCGACATTTTATCAAAAGCCACCATTAAGAGGCCTCTTGCGTCCATTTCGCACGTGGATAAGCTCCAACCTTCCTTATATATTTTACGAGGCATTCTAAAATCTAAAACTTAGGTTAAGAGCCATGCAAGTTTCAGCTTAAGTCATGCGGGATAAATGCACTTAGGGGCATTTATACTCAAAAAAGTCGAGGTGTCTATACTTTCAGTAGGAATAGATGCCCCCTTTTTTTTAAAACAAAGCACCGTAAATGAGATTTCAAAATCTCTACCTATTAGTAATATTCAAACCATACACTTGCCAAAAACAGTATATTAAAATCAATTTACTTTATAAAATAAAAAGTTATATACCTACACTTCCAAAAAATTGTTGATTTCGTAATCCGTAATGCTGCTTGATTCTATTTATTGTCGATAACATTTATTTTATAAAATATTTGGATATCACGTAAGTATTATTAACATTTGTTTGTAATATTTTATAATACATAGTTGATGCTCGCGACTTCGTCTGCGTACAATACTAATTATTCCCGAATTAACTTGATTGGTCAAAAACGCAGAAAAATTCTTTATTTCTTACCAAAAGTATAATTATAATGAGTTTTATATCCCTTACTTGAGAAATGATTGATTCCCTATACAAAGTTTAATCTCCTAATTCACTTCCTTCAAATTTTATTTTCGCTGCAAAAAGCAGCTCATGTCCTTCTACAAGGTTCAATCTATCTCTTTACCAAAATTCAACAAAATTGGTTCAGTGGCTTAGGCGTGAAAAGGTAACAGACAGACAGATAGACAGGCAGACAAAGTTATTTTCGCATTTATAATATTAGTTTGGATTGTTAATTTAATTTCATTGATAAATAAAACTTTCTGTACAATAAATAATTATATTCTGTACTTATATATTTCATTTGAAAGAGATTAGTTCAATAGTTTTTTTTTAATATGATGCTTTGTCTTGCTTCTATAAAATTGTATTTTTAGTAGTTATGCGGTATTTCAGTATCACGTAAAAGATCTTTTGTTATTCTTCTTTCAGAAACACCCAGAGGTAAAATTTTAGATATATTTTTGAAATAATTTTTCGTAGAACTGGCGGTATTAGAGAGGTGGCCGAAAATAGAGGTATGTGTCTATATTTTTTAGAAACAAAACCAAAAATACAAAAAAAACGAACATTTCCTACGATGGTCAATGATACGAGATAAATGTTAAGTTGAAGGATATTATTTACTTATTTCATGTTTTCCACAAATTATGCGAAGTTTAATTAATAAAGTTCGTTAACTGCGATGATTCCTTTTTGTATAAAGTTATGTTTGTGTTAACTTTGAACTCGGTTATTATTCAGGCGAATTCTACGTAAAATTCATCCAGAATATCACCTGCGCAGCAAACAAAAGGATTAAACTATTACGACAACGAATTCGACTCGTTAAACGAGCTCAACAACGACATGCAGCCTCTTGGGTGCGAATAACATAATTAGAAATTATTTAAACGACTGTCTTATTTAATTCGGTTGAGCTTTAAAAGTACAACCAGGAGGCAGAACCAGTACGTTTTATGAGCATTCAATTATACAGTGTCTACTCCAAAACAAAACTATGTGATATAGAAATACAATTAAACTATCAAACTTAGTTAAAGCATTAATTAACTAATTTTCCATGAAAGTCACGTACTTTCTAAACTTCGCTCTTGCTATCCGTGCATTTCGACTCTTTATTTGAAAATAATTATGTAAATGTTTCTTTTTTTATGCACGTAGGTAATTAAATTTAATATTTATCTTTAAATAAGTTTTGATGGGTGATATAATCAGCGACGACTTTAGTCTAAAAAATAACGGATCTTTAATAAACACATTTATTACTGTTTGTGAATTAAGTTTTAGTAAAATTTTGTATGCGTTTAAGCAATTTTGCTTTACAATTAGTGCAAAGTAGATCTGGGAAGACAATTTAAGTACAGTAGAACCCCGATTAGCCGTGTACAAGGGATTATTAAATGACGCGTGAGATGGGCTGATGTAATTATGGTTTTTATGCAAATAATGTTTTTAGGTTGATAAGGGTAATATTATTTTGCATAGTTAACCCTCTTAAAATACGCCATTTTAGAAGCAGTTTTTTTACATAGCATAATTGAATAAACTTAGGCACTCCTTTTGTAGCAAGAAGAGTGGAATGATACATACAAATTAATTTTTTGGGTTTTTATTATTTGTATTTGCGTATGATATCATTTTAAATACGAAATTATAAAGTTTTTTTACCTAATTATATGTTTTTTTTAAGATCTTAAAATAATTAATAGAATTTAATTTGTTTATTTTCTTTGGAAATGCTTGCTGTGCAATAATAATTTTAATTTTTAGTGACTATATTATAGGACCATGCATAATTGATTAAGAGGTATTTTACTGGGTTCTAAGAACTAGCAAAACATGTTGTATGATAAAAATAATATCTGCACCTTATCGTCAGAGGTCTACCATATCAAGTCACTAAATGTAAATTTTATAGGAGACAAATGTCAAGAAATTTTTGAGTTATAAAATTCATGAGGTTTTAACCAATTAATATTAAATTTTTCAGTTTTCACATTTTCTAAACAAAGGTTGCTTCTAATAATTGTGGATAAACATTTAAATTTAATTATTATAGTTTTCCAAAAATGGGCATATAGGTACACATGAGAGCCATGAAAAGAGTGTATTTAAAAAAAAAAATTAAACGGTAATTAAATGAATAATATTAAAAAATATTAATTTTACTTTAAATTATAATTAAAAGAAAAGCAAAACGTATTGTTAACCCATTTCTGTTAAAAAGTTTCTTTTTGTAGAATAAGGGGCACACAAAATCTTAATTTGTTATTAATATAAAGAAAGGACATGTAGAATATGTAAAAATTATTTAATTCAAAGTGAATAGGTACCTACACTGTAAAAAATCGGGAGTGAATCCGGAGTGAATTTTCACTCTCATCACTCGGAGTTTCGGAGTGAAAACAAAAATCACTCCCCACTCGGAGTTAACTTGGAGTTTTTTTTAGCGGATTAATTGCTGAGTGATTTCTCATCAATTTCGGACTGAATATAGATGTTCGGAGTGAATATCGATTTAACTTACAGAAATTATTATAATTCATTAAACACAATAGATTAAATTTAACATCTCCTCCTCCTGCGTTCTCTTCTTGTCAGAAAAATCGTGACCCTATGAATGTCCATCGCCTTCATTACGGATTCGTCGTACAACCTCGCGCCATCCTTCTCTGTGGTTAGTTGTTTTCGTAGCTTCTTGGAGAGATTTACCAGTTAGTACCTTTATTTGGTCCAACCACCGTTTTGGAGATCATATAACATATAGAACATATAAACCTAAATCTTCTTCTAAATCTTTACAATATAATTATAAAATTATTTGCACGACTGTAGGTAAGGTTAACAAAAGTAATAAATAAAAAATATGTAAATAAGTCAATAAATTATATATTCAAAACAATATAATAATATAACAATTTAATCAAAAAATTACCTGATAGATGGCGTCCAAAGATATTTTTACAAAAATAATTTTAAAAAATGAAAACACCATTAGTACTTCTAAACGCCATTTTCTGTTTTTTTATTTATATTATTATAAATCTAACAATAATAATGATATTATTATTAATAATAATAATAATATTATTTATAATAACAACAATTTTTGTAATAATCAAATGTATTATGCACGGTCCTTATATCTAAAATTTATTCAGAGTGAATTTTTTGAATTGTTCATATAAAATAATGTTTGGAGTGAATTTCACTCCAAGCGGAATTAAACTAATTAAAAGTCATCCACTCCGCATTCACTCCTCAAATTTTTTACTGTGTATCTATTATTGTTTATGGATTAAGTTTTTATACAAATAACTTTCTTGTTTTTTGAAAATGTTTTTTATTAACATCTTCAACATGTAGAATACTTGTGTTGGTAATATTAATAAAGTTTGTACAGCTTATAGTGGGAGTTTATGTTATAAACATATGCGTCATCTCTCGTATGTACTAAAGCCGGATCCAGGCTGGCAAGAATTTATGTTGTGTACTGTAAAAAAGATAATTTTTAGAAAATAGAAATTATCAATATCTACTATGTGTAAAATAAGATGAATTGTTTTTTGATACTCTATCACTATTTTCTTTTCTTTTAAATACCAGATTCGAATTTTAGCGATTTAATAAAGTTCGAAATCTTTTCTTTTTGATTTACGCTAAATATACTTTTAACGTGTCATAAATAAAATTTTTGTAGAGGTCTATGCTCATTAATATAAAAATGTCTAAAATAAAGTTTGGTTAGTTAACGTCATAAGAGGAAGCGTAGTGCAAGTGGTTTAGTGTTTGTGTTACTGCGTTAGTCACTTGGGTTTGAATTCCCCTGCTAACCATTGAAAATTTCTCTTCGCCAAGTTTGAGTACCTGGTAAGAGTAAAGGTACCCATTCCCTTACAGTTCGCCTGCAACTCAAGACTACAGAATAGTCAAGGGCAATACAGGCAATACACATACACATACACATGGGTCTATTGAAAGATTCACTTAAACTAGCGGTTCGAATTTACGACGGCCTGTATACGGACCAATTAGACCTAAAAATATAAAAATCTACAGTTCTGGACTGCGCGCGACCTGAAAGTGAATGGGTACATTAAGACTGCTCGAAAATTTTACTAGAAATTATTGGGGTTCGGAACCCACGTAAAACTGTATGTCTCATGAGTATTTGAAACACTACGACATACACAACAAAGATTCAGTGAGGGGAATCGCCCAAAACCTTACTAGGGGTATGCAAAAAGCATAATATAATTATATATTTTGACCTTTGTATTAACAGTAAAAGCTCTATTTACGACCACCTCTTTATAGCGGCCACCTCTCAAAACGGTTAGTTTTCACAAAACAATTACACAGGAATTCCTGAAACAATAACCACCCTAATAAAGGACATCTTCCTAATACGGCCACGGCCACTTCTGCGAAAATTAATTCGAAAATATTCCTGAACTTATTCGTCTGATTAGCGGGCGAGCATTTCAGAGAAAGGATCTTTTATGTTAAGTACTCTATGCCGTATATTTAGTTTAATATATTTGGAGTTATTGTGGCTGACTTCACCTAGCCAGATAAAAATAGAAAACCAATCTAATAAGTTTCATAAATAACGTTTGAATCTATTTCATCATTAATGAATAAATGAACTTGAATTATTATTTCTTGTATTCCAAAATTGGGTTATTTGATTAAAACATTTCCATCAATAGATGTATAATTTTCTAGGCTAGTATTGGAAAAAATTTATCCAATAGAATTTCGTCTTCTTCATCAACATCTTCTTCTTGCTGAACTTTTTCCAAGAATCCTGCTTTTTCAAAACATATTAAAATTCTAGTTGACGAAACTTTTGCCAGGCGGCTAAAATCCAAATTAAATAGTTGATTTAATTTATGCTTTTTTGCATTTTTAAACATACTTTGTCTTTATGTGAAAATTATTAGATTGGTTTTCCATTTGTTTGTTCCTATCTGAAGTGAGTCACAATAACTCAGAATGTATTTAACTAAGCTTTTTTTGTGTAGGATATTTAACATAAAACTATTTTGTTACTCCTTTCTCTGAAATATCCGACAGCGAAGCAGAGGTAAAATTTGCTGGATTTAGGGATATTTTGATAAAAACAAATAGTAAACAAATTAATAAACACAAAACAACCGTTACAGTTGAAATGAGATACTATTTTTGTTTATGAAGTAATGAAAACATTATTGGAATTTGGTTATAAATTTTATAACTATAAAGAGTATAAAAAGAGGAGTTCAGTAAACGACCTTTTTGTGCAAAGAACGACCTGAATATAGCCCAGTCAATGGACTGATTAATAAAGTCGCCTATTAAAAACGAGTAATTTATAACATTTTGTAAAATTTATTTTAAACACTATACTTAGATGTACTTTCGTGTAGTTTTCTTTATTAAAATTTCTTTAGTTATTTTGTAAATCACGGGTTATGTTGGTGCCTAGGAGGATACGACCATCTTTTTTAATTGGGTCTTTCGATAATATTTATTCATTTATTTTTATTCAGTCATTAGTTTTGACCATATCTCGATCTTTAACATTTTTTTTGATGGATTGAATTTTCTTTCTACTGATGCCTTTGCAAATGGCAACATAATGCCTAATTGTTATGAGATCATAATTAATAGTTATTTTATTTAACATCAAATAATACAAAACGTGTACGTCTGATTTTACTAAAAAACCGTAACTAACTGAACAACATTAGTCTGTTTTGTTTTTTACAATTTACACACTTTATAAAACAAAACATCCTTAATAAAAACTATTATCAACACCTTCACTTGTTGAATAATTGACAATTTCTCAAAACAGATAAAAAAAAACACAAAAATACAGTAAATTAAAATAATACAGAATGAGTAATTTGTAAATTCTTCAACACTATCCCATCTGTATAGTACAATAATTATGTTTTTCTTTGGTTACTGCCTTGGTTAAATTGTCGGCGGTCATTTTCTCTGTAGGAATATAAGAAATAACCACTGTAGAATCTTCAATCTTCTCTCTTACATAATGATGTCTAATATCTATATGTTTAGATCTTGGTCGAAAGGCATCCGACTCGGCTAGTTTGATCGCACTTTGGTTATCACAAAATATTACAATAGGTTTATTGAAATTTTTACCCAACTCTTCGGCTAATTGTTTTAACCATATGGATTCTTGTACCGCTGATGACATGCTGTCCGATAACTTTTGGTTTATGTCACTCGGACACCGGTTTGCAATTTTCCATACCAAACCGTTGCAAAATCTGTTTTATATAAGTTGTTTGATCCAAACAAATACCATCTTCACATTTTGTAATTTGAATTCCCAAACAATTTCTTGCCGTTCCCAGATCTTTCATTTTAAATTTGGCACTTAACGCCTCTTTTAACTGCTCTAGAACGACAGGATCTTTCCAAAAAATTAGGAAATCATCTACATAAATGGCCACTAACAAATTTAGTTCTTGGGTGTAGTAAATACACGGATCCAATTTTGATTTTTTTAGACCAAACGACTTTAAGGCGGACTCCAACTTTAGGTTCTATTGCCTGCCTGCTTGTTTAAGCCCGTACATTGCGCGATTTAATTTGCATACTCGGTTGCTACCATCGCTAAAACCCTCTGGTTGCTCGAGATAGATTTCTTCTGATAAACCACCTTGCAAAAACGCCGTAACTGCATCCATTTGATCAATTTTTAACCCATTCTTAACAGCCAGTGCAATCAAAAAACGTATAGAAGCATATCTGACTACAGGTGAAAAAGTTTCGCTGTAATCCATTCCATATTTTTGAGAACAGCCTTTGGCAACTAATCTTGCTTTATAACGAATAACGCTTCCATCTTGATCACGCTTTGTTTTAAATACCCATTTAGATTTAATAGCTTTTCTTCCTGGTGGCAAATCAATCAAACTCCATGTTTCATTTTCATCCAGTGAACACATTTCTTTTTCCATTGCTGATTTCCATTCTTTAGCATATTTGCTAGAAATTACTTCTGCAACAGATAAAGGATCTAAATCGAAATTTACCTTCGCTGAATAGGTTACTAAATCGTCAAACTTTCTTGGCTTAATTGTACGTTCAGTTCTTCGTAACACTGTACTTGGAATAACTTTTTGGTTAGGTTTATACGTAGGATCCAAAATTTCATCCTTGTCATCTAACTTTGCACTTTCATTTTCATCATCTTCTAATACTTCTGTTGGATCGACAATATGATCGCTGTTGTCTTCAACTTCCTTCACTTGATGTGAATCGTCTGCATCTTGCTGCATCACTTCAATTGTATTTGTTTCAGTTAATTTTTCAAAAAATATAACGTCTCTACTTATTATAAGTTTCTTTGTTTTTTCGTTAATACAGCGATAATCTTTTCGAGCTGTATCGTAACCCACAAAAATTAACTTTTTAGACTTCGGGTCCCATTTCTTTCTTATTTCTTTGGGTACGTGTACCATCACCGTTGATCCAAAGATTCATAAATTTGATAAATCAATTTTCTGACCGCTCCAAATTTCTTCTGGCGTCTTATCTGTTAACGATGAACACACTGATCGATTTATTAGATAAGTAGCCATGTTAACCGCTTTTGCCCAATAAGATTTTTCTAATTTGGCATCAAAAAGCATGCATTTTGCACGTTCTACAATTGTGCGGTTCATACGCTCTGAAACTCCGTTTTGTTGCGGCGTATATACATTTGTCAACTGATGACAAATGCCTTTATGATCACAAAACTTTTTAAAATTACGGTTACAGTACTCGGTTCCATTATCAGTTCGAATTATTTTTAACTTTTTATTAGTTTGGTTCTCAACTAATTTTGTAAACTCAATGAACCTTTCTGTAACTTCTGTCTTACTTTTTAAGAAATATACAAAAACCTTCTTCGAAAAATCATCAATAAATGTTAAAAAATACCTAGCTCCACCAATCGATAAATTTTCCATTGGTCCACATAAATCGGAATGAATAAGTTCCAAAACATCTTTTGTATGACTTTTGCTTTGTTGAAAAGGAAAACGTGTTTGTTTGCCTTTCATACAAATTTCACAAGGTAACCATTTTTTAACATTTTCAAATTTAACACCAGTCACTAATGCGATTAGAAAACTGTCATTGGGTTTGTTTTCCATGGAAAGGGGGATCTGGGAATTATTATTTGAAGTTGACGTAGTGTGGCTATACAGGCATGTAGGGGAGTGTTTCCGGGTATGAGACAGGCTCCAGATATGAGACAGTCAATTATTTTCATTATGCAATGTCAATATGGCCGATCTGATTACTGTCAAGTACTTCTTTGGACATCAGTCAGTTTTTGTACTAACACTGAAATGAATCGACGCATTGCTTATATCAACTGCAAACATCGTATGTAAAATTGCAGGTTAAAAACGTTTTTGATTTTTTTCGAAATATAATTTTTTTCATGTAAATCAAGGAAAGTGTAATGTATAGCATTTAATGTTTTTCTTATATTTTACGATCCAATATTGGATTAGGCCAATATGTGGTTGGAAAACAATTTTTTTTTTAAATTCTCAAAATGTCGTCATTGTCCAGGTGTGAGACACAGCATATTACCACCACCCAAGGGTTCCAAAGCAAAAACATCATTAGTATAAAGTTGTTGCCGAACAAATTGAACGCTGTTAACAACATCAAATGCAATATTTGCAAGCGGCCAGTTCTTTTGAAGTGCGCAAACACGTGTGCAAGCATCTACACATGCAAACGTTGCGACGATTATGAAGAGGAAAGTGATAAATAAAAATTATGGAAAGCATAAAAAATTATAATTTTGAAATAGATATGAGGTTTTTACTTTATACTTTACAATTTTTAATGTGTTTTTGTAGGTGTCTCATACCTAGATACAAATGTTTTTCCTGTCAAAAAACTGTCACTTAGAAAATTGGTCATAAATTTTTGCATGTTAATGGAATCACAAAACTTTCTGCGGATAAAAGTTGTGTATTTTCATTACCTTTCCAACAATGAATAGAACACCCGACTTTATTTAACCAGTAAAAAAATTTGGCTCATAAACAAAACCCGTCTCATAACCGGGTACACTCCCTTACAATGTTTCAAAACAATTGATTTTATTCATTATAAGGTAAAAGTCCCTATTATGAGACACATTTCCAGGTAGGTTAAACATTAGCGCTATTATAAAATCAGTTTTAGTGTAAAACACAATTTAAATTAAATGATACATATGCCTTATCATTTTTAGATTAATATTTTGAGTTTGCACTAAATATTAATTTAAAAACAGGTAAAAATAACCTTTTGTAATGGGAACCATTCTGACCCAATTTATGAGACAATCTAACGGTGTATGGCCCCAGTGTCTCATGATACATGTCCCCATTATTGAGACAGTTAAAAAATCAATAAGATTATTTTTATTTATAATTAACTTAAATTTAGGACAACAAATCATTAAACTTTTGTAAATTAAACAACTAATCAATGCAAATTATCGTAGGATCAAATCTATTTCTCTTCTTTAATTTTTTTTTGCAGCTCTTTAACCTGTTCCATTAATTTTCTTTTTTCCTCTTGCAATTTCTTTTTTTGTTTTTCTTCTTTCATTTTTGGAACATTTTCTTTCTCTAGTTGATGCTGGTACCATTCATCGGAGGTCCCCACGGATGGTAACTTTAACTTGCCTGTTTTTTCTATTCTCAATCTTTTTTTCTTTGGTAAATATTCAACTGGTAGAGTAAATATTTCCTTCAAACGTCTTTTAAGCGAAGTATCTATAGAAAAAATTTTTTAAATAAAAGTAATGCATAAAAAACCTATTTTTCACCTCCTTTATCAGTAGTTACTGATGGAATTTCTTTACAAGGATGCACAATTTTGCATTGAATTCCAACTTGGCCGTATTGTAGAGGGACATCTAAGTCATTATTAATAGGAATTATCTGATCAACGTAGACATCTGGATTCAAATCTATGAGAGTGGATGGCAAAACAATATTACTATGAGTCAATGGTTCTTGTTTACAAACTTGACCGGGTTCACATAATAACTCAAGAATTTGCCCATCATTTAGAAAAGTAGCTTGTTCGCTGTATTTCATATCACACTCGTTGACCGTGATAACAACAGATGGTAATGCATGGTCACTATTTATGAAGTTGATTGCATTAGAATTTATAGAAGACTTCGAATCAACATCGTCGGATGAACAAGGTTGATTAGCGATTAAGATATTTTGAACACTTTCAATATGATGTTGATTAACGCTTTCAATACTCTTGATTACTTGCTTCTGTCTCAAAGTAATACCTATTTTTGAAAATGTGTAAGTATATATTTAAAAAATAAGATAAAAAACCTATAAGTATTAGATCTACATTATGTTGGCTGATTATAACTATTTAATTGTTTATTATGAATGCCTGAACAGTTTTTAGAAATTGTAAACCAGTAATCGAACAATCCTTTTCTTTCTAAATTTCCAGTCCAAGATCTACTCATTGCCGCTTCTTTGAATTCAGAAAGTGTATCTGCCGCTAAATTTTTCTCAAAATTTCGTAAAACTCTTGTTTATCTTCAACGTTGTCTGAATCAGAGTTATTCATGTCCTGTCGATTACCAGTTCTCTTAGATTTTTTACCCTTTTGTAAAATATCGTAATCTATGGCGTTGCAATCAAATGGGTAAAGTCCTGACCCTTTAAAGCCACTAGCAATCACCTTTTTTTCATTATTCATATTATCTAAAGTGTATTTGAGAACTAATGGAAAATCTTCTTTCTTTATTTGTGCAACATTTTGTTGATTTTTCCATTTGCTACACATTTTTCCACGCCACTTTAAAGGGATGGAAAAATGAAATGTCCAAAGGTTGAATAATATGCGTAGAGTTAGGAGGTATCATGACCAATTCGATTTTTCTCTCTACAAAAAGTGACTAACGGTAAATTGAGATGAGATGAGTGATTATCCATGTATAGAATGACAGGAAATTCAGTCTTTTCTGCGACAAGCCACTGATAGAATACATTGGTTATGTATTCATAAAATGTTTCCGTGGTCATCCAACCGCTACCCGATACTCCAATACCCCATCCTGTAGGAGTATTATCAACTATTTTCTTGGGTATAGTTTTTTTGTACGAGTACATGAGCATTGGAGGAGCTCGAGTACCATCAGCCCTATACATAAATAAAACAGTTAGAGCTTCTTTGCCACCATCAGCAACTTTGTATACTGCGCGAGATCCTTTTTCTGGCAACACGCTCTCTGCATCAGGACACAAAAGTAGACTACTCTCATCACAATTGAAAATTCTTGCAGGAGAAATATCTAATAGATTCTTATTCTTTAGATATTTCCCACAGTCTCTAAACCAATCTTGCAACTCTTCACCACTGACTGCGGTACTCCTTAGACTCAAATGCTGGGCTTTTCTGATGGACAATTCTGGATGGCGTTTCCTAAACCCTTCATACCAGTGACGGCTTGGACGATCGTCTGTAAATGGAGTTTTCATTGCCATCTTTTGAACATATTTCTGCACACAATCTATTAATTCCGTTTTTGTAACAGACGCTCCCATCGCAGCTCTATCCAGCACCCACTTGAAAATATCATCCTCTACTTTCGATGATAACACTGTGCTCGGTCCTGTCTTATTTTTTATCTTTTCAGCAAGACCACTATTTTTTCTTCTACCTAGTGTGGCTACAGGTACTCCAAAGGCAGCTGCTGCCTTTCGTAAAGATAGTCCTGAGTCTTTCATCGCCTTTAAAGCTTTTTCGATACTTAACGGATCATAGTTATTCCTTTTAATCTTTTTCTTTATTATTTCACTCTTCACATTTGAGCACAACTCGTTTTTTGGTTAATTTAGCTTGCTTTTTGGTCTTCTTAAATTTTCTTTATTCTCCATTCTCTCAGTTTTTAATTAAAATTTTGTTTTATACACTGTTGTTATTTAATCTAAAACATGTTATAAATCAATATACATATAATATTAAGGTGGTCCTTATTTGGGGTATATTCGATTTTTACGATAGTCTAAATCGGTTCCAAATCTATAAAATAAGATTCATGCCAAATTTTAGCTCTTAATTTTAATATTAGACCCCCGATGGCCAAAGTTTTAAATGGAAATAACATAGGAAAAGTTCTGTTATTACTTTGGAATTTTTACCTCATGAACTAATGAACGGATCATATCGCAAATGATGTCTTGTAGCAAACTTAAAATTCTAAAAAAAGGTCTCCTGTGATTTTTCGCTAACTTGACTGATTCAAAAGTTAAAATTAACTAGAACTTTAATTTTAACCTTGAATAACTTTTGAACCAGTTAAGTTGGCGAAAATCCTAAGAGACCTTTATGTAGGGCTTTAAATTTGCTATAAGACTTATCATTGCGATATGATCCGTATATTAGTTCATGAGGTAAAAATTCAAAGTAACAGAACTTTCAAATTTATTTCCGTTTAAAACTTTGGCTGTCGAGTCGGGTTAATATTAAAATTAAACTAAAATTTATTTATTTTATAGATTTGGAACCGATTTAAGACTATCGTGAAAAAAATCGAATACCTATACCGAAATAATATAACGTTATTTCATTAAAAATACTTACTCGTTAATAATTATTTTAAGCTGTACTAATCAACAATACTTCATATTACAGAACTGCACTTTTTAAATAGTTAATATCGTTAGTTGTTTATTTAAAATCTTATAAATGTAAACTGTTTCTTGAAATCCGGACAAGCAAAATAGTATGTCCCTATTGCGCGATACACACTCTTAAGTGTCTCAAATAACCGGTACGTCCAAGTTTATTAGTGTAGGTGTTTATGATACGGTCGAAAATAAAATAAAATAGTCATAACATACCATAAGTAAATGCATATTTAGAATATTTAGAATTGAAATCTAATACTTATTGGCTTTCAAATATTATATAATGCACATACAGTAGCGCCCAAAAGTGAGTGCCGAAACCGTTTTTCACGCATAACTTTTTGCAATCTCGGCCAATTTACTTCAAATTTCAGTATATTGTACAGTTTGAAGTTGGAAAATATTATTAATAGTTAACTGTTGCGCAGATACGGTATTTTAGGTTATGTTCCATTTCTACTGCAATAGTCATTTTTTACATATTCCGCGCCGTCACATTATTGGTTTTTTCTTGAATATTTGGGTTATATTTTTTGTGTTCAGTAACAATTGACCAAGTTTTAACAATGCCAAGGGTTGAAACTTCTCCAGCCATTCGGAAAGCAATTATAGATATGAAAAACTCTGGCATGAAGGCAGCTGCCATTTCACGGATTCTAAAGATGCCAGCTCGTACTGTCTCAAGAATTATTCAAAGGTTTGATCAGAGAAATTCTGTTGAGAATGATAAAAGAACTGGTAGACCACGTGTTACTTCTTCCCGGCTGGATACACGCATTGTTCGTCGCTCCAAAGCGGATCCGATTCTCTCAGCTGTGGATCTGGCAGCAGAATTCAATCAAAGTGAAGGTCTAAATATTAGTCGAATGACAGTTTCCGAAGATTGAGTGATGCTGGTTTGAATGGCAGACGTCCAGCTAAAAAACCTTTCATCAAACTCAAGAATCGAAAGGATCGCGTGGATTTTGCAAAGCGGCACTTGCATTGGACAGCAGCCGAGTGGAGTCAAGTACTTTTCACAGATGAATCTAAGTTCAATCTATTTGGAAGCGACGGAATACAATACATAAGACGTCCTCCTGGAGAAAGATACAATTCAAAATACATAAAACCGACAGTAAAACATGGAGGTGGATCAGTTATGGTTTATGGAGCCTTCTCTCGTAATGGCATGGCCCCATCATTAAAATTAACGGAATAATGACTGGCCAAAGTTACAAAGATATGCTGACTAATGTCGTCTTACCATGGGCCCATACAAATATGCCTCCTAGATGGATTCTACAACAGGATAACGATCCTAAGCACACCTCCTCGATTGTCAAGACTTCATTGCAGCAGCAACAAATCAGGATTCTTCAGTGGCCCAGTCAATCTCCGACCTCAACCCGATAGAACACTTGTGGAAGAGCTGGCAAGACGTTGTCGAAACAAAATATTAAGAATAAAGATGAAAAATTTGCCGAATTGGACAAGGAATGGAATGCAATGCCTGATTCAGTCTTTGAAAATCTTATTGATTCAATGCCATCTCGCTGTCAGGCAGTTATAAAATCTCGTGGTTTCCCAACTAAGTATTAGGCATTTTATGATTATAAAATTGTTTTAGTGTATTGTTATACAGTTTTTTTTCATTAAATCGTTCTTAGTGTTCTGTTCTGAAAATGCGTTTTTACACAAATAAGTCTGAGCTCGTTTAACTTCCGTAAATTTTTGTTTATCACGTTTTAAACATAATAATTCTTTTCTCATACAAAACTGTATAACATACTCAAAAATGAAGTAAAATGGCCCATATTTTAAAAAGTTCTTCTCGAAAAATCATTTAGGCACTCACTTTTGGGCGCTACTGTATATAAATAGAAGTGACAATTAAATTTAACTTGACTGAAAAAATTGAATAGTCGTTGTCGCCTACTTTTCTCAGGCGTGAATTCAAGTGCAGATGTTAAACCGCTTATATTACTTTTATATTTTTTCTTTAAACAATAACGAAAGAATAATTGCAAAATTAATAAATTGCTTTCAAAATTGATGAAGTTATGTATTCTTTGTATTTTTTAAAAGGATTATTGTGTACTTTTTGAGAAATTAATGTATTCACGTAATGTATCATAAATCGGGACATCGTCTCATAATAGGGACTTTTACCTTAATTGCTCTTTTAATTACTAACCGTCAAACTCGATGTATCAGTTATAGACAAATTAATAAATTGTAAAATGCTAAATTCCCAGCAGTTTGGGGAATTTCCCACAAATTGGTAACCTCAATTGTTGGGTTATGTTGCAGATTTGTTTGTTCATACTCATTGCGCAGGCTTCTTAAATGTAGAAGCTTTCTTTCGGTCGAAATAAATACATTTACTAAAGAAGGCAGTAAACCCATACGTTATCTAGTTAGACTATACTTTGGCCGAAACGCATGCTTTGACTGTATTATTAATACAAATTATGTAACGTATCTGATTTTTTTTTATTTACTTGAATTTTTTAATTATTTTATCCTCAAAATACATTCTGATTGTATCTACGTACAAGGAGTTTGTTTGCTCAGTTTGTCCATACTTAATAGTCATAAGGAAAGTACTAAAATTAACAAGTTATAAATTAAGATTAAAAGTTAATATTTAATGATTATTTAAATAAAAATCGCCAAAATTATATATCTTGAGGGCGTTAGTAATTTTTTTTATATCACAAAGTTTGATATCTTTATTCGGTCTTCGTATACAGAAGACCGTTCCGAATATTATTTGAAAGTGCCAAACCGTCATTTAATATCGCAGAGAATGTTACTTTGTTAACATAAATTTCGAGCCTTTGCTCTTTTGTGTAAATAAAATGTTACATGACGAAGGTTTCTGATGTGTATTCACGAAACATGTTCCTAATTACTTGCCATTTTTAAGTCTAGTTATAAATAGGGGCAATGAATTACTATAATTAGTAAATAAAATTATTTGCAAGAATGTTGTGTAAATGATTATTCAAAATAACTGTTTTAGGAAGCAACTCAATTAATATTGGATAAAGATATGTGGGTTTCAACAAATCTCAATCAATAATAATAAAATAAATCTCTTTATTTTTAACTTAACTAACAATAAGTAAATAGGTATCTATTTATCACAAAAAGTACATAATTTAATAAATATCATAACGAGGTAATCATAATTTTCTTAAATTACAAAACATTTGAACTTAAATAAAATTTGAAATTATGTATGAAAATAATTCATTATGGCAAGCTTAATATTCAAATAATTTAGTAAGCATTTTGTTTACCAACTAATGTTTACACACACGTTTTAATAAATAATAAGGATAATTATCTGATGGTTTTATGAGGCCGTTCTACTAATCTGTCTAACACACATCAATATTTAATTTATTCGATCCTTTCGATATCCACAAACACTCCATATTTCGAAGTCAACGTAAACGTATTCGGATTAAACACGATCGGATCGTGCGTCCTTTTGTTCAATTTAAAAACGTAAGTTTTTAGCAAATTCGTCAGAGTTATTTTGATGTGAAGCACTGCGACGCGCTGCCCTGAAAGAAGTATTAATTAACATTTTGTTGACACATTTTTAAAAATAAATTACACAAACCTATGCAAATACGTGGTCCTGCTCCAAACGGAAGAAAATTAAAGGCGTTTTTATTTTTTCCATCGTGAGCAAAGCGTTCCGGATCGAACTTTTCTGGATTAGGGTAGTATTCGGGATCGTGGTGAATGCCTAATAAAGGTATTATTACAAAGGCATTTCTAGGAATTGTTATATTCGTATCGGGAATTGTATATTCTTTCGTACTTCTTCGGTTTAAAATTGGCAGCGGTGGGTATTTTCTTAAAGTTTCTGAAAATGAAAAGCTTTAAATTGTTTTTGTTCGTAATGTTTTCTTGTGTGTTTTTACCGTTAATTGCTAAATCCATGTATTTCATGTCCATTAAGGCGTCGTACGTAATTTTTCCCTCGTGTTTTATTAAAACTGAATTGATTTCTTCTCGCAGTTTTTGTTGAATGTCTGGATATTTGCATAACTCGAATATACAAAATAGTAAAGCCGATCCTGTTGTGTCCGTTGCTCCAACGTAAAGAATAAAAGCTTGGGCGATCGTTTCATTCAGTGTTAAACCACAATTTTCATCGAATTCTTGAATAATTCCGTTTTCTCCATTGATGCTATTCAAATGATCGTCTTTTAGTTTAATTAAAGAATTTAAAATGTCATCCCTCTTGATGCCGCTCGATTCTCTCAATTTGATACCGAGCTCAATGTTTTTCTCGAAAAAATTGCGAACCTCCGGTTGAAAAAATGGAATCGAAAAATATTCCCCAACCTCCGGTTTAATAAAACTTATCACCAACTTGACGAATCGCTTGATAGATGGCTTCTCAAATATTTTCTCCGAAACACTCTTAAGCATGTTTTCTTCGTTGTTGGTGTTAGTGTCTTTTATACCCAAAACGCACGAGCTGAACGAGTTGAGGGCGTACAAATTTAAAACGTCGTTAATGTTGATGACTTCTTTGGCGTCGTACGACTTCTTGAAGGTGTCTAAAAGGTCGTTACTCGATTCCGATAAGCAATCCACCAAACATTTTAGTTTTTTTGGTGTAAATATCGGCGAAATTATTTTGCGTACCTTTTGCCACTTCTGGCCGTTTACAAAAAATAAATTCGCGGACAGCAGATCGCAGTTTTCGTTCGAATAAAAGCCGCGGTCGGTGAAATGGTTCAAATCTTTGTTTAAAATCGTTTTTATCACTTTTAAATCCAAAGGCACGTAAGCGGACGCCAGAAAATTAAAATTACATACGTGTTTGTAGCCGGCAGCTTTGTATTTTAAATAAACTTCTTTAACGTGGACACCCACAGCTTTCTGTTTGAAAAGAAAATTGATTGCATCTCGAAAAGAAATGGTTGCAGTTGAAAAGTTTTTTCCGATCAATTGTGAGGAAACTCGTCTGTAGTATATCACGAACCATAGTATCGTAAACATCAGCACAAATATTATCAAAGCTGTCGAAATCATTTTGTAAAAAAAAATTGTTTAGTACCTATCGTAATTTTTAAATTGAAGCTTTGCTATAACTGAGTTTTAAAACGTATAACACGTTCAATTTATAGAATTTTTTTAGACGATTATTTCCAAACCTGTTTCTTTCACTATTCATAATGCTGCTGTGTTTCTCAAACATTGAATGATTGGATCTCTAAGTTATTAAATTAAAAAAATTGTAATAAAGCATTTCATTTAATACATACTAATTGGGTCAAAAGTGGTGTAGTCATAAACTTAATCGAGTATGTTTTTTTAATTTTTCTAATTTTAAAAGAATTACGCACGATGCAGTTAAGAAAGTATAAGAATATAAAAACATCTTGGAAAACACATATTACACATTATTATCTTGTGTTTTGAATAAGATTTTACTTAAGTACATTGACGGTTTTCCAAAATTTTAGCTGTAGCATTTTGATAGTTGTTTTTGGTTAAATTTAATTAAATTAAATTTAATTATTACGATATTTAATATAATCGATTAAAAAGTGACAAATTGTGATTGAAATAATGGCAATTTATCGACTTTTGTTTAATATATAAACTGAGTTTCATTCATGATTACCAACTTAAACAAAAACTAACAAATTTAATTCTCAACTATTTCAGCAAAAAATAAAATATATATTTTAACAAAATACTAAAAAATGAATCGCATAAAGCATAACAAATATATTTTTGAATTATTTATTATAGTTAATAATAATTAATCATTTATTTACAGTTAATAAACCCCGATGGTTTTAGAATGAATTATTTAGCTTATCAGGGCAGTATCAGGGGAGTTTTAGTGGTATTTTCTAACTTACAAAGACTGATTTATATACTAAAAATTTTTAACAATATAAGTTTATCTTTATTAAAATATTGCAAGAATATTGCACAATACTTTTTCTTAAATATTTTAATTATAATATTCAATTAATATGTTGGCAATATTTCTAAAATATTATGTATTGTATGGGTATACACTCAATGAATAACATTGATATAGATTTAATCATTTTACTACTTAATTGCTGTGAAAAATATATTTTTTTACTTGCAAAGTAAGGGTAGTTTAACTCCACTTCCAATTTGTTATTTCCATGGATAAGTCAAAATAATCAATTTTTTCAAAATCGAACTTCTAGAATAATTTTAAAAAATTTGGAAATCTGCTTTCTTTCCACAATTGATTAATTTATAGATAATTAATACAAAAGCAAAAAATTAATTCATGTTAAGAAATACTTTATTGTGCATAGTTGAGGAAAATGCTAGAACGGACCAATTTTTTGAGATAAAACTGTGCAAGATTTTACTAGAATTTCAGCGTTGTTGGATTGTTTACTTTTTTTAGGTAGTCTATTACATTTTATCAAAAAGAAATCGATAAAAAAATTTGATAAGAAATATCTAGGTTTTTATGTTGCTAAATGAACCCAATTAAATAAAATTGAAAATGAATGATATTGTTTTAATAGCTATGTAACGTTTTATTTCTTCCACGTATCTTCTTTAATTGTTTAATATTTAGTTAAATCATATGTGATCTTGTTTCGTAATTTACATTTAATTGCTTGTTGTGTTTCATTGCCATGAACGAGTTTAACTTGTGTATTAGCTGCGATAAACAACTGGTACAATATTGTCAAATCTCTGACAGCATCAATTTTTAAAGTAACTGTGTCGTTTTGGCCTAAAAGAACAAAAAGACAAACACTTTGTCATGATCACAGAACCTATACAAAATTGTTAATCTAATTTAAATTTTTGCGAATAGTTAAAAGAAAGTTTCGATGTACAAATCAATAATAAAAGAAGTTTATTTTCAAATGAAATAAAGAAGTACCTACGTCAAGAAAATTAGAATTTCTTAAAACTTCCATTTATGATAGGAGCTAATACCGTAATAATTGATGATGATGATATTGGTAATTTGTAATTCTGATAATACATTATAGTAATTTGTTATAATATATAGACTTATACGTATACTTATAATTTAAAGCAGGTCTTCTTAAACTTTGTCACTGGACGATTTTTTTCACCCGAAAAAATATTTTGGGGACTCTCACAATATAGGTAAGATCCAGTGGGGAGCAGTGTAATAAGGGCCCCAGTGTAACACTGAGAATATCTCTGTATATGAACATATTTTAACAGTTTTTTTTATTGTTAGTTTTATCTAATTAATTTAATGTTGATGTTTCTATAAAAATAATAATATTCAGATTCTAAATGCATTCAATATAAAGTATAATACAGTAAAACTTTTCTAACACGACCAGTGTCGGTTCTTGCTCAAATTGATCTTTTGTAGAGGTGGCCGTCTCAGAGAGAAAGACAAAGATAGTCAATGTAAATGTAATAACGAATACTATATTAGACTAAATGCAGTTATTATTTATCAGAATGATATTATTATTAAATCGAAGTTATTATAAATAATGTAATATTATTTAGGAATTAAGTTAATTACTGTAAATCACGCTTAAAATCGAGTGTGCACGATCTCGGAAAAATGAAGCGCGCCGCTCCGCGTCTCGCTTTATTTGCCTCCCTCGCTCGGAAATGTGCCACTTTTTGCTTGAATACGCACATCAACGTATTTATTAGATTTATCTACTTTTTTTATCGCTCTTTTAAAATCAAAAACTAAATTTAGTTCGGTAAATATCGATTTTGTTCTAAAAAAATGTATTATTACTGTAGCAATGAGTGCGTGCGAGCGAAAAGATACAACAATCTTATAAATACGAGTGAGAGGGAACGATTAAAATTATTCTACTGATTTTCGTCTAATTTATTGATCTAAATTATTGTGAATCACGCTTAAAACCGAGTGTGCACATTCGAGCTCAAAGTGGCACATTCCGATCTCGGGAAAATGAAGCGCGCCGCTCCGTGTCGCGCTTCATTTGCTTCCCTCGCTCGGGAATGTGCCACTTTTCGCTCGAATGTGCACATACCTCGCATTCCATGAATTTCTCTATATTAATAATCTCTCTTTTAAATCAAAAACTTAAATTCAAATTTGTGGCGTTTATTTCTCTGAAAAAACTACATTAAGAAAAGTAGCGGCCCGCAATTAACGGTTGCGGTCGGGTTAGAGGGTGGTCGCCTTAGACAGAAATTTATAAAAAGAAATCTGTTCTAAAACATATTGCCCTTATAGATATGGTCACCACGAGAGGTTTTACTGTACAATGAAAAAGTTCTGAGAACAGAAAATGTATGCGAATCAAATGATCTGAATATTACTCTAGTCATAAACGTTTTATTAAAATAATATTTATTTTTAGTAAAGTACGAACATGGAACACCGAATATTCATGTATTCTATGATTTAATGCCATCGTTTCTGGTAATTTCCTTCGTTAAGCCACGCTAAAATGAATAACTGGAACTTGACCCGGCTCTGATTTTCCATATTTCACATCAACATTATTTACTTACGTATTCTTCTTTCTCTAGAAATTTCTGCGTATTTTGCCAATATTTTTTTCTTGATATTAGGAAAGCCCTTAAGATACCGTTAATTTTGGAGACTCCCAACGGGAATATGGAAAATACAAGATTACGAAATAAGGCCATTACGTTTGTAAATGTATAGTAATTATTACTTGTTTAAATGATAAATAATGTGTTAGTTGTACTTTATTGACAGAAATCTTGAAAAATATTTAAATGTTCATCTCAAAATTAAATGAGGAAACTCTTTTGTAGTTAAGCCTTCAAAAAGTTAAATGTTTTTACGAATGCATAAAACATTTAAAAATTAATCATTAGTGTTTTTTTATGCGCAAAAACTTAACGAGTTTTATTGTATATTCTGCTTCGAAAAAAATTGGTAAGTATTTAAACTATAATGAATATGAACACGAAGTGTTAATAAACTTTTTATCCATTACACATAGGAAGTAGATTTGATCAAATTATAATAATTTTACTTATGTAAATAAGAATAAAAGGGCGTTTGATGATAAACGCTTAGGGTACAAATAAGAATAGTTAAACTATTATAAATGAAGGCCTCTTTTAGAGACAACCGAATTTTAAATTAATTAATGTAAATACGATAATTTATTTTTGTACAATTAAATATTAAAACATACCTACATATTATTTAGGTTATATTTGATAATTAAAAAAAAATTATAAACCGCTAGAGACGTACGCAAAAAATTATTTCCATCTATTTTTGTTAAATCAATTATATCTATCTTAGCACAATGTACCGCTACGTTGAAATGGTTATTTAATATGTATTTACATTTTTTTTTAGTCTATCCCAGGTCATCTGCTTATTTATAATTTTTAATTACTTTGAAAGTTGCTTAAGTCGTTCATTCACTTTTGATACAATTAAATACCTAACTAATTTTTTTGAACTTATTCTTGAATTCTAATGTGTTGAATAAAGTGATACTATAAAGACTATAAATTACCTATAGTAATCTAAACATGTATCATAGTATTTATAAAAATAGAATTTTAAACTGGTTTTTGGGAATATTTGTGATTTTATTGTAATTTTATGTTATATTTTTATTTAAGAAACTCGTAAAAATAAAATATTTTTAATAAATCTCTAATTGTTGAATTAACATATTTTTCATTCAAGGTATTGTATATAAAATTCAAGATAAACGTATTCTTCAGTGGACTCATTTGAATACAAAATTTATAGATTTTGTATCATAGGCAATTATCATAAATGTATTGAAATTATCTCACCACAACTTTCATTATTGGAAATCAAATATGACATTAATTAGGTATAAAGCAGAAATTAGAGTGTGGATTGCTTTTAAAAAATGCTTTTTTTCAGTTTAATTCACATAATGAAAAAGACAATGCCAAAGCTTCACATTTTGGCCATCAGTTAGAGTAGTATTTCCCAACGTGGGGCCCACACCCCACAGGGGGGCAACTCAATTGTTCAAGAGGGCAATTGAAAAAATCGACTTTTCTAGAATGTAAATTTAACCATATGGCGACTAGGTGGTAGTGCGGCTATACGGCCGTACATTAGCGATCGTGCTACTGAGCGACTATAGTAAAACCACTTTCGAAACAACACAATAATTCATCAAAAGCTGCGCCAACTTCGGTCGAGGTGGCAGTGGCGGAGCATTGTATTCCGTAAACGAGAGTTTGACAAGAAAATGCACACCTCAGAAACACGATACCAGAGAACAGTTTAAATGTCTACGCCGCTGGCCGAGCGGTTTAGAGGAAATATTTAACCTTGTACGCTATTTTGGTTTCTGCGCACTATGTTGTTTCGAAAATGGTTTTACTCTAGTATTGTCCACTGCAGGCGACTCGACGCTACTTAGTTTGCGACAGTCGTGGATAGTGTTTCTGCATTGTGCATAATGGGTAAAATAAACTTACAAGACATGTACATTTTGGAGCAACCTTATATAATGAGGTGTTTGAGAGCTCGTCAGCCTAAGGAGAAACGTTCATGTTGGATGAATGATATCGTTTGTTTTTCATATTCCATAAAGGGAATTTCTCAATAATAGCACTAATTAATCTTTCGTTGAGAATCTCCATTTTGAAAAAACAACACCTCAGCAACACGCGATTACAAGTGACTAGTAGTCAACGGTATAGGTCTGTTCGCTCGTAGTCGCTTGTCGTGGACGCTGTTTCTCTTTCTCCTTCAGCGTTCGTAACTCCATTTCTGGATATACGCCTCTCCTGCTTCATGCCATTCTTGGCGGTTATGGGTTTTCTGCGTCCATTGTTTTCCAGCATGTTTTTTATATCATCTCTCGATTTGGATCGTGGCCTGCCCGGGTTACGTTTCGCTATTCTCGGCCTCCACTCCGTGACCTTCTTTGTCCATCTTTCATCCGGTAATGTCATGACGTGCCCCGCCCATTGCCACTTAAGCTTCGCAATTTTCTTCATGACGTCGTCGGCCCTTGTCTTGTTTCTGATCCATTCATTTAGTTTCTTGTCTTGTAAGCGTATTCCCAGCATAGATCTCTCCATCTTCCTTTGGGTGACTTGCAATTTATGTCTTGTTGTTTCAGTGAGCGGCCATGTCTCCGATGCGTAAGTGAGTATTTGGAGTACGCATTGATTGAAAAGTCTGGTCTTTAGGTGTTGTGGGAAACTCGATCTGAAGACCTGTTTTAGCTTTCCGTATGCAGCCCACCCCAGCTGGATCCGTCTTTCTACCTCTTTCACTTGACATTCACCCGAGAGTGATATTCGTTGTCCCAGATATATATATTCCTCAACGATTTCTATTTTCTCATCACCTTCAATTTCAATTGAGGTTATGTCTTTTCTGTTTGACATTAATTTAGTTTTGTTGATGTTCATTTTCAATCCTATAGTACCGGTAGCTTTTCTTAGGTCTTTAGTAATTTTTTTTATATCTTCCATGTTATCAGATATAAGCACGATATCGTCTGCGAATTTCAGATTATTCGTTCGCTCTCCGTTTATATTAATGCCGAGGTTGTCCCAATTTAGTAGCTTGAAGCTATCTTCCAGGCAATTGTTGAACAATTTGGGGGAGATGGTGTCCCCCTGTCGTATTCCTCGTTTGACTTCTATGGGCTTGGTTTCATCAAACGTCTGGATCGTTATAGTAGCTTCTTGGTAAAGGGCGTCTATTAGTGTTATATATCGGTGATCGATCCTGCATCTTTTCAAGGAGTTAATGAGTGCCCATTTTTCGACTGTGTCGAATGCTTTCTCGAAATCGATGAGGGTCAAGTATAGGGGCTGGTTGTATTCATGTGTTTTTTCTATTAGTTGTCGGACAGTGTGTATGTGATCGATGGTGCTGTAGCCATGTCTAAAGCCAGCCTGTTCTGGTGGTTGGAACATCTCGAGTCGACTTGATATTCCGTTGTTGATGATTTTAGTAAGTAATTTGTATATGTGTGAAAGGAGTGATATAGGTCTGTAGTTTCCAAGGTCTTGTTTATTTCCTTTCTTGAATATTAATACCACTTTAGCATTCTTCCACTCTTTGGGGACGTTTCCTGTTTCTAAGCATTGGTTGAATAGGTGTTTCCAGGTGATTTAATATATTTTTTTCTCCCCATTTAATTAATTCTATTACCAGTTGATCTGGGCCGGGTGCTTTGTTATTTTTCATCTCTCTCAACGCCGTCCTTATTTCATACTTACATATAGGTGGTATGTATCCTTATTATAGCTATCCGTTGGATAGTTATCTTTCACAGGGATACGCCGTATAGCTAATTTAGCTATCCAGAGTATCCTTATTGCGAATCGTTATAGTAACGATCCGTATTACTGTTTTAGACATTCAAAAGATTCTTGTCATAGTGATTTAACAGATATGCACGGAGAACAAAATATCGTTTTAATAACCATACGTATCCCTATTATAGCTATTCAAATCCTCAAATTAACTATCCAGTTACCTACACGACGGATACTGCACACGTTCACGAGAACTTTTCGTTTGAATGGTTGAATCAAATAAATGAATCCTTATTATAAGTATACTATGTAGAGCTGTTTTGATCATACTATGAATTATCCAATTGACTTATAAATATCATTAAATTAGACATTCGAATCCTTGTCAGAACAATACGTCAATTGGGTATACGTTAGATAGTTATATTAAGGATATTTTTTTCTCCGTGTAGTGGTCTGTGCCGTCTTTGAGGAGTATAGTTCCTTATAAAATTCTTCGATATGTGTAAGGATCTGTTCTCGGCTGGTTAAGATTTTGCCACTTTGATCTATCAAGTTTATAATTTCGGCTTTCCTTTCTGTTAACTTCTTCCTGAATATATTAGGCCCCTTGTTTTGTTCGATGATGTTTTTTATTACTTCCTCGTTATATTGTGCTACATCTCTTTTTACTCGTCTTCTAATTTCTTTGCTTGCTTCTTTTAGTTCTGCTTTGCTTAGGGTGTTTTTTTGCTATTCTTTTCATCAATAAGTTTCTTTGTGGCTTCCGTTATTTTTGACTGTCTCCGTGTGATGTTATTTTGTGTTATTTTTTTAACTGCTTCCAGAATACCCTGTTTCAATCTGTTGTTAATTTCGTCAATGTTTGTGTTTCCTATTGTGTTTATTGTACCGAGTGTTTGATTTAGCTCTTTTTCATATTCTTCTCTGACTGTATATATCCTCTCGGTATCTATTCGTTTTGCTCTTTTCATCGTTAGCCTTTGTCTCTTCTTTAGTAAGCTTATTTCTATTCTTGCTCTCACTAATCTATGATCGCTGCTGTCGATGCGATTCAGTACCGAAACATCTTTCACAATGTATTTCTTATTTGATATTATATAGTCAATTTCATTGCGTGTCTTTCTATCGGGACTCTGCCACGTCCATTTTCGATTTTTTTCTTATGGAAAAATGTATTCATGGCCTTCAGTTCATGTTTTTCTAGGAAATTTACGACAGTCTTTCTACTCTCTCGTTCCTAGTACCGAGACCGTAGCTTCCGATGGTATTTTCTCTTTGGGATTGGGATGGTTTTCCAATCTTGGCATTGAAGTCGCCAATCAATAGGGTAAAGTGTGTTCTGTCTTTTTCTAGGGGTATTTCGATGTCTTCGTAAAGCCTATCTACTTCTTCATCCGGGTGTGTGGATGTTGGCGCATATATCTGGATGATCTTAAGGTGGTATCTTTGTGATAGTCGTATAGTGATGTATATGACTCTTAGGGATATGAATTTGATAGATATAATATCTTTTGCCCATTTTTTATTGACAAGGAATCCAACTCCGTTAATGCTGCGTTCGTCTTCTCCTTGATAGTAAAGGAGGTTTCCAGATTTGAGGGATATAAGTCTTTCTCCTCTCCTTCTTACCTCGCGTAATTCGATTATGTCCCACTTGACATTTTCAAGCTCGGTCTCTAATTGTAGAAGTCTGTCTTCGGTACTGAGAAATTTTGTGTTCCATGTCGATACATGCATGCTGATCTTATTTTTAGGTGTTTTGGGTTTTGACGAGTGCTTGCCTCCCCCAGATTCCACGAGGCAGCCCTCCTTGGAGGGGTGGGATTTGGGTTTACCCACCTGGGGACCTGATCCTTTTGTTTTAAGACTCATCATTTGCTGGAGGATTTTTGGCCATAATCTTCCACGCTGGCCTTGCGGGTTGGAAGATGGTATGGGAGAGGGTAGGATGTAATACAGTGTGGTTAGGATATAGGGGTATGGGACATGGACTCCCACCAGTATAGGGGGTGGAAAGTCATGGCTCGCATAAGGCAGAGTTGCATCTCTGTAGTAGACCTATCTTCTGTCGGTGTCACAGAGCGAGTGTCTACCTGCTACCTTAGGACGCTGTTTACTTACAGTTAAACTTTATACTATTCAACACCCTCTAAACCACTTATAGTGATCGAGCTATTCAAAGAGACAAAATCTGGTGCTGCATGGTTGAAAGAAAATTCAAGGTTGATCTTGGTAAGGTCTCTTGGAATAGCTCGATCACTATAAGTGGTTTAGAGGGTGTTGAATAGAATAAAGTTTAACTGTACATTTCTTAGAATTAGTCGCTTGTAAACAGACGTATACGCACTTCCACCTAGTTACGGGATTACGCTTCCAATAGATGACCGGCCTTTAGTCGTCTCTCAGGCATAGTAAACGTCTAGTGCAATATAATCTTCTAATAATTACTAATAGTTAAAATAGCATAGAACTTATTTTATGCTTGAATACCTGAATATATTATGTTTTCTTGAATTATTATGTTTCTTTTAATAACTTCTTTGTAATTTTTTCCTAAAGTCCATCATTTAAGTTACTTAGTGAACAATTAAAAATTTTGAATATTGAAAAGTATGCATATGTTAAATGGAGGCCATAATAATTTTTTTAATAATAAATTTTTAAAGCCTTAGTTGAGGTATGGTGCAAAAAATGTTGGGAACCACTCATCTAGAGAGTCTATAACAAAAAAATGAACTCTTATATTTTTCTATAATTTATCAATGAGTCCTAATTGTTTTTTGATTATTCTTATGGTTTGATAAATAAACTTTCAATTCCTAATCGTTTTTGAACATATCTCCACAAGTACGAGTTTTAAATACAAAATTTGTAATGACATTCTTATGACCTTTTAAGGCTGTCCGAAACCTAATCTGAAAAGCATTTAAAGATTTCTCTCCAAATAATCGAGCTACGATTTTTTTTATATTCAAAAAGGTAATGCGAATGTAATGTAATAAAGCAAAAATTTATCTGAGTGTATCAACAACAGGCACATTTGAATCGTTAGCCGACGATTTGTTTACTAAACAACAAATACAATCGCCCCGACTTTTACAAATTTACAAAACGAAATTAAGCTCATTTAATAAACCGAATATCAACAAATACATTGCGATGACTTGATTTTAAATAAACAGACATATTTTACTTTTTTCTTATTATATGCTCACTCTCAAAATTTACGCGTCCAGAAATACTTTCAAAAATAATATTAATTTTTATTCTAAGAAACTGTTGATAACACACGTGGAAATTTTGTATAGAGGTATCAAATGCAAGTTTATTGCATGCATTTAAAGAGTTAAATAATTTTCAAAAATGCAAATGGATAAAAATGTATTTTTCTAGCTAAAAGAACTACGTACAGTCTTGTAAATTTGTAATCAACACCCTAGTGACTACCATTAGTTGAACAAAAAAAGGCAACTAGTTGAACAAATATGTTTTGTTACAATTATTTACAATTTGAAATTAGGTTATTTTACAAAGAACACAATTCTTTTTCTTCTTTCCTAAATTTAGGTTTTGTTTAAACGTTAGTTGACAATGTGGACCAATATTACAAGAACCACAACGTCAGGTGACTTTTCACCTATTTACTAGCTTCTACATTAACTTCTATGTTTTGCTACATTTTTTCTTAAAAGTAAAAATGAAACGTATGACAGAAAAATAATATAAAACAAACGAAATTTCGTTTGTGAATTAAAAAAAAATTGACCAAAAGAAACAAGTGGATAATTTTTTTAATCAAATGGCAAAGCGGATAGAATTAATTCAATCTTCATTTAGGCAATTAACACAAAACATAACACTACATTTATGCTCTTTGCAAACGCAAACCTGACAATCTGTACAAAATTCGTGCCTTTTCCTATTTGTATGTAGGTCTATTCATATCAATACACCCATAACATAATTTTAGGTAGTCTCTTTACATATTTACACAAAGACGTCTTCGGGGTGAATAATAACCCCATGTTGTTGACCTATAGTTAACATCATTAGTTCCAATTTTTACAAAATATATCGAAAATAAGATATGTATCTTTTTAAAATTAAATAATGAGGTAAAATTGAAAAAAAAAGATTGTGCTTAGACTGTTAAAATGTATTAGTAGAAAGCCCTTCAGTTATGTATATAATCAAATACTGCATAATATCGTTGATAAAGAATAATATTTAGACAGGCCGATTTCGAAATAGGTACAAATGTTTTAAAGGGTAATTGTATGGGCATAGGGCTATTTTGAAAATGTTCACTTTTTTTAATACAAAAAAAAAATTAAAATGTCTTACAATTTTTTTTAAAATATTCTTTGTTTTACATTTGTATGTATAAATTGAAGTATGCTATGATTTGAGTTAAACTATACCATCAAAAATAATTGTATTTCGACAATTACCTGCACTTTCCTGCAAACTAAGGTCCTAACTGTTCATAATAAAAAAACGTGTAAAAACATAGGATAAAAAACTTTAATACAACTAATGGTTGTATAATTTTCATTTAATCGTATTTGCAATTCAATTTAGTTTTAGCTCTGTATTTGTTAAAGGACGTATTTAAATTTTAATTAGTTAATGTGTAAAGTTACAGTTAATACCTAGCAAAAATAACAAACATTAATTTTTTATGGTCACAAAACAAAAATAAATTGTCTTCACTCTGTTCAGAAGTAAATGTCCGATTTGTGATTTTACGAAAGATTAAGAAAAGTATATCTTGAATATTGACAAGTTTACATTCCAAGCAAGGTTCTATTGCTTTTTTAATATGGGAAAGGAGTAGGTTCTTTAGTATGAATTGAATTGTTTTTTCGAAGTTCTAAAATTAAGCCACATTTGTATTTTGATAATTGTATTTTAACGTATCCCCATAAGAAATAATCGCATGGGATGCAATCAAGTGAGTTTGGTAACCATTAATCAAGCGGCAGATATGTTATGTTTAAATTGTCCAATAATTCTAAAGTATATTTGGATCGATGACTCGGGACTGAGACCTAAATAAAGGTCCATGTTTTAACTCCCAAGAGATTTTCAATATCTCTTCGTAATTTTTTTGATCACAGTGTCCACATATACTTTTGCGTTGATCTCAACCCCAGATTTGCCGAAGATTGGTTTGGTTAAGTCATTGTCGGTCATTCCAATCCAGACCACGACTGAAGATGAGAAGGTTGTTTACATATTTGGTTGGGCATGTGGATTTACTTGATCGGTGTAGTAATGGTTATTTTGTCTACAGGCAGCATTTAGAGTGAAGATGCATTCCTCCTATGCGACGAATTTTTTTATATTGTCTATAGCTGCCAACAAACGGTAAAAGTGATATACCCGTACAAACCGATTTTTCACAGAAGCTTCATAGAGATAATGGAGTCTCCCTTTAAGGTAGAGTTTAATTCCAGCTTTGTTGATGTAATTCTTCAGTGAGGTATGGCTTATATTGAATCACCGTCCAATGGATCGCAGCAATCCTGGATTCCCTTTGTCACACATTTTTGAAGACGTTTGATTTGGTTCTCGTGGAGTTCTTTATTACGATGTCTTTTTTTATTAGGAATGTGAATGTGAATGTGCCGAATTAAAAAGCTTTATTGATGGCACTAATACCCTGAGGGATACATTATGTCCCATGGACCTTTGTTGTGACATGATGGTTCTGTAGCTTACTTTAATCTTTACTTTTTTACTAATGATACCTTTTACAAAATTACTAACGAGTTAGTCGGAGACCATTTTGATCACTCAAATCTTCAATAACGGGTGCGAAGATGATGGGCTTTTTTCAAAACAATAACATTGCTCTCCAAATTTTAACGTTTGTCCACGTTTTAATCGCTCCATCTACTGTTCCTGTTTAATATTTCCATACTGTACTTCCGATATAAATGTTTCAAAGAAAACTGTTATTATATTAGGCTTTGGCACTGAGGAAAACAATCATTAAATGGTGGGCCAGTATTAACTGATGGATTCCATTTATTACACTGGTCTACAGTGGTTTTGTTGCCCTAGAAATAAGATTGATTTTGGATATATTTATGCTAACAATTCATGAAACTATCAATGATTTTGTAAGATTTGCTCTCGTTTTTTTTAAATCTTTATTTTCATTTTACATTACAAAAATCGGAAAACAAGAAACAAAATAACAGATATATTTATAATGTCAGTTTTGTTTTAAAAAATTAGAATACATCGAAGTAATTAGAGAGGAAAATGTCAAAAACATATGTTATATTTTCATAAAACGCCTTTTATAAGCTTTTCTTTTATAATTTTTCAGGAACAATCTCTTTTTAAAGACCAGCAGTAATCTGCCATCATGTGCCAATCCCATTGGCCCTGATACCTTTCTTCCATCACTTTTAGATCCTGGTGGAACTACTCTCCCTGGTCATCACTATAATTTCCTAAATTATCAGGAAATTTATCCAGATGATTGCGGTGACAGTATAACTTGATACTCATATTTGCTCCTAGAGTCTGAAAGTTTGTCAGCATATTTTTTACAATTTCTTCATAACTTGGTGCTATATGGTTACCCAGGAACTTTTCGACCCCCAACACAAAACTATTCCAAGCTTTACTTTCCAAAACCGACATAACTTTAATAAAATCTGTGTCTTTCATCAATTGCCTATTTGAGGACCATCAAATATTCCACCTTTCAACTTTTCCATACGAAGCTTTGGAAATTTTTTACAAATATAATTAAAACAATTTCTTTCCTTGTCCAACTCTTTTACAAATTACTTTATCATTCCTACACGGAGAAAAAAATATCGTTATAATAACCATACGTATCCCTATTATAGCTATCCGTTGGATAGTTATCTTTTACCAGGATACGCCGTATAGCTAATTCAGCTATCCAGAGTTTCTATATTGGGGATCGTTATAGTAACGATCCGTATTACTATTTTAGACATTAAAAGATTCTTGTCATAGTGATTTAACGGATATGCACGGAGAACAAAATATCGTTATAATAACCATAGGGGTAAACAGTACCGTTGTTGGCCAGTCGACAATGATTGGCCATATTTAAAAAAAATATTTAATAATAAATCTATATTTCCTAATATATAATTTCTAATAAATGGTTCGTTTTTTTTGTTAATTTACTATATCTTATTTTAATTAGAAAATATTGGCCGATCACTGTAAATTCACTAGTCAATTACTATATTTATATGGCCAATAACTATGTTGTTTAATAAAAGGGCCAATCACTGTACTGTTTACCCCTACGTATCCCTATTTTAGCTATTCAAATCCTCAAATTAACTATACAGTTACCTACACGACGGATACTGCACACGTGCACGAGAGCTTTTCGTTTGAACGCTTCAATCAAATAAATGAATACTTATAAGTGTACTATGTAGAGCTGTTTTGATCATACTATGAAATGTCAAATTGACTTATAAATATCGTTAAATTAGACATTCGAATCCTTGTCAGAACAATACGTCAATTGGGTATACGTTAGATAGTTATATTAAGGATATTTTTGTCTCCGTGTAACTTAATATGTAATGGTGGAAGTCTGATTTTGTCTCTGCTCACCAACGACTCCCTTATTACATTGGCTTTACCGACAGTTAAAGAATTTCTTACAGGCGGAGCAAGGGGTCTGAGAGTGGGGATCACCTGATTTTGTATGCGCGAAAAAGTTGCGCAGAAGCATAATCATGACTGGGAAAATACATTTTATTACTAACAAGCCGATAATTGTTCAAAATATAAAATATGTAAATAGCATAAAAACAAGAGCACATTCAGTACTTTCCTGAATATATTCGTAATTTGGGCACTTTTAAACATAAAAATTTGCAAAGATATCCAGGGCAACACAAACATTCTTTTTTTTTGTAGAGCTGTGTTATTAAGTGTGATAAAAGTTCAAAACTTGGTAGATTTAATTTAATTCGTACCTATATTAATAGATTAAGCTACCCAGATAAGGGAGCAGTTGAGAACAACTGCATTAAAGGCGAAGATAAAGAAGACGATTAATAGATTTAATTAATATATTTTTTAATAAAATACATTTTAAAAGATGGATGCTTATTTATGGACAAGAAAAATTCCAATTCGGACACTGATTTTTGGACGGAAAGAGTATTTGTCCAATAGTGAATAAATATTATTTAAATGATTTATGAAAATAAATGTACTCTTTTCTCGTAGTCATCGTGTTTACAAGAATCTGTTCTTTCAAATAGGTCTATAGTTAATCAAAAAACTCGTCATTTATTGATGGAAATGTCTTTAGGAAATCAACAGGTGTCAGTATTAGACTCGTGGCCTTTAAATTGATTTAAAGCCTCGCACACTATTTTTTATATTTCAATATTGCTGCGAGGATAAATTTTAATCGAAAATTAAACATCAATTTTGTAAAAAGAAAAATCGAAGTCGCGTGCGTATTCCCTTAAAGATATTGAAATAAATCAATTATAAAGTTATTATTTGTTTTATTAAATTTTCTATAAAAGAAAATAGGAAACAATTTCAGTTAGTTTATACTTTCGCTCGTCGAAAATGAAAGAAAATTACATTTAAGATACAAAATTGAAAACTGTCTCTGACAGAAAGCTTTTATTATGTTATCGATAATTTTCCAAGAAGAGCAAACAGTCCGTGAAACTACGAATCAACTAGAAATAAATATTTTTTACTCGCACATTGAATTTTTTCTACGAATAAAAATTCACTGAATTTTCACTGCAACATTTTATTTTCGTCGAGAATTCATCACGTATAATTTTATGCAATTTAAACTCAATCTTTTTATATTTATTTAAAGCTCGCGCCTCGAACTTCTCGTGCTTTTTTTTAAGTAATACAAATCCGGTGCAGGCAGGTACCGTAAATTAAATAACACGAAGCACATTTCGAAATTTAAATTATTCTTATAGGACTCCCATTATTTTTGGAATAACCTGGGTGACATGATGGGAGCAAAAATATTAATTTTAAAATTTTGCAGCGATATAAGAATGTGAGATTAATTAACGTTATGCTTTTAAAGTTCGCTCTTAAAAATTGGAAGGCTCTTAAATTTCTAGAAGGATTTTTCCGAGATTAAAATTAAAATTTGCGCAGAGATACTTTCAGCGATACCTTTTTAATTGAACTTGGATTATCATGTTTGTAATGGTTCTTTTCTTGTTTGAAAATATTAAATACCTGTTAAAATTAAATACAGGTAAATTTTTCTTAGGAATTAACGTTTTAGTTTGAAAGGTATATTTTGTATACTTAGGTTTTTAAGTAAATGGGCGATAAGTACGTAAATATATTATTATATATTTAGAATTTTGTAAATACAGATGTTAGAATTTATAAGCTTTGTAAGTTCGTTTCCTGATTAAATATTCAAGGAGTCGCGAAGAAAATCTTTGGCTATAAAGCATAATATTATTTATGTGAATGTTTGAAGCAAAGCTTTTGGGATTTAATATGGAAAATTATGTTCCTATAAATCAAACTTTTTTTAAAAATATGCTTGTTTTTTAAATAAGAAGTATCTTTATATCCGTTTGAGCTTTTTCTACAGTGTATTCCATTTATGAAGATCTCGGATTCAAATATGTTTAAATTACACAAATTGTAACTAACATTTAGGTCCACTTAGTTATAATAACAAATATTTTAAAATCTAGCTGGCAGAAGCATTCTTAGAAAAAGATTCAAAGTTTAATTTTTTAGTTTCTTAATTTAAAACATGCCTAATTATTCAGCTTCCCTGCGCAATATTTGAAAGAAGAAGAGGTGTTTGGGCCCCATATAAAATACACTCATGATAGTTAATGAGCAAAAAAAAGTTAAATATACACTTGATTCATCAATATTTGAAGTGAAACTTCTTTGGCGACGGGACTACTATTTTCGAGAGTTACAAAAAATCCGATCGCTTGGGGGGAACTGGGAGAGAAGGAGAATGTGTCAGCGGCGACGATACTCCAACGCATGCACTAGCGGCCGAAAGGGAAGACGGCGGTTGGGGGGGGGATAGGTATGTAGCGTGGCGTAAATGCGGGGGTAAAATTCATGAATGTAAATATAGAATATATGAGTTTAAAGTTTTATCAGAGACGGATTTCAAAGCGTTTAAATACAGAATTATTGACTACAAACAATGAAAGAATAGGGCAGCAACTTCAGCATGAATTTTTATTAAATTATTTTACGGGTAAAACAATTGATGGTGTATTTTCTAGGAATTTAGAATGTATTATATCCCAAACGTTTGTGTCGTATTTTAGCTATCATAAGCTAATTGTCACTTTGATAGACATTGATCACTTTGCTGATAATGGTTAAAAAAAATGAGAATCTAATTATCATAATTAATTTATATTTTTTTCAAATTACATAACCAATTCTTTGTAAAATATATTTGAAAACATTAATTTTCAATTGTCTTTTTCATTATAGATCATATCCGCATCCACATCTAATTATTATCTTTTGTTTGAAAAAAACGTAATATTTCTATATACAACTAATAAGCAAGAAGTTTTACTTCTGTCGCGCGCGGACTCCACGCACACACTTTTTTTATTATGAAAGTAAAAGATAATTCAGCAACAAGATATTTGTGAAATGTTTAAGAGTCTAGTCACTTTGGATGAAAATATAATACAAAGTTGGAAGAAAGTTATAGCGTTCAGTTTATTTTAACATCAAAAATACTATTGGGCGCATATATACAGGGTGTCCCAAATTGAGTAGGCTAACATGGGTATCTTTCTTATTAGTGAAGATAGAAGTTTGGTTAAATAGGCAATGTTTTGCAGTTTTAGGTGCCGTTAGATTCCGTTAAGAAAATTTTAAAATTCCGAATAGTTCCAAAGTTATCGTAAAAAAACTGAAAATCGTCATTTTCTTTAATCTCAAATAACTTGGTAATTATAAAAATTACAAAAAAAAGTTTAATATAAAAGTTACTAGGTATCATAAAATAAAAATGGAAATTAATTCAAAATTAAATTCAAAATGGCGGCTTCCAAGATATTGATACCAACTTTCTTATTTTAAATAGACGCCATATTGGATTTTTACATAATTAAATAGCATTTTTTTTTCTTTTCAACCATGTATAACAACCCATATTTAAATAAAAAATTATTAATAATATTAAAGGTTTTACTCACAGTATCAAAACCTTTACTTATAAAACAAATGAAACTTATATTAAATGTTCAAAATGCTGACCATTATTTCTTAAACACAATAGACACCGTCTTCGGACACTTGTGGTTATTTTTTGCAGGGTATTTCGATTGATACTATGAAATGCCTGCATCACTGCTTCACGCAATTCTTCGCTATTGTTATAATTAAAACTACTTCCATACACTTTATTTTTTAAGGTGCCCCACAAATAAAAATCAAGAGGTGTTAAATCAGGCGATCGAGGTGGCCACTGGTTAACTGTATTTGTAGCTATTAACCTATTATTAAAACGATTATTCAAATAATCAGTCACACTCCTCGCATTGAGTGCAGGGGCACCATCTTGCTGGTACCATATTTGTAAATTCTGAGCTAGTGGTAGATCATCCAATATATCTTCCAGGGATGTTTGAAGAATATCTAGGTATCTTTGAGCAGTTAAATTTTTATTAAAGATTATAGGGCCGATTAAACGGTTCCCCAATATTGCACAGAAAACATTAAATCCAAAGCGAATCTGATTTCGCCGTGGAATAATTATATGTGGATTTTTTAAGGCCCAGTGGTGCTCATTGCGTCGATTGAATAACCCACAATTTGAAAAGTAGGTTTCGTCAGTCCACAAAATGTGGTTGATGAAGTCATCATTTTCTGTTGTCTTATTAATGAGCTAATTGCAAAATGTAACTCTTCGAATATGGTCGTTAGGTCTTAATGTTTGAAAAATGTTTAGTTTGTAAGGGTGAAACTTGTGTTTTTTTAATATCCTCGATGTCTTGGATTTAGACACATTAACTTGCGCTTCGATTTCCCTTGTTGAAATATTAGGATTGGCCGCTACAGACGTTAGTGTTAACAAATTATCTTCATCATCTTCCACAAAGTTTCGATTTGGTTTCTGTAAACATCCATACTTCTGCATATTAACACCCAATCTTTTGAAAATTTTAACATTTAGTTGCTTTCTTTCTGGAAAACTGTGAAAGTATGTTTGTGCAGCAACGCAAGAGCTTTTGTAGCATTTAATGTAAGTGCAAAACATATCATACTGCTCAGTTGTTGAAAACTTTGCCATTTTCAATTAGTTATAAGATAATAATTATAATTATTCGAAAAACGTATAATATCGCTCAAAAAATTAATATAATGACGTTGACTTGTATTCTGCTGTTTTATTGTTCTTTGATAATTCATGGCTATTTGATTTAAAACTAAAATCTTTAATATTGTTAATAATTTTTATATTTAAATATGGGTTGTTATACATGGTTGAAAAGAGAAAAAAAAATGCTATTCAACTATGTAAAAATACAATATGGCGTCCATTTAAAATAAGAAAGTTGGTAACAATATCTTGGAAACCGCCCTTTTGAATTTAATTTTGAGTTAATTTTTATTTGTACTTTATAAAACCTAGTAACTTTTATATTAAACTTTTTTTTGTAATTTTTATAATTACCAAGTTATTTGACATTAAAGAAAATGACGATTTTCAGTTTTTTGACGATAACTTTGGAACTATTCGGAATTTTAAAATTTTCTTAACAGAATCTGAATGGGCATTTAAAACTGCAAAACATTGCCCATTTAACCAAACTTCTATCTCCACTAATAAGAAAGATCCCCATGTTAGCCTACTCCATTTGGGACACACTGTATATCGGAACTAACTTAAAAAAAAGAAAAATATGTCGCTCTCAATGCAAATGTTTATATAAAATAAGTTCATGATAACGTTTTTGTTGATACTCGGATAAATAAATAAGCTTAATTACCTACGTTTTCTATAATTGTAAAATAAGTTGGAGCACTTTTGTTTATTGTTTAGCAAATAAATTGTTTGTTAACAATTTCAATATTTTGTAATTATACACAACGATAAGTTTTTATTTTTTTACGTTACATTAGCACAACACGACCGCGTTGAACATTAAACACATCGTGGCTAGAAAAATGGTGAACGAATCTTTAACATCTTTGCACATTTAGAATTTTCACACTTTTTGGCTTAGGATAGCCCTAAAAAACTATAGGAATGTCAATTGAAATTTTCAAGAAAATTATGGTTGAAAATTTTGGATTTCAGTAGACCTGGAGTTGATAAAAAGAGGTTAAAGGTTATGACGGATTCACTAAGGGATCGAATACGCAGTGTACACATACGAGCCGATAGCCGTGTTGTGTAAACGTACGATTTGTCGTTGTGAGTGTATCATAACCTTATAATTAGATGAGTGTTGTCAATTCCGTCTACCGGGTTCTTCGTTTTACGCATACGTATCCAACAATATTTTTTGTAAAACCCGCTGCAGAAGTTTGTTTTGGGAGAAACACTTGCATTATTGCAAATAATAATCCAAAATTTAATTTTTTACAACAAAAAATAAACGAAATGCCTCAAGGAAGGAACTTTACACTAATTATTATTTTTATTCCAATTGTGTAGTTAACAGATCAATTTTATGCAATGGGTTTTCTAGAAATCATGAATTTTGGTGTTTACCCATTTATATTGTTTGGTTTTCAGATAAAAGTCTTTTCAAATCGTTTTCATTTAAGCCACGATTACAGTGTCGTCTGGGTATGCTATTTTATATTGACTGTCTTACATCGTAACATATATCCTAAGTTTATTTTTCTTATTTCTTTGATTGTTTGGTCAGGTATGGCGTTGAAAAATGTGGGAGTCGAGAAAATTACTACATCTTATTCCTTTGAGGATATTTGTGTTTGATTTTAGCTTGTTGTTGATGACTAACTTTGTCTTAGTGTTTGTGTTAATTTTTTTAATTATTTTTATTATTGTTAGATATATTATTCTTTATTTTAATTTTAATTGAACAATAATATCAAGTTGTTTATCACTAATCTATAACAATAAATAATATAGGGTTATATTTTTCTAGAGTAGCATTTGTAGCTGCCTTACTCAAAAAAAAAATCATTTGTAATATAAAAGTTTAATAGTTTTGATTTTAATTGTTTCTTTAGCCATGTGCTTCTTTATCTTGCTCAACTCTATTTTCTAATGACGCATCTAAACAATTCTTTTATTGTTCTCACGATAGATATTATATTGCAATTGTACCATTACTTTTTACCTATATTTATATTTATCTATGAAATAAAATGTTATCTTTACTTGATTTCACTTAATAATCATAAAAATGCAGTATATATAATATTAACTTGGGGCATCGAACGCCAAATCTAAGAATATTTCAACTGCAAACAATGATTGTCCTTCTCGCTTTTAATGCCTATTATTAGAATGCCCTTATTACGACAGTTCAAAATCGTTGGAGTATAAAACTTATAAATGGGAACATCCACTTTACGAGACGAAATTCTAATTAGTTTTCTTAAACGTTTATTAATTTTAATTGATAGACGTTATATAAAAATAAACTTTTTCTACCGCAAGCATTATTTTCATCCCATTTCTCAAGAAAAGTATTTACGTATATGAAAATGAAAAATAAAGATTTCCAACTTCATAAGCTGTAAAACTGTAGAAACTTTTAAATGTTAGTGCTCGATATGTCAAACTTATGGATGTCCATATTTTAAAGTTTTCAATTTCTGTGATTAAAGCTTTACGATTTTTATAAGGAAAACTTTTTAACAGTCTTTTCTATCAAAGTTTTAATATTTTCTCAAATAGTAATTTATTCTAATTCTACATTTAGTCAAAAATGAGTAGCGCTAAAAATAAATCAACGTTTTCTTCAAACAGCTGTTGTCGTGGAATAATTTTCGATAATATCTTTGTACTTTTGAAATATTGATATGCCTGATACATGCAAGTAGTACATACTACAGGAATACCCCGATTATCGCGCATTCGATTATTCCGGTTTTCTATTTATATTTTGATACCAATATTGCGTTCCTAATTCAAATTATCGCGGTTTTATCATGCAGTCCAGCTACATTTACGCAAAAAATTATAGTAACATTGGCGTTTCCGCTCAGAAGTAAATCGCAGATGCTTTTATTAATGATATAACTAATATGAGGACTAATAGAAATTTAAAAAAATGTGATATTCAGGAGTTACTTCAATCCCACGATAAGGAGCCAGATAATGAAGATCTCATAACCTTGATAGGGCACTGGTTTATGATGTTCAAGACATCGAAAATTATGACCAAAATGAGGAAGCACCAAATGAATTTTTTCTTAAAATTATGAATGAATTTTTTTAGAATTTTTGAACTGTTAATGATGAGATCATGAATCGATCCTAATCTGAGCGATCAATAAAAGTGCGACGATAGATTGAAAATAGATGTTCTGGGTAAACAGTAAAAGTTTTTGACATTTTTTTTGACAGACATTATTACGAGGAATTGCTAAAATATCTTCTTCTTCTTTATCTTCACCTTTAATGCAATTGTTCCAACTGCTTCCTTATCGGGGTAGGCGTGTTCTTAAGGAGTATTCTCTTCTATTATAAACCATTTCCGGAGGTATGTCATAATCACATTGAAGCTTCACGGAAGATCTATTCCAGGCACTTTTCGGCCTGCCTGGTTTTATTTTAGGTTCATGTATTGCCAAAACTGTGGTTCTGATTTCGACGTTGAACATGTGCATACCACTTCAATTGCGATTCATTCATAAAATTCTTAATTGATTGAACACTTAATGAACCTCGGATATGGTCATTACGTACATGATCTTTCTTCGTAACACCCACACACTGTTTTTACATTGTATGCCAAAGCAGGCTTAACGACAGTTTTATAAATCTTGCCTTTTAATCGTATAGGCATCTTTTTGTCGCACAACACACCAGAGACCGATCTCCACTTCATCCAACCAACATTAATACGATGTTTTACATCCGAGTCAGCTGTTCCCTCATCATTTATAATAGACCCCAAGTATTTAAACTCATGTGTCATTGGTAGTGATTCACCCTCTAAAAATATTGTACGTGCTGGACCAATTTGTTCAGAGAAGTTTACGTACATATATTCCGTCTTAGATCTGCTTATACTTAAACCATTGTCTTCTAAGGTTTCTCTCCAATTCTCTAGTACTTCTTCCAGTTCAATCCAGTTGTCGCCAACCAATACAAGATTGTCTGCATATAAGATACTCCAAGGAAGCTTTTCTATTAAATCACTTGTCAAGTAATTAATTACCATGTTAAAAAGTAGGGGACTCAAAACAGATCCTTGATGTACTCTAACATTAACTTGGAAACCACTAGAAGTACCAGCGCCGCTCTTAATTTTTGTCTCGGATTGATTATATGTTTCTAAAATAGTTTTTACTAATCCTTCGGAAACAGTTTGACTTCTTAGAGCATTCCAGATCAACTGACGAGGAACACGGCCATAGGCTTTTTCTAAATCCACAAAAACTGCGTGAAAATCTCTTTTCATATCACGCCTTTTCTCTGTAATTATTCGGAGCGCTTGAATTGCCAAAATATCGAGGAAAATTATACAATGCCGTAATATGTCGACATATTTAAAATTTATTACCAAAATTCTGGTTCTATAAAAGCTTGTTTTCCCACACTCCATAGCAAATATAGTCGACAAAATCGTTCTACTGACCTAACAAGTTTAGTCGTGCGGTTCTGTGTATGATGCAATACGTGCACCATGAAAGCGTACACGCAGGCAATACCAAAAATATTTATGCTGTTTGCGAAAGTGTGCAAGAAGATTCGACAGATCCATTTCTCGTCGATCTTAGCAACTAGGACTTTCCTATAGTCTATCTTGGCGTATTTTGAATCAAAACTTGAATCTGCATTTCTACAATATTCAATTGATGCAAGAACGGAAGCTGACAGATTATCTTAAAAGTCGCGAATTTGCTAATTGGACGCCAGAGCAGTAGGAGATAAATCCACATTTTGAACAGAAAATCATTTTGAATTACGAGGGGCACTTTTTTCTTAACAGATGCATCAATATTTGAGCTACTGATAATTCTCGGGTCATTTATGAGCTACATCCAAAGATAATCACTATTTGGTGCGGTTTTTTGGCCGATGGCATTCTAGGGGTGTATTTTTTGAGAAAACGGTAAATGGAGAGCGCTATAGCGAAATGATGACCAATTTTTTTGGTTCCAATTGACTGATATGGATGTGAAAAATTTTTGGTTTTAACAAGACGACGCAACTTGCCTAGAACCGAATCAAATCATAGACTTGCTGATGTAAAAAATCATAGGGCGCCTAATTTCTTGGCGTACGAAAAGCAATTGGTCCCAGCGTTCTTGCAATTTTGCCGCTACATTTTTTCTGTGGGGTTATCTCAAAGATAAAGTGTGTAGTAATAATCCGACAACCATTAAGGTAGTAGTCTGGTAACTTGGGTTGGAAAAATTGATTTTTTTTCTTACTTATTTCGAAAGTAAAATATATTGAGAGTACCTACAGCAGTGGTTTTCAACCTTTTTGTACCGGCGCCCCCCTTTAAAAAAAAAGAAAATTGTTGCGCCCCCTTAATTTTTCTAACAATCTTATTTCATAAATACTCAACTGATATTATAATTTATTTAATGGGCTACAAAATAATATACAATATTATGTAAAAATATACATAAATATTTTTTGATACTTATTCGACTTTTTGGTTTGTATTTGAAAATGATATTTTGTAAACAGCTGCATGCCCCCTTGCAACAGTCTCGCGCCCCCTAGGGGGGCGCGCCCCACAGATTGGAAACCACTGACCTACAGTGTAAAAAGCATATTGTATGCCTCAAGCATAGACGAGTAATGTGTATATGAGTTTAAAAAAAAAAAACTTTAAACAGCGTTTTTCTCGAAAAAACCTTTTCCAGTCGCCCCGGGTGAAAAAAAAATTTGTGACCAATTAGTCTGAAATTTTTACACGTTATCATCAGTAGTTCTCGCCGGGACTAGGATCTTTTTTTTAGTTACTTTTTGATAAAATTTAATAATACTAGTTTCAGCGAGAACGACTATTTTCTTTCTATATAGGTATAGAATAATAATCAATTAGTTTTTTTTATTTGCGATGTCCTCAAGAGCCGAAATCACCCGGGCCGGTCACGTACCTTTTTTTTGAAGTGTCTACTTTGAGCAATAATAATAATAAAACTTTGTTCAATTTAAGTAAAAAAAAATTGTTTTGAATCCATTTGATGTCAATAATAACATACTAAAAAACAAAATTATTGAATTTTATTTTTCTATAAAAAAAATTCACTATAAAGACGCAAAAAAAAGTTACCAGACTACTACCTCAAGCAGCTAAAAGTAAACATCACTATTAAAATAAACGAAATAGAACCACATTTCTGCACCGATGTTATCGAAACTTGGACCAAAAGAATAAAAACAGTTAAACGAAGTCGCGGTGCAGATTTAATGGATACTATATTTTACGTGTAATGACATTGGATAACATTCAAAATAAAAATTTTAAATTTAAAAAATCTTGATCTGTTTGCGTTTTATTAACATTTCAAATCTCATCAGGTTAGTGGGATGACCCTTTATATGCTTTAGTTATCCCGATTTGTGCGTATTTGATTATCGCGGTATTTTCTGTGGCAACAATAACCGTGATAATCGAGGTATTCCTGTACTTGTATATTGAACGTATTTGCGTGTTAAGCTGCTATTTTGCAATTAAAATATTCATACGAATTGTAATTAAGACGCCTTCAATGTAATATAAATTAATTGAAATGAAATGCACATAATTAAATGAGAGCATAAAACAATGCAACTTACCTATGAAAGTGTTGGTAAAAAAATAACGCAATTCAATTAAATCTAAAATATGAGTTTTATGCTCGAGCAGACTCGAAACTTTCGTTTCCAGCACAAAAGTATTACTGCAACAGTAGACGCCTTTTAGCTTTTCGTCTTCTGATGAAATTTAAATAAGAAAATGCAAGCGGAACGTGCGGATGCATTTACCGAATGATTTTCTGATTGCTTCAACACACTTTTTTTTACAATAAAACTAATATTGAACCAGTATTACGAAGAGATAATTCAGACGAATCGGTACGATCCGAAGTTGATTAGATTTAATCTATTCAAATAATATAATATTTGTTTGTTTAGAAATGTTTATCTCTTTAAATTGTTTGTTTATTTTAAATCACAATACTGAGCTGGGTTTACCATAAGGCTAGAAAGGCTATAGCCTAGGGCGGCAAATTTTAGAGGGCAGCATATTTTAGGGGGCGGCAAATGGTGGGGTTAAAAAATGAAATAACAAAATGAAATCTAGACAAATTAAAATCATATGAAAAAATAAAATATTTTACAAATAAATTCATAAACCATATACGACACATCGAGCATATCCAACGTTTTTTCCTTTTAAAATGGGACATTGGTAATCGTTCTTAAAATCGAGTGTGCACATTTGAGCTCAAAGTGGCACGTTCCGATCTCGGGAAAATAAAGCGCGCCGCAACGCGTCGCGCTTCATTTGCATCCCTCGCTAGGAAATGTGCCACTTTTCGCTCAAATGCGCACATACTGCTATTTATCGAATTTGCTTATACATATTATTACTCTTAGTTACTTGCACTGGTGTATTTTATATACCAGAGCCACAGTTTTTGTAATTTCTAAATGTATATTTTTTTGTAAGACTACACACCCCCATGTATCCTTTGTTTAGTCTTTCTAGAGTGCGATAGGTACCTGAAAGTATTAATTTGGATATTATAAAAGTGTGTTATTTGTCGAAGCTTGAGCTGTTGTTGCTTTGGTGCCTGAAATACACAGCGCGAGTAATAATGTAAGTATTTTCGAAGGACACTTATTTTAAAAATATGATGTATTGGAGACAATTCAAACGGGTGGGGTTCGGGAATCACACTGTTGATCAGTTTTGTAAAACTATTCATTATCTCGAAGAACGAAAAGATCACCATTATGTATTTTTTTTCACTTGCTCAATCTAACTGGAACTAACGCACAAATATAAAACACAGCCCTACAAGAAAAAAAAATTGGTGCCGACATAATTTGTTATAACTTTAATCTCTACTCCCTTAGAAAACAAAAAATTGTATTTAAACGTCAAAACTACGTACAGTTTCAGAACTACCCTCACTTAAAAATTTTTCTTTAAAGTTACTGTTTTATATACATTATTGTGGTCGTTAAAAATTAAATCTTTTCCGACGCCCCAAAAAACTTTTCTTTTAATGAAAAAATACGTGGGAATTTTTTAAAACTTTGTTTTACTAAAATAACACGTGCCTCAAGACAATAAAAGTTCATTTTTTGATAAAAATGTAGTTTTTTGTAAGTATCTCTTAAAGTATTTCTTAAAGTATACGAATTTGAGAAAACGTTATAGGAGTATTTTGTCTGTAGAAATTTAATTTGTAACGACCACCCTAATGTATATAAAACAGTAACTTTAAGGAAAAATTTTTAAGTGAGGGCGTTTCTGAAACTGTACGTAGTTTTGACGTTTAAATACAAATTTATGTTTTCTAAGGCAGTAGAGATTAAAGTTATAACGAAATTATGTCTGCATCAATTTTTTTTTGTAGGCCTGTGTAATGGAACGCATTTTTGTGACGAGCCTTCAAAACTAAGAACAATTTTGAAAATTTAATGATGGTGTGGATGAAAACACATCCTATCGAAACAGCCAAATTAGAAAATTTATTAACTAGAATTAAGCTTTTGTTGTACAAAGAAAAATATTGAATTTTAAAAGAACCAACAAAAAAAGAATGGGCTATTGCCAATTGTCAATCCTACATTAATTTATTGGAAAGTGAAGTAATAGAAGATGATTATTGAACAGTTTTATAGACTTTGTTACATTGATTTTAGTTAATTTTCTTTTTGCAATTAATTTTAAGTTGTTTATTAATTTTATCTTTTCTTTTCAAATCAAACAATCCAATAAAGCTGAATAAAATAATTTTTTTGATTTGAAACATTGACTATTAACATATAGAAATTCCACGAATGCGAGGTATGTGCACGTTCGAGCGAAAAGTGACTCATTTCCGAGCGAGGGAGGCAAATGAATTGAAGTAATTCTAAAACCGTAGTTGCACTCACAAAATTTCTTCATGGGGCTTCGGTTATTTTTCATAATTTTTTACTTTTGTTATTAACAAATTGCCGTGAAATTAATTCGTATTTAAATACGGAGGCAAAAATGAAATTCTTGTAAGGATTTCATAATATTCGATATCGTAATTCACAATTCTTTTAAAACGGAAGATTTTGGCGTTCCGAATAATTTCTTGGGGACAACGGGACAGATAAACTAAAAACGGAACAGTCCCAATCAAAACGGACGTATGGTTACATTAATCATTCGTAGTATAGTAAAAATTTTATTTCATTATTAAACAAAACGACGCGTATTTGTGCCCAGGCGGAAAAAACTCATTTAAAAAAGTTTAGTTTTATTTGGTTACTAGTTTTTTTTTACTATTAGTCAAAGAAAATAGTTCAAAAAACGTTATTTACGATCAAATATGCCTGAGGTTAGATTAAATGACTTATCAATTTTATCGATAGAACATGATGTACTTAATAGTATTTTTTTTGAGGAATTAATTCAAAGATTTCCTGAAACAAAATTATAAAATCGTAATTAATTAAATTTTTTAATAGAAATGTTGTAATTTTTGTGTTTTTGTATTACCATCTTTTATTAATCAACTATTTAGTTCATACATGTTTCACAATTTATATATCATTCAAGTTAACAAGAAAAATAAAGATAAATTCATTTGTGTTTGTGAGTATATTAAATATTGTTTACCAGCAGTAGAAACAAAAAGCGAAAATTATTGTAGATGAGGGGCGGCAAAATATTTCCAGCCTAGGACGCCATATTCATAAATCCGCCTCTGCTCATACCCAAGGTACTTTTCTTTTAGAATAAATTTAAATTTTATTTCGATTAATTCATCATTAAAGTAAGTGTAATCATTTGAAAAATAAGGTGTCTGTTTTACCATGTTTGAAAGCGTTTCAATTTTAATTCGATTAAAACTAATTAATTAATTAACTCGATTGTGCCATCCTAAATAGTTATAATTAGCTAAAGCTTTGAGCTATTATTTTGTAAACTAGTATGTTAGTACTTCTACTAAAATTCAAAGTAAAATTATCGTCTAGACTGTGGATATTTAACCCATTCTCTGCGGCATCGGCTACCGGAAATTTATGTACGTGTAGTACGACGCCTAATTTACATATTACATATTCTAATTAAAATAATTTCTGATATTTTGTTATTTTAATTTATTTATTTAGCGTATAAGGTCTCAGTTCCACTGCGTAATACATTTTATTTGGATGTTTAATATGCGGTTGGGCAAGTTTGTTGTTTTAATAAAAGTACTGGAAGAAAGACATTTTAGTTAGACTTGATTTCGACGATGATATATCTGAGTACTCTAATAGGATTTAGTCAAATTAGTTAGTGGTTTGTTCAGATGATCATAATTTCAAAATGACAAAATTTTGGGGATTGGAGTAATGGCGCCATCTTAAGGAAAATCTCATTATAACTTTCTTATTTACAAAAATATAATTGTGTTTCTTGCATATGACATACTCTAAAGCACGATTGCCGAAATCAACTAATAGGAATTTCGGGGATCTTGAGCCTAGTAATGAAAAATGTAGATCTCAATGAGTGTTGTCTATTCTCACGTTGTGGGGCAATGTCGCGATAGAATGATGTTATTAAACGAGTGACAGAAAATAATAATATAAATTGAGACTACGCTGAGAAAAGAGATTGGTAATTTTTACTATGTAACATTGGAATTATTACCATGTAGCATGGTACCTAGACCTATCTTTAAAGAAATGGGACGTATTGCTATGTAGTATGATAATTTCTACTATGTTGCATTACTATGCTAGTATGTGTATAGTGAGTATTACTTTGTAACATAGGAATCAGAGCCATATTTTTTTCTTCTTGATTTTCAGTCATCTAACGGAAGTTGGAGATCATCATGGCTATGTTCACCTTGTTTACAGCATCTCTGAAAAGTTGTGTCGATGTAATCCCGAACATTCTCTAAGATTGCGAAGCCAGGACATTTTCCTTCTCACTACACGGAGAAAAAAATATTGTCAAAATGACCATACGTATTGCTATTTTAGCTATACGTAGTATAGTCATCTTTCACAGGGATACGTCTTATAGTTAATTTAGCTATCCGGAATTTCCTTATTGCGGATCGTCAAAGTAACGATACATATGTATTATTGTTTTAGACATTCAAACTATTCTTGTCATGGTGATTTAACGGTTATGCACGGAGAACAAAATATCGTCAAAATGACCATACGTATCGCTATTTTAGCTATACAAATCTTCAAGTTGACTGTACAGTTACCTACACAAGGGAAACTGCACACGTTCACGAGAGTACTTCGTTGAACACTTGAATCAAATAAATGGATCCTTATTATAAGTATAATATGTAGCGCTGTTTTGATATTTACTTTGAACTGTTAAATTAACTTATAAATGTCATTAAATTAGCAAATAGAATTGTTGTTGTGACAAGACGTCAATTGAGCATACGTTAGATAGTTATTTTGACGATATTTTTTTCTCCGTGTAGTTTCTCTTCTTTTGTATTTTTCCCTCTATTATCAGTTTCAGCACTCTGTATTTCTCGCCCCTCGGCCATGCGAAAATGGTATTAAGCACTGAGCTACGACGCCTTCTCAAATACATATGTCACAAAATGTATTCTAGTTAAACTAAATACACTATTAGTAGAGATTACACAAATAAACTACAAGTATTTAAACCTTTTTTTATGCGATTTAGTCACAGATTTTACTTTTTCAAATACATCGTTTTTAACAGAAATATTTTTGGTCTAAGCTGAATATCATTCTGAACTTTACTCGAATCGTTTAGTAGATTAGTTCAAATTACCAATAATTCGTATTAATTAAAATTGAATTCACTCAAAATATTAGACAAATAGGCGGCGTGGTTTAAACTACACATGTTTTTTATCAGTGTATGTAAGATGTGAACCATTACCATGTAGAATGGAAATGATTCCTATTCAGCATGGCCAGTTTTATTTATTATTCAAAATAAGCATTACTATGTCCAACAAATATTTGTAAAGAAAATCTTCATCACCATGCTCCATGGTAATAATTCCTTTGTTACATGGTGATAATTTCCATTGTCTTCTCTCTGCGTAGGATTTTATTTTTGGGTCTGGAAAGCACGTAAACATAGTTGTCAGGTTTTATCTAAAAATTCCTTTAGGACCTGTAAGGATTGGAGTATACGCGCATTTTTTGGCGCTATTGCCCCGTGGACCAAATATTTTTTCAAGTACACGGAACAAGACCGATTAAACCGTAACGGTGATTGCATAACCTCAATGCATGAAAATATAAATCGATGCCTGTGTAACGTTAAACCCGTTTAATTTTAAAGTTTTTAAGGCGTTACTATTAGAATTTAGTTTTCAAAAATTGAAAATCCAAAAATAAAGACGCATTTATTGATGCACAGCTACTATCTTTGTTTTCTGCCGATATATTTAGATAGGAATGTGGACTATAATGTAAAATGCATAGGAAAACCTTTGCATTCTTTTTCTAATGGGGGCATTACTCTGTTCTAACTTACCTACTAACAGTAATATTTTGATGTTATTAAAAACAGTGAGAGAATTACTACCAAAGTAAATGTCTGATATGGAATTACATTGCTAAACTACAGAATATAAATTGTTTATTTTAGCTATATTTCTCGTAAAAAATTAGAAAATTGTTTCTATTAGGTACGATTTCGTTGTAAACTGTTAACCTGTCATTTATACATTAATCAGTTTTTATATTTTCCTATGCATTTTCTGATTTTATGTTGAATCATCCATATCGATTTGATGAATAATTTGAGTTTTAAAGGAAGGAACGCTCTTGCTATTTAAAAGGTTACAATAATTCATCATGTTAAAAGGTACAAAATTATCAATTACTAATTATTTACGACCAGTTGTGTGTTATATTATTTGTATTATTCTATTAGATAACGTATTAATATCCAGTTAATATTCTCGTAATTATTATACATTATTAAAAATGCACATTATACAAGAATCGTAAATTTCACGTTCTTTAATTGAATTGTTTTTTAATATTGTTTTATTATCATTTTTAAATAAAGAACGGGGCATAGTTAGTTTTTTTACTGAATGCAAAATTATACTTTCATTATTTACTCTCTTCCGTCATAAAATAAAAACTACTCCATTTTTCGTAATTAACTGGATATAACAGTGGTTTCCAACCTGTGGGGCGCGCCCCCAGGGGCGCGAGACTGTTGCAAGGGGGGCATGCAGCTGTTTTCAAAATATCATTTTCGAATACAAACCAAAAAAGTCGAATAAGTATCAAAAAATATTTATGTATATTTTTACATAATATTGTATATTATTTTGTAGCCCATCAAATAAATTATAATATCAGTTGAGTATTTATGAAATAAGTTTGTTAGAAAAATTAAGGGGATGCAACAATTTTTTTTTTAAAGGGGGGCGCCGGTGCAAAAAGTTGGAAACCACTGGGGTATAAAGTTTGAAGTATAAAATAAGAAGAGTATATTATTTTACAATTAACAATTTAATTTACAAATAACCAAATTAATTCACTTTTGAAAAATATCAACTGCTCTCCAAAGTCATTTATAAGCGAGATCTACTGTACTAATTAATTAGAAACCACAAAAAAGTTGTCCGGAAATCAATAAACGATCCACCTACTTCAAATACTAAAAAAAATTAGGATAATAGCATAAATCGACACATACTACGATTAATAAACGGACTGTCACTGCATCGACAGGCAAACCAAATCCAATTCATAAATTTTTATTCAAAATTGAAGTCAATTAATTATTATTCATACGTTTTTGAGTTTAAATACTTAGCTGAATTAATTCAAGTATTTTGTAATAAAATCCATATGTCAATGTTAAAAACTTTTAACACTTCCACAAGTTAATTGCGAATATGTTAAAAATTAAATTAATATTATCAGGAAAACGATTCTATAACGGAAAGGACAACTTTTCGAATGGTTTATTTCGTGATAGATTCCTAAGCACTTGTAAATACTATTTCTGTAGATGGTAATTCGATCAATTTACTTCAATTACTTAAGCGGATTTTTATCATAACTTCTTGCAAAGTATTTTCCTCTGACTATGTGCCCTTGACTTTGTATTTAATCGCATTTGAACATTTTAAAGACTTTATAAATTATTAAAATTTTAATTAGATACTTTTTACTAAACTACTTCTGAAAGTTAATGTATTACTCTTCTATTTTCTTTTTCTATTTATTATCTCTAATATAAAACAATGTAAGAAACTGCGTTGTTCTTACTTTTTTATAAAGGAATACAATTTCTTGAACTTGCTAAAGGATAAAGCTAATAGAAATAACACAAAGTACCACTTTTTTTTAAATTGGCACATGTGTAAAGTTTTTATAACGGCAGTAGTTTTTATTTAGATTACCGTTGTTACTGAGCTCATAAATGGTGTTCCAAAATTTACGCAAGAAGTAACTTTGATAGAAAATACAGATTTTTAATTCAAACTGATTTTTTTTATTGACTTATATAGTACACAGTATAGGGTTATGTATGAAACAGCATATTTGGTAAATGGCCTCCATGGCCAACATATATTCCCTTTTGTTGAAATTTTCCATGACCGTTTTGCATAAATGTGGCTGAATTTCGTTGATACAGCGTTCAATATTCTCTTGCAAGGGATGGGTGGTCGTGGGCTTTTTGGCATAAACCTTAAACTTTAAAAAACTTCAAAGAAAAAAGTTGAACGGCGTTAAATCGTATGATATGGGCGGTCAATTCTGATCACCAAAACGGGAAATTACATGACCAGGAAATGACTTATGCAGTAATTGAATTGTTTCTCGGGCTGCATGACACGTGGAACCGTCTTGTTGAAACCACATGTTGTCCACATTCATATCTTTAAATTTAGGCACAAAAGAAATGGATTATCAGATCTTGATATTGTTATTGCTGGACCAGCCGCATTTAAAAAAAAATGTTTCTGAACGATCATTCATGGATTTTCAGAACCGCAAATGACACAATTTTAACGATTACACCAGCACACACAAAAAAGTGGTTTGTACATTTGACTAGAGGTTTCTATCTAAGTGTATTTTGATGTGCTAAATTCAAATTCGAAATTCGTTTAGCCCGTACACCTTCAAAATTTTGATTAACTTACAAAAAATTACAGTTATGAAAAAAAAATTATTAGACTAGATCATGTATCTTCCCCATATGTATATTTTGATGCGATGAATCCAAATTTAGAATCTGTTAATCTTGATCATTCATATATTTATCAAAAATCGTAAAAAATAGTAATAAAGGACGAGAAAATAGAAAAAATAATATTACCACCACACAAAAAAGAAGTGTTCTGTATATTTGACCAGACCCATCTATCCATATGTATTTTGATGCGCTGAATCTAAATCCGAAGTCCCTTTGTTCCATACATCTTCAAAATTTTGTGTAAATTGCAAAAAACTGCTAAAAATGACTAAAAATTGAAGTTATGAAAATGAAGAAAATTTTATTGAACTAGATCAGTGATTCTCAACCTTTTTTTTGTTGCGGCACACTTTTAACGATTTCAAAATTTGGCGGCACACAAAGAAAAAGATGTTTAAAAATTAATTACTTACCTATAACACACTGCATAAAATAGTTATATAATAATATTAACATAATTATATATCTAAAATTTGGCGACACACTTTTAGAATTTCGCGGCACTAAAAAGTGCCGCGGCACAGTGGTTGAGAATCACTGAACTAGATCAAGTATCTTTCTAATATATTTTGATGCGGTAAATTCAAATTCAGAATCTGTTAATCTCGATCATTCATATATTTATAAAAAATTGTAAAAAATAGTAATAAAGAAGTAGAAAATAACAAAAAATAATATAACCAGCACACAAAACAAAATGGATTGTACATTTGACCAGACCCATCTAACTCTATGTATTTTGATGAGCTGAATTCAAATCCAAAGTCCGTTTGGCACGTACACCCTCAAAATTTGAAATAAATTGCGAAAAATTGCTTAAATTGGCTAAAAAGTATATACCTATGTATAAATAGATGGGTATAGTCAAATGTATAAACCACTTTTTTTTGTGTCCTGATGTTATAAAAGCCATCAAGTTGAAAATGAGTCTCATCGCTGAAAATGAGTTTGTTCCAAAAATTACCATCCACTTGTTCCATAATTCATTCAACGAACTCTCCTCGCTGGGCGTGGTCATAGTTTGCAGTTCTTGTGTCAATTGAGCTTTGTAAGCATGAGGTTGAAAATCTTTCGTGGGAATATGCTGTAGAGTGCATCTCAAAATGTCCATTTTTTGACCACGGTGCCGAATTGATGTTCCTGGACTCTCAGCAACACTCTCACGAACTATTTCGATGTTTTGTGTTGAACGACGACCAGAGTGTCTAACAATAAGATAACTAATTGATCTAATCTCCCTGAATTTTTTAATTAATCTCTTCACAGTTAATGAAGTGAAATCATTATTCTGCCTATATTTTGTACGAAAATTGCGAACTATAGCTGCCAAACTTTCATTATTTTTAAATATTCAAATAAGTTTAATTTGTTTACAAATTAATAATCTCAATTTTGCTTTTTTTCATCTTCCATAAAATCACATATTGGACATTTTTTTCTAGACAGGTGGAATAAATACTAAAAAATATTTAACAGCGAAGTTTTTTGAAGAAAATCATTAAAAAATTGGTATATTACATCAATAGGTTTATCTAATCTAAATTCCAAGGTTGCTCAATACACAAAACCCACCCATTGACACCGAAATGGTGCATCGCTGGTTTATCAGGTCAATATGTTAATATTGCATAAACATTTGTTGAGTGCTAACCGGGACAACAAACAACCCTTTAATTAAGTTTATACCCATAGTAACTTTGGTAAGCTAAAATCGCCTTTGGTTTTAGTTATATACAAAAATCGTTTAATTTGGAAAACCATTCCAAAGACAAAAAAACATTTAATAATATTAAAATAAATGTCTTAATTTGATAAAATAATTTGGAAGTATAACTTTCGATAATGGTATTAAATTACCTCAAAATGTCTTCAATAAATTTTATGTCAGACATAAAATCGAACGAAAGCTATAATGATCGTAAAAATTTAATTTTTACAATCAAAAGCTGTTAAGTTAATTAATTTTCCCAGAAAATTGTTTCTTGGATACTTTGGAAACGAAGGTGGACTTTTCTTTGATTAAACTATATTTTTCTAGATTGAAATGTCATTGCGGAACATGTAAATGTTAATAGGTGGAAAGAAAAATTAATTTTTAGAAGTTATCGTGTAAATTTAAAATTTAGTTGCCGTTGGAAAATATTAAATCCGTTTTATGGCTTTACATGCTGTAGTTAATGTTTGAGAAACCATTAAAATTAAGTGCGAATACTAATTTAGTGACTATTTTCTTAAATTACGAGCAAAAACGTAACGTAAATTAATTTAGAATTCTCAATGCATTCAAAAGGAAAAACTTTAAGGGTCTAGTCTACCAAATTTCTTGCTATATACTTTAAATGTAAACTTAATATGGCTCTCACGGGCGTATTTTTGAAGATAAAATCTTGAAAATGTTTCCATATATAGAGACCATCTGGACCAATCTGTCATTGCCTTTGATTTTTTCTTAATATGCAAATTTGGCTGAAAAAAATTAATAACTGCAAAAACAGTGTCACACGCCAATACTTCCTCTTCCTTCAAAAATAAAGATTAAAATTTCAACTTTTTACCAAATGTAGCAGAAAACTTGTGAAATTGTGGCGATGTTTTCGAAATTTTGATAACTATATTTATTAATAAGTTACAAGCAATTAAAGTATGTGAATTTTGAACCAAATTCTCTAAAAATGGAAGGCGTTTTAATATGATTGACAGATGTTAAGCAGCTTATCTCTTGTAATCGCAAGGTCTATTCAAAACTCGAAGTAACAAAAGGTTGCCAAGAACGCTTAAAAATAGTAGTATTTAACAGACCGATTGTACACTATTTTAGAAAATTGAATAAAGCAAACTTAACTAAAATTAGCTAGAAAATATACATATTGAATATGTTTTGTTTGCTGGAATGCAATTCTTTCCATGTTTCTTAATATAAAAGAAACTGGTTGTTAGAGAAAATGTAGTATGTAGGTATTTGTTTGGTTATTAATATTTTAAAATATGATAAGTGCAAGTATTATGAGATGGAGTTTAAATACATGAAAAAGATTTATACTCGTATTAATTAATACATACTTTCATTATTAATGACAGGTTTTTTTTTTCGTGGTTCCGACAATATATCTATATAAATTGAAATTAAGTAACAATAAGTAGCATTTATATTAACTATTATTTAGTAGTGTACACGACAGACATTTTTATTACTAAACTAATTGAAAATATATTAGCTTTGTTTCAGTTATAAAGTATGACTATGTTATTCAAACATAATAGGTTTACGTAATTAAAGGGGCAAGTCGATAAAAAGGATAAGTAAACAATTTTAAATTCTTTGTCAATTTTGGAGGTTTTATGATATAAAATGTTCGACCACGATAAAAAATTAAAAAATGTTATTTAACCCTTTTATCCATTTGCTCCTTCAATTAAGAATTATTAAAAAACTAATGATAAAATATTTTTTTAGGAATTTGTTTGCTTAAACATGTATACGTTACCTTGTAAACATATGTTGGATAAGTGATCGAACAAGGGGACCATTTAAATTTCCTTCATAAAAAAAAAGTTAAAAAAATTGGCAATTACTATTTCTCTTTAACTACTAACTATCTACTAAAGTTGAAAGTAAGGTACATACAATTTTCAGTTATTAATAAATCCTTTAACTTTTTAATAGAACATATCAATTTTAATAATAATACAACACCTGATACTCGCAAATAATCTAAGAATATAAATTTCATTATTTTATATACAGTAGCGCCCAAAAGTGAGTGCCTAAATGATTTTTCGAGAAGAACTTTTTAAAATATGGGCCATTTTACTTCATTTTTGAGTATGTTATACAGTTTTGTATGAGAAAAAGAATTGTTATGTTTAAAACGTGATAAACAAAAATTTACGGAAGTTAAACGAGCTCAGACTTATTTGTGTAAAAAACGCATTTTTCAGAACAGAACACTAAGAACGATTTAATGAAAAATAACTTTATAACAATACACTAAAACAATTTTATAATCATAAAAATGCCTAATACTTAGTTGGGAAACCACGAGATTTTATAACTGCCTGACAGCGAGATGGCATCGAATCAATAAGATTTTCAAAGACTGAATCAGGCATTGCATTCCATTCCTTGTCCAATTCGGCAAATTTTTCATCTTTATTCTTAATATTTTTGTTTCGACAACGTCTTGCCAGCTCTTCCACAAGTGTTCTATCGGGTTGAGGTCGGGAGATTGACTGGGCCACTGAAGAATCCTGATTTGTTGCTGCTGCAATGAAGTCTTGACAATCGAGGAGGTGTGCTTAGGATCGTTATCCTGTTGTAGAATCCATCTAGGAGGCATATTTGTATGGGCCCATGGTAAGACGACATTAGTCAGCATATCTTTGTAACTTTGTCCAGTCATTATTCCGTTAATTTTAATGATGGGGCCCATGCCATTACGAGAGAAGGCTCCATAAACCATAACTGATCCACCTCCATGTTTTACTGTCGGTTTTATGTATTTTGAATTGTATCTTTCTCCAGCAGGACGTCTTATGTATTGTATTCCGTCGCTTCCAAATAGATTGAACTTAGATTCATCTGTGAAAAGTACTTGACTCCACTGGCTGCTGTCCAATGCAAGTGCCGCTTTGCAAAATCCACGCGATCCTTTCGATTCTTGAGTTTGATGAAAGGTTTTTAGCTGGACGTCTGCCATTCAAACCAGCATCACTCAATCTTCGGAAACTGTCATTCGACTAATATTTAGACCTTCACTTTGATTGAATTCTGCTGCCAGATCCACAGCTGAGAGAATCGGATCCGCTTTGGAGCGACGAACAATGCGTGTATCCAGCCGGGAAGAAGTAACACGTGGTCTACCAGTTCTTTTATCATTCTCAACAGAATTTCTCTGATCAAACCTTTGAATAATTCTTGAGACAGTACGAGCTGGCATCTTTAGAATCCGTGACATGGCAGCTGCCTTCATGCCAGAGTTTTTCATATCTATAATTGCTTTCCGAATGGCTGGAGAAGTTTCAACCCTTGGCATTGTTAAAACTTGGTCAATTGTTACTGAACACAAAAAAAATAACCCAAATATTCAAGAAAAAACCAATAATGTGACGGCGCGGAATATGTAAAAAATGACTATTGCAGTAGAAATGGAACATAACCTAAAATACCGTATCTGCACAACAATTAACTATTAATAATATTTTCCAACATCAAACTGTACAATATACTGAAATTTGAAGTAAATTGGCCGAGATTGCAAAAAGTTATGCGTGAAAAACGGTTTCGGCACTCACTTTTGGGCGCTACTGTACGTAAATAGATCTCGGAATATCAGGTAACATAATTTTAAAAAGTTGGTCAGTAAAATAATGGTGTATCTGGCCTTCTTCCGACAACCTATTGTTACTTCGAGTTTTGAATAGACCTTGCGATTACAAGAAATAAGCTGCTTAAGATCTGTCAATCCTATCACTAGGCCTTCGATTTTTAGAGAATTTCGTTCAAAATTCACATACTTTAATTGCTTGTAACTTATTAATAAATATAGTTATCAAAATTTCGAAAACATCGCCACAATTTCACAAGTTTTCTGCTACATTTGGTAAAAAGTTGAAATTTTAATCTTTATTTTTGAAGGAAGAGGAAGTATTGGCGTGTGACACTGTTTTTGCAGTTATTAATTTTTTTCAGACAAATTTGCATATTAAGAAAAAATCAAAGGCAATGACAGATTGGTCCAGATGGTCTCTATATATGGAAACATTTTCAAGTTTTTATCTACAAAAATACGGCCGTGAGAGCCATATTAAGTTTTCATTTAAAGTATATAGCAAGAAATTTGGTAGACTAGACCCTTAATACACAAATTTAACATTGATAAAAAAAGTTGTAAACCAGATGCAAATGATAAATTTCTACAATACTGTTTTTTTTTTTAAATAAATTTTTAAAATATATTTCGTAAAATTCAGTTTCAAAAAAAATATTTTTAGTCAAAGTTTATTGTAAAAACCACTGTTGTAATAATTAAAAGAAAGGATTTGTTACCAAATTTTTAAAGTTATGCTTAATTTGATTTTTACGTTCGTATCCGAATGATTTTATATCACAAAGTGAAAATGTATGTTGCAGATTTATATTCATTTTTCATATGGAGACATGCATGTTATGATTTCCTGCTTTCAGATTTTGATAGATGAAATGCTAAACTAAAACTTTCTATGACGAACTCAAACTTCATTTGTAATAATGTAATATTACACAATTTGACAACTTCTTTAATGGATTTATTTAAGCTGATTAGTATTAAATTTAGGTATTTATTTCAAGAAAGTCGTGTATATTTTGTAGGCAGTTAAAAGCTTTGTCGTTTCGTATTGTGTCGACTTGAGTTTTTGTGTGAGATTATCTCAAATTTAAAGATTAAGAGACTGAGCTTTATCATTTCCTCAAAGCACGAACTTCTTTAGTCGTACCTCAAATATCAAGTTTGGCAGGAAAGTAAAAGTTTTCAGTATTACGTTTACTTTTATTTATGCGACGAGAGGTGGTTTTAAATAATGTATTTTTTTTTAATTTTACAACAACAAAAAATTCTCTAACCATTGAACAATGGCGTTTTCCAATAATGAATTCATTTAAGAAAAGGGTTCACTTTAATGCTCCTTATGAAGAAATATGTAAGGGTATTCTCATTCTTTATAGTTATCAAAGAAATATTCTAATTAAGTTAGCTGCGTAATATAATTTACAATAACCTTGCAATTACATATATAGTTAAATGCCTTAAAATATACCTAAATATAATCTTATTTATAAAATAATTTAAACCTAAAATATAACAAACTGTAGTGCAATTTGGTTTTCAAATTAAACTATTTTATTCATTTTTTGAAGTTATACTTCTTTTGACTCGTTGAGATTACAATTTTAGCAGGCAACGGAAAATGCGCGTGCTCGGCTAACGAAAATTTGACAATATGAATAGTGTGTTGATATTAAAATATTTATAGTATTTACAAGCTGGCCTGGTTCAGCTTCGCAAGAATATTTTTAAATGTTCAAATTCAATATATTATTTTGACAGCTACCAATAAAATATAATATAATAACATGCACCGGTGTTTTTATACATTAGACTGGGCCAAAAAAATTGACTATTTTTTTTAATGGGACACTGAAAATATTATTTAGGATGATAAAAAGAATTAACGTTAAAATTTGAGCTCTTAATTAAGACGTCTATCATCGAGAATTTCAATTTTTTTACACCACACGCATCTTTCACTAAAATCTTCTTAATAATACATCTGAAAAATATAATCAATACATATTTTTGAAGAGAATTAAATTCTCTACAAAAACGGTCAGATTGCAAATTTTCGTACGACAAGCCATTTCCACGTAATCATTGATCTGTATTTACGATTTGATTTTCTAATTTTGAAATTGTGTAACTGATAAACTAATCCGCTTCTAAAAAAAAAAGATTCATATTCTTGGAGGAAATTCGACGCTCTACAAAAAAGGTCTCATTACATTTTTCGTTAAATTCACTCTTTCTTTGCTTTAGACATTTTTTTTAATTGATTGATAAATTTGGGACTATATATTAAAAATACAATTTTGTTTAACTAAATTTATCAAATTTCTTTAAAATTGATAATTTATTAAAATTTAATTTTGCTTTAAGAGTTTTTGATCCATTGCAATACAGTTTTATTTAATTTAACTAATTCCAAGAATAAAAAATACACGATTTTTCAATTAAGAATTATTTAATTATGATACATATTTTTATTTATGAACTTTTTAATCTTTCCTCCTCTCCCCTCTTGTTTAGATTTTTAAAATTTTAGTCAGTACTCGAACTTGAACCTCGAATAACTTTTGAAAAAGTAAATTTAACAAACAGCTGAAGTATTCGACAACTGACCTAAAACATTTTTTTAATATTTTATGAGTATTAAAAAAATATTATAAATATTATATTTTATCGATTAAGTCAGTCTTGCAGTTTTAAACGCTCGTCAGTGTATGTAGTAACATAGGCGCAATATAATTAAAATAATATAAATACTTAGGTATATAGAACATAAAAAAAGTAATTAAAAACAATATTAAAAATTTTAATAAAAATTTACCCAGGCTGGGACTTGATTCGAATATTTCTAATTTGGTTTGTTGTTGTGTAGTAAGTGAGCTACCGGAGTTTATTGAAATCAGATAGAAAATTTACATTATATTGCGTAAAACTTTCACGTCAGTTTTTTTCATTATTTCTGAATAGTGCGTCTTACTGCTTGCAGCAATTAATGATGACGTAATTATCTTCAAATACTGCAAATATAAACAAAATCTGTGATTCAGAGTTCTGAACCATTCCTTGTAAGTTTCAGACTTATGTAGTTTACCATATAAAAGGCAGTCGGTGTAAGATCGTTAATTAATTTTTTTGCCGCAATTTAAAAATGCATTTGAGTCGCCTCTCCATGTTTTTGTAACATCTTATGGTTTTTTATAAATATTTATGGAAGGTAACGGACCTAGCCGATTATTTACAGTCGTAATTGAATTATCCCGGCAAGAATTGATTACCTATTAAAATTTCATTGGCTACTTTATCGAGCAGTTTCGCTTTGTACTTTACTTAATTAAGTCTTTCGCAATAGAAATAATTTGAAAATTCCCTACTGCAAAAACAATCCCACGAAAAATATTTTAAACAATAACTTGATAAGTTCACTGTAAATATTCAATATTGATTTGTTGTGTAATGTAAAACAGAGAATAAATTGATTTGTGCAAAAAATAACGTAAACAACTTACAAAGTTCAACACAAACAGAATAATTTTATAAAATTGACAACGACATTTTTGTTTTCACAAAGTATAGGTACCTATAAAATAATATTCAGAATGGTTGACGGAATGCAGCATATTTTCAATTTTCTACCTTTTTAAAATAAATGATAATATTGTTTCTACAATTAATAAAAATAAAATAGAAGGAAACCTCACCAAACTGCACTCAAGCGAAGATGTTTTGTACAATTTATTTTATAAGAGATTTTCCGAGAAAACGCTCCCTAGAGATTTATTTAAAAAAAAAAAATTTATAACATTACGTTAAAAATAATAACATAGTCACAAATCCATATGTAATATTAACATAATTTTTTTTTCATAAATAGCAATATACTTATTATAGTTTTATAAATACAAAAGATTCTTAAATTATTTTGTCTTTTAACACAAAAACCTCAACATTATATTAATATTGGCCACGCAACATTTCATGCTTGCCATTATTAAAACGCAACAAAAGGTACACAATTTCCGATTTATAATTCATTAGTTACAATTGACAATTACCGCAATTTATTCAACATGATATATTTTCGTTGAAAAATATTTGGGAGTAAAACAGTGTCTCTGGAAAACAGTTAATAGTTGAATGACTATTCAAATTAATTTCGGAATCGTTTTAACTTGAAACAAAACGTTTATTATTGAAGCATAAACTTGTGATAGGAATAATCTAACTGAACTGCACTTGCAGCTTTCCTTTTAATTAAGTCCAATTGTTCGCCGAGGAGCAGTTTGCTTTACTATTCGTTTATTATTTTACTAAATACAATCCTAGTTAGAGAAAGATAGCTTCAAACAAAACGTTTTAAGCATGGGAGAAATTATTTTACTTTTTTTTATTCGAATTGGTCGCTAGCTTCTGTTTAAACCCGAGTAGGTATGTTGTGGAACAATAATTGATCAAAGGTGTAGAAAAAAAATAAAATTATTTACTGTGCGGTTTTATAATTGTATTTTATGAAATTGCTTGCCGAAAATGAATATGTGGTAATATCGTGTATTAAAATGCGGTTGGTATAACTTAAAAAATTTCCGAATTAAACAATTATGACTTAAAATACACGGTATTTTAAAAATCAAATTTTAGGCGTGCAATACATGAGTAACAAGAAAGACAAAATATAACTCCCTTAAGCAATAATAGTAATAATTAATTTTCTGTGAATTTATACTTCGATTCTATAAAATTTATTGTTGCTGTTTTTTGTTGTCTTTGTTTTACTTAGGGTATTTATGTTCTGTTTTTTTTTCTACCATATGTAGATAGAATTTGTTTAAGAATTTTATGTCTTAAATGTATTTTTTACTCATTTTCCTCTTATACGCGATTTTCTGAAACGCATTCCCCGTATAAAAAAAAGAATCAGTGTACTTTTTCGGATTTTATTTCGATATAAACTAAAATATTTCTTTATATAGATTTTAATAACTATTTACACAATAATCAAAAATGTAAATTGAATTATTTTTTCGATCACAGAAATTCTAAACAATTTTTTTTAGTTAATATTTATGAATTTGAAAAAGAATAAATACATCCACATACATATTAAAAAAGAAGGCTTTATAGAAATAATATTATTTAAAAGCTGATGAATGTTATTTCGAGTGAAAATTTATTTTACGTTCGACCCATTTCCCTTTTGTGTATTTGAGACCATATCATAACAACGGTTACTTACGTAATTAATCCTGCCTGAATTTCTATAAAAGCTCGCACAGTTTTTCTTCTTAAACTAAATTGCGTTTTCTCGGTGGAGATACAACACTTCTACGGCTCCAATTGTAATATAATATTAAAACCCTCTCTGCAAAAATATTATTGAGTCAAGGTCAAGGGTGTAAGTTGTAAAATTTAACTTCGAGTTATCGACATATTTACTAATAGAAAAAATGTTTAGGGAATTGTAAAACGCTTTGACTTATCAAAAAATTCGAGTTATCGATCAAAAAATATGAACGTTGAGATAGGCAAGTCCTAGGGAAAGACATTAGAGTTCGAGTTATCAAAACTTCGGCTTTTCGAGGTTCAACTGTATATAACATTTCAACCACTGTTAAAAATTTTAAATAATTTAGTTTTTTTTAAATATAAATAAGTATTGATCTCTTTCTTTCTTTATAAATAAGTAGGTAGATAGGAATACATAGTTAATTTAGTAGAAACTAATAAGTTAAATGTAATTACGTTACCAGTATAACAATTATAATGAAACCAATTTGATGGTATAATTTGTTCTACTTAGCAGTTCAATTATATCACCATCCTTAATTTGTATTTTTTGTTACAGTTCGAGGAACGGAATTGGAGACTATCTACAAAAAATACTGTGTCAGATTAAAGCATGCCTTGTTTGTCGCCTGCTTATTCGTAGCAATTATTGGATGCATTACATTATTAATAACAACATGCATTATATACTTAGAGGTTAGTACTTTTTTCATCATTTTTTAATTTTATAAAAGATACATCTATTATTAAAAAATTTAAAACCACTATAAAATATTAAATTTTGTTTAGCGATTTTACAAAAATTTATAAAACCATAAAGACGACCTGTTATCGAATTAATGAAAAGGTGTACTCTCAAACGAATTATTTCAAAGAAAATATTTTGTCTTATAAGGGATTATTATTAGATGTCCAAATGCTATTCTGCTATCAAATATTAGATTCGACAGTTTCTATTTTATTGTTCAATGGAAAATATTTAATACATATACGACCAATGAAAAATACATTGACATCTGTCTTTTATTGTTATTATTGAACTTCTTGATAAACATTGTTTAGGTAGTTTTATTTTTCTGTAATATGTAACACTCATGGTGTAAGTAGAGTATGGTGTGCTAACGCGCAGCAAGTGACGTCACGCTGGGAGCACATTGGGAGCGCGCCTTCAATCCAAATGTTAATAATACTACTGCTGCTAAGCGAGCCTGCTGCTGTCCCGCCTTCATCTTACTCTTGCAGTCACCTCTCACTTTCCCCCTCTTTCTTCTTGCTGTTATAACGCGCACTTGATTGGCCACCCATTTTTATTAATAACTAATTATCTATGGGTCTGATCAAAAAATGACAAAGGACTTTTCGTCTCAGAATTTTATTTTCTGTGAGATGTATCAATGGCGTCTATTAGTTTTGGGACACCCAGTATATTAAAAATTAAAGAAGCGTCTTTTTACTAGAAACTAAATCTCAGAGTTATTGTTTTTAAATTGAACAGCACATAAGACAAACATTTTTTTTATCAGATTTCGTCATACACCAGTTGAAGAATGTTAGGCTAAAATATTAAGTTAGCAAGAAAGCAATTTCGGTTTTCACAAATCGATGGTGCAACAATTTTTTTGAATCACTTCGATCAATGTTATAATTTTTTTCCTTTGAACATGTATAGTTGGTACTTTTAACTTTAGAAACAAATCACTTACAATGGAGTGTCACCAAGTCGAAATGAAGTTTTAAAATAAAACAATTTTATAAAATGATGTTTTTATAAACTGTAGTAGATATTTTTTTTCCAATAGGGGTTTATAGTAAGTTATAAAGGGATTTAAAGATTTGATAGTTTGTTATCATTAACTTTAGTAAATATTAATTAAAATATCGTAGCTTAAATGGTTAGGAAAAAAAACAACGAAAGCGAACCTGTTTTAAAACGAATCATCAGTAATGATAAAAATGTGTTGTCTACAATAGTATTAATCGAAAAGGATCATGGTCCAAGCGTGATAAACCTGCAAAAGCTACAATAAAAACTGAATTCTACCAAAAAAAAAAACATTATGATTTCAGTTTGTTGAGATTATAGAGATGTCGTATATTTTGAGCTGCTTCTAAAGAACGAATTGATGAAGTCAGACTGTGAACACCTGATAAAATTAGCAAGCAAATATAAACGATCAGAATTGACTAAATCGTAAAGGCAATAGTAATACGATCTCTTTATGTCATAATAACTCATTTTTGTAAATATTCATAATAGCACCGTATCAAACAAACGCTAAATTACAAATGATAAACCGAGCAGCGTCAGAAATCAACTGATTGCGCAAGTCAAGCATTTTGAACATGTTAAACTGATCTCAAATATAATAAACCAGGAGTAATGGTGTGTAGTGTAATTATCAAGATAATAAATTTATAAATAGTACCACAGTTTTGCAAAAATATGATACATTACCAAGCGGGGTCTTTTTGGATTCGTAACCAAGAAGGTTGAGCACCTAGCGTGACTTAAAACTCCTCGAAAAGTTTCTCTAGAAATTTCCGTGGTTCGGGACCCATGTAAAACTGTAGGTCCCTTGTACCTTTGAAATACTACTACAGTCACAACAGAAGTACAAGAGGTGAAATCACCTAACTCAGACACAAATACATACAGGTGTTATAAATATATAGATATATGTATAACTTGTATAAATATATTATCACTTCAACATTAATTAGGTTTTTCGGTAGGTAGCAAATAAATTTAATTAGTAATACAGAAATTGTGTTGATCAGCTATAATATCATTTTCATTGAAAGTTAATCCAATTAAAACAAAATAATCGGTTGTAATTAATATTGATGAAAATTTCTAAAATTATATTCTAATCTTTAATGGAATTCTGAGAAACCTATATTATCTATCAAGCTAATAATTTTGAGTCCTCTCGATTTTAATATTAACGAAGGGGTTCCTCTTTAATCAAGCTGCGGTTAAATTTTAATTAAAAGTCTTTGATAAAAGAAGTAATCTATTAAGCGTTCAAAATTTAATGCGGAGGAAAAACGGGGAATTCGCTAATATTGAGTACGTTATCAAAACTAACATAAGTTATAAATTACAATTATCGGGAGATAGTAGCTGCACATTCAGTGTCGATAGATGAAGTTATAGCTTATTGTTTGTCAGCAAAATAGTTCAGACGTGCCATTAATCAATCAAACAGACCATCATTTATTAATAAATGGCCGCATTCTAACAATATTCGCTCTGCAATTGTGGGAATATAAGTGTAGCAACCTTATTTCGATTATAAATAACTATTATTCTCTATTAAATTTTGTTAACCTCTCGAGAACCACAAAACTTCCTGAATAATCAAAATATGCCAAAGTTACGAATTTCCTTGATTTATGATGTGTTGTTATTTTGAAAACTGTCAAAGTTCGTACTGAAAAAGGTTTTTACATCTTTAAAATTTATAAAATCTCTAGATAATTCAAATTAATGGGAATTTATATGAATTTTTTGTACAGAATCTAAGTACAGGCATTCCCCGATTAGTTGCCAGAAAATGCCGCATTAAACGAATTTGTGCTAATAGCACTTGAAAAAAAGCAAAAAATATAACATTATTTAAATTAACAAAACAGTATATTTTTTTAATCATTTTAGTGCGGTAAAAATGCAAAATATTGCCAATTATAATTCGTACTATATCGAATTTAGTGGTAATCGAACTCGCGCTAATTGGGGGGAGTCTGTATATATTTTGATTATGAAAAGATATAGATAAAAAACATTTTTTTTCTTTATTCTTAACAAACCTTAATAAAAACAAAGAATTTCCATAGTTTAAGAAATCGAAAGAAAGAACCTATCTTTGCAATAAGAATAAAATATTGAAAAGTAAAAGCTTTCTCGCGTTTTTGAAAAAAAAAACAATTATATTTAGTAGTTTTGTTGATCGCTTTTCCTCTTTTTTTAATTAATTTTATTACAATTACAAATCTTAGGACTTTCTTTATCTTTCGCTTTTATGTCTTACCTTTTAAACTTAATGCTTAATTAAAGTCATTCCAACATAATTTCCAAGTTGAAGAATTCTAACCTGCTTTTGATTTTACTACCTTTTCTAAAGTTTTCCGGAGAATTAAACAATTACAAAGCTTTAAAAAGTTTGCCCTACGGAATTAAGTTTTGATTTGTTTCGAAAAATTAATCGTAAAAGATAATTGGAAAATTTTCTCTTTTGTAATTATTTTTATTTAAATAATAAAATAACACGTAAATTTAGGTTTGCAAGAGTTTTTAAAGCGCATAAAAAACCTTTTATACGCTCTTTAAAGTTATGTCGATTTTTAATGGGTTTTATACGACTTCGTGGTGTGATATTTTTCCTTTTTTTATAGAGAAATTGTTAAACTTTGACCTATCGCATTATATGTATTGTAAATGAATTTGTCTTTACGTGTTTTCGTAGTTTGTAAATATTTCGGCAAATAAGTCGGAATATATCAAAAACTTTTGTTATTGGAAAAAATTAATGTCATCTTTGTCACAATTAATTACATTTAAGCCTTTTAACATTATATAGACCGCAAGATATTTCTCGTGTTTTTATAATTTTAAAAGGAATAAAAACATTTTGAAGGGCCACTTCATAGCAGCGCGTTTTCCAAGCCTCAACACTTTTGAATAGTTAATATTACGCTTTTTCGCCATAATGCGAGGTCGCTTTATGAACATTGTCATTGAAAAATGGGAGAACATCGTAAAGATTTTACCTTTTAGCGCGGTCTCTTTTTTTTATGAAAGTGAAAGTTATTTATTGACTCGATCACCGAAGAAGTAAGGTGAATATTTACTTTGATACTTGGATATAAATTTTCATAAAGTATGAAATTTAGTATGGAAATGTTCTACAAGGTACTTCAATATATTTCAGTATTTATAGTTGTTTGTGTGTAATTAAATTTGAAGATTTCTGAGTTTACCATAATTTCCCCATTAAACGTGTTATAAATTTAATTAAATTTAAAACTAATTAAAAAATTAGTTTTAAACGTAATATATTAAAACAATTTTTGTTATATCTAAAATTTCATCTTTTCAGAGATAAGTATGGTGGATAATATTAACCAAATCAAAAAAATATTATTAAATTCATTTTTAATTAATGACTATTGCACAAAAAGAAAACAACTTGAATTTTACAATTCGCACACCTTCAGGAAAAAAGATATCGATTCAAAATTTTTAGTTCTTGAACGGGAAAGCCTGTTAGATATTCGCAATTACATTAGTTTTTCGAAAATTATTTCTATTAATTCTTCTTCTTAAGGTGCCTTCTCCTTAAGGGGGTTGGCTATCATTAAGGCTATTTTTAGCTTTGCAACAGCGGTATTAAAAAGTTTGAGAGTGGAACAACCGAACCAATCACACGAATTCTATATCTCAATGTCATAATAAAACCTGACGTGTTAATTTTTTTTAATTAATTTATTCTTGTTATGTGGATATAGCACTACAAAAAAGTTTCAATTTTGTAGACTAGTGTAGTTTGGTATAAATAATTATAAAGGATCTATAACACTGTATTTTCAATTTGTGGAAATCACCTGTATTACTATTTCCATCTTAGCAAATCTAGTATAAAAAATAATTTTTTTGTTTGGCAGCTTTGGGGCCATCCATAAATTACGTCGCACGGGGGTCACCGCAATGGGACATACTGTGGCAAGGGGGGGGGGCACAAGGTTTGTGACGTAACATGTTAAAATTTAAAATACTAAAGCACGAAATTGTGAAAAAAAACTTTAGAAATTTACGACTTTGATCTATATTAATAATTTAGCACTCTCGTTGAGAGATTATCTCTCACGCAACAAAATTTAAAATCCAGAACAAATATGTGACTTTATGTTGATTTTATTAAAGATTATTTAATAAAAATAAGAAAAAATGAAAATAACTGTTTTTTTTAGATTATTTTTAAATATATGCATAAATGTAAAAAATGTGTGACGTCACATGGGGGTCGAAAAATGTGACAACCTATGACAAGGACGGGGGGAGGGGTTCAAAAGTCCTAAAATTTGTGTGACGTAATTTATGGATGGCCCCTTTTCAGAAATGATTAGTTTTGAAAATACCACTGGACACGTGTGTGTGGAACCTAACTTAGGAAATATGTAAATTTGTCAGATATTTTCAATACGCTTATGAGACTTGCCTATAACATAAAAGCTGTGGGTTTTTTTTTTCTTTGCGTCAATAGGAAAAGTTTTTTTGAAAATTTACTATTTTATAAATCCTACAGTTATTTCGCTTTTATATTAAGTAATTTACAGCTAATCGCAAGATCCAGAGTAAATTCTATAGCATAAGAAGTAAAATAAGAAACCTTAGATTATTTTAATGGTTAATTAAGTTTTAGTGAAAAGCAGTTGAAAATAAAAGGACTCGAAAGCAAAGATTCAAATTTATTTCGAGCTATAAAAAGCTCGAGATCTGTGCTTTGAGTAACGAGGTAATATAATTTTTTAAACACAGAATTAATTTTGAGCGAGATAAGCGTTTTAACGATAAAATTGTTAAGGGTTTTATCGTTAAAAGTTTATAGGAAATCTTAACACCTCTTTTACATATTTTCATTTTCATAATTTATGTTCGCTTTCTTTTTAAACGACCTCGCTTTCAAAATTCTTCTTATCTTTTTAAGATTGTTAACATAATCGAATTTTACTCTTCCGCTTTTTAAGTCTTTAATTTTATTGAAATTGCGTTCTTTTCCTATTATATGCCTTTTCATGGACCTTTAAAATTAAAGGTTACAAAAACTGGAAATGTGTTTTTTCGAAGAAATACGGTTCAGTAATTAATTGAATATTAATTAAATATAGTTTTTTAAAACTAGCAGATTATTGTAGGGCGTACAGATGAAAGCTGAGGATGCAATTCGAGCTCAAAATGGCACAATCCAATCTCGGGAAAATGAAGCACGTTGCTCAAATCGTACAGAAATGTGCCACTTTTGGCTCAAATATGGACATAACTCGTATTTATTAGACAAGTTTATGTTAATTATATTTTTTGCAGCACAGAAATTTTTTTTTTAAATGTCTTGTATTTGTTAATAAGCCTAATAATTGGGTTCCACGTAAATTGAAAGTTTAACACAACGAATAAGTGTTCGTGATATGCATCTCCAACATAACGAAATCGATTTTTTTTTTATAACAAATGATTACTGGTAATAAAAAATGAGTTGTCTACACTATTATTAATTGAAAAGGATCGTATTTTCAGTTTGGTGGGATTATAAAAGTCTTGTGTATTTTGAGCTGCTTGCAAGGAACCAAACATTCTATTCAGACGTTTACTGTCAAAAACTCATAAAATTAGAGAAATTAATCAAAAATAAACGGTCAAGATAGGTTAATCATAAAGGTATTACGTTTTATCATGACAACACCCAAACTCACACATTTTTAGTAACTGGTCAAAAATTATTGGAGCTTGGTTGAGAACTGATGTCACATTTACTATATAGCTCTGACCATACATCATCAGATTACCATTTAATTCGATTTGTACAAAACTCTTTCAATGGTAAAACTTTAACTATGTTGACCTGAAATCGCAACTTGGTTCAGTTTTTGCTGATAAGGACGAGAATTTCTACGAACCTGTAATCATGACGTTATCAAAAGAAGGCAAAAAATCATTAAACAAAATGCTATATTAATAGTTGACTAAAATCATCATTCTTTGTATATAATGATTGAGTTTTATTTTAAGCTAAAAACCGAAATTTTTTTGCCAACCCAAAAGTTTGTAATAATTGCCATGGGCCGTCGTGTTATTTAAAAGTGAAGGAACAAAGTTGGACAAAACATAATAAACGCTGTGGGCTCTTCTGAACATAATACATATATTATGAACTAGACTTAATTAATTCAATTAAAGAATACCAGTAGTATTGAAAAATAAACATGTTATTTTATTCATTTATTAATATTAATTAATTATTTTTATTGTTTCTGTACGTTAATTGTATAGCAGTTATTTATAAAGTACAATCATTAGTTTAATTGGTTATTATTCTAATTTTTTATTAACTTGGAATAACTTTAAATGCACTAAAAAAAATAATAAACAGCTATATGTACTCCTACCACTTTGAGTTCGAATGTGCACACTCGGTTTGAAGCATGATTCATAATCATTTATTTACTTTCTTAGACGGCTAACTTCAACTACAGACTTTTTGTCAGCAGTGCGCGCGCAACTTCCGTTGCCTAGAATAGGGGTTTTACTGTTTAATTTTTGTTAGCTGAGTGCGTGCGCACTTCTGTTGTCTGCCAAAACTTTACTCTCAACGCGCCAAAAGAAATATAACTTAAAAAAAAACGACGTTTGTAGTTTTAATATCTCTGTGTGGTGAATAAGCGGATATCGAGAGGTCTTGTGAGGGATTATTGAAAATAATGACATTCTTATAAAAAAAAAAATACAAAAACGCTATAATTTTTTCAGAGCCCACTTTTCGTCGAAAGTTATTGAATTTTAATGTATTGTTGGGTTACATTTTTTATCGCCGGTTAAGGAAATCGTCAGTTATTGGAATCAAAACTGCTAGTACGAAGTGATCCTATTAAGCGACATCTACTGTATTTGGTTGTTAATAAAAGTTAATATAAAATCATAAAAGTTCATTGTAATATGGCTTAATTTAACTCAAAATAGGTCATTTTTTAATATCGATTATAAACCACTTTTGCTTGAATGAGCCACGTTGTCGCGTATCGCAATTACAAACAACCTACCCCACATAAAAAACTTTGGAAAATTTAATTCATTTTCATACCAATATCAATTTTTTACAAACCCCAATTTTTTATGTACTTACTACCATTTCTTTGCTAGCCGGCGCATACCATAATAACAATATTTACAATTTTATTTAGAAACGAATTAAAAACAATATTATTATGAATAAAATGAAAACAATGTGTAACATAATAGTCGTTTCAACAACGTTTAGCAAATATACAAATGGTTCAAGAATTATTTAAATTAAATTTTTCATTCGAAAAGAAAAGAGTAAATGTGAGCTTTTTTTGTTTAAATTGTATTTTAAAATATGTTGATAAAGGAGGAGGTAGAAGTATAACGAAATGAATCTAAGCTTTAGGGTAAGTAATATAAGAGACTAAATAGGGATAACATAGAATCAAGAAAGCTTGGAGGCACTTCAATATTCTCCCCAGCACGCTAAGATACCCTTAAAGTTCTTAGAGGCGTGAAAATTCAAACAAGAAGGGCGACTTACTGCTTTATCAGTGGGAAACGTGCAGGTTAGAAGTGTATTTGCAAAAATTCTGGGTGTCGATTGAACGATTTTCACTTTTATTTTTTTTTTAATCCAAACGATTTCACCCTATTCTTAATTGAATTTTTAAATTAGTTTTTATTATAAGTCGTTTAAAAAGTACAATAGAAAGATAGGTTTTTAAGGAGATTAATGATAGTAGTTTAAGAATAATGTAGAATGAAAATAAACGATGCATTAAAATTGTATGTGGAAAAATTGTGTAGTTGAGCTTTATGAAATTTTTGAAGAGGAAAATTTACTGGCGCGGAAGTTATTTTAAATTAATCTTCAAGTCTATTATAATGAGTAAAATATGAATGCGTTTTATGTAGATTAGAAGGTTAGTAAAAAAGATAAACTTTTTGAAATGTTTTTTCGATGTTTTTTGTTATTTTACTTGTTTGTCATTTCATTAATTAAATTTGCAAAATTTAGTCAAGCCTAACAGCACGAGTGAACGATGTGTGAGGAAATTGCAAATGAAGGGTCATGAAAACTTCCTGGAATGATTAAACAGATGTGTGTTGTAAAATGTCACCCTGCTGTGCAAATTGAAAGCTAGCTATCTTACGTTAGAGAATGAGAAAATAGAAATTCGAGTTGATTAAATGTACAAGTTGTTTACTAAAGCACGTTTAGTAACGTGTACGTATGTATTCGCATTGTATTTGATTAACAGTTTGCGTCAGTTTCATCTTTGTTTATTTCTTATTTGTTCAAAGATTTAAAATTAGCGAACGTCTCTTTATATGTAAATATTCTTTAGAAAAAAATTAACATACTTTTACTCTACATATGTTTAAAAAACTTGGCAAACTAAATCTCTAAACTTTTTTTACTTAACTAGCAAGCAGATTTATATTTAGAGAATTTGGTACGATAAGAAGTTAAGAATCCGTCAAAACGTATTACAGTTTTTGACTGCACAGATATTTCATTAATCAGAGGGACATTGTTAAAAAACACTGTGAGCGTGGAGTCCACGCGCCACAGAAGTGAAACTACTTGCTTATTAGGTATAGATAGAGATAAATTATTAGTATTTTTCTATTGAACAAGAGAGAATAATATTTATTTCTTTGTTTCAATTTAAAAAAAAAATTGGTTGAAGTAAAAAGTTATTACCGTATTTTATTCAATAATTTCAATTCAAAATAAACTTCTAATGTAATTTAAAAAATAATAAAATAATTCGTATTAATTTTTTTATCATTTTATTAATTTTTTTAGAAATTTTCTAATATTAACACATCACAAAAATTTTATTAAAATTAATGCAGTTATTCAAAAAATATTTTTAGCAAAATTGTAAACGATAGTGATAGTAATCAAAGAAAAAAATTTAGTGCAAAGGCCATAGGGGGATAAGCATGGTAAAAATGCCTTTTGTAAATATCTTATTGATATTTTATGGATATGTAGATACTATAGAAATATAAAGATCCTGAAAATTTGAGATCTTAATCTATATCGGTTTCTTCAAAAAGTCAAAATAAGTAAAATTTGGAAAATATTTTTTTTCTTTGGTTTGAGTGAACCGATTTGTTTGAAAATTTAGTATGTTATGCAGGCGACATAGAGATTTTACGGACATCATTGGCCAATTTTTAGCTTAATAAATTAATGATCAAAAAAATTATTTTCTGCTATTTTTTCAATTTTTAGTATGATACTTTTTGAGCAAAATTATGATTCTATCATTTTTACATTCCTTATAAGACCTATAATGACTCAGAATTTTTTCAAAATTTTCTTAATGGTACGGCATAATTAAAAAAAATAAAAACTATTTTTATTACCAAAATATCAAATTTTTCAATAAATTCTACCTAAATAATTACAAATTATACTATTATTATTACATAAATATTACATAATATAGGGGAACAGTGGCATGAAAGATCCAGTTTTAAAAAAAGGGATAAATAATATAGAAGGATATAAATAAATAAAAAAATAAAAAATTTGTATAATCTGTAATTGTTCATTAATTTATGTACATAATGTCATAAAAGATTTTTAAAAATTAACTATATTTTTAGACTTCTAATCATTTATAAAAAGAATAAGATTCGGCTCTTTCATAACCTATACGTATTGAAAGAGTTAAACCAAGTTTTGAAAGAGCCATGTTCTTATTACAGGACTAAAATTGTACATTAACGAAGATATGATTTAATAATAATCTTAATATATAATTTTTGATCTTATATAATTATAAAACGTTTTATATAACGCAAACTCTTGATAAAATATTTACTTAAATCTAAGAAACTCTCACAAGATTTGCCGTTTAAGATCAATCATTGCAAACTGACTAGGTATGTTCTTTTTAAGAAATAATATAATGTTAATTAGAAACAATACAAAAAAATTCAAAATTCAAAACAAAGATAAAAAATTCAAAAAAATTTTTGCAAAATAATGCAATTTTCCTTTTACCCCACAGGATTCATGTGCCCTACCGTTACAAACTTTGCATTGGTACCACTCTTGATTGCTGTTACTACAATTATTATTGCACATTATGCAATTAAAAGCTGGCTCTTTCAAAACTTATTCTCTCAAGAAACAAAATCTCGAAAATTAGTATGAAATCAAAGATTAGTCTGCAAAATATATATGTTATTAAAACCCAGTTGAAATACTAAGTCAATTATTTACTAAAGATAATATTAACGTCGTGATTGAAGAAGATAGTGACGAAGACTGAACATCTTGTCGCAACAAAGTAACAAATGTTTTTAAAACACTTTCAAAATTTAAAATATTTCTTTTTCTTTTCTGTTATTGTATGTAAGTACAGTCGAACCTCGATAAGTCGAATTTTTGATAAGTCGAATTATTTTTAGTTTCCTTTCAACTTCGATTTATCGACTGTATACTGTATTTAAAAAATTATTGACGATATTGTTGTTTTAATAAAGTTGAGTTACAAATTATTTCAAATTATATTTTTATTAAATTCTAATAGGCGTTATATTTTATTGTTAGAAAGATATTTTTTTTATCATCTCTAATGCAAGAAATTTATTTTATCGTATTATTTATGTAATAATAATAGTATAATTTGTAATTATTTAGGTAGAATTTATTAAAAAATTCGATATTTTGGTAATAAAAATAGTTTTTATTTTTTTTAACTATGACGTACCATTATGAAAATTTTGAAAAAATTCTGAGTCATTATAGGTTTTATAAGGAATGTAAAAATGATAGAATCATAATTTTGCTCAAAAAGTATCATAATAAAAATTGAAAAAATAAGAGAAAAAATTTTTTGATCATTAATTTATTAAGCTAAAAATTGGCCAATGGTGTCCGTAAAGTCCCTATATCGCCTGCATAACATACTAAATTTTCAAACCAAAGAAAAAAAATATTTTCCAATTTTTACTTATTTTGATTTTTTGAAGAAACCGATATAGAATAAGATCTGAAATTTTCAGGATCTTTATATTTCTATAGTATCTACATATCCATAAAATATCAATAAGATATTTACAAAAGGAATTTTTACCATGCTTATCCCCCTATGGCCTTTATGTTGAAGTCTCTGCCCTATTTTTTCATTGCTCATAGTCAATAGTTCTGTGTTTAAGTGCTTTGAAATGTGTCGTTGTTAAATGCATAAATTCTATATTTAGATTCATGAATTTCACTTCAATATTTACAAACCATGCTATAATACGTATCTATCCCCCCTCCGGCCGTCTTTATTTTTGCCAGGTAGTGCATGCGTTGTAGTGGGTGACTCACTCTTTTCCTCTACCAGTTGCCCTTTCATGTACTAGTCTCATCATGCCATCGAAATTTTTGTAACGCTAGAAAATTGTAATCCTCTCAGCAAAGAAGCTTTACTTCAAAAACCGGTATGTGAGTAGTTATACTTCTTTGGCAAAACTAAATTAACTGTTAACTTAGTATAGAGACTATACATTCAATCTTTTAGATGGCTAATATCATACTTTTTTCGTAATTAGACAAAGTTAAATCTTGTTAAAAAAACGAATCTTTGTTATTTGTGGAATTATTTTTAAAAATTGTATAAATATATAATTTTTAGATTTTTAACATAAGTTAAAACTTAATAATATATTTTGATGTTATTGAAAAATATTATAAACACCTTTGGAACAGAGTTAAAATGCAACTTTGTTAATCAAAATCTCTACTATAGAAATTCGTATTTATACTTATTAGTTTATTTGTGGATTTATGTAAGTATGTATATCCACAAGTAAGTGGTGCATCTAGTAAGGGTTGCCGGGTTGCATTTGTCACACCAAATCTTTCATAATTAAAAGCAAATCAAGTGCATATACAATTTCTTAATGAAAATATTAAATTGTGTTTTTTAAAAATAACCGAAAGCTCAAAAAAATATTCTGCGTTTGAACATTTTTAATTAAAATTTTTTAGAAAATAAATTAATTATAGTGAACCTTGCTTAGGGTTTAAGGAGGTATGTAACATTTGAGCTCAAAGTGGCACATTTTGACCCCGGAAAAATAAAACACGCGCATGATGACTTTTTTGGCAAAAATCAAAATGGTAACTTTTTTATTTTTAATAATTCCAAAGAAATTGCTGAATTTCTTGATGTTATGTATAGATTTTTAAAATTTTATATTAATGGTTTTTTTAAATTCTTTGATGCTTAAAAAAGGAATGAAAATATCACAAAGTTATTTTTTTTCTCAATATAACCTTAACAGTTTCATTTCATTATCTTTAGTAAAATTGTCAAAAACAGACTGTATTCAAAATTTTCTGAGCACAAACTAAGATAAACAAAATAATAAGATCTGTTAAAAAAATTTCCACAAAATTGCATTTGAAGTACAAAAATAAAACTAATTTCTGAAATATTTTTAAAAGTTAAAGAAATAGCTATTTTCAGATTTTCCTACGTGAGTAGACAGCAGCATAGACAATTTTTTTAGAGTATTGAGCTAAACCAAGTTCACATTTGGAAGACATCTGTCATGTGCGTTGAATTCAGCATTCATTTGTACGTGCCTTTACTAATTTATGCGAATATGAACGTATTTATTGTACTACACATATTTCCACATTTGCATAAGTTAGTAAATGCTCAAACAATAAATCGAATCAACCCAGAATACAAATTGTTGCAAGTGTGGACCCGGTTTTACCCCTTCGGACCCCCAAAATATATTTGCCAGGTCAAAAACTTTTAAATCTATGTATAAAGCTATTCTAAGAATATTATATTAAAAAGGCCTCTAAAAAATAATTCAAACTGAACAAGTAGTTTGCGAGTTAAAAAAAATCTTGTTTTTTGGTCGTTCAAGTGTGGATATTTATTGACAATAGGTCTCTACTTAGCATTTCACTTATTATATACTTTTGCGTTTTATGACTTATTTTGCTTAAATATATCTAATTTAGTGAAGAAACGTGAAATAGAAATAGTAAACAGTATTCAAAAGATAATTGAAGATAATGAAATAATTATGTAGACTAGTTATTTTAAAAAACTAGAAATATAATGTTATTTTTTTAATTTTACGAAAATTCAGGGCAAAACAGCGTATTTTTTTACATTGTACAAAATACCTCAATTATGGAATATGATATAAAAAAAGACTTAAAGAACCATTAAAGATACACTTTTATGCGACCATTTAGTAGAATCGCCATATGCTGAAATCAAAACTGTTAGTCCCAAAGGGATTATATTAAGCAACATTTCTAACAGTAACGAATTTTAAATGAAGTACGCAAGGTCTTTCCCTTATACAAATAACTAATAAAGGAAAGTTGCCTAATGTGGGGTGGTATCCTATTATGGGGTACTTAAATTTCGCGAAAACTGAGGTTCTGTCCTATGGTTTGGAAAACTTTAATTAAAGCTTCTCTAGTATCCTGTAATTATTGAAAAGATTAACCAGTAGAGATAACTGATTGAGACAATCGAATGGTGCAATAGCCTAAACGTATGCAAAATTACAAATTATTATTATTTAAAAAATGTGTATTTTATTGGTCCTTAAAAAAAAAATTACCCCATATTAGGCGACTTTCCTCTACGATAACAGATTGACTATTAAAGTCAGTTATTAACTAATATATTTCTTTTGTTTCAGGATACTCAGAAACATCTTTTCCCAATTCTAACAATATCATTGGCAACAATCGTTCTCCTCTTTGTTTTTATTGGGTCGCAATTTCCGCCTATGATAGATTCATTGACGTGGTCTCTATCAGCATCTTTAATCATTACAGTGGTCGTAACGGCGGCGTCGATACTGTTGGCCGACAAATATGCACCTTTACCACTTTTTGCCTTGTTATTGGCTTTGCATACGATGCTTCCGATCACAAAGGTTGTATCGATTGCACTGGCGACGATCGTCACCATTGCTCATTTAGCAAATTCCATTGCCCAAAGAATGCATTCAGACAACAACTCTTCCTTTGAACAGGTAAATAAAATTTTCAATTTTACTATCATTTTAAATCATCCAACTTCTTAAACTTAATTTCAATTTATATTTGTAAAATTAAATAAAAATAAATTACTAAAGTATTTTCAGATTACCCGAGAGTACTATAAAAACAGGATAAGAGTTACATATTCTTAAAGGTTTAACTTTTCTTTAAGGCAAATCAGGCAATAGTGTTTATCAAAACAAGGTATGGGGATAGGTCTTAAAGTTTTTGCAATAGTATTTCATTGTACGGTATAAAGTCATAGAAATAAATGAAAAAAATGTTTTTGGACCCATACTATTGCCGATTAAGATATTGTGAAAATAAAATAAAACCAGATGGTATTGTAACGATTTTGTCGTTGTTCGTACTAGGGTTGAGAATATTAAGAGTTGGCCACTTATTTTAACAACAATTATAAATTTATTTAATACAAGAATTAACAAATTATTTACAACACTAACTAAACTAATTTACTTACGCACTAACGCACTAACCTAATTTATTTACACACTTCCACTTATTTATCTTTACCGTTCGTAAGAGACCACTTTTAATTTCACCAAGAGCTCGCGTATAGGTGTAGTTAGTTGGCGATATACGGCTTCTAGACATGTCTAGCGAATTGTCCGTTTAATCGATGCGTGCGTTCAAGGCCGTGGACCGAGTTAACTTTTCTTCGAGCGATTGTCTAGATTAATCTAGAGCATTGTTTTCCAACCTATTTTTAACATGCCCCACCTAAGTCATTCTAATATTTAGATTCTCCCTATGTAACATATAAATATTTAAAAATTTAATTATTTAGCAAAAATCTCTATAAAACTATTAAGAAAAAAACAATAAGTAAATTTTCAAAACATAAAATAGGTAGATAACTAAAATCAAGTACGTTTTCAAATTGTCCTTTGAATAATGATATTTCCCCCCTATAAACATTTAAATTGTCCCCATGTGGGACGTGGGATCCACGTTTGGAAACACTGATCTAGCGCGTTCGCTACAATATATATTTTAAATAAATATACATACAGTAAAACCTTTCTTAACGGATACCCCTCTTTAACGGACAACTTTAACACTAGATTTACGGAGGTTGATTATATACCTATTTTTACTGAAGTGAGCCAGTTTGAAGCATATAACAAAATTGAAGTTTTTTGCAAAAAAAAACAGTTCCAACTAAATTGAAATAAAAGATTTATTATTAAAAACTTCATTGAAAACATTTTTTACATATAAACTCTGTTTTTGAAATACATTTTCCGCAAACAGAAAAAATTCTTGCTTTTTTTGCTATACGTATATAGCAATAAAATTTTAAATGAGTCAAATTGACTCAGTCCGTAAATCTAGTGTTAAAAGGTCTCGGCTAAGCAAAATTTAGGAAAACAATGTATTTAGGCCCCTTTCTCAGCGGACACCCCTCTACAACGGACAATATGGTTAGGCCTGTGACTGTCCTTCTTTCTTCTTCTTTAACAGCCTTTGACTATCCACTCCTGGATATAGGCCTCCCCTTGTATTTTACATTTTTTTTGATCACCAGCCAACTGATACCAGTTTCTGCCGGCGTTAACTTTATGTCGTCCATCCATCTTTTGGGAGGACGACCGACACTTCTCTTGTATTGTCTTGGGCGCCATTGTAGAATTTGATTTGTCCATCTAGTGTTGTCTTGTCTGGCAATATGGCCTGCCCAGGTCCACTTCAAAGTAGCGACGCGCTTGATGACATTCTCTACCTTCGTTCGTCGTCGTATTTCCTCGTTTTGTATACGGTTCCTAAGATTAATTCCAAGCATAAGTCGTTCTATTGCTCTTTGAGTAGTGCGGAGTTTGTTAGCGGATCTAATTGTTAATGTTGTTGTTTCTAGTCCGTAGGTTAGTACCGGTAATATGCAAGAATTGAATATTCTGGTCTTCAAATTTATTGGAATTTTGTGGTTCTTTAGTACTGTTCCCATTCGCCCAGTGGCAGCCCAAGTCATTCGAATTTTTCTATTGATCTCAGCTTGTTGGTTTTCTGCTCCTAGTTTTATTAGATTACCTAAATATATGTATTCTCCCACATTTTCGATTACATTTTCTCCTATATCTATTGGTGTTTCTTCAGGAGTCAGAACTTTGGTTTTAGATAGGTTCATTCTTAATCCTACCTTTTCCGAAGCTGTTTTCAGATCTAAAAGCATTTCTTGTAATTCTGATGAATCATGACTAATCAGAACAATATCATCCGCGAAGCGAAGGTGGTTTAGATGCCTACCATTTATATTTATCCCTTTGCGTTCCCAATTTAGTTGTTTAAAAACGTCTTCTAATGCTAGTGTAAACAGCTTCGGAGAGATAGTATCACCCTGTCTCACTCCTCGTCGAATAGCTATCTTACGGGTAATCAAGTTTTATTCGACTTTTACTTGCAATGTGGCTTTTTCATATATGTGTTTTATTAAATTTCGATATCGGGAGTCTATTCGTGCGTTATCCATTGCTTGGAATATAGCCCACAGTTCGACAGAATCAAAAGCCTTGTTGTAATCAACGAAGGCGAAGTGTAGTGGAACGTTGTATTCATTACACTTTTCGATTAATGTTTTGATGTTCTGAATTTGTTCCACTGCCCCATATCCTTTACGAAAACCCGCTTGTTCTGGTGGTTGATAGCTATCAAACTTATTGGTTAGTTTATTTATTATAACTTTAGTAAGGAGTTTATATGGATGTGGAAGGAGACTAATTGGTCGGTAATTTCCGATGTTCAGTTTGTCGCCTTTTTTATATAGTAGAATGACTTGGGAGTTATGCCAGTTGTCAGGGATTATCCCATTCACAAGGCATTTATTTAAAAGGAGCTCAAGTGATTCAATAGTTGCATTTCCTCTTAGTTGTAACATCTCTCGGGTAATTCCGTCCTCACCGGGCGTACGTCTACTTTTCATTTGGTTCAAAGCAAGTCTTATTTCTTCCTTAGTGATGTCTGGAATCTCTTCGGAACCGACGTTCATCACCTTGGTCAGCTGTAACTTATGTGGTTTAGGGCTTACTGAAAAATATAGATTTTCATATTACCTTTCTACTATGTGAACGACTTCATTTTTTTGTCGTTCTGTTACTCCATTTTCGTTTTTCAGTTGATGTATTTGTGTTCTTCCTATCGAACTAATAGATCTTAACACTTTCATATTTTTATTATTTTCAATAATTGTTTTTATCAGTTCTGTATTATGGTTTTTGATGTCCTCTCTGACTTTCTTTCTAATTTGTTTGTTCAGTTCAATGTATTCTGGAGAGCCCTTTTTGACTGTCCGTTTATTTTCAATAACAATTACAAATTCTGCGTTAATCTTTCAATATAATAGTCTAATTATTTTTAGCTTTTAGATATAAATAATATAAATACGTTTGTCACTGTAAATTTTTAGCAAACAAAACAATCGATATGTGTAATTTTCTATTAATAGGGAATTTAACACATCAATATTTTTCTCACACTTACTGCCAAAATGGTGCCCCGAAATTTTGGCGCCCGGGGCAATTGTCCATTTTGCCCGCCCCTACAGCAGAACCTGAACTGATTTAATATGTCTTAAGGGGGATTGGTACACTCAAGAATTAGCAACTTTTATCCTATATTTTACAGTTCTATCTTGGACTCTATGTCGAAAGCTCTAAAATATCATTAACATGGGAGTAGCTAGGAGGACCAAGGGGGAGAACTCCTACCCCTTCTAGGAAAACTCTCTAGCTACGCTCATGACCATTAAAACCATGAAAAACAAAAATTTTAGTTGCTGATCATGCAATTCAGAATAATATTTTCAATCAGTTTTAATCATTAAATTTGGTATAAAAATATTCATAAAATTACGGTTTTGTTTAGCAAAAGAGGCACAGATACAGCATTCAAAGGTGAAATTACGTTTGAAATTTTATTGCAGTTGGTCCCGGAGGTTGTTCTGTTGCTGACAGCAAGTGGAACTGGTTTGTACTATCGTTACATAACAGAAAGTGCCCACCGCCGTACTTTTGATGGGACGAGAAGTTGCATAGAATCAAGGGTTAAACTAGAAGTAGAGAAGGAACAGCAAGAACAACTTCTGCTTAGCGTTATCCCTGTTTACATTGCTGCCGAGGTAGGTTAATGAAATTCTGTAGAAATACACGTACTGCTCTTCAAAGATAGTCGTTTTTTTATACATTCAAACTAAAGCCATTCTTCTAAAATAGTACGTACCTATTTTGCAACTTTTGCTTGCAAACGAAAGCAAAATTCAAATGCAAATTGTTGCTCCGAACTTAATTATATAGGGCCTTTGAGGTTTCAAAGAAGTTTTAAAGTATTTTGTGAATGGTTTTAGATAATTAAGGGCAATCACGGCGGAGGTCGTGCTTTTTGGGTTTTTTAATTTAATAATACTGATGTTAATTGGGTTAAAAACATACTTTTTATGTCATCGGATTCTCTATCTAATAATTAATTAATTCTATTTTTGAACGCTTTATAAAGCTACCAAAACTTTACAAATTTATTTGATTAAAAAAGCTAAAAATAAATGTTAATAAAATAATAAATAAACGTTATTTGCTTGAGTTATTGGGCGATGGAGTTGATTTATTTGACACTATTTGATATAATTTATTTTATACTTCGCCACGAACAGGAGTCAATACTCTCAAAAACGATGAATTCCTTTATTTCTACTGCTTATCTTGTTTTATATTGATGAATGCGATAAAAAAGTGTTTAGATTATGCTGAAGAAATTGCTATTTGCTTAAAAAAATTTAAATTAGAAAAGTCCTTACTTATATCATATAAAATCTTTGTTAATAATTACTCTGCAACGAAGTACAATTGATTAGATTTTTAAAACTTTAATCATAAAAATCAAAATACCACTCGGTAAGCTCATTGTTTTTATAGTTTATTAAATAAAAAAAATATTATCGTTTTGTTAATAGGTAAAACGGAGCATAATGATAAAGATGTCGGAAGCCTGTCACGACGGACCGAACAAGGCTCAAACTTTTCACGAAATGCACGTACAACGTTATAATAACGTCTCCATTCTCTACGCCGATATTGTGAATTTCACACCCCTTTCCGAAAGACTGTCAGCTTCTGATCTTGTGAGAACTTTAAATGAATTATTCGGGAGATTCGATCAGATTGCGCAGGTAAGTTACGTTCATTCAACCTTTTTTCCTTAATACGTTTTGGTGTAATTACTTTTGAATGTCTCAAATACAAGTTAAAATGCTTTGTTCTGTAGCGGAGGTGGGCCAAGACACCGAAATTCGCCTGTAAACCGAATTATAAGGACGGTTACTTTAAATTTTTTTACTATTTTACTATTTACTATTTTAATATCATATAGATTTAGGTTTAGGTTAAAAGTAAGTACCTACAGGACGTTTCCACGAATAATAGAAATTAATAATTATATGTTAATGTTCACTGGAATTGGACACAATAAAACAACAAATTGTTAACTTGCAACGTTTTAACAATTTGTTGTTTTATTGTGTCCAATTCCAGTGAACATTAACATATTATAAGATATTGGACGTGAACATTATGATTAATTATTAATTATGATACTAAATAATAGTTTTTTAATAATAACAATTTATTTAATGATAACCCATAAAAATTAATTTTTGCAAATCAACTAATTTCTCTATTTATCGACAGGGTATAGCGGCTACATCTATACAATATTGATGGTAATCCGATAGTGTATTGACAACCGCGCTAAAATCTATTGTGGCACACCCTAATGACATTGCCATATCTCCAATGTAGTATGGCACTCATCCTATAGTATATAGTCAAACTTGAAATACACACTTCTAAAAAGTGCAACATTTTCTATACTATACAACAGGGGTGGGCGACCTTTTTTGAAGCAAGGGCGCAATTAAAAATTTTTATGGACGTTGCAGGAGTAACAATACGTAATGACATCATCTATGTTTATCTTTAAAATTCTTTTTAATTCTTTTTTAAACATCTAAAAAAAATTTCACCCTGATCTACAACTTTAAATTCACCTTTAGTGTAAAACAAATAACTTTTAAGCTAACTAACTTTAGTTATCTTCAAAAAAGATTTGGAAGGATAAATTTCGAAATAAAAACACGTACTACGAGCACACGCAATTATTCAGGCCCACCTTTGATGTTACTTTTCATTTAAAAAATACCGCTCTCAAGTTTAGAAGTTAAAGTTTACATTAAGACTTTCAAATAAATAAATACAATTTTCAACTTGAAATTGTGAAGTGTCTATCTAGTAGTAACGTTTAATTTTTATATTTAGAACCGTGCATTTTCTGTCGGTAAATAAAATTAACGATCTGTCGTCAAATTGTGTACTAAAGCAACGGAAACTTTAACTATAGACTCGGATCACGTCAAGTGGACCCCTCATTTCCCACTTGATCATGGAATATAAGTTCAAATATATTTGTTGAAAGTAGTTATTACTAATAATGATCCCTTAAAAAAGTTTTTGAAAATTTTGAATTTTACAATTTTTTTTACAATTAAAATTTTTGTAAGTACTTTTAATTTAAAAATTAATTGTAAAAAATCTGTTGAAGATAACTTAAATGTATTGCGCATATAACTAAAAAAAAAGTATTCGATAATCGTACTGAGAAGTTATTCAAATTTTCATTTGTTTATTTAAATATTAATAAAAAGTATGATAATAAACAAATAAAATTATTTTCTATTTTTTTTTAAATTATAAATATTTTACTATAAGCTCTGAAAATTTCGTTAAGTTATCTTCAACAGCTTTTTTACAATTTATTTTTAATTAAAAGTACCGAAAATTTTTAATTGTAACAAAGTTGTTGTTAAATTCAAAATTTTCAAAAACTTTTTTAAGGTATGATTATAAATAATAACTACTTTCGAAAATATATTTGAACAAGTATTCCATGATCAAGTGGAAAATGAGGGGTCCACTTGACGTGATCCCACTCTATAGTAACATGACGAATTAACGAGAGCAAAACGCAAAAAACAACAATGTGATAGTTAAATTGATTATTACTACAAAATATACAAATAAATACACCTAATCATTTTTTTATATCAAGCTTTGACAGCAAAATCGGTTTCAAACTTGATTAAGATCAATGCAATTATGTTCTTGAATTGATGCATCGGTAATAGAATCAACAAGGAGAAACGACAGTAATTTGTGTTAATGCAATTTTCCGACATAATTGTTTACTTAATCAAAGCTGGAATCTCCATTAAATACATTTTATTGCTACAGGACAATCAGTGTATGCGAATCAAGATCCTTGGGGATTGTTATTATTGCGTTTCCGGACTTCCAGTATCGCGACCTAACCATGCCTACAATTGCGTCAATATGGGCCTACAAATGATCGAAGCCATTTGGTAAGTAAATTTACAACGCCGCTATTATATTTTAAATACAATTACGAGACGGGGCAAAATGACAATCTAAATATTGTTTGCGTAAGAGGCGTATCATCTGACTAATTAATAAACTGAAATTGGAGGAATTTATTAAACTGCGGTTCAGTTTCCCTGTAGGTCAGTTATAATTAATTGAGAAATAATTAAGTTGGATAGTTAATTTACTGTCAATGGAGGCGTCCTTTCGTTTAATTATCAACTGAATTGCCGTCTCTTACATACGACAATTTATGAAAGACAAAGGAACAAATAAAGAGTTGTGTGTCATTTTAAAAGCGATGGAAAGGCAATTAACGTACCCACGAATTTGCAAACTAATAAAGAGCAACCAACTTGTAAGCGAGGAAATATGAAAGTTCGGAATTTTGATCGGCACGTCAGTAATTTTTATTAAATTTATTGCTTCGTTTATAATTTTGTGTCGATGTATTTATACCACAATGGGTTAATAAATTATGTATTTTATAATAAAAAAAATTATATACCGTAAAATCTCTCATGGCAACCATGTCTATAAGAAGACCACCTCTAACATAAAAGCGGGCAGTGTGTTACAGAATAGATATAACGTAATACAATTCTTCTTATAAATTTTTCCCTAAGGCGACCACTTTATAACCCGACCGCGACCGTTAATTGCGCGACCGCTACTTTTCAAAATTACTTAAACTTAGAAAATTTTGTACAGATAATAGCTGTAAAAGCGAGTCAATAAATAAATTAGACGAAAAATCAGTTGAATAATTTCAATCGTTTCCTCTCACTCCCATTGACATGATTATCGTATTTTTTCGCTCCCTCACACTCATTGGTATGGTAAATACGTTTTTCGAACATAAAATCGATATTTGCCAAACTAAATTTAAATATACGATTTGAAAAAACGAAGGAATGCGGGGTATGTGCACATTGGAGTGAAAAGTGTCACATTTTCCCGAGATCGGAATGTGCCAGTTTAAGCTCGAATGTACACACTCGATTTTAAGCATGATTACCAAGCGTCCCGTTTTAACAGGAAAAATATGGTCACGTTAGTTATGGTACGTCTTATTCTGAGTATTTATATTGGTAGATGTGGTGGATATACAGCGTACCCTCCAAAAGTGTTAGAAAAAACGTACGTGTAAACCGACTTAATCTTACATTACACATGATTTTATAAAGTTGGACTAAAAATTACTTAGGTCAGTTATTTTTTTGCCATTTAAGTGTGGGTAATACTGTTGTTTTATATCTTAAAGTAAAGAAATAATTTTCTAAGAATAGTTATATTACAAATAGTTTGAGAACTTGTGATTAAAGACTATAATAAGGTCATTTAATTTATAAAAACTTCAAATCTAAATTTTATTTAAAGAAAGGATTGCAACTATATTTTGTAAATTTGTAGAGACTGCAAGAATTAAAAACTATCGACTTTCCAAAGTTTATCACTTCTAAAAACTAAGGGTGTTTATTAAAAGTGTGTAAAAACTCGAGTAGAAGCACTTTGTATAAAATGACTACACTTTGGAATACTGACATGAGTGATAATCTTTCACAAGTATGCTGTAGAAAATGGATTACAAGCTGAATAAGAAGTTTATAAGATCCACTTTACTAATTTTTGTGTTAATAAAAAAATTTCTGCTAAGTAAATTTGAAAAGAAATAAACATTTATCGTGTGCTAAAAAAGAAGCACATTAGATACGAGAAGTTTGGTTGTTGGCGATAAATTCATATTTGTCGTTTGCGTTCGGAATTTTTGATAAGTAATTTGATCTAAAATTTAAGCATTTCACCAAGGACAGCCTTGAGCACTGATCTAAATGTAATTGAAATCTAACAAATTTTTTAAAGTATGAAATAAGCCTTACTCTGACATTATTATGATAATAACAATCCAAAAACCACATTTTAAAAATAGGTACATGAATTTTCAATAATGTTAAAAATCCTTTTTTATTTTATCTTAATCAGTAAAGAAGTATTGTATGTTATTGTAAGCAAACAAAAAAAACGATTAATTTGCCTTTAAATACTTTGGCATTTTTATATGTAATTCTTTTTATCTTGAATAGAAACAACGGGTCACTAAAATATTGCTACCTTTAACTTTGTGTGGAGAACCTTTTGTTCTAAATGGGATATGCGATTAAAAGCGCTAACCTTTTTAATTAACAGCAATCACCCCTGGTTTGCACTAAGTTTATTCAAAAATTCCCATACTTTTAATGTTTATAAATATTTATCAAAAAAATATAATTGTTCATCAAATATCAAGTTTTCTCGTTAAATTGCAAAAAAAATGGTAAGTAGTTTTATTTTTGCCGGAGTGAAAATTAAAATAAAATTAGACAGTTTTTCTCTTTCTTAATTTTTTTGCAAAATTCACAAATTCAAAAAATCGAAATGGAAATGTATTGGGCCAGATGGTCTCTATTTATAAAAAAATATTAATTTTTAATTTTGCAAGTTACAACCGTGCCATCTTTAAGTTTACATTTAATTGACACACTTTTCCTAGCGGTGATTCCATTTCGTGAAGCTTTATTTGAGATGACTTTTAAGGTCTGAAACGAATTTGCTTTGATGTCATCAGTACTCTGAAAACAGGGTCCTTTCAGCACTGATCATAATTTCGGAAATAAAAAAAATCACAAAGTGCTAAAAAGGCTAAAGAGCTAAAAGAGCTAACGAGGCTGCGGGAGGACAATCATCTAATGTTTAGCAAAAAGATGTTACAAAAAATGTCATACGTAAGGCAGTGCTGCAAACCGAATATCACTAAATATCTCTGTTGGCGCGTAATTCAAAATGATGGATTATTATCTGATCAGACGTCGTAGCTATTTGCAGACAGTATTAGTTATTATTTTCACCAATAAAGAGATGTACCTATTGGGTATTATTAAAATTAATGTTAACTATAAAACGGAACTTTATGTCGTGGAGCATTATCGGATTTATTAATGTATCCACGTTGCTGTAATATTTTTCAAAACTTTAAATTGTTAAAAATGCTTTTTTCTAAAAGAAAAAATACCTCTATTAAAAGAGAGCCCGTTTAGTTTACTTGATAGAAAGCAAACATTGTTGCAGCTTCCACATCCAATTTTTCCAAATTGAACTAAAAAGAGGATCAATGTTTATTAGTCACGGACTTTTTTCGTTCCTATTGCAACAAATTTGCAGTACACAAAATCACAATTAATCCTACAAAACTCTCTGCAAAAATCAGGGTTGTCGGGTTTAGCTTAAAAATTAAAATCCTTTGCGTCCTTTGGTCTTTTTAATTATAAATTCTGAAGAGTTTTCGCTAATTGCATTATTCTCTTTCGAGTTTATGTTTGTGGAATATGAATATGAATTTGAAAGAGGGAATTAAATTAAAAAGATATAATTTTTTATGTGCGATAAAAAAACGAGAATTCTATGTTTCAAGTTTTGAAGTTATGCAATATAATTAAGATTTTCTCCGGTTACGAACGTTACAAAAAACGTAATTTTCTTATTACAGCTTTGTACGAGAAGCAACTGGATTTAATGTGGACATGAGGATAGGAATTCATACCGGAAATGTTCTCTGCGGCGTCTTGGGACTGAGGAAGTGGCAATTCGACGTCTGGAGCGACGACGTTACACTTGCCAATCACATGGAGTCCGGAGGAATCGCCGGGTTAGTTTTTTTCCGGTTACATTTCGTCTCAGTGGTTTCAGTGGTTTCCAACCTTTTTGTACCTGCGCCCCCCTTTAAAAAAAAATTGTTGCGCCCCCTTAATTTTTCTAACAATCTAATTTCATAAATACTCAACTGATATTATAATTTATTTAATGGGCTACAAAATAATATACAATATTATGTAAAAATATACATAAAAATTTTTTGATACCTATTCGACTTTTTTGGTTTGTATTCGAAAATGATATTTTGGAAACAGCTGCATGCCCCACAAGTTGGAAACCACTACTTTAATTGTTCTTTTCATTGAAAAGAATAAAAATTTGAATCTCATATTTTTCGAAAGAATTGTCTTCATATTTCATTTTCTTTGATATGCAATTTAAAAAAAAAAAAACTTGGCAGAAATTTTTTATGAGTTTAATAAAACCCAAACTAGCTAGTCATTATCGTTAAAAGAATTTGCAAGTTTAATATTAGAAAGTTTATAATAAGATTTACTCGGTTTTGTGTTACGATGCATTTTAAGTTTTTAATGGAATTATAATTGAAATTAAGGGTAGCGTTAACCAAAGCTTAAAACTAAAATAAAAGCGATGTGCTAGAAATTTTCTAACTAATTGAAACTTTAGGTCTATTTTTTAACGTTCCGTATAGTAGATGACTAAATGTCACATGCTATACTTGGTGGGGTTTGCCATACCCTGAAAATAAATTAACTGTAATCCTTAAAAGTTAAATGATTGGAAAATTTTAATAACTAATAATGAATAGGTTTAAGTAAATCACATTTATTTATGCAATAGAATAGACTTTAAATAATGAAAATACAAAAAAAATGTTTTCTTGAGTACTAAATTCCAAAGGCACGTGTCAATTACGATACCGAATATTAAGAAATCCTAACAAGAATTTAATTCTTGCCTCCTTATTTAAATACAAATTAATTTCATCAATGAATTTCTTAATAAAAAAGAAAAATATGAAAAATAAGCGTAGCCCCAAAAAGAAATTTTGAGAGCGCAACTACGGTTTTAGAATTAATTAATTTTTTTTAAGTAAATTGATCATTGTTATTTGTGGCGAAAAGCGGATTGTGAACATTCGAGGTCAAAGTGGCACATTCCGATCTCGGGAAAATAAAGCGGGACGCGGGGCGGCGCGCTTCATTTGCTTCCCTCGTTCGGAAATGTGCCACTTTTCTTTCGAACGTGCACATACTTTGCATTCGTGGAAATTCTCTATGTTAATAGCCAATGTTTCAAATCAAAAACATTATTTTATTCAGCTTTGTTGGATTATTTGATTTGAAAAGAAGAAAATTGGTATAGATTAGACTCGGCCAAAAAAATCAACTATTTTTTTTAAATGGAATACCGAAAATATTATTTAGGATGATGAAAAAAAGTTAACGGTAAAATCTGAGCCCTTAAATTTAATATTAAGAAGTCTATCATCGAGAATTTCAATTTTTTTACACCACACGTATCTTTCACTCAAATCTTCTTAACAATACACCTGAGAAATATAAATAATACACATTTTTGAAGAAAATTATATACCCTACAAAAAAGGTATGATTGCAAATTTTCGTACGACAAGCCGTTTCTACGTAATCATGTCTTGAACATTGATTTGTTTTACGATTTGATTTTCAAATTTGGAATTTTGTAATTGGTAAACCATCTGCTTCTAAAGAAGAACGTTATTTACATTATGACGTCTACAAAAAGATCCTATTACTTTTGTTAAATTCACTCTTTCATTTTCCCGAGATCGGAATGTGCCAGTTTAAGCTCGAATGTACACACTCGATTTTAAGCACGATTACCAAGCGTCCCGTTTTAACAGGAAAAATTGGTCACGTTAGTTATGGTACGTCTTATTCTGAGTATTTATATTGGTAGATGTGGTGGATATACAGCGTACCCTCCAAAAGTGTTAGAAAAGACGTACGTGTAAACCGACTTAATCTTACATTACACATGATTTTATAAAGTTGGACTAAAAATTACTTAGGTCAGTTAGTTTTTTGCCATTTAAGTGTGGGTAATACTGTTGTTTTATATCTTAAAGTAAAGAAATAATTTTCTAAGAATAGTTATATTACAAATAGTTTGAGAACTTGTGATTAAAGACTATAATAAGGTCATTTAATTTATAAAAACTTCAAATCTAAATTTTATTTAAAGAAAGGATTGCAACTATATTTTGTAAATTTGTAGAGACTGCAAGAATTAAAAAAAAACTATCGACTTTCCAAAGTTTATCACTTCTAAAAACTAAGGGTGTTTATTAAAAGTGTGTAAAACTCAGTAGAAGCACTTTGTATAAAATGACTACACTTTGGAATACTGACATGAGTGATAATCTTTCACAAGTATGCTGTAGAAAATGGATTACAAGCTGAATAAGAAGTTTATAAGATCCACTTTACTAATTTTTGTGATAATAAAAAAATTTCTGCTAAGTAAATTTGAAAAAAATAAACATTTATCGTGTGCTAAAAAAGAAGCACATTAGATACGAGAAGTTTGGTTGTTGGCGATAAATTCATATTTGTCGTTTGCGTTCGGAATTTTGATAAGTAATTGATCTAAAATTTAAGCATTTCACCAAGGACAGCCTTGAGCACTGATCTAAATGTAATTGAAATCTAACAAATTTTTTAAAGTATGAAATAAGCCTTACTCTGACATTATTATGATAATAACAATCCAAAAACCACATTTTAAAAATAGGTACATGAATTTTCAATAATGTTAAAAATCCTTTTTTATTTTATCTTAATCAGTAAAGAAGTATTGTATGTTATTGTAAGCAAACAAAAAAAAACGATTAATTTGCCTTTAAATACTTTGGCATTTTTATATGTAATTCTTTTTATGTTGAATAGAAACAACGGGTCACTAAAATATTGCTACCTTTAACTTTGTGTGGAGAACCTTTTGTTCTAAATGGGATATGCGATTAAAAGCGATAACCTTCTTAATTAACAGCAATCACCCGGGTTTTGGGCACTAAGTTTATTCAAAAATTCCCATACTTTTAATGTTTATAAATATTTATCAAAAAATATAATTGTTCATCAAATATCAAGTTTTCTTGTTAAATTGCAAAAAATGGTAAGTATTTTATTTTGCCGGAGTGAAAACTAAAATAAAATTAGACAGTTTTCTCTTTCTTAATTTTTTGCAAAATTCACAAATTCAAAAATCGAAATGGAAATGTATTGGGCCAGATGGTCTCTATTTATAAAAAATATTAATTTTTAATTTTGCAAGTTACAACCGTGCCATCTTTAAGTTTACATTTAATTGACACACTTTTCCTAGCGGTGATTCCATTTCGTGAAGCTTTATTTGAGATGACTTTTAAGGTCTGAAACGAATTTGCTTTGATGTCATCAGTACTCTGAAAACGGGCGTCCTTTCAGCACTGATCATAATTTCGGAAATAAAAAAATCACAAAGTGCTAAAAAGGCTAAAGAGCTAAAAGAGCTAACGAGGCTGCGGGAGGACAATCATCTAATGTTTAGCAAAAGATGTTACAAAAATGTCATACGTAAGGAAAGTGCTGCAAACCGAATATCACTAAATATCTCTGTTGGCGCGTAATTCAAAATGATGGATTATTATCTGATCAGACGTCGTAGCTATTTGCAGACAGTATTAGTTATTATTTTCACCAATAAAAAGATGTACCTATTGGGTATTATTAAAATTAATGTTAACTATAAAACGGAACTTTATGTCGTGGAGTATTATCGTATTTATTAATGTATCCACGTTGCTGTAATATTTTTCAAAACTTTAAATTGTTAAAAATGCTTTTTTCTAAAAGAAAAAATACCTCTATTAAAAGAGAGCCCGTTTAGTTTACTTGATAGAAAGCGAACATTGTTGCAGCTTCCACATCCAATTTTTCCAAATTGAACTAAAAGAGGATCAATGTTTATTAGTCACGGACTTTTTTCGTTCCTATTGCAACAAATTTGCAGTACACAAAATCACAATTAATCCTACAAAACTCTCTGCAAAAATCAGGGTTGTCGGGTTTAGCTTAAAAATTAAAATCCTTTGCGTCCTTTGGTCTTTTTAATTATAAATTCTGAAGAGTTTTCGCTAATTGCATTATTCTCTTTCGAGTTTATGTTTGTGGAATATGAATATGAATTTGAAAGAGGGAATTAAATTAAAAAGACATAATTTTTTATGTGCGATAAAAAAACGAGAATTCTATGTTTCAAGTTTTGAAGTTATGCAATATAATTAAGATTTTCTCCGGTTACGAACGTTACAAAAAACGTAATTTTCTTATTACAGCTTTGTACGAGAAGCAACTGGATTTAATGTGGACATGAGGATAGGAATTCATACCGGAAATGTTCTCTGCGGCGTCTTGGGACTGAGGAAGTGGCAATTCGACGTCTGGAGCGACGACGTTACACTTGCCAATCACATGGAGTCCGGAGGAATCGCCGGGTTAGTTTTTTTCCGGTTACATTTCGTCTCTTTAATTCAGTGGTTTCCAACCTTTTTGTACCTACGCCCCCTTTTAAAAAAAATTGTTGCGCCCCCTTAATTTTTCTAACAATCTAATTTCATAAATACTCAACTGATATTATAATTTATTTAATGAGCTACAAAATAATATACAATATTATGTAAAAATATACATAAAAATTTTTTGATACCTATTCGACTTTTTTGGTTTGTATTCGAAAATGATATTTTGAAACAGCTGCATGCCCCTGACAGTTCCTGGAAACCACTGCTTTAATTGTTCTTTTCATTGAAAAGAACAAAAATTTGAATCTCATATTTTTCGAAAGAATTTCTTCATATTTCATTTTCTTTGATATGCAATTTAAAAAAAAAAAACTTGGCAGAAATTTTTTATGAGTTTAATAAAACCCAAACTAGCTAGTCATTATCGTTAAAAGAATTTGCAAGTTTAATATTAGAAAGTTTATAATAAGATTTACTCGGTTTTGTGTTACGATGCATTTTAAGTTTTTAATGGAATTATAATTGAAATTAAGGGTAGCGTTAACCAAAGCTTAAAACTAAAATAAAAGCGATGTGCTAGAAATTTTCTAACTAATTGAAACTTTAGGTCTATTTTTTAACGTTCCGTATAGTAGATGACTAAATGTCACATGCTATACTTGGTGGGTTTGCCATACCCTGAAAATAAATTAACTGTAATCCTTAAAAGTTAAATGATTGGAAAATTTTAATAACTAATAATGAATAGGTTTAAGTAAATCACATTTATTTATGCATTAGAATAGATTTTAAAATTAATGAAAATACAAAAAATCTTTTCTTCAGTAGTAAATTCCAAAGGCACGTGTCAATTACGATACCGAATATTAAGAAATCCTAACAAGAATTTCATTCTTGCCTCCTTATTTAAATACAAATTAATTTCATCAATGAATTTCTTAATAAAAAGAAAATATTATGAAAAATAAGCGTAGCCCCAAAAGAAATTTTGAGAGCGCAACTACGGTTTTAGAATTAATTAAATTTTTTTAAGTAAATTGATCATTGTTATTTGTGGCGAAAAGCGGATTGTGAACATTCGAGGTCAGTGGCACATTCCGATCTCGGAAAATAAAGCGGGACGCGGGCGGCGCGCTTCATTTGCTTCCCTCGTTCGGAAATGTGCCACTTTTTTTCGAACGTGCACATACTTTGCATTCGTGGAAATTCTCTATGTTAATAGCCAATGTTTCAAATCAAAAACATTATTTTATTCAGCTTTGTTGGATTATTTGATTTGAAAAGAAGAACATTGGTATAGATTAGACTCGGCCAAAAAAATCAACTATTTTTTTTAAATGGAATACTGAAAATATTATTTAGGATGATGAAAAAAAGTTAACGGTAAAATCTGAGCCCTTAAATTTAATATTAAGAGGTCTATCATCCAGAATTTCAATTTTTTTACACCACACGTATCTTTCACTCAAATCTTCTTAACAATACACCTGAGAAATATAAATAATACACATTTTTGAAGAAAATTATATACCCTACAAAAAAGGTATGATTGCAAATTTTCGTACGACAAGCCGTTTCCACGTAATCATGTCTTGAACATTGATTTGTTTTTACGATTTGATTTTTCAAATTTGGAATTTTGTAATTGGTAAACCATCTGCTTCTAAAGAAGAACGATACATACTTTTGAAAAAAATTAGACGCTCTACAAAAAAGATCCTATTACATTTTTCGTTAAATTCACTCTTTCAAAAGTTATTCAGTTCTTTTTTCCGAGATCGGAATGTGCCACTTTGAGCTCGAATGTGCACACTCGGTTTTAAGCACAATTAACAAGCGTCCTGTTTTAACAAGAAAAACATTGATCACGTTAATTATACTCCACTTCGTACACGGAAGGTTAAAACCAATAAGATAGAAGATTAATAAAAGGCTAATGTGTTAAAATATCTTGCGTTCAAGATAGAATTTGATAAAGAATTTAGACGAAGTCAAAAGAAAAAAGAAAAATATAAATTGCTTAAATTAAGATCTAAATGTAGAACATTAAGAAAAAACCACCACCAATTAATTTTATCTTTAAAAAATTACACTCGTTATTAATTATTTAAAGAAGCGCCAGTTTATTCGTTTTAATTACATAAAATCTCAGGTAAAGGTGGAGTTTTCTTTCATCTGGGAAAAAATGTAATAAATTTTATTAAGTAATTAGATCAACGACGACAGAAAATGCCGACAAAAAGCAACAAGTGTTAACAAAACGCAATGCTCTATAGTCTCTCTGTTTCACTTGATATTATTTCGTTAAAAAGAGTAAAAAAGTAATTTCATGGAAATAATTTTATTTTTGCAAAAATAGTTTTTGTATCAGATACCGTTGTAACATTTTTTGTTATAGACAATAAAGTGGTTGTTATTAATACTATTTTTAGCTTTTGATTAGCATTAGAAATTTTAAAAATACAGATACTTATACACGTACTTACATTCATCAGAGTAGTTTTTTAGACATTAATATTCCATATTTTTGACCTTTAAATTATTACATGCCAAGAAAAATAAATAATATTAATTTTAGAAAATATTTTTAATTTAATATTAATCTATATGTAAAGTATACGTTTTGTGTTACTTATGTTTAATATCAAGTGAAGTCGAATCAGGTGCGCATCCATTGGGAGGGCTACCGAATAAATGGCAACTACTTGTTCATTTTTTTTAGAAATAAACGCTTTCGCATTTAAGGCTTTCGGTTCCTAGCAAAAGTATGTAAAAACATCTTTTCAAATAACCATAAAACTAAAATATGTGCAAAGTTACCTATTTATTAAATAACAAAAAAAATTTTTTTCTCAAAAAAACTTTGTCAAATTGGTCATTTTACACTCATATTGCGTATACCACAATTTTACAGCCTTTTCCATTTTCCTTTTAAGCCTTTAAAAGTACACGTTTGCATAGTGGGAATTCCAATCGGTAAAAAAGATTACTTTTTAACTTATATAATTACACAGCTCTACAAAAAAAAAATTGTGTTGCCCTGGATGTCTTTGCAAATTTTTATGTTTTCAAGTGCCCAAATTACGAATATATTCATGAAAGTACTGAATGTGCTCTTGTTTTCATGATATTTACATACCTTATATTTTGAACAATTATCGGTTTGTTAGTAATAAAATATATTTTCTGTCATGATTAGGCTTCTGCGCAACTTTTTCGCGCATATTAACATCACGTGATCCCCACTCTCAGACCCCTTGCTCCGCCTGTAAGAAATTCTTTAACAGTCGGTAAAGCCAATGTAATAAGGGAGTCGTTGGTGAGTAGAGACAAAATCAGACTTCCACCATTACATATTAAGTTAGGAATGATAAAGTAATTTGTAAAAGCGTTGGACAAGGAAGGAGATTGTTTTAATTACATTTGTAGAAAATTTCCGAAGCTTAGTATGGAAAAATTGAAAAGTGGAATTTTTGATGGCCCTCAAATACGGAAATTGATGAAAGACACAGATTTTATTAAAGTTATGACTGTTTCGAAAAGTAAAGCTTGGAAAAGTTTTGTGTTGGTGGTTGAAAATTTCTGGGTAACCATATAGCACCAAATTATGAAGAAATTGTGAAAAATATTATAACGGGCACGGTGATCGAGATACTCATGCGACCATGAGATATTGAGTAAACGGATATATCTCAATATCTCTTAAGCCACGACTAACTAGAGGTTTCTATCTGAGTTACCTTGAATTGGCCATATCTCTGCAGAGCAGATTTATCTCGAATACTCTAGTAGCCAGATAACAGATACCACAACACATATATAAACTCCGCGGTACTCCTACACAGCAGTCTAAGTCAACAGTTGTACGTGAATGTCAATGTTCTTAACTCCACTCGGTGAATTTACAAGGTGAGCGCTATCGCTATCGGTATAGATGTAAACAACATACGAGTGTCAATCGTTTAAATAAATATACGAGTGTAAATAAATTAGTTAGTGTATTAGAACCGTAAGTTAGTTAGTTAGTAAATAAATAATTGTTAAGTGCTAGTGTTTAAGTTATTGGTGAAGGAGAATTGGTTTATTATTTTGTGTTAATAAATCGTAATTGTAAATTAAGTGGCCAACTGTGTGTTATTATTCACAACCCGAGTTCGAACCGCTTTTCCTCTCGTTGGATATTGGATTTGGATGGGGAAATCCGTTACAATATGCTGACAAACTTTCAGACTCTAGGAACAAATATGAGTATCAAGTTATACTGTCTCCGCAATCATCTGGATAAATTTCCGGATAATTTAAGAAATTATAGTGCTGAACAGGGAGAGCGGTTCCATCAGGATCTAAAAGTGATAGAGGAAAGGTATCAGGGTCGATGGAATTGTCCATGATGGCAGATTACTGCTGGTCTTTAAAAAGAGATTGTTCCTAAAAAATTATAAAAGAGAAGCTCATAAAAGGCGTTTTATGGAAATATAACATATGTTTTTGACATTTTCCTGTCTATTTACTTCGATGTATTCTAATTTTTTCAAACAAAACGGACATTATAAATATATCTGTTATTTCATTTCTTGTTTTCCGATTTGTGTAATGTAAAATGAAAATAAAGATTTAAAAGAAAACGAAAGCAAATCTTACAAAATCATTGATAGTTTCATGAATTGTGAGCATAAATATATCCAAAATCAATTTTATTTCTAGGGCAACAAAACCACTGTAGACCAGTGTTATACATTGATTTCTTTGTCAACATTTTTTAAGCTAAAGTGAACGTTTCGAAAATCAAAATTTATAAAGAAAATGATCTTGAAACTCTAAGGACTCCGTTCGTGTATTTATTTTCACCACTCGTTAGAGATTATTTTGATTTTTACCAAAAGCGAGCTAAAAACAGACTTACTCCCGCCGCAATCTGGCCCGCTTATATGTAGGTGTAGTTGTTTAACGATATCGCGGCTTCTTGAGTATTCTAGTAAGTTCTCCGTTTGAACGATGCGTGCGTTCTAGGCCGCGGACTTCTTGTGTTTATCTCGAACGTTTGCCCAGATAAGTCTAGCGTATTCGTTACAATAGGGGAGGGTGGCCTAAAGCGGGTAGGTAGCCCAAAGCGGGTAACGGCCCTTATATGGATATGTTATATATTAGCTAAAATTTATATATTTATTTACAATGCCAGTATCCAGTCTAATTGATGTCATACTACTTTAGACACCTAAGTTGCTTAATAACGCCAAAAAATTTAATAATTTTGTAAAATGTTTGAAATTAATTTCACTTCAATTGCTACTAAAACCCTTTACATTAACCCATTTTTTATAATGGGGTTTTCTTTTACAATAAACTAGTTTTATTATTTGACTAAATATTTTAATATCCATCCATTATTTTTTACGTTAATGTATCAAAACTAAGAAATGTGTGTTTGAGCAAAGCGGGTAGGTACCCTCTTTGCTTGCACCAGAAGGAGTAATTTTATTATAATTGTTAGGAACTAGTTGATATGAATAAATTGGTATTAAAAATAAGTGATTTAAAGTGTTGAAGCAATTAAGATTTAAAAACAATGGTAAATTGAAGTAATATTAAGATTGGAACAAATTAGCAGTTATAATATGAAAATGCTTAATATAACTTAATACTAATGTTACTGTCAAGAACATGTCAAGTGTAGATAATTTTTTTTAAAGGTTTTTATTAATCCGATTGGCTTATGAGAGCCTACCCGCTTTAGGCCCCACTGTCGGGCAAAGTCGTTAATTTCTCACATTTTATATTTTTGAATTTATTTCTACAATTAAAGCAAAAATGTAGGTAATTATTTTTTTTTATAAAATTAAAGTTTAATAATTATATTACGTAAATCTAAAAAAGAAACCCTTTTTTTTTAGCCGAAGTGGTTCATATTAATCGGTGAACCTTAACCTACCCGCTTTAGGCTATCTTCCCCTATATTATAAATGTGTATTTAAAAAACGCAGAAAAACTAGAAAAATTGTGTCACCTAAAGAATTCGGGTACCAAGGTACTCTTAATATTGAACAAGCTCTTGTTTGCCTTTATTAATTAATTTTTACCTTTATTTTTATTTCTTCCAAAAGTCAATGTAGGGTTTGACGTAAAATTGACTAAATATCGATAACCTGGCTGGAATTTAAAATACATATAAGCACGGACAGATTAACAAATATACTTTAAAAGTACAGAAGGGTACCCGGGTACTCGATTATTGACGCATGGATTAATTCAATCACTTGTTGCATTTTCTATGATAAAATTTGTTCTAAATCTAAAACAATTTTGATTTCAATTAAAAAATCAATGTAAAAAAATGCGTCTATCTTTAACTCTATTTACCACTTTTCACTAAAATGTGCAGATACTCGAACCTGGATTCAAATTAATTTATAGTTAATTTTTAACAAAAAATATTATTTATAATAAATCAGGTGAACTAGTCAAGAGTGCATATTTTGGTCAAATGTGGCACATTTCTGATTGAGGAAAATCTTAGAAAGTGCCTACTTTTAATTTTAATGAAGTATAAAATATATCTTATCAAAAAATTTATTCATCCGTCTTATTAAATTACAAAAAGTTAAAAAAAACGTTGATTAAATTTGGTTTCGAATATTGAAAAAAGCAACAAATTAAATTAAAAATCGTAATGTTTACCAAAATAAATCAAAAACGTAGATTGTTAAGTCCACCACGAACAAAACCGCGCTTTCAATTTACTTGTAATCTTCAGAAACAAACAACAATTTGTATATTACGGCAAGCACCAAATTAATGTTAACACAAATAAGAAATTAACGAGGCAGTAACGGATATTTGGTATTAAATCACGTCTGGTTGACATCTCAGGAAGTACCAGAATTAATTTAACTATCGACGTTCAGGAGTAATTCAGTTTATCTTTCCTGATGATCAGTAGATAGTTCGCGATTGACTTCATTACACCAAGCGAGGACGAATTTCCAGTTCGTGACTGGATACACAAATTTAGGAAACTCATTTGCTTTACGTCGCTGACAAAACGGACTTAAAAGGGACGTCGCTTGTACATGAGCTTTTCCTATGTACAATAAACAAACGTGTTCCGTGTGTTAAAATTGCGAACGTAAGAGGTTTCACTAAATTTCATAATGTAAAAATACCATTTTATCCTTTCACCAAGTTTGAATAAATTTATGAAATCTTTTGACTGCAGGCAGATGTATAAACTACATTCAATTTCTGCGACTTCATTTTTATTATAAAATATTTTAAATTCTAACTTCGTTTGTGAATTTTCTTCTAAAAACATAACACACAAAAAAGTAAATATAAAATTTCCTTAAAATACTAGATGAAAAACTAAATTGATTGCGTAGGTGTAAACATTTTTGAGCGACTACAAAAAAATAATTTATCTTAAAATAAGAAGGCTACTTTGTTTTTATTAACATTCCTTTTTAATAAATCTTTCTTCTTTTTTACATGAAAACATGGAATTTTGTGAATAATGTTAAAAAAATAAACGAGCTTCACATGTGGCGACACTTTTGCATTAACGAGGAAATAATAAATAGTATGCCAAACTAAATATGAGTTTTGGTTCAACCCAAGCGCGGAAAAGTCGTAAAATCCGGGATATAGCTCTGCTATTTTTTGTACTGTACGAGATTTTCCTCTGAAAGATTTATTATGTGCCGCAATTTACGATTTTAAAGTGTCGATGTTTTTTTGCTTTTATGAAAATGTTTTAACGTAAAATAATCAATAATGAAAGTAATCAATGTTCAGTAGTTTGTAAATAATAATAGCACAGGGTGATTTTATTTTCCAGAAATTGAGCATTTTAAAAATACGTTTTTATTGTTGGATTAAAACGAGAACCCATAAAACATCCGGCAAAAAACGCTGAATGTAGCTCGTAAAGTAAATGTTTCGTATTGACAAACCCATAAATACGAAATACATTTACCAAAATTGGTAAATATGTCCAAAATGGTGTGTAATGCGATATCTTTTTTTTTTATAGAAGAGTTCACGTCACTAGTGCAACCCTTCTTCAGTTAGGAGACCGATTTGAAGTGGAACCCGGTGATGGAAAAAGTCGTGATGGATATTTGGCTGACCATAAAATAGAAACCTACCTTATCATTCCTCCAAAAGTAAGCATTTTTTAAATACAATTCTTCTTAAAAAAAGCGATGTACACGCGTTAGAAGTTATACTTCTTTGTCGTTACTAAATTAAATATAATCATGTGTTATATTGGGTACCTTGTGTTTGTGTATAACTATATATATACCAGTAGTTTTCGAATTATATTGTACCTTAGAAAAATCGAATCTTGGCGCCAGCGACTGTTCACCTATTCCTTAATTTACACTGTAGATGAGTTCCGGAATAACACGTATAAATTGAAAACAGTAAAATATTCTTAAATTGTTCAGTAATTTAATAATTTTTTTGATGTAATTACTTAAGATTGCCTAATAACGGTGGCTCCTAAAAATTTTTGACCAAAAGATCTGAAAACTAGAATCTTGGAGCTTTAAAAAGCATTTTTTAAATTTTAGATACGACCATTTTTCACTGAAATACAGTCTGTCAAAAATCACCAAAATATTAAAAAAAATTTCTCGATTCTTTAATTTTTTCCTTTAGTGTAAAATAGCGATATCTAACAATTGGTGATTCTTAGAAAAAAAAGTATAAACACAATTTTTGTAGATAATTTAAAGATCTATAATTTTTGTCTGAACTGCTTTTTTGATAAAACTTACCGTTTTCGAAAAAAATCTAAAAAACCTCAAATTTTGACCTTTGACCCCGAATAATTTTATTAGCACACATAGGATCGATAAGAACTTTTGACACTTTATTTCTAATGGTGTACCCACACAGTAAAAAATTTCGGTGTAAAGTTGGACCCGGCGACTTTTACACGGCCGTGTGAGTGTGAAATTCTGGTGTGAAATTGCCTTCGTGTAAAATTTTCACTTGAATAAATTTCACACAGTGTAATTTACTGTGTTTTACACCGTTCCGTGTTATTATTTATAATTTAACCAATTAAATTACTATTAGTGGTTTCTAATCTATGAAAATATATTATTTGGCGCGATATTCAAACGACTAGTTATAGACTTATAATATATTTATAAATAAATGAATAAATTATAAAAAATATAAATAAAATTATCGATAATTATTTTACTTTTTTTAATATTTTCATGAATTTTGTGATTCAAATTACAATTACTCCTTAAAATAATATAATCTAATATCGTATGAGCCCGAAACTACACAATCAAATTATATTTATTGATAAAAAATTATCATGAACTGCATTTACACGCAGCATGGTATAAAATTAAGGATTCACACCGTTCAGAATTTTATACTACACTTAGTGCGATTTTTACACCGTACGTGTAAAAAATCATATTCTCGTTAGAAAATTTGCAACAAGAATGTAAACATTCAAGTTGTTACAGGCCCAGGGAAATCTATTAAATACAATAAAATAATTGAAAATTTATCTAATTATACGGTGAATCCTATGTTAGAGAGTATTGATAAAAATGAAAATGTTTGTAATGTTAAATATTTAACGTATGGTCATCAATATAAAATTAAATATTTTATTACTGTTAGAGACGAAAATGAGTTACCAGTTTTTGCTCAGATTCGTTCTTTATTTGTTTATAATAATATTCCATTTGCTGTTTGTGCGCTGTGGGAGACTGTAGATTTTGAAGATACATTCAATGCCTATTTAATTAAACAAAATAATACAGAATCTATCGTTATCGTAAATTTATCATCGTTAAGTCATGAAGAACCTTATGAAAGCCACAGGAGTATAAGTGGTAAAGATTTATTTATAATATGTGATAATTGTTTCATAATAAATAATTATAAAAATCTTAAAAGTAATTGATTGTAAATATATTTTCATAGATTAGAAACCACTAATAGTAATTTAGTTAGTTAAATTATAAATAATAACACGGAACGGTGTAAAACAGTAAATTACACCGTGTGAAATTTACTAAAGTGAAAATTTTACACGAAGGCAAATTTACACCAAAATTTCACACTCACACGGCCGTGTTAAAGTCGCCGGGTCCAACTTTACACCGAAATTTTTTACTGTGCAAGGTCTCAACCAAAATTTAGCTATGTCGAGATTTTTGTTATTTGAAATGTCTATTTTGACCGGATTAAAAACAGTTGTAAATTTTTTTAGTAGGTACATCCTTTTATCAAAAAAATACTACTTATATATCATGTAAAAGTAGGTAAATATGATTTATAAAAATGTATATGCATTAGCTAGGTTTATTTTCATTGAAATTAATGACTGAATTATGCACATTTTAATAAATACGAGGATGTGCACATTTGAGTAAAAAGTGACACATTTCCTAGCGAGGGAAGTAACCGAAGGGCGACGCGGAGGGCGAGCTTTATTTTCCCGAGATCGGAATGTGCCATCAAATGTGCACACCCGGTATTAAACACGATTCACAATAATTAATTTACTTTCTTAGATGACTATCTTCATACTGTCGAATTTTCGTTAGTTGTGCGCGCGCAACTTCCTGCCTGCTATAATTTTAATTTTAACGCGCCAAAAGAAATATAACTTCAAAAATGAGAAAAATTAATATAAACAAATTTAATAAGTACGAAGATGTGCACATTCGAGCGAAAAGTGGTACATTTCCGAAAGAGGGAAGCAAATGAAGCCGACGCGTAGAGGCATACTTTATTTTCTGAGATCAGAACGTGCCACTTGAGCTCGAATGTGCACACTGGGTTTTAAGCATTACTCACAATAATTAATTTACTTTCTTAGACGACTATCTTCATACTGTCGAATTTTTGGTAGCTGTGCGAGCGCAACTTTCGTTGTCTGCTAAAATTTTACTCTCAAACGCCAAAAGAATTTTAAAAATGAAACTTTCCATTATAAATTATATTTTGATTATTCCAATAATATAAAATGTAATTCTTTAAAAGTTTAAATGTCGAATAAATTAAGAGTTCGAACTGTAATCGACTGCTTTGTCTTCGAATTCAAGTTTGATTTGATGGTAAGAAAATTTATAAAGTAAAATATTGGCATTGATGTTCTATTATAATTATAATTGCATTTTTAAATAAATTTAAATAAATCAAATAATTTTGTAAAGCATACGTTCAGTTGGAGTTTATCGAAATTGTATCTAAATTGTATTTGTGGTAGTATGTACTTACATACATATATAAAATATTACATAGAATGCTTTTAGAAAAAGTTTTCGGATCCTTAAACATGCTAGAATAACAGAAGTCAACGGGGATCTTGACGTTCAATATTATTAGTTTTTTTTTGGGTATTTCAAACTCTTTTATTATGAAAATGACATTACTTTTTTTCATCAAGTTCAAATTTTTCACAAATCAATTTTTCTCTAAATTGCTTATTTACTGGATCAGTTTGTATTTATAATGTGAAAATATGAAATTCTTCGTTATTGATTTTTAGGTGTGATAAATATTTTTTAGTTTTTAAACCAGGCTATAAAATTGTATATAAAACTATTTAATTATGTTATTTGACGATCCAACGTAAATTTATGTAATTAAGATATTTTACATTTTTAATTCAGAAATGTATTTTTAATAGCCGCTATATATTTTTTTTTCACAATTGTAAACGTGATATTAAACTTGCTCCGTATAATTTAATGTTTATACTATACATCCACAGAAGATCGCACTTAAAGCGAGAGAGATGTTCCAGTAAGTTCTAACGCTAAACGAAATAGCGTTAAACGTGTTCATTTTAAATTCAGGTAAATTAACTTAAATTGTAAACTGTTTTGAACCTACAAGCAACCGCTTTATATCGAATCAGCGTTAGTCGACGCCTTACTTCAAAACGAAAAATTATTATTACTAATTTAAGTATAATGAGATGATGATAACTTATTTTTAGTTTTTCTCCTTCCTCAAGATTGAACAATATGATTTTTAGATCTAATTTCATTCTTGTCATTTCTTTATAAGAATAGGCACTCCTCAAAAATAGATCTTGATAATAATGTAAATATATTTGAGGTGGCATCAACTTTACAAAATTGAAAAAAATAAGAAATACCTAACTGATTTTTTGGTCCGTTGCTAATCGGTAAAAGAAAGAACATTAAAAAAGATATTGAATTACAATTTTTTTCACAATTTTAAAAAGAACAAAATGTTATTTTTTTCTTTGCAAAGTTTGATAAATGATGAAATCGTTCATATTATCGTGCGTAACAATAAATTCATTTATGCAAAAAAATGTGTTGTAAGAAAATCCTTAATCAAAGTTTATTACAAGGTCTAGGCAGTGTCATTATTACTTATTAGAAATTCGATAAAAAAAACCCTGCAAAAGACGTTATTCGTAATTCTTCAATTACAATATCATTAATTCCTTTGTATGTATTCTTTTTGTCAACGTTTGCATGATGTTATACAAGGGCAATCAATCACAGTTTTCCGGACAATTTGAAAACGCAAAAAACAAGCAATTCTCGATAAGAGAATTGGACAGAATATGATGGATAATTTTCCAGCAAATGTAAAAATTCATATTTAGTTTAACGCGGAGCAGAAGTAGATCTGTCCATAAGGAAAACAATGTTAATTGCGACCGTGTTTCCGGCTGAACTAGGAGAGAATGGGGCAAGAGTGGCCCCTTAAGCTTTTGAAAAAAAAAGTATGCAAAACTGTCCAAAATTTTGATGTTTAGTATTTGTAAAAGAAACTTTGGTTATAGTACATCTGGTTAGCATAAAAATCTAAAATAAAAAGCAAGTCGTTTTTCAGAAAAACATATTATTTTTAAATATTTAATTTGTCTCCTCTTGCCCCAGCAACGGGGCAAGAGGAGACACGCACTTTGTTACAATAATGAAATAAATAAATTATTCACAAAATTATCTGCACATATCATAAATTTATCCTTGCGAATTACAGTCAGTGCAAGCCATATGGAATCATTTTTGGCATGCCAAAATGTACCCATTCGTCCGCAGAATCAATGTACAGGTAGCCCTCTTACAACACGGCATTTTATAGGAACCTATCTACCGTGTTATAGGAGGGTTACCTATATTTACCGTCATAAATGAAGCAGGCAGTGTCCTACCCTGAAACATTACAACATCTTGTGTCTACTTTTGCCCCTAAATGAAGCTCAACTTTTAAATATATGGCACACCACTATATTTTTTGATTATCTGGTCAAAACATGTGGCAAGTTGCAGGTTAGGAATACCACGGTAAGTTGGCGATAGTTTAATGTACCTATATTTTTATCATCTACTGTAATAATCGCATTTCTTTCAACTTCAACATTATATGAAACAAAAAAATTATCTTATACTACTAAAAATGCAGAAAAAATAACACTTTTAACGTATCCACCAGGGACTCTCAAATACATAAACACACTATGATCGATAATAAAAAAGTTGGATTTTATAAAGTGGTAAATTTTGAGATGTCTACTCTTGCCCCCGTGGCCACTCTTGCCCCACTCACCCTATAAGGAATTATGGAAAAAAAATTTATACGTAGAATTTTTAGGCAAAGTTCTGGGGATATATCGAGCTACTTTTTTGAAATTAGCTTTTGAAATTAGTTTTTTTTTTTGATGATATAAATGCAACTACTCGAAATAGACCAATTTTCAAAATTCTAACTCGAGACATCCTTCAAAATTATCATACAATTACATTGCCGAAAAAATAGATAGTTTTTCGAGGTTTTAAACATTATATTATCAATTGTCGATAATGTGTAATTTTATTTTTAATAAATAGTTTAATAATGCGTAAAATAGGGAACTTTTTATTTTTAATATTGCTATGATTTAGATCAATTTAGTAAGTTCAATGAATTACAAATTTATACAAATATTTAAATATTTAATTTTTTATTAATCATTTTTGTAAGAAACGTATAAATATTTACTTAAACTGTTTTGGGGTTGCACTAATTTTTGTAAAAAAACCGGTGGGTGTACTTTTGTACGCGCATTAAAAGTTATACTTCTTTGGCGCAACAAAATTAAATATAACCACGTGTTAAAATTAATATTAATAATTTTAATAAATACGAGGATGTGCGCATTTGAGCTCAAAGTGGCACATTTCCGAGATCGAAATATGCCACTTTGAGCTCGAACGTGCACACTTGGTTTTAAGCATGATTCACACGCCAAGAGAGGTATAACTTCAAAGCTCAAAATTTTTACTCCTGCTCAGCCTTGTTAGAAATAGATAAATAAAATAATTTGTAGAGGGGTCGAGCTGTAGTAGAGCGTAATATAGTATAGAGTAAGAGTAAGTTTTCTGGTTGTGTGACATTAGAGACACTTTTAATTTTCTTATTTTCTCACACAGTTGTTGAATATATTTTTATATTTGTAATAAATCTGAACAAGCCTTTGTTATCATTTCTTTCGAATTTTGATATTTAACAAACGACTTGAGAATATGCAATGCATTATCTTGTAACTTGACAATAGGGTTTCTCGTTTTATTAGATCAAAAGCTGGTAAACATTGACGTCACCGCTACAGGCTTTTAAGTACATTGCAAGAAGCACAAAAATAAATAGTGCATTTTTCTAGCTTCCATCCATACCAAACAGTATCCCCAGAGGTTGTAAATATAGCTTAAAGTCTACAATTTCACTGTCTCAAGATAACGCCTGAAAGAACTTACTCAAATCTCTTAGGATCTCGTTAATCCGCAGATACATTGCAAAGTCTCTAGAAATATCATGCTTCATGTATAATTTTAGCGCACATATCTTAAAAAAAATATAATTTGAAGTAATTTTTCAGAAACCGGATAAAGACTCCCAAAACGGAAATGCGAAAAATCTCGTACCGGTTGGCGAGAGAAATAACAGCATCGTCGGGGATGTAAGTATGAATGGTCCAGGCTCAGGATTTGCCACACCTGGAGGACCACCAACTCGAAATCGACATTCTAGTAAAATGACTAAATATGTCGAGTGTTGGGGTGCCGATAAACCATTTGCTAATATTGCTGAAGCAACTATCGCCAAAAATATTGAACATATGGTAAGTTTAATTTTTAAACTTTTGCTGTCTTTGATATTTTTTTGTTAATTTACAGAGTGTGGCGATGATTGAATCGAACTTAGTTGCTGATAGGATTACATGTTTAGAATGTCAGTAAGTATTGTTTTATTTCCATCGTTTTAAATTAATTAGTATAGGTACTATATTTGGTTATATTTTTAAAGGTTTTACATGAACCTCTAAATGCATTTACTTGAGGATTAATTAGATAAAGTTTACAATTTTGGTTATCATTAAATTATTCATTTATACCAGCAGGTTAATAATAATGTTAATTTTAAAAAATTCTTTGAAAATATTCCAATAAGCTTGAAGTTATAAATACAGTGCTGTGAATAAGTCTTTAGAAATGCTTCCTAAAACAATAAAATCAGCAAAATAATACATTAAGTATATTTATAGTATTAAAATTGGTTTATTATATGTTATATAAAAATTCGTCAGTACAAGCTATATGTTGCCATTATTTTAAAAAAGATAGTATTGAAGAGAAACCACGTTGTGAGCGTCTTAAGATATTAACAACAGACGAAAAATTCTTACTTCTAAAAATAGGGCAAAACCACAGATTAACATCTACTAATTTGGTTTCAAAATTAAAACTATATAGTGCCAAAAAAGTATATTCTTCGTTAATAAGAAAAAAATAATTTTTAATAATTATAAATCATGTGTTGCAAAAAGCAAGCCACTACTAAGTGAAGTGGATAGAAACAAGAGGCTTCAATTTGCTAAAAAATACGTAAAAAAAGATATCAAATTTGGTTTTATTTGGGTTTATTTAGAAAGAAAAATTCGTAAATTTAACAATCCAACAGGCATTGTAAACCCTAAAGAACTTATTAATTAAACTTTATATTTAATTTTTGCAATCATAGTTAAGTATTGTGTTTAAATTATTAGTGTAACAGTCACTTTTTGCGTTGTTACTATTCTTGCTAATGACCCATATGTATGTATGAATAAATAATAAATAAACATCTATAAAAAAATTACTTACATATAGCATTTGTGAATACTAAACGGATTGAATTGAAGTAGATTAACCTTTGTTTTTTCTGAAAAATATTTTGAAGCCCCAGTAAATAAAAAGCAGTATTTGACTTTATAATAATTCATTTAATTAATGCGTGTCTAGACATTTAAGTACGGATTATTAAGGATGCGTACGTTAGTGTAGGAGTCGGATTTATTTGTGCTTTTTACCAGCGTTCTGATCAAACAATTATTAAACTTAAAAGAAACTCCCCATTAATTTTCGTTTAAGATTATTATCAGGTCTAATCTCTTAACTTTTCACTCTTATTATCTACTATTATTTGGTTACGCTCTAATAATCATTTTAATAACAAACCCCTCTTGTTTGAAAGCGTTATTTGAAGTCTCGGTAACTGCCTTTGGCGTTTTATTTTAAAGCATGTTTTCTGTTACATGTTATTTGAAATATAAAAGCTGACTTTTGTGTGCGATTTTTTTGTAACGTACTTAATTAATTTTTTTTCTAAATTAGAAAATGGTGGAGTTCGGAAGATTTGCATCCCGCATTTTTGTGGTTTCGTAATCAAAAACAGGAAGACAGCTATCGCAGCGAAGTTGATTATGAATTTCGCTACTACATCAGTTGTGCTGCTTTCGTTTTTTTGGCTATGTGTATTATGCAGTTTTCTACTATTTTTCTACCCAGGTATGTATTATTTTCATTATTAAACATTATTTACACCGGAGATCGGTACTTGAAAAGAATTCTGAAAACATATTAATATGTGCAGTCAGTTAGTTAATTAAATTTATTTAGTTCTACATAACATAAAGATAAAATAACAACAAAGAAATATCAATCCGTTGATCAATTTGCAAATAGAATTAGACTAAAGAATAAGTTAAGAAAACTTTTTTTTTTGTTCAAAATAGCAGCTTTATATTAAAGGAAAAAATTAAAGGATCAAAAAAATTTCTGAATTTTTTTGGTGATTTTTGACAGGCTCCATTTCAGTGAAAAATTGTCGTATCTATTTAAAAAACAAACGTGTTAAAGCTCCAAGATTCTAGTTCTCAGATCTTTTAGTCAAAAAATTTTAGGAGTCACCGTTATCGCACAATCTTAAGCAATAGCGCACAAAAAAAATTTTGCCAATTTTTTTCTTTTTGTTTTTGTGTCCACGGACTTGAAAATTGTTTTTTCAGCTAAACCATTATATGGAACGGCTAGTGTGGTTATACAGCTTCAAGTTTATTTTCTTAAAATCACGATAACATAATTTTTGACCCAGATACCGGACGATAAATTAAAAAAGATTATTTTGTCTTTAATCATTGATATATCAGTAAACAACAATGGTACAAAAAATTGTAAAACAGTTTTGGATACTAGAATAAATGCCCTATAAGAAACTGTTACGATATTTAGGGAATTTTTTTTCCATCCTTAACATAAAATGGAAAGAACACGAAAAGTTACAAATATTCATGAAATGACTAATGTTAAACATGACTTTTATAGATAAATGTACCCACAAAAACTCTGTAAAGTTACAATTCGACCTATCGAACCGTTTTTTTGTTTCAATCAAACTTTTGAAAAAATTAAAGGTTCACGTTTATCCGGGCTAAACACTTCATAATCATGATTAAAATGGAAAAAAAATTTAATATTTTTAACATTTTTTCCGCAAACAACATTTACATTGATGAAAATAAAACTTTTTTTTGAAGAAAAAATTTCACGTCGAACATGTCCGTGGACACAAAAACAAAAAGAAAAAAATTCGCAAAATTTTTCTTGCGCACTATTGGTTAAGATTGCGTGACAATGGTGGCTCCTAAAAATTTTTGACTAAAAGAACTAAGAACTAAAATTTTGGACCTTTAAAATTTTAGATACGACAATTTTTCACTAAAATACAGCCTGTCAAAAATCACCAAAAAATTTCAGAAATTTTTTTGGTCCTTTAATTTTTTACTTTAGTGTACATGGCTTTTTGACAACTTATAAATTAATGGAATATAAAGTTCCTTATTATTTATGATTCTTTTTTAATAATAATTATAAACATTAGTGCTTCACCTAAGCTGCGTCTGTCAAAAAGAGTTAATTGTGGGTTTTATTATTAAATAATCTCTCGGAAATCTCTCGAATTTCGATCATACAGACACGTCAAAATATTTCTCTCCATCCTATTAAATTTATATGAAATTCCATTAAAATCTCAACATTTATAATTTACACAAAAAAAATAATATGCATATCACTAAATAACCTTTTCTAATAAGCAGTGGTTTTATTTGTAGATAGAGTTGTATAAAAATTTTCGAAAAAATCCAAAAATAAAAAATATTATTTCAAACACTAAGAAATAAAAGAAACTTATTATTAAAGTGGAAACCTTAGGAATATTTTACAAAGCTCAATTAATAATAATTGCTAACGATAAGCGTGGGATGAATTTGTTTTAATAAAATTAATCAACTAATTAGCCGTTCATAACCATTGATAAGAGAGAAACACACTGAACACATAAACTTGCCACCCAACCTTATGCAAATTTTAATATTTAACAAGATTAACAACATTGCGTATAATTTCAAACCGACGCAACCCTCTCCTTTAAGCGCTCTTATTTTAAATGAAAATTCAGCAAAATTACAATTAAATATGCAAAGCGTTATATTTAAATTATTCTTTAAATAACTAACATTTGAAATTGAACGAGAAAATTTAATTAAGTAATACCCACGTAGTTTTATGTTTGATGAAATGATACAAAACTAACTACATATGTCTATATATGGGATAATATTAATAACAAAGCTCAATTAATTTCCGACAACGAGAAAAATTTATGAACGGAAACCGTGTAGAGCAGCTTTCGTTAGTTAAGTATAGAAGTTTCAAAATTTTATGACACACGATCTTCCATGCTATTCAATGCGCAAACTGCGTAATTTCGTTCGATGTTTTTGTCACGTTCAGTACTACTCGACCTGCATAACATGGTCATCATTTGTTTGTTTTCATGGTGCTGTATTTTTTTTTGTTATTATTCAACATTATAATATTAGTTTTTGACTGCTATGCGCATGCGCTCATAGAAACACCGTCATTCTCGTAGTGCGGTACACAATTTTAAAACAAAAGCTAGAAATTTTCTGGGGCAGAACCCCCACTAACTTTAGGAATGAGCCGCCACTAGGACGGTGTTATTTAATGATGTTATAAGGACAATAAAATTTGTTACACTAAATCCCATTGGCTCACGGATTTTGTGACTTTTTACCATAATTAGCTCTTCTTAACAATTATTAGAAAAATAAATTCTATATAAAAATGCGTCCAGGTCTAATACTTTTAGAACGGCATTTCTTCGTTCGATTCCATTCGATATTGACTGAAGTTGCTCTTCTATAGAATTTGGGCTTCTCCTTTGCATGGATCGCGCCTAATTCGCATTCCACGAGATTTTGAAACTACTATACGCTAAAAATAGATAGCGACTACATGCTCGATGTGATTGACAAAATATATTTTTTAAGAGTATTGAACAGCAAAATATAGTCAAATGGCAAAAATAAACAATAACTCGTCATTTTTTAATGTATTGAAATATTTATAATTCTGAATAAGATCGCTCAATTCGAAATGCGCGCGCACTGCAAATTAAGTTTCGGTTTTAACGTGAATAACAAAAATTGAATATTTTCGTTATTACATGGAGTTTAAAAGTCTAACACTTCAAATTGTTTTTATAAGTGTATTGCAAATAATAAATTACAATTATTAATACAGAAAAGATCGCGAAACGTAAATTTCATTGATGTCCTTAATAGTATTTCTTTTGACGCATTAATTCAAAATTTTCTAAAGCAAAAGTACGGCACAAAATTATAAAATTTTAATTAATTAAATTTTTTAATAGAAATCTTGTCATTTTTGTGTTTTTGTATTACCATCTTTTATTAATCAACTATTTAGTTTATACGCGTTTCACAATTTATATATCATTCAAGTTAACAAGAAACACGGAGATAAATTAATTTTAGTTTGTGAGTATATGAAATATTGTTTATCAGCAGTAGAAACAAAAAGCGAAAATTATTGTAGATAATGAGCACCAAAATATTTCCAACCTAGGGGTGGCAAATTCGTGAATCCGCCTCTGCATAGAGGTCCCACAAATAAAAATCTTAAATAAGATGAACTACATTAAATATTTTTATGCTTCAATCGCTTTACTAAAACTAATAAATTCATACGAATTTATTGTATTAGTTACATTACATTAATCAATTAGCTCGAGCGTGCAGTTGCAAAAGCTTCCGTGTGTATGTATTTTTGTTTAAGTTTGGCAAATAATGCATCTGTTTAGTCACTTAATTTTAATTAAAAACAATGCAGTCTGTAGTGACAAACTGAAATGTAACAATTGTTAAGTTTTCCTGTTTTAGAAATTGGATTTAAACTTTACTTCCCTTATTGTTAGTCTTAACTGTAATCTCTCAGCGTTTACCACAAGTAATCTCGATAGATACAAGATTTCATCTTCCGATATTAAGTTTAATATTGTCATCGTCTCTTTGATTTTATTCTAACAGATTCTTGCCAAAACATTTTTTCCACATAAATAAGTATAAATATTTTTTCTTTTGAACATACTTAGTCTTCAGTAAGTTAAAATAACCAATTTATTAAATTAATAAAAAAATTCAGTTAACAATTTATACTGGTTTAGATTAAATTTTACAAAGATATTTATTTTAAACGCGAATCAGCAATATGACTTTTGAGCCACCCTGTAGTGCTTGAATTATAGTTTTTTATTTAAAACCAAAACCACTTTTTCTAAACAAAGTTTGTCAAATGCTATAAAAATATTTTGGTTATTTAATTCAAAAATCGAAAAAGTTGTAATTTGGTTGGTTCATTTCCGGATGTGCTATTGAACATAATTTTTTTTAAATACAACTTTAAAGTGTTTTATTAAAAATTATCTTTAGTGTATTTTGAAATTGTAATTTTTACAACCAACATGTATAATGTACCTGAAGTGTAAAACGAAAACATTTTTATAAGATATTTAGAAGCTAGAAAAATGGTTTTAGCAAATGATCATCCCTTACTTATGCATTCAACTCAACATCCCTAGTAAATTACATTAGGTAACGTTATCTTCTAGCCGTTTCTACTCGGATCCGAACTCAAATGGTTATTAAATCAATTTTTTATCACTTGTCGTATTTTCCTGCCACTCTTGCAATATTTCTTGCTTTTCTTACGAAAGGTACCACAAAATTTATAGATTACTAAAATCAATAATTGCCTATTGATTAAAATTACGTGGAATTTTGTTTTGGATTTTTTATCTATATTAATTAACTTCTGTGCAATGAAAATAAATGTGAACACCATCGTAAAAAACCTTTTCTCATTACAGAAACGTTGTTCTCTATGGAACCTTAGGGCCAACAATGTTTGTAGTATTGGTCTTCGTGTGTCTGTCGTGGCTGGACGGATGCTGTAGTCCAACCCCACCGACAGACACCCCAACGGACGAACCAGGGACTTGTGCGCCCCCGAAGCAAGTCATCGCAAACAGCAGAGGCCTCCGACTTGCTATTTTTCTTGTATCGGTGATCCTTGTTTGTGCTTGTGCCGTTACAACGCTTGTAAGTATTTTTTCTTTAATTTGTTTTACATCAACGTCTTTTATTTAAGTTTTTTATTCACTATATATTTTTAGGTAGATTTTGAACAGGAACCCTTAATCATTCCCTCGAGCTTTCCAAATATTACGGAAAATTCAACTAATCTAGTTCTCCTAGATATTTCTACGCGCGTGGTGAATTTTGTGCCCGTACGTATTTTTTATTCAGAAAAATACATTTAATTCTAACATAAAAAATTATTTTTAGACATATTTGTATAGTTCTGTGTTATCTTTAACGTACATATGGGTGTTTTTAAGAATGGGATTTATTTTGAAGTTTTTCTTAATGTCCGCATCTGTGATTTCGCATATTTGTATTTTTAGTCAATTAGATATTTTTCACGATTATCACAATTATTACAATTTGACGGAGAATAATAGGTAATTGCTTTCTTTTTCAATATATCGTTGAGAGAATGTAGAAATAAAATTTTGTAGATTGGCAGATCTTCCATTCGAATTTGGAATATCATTGATACTGATAGTAATTGTGTTTTTGTATTACATTTTGGATCGGCAGATAGAATTTACATCGAGAACTGATTATTTATGGAAATCGAAGCTTATGGTAGAACAAGACGAAGTCGAAACGATGCGAGGAATAAATAAAGTACATAACTTGCTTCCATCTTTTCTTCGAAATCCTTTCAATATATTTTTTTGCAGATTTTATTGGAAAATATTTTACCAGCTCACGTAGCCGAGCATTATCTTGCAACTAGGAATGACAGCCAAGATCTTTATCACGAACGTTATTCCTGCATCGCCGTAATGTTTGCTTCCATACCAAACTTTAAAGAATTTTATGACGAAAATGACGTCAATAAGCAAGGATTAGAGTGCTTGAGATTGCTCAACGAAATTATTTGTGAATTTGACAAAGTAATATTATTCAAGGCGTTTTCTCCAACCCTTTCAATAATTAAATTTAATTCTAGCTGTTATCGAAACCCAAATTTAGTTGTATCGAAAAAATTAAAACGATCGGGAGCACCTATATGATTGCTTCCGGTTTAAATCCGGGAAACGAAGATGGAAATGGGGTAAGCAAAATATCATGCGATTTTAAAATTGTCAAATTAAAAATATCTGTACTTTACATGCGTATCAGGACGATTCGAAGGTAATTTTAGTGCTATTAAAAACTAGGATTAAGTTAGCTATATTAATAAAATGATCGCTAGGTCCGCCTATGTGCGCATATCGCGCAAAAACTAATGGATATATTTTGATTAATTTTTCCTAGTTTTATTCCTTAGACACTTGGTCTTTATCTTAAATAAAAATGACTACAATATTCTTATTTAATCTCAAGTTATTATAGTTGTCATACACCTACGATGGTCAAGCGACGCGATGTGCATGCGCGGCAGAGGGAGGAAGTTTTTACTTTTGGAAATACAATATATTCTTAATATAGTCAACCACAAACGAAGTCACAGGCATCAGTTAGTTTTAAATAAGGACAACTTTGCTAGAAATAAATATGTTATATTTTTCCAATTTCAACGGTATATAATTGTTTGGAAATAATTAAAAACAGAATGGTGTTATACACAAAAAAGCTGAATTTTTAAAAAAATAATTTTAAAAGATATTTATTTAAATTAACTCGAATGTGCACACGCGGTCTTAAGCTCGATTGACAATAATTTAGATTTTATTATATTTAGAAAAAATTTACATTAGATATTTATTACTTTTTAATAACTGTTTAAAAGCACTCAAAATAAAATTTAGTGTAGGGTAAAACGTCCAATGCATTCAGAACTCATAAACATTGTAAAATTAACTATAAAGAGTATGAGGAGTCTAGTAAATGACCTTTACTTCTAAATAATGACTAGTGAATAACTGATTAATTGTTCCGTTTATTAAAAACGCGCAATTTATAAAATTTATTTTAAACACTACGCTTAGATGTACCTTCGTGTAGGTTTTTTTATTAAAGTTCCTTTTAGTATTCTATAAATCACAGGCTTTATTGGCGCTTAGGAGGTTACGCGCATCTCTTTTAATTGCATGCTTCAAAGCTTCAACATTCTATTGCAATCTTTGTAAACTCAATGCAAATTTCATTATTTTTAGCTATCCACTTCATTATTACTTTTATTTCTTACACTTAAACGAAAAAGGAAACATCCAAGATTGCATAATTAAATATATCATGAATATAAATTAATTTTTTTAATTGTGGTAAAACATTATTTCCCGTAACGGTTATTCATTGGTAGGTGGTCACAAACTGGGCGTTTTACTCTATTCGATAATCCTATAATTTTGAATAAAAAAATGCCTAGACAGCAAATTAAAAGTGTCACTTCGTTCCCATCAAACACGGCAAAAATTTACACTTTTGCTGCGCGTATGGTGAAAAATTTATATTTTTAAAATAAATTCCGGCGGACAAAGTCGCGGGTATCATCTAGTAGGCTTAATAAAAGGCTTAAAACGTATTAAAATATTGGTTTGTGTTTTACAGGAAGCGAGTCGTAAAGAAGAACATATTATAACGGCTTTGGTGGATTATGGCATTGCATTGATGAGCAGTTTAGAACAGATAAACAGAGACTCCTTCCAGCGGTTTAAATTGCGAATCGGTGAGCGTTTTTCCTATTTTCGAATTAATTACATTAGTTTGCTTTTGAATTATTAAATAAGGAATTTACATATTTCATAATTGCATTTTGCCGCTTAATGGATAGATGGATAAGAATAAATTAATTATTTTAATTGACAAATGTACTAATTGCTTTCGAATGGATTTTAGATTTATCTACGAGACAATTTATTCCACCCATTAGATAAAAACGAACCTATCTACCAGAGCTTTATAAAATGAAACTTTAATTTGTTTACTTGATGCAATTTAAACTCGGCCAATTTAAAGTTTTTATCTAACATAAATTACGTACTGTGCAATTTTTTCTTAATTTATTCGGCGAAATGCGTTGGATAGTAAAATATAATCAGATGCCGCAAAATCGATTTCCCGTAAAATTGAGCGGAATTGTTGAACGTTATGTGGGAGAAATAGGCATATTTTCTTAATTTAGCTGTTATATCGAGAAGTTTCTGCTTTAGTATGCGGCTTTAACCGCCCTAAGCATCTCTAAACTCATACGTTTAAGTAGAAACTATGTCAGATGATCGCGGAATTTGCATTTACAGCATTTTGGATAAGATGAAAGATAAGAAGTATTTATTACAACGTTTGAAAAGTTTCCGCTGCTTTTCATACAACGCTTTTGTACTTTTCTTCGTTTTCAATTTACATATTTTACAATTTGAAACGGAATAATTGTAGAAAAATAATAATACGTAATAATAAAAAAAATAAGTATGTATATAGGTTTGTGCCTTTAAATAATTACTGTAGGGAAGAGCAGTACACAGTTATAGGAAAAAAAGTTTCTTTAATGGAAACCTTTATTTTTTAAAATAACAACTAATTTTTTTGGTGATTTTTGACAGGCTGTATTTCAGTGAAAAATGGTCGTACCTAAAATTATAAAAAATGTTTTTAAAGCTCCAAGATTCTAGTTTTCAGATCTTTTAGTTAAAAAATTTTAGGACCCACCATTATCAAGCAATAGCGCGCACAAAAAAAGAATTGCAAATTTTTTTCTTCTTGTTTTTGTGTCCACGGACTTGGAAATTTTTTTCAGCTAAACCATTATATGGAACGGATAGCTTGTTTATTCAGCTTGAAGTTTCTTTTTTAAACCGTGGTACGATTATTCTTCACCGAGATACCGGACGTTAAATAAAAAAAGGTCCCTTTGTCTTCAATCATTGATATCTCAGTAACCAATAATTAATTGTAAGGAAAATTGCATGAAAAAATGAGTAATTTATCGTTTTTTAGAAAATTGATGGCTAAGTTACAAATGTTCATGAAATGTCTAATGTTAAGCGTGACTTTTATAGCTGAATATACTCACAAAAACTCTGTGAAATTACAATTCGATCTAACGAATTATTAATTAAGAATTAATTTAAAAAAAAATTGTTTTTTAATTTCCAGATATTTCCGTCGTTAAATTTTTTTCCTAAAAAAATTCAAAAATTTAATTTTCTTCAAAAGTTTGATTGTTTGAAACAAAAGAATGGTTCGCTAGATCGAATTGTAGCTTCACAGAGTTTTTGTGGGTATATTCAGCTACAAAAGTCATACTTAACATTAGTCATTTCATGAATATTTCTAACGCAGCCGTCGATTTTCTAAGAAACGATAAATTACTGATTTTTTTGTGCTTCTTCAAATTTATGTTAAGGATGGAAAAAAATATTTTTCCTAAAAATCTTAGCAGTTTCTTGTAGGGAATTTATTCCAGGTTCTAAAACTGCTATGCAATTTGCCGTACAATTATTGGTTACTGAGATATTAATTATTGAAGACAAAAGGACCTTTTTTTATTTGACGTACGGTATCTCGGTGAAGCATAATTGTATCAAGGTTTAAAAAAAGAAACATGAAGCTGAATAAACAAGATATCCGTTCCATATAATGGTTTAGCTGAAAACAAATTTCCAAGTCTGTGGACACAAAAACAAGAAGAAAAAAATTTGCAATTCTTTTTTGTGCGCGCTATTGCTTAAGATTGCGTTATAATGATGGGTCCTAAAAATTTTCAACTAAAAGATCGGAAAACTAGAATCTTGGAGCTTTAAAAAGCTTTTTTTTATTACTCATACGGGATAAGCAGTATCTTAGCGCACGCTGTTGCGGTTGAAAAGGAGCTATTTGCCCATTTTAAATTAAACGTTAATTTGAGTGCGACAAGTTTATTAAAAGTGTCAATATTAAAAAAGTGAGGTTGACATTTATAAAACTTATATTCATATTAATTAATACATTAAAATTCGTAATAAAAAATAGTATCTGCAACTCGTGCGATATTGTCGCACTAGTTGCACAAGATACTATTTAAATTTAAGATACGACCATTTTTCACTGAAATACAACCTGTCAAAAATCACCAAAAATTATTTTTTTTCTTTAGTGTATTTCCATAGAAATTTTTTAATATATCTTTTTTTAAACAAAGGAATGAATCATGGTCCAGTAATAGCTGGAGTAGTAGGCGCCCAAAAGCCCCAATATGACATTTGGAGTAACACCGTAAACGTTGCCTCAAGAATGGATTCTTGCGGTGTTCTCGGCCGAATACAAGTAACAGAAGATACAGGAAAAATTTTAATGAACGCCGGATATTCTTGCGAATGCCGAGGACCGACCTACGTAAAAGGAAAGGGCACGTTGACGACGTATTTTGTTAAAACACCATACGACGATAAGTAAAAAAATGTGATTCCTGCTTATCCCGCAGGTGGTTTGGTGCTGATAAATGTTTGTTCTGATATTTTTTTGGCGTACTTATTGTTTACAAAATGTTTGGAAAGTAATAAAATCGAACGAAACATACATTTGAGGTTCTTTTTCATCGTTTACTATTTTGATTATTATTATTATTAGAATACTTAAGATATTTATTAATTAAGTTCAATTTGAATTTTTTATTTAGTTGACGAATAGGTACCTGACTTAATAAGTTATTAATCTCAATTTTCAAACTGAATAATTAGCATTTTTTTAAATACCTAATATTTATTTCTAGACTGGTTTCCTAGCTGTAAGGTTTTTTTATACATTTTTGATGTCGTGTAATATTAGAAAGACTAGAAGAGTTTTGAAACTAGTAAAAGTTCCTAGTTTTTCTAAATGCGTGTATCTAAATTTTTTTAGGTCATCGTTAAGCTTAAAATATGCATTTTGTTTAAACAATTTAATTTAGTGCATTAACGGCCTTAAAAGGTAACTAAATTGTATTAGTTGCGTTTTTGACAATCTATTTATTGAAAAAAATTGAGCGTTTGTATAAATGTTAAAGCTGTAATATTGTTTCTGCAATTGTTGTGAGATACTTTATGAAACACAATTTTTAAAATGTTTTTATTATTTTTCACAAGCAGAATTAAACATATCTGTAAAAAAATAGCCAAAGGTTCTTTTTTATGTAATTTAAAGAGTAAGCGAAATTTAGAAGTAGCGACGAATAGCTTTAGTTTTAATATATATCTAGTGTACATCTAGGTATTACTTTTTTTAATCGCTATTGCTAAATGTTATCAATTAAAAATATCAATAAGGAATTTTTTAATTTATTTCTCTAGTCAGATAATAAATAATAGAATGTCTTCGTATCAAATATAAAAATACACTTAAAAAGTTTAGCTTGTTGATATAAACGTCTTACAATGTAATTTTAGAAAATAGTTCAGTACATTTTTAGATTACTGCGTAATAATAATAATAATAATAATTAAATATTGTTGAATAAATGTGTATATTTTTTGATATTCAAGAATGAATTAATTCTGATTGTGTAGCAATAACGGATTAACTTATTCTGTATATATTTGTATTTTAAATAAACAATAATGTTTTTCATTCTGTTTTTCTTTAATTCTTTCTTTGCTTCTTCATAACAACGGATTGGAGTTTTTTATGTTTCCCTAAAGACACATTTTCTCCAAGATCGCTTCTCCAACGCCCGATATGTTTTACGTTTCGAGTGCGGGGTAAGTAGTTTTCTTGTATTAAAGTATTTTAGTACCCCTTTTTTGTTATTCTAGGTAAAAATATATAGAAGTCATAAACCAAAGGTCACACAACCACCTTCATTTTAAATTAATATTAGTTTGCTATACCTATTTATTTTATTTAATTGTCTTAATTTAAATTAGAGTCAAGATTGCACAACTTTTGCTGAAGTAAAAACTACGATTATATAAATAAATTAAAAAAAATAAAATTTAAAATCCAAATTAGAAAAATAATAAATTAATTAATAATTTTAAACTAAAATAAATTTAAAGATTAATCAAGGTTAAACATGATCAAATGTGAAGTGTGTCACTTAAATTTTTGTTATAACATAATAGTTAATCAAATTATGTAATTTATAGTTTATCGGGTTCGGTGGGGCTTCGTACTGATGTAGTGAATATTAAAAGCCAGTAAGTCATTTTAACTAATACAGTAGAACCTGTGACAATGACCACCTTTATAATTTGACCACCTCTCTAGAGTGACGAATATTTCTAAGAATCGGCCTAATATCATTTACATTTATTATTCTCTTTACTTTGATCACTTACACACAATGACACAATTTTTCAGACACGTACGTGGTCAATATACCCTGATTTTACTGTAATAACAAAATTTATTTAATAACGGAATAACACATAATAACTGAACTAGCCTAGTTATTGGTTACTTGTTTAACTAATTTATTTGCATTGTTGCTCGTATTTATTTTAAAGATTTCAATATAACTGTGAGCACTCCAATTATGCGGCTGCTTTGAAGACTCTCAACCGACGAGCCTCTTACTGAAACTGTCGAGTCTCCCACCGGGATTAACGGATCAGCGCCTTTGGTTCGCCTTATTATATGTGTTCAAAAAAAGTAGCTTTTTAGATATTCTGGAGTATCCTGAATACTCCGTTCGCAACGCGACCTTTTAGTTTATATGTGTTCAGGGTCATTTACACGCTTGCTATAGATAACGCTAGAATATTCTAGGGCGTCTCCGTTGCAATAATAATAAGTATGTTTAAGTTGTATTTGTCTTTTTACAGATAAATAGATAATTTTTGTTCTAAACGTTGTTTGTTTTTTGAAACTGTTGAAGACGTTCGCGTTCCGTGGTTCGACGGCGACTGACTCTCGTTGTTCCCCCTTTTTGGGGTGGAAGTGTTCCTTTGTGGTCTTTAAATGTTAGTTCGAAGAAAAAGGTAAGACGACAGTTAACGGAAAGGATGCTAATTTAGGGATAAAAATAGTTAAAGTAATTAAATTTCTAGGAATGGTATAAAAGGTATTTGTGGACAAAGGTTGTGATGGTCAGTTGACGTTAAGCGGATGACAAAAGATGGTTTTAAGAAGTTAATAATGAGTCGACGGTCGGAACAAAGTACTATATAAAAGTAAAGTTTGTTTGTTTGTTTGTAGGGAGTATTCTCTGGAACTACTGAACCGATTTTACAAATTCTTTTATTAACAAAAATCTACATTATCCCTGAGCAATATAGGCTATATTAAATTTTGATACAAATAAATTTTTAGTTCGAAATCTCAAAAACCGGGCTATTGTTTAATTATTATTTTTATTTTGAGAGGGTTTGGTAATATTCCACATTTATCCAAAATAATCTATCTAAAACATAGTCAAATATCAAAATGATTCAGACACTTGTAATGTAATTTTATGACGTATTAATATTTAAAATATTAATAAAAATTAAATAAAAAAATAGTCAGCATAAAATAAAAGTTTTAAATCAATAAAATGACTAATTAAATACAATCTGCTTATTTACACTGTTTTAATAAAAATTAAGCACGTAGGAATATTTAGACTATGAATCCATGCAAATGATTAAATTTCCAATCAAATCAAAAATATTTATTTTTTTTAAAAACTTATGTCTAATCGCCGCGTACTTCTATGCAAGCTCCACATCTGTTAGGTAGGTTCAAAATTAGATGGTCTAATGCATCTTCAGGCTATTATTTTTTTAGTCATGGCACCTAAAAATAAAGATACCTCATATTACCAACAACAGTTAGTAATTTTAAAATCACAATTAGTTATAGACATATCAAAAATTATAGACATTAAAAGAAGTTCATTTTATGATATTACAAAATGTATATAAGTAGTTGTGTCCGAATATTTCTCTATTTTCCATTTTTTGTATTGTTTTTGTCTAAAGCTTTATACTATCTTATTTTTTAGTAAAATAAATTTTCGTTTAGTCGCTTTTTCTTATCACCTTTCTTATTGTTTGTGGAGTTAAGACAAGAATAATTGTGCAATTTTAAGTTAAAAATACATCATAAAATATAATACATTTTGTGGGTGTCCGAATTATTATGATATTTGACTGTATCTATATAATTATGTTGTATGTTTCAAAATACACATAAACGGTTCTAAAAAAAACAAATAATGTTTCTCTGAACGATTACTAACGAAATACCAATGTGTACCCATAGAGTATAGATCAAAATAAATAATAGGAGTAATAACTTACAGCTACGGGCCAGTCTGGGCTTCACTAGCAACTAGATGGCTAATATGAATCTATCAGACTGCGCAATTGTTGACCAGATTATTCTATCAACATTCGTCTTAATGACGACAAATTACACGGTTTCTTAAGCACCTATTAGTACTTATTGTAGTTTCTAACAAGATAACAATATTTTTTCAATGTTAAAAAAACTGCGAAGACTAGTAAAAATTCTGACAATATTTAAAAAAATTGTAAAACAACTATAGCAACCTTAGTAACCACGGAGTTCCTAGAAAAGGAAAAGTGTTAAATAAGATTGGTTCGATATAAATTATGTTACTTTTTTCTTTTGAAACTGAATATGATTTATTTAAAATGAAGTACTAAAAGGCTGGATTGGTTTTGAGTTGTTGATAATTTTGTAAATTAGAACTAAATATCAACTAGTGTGCCTTCTGATCGATTGTCAGAATTTATTAAATGTAATATAGTCATTAAAATGGAACAATGCTAGAATAATTGATTTGTTATTTATTAAATATATTTCTACAATTACAGAGAAACGATTTACTCAAATGTACGCGCCAATTTGATTATAATCAGTTTTGTATTAATTAGTTTGGCGCTAATTAATTTTATTAAAAAGCATTTATAATAATTATAAATTCACAAAAAAGTAAAATAACTTTATTCGCATTAATAATTTAGTTTAATTACGTTTTATATTAGAATTTATTCGTTTTCAACAAATATCATATTTAATATTATTATGGGATCTTTTAATTAATTGTTGACAACGTTATTGAAATAATCAAAATCAATGTTTAATTTATTAGCAACTTGAGTTATAATGTATTGAATTTCAGAAAAGTTAAGTACCTTGATTTATGTTTGTAAAACCAGACCGAAGATTACTTACTTCTACATTCTGTATATTTCATGAGAACCCCATACGTAATTGCTTACATTCCTGTGATGTTTCGAGTTTGCTAATATATTTCCTCATTTATAATTACATTTGACTTTACCTAAAAATCTAAAAAATGTACGATCCAATTCTTTGAACTATAAAGTTGTTAAAATATTGCTTACACATAATAACGCAATCTTGGTAAAGGAATGATCACACGCATGGTTGCCAGATTGCGCTACTAATCGCAACTTAGGTTACTTTTTAAATGCCTGTTGTACTGTTAAAAATTTTATGCTACAACTCGCAATTTAGGCTATTTTTAAACATAAATAATAATTTTAAATTTAAAAGTTATAATAAATTTTAATTATTTATTCCAAAAATAAAAAATTGCATAAGAAAAATAAACAATAGTATTGCTTTTAATACACAATGACAAAAAAAATTACTTCATATGAATAATAACAATTAATAATTATTATTTGTTATTCATTTTAATTAACATGTGATTATTTGTATCATACTTTATAGTTTCAATCTCCATTATAATAAATTGATGTTTGTTTTTTGTTTTAATTGATAATTGTTTCTAAAAAAATTCTAAATAAATAAATAAAATTAATTTATTAAATATTCATTTATAAAAATCATTGATGGTTATAATAATGGTAATAATCATGGTAGTACTATAAAAATTAAAAGCATACATTTTTAATTTTAGGCGCCTTTTTACTTCCTATATAATTATCCGTTCAAAATAATTGTGAATATTTTAGTACTACAGACTTTTTTTCATTACAAATGGGGCTACTTCATAGAAATTTTACTGTCAACCCTGATCAGACAGTATCATAAGCAGTATCATGGATTACGAGATCTAGTTGACACGTTTTATATAATACAATAAAAGTGTTAACTAATTCGTTATAAACAAAAACAAATTATTAAAATATATCTCACAAAAAATAGTATATCATAGCCAGCTTTTTAAATATTGGAAAAAATAAAAGTAATAGAAAATTATTTTAGTGACATAAAGCATTTGAAAATCACTTTTTTGTTTGGTTTATATGCAATACTTTTTTAATATGGTTTTATAATACCTATAATACGTAAGTATATTTTGTGTGAAAATTAATAAAATTGACGTTTAGAAAAAAGTCAAGTAAATATTGCACAAGCTCTTGCATATCAAATTCTGTTCTTAATTGTGATAATTTTTAAATTACAGTTCTTATTAGCATTAATAATTTATATTTATTTAAAATAAATATTTCAAATATTCGCAATCATGATAAGCATATTAAAAATACCCAATACAGTTTTCGTCGATGGCAGGCAAATGTAACAACTGATTTATAGTATATTTTTTTGGTTAGAAATTAAACATTAATATTTTAAGGGTACCTATGGATAATAAAACAAAAATGTGTCCGTTGACCATCTCATAAAAGAATTACATTTTGATAACTTTTTTTCTTATGTGTGTAGATACTTGTAACATCAGAACAAAAATAATTTTTAAAAAATATATTTTTTTTTAACACTGAACAAAATTTTATGACTTTCTAATATCTTTCTTTTTCGCCTCCTTTCACCTTTCTAAATTATTTACCAACTTGTTAAGAGAAAAAAATTGATAATATAACTTCTAGAAATAAATAATCGATTCACTATTTTCTTTTAATGTCATTAAGTCTTTAAATTTAAAATGGCTAAAACTTTTTGATTGAATTTAAAGAAATCTGGTTTCTAATTTGGAAACTTAATTAAATTATAGGTAGGGGGCGGAATGTTAATTCACTGGGGAAATGTATTGATTTAATTACCAGAAATTTTTGTAAACCTTTAAAATAAATACGGGATGTTCCTCAATTATACATGCCTTTAAAGTCGTTTTTTTTTCAACGTTAAGTACTAGCCCCGCCTGACGGCTATAATAACTGCTAATATACGAGTGCAGTTTAATAAGTCAGTGACCTTTTGAATACAAAAGATATTTTTTCGGCAAATAAACGTTTTATTTCTCAACATAGTCTTCTTTTAGCTCAATACATTGAGTCCAGCGTTTTTCCAATTATTTAATTTTTTTTTAAATAATAGGTTTTCTCAAGGCCCTCAAAAAAAGCGTTTGTATCTATGATGACCTCTTCATTCGACCCAAATCTTGTACCGCCCAGCCATTTCTTTAGGTTTGGAAACAGAAAATAGTCGCAGGGGACTAAATCTGGAGAATATGCTGGATGGGGTAGCAGTATGGATTTTTGCCATGGTGAACTGTGCTAAGACCTTGTAGGCTGACAGACCTAGTTTGGCTTTCTTTGGTGCACGTTTGCCCGAAGAAACCCACTATCTTGACTGTTCCTTGGTCTCTGGTGTGTTGTGATAGATCCATGTTTCGTCCACGGTAACGAAACGGCGCAAAAACTTCGGAATGCGACTGAACATCGCGAAACACTCCTTTGAAGTTGTCCCACGGTTGCGCTTATGGTCGAGTGTGAGCAGTCGCGGCACCCATCGCGCGGATATGTTTTCATGTCCAAATAGTCATGTAAAATGTGATGTACTCGCTCAGTTGAGAACCCTACACCCTCAGCAACCTAACTCACTTTTATTCTCCGATTGTCCAATATCATTTCATGTATTTTATCGACGGTTTCTGGCCTGACGATCTCTTTCGGGCGACCTGGACGTTTGACGCCACTTGTGCTGGTACAACTTCTTAACCATTGAAATTGATGGTGCAGAGTCCCCATAATATTTATCAAACTAAACCGTGGTTTTAGTGATGATTTTTTACGCAAAAAATAATGTTTAATCAGCACACGAAATTCACTTTTTTCCATTTTCATTAAATTTCAGGCGGTTGTCTGCTTACAAAAGCTGTCAAACACAAACTAAATGAAGCAGTTTGCTCCAACTTTGACAGTAGTCTATTCATAGATGGCGGTTGACGGGAGTAGTGTTGCATTTAAAATTACTGCGTGGAAAATTTTAAAAAAGTCACTAACTTAACAAACTGCCCTCGTATATTATTATTTGCAAAAATGCGAATATGAAGAATCGTAACATTCCTAGTAAACACCTACATATATATAAAATTGAAACAAGTAAATATTTTGTTTATATGCACAATACACAATTAATTATGTTTTCCTTGATTTTCCGCTTGTTTCATATTTGTTTTTGATGCAAATAATTAAATTCGAACTGACAAAATGAAAATGAAGAAAGGGTCGAAACGTTTGATATTTTCTCATAATGTTTTGTTTATTTGTGTATGTTGTTGGAAACGAAATTTTCTCGTATAAAATAAATAACGAGAAAATACTCGACTAATATAATTTCCTCGCGTTTCCGTTCTTTAGCTGCGAGAAATTATAGCCGAAGCAAACTCGACATAGACGTAAACGGTAGTTAATTACACAAAAAACAACCTAGAAAAAGACTAGTAAACATTTCAACATCAGTATTTGCAGAAATCATTTAATTAATGAAAAGTCAACAATTTACTTTTGATAAAATCATCCTTTTTCTTCTCGTTTTTAATCAGAGTTGAAATTGGATAATTATACTTTTATGCAATTTGCGTGTAAAAACCAACAACATTTAAGCTTTATGCTGGAAATTTAGTGGCGGACTAATTTAAATTTGTAAATTCGCATACGCTTAATGTAATTTACTTCATAATTGGCAATAAATGTTAAACTTATGAATCTAATAAATTTCATATAATCCATAAGCTGTTATTAATTGATGGCGTGCTTAATTATTCTCTTCGTGGATTCACGCCGGATTATTTGACGGATTATTTCCATTTCGACTTTTTTTTTAAGCGTAGACGACGTAAATTTTTACTGTAAATGAGTTATAAGTTTTTATACGTCGTAAAAATTTAAACTAAAAAAGTGTAGATAAGAGTTTGATTATCTAAAGTAAAAAAATTAAGGTTTTTCTTTTAGGGAGATAGTTTTTAGTAGAACTACAGCTGCCGAATCAGCTCTCAAGAGACATGAGATTTAAAAGGTTCGTCTGTACGGCGAATCGTGATAGCTTTATTCTACCAAAAAGTCTTATCGTAAGGTTGTAGATAAACAGAACAATGGTAAAAAATAAGTAAAAAGCACCGAAAGCAAATCGCATTCCTAGTCAAAATTTTGTGCTAAGGAATTACTTGAAGTAATAATTAAATTAATTTCTGGCTCCAAGAGCATGTTAGATATGCAATTTGAGAAAATGACTTAATTAAAGATTTAGAAAAAGAAATCTTTTTTGCTTTGGTTAGCAGGTTAACTAATTTGATAAATTTTCGGAATTAATTAGTCAGATATACTAGTTTACTTCGGTTCCTTTAGTTCTTAGTTTAATTAATATCAAAATCTGTTATAATCATAAGTAACTGTGAAGCTTTAATCTTCTAAAATATGCATTTGTTATACACAGTGTCTCGTTTGTAATGCATTCCAAGTACGAGGGCAGTTTAAAATGTTTTGAGCCTAACATAAAAACAAGTATTTTTTTCAAATTTAGTAATAATTTTTAACATAATTTGCTTTCGAGGTGTTACACTTTTGGCAGTGCTGCTCCAAACCCATTTAACCTATCCAAATAATAGTGTGGGGTTTCTGGTCCCCCATCAGGCGCCTCCCCAGGTGGTGGATAAGGGAATGCCTCCCAGATATGGGTGGTACCGGGAAAAAGAAATACCCGGGGTGAACCAAAACCAGTTGGTGAAAGGCAGCAGTTTCATCAATATCAAATTGTAGCTGAGAAGAAAGGCTTCGGAAAGGTACAGTATTGAATACCGGAAAGCAGAGCTGAATCAGCAGAAAGGTTTCCGCACTGCGGTGAGAAAGGCAACGAGAAACCACCTCACTACTTTCTCCAGCATAAGCATGATAATGGCTGACAAATACAACGGCCCCGAGTACGGGCGCCTCTTAAATGGGGCAGGGGTGCTAAGAATCTCCCGGTCAGCTGCTACCAAAATTGAAGAAAAAACAAACATACATAGAATAGGTACATGGAACATCAAAAGCATGTACGAGCCAGGGAAAATACAAAACACCATACAAGAAATGAAAAGACTAAACATCAGTATACTAGGAATTAGTGAAATGAGATGGCCAGGCTCCGGGATGTGTACTGTAGATGATTATGCGATGTATTACACCGGTGAAGACAACACTAAACATTATAACGGAGTAGCAATAATTGTAACGCCAGAAGTTTCTAAAGCTATAAAAAGCGTGATACAATACTTGGATAGAATAATTATGATAAAGATACAAACAAAAACAGTAACTATGAACGTAATTCAAGTGTATGCCCCTACATCAAAATGTGAAGAAAATATCATCGAACAATTCTATGAACAACTAGAGCAGGTAATGAAGTTAACAAAAAATAATGATATAAATGTATTAATGGGTGATCTAAACGCTAAAATAGGACAAGGGAAACAATAAGATATAATAGGAGAACACGGTCTCGGAACTCGTAATGACAGAGGAAATTTATTTGCTCAATTCTGTATAGATAAAAACTTAGTAATCACCAATACATACTACAAACTACCTAAAAGACGCCTTTATACGTGGAGATCACCAGCAGATTCACAAAAAAGTATTATTCGTAACCAAATTGATTACATAACGATAAATAAAAGATTCAGAAATATCATAAAATTGTTAAAACATATTCTAGGGCAGATGTACCAACAGATCATAGCTTACTGTTAGCTCAAATAAGACTACGGTTTAAGAAAATTCAGACTAAGCCTAAAAGTCCAACAAAGTTGAGCAGAGAAAAACTAAAAGAACCAGAAATATGTAGAAAAGCTACACAACAAATAGAGAATAAACTCAATAATCAAAACGAGCAAGAGGAAGATATTGAAACACAGGTGAAACGGTTAAAAGATATAACCCTTAACATACTCTTCTTTTTCTTCTTACGTTAGGTCTAATGACCTGTGTTTTAACTGGACTTTACGTTCTTTGTTCTTGGGAAGTTGATGACCAGCTGTCTCGCCATCTTTTCGGGGGTCTCCCTAGTGGTCTGGATCCTTCTGGTTTCCCTTCACGTGCCGCTTTAACTATCCTTTCATTGCCCATCCTTGAAATGTGTTGGTTCCATTGTCTCCTTCTTTCTCTCCCCCATCTTACGATATCTTGTGTTTGACATTGCTCTCTGATGTTTTGGTTTCTAATGCGGTCGAGTCTCGTTTTTCCTACTATGGTTCTTAATACTTTCATTTCTGATGTTCTCAATGATTGTTTTGTTTTAATGTTGTCGGCTCTGGTTTCTATGGCATACGTTAGTCTTATAGATGCGCATTTTACATTCTGTCCTGAGATATTTGTTTTTCCATATAATATTCCTCAGTGCTCCTGAGACAGTAGCGGCTTTTTTTACTTGGTTTTGTACTTCTTTGTGAATAATGCGGTCACTTGTTACTGTTACTCCGAGATAGTTAAATGTCGTTGTTTGTTCGATAATTTTTCTGTTTATTTCCAGTTTGCATCTTACAGGCTCTTTAGATGCTGTAAGACATTTGGTTTTCTCGACCGAGATGGTCATGTTGTATTCCTCAGCCGCGTTGTTAAATTTATGTAGGGTTCTTTGTAAGTTATATTCATTATCAGCTATAAGGACCGCATCATCTGCATGTTAAAGTTGTGGTTGCCTAGTTTGTATCTGTCCATGAGCTTTACACTTTCTATAATCTTATTCATCACTAGGTTAAATAGTGTTGGACTTAGACTATCATCTTGTCTGACTCCAGTGTTCAACGAGATGTTTTCTGTTAGTTTACCTCCCGTTCTTATTTTGGTGAAGGTTTCGATGTTTAGCTCTTCTATCAGTCTAATGATTTTGAGTGGGACATTCAGCTTTTTTAGTATGTTAGTTACATCTGATAGTTTTATTTTGTCGAAGGCTTTAATTAGATCAACGAAGCACATAAATAATGGATTATTAAATTCAATTGCTTTTTCGATAATTTGACAAATGACATATATGGCGTCTGTTGTGGATCGATTTTTCCTGAATCCTTGTTGTTGCTTGTTGATAGGCACCAAGTCGCATATTGAATCCGCAATTATTCCAGTGAACAATTTCATGGTTGTGTCCAGTAATGATATTTCCCTGTAATTTGCTGGGTTTTTTTTGTTGTTTTTTTTAAATATTAATATGGTAATACTAGTATTCCATTCGTTTGGGATAGTTTCTTCTTCGATTATTTTGTTGAACAGCTTCGTTATTTCCTTTATTAGGGTGTGTCCTCCGTATTTTATTTGTTCATTACTGATAGTATTTGTTCCTGGAGCCTTTCTGTTTTTTAATCTTTTTATTGCGCCTATTATCTGGTCCTCTGTGATCCCCCAGTCTGGTCCCCGTGTTTCGGTTTTTTGCATGGGTATGTTTTCTTCATTATTGTATATTTGTTTAAAGTAGTCTATACATCTGTCTATCTCTAATGTATTTATTTCTCAATATTCATTAACTTTTTTCTTTGAAGATCTTAACATTTTCCATACGCTTTTTTGGCTGCCGTAGAAGTCATATTCAATGTCTTTCGTGAATTTCTCCCAATGTTCTTCTTTTATTTTTCTTATTTTTGCGTTAACCCTGTTTCTTATTGTTACGTATATCTCGTGTTCATCCGCTGTTTTGTTCCTTCTATATCTCAAATATGCCTCTCTTTTCTCTTTGCTGAGTGTCTTGATTTCTTCGGTGAACCATGGTTTCTTTTCTCGTTTATTATTTATGTTTACTTTACGTTGTCCCAGTGCTTTCTTTGATGCAGTGATGATGTTTGTTTTTATTTTTGTCCAGCTTTGCTCTATGTTGTCCCTATTAGAAATACTATTCTTTTCTATTTTCTCACTTAGTCTCCCTTTATATAGCTTTTTTGTACTTTCGTTTTCCAGTGATTCGATGTTCATCTTTTGCACGTATTCGGGTGTGGTTTTTATCAGAGGTGGTTTGTTCATTCGAATTTTACATAGTACTAAGCCGTGGTCTGAATCTACGTTAGCTGATGTCAGTGTTCGAACATCTAGTATATTTCTGGGGTGCATCCTTTTATTTGTTATTATGTAGTCTATAGTGGAATGTCGTCCCTTGTATCTGACCATGTGTATTTATACTGTTGTTTGTGTGGAAAGAACGTGTTATTTATCCTGAGTTCGTTGTGTGCACATAGTTCTGTTAGCATTTCACCATGATCGTTCGTCACGTCCTCGTTAAATTTTTGTTTAACTCCTTCTACAATGTCGTTGCCTACTCTTGCGTTCATATCACCCATAATAAATATTTTGTCTGTGTTTGAGATCATGTCCAGTTTATCTTTCAGTTGTTCGCAGAACATTCTGTATTCCTCTATTGGTTTAGCTATATCAGGTGCATATACAGCTATGAAATGTGTTGGGTTGTTTTCCATTCTCAATGTCACAATCAACATTCTGTCACTTATGTATTTTATATTCATTATTTGTGGTTCGAACCCTTCATGTAACAGTATCCCCACACCTGAGTGTGCTATTCTGCTTGCTTTGTCTTTACCACACCATATGAATACATAGTTTTCGAATTTAGATGTTCCTCTACCTTTACGTTTGGTTTCTGACAGGGTGCAAATATCAATGTTATAGTTATTCATCTTTAATATCACTTCTTGGTCACGTCTATTCCATGATCTGATGTTCCAGCAGGCTAGCCGTAGTAAATTTTTTCGTTTCCATAATCTCGCGTTTGTCGTCAACATTTTTATCCGTCCGGTATCCGAGGCTTGGTTTCCAGTTCTTTGAGCGATAATTATTTTTTTACGACGGGAAGGCTGCTAACCCGCTCCCGTCAACCCTCCTCCTTTATCCAAGCTTGGGACCGGCAACGACACCTGTCAGGCTACTCAATCCACCCCCCAGGTGTCGCAGGCGGAGTTCCTTAACATACAAGAAACAATATTCAAAGAAGAGAGACATGGTAAGAAAAAAGAATGGATGACAGAAGAGATCTTAGATCTCATGGACGAGACAAGGAAACACAAAAATCAAAATCAAATAGACTACAACAGAATCCACAAAAAAATTAGAAGGAAAACAAGACAAGCAAAAGCAGAATGATTCACCAAACAATGTTCAGAAATAGAAGAATACGATAGAAAACATGACATGTTTAATCTTCATAAAAAACTAAAAGAGGTATCAGGACTCAAAATAAATATAAACAATAGACCTCTAGAAAACGAGGAAGGAACGCTTATAACAGAAGAATGTCAAAAATTAGAACTTTGGGAAAAATACATCTTAGAATTATTTAGCGATGATAGAGATACAGAATTCAATATGAACGACGTAAGAAGTGGACCAAATATTACAAAAGACGAAGTGGAAAGAGCAATAAAAGTAGCAAAGAACGGTAAAACACCTGAACCGGATGGACTAACAAGTGAAGTACTAAAAATGCTTGGAAACATAGGATTGGCAATGTTAACAAACTTATTCAATAAAATATACAACACAGGAACATTGCCAAAGGAATAGTTAGAATCTACTTTTATTACGATCCCAAAGAAAAATAGAGCTACTAAATGCAAAGACTATCGTACCATAAGTTTGACGAGTCACCTGCTAAAAATATTTTTACGCATCATCCATGCCAGAATATATTAAAAGATAGAAGAAAACCCAAGTGGATCTCAATTCGGATTACGAAGTGGGCTGGGGACACGGGAAGCTTTCTTTGCAGTTCAAGTGCTAATACAACGTTGCCGAGATGTCAACTGTGATGTGCATATATGCTTAATCGATTTTGAAAAGGCCTTCGACTAGGTACGGCACATAAAACTGATCCAAATTCTTAAAACAACAAGAATCGATGACAAAGACTTGCGTATAATTGGTAACCTATACTGGCACCAAACAGCGTCAGTTAGAGTAGGACAACAACTAACAGAAACAATAAACATAAAAAATAACGTACGTTAAGGATACATACTGTCACCTCTTCTTTTCAATTTATACTTCGAAGAAGTATTTATGAAGGCACTACATGAGGTGAAAGAAGGAATCATAGTAAATGGGAAGACAATAAATAATATTAGATATGCCGTTGACACTTTGATTATCGCAAGTAGCAATGAAGATTTACAGACACTCATGGATAGGGTCGCCAGAACCTGCACAGAATACGGCTTAAAATTTACTACATCAAAAACCAAATATATGATAATAAGTAAGAACAAACTCCTGCAGAACAACGACATTCAAATAAACAGAGTACAGTTAGAAAAAGTAGAAAAAGCAATATATTTGGGATGCAGCATCAACAAAGAATAGGATCCCTCCATAGAGGTAAAAAGACGCATTGAATGTGCCCAAGTTGTATTTCTGCGTATGAAGAAAACCCTTTGTAGCCACGATATAAACCTGACCCTTCAAATCCGAATGGTGAGAACATATGTTTTTGCAGTACTTTATTATGGAGCGGAAAGCTGGACATTAACAGAAATAGTAATTAAACGGCTAAAAGCCTTTGAGATGTGGGTTTATCGAAGACTGCTTAGAATTTCATGGGTAGACAGGATTACAAACGTCGAAGTATTAAGAAGAATTAATAAGGAAATGGAAGTCGTTAAAACTGTAAAAAAAAGAAAACTGGAATATTTTGCTCATATTATGAGACATCGAGAAAAATATGATATACTACATCTCATAATGCAAGAAAAAATAGACAGCAAAAGAGGACCTGGCAGACGAAGAACCTCATGGTTAAAAAACTTGAGACAGTGGTACGGGCAATCCACAGTGCAACTTTTAGAGCAGCGGTGGACAAAATAAAAATAGCATATATGGCAGCCAACATGATCGCCAACGATCGATAACGGTCAAGGCACTTGAAGAAGAAATAATAGTTAGAGTCTTGCTCTGAAAAATTTGCGATTACGGTTGCGATTATCTCATTGAGCTTAAAAAACAGGAATTAATTACTAGGGGAAAAATTTTATGGTCCATGAATTTAAACTGCAGTTTGTTAAGTTTAGCCACGAGGACCGCTAAAGTGTGAGCAGGGGCGTTTTCTTGATGTAAAAGCATTTTTTTTAATTCCGAATGGACACATGTATCGATTTAGAATTTTTGAGCCGAACACCAAAAATGGCTGAAATTTTTTCAGATATCTTTCAAAGCATGTACGAGGTTCGTTCGAAACTAACCTAACATTTTGAATATTGCCGCAACGGAACATCTTAATGATATGGTTATAATAGTAAAGCGTCCGTCAAAATCACCCTATAGACCTGATTTTTTCGAATTATTAATAAGTAGTCGCTCCACTCGATTTTGACTCATATAAGCGGCGACCCACTTATACGGAAAAACTGTTATTTAATAGATATTAATTTCGAATACGTACATTTTATGTACATTATATATCAGTATATAAGTATATACTTATATATAATCAAAAAATAATAATTTTCAAGTTTAAAAAAATCTATTTATATACCTATACAATAATTATATACATTTGAAATAATCTGTGAACTTCATTTGTTGTATGTTACAACGTTTGTTATATACAATATTTTCAATTTTATAATAGGTTTGAAATTCACTTTGTTCTCCATTTTCGTCCAAAAACTTTTTTTAACATATTTAGCACTTTGTAAAAAGCGGGAGAACTTCATAAATAAATTGAGGATATCTTTAAAATTTTACGTGACACATAACAATATGTAGGTAAGGAAAAGGACAAATACAATAGGCAGATTAACATCCACATTATAGTTTTAACTTTTGTTCATTGGCCCGAGAGGATTATTATATTTCTATTCTATTATACAAGTAAAAATAACTGATTTTGTGAATCAATTATCCGAAAACTTGATTCATTTATGCGGCGGTTTTTACACGTTGTTTATATTGTTTGATTTGGTTCCACAAAATTTGAACCATATAAGCGGCTGACTCATTTAAGCAGTGAACCACTTATGTGGCGACTACTGTATTTCGTTTCGATCTCGAATTATTATTATTTAAGTACTAAATATTTCAGGATTTTTTGCATTGTTTGACTAATGGGAACAACGACGCAATACGATTTTTGTGTAAAATTGCAAAAAAAACATTAACTTTTGTAGCAAGCTTACGGGAATAAAACCCCATGGGGTACGAAATATTATAAATTGTTTACCCACTTTTAAATTTGTCGTAAATCAATTGAAAAAATTCCTAAATTTTAATTGATGACCATTAAGTTATTTTTCAATTATGCAAAAAGCCACTTTTTTCATTCAATTGCATTTTATTTCTTACTTTTTTTAATAATTTGCTGTGCCTTTAAGGCTTGAACTTCACTGGTTTACAACCACTGCTTTATTTAATATTTTATTTAAATTTAAATTGTTAAACGTAAAAAAAATTTTAATTACATATTTGTATCAAATATGTACCAAATAAATTGAAATCTTTTTTTTCTTTTAACACCTATTTTTTTGTTAATTACGTATATTTAATTAAGTATACATAGAGCATAATTTCAGGTGTAAAGTTTGTATAAAACTCAAAGCCAAACCTCGACCGAAGAAAATTGAATTTCCACATTTCCTACTACTGTGCTTCTCGAGGAACGTGACGCTATATTAAATCAATTAATTGTCCTTTCTCGAAAGTGTTGCAACTTTTGACATTTGAGATCTTTTTATTTATTCCTTAAAAGATATTCGTTACTTGCAAAAAAATAAAAAAAATATTTTAGAGCTTCTCGTTAAAATTTACCGACAAAAAAATCTAACATAAGTAAGGTTAAGCAAGAAAAGGGACAAGTCGTAAATTTCTTAATAAACGTAGAAACTCCGTAAACGTTTAAGAACCTTACAATAAAAAATTCAGAAGACACGTCGCATAAACGTGGAGAGCAAAGTAAAATTAACAACATGCACGAGCAAAATAAATCGTTTTATGATTTAGAAATGTAAAAAAACAGAGTATTAAAATCGACAGTGTTCAGCACAAAAAATTATGGCTACTTACTTTATGAAATAACATATAACTCTAATCTTGAAAAAAATATTAGATAAACTCCGAATAAATCACTTAAACCGTTTACAAAATTGAAAAATAACTTCTTCGCCTGAGATTTTCCCAAGATTAGGATTTCTCAAATCTTTATCACAAAATGCCTGTTAATATTACAAAAGAAAGTTTATAATACTTATGTCCTGCGTAAACGGTTTATAGATTTTTTTACTGAACTGGAAAATTAAAAAATAAATTAAAATCTGAAAGAGCAAGTATATCAAACACATAAAACTGTCATTTCTCTCCAAAACAAGAACGGAAACTTATAAATTCTAGCACAAAAAATGAACACACGTGGCGTAACGCAATTTTTCGATAATTAAGTGCACCGAAAAGATATTTATTAGTTTAATTATGCTCAATGCTTGATTATGACAATGCACGAAAATTTAATTACCGGGAAAATTGTCGAACCATAGAACATGCTAAATGTTTTATTGTTTGAAAACCACAAATCGTTTAATAAAGCAGCAATCACGCAAATTCATTAAATATCACAAGCAGATGTTGCTTGTTAGAATTAAAGACAATTAGCAAATAACTAAAATGAACAACATCGGATTTATTATTTAAATAATTGTAAAAAAATTTTTATCGGATTTAAAACTGACTAGAAAATGTAATATTCATAATACATATGAAATTTAGCCTTTGCAAAGGAAATGTAATCTTTAGTAATGCTTTATAAAAAATTCTTTCGTACATCAAAGCAAAAGAAATTTAGGAAACGAAACAAAAGAATATACATGCACGAATTTAAAAGTTTTGTTAAAAATGCACGAGTCCAAATTATAATTAAACTTTCTTCGTTTTTCAAAGTAAACAGACAAATGAAACCAATATCTTACTTTCCTTTATCAAAGACTAAATTAGTATTCTTCAAAAGATAAAATTCTATTCCTCTCAAAGGGATTAACATTTTATTAAAAAAAAGAAAGATAATATATCTTAATATTCAAAAGAATATTTAAATAATAATCCATTATTAATAGGAATAAATTTAATCTCTTGACGGTATTCGACGATTGTTTTAATAATCATTTCCAAAAGTTAATTAAATAAAATATTCTAAACAAAATTATTCAAAAGTGGTAATATGTTTTCTTTATTTGATGTTATCGTTACTTTGGAATAATGTGTAAGTAAGTATATAAACGATTTTAAATTTAATTAGTTTTGAAAAAACAATAAGGATTATTTTATTTGTATATACAAAAAAAAATAGTAATAAATCTAAAAAACCTATTTATTTGGGATTTTTTTAAAAGGTGTACATCTCTGCTTCCGCCGTTTTCTTATACATATTTTTAGCAGTAAGTAGGGGTAGAAATGAATAGATCGTAGACGTTAGGCAATAAACTTGGGCATCTGTCAACATAACCCCATAGAAACGTTAGTCGATTTGTGTCTCCATCATAAAGTTATTTTTAATTGAAAATGTCAGTTTACGAACCAAATTCTCGTCATTTACGGAAGTTTTAATTTTCTGTTTCAATATGAAAAAATCTGCGGCTGAGGCTTATCGAATGCTTTTAAATACTTATGGCGAGGTTACTATTAGTACAAGAACGTGTCGTGAGTGAAAGACAAACGACCGCAAAACAACGAGAGACACAATAAAGCGATTTTGCAGCACGACAATGCTCGAACCCATGTTGCGAAAGTGGTCAAGACATACTTGTAAACGTTGAAATGGAAATTCCTACCCTACCAGCAAATGATCAATTGTATTTGTTGATCATGATCAATGATGATCATTAAACATGTATAAAGGAAAAACTAGGTGATATCTTGGAGTGATTGTCTGTATCTGTGATCACAGTTTTAAAGGTTTTATACTTAAGAAGGTTAGGTGGACACTTGTATCACGTAGTCAATATCAGGCGCTACTGACAACTATTGACACATATTATTTTTAAATTAATAACTATTAAATCTAGAAAAATATTGGAAAATTTAAAAACCTGATGGATTTTTCAAAATATAATTTGGTGAGATTAAATGCAAAAAAGGTAAAAATAAACTTTTAAAGAGAAAGCTTCTCTTACTAGAATAGTTATAAAACTTATATTTACAAGTTGTTTCAATACACTTGATTAAATTAATTTTTTTTAACTGATATTTTTCTTCATTAATATTAAATTTTTTGATATTTTACTAATTACTATATAACGGTTGTATAAAGATGTTTACGATGGTTTTTAGTGTCAAGGCCAATTAACATAAAAATTGAAATAAAATAAGATGTCAATAATACGTACCCCGTCAATGGTGCTTTTACCTTATTCCTCAAAATTGAGGCATATTGCTTCTGCGTATTATATTGTTTCCTTCAATTACCTAAATTTTCTTCTCTAGCGAGAATAAGAATAGGCTTATTTTTCTGCTATTATTTTGCTAAACTCGGTTCCCAAGTTTTTACTTTCCTTTGATCATTCTTATTATTGTTGCCCCAACAATGGGAATTGTAAAATGAAAAAGATTTTCTGGTCGCTCTTCGGCCTAACATCTATGACATTAAACAAACAGAGTATTGATTTTAAAATTGACATACAATTTACGAGAACAACAAATTTAATACATAATTTGTATTCCATTTAGGGTTATATCAAAATTCTAATTTTACGGTAGAGTAAATTTGAAGCTTAGCTTAGAAAATCGGTTATAAATAAAATATGTGCTTTACCTTAAAGTCAACAACAGCGACAAAACATTTTCAAGTTATTGTTTAATATCTACTCGACAGACAATTTTATCAAACCAAATAAAACGAAACCGAATAAGTAATTTTATTATGATAGTTGTGTTTGCATATGCTTCGAGAATTTTATTTGTTGGGTGGCGGTTTATTGGATATTCCATCTGAAATGTTTATTTTTCAGAGCTTTAAGCAAAACTGTAAAGAGCACGTTGTTTGTTTAATACAAAAAAAATTATCCTTAGTTATAAATTCAATTTTTTTGTTATTAATTATTTATAAATTTTAAATGGAATCGAATAATGTGGTTTATAAATTTTTACTAGCTATACTTTTTCAATTTCATTTATAGAAGAGGTTTACTAAAAACTTATTATTTACAATGCAAGACGATTGAATAGAAAATTTTGAGTTCTGTTTTTTAAATGTATCGTTTTAAACAAAATCAGAGAAGAATAATTTACATTTTATTAGAAAATTGATGTTCTGTATTTCAGCGAAATCTTGCTGTAAAAAGTAAGGAGAGATTTAAAAAGGAGAAAAGGGCTTATGGTACATTTTTATAAAGTAATCGGCTCCGAAACATAATAATCTTCTGTCGTTTAACTAGAAATGCGGAAATGTGAAATGCCAGCTCGTTCATCCCCTAACTTTTTTCACTTTATATTTATATGAAAAAATGTCACATTCCGTTGCATTTACGTCTTAAATCATTGATATACAAAATCACTTCTATTTATTAAAAACATCTTCACGCATTCCAAATGTATGGATAAATGTAGGTTCAGTTTTATTTATTTATAGAGATATTAGAGCACGGACGGAGTAATAATTAAAATTGTAAATCTACCAATATGACTTTCTTCAAAATTTTGGATATGTATTAAATTATGCTCAAACATGAAAAATAAAATATATAAGTATGGGAACAAACAGCTAATATATTAGAAAGATCGAAAAGTAATTTCGTTTTTACGTATGTAAATATTTGTTTAGCATTTACCAGCTCATTGCGTACCACAAAGTCGTGCCCAAATCATTTTAAGGTTAAAGTGACTTGTTTACGTATAAATAATAAAATCTTAAATACTTTTTCAATTTTGAGTGAAATGGTCAGAAGAGGCAGGGGAGACCGAGGAGAGTTGAAATTATATTATCTTGTATACCTTGGTTAAAAAAAAAGTTGTATGTAAATGATTCTTTTTATGTTAGATAGCTAGTTCTACTAGACCTACTAATTTTTCTGTCTAGATCAAATAGTGTACTATTTGATCTAGACAGAAAATTAGTAAAACTAATTATTAACTAAAAAATATTTCACAAAAACCGCAAAGACTCTCCGTGTTTCAACCGTTCTAGGCCCAAGGTAAGTTGCCACAGTTGACGAGGTGAGTTGAAACAGATGTAAAAATCGATCATTTTAATATGGCAAGTAAAATTTTTTGTTGTAAATTTTACGATATGTTTTCATTTTTGCTTTAAAAATCTTTGTACATTTGCTGCGATATTTATTACTTACTATATACGAACATGCACAATATTTTATCTGGTTTGATGTGTAGCATTATAAAGCTCTATAGAATGACGCAATAATGAGTAATTTTAAATTATTTTTCTTCGGACACTTAGGGTTAAATCTGCGCATACGTTTGTCGAGTAAGAGTACGCATATTTAAATGAGTTTTTTTATTGGAATATTTTGTGCCGTTTAATATTTTATTGTAGTAATTTAGCTGTTAATTTTAAAAGAAAGTAAATTTTTACACGATTTCAACTTTCAATATATGTATAATGTATATGAATAAATAATATGTATAATATTTATGTAGCTCAATATAGTTAAATTATATTTTAATAATCTAAAGTTTCAGTTACTATAACTGCGTACACTTACCTATTTGGGGTAACTATACGCATTTTGAAAAGGTTTTATTTAATTTTTTTTTAGAATTACAAGTTAGTAAATTAAATTTTAATTTTCGTAAATTTTCAAATTAAGAAAACCTTGAAATGAATAACTTTATTTTCTTTTATCCCAGTTGAAATGTTCAATTTTATAACAATTTGACGAAAAAGTGCGCACTCTGGCCCCACATAACTGTACTAAATGCTATCTCAAGATATTTTGCTCCAAAACCAATTGCTTTCTATCGATAGCAAAATGTATTGTTAACAAAAGTGATTACATCGTTAATTAAAAAATTATTTGTTTGAGTTTAATGTAAAAAACGAAATATCATACGTATTTTTCTTATGCATTAATTAACAAACAAGATATTATCATGCTTTTGAATTAAAAAAAAATTGAAACAGTGTAATACATTGAAAGAACATTAATTGATCTGGTATGTAAAATGGAAATAGATAAAGTCCTAAAAAGCTGCAGACATAGATAATTCAAGAGCATCGAACCATTGAATCAGCAAATTTGATTGTTCAAATAGCACGTAAAGTATAATATGGTATTAGTGAGTCTATTCCAGTAATCGTAAGATTCTTCACAAAGATAAACCCATAAAAGAACTCCAAATCTACTTTAATCTACTGCCATCGGCTTGGATTTAATTGTCATCCGTTATTGCGGTACATTGAAGCTCAGTAAAAAGTGTTTTATTTTGTAAATGACAAAGAGTTAAGGCAAACAGTTCTAGTTAATAATATTACTTATATTTTTTGCCTAAAAAAAATGAGGACGAAAAATTGCTCTTAAAACCTGAAATTTTTTCTAATAAAATTGGAGTATTTCTGTCATTAAAAAAAAATTACTAAACAAAAAATAAATTCACGTTTAAAGAAAATACAAATAAAACAGACTGAAAAAATCATAGTAGATATAAAATAATTTCAAAATTATTGTAGAAAAGCTAAAGGTCACAAAAAAGGTACTTAGTTTAGAGAAGCTTTTAGTTATAACCTACTTTTTATAGATGTAAACTTAAAGTAAGAAACGTTAAAAGATAAATGGTCACATAATTTTTACCCTCTAATTCTCACAAGTCGTGCTTCTTTTATAACAAAGAGTAAAAAGTATATTTTACTTTATACGTACACAACTATGCTTACATTCTTTATTTCATGGTGAGTTGAATCTTAAGTATTTTTTCGATCACATTTTCATGTTTCTTAATTAAAAAACAGTGGGTATGAGTACTTATGTAAGTTGGAAGTAATACTTCTTTGACGTAACTAAATTAAAATATCTGGGCGACCGAGCTTTGCTCGGCGTCTTTCGATTTCGTAGTAAAAATCTGTCGATTTTCAGTCGCCTAGGTACTGAAATATATTGATCATTTGTTGTGTATCAATGCATGAATGTTTTAACCTATTTTTTTATTTTAAAGGAAAAGCGACCCTAGAACAAGTGTTCCTTAAGGGCCGTAAAATATCAATATATACATAGTGAGTATTAAAATTAATATAATAATAACAAAATCAGAATAACATGAAACACAATAAAGAGAATAAAGAAAATAAAAATGTTAATTTTGACTATACTATTGATATTGAATCTGAACAACTTAAACGTCTCTATCAAAAAACCAACGGTAACATGCAGATTTAAATTCTGTTAAAATAACTAAGGCAACAAGTTCTGATGGTAGCTTATTCCATGTCTTTATAGCTGTTAACAAAAACGAACGTTCATAACTAACTGTTCTGGGTCTTGGCTGGTAAAACATATCATTCTTACGCTCAGCGCGATCTCTAATGGATAACATAATTTGAAAGTTATCATGGAGCAGCTTATCATGATGTAAATGCAACATCTTATACACCTGGCACATAATCAAGAATTCTCGCCTGCTCTGCAAAGTCAACCAGCCAAGCCTACGCCTGTAGGGAGTGATATGATTCGACTTCGACACACCGTAAATGAATCTAATGCACGAATTAAACTTGCGTTGCAATCTTTGTTGAAGTCTACCAGAGATGTTAGTATAAACAGCACTACAGTAGTCAAATATTGGCAGTATCAGCGCAGTAACCAGTCTTCTACGCATCTCAGTATTTAATACACCACTATTCATCTTTAGACGCGCTAAGCATCCCATAGCCTGATTACTGACTGACACTATCTGCTCATGCCATGACAGAGTACTGTTTATTATAACACCAAGGTACTTCATAGAAGTAACATACTCAATTGGTACCCCATTTACTACAACTTTTAGTGCATTTAAACACGCTGAACCTTTCACATGCTGCGGACTTCAAAAAATGCAAGCTTTTGTTTTACTTGCATTAAGCCTAAGTAAGTTGTTACAACATCAAGCCTCTATCTTCAAAATAGTAACGTTAATGCACTCAACAGACTGCCTAATTTCAGATACTTTACACGTAAAATAAATCGCTAAATCATCAGCATAAAAAATAGTATTTCAGTCAATAAGCATACCAAGGTCAGTCACAAACAAGGTATATAACAGCCGTCCAAGAACGCTACCCTGCGGAACACCACTACGCACAGATTTTCACGAAGATAGCACCTCTTCAATCTTCACTGCTTGTCGCCTATCACTCAAGTACGAGCTAAACCACTTCAGGACATTCTCCGATAAATTTAGATACTTGAGCTTTAGAAAAAGCAGTAGATGATCGATACTGTCGAATGCTTTGGAAAAGTCAAAAAACAAAGCAATGGTAACCAAGTGTTTATCAATCCCTACACGTATATCATCACAAAACCGAATTACGGCAGTCTGAGTATTTGCTCCCTTTCGAAAACCAGTCGGAAATGGATCCAATAAGTTATTCACTGCAATGTAGCTAATTATCTGATCATAAATAGAGCGCTCAAGCACTTTGGACAGCGGGCATAGAATACAAATGGGCCTGTAATCACTGTACTGCAGAGGAGACCTAACCTTTGGAATCGGTAGCACAAATGAATCTTTCCACTGCTGAAGAAACACTAAAGTTGACAACGACACATTGAAGAAGTCAACAATTGGCTGCAAGCAGTTAGGCAGTAACTGTTTATAATATCTTATCGAGAAGCCATTCGGGCCTACAGCATTAGTTGTTACACGACTCAAATTTCGTTGGACATCTTCTGGCGTAATTGCCACAAATTTAAACTGTTTCTCATTCTCAACACACGGACAAACAGTCTGAAACTGCTGACTAACACTACTACCACCACCTGCTAACACGAAGTAGTCATTTAACTTGTCAACATCTAGATTTAGCGGACATATTGAAGACTTAGTTTTAAGAAGCCCAAGTCTTCGGAAATCATCCCAGATGACCTTTGGGACTCGAGTAATTCCAATCCTTGTATGCAAAAACTCTCTTTTGGCTTTGGCAATCCTTTGTTTAACTAAATGACGAACATTGCAGTACTTAGCATAGGCATACCCAGTTCTTCTAAAAATCCTATATAACTTATTTCTTCTACGCTGAAGCCCACGAATATCATTAGTGAACCATGGAGCAGGCGGACGAGAAGTTTTAATCACGTGTTCAGGGGCAATCCGATCTAGAATTCGAAGGATACCTTGATTTAAATCAGAGATTAAATCATTTAAGAAGATACTGTAATCTACAACAGGCAAACTACAGCTCAACAGCTGCCTCTCTATAGACTCCCGATTTATCAGTTTCCAATTGCGACATCTTAATTGTTTAAACTGCTGTCTGGGTACTGCAAAATCCACACAGACAGATATAGCATCATGTCCCGATAGAAAAGGCTCTAATGTCTGAGCAGAAGAAATCACAGCTGACTGATCATTTACTATACTATGATCAATCCACGTATCAGACGTAGAAGTATGATGAGTATTACTGAACGGAGCTAAATACAAGCTATGAACATTGCAAAAGTCTTTAAGGCACTTAGTTTTATAGGTATCATGTAGCATATTAATAATATTCAAGTCTCCCATAATTAGAATGTTATTATATACCCGCAGAAGTTTATCAAAGTCTTCCTCAAAGTCGTTCAGCTGACCAGTATGCGGTAGTCTATAAATAACACTAATTAATTTTTTTTATTGTCAACAAACCACAGTTCAATTAATAAATATTCAGAACGACCATCCAAGTGATTGTGAGACCACGTAACAATCCGCGACGACAATATATTTCGCACAAATATATCAACCCCACCGCCATGCCGACGTTTCCGATCGTTTCTATGTAGATGAAACATGGGCAAACTGATTTGAATATCAACAACGTTTGAATTGAGCCAAGTTATCCACCATACTTCATAGTAAATAACGCCATGCTATTATTTCCCTGTACATTTAATTTTCTTAGCCGGCTAGCTTTATGTCGAATTTTAGTTAGCTGTGCGCGCGCATCTTCCGTTGCCCACTACCATTAGGTATACTGTAAACGCACCAGAAAATGTACGACTTCAATGATAAAAAATTAAGAAGTTTAATTAATTAAATTTGCATTAAGATGTTATTTAGCAAAAAACAGAGCAATAGCCATAATCTTAATTTAGATCAATTTTAGATAAATACCTATTTAGTTGAAAACGTGCTTTAAATAAGACTTTGGCACTAACTATAAATTTTTATCAACTAAATTCAATAAGAATCTTTTACATAAAAAATTATCATTCCGGAACCGATAAATTACATATGTACAAGCGCACTACAATTGAAAAATATTGGCAGGTCGTTATAAAATAAAAGATAGTGATATACATAACGATATAATAAAGTTATATGGGCAAAAAACGTTATTCCTTTACTAATTTGACATATAAACTCAATTCCATGAAACGTTCCCTTTAGTAGAAATTATATCTTTTATTGCCTTTATGGGTGTCAAGCAGAATTGCAAGCAATTTCCTACAAAATTGCTAATAATTTACTACGCTTTTGTAGTTGTGAAACCTACGTATTTAAAATTTTCTTGGAATTAAACAATTACCTACATCGTTACATTTTTAATTCATACTTCTTTTTTTAATTTAAATTATTGCAATTCTTTTTTTAATTTGGTAATTCAGAGTATTATATTCAACTACTACTAAAAACTAGTATCTCTACCGAAATAATAGAATTTTCTTTTTATTGTTTAAAATAGGCTGACTGCAATTTTGTGAATAAATGAACATTTTTTCAATACACCAGTCAGCATTGTATTATGCCATTATTATTGTCTAAAACTAAGGAACCGTTATGTGCAATAAGCAAAAAATAAAAATTAAGGGATTATTCTCGAAATTTTTCATATAAATAAAGACATTAAGACAAAAAATCTCTTTCTATGGCTATTTAAATGCAAATTGGAAGCTAATTTAGTAACTAATAAAAAATTGTATTGATAGCAGTAGGTATAATATCTAATAATGAAAATATCTAAAATTTAATGTTTTGCACTTATTTAATAGATATTTAAGTGGAGCATCTCTACGATTATTGTAATGTAACTAACACAATAATTTTTTATGGGTCTATAATGCTTACAAAGCGATTGAAATATAACGTACTTAACGTAGTACATCTTATTCTAGGTGTTCACTTTTGGAACTTTTTTTAATTCTAATTTTAATATTTGACAATCAGAATTGCAAAATTCTATAAATCAGTTTATTGACACCAGAGCAGTTAAGCAGAAAATTTGTATAAATTAAATTTGACTAATATACATAACGCTTAAATGTTATTTTTCTAAATGCCCAAGATATGAAATATCATCTAGGGCAGTGTTTTCCAACCTTTTTTGTGTCATGCCACACCTAAACTTTTAAAAATTTATTATGTCCCCCCCATGTAACACATGTATAATTTTTAATATTCGAAATTTTTAATTATTCACTAAGTAGCTTAAATGATGGACTTTAGAAAGAAATCACAAGAAAGTTCTTAAAAAAACTAAGAGGCTAAGAGTCGCCATATGGTTGAATTTATATTCTGGAAAAGTCGATTTTTTTTAATTGCTCCTTTAAGCAATTGAATTGTCCTCGTGTGGGGCGTGGGCCCCACGTTGGGAAACACAGATCTAGGGTAAATCCAAGACAGATGACTTTTAAATTGATTTGACAAAAATTAGTTTATAACACTATGAAGTTATGTTAGTGGAGTCCTCATTTAGGGCTGTGTGCCCCACTACTGCCACAGTAGATCATTCTAAACTATGACGTCATAGTATTTTTAATGAATGTAATTAAAAATATTTTTCGGCCAAATAAAAAAAAATACGTTTCTAAAATTTAAAACTTTTATTGATCAAAAATAAACATTTTATCAAACGTATGTGACATCAACGATTGTTTTTCATTTTAAAATATAGCTTTTCTAGAGTAACTGACATTGTAATAAAAGAATGGCATAGGTGTTGGTAGAATTTATATTGCTTATCGAATAGATCAGCCACATAACTTACCCTTTGCTACAAAAAAGTTTGCGTGTGTGGAATATTTAATATAATTTCAAGGATCCTGTTTTTTATTAGATAATCACTCCCCACTTATAATACACCTTTGTTTCGGCATAAATATAAGACAAAAATCTATATCACAGTAAACTAATATAAGAGTATTTTTAATTAAAAAGCGGTGCGTGCGCTTATGTACGCGCGTCAGAAGTGATACTTTTTTGGTGTACCTAAATTAAATACAACTACGTATTATGCTGTTTGTGTAAAGTTAAACCATTGGTTTCCAAACTATATATTACTGCGTCTTTCTTAAAAAGAATCTAATTTTGACGCCACCCCACTGTGTACCTATACTCCGATTTATAGGGCAGATAGGTTCTGGAAAAAACCTTGTAAATCAAAAATAAAGAAAAATATGCATAAATAAAAATTAATTAATTTTTTTTACGTAAAAATAGTTGTCAATTTATTTAGTGCATCCTTTCATTAAAAGAAATAACGTATCTATGATATAAAAGTAGGTATTTTTACATTAATTCATGACAATGTATATGTATTGTCTCTTTTTATTTTAAATTGATATTAAATCACTGAATAATGCGCATCTTACTATTCTTTAGGTTTACAGCTTTCTAAAAAAAAACCTATCTTTTGGCAAGATGTGGTTTAGGAATATTTCAAATGAATTATTTTTTTGTGTGTATAAAAATAGAAAGAATTCCGTTTTTGACTATAATATCAGTGTCATACAACGAATTGTCTTAAAAATAACTAAAAATACACATCTTCTACAGCAAAAATTTTTATAATAAATAGTTTTCTTTCATAAGCTTTTTGAATTTTAAATTTTTATATACCGAGCCAAAGCAATGTTCTGACAAGCATGTAGCGAAATAGGTGTAGTGCCTATAGTAGATTTTGGTTAAAAGCCGAGTGTAAAATTCGGTTTTCGGAAAATATGCACTTTTCGGTCAAATGTGCACATGCGTCGTTTTGTTTGGGTACATTGATCTTTCCATTTTAACACTAAAAATTAATGTAAATAAATTGAAGAAATACGATGATGTGCACATTCAAGCAAAAAGTGACATATTTCTGAGCGAGAAAAGCAAATAAAGCACGATATGGAGCAGCGCGCTTCATTTTCCCGAGATCGGAATGTGCCACTTTGAGCTCGAGCGTGCACACTCGGCTTTAAGCATGATTCACAAAAATTAATTTACTTTCTTAATAACTTTCATTAAAAATTACAAGACTGCATGTATACTATAAACACCAAATCTTTGATTTAATGCTTTTAAAAAGTTATTTTGGAAAATTAAATGCTACAACCTTTTCCGAAAAGAAAAACTGAATTTAAGTTTTTGATTTTGAAAGAGAAATGAGTAATATAGACAAATTCAGTAAATGTGCATACTCGGTTTTAAGCATGGTTCACAATTATTAATTTACTTTTTTCGACGTATAAAATTTCACACTATTGCATTTTTGTTAACTGTGCGCGCGCAACTTGCGTTGCATGTCAAAATTTTATTCTCACCGCGCCAAAAGAAGTATAACTTTAATAAATATATCGTTTTCCTTTTTAGAAATAAAACGTTTTCATTTCAATTAAGAGGAAATTGAAAAAAAACTCTTGAATAAATAAACCTTTTAAGGTGCGTTGTTATTCGAAAATCAATATTTAACTTTCAATAAAGTTCCAAACTGAAAGTTAATATTAGAAAGGGATAGTAACTTTTTTGTAGGAAGGAAAGTTTACAACTCGAGATGAAAGATAGGGTTAATTAATATCTAAACATAAAAGCAACAGACAAAAGCCTCTTTTTAATTTCAAACAAAAGTGACTGCTACTAAGTTTGTGGAAAACATTGCTAATTATTTTTAAATACATAATAAAAAGCCAACGGAAATTTGGATTTTAGTTTGAATTTAGTACAAAATTAGTACCTGTATTTATAAATACCTACAACTTGCGGTTTATTTGATCTAGGTGTAGCAAAAATGTATTTAGGTACTACTAATTAAAGCATTAAAAACAAACTACATCAAGATAGAAGTAAACAAATTTGGTAATTTTATTGTAATATAAATACTAAATTGATTTCACGACATATTTTATGCGAAGTACAAAAATAAAAATATCAAAATGATTCGGACATCCACAAAATGTATAGTTTACCTATTAGGGTAAGAGTGGGTATTACTGCGGGTGTAGGTATTACTGCAGATCTTTTTATTTTTAGTATAAATAAATGATATATAAGTTTGTATAATTTGAAAAAATATATGAATAATATTTTATGCTTCTAAAATAATAACAACATACTAATTTTACATGTATGACAATTATTGAATTAATTATTAATTATTAAATATAGGAGGGTTGAAATCAACCACAGTAATAGAGACGTCGCTAGTTTCATGTGCATGTAGGTATTACTGCGGATGTCAAATGCGCTCATTCTAACCTATAAGAATTATGCAGTAGCTAAATTATTCGTGAACAGAAATAAATAATGGGCAAAGTTAATAATAAATCCAATATAAATACCTACTCTCTTGCTTACAAGTTTTTTACCATGTTTAATGCAATTTTAAAGCTCAACAGCTATATTCGGTTATCCGCAGTAATAGCCACGCAGTAACAGGATCATTCGAAGTAATTCCCACACCGTAATAGGAGCAAACTACTTTTTCACTTGCAGTAATATATGCATGGAGACTCTTCTTTAAAATGTTTATTAATTAAAGAAAATACTAATTTGTCACGCTGTTGATTTTTTTTAAAGTTCAAAATAAGGAAAACTGATATAAAATAAAAAAATTATCGATATTTTAAAAAAAATTTAAAAAAAATACTTCCAAAGTAAAGCCTTACCTAAAAGCCGCAGTAATACCTACACTTATCCTATGTATTTTTAGCTCAAAATGTATATAATTTTTATCTAAAAATTCACAAATAAGATAAAAAATGATACAGTAAAAATTATTAAATAAAAATTTATTTGACTAAAAAATATTTTATAAATTTATAAACCAAAAAAAATCATAGTTTCAGAAATCGTATTATTTTTATAATACATTAAAGTTCATTGCTCATTATTACATATGTTAATGAGCAATTAATTTACTCTTCATTATTTATTTTTAATAAGCAATGAATTCATTTTCATTTAATTTTTTTATTTTTAATGAATAAGAAACTATTGCTCACTATTCATGTTTTTCAATTTTCATAAATAATGAATAAACTTCGATTGAAATTTTAACTTCCCGCTGTGAAAATTATAAATAGTTACATGTAATTAAAATACTTATAATTATTATATATATTTTAACGATTTCGCTGAAGTTCCAACTAGGGTTGCAAATATTAATAGTCGGTTATTTATTTTAACAACACTAAAAATTTATTTAACGAAAGAATTAAAAAATTATTTACAACAATAATTAAAGTACTAGAAGATTTACTTAATAATTATTTAACTTACTAATTTACTTACAGTTTAATGCACTATACTAATTAATTTACACACTGTTGTTTATTTATTTTCACCGACGGTTAGAGATCACCAAGAATCTCACCGAGAACCAGCTGAGTAGAGCACTGAACTGAATTAAACTGATTATTACCGCAATCGGATACGCTTATATGTGTATTTTGTTATCGATATCACAGCTTCCGGATAGATCGAGATAATTCTGCGCTTTCAACGATACGGGCTGTTTAAAGTCTTTAACTTGCTATACGATCGATCTTCCTCGAACGTTTGATTAGATTAAATCTATCGCGATCCCTACAACATATACGTATAATTATCATATAAGTAATTATAAAAGTATGAATACATATTGACAATAATTTTCAAAGTGCTGACTTTTATGTACAGTGGCGAACGCAAATGTGCACACACGACTCTCATAGTTTGTGACTAAAAAACTCTTCATTGATTATTTCTAACATTATTTAATTTTCTTAGTGCGTCTTCACAATATTTCTATAATATTTACCTACTAACTTTAACACAACCATAAAAGTTTTAAACATTGTTTTATTTTACAATAATAATATTACATTACATGTAAGTTAAAATTCTTTAGTAAAGTTTTCAGACTTTAATCGAGATTGAAAAAGGAACTGCCGAGCTTAATAAGTATTTTACTAAAAATGAGGATAAAACTTTCATCAGTATTCTACACGCTCATTTATTCATTTGAAAGTTAAATTTTTAAGTAAACCTTTATAAAAAAACCGCATCAGCTTTTAACGATTATCACCAAAACCCATTAATTTAAACTTCTACGTAAAATAAATGATTTGCTAAACAAATCAATTAAAACCGATTATCAACAGAGGTTTAATTTCATTCTTGCTTTATAAATTAATACCGTGTTAAATATTTAGATATCTACAATCTACATACATAGCTACATAAATCTAACATACATAGGCGTTGGTCGTGCTTGTGCGACTAGACAAAACTTTGAATTACGATGAAGTTCCCCAAGGAGTATCAGAAATGGTTTATAAAATCTCAAGCCGAATATGGTAATGTTGCAATTCAATATATGCAAAAGTTTTGAAACAAATCAAGTTCTATTCATCAAAATTCAAGATGCCAGAGGGAACACCTACTACTAAAGTTGTTGAACTAAAAAACTTTAATTTTATTGCTAAATTATTTTCTTTCCAAGTCTATTACAAAATAAAATCAAAAACTTAAAAACGTACATCAAATCAAAATTAGATCTTATACTCAAATCTGTGAAAATGTCTTTAAAAGTATTCTTCATAACTTATACGAATTTCTAATATTGCAAATTTAAGTGGGCATAATACTAATTAGGATAAATGCGGGAGAGATGCCCCACATTTACAAAAGAATTCATAACTTTGGCAATATTTTGTTTAATGAAATAATATTTTAACAGATTCTAATTATTATATAATACTTTAATATAAATGCAATACTAAATAAAAATTCCATCCAGAAATACTCTTAAAATTAAAAACAAAAAAGCTAATAATCCGGCGTCGCTCCCTTGTGCCTGGTAAATATGCCACATTAAAAAGACTAATAATTTTTGTAGTTTCCAATTATTTTATCGTAGTTGAGCTCTGGGACATACATTACACAAGTCTCATGAAGCAATTCTGAGCATTTGACACATCGAAGTCGATTATATTTTTTTGTAGTTTCCTCATTAGACTCAAAGCAATCTACACAAAAATATTTTCTTTTATTTATGCCTCTATGACTGCGTTTTTTGTGAAGAAGCTCTTCGTCGGTATTACTTCACTCATACTTAATATTGTTTTCTTTGTTACAGTACAATGTTTTTCGAATTTTCTTTTTAGTGCCACTCTTTTTTGTGGTCAAATTTAGTTCAAATTTATTTTACCTTTACTTTATTTAATTTTTTTTATTTAAGATATTCGTTTCAGTAGTTAATACACTCTAGTTTTGCTAAATAGTTCTGCGACATAACTTAAAGAAAGATTGAATGGTATTTTTGTTCATAAGTGTACTAATCATACTAACACTAAACACATAAGCTATATGTATTAAATGATGCGGCAACTATCCCAAATCATAGTGCGGCAACTCTCCTTTTTATTGGGATAGACGCCCCATGGGACTCACATGAACACCAAAAGTAAAAATAGATTAGCGTAGTCATTAATTTATTTAAAAACATGCTGTTACCGAGTTAAAACACCTTAATGTTGAAAATATTATACCTACATATGCATTTCTATCAATGTAAATATAAACATGCATAAAATTATAACATGGTTGTACATACCTACCTTCGTAATAACCTAAGCCACAATAACAAAATAACTTCTTTAACATACCCAAAACCTTCAAGCCAACAAATAATAATAGAATTATAGTATCAAAGAAAATCTATCATTTGTAATGGATATTACCCCCTATGCGGCGTCTCTCCAACCGCGGCGACTCTCCCGCACTTACTCTATTATTAAAAGTAAGAAAAAAATTATTTAAAATCCTATTTATTTATATTCACAATTTACACATAAAATGTCGACCTTAATCTGGCATTTGAATTATGATAATTAGGAATTTGAAAAAAAAATTATTGATTTTTTTTATGTATTTTAAAACTTTATTATTAATAATATTTAAATTTAATGCAAAATACTTAAAAAAAATGTTTTTCAATTAATTATAAGCAATTAAAAAATAATAAAATTTAAAAAAAAATCACGTGATTATGAACGCACCACGATTGGTCACCATCGTTGTGACGTCATAATGTTATAGCTGTTTAATAACAGGACAGCGTTTTACGGCTATTACACGTATCTAGATTTCAACGTATTGAATTCCATGGAAACCCGTAACTCGATCGTGTCATGCGCAAAAAATGCTTCAAAATATTATTTCATTTCTTCTGCCTCAGAATATTATTTTAAAATATATACACCTTTATATCAAATTGTCATTAATATTTAATGGAATAATAGCACACAATATAATAAAAAACACAATTTTATTTCGAACCTGCTCTACCTATTACCTTAAAAAATAATATTTCCGAAAACATTTTGTCAGGAGTTGTTTTTGTAGTATTCGTACATAATGGTATAAAACAAGAACGATAACTTTTGAGGTTCGACATTTTCAATATAAACTTGAGTATTTAACAATGACAACAGAATTAAATAGATCAAAACACTGCACTTATTATTTTTGTATAAACTGCAATGAATGAAAACTAACATTATGACGTCACACACGCTCGGGTTTGTTCGGGAGCTGTCGGCGTTTATTCGGTACTGGATTCAAAAATTGATTATTATTTTGATATAACTTTTGAAATAATGCAAAAAATTAAAAAAAAATAGTTTTGTTATAAAACTTATATATGATCTTTCCATTTATCACAAAAAAAAATTTTTCAAAGACCTAATTCTGTGAAAAATAATTTACATAATTTTTAATTAAGTTATAAAGTATTTTCTTAGACAGTAATTTTCATTAAACCTGCTACAGCAAGTACTTTTATTTTACGACAAAAATTAAATCTTAAGAACCGCAATTACTTCAAGAAATTCGCTGTTTACGTATTCAAGAAAATTATTGTAGACTTTAGTCGGTAAACGTCAAGTTCGTTAAATAAATCATTTTAAACTAAAAAGAAATTAAAAACGTTAAAACTTGACCAAAGAATTAAAATATAAATTCGACACTACTCAAAGCGTTCAATTGTAAAAATCTAACGGAAATGATAAAGTTTTCGTTGACCAACGAAAACGGGTTGACTGCAACAAATGGGTTAGGAGTAAATTGGTGAAAGAGATTCTCAACCTCAATTTGCAGCAATTCGTGCTTTTAGTATAAGGGAAATTGTGCATAATTTTCTATGTTCACTCTGATTTACATAACTGTTTTCATTTTCTATGCATGTATATCCAGCACAAACATGTAATCCTAACTAAAATATTTCCTGTTTGCGTGGGCTGAAACTGGTGTAGTGTTGTAGAAATTTATAAAACAAAATGTTAACATTATGAACTCACCTAGAGTTTTATATGAAAAAGTTATACGTTCAATCTTTCACAGAAAATTTTAGTTTTAAGTTAATTTAAATATACCTACTTAAGTATCTTAATATATTCATTACATACACCCAAGGCCGCGCTAGTGGAAATACAGAGCCTGCAGTGAATACGAGCGCCACTGCAAATGCTAGAACCTCAAATCTACAGGGTGTTTCCGAACAATTGTCAAAGTCGGATATGGGTTGAGAAGGTGTTTTTTAGAAGTTTCTATTTGATAATATTTCTATATTTATTTATTTAAAAAAATTATAGCAAAATCAAAATTGAGCCCATAATTTAAGAACCGCAGATTTTTTGATCTATGACAACATTAAGAAACATATTCGACGGGCTCAAACGATAAAACAATTCATGTTATTTTATCACATAAAATGAATTGCTCATAAATTATTTTTATTTTTAAAACAATCCCATTATATTACAATAAATAACATTTTGTATAGGTATTCATTTTAAAAAAATCTTTTACTAAAAACTTGAATAAAGATCAAAGCATCAAAAATTTCGAATTAAAAAAGATAGTTAAAATGTTCATAATTTGCGTAATTCTGCAAAGAAATCATATTCAAAGTGTTTTAAACGATTATTAAATAAAAGATTTACTGTGTATTAAATTTAGTATTTTATGTTAATCAAAACTTGAATAAAAACTAAAGAGGCAAACAAATATAATTTTAAATCGTAAACAAAATTTATGCTGTGCTGACAAAACGTATTCCACGTACTTGTTGTTTGTATGATGTATGCAATTGTCCTGGATTAAAAACTGTTAATGTGTCCAAATTCTAAATAAAATCTTTATTTTTGACCTACGTCAATATAAATTATATAAGAAACAAATTTAAGTTAATTTCAATAATCTTATTATTGCAAATTAGACAAAACAATTAGTTCGAAAACAATTTGCTGAAATATAAAATCAAAAAATTGAACAATGACTTCATTCGAGTGCTTGAAGTATAAATAAATACTTATAATTTCCTGTGTATCAAATTTAGCATTTTATTTAATAGGAAAGACAAACTTTGGTTTTGTTTTCGTTTTTTCTTATTTACATTACAAGGACAAAATTAGTAAAAGGTGATTACGAAAATTTCGTAGACTTGTATTTTATAATCCTTGTATTAATAATACGATTTTGTTATACACGTTTTTTTAGTCAGCAAACCTTATGGTCTTTTCGGAATAACACTCATATTTAACTCCGTTAACTTGATTAAAATTTTTACATAAGAATTTTAACCCTTTCTTTTTCTTAAATAGCCGTGCCTTTATCCTGGCGTAAGCTATTTCTCCGCTTGTGCCTTTTGTCGTGTGTCGTAGTAGATTTCAAGGACACAAAAGATGTTATTGCGGAAATTTACGCGCATCATTTTTTCGAGATCGAAATATGCCACTTGAGCTCGAATGTGAACACTTGGTTTTAAATGCCCATCGCATAATATAGTTTGTATAAAAGTTTAAATTAAGCCCCCTATAATTAAATACAAATTAATTCCTAAATTAATTTCTTAATAAAAACAAATTGGAAACTATGCGGGCGCCAAACACCCTAGCGCCGGCACTGCAAGCACGTTACTGTAAGCACATCGAGAAGATAATTATTTAGAACAAACATCGATAGAACACGATATTACAAAATGGTGTTTTGGATTGTTAAATCCACATTCAATTAATTTTATATGTAATGTTATGCTAGTATTTATATCATTTTTAAACCTGTTGTTACAATCGTTTCTAACGCTGTATTTCTAAAATGTTATTCCAAACTTATCCAATTTTATCGAAAAAAAAATGAAGCAGGGAATGTTTCAAAAAATCCAAGTGTCACACTTATACAATACGTAGTGTTGTGCTGGGTTAACTGCCGTGTCATATACACATATTTTGTGTTCAAAATATCACAAATAAATGTACTTTTAAGAATTTTCGAAAGGTGAAACAGCTAAAACATCAAATTAGAAAAAAAAAATTACATCGAAAATTTCAAACCACGCAAAGACAAGTTTTGTGAAATCTCTCAAGTCTAATTTTAAAAAGTTCAATTTGGATTACACCCAAAAATACAATTTAAACTAGACCAACTCTGATAAAATCGGTTAAAACTGTATCACTCTGAATTAAATTTGTTGAAATCAATTACATAAAGTAATAAAACCGATTTAAACCAAACGAAATTAATTTAAATAAAAATTTAATAAAAGAAGCTTAATCAAATATAAAATATTTTTGGTAGGACCGAACATTAAAACAATATCTATAGCTTATAATTTCTATAAAATTGATAGGATAATTAAAAGTATCAAAAATCGCATAAGTTGAAACATATTCAAAATTAACACGCAGTGAATAAAAAATATTTCAAACTATGGCCTTTTAAAGTTTCTAAAGTTTACGAGATCTCTAAATTATGTTGCGCGACAAATGTGGTTGAGATTCAAAAATAAAAAACTTTGCTGCAGACAAATTATCACAATTTTAACTTTAAAGTTGTGGTTGCAAAGTGCTCAAACTTCTTACTCTTACTTACTTTTTATATTTATTGCTTTATTTTGAAATTGATGACTAGGACTCTTAAATAAGCTAACCCACAATTAAGTTCCAGTTTAAAATAGGTACGTATTACATGTGAAACTGACTATTACCATAGACGAATTAGTAAGAGACTGTTCACTGATGTGTCACATCTAAAATGACCGAATTCATAGATGTCGCCAAAAAGAAGTAAATAGTAGCTATGCAACTTTAGTTACAACTCATTTTATCTTCGTCTTACTTATAATGTTCATATAACGCGTACCTTTAAGATAAGGAACTACATCGGAATATCACTTACAGTAATTTAGACAAACGCTATAGCAACACTGAAATGGACACGATAAAGACAGAAATCGCTAAGTATAACTGATAGAATACAGAAAATTATTTTTAAGGGTCGGACTACAATAAAATATCGGCTTATAGAGTCAAAATAATTTTACCACGCTGAAAGTATAATTTGTGTGCTCAAAGCTTAAGGGATTTTTGTACATGTTTTAAAACTACTGTTGTTTTCTTATATAATTGTAACAAAACAAATATATTATTTAAAAATATTTGTTTAATTGAATGTTTTATGTGTTTTATTTGTTTTCCATAAATTATTTTTGTAGCAGTATATTGCTCCGTTGATAGACAAATGACACAAATAAAAAAAAGAATTCGCCAAATAATTAGTCAAGAACAATGCTCGTGATTCATTTTAGTATGCAATAACTCATAAATAGGCATACTATATATATGTGTGTAGCTCATGTTTACTTTTAAATAATCTTTAATCATGTATTTTCGAGAAATTCGATGTTTTCTTGAACTGCAAATCACAAGATTCATGTTCAATTTTTGGGCGGATTGCTAAGCATTTGTAACCTGTTTTCTTTCGCATGAAACGTGTACTTTGGTTGTCACTTCCTTCTCCCTTTGTAGATACCGACAAGTTGCCAATAATATTTAATAAATGCAACCGATAAGCAACATGAACAAGATTAGTGACCATTACATGATACATGAGTAAAGTGGAAATACTACTGGTTTAGCTTATGAGAATGGTTTCATATCCATTAATTTTATTTAATCAGCAATTTTTTAATAGTCTGCGCTCAACATCTTGTAGAAGCAAATAAAAGTTTATATAATTTTCAGTAGTATGCTTTTTTTTCGTAGAATGTACAATTCATCGTAAATATTTTATTTATTACACCATTTTGTTGCGTACATTGAAACAAATAACATGGGAATCAAAAGATTTCAAAATAAAAATGATAATGCTTTTAAAAAATAAAAACTACTAATTTTAAAAATCTTTAAATTTTATTGAGTATTTCGTCATTATTAAAATTAAAATTGAACACAATTTAATAAAATTTAAGTTAGTTTTATTGTAGTAGTAGGTATCTTATACAATTTTGTGTATTTGTAGCTATTTATTTAAAGGGTATAGCCAGATAAGCACTTAAAATCCGCCCCAGCGATATTCAAAAATCTATATGGCTGATCATTTCCTTATTAAAAAATTTTTTCTGAAAATTTCAGTTTTAAACCCTAAGGGTGGCGCCATAATAAAGGGTTTTCCAATAAGAGGTTTCATTTTGATATTAAAAAAAACGAGTATTTTTTTAACAGAAATCAATGGATGTTTATATCATTTTAAAGAGGAAGATATGCCATTAACAATGGAGAACGATATCTGCCAAATGGCCGCCACGGCTACGCTTGCAGCAGCATATCCTTTTCATAAAATTTTTTATTACCAATTCGCATATTTGCGGCTGTATGTTCGCAATAACTTCACGAATTCCATCTTTAAGGTCTTGAATCGATTGTGGAGCATTGGCATAGACCTTATCTTTCACGTGACCCCAAAGAAAAAATCTAAAGGTGTTAAATCGCAAGATCTCGGTGGCCAATTGTGATCACCTCTTCGAGAAATAACACGGCCAGGAAACTTTTCTTGCAAAATTACCATGGTTTCGTTGCTTGAGTGGCACGTAGCACCGTCTTGTTGAAAATAAACGTCGTCGACATCAATATCTCCCAATTTCGGCCATAAAAAAACATTAATCATAGCTCGGTAGCGCAATCCATTCACCGTAACAGTTGCACCAGCCTCATTTTCGAATAAGTAAGGTCCAATCACACCGCCAGTCCAAAAACCGAACCAAACAGTGACACGTTGAGGATAGAGAGGCTTTTCAACAATCATTCTTGGATTTTCGGAGCCCCAAATTCGACAATTCTGCTTATTAACATAGCCTCCGAGGGGAAAATGGGCCTCATCACTGAAGATAATTTTCGATGAAAATCCGGATCATTTCGATGCATTTCAAGAATCCAATCAGCGAAGATACGACGTTGCTGGTGATCGACCGGCTTGAGTTCTTGTGTTAACTGAACTTTAAAAGCCTTAAGAGCTAAGTCTTTATGCAAAATACGGTGTAATGTCGTTTGTGGAATGCCTAATTCCAAAGATCGACGAGGAATCGACAAACCTGGGTTTTCTTCAACACTATAGGCTACAGCAGCAATATTCTCAGTTGTTCTTGAGCGACGCACACGGTTTCCATTCTTCACATCACTAATTTGTCCCAACAGCTCAAATTTTTTTACCAGTTTCACTATTGCCGGCCGAGAAGGTGCTTCGCGACGACCCAAAAGTGCCTTAGTTTTACGAACCGTGACTGCAAAATTTTCACCATTTTTATAATGGATTTTAACCATTTCAATGCGTTGTTGAAGCGTGTATCGTTCCATTTTTAGTAATGGCGTAGTTTTTACTTGTCAAATGTCAAAAGATGACAGCTTCAAAAGTGACAGCTGCCCAAATAGCGGGCTATTCAAAATGAAACTTCTTATCGGAAAACCCTTTACAATAAAATTTGTTCTTCAGTATTTATTTTATTATAACTATTCTACTAAATATTTTTGAACCAAAATTTTTTTGCAAAGAACTATCGATAAGGGACGTGAAAAATATTTTTTTTGTAAATTTTTAACTATTTCTTTTTGTTTAAAAAAAATAAAAAGTTTTTATTGTTATATTTAAATATGTTTCTTTCAGATGTCACTCACGATTTTTTTTCAGAAAAGTTCTCTATTGCCTTTCTTTACATGGTAAAATTTTCAACTTGATCCATTTGGTGCAACACAGTAAAAAAAATAAAATCGATCATAATTCGCTGAGTTGATGAATGAAGACGGTATTACATATGAAACTCCAGTGTGTAAAAATACACCAAATATTATAAAATTATAAGTAAAATAACGGCACATTATCTCAAAAACATACTGTTTAATTTATTATTAACCAGATACGTATAAAATCACAGGCATTAGTAAATATTGGGCTAAAATAATAAGACCTGCCAGAATTTTAAGTCGTTTGTTTACAGATGAAAAAAGTAAATGCTATACTGGATAAACATAATGAAGTGAATTAACTGACATTATTTACGACAATCTTTACAAAAAATTTCTCACATTTTAATTACAATGGGTTTCAGTTATAACCACTTTGTTGTTATAGCGGCGTAACATAAATGTTTAATGATTTAGTCGCTTATAACGACTTCAGGATACAGCGACGAAATTGTAGGGGTTCCTTCACTGTTATTATAACCGAAATCCACTCAACTTAATTTTATTTCATTATTTGTATTAAATGCAAATTCGTATTTTATGTGAAATTACTTTATTTAATACAAATAATATAACTTATAAAATCGTAAATTTTGTTTTTATTATATTACCTAACACATAATAATTATTTTCAATAATATGAAAATTTATATTACATTATTAATATATTTTTAAATAAAAATAAATATTTTAGCATTAAATAGTGAATAACTGTTCAAAAAAATATGAAAAAAACGATTTTATATTTTAATACTGTGTTGTATCAAATGGATCAAGTTGAAAATTTTACCATGTAAAAAAGGGTAATATAGGGCTTTTCTGAAAAAAAATCGTGAGTGACATCTGAAAGGAACATATTTAAATATAACAATAAAAATATTTATATTTTTTAAACAAAAGAAATAGTTAAAATTTACAAAAAAATATTTTTAACGTCCCTTATCGATAGTTCTTACTAAAAAATTTTGGTTCAAAAATATTCAGTAGAATAGTTATAATAAAATAAATACTGAAAACACATTTTATTGAATTATGACGCCACTCTTATAATATATAAATTTTAAAAATCACTGGGGCAGATTTTAAGTGCTTATCCGGCTATACTCTTTGTAGATATTATGTTGCATTTGTGTAAAATCATTATTGTTATTATTTATTTGTTAAATATTTTATTGTGCCTTATTTTATTGAGCATTATTTTATTGAATTTTTATAGTTACTATGTTTTAAAATATTACAAGTTTGTATTTTGTATTTTTGTAAAAAATGTTTTTTAATATGATTAAAAATTACGCTTTGCTGTAAAACAATTTTTTTAAATTAATGGCCGATTTTTATTCAATGTTATTGTAACAATAAGATTTTGAACTTATTTTAAGAAATATTACTAAGGTCTAGGAATAAAACGAGTCACTTACAGAAAATATATATAAATTAAACGGTTAACAAGTCCGACCCTGGCAGTAGTATTATTCAAGGTCTGTAAAAAGGTAAAATTTTAAAAGTAGAAAATATGATGGACAGCGACATCTTTCAAACGGGTTTTTACGGGAACACAATTCTAACTTACGTGACAAGTCTTTATATATTTAGTCTATGCTATTACATATATTTTAATTAGACACTAAAACACAAAATAAATTTTTCTCAAATTTTTTACTTTTTAATAAACTGTACAAAAAATTTAAAAGGCAATATTTTGATAAATTATTAGTCAAAACTGAAACTGTCGATTGGAAATTGAATTGGCTAGAAGTAAACAAATCAACATTCGTTTAAATTTCGTGGTAACGAGCAAATTCTCATCACGCCATATAATCAAAATTCACCTTGTAAACTTTAGACGGCCAGCCAGTGCTCATCTCCATTTATTTGAATGAAATTATAAAGTACGGAGAAGAAGTCTTGTAATCAAATTACTATTCTTTCTAATTTAATAACAAGACTTATTTTCATTTTTCCAAGAGCTTTTGTAAACTTTACAAAAAATATACATAATCACCTAAATCAATAAGAAATTATATTACATGTAATATAAAATTGAAGCGTAACAAAATTATAACAAATTATTTGTTAAACTTTTTAATTAAATTAAATTTAAATAAACAATTTTGAGCTGTCTGCATAAAAGAGGATAAATCAAAGGTTTCTTTTAAATATTTATATCAAAAAAATTCCTTACTAGCGTAAAACGCCCAGGGAACGACCGTTTTGTTGCATCGAGAGCTATTTTGATGTAAAGAAATATTAATAAATTAATAAACTCAAAACAACCGTTACAGTTGGAATGAGATATTATTTTTGCTTAAGAATTAATGAAAACATTATCGCAATTTTGTTATAAACTTTGTAAAATTATCTATAAAGAGTATAAAATGAAGAGTTTAGTAAATGACCGTTTCGTGCAAATATTGACCGGGTATAGACCGGTGAATGACAGAATAATTCATTCGCCTATTAAAAACGAGCAATTCATAAAATTTATTTTTAAACACCATGTTTAGATGTACCCCTACGTAGTTTTTTTTATTAAAATTCTTTTGGTATTCTATAAATTACGTTTTGTTAGCGCTTAAGAGATTACGCCCGTTTTTTTTAATAGCGTCCTTAAAAGTTTCAACATTGTATTGAAATCTTGCAAACTGCAATATAAATTTAATTATTTTAGCTATCCACTTCATTATTTCTTTCACTTAAATGAAAAAGAAGATTGTATAAATAAATATATCATAAAAATAAATTATTTTTTTTAATTGTTATAAAAATTATTTTTCGTAAGGGTGATTCACTGGTAGGGGGTTAAATATTGGGCGATTTACTCTACCAATATGTTAAGAAAGGCAAACTACATTAACAAAAAAATCTATACTTGCGTCCTGGCGAATATTTTAGCAACACATGTTTAGATACAAAACCGTTGGGACTTAATTTAAAGAACGAAACCTGTTATTGTCTGAAAAATTGTTCATATCCTTCCTGAATTGTCACGTAATAAAGTCAAATTCCAGAGTTCCCTTTCGTGTTTGAAAATGTAATCCCATTGGAAAATATTTGCGTCGTACTATTTTTCTTTATTTTTAGAAATATGTTTTATTAAACGTTACCTCTCGACGCAGTCTTATAAGTATATTCTACGAATCTTCATTTGTTAAAATGACTCGATTTTGATAAGTATTAAGAAATGCCTTAGAAAAGTAGAAGGAAAAAATTAGTATTTAGTTTGTTGGAAAAATATTATGAAATTTTATTGAATATAAGAAAACCCTCTGGAATTCTAGACATTCCTGGTTTTCCTTTAAAGGCACGTGGGAGAGCGTGCAAAGTCACAATTGTGAATCTATTTAATAACTGCTTAACTTTTTATTCTGTTTTAATTTCTTGAAAAGTTCTGAATTTTTAAACAAACGATATTGCTACATGCTTTAAAATTTCCATTTTTCTGTAATATTTTCTTGTATTAAAAAAAATTCAAACTCTACCATTGATCTATAGAATTATTTAATAATTCTCACTTATCTTTGGCTATAAAATATTAAATAAGTTATTTATAATTATTTCAAAATTAGAAATGTTTTAAGTTTAATTTATAATTGAAATGTGTTATACGTTTATTTTAGACTAAAAGACGGCTATTATTAGTCTTTCGTCATAATAAAATAATTAAAACCGCTAAGATACAAAAACACTTAGATGGATTTAAGAAAAAAAATTGATTTTAAAGAACTGATCTATCTCATATTAATCAAAGCTAAACAATTGTTAACGTACATTTGTTCTAAAATATGATATATAAACGATAAAGTAATTCTGCAATATACAATCTTAAACAATATTTATTGTGAAATGTAATATCTAAGGAATAAAATAAATTAGCAATGAAGCACTCTCTTTTAAGAGCATATGAAGATGATCCTGTGTTGCCATTTATTGGAAAATTAAAATGCATTTTTTGTCAATTCCATGGATTTAGGACATAGTGCATATAAACTTTTATTGTTTAGATTGGTGTGAGGTATCACGCTGTTAAATGGCAGTACTTATTACATATTGTACCTACATATTGTATATTGAACGTCTCTAATGTAATATTTTTTGAGGATTGGCATTTTTTTTGCAAACCGGTACCGGGCCGCGGACAACAGTTTGGGAAACCCTGACATATTTTTTTTATTAAACCTAAAAAAGAAGGAATTAGATGTTTAATTAATTATTATTAATTAATGGTTTGGGAATATGCTAGTTGGTGGCAAATTAATCGGATGCTATGTTACTGAAAATTTGAAATCAACAAAAAATTAATTGGCTCTACTTAGAATAATCTCCTGTATTATTATCAGGGAACTATCTTAGGTCGATTTTCTTGCAACATCTGAGATTCTATCACGCTGACGTAAGACCATTAATCTAAAGTAACAGATCTGAGAGTGGAGCTGTTATCATAAACTTCTTAGAGGCGTATTCCAAGTTATAATGAATTTGGGGTGGTTTTGGTTGATTGTGTTAGAATCTTGATATACATCCTGCAGGTTCGTGCAAGTGTTTCCCTGAATTGTTTGTCACAGCAGACCCTGCAGGAAAGTCTCTAAACAGAGATGAATGAGAAAAGTAAAAGGAAATTCTTCAGGGAAGCCTTTTACAACAACTTGACGATTTTATATACCTTTAAAAAAATATATTTTTTATCTCAAATTCAAATTCAAATCAAGCATCGAAATTTTTGCAGCAATATTGACTTCATTAATTTCAATCTAATAAAGATAATACCAAAAGTTTCTCAATTTAAACTAGAAATTAATTTAGAATCTTAAATTTGTGTTTATTTTGTTTTAATGTCATTGTGATTGAAAATTTGGAAATGGAAATAAAGCCCGCGTTTCGAATCCTCAGAAATAAGAGGAAAGTAAACGTAGACAGTTGACAAATGTTAAAGAAGGATTACTTATGCTTTTGTGTTAGTAACACACAAAGTACCTATACGAGAAAAAGTATTAATGGATGACAAAAATAGTTGATGTATAACGTAGAAACGCACAAACAAACACGCCTATACCTTTTCTAAATTTTATTTGTTCTGTAAATACGACAATGTAATATTCATATGTAGATAGATTATTTAGGATTAATCAAATACCAATGTGATTAAGTACTTATCTAATTCTATACAATTTATTTGAAAGTTTAATACCGTATTTATTTATAAATTAATCTATGGATATTGTTTTAATTAAACTTGATGAACGACGATCTTGTTTATATTATGTTCTTATTATATTCAACAATAAAATAGGGTTGAAGCGCAGATTGAATTTTAAATTGAGTAAGTGAATCTTTAACTACGTAACATGAAAACAACATACAGTCGAGTATTAAAATGATACGAACACAATAGAATGTGTAGTTTATGATGTATGTATTTCTAGCACAAAAATTTATAAGAAAATTTTCTAAACATACTCAAACAACAAAAAAGGTAATAAAGTAAAAATCATTTAACAAAATTTAATTATACAATACTCAAAAATAAAATTTTATAAACTTTTAAACGAAACAAATAAAAAAAATGTTGAGCATTGTAACGCAAAAGTAGAATTTATGAGTTTTTCTTGGGAAAATCGATTTATTAATTAAAGTAAATAGGTAATAACTAAGAATTACGTGGCTGGAAAAATAAAAATAAACGAGATCGGTAGTTAGTGAAATTTAACACGGACAACGAACAATAAAATAATAACAATAACAATAAACGATGATATTAATGATGTAGCTTTAAACGTCTAGCCAGAGAAACGCATTTATGTGAACTCTAATATGCCTGTGTTCTACAAAAAGTGGATCAAATGTAAATGTACTTGTCACCAATTATATTCAATAAACGTAGAAATAAAAAATAATTCAGTTAGAATTAGACGTTATTAAGAATACAAAAGTTAAAACAAATAAACAAACGCTAATATAATTATGCAAGAAAAACTTATTTAAAAGTTTAATAATTGTTTATGTAATTAATCCTATCCTATATATTTTCTTTATATTTTGTTATTAATTTAAAATACTCTCAACAAAATAAAATTATTTTGATAAACATCAAATGCATCAATCTTAGAACCCAAAACGCAAATTAAGCTGTAGATGCAGAAAAAACAGTGATTATCAATTAAAAATGAAATATATATCTATAAATCTTACAATATTAAAATTTATTTAACTAAAAAATTAACAAATTATTGACAACAATAACTCAAATCCTAGAGGATTTATTTAATTATTTAACTTACTTACTAATTTACTTACAGTTGAATGCACTACAGTAATTTATTTACACACTGTTATTTATTTATCTTCATCGTGCGTGAGAGATCAGCTTGAATTTTATCGAGAGCCAGCCGAGTAGAGCACTAAACTAAACTGAACAGATTAGTACCGCGCTTATATGTGTATTTGGTTTATCTGTATCATAGCTTCTAGAGATCTCCAGTAAATTCTCATCTTTAACGATACCCATTTTCAACGTCTTATACGATAGATCTTTCTCGAGCGTTTGATTAAATTAATCTATTGCGTTCGCAACAATATATAATTCTATCGTGCCATTTTGTACATTTATTATATATAAATTACATATAATCATATATATTTTTTTACTTGACTAGAGCCGGTCAAAAGCTTTCCAAAAATGTATATTAGGTTACTATTTGGTTGACAAATAGTTTTAGATAAGAATAATGTTTCTTATAAGCTTATAATTCCAGAAATAATAAAAATTTCAAACAGACAATAGTAAAAGTTCTTTTAATTTATCCACTGGAATAGATATAAGTCTTGCTTTACTTCCGGACTAACCGAAAATAGTGTCAACTTTGTTGTCTTAATAGGATTATTTGGATCAAGTCGAAGGACTCTCGAACAGTGTCATTGTATATTATTTAACGTTATCTTTTCTTAGTTTTTCCACAACTGTTATATCGCAAAACAAATTTTAAACAATTTAGACGCGATTAACAGCGTTCGACTCTTGCAACTAAATTAGCCTTTCAAAAAACAATGCTAAAAAAGCAATTTGAACGCCGATGTGGATTAAAAAAAATTTAATAAAAATTTTGTTCTATCGTAGCAAAAACTTATGTTTTGTAAATGCGTGCGTAAAGAACCTAATCCTTTTCCGATGCTCTAAATAATTTATAATTAAATTGTAAAACCTCCGTAATATGAAATGTAAAAAATTAAAGATTAACACTTCCCTTTATGTTTTCTTAATATGCACACTAAATCGTTTACGTTTAAGTATAAAGAGACTACGTAATTGGTAGATTACTACCAAGACATGCAAATACACGTACGGTTTAACAAAGTAACGCCGTTTAATAATAAAGCACCTCATATGATACACTTATTACGTTTAGCAAATTGGTTTCGGCTTAAGCTTTCCCTTAATTCCCATCGAGTACAACATGTAGAATAGCTATTTATGCTTGGGAAAACAAGAACACTTTTGAGATTAACAAAATAATAAATTAATTAAATGTTTAGTTAGAGGTTTGTTTTAAAAACCACTAATTTATTAAAACTTTCAACAAAGTTTGCAAAATACGTTGCCTTTTATTGGATTAAACGATTAAAAATGAGTAGGATACCTTCACATTATTGCAAACGTATTTCTGACATTAATTCTCGAAAGGTGTAACTAATCCAAAACTTTAGATAAGGACCTAATTTTAATTAATAACTACCGAGTATCCTTGAGAGAGTCATAAATCAGACAACTTTACAATTTAATTCAAATCACCTTACAAGATTTTGAAATAAATTAACATTTTTGTTATTAATCTTCGACCATATTAACTTAATTAAACTGATTTTAATTGTCTACATAACTAAACTCTCTTAACAAATGTACAACTTTCTAAAAAAATCAACTTACAAACTCCGATATAACACCGTCATTCTTTCAGTTTAAAAAATTCGAAACTTGTCTGAAAAGGTAAATGTAATATTCTCAACACTTGGGGCAAATAAAATCCTTGTCAACTTTACATGTGTCGCGTTTCTTTGATTTACTTTTATGAATTTCTGTGTTTGATATTTCACCTAAAAAGTCAACACGTAATTCAACATAAAAAACTGATGTTTTGTTGTACAAGCAAAATTCAATTTAAAAAAAATTTAAGGTAAACAAAACTGTCGCATATTAGTTAATAATAGTTAATAATTGTCGTGGACAATTTTATTAAGAAAAATAAAGCTAGGCATAAAGAGCAACAATCAAACAACAAAGTATGTTTAACTAAAATTACTTTTACAAGAAATTGGAAGGTATAAAATCTGTAAAAGTCTCCAGTTTAATCCCCAGAGAAATAAATTGGAGTACCCCCATTCTTATTTTGAAAAAGCCATTAGATAAATGTAATTGAAGATATATCGAAGTGTTTGTGTACAGGACATCAATAATATTTGTCCAAGTAGGTACATATTACGGTTACTACAACAATAGTAAACTTCAGATACGACTGGAAATAACTGCTATTCTCATAGGTAAGATAAAAATAAAATATTTGAAATTATATGTAAATAAAGAATTCTAAAAGCGATTACCAGGTGTGCAACCTTAAAACGGCCGTTTTCTAATAGATGGCAGTACGCGCGCATTAGGCATTAGCCAACCTTGCCTGCCATTTTTTCTCATTGCTTGAATCTTTGCCATTAGTAAACAAAAGACAAAGTCAGCAATTTCGAACAATAACGTGTCCTTTGATCACGATAAACATGTCGAATTTTGTGCCAGATAAAGAGCATTTGCGGGAAGCACTGCTATTCCTCTTCAATTGGAAGAAATCCGCCGCCGAAGCGCATAGAATTCTTGTGGAGGTCTATGGCGACAGTGCTCTTAGTGAAACTCGGTGCAGAGCGTGGTTTCGGCAATTCAGAGACGGAATTTTTAACGTCACCGACAAGAAGTGCGAAAATCGACCAAAAGTTTTTGAGGACATCGAATTGCAAGGTTTATTGGACGAAGACGATACCCAATCGCAGAAACAACTTGCCGCAAAGTTGAATGTTAGCCACCAAGCAATTTCGAAACGCCTTTTTGCTATGGGAAAGATCCAAAAGATCGGGAAGTGGGTGCCACATCAATTGAACGATCGACAGATGGAACGACGCCAGACCGCGTGCGAAATCTTGCTTGATCGGCACAACAGAAAATCATTTTGCATCGAATCGTCACTGGCGATGAAAAATGGATCTTTTTTGAAAACCCTAAGCGCAAAAAATCGTGGGTGGACCCCGGAGAACCCTCAACATCGTCTGCTAGGCCAAATCGATTCGGGAAAAAGACAATGCTGTGTGTTTGGTGGGACCAGAAGGGGTGTGTTTAGCTACGAACTGTTGAAACCTGGTGAAACGATCAATACTCAACGCTACCAACAACAAATCATCGAATTGGATCGTGAATTGTGCAAAAAAAGACCCGAACACGCGGATCGGCATGAGGGTATCATTTTCCAGCACGACAACGCACCATCACACACAGCAAGATTGGTCCGGGATACATTGGATGCACTTGGCTGAGAGTTGCTACCCCACCCGCCCTACTCTCCTGATCTGTCCCCTTCAGATTACCATTTGTTTGCGTCGATGGGACACGCGCTTGCTGAGCAGCACTTCAATTCTTATGAAGATGTTAAAAAATGGCTCAATGAGTGGTTCTTATCCAAAGGGGATGAATTCTTTTGGGGTGGAATCCACAATCTTCCTCAAAGATGGGAAAAATGTATAGCCAGCGAGGGCAATTACTTCGAATAAAATATTTTTCATTTTTCTGCGTTAATTATTGTGTTTTGCTAAATAAAAAAACAGCCGTTTTAAGGTTGCACACCTGGTATAAAAGATTATAATATCAAAAATTATACCTCATTTAGCGTCTTATCAATTCAATTCATTGCGACATTCCAAAAAGACCTCTATTAACACAGTTTTGATTGATACTTTATTGTCTAGGTACGTATGTATACTAAGCGCTAAGCAAAGCCTTACAGTACATTACTATAAAGTATAATACAAATTTTTCAATATACAAATATCTTTTAAATAAAATTGGTACTTACTTTTTAAATTATAATTGTTTTATTAAGCGCATATTTAATTGTACTTATGATATAGGTATTTATTTACTCTTTAATTGGTTCTTGAAAGTCACCGCTTAAAGCAATTTATTTCTTTCAATATAAAGATTACTGTTTAAAATCCAATTTTAATTTGCTATTTTCTTAAATTGGTTTTACTTGTTCTTAAGTAGATGTTTCAAAATTCATCTTTAGACAAATACGTAATCATACTATTTTTTAAATTGTAATAAAACAATACCTACATTTTTTTTAAGTGAGAGGGATGCAATTAACCACAATTCGTTAAACGTACGTACGTACTTAAACAGGCATTTATTATAATTTGTCGTTAATAAAACACTTAATTTGTTCAAATAACAACATTTCACAAAAATATAAGAGTAGGTACTTATTTTTTTTTCATACTCCAATTAATTACAATCTTACGTTGACGTTTTCTAAATTGAAATATTGCAATTCATTTGAACAAAATGCATTCCTTTAAATCTCTATTCGTAGATGCTTGTTTTTATTATTTCTAAAGAAATTTACGTACCATTCAATAAAAGTTAAATACCTTGTTTTGACTTGTTTAAACTAATTAGTAAAAAATAAAAGAAAATGATTAACAGAACGGTTTCCTTTTAAGCTTCAAGCCATCCCAGCTTTTAATGGCTTTAATTAAAAAGTTAACATCTTAAAAGTTTTAATCTGATTTTGCCATCTCAAGTTTTAGAACTTACCATTCTTTCACTCAAAAGTGGAATAGTTTTAATGAAAGAAAGTGACCAAATATGGAATAGTATCCTGATATGAAATTTTTCGATATCTCAAAAACTAATCATTTGAAACAAAATACAAGACCATCTTCTATTTCTTGTACTGGTATTGCTTTATAGTTTTGTAGTTTTATAGTTTTGTAAATTTTTTATTTTGTATCTGCTTAAAGTTTTTTTAAGGTAGGTAGAAGTTAGGCGTTTTTATTAACTACATAGTAATAAGTAACCCCATACTAACATATACAATTTATTAAATATGTCTTTATTTTTATGTCATCAAAACGTTTTATAGTTTATGTGTTATTATTTTTAGTGTTACTTTTAGCCAAATATAATTGTTTTAAATAATTGTTTATTATTAAAAGGAATTTTGTAATTTATTCATTCATTCCATATTTGAAGACTATTCCATAAATGGCTGTTTTTTATTATTTTTATTTTACAAAATAATGGGGTGACGCCAGTACACAGGTGGAAAAATTACCCCGATTTCCTCAAATATATTATTTTTATTCTAAATTTTCTTATAGTCGATAACTAGCCTTAATATTTACCGAGAGACTATTTCAAAACAAACTTTTTATTGTCAGATTATAATAAACTATAAAGTGAGATTCTGAAACCGAAGTACTATATCTTAATGTAAGTCGAACAATTTAACACAATTCCAAAAATTAAACTCTTTAAAATGTAATATGTTTCCTTTCGGAATTCGGGTAAAAGATTGATTTAATTTGTAAAGTTTTGCCCGTTTATAATGTCGCACAAGTTCTTCCTCCATAAATAAATGTTCTAAATAGGCATTGAATGAAATATTTGAATGTCTCGTTTAATTACAAACGAATGTTTGAAATCAGTAATTGAAACTGATCACGTTCCAAAGTTTGTTCTAACGCGTAGCAAGAATCCCTTTGATCCTCTATTGCTTTATGTTTCTAGTTCAACGAGAACCACAACGGGAATGTCAAATGTCCGCACTTTTAAAGTAAAAACTTTCCACTTTTTTTTACAAAGAACACTAAACTATAAGATAAAAAAAACTAATAAAATTGCTACTCGATTGAACGAAGTAAAAAAATTTAACACAGTATCGAACATCGAAAACCATTCTACAATTAATCAACAAACTAAAAGCATTTCAATTCATGGCTAGAGCAAAAAAATTAAATAAAATCAATTCCTTAGAGCTAAATTGTAAAATGGAAGATGCACTTCTTTTTAATTTAACGAATGAATTTAAGGCTGTAGACTACCAAATTTCATCCAATGTATTTTAAATGGGAACTGCGTTCCCGTCCTATTGCCGTATTTTTGGAGATAAAAATTGAAAATTTTTGTATAGAAAAGAGAATTGTTTTAAAACAAAACATTTTAAATTTTAAAATTTAAAGTTTTTAGAAAAAATTTTTAATAAGTAAAAAATAAATTTAACCCATTTTGTGATTTTAAAATATGGACGTAAGACCAAATATCTTAAGACCGCGATCCTGAAGCGGCGAATAGTTATACAATAATATTTGCGCTTTGAATCGAGTTAAATCTGCAAGGACCAATATAAAATTGTTTGCTTTATATGTATTAATTAAGTATTAGTTATATTAAAAAACTGAGAATTAAAAAAGCAATTTGCAATATTCTGAAACGCGGTATTGAAAATTCAACACTAATATTCTAAACACATTTTCCATATTTTGATGCGTCATCTATCAGAATACAGCCAAAATTAATGTTGCGCTAAAATAATCCAACAACTAACATTTATGGTGGCTTTTCAGTTCCATTCCCAAATTATTATAAGATACTTGTCATTAACGGTTTTGCAGGAATTGATACATAAAAGATGCCTCAATAAGGTAATATTCTAAATTCTATAAAAATGTTTAGTTTTTGTGAAATTATAGTTTAAAAAGTTCACTTTTAAGCCCCTTGGTGTATATTTGATTTCAGGTAATTTACAATTTTTTTAAAATATATATTATCAGTTTTGGGCAAAACAAACTATATCACTCTGTAGTCCTATCTTCCGTTGGTCTAATATTATTTTTTTGTAATACAATTAGGTAGTTGATCGAAAAAATGGAATGGAACTACGAAAAGTCTAAATTCTCATCGAGTTTAGGCAACCCACTTCTCTCGGACCGCGGCCTTTGTCCTAAAATGTAAGATTGAACTATAGGATGACAAATTTGGTTTGGCCCAAACAGACAATATATTGTTATGTCATGCAACACATTCTTCGTCCTAAGTTCAAAATCAGTGCTTAACAGCAAATATTTGATGCCGAAACGCTGACCTACATAATTAGCCTTTCTTGTCTATAAAAGGAGTTTGACACCGTTCAATGATACATAGTTTTAAGAATAGTTGTAAGCAACAATTATAACAAAAAAGTAAGTTTAAAAGCAGAATTATAACTATATATCTAAAAACAATTGAAAAACACATGAAGCGCGATGCGGAGCGGCACGCTTTATTTTCCCAAGATCAGCTTGTGCCATTTTGAACTCGAATGTGCACACTCAAGTTTTAAGCATGATTCACAATAATTAATTTACTTTCTAGAGGCGCGAAGCGGTGCGCTTCATTTTCCCGAATTCGGAAAGTGCCACTTTGAACTCCAATGTACATCGTTTTAAAAACAGGATATTTTGGCATCCAGAATCATTGCTTGGGGGGAATAGGACAGATGACCTAAAACGGCAGGCACATTCAAAACGGGACTTATGGTCACATTAGTCATAACACTTAACAGTTACCACATGCAAAGATAGTACAATAGTGTGATAGTACTAATGTTTATATTATATTTATTCTTATTTTCTAAAATATTGAAATTCAATCGTTAGCTAAGACTTATTTACCTTATATTGAAAGATTTTACAAAAATGATGCAGTCGTGGACGACACATACATATATAAAAGATTATAATATCAAAAATTATACCTCATTTAGCGTCTTATCAATTCAATTCATTGCGACATTCCAAAAAGACCTCTATTAACACAGTTTTGATTGCTACTTTATTGTCTAGGTATACGTATACTAAGCGCTAAGCAAAGCCTTACAGTACATTACTATAAAGTATAATACAAATTTTTCAATATACAAATATCTTTTAAATAAAATTGGTACTTACTTTTTAAATTATAATTGTTTTATTAAGCGCATATTTAATTGTACTTATGATATAGGTATTTATTTACTCTTTAATTGGTTCTTGAAAGTCACCGCTTAAAGCAATTTATTTCTTTCAATATAAAGATTACTGTTTAAAATCCAATTTTAATTTGCTATTTTCTGAAATTGGTTTTACTTGTTCTTAAGTAGATGTTTCAAAATTCATCTTTAGACAAATACGTAATCATACTATTTTTTAAATTGTAATAAAACAATACCTACATTTTTTTTTAAGTGAGAGGGATGCAATTAACCACAATTCGTTAAACGTACGTACGTACTTAAACAGGCATTTATTATAATTTGTCGTTAATAAAACACTTAATTTGTTCAAATAACAAAATTTCACAAAAATATAAGAGTAGGTACTTATTTTTTTTTCATACTCCAATTAATTACAATCTTACGTTGACGTTTTCTAAATTGAAATATTGCAATTCATTTGAACAAAATGCATTCCTTTAAATCTCTATTCGTAGATGCTTGTTTTTATTATTTCTAAAGAAATTTACGTACCATTCAATAAAAGTTAAATACCTTGTTTTGACTTGTTTAAACTAATTAGTAAAAAATAAAAGAAAATGATTAACAGAACGGTTTCCTTTTAAGCTTCAAGCCATCCCAGCTTTTAATGACTTTAATTAAAAAGTTAACATCTTAAAAGTTTTAATCTGATTTTGCCATCTCAAGTTTTAGAACTTACCATTCTTTCACTCAAAAGTGGAATAGTTTTAATGAAAGAAAGTGACCAAATATGGAATAGTATCCTGATATGAAATTTTTCGATATCTCAAAAACTAATCATTTGAAACAAAATACAAGACCATCTTCTATTTCTTGTACTGGTATTGCTTTATAGTTTTGTAGTTTTATAGTTTTGTAAATTTTTTATTTTGTATCTGCTTAAAGTTTTTTTAAGGTAGGTAGAAGTTAGGCGTTTTATTAACTACATAGTAATAAGTAACCCCATACTAACATATACAATTTATTAAATATGTCTTTATTTTTATGTCATCAAAACGTTTTATAGTTTATGTGTTATTATTTTTAGTGTTACTTTTAGCCAAATATAATTGTTTTAAATAATTGTTTATTATTAAAAGGAATTTTGTAATTTATTCATTCATTCCATATTTGAAGACTATTCCATAAATGGCTGTTTTTTATTATTTTTATTTTACAAAATAATGGGGTGACGCCAGTACACAGGTGGAAAAATTACCCCGATTTCCTCAAATATATTATTTTTATTCTAAATTTTCTTATAGTCGATAACTAGCCTTAATATTTACCGAGAGACTATTTCAAAACAAACTTTTTATTGTCAGATTATAATAAACTATAAAGTGAGATTCTGAAACCGAAGTACTATATCTTAATGTAAGTCGAACAATTTAACACAATTCCAAAAATTAAACTCTTTAAAATGTAATATGTTTCCTTTCGGAATTCGGGTAAAAGATTGATTTAATTTGTAAAGTTTTGCCCGTTTATAATGTCGCACAAGTTCTTCCTCCATAAATAAATGTTCTAAATAGGCATTGAATGAAATATTTGAATGTCTCGTTTAATTACAAACGAATGTTTGAAATCAGTAATTGAAACTGATCACGTTCCAAAGTTTGTTCTAACGCGTAGCAAGAATCCCTTTGATCCTCTATTGCTTTATGTTTCTAGTTCAACGAGAACCACAACGGAATGTCAAATGTCCGCACTTTTAAAGTAAAACTTTCCACTTTTTTTTACAAAGAACACTAAACTATAAGATAAAAAAAACTAATAAAATTGCTACTCGATTGAACGAAGTAAAAAAATTTAACACAGTATCGAACATCGAAAACCATTCTACAATTAATCAACAAACTAAAAGCATTTCAATTCATGGCTAGAGCAAAAAAATTAAATAAAATCAATTCCTTAGAGCTAAATTGTAAAATGGAAGATGCACTTCTTTTTAATTTAACGAATGAATTTAAGGCTGTAGACTACCAAATTTCATCCAATGTATTTTAAATGGGAACTGCGTTCCCGTCCTATTGCCGTATTTTTGGAGATAAAAATTGAAAATTTTTGTATAGATAGAGACCATATGTCTTTAAAACGTAACGATTTTCGATTTTTGATTTATCAACGTGTTTTACGCAAAAAAATTAATAAAGCATAAAACAGACTAAACTTCTAATCATTGTTGTGCTTTCAAAAATAAAGAGAATTATTTCCTTTTTTTACCAATCGAACGAGAAAGCTTGTTAAATTATCGTATTTATTTTATTGTTTTCATAAATATCTTTATTAAATAGTTATAAGCAAGTAAAGTACGCCGATTTTGGTCAAAATTGGTCGTTTTTCTCGTTTGATTGACAATGTTAAGCTGCTTAAGGATTTCTCATCGCAAATCCCTTTAGAATCTTCAAAACATAAAATACTAGAAAAAAGTTAAAATTAACAATAGTAAAAGGTAGAAGTACCGGTTTTGGACACTGTACCAGTTGTGAACATTTTCCACTTTATTTTGACAAATGTCAAATATAAGAGTTATCGCTACTTGCTATAAGTGTAATTAATGTATGTTTAACTACGATAAAAATATCAATGATGTTTTTTTGTATTTTTTAAGGTATTTTATCAAAATTACTCAAGTCTCTAAAACTGGGCCTAACGTGTCCAAAACCGGTACTTTTACCTTACTGGTCAACTTCAAATTGTGGGGTAAGTACGCAGCAAAGGAAAAAATATAAAAAAAAACTTATATAATAATATAAGTTTTTTATATAATAATAATTACTTTTAAAAATCTTTTCCTGTAAATATATTTCATTATTTTAAATAAAGTGAAGTTGACCAGCAACATATTCTTATTTTCTACCTGTTTTGAGAATCTTTTATTCTTTCGAACCTTTCATGGAAATAGTGTTTGCACATCTTTAAGCAGTTTAACCTTGTCAATCAAACGAGAAAAACTACCAATTTTGACCAAAATCGGCGTACTTCAATTGCTTATAACTATTTAATAAAGATATTTATGAAAACAATAAAATAAATACGATACTTTAACAAGCTTTCTGGTTCGATTGGTAAAAAAAGAAATTAATTCTCTTTATTTTTGAAAGCACAACAATGGTTAGAAGTTTAGTCTGTTTTATGCTTTATTAATTTTTTTGCGTAAAACACGTTGATAAATCAAAAATCGAAAATCGTTACGTTTTAAAGATATATGGTCTCTATCTATACAAAAGTTTTCAATTTTTTATCTCCAAAAATACGGCAATAAGACGGGAACGCAGTTCCCATTTAAAATACATTGGACGAAATTTGGTAGTCTACAGCATTAAAACTGATTCATTTTCGACTTGTCGGATATTATCACTTGCCCATTGAGAATAATTGTCTGTTCCGGTAAATAATATTAATAAAATACTTTTACAATCATCATTTATCAAGTCAATAGCAACGTACATATTTTTATAAATAACCCGACTGCCTAAATCCGTGTCGCATCTATTGCGAAAATTATCCAAAGATCCTGCACAAATCATACTCTTTAAAAAATGGTATGAAAATTCTTTTGGGTATAATTGTTCAGGTACTAAAAGCAATTCGATAGCAGTGAATAGATTTTCCTCCATATCTTGTGATCTTAATTCTTCAATATCTGTTCGTCTTTTTAAATGCGGTCAGTTGGAATTCCATTCTAAAACCATACAAGATATGGCGGTTTTATTAATCTCATTATCAACTTCTGATATTTTCGCTCTGCCTATGGATTGAGATCAATTTAAAGCATTATTATTGTCAATTACAATTAAAGCCACGTCATTAAATATCCAATATTTTTCATAATTCTTATGTTTAATAAAAGTACTAATGTGAATTTCTTGTACAATTTCATCACAATATTACCAGTGCTTTGAACAAACCCGAATCTTTACAAAAGTGTCTCAAATCGGTCGAATACTAAAGGAAACCAATTATTCGATGCATTCCTATTTCGACTCACGTTAAAAGTTAGTAGGGGGAAAGTGGCATGAAACAGCCAGTTTTAAAAAAAAGGGATAAATAATATAGAAGGACATAAATAAATTAATTTTTTTTTTAAATCTGTAATTGTTCATGCTTTTATGTACGTAATGTCATAAAACATTTTTCAAAATTAACGATATTTTTCGACTTCTAATCATTTATAAAAAAAATAAAATTTGGCTTTTTCATAGCCTATAGGCATTGAAACAGCCAACCCAAGTTTTGAAAAAGCCATGTTCTTATTACAAGATTAAAACTGCACATTAACGAAGAAATTATTTAATAATAATCTTAAGCTAAAATTTTAGATCTTATATAATTATAAAACGTTTTAAATAACGCAAATTCTGGATAAAATATTGACTTACATAAATCTAAGAAACTGTCAAAAAATTTGACGTTTGAGATCGATCATTGCAAAAACTTAAAAACGTTTTTAGCAAAAAGAATGCAATTTCTCTTTTACGCCACAGGATTTATATGCCCAACCGTTACAACTTTGCATCGGTACCACTCTTGATTGCTGTTACTACAATTATTATTGCATTTTATGCAATTAAAAGGTGGCTTTTTCATTACACTGCAGTCCGGCTATTTCAAAACATATTCTCTCAAAAAACAAAATCTCGAAAATTACTATGAAATCAAAGATTAGTCTACAAAATATATACGTTATTAGAAGGCCTAATATATCTATAAAATTATAGTGTAATCATATTATTATTAGTTTTGTACGTATAGGCGTTAGAAAACAAATAAACTGAACTCAAAACCTTACTTTTTGACGACAAAATCTTCAATACGTCGTATCGGCGCCGTTTATTGACGGTGAACGGTCAAATTTTTGTGGGGGATATCTGGCTAGTGTTGCTATCTTAAAATAATAATACATAAACGATTCGTATGAAAACTACCGCGTAATTGATAATGGCTCTTTCAAAACTTGGCTGTTTCATGCCACTTTCCCCCTACTTTCAGATTATGAAAAATATTTTGGGAATTTGTTCAGAATGTCGGCGTCAATGTAAAGCTTTCTTTTTACCTTTTTCAAAATTTATTGCATAAAATAACAGTACCTAGGCGATGGAGTTTCATTCGCTATATTATGGTGATTTTTCATTTTTACTTTACAATTATTAATTTTAAGTTTTATAACTTCATGTTAACAATGTGATGTAGTGCCATCTGTGGTTTAGTAGCTAATAGCAATGCGTGAATATATCAGCCTCAATATTGGATGAGATGGCGTTAGAACAATTTTTTTTGTGAGAAAATAAATTTCTCAAGAATGACACCTTTCTAGATAAACTTGTAAAGTAAAATTTATGCAAATACAAAGTTTCATTCAAATCGTTAAAGCCATTTCTGAGAAACCAATACAGAAAACCTCTCTCCAACGAGCAGTCACGAGACCTATGATATTGTCCGTTGTAGAGGGTATCCGCTGAAAAGGGGACTTAAATACATGGTTTTCCAACACTTTTCTCAGCCGGAACTCTTTAAAATTTGTCCATTCGAGAGGGGTGTCTGTTCGGAGCGATTTCGCTGTATAATATATACAGTAAAACCTCCTTTTATAAACTTAAGAAAGCAAAAGAGAAAAGTGTTTATTAACGAATCGGTATTATTCTATACAGCATTACTAATTACAATTTTGAAAATAAAGCGATAAATCAAAAATACTTTTCCTCGATTTGTAATTATTTATAATTTTCTACAAATCAATTAAGAGATACGTATCTGTAATTCTTTGAATGGCAATAATACTTTATTTTGATTCGTTTATGTGATTTTAATTTGTAAGCAGTATTATCGAATTTCTATTTATAATAAAAATTTATTTAAATAATCAACTCTAAAAGAAAACAACACAATTTAAAATCTAGCTTATCTCATAAATCGTTTTACTCAAAATATTATTAATTTTGAATTTTAATTTTATACCGTTCAACACGTAATAGCAAACTCTAAAAAAGCATTAAAGCTAATGTAAAAGTTTTACCTATGGTTCTAAAAGTATTGGTTTAATACCTTCATTATAAAATTAATCCTGCTAAAATGTAATAATTCCTATTCTCTTTTTTAATACGCTAAATGGTCAAATATGAAAACATTAGAAAAAAAGAACAAAAACTTAAAAAAAAACAAGTTTTTTAGTAACAGTTTATTTTCCAATGATTAGTTTGCAATGTTAATGACAAAGCACATATCTATTGGAAAATGATAATATACTTATGTAAAAAAGTAGGTTTTATTAAAAAAAGAACAATAAAATCACTCGTAATTTTTGTAAAATAACAACTGTCTATACATTATTTTGTGTTAAAAATAGTATTCACATTTGTTTTAAGTTAATCCTAAAGCAGTGGTGGCACTGGTTTTTTACATACGATTTTTTTAAAGTAAACATCAAATTTGTACTTTTGGTTTGTTAAAGCTGTTAGCAATTACACAAAGTTGAAAATATATAAACAGTTTTACAAAATACTTGGCCTAATCATATAACTACTTTTAAATTAATAACGCTTTCTTCAGTTAAATAGACCAATAAATTTCGTATTGAGTATTTAATTAGTCTTTGAACCATAATTTATCACACTAAAAATCGATTTTTGATCTACATCAAAAGTCGCTCAAATAACACTACTTGAGCGAAAATAATTCTAAGTTATATGATAAGGCTTGAAGAACATTTAACTTGGAAACCTGCCATAACGGGTGAGAAATTTTGATAAAATATTTTAGAAACAATTTCTTAAATTTGCATTAATTGTAAGTCAAATAAATCTGTACAATTTAATGTATTTTAAATCATTAACTTAATTTTATTCAGACATTTATCAAAAGTTAAACTACATGGGTTGGTTTCCAGGTGGAAGGGTGCCTGAGTAAACTCTTCATTAGTTTAGTAAAAAAACTAAAATAAATACAAAAATTTCATAAAATAAACATTTTGTTCTATTTTATTCGATAACTGGCTCGCTAGCTTAGTCATTTCTAAATAGTAACGGCCACGATCAGTGCAGCACCACTTAAAAAAGAAAAAGGCCTTTAAAAGACGGTCGACTACAGAATATACATAGTTACTCTAAACTTACTTAACAACTATCTAAGGTAATTATCTATACAAACGTAAAAAATGGTAAAATTCATATTGCACTGTTAATACATGATCACTAATATTTCACAATTTATAGTACAACCGCAACATGCTTTTTATACTATAATTATCTAAAAATTACTATACCAAAAAAATTATTAAATATAATTTCTTATCAATCTTGTACTTCGCTTGCTCCGTTTCAGTTCTTTCAAAGATACTTGGCATAATATACAAATTTCAAATCAACTTTATACAAACTCATCTATTTTATTCTAACCGTTGAATTTATAACATAGCGGTAATAAAGGCTCATGTTATAAAATTTAGACAACAAATTAGTAACACAATTTTCTAAAAAATTAAAAAACAAAAAATAACAATTTAACATAACTAAAAAAATGAATCTCAGCTAGCCGAGTGGTGCTGATATTGAATTTGGTGGTGATTTGTAGGATATTCCATAACCAGCACAGAATCTGATTGACTATCTGAATTATTAGAGTCAATGACTTCCGTGTCGTATTTAATACCTCTTTTAAATCTTCCATACAGTGATGAATATGGCAGATTGTAATGTATTGCAGCTTGGTTTATTGACATGTGTCCTAATCTAAAAGATTAACAAGCACTTTATTAGCTATCAATTGAAAACACATCAAATATAATTAGTTTAGCAATTTTCTAGGTCAATTTTAAATTTAGTTCCTTTATTTTCTTAAATATCTTTGTCCTTTTAGTATGATTGATATTTTTAATTTTAAAAATAATTTTCTTCTAAAAAGTAAAATAAAAATCAACACTTCTTTTTAAATTCCATACATTATAATCCTTAAAAAATTTTTAATTATTTATGACAAAAAATTTGATGTTTATGAAAGCGATTATTTAAAACATAAGTTTTGTCCAAAATAATTCTGAAAAACTAAGAAATTTATAATTTTTTGACAATATATTTATAATAAAAAAAACCTTAATAAAATAATATGACGCCACTTACAGAAGTTTGGCAATACAAATTCACCCTTTTGCAAATCAAATTCATTCTTATTCATATAAAATTCAACTTTTTGTAAATCGAATATATCCTCATAAATATATTCCTTTTTTCATAAGGTTCTTATTTAAAAAAAACCAATGGTATGTAAAATAATTGATCAACATTTGTTAATGTAATTTATTATAGTCTTTCTGGCTGGCACATTCTGGAGTTCTTTTAACTTTCTCAATTTCTGCAAGTGAAGCTTTTCCCCTTACCTTTTGACGTTGTTAAATTTTTTTGCTATTTAGAGAAATGTTGTAGATATGTTGTTTATTCTTCTGTTAGCGAATTTTTTATTTTAAAGTTACTAGAAAAATGATGAATGTATAGTGTAATATCAGTAGGTCACAGTCGAATTTACTATTTTTTTTAAACCAAGAGCTATTGCAACTATTTCGACAATGTCAATGTATTGTATGGAAACATTGTCGACCATAGCCTGGAAGAATGTACTTCTAGTTTTCAACAACAGTAGAAATAAGATCATTAAAAAGGTCTTCAGTTTGCTACAGTACTGTGACTTATGAAGAAACTTATCCTCTAAATGAGGAAGAAACAAGTACCCTACGCACATGCCCGTCCAAAATTTAACAATACCAGAAGGTATATTAAAATAACTGTAGAATGTGCAAGAGTCGGAATGGCTTTACAATAAATTAAATATTGATTTTATTACAATTACTTTATATTTGACTGGATTTTGTTTAAAAAAGCTTAAGAAAAACTTAAAATATTTGAGAAAAAATGGTTGATTTGCAAAAGGGTTTATTTGGAGTAGCAAACCTATATTACGTAGGCTTGAATACAGTAACCCAAATATTTACATTAAAGTAAAATAATTTCAAAAAAGTAAATCATAATTTGTAGTTGAATAGTTCCCCCCACTGATAAGATACTTGTAAGATTAATTTAAATTAAAAAAACTATTTTATAGTCCAACTAGAATTTTGACATATATATTTCAAAAACAAATATTAATTCTTTATTTTAATAAAATATTTAAAAAGTAATTTCTTGTGGAAGTCTTCTTTTATGACATAATACAGAAGTTAAACAACTCAATCATCTTTGGTAGAATTAAATTTGATGTCAACATGCTTAGTTCATAATTTTCTATTGTGAGTCTTGTGTATTTAACTCCTTCAAAATTATAAATAAATTTCATGGTATAAAATGTATAACATTCTGCGCATACCTTACAGCCTCTAGCGCCTCGCCCATCGCGTCTTCCGACCATGGTGTAGGATTAGATCGGGATAATTCTATTCCTTCCCTTTTACACCTTCCATATAGTGTTCCAGTAGGAATACCAAACTCAGTGGACGCTTTTTGTACTGAAGATTGTCCAGATCTTATGGATTCTAACGCTTTCTCTAAATCTTCAGGTGACCAGGTCGTTGGTGCAGCATTAAATGGAGCTGCTAATTTTATACCTTCTCTTCTGGCTATTTTGTATAACGTACTACTTGGAATTCCTTTAATATGAATAATTATATAGTTACTTTAATTTATATTAATTTGGGAAACTCTACCATAGGCTTTACTAGCTTTGTTAGCCGATATTGTTCCTGTTCTTAATGCCTCTAAGGCGGAATTTAAATTTTCTTCCGTCCATGACTTAGTGGGTCCTTCTTTTTTTGGTGTGTCTATGCCTAATCTATGAGCTCTCTGCCATAAAGTTGTGGATGGAATTCCATAAGTTGCTGAAGCTTTTGTAAGACTCATGTTATGGTTTCTTAAGGCATCTAAAGCTAATTCCATATCTTCTTGTGTCCATGTTTTAGGTCCACCTCCGTGGGATCTGGCTGTTAGATGATCCGAATGACCATTCATTTTTAATTGATTATCACCATTTGCCGCATCTAAAAAGGAACAAAATTAGAAGTGTGTTAAATAGATTATAACTATATAGCAAACCTAATCGTCCAGAACCCCCAGGTAACATTCCCATCAATTCAGGTGTGACCATCATTGAATGTATAGATCTTTCTGCATCTTCATGACTCTCCATCGAATGATCTGTTCCAGACATGTGTGATGCATCCATATCCATCATTGAATCATGGTCGTATGATCTTAACGTTTCAAATTTGATACTATTTTCTTTTTTTATTTCTTCATATTTTATATGTACATCTACAAAATGATCTTTAATGGCCTATGTACTTAATTAGTTATTTAATCGCATACCTGATAAATCAGTCCTATGTGATGATTGCAATAAGTTGCGGGTAGGTGAATGTTCTTGGAGATCGACGTGACCCACTGGCGTGGCCGCTGGAGCTGGGGGTTCCGGAGGAAATTCATCGTTATCACACAACTGAGAGAACAGAGCCTACATTATTAATATAAGTTAGATTTGTTAGTTTCGTTAGTAGAGGTTATTATTTACTTTTGAAAATATTAGTAGAATAAATTGATGTTAGAAAAACAAGTCAAAGTTTAACGACCAATGAAGAGATGGAATTTAAACATTCTCAATGTCTGTGATAAAACTTAAGTTATTTTTCTTTCCAAAAATAAAAATACTGACCTGTCCAGCCAAAAGGCCATGACTGCTCATGTTAAGAGGTTTGGATTGAGTTGGTGTCAGTTTTTTTCTCTTTGGTCCCTCATCAACAATTAAAGGTCCATCGCTATCTTCGTCTGACGAATGCCTTTCAATTAAATCATCATCTTTAACATCTTCTTCCCGATCTGAGAAATTATTTAAGTCAAACTCTCTTAATTTATGCTTCTTGTTGATTTCTATTTTTCTGTATGGAATAGGCAAAGCAGATACTTTTGAATTTTTTGAATTTTTATTTGGTATAAAAATCGAAGGGGTCGAATTATCCCTTTCTTCTGATTCGCAAAGTCCTTTTATTTTCAACTGATCTGCTGTTTTTAGCAGCGACTGAAAATAGAAATTTATTTTAATAGTTTTTCTACAAGGAAAATGCGATCGCTATGCGCAAAATATTACGGGACGGCCAATTGTAGATAAAAAATTTAATTAAAAACGCTACGAAAATAAAACGTACATAAAGCCACAAGTTCATTTGAAAGAATAAACAAAAAAAAATTGTTTTTATGAAAATGTGACATAAATCCGCCTTAAACAACCCTCGGGGCTTACTGAATTATATAAAATTATCTCTAAATATTATGTGAATATGCACGAGGAATAAGCAGTAAACTAAGCAGCTGCCGTAAGGGGTGCCAAATAATAGCAAATCTTCCGTTATATTAAGAATATGATTAAAATTAATGTAACAAGACAGGCTTAAACAATCGCTTTTGTAACCCAGAACAGCAAGTTAGTTATGTGCAAATTCAGTGAGAGCGTCCTTGAACCAGTATTGATTGGTCCAGACGCCGCATCACTTTCCCCCAGTGCGTGCCCTGGAGCCGCTCACCAAGCAACCCCCAGATTATACCAGGGTTTGCAGAAGAGGCAGAAAGCGCTTCACGATTGTCATACATAATAATAAACAACTACGCTTCCGCTATTCCATTTTAACAAATTTTTTATCCCGTCCCATAAGCCCCAACTGAAATCGACAACTTTTTGACGATTTCATTTTTAAAACCAATCCTCACGAAACTTGTGGGGTTAATTAAACTCGTACAGCAAACGCTCGGATGTTATGAATGATGCATTAAGATACTTTGAGGGAATTTCTAAAATAAAAAGAAGAAAGCGGCGAAATAAAAATAAAAAAGAAAAATTGGAGAAATTAGAAGAAGGATGTTTTAATTAGAATATATTTAAAAGGTAGTTCGCGACACAAAGCTTATTAACCCAATTCAAACTTTTATTGAATAAGTAAAGTTGAAGGACAGACGGAGGAAGAGAAAACGGATGGATATAACGAACAAAACAAAGACGTTAATAGTCGTGTCCTGGTTGCGCTTGAAGCGGTGCACGTATGCGCCACTTGAAATCAACCCCTGTGCAGACTTGAATGAAACTCGAAAGTGCAAGCATGCATCGTTGCACATGCACTATGTGTACTTACTCGGTGACCCCCACGACCTTCAGCACTGAATTCTGTGGAACGCGTGAAGTAAGACTGGACCCTTTCCCGAGCCTACTAGAGGGATGCTGTGAACCGCGATAGATCGAGAAATGCTCGGCGCACGCACAACTACTTCGGTTTTAATTGGCCTTTTTACAGGGCAAAATGACAATTTTTATATTTTTAGGCAATAACCAGATATCAACGATTTTCCTAGACGCCTCTAAATATCCAACATCCACTTACGAAGAAAACGACCTCGTTTTTGTTTAAAAACCTCTCGTTCTTCTTCTCTTACTTTTACATCTTTTTTTCGAACCCGAGAAGCGTAAAAAAACCTACTTCCTTTTTTAGAGAAACTCATTTTGCTTACTTTTTTTTCTTCTTTCATAAAATCGTATCCCACTTATTTAGCTGATTACTTTTGATAAAACTTCAATAAGGAATAATCTTACGAGCAGCGCATTTTTGTAGTACTTCAGCCCGATTGTCGGTTGTGCAAGTGTGCGGTTTATTCGACTTTTGAACTTTATCTTCAGGTTTTTTATTTGCGTTTATTAAAAAAAAAACAAATAAATATAAAATTATATAAAATCGCGGCCTATCCCTAAAATAAAACTGAGAGCCGATAGTTTATATAACAAAAGTAGGGCGGGTCGTTGTAAAAGCAACGTTGGTTTCCTCTTCAAGAAAGAGGAGCAATCACATTAAGTATACAAGGTATTCTCATTCTTGGTTGCAAAATTAGAGAGTATAGTAAGAGGATTACGAAAATGGGAGAACGAGAAAGAAAGTAACATTAGTTATTACTATATTCCACGTGAAATCCTTTACAGTTGGAAAAATAGGTAATGTTGACTTTAATATTTTTCAACTTTCAAGTAGACTTTTATTTTATTGCAAGGAATACTCATAAAACGAAATAGTTCTCTATTTTACCGAAAGCTCTAAATTGGATAAATTTCAGATTTTGTAACTTTATTTCGAATAATAAAAAGCAGTGAGATTCAAATCGATCAATAAAACGATAATTATTTTAAACTTTGCTTTTACAAAAAATTGGTAATAACGATAATGGCATTGTGTGATATTAATTATGAAAGTGATATTTATAAAAGCAATCAGTAATAATTCGCAGTATGACGTTCTAGTTAATTGCGATGCCATAAGAGGGATATAAAATTTTGATAAATCATAAAAAATATATTTTGTTTTTTATTATGTTTTATATTAATAAAGTGACAAAGATAAACTTTTTCCAAAATTTTATTTTATAGACTTACAATGAGGTATATTTTATACCCTATTCATGTTAACAATAAAATGACGTCATGATCAGCAATTAACAATAACTAAGGTCGCCTAGAGTTATAACGCCCACCTGTATTCTCTTTCTAAGCTTTTTTAGATCATTGTTGCACCACCCATGCATTGATAATAAAATTACCTTTTAATGGATTTATGGCTGATGTATACAAAATTAACCTACTTCCAGTTGAAACTGTTTGTTTAGGCTGATGGTGCATTTTTATAAAAGTTATATTTAACATACGTTGTCAAAGTTAATTTTCGAAAAAAATGTGGTAAAGTGCTAATTTTCATAATAGTAAGTTCTAGTACAATGAATGCAACACTCATTTCAGTATATATCAAATATTGACATTACCGCTTTGGGTAGTAATTAACTTCAAAATGAATTGTATTGCATAAAGGTAATAAGGCCCACTGAATATTAAATGGGCCTTGATTAAGAAAAATATAAATGTTTTTGAAATTCGGAAATATTCATAGTACTTCTAGTAAAAAAAATCTGCATGGAGGTGAAATATTAGAAGAAAAGCATTGAACTATGAAGCACAGGAAGTAACCAGGAAAATTTTTTGGTTCGCGACCAAGTGCATGCCATAATTGGAGTGCCATAACACGAAACACTTAAATCATGGATGCACGAAGACTGCTTAGGGCTTAACAGTAATAGCACAAAAGAAATCTATTGCCTAGAATGCAGTATCATAATTATTCAGTATGAAATTAAAGTGGGCCTTATTACTCTTCTACTAAAGCCCAAAACTAAATTTTTGTTTATTTTTTATTTTTTAGAAAACCGTTTATTTTTGTTTAACATCCTGTTTTAGTGTATAAGCCTTTATGTTTATAGTTTCTACTATGATCATTTATTTGTCAATATAAAACCGATATAAATATTTTTATTTAATATTAACGGAAGGTGGGCCTTATTACCCTAAGGGACCTTACAATGATTTCAAAATACTAAAATAGTGGAGCTAATAAAATATATTTTTTTGTTGGAAACCATTGTCTACATTAACATATCAATATCATTAATCGTTTGACATTGTTAACAGCAGTATGAATTGAGATAAACAGTCAAACATTCAGAATAATGTAAACATATATGTGCAGTGTCTTAACTATGACGTATTGTTTTTAAGTTGATGGGACTATACATACGAGGTTTGTTAAAAAAAGATGACTTTTTTTTTCTCAAAAAATATTTATTCATCAATATTTATTTTGTCCACATAAAAGTAAACTCCCCTCAGATTTAAAAATAAATAAATTAAAATTAATTAATATGTAAAACATATTTTTTTAAATACTGATTAAATTTCAAAAAAACAAAATGTCATTTTAGAAATAGCTAAAGTTGGAATAATTCGAGTAGTTATTTTATGTTGATAAAATGAGTTTAAAGAGTTGCGAAAGTAATGGAAACGATTACACTTCAAACTGTTTTCATATTTATCGAAAAATAAATTTTAGCTATGAATTTCTTATTAATTTTTCTGTTATTACAATTTCAATAATTTGTTATCTCCATGTTTTTTGTGTCTTAAGCTTTTAATAATCTTCGGGTGTTTATGCTAAACTTTATTCTAAAAACAAAATTGTGGTTTTCTTATTTTGTGTAAAAGCATTCTTTACTTTTTTAAGAAAAACTGAGTAATTTCTGCACCAATTAATTTTACTTTTGTTTCATGTCACACTCTAAGTACAGTTGTTAAAAAAAAATAAAAGCTTTAAAATCAATATTCGCATAAATAAATTGTATTAATAAGAAAGATCCTGATAATAAAAATAATTAATTAATTAAATATTTAATATCAAAAATTTAAGTTGGAAAAAAAAATACTTATTTGTAAATATAAATCGTACTTTGATGATTTTGAATAATTTAAATGTAGGTATTTATGCTTGAGATTAATACATTACCAAATATTGTAAACTTTTCCTTTTTTATTAAAAAAAGATGTTTAGGTTATTGTTTAAAGACAAAGGTAGCATTTAGAATTTCATACACCAAAACTTGTATTTTTAAAAAATAATTTAATTTCATATAGCATTCGGACCGTGTGCGCTGTGTATTTTGATATGCTCTTTGGTTTAATTGTAATAACAACGGTTTCTTCTCCATTTTCCGCAATTAACTTCGTAGCTTAGCAGATTGTTATTTCTGGAATTCTGTGTAATAATCTTTTACTACATTTAACTCAATTTTGCTTTATTTGCTACTGTAACTGAACCTTTGGATAAAAATCTTCAATACAAATGAAAAAAAAAATTGCACATTTCGGTTTATATACAATAATTGTTTATATAGTAATTAACTTTTAGTCTTTGTAAAAAAACTAAAATGTTCATTAAGAAGAAAAATATAAGAATAAAATATCTATTGTACTTGAAATGATTTTTGGTTAAGCATTTAAAGTTCATAAAAACACTGTTAATGAAGTAATAGTAATGAAACAATGTGAAATTTATAATTAATTATCTTCACTAATAAGTTGCCGTTTCAAGTGTTTTTCATTAAAAATTGAACCGAATTCCACCCACATTTGCTATTCTCCTTTACAATGGAGCTTTCCCAACAATAAAGTTGAATATCTGCTATTATAAAAAATAATCAAAATGTTAAACATGTCTCCCAGTGGCGTAACGATAGGGTGGCAGAACGGGCAAAATGCCAGGGGCACCCGGCACAAGAAAGCCGTAAACACAAGAAGACCCTAAGATTTTTCTATTTAAAAATGCGCTGTATATTTTATAAAATACACCTATTCCTCCATTTACACGCTACTTGCTTTACACGGTTTACAAAACTAAAATTCTAAAAATTTTCAACAATGAAAACTATTTAAAATATGCCTACATTTTTGCTAAAGATTTGGTTTCTGGTAGAAATACGATTCTGAATTTAAATAAAATTTTTATTGTGCATTGTTCTTAAAGCCGAATGCGCACATATGACGCGCATTCACTGGATTTGTGTTTATTAATCATCTCTCTTTCATATCATTCCAATTTTCTATTAGTTTTTTCTAGAAATCTTAATAATTTTATCAAACGGCTATTCCTTAAAGGGGATAATAAATATAAAATTAAGTTGGTATTTTTATTGTAATGGGTTGCATTTTTTGTGTAAAGCCAGTTACAGATTTTTATTGGTTTAACATTGAATTGTTCCTTGATTGTTAATTTATACAACTTTTCAAAATAAATAACTGATTAAAAAAATGTGGGCAAAACTAACAATTGTATTTATATACTTTCGCATAAATGATGCACCATTTGTAGCAACCTAATTAAGTATGGTTATTTTTCACAGTGTTGGTTAAATAATGTCTTTAAAACTTCCATTATGGTTACAGCACAAATCCTCAGCACTTATCAAGATAATAATTAAAATGACTCGATAAAAATTTAAATATTTTTATCGGTCAAATTACTCACTTAAAATTATTAAATGTGAATTAACAATTTTCAATAAATTGGATAATCTTAAAATTCAATCACACCCAGTGGCTTAAAAATTAATATGGTGGTTTGGGTCGTAGGTATGACAAGGTATTTTTTATTTAGTTGAACGGTTATTAATTTCGCTCTGTCCTTTCAGATAATCCATTAAACTGAGATATCAACACAAACTTAGACAGCGACTGACGTCGTAAATGTTACCCTTCTTTATCTTACGATTATTTTGAGTTGGAGTGATAAAACATAATACAGACCGTAAAGCCAAACGTTTTAGTATCCTATACAACGTATTTTCAAAATTTTTAGATTACATATACCTATTTGAATAATTGTAATATATCAGTTATTCCAATTTTGACCAAAAGCCAGTGTGTAATTTAAGAGTAACGGTCTACACCTGTGGTTCTCAATATTAGTCCCACGCTCCTCTAGGTGAACAACTTAATTTTTAAGTTGGCAATTCGAGAATGACATCCCTACCCTTAGTTCATAACATACTTAATACAGTAAAACCTCGATTATCCGGACCTCAGTTATACGGATTCACGATTATCCGGATTGTCAACCGCCTTCGGACTCGTTGCGAAAATTAAACCTCGGTATTTCTTATTAAATATTTTATTATTTTATTTTGTATTTCGCACTATACAGTGTTTTTTTGCTCTGTTGATTTTAAGATAATGTGCGTCTGTTTCATTTAGTGATTAATATTTGTTGCGTTTTTTGTAAACATATACCTAACAATTTGATCAATTTTTTTCCTGTTAAAACGGGACGCTTTGTAATCGTGTTTAAAACCGAGTGTGCACATTCGAGCTCAAAGTGGCACATTCCTATGAAGCGCGAAGCGGAGCGGCGCGCTTTATTTTCCCGAGATCGGAAATGTGCCACTTGAAGCTCGAATGTGCACACTCGGTTTTAAGCATGATTCACAATAATGCAGGCCAATAAATTCAACGAATAATTAGTTGAATAATTTTATTCATTCCCTCTCCCTCCCATTGACATGATTGTCGTATCTTTTCGCTCCCTTCCACTTATTGCTATGGTAATTTCGTTTTCATACATAAAATCGGTTTTTACTAAACTAAATTAGATTTTTTGATCGGAAAGAGTGAGGGATAAAGTAGACAAATCTAATAATTACGAGAATGTGCGCATTCGAGCGAAAAGTGGCACATGTCCGAGCGAGGAGGCAATTTTTTTCCCGAGATCTGAATGTGCCACTTTAAGCTCGAATGTGCACACTACGTTTTTCGCCACGATTAACACTGATCAATTTACATAAAAAAAATTTTAGTAATTCTAAAACCAGAGTTGCGCTCTCAAAATGTCTCTTTTGGGCTTCGCTTATTTTTCATAATTTTTTACTTTTTTCATTAAGAAATTGCCGTGAAATGAATTTGTATTTAAATAAGGAAGCAAGAATGAAATTCTTGTTAAGATTTCTCAATATTCGGTATCGTAATTGACAATTTTTTGAAAACGGGACATTTTGGCGTCCTGAATAATTGCTTGGGGACAACGGGACAAATGATCTGAAAACGGATAAGTCCCATTCAAAACATAAAGTATGGTCACATTATATACCAGGTGTGCAACCTTAAAAGGGCCGTTTTCTAATAGATGTCAGTACGCGCGCATTAGGCATTAGCCAACCTTGCCTGCCATTTTTTCTCATTGTTTTGATCTTTGCCATTAGTAAACAAAAGAGAAAGTCAGCAATTTCGGACAATAACGTGTCCTTTGATCACGATAAACATGTCGAATTTTGTGCCAGATAAAGAGCATTTGCGGGGAGCACTGCTATTCCTCTTCAATTGGAAGAAATCCGCCGCCGAAGCGCATAGAATTCTTGTGGAGGTCTATGGCGACAGTGCTCTTAGTGAAACTCGGTGCAGAGCGTGGTTTCGGCAATTCAGAGACGGAATTTTTAACGTCACCGACAAGAAGCGCGAAAATCAACCAAAAGTTTTTGAGGACGAGATTTATTGGACGAAGACGATACCCAATCGCAGAAACAACTTGCCGCGAAGTTGAATGTTAGCCACCAAGCATTTTCGAAACGCCTTTTTGCTATGGGAAAGATCCAAAAGATCGGGAAGTGGGTGCCACATCAATTGAACGATCGACAGATGGAACGACGCCAGACCGCGTGCGAAATCTTGCTTGATCGGCACAACAGAAAATCATTTTTGCATCGAATCGTCACTGGCGATGAAAAATGGATCTTTTTTGAAAACCCTAAGCGCAAAAAATCGTGGGTGGACCCCGGAGAACCCTCAACATCGTCTGCTAGGCCAAATCGATTCGGGAAAAAGACAATGCTGTGTGTTTGGTGGAACCAGAAGGGGGTGGTTTACTACGAACTGTTGAAACCTGGTGAAACGATCAATACTCAACGCTACCAACAACAAATCATCGAATTGGATCGTGAATTGTGCAAAAAAAGACCCGAACACGCGGATCGGCATGAGGGTATCGTTTTCCAGCACGACAACGCACCATCACACACAGCAAGATTGGTCCGGGATACATTGGATGCACTTCGCTGGAAGTTGGTACCCCACCCGCCCTACTCTCCTGATCTGGCCCCTTCAGATTACCATTTGTTTGCGTCGATGAGACACGCACTTGCTGAGCAGCACTTCAATTCTTATGAAGATGTTAAAAAATGGTTCGATGGGTGGTTCTTATCCAAAGGGGATGAATTCTTTTGGGATGGAATCCACAATCTTCCTCGAAGATGGGAAAAATGTATAGCCAGCGAGGGCAATTACTTCGAATAAAATATTTTTCACTTTTCTGCGTTAATTATTGTGTTTTGCTAAATAAAAAAACAGCCGTTTTAAGGTTGCACACCTGGTATATCTAAAATTCGTTTTTTTCTATATATTCAATTAACCGAATTTTCGATTATCCGAATGAGCTGCAACAATAATTAGTCCGAATAACCGAGTTTCCACTGTATTTAAAATAATCAAAATATGAACAAAAAAATCATTTACTAAAATTAATTTGTATAGTTATAGTATCCGGGGTTGTCCGGGTTGTCTTTAAGTATTTTGTACTAGACGATGCCCGCGACTTTGTTCGCGTGATTTACATTAAACAATATATTTTATTTACAGAAACTTTCTTACGTTCCCGCGCATGCGCAGCGCATTATTTACAATGCCGTCTTAGGTGTATGAAAACTTTAATAACTTGATATTAAATAGGAATATTATGATAATTTTTATTCGAGATCAAGACATAGAGCGTAAGGAATAAAACTGAAAATAATTGATCACAATCTATCCAGTAGTTTTTGTGGGATGCGCGCACATCGACGGACCTAGTTACCATATTATTTGTATAGATTAACATTAAACAGTACTCTATTATATAATTCGCTCAAGTTAATACTTCCTGACGTACTACATTAGTAATTTGCGTATTAAAGAATAATCTAACAAACAATGTATCCTATGTTGCACATGCGAGACTATCCTTTTTCAAAAAGTGCGATTTCTCTTTGGGCATTTTGTAAATTAATTCAACTTTATATGGAAAAAATAGCTAGCAATTGCAGATTCAGGTGTGTATGATTGCACGGCAGGTCAGATTACTAGTTATGATGTTGACCCACCCCCAATGCTGTTCGGAAGGCATTTAAAATTCATAATTTGTTTGTACGTGTAACTTCCCCACGCAGCAAACTAATAAAACTAAACCTATGTTATTTGCAACATCACAAGGAACATGTCTATAACGATTTGACAAAAATTGGTCAAAAAAATTGAGGGATTTGATTATTATTAAAAATCACTTACCTACATCTTAATATATTAGTATAGACTTACTGTAAGTATATGTCTTAAACTTTATTTACTGTTTTCTCACATCACTTCATATTATTATTATTTAATTAACAATGTCTTCATCAGCACTTCAATTGTCCTTACTTTTCTTTATTTTTCACTTTCACGAATGCTATATTCTTTGAAGCTTGATTATACCAAGTTAATGATCTTTTAGGTTTCCTGCACGAAAATAGAATATGATTTTTTAAATAGTAAGAATTATATCTCGGAGTGAGGAGCGGAGAAATGTCTAAATACTTAAGTAAACCATGATCAAAAACGGTTGAGAACCACTGGTCTATACCAAGGCTTCGAAAGATCCAAAACGATTCATATATTTTTAAATTTGAATATTTTTGTGTCAAATAATACGAATTAAATTTTAAACAGTACACCCGTAATACAACGAAGAATGCGTCACTTATTGCTCAAATTCCACACTGGCCTTTTCTCAATAATATTACATTTATTTAAAATTAATACCAAATTGAAAATTGAGGCAAGATCATTTTTATAAGGTTTCACATGATTCTCTCGATCAGCAATCTTTAAGCTTTTACCTAGCCGGTAAACCCGAATTTTCCACCTCGAAACAGGACGCACCCCAAAAGCAATAAATCACAAAGGTTTTAAAATTTAAATATTCAAATAATAATAAAAAGAAAACATTATGTTTAGGAAGCCGGACAGTCAGTCAATTCGCATCTCGAAAAATAAAATGTGTACTCTATAATAATACAGGTAACTCCCGTTTAGCCGTTCTCAAACATAATCGCGTTATATCAAACCAAACGGCGTTATGTTCAAAAATCGAAGAAAAAACTGCAAGACATGTATGTCACATATCGCCATTACACATTCCAATTTATTTTCTGATCCAGCTGACTGATCTTCTGATTTCCTGTAGTATGCTCAAAACGAGATAGAGCAAAAGCATGTGAATGAAAATGCCATGTTTTATTGGAAGTCTCTTTACTTAAATGATTAAACTTTGATATGTGCATTACAATTTAAATTATGAATTTATTCCGAATTAAATTAAAATGTTCACTTTAGCGATCTCTGATGTACTTATATTTTCCAATTATGATAATGCGGTACTAAAAATCTGATTTTGATAAGTTAAAACAATATTTTATATAAGTATTAAATCATTAATGAATTTGATATATTAATCTTTCATTTTGAAACTAAACTATTTTCAGAAATGAAATAAAATTATTAATTCTGAGCTTAATATAAACTCGCTCAACCCTTCGATCTTTACTTTATAAAAAGCAAACATGGAAACTAACAGAATAATTCTGAAGCACTATGCCAAGTATATGTTTAGCTACATCAAATATTGGCATAAAACGAAACTGGGAAAATATAGAAGGCACAAGAATGACTTCAGAGAGTATCTACAATGTGTATAAAAAAACATAAAACATGACACGCTTATTTCGTCAACTACATTAAGAAATCAATTAATATCTCAGTTTCATACAAACCTAAAGAAGTTTATTTTTATTGCTAACCCAAACATCAAGATTTTTTCATATTCGTTTGAAAAAAAAACCGATGCGTATACAATCAAACCTTGATAAGTCGAAGTTAAAGGGAAACTAAGAATAATTCGAGTTATCAAAAAAAGTCGAGTTAAATACTTTCGTGTGTACCTATATATCAATATTTACGATCTTCTATACAAAATAACCAAAATTTGTAAACAATCATTAACATTATTTATTGTTATTAAGTACTTAGGTGATATGGTTATTTGCATCTTATTTATTGTTGGTTTGAAAGTAATCTAAAATTGTCTTTTGCTTCATTGATCCAAAATGTTGGGTTTCTACAAACTTTTCCAAAGATCTCCCGGAACCAGAATATTTTTACTACTTGTATACCAAAAACATTCAATCATAGCTTTCTCCAAGTTGAAAAAAGGACACTCCTTTAGCCTTTTTTTAATTTTCGTTTGCACTCCTTGTCGATCGGTAAATAATTTTAGAAATGTATTTAATTCTTTTAGATTTTCTGTTACACACTGTTATAAACTATAAACAACAAAAAATATATATTGTTCGTACTCGTGCTCGATGAATAACGACCAGAATAAAAATCAAAAGGCAAAAATGGTACCTTTTATTGTAAAAGAAACGGTAAAACCATCTTAAATTTCATACCTGTTGAGAAAGCATTTAAACATAAATTAGTATTTAAATCCAATTGAAGTGCCGTCATCAAAACATCAAACTTCTGTAGTATGAAACCTTTTCATCCTATTTTACAATAGTCATTTTGACCAACAATAACACCGAACAAACCCGTTCTTTAATCCTACCAGGTATTGTACTTTTATGAAAAGTTGTAAAATTTAACTTCGAGTTATCGAAATATTTAGTCATAGAAACTCAAATTTAGGGAATTGTAAAAGACTTCGTCTTATCAAAAATTTCGAGTTATCGATATAAAATATTAACATTGAAATAGGCAAGTTCTAGGGGAACAGGTCCGAGTGCGAGTTATTAAAAATTCGGGTTATCGAAGTTCGACTGTACTTTATGTAGGCAGGTTAGAATTTATACATCTTTGGCGTAACTAAATTAAATATGCCCATGTGTAAAAATTAATATAAATAAATTCAATAAATATGAAGATATGACCATTCGAGCGAAAAGTGGCACATTTCTGAGCGAGGGAAGCAAACAAAGCGCGACGTGGAGCGGCGCGCCTCTTTTTCCCGAGATCGAAATGTGCCACTTTGAGTTCGAATATGCGCACTTGGTTTTAAGCATGATTCACATTAATTAATTTATTTTCTAAATAATTTTAAATTAAAATTACAACGATGTGTCGAGTGTACCATTCAATTTCAGAAAAATGGGCACATGTGTCGTTTTATTTGAATACATTACTATTTTCTTTTTTAATCCAAAAAGTAATTTAAACAAATTCAATAAATACCATGATGTGCGCATTCGAGTGAAAAGTGGCACATTTTCCCGAGATCGGAATGTGCCACATTGAGCTCGAATATGCACACTCGGTTTTAAGCATGATTCACGATAATTAATGTAATTTATCAGACGGCTAACTTGAACCGTAGATTTTTTGTTAACAGTGCGCGCACAACTTCCTTTGCCTGTTAACATTTTACTCTCAACGCGCTAAAAGAAATAACTTCAAAAATAGAAGCTTATTCGTAAAATTTAACCCTTAAAAATTAAAATTTTACTAAAGCCCGTATAGTTCAAACACATGATTTATAAGCATTTTATATGAATCAACTAAAGTGCAGTCGACAGATTAGTAATTATTTTTTCAAAAGCACAAAGCTCAAACGATTAAAAATTGATATGCCTATGTAGGAACGTCATGAAGCAAAATAATACATTTTTGTTGTTGTAAATCACTAATACTTTTGGTTTCTTCGCTCTTCCTATGGCGATCTCAAATAGATTAGTGCCTTCTGTTGAAGTGCCTGTAACTATTTTTAGCAACAGCATTTGATTGAACCAATTGACGGCAGTCGTTTTTTATCTTTTGTAACATCTCAACGATAATTTCTGCAAAGCTAGCGCATCCAAATTTAATTGTAACTCAACACAAAAAGAACTATAAATTTATCCAATAAAAGTTTTATGGACGTCTCCAATAAAAAAAACTAGCATTAAAAAGTTTTCAAGTTTCTCTTTGGTAGGCAAATTTTTGCCCATTCAAATGATATTTGGTTGGATTTGATTTAATTCCCTCGAACTAAGCAAAAATAAATGTAAACTTGTCTAATAAAGGCCTTAAAAAATGAGAACCGAAGTGAACCGACGTCACCGATTCTTTCAGCGGCGTCAACTTCCTGTAGGCGCCGGCTTATCACCTGTTCAGAAAACATCAGCCTAAAACAAGGCTACGATTGATTTTTATTGTCGTAGTGATCTCGGTCCTTAGCTTTCGTACACGTGCATCGCTCACATTGCCATTTCTCCACTAATGACTATATTGTCTTTCTTAAAACATACCGAAAAAAAGCTTTATGGCTTTCTAATGTCTTCCTTTTCACCCCATTCGTAGATTATTTACAAACTTGTCGGGCAAAAAAATTACTATAATTTCGCGAAATAAATAAACGATTCCTCTTTCGTCTAAATTCATTAATGCATTAAATTTAAAATGACTAAAACTTTTGATTTGAATTGAAAGAAATCTGGTTCCCAATTTGGAAATCTAATTAAATTATAAGTAGGGGGCGAGATGTTTAATTCGCTGGGGAAATGTATTGATTTAATTACCAGAAATCTTTGTAAAGCTTCAAAATGAATACGGGATGTTTCCAAATTATACATGCCTTTAAATCCGTGTCTCTCAACGTGGGGCGCGTGCCCTTCCGGGAGGCAATTTGAATGGTTTGGGTGGCAATGAAACTCTTAGAATGGCATAATAATAAATCTATCACAATAGTGCTTAACATAAAATATGCAATAGTGTGGCTTTGTATCAAAACTGAAGCAAAATATGCAATTATTTCAAGTTTTAATTGAAAATGTGATTTTAAAAAAACCAATTTATTACTGTAGATTGTAGTAAAAAGCCGGGTGTGCAAAATTTTTATTTTTTAAACAATTCTCAACATAAAAATTCGAAATCTTTGTTTTTTATCGAGAAATACATAAAACACCCAATTATGACAAGTTTAACAAGAAAATTAATGTTGCCAACAATTTTTTTCTCCAGAACTTGATAACTATGGAATTATGATAAGTCGATATCAGGGTGCTTCAAAAAAATTTTTTTTTCAAACGCCCACAAAACTTTTTGGTATAGCATATCAAACAATATATCTCAGTAAAATATGGGCCCTTAATGGTGATATTTGGATATGCCTATTTTACTTTTTCCTTTTTCCCTTTAGATAACACGTAAAAAAATCAAAAAAAAAATTCTTTTTTAATAGCTAGACCTACAAATTATGTAAATACCGATTCTCATTAAAAATTTCACATTTTATAAAAAAGTACTGAAATAAAATTTTGCTAACGTTTACGGATTAAGTGATAATTTGCCTATAAACATTGAGTCATCTTAAAATTTGTAATATTTGTGTATTCACAACAGTTTAATCATTAATTTAACATCTTTTATATAATTTCCTATAAGAATCTGTATTTAGATAGTTTATCAGTCTAGCCGCTTACACGAAAAAAAATCCCAATTTTTTTTTGATTTTTTTACGAGTTACCTAAAGGAAAGACATAAAAAATAAAATAGACACCTCTAAATATGATTTGGTTGAGATATATTGTTCGAGATGCTTTACCGAAATTTTGATGTGGCGTTTGAATTTTTTTCTAGGAGACATGGAGATTTTTGAGGCAGCTTGGCACAAATAAGTTTGAGAAACACTGTTTAAAATTTTAATTAAAATATTAATAAAATGCAATTTTTCATTTCGATCGATTTCCTATAAATTAATCAATGACTGTATACGTTCTTCCTTAAAAAAAAGTTGTTTAAATTTTGAAATTAATTAACTCAGTAGTTATAAATTCATTAAATTAATTTACATAAATTACTTAAAAATAATCCCGCGAATCGTTATGTAAAATTATTTTTACGTTACACATTTTTGCATTATTTTGCGATAAAAAAATAATTAAAATGTCAAGTAGCAATGGAAATTAGTTTTTTTGTTAAATTTTCATATAATTTACCAACTTTTAATACGAAAATGATTACGTTTACATATAAATTGTTTAAAAAAACAACATCTACCGATCCATTTAAAATTTCACATCAAATTGTCGAAGGAGAAAAAATAAAACTAGTAAATATTTATAAACCGGTAGCGCATTTGTATTTTGCGATAAGAAATAAAAAAAATGTACGAAAGCTAATGTCGATAAAATTGTAACATAACGGAGCTGTTTAGAGCTTATTCAATATAACACGTAGATGTAGGGGTAAATTAAGAAAAATCAATAAAAGGGGTAACAAACCACAGTTCAATAAATAGTATAGCGCAGAGTCAAACCAAAAGAAAAGATCGGCACAGGGTTGTTCCTGTTTTCACAGGGTCGAAAGTGAAGCTGTAAGCGCGCTTAAATAACTAGGGCCATCTACCCAACGTCGACGACTTCACACAATCCCTTCTCAATATTTAAAGAACCATAATAGATAGTAACAAACCTCATGAATTTAGTTAAAAGCCTTTTGTTCGTTTTTTTTTATTAATTAAAAAAACCTTTTAGTATTGTAAAATTTTCGCCATACTGTGCTTCTAACCAATTAACTAATAATTGGATATTTGAACGTTAGATATTTTGCAAGAATAATTAAAACAAATTTAAGAGTACGTTCACTAACGAATAATGCAACGCGTCATATAAATAAACAACAATGAGTTCGTGAATACAAAACAACAAATGATATAAGAAAGAATCCCAAGAAAAAGTGAAATACCTTTCTTTAACATACCTGTAGCTCTGCTTGTGAAACGTCGATTTCTCCTTTGTATACAAATTCGATAATAAATTTGAGATCAGCATAACAAACATCTTGTGGCATTATTATCGTAGGATGCTTACAGGGATTTTCTAATAATAATTTCTGGAAATAGGAGGAACATGCAGACAGCACTACCTGCAAAAATCTTTTATTTATTTTAAATTTCCCAAAATATCTGATTCGGTTTCTTACCTTGTGTGCCTTCAGAGATAAATCCTTACAAGCTAATGTTACATCTACGAATGCTTCGTTTTGTAACAACTGGTGAAAAACTGAGGTCATATTACTTTGGTAATTATTCCATCTTAGACAATAATGTTGCCCGGACATGTTTTCTGAAACAAAAATTCAATTAGAATTCTTGTAGTAGAATCACAATTTCAAAACATACAACTATTAAGTGTTTGTCAAATTTCGAAATAATTAAACTAATAAATTATCACCTCAGTGAAAGATCAAAAATTGTTGAAATTTTTGTAAACAAAGACTTTTTTAATTGGATAATTTCTAAATTACTAAATTTAAAGCTATAATTACTTTTTCTTTAATTTTATAGTTGAGAGATGTTACTTTAAAATATTTGATTAAAAAGAAAAGCAAATAAACCTAAAACAATTAAGAATTCTTAAGGGGACAAAAATTGATTATTTTAATTATAAACACTTAAATTAATTATTATGATTAGAAAATTATAATAATTGGTTTTTAATGGTTTAAATATATGTAATATAATGAATCCATATAAGTTTTGCAACTTTTACTATACAACTTTAAAATCCCTGCTATATACTATTTTTTGCCGAGTTTAAAATCAGAGATACGGTCCTACAATTTTCAACATTAAATGTAAAAAAGTAATTTGATTATTGTAAAAGGTGGTGAAAAGTCGTATGTGCACATTTGAGCCCAAAGTGGCCAATTCCGATCTCGGGAAAATGTGTCACTTTGAGCTCCAATGTGCAGATACTACATATTTATTACATTTATCTAAATTTATTTTCTCTCTATCAATTCGAAAGAAAAATAAGTCAAATATATATTTTATGTTCGGAAAAGGTTATAGCGTTTATTTTCTTGTTTTAACAATTCGATTTCATCATTTTAAAAAATCCCGGGTAGATTCTACTTGATATCTTATTTATTTCACAAGAATATTTAGTGTCAATAGTTCAAAAATACTGTTTTTGCGATTATCTCGCGTTGTAGCAAAAGAGTACCCCTAACTGCGGCTTAGACTCAAATTTTTTTTCGATTCGTTTAAACCGTGCCAAAATTACTTTTCTTTTTCTATTCATTTAACACGATTTTTTTTCATTGTTTAGAAATTTTTTTTCTGTGATTTTATCAGCTACTTCAAAAATTATCATTAATTCTCCTTATCAAATGATGCCTCTGGATACACAAATTTTATTCTTGGTAAAAATTTTGTTTTTGGGAGATGGAGAAGATAATAGTAATATCACTCTTCGTTTTTCTAAAGAAATTTTTCAGTATATTTGGTATTATTAACTTTTCAGCAGTCACAATTGACAAACGTCAATTCATATTTTTTTTGCTGATCCCACACATTAAAGGACAAAAACATCAGAAGAAGAAGAATATAACTCATTCTGAGCAGTTTGCTGGATATTCACGATTAGTGTAAAATTAAGTTATTGTTATATACATTTTAGTGCTAACATTTTTCATTTGGCTTTTGTTTGACAAATTCAATAGGTATTGTAGAAAAAAATCCAACAAAATTCAATGTCCAAATTGATTTTCACGCTATGTAGCCTCTTTGAGTTTATTATAAAAACTTCTAGTTCTACCATTTTTCATTAAACATTGGCATTGATAAATCGGTCAATAAATGTCGACAGAAACTAAATAAATAAATAGTTGGGAATCAAATATTTAAAAAAAGTGTAACATTTGCTATCAGGTAATAAAACAATTTTATTATAATGTGTTTCTAAATATCTTGGCTTGTTTGATCCGGTTTCTGCAATGTAAACAATACATTTACATATACCCACACATAACGTTCGACTTTTACTTAAAATTTTTTTTGGCTAATTTTAAAATTTGTCTATCCATCGACATTATTTGAGAAAGAAAATCAACAATATTTTTAAAGTAATTAATAATATAACAGAAAAAAATTTTCAAAAAATAAAAAAACCCGTGTTTATTGAATGTGAAAAATACAGTGATTTTGACATAGTTCAATCAAAACAAAAAAAAATTGAGTTTAAACCTTAGTTTTAGGGTATATTTTATGATTTAGGGGCTGCTACGATAAAAAAAATAATTAGTTCCAATATTATTCAATTAAAAAAAAAATACGCAATGTAGGAAAAAAAAAAATTTAAAAAAAAATATACAATAAAACAAGGGGATATAATGTAAAAGACCGCGTACAGAACTACATCTGCATGTTACAACCACAGAATATTACGAATTTTTCCATTTTTACGATCTTCGCTCAATCGTAAACCCCAAATATAATTATTTTTGACTACCTCAAACCTTTTATTGCTGCCCAGGGTTGTAGTGTGCTTAATTGTGTATCCGTGTAATAAATACTTATAAAGTATCTATTTGAAATGCAATTCAAATAATTCAATTTTACATTAAATGAGAATAAATTAAACGTAAAAATAAAAATTTTTATCTTAATAAAACTTTTCTATATTATACGTTTTACCTACTTTTACATACACACTGACAAACTGTCACACCAATACCGCTTCTGGCCTAAGGCAGAAACAAATCTATTTTTCTACTGCCCCTAAGGATTTTACTAAGTCCCCAAATCCTCGTAACATGCAGAAGTAGTACTGAATAACACAATAAAACAAATTGACCAAACACAGGCTCACTCCTTATGAAAAATTCGTCACAGACTCACAATCAGAATAGTTTTTATACCATAAACAATGTTCTGTAAATATACTGTTGAAATGAATTAAAGTTGTTTTGAGAATATATAAACTTTTTTTGATCGCCAATTTCTCAGTTTTTATTAAATTCCGGTATAAATCTTTAAAATATGCATCTTCATAATTGAACCAAAAGTTTTACTATTTATTTTTTATTTAACAAAATTTGGCAATGTTAAAGTAGAAATAACTTTGAAGGCATCCACTTTAGGATGTATGTTTAGTATAAATTGTCGACTTAAAATAATATCAAGAACACATTTCTTTTCTTTAAACATTCTTATGCCGGACACCCGGTATACATATGTATGTGGGTTCGTTATAAAATAAGCTATATTTTTTAAGATTCAAAATTATTCCTAAGAGAATAAAATTTATGTATTTATAATTTACAGAAATTCAAAATTTTAGATGACACTTTACAAATTAACTTTTTACAGTTTAAAAAGACATCTTCCAGAAAAATATTTAAAAGAAAATCTCTGCTTAAAAATCATACATTTGAAATACTTTCCTTTACAAATTACAAACCTAACTGTAAATTTAATATTACTACAGAGCCAAATTTCACTAATGAAGAAAGTGCTTTTCAAAATGTCCAATCCCAAAAATGCAAAAGGAAACGAGCAGTCGAATTGTATCTGACCTGACTTTTTGAATAGTTCGACGTTAGAGGACCCCTGCTGAACTAAAGATCCTTATTAGGGTTATAAATACTTCAGACAGACATAATTCTCTAAAGGAAGCGAAACTTTCAAATCAAGTGGAAAAAGGTACTTTAGAATTCCTCCGCTCCTCCGAAGAATTTGCGAAGAAATTGTTAACCCTGGCGATAAGTAAATCAAAAAGAATTAATAGCCCAGTTACAAAGATAAGTTGTATGATTTTGGTCTTTATGTATTAATATGGTTTAGTTAGAAATTAAAAAAAATCGAGGAACCTATAAAAGAGTCTGGTAATGTCTAAAGCTGAAAATAACACATATGGCTTCCCTTTTGAAGCAAAGAACATGTTGTGTAGAGACAAAGAACTAAGAAAGCTGTTTTCTGCTGTCGTTCTTGCTTTGCCTGGCGGTCTTCGTGCCAGACCCCGGTTATTTTTGTTTCTCTTTCTATTGATTTTAGTCCTTTTTCCGTCTGTTCCTTGTACTAGGCTGGTCTGTATTTTATGATCGTCTGAGACTCCTTTACGGTTGAAGGTTTCAACGGTTACCTTTTATATCCCGGTCGTTGGTTACCTGAACAACGACTTTTACCTGTCCTTCTTTTTGTTCGAAGAATTCTCGGCGTTCCAGAAATCTTAACCGACAAATATGGAGAGCTAAATCTTCCGATTAAGATACCCCAATTTTATTTTTACCAAACAGAAAAGCGTTTCAAGATGTACTTTACAAAATGCTTGAAGCTAAATAAGGATTATGCAGGAAGAAATACGCACCTTTGCTAATTATTGGGAATCGTTAGAGTACGCTCACTATTGTAAAATAGAAACGTGTTAAGTACAAAATCCACAATAATCATGACTTTAGAAGAAAAATAATAATCATTCTATTATGATAAAACAATGGGTACGACAAATTAAAATTTCACAATTTCTATACCGCTATTCGTTTTGAGCATTACCTACTCATCTAACTAAAATCTAATTTGGTGAGAATCAAGATCAAGCTTCTGAGAAAATTACCTATTTTCCTAATTAATCAGCTCGATAATCGTCAGCAAAGCAGACATGGGCGTCTGTAGACGAAGGCATTTGGGTCGCAAAAAATTGATAAAATTTTTCTTTGCCTTAAATTACTTTTTTATTTTTCTAATATACAAATGTATATTTTGTATTATATTTATGACTAGCAAATTCTAATTTCATCTTGCTTTGAAAGAAAATAACTAAAAGTTGTCTTTTTATATAAAATAAAGAACACCCACTGTTTTGAAGAAATGGGAGGTCTGAGTAAAATTACTTTTAGATTGCAAAGAACAAGTACGCAATCAAAACTATTATGTTGACCGAAGAAAAAAAAACTCCGAGTAAATTTCTCGTATGAATAAGGCAGAACTTTGTCGTTGGGGACGTGTACCACAAAAGTGAATATTTCTCAAATTTCTCAAATGCCAGACAGGGCTAGATTCAACTTTTAAAAACTTCTTTATATTTTGAATTTTGTAAATGTAAACCATCATAAAACTTATTCACCTTAACTCCATTTCCAATTACTTGTGGACGTATATCATAAATTCGGGCAAACGTCATTCTAAAAGATATACAATTTTCGGACAAAGTATGAGAATAAAAAACGTTTAAATATTGAATGTACAACAATTAATTGATTATTGCACATGGTATAAAAAAACTAATATAGAAACTAAAAATAAAATAACCACCATATTCGCCAAAAGTGTTCTGAGGTAAAAATTTTAGTTACATGATAAAATCAACGATTTATTAATTTGTTCATTTATTTATTAATTTTGGTTAATTTCAGCTATCTTTCCTCCTCGTATAATTTTCTGCTAATGTATAGAAATGATTATTATTTTTTATTCATTTACAATTCGAGCAAAAACTAACAATTTTACGACCATTAAATAGCTACTCATAAAAATAGAAAAGGTGCCGCCTTTGCTCAAATTAGATTCAGTTCTCCACAAATAACAGGACAAACACTAAACGTTTAAATATTTAATTAAATATAATAAATTAATATTATACTAATTAAAGGAATAAATAATTTTTTTAGGAGTTTGCTACTGGGGTGTGTAAATGCTTAAATTAAAATTTTTAAATATACAAAGACCAAAGTATTCTGTCTTAAATTGATATTTGTGAAAAAAACAATTTTGCGTTTTCGAGAAAAAAAGTGGCAAATATCTGATTTCGAAAAGTTTATAAGTATCACAGCGCGTGATCCATCAAATTATTATTGCTGGATCGGACATTTGCCATTTTTTGCTCAAATGTGCACGACCTTCCAGTGCCCAATCAATAATAAACCAAGTAAGATCACTCACATCAGAAAAAATGCAACATTTTATAATGATTAACTGCAAAACAAAAATGTGGAATTTTATTTTGTATTAATTGTAAATATAGTTCAATTACAAGAGATAATTTTGTATATCAAAATTATAGGTTACAAAATAGCTCAATACAGGTAAACGTCGTTTTACGCTGGGGTTCCGTTCCAAGAAACAGCGGCGTAAAAAAAATCGGCGTAAAATGAACACAAATATAATAGACGATATAGGAATTAGTATCTATCGCTTTAATCAGTGCTTCTAATGTTATGCGCAAATAATACGCTTTAAAAGTAAAAATTACCCCCTGATCCATGGGTTGTAATACGGGGGTAGTGTTAGGGAGGATGTAAATTACCTTGACGTCCAATCCCCTGTTTAAGCTGTCAAGATTTTGCGGATGTCCTGGGGCATTTTCTAATAGGAAGATTGCTTTTTTTGGAAGGTTATTTGGGTCACAAAATTTAAGCACAGTAGGACAAAAATAATTTTTATACCAGTTTGTGAAAATCTCCTGAGTGACCCAGACCTTTTTATTCGACCTCCAAAAAAATGGCAGGGAGCTTTTATCAAGACTTTTAAAAGCCCGTGGATTCTGGGAATGATACACTACCATTGGCTTTAATTTCTGCCTTCTGGTGTTGTCCGAACCGGGGAATCCCACGCCGGTACCAACCGGCGTAATTGTGAATCGGCGTAAAACAAACCGGCGTAAAACAAACCGGCGTAAAACGACGTTTACCTGTATTCAAAAAAAAACAATTATAGCAAAGACGAGTAGAGAATTAAAGCGAAAAATGGTCAAAGTCCGATCGAAAGTTAAATATCTTTTTGTATAGATAAACAATTTAAGTTTTGATCAAAACTGCTGATAAACTAAAAGCGTACATTTTTAAATTTACTTTACTCGTAAAGAAAAAATCAGCATGTAATTTGAAAAAAAAAATTGAAAAACCACCTATGCCCCAATTTTATAATAGATCGGTTCCCGAGAAAACCGTGAAAATCAAAAACAAAGCAAGCTATGCTTAAATTGGTCAGTTACTTTCAGGTATAAATTGATTTTTCTTTACGTAAAATAGATGTAATTTTTTTTGTTTATATGTTCATCAAAAAATAAAAAATTGATACGTATTTATGATATAAAAGAATCTGTAATTCATAAAGATGTACCTATATGTATTATTCACTTTTAATATACGTTGAAATACAGTCGAACCTCTATAAGTCGATTCTCGATAAGCCGAATTTTTGTTAACTCGAACCTGTTTCACTAGGACTTGCCTATTTCAACGTTAATATTTTTATATCGATAACTCAAATTTTTGATTTCTGGAATTATTTTTAGCTTCCCTTCAATTTCAACTTATCGAGGTTCGACTGTAAATAACTGAATTATGTACCTTGTAACGGAAACGACTCAGCAGATGGCGGTTTAGTCTGCTTGCGCAGAGAGAACATTACTATTATTACTATTATGGGTGTGATTTTAAGTTGTTTTAGTTTGGATATAACCGTTCAAGATTTTCTCAACGTGGCAATTGTTAATTCTGTTAATTTTAAATAAAAGATTTAAGTTGTTTTGTGTTTCTTCAACTCGAAAAGCTTTAAACCGAAGCCACGCAATAAATTGACGCCCAAAACGTGGAACCGAGTAAAACACAACTGAATTTTATCTTTGAGGTTAATGGACTGACAATCGTTGAAGATAAGGAACGTATTAATTAATCATTTTCATCTCGTTAAGTGTGTTTTAGGGTAATTACAAGTATATACGCAGTACGTACCACAAATTAAGAAATTTGTGTTCCCTCACGTCTCGTAGAGCCACTTGTAGTACCAACCACACAGAGAAGATTTTTAAAAAAACACAAAATGCCTCCAAAAGTGGAAAAAGCCCAAAGTAATGGCGATGCTACATCACCGGCAGTTATGTTTACCCAAGAACAATTTCAACAATTATTGAATTCTTTAAATAAATCAAAAGAAAGTGAAGCTACAGTTATGGCTACATCTGGCAATTTTGTAAATTGTGCCGCTCGTTTCAATGGTGACCAAAATTCCGATGTAGAAGCATTTCTTGAAGCAATCTTAACCTATAAAGATTGTGCCTATGTATCCGACGAAAACGCTTTACGAGGTTTGAGTATGTTACTTGATGGTCTTGCCGCGACTTGGTGGAAAGGAATCAAGGTTACAATTAGCAATTGGGAAGCAGCTGTAGAAGCATTACGTAGTTCATATTCTCGAAAACTACCACCGCATTTAATTTTTAGGAAAATTTTTTGCACGAGAACAGACGGTAAATGAATCAACCGAACAATTTGTGTGCACTATTCGTTCTTTATTCGCACAGTTACCTTATAGTGTAAATGAAACTATGCAAATTGATATGGTATACGGTTTACTGAATCGAAACATACGCCATCGTATGACACGTGTAGAGTGTGAATCTTACAATTCGTTATTAATGCGAGTGCGAGAAATAGAACAATCCTTAAAAGAATTAAAAACTGAATTATCAAGTGGTCGAAATCAAGATAAAATGGATAAGAAACATCAGGTTAAATGTTCTTATTGTAAAATTTATGGTCATTCAGAGTCAGAATGTCGACGATTACTGAAGAAAACCAAAGATCCTGTTGAAAACGTAGCAGCGTCTACAACTACTATGGAAAATACCAATAATGCAAGTAGCAAATTGTTCAAATGTTTTGGATGTGGTTTGTCAGGTTATATTCGTAGCAATTGCCCGAAGTGCAATTCTAAGCCAGTTAGAGCTATCGAATTTAACTCTGCGGAATTTCAAAACAGTGAGGAGTGTCCAAAAGTAAATATAAGTATCCTTGGTCATAATGGTATTGCTTGTATTGATACAGGAGCGAAAGTAAGCTTAGCAGGTTCAAAATTATGTAATATTCTTATGGATGAAGGTAAACCATTTAAAGAAAAAGTTGAAAATGAAGTTAGCTGATGGGAACGAGAAGTTTATTCTTGCCAAAATTTTTAACATTGTAGTTAGGTTACAAGAGAGAGATATTCCGATTGAACTCTTAGCTGTACCTGAACATAATCATAGCAATTCCTTATTAGGAATAGATTTTATTAAAAATGCTGGAATTATTTTAAATATACCCAATTATACATGGTATTTTGCAGATCAACAAGTAGAGTATCCTTTTGTAAATCAGTTACAAGTTGAAGCAGCATCAGTGACGACTGAAAGTTTGAATGAATATTTGCTGAACGATAACGAATGTACGAATCTTCCTCAGGACGAGAGGGAACAAATAAATCTTCTGTTAAAAAATTATTCGCAACTTTTTACAGTAAGTAAAGAACCGACTCCATTTGCTGAACACGCGATTAAGTTGACAGATGAAACACCGATAGCAACGTTACCGTATCGGTTACCAGCACCAAAAAAACACTTCTTGGAACAAGAAATAGAGCAGATGATACAAGATGATATAATTGAAGAATGCGACTGTTCATATGCCGCACCTGTTGTGCTTGTGCCCAAAGGCAAACCGAATTCTAATAAATATCGTGTATGCATTGATTATAGAAAACTTAATTCGATTACTGTACCGGATAGGTATCCTCTTCCTAGGTTAGATGATTTACTTCATGAAGCAAAGAAAACTGCTTACATGACGACGCTTGATTTACGTAGTGGATATTGGCAGATATCTATTAAACTAGAAGATCGTGACAAAACTGGATTTGTTACACCCTTTGGACAATATCGCTTTAAAAGAATGCCTTTTGGTTTGCGGAACGCTCCATCGACATTCCAACGCCTTATTGATCGTCTGAAAAGTGGATTACCAGATGTTACTATTCTAGCCTATTTAGATGACATAATAATTCTTTCTTCGAGTTTTGAAGATCACATGACTGATCTTAGAAAGGTATTCGAAAGATTATGCTTATTTAAGTTACATGTTAATAGACAAAAGTGTGTATTTGGTTGCTCCGAAGTCAAGTATCTGGGTCACCTAATTACCCCGGAAGGCTTGAAACCCAACCCAGCAAAAGTTGAAGCAATACTAAAATTCCAAAGCCCAGAAATTCTCGTGAACTTCTAACTTTTCTGCAGACTGTCTCGTGGTTTAGAAAATTTATTCCCAACTGCGCTGAAGTTATGAAACCATTGACTGATCTTACGAAAAAACGTGCTACATGGGTGTGGAATAAAGCACAGAATGATTCTTTTGAGAAATTAAAGAGGTTGTTAACCTCTGCACCTGTACTAACTCAAGCTGACTACAGTAAACCATTTATATTGCGCACAGATGCAAGTGCTTATGCAATTGGGGCAGCTCTACTCCAGGGGGAGCCACCCAATGATCAACCTGTGGAATATGCTAGCAGACTCTTAACAAGTCCTGAACGCAACTATAGCACAACCGAAAGGGAAGCATTAGCGGTTGTTTGGGCCATTGAAAAGTTCCGTGGTTATTTGGATTCTTCTTCAGTCAAAGTAATTAGTGATCACCAGCCGCTGCGATGGTTGATGAGCATTAAATCTCCTAGTGGAAGACTAGCAAGATGGGCTCTCAAATTACAAGCAATTGATCTCGAAATAGATTACACTCCAGGTAAGTGTAATGCTCTTGCAGATACACTTTCTCGACTTCCATATATTACTGACGAAGTAATAGAAGCTTCTCAAGCTACTACCGTTGACTTACCAACCACTAATTTTCAAGAATTAAGAGATCATCAAATACAAGATGAAGAAATACGAAAAATAATAAGAGATTTAGAGAATTACGAAGATCCGGTTAGTACCAAACGTTGGACAGAACGAGGATATCTACTGTTAAACGGTGTTCTCTATCGTTATCTCCCTGATGGTGATGAAGAAGAGGCGGTACAAGTACTACCAACTTCGCAAATACCAAAGATATTATACGAATATCATGATTCGCCCTTAGCCGGCCATTATGGTTTTGAAAAAACCTACAAACAAATAAAATGTCGATATTATTGGCATGGTATGAGAAGAAAGATTCAAGAGCACATTAAGGAATGTGTAGAATGCCAAAAATTTAAACCAAGCAATCAAAAGAATTTCGGATTATTGCAAACTCCTGTACAAAACCGGAGATTTGAGGTAATTTCAGTGGACCTTATGGGACCACTGCCTCCAACACAGCTTGGAGAACGATGGATTTTTGTTGTTGAAGACACATGCTCCAGATGGGTCGAACTCTTTCCATTAAAGCAGGCTACTGCTGAAGCTTGTGCGCGATGCCTTATAAATGAAGTAATTTTACGATATGGTACACCGCGTCGAGTTATTAGTGACAATGGCGTACAATTTGTAGGAGAAGTGATGCAGCTTGTTGCTTACGCACTTGGGTTCAAACAGAATTTAACCCCTTCCTACCATCCAGAAGCAAATCCAACAGAACGGAAGAACCGTGATATTAAAGCCCAATTAGCAATGTTGACAACAAATTGTCACACTGATTGGTCAGCTTACTTACCAAGCGTAAGATTCGCCATGAATAGTGTTGAAAGTAGAGCTACAGGTTTCTCTCCTGCCTATCTCACTTTCGGTAGGGAATTAAGGACACCTGATGATGTGGAACAAGATATGCGTGCTGTCATACAGAATGCGCCATTTGTTTCTCAAATCACCCCTTATTTGCTCAAACTGGGTGAAACACTACAAGAAGCACGGGGATTAAGTGAACAACAGCAAGATAGAGCGAAACAAAATTCAGATCGATATCGTCAACCCGGTCCAAATTTCCAAATTGGTGATAAGGTCCTAGTCGATGTCCATGTTTTAAGTAAAATGAGCCAATCCTTTACTTCTAAATTTACTCCTCGCCGTGACGGTCCTTACCAGATTTCAAAGATTAATTCCCCCTACCTCCTATGAAATAGTTCATCCAAATGAACCCGAGAAAACCCTAGGAGTATACCATTCTTCTTCTCTAACTCCGTTTAAAGAAAAAGCAAGTGTTGCAGACCCGCAGCCAGTTTGTCCCATTCGGAAACGTGGCCGCCCAAAGAAGATTACCAGTGAAGAAATTTGTTGTATTACAAGCGGGACGCATCTGTAATCCAAAGGGGGAGGTTGTAACGGAAACGACTCAGCAGATGGCGGTTTAGTCTGCTTGCGCAGAGAGAACATTACTATTATTACTATTATGGGTGTGATTTTAAGTTGTTCTAGTTTGGAGATAACCGTTCAAGATTTTCTCAACGTGGCAATTGTTAATTCTGTTAATTTTAAATAAAAGATTTAAGTTGTTTTGTGTTTCTTCAACTCGAAAAGCTTTAAACCGAAGCCACGCAATAACCTTTTATTTTTTTTTTCGATTTATATGGTTTTCTGATGAACCTATCTACACTGAAAATCGAAAGTTACGTGTAGGTACTTTAGGTAAATTACTTTTTGTGAGTATAAAAATAAAGATAATTTGATTTTTCGGATTTAACATCAGCGTCGACTAACGAATCGACTTAAACTCACTCAAAATATGAATATTGTGTAGCTAAAATATGTATTTTAAACAATTTTTATTCCTAAAAATTTTCTAAAATTTTTATTTTTGTAAACAGTGTAAAATTGAAATCGACCAAAAAAAGTATCGTGTAAATAAGAGATAGATGTAAGTACTCTGTATTTTAAAACCATTTTAATGAATGATACAAAATACAACAAAAATTATTATAGTACAAGAACTAAATGTAGATGACTGTACCAAATGATTTTTTTTTTAAATCGTATTTTGTTATTTCACAATAATGAAATCAATAATTATATAAGAATTAATTAAATACTTTATAATAAAAAAAATGTCTTATTACATTTTGTATTTCTTAATTAAAACTTGAGATTGGCGTGACGCAAAGGTTTAGTGTGTGAACCGATGCATTAGTGTTCTGGGTGCAAACCCACGCTAAAATCATCATAGAACTTTTACACCTCTCATCCCTTGCAAGGTAGTGGGCAACCAGCAAGAGTAAAACTGCCTCAGGTAAATTTCCCCAATAACATCTCGTGTGCCTTTGAAATACCATAGGGTAGAATTCAAGTTATAGCTATATGTATTTTGAAAATGGTTTTTAACAGAAGAGAATACTCCTTAAGAACACGCCTACCCCGATAAGGAAGCAGTTAAGAATAACAGCATTAAAAGCGAAGATAAAGCAAAAGGTATATTTTGCAAATAATTTAATTTAAGACCTAAATCATAATATTTAGAAAGGAGTTAGTTTTTCTAAAAAATAGTAATTACTAGATTTTCTAAAAAAAAACAATCATGAACAATATACAGTGTGTCCCAAATAGAGTAGGCTAATATGGGTATCTTTCTTATTAGTGAAGATAGAAGTTTGGTTAAATGGGTAATGTTTTGCAGTTTTAGGTGCCCATTCAGATTCCGTTAAGAAAATTTTAAAATTCCGAATAGTTCCGAAGTTATCGTAAAAAAACTGAAAATTGTCATTTTCTTTAATATCAAATAACTTTGTAATTATAAAATTTACAAAAAAAAGTTTAATATAAAAGTTACTAGGTTTCATAAAATACAGATAGAAATTAAGTCAAAATTAAATCCAAAGCGGCGGTTTTCAAGATATTGATACCAACTTACTTATTTTAAATAGACGCCATATTGAATTTTGACATAGTTAAATAGCATTTTTTTTCTCTTTTCAACCATGTACAACAACCCATATTTAAATAAAAAATTATTAACAATATTAAATTTTTCTGTTTTAAATCAAGTAGCCATGAATTATCAAAGAACAATTAAACAGCACAATACAAGCCAACGTCATTATATTTATTTTTTGACTAATATTGTAAGTTTTTTAATAATAATTATTATTGCCTTATAAATAATTCAAAATTGCAAAGTTTTTTACGGAGCAGTATGATATGTTTTGTACCTACATTAAATGTTACACAAGCTCCTGCGTTACTGCACAAACATACTTTAACAGTTTTCCAAGAAAAAAAAATGATAAAGATCATCTTCCACATTCTTTCAATTTGGTTACTGTAAACATCCATACTTCTGCATATTTACATCCAATCTTTTAATAATTTTAACGTTTGGCTTTTTTTTTTAGAAAACTGTTAAAGTATGTTTGTGCAGCAACGCAGGAGCTTTTGTAACATTTAATGTAGGTACTAAACCTATGATACTGCTCAGATAAAAACTTTTCCATTTTGAATTAATTATAAGGGAATAACAATTATTATTCAAAAAACTTACAATATTTGTCAAAAAATAAATATAATGACGTTGGCTTGTATTATGCTGTTTAATTGTTCTTTGATAATTCATGGCTACTTGATTTAAAACAAAAAAAATTAATATTATTAATAATTTTTTATTTAAATATGGGTTGTTATACATGGTTGAAAAGAGAAAAAAAATGCTATTTAACTATGTAAAAATCCAATATGGCGTCTATTTAAAATAAGAAAGTTGGTATCAATATCTTGAAAACCGCCATTTTGAATTTAATTTTGACTTCATTTCTATTTGTATTTTATGAAACCTAAGAACTTTTATATTAAACTTTTTTTGTAAATTTTATAATTACAAAGTTATTTGACATTAAAGAAAATGACAATTTTCAGTTTTTTTACGATAACTTCGGAACTATTCGGAATTTTAAAATTTTCTTAACAGAATCTGATTGGGCACCTAAAACTGCAAAACATTGCCTATTTAACCAAACTTCTATCTTCACTAATAAGAAAGATATCCATGTTAGCCTACTCTATTTGGGACACACTGTATTTACAGATACGAAAAAGAGTGTAAAAAAGAATAGATGCCTAAATTCTGGGTTAGATGGCCCACTGCGTAATGTACCAGTTCGGATAATGATTTTAAGAAAAATTTACACTTTTTATAAATAATAATATATAAAAACCACTATTCATTTAAAAATATTTATTTCTAAAAAATTTTAAAAAACTTATTCATTTTAAAAATTGTATACAAAAATTGATTAAGTTAAAAAAAATTTAATTACTTATTTATATAGATGCATGGCGCTTAATACGCTCACATATATTACAGTACTTTCCATACATTATACGTGTTTCAAGAAGTCAAGTCAATTTAGGAACATTAAACATCTAACCCAATCAACTGAAAAAAAAATATCCCTCAAAGAATAGGTACAAAAGTATTTGACCAGTGCATATTACCTGTAATAACATATGGCGCCCAAACATGGACCCTCACAAAACACATAACACACAAACTAAGAACAACATAGAGCAATGATAGGTATCTCCTTGAAAGACAAGGCGAAAAATGAATATATAAGACTGTCTGTCCTGTCTATAAAGGTGACGGAAATAATACAAAGTGTAACCCAAAAAAATGAGACTTTGCCGGACACGTTGCAAGAAGAAAGGATGGCAGGTGGAACACGAAGATAATACAATGGAGTTCATGCACAGGTGGAATATCAGGAGGTAGACCAAATTCGAGATGGTATGACAATATAAAGAGAATTGCAGGATTGAAATGGATAGAAACAGCGCAACATCGGTAGAAATGGAAATCGTTAAGAGAGGTCTATGTTCAACAATGGACGCAAGAAGGCTGATCTACAATGAAAATGATGATCGCAAGTGGTGATATATAAAAAAATTGACTTTTTTCGAAAGTTCAACTTCTAGAAAATGGGGCATCTATACCAGTGAGGCAACTATCTCGAGTTTATCCTACGTAGATATACAAGAAAAGCCACAGACCAGAAAATCACCTACGCCCGGATTCAGACACGGCACTTTAAGAAGAAGAGCCATAAGAAAAAACCAGCATGTAATTTAAAAAAATATATAAAATACACCTACCTCCCCAATATATATTTTACTATAGCTCCACCAACCTCGGAAACAATACGGAAAATATGCGAACTAATTTGATAAATATTTGAATGAACCAATAAACCCAAAGACCTGGAAAAATACAGGGAAAAGAATAGAAAAGTCAAAAGAAGGGTGGCCAGAGAGAAGAACGAAAAGTGGGAATCGATATGCCAAAACATAGAACAAAATATAGGAAGAACCAGAAATACTGAAGCCTGGCGAATAATCAAAGCGCTGAGAACAAATAACAAAGAGCGGTCGCAGATAAACTATATCCCAGGAAAAGAATGACAAGAATACTACCAAGAACTACTCGCGGAAAATCGACCAATATTCCAGAAGCCAGAAGATAACAAGGATAATAATGAAACCGATCAAAGAAACCCAGAAGAACAACTTACGGTCACTCTTAAAGAAATAAAGAATATTGTAAAAACGCTGAAAAACAATAGATCTCCAGGACCAGGAGGTATATCACCGGAGCTTATAAAGTATGGACCCGGAAAGCTCCTTCGTATGATCCAAAGAATGTTCGAGAGAGCCATCAAGGGAAAATGCTGCCAAAGGAATGGACAAACGCCTATATTACATCAATCTTTAAAAAGGGAAATAAGAAAGTATGCGAAAACTATAGATGCATTAGCGTTATATCTACAATAGGCAGGCTCTACGGAAAATTAATTAAAGCAAAATTGGAGAAAGATATAAAGGACAAAATAGGAGAGGAACAGGCGGGGTTCACAGCGGGAAGATCTTGTATGGACTACATTTACACAGTCCAACAACTAATCGAAAAGAAAATGGGAAAAAATAGAGCAGTTCATCTTGCCTTCATAGACTTAAGAAAGGCATACGATTCAATACCAAGAGAAAAGCTTTGGAAATCAATGAAACAACTCAACATCCCGAACAAACTGATAATCGCAACCAAAAACCTGTATCAAGGAAACACGGTGGCTATTAAAATAAAGAATAAGATCGGACAAACCTTTGAAACCTCCAAAGGGCTATTACAGGGTTGCTCAACATCTCCTACATTATTTAAGATATTCCTTGAAGTAACATTAACACCATGGAAAAAAAAAGCGAAGGCATGGGAATTCCAATCAGAAATGAACATCTATTCACCTTGAGTTTCGCGCATGAGCAAGTAGTACTGGCACAGGACGAAGATCTAAGCTACATGATTCGCAAACTGACGGAAGAATACTCGGAAAACGGGTTAAAAGTGAACTTTAAGAAGACAGAATATCTAGCCATAGGAACAGAAGACGTCACAGATCTAGAAGTCACAGACAACATTACAATAAAAGGGAATAAAAGATTTAAGTACCTCGGTTTTACTATATCCAAAGAAGGAACAACCACAGAAGACATAAAGAACAAGATAGGGCAAACTAGATCGTGTATTAGCCAACTAAATGGGATTCTATGGAATACGCGCATTACAAAGAACACAAAAAAGATGATCTTTAACGCAATCATTAAAAGTATTATGACATACGGAGCGGAGAATTGGGTAATAAAAAAGAGGGATCAGAGCAGAATTATAGCCACAGAGATGGAGTACTGGAGACGATGCACTAGAAGAACAAGACGGGATAGGATTCATAATGAAGACATAAGGAGAAGGATGTCAGTAAAGGAGGACATACTTACCTACATTGAAGGGAAACGCCTGCAATGGTACGGCCACGTTAGGAGAACAACACCCCAAAGATGGATAATCAAAATAACGGAATGGAGCCCATTGGGAAGACGTAAGAGAGGACGACCCAGAAGATCCTTTAAGGATGAAGTGGAGGAGGCCATGGAAAGGAGAAGTCTTGGAGAAGGAGATTGGAACAACAAAGAGGAGTGGAGGAATCGGCTGAGAGAGGGCAGACGGCAGCAGCTGTAAACGCCCTATATATATATATATATATATATACCTACTTGGTAAGTATCTTTTAGGTTAAAATGCACTTTTATATCTTATTTTACAGTTTTTTGCCCATATTCTAATAATCAACTTAAAATTTGTGAAGAAAAGAAAATAGATAATAACCATATTTTAATTATTATAGTTCGCGCCAAAAAAATTCTTTATCTGAGTAGGTATACAATTACAATATCATTAGCGCCAGACACGCCCCTTGAAAACGCTTTTAAAGTTGGTGGAGCTATAACTACGTTTATTTTACGTTAAAATAAATGACTGAATTATGCACATTGTATTATTTTTCATTTATACAGTTTGCTGTAAATTGGGATTTAAATGTACTTTAGACGAAATACTTTTTGTGTGTATAAAAATACAGATAATTTCTTTTGTTGGATATATCAGTGTCACCCAACAAATTGTCTTAAAAAATTGTTAAATATATGCATATTTTTGGCTAACACGTGTATTTTGAATAATTTTTATTCCTGAAAATATTTTAGTTTTTATTTTTTTAAACAGTGTAAAACCGAAATCGTGTAAAAAAGTAGCGTATACATCGGAAGACAGATATATGCGAATTTTGAAACAATTTTTTTATAAAATGTTACAAAATTCAACAAATAATTTTCGTAATTCACTACACCAAATGGATTTTTTTGATCACACTTGAAAAAACGTGTCTTGTTATTTCACTTCAATTAAATCAATAATTATACTAAAAAAATTCAATACTTTGTAAAAAAATGGCCTTATTACATTTTATAGTTCCTAATTAAAACTTGAACTAACGTAAACGCAAACTGGAATTATATTACGATACCGAGAACATTAAAAAGATTAATTTATTATAATAAGCGAAGATCTTACTTAATCGACTTTCTGAATAATTCACCGAATAAAGAGGAAAGAATAAACTAATTGAAATCTATTCTCACTGATATTAAAGGTGCTTAATATCATTTCGCATGCATAATCAATTAGTTTACTTATTACATCTGTTCAAAATCGCTTCACTTACAACTTTTCAATATACACTTCCAGTCACTCGGAAATAACTCTAATGAAAGTTTCGAAAGATTACTTTTGTTAGACATTTACGTAACAATTATGTGAATCTCTGCTAATAAATTGTTAATTAAACGTAAAATTAGATAAAAAAAATAAGATTTGTAACAGTGATGCTTCAACGTGATATTATAAAGATACGTTTTTTGTTTGGTTTGCAACGGAGGTGATTAATAATTAATTAGTTCTGCGTTACTAAAAAAAAAATTAAATTTCCAATTTCACTCTTCTTGGATTTACTTTCTTAAATAATGTAGTAAGTTGTTATGTAAGTTTTAAATTATAATCATTATTTAAATAATATTTATGAAGATGTGTTTGATTTTTTTTTGTTTTGAATAAATGTTTAAAGAAAATGATAAAAGTATTTTTATGCAGTAAACGAAACAAGTTTAGGAGAAAATAAATTTCGCTTAATAATTTATTATGCAGAAAATCATATAAATTTTATTACTTTAAATTTCTGCATGGGAAAATTTTGAAATTTCTTTTATAAGTAAAAGACAATACCAAAACAAACGTTTCAAGTCCATACAAAGTCTTCCTTTAGATAATTAATTTTATATACAGTAATATCCCAATTTACGATACCCCGTCTTACGCGAGTTCGGGTTACACGATTTTTGAATCAGACAGTTCCCCCCGGATGCTTTGCCACAACTTGTGATGGGCTTACGATATGTTCGACATGTTTTGCGTGAACTGGGCGCACGTTAATAAATTATTTTCTTTACTACGAAGAAAAGAAATACATTATCTTTAGAATGTAAATTAAACAATATCACGGATTTCGATACAAAACTAAGAATTTGTGAATTGGCAAAGAAGTCGAATCTACCAGAATCGACTGTCAGAACAATAACAAATTTAAAAAAAAATCTCGGTACTTGTACCCTGGGATGAAACAATTTTGAATTTATGCGCGTCAACGAAAGTTTTATCGATTTTATGGGTCGGATATTGTAAGTCAGTGAAATACAGCTGTATTTTGAGTTTAACCTAGAAAGTTGATTTTGAAAGTGTAAGGTATGTATTATTTTGTTTTATTAAAGAATTACTTTATCTTCACACGTATTAATATTGAAGAGATCAATTTTAAATAAAATTTACTAATATTATGTTACGGTAATTTTAGATAAACAGCGATAGTTGCAAGTTATAAAATCCAACAATAATTCTGGCAATTTTATCAGAAATACCAACATTTTTCGGAAAAACCGTGCCTTTACTCCAAAATGTACTCCAAAATGTATTATAAGTACACATATTAATAAAATAATTTTCTCTATGACTAAGAACATTTATATAGTTATTTGAACAAAATATAATTATTAATTTAAAGTTGTTATAAGTACATAACTCAATTCAATGAAAATTGAATTGCGCGCTTATAATAAAAGAGGTGGAAATTAGAAAATAGAATCTTTGACTACTTTATTGGTCAACTGTTAGTAGGAGTTGCCGAAACGAGAAATTGAGAAGCGCGCGAATGCGCGTTTCATGAATCATTGCAAGGTACAAGTACCAAAATCTCTCCTACAAATGTTCAACCAATGAATAAATAATTTTTCACGAAATAATTGTTTTCTTATGCTCCGCGTCCCAGTTAAACAAAATTTGTATGCATTTAAATACGAAATTGTACCTCAACTTATAAGGTTGTCGTTCGGTCCTACCTATCGCATAAATCGAGGTGTTACTGTATATAGAACAATCGCATGCAACTTTTTATATAATCTACTAAATTAAATGTGCAACAATGTGTTTTATTTTATGCATCAGATTAAGCGTAAGATTAGATTGTTTATTCACAAACAAAAATCATAACAAGTTATTTTCCTTCGGCATAAAAAAGGAAATGAGCACAGAAAATATACAATTTACTTCGCTAGTGCCTTTCACGAATGATACCAATCAAAAAATTAATTGAATGGATTTTTTTAAAAGAAGTGTTATCAAAAAAATAATTAAAAACGTTTGAATTGTACCACCAAGATTTTGGTTCAATACGAAGAAAAAGGTCGTAGCGCATGAAAGGAGAAAAAGCTGCAAAAAAAGGAATATACGTCGTCGTCCAATCACCATTCGTCCTTTTTAAAAGGACGGGAGAAAGAGGGGAATAAAAATTCCCGTAATCTCTTCTCTCGCCTGAATCATTCCCTTTTACGTTACCTTTACTTCTCAGAAGTTGAAAAATGAATTCGGGATCTCATTTTTGTTTCCAACGTTTGCAATATGTAAATACAGGAAAAAACTCCAATATATTCCCAATGTTTTTTCCCTTCGAGTTAACAATACGTTAAGTACGAAGAAAAGCAAAAAAAACAACAAGTTTTTTGTTTGTGATCAAAACTGTAAAGGCATAGCTTTCTATTTGATAGAAATTTCAATGCTATTGATCTGTTTTTGATTTCAACAATCCGATCTTGTATTATATTTCATTGAAAGTTCGTCCTTGTATGTTCCCAAGGGTGTTTTCTGTTTCCTTTTTGTTTCGTTCCAACCCCATTTTTTGTATGTTTTGTGATCAATATTTCGTGGGCCACAATTTTCTGATGTGCACAGTAAAAAGAACTTTTGCTATACATTTTTCGTTAGCATCTTACAAGACTTGAATCATCAGTTTTTACATGGTTACAATCAATGTCATTAAAGTTGCAAAAGTGCATTAAAATTATATAGAATTTCTAAACTTGAATTTATAGTCAGCTTTTTCATTTTAAAAATATACTTATAAGATCAAATATTTTTGCAATAGTTAGATCTGAATGTATATTTTAAAATAAAAATAAACCTTACAAATGCTGCAAGCTTCCGATTTTTCAGATTCCGATGTACAAAAGGTATATTTATAGGAATTTTAGCTCTTCGTTCCCCGTATTTGAAAGTATGTAACTGAATGGCACATAAAAGATTCGAAGAATCTATAAGGAAAAAAAAGAGTTCGATAATCAATACTTCTAATAGAAAGAATCTTGAAAAAGAACACACGAACAAACAATAATAAAAGTCGACTCCATCCGAAAAAACCGAGAATTTTTTCAAATTAAATACAATCGACTCGATAAATACAAAAATGACCTAAAATGTTTTGTTGTTGTAAATTTTTCATTTCGAAAACGTTATCACAATTTTTCAGGTTGTGTTGCGAACTTTTATTATCTTATGCGGTTGTTTGTTTTATTGCAGATTGAAAACCGGGCAAGCCAAAGAATTATTTACAACTCATCAAATTGCAATTGAAAGAACGCTTCATTGTAATAATAATAATAAATAAACACTGATGAAATTGTCGGATAAACGGTTAGATTTGATGATGTATTAAAAGCAAAGTGCTATAATAAATATGCAAATGCAGTAAGATAATTTTTCCATCACCGTTTCTTAATAAAGTATAAGATGCATTGTTATACATAAAATTTTTCTATGGAAATTAAAAGAAATAAACCGATGCGTGTAATCATGTACGCACGTTAGAAGTTATACTTCTTTGGCGTAACTAAATTCAATAATACCACGTGTAAAAATTAATATAAATAAATTAAATAAATACGAGGATGTGCGCATTCGAGCGAGAAGTGGCACATTTCCGAGCGAGGGAGGCAAATGAAGCGCGACGCGGAGCGGCGCCCTTCATTTTCCCGAGATCGGAATGTGCCACTTTGAGCTCGAATGTGCACACTCGGTTTTAAGCGTGATTCACAATAATTAATTGACTTCCTAAATAATTTAAATTAAAAATTACAAAACTTTGCCAATTGCAAATTGATCGCGGGAAAATTTGCAAATATGTCGTTTTATTTTTAAAACCAAAAAAATATTTTAAACAAATTCAATAAATACGAGGTGTGCAAATTGATCTCATAAAAATTTGACCCCAAACCGAAATAGCCGTAGCAATTCTTCTCTACTCCCCTTCACCCCCAACATTTACGCGAAAACTAAATAAAACAAAAAAAAATACACTTCGACTAATAAAAACGAACGTAGCGTCCTCATTTTCAATCCGATCATTAAAAACGATCCGGATTCGGAATTCTGATACTTTTTTCCATAAGTTACGTGTAAAATCGGAATAGGGTGCAATGTGAATTTTTTGAGTAATTAAAGATTGAAGTTTTAGATTCATTTTTTAGCACAAAAATTTACGTAAAAAAAATGGTAGCGCCGTGATTTGTGGACGGATATTTAAAAACTATACAGATTTGGATTCACCAGATTTTTTGGCTTCGGATAGGTCTAAAAAACCATACGCGTACCATTTAAATTTTTTGAGAAAAACGGGTTCGAATAGTCCGACTTGTAATTAATTTTTTCAAAATGTGCAGTTTGAACAATCGTAGCTCAGTTATTTGTGAACGCATCTTTAAATACTTTTAGAATTCTGAAAGCCCGTCTATCCGAGCGTAGAATGAGTCAATAAAATCAACAGGATTCAATATTGCCTGGGAGAAAACCGCGTTTGAAAATTTCAATTTTTTTAAAAAATGTGTACATTCGAGCAAAAAGTGGAACATTTCCGAGCGAGGAAAGCAAATTTTTGCAAGATCGGAATGTGCCACTTTGAGCTCGAATGTGCACACTCGGTTTTAAGTGCGATTCACAATAATTTATTTATTTTCTCAGAAGGCTAACTACAATTAATCATAACTTCAATTGCCGAATTTTCGTTAAAAGTGCGCGCGCAACTTTTGTTGCTGCTAAAATTTTACTCTCAACACCCCAAAAGATGTAAAACTTCATAAATTCGATTTACTTCAATTTTTTTTTTGCAATTTCTTTGTAAACGTAAGAATTACGGTTTTAATTATAGTCCATGGAAGGAAGTAGAAGAAAAACCACCCAAGTATCTACTTTGGTAAACTAAAGCTAAAATTACAACTTCCGCCCTTAAAAATAATGGGAGCTCCTTTTCCGTTTCTTAAAACGCGAGACCATGTTTTATACCCCGAAAAATCTTAAAAGCTTATAATTAAAAAATAGTATTTATTTAAATATTATCAAGTTTTATAATACTTTCAACTTTTTTGTTTTCTGATGCGAAGGCTTTTTTTTTATTTTCATAGCCGAATTATTAAAAAACAGTATATGTATTATGTAATAAAATAATTTCGAAAAGTAAACCTTAAAAAAGAATAAAATATAACTGCAATAAAAAGTACTTTGCAACTATGTATTCTCATTTAATTTTTCCGGTTTGATGAATTACCCATAGATAACGCAAGACATTAATTGTACCTATTTACATATATAATTTTAAAATAATACTAATAAAATAATTACTTTACTAATCATTTAGTAATTAAGACAAAAATTGTTACTGAAATGTACAAAAAAAATATAAAACATCCACGTTAATGTGCAATTACACATTTTAACTTCTTCGATTTTCCTTTTATTATTTTTTTTATTCCTAGCTGTTTTAATACAATTCATATTTAAATGTAAAGGTACTTTTACATAAAAAAACTTGAGCTTTTATACAGAGATGTTTGCTATTGTTATAATTACAGTGGTGCTTTTACAGGGACGACTAGAGTACTGCAGCCCCCCTCCGCCGCACAAAATCTGCAATAATTGAAAACCGATCAACGGCGAAGATATTTTTTTTAATTAAAACATTTTTAGACACTTTAACAATAACCGTGGGCTCCCGAACACTAAAGGGAATAATAGTTACATGATTTTTAATTACATTTTTGGAAAATTAATAATTATTGTGAATTGTTCTTAAAACGAAGTATGCACATTCAGGCTCAAAGTGGCACATTTTGAGAAAAAGTAGTGAGCCGCGTCGGCGCCGCACCGCAGCCACGTTTCGTTTACTTCCTTCACTCGAAAATGTGGTACTTTTTGCAAGTATGGGCACATCATCGCATTCATGAAATTTGCATAGACCAATCTTCCGTCTTTAAATTCAATTGAACTAAAAATATTTTGATTTTAAAATAAGAAGATTAATATGGAGCAATATTAGGTTGTTCCGAAAGTTCGTTCGGATCTATGGTATTCTGTGCATTCACAAGTCCTACACGTGACACAAAAGGCACTTGCTCGACCATTTTTTTAGTAATAAAGAAAAGTGATATTTTATGAACATTTTGATTGTTCACACGTGGCCCTTACTTGTGATTATGATTTTATTTGCTTTGAACAATGAACACATGACTGAACATTTTGCGAACAATTATGCATTATCACTTTAACGAAGAGCTTGGCGCTTCTGGAACTACTCGTAAAATTTATAGGGTTTATGGATCTAAGGCCTTAACAGATCGCATCCATAAGAAAGTTTTTGTATCCGAAATTTTAGCGCTTGGGTCGTCCTTCAACCATAGATACGGACTAAACAAAAAATCTGGTAAACACAAATACGAATCTAACAATAGAGCAAATCTGACAACGTTTTAAATGTCCCATGGAAGTGTTATGGCACATTTTAGAGATGCTAGTTACATAAAGTTTAGGTGCCGCACAAACTGAACGAGAGGAACCTGCTGGAGGAGCTTGTATGCATGTAAATTGCTGTTCGAAAAAATTAAGGAAAATCCATTTCTGTACAAAATGGTTACTGTGGACGAAAAATGGATAATAAGCAATAAAGTTAAGCGAAAGAGATCTTGGGGTGCAAGAAAAAAACATCCTCAAACTTGTATGAAAGCCGGACTTCATCCAAAGAAAATGAAATTGTGCATTTGTTGAGATATGAAGGGAGCTATTTATTAAGAGTTGCTTCAAGAAAAGCAAACTATCAATTCCATCGAATACTGACAATTAGATCGTTTAAAACAAGTCATCTTGAAAAAGCCGCAAATAAAAGGGGGCGTTAGTTTCCAATACAATAACGCCCGGTCTCGCACTTCTTTTGCACTCGACAATTTTTTTTCCTGGGTTATTTGCCGCACCCTAACCTTTCTCCATCAGATTATCATATTTCCGCTTTGTTTAAAATTCCCTTAATCAAAAAATTTCCAAAATTGGCAAGTCTTATAAAATAACCTTTAAGATTTCTTTTTAAAAAAAACCAAAGGTGTTTTAGCAGCAGGGAATTTTTAATTTGACCGATCGATGGGCTAGTTATTGAACAAAAGGGAACCTATTTCGTTTGAAACAGATAGTGACTTTTAAAAATATTTGATTTCGTTATTTGAGCTTGAGAACCGAACGAATTTCTGACCGACTCATTACAATTAACCCAAGGTGTGTGCACATTCGAACAAAAAGTGGTAGATTTCCCCAGGATCAAAATGTACCACTTTGAGTTCCAATAGACATACTCGGAGCTTTAAATTCAATTCCTAATAATTAATTTACTTTTTAAAAATTTAAAATTATAAAATCACAGTGGAGCACCCATAATTTCTTTTTCGAGGGGATTCGGTTACTTTTCATAAGTTTCCAAAAATGTTTTCCTTACCGTTGTTCTGTATTGAATTATGGTGGATTCCGATTTCGCCTGTATACAGAGTGTTAAACGAATAGGTACTGTAACATAACCGGGTGATACGTGACACTAATCTAAACAATAAAAGTTTATATGCAATACGTCCTAAATCAAACAAATTTTGAAAAAAAATGCTTTTTAATTTTCCAGTACACGACAACACAGTATCGAATCCATATGCTTTAAAAAGAAAGTGAGGTCATTTAATACGTGTTTCATTGCTAATTGATATGCGCAGGGCCGGATTTAAACTTATGCCGCCCCTGGGCACTGGAAAAAAATGCCGCCCCATTACTGAAATTTTACTCAAACTTATAGTTTATACATCTTATTTTTTAAAATTAAAATAACTTATTTACTGCCAAAAATTTATTATACATTATGTACTTCAAAAACATAAAAAAATATTTGTTTTTTTTTCTAATTATAAATTTTGCACTAAGAGTGACTCATATACAGTAGCGCCCAAAAGTGAGTGCCTAAATGATTTTTCGGGAAGAACTTTTTAAAATATGGGTCATTTTACTTCATTTTTGAGTATGTTATACAGTTTTGTATGAGAAAAAGAATTATTATGTTTAAAACGTGATAATCAAAAATTTACGGTAGTTAAACGAGCTCAGACTCATTTGTGTAAAAAACGCATTTTTCTGAACAGAACACTAAGAACGATTTAATGAAAAATAACTTTATAACAATACACTAGAACAATTTTATAATCATAAACATGCCTAATACTTAGTTGGGAAACCACGAGATTTTATAACTGCCTGACAGTGAGATGGCATTGAATCAATAAGATTTTCAAAGACTGAATCAGGCATTGCATTGCATTCCTTGTCCAATTCGGCAAATTTTTCATCTTTATTCTTAATATTTTTGTTTCGACAACGTCTTGCCAGCTCTTCCCACAAGTGTTCTATCGGGTTGAGGTCGGGAGATTGACTGGGCCACTGAAGAATCCTGATTTGTTGCTGCTGCAATGAAGTCTTGACAATCGAGGAGGTGTGCTTAGGATCGTTATCCTGTTGTAGAATCCATCTAGGAGGCATATTTGTATGGGCCCATGGTAAGACGACATTAGTCAGCATATCTTTGTAACTTTGTCCAGTCATTATTCCGTTAATTTTAATGATGGGGCCCATGCCATTACGAGAGAAGGCTCCATAAACCATAACTGATCCACCTCCATGTTTTACTGTCGGTTTTATGTATTTTGAATTGTATCTTTCTCCAGGAGGACGTCTTATGTATTGTATTCCGTCGCTTCCAAATAGATTGAACTTAGATTCATCTGTGAAAAGTACTTGACTCCACTCGGCTGCTGTCCAATGCAAGTGCCGCTTTGCAAAATCCACGCGAGCCTTTCGATTCTTGAGTTTGATGAAAGGTTTTTTAGCTGGACGTCTGCCATTCAAACCAGCATCACTCAATCTTCTGGAAACTGTCATTCGACTAATATTTAGACCTTCACTTTGATTGAATTCTGCTGCCAGATCCACAGCTGAGAGAGTCGGATCCGCTTTGGAGCGACGAACAATGCGTGTATCAAGCCGGAAGAAGTAACACGTGGTCTACCAGTTCTTTTATCATTCTCAACAGAATTTCTCTGATCAAACCTTTGAATAATCCTTGAGACAGTACGAGCTGGCATCTTTAGAATCCGTGAAATGGCAGCTGCCTTCATGCCAGAGTTTTTCATATCTATAATTGCTTTCCGAATGGCTGGAGAAGTTTCAACCCTTGGCATTGTTAAAACTTGGTCAATTGTTACTGAACACAAAAAAAATAACCCAAATATTCAAGAAAAAACCAATAATGTGACGGCGCGGAATATGTAAAAAATGACTATTGCAGTAGAAATGGAACATAACCTAAAATACCGTATCTGCGCAACACTTAACTATTAATAATATTTTCCAACATCAAACTGTACAATATACTGAAATTTGAAGTAAATTGGCCGAAATTGCAAAAAGTTATGCGTGAAAAACGGTTTCGGCACTCACTTTTGGGCGCTACTGTATGTATCTTGATAAAACTGGAAAATTTTTTTTACAGTTTCCAAATTTTGCCGCTCTAGAAAATTTGCTGCCCTGGGCACTAGCCCCGACTGCCCCTAGTATAAATCCACCGCTGGATATGCAATATCTATGGTTTTTTGATACATTTTGTTTAATTTTTACGTATGGTTTTAATGACATTATAGTACACTTGAACAGAAATTTTCAAAATATTCTAAATAATAAAGTATTTATTACATATTTTTAAATTGAAATTTACGATACCAAATATTTTTAATATTCCATATAAGGTCACTCGACTTAAGGTATGTTTATTTTTTAATTTATGGTCATTTACAAGTGACTTAAGTTCTTATTATTTATTATTATTATTATTTATTATTCATCTGACACCCGGTATAATTGTAATTATTCTTATTATAACATGCAAAGTTTTACTTAAAAATCATAATATGAAAAAAAATTATTAAAATCTCAAATTGAGAACATTGTTGATTTTACAAGTTACGCAATTAGAAGGTATGAAACAATACTTTATCACTCGCAATCAAATGAGAAGATTGGGATATATTTTAAGTCTTATTTACTATTTATAAATATAATAGAGTCTGATATTCTTTACGTGACTTTCGTACGAATTTTATATAAGAAATTCTCCTACTTTTAAGCGATTCTAATGCAACCAATAATATCTACAACGTAAACGTGAAACAGTTCAAGACATTCTTGTCATAAAAAAATTTATAATACTTTTATCTTCAATTCTTTTAGCAGAATCACGAAATTTGTTTTGAAAATATTGAAGTATTGAAATTTATCCATATTATTATTAATAAATTATAAATTATTCACCCTATCTTGTCATATTATGCCACAAACTATTCCAAAAATTAACATTTTCCTCATGAAAAATTATGGATTATGTTTTAATGAGGGATAAGTTATACTGTATTTAATTATTGACTGAATACATTTTTGAAAGATTAATATATTGTATACTGTCAGAAGACTTTAGGAATAAAATGTTTTTCTCGTCTTCACTTTAATGCAAAGAACTTATTTCAAACTGATGTGGCTTCGACGTACTGGTTCTGTATCCATATTTTTAAGAAGTTATTACATACTTGTTTTATTTTTATTTAAAATTATACCTTAGGTTCTTAATTACAAAGTATGGAAATATTTCTATTATGTTACAAAATGGACCTATAACGTGTTTATATGAAATACGCTATAGTTAATAAGGTTTACTAAAATAAACTGTCGTGAATATGTATACAACTTTTTAACCCTTTAAGCGCCGGTGTTGTCAATAAGCAATTATTATAATTTTAATGCCGCTCTATGTAGAAAAATATAAGTACGATATATTTCAATTTGGGTTTTTGTATAAACCAAATGTTTAAAACGGACTTATATGAAAATTAATATATTTTCTATATAGGTACCTATTAGAACTTTCAATATTAGCAATAAATTTTTCTTCAAGGCGATCGGTGGAATAGCATAAAAAATACCAAGAATAACTATTTTGTTCAGTTAATATTTTTTCTTCAATCTTTTGTATATTTAATTATTTAATTAAAAAAAAAACATTAAAATATTTTAAAAATAATATAATTTTTAAATAAAATCTAAAAAACCTGTTGTTGCTAAATGTTAATTGTGCTTTCCTGTGGATTCGCATTTTAAGACATTCCGGACACTGGGCAACTATTTTCAAGTGATTATTTTTTTTAGAAAAATAAAATACACTTTTTCTTACATTGACCGGCACACGAAAGATTAAAAAGTTGAGGTGATTAAAAAATTTCAAGTAATTCAGCCACATCTCAATTGTTAATGAACTCATTGCCGAAGAGATTCTAAACGGATCGCGTAATTTAACACTAGATTTCAAATAATTAATTTAAATACAAATTAAAAAAAAACATAAGTAAAGTAAATTTCTTATTTTCTCAATAATGCGAAAACAATTAATAAATTATTTTTAATACTTTAATGAATATTACTTTAAATTGTCAAACAATTTATAAAATCTCCCATCTATAATCCCTTTTGTTAATGAACGAATAAATTTAAAATGTTCTATAGTTTTTCCTTCTTGGACCCATGACATAAACGGATATATTCCCATCGAAATTTATTGTAAAAATGAGCGAAAAAATATCGGGTAGACAAGAAGTAGTTTTGATTCTTTAGTTTAAAATAATTCTCAATTTTTTTATACAAAGAATGAATTTTAATCAACTGTAAATGTATCATTTTCTTCAATTACCTCTTGCCATCTATCTGGTAACTTCATGATTCCACGTTCCTAAAACTTCTAGCCTTTATCAGCAAATAAATAGAACTAAATGCGATTTCAGGTGATTATTGGTTAACATTTTTGCCGTTTGAAGAGTTCTGTAGAAAGCAAACTAAATGGTAATCTGATGCTACAGGGTCAGGGCTATATGGTGGAAGTTACATTAGTCTCCAATCAAGCTCCAATAAATTTTGACAAGTTACTAAAGATTTCTTTCCTTTGCCAAAATACAAAAGCAAAATATGACAAAAATATTCATTGTTACCCTCCATGTTCAATTTCGCACTGAACTAACAAATGTAAACCAAATATCAAGTAATTTGTTTCCAAAGTAAGTTAAAAGTCGATACTATCAAACGGAAAAAATGATAACATTGACCCAAGTGATTCAAAATAATTATAATGCCATCGATTTATGAAAAACGAAATTACTTTCTTGCCAACTCGATGTTTAGTTGCCAGTGAGCGCTTGGCAGTACAGCGGACCACTTTCATCCGACTAAATTTTTTAATCGCCAAGATAAAAAAGTTGGCTGCAGGAGGTCTAAACCGATTGTTTAAAAATTCCCTTCTAATCAGTTTTCCCATAAAGTATTAAACTGAACTTGGTTTTTCACAACTTATTAATTTAAATACGATTACATTACAGGCCATATCTATAACATATACGTCAGTAAGATTTAGAAAACGTTAATATAAAAATAAGAATTACTCTTCAATTTATCGCAATCTTTTAGAAATTGTTTATGTGACAGATACAACTTGAAATAATTCGATAACAACTAAAAGAGAATTTACATTGAATAATTTTCATACCTTGTTCTGCTAGGTGTTTATCAATTAAACATTTATACCTATTCATCTACTGTTTCAATAAGATTTTTATTTTAAACTTTTATTACAACATTTTAAAAATAAGTACCCATACCTACTTACAAAATGTGCAAATACTGGTAGCACGCCTAAAAAGACAAACAACCTAATAATATTTCTAGACAAAAAGAGGAACTACCAATTTCTATAAATAAGTTAATAATTACAACTTTTACATTATCTTCGATTTGTTTACATAATAATTCGTCTATCTTTCAAGTAGATTTGTACAAAACTTTGATGTAAGAACATAAATAATGTCGGTAATAAAAAATAAAAAAACTTGTATGTGTAGAATTAATGTGCTTATATCTTTTTAGGAACGTTAAAAGCTATCGAAACCAATAATAAACTTATTCTGGCTGTAATCTAATCAATATATAGTATTTTTCCTATAATGCTATAATTTTGTTTAAAAGATGCCCGTAAACAAACTTATGAAAAAGTAATCAAATAGTAAATAATACAAGTAATAATACTGTAATAAGTAATAGATAAAACAATCAGGTCACAATATTTATTTGCTAACGTAAGATTAGTAAAGCTGAGGTAAACATTAGATATGTTTTTGATTGTATTTGTACCTAGCCGCATTTTCTTAGGGCACTATGCACCATTTGACTATTGAATTTTAGGGAACTAAATATTGAAGAACTACTAGAATGTTGATATAACACAAGGAAATGATTATGGAAAACTAATTTTTTTTATCAATATTTCTATGTTTATAAGCAAAAGCACAAAAATCCATATTTTAGGTAAATCCAATTTTTGAATTAGAACAAAGTCTAAATGCTCATCGTTTATTATTACGCTTAAAGACTATAGAAATAAATACACATGCCGTGTATTTGAAATAAAGTGATTCACAGTAACCTTGACATTAAACTTGCAAAGGCCATTTCTGTCTCAATATTTACTTGTCGGCAAAATGTGACACAGTTCAAACGGATTTTTAATAAAGTTTAAACCCAGAAACATACAAAAAATATTAAATATCTATTTACATAGAAGTCAGGACATTTGATCAAAAGGAAATGCTTAAAACTTTCTTTTAAATAAATAATTTTTTCTTTCATAATAAATAAAATATGTACAAGATTAGTTTTACATTAAAAACGCATCGATTTTCTATCATGGCCATTTAGTTTGTAGATGTTTTAAATTTTTTAAGAATTTGCCTAAATTTTTCATCTAAATATTTATTAGAAAAAAACAATTTTGTCGGTTCAATAAAAAATAGAGAGACGTATTTATTGTTTATAAATATTTTGCCCAAATATTTAAAAAAATTATCAAAAAATTAAAATAACTACCTGGGGTATTTATGTCCCACAAATCAGAATGGAATTATCTACATTGTAAATTTTAGTAGAAATCAAATATTAATTGACCATTGAAAAAAAAATGACGATTACTTCCTGTAGATAGACGGGTTTTACGAGCAAAACAAAAATCGTATTCGTTGATAGTAAAATTATCAACTATTATTTTTGCACAGTTAAAATTTGAAAACTTGAAACAATATTTTTGTATGTGGTAATATTACATTAAACAAAATTAGAAAAATATAATACCAAGGAAGAAAAAAACCACAGAAGTTATAAACAAGTGGTATTGATTATTCCTTGGCTTATCATTGTAATTCCATTATTTTCATGCTTCCTTACTAATTACTGCAATGACTTATCATTAACGAATTAAAAACAATGTCCTTTAATTGCCACTTTTGTGTTATTTAATTAATAAAGCATTTATTGGCGATGACTCCCTACATATTCATCTATGTATGCATTTACTTTAAATACTACAATATTCATAATTAAAAATCACTTTTCACTTCACGTAGTAATCGACAATCAAATTATACTTATTATGTAATGATTGCATAGTAATTTTTTTTGTTATGTATAGTAAAAATTTGTGGAATTTATTGCTTATTTATACTATTTGTTTATTAAATTTAGATTCCGTTACTGCAAACCTGACATTGAAACGTGAATTTTTATTATGAATAAAATAAATCAATTAATTGGCGCACTTTCAAAGCAACTGAACTCAATTCTAGTTATTCAAAAACAAGAAAATATTCACAGAACGAATTTTTTTTTTACTTTGAAAGTTTCTTTAAAAACAAACATTTGTATGTAGTATAGCAAATTTGAAGTTTCTAATTTTCAAATCTATTAGTTGAAAATCGTAAAAGAAAATTAAAAAGAAAAATTATTTAACATACATATAAAGGAAATACGATAGTAAGAGTTACTTGTGATGCTAGCTATAATAGGTAAACAATACTTATTGATGAAGTGGTTTAGCCCTGTTTCATTTTGTATTTTTATACAACCCTATTTTTCTTTCATAGATAAATTGGTTAACAAAAAGTTTATATAAAGTATTATGATAGAAATAAAAACTTAATGCATATACATACATATAAATATGTTATTAAAAAAGATAATTAACACTAGAACCAAAGTATCTCTTTTTTATCATTCTTTATTAATAATAAATAATTATCTAATTTTCGAATAATTGTATAATACACATATTTACAATTTGAGTAAATTAATATAAATATTCTAAAGCAATCCTCGTTCAAAAAAGCACGTGGTTTTATATAAAAGGCGATTTTTTAAAATTGAGGACGTTTTGAATTTGGCGTAACAGTGTTTAGTGTATTTTATAGTTTGCATATGATTAAATTGTAAGAATTTGGTAATTTTCGCTGTCAGATGTCTAGGTCGACTCGTGAATGCTTTTAAAGGGTTTTGAGTTTTGTTGTTTTGATTTTTGTAGTTGCCCTTGTGTTTTTTGCGTTCTCGTTTTTGATTATACTCCTTGTTATATTTTGTATAAAAACAGGAAATCTAAAACAATTTTTTTAAATTATGAATACGACGCCCTTGGCAACTACTGTCTAATGAATCTCATACACTACTACCTACGTAACAATAAATTATGGCGCTAAATTCAAAATATCCTGAATCTTAAAAAATCACTGTAATGTGCAATGGTAGTTACTAGTTGATTGTACCCTGGAGTTAGTTTTATCCACCAGATATCACGTTCTGTTAAAAACTTTGTGTATTTACAGCAAATATTACATTGTTTTTTTAAGTAATTAAGTAATTCTTTTTAAAGAAAAAACCGTGCCCTTTCTAAGTGCTTTCGTGCAACGATTAACTTATTTTTAATGAAAATTTCATTCATAATTGACTAATATTACATTTTTCCACTAAACCAAGTTTATTCATAACGATACATTATTTGTTACTCATGTTTTGATTGACGTACATAAGTAATTTTCACTCACAAAAATTTGGAAAAAAAATATTACATTATGTATGCATTTTGTTCCGTCATCAATTTCACAGGTCAACAATAATTTTGTTGTTTAAAACATAATAGCCGTTTTTACTTATTTTGTACTCTTGTTATAAAAATGGCATTAGATTTCTTCCAACACATCCGGATTTTTCTCTAAGTTGCTTCTTTACTACAATATTTTGTACCTTTACCAAGTTATTGCTACAAGTTATTAAAACTTTGAAAATGTTATAAATATTTAAAAAAAAATGATTGGGTGTTCTAAAGAAGTAATTTAAAAATTTTAGAAAATAAAGATAAAAACTACGAAAGTATAATAAAGGCAATGTTAGATAGTGTTCACACTTTGGGATGTAACACGAGTCTTAACTTGCCTTTCTTGTTTTATTTAACATTTAAATTCCTTTTCCAAAATTTTTGCAGCAGGCAAAACAAGAGACTCAGTGTCACTAATATTAAAAAAAAAATAGAGCAATATTATTATGAATGGTGGCGTGTCAATATTGCTGATTGTTGAGCAGAGATTTTTCCCATAAACATCACACCCGTAATTTAACTAAAAGCAGCTTTTACATACAAAAACATCGGTAAACATCAGTAAAATAATGACATTATGTAGGTATATATTAACGTTTCATGACCATTTTATGCTAAATTGGTTAAATTAAATGAAAAAATAGTTGCAAATATTATTATTTTAATTTCATAAATTGTAAAAAAAATTATTCATACAAATGCACGTCATTTTGGTAATCAACATACTAAAATACTATAAAATGAGGCATCAATTATTAAAACAACATGTTAATATGATTAATTATTAAAACAACTATTGTAAAGTTTAATTTTGTAGAACTGTTATTATTTAAAATATTAGTGTAATAACACTAATTCACCTTTCTTAACATAATAAAAATATTTTCTTTTAGATTACACCAGGGAGTAATTACTATTCAAATCGCCAAATTAATGATTACAGAAATTAATATTTTTAATTTGGAACGAATTTTTGCTTCACTATAAATAACAAATTATTATTATTTTCATTATAAATTGCAAATTAGCATATTCAATAGTGATATAAAAATGAATTTTCATAAAAAATTGGTACTCATGGGAAAAATCTCAGGCGCTTCTTTTTGGGTGTTTAGTAAGCCACCCCTAAAAATTCTACCAACCCCCTGCAGCTGTGCAGCGTAGTTAATGTTATAAAGAAGAATACATAGGAAGATTGATTTTTGTACATTTTTAGGGTAGGGTCGTCTGATAAATTATACATCAGAAATAAGATCAAATAAAAAAAAATTGAATACAATTTTAAACTAAAATGTTCATTGTGTGAGACGTACATTTTTCTGGTTCGATAATTAAAGAAAACATAATAATACGAATTATTATTTTATTGCTAGTAAATTACTGCAAAGAGTTACATTTAAAGTAGAAATAATAGTGTCGAAATAACTTTTATGCCAAAAAGGGCCCATGTCAAAAAGAGATAAAAATGGGGTTAGAATTATCTCAAAATCAATTCTAACAATAAAAATAAACTTATTTCAAGATTATTAATCATGCTTTCAAGCATAAAAGAAAAAAATAATTTAATTGCCATTGATATACAGTCTGTCTGCTATAAGGGTCACTTCAATATATCTTTGTTATTGAGCTTTGTGGAACAAAACTTTTCGAATATGATTTGTGGCGTTTTTAAGGAACTGCTTGCCTGTAAAATAAAATGCCAGAATGAAAAGAGAAAGGGAAATGTTTTAGCTGCAAGCCCAATAGTTCGACACCGGGCAATATATAATGTAGAGACTATTCAACCGTGTGTCGTGTTTGGCGCATGCGTCGAAATTTGTTGACGCTATTATATCACCTGTGAAAAAATGTACACTTAGATGCGTTTGAAAATGCCCGACCGACTTAATCGACAAAACATATTATTTATGAGTATTAAAAAAAATAATTATAAACAAATGGCAAATGTATACGATAGTTTGCACTTGTACACACACGTTATAAAATTTTTGACCAAAAATAATGATTTTGAAAAGTTCAAATACTAATAATTCTATGAAAAAATGCGAAATCGGTAGTGCGTTTGAAAATGCCCGTTTTAATGTTTTCCATTTAGAACCGTTTTTTTTCCAACAAACTATAAATATATTGTAGATGTTGTTTAAGAATGTAAATAAGCAAACCATTAAAAATTTATTGTAAGTGAAATTTTAAATGGTAGCACCAATAAATAGCGTAATTTGTATTTATTACATAAAACAACCATTTTTAACAAATGATGACAGTAAAACGTCAATACAAATTAAAATTTGACAATTAACATAACTAAGATTATTCTTTAAACACTGTAGATCACGTTCCATATTTTGGGCATTTTCAAACATATCATTTAAGCATCATAACAGTAGAATTAATTTTATACACTTCTTATTCACAAATTTATCGGAACTAAAAGACCAAAATAAAATAAACGTTAAATATTTTTATGCTTTCTTCGCCTTTTGGTAACTACTAAACTCGCACGAATTGATTATGAAAGTTACATTACAATCAATACAGGGTGGCTCCAAATAAATATGGTGCAATTATTACTTTACTTTGTGAATTAGATTGGTTGTGCAGTTTCAAACGCACTTTTTTATACGGCGTTTAAAACTCGGCTGCACAAGAACAGAATAGCGCATATATTCACCAATTAGTCATAAATATTCTTCTTAATACTCATAAATATAATATTTTGTCTATTAGATGGAGGCGTGCAGTTTTAAACGGCCGTATAAAAAAGTGCGTTTGAAACTGCACACCCGATTTAATTCACAAAGTAAGGTAATAATTGCACCATATTTATTTGGAGCCCCCCTGTATTGATTGTAATGTAACTTTCATAATAAATTCGTGCGAGTTTAGTAGTTACCAAAAGGCGAAGAAAGCATAAAAATATTCAACGTAGTTTATTTTATTTCGGTCTTTTAGTTCCGATAAATTTGTGAATAAGAAGTGTATAAAATTAATTCTACTGTTATGATGTTTAAATGATATGTTTGAAAATGCCCAAAATATGGAACGTGATCTACAGTATTTAAAGAATAATCTTAGTTATGTTAATTGTCAAATTTTAATTTGTATCGACGTTTTACTGTCATCATTTGTCAAAAATGGTTGTTTTATGTAATAAATACAAATTACGCTATTTATTGGTGCTACCATTTAAAATTTCAATTACAATAAACTTTTAATAGTTTGCTTATTTACATTCTTAAACAACATCTACAATATATTTATAGTTTGTTGGAAAAAAAAACGGTTCTAAATGGAAAACATTAAAACGGGCATTTTCAAACGCACTACCGATTTCGCATTTTTTCATAGAATTATTAGTATTTGAACACTTCAAAATCATTATTATTGGTCAAAAATTTTATAACGTGTGTGTACAAGTGCAAACTATCGTATACATTTGCCATTTGTTTATAATTATTTTTTTTAATACTCATAAATAATATGTTTTGTCGATAAAATCGGTCGGGCATTTTCAAACGCATCTAAGTGTATGTATGTACAGTAGACGCCGCTTAATGTGATCACGGTTAATGTTATCAACCTGTTAGTGTGATCAAACTGGTTTGGAACCAACCGACACAATACAAGAGCATTTCTACGCTGGGGTCTTTCGCTTATTGTTATCAGCCGGTTAATGTGATCACTTCATCGCGGTCCCAAAGTGATCACATTAAGCGGCGTCTACTGTATTTAATTATTTTGTTTTTAGTCGTATATTTGTATGCTATAATTGCAGAATAGGGGAAGAAATAAATGTTAATTAGTAATCCTAAATAAATTTCATTAAAAAATTTTGTTATAATTATATGTACAAGTATTTCTCTAATTATTGCCTTCAATTGTGAAAAAATACATACTGTATTTTCTTTAACCAATTGAAATTAGACGCATATAAATATGAGAGTTTTGCTTTTCCTTGTTTTTTCATAGTTGTGTTGCTTCACTGTTCTGTTTTTTCAAGTTCTGTTTGTGATGTTGTATTCTTTCCGGATAGCATTTTAAGGAAATATAGCTTATTTGTGAAAGAGGCTAATAATTGGATTTTCTGGCTGTCAGTTTTAACTGGTATAATTTACTTAGATTCTCTATAGAATTTAAAATAATTAACAGTAAATTTCCAAGGCCGTCTTAGCCCATAGCATAGAACGTTTAAAATTAAAATCCCTTTAAATACATAAAAATAAAAACTTTAAAATGATTTTTTATTATTAAATTTTTGGCTCCTTTGTACCTTCCTAGCGTTAATATAGACATGCTTTGTTATTGTTCTTACCCCTATTGTTTGAAAACTATAAGGGTGGTTGGTTTTTATTAGGTTCATCCTGTGTATTCATGTAACTTCTTTCCGCAGGCTCTTTTATTTTTAATTTAATAAAACAGCTGTTTTTTTTGATTACTTAAAAAGTTCCTAAGTTATTCCCTAGTTCCTAAAAAATTGAGCAATGCAATATTTTATTAAATGCGGTCTTTGAACTACAGTTGAAATTATTCTTATTGTGTAGTTATACGTAAATTGGGGAAGTTTTTCTTAAAGTAAAAAACCTTATATTCAAAAAAAACCGTAGATTAAATTTCTGTGGTAGTGTTACGTACCCTTTTACGTGTTTTCAAATTTCTTTCTATATGCAAATTACACTATAGACTCGATTATCCGCATCCAGTTAATTTCTATTTTAACAATGAATAGAGAACTATATGGCAATGAAGAAAATGTATGAATATTAAACAAACAACAAATTACTTTAAAGAAAAATAATTAGAAAAAAAATAAATAAAACTATGTTTATGTAAAGCAATACATATCATTTTATAATAGGTAATATTAATAAAATCATTGTATTAAATTAATTCCGCAAAATGTAATAAACTGCTTTTTGTTGCCACAAAAAACATACAAATTCTTTTTTATAGTTTTCAATAGTAGGCGAACTGTTTTCGGTCTATATTTGCTGGGATAAGAGAGACTGTACTGCTCTAAACATAATAAAATTTTTCAAAATTGATTTATCATTGTAAAATAAACATGGATATCATTTCAAATATTTTTTTTATACAAATTAAAGGACACACACGTGCCCTTAAACTGCGTTAGTTTAATAGACTCCATAATTTTTTTTTAATGAAAGTTTAATATTTAATTCGATAGATAAACGAAAGAGAAAGACTTTATAAAATATAAAATTAATTAATTTCCAAATTACTTACCTTTAATTTAAAATATATAATAAATAAAACAGTATGCAAATTTTTAAATTAAAAAATTGTACCATGCAATTAATCTGTTTAGAATTCATGAATTAACTTCACTTTTCAAAGCATATCCATATGAATGAATGAACACAACGAATATATATTAGAGTATTGTTGCATGTTATTTACATCTTATGTAATAGATTTTGAGGTTACGAACTTTTTTTCTGAAAATGAATTTTTTTATGGTGCGCTTTAATGTTTGTTTTGAAGTGTTCAAATGTTGCAGACTAGAACGCAAGCGTTTAAAAAAAATATCTTCATATTTTAAAAGTATGATTTGTTTATATCGTATATTTTAAGAATAAAGCGTGTAATGAACGATTACGCATACTCCCCATAATCAACGCATACATGCGTTTCGAAATTCTGTGTGGGGATGATAAGGCGCCAGACGTGAAGGATTCAAAATACATTTGTAGCTGTCAAAAGCCGTGAATTTGAGTGCATGATTTTAAAAATAGTATACAAATTTACGGACCACAGCAACCCATAATACAGTTTCAGCTGCTCCTCAGAATTAAAACTTGAGAGAAAGCTAAAGAAGCGATACTTTGAAAACTAGGACAGAACATTTCCGCAATTACGAGTATGTTGTTGTAATTATCGAAAAAGCTCTTAGAATTTTGAATTTAAATTTCAAACTTACCCCGTTTCTTCCAATGTAAAATTCACAGAATATCATGCGAAAACTATCACAAACCCGAGAAACGAAACAGAATCAAGACACAGTGGAAAACAGACTGTACGATTAGAAAAGACAGGGTCACTATTTTGTTGTGGATCAAATTCGTTCTCTCCTCTCATCACCGCCTCTCTCTTTTTAAGTTTTCTCCATCCTCTCTCTCTTGTATCCACTTCTACCCAGCCGAGAGAAAAACGTGTTCCGGCATGGGCGCAAAATTTTCGACAAGAGTCTAGTTCCCCTTGTTTGTGGTCCGTAACGCTCTCTCCCATTGGTCGGTTTTACGAACATCTGCCGCGCTTCGACGCAGTATGCTTATTTTCCTCTGTGCGCATAAAAATCTGAACGATTTCAATGCGCCCATTCCTTTTTAGTCTAGCCGAGCGACCTCGTATACGCTCTGTGCTTTCAGTCACAAGTTGCTGCATCGATAGAAAGCAGTTAATAACGTCGTCCAAACAATTATTATTTTTAAGGGAAAAATATTGTGATATTTAGTGAAAATAGTGCCAAAATAGGTAAATTCTATTTATTTACTAATGTCGAAACGTATTTGGCTAAATTTTAATTAAGTTTTTGTTAGAAAACCGTTAAATTACGTATGGGTGCGGGTCCGGGAAACCGTGCCGAGCTTTTGAATTTGTTTATAACGAGCTTTTAAGCTCGAATCGAAATTTAAATGGCTCTTTTAATCTTCGCCGTAACATTTTTCACTATATTTAATTTCGTTTTGACATTTTCGCGTTGAAATTCAATTATTTCCAACGAGCGCTTCGCCATTTTCCTACTTTTGGCTGGAAAACCGGCCATGATTGAAGCCAACGCTTCGCTTTCCCTGATTTCCCCTTCACTTCTGTGACCCCCGCAAAGCTCTAAATTTTCTTAAATCTTTCACATTTTCGAAGTTAACGATCGAATTAAGCCGGAATTCATTTTTTTTCGATTCTGAATCGTCCTTTTTGTAAAATGCATTTATTATTTTTGGAGGGAAACTGAATTGATTTGATTTTGAGATTCTTGTATCGCCAAAGAATTTTGTTTTTTAATTCGTAATTGGTTTTTAAAAGTGAGCTATTTGTTTGTACGAAGTTGTTCATTGATTTTTTTATGGCTTTCCATATTTTTTTGGAGAATAATTTAAGGGAGGACGCTGCGCCATTTTCTGGTGCAGACCCGAGGACCTGGCTGTATCGATTTTTCGAACCTTTGGAAAGAAACCGAATTTTATCCATCTTTTGATTTCAAATTTGATTAATAGTTGTTGGCCACTTATATACTTTAAATTTAGAGACTTTCACATTCTTTGAGTATTAAATGGAAAAAAAAGTTGTTTTTCAAGCTTGGAAAACAAGGCGCCATTTTGCTTGGGTGATTGTATGACCCATCTGACCTCCATTGAAAAGCTCATCGACCTAGTCTTAGGAAACCCAGCCTTAATTTATTGATAACAAAGGATTTATCTTCCATGTGTTTTTAACATTTAATTTAATTTTAGGGTATCATGGAGGACGATCAGCAATTCTGTTTAAGGTGGAACAATCACCAATCCACGTTGATAGCAGTATTCGATACCCTCTTAGAAAATGGGACCTTAGTAGACTGTACCTTGGCTGCTGAAGGAAAGTTTCTGAATGCTCACAAAGTAGTATTATCAGCATGCAGCCCTTATTTCGAGGTAAGCTTTATTATTATTTTTTTAGATTTTATTTCTGAGCTTTATTAGAACTTGATCCATGTTTTACTTACAGTTGCAGGATTTTTTAAAATTAGGTAAATGTAAGCGCGTTATATTCGATTCTTTAACTCGTATTGAACTTTGTTTTGATTTTGACTTTACTTTATTTACAGTATTTAGAGAAATGTTTTTAAATGCTTCCAGATTAACTGCATTACTTTATTAATACTATAACAATTTGTTATTTAATAATGGTTATCGAGTATGCGTTTGGGCCAATTTAGTTCTGCGATCTTCATATCGAACAAAGTTAATATCATTAAATATGAGGGGAATCGCATATTAAAGGAAAAGGTCAATTCAACATCAACATTTATTATATTTAAAGAAAATCTTTAATATATTTCAGAAAAAACTACATGCTTTTGTCTATTTTTTGACAATATACCTATTTAAACTTGGAGACATTTATAACAACATGACAATAGTTTCAATGTCCTTTCATTGTGACTTCAGCTTATCAAGTTGCTTGAAGTAATCTAAAAGGGTGTCTTTTAATCCTTTCTTATTCACAAGTGCTTCCTTGCTAAAAATTTCCAAGGTTAGAATTAAGGGATATTGCATCGCCTTTAAATTAGACCTTTGAAAAAAAAATTGATGGGGAAGCACTTATGGGTCAGATGAAATTGCAGGATACTCTTTTACATTACTTTAAGTAACATGACAATATGAACTGTCATGCTGATATGAATGTCACGAAGTAAAGAAGACTATAATTTTTTATGGACTGTATTAACAATTTTCTTTAAATGCAAATGTTATTGAAATTTAAACTTGAATCTTGAATATTCGAATCCCTTTGTAGATAGATTAATTGCAATTGTAATTAAAGAATTAATTAGATATTAAATTTTGTTTGCACTGAAGTTTTGCAGAATTTTAAAACGCTACTCTATAATTAATATTACATTTATCCATGCCATCAGTTTTTAAAATGGAAGCATTTATTACTTTGAAAACAATTAAAAATTTTAATTAAATTGAAACTGAATTTTTAAATATTATATTCTTTTGCAACATTAATAAATGAATTTTCATTTTTAGTCATTGCTGTCCCAAAACTATGACAAACATCCAATATTTATATTAAAAGACGTCAAATTTCAAGAACTAAAAGCAATGATGGACTATATGTATAGAGGTGAAGTGAACATATCGCAAGATCAGTTAGGCGCTCTATTAAAAGCTGCCGAATCTTTGCAAATCAAAGGATTATCAGATAATAAAAAAGAAAGCGAAAATAGAAAAACATCGTCGGCACCACCCCCTCCACCCCCAGCAAAAAGTCCACCTCCTACAAATACATCTTCACTACCTAGAGTACAAGGTCTAACGATTGAACAGCGAAGAACAACTAAATTAGATGATAGAGAAGGTTCGCAATCTCCAGGTCCTCGCAAAAGAAAAAGGACGAGGCGCAGGAGCATTGATGATTTAGATAATCACGATGCATCAAATTCTTCAGAATCTCATAGTAACCCACCTATCCAAAACATTCCAACTGCGATACCTTCATCTTCATCTAAAGCGTCTGCCGATGTGCCTGAAACTGTAGAAACCAAATCAGATGTTTTAAGGCAAAAGTTGCCTATAACCGATGAAATCGAAGAAGTTCCTGTAATAAAAGAAAAACTAGAAACACATTCTGAACTGATGCTAGAACCAAAGTCTGAGTATGTGGAGGAATTGAATGATGATAGTATTGAAGACTTAACTCTTGACGATGATGATGTTAGTAATTTGGAAATGAGTAATGATGGAGCAGGGCCTAGTCATGGCAATGCTGGCGAGGGTTCGAGCCAAGGTAATATTTTTTTTTGTTATATAAATACATCCTCCAAAGAGAATGTGCAACACATTGAACAACAATTCTTGATTTATTCTACGTGATTTGTACAGGTTTATCGTTTCAATTTTCAAACAAAAGCAATAGATCACAAACTACCATTATCTAAAAAAAATTATTCGTTTTTGTCTAAAATCTTTTTAAAGCCATAAAGCAGTTTAACTTCACTATTAATTTATAATCGTATTAATTGTTTAGTATTCATTAACAAGAAATTGATATATTTTAAAAATCACATGTGTCGATGTTTCTCCTTGATGAAAATTAGAATGTAAGATTTATTAGGACATTTAAAATGAATGTTTTATATTCAATTACAAGATAGTGGTGTTGCTCATCTTGCACCAGTTATTGATATGCATTCAGTTATATTTATTGGCATTATAATTTTACTGTTGTAACTCTTAAAAACTAAAAATCTTTTATTAGATACAAGTTAGTGAAATTAAATTGACAAATTTTCATAAATACTTATGTGTATAACTAAAATTGTGAACATAGTCTATTATTTTAACCTTGTATGCATTTGATGGTTTATAAGAGCAACAATTGAGCATAGTTCTGCAACAGCCTGCCGACTCATAAACAAGCATAAAATTAAGTGCAACGTGCTAAAATGATTTTTTTTATTACAACCTTTCTATAACTTTACTATTAGTAGTATTATTTTAATGATTATGGGTAATTTTCTGCATAACTATGCTTCAATGTACAGCATTCTTAAAAGCATAAAATTATTTTTCCATTTTGGGTTTAATGGGGGATATTGCGACGATTTTAATATTATAATTATGGTCATATTGTTAAAACATTTATCAGGGAAAATAATCAGAAATTGAATATTTTTGATGAAAGAACACTGAATATTGATTTACGTTTTTGAGCAGAAGCTATTCACAATGAAATTGATTTATTGTTGACAGAAAATTTGATACTAGGTCTTATTTTCCAATGGGTGTTACCCGTTCACCAGCATAGCAATAAATTGATTATTTTTGTTCAATGTTTTGTTTAAGGAAATTTATATCGTCTTTCAAAGTAATTTTCAGACATTACTAAATTGTAATTAAATAAAAACAGAATGTTCTGTTTTAGGTTTTGGTGGTTGGCATATGGGTAATCAAAATCAAGATGAAGTGTTTTTAGCCGCACAAGAGGCTGTAGGTGCGCACAGGGACAACCAAGGTAGGATTTTTGATCCATTTTGTAAAACCTTCTCTGCTCTATGCAATAAGTACGATTTTAGCGAAAGAAATTACGATAGCTTAGCACTTGTTGATTGTCATCTGTTGTAAATTTTTAAAAGAAGTTTATGCAAAGTGTTTGAATGTGAATTATACTTTATTAATCTCACATTTAAGCACTCGAAATTTTAACAAATTAATCAATTTAAATAATACTTTGTACTGCTATTGAAAGCATTATTTTTTTTTTTTTTAAATAAAAATGTTGCTACTCTACGTACTTCGTGCATATGGTTTTGAAGGATTGCATCTGTTTACGTATGGCAAGACTAACACCTTGATATCCAGTCTCTGATTTATTTTGGTAGCAGTAGCCTTTTGTTTGCTTATCCTAGCTTTTGTAGCCATAGTAGCCTCTTTAATGCCTGCTCCCCTCATTTTGCAAGAAGTGCTTAGTGAGAACAGAATGACTTCTGGTGTGGGAGAAAATTCTAAATTGTGAGTGAACATTGTACTGTATAGAGTGACTTTAGTGCTTTTTTGGCTCATTAACAGTTCTGTACATTTATTTTATATACGTGGTGTGAGGGGATTGCTGCAAGAATTAGGGTGGGATGTATATTATATAAATAATGCTTTGACGTTAAAAAAATCAACTATTATGAAGATAATTTTGATCATTCTATGGGACTATTGATTATGAAGGAAGAATAATATTTAAATTCTAAATAAATTATCGCGAATTCTAGAATGAAAATACATAGGACACCGGTATTTTTAAAATCGAAGGTAGATTTTTTAAATATCAAACTAATGTGTCGATTTAACTTTTATAATTATAAGAAAAATGTACAGAATATTAAAATTGTTGAAGGACTTGTTACAGTTGTCGGTTTTACTGTGAACTTTTCGATATTCTACATAAATTCGAGCGACGTTCTCAAGACTTCCCAAGGTAGGAAGGGGGAGCCGGTATAGAACCAAAATGTTTGTTTTTAAATAATTTTCGATTAATCTGCATTAAATTATTTCAATTTGTTCGTTTTTTTTAAATTAAAACTAATTCGTGACATTTTGGTTCTTTAAATCAGAGGCTGCCTATCTGGGTGTGTTACAGATATTATAACACCCTGCTTCATTATTTAATTTTATTTGAAATTCGTTTAATTTAAATATCCTCGTTTTGCCATACATTTGCAGATGTAGGTAGTGGGCTTATAAAGTAGGTGAATTTTATAAAAGCAAACAGTACGCCCGTTAAATTGAAATGCAAATCAATTTATGAAATGTGTACGATTTGTCGGACGTAAATATGTTGGCCTTCTATCTGAGTATTCTATCTTTGAGCTAACATACATACCTACCATGTATTATTATGTCTATTACTGTGCATGCTGTATACTATTTAACATGTATATGTTACTTTAGTAAAGGTACATTTTATAAAATGATTTATGTACCAAATAAGACCTACGGTATGGTTAAGCGTTACGATTTTACGAAAAATCGTTTTGTTCGTGGTTTAATGGGTAAATTCTTCGTTCTTTGGGATTATTTGCTTTGTAAATGATTATATTTTAATTATTTACCATTCGAATTATTTCAAGGACTAATATATATATCCATTATTTACGTCTACAACTAGTGAAGTTTAGTGCATTTGTGTTTATAGTTCTGTATACATTGTACAGAATGAGGTAAATTTTAAAAGTAGTTTCATGTATTTTCGTGAAACGAGGTATCCATTGTATTTTCATAATTTTTTTATGAAATGAGGTAAGAAAAGTATTTTTTTTTGTAGTTTTACATGTTTTTGTAAAGCGAGGTAAAATGGGAATGGCCTAAAATAGTAGTTCTACAGTTTTTTTGTAGAACGAGGTAAAACATCTATTCAAAGATTTTATTGTTTATCAACACAATAATATAATTTTATATTGGTGTGTAGTAAACTATAAAGTCTATAGGTTTACAATGATGTAGTTCTTATAGAACGAGGTAAAACAGGTAATGTGTTTAAATCATATATATTTTGTTTTTATTGGAATTATATTATTTCCGAATTGAAAATAACATTACTTATATGTTGTATTCAATTAGTAAATGATATAATTTTGATTTTTGTGTTTTCACTTTGTATGTATTAATTTACGTTTGAAATCGAGTTTAAACAAATACAAAATTGACTCTTCAATTTTAATCATTTTTGCACAGTGCTTTTGTTGTAGAAATGATTAGTTGTGATAATTTTGTTAAAGTTTGTTTTCACTTTATTTCAGATTGTTATCCACTTTTATTAATTTTAGTAAAAGTCGACAGCAAATCCTAATTGTGAATCTTTGATTAGTAATTCATAATGGTAAACAGTGTAAAGTGTTTAATTCAGTTTACAGTTACATATAAAAAGTTTTTTGCTTTTTTAATTGAACTGTAAATTGGAATAATTATTGCGTTCTCTACGAGTTATTCTACCAAAAAGTCCGTCCAAGTTGGTTCAAAATCTTTAATCACCAATGTAAACAATTATTTGTCTCGGTTGCGTTTTTTAAGAATGAAGTGCCCACAATTGTTTTTGAGCATAATTTTTGTTTATTTATATTGTGTTATTATAATTTTCTTTGAAAAAAAAACTCGTTCTAAACAGTGTTTTTTTTTTAAAGTATAAAATAGCATTGTGTTCACATACACTATTCTTACGCTAATTAATAATTTCAGCATTTCAACTTGAAAAACGCAACAGTTCATAGTAGTTAGTTTTCTTTTGGTAATTAGGATCCTGTCATCAACTTGGAAAACTAACATTTAACATTTTTGTAGATGTAATTACGATATCGTAGTTACATCAAGGTAATTTTACAATTTTTATGTCAATATTGATTCTTTTATATTACAGGTTATCAGTTTGTGGTTGTTTTGTAAGTATAACTACTTAGTTATACTGAGGTAATTAGTAGAAGTTTTAATTTTGGGATTTATTTAGTTGTTCTTTACTTTTAGAGTAATTAAATAGATTTCAGAGTTGGAACTTGAATATTTAAACCACTTTTGAAGCGACGTGTTTATTTTTGATTGAAAAGTAAGTATATTTTTTATTTATTCTAGTTAGTATCGAATTTCTATTTATAATATTTAATTATTTCCTTTTATGGAATTGATTAAATAAATTTTGAAAAATAATATCTTACGATATATAATTCCGATTTCTAGAAATTTATTTATAAGAAATTGCTGTAGGAAAGTTTTTCTATATTAATTTCTTTTTCATAATTTTTTTTTTTTGAAACGAAGACACATTGTTAATTTATATTAACAATAACTACAGCTTGAAGTCATTATATGGTGAGGTACTTGTTTTTTAAAAATAATAAGTAAATACAATCATTTGATTTTATTGAGGTATTTGCAATTCCAGCAAGTACAAACTTCAATGAACTACTTGCAATAAGAAGTGTTAAAAGTGTAATTGTGTTTATTTTAAGTGGAAATTTTATCGACTAATTTAAGTGTAACGTTTTGTTATACTGGGGTAACGTCCACAAAAGTCTTTTGTGATTTGAACTTTTTAAATAAGTTAAAAACAATTTTAACTTGTTTATGGTTTTAAGCGCAATTGAAACATCAGCAATTTCTAACAATTTTCAGATTAAAAAACTATTACTTATAGTTTTTTTTTATATTTTAAATCTGAGTTTTAATAAGAAGACTTTGAAGAGGAACACTGATATTTTAATGTGAGTATGTTTTTATTTATTTTTTAGATTTAATTATTTTAAATTTAGTTCTTACGTTTTCTACAGCGACTAAGTACATATATTCAAATTTAATTTGTTTATTTTTATATTAAATTGTCGTGTGTAGTGATTGGATGATTTACGTTTTGTAATAGGAGGCCAACAAGTTGCATTTACAGTAGAATTAAATTTTCAATGATTTACTCGTAGAATGAGCAAAACAGATTTTTATATGCAGTGTTTAAAGGTTTGGCCCCCTAAGGCATTGTATATAGGAACGCAAATTTAATGATTGGCTTTATATTATAAATAATGTTGCTAGTAAGTGCAACTAGTTGCTGAAGTATGCTTGTAAGTGTGAGTACGGTTTTGTTACAGCATCTTCTTATGCTTGTGATCGTTGTGGGCGACGATCATTTTCAACAATCTACACACTTGGACGGCATTTACGTTACGGTTGTGGTGTAGCTAAACAATTCGAATGCAAAATTTGTCGTAAAAAGTTTTCGCGAAAAGATGTTCTTCGCTCTCATCAAAGAAGTTTTAATCACTTTGTCAGAGCCGACGAGTGATAATTAAGTTTTATTAATTGCTGATGTGATGTTTTGAACATTTGCTGATGTTCCATACGTCGCATTTTCCAAATTTCAACAAATATAAGTAAGGAGGCCATTTGTATCCTTCAGATACAAATGGGCTGGGTGGCGGTGGGCCTTACTTATTTTAAAATCAACATTTAAAGAGAATCATAAAACCATTATCCTTTCACCATTCATAATTAGAACCACTGAAGATTTTCACGTTCGACTTCCGGAATATCCATCGTATATTGCATCACCTCGAGTTCAGTTCTGATTTGTATCCTTTATGATTGGCTTTTGGATAAAATTTGTAAACCTGTTAAATTCCAAATTTTGTCTTCTTCGTGTGGAACCAAGATATTTGGAAGAGGTTTCATGGATACTGGCAGTTTGGAACTTCTACTGTAATTTAAGGTGAGTGTTTTGTGTTTATTGCATTTCGATTTAAGTAAAAGAGCATTCCAAATTATCTATTTGCAACAGATTACAGAAGTAGAGAATGATTAGAAAATTAATGTTTTTTCCCCTCGTTGCAGAATCGAACCTTTCAATGCTACCCTTTGGAATTGGACCAACGGCCTAAGAAAATGATGTCATAAATTAAATTTTTTAAATGCTGTGATTAATTTTACATTAGAAATCAATAAATTCTACTTTTTTACAGTAACAAATATGTCAAGATTATGAACATTTAGCTTCAATATTTAAATTTTTGTTTTGTTTCAAATAGGATGTTACAAAATTTTAAAAATCTTAACAGCACTAACTAAAACAAGTTCTTTTCTAATCTATTTGTAATTGTTTTTCGGAAGTTCTATTTTTATACGCTAAATTATGTATTTCCAAATTATTTATTTGAACATTTTACAATAAATTATAATTTTTAAACCAATTTGTGTTATTGAATTGTTTTTGTAAATTTGGAGAATGCGAGTTGCTGTTTTTTTATCCTTCAATCAAAAGAGGTTTACTTTTAGTAAATATTTAATATTTGTTTATAATTTCTTGCTGAAGGTTTTGGAACAAAAGAGACATTTAATTTATTTAAAAAAATACTTACGTCTGTTTTATTCCAATGCCTTCAATTGCAATGCAGTTAAATATCTAATTTAAAATAAAATCTATTGTGAAAGATAAAGTACAAAATAAGACTATTAATATATAGATGTGCTAAAATTTCTAAAACACTAATAATCGAGAATAAAATTATGATTTTAATAATCTGTAAAACTAGTTTAAATTGTTTTTATTAATAATGAAATCGTTAATACACTTCTTAAACTGACCAATATGGGAATTAACAGAAAATATTTTTTGAAAGTATTGAAAGACTGTAATTGTAAATACGTGGATCTTAAAAAGTTTGTTTCATTTTGGCTCTTATTTTGATACCTATTAATTATTTTTATTTTTAGTTTTATAACTAAATTTAATGAAGTACAAGTTGATCCGTAAGGAATTGCAGACCAGTTACGTGTGTTTCATAGAATTATAGAAATGAAAAAGTAGAAACCATAATAAATTTCGTTAGCACTTGTAAACAACTTCCAAACAAAAAGATGACGTGGATTTGGATCATCTTTACTGATGTACCAGACTTCACTAACTAAATTTTAATCACTGCAAAACTTGCGAGGCGGCTATGTCAAACTTCTTTATGTGTTATCATAAAAATGCAAAATAACTTCAGATATTTTTTTTTTAGTTATTCTGTAAGTCAAATTTTTAACATGAGTTGTACAGATGAATTCAGAAAGTACCTTCTATTGCGTTTTTAACCAAATCCATCACGATTTTGACACACATATTGTAGGTTCGCCATCCCCGTTACAAGATATTTACATGGTATAAATAATTATTTAACCAAAATTTTATTAAGTCTTATACTTAAATAATTTTTAATCTAAAAATTTAATTAGTTAATAAAGATAACCTTTAAAAAGTAAATCTCGCACGAAACGTTTCATAAGATTTTTATCGTAATGGAATAGGAAGAATGTAACTGGTTACATAAAAGCTAAGAAAAGGTAAGTGTATCAATATCAATTACGGAATAATAATCTTTAAAACAGTAATGGAAGCTGAAAAGTATGCATATTAAAAAAAATTCAAATTAGGATTTAAAGTGAAAGTTTATAATCTTTTAAATTGCTGTTTTCGTGTTTTGTTATCGATCTTTTTGAAAAGAGTTTTATTTTAAATTATTTAACAAATTACATTATTTTCAATTATTAAATTTTGTATAATTAAAAAAGAGCAGTTCGAAATTAACGTAGATTTTTTGTAGACATTACATTTTCTTTTAGGAGCATGTGTAGATGGGTGAAAATTTAGTTAATTTTTATATTAAATGAAGTTAGTAGCTTTTAAATCGTTTGAAATTTATTATTTCTAAATTGAACATTTTTTCAGCATTACAGAACTATTTAAAGTGTCGACGAGCACTTCACCTCGGAAATTTATCAATTATCAAAAAACGTGAATCCATTATAGAAGGCGAAGAAAGCATAATTCTAGTTGATGGAGTCACTCGCTTTCAATGTAAAAAGTGTAGTAAAAGTTATAAAAATAAGCGACACTTACATAGACATGAGAAAGAAGAGTGTATCGATGTAATGCCCAGATTTGAATGTACTTTATGTTTAAATAAGTTTCGTAGAAAATACCATTTGGTTCGGCATCTTAACACTAAGCATACAAATGACGAAATATTGGAAAAAGTAAACAGATAGTTTTTTTATTACCTAAAAACTAATCCAAGAGTACAGGGTCGGTTCTGGCGTACGTTTAATGCATTTTTCGCATACGGGAGTAAAACTTTGAGGGTGCAAAAAAGGGGCCAGATAGTAACCACCCAAATTTTGTATATATATTTTGTACAGTTTTACTGCAAATTACATAAAACTAAACTTATAATTGTAATTATATCTTTGGCCATATTTTTGGCAATTTGTGGAACACAGCACAAAAATTGTATAAGCAAAGACATTACTAGTGGGCTAGAACCGAACCTGGAAGAGTATGAACGTTTATTTTAAAAACTGCATTAATCCAAATCGACAACTTTTGGAAAATCGAAGAGATTTTGGATTTGAACTTTTTGAAGCATCACAACTGCATATTAAGTTATTTTTGCAAGATATGATTTCTTGGGAGTGAAAGCTTTGTGAATCATTGTAAACTGCAAAACTTAGAGAACTAAATGAAGTATTTTTTGGACTTCCAGTTTTTAGATAAACGTTTCAATTAATTTATAGAAAAGTACAAAACCAAATGTTACATGTATGTTCCACATACTTTAAGGTACTTATATAAATATATTTTTTAAGTATTTATTGAAGCCATAAAATTGAGCAAAATTTACAACGTTATCAATTATTTGTATAAATTGTTTAACGATTTACTAAATTTTCACCCAATACTTCGAAACGATTTTAAAAACGTCAGTAAATAATGTTTGTTTTAATTAATTTAAATTTTCAAAATAACTTGAAAATAAAAAGTTTTAGACTAATTAAAAATTATTAATTATTTTGCTTTATTTTAAAATAAGTGAAAACAATAACTGTTAAGATTTATGTATTTTAGTTATAGATTATTTAAAATTAATCTTATAAATTGAAGATAATGGATCAGAAAAAAAAATATATACATAAAAGCAAAAGCTCTCATATTTAGGATTTTTGATGTCGACTGTCCCGCTTTTATACAGTGTGTCTTAAATTTATTATGAGGAAACTTCAAGTTTCAAATGCTGATTTTATAAGATACACTGAGGTGCACGTTACTACAATAAAATTATTTTTTTAAATGTAAGATGGGTAATATGAGAATATTTTACAACCGTTATCTTTAAAAATAATATATCAACATTTTTGTTTAAACAATAGTGCTCAAGAATTATTTGATTAAACTACAAATACAATTTGTATTGATTGAATTTTCTATTTGGCGCTGTAATTATCAGTTCATCTTATTAATTTCGTATTTGATTTTATTAACAGTAAATTGTTGTAAATTTAAAAGCATATAAGGATAGGTATGGGAATTGAACTCCAGAAAATTTTGACCAAACATTAGTTAATATAATTTTTAACATAAATAAATAAAGTAAATAACTAGAAATATTTAGACATATGACCAGTTACGGTAACAGCAGCGCTGTTATTTCAATTTCTTTAAAAATTCAATATAAAATAGATCTTTTACTGCGCAACCTTCAACTGCGAGTAACTTTGCGTTTACGACTGTTTTGCAAGACGATGTGTTTTTTTTTTAAAATACATTATAAATCATGAATGTAACGAAACTGCAATGTCCGATTTTCGCAAAATTCTTAAACTAAGTAGATTTATCGTTAATGTTGCTTTATACGAGTGGTTTGGATTACGAGCACGTTTTCAGAACAAATTACACTAGTAAACCAAGATATTCCTGTATTGCCTTATTTAAACTGTATAAATAATAAACTAGACATTTAGACCGAATAAAAGTAAATTTAATTAGGAACTTGATCTCAGGGTAATTAAAGATAGTAACATTCGCATCAACAAAGAATAACTTAGAAAATCTTCGCCTTAATTCTATTGTGTTTTTTGCCACATTTAAGGCGGTCATTTTTTAATAAAAGAAGAAAAATTATGTTATTGAAAAATACTTTAATAAATTAAGCAATTTTGTAAAAAGAAAATAATGACCTTATCATCTTACTAAAAAAATTGATTTTGTGGTGGAATATATTTTAGTCTGACGTATGCGGTAATCGAATATTTAAATTGGATTTTGCTTTTCATCGTGAATCTCAGACGAGTTGAACACGCCGTGATTTTAATCATTTTAGGCTTTCCAAATTATGGGTTAAACATTTTCTTTGTTGTCTTAGCGAGAGCACTCTCGAAATATTTATTTTGGGAAAAGTAGACAACTTCGTCGAATTTAGAATTGAAATCATTAATATTATATTTTTGTAGGATTGTTATCACGTTTAATCCGAGGGAAACGAAATAATATTGCAATAACCAGCTATTTTAATGGAGTTGGTTTTGTTTGTCCCAATTGTAACAAAATCTACCATCACAAGAAAACGTTAAGTCGACATATACGTCAGGAATGTGGAGTTGAACCCGATTTACAATGCCCCATATGTCCGTACCGTGCTCGAAGAGCTTATGTTCTAAAATCACACATTAACCATCACAAACTCCCATGCTCCTTTAAATTTTAAGATTTTTAAGCTATTGTATTTTTGCAATTAGTCACATTTTAAAGTATTGTAATTTCTATCTAGTCATTTTTGTTTGTCAAAAATATGTACTGATTAAATTGATAACAAAAAGCTTTATTTTTTCAAAACGCAATGTTCAAATTTAATTAATATAAAAATATTTTATAGATATAATGGAAGACGTGTCTTTGCTTGACCAAAATTTAGAACTCCAGCAAATGCTTTTGGATGACAAAGGCGAATGCACAACAATCGAAGTCATATTTCCAGAAGGTTGCACTTCTGTTCCGCCGCTCGTGTCAGAAATAGATACGCTCATATCTCTCGAAAATTTGTCAGAAGAAATAATAGAAGAGCCGACAATTAAAAAGTCGACAAAAAAGAATCTGCCCTATGCCGAATATTGGACTTCCGCGGGATACTGTTGCCCAAACTGCGCAAAATGTTACAACGCCCGTAAAAATTTAGCTCGTCACATTAATCGGGAATGCGGCAAAGAACCGCAATACATGTGTCCTTATTGTCAATATAAAAATCATAGAAGGAACGAAATCAAAAAGCATATGAGAAATAAGCATAGTATTTTAATATTGTGATTTTTGAATTAATTTTAGCCAGATTTATATATAAATGAATTGTTGTTTTAAGTGTCCCTCAAGAATAGTGCTTCCTGAATCGATTGTTGTAGCAATTTCAGATCTCACAAATGCAAGACAATATTGAAATGTTAGCTGTAGGTATTTTTGTAGGAAATTTATAAGAGGTAAATTTATAACCCTTTCTAGTTGAAGATTATTTTGTAATATATTGTTTTTTATTTTGGTCAGTAATGAAATTCAATTATTAAGCAATTATTTTTAACTTGATTTTAATTTTTCTATATATATATATATGTAGGTACATTAATTCATTTTAATGTAATTTGTATATAAGTACGCAAATGAAAAGTGTTATATATAGGGTGAATCTTTGGGAGAAGATGAAATTCCAGGTGGTTATGACTATTCTGTATACTTTGTCTTTTAGTATACCTCAAGGAATGATTCAAAGGAATTAAATGTTAATGGTTACAGAACAAGTTCATTTCCTCAAATCTGATCGATAATGTAAAGGTTTTTAAAATAATTATTGAAGTATGTGTTTATATCAAAAATGTGAATTTCGTTAAAACATGTAACGAGAAATTTCAACACACAATAATTATTAAGATCATCTCATAAATTGTAAAATTGCTTGAAACAACATAAATATAGTACGGGCTCATTTAGAGACTACAAAGTGCTAAATGAAACAGCGTTATACGAGGCCATTTTGAATTGTTGCAATCCGTTGAATTTTGAGCTGTTTCGTAGTTTCGAGCTGTTTCGTATTTTTGAGCAGAAACGTTAAACGAGGTGTATCTATACAGGGTGTTCATGAGGAGCTTATACTATCTATATATTGGAAACTACTCACACGATTTTTATAAAAATTGGTATAGATGGATAACAAGTTATGGCGAATTTATGTAAAATATTTTGACAGACATGCCATTTCCGGTTATACCGAAAGTGAACAGCAACTTCGTTATTTTAAATAGAACACCCTATTTATTATTAACTTTTCGGACTCTACGTTAAATTTTAATGTCACTTTATGTAAAATACCTTATACCTAAAATGTATAATTTTCGAGACTTTAATTTTTTTAATGAATAATTTACAGGTGCCGACCATTATATTGAAAATTCTATGTGAACATCCACAATATTAAATAAAAAATATCTTGTCGGGTTAATCAGTAGGAAGGTCAAGCTAATTGGTGACATGTCAAAAACTGATTTATTGTATACAGGGTTCGTAAAAAAGTTATAAAAAGTTCAACTTTAAAAAAGTCAAATATCTTAATTTTTTTGAATCAAACTAGCATTTTTTTCCTCTTTTACTCAAATCTACGACCAAAAATTAAGGGAATTTATATTGACTTTCCTATACCCAAACGAAGCGTTTTTGAGATATTAACATGAGTTTAAAAATTTTAATTATTGTTGCTTATTATAACTGCTACAAGATATTCAGATCGACCAGACCCACCCGTCACACCGTGAAAAGAATACTTAAAAATTTAATACAATATGATGACTTTCTAAGATGCCCAACTAATTAATGTTGCAAAATTCATCACTATTTGTTTGCTTGGGATTTCATGTGGTCCCTTGCGATTTTATAATATATTTCGGGGATTTTTTACTAATACGTTTTTTTTAAATGAACCATAAACGTATATTTGCAAGAGATCCATTACACGGACATTGTTAAGATTTATAAACATACATACTTTATTCCAAAATTATAACCACACCTAAGTTTTTCAGAAAATTAATATATGAATGTGAACACTAACTTAGAACTAGCTGTCCCCCCCAGATTAGATAGTATACAGTTCTACCACTGATCCCGAATTCAATTGTTCTCGTTTGTAAGGCATAAACCTCTGCGCACAGCAAAATGGGCCTATGTGCAAGAATATATGATCGAAAAGTCACTATACGCGTGTGTACGGGTTTCTCATACACTATTACAAATATTCTTATTTTTAACAGAAACTAAAAAACAAAAATATTAAGCAATACAAACCTTACAGAGCTTTACTTATATAAAAATTAGTGCAAAATATAATTTAAAAAGTTTGAAATAAGTAAAAAAAAACTGTAGTATAAATAAAATATTAAGGAAAACCTTTTATAACAAATCGCCAAGTAACTTTGTTAATTATAATATTTATTAGTAAATTACTGAATAAAAACAAACCTGTATAACTAACTATAAAACTAAAGGTATCTTCTTTTTTTAGAATTAGGGACAGTGCGCCTATGTGAAAATTTTCGCGCATGTCCGTTTGTCACCTCTGGTTTTCAAATGTCAGAGAACAAAGGATTGACATATTTGTATACTACCTAATCTGTGCTGTCTCTTGTTGGAAAGAACAACCACAAAGAAACAGAAATACTTAACTTCTGAGATTTAGTGCGTTTCGAAGTTATAACCGCACTCATTAAATTCATTTAGATTCGAGCTTGGTATTAAAAGCACTATTACTTTATTAATATCTGTTATTTACAAGGAAATACCAAGTGGTATCCCACCTGTTTGGTGTAAAATTAATTAAATATAACTATATTATCCCAGGCGTTGGCAATGGTCATTTTAAGCTTTTCGGCAATGTCGTACTACTTATTTTTGATACACAGTTAAAGACGAACTTGAAACACCGTTCCCGAAATCTATAACTGTTGACAAAAACAAGCAACTGCATTGCTTAGCATTGCGACTCATGAATTCGATGTACAATATTTTGTATCCAAAACACAGCAAAAATCTCATTAATAAAAGTTATAATTAATAGGTGTACAAGTATTACCCTGCGTTTTACAAATCTAGTGTTTTTTTTGTTAAATGAATTTTAACAATATTTGTTGTCATTTGTTTTAAAGCGAATTAAAAACACAATCTATTTATATATTACACTTGTCATAATAGTTTGTATAACAGACATATTTGTTTAGAGCAGTGGTTCCCAACCAGTGGTCCGCATAAGATTTCAAACTTTAAATGTTACTTTAGAATTTTACGATTACTTAGGTTAAACGTTTCGGTTAAAGTTTATTTTTAGAATGATACAGTTTACTTTTTAAACTTGTGGTCCTTGCTAATAATAATGAAATCAAAGTGGTCCCTGGTCAAAAAAAGGTTGGGAACCACTGGTTTAGAGCATTTAAGATGTGAAGTTTTGTACCTGACAAACGCCATCTGCGGGTAGTTCTGTTGTTCATATTTAATTTAAAGAAAAGTCTTACTGAAGCACAACATTTACTTCTTGAAGCGTAGGGTGAAGATGCTTTGTCTATTAGTACATGTCAAGAATGATTTCGACGGTTTAAAACAGGAAATTTTGATGTGAATGATAAAGATCATGGAAGACCACAAAAGAAATTTCAAGATTATGAATTGCAAGCATTATTCGACGAAGATAATTCTCAAACACAATTGAAATTAGTCAATTCATTAAACGTAATAAGCAATTTCCAACCTTTTGCATGCAATGGGGAAAATTCTAAAGGAAGAAAAATGAGATTTTTATGTATTGACAAAAAGGCAAAATAGCGAATAACAACTTGTGAGGTTTTGCTTGAAAGACAACGAAAATTGTTTATGCATAGAATAATAACATGAGAAGAGAAATTGATTTATTTCGATAATTCAAAGCGTAAACGATTATGGACTGATCCAGAAAAACCCGAAAAATTTGTCCCAAAACTTAACATTCGTGGAAGAAAAATGTTAGTATGCATATGGTGGAACCACCGAGTCATTTTACCTTATGAATTACTCCAACCTGTGAAACAGTTACTGCTAATCGCTATAGTAAATAGATAATAAAATTGCGTCATGAAATAAACACAAAACGATCAAAATAGGTCAGTAGCCATGATAAAGTGATACTCCTTCATGATAATGCTCGACCACACGTTACAAAATTGGTTAAAGATGTAATAATAGATCTGAATTGGGATGAGCTACTCCAGCCGTCATATTCATCAGAAATTGCTCCTTCAGATTATCACTTGTTTCGATCAATGGCACATGGTCTTTCAGAGCGAAGTTTCAAAAATTACGTAGATGTTAAAAAATTGTTGGAAGAATGGATGGCCTCAAAACACACCAATTTTTTTATGATGGAATCCATAGATTGCCAATAAACTGGGGACTATTGTTGTTATTAACGATAAAAATGACTTTTAATAAATATTTATTTAACTTTTTTCAATATTATTAAATTTTCAAATCATAAAAAAACCCGATGTCATACTTGTACACCTACTACTATCGACTTTTATATTGCAAAATGTATTTTACTAGGGTGCTTCGTTTGAAATGTCTTTTTTTTTCTACGCTTTATTGACAAAATATTGTTCTTAATATCGAAAAAAATTCTCACCAAATATGAGCTTTTAATTATAATTCTAAGTAGCCGGTAAATTTTCCCATTAATTTAATATGAAAATCTACAGTTTTTGTTTCAATTATCTATATTTATGCTAGTTTGATCTATGTAACTTCAAGAGTTTCACCAATAAAAAATCTTAATCAATTTTTAGATTTTTGCATTTTTCTCATAAATGATTAGACACCGCAAAACATACATGCCAATTTTGGATGAAATTAAATTTGCAACAAAAAAAGTCCAAAGACTCTAAGCGATAAAGTTAAATTTTATGAAATAAGTAGATTCAAACAAATGTCCTTTACTGTGCGCATGCACTTCTCTTGGCTTGAATAGATGGCTTTACTGTTTCATTTTCGTTAGCGGTGCACGTGAAATTTCCATTTTCTTGTATAGGCGGTATTATTTACGTTTGATGAGTGCGCACAACGTACGTTGTTTGCTAAAATTTCACTCTCAACGAACCAAAAGAAATAAAACTTAAAAACTTCTTAAACATAATATTGAATATTTCCATCACATTTAAAGCAGTAATCTATTACTCTTTGTACAATTGAAAGTTGGAAAAAATGTCATTAATCCAAATGTTATTGACCTCAAGAAAGTATTGCTTCTGCCACTTCACATCACACTGGGCTTTATAAAACATTTAGTTAAGGCGTTGCCGAAAGTTGGAGATACTGTCAATTATTTATGTTTGTTTTCTCTACTTTTCAGATACGAAAATTTTGAATATCGTTAGTTTTGGATCCGCGAATAAAGAAATTTTCAGCCGGGAATACAAGAAATGGTCCCACTTTTTTAATCCGCCAATGCTGAAAACGCGAATAGCGAATCCGTGAAAAAGTAGTTTTGACTGTACTTTCTAATAAGTACTGGCCATACGTTTTAAATTGCCTTTATGTCTCTTCAGAAAATGATGGTCGATCCAGAACTGCGAATATATAATTTTGAAACCATGTGTTTCTTACACGAAACGCCTTATCTTTCTAAAATATTAATGAGACTTATAAATTTCGGGCTAAAGTCGTATTGCTTTTTAACTTAATAAGGTGTGTTCTGTAGAGTGCGGAAAGGAAAATCCCTTGTAATTTTTTTGCTGAATTTAGTACACTGGCAAGCATTACTGATATTCCCCACAATTTCTTTTTGAATAATATTGGAGGTTCTTTCTAATATGTCGCCAATGACTGGATAATCCATGGAAATTTTTTCCATTCAAAAACATCTGAAAGGAACAGAAAATGAGTTAGTCTGTTGAAAAAAGCTCCATAGCGAAAAAAAAAGTATAAGGACCATTGTTGTAGATAATTTTAAGATCTATAATGTTTGTCTGAGCTACTTTTTTAATAGAACTCGCCGTTTTCGAAAAAATCCAATACCCCTCAAATTTTGACCTTTGACCCCGAATAACTTTTTTAGCACACATGAGATCGATGGGGACTTTTGACACTTTATTTCTAATGGTGTACCCAAGGTCTCAACTAAAATTTAGCTCTGTCGGAATTTTTGTTATTTGACCACTATTTTTATGTCTAATTTGACCGGACTAGTAGGTATAGATTGAGCTTTTTTGTTTTAACTAGTAGCTTTAATTAAAAATTTGTTGTGGGACAGAGACATTTTAGAAGAAAATGGAAAAAAGATTCACATTTAATGTAATTTTTTCATCGAATTTTTATTAATTCATTAATATTTTACTCTGTATTTTATAGAATAACACTTAGAAATCTAAATATTTAAATAGAACAGTTTTAGATATGTGCCATTGTTTATGTCGATAAACAAACCATTTATGAAACACATGAGTATTTATATGAACATTTTTATATAACATATCCTTGTCCTATCTGGTACCAGAATATTGCTTCTTCTCCCGACACACCCTGTGTTTAAGACCAATTAATTTGTAGTTTGATGTAAATACGTAAGCTTTGCTCTGTATTGTACATTTTAATGTTTGTTGTTAAAGTTGTGAAAAATAAAAGTTAATTATGTTATTGAAAACGTTCCTTGCTTAAATAGTTTCTTAACCATTTAATAGAATTTGAAATATGACTAATAATCAAATAAAATATATTAAAATAAATGGTATAACAGGAAGTTAAAAATAATTTTGTACATACATGTTATTTTTACGCTTAAATCGAACTTAAAAATTAATTTCAATTTGTCAATAATAAACGATTGCATTTCAGATTTTTTGGAGCATTACGTATCACCAGAAAGTAATACAACACTGCGTGCGCTTTTAACAAATCCAATTAAATTCCAAATAAAAAGGAAAGTAGGAAGATCTTTCCGTAAGTTTCACAAACTCAGCGGTCAAATTATTCGTCCCGGTTATAGTAGTGAGTCGCAATTTGCGTGTCGTCATTGTGGGAAAAGGTATAGATGGAAATCGACTATGAAAAGACACGAACAAGTGGAATGTGGAGGAAAAGAGCCCGGCTTTCAATGTCCAAAGTGTCCCTATCGTGCCAAACAAAAAGGAAATTTAAATGTTCACGTTCGCAAGTACCATTATTCGCAATATTACAATCAAGTTAAAATTTAAAAAAATTCGGCTAGCAAAGCCGATAACTATTTTTTGTTGAAATTGTATATCTACCAAAAATTTAAAATGTTTATGTTTTTTATATATATTTTTTATTATTATGCTTTAATTTTTGTTCTGTTTTTAAAAAGTTTTTATTAAAAAAAATAATATGAAGATATGATATAATTATTAAGAAAAAAAAAAGTGAGTTGTTGGTGCCATTTGTATTCTAGTTCTTTTTATTATTAATTGAAAAATTTGGTTCTTTATTAAAGCTCTTCAAGGTGCTATTGACATATTAACTCAGTGCCTTATTCACTACTCATGTTAAAGTGTTCACAATTTTATATATTTTTATATAAATATATATAATATAATAAAAGAGTAGGTAATATTCTATTTACAGACATATCGATAGATATTTGTTATATACTTCAAACATGTTATTGTAACAGAACTGAATTTTTTATACAAATTTACTACTAATGTTTATATAAAATGTTGGTTATATATTTAATCTTTCAGAATAAGTAGAAGGGGTTTTTTTTTGTATTTTGTATGATATATTAGTGGGATTGTTAATTGTACAATTTTAGTGTATAGAATTTTTATAAACAGACAATGGGTGCTTTCAATAATAAATTTTATCATTATTGTTAATAATCGCATTAATTTTTGTTCTAATCCTAGTTTGCCGGAATTTTGTGAACGTTTTCGACTTTCTATCATATTTTATTTGTGTACGGTATTTGAGGGTTAATAGTTCAAGTACAAATTTAAAGGTAAGAGGAACTATCTAATTATTTTCAACATAAAAAATGCTACAATTTAAAAACTAAATGTCTAATAAATTTTTTATAATTTCTAGATCGAAATTTGACCGTCAGGATTTAATATTGGTAATATTTATCTCGTTTGCACAATCTTAAATTGAGTGTGTTAATTCGTTGAAGGATTATTTTTAATGCTAGCGTTTTTTTAGAAATTACAAAATCAAGAATTGTTAAAAATGGTAGTACTAAAGATGCAATCAATTAATCAAACATATTACGTAAAAAACGAATGGATGACACACTTTTCGAAAGGTATGCAGTATCAATTTTAAATATGTGTTAATTTTATTTGTGGCTTAAGTTTGTACGTGTATTTTTTTGTAGTCGTTTAATGTATTTGTGAGTTTTCTTTCAGCGATGTTTTTTTTTGACAAAGCATTGCTTAAATTATTATTCTAACGGCTTTAATAAATGTTCCTTATTTCATTTTATATTTTCTTCCACTGTGCAGTGTTTCTGATATTTACACGCTTTTTCCAATTGCTTTCACGTCAAAAATCTTAGGTTTGTTCTAACAATTTGATTTTGTTTCAGCACAAGATTTGCGTGTGGCCCGCCTATGGGAACGTTTGCCTCCACATTTATCATTACCCTTCTTTTTAATGCGCGAAACCATGAAAAAATCCATGATTTATCCTTCTACAAAATCGACCCTTGATCTCAGCCTATCATCGAAATCGTCAAAAATTCCAAAGCCATGTCTTGACGGTAGCGGTTACGAATGTCCCGACTGCGAACGCGTTTATAAACTCAAAAGCTCCCTTCGTAATCACCAAAAATGGGAATGTGGAAAGGATCCACAATTTAAATGCCCTTATTGCGTCTACAAAGCGAAACAAAAAATGCACATGGCTAGACATATGGAGAGAATGCACAAAGAAGTCGATTTGTCTACCGTTAAGGTCGAATTAAACGAAAATGTCAAAGCTGACGAAAAAGAAGGGGACTCTCAGGTTAATTGAAGAGCAAATCGGTATATTTCAAAGAGAACTGATTGCTGTATAATATTACTAATTGTTTTCAGTTGAACATTACTCAAAGATTACGAAAAAATGTGATTTGTAGTCCCGTACTATACTATAATTTTTATTTTAAAAGATGGTTTGTGTTGTAAATTATGCTTGGAAAAATTATAAAAAAACAATAGAAACGTTCAAAACTAAGAAAATTAAGTAGAAGCGGATTACGAAGGGAGATTTAATGCATTTATAGAAAACTATATTTTATATCGAGCGTTTTTAAGATTTTATTGTCTACGAATTTTATTAAGAAGAGCATTTAAGCAGAATTGCTCTTGGAACTATCGATTAATGAAAAGTTGTGATAATCACATTAATAATAATAATGCTGTAAACGGTTTTTGTAAACTATTTTTTATAATGTTTTATAAAACTGCCCATAAATAAGTGCCTCAATGTTACAAGTTCCTTCAAATAAATGCAGTTACCCTTTTTATAATACTATACACATAGTGATACAGTTTTATAAACGGTTTTTGTAATCATTCTCAAGCTCAAAGTGTAGTTTGTAATTTAAACTATGTTATTATATTTGTGGTATTTAAAAAAAAATTGACACATAATCAGAGGGCGAGAATAAACGGTACATTTAGCTGTCGTGGTTCTGAGGCGTTACAAACTTTTGGGGCCTATTAAAATAAATTAGTTACGCACGACGAATTGATTTTTATGCAAAATTTATTACACGTTTAATAAAAATTATGTGGTAGTGCCGGTTTCTTCGGGACCTGGGGCGATCGTCTTAACCACTGACGTGCAAATCTGCCTATGTGTAGAAAGTTCTTTTTATATCGAAATAAAATTTTTACATTAAAAATGTAGGTCAAGTTCATATGTTTATGTGTCAAATTTTCAGAAATACTAAAGGTGTCTTAGGCGAACCGTGTTAAACTAATTATTATATGCATTTATAACTATTTTTAAAAAAAAAATGTTTAGGCTGTTAATTATAGATTTGAGTTAAATGCTTATGTAAATTAAGGCAGCTCGTTTCCTAGATTTTTTAGATTTATTATTGATATAAATATTTATGGAAGTTATTGAATGTTATCAGGTATCAAAAAAAAAAAAATGGTTTTTTTATGTAATTAGTAATAGAAGGTGAAGGGATATTATTCGAGGAGTTGAAACAACAAAGATATCCAAACCAGGTTTATACAAAATACTCAAAAATAACATTGTGATCTTTTTATATATATATAAATGAAATAGTTTTTATACATATCAAGTTCCTTACGTATTTTTAGACGTTGCAGTTTGTTTCCTATATCAATTTTCCAATATTCAGAAATAATATTAAGATAACTCATTTTTTATAAAAGTTTTTAGCTTTATTGTAATTATTAATTACAAAACTATTAGTTCGCATGTCTAATTTCTAGTCGATTTACTGTTTGCTCTTTATTCTTTTTGTATAATTATAATTATCTATTTTTTATAGGTGGCCAAAATTATCATTAAAATTGAAACAGACAATCAATTAAAAATTAGATTTGTTTAGCCTATATTAGTGCTGTATTATTGCATTTATAATCTGACTGTAATTTAGCAATATTTGGAACGCTTATTTCTGTAGGATTTAGTAACAAATTTTATAATCAATTTTGAATAGTTGTTTTTAATAAACTATTCGCATTAGATGATTTTTATTAAATGTTGATGTTTGTAAGAATCTTTGACGTACCATCAAAAAAGATGTAAGTATAATTTATTTAATTCTTTTGTTTATAATTTACTTAAATGTTTTAGGTTCACAGAATAAATCTATTATCTGAAACTTAAGTTTATTGTAAGTACTTCAACTACAACGTTTAATGTCTGTGAAAAATTGTAAAAATTTGAGGCCCAAACCAGGATGATAGGTATGTACCTTAAAAATCAAGGTGAAAAGTATTAAATATTACGTTTTTTGATTATTTTATTTTACATATGCAATTTAAATGAATCTAACGATAAGTTGATGTGCCTAAGGTCTGTATGTGGAATTACTTTACATGAAAATATACAAATCTTAAGTTTTGGACTGCAGGCGAACTGTATGTGAATGGGGTACCTTTTAATAAAACTTACATAGTTTGTGTTTTAAACAACTTTGATTTTCTAATATGATGATTCCGAGTTTTGGCTATCGTTTTGAAATTAAATTATTTTATGATGCCAGATATTTTTCTGGTGTATTGGCGATGTGAAAAATGGATATTCTAAAGGTACGTTTTCACTCCAGATATGTATGTCGGCGACAAATACATAAACATGTATGAGATTTGCACACCATACTTTATTCTGATTTGTCATATACACGATTGTAAATGTATGGCATACACTTTCTGTTCACATTATTTAATTTTTCATAGCAATACTAAAAAATTTGCAAAAGAATAGATTAAACGAAGATGCTGGATCATAAACTTCTTATATAAAAAAATAGTCATAGAGCATTGAAATCTATTAATAAAATATACAGAAATTCTGCACTACCACTGTCGCTATTCTATATCCGCCAATAATAAAATAAACAGTAAACAAACCTCAAATAGGGCTACTATGACTGTGAAGAATTTCAGATATGTATGTGTTTTCTACAGGAGAACGTGAGATTTGTATAAAACTTGTCCTATACATTAACAAACTAGTCGCATACTTTTTAAAGTTTGCAACTTGTATTATACTAATATGAAATTTGTATAAATCATGCATTATAGGTAGGAGTGTTCCCGGGTATGAGACATGCTCCAGATATGAGACAGTCAATTATTTTCATTACGCAATGTCAATATGGCCGATCTGATTACTGTCAAGTACTTCTTTGGTCATCAGTCAGTTTTTGTACCAACACTGAAATGAATCGACGCATTGCTTATATCAACTGCAAACATCGTATGCAAAATTGCAGGTTAAAAACGTTTTTGATTTTTTTCAAAATGTTATTTTTTTTATGTAAATCAATTGAAAAAGGAAAGTGTAATATATAGCATTTAGTGTTTTTCTTATATTTTACGATCCAATATTAGATTAGGCCAATATGTGGTTGGAAAACATTTTTTTTTTAAATTCTCAAAATGTCGTCATTGTCCGGGTGTGAGTGAGACACAGCATATTACCACCACCCAAGGGTTCCAAAGCAAAAACATCGTTAGTATAAAGTTGTTGCCGAACAAATTGAACGCTGTTAACAACATCAAATGCAATATTTGCAAGCGGCCAGTTCTTTTGAAGTGCGCAAACACCTGTGCAAGCATCTACACATGCAAACATTGCGACGATTATGAAGAGGAAAGTGATAAATAAAAATTATGGAAAGCATAAAAAATTATAATTTTGAAATAGATATGAGGTTTTTACTTTATATTTTACAATTTTTAATGTATTTTTGTAGGTGTCTCATACCTAGATACAAATTTTTTTCCTGTCAAAAAACTGTCACTTAGAAAATTGGTCATACAATTTTGCATGTTAATGGAATCACAAAACTTTCTGCGGATAAAAGTTGTGTATTTTCATTACCTTTCCAACAATGAATAGAACACCCGACTTTATTTAACCAGTAAACAAATTTGGCTCATAAACAAAACCCGTCTCATAACCGGGTACACTCCCTTACGTGTATTTTCCCTACATATCCGCAGTGAAAACGTAGCCTAACAAAGATCTTTTTGATGGGACCATTTTTTGAGCTTCTTCTAAGTGCAGTTATCTCTCGATTTACAAGCTACTTGTTTTACATGATTTCACTTATACAACGGTTCATAAAAATAATAATTCTAAGAATTTTCAAGATACACAGAAATATATTTTAAATATACATTTTATTTAACTATATAAGATGGGCGTTTTTAATTATTTTTTTTTAGGATAATCCGTTGGATAACACTGATATTATAGCTAAAAAAAGGAATTGTTTCTATTTTTATACACACGAAAAGTAATTTATTTAAATTACTCCTGAGCCCCGTTTTACAGTGCAGATACTAAGAAAATTGTAAATCGAAACAAGTAGTGTCCATAATTCAGTCCTCTATTTCAATGTAAAATCAAAAGTAGATAATGCGTATGAATTATTATAGATATCCCACCTTTTATATCGTAGATAGGTAGTATTTTTTTAGTAAACGGATGCTCTAAAAAAATTTAAAACTATTTTTACGTAAAAAAATTTATTAATTTTTAAAAATAACTGACCAACTTGTGCATATTTTGTTTTGTTTTTGATTTACACGGTTTTCTCTGGAACCTATACAGGGTGCTTCCGGAGGAAATAGAAATATTTTAAGGACATGTCTAGCGGGTCAAAATAAGCTTATATGTTGAAGATTGATTTTCAATTGTTTCAGTAATAATCACTTAATAATGTAAGAAAGTTTTTGAATCTCTAATTTGGTGATTGCTGGATACAGCAGCATTCATTAGAGCAAATGATCATTCACTAAAATTCGATATTAGTTCGATTTTTAAACGCGCAAATAAGTGTATCGCAGTGGTCGGTGGTGCTTTCGAGAATTAGTTGTGAATTAATGTTATGTTATTTTATTTTATGTGTTGTTTTGTAAGATTCTTAATATATTTTCTTCAATTTTTACAATTATTCGAAGTATCTCGGAAACAAGACAAAATCGTAAGACCATCTCTTCATTTACTTTTACATTTAATTATATTTATGCAAAATTTTATTTTGATATTTTTATTCTAAATCTTTATTTATGAACGTATGTTAATCAAAGGTTGAATAATTAAAATTATCGATTGAGGAATAAACAATGCCTTTTTGGCTTGAACTTAAATACGCGTAAGTTTTTAAAATCTATAAAACAATTGTAAAAAATACTTACGGATTTTAATACTTGTTTTTAATGTTTTAGGATATTTATAAAAGTATAAATAATATAAGGACTTAAAAGGTATTAATATAATTGGAAAAATCTATTTTTGTGTTTATACATTTCTTAAATTTTATAGATGTTATTGACGAGTAGGTAATTGAGTGACTTTCGGAAGTGGTAGGGACTTATTTGACGAAGACTGGGAACACAGAAGGATGTCGTAAGAAAAGAGCTTTAGCTGCTGGTATGTGTAGAGTCAAGGAAATAAGTTAAATAAAAACATATATATATATATACAGTAAAAACTCGGTTATCCGGAATAATTAATGTTGCAGCCATCAGGATAATTGAAACAAAACAATTTTACCTTGTTAGGTATTTATTTATAAAAAAAAAAACGAAACAAATAAGTATTAATTATAAAATCAACAGTAAAAAATACCAAATTCAATCATAAAATGTTTAGGTAAAAAGGTTTAACTATATTTAGAATACTTATTGATTGACATTTGACGTAAACAATTCTTTTTCTTCACGTTTTGACATTATGAAACTGTAACGTATTTCGTTTTCAAATAGAGACTTATCGTGCATATTGTGAGAATTAGCTGCGATAGAGCGGCGTGGGCGAAACACCCCTTCGCGACAAATCACTCATACGTAGACTAGAAATTTTCGCAAAAAGTTCCAGCGCGGTTGACAATCCGTATAATCGCGAATCCGTATAACTGAGGTCCGCATAATCGAGTTTTTACTGTATCAACATATCAGAATTTTATTGATTTTGTTATTTTTTATAGTAGTTAATTAATATTTATAAAATATCGAGTATTTGATAAATTAAAATAATTTAAAAACATATGATATTAAGTCAGTGGTTTCCAAACTGTGGGGCGCGCCCCCCTAGGGGGGCGCGAGACTGTTGCAAGGGAGCGATGCAGCTGTTTCAAAAATATCATTTTCGAATATAAACCAAAAAAGTCGAATAGGTATCAAAAAATTTGTATGTATATTTTTACATAATATTGTATATTATTTTGTAGCTCATTAAATAAATTATAATATCAGTTGAGTATGAAATTAGATTGTTAGAAAAATTAAGGGGGCGCAACAATTTTTTTTAAAGGGGGGCGCAGGTACAAAAAGGTTGGAAACCACTGTATTAAGTATTAAGGTTTTTAATTATTAGGTTATTATGGCATTCAAATTTACCATGATTGGGTAACCATTGTTTCATGTAATTATATTCTACGTTTTAGCCATTATTGTGACATATTTCGTTGCCATTAAAGGCTGTCTGTTGTCTATTAATTTGCCCAATGATGAACTATTTATAAGATTACTTTATCCAAGTTCTGTATTTTTTGCGGTATATATTGTATCCATTGCCTATTTAATAAATCATAATGAGTTTATTTTTTTAAATAATGGGTTGGTTTAAAAGTGTATCAAACTTTAAGCACCTATTATAGACATGCTATTAGTTTTTATAACATTTATTAATGATTGTATGTACCTTTTAAAATTATTGAAAAGTTTAAATTTAATACCAATTTATAAAAAAAAAATACCTAACAGTGAATTCAATTTACATACATATTATATTTTAAACAAACAAATCAATGAAAGTAATCGAAAAATATCAGTAAACAGATAAGTTTAACGCATAAATTCAATCTATGGAACTGTTGAAATTTCAAGGTACTTTATTTAAGAAAATTTCAATCGAACTCTATAATTTTTATTATTTTACTACCGAAATTTTATTGTAATATTTGCCATTTTGATTTATTGAATTTTTAAAATAACAATAGTTTGAGTGGTTTTTGCTTATAAATTCTATTTCAATTACATGAAAAATTCAAAATTTTGGTATCAAGTAAACGCATTTTTAAACATTGTTTTTTTTTATATAAGTATATATTTAAAATGTTTGTGATGGTTTTCTTCCTATTTTCTTCTTATGGCTTTGTAAAATAATCGCAAGTAGTACCCTACAGCAATTCAAATATTTTTCTATAATTAGCTAAGAGAATGTGCCACTAATATAATGTCAAATAATATATTATTTGAAAATTATTAGGGATTTGGGCAATGCGATATTTTTTATTTTGTAGATTACTAACAGCTTTTATTTCAATTTTCTTTTTGTTTTTTTTTAATGTTATTCGGTTTTTAATTTTATTTTAGACTCACTAAAAACTATGAACGAAATGGATGTGAAATTAGAAAAACTGAATGTCGACGTATTTCCACAATTATTGGACTTTAATATAAAGCATTTTAAACCGTTTCACGAGGAAACTGGTCACGGATGTCCAGAATGTGGTCGTGTTTATAAGTTGAAGAGTTCCTTGAGAAACCATAGGAAATGGGAATGTGGAAAAGAACCTCAGTTTAAGTGTCCTTATTGTATTTATCAAGCCAAGCAAAAAATGCATTTAGTTCGACATTTGGATCGTTTACATAAAGAAATTGATTACACTGTTTTAACGGAATTGGATATAGTATTAGAAACAGACGAAGAAAAATAACTATTCTTCTTCTTCTTTCAGTTCCGTCTCCCATCGGGAGGTTTATTTTTTGTTGTAATATAAATTAATGTTTATATTACAACAAAAAATGAAGTCATTAATTGTTAGATTTACTGTTTTAATATTCGACTTATCCGATTTTTGTATAAGTGGTATTTTAAGTGCCTTAAAAGAAAATCTAAAACATTTTAACAAAATGAACATGGACATTTTACAAGTATTTTTTAAATTAATTAATCGAAAACTGTCTTTAAGTCTTTAAGAATGTGTTAGTTTTAATAATTAATTATGTATATCACGATTGCTAAGTTATTAGATCGAGTCATAAATAACTTCCGGTTTTTTATCAGACGTTTATTTTAATTTCATTACGTAACAAAATGATATTCATGTATTATGTATTCAGCACTATTACTTATGTCCTTTTTTCATCTTTCTGGCAGCTTGTGAATTCCTTCCATGTAAAATGTGGTTGGTTTGGACTGGAGAAAATTTTTGATAGTCTGGCTGAATTGCTCCTCAGAATTGAAGGTTGTTCGATTCAAAAAGTTTTGTAAGGAAAAGAATATGTAGTAGTCTGTCAGAGGCAAGGTCTGGGGAGTGAGGTAGCCCTAGAACGTTTTCTTAAGACAGAGGTTACATTAGATACATCTTCTTCTTCTTTATCTTCGCCTTTAATGCAATTGTTCCAACTGCTCCCTTATCGGGGTAGGCGTGTTCTTAAGGAGTATTCTCTTCTATTATAAACCATTTCCGGAGGTATGTCATAATCACATTGAAGCTTCACGGAAGACCTATTCCAGGTACTTACATTAGATACATAGTAGTACGTATTTTACTCTTGCATATACAAACGAATAGTGATCGGAGGATCGACTGGCTTCATTTGATCGCCTTTCGAGGATAGTCTTGCGCATTGATAACATGAACCACGATGATCTGTATGTGTTAGGCAGTCCATCTAGGTCTTGGGATGTCTTTTCTTTCTACTTGCTAGTTTCCTCCAATTTCTAATCTCTTTTCTGCACTGCTTGCATCTATCTTTTTCTCGGTCTTCCTTTCGTTCTTTTCTTTTGGCACCCTCCAAGGCACGGCTTTAAAAATTACTCCGTCATGCATTTTTTTTAAAATGAATTAACCATTGTAACCATCTCCTTTTAACAGATTCTCACACTGCATTTTCTTCATACATTTTATATAATTCCGCATTGTTTCTTGTTTTCCAAAGAACGAAAGCCGGTTTGACCTGAAAACTACTCCTATTAGCCAAATGTTAATGGAAAAATTAATGACTAAGTTTTTATGAAAGAGTATCAGAAATCAAGTGGAGTAGTGAAATAATTTTTACCTTACCGGATAATGGCAACTTTGTTAAAAACGCGTTTGAAAATAGCTGAAAAATGGAAATTATATATAATTTGTCTTTAATTGCGAAAAAAGTAATTCTTTTAATTGAAATATTATTTTTTCAATTGTTTTCACCTTTTTGTCGCCGTTTTCATAATTTATTCGCATAAAAAGTCACTTAAAAAACTTTTCAATTGTTTAGGCGCAGCTCAATTTTCAAAGTCGAAAAACTCCATGTTCCTAATACTTTTTTTAACTTTTTTTTTGACAGAAATGATCAGCATGGTCTTCTTAACAAAATGAGTGGTGTTAAAAATATTTCCGAAAAATAGGCAGTTTTCAGGTCAAACCGGCTTTCGTTTTTTGTTTCTCAAACTTTTCATTAACAATATTTTTATTTTCGATTGGTTTTTCTGGTTTATAACCTCGGTATCACATTGGTAGATTAATGTTGACCTTAAAACTGTCTTATAAATGTTGAGTTTTGTATTTCTGGCTATAACTGTTGTTCTTAATATCTTGTTTAAGTCTCCTTAGATCTATTTCTTTATCTTTTTCACATTTTGGTAGTCACCAAGACACCCAGGTACATGTAGCACTTTTCTTTTCCTAATCCTAGCACATTTTCACTACCCTTTTGTTTCCTAAGCTAAAGTTGCTGTTGTTATTTTTAAGTACCATGTATTTTGGTTTGTCTATATGGAATTGTAGTTCCAGTTTTTCTGAAACTTCTATTAAACGTTCTGTAACTTATTGAAGCCGTTGTCTGCACCTTGCAAGTATCGCCTCTTCCTCTGCATATGCCAAGCACTGGTGACGTCCAGTAAATAGAGTTCTTTTTCTATTAATTCTTTTGCTTATTTTCATTTCCAGAACTAGATTGAATAATACACATGATAGTGGGTCGCTATTCCTTAGTCCCTTTCTTATTTTAAATTCTTCGCTCTGTTTTGTGTTAAGTTGAACTACTGTGGTTGTATTTCGTATTGTCATTTGTACTAATCTAATTGATTTTTCTGGAATTTTCAATTACTTTAACGCGTTCAGTAGCTATTTCTTAGATACATTGTCGTATGCGCCCTTAAAATCAACGAAAAGGATATGCGTTGATACATTAAACTCATAGCAACTATATAGAATTTGTTTTAGCGTGGAAACTTGGTCTGTTGTAGACCTATTTTTTTAAGACTACTTGGTACAACTTTATAATACGAAATATTTATTTTTTTAAAAATTATCTATTGATCGAATGGTAACCTGTTTTAAATTTTTGGAAAGTTTTCGACAAGCTCTATTCAATTATAAAAAAAAATAACCTTTATTTAACGTAAGAAAGTTGACACCATTTTCGGTTAAACCGGAAGTAGTACAAAATTTATATTTATGCCCGTACATAGATTGTATAAATTAAAGAAACTTTTATACTTGAACTTTTTAAAAATTTGTATTATTTTAGGAATTATAAGCTCGTGGCACATTAAATGAAACACCCGGTATAACGCTATTACCTATATTAAGTGAACAGCTGCAGCAATTCTTTCAATATCACATATATAATTAATTTTTCAACGTCCATTATATCCAAAATTTTATTTAAACCCACAAATATCTAAAAAATCACGCACGACCTCCCAGGAAAAAACAAACAATTATATTTGGCGATGGTTAACGGACGTTGACGCACGTGCACGTCACATCAACTCTTTGTCAATGTAACCATAAGGATTTAACACACGGTCTTTTGTTTTTAAATACGACCGAATACGCATGAGTGAAAACACGGACGACTACGGATCCAAGGTAACTGCGACCCAAGTCACCTTTACTAAATGTGGTCGCACATTGTCGTGTAAAAAAATGACGTTTTTGCGATTGATGAGGGCAGGACGCTTTTCACGAAGAATTTTTTTTTACTTGTCAGTAATAATTAAATTTGAGTTCAACGAATCGTGGTGAATTATACCTCGACAATCCCATAAGAATAAAATATTTTTTCCAGGGATGTTTGCTTTTTGATTTGGTAAGGTTGATCGATTTTTATCAAGCCACTGTCTTTTGCGGACGATATTGTCATAGGTAACCCATTTTTCATCGCATGTATATCTTGTCTAAAAAGGGCTTGATTTTTACGCGTAAGAGGAGACTTGTGGCGATTGATATACGACCTTCTTTATTTTGTACTCCGAGATTGTGAGGTTTCATATTCCTAAATCCGCCGACTTTCCCTAATTTTTTTAGAGGACGGCAAACAGTTGATTGTGATGTACTCAACCTATTCGCTATATTTCTTGTTGATGGCTCTGGATTTTGCTTCAGTATTAGCTTTAATAGGTTGTCATCAAAGTCCGAAGGACGTCTTGTTCTCAGTTCCTTTTGTAAGGTCGTATCTTCTAAAAGAAATTTAACAAACCAATTTCGAACTGCCCGAACAGTCATTAGTCCTTCGACGTATACACTGCATAATTTTTTAGCTATCGCCTTAGCACTATGGCCTTGTTTAAATTTCCAATGCATGACATGACGAATATGCATTTTTTCACTCTTCATTTTAAAGTTTAGGAACAACAGTATAATGTAACGTACGTCACACGAAGCAGTTGTCTGAAGCCTAAGTGTACCTTTATCTTCTTCTTAAAGTGCCGTGCCCAAATCCGGTTGTAGGCAATTTCCCCGCTTGTGCATTTTGTTGTCCATGTCATAGTGTATAACAAAGACACAAGGGGTGTTATTGGGGAAGTTTTTTCTGAGGTAGTTTGTTCCTTGCTGGTTGCCCACTGCCTTGCAATGGGAGAGGCGTATAATTATACGATTGTTTTAGCGTGGGATTGAACCCAGGTCGCTTAGCGCATCAGCCACACACTGAACTTTTGCGCCACGCCACTCTAATAATAAGTATCATAATATTTCCTGAATTTGAATCTTCGAAAACATTTTACTCTTCACTATAAGCATCAAGCAGATAAATTTTACGTTTTAAATTCTACACATTGCGCAACAAATGATTTGTAATCTATTGTAATCTATTTAGTGAAAGGAAAAAAATCGTTTGCCCTGATGACTCATAAAGGGTAAATACGGACAGTAGATTCTATCTAACTGTATCGGAAGTTATGTAAGACTCGACCTAATAGTTATGTTTTATGCTAAAATATAATTTTATTTGGAAAATTACTTAAAATCATGAAGTAGACTGCATATCAGTGATTCTATACACCAAATTGTCAGTTAATAATTAGTTTTCTGCCTTTTTGTGATATTTTTATATTATTCCTATTTTTTTAATGTTTTTAAGTATTTTTTTAAACAATATTATTTCTTGAGCGTTTCTTTAAACTTTAAAAATACTCATAGTTAAGGTAGTATTAATTAGAATAGTTTACTATCTATTATGTAAATAGTAATAATACTTTTTTTCGACAATTTATTATCAGGCAAGTATTTTTGACTAAGCATTATACCTAGTATTCGTTTTTTTATTTACTTTATTATATACTACTACCTACTATATAGTACGTATTTCATTAATTTTAGTATTTTTATGCTTGATGATTACGTTTTTTTATATACTTTGTAGATTAGAATATTTGTTGAACTTAAGGTTTTATTTATAGTATTACAAATCTTAAGTATTTTTTATAAAGATTTGTATTTTTTTATCTATAAATAAATACCAATTATGAAAACGAGAGGACTTTCTTTCGAGTAGATTTGGTAGGATGAATGTTGATTCAATTTTTATATTTTGTTGAAGTAAATTTAACTAAGCTTTATTTGTGATTATTGCAATTTAAGTTTCCTAGATTTGTTGTATTTTAAAACCATTGATGTTTTTCATTTTGCCACTAATACAACGGAAACAGCCTGTAAGTATGGGGAACTGGCCCCAAACAATATTCGATTATTTGTTCTTTTAAAATTTCTCTTACTATTATTTATGTTCTAATGAAAAATTGAAATTTCAAAACTCAAGCGATCATTGTGTCTTCTTACGAAAAAAACCGGCGTAGAGTTCAATAAAACCATTTTGTGTTTGATCTAAATTACCTTACATGTTTTGAGATTGTAGCATCCATTATTTGGGCTATTGAGGCGTTTAAATTTGGTTTTGCTTTTGTGTTGCTCCCAAAGAGAATTTTAAATTAATTTTTGGTTAAAGCGACATTACAAAAATTACTAAAAGGAAACATACTTTTCACTACGGGCTGATTTTCCATGCTTATTTTGGGATTAAAATGAGAATATTATTTTATTTTGCTTTAGTGTTTTTTTTTTAAATTGATTTTATATATTTAACAACAATATTTTGTAGATTTGCATCCGCTTAGAAAGTGTTCTCGCAAAATTTACAAATGTTTAAACTGTGGAAAAACATTCGACAAGAGCTTTTTACTATCCCGACATATGAATTACGAATGTGGAAGAAATCAACGTTTTTGCTGCTCGTACTGCAGATATTCCAATAAGCAAAAAAATGAGTTGGCATTTCATATTTTAACTGTTCATTGTAAAAATTGTTGATTTCCCATGTATCAATCTAAATCATAATTTTAGAAGAGAAATGATTTATTATGTCTCTAGACAAAAAATGTATAATGTATTATTTGTATTATATATGTTTCATGCTAGCAAATGTCATGTTTTCTATAAAAATGTTTACCTGTTGAAATCGAGTGACTGCAAGAATGAAAAATAAGAAAATGATAAAAACTCTTATGAAAAATGGAATGGAAAGGGAAGAACACAGATGAAGTGTTAAACAAATTTATTAGAAAGATTCTGCAAAATATACCCATCACGTCTATAAATGACGATTTGGGTAAAGATGAGTACAGATGCACATTTTTGAATTTTGGGTCCCCATACACATTCTACAGGATGGTACTTATAAGTGAGCTGTATGTAATAATTTTGCTTGGATTTTCGCTGACCGGTATTGCCTTAACCAATGACCGCTATCGCCAACAAGTGTGGGCAATAACGGCCAACGCTGCTTTTTTTAAAACACCATAAAAAATCATAACTTTTTTTAAAGTATAATATTGCTTTTGTCATTAATTGATAAGAATAAGTGTTACACTATTGAATTTCATTAATATGATTTATTAGCGTTGAGGCTTAATTACCCCTTATGATAGAAAAACCAATGGTTTTTTCAATTGCAGAATTTTTTCTGTACTAAAAATTTAATGTTAACAGGGGCAAAAAAATTAAAGTTACAGATATGCGATGTAGTGTCATTTAATGATTAGTTCAGTTATGAGTCGGAAATTTTACTGTTAAATTGTTCTATCGGTCTTCATACGTCTTTAAGAGGTCCTTGAAGGTCGGGCTGTAGTCCCTAAATATGTGTTAGTTTCAATAGCTGCAATTAACAAAAATGAAGAAATTTTAATAATATTGTTTAGTTTACGTTTTCCTGTTGGCTAATAGATTACTTTTACCATTTCTTCATTAACATACTTTTACGAAAAACACATTTGGCAATGTTGTAAAACAAATTTTGAAGTCTAATGCTCACTGTCAAATTTTGACATGTACGAGATCTGTTCAGAAAATAACCGAACTTTATTTTTTCAAACTTTATTATTAATTTCGACAGTTTTTTGTTCATTGTCACTTTGAAGGTAATCTCCTCTCCCTTATTGACACACTTTTCTCAGCGGTATATCCATTTCGCGAAGCAGTTCTGGATAGTTTCATTTGAGTTGGCTTTTAAGTTCTGCGCCGAATTTGCTTTATTGTCATCAATACTTTAAAAACGGTGTCATGTTAGTTCTGATTTTTGGAAACAAGAAAACATTGTAAGGAAAATACAGTCGAACCTCGATAACTCGAAGTCGAAGGGACACCAAAATTAATTCGAATTATTAATAATTCGAGTTATTAAAAAAAGTTCAGTTACACACTTACGTATAGGTATATACAGTAGCGCCCAAAAGTGAGTGCCGAAACCGTTTTTCACGCATAACTTTTTGCAATCTCGGCCAATTTACTTCAAATTTTAGTATATTGTACAGTTTGATGTTGGAAAATATTATTAATAGTTAACTGTTGCGCAGATACGGTATTTTAGGTTATGTTCCATTTCTACTGCAATAGTCATTTTTTACATATTCCGCGCCGTCACATTATTGGTTTTTTCTTGAATATTTGGGTTATTTTTTTTGTGTTCAGTAACAATTGACCAAGTTGTAACAATGCCAAGGGTTGAAACTTCTCCAGTCTTTCGGAAAGCAATTATAGATATGAAAAACTCTGGCATGAAAGCAGCTGCCATTTCACGGATTCTAAAGATGCCAGCTCGTACTGTCTCAAGAATTATTCAAAGGTTTGATCAGAGAAATTCTGTTGAGAATGATAAAAGAACTGGTAGACCACGTGTTACTTCTTGCCGGCTAGATACACGCATTGTTCGTCGCTCCAAAGCGGATCCGATTCTCTCAGCTGTGGATCTGGCAGCAGAATTCAATCAAAGTGAAGGTCTAAATATTAGTCAAATGACAGTTTCACGAAGATTGAGTGATGCTGGTTTGAATGGCAGACGTCCAGCTAAAAAACCTTTCATCAAACTCAAGAATCGAAAGGCTCGCGTGGATTTTGCAAAGCGGCACTTGCATTGGACAGCAGCCGAGTGGAATCAAGTACTTTTCACAGATGAATCTAAGTTCAATCTATTTGGAAGCGACGGAATACAATACATAAGACGTCCTCCTGGAGAAAGATACAATTCAAAATACATAAAACCGACAGTAAAACATGGAGGTGGATCAGTTATGGTTTATGGAGCCTTCTCTCGTAATGGCATGGGCCCCATCATTAAAATTAACGGAATAATGACTGGCCAAAGTTACAAAGATATGCTGACTAATGTCGTCTTACCATGGGCCCATACAAATATGCCTCCTAGATGGATTCTACAACAGGATAACGATCCTAAGCACACCTCCTCGATTGTCAAGACTTCATTGCAGCAGCAACAAATCAGGATTCTTCAGTGGCCCAGTCAATCTCCCGACCTCAACCCGATAGAACACTTGTGGAAAGAGCTGGCAAGACGTTGTCGAAACAAAACATTAAGAATAAAGATGAAAAATTTGCCGAATTGGACAAGGAATGGAATGCAATGCCTGATTCAGTCTTTGAAAATCTTATTGGTTCAATGCCATCTCGCTGTCAGGCAGTTATAAAATCTCGTGGTTTCCCAACTAAGTATTAGGCATTTTATGATTATAAAATTGTTTTAGTGTATTGTTATACAGTTATTTTTCATTAAATCGTTCTTAGTGTTCTGTTCTGAAAAATGCGTTTTTTACACAAATAAGTCTGAGCTCGTTTAACTTCCGTAAATTTTTGTTTATCACGTTTTAAACATAATAATTCTTTTTCTCATACAAAACTGTATAACATACTCAAAAATGAAGTAAAATGGCCCATATTTTAAAAAGTTCTTCTCGAAAAATCATTTAGGCACTCACTTTTGGGCGCTACTGTATATATTAGGATGGAGCGAAAAAAAAATTTTGTATTTTTTTCTTAGCCTGGGGCTAGAATTTGTAGCTTATAAAAAATTAAAATTTTGGAGAAAAAAAAATTTTTTTTACTCAACATTTTGAGGTGGCCTACTGATTTTTTAAATTAAATTCAAGTTAGAATTCTTTGGAAACAAAAAAAAAATTTTGGCTTGTAATCTTCAAATTTATCTAAAAATGAACAAATTTGATCGTTTCTAACTCAAAATTCACTTTAATATCTAAGAAAAGTATGTTATTGTTTCGGAATTTTTTTGAAAACTGCAATAATGGCGATAGAAATTTTTTTTAAGTTAATAATTGTTAATGGGCAAGAAAGAGGACACTTCGCAGCTTTTGGCCCACTTTTTTTTTGTTTCAAAAGAATTTTAACTTGAATTTAATTTAAAAAATGAGTGGGCCACCTCAAGATGTTGAGTAAAAAAAATTTTGTTTTTTCAAAAATGTTTATTTTTTATAAACTACAAATTCTAGCCCCAGATTAAGAAAAAAAATTTTTTCGCTCCACCCTAATACATATATCATTCATTTTTAGCTCCTACCATCAAAGTCACTCTTTCCTTGCTGCGTTTCCCACTGTAACACTTTTCATTTAAAAAAGTCAAAGTTTTATCCGGTAAGCATTTAAAAAACAAAGCAGTTTCATCGGCGTTAAAAATATTGCTATGTTCATACTCTTGCAGTAATGGTGTTAAGACTTTATGCCTCCAAAGTTCACAATCGTTTTCACACACTTCTGCATTTTAACCACATATTACTTTTTGAATGATGAGGTTCCTTTTTTTGAAATTCTCCAGCCAACCCTGACTTGCTTTGAAATTATCATAATGTAATAGGCGCGCGAACTCTTCTGATTTTTGTAACAGTACAGGTCCCGAAATCGGAATATTTTTATTACGTGCATACCGAAAACATTCAATCATAGCTTTCTCCAGATTGGGAAAAGGAGACTCCTTTAGCCTTTTTCTAGAATGGTGGTCATTTGTATCTTCAGCAGCTACAATTGGGTCTTTTCTTTTTAAATGATTGATAAAGTGTTTGCGGGAATACCAAAATTTTTAGCTATATCCTTTTTTTTTTTGAACCCACGTTCCACTTCTTTAATAAGATTAATTTTCTCTTTTATGCTTAAACTTTTAATTTTCGTTTACACTCCATGTTAATACGTAAATATTTTTTTTTAGATTTTCTGTTATACTCTGTTCCAAACTATAAAGAACGTAAAACACATTTGATCGTACTCCTGCTCGACGAATAACTACCAAAATGAAAACTAAAATGCAAAAATAGTTTCTTTTCTTGGAAAATAAACGGTAAAACCATCTTAAAATTCATAACTGTTTATAAGGCATTTAAACATAAATTAGTTTTTATATCCAATTGAAGTGCCGCCGTCAAAACAGCTTGTAGTATAAAACTTTTTTATGCAATAGACCTTTTAAGCAGCAATAACACCCAACCAACCCGTCCTTAATCCTCTCCCAGGTAGCGTAATTTTAAGAAAAGTTGAAAAATTTAACTTCGGGATATCTACATATTTACTAATGGAAACTTCAATTTAATGAATTATAAAACACTTCGAATTAACGAAAAATTTGATTTATCGAAATTCGAGTTATATAAAAATATTAACATTGAGATAGGCAAATCTTAGGGAAACAGGTTCGAGTTCGACCTATAAAAATTGGACTTATCGGCGTTCAACTTATGGAAGTTTGACTGTATTACAGTAGTGATTCCTTAAAATATACCAACATTATTAAACATTTCGACATTAGGATTTTCGATTCAGAACTCAACGAATAATGTCGTTGCGTGTAGCTTTTGCACCGATTTATACGCACAGTGTATATATAATTAATATAGTTTAGCAAATAATGATTGCTAAAACATATTAATAAATTTCAGCTGAAAAAACAATAAATTGTTTTTATTTTCTTAATACACGTTTTGTAACATACCTACCACCTTTACCCACGTAGCTCTTCAATTAATGTATTTTCTAAAAACGTTTTGATTAAAAATTGAATATCGTATTTTCACGATTAGGCTCCTATTATTAAATATAAACCAATTGCAATATCAATTCGTTAATCAAAAGAAATGAAAAATAATTTTAAAAATGTAAGAAAACTAACCGCAACTATCCTCAAAAGGAATTCTATGTGCGGTACTGATTCAATGATCAATTTTAAATTGGTGATGATCATTTAGATGCTTTCTAGACAAGAAAAGAATAGGGGCTTTATTTTTTATGGAAAGCATTAATCTGTCTGTGTACAGTCTTCTAATATTTCTTTTATTTTTTATTTTAGTATGTGTATATGTTTCAAGCAGCTACCTTCTGTTAGTAACCGTGGAACTTGTAAACGGCTTGCTTTTTAACTTAATTATAAACGAATTAGTTTTTAGTAATGCTGATTTTTTAATGCATGTTTTTTTTGTAGTTGTATAAGAAACCATTGAAGTATGTATTTGAGTGTAACACAACTTTATATTGTTTATATTCTTGGAGAAACTTCAAATTAACACACTGTTTCGTTCATCTGAGAAAATGCCGATTAACATTGTTCCATATTTCGGAGGTATAACTATAGCGTTTTAGTAGAACTTGTTTGTATAACTAATTAGTATATTAATTCCAATATTGAAAAAGTACCTTAAGTAGACTTGTTTTAGATGCCAAAGCAATTTACGTGATGGAATTACCGCAAATATGGTACATTTGTACCTTGTGTTGGATAACGTTCAGAGACTTCCACATCTTTGAAGAACATAATACTTCCTGTGGTACGGTACCTAGACTATACTGCCCGAAATGTCATTTCAGTTCAATACTGAAAAACGATTTGTTAAATCATTTGACAGAAAAGCACACGGACGACATAACAAATTACTACTAGATGATTTTTAATTAATGCGTTATCAAAATTTACATTTTAACATTGCTATTAAATTTGCAATATTAGCAGTTAGTCAAGCTTATTTTCGTATATTGTTTTAAATTTATTTTGATTTAAAGACAATTTTGTATAAAATGTATATAGTAGATTTTATATATATATATATATATATATGTGTAAGTTTTCTTAGGAACGCTCGATTAAATGTAAGATTTGTTTTATGGATGTTTATTTATTAAAAGAATATTACGATTTTAATATGTTTCTTTTTTATTTTTAATTAATTTGAATTTCTTTTTGTAGATAACACCACTTATACATGCCCAAAATGTCATAAAAGTTATAAGCAAAGGAACTCTTTGTACGTTCATGTAAAATATCATTGTGGATGTACACCAAATATTGAATGTCCTTATAATGGATGTTTTTATAAATCTACGAGAAAAACGAATTTGAAGAGACATATTATTGTCAAACACCAAACAGATAGTTTGATAGAACAATTAAATTACGAAAACTATTAGTCATATTATTGAACTGAGAAACATCTAGTCATTTACTGTTTTTCTTAAATTTGAAGGTATTAGTGTATTGCTGTTGTATATAACTGAAATAATGTTATATAATTTATTTCTATTTGAGTTTATTAAATTTAAGATAGTTATGGTACTTTGTACAATTGTTTTAGTTTTTAGAAATTGAATACTTCCGAAAAGAATAAAACCGGATTATATTCTTAAATATTGAAAACAATACAGTAATTATCGTAAAAGTACTTTTTGAACATTTAAAATGTTTTAAATACTTTCAGTACTACAGCTTACTTTAATTGTCTGTTGACAAAATCCAAATTACAAATAAATAGAAACATACAGGTCGATGCAAACCTTCTACAAAATGATAGAGGAAGCCATTTGCAATACATTGAGCGAAATATGCCACAGTAGCAAGTACCTTAGTTTTCGAGATATAACGATTTTTTTATTTATTTAGAAAATTCAAAATTAAATTACTTTTCGCCTATTGATCTTATAACAGTGTTTCCTTTTTTTTTCATAGATTCATTGATATTAATCAACCTTGTTTTGGGAATTAAATAGAAATAATTAAGAATTTTCAGACAGTACATTTGTTTAATTGACAATAATTGACAACACCCGTGATACAGGAATGGATTAATCTATTTTACATTAGTTCTTATGGGAAAAATTGTTTCAGTTAATTAACATTTCAGTTTACGAACGATATCGAGAAACGAATTAAATTTCTAAATCGAAGTTTGATTGACTTACGCCCCGTATTTCAGCGAATGATTAACCATTCGTTTGCGCTAACGCCTCTTTAAGGCTGCGCACCGCCATGTTTTTTACATACTGCGCAGCCTTAAACCGGCGTTATAGTGGAGTATGGTGGGACGAAAATCGCATAGAATAGAAAATTTTTAGTAGAGGTTTCAAACTTTATGTGATTATTTCTAATGATAAAACTAGATAATCCTCAAAATTTCTACCTTCTAAAGTTGTCGGAACATTGTTTTAATCGCGAAAAAGAGGTTTTCTAACCCTTTTTTAAGGTGTTTCTTTGGTTTTTATTTTTTTTGAACCCCTTAAACTGCGAATTAAGGAACCAAACTAGTACCCTTTTTTTCTCAATGTTCAAGGAATCCTCAGTTAAAATTTCGTGAGATTATGTGTGTCCCTCCTCCCTCAATAGATGTATATATACGTTTCTTGAGGGGAAAATTGATTTTAAAATAACTCACGCAAATTCCAACCGATTTTAATGAAATTTGGACTGAAAGTAGCTCTTATTACTTGAAAACTACTATATAAATTTTAACTAAAAATATTGAAAATATTTTCTGAAATTCCATTTTTATAGAAATTTTTTTAAATTTAAAATGGCTGTGGTTTGATGACCGATTAACCTACGATAATTTGTTTTTTAGCAAATTAAAGCTTTTTACTTATACTTTTGGGCAAACGAACTCAAAAATTATAAATTTGCCAAATTTGATCTGTTTTTGGCAATTTACGATATATATATATATACATCCCTTGATTCGAGTGCTTTTTTGTAGTTATTATACTGGATGTGCTACTACTATAATAAAATAGTATTTATTGATCTACTTTGCAGTAAGTTGGATGAATATTGGATCTTATTTAAAAAATGCGATGACGATGCTGACCCTGATATCATTGATGTTGCGGTGAATAAGAGGAAGCAAAATAGTATCGATATTCCCGTTGTAATTGTTAGCGAAGACATCGACCTTCTGGTTATATTGAATCAAAGGTGTGCAGATTTGAAGGACACTCTGTAAGGAACAATATATTTTGAAAAACCAGCGCATGGAAAAACTTGCAGAAAATTATTTACTCAGAAATCTTTCAAATATTCTGATCTAGCAAGTATAATTGGATTCCTCCATGCATTTTCCGGTTGTGACACAACATCGGCGTTTTCCCGAGTGAGAAAATCAAAATTAATTAAAATTTTTGTGAAATATCCAGTGCTTATACAAGACTTGAATAATATTTATAACAAAAATGCATATTCCAATAGTATTAAATCTTGTGGTCAAAGAATAATAGCAATTCTTTATGGCTGTTCAACAAAAAAACTCAAAAGATTGGGACCTTTAAGGTACGAATGTTTTCAAAAATTGAGCAAAAGGAGCCTTGCTGTTGATGTTAAATTATCTTCACTACTGCCAACCGAAGGAGCTGCTGACTTTCACAGTTTGAGAACATTCTATCAAATTTTCCGCTGGTATGATGAAACATCTAAAAATGCGATCGATTTCGGCTGGCAACAGACGGAAAATGGTTTAATGGCAAGAACAACTAATAAACCACTGGTGCCAGAAGATTAAATCTAAATTATGTTCCTGCAAAAAATTGGGGATTTAATGTTCTAATTTATGTCATTTTGGAAGAAGTAAATTTTGTCAAAATTCTGATGTAATCTGTGTAACAGAAGCCGATGAAGCCATTAATGATTTCGGGGAAGAGAGTAGAGTCATCGATGATTTTGATAGTGATAATCCTGAAGATGACGATGCTGAAAATAATGATGATGACGACGATGGCAAGATGACAGTAGCAAATGAAAGCGAATCATTCTTTTTTAGTGACATCGAAACTGACGAAATTTTCAATGCAAACACAGATTCCTATGCGAGCGCCTCTCAAAGTTGTAGCACATCCAGTATAATAACAACAAGAAAGCGCTCGAATCAAGGGATTTCAGACGGGGCAAGAAAAAAAAAACAATTTAATGTTATAAAGGGTTTTTCATTAAGGATCGTCGCACGCATATATATATCGTAAATTGCCAAAAACAGGTCAAATTTGGCAAATTTATAATTGTTGAGTTCATTCGCCCAAAAGTATAAGTGAAAAGCTTCAATTTGCTAAAAAACACATTGTCGTAGGTTAATCGGTCATCAAACCACAGCCATTTGAAAATTTAAAAAAAATTCAGTAAAAATGGAATTTCAGAAAATATTTTCAATATTTTTAGTTGAAATTTATATAGTAGTTTTCAAGTAGTAAGAGCTACTTTCAGTCCAAATTTCATTAAAATCGGTTGGAATTTGCTTGAGTAATTTTAAAATCAATTTTCCCCTCAAGAAACGTATACCGGGTGTTTCATTTAAAGTGCCACGAGCTTATAACTCCTAAATTAATCAAAATTCCAAAAAAAGTACAAGTATAAAAGAGTCTTTAATTTATTAGATCTATACAATGGCATAAACATAAATTTTGTTTTACTTTCGGTTTAACCGGAAACGGTGTCAACTTCCTTATCTTAAATAGAGGGGTATTTATTTTTTTTTTATAATTGGATAGAGCTCGTCGAGAGATTTCTAAATATGTATAACAATTAACCACTTTTTCAAAAAAAAATTTTTTTTTTAAATAAATTTGTATTTCAAAATGTGTTACAATAAGGTGCCACAAGCTTATAACTCCTAAACTAGTCAAAATTTAAAAAAAAAGTACAAGTATAAAAGTGTCTTTAATTTACTTGATCTATACAATGGCATAAATATAATTTTTTTTATTAGCTTAGAACTTATAAGCTTGTGACACTTTACTGAAACCCTACAATTTGAAATAAAAAATTATTTTTTTATGAAATTATTTATTAATCAAATGGTAACTTGTTATACATTTTTGAAAAGCTCTCGACAGGCTCTGTTCAATTATAAAAAAAAATAAATACCCTTCTATTTAAAATAAGGAAGTTGACACCGTTTCCAGTTAAACCGGAAGTAGAACAAAATTTATATTTTGCCATTGTATAGATCAAATAAGTTAAAGACACTTTTATACTTGTACTTTTTTTGAAATTATGATTAGTTTAGAAATTATAAGCTTGTGGCACCTTATTGTAACACCACATTTTGAAATACAAATTTATTTAAAAATTTTTTTTTTTTTTAAAGTGGTTAATTGTTATACATATTTGGAAATCTCTCGACGAGCTCTATCCAATTATAAAAAAAAATAAATACCCCTCTATTTAAGATAAGGAAGTTGACACCGTTTCCGGTTAAACCGGAAGTAAAACAAAATTTATGTTTATGCCATTGTATAGATCTAATAAATTAAATACACTTTTATACTTGTACTATTTTTGAAATTTTGTTTAGTTTAGGAGTTATAAGCTTGTGGCACCTTATTGTAACACCACATTTTGAAATAGAAATTTATTTTTTAAGAAATTTATTTTTTGAAAAATGGTCACTTGTTATACATATTTGGAAAGCTCCCGACGAGCTCTATCCAATTATAAAAAAAATAAATACCCTTCTATTTAAGATAAGGAAGTTGACACCGTTTCCGGTTAAACGGGAAGTAAAACAAAATTTATATTTATGCCATTGTATAGATCAAATAAATTAAAGACACTTTTATACTTGTACTATTTTTGAAATTTTGTTTAGTTTAGGAATTATAATCTTGTGGCACTTTAAATGAAACACCCGGTATATACATCTATTGAGGGAGGGGGGACATACATAACCTCACGAAATTTTAACTGAGGATTCCTTGAACATTGAGAAAAAAAGGGTACTAGTTTGGTTCCTTAATTCGCAGTTTTAAGGGGTTAAAAAAAAATAAAAACCAAAGAAACACCTTAAAAAGGGGTTAGAAAACCTCTTTTTCGCGATTAAAACAATGTTCCGACAACTTTAGAAGGTAGAAATTTGGAGGATTATCTAGTTTTATCATTAGAAATAATCACATAAAGTTTGAAACCTCTACTCAAAATTGTATAACAAATCTGCCACCATACTCCACTATTAGCGCAAACGAATGGTTAATCATTCACTCGATATATATTTTCAAATATCGATTTATATTAATATCTTAATATTATACTAAAATTCATAATAAATATTTTTCTCTTTTTTCATTTCCTCAATACCTAGCGCAATATTTCATGTTTTTTGTTAGATAATCTACCATTTAAAGAGTTCAAAAAATTTGTGGAACCCAAAAAAATTTTAGAAAAGCTAGTTTGTAACAAAATATTGTAATAAGTATGATAGATGCTCCAAAAAAGTGAAAATTTCTTAGAATTTACTATAGTTTCCACTTTGACCTTGAATAACTTTTGAAGGAGTGAATTTATCAAAAATTTATAAGAGGCTTTTTTTGTAGAGCATTCAATTTCCTGTAAAGGTATGGTAAGGTTTACCGATTCGTTAATTCGTTGCAGAGCTAAAAAATTCCAAACTTGAGAAATCAAAATTTCCCATGTTATTTAAATGGGAAATGGAAAATCGTGATGCGGGACATCTTAATATTAAAATTAAGAGCTGTCCGTTAAACTGCCGTATTTTTTCGGTATTCTGAACAAGATTTTCAGTATATTTTTCAAAAAAAAAAAATAGTCGTTTTTTTTTATACAGCCTAATCTACATAGACTGCTGCAACTTTAAACTATTTAACGTATGAAATTGGAATTTAGAAGCGAATTTCACTGAATATTATGCCATCCATAAGACAAATCGGGTTTTCGAACAACAACTTTCCCGCGAGTTTCGGACTAAAAAGTCACCTTACGTTTTGGACGGAGTAGTATATAATCAACAATTAAAAATTACATTGTACTAATATGTGTTTTTTGCAGATAAGAGAACACGAATTTTACTTCTAATTGGAATAGCTATATAATGCAAACAAATTAATAATACAATTGTTAGAAACGGTAATTAGCATTTGGTAACATTCGCTTAAGTGAAACGCAAAGATGTTCCTAATTCACCTAACAAAGAAAAAATAAATAGGAATAAGCGAATTATTTTTGTGTATGTTTGTAAGCTAGAATTTTATACAAGTTTTTTATTCTTTACACTAATTCTATATTTAATTTTTTTTACAGACAAAAAACAGGGGGATTTATGCCATTTTTTATGTAATGACGAGGACGAAGATGGATTTCCTTGTGAGCTATGCGGGAAGATTTATAAACACCGTGGAAATATGCGAAGACATATGGCTTACGAATGCGGCAAACAACCAATTTTTTCTTGTACCGATTGCACTCGCAAATTTCATCAACTATCAAACTTAAAGAGACATTTCGAAACGCAACACAAAAAATCCGTTAGAAAATTAGGATATTTTTCAGTTTGAATTAATCAGAGAAAGTTCCTATTGATAACTCGAAATAAACTAAATTTTGTAATTTGAAACCAAATTGATTGTGATTTTTTTATTAATTTAATTAACTTTTGTACTGGAAAAAGAATGATTTTTATTTCCATACGTTTTTTTTTGTATTTGAAACTTATTTAGCTTTTACCTGGCATAGCAAGAAATTAAGTTCCGATGAATAAGATGATTTTTTTAAAATACGTTTTTTATGGTACGGTTAATTCTTGAACATAATCAGATCTTATACAGGATGTGTATAAATTGCCGCAAAAGCTAGACGCAGCGACATTCTTTGTTCAGCTTTGAATTGGAAATGTTATATCATCCTTCACACGTTTTTACGAAGTTTGGACTGTGGTCCATAAATAAGTATTAGTTCTAATAGCTATTGGTAGAGCTGCAATTAACAGTAAAAAAGAAATTTTGATACTATTGTTTTGTTAATGTTTTATTTTTTGACTTCAAAGTTTGTGTTTAACATTTCTTCATTACCACACTTTAGTGAAAAAACATTTTTGGCAACGTTGTAGAACAAACTTTGCAGATTAATGTGATTTCTATCATTGAGATTACTGTTAAATTTGAATATGTATGTATTCAGTTCGACTTTGGTGTTTTATTTCTGTAAAATTTTTGAATATCAAATCACACGCAAAATGTACCCATCTGATACAACAAATGACGACTAAAATGTTTTTCAACATGGAAATTCAGATAATATTTCGATATATATTTTTACGAAAATGCCAAATGACAAAGTTGTAAAACAAACTTCATGTACTAATGCTATTCCAATCATAAGCCTTTCCTTCAAATTTTGAATTTTATACAGGGTGTCCCAAATTGACTAGGCTAACATGGGTATCTTTCTTATTAGTGGAAATAGAAGTTTGGTTAAATGGGCAATGTTTTGCAGTTTTAGGTGCCGATTCAGATTCCCTTAAAAAATTTTTTTAATTCTAAATAGTCCGAAGTAATCGTAAAAAAACTGAAAATCGCTATTTTCTTTAATGTCAAATAACTTTGTAATTATAAAATTTACAAAAAAAACTGTAATATAAAAGTTACTAGATTTCATAAAATACAGATAACAATTAAGTCAAAATTAAATTCAATATGGCGGCTTCCAAGATATTGATACCAACTTTCTTATTTTAAATGGACGCCATATTGGATTTTTACATAATTAAATAGCATTTTTTTTTCTTTTCAACCATGTGTAACAACCCATATTTAACTAAAAAATTATTAACAATATTAAATTTTTCTGTTTTAAATCAAGTAGCCATGAATTATCAAAGAACAATAAAACAGCATAATACAAGCCAACGTCATTATATTTATTTTTTGACTTACAATAACAAATGATATTGAAATTTTATACCCGCTTTGCACAATATATTACAGAACCTTTCAATATCATCTACACACGGTCAATTTTATTCCGCAATGATATTGTACGTGTATGGGCCACTTTATTGGCTTTATTCATCCATTACTACCCAGCAACCATTACCGTTCATGTCACCTGTTAGTTTTGTTTTGTACAGATTTACATTTTTTTTACACAATGGGCCCAATTAAGTGGCCTAAGTGCAGTTGGACTGATGTTCACCCCCTCCTCCAATAAATTTTAATCCTACATTATTTTTATACAATATACCGGGTGTTTCACGACGAACTTACACTATCTATATATTAGTACTACTTACACGATTTTTATAAAAATCTGCATAGAATAAAGCAGTTTTCGACATGTCATCAATTAACTTCACCTTCCTACTCATTAACCCGACAAGATATTTTTATTTGGTATTGGGGATGTTTACGCAGAATTTTTAATATAAAGGTCTGCACCTGTCAATTATTCATTAAAAAAATTAATATCTCGAAAAGTATACATTTTAGGTATAGGGTATTCTACATAATTTGACATTAAGATTTATCGTAAAATCCGAAAAGTAAATAACATACAGGGTGTTCTATGTAAAATAACGTAGTTCCTGTTCACTTTTGGTATAACCGGAAGTGGTATGTCTGTCAAAATATTTTCCATAAACTGCCATTATTTGTTATCCATCTATACCAATTTTTATAAAAATCGTGCTATAGATCCCAATATATAGATAGAGTAAGCTTATTGCGAAACACCCGGTATAATTACTGTCCTTTATTGTTATAAATTTTATTGAAAGAAGTGCGATGCATATTATCGAAAATTAAGTTTAAAGAACAGTTTCGGTATTACTTATGCAAAAGAATAGATATGTTATGTATGAATTGTAATTTTGAACATGCCGATAAATTTCAATCAGACAAGTATTTGCATGGTGTAAACAGAACATTTCAAATTGCTCCTTTCGTAAAAAAATCTCAGTATAGTACAGTGTTGCCAAATGTATGTTTCTTATAAGTGGTCCTTAAAAACATACGAAGCATGATACAACATTTCAACATTAGGATTGTCGATGCAGAACTGAACGTAGAATATGCATATGTCGATTTATAGGCGCTGTGCATATACCTAAACATTTTTTGTATAATGTGCTATAATTTTATTCAAGTAGATAACTTACTTATCACTTAGATTTTTATTATGCACATTTGCGCTGCCTTCATCGAAGTATTTATACCAGCAGCATAAAATTTCTAATGTTACTCTAGCTGTTTTGCAATATCTCGCTGGTTACATATTTTTCGTTTATTTCCCGAAATTGTCTTTACAACACTTTCTCCTTTCAGAATACCAATCACTAGCTGAATTTTAAAATTCGAAGTTTTTTTGAAATTAGTTTAATTTTGAAAACCATCTTATATAATAAATACTAACTTGATTAAGATTTAAAGAACGATCGGAACTTATTTTCAGAACATGCTTTATTTTTTATTTAGTGATATTTTTATATTTAATAAAAATCAGTTTAGGAAAAATACCAAAGAAAATGTGCCACCTTTTATGTAATTGCCCTTACAATAAGTAATATTTAATATTTATTAATTATAAAGCATCGTTTTTATTCATTTATCTACTAGATTACATTTTTAGTAATTGAATTATAAATTTCCATAATATATAGGTAACAGAAGAGTACAATACAATTACTTCAATGTAGATAATTTTAGCTTAGATTTAGGAGTTGATGTTAGAAGTTTTATAAATTGTATAAACCTATTATAAATTTTATAGTAATTATTCATTTTAGAATACTTTGACTGATGTGTTTAGTAGATCTTGAAATTCTGTACATTTATATTTGAATGTATTTAATTAATAAAATGTAAAATGATTTTTTAATTATTATCATTGTATGAGTAATATGAATGATACCTAGTTAATTTAAAATTTTGCTTGATAAATTATGACATACGAGTTTAAAGCCCTAACATTTATTCGAATTCTACTTTTTAGAATTTTAATTTACTAATTTATGGATTTTTAATAATGATATTAAAGCACATACGTTTCTGTGTATATGTCATAGTTTTGGTACTCAGTCACATATTCGTGAATATGATAGTATTTTTGAATTCAGAGAATTTTGGCAATGCATATAATAGCGTAACAATACGGAGTCTTGTAATAAAAAACGAACGAACCTTGCTTACAGGAGGTCATAGAAGAAGTGACACTTGTTTGATAATTCGTGCTGGTCTAAATGATTATTTATATATTTTCACATGTGAATATAGTTTGCTACAGCTGATATAATAGCGTCAACAAACTGCGACGCATGCGCCAAACACTACATACGTAGGCGATAATAATGGTGTTGAATACTCTCTACATTATATATTACTTGACTCTTCAACTCTCCCTGCGCTATTGAACTATTGGACTTGCTGTTAAAAGATTTCCCCTTTTCTTTTCATTCTAGCTTTGCACTTTATATTTTTTTTCTCACGGTATACCCCTTTTCCGACACAAAATTTCAGATTTAACTTCGCATAAAAAGTTTCACATCAATAATATCAAGTTGATGACTTGAAATTACATTATTCAGAAGAATGTATAGTTTTCAGATATAAATGTAGTTTACGTCAGCGATTCTCAACCACTAAGCCGCGGCACTTTAATCTACTACGAGATTCTTGTAGTGTGCCACCAAATTTTACGAATACATACAATAAAAGCTTTTTTGTACGTTCTTATATATAGTGTCACTGTTTTCATGCAATACAATTATTGATAGTGTGCCTTCAATTTTTTGGTCGACTATTAAAATTATGTTTTTGTTTCTCTGCGAGATTTTTTTCTTATTTTAATATACATATTCGTAATCACAAAATATAGAAAAACTTGATAGGAATTAGATACTTTTTGATTGAGGATTTAAAGTTTTATAAATTGACTTAAATTATCTACTAATAAAATTTTGTTGTTAATTTTTGCATACGTAAATGTAGAAAATTCGTAAATATATTTGATACTGACACGTTTTATTATAGGAATTGGTATAAAAAGGTATATCTGCACTGAATGTTACCGACGTTACAGATGGCGAAGAGGATTGCTTCAACATCAAAAATATGAATGTGGAAAAGAACCAAGGTTCTTTTGCAGTATGTTTGGTTGTCCGTTTAAAACTAAACGAAGAGAGAACTTAAAAAACCATTTACTTGTAATACACGGTTTTCTGAATGACGGAGATTTAATTGCTAATAATGAGAAAAAAAACTTTTAAAGTTGAGTCGCGAACCTCCATAACACGAATTTTTGATAACTCAAACTAGAAGTTGTTTCATAACGACATTCCTATTTCAATGTTCATATTTTAATATCGACAATATTTTTTTACCACAAGTCCAAGTATTTTACAATTCCATACAGTCAGTTCTTGATTAGAAATTATTTCTATAGCCCAAAGTTAAATTCTACAACTTATAAAAGTGTTTGCGAGAAATGTCAGAATTAAACGACGAATTTGGTATTTATTTTCTGTTTTCCATACTTGTTATTTGTATATAAAAAGTAAAGTTATTTTAATCAATTAAACAAGTATCGTATTTGACTATTTTGTATACAGTTTAATACAAATTCCATATAAATTATACATATTTAATTTTCGATCGTTTTTTGATAGTTGGAATTATTTTTGATTTCATTTCAACTTCGACTTATAGAGGTTGGACTGTCTTATTCATTAAATGTTGCTTATAATATCAAATGATCTCTGTATGTGATATTAAAAAAAAGCTCTTTGATTGTTGAAATTATACTGAACGCGCAAACTTTTACTTGACATACGATTTTATTAAATAGTTTAAAGGTAGAATAACGAAATATATATGTACTTAAATTCAAAAAATACATATAAATTAGCAAATGTTATCGCTGTTAGTGTTTGGATTCTAACGTTTTAATTTGAAATGGCAAAACTTGCCCATCGCCATATTCCCGTTTTTTATTATTTGATCTTCTTCTTCTTTATCTTCGCCCTTAATGCAATTGTTCCAACTGCTTCTTTTTCGGGGTAGGCGTGTTCTTAAGGAGTATTCTCTTCTATTATAAACCAATGGATCTCTTAGATTAAATCCATATGTCAATTAATTCGTACGATACATTAGGTTAAAATTAGGTAATTTTTATCCAGTCGTAGGGTAGTTAAATTATTTAAACGATAAACATTCTCAATAGACTATATTCAAATAACCTTTTCACATTTATTATTGTTTAATGTAATTATGAATTAAAGACTCCCGCCGCGTTTTTCTGTCATTGTGTCTCTCCGTATAGGCTGTTCTCAGAATCGGCTGTAAGTATTTTGATACAGTTTTCACGAATAGATAGAATGATTCAAAAAGAAGGTTTATGTATATAATTTATAAATATTTTTTTCAAATTGATTAAGTTATGATGTATGACTATCAAGTCCATTGCAGATAGTATTGATAAAAGTTACTGCAAACTGCGTCTAACATAAATAGATCATAATTTAAGTCGATTGGTATACGAATTAGCATCTTCGTTAACAATACGAAATTATAATTGTAAAAATTATGTAAATTATCTTTCGTACCTGTGTACAACTTAGTGAACTATATAAAACTTTGAAACTGTACTCGAATAGCTCTTTTAGATCAGCAAATATTGGTCGTTTTATAATTTCAATTGAAAGGTTAATCAAAACTGAACTTACTTACTTTTTATTGAGATAATATTTATTTGTTATATGGGTCAATATTTGATAATCGGCCGAAAAGGAGTACAAAAATTTTATTATATTTTTTGTTTAGTTTTATAAAGTTTTAATATTTATTTAATAGACTTAAATTAACCACACACACAAAAAAAACACAGATATATATAATATATATAAATAACATATATATGGATATATATATAAAGCCTTAGTCATTTTCCTGCCTGCAACGTCATTATTTTGTCACGAAAATGACAGGAAAATGACGAAAACGCACATTATAATTTATATACACTATAATATCAAAAATAGCAATAAAATCATAAGGTAATATGAACTATACCGCTAGACATGATGATTTAGTACAAAAAACCAGAATTATTTACTTACATTTTCACTCTTATAGATTCACAGGCTAATGACAAAGTGTGTGAACCACAAGCCAAACACGTCACATTTGTCTACAACACCGGACCAACTCCCGACATAGCGCTTTCTTCTTCACCAATCATAATCATGGCTGCCGCGTCTAGCTATATGCGCAACTCAGTCTTTTGCCGGATTAATTTAAAACGTGGAAAATTCAAATTTAAACTTCGGCAGGCTAATGACGCGTTAACGATTCTCCTTGATTTAAAATAAAAATTCAAGTATTCAAAATCATACGATTCTAAATAAAATATAAAATAGTTTTAGGTCTATATCTATATAATGTAAAAATAGTCAAGTCTTTGTAATTTATTATTAAATCTTTAATTCATAATCACAAATTTGCACGAAATTGAAAATTCTCCTGACAGGATATATGACATTTAGTACTTCTGTAATTTTTTTGATAATTATAAACGAAACATAAACTTACCAAAGTGTGTACACATATAAATAAAATATTGTACTACAATATAAAAATACTATTAAGTTTAAAAATTATATTGAAATTATAGAAAAATGCTGGAAATGTGTTTCGGCCGATTATCAAATATTGACCCATACATATCACTGATATTCGCTGTAAAAACACATGGATATTAATAGAGTAGAAACACATTTCAACATTTAATTTTGAAGAAAAAATAATTCCATTTCATACACATTTAATACAGTTTGATTGATAATGGTATACAAAAAATAAAAATAGTATTTCAAGGATTGCGTGTCGTTCATTAGAATTAAAATTGTCGTTTTATAGAAAAAATATGGTATTAGTTGATGCAAACAAAAGTGAAATGAATTAGTTTATATAAATATGTTTCTTTGTAGGAAATGGTAGAAAACGGTATTTTTGCATCAAATGTAGTCGATCTTACAGATGGCAAAGCGGATTATTTCAGCATCTAAAATATGAATGTGGAAAAGAACCAAGATTTTTTTGTAACGCCACTGGTTGTTTATTTAAGAGCAAGCGCAAAGAAAATTTGAAACAACATGTTGCTCTAAAGCATGCTTCCGATCTTCTGCCATTTTTTCAAAAGATAAGGAAAAAATAAATTTGCCCTTTTCAAAATTTGAACTAATGTAATATAGATTAATGTTCGATAGTACGTTTAAAGAGAATGTAAATTATATTTAAAAAAAATTATCGAAGTATAAGCTTTGCTTATTCTTTTATTAATAAACTTTGTAGAACTGATTTATTGTTGTAATTGTTTTATAGAAAATTTACTCTTCACTTTATTACATAAAGTATTTAAATATGTGGCTAGTATATACGTACATATATTAGTACAAAATATCTATGTAAAAAATTACCAGTTTTTAACTGTTACGTTCAAATAAATGTTTATAAATTTAAAGTATAAGACCAATTCTATTCTATTCTACGTTATTTTAATATTTGATTTTTGAAAAACCATCATGGTGGAAAAAGCTATGTAAAAGTTTTGTAATTTATTCAAACTGCCGTCTCTAAAGATATGTCGTTTATTTTGAAAAAAGGTGTGCGTTAAGCAGAAGAACACATTTAACCCTTTTTATTTCGAATGGTACGAGCCCTTTTGTGAGAAATTAAAAATGTTGTTTATCTACAAAAGAACGTTTACTTATACATTTTTCAAATTATGTTTTATTACAAAATATAGTATTTTTTATTACAGTTATAAAATGCTTCGGTATTCTAATTTCCTGTACGACTTCCCATATTTTTTTCCACTGAATACATCAAACCCTTCTTGCAGTTTACCATGGCAATGTTATGTTTACTTGCCCAGTAGTTTAAATATCTACGTGTTTTTATATAATCTATTACTTCTATTACTTTGTCTTTTAATATGTCGGGTGTTAGAGCTTTCTCTTCCTGTTCAATATCTTGTTTTTCTTGCATTGTGTTATCAATATACAGTTCGTCACAAGTACTCTGCTATCATAATTTATCTAAATGTTCTTTTTTGTCTTTTTTGTCACCTGTTTGTCTGCTTCTTTCGTTTTTCAATTTCTATCAAAGTTATTGCCATCCAATGTTTGTCGGATACATTTTTTTGATCTACTTTTTTGTCGCGCGCTTTCTTGATTACTTTTTCAATTGCGTCTTTTAGTTTTGTTCATTCTGTATAACAACCTTTATCTATTTTATTTGTGTTTTGTTATCAGATCGCTTTCTGTTTATATCTTTTGCACTGTTTTATTATTTCTTCATCCGATTTTTAACCTTTGGTTTGTATTGATAAGATCAGTATTCTCTCCTTTCCGGACAGGATTGGACTACTATTTGAAACTAAGTCGCATGCTCTCATGGAATTTTCTTCGAAATATCATTAATGAAGGTGGTTTTTATTATACTTTTTTTAATGGATGGTATATAGGGTAATTCTGAGATGGCCCAGTAGAATATTTATTACGCCACTTGAATTTTGCGCCCGTTTAATAAAAATGACAGTGGAAATATTATTGAATGTGTTTAAAACAATAAATAGGTAACTTATTATGAAAAGAATTTTTCATCCATGTTAGAAATGTTTCAACGGTTTTTAGTTGTGTAATTTTTAATCTAGAATTAGAAAGTAATCTTCTATTACTGCATTTTTTTATTGGGTAATGAAGGATATGTGGTGCACGTGGTTGCGGACGATCTGCAATTTAATTTATAAAAAAATTGTTGACCATTTTGGCTCATTTTTGTTCGGGAGGGATGACTCATTATGGATAATTATTGATATTAATTAAATAATTTTTAGATACGCCCACCCAATATAAGAGAAAATCGACTCTTCAAAGAGGTAGATGGACTATACAACAACTTTTATTGGCTGCAGAAGCAGTTAATGCTGGAAATATGGGTGTCAGAGAAGCATCCAGAAATTTCAACGTACCAGCTGCTACACTGAGTAGGCGCTTGAAAAGTGGAGACTTTAAAAAGAAAAAGTTGGGTCCATCTTGTTTGCTTGGTATTGAAAATGAAAACAAGTTAAAAATGCATATTAAAAAACTACAAACGTTTGGTTTTTCTCCCAATCAAGACTCAGTGAGATCGATGGCGTTTAATTTGGCAGAACAATTAAATATTAAAAACACATTTAATAAAGAAAAAAGATTGGCTGGATACGACTGGTTAAAGATGTTCCTGAGCCGACATCCCGAACTAAGATTTCGAAAATCAGATGGTGACCTTTTGACTCGTTCTCAAAGGACAAACATAGCAGCAGTCGCATCTTATTTTACACTTTTAGAAAAAACACTAGAGGAAAATAATTTATTTAATAAACCAGGACATCTATTTAACGTGGATGACTTGGTTCTTCAATTAAATAATAGGCCTGGGAATGTCATCGCACAAAAAGGCTCTAAAGTTGCTACAAGTGTCGCATCGACAGAAAAAGGCGAGACGATAACACTTATTAGTTGCTGCAATGCCGAGGGTTATTATCTTCCACCAGCCTGTATCTTCAAGGGAATAAACATAAAATTAGAATGGGAAGATGATATGCCGCCTGGTTCTGTAGTTTACATGAACGAAAAATCAGCGTACATAAGTACGAATTTATTCTTTATATGGTTAAAGACTCACTTTTTACCTCACAAACCAATCGGAAAAGTAATTTTAATTTTAGACGGCCATTCAACACATTGTAACTCTGTCGAAATGTTAGAGTTTGCGGATAAACACGACATCATTCTATTGTGTCTGCCTAGTAATACCACACAGCATCTCCAACCTTTGGATCGCGGATTTTTTAAAAGTTTTAAATCCAATTTTAATAATGCGTACAATAAGTTTTTGAAATCAAATCCGACCCAGATAATAACAAGATTACAATTTGGAACTTTACTATCAGACGCTTGGTCCAAGTCCACAACCATACAAAATGCAGTTTCTGCTTTTCGAGACACAGGCATTTGCCCATTTAATTCGAATATAATACCTGAATATGTATTACGTCGCGACGAAAACTGATCTAGATAAACTTTGTTTCAAAACAGCAATTGATGAAAGTAATTTTGAAAAAGAGCTTAAAGAAGAATATGAACAAAAATAGATTTACCTGATTGTTTCTAAAATCAAAATAAAACGACTCCATTAATACAATCACCTCGAACAATATTGAATAAACCAAATCCCGTATGCAGGACTTTCAGCAGTTGTTGTAAAACAAGTTGCAACTATTTTGGCTCTTGCAGAAACAATTGAAAAAAGAAAACACACAGAAAAAAATAAAACGGACAAAAGAAATTTTTAAGGAAAACAATCAAACCGGAGCCATCAGGGAAGCAACAAAGTAAAAAAAAACAGTTTTTATTTGCTCATCAGATGAATCTTCCAACGACTGTCAACCACAAGCGTTTAATAACAATGCCCAAGACGACGACAACGCTAAAAGATCAGGATGTGTCGAACAATACAGTAAAACGCCAAAGGGCCATGACTGGATTAAATGCATCAATTGCCCATCGTGGTTTCACGAGAGTTGTTCGAAATATATGAATTTATGCCAAAGTAGTGGCAAAGTTCCATGTAACTAAAATGATTTTTGTGCTGGGCCATCTCACCCAGATAACACGGTATAGATGGCCCAAACTAACAATTTTGTAAAACTTTTTTCATAAAAAAAATATAAAAGTTTATTTGGTTTCGTATTTAGAATATATTTTTAAATAAGCTATTGTTTTAAATAAAAAAAAAGTCTTAACTTTACAGTGTCGTAAAATAATGTATATCAAATTAAATAAACAAAAATGGGCCATCTGTCCTGGACTTACCCTATAAGGAGATGTTGGTTGAAGGTAGGATTAAAGTTGAGACATTGTTCAAGGTGGGATGAGAATCAACACTTGAGTAAGTATTATCGTTATCTCGAAATGCATCTAACTTACTCTGGTACTGCATAAAAGTGTTCACCCACTAAGTTCATTTGTATGTTTGTGCTATGATGCATAATGTGTCATTCTGTTCAGCGTTACGTGCCCTATTTTTTGTATGTCCGGTATTAGCGGGCACTTTTACGTTACTGAAAATTATAGTATACAGTGTAGACCATAACGAAAACTTAAAATTAGGTGACTAATAAATTAATAATAATTTTTATGTTTCTTTACTGATAATATATTAATATGTTTAATAATTATGGAATAACGTTAAACGCTTTTTTAATATTCTAGTAGATATTGTTCTATTTAAAAAAAAAAAAATAGGTTATGCCGAAGTGTCCTGTTTATGAACATGTGTCATTTCAAACAGCGAATTAAGAAGAAATGTAGTTACTTTGCAGTGGTAAACTAGATAACAATATTACATATTATATTTTATTAAAATGTTACAAAATAATAAATAATTTTTTACTCTAAACATATGTAATCTTATTTCAGGTATGTTGTGCTACATGTTAGAAGATCAACGTCATTTTATTTCGAAACAAATTGGGCGTCTCACTGGGCATTATAATTGTTTGTCTAAACAAATTGGCGAGATTAGTGGACAACTAACAGAATTAACACAACAATTGCAGGATAATATTGTTAGTAATGTGGACATTAAAAGTCATATTGACAATAATGATTTTCCATTCCCCTGTCTTAATATTTTGGAATTTGAGAGGCTTGAAGATAAAATCAAGACTGACGGCGATTTTTGCAAAAAAATGGTAAATGGACAGCATTTCTTACTTATAGCGCAGTCTTTCTGAAAATGGTAGATTTAATATCAATTGATGCTTACAGTCACGAAGCTTTCTCCATGTCATAAATAAAAGATTGTCAATGGCAAGGAACGTTGGTGAAATATTAAGATATTGCATTTCACGAGATTTGGCTCTGACGTTCAATCCAGTTAAGGCAACGGAAGGGAAAACAAACGTGTTCAAAGATACGAGTCTTTATCTACTAATAAGAGGTATAGTTACACGTAAAACCTAATTTTATGTTTAAGGAACAGAAAATTTAATAACACAAACAACATTCCAGAAACATTAATCAAGATTTATTCCAAGCCCGGAGAGGAGCCAATACCGGAACATAAAATTATTGACGCGTTAGCATCAGTCTTACATAACTGTAAAGATTGGAACGGTGGGCGTACGAAAAGAAAACTGCAATTGCACAAAGTTATGCAGGGGCAACCACAATTGCACGAAAGGGAATTTACCTAGATCATATTAATTTAGAAATATGTTGGTATAGGTACTATTACTAATTTTAATACTTTTTAGTAATATCAATTTTTTAGTGTGTATAGGTATTGATGTGTTTTGATCCGACTTTCTGCATGGTTAGAATTTATTTATTTAAGACCTTCAAAATTTTAGATACCATTTAGGAACCCGGTCTCCTAAATTGTGCCGGGTTGTGTCCATAATTGTATATACATAAATAATTAAAGACAAGTACATATTATAAGTTTTTTAATATTTATTTATTATATGTTAACAAAGTTTAAGAATACATTTTACAATACACTTTATTCTCTTTCTATAAAACAAATATGGAGAAATACTACAATAATGCTAATGATAAAGCATTTTATTACCTAAATTCAACTACTTTATGAGCCTGCGTTAGGTATAAAGTTACTTTTACACACAACGGTTTTTATCGTGGTCGTGTACGACAATGATATTGTAGTCAGTGGTAAAACTTATTTTACGACACAACTACGGCACGAGGGGGCCAAAAATCGCGCCTTTGTGTGTGTGTGTGAAACAGTATAACTTATGCCTCGAATTGGCGAGCAATAAAATTGCGACACTTATTGCAAAAGTTGGTATTGTAAACATAAATGAGTGCAAATCTATACATCCACAATGTTGTAAAAATTGTGTCTGAGACCAGAAATTTTTGCCGTGTAAACAGTGAATTTCCTAATCTCAGAAAGAACGAGTTACTTTCAGATATGCGAGGAAGCGATATTTCTTTCGTAAGTACGTTGCGATTTTATTGTGCAATGAATGTCTCAATTTTATTGCTCGTGTATTCGAGGTATTAGGTTATCGCTTACGGTTATCCCCACCTTTGGCAAATGTGTGCCTCACGAGGCAACCTTACCGATGCACTAATATAATAAATAGTTATACATCTTTTGTGGATCGCATCGTATTACTTCGTCCGATCTGCACGAGCAATGGGACTAAATCCAAAAGGAACCTTACTGGTACCGAATCAAACATTCTATTCGGGGTTATTGCCCGACCTAAATAATTAATTGCTATTGCAATGTTACAAGTTCGTGATTATTAAAATAGAATTGAAGTGGGTTTTGTATTTTATAATATGTTTTTGTTACGTACATCACCAGAGTAAAAAAAACAATACTAAGGAGAATCTATGTGTATATCAAACAAATAATACTTTTTATGTTCAAAATTATATAAATTGAACATCGAACTTATCTAAGCATTATAGAAAAACCGTGATTCATAAGCTAAACAAACTATATGTATTATATTATAATTATGATTATCAAAATGTGCAACAAAATTTTGGTTTAAAAATGTATAAATGGAGAAAATTATAAGTCTTTCTTTGTTTTAATATTATTTTCAACTACGATTGCAAGTAAATAGACAAACTTTAAGTCGCATTTTGCAATTATTTTGTACAAATTGTCATTTTAATTCAAGGAACAAATGGTAAAAAGCCTGATATTTAAATGCGAAATAAAACAAATAAACTTACAATCTGTAATAAAAAACAATTAGGTAATTATAAAAACAATTATCCATTGATATTTTAAACATACAGCACTATCTCGGCATGTTACGAGCTCAGAATCTTAGAAATTATGAATTAAAACTAATAATGAAAATTTTCATTTTAATAAAACTTTTCTATATTACACGTTTTACCTATTTTTACATACACACTGACAAACCTTCACATCAATACTTTGAGCCGAGACACGACCGAAACTAATGTGCCTCTCAGTATTTTACGAAGTTCCTGAATCCTCGTAGCATGCCGGGGCAATGCTGTATATTGAATATTTTTTAGCCTAAAAAATGTAAATTATAGCTTATTTAACTGCATGTTTTAGTAACTGCTACTCTAATTTTGTACTGATGGTTATGGTTCGCTTCATCTTATCTACAACTAAATTCAATTAAAAAGCCTCTTAATTAACATATACGTAAGTAACTGAAACAAACTAAAAAGGTCAAAAAGTATGTTTAATATTTGTCCCTTTTAGATGCTCGAAGTAATTGGCCCGCAAGTTTGGCAGTTCCTATAATTTCATCGAACGGTACATACGAAGAGATCACACTAAGCTTGTCGTCATTAACCCAATCGGCTAAAAGTCTGAAGTCTTCATCTTTTGATGGTACGGGTTTCGACTGTCCAGATTGTGGCCGGATTTATAAATTACGAAGTTCCTTACGTAACCATAAGAAATGGGAGTGTGGTAAAGAAGCCAATTTCAGTTGTACTTTCTGTTCCTATAAATCTAAACAAAAAATTCACATGCGACGACATATCGAGAGGATTCACTCTTCTGCGTTTTTCAATTTTGTCAAAGCTAAAAAATTGGAAACATAATTTCTGACAGGGTTTTACTATTGATATAAAAGTTACTATTTTTTTTAATATATATTTTTGTAAGTAGGTTAAAGTAAGTGAAGCGATCAATTGTTAATATGGTTTATACAACCTGAAAGAGAATTACACCGAAATATGTTTTAAGGCATAAACGTACTAAATCAATTAATTTAGTTTCACAAAGATACGTTCTTAACTTATACAACTTATGAGGGAACTAATTTGAATCTTGCAAAATGAAAATTCACTAGTTTCGTATAGTTTTTTACATTGAATACAATTCTGTTATATTTTCTTTACACAAATCTTTGTGTTTAAGTAAAACGCTAGAAAATTTTATACGTTATATGTATCAAGTAAGGTATTTTAGGGATAATCATTTTTACTACTGTAAGCTTTGCGTTTTTCTAAAATCAGTTTTAATTTTAAAAAAAACCAAGCAAATGGCTCTAAAGATAAAAAAAAGTCGAGCTGACCAGTCTAAATTTTAGCCTAAACCGACGAGGAATAAAACATGAAATGTGCAGAATGCATTATTGAACTATTCGGTTTACGCAATTTGATTATTTAAAAAAATTTGTATTTTGCAAACGAAGCCTTGTTGAATTATATTGGAATTCAGCGTCGAAAATATTATAATATACATACTGAATTTTGATACCGACCCATGTCTGAATTTTCATACACAGTTTCCTCGTTAACGTTTTTATACTTGAAGACACTAAAATGATATTTGGCTTTAGAAAAGCTTTAATGATATAATAGCTTCCAAATTATAGAGTAGATATAGATTTACTCTAATTTGTATAATTTTATTAAAGAACAGAGAGGTTTTAACACTTTTTAGGCTTGCACCCTTCAAATGCCTTAAGTTATTATTAAAGTTGATCATTTTGTGAGAGTTATATTGTGTTTAGCTTAGCTGTGTTTATTTAGTAGGTAAATATAGAGATAATTTAAAAAAGTGAATTATACAAAAAAAATAAAAATGGATAGTGATCATAAAAAAATTACATATCTATTGAAGTGTTGGTGATAGAAAAATCAGGTAATTTTAAAGTATTAAGGATAGTGATTTTTTTATTCCTATAAAAATGATCTAAATATATAAGTGATATTTTTATACTCGTAAACGTAGGTACTCATATTTTTTTCTATATATATTCGATTTTTAGTTTTTTAAATTATGCTTGTGTAAAAAGTATGTGGAACTTTGAGGGGGGTAGAAGCACCGGTTTTGGACACTGTACCAATTGTGGACATTTTCCATTTTATTTTGACAAATGTGAAATATAAGAATTATTGATCCTGCTATAAGTATTATTAATGTATCTTTAGGTACGATAGAAACATCAATGATGTTTTTTTCGTATTTTTCAAGTTATTTTATCAAAATTACTCACGTGTCTAAAACGGGACATAACGTGTTCAAAACCGGTACTTTTACCCTAAACCTAGACAATAGAGCCTCGAATTAATTAACAAAATAAACAATTTTGAATTTTAAAATACAGATTTATTCATATGAATATCTATCCATAATTACAGATGAAAGCTTTATTTTCGAAAGACTACTTATTATTTGTTTTATTTATGAATATGTATATGTATTATTTACAGCTTATTTGTGTATAATGCTTAAGGTGCCTTGCTTTTCATAACTTTAGCTGTACATCAATACCTCGCTATACGACCGAGATACGTTCTTGTAAAGGTCGGCGGCAAAGTGAAATGCTGTATAACGAATCGCGAAGCGGTACGGCCATTTTAGGTCGCATGACAATAAACATACACAAGGAAATTCTTGCATTCTTGACTGTATTGAAAAATTGTAGGATGTACATCGAAACTTAGTCATAATTACCCAAGTCCGTTATAGCTAAAAGTTATATAAAAAATGGTGTATAGCAAGGTATAGGTGTATTTAATTTGAGTTCCTAAAAAAACTCATAATTATATCATGTAATTAATCTGTACTCACATTTTTTGTATTTTGTATAATAAAAGATGCATTTTTAAAGCAAATCTAAGTAACTGCAGGAACTGAAAAACTTATTAGCATATTTAGAAAGAAATCAAAGTTTGTGGTTTAACTTTTTAACGGTTTCAAAGAAAAGTAGAATAATTATTCTTAATGTTCAACTCTTACAAAGGATGAAAAGTTGGATAATAAAATTAATATAATTTTAACATTTTATATAATTATATGTTTTATTGCTTTTTATGTATTTACGAAGTATTAATTTTTATTATCTGGTTTTTTATTAGAAAAAAGCACAATACAGGTATTTGGTCGACTACTGTTGAATATTCTGTACAAAAATTGGAGTTTAACTTTATATGCATGTGGAATTCATTATTCCATATTGTGTTGCAATGATAACTAAAAGTTTAAAACCTAAGTAAAATTTTAAGTAAAAAATCGTTCCTACTTTGAATGGAAAATGATGGTGGTTTTTTTATTTATTTCAATAAATAAGTATTTTCTTTGTAAAAAATAATTTGATTATATTTTCAGATAAATCAAAGAATATATGGGGGCAATGTCAATTAATTTAATTTATCTGTGAAAAATTATACAAAAACATGAAAACGTTACGATTTTATCAACTATTATATTTTCAGTTCTTCTAGACTAATATTTTTATTTTTCTAAAAGGTAGTGTAATATTACTTTTATATTTACGGATTGTTTAATATTAATTAATTTAATATTTTAGAAAAACATCCTGCCGGGGTTTTAATAATAATTTGTGAGTTTCCAGAAAATAGGAGGTACCACAAAATCTAATCATTTTGATACAGGTGTTATTTGTGTTCAAGTGTTATTAAAAGAAATCGTATTAATATTAAAATTGGATATTAATGAATAGTTACAAATCAAATTCAAAAAATACTGTGTGGGTCTAATTTCATGCAGTAATATCAACAGGATAATTGTTTGCAGTAGTTTTATAAATTTAATCTAAGTTGATGTCGTAAGATGTGTTGGTGTTCTACAAACGCATGATATTTTTTGTAAATTGTAACTACATATAGATGTGCAGTCTACAGCACGTTAAGACAGCGTTTGTGCATAAAATATTCACCACACTTATGGGCGGTTAATGTCTTAATTGTATCAGTAATATACCATTTTAATAAATTGAATTCTTTTAGGTTTTGAATGTATCAGATGCGGGAAATCCTATAGTACAAAAGCTACTTTAAAAAGGCATTTTATATACGAATGTGGGAAAGAAAAAACCCTTCAGTGTCCTATATGTCATTACAGAGCGAAAAGGAAAGATAATCTAAAAACACATATTTATAAACTGCATCAGTTGCCACCGACACCTGACAGTTTTTAATTTTCTAGGAAGAAAATTACATTTGTTTGTGATATTTAAAAGGTATCAAAAATTTGTAAATGGACTACCATTTTTTTACATTATTCGATGTACTACACGTAATTGGTGAATTAATAAAATTAGACAAATAACATTAAACTGGATTTTTACGATGTTGTCCCGAGTCGAAATTTAGCGTTTTAATAGAGCCTCAAAAGTCTCATTCCCTTTGATCTTTTTTCGGATCCTTCATATTCAAGTCCTCAATAGCGTCTCAAAGTCCTCATTTGAAAACCTAACGTCCAAAATTGGAGGGCCTATTCGAATTGTAACTCCTCAATAGCACCTCAAGTGTGCAAATCGTCGAAAAACCGTCGGTTTGAGGTGTTATTGAGGTCCTAAATTGCATTGTGTTTATGTATTTTTTAAAATTGGAGGCTCTATTGGAGACGTTAAATTTCGACTAGGGGTATTTTTAAATGTAGATATATGTGTACATTCTACCAATTTTGTTTGGTTTTAACCAGTGATCAACTCATGGGGAGGTCTGCCAAGCTTTCCCCCTTCCCCAACAGGATCCACTGAAATCCAATATAAATAGCGTGTTATTTTTTTTAGAAACTTGTGAAAAATAAATAGAGCTCACCCAAGAATTCAATCAATTCTAGGTGCGCCACCGTAGTATTTAAATTAAATTGATTATTGAAAATCTTGCTTAAAGTGGATTGCGCACATTCGAGTTCCAAATAGCACATTTCCTATTTCGGAAAAACAAAACAGGTCGCTTTGCATCGTACTTTATTTATGTCTCGCTCGAAAAGGTGCACATATCTTGTATCGATTGAGTATACAGGGTGTCAGAGGAATAGGTACTGAAACTTAGCCGATTGGTACTTGACACCAATGTAAACAATAAAAGTTTATGCAATATATCTTAAATCTAAAGAATTTTGAAAAAAATGCATTTTAATTTTCCAGTAAATGTCACCATAGCATCCTCTTTATATGGTCATTTAGTACGTGTTGCATTGCTAATTTATTTTATTGTGTGAATATTATGTCTCAGTATAAACGTCGATTAAGATTGTTTATTGCACATTTATTGTATCGTTTAGATATAGTGTTTCAGAATAAAAGTGCGAAATTTTGTTATTGCAATTATCTTATGTTGCCCGTGAAGTGATTAATATAACCAGAATGATTTCACTTTTCAATTTTGGAACCAAACCTATTTTCCGTATTTCATATCCGATTTCTATGGTTTTTTTTTATTAAAAAATTGTTTTTTCTCCATATGGCTTTACTGGCATCGTTATAATAGACTGGAACGAATATTTTCTAAATAATAAAGTATTTATTACACATTGTTAAATTGAAGTTTACGATATCATAACTCAAAAATATTACAAATAAATTTTTAGGGTGTATTTTTATTCAGTTAAGGATCATTTATAAGTTAGTTAAGTTCCAGTACTTATTCGTGTGGCAGACTGTAAGTATAGTAAGCAGCTCTTTTTAAATTTAAATTAAAATTGAAATGTGCCATTTAAACTCCAATGTGCACACTCGGCTTTAGGCACACAGTAAATATTTTGTTTTCTAAACTTTAAATAAAAATAAGTACGTATTTCGATCATCCAATAGCCTGTTCAGGACTGCACCCTATACAATGAAATAAAAATAATTTTCAAGGTCAATTTGTTAATTTAAAAAAAAAAGAAGAATGTTTTTTTGTAATTTATTGTAAAATAACCATAGTCTTCTCCAAAAAAATTCTGGGTTTGCCAGTAGCTGTAACAGGTTTACAAGATAACATTTTATTGAAAAAAGGTAACAGTAACACATTCAAAACTTATTTGAATTTATTACTTTTATTATTATAACTATATTTATTTAAAATCAATAATAATTTTTGTTCATTTGAAATAAATTGTATATCGAAAAGTCACGATTATCACCACATTCGTTATTATGAATCAAGAAGAAACTGAAGAACTTAAGTCAAAAAATTATTAGAATTATTTAAATTTCGTGCTATAAACCCTGCAAGCATCTAATAGACAATAAAAACTATAGCGGTTGTAAGACGACTGTAGTTACTGAAAAAATCAGAATATTGAAAAAAAAACAAAAATATCTACATGTGAAGGAAATAACGACTGTGATATCATCTGCATTGTGTAAGACCAGCACTCTTTCTAAACATTCAATCAAAATTAATGACTTCTGGTGATAATAGAAACAGTGCCTAAAATAAATATTGGTTTTTAAATTTATATACTTACTGGGTTCTCTTTTTGATATACCTACATATAGTTATTATTTGCATTACAGGAATGTTTAGTCACAAACCACTGATGTCAGAAACATCAGTTATATAACTACAGATTTAGTCCAGCAGACATGGTTTTCATAGATAACTCACCCCTGATTATAGTATGATTTGATTACATGAATCGTATTCAATATTAGTTATTCTTTCAATAAAAGCACAAATTGATCAAAGGGAGACGAAAAAAAGGGTCCTTTTGTTATCGAACTCTAGCATTACAAACATTTGATAAATGAAAAATGGCATACAGAATTGCATCAACTAGGTTTCTTTTTGATTAAGGTTGATCTGCTTTAAAAGTTTACATTACATCTCTATAAGAGATTAGAAATATTGTACTTTAAGAAAGAATGCACTGAGGCTGTAAACCGGATATAAGGCTTCTAACAGCTGCCAGTATGCCACTTCTCAAATGTAATCCGAACTTTAACGTGTGGAGCTACAAGTACATTACAGTCAAAGCTCCTTATTCACGTTTCCGTCATTTGCGTTTTCAGTATTTGCGGATGAAAAAATTGCGATCACTTGTATTCGCGGCTGAATATTTCTTTATTCGCGAACCAAAACTAACGATACTCAAATTTTGGTCCTTAATAAGTTTCCTGGTGTCAGGTCGTGTAAATAGTCCCTCCGAAAAATTGGGAAAACATAAACATAGATAATTGAAAGCATCTCTGTTTCCTCAATGCCGTAACAAATTGTTTTATAAACCCTAATTTGATGTGAACTGACAGAAGCAATACTTTGTTGAGGTCGATGAAATTTGGATTAATGACATTATTTTTTCAATTCTTTTCTAATTGCACAAAGAGTAATAGATTACTGTTTCAAATATAGTGGAAATATTTAATTAATTTATTCGAGTTTCTTGATTTCTAAGCATTTATATATGAATACTCAAAATGTAAAAAACGTAAAAACGGTATCCGTAATCAGCAGGGCAAAATGCATCAGTTTCAGTTAAAATTATGTAAAATATTTTTCTGCGATCATGTCTATTGTTTTATTTTGTTATTTATTGCACTCCCCTTACTTTTCGGACATCATCCTTCCATCGTGTTTTTGGTCTTTCTGGGTTCCTCTTGGTTGGCTGTGATCGCCACTCTGTAACCTTTCTAGTCCATCTTCTACCTTCTGTTCTCATCAAATGTCCAACCCATTTTTACTTCTGACCTGTCACATATTGTACCAGGTGTATCACCCTTGTTTTTCTTCTGATTCATTCGTTCTTCTTTCTGACTTGTAGTCTTATGTTCCGCATTGATCTTTCAATTTTCCTCTGTGTAGTCTTTAATTACTCCATCAACCTTTATTTAAGTTCCACGTTTTTGTTGGATAAGTCATAATCGGTAAGACGCATTGGTTTTAAACTTGAATTGTTGCGGAAAGTTGGATTTAAAAACACTTTTAAGTTTTCTTACTAAATTGTTTTTAGTAATTTTGAAACACATCCCTTATAATTCCAAAAAAATTACCATTTTGTATTTACGGAACGTATCTCGCGAATAAGGAACTTTGACTGTATGTTACTTTCTACTCGAATTATACAGTTGTCTGCTGTATACCTATATAATTATGTACATACATAGAATAATGAGCTAAATTATCAGAGGTGTTTTACCTAACTTGTGACCTTAGCCTCCAAAATTTATTTTTGTTTACGATATAATTTAAAACCAAGCATTTTGAAATATCCAAAGAAGGAAAGTGCACTGAAACACCTTAAATCATAAACCTGTTTAATCCTACACATGGATATCATAATGCAGCTCGTCAAATAATTGAAGAGTGCGCATCCACAAAAAACTAGTGGTATGAAATAGTTTCTTACAATTTATGTATGTAGGTATACAGTAGCGCCCAAAAGTGAGTGCCGAAACCGTTTTTCACGCATAACTTTTTGCAATTTCGGCCAATTTACTTCAAATTTCAGTATATTGTACAGTTTGATGTTGGAAAATATTATTAATAGTTAACTGTTGCGCAGATACAGTATTTTAGGTTATGTTCCATTTCTACTGCAATAGTCATTTTTTACATATTCCGCGCCGTCACATTATTGGTTTTTTCTTGAATATTTGGATTATTTTTTTTTGTGTTCAGTAACAATTGACCAAGTTTTAACAATGCCAAGGGTTGAAACTTCTCCAGCCATTCGGAAAGCAATTATAGATATGAAAAAGTCTGGCATGAAGGCAGCTGCCATTTCAGGGATTCTAAAGATGCCAGCTCGTACTGTCTCAAGGATTATTCAAAGGTTTGATCAGAGAAATTCTGTTGAGAATGATAAAAGAACTGGTAGACCACGTGTTATTTCTTCCCGGCTTGATACACGCATTGTTCGTCGCTCCAAAGCGGAGCCGACTCTCTCAGCTGTGGATCTGGCAGCAGAATTCAATCAAAGTGAAGGTCTAAATATTAGTCGAATGACAGTTTCCAGAAGATTGAGTGATGCTGGTTTGAATGGCAGACGTCCAGCTAAAAAACCTTTCATCAAACTCAAGAATCGAAAGGCTCGCGTGGATTTTGCAAAGCGGCACTTGCATTGGACAGCAGCCGAGTGGAGTCAAGTACTTTTCACAGATGAATCTAAGTTCAATCTATTTGGAAGCGACGGAATACAATACATAAGACGTCCTCCTGGAGAAAGATACAATTCAAAATACATAAAGCCGACAGTAAAAACATGGAGGTGGATCAGTTATGGTTTATGGAGCCTTCTCTCGTAATGGCATGGACCCCATCATTAAAATTAACGGAATAATGACTGGCCAAAGTTACAAAGATATGCTGACTAATGTCGTCTTACCATGGGCCCATACAAATATGCCTCCTAGATGGATTCTACAACAGGATAATGATCCTAAGCACACCTCCTCGATTGTCAAGACTTCATTGCAGCAGCAACAAATCAGGATTCTTCAGTGGCCCAGTCAATCTCCCGACCTTAACCCGATAGAACACTTGTGGGAAGAGCTGGCAAGACGTTGTCGAAACAAAAATATTAAGAATAAAGATGAAAAATTTGCCGAATTGGACAAGGAATGCAATGCAATGCCTGATTCAGTCTTTGAAAATCTTATTGATTCAATGCCATCTCGCTGTCAGGCAGTTATAAAATCTCGTGGTTTCCCAACTAAGTATTAGGCATTTTTATGATTATAAAATTGTTTTAGTGTATTGTTATAAAGTTATTTTTCATTAAATCGTTCTTAGTGTTCTGTTCTGAAAAATGCGTTTTTTACACAAATGAGTCTAAGCTCGTTTAACTACCGTAAATTTTTGTTTATCACGTTTTAAACATAATAATTCTTTTTCTCATACAAAACTGTATAACATACTCAAAAATGAAGTAAAATGGCCCATATTTTAAAAAGTTCTTCCCGAAAAATCATTTAGGCACTCACTTTTGGGCGCTACTGTATATTACAAAAACGATTTCTACGACATGTAATTATAAAATTAAAGGAATAATGCATTTCGGACCAAGTTACCAAATAAGTAATAGTATAACGACATTAATGCTAATCTAAAATTACATAGCATAAAACTGCGTATGTACTACGATACACTTATACGGGTATGTATACGCGCATCCCCACCACCCCACGTATGACGTTACTGCGAATCACGGACTAGATTCGATACATAGAAAACCTATACATAATGCAGTTTTAATCACGTTTTCATTCAAAAATGAGCATTGTATTTAATAATTGTTAATAAATAAGGATTGTTTAAGTAATCAATATTTCTGATTTTTAAGCTAAATTTTTGTTAAATTTTTAACGTGTAATTATTAAATGAAATGAAACGAAATCACACATTCCAACTCAAACAATTGTGTAGCAAAAGTATTATTTAAATTGGAACCACGATTTCTGCACTAAACCATGCTACGAATGAACTATATGGTTCACAAGTGACGTCACCTGCGCGATTTGACGCGATTGTGCTTCGAGACTAGCATATCGGTATAAGTGTATCGTGGCAGGTACATAATTGGTTTAAAAATTTTAAATCTATTATCATTTTTAAATTGTATTTCTTTCTATATTTCAAATGATATGAGGTGGTGGACTAAGTCTTCACTTTCAAAAACGCGACATGTGCATACATAGTTGGTTAGCATAGATAGAGTGACAGAGTTATAAAATTTTTGTTTTCTGAGAATTTATAATACAATGTTAAGAGCCATAGGAAAATATTTATTTTAAATCAGTAGTTGATTATCACGTAAGTGATATTGCTATTAATCATGACTTCAAAAACACTAGCCTCGATTTCTCATATGTATTCCACTACTTTCTTTGGCTAAAACAGTATTAATTTTTTTTTTTTTTTTTAGATTTTAAAACTAAAATTTGCGATGAACATACGCAATATTTGTAATTGTATTAATTAGTAAAACTATAATGTAATTACCAAGTTTGATATTAATAAATTATGGATGTAAAAAATTGCAAAAATCCTCATGTAAATAATCTGTAAATGTAATTATTTTTGTAAGCGAGGTGTTTGAATAATGTATAAAATAATTTTAATCAACAACATACAAATCGTTTACTAACACTTTTAAGTTAATTGAATCTCAAAATTTAAATTTATTTTTATTAATATCAATTTAATTACAGAATTTTTGGAATTGGATTCAATAATATTACCGGACGATAGCGAAGGTTTAATTTCGCTCCTTCAAAAATCACCACCACATTCGCCGCAAAAACAAAAAGCAAATAACTCTATGCGCAAATATAAAAAATTAAACCAAGACAAAGTTCGACCCGGATATAGTTCAGATTCTCAATTTGTGTGTCGACATTGCGGAAAACGTTATCGTTGGAAATCAACAATGAGAAGACACGAACAGCTCGAGTGCGGTGGAAAAGAACCAAAATATAAATGCCCCCTTTGTCCTTATAGAGCTAAACAGAAAGGCAACTTAGGCGTGCATTTTCGAAAACACCACTCTACTTCTTGATGACTAGTTAAAGTTAATACATCGACAATACTAAGTGCCTTATTTTTAAGAACCCTTACGCCAGTTGTGTCTTATATACAAATAAACCATTATCAGGCATATTAAACATAAGAGAGCAATAAAAGCCTTAGATTTTAAGTGGGTGGTTATTTTTTAAAAAAAGTTACAAATCTAAGAATGTATGTTTATAGAATATATTATTTTTTTAGTAATTTAAAAATTACAAATTATGAATTATAGTTGCAATGACATTGAAAAAGCCAAAATTTGGAGGAAACTTCAAAAGTAATACCAAAAATAATCATTTAAACGAAAATTTATTTTTCATGTGGTGCTTTAAAATTTTATTACGACAAATTTAGTTGCAAATGGTAACAATACTCGTATTTTTAATGTGTCATTGACTATTTCTAATAATTATATAAATATATTTACAAAAATGGGGATATTTAAAAAAATATATGTAAAAACGATACAAATTATGGCGGTACTTTATAGAATATTTTTATGTAGCTGAAGAAATTCATCTTTTGTTATTTAATTTATTAGTTTAAACTGAAAAGAATTTATGACTCGAAACTTGTATGTAGTTAAATTATGTCATTGTTATTCTTATTATTTTTAAGAATATTTGCAATAATCTATTATTTTAATATTTTATACTTAAAAAACGATAAGTTAGTTGGTTAAAAAGAAAATATTTAATTAATTGTAAGGTGAAGGCTGTTTATTTTGTTATTTATATTTTTTTTCAATAGTTATGTTTTTATGTAAAAGAGCACTTTTAGATACATATCGTACCTGCTATATTTTTATAGATAGTTAGATTTAATATTGGGATATTTTATAGAAATTCAGCATTTATGGTTGCATTAATTAATAAAATACTAATATGTCTTTAAGTTATTTATGTTTTTTTTAATTGAATAAAAGTTTATTTATCGCGTGCAGTATCGTTTTTAGTTGGCAACGATGTATTAAGCCCGCCGCACACGGTGCATGTTTTCGTGATATTTCGCTTGCTTGGAGTCTTGATAGCAGCTCTGCAGGTTTAGTTACAAGGTAGTGACGTCATTGATGAGTTTATTGAAGGTTGGATTTCAAGATTTCTCTGATAAAACATGTGCTATTTTTCGTGCAGAGCTGCCTGCAAGTCGAACACTAAACCAATCGGTAAACGGACTTGTGTGTAGTTTTTAGTGATCCAACAACTCTGTATACGGCTTCTTTAACAATGAAAATTAAAGTTATTATTGAAAATTATCTTTAAAACAATGCGGCCAAATGCTATAAAGTCAACGACATCAATATGGTCATAAGATGAAGTAATAGCTTATAAAAATGAATCATTTTTATATGCTATTAATAGTACTAATTATCACATGTTCAATGACCAACTAACGAGCACTGTCTGAAGCCAAACCAGCGAAGCTCCCTGCCTACCTTCGAGAAACATAGCATGTTCGCCAGCTTGCAAACGAAACCAGCAAGCAAACTATCAAAAAAACATGGACCATGTGCAGCGGGATGTAGTTCCATGAACTTGGATGATCTGCGAATTGTGCAAAACGAAAAGTAACACAAATTGCTCTTAGTTAAAGACACACTGAGTCAATTCTGATACTGGTACAATTTTTTCAAACATTTCTTACAGGAGTTTTTAATTTGTTTATTTTTTAGTGTAGTAAATGGACGAAAGCCAAGTTACGATTTCAATGTTAAAATTAGATCTTTCAACGTTTTACTTGTACTTTTTTTTTGACCAAGTATGTATTACTATTTAATATTTGATTGGTGGTTTTTTTTACAAAAGCAATAAAATATATATTTTTTACAAATTCTTAATATCCGTCGTTGATGAAATGTTTCAATAGCAATAAAAGTTAAGAGAAGCCAATAAAAAATAAAATCTGTACGATAAAACTATTGGGCGAGGAAAACGAAAAAAATAACATAATATTAAAATATTATTTTTAGTTTCAAGGGTTGCTATAGAAAGGCTTGTAGTACGAAAGGAGCGTCCAAAAAGGCAAACCAATGCTTTCTAAGAATTATTTAAAAACACAATTTCAAAATTTTAAAAACTATAAACATTTTATAAAAATGCGATGCTAGTTAACACTTATTCGTACAAATTCATTTTAAAGGGGTAGAAATTTCTAAATTTTGCGACCTTAAGACGACGCTGCGCAAAAGACAGGAATGCGTCTTAACTTGCATTATCGAAATTTTTGAAAACGCCTAAATAATTAAACTGATTACACCACTCAACAGAACTACTTTTAGGATTTCGGTTTTTATAGGTTTGTTCCTGCAGCAATTGCAAAAGGTTTGAAAACTTTTATGCAAACTAGTACCAAACTAGAAGTTGGTCACAAATTTGTTTCTGCTAGAGCATAGAACATAAAAAATAACTGCGAGGTGACTTATATCAGCCAATTCTACAAAATTTAATTTACTTAAACTTCATTCAGCGCGTGCGCAAGCGTCGGACAGTTGGCAACCGTTTGTGACTGCTGCACGAACAAACCTAGTATTAAAGTTAGTTTTTTAATTATCGTTTACAAGTAAATGTGTAATTTTTAAAATTTATAAAGATTCTATTAAAACTACTCGTGGAAAAGTAAGTTTACTGTGTCACTAATTATTCTTTGTCTGACAATACTAATATGTTTTTTTCAGGTATAATATATGCCTCTAATATGCAAGAATACAGAAAATTAATACCATTCAAGCTAGGATTAAGATATGGATGTCTATACTGTTGTAGAACTTATAAAAGGAAGTAAACACTAGGAAGGCATTTACGAACTAAATGTTTTAAATACTTAAAAAATCGTTAAATTCATTGATTAACTTTGTAACGTATTTATAGTTAAGATAATGAAATGTAGCTGATCTCCAATATGTAGATATAGTAAAAAAATATACTTCCACGGTTAAATTAAATTCATTATTTTTTAATATTTTTATTAAAGAAGCGTAAATTAATCAACTAATAATGATTGCTTTAATATTTACTCGAGTCATATAAGAACATTTTTTTTGTATTTTGTGGTGGAAGTTTTAACCCAAATTTATTATATTTTTCTGATATTAAGGAGTATTTAGAAAATTATAAGATTTGTGGTTTTTTTATTTACCGAATTTTGATCAAAATAAATACTATTACAAATGTAATTTCCACTTTGTTTAAAACATAGTTGAAACATATTAAACGGACTTATTTTTAACTGGTTCGTTATATTTTAAAGTTCTTAAATTAGAACCATATGTTTTCTTATCAACTCAGATTCCATTAGATATTATGAATTTTTGGTTACTTCGTCACAATTATTCTTCTTTACTTTTTTTTTATGTCTGTATCAGGTTTAGGCGATTTTCCCGCTTGAAACTTTGTTGATTATGATAATTAATTATTACAAACAATTATTAAAAAGTGCAGTCTTAAATAACAATATTATTAAACTATATTTGTTTTGCCCTTTGAGATTAATGCAATAGTAAAAACTAACTTAAATTAAAGGATTAACCATTAAATCATTACACGTCTTAGTTAAATATATTATTTATCATCATACAGTAAACGAAAATATCAAAGCAATTGATAATATCAATAATATGTATCAAGAACTTCAACAAAGAAGAATAAAAGAATTATATATATCTTATTGTTAAGCGTGAAGCCTAATAAAAAAAATCATCAAATTAAGCAATGATATTGTGACGAACTTGAGTTACTGCAGTTTTCCAGAAAATCTTAGAAGACTATGCATATCTTATACTTTAAACGAGCTATTCTTGTATATATTATACATACGTTTCTCGGAAATGGCTCTAACGATTTGGATGAAATTTTGTAATTATATGTATAATGTTTTACTCTCTAAAAGCTAGATAGCTGTCAGCAGTGAAAAAATGTATTTTGACACAAAAATATATTTTTGTACGGCATTTCGTAAAATATTGAAGTAACAGTAGGCTAAAATATTCGTGCATTGATACACAACAACAGATGGCATTACATTCATATCTATACGGGGTGTCCCGTCACTCGATAGCCATAGCTTACGAGCGTATTCTTTTGACAATTTTAAATCTAAAGTGCTTTATACACTTTTGTCCAAAATTCAATAGTTAAAGAGTTCTGGGCACTATTAAATTTAATAGTAAATTAATTTGGTAGGCCATGTAATTCTTTTGTCATATTGTTATTGTCACATTGTTTATTCTTTATTTTTGGGGACACATGAAAAGTCTAGTGTATTCAAATAAACCACAAACCAGAGATGAGTCAATTCAAAATATTATGGCAACAGCTGCATCCATACGGGACGACCCAGATACTCTTCAGAGAGCTACATCTTCAATTATTAGATGAGTCAAGAATGTGTTGTGAGGCAGCCGAGGGACATTTTGAATCAAAACTTGAACTAAATTTGAATTAACAATAAAAAAAATTAAATTAATAAAACATTACATTATTTTATTTATTAAATGTAATAGTACCCATAACTCCTTAACTCAGTGGTTTCCAACCTTTTTGTACCTGCGCCCCCCTTTAAAAAAAATAATTGTTGCGCCCCCTTAATTTTTCTAACAATCTAATTTCATAAATACTCAACTGATATTATAATTTATTTAATGGGCTACAAAATAATATACAATATTATGTAAAAATATACATAAAATTTTTTTGATACCTATTCGACTTTTTTGGTTTGTATTCGAAAATGATATTTTGGAAACAGCTGCATGCCCCCCTTGCAACAGTCTTGCGCCCCCCTAGGGGGGCGCGCCCCACAGGTTGGAAACCACTGCCTTAACTATTAAGTTTTGGACAAAAGTGTATAAGGCAATTTTGACTAAATTTGTCAAATGAATACGCTCTTAAGCTGTGGCAATCAAACCACTGTGCGACCGAAAGGCATCACATTCTAACGGCAAATTCCAAAGCCGTCGAGCGAAGCTCTCTCCCAGATATGGTACTTATTATTGTTATTATTAACTGTTTTAATATTTTTATCTGCTGTTTGTTGATAAATATATTTAAGTTAAAAAATTCAATTTACCATTTACAAAACTCATAGCTTTTACTGTTTTACTACATCAAAAAGAAAAATTATAACATCTTATTTAATACTGTGGTTTTTAATAATAAATTATTAATTTGTTTTAATTTTAATAATTATCATAGTTTCAAATATTTAATTTATGAAAAGATTCAATCAAAAATAGTAGGGGTGAAGGGGGTCAATTGAACCACGGGGCAATTGAACCAGTGGGCTTAAATAATCGAAAAAATCAAAAAATGAGTCGTCCTCTCAAAATTGGTTTCGAATATGCGACAGCTTGGTTTGCACAAAATTTCAAATCATTATGATAATTTAATCTTTCAATATCGAGTTTTCGTGTTTTTTAGTATGTCAAAGTTGTTTTTCAGCTCTCGACAATTTTTTTTATAGTATTGTAATTTTCATGTTTAATGACAACATTTTAATTGTTATGTATTTATACATGCATATTATTTAAATTCTCTATCGATTCTTTGCAAAATAGTTTTTTTAATAATTTATTTTACACTAATTACTACAAAATCGTCATATGGGGTCAATTGAACCATCAATTTCGGGGGCGATTGAACCACTGTGAGCATCAGACTTGCGCGCGCATCTCGGCTTACAAATGAAAATATTCACAGGAATAAAAATGTAGCGTTTGTTGTTGTAGGTAAAGAAAGATCAAACTATTATTTATAATAAAAAATAATCTTTAATAATTGACTACTTTGCTTACATTTAATTATTTTTACTGCGTTGAGATTATAACCTAACAAGTTACCTACTAATATCAATGTCAAGTAAAAACGAGAAAAAATTTTAATATGAGTTAATTTCAATATTTGATATCTAAAAAAATTAAATAAAGTTTTATTTTTTTTTTATAGATATTAAAATACCTCGTCGAAGAATAAAAAAGACGCATCGAGGTGAAGTTTCTACTGAAACCTACGAAGCTGCTTGTAAACAAATTGTAGAAAATAAACAAAAAATAAGATATGTTGCTAAAACATTCAATATTTCTTACCCAACGCTACGACGATACCTCATTAAATTTAAAAATGGTGACAATTTAAGTGCTGGCTATCATCCTCACAATAAAGTTTTCACACCTGCTCAAGAAAATCTATTCGTTAACTACTGTTTATCGTCTGCTCAACTGTATTACGGATTAACAACAATTGATCTTAGAAAGTTAGCTTATGAATTTGCAGTAGCAAATCAAATAAAACATCCTTCATCTTGGGACACACACAAACAAGCTGGAATTTATTGGACCAAAGACATAATGAAGAGACATCCAGAAATATTGATAAGAGTACCTGAAGCTACAAGTCTTGCACGTGGGATGAACTTTAACAAGCCCAATGTCATCAAAAATAAGTAATATAAGGTTAAAGATTAAATAAATAATAATATCTTTATTGACAATATTTGTTTTTATGTTAGGCACTGTTGGTTCAATTAATCCCGACTAATGGTTCAATTGCCCTCACGTGGGGGACGATTGAACCATTCGACGACGTTGCACAATTGAATATTTATTGGAAATTTTTATTATTTGTTGACTAATTCACATGTCGAAAATGATAATGGATAAAATACACTATTGTTCCATGAAAAAAAAAATTATTTTGGTTTTATTCATCGAAAAAAAAATTCTTTAACATTTTTTGGTTCAATTGACCCCCTTCTTCCCTACCTACTATTTAGTAAAACATATTTCAAATAATATTGCATTTTTAATATTAAAATCGCCTATGACCTAGCATAAAAAACTCAAATTTAGAATCGAATTGCGAAGCTTTCGCAAAAGTTCGACCACAACGGTTTTTAGATTTTTGTTCAGTATGGTCGACACTATAAAGGCCATGTGTTAGATTGCGTGGGACTCACAATAATTTTGACGGTGGGAATTTAGATAAGACTAGGACAACGCCTTTGAATAACAACAGTCCCATGTGTATCTTAGAACAATAAATACAGTCGAACCTCGATAAGTCGAAGTTGAAGGGAAACTAAAAATAATTCAAGTTATTGATATAAAAATATTAACGTTGAAATAGACAAGTCATAGGGAAACTGGTTCGAGTTATCAAAAATTCGGCTTATTGAGGTTCGGCTTATAGAGGTTCGACTGTATTTAACATTTAAATTAATGATGTACATTTATTGTATTGATTTTTAGTATCTAGATATGAGGGGTTCTTATGTTTTTTAATTTTGTTGTTTCAATGGTGTGTTATTTATTTATGTGTGAGGATTATTTTATATTTTCATATCGTCTTTTTTTTTGTTTTGTTTTTGTGGGGATATGTTACATATTCCAAAAGTTACATATTAAAAAAAATGTATTTTAGGTTTTTATCCTTGTCCAAATTGCGGAAAAGTATATAAACTTATTGGATCGCTTCGGAGACACTTACGTTATGAATGCGGTCGAGTACCCAGGTCCATTGATGCTGACTACGATATTTCTCTGGAAGGTTATGCTTGTAGAATATGTGGCAGATCTTATCAGTATTATAGTTCAATTAAGAGACATATAAACTACGAATGTGGCAAAGATGCGACCATCCTTTGTCCTGTTGCTGGTTGTAATTACAGGGCCAAAATTAATTGCAGAATGCTCGAACACATTCGAATGGTTCATAAAATTCAATGTTAATTTTTTAGGGGAGTAAATTTCAGATCTAAATAGTATTTATTATAGTTTTCTTCTATTTAAAACAATGTGAAACGAATTAATCGATTTTCAATATCTTCTGTGATTTAGAATTTCTAATTTAGGTTACTTTCGAATTAAAAGAGTTAAGTTTTTTTGATATTTAAACCAAATTAACGGAATATATTTGTTTTAATTTATTAAATATTGTTTTTGTTGTGTTTTATATTTATGGATTTTTTTATTTTATTGTTTATTACAAGTTGTTGTTAAGTTAAATAAATTATTTGTAGGGAAGTTATCACAAAGTTGGTTATAATGCTATTCCATAATCCTGATAGTTAATCGAAATAAATTAATTTACTATTTAAAGCTACAAATTATCATTTCCTTTAATTAAATTAAAAATTTCAACTTTATGTAACCAAGTGACAAAATCAAATTATCACTTCAATAAAAGCAATTAAGACTAACTGATTGTAGAAAATAGTGTAAAAATAGCATAGTTGTACAAAAAAAAACTGGTGTAGGTTCGAAATATTACATTAAAAGAATAAAGTTATTGATACAATATTAATTTTCAGAATATGTCAATCCCATGCACATGCCAATAAAAGTAGAACTAACCGAAGGCGGAAAACTAAACTGGATGAACTTGTTAGATGAAACCAAAAAAAAGCAGACGAGAAGGAAACGTGGTAATTTTGCGTGCGTCGATTGTGGAAGATCCTATACAAGAAAAGATTCTCTGAAGAGACACGTCACTTACGAATGTGGGAAAGATCCGCAATTTGAGTGTCCTTTTTGCCCTCAAAAATGTAAACGCAAAGCCCATCAAATTAGGCATATAAAGAGAAGGCACAAAGACAAAATTGGCCTACTGGAAGAAAACAATCCCGATTTGTTTATTATCAAAAGTGATCCAAATTTTTAACCAACGCCTTTTGCTATTGTAATTTTTTTACGGCTAAGTGATATTTTTCTATGCAAAATTTTTGACCAAATCGATTTCAGTGTTAAAATTACTGATCGATGGGATATAATCACTAAATGCACATCACACATTAGTTGGAAGTTTATAAAGGAATCTAAGTATATATATATATTTGTTTTAATTTATAAAGGAGCTTGGTAATTGTTTATATATCTTACAAAAAAAAAATGAAATGGTTATAGGGTGCTAACCAAAAATACTCTTCATTATGAATAATGGTAATTTTTGAAACTTTCAAAATGTACTTGGTTGAAGTTTGTTTTCGTACTTTTCTACTAAAGATATCAAATTGGCAAAATTTAAACCAGTAGTAAATAAAAGCGTTTGTTTTTCTATTTATGGGTGAAATAACATTGTACAAAAGAACGTAATTGTCGCACTGAATTATTTATTACGAATTAAGAAACTGACATTCTAAAAATGTAACTTGGGTACGCTTATAAGAATAGTACTTATTTTTTTGGGATGTAGTTGGATAATAGGTAAGTCAGTTTTGAACTTAAGGCTTTCGCGGTTATTAATAATAAAATTAAAACACTTACCAGAATCGATGATGGATTCTCTGGAGCTGGCACTAGCACTGTCACTAACACTAACCTGATTACCGACACCAACACTAGAATTAAAGAACACCAACGGTGCGTCAAATATCGTAATTTTTCACAATCTGCTTTGGCAGAACATTGGTCTGAAACTGGACATCCAATTCTATATGACAAGGCCGAAAAACTGGCAACTGTGAAAGGATACTTTCCAAGGAAATATCGTGAAGGCATTGAGATAGGTAAAAATCCTAACAATCTCAATAGAGACCGAGGTTTCCAAATTAATCCTATTTGGCGCACTACCCTCCCCAAAATTTTTTGATAATTTTGAGGTTATGGTTGAATAACTCTGTGTGCATTGTTCCATGACATGAGCATGGGTATATAAGGACCCCCTGATCAAAGGGTGCTTTAGTATCAGAGCATCCAGCCCTGGAGATGCAAACTGAAACGTTTCCGAAACGTCGGCATTTTGCTACAATAAGACGCGGCATCCATCCGGAAGCCTTAACTAGTGTTGGTGTCGGTAATCGGGTTAGTGTTAGTGACAGTGCTAGTGCCAGCTCCAGAGGATCCATCATTGATTCTGGTAAGGTAAGTCAGTTTTTATATTTTTATAAATGTGTCTTTGCAGTGCAAAAATTTTCATTTTCTACAACTTCATACATTTGTGCGTAAGACATTAAAAGAAACAAAAAACATTGCTACTAAATATAATTTATCATTGTTTGTATATTTGTATCTATAATTTTTATTAACGTTAATGTATAATAATTATAATATGTTTCGGTTTTATACGTAATATTGTAGTGGTATTTGTATTTCAATTAATATTTATTTAATGGTAATTAAAACAGGTTTTTCTTTGTTTTTTCACTTAATATTTTTTTTGTATCTGCAACAGTAAGTATAATTAGTTTTAATTTTATGTAACTTTACATGTCAAAGTTATTACTCTTATTTTTTATATTCTTACCGAAAACTTATTAGTAACGAATAACAATTAAATTTTCTTAAAACCTCCGTAAGTGTATTATTTTTTTTAATGTAATGTTTTTAATACGGATACCTCGTAATTGTAATATAATTTGCAAAACTACTTTATTATTTACTCTTGTTTTGTATTACTTTATTGAAATAAAAACAATATATGGTTCCCATAATATATTTTATTACGTTAAAGAGTAGTCCCTCTTCTGCATTTCGAAGTGCGGTTTATTCCAATTTTTCGTTTTCGTTATTTTATTTTTAGGTCTGTCTTCTTTTGTGGTATAATCAGAATTCATTTTTGAAAATAATATTTTGCAACTTTCTTTTAATTTATTTTTAAATTTATTCTTTTAAAATTATGTTTAACGATTCAATTTTTAGATGCAAACACACGATAAAATTTAAAAAGCATGCAAACAAGTATACTTTAATTTGTGATTTAATTAAATACCAAAAAATATCTGATTCTGTGCTTTCGTTTTATTAGCCATTAGAGAAACGATTGCAGACTAGTCTTTAGTCAAATTAAAGCATAATTTTTTAAATATTTTATTTATTGCCAGAGCAACAAATGTTACTTAGTTATACATTAACATCGGTAAAATAAGTTACAAAAACAGTAACAAAATGATAGTAGAACGAGACTAATGGTAAATAGCAGTCACAGATTTTTTTAAAAAAATTAAGAAGTTTATATTTCAAATTTAGGTTTTATACAATTTAATTATTATTACATGCTGTGGAGCATAGATAGTGTAACACCGTCCAAAAACTGTAACCATTTGACAGGTCCTTGATTTTAATTTTCTTTGGTGTTCAGACTTGTGCATGAAAGAAAATGAATATAACATTGGTTTCTGTTCTCAAATAATTAAAATTATTTTTTAGAAATCTTTCCAGGCTTAATCACTAAAGGAAAAAATTAAATTAATTAATTAATTCTTTTTGTTTTAGTGTCCGTTTTTTGTTTTTTTGTTTCAAAAAATCAAACTTTTCAAAAAAATTAAAGGGTCACGTTTATTCTCGCTCAACACTTTATATTCATCATTAAAATGGAAACAAAAATTTTTTCGAAATATCAAATTATTTTCATTAATATTACATAGCATGAACGTAGCATGAACCAACATGACGAGCTTGTGAATACCTATAGGGGGAAAATGGCATGAAACAGCCAAGTTTTGAAAAAGCCATTATCAATTACGCGGTAGTTTTCATACGAATCGTTTATGTATTATTATTTTAAGATAGCAACACTAGCCAGATATCCCCCACAAAAATTTGACCGTTCACCGTCAATAAACGGCGCCGATACGACGTATTGAAGATTTTGTCGTCAAAAAGTAAGGTTTTGAGTTCAGTTTATTTGTTTTCTAACGCCTATACGTAAAAAATAATAATAATATGATTACACTATAATTTTATAGATATATTAGGCCTTCTAATAACGTATATATTTTGTACACTAATCTTTGATTTCATAGTAATTTTCAAGATTTTGTTTCTTGAGAGAATATGTTTTGAAAAAGCCGGACTGCAGTGTAATGAAAAAGCCACCTTTTAATTGCATAAAATGCAATAATAATTGTAGTAACAGCAATCAAGAGTGGTACCGATACAAAATTGTAATGGTTGGGCATATAAATCCTGTGGCGTAAAAGGGAAATTGCATTATTTTTGCTAAAAACGTTTTTAAGTTTTTGCAATGATTGATCTCAAACGTCAAATTTTTTGACAGTTTCTTAGATTTATGTAAGTAAATATTTTATCGAGAGTTTGCGTTATTTAAAACGTTTTATAATTGTCTAAGATCTAAAATTAGAGCTTAAGATTATTATTAAATAATATCTTTGTTAATGTGCAGTTTTAATCTTGTAATAAGAACATGGCTTTTTCAAAAATTGGGTTGGCTGTTTCAATACCTATAGGTTATGAAAAAGCCAAATTTTATTTTTTTTATAAATGATTAGAAGTCGAAAAATATCGTTAATTTTGAAAAATGTTTTATGACATTACGTACATAAATGCATGAACAATTACAGATTTAAAAAAAAAATGATTTATTTATGTCTTTCTATATTATTTATCCCTTTTTTTAAAACTGGCTGTTTCATGCCACTTTCCCCCTACAGATCTGATAGTTTTTTTAGCATTTACAGCTTTGTAGTACAAATTTCTTTGTTGTATAATGTTTCATGATTTGGGAGTTTTGTGCACGATATTGTGGGGAAACTGGAAGGCGCGTTTGACTTGAAATTAATGGCCAGGTTACTCAATTTCTAAAATAATTGATAGAAAGATAAAAGATAGGTATTATAAGAAAGACATTAAGCCAGAACACAACTAATTTTAAAAGTATACAAAGAAATAGATCCTATTCATCTATTGGAGTAGTCAGGTAACCCAGTTATTGAACAATGTAAACAAATTTGGGTCTTGACACAAGGGTTAACATATACATTTTCTAATATAAAGATTACAATCAGTGTTACAATTGATAAATTGATTCATATATTATGTTAGTCTATTATATTTAGTGAATATGCTCAGGTTGGATGTTGAAGCTGCATTGTCAACACTAGTCTAATAGAAATGGAATATCCAAGAACTATTGATATTATTAAGATTATACATGCACTGGAATATGTAAGTAAAATTATACTTAACTGAATTCATATTTAAAAATGCTAATATGAAGTATTTATTTATTTTGGTTTTTTTTTGATGTGAGAGTATAATTACAGTAAGACCTCGTTTAACGCTGATTCGATATAACGCGGTCTGCTCGAAGCCTCGAAACAGCTCAATATCTACGTGTATTTGACTTATTGCGGCATTTCACAATGACCGCGGTTAACGCTGTTTTGTTTAGCGCTTAATCTCATTGGAACATATCCTCCACGTTAAACGGGGTCTTACTGTACATGGTACAACTTATTGGAAAAAAAACATTAATATATATATTTTTTTTAGATATGTTCAACAATCGCGTATTGTATAAGATGGTCCGCAGAGGTGGAACACGACTTCGATATGAATGTTGTAAATGTCGAAATCGATATAAAGATTCATATTCCTTCTTGAAACATTGGAAGTTGTATTGTAACCTTTTCCAAAGGTTTTCGTGTTCCCTTTGTTCTTTTCGAGCAAAACACAGACGGTTTTTAAGATTACATATTATGGTTACGCATTTCTAACTTAAAATAGCCTTTCTTTAATATTTTGTATCCATGCGACTTTTGTTTTATTTTTTGAATTTGCACCGTTTTTATATTAAGGTAACAAACGTTTACATATAAGAATTTTTAAAAATAAGTTTTATAATAAAAAAATTAAGATAACAATTTATTGTTTCCAGTTCCAAATTAAGGTAGACATAATTTTAATAATTAATGTAGTATGATTCTAAGCTTTTTTATTGTATCTAATTTATTGAAGATTTTATAACTGATGTATATATGTACCTACATGCACACATATACACATACATACGCATTAAGTTTGTGAGAAAAAAAAACAGTTATAAAAATGTTTTCGTTAATTTCGTTCACGTTTTACTGAAAAATATTAAAACTATTTTTCTTAAAAAAGGTTATTAATTTATTTTTCCTAATACCTATAAGAATTAATCATCTGCATTTTGAGTAAAATAAATTGCCTCTCCATCTTTGCGCTGACGAATTAAAAAGTGAAAATTCTAGTTTTAAAATATTTTTATATAAAACATGAAAACCTAGTTTTTTTAATGAAGTGAATAAAAGGGATTGCATCAATATAGATAGTGCTTAAAATTATAAATAGTTAAAATTATATTAATTTAAATCAATTTTCCAGATATTTGGACGTATTCTGCACAGAATAACCATGAAAATCAATTAAGAAATTATAGCTGTCGCAGGTGTGGTAAAAGCTACACATTGCAAGGAAATCTAAGGCGCCATATACAACACGAATGCAATGTTGAGCCAAAATTCGAATGTACAAAATGCAATAGGAAATTTCGATATAATTTTAATCTACAAAGACATATTGGATCGAAAGTGTGTAGTGTTTCGTATTTCTAAGAATCTAAGTTTTAATAAATTTTGATTGGCCCATAGACTTAGAAAATGTCAATAACTTGTGAAATTATAATAAAATTGCAATGTTTGGAGAATATAAGTATGTACATAGGTATATCTGATAGCCTTAATGTACATAAATTGGAAGCCAATTTGTTTTAATTTTTGGAGTTTGGCTCTATTTGATACATCAGTTGCGCAAAAACTGTACTAACCTATATCAATTGCAGTTTTAACCATAGTAAATAAATTATTAGAAATGAAGCAAGAGGAACATATTTTTTTGTTCATTTTGCTGCTAAATATATACAGAGTGATTTTATAAAATTGAGGGCCTTTTGAATTTGGCGCCATACTAATTGATTTTTATCTTGGTAGAACTGGATGACATCTGTTGAACAGGTGTTGCCATTAGATTCTTGAATAGGGATGGTCAAAAACATAATAATTAAAAAAAAACATGTTTTAGATCACTCTTTGTTTTCATACAAAATGTAACAAGTAGTAAAATGAAAAATGAGAATAAACGCAAAAAATAAATGTAACTACAGATATCTATCTTTTAGAAACATTTACGAGTTGAACGCGCCATTTGACAGCGAAAATTACCAGATTCTTAAAATGGAATCAAATGCAAACTATGAAATACACTAAAAAATGTCGCGCCAAATTCAAAATGCTTTTAATTCTTAAAAAAGCATCCTGCATGTATTGGCATAATGCTGATGTTAGAGAAATGTGGGCTTTTTGATTTATTTATATAATATTTATTATATATAGTAAAAGGCTATAACTTTGTCATGTTAAAGGTTTGTAAACATTTCTAGTTGAAATAAGGTGTATTAGTTCTAATTTTATTTAAAAATATATATCATATTAACTGATAACTTTTATAATAACATTTAACGAAAAAAAATGTTTTTTCATAGGTATGTTTGGTATCTTTTTGTATCATGAAAAACCGTATTGTATTTTATATCGCCATTTCTTGAATATAATTTTTAAACACGGGAACTAGGGAATTTCTTTTCGAACTCTATCAATGCTGAAGTAAGTTAAATTGGTTGTTCAGCTTTGTTTTTTGAGAGGTCTTCGTACGACTACTGGTTGCCGAGATATCGATGATTGAATGAAAAATTACACTTTTGGCTTTAATCATCGATATTACAACAAGAAATTATCGCACAGTAAGTCCAAAGATAAACCTAATTAAATTCTCTACAAGGACCTAATCATAATTTAAAAAAATAATAATTCTTAACAGTGCAGTAATTTGAATTGAAAAAAATGTTTTTCTCGACTTTTCCCAAAATTTTACATCATGTATCGGTTACAATTTTGGGAAAAAAACTAATAAAAATTGTTTTTGATTACTTTTCTTTTGGAAAAGGGGCAATACATTTGAGAAAACAATATCTAGTCACATCTGGTACGATTTTAATCTCCATTGTTTAACCGTCGGCATTTGCGTTACACAAAGCGTACCATGTGGAGGATACACGCTCGGATTTGGGCTTTTTGTGTGATACACGAAATCATGAATAGATATTTCATTTCATTTACCTATCGAAATGTAAAACCAAAAACCATATCCGCGCGTCACTACAGCTTAAGACTGGTCAGAGCCAATCGTGGCGATATGATATCATAATATACGGATTAGTAGTGGGTCTACGTGATGCAATCAATTACAAATTTTTATGCTAATTGGATGTTATTAAATATTTATATAATCAATTCCCATTATCAAATACAGTTTACATGTACAAAATGCCTTGTTTAATTAATTTATTTCGACGAAATTATACACATTGACGAAGTTATAGCCATTTAACTTACAATTGTTTTTAGACAGATTTAATACCTTACGAAATTAATTAAAATTCTGTTTATAATTATTTGCTGTAAAAGATGCAAAATGAGGTATATCTGTTTAATAGTCTAAAATTACGAGATTCATTATTTTAGCGTGGAATTCTCATTAATTTAATTATGTAATCAAAACTAATCATTTATTGATGTCTATTAGTTTTGGCAGGTGTGTCGCCTGCTATTCGTAGTTATCTTAACTATAATAAGAATAAATATTAATTAAATACTCGTTTAACTTACTATTTTATTTTACCACGTGTGATTAACAGATAACGATTAAAAGAAAATAATTGATTAAAAAAAAGCAAAGTGGTAAATAAGCATGGCAAATATTCTACAACTTTTTATAATGACTTTTTTCAAAAATAATTTTTACTTTTTAAGATCGACGGAGTGATTTGTACAAAAATATGAAAGGCAGGTTTCGAGTGGGAGAAATCTTGCTTCAGAAATTCTGACGGTATTCAGTAGAAATACTTTTTATTTTGTAAAAGTAACATCAATGCTTAGTCACGTGGCTAAAACATTCGTGAGAGTAGGGTAAACCACCCAGTATGTGATCCCTTACCAGTGAATGACCGCTACAAGAAATAATGTTTATAACAATTTAAAAAAAATAATTTATATTGATGTTATATTTATTTATGTAATCGTGTATGTCTTCGTTTTTATTTAAGTGAAACAAATAAAAGTAATAATGAAGTGGATAGCTAAAATAAATCAATCAATATTGCAGTTTGCAACGTTTCAATATAATGTTGAAGCTTTAAAGGACGCAATTAAAAAAGATGGGCGTAACTTCCTAAGTGCCAAAAAAACCTGATATTTATAGAATATCAAAAGGAACTGTAATAAAAATAACTACACGAAGGTACATCTAAGCATAGTGTTTAAAATACATTTTACAAAATTTTATAAATTACTTGTTTTTAATAGGCGAATTAATTAATCTGTCATTCACTGTGCCATACTCAGGTCAATATTTGTACGAAATGGTCATTTACTGAATTACTCATTTTATACTCTTTATAGTTAATTTTACAAAAATTGCGATTAATCAATAAACAAAAATAATATCTCATTCCAAATGTAACGGTTGTTTTGAGTTTATAAATTTGTTTACTATTTTTTTACATCAAAATAATTTCCAATGCAACAAATCGGTCATTCGCTGGGCGTTTTACCCTAAATGTTATTGTGGGATGAAATTATTATAGAAACAAAATTTTTATTGTTTCTTTGGGTTTGGGTTTGTACTTTACTTTTAATTTGAAGTTAAAATTATAAATTGTCGTAAAATGACTTTTATTAACATGTTCGTTTCATGACGATTTATGACTAACGTGACCATACATCCTATTTTGAAAAAGACACTAATTTTTTGATTATGTCTTATGGTCCCCAGTAAAAACTTTTGGACACCATAATTCCTGTATTCAAGAGAATGTTAATTACAAAAGCGTATATTCAAAATAGCATGTTCTTGTCGGAAGTGAAAATCAAATTTCGCATGCCTTTTTTAATGGCAATTTTTAGTAATCATTGAAAAGAAAAAGAAGACACGTTGCTTATGTCCCATTCCAAACTATCTGGTCGTGAAATGCTTTTCTTTTATTCTTTTTTTATCTATACTTTTCATGGTATTAAAGGATTCACAATGCTGATGTCCGAGAAATGAATTTTCTATAAATATATATTTGTTTCTTTAATAAGTATTAAATTACACTATTTCCAGGATTATACCTTAAAGTAAAGGTTTTTCTATAGCACCTGTTAATCGAATTATAAAAACAGATTGTTTAAATAATTAAAGAACAAGTCCACAGTAGCATAATTGTGAAAGGAGAATTTGCAAGCTGTTTATTAAAAAGGCAACTCAGTACTGTTCTATTTGTAAATATTTAGTGTTGAAATATTGTAAGAACAATTAAGATCGTGTTTTAAATAGTATTACACATAAAAGAGGTTTCAGGAAACACAATACGATTTTTTTCCGTAAATATTTCGAACGAATGGACAAAATGTGAAATTTTACTTTTCTGAAATTTTATAAGTATAACGAAATTTTTAACGTTATCGAAGATATGAAACTGGCAATGTGATAATAAACCGATATTTCTAAGTAATTTTTACAATAATTTTTATAAAACAACTTTTGGTAAATATGGAACGTTTCGTTTCTTTATTAACAAAGTATAGCAATATCAATAAATTCAAGTACATATTTTATAATTATAAATTATAAAATACCTTAACATTTCAAAAATGTTTTAACCATCAAAAGTCAAAATTGTTTGTGTGAAACACGAAAGACAGTGACTATGATTCTAGATCAAAAATTATATGGAGTTGTAGCAAATCTTTTTTGTCTACCTAACGTTGGTTTCTGTGTATTATATATCTGCTATATTTATAAAACTAAAAAAGATTTAATTCATAGTTATATTTTTTCTTTAAATGTTCTGCAAATACATATACCAGAGGTGGCCAACCTGCGACTCGCGAGCCGCATGCGGCTCTTTGAAGAATTATTTGTGGCTCTCGAAATTTTAAAGAATTATCTTGATAATTCTTTATGATAAGTCTCTTGAGAAGTAAAATAAATGTGTTTATTTTTTAATATTTAAATTCAATACAGAATTTTGTACTTTTATTTATGTTTTCAATAAATATAATTTCTGTAAAAAAATTTTTTTTAATATCTTTTTTGCATACTTTTTAAATACGTATTTAAATGCGGCTCGTGAAAATTTTCAAATTTTGAAAAATGGCTCGGACTATCAAGGGGCTTGGCCACCACTGACATATACTATACCTACATATGGCAGAAACCAAAATGATTAAAATTTTTAAGTTTAGCTACACTACATATAAACTAGTAGGAAGAAAAACGAAATTAGTCCAATTAGTACTTAAAATAATATTCGTAAAGTAATCACTTTGACGTTCTGTATACACAGGATCTTTAGATCTATAAGTAGGGGAGTGTTCCCGGGTATGAGACGGGCTCCAGGTATGAGACAGTCAATTATTTTCATTATGGAATGTCAATATGGCTGATCTGATAACTGTCAAGTACTTCTTTAGTCATCAGTCAGTTTTTGTACTAACACTGAAATGAATCGACGCATTGCTTATATCAACTGCAAACATCGTATGTAAAATTGCAGGTTAAAAACGTTTTTGATTTTTTTCAAAATGTTATTTTTTTCACGTAAATCAATTGAAAAAGGAAAGTGTAATGTATAGCATTTAGTGTTTTTCTTATATTTTACGATACAATATTGGATTAGGCCAATATGTGGTTGGAAAACAATATTTTTTTTAAATTATCAAAATGTCGTCATTGTCCGGGTATGAGACACAGCATATTACCACCACCCAAGGGTTCTAAAGCAAAAACATCATTAGCATAAAGTTGTTTTCGAACAAATTGAACGCTGTTAACAACATCAAATGCAGTATTTGCAAGCGGCCAGTTCTTTTGAAGTGCGCAAACATGTGTGCAAGCATCTACACATGCAAACATTCCGACGATTATGAAGAGGAAATTGATAAATAAAAATTATGGAAAACATAAAAAATTAAAAATTTGAAATATATATGACGTTTTCACTTTATATTTTACAATTTTTAATGTATTTTTGTAGGTGTCTCATACCTAGATACAAATTTTTTTCTTGTCACAAAAATTATGGTTAGAAAATTGGTCATAAAATTTTGCATGTTAATGGAATCACAAAACTTTCTGCGGATAAAAGTTGTGTATTTTCATTACCTTTCCAACAGTGAATAGAACACCCGACTTTATTTAACCAGTAAAAAATTTTGGCTCATAAACAAAACCCGTCTCATACCCGGGTACACTCCCTTACTTATATGGGTGATTCCATAAAATTTGGGTAACTCTATGTCCGCAGTACTTTTCACTTCATCTAATTGAATTAATTTTATTACAAGATTGCTATATAATAGATAAAAATGTGTTTTATTAGTACGCTCATTTTGTTTAAATTAATAAGTCATATTCATTTAAAAAAAAAAATTCTAATGACCGTAAATGTCAGTCCCTAGCCATGTCCGCGCATCGAAATTTTGTATTTGGGGATTTTTATTTCAAAAACATTTGACCCATATACTTTTATTTTCTTTACAAATGTTTAAAGTTAGATTATGCACTTAATAACATTAATTTATTTTAAATTTTAAAAATAATTATGTATTTTTCGCAAGTCAAATTAGTGTCCGCGACTTTAACCATCAGTCCCTAGTCGCTTAAAAATTTTTAAAATTTCGCGGATTAACCAGTAAATGAGTGAATATAAGGCAGTTGATTTTAAAGTAACGACATAAAGTTACTCAGAGGCCACTTGTTCGCTTCAACCATTTTTTAATTCAGTGCCACAGGGATTGATTTTGCGAAAACACGTGTTGTTCCAGTCACTGCGTCAGTCCCTAGATGAGTATTTTAATTGTTAAATAATAAGTAATTGTTTTTAATTAATTTTTATTTACTAGCGCTTTGTTAGTCTTGTTTGATATATGACATTAGATATTCTAGTAATTATTGTAGAACATGTGTTTCTCTTAGTTTTTCTACAAATCGTCAGTCCCTAGACCATCAGTCCGTTGCCGCAAATGTGACTAGGGATAACGAAGTGGCCAAGCCCTGATTTTCACTTCAACTAGCAATATTTTTTAATAATTTAATGTTTATCAGTTTTATTACAACAATAAAATTTTTCATCAGTCGCTAGCCATATCTGTCAGTTCCTAGATGCCTTTTACAAAATCCTAATTTTTTTATAACATTTTTCATAAAGTGACTAGCCCTGTTAAGTATGACATAATAACTTAATTAATCACGATATACACTAATTGCAAATTTATCAGCACCCAAAACATGGTGGGGACAAAAACTTCTTAAAAGTTACCCAAATTTTATAGAATTACCCATATATTTCATGTAATACGGATTTATTTTACATTTATAACATAAAATGTTATCCATTGTACAAATGAACTACAGTGGAACCTCGCTTAACGAGCATCTCGCAAAACAAGTAATTCGCATGGCTAGCAATATAAACTGTAAAAAAATGTCTCGCTTAACAAGCCAAGTTTCGCATAAAAACAAAGCACAATCTTCTGGCAAAACAAGAGAAATGCTGAGAGCATGGGAACTGTTGGTTCGTACATTGAGAATCATCACCCTAATAAGACAGTGGCTATGCGCCCTACAAAGTTATTCAACGATAATACGGTGTCGCATTTTTACCAAATTTTGAAGCGTCGGCAAAAGCAATTGTCTCTGAGCCGCTTTCTAGTAAAAAGGACTTAGGTATGTTTCTAAGAAAAGATGAAGATGAATTACGCTCCTTAACGATTTATATGTATTTTTCTTTGACTCAATGCCACACAACGTTTTTTTGAGTATTTTTTTTTTTTATTTCACTTTAAGAGTATTTTTTTGACATGGAACGCATTATCGTATTTTACATCAATTTATATGGTAAAAATTGTTTCGCTTAACGAGTAAAATTCCGAAACGAATTATGCGAGGTTCCACTGTATTTACAATATATTTTCAGAAAAACTCTATTTTTTCCGCAATAAATACGTAAAATTATCGTATAAATTACGTAGAAATATCGGTTTATTTTTACATTGCGAGTTTCGTATTTTTGGTAATATTAAAATTTCCTTATATGGGTGGTTCTACAATAAGAGGTTATAGGTACGGAAAATCGTTATAAAATAGCTTTTTTATTCTACAAGTTGGCAATTTATGCAATAAATCACAGCATCTTAATGTATTTTATAAATAGAATTATGATTTAACGCCCAATTAAAGTCTATTTTCTTGGAATTCCATGTTTTAAGTCTGAAAAAGTCTCTAATCTGGCCTGTCCCCATGACGTTTTTAGTTAAACATACAGACAGCACATACTTTCTTTGACGCAGTTGCCACATTAAAGTGTATTTAGCACAAATTTAAACAAGTATACTTATGTATTATAAAGAGAAAATATAACAATATTTGTTTTTTTTTCAATAATTTTCGAACTTCATTTTTGTCCTTGTCTCTACCCTGGAACAATTTGATTCGTTAATACAAACAGAAATATCAAACAGATTTATTGAAAATAGCTACCAAGAGCGCGTATCAACGTAAAGTTAATAACATTAAATACACGAGCTGTTAAATCGTTGATATTTGTATTTTGCGCGACGCCACAGTGTGGTGCAGTGGTTTTGCAAGGTTATTGTGTCTCTCCAATGGTAAGTCGTAAAAGGAGGATGTGAATATTGGTCTTTTGAGCGTACCGCACCAATTGTTTTCAGAGATAGCGCTGCAGTCTCTATGGCTTCAAAACCCCTTATCGTAGAATCACCCTTATATACAACTTTAGAAATGTACATTTCACATCCGTTCGAAATATGTACGGAAAAACATCGTATTGTGTTTCCTGGGCTTCATACCTTGCGGTTCAATTAATGACTCTATTAATGAAATTGTTGAGTAATCTATCATCCTACTGCTTTTAAACACGGTATCAATTAATTTTGTCAATTGCTTTGATTAACTTTTATATGAATTTTTATTTTAGTATCCGCTGCTATTACTGGAACTGGACCTGAAGACAATACAATTCATAACACTTGTCCTAATTGTTTGAATTTAGAGACAAAGTTAGATAAACTGAGCGTTTCTTTTGAAGGTATTTCTTTTATTTTACCTAGACCATTAATAAAGCGTACTTTATTATTTTACTGTACCTACAGACTTTAAAAATGTAACCTTGAGAGAACTTGGATCTATAAAGCAGAAACTTCAGTCAGTACGGTACACTCAGGCGCTACAAAGTTTACCAGAGGAAATTGATTCAAGTCAATTGGAAGTCCCAAAGCTTCCACTGGAATCGACGCAATCTGTTCACGATTTTAATTTATGGTTAGACAACCCAACGAATTTTAACTACATGGTAAGAAATAATGGATATTATCTGAAAGACTGGTGCAAGTGGTTTAGTTTTTGGTTCACTGCACAACGTCTTTGTATCATTGCGCCACCGACTAAATTTCAAATTCTCTTTACTACGTACTATATTTTAATAGTATTTAATTAATAAATAGGTTGTACTGCTTGGGCGAAAAGGAGGAAAAGGCGTTTGCGATATTACAAGAAAGATTTTGAAGCACATTTTTGATGCAAAAACATCAGCCCTATACACCTTTTATGGACGTAATCAAAAATTAAAATTCGCCGACACATTGCTTCACAAACTTGTTCTCGGTAAGCATTACTCCACATTTTTGAATTTATCGGAATTAGATTTCGACTTTAATAGTACCTATAATCTGTTTTTAGAATCTGTTTTACAACATAAAGCATGTAAGAACAATACCGAAGAGTCCATAAACAAGATTATAAAAGATTTTTTTCGGTTTGGTAATTCCAGAAGCAGAACCGCTTCAACTTTTTCTTTATCTAGTCTAAATTGATGTGTATATTTCAAGTTTCTACCTGTAGCAAAGATCCTAAAGATGTCCAAATATAGAACAAACCACAGACGAGTTTGCGAATACGTCCAAAGACAATTAATAATAATTAATTCTGAAGTAACAGTAAAAGTTTAGTGCATAATATAAGTGAATTTACGCATAATACAGAAGTTATCAGTAATGCTGATAAGTATAAAGTAAATTCTGTGGCATGTACTTATGTCACTGAATTAAAGGAGTGGGGAACAAAAAACAACATAACCCTTAATGCCATGAACATTTTAAAAAAAATTGCAATTGATTTAGGTTTACCAACAGATGCCAGAAAGCTAAGGGAAACACCAAGAACAACTGAACTTGTACCTACGTCAATAGGTGTTGGTAAATACTTTTATTTTGGTATTGAAAACAATTAGTTCAAAACCTTTACAAGGTCTTACAACTTTTAGATATTCTTGCTTTTCCCCTCAGCAACCGCTAGATACACAAGCAATTTTAACAAAAACACTAATGTTGACGGTATTCCTATCAGTAGAAGTTCAAAAAAGTCTACTACTAATGAGTTCTGCTGAAAACCAAGAGGTCTATCAGATTTGGAGTACAGGAATACCCCGATTAACGCGCATTCAATTATTGCGGTTTTCCATTTATCGCGATTTGTATTTTGATACCAACTTTTGAATATTGCGTTCCTAATTCAAATTATCGCGGTTTTATCATACAGTCCAGCTGCATTTATGCGAAAAATTATAGTAACATTGTCGCTTTCGCTCAGAAACTTTTATTAGCAAAGTATCTGCTCAAACTAAATGTTACACTGGACTCTCACTAGCACCAAAATGAAGAAGCACCAAATAAATTTTCTTTTAAAACAATGAATGAAATTTTTAGAATTTCTGAACTGTTAAAAGATAAGATCATTAATAGCGATCCTAATCTTAGCAATCGATAAAAGTGCGACCGAAAATCGAAAATGCCATCTATTGCTACCGTGTTTTCCACGAACAAAAAACAAAGAAAAATTATTAACAGGCAACACTACATAAGTATTTTTTAAAAAAAGATTAATTATTACTTAGGTATGTTGTGTGTTCTGAATATTAAATTAAATATTTAAAAAGGTACTATTTTTAAATTAATTTTTTTCGTGTCACGTATGTATTTTAAAAAATTCTTGGCAGCAATCGCTTATTTTATATGCTTTAGTTATCCCGATTAGTACGTATTTGATTATCGCGGTACTTTTCGTGACAACAATAACCGCGATAATCGAGGTATTCCTGCACGGAGAAAAAAATATCCTTAATATAACTATCTAACGTATACCCAATTGACGTATTGTTCTGACAAGGATTCGAATGTCTAATTTAACGATATTTATAAGTCAATTTGACAATTCATAGTATGATCAAAACAGCTCTACATAGTATACTTATAATAAGGATTCATTTATTTGATTCAAGCGTTCAAACGAAAAGCTCTCGTGAACGTGTGCAATATCCGTCGTGTAGGTAACTGTATAGTTAATTTGAGAATTTGAATAGCTAGAATAGGGATACGTATGGTTATTATAACGATATTTTGTTCTCCGTGCATATCCGTTAAATCACTATGACAAGAATCTTTTGAATGTCTAAAACAGTAATACGGATCGTTACTATAACGATCCGCAATATGGAAACTCTGGATAGCTAAATTAGCTATACGGCGTATCCCTGTGAAAGATAACTATCCAACGGATAGCTATAATAGGGATACGTATGGTTATTATAACGATATTTTTTTCTCCGTGTGTATTTTAAAGCAACAGAATTCAGAACTCTTTTGCTATATACAGGTGTTCAGTAGTTTTAAAGTTTAGGTGATTAACGGCCATTTACACAGACTCTACTTAAAATTAAATATTCTTTAAATAATTTTTTTGGATATCGTCGGTGATACTGCAATACCGCGTAACTTAAAATTGTTATACCGCGTAACTAAAACTTGTAATACCGCGTAAGTACAAAAATGGCAAAAATGAGATTTTGTACTTAAATTATGTATTTATTTTTTCTACATGTTTTGGCACATTTATTATTTTAGAAAAAAAAATTTTCAATATCGCGATCTAGAACGCGTAACTACAAATCACCTATACGGTCTGCCGTGACAGTTTAATCAATGATATCAGAATTTAAACAAAAAATGAAAGTAAAAGTAGTTTCTAATATAAACTTAGTTCTCTATTCAGAAACTAATAAATTTTAATCCTGCTTAAATATATTTTTATGTCGATAATATTTATTTTATATAATATTTGGATAGCACTTAAGTATTTTTAACATTTATTTGAAATATTTTATATTGTTAATTTCATTTCATTAATAGATCTATCTTTCTGTACGACAAATATAATCATAGTATGTCCTTATATATTTAATTTGAAAAATATTAGTTTAATAGTTTTTTTATTATAATGTTTTTCTTGCTCCTATAAAACGGTTACGCGGTATTGACAAATGTAGTTACGCGGTATTGCAATTTTTAGTTACGCGATATTGCAGTATCACCGACGATGTTTTCGCTAAAAACTTAATTCAAAGAACAACTAATAAGTTTTAAGTAATTGTGAACACAACAACGATTAATTGAAAGGCGTTCATTAAATAAGTATAAGAAATCAAATTAACTACGTTTAGATTTAATTAATAAAAACACATAATAATTGTACTATGTTGATATGAATGAATGTTTCAGATTATTATCGAGCATTGAATCCGGACATTAATAGGAAAGGCCAAATAAAATATTATGCATGTTATAAATGCCACAAATCCTACGTATTAGAAGGAAGTTTAAGACGACATTTACAAAAAGAATGCAATTCTTGTGAAGGCAAATTTAGATGCCAATATTGCTCTAGAAAATTTGTTTATAAATATACTATGGAAAAGCATCAAGCTTCTAAAGCATGCAAAGTTCTTCGTCGGAGATACTACAAAACCGCGCAACTAAAAATTGCAATACCGCGTAACTAAAACTTGCAGTACCGCGTAGGTACAAAAATAGCAGAAATGAGATTGTGTACTTAAATTATGTATTTATTTTTTCTACATGTTTTAGCACATTTAATATTTTCGAAAAAAAAATTTTCATATTAAAAAATTTCATATGGTGGTAATATCGCGTAACTACAAATAACCTATACTGTCTACCGTGACAGTTTTATCAATGATATCAGAATTGAACCGTTTTCCGCATACGCCCGAGATATCTCGGGCACGCGAAATTGGCAAAAATAAACACGCCCGAGATAACTCGGGCGACTTCAGTTTTGATGTTACTATATTTACCTTGCCCAAATATTTACGGGAATTTAAAACAAACATAAAAACTGTGATAAACAAAAGTTCTTTTATGTACTATGTATATATACATATATGTATAATACTAATAATTTTTTATATATATAGGGTAGGTGTACCAGTCCCAAACCAGGTACCAGTAGTTGACCACTCGCATGTTCGATTGAATAAATTAAGAAATTGCGGGCATTTTAGAAGAATTCGACTGTTTTGTTACGTGGCCTAGAATGTTAACAACGTTTCAAACATATTTTAAAAATTTAGTGTTTATTTAAGAGCTATGAGCGCAGTGGTCAACCTTAGGTGCATTCCCGTTTTTGATATTGTTCACGAAATTTATAAAAAACTTAAATATTTAGATTCAAATAATTTATCAATATTGCAGCGTTAGTAAACAATAAACAATTTTATATATACATTTCTACGTTAAAACTACATAATACCAGTTCAGAGCATTTCAAAGTCAAAATTTGTCCTTAACTGGTTTGGGACTGGTACACTCACTCTATTCTATTAAAAATATTTCCATATAAATAGGTTAAGTAATAAAATAATATTATTTTTTGATCCTACATTTGAAAATAATTGTGCGGGAAGTGGTTGAACAAAAATTGAAAGTAAAAGTAGTTTCTAATATAAATGTGTCCAAAATTTTCAAAATTAATTTTAGTAACATATATTTAATTTAAACTAAAAAAATGTTTTATTAATATTTAATGTTCACTGGAATTGGACACAATAAAACACAATTATTAAGCTTGCAACGTTTCGTTTCTTTATTGAAACTTTACCAAGCAACTTAACAACACAAAAAGGAAGTTAACCATTAAAACTCAATAATCAAAACGTTGCAAGCTTAACAATTAGGTTTTATTGTGTCCAATTCCAGTGAACATTAAATATTATTATAAGATATTGGACGTGAACATTATGATTAAAATTTTTATTAATATAATTCACCTTAGTCCTCTTTTCAGAAACTAAGGAATTTTAATTCTGTTTAAATCTATTTTATGTCGATAATATTTATTTTGTGTAATATTTGAATAGCACGTAAGTATTATTAACATTTATTTGTAATATTTTATATTGTTAATTTAATTTTATTAATAGATCCATCTTTCTGTACAATAAATAATCATATTTTGTGCTTATATATTTAATTTGAAAGAGATTAGTTCAATAGTTTTTTAATATAACGTTTTTTGCTTCTATAAAATTGTATTTTTAGCAGTTACGCGATATTGACAAAAGTACTTATGCGGTATTGCAGTATCCCTGAGGTATTGTGTGTTGTTAGAAGCGATTTATTTATGTATAATTTTAAACAATACACATATATAGGGGAAAGTAACCTATATTGGACCACTTTTGACATAATCCTTTATTAAATCCTTTTAAGCTATAATAATGAAGCATGATTCACATTACAGCTTGATTCAGTAACTGCGTAATATCAATCAGTTAATATTGTAGCATAGTCGCAATTAGTAAAAAATCGTTATTTATTTAAGGTTGTATTTCGGTCCAATTAACGCAACCGGTACCTTAAATTTTGACCACCAGGATCCTAAATTGTACCGCATCATAAAAACATAGAATAGAAAAAATAATACACAATTTAGGATCATTATCATTTATATTTATTCTTTAAATGTAATCAATCTTTAAAAAAAACAATATTACTTTACACAGTCTTTGGAATTCTTATTTACCAAAGCATTAATATTCTCCAAAAGTGCAATGCTTGATGCGCTAATGATGACCAAAATGATGCCAGTTTTTATGATATCTAGCGTTTCAAAAGTGCAGTTATTTCCATTTTACACCCTGTGAAACGCTATTGATACCCAAAATTTGCCAACTTTGAAATACTATTGAGACGCTATGCTATTTTTGAAATATAGATAACTTTGATGACTTGTTGAAACGCTATTCCAGACAAAAAATTAAAAATTGTACATTTCAAGCGCTATTGATGCGATCAATTTTAGGTCGGCCATCAATGTTGTGGCATTAAGCTTCAAATTCCGACTCTTAAAACGCTTTTGATACCCAAAACTTGATTAACCCAAGAAAGAACAAAAGACGTGAGAACCTCGATGCTCTAAACTTCGACGCGGGTATGTTGTTAGTTTTAGATGATTTAAAATTAATTTAAATTTTATAACAAAAGCTGTTGCATTAATTGGACCGGTACAATTTAGGAACTCGGGAGCGGTCCAATATACGGACCATGGTATGTTTACAATTTGTCATAAAAAATAAAAACATAACTTCATCAAAGTTGTATTCGTTTACCAGTACACAAAACAGTATAAAACATAGTCTCATATAGAATATCTTATAAAATTATAACTTACCGTTACGATGAACAACCTCCTGAGACAACACAAACAAAATTAACATAATTTCAGCTCAAAAACAATTTTTTTCTACCACAGTCATATACTATTGTCAAACGCCGATACAAAATGGGAGAGTGTTAGTGTCGCTACAGTCGATTCTTTTTTTATTTCCAATGCAAAAAAATAGTGTTAATTGGTAGAAGAAATACAGAAGTGGTACAATTTAAGTATCGGTTCAATATAGGTTACTTTACCCTAAATATCATTAGGGTGTTTTTAACCATTGCATAAAATGTACCAGAGATATATGTAGATAATTGAAAAAGAAAACTGAAGATTTACATGTTAATTAATGCGAAAATTTTAAAATCAATTAGCAACTATTTAGAGTTATAATTAAGAATTGTTTGGCGAGAATTTCTTTTTTGATGTTAAGAATAATATTTAGTCAGTAGACCGCAAAGGAAAAAAACGAAACACCCTAATGTATCATAAAGGCTAGTATTTTAATACATACTAAAAAATTCTACTATGTGTAAAGTAAGCAGATCATGCGCTTGATTTACAGATTTTGAATACTAAATCTACTTTTTTTCTTTTTTAGTAAACTTAAGTAATGCAGAGTTATAGTCAATACATTTATAAATTGATATTTTTGTGGTTTATTTCTAATAATACTTTGATTTTATTCTGAACTGAATTCATAAATAACTATCATGTTACCATTAAGCATTTTCTAGACTGCTTCATGAATCGCATATTATTGTATATTATAATATTTTTATGTTTATAAATAATTATATCTTAAAGTATCGCTGGTGATCACCCTGAGACTAGTATGTATATTAAGTTAATAAAAATAAATGAGACTTTTATTTTGTCGTTTTTTTTGCAGTAGGGGAAAGTGGCATGAAACAGCCAGTTTTAAAAAAAGGGATAAATAATATAGGACATAAATAAATCAATTTTTTTTTAAATCTGTAATTGTTCATGCATTTATGTACGTAATGTCATAAAACATTTTTCAAAATTAACGATATTTTTCGACTTCTAATCATTTATAAAAAAAATAAAATTTGGCTTTTTCATAACCTATAGGTATTGAAAGAGCCAACCCAAGTTTTGAAAAAGCCATGTTCTTATTACAAGATTAAAACTGCACATAAACGAAGATATTATTTAATAATAATCTTAAGCTATCATTTTAGATTTTATATAATTATAAAACGTTTTAAATAACGCAAGTTCTGGATAAAATATTGACTTACATAAATCTAAGAAACTGTCAAAAAATTTGTCGTTTGAGATCAATCATTGCAAAAACTTAAAAACGTTTTTAGCAAAAATAATGCAATTTCCCTTTTACGCCACAGGATTTATATGCCCAACCATTACAACTTTGCATCGGTACCACTCTTGATTGCTGTTACTACAATTATTATTACATTTTATGCATTTAAAAGGTGGCTTTTTCATTACACTGCAGTCCGGCTATTTCAAAACATATTCTCTCAAGAAACAAAATCTCGAAAATTACTATGAAATCAAAGATTAGTGTACAAAATATATACGTTATTAGAAGGCCTAATATATCTATAAAATTATAGTGTAATCATATTATTAGTTTTGTACGTATAGGCGTTAGAAAACAAATAAACTGAACTCAAAACCTTACTTTTCGACGACATAATCTTAAATACGTCGTATCGGCGCCGTTTATTGACGGTGAACGGTCAAATTTTGTGGAGGATATCTGGCTAGTGTTGCTATCTTAAAATAATAATACATAAACGATTCGTATGAAAACTACCGCGTAATTGATAATGGCTCTTTCAAAACTTGGCTGTTTCATGCTACTTTCCCCCTAATGTAGAATATATATTTCAAAATTAATTACACAGGTCTACACGAATTTTGTGTTAGATAAGAGAGTATGAAATTTCTATAGATTTATCGATAGTTAGACAAAAAAATAAAATATGGCCTGAAAAAGTTTACTTTTGTATGCAGGATCAACGCTTGATCAATATTTTAGAAAATCCATAGTTTCAATTTTTATTTATTGATAAATCGAAACAAATATATTTATATATAAATTCTTATCAATTTTTACTATCATATCAAATTACAAAATAGTGAAAAAAAATATAAAAGTGAACCTTATTACTTTTTTTTCATGTTTATAAGTACTTTTTCTCAGTAAACCCTAAATGTAGTCCCCCATTTTACTTTCTCACCTCGATACCAACCTAAAATAAATAAATATAAAAATTTAACGTTTTTTTATATAATGTTCTTCTTGGACTTAAGACTTTTGCGGTTATTTTAATGATGAACCCTCTGGAGCTGACACTAGCACTGTCACTAACTCTAACCCGATTTCAGACACCAACACTATTTAAGGCTACCGGATGGATGCCGCGTCTTTTCGTAGCAACCTGGCGACGTTTCGCAAACGTTTTAGTTTGCATGTTCAGGGCTGGATGATCAGATACGTTTGCGAAACGTGGATATATTGCTACGAAAAGACGCGTAACTAAAACTTGCAGTACCGCGTAGGTACAAAAATAGCAGAAATGAGATTGTGTACTTAAATTATGTATTTATTTTTTCTACATGTTTTAGCACATTTAATATTTTCGAAAAAAAAATTTTCATATTAAAAAATTTCATATGGTGGTAATATCGCGTAACTACAAATAACCTATACTGTCTACCGTGACAGTTTTATCAATGATATCAGAATTGAACCGTTTTCCGCATACGCCCGAGATATCTCGGGCACGCGAAATTGGCAAAAATAAACACGCCCGAGATAACTCGGGCGACTTCAGTTTTGATGTTACTATATTTACCTTGCCCAAATATTTACGGGAATTTAAAACAAACATAAAAACTGTGATAAACAAAAGTTCTTTTATGTACTATGTATATATACATATATGTATAATACTAATAATTTTTTATATATATAGGGTAGGTGTACCAGTCCCAAACCAGGTACCAGTAGTTGACCACTCGCATGTTCGATTGAATAAATTAAGAAATTGCGGGCATTTTAGAAGAATTCGACTGTTTTGTTACGTGGCCTAGAATGTTAACAACGTTTCAAACATATTTTAAAAATTTAGTGTTTATTTAAGAGCTATGAGCGCAGTGGTCAACCTTAGGTGCATTCCGTTTTGATATTGTTCACGAAATTTATAAAAACTTAAATATTTAGATTCAAATAATTTATCAATATTGCAGCGTTAGTAAACAATAAACAATTTTATATATACATTTCTACGTTAAAACTACATAATACCAGTTCAGAGCATTTCAAAGTCAAAATTTGTCCTTAACTGGTTTGGGACTGGTACACTCACTCTATTCTATTAAAAATATTTCCATATAAATAGGTTAAGTAATAAAATAATATTATTTTTTGATCCTACATTTGAAAATAATTGTGCGGGAAGTGGTTGAACAAAAATTGAAAGTAAAAGTAGTTTCTAATATAAATGTGTCCAAAATTTTCAAAATTAATTTTAGTAACATATATTTAATTTAAACTAAAAAAATGTTTTATTAATATTTAATGTTCACTGGAATTGGACACAATAAAACACAATTATTAAGCTTGCAACGTTTCGTTTCTTTATTGAAACTTTACCAAGCAACTTAACAACACAAAAAGGAAGTTAACCATTAAAACTCAATAATCAAAACGTTGCAAGCTTAACAATTAGGTTTTATTGTGTCCAATTCCAGTGAACATTAAATATTATTATAAGATATTGGACGTGAACATTATGATTAAAATTTTTATTAATATAATTCACCTTAGTCCTCTTTTCAGAAACTAAGGAATTTTAATTCTGTTTAAATCTATTTTTATGTCGATAATATTTATTTTGTGTAATATTTGAATAGCACGTAAGTATTATTAACATTTATTTGTAATATTTTATATTGTTAATTTAATTTTATTAATAGATCCATCTTTCTGTACAATAAATAATCATATTTTGTGCTTATATATTTAATTTGAAAGAGATTAGTTCAATATTTTTTTAATATAACGTTTTTTGCTTCTATAAAATTGTATTTTTAGCAGTTACGCGATATTGACAAAAGTACTTATGCGGTATTGCAGTATCCCTGAGGTATTGTGTGTTGTTAGAAGCGATTTATTTATGTATAATTTTAAACAATACACATATATAGGGGAAAGTAACCTATATTGGACCACTTTTGACATAATCCTTTATTAAATCCTTTTAAGCTATAATAATGAAGCATGATTCACATTACAGCTTGATTCAGTAACTGCGTAATATCAATCAGTTAATATTGTAGCATAGTCGCAATTAGTAAAAAATCGTTATTTATTTAAGGTTGTATTTCGGTCCAATTAACGCAACCGGTACCTTAAATTTTGACCACCAGGATCCTAAATTGTACCGCATCATAAAAACATAGAATAGAAAAAATAATACACAATTTAGGATCATTATCATTTATATTTATTCTTTAAATGTAATCAATCTTTAAAAAAAACAATATTACTTTACACAGTCTTTGGAATTCTTATTTACCAAAGCATTAATATTCTCCAAAAGTGCAATGCTTGATGCGCTAATGATGACCAAAATGATGCCAGTTTTTATGATATCTAGCGTTTCAAAAGTGCAGTTATTTCCATTTTACACCCTGTGAAACGCTATTGATACCCAAAATTTGCCAACTTTGAAATACTATTGAGACGCTATGCTATTTTTGAAATATAGATAACTTTGATGACTTGTTGAAACGCTATTCCAGACAAAAAATTAAAAATTGTACATTTCAAGCGCTATTGATGCGATCAATTTTAGGTCGGCCATCAATGTTGTGGCATTAAGCTTCAAATTCCGACTCTTAAAACGCTTTTGATACCCAAAACTTGATTAACCCAAGAAAGAACAAAAGACGTGAGAACCTCGATGCTCTAAACTTCGACGCGGGTATGTTGTTAGTTTTAGATGATTTAAAATTAATTTAAATTTTATAACAAAAGCTGTTGCATTAATTGGACCGGTACAATTTAGGAACTCGGGAGCGGTCCAATATACGGACCATGGTATGTTTACAATTTGTCATAAAAAATAAAAACATAACTTCATCAAAGTTGTATTCGTTTACCAGTACACAAAACAGTATAAAACATAGTCTCATATAGAATATCTTATAAAATTATAACTTACCGTTACGATGAACAACCTCCTGAGACAACACAAACAAAATTAACATAATTTCAGCTCAAAAACAATTTTTTTCTACCACAGTCATATACTATTGTCAAACGCCGATACAAAATGGGAGAGTGTTAGTGTCGCTACAGTCGATTCTTTTTTTATTTCCAATGCAAAAAAATAGTGTTAATTGGTAGAAGAAATACAGAAGTGGTACAATTTAAGTATCGGTTCAATATAGGTTACTTTACCCTAAATATCATTAGGGTGTTTTTAACCATTGCATAAAATGTACCAGAGATATATGTAGATAATTGAAAAAGAAAACTGAAGATTTACATGTTAATTAATGCGAAAATTTTAAAATCAATTAGCAACTATTTAGAGTTATAATTAAGAATTGTTTGGCGAGAATTTCTTTTTTGATGTTAAGAATAATATTTAGTCAGTAGACCGCAAAGGAAAAAAACGAAACACCCTAATGTATCATAAAGGCTAGTATTTTAATACATACTAAAAAATTCTACTATGTGTAAAGTAAGCAGATCATGCGCTTGATTTACAGATTTTGAATACTAAATCTACTTTTTTTCTTTTTTAGTAAACTTAAGTAATGCAGAGTTATAGTCAATACATTTATAAATTGATATTTTTGTGGTTTATTTCTAATAATACTTTGATTTTATTCTGAACTGAATTCATAAATAACTATCATGTTACCATTAAGCATTTTCTAGACTGCTTCGCGAATCGCATATTATTGTATATTATAATATTTTTATGTTTATAAATAATTATATCTTAAAGTATCGCTGGTGATCACCCTGAGACTAGTATGTATATTAAGTTAATAAAAATAAATGAGACTTTTATTTTGTCGTTTTTTTTGCAGTAGGGGGAAAGTGGCATGAAACAGCCAGTTTTAAAAAAAGGGATAAATAATATAGGACATAAATAAATCAATTTTTTTTTTAAATCTGTAATTGTTCATGCATTTATGTACGTAATGTCATAAAACATTTTTCAAAATTAACGATATTTTTCGACTTCTAATCATTTATAAAAAAAATAAAATTTGGCTTTTTCATAACCTATAGGTATTGAAAGAGCCAACCCAAGTTTTGAAAAAGCCATGTTCTTATTATAAGATTAAAACTGCACATAAACGAAGATATTATTTAATAATAATCTTAAGCTATCATTTTAGATTTTATATAATTATAAAACGTTTTAAATAACGCAAGTTCTGGATAAAATATTGACTTACATAAATCTAAGAAACTGTCAAAAAATTTGTCGTTTGAGATCAATCATTGCAAAAACTTAAAAACGTTTTTAGCAAAAATAATGCAATTTCCCTTTTACGCCACAGGATTTATATGCCCAACCATTACAACTTTGCATCGGTACCACTCTTGATTGCTGTTACTACAATTATTATTACATTTTATGCATTTAAAAGGTGGCTTTTTCATTACACTGCAGTCCGGCTATTTCAAAACATATTCTCTCAAGAAACAAAATCTCGAAAATTACTATGAAATCAAAGATTAGTGTACAAAATATATACGTTATTAGAAGGCCTAATATATCTATAAAATTATAGTGTAATCATATTATTAGTTTTGTACGTATAGGCGTTAGAAAACAAATAAACTGAACTCAAAACCTTACTTTTCGACGACATAATCTTAAATACGTCGTATCGGCGCCGTTTATTGACGGTGAACGGTCAAATTTTTGTGGAGGATATCTGGCTAGTGTTGCTATCTTAAAATAATAATACATAAACGATTCGTATGAAAACTACCGCGTAATTGATAATGGCTCTTTCAAAACTTGGCTGTTTCATGCTACTTTCCCCCTAATGTAGAATATATATTTCAAAATTAATTACACAGGTCTACACGAATTTTGTGTTAGATAAGAGAGTATGAAATTTCTATAGATTTATCGATAGTTAGACAAAAAAATAAAATATGGCCTGAAAAAGTTTACTTTTGTATGCAGGATCAACGCTTGATCAATATTTTAGAAAATCCATAGTTTCAATTTTTATTTATTGATAAATCGAAACAAATATATTTATATATAAATTCTTATCAATTTTTACTATCATATCAAATTACAAAATAGTGAAAAAATATAAAAGTGAACCTTATTACTTTTTTCATGTTTATAAGTACTTTTCTCAGTAAACCCTAAATGTAGTCCCCATTTTACTTTCTCACCTCGATACCAACCTAAAATAAATAAATATAAAAATTTAACGTTTTTTTATATAATGTTCTTCTTGGACTTAAGACTTTTGCGGTTATTTTAATGATGAACCCTCTGGAGCTGACACTAGCACTGTCACTAACTCTAACCCGATTTCAGACACCAACACTATTTAAGGCTACCGGATGGATGCCGCGTCTTTTCGTAGCAACCTGGCGACGTTTCGCAAACGTTTTAGTTTGCATGTTCAGGGCTGGATGATCAGATACGTTTGCGAAACGTGGATATATTGCTACGAAAAGACGCGGCTTCCATCCGGTAGCCTTAACTAGTGTTGGTGTCGAAAATCAAATTAGTGTTAGTGACAGCTCCAGAGGGTCTATCATCGATTCTGGTAAGTGTTTTAAACAATTCTTTTTTACTAAAAATTGTTTACCTTCTGAACAACTTTTGCAATTAGTGCAAGCAACATGTGGGCCTAGGGTTTGTCTAGATTCTGAACAGGACATTGGAAATAAGCTTCGTAGGCTTCACAAAGCTTTGCACATACGTTTAAATAAAATTTTATATCTCGTACTTTAATAAATATACCACATATATAACAAAATGCATCTTCATTTACACTTTCTAGACGACATTTTAACCTCTTTGCGTCTCCTACAAAACAGTTAATAGTTTTTTTTTCACTAAAGTGCCATCTGTAGATGATGTCTGACAGTCACGACCTTTTTTTTTTCGCGGTATTTTTAAATATACCAGAACTATTAAATACTTTTCTTTTTATATACGGTAACTCAAAAAAGGCTATTATTATTATAACTACCTTAAAAGCAAACTTTTTAGGGAATATGGGTGTTTTTCTTTTATTTTGGAGCATAATGAATAGAAAAATCATAAAATAAATTTTAGGACAAAGACAAAAAAATTTTTTGTCGAGTTGTGTTATTGATAATAAATTATATAGAAATTAAATGAATTATATAAGTTTAATTTTTAGAGCAGTGATTCTCAACCACTGAGCCGCGGCACTTTTGTGTGCCGCGAAATTCTAAAAGTGTGCCGCCAAATTTTAGATATATAATTATGTTAATATTATTAAATAACTTTTTTAGACAGTGTGTTATAGGTAAGTAAATAATTTTTAAACATCTTTTTCTTTGTGTGCCGCAACAAAAAAAAAGGTTGAGAATCACTGTTTTAGAGAATAGATATAATCAATATATAAAATTAGGTTACAACTGAAAAATCTATGTAAGCTAAGCGGGAGATAAGAAACGTATTTACTCATTTAAATAATTAACACTCTTTTTGTTTTTTTATATTATTTTCCACAATAATTTTTAATTAAACGTATTTATAATAAATATTTTTTACAGAAAAATTCTGATTTCTCATGGTTTTATTCTGAAATATAACTAGGGGGAAAGTGGCATGAAACAGCCAAGTTTTGAAAGAGCCATTATCAATTACGCGGTAGTTTTCATACGAATCGTTTATGTATTATTATTTTAAGATAGCAACACTAGCCAGATATCCTCCACAAAAATTTGACCGTTCACCGTCAATAAACGGCGCCGATACGACGTATTTAAGATTATGTCGTCGAAAAGTAAGGTTTTGAGTTCAGTTTATTTGTTTTCTAACGCCTATACGTACAAAACTAATAATAATATGATTACACTATAATTTTATAGATATATTAGGTCTTCTAATAACGTATATATTTTGTAGACTAATCTTTGATTTCATAGTAATTTTCGAGATTTTGTTTCTTGGGAGAATATGTTTTGAAAGAGCCGGACTGCAGTGTAATGAAAAAGCCACCTTTTAATTGCATAAAATGCAATAATAATTGTAGTAACAGCAATCAAGAGTGGTACCGATGCAAAATTGTAATGGTTGGGCATATAAATCCTGTGGCGTAAAAGAGAAAATGCATTATTTTTGCTAAAAACGTTTTTAAGTTTTTGCAATGATTGATCTCAAACGTCAAATTTTTTGACAGTCTCTTAGATTTATGTAAGTAAATATTTTATCGAGAGTTTGCGTTATTTAAAACGTTTTATAATTATATAAGATCTAAAATTATAGCTTAAGATTATTATTAAATAATATCTTCGTTTATGTGCAGTTTTAATCTTGTAATAAGAACATGGCTTTTTCAAAACTTGGGTTGGCTTTTTCAATACCTATAGGTTATGAAAAAGCCAAATTTTATTTTTTTTATAAATGATTAGAAGTCGAAAAATATCGTTAATTTTGAAAAATATTTTATGGCATTACGTACATAAATGCATGAACAATTACAGATTTAAAAAAAAAATGATTTATTTATGTCCTATATTATCTATCCTTTTTTTTAAAACTGGCTGTTTCATGCCACTTTCCCCCTAATAGTTATTTTTGGAATTTGCCAAAAAATATTAATGTAGGTATTTTAAACGACCTATACTTTAAAATTGTAGATTTTTTGTAGTTAGAGAATGTCACTATACGTTTATTTTTAATTTAAAAAATAACTTTGTTTTAGATGATGCAGTACCGGAATACGAGTGCATAAAATGCCATAGGCGATTTAGATATCACGGAAGTTTATATAAACATGAAGCTTACGGATGTAGTGATGTCATATCAAAACACAGCTGCTCTAAATGTCCCAAGAGATTCAAAAAAAAAGGGGGATTGCTTAGACATTTAAATCGCAAACATTGAATGAAAATCGAATCAGTTTAAAATATAATTTTCTATTTTAACGTTCGTAAAATTTTGATAGTTTAGTTGTCAAACTGTCAACTTTTTATTAGGTAACATTATCATCTGGCTAGTCGGATTAAAAAATTCTTGTTTGCTTACAATTAGTTGCGAAGTGCGCATGTGTGACAGTAGGGTGTCTGTTATTTTCCAAGTTAATTTTTTTTGGCTGCCGCTCCATAAATTTTTAGTTTTTGCCTTAAAAAAAACTCTTAGTATTCAAATTAAACCGTGCTGAAATCATGTTATACTTCCCATTTAAATAACATGGGAATTTTGGACTTTTGTATTTTATTTTTTTCTCTGAAACAAATAACTATACTGCAATAACTAATATATATTTTTATAGAGAATTGAACGGTCTACAAAAAAGGTCTTTTATGTTTTTTTGTTAAATTCGCTCTTTCGAAAGGTATTTAAGATTAAAGTTTTGTTCATAGTGAATATCACAGTTTTTCAAGTTTTGCTACGATTCCTTTTAATAAATTAATTCAACTAATCTGTAATAATTAAAAAAGATTAATAGTTACAATAACGTAAACAATACATTGTAAATAATATTAAGGAAATATTTATTTCTTTTTTTGCTTTATTTTCGATTTTCTTATTAACCAACCTTTAGTTTCATTAGGATAGGTAGCTTTGTATTCACTAATAACTTGATGTAAATACTGTTTTTGTTCTTCTTAAGTAGTGAAAATGTTCATATAGGTACTCTTGAGTCAATTGAACTGCTCTTTCCGCTACATGATTAATGCATTGCAGATTATTAACAATGTTTAAGCCTTCCAAATAATCGTCATTGGTAGCCCACGTCTTAACATCGGATTCTAAAAGGTTTTTACTTATTTGTAGAGAATTGATCAAAAAATTAAAATATGATTATGTTCGACTTGTTTTGTTTATTTGCATTGAGTTTATTAAGTAAATAAAAAAAAAAAGCAATTTATAGACAGGAAATTTATCGTAAACACATATTATGTTATCTCGTTTAGTCTCAAAAAAAAATTGTTTGAACTAAATCGGAATTTAAAGTATATCAACATAAATAATGTTAACTGCGCTCGTAATAACATTTTTTTTTCTTTTGACCATTAATTGTATAACAACAAAGCAATAAAAGTAAAGGGAATCATAAAAATTATAAAATTAGCCATGAACCCGACTTTAATCTTGAATAACTATCGAAGGATTGATATTATCAAAAAATTATGAGGGACCTTTATTGTAGAGCGCTCAATTCTCTATAAAAATATATATGGTCATTGCCGTATTGTTATTTGTGTAGTATCGGAAACAGAGTGAGTGCGTGAGTGAATGTGACCGTTAGTAATTAAGTCGTAAATTTAAGAATTAGATTTAGGAAGACGTTGGACGGTGCATTGTTAAAGACACGGCAGTTTTTGGTTCTGTCGCCAAAATGTCCCAGACGGGCAATAAACATTAAGTGCTGCAGACGAAAGGTAAGCCGACAGAGTTGTTCTGGCTGTCGGGGCGAAAAGACGCGGTAGAGACACTTTTCAGATTATTACCATTTGGTTAAAACCTTAATTCATCAATAAATAACTAATACCACACTTTCTGGGGGCTCGTCCGCGATTGAGTTAACGGCCCTAAATCGTAATAATTTGCAAGTGTTGAGGACGTAAGTGTACCTGTGATTAAGTGTTAAGTTGTTTTAAGTGAATTGAAGATTGCATAAAAAATCATGGCAGACGAAATGAATCAAGTCACTGAAAGAGTGAACGCGATAATGCTAGACGACTCTCAAGTCAGTCATATGAAGATGGCTGAACTCAAAGAAGAATTAAGACGAAGAGATTTACGAGTATACGGTCGAAAACACGAGTTGGTTGCTCGATTAAGAGCAGCAATGTTGCTAGAACGCGATCGTGCTCAAGGGAATGACGACAAAGACGAAAATGACGATAAAGACGACGATCAAGACGACGATGATGCTAATGGTGGTAATCAAGACGGCAACCATTATGACGGAAATGGTCGCAATAAAAGACGAAACGCTACCAATAGTGACAACGACGACGTAGACGAAGATGATGAAGACGATGAAGACGAAGAAACTTCGGTTATTCGAAGAAAAAGACGTACATCACAACGTGTATTATTAACGTTTAAAGATGTAGAGGGTTCGCTAGAAAAATTTGATGGTGATGGTCGAGCGAACGTGATCCGATGGTTGGAAGATTTTGAAGAGATGGCTGCATTATGCTCTTGGAATGATATCCAAAAGGTCGCTTATGCCAAAAGGTTACTTGAAGGATCAGCTAAGTTATTTGTGAAGTATGAAAGATGCGCGAATACTTGGAAGAAGTTGAAAAATGCGTTAAAAGATGAATTCGAAGAAGTAGTCGACAGTTTGCAGATACATAGAGAATTAGGACGCCGAAAGAAAAACAAGATGAGTCATATCAAGAATATGCATATAAAATGCTTGAAATTGCATCACGAGCGAATATTGAAACACGAGCGGTGATTCAATATATCATAGAAGGAATTCCAGATGAAGCAACTAATAAAGCAATTTTGTACAGTGCTAAAACAGTGAAACAATTAAAAGAATGTTTTGTGCAATATGAAAATATGAAAAGAGAAACTTTAAGATATAAAACCAAACAGAGCGATCATAAAAGAAACGATAATAACGATAGAAAGAAACCAAAAGATGATAAAACAGACAGTGCAAAAGACGAATTTAGATATAGTGCGAAAGTGAAAAGATGTTACAATTGCGGTGCAACAGAGCATATAAGTTTGGAGTGTCCTAATAAAGACAAGGGTGCTAAGTGTTTTAAATGTAACCAGTATGGTCACAAAGCAGCGGAGTGTATTGGAAAACCCAAGGAGGTCTACTTGATTTCACGTCCAGAAAAGCAAAAGTTTCAAAAGGAGATAGAAATTAAAGACTGTAAGATATTAGCTTTAGTAGACACAGGTAGTGATCTAACTTTAATACGTACAAATGAGTACGAAAGAATAGGGTCACCGACATTAACAAAACGCCAGGTATATTTTGAAGGCTTGGGTTCTGCTGTCAATGAAACGCTGGGTGAGTTTACGGCTAATATATCTGTAGGGGGTGAGGAATTTTCCGTAACATTCCATGTTGTGTCAGATGCAATTCTTAAACAAAGTATGATCCTAGGTGCTGATTTTCTCAATAGAATTGAACTCAGATTAAGACGCGGTAAAGTAACATTTTTAAAACTTGAAGACGGTGATAGCACTGACGTGGAAGATTCAGAAAAACCACATATTTTTAAGATTAATGTAGCTAATGAGTGCAATGAGATTAATTTATCACATATTAACAAACCTTATTATCGTGAAGAAATTAAAACCTTAATTAGAAATTACGAACCAAAAAGTATCCGTGATACGGGAATTCAAGCTAAGATTGTTGTTAAAACAGATGTCCCGATAGTATCTAGACCGCGTAGATTATCTCATGTAGAAAAACAAGAAGTAAAAGAGATAATAAATAAATGGCTTGAAGAAGGTGTTATAAAGCCTTCAAATTCTGAGTATGCTAGCCCTATTGTTTTAGTTAGAAAAAGAGATGGATCTAAAAGGCTTTGCGTTGATTATCGAAAATTAAATAAAGTTGTATTGAGACCGCTTTTTCCTCTGCCGTTAGTAGATGATCAAATAGATTCATTAGAAGATGCTAAAATATATTCGGTTCTTGATTTGGAAAATGGATTTTTCCACGTGCCGGTTGAGAAGAGTAGCCAAAAGTATACGGCGTTTGTAACACCAGACGGACAATACGAGTTTACTGTAACGCCATTTGGACTGTGTATTTCCCCTGCGGTATTTGTTAAATACATTAGTGAAGTTTTTAAAGATTTAATACAGTTAGGTGTAATAATAGCTTATATGGATGATTTAATTATACGTGCGAAAGACGAAGAAGAAGCTTTAGATAGATTAAAATTAGTTTTAAAAGTCGCATCCGAATACGGTTTAAGAATAAAATGGTCCAAATGTCAATTTTTTAAGACGACCGTTGAATATTTGGGTCACATTGTGTCGAGGGGTACGGTGAAGCCCTCCGAACGTAAGACGGAAGCCGTGAGAAAATTTGTTAAACCAAATACTGTTAAAAAGTTACGAAGCTTTTGGGGCTCACTGGATATTTCCGTAAGTTTATACCGAAATATTCACTGATAGCTCGACCGTTAACAGAACTACTAAAAAATGACGTTAAGTTTATTGTAGGTTCGCGTGAAAACGAAGCATTTGAAAAATTAAAAGCAGCTCTTGTAAATGGTCCGGTTTTGAAAATTTACCGCGTAGGCGCAGAAACAGAATTGCATACTGACGCATCAGCTTTAGGGTATGGTATGATCTTAATGCAAAAAGATTGTAATGACGGAAAGTTTCACCCAGTATATTATGCCAGTGGTAAGACGAGTAAAGCCGAAGCCAAATACTGTAGTTACGAATTAGAGGTATTAGCCATTGTAAAGGCAGTAGAGAAATTTAGGATTTATTTGTTAGGTATACATTTTAAGATTATTACAGACTGTCAGGCTTTTACGGCCACCATGAACAAAGAAAAATTAGGTGTGCGTGTAGCAAGATGGGTGTTAGCGTTGGAAGAATTTAATTATGAAGTGTGTCATAGGCCCGGTAAGAATATGAACCATGTGGATGCGTTAAGCCGCAACCCGTTACCGAGTACAATGTTGATTTGTGAAAACGACGATGATTTGATTGCGCGTTTAAGAAGTAACCAAGGCCAAGACGATTATTTTTTTAAAAGGGATTTTCATGACATTTTCCCCCGGTAACAGTTTTTTTTGGGTTTTTAAAAATATTAATGTGGTTTTTAATTGTAACTATCCTTTTTTAAAACTGGCTGTTTCATGCCACTTTCCCCTAATAGTTATTTTTGGAATTTGCCAAAAAATATTAATGTAGGTATTTTAAACGACCTATACTTTAAAATTGTAGATTTTTTGTAGTTAGAGAATGTCACTATACGTTTATTTTTAATTTAAAAAATAACTTTGTTTTAGATGATGCAGTACCGGAATACGAGTGCATAAAATGCCATAGGCGATTTAGATATCACGGAAGTTTATATAAACATGAAGCTTACGGATGTAGTGATGTCATATCAAAACACAGCTGCTCTAAATGTCCCAAGAGATTCAAAAAAAAAGGGGGATTGCTTAGACATTTAAATCGCAAACATTGAATGAAAATCGAATCAGTTTAAAATATAATTTTCTATTTTAACGTTCGTAAAATTTTGATAGTTTAGTTGTCAAACTGTCAACTTTTTATTAGGTAACATTATCATCTGGCTAGTCGGATTAAAAAATTCTTGTTTGCTTACAATTAGTTGCGAAGTGCGCATGTGTGACAGTAGGGTGTCTGTTATTTTCCAAGTTAATTTTTTTTGGCTGCCGCTCCATAAATTTTTAGTTTTTGCCTTAAAAAAAACTCTTAGTATTCAAATTAAACCGTGCTGAAATCATGTTATACTTCCCATTTAAATAACATGGGAATTTTGGACTTTTTGTATTTTATTTTTTTTTTCTCTGAAACAAATAACTATACTGCAATAACTAATATATATTTTTATAGAGAATTGAACGGTCTACAAAAAAGGTCTTTTATGTTTTTTTGTTAAATTCGCTCTTTCGAAAGGTATTTAAGATTAAAGTTTTGTTCATAGTGAATATCACAGTTTTTCAAGTTTTGCTACGATTCCTTTTAATAAATTAATTCAACTAATCTGTAATAATTAAAAAAGATTAATAGTTACAATAACGTAAACAATACATTGTAAATAATATTAAGGAAATATTTATTTCTTTTTTTGCTTTATTTTCGATTTTCTTATTAACCAACCTTTAGTTTCATTAGGATAGGTAGCTTTGTATTCACTAATAACTTGATGTAAATACTGTTTTTGTTCTTCTTAAGTAGTGAAAATGTTCATATAGGTACTCTTGAGTCAATTGAACTGCTCTTTCCGCTACATGATTAATGCATTGCAGATTATTAACAATGTTTAAGCCTTCCAAATAATCGTCATTGGTAGCCCACGTCTTAACATCGGATTCTAAAAGGTTTTTACTTATTTGTAGAGAATTGATCAAAAAATTAAAATATGATTATGTTCGACTTGTTTTGTTTATTTGCATTGAGTTTATTAAGTAAATAAAAAAAAAAAGCAATTTATAGACAGGAAATTTATCGTAAACACATATTATGTTATCTCGTTTAGTCTCAAAAAAAAATTGTTTGAACTAAATCGGAATTTAAAGTATATCAACATAAATAATGTTAACTGCGCTCGTAATAACATTTTTTTTTCTTTTGACCATTAATTGTATAACAACAAAGCAATAAAAGTAAAGGGAATCATAAAAATTATAAAATTAGCCATGAACCCGACTTTAATCTTGAATAACTATCGAAGGATTGATATTATCAAAAAATTATGAGGGACCTTTATTGTAGAGCGCTCAATTCTCTATAAAAATATATATGGTCATTGCCGTATTGTTATTTGTTTCAGAGAAAAAAAATTAAATGCAAAAAGTCCGAAATTCCCATGTTATTTAAATAGGAAATATAACGTGATTTCTGCACGGTTTAATTTGAAAACTAAGAGTTTTTTTGGGTTGGATATTTTTTTTTGGGGTAAAAACTAAAAATTTATGGGGCAACAGCAAAAAAAATTACTTGGGAAATAACGGACACTTTAGTGTGACTTTCCGCCTGCTTCATTTGCATCAAAAGTTTAAGTTATAAGTTGTTCATATAAAAAGTATTTTTGTAGGAAAACTTTTGGTATAACAACAAAGATTTAAAATAGTGTAATACAAATGTATAATTTTATAACTTGCGGTAGTTTTTGTTGGACATGATTCTGTATAATATTGAAAGTGTACGTATGAACGTCTGAAATGGAAAAAAGTCGTCATTGTTACCCTTTTGCCTTATTGATTATAACACATCAATAGTTTGTTTCAATAATAATTGTAACTGGATATATCATATAATATGAAAAAGAACATTGTTTTTTGGAGCACAATAATTAATAACAAAAAATATGTCCTGCTATATAGCGCTTAAGTACGGTTAAAATGTACTAAAATTTTGAAATTAATAATTTAAAAAGTTTTATTTTAAATTTTTTCTAGAAATTGTTGAAAGTTTATTTTTAGTCAACGCACAACAAAAGTTACATTTAGTTATTCTTATAAATTTTTTCAAAGTTCGAACTGTATTGATTATTTTACAAGAGTTTAACGAAATAGTTCAATAAATATATTTTTTTAAACTGCTTAATTTGTTCATATTTCATAATACATACCAATCCACTTGTATGGAGTATCTATTTTATGTTTCTATCATTATCTTAGTTCGTTCATGTAAGTACGTATTTGTATCAATCAAATTTATGTTTACTAATCGGTAAAATTTTAGGTATTTTAGGCAAAAAGATTATTTTTCCTTCCTACAGAGTTTTTTTTTAATTATAATTGAGTAATGGACGTCGATGGAAGAACGAAATTTTTGAAAAACTAAAATAATCTTAAGATCAATATAACTGGCAGTAACTTAACGGTATGTACCTATATTAAAAATATTTGTCATTGCTATTCCGAATATTTATTTTATAGATCATTTTCAAATGGTTTTTTAATTTTTTATTGTAAAAATTATGTTTGAGTTTGTATTTTTTTTTAATAAATTGAAATTTTATCTCGTCCATTGTTTATTATTTTTTTATGTTATAATTGTATATTTTTAATCCTTCAGTTTTGTACATATCGTTTCATTCTTTTCTACACTTTTATTCAATACCTTCTATCCAAGAAAACTAAATTAACAGATTTATTTTGTTTCAGCACAAGACTTACGGGTGCCACGTTTGTTGAATCACTGGTCTTCGCATTTATCATTACCGTTTTATTTATTGCGCGAAAATATGAAACGTTCCTCGTTTTCTTCAGATTCTAAAGCCACTCTCGACCTTAGCATGCCCTCAAAGCAGTTAAAAAATATGAAAATTCTAAATAACGAAAATGGCGGATTTGAATGTTCTGATTGTGGACGGATGTATAAACTTAAAAGCTCGCTTCGAAATCATCAAAAATGGGAGTGTGGTAAAGAGCCACAGTTTAAGTGTCCTTATTGCGTTTATAAAGCCAAGCAAAAAATGCACATGGTTCGACATATGGAAAGGATGCACAAAGATATCGATTATTCTACTGCAAAAAGTGAACTTGATTCGCTCGAAAATAAAGGAACTTGTTAATGCTTGCGAACTGGAAGCAGAAATACGACAGTGCCAGATTAAACGTTTAGGGGATTTTAGGGTATTACATTTATGGGACTCACGTTGAGCTATATGTTAAATTTTCAAAAAATTTTAAGCGGAGTTATAAGAATGTTAACTTGGAAATAACTTGGAAATAAGATAATAGGGGGAAAGTGGCATGAAAGAGCCAGTTTTAAAAAAAGGGATAAATAATATAGGACATAAATAAATCAAAATTTTTTTTTAATCTGTCATTGTTCATGCATTTATGTACGTAATGTCACAAAACATTTTTCAAAAATAACGATATTTTTCGACTTTTAATCATTTATAAAAAAAATAAAATGCGGCTCTTTCATAACCTATAGGTATTGAAAGAGCCAACCCAAGTTTTGAATGAGCCATGTACTTATTACAAGATTAAAACTGCACGTTAAAGAAGATATTATTTAATAATAATCTTACGCTATAATTTTAGATCTTATATAATTATAAAACGTTTTAAATAACGCAAACTCTCGATAAAATATTTACTTACATAAATCTAAGAAACTGTCAAAAAAATTGACGTTTGAGATCAATCATTGCAAAAACTTAAAAACATTTTTAGCAAAAATAATGCAATTTCCCTTTTACGCCACAGGATTCATATGCCCAACCGTTACAACTTTGCATCGGTACCACTCTTGATTGCTGTTACTACAATTATCATTGCATATTATGCAATTAAAAGGTGGTTCTTTCATTACACTGCAGTCCGGCTCTTTCAAAACATATTCTCTCAAGAAACAAAATCTCGAAAATTACTATGAAATCCAAGATTAGCCTGCAAAATATATACGTTATTAGAAGACCTAATATATCTATAAAATTATAGTGTAATCATATTATTATTAGTTTTGTACGTATAGGCGTTAGAAAACAAAAAAACTGAACTCAAAACCTTACTTTTTGACGACAAAATCTTCAATACATCGTATCGGCGCCGTTTATTGACCGTGAACGGTCAAATTTTTGTGGGCGATATCTGGCTAGGGTTGGTATCTTAAAATAATAATACATGAACGATTCGTATGAAAACTGCCGCGTAATTGATAATGGCTCTTTTAAAACTTGGCTCTTTCATGCCACTTTCCCCCTACATATTTTTCTATCTAGTGTACAACTTTTAAACTTATAGTTTGATCTGGCACTGAAAATCAAATATTTACATATCATTAAAAAAAAATTAATAATTAAACTTTAAAGGCCCTGAAAAAAAAATCAAAGACTTTTGCATATTTGTTCACTAATTTTTACGGGATTTTGTAGGAATATAATACTACCTAAGGTAAAAGTACCGGTTTTGGACACGTTAGGCCCAGTTTTAGACACTTGAGTAATTTTGTAAAAAATACCTTAAAAAATACGAAAAAAACATCATTGATGTTTCTATCGTAGTTAAACATACATTAATTACACTTATAGCAAGTAGCGATAATTCTTATATTTCACATTTGTCAAAATAAAGTGGAAAATGTCCACAACTGGTACAGTGTCCAAAACCGGTGCTTCTACCTTATATTAAAACTTGTGATTGAGATGTTATTTACAAACGGTTTTGTAAACTATTTTGCTTTTAATATTACATATCCTGCAGTTTGTGCCTCATGATTTTACAAGAAATATAGTTCCTTCGAATTGTACCACAGTTACCTGGTCTTATTGTATGATCGTTTGTGATACAGTATTTTTACATCTCGCATTTTATTAGTCATGTATTGTTTAAAATTTACTTCAGATTTTGGCATGATGTTGTAAATGGAGCCAATACATGGTACTAAAAAGTTTCTAATTGGTATAGAATAATGTTTTTTTAACCTAGGATGCATGCATCTCTGGATGCGGCAAAAAGCATTTCCAGAGCTGCGAAAAAAAGTTTCTAACTTTTAGACGTAAAATATAAAATTTAAGGCTGTCTTTTGCTATCTATACAGAGTGTTCAAAATAATAGCACTACTTGACAATTTCGTTACGTTTATCGTTACCAAATTGTATCAAATTGCCAACTATGATAAATCAAAATACAATTGAGACAATATAACTTGGTGAATTATCTCTATTGCTTGGACAAATATTTACCAGTAATTAAATCAGATTTTAGTAAACCTTGGGTCAATGCATTTTCAAAATAGAGGTTTTACGATCAGGGGCCATCCATAAATTACGTCACACGTTAATGGGGGTCGCCGTAATGTGGCATAGCGTGACGGGAGGGGGTCACAAGCTTTGTAACGTAACATGTTAAAATTTAAAATACTAAAGCACGAAATTGTGAAAAAAAACTTTAGAAATTTACGACTTTGATCTATATTAATAATTTAGCACTCTCGTTGAGAGATTATCTCTCACGCAACAAAATTTAACTTCCAGAACAAATATGTGACTTTATGTTGATTTTATTAAAGATTATTTAATAAAAACAAGAAAAAAATGAAAATAACTGTATTCTTTAGATTATTTTTAAATATATGCATAAATTTAAAAATGTGTGACGTCACATCAGGGGTGAGGGGTTCGAAAATGTGACAACCTGTGACAAGGACGGGGAGGGGTTCAAAAGTCCTAAAATTCGTGTGACGTAATTTATGGATGGCCCTCAACCGTTACATCATAGTACCTACATATTTTTATTTTCAATTTTACTCGTTCCATAAAAATTACTATGAAAAAGTAATTACTATAAATATTGAAAATTTTCTTGAACAGCAGTAAAATTAAGTTTTACTTGTGTTATTGTTATATTATCAAAATGTTTTGTGAGCTAATTTAGTTCAAATTATCTTATTTTGATTAATCATAGTTTGAATTTTGTTCTATAACAGCAACGAGAAAATATTAACAAATTTTTAAGCTATCTATAGTTATAGCATAATTACATAACCAAATTGTAATAGATTCTTTAAGGGGGTGCGAGAGAGTGTTTTAAGATTCAACAAGGTGCCAATTATCAAAGAGGTTAAAAGACAGGCATAGAACACCGAGATTAATGATATTCGAAAAGATTTCATTATTAATAGCAATAATTTATAATGTTTGGACAAGGCAGCTAAATCTTATTTTATACTCATTTCGATATTTTATTATAATTTTTAAAAATTATTATTATTTTACATTAGGTGAGGGGGACATAATTGTTAACTATAATTAACAAGAAATACTCAACACTACATATTGTGATTTTTATTCAATTTTTTATTTTATATATACAAAAAGAAAAAATAGTTCGTAGACATCGTTACTATCGACGAAGTTCCTTTTAGATTTTTTTAGATGTAATTTAGATATATTCAGGTTATTTTCTATAATTGTTTGTAAGAACTGGTTTTGTATACATATGTAGGTATTATATATGTATAGTTTATAGATATATAAAAGAACATTGTTTTTGGAGCACAATAATTAATAACAAAAATATGTCCTGCTATATAGCGCTTAAGTACGGTTAAAATGTACTAAAATTTTGAAATTAATAATTTAAAAAGTTTTATTTTAAATTTTTTCTAGAAATTGTTGAAAGTTTATTTTTAGTCAACGCACAACAAAAGTTACATTTAGTTATTCTTATAAATTTTTTCAAAGTTCGAACTGTATTGATTATTTTACAAGAGTTTAACGAAATAGTTCAATAAATATATTTTTTTAAACTGCTTAATTTGTTCATATTTCATAATACATACCAATCCACTTGTATGGAGTATCTATTTTATGTTTCTATCATTATCTTAGTTCGTTCATGTAAGTACGTATTTGTATCAATCAAATTTATGTTTACTAATCGGTAAAATTTTAGGTATTTTAGGCAAAAAGATTATTTTTCCTTGCTACAGAGTTTTTTTTTAATTATAATTGAGTAATGGACGTCGATGGAAGAACGAAATTTTTGAAAAACTAAAATAATCTTAAGATCAATATAACTGGCAGTAACTTAACGGTATGTACCTATATTAAAAATATTTGTCATTGCTATTCCGAATATTTATTTTATAGATCATTTTCAAATGGTTTTTTAATTTTTTTTTGTAAAAATTATGTTTGAGTTTGTATTTTTTTTTAATAAATTGAAATTTTATCTCGTCCATTGTTTATTATTTTTTTATGTTATAATTGTATATTTTTAATCCTTCAGTTTTGTACATATCGTTTCATTCTTTTCTACACTTTTATTCAATACCTTCTATCCAAGAAAACTAAATTAACAGATTTATTTTGTTTCAGCACAAGACTTACGGGTGCCACGTTTGTTGAATCACTGGTCTTCGCATTTATCATTACCGTTTTATTTATTGCGCGAAAATATGAAACGTTCCTCGTTTTTTTCAGATTCTAAAGCCACTCTCGACCTTAGCATGCCCTCAAAGCAGTTAAAAAATATGAAAATGCTAAATAACGAAAATGGCGGATTTGAATGTTCTGATTGTGGACGGATGTATAAACTTAAAAGCTCACTTCGAAATCATCAAAAATGGGAGTGTGGTAAAGAGCCACAGTTTAAGTGTCCTTATTGCGTTTATAAAGCCAAGCAAAAAATGCACATGGTTCGACATATGGAAAGGATGCACAAAGATATCGATTATTCTACTGCAAAAAGTGAACTTGATTCGCTCGAAAATAAAGGAACTTGTTAATGCTTGCGAACTGGAAGCAGAAATACGACAGTGCCAGATTAAACGTTTAGGGGATTTTAGGGTATTACATTTATGGGACTCACGTTGAGCTATATGTTAAATTTTCAAAAAATTTTAAGCGGAGTTATAAGAATGTTAACTTGGAAATAACTTGGAAATAAGATAATAGGGGGAAAGTGGCATGAAAGAGCCAGTTTTAAAAAGGGATAAATAATATAGGACATAAATAAATCAAAATTTTTTTAATCTGTCATTGTTCATGCATTTATGTACGTAATGTCACAAAACATTTTTCAAAATAACGATATTTTTCGACTTTTAATCATTTATAAAAAATAAAATGCGGCTCTTTCATAACCTATAGGTATTGAAAGAGCCAACCCAAGTTTTGAATGAGCCATGTACTTATTACAAGATTAAAACTGCACTTTAAAACGAAGATATTATTTAATAATAATCTTACGCTATAATTTTAGATCTTATATAATTATAAAACGTTTTAAATAACGCAAACTCTCGATAAAATATTTACTTACATAAATCTAAGAAACTGTCAAAAAATTGACGTTTGAGATCAATCATTGCAAAAACTTAAAAACATTTTTAGCAAAAATAATGCAATTTCCCTTTTACGCCACAGGATTCATATGCCCAACCGTTACAACTTTGCATCGGTACCACTCTTGATTGCTGTTACTACAATTATCATTGCATATTATGCAATTAAAAGGTGGTTCTTTCATTACACTGCAGTCCGGCTCTTTCAAAACATATTCTCTCAAGAAACAAAATCTCGAAAATTACTATGAAATCCAAGATTAGCCTGCAAAATATATACGTTATTAGAAGACCTAATATATCTATAAAATTATAGTGTAATCATATTATTATTAGTTTTGTACGTATAGGCGTTAGAAAACAAAAAAACTGAACTCAAAACCTTACTTTTTGACGACAAAATCTTCAATACATCGTATCGGCGCCGTTTATTGACCGTGAACGGTCAAATTTTTGTGGGCGATATCTGGCTAGGGTTGGTATCTTAAAATAATAATACATGAACGATTCGTATGAAAACTGCCGCGTAATTGATAATGGCTCTTTTAAAACTTGGCTCTTTCATGCCACTTTCCCCCTACATATTTTTCTATCTAGTGTACAACTTTTAAACTTATAGTTTGATCTGGCACTGAAAATCAAATATTTACATATCATTAAAAAAAAATTAATAATTAAACTTTAAAGGCCCTGAAAAAAAAATCAAAGACTTTTGCATATTTGTTCACTAATTTTTACGGGATTTTGTAGGAATATAATACTACCTAAGGTAAAAGTACCGGTTTTGGACACGTTAGGCCCAGTTTTAGACACTTGAGTAATTTTGTAAAAAATACCTTAAAAAATACGAAAAAAACATCATTGATGTTTCTATCGTAGTTAAACATACATTAATTACACTTATAGCAAGTAGCGATAATTCTTATATTTCACATTTGTCAAAATAAAGTGGAAAATGTCCACAACTGGTACAGTGTCCAAAACCGGTGCTTCTACCTTATATTAAAACTTGTGATTGAGATGTTATTTACAAACGGTTTTGTAAACTATTTTGCTTTTAATATTACATATCCTGCAGTTTGTGCCTCATGATTTTACAAGAAATATAGTTCCTTCGAATTGTACCACAGTTACCTGGTCTTATTGTATGATCGTTTGTGATACAGTATTTTTACATCTCGCATTTTATTAGTCATGTATTGTTTAAAATTTACTTCAGATTTTGGCATGATGTTGTAAATGGAGCCAATACATGGTACTAAAAGTTTCTAATTGGTATAGAATAATGTTTTTTTAACCTAGGATGCATGCATCTCTGGATGCGGCAAAAAGCATTTCCAGAGCTGCGAAAAAAAGTTTCTAACTTTTAGACGTAAAATATAAAATTTAAGGCTGTCTTTTGCTATCTATACAGAGTGTTCAAAATAATAGCACTACTTGACAATTTCGTTACGTTTATCGTTACCAAATTGTATCAAATTGCCAACTATGATAAATCAAAATACAATTGAGACAATATAACTTGGTGAATTATCTCTATTGCTTGGACAAATATTTACCAGTAATTAAATCAGATTTTAGTAAACCTTGGGTCAATGCATTTTCAAAAATAGAGGTTTTACGATCAGGGGCCATCCATAAATTACGTCACACGTTAATGGGGGGGGGGTCGCCGTAATGTGGCATAGCGTGACGGGAGGGGGTCACAAGCTTTGTGACGTAACATGTTAAAATTTAAAATACTAAAGCACGAAATTGTGAAAAAAAACTTTAGAAATTTACGACTTTGATCTATATTAATAATTTAGCACTCTCGTTGAGAGATTATCTCTCACGCAACAAAATTTAACTTCCAGAACAAATATGTGACTTTATGTTGATTTTATTAAAGATTATTTAATAAAAACAAGAAAAAAATGAAAATAACTGTATTCTTTAGATTATTTTTAAATATATGCATAAATTTAAAAAATGTGTGACGTCACATCAGGGGTGAGGGGGTTCGAAAAATGTGACAACCTGTGACAAGGACGGGGGGAGGGGTTCAAAAGTCCTAAAATTCGTGTGACGTAATTTATGGATGGCCCCTCAACCGTTACATCATAGTACCTACATATTTTTTATTTTCAATTTTACTCGTTCCATAAAAATTACTATGAAAAAGTAATTACTATAAATATTGAAAATTTTCTTGAACAGCAGTAAAATTAAGTTTTACTTGTGTTATTGTTATATTATCAAAATGTTTTGTGAGCTAATTTAGTTCAAATTATCTTATTTTGATTAATCATAGTTTGAATTTTGTTCTATAACAGCAACGAGAAAATATTAACAAATTTTTAAGCTATCTATAGTTATAGCATAATTACATAACCAAATTGTAATAGATTCTTTAAGGGGGTGCGAGAGAGTGTTTTAAGATTCAACAAGGTGCCAATTATCAAAGAGGTTAAAAGACAGGCATAGAACACCGAGATTAATGATATTCGAAAAGATTTCATTATTAATAGCAATAATTTATAATGTTTGGACAAGGCAGCTAAATCTTATTTTATACTCATTTCGATATTTTATTATAATTTTTAAAAATTATTATTATTTTACATTAGGTGAGGGGGACATAATTGTTAACTATAATTAACAAGAAATACTCAACACTACATATTGTGATTTTTATTCAATTTTTTATTTTATATATACAAAAAGAAAAAATAGTTCGTAGACATCGTTACTATCGACGAAGTTCCTTTTAGATTTTTTTAGATGTAATTTAGATATATTCAGGTTATTTTCTATAATTGTTTGTAAGAACTGGTTTTTGTATACATATGTAGGTATTATATATGTATAGTTTATAGATATATATTTTATACTTTTATATATACGACATATTTACTCAAAAAAAACAAATTCAGTTACTATTTAAAACGCTTAGAGTAAGATTCAACAGCGAAGACACCTGAGCAAAACACAATTCTCGTCATAAAGAGAGAAGTACCTCCATAATGAGAGAGATGAATATATTTTTCTTATGTACTGACAGTCCCACAAACATTAACTGAAATGTCATTTACCGATTTTCGTTTGTGTCGTTCAAATCGTGTCATGTTTTTGTGCCTTGTTATTCTCTTCCTTGTGCTCTTTCTATTTTGTAGAAATTTTATCTTTTGAATTATTATTTTGACAAATTGTATTTTTGATGTTGACAGCTGTATAACAGCCTAATACTTCAGTTAGGATAGTATAAGAAGAAGTCACGCCCCACGCGCAGCTTGGTGTCTTCCGAGATGAATCTTACTTTAGTAAGATGCTTGGTTGTGCAGCAGTTTTGACACAAACGTTAGGGCGGATTCATAGGGTAACTTTTTTTGGTGATACAGCAGAACGATTTACGATACACTGTAATATCGCCGCGCACGATTACTCAACGCTGTTGTAAGAGAGTCACGGATCTGCACACATTTGTTTCTGTATCGATACGGAATCCCAACTATAGCGATAGGAAATCGTCATTGTGTGTTTAAGGTTCGCTCAAACCAATGCCGTACTGCGGGAACGGAACTATTGTGGAACATTATTCTGCAGCGGGATATGTAAATATACATACCAATGCGGCGGTTCGTATGCGTCAAAACAGGATGTCCGCGAGATAATTTTCGTTCGCAGCGTGTACTATTTTCCCACAATTTGCATGCTTCCTGTGTCTATTTACATCAGTGGTTCTCAAACTTTTTCGTTTTCCGGCACACTAAAACTATTAAACAGACGGCACTGCACCCCTGTTATTATTATTATTTTGCTTTTTTACTGTTACTAAAAATATTCAGGTCAAAAGTAAATATAAAGATACCTATTGATAAAATAATGTAAAGTGTATGCCTGAGGGAGAATCCGCCATATTGCGAGTCGCCAAAAACTTTTGTGGTATACTTGTAGCGTACTTGCGGCACTCGCTTTGAGAACTGCTGATTTGTATGTTAATGTTTGCATTTATTCGACCAGTTTATTATGTCTGAACTTACAGAGAAAGTGATCACAGTGGTACAAGGATCTTTTATTCGGCACGATCGTTCGTCTTACACTAATTATAGTCTTGCTTACAATTACGGGGTGGGTGAATTAACTAATGAGACTGATTTTGTTCAATATTTTTACGCGAATAGAACTACAATTTAATATTGTTTCCCTAAAACTAACTTCTTTGGGATGCTACACAGGGTTGGGGACGATTCTGCCAATCCTCATAGCAGTGCTGGAACTCAGATACTGGTTTAGCCTTTAGTTGTTCAGTTACAACTGTTTAAATCTTTTCGAGTGTCTGAAAATGACGTCCCTTTAAGTAATTTTTCATTTTCAAGAAAGGGACAAAATCACAAGGATCGAAATCGGGCAAGCAAATAAGCTGAGAAGCTACAGGAATTTTTTGATTGTCCAAAAACTCGTTTATTGATTTTACTGTAGAATAAGGCGCATTTTCGGAATGCAACATCCAGTTGTTCTTGATATTTGGTCTCACATGCATGACCCTTAAACGAAGTTTAGTAAGAGACTCTCGATAAAGTGTTGATTGACCGTTTGGCCTTGAGATAGCAACTCTTTATGGCGGTTCTTCCGCTGCGTTGTTCATCTTCAATTGACTCTTTTCCTTCTGAAAATGCCTTAAACTATAAAAAGTCTAGACCCTTGACAAAATACTGTCTCCATACGCATCCTGAAATTTTGAAAAAATGTGCGTTGTACTGTGCCCAAGTATGAAGTAAAACCTGATAGCACACAGTTGTTCGAAATTTATGTCACTCATTTCTAGAACGCATTATCAGACACAGTTTTGCGAAAAAAAATCGCTACAAACAACCAAATAGTTCAAGCCAGTTAAAACTCGATCTGAAGGCTTATCTTGTCGCAACTGAGGCATAAGTGTATGATATTCTCTAAAAAGAACTATGTCTTTATTAATTTTGTGAATACTTTATCTTGTTTCTTTGTCGTCTCTTTATAAACAAAATTAAGTATTTATCTCCCTGATTGCGGAAAAGCGGATCCAAGTTTAATCCTGAGTTAAACCATTTCACTAATTTTATTTAATATCAGCCTAATGTTTAATTTTGAACTAAATTTAGATGTTTTTTTCTACAACCAGGAAATAAATTAAAAACACTTATATTTCGATTTCTTCATCTTTTGCTACCGATAAAAGCAGAAGAGCTTCGTCCTCATCCGAAGAACTTTTGTAAATAATCGTCGGTAACTTTATATTACCAAAGAACTGTAAAATTGTTGAGTTCCGTCTAACATTTGACGCGTCATTGTATAAGCACAGGAATGTCCCACTCCCGAACGTATTAGGTCGTTCCCGTTCCCGTTAAAATATAAACGGCCACCTACAGAATCGCACTGCAGCTTCACGGCTAAATTTTGATGTTATCGATACTGTGTCCTCAGCATAAGTTGCCGTGTGAATCCGCCTTTAGCATTGTTCTAAATTTAATTGTAGAATAGAGAGCGCTAATTTTTTAATAAAATAATTGATTGATATTATTGTTTTTAAAAACATCAATTTTAGATAGACACTTGTGAATAGCTTGGTGGTTTTTATTATGATTTATTAGCATTGCTAGACATTTACAAGCAAGTAAAACTGTTCACTACTGCTGTCCAATTTTTTTAGAATGCGCAGGGTTCCTCTATGATATAGTGAGTTTTCTATAAAAACTTTTGTAGTATGTAAGTACATTGCAATAACGCAATCGTTCATAGAATTAGGTATATAATTCCTATATGTATATTAATAAATAAAATTTATATTTATTTAAACACAACTGTTTTATTTATAAATAATTTGAATAATATCGACAATGTTGCATGTAAAAATGGGGTTTTGCTTTGTTTACAATCGTTGTATATTTAGATTTATTTTCATCCATTTTGAGTTTAGAAGTTATAAAATAAGGAAAAACAGTAAGGGAGTGTACCCGGGTATGAGACGGGTTTTGTTTATGAGCCAAAAATTTTTACTGGTTAATTAAAGTCGGGTGTTCTATTCACTGTTGGAAAGGTAATGAAAATACACAACTTTTATCCGCAGAAAGTTTTGTGATTCCATTAACATGCAAAATTTTATGACCAATTTTTTAAGTGACGGTTTTTTGACAAGAAAAAAATTTGTATCTAGGTATGAGACACCTACAAAAATACATTAAAAATTGTAAAATATAAAGTAAAAACCTAATATCTATTTCAAAATTATAATTTTTTATGCTTTCCATAATATTTATTTATCACTTTCCTCTTCATAATCATCGCAATGTTTGCATGTGTAGATGCTTGCACACGTGTTTGCGCACTTCAAAAGAACTGGCCGCTTGCAAATATTGCATTTGATGTTGTTAACAGCGTTCAATTTGTTCGGCAACAACTTTATACTAATGATGTTTTTGCTTTGGAACCCTGGGTGGTGGTAATATGCTGTGTCTCATACCCGGACAATGACGACATTTTGAGAATTTAAAAAAAAATTGTTTTCTAACCATATATTGACCTAATCCAATATTGGATCGTAAAATATAAGAAAAACACTAAATGCTATACATTACACTTTCCTTTTTCAATTGATTTACATGAAAAAAACAACACTTTGAAAAAAATCAAAAACGTTTTTAACCTGCAATTTTACATACGATGTTTGCAGTTGATATAAGCAATGCGTCGATTCATTTCAGTGTTAGTACAAAAACTGACTGATGACCAAAGAAGTACTTGACAGTTATCAGATCGGCCATATTGACATTGCATAATGAAAATAATTGACTGTCTCATATCTGGAGCCTGTCTCATACCCGGGAACACTCCCCTACATATATGTAAAACATTAAAACTAGAAACTTAATAGGAGTTATAGAATATTTAATATTTTGTTTTTTTTCTTAGAAAGGAAACCTAAAATGAATCATTAAATATTTGGAAATATGAATATTCCATAAAGGAGTTGTGGGAATAAGACAAAAGGTTGTCCGATCTTGATGAAATTTTGGATTCATATAGAGCTTGGTGTTTATGATAATCACAGAAAAATGTGACGTTGAACTGACATCGATTCATTTCTTGGGTCGGGTTGTGTTTTAGGTTCTGATTGTGGTTGCGGTTTTGGTTGTGGTTCAGGTTCTGATTCTGGTTGAGGGTCCGGTTCTGGTTCTGGTTGAGGGTATTAACCTCGGGGTCCTTTTGATATCTAAATTTTATCTTAAACAATTCCTAAAGAGCTTTCAAAATCAGTAATGAAACTAACGGGAACTCGAGGTTAATACAGTTGGAATGGCATTTCTTATTTATCATAACATAGACAAACTAGCTAATCATGATCTAGGTCACAAGTTACCATGCAAATAAGATGCAGTCATATCCACTCATTAATAATCAGAAAGAAATTTTTAATTATCATTTGCCGATAAAAAGTTATGACAACTTTTGTATACAATCTTGTTATTCCTTGGTGGACTTCCTCTCTACATATCAACAGAGTTATTGTATTTCATCAACAATTCATCAGTTCTATTAATCATTTTTGCCAAAATATCATGTTTAAAATATTTAAATTCTTTAATTCGACAACTCCTTTCATGCACTTGATTAAAAATTTTTTTTATCTAATTTAAATGATTGTTTTAGGTAATGGAAAATCGGTAATATGTCCCAACTGCAATAGAACATATAAAAATAAAAACTCTTTAAACGCACATCGTTCGACGGATTGTGGAAAAATGGATTCGTTTAGATGTGATCTGTGTTTAGTAACATTTAAGAGAAAATTTTGTCTTCTTAGGCATTATAATACTGTGCATTAACATCACGAATTAATTTCCAATTTTTTTTTCTTTGGTTGAAATACAGGCATGGTCTGATTAAATTTATTAAGTCATTTTGTTTTAACAGATGCAGCAATAAAAGTCGAAGAAGCGACAACGAATCATAAAAATTTAAATAAAGACCCAAAAATTATATGGGCGTCTAACAAATTTGTTTATGAATATATGTGAATTATATAATAATAGGAGTATTTATTGCCAAATTATTTGGTATTTCTATTTAGATATGTTTATAAGATAAGACAAGGATTTTTCTTAGCCAATCATATTTATCTACTCTAATAATTTTTTTTTATAAAATTTAGTTCGCAAAGCACATATTATTCGTTTCATATTATTCAAATGTGGTTGATGGTAAGATCGAGCGATTTCTTGAACAGTTATTAAATAAAGGTATTTTAATGTTTATTAATATAATTTAATATTAGTTATACCATCACTGAACAATTCACATAATTAGTTTGTTTACAATTATTTAAAACTTTTTTTTATATCAAGTGTTGCATGAATATATTTTTTTGTTCTAGATTTGAAAGCGAAATTAGAACCGGTGATATGCCCAAATTGTAAAGGAAGATATAAAAATATGAAATCAGTAAAAGCACATCTTGCGAAGGACTGTGGAAAAATGAAAACTTTTCAATGCTATATATGTGCGATTTCGTTTAAAAGAAGATATCATTTAGATCGGCATTTCAAAAGCAAACATTATACTGATTGAGTTTTTTCCTCTTTATTATAGTATTTAACTCATTGCAGTTTGTTCTTCCTATTTATGTGCATTAATGCTTGTACTGTAAATAGGCACAAAAATATGTTTTAATGACGATGGTTTACACTGACAATCAGTCATATTTATCGATATCCCAAAAATATTTATTTTTATTTATCAAATTTCTAACGTGTTAATGAAATTTTTGAATACTAACAAATAATGTTGTGTATGTGAAAATCGGAAATAAAATAAAACATAAAAGAGAAATTAATGATAGATTATTTTGTTGAGGATGTAATTTTTAAATAAATCAACATAACGTAATAAAATTGTGAGTTTTTTATTTCGTACAGACCAATATTGGCACGGCCAGCACAAGGCAGATTCAGCGCGATCGCCGGAACCCGGCCCCGCGGTCTACGAAAAATACCCAATTTTTACACCAAATTACATCAATTTTGATTAACTCTTTACAGAATAACTATACCACTAAGTATGCGTCAAAACAGGATGTCCGCGAGATAATTTTCGTTCGCAGCGTGTACTATTTTCCCACAATTTGCATGCTTCCTGTGTCTATTTACATCAGTGGTTCTCAAACTTTTCGTTTTCCGGCACACTAAAACTATTAAACAGACGGCACTGCACCCTGTTATTATTATTATTTTGCTTTTTACTGTTACTAAAAATATTCAGGTCAAAAGTAAATATAAAGATACCTATTGATAAAATAATGTAAAGTGTATGCCTGAGGGAGAATCCGCCATATTGCGAGTCCCCAAAAAACTTTTGTGGTATACTTGTAGCGTACTTGCGGCACTCGCTTTGAGAACTGCTGATTTGTATGTTAATGTTTGCATTTATTCGACCAGTTTATTATGTCTGAACTTACAGAGAAAGTGATCACAGTGGTACAAGGATCTTTTTTTTCGGCACGATCGTTCGTCTTACACTAATTATAGTCTTGCTTACAATTACGGGGTGGGTGAATTAACTAATGAGACTGATTTTGTTCAATATTTTTACGCGAATAGAACTACAATTTAATATTGTTTCCCTAAAACTAACTTCTTTGGGATGCTACACAGGGTTGGGGACGATTCTGCCAATCCTCATAGCAGTGCTGGAACTCAGATACTGGTTTAGCCTTTAGTTGTTCAGTTACAACTGTTTAAATCTTTTCGAGTGTCTGAAAATGACGTCCCTTTAAGTAATTTTTCATTTTCAAGAAAGGGACAAAATCACAAGGATCGAAATCGGGCAAGCAAATAAGCTGAGAAGCTACAGGAATTTTTTGATTGTCCAAAAACTCGTTTATTGATTTTACTGTAGAATAAGGCGCATTTTCGGAATGCAACATCCAGTTGTTCTTGATATTTGGTCTCACATGCATGACCCTTAAACGAAGTTTAGTAAGAGACTCTCGATAAAGTGTTGATTGACCGTTTGGCCTTGAGATAGCAACTCTTTATGGCGGTTCTTCCGCTGCGTTGTTCATCTTCAATTGACTCTTTTCCTTCTGAAAATGCCTTAAACTATAAAAAGTCTAGACCCTTGACAAAATACTGTCTCCATACGCATCCTGAAATTTTGAAAAAATGTGCGTTGTACTGTGCCCAAGTATGAAGTAAAACCTGATAGCACACAGTTGTTCGAAATTTATGTCACTCATTTCTAGAACGCATTATCAGACACAGTTTTGCGAAAAAATCGCTACAAACAACCAAATAGTTCAAGCCAGTTAAAACTCGATCTGAAGGCTTATCTTGTCGCAACTGAGGCATAAGTGTATGATATTCTCTAAAAAGAACTATGTCTTTATTAATTTTGTGAATACTTTATCTTGTTTCTTTGTCGTCTCTTTATAAACAAAATTAAGTATTTATCTCCCTGATTGCGGAAAAGCGGATCCAAGTTTAATCCTGAGTTAAACCATTTCACTAATTTTATTTAATATCAGCCTAATGTTTAATTTTGAACTAAATTTAGATGTTTTTTTCTACAACCAGGAAATAAATTAAAAACACTTATATTTCGATTTCTTCATCTTTTGCTACCGATAAAAGCAGAAGAGCTTCGTCCTCATCCGAAGAACTTTTGTAAATAATCGTCGGTAACTTTATATTACCAAAGAACTGTAAAATTGTTGAGTTCCGTCTAACATTTGACGCGTCATTGTATAAGCACAGGAATGTCCCACTCCCGAACGTATTAGGTCGTTCCCGTTCCCGTTAAAATATAAACGGCCACCTACAGAATCGCACTGCAGCTTCACGGCTAAATTTTGATGTTATCGATACTGTGTCCTCAGCATAAGTTGCCGTGTGAATCCGCCTTTAGCATTGTTCTAAATTTAATTGTAGAATAGAGAGCGTTAATTTTTAATAAAATAATTGATTGATATTATTGTTTTAAAAACATCAATTTTAGATAGACACTTGTGAATAGCTTGGTGGTTTTTATTATGATTTATTAGCATTGCTAGACATTTACAAGCAAGTAAAACTGTTCACTACTGCTGTCCAATTTTTTTAGAATGCGCAGGGTTCCTCTATGATATAGTGAGTTTTCTATAAAAACTTTTGTAGTATGTAAGTACATTGCAATAACGCAATCGTTCATAGAATTAGGTATATAATTCCTATATGTATATTAATAAATAAAATTTATATTTATTTAAACACAACTGTTTTATTTATAAATAATTTGAATAATATCGACAATGTTGCATGTAAAAATGGGGTTTTGCTTTGTTTACAATCGTTGTATATTTAGATTTATTTTCATCCATTTTGAGTTTAGAAGTTATAAAATAAGGAAAAACAGTAAGGGAGTGTACTCGGGTATGAGACGGGTTTTGTTTATGAGCCAAAATTTTTACGGGTTTAAAATTAAAGTGGGGTGTTCTTTTTATTGTTAAATAATAAAAATCACAATTTTTACCCGCAGAAAGTTTTGTGATTCCATTAACATGAAAAATTTTTTGACCAATTTTCTAATGACGGTTTTTGACAAAAAAAAATTTGTATCTAGGTATGAGACATACAAAAATACTTTAAAAAATTGTAAAATATAAAGTAAAAACCTAATATCTATTTCAAAATTATAATTTTTATGCTTTCCAAAATTTTTTATTTATCACTTTCCTCTTCATAATCTCGAAATTTTGCATGTGTAGATGCTTGCACAGTTTTTCCCACTTCAAAAGAACGGGCCCGCTTGCAAATATTGCATTTGATGTTGTTAAAGCGTTCAATTTGTTCGGCAACAACTTTATACTAATGATGTTTTTGTTTTAACCCCTTGGGGTGGTGGTAATATGCGTGTCTCATACCCGGACAATGACGACTTTTTAAAAATTTTAAAAAAAAATTTTTTTTAACCAATTTTGGGCCTAATCCAATTTTGGGAATCGTAAAATATAAGAAAAACACTAAATGCTATACATTAAAATTTCCCTTTTTTCAATTATTTACATGAAAAAAAAAATTTTAAAAAAATCAAAACTTTTTTAATGCTTTTTACATACGATTTTTTAGTTGATATAAGCAATGCGCGATTCATTTCAGTGTTAGTACAAAACTGACTGATGACCAAAGAAGTACTTGACAGTTATCAGATCGGCCATATTGACATTGCATAATGAAAATAATTGACTGTCTCATATCTGGAGCCTGTCTCATACCCGGGAACACTCCCCTACATATATGTAAAACATTAAAACTAGAAACTTAATAGGAGTTATAGAATATTTAATATTTTGTTTTTTTTCTTAGAAAGGAAACCTAAAATGAATCATTAAATATTTGGAAATATGAATATTCCATAAAGGAGTTGTGGGAATAAGACAAAAGGTTGTCCGATCTTGATGAAATTTTGGATTCATATAGAGCTTGGTGTTTATGATAATCACACAAAAAAATGTGACGTTGAAGTGACATCGATTCATTTCTTGGGTCGGGTTGTGTTTTAGGTTCTGATTGTGGTTGCGGTTTTGGTTGTGGTTCAGGTTCTGATTCTGGTTGAGGGTCCGGTTCTGGTTCTGGTTGAGGGTATTAACCTCGGGGTCCTTTTGATATCTAAATTTTATCTTAAACAATTCCTAAAGAGCTTTCAAAATCAGTAATGAAACTAACGGGAACTCGAGGTTAATACAGTTGGAATGGCATTTCTTATTTATCATAACATAGACAAACTAGCTAATCATGATCTAGGTCACAAGTTACCATGCAAATAAGATGCAGTCATATCCACTCATTAATAATCAGAAAGAAATTTTTAATTATCATTTGCCGATAAAAAGTTATGACAACTTTTGTATACAATCTTGTTATCCCTTGGTGGACTTCCTCTCTACATATCAACAGAGTTATTGTATTTCATCAACAATTCATCAGTTCTATTAATCATTTTTGCCAAAATATCATGTTTAAAATATTTAAATTCTTTAATCCGACAACTCCTTTCATGCACTTGATTAAAATTTTTTTTTATCTAATTTAAATGATTGTTTTAGGTAATGGAAAATCGGTAATATGTCCCAACTGCAATAGAACATATAAAAATAAAAACTCTTTAAACGCACATCGTTCGACGGATTGTGGAAAAATGGATTCGTTTAGATGTGATCTGTGTTTAGTAACATTTAAGAGAAAATTTTGTCTTCTTAGGCATTATAATACTGTGCATTAACATCACGAATTAATTTCCAATTTTTTTTTCTTTGGTTGAAATACAGGCATGGTCTGATTAAATTTATTAAGTTATTTTGTTTTAACAGATGCAGCAATAAAAGTCGAAGAAGCGACAACGAATCATAAAAATTTAAATAAAGACCCAAAAATTATATGGGCGTCTAACAAATTTGTTTATGAATATATGTGAATTATATAATAATAGTATTTATTGCCAAATTATTTGGTATTTCTATTTAGATATGTTTATAAGATAAGACAAGGTTTTTTCTTAGCCAATCATATTTATCTACTCTAATAATTTTTTTTATAAAATTTAGTTCGCAAAGCACATATTATTCGTTTCATATTATTCAAATGTGGTTGATGGTAAGATCGAGCGATTTCTTGAACAGTTATTAAATAAAGGTATTTTAATGTTTATTAATATAATTTAATATTAGTTATACCATCACTGAACAATTCACATAATTAGTTTGTTTACAATTATTTAAAACTTTTTTTTATATCAAGTGTTGCATGAATATATTTTTTTGTTCTAGATTTGAAAGCGAAATTAGAACCGGTGATATGCCCAAATTGTAAAGGAAGATATAAAAATATGAAATCAGTAAAAGCACATCTTGCGAAGGACTGTGGAAAAATGAAAACTTTTCAATGCTATATATGTGCGATTTCGTTTAAAAGAAGATATCATTTAGATCGGCATTTCAAAAGCAAACATTATACTGATTGAGTTTTTTCCTCTTTATTATAGTATTTAACTCATTGCAGTTTGTTCTTCCTATTTATGTGCATTAATGCTTGTACTGTAAATAGGCACAAAATATGTTTTAATGACGATGGTTTACACTGACAATCAGTCATATTTATCGATATCCCAAAAATATTTATTTTTATTTATCAAATTTCTAACGTGTTAATGAAATTTTTGAATACTAACAAATAATGTTGTGTATGTGAAAATCGGAAATAAAATAAAACATAAAAGAGAAATTAATGATAGATTATTTTGTTGAGGATGTAATTTTTAAATAAATCAACATAACGTAATAAAATTGTGAGTTTTTTATTTCGTACAGACCAATATTGGCACGGCCAGCACAAGGCAGATTCAGCGCGATCGCCGGAACCCGGCCCCGCGGTCTACGAAAAATACCCAATTTTTACACCAAATTACATCAATTTTGATTAACTCTTTACAGAATAACTATACCACTAACAGATGCAAGACATTCGGGCCCCGCAAAAAAATCACGCCAGTCCTGAATATTGGTTAAAAAAGACTTAATTCTACTGTGATTGTTGTGCACGTGAGAATTTATCAATAATCAGTTGAAATTTTCATATTTATTAACATAATTCTGGTACAGTTTGAAAAAAGGGTATTTTTGGACGATACAAAATAAGCTTGTTTTACGGATATTAACAAACAATAAGAACTGTTCACATCGAAACGGTTTCAACACGACGTACTGTCTCGGTACCATCGAAACCCTATTATTTTTCGGCTTCCCATCTCCGAAATTTTAAATCAGTAATTTTACAAACATATTTACTATTAATTTGTTATAATACATAAAAAATACTTCTAGGTGGACTGTGTAAAACGACCGAACTACAAATTTACCCAAGACAATCTACAAAGAAACTGAATTTTGGCAAGCATTCGGGAAAAGATCAAACTATGATAAATACAACAAGAGTAACTTGCACGTATTGTCGACGAACTTTTACGAGGGTGTCATACTATCAAAGGCATTTTAAAACTTGTTTGAAGGTAGTTCACTCGTAAATGCATTTTTCTTAGCAATTTGATGAAGTGAAAATATGATATTGAGCTAAAGGGTAAATTTATTTCATAAAAAATTAAATCTTTGACCGTTTCTGAAGCGAGATATTAGTCACTAAAGTGTACATAATTAAAATGCAATGGCTCAGAGGTATATATAACAAGACATAGCTTTGTGTATATCGGGTGTTTCATTTAAAGTGCCACGGGCTTATAACTCCTAAACTAATAAAAATGTCAAACAAACACAAGGATAAAAGTGTTTTCAATTTTTTGGATCTATGCACTGGCATAAATATAAATTTTGTTCCACTTCCGGTTTAACGGGAAATAGTGCCAATTCTCTTATTTTAAATAGAAGGGTATTTATTTTTATAATTGGGTACAGCTCGTTGTTCATCTTCAATTGACTCTTTTCCTTCTGAAAATGCCTTAAACTATAAAAAGTCTAGACCCTTGACAAAATACTGTCTCCATACGCATCCTGAAATTTTGAAAAATGTGCGTTGTACTGTGCCCAAGTATGAAGTAAAACCTGATAGCACACAGTTGTTCGAAATTTATGTCACTCATTTCTAGAACGCATTATCAGACACAGTTTTGCGAAAAAATCGCTACAAACAACCAAATAGTTCAAGCCAGTTAAAACTCGATCTGAAGGCTTATCTTGTCGCAACTGAGGCATAAGTGTATGATATTCTCTAAAAAGAACTATGTCTTTATTAATTTTGTGAATACTTTATCTTGTTTCTTTGTCGTCTCTTTATAAACAAAATTAAGTATTTATCTCCCTGATTGCGGAAAAGCGGATCCAAGTTTAATCCTGAGTTAAACCATTTCACTAATTTTATTTAATATCAGCCTAATGTTTAATTTTGAACTAAATTTAGATGTTTTTTTCTACAACCAGGAAATAAATTAAAAACACTTATATTTCGATTTCTTCATCTTTTGCTACCGATAAAAGCAGAAGAGCTTCGTCCTCATCCGAAGAACTTTTGTAAATAATCGTCGGTAACTTTATATTACCAAAGAACTGTAAAATTGTTGAGTTCCGTCTAACATTTGACGCGTCATTGTATAAGCACAGGAATGTCCCACTCCCGAACGTATTAGGTCGTTCCCGTTCCCGTTAAAATATAAACGGCCACCTACAGAATCGCACTGCAGCTTCACGGCTAAATTTTGATGTTATCGATACTGTGTCCTCAGCATAAGTTGCCGTGTGAATCCGCCTTTAGCATTGTTCTAAATTTCATTGTAGAATAGAGAGCGTTAATTTTTAATAAAATAATTGATTGATATTATTTTTTTTAAAAACATCAATTTTAGATAGACACTTGTGAATAGCTTGGTGGTTTTTATTATGATTTATTAGCATTGCTAGACATTTACAAGCAAGTAAAACTGTTCACTACTGCTGTCCAATTTTTTTTAGAATGCGCAGGGTTCCTCTATGATATAGTGAGTTTTCTATAAAAACTTTTGTAGTATGTAAGTACATTGCAATAACGCAATCGTTCATAGAATTAGGTATATAATTCCTATATGTATATTAATAAATAAAATTTATATTTATTTAAACACAACTGTTTTATTTATAAATAATTTGATTAATATCGACAATGTTGCATGTAAAAATGAGGTTTTGCTTTGTTTACAATCGTCGTATATTTAGATTCATTTTCATCCATTTTGAGTTTAGAAGTTATAAAATAAGGAAAAACAGTAAGGGAGTGTTTGTTTGTTTATGAGCCAAAATTTTTTACTGGTTAATTAAAGTCGGGTGTTCTATTCACTGTTGGAAAGGTAATGAAAATACACAACTTTTATCCGCAGAAAGTTTTGTGATTCCATTAACATGCAAAATTTTATGACCAATTTTCTAAGTGACGGTTTTTTGACAAGAAAAAAATTTGTATCTAGTTATGAAACACCTACAAAAATACATTAAAAATTGTAAAATATAAAGTAAAAACCTAATATCTATTTCAAAATTATAATTTTTTATGCTTTCCATAATATTTATTTATCACTTTCCTCTTCATAATCATCGCAATGTTTGCATGTGTAGATGCTTGCACACGTGTTTGCGCACTTCAAAAGAACTGGCCGCTTGCAAATATTGCATTTGATGTTGTTAACAGCGTTCAATTTGTTCGGCAACAACTTTATACTAATGATGTTTTTGCTTTGGAACCCTTGGGTGGTGGTAATATGCTGTGTCTCATACCCGGACAATGACGACATTTTGAGAATTTAAAAAAAAATTGTTTTCTAACCATATATTGACCTAATCCAATATTGGATCGTAAAATATAAGAAAAACACTAAATGCTATACATTACACTTTCCTTTTTCAATTGATTTACATGAAAAAAATAACATTTTGAAAAAAATCAAAAACGTTTTTAACCTGCAATTTTACATACGATGTTTGCAGTTGATATAAGCAATGCGTCGATTCATTTCAGTGTTAGTACAAAAACTGACTGATGACTAAAGAAGTACTTGACAGTTATCAGATCAGCCATATTGACATTGCATAATGAAAATAATTGACTGTCTCATATCTGGAGCCTGTCTCATACCCGGGAACACTCCCCTACATATATGTAAAACATTAAAACTAGAAACTTAATAGGAGTTATAGAATTTTTAATATTTTGTTTTTTTTCTTAGAAAGGAAACCTAAAATGAATCATTAAATATTTGGAAATATGAATATTCCATAAAGGAGTTGTGGGAATAAGACAAAAGGTTGTCCGATCTTGATGAAATTTTGTATTCGTATAGAGCTTGGTGTTTATGATAATCACAGAAAAAAATGTGACGTTGAACTGACATCGATTCATTTCTTGGGTCGGGTTGTGTTTTAGGTTCTGATTGTGGTTGCGGTTTTGGTTGTGGTTCAGGTTCTGATTCTTGTTGAGGGTCCGGTTCTGGTTCTGGTTGAGGGTATTAACCTCGGGGTCCTTTTGATATCTAAATTTTATCTTAAACAATTCCTAAAGAGCTTTCAGAATCAGTAATGAAACTAACGGGAACTCGAGGTTAATACAGTTGGAATGGCATTTCTTATTTATCATAACATAGACAAACTAGCTAATCATGATCTAGGTCACAAGTTACCATGCAAATAAGATGCAGTCATATCCACTCATTAATAATCAGAAATAAATTTTTAATTATCATTTGCCGATAAAAAGTTATGACAACTTTTGTATACAATCTTGTTATCCCTTGGTGGACTTCCTCTCTACATATCAACAGAGTTATTGTATTTCATCAACAATTCATCAGTTCTATTAATCATTTTTGCCAAAATATCATGTTTAAAATATTTAAATTCTTTAATCCGACAACTCCTTTCATGCACTTGATTAAAATTTTTTTTTATCTAATTTAAATGATTGTTTTAGGTAATGGAAAATCGGTAATATGTCCCAACTGCAATAGAACATATAAAAATAAAAACTCTTTAAACGCACATCGTTCGACGGATTGTGGAAAAATGGATTCGTTTAGATGTGATCTGTGTTTAGTAACATTTAAGAGAAAATTTTGTCTTCTTAGGCATTATAATACTGTGCATTAACATCACGAATTAATTTCCAATTTTTTTTTTTCTTTGGTTGAAATACAGGCATGGTCTGATTAAATTTATTAAGTTATTTTGTTTTAACAGATGCAGCAATAAAAGTCGAAGAAGCGACAACGAATCATAAAAATTTAAATAAAGACCCAAAAATTATATGGGCGTCTAACAAATTTGTTTATGAATATATGTGAATTATATAATAATAGGAGTATTTATTGCCAAATTATTTGGTATTTCTATTTAGATATGTTTATAAGATAAGACAAGGATTTTTCTTAGCCAATCATATTTATCTACTCTAATAATTTTTTTTTATAAAATTTAGTTCGCAAAGCACATATTATTCGTTTCATATTATTCAAATGTGGTTGATGGTAAGATCGAGCGATTTCTTGAACAGTTATTAAATAAAGGTATTTTAATGTTTATTAATATAATTTAATATTAGTTATACCATCACTGAACAATTCACATAATTAGTTTGTTTACAATTATTTAAAACTTTTTTATATCAAGTGTTGCATGAATATATTTTTTTGTTCTAGATTTGAAAGCGAAATTAGAACCGGTGATATGCCCAAATTGTAAAGGAAGATATAAAAATATGAAATCAGTAAAAGCACATCTTGCGAAGGACTGTGGAAAAATGAAAACTTTTCAATGCTATATATGTGCGATTTCGTTTAAAAGAAGATATCATTTAGATCGGCATTTTAAAAGCAAACATTATACTGATTGAGTTTTTTCCTCTTTATTATAGTATTTAACTCATTGCAGTTTGTTCTTCCTATTTATGTGCATTAATGCTTGTACTGTAAATAGGCACAAAATATGTTTTAATGACGATGGTTTACACTGACAATCAGTCATATTTATCGATATCCCAAAAATATTTATTTTTATTTATCAAATTTCTAACGTGTTAATGAAATTTTTGAATACTAACAAATAATGTTGTGTATGTGAAAATCGGAAATAAAATAAAACATAAAAGAGAAATTAATGATAGATTATTTTGTTGAGGATGTAATTTTTAAATAAATCAACATAACGTAATAAAATTGTGAGTTTTTTATTTCGTACAGACCAATATTGGCAGGGCCAGCACAAGGCAGATTCAGCGCGATCGCCGGAACCCGGCCCCGCGGTCTTCGAAAAATCCCCAAATTTTTTACACCAAATTACATCAATTTTGATTAACTCTTTACAGAATAACTATACCACTAACAGATGCAAGACATTCGGGCCCCGCAAAAAAATCACGCCAGTCCTGAATATTGGTTAAAAAAGACTTAATTCTACTGTGATTGTTGTGCACGTGAGAATTTATCAATAATCAGTTGAAATTTTCATATTTATTAACATAATTCTGGTACAGTTTGAAAAAAGGGTATTTTTGGACGATACAAAATAAGCTTGTTTTACGGATATTAACAAACAATAAGAACTGTTCACATCGAAACGGTTTCAACACGACGTACTGTCTCGGTACCATCGAAACCCTATTATTTTTCGGCTTCCCATCTCCGAAATTTTAAATCAGTAATTTTACAAACATATTTACTATTAATTTGTTATAATACATAAAAAATACTTCTAGGTGGACTGTGTAAAACGACCGAACTACAAATTTACCCAAGACAATCTACAAAGAAACTGAATTTTGGCAAGCATTCGGGAAAAGATCAAACTATGATAAATACAACAAGAGTAACTTGCACGTATTGTCGACGAACTTTTACGAGGGTGTCATACTATCAAAGGCATTTTAAAACTTGTTTGAAGGTAGTTCACTCGTAAATGCATTTTTCTTAGCAATTTGATGAAGTGAAAATATGATATTGAGCTAAATGTCATTTATTTCATAAAAAAATTAAATCTTTTGACCGTTTCTGAAGCGAGATATTAGTCACTAAAGTGTACATAATTAAAATGCAATGGCTCAGAGGTATATATAACAAGACATAGCTTTGTGTATATCGGGTGTTTCATTTAAAGTGCCACGGGCTTATAACTCCTAAACTAATAAAAATGTCAAACAAACACAAGGATAAAAGTGTTTTCAATTTTTTTGGATCTATGCACTGGCATAAATATAAATTTTGTTCCACTTCCGGTTTAACGGGAAATAGTGCCAATTCTCTTATTTTAAATAGAAGGGTATTTATTTTTTATAATTGGGTACAGCTCGTCGAGAGCTTTCTAAAAATGTATAACAAGTTACCATGTGATCAAAAAATAATTAAAAAAAAAACTATTTCAAATTGTAGTGTTTCAGTAAGGTGCCACAAACTTATAATTTCTAAAATAATAAGAATTTCAAAAAAAAGTACAAGTATAAAAGTTTCTTTAATTTATTTGATCTATGCACTGGCATAAATATAAATTTTGTATTACTTTTGATTTAACCGGAAACGGTGTCAACTTCCTTATCTTAAATAGAAGGGTATTTATTTTCTTTATATAATTGTATAGAGCCCGTCGAGAGCTTTCGAAAAATCTATAACATTAGCATTTAATTTAAAAAAAATTCATAAATGGGATGATGTATCCTAGCTTGGCAACGCTGTATGTCCTCGTAATTTATGCACCAACGTCCTATAGCATTCAACGTGTTTAACTACTATTAGAAAGAAATTTATTTCCAGGATAAATAATTTTTGGTAAAACTATGGTTTATAAATCAGCCCAATCGTAAATACTAAATACGTATATGTCTGTTCATAAAGAATTAAGATATAAATTTGTTTCTTGATATTTATTAATTTATTATATTTTGTAGAGGATTAATATTAGAACATAAATACAGAGCCAGGTTCAATAATATTGCAATAACGCTTAGAAATAATATAATATGTATTTATAAACATTGTTACATATGAATTAATAACAATTTAATATATTTATATTATAAGAGAAACACCAAACTGGTAAAGGGCTTTTGATTATATATATATATATATAAGAGAAAGTCAAAAATTTAGTAACACTTTAAGATTTTCACTAACTCATCCAAGTTCACAATCCGTCGACCACTACACAGGTTATTACGAAAGTCTTCAGTTTTTAATTTTTCGCCCCATTCATCGCAGAAATACTTTTTTTGAGTTTATCAAGAATTTTTTTTGCAAATTGTCCCTTTATATCGCAATTGATCTTGATCTAATGGTATTTTCACACAGTAGTCATGACAGCGTTGCCACATTTACTTTGTGCGATTGCATGAGTGCGTTTCTTTATATATCCAGTACAGTCTCTGACAAAAATAAAATACTCGACCATTGAAGATATTCCACTTTTTTTATGTATTTTAGAGCTGTATTTTTAGCTCCGATTGTCACGAGTTAACTACCTTCAGGAACATTGATTTTGATGAATCTATTTCATCTGTTATTTTGAATAGAACTTTTTACTTGAAGTGCACATATAGTGATTAAGTTTGACTTCTTACTATATCAAATGAAGTCAAATTGTAAGCTGTAACTGTTTAAACTATTAATTTCAATAAAATATCTATAAATATCCATTTTTTTGAGGCTGCGATTATTTCTATTTTTGTATTAAGAAATTTATCTTGCCGTTAATTTTTATATAATTGTGGAAGTTTACATGGAAAACAGTCATCCCCCTGTTTTTATTTCAATTTTATATTTAGTGGGGGTAATTTCTCCACTTTTCTCTATTGTTGTTGCATTATTATGGAACGATTAATTTTCATGTTTGTTTCAGATAAACTGATTGGATGTCCTAAGTGTTACAAAATGTATAAAAATAAACCTACACTAAGAGCACATCTGTTTGCCGATTGCGGAAAGTCAAAAACATTTAAGTGCACTATATGTTCCATGTTTTTTAGAAGAAAAAATGATCGTAAAAGACATATTAAAAGTCAACATACACATAAGGGAATGTTCCCGGGTATGAGACAGTCCCAGGTATGAGAGAGTCAATTATTTTGATTATGCAATGTCAATATGGCCTATATAATTACTGTCAAATATTTCTTTTCTCATCAGTCAGTTTTTGTGCTAACACTGAAATGAATCGACGCATTGCTTATATCACCTGCAAACATCGTATGTGAAATTGCATGGTGGAAACCTTTTTGATTTGTTTTAAGTGTTGTTTTTTTTCATTTAAACCAATTGAAAAAGGTAAGTGTAATGTATTATCATTTAATGTTTTACTTATATTTTACGATCCAATATTGGATTAGGTCAATATATGGTTGAAGAACAATTTTTTGTAATTCTGAAAATGTCGTCTATGTCCGGGTATGAGACACAGCACATCACCACCACCCAAACTAAAACAAATACATCATTTGTATAAAGTTGTTGCCGTACAAATTGAGCACTGTTAACAACATCAAATGTAATATTTGCAAGCGGCCAGTTAATTTGAAGTGCGCAAACATGTGTGCAAGCTTCTACACTTACAAACATTGCGACGTGATTTGGACGATTATGAAGAGGAAGAGGAAGAGAAAAATTATCAATTCTTTATATCTGCCCCCGAAAGTATAAAAAATTAAAATATTGAAATAGATATGAGGTTTTTACTTTATATTTTACAATTTTTAATGTATTTTTGTAGGTGTCTCATACCTAGATACATATTTTTTTTGCCAAAAAACCTATGCTCTGAAAATTGGTCATAAAATTTTGCATGTTAATGGAATCACAAAACTTTCTTTGGATAAAAGTTGTGTATTTTCATTACCTTTCAAACGGTGAATAGAACACTCGTGTTGATTTAACCAGTGAAAAATTTTGGCTCATAAGCAAAACCCGTCTCGTACCCGGGAACACTCCCTTACTACAAACATAATACGTTGATTTATTCATGTTTATTTAAACAGTCGCAAGGTGGCAATAAAAATTTATCAGTAATTAAATTATTTCTATTGCTTAAAAAAAATGATTTAAAATGTATCCATAGGATGGACACAATATACAAAACAAATATCGATTACTTTTGTAGCGTGTCTCTTCGAGGTAGTTGATAAGAGAAATGTTTGTTGTATTTTTATTTTAACGAAAATATACCAAATAAAAGTAAACTTCAAATTTTTTGACTGCGATTTTTTATATCTCTCAGGAAAATTCACGCAATGGTCTCAAATGAAACAATTCCTTGTGTCACGTTTAATAAACATTTTCTTTTTATTGTTACACTTCTACAGATCAGTGCATTGAATGAGAGCCATCTCTATAATCAAGATGCTATATCTTGCTATCCAGCAATGGAAGGCTAATAAAACGTTCTTCTCGCAGATAAGTATATAATCAGTTCTTTAAATCGGACTGTAAGTAATACAAAATCTCTTATAATACACTAGTTATTGTGTGCCTTTTGAAGTTTGAAAATATGTCTTGTTTTAAAAATAAAAGTTTATTAGTAAAACAGTTATAATTTAAATAAAATAGTATAATATTCACCTGGGGAGGAAAGTATTACATTCCGACCCTCGTGATATTGTCTCCTGAACTGAAAGTGTGGGTTAAAAAATGCGGGCCAGGAAGTCATACTTTTGTCCCGTGCTGAGTATACAATTTTTTATCACACCACTATCGACCCTGGTGTGATAAAGAAAAAATTATAGAAAGTGGGATGTCTAACTCTATTTTGTGGGACGAAAATGACACATTCTCTCCAGCTAAGTAATGAATACGCATGCTTCAACTGATTTGTGTGTATGTCAAACTATTTTACGTTACCTATTGTGATGAAACTTGAAAGTCATATAGAAAATACCACAAAGTTTAAAATGGCAGCCGAGATATGAGGCCGATTCTCTTCCACTGAGATAACGTTAGCTAGCGATGAGTTCAGAAAAACCTAAAAAACGCAAAAAAATCATTTCGTTTACAGCTTATTGGATGTCTAGAAAATACTAGGGCTTTGATTTTTTTTACTACTATTTCCATATTATATTTGAATCTTGTTAGATAAAACGAATGGAGCAATCAGAAAATTGTTTGCATTCGCAGCTAATATCTATAATAGCATTGTCAGCATTGCATAATAATTTCAGCTCCAGATTGTCCATTCTGTAACCATGCCCGGCTTGTTTGGTTCCTTGGATTATTTGGTCCATAACAACATTGAATAGAATGTGGCTTAATGAATCCATCTGTCTTATTCCCATGCCCAAAGTTATTTCTTTTGACAATTGGTTGTTGGTCTGAATACGCGTTTTTGTTTCCGTTTTCGTATTGGTATTTAGTTGTTGTATTACCCTTAGGATATCTGATGGTACATTTTGTTGCTTTAGACTATGAATAACATGTAATTGTACTCTTTCAAAAACCTTTTTCAGGTCTAAATATGAAAAATATGTACCTACTTCAGATAATTCATGTGATGATGATTTAGAAGAAATATTAAGCAATTTCGAAAATGGTGTGATAAAAAATTGTATGCTTACCACGGGACCAAAGTATGACATTCTTACCCGGGTTTTTATTGCCCTCGCCTTCGACTCGGGAGACAATATCACACGGATTGGAATGTCATACTTTCCTCACTAGGTGACTAATATACTATTTCTGCGTTTTTAATAGAATTATGGCGGTATTTGTTTCTTATCTAGAATTTATGAGTCATATTCCGCCATTTTCTAAACAGGTGATTAGCTCTATCCATTGATTTTTTTTAAAGCTTTATTTATTCCATTTCTGGACTAAGGCCTCCCTCATATGAGTCCATCTATCTCTGTCTTAGGCGTCTCTTATCCATGTCAGACCCGCTGAGAGTTTTATGTCGTCCGTCCATCGCATGGGCTGGCGGCCTCTAGCTCTTTTCCCCTGGTATGGTCGCCATTGTAATATGGTCTTCATCCAACGTCCATCCTGTATTCTGACAACATGTCCGGCAAAATTCCACTTCAGTTCGGCTATTTTCTCGCCTACATCTTTAACTTTGGTTATGGCTCTTATTTGCTCATTTCTCTTATGATCTTTTAATGATATACCTATCATTTGCCTTTCCATGGCTCGTTGCGTTGTTTTAAGCATCCCAAGAGACTTCTTGGTAATTGTCCAAGTCTGGGCTCCATACGTCATTACGGGTAGAACGCATTGGTCATATAAACGTCTTCTTAGATTTAGTGGGATATTCTTGTTGTTCAATGTGGGTTTTAGTCTTCCAAAATCTGCCCCAGCCAGTCTCCTCCTTCTGTATATTTCTTGGGTTTGATTGTCTTTTCCGAGTGACACTTTATGTCCCAAGTATATGTAGTTGGATACATTTTTTATTAGTTGGGATCTAATTGTGATTTGAGGGTCTTGTCTACACATGGTTTTTGTTTTTGATATATTCATTTGTAGTCAAACTCTAGCCGATTGTTCTTCTAATTCTAATAGCATTTGTCTTAATTCTTCTTTTGTTTCACATATTAATACAACATCATCCGCGTACCTCAAATGGTTCAATCTTTTCCATTTATTAAAATGCCTCTATTATCCCAGTTTACTCTCTTAAACACGTCTTCCAGGGCCATGGTGAAGAGCTTCGGAGACAACGTATCTCCCTGTCTTATTCCTCTTTGTATTTTAATGGGTTTTGTGCTGTTATGTTGTTGTATGTTGTCTAGTTGAATGGAAGCAGTACCATGTTCATATTTATATTTGATGAGGTTAGAGTATCTGCTGTCTATTCTTGCATTTGAGAGCGATTGTAGCATTGCCCAGTGTTCAAGACTATCAAAGGCTTTTTGATAGTCAACAAATGCCATACATATGTCCAGATTGTAGTCTACTGCTTTTTCTGTTAATATTCTCATGGTTAAAAGGTGGTCACATGTTCCGAAACCTTTCCTAAACCCAGCCTATTCCTCTGGTTGATATTGGTCCAATTTAGTTGTTATTCTATTGGTTATGATCTTCGTAAACAACTTATATACCTGCGACAGCAGGGAGATCGGTCGGTAATTCTCCAAGTCAGCCCATATCCTTTTTTGTATATAAGTATTACAATTGCATTATTCCAGTTACTGGGTATTTTCCCTTGCTGTATACATTCATTAAACAGTTGACATAACTTGGATATTACTATATCTCCTCCCTGTTTTAACATCTCTATAAGTACTCCGTCCTCTCCTGGCGCTTTATTATTTTTCATAGTTGCTAAGACATTTTTCAGTTCTTTTTTGTGATTTCTGTGATTTCCTTCGATCCTACATTCATTATTCTCTTGTTTTGTTGCCTCTCTTCTGGCTGAATTCTTTTGTTGTATAAATTTTCGTAGAAATCCTCTGTTGTTTCTAACATTTCTGTTTGATTCCTTATTTCTTTTCCATCCTTGTCTTTTAGAACTAATATTTGTTTCCTGTGGTTGTTTTTCCTTAGGCTTTTTAGGCCTCTATTTGTGTCAAGCAATTTTTTAACTTCTTCCTCAAAAAACTCATTTAGATCCTTTCTTATCATTTTTCTTGTCGCTTTTCTGAGAATTTTAAGGTCATCATATCGTTTGTCTTTTAGTAGTTGTCTCTTTTTTGCGATATTTCTTTTTGTTTCATCCTTTAGTTTACATATTTTTGCTTTTTTCTGTTCTGCTGCTTCTCTTGCAGTTTTAGTTAGTATCGATGTTAGTCTCTGACTTGTGCTATCTAGGTTTCTATTATCTTGGATTTTCTCTATTTCTGTTATTTCTTCTTTTAATCTTTCCCGATATTTATTAGCGTTTATTGTCAGTATTTTTTGGTCTATCATATATTGTTGTGGTTTGAATAACTTCGTTTTATCTAGCTTCACATTTATCATAATTTTAGCCCTCACCATCCTGTGGTCGCTATTAATATTGCTGCAGTTCAGTGCAGTGACGTCTCTTACAACTAGTCCATTGAAATTATGAAGAGTAATTCTTCTCTTTTCGAACAGAAAAAGTATGAGTTCGTTCAATGGAGACCAGTTTGAGTGAGCATGACAGTTTTGGTATTACGCTACTTGCCCACAATTTTTCACTGAAAACTACGATAACGTTTCTTTCGCACTAAACAATGCGTTGACACCAACTGAGTTTTATTAACTGTATATTTTTATAAAAACTTAAGCTTACAAGAGACGGTAAAAGGAACATTTTAAAATAATGCTCAAACATGAAATATATTTTTACATTAAGTAGTTTTTAAAATGCGTTTTATTTTTATATATTGTATATTATTGTATTTATAAAATTTTCTTCCATGGTCATTTATTGTGTACTTTACGATAATTATTTGTATATGAATAAAATCAAGTGAAATGCGATTGAAAACCGTGATTACACCAAATTACATGTTGACTTGGGGATCTTCTATGCTAGATTCATTAACGGGCACACAATTTTTCTGCTCCGCGTTATTATTTTATGAAAAATTGCCTAAAGTGTTTCAACTAATGAACCAAATTACTACAATAATACTAATAATACTACAATAATACTAATAGCTACTTAAGTTTAATTTAAACCAAAATTTGCATTGTACTTTTTTTTTAATAGGTGGGTAGGTATCAAAATACAGCAGAACTTATTATTTGTATATATGTATTTAAAACATGTTAAGGCCCTTTTTCTATTATGATCTGTACGAATATTAAATTCATACACTTTAGTTATTAGTGAATTACAGTATTTTATTACACTTCTACGGTTTACATTTAAAATCCTCATTATTCCGAATCAATATATAAAGTAATGAGGACATTGCACTGTATGCTATTTTAAAAAAATACCGAATATCAGTAGGTAATTGTATTACAATAATTTTCCATAGCATGAATTAGTAGTTGTATTTTACAATTTGTTGCAGAATTGTATCCGCAGCCAAATTTTCTAATCGTAATCTTAATTTACGAATGATTTTACTAATTGATATTATTTTTAGATCTCAGACCGTTAGATATGTCAAAATCGAGTCAAAATAGCGTCATTGATTTTGTAAAAGATTACTTGACGACATTAGCAACTTCGCCGACAGGATCGAACAGTTTGCAATTGGCAAAATCTAAACGATTAAGAACCAGCTTTCAGTATTTTCAACTAAACGCGTTGCGAAATTTTTTTACTAGTAATCAAAATCCGAATTCCGAGGAAGTGTATAAATTGGCACTAACTACAGGCTTAGACAGAAGAGTTGTTCAGGTAAAATTCATTAGCCATTTGTTAACGTTAAACAAAACTTTTTTTTAGGTTTGGTTTCAAAATTCAAGAGCTAAGATAAAAAGAAATAGACGCCTATCGACCTCTTAAATACTTTAATATGATGCAAATGTGTGGGTGGCTGTGTAAGAACGATTGGAAGAAATGTATAAAAAGTATAGTTTCATTTTTGCACTTACGCTATTGCGGTTGATTATAGTAAAATTAAACGATTTGTCAGATTTAATGTTGATTCTACTGTTATCGACACTGGCACTGTCACTACCACTGATATTACAATATGAATATAGATATATATATAGGGTGACCAACCACTTTCTTAAAAATTGCGATATTTTAAAATAAGAGATATGCTTATCATATCTTATTGTTAGTAGAGATCGAGTTAGTAATGTCTAGCATTATGTATATTGTTGGTTTAAATGTCAAAATATTAATATAATCCCGAGTCGAAAAATAATTTCAATTTTAATTCTCAAATGTAAGATTCTGAGGTTTTTTCAAGCAGTCCTCATCATTTAAAACCATTTACTTGTACGGTTTATAGTATTGCTATTTATAAATAATATATTAAATTATAAGGAATTCGGGAAAAATCTTTTTCGGCCGACTTTTTAGGGACGTGTGTTTTTAAATGGTAAAGATAAATTAAATAGGTCAAAATCTAACATTTGAAGATTGAAATCCAAATTATTTTTCGACTCGGGATGACTACCACATGTATTTCTTACATGAGACATCAACAAGAGACAAAAGTTCGTTTCTTTTACAGCAAAGATAGTAGTTATGACTTAAACTATCCGAACCAACACGGAAAAAAATAGACCCGATGATTCCCGGTTTTGCACACGAATCAGTCTGGTACTAGAAAAATATTGCTCGGCAACGACTGGTTCTGGTGCACGCACGACTGAGTGGATTTGAAGCAGTAGGGTGCTCACCAAAACAAGTCTTGTGCCCAGCAATATTTTTCTAGCATCAGTCTAATTCGTGTGCAGAACCTAAACCAGTCGGGTCTATTTTTTTAATAATAAATTCAACACACAGTGGCAAATTAAGTGACGCAAAAAAACTATTATTTATGACAAAATTTAAAATTTCATAAACAAATCGGATTAACCAAAATATTTGAGAAAACTTAATATATTTTTATCGGTAACATTTGATATATTGTTAGAATCTACTAATTCGGATTTGTAAATTGCTTCAACGCTATAAATTACTCATTTTGGATACCAATTTATTCCTATCAATTATAATTGAATTACTATATCTGGTCACAAGCAAAGAGGGTATCTACCTGCATTGCCCCTACCCGCTTTGCCCAAACACAATTTTTTTGGTTTTGATAAAATAACAAATAATAATGGATGACCATTAAAGTACTTAGACAAATAATAAGACTAGTTTGTTGTAAAACAAAACCCCAATATTAAAAAAGGGCGAATATTAACGGCTTTGTAGCAATTGGAGTTAAATTAAATTAAAAAATATTAAGAAATAATTTATTTATTTTTAAATTTTGTAACGTTATTAGGCAACTTACAATTAGTGGTCTGACGTTAATCGGCTAGGATACAGGCAGTGTAAATACACATATAAATTTGAGCTAATATATAACATATCCAGATCTATGGAACGTTACGCACTTTAGGCAACATTCCTCTACAGTTGTCACATAAGAGTGAGGCAACTCTGTGAAAAATAAACCACATCACAAGTGGGGTCATTTGGAAATTGAATTAATTGAAAATATATGTGTCTTACATTTAACTTAATTTTTCTTTTTATTTCAATAAAACAACATTCATAGTTTTTTAAGTCTTCAATTTTCAAAAATTTATTTAGTGATGGGTCACCCTATACATATAAGTATCCTCTAATCTAACCATACTTTTGTATGAGAATATCCAATTCTGAGGATGCAAACTAAGGCACTTATGAAATTATTATTATGATATTATTAAGACACGCTGCAACAATCTATTGGTACTTATGATTAGTATCAGTATAATGGTAGTAACAGTGCTACTGCTGATCGTACTGGAATCGTCATTAAATCTGGTAAGTCATTTAATTATACTAATACGTACAATTTTAGATTGAATGAATAGTTAAGTTATTAACAACGTACGTTGTATTCTCATTTGACAGTATTTGTATTCTAGATGATATATTTTTAAGTAGAAAAAGCTGAAACGTTTTTAATTTTTTTTTGTCAAGTTGACAAACCAGTAGTTCCTAAAATAAACTTAATTGTAATTAAATTAAGATTAGCATCAGCTTTTAGTGATTATCATGGTTTAATGTGTTAACAAAGTGCGTTAAAAGAAGTACAAGTTAGAGTTGTAAATATTTATAAAATATACCTAGATATTTATTTTGTGTGTATGATTAACAAATCTCAATGATGCTTATATATTATAAGGTCCGTAGTTTTACAAAATTAGATGAAAAAAATAGATTATTATTATTTATTTACAGCAATTTCTAACTTAGCGGCTTTTATACTTTCTCACAGTTGATGCTCAAAATTATGTACCTACATATTTCTTTATATTGGAAAAAGATTTTAAATTATCGAAAAAAAAATTGCTTCCAAAATAACACTAAATTGAAAGATAGACTTTTGTTCATTTTTTACTGTTTTTAAAGTACGACCAATCAAAGTCGTTACTACAAACTGAATAATTTTTTAATTTAGTTTAATGTGTTTTGAAAGTTTTCTTAACAGAATCCTATTTACATGCAGGTCTTCTATTACTCTAGTTGTTAGAGAATTAATATTTTATTTTCTTGTGTCTCTCTTTGAACAATTTATCAGCTACCCTGAAGAATACGCATTTCTCAGGTTGGGAATAATTGTTCTAAAACAATTAATTTTTTTTTGCATTTACATTTATAATAGCGTTGTAACTTAATTTTTGTATTTTTTTTAACTTTATTATTTATAAAACTACTTAAAACTAATTTTTATTAAAATGTATTAATAATTTAAAAGAAATTTATTGTAAATAAAAACACTCATTTTTAATTAAGTTGTATCCACTAATTGTAAGTGAAACAGATTATATATTTTTTGTGCATAAAAAATGTAATACGACGTTTTATTAACAGTTTAATTTTAGGAAATTTTGAACACAGATTGACGTGTCCGAATTGTGGAAAATCTTTAAAAAATAAAAATACCTTACGATGTCACATTAACTATCAGTGTGGAAAAGTTGCACGTTTTATTTGCAACTATTGCAATAATTACAAGACGAAAAGAAAAGGAAACTATATACGGCATGTGGTGTTAAAACATGGAAATTGTAAACCATAATTGAATTTTATTTTTATGTATTAAAATACAAATATAAAATGCTCAACGGTATATGTTTACTGAGAGGATCAAGTGTGGGAATTTAACATTAATTTAAATAAAAATTGGTAATAATACCTATTTAGAATTTTAATTTAACTTTTAGTAACCACTAATAATCTTATAGTTGATGTGTATAATTTATGTTAATATTTAGGGCACTGAAAAATTGGGTAAAGAACGTTATAGAGTTTTATCTTTTACATTTTGGTTTTTTCTCGATTCAAAAGTGATGAAAACTCGCTTATTTGTGAAAATACGTTAGAAAAACCCTGATCTGGCGACTTATCTGTAAAACTGCAGATGTTTCATTTTAATTTAAATTGTATTAATTACAGAAATGTTAATGAATAAAATTGTTATTTAATTAATGTGCTATATTATTTTCCCAGCTTAATTGATTTTCTCACTATCTTATTGTGACACTATACTAACCTGTTTAATTTTAGGTGGTTCTGAAACCAAAGTGGTTTGTCCGACTTGTGAAAAAACTTATAAAAATAAAGATTCTTTGCGAAAACACATTAATTATCACTGTGGAAAATTTACAGAGCCAAAGTATATTTGCCAGTTCTGTAGTTACAAATCGATTAAAAAGGCAAATCATAGACGACATATGAATTTAAAACATAATAAACTCTGTACATAATTATCAATTGTATTTAAAATTAGTTTCAATATAAAGTGTTACTTAGCACTATTTATTTTAGTGATCGAGGCTTTGTTGTATCGCAGCCTTAACCAAAGCTGAAATATTGAGTAGCTTAGTAATACAAAACTATCTGATAATCATCAGATATTTCTTCAATATTTAAACAAATAACAGTTATAAACATTTGCCTAAACTGCAACATTTATAAGCAAGAAACGCTTTATAATTTCATTTTTGTTATTGATAATTTTACTAGACATATGTCAATAACATTATAAGTTTTTTAAGTTCTTTTTAAACATCATAGCTTAATTTTTTTAGATTTCAAAACATTTAGTTTTGTTCTAGACAGTAGCGCACCTAGTGAGAGGGCTACCGCGTTGCAGCCCCCCTTTCAAAACTTTATGTAATTTAATACAAATCAACGACAAAATCAATATCTTACAGAGAAAAGTAATTTTTTTTTGGAAAAGTATGAAAAATTGTTGAAGGTTCGAAAAGAAATTTTTGATACACGCCTGCGGTTTTATAATTTTAAATAAAAATTTTTGAAATACATAAACCGTGGTAAAAAACCGAAGGGCATATTGGGACTCAAAGTGGCACATTTCCAACTCAACGAAGTAAACGAAGCGCAATGCGGAGCGGCGTTTTTTATTTTCTGTAGATGGGATTTATGGCACTTTTCGCTGGAATGTGCACACTTGGCTCGAAATTCGATTGACAATATAATTTATTTACTTTCTAAAACGATTTGATTTCAAAATTAAGGATTCTATTTCTACCAGCCAGTAGCGTAACCAACGCCGCAGCTGCCCACAGAACCCCCATATAACATAACATTTGTTCCACACAGTAATTTGAAAACAAAGCTCTTGTGTGGTAAATGTTTTCCTATAATGTATTGAATGTTCCTTATTTTTGTAGACTTTCACTTGTCCTGAAACACAATAAATCAATTTTGAAATAAATTATTTTTATTGTAGATCTCTTGTCATATATTTGCCCTACTTGCGGAAAAGAATACAAATACCTAAGTAATTTAAAGAGACATCAACGTTTGGAATGTGGAGTTGAGAGGCAACATCAATGCCAAGCTTGCGGTAGGAAATTTCAACATAAACACCATTTAACAGCGCATCTAAACAGTGTTCATTTCAACCTGAATTTTTCTTTTCATACCTAATAGATTGGTCTTTGTGATTAGAATCAAACCGTGTTTGAATTTGAAAAATTTAGCTAATGTATATATCAGTGCTGTAAAGTATCTAGGTACAAGTATCTAGATCTGGAATCAAGATATAATTTTTTCATCTAATATTTGTAACTAGATGTCTGTTCATAAAAGTATCTGTCACTACAATCTAAATACTTTTAAGATGTAGCTTTTTATTATAGATACGATATATATGGTTATACTGTAATTTAAAAAAACTTGAAAACATTCTTTTCAAAAGATTTAGATGTCTACAGTAAACAAAGGGATAAACAAGGGAAAATTTTGGTGATATACATAAAATCTAGGGACTATAGGTATATGTAATATACAAATAATTAACAAATATATGCATGATCGAGCTCTGCTTGGCGTCTTTCGATTCCGCAGTGAGAGTGTGATAGCTTTCGGTCGCCTTGGTACTGAAAATAAATATATATGAGTGTAGTACTATCTGTTGTTGTGTATCAATGCATGATAATTTCAGTATTACTGGTACTTTAATATTCTATGAGATGGCGTTAGAAAAAAAATGTGTGAAATCGCATTTTTTCAGCTATGATACCTATCTAGATAAAGTTAGGGAGTAAAACATTATCTAAATACAAAATTTCATCCAAATCGTTCAATATGTTTTTGAGACATATATAGATATACAGGAATAGATCATTTAAAGTGTGAGATAACATCCCTTTTTTTAAAAATATGTGAATATTTGAATTATTTTGTTTGGTTCTTTGCAACAAAACCATCAATTTTCTTAATTTGTTTTTGACAATATTTTTACATTTCCTATCATTTGTAAAATATCTATCATGTTTGAGTTATCTTTATTATTGTTTATTAATATTATATAATTTAAATTTCTCAAAACAAATATTAAGAATTTACTAAAATATCTTAGGTATGAAGTAAATTGTATCGTCTACAGCACTGGTGAATATAAATAATGCAGCATTATTTATTTTTTTTGCTTGGCAGGTTTTTGCTTTGACCAAAGAAAACTGTTACGATTTGATTAAAATAAAATCTTAGAAATGTTGTTTTTTGCTCTTTACTAATCGCTGCATTTTGGTAAAATGAAGCATTTCTTAAAGCTCTAAAGGAGGTTATGTGATTAAGAAGTTTGGAGACCACTGGCATTTCCCAGATGCAAAATATTTATTTTTTGCAAAGGCTAATTTAATTGTTTTGACCAAAACAATGTTACATTTGTAAAATAATCTGATCATGTTGATTTCCTTTACTATATGCCGAATTTTTAAAATAAAAAATTTCTAACATAAACAAGGTTATGTGATTAAGAAGGTTTAAATAGTGTAGTAATAATAAGCAACGCACGCTATATGTATTTATATGAAATAAAAACTAAATTTTAAGTACATATTTGCATTTGATCCTACAAGTATGTCGATAGTGATTAAATAAAATCTAGTAACATAACGGTTTGTTTTAACCGAAGGTAGTAAATAGCTGTGTAATAAAAGCAAAGATATGTATTAATGATAATGTTTGAGCACGCATTATCCTACAGATGCATAGAATTAATGATTCACGAAATTGGACAACAAATAAACTCATATTGTTCTGACACTTCAAGTTCTTTTGAAACTTTAAAGAATGAAAATTAACAAATATAACAAAAACAAAGTTTTTATAAAATAATTAAATTATAAATATTAACAACACAAAGGGTTCATTAACTAATAATTTCATGTTAAATGAAAATTTTAAATTAAATTGAATATAGATTTCTATTTCGTAAAATGATAGTTTTTTTTAAAATATGAAAAAATTTAACTAACAAATATAAGAAACTGTACTAATGTTAAAAAGAAAATTATTTGTAGTTGATAACTTTGATTTAATTTATATTGAAATTTTAGTTTTACTGAATTACATTAAAACTTTTATTATAAGATATATAAATTATAAATACTTAACAAGCACATAAGAAGTACCATTAACCAAAATTCTACAGTTCAAATTGAAATTTTTAAATATGAAAGATTTCAACTAAATTTCTAAATAATTTTGTTCACGATTAAAATGGAAACGTTTTTTTTATATGAAATAACTAGATTAATAATTACAGAGCTGACCATTTTATGACTCTAACACAATTTGAAAATTATTTATGTAAATTTTATATATGATTAATTTAGAATTTATGATAATTTTATTCAAATTAATATAATTAAACTTAAGCCTTATACGATACCAAGCTTACAGTTTAAATATATAATTTAAATAAACCATTATTAAACTTATTAATGTCAACATGAAAATTGAAATATAAAATTTATAATCAAAATTATTACAACTGACAAATAATTTTCTAAATTAAGGTTATATCAAAGTTATAAAATGTATTTCATTGATATAGCTTAGTTTAATTTATGAATCTTAATAAATTAAACAACAATTTCATAATTTAATAAATTAAACTAAATTTATTTTAGAACTGAACTCATGAATTATTTAGAATCATAGTTGCAATCTTTCATAAAAAAATTTATATATAAATCTGTATCATATTATTTATGACACTGTAAATTATTGAGTTTTAATGGTTAACTTCCTTATTTTGTTAAGGTATTTTATAATTTATATTATTTTATAAAATACTTGTAGTTATTGTTGTTATAGTTTGTTAATTTTCAGTTGCTTGATAAAGTTTCAATAAAGAAACGAAACGTTGCAAGTTAACAATTTGTGTTTTATTGTGTCCAATTCCAGTGAACATTAACATACAGAAAATAATTTACAGTATTTGTCGCTAAACAAGCATGCTTTTATGTATTGCTTTTTACCTGTTATAAACTAGAAAATTTGTCGAAACTAACAGCGCTTTTTAGAACTAAACTATACTACTGTGCGTTATTTCTTTAGTGTTTGGTTGTACATTTGTATAAACTGCTATACAGTATGTTTGCTATTATTTTTTGTAATTTGTTTGCAATTAAACTATATTATAATTTTTTATAGGCCAAGGAAAATGTATTTGGGATGGATTTGAGCGAACACAGCCTGATAGATTTCATCTAAAACTACATAAAAAAATAATGTCCGAACAACTGTCTATATTTTGTTGTCCGATCATTTATTGTAGGTATAAAAGCAAAGTGAAAGAAAATATTGAGAAACACGTACAGACGGTACATAAAATTGAATCGCCTGAAAGCGCTCTAGTAACCATAGTTTTCTAAAATTTTGTAAAGTTATGAAATGATTTGTGAGAAACGAGTGTTTTATTATTTATTATTCATTATTGCGAATTATATTTCGATTAAATAATTTACCGAATTAAGTTTTTTTAAGTTAATGAGGTAATACAGTGAAACCTCACTTATACGAAGATAAAGGAAAACGTAAAATTCTTCATATAAGTCAATACTTCGTGTAAAAGAAATGCTGCCAATTTGTCTACTTAGGATAACAGTACGATAAGGAACGTATATGGGTTTACATGATTTTCTAAATGAACTATGTACTAGCAAGTTTCAGTATGTATAATTTACATTAAGGAACTGCACTTTGCTTCGTATAACTGAATGATTTGTATATATTGAATATATATTAATAATATATATCTACTGCATGACTTATAGGAATTTTGCGGGAGAAGGATAAATTATTTGTTTAAATGAATATTTCGTACAAGTAGGTTTCGTATAAGCGAGTTTTCACTGTATATACCTACACCAAACGTGTGCTAACACACAAACATTACAATATGTTCCTAACACAACAATCCTAAGAATGTAGAATTGCTGTAATTGCATCAGGTTTAATGTTGAGAAACCAACGGATAAAAACTATTCTATAGTATGTATACTTTTTTATATAATTTTTTGTAAGTAAACTATATTATGATTTTTTTATAGGCAAAAGAAAATTTATTTGTGATAGATGTGGACGAATATACCCTAATAAGGTTTATCTAGGACAGCACAAGAAAATTATATGCGGAAAGCTGGCAAAATTTTGTTGTCCAATAATTGACTGCAAGTACAGAAGCAAAGTAAAAGGAAACGTTAAACAACATTTGCAGGGGAAACACAAAATTAATCCACAAAGAATGACAATATCAAGCATCGAATTTTAAATGTGGAGATTTTTGTAGAAGTATAAACTTTATTTGTGAAATACTTACTAACTTTTTTATATTCTTATTATTTTAATCGCATAGTTCATGTGATATTTATTATTGACATTTGCCGTATTAAAGAATCTTTTTCTAATAAAAACAATAGTTGTTCTATTATTCTAGAACTTTCTTATAAGGAATCAATTTCCAACGAATCTGTCAGTAGTTAAGATTAAGAACTTCCAAAAAATCTATAGACCTTTTACAGACAATGAAATAATTAAAATGTCAGTCAGGCTTAGAATCAGAAATAAGTGCATTCTGTTTCGCGTATTCTCGCTTTTAGGGCGATTATCTACACAAAATTGTAAAAGCCGCGGTCGAGTTAGAGAGTGGTTGCGAGGAGAGATTTCAATGTACTTTATTGACAATAGATTATCACTTGACATTTCAGATATCGATTTCAAAAATTCAAACCATTAATAGAAGCATTATAAGTTGTTAAAAGCATAATAATTGAACATAATGAAAATTATTATATTTTTTTTGTAAATTTCGACGAAAATAAATATATTGCAAAGAAATAGTATTTATTACAATCCGGTGTAAAATAGTAAACAACGAAGATGCGTGGCGTGGTGGGTTCTGGCCTTTGGAAGACAATGAAAAAGAAAATTGGTGTGTTTGACAATTTTAGTCACGTTTATTATATGGCACTAATATATATATGAATGAAATGATTTGCTCAATAAAGATTTAAAAAGTTACTGTTTAAAATGACAGCTATTAAGAAATTCTAAAAATTTGTGCTCTCGCCTATACATAATGTTTTATGACAAAAGTGATCTTTGCATATCTTTTCAAGGATTAATAAATCTTGACTTATTTAGATCAGGAATTTTCCATTTTAATTTAGTATGACAACGATCATAGGAGTCGTTGTAACTGCATCAGTTATAATTTTGAAAGTCGAACTGGCCAAAACTGTTTTATAGTATGTATATTTATTTGTTTTACATTTTTTTACAAGCAAACTATATTAAGAATTTTTTATAGGCAACGGGAAATATATTTGTGATAGATGTGGTCGAAATTACTCGAATCAACGTTATCTAAACGATCACAAGAGGATTATATGCGGAGTACTACCAAAATATTGTTGTCCGATAGTTGATTGCACTTATAGAAGCAAAGTGAAAGGAAATGTTAAGAAACATTTGCAAAATAAGCATGAAATTAAACCAGAAAAAATGAAAATATTAACTGTGTAGTTCTCTATAAATTATGTAATATTTGTAAAAAAATTGTAAATAAAGAGTTTATAATTATTTCTAATCGTCTAGGTTAGTTATCACTTTTTTTGAAAAGAATATAACTTGCATTATTGTTAGTTTATATATTAACCAGCTGTTTCCCGCGACTTCGTTCGCGTCCATTGTTAACGTATAAAACACTGCGAACACTAAAATTATTTAACACGTGATTGGTCTCTGAGGGATCTTACACAATTTGGGAGTAAGAAAAAATTAGAGTCAAAATTTTCAAAAATCTGAAAAAAAAAATTGGTATAGGTGCACACTCGCGAAACTTGCTATTTGGTATAAACACATATAAATGCAATTTTGTAGAGTATGAAAATTAATTAATTATTATGAGAAATCTCCCCACTTTTAAAACATACTTTTTTAAAACTGGAAAGTTGTAGGCACAATTACCCCATTTTTTTACAGCGAATTCTGAAATCATCTAGTCAGCGTCCCCAGAAATTTCTAATCGATACAAAAAATATTAACGACACACACTGTCTAAATTTGACAATTGTCTAAATTTAAACAAAAATATGTTTTTACTCTTTTGATAATTTAGCTATACCTTCTTTGATCTTTCTAGCATAATTCTAGCTATAATTATTTGTATTAATTAGATGTTAAGTAATAAATACTGAAAGATGGTGAAATTCCGGCGATTCCCCGCTGGTGCGACTTGACCAGGTCTTAAAAATTTACTTTCGACGCTGTGAAATATACGAATAAAAATAAATAAAACCAATATGGTCGTTATCAGCTGAGTTGTACATATGATGCTCATGATCCATAAAGTAAATAAATAGGTTAACATTAGTGCAATTATGTAAAAGAAAAATAATCATATATACCGAGTGTCCCGTGACTTGATGGCTTTAGCTTAAGAGCGTATTATTTTTACAATTTTAAGTCGAAAGTACCTTATAAACTTTTGTCAAAAATTCAATAGTTAAGGAGTTCTGAGCACTATTAAATTTAACAATAAATTAATCTGGTTGGGCATGTAATTGTCGAGTCACGGGACATCTGGTATAATCAAATAATTAAACGTGCGTTTGGAAACGTTGTAAACAAATTAATATTGCGACGATTCCCCGCGATGCGATCAACGAAGGCGAGCAGTGGAGCGCGTCTAACGAAGGGTTAATTAACAATAGAATTTTAATTTTTTTAGCGGTCCTTCTATCTGCAACAGTTACATAGTTTCATTGTTATATTAATTAATAATATATACCGGTCCCCACCATTTATGCAGAGTATCTGGTCCATGACGATTCGCGCACATACACTGTCAGTACAAAAGAAAATAAAACTTAAAAAAAGTTATTTTTTCTTTATAAGTTTTAGAAACAGATATTTATTTCCACATAAAACATGATTCGAACGAAAATTTAGAAAATAAAATTAAGTATTTAGTATCTCGTCTTCTTTTTTTTTTAATTTTAAATAAACTTAAAATTTTCATCGGTTGACATATGTTATAGTTCTACATATTTCTTTTTTATTACTATTGTTTGGATGAATTTATCTTCTAACTATAAAACAATAAGGATTATAGAAAACTTTTTTTGACCGCTTAAATTGAAAGACGGGTACGTATTTTACACTATTACTTACAATAATGTAGTCTGGTGCATTAGAAACGTTTATTAATAGTTGTTCATTGTTATATTATTAATAAAAATACAAAAATATATGTTTTTAAAACGATTTTTAGTGGAATTAACCTGTTATTTTAGATAGGCAAGCTGTTTCTTTAAGACATGTATCTATAACAATTATTCACTTAAATTAAATTTTAATTTGAGATTATATTTTATGATTTGCCAACATTGTAACTGATGCTACGTTTTAGCTTGGAAAAGAATTAGATGCACGTGTGGACGACTATATGGCAGCAAGCGCACGTTGAAGCAGCATAAGAGATATGAGTGTGGAAAAGAACCGCAATTTTTTTGCCCAAAATGTACTTACAAATGTAAAATTAAAGGAAATCTTAAGAGACATGTATTAGTCGTACACAAAACTGTATTGAAAGAATATTATAGATAGATATATATATTTCTATTATATTTTATAATTTTCAGAATAAGTACATATGTTTGAATAAAATAACATTTACGGTATTAGAAGCAGTTATTAAACAAGATGTGTATAAATTAGCGCAAACGCTATTCTGAATCTGAAATTTTAACGTTAAAATGCTTATCATGCTTCATACGCCTTCACAAGGTTCGCGTTAACGTGATCTTTTTTGACTTCAAATTTTGTTTTAACATTTTTTTATTAACATACTTTTACGAGAAACATATTTGGCAATGTTGGAAAGCAAAGGAGACGGCTCATAAGAGGCCAAAAATTCCCGGATGTGCACCGGAATTTGATTGCAAATTATTGTAGTACGTTGAAAGACGAGTGCAACGAGGGGTCGCAAAAAATTCTGCGGCAACGGGAACATGGTCAAAATGTGAAATGTGGAAAAGTTGCAAAGTCCAAATTTAATGCATAAGAGTTGCCGTAAAACAGTGATATGCATGTAAGCACTGCTGGCCGAGTGGTGACGAAGACAGCGAAGCAGAAAAATTGTAGCGACTTTTTTTATATAGGTACAGTCGAACTTCGATAAGTCGAAGTTGAAGGGAAACTAAAAATAATTCGAGTTATCAAAAATTCGGCTTATCGAGGTTCGACTGTACTTGATCTTTTCTTGAGCAAATGTGTCTTTTTTCCGACATTTTGCATAATATATACTCAACATTGTTTCATTGTGAGTATGAAACCGTATTCCATTTAAGATCGACATTGACAAAACTTCTAATGTGATTTTGACCATGTTCCCGTAACACTAGAAAATTTTTTCAAGCATGATGAAATTCAGTGAACTGTGTACGATCATAATCTGCAACCAAATTCCGGTGCACATCCGGGGATTTTTGTCCTTTTATGGGCCGTCTTCTTTGTATTCTGATACGATTTCAATTATAAGCATTACTGTCAACTTTGGACATTTATGTATTTAATTGTAATTCAGTAAATACGGTTCTTATTATTGCAATTGTATGCCAGTACACTGTTACCAAATATATGTTGTTGAACTAGTGTCTGAAAAGATACGAATCATAATACAACAATTTATTATTAGAATTTTTGATTACGAAGTGAACGAAGAATAACGCTTTTGCGGATATTTACACACAATTTATAGTTTCAGACATTTGTTTTTTAAAATTACAGTTATATGGAATCATTAAATTGTAAAAAATTGAAACTTTAATTTTTGTGGTGTATAAGCCCTTCTCCTTATGCCATATATCAAATATCAAATATTAGCAAAATTTTTCTAGTTTCGATGTTTGTCCAGAAAAAAGGCATCTTGTCTAAATAAACTCACACAAATCGCATTTTATACAATTTTATTGCTTTATTCGTACAAGAAAATATCTGAAGAGAGCTCGGTTGGTCGTAGACCACTTCTGACTTTTCGTCCAAAAAGAGCCTCGTATGGTGTTCGCTTGATTCCATTGTGGTAAGTATTAGTTTTTGAAATTGAAAAAATCTAAGGCCTTCACTTCAGCGACTGTTTTTCATTTCTTTCATCCAGGATTTCAATATATTTTGCACATCTTGGTTGGCCCGTTTGACAGATCCATGACTTCAAGAATGCCGCGGTTTGCCGTGTACCATTTTTAGCCTTGGCCACATAATCAAAAGTTCTTGAATTATCTGGTTTGAAAATTCACGACCGTTGTCACATTGTAAATATTTGGCGCACCCAGAAATGTACATTTATCCAACAATATGTAGCTCATTTCTTCAGCCCGTTTTGATTTTAATTTACTATAAACTGCATTAATTGTTTTTAGATTATATAATTCTAATTTTCCACCTCTTGGTCTAATAAATCGATCAATACTACTGGACAATTCATTGGTGTAAGGCAATTTAAAGTATGTTGTTACTTGTTGGTCATCTTTTTTGTTATCTACTAATTTATAATTATTTAGAAAAATATTAATGAGTTTAAAGGATAATTAGTATTAATAGGAATGTTTGTTATTTGTTTTATATTATCTTCATAAAAATCTTCATGGCCTAAACGTTAAGCTCTATCGATAAGACCTTTAATTACACCTATCTTTCGTGGTATGGACATGATCAACGTCGAAATCAGAACCACATAGTGCAGCGAGTTTTGGCATTCGATGAACCTAAAAGAAAACCAGGTAGATCGAAAAGTACATGAAATAGGTCTTCTGTGAAGCTTCAATGAGATTATAACATACCTCCGAAAATGGTTTATAATAGAAGAGAATACAACTTAGGAACACATCTACCCCGTTAAGGGAGCAGTTGGAACAATTGCATTAAGGGCGAAGATAAAGAAGAAGAAGAAAACCTATGTACTTTAACATCTAAAAAACAAAGAGAATGATTATCTTCAATTTCGATGGTAAATTGAATTCTTGGCTGAAAATTATTAAAACTTGTTAATGTGAAATCAACTTGATCTTTGGGAATAACCATAAACCTATCTTCTCCATAAAGTCTACATTATACATATTTTGCCCGGCTTTTCGACTCTTCGCACACTTTAGAACTTTTGGACTTGCTGCTAAAAACATCTTCTCTCCTTTTTCATGCTGACCTTTCACTTTATATTTCCCTTCTTACGATATACTCTTTTCTCATGACAAAATTGGAAATTTACTATCGCATAAGGAGTTTTACTTCAAAAATGTGTTTGATTAAATTCTGCAGTATCACATTTCTAAGGAACCTGCCATTTTGGTAGATTCAAAAAACAAGTTCAGGGAATCTTTAAGAGATTTGAGCAACAATAACTTGTCCTCTAAATATGTACAGCTTGACCAATTTTACTGTGCAGGTGAAATAGTCCCGCCTACGGATGCGCATGAATAGGGAAACTCCTGCAGCGTTGAGGTACAGTCGAGAGCAAAATGAAAATACTAGCCGGGTGATATAGAATCTCAAAACACACTTAAAGGAAAAGTACTGAAAAGTCAAACTCGCGAAGTGATAGCCCAATATGATTCTGTTCATGAAGCGGGAATTGTTTATAAGGTTTTTTTACAAGACTAATGGATTTTATTTTTAAGATTTTCAACAATTGAATTTAAGAGGAAGCAGGAGTCAGTTGCTCCATAAGAAAAACAATGTTAACGCGGCCTCTGTTTCCGCCTAAACTATAAGCAATACTGAAATTTTTTGTTTACGCACATAATCTTATGACAATTTTCTAGAAATGTCAGGAATTACTTTTTTGAATTAATCTTTTTAAATTAGAATTTTTTTATGATAAAGATGGAACTATTAAAAATAGGCCGATTTTCAAAATTCTAATTCCTGACATCCCTGCAAAATTGTCATAATATTCAATTAAAAAAAAAATAAAGTCGAATATCTTAATAAACAAAGGCGGAAACAGGGGCCAACTGAAAAATTTTATATGCTGGCGATTTATTTGGATACTTGTATTGGGGGGTATCCCAGCTAGAAAGTCACTCAAACGTGTTAAATCGTATTTCAACTCAGGTAATCTCCGTTAACAAAAGGCTTTTCAATGTTACTTTTTCTAGTCGTTTCTAAAATAATTTTGTTTATTTTGACAATTTAAGAATAGATATAAGACTATAATCTGAAGAATAAACATGATTTTATGTAATTTTATGAAAAAATTTAAAAATAATGAAAAAGTATAAAACAAATATTGGTAATTGTCAGAGTCATGCATAGAAAAGTCGGGCCCAAAGAAAATATCATACGACCTTGTCATTGATACCATAGATTTCAAAGAAAAAAAAATTAAGTACATATTACGGGCCTTAAAAATTAACTTAGATCCGGGGAGAATTGCCTCTCTCTCTTGTCAGGATTGCTAATTATACATCAATATATGTAAAAATATACAAAACTACTATCAAAAAATTTATGTCTTCATCTAAATACAATTTCTTGTCTCCAAAAATTAAGTACTGTAACAAATTATATGATCTATAATTTGTTGTGAATTCACTTATTGTTACTTAAAATTTTCAACACAATACCAACGTTTTTAATTAGGAAGTCCAAGCCGACAAGGGATGTATCATAACAAGTTTACCTGAAATCTCTTTCAGAACCAAGCAGCCGAACTAAATGTGGATTTTTCATAAAGTTCTGTCAAACCTAGACGAACAATAATAATTCTTATACAAATAACTTTATATTTTAGAAAATGTTTAATAATTTTTTTTTCCAAAATTTGGACATTAATAACGTGTATGTGTCTTAAAAAAAATATATTTTAACAATTTATTAAAATTATATAAGTAGGTACCTATAATTTGGGCGTGATTTTCATTAGATGGGATTTAGTTTATTTATTAAATATAATTTTAATTAAAGAATAACAATTACTTTAAAATGTAGATTACATAGGAATAAGAAATTTTATCTTTCTCGGCAGTACTTCTACCTCGAGGTAGGCAAAATTTGCCGGGTGAGAAAGCTTGTGTGCCTTTTTTTATTACAAAATAAAGTCAGACCAAGGGAAGTACCCCGATTTACCGGTTTCGAATTTGCTACTTTGAGACTTTATTGCTGTAAAAAAGGTAGAAATATGTATTAACTCAAGCCTTAGCAAAATTCTAGTATTTTCTCTTTTAAAAGCAACACTTTTACAACGGAATTTAGATAATTGACACCCCCGTCGTGAATCTACCTGAAAAGGAGAATCCAATATAGTGGTCCGTCAAAGTGAGAAAAGTTTTAGACTTAATCCGCTCGGCTAAAAATTTTAACTCCTGCCTCCTCTTAAGATATACATGTGTAAAGATGAGTTTTTAAATAAAAGTAATTATTTTTTATATGTCTTAAACGTTTTTTTTTTTTTATTATTTCAGTCCTAACAAATTTATTTTTTAGAGACAAATATTTATTTTAGTAGTAGTCATTGCCTTGTTATTGTATAGAATTGAACTCTTATTCATTATTTATCGCCTTGTTTTAGATATAATACGACATACTTGCAGTAGGTGTGGACGAAAATACATTCATTATTGGTCGTTAATGAATCATAAAAATTATGAATGTGGAAAAGAACCAAAATTCAAATGTCCTTTGGCCGGATGCGATTACAGATGTAAATTGAAAGGAAATCTTAAGACACATTTAAAAGGAAAACATAGAATGACCGAAGATAAAATTAAAACATTGGATGGTTATGAGTATACTAGTAAATGAAACATTTTTATTTAAAATTTATTTATTTAAACTTGATAAATACATTTATAAAGTTCCATCATCAATTTGAATTAGTAATTTTAAAAAAAATTATTATAGACTTATGAATTTTTCAAAAAGGTTTGCCATCACTGGTCTATACGTATGCAAGCTTTTCAGCCATACACGTTTGCCGCTCGCCAGCACCAATTGCTTAATGTACCTAGCTTTTAATGATTATTCTTTTGAAGTGTGAATGGAAAAAAAGTTGTAATTATTTTATTTTTATACATAGTGTTTGTACTTAAAACCTTATTTGTATCTGAAACAGGCGAACGGTTTCGTAAACAGTTTTTCGGGTTTTTTGGAGCAAACCTTATGTTTGATGAGAACTTGAATAACAATTCACCAACTACAGAATTCAACGTTTTTGAAACAATACAAAAAAGTAACTTAATTTAATTTTGAACATACATCATACTGCAGATAAAGAATTACAATTAAAGTTTTTTTAAGCATTGTGTTAAAACTATTGACTATTTTGAATTAGGTCTTTGATATTTTTTTTGTGATAAATGGAAAGATCATATATAAGTTTTATAACAAAACTATTTTTATTTTTTTTTTCGCAATTTCTCAAAAGTTATAAAAATAAAAATTAATTTTGAATCCAGTACCGAAAACACGCCGACAGCTACCGAACAAAAACGAGAGTGTGTGACGTCATAATGTTAGTTTTCATTCATTGCAGCTTATACACAAATAATAAATGCAGTGTTTTGATCTATTTAATTCTGTTGTCGTGGTTAAATACTCAAGTTTATATTGAAAATGTCGAACCTCAAAAGTTATCGTTCTTGTTTTGTACCATTATGTACGAATACTACAAAAACAACTCCTGACAAAATCTTTTAAATGTTCCCCAAGATGAAAAAGGTCGAAATAAATAGTTTCAAGCAGTGCATCGTTATAATCCCAAAACAAAATCGAATTTTTTTTGTTGTGAAGATCATTTCGATGTACGTATTTTATAACACTATTGTTATTAATTATTATTTACCCAAGTATACAAATCAAATAAGTAGAATTCAGTCAAAAATATATCAACATCAGGAATATTATCAGACTTTGCCTTTATAAATCCTTTATCACACATAGCTAATCGGAATTAACTAACAAATTGTTTTTTAGCAATAAATTTTCAATATTATTGTCAACTCACGTGTAATAGCCGTAAACGCTGTCCTGTTATTAAACAGCTATAACATTATGACGTCACAAAGATGGTGACCAATCTTGGCGCGTTCATAGTCACGTGATTTTTTTTTAATTTTATCAATTTTTAATTGCTTATAATTAATCGAAAAAAAATGTTTTTAAGTATTTTGCATTAAATATCCATATTATTAATAATAAAGTTTTAAAATACATAAAAAAAATCAATAAGTTTTTTTTTTCAAATACCTAATTATAGAGAACTTTTTTAATTATAAGTTTAAGTTTTATTCTGTGTGACATTGATTAATTTAAATAAAGCTTTTTGTATGTATATGCACTAATGATTACAAGTGAACCACAACAGGGCTTCCGAAGAGAATGCGGCGCAAATGTTTATTTTTGTAGGGTCGTCGATAAACTTTCAAGTTAGAAATTAAGTTTAATCTTTTTCAATACCGATTTTTATAGTTTGTATAAACTATTCGTAAATTATTATAAGATTTTATTGTTAGAGATTTTTCAACTTAATACTTATTGTTCTCATTATAATGACGAAATGGCTATACATATACTTAGTCATATGATGAAACACGCACTGTTTTTTTTGCTTGAAGCAGCTTTTGAAAATTAAAAAAAATTTACAATTATATTGTTACAATGACATTTACATTGACTTAGCCAATTATTGACTACAAAATATGATATTCTACATACTTCCATCGACTTTTCGAAGACATTCTAGACTAATATTGTAACAAAAGATTTAATAATTAACATTTTCTGTAAAAACAAGTAATTTTATCACAAGAAAATTGATAATTTAATGCCTTACTTTTTACTTACGATAGTTATCTTATACGCCATGCTGACAAATTGTATAGGTTTCAGATCATATCTTATGAAACTGTTCAAAGCAACAATTTTTTACCCGATCATATCTTATACATTTTTAATAAAAGTAGATTCAGAATTTTCAAATTTCGAGTGTTTCTCTGCTGAAATCAGTAAATGCTGTTCCAGAAGATTCTTTCCAGATTCAATGTTTGTAAAATCCTTGGACTTGTCAGGAATCGGGAAAATTTATTTTAATATTAAACTTTTGAGATTGTAAAACAGAACAATTTAATAACTTTTATTGAACCAACAATACATACACAACTAAAACGTATGTGAAGATACAAATACCAAATATATGACTTACTTGAAGAAGAAATATACAAACAAACTTATTTGTTTAATTTGTCTTGTATGTTTTTAAAGAACATACAGTCACCCTAAGAAGTAATCAACACTTTAGAAACAGCACCTACAGTGATCATGCTATTCCAAGAGACAAAATCTGGCACTGGGAGTTGATTACTTCTTAGGCTGACTGTACAACATAAACTGAACGATCAAATAAACCAACTCGTGTGTACTATCACGTTCAATAGCAATATCAGACCTTTTCCGTGATAGTACATCCATAAGCAACGAAATGATTGTCTTGCAAAAATTTTGATCCCACTGATCTTTCATCATTTATCTAATATTGATTTTTTGTAGTGTTTAAATTCGACAAGAGGCATCCGACAATTGATAAGTTGAATAAACAAACTCGGGATAGAGGTAGAGAGTTTAGAAAAAATATGTCTCAAGAAGGTTTGGAAGAAAGAAAGTATAAAGCTAGAGAGCGATATAAGAAAAAAAAAGAGCAAGGGTCGATAAAGAGTATTAAGGATTACAGTGACAGAGAAAAACGCGATAAGAGATTATACTGGAGACAGGCCAGTAAAAAATACAGGGAGAAGAAAAAAAAACGCAGCACAACATAGAATTTCCTTGAGTAACTTCCACAGCTACAAACCTTCTCCTTTGACAACCTGTAGAAGGAAATGATGTAATTTCTGATGTAGAAGTACAACATAATCTACCTAATGCTGCGGCCCATTCCAATGCAGAAAACAACAATAACTACCGATTTACCTCTTCAACTCCCTGTAATTACAGTTTATGTTACTTCTTAGGTACCAGTACAAGTACATAGTATATTCTATTATAATTAGGTGCAAATGGATACTTATAATTGAGTTTGAGAGCGTTAATATTAATAAAATTGTTTTAATATTGTCTATAATTATTTATCTTAAACAAAGCTTAGTACTTACTATTTGTAAATAAACTAAACAAAAATATACACCAAAAATCTATATTACCATAATAACTTTTGTATTATCAAAATGATATTTAAGATCTTTGCTTTGTCTATGAGAAGCACGGAACTCAATTTTTTTCCTGTTGAATTGTATCGTATTGTAACGAGTTCGCTGAGGTTCGAACTCGGATTAGTGATGAGCAAAATTGGTCTTGTTCTTGTTCTAGTATTTTTGCAAGACCAAGACCAAGGCCAAGATTGTCTTTATACTAGCAAGACTTGGTTTTGTTCTTGTTTTGCTCATCACTAACTCGGATTGTGAATATTAAAATTCGGATTTATTTTAAGTAATAATTTAATAATGAATGTAGCCAAAATACTAGTTACTTATTTGACTAATTTATTTACACACTTAATTAATTTATTTGCATACTATTTATTTATTTATTTATTTCGCACGCGGTCTGGCGTCGTTCCATCTGTCGATCGTTCAATTGATGTGGCACCCACTTCCCGATCTTTTGGACCTTTCCCATAGCAAAAAGGCGTTTCGAAATTGCTTGGTGGCTAACATTCAACTTCGCGGCAAGTTGTTTCTGCGATTGGGTATCGTCTTCGTCCAATAAATCTTGCAATTCGGTGTCCTCAAAAACTTTTGGTCGATTTTCGCGCTTCTTGTCGGTGACGTTAAAAATTTCGTCTCTGAATTGCCGAAACCACACTCTGCACCGAGTTTCACTAAGAGCACTGTCGCCATAGACCTCCACAAGAATTCTATGCGCTTTGGCGGCGGATTTCTTCCAATTGAAGAGGAATAGCAGTGCTCCCCGCAAATGCTCTTTATCTGGCACAAAATTCGACATGTTTATCGTGATCAAAGGACACGTTATTGTCCGAAATTGCTGACTTTGTCTTTTGTTTACTAATGGCAAAGATCAAAGCAATGAGAAAAAATGGCAGGCAAGGTTGGCTAATGCCTAATGCGCGCGTACTGCCATCTATTAAAAAACGGCCGTTTTAAGGTTGCACACCTGGTACATATATGAACTTAGAAAACATTTAAAGCAAGAAAATAAGAACAACAAACGCATTGAAAGTACATATTGTATTCAAAAATAGTTAAAAATACGCTACATAATCGAAAAAAAATGAAAATTGAAAATGATAACTATTAACTAACAAACATTGAAATTACAACTTACAAACTAGAATTTATTTAGAAGTACGAAAAACTAAATAAGGTGAGTGTACCAGTCCCAAACCAGTTAAGGACAAATTTTGACTTTGAAATGCTCTGAACTGGTATTATATAATTTTAACGTATAAATGTATATATCAAATTGTTTATTGTTTACTAACACTGCAATATTGATAAATTATTTGCATCCAAATATTTCAGTTTTTTATAGATTTCATGAACAATACCAAAAACGGGAATGTATCTAACCATTTTTGCACCTATAGTTGACCACTGAAAAACTAATTCAGAAAAGGTAGTTAATTAAAAATAAAACACTATTTTGTTAGACAAACTGACTTTCATGTATTGACTTAAAGTTTCTCTTGACTTACAACCAATTTTTAATGGCACAGTGAAACGTAGGTAGTACCTAATTCCAATACAAACATGAAAATTAAAACATTAACTTTAACAAAACTTATTGTCAAACTACGATAGAAAAATAAGAACTTTGCACTTAAATTATCAGTATCACCTGTCACAGGTGAGTAGTAGAACCAAATAGAGCAGTCTAATCATATTGAGGTAAGCAAATTTTACAAAATCTTATCTCGAAACCGTAAAATTAATAGAAAATTCTTAAAAAAAGGTAACAATTGGTTTTACCGACGGAACTAGAAAGCTTTAACATTGCAAAAATTTGGCCATCTCTTCAACTTTGTACGAACCTCTGGTATTTGTAGGAACAGGTGCTTTTATAACTTCAACGATGCTGCCACGGTCATACCATATCATATCCTCTTTTTCAAGCCATTTGAAAGTGGTCCCAGATAATAACACCATAGTAGGGGAACCTGTTGAACCTGGGCCATATGTGTACCTAGGCCAATTGGCCCGTTTCAAATATTCCCGCGCTATTAAATTCTGTTGTCTGTGGTATTCGGTACATCACTGCTAACTATCCAATGTGTAGTTAGTCGCTTACCGCCATTAAGCCGGTAGTTGGTGTTATCGAAGTTAAAATTTTTAATATACTTTGAAATCTAATACTTTTATACGCTTTATAATAATCGCTTAACTTTTATATGCGGTCGGTTCTTTGACTTAACAAGTATTTAAAAATAATATACTTGCGAGATATGTATCCTCAAATAATTAAAATCCACCGTTTTCTACAGCAATGAAGTAGTGTTGTACTTCGGTCACTGTCGATTAGTTGTACTTTGGTCGGTGGCCTAGGTACATCCTGGATGTTATACTTTGACCAGCAGGATATATTTTTATGTATTTCACATTTATATAATAGATTCCCACTAAAATATATTTAATATTTCAAAAATCATGTCTAGAAGTAAAGAGAAGAAGAAAAGAACGCCTATTAATTACAATATTGGAGACTATGTTATACAGTCAACTCGCGTTATAACGAAGTTCGATATAACGAAAATCTCGATATAAAGAAAGAAACTGCCGGTCCCTTGAAAATCTCGCTTTATAACGAAAATTTTAATGGGTTTTGGTCCCCTCGATATAACGAAGTTTTCTTGACCAAAGTCTAATAATTTTTGTTAAAAAAGTAAGTACTGTAGGTATGTTATATAATTTACATAATGTGTTTTTACACAATTTTTGATTTTTTTATCTTAAAGAAATGCAAACTTAACACTATCAATTATCAATTACTTGCAAAGCCATGACCTTGACGACAGTGTATTCTCAAGTATCTTAAATCTGGAGAACGCAATTGAACGGACACGTACAGTCACCTGCATACAAACTAAAATTACGGATTTTTTTTAGATTATACGTGTTTCTATTTGTATTATTTCTATTGTTTTTTTTTATTGTTGTTTTCTATTGTTTTATTATTTTTTTTTACATTTCTGCGTTATATTGGTTATTTTAATAAACGACAACGAATTTGTGGTGTTTTGGATTGATTAATTCTATATCTCTAAACAGAGTAAAAATTTGTTAATTTATGCTTTTATAATAAGGAATTTCGATATAACGAACTTTCGATATAACGAACTTTTTCGTGGGTCCCTTGAAATTCGTTATAACGCGAGTTGACTGTATTTGTAAACGAAGGTTCCGATAAGTGACATTACAAAAAAAATTAAAATGCCTCAGAGTTAACAAAACCAGAGAAAGTTATTATGTTCCAGAGATACAGAAGTACTGGGGTTCCTGCTAAATGCTTAAGACTGAATAATATACCTAGATATTGCTAGTGTTCTTATAAAAGTTAGTCCTAATGACTGATTCAAAAGTTAAGAAAGAAATACTATGAATGTTATGTTGATTTTGTTAAAAATTTGTGATTAAATATCTCACTCGACCGAATAAAACAATTTTAGTAGAGAAAAGTTAATGTTTCTTTAAATAACCATGTTTTAACCCCAAATTTTCAATGTGTCCTAGGTACATCGTCGTACTGGCCGATGTACATAAGGTGTGTTGTACCTTGGCCTAATTAACCATTTTTTTTTAAACGTCTTAAACACTTGTAAGTATGAAATAGACATTGCTGATATTTTTGTGGTGGCTACTCAAATAATAGACTTTTCGATATATGCTAATACGGTTTGTGTACGGTACGTCAAATTACAATAAAAAATATATAACTAAAAAACTGGCCGAGGTTCAACAGGTTCCCCTACTGACTTTAGCGTTACATTCGTCAAAGTTTTTGATTTGCCCAGGGAAGTATTTACCGTTATACTTGATAATGACATAAGATCCCACTTCTAAGCTATCTTCAAAGCTTGTAGGTTTTCGGGCATACAAATTCAATGGAATATCATCTTCTGAATCGGATTCCACGAAAACTTTTTTCTAAATGCGTTTCTATTAAAGGTTTCTTCGTTATGGGGATTCCCTTTTTAGCGTTAGCGTTAATCCACCTAAACAATAATAACTCTTCTTGTGGGGTCAAAATAGTTGATGGTCCCATTTTTCGCTGTACAGGATGTCTCATTTTTATTTTGTTTATCAATGTCGAGTGAGGGATATTATATTTTCTACTTGTTGGCCTTATTTTAGCGCCTTTACTAATTTCGTCGAGGCACTTAAACAAATCTTCCTCTGTATATTTCAAAAATGTCTTTTTGGAGGGCTTCTTCAATATAGAACAACGAGAAACAAAATTAAAACACTAATCTGGTCAACCATAGAAACACTTTTTCTACTACTGTGTACCAATAGTTGACCAGTTGGGCAACTATAGAAACTCAGTACAAAATGTGTACCAGTAATTAACCACCTTTAAAAATACTTGATAATGTCATTAATTATTAAAAATAGCAGCTCATAGCTCTTAAATAAACACTAAATTTTTCAAATAATACAAGTTTATGACAATAATTAATAGGTGATATTAAAAGATTTAACTTACCATGTCAACGTGAACTTCTAACTGTATTACCGTGTAGAGAACAAGTGAATGACACAACGTTATGACAAAAAATGCAAAGTAGCGTTATAATTAGGTCACGCTCGTAAAAAATATGCTTGGAAGGTTGCTAATAGTCTAGGCAATGTAATAAAATAGTTGAATTCTTCAATTATGCCCGCAATTTCTTAATTTATTCAATAGAACATACGAGTGGTTAACTACTGGTACCTGGTTTGGCACTGGTACACCCACCCTACAAAAATTGAAAATGAAAATTATTATTTTTTTTTAATTAATAATTTTCTTCATTGAATTCAATAGATATTTATATGCACACTAACACCACAGTCAACACGGTATAATTTCAATTAGAGAGATTGTGGTTTGCTCTTGATGTTGGCGTGCCCATAAAAACAGCGAAATTTTTAGTCCCGAGTCTCGAGAGTCCGCCCCATATTGTTCATCTCTCTATAAATACATACATATGTGCCGGCTGTGCCGCTGTACCGCTCCAGACCGTACTATACCGCGACACTTCGAGTTGTTTATCCCATCGCGGATTGACATCACGTTAAAATAACCCTATTCAACATTGCAATAAGTGATATTTGAAATAAAATATAATTTAATTTTAATTTTTAATTTATCATAATTTATTATAATTTATTTAATAAAAACATGAAATTTCTCGAGAAAGAATTATCGAGAAGGAACACTAGTCTTAAGTGTGAAAATTGTCGAAAAATCTCCTAGTTGAGGCGCTATTGAAGTCTTAAATTACATTATGCTCCGACTTAGGAAGTTCCACTTGTTAAAAATGAAGGAGCTAAATTTCGACTCGCGATGTAGAAGGACAAACCCGTATAGGGTGTTATGGATGGCCAACAAGTGGGCCATTATTGGATGCCAGGCAAACTAGCGTGGCACAGTCATAGCAACCATGACTGGTCGTTTAACGGGTGGTGCCTGGAACCTAACTCGGGGCCAGCTATGGCAAACTATCATTGGCCGATCATAGTCAACAAGGATGGCCCAGACATAGCAAACTATGATCGGCCAAGCATTTTTTATTTGTACTGAAAGTGAAAATTTTTCCAAGTCCGAGAGCGAAACATTTATGAACGAAAAAAAACGACTGTTATATTGTTAAAACATTGTTACATATTAATCTATTCAAAAATTTACACCATAAATTTCTATTGCACATATTTATAATAATTTTTTTCTAAGAATGGTTTTAAAAATAAAAAAAATAATATAAAATTGTTTTGATGAATTTTGAAAAAATAATTTTTGTTTTTCATAAATTTTATTTTTTTCAATTTTATATTATATGTAAATGAATAAATATTTTATATCAAAATGTATTAAATGATTCATTGAAAAAGCGTTCGTTATCATTAGCGGGCCATCCATCGGCATCTGTATATCACGAAGAGATTTTTCTTTAATTCATGGGCCCTTGATTTAACTGTACTGGCCCATCATTGTAATTCTATCATTGGCCGACTATTGGTAATTATAGATCGGCCAACCATCGGTTGAATGACTGGCCAAATGTATAACTGACGGATTTCATATACAATCTATGAGCCACTCATCGACCATTAATGGCCCAGTAGTGGTACTTAGATCGTCGGCCAATCATTGTAAGCCATCCATTAGCCAGTCATCGGTAATATTGGATGCCTGGCGGTTCCTACACGGGAAGAAGTCTCGAAAAAAAACTACTAGGTATGTAGTGTAGAGCAGTTACAATGTACAATAGTTAACGAAGCTTCAGACATGGCTAACCCTGATTTTTTTAATCTTGACAAGAAATCGATGCAATACTGTTTCAATATACCCATACTAAAGCAAATTTTTTACATGCATTACAGGGCATTTTAACTAAAGCTTTCTCGAACTATTTTGTAAAGTGGAATAAACGACGAAACTAATGTATAATAGGATGGAGCGGGGGGTTTTTTGAAGGGGACTTGCAAGCAATAATATGTAACTTGAATAATAAAATTTAAAAAAATTGATTTTCGTTATTTTCTAAGCAGATCTCTTATGTTATGCTACCCGATTATACTTATTTATATGTTTAATTTCCATTGCCAAATATATTTATTATCATTACCGTCAAAGATATCAATCAATGAATGGCTAATACCAATCTAGAAAAGAAATGTTTTTTTTTAAATAGAAACGAAAAAAAATATTAAGTATAATTTAAAGAACCAGATACCCATACAAAGTTTGTCAACCGGCCTTTTAATGGCCCATTGCTTTGCCAGATATGCTTGTTAATGGGCGAGCAATGGCAATTGTTAACGGCTCATTAACGACTGTCTGTCGGCATGATAACGTCGGGCCTTCAATGGCACTGGGCTATCGGCCGTTAATGGCAGCCAGCAGAGGCCCGTTAATGGTAATCATCAATGGCCCATATATGAAAAAAATTATCATGGCATTAATGACAACAAGCAATCAGCCAAGTTTACTGAAAAATTATCAACCTTTTATTGGAAATTAGGAATGGGCATTAGTAACAACAGCTTAACGTTTATTGTTATTATTTTAACTAGGTATATTATTTAGAATAAATAAAAATTATAAATATTAGAACTATTATTAAAATTGTTAAAATACTTCCATTTTTGTCATAACTAAATTCACTAAATTCGCTTTTTTAAAAATTATAGATGTATCGTTTTGTTTTTGTTTACTTTATACACTATTTACCTACATAATGTACACTATCTACATTATTTACACGTTGTTTCAATTCGCTAATTTTTTGTATGCGTTGGTATTCTTTAGGCATTTTATTTAAGACTTTAATGCTCAAAACTTACACCACAAATAACTTTAACGTTGGTAAATCAGATGATTTTAACTTTATTGCGCATGGCCAAGTATTGACTGTTGACCAAATACTACGAATAGCAAAAACGAACGGCTTCTGGTAATTAACCAATTTTGGGCCATTAAAAATTGCCAGTAATGGGCCGTCAGTTAATAGTCAGACATCGGCCAATTAACGGCAGTTTCTCCATTAACGATGACTTTGTATGGGTAAGGGAGCAGTTGGAACAATTGCATTAAAGACGAAGATAAAGAAGACGAAGAAGATGAGTTTACTAATTTTGACATTTTGAAATTAATAGAATAATATGCAGTTAAAATGAAGAAATACATGGATGTTTACTATTACATATTTTTTTTTTTATTTTGTCTTGTAGTTAAACACTTTTTTTATTATGATGGAATAACGTTTTAGAACTTAAAATTTTGTATATGTATTTATCGAATTTAACATATTGTAGTTTTTTCTAGATGAATACGAGTACCTTTGTGGTTACTGCGGTTAAAATTATATGTTTAAAATGATTCTATATAAGCATATACGATCGAAATGTGGAAGAGGACGTCTATGGAGTTGTCCATTTATTAAATGTCAATTTGAATGAAGAAGAATTAATTATTTACTATGGCATCAAAAGCAGTGGCACAGAGGGAGTAGAATTGAGGAAAAGAAAAAAAACAGACCCAGTAATGCAGTGGTTTCCAACCTGTGGGGCGAGACTGTTGCAAGGGGGGCATGCAGCTGATTCCAAAATATCATTTTCGAATACAAACCAAAAAAGTCGAATAGGTATCAAAAAATTTTTATGTATATTTTTACATAATATTGTATATTATTTTGTAGCCCATTAAATAAATTATAATATCAGTTAAGTATACAGTGTGTTTCAAATAGAGTAGGCTAACGTGGGTATCTTTCTTATTAGTGAAGATAGAAGTTTGGTTAAATGGGCAATGTTTTGCAGTTTTAGGTGCATATTCAGATTCTGTTAAGAAAATTTTAAAATTCCGAATAGTTCCGAAGTTATCGTAAAAAAACTGAGAATCCTCATTTTCTTTAATGTCAAATAACTTTGTAATTATAAAATTTACAAAAAAAAGTTTCATATAAAAGTTACTAGGTTTCATAAAATACAGATAGAAATTAAGTCAAAATTAAATTCAAAATGGCGGTTTTCAAGATATTGATACCAACTTTCTTATTTTAAATAAACGCCATATTGGATTTTTATATAGTTAAATAGCATTTTTTTTCCTCTTTTCAACCATGTATAACAACCTATATTTAAATAAATAATTATTAACAATATTAAATTTTTCTCTTTTAAATCAAGTAAGCATGAATTATCAAAGAACAATAAAGCAACATAATACAAACCAAGGTTATAATATTTATTTTTTGACTAATATTGTAAGTTTTTTGAATAATAATAATTATTACCTTATAAATAATTCAAAATGGCAAAGTTCGTAACTGAGCAGTATGATATGTTTTGTACCTACATTAAATGTTACAAAAGCTCCTGGGTTGCTGCACAAACATAATTTAACAGTTTTCCAAAAAAAAATGAGGATCTTGCACATTCTTTCAATTTGGTTACTGTAAACTTTCATACTTCTGCATATTCACATCCAATCTTTCAAAAATGTTAATGTTTGGTTGCTTTTTTTTTTGGAAAACTGTTAAAGTATGTTTGTGCAGCAACGCAGGAGCTTTTGTAACATTTAATGTAGGTACAAAACATATCATACTGCTCAGTTAAGAACTTTGCCATTTTGAATTATTTATAAGGTAATAATTATTATTATTCAAAAAACTTACAATATTAGTTAAAAAATAAATATTATGACCTTGGCTTGTATTATGCTGTTTAATTGTTCTTTGATAATTCATGGCTACGTGATTTAAAACAGAAAAATTTAATATTGTTAATAATTTTTTATTTAAATATGGGTTGTTATACATGGTCGAAAAGAAAAAAAAATGCTATTTAACTGTGTAAAAATCCAATATGGCGTCCATTTAAAATAAGAAAGTTGGTATCAATATCTTGCAAACCGCCATTTTGAATTTAATTTTGACTTAATTTCTATCTGTATTTTATGAAACCTAGTAACTTTTATATTAAACTTTTTTTTGTAAATTTTATAATTACAAAGTTATTTGACATTAAAGAAAGTCACGATTTTCAGTTTTTTTACGATAACTTCGGAACTATTCGGAATTTTAAAATTTTCTTAACAGAATCTGAATGGGTACCTAGAACTGCAAAACATTGCCCATTTAACCAAACTTCTATCTTCACTAATAAGAAAGATACCCATGTTAGCCTACTCTATTTGGGACACACTGTATATGAAATTAGATTGTTAGAAAAATTAAGGGGGCGCAACAATTTTTTTTTAAAGGGGGGCGCTGGTACAAAAAGGTTGGAAACCACTGCAGTAATGGCTTTTTAAGGGTACTAGCAGTAATGGGATTTAAATAATTTAATAGCCGGTTGGCAATATAAGGGAGCGTTCAAGTATTACGTAACGCAATTGGGGGTCGACCGTCGCGTTATGCATCATTTTTTTTAAATTGAAATAAAAAGATAGGGAATTAAAATTTCTCAATTTGGCAACCCCTTTCGTTTATGTATTACGGGAAAATAATCACTTGGTTGTTACGTAACGTTTAGGGCTGGGGGGAGTTACATGGGGCGCGTTACATGGGGGGGGGGTCAAACATCTTCAAAAATTGCGTTACGTAATACTTGAACGCTCCCTAAGTACAGAAAACTGTCTTACAAGCAAAGGCACCTCTGAATCAATACTTCAATTTTTTCTCAAAAAACTAGGATTTTATCAAAAAATAAACTTATATTGTCTTGAGGCACGGGTTATTTTTGTTAAAAATATTTTAAAAAAATTTCCCCGTATTTTTTCATTAAAGGGAAGGTTTTTTTGGGGCGTCGGGAGAAATTTAATTTTTAACGACCACCCTAATGCATATAAAACAGTAAGGAAAAATTTTTAAGTGAGGGTAGTTCTGAAACTGTACGTAGTTTTGACGTTTAAATACAAATTTTTGTTTTCTAAGGGAGTAGAGATTAAAGTTATAACGAAATTATGTCGGCACCAAATTATTTTTTTTTGTAGGCCTGTGTTATTGTTAAAAATATCTTCAGAACATTACTTAACAAGCTTATTGTTCTGTAGTCGCTACACTTCTTGGCTCTAGTCTTTTTTGGAATTGCTATGAATATTGACTTCAACCACTCCGTTGGAATCACTCCAATTTTGTAAACTGCATTAAAGAGCTTTGTCAAGGTTTCCATGCCGCTTTCCTCTAGCAGTTTTATTATTTCGTAGCTTACATTGTCCGGGCCATTCGCCTTCCCATTTTTTGCTAGTCGAATTGCTCGTGTTACTTCCTCTTTTGTAATCTCTGGGCGTGATGTAACAATTGTCGGTTCATACTCAGGTCTATTATCCTCAAACAATTCTATAATATATTTTTTCCAAGTTTCCAGTTGTTGTTTGATATCTAAGATTATTTTTCCATTTTCGTCTTCTAGATTTCTTATCGTGTGTCATCTTCCAGTGTTAGTAAATTCCTTCAGTTTCTTGTGTACATGGAACAGATCGTGTTTTTTCTCATAGTTTTCCATCTCTTTGCATTTTTGGGTGTGGTTTTCAGCTTTTGCGTGTCTTATTTTCTTTTTTATTTCGTTACGGATTATTTTGTAGTTGTTTTTGTTTTCTATCTATGCAATAGCATAAGTATAAATTTTGTTTTATTCCCGATTTAAACGGAAGTGGTGTCAACTTCCTTATCTTAAATAGAAGGGTATTTATTTTTTTTATAATTGAATACAGCTCGTCGAGAGCTTTCCAAAAATGTACAAGTGACATTTTATCAAAAAAAAATTTTTTTTTTTAATTTACTTTTATTTCGAAATGTAGGGTTTCAATAAAGTGCCACAAGCTTATAATTTATAAAATAATAAAAATTTCAAAAAATGTACTAGTGTAAAAGTGTCTTTTATTTATTTGATCTATGCACTGGCATAAATATAAATTTTGTATTATTTCTGATTTAACCGGAAATGGTGTCAACTTTCTTATGTTAAATAGAAGGGTATTTATTTTTTAAATTGGATGGAGGTCGTCGAGGACTTTCCAAAAATGTATAACAAGTTAACAATTGATAAAAAAAAAAATAATAATTTTTATTTTGAATTGTAGTGTTACAGTAAAGTGCCACAAGCTTATATTTCATAAAATAATAGAAAATTCAAAAAAAGTAGAAGTTTAAAAGTTTCTTTAATTTATACAGTCTCTACCGGCGTAAATATAAATTTTGTATTACTTTCGGTTTAACCGGAAACGGTGTCAACTTTATTATCTTAAATGGAAGGGTATTTATTTTTTTTTAAAATTATTTATTAATCAAATGGTAACTTGTTATACATTTTTGGAAAGCATTTGATGAGCTCTATCCAATTATAAAAACATACCCTTTTATTTAAGATAAGGAGGTTGATACCGTTTCCGGTTGAATCGGAAATAGAACAAAATTTATATTTATGCCATTGCATAGATCGAATAAATTAAAGACACTTTTATACTTGTACTTTTTTTAAAATTTTTATTTGTTTAGGAGTTATAAGCTCGTAGCACTTTAAATGAAACACCCGGTATATTCAGTTAGTTTTGCTTGTTAGGTTAACTTGAAAGCCCCATACGTTGTATACCTTTCGTACATTGCACCTAAAAATTTCACCATAAGATTGTTTTTCAAGGAGCTATCTAATGGTATAGGTCTTATCGTGCAACTCGATTTTCCACATCGTGCCCTTTGCTTGTTAGAAAAGCGTGGGCGCCTTTGATCGTTATGTAACAGCGCCACGTAACTTGTGCCATATTTCTGTATTGTTACGCTAGGAAATTTGAAATGTTTAATAAAAAGTTGTACAAATTTGAAGTTCCAATTTGTAGTATAGTCTTAATTGAAGTTGACATAAAATAACAAGAGCATTGAATTAACCTTGTTTATAAAGCATAACACCGTATATTTTAATAATTTAGCTTTGTATTTAAACTGGTGGTTGATGATAAACTATTCTCAGCTGCAAATAAATTATTCATATGATATGAATAATAAGCTTAATATGTTCACGTTTATTATTTATTCAAATTATTATTTGTCTTCTTCTTTTCTTTGAATAATTTACGTTTGCTCCATTATGTAATTTTAAAATAGAAAGTAAATGTGATAATATAATAGGAAGCATCTCAACATACCGGGTGTTTTATTTAAAGTGCCACGAGCTTATAACTCCTAAACTAATAAAATTTCAAAAAAAGTATAAGTATAAAAGTGTTTTTGATTTATGCGATCTAAACAATGGCATAAATTTAAATTTTGTTCTACTTTCGGTTTAAACGGAAACGGTGTCAACTTTCTTATCTTAAATAGAAAGGTATTTATTTTTTTTATATTTGGATAGAGCTCGTCGAGAGCTTTCCAAACATGTATAACAAGTGACCAATTTCTCAAAAAAAAATTAATTTTTATTTCAAATTGTGGTGTTACAGTAAGGTGCCACAAGCTTATAACTCGTAAAATAATCAAAATTTCAAAAAAAGTACAAGTATAAAAGTGTCTTTAATTTATTTGATCTATACAATGGCATAAATATAAAATTTGTTCTACTTCCGGTTTGACCGCAAATAGTCTCAACTTCCTTATCTTAAATAGAAGGGTATTTATTTTTTTTTATAATTAGATAGAGCCCGTCGAGAGCTTTCTAAAAATATATAAGAAGTTACCGTTTGATTAATAAATAATTAAAAAACAAAATTATTTAAATTGTACAGTTTCAGTAAAGTGTCACAAGCTTATAAAATCTAAGCTAATAAAAATTTCAAAAAATCTGTTAGTAGAAAAGTTTCTTTAATTTATACATTCTATGTAATGGCAAAAATGGAAATTTTGTTTCACTGCTGAGTTAATCGAAAAAAGGTATTAATGTTTTTCTGAAAAATGTATGACAAGTTATCATTGAGTTGATAAATTATTTATAATTTTATCTTATTGCCACAAATTTCAAAAAAGGTAGGTATATGATTAAATGTTTTTTTAATTTATTTATTCTGTAGCTGGATAAAATATCATATTTTGTTCTAGTTTTGTTTAACTGGATATTTTGGAAAGTTTTTTAACAAAAACAAAAAAAAACAATTTTATAACAATTAAATAGTTTTTAAAACCTTACCACAACTATATAACAAGTTACTATATGGTCCACAAATAAGAAAACAATCTCTGATATAATTTTACGTTTACGCTGTAAGTTTTCGTTTATACCGATTTCTTTTTTTCAACATTTTTTTGAGTAATGGTCACTTGTTATACATTTTTGGAAATCTCTCGACGAGCTCTATTCAATTTTATAAAAAAATAAATACCCTTCTATTTAAGATGAGGAAGTTGACACTATTTTTGGTTAAACCGGAAGTAACACAAAATTTATATTTATGCCAATGCATAGATCAAATTAATAAAACAAACTTTTATACTTGTACTTTTTTTGAAATTTTAATTATTTTACGAATTATAGGCTTGCACCTTACTGTAACACCACATTTTGTAATAAAAATTATTTTTTATTGTAATTTTCTTTTTAGAAAATGATCACTTGTTATACATTTTTGGAAAGCTCTCGGCGAGCTCTATTCAATTATAAAAAAAATAAATACCCTTCTATTTAAGATAAGGAAGTTGATGCCGTTATCGGTTAAACCGGAAGTAAAACAAAATTTATACTTATGCCATTGCATAGATCAAATAAATTAAAGACACTTTTATACTTGTACTTTTTTTGAAATTTTGATTAGTTTAGGAGATATAAGCTCGTGGCACTTTAAATGAAACACCCGGTATACAAAATCATGTTTAAAACTCATGGGATTATTTGTTGCAAAAACTATTGTTATATAAATAATACCTTTTATACATCAATTTTTTCTTTATTTTATTCCATATTTAACAACTTTAATCTTAACAGGTTTCAATTTGTATAATTTAACAACACAAAATATGGTGAGGGTCAACGAATCATTTACGGTGAATTCGATTCAGCGTACCGAAAAAAATTCCAATTCCTCAATACGGAGGAGCTGCTGGTCTTTCAATCACTACTTTGTAATAATTTAAAAGATAACTTGTTTCGTTTTTTTTTGTAAATAAATACCTAACAAGGTAAAATTGTTTTTTTTTTCAATTATCCGGATTTTTGATTATCCGGATGAGCTGCAACATGCATTAGTTCGAATAAGCGAGTCTCCACTGTAATCTTAATTATATCTGAACCTCACCCGCCGCTAATGCTCAGTTAATATTAAAAAATTGGTGCTATGTGCGACTACCTAAATACGATAAATCAAACACACGTAACATACCAATTTATGAACCGTTGCGACTAACTGAATCCCATTGCTGGCTAGTAGTATATCCATACTTTAATATTTAGCCGTCTATATTTAAGTTCAATATAAGATGTTTATATTTTATATTTCTTTCAGATGCCAAATATATTTGTAATAATTGCGGACGAAGATATAATGCTAAAAGTTCGTTGACCAGACATTACACATACGAATGTGGAAAAGAAGCTCGGTTATATTGTCCATTGAAAAAATGTTCTTACAAATGCAAAATGAAATGTCATATGGTGCAACATTTAAGGCAAAGGCATAGAATGAGTAAATACGATATTTTCCAATTATACAACAGGAAAAAAACGTATTAGGTTTAACACGGAAAAGTTTAATCCCGACTAGAATATTTTACTTATTTCTTTGAAGTATCATAAGGCCCTCATCAGGTGAAAATGAGGGTAACTTCATTAGGGGAATCCTGACGTGTTCCTCAGTAGGGTCGCATCAGGATGACCCTATTAAAAAAATTACTTTTTATCGGGTTTTACTGATTATGTCCATGCAAGGAACCTCTCAGGATCACCTGACTGGAAGAAAGACTATTTTCCATCAGGTTATCCAGACTAGTTCCCTAGTAGCATCGCATTATAATGACTATTAAAAAAATTACTTTTCATCGGATTATCTTGATTATATCCATGCAAGGAACCTCTCAGGATCACTTTACTGGAAAAAAGCCTATTTCTTATCGGGTTATCTCGGTCAGAACAATTTAAAGAAGTTCGCCGGATTGCCTAATTTATGCATAAAATTTTATTATTATTATTAAATTATTCATTTTTAATAATGATTATCGCAGTATATGTAAGAGACTTAAATCTGACTATCATAACTGTTATTTCAAAAAATTTCCTCCTTTTTTAATGGTTTTCTTTCGAAATATTTCAATTCTTTTGATCCTACAATTTTACAAAGCGTCGACGCACAGTGGTCGATTAAAGGAATTTAGGTGGTCAAAAATATTTTACATTGTATTTTGTTTTTTTTATAAGATATTTTGTGATATAGTATAGTTTCTTGTATGGGTGGTTATATTTACGGGAAATCATTATAAAATAGCTTTTTTATTCTACGAGTTGTCATTTTATGCATTAAATTACAGCATCTTAATGTATTTTATAAATAGCATTATGATTTAATGCTCAATTAAAGTGCATTTTCCCGAAATTCCATGTTTAAGTCTGAAAAACTCACTACCCTGGCTTGTCCCCATGACGTTTTTAGTTAAACATACAGACAATTCATACTTTCTTTGACGCAGTTGCCACATTAAACTATATTTAGCACAAACTTAAACAAGTATACTTAAATATTATAAAGAGAACATATAACAATATTTGTTTCTTTTCAATAATTTTTGAACTTCCTTTTTGTCCTTGTCACTACCCTGGAAAATTTTTATCCGTTAATACAAACAGAAATATCAAACAGATTTATTGAAAATAGCGACCAAGGGCGCGTATCAACGTAAAGTTAATAACATTAAATACACGAGCTGTTAAATTGCTGATATTTGTATTTTGACGTGACGCGACAGTGCGGTGCAGCGGTTTTACAAGGTGATTGTGTCTCTCCAATGGTAAGTAGTGAAAGGACGATGTGAATTTTGGTCTTTTGAGCGTACGGCACCAATTTTTTTCAGTGATAGCGCTGCATTCTCTATGGCTTCAAAACCTCTTATTGTAGAATCACCCGTATAATAAACATGCTTTACAAATATAAATTTAAAAAAAAAAAGAAAAAAAAATTACACGAGAGATAACCATTTTAAAATTGTACAGATGCTGTAAAATAAAATTATAAAACTTTAAATACGTCAGAATATAACAACTCGTACTTGAAGTACATGAATTTATCACAATCGTTGCGAAATATCAAGTAGAAAACACAAAAATATATTTTTTTAATTACTTCAACTGAAAACAATAAATTAAAATTTGTGTGACAATCAAATTTCAACTGCAGACACACGCGGACGGTGAATGTATTTTTGGCGGAAAAGGTAAAATCTTGTTACTGGCATATTTCTTTGTTAATCTTGTGTACTTAGATAACTACCCGTTTCTTTTTAAAATTTGACTTATGACCAGCTAGTTATCAGAAATCGACCACTGTGCGATGTAAGAAAGCTGTCATTTATTATTTAGAATTAAGAAAATTTATTTTATTACATTCATACTTATTAAAGAAATATTAAGATTATGTTTCTGTTGATGAACTATTATTTAATTTGTTATATATATATATTATTATTTGTTTTTTTTGATTTTCAATTCTTTTTTAACCCGAAGTATTAATCAACAAGCATTTATTATTTTATGACTCAACCATATCAAGTAACTTAAGACGAAAACTAGTAATATAAGAATGAGAGATCAGAAAAGTTAAAATGTTGAAAATAAATAAACTCTCGAAAATACGATAAGTATTTTTAAATACACAAAATGTGGTATTTATGACATTATACTGATAACCATAGCTAGATTTTAGTCTGTTATATTCTAGGATAGCAACCAGTAGGTAATATAACTATACTCTGTCCGGCCAACAGAAATAGTGGAGCCACTCCCGCAAATGTGCACTAAATTTAAATATATTTTTCTATTGGCTTAATTTTTAAAGCACATAACACAAGCAACCATACAAGCATTTATGTCCTGCAAGAACGGGGACAAACTTGATTATTAATTTGTACCGTGTGAATCTGGGCACCGCATACATTGATTTAATTTAGTGGGGCGTGGCTTGACTATTTCTGTTGGCCAGACAAAGTATAGTACATATATAATATTGAAACAAGTATTGTCATTAATTATAAATTAATATAAAATAAATAAATATCATATAGGAGTAATTTTTTTCCTCAAATATTAATGTATTCCAAATTATAGAAAAATGATACATAGTAAGTATTGATTGTATATTATTCTATAGTGTCAATAGTGTATAATTAAAACTACTAATAGCAATTATATAGTGATTCCCAACAAATTTTACAGTTTATAAAATGCGCAATACATATTTATATCTATATTTATATGAACAGTAAAAGTTTTAATTCGGCCAAAAGGAAGCCTCTGCATTGTTGGATTAAGTTGCAGATTTTATTTGTTTATACTCACTGCGCAGGCTTCATAAATGTAGAAGCTTCCTTTTGGCCCAAATAAAACTTTTACTAAAGAAGGCAGTAATCATATACATTAACTAGTTTGTATATCTATACGCATCTTTGATTGCAACACACACATTTGTATGTACGTAGGTAAATAAAGAATAATTAAAATATTGTTTGATGGGTTGTCACCTTTGTACCGGGCCAAAGTTATTGCTGATTAATTTTTACCAACGCAGAATCAGATGCAGAGAAAGTGTATTACGATTGCACTTGGCCTAGTACTCGCAACGTTAAACGTCGGTTCGAAATCGAAACTTTGCGTACTAAGAAACCGTTTGAGGGATTGCCATACTTACATAATATCAATACTTCAATTTTTTGTTACTGTGTAATTATAACAGCTGTATTTATATTTTCTACTTATTTTAGCTACCAAATGCATTTGCAAGAAATGCGGACGAAAATATCGTTTAAAGCAGTCACTGTGGAGACATTTTAAGTACGAATGTGGAAAGGAACCGCAATTCTCTTGTCTGTTGAAGAAATGTACTTTTAGATGCAAACGAAAAGAATCCATTAAACGGCATTTAAGACTAAAACATAAGATGACTAAATATGAAATTGAAATATTGTATAAGGCTAATAGCCATTAACCAGAATGAAAAATATATTTGTTTTAAGTGAACATGTTTTTTTATAGACATTTTCATTTAAAAAGCTGCTTTTTACATTTCTGAAATATAAATTTTTACATTATTTTATTAGCGATCTCGATGTTTATATTAAAATATTTTTTTTATACAGGGTGTCCCACGAATAGGTACTTACTGAAACTTAACAGGGCGATACCTCACCGTTTATATACGATATGTCCTAAATCTAAAAAAAATTAAGAAAAATACATTTCAATTTTCCGGTAAATGACAACACAGCATCGTTTCCTTATACTTTTAAAAGAGAGTGATGTTATTTAGTATGTATTTCATTGCTAATTGGCATATTTGATATGCAATTTCTATGGTTACTTTAATTTTTTTTTTAAATAATTCTACACGGAGAAAAAAATATCCTTATAAGAACTATCCGTGTCGCTATTTTAGCTATACGTAGTATAAACTTTCACAGGGATACGCCGTACAGCTAATTTAGCTATCCAGAAGTTCCTTATTGCGGATATTCAAAGTGACATTTCGTCAGAACAACGATTCGATTGGCTAATTTAGCAATAGGGCGTATCCCTGTGAAAAATAACTATACTACGGATAGCTATAATAGGGATACGGATAGTTATTATAAGGATACCATTAATAGGTGCCTTTGAGATTACGTTAGATAGTTGTTATAACGATATTTTTTTCTCCGTGTAGGTATGCCTTTAATGGTATCATTATATCAGACTTGAACAAAAAATTACAAAATATTCTAAATAATAAGTTATTTATTACACATTTTCAAATTGAAGTTTACGATACCATAACTCAAAATTATAACACATAAGATCACTTGACTTGGGGTAATTTTTTGTTCAGTTTAGGGTTATTTATAAATGGGTTAAGTTTCATTACTTGTTCTTGAGACATCCGGTATTTATCTTCTGTTGAAAATATTTTGTAATAACTACCTATTCATCAATTTTTTACAAGTAATATACAGAATGGTCAGATAAACGAATTCTATGTTTTATTTGAAACCTATAATGCTAAACTTATAAAAGTTTTTCGATCCTTGAGGTATTTTCATTTAAACAGTTTTTTCTTACTAAAACATATGACAAGTTAATTTAGCATTTTTAATCATTAAGGTATTGTGTAAAATTAATAACGCTTCTCCCGGAACCCTAAAAATATTATTTCGTCGTAGTTTTTCCTTTCCTTAAATGTTTTACTCAATTTAGGGATGGCGCCTTACGGCCTTTTACTACCTCGTGTGATTCAAAATTAATTAACATTATGTTTTGTAGTTTAAAATTAAATTGATGGTATATTCTCAAATTAAATGTACTATATTTGTTTAGATGCCATAAAAAATAAATTTGCTATTAAATGTTGCCGAGGTGGTACGTCTAAAGCCCTGTTCGCACACAACGTTTTGTCGGATGGTCGGGCCTATGTCATAAATCATACCTACCGGGTTTAACAAAAGATTGCACGTCCGCACATCCCGTTTTACATAATATATTTTAAGACATCGGACCAACCATTCGACAAAACGTTGTGTGCGGATGGGGCTTAAAATAAGTTTCCCACTTTATAGAGTTCTGGAGTGTTCAAACGAGCAAAAATTTTGTTCCACAAATAGCTAATATGACGCCCTTGTCTTTTATTTAAAAAAAAATTTGTAAACAATACAATAGGGAACGTAAAGTGTACTTCAAAATGTTTAATAAGTATCACTAAAACTACTCAATATATCCCCCCTTCATTTTGAATAATGTTTTCTAATCGCAAAACTATATTTTCTACATCTAAACGTAATGAGTCTGACGGCATATTAAGAACATAGCATCGAATGCTGTTTTTTAAGTCTGGCACACATACAAGTCTTGTATAATAGACGATGTCTTTCAGAAAACTCCATAATCATAAGTAGCGCGGGGTGATATCGGGCGAACGAGTAGGTTATATTCTCTGAAGTGTGAAACTTATTTCTCGCTAACTCTGTGAAAAGGAAGCATAATTTTGTCCAACTTCTAGATCTCGTTATAGATGTAAACAAAAGGAGCATTAAAAACAACTAATAGAGCTGATATTCACTTAATAAAAAATAGCTTATTAAAAAAAAGTAATTACATTTTTCTAAGGGTACAAGTATCGCTATTTTTTTAATATTAATATTTAAATTATACTATAATTATGTTACATATTTCTATTTTCTACTTATTTCAGGTTCCAAATATGTTTGTAATTGCGGACGAAGATATCGTTTAAAAGGTTCGCTGAACAGACATTGCAAATACGAATGTGGAAAAGAACCTCAATTCTCTTGTCCGCTGAAGAAATGTTTTTATAAATGCAAACAAAAAACATATATTAAACAACATTTAATTCTAAAACATAAAATGAAGATATGTGAAATTCTAAAATTAAGTAAACTTAGTGATGTTCAATGTGGCCCGAGACAGGGGGAAATTTAGTGAAGTGGTCGCTAACATCATTTAGTGATAGCACTTTAAGAAGAAGAAGAAGTGATAATAATTAAATACGTATAAGTAAAATATACAATAGCACCTGTGTATAATGACAACTGTTAACACGATACGGGTCTATTACAGTAGGGCTCTCCAATCGGTCGATCACGATGTGATTTTAGCCTGGGATCAAACGGGTGTATAAAAAGCGCTCGTTCGAACATATATTTTGGCGCGCGTCAAACAAACAATAAACTAATAGTACTCGGCCACAACCATCTATACTTATCCAGACGTGCTATTAAATATGGCAACGCCGAGTAGTGATTGATTACTTTGGCCCCAACGATGTTTTCTCAATTATATGTTTTATTTATTTGAAGGTTTTAAATCCCAAAATGATCGGATTATTATTTTGATTTGCACCGGAGCACAAATCATTTATAAGGCATCTTAAAACAAAAACATGTATTTTGTAGGCTGTGCATAAAATAGTTAGATAACTCTTTATAAAGAGTGGCTAATAGTGGAACACTCATGAAAACTTTTTGTATAATAAAGTTGATATCGGTTTAAGGCCTTGCTAAGTTTTATATTTCCAAAATAATGCCAAGAAGTAGAATAAACGATCATACTAACCTTTAAAAATCAAAGCGCATTATCCGTTGTTAATTTTCTCACAATCAACTATTACATATTTAGATAGTATCTAAAAATGTAGTGTACTTGTAGCTTAATATAGTTTTGGTAGTTCGCGTAACAGCGTAACAGAGTTTTCTTTGTCAGATATTATCAAATATTTTGCACTCTGAAACTGCCTGTTAGTCGAAATTCGGATTATTTGCTGGTTTGTCAGATTTACGTGTACACAGTTTCTTAAGTATAGCTGGTTCTGAATGCTGCTAGTCGTTTGTTAACTGTAGCTAAAAAGGGAAAATTCAATGTTTTTTTTAAAACGACTTAATTGAAAATACGGTCATCTTAGGACACATATTAATTACTAATCTAACAATGTTTATTATGCAGCGATATCTATTAACAAAGTTATATTATAGTCAAATATGTCTTATTAATATACTTCAACAAGATTGTAATTGACAACAAAAACAATTATAGGGGAAGGTAATACACAGTGAGACGAAAAAAAGTTTTTTTAATGGTATGCCTTTATTTTTTAAATATCAATATATTTTTAACAATATGTTAAACTGCGGGTATTTATTTCTATAAAATAGTATTTTAAAGAAAGAAAAACATTCGTATTACAATGCACAATATATCAAAAATACTTGACACCTGTCTAACTGTGTACTATATGCAGTACACTGACATGGTGTTTAGTACACAGTGAGAAAATTGTTAGGGTAACTCACATTTTTATTTTTTCATTTACACATACGAAATTTGAATTGCTTTCGTTGTACACCATTCATCGAACATTGTAGGAATTAAATGAAATATGGTATTTCATTAGGCCTGATAGTCGTTTTGTCATTTGCTTAATGGTAGAAAGCAAAGCAAGAATTATGTTATTTTCGTTCACAGAGTGAATATAACTTTTAACAGGAAACACAAAATATCCTCGAAGTTTTGGTGTACGTAGTTAACTAATTTCGATTAAAAATTTAACTAGAGACCATTTTCAATTGCTCCTTTTTCTGGCGCTTATTTTTATTCACTTTCTTAATTATTGCTTCTTTTTAGTAGTGGGCGTTATCATAGGAGATATACAATGCAATTAGTATACGGTGAGACATGTTTCACTGTGTACCATTATTGTCTGTCTCTATGTACTGCATAGTCAATTTTCTTTAAAACGAAGACTAAACTATAAATGGTCAGTTTTTCAGCAGTACTAAATGTTGTAAGTTAAACCCGTGTTTAGGTCATGCTAGAATTAATAGTTGTAAATATTTAATTGTTTAATAGATATATATTCTGTAAGTAACAAGAAATAGTAACTAATTGCACTCTAAAATGCATTTTTAATATAAAAATAAATTAATTGTAATGACAGCATTCACAAACCACATGCACAACGAACATTGTATGGGCCATGTGTTGTATAAAATTCCAAACAGGAAGTTCCCACATTTTTAAGTAATATAATAGCGCTTGTGTCACTGTGTCCTCTGTGTCACTGTATACTACTCTCCCCTACATCGTAATTATTTATTAACGTAATCTTAATTTAAATGTAATCAGAAGTCGGTATTAGACTGAAGGAATCAATTTTTTTTGGTTTTATTCCTTAAATGCTTGGCCTTTATTTCCAATAAAAGTTATCACAATATTCCTATCTAATATCAAGTTATTAAAGGTTTCATACACGTAAGGGCCAAGCGTATCTGTGCGCATGCGCGTGAGTGGGAGACCGTTTCTACTTCTATAACTTAAATATATTATTAACACGTTGCCGCACACTTTTAATTAAACGATCGTGTTCAGAAACACATTTTTTTTTCAATTGTATAAAAGTGCCAGATGAAAAGACGACTATAGCCGTCATTTGCGGCAACGTGTTAATATAGTAAACAGTGCATCAACTAGTAGAAAATAAATAAACGTGCATTCAACTGACATATCCTCGGAGATTTTACAATACCACCTATTCAGCAATTTCAAATACCACAAAATTAACAAAGTATTAAAAACGATATTTTACTGATATATATAAATTGGATTATGTACTAGTGAATTTGTGAATCCGCCACTAGAGGAGCTGTTAAAATGTAAATAATATAGCGTATATGTGTCATAATCAAAATGGTAGAAGTAATATATAAATTTTCTGCGCAAATTGAACGCATGATATGTATGGATTTTCCTTCTACGATTGACAAGAAACCTACATGAAAAAAAAACGAAAGGGAATAATTCTAAACGTTCCAACACAAAAATTTATTATCTGCCAGTAAAGGAACAAAAAGAAAGAGTTCGTTTAAAAAAAAGTTTTAGTCACATTAAGAATTAAAAAATGAACCCATATTTCCCTACCAATCACAAGTTTTAAATACAGTAAAAACCTCTCGTAGTGAACATCTCTATAAGGAGACCACACTAAAAGCGGGCAGTATGTTTCAGAACAGATATATCGTAATTTAATTCTTCTTATAAATTTCTCTCTAAGGTGACCACTCTCTAGCCCAACCGCGACCATTAATTTCGCGACCGCTACTTTTCAAAATTACTTAAACTTTGAAAATTTTGTATAGAGAATAGCTTATAAAAGCGAGGGTACGATAAACAAAATGCATTTACCTGCATTATTTATGATTCTAATCCTGACTGACATTTTAATTCTTTCATTATCTGTAAAGTAAAAAAATCTTCAGGCGTTTTGGAAAATTTGTAATTTTACGTACTGACAGGTTCTTTGCAAATTGATTCCTTATAAGAAAGCTCTAGAGTAATAGAAGAACTATTGATCTTTAGAAAATTCTGGAAGAGTCAAATTGTAAATATTGTATATTGTATATATAAGGCTACTCTATTTATAATAAGTTAGATTTAATAATAATATGAAACTGATAAATAATAACTGCATTTAATATAATATAGTATTTGGTATTACATTTGCATTAACTATCTTTGCCTTTCTCTCTAATACGACAACTTCTTCAAAAGACCAATTTGAGCAAGAACCGACGGTGGTCGTGTTAGAGAGGTTGTACTGTAGTTTTATTAGAAAAATAAACGCCACAACTTTTTCCGAATAAAAAATCTAAATTTAAATTTTTGATTTGAAAGAGAGATGATTAATATTGATGATTAGTATTGATTGGTTATTTTTAAAAATTAGGAACAATTGAAATCAAGTATAAGATTCAAACTAAACTAATATACATAAACCTAAAACATAGTTTACTGTACTGACCATTGTACAATGACTAGGGACATTTATGCAAATAATATTATAAAAGTAAAAGTATTAAACTTTACACATTTAGAAATAAAACAAATAAAAAATAGTAAACTTTTTAATTAACAAAATATTAACGAACTTTTATAAAAAAAATAAATGCAGCGCTCCTTCTCAACCGAGTTTTAATTTGAGATGTATAAAATCATATAGGTAAGTATATATTGAAAATAAATTGACCAAATGAAATATATCACAAACAATACATTCAAAGGTGGGGCACCTTTGAATGTATTGTTTGTTTAAAGCTGCCCCAATGGTAGGGGAAGTTAACCGGTTGTGGGCACCCCCGAATAACTTTTGATCGTGAGCAGATACAGGTGTTTTCACGATCGTCATTTGTTCGCAATGTCAGCACTATGTTTTATTGCTAATATAAAGAGCACAGACGCATATGCGTAGTAGCTACGCGTTATTCCATGTTTTCATCTCTAAAAATGTACCGCGATGTAATCGTTTATTGTGTTTAAAGTGCGATAAATAAAAGTAACTTATTGCAAAAGGTCGGTCTAATGTAAATATATGCAGGAAATTAAATATATTTTATAATTTTAATTTCGATTTGAATCGAAGATTTTGATTGATCAAAATCTTCGCGAAATAAATTTGCCAGTCATTTGTCGACAGCTATGAATTTTCCAGTTGTGGGCACCTACATTTTACTAGTTGTGGGCACTCAAGTTTTTGCCATTTTAACCTTGTATTTCGCTGACAATTTGTCGAATATTGTTGTTCATGTTAACATAATCCCCCTGCGGAGTCTAGGGGTGTAGCCGCGGCGTGATTTCGAGCGGGGCGGGCAAAGACCCCGCTTGATTATCTTGTACGACAAAAATGTAAAGATATCAAAACTTTTTACAATAATTTAAAAAAAAATTTAACATTTTTAGTTTTGGATTTCAAACAGACTTCTTTTCACAACTCGACTATTAAAAATCAGATTTTCCATTGTCGAGCATCTTTGACAGACCAATTCATATGACTTGAAAATTGTAAATAATATATTTACGAAATTTTTGCGGATTTTTTAGTGCATTTTTAGACATGTCGATTTCAAAAATCAATTTTGATGCGTACATTGGAGCCATTTGACGATGATCCGTGAAGTCCACTGCGAAAGCTTATTTTAAATTTTATTTTCATCTATTTTCATAACTGAAGGCTTTGAATGTGAATAAATTGTGTTTTTTCTCTATATAGTGGCGTTTTACTCCATATTTTCCCATTTTGTGGGGATTTTCCTGATGTGCCCACAACCGGTTAAAAAAATTGCATGAAGAAAATTGACTACTTTATGAAAAGTTAAAAATGTTTTTTTTTTAATTGATATAAAATTAATTCCTTTGTCAGTACTTAGCTAAGGTCTCTAGCTTCCCGATAATATGCTCATTCTGCATAAATATTGAGTTGGTCAAAAGTTATGGCCTAAATAGCTAACTGTGCCCACAACCGGTTAACGTCTTCTAATTAAAAAAGAACAATTTTTTTATTTCTAACAAAATGATCAAAATTAATGCCACTCTCAATCTTATTGCGTGAATTATGAAACATTGCGATTAATAAAGTGAAAAACCACTCCATTTACCTTGAACTGAGTTTGTCAGATTCTTATGCATTGATTTCAAAAACTTTAGAGTTGATACCCGAAAATAAAACAATTTTGTATCACAGTTGCACGCTGTTAAGCGTCGGCGATTACAAGTGACAGTAGCGTAAGAGAATGATGCCATTACACAAAAAATATTTTTCTATTATTTTATTTGAAATAACTTCATAATCACATTTGTTCAAAACTGCCCCTGTTCAAAGCTGCCTCCTTCACCCTTATACTTAAAAAGTTAATACGCATATGTCAATAATTTCCAATGTATAATTAAGATGTATGTTTATATATTCTATTTTTTTTAGGTGCCGAATATGTTTGTAATAATTGCGGTCGAAGATATCAAGTAAAGAGTACACTGACAAGACATTTAAAATACGAATGCGGAAGAGAACCACAATTTCCTTGTCCCATAAAGACATGTTTGTACAAATGCAAAGTAAAAGGAAATATCAAGCGACATTTAAGATTAAAACATAAGATGACTGAGTATAAAATACTTTAATTATGTAGCGCTAATAATAAATAATTAAAAGGAAAAAAGGTCTATTTTTAAAAATCAACATTTTTTTTATATTTTTTATTTATAACGCCACATCTTGGTGTAAAATACTTCTGGAAAAAGTCCGTTTGGCCCGTACACCTTCAAAATTTTGAGTAAATTGCAAAAAATTGCTTCAAATGATTAAAAATTGCAGTTTTTTGCATTTTACTCAGAATTTTAGAGGTATATTGGGTAAATCGACCTAAAATTCGGATTCAGGGCATCTAAATACATAACTCTAGAGGTATGTATTTGTATTATGTATTTCGATGATCAGACCCACCTAGGTGGGTCAAAAGTCAAAAGTAGGGACCACTTTTTTTCTGTGTGCCGGTATTATTGTCTGATAACAAAAGTAAGCGTGGAAGGAAGCCAAATTCTGGAAATCAAGATCAGTTAACTCAAGACCGAAGCAGACCCTGACATCCCCATCGAAACACCCTCCAGGTTACCATCTGACGATGGTCGTATAAATGATCATGGGGGAAGCGTAATCATTAATTTGGAATTTGCCAATACATTTGATAAAAATATTTTAAATCAAAGTAAATAATTATACATAATATAGTAGGTACATTTTTAAATTAAAATTTGAACTTTCTTGTGTTTTCTACCGATACCGATAACAAATATGCCTAACGAATTTGAAAGGATTAAACTACAAATTAGCGAAATTAAAGACGAATTTCATAATTTCAAAGTGGAAATAAAACAACAAATTAAGGAGGATTATGGGAAAATAATCTTAATTGTTGACGAAATTTTCAAAAAACTGTCAAATGGAGGGGTTTCCAAAGAAACGAAATTTATATTGGAGGAAAACTTGCTGCAAGATTTTAAATTTCCATTAAAATCTTGTGAGGAAGTGACATCACTAGATGACAATATCAGAAAAAACAATGAATTTAGAACACAATTGGTAAATACAATTTTAGTTTTTATTATGTTACGAGCAAGTTTTACATTGTTACAGATTGAATTATTATCAAAGATTGGAGGGAAAGGTGGAGAACAGGATGGAATGAAGATAGGGTACAAGTTAGTGGACCAAGTGTTTTACGAAGTTATTTTGTCAGCAGATACTGGCTATACGAAAAAAAAAAATTCAAATCTTTTCAAAGATGGGGTTTTAAAACATGCTAGAAAAAGAATTTACCGTAAGCAGTAAGTATATTACTTATAAATAAAAGTGAGTTGTAACAGTTTCTAATTGCAGAGCAAGACCTGAAAATACAGATCACAATGCAGATCATAATGCAGACCACTGCACACTTGCAAGTCTTGAAGAATTTTAAACTTATATTTAAATGAACAATAAAAAAATTAAATTTATTACAGTATTTCAATATCTACATTCAGAGTATGAATCAGTGGTATAAATACAAATTCCTGTTTATACTTGAGAGATATGAGTTTACATTTTAAGTCCTCTAATGAATACAATGTTGGTAAAATTGTTCTACCATCCGATTTATAAATATTTAAATGCGATGACTTGATGGGTAACTCGAAAAAGTCTAATGTCACTTTTATTTTTGCACCGTAAATATAAATCTTTTTCTTAAAATGAGTTGCATTTTTTTTTTTATTAACCGAATTCTACCCTCTGGGTGTAGGCCTCTTTTAAACTCTTCCATATGTTTTTGTTTTGGGCCACTTGATACCAATTCAGCCCTGCCGTACGCTTTAGGTCGTCACTCCACCTCATCTGCGGCCTACCAACGCTTCTTCTGTTACTCCATGGTCTCCATCTTTTTATTTTACCGCTCCACTTACTCTGGTCTCTTGCCACATGTCCGGCCCAGTTCCGTTTCATGTTGCAGATGTGTTCTATTATGTTCCTCATTCCTGTGTTTTCTCGTATCCAGGTATTTGTTTTTTGGTCCCTTAGGGATATGCCCAATATCCTTCTTTCTATCGCTCTTTGGTTAACCCTGAGTTTCCGGATTATAGAGGCCGCCAGTACCCAGGTCTGTGACCCATATGTGGTCACTGGTAAGATACATTGTTCGTATAATTCAGATTTCAGATGAATTGAGATGTTTAAAATATCTTTTATCTTCTCATATGCTGCCCAAGTTAGTCTTATTCTTTCGATTATTTCAATTTCTTGGTTTTCTTTCCCTGTTGTTATAGTTTGTCCTAGGTATTTATATTTAGTTACTTTCTCGATTTTGTTCATTCTTACATTTATTTGATGTTCGCTCTCTTCGGTTGTTGTCATATATTTAGTTTTTTCAAAATTGATTTCGAGGCCTATACGTTTGGTTGCGTTGTATACATTTTTTATTTGTGTGACTAAGTTTTCCTTTGTCTCAGCTATCAATATTATGTCATCGGCGAACATTTAGTGGTTTAGTCTTTCGCCGTTGATATTAATGCCTTTGTTCTGGCAATCAACTGTTTTTAAGACATCCTCTAGGACCAGCGTAAACATCTTGGGTGACATTGTGTCTCCCTGACGTACCCCTCTACTTATTTTAACTCTATCTGATGTTTCGTGCAGCTGTATTTGTAGGCTAGCATTCCGGTAGATGTTATTGATCAGATTTGCGTACCTGTGGTCGACTCTTGCATTTTTTAGGGCTTGCTGGAGCGCCCATGTTTCTATGGTGTCAAAGGCTTTTCGGAAATCAATAAATTCAATCTATAAATTTTTGTTATATTCTACTGATCTTTCTATCAGTACTCTCATTGTTTGTAGATGTTATGTAGTGCTGAAACCTTTTCTGAACCCTGCCTGTTCTTTTGGCTGATAGAAGTCTAATTTTGGAGTTAGACGATTGTTTATTATTTTCGAGAACAGTTTGTAGATTTGTGATAACAGACTGATTGGGCTGTAGTTTTCTAGATTTTCAGTATCTCTTTTTTTGTGTATAATTAATTTGTCCAATCATCTGGTATGTCCTCTGATTCTAAACATTTGTTGAACAGTATTTCTAATTGTTTTATTAAAGTTTCGCTTCCTAGTTTTAACATTTTTGTTAACACTCCATCTTCAGCAGCTGCTCTCCCATTTTTCATGTGTTTTAGGGCTATTTTAATTTCCTCTGTTGTAATTTCGGGTATGTCCTCTGAGTTGACGTTTATTACTATCCGTTTCTGGTTCCGGTCGGAAATATCACTTTTTACCTTTGTAGTGTATAGGTCTGCGTAGAAGTCCTGGACTACTTTTATTATTCCTTGTCTATCTTCTATTTGTTTCCCGTCTTTATCTTTGATCCTGTAGATCTCCTTATTTATGTTTCTTGTTTCTTTCCTGAATACCTTGGGGCTCCTGTGCTGGTGTAGTACTTTCTCGCTATTTTTGTTTTATACTCTCTAATGTCCCGTTTAACCATTCTCCTGACAGACCTATTTGTTTCGGCGTATTCAACTGTTGCTCTTTTATTCTGCGTTATTAGTTTTCTTCTCTGTTCTAGCATAGCAAAGGTTATTGGCTTTAGTTTGTTGGTCTTTATTGGTTTCCGCAGTATATAGGGTTCCACTGCCGTCTTTAATGTGTCCGTTATTATTTTATTTATTTGATTTATATCGGTATTTTTTCCCCGGTGTTCCTTGAGTCTGCTTTCCAGTCGAGTATTAAATTTGGTGGGCTCCTGTTGAAGCTTCTCCCTATCAATCCTTTTTGGCGTTGTTTGTCCTATTTTATTGTTTCTCTCTAGTTTCCAGTTGATGCAGATAGAAGCTCTCACTATTCGGTGGTCACTTCCTGTATTGAACCTGTTCAGAGCTTCGACGTTCTTTACTATTTGTATTTTATTAGTTAGTATGTAATCTATTTGATTGAACGTTCTGGAATCGCCCAGGTCCATTTGCGATTTGGTTTCCTTTGGAAAAAGGTATTGGCATTGGCATCTCGAGAGGGATACAGGAAAACAAAACATCAAAGGTTTATAGTTTTAGGAGACTTTAACTGCAAGATTGGAAAACAAGAACATGAGTTGCATATATCATAGATATTATTTCATTTTTTTTTGTTAAGAAACCACTTGTTCTTGATATTATTCGATAACATAAAATTGTTACAAATGTAGATAGCATTAAAAATTTGACCACCATGTAAGTTCTTCTCTGTACAATTTTAGTATTTAACATACGTAGTATTTTTGTTTGTATTAAATACACTAAGGGAAAAAATTAAAGGATCAAAAAATTTCCGATATTTTATGGTGTTTTTTGACAGGCTGTATTTCAGTGAAAAATGGTCGTATGTAAAATTTAAAAAAATCATTTTGAAGCTCCAAGATTCTAGTTTTCAGATCTTGTATTGAAAAATTTTTAGCCACTATTATCATGCAATCTTAAGCAATGGCGTGCAAGAAAATTTTTGCAAATTTTCTTGTTTTTCGTTGAGTCTTCACGGACTTACAATTTTTTTTTTAGTTAAATTATTATATGTAGCAGATAGCCTGGTTATTCAGCTTCAAGTTTCTTTTTTTAAAACCTTGATACGATTTTTTTTCACCGAGATACAGGACGTTAAATATAAAAGTATTTTTTGTATTCCATCATTCATATCTCAGTAACCAATAATCGTACGGGAAATTGCAAAACAGTTTTGGAAACTGGAATAAACGCCCTATAAGAAACTGGTATGACTTTTAGGAAAACATTTTTTTTTCAATCTTTAACATAAATTTGAAAACACATGAAAAAAAGAGTATTTTGTGAATTTATAGAAAATTTACGGCTAAGTTACAAATATTTATGAAATGAGAAATGTTGAGCGTGACTTTTATAGCTGAATATACTCTAAAAAAACTCTGTGAAGTTACAATTCGATCTACCAAACCTTTCCTATTGTTTTACAGTCAATCTTTTGTAAAGAATTAAAGGGTCACGTTTCTTGTCGCTAAAAAAATTTCTAGTGATAATTAAAATGGAAAATAAACATTTCTAATGCAAAAAAAAATTTTTTTTTTAAATTAAAAAATTTTTTTTGAAAAATTTTTGAATTTCTTTTTTGAAAAAGCTTTCTTATTTTTAAAAAAACAATGTCCAATCATTTTTAGTTCGATTACGATTTCTTTACCGCCGTCAGTGTATGAAGCGTAAATCCGACTGCGCAACCTACACGTAGTACGCTTTGGGTAACACTAATGCCAGCCGTAACGAAATCGTAATCGAACTAGAAACGATTGGACATTGTTTTTTTTAAATAAGAAAGCTTTTTCAAAAAAAAAATTCAAAAATCTTAAAAAAAAAAGTTTTACTTTGCATTAATTTAAATGTTTTTTGCATTAGATATGTTTATTTTCCATTTTAATTATCATTAGAAATTTTTTAGCGACACGAAACGTGACCCTTTAATTCTTTTCGAAAGTTTGACTGTGTAAAACAATAGGAAAGGTTTGGTAGATCGAATTGTAACTTCACAGAGTTTTTTAGAGTATATTCAGCTATAAAAGTCACGCTCAACATTTCTCATTTCATAAATATTTGTAACTTAGCCGTCAATTTTCTATAAATTCTCAAAATACTCTTTTTTTCATGCGTTTTCAAATTTATGTTAAAAAAAGGAAAAAAAAAATTCCCAAAAGTCATACCAGTTTCTTATAGGGCGTTTATTCCACTTTCCAAAACTGTTTTGCAATTTCCCGTACGACTATTGGTTACTGAGATATTAATGATGGGATAGAAAATGATCTTTTCTATTTAACGTCCTGTATCTCGGTGAAAAAAAATCGTATCAAGGTTTTAAAAAAAGAAACTTGAAGCGAAATAAACAGGCTATCTGCTACATATAATGATTTAACTAAAAAAAAATTGTAAGTCCATGAAGACTCAACGAAAAACAAGAAAATTTGCAAAATTTTTCTTGCGCGCCATTGCTTAAGATTGCATGATAATAGTGGCTCCTAAAAATTTTCAAATAAAAGATCTGAAAACTAGAATCTTGTATCTTTAAAATGATTTTTTTTAATTTTAGATACGACCATTTTTCACTGAAATACAGCCTGTCAAAAAAACACCATAAAAAATTGGAAATTTTTTTGACCCTTTAATTTTTCCCTTAGTGTATACAAGCTATTCCAAGAGACGAAATCTGGTGCTGCATGGTTGAAAGAAAATTCAAGGTTGATCTTGGTAAGGTCACTTGGAATAGCTCGATCACTATGAGTGGTTTAGAGGGTGTTGAATAGAATAAAGTTTAACTGTACTTAAAAAGTTAATACCTATATTTCAATACTTTTCCAATGTATAATTAAGATGTATGTTTATATATTCTTTTTTTTAGGTTCCGGATATATTTGTAATAATTGCGGTCGAAAATATAAAGTACAGGGTACACTGAGAAGACATTTGAAATACGAATGCGGAAGAGAACCACAATTTTCTTGTCCCTTAAAGACATGTTTGTACAAATGCAAATTAAAAGAAAATATCAAGCAACATTTAAGATCAAAACATAAGAAGACTGCCTATGAAATACTTCAATTATGTAGCGCCAATAATTGGAAGGAAAAGTAGACCATTTTTAAAAATGAATTTTTTTTTATAACTTATTTATAACACCGCATCTTGGTGTGAGATACTTCTGAAAATTAGATGTTTATGTTATACCTACTTTATTAACAGTATCGATATTTACTTTAAAACAGTTTATTGCATTTATTGTTGAATAACATTTTATAGCAACTACATATAGATAAATTTTCTAAAACTGAAGTACATGATGGTCATATAGATCGATTTTAAGTCTTACCTATTTCAATGAATATTTCCTTTTTGTTTCATTTTCCCGAGGTCGGAAATGTGCTCGAAGGAGCACGCTCTGTTTTAAGCACGAATCACAATAATCGATTTATTTTCTTGGGCGGCTCACTTCAATCATCGAATTTTTGTTACAATGCGCGCGCAACTTCTGTTGCCTACTAAAATTATACTTTCAAAGCGCCAAAAGAAGTATAACTTCAAAAACAAAACAGTGCTTACAAAGTGGAAGGGTGTTACCTAAACCGTGATACAAACCGTAATCTAAAAAAAAAAAACTGGTTTCGCAATGTCAAAAACTTAACTATGAGACTAAAATTAAGTGATGTCAAAAATGTTACTTACGTGTAATTTTCGGGCCGCGTGCGCATACACCCTCACCAGAGCTCGAAAATTCACACCGCTTATGTACTTCCCCTGCACCGCCTTCTTACACAAGTCATTAAATTGTCTAACATTTTCAATATAAAATATTTAAACTTTATATACAGGGTGTTTCCGAAGATATATTAGAGCCGAAAAGGGGAGGTCATATAATGTAAGTACCGTGTCACGTCCTTTTCTAGAATTTACCTATAAATCGGTAATTTTTTTTGTTGCAATAAATAATTGAAAGTAATTAACTGATAAATCTTAATGTATATTTTATTTATTTATTTTAGTTAACGAATTTTTTTTAATACATCAATTTAAGATTTAATTCCGGCTTAATAACTTTTGTCCTCAGATTTAAGCAAATTTTTAAAATTGAATGTGTATGACTCGTGCGCCATTTACCTCGAAATTAATGAAACAACTAATAAGCCATATTGAAAGTACGTTATCTGAGTTATGTTTACAAATATCACACAAGTGAAATTCTCCAGCGAGTTTGTGTCATTTTAAAATTCAATGTGTAAAAGATGATGTCATAAATTTACTGGCCAGTACTGTGGCATTGGTAAACTTAATTAACGATTAATTTTTTTCATCATAAGTAATGAATTTCTGTACTTATTACTAGCCTAAATTATAGGGCAATAGGATATTATCTAATTCATAATCAAAAAATTACAGTTGCTATTTTAATTTAAAATGTCAGTACCGTGGCGGTCAGTACCGTCTCAAAAATTAATAAAAATATATTTAATTGTTAATAAATAATATTGACTGTTGGAGGAGAAGCTTAAGAATTAATAATGCTGTAGTGAAAACCAAAAAAAAATTTTTTGTTAAGTTAATTTTTGTGAAATGTGTTAGATTTGTGTTGATTAATGTTTGATATAAATTATAATGTATTATTTGTTATACATAAGTTACTATGGATTATTGAAATGTTAAATAATCAATAAAAAATAGTTTTAAAATGGTACACTGCAATTCTTAAATGAATTTAATAATTTTTCTGAAGAATGTCTACCAAATGTATTTTATTTCAGTACCGTGGCATGGAAATTATAAAATATGATTCTCATTCTCGATATTTAAAGTTGTAGCAAAATCCTCTCGCACTTTTATTTTTACTATCAAATAGAGTAATAATATGTATGAAAAATCAAAAAAAAGTTTAGTTGTAAAATTTAAAAATTTTTAAACAAAAAAGTAGCAGAACAAAATCACCCATGTATAAAACAACGGTAATTGGAACTTATAAAGACTGCCCACGTTTATTTAATTTTTGCAGGCTTTATTTATTGTTTGATAAGCTTTTATTATAAAAACAAACTACCTCGGCTCGGAAATTTATCCTTGAAGTTCATTTTGACCTATAATTTTGATTACAAATAAAAGTCGTACTAACCTACCGTATTTTTTACCACTTACATTTAAATAAGTAATAATTTATCTACAACAAAGGACTAAAGAGAGCGGCATGGCGCAAAGGTTTGGTATGTGAACTAATGCGCTAGCAACCTGGGCTTAAAGCCACGCTAAAATTATCCTGTAACTTTACACCTCTTTCCCTTGCAAGGCAGGAGTTAACCAAGAAGGGTAAAACTCCCACAGAAAAATTTTCCCAATAACATCTTTTGTGTATTTAAAATAAACTAAGACATACGACAAAAGACACAAGCGGGGATATGGCCTACGCCCGGTTAAAGGCACGGCCCTTTAAGAAGAATAAAGGGTTAAAATTCGTATGCACAAATTTTAATTGAGTTAAATTAAATGTTATTCAGAAAAGAATATACGATTTGCTGACTTAAAAAACGTGTATAACAATTATCCAATTATTAATACAACGGTTATAAAATACAAGTCTAAGAAATATTCTAGTAATCGCCCTTTACGAATGTTGTCCTTGTCATGCAAATATAAAAAAGAGCGATAACAAAATCAAAGTTTGTCTCGCCTACTAAATAAACCATTAGGATTATGTTACATTGCATTCGATTCGATGAAATCATTGTTTAAAATTTTGCTTTATATCTCGCAAACTAAGGGATTAACTGTTTATTTAATTATTAAGAATAGGATTATTGAACTTGAACTTCGATTTGTTTCTTATATGATTTAATATTGAGCTAGGTCAAAAATATTTGGACCCGTTAACAGTCTTTATTACAACAAGTACGTTGAATACGTTTTGTCAGTATATACAGTATTAATTTTTTTTAGGATTTGAAATTATATTTATTTGACGCTTTGGTTTTTATTCAAGTTTTGATTAACACAAAATACAAAATTTTATACACAATACGTCATTTATTTAATAATCGTTCGATGTGATTTCTTTGCAGACTTACGTAAATTTTTAACATTTTAACTATTTTTTCTAATACAACATAAATTTTGTCAGATGTCCACTCGTACGAGGTGGTGACGTCAAATAACAATCAGAGCTTATTCTCCGGTAGACCTTCAAGGGTGAAGCGAGCTGCTTGTAATGAATGCCTCCGCGTGATAATCTTAAAAAAGCGATATCAGCGATTAATAATGGCACGTTTCTTAGATCATCAGCTATTTATGTTTATATCGTTGTTGTTTTTTGTTACGGTATTTATGTTAGGCAATATTTGACCCCTATTATTCTTGAACTTGAAATTAATTGTTTTTACACCGACTTAATATTAACCTAGCTCAACAATAAATATGTTATTTCAAATTTAACACGTAAAAAGAACGGTTACTTTTTAAAATGAATACACAAAATATTTTTATTATAAGGTGATTATGATAATAAAATTTAATACAGTTTGGAAAGTTGCCTTGTGACGAAAACCACCCCCAAATTGTCTGATTTTTACAACACTTACTTTCATAAGTCGTGTTTTACAATGATTAACAAAAGAATCGAAAGTCTCTTTTTAAAAAGGAAAGAAGTGTTAAAGCTGATAAAGAGTGAAACTCGATATTTTAACTCAGGCACGTTTGTATTAAAAATAAAAATAATTTATGAGCAATTTATTTTATGTGTGGTATAATAACATGAATTGTTTTATAGTTTGAGGCCGTCGGATATGTTTCTTAATTAGGCAATTTAACGTTGTCATAGATCAAAAAACATGCGGTTCTCAAAATATGGTCTCAATTGTGATTTTGCTATAACTTTTTCAAATCAATTTATAAATTTACAAATTATAAATTTATAAATAGTACCAAATAGAAACTCTTCCAAAAATCCACCTCCACCACCCATTTCCGGCTCTGACAACTTTTTGTAAACACCCTGCATGTATGTGTAAATTTTTCACATACTTAACGTGCAGACTAAAACCACTAAAAAAATTAACCTTGTATACCTATAAAACAATACAATTTTATTATTTTATGGCGTTTTTAACAAATTTTTGTTTGTTGCTAAAATATTGCGGCCGTCAACATTAATTTGCAGCAATTTAGGGTCTGCGCCCTTAAAACTAGAGTATCGTATGCTAAAAGTATAAAATTTTTAAGAGCAGCATTCTTAAAATACAAGGACTAAATTAAATAGAATTGCATTTTGGGGCTAAGAATTCTATTGTTTTTAGATATGTTAAATTAATTGTATTATGATTTATTCTAGATGCGTGCAAGAAGTATTCTTGTAAAAACTGTCACAGGAGATATATGGTTAAAACGTCATTGTATCGTCATATACGTCTCGAATGTGGAAAAGAACCATTATGTATCTGTCCATTTTTTGGGTGTGGTTTTAAATGTAAACGAAAGGGGAATCTAAAAAGACACATCCAAGGAAAGCACAACGTAGATTTAGACTGGAGAAATACTTAAATAAAAACAGTAATTTTTTTTCTATGGGTACAAGTATATTTATGCTTAATACTCATACTGGCATATTTTCCAACTCTATAATTATAATTTGTATATGATTATATCTTTTAATTTTTTCAGGTGCCAAATATATTTGTATTATTTGCGGACGAACATATGAAGTAAAAACATCACTAATTAGACATTGCAAATACGAATGTAGAAAAGAACCGCAATTCTCTTGTCTGGTAAAGAAGTGTCCTTTTATGTGTAAACGAAAACACTATATTAAGCGGCATTTAGAACTAAAACATAAGATGAATAAATATGAAATTGAAGACTTATGTAATGTTAAAAACCAGTAATCAGAAAGACAATACTTTAAAAAAATAACATTTTTTATAAAAAAACTGTTTCTATAATACTGTATCTTGAAGCAGTGACGTATTTTTGTCGTTGTATCAACGATACGCACTTGATTTTTTAATAAATAAGTATACATAATTAAATTTCGTTATTAACTTATGTTTTAAAAAAAAATTGTTTTTTATTTGTTTTATTTTTTATTTTTAATTAACAAAAAACTTAAAACTTAAAAAGTTCAATAACAGAAGACATCAAACAAAAACAATTATGTTGGTATGGACACGTACAAAGAATGGGAGAGGAAAGATTGCCGAAACAGGTTATACAGTGGTCACCAAGAGAAAACGGAAAGAGAGGAAGACCACGGACTACGTGGATAAGTGGCATTGAAAAAGCCATGTCGGAAAGAAATCTGACACCTAACGACTGTAACGATAGAAGGCGATGGCAGATGGGAACCGCAGGGCGTAGAAGAACGCTATAAAGCGGATATATATATACTTAAATACGACTTCTGAAATTTTTAAACCTCGAATATTTTGTATAATTAAATAAACAATAAAAAGTTTATTGCTATAAAGGCTTTGCTTTAGCTCAAACAGTTCGAAAAATAAGTCATGTAAATAGTGGTCTCTTTAAGGAATGGTTTTTCTTCAAATGCGGGAAACTTAAAATGTCAAATTACAACAATTGAAACTCGTTAAGCTATAAGTTATTAAAAATGTCATAAAAAACTTAATATATTTTTAATTTATTGAAATTGTTATTAAATTGAAGTAACATTTATAATAATCGGTGCCAGTGAACGTCAATAAGCAAGACATGAGAACGCCAAAACAACATTTCCGTCAAAGTAAAGTTAAAAATAAATACAGTGAAAATTGATGAAAGGGATTAATCAAATTTTGTCATTATAACCGATAATCGTTGTAAAAGGTATAAAAAACGAAAAATTGGGCATTGTTTGCATACAGTAAAACATGTTTTTGTGCGGTCTTTTTTTATGCGAATTTATTTTTGTGCGCTCTGTTTTGTGCGATTTTATTTTTGTGCAATTTTTTTTGTGCGATTTATTTTTATGCGGTATATGAATCTCAGCGGCATTGGCACTGACTTTATGGTATCAAAAAAAAATCAATTGAAATCCTATCTTCAAGCGACGAATGCAATTTTGGACCAATTTAACCCAAAAAAATGCGCGTTTTAGATTATGACGAGTAGCAGCGAGCTATTTAATGTACAATTTAAAAACTTCTCCATATATTTGTACAATGAAGAATTAAATGTTTTTACAATTTGTCGAGGTCTAATTTAATTATTTAATTTAATTGAAAGCATTTTTTCATCTATTTCGTAAATAATTGATGTATTTTCTAAGTGCGACTTTTTTTATGCGGTCCCTATCCACCGCATAAAAAAATTTTAGGTAGTATATCGTACAAAGTTGTTTATTGTATGTAAGTATTTATAAAATTTACGAATTTTTTTTTTTACGATTTCTTTTATGCGGTCCCTATCCATCGCACAAAAACAGGTTTTACTATACTTATATATTTATTGACTTGACTATAGTGCCCGAAATAGCTATTCGAATGCTCTTTTCGTTTTCAACACAGGATTAGACAATACGTGGGATAGATCAAAAAGGTTTCCACGAAGCGATATTTCTTAATGTAAAACATGTATAGAATTTATTACTGATGAGTTCTCCCAATACTTTGATTAATACAAAATAAGGGTAGATTTGATAGGCGTAAACTCCTCCAAATTAATAAGACTTTTCTCCCAATATTTTATTGGGGTAATTAAAACAAAAAAAAAATTTTTAAGTCTTATAACACAATGCTGAATAGAAAATGTATTTGAAAGCACTACTTCCTCTTAAACCGTACGTCGAATTTCGACAATGGCGGATGGAGTCCCTCATCAAGCAACTACTGAGGTTTTCAAAGCCAAGGTACAGTTACCAGAGTATTGTGTAGAATTGTAATTTATAGCGATCCCAGAACATATTCACGGTAAAACATTAACTAGTAGTAGACTTTTTGAAGAAGGCAGATATTGTGTTAGATACCCTCCGTAGACGTGCTATTTTGGTGATTCTCCCAATAATAGGTATTCATTGGTGATAATGATAATCAATCCGATAGTTAATTTTGTTGAAGTTTTACATCTTATAATTAGAGACGATGAAGGAGTAGATCCAATCTAGAGTGAAGAGCAAGTTTTGCTAAAGTTACTGAAGGACGATTCGAAGGTATTCCAAAAGGGAAGAGACCCAACTCCATATGCTGAATACGTGATGTTTCTGTCACGGTGCATCCGTATTGACGGTTTGAACAGCGACAAGACGCTTTGGAAGCTGAATTAGCACAGATGTTAGAAGATGGTGTAATTGAGGAAGGTGAATCCGCTCACGCGTCTCCCGTAGTTTTAGTACCCAAGAAAAATGATAATATACGAGTTTGTGTTGACTATCGACGGATGAATGTAATTACGGTTCCAGACCGATATCTATTACCAAGCATTGACGATGTTTTACACGCTGCCAAGACAAGTTTCTAAATGTCGATTTAAGGAGTGGATTTTGACAGCTATCTGTACCAGAGATATATCTCCATTTATAACACCATTAGGTTTATACCGATTCTTATGAATGCCATTCCGCGATTGAACATATGTACCCGCCGCGAAATGTAAAATAATTGTTATCGTTTTTACAATGGTGTAGTTCGTTTCAGCGATTTGTACTAGACCTTGTTATGGTCGCCCAACCATTAACAAATGTAATTCGGAAGAAAGTTTATTGGTAGACGTTCAAGAAGAGGCATTGAAACGCCTACTGACAACGGCATCAGTTCTTAGGTAAGCAGACCTTTCTCTGCCATTCAAGGACAGACGCGAGTGTATATGTAGTAGGCGCATGCCTACTACGTCGAAGAAAGACCAGTTGGAGTATGCCAGCTAACTTCTCACTTCCGCTGAAAAAAATTATACTACAACCTAGCGTGAAGCATTAGCTATCGTGCTTGCAGTACGAAAATTTCCTGGTTATATGGAGCGAACTTGAGTAGTAGTAGTTTTCGATCATCGGCGGTTAAAATGGATAATGTCTTTAAGATCACCATCTGGCAAAATAGTGCGATGGACTTTAAAATTACAATCGTTTGATGTAAATGTTCAGTTGCAGTTGCATTAGCTATCGTATCCGCTACTGACTTACGACGAGAGAAACTTGCGGATGAAATAATAGAGAAAATTATTAAAGGATTTGAAGGAAAAGTCGAAGAGCAGCTCGTTCGCTGGACTAGTCGAGGATACCTCGTGTATAGAGGTATTCTGTATCGATTCAACTCGCATGCAGACATCATATGCGGTTCGGAAAAGGATGAAGCTAAGATCTGGCAACGACAGACGTTTCCACGAAGACGCGAACTACCCCGTAAACCACAAGCAGCGCATTTTAAAATTATCTTAAGTTAGTTTTGGACCCCGCTTGAGGACAGTTTGCAGAATCCAAAGGAGCAAATTAGTCACATGTGAATTTTCTCTCATGCGTTGCATTATTAGTATTAAAATAGTTCTTAGTGTGATGTAGACGCTCCTTTTCGATCTAGAATTTACTAGTATTTTGTCTTATATCAATTACACTTGCAATAGTGATTGTGTTCGTAAATTCTACTGCTTCTTTCATTACAAGTAATTAACACCTTGTAACATATTGTATTTTATTCTAGATGTGCACAAAAAGTATTGTTGTGATAACTGTGGCCGAAGATATGCGTTTCAAACGTCGGTGTATAATCATATGCGTCGTGAATGTGGTAAGGAACCACAATATTTCTGTTCATTTCCTGGATGTGATTATAAATGTAAAATTAAAGGAAATTTCAAACGACACAAAGTAATGAGGCACAAACTGATGTAAATGAGAAGAATATTTTAATTAAAAACAATAATTAGTTAATTACATTTTTCTACGAGTATAACAATTTCTTTACTTAAAATAAATACCCGTTTATAAATATAAAAACACTCTATAATCATAATATGCACTATATCTTTATATTGGTACTAATTTTTGCTGTCAAGTATATTTATCTTTAATGCCAAATAAAGATATATTTCAAAGAGCTCGCTGGATATACATAGAAGACACACATGTCAAAAAAACTAGCAACGTTCTTGTGAGTATTTTCTATGAATATACCAAATGATATCTTCCGATCTATATAAAAAAAGGACTGCATGATTGTCATATATCCGCAGTAAAGAATCACTATAGTCGTCCGTTAAGCTGGAGTGTGCTTATTTCTGTTATACATTTCTATAATAATAATGTTTTAGTTAATTGATTGTATTCTTTAAATATTGCATACCAATAAATTTCAATACATAAAAAATAATAAAGTAACCTTATAATGACTAAATTATATTAATTTATAGTTTAATATTATTCTAGCTGCCAGGTAATAGTAATTTTTGCCGGCGAAGCTGTCGAGTAAGATGATCACTGTGAAAACAGCAAATACGAAAGCAAAAGAGAACCTAAATTGTTTTGCCCGTTAATGACATATTCTTATAAATGCAAACGAAAAGAACATATTAAGCAATATAGGTTGACTATCGTATTTGAAAATTAGATTGCTTTAATAATATGTAATTAAAGAAGAAGAAAGATTGATTTCTTAAAGGTAACATTTTAATTTTTATACCAACTTTTATGTACCTAATAAAAATATGTCTTGTGGTTTACCGGTTTTTTACCCTTTTTAATCGTGAAACAGCTTGGTTTTATGTTTACAAAATAAAAAATAATGTAATTGATTGCAGATGAGAGCAAAAGGTATGCTTGTGAAAAGTGTTATCGACGATACATCTATCGAGGATCGTTGATTAAGCATATACGATTCGAATGCGGAAAAGAACCAGCCTTCTGTTGTCCATTTCCTGAGTGTTTTCATAGATCTAAACACAAGGGAAATTTAAGAAAACACTTAATGCTAATGCATAGTAAAAATGTTAATTAACAGTTATTACTGTTACCGAAATAGGGGTACAAGTATTGTTGTACTTAATATCTATATTTAAATTTTCTAACACTCTATATTTATTCATATAATTTACCTATATTTATATTTTTCTCTTAAGTTAGAGATTTTATGTGCCAAAGATACTTGTTCTAAATGTGATCGAAAATATTATTAGAGGCAGACGCTGACTAAACATTGTAAATACGAATGTGATAAAAAATTCAAATGTCAAAAAAGAATATGTTAAGCAACATCTAAACTAAACACATAAGAAGACTAAATATGTAATTCAAAAATTATGTGGCGTTAATAAAACTGTACTAAAAGGAGCTTAACAGATTTGTTTTATAAAGGGTTTTGCGATAGGGACGCACCAACTTCAATTTGTGATTTGGGACACATGAATAACGCTTAAATATGTCATTAAATGACATTGGTGTTATTTAGTATATGCCATCCCGAGTCGAAAAAATAGTCCCGCACAATGCATTCTAGAGCAGGAAAGAACCCCATTAGCAACTTTTAAATTCTAAGAATTCTTTTAAAACCGTGTAGATACTGCCATTTTTAAGCCGAGTTGGAATTATAACCCTATCAACCATTTTTAGAATCGGATGGATCCCATTAAAAACTATTAGATCCATATATTCTTTTAAAATATAATAGGTGCAGTTGTTTTTATATATACATTCTTTCAATTGATCTAGAAATGGAAATTGGATATAATATGAACATTTTTTTTGGACATGATGGCTAATATCTTGTTCATTATCTAATGCTCGCGTACACGTAGCACAATAATAATGTTTTTTTACTGCTTTTTGCTTGGAACCGATAGGAAAATATTGCTGAAATTTATACTCTATTTTTTTAAATTTGTTATAAGACAATGTAAGTTAATTACGCCAATAATATTTGCAAGACATGTTAAAATGGCATTGTGGTGCAGAAAAATTGTCAATATTAACAGCATACCATCAGCAACATTTAACGTAGCTCCTTTGTACAATAATTCATTCTTTTCTACATTAGTTGTATTGTTCTCTATATTTATATCGTCACATTCATCGTCTATTACTTCTCGTAAAATATTAGAATCACTTTCACTATCAGTTATTTGCACCTCTTCTGTAGTTTCATTGCCATTTATGTAGCTACTCGTCGCTGATTTGTTGTGCAAAACTGTAAAACATTTAATAAAGAATTATTTCTTATTGAAATGAAAAAATACAATATTCACTCTTTAATCACCCCTTGTTTGTTTTAGGTAAAAGTGTGTGTTAAAAGGAGAAATATTTCTAACAATTGACACAGCGCCTGCTTTATTTATAAAACAAACATTTAAACATTTCAAATTATATTTATAATAAATGAAATTAAAAATAAAGGAAGTAGATAAAAACCAACGTATTTATAGTTGTATGTTTGGAAAAATGGTCATTAGCAATTGGTATCACAATGAAATAAAACAGGATTTGTAGTCAAACGGTGCTAATACCTGAGAAAAGGCTTTCGCCGAATTATAATTTTAGAAAATAACGGTTACATAAATAGAAACGTCCCAAAACGAGGATTGTAATATTTAGAAAACGGCATGGGGTGCATAGAAATAAGAATTAAGATATTGCAGGTAGACGTAGGTAAAGCTTCTGCGTCGCAGTATTCGGCCACTTCGTGTAAAGCTTGAAATATTTTTTGGCTTTCGCAGAACTATTGTGGTGGTGTAGTGATCGTTGATATATTTTCTTGAAATAAGCTTTGGTAGTTAGCTTAAGAAAATTATTATAAAAAATAGAAACATTTTAAGGGTATGTGTTAAAATATTTTACAATAAATATTCAAAACTCAAATAAAATTAATTACAGCGCTGTTGCAGTACCCTTAAATATGGTTTATAGAAAAAAAAACAAATTATACGATATTATATGGTGGGTCAATACGGATCATTTAGATGTGGTGGAGTTGTCTGTTTTCCTAAAGAGAAAAGACATGTAAATAGTGTTGTGAAACTATGTTGGCAGGATGTAATCCTTAAACCGCAAAAAGTCGAAGAGGGAAGCAAAATCCTCGCAATAGACAGTATGTATAGTTTATGTGTTTTACTTATTTAAAGAATAGACAAAGAAAAATGTCAAAAAGTGATGTAAATTAAATTAATATTTAAATTTAATTTTGGTTTTAAATAACAAGAATAAATATATTTAGGCGGTTCTTAGTGATAATTTTTTCTTCTTCTGTTATTTAAGAAGCAAAAGTAAAGTTTTAAATATTTTAGTATTAAATATTTTATAAGATAAGTGTAATTTGTTCGTGAAATAATTTAATTATTTAATTGACGACAAAACCTATATTATAACTTTTTCCAGATGATAGAAAAAAATTAATTGCAATAACTGTAACAAATAAAAGTGAGATTAGAGAGCCATCGAATACCGTTTTTTCAGCTTCTGTTTTACAAGAAAAAAAGAGCTTCGATAATCAGATCAAATTACAAAAAAGTATTACAAAATGAAACAAAAGACGAGTCCAAAATAAAACAGTATCAAAGAAACCAATATTTTCTACAGATCAAAAATTTAATTATACTCAACCAATAGACAGTGATATAAAACTTATAAAAATAATTCGGCAACAGGAAAGCGAAGCAAAATATCGGCTATTGATCGTAAACTATTTTACGGATTGTATGGTACCTATGTATTGTTAAAGATATTAATGAATTTTAATAAAAATGTTTTACTTTTAGAATGGTGTAATCGTGTTCCTGGAGAAGCCATTACAACCAAGGAATATATTAAATATTTAAGTAAATGCATGTGTAATAAGGGGAATTATAAACAAAAATTGAAAGATAAATCATCATAATTAATGATATCAAGTTAACTATAATTCATGTGTTTAAATTTTATTAAAATAGTTTCCTGTTTAGTCATGTTATGTACAATTGTAATAATAAAATTATCGCTCAAAACAAATAACTTTCTTTTTATATAGTTTTTAATTAATTTGAGAAATAATATTAATATTTGAAAATGCATTTTTGCCGCCATATTTTTCTTATTTACAATACGAAGCAAAAAGGTCTTATTTGGGTTTTCAAAGTAATCCTAATAGCACCTTTTAACAGTCGAAAATGGAAATAAGCAACACTTGTTAGGTATAGAAAGGGATCTATTCGTTTTGTGAAATATACGAATAAGGGGTGTTATTAGATTGTAAGAAGAATTTAAATTTCGACTCGGATTTAATCATGGAAAAGTACACGCTTCAACAATGTTTGCAAATAATAAAAATGTAGGTATTATCAAAGTTCTTGTTCAGTCACGGTTACTTTAAATAAATTAGGACCGATTATCGGTCGTCATCGTCGTCCAAATAAAACGACGATTCAAAGACTTGTGTAAAAGTTTGGATCAAAATTTTCTCTCCAAAATGTTGCCGTGTCGGTGAGACAAAGGAATACAAGAATTGAAGAGGATATTGGTGCTGTACGAGTGTTGGAAATGATCTAAATTGGCCATTCCTAAAGTTTGATGCCTGTACATATTTCTCAAGTGAGTTTTTGACGAATTCTTCGTAATGATCTTGGTCTACGAGGTTACATTAATTGTAATTTCAGATGAAATAAAGATTAACTTGAATTTATAACAAATTGCATGTTTTTGTTTTAAAAAAGTTGGTGCGCTCTCACTGGAAAACCCTTTAGATTTTTTTTCTATAACAAAATTTAGGTATTTACTTAAAAAAATGAATCTGGCTATGAGAGGCTTCTTAAAATAATATAAAATTAATATCTTTCTTCATTATTATCAACCTGGATTTTTATTGTATAATATTTTACTCTAGTCATTTATTTAGAAACAACATATTATCTATTTATAATTTTGATAAAACTGAAACAGAGGATGATGGTCACTGACTGACAGAAAGCTTGCGGTAAACCGATAAACCGACTGTTTAATGTCAAAGTTGCCAATTCAAAAATGTGTACTACCTTTCGTCATTTCATATCATAGCTACAATAGTTTCTTTTATGTTTTTTTTTTTTTTTTTTTTTTATTTATAATTGATGGAACTTATTGTTAAATACGCCGTGTGTAATTTGCCATGTATGTACATTTTAAATAATAAACATTGTATTGCTATAATTAAATTACTTAAATCCAGATAACTTGTATACTTAGAAAAGTAATTGGTGGAATGTTTGACAAAGGGAAATTTGTTTTATTTGTTATAAATTTCACTTTTTTTGAACCCATTTCACCAAAAAAAATAAAAAAGAGGGCAAACATTTTGTAGAATTAAGGATTAGAAAAAAATATATAATTCTTGTTAGAATTTTCAGTTAATGAAACTTAATGAGGCATGGATTAAATAAGACATATGTTTATAATTACTACTTAGAAGTCCAAAAATTTTGTACGATTGATTGTACACACAAGCAGAAATAGCGATATCGTGTCGCCTCATATCGAATAGTATAATAAGAACTAAAAATCTTCCAAAATTAATTTTGGAAATTGTTTGGTTAACATTTTAATGAGAATGATTAATTAACCAAAATTTTAACTGGGCAAAATTTAGGATTATACTTCAAACTTAATTTTTTTTCCAAAAAAAAACTAATAGTTTTTTTTTTCAGAATTCATGCATTAAATGTTCAACAATGTTATCTTCAACTATTTAGCATCAAAATAGAGAGATGCCACAAGAGTCGGTTTGTTGCCCTCGATTTTTCAAATTTGGTTTTAGGCAGTACAAATTTTTTTCGATTTTGGAAAGTTATAAAAACGAGCATCTGGATTTTTATTACATAATTTACTATTGCCACACGGAGAAAAAAATATCGTCAAAATAACTATCTAACGTATCCTCATATGACATATTGTCAGAACAACGATTCGATTGGCTACTTTAATAATATTTATAAGTCAATTTGACAGTTCATAGTATCAACAAAACAGTGCTACATATTATATTTATAATAAGGATCCATTTATGTGATTCAAGCGTTCAACGAAGAACTCTCGTCAACGTGTGCAGTTTTCCTCGTGTAGGTAACTGTACAGTCAACTTGAGAATTTGTATATCTAAAATAGAGATACGTATGGTCATTTTGACGATATTTTGTTCTCCGTGCATAACCATTAAATCACCATGACAAGAATCGTTTGAATGTCTAAAATAATAATACGTATCGTTACTTTGACGATCCGCAATAAGGAAACTCAGTATAGCTAAATTAGCTATACGGCGTATCCCTCTGAAAGATGACTATACCACGTATAGCTAAAATAGCGATACGTATGCTCATTTTGACGATATTTTGTTCTCCGTGCATAACCGTTAAATCACCATAACAAGAATCGTTTGAATGTCTGAAACAATAATATGTATCGTTACTTTGACGATCCGCAATAAGGAAACTCCGTATAGCTAAATTAGCTATACGGCGTATCCCTGTGAAAGATGACTATAATACGTATAGCTAAAATAGCGATACGTATGGTAATTTTGACGATATTTTGTTCTCCGTGCATAACCGTTAAATCATCATAACAAGAATCGTTATAATGTCTAAAACAATAATACGTATCGTTACTTTGACGATCCGCAATAAGGAAACTCCGTATGGCTAAATTAGCTATACGGCGTATTCCTGCGAAAGATGACTATACTACGTAAAGCTAAAATAGCGATACGTATGGTCATTTTGACGATATTTTTTTTCGTGCACTGTGTATACAACTATCAATTATATTCTTTGATTTTCGGGAGTAAAATTTGCTTCAGAATTGTCAACAATTGTTTCCATTTGTATTTATTGTTTTAATTACATGATTAACTATTTTAACTTTAAGTGATATAAAATTATTTTAATTTAAAACATTAATATCGAAAACAACGCAATAACTGCAAAGAAACTAAACATCTGGCCTAATTTTGACGAGTTTTAATTTTTAGTACTAGACGCATACGTCTCACGGCTTACCAATAGCAAGTTACTATAATTTTGTTATTGCGTGCCGTTTTTAACCGCTTTTGGTTTATCGAGTTTAATTTTTAGAATTTAGGCATTTTATTTTTTTATTGGAATTGATGCTAAAACATGATACCTGTCACCATCATTTTCAGCGATTTGGATTCTGTACTCTAAAAACCAGAGTATTGTGTGCTATACTCTGTCCGGCCAACAGAAATAGTTAAGCCACACCCACAAATGTGCACTAAATTTAAATAGAATTTTTTTTATTGGCTTCATTTTTAAAGCACGTAACACAAGCAACCATATAAGCAAGAACGGGGACAAACTTGATTATTAATTTGTACCGTGTGAAACTGGGCACTGCAACCATTTATTCAATTTAGTGGGGCGTGGCTTAACTATTTCTGTTGGCCGGGCAGAATATAAAAGTATAAAGTTATTTATAGCATTATTTTTAAAATTTACAACGATTAAAGTAAATGGAATTGTATTTTGTAGATAAAAATTCTATTGTGTTTGATATGTTAAATTAATTGTATTGTGTTTTATTCTAGATGCGTACAAGAAGTATTGTTGTAAAAACTGTGACCGAAGATATAAGGTTAAAACGTCATTGTATCATCATTTACAACTCGAATGTGGAAAAGAACCGTTATGTATCTGTCCATTTTTTGATTGTAGTTTTAAATGTAAACTAAAAGGGAGTTTAAAAAGACACATTGCAGGGAAGCACCGCGATTTTATAAACCAGAAAAATACTTAAATAAAAACAGTAATTATTTTTTTTCTATTGTACAGGTATCGCTATACCTAATACTCTTACTCTAATATTTTTCAACCCTATAATTATAATAGGTATGTATATGTTTACATCTTTTACTTATTGCAGGTGTCCAATATATTTCTAATATTTGGGGACCGCCATATGAAGCGAAGGAATCACTATCTAGACAATCGAAAAACGAACGTGTAAAAGAAACGCAATTTTGCTGCCTGTTGAAGAACTGTACCTTCATATGCAAAGGAAAAGAAAATATTAAGCGGCATTTACTACTAAAACATAACAAAACTAAATTTGTAATTCGAAAATTATCTGGTGTTTGAAATAATTTTGTAGAAGGAGTTTAACAGATTTTTTGCTCTATATAATAATTTTTTTTTCTATAGAAAGTTTTTGTTAAAAAACTGAATCTCACAATGAGAGGCTTCTTGGAACTATAAAATTAATTTTGTTCTTGTTTATTATCAAAGTGGATTTTCATATTATGATATTTTATTGTACTTGTCTGTTGAGAAATAATAAATTACCTATTTATAATTTTTTACAAACTGATACAGATGATGGTTACTAACTGACAGAAAGCTTGAGGTAAACCGATTCACTGGTTAATTTCAAAGTTGACAATTTTCTATCATAGCTACAATAGTTACTTTTATGTTTTATTTTTTTTTACTGTAATATAGTTCCTCTTGATTTATAATCGATGGAACTCAAATACGACATGTATAATTTTCTACGCATTTACATTTTTAAATAAAAAAAAAATTATTGTTATAAGTAAATTATTTAAACCCAGATAGCTTGAATACTGAGAAATATAAATGGTGGGATGTTTAACGCATGGTTTTTCTTTTATTCGTTGTAAAATTCGCTGTTTTTTGATCACATTTCATGAAAGAAAAAAAAGGAAAAAACAGGGCACAATTTTATAGAATTAATCATTAAGAAAAAAATATATCATTCATATTATCGCTCTCTTTGTTATATCTTCATGTTTGGCGAATTGTGCCAGCATAGTTATGTAGGTGTAATAACGACTCGACTAGAAATTTTGACCTGGCACTAACAATGAGCGGATCCGGTTTACGCGATTTGTACCGGGTCCAGCGTGTGTCGCACCTGAGACTTATAGACCCGTTCGGGCATGATCAATGTCGACCCCATCCGGCATGCTTGCTACCAAACACTGACATTAAATATAAATAAAATGATAAAAATTTATATGGATTCTTCAACGAGTCCGACGATCTAATTTAGACTTTTTATTTGGCATTTAAGTATTTTGTTGTCGCACATGTTCATTTTGAATCAGAAACCTATGGTCCATCGGAGGTTCGAATTTACAACCTTTAACCTAAAAATGTGTATCTTTCGCCACGAAACCTTTTTGAAAAATTAGATAAAATATTGTATTTTTGCTAAAATTGTAATTCCATACCATGTTACTATAGAGATACGCGTTTTTCTTGTATTGTTTCTAATGGCATACAAAAGACCCCTTAATTTAAAGAAGAAAGTTTTTGTAAAAAAAAAATGTTTCAATGAAATAGATTTGGGAGCTCAGAACTGTTTGTATAAATTAATGTGAGTGTTAAATTTATTAATATTGTAACGGGCACGGTGATCGAGTGTAGAGCCGTGATAGATGTACATTAATCAAGCGCGAGATACTCATGCGACCATGAGATATTGAGTAAGCGGATATATCAATATCTCTTAAGCCATGACTAACTAGAGGTTTCTATCTGAGTTACCTTGAATTCGCCATATCTCTGTAGAGGAGATTTATCTCGAATACTCTAGAAGCCAGTTCGATAGATACCACGACACATATATAAACTCCGCGGTACTCCTACACGGCAGTCTAAGTCAACAGTTGTACGTGAATGTCAATGTGCTTAACTCCGCTCGGTGAATTTACAAGGTGAGCGCTATCGCTATCGGTATAAATGTAAACAACATACGAGTGACAATCGTTTAAATAAATATACGAGTGTAAATAAATTAGTTAGTGTATTAGAACCGTAAGTTAGTTAGTTAGTAAATAAATAATTATTAAGTGCTAGTGTTTAAGTTATTGGTAAAGAAGAATTTGTTCATTATTTGTGTTAATAAATTGTAATTGTAAATTAAGTGGCCAACTGTGTGTTATTATTCACAACCCGAGTACGAACCGCTTTTGCTCTCGTTGGATAGTGGATTTGGATTGGGAAATCCGTTACATTATGTATTATATAGCTTTTTAAGGTCAATACTATGAAAAATAATAATTAACCTTTAAAAAAACAGATAACCAGTATACAAAATTCAACTTCAAAAAGTCAAAACAGGTCATATACAGTAGGTCCTTGAAAATATTTGTTGATCATTAGATGCGCACAGCGTACGCTGTCTTGGGTTGGGCGTAGGCAAGTTGCAACAATTGTAAAATACATTACCACGTGGTGCTAGCGTAATGTATTAATTATATACGTTCTCCGCTTGGTGCAGGCTTGAATTTTCGACTCGGGCTATAGAAAAGAAAATTGATCAAAATATATAGTACCTTTATATCTATTAGTCGATTCAAAATTTCGTGGCATAAATTTTTGATGTATAACTAAAACATATTTTTGTGTTATAATTATAATTGTTGGAGCCTTTATAATTTATTACACTAATAAATATGTTTGGTCGTCTCTGAACTATTCCGAATATGCACTTGATCAGAGAAGCCCTAGCCAACTCTACAATTTTGGATGAGGGTTATTTCAAATTATGCCTCGTTAGATTTTCTTCAGGCAAGCCCTATACAATTTTAATATATGTAATATTGGGCTACTCTGATCTCTTCTCAATCTAGAACTGTACAGGTAAGAATACCGTACTCATATTTAATCTGGACCAGATGTACCAGACGTTACCTTAGGTATTTTCTAGTCAATATTGTTAGTCTCAATTTTTCACACATGATTATTTTTTGCTAAAGACAGTTGATTTTGGAATGGGGGTGATCTATCCCTTGGTTTTTTTCGTTCAAACTTTCCTTGATTAATAAATTTTTTCGGTTTCTCTTGGTTTCTTCGTCTGATGTGTTCTAAGTATCGGAGACTGCCTGAATAGTTTTGCGTCTTTATATTTCTGCTTTACATCTTTCTATATTAGTCAATTCTTACACCAATTGAATGAGTACTACGTTATCTGAAGAAATTTTTCAATGATCATAATATTTTCTTGTCCAAGTTGATTTCTACACATAAGTTATTTCTTTTAACAGTGGCTCGTGAAAACATTATGGCTATTTCCTCGTGCGTCTTCTAAAATATCCAGGACGTATACGAATAAAACAATTTTTGACCTTTTTGGCCATACTGGAACGTATGAGAGCTTCGGCGTTAACGTACATATTACTAGTGGTGCTGTTCCTGAAGATTTTTTCAAAACTTCTTGAGATTTTGGTCGGGGAAGGACTCACTATATATTTTTTTTTATTGTAGGATCTATTGAAATTTTACCTACCTACTAGTAATCTTGAAAGTAGGTAATTACAAATTAGGGTTAGTTTTTTTATGAACTCATAATACCCCTACATTTATATTTACATTAGAATTCTTAATCACTAAAATTAATTAGATTTACGTTTCAGAACTTACAATTAAAGAGGATTGTCCATACGAGGCGTTAAATCCCCCCAATTTGCGCAGAAATTTGAACATTGATTATGTTAGAACTCGTTTTGACGTGTTCACCAGTGGTTTCAAAAAGTTTCTACGACGACGGGAACATAGTGATTTTCCACTTAGAAGTCAATAAATAATTACAGTTAATAATGCCAGAATTTTTGATTTTACGACTTTCCGATAAGCAAATGAATTTTTCGTCTTTATTTGCTCATTTATTTTTTAAATTCAGATTATTTTTAATCATTTCAGTTATTTTTAATTATCGTTTTAAACTCACTGATTATGCTTATATTTTATTCTGTAATCAAATTTCTGCGCAAATCGGGGGGGATTTAACGCCTCGTATGGACAATCCTATTACTTCTATATTTTGCAAATTAATATATTTTTTTTATAGATCTGAACCAGAAGTATTTTTGTCATAAATGTGTCCGATACTATATGTCTACAAGAGCGTTGTCTAATCATTTACGTCTCGAATGTGGAAAAAAACCAAAATGGTTCTGTCCATTTTCGCGGTGCGGTTATAAAAGTAAATTAAAGGGGAATTTAAAACAACACATACGGTTGCAGCACAACACGACTGAATGGCAATGCAATGATTTGATTAAAAACGGTAATTATTTTTTTTAAATATCGTTATACAAGAATACCTTGCATAGCGTGGTTAATTAGTTCCAAGGATCGTCCAAGAAAGGAAAAACCGTGTATCGTATTTCCACAACAATGTTCTCATTGCACGATGTGGCGCCCAGTTTATAAGAAAACTAGCTGACTATATAAAGTACCTACTTACATTTTTTTTTGTCGAACGATAAGTGTGAAAATTTGCATTTCTTCTGGTGTTGTACAAGAATCCGACACTGTATCGCCGCAGTGTCTCGGCCTAGCTGATACTACTTAACTCTTAAACAAAAAACCAACTTTCTTAGATCATTTAAAACAAAAAAGAGTTTTACCTCCCTAACTTCACACAAAATGTTCTTAGGAAAAATATGAACTTAGGGAATATGTGAAGTTATGGAAAAAAGATTAAAATATTAAGATTTATTTGCAGATTTACAAAAAACTGTAATACATGATTGTTTTCTAGATCTTACTACATACTTTTCAATATTTCCTTTAGTTTTTAAAACTAAAGAAAATTTAATTAATTAAAAATTAATAAAAAAAAAAATATTTTCTCGAAAAAATTTGCCGATATGCTGTTTCGGTAAAAATGTTTAAAAAAATGTTTTTATGTTTTAATCATGATTATGAAGTGTGTAGTGAGAATAAACGGCGACCCTTTAATTTTTTTCAAAAGTTTGATTGTTTGTAACAAAACGTCCTGTATGTCGGTGAAGAATAATCGTACCGAGCTTTTAAAAAAAATAAACTTGAAATTGAATAAACAAGCTATCCGTTTCATATAATGGTTTAGCTGAAAATCTTTTTACAAGTTCGTGTATACAAAAAAAAGAAAAAAAATTGCAATTTTTTTATTGCTTATTAATGCGTGATAAGTGATTTCTAAAAATTTTTGACTAAAGGATATGAAAATTACAATCTTGGAGCTTTAAAACGGTTTTTTAAAATTTTAGATACGATCATTTTTCACTGAACTACGGCCTGTCTAAAATCACCATAAAATTTAGGAAATTTTTTTGACCCTTTATTTTTTTCCTTTAATGTACATACAATAAATTTTAAAGATTTTTTTCTTTGTGAACATGAAACATATTTTTAATAAGAAAAGCGAAATTATCCGTCTTTCTTACCAAAATGACCTTTTATATCATGAAGTTAACTCTCATTATACTTGTATAAAATTGCAACGCAAATCATGTGAACGTGAAGTTAGAAAATGTGAAATTAGAGAGGCAAAACTGTATCGACTTTTGGAGATTGGTTTTTAGTACTCCTTGAGGACATAAACCCGACCTTTTCTGTAGTTATCTACTTATATTTATCGAAGAAAAATATTGTGTAACATTTAATGCAAGAATTCTGATAAAACATTTTCGCGGTTTTTTACAAACAAATTTAATTTGAAAATTTTCATCGCTTATTGATCTTCACTACAATTTTAAATAAAAAAATTGTAAAGTTAAATTTTGTAGGGTTTTTAGTTCTCGTCACAAGATTGAATGTGAGGCGACAAAAAATTGCTATTTGTGTTTGTGAGTTCAAAAACCGTCCAAAATTATTCGACTTGGGCCAGAACCCGCGTTGCTCTATGCAAGGTATTCCAGTACTTAACACCCATTCTTAAATTTTATACCATTTGTTTATATTTTTTACCTATTTTAGCTATGAAACATATTTAATGAACACGAATGAAGGGGTCGTTGAGTCAACATTATAAAACCGAATGTGGTAAGAAAGCACAAAATTTTTGTTCATTTCGTGGGCGTTACTATAAATATAAAACAAAATACATTTCAACTGGCACGTTGAATAGAAAAGCAAATTGGACCACCCTACGCCATATACCCGCCGCCAAGAATCACTGCAATGTTTTTATTATGCATTTTACACTAATAATGTTTTAGTTAATTGTTTTTTTTTTAATATGTATTATATTATAGAAAGTTGCATTTATAAAATTAAAGAATAAGCTATCATTATCTGACACAACTCAATGATCAAACTACAGTAAACCTCCCTATAACGCGGCACTCTTATAACGCGTTTTCATATTACGCGATTTTAGGTCCCTCATATAACACGTGTTTCCCCCCATATAACGCAGGGATTTGACACGTTGTGTCAATTGGGGTCTTATAAAATTAAATTAAATTATTTTATTAAATTTGTGTTCCTAGTCTTTTAATTTTAAGAACAATGATTATACATAAGGTAAGTATGCCGGTTAGCCGGCCGTCACCCGTTCTCGGACAGTCAGCAATAAAATTTGTAAAAACAATAAAACACGACTTGTTAAACAAACTTGTCATGCGCTATTTAGTTACAGTCATATTTAGTAATAATTATAATACCTCAACTTCCTGTTGTGACTTTCGTTATAAATCTATTCTATTTCTCGACCGCCACGGCCGAAAACGGGAACTGTTTTTTATCTGGCCGGCAACCGGCGAACTTACCCTATATCTACTAAAAGGTGTACTTAACACGGAGTCATACGAGAGCATTATACGAGAAAACTCGTACAACGCGTTTACCTATAACGCGGAACCAATCTACCGCGTTATAGGGGGGATTACTGTATATCTATTTATATTTAGTCACCAGGAATGTAATCCTTGAGAACGAACCTGTCTTGTAAGAACATTGTGGAGACATTATAAATATGAATGTGAAAAAGAACTTCAGTTTTCTTGTCCGCTAATGAAATGTTCTTGCAAATGCAAACAAAAAGAACGTATTAAGCAACATACATATAACCAGCAAAGGTACGTACACAATGGACGTGGAGAATTAAATAACTTTAATATGTAGTTACAAGAAAAAAAATATATTAATTCTTCTAAAATTAACATTCTTATTGGTATAACAACTTTTATAAAAGAATTGCATGTTGTAGTTAGACACTTCTTTAATAGGTTTGAATAACGTTTTAGAGCTTATATATATTATACATGTTTGTTAAATAAAATTTATTGTAATTTATTGCAGATGCGAATAAACAGTATACTTGTGAAAACTGTGGTCGAAGATATATGATCAAAGGATCGTTGACTAAGCATAGACGATACGAATGCGGCAAAGAACCGAGCTGTTTTTGTCCATTTCTTGGGTGTAGTTTCAAATGTAAACAAAAGGGGAATTTAAAAACACACATAATTATGAAGCACAATGTGAGTGCAAATAAGATTTAAAAATTTTGTAACGAGCACGAGCTAGAATATTCCAATGTTCTCGCGAAACAAGCTCCTGAATAACGCAACCCTGAACTCATAAGTGCTTGAAGGTCAAATTGCCGAAGGAATTCTTAATACAGATATAAAGCGAACGGAATGTGGCAATAAGACAGTCTTGGAAAGGGTCTCGGCAGTTTTCGATAGGTAGTCTCGGAAGTCTACGAGAGTTTGCGAAGGAGTATTGGAAGATCACGCTTCGGAGCGATGGACTTTATTGTTAGAAGGCTTGCGGTTACATCGAAGTGACTACAACGAACGGTAGAAATAAATAAAAAGTGTGTAAATAAAGTAGTTAAGCGTGCAAATAAATTAATTAAGGATGAAATAAATTAGTCTAATAAGTAACCAATATTTTGACTGCTTTAGTTATTAAGTTGTTAATTTATTACTAAATTAATTTAATTTTCACTTAAAATAAATCCAACTTTAAATATTCACAAAACTAGTCCGAACTCCTATGAACTTGTTTGCAGTACGATTAACCAAAAATTATAAGTAGTTCCTTTGAAAAATGCACGTATTTCTATACCTAATAAAGTTAATACCTACACTTAAATTTTCTACTACAGTCGAAGTAACAAATATTGTAACCTCACTTTAAAAGGTCAGCTTCCGAAAAATACCAAATGCATTTTAATCAAACTGAATTCGGATTATAGACAATTTTATTAATTTTATAGACAATTTCTTGCATAATTTCATAAATTGTTAACAAGGCGTAAATTAATTACCTTAATTTTATGTTCAAAAACCTGAGTTCTTACTCATATGTTATAAATGCCTACTTTTAGTAATTAATTACTAAAATGTATGCATTGGAAAAAAGTCAAATTTATGTATATGAAAGATACATTCTTTTAGTATAGTTTAGTTAAAAAGTTATGCTATTGCGTTGATAGAATCAATCCAACCGTTGTAACATATTTTTCAATTTCAATTCCTTTATTTGAAAAGATATTTTGCCTATTGAAGGGTAAAACAAAATAAATTATCTCGTAGTATTTTTAATATATTAATTAAAATTTTAAAAAATTAAAATTATATTATGCAGAGATAACCGCGAGTCGCTTAAGGGAGCGTTCAAGTATTAGGTAACGCAATTTTTGAAGATTTTTGCCCCCTTCCCCATGTAACGCGCCGTAACGTTTTTCAGACCTCCCCCAGCCCTAAACATTACGTAACAACCAAGTGACCATTTTCCCGTAATACATAAACGAAAGGGGTTGCCAACTAGGGAAATTTTAATTCCCTAGCTTTTTATTTAAATAAAAAAAATTGCATAACGCGATGGTCGACCCCCATATTGCGTTACAAAATACTTGAACGCTCCCTAAGAAGCGTAGGCCGGTGCAGGTATGACTTGACTTTGCTCAGTGATTCCACAATTATTACGAAGCGGCAAATAACACACACATATAACTATTATTTATAATTATATATATTTCTTTAAATACAAAATACAGTACAACTGTATTTGATATCATATTTTACATTTTTACAAACATTCTTCCGATTTATTGTCATCAACAAGTTCTTTGTTGAAATCAACATCGCTATGACCGTCATCTTGGAAGTTATGAAATTACCAGTTCTACGGCAATTGTACTTCAAAAATGTTTATTATTGCTAAATTTAGAAACATTTTCTAAACATATTCAATGTAAATATCAAATTGATAAGAAACTGCAAAATATGTTTAGAAAATGAAAGTTTTAAATAATTGGATATGTGGTTTGCGCTGACCGCGTAGTATGATACAGATAATGCATTGTGGTAAGGGAGTGTTCCCGGGTACGAAGCGGGTTTTGTTTGAGCCAAAATTTTTCACTGGTTAAATCAAGTCGGGTGTTCTATTCACTGATGGAAAGGTAATGAAAATACACAACTTTTATCCAAATAAAGTTTTGTGATTCCAATAACATGCAAAATTTTATAACCAATTTTTTGAGCATAAGTTTTTTCAAAACAAAAAATTTGTATCTAGGTATGTGACACCTACAAAAATACATTAAAATTTGTAAAATATAAAGTAAAAACCTCATCTATTTCAAAATTTTAATTTTTTATGTTTTCGGAGGCAGATATAAAGAAATGATTATTTTTATTTATTAATTTCCTCTTCATAATCGTCCAAATCACGTCGCAATGTTTGCAAGTGTAGAAACTTGTACACATGTTGCGCAGTTCAAATGAACTCGCCGCTTGCAAATATTGCCATTGATATTGTTAACAGCGCTCAATTTGTTTGACAACAACTTTATACAAATGATGTTTTTGTTTTGGAACCCTTGGGTGGTGGTGATATGCTGTGTCTCATACCCGGATATAGATGACATTTTGAGAATTACAAAAAAAAAATTGTTTATTGGCCTAATCCAATATTGGATCGTAAAATATAAAGAAAACACTAAATGCTCATACAAATCACTTACCCTTTTCAATTGATTTACATGAAGAAAACAACACTTTAAAAAACAATCAAAAAAGTTTTCACTTAGCAATTTCACATACGATGTTTGCAGGTGATATAAGCAATGCGTCGATTCATTTCAGTGTTAGCACAAAAACTGACTAATGAGAAAAGAATTATTTGACATATATAACATACGTTTTTTAAAATTTGATGCTATATATTACAAATGGCGTTGACTTGACATTTTATTATCTGCAAAAGCGAACTAACAAATTAATTGAAATCCAATGCACGTTATCTCTCTTCAAGAAGATTTCAATTACTTTTTTTCTAAATTGCATATTATTCGGTTTGGAAATAATCGGTTTATAGCATTTTAAAGTTACATAAATTGAAAAACGTAGCAAAATATGTGATTTTTAAAATATTTAGCAAAATCTCTTAAACGGCTTTATGTAACAATATGAAATTAACACGTTACAATAATAAAGGGTCCATAGATAAGCCACTAAATTTTTATAAAATTTTGTTCTTCTCTCTTGTCAATATGACCCTTTAAAGTGATGTTATAATACTTTTTAGTTCGATGATAGTCTAATTGTAATATATCTATGTATACCTATAATAATTTACTAATTATTTTAGGTCGCCGATATACTTGTTATAAATGTGGACGAAAATATTGTTGGAAGAAGACGCTGGAGAGGCATTGGAAATACGAATGTGGAAAGGAACCCGGTTTCTCTTGTCCCTTAACGGGCTGTTCTTACAAATGCAAACGAAAAGAATTTGTTAAGCAACATTTAAGACAGAAACATAGGATGAATAAGTCTAATATTTTAAAACATATGTAGCGTTAATAATATTTTTTTAGAAGGAACATAATAGATTTTTTTTTAAATAATTAACTAGCAAAATGAGCTTTGCTCATTGTGCTAGACAAAATCGCTTTGCGATTTTGTGTTGGGGTACGCGCGGTTACACCTAATACGTACTTGAAACGCTGCGCGTTTAGTGCCTTCGGCGCGTTACATGGCCTTTGCTTTTGTGAAACAATCGACGCTCTTCAGTTTAGTTCAAGAATGGTCAAAATCGGTTCATAAATGACAAAGATACAGCCAAAATACGTTTCGACTGGTTAGAATCAAATGGTTAGAAGGAACATAATAGATATTTTTTTTAATAATTAACATCTTTTATTTTTTATAATAAAATTTACGTAAAACGTTGCATTTTATATTGCCTGATTTCTTTAACTAGATAAAAGTTATGTTTATCTATGTTCTTGATTATTATCAATTCGAATTTTCATGTTATAATATTTTATAGTATTTTGTCGCCGATACTGCAAGACTGCATAACTAGCTTTTTCTATAAAGACTAACTTTGAATGAAATACCATTGAAAATTTGGCCTTATCAAAAAAGTTAATTACGTGGTATTGCAATATCGCCAGCGATTTATCTTTCACGAAACATTTCATAATATACATTTCTTATATATAATTTTAATTGTCCTACAATACAGGATGGCCAAGAAAGTGGTGAGGACTTAGAAAGTTCATACAACAATACGAGCAAAAGTTTCGCTTTCATCGTTGCGCACGAAATCGAGCTATACTGCGATGTATATTTTAAACTTTTATTTTGCATAATTTAATAAATGTGTCTCGTAGTCTTAATGACAGCCTGCAGTAATTTGAATTGTAGTTTACTACTTCTTCTTCTTCGAGTACCTTCTCCTTCATTGGAGGTTAGCCATTACAACAGTATATTCTTCTCTATCTTCTGGTTTTCTGATAAGGTCTTCGAAATTTAGTTCTGTCCGGTTTCTGATGTTACGCATTCAGGACATTTTTTCTACCTATCCCACGCTTGCCTTAGATTTTATCTTTGATGATTAGCTGCGGAGCTTGTAGCAAAAGTACGGTTAGTTTTTCTGTGAACACAAAAAGTACATACATTTTAAAAATGCATAATAATCAAGTTAGTTCAAATCACAATTTCACATTTTAAGTTGCTTTTTATATTTGCTTAATAAACGTGATGGATTTTTCCAGATGAAGTTCGAACGTGTATTTGCCGTTATTGTGGCCGAAATGATTTGTCTAAAACAGCGACCCATGACCACGTTCGTGCCGAATGTTGGAAACAATCAGGACGTTTCTGTCAATTTGAAGGATGTGGTTTTATGTGCAAAGGAAGAGGTTATTTAGTAACACACATAAAATGGAAGCACTTGAAAGAACCTAAGGAGGGAGAAAGTAATTATCTTTGGCTAAGTATAAAAATATCATTATCTCTATAGGGAGAAAAGTAGGTACTACATTTCCTCCCGCCTGTAAAATTGCCACCCGAGCCGATGGCGAGGGCGGCAAAGACGCGGGAGGAGATGTAGTACTTTTCTCCCGTGTTGCACATACTATTTTTTCTCCTGCCTAGGGCGAAAGATCGAACTTTCGTCCCTGTCAAGCGAGAACAAAGTCGCTTATAATTTATCCGTTGCGAGGAAATAAAGAGCGACTTTGTTCCCGCTTAACAGGGAACAAAGTCCGAACTTTTGGCCAAGGTAGGAGGAAAAAGATGCAAACATCGTTAAGATAAACGTAGGGGAACGTGGCCTAAAGCGGGTAGGTTAAGGTTCATCGATCAATATGAATCACTTCGACCCAAAAATAAGTGTTTCTTTTTTACATTTATGCAATACAATTATTAAACTTTCCTTTTATAAAAAAAAATACATTTCTGCTTTAATTGTAGAAAAAAACTCGAAAATATAAAATTGCAGAAATTACCTACTTTGCCCGACAGAGGGGCATAAAGCGGGTATGCTCCCATAAACCACTCGGATTAATCAAAACATTTGAAAATAATTATCTACACTTGACATGTTCTTGACAGTAACATTGGTATTAAGTTATATTAAGCATTTTAATGTTATAAACTGCTAATTTGTTCCAATCTTAATATTACTTCGATTTACCATTGTTTTTAAATCTTAATTGCTTGAACGTTTTAAATTACTTATTTTTAATATCAATTTATTCTTATCAACTAGTTCCTATCAATTATAATAAAATTACTACTTCTGGTACAAGCAAAGAGGGTACCTACCCGCTTTGCCCAAACACACATTTCTTGGCTTTGATACATTAACGTAAAAAATAATGGATGGATATTAAAATATTTAGTCAAATAATAAATCTAGTTTATTGTAAAAGAAAACCCCACTTTAAAAAATGGGCTGATGTTAAAGGTTTTGTATTAATTTCAAACATTTTACAAAATTATTAAATTTTTTGTGTTTTAATTTTGTAATGTTATTAAGCAACTGTGGTGTCAAAAGTAGTATGACATCAATTAGTCAGGGTGCGAGCAGTGTAAATACACATATAAATTCCAGCTAATATACCATCTGATCAAATTTGACCTGGACTGGTCCATTTAAAACGCGCGCGTAAACCGAATCGGTAAAATTTTTTTATTTCCGGTTTACAACCTTCTTTAATATTCGTAGAAAGTTTGAGAGCAATATGTCAATTAGTGTCAATTTGACAACTATTTGTTTACGTCGCGAAAAGTCTGTCTGGCGATTTTTACTATGAATGACAAAATTGAACGAGTTTGCTTGAAATTTTGTGTTTCCAATGGAATTACGGCTACGGAATCATTGAAAATGTTACAGAATTGTTTTGGGAAGTCTACTCTATCTAGAACACAAGTATTTGAGTGGCATAAAACATTTAGAGAGGGTCGTAAAGTCGTAGAAAACTTGCCTCATGCGAGTCGTTCATCCACCTCTGTTAACGACGATAACATCGGAAAAGTGAAGGAAATTGTGCTCGAAAATCGACGTGTTGGCATTAGAGAGATAGCAGAGACTCTCAACATCTGTTATGGATCCACTCGACACATTGTGGTTGATGTTTTCCATATGAAACGCGTCGCCGCCAGACTTGTACCGAAAGACCTGAATTTTTTACAAAACAACGTTGTTTTTGTAAAAAATTCATATCTAAAACGAATATTAAAGAAGGATGTATCAACCGAGAAATAAAAAAAAAATTACCGATTCGGTTTACGCGCGCGTTTTAAATGGACCAGTCCGGGTCAAATTTGATCAGATGGTATAACATATCCACATACGGGCCGTTGCCCGCTTTGAGCTACCTACCCGCTTTAGGCCACCTTCTCCTACGTGTTCTGATATAACGATGTTTTTTTAAATATTTATTGCGAGGAAAAAATTGATAGTAGGTATCTACATTTTTAATTGAAATTTATAGTTTACTGTTTAGTAACTGAATTTAGACAGTGGTCAGTCGGCGACATATGGAACTAATTTAAAATGTACAGAATTTTTTGAAACAACACGTCGATATTAAACGTCGTTTGAAATATCATCGATGCTTCGATGATTTGCAATTGCAAACATCGATGGCAAACTTTCATGTTTTTCGTTTGAAACATTGATGTTTGTAAAACATAGATGTATCGTTTTCATCCCTAGTCGATTGAGGTTTTTTTTTTCGTTTAAAGATAACAACAAATGACAATTCTATCGATTTGAATTTACACGTAAGATGCTAAAGAACTAGAAAATAACATTTTGGACTTCTATTTAAATTCTAGTTGAATACTCTTCTACCAGGAAAGGTGTTTGATGAAACTGAAATCTCTATTGCAGGCACCTTTGCTTAATAATTCTAGTTATTAAAATCTTGTACTAATTGTATGAGGATGCCAATCACAAAAACCTATGAAAATGGAACTTTGTTTAGGCTGAAAACATAGTGAAAGCGTAGAGCAAAGACGCGAACAATGCACAAAGTAGCGATTTTAAGTAGAAGTGCTTCAAAGAAGGATAGTGGTTCACATAGTGAAAGAGTACATAAGCGATTATAACTCGGTAACAATATTGTAACGGATTTCCCAATCCAAATCCAATTTCCAACGAGAGCAAAAGCGGTTCGTACTCGGGTTGTGAATAATAACACAGTTGGCCACTTATTTTACAATTACAATTTATTTAACACAAGATTATAAACAAATTCTTCTTCACCAATAACTTAAACACTAGAACTTAACAATTATTTATTTACTAACTAACTAACTTACGGTTCTAATACACTAACTAATTTATTTACACTCGTATATTTATTTAAACGATTGACACTCGTATGTTGTTTACATTTATACCGATAGCGATAGCGCTCACCTTGTAAATTCACCGAGCGGAGTTAAGAACATTGACATTCACGTACAACTGTTGACTTAGACTAATGTGTAGGAGTACCACGGAGTTTATATATGTGTTGTGGTATCTGTCGATCTGGCTCCTAGAGTATTCGAGATAAATCTGCTTTACAGAGATATGGCCAATTCAAGGTAACTCAGATAGAAACCTCTAGTTAGTCGTGGCTTAAGAGATATTGAGATATATCCGTTTACTCAATATCTCATGGTCGCATGAGTATCTCGCGCTTGATTAAGTAGGGGAGTGTTCCCGGATATGAGACGGGCTCCAGGTATGAGAGAGTGAATTATTTTCATTATGCAATGTCAATATGGCCGATCTGATTACTGCCAAATATTTCTTTGATCATCAGTCAGTTATTGTGCTAACACTGAAATGAATCGACGCATTGCTTATATGACCTGCAAACATTGTTTGTGAAATTGCATGGGGAAAACGTTTTTGATTTTTTTCAAAGTGTTGTTTTTTTTATGTAATTCAATTGATAAAGGAAAGTGTAATGTATAGCATTTAGTGTTTTTCTTATATTTTACGATACAATATTGGATTAGGCCAATATGTGGTTGGAAAACAATTTTTTTTTAAATTATCAAAATGTCGTCATTGTCCGGGTATGAGACAGAGCATATTACCACCACCCAAGGGTTCCAAAGCAAAAACATCATTTGTATAAAGTTGTTTCCGAACAAATTGAACGCTGTTAACATCAAATGGACAACTTCTTTAAATCGGTTACATGCGTAGAGAGTGTAAACGATTTCGCTGCGAATAATTTTGGCAAAAACGGGTGTATAATACGAAATAATAATAAGATAGTGAGTAGATCGGTAAAACAAATGTGTCAGAAAACGATAGACAAGCAGAAATTAAGGTAGGATTAGAATTAACAATAGGAAATAAGCTCCAAAAGTAGAAATAAAGATAACAGAAGACTAACCTCGAACGAGGCGAAGCGATAGCGCGGGCACTCACGCATACTATCGACACCAAATGTAAACAACATACAGCGCCGGATTAAGGCAAATTTTAATTTAAAATTTAATTTAACTTATCGTGAAAGAAAAAAGGCTCCAATTTTAAGAAGTGAAACAAGTTTTGTTGTTAGTGTTGAGTTTTTATTTAATGCAGGTTGATTTTAATAATTTTGAAGAGGATATAGGTTTCGTTTATGGATTAAAAACGTTTAAATAAATAACATCAAGGTTAATTAGTGATAAAACAAACGCGGCAGTTATCTCGAGTGCGCGACGGGAATAACGCCAACAAAAGTTCCTAAAGCAAGAATTGTCAAAATACGTTTTCCGTAAATAAACAAAAGCACGCGAGTGAAGGCGCGACGAACAGGGACACCAACGCAACGAAAAAAGTTGAAACCCGCGCACATTAAAATTTATACACGCGGGAAAAGACATTAGAACTAAACAATTTTTATTTTTATTTAAAAGCAAATACAGCGATCTTATAACAACAAATAACAAGTGAAAATGGCGGAAAGCAAAGAACCAACGCTAGTGGACATTATGAATAAACTGATAACTATGGAAAAGAAAATTGATGATGCAAGTGCAATTTCAAAACATCAAACGGAAAAAATTAAAAATCTGGAGGAAACTATAAGAATCCAGAACTTGAAAATAGAAATATTAGAGAGTGAGACAAGAAAAAACAATTTGATAATCTTTGGAATCCCGGAGAAGGAAAGAGAAGATATGTGGATGCTAAAAGAAAAAATAGTGAGCGAAGTAATGGGAAGAATAGGGGTAAATATCACAGAACAAGAAATTGATTTCATAAAAAGAATAGGGATGCGAACAGTAAAGGTAAACAGACCAATCAAAGTGGGACTCACAACAAGATTCAAGAAAATAGAAATACTGAAAAAGTCATCAGGTTTAAAGGATACCAAGATAGCAGTAAGAGAGGATCTAGATAAAAAGACGAGGGAGATCCAGAAAAAATTAATACCGCATAAGATAGAGGCCAAGAGAAGGGGTATGAAGGCTTTGATAATAGGAGACAAGCTAATAATAAACGGAGAACAATGGAGCGCTGAGGAGATCGAAGATCAAATAGATGCAGAGAAAGCGATAGAAAAGAATGAGGGAAAAAAGAAAAGAGGAAGATCGACAGATGAAGAAGGAGATAAAACCCCAAAAGGAGCCATACCAAAAAAGATTAACTGGACACAGACGACGTTAACACCCCATGAAAGTGAAAGTGAAACAACGAAGAAAGATGAGCGGTTGAACAAAAATACAAATATATTCGGAAAGCAAACATCTGATGCAGAGTTATTGAATGAAACCCTGCGAAGCATAACGAAAACAACAAGAAAGAGACATGATTCAAAAAACCAGTAGAAACTGAATACCGGACGGAAACAAAAATGATGACAACTGAAAGCGACGACTATGGACAAAGAGGAGAAGAGGGGGAACTAGAGAAAGAGAAAAAAAGCAACAAAGATGATAGTAATACGAAAAGAAATGAAGTACCATCACCAATGAGTACCATCAAAAGAAATCAACAGGAAAAAGCAAACAAGCAAATAACAACTATTAAAAATGAAATACCAAAGAATAAAATTGACGAAGGATTTACAAAACTGTTGGACAAGACAAAAATTGGAAAATTACCAGAATCCGTAATTAAAAGGGTGAAAAATTTACAAATATACAAAGAGTTTCAAAGAGGGAAGCACAACAAAATGCAACAAGAAAATAACCAAATAAAAATAGGTAAGGGAAACAAAGCATCAAGCAATAAACGTGAAGAATTATATTATGAGATGAATACAAAAAAGGAAATATATATTGGATGCTGGAATGTGCGAACGATGATCGGAGAGAGTACAACATACCAAATATCAACAGAGATGAATAAGTATAAAATAAGCATATTAGGAATTAGTGAAACACGCTGGAATGGGGCAGGGAAAATAAAACTACAAGATGAAAACACAATACTGTATTCAGGTAACCCAGATTTGGATGCAAATAAAGAAAAAGGTGTAGCCCTAATGCTAAACAAAGAAGCAAACAAGTCACTAATAGAATGGGAAAGTACATCAGATAGAATGATATGGGGACGATTTAGAGCAAAATTTAGAAATATAGTAGTCATGAATATATATGCACCAACGAACACTCAAGATGAAAACACTAAAGATGAATTTTACGAACAAGTCCAAGCAATATTCCAAAACTTACAGAAAAAATATAAACGAGACATAAAGATCCTTATTGGCGACTGGAACGCAAAAGTAGGATGCGACAACACAGGAAATGAACACATAATGGGAAAATATGGGATAGGAACGATGAACAACAACGGAGAAAGACTCATAGAATTTTGTTCAACTAACAGCCTTATAATAGGAGGAACCTTATTTAGACATAAAGATATTCACAAAACAACATGGACTGCACCTGGTAATACATATAGAAATCAAATTGACCATATAACAATCGAGAATAAATGGAAAAATTCATTGAAAGATGTGAGAGTAATGAGAGGGGCAGACGTTGCATCAGATCATGAGTTGGTTAGAGCAAAACTAAAAATAAGCATCAAGGCAAACTACACACATAACATCAATACAAGAAAGAAATACAACGTTACTAATCTAGAACATCCAAATATACTATCAAGGTATCAGAATACTTTAGAAAAGGAGATCGGGAACATAAGCGACTTAAAACATCTAAATATAGACAATTTATGGGAAAAATATAAGACTGCTATAAAAAATACAGCCATGTCAGAAATAGGGCATAAAAACACAAGAGATCAGAAATGGTTAAGTACAGAGACAAAAGAAAAAATTGAACAAAGAAAACATACCAAACTAAAAATTTTGTCTACAGCTAATGAAGCACTAAAAGAAACACTACAGACGGAATACAGAAAAAAGCAAACTGAAGTCAAGAGAAGCGCAAGGAATGATAAAAGACAATATATAGAAAATTTAGCGATCAAAGCTGAAGAAGCAGCAAGTAAAAATAACATTAAAGAATTATACAACATTACAAAAGAATTAGGAGGAAGGAAATATGTGCAATCAGCAAGATTAGCTGGAAAAAACGGGGAAATATATAAAACGCAAAAAGAAATGCAAGAAAGATGGATAGAACATTTTAGAGAAATTTACAAACTCAAAAACCAAGAAAAAGGAACATTAGAACCAATAGAAGCAGTAGAAGAACTTAACGTTGATGAAGAAAACTTTACGAAAGACGAAATAAGACAGGCAATTAAAACTCTGAAACATGGCAAGGCTGCGGGTATAGACTACATAAATGCAGAACTTATAAAAGCACACGTAGACTTGTCAGTAGAAGTACTACACATACTAGTAAATAAAATATGGGAAGAAACACAAATTCCCAACGAATGGCTACAAGGAATAATTATTAAATTGCCAAAGAAAGGAAACTTAACAAATTGCGAAAACTGGAGGCCAATTACATTATTATGTGTAGCAAGTAAAATTCTCACAAAAATAATGTTAGAAAGAATGAAGACTGCAGTTGAAGAAAAACTGAGGAAAATCAAGCTGGGTATAGAAAACAAAAATCATGCACGGACCATATATGCACACTTAGAATAATACTTGAACAAGCCAACGAAATGAATGAAGATATATACATAACATTCATCGATTTCTATAAAGCGTTTGACTCAGTGGACAGACAAAAAATGTGGCACATTTTGGAGCAATATGGAATCCCGAACAAATATTTAAGAGTAATAAAAACTTTATATAATAACTATACAGCAAGAATCGAACACAACGGAGAGTTACTACAACCTATAAATATAGAGACAGGAGTGAGGCAGGGTTGCATATTATCACCACTGCTTTTCCTTATCATAATTGACTGGGTGATGAGGAACACTATAGATGATCAGACAGGAATAAATTGGGAAATTTCTACGAAACTAGAAGACCTAGAATTTGCAGACGACATAAGTATTCTATCTACAAACAAACACCATATGCAAAGGAAAGTGAATAAATTGGACAGCATAGCAAAACAAGTAGGACTACGTATAAATACAGAAAAAACAAAATTACTAACAAAGAACCCAAACAAAGAAAATAGTGTACTCATAGGGGGAAAAAAGATACGGGAAACAGAAGAGTTTTGCTATCTTGGGAGCATTCTGAGTCCAAAAGGAGGAACAGAGAGAGATGTGGTTAGGAGAATTGGCTTAGCACGCAATTCATTTAATACTTTAAATAAGACATGGGCATCGAAAAACATCACACTCCAAACAAAGCTAAAAATATTCAGATCAAATATAAAAAGCATTCTTCTATATGGCTCAGAAACATGGAAAACGACAAACACACATATGAAAAAGATCCAGGTATTTGTAAATAAATGTTTGCGAACTATATGCGGTATATTTTGGCCAGATAGAATTACCAATGAAGAACTATGGAGGAAAACAGGAGAAGAACAAGTAGAAAAAACTATAAAAAGACGCAAATGGAAGTGGATTGGACATACGCTTCGGAAACCAAGCAATAGCATACCAAGGCAGGCTTTAGATTACTGTGGAAGTGGAAGAAGAAAGCCAGGCAGACCATTGGATACATGGAAAAGGAGTATTCGAGAGGAGATGGGGAAGACCAATAAAACATGGGGAGAAATCAAAAATACAGCAAAAGATAGACGAAAATGGAATAACCTGGTGGCAGAACTAATACACGAACCCACCATCGATACCGATACGCAGGAGTAGCGACCTTGCTATCAATGACCTACTAGCTTTAGAAACATCTCAAAAAAAGGATGCCCTATGCTCCATAGGAGTGAGAGGAGGAAGAAGAACATCAAATGCAATATTTGCAAGCGGCCAGTTCTTTTGAAGTGCGCAAACACGTGTGCAAGCATCTACACATGCAAACATTGCGACGATTATGAAGAGGAAATTGATAAATAAAAATTATGGAAAACATAAAAAATTAAAAATTTGAAATAGATACAATTTTTAATGTATTTTTGTAGGTGTCGCATACCTAGATACAAATTTTTTTCTTGTCAAAAAAATGATGGTTAGAAAATTGGTCATAAAATTTTGCATGTTAATGGAATCACAAAACTTTCTGCGGATAAAAGTTGTGTATTTTCATTACCTTTCCAACAGTGAATAGAACACCCGACATTATTTAACAAGTAAAAAATTTTGACTCAAACAAAACCCGTCTCATACCCGGGTACACTCCCTTACATCTATCACGGCTCTACACTCGATCACCGTGCCCGTTACAATATGTTTACACACAAAGAAGATGAACTTTTATTACTCGCAAATTCGATATTTGTCAAATTGTTGAAAAAGTAATAGAAGTTACAGTGTACACAAAATGAATAAAAGTAAATATGAATTTGGCGAATTTCACCACCTGTGTGAAGAATTTCGAACACGCCCAGAAAAAACTTATACGTATTTTCGTATGACTTGCTCAACTTTCGATTATATTTTGGATAAAATATATCATAAGTTAATTAAGAAATGGATAAATTTGAATATTCAACCAATTAGGCTGTAGACCTCCTCGGAATTAGTTCAAGATAATAGCAGCGAAATCAAACTTGGTTGAACTCTTTGATTTGCTCGTTTGTAATACAGCTGTAGCTTCGAAGCATTGCTCGCCACTATACAGGGTGGGGAAAAAGTTTCCGGAATTTTTAAAAATATTTTAACAGTATAATAGTACTATATAAATAAATTAATTTATGCAACTAAACGAATAATAACTTTTATTCGTTCAATAACAATAAATTACAAAAAAAATTACAAAAAATGTTCAATATTCCTTCTTTTGGCCTTAATGCTTTTATGCAAGCGCTTCTGATAATTTCCGACAATGGTCGCACACTTTTCTATTGTAATTGCGTTCCCGGCATGTGTTAATCTCACTTTCAGCTATTCTACTGTAGTGTACCGTCTTTCTGAGACTTTTTAGTCCAGGATAGACCACACAGAAAAGTTCATGGAGTTGAGATCTGGTGAGTATGACGTCCAAACGTTTGTACCCCAGGAACCGTAAAACAACAGTTTGCAGACGGCTATCGTTGATTTGGCAAAATGGGCCGGATTACAGTCTTTTTGAAGGCTTAATCTGTCTTCTTCAAAGTGTTGCGAGGCCTACGGCTCAAAAACATCTTGTAGAATCAGCTGTTGATACTTGTCCGCATTGATTTTCACGTTTCTTGGAATGAAAACCAATGGCGTTTTCCGAGTCGTGCAAATACCGCCCCAGGCCATCACCGAAGCCCGGAAATGACTACTTGTTTAGGTGATGGTCTTCTGCTGACCCTTCTTGAGCAGCTGTTGACGGTTTTGGCGCTTATGGAACGATTGGACCGTGAAAATTTTCTCCTCAGTAAAAAGCACCTTGCTCAAGCGACCGCCCGCGACCAGACCCAGCATTCAACGACATTTTTTCGTTCACTTTCAAGAGTCATAACGTCAACAGAACGAAAAATAAACAACTAACTAAATTTTTTTCTAGTCTATAATTATACGAAGAATTCGATAAAATTATTTATATTCACATAAAATCACTATGACAACGATAAAAACGGCAAAAACAAAATTCCGGGAACTTTTTCCCCACCCTGTATGTATGTATTCAGAAGTACTTACAAACGTGTGTTTATTTTCGCAGCTTTGGGAATTGTTTTGCGAATGCGTTGCTCACCCTTCCACTAAGTTTTCAGCCTTTGTGTTTTTTTTGTTAAAGTTATACTTCTTTTGGCGGCGCGTTGAGAGTCAAATTTTAGCAGACTACGCAAGTGGCGCGCGCACAACTAACGAAAAATTGCCAAAATGAAGTCAGCTGTCTAAGAAACTAAATTAATTATTGTCAATCTCTTTTAAAACCGAGTTTGCTCCGCGTTCGTTCTTCATTTGCTTCCCTCGCTTAGAAATATGTCTCTTTTCGCTCCAATGTGCACATCCTTGTATTCGTTGAATTTGCCTTTTTTTCTTTTTATTGGATTTGGTCCATATATTTTGGTATATAATTTGGTCAATATATTAAAAATTAAAATTTTTAATCAAAAATTTTTAGCAATAAATTATTATCAATATTATTTAAAGTTAAAGATGTACGAGCAGGGTACTGGGTGGGGATAGACCGATCTGGGCGCGCGGTAAAGAGGGTATGGCCGCAGCATTGCGTATTGCAACACTGTGATTATTATGATTATTAAGCCAATGTTATCAGTAAATTCAAAATAAACGTTGAATGTAACACGTGCGAATATAAAATGATGGAAGGTGAAATGAAATAGAAAACTATCTATCGGAATGAAAATTTACCAGAATTCCTAAAATTAGGTTAGTATTTTTGACAGTTACTTTGCTTTAATGGTCTGTAGTGTTGCCATTTAGTTTAAGAGCTAACAAAAGTAAGCTAATTTTCGTAAATATTTCTTAATTTAGTCGGTTTAGTACGGTTTTTTATTTTTTTAATATCTTTTTGAATGTCTTAACTTTTAATTAGATAGTTTTTTTTTCATATTCTGGGACGAATTTCGGTGAAAATTATGAAAACATGTCGTCTATCCGTCACTTTGCCATAAGACTAATGTTAAATATGCTTACTTTTGAAATCAATTATTTCTTTAAATAGTCGGTCAACCCTCTTCAAATTTTGAGAATTTGTTTAGACATATTTAAACTACATATTAAAAAAAAATCAAGCATTTGGAGCAAAATGACTTTCGTGCTCGTACATCCTTAACAGGAATTGCACACCGTCAATAAAACAACTCTTGTTAAATATGCAACGTTTTGTTTCTTTTTGAAACTTTATCAAGCAACGGAAAATTAACAATTTTTTATAACAATAACAATAAATACAAGTAGGTAATTATAAAATACCTTAACATCTCAAAAAATGTCTTAACCATCAAAACTCAAAATTGTACATGTGTCAATCAGCAATACAGGGATTCCTCGATTTACACACTACGGGTTTTACACGACTTTTCTTTGACACAGTTTACAAATAAGGAAAATCTAAAAATTTTCAAGAATGAAAACTATTTAAAATATTTCGTTTTTCAATCTATACGGTTTTGTCCGGAAGCTATTTACAGTGTTGAATTTACACTAGGGGCACAAGGGCCTAGTGTCCAAGACGACAAAAAAAAATATATGTAACACTTGCCTATTTTATGTAGGATTTAAGTAATGGGGCGGCATGTTTCACGGTGTTCCAGGGTGGTAATAAGGATAAATCCGGTCCTGCTTATCTACCTTGTAAATCGGTGAATAGGCGAACAATGGGGCGGCGGTGCAAGATCAGATTTCTTTAAGGGAGGCGCAGTAACATATACAGTAAAACCTGCCTAAAACGGAACGCGATCGGTTCGTTATTTTTTTTCCGTTTACACAGGTTTCCGTTTTACAAAGGGTTATAAAGGATTATAAGGAAAAAGTAATTTAAAATAAAACTCTGTACATATATATAAATTAATCATAATGTTCACGTCCAATATCTTTTAATAATGTTTAATGTTTACTGGAATTTTTCTTTTAGTGTAGAATTCCGATATCTCACGAATGGTGATTCTTAGAAAAAAAGTATAAGGATTATTTTTGTAGATAATTTTAAGATCAATAATTTTTGTGTGAACTACTTTTTTAATAAAACTTACTATTTTCGAAAAAAAACCAAAAAACGTCAAATTTTGATCCTTGACCCCGAATAACTTTTTTAGCACACATCGGATTGATGGGACTTTTGACACTGTATTTCTAATGGTGTACCTAAGGTCTCAACCAAAATTTAGCTCTGTCGGAATTTTTGTTATTTGACCACTATTTTATGTCTAATTTGACCGGACTATTAGCTGAACGTTTATGTTTTTCGTGTTCTTCAATCACTTTAATTTTATTCTCTAATGTAAGTGTCTTATGTTTAGAAGTCATTTTTACAAATAGAGTAAAAAGTAAATTTAAAAAGGATTCAAGCACACAGGTGTCTTCAACTCACTTATAAAACTAAACTGAGAAAGAATATTTACATTGTACAGTACCAAAAAGTTATACCTGCGTCAAAAGAATGGTTGGGTAGAAATAACGTTACATTGCTTTATTCGACAGATTTCCTTGAAAAAAGATTAGAGTTAATTGTACCTAGAACTTATGTGCTAATACGGAGCCGCAAAAATAATTCCGTTTTAGTCAGGTTATTTACGCCAAAGGTGCAAGAAAATCATTCCGTTTCCGCGTTAGGCAGGTTTCCGGTTTAGAGTATTATTTTACATAAGAATTATGTTCGTTCCGATATTTTTTTTCCGTTTTTTCAGGTTTCCGGTATATAGAGGGTCCGGTTTAAGCAGGTTTTACTGTAGTTTGAAAACCACTGATCCAGCTATACACAAACGCAAGCTGCGCAACATAACACGTGGTTATATTAAATTTAGTTACGTCAAAGAAGGTATAACTTATAATGGGCGTACATAAGTACAGGAAACGGTTTTCTTTAATTTCTATAAATGTATAGGTAAACCTTTTTCTAATACTTTTTGTAAATATTTTCGATCTCTGGCGTACTACAATTTAATTTTTTATTTGAGGTGTGCAAAACGGACACGAGTATCTTTTAATAAAAATCACATTTAGTTACAAGATTCTAATGGACATATCCAAAAATTTCTTTAAGAACATTGATTGTAGACTTAAACAATACAAATTGCATATTTTATCGAGGATTGGTGTTGAATTATAGATTTACTCATGTTAACATTAAAAGTAGTCACTCATGTCCATTCGAATCTCACCGATTCAATTAAGATATACCTACATTTGTATTTTCTACCTATTTCAGATACCATTTATATTTGTGATAGTTGTGGACGAAAATATACAGCGCTGTGTGGGTTGAGGAGTCATCGCAGATTTGAATGTGGAAAAGAACCTCGATTTTTTTGTCCGGTGGCAAAATGTTTGTACAAATGCAAGCAAAAACAAAATATGAAACAACATTTAAGACAAAGACATAAAATGACGAAACCTGAAATTAGACAATTCGATATTGTTAAGAGAGAGCAGGAGGATTAAATTCGTCTATAAGAAACATGGTGTTAATTGCGCTCCTGTTTCCGCCCAAACTAGGTATAAGAAATAAAAAAAAAAATATGCAGCATCTTTAGACAATTTTCTAGAGATATGCCGAAATGCTTTTTTTGTTAGAATTTAATGAACTAAATAATGTGGAAGACACAATGTTCGTGATAAAACAATACGGTTAAATTTATTAAACAGCTTTTGTGAAACAAATGTTAATACAAAAGGAAAGTAATTGTTGTTGGCCGGTTATACACAGACTAACTGCAGGTAGTCGACCCAGGAACACTGATGGGATTTTGTGTCCTCTTTCTTTGCTTTAGAAAGTGTGCTTTCCGTAAATTCTTGCCTGAGTGGACAATGTCTTTGTATAACAACATTTATTTATTAATTTTTGTTTATATTAGTTTTTTTCTATGATAAAGAGGGAATTATTCGAAATATAGACCGTATTTCAAAATTCTGTTTCGGCACATGCGTGTCAAATTGTCATATGATTTTAAATATCTTTCTAAACAAATGAGGAAACAGAGGCGAACTATACAATGTCAATCAGGGGCGATTTATTTGTATGTTTATGTTGTAGTACCCGTTGCGAAACTTTGATTTTCGAGCGCCATGTGTCAGTAGTGATACATTTCTTCATCTTAGAATAGAGTAAATTTTTGTCGTTACTTTCTGCACGGGTATGGAAAGTGCGGACTTTTGTTCTTCTCCCTTCCACTTTTATCGTATTCTGTATTCTAAAACACAGTAGTTCGTTATAGTATTTACTGCCAGCTTATTTATATAATTACACAATTTTAAAAAACGTGTTAAATTAAAACTTTCTTCATTGATATTTTTTTCCCGAGGCGTTTTATTAATTTTTTGTTGTAGTGAAATATGAAATTTTGGCTTATTATTTACTATAATACGAGTGTTCTCTTAAATGTCATGTTTATACTATAAATTTTATACTTATTTTAGAAGCCAAAAATATTTGTAATCAATGTGAAGGAAGATATATTTCGCAGCAGTCGCTATGGTCCGACCGAAGCCCAGATTCTTTACAAAGTCAGGACCGAAGCCGAGGCCGAAGCCGAGGCCGAAGCCGTGGCCGAGGCCGTGGCCGAGGCCGTGGGCGTGGACGTGGCCGTGGCCGTGGCCGTGGGCGTGGCCGAGGCCGAGGCCGAAGCCGATTGTTCAGCACTAGACATTACCTTCGGCCGAAGCCGTAGTCGACGCCGAAGCCAACGCCGAAGCCAACGCCGAAGCCAACGCCGAAGCCGAAGTCGAAGCCGAAGGTTTAACTTTATTAAGACATTCTGGCATGCTGGCTAAAAACCATAGTAATAGGAATACAAATTGTGTACGAATTATTTCGTATTCTATAAATATACAATATATTTCTATATTTGGGTACCCACCTGTGTCAGGCAACTTGAGCGCGTTTGCATGAGTTCGTATATTTTTGGCCGCCGTTATAAAACTACGGCTTCGGCCAAACCTTCGACTAATTTTTGGCCGTACGGAAGGTGCGGCCGAAGCTGCTATTTTTGGCCGAAGTTGGCCGAAGCCGAAGGTTCGGTCGGACACTAGCAGCCGCTGGTTAGACATAGTAAATATGAATATGACAAGGAACCACAGTTCTCCTGTCCTTACAAGAGGAGATGTTCTTACAAATCTAAAGATAAACCACAGTTTAAAGTAAGGGAATGTTCCCGGGTATGAGACAGGCTCCAGGTATGAGACAGTCAATTATTTTTATTATGCAATGTCAATATGGTGGATCTGATTACTGTAAAGTACTTCTTTGGTCATCAGTCAGTTTTTATACTAACAATGAAATGAATCGACGCATTGCTTATATCAACTGCAAACATCGTATGTGAAATTGCATGGTAAAAACGTTTTTGATTTTTTTCAAAATGTTATTTTTTTCATGAAAAGTCAATTGAATAAGGAAAGTGTAATGTAGGTATAGCATTTAGTGTTTTACTTATATTTTACGATCCAATATTGGATTAGGCCAATATGTGGTTGGAAAACTATTTTTTTTTGTAATTTTCAAAATGTCGTCATTGTCCGGGTATGAGACACAGCATATCACCACCACCCAAGGGTTCCAAAGCAAAAACATCATTTGTATAAAGTTGTTGCCGAACAAATTGAGCGCTGTTAACAACATCTAATGCAATATTTGAAAGCGACCAGTTCATTTGAAGTGCGCAAACGTGTGCAAGCTTCTACATATGAAACATTGCGACTATTATGAAAAGGAAATTGATAAATAAAAATTATGGCTAGCATAAAAAATTAAAATTGTAAAACAGATATGAGGTTTTTACTTTATATTTTACAATTTTTAATGTATTTTTGTAGGTGTCTCATACCTTGATACAAATTTTTTTTATTTGACAAAAAATCGATGCTTAGAAAAATGGTCATAAAATTTTCATGTTAATGGAATCACAAAACTTTCTGCGGATAAAAGTTTCCAACAGTGAATAGAAAAATCGATTTGATTTAACCAGTGAAAAATTTTGGTTCGTAAACAAAACTCGTCTCATACCCGGGTACACTCCCCTACATTTAAAATTAAAACATAGATTGGCTAAATATAAAATTCTGCAATTGTCTAGCGTTAATGATAGTTTGTTATAAGGAAGGAGAAGTTTTCTTTAAAGAAAATAATTTATTTATACATTAATGGTTATATATGAACGTAAACATTTTTTTAATTACACATATGGGTGATTCTCAGATAACTCTGATTTTTTATGTCCAGTATTTTATTTATCATCCAACATAGTTTTTTCTTATTGAGAAATCATTAATATTATAAATCTGATAATTATCTTCAACCTACATTAGGTTTTGGAACATAAGTGATCTTGGATTACTCATAACTTACGAAAATATACTCGAAATGTCACTACAGTGGCATGTCCGATTCTCATTTTTCAAACTAAATGTATAAATTTCTATCGATATTCGATTTGTAATTTAAAAGTTACTTCTCATAACTTAAGTCTAATATATACTCCATTAAATTATATTGCAATTATACGAAAATAATGTTTGGTAAAAGAAATAATCGTCTTTGATTTATGTCCGGGAATTTTATTCAATTTTTAAATTTGATTTGTTTGCCGCCTAATCGCCATCTTAATTTAGTTTCATCCACTCCTTCTGGCTGCATTTTCAGGAGGGACTATTTGTGCAATGTTTACAGCTGTGTATTTATTTTGAAGTTTCAAAAATATAATTAAATTAATTTGTTTTATTTTGAAAAAGGTATGTCATAAAATTACATGCCAATACCGTGGTATTGAAATTTACGGTTATTAATACGATGTTTGAATCAATTATAGTAAATTTTTATTTACTTTTACGTAAATAATCGAAATTATTTAGGAAATTATTTTATTTATCTGCATTATAAAGTTAGGTTCATTTTAAATTCAAATATCATAACCGTGGATGTCACTACCATGGCAAAAATAAGAAATAACTTTTTAATTTATTTTTTCTCAATGTTTTAACTTATTTCTGTATTTATTTGTTATAGTTTTGTTAAAAAATTTTGACAGATTAACAATTGAATGTAAATTTTGCAAAAAAACAAAAAAAAACTGGCGCTCAACAAGTAGCAACAAAGGACTTTCTAAATCGTAGTCTAGCAGAATTTTGGTCAAGTATTAATGTACCAGACCAATTCTATTCAAAAGAGGGATAAAAAACAGAAGTTATGACGTTTAATTTTTTCTTATACCTTATATAGAAAATTTATCATTACAATAAATATTTTAAGGGTAGTCTGGCAAACAGTTGTGTCAAGAATAGGGGCGCCAGACTTAAATTTTTATATTCTACTGATCGAAACTTCTTCGAATAGTAAAACATTGTACTTTTGTCTTCTACATCATTTTTACAAAAAATTAGGAAAAAAAAAACAGTTAGACAAGTTACAGATCGCCGGACAGTTGGTTTATTTTTTGTCGAATATCTAAAAAGTAATAAAGTCCATTTTGTACTTATTTTGGTTCACCACCCTTTTAACGTTCGCCGCTTGGACTATTATATCTCAGTACCGTTGCATTAAAATTTTCAAATTTTGTCATAGTTTTCGCTTCGTTGTAGTTGTAGTAGAACTACAGCACAGGCTTAGTTCTGTGTATAATTGGAGACAGAAAACACCCAAAACACGCGTTTTAAAACATTTTTAATTTCAAAAAAATTTTAGTTATAAAAATCACAGTTATCGAGGAATCACCCATATAAGAATAAGTTTAAGTTTTGTGTTATTAACAACTTCATGGTTCATTTGGTAATAGTATATTGTCTTTTTGTTGAAAACCCTTTTATAACAAGAACAATCTACTTGTATAGTATATGTAATTTTTTAAATATTTAAGTCTAGGATTGTCACTAAATCAGAAATGGACAACCTTTTTCTATGTATGGGCCATATTTAAGAATTGTGAACAGACGTAGGCCGCACACCATTAAGCATATCAGTTAAGTGTCACGCGCCAAGTGACAACAGATTTGTATTTGTTTATAAAATCAAAAAAATTGAATTATATGATTTTAAGTTTTCTCTTCAATAAAATTTTATAATAACTTTTTTTTGTTGCGTGCCGGAGAAAATATTAAGCGGCCGCGGGTTGTCCATCTCTGCACTAAATCCTGTAAAACTAAAAGTAGACTTGTTCCATATTTAGTTTTATTTGTATAACCTTAAGTTACAAAAAATTATTCTTTGTACTACTTTAACTTACTTATACTTTAAAAATTTAATTTTTTTACTAGAATATAAGAATTAATTTTTTTACATTTATGTGACTTGAATACAATAATACAGTCGAACCTCGATAAGTCGAAGTGGAAGGGACACCAAAATCAATTCGAGTTATCAAAAAAAGTTCAGTTAAACACTTACGTATAGGTATATATTGCATTCATTTTTAGCTCCTACCATCAAAGTCTTTCTTTCCTTGCTGCGTTTCCCACTGTAACACTTTTCATTTAAAAAAGTCAAAGTTTTATCCGGTAAGCATTTAAAAAACAAAGCAGTTTCATCGGCGTTAAAAATATTGCTATGTTCATACTCTTGCAGTAATGGTGTTAATACTTTATGCCTCCAAAGTTCGCAATCGTTTTCAAACACTTTCCCCCACATATTACTTTTTGAATGATGAGGTTCCTTTTTTTAAAATTATCCAGCCAATTCTGACTTGCTTTGAAATTATCATAATGTAATAGGCGCGCGAACTCTTCTGATTTTTGTAACAGTACTGGTCCCGGAATCGAAATATTTTTATTACGTGCATACCGAAACCATTCAATCATAACTTTTTTTAGATTGGGAAAAGGAAACTCCTTTAGCCTTTTTCTAGAATGGTGGTCATTTGTATCTTCAGCAGCTACAATTAGGTCTCTGATTTTTAAAATGGTCGATAAAGTGTTTGCGGGAATACCAAAAACTTTAGCTATATCCTTATTTCTTTTGAGTCCACGTTACACTTCTTTTATAAGATTAATTTTCTCCCTTATGCTTAAACTTTTTAATTTTCGTTTACACTTCATGTTAATACGTAAATAATTTTAGAAAAAGTATTAAATTTTTTTAGTTATTCTTTTATAGTCTGTTACAAACTATAAAGAACGTAAAACACATTTGTTAGTTCTCGTACTCGACCAATAACTACCAAAATGAAAACTAAAATGCAAAAATAGTTCATTTTCGTGTAAAATAAACGGTAAAACTATCTTAAAATTAATAACTGTTCATAAGGCATTTAAACATAAATTAGTATTTCAATCCCATTGAAGTGCCGCCGTCGAAACATCTTGTAGTAAAAATCTTTTCATCTTAGTTTACAATAGACATTTTAACCAGCAATAACATCGAACCGACATGTTTTTTAATCCTACCAGGTAGTGTACTTTTATGAAAAGTTGTAAAATTTAACTTCGAATTCTCGAAATATTTACTAATAGAAACTCGAATTTAGGGAATTGTAAAACGCTTCGACTTATCGAAAAATTCGAGGTACCGAAATTCGAGTTATCGATATAAGAATATTAACGTTGAGATAGGCAAGTCCTAGGGAAACAGGTTCGAGTTTGAGTTATCAAAAATTCGACTTATCGGGATTCGACTTATGGAGGTTCGACTGTATATGCAAATGTTTAAGCAAGAATTATATTTGTATTGAGAAATAATAAAGCGTTTATTGCTGCAAGTCATTTAATTTAACTCGAGTAACTCGAAAATTTAGTAATATAAATGGTGAACTGCTCTTCATTTTCTTTAATTTTTTAAATTTGTCTTTCTTGCATTCGTTGGCATCGCATTCGCTGAAACTTAGCGTATTATTTATTTATTTTTAATGTAGTAGACTCATCTTAATTGGCTTTCATGAGAGTTAATTTATTTGAATTCAAGTAGTTAAGTTGAAGCAACTTTACTAATGCAAATTTTACGTGACTTGAACTTTATATTCAAGTGCTTTCAGGTTTCAACGGTGTTCAACTTTTGAACACCTCTTGAAAACTATGACTTGACTTGACAGTCTACTTGCATTCTACTGATTGCATATTCTAATTTTTTGTTTGGCTTATGTTTTTCACTCTACTGGAATACATTTACTTTAATTGGTATGGACTTTAAGTTGCATTCAAGTAGTTTGAAAATTAGTTGAATTCAATTAACTTGGCTAGAGCAAACTACGTTTAATAGTGCAAATAAACTTAAAAGCACCAGATTCAGGATTCGTTTTCTTATTTGCATTAAGAGCATCTTTAAAGGTTCAAATATTTTTAGAATTTCTTCTTCTTTATCTTCACCTTTAATGCAGTTGTTCTCAACTACCCGAGTCGAAATTTAGCGCCGACATTGAGCCTCCTAAAGTCGGACTCATTCCGGACTCGGAGACTCAAAGTAGAGTTTATTCCTATGTTAAATTAGGTCCGATTTTAGACCTCTGTACCCTATTTTGTAATAATAATAATAATAATAATTATATGGATTGAATTCGCATTTAAAATGATTAGAATACTTTTATTTAAAATACGTAGCTAAAGTTTAAAATAACAATTTAAAAATAACAATTACATTAAAAAAAAGAAGAATAATAATCATAAGTATTATTATTAGTATTTATAATAATTAAACTAATATTGCATGTATATATATATTTATTTTGTATTATAATATACAAATACATTGATAGTACAGAATTACCTAGTAACTTTGATAAAACAATATTCAAAATTATAAAATACCTGGATTACTCTGAGATTTTGTAGGATGGGTTTTACTTTCTGAGTCAGTAACTTTTTAGTAAGCTGTTGCTGTTTCTTCGGAATTAAAGACAAATCGGTAAAGATTAATAATAAGAGCGCACTTTTTAGGTTAGGTTGCCCGACCATAAGATTAACTTGACTGGTGGACAGTCATCAATGTATAAGAACACATGTAAATAGGGAGTGTTGCCACGTCTTTTTCATATAGTCGAACCCATTTAATGCCATTCTCATAAATTTAATAGACAAGATTTTAAAAACATTTTAGTTATTAGTATTAACAGTTTTTTATTTAAATATACATATTAATTTGGATGTTAATTAATAAACGTAATAGTGTAATAACCAATGTCAACGCTTAAAACCATACCTTACATAAAAAGTATTTAGTTTACGCGTACTTTATGTGTATAAATGATATGAAAAAATATAAACGTATTCAATTGTAATATAACAGCTAACTTGTGATCAACAAACAAATTACAATATCGAAAACAACTGGCAACGCTGCTCAGCTGATTTCGGTATTTGCAGTTATCGGACTTAGAGGTTCAAAATCACATCTCTTGGGGAATGGTAGGAGCTAGGGGCTAACTGTCGGACCTAGTCGGGTTACAGTGCTATAAATCGGGTCTTTTTCGCACTAGGGGAATCTATATAGGCTCTAAACATCGACTCGGGGATCTATGTAAGCTCTAAATTTCGACTCGGGTACTCACTTATCGGGGTAGGCGTGTTCTTAAGGAGTATTCTAATAACCAAATTAGTTAGATTAAAGTTTTAAAGCTTTAATTTGTTTTTATAATTGTCAAATTAATGTGTTGTATTTTTTTTTAGATGCGAACAAGTACTTTTGGCATAAATGTGGCCGAAAGTATAGATCTAAAACGGCGTTGTCTCATCACATACGTGTTGAATGTGGAAAAGAGCCACGATGTTTCTGTCCATTTTCTGGATGTGGTTATAGGTGTAAAGTAAAATGGAATTTAAAAATGCACATTAAAGCTAAACACAAGGTGGACATAAGTCTGGCAAAAAAACAACCCGAAGTTGAGCTTCTTGGCCTATGATGAAATGTTCTTAAAAAAGCAAGCAAAAAGAACATATTCGGAGATATTTAAAACATAAAACGACTAAATATACAGTTTAAAAATTATGTTGTATTAACAGTAATTAGTTAAACGGAACGTAATAGATTAAAAACAAATGTAGTCCATAGAACTAAATTTATTAGAATTACGTTGTACAGCTTAATATTAAATTGTTTTTGTAGTTTTCAAATAAATGTATTTCAATTTTTTCTAGATATGCGTAGATTTTTTTGCTATAAATGTGGTCGAAAATATAAGTTTAAAATATTGTTGTTACAACACCTATATTTCAAATGCGGAAAGGAACCACAATATTGCTGTCTAACTTTCTGCTGTTGTTATAACACTGAAGGGAAGAGGAATTTAACAACACACATGAAACAGGTTCACGAGGGATTAGACTTAAACTAGAAAAAAAGATCTGTAATACAAAAGTAATCATTTTTTAAGGGCTATATTTATCCCTATATTTAATACATATTCTTCAATTTTTTACTATCCTATGCTTACACGTGTAGCACATATTTATTAGACTGGTTCAACAAAATCTACTATTTTCTTTTTTCAATGTGACATTTTGAATAGTTGTAGGAAGAGAAAATAAGACGCCTGCTGTAATTTCAGCCTTTAACATTTAACATGATATTTAGTGGTTCCTGAACGTAATTTTTCATTTGCCATTTGATTAACATGAGGATTTTTAGTTATTTATGAATTGTGTAGCTTAGTAACATAAATCTTCAATACATATTTTTGTAGGGAATTTATTGTTCTACTACGTTAATCACAAAATATTGTGGGGTTTTTTAATAAAACATTTCAAACTCTATAAAATTCATGGATGTTCAACTTTATTTATTTTTTGCTAAAAAACAACTTACCGAAATACTATGTGTTAGACGAATAAGTAGTGAAACCATTTATAAATGACCCTAAACTGAACAAAAATATACCCCAAGTCTAGTGGTCCTATGAGTCATATTTTCGTGTTAAGGTGTCATCAACTTCAATTTAAAAATGTGCAATAAGTACCTTATCGTTTAAACTATTTTGAAAATTTTTGTTCAGGTCTCTTATAACGATCTCATTAAAGACTAATGTAGAATATTTTTTAAATAAAAAAAAAAAAAACAGTTCTCGCATATATATGGGCCCCACTCTTTTTTAAAAACATACGGGGAAGATGCCGTGTTACGATTTATTGGAAAATTGAAATGCATTTTTTAATTCCAATTTAAAAACATATTTTTTTAGCAAAATTGAAGTTTGCTTAAAATGAATATTAATTGAATGACATGAATAAATTACGATTGACATGCTTTGCCAAAAAAACACAATATTTTGTGATTACCCTAGTGGTGTCATTGTAAATCCAATAAATAGTGAATTGTACATCATTTTAACTTTAATCTTGAATAACTTTTGAAAGAGTTGAGTTATCAAAAAATGACAACAGATCTTTTTTTGTAGGAGATTAAATTCCCTACAGATATATCCATTGGAAATTTATGTACAAAGTCTCGTTAGTGAGCTACAAAATTCAGAAATTCCTAAAAACAATTGCTCATATTAGTTAAATGGAAAATTGCGACCATGAACCATTAACGGCTCAAATTAATAGACGTCTTATTTCCTCTTCTTACTACTATTAAACATGTGACACTGGAAGAAAATAGTCGATTTTTTTGAACGAATCTAATATTTATATTTTCTACTTATATTATTTCAGATGCCCTATATAATTGTACCAAATGCGGGCGAAGATATCGGGTAATGAGCACACTGAGAAGACATTTCAAATACGAATGTGGAAAGGAGCCTCGATTCTCTTGTCCTTTGAAGAATTGTTTGTTTAAATCTAAGCAAAAAACAAATGTTAAACAACATTTAAAACAAAAACATAAAATGTCTAAATATGAAATTCAATAATTGCATAACATTAATACAGATTAGTTGTTAAGAAAAAGATAGTTTTCTTTAAAATAAACATTTGTTTTCGTTAAAAATAGCTATATGAATGTTGACCCTTTTTAAATTAGATAAAGAATGGGTAACCTGGTCTGGTATCGTTATGCATTTGATAACATCCACCTATTTATATGGAAGTTTTAAAGTATTAAATTTTAGGATTGACATTTAATTCTAGAAAGTTTAAAATCACACCTTTTATTTTAAGTAGACCGTCTTAAATTCAAAAAACTTGTATACTTTGCTGTATATGCAATACAGGTATTCGGTTATTTACGGTTTTTTACTACAATATATGAGAATTTTGTTTTTATTTTTAATTAGTGAAACTTAAATACATGGGAAGCATGAATATTTTTGTATAAATAATAAAAATTTAATTGCTTTATTCCTTTACTTAATTCCTTTAACTCAGATTGTTCAACAGCTTCGAAGATAAGTAATTGTATTAATTTACGTATGGCGGAGTCCCTTTATAGGAAGTTGAATTTAAACAACTTTGAAAACTGTCATGACCGATTTTCGTTTTAATACTACGGAATACAACTAATGTGTTGTAATTTTTTTCAGATCTGCATAAGTATGTTTGCCAGACATGCGGCCGAAAGTATATGTCTAAAGTGGCGTTGCATAATCACGTACGTCTGGAATGTGGAAAAGAACCACGCTATTTCTGTCCACTGTATGGGTGTGGTTATAAATCTAAATTAAAAGGGAATTTAAAACAACACCTGGAGTGGAAACACAAGATGGCCGTAGATAAGAAAGGCGAAAGAACTTATAAAGGTAATTATTCATTTCTAAGTGCACAAGCATAGCTATACCGAATACCCAGCTATTCATACTTAAATTTTTGGCCACTTTATAATTACACCGATCAATACGAATCCTGGGTCTGGGCTCTAGATGTCAAATTTTGATTTCTTCCACGTAACTAATAAAACAAAGAATAGTTTTATTAGATAAAGTTTGCTTTTGTGGAACCCAAAACGATATTTTGGATTTTAAGAAAAATTACCTATTTTCTCAAACATTTATCGTAAACAACAATTAAACAAACTTAAGTTTTGCTTTTATATTACTTTTATCCAAAAATAATAATTTCTAATTAACTACAATTGGGAAAGAATTGATAGACACAATTTAAAAATGAATATTTTACATATTTTCTCTCTGTTTGTATGGCCTTTCTCGTATCAAACGCCGAAACGTAATTTCCGATTATGCTCTTATTATAAAGTTGTTCAAAGTCTATCACAACTTGATAAAAACGTTCTTCTTGATTTTCTGAATAGGTACCCATATTATCGTTGAATTGGTCCAAGTGAGTTGTAACATATGCACAATTCTGTGGCCCATGAGTTTATACCAATTTCTTATAATTCTCAGTTCGGTTGGTTTGGAAAAAACTATGAAATATTGCTTTAAGGTTGTACGGGCTTGTGTTTCGCGAGTATTAAGTAACTGTGTAAATTCGTCACTGGTCATTATTTTCTTTATTTGTGGTCCGACGAATATAGCCGCTTTCACTTTGGCTTTGAATAATTTCGGGAAAAAGTTTTTCAAATATTGTATCTCTAGGCACTACAATTGGTTTCCGTTAGACATTATATTTCTATATCTGGAACTCGGCATGGACCATGTATGCTGTCGGTAAAGTACTAGGTCTGCTGAAGAGCAGACAGCACATTTGTCCCGTAAACATAGGTAGCTAGGTTATTTAGTTTACGCCCTTGCATTTCCACAAAAAAAAACAACCATTTTAAAATCCCTTATTGTTGGCCAGTTTTTCTCTGTATACTTCATAGGTTCTAGCACCATTTTCTACTATCGTAATTTTCTTTGCCCATTACAGAATGTGCCAAGGGAAGACAAGGCAATTTCTTTCCATTGTGAGGGACACCTTTTAAGCATTTTGAAGACCTGTCGATGAAAAGCTGCCAGTCAGAAGGTATAGGAGTCCAATTTCCTCAAACAACGCGAAAAATACAAAAGCAAACTTTATCTTCTTCTAGTCTAATATATAAAAATGAATTGGCAAGTGTTAGTCTGACTAAAACTTGAGAACGGCTGGGCCGATTTGGCCAATTTTGGTTTTGAAATATTTGTAGAAGTCCAAGGAAACTATAGGTGAGAAAATATGAAGAAATTTCAAGAAAAATAACAAGAAAAACAACAATTTTATTTTCCCATACAAACTGATCGTATTGTAAGAGTGTTTTTTTTATCAGTCACGTTTTATTACCAATTAAGATCCTAAGAAAATAAAACAAAGCCGGATGTTGTCACAAATGAACTGCTTACATATTAAATTTGGAGTATTTATATTAGTATGTTTTTGTATTACATATTATTATTTGATGCTTTCGAATCGTGTTAGAATTTTATATTTATTAATGAAGAGCTCATACAATTTTGTATTTTAAAGTTACTACATACGGTAATGTAATACATTTTTAGAAATGCTTCCTAGAACAATAAAATGAGCATAATAATACATGAAGTGTGTTTATAGTATTAAAATTTGTTTATTATATGTTAGATGAAATATTCTTCTACTCGATTTATTTATTTTGATTAAAATATAATTAAAAATGTTTACGCAAATAAAATCTGTAACACAAACACATTGAAAGAGGCTGTGAAAGAGTTCTTGGAAATCACAATAACCGTTTAGTTAAAAAACCTAACCTGTTGATTTTTTTTTGCTTATATTACACTACGATAAACGGGCTTTCAGAATCTGAAAAGTTTTTCAAGATTCGTTCACAAATAACCGAGCTACAATTTATCAAATTTAAAATTTAGAAAAAATAATTAGAAGTAGGACCCTTCGAAACCGTTTTTCTCGATAATTTCAAATAGCACGCCTATGGTTTTTTGCACCTATCGGAAGCGGAAAACTCTGGCAAATCCGAATTTGTATAGTTTTTAAATGACCCTCTACAAATAACGGCGTTACAATTTTTTAAACGTAAACTTTTGGTGCTACAAAAATGTACCTAAAACTTCAATTTTAATTTCTCCAGAAATTCGTAAAAATTTACGGTGTTGAAGGAGAAGCAGGGAAGAATGACCCCGGCTATGTCGGTTTGGGGTCTATAGAAACGTACCGTAAAAATTTCAAGCAAATCCATTATATAATTTTTTTTCTCATATTTAGCAAAGGGGTTAAGCCAACGTTCTCAAACTGAGAAGTGCGTCATATGATTAAATATTTTAGAAGGGAGGCGAGGTTACATATAGTTTGGAAACCGCTGTCCTAATGCCTATTGGACTCAACATTGATCGCAACAAACGAAATATTGATAATAATAAACGAACAAATTGTAATGCTTTTGTATTGGGTGGACCGATTCAAAGACAGTTTGGACACACTAAGCGGTTGATAACATTATCCGTGATCACATTAAGTGGCGTCTACTGTATTTGTATATACATATAGGTATATATTTGTATATTACCGTTTCACTCCAACACCGTTCAACCCATAACCATGAAAATTGGCATGTATATGTATTTTTTGTGGAAATAGTGTATGCGTATTTTATTTTTTGGTTTTCTGCTAATTTTTAGTTATTGAATTTTGACACATTATTCAATTCTGAGGCGGTACGAAGTTCGCCGGGCAAGCTATAATTAAATAAAATAAGAAATAAATTCATTAATCTTAATGGCTGCTAGAGCAACAAACAAATATATTCTTTTTGAAAAGCGTCGCAAAATTACAATCTGTAAAGGGAGTCCCAGTATAAAAAAGATTGGGAACCCCTGACATAGGCTATATTGTATTTTGAAAAAAATTAGTTTTTACTTCGAAATTCGCAATACCCGTGCGAAGCCGGGCGAAACAGCTAGTAAGTAATATAATAAAGGAATTTGGGTTATTATTTGATGTATAGTATTAAAATTAATTTTTTTTTAAATAAAACCTCAATTTTTTTTGTTGACGTGTGATATATGTACATTGTACATGTTTATATTTATATTTTAGATGGCCCATACATTTGTAATAGATGTGGACGAAAATATAGTGCGAAAAACTCGCTGTATAGACATTCTAAAAACGAGTGCGGAATGGAATCTAAGTTTACTTGTCCACTAAAGAAATGTTCATACAAAGGCAAACGAAAAGAACATATTCGTAGACATTTAAGACTAGTACATAAGATATCTGCATACGAAATGCAAAAATTATCTGTTGAAAAAATAATTTGTTAGATGGGACACTAATTAGGTTTACCATCTTAAATTTCATTTTGTAATTAATTATTAATTGTATTTCTTTATTAATAAAAAACAAATTACAAATTTATAATGTTTATAATCTCGAAACGCACGATGGTCAACAAATTAAAGAAAACTTCCGGTACACTGGTCAAAGACTATGTGGTCCAAAATGAAAGGAAAAAAAGAACAAAGTATTTTCATACAATGAGCCCCTTGACCATGTCGCCCTCCCTTTATATTTTTAATGAAAATAAAATTAATGTTAGAATTCTTTCAGCTGGAATAAATACGGGTAATAATCAAATCGTCGAACTCTGCCAAAGGGTATAGCCGGATAAACACTTAAAATTTGCCCCCAGTGATTTCTAAAAATCTATATGGTTGATCGATTCCTTATTCAAAAAAAGTATTTATTTCTGAAAATTTCAGCTTTTAAACCCAAAGGGTGGCGCCATAATTCAATAAAATGTGTTTTTCAGTATTTATTTTATTATAACTATTCTACTGAATATTTTTAAACCAATTTTTTTTGGTAAGAACTATAGAAAAGGGACGTTAAAAAATATTTTTTTTTGTAAATTTTTAACTATTTCTTTTTGTTTAAAAACAATAAAAAAGTTTTTATTGTTATATTTAAATATGTTCCTTAAATATGTCACTCACGAATTTTTTTCAGACAAGCCCTCTATTACCCTTTTTTACATGGTAAAATTTTCAACTTGATCCATTTGGTGCAACACAGTCAAAAAAAAATAAAATCGACCATATTTCGCTGAGTTGATGAATGAGGACAGTATTACATATGAAACTTCAGTAGTGTAAAAAACACAGCAAATATTATAAAATTATAAGTAAAATGTCAGGCATTACTCAATATTTGGCTAAAATAATAAGACTTGCCGAAATTTTAAGTCGTTTGTTTACAGATGAAAAAAGTAAATGTTGTAGTGCATAAACATAATGAAGTGAATTAACTGACGTTATTTACAATTTTTACAAAAATTTCTCATATTTTAATTACAATGGATTTCAGTTATAACCACTTCGGTTATAACAACTTTGTTGTTATAGCGGCTTAACACCTACGTTACTTGAATTTCAAGTATTCGTCGTTGTAAATTCATTTGGCAATAGTGACTTCGAATGTAACGCCGAATTCGGGTATAGTGATTGGTGCTAATGAGTCATTTATAACAAATTCCTCGAAATCCCAGCCAAATATGACGACCGAGTCCAAAATGACATAAACATTCCTTCATAAAATCATTAAGTTTTTTTATCTCCTTATTTTTCACAGAAAAGCTTTTTCTTACCCTTCTTTACACGATAAAAGTTTTCAACTTGATCCATTTGATGCAACACAGTATTAAAATAAAAAATCGTTTTTTTCATATTTTTTTGGACAGTTATTCACTATTTAGTGCTAAAATATTTATTTTTATTTAAAAATATATTAATAATGTATTATACATTTTCATGTTAATTATTATGTGTTAAGGATGTACGAGCAGGGTACCGGGTGGGGATAGACCTCTCCGGGCGCGCGGTAAAGAGGTTATGGCCCCAGCATTGCGTATGGCAACACTGTGATTATTATGATTATTAAGGCAATGTTATCAGTAAATTCAAAATAAACGTTGAGTGTAACACGTACGAATATATAATTATGGAAGGTGAAATGAAATAGAAAACTATCTATCGGGATGAAAATTTACCAGAATTCCTAAAATTAGGTTAGCATTTTTGACACGTACTTTGCTTTAATGGTCTGTAGTGTTGCCATTTAGTTTAAGAGATAACAAAAGTAAGCTAATTTTCGTAAATATCTTTTAATTTAGTCGGTTTAGTACGGTTTTTTATTTTTTTTAATATCTTTATGAATGTCTTAACTTTTAATTAGATAGTTTTATTTTCATATTCTGGGACGAATTTGGGTGAAAATTATGAAAACATGTGGTCTATCCGTCACTTTGCCATAGGACTAATGTTAAATATGCTTACTTTTGAAATCAATTATTTCTTTAAATAGTCGGTTCACTCTCTTCAAATTTTGAGAATTTGATTAGACATATTTAAACTACATACAAAAAAAAATCAAGCATTTTGAGCCAAATGACTTTCGTGCTCGTACATCCTTAAGTAATATAATAAAAACAAAATTTACGATTTTATAAGTTATATTATTTGTATTAAATAAAGTAATTTCACAGAAAATATAGATCATTAAACATTTATGTTACGCCGCTATAACAACAAAGTGGTTATAACTGAAACCCATTGTAATTAAAATATGAGAATTTTTTTGTAAAGCTTGTTGTAAATAATGTCAGTTAATTCACTTCATTATGTTTATGCAGTATAGCATTTACTTTTTTCATCTGTAAACAAACGATTTAAAATTCCGGGAGGTCTTATTATTTAAGCCAAATATTCACTAATGCCTGTGATTTTATACGTATCTGGTTAATAATAAATTTTACTTATAATTTTATATTTGGTGTATTTTTACACACTGGAGTTTCATATGTAATACCGTCCTCATTCATCAACTCAGCGAAATATGATCGATTTTATTTTTTTTGACTGTGTTGCACCAAATGGATCAAGTTGAAAATTTTACCATGTAAAGAAGGACAATAGAGAGCTTTTTTAAAAAAAATTCGTGAGTGACATATTTAAGGAACATATTTAAATATAACAATAAAAACTTTTTTATTTTTTTTGAACAAAAAGAAATAGTTAAAAATTTACAAAAAAATATTTTTTAACGTCCCTTAAAGATAGTTCTTACCAAAAAATTTTGGTTCAAAAATATTTAGTAGAATAGGTATAATAAAATAAATACTGAAAAACACATTTTATTGAATTATGGCCCCACCCTTAGGGTTTAAAAGCTGAAATTTTCGGAACATATTTTTTTTGAATAAGGAATCGATCAGCCATATAGATTTTTAAATATCGCTGGGGGCAGATTTTAAGTGCTTATCCGGCTATACCCTTTCAAGTCGATAGGGGTTACAGGTTTTGCATTCCAAATTCGCACTTTTGCAAATCAAATTTACCATTTTACAAAAGATTGAATTAATTATGTAAAAAGGCGAATTTGATTTGTAAAACAGTGAATTTGGAGTGAAAAATCTGTAATACTGTGCTAGATGATCGTCTATAAGAGGCGGACAAATAGACGTATCTTATAAGGGTTTCATTTTTATCTTTATGGGGTATGAATTGCAGATAAAAAAGTTTTTAATAAAAGTAAGTAAATATAGGTACTGTAGGTAGACAAGTACACCTTAATGAAGAATTAATAAAACTGAGTATTATATCCACTTTTCAATTTGTATTTAAAAAACACCACTGCCCCAGCGATTAGCTGCAGTGTATGACCGAAACAATCGAACAAAGATTCGAATGCAAACAAGACATTACCACCTTAATTTTAGGCATAGTGTTTGATGGTTTAAAATACAAAACACTACGTCTTCAATCATCTGAGTACATTATATCCATATTGTTAACGTTCCTAGAAAATTGTACATTTACAGTAAAGATACAACCAAGTTTATCAACTACTAGAACTATACCTACAGGGGGGCCACAAGGGAGTATTCTAGGCCCCATCTTATTTAACATCTACATATACGATTTTCCTGTTCCCTATGCAAATCTAGCAATGTTTCCAGATGACACTGGCGTGCTAACTAGAGATCAAAATTTGGAGCATAAAATCGCTGTCACTAATATCCTAATATCCTGAGTACTCGGTTGACTTTTACGGAATAAAGACGGGTCAATCGCTGCTCTCTTATCGATAGGAGCCGGGCGAGTGATTACAGTTAAGCGCACGCGATAGATATCGCGGTGACAATAGTTCAAGTTTTTCAAGTTTTTTTAAAAATTAATCCAACTCTAAATCCATAATAATATTATAAACGTTTATGCTGCACAATGTTCCCAGCCGGAACTTTTCCCGGTTCATCCAGGAGTCCTCCGAAAAGCTGGAACCATCCTCAAACGATGCAAAGTCAACCACCGCCAACATCTAATTATTTAACTCAGATAAGTCTAGCACAATTAAATTCGAACTTTCCTCCTGCGTACCGCAATCAAATACCAACACATCCACCAATCCAATATCTAACTCAAATCCCCTTCTCAAGCACACCCACCCCAGATAATGCCGCTACAACAGATTTCTCTCAACCGCCACAAATTAGTCACCCCAATGAAACAGAGTATAATGAAGAAATGAGCACAGAACAAGAAAGCAATGCTAACCAACATCCCTGGCAAAAAATTACTAAGAAACGAAAATTTACACGTTTATCCAAATCAACCGAAGATATGTCGGAAATTATCACAACAAATAAATATCAGGTTCTCACTGAAACCGAGCCCAACGTCCAAAATATAAATAACTCTAACGCAACTAACGTACAAACCTCAGACCCCAACCCTCCACCTGTATGGAGTTACTGATTTTAACGCAATGATTGACAACCTAAATCAAGTAATCGAAGCGGAAAGATTTTATTCTAAATCATTATCCAACAATACTGTAAAGATCAACACAAAAACCATTGATGCATACAGGAAGCTGGTCACTCACTTACGCCAAGAAAACATTATACACCATACCTGTCAGATTAAACAAGAAAGTGCCTACCGAATTGTGGTACGCGATCTACACCACTCAATTCCATCACAAGACATCAAAGATGAATTAAGTCAACTAGGACATCCTGTTAGAAATCTAGTAAACATTAGACACAGAGTTAGCAAGGAGCCATTGCCAATGTTTTTCGTAGACCTCGAACCCCAGCCTAACAACAAAGAAATTTATAATGTACAATTTATCCAACGCACCAAAGTAAGAATCGAAGCACCCCGAATCAAGAACACCATAATACAATGCATACGCTGCCAAGCGTATGGTCACTCTAAGGCCTACTGCACAATACCCTACAAATGTGTTAAATGTGGAGGATCTCACGACAGTAAAACTTGCAAAAAGATCAGGTGCACTCCTGCTACATGCGCCTTGTGCGAAGGTGACCATCCTGCTAATTATAAAGGATGCACCGTTTACAGAGACTTAAAAACTAAAAATATGCCAAGACAATTAAATACCCAAACTCCTATCACCAATACCAATCCCATTCAACCCCTACCAACTACTCATCAGCCCTCGTATAATCCTCTTCACACCTTTCCAACCTATTCTCAAGTAGCACCCAGAACTAGCCATAACGATGATATCGCAGACAAATTAACAATCTTCCTAGGCGAATTCAAAAACATGTTTTCCCTACTAATAAACCAAAACAGCATGGTTTTAAATATGCTAACCACGTTAATTAACAAACTTACTCAGTAATGACTAATTGGGTTAGAATAGCGGCTTGGAACTCAAATGGTCTCAAAAATCACATTCCCGAGGTAACATAATTCCTAAATCACAACAAAATCGATATATTACTCATATCCGAAAGCCACACTACATCCTACACAGCTATAAAAATACCACATTACCAAGTGTACTATGCTAACCATCCGGATGGAACTGCACATGCAGGGTCAGCAATCTTAATTAGATCTCCAATTGACCACTATCAGTTACCACCCTACGTAACAAACAAAATTCAATGTGCTCTGCTTAAAGTCAATTTGTTCCCCTGGCCGCTCACTATTGGAGCTATTTATTGCCCGCCCAGACATTCTATCTCTTCCGACGAGTTTCAAGAACTTCTATTTCCACTCGAACATCGCTTCCTAGTAGCTGGCGACTGGAACTCCAAGCACACTGCCTGAGGTTCCAGATTAACTACACCCAAAGGGCGAGCACTTCTTGCTACAATACAACAGCATAACTTCAGATATATGTCTACTGGTGAGCCAACCTATTGGCCAACAGATCTGCGTAAAATCCCTGATCTACTGGATTTTGCCGTCACTAAGGGTATCTCCGATATATACAGCAAAATTGAAGGTAACTTTGACCTTGCCTCAGACCACTCCCCGATCATAATAACACTGAGTACCAGTACTATATGGCAAATCCCACCACCTAGGCTTTGTAGTACTAAAACGAACTGGCAACATTTCCAGCAATATATCAACACCAACATACAGCTAGGACATAAAATGCACATACCTAACGAAATTGACGAAACTGTAGAATACCTCACACAACTTATCCAAAAAGCCGCTTGGGAAGCCACCCCGTTCCTACACACAAGTGCACCCCCATTCGATAATATACCACTACATATTAAACAACTAGTAGCAGAAAACGCAGAGCTTGTGCAACGTGGCAAAGAACTAGACATCCCAGACATAAAACCTTATTCAACAATCTCACCCACCGACTCCACGCTGCCATCCTAAAAAACAAAAATGCAAACTTTAATTACTATATTTCTACACTTTCACCGGAAGATTACACTAACTGGAAAGCGACCAAAAAGCTTAAAAGACCTATTATTCAAATATCACCCATAACAAAACCAGATGGCACCTGGGCTCGCTCAAATGAAGAAAAAGCAAACACTTTCGGGGGCCATCTTGCACAAGTTTTTACCTCATTTCCACCTACTTATATTGATTTCAATACAGAGATTGAAGACTCTCTTAACTCACCTGGACAGTTATTGTTACCCTTGAAGCCTACATCACCTGCTGAGGTATACAGAGAAATAAAGCTCACTAGCTCTTTTAAAGCTCCTGGCTATGACCTTATAGTAGGGAAGCTTTTAAAATTTCTTCTTAAAAAAGCAGTAGTACTCATAACAACAATCTACAGTCGCATACTTGCCCTTTCCCACTTCCCTACCCAATGGAAATTTGCCGTTATAACTATGATTCCTCAGCCTAGTAAACCTCTACAAGAAGCTGCTTCCTACCGACCAATCAGCCTGCTACCCTTACTATCCAAAATATTCGAACGACTGTTGTTACGCCGAATCAAAGATCTAATTCCGTCTGAAGAACTAATTCCCCCTCACCAGTTTGGCTTCCGCGAGGGACATTCAACCATACAGCAATGCCATCGAATAGTCGACCACATCAAGGAAACTATCGAAGGAAAACAATTCTGTGCTTCAGTATTCTTAGATGTTCAACAAGCCTTCGACAAGGTGTGGCACTGCGGGCTATTACACAAAATTAAAATAAAGTTACCTCACCAAATTTTCCTCCTTCTTAAGTACCTCATACAAAGACACTTCCGAGTTGAATTCAAGGGAACTTTCTCTATCTACCAAACCATTAACTCGGGTATCCCGCAAGGAAGCGTCCTTGGTCCCTTCCTATATTTGCTGTATACAGAAGATATTCCCACTACTGAGAACACTTTAATTGCTACTTTTGCTGATGATACAGCAATTCTGTCATCCGCAACTGACTCGAATCAAGCATCTGAAATGCTCCAGGCCCACCTAAACCTCCTAGAAGGCTGGCTCGACTATTGGCGCATTAAAGTGAACGGCAGTAAATCTGCACAAAGTACCTTCACCACTCGACATTCTACGTGTCCGCAAGTCACCATCTACAGACAACCCATTCCAGTAAAAACCGAGGTGAAGTACCTAGGACTTCACCTCGACCAGCGCCTCACTTGGAAAGCACACATAAAAGCCAAGAAACAGCAACTAAATCTGAAGACAAAAACTATGTACTGGCTAATTGGACGGAAATCCCGACTGACACTTAAAAGCAAACTTTTGCTATATAAAACCATCTTAATACTCATATGGTCCTACGGGATTAAACTATGGGGATGCAGTAAGCCTTCCAACACCAAAATATTACAGAGCTTTCAATCGAAGACATTACGCGTCCTAGCCGATGCACCTTGGTATGTTAGCAATCAAATCCTCCACCACGACCTCAAAATTTCATTTATCTTGGAGGTCATTAAAAAACATGCGATCAAAAGCAGGATGCGCACCTTAAATCATAGCAGCCCACTCGTCAACAACCTCTACACCCGCCAGCCCTTGAATAGAAGATTGAAGAGACAATGGCCAGAAGACCTTATTCAGTAAATCGTGGAGACCCGTCAATGGATGGTGCCCCACTCATGCCAAAGTTCCACATTACATCATTTACTTAATACTTTTCTATTGAAGTAGATTGTAAATTTGCAGACGTAATAATAAAAAAAAAAAACTAATATCCTAAGCAGATGGCTCAATCAATGGAACTTATCAATTAATCTTTCCAAGTGTATTGGGAAAATATTGTCACTTAGAATCATCAAAAATTCGTCGTTAATTACAATTAATGGTCATATTGTACAGGGAATGTCAAAGACGTCCCCGTGAAACATCTGGGTGTCTATCTCGATATTTGGTTTACATGGTAATACCATATAATAAAAAAGCAAAATGGGAGCCATACGCATTTAATCCAACTCTACCTAATCATAAAAAAAAGTCCACTATGATTCTGTACGGATGTGTGATATTGGCCAACACTTTAAAACTCAAACTGAACCGAATTCAGAACCTACAAAATAAAGTTCTCCGAACATCCGTCAATGCCCCGAGGTTCATAACTAATCAATAGCACCGTTATGAAATAAACCTCCCCACAATTCAAGAACAGAATATATAGTTGACTAAAACTTTTCATGAAAACTTTACCTACTGCTGTGGTGCCACCTTTTATGAAATAGACGAAGGAAGTTTCCATATATGTTTAAAGCGCAAGCTATCTCGAGACATACCGAAGTGGTAGTGACGATGACTAATGTCAGTTGATATTCAATTAACAGTGTGATAAAACAGTAAATTCAGACGGCTCTCGACACAGTTTATTTCGTTGTGGTTATTAAGCACCATTCTGTCATCTCACTTTGCTATGTATTCATTGTTTAAAATATCTTGTATAACAATTGTTGAGCAGATATAATCCCTAATTAAAAAAATAATAATAAAATAATATTCCAGCAATACTTATAATACTAAACAATATTGTCATCTTCCTAAAATATAACGTATTGTGTAAGGGTTGAAAGTAGTTAGTACCAAAACTCAGGGTTAGTTTTCTTATGCGTACTAGCATCTAAAAGGTACGTACATTTGTAAAGTTTTAGATTTAGGTTTTAGACCTTAATCTTAATTAAATTTTTTTTATACTTTTTAAATAAATGTTTTCTAATTTTTTCTAGACATGAACAAGCATTGTTGCCATAAATGTGGTCGAAAATATAAGATGAAACAAGCGTTGTACCAACACCTACGTTTTGAATGTGGAAAAGAACCACAATTTTTCTGTCCTGTTTCTGGCTGTAGTTTTAAAGCTAAACTAAAAGGGAATTTAACAAAACACGTAAAGGGGAAGCACTTTCTAATATAAACAAAATAAATAACTTCATTAAAAACAATAGGTAATTACATTTTCTAAAGGCTCAAGTATGATTACAATTAATATCTTACAATTATATCTAATCTGTATATGTTTATATTTTATATTTATTTGCAGGTGCCATATATATTTATAATAATTGCGGACGAAGATATGGTTTAGGATTACTGCGTGGAGGCATTGTAATTATTAATATGAAGAGGAACCCGATTTTTTTCTCCAATGGTCAAATCTGCTTGCAAAAGCAATTGAAAAGAATACATTAGACAGCAATTAATAACATTAACTATGTATTAAAATAAAAATTACTAGACTACGTCAACTGTTATAAATATAAATAAAAATCAGGTTTACCTTCTTTATTATTATTAAGTTCATTGTTTGTTTTATAACAATTTGTGTGGATCTATTTTAGAACAATAACAGATATTACTTATTTATAATTTTTATAAAACAGAAACAAAGGATGATCAGTAAATGAATAAAAAGTTTCATTTTATTAAATTAAACTAATCTATACAGTATTTCTATGTTATGTCATTGATAATTTTTTCTATACTTTAGTTTTTTTATACTATAACTAGCAAAATCCGCTTCGCGGATTCGGCTATACTAAATTGCTTCGCGATTTTGTGTAATGTATTTTTGTGAAATTAATTTGATTATTTTATTATAACAATTTACTTAATTGGTTCGAACGAGAGTTGGGAATATTAATAGTCGGTCACTTATTTGAACAATTAAAATTTATTTAACAAAAGAATTAAAAAATCACCTATATCAATAATTAAAATACCAATACATTTACTTAATAATTATTTAGCTTACTAACTCATTTACTTACAGTTTAACACACTACACTAATTTATTGACAAACTTTTATTTATTTATTTTCACCGCTCGTGTAGATCGCTTTGAATTTACCGAGTGCCAGCTGAGTAGAGAACTGAACTGATTAATACCGCAGTCGGGCCCGCTTATATGTATATTTTATTATTAGTATCGGTATCACAGCTTCTGGAGATGTCGAGAGAATTGTCCGCTTTGAACGATACGCGGCGTTCAAGGACTCGGACTCGCTATACGATAGATCATTCTCGAGCGTTAGATTAGTATAATATATCGCCTTTGCTAGAATATTTTAACTGCTTTGCGATTAAGACCTTCGGTTCATGCAAGGTGTTATACATTTTTACAAACACCCAAAAAAATTGGGAATGGTGCGAACAGATCGAAATCTATTTGTGAATTAAAATAAAATTAATTCTCTTACAATTATTCAAAAAACTTTATCAATTTTGTGTGCCGCTTAAGAATGAAATAAATGGCAACTACTTTTCTATTTTCTTTGAAAATAAACGTGATGGCGTTTAAGGCATTCGACTCCTTGGAAAAGTATGTCAAAAAAACTTTTCAATTAACTATAAAACTAAAATATTTACAAAGTTTCCTATTTATTAAATAACAATTAAAACAATTTTTTCTTAAACAAAGTTACATTAAATTGGTCATACTTACACTTCAAATGCCACCGGAAAGAGGTTTTTTTATTGGATTGTGAAGTGCCGCTTCTGGCAGGTGTCGAAGGCGAATTCAACCTCGAAAACAAAAGTTCTGCCTATCATTTGTGATCGGCAAGCTCTGGGGGCATTAGAAATTTTTTTTGTGTTCTAATGCTGCGTCGTATCTGGCATACCACAATTTTATAGCTTTTGCCATTATCCTTCTATGCGTTTAAAAACACACGTTTTTGTAGTAAAAAATACCGGAGGTTGGGTTTAGACATTTTCCTTGCTGGCATTTTTATACTGTATACAAAAGTTTTTCAATGGTGTAAGACAGCTACAGTTGAATACGGCGATCACTTCTAGAAATTTTTTGATTAGCTTTACCTTTGCCTGGTGCCTACCCTTGCCAACGGAATTAACATGAATATCGCTGAAATTTTAATGTAATTGAAGGGTAAAACTGAAACTTTTGTTGTTTTTTTCTTTTTTTTTACTAAATATTACTATAAACTAATTGTTTATTTACAGATAATTCTAAATATGTTTTAAAATTACTGAGTATGGTTCTTGTACAACTTAAAAATATAAAACAACGTATTGATCCAAGTTGTCAATCATCTACAATTAGCGCAAATATGGAAGAGATTGCTAAATATTTCCCTATCGAGAGCAAACAAGAGGTGGATCATTTGGAGAAATTGTTGAACGTTAAAAAAAAAGAAGATGAATTCGTAAGTAGTCACTAGTCATCATCATTACTGCTATTAATAATAAAGATAATGATAACGATCATAACTATAATGTTAATTCAAATTTAGTTGAGTTCATAATAGTATATGTACCTATAAATAATTCTGGTAGATGTCATGGAGGTTTGAGCCATTTAAGGCACACCAAATGTGCTGCGTCGAAATAGCACTGATTTAGCTCTGTGATTCATATTCAATACTATTACTAAAGAATTGCATTCAAACAGTGTTTTGGTTTTTTATTGAAAGCTAATGAATATCTGACACTTGCTTAACTCCATATTGTGAGCTTCTATCATCTGTTTAACCATTTTACAATGGAAAAATCAAGTGTAATAAATTCTAAAGTAATTATCGAATACATTAAATTTCTTGTAATATAAAATAATATATTATATACGAATCAATTATTTCATAATAGTATCTCGTGATTACACTACTTTGAATTATAGCTATCCTAATTGTTATTATTTTAATTTATGATCTGTTTTAAAATAGTACTTTGTGGTTATCGATTCTGTTACGATAAATACATACCATATATAGCGATTTTTATAATTTTTTTGCAGAAAACTTATGTGTGCAGAATTGGTGGGAAAAACGGAGCAGATTTTATGAAAAATGTATTCGCTGTAATATATGACGATAAGTTTGCTGCTGAAAATACATGGATGGGGAAAAAAAATAAACTGAACTTGAGTGAACTTAAATTAAATAAGATTGTCAGAGGTGTGTATACGTTTCCCTATAAATTTACAAATACTGAATTATTAAACAATTGCCGTTGTTACATTTTCAGATGTCATTCAATCAAAGTTTTCTGGCTTTACTTTTAGTCATTTTGCCCATGAGGCAGGAGAGTGGTTCCGACTGGGAGCTCAACGTTACAAGCGTAAAAGTAATAAGTCTGCGCCTGCAACAGAAAATTAGATAAACAAATATTGCATACGTTATTATATAAATTTCTAAATATATAAGTATTACATAATAATTGTTTTTATATTTTCAGGTGTTATTAAAATATAATATAAATATTGCATTAATAATACGTAAAAGTATTATATAAGATTTAGATAAAAAATGATGTTACTGAGAAATCACCATTACACAGCCTAAATATAAAATATTCATTCATTTATGACGTAAATATTATATTCTAATTATATGGCCGCTGTATCACCAATATAAGATGTATGTCACATTTACCTCCATTATGTTATGTCACAAGGTTACGTAAATGAGTGTGAATTTGTGACTCAGAGATTACTAACGGTTTACGTAACCCAAAGTTTTTGGTTCTGTAAATGTGACGTTTCCGTTACGTTAGTGCGTTTGCAGGGCAAGGCTGAAGTATGAAATTGGACATTTAATTAATTTTACGGAAATACTACAACGTTTGTTTATACCAGGTTTACTCTAAAAAACTTCATATTCGAATGAAACAGTTTTGTAAATTTTTATAAATACGTTGTTTTTTATTAGTAATTTTAATATTCGTTTTAAAAAAGTTAATTGTATTTGTTTTTATAACATGTATGTGTAACTATTAATAATTTAAGAGACTACAGGGCATATAGTAAACAAATATGGAAAATAATTGGTTAGGTTGATTGCATATTGATATTAAGGCGACCATCTTAAATTCAACATAGCGGTTCGACCATAAGAGGGATTAGTTTTCGAATGTCACGAAACTTTATTATCATAGAATTACCTATTTTTTAAATGATAATACTCACCTCAGGTGCGACCTGTAATTTTGTATGCATAAACATTTTCATAGAATAAAATAAAATAAAGAAAGAAAATGTATTTTTAAGCCAGATTATTTGGTAATTTAGTAAGATAAATGTGCGGTGTTTACGGATATTTTTTTTTCTACAGATTTTTACTAAAAATAATAAAACACTTAAAATATCAATTCAAAGTATAGATTTTTAAATGTCGATCAAGAATTTCTAACATTTTTCAGTTCATTAAATATTTTTGAAGCTGTCGTGCAACTTTTAAATATGAGAATTAAATATTAATTTTGTTTTTTCTTTTAATTCAAATTAGAGTGATCTAAAACATACCACGAGATCGAAAAATAATGAAGAAAGAATTGAAACCTTGATACTTTAATTTACGTAGGAGAGAGTAACCTATATTGAACCGGTGCTTAAATTGTACCAATTCTGTATTTCTACCAATTAACACTATTTTTTTACATTGGCAACAAAAAAAGAGACAAACGGAGTGACATTAGCACTCTGACATTTTGTATTGACGTTTGACAATATTATATGACTGTGATAGAAAAAAGTTGTTTTTGGACTGTATTTTTGTTAATTTTGGTTGTGTTGTCTAAGGAGCTTATTCATCGTAACCAGAGGTGGTCAAGTTAAATGTAAGCAAAAAAAACCGGTCACGTGAGCATTTTTAATAACGCGAACAAGCAATAGATGTCAGCACGGTAAATTAAAATTTTTTTCAAACCTACTTTATCGATACTTCGTAGATATTTGTTATATTTCGCCCGTAAACATTTGCTTTTTTTGGTTTGAATAGTTCTGTTATACACACAGAGAAAATTTAAAAAGCATTTTTATTAAGTATTCCATAAGAACCATTGTTCACAATTGGTGTAAAGATGTGAATCGTTTATTAACGGGAAGAATACACGGTCTTATTATGGTTCAGATAAAATTAAATTGCTTGCCCAAGGTATGTACCAAAAAGAAAAAACGCATGGAAAATAATCAAAAGGTATTATAAATATTTTTAATTTTAATGTTTTTCAAGTCATTACAGTTTTATTTTCCATTAATACAATGGTAATACGTATATATAAGAAACTCTTTTCACTCCAGTTTTTAAACTAGGATTTTGTTTTGGTAGAAAACAATGCACAAACTCAATCTTTCTTAAAACTGATAAATCTTTTACAGTCAAAAGTTTGAATGTGGGGTATCGTCTTTATTCCATATCTTTTAAAACTTCTGTTGATAGAATTTAACAACTTATCAAAAAGTGTATATACAATGGAGTTACGAACGCAAAGCGTAAAAATATAAATTTATCAAGTATTTTTTTGTTTTTTAGTTTTGTATTATGTATTTTATATTGTGTAATAAACATATAATTAGGAAATACTTTGTTTTATTTTTTAACAATTTAATTTGACTTTTATTGAATAATTTTAAAATTGACTTTGAGCAAACAACCACCAGAGGCGCTGAGTATGTTTTGACCAAACAAAATACGTGCCTGTTGTGCATCTGTAAACTCTCACGTTATCTGTGATCGTAACGGAAAGTTATAATTTTATAAGACATGCTATATGAGAGCAAATTTTATGCTGTTTTGTGTACTGGTAAACGAATACAAATCTGATGAAGATATGTTTTTATTTTTTATGACAAATTGTAAACATACCATGGTCCGTATATTGGACCGCTTCCGAGTTCCTCAATTGTACCGGTCCAATTAATGCAACTGCTTTTGTTATAAAATTTAAATTAATTTTAAATCATCTAAAACTAACAACGTACCCGCGTCGAAGTTTAGCGCATCAATAGGGCATCGAGGTTCTCATGTCTTTTGTTCTTTCTTGGGTTAATCAAGTTTTGGGTATCAAAAGCGTTTCAAGAGTCGGAATTGAAAGCTTAGTGCCACAACATTGATGGCCGACCTAAAATTTATCGCATCAATAGCGCTAGAAATGTACAATTTTTAATTTTTTGTCTGGAATAGCATTTCGACAAGTCAACAAAGTTATCTATATTTCAAAAATAGCATAGCGTCTCAATAGTATTTCAAAGTTGTCGAATTTTGGGTATCAAAAGCGTTTCGCAGGGTGTAAAATGGAAATAACTGCACTTTTGAAACGCTAGATATCATAAAAACTGGCATTTTTTTGGTCATCATTAGCGCATCAAGCATTGCACTTTTGGATAATATTAATGCTTTGGTAAATAAGAATTCCAAAGATTGTCTAAAGTAATATTGTTTTTTTTTTGAAAGATTGATTACATTTAAAGAATAAATATAAATGATAATGATCCTAAATTGTGTATTATTTTTTCTATTCTATGTTTTTTAGATGCGGTACAATTTAGGATCCTGGTGGTACAATTTAAGGTACCGGTTGCGTTAATTGGACCGAAATACAACCTTAAATAAATAACGCTTTTTTACTAATTGCGACTATGCTACAATATTAACAGATGGATATTATGTAGTTACTGAATCAAGCTTTAATGTGAACTATGTTTCATTTTTATGACTTGAAAGAATTTGGTGATATGTACCATTATGTCAAAAGTGGTCCAATATAGGTTACTCTCCCCTATACCTTTTATAAAAATTCGGTTGTTTTTAATCACAGTACTACCTCGGCATGTTATGACGATTTGGGGTCTTCGTAAAATCTTGAGACGGTATAAAAATTAGTTTCAGTCGTGCTTCGAGTCAAGATATTAGTGCGAAGGTTTGTCAGTGTGTATGTAAAAAGTATAATATAGAAAAGTTTTAATAAATAAATATGTAAATAAATTATATAAATAAATATTTCGGTAATTTACTTGGTACAGCTGCAATACTTAAAAAAACAAAGTTTAGTGTAACTAAAAATAACCGAATTTTTATTAAAAATATACGTCAATTAAAATATCATGATTTCAATGCTTTTTTAATTTTTTTGCGTTATATATTTTTAATTATTATAATGTGACTTGAAAGTAAAATCACAATGAAGTGTTAATATTCATATTTAAAAGTCGCTCAACACCTCCAAAAATAATGAACTGAAAATTTTAGGAGTCCTTGAGCGACTTAAGAATTTACACGGAGAAAAAAATATTGTTATAATAACCATACCTATCCCTATTATAGCTATCCGTTGGATAGTTATCTTTCACAGGGATACGCCGCACAGTGGTTCAGAATGCATTAGACAGCGGAAAAAAGTACTTACTTGTGTTTTTCTAGTTTCAAACGCTCTACTATAACTTATAAACATTAACTAAGTACTTATATGAGCTAACTAAAACATAATATACAGTATTAATCATAATGTTCACGTCCAATATCTTATAATATGTTAGTGCTCACTGGAATTGGACACAATAAAACAACAAATTGTTAACGAAACGAAACGTTGCAAGTTAACAATTTGTTGTTTTATTGTGTCCAATCCCAGTGAGCATTAACATATAATATACAGTATGTGTCATAATATTTACAGTTTCATCCCAACATGAAAGCGAGCTTCGAAATACTACCTGCTTTAACCCTTTAACATTACGAAGCATTTAAAGGGTCCCTTTAACACTACGATATGCATATAGCAAGTAAATATCTGAAAAAAGCAAACTTTTAAAGATTCGGTGTCATCTATTTCTCTTATTCGAAATTTAAAAATAAAAATATAAATAATACTTATTTTTTTCTCGTTATATTTTTGAAATTTTTCAGTAATATCTAATTGTATAATTATAGTTAATTTGTCAAAATGCGCGGGATTTCAGAAAAATTTCACGAATGTCAAATCGGCGAATTTTGAGTCTTTTTTCGCGAGATATAGAAAGGTATACCTTGCATAATAGGTAAAATTAAAGAGAAAACTTAGAAATAAACAACATTTTTATTAACTTAATAATGTTATTAATTAATCTGTATTTCTTTCTCCGATTGATAGTAGGTAGCCTTTAGGGCCATATAACGGGCAAGGGGGCAGGTATGGGCAGCTGGAAATAGTGTGACCCATTAGGCAGTGTCTTATTAAACAGAAAAAAAGTTGTTGCGAACCGGAGCAACTCGGAGCATAAAAGATATTCTTTAAAAACTGAAAATGTCCGGTGCCGCCATTGTATGTGCGATTTATGTGTATTATAACTATATTAAAAGCGTAACGATGATAATTTTTGTATTCCGTTAATCATTATTAATGCTATATAACATATTTTTAGAAATCTAAGTGTTAATGTTTGAACGAAGGGAAGAAAATCGTTTTGGATTAATATTATAATGTTAGATGTTTTTATCAAGTTACTTTAGCATAAGTTCATGTTGTCAAAAAAAACATTTCTACTCAATGTAAAGTATTAATTCTACTGAAATATGGTCGTTTGGACTTCTAAGTGTCAAATTCAACAATAATTTATCTAAGATTAAACATTCGGAAAATTAGACTTTTTTCCGCCGATTGACCACTGTGCGCCTTATAGGTAATTTAGCTATCCAGAGTTTCCTTATTGCGGATCGTTATAGTAACGATCCGTATAACTGTTTTAGACATTCAAAAAATTCTTGTCATAGTGATTTAACGGATATGCACGGAGAACAAAATATTGTTATAATAACCATACGTATCCCTATTTTAGCTATTCAAATCCTCAAATTAACTATCCAGTTACCTACACGACGGATACTGCACACGTTCACGAGAGCTTTTCGTTTGAACGCTTGAATCAAATAAATGAATCCTTATTATAAGTATACTATGTAGAGCTGTTTTGATCATACTATGAATTGTCAAATTGACTTATAAATATCGTTAAATTAGACATTCTAATCATTGTCAGAACAATACGTCAATTGGGTATACGTTAGATAGTTATATTAAGGATATTTTTTTCTCCGTGTATGTTTTGATTTAAAAAAAGGGTATTATTATTTTTTTAAGTATTTATAATAACGAGAAAAAAATTCATAAAAAAGGAAATCAATTTTTTCTTTATGTCAAATGTAAAAAAAACGTGGGGTACTTTTAAAAGATTTTAACCGTTTGCATCTTTTCTGAAGTTTCTTAAAATATGTTATATCAACATATTTGTAAGAAAAAACAATGGTCGGTTTTTTGCACCTCCTTAATGAACATGCTTAATTATGTTTATATGCATTTTCCACTTATTTCAGGTGCCAAATATATTTGCAATGGATGTGGACGAAGATATCTTTGGAAGGGGACTCTGAATAGACATTGCAAATACGAATGTGGAAAACAACCACAATTCTTTTGTTTGTTGAAGAAATGTTCGTACAAAAGCAAACATAAAACAGATGTTACTAGACATTTAAGAACTAAACATAAAATGGATAGTTATGAAGTTCAAAAATTGTGGAACACGAGTAATTATTAATTACAAGAAAAATATATATTTATTTTAGAAATTGATATCCTTCTATAATAAGGTTTTTTTTAAAAGCTGCATCTTCGAATGAAACACTTTTGTAAATTAACTGTATACCTTATTTTTTATTGGTAATTTCAAAGCTTATTGTAAAATAGTTGATTGTATTTATATTTTGAAAAATATAATAAAGCACTTATAATTTAAAAAGTGGAACTACAGAAAACTTTTATAATACTTTTATAATAACGTTAAGTTCGCAATCTTACATTAAAACTATAGTCAATACGATATTTGTTGAACCAGAATCCTCAGAAAAGAGAAAGAGGATTATGTTTTAATCTTGGAACGCAACGGGTTGTTAGGACTTGATATTATCAAATAGTGGCATTCCCTAAAACGGCGATATTTTATAAAAAAATCTTTTAGTTGTTTTTAGATCTTATGCTACAATAATTTGTTATTATTATCTAGTTAAATAGTATACAATACAAAAAAAAGTAAAGTAAAAACTTTTACGTAATCAACTACTGCCCCTAATCTGATATATTTTCAAAATCATGCTCAATATCACTATTAGAAAGAGTAATAATCAAGTCGCCTGTTATTAGATCAACTTGAGTCTCGTTTTCTAAGTCATTTCTTACGATACTTTTAACTTGAGTCCATCGGATTTAAATTCAGATGGTAGGGTGGGAGCCGTAAAGCCGCGTACGCCTTTTCTTTAAGTAGACCGTCGAATTTGTACACAAAGTGTTGTTTTTAATAATTACATACAACTGTGACTTATGAAAATTTTAAGAAAAAGTACTTATCGACAAATTTAGCATATCTGTTTCCAGTAGCACTGAATTATTGCTTAAATGTGTAAATGTATTGCTTTGTTGTACTCTTTAGTACATAGTAGTTATTAGAGTGTTCCAAATAAATGATATATTTTTTCACTCTCATATCAAAATATTGCAAAATACTTTGAAATTAAAATTCTGTCTAAATCCCAGCCCTTAATTCACATTTTATCAGTTCTTGCGTCGAACTTAAAGATTTCCCATTTATATAACATAGGAAAATGAAATTTTAACACCATTCACTTTAAAAAACTATGTAATCATTTTTTTCCACAAAATTAATTAATGATTCCTTATGCAATGAATTCTCTACAAAAAAAACTCATTGAGTCAAATTTCTATTGTTAATCTTTTACGTAGTAAATGTTTAAATGTTATTTAAATGAGAAATCTTTAAGTTCGATGAGATAGCTCTTAAAATTGGAATTAAGTGGTGGGATTTGGATAGAATATTTATTTAGACATATTCTGCAAAATTTTCATGTGGGGGTGAAAAATTTCATCTCTTGCTCTCCCTTAAAACGCGAAACGTAGCCAATTCGAGCTCTTATCGTTAAGCAACTTTAAATACACCGTTGTATAGGCGATCCTATAAGTTTCACTGCTTTAACTTCCCATGTTAAATTCACATGTAAATAGTCTTTTGCAGGACAGTTTACATACTGAATTATGTTTATACGCATTTTCCACTTATTTCAGGGGCCAGTTATATTTGTATCCGATGTGGACGAAGATATCATCGGAAGGGGAGCCTGAATAGACATCGCAAATACGAATGTGGAAAACAACCACAATTCTTTTGTTTGTTCCAGACATGTTCTTACAAAAGCAAACGTAAAATAGATGTTTGTACGCATTTAAAACAAAAACATAAAATCAATAAATATCAAATTGAAGAATTGTGGAAGGTGAATAATAATTAGTTATAAGAAAATAATAAGTTAATTTTAGAAGTTGAGTAATAGTTGACCTGAATGTGAAAATGAAACACTTTTGTAAATTAAATTTAGACGATGCTTTTTATTGGGAATTTAAATGTTTATTTTAGAATAGTTTATTGTATTTATATATTGAAAAATATTATATAACAACAATCTATAATGTTAAAAATAATAGAACTACAAAGAGTAATTTATAATAGATAGCGACGCGACATAATTCATTAGACTTTAAGTTGACAATCTTAAATTAAAAATTAATAGTGTCTTTAGTCTTTTTTTACCATAAATTAATAGAAGTCTGTTTAATTGATGAAACCTATCTAATTGTAAGATGCCTTGGTAATTTTCTATGTATGAACATTTTTTTCATATAAATAAATAAGGAGAAGATTTTTAATGTAGGCCAGCTCACTTTGTAATTTAGAGCTGAAAATGATATTATTATAATAAATGTATTGTAATTTACTATGGAGTATGTAATTAAATACTTTTGCCATAAATGTAGTGGATGGTATATGGTTAAATCGTCATGCATATGTGATGAACCACGCTGCTTCTGTCGAATTACTGAATGCGATTTTAAATGGAATGTAAAACTGAATTAAGGATCATATTTAAAGCTGAACACAAGTGGAAAAATAACTTCATTAATGACAATAATACAGTAGTTTTGACTGACGGTACAAGTATTAGTAGACTTAGTATCCATACTTAAATATTTTTAATCTGTACAATAACAATTTTTATACAGTAAAACTTCTCTATAAGGAACAACTGACGAATGTTATTTTATCCGTTAAAGTGGATGTCCACTGAAGAAAATTTGAAAGGAAAATAACAGATTTTTGAAGGAAAAAAGTACAACATTATAACATAATCACCTATTTAATGATATTATTATCCAATACACGAGGAAGCGGAAAAAACAAATCACCACACCAGCAGTAACTTATCTGAAAATGTTTAACTCTTCTCACTTTTAGATGTAATTGTTGATATTATTATAATAAAAATAATACCTTTAATATTAGAAGTTATACTTCTTTGGCGTAAATAAATTCAAAATAACGTTGTATAAATCAATTCAATAAATACGAAGATATGCACATTCAAGCGAAAAGTGCCACATTTCCGAGCGAGGGAAGCAAATGAAGCACGACGCGGAGTGGCGCGCTTCATTTTCTCGAGATCGGAATGTGCCACTTTGAGCTCGAATCTACACATTCGTTTTAAGCGTGATTCACAACAATTATCTTTTGCAGAAGGCTAACATAAAATGCCGATTTTTTGGTTTAAAATTTAATTTTTAACGCCCCAAAAGAAGTATAGCTTCAAAAACCTCAAAAGTAATCTAGTATATCAAGTCACAAATTGAATTGTTTAGGAATACCTACTGTATATTTGTAAACAGTTTTATATTAATCCTAAAATAGATTAATTTTATCTCTAACTAGCTGGCCCGCCCGGCTTCGCTCGGGTATTGTGTTAAAAAAAATTGTTTTTATTAAAATAAATATCCTATATAGCTGTTTAGCCCGGCTTCGCACGGGTATTGCGAATTTCGAAGTAAAAACTATTTTTTTTCAAAATAAACTATAGCCTATGTCAGGGGTTCCCAATCTTTTTTACACTGGGACTCCCTTTACAGGTTGTAACTTTGCGACGCTTTTCAAAAAGAATATATTTAATGAATTTATTTCTTATTTTTATTTAATTATAGCTGGCCCGGCGAACTTCGTACCGCCTCAGAATTGAATAATGTGTCAAATTCAATGACTAAAAATTAGCAGAAAACCAAAAAATAAAATAAAATAAAATATGTATACACTATTTTCACAAAAAATACATATACTTGCCAATTTTCATGGTTATGGGTTGAACGGTGTTGGAGTGAAACGATAACATATAAATATATATCTATATGTATATACAAATACAGTAGACGCCACTTAATGTGATCACGGTTAAAGTTATCAACCGCTTAGTGTGTTCAAACTGTCTTTGAATCGGTCCACCCAATACAAAAGCATTACAATTTGTTCGTTTATTATTATCAATATTTCGTTTATTGTTATCAATGTTGAGTCCATTAGGCATTAGGACAGCGGTTTCCAAACTATATGTAACCTCCCCGCCCTTCTAAAATATTTAATCATATGACGCACTTCTCAGTTTGACAACGTTGGATTAACCAATTTTCTAAATATGAGGAAAAAAAATTATATAATAGATTTGCTTTAAATTTCTACGGGACATTTCTATAGGCCCCAAATCGACATAGCCGGAGCCATTCTTACCTGCTTCTCCTTCAAGACCGTAAATTTTTACGAATTTCTCGAGAAATTAAAAGTTGAAATTTCAGGTACGTTTTGTAGCACAAAAGTTTACGTTTAAAAAATTGTAACGCCGTTATTTGTAGAGGGACCTTTAAAAACTATACAAATACGGATTTGCCAGAGTTTTCCGCTTCCGACAGGTGCAAAAAACTATAGGCGTGCTATTTGAAATTATCGAGAAAAACGATTTCGAAGGGACCGTCTTCTAATTATTTTTTCTAAATTTTCAATTTGATAAATCGTAGCTCGGTTATTTGTGAAGGAATCTTGAAAAACTTTTCAGATTCTGAAAGCCCGTTTATCGTAGTGTAATATAAGCTAAAAAAATCAACTACCTTACCCTAACAGCCCGTAGTGTATTTTTGAAATAATAATATTGCATTTTTATTGTATCTTGCAGATTTTTAACTAAACGGTTATTGTGATTTCCAAGAACTTTTTCACAGCCTCTTTCAATGTTTCAGATTTTATTTGCGTAAACATTTTTAATTGAATTTTAATCAAAATAAATAAATCGAGTAGAAGAATATTTCATGTAACATATAATAAACAAATTTTAATACTATAAACACACTTTGTGTATTATTACGACCATTTTATTGTTCTAGGAAGCATTTCTAAAATGTATTACATTACTGTATGTAATAACTTTAAAATAAAAATTATTTGGGCTCTTCATTAATAAATATAAAATTCTAACACGATTCGAAAGTATCAAATAATAATATGTAATACAAAAACATACTAATTTAAAATACTCCAAATCTTCTATGTAAGCAGTTAAGTTGCGACAACATCCGGCTTTATTTTATTTTCTTAGGATCTTAATTGGTAATAAAACGTGACTAATAAAAAAACACTTACAATACGATAAGTTTGTATAGGAAAATAAAATTGTTGTTTTTACTATTTTTCTGGAAATTTCTTCATATTTTTTCACCTATAGTTTCCTTGGACTTCTACAAATATTTCAAAACCAAAATTGGCCAAATCGGCCGAGCCGTTCTCGAGTTATAGGCAGACTAACACACGCCAATTCATTTTTATATATAAGATAAAGTCGATTTACCTCAGTAGTCATTTAAAATTAATAATCAATAAATAATATTAAAAGTATAGAGTCCACTGTCCAGTGAATAAACGCTTAGTATCATGGTCATCAAATACTTAACTTTTAAATAGTGTCTCCAATTTTAGAATACTGCATACTACAAATGGGCTTTTGTTTTATAAAATATATTGCTATAGCAATTTTGTTGCAAAATAATAGCTAATTAAAAGTTAGAATAGAATGTAATAAACAATGGACTAACAATCCAGTATATGAACAGGAAATGACCTGTGAATGACCAGTGCTTTGCAATGGAGAATATTGGGTATTTCTCGAGGCGGAAAGGGTACAGAAAAGTAATATTGAAGGAGAGATGATTAGTTATAAGGTAACCTCAAAATATTGATTCATACTGTATCGAACACAAGTTGTATTGTACCTAGACTTCTAATAATGGATCCTCAAAGATTTATTTATATTCAAAATAACTCCTGGTTATTGGTTTCTGTATGTTTTGTGGTTTTTTGTTCTATATAAACATTTTTCAGTGAATCAACAACTGTTTATTTACTGGTTTTCGCTCTTTTTATCAACTCACTGAATGAACACCCAATAAACAAATATATTAATTATATTTCTCATGCTGTACATTGTTTTTTGTTTAAGGAACGTTTATAGAGGAAATAATTTAGAGAACGAATAAAACAACAATTTCAAACTGAAATCTTAAATGTAGTTTGAAGTATTATCAGGCAATGTACTCACGTGATATAATTTGTTTTCAGGTGAGGTCAGATGAATAAATTTAGTCTCTTGTTCTCCTGCTCGGGTTTATTCTAACTATATGAATTTACAAAAGTGGCATTAGAAAAAATCACGCCTTAATATTTCAAGTTGAAGGAGTAACATTCATTCGCTGACTGCGTTCCTTCACTGGATAGTTGACCCTATGTATTTAAAAGTTTACAACGCTTAACGCTAAAAAAAGTAAAGAAAGGGTATTTGGATCTACCGGTAATTTCAACTCAAAAATAGATGAGTTGGCTCTGGAAACTTGAATATGAGTCAAATGGATAATGAGGGGTTCACTTGACGTGATTTGACCCATATTTGTGTACCAAAAAAATCTATAGCCATACTGAACAAGTCTGCTTGCCCCGAAACTCAGCGTTGCTGTTAGGGTAGTAATTTTCAATTAGGCCTATTCCACATTAGGGTGTTTCGTTCGAAACGACTATTTTTTTACGCTCCATTTGCAAAATATTGTTAAAAACATCAATAAAAATCTCATCAAATTTCGGGCCTTAATTTTAATTTTAAGTAGTCGCTAGGTGATTTTAAAATTTTCCTATTCACATAACATGCAAATCCAAAGATATTTTTAATTATCTATTTCTCTGCTGCATTTTCTTTAATAGGAAAAAAAACGTAATTGACAAATTCTTTAAATGTTTTTGACAGCGTTTGTTCTAATAGTTGACACTTAGAAACTGAGCTCTTTTCATTTCGCTATCCGTACTGAGCTTAATACCTGTCCGCATCTGTTGCAGAGAGTGTTCACTAGACAGAACTTAAAAAGAATAAAAGTCATTAGTACCTATAATCACTAGGAGCATGAAAAAATATCCGTAACAGGAACAAGTCCGTTAAAGAGAAATATCCGTTAGGAAAAGTTTTACTGTATTTACTACTTTTTTTCCAGGTGCCAAGTATGTTTGTTATGAATGTGGACGAAGATATCGAGTAAGGAGTACACTGAGGAGACATTGCAAGTATGAATGTGGAAAAGCACCTGAATTTTCTTGTCCGTTGGAGAAATGCTCTTTCAAATGCAAACGAAAAGACACAGTTCGGTACCATTTAAGACAAAAACATAAGATTGACGAAAGTACAATCCGTAAATTATGTACTAGGCATAAGAATTAGTCTGAACGTACATGTAATCGATTTCTTTTATTAAACACCTCCTATTTATTATTACCTTCCACTATTTGTAGTACTTGTTATATTTTTTCTTCATTTTTTACAATTTTAATATAGCCAAGACTTAAAAAAAACAAAATTTAGTATCTAAAAACAATTGTATATTTTTAATCATTATAATGTGAATTAAAAGTGAAATAAAAATTCAGTCTTAATATTAATATTTAGGGGTCGTTCAACAACTTCAAAAGGAATGAACTGAAAAATTTTAGAAATTTACGAACGACTTTTAAAAATTCATATTTTGATCTGAAATTTCAAGGGACTTTTACATTGTATGTATAAGTACAGACACGAGAAAAAAAATTTGAATTTTTTATTAATTTACAAATTTTTAAAATTTGTCAGGACTTCTAATTTTTTCTTAATCGTTCTCATCTTTGGTGAGGTTTCTTAAAATATAGTAAAGTAACATATTTGCAGGAGAGATCAAAAGAAAAAAATTATTGTTTTTTGCGCCACCTTAATGTATCTACATAAATTAAAAATATATTTAAAAGTAAAAATTCATAGTTAATTTTGAATATAGATATTCGTCCTTTCTTTTAACAATTGGGACAAACGATTGGTTAAATGTACCTTTGATCATTCAAACAAATGGCATGCATTGATTGTCATTAACAGTTACATACATTTTAAGAATTTCTAAATTAATTAAAATTACATTTTAGGGCATAAAATCAAATTGATATTATATTATTTAAATAAATCTATTGTAGGTAATTTATTCCAGATATGAACACGTATTTTTGCCATAAATATGTTTGAAGCTATATGTCTCAAAACAGGATGATTCTGTCCATTTACTGGCAAATTAAAAATACATATGTACCCGAGGCAGGATCTGTATGCAAAGCAAAATAATGTTTTAATTAAAAACAGTATTTATTATTTTTAATGATACATCCATTGTTATTTAGCAGTACTTCTTATCCTGGGGTGCGAGAAAGCTTTTCCAATGGTGCGAGGAAAGTTTATAACTTTAAAAATCTTGCACTGTACGGCAAGAAATGTTTGCGTTTGACGCCGTACTGGTCGCGCGCACTTAAGTATGGCGTTATGAACCATGCACCTTGGTGCATAACGCCATACTTATGGTACTCGTTGTCATAGTATGCGACCAGTATGATGATAAACGCCATACATTTCTTTCGGTGTGTTACGTATATGTTATAAATATATAACATAATAAAAGATCAACATATTTTTCAATGGGATGCGCGAACTTATTATAAGATTCAAGTTGGACCCAATCACCAAGAAGGTTAACTGGCAATGCTATGCATGAATACCCTGCACAGTACGTTTAATTGGTTTGGAGAGACGTCCATAATATACAAAAGCGCGTTTTTCGTGTTTAAGTTAAGAAGAAAAAGTATTAAACACCAATATTGATGTAAATAATAAAATGTCATATAAAAGTAGTAAGCCTACATGAAAGTCAATTGAATAACTATTGCAATTAACGTGACTCTGGACTTCCACATACAACTTCCAAAAGTCGCCTATAATAACCATAATGAGATAATATACCCGTGTTGACTGAAACCACGCTATTTAAGATATGTCTATACTTAGTACACAAATTAAAAAAATTTGCCACCTTATAATTGTATTGAATTATAATATATGATTCTATTTTCAACTTATTTTAGATCTCAAATATAATTGTAATAATTGCGGACGAGGATATCGAGTAAGGAGTACACTGCGCAGACACCGCAATTTTGAATGTGGAAAAGAACCACAATATATTTGTGAATTTTCTGGTTGTGGATACAAATGTAAACAAAAAGGAAATTTGAAAAGACACTTAGAGCTGAAGCACAAGTTGGTATAAATGAGAAAAATAGCTGTACTAAAAACAGTAATTACGTTTTTCTAAGGATACAAATATCGATAGGTATAGGGGAATACCTTGAATAGCGCGGTTAATTGGTTCCAAGAAGCGTCCGCGTTGAACAAATTTGCCGTTTTTTGATTTTTAGTTTTTATTTTAACAAACTGTTCTATACTAATATTATTTTAAATAATAAAATGCTGTAGAAAAGGAGATATTTTCATCATTGGTTCTCAACCTGTGGGTCGCTACTATTAGGGGGTTCGCGACCACTATCGAGGTCTCCAACAGGTATGATTAATTAAGGCAATTGCTAAGTATTTATCGTTCAAAGTTAATTAAATAAATTTTCCGTTTTGTATAGTTATTGTCTAGCACCACTCTGGATACTGCCACTGTAAAATCACTTCCTTGGGAATATATTCAACTATAGTTGTAGTTTGCTTAAATTTTAGTACTCTTTTGTAAAATGATAATATTTTTGTTATGTTATTTTAATATCTAATACTATGCTGTATTAGAAAGGAAGAAAGGTAAATCAATCATCATTCATTATGTACTATGCTACACTATAATGACTAGATTATATTTATTTATACTTTAATATTATTTCAGATCTCAAATTTGATTGTAATATTTGTGGACGAAGATATCGTTTAAAGAGTTCACTGGCTAGACATGGAAAATATGAATGTGGGAAAGAACCTCAATTCTCTTGTCCGTTGAAGAAATGTTCTTTCAAATGCACATATAAAACAAACGTTAAACATCATTTAATACTAAAACATAGAATGCTAAAAGATGAAATTCAAAAAGTTTGGAACGTACAATTAGCTAGGAAGAAATAGATTGTTTTAATTGAACATTTTTTTTATAACAGTATTTAAATAAACCTTTTTTTTTTTGGAGCGGAAAACTTCTGAAAATTGTACGCATTTTTAATTATCAACTCCAGAATTGATTTTATAGTAGTTTTTTGTTTTTACTGTCGGATTACATTTCATAACTATTATACCTACTATATATATGTAAGAATTTTATCCTATCTTATAGTTTTGTAGTTACTTAGTTTTATTTTGGTTTAATTGTTTTAAGTTCATTTATTTATAAATAGTATTGTGTCAAAACTAGATAGAACGTTACGTGTAGTGTTCCTTCTCGAGAATTCTTTCTCGAGAAATTTCATGTTTTTATTTTTTTCATTTCTCGAGAAATTATTTGATATTACTCGAGAAAATTAAAATATATTTTATTTAAAATATTACTTATTGCAATGTTGAATAAGGTTATTGTAATGTGATGTTTAATGCGATGGGATTAACAGTTACGAGGTGTCGGAGCTTTAAAATTTTTATTTGGGAAGTTACAGGAAGTTAATTCTGAAATAAGTCAAAAATTTCTACAAAAAATTAAAGAAGAAATCAATATCAGAAGAGACAATAATATTGTATCTTTGTATAAATTGTTACAAAATCCCAGTTCTGACGACAAAGATGTTTCTCCTTCTTTTTTTAAATCTGCCCCAAAGAATGAAATTTATAAAACTGCGAAAGAAATGTTAAATAGATTGTACTCCAATTGCTTGGAAACGGACAGTGATGAGCACGACGATGATATTGCTAATACTGAAGCTGAATCAGAATCCAATAGCAAAGTACAATTATCCTTCCAAGAACAATTAAATTTATCAATTAAAGACACTATTAAAGAAATTAATCCTGCGGATAGTATTGACAAAAGTACAAGTAAAACAATTAGACAAGAATGCAATATCTTTCAAACAACTGGTTCCAGAACAAAAAATCTAGAACTTCTTAAGGATGCACTGTCAACAATAAAACCTACATCAACACAAATAAACATACATCACAGAGACTTTCAAAGCATGAAACATCTGTATCTGTGTAACCTGCGCTATAATTTTATTTTAAAAAAAAAAAGTCTTTACTTCGAAATCGCAATACTCGAGCGAAGCCGGGCGGGCCAGCTAGTAGACTATAAGTTTTCTGGATAATTATTGACTCATTTTTTTATTGTTTGTGGTGCCCTTTTTAATGACATATATCTGATCAAAATTATCGTAATTGGGTTTCATGAGATTCCCTTATCAAATAGATCACAGCAGACTTAAAAGAAGGAAAGGGTCGGAACTGAACCGTGGGTCGGTTTAGTCCATAGGCAGTATAAGTAGGACCGGTGCAAGCGAGACTAATAAAAAAAAATCATGAATATGTAGTAGTGTATTCACTTGCCAAAAATAATATAGGCAAATATAAACAAAGATATACAAGAAAATATTGTTTTTTTAAAATAACCAAACTGTTTTTAAATTTTGTGTGATTTGTAAGCGCCTTCATTATTTTGAAGTAACTGGGTGGTTCCCTAGGGGTTCCTGTTTTTCTTTTTATTCACATTTAATTCTCTGAATGTTAAACTATTTTCTATTTTTTCTGTTATACTTACGGCTCTTTTTCGACATCAGATCCTTACTACTCAACTAAAACTTACTAATAAGCTTGGAAGTAGTTATTACTAAATGTAGGATTTCTTTAATCACACTATGAGCATGTTATAATGTACGTATCTACTATTTTTTAAATTTATTACAATTAGAATTACGTTTTAAAACTTAAATATAGATTAGGTTTATATTTCTTAAATTAAATGTATTTTAATTTATTGTAGATATGATGATGAAGAAGTATATTTGTGAAAACTGTGGCCGAAGCTATACATTGAAAGGATCGTTACATAATCATATACGTTTCGAATGTGGGAAGGAACCACGATGTTTTTGTCCATTTTATGGATGTGGTTATAAATGCAAAGTAAAAGGGAATATAAAAAATCACTTACGGCAGAAGCACAAATTGAATGCAATGCAGATTAATGAATTAATATTAAAAAGTGATCATTTAACAATGTGATTATAATACATCTGGACATATACTTCTTGTTTATTTCCTTGTTAACAAAATATATTCAAAATACAGTAATTTTTCGGCTACGGCTGGCGTTCTGCGGAAAGGTCGTGGTTGAAGAACTCGCGGTTGCCAAAAATTCTTCTCAAGTACATATAAAAAGTACAGCGTGTCCCAAAAAGACTGTGCTGTTATCAAAAATTTTTCTTTGGGTCTCCTGATATGTTATTAGAATATTTTACCTATGACAAGTTAGGTAATATAGCAAAGTTTTTTCTACCTTACAAAGATCCAATATGGGCGGCCTTTCTGACCCGGCAGATATCTAGGCAATAGTCGAGTACGGTCCATACTCGCGGGCCATTTCAACAACGTTACGTCATCACGGCCAGTACAACCTATCCAACGCTGTGGCAGATGTTAAATCAAATACTCTCGCACATCATTAGGAAAATGGGGAGGAGCTTCATACTGTTTGAAAATGAAATTTTGGGGGTCTTCTTCAGTTGTGGCCTCAACCAATTCTGGAGCATGTAAAGATACGAGTGTTCCCTTACAGTACATTCTCCAAAGAAAACGGCTTATCAAACATCCTTCTATAAATGGTAGCAAAGATCTTGAACTTTGGAGAATCTTTGACATGATCAATAATTTGCCGAGGGTGTTCTAAACCCCATATTCGAACATTATGCCTGTCGACTTTGCTGCTGAAATGGAAAGTAACCTCAACACCCGAAGACAATGCTCTCTCCAAAATCACAATTTTCCAGTAATTCGAAAATGTTTTCACTCAACACAGTGCGAAATTGTTTGTCCTTTTCAGTGAGTACCTGCACAAGTGTCAATTTGTACGCATTCAATTTCAAACGCTTAAGAGGAAATTAAATTTGCTATATATAAGCTCTTCAGAGTCTAAGTTGTAAAGCTAATAAATAAACGGTTAGTTGAAATTTTAATATGGAATTTTCATAACGATAAACGCGATAATACAAAAAATTTTAGATTTTTATACGTTTGAATCTATTATAGCTATATTTTGCTCTTTAATGTAGTTTAATTTCAGCTACTTTGCATTCTTTTAGAATATATGCATATAAACTTATGTACATTTGGGCAAAACAAAATTTGTGAACCTGTGGTGTTACTCTTCTTAGGTTTATTTATATTTTTTTTATAACACTATTAGTTGTTAGAAAAATAATGGTTTTGGAAGTACGAAAGGTTTTAATTCACATCGATATTAGTCAACATATTTTTTTCGGACCGCGGCCTTAACAATTGATGGGTGAAATTTTAAAAACGGTATGTTTATAGGTTTTGCGATTATATATTTATTAAAATGTTTTTTGTAGGTATTTAAAATGCAGGTACTAGATATTCAATCTTCGCATAATGACAATACATGTACAAAATTCAAAAGGATGGATTATTAGTATTTATCTTCACATGATTTTAAAATGACAGAGATTTGTTGTCGCACGAATTAAGGTATTTTTAACAGTTAATGTCTAAACTTTTATGATTTATTTTGTTAGCGATTGTTTTTTTTTAAATTTTATTTTTGTATTTTAACATATTATAATAAACGTATTTGATGTTTTGTTTATTAATTTTTTTCTTTTTTATTTATACACAAATTACTTTTTTGTACGATTTAATTTTTTTTCTAAAATCCAAAGACGCTAATAAATGCATTTGTTTCAGCACAAGATTTACGCGTCAATCCACTTTGGAAACATTGGCCGCAACATTTGCCATTGCCTTTCTATTTGCTCAGCGAAAGTTTTAAAAAATCTATGATCTACACTTCCCTTAATTCTTCGTCGCCGAAATCGCCTAAAACACTCGAGTCGTCATCTCTTGGCGATGGCGGGGGATTTGAATGCTCTGTTTGCAAACGCGTCTATAAACTTAAGAGCTCTCTGCGTAACCATCAAAAATGGGAATGTGGAAAAGATCCGCAGTTTCAATGCCCTTATTGCGTTTACAAAGCTAAACAAAAAATGCATATGGCTAGACATATGGAAAGAATGCACAAAGAAGTGGATTTATCTACTGATAAAATTAAAACTGAAAACGTTAATGTTTCCACAACCGAAGGAAAATAATGTGAACAAAGCACATTTTTTTAAAGTTAATAATACTGGTCGATAAGTAGATATATAATATTTTCTAAAACAAATTTTTATCATTAAGTAATAATTAAAAATCTGTAAAACAGACGGTAATAGTTATAATATATATTGCTTATGGGATTTTAATATTTATAAAAATAGCTAGACTATTTTTTTAACAAAAATATAATTCTTTTTGCGAGTTATAAAGTTTTTTGTACTGTTGAAAATAACATTATAGATTTTAATAATATCAGATGTTCACAAAATTTTTTGCTGGTATATTTGGTATACCTACGTATACAATGTTATTTATCCTATTTATAAAATTGTTGAACGATAATCAATTAATATTGTTTTTTTGTTATTGTTATAGATTAAAAATTAATTAACAATATTAACTTTGTAGCCCACGTATAACATAAAATGCATGCTTTAAAAATAATTGGTATAGCCAATATATACAGGGTGTTTATAAATTGGCACGCAAGCTACATTCTTCGTTCAAATATGAATCAGCAATCTTCTTGTTAAAACGTTATATCATGCTTTATACACTTTCAAAAGGTTTTCGAAGTGTGAACTTTGGTTTATAGATAAGGTAATTTCAATGTCTGTTGGTGGAGATCAAATTTTGACATTTATATATTCAATTTGTAAATATTATTTTTGTATATCCTTTGCTTTTTTCGTGCTTTTGTTGTGCACTTTTGATTAGTGCTTTTGGTTCTGAGTTTTTTCGTTCTTTGTTATTGTTTTGTACCCTCATAATGGATTTTATAGATAGTGAATATGACGCGTAAAATATTTTCAAAGATTGAAATTCAAAAAAAATACTATGGTATTTATTATTGCGGTGTAATCAAATATAGGCGAACTTATAATTTTATCCAGCACTGTAGATGGAGGTAAACTTATTGACCAGTATTATTTTATTTAAAAAACAAATTAGGAATAGGTATTTTTTAATGAATTATAAGATTGTAAGACAGAAGAAAATAACTAAAGTATTCCCAACTAAACGAAATCTATGAAAAGCTACGACAATCTAAATTTAAAATATAATAGCTAAAAAATGTTCGTTCGAAGTATTTCATTTAGTTGGGTGTACTATATGCAAGATTTGTGATAATCACATATCGGCTGTTTTTTTATAAACGGTTTTTGTACACTATTTTTAAAAAGAAAAAACTACAACTCCTATTTAAGTGCCTCATAATGAAAAGTTCCTCCAAATATTAACAGTTACCTTTTTTTAAAAAAATATACTAATAGTTACAATGTGATACACGTTTTCAGGTGTTTGATATTAGACATTTTTCAAAATTAACAACGAAAATTCCATTATTATAAATTTCCTTGAACATTTTTGGGCTGTAAATTTAGTGATAATCTTAAAACAGCTCATTTCCTATCGATTAGTAGATATATAAGAATTTTTATACTAAAATATTTTTATCATATTTTATAACATTTATATTTTAAAATTAAATTTTTATATTTATAAGGTGAAGGGATATTACATGTGGAAATGGAATAGGAAAAACATGTACGAAAATCCAAGCTCAGTTGCACAAAATACTCAAATTAACATTGTGATTTTTTTATTCTATAATAGTTTGTACAACGTCAAGTTCCTTATGTATTTTTATAAATAAACTTCAGGTCGTTTTTACATAAAATAAATAAATTAAGGATTTATTTTATTAGAATTTTAATCAATTAGTATTTAATTATAATCATTATCTATTAACTAACCATTTGCACAATTATTTAAATAAGTTTTGTGTTGTATCTTTCGTAGAAATTTCAATTCATTCAATAGACGGATACAATTTTTTTTAGGCAAAATTTACTATGCATAATCAGTCAGTATCGTTAAACTATGTACAATGGGGGACTTTCTTGCTCTTTAGAGTCCATTTTTTTTTCAATCATAACAAAATATCAACCAAAAATCAGATTACGGGGTTCATCGTTTTACGGATTCCTATCAAACAATATTTTTTATAAAACCCGCTGCCAACGTTTGATTGAAGAGAAACCTCGCATGATTGTAAATAATAATCGAAAATCTAATTTTTCACAACACGAAATAACTGAATTGCTTCAAAGAAGAAATTTCTAATTAAATACGGCGATTACTACTTTTGTTTAAATTGTGTAATTACATATATAAAGAACCTAACTAAGACGAAATAAAGTGTTTTAGAATTCAGAAAAGGAAAAAGTGGAAAGGAGAAGTGTGAAAGTAGACACTTTCCACACACGTGCAGAAAGGAACGTTGAAAGTACTTTGGGGAAGTTTACCACTTTACTACCGCCGCACGGCGTTCGAAAATCAAACTTTCGCCGCGGGTATTAGAAAAAACTATTTTGTGTTTTATTAATTCTACTTAGGTACAATACAATAATTATGATATACTTATTTAGTTTAATTCTCTATTAGTCACGGTCCAGAACCGATTAATTGAATGAAGACGTAACAGTTGACGGGTTAGTAAGTGAAGAATGCTTCCACAATACAATCCGTTAAACATATACATGACGTCACGCTGCCTCACAAAATGTTAAGATGGGATGCATGTTTGAACTCATAACTTCACATTTTTGTGATAGGCAACTTAAAAGCAGTTTTTATTGTTTGTTTATTTATTTCTAATTACCTTTTTTAGAACTGATAAAAATTCTTGAAGAAACTTGTTCAATACATATTTTGTATAAAAATTTAAAATGGTTAAATAAACGAAAGTTTGTAGCTATTTTCTTTTGGAGTTTTTAAGTTTAGAAAATTCATTAATTTATTTACACAAAACATGAATACTTTGAAAATTTTTTAATATTTTAATATTTTTTACTAATAACACATTTTTTTAGATGTATCGTTTTCGTTTCCGTTTACCTGCCGGCGATGTGGAAAAAAATACAAATTGAAACGTTGCTTAACACGTCATGTGACCTTTGAATGTTATAAAAAGAAGCATTTTTTATGTTCGATATGTCTAAAAGGATTTTCCCGAAATCATACGTTAAAGGCACATTATCTTAGAGTGCACAGAATTTAAAAAAAAATCATTAAAAACATATTTTATATTCGTTATCTAGTTTAGAAACAAAATATACTTACCTGTTTAAATATGTAAGAAATGTTCTTAATCGATTTATCATTTATTATTCATAATTAAACTTATTTTTTAAATTGTTTACTTAGAAGACTTACATTCTGAAATAGAAAAAAAAACAATTTTGAGAAATGTTGTAATGCTTTGTTTGATACTAATAAAACTGTTTTTAGGTGTTACCTGCATACCTCGATTTGTATGTACACGTTGTGGAAGAAAGTACAAATCAAAAGGTTCTTTAGTACGACATATAAAGTTCGAATGTTTTAAACAAAAACACTTTTCATGTCATATTTGTCATAAAGGATTTACGAGGAATTCCACGCGATTATCTCATTTACTCTTAGTGCACAACATCAAAGAATTAGAATGTTGAATTTTTGTTATATTTTGACATTTGAATGTATTCGTACTATTGTTACAAATAGGATATAATTTTAAAAATGTAGTCAATTATTAATAGAAGTTTATTTAGTGGAATTATAATAAATTACATTAATGTCTCATTAATTTATACGTACCTACCCTAATTCTATGTATAAGGAACAATATAATCTACTGTGTTTTAAATGTGTTTTATGTTAAGTATTGCTGGGGTAATTTTATTAGAAATGGCGCAAGTATTTACTTTACGACTTTTATGTCCATGTTTATATAAAATTTCGTTCAACATTGAATATAATATTATATTCTAACTAAATTATTTTATAAAGCCATAGGTTTATAATTAATGTTAAAATTTGATTGTAGAACATATAAAGAAGTAGCGAATTCCACAATTTTGGATAAGCACATACTATTATTTTGATTCCAAATAGAATTATATTAACAATAATTATTTTAGGCGAATCATCGTTAAGTGTTTTGTCTATGCTAAACAAATCGATTTCGGATTCGTTAAACAGGAAGAGATTCAGATCTAGAACAGTATTTAACGAATTGCAGCTTAAAATGTTAAAAGCGTTTTTTGTATCTGAACAAAATCCGGATCGAATAATACTTAATCAATTACAAGCCATCACGGGTCTCGATAAAAAAGTTATACAGGTTTGTACTAAAATTCAATGTACAGTTGATATGCTTGGAAAGAAATTACTTACAGTAGAATATGATATACAGGGTGATTTTTAAGATTGAGGATGTTCTGAATTTGATACCACACTTTTTAGTGTATTTCAACTCAGCCGGGGAACGGCTGCGCGGTGCGCGTGTAGGCACCTCTCTCTTACTAATGTTGGTACTTTGTACTAAATACGCATTTATAATACTTATGTTAGTGGAATTACTCCTTCCCGACAGCGAATTGGAACAGGCGCCATGATAGACGTTTTTCTACATCAAAATGTCTTTCCAATTATACCTATGTATATTAATTATGTCTATTGGAGCGGGTACCACGGTCTATACATTTGTGCCTATTGTCCTTTTTTCGATTGAAGGATATAAGATTAATATAGGCAAATCCAATGAACACAAGGATGTGCATATTTGAGCAAAAAGTGACACGTTTCCGATCGAGGGAAGCAAATCCCTATTCGAGACGCCACTAGCAACTTCTGTTCAACAGATCTTCTCTACCAACAGAAAAACAAATTAGTATGGCGCCAAATTCAATATGTCCCCAATCTTAAAAACCAACTTGTGTAAGAGAACTTTTTCTCAATCCTTTAATTTTGTTATTTCGCAGCTCCACAGTATGAAGCGATACGTACAAGCAAGTTGTTAAAAAAAAATTGAATTAATATTTAGTAGTTATCGCGACAGTAGCCTCAAAATATTTATAACAAATATGAATATTGTACGTACTACTTATCTCGTATGCTAGTAGCTCAAAATGTAAATATTTTCTTTTCTGCCAACAACTGTACATTTGTAAACAACAAAGATTTTTGAAATTTTTTTGTTTAGGTGTGGTTCAAAAATGCAAGAGCGAAGTTAAAGCGAGACAAAGAACAGTTGGAGGTTCCCAATAAAATTAACTAATAATTTTATCGCTAACCTATAGACATTATTATCTATCTTGTATTATTTTCTATATCATTTCGTAGCAGGTAATAAAAATGTATATAAAACCTATAATATTGCAGAATTTTAAAGTAAATGCAAAAAGTGTAATATTATTAATAATGGTTTAAATAAATTTGAAGTACCATCGATTGGAGTGATATGAAATTCTATGTATACCTACGTTATTTTTTAGGATTATGTAAATACCGATTCTCAATACTTTTATTTAGAATTTCAAATGCATTTTTTCTTACATATTTCTGTCAAATATTTTTTAATTACAATTAATGTTGGCTTTTATTATAAGATCGACCTTGTTGACGATAACAAATATTTCTAGTTCTTTTAGGTTTTTTAGTAGGTCCAAGGACGCCCGAGTCGAAATTTAGCGCCGACATTGAGCCTCCTAAAGTCGGACTCATTCCGGACTCGGAGACTCAAAGTAGAGTTTATTCCTATGTTAAATTAGGTCCGACTTTGGTCTCCAAAGTGGTACAAATTTCCATTTTTACCACTGTGGGGTTCAAAGTCGGATCTGATGGAATTTTAAATTAGGTCCGATTTTAGATCTCTGTACCCTATTTTATAATAATAATAATAATAATATGGCTTTAATTCGCATTTAAAATGATTAGAATACTTTTATTTAAAATACGTAGCTACAGTTTAAAATAACAATTTAAAAATAACAATTACATTTAAAAAAAAGAATAATAATCATAAGTATTATTATTAGTATTTATAAAAATTAAACTAATATTGTATGTATATAGGTATATATTTATTTTGTATTATAATATACAAATACATTGATAGTACAGAATTACCTAGTAACTTTGATAAAACAATATTCAAAATTATAAAATACCTGGATTACTCTGAGATTTTGTAGGATGGGTTTTACTTTCTGAGTTAGTAACTTTTTAGTAAGCTGTTGCTGTTTCTTTGGAATTAGAGACAAATCGGTAAAGATTAATAATAAGAGCGCACTTTTTAGGTTAGTTTGCCCGACCATAAGATTTACTTGACTGGTGGACAGTCATCAATGTAAAAGAACACATGTAAATAGGGAGTGTTGCCACGTCTTTTTCATATAGTCGAACCCATTTAATGCCATTGTCATAAATTTAATAGACAAGATTTTAAAAACATTTTAGTTATTAGTATTAACAGTTCTTCATTTAAATATACATATAATTAATTTGGATGTTAATTAATAAACGTAATAGTGTAATAACCAATGTCAAGGCTTAAAACTATAACTTACATAAAAAGTATTTAGTTTACGCGTACTTTATATGTATAAATGATATGAAAAAATATAAACGTATTCAATTGTAATATAACAGCTAACTTGTGGTCAACAAACAAATTACAATATCGAAAACAACTGGCAACGCTGCTCAGCTGATTTCGGTATTTGCAGTTATCGGACTTAGAGGTTCAAAATCACATCTCTTGGGGAATGGTAGGAGCTAGAGGCTAACTGTCGGACCTACTCGGGTTACAGTGCTATAAATCGGGTCTTTTTCGGACTAGGGGAATCTATGTAGGCTCTAAACATCGACTCGGAGATCTATGTAGGCTCTAAATTTCGACTCGGGCGGCTTTTTGAATCGTGGAAAGGTTTACAAAAAAAGTAATATATGTAGTTTAAGTTTTTTTTAAGTTAATTTGTCGAATATGATTAATAACATTTTATTTTTCAGAATCAGAAGAAATCTTTATGCCAAATTATTTAACAAGTGACCACACTTTACGTTATCAATGCCAAAAATGTCTTCGTGATTATAAACATAAATATGTGTTACAGAGGCATATAACATTCGAATGTGGGTTACCACCTCAGTTTGAATGTCCGAAATGTAATTTTAAGTGTAAACGAAAATATACCTTAAAGATTCATTTACTACAAAAACATACTTAAAATGTATATATACTTCCTGGGAGGCGACAGAGGTAGTCTCTTGAAACATTTTGAAGCAAAGATTCTTTAGTAGCAGGTACATTTTTTTGGCATGTTTCGTATTTTCTTTTTATAAAAGACAAAATGTAAAAAAATGTATTTTACAGCGGATGCAATGGCAACCGATTGAAAATTTTCTTAAACTATTATTATTAACGCGTGCAGAAAATTTTAAAATATAGGAGAAATCTGTATAATTCACTAGTTTAAAAGTCTCTGGCAAATTACAGTTTAATTCCAGAAAAAGTTGATTAAAACTTATTCTTTTGGTCCCTTCTACAACGACATATTACACAACTACAAATAACTTGTAATACCGCATTAAACTGGGCAAGAACTGCCAGAAACAGAGAAGCATGGAAAAACCTACATAGAAGAGGCTATTATCCAACAATGGATGAACAGAGGCTGAAGAAGAGAAGAAGTCCGTATTGAAAGTTAAATATTTTAATCAAAATCAAGGTTTCATTTTATAAAAAAAAAGGAAGGTAAGAACAGACAATACTAGAAAACGTTTGTATAGTAGAGTAAACTACGACTAGAGCAAATCTGAAGAATGCTGTGAATTACACATTCTCTCACGAAAATACTAAAAAACTGAGCGTTTCCATTGGTCGTACCATTGTACGGCCATGTGAAACGAATGCCGAAATATAAATGGTCCAAGAAGACATCATAATAGTTTCCAAGAGGATAGAGTAGGAGGGAATGAATACGCGGAGAAAAATAATAGTTCATTCCAGTCAAAGTGAGCACTCTTTATCGACCTATGCTCTAAGGGTATGAACGCATCGGTAGATGAGTCATTTTTGTTGTCAAATGGGGAAATTTTGGTTCTGTCAAAAATGAAGCCTAAACCCTTCAAAAAAGCAATTATGGAGAAAAGTCATCGTCTTTACTTGGTGTTTCGTAATCAATTAGGCGATAGTGGCAAGACAATCGAACGAGACCTCAAGGCCTTGTTAGGTGGCAGTGCAGTGCCTTATTCGACAACAGGCCAGTACAAAAAGGCTATCATCTGTCATGACAATACCTGTCCAGATGTGGCGACTATTGTCCAGGAGTGACTGGGTGCAAATGGTATCACCACTAGGTTCCACATACCATACTCGCCTGATGTTCACCTGTGCGATTTCATTTGATTTGGCTCTATAAGACGGCAGTACCGGGATTAACGATACGCAGGATGAGACGGAGCCACTGCCGCATTGCATGAGGCATTTCAAGAGGGAAAGGTCAAATGTCAGGTTTTCGGGGCCAAAAATCTTTCTGACCACTGACAGCATGTCATTTGCAGTAGTACCTTCTTTATGACTAAAATTTGATAAGAATGGGCCCTATAGTTTTTTTTTGATCAGCAAATAAACAGTGCTCACTTTGCCTGGAGTGACCTAATATACGGACACTGTGAAAATAGATTGTTATGGAGACAGGAAACGATAAACCCTGTACAGTAACAGACGAAAAAAAGAAGAAGAAATAAAATATGTTCGCAATTTACTTATAGCGGGGTGGCTCTGCCATTATATTTTTGTCCGAATAGTTAACACGTTATTTCATGAATATGCGATTACTACGCTACTAAAGCATGTTTGGTACAAAATGTTCGGAAGTACTTCTTGTTCTTACAAAGTACACGTCCTGTTGCGAAACACGCATGTATTAGCATATTGTTATTTTTTATAAAATTGTTTAATATCTTTTATTATAATGTAGTATTTACAGTCTGTCATGACATTTCAGTTAGGAAAGGTCAAGTTCAAATTCTGTACAATTTTATGAAAATTTAATTTTTATATTTGTCTACAGATATTTTACGAAACAGATGTATTAAAAAAGACAATTAAAAAAAAAAAGAACATCACAAGCGATGTTATATTTACAAGGAACAAAATTATACTCTCTAAAAATGAAATAGTGAAAAATTCACTTTTTGAAATAGTGATTTCAAAATTCACTCTTAAAATAGTGAATTGAAATAAAATTTACTGTCAGAATAGGGATTCCCTTATTTATGAACATGGTGCTTGGGGCGCCCCCATGAACTTGTCATTATTTTTATTATTCATGTGCGTCGTGGTAATTTACTTTCCAGTGCATAAATAACATTATAATTTATCAGGTAAGTTAATTATAATATTTTAATCATTTTTGTATTGATTGAAAGTAAATTATTATTTATATACCATCAGTTATTTACAATTTCAAATAACTCAATGGCAATAAGTCAAAATATAACTGACAATGAATTAAGGTTATGTTTCTCTCGATGTTAATTTTATTTTTTCACTAAATCAATATGTCAATATTCAGTAATTGACATTGGTATACTTCTATTTCGAATAGTGAATATTCACTGCTAAACAGTGACTTTTCACTCGTTCATATTTAGAGATTAGTATAGCAAGACGTTAAGTTTTGGCTTTTTGTATCGTGGTTATGAACGATTGTAACATCTATACGTTCCAAGAAAATATGCTTATTTTACTATGTTTATTATATTATGTATTTATAAAATTAGAATTTTTATTACAAATAAAAGAAACTGTATAGGTACTTACATAAGTAATCCAAATAAATAAAACATTTTTACCTTCACAAATTTTTTAATTCCTTTACAAACCATCAGATCTAATAATAAGTTTTGATGTAACAAAAATATGTTCAGATAATTTATTTAAAAGATTAGATAAATTATCATTATTTTCCAGTGCTATAAACTGTGATTTTTACTAATCAAAAATGGTTTTACTGTTTTATTTTTACTGCTATGGTCTAAATGCTTACATGTTTAGTATTTTGTTGTGAATTGTTGTGTTTCTTTTTATAATTCTAATGGACGTAGACTTTACGACAGATCAACGTTTTACAGTCTATGTATAATAATAGTAAATAAGATTGCAGAATGTGTAGTTTGGAAGTAAATATGTTATCGAAAAGACCCGGAAAAATTTATCAGATAAATTTTTTATTAATTATAAGTTTGTCAGGCATACTTTTTAAATATTCAGAACTTTTAAAACTGGTAGGTGACAGACATTTAACATAAAAAAATCTTTACATAATATGATTTTAGCGGGGATCAGGACAAATAGTACACATTAACCAAGTGGTCAATTTAAGGAATTGGTGGTGGTCACATTTTCAGAATTAATGTACATATTTCAAGAAGAAAAACCTGTAAAATATTGGAAAAATATTGTATATACTTAGTGTATATTACGATAAACATGTAAATAAATCATCGCTTTGGAAATATAGCAAAGAAACGATTGAAATACAGTTTTTGTGTATATTTAATGGCATCTTTTATTTATAGGCCGTTTTGAGCTTAAGGATCTGACGCATGTTTGTCAATGTTGTGGAAATCGTTATAAATACAACAGAAATTTAATAAAGCATGTTAAATACGAGTGTAAACAAGATGGACGATTTATGTGTACACTTTGTGGAAGACCTTTTAAACAGAAGGCGCACCTGATATATCACATGACACATGTTCATCGAGATTTTCCTTGTTTTGTATAAAGATAGAATTATATATATATATATATTTATTATTATGTTTATAGTTTGTACAAGGACTAGTATTTTTATTATTTTAATGCTTTTTTATACATATATAAGTACTCGACGTATTTAAGTTTTATTACAAATTAACAAAGTGCCTATTAGGAAAATCCTTATTTTACAAAAGTGTTAAGTTTTATTGTTAAAATTTATTTTAATTTTATTGATAGACTTTTATATATTCGTAATATTAAAAATGGTTTTTTGTATTTATTTAAGTAAAGGTGGCTTATATAAATATACAAGATAACTCAGAATAAAATAGCAAACATTGAAGAGGGGATAGAAAATATAAATATAATACTAAATAGCAAGAAAATGTCAGTTTTCTTTTTGGTAAATTGAGCAGATTTGTATCGCTTAATGAAAGATTTATTTTAAAATAAACAAATATGTCATCTTAAACTGTTTTTTTTAATTTTATGTGAATATTATTAAAACAACTGTCAATATGTATACTTAGATGCGTTTGAAAATACCCGACCGACTTAATCGACAAAACATGTTATTTATGAGTATTAAAAAAAATAATTATAAACAAATGACAAATGTATACGATAGTTTACACTTGTACACACACGTTATAAAAATAATGATTATAAAGTGTTCAAATACTAATCATTCTAAGAAAAAATGCGAAATCGGTAGTGCGTTTGAAAATGCCCGTTTTAATGTTTTCCAAATAAACCGTTTTTTTTTCTAACAAACTATAAATATATTGTAGATATTGTTTAAGAATGTAAATAAGCAATCCATTAAAAGTTTATTGTAAGTGAAATTTTAAATGGTAGCACTACTAAATAGAGTATTTTGTATTTATTACATAAAACAACAATTTTTGACAAATGATGACAGTAAAACGTCAATAAAAATTAAAATTTGACAATTAACATTACTAAGATTATTCTTCAAACACTGTAGATCACGTTCCATATTTTGGGCATTTTGAAACATATCATTTAAGCATCATAACAGTAGAATTTATTTTATACACATCTTATTTACAAATTTATCGGAACTAAAAGTCCGAAATAAAATAAACGACGTTGAATATTTTTGGGCTTTCTCCGCCTTTTGGTAACTACTAAACTCGCACGAGTTTATTATGTAAGTTACATTACAATCAATGCAGGGGGGCTCTAAATAAATATGGTGCAATTATTACCTTACTTTGTGAATTAAATCGGGTGTCCAGTTTCAAACGCACTTTTTTATACGGCGTTTAAAACACGGCTGCACAAGTACAGAATAGCGCATATATTCACCAATTAGTCATAAATATTATTCTTAATACTCATAAATATAATATTTTGTCGATTAGATGGGGGCGTGCAGTTTTAAACGGCCGTATAAAAAAGTGCGTTTGAAACTGCACACCCGATTTAATTCACAAAGTAAGATAATAGTTGCACCATATTTATTTGGAACCCTCCTGCATTGATTGTACTGTAACTTACATAATAAACTCGTGCAAGTTTAGTAGTTACCAAAAGGGAAAAGAAGCACAAAAATATTCAACGTCGTTTATTTTATTTCGGGCTTTTACTTCCGATAAATTTGTGAATAAGATGTGTATAAAATGAATTCTACTGTTATGATGCTTAAATGATATGTTTCAAAATGCCCAAAATATGGAATGTGATCTACAGTATTTGAAGAATAATCTTAGTAATGTTAATTGTCAAATTTTAATTTGACAGGACGTTCTATTGTCATTATTTGTTCAAAAATGGTTGTTTTATGTAATAAATACAAATTACGCTATTTATTGGTGCTACCATTTAAAATTTCACTTACAATAAACTTTTAATGGTTTGCTTATATACATTCTTAAACAACATCTACAATATATTTATAGTTTGTTGGAAAAAAAAACGGTTCTAAATGGAAAACATTAAAACGGGCATTTTCAAACGCACTGCCGCCGATTTCGCATTTTTTACTTAGAATGATTAGTATTTGAACACTTTAAAATCATTATTTTTGGTCAAAAATTTTATAACTTGTGTTTACAAGTGCAAGCTATCGTATACATTTGTCATTTGTTTATAATTATTTTTTTTAATACTCATAAATAACATGTTTTGTCGATTAAGTCGGTCGGGCATTTTCAAACGCATCTAAGTGTATGTATGTGTAGCGTTTCACGATAATACTCAATCAACTATAATATATTTGGCTATATTTTCTTTTATATATTGTACTACCATTATTATTTCTGGCATTTAACAAAAATTGTTTTGAAAAGAAACCGAGAAATAAAACGTTTTATTTCTCAGTTTAAACTTTTTATGTTTTTGTAAATGTTGTCTGTTTTATTCTGAATATTCTTGTATTGGTAGGTACTATTTTTATAAAATTTGTGCCTTTAGCTTACGATTTTTTGTTAATTTTTTATATTTTAATTTTGTGGACTTTTCGAAGTTTGATTAGAATTTAATGATATGACTATTACGATAGATTCGGTTAATTTTAAGGGGTTGTTTTATATAAATTATCAAATAGATATATTTTATTATAACCCTTATATTTATAAATACAAATTATTAATTTATAATAATATTTTTTCTATATAAGAAAGTAGAGTATTTTATTACCAAGACTATACCTTTAAATCTTTTAATAATGTTTAACTTATATTACAGTACTACCTCAGCATGTTGCGAGAATTTGTGAGCCTCGTAAAATCCTGAGGGGTAGTATAAAAATTAGTTTTGGTCGTGCCTTAGGTCAAAAAAGGTATTGGTGCAAACGTTTGTAAGTGTGTATGTAAAAGTAGGTAAAATGTAAAATATAGAAAAGTTTAATTCAGATGAATATTTTCATCATTATATTTAATTCAATGTCATTTAATATGAACTTGAATTATTTGAATTACATTTCAAATAAATAGTTGTCATGCGCATACACAGTTATGCACACTGCAATCTTAGGCATCAATAAAAGGCTCCAGGTAATCAAAAGTATTGTTTTTTTGGATTAGGCTTGAGCGAAGATTATAAAAATGAAAAAATTGGTAACATTCTGATGTCATAACATGCAGAGGAGGTACTGTATTTGTATTTTATTAAAAAAATATTATGCCTTTTTTATTCTCTTTTATTTATATAAAATACTTAGAGGAATAAAAAAATTTTTACTCGATATTTTATAGTGGTGTGTATTTTTATTGAATACATAAATTTAAACGAAGAACTTTTTTTTTAAATTTAACAACATAAAAAGCTATAAATATTGTGATTATTGAAATTGAAATCAGCCTACAAATTTGTATTAAATGACTAAAATGTTTTTACCATACTAATTCTTTTTTTTTTTAGATGCATTTTTTAAAATTCCTCTAACCGATAATGAGAACTGGGGTTCAAGCTATAGTTGTCACAAATGTGGAAAATTATATAAGAGCAAGAAATCTCTCAATAATCATTTATATTACGCTTGTGGACAAGAAAGAAGATACGTTTGTCAGGAATGTAAGGCATCGTTTTTTTATAAACACCATTTAAGTAGACATTTTCGAATACATTACAGATAGTAGGAATGAGCATTAAAATATTTATTTTATTGTCAGTATTAAATCATACAAAGATAACTGTTTGTTTGTCTAAATAATTACCCAAATGTATTTTATGCGCTGTGCACACTAGTCGAGTAGCTTGAATCAAGTAACTTGCAACTACTTGCTTAATGTGATCTTGCTATTTTACTTGACTTGAAGCAAATGTTCAAATTGTTCAAGTTTCAAGTAGAAGTTCGACTTATGAATTCCACTTGAAAGCTTTTGCTTGACCCGACTGTTAAGTTGTACAGTGTAAACTTACATTCCATTTATTGCAAGTATTTGATTTAAATGATTTACAGAAACAACGTGCTTTTTGTTTGTTTGGATTGTCATTTTCACTGAACTGAATTGTATTAACTAGAACGTGTATGAACTTGCATTCAAGTAGCATGAATGAATGTCACTTGCATTCAAGTAACTTGACTAGTGTGAATCAGACTGAATCTGACTGTAATAAACATATTTAACAAATATTTTCGAAATAAAATTTATTATTCGGATTATTTTTTGAATTTTTGCGGAATAGTCTACTTAATAAACTGTGACAATTGACTGTCGCACAACGCGTAGTCTAAACCGGTGGGTCTAAAAGCATCGAATTTTGTACAGGAGTTCCTTATACCCAGTGTACACATCAACGTATTAGTGATATCACTCAAAGAGAACATGTGACATTAAAGGAAGCAATGTAAATTTAATATAATTATGATGAAAAACTGTGACCTAAATTTAATGCCAAATTAGTTATGTCACGGTGATGTTACCACTACATAAATATGACCTACGATGTGACGTCATAATAATGATCTATATATATATTGTTACATTGACAGAACATAATTTCATTTTTTTTACATACTACGTATTATGTTACGTTGACATAACTAGATTACTTTGAAGTGACGAATATTTGTAACATTGAAAAAATTTTAATGTATCCTTAACAATTCGTTAGCAAAAAGATTTAAAATTTTAAATCTGCGTTAAAAATATGTTCATTTATATTAGTATTTTTTTAGTGTAATAAATATTACGATTTACGGGATATGTAGATTTTATGTTGGAATAAATATAATATAGGTAACCCTTATATAAATTTTTAAATATAATAATGATATAAAGCTTAACATCACTGTGAGGTCGAAACGACATAACCTAGACCCTAAATTCATATTCGTTTGTGACTTTTTTACTACGTAAATAGGATGTTTAAATGATATCACATGCACGTAACATTGACATCACATTGACGTTCCTTATGTTACGTCAAAATGTTACGTAACTGAGTGTGAACTAGTGCGTCCCTTGTGACGTAAAAGTAACTCACATGTTACTTAAGCTTTACGTAACGCAAATTATTTCATTATGTTAGCTTTACGTCGCTGTTACGTTGATGTGTTCACTGGGTATAACATAGGTACGAGCTAAGAAACGACTGTTAAAAATTCATTCACTAAATGGGTTAAATAAGGAATGAAAGTTTTTATGGAAGTACGTCATTTTTGAGGTAAGAAACGTGGAAGTTGGTATTTAGGTAGGAACAAAACAGGTTATCTGAAAATGTAATATTTAAGAAAAGTCCGATGATTCCTGAGAAACATCTCAGGAATCATCGGTCAGGCGCGTGGTGTTTTAATAAAATGCATTAAATGTGATTTTAAACAATATTTATTTAATATTTATATATTTACTGTGTTGAGTAATTAAAATTAACGGAAAAGTTTAAAGGTCTCGATTACATTATTCTAAACACTTACTTTTGAGAAACGTGATCATTCTTTTCAAGAAAGATTGGACCCTTAAAGTGTAAAGGAATTATTTAAGGGATCTTTAGAGTGTTTTACCATAATTTCCACATCGGTTTAATTTAGTTTATATAACATTTGGTATATTAAAAAACAATTTTTTATTGTTATTCATAAGAACAAAATTGTTAATAATAGGAATTTTAACGATGAATTAATTTGAACAAAAAAAAAGACCGACCGCGCTCTCAGCAATATACAACATTTACATTTTATTGGTGTATTTTTTATTTGAATGTATATGAATTATGCCCACATTTTATATTTTTTTCCTTTTAAGGAAAAACTTTAAAATTAATCAGTTTGTCGTCTAATTAATTCCATTTGAAGCTTTGATAACCTGTATCTTTTTCCTTTTTGACTCTATAAGACACAACAGGATGGGTCGATAGTGTTTTTACTTAAAACGGCAATTGCCCCCCCTCTCCGTGAAATTATTATTTTTTAATTTACTCTGAATGTTGTACCGTTTTAATGCATTTTTTGTCTGTGTCCTTGTGGGAAGATAGAAATGAAAAACATTTTTACCCTACATGTTTACCCTATTTATGGTAAAGCATTGTAATTTGATAAACTATTTTATTAATCCATATTTCATCTTATATCTTATATCATATTAATAAATAAATAAAATTAACTTGTGTATTCCATAGAAACACATTTTATTAACGAATGCTTTTATTTCAGATTGTATATGTTACAAATGCAACAAACTTTATAAAAACAAAAGAACACTGTATGCTCACTTAAGTCAGGATTGTGGAATGCCTTTACGCTATTCTTGTCCTGAGTGTTCGTATAGGACGAATCGAAAATACAACATCACACAGCATATTGGACGTCATGCTAAAAAATGATGTAAATAAAGCGAATTTAACTTAAAGTTACTTCTTTCTTTTAATACAGAACTTTACAAATCTAACCTATCCGTAAATTAACATTTATTAAATTTTTTCTACCACGGTCCTCTTTAAATACTAGGGTAACGAACAAGAACGTTTTTCTCAGATTAATATTCTTAAATGAATAATCGTAAACTAAAATTTAAGGAGACAGTTTTTATTGAAGCAAATATTAAATATCTTTGACATATGCGAATAACTGTCTAAATCGGCAGTGGTCATAAGTTTATGATTCTGTCGTGAAGTTTAGACAAATTGTGGTCCCACAAAAAATACAAAAAAAAGTTAAACAGCAAAGACTAACTTCTACGAAGTCATACCTTTTTTCAGTGTAGCTTTTTTTTTATATTTATAATGTTATTGCTTACAATGAGTTCTGTATTAGATATACATACATGTATTATGTTTTTATAACTTCTTACCGTTTTAATAAATATTAATTTTTTGCCATTTTTGGGTAGTAATTTTTATACCGGCACTATTATAACTATTATAACGACACAATATGGACGATTGTTATAAACCGTTTATACTGTACTATAAATAAAAATCGGACACTCAAAAGCGACAAAGTGCCAAAATTGCAATTTTGAGAATATCAATATTAATAAAAGGAATTATGATGGCAACGATTGACAATTTTTGTACTTACCACTTATTATCAACTATATTAAACTCCAACATTAAAATTTAATTGTTTTGTATAACATTGGAGACGGTACATAGACTTTAACTTCAGCAAAATTAGGTTTTTGGCACACATTGCACTTAGACGTTTTTGAACGTTATTCCAAAGAACTCCCAGGCAACAAGCACAGTATAAGTCAGGGGTCGGAAAATTTTTTACTAGGAGAGCACATTTCAAAAATACGGGTGTTCAACGGGCACCATGCCAAGATGAGTTATGACTCATAATACTTACATATGGCAATAAAAACTTTTGCTAAACTTATTTATTACAATTACGATGTTGGCTGTTTAAATAGCATCTTCTTCTATTTTAGATATTTCAATGGCGGGCACTTTAAAATTGCTTGCCGGGCACCACGTTGTCCACCCCTAAAAACATTTAAAATACCTTACTTATTGTTAGTTCTTAAAATAATAAAGAAATATTTATATTAAAAAATATGAGGTTTTACTTTGAAAAATGTACCCATCGAATAATGCTTTAAAACTAAATGTTGCTTGCTTTTATTATTAGTTTTCTTATTAAAGTAATTTTGTATATTTTTTTAGGTGACCAGATTTTTTGTTGCCGAAAATGTGGAAACGTTTATAAGTGTTCAACGTCGCTTAAAAGGCATCTTCGATATTATTGTGGACGAATAGAAAAACCTATTATCACTGGTTATTGGGTTTCTCCGAAGGGCTACATTTGTCAGTCTTGTAGCAGAAGTTATAAAAATTTTTCGTCTATAAAAAGACATTTAAAATACGAATGTGGTAAAATGCCAAACATTACTTGTCCTGTTGGCGAGTGTGGGTACAAAGCAAAGCTGCGATGCAGAATGCTCCAACATGTTAGAATTGTTCACAATTTGGAGTAAAAATTATTAAATAACGGATATATAATAATAACAAAAGATAACTTAGATTTAAAATCAGTTTTAATTTTAATGCTGTTTTTTATATAATTATTAGATTTTCTTAGAAAATGTAATTATTTCAAAATCGTTGGATTCGTATTAAACTTTTTTTTTTAATTATTGGTGAAAACAATTTTGTTGCGCCTTTTTTTTTAAATTTTTTTTATATAATTTTAGGTACTGATTTGGCGGTATTTATTATCTTTGCCTTTTGAATTAAAATATATTTAATATTAACAATAGTCGATTTGTTCTTGTTAGAGAATTAAATTAGTGTTTATTTGATTAAAATGGGTGTTTAATTCTATTAATTATTTTAATTATTGATCTGTATAAATGTTTATTATTGAAATAAAAATTTTATTATTCGAAATGAGCTGTAAAAAAACAAAGTGTATTCAGTAGGTTCACATTTTCTAATTAATTTCAAATAATTTAATGGTATGTAAATAACGTATATATTTAACTGTATGTGTTATACTGCTTTATTTTTAAAATACAAAAAATTAGATAATTCTTTTATGAAAGTTAATTCCAATTTTGGTTATCTATGTAAAAGATATTCTTCTCCTATAAAAATCTTATTCTATGTTTGATTTTTATTGTCCATTTAACATTATTCAGCTAACTATTTGGTACACATAGTTTATAACATTTCAATAATACCTACTATATTTTTTGAATTTTGGGCAAAAGCTTGTCTTATTGGTTATTTTCGTATACTTGAATAATGTTTGAATGACTGCCGTTTCTGGTAAACCACGCCGCCGGATCCAAATGGTTAAAATCTTACACTCAACTCTAGCCAGCCCGCTAAACGAGTGACGAAATGCGTTTGCTGAAAAACGTACTACATCTAAATCATGAATTATTTTTTCTTCAATTTTTGCAAATGTTAATTTACTAATTTTTAGGAATGGATCCGTTTTTTAATACTGCCGATAATAGTGGAAAATTTGTGTGTACCGTTTGCGAAGCATCCTATATTCAAAAAAGCAGCTTGAAGCGACATCTACGTGATGAATGTGGAAAACTACCTAAATATGCTTGCCACGAAGAATATTGTGGGTTTCGAACAAAAAGACGAAGTAATTTAAAAAGACATATATTGTCCCAGCATAAATCTATCTTAACGATTAGTTAAATATTTAATGTCTTCATAAGGAGCATATTTAATACATATGTATGTTGTGAATTATTGGGAACTATAATAGAGTAACTCTACCAATAGATGGACGCCCCCCAATAGATGGATAAAATTTTTTTTAATAAATAATTACTTTAAATTTAATTATAAAATTGAAAAATTAATTTTGTGTTTTACAATTATACATATCGGGTGTTTCATTTAAAGTGGCACGAGCTTATAACTCTTAAACTAATAAAAATTTCAACAAAAATACAAGTATAAAAGTATTTTCAATTTATTCGAACTATGCACTGGCATAAATATAAATTTTGTTCTACTTCCGTTTTAATAGAAAATGGTGTCAACTTTCTTATCTTAAATAGAAGGGTATCAATTTTTTGAAATAGTTGGATAGAGCTCGTCGAAAGTTTTCCAAAAATGTATAATAAGTTACTATATAATTAATAAATAAATTTAAAAAAAAAATTGTTTTTGATTAAAAAATTAATACCTTACAAATTAAGAAGTTTTTTTTAATACCAATATATAGATCCTATAAATTAGCGAAACTTTTATACACGTACTTATATTGAAATTCTTATTAGCTTAGAAGTTATAAGCTTGTGGCGCTTAACTGAAACACTTGTAAACCGAGAGAAATTATTTTTAAAAATTAATTATTAATGAAATGGTAACTTGTTATACTTTTTTAGAACGCCCTCTACCAGCTGTATCCAAATATCTAAAATAATTAATACCCTTCTATTTAACAAGGATAGGTTCAGAACTCTGAATCACAGATTTTGTTTATATTTGCAGTATTTGAAGATTATTACTTCAACATTAATTCCTGGAAGCAGTAGGACGCATCATTCAGAAATAATGGAAAAAAAATGGCTTTAAATTTTTAGGTAGCGGTCGATAGCTATATATAACATAAACTAAGCATTTTGCAAATAATTCCATAGCGTAGTTGCTTATAATAACAAACGAAGTAAGGCGGCCTTCGATCGAGTCTCTATGCAGGCGAACGATTGTTTTTCTGCGGGTGTTCTAAATGATTCAAAATAACACGGGAAACTTTGACATAGGCTAAATTAGTGCGAAATCCCTTCAAACTCTGTAGGCTTGGATATATATATTTTATCTGGAAATTTAAAAAATATCTTGTTTGAAAAAAAAAACTTTTTTATATTGTGCAAGATCCCGAGTCGAAATTTAGACCCTACATAGATCCTCGAGTCGATGTTTAGAGCCTACATAGATTCTCCTAGTCCGAAAAAGACCCTTTTTATAGCACTGTAACCCGACTAGGTCCGACAGTTAGCCCCTAGCTCCTACCATTCCCCAAGAGATGTGATTTTGAACCTCTAAGTCCGATAACTGCAAATACCGAAATCAGCTGAGCAGCGTTGCCAGTTGTTTTCGATATTGTAAGTTGTTTGTTGATCACAAATTAGCTGTTATATTACAATTGAATACGTTTATATTTTTTCATATCATTTATACACATAAAGTATGCGTAAACTAAATACTTTTTATGTAAGTTATGGTTTTAAGCGTTGACATTGGTTATAACACTATTACGTTTATTAATTAACATCCAAATTAATTATATGCATATTTAAATAAAAAACTGTTAATACTAATAACTAAAATGTTTTTAAAATCTTGTCTATTAAATTTATGAGAATGGCATTAAATGGGTTCGACTATATGAAAAAGACGTGGTAACATTCCCTATTTACATGTGTTCTTTTACATTGATGACTGTCCACCAGTCAAGTAAATCTTATGGTCGGGCAACCTAACCTAAAAAGTGCGCTCTTATTATTAATCTTTACCGATTTGTCTTTAATTCCGAAGAAACAGCAACAGCTTACTAAAAAGTTACTAACTCAGAAAGTAAAACCCATCCTACAAAATCTCAGAGTAATCCAGGTATTTTATAATTTTGAATATTGTTTTATCAAAGTTACTAGGTAATTCTGTACTATCAATGTATTTGTATATTATAATACAAAATAAATATATATATACATACAATATTAGTTTAATTTTTATAAATACTAATAATAATACTTATGATTATTATTCTTTTTTTTTTAATGTAATTGTTATTTTTAAATTGTTATTTTAAACTGTAGCTACGTATTTTAAATAAAAGCATTCTAATCATTTTAAATGCGAATTAAATCCATATTATTATTATTATTATAAAATAGGGTACAGAGGTCTAAAATCGGACCTAATTTAACATAGGAATAAACTCTACTTTGAGTCTCCGAGTTCGGAATGAGTCCGACTTTAGAAGGCTCAATGTCGGCGCTAAATTTCGACTCGGGAATGTCCACTAAATTCGAAAAAAATAATGAAAAAAGGAAATTTTAAGAAAAAATCTCATATCACCTGTAAATAGACATTTATTTTGTATTATAATATACAATAGTATATTGTGTGGCAAGGGGTGAAACAAGACGATTTCTGACAAGGGCGAGAGTTGACTGCCCGAGCAAAGCGAGGGCTGTCATTGCCCTGGTCTGAAATCGTCTTCGTTTCATCCTGTGCCACACATGCTATTTTTCATATCACATGCATAGAAATAACGAGTTTTGTAATTTATTAAAATCTTTGACAACGATTTGATGACAGCTGTCAGACGATTATGATTTTATTCGCTTAATGCGATTCTGACAGACTTCAAATAAAGACATAAATAATAAATAAATGATATTTGTTTCTCCCCTAGGGGAGAAACAAATGTCATTTCTGAATGACACAGTCGCATTGGTCTGAAATTGTTTTGTTTCGACTGGCAAAACAGGGATCAAAACGCGTTGTTTTTATGCATGTGATATGAAAATACAATTACTACGTTTCCACGGTTATTCAATACGGATTGAATACGAATTTGCGATCCAGCAGGTACGTGTTTCCATAAATAGCTTTGAATACGAATTGAATACATTTACGATACAGCAATCAGCTGTTTTCGGAAAACTTATTTTCTAGGTTAATACGTAGAGCAGGTTCGAAATAAAATTGTGTTGTTTATTTTATTGTGTGCTATAATTCTATTAAATTTCATGACAATTTAATATAAGGGTAATTCTCATTTTTGAAAAATAGAAGTCTAACTATCATTTTTCTAAGCTGTAGTACTTAAATACCGGGATAGTGATTTGTGTTAATAATGTATAGATAAAACATTGTAGATTTCGAAAACATTTATGTAAATTAACTGCATAATTATTTTTTTATTAAGTGTGAAAGTGTCAAATATGTCCCTTCCGTGGGTGTGATCATTCTGACTTTGTAAGAAAAAAAATTATAATTGCTATTTTTTCTTATAATAAATACGTCAAAAACTATACCAATATTAACTACAATAAATTTACTACTTAAGTATAAAACATAATGTCTATATAGCTATACATATTCTGCATCTGTGATCAATTTATTTGTCTCTTCCGTGGATGTGTGTCACACTACTCTTTTTTTGTAACAATATTGTGCGTATAATCAAAGGCTTCTTGGCAGAAACAAAGTAATAATTTGTCATTGTGCCTCAGTTGTCATTTCTTACCGGCGTTGCAACCATCACGTGAAATTCATATTTAAATTTCCAATCTCAAAACTCGTTACGCATAAGTGGTCACAACTGTGGAGATCGTTAAAGGTAGGTACACTTTAATTATGAACTTTGGTTTTGTGGGTTAATTGTGTTTATGAATCAAATACACCCTGCTAAATTTGTATGTCCATTCTTAATTTAGAGATTATGTTTTTAACATTTTAATGAAAAAAGTCACTTCCATGAACGTCACTTCCATGGATCTGTGGATAAAAATTTACACATGGATGTGACCATTGACCCAAGGAAGTGACAATAGTGTAGTATATGAGCGCAGCTTTGCGGGATGCTTGCTTCTTTTATTTATTTATATTTTAGATGCCAAAACCCAAAAAGTCCCCAAAAACTTTGGAAGAGATATATCAACAAAAACGTGACTGAAAAAAAAACGGAGAGCACGTATTAAAGCTAACGGTTTTGTATGATGCTTCTAAAGAAAAAGATAGAGCTCGGTACGCAGAAAAAAAAATAAAAGGTACAAATGAAGGTTGTTCGTGATATGACGCCAAATGATCACCGGAACCAACGCCAAGAATAGAAAGAACCGAGAAGTCGATTGAAAGTAAAGGATAATAAAAACCTTAATTAAGACTGAATCTGGAAGTTGATTTGTGTTATTTTTTTTATTATTATGAATGTTAAGTTAATTGAGGTAAATAAAAATGATGGTACAATTTATTTCCAAATTTTTATCGTCTATGGAAGTGACTTTTTTTATTATTATGAATGTTAAGTTAATAGAGGTAAATAAAGTTGATGGTAAATTTTTTTCCAAAAAGTGTCACCTCCTTGTAGCATTTCATCTCCATGGATTACATTAATGTAAGAAATATCACATCAACGAATATGAGGTTGTGGGAACCAACGATACACAGCGTTGGCCCAACAATACTCTCTTGCTGGTAATCCCTTTCCTTATTAACACCATGCCGTTCCGAAATCCTATAATTACACCTTAACTCCAAAAACCAATTCCCTTCTAATTGCTTTAATCCCTTTTGCATTCTTACCTTCCTGGGAATGCAGTTTGGCGGTCACCACCTACTGTGGGTGGTACCGTTAGGCTGCAAATCCACGCATCCAACCGTACACACTCTTTTATCCTACCTATAACCACTTTCTTATAAATATCCCGTTTTTCATCCCTAAACCATCAGTCATCTCAGCTCAACAAGCCGATACACATCTTTACCTTCGCCATTCAGTATCTCCGACATCAGCACCGCCACGGTCTCCGTCATCTGCCATCACTGTAAATACATACCTCCTCGTGTACATAAAATAATTCCAACTGTATTCCCTTTTGTAAACATTCGAAAATAAAAAGTGGTAACACGCCACAAGGTCACTACCATGGAGGACATTTTTTCAAACCTCTATTATTGTCTAAATTGGGGCCTCAAGCTCGTTGAATATTTTTCCCTTGAAGAAAAAGACCAAAACTATTAAGATCCATCGTCACTTTTATTAGAAAGACGTTTTCATTTTATTACATATTTTTCTAATAAAAAATGAGAATTACCCATAAAGGTGTATATATTTTACATTATCATTAGAAAGCGCCAGTGATCTCCAATTGCGCATGCACGATCGCGAGTTACGGGTTTCCATGGAACTCAATACGTTGAAATTCAGATACGATCCTAAAATTTACCGTATCGTATCTGAATCTAAATCGTGTTCAATACGTATTGAATCAGGGTTTCCATGACCACTTTTCACCCGACAACAGTATTGAATCCGTATTCAACCCGTATTGAATGACTGTGGAAACGTAGTAATTGATAGTACAGAATTACCTAGTAACTTTGATAAAACAATATTCAAAATTATAAAATACCTGGATTACTCTGAGATTTTGTAGGATGGGTTTTACTTTCTGACTTAGTAACTTTTTAGTAAGCTGTTGCTGTTTCTTCGGAATTAAAGACAAATCGGTAAAGATTAATAATAAGAGCGCACTTTTTAGGTTAGGTTGCCCGACCATAAGATTTACTTGACTGGTGGGCAGTCATCAATGTAAAAGAACACATGTAAATAGGGAGTGTTGCCACGTCTTTTTCATATAGTCGAACCCATTTAATGCCATTCTCATAAATTTAATAGACACGATTTTAAAAACATTTTAGTTATTAGTATTAACAGTTTTTTATTTAAATATACATATAATTAATTTGGATGTTAATTAATAAACGTAATAGTGTAATAACCAATGTCAACGCTTAAAACCATAACTTACATAAAAAGTATTTAGTTTACGCATACTTTATGTGTATAAATGATATGAAAAAATATAAACGTATTCAATTGTAATATAACAGCTAACTTGTGATCAACAAACAACTTACAATATCGAAAACAACTGGCAACGCTGCTCAGCTGATTTTGGTATTTGCAGTTATCGGACTTAGAGGTTCAAAATCACATCTCTTGGGGAATGGTAGGAGCTAGGGGCTAACTGTCAGACCTCGTCGGGTTTTTTTCGGACTAGGGGAATCTATGTACGCTCTAAACATCGACTCGGGGATCTATGTAGGCTCTAAATGTCGACTCGGGTTTTTACGTAGATATAACTCATCTTATTATAACTTATTGCTTACTATAATATTTTACTATATTATTTCATTAAAAAAACATATGAATTTGCTTAACCGTCCATCTATTGGTCGGGTTACCCTAGCCATCTCTATCGCTGTGGTAATCTTTCATTACATTTTTTTTAAATTATGAATAGGTGTATAAGGGACACCAGAACATTGCCGCCATTCCTTTAGAATAATAATACGAAAATTTTCCTTTAATTTGACAGTGTAGTCCACATTCTCTTCTAAATACGTGTATACCGGTAGAAAATGAAGATGATGGCTATGCAACAATAAACACGTTTTTATTTTCTGATTTTCAATCTTTGGAAATCTTAATCTAATACTAGCGACTTAAAAAGGAAGTAGCTCATAATCCGTTTAATGCTTTACAGCGATGGATTTATATTTTTATAAAATATATTGTTTAATCAATTCATTGATGTTGTCAGTTACTGTTACGATTTTAGTCGGTCGTATTTAGCGTGCTTCAATTAAATAATTGTCTGGTCCAAGAGGCAATATTGCCAGCTATCGCCAAATTACACAAATCCTTACTAATTCTAAGCGAATTCTTACATAAATACCTGACAACTTTGTATGCGATTTTTACAGGTCTTAAAATAAAATCCTAGTTTAATTTTGTATTATTGTATTCTTATTTTTTATAAGTGATGTAACAACCCCTTCCCATGGTGCCATCACCTCATAAATTTTGGATATGAAGCCACTCGTAGAGGTATATATTTTTTATTATTAGGTTCACAATCTAAGGTTTTGCTATTATCTTATTTCACCATGGAAAAAATTGGTGGGGGGTGACATTGTCCATCCTAGAAATATTGCCGGAATTCTGATTAGCAAAATTGAAGACTGATCAGCTAACCGACAGCCCCCTCCCCTCTTAGGAAGACTCCCTAGCTACCGCAATGGATTTCATCAATCTAAAGCCAATAGTTGAGAGCAGGACTTAAGTATGTAAGAAAAAAATTAACTAATCGAAATAAGAAAGTTTAATGAGATTTTCCTTAAGGTGGTGCCATTACCCCGCTCTTCTCTTTCATTTATATACCTACAGTGATGGTTAGTGAAAGAAACGGCTGTTTCTTAATAAGCCACTTTAATGTTAATTTTTAGCATTACTTATATTATTTTTTTTAATAAATTCACGTTTTCTTGAATTTAAATGATAATTTTTAGTTTTATTTATGAAAGATTAACTCCAATATATTGATATTGATTTAATGTTTGACAATAATAATGCATAATTTTGTACAAAATTTATAGACTTAATTATTAGTTTTTCTTTAAGTTCATTTTATATAAATAGGTATTTTAATTTTGAGTTTAAGAAAACTATTTTTGAAACATAATTAATTTTTCACAAATGAATATTATAAATAATTTATAGACTACTGTAAATAACTAATTAATCTTGCTTGGCCCACAAACGAGAAGCAATATTAACTGCTGTCAGTTAAAAATGTAGTTAATAGGTAGCAAGAATAATATGGTTGGAGCAAAGAACTTGAAGTATTTATATTATGTTATCTGCACAAGAAGCAATTACAATTTGAGCTTAAGGTGATAGTAGTGGGGATTTTTTCTACTGCACAACAAGGATACGACGCTCATGCTGAATTCTAATGCCTGTATGTACATACATAAGTCAGGATTTCTTATATTTTTAAGCAATAATAAAGACATATATATTTTTGATATTTCAACTCCGCAGGGCAATAATAAGTTTTTTAAGGATAATCCCTTTTTTGTTATTAACATTCGGACAATATTTAGAAAGAAATAGCGTTTGTGCAGACAATTTCTAGCTTTATAAAGTTTAAGATTTGACGTGTACACAACTTGAAAAAATTAAGATAGTTAAAAATTCAATAAAGGCTAAACAATCAACCTTTAAAATTGTTAATATTTTTAATACATAATTGAACTCTAATCGAATTTTTGAATTTTGAAAGATTTTCTGCCGATTTCACCAACGTTATTGCTTTCAAAAAATTGAGTGCTAGATTGTTTTTTAGAATAATAGAAAATGTACTTCCTATAAGAAACGTCACATGTGTCACTTTGTAAATTATTTTAATACATATTAAATATAAAATGCATAATTTTTAGATTTAAATAAATAATTACTAATTTAATTATTTTTAGGAAAGGATCACATTTATGTGATTGATAGCAATGGAAGATATGTGTGTTTGTACTGCAAAAAAACCTATAAAAAGAAAGGGCACCTTACCAGCCATATTCGTTACGAGTGTGGAAAAGACCCTCAATATCGTTGCAACCAAGTGAACTGCGAATATCGTACAAAACGAAAAGGCAACCTGCGGAGACACCTCTTACATATTCATCGGATTTCTATTTCGTCACGTATAATTAAAAACGAATTTTAGTTGTTTTTAAATAATATTTATTTGAGTTACTGAGCTAATTTACGCATCTAAATTAGATATAAATTATTTGACTATTTATTAGTATGAATTTTAGAAATGATAACTTACATCAATTTTAATTTTATTTTTACACTTTTAGGTGTTTCTGAAATACCTTAGTATTAAATATTTATAACCTACTATTTCTCTTTTAGTTTAATGTTAAGTAGACAACACTGTTGTATTATACTGTAGATATTTTATTTTGTAATTCGTATGTCTTCTTACGTATATATATTAATATGGCTATTTATAATATTTTAAATAATGAAGTTGGAATTTTGAATGTTTATATCTGTTGTTAAATTATTTGGATGCCAATTATGGGCAAAAGAAAGGAACATAAACAATTATTTAAGGTGAACGGAGCATTTAAATTAGTTTTGTGTTAATAATTCTGTAGCTAATCGTATTGTAAAATATATTGTGAATTTCAATAAAACTGTTATCAGGACCACATTAAATTTGATATTTGTACATATTATAAAATTGTATAAGGTGTTCAGAGATATAGCTAAAGTTTATTTGAAATGTTTTGATTTGGTTCTATGTATACATTTATGAAAACTTTTAAGTAGGTAAAAATCTCCAGGGCGCTTCAAAAATAGACTATAGATTTTTTGACCCAAAAACATAGAGCTCCAAACTACGGTACGCAGTCTAAATCCGGCCCGTTGATAACTATTAAAAATATTAGCTACTATGTATAACACACATCGAAATACTTGAAATTTTAAATAATTTTTATATAATTTTTTTTATTCCGGGCCGCTTACCAATTTTAATACGGTGTAACCTTAAAAAGTTTAGAGATCCCTCGCGTAAAATAAAGGGACTTTTTTAAGCGGTTTGTTATCTATACGCTGTTTTTCCAAATAAGCATAGGCTTTGGCCTAAATTTCAGAATGCTCAACATTGGTCCTACATGGTTCATGAGATCGTAAAGAACATGTTTTTATTGTGACCTGTCCCCTAAAAACTCACAGTTGGCCACTGATCAGCGAAAATAACCCAAATGGACATTTCTCCCATTTTGTTGATTTGCGTAGTAAAAATGATGACAACTGATTAGCTGGCCTCACACGGGAAAATTTAACTGTCAGTTTTGACTGCCACAGATAAATCCGTCAGTTCCATGCGTCACGGTTCAAACTGTTGCTGACCACTAACGCAAAACAAAAGTTTGCGGAGAAATCTGATCAAACCGGAACTGTGTAATTTCGATAGGACGAAAATTTTATACACATATCATGTGTAGAGTTTGAACTGCAGACAAAACTGTACGTTAGTGGGTGACGGCGGTTTTAGCGTACAGTGCAAACGTACGGATTTCTTCGTAAAAGTTAAATCTGGCGCGTTGCCCATCCACTAACGAAAAGATAACTCCGTACGTTTGAACCGCGTCGTATGAAACCGTCAGATAAATCTTCCTGTGTGTGGCCACAAAGATACTCCTTTTATATCACCTGAAAGAACAAATATCTGCATATGGTGCAGAAACGCGAGCCGATACCCGCAGAACAAAACAGCGCTTGCGAACGGCAGAAATGAATACATCGAGAACCAAAGTGGGCAAAACCAGACTAGGCAGAGTGAGAAACAACACAGTAAGAGAACAATGCAACCCATGTAAATACATTTGTAAAAAGAAGAAGGCTAGAATGAAATAACCATTTAAAAAGAGCAGAAGAAGACAGACTCATTAAGAGAGTGCGCCACTTGAGACCAGTAGGGAAGCTATAGCCACGGAACCTCCCAAAAGATGGACTGAAAGTGGGGCTTAAATTTTACTTGAGAGTTTCCTAACAGTATAATAAAGACCTGAAGAAAAACAGTGGATAAATAGCCTACAATAAAAGTAAAAGAAATAAGAACAGAAGAATTGGCATATTATCATAATGAACTGATAGAAATTCAAACAGCTGTGGTGAGGTATATAACATAAAACATGTCAATCTAAGAAAGGTTATAAAATCACAATATGAAACTTATAATGATCGGTCGAGTTTGGACAAACTTCTTAGTGTAAATGGATATTTCATGTTTCAACACCGAGTGCCAGACGAATAAGTATTGGGACTTAATCTACACGTAAATGAACACAAAAATTTCCCAAGTCAAATGGACTTATGTGTAATATTTTTGAGTTATGGCATGGTAAACTTCAATTTGAAAATGTGTAATATTATTTAGATTATTTTGAAAGTTTTTAATTAAGTCTGTTATAACGATACCATTGAATCCACATGTGGATTTTTTAAAAATCAAAAACACCAAAGAATCCCGTATCAAATATGCTAATTAGCTTCATTGGAAGCACGTGGTAAATGACGTCTTTCTCTTTTAAAATCATATGGAGACGATACGGAGTTGCCATTTACTGGAAAATTAAAATTTATTTTTCTTGAAATTCTTTAGATTCAGGATATATTGTATATAAACTTTTATTGTTTAGATTGGTGTCAGGTCTCACCCGCTTAAGTTTCAGGACCTATTCGTCTGACGTATAATTATAAAAATTATTTTTTTGGTATTTTTTAATGTTTTGAAAGCATTCGCTAATTGAAAATAAAGATTATGCCAAGAAAATAAATGCCATCTGAATTATCAGTGCCAAATTATAGATACATTTGTATGTGGCATATTATCCGAGCTGGCATAATATTCCCCGAACTATTCTAACGTATTTCTTTAATTTTACAGGAAGGCAACTAACAGCAAATTTTTTAAATCACATAAAATACGTTTTTAATAGTTTCACAATAAAATTGAAATTAGTAATTTTTATAAAATTGAAAATAAATTTAGAGGAAGTGCGACCCATATGGCACAGTGTTTGGACTGCAGCGCTATTGATGTGGGTTTGAATCCCCGCACTCTAACCATCAAAACATAGACGCTTTTCTTTTCTTCGCAGAGGTTGAACACCTTGGCAAGAGTAAAAATTGTTCGAAAAGGTTTCGCTAGAAATTGTCGTGGTTTGGAACCCACGTAAAATCGTAAGTCTCTTGTAACTTTGAAACACTGCGACATTCACAACAAAGATGCAAGCAGGAAAATTGCATAAGCCCTACTCCAGGTAATGCAAAAGACGTAAGAAGAGAAAATAAATTTGAATGTAAACAATTTGTTTATCTTTAAATTTCAAATATTTTTATTAATAAAATACATAATAAAAGTTGTTTTGTTTTAGGAAATCCACATAACGGACGATTTTATTGTAGGCGTTGTGAACATTCCTATAAGTATAAATACATCCTTACACGGCATATGCGTTATGAATGTGGAAAGGAGCCTAGATACGTTTGTGAGCATTGGTATTGTAACTATAAAACGTATAGGAAAAGTAATTTAGTTAGACATGTGGCAAATCGACATTCTAGTTTACGATTCAACCCGTAAAAGAAAATTAGACAAACGACGATGGAAACAATCTGGACTTTATTGAGTAAAAACATTGAAACTGGCATGGAAAATAAATAGTGGTTTTTTTTTACCACAAGATTGTGTTAAATATAATTGTAGTAACGAATATTACATAGATAGTAATGATAAATAAATATGTTTAAATGCTACTAAATCGCAAAGTAGATGCCCCCTAGTATTGTGGTTCTTGTTACTACACATTGTGTTTCTCTCTATTATAAATTGTAGTTGAGGGCGCCACAGAACTCGTGTCCGCCATATTGAGATTAATTGCTTATTGTGTTTACAATATTTTAATTTGTTGTTTAAATTAATTCTTATTATAAAAATGAATTTTTTAAAATAAACTAGTGATTTGAGTAGTATGGAAGACTTTGTAATAAATAAACTAGATGATTGAGATTTACACCATCTCATAACGAATTTCCAATGTAAGTATTTATTTTTATTAATCACTTGGTTTAACCTAGCTTTTTATTATCGACTTTGTTAACTCACTATTATCGAAAAGAAAATAAATTTATAATTTCATTAATAGTCAAAACTTTATTTAAATTATTTATATATAAAATTTGTTTAAAAATTTTAATTTTTAATGTGCAGATAGTAGCAGACATCCGAGAATATTTTTTATCTTAAATAAACAAAATAAATACAGTCGAACCTCGATAAGTCGAAGTTGAAGGGAAACTAAAAATAATTCGAGTTATCAAAAATTCGACTTATTGAGGTTCGACTTATGGAAATTTACCTGTCATTATAGAGTAAAAATAAAAAGTAACACAATTATTTTTCCAAACCTTAAAAACTGTCAGATGTCTGCTAGTTTCAATGTCATAATTATTTAAGAATGATTTTACTAATTATTCTTTAGTTTAAAATATTGACACATTTTTATTTGATAACCTGAATAAAGCGGAAATCAAATTTCTCATTACATAAATTGGCGACTATTGAAAATTTACAATATTTTATGAAAATTATCAACATTTCATTAACAATCCTAGGCATGCTAATTCCTCACCATAATCCCAGAAACCAACCCACGTTGATGTTAGTGAAACTTTAAATATTCAAATTTTAATTTTGATCCCAGGTTAGTTATTTAGACTTTATTTCAAAAGACGAACTTTTTTTGTAAAAGTTTGTTTTCAATGAAACTAATCTGATCCGTTTAATCTCACAAAAACATAGTCGACCCTACAAAACAAAATTCCGGTAGAAAATTTACTAATTTTATTTTTATTTGCAGAGACCATTGAAATACAACCCGATAAACAAAAAATTAAATGTTTGAATTTCATTCAAAGAAAAGAATATTTAAATACATTACTGAATACTCCAATCAAACTTGTACTAGAAAGTGATTTACGTGGGATCGCTGCACTTCAATCATCTAATAATAAAAAAACTCGTAGAAATAAAATTGCTCATGTAATTATAGATAAAGTGCTAGAAGTGGATCCTTCATTTCGGTACGTCAAACAGCATTATATACAATTATTTAAATGGAATTAGTATTTTCATTTCAATATATATTCACTAATATATGCTTTTGTACAATAGAATACCCAAAAAACTGTTCTCAAAGTGGGCAATTGAATTGTGTGCTATGTTTCCCACTGATTTACCACAGCTATATTATTTTGAATCTTCAATGGATGAAAGAGGTAAACCTGTATCAGCTGGTGGCATATTATATAATACCTGGTGTAATACTCGAAAAGAGTTGAGAAAAATTGGTCTACTAGTTAGTCCATCATCATCGAGATCTAATCATCAACCAGGTAATAAACATATGTTGTTTGGAATTATTCTTATTTTGATTTATTAATAAAAAAAATTAAATTAAGATGTTTATGAAAGGTCTGATTTAAAGCAAGATTTGATATGGCTTCGTAACTACACTAAGCCTTTGAAAAACTTTGAAGTTAAGTGGAAGAATAGTCATGCTTATTGTTTCAGCGAATTAAAAACTATACCGGGTGTCTCGTGACTTGATGACCATAGCTTAAGAGCGTATTTTATGACAATTTTAAGCTGAAAGTGCCTTATACACTTTATCAAGACACGGAACACCCGATATACAGTCGAACCTCCATAAGTCGAACCTCGATAAGCTGAATTTTTGTAACTCGAACCTGTTTCCCTAGGACTTGCATATTTTATTGTTAATATTTTTATATCGATAACTCGAATTTTTGATAACTCGAATTATTTTTAGTTTCTCTTCAACTTCGACTTATCGAGGTTCGTCTGTATATCAAATTATTATATGTACCTACAGAATATTTTTTACGAGGACCACAGGGTTACTGATTAATAATTATTATTATATCGATTTCATCTATTTTAACCATAATATTGTATTCTGATTTTCTTTAATTCTTTGTATTTTTTTCATATGGAACACATTCCATCTATTTATATAATTCATTATAATCAAAGACTTTAATGAATGAGATAAAGATTGTTCTAGTAAATTTTATATCAAGTGGCCTATTATTACTTCAAAAATAATTTCCCTGGCTAAAAAAAGAATTTTGGCAAACTCTAATAATAATAATAATATCTAAAATAAGATTTTTCCTGATATAAATTATTTTGGTTGCAAATCATAGGTCACTGCAATAACAACTAATCTCACATTTGAAGTTTCAGTACTTTTATCTTTTTTATACGCTCTATAAATAAGTCGGGAAGACGTAGCATTAATAACACCAGCACACAAAAAACAAGTGGTCTGTACATTTGACTAGACCCATGTATCCATATATATTTTGATGCGCTGAATCCAAATCCGAAATCCGTTTGGTCCGTACACGCTCAAAATTTTGAGTAAATTGCAAAAACTGCTAAAAATTGCAGTTATGAAAATGAAGAAAATTATATTGAACTTTTTGTTAATTTTCTGTCGTATTTTGCATTTTGCATTTGTTATTGTTTTCCATTATAATTAGTTGCACAATGATATTTGCGTTTTGTGAATTTTGTTACATATTTTGTAATAAACTTTTCATTTTAAATACTACTTTTGTTTAAGCTGTTCATAAACATTAAAATTTAATAAATAAATGAAAAGAAAAGAAGAAAAACAGCAAAATTTAGAAGTTATTGTAGAAGCTAGTAGATTCGTGTTAATTCACCCGACCTTGTGGTTCTTGTAACATTCAGGTATGTTGTTGACCAAGAGTTAAACAACACGAAGCGTTAAGGAGGTATGGAAGTACAATCAAAGACAAAAGTATTGAAATGCGTCTTGAAGCATTTTAATGTGTATTATTATTATATTTATAGGAAATGTATTAATATTATTTTAGATTATATCTTGGGATCGTAACAAGGACGTGAAGGTGACTAATCTGAAGGAAAAAATAATATGATATGGAAAACCTTACAAAAACCTAAATCTGTTGGAACAGTTGTGAAACATTCAAATAAACATTTTAGCAATACAAACTGTTAGAACTAGTTGACAAAAATGGTGCTTTATATAGAATAAGTTTATTCAAATATTTATACATATTTGGTTATTTTTGGTGTTTATTTTCGAGGATTACAATAGTTTAAATACAGTACGCTCCCTTATACTGTACATGTTGCAATTCGTGGTATAACGTGATTGCCACTTAGTTTGATTTTTTATGTTCTAAAAAATGGAAAACAATAATTTAAAATAAATAATTTCTTGCTATTGGTTTTTTCAAATATATTTAAAAACCATATGTAAAGATCGTTATGGGGCATTCCATATGAAATCAACAAATAAGAATTAAAAAGTGTGCCGCATGATTTTTAATTTTAATAAAGAAAATTGTAGATGATCTTTGTGGTGCCAGAAGTGCTAAACCACCACCATTTATTTTTTTTGTTGTATAACTTTTGATCAGTGCCCATCCGAAATCAAAAATTGGGTCAATTTTATACTTGTACATAATGGGCTCTAGCTTTTTACTTAGAACAGGTATTGAATTGGTTCTTTTTTTATTTGAAAGGGTCATAAATGTGCATTTTATACAATACAATAAAATTGAACTAAAACAATTAGGAACAAGATAGTGACCATCCGACATTTCCACAATTCTTTCTCATTTTTATGATATTTGATTGGACGCTGTGTCAATCCTGTTGCATATTAAAGGTTGATTTTTTTTTACAATAAAGTACTAATCCTTGTGATATCGTGACATAATTATAATTTATAATTGTCCTACAATAAAATCTTCTACGAAAAAAAATATTGATAATTTTGAAAAAAGCTCAACTTTGACCCCAAAAAAACTCATGTGGAGGAAAAAATAACAATTTGAAATATAGTCTATATCTTCGTTAATTATGTCCAATTAGTGCCGTTCTGTTATTTTTACCTCTTTAGGAAATATGATTTTTTTAAAACTGCTACTTTACAAATAAATATGAAAATAATCTGGGAGTTTGACAATTTATAGAAGTTTTATAACTTATTTAAACTATTAGAATTATGTCAATTTATGATAAAAATAATGAAATAAAAATCAAAATTTTCAAAATCGCTTAAGCCTGATACAGGTATAAAAAGGCGCAAGAAGAAGAAGAAGAGAATTTGTCTCATTACTAACAAGCTCTAGAACTGTATTAATGTACTTTTTACTATAGGTTTAATTTAACAGTTTTTTGACGTAGTGTTTTATTATTATAATATCCAAACAATAAAATGCATATAAAGAAATCTACATTATAGTGGTCATCTATATTAAGTCACAAAAAGTAAATTTTACAGTAGACCCACGATACACTTATATCGGTATGCCTACGCGCATCTTCACCTCACCACATCTGACGTCACTGCGAAGCACGGACTAGATTCAATACATAGAAAACTCATATACATATATAGGTATATATATAATGCAGTTTTAATCACGTTTTAATGTAAAAAATAGCATTGCATGTAAGGTTGAAAAATATTTAATAATTTTTAATAAATACATATGGATTGTTTAAATAATCAATATTTCTGATTTTTAAGCTAAAATTTTTTTAATTTCCAACATGTACTTATGAAATGAAATGAAACACAATCTCACATTCCAACTCTAACAAATGTGTAGCAAAAATATTATTTAATTTGGAACCACGATTTCTGCACTACACCATGCTATGACTGAATTATATGTTTCAAAAGTGGCGTCACTTGCGCGAACTCGACGCGATTGTGCTTCGAGACTAGCATACCGGTATAATTGTATCGTGAGTAAACCTATTTCAAGAAATTTTTAATTTGGAAACTTATTAAAAGTAATTGCACCTCTCCCTTGGCATTATGCGTGTTGTTTGTATGGCTTAGGCGATTGCATACAATTAATTACATTTACTGCCCAGTGTGCATATATCATTTTTAATAAACTTTGGGCAGTTTATTTTTTTTTATAACTCTTTATATAAATATTAGACCGTTATCTATTCAATAATACTGTACAATTTTATTTATCATTTTATTGGTCTATTACTAAGTGGTTTTATAAAATGTTTTAAATATGTATAAAATATAGCAGTGTATGTATGTAGAAACTAGTAAGTAGATATATTATTATAAATTAAAAGGCTTCTAATAATTGACTGTGTACTGAATATTATGACTAATAAGTCTATTACCGATACAATTTATCAGCACGGGATGCACGAAATGAGGTTTAAGTGGTAGTAAGAGTTTTGATTACGACGCAACCAGATTACAGAGCTTTTACTATATTCTCAGGCTTGTATATATGTAGCTAATTCAATGAATAAAGGATGATGTAAAACTTTGTCTGCTATTGAACGGGCTACAATATGTAATCGTGGTACTTAAATTTCATTTTACTACAAATGTTACTAATTTTAACAATTTACTAACACGTAGAGTGTTTTAATTAGCATTATCTCGGATTGGGGCTTCATACAATGAACACAATGTATGTGATAGGGATACAGCATTATATTGAATACTATAACAATGCCTTCATAAAAGCAGCCGAAAATTTATAAATGTCTTAGAAAAATTTATTAACCGGACTTGCCTTTCGAATGGCGAATAAAAAATCTTGTGCTTAAGCATTTTTTGATTAATAGTTTTCAGGATTAGAAAGTTTATTACACTTAATTTCCTAAGGGCAAATACTGTCACATTTTGGGGATTTTGGAATTATTTCGAATTGCATTTTTTGGTATGCCTTCTAGTACATCACATATGATTAATCAGTAGCAATTCTTGTCCAAAATACAGCAAAGTGTACATCATCCTTTTCTAAAATACTAACTCAATAGTATTTAAGTAAGCACTGAACTACCTAATGTAATTCCTTAACTAGTTTTAAAATAAATTAATTTGTTACATTTTAGGTAAGACCCAGTTTCGTTATATTGTCAACAACATCGGAAGATTTGTGTGTTTGCGTTGTGGATCGTCCTATAAACAAAAGGGGCACCTTTCAAGGCATATTCGTTACGAATGTGGCGTTGAACCGAAATTTGAATGTCCCATTTGTTCACGTAAGTTTAGATACAAGGATCCTTTAACAGTGCATTTGCAGATTCATGCACGTAGTTTGGTCTTTTCTAAGAAAATACGAAAAACAATAAAAAGATAGAACACGTCTTGAAATTATTTTTACCGTTAGGTTATTTTTTATTAATTAAACATTTTACTACGCTAGATTTAAGAAAATTGTCTAGCACTTTTAATTTTATTTCAATTATTTTTTACAAACATATTTTAATTATTATATTTACATTAGATATTGATCAATGTTTAATTGCAGTACGTGGCTGTACAAGAATGTATAATGGTTGTGGGATTTATGTATTTTAAACTTGATCTACAGTTGTAATAAGTTAATATTAATGTTAATTGAAAATAATTAAATATATTTTTGTTCTATGCTTATGTTAGAAAAAAGTTTTCAGGCGAGCACGTCATAATTGAACAGTGGCGTATGAAATTATATACACTTCAAAATTATTTATCTAGTTCCCATAATGACTGTATTTGTTAGTGCAACTAACTATAAATTAAATGTGCCATTATAACAATCAAAATTGCGCCATTTTTTTTACAATTAAATATTGTTTTTTATACGACGGATTTAAATATTTTGTTTTTGATTTAACTTAATTTTTTATAAATATCAGAATGATTTTTTTAGCACCTAATAGAATAATATTTTTATTAAAATAATATACTTTTGAAGTGTATTGAATGTATCACATTAATAATAATGTGACGTCATAGTAACGAATGATGATGTAACGTTGTCAGACTTTTATTATATTTGCTTCCACGTTTATACAGTTGTTCATTTTTTTATTGCTGTTAATTAATTGATTTAATTAAGGATGTACGAGCACGAAAGTCATTTTGCTCAAAATGCTTGATTTTTTTTTATATGTAGTTTAAATATGTCTAACCAAATTCTCAAAATTTGAAGAGGGTTGACCGACTATTTAAAGAAATAATTGATTTCAAAATTAAGTATATTTAACATTAGTCTTATGGCAAAGTGACGGATAGACGACACGTTTTCATAATTTTCACCCAAATTCGTCCCAGAATATGAAAATAAAACTATCTAATTAAAAGTTAAGACATTCATAAAGATATAAAAAAATAAAAAACCGTACTAAACCGACTGAATTAAGAGATATTTACGATAATTAGCTTACTTTTGTTAGCTCTTAAACTAAATGGCAACACTACAGACCATTAAAGCAAAGTAAGTGTCAAAAATACTAACCTAATTTTAGGAATTCTGGTAAATTTTCATCCCGATAGATAGTTTTCTATTTCATTTCACCTTCCATAATTTTATATTCGCACGTGTTACACTCAACGTTTATTTTGAATTTACTGATAACATTGCCTTAATAATCATAATAATCACAGTGTTGCCATACGAAATGCTGCGGCCATACCCTCTTTACCGCGCGCCCGAATCGGTCTATCCCCACCCAGTACCCTGCTCGTACATCTTTAATATGAAAAATAGCATTTAAATATTTAGTTATTGTACAAACAATGTCATAATATTTATAAGATAATTGAGCTTTATGTAGTGTTTTAATTTTAAAAACGAATACTAATTGTAAGATAAAATTTTGATGACGTGATCTCCTGTCGAACTGAATAAACCTTATTTAGGTATGCCTTATTGTTTGTAACTTTAATTATATTTATATATTAGGTATATTAAAATATGCTTTTTATGTGTTTTTTTTTATTGAACTTTATATTATTTTTGATTTGTTCACATTTTAAAGAATATTTAAGTTGACTGTTTTCCAACAGGTTAAAAATTATAAACAGCGTCAGATTTAATTACTGTTTTGTGTTTATACAAAATTTCTATATTTAGAGAATCTAAAAGGGATCAATTTTAATAAGTGTTCTTCAAACTTGACCGACTTAAAAATTCAACAGGGATTGAATTTGAAAATTTTATTTTAGGGGCCACTTAAACCGGTATAAAAAAATTCTGGTGCTCAGAAGTCAATTTAAGGGTCCTGATTTTTTGTTCAATGTAACAATTTAATAGATCGATAAGTATCTGGTGCGCGCAAATTAAGTATAAATCGTAGGCGCTGGCGCATCGTGATATATTGCGGGTCCAGATCGAAGAACACGTGGACCGGGCCATCACTGTTTTCAATCCCTGATATTAATCATTGAGTTTTTTGAATATTTACCATCATCAGAAGATCATGCCGATAAACTATCAAAAAAGATTAAAATTATTATCGTAGAACCACTATACCCGGTTAAAGTTTTACTTTGAATTTTCTATTAAGCATAGATCAGTTTGAAAATAATAACTTTGCAAAATGCGTATCGAAAATGAAAATTAAACGCGAATTCATACCGTGATATAATCAATTTGGCTATGTAATATACTATGCAGAGGCATGTGTTGAATTAAGTTAATATATCTTTAATCTTGTAGACCACGAATAAGCGAATCGACACTTTAAGTCTTAAGAAGACTAAATCGAATTCACCTTCCTTTTTTGCAAACGTTTCCCTAAAAGAACGAACATTTTACGAATCGGTTCTTTACTTTGTAAAAATATTATAGTATTTGAATCATAATTTTTTTAATTGATAGGTACTATACATAAATGCTTGTTGAAGTAGTACCTATAAACAATACAACGGCTTCAATTTAAAAACTATCACATGTAATTCTGACCGAATTAAGTAACGTGTTGCGTATGCCATTTAAAACAAATCAATTTGACTGAATGTATTTTTCTTCGGGCGATAGATGTTATGCATTATGGTTTTAATGTTTTTTAAATAAAGGTGATATCGATTCATACAATTCATTGATTATAGCTTTATTAGTTTTATTTTCAGTGGGTAGTAGGTACATTTCGTAAGTAATTTAGTGTACGTATATTCTAATTTTTTCAGTTTGCATTAATAAATATTTTGTTTTCAGGAATCATGAACTTTGAATGTGAAACGTGTCACAGAATGTACAAATATAAGTCCACACTTTTACGTCATGTTAAATTCGAGTGCGATGGAATTGCTAGATTTGTCTGCCCTATTTGTAACAAATGTTACATTCAAAGTTACAAACTAAAAACGCATATACGCACGTTTCATCAAAATAAGTGATTATCAGTACTGAAAAAAAAGTTGACAACGACCTCAATTTGTTGATTATTAAAAAATTATGGTATGTAATTTTTGGAAATTTAATTTAATCTTTAGAAAGGATTTGTAATGCAAATTTAGCATTGTGTTATTTGTTATAAAAAATAAATTTGTTTTATACCTATTAGAACTGTATTTTTTATATTGATTTATCTAAGGAAAATCCAATAATAAATATTATTTGGACCTTATTATTTTTTATTAAGAATTTTTATGATCAGACTATATTTATAATACCTAGATTTTAATTTAAATTTCTATAAATAATATAAAATAATTTATAGAAGTTGTTAAAAATAATAGTTGAGATATACATTTTATATGTTACATATTTTATTTTTGATGCATTAATTTAATCCAGCGTTGCAAAATATTATTTTAATAAGTAATTAAATAAATTCCATTAATTTTTTTTCAATGAGCAATGGATGAGTTCTAAATTATTCATTTTAAAAAAACAATTTTTGTCCATTTTTGACGGACACCCTAATATGTGCGCGCATATATATGGGTGGGTGCGTGTATGTGCGTGCGAGTGTGTGTGTATGTATTTTTAATAAGTAATGCATTGCCTTATAATACCTTTTTCTTCAATTAATAATGTTGCCTTAATACTCATTATTTTTTGTAATGGGTAAGGTATTGGTCTACGATACTCATTAATCTTTTAATGAGGAATGAAATATTTTTCATTAAAATTTTTTTTTAATGATTAATGAGTCAAAAAATGTCATTCCATTAAAAAAAATGAGGATTTCATTATTTTGTATATTAGAATTTTTGGAACTATGATTTAATCAATATTCACCTTTTTACGAAATAAAACTTGAACGTGAGAGTACTTACAATGCCAACAAATATTAAATTAAAGCTTTTTAAATTTAAGTTCAGGAATTTAAGTATTCTATTTCTCACAAAATGTGACAAATATATGTATAATGGATTATTTTAACTGACCATAATAAGACTATGAATTATTTACATATATAATAGTATACTAATTCACCTAATCGTTTTTTTATTTTCAGGAAATCAAACTTTTGAATGTCAAAAATGTCGCAAAATTTACAAATATAAACGCAGCCTTTATCGCCATGTGAAATTTGAATGCGATGGAATTCCTAAATTTGTATGTCTTATTTGTAATAAGCGTTTCACTCAAAAAACTTGGGCCAATAAACATCTTCGCCAATTTCATTCAGGTTTCAAATAAATGTACAAAATACATGTTTAATCCTTTTTGTCGTTTCTTTATCTAATAATAAATGTACTAAAATTAAAGCACTTCGTCTTCTAATTGTACATAAAAAATACAGAAAATATTATAAAAATACGAATTAACGGGATTAAATTTTTTGATACGTTTTCTAGAAACTAAGAAAAAAGATATCCCAGGTGGTCACCCCGGATTTTAATTGTGCTGATATATGCTATTCTATATCAAATTCTAAGAGAACGGTATTTTTCTTTTTGTGCCGAAAAAACATTTCTAAAGGGCAAAATAGACCGCCAAAGTTCACCACCTCAGTGGATAGTTATAAGGTTTCACATACTTACAAATCAATATTTTTTCAAACGATCAAGCGGGTAATAATCTACATAATTTTTTTTCTCTTTGGAGTAAGTTATTGGCTTGTTCCCCGCTTCTGTCTATGTTGTATGTTCAATGAAAAACAATTTATTAAGTACTCTTTAATATGAAACGTTTATTAATATTAAAATACAATTTTTCGGTTCTAGGAAAATACTGGAATTTTACAAAATTTCAATCGCGATATCAAAAAATTATATTGAAATGAGAAATTTGTGAAAAGTTGCCAACGAATGCCTTTAACTGATTTTACGTGTCTAAAAATTCTATCGGTAGGTATATCTATTGCTAAATATTTGTTATTTTATTATGAACTATTACATCACGTCATATTAGTACCCAACAGATACCTAAGCTATATGAATTGAAGTGGTTATCTTTTTAAAAGTCAATATTAAAATAATTTTTTGATAACTTGCATTTTCTTTCTAAGGTAAATAAATAAACAATTTGCTATATTATTTATTATTTGTTTGTTTTTAAAATATGGTGTTTATGTTTTTTTTCTAAGTTATACATATATCAATTAATTTTTTTTTTTATTCCTGCGTGCTTTAAAGAACACTGAAAATGAATTAAGCATAATGTTAATGTCCAATATTTTAAATATTAATTGAAGTTTATCGGAATTCGACAACCAAATAAACGATTAACTCTTGTTAAAATGCAACGTTTCATTTCTTTATTGAAACTTTTTTAAGCAACTTAAAATATCACTTGTATGTCAAACATCAGAGATTGTACGTATGTTTCTTGATAAAGAAACGAATCGTTGCATTTTAACAAAAATTAATCGTTTATTTGATTCTCCAATTCTTGTGAACTTCAATTAATATTTAAAATGAATATTTTTAAGCAGAGGAAATGTTATAAATCGATCTCGAATTTTTATGCAAGCATATTTTTGTTTATTTTTACTAGTTTGTCACGGGAAGCTGAGTGTCAGTTTGCTACTCAAATTGACATCTCTACTTGTTTATTTTAGTTTTATTTTGTTTCTTCTTGTTCTTATTATTATTTATGTTTGCCTTTAATACGGTTGTTCTCAACTGCTCCCTTATATGGATAGGCGTGTTCTTGAGGGATATTCTATTCCGTTACAATACATTTCTGAAGGTATATTATAACAACATTGCAACCTAAGAGAAGACCTATGTCATGGTTTTTTGGATCTACCTGTTTCGTTTTTGTTTTGGTTGATCGACTGCCAAGACTATGTGGTTGTGATTTTGACGTTCATCATGTCAATACCATTTTAGTTTTATAATGTATATTTTATTAAATGTATCTCATTGCTCTTGCCGTACGTATGTAGTTTTTTGTATTTTGGCATTATACATATATTGCATATAAATCCGGGCCTGATTATAAACGTAGTGAAAACAATCATAATAATCATTTAGTATTTTTTTATTTATAGAAAACTGGATTTCTTTTAAAATGTCCGAATTTTATCAATTTTAGCTAATGATTTTCAATTGTTTTAGCGCAGAAAGAATCTTTTTTTTGACTCGTAACCATCCTCAGAAGAAAAAAGCCGATAAACTATTCAAAAAAATACAACTTTTTGAAGTTATATGTTAACTTTTCGATACACCCATACCTCGCTTTACGGCCTAGATACGTTCCACGAAACTTGACCGCAAAGCGAAAAGCCGTATAAGGAATCGAGATTGCGCTTGTGCAAGATTGGCAACATGTAGACATATCGACATCGAAAAAAACATTTTTTTGCCGTTATAGCGAAACATTTTAGGCCGTAAATTGAAAACGTGCTTTAATTGAAGAGGGCCGTTATAGCCAAATGCCGTATAAAGAGCGGTCGTATAGCGAGTTATGGATGTAATAGGCTCTGAAATACAAGTTCTTAAAAATCTGTATCAACGAAAGAATTCTATGATACCGGAAAAAATGAATTGTATCCACGTAAAGTACCTAATTTTCAGGAACGATTGTAAAGTACTCGGACACGCTACTAGCAAGGGTTATCTCACCCAGACCTGGTCCATCTTCCGAAAAATATCAATTGTCTTAAAAAAGATACTTACGAATTCTAAAATTTTTATCCTGGCTATATTATCTGAAGCAACTTGAAAAATGGAATTATTCAGTGATTGGAATGCCGGCAACCGAGAAGTATAGAACTTCAACAATTTGTTATTTTATGTCGATACAATCTACCTTTTGCGATCGCCTCTCGGGCTGTGCGGGCAAAGAATCGTTTTATACAAATTATTAGGACATGATGGTTTCGTATTTAAGGCGATCGAACTAAATAAGTATAACAATGGTTGTAGGTATTGAAAAGGTCAACTTTGCTGTTATTTAATATTAGAAAAATCTAATTTGTTAAAAAATATTAATTTTTTGTTTTTTAGTTCACAACGGGTTCCAATGTTCCAAATGTTACAAAATATACAACAAACAAAATTCTTTATACGTACATAAGCGATACTATTGTGGAGTAGCACCAAATGAGATGTGCCCTTACTCGCATTGTTCTTATAAAGGTCCAAGAAAGCAAAATTTAAGGATACACATTGCAAAAAAACATCTTAATAAAACTTAATCAACATGAATTTGTATTGAATTATGTGTAATTAGTTCGCACAGGTAGAAGAAATTATTGGATAACCTTTTGTAAATAGAAATATATGCTTATTACTTACATAATACATATAATATATATCGTTACATAAGTGTTATTACCTAAAAATAAATTTTTTCTAAGATATTTGTTTAAGACGTAGTTTTAATTAGTATTAAACCGTTTTTTTTTCCATTATTTTAGTTATTATGAATAAAAATATAATGACTAATTGGGCATTTTAATTTCAGTATTCGACGATAAATTATACTTGAAAAAGGATTACTACAAGAAAAACATATTGATGCTGCGCTACAGCGACAAACCGAAATTTCAATGTTTACGTTGCGGAAAAATTTATAAGCGAAGGGAAACAATTTTAAGGCATTTGCGTTTAGAATGCGGCCAAGAAAGACGATTTATTTGTTGTTACTGCATGCAAAGATTTAAACGTAACGAACATCTTGTTGCACATATAAGGATAGTGCATTGTAAATAATAAATTCAATAAGAAAATGTAGGCTTTGTTTTAATTAAATCAATATTTGTCTTATGCTGATTAATATAATATAATAGAACAGCTTTTAGAGATATAATTAGTTGTAAAATAACTTTACATAGGTATGGACGTATGTCTAGGAAAATACGAATTTTGTCTGTATAATATTGTATTATCTTATATAAATGTAAATAAATATTAATTCAAACATAAAAATGAACACATTTATAAGAAAATTGCGTTTTAAGTGAGATCGTATTAAAACCCAGTTATTTGATGATCGGTTTCACAGAATTCTTATACAAAAAGCCTCAAAAAAGTAAATCAACCCTAAATTAAATCAAATACACGTATCTTGTTAGCAATCGGTTTGCGAAACTAATGAAAATTGTAGAAACTGATTCTGACAAACAGGTCGAATCTTACTACTGCTTAGCATTTTGAATCTGGATAAATACTAGGTACATATATTGAATAATAGCGCAGCAAATTTTAGGGTGCGCCAAATGTTGGAGTTAGAAAAATTAAATAACAAAATGAAATCTAGATAAATTAAGATCATATGAAAAAACATAATATTTTACATACAAATACATTCAAAAAACCATATACGACGCATCGATCATGCCTAACGTGACCAATTTTTTTCCTGTTAAAGCGGGACGCTTAAAAATCGTGCTTAAAACCGAGTGTGCACTTTCGAGCTCAAAGTGGCACATTCTGATCTCGGGAAAATGTGCCACTTTTCGCTTGAATGCGCATATCCTTGTATTTATTGGATTTGCATATATTAATCACATATTCTTCAATTTAAAAAATTAAAAATCGCATTAATTTAAATTTATTTTTTGTTTGAGAAAGCTTATATATGGGTCATTCCATATGAAATCAACAAATTTGAATTAAAAAGTGTGCCGCATGATTTTTAATTTTGATAAAAAAAATTGTAGATGATCTTTGTGGTGCCAGAAACGCTAAACCACCACCATTTATTTTTTTATTGTATAACTTCTGAACAGTGCCTATCCGAAGTCAAAAATTGGGTCAATTTCATACTTGTACATAATGGGCTCTAGCTTTTTATTTAGAACAGGTATTGAAATGGTTTTTTTTTTATTTGAAAGGGTCGTAAATGTGCATTTTATATAATACAATAAAATTGAACTAAAACAATTAGGAACAAGATAGTGACCATCCGACATTTCCACAATTTTTTCTAATTTTTACGATATTTGATTGGACGCTGTGTCAACCCTGTTGCATATTATGGGTTGATTTTTTTTTACAATAAAGTACTAACCCTTGTGATGTCGTGACATAATTATAATTGTCCTAGAATTAAATCTTCTACGAAGAAAAAAATGGTGAACATTGATAATTTTGAAAAAAGCTCAACTTTGACCCCAAAAAAACCCATGTTGAGGAAAAAATAACAGTCTGAAATTTTCAGGAAATATAGCCTATATCTTCGTTAATTATGTCCAATTAGTGCCGTTCTGTTATTTTCACTTCTTTAAGAAATATGATTCTTTTAAGTGCTACTTTTACAAATAAATAAGAAAATAATCTGGGAGTTTGACGATTTATAGAAGTTTTATAACTTATTTAAACTATTAGAATTATGTCAATTTATGATAAAAATAATGAAATAAAAATCAAAATTTTTAAATTTTGTTATTTATTAAAAATAATACAATAACAATAAAAAACACACGATCCTATCATCGTTTTGTCCCTATCTCAAATAATAAATTAAAAGTGCGACGATATTCTAGCTCCGAAAATCTCAAGACAGTAAAAGTTTGTAATGAAAAATAAATAATTTCTACATATATTTTTCTGTTTGATAAATACCAGAATTTGAAAATTTTGATTTTGATTTTATTATTTTTATCATAAATTGATATCATTCTAATAGTTTCAATAAGTTATAAAACTTCTATAAATTGTCAAACTCCCAGATTATTTTCTTATTTATTTGTAAAAGTAGCACTTTTAAAAAAATCATATTTCTTAAAAAAGTGAAAATAAAAGAACGGCACTAATTGAACATAATTAACGAAGATAAACTCCTGTTTGTGAAAAATGCAACACCCTGAAGCAATGCCGCGATTAAGCTGAAATTTACAGTAAATGCAAAGTATATCGTTTTATGCAAACGATTCAAATTTCAGAACAACCACGCATGCGTGGTCTGAGCAAAGCCTTCTAAACTTCTGCAAAAAACTCTACAGATAGAGGGCTGTAATTAGACTTTAACAGTAGTCATGTTCATGGTAGCTTATGGTAAACCTTAGATAAGACGTAACTATGCTTACTCGACGGCAAAAAGTGACGTTTCAACAACTGACGCAGCTTGAACAGGGGAGAATCATCGGGCTTCGTGAAGGGGGATTTTCTTATCGGGAAATAGCGACTCGTGTGCAGCGGAACAGCAGCACAGTGATTCGAGTTTGGAAGTAGTGGACCGACGAGAATCGGACAACCCGAAAACCTGGGAGTGGACCTCGAAAAGTGACATCAACGGACGATGATAGACACCTGGTTTGCATGACGCTGATGGACCGTACAGCTACATCTAGACAGTTGGCAGCACATTGGTCAACCGCTACAGGTGTATCAATGTCTGCTTCGTCAATTCGTCGACGTCTGCTGTACCATGGAATTCGTGCAAGAACTCCTTTATACAGGATTCCTCTCACCCAAAGCCACCGATGCCTGCGGCTGCGATGGGCTCGCCAACATATAGACGGGCGTGCAGATTGGCAACAAGTGGTGTTTTCGGATGAATCCCGTTTCAATTTGTGGCACAATGATGGGCGTATTCGTGTTAGACGCTATGCCGGTGAACGCTCCCTGCCGGAGTGTATTGTCGAACGCCATAAAGGACGAACTCCTGGAATTATGATTTGGGGTGCGATTGCGTATCATGGACGATCACAGTTGGTACGAATTGTGGGTAATCTGAACCACAATAGGTACATTAGTGCAGTGCTGGAACCTGAAGTCGTTCCTTTCCTTCAAAGCATTTCTGGAGCTATCTTTCAACAGGATAATGCCCGTCCACATATTCTTATAAGAAAAACAAGTACAGCTTCTTCCGTGGCCTGCGTATTCGCCAGATATGTCGCCTATTGAACATGTTTGGGATTTGGTTGGTCGGCGTCTCGCTCGTGATCCTTGTCCTACAGATTCTATAGATGAACTATGGGTGCGTATAGAAACAATATGGAATGCTCTTCCCCAGGAAGACATGCAAAATCTTTTTGACTGCATGCCACGTCGTATAGCAGCACTTATTAAAGCGCGTGGTGGCCACACCAGATACTGATTTTGGATACTTAATATTATTTTTTTGTTTTGAAAATTTTGTCACTTATTTGTACTATCACCAGTTCTTTGTGTATTAAATTTCATTTAATTCTGATGATTCCTTAAAGGTGTTGCATTTTTCACAAACAGTAGTTTATATACTATATTTCCTGAAAATTTCCGATTGCTATTTTTTCCTCAACATGGGTTTTTTTGGGGTCAAAGTTGAGCTTTTTCCAAATTATCAATGTTCACCATTTTTTTTTCGTAGAAGGTTTTATTCTAGGACAATTATAATTATGTAACGACATTACAAGGGTTAGTACTTTATTGTAAAAAAAAATCAACCTTTAATATGCAACAGGGTTGACACAGCGTCCAATCAAATATCGTAAAAATGAGAAAAAATTGTGAAAATGTCGGATGGTCACTATCTTGTTCCTAATTGTTTTAGTTCAATTTTATTGTATTATATAAAATGCACATTTATGACCCTTTCAAATAAAAAAAAAACGATTTCAATACCTGTTCTAAATAAAAAGCTACAGTCCATTATGTACAAGTATGAAATTGATCCAATTTTTCACTTCGGATGGGCACTGTTCAAAAGTTATACAATAAAAAAAATAAATGGTGGTGGTTTAGCGTTTCTGGCACCACAAAGATCATCTACAATTTTTTTTATTAAAATTAAAAATCATGCGGCACACCCCATTTGTTGATTTCATATGGAATGACCCATATTTGATCCTTTTTGATAACTTATAATGATGCTCTTTTGCACGCCTAAATGTAGCCAGCCTGATACAAATATTTTCAGATGTACTTTCGAGTGTTTACTAATTCGCATTTTTGATCAATTAAAATTGTATATGGGATGTATCGTGTCTAATAAACCCTTCAGTTGAATATTTCAGTGAATCTATTCAGGAAATTCTAACAATAAATAAAACTCCCCTACGGTTTGTTGTATTTAATTATACCATTCAAAAATCTTCTAGCCAAGCCTAAAATTATTTAACCTTTGACGATAATGCAATATTACAGTTCACATTGGGGATGTCTATACCAGTCTTCTTTTCAAATCAAATAATTCAATAAAGCTGACTAAAATAACTTTTTTGATTTGAAACATTGGCTATTCTTCTTCTTCCGGTACTTCTCCGTTTTTCCGGATGTTGGCGATTGTTGCGGCTATTCTTACTTTATCTACAGCAGCTCTAAATAATCCTGTTGTTGATGCAAACCACGTCATAAGATTCCATGATATTCTCCTTCTTCCTTCTCCTCTCTTTCCGGGTATCTTGCCTTGCAGGACGAGCTGTAGTAGCCCATATCTTTCACTGTGTCTCATAATATCTCCCAGGTACTCCAGTTTCCTTATCTTGATTGTTTTAATGAATTGAAGATTTTTATTCAATCTATCTAAAACGCTCTTGTTGGTAACATGTTCTACTCATGAAATTCTCAGTATTCGTCGATATATCCACATCTCGAAAGCTTGTATCTTTTTTCTAGATGCCTCCCTTAGCTTCCACGACTCCATTCCGTAAAGAAGCACAGAGAATACAGAACATCTTACCAAACGCATCTTCAGTTCTATATTAAGGTGATGTTCCTTTAATATTGGTCCTATTTTATTGAACGCCTTCTCGATACGGCATTTGATTTTCATTGAATGATCCGACTGTTCATTAACTGTACTACCTAAGTATGTGTATTTTTCTACTTGTTCTATTCTGCTTTTTTGTAGTATTAATTTTAATGGCACTGTATTGTTAAATAATTTCTTTCTTTTTAAATTATTCTTTGAACAATACGCAAAGCTTCTGTTGTATGTATTTTCTTCGCTCTTTTTCTGGTAATTATAAAGATTGCAAAAAAAAACATTTAAAATGAAGGAATGTATAACATGTAAAATGTTAAGTAATAATCCATTGTCAATAAAGGTTAAAGTTTAAAAGTTAAACAAATTTAGGCCATTATAGTTTTACAAAAATTTATGCCTAAGAAACTTTTTTTTAATTATACCTGTATTTTGAAAAGACTTTTACAAACAAAACATTTGATTTGCATTATTAAAACAAATTAAATATGGATTCACAATGTTCATAATTATATAATAAAAATTGTAATACTATAAATGTTTTCAAATGTATTTATTTTGTTTAAATAGAGTTATTGTCATATTGTATTAATATTTTTAGAAATGCGAATATTATTAACATCCCTAGTAGTACATATCTAAGTTTTTGTAGTCGAGTGAATAATAAGACGCCTTAAATTTAAAAACCTGAATATGAAACTCAATCCGCAATTAGTAACACGCCTACCTAAAATAAGAGCTGAAGTTTTCTTCTTCTAATGACTACAAACTCATGCATTGGTGTGTAATTCAAATATGATCATCATTAGTAAAGCACGTTACGGCAACATCAAGTTGCTAATTGTTAATTTTAAATTAAGGTATATAATTTGATTCAGTATTTGATACATATTGAATAAATAATTAAATGTAAAATGAATTTAAAACTTATTATTTAAAATATATTCTTTTAATAAAATGTACTATCAGAACCATGATATATTTTCTATCTATACATCTACATATCTATGGGACGAGCCTCCGAAAACCATTGAGATCCTCAAACATTGAATTTGAGAGGAATTTGATAGGAAATGCTACATAATATAATGATGAAATTTTTGAACTCAGTTTAAATGGATGTTATTTTTTAGGTGTAATTTTTATAAACACAATTTTATTGAAGGATTTTTTATATACTTTAATATGGCGACAATAAATTTGGGAAATAATTTTTTTTTTCGCGGTCATTTCAAAATGTCCCGTTTTCTGTCCTACTGATTATTAACCAAATCCTGTTATAGCAAATGTGATATTCCAGTGAATAATACTAAACTATTTCTAGAAGTTATAAAAAATGTTAATTTTTTTCGTACTTCACACATTGAACATTATAATTTTGATTCATTTATTTAACTAATATTTTATTTTTATAAAATAAAACCTAAAGGTGAAATATCGCATAAAATCAAATATAAAATTGATTTTTACAACCACATTAAAATGCATAAAAAAATTCATAAATTTAATTGTCTCATTTGTAACAAAATTCGTAAATATGGAATATTGTAACTGACGATAATAAATATATTAATTTTATATATTTTAATACATTAATACATTCATTGTTTTATTTTCAGGACTTCAAACTTTTCAATGTGGAAAATGTCACAAACTTTACAAATATAAACGCAGCCTTTATCGCCATCTGAAATATGAATGCGGTGGAATTCGTAAATTTGTATGTCCCGTTTGTAACAAATGTTATACTCAAAACTATGGATTACAAATGCATATAAAAATGGCCCATTCAAATAAGTACTATCTATACCAGTAAAATACTTTGACAACGACATTAAGTGGTTAATTGTTGAAATATTGTGGTATGTAATTTATCTGGGACTATAAGGTAAAATTGCCAATTATTAGTGGGGTGCCAATTATTAACACCCTATTTTATTTTAATGTTTATTTAATTGACAATGATATTAATCATAATCGTAAACACTTTTATTCAATCGTTACAATTCGTACTATATGAGAAGATTTAATATTTATGAAAAATCAAAGATTTTATCATTAGGAAAAATATAAATTTAATCAAGTGTATTCAAGCAACTTGTAAACGGTAAGTTTCTTAACTATTCCAGTAAGAGAAACTACCTTTTGAAAAGTTAATTTTGTACCTTTTTTTACATTTCAACTCACCAAAGTATATTTAAAAAAATCCAGAAAGTTTTCAAAATTTACAATATTATATTATATATCTTTACTAGATTGAACAATTATTTATTTAAAAACAATAGGTGTCAATAATAAGTATTAAGATATTACATCGTTATCATTTAAATGTTTAATGATGACTATTTATAAAATAATTGATTTGAAAAAATTAAAATTGTTTCATTATTTTTAGTCTAAAGTTGATTTGTTTTAGAATTCTGTAAATAATAAATATTTTGAATTATTCGATTTTTTGCAAGTTTCAGTAGATTGATAGCGCATGCGCATGAAGTTTCTCAATAATGGGAACCAAGGTATGCCAATAATTAGTTCAATAGGTCAAATATGACCACTGAATAATTGGTGTATGTGGGTGATCGGCTGTATCACTCAAAATTTATTACTAAATTTAACTTTAGATTGAAAAAAAAGAAATTTTATTAGTGAAACGACCAAATAAAATAATGTTAGAAAAAAGCTCAATAATATTAGTATTTAGTTGGGCTGTACAATTTGGCCGGTTAAATCGGCTAAAAAAGATAGCTAACTTAATTAGCTGGCTAACTGATCAGGTTAGCTAATTTAACCGGTTAAATAAATTAGCTGACCGTATAACCGGTTTAATAAATTAGCTCGACTAATTAGCTGGCCGTTTAACCGGTTAATTTAGCTTAGCTCAGCTAAATAGCTAACGGTTAATCGGCTAAACAGCTAATTTATTTTAAGCTATTTAATGATTCCTTATTCTCGGACAGGTTCAAAAAATAATTTTGATATTGCTTTTATGACAAACAAAACAACAATAGAGTAATTTATTAGGAAAATTAATATTTTACAATTTTTTTTATTAAAAAAACTGGCTTTTAAATTTATTATTTTTTGAACCTGTTCGAGAATAAGAAATCGTTAAATACCTTAAAAAAATTAGCTGTTTAGCCGATTAACCGTTAGCTAATTATCTGAGCTAAGTTAAATTAACCGGTTAAACGGCCAGCTAATTAGCCGAGCTAATTTATTTAACCGGCCAAATTGTACAGCCCAAGTATTTAGTACGCAAAAAAAAATAAAAATCCTAACCAAGTGACTAATTGGTGATTTTACCTTATGAATTTGTACGTATTTACTATTTATTAAAAAACTGTAAAACCAATTAAGTATAGTGTTTCTTATTTAAAATAAATTCTTTTAGCAAATTCTTTATTGTTTGCAATATATTTTTTAATATGATTTACACAAAACTTTGCATATTATATAAAATATTAGATATAAATCGGGAATTGTAATACCGAAACCGGTAAACTGTGGTTTACCCATTTACCAATAAATCGTAAAATCATTTTTTTTTGTACTTTTAATTTTCCCATTTTTTACTTGTAATTCAATTAATTACATAAAGCAGATTGATGGGTGTAGGTATGCGTCTTCTGCTTGTACTTCATTACTGCATAAAACCAGTGAAAGAATAAGGGGATAATATTGAACTGGCAAGAAAGCAATGTCGACTATTGCAAATCGATTGAGTTACAATTTTTTAAATTACTTCGGTCAATGTTACTTATTGTTAAACATGCTATATATATTTGTTACGAATGTGGACGTAGATATCGTGTGAAGAAATCGCCGGTTAGACATTCTAAATATAGATGTGGAAGGAACCCCAATTCTCTTGTCCTTTCAAAAAGATGCAAGTTTTTAATACTCTGGCAACAAGTTCTCATGAAACTAGATCTAAATAGTAAGAAGTGTAAGTTTGCTTATTTTGGGCTAACATACTCGTCGACCAACATTTATCGCCAACATCTGATTGTGAGCTACTGCTGAACGCATATTCTAAAGCCGGCTTTATACTAAGAAGGGTATTAACTGATCTTGGCCGAAACTCCGCGCTTATGGATGGTGTTCCTGTACATTTTACTAGTTTATCGTACTTAACAGTCTAACAAGTGAACCACAAAACATTACTATGAACCAATCCTGCTGTTACTGATATCAGTCAATTGCTTCATTAGTCCCGGTCATAACCTTAGAAGCATTTCCGGTGGAAATGAGCCTTAATGGCACAAGACGTTTTTAAAATTATAAATCGACTGCTAAATGTTTATACTATTTAAGCATTTTTGATACAACCGAATTTTCACCCTTTTATGACAAAAATGACTTATCGACCGATTTCATGCCCTTAGGTTTTTGACTGGATGACTCATTAGTATTCATAAGAAAAACTAGGGTACCTAAAATGCTGGTATACTATTTCCAAAATATGAACGTCATATATTTCTATCACTCTGCGTCAACTCGCTATTCAACTGAAATACCAAAAGGCTACCACTTTAGTGATATAATTTTTCATAATTAATTAAATCAAATGGTAGATGTTAATTGTCTGTTTTGTACAATAAAACATTTTTCATCAAAATCAACTGTATATGGGCAATTCTCATTTTTTTATTAGAAAAATATGTCAAAAAATGAAAACGTCTTTCTAATAAAAGTGATGATGGATTTTAATAGTTTTGGTCTTTTTCTTCAAGGGAAAAATATTTATTGGAAGTGACTTGTTTTATTATTATGAATGTTAAGTTAATTGACGTAAATAAAGTTGATGGTAAAATTTATTTTCAAAAAGTGTCACCTCCTTGTAGCATGTCATCCCCATGGATTACATTAATGTAAGGAATGTCACATCCACGGATATGAGGTCACTACCATGGAGGGCATTTTTTCAAACCCCTATAATTGTCTAAATTGGGGACTGAAAGCTCGGTAAATATTTTTCCTTTGAAGAAAAAGACCAAAACCGTTAAGATACATCCTTACTTTTATTACAAACACGTTTTTATTTTTTGACATATTTTTCTAATAAAAAATGTGAATTACCCATATACATTCATTTGAAGTCGTTTGTTTTCTATATGTTACCTTGTATAAGGAACGTATGTGCTTAATTTCAAACTTCTAGATCCATGGGTTTAAACTGTGCGTTGTCCGTAAGTCAGTCAGTTAGTTTTTCATTAAGTAGATATTGCTAGCGCCATCTACAAGTGACATTTGGCAGTTGATTTATAATTTTGAACTCTTCATCTTCCACTCTGACTCATTTCCGTAATAAATGCTTCTAGCGTTATGATCGGGGTACTTGGGGCCATCGACTGATACCAATAACAGCAGAACTGGTTCAGTGTAACGTTTTGTGGTTTTTTTATGAGTATCAGTTTGCTATCCCAATTGATAATAATGAGGTGTTAATTTTTTAGTTTTATTTTGCACGTTTTAATAAATGTATCTCGTAGTCTTAATGATAACTTGTAGTAATTTAAATTGTAGCTTACTACTGGTAGTATGCAAGTGCCGTACGTACTATGAGCACAGGATAAAAGTTACCTATTCTTGAGGGTTTAACTCCTCCTTAAGACAAATCAAGTCAGAGTGTTTATCAAAATAAGATATAGTGGGTTGGTCTTACAATTCTTGAAACAGTGTTTCTTTATCAGTCACGTTTTATTACCAATTAAAATCTTAAGAAAATAAAATAAAGCTGGATCGTATGTCGTCATAACTGAACTGCTTACATGGACGATTTGGAGTATTTTAACTTACCTACTATATTTTGTATTATACCTATATTATTATTTGCTACTTTAGAATCTTGTTAGAATTTTATATTTATTAACTTATTGCAAAACACAAAAGCTTTTAATAATATCAATTAAGGTTGACTAAAGAAAAATTTCGACTGCGTGCTTCATATTAAATAATGAAGAGGTCATATTTTAAATAATTCTTTACACCTATTTAGACATATTAAAATTTGATTTTGATAAAATCTAAATTAATTAAATATCCAAACATTAATTATAATTGTTGAAACTAGGTAGTAAAAATGTATGACTTATTGATATCTTCTAAAAACACTAAGAATAATACTTTATTGTATTCATTATATTCACAAGGACAAACTCAGATAAGGTGAATCACATATTTTGTTAGGAGTAAGGGTCAACACATCTGTATACGGAGCATTAAAATCTGTGGTTCGAATTTTGCTGATAGGTTGTTTTTTCGGTACATGTTAAATAAAAAACAATCGTTTTTTTTTAATTAGGTAGCATTCGTTCTTTGTGTCTCAAATATCATTTAAAAGTAAATATGGCATTTGCCAAAAATTATATTTAATATGACACAAATCATATAACATTTTTTTTAACAATAATTAAAAACATGAATAAGTTTATTTTTCAATGTTGCATAATCTAAGATGATATTTATCAATAACAGAGAAAACAATATATTTTGTACTAATCAAGATTACTGCAGACACATCATGTTCAACTCGAATTATTTAGAACAGCGTTTAAAAAAAACGCGGTCATTGGGATTCGAACTCCAAACTAGGTACATTTTCTTTAGACGACTGCTTTAATCTTTAGAGCAAGGGGGTCTTTATCATGATGACGGAATTTTACAGAAGTATCGTTATTTAGCTGACACGTCTTAGATAATTCGAAATTACAAGCGTTCATTCTTTATAACATCGTGCAAAAACAATATCATATCGAGAAACTAAAATTGTAAATAATATAAAGAGCAAAAATACTACATAAGCAGTTTCTAGGCATTGTAGAATGAAAGAGCAATTCTATTTTTACAATCTCTTAATACTGTGAACATACGGACTCGTTCTATTTTATTTTCGTAATATCTTAAGTGGTTGATAAATAAACATTTACTTCGGAAAAATAAACTTTAATAATAAAACACTGTTAATAATTTTAAGGCCAACCCACTATATTTTAATGTGATAAACTCTTGACTTGATTTGTCTTAAGGAGGAGTTAAATCCTCAAGAATAGGTAACTTTTATCCTGTGCTCATAGTACATAAGTCGTTTTTGTATCTTTTTCACTCGTTTATTTTTATTTTATGAATGGATATTGTTATATTTTTCTTGCAAATTTTTGGGTTTTATATTGCATGAAAATCCGAGCCTTAAGTAGAATACAGTGTATTTTAATTAGACCTTGGCTTTATAAAATATACAGGGTGACTTGTACATAAATGTATATCATGGAGGGCGTGTTAGTAGAACTCACTTGCAATTGATTTAGCAAAGTACAAATTAGAAAAAAAGCCATTAATTTTTGAGATATTGCAATTTTGTTTTCCTTACAAGCCCACTTCATATTTAATAAATAAAATATGTAATACGAATAAAAAAATAACTTGTATTTACTGACGTAAATGTCTTCGAGTACTTACATTAAAATCTGCATATCTGCTTAGTGGAAGATATTTTTTTTTATTAAAAGGCGAAAGATTTATTCGCAATTCGAAGGGAAATCAGAGTGAAACATAAATAGTAAACATTTTTACTACTTTTGAAAGGAAATAGAACAAAAAAGTTTCTACATTTACTTATATGTTTATCTCAAAAACTATTGACTTTTTTATAATATATATTTGACTAAATCAGTTACATTATAACTCTATTAAAACGCTTTTTAATATAGGGTCAACTATTCAGAGAATGAACAGAGTCAGTGAATGAACGCTCCGCCTTCAACTTGAAATAATAAGTTGTGATTTTTTCTAATGACACTTTTGTACATTAATATAGGTACTTAGAATAAACCCCCTCAGAGGACAAGGAACAAAATATATTTGTCTGACTACACCTGAAATCAAATTATATCTGTTTAAACAACACATGTGTACGTTTTGTGATAATACTTCAACCTATGTTTAAGACTTTAATTTGAAATTGTTGTTTTATTAGCGTTTTATTCGTTTTCTAAATTATTTCTTGTATGTACTCTCTTCTATAAAAGTTCCTTAAATAAAAAACAATGTCCGTTATGAAAAATATAATTAATATATATTTGTTTATTGGGTATTCACTCATTGGTTTGATAAAAAGGACTAAAACCAGTAAATGAACAGTTGATCCTTGGAAAATGTTTATGTAGAACAAAAAAACTTTAAAATACACAGAAACCAATAACCAGGGGTGGAAATATTTTGAATGTAAATAAATCTTTGAGGACCCATAATTAGAAGTCTAGTTACAATACAATTTGTGTTCGATACAGTATGAATCAATATTTTAAGGTTACCTTACGATTAATCATCTTTCCTACAATTTTACTTTCCTGTATTATTTCCTCCTTCAATTTGAAATAAGAACTTATCTTAGAGAAATATTTAATACTCTCCATTGCAAAGCACTATTCATTCACTGGGATGTTACTGTTTATTCACATGTCATTTTCTGTTACCCCATTTTTTACTATATTCTATTCCAGTTTTTAAATAACTATTATTCTGTTACAAAATGGTTAGAATTTGTTCGACAATGTATATATTTTATAAACCATAAGCCCATTTGTTGTATGCAATTTTCTAAAATTAGAGGCAATATTTAAAAGTTAAGTATTTGATGACCGTGATACTGAGCGTTCACTCACTGGGCAGTTGACCCTATATATTACGTATCAGTTAATCTTTTCAGTATAAAAATGTCATGATCTATATATTTTACACTTATTTCAGGTACCATATATATTTGTAATAAATGTGGACGAAAATATCGTACGAGGCAGTCGCTGACTAGACATTTTAAATATGAATGTGGAAAGGAACCCCAATTCTCTTGTCCTTTTAAGAAGATATGTTCTTACAAATCTAAACAAAAAACAAATATTAAAGTACATTTAAAACAAAAACATAAAATGACTCAATATCAAATTCAACAATTGTCTAACGTTGACAATAATTAGTTATTAGGAAAAACTATTTTTTTTTACTAGAAAAGATTTTCTTTTTACATAAGGTAATACATCCAATACCCGTTCACTATTTTATTGTGTCGAACAAAATAAAGGTACAAAAATATTTCTATCTATGTATTTAAATTTATTTTCTTTTTTTTTATTGATTAATAAGGGTTTTCAGATATAAAACTACTAAAATTTCATGTAATAAATCAACATCAATTTGTTAAATTACAATTTCAAAATAATTACTCAGTTACCCCAGTACTCGATTACAAAGAAATCAAGAGAGTTAGTAGTTCATCAGTATATGCCCTAGTACTAGATTACTAAAAAGTAATTTTATAAACCCACAAAGAATATTAGTTTAATTTCATTATCTATTTAAAATAATATACAGGGTGTCCCAAATTGAGTAGGCTAACATGGGTATCTTTCTTATTAGTGAAGATAGAAGTTTGGTTAAATGGGCAACGTTTTGCAGTTTTAGGTGCCCATTCAGATTCTGTTAAGAAAATTTTAAAATTCCGAATAGTTCCGAAGTTATGGTCAAAAAACTGAAAATTGTCATTTTCTTTAATGTCAAATAACTTTGTAATTATAAGAATTAAAAAAAAAAGTTTAATACAAAAGTTACTAGGTTTCATAAAGTACAGATGGAAATTAAGTCAAAATTAAATTCAAAATGGCGGTTTCCAAGATATTGATACCAACTTTCTTATTTTAAATAGGCGCCATATTGGATTTTTACATAGTTAAATAGCATTTTTTTTTCTTTTCAACCATATATAACAACCCAAATTTAAATAAAAAATTATTAACAATATTAAATTTTTCTGTTTAAAATCAAGTAGCCATGAATTATCAAAGAACAATAAAACAGCATAATACAAGCCAAGGTCATTATATTTATTTTTTGACTGATATTGTAAGTTTTTTAAATAATAATAATTATTACCTTATAAATAATTCAAAATGGCAAAGTTTTTAACTACGCAGTATGATATGTTTTGTACCTACATTAAATGTTACAAAAGCTCCTGCGTTGCTGCACAAACATACTTTAACAGTTTTCCAAAAAAAAAAAGCAAGGGAACCTTAAAATTTTTAAAAGATTGGATGTGAATATGTAGAAGCATGGATGTTTACAATAACCAAATTGAAGGAATGTGGAAGACGATCTTCATTATTTGTTTAATTATGTAACATAATTATTCTATAAATACAAAAAATACCACAAGTGATCGGGTATTGAGTCTATTTCCTTATAATAAATTTTCTTTAATGGTTATATATGGATGTCGACACTTTTTTAATCAAATAAAAATAAGGTTTACAATGTTTGTTATTAGCAAATTCAATATTCATTTTATAATTAGTATATTGTATCGTTTTGTTGTCATTGTAAGCATGAATACCTATTTATGTATAAATGATATTAAAAAATGTGTTTTTTTTATTCGTTGGTACCTAGTTCACTGTATTTTAGCCTAATATTTACTTATACACTTATACCCATATTAGCTCACACTAAGGTAAGGCAAGCTACTTTTGTTGCAAAGATATTTAAAAAAAATAGCAATTTAAGTAGCACGACATCTGAACAATACCGCAACGTAAAAAATAACGTTCGCAAGATCGTTACAAGAAAAGATTTTATATTGCACGTACTTTTAGTAGTTCCATGTGTGAGTGACTTTTTTGAGATTTGCAACCGCTGCAAAAGTATTGTTTTGGTGAAAACTTTTGCTGCTGCTGCAGGCGTAGCTGTTTTTAGTGGACCTTCTTTTTTGTCTTAGCAGCAAATCAATTTTCAAACAAGCTGCAGTCTCTACCATATCTAAACTTAAGCCATCTATGAATGGGTTATCTACACCAAACCTGATGTACAATCAGATTATCTATACCATATTTAACCTATTCTTGAACCAGCTCCTACTAACCAAGTTAGTTTAAATTACTATTTTAAATTGTAAATTGCTTTTTATATTTTTCAAATAAATGTGTTTTTTTAGATGAAATTAAAACGTATCCTTGCCGTAATTGTGGCCGAAACGATTTGTCTAAAGCAGAGATATATCACCACGTTCGTGCCGAATGTGATAAACAATCAGGACGTTTCTGTCAATTTGAAGGATGTGGTTTTACATGCCAAGGAAGAAGATATTTAAGAACACATATAGAGCAGCATCACAGTAAAAAAGGTAATTATCTTTGTCTAAGGATAAAAATATTGCTATATTTAATATTCATACTTACATATAATACTTTATCAATCTAATTAAATCGGTGAGTGCATAAATGGACTTGAGTTGATATAGTATGCCAAACATGACCTATTAGCAAGCCTAGAACGATATTATTATTCGTGCATACAAAATGATACACGCGGCCTACTGGGCCCAACTGGTGTGTATCAGTTTTGATATCCGCGGCAGTCAACGTGTTAACTCTCCTATAATGCAGTTAATTTGTACCGTCTTGCATGGAAACCTTAACATAATCACATTGGGTAATTTTTTGACAAACTTTCATGAAATACGGGGTATTTAATTGGCAACTAAAAGTGCATATTTGCGCTATTACTTTTTATCGCCTTGTATGGAAATTTATCATATTATAGAAAGGATGTTGCAATTTTTGGTCTTCGTTATATGGAAACCGCGCTCTGCGAGTATTGAGTTGTAGGAGGGTTTATTGCATGTTATATTTAATTTATATTTTATGATTGTAGTAGATTAGGTAGTAGGTTGAATCACATAATATTATTTTCTTGCATATGTATGGATATTTATTCTCCAAAGCAGCATTCATTCCATTGTTCGAATACTATTATATAGCTGATTAATTAATTAATGTTAAAAAGCGACTGAAGGAGAAGTTTCAAGGACTGATAATTTAAAAAATTCGCAATGGAATTTCCATTAAATTTTTTATTTTGAACATTAGTAAAATACGCAAAATTAAAAATGATGACCACAAAAAATGGAAATCAAATAATTCCATATTAATAGCAGATTCCATATTACTACCTACTCATATACTATTGTTACTATTGTTATATAAAACATATTTACAGCTAATTTACCAATAAACCGCTATTGATTAACGATTTTAACGAATTCCCGGTAATTGATAAAGTCGATAAATTTACAAACTCTTGTATTAATCATTTTCAAGATCATGCCTTATCTACATTAAATTTTTTTGTCAATAATGCTAAATTATTTACTTATTAAAAGTGGAAATGCTTTAATATGTAGTAGTAACGACTTGATATTAAATAGTACTAAGGTAAAAGACCCAGTTACTGACACTGACCCGGTTTCGGACACTTTCAACTTTACTTTGAATTAATAAAAAGAAAATTACCTCGAATTGATAAATTTTATTTTCAAAATTAAAATAAATTCATCGTGTACCTATTTGATGACAATATCAGTTACAAAAACAAACTCACTTAATATAAAATAATTTTTAAGCCCAGAGTGAGTGTGAAAGCCATTTTTTAGTTATAGTCTAAGCAATTGACAGAAGAGCGTGCGACTAATGAATTAGTGTTTTAATCATCATGTAAGTATAAAAATATTATAAAAAATATATGGTTCGATTAATAATTAACTGTTCTTTATTTTTAAATATTAAAACATCATAGTAAATTATATTTTATTATTAAAATAAGAGTGTCAATAACTAGGCTTAATTTTTTAGGTATGTTACAGTTATTGACACTCAAATTTTAATCTATGTTATATTTACGTTTTTGTTTTTATAATATTTAATTTTAGTATTTTAATTATTTTTGTGTTGAAAAAATTAACATTTTATTTATAATAAATGATACATTATAACAAATTATGTTTGATAAAGTTAGATTTGATAGTGTATAACCTAATAAATGACAAAGAATTTTGACATATGGAGTGTCAGTAACTAGGCTGATGCCAGTGTCTGAAACTACAGCAATAGAAATTTTAAGTGTCCGAAACTGGGTCTTCAAACATTATTTTTTAAGGATATACGAGCAGGGTACCGGGTGGGGATAGACCGATCTGGGCGCGCGGTAAAGAGGGTGTGGCCGCAGCATTTCGTATGGCAACACTGTGATTATTATTATTATTAAGGCAATGTTATCAGTAAATTCAAAATAAACGTTGAGTGTAACACGTGCGAATATAAAATTATGGAAAGTGAAATGAAATAGAAAACTATCTATCGGGATGAAAATTTACCAGAATTCCTAAAATTAGGTTAGTATTTTTGACACTTACTTTGCCTTAATGGTCTGTAGTGTTGCCATTTAGTTTAAGAGCTAACAAAAGTAAGCTAATTTTCGTAAATATCTCTTAATTTAGTCGGTTTAGTCGGTTTTTATTTTTTTAATATGTTTATGAATGTCTTAACTTTTAATTAGATAGTTTTATTTTCATATTCTGGACGAATTTGGGTGAAAATTATTTCTTTAAATAGTCGGTCAACACTCTTCAAATTTTGAGAATTGGTTTAGATATATTTAAAACACATAAAAAAAAATCAAGCATTTTGAGCAAAGTGACTTTCGTGCTCGTACATCCTTAAAACATTAATTTAAATTATTAATCTGCTTCAAATAATTATTTTACGCATATGACCTTTTCTAGAAATCGTGAACTTATATATGAAAAAAAAATTAATTATTTAAATTAAATTTTCTATAAGTTATCCTGTTATAACTAGAGCTGTCACTCTTAAAGTGTCCGAAACTGGGCCCTTTACCTTACCGTTATAATTTTTATTGGAGATAAAGACCAAACGTTTAAGGAATAAAATTTAAAAAAAATTGTCAAAATTTATCCAGTAGTTTTTGAGCGATGTGCGCACATTGATAGACCCAGTTATAATCTTATTTATATAAATTATCTATAAGTTGTTTTTATATTTTACATATTAAGCATTATAATTTTGATATATTAATTTAATCAGTATTTTACTTTAAGAGAATAAATGTGAAACATGTCAGAATTTGAACAAATTTAAAATTAAGCTGTAACCACGTAAAATTTTAATGGATAGTATTCATTTTAAGCGTCTCATTTGTGACTAAATACGATAAATATGGAATATTCTAACTGGTGATAGTAATATTATTGTTTTTTTTTTAATATTTTAAAATAACCGTTATTTTACTTTCAGGAATTCAAAGTTTTCAATGTGGAAAATGCCAAAAACGTTATAAATATAGACGCGGCCTTTATCGCCATGTGAACTACGAATGTGGTGGACTTCGTACATTTATATGTCGTATTTGTAGCAAATCTTACACTCAAAAGCACAGTCTAAAAGAACATATACACAAATTTCATGGTAGTGCTTTCAACACCACTAAAATGCGTTGATAACGATATTAAATTGTTAAATGGAAATTCTAAATTGTGGCATATAATTTTATGCAGCATTTCATTTACTTGGGACTCAAGCTAACGTATTTAATATTTTTGTTGACATTGTAATGCAATGGAGTGGTAGTAAAAATTTGCGCTGGTGGTATAGAACCGAGTTCAGACAATATATATTGATCTTCATAATTGTTTTAAATAGATCTATTATGATCACTTTTCATTATTAAACTCAAATAAATTGAAAGCAGTATTAAGATTAACTAACATAAATTTACCAACCAACACAAAAAGCATATTAAACTTCTCTCATTTATTTCAAAACCTAGATATATTTACATTATGAGCCACTTTATATTATTTAATAATATAATTTCTATTTGTGCGATTAGATATATTGTATAAATTAAAGAAACTATTATACTTGTACTTGTTTGATATTTTTAATATTTTAGGAATTATAAGCTTGTGTCACGTTAAATAAAACACCCGGTATACAGTGGAAAATTAAAATGAATCTGACACCTATAAAGTGCATAGTTTTTAACGTTTTCCTAGCTTAGAAAATAAAAGAAGAACAAAAAATAAGATCAGACGTTGTTGCAAATCCTTTATTTTTTAAATGCTGTTTGAGGCAAAGGAGTCATTGAATTTTCTAACGCTTTATTGTATATTTTTAATCATTTTTCATTTAATATACGCTTTATTCTTCTTTATTTCAAATAGGATTTTTTTGTAGTTTTTTTCATATGTCTATAAATGTGGTTAACGCACAGAATACTCATAAGTGAAGCTTGCCGTTGGCACCCTTGGTCTTTAGGTTCCCATATCACGTGACGTCCGCCATCTTATCGGAGCGCGTAGCGCGAGTTTTAAAATACCTTTAGTTTAAAAGTTGAAATGCGTTATGCTTAAAACTGTTAGAAACAACATAAATTAATAGGAAAATCATAGTTATCATACATCTATCTTCTAATATATAAAATTCTCGTGTCACAATGTTCGTTCCCATACTCCTCCGAAACGGCTTAACCGATTCTTATGAAACTTTTTATGCATATTCAGTAACTCTGAGAATCGGCTACTATTTATTTTTCAAACCTCTAAGTGATAAGGGGTGTCCATTCCAAAAATGTTTTTTTTTTATTTTTTGGATAAATTTTTTATTTTAATTTTTTTATTATGTGGCATTAAAAAATACATACAACCCTAAATTTTTACTTTTCTATCACCAACCCCTGCTTTTTAATAGTCATTTTCATAATTTTATCATTTTTGTATCCCACTCGATAACATCAATTATTATCACTTGGTAAGTTATCCCCTATGAGGAAGCGTGGCGCAAGTGGTTTAGTGATTGGGCTGCTGCGCTAGCGAGGTGGATTCGAAGTGGTTCGAATCCCCAAGCCGACCATCGAAAATTTCACGCTCATCTTCTTTTCGCAAGGCTGAGCACCTGGCAAGAGTAAAACTGCTCGAAAATTTTCCTAGAAATTGCCGTGGTTCGGAACCCACGTAAAACTGTAGGTCTCTTGAATCTTTGAAACACTACAACATTCACAACAAAGTTTCAAGCGGGGAAATCGTCTAAAACCTGATACAAGTATAAAAAGGCAAGAAGAAGAAGATATTTTAATCCTTCAGAGCATTAAACGACGTTTTTTCAATTTTATGGCTTTGTAAGTATCCGTTTAAGAGAGGTAAAAATGTTTCTTGGTGACCATAATTTTGGATTTAATATTATTTATAAAAAAAAACGAAAATATTTTACCGATATAACAATTATCTTAAATACTGACAATTTCTGTCAAACATACGAGTTTGTCAGGACTTTTAAAGGAAATAGTATCGATAGTTGTGAGAGTTTGAAAACTTAAAAACTTACCCTTCTTCCAACGCATAAATTGACCTTTTAGCGAAAGAAAAATGTACAAGGTACTTGAAAGAAGTGAAAATATTGAAAAAAATTAGTTTGTCTCTATATTTCAACCATGTGTTATCCAGACATAGAAACAAAGAACTCTTACTCCGAGGACATTCTTGTAAATTCCTGTTGTCAAACAGTGGTAAAGTTTCTTTATATTTAGTATTAAAGTCTAGTAAAGCAAATTGAAAATTTCCACTACAAAAAATGTTTTGTTCAAAGAAAAGAATATATTAAAGTTACTTCGAATAGTTTAACTCATAAATTCACCGGTAGTAATAATTTGTGGTTTAGTCTTGCGTATTTGGTCTTGTTCTTGTTTGTTTGGTCTTGGTGTTGGTCTTGTTCTTGTTCGTTTGGTCTTGGTCTTGGTCTTGCAAAAATGCAAGAACAAGACCAAGACTGCAAGAACAAGACCAATTTTGCTCATCACTAATCGTCCTATCACTATACGTCTATTTACGCAAGAGTAGAAATACGTACGACTACGAATCCAGTGTAACCTCGGCCTTATTCTTTAGCATATTTTAACTTAGCTGATTTTGATTTAATTTAATTCAATTCATATAAAAGGCAATCAGCTTTATACAACAAGTTATAAATAACAATCAACATATATAAAGGAAAACACTTTTGTTTTTAAGTTCCATCTACTTTTGGCAATAACTAAAATTAATTAATTGAGATCCAACAAAAACTAAAACAGTGCACAATAAAAATTCAAAATTCAAAATATCAACGACAACCTCATACATACCTTACTTGCTTAATATTGTACACAAAAGAGAAAAAGGGGGTTCTAAAAAAAACATTTTTAGCATTAATTATTCACTTGGCGATCCTCAATCCAGGCCCATAGTTCACATAGTTTTTAGATGACGTCGCATCTTGAACTAAGCGACTAGCCTTTACTTCGTGTTTGGGACAAACTATATAGAATTGCTGTAGTACTTTTGGGGAATCAATTATTCCATTGAAGACTATGAAGAAGAAACATAGATTAGCAATCTGTCTACGTTTAATATGACCAGTGTTATTATATATAACGGAAAAACTTAACTTGAACAGATTTCAGTCTTTTTATGTTAAGATCAAAAAAAAGGTGACCAGATAGGGGAGCAGAACTCTAGAAGTGGTCCTATCCGTGCCCTAAGAATCCTTCTCCGCGAAGTTCTCGCTGGATTATGTTTTCCACATGATTCGAAAAATTTTATTTAATTAGTAATTTCATTTATAAGTTGTTTTTCTAAAACCTCCATTTTATGCTGACAGCTATTTTTCTTTCATTTTTAGAAATATTTTAGGTTTCTACTAAATAATAATAATTACATTAAAGTTACAAGTGTCTTATTCTTTTTGATATTTTACTGTATATTGACCGACTCTAGTTCTATCTCTCCAGCGCAAATTTTTACTACACCCCTTCAGTAAAGGGTTTTTTATTTAAATTAAATTCTTTGACAAATGATTGAACAATTGCAATATATAATATTTTACAATATGATTTATAAAAAACTAGTAATAGATATATCTAATTCATTTTTATCATATTATATCAACCATTTTTCAAGATTACACCAAGATCATACCTAGATTAAAAATTTTGTAAATAATTCTAAACTATAAGTTAAATTATTAAAAATGGCAATACTTAAATAGTAGTTGATATTTTATTCTTTATATATTTTTTGTATATTCTGTTATATGTACTTATTAAACATTTTAATTTTAATACGTTAATTTAATTAAAATTTTATTTTTAGAGAACAAAACTTTTGAATATGAAAGATGTTACAAATTCTTCAGATATATGTACTTCTTTTTTACCGTATTTTTCACTGCGGTCAATTCTCATTTTTTGTGTAAGATTCGATACAATACAGCTATTCTAACTATCGATGACAAGAATATTCAATTTTTACGCTGTAATACATCAATTTAATCTTTTTTTTTTCAGAGAAACAGTCTTTTGTATGTGAGAAATGCCAGAAAATTTACAAATATAAATACAACCTTCGTCGCCATCTACTATATGAATGCGGTGGAACTCGTAAATTTAATTGCCGTTTTTGTAACAAATCTTACACTCAAAACCACAGTCTAAAAGAGCATATACTCAACCTACATGGAAGTGCTTTCAACAATTACCAAATGCGTTGACAACGATATTAAGTTGTTAATTGTCAAATTTTTAATTGTGGCATCTAATTTGATGGTATATTGCGTTTATCTGGAACATAGCCAACATGGTAAAGTATGAGTTTTTTAAAATAAAGTCTTTTAACAAATTATTGAATAATTGCAGTATATTGTTCAATATGATTTAGCTCAAGAAAGACTAGTAATAAATATATGTAGGTATATCAATTTTTGTTACATTATACCTATATTAATATATTTCAAAATCATACCATACCTAGTTTTTGAATTTCTGTAAATAATAAAAAATTGTTAACAAAGCTATTAAAAATAGTGATACTAAAATATAGTTGTAATTTTATTCTATATATCTTTTTTTGGGAATCGTCGCGCAGGTGCGTTTGGGTCGCTGCGCTAGTGACGCACAGTAGGGCAAAATGCACGTTAAGCGGAAAAACTTCCATAACTTGAGAACAGATTGTCCTATCATCTTGGCATTAGCCTCATTCGATTCAGGGGAAAACATACTTAAAGACAAATAATAAAGTCAAATATTTGACTAATTTATATTGAAAGTTGTGTTACAGGAACAACAAATAGTAGTGTATTAATACAATATGATGTGCCTTCCCTCCACAATATTTTTTGACGATCATATTAAATAAACATGAACTGAACTTAAAACTGTTAAGAAACTTTGCTCTAAGTGTGCACATTAGTATTTTTAATGGTTATGATAACAATGAAATAACATAGAGTAATATAAAACATGATATTTTTGTCTAATAATTAAGGTAAAAGACCCTGTTATTGACACTGACCCGGTTTCTGACACTTTCAACTTTACTTTGAATTAATAAAAAGAAAATTACCTTGAATTGATAAATTAATTTTTTCAAAATTAAAATTAATTCATCGTGTAACTATTTGATGACGATATCAGTTACAAAAAAAACACACTTAATATAAAATAATTTTTAAGCCCAGAGTGAGTGTGAAAGCCATTTTTTAGTTATAGTCTAAGCAATTGACAGAAGAGCGTGCGACTATTGAATTAGTGATTTAATCATCATGTAAGTATAAAAATATTATAAAAAATATATGGTTTGATTAATAACATAGCCACACAAAAAAAAGTCATGGTCGGGTCAGAAGGTCAGACCATAAATTATATATGTATTTGGGGTCGTTGAATCCGAATCCGGGGTCAAAAATACCCCTGCACGTCTGAGTTCCGACATAACCTCAAAAAACCAATTTTGAGGCAATTTAATATTTTAACGTTGTGATTCAAGCTGTAAAGTAACCAACCGGTTATTATCACATAAACCCTTTACCTTATTACTCCATAACCTCATATACCCATAACCTCACAACTGAACAACCTTAAAACATTCGTAATCTCACGTATTAAACACCAACTAAAAAATTTTAACTCAAGTTCTAAACGAAAAAACCAAGCAGTGAAACACTGTTATCCCGTAACCTTGTAATCTTATAACCCCACGACCCCATAATTTTGTAACCCCATAACTCAATAACCACCATAACTTCAGCAATTAACCACTGAATTTTTTTTATTTAAGCTGTAAACTAAAAAACCAATTAGACAAACCCTTTAATCCCTTCACCCCGTATCCCTATAACCCAATAACGAATAACCAAATGGAAATTGAATGACTAGAGTAAACAAACTTGAAACTAAACCATTAGAATGGACGATCGGTACAATCAGATTCTTAAATCAAGTTTCAGGTTCTTTTTTTGTACTATAGCGGGTTTTTTTCTCATTAAATGATCTATGCAACGATTTACGCTTTGTAGCTTCTTTTGGTGTATCTCGCTTTAGCCTCCAACAGAAATCTGCCATCATATTTTTTAGTTTACAGCTTAAATAAAAAAAATCAGTGTTTAATTGCTGAAGTTATTGTGGTTATTGCGTTATGGGGTTACAAAATTATGGGATCGCGGGGTTATAAGGTTACAAGGTTACGAAAAAACAGTGTTTCACTGTTTGGTTTTTTCGTTTAGAACTTGAGTTAAAATTTTTTAGTTGGTGTTTCATACGTGAGATTACAAATGTTTTAAGGTTGTTCAGTTGTGAGGTTATGGAGTAATAAGGTAACGGGTTTATGTGATAATAACCGGTTGGTTACTTTACAGCTTCACAACGTTAAAATGTTAAATTGTCTATAAAATAGGTTTTTTGAGGTTATGTCGGAACTCAGACGTGCAGGGGTATTTTTCACCACGGATTCGGATTCAGCGACCCCAAATACATATAGAATTTATGGTCTGACCTTCTGACCCGACCATGACTTTTTTTTGTGTGGCTGTGTTATTATTGCTCATTTTTTTATAAGATTCAATAAACACATGGTATTTTATTTCACCATAATAAGAATATTAACTTTTGTCTTTTAAATCACTAATTTAATTTTTTTTTATTTTCAGGAGAACATACTTTTAGATGTGGACGATGTTCAAAAATTTACAAATATAAACAAAATCTTTATCGGCATGAGAGGAATGAATGCGGTGGAATTCGTAAATTTAAATGCGATATTTGTAAAAAATGTTTCACTCAAAACAACTCACTAAAAAAGCATATGCTCACCTTACATTAAAGGGCTTTCCAAACTAGTGAAGTACGTCAACTTCGAGATAAAGTTGTAATTGTAAAATTTAAATTGTGGCATATAATTTGATGCAGCACCCTATTTTTGTTGCACACATAGCTATCAACATTTTTAATAGACGTATTTATTTTACAATTGTAATACAAATTAAGTTAAAAGTTTTTTTTTTTTAAATAAATATTTTTATAAATTTATTTAATGATTGCAGTTACAATATGATTGATCGAAAGAAACTCTAGTAATAAATGTATTCAACCTTTTTTACATTATATTTATTAACCATTTTGAAGGTCATGCCGTAACGATATCATAAATTTCTGTAAATAATACTAAACTACTATACAAACTATAATAGTAGCTCATATTCGATTCTTTTATTTTTTTATATATTCTGTATACAGTAATTCCTTTCTATAATTATAATTAAAATTTTAATTATAATCAACCCTCTTTATAATAAATATTTTGCTGAGCAGAATGGTATATAATTTACTTCTATATATGTATATAGGCAACACTTTTGAGACAAGTGCAGAACAGTATTTCAATATTTCCATTTTTATAAAATCGTTTAATTGCCCTCGACAATGCAACTTGTCATACAGATCTTATATTAGTTTGTCTAATATTAAATTTTTTTTCCAAAAAAAACTACTTTAAATACATAGTCATTTAACTTAGGCATTGTTAAAAACCTTAAACATTTTTATCGCAATCCATTAATTTACCAGAAAATTGTACATATTGAGGCTAAAAAAGATTCACATTTTAATATTATTGTATTAAATGCTGTAAACATAATTTTTGGGGCTAAATCTATTTTAAAAAAGGAAACTATAATTAGCTGCTTCAAAAAAGCAAAAAGTATTGATTGCGAAATAATTCCAGAAAATGAAAATATGAATAATGAGTTATGTATAATAATGAATTATGAAAAAAATGCTACGTATCTGTGATATAAAAGTAGGTATAGGTCGAATTCTTAAGTATGTTAATGCATTATTTATTCTTATGTTACATTGTAATAAGTGTTTTTTCTTTCGATTTACAGTTTTCTTAGAAATCTATATTCACTGTAAAAAGGGGTTTCAGAGTATTTTAGATCAATTACCTTTTGCTAGTATAAAAATATAAAGAATTCCTTTTTTTTATGTATTATCAGTATCTTCTTAAAAATTTTTAATTCTTCTTAAAAATTAACTAAAAATATACACCAGGGTCAGCAAAAATGTATATTTTAAATAGTTTGCATTGTTGATAATTTTTATAATTTCCATTATTGTAAATTCTCTAACGCCCAGAATTTCAGTGAATGATTAACCATTCGTTGGCGCTAACGCCTGTTTAAGGCTGCGCAGTATATAAAAAACATGGCTATGCGCAGCCTTAAACAGGCGTTAGCGCAAACGAATGGTTAATCATTCTCTGAAATTCTGGGCGTAAGAGTGAAAACCCGTAAAACAAGTAGCGTGTAAATGGAGCCATATGCGTATTTGGTAAAATTCTTAATAAAGCACATTTTTAATTGATAAAACATGTATTAATAAAAAAAATTACGTTTTAGTTAAAACTTTTTGTGCCCTGCTTGCGTTGGTCAGTGACTCACCAGGGAGGCGCGTCCCACTGTTTGGACATCACAGCTCTATATAGTCAACACCTTTTTATAATCTTCACTTTTTGCTGAACGTAAGGGGTTGATTATAGAGAAGTTTTACTGTTCTTATTAAACATTTTAATTTTTATATGTTAATTTGACAAATATTTTAGTTTTACAGAATAAAACTTTCGATTCTGAAAGATGATAGAAGTTCGTCAAATACATATATCATAAGATGATTTGTTCTAATCATATTTTTCAGTGCGATGAATTCCCATTTTTTACAAGAATCTGTACATATGGGCTATTCTAACTGACGACGAAAAAAATGTTAATTTTTTTCCTTTTGATGCACTAATTTAACATTTTTTTTGTTTTCAGGAAAACGGTCTTTTGTATGTGGAAAATGCCAGAAAATTTACAAATATAAATACAACCTTAATCGTCATATGAACCATGAATGCGATGGAATTCGTAGATTTAAATGCCCTATGTGTAACAAATCTTACACTCAAAACCACAGACTAAAAGAGCATTTCCGTAACCTTCATGGAAGTGATTTAATAAATAGTGAAATGCATTGATAACGATATTAAGTTAATTGTAATATTTAAATTTTGTCATTTGATTTGATGCCGCATTGCATTTATCTGAAATATATAGATACAAATGTATTTAATATTGATCTTGAAATTAAGTAAAATATTAGTTTTTTAAAATAAAGTCTTTTAACTAATTATTGTATAATTGCAATATATTTTTCAATATGATATCCAAAGAAAGACTAGTAATAAATAAATATAGATAATTTTTCGTTACATTATATTAAATATTTTTCAAAATCATGCCATACCTAGCTTTTAATTTTCTGTAAATGATACAAAACTATTAACGAAGCTATTAAAAAAAGGACTCCTAAAATACAGTTAATATTTTTATTTTGTATTTTTATTTAGGGAACCATGGTTCAAATGGTGTAGTTATTGGAATTCTGCGGCAGCGACGTGGGTTGAATCTCCACGCTTTAATTATCGAAAATTCTATGCTTCTTTTTATTTTCGCTAGGTTGAGCGCTTAGCAAGCATAAAACTGTTCGAAAGAGTTTTCTGTCAAATGCAAACAGGGAAATTGGCCAAGCCTGATTCAAGTATACAAAAGGCGTAAGATATTTCTTTTGTATACTCCGGAAAAAAGTTAACTTGATTCAAGAGAAATCATTTCGAACCAAGAAAACCACTAGAAAGAAAAATATTTGTTTGCCTCAAGAATTTCTGTTTTTGATTTTAGTATTCTTGTTTTGGGACCTTTTTTTCTTCGATCGATAACTATTTACACATGATTCAAAAGCATATTGTTCTCAGTCGGTATATTCCGACTTTTGAACTAATTACAATTTTAAAAATTATTAGAGCAAGTAAGATTTCAAATACCACTTGAGGATTTAAAAGTACTTAATTAGATTCTAGACAGCACCTATTAGAATTTCGGTAGAACTTATGTAAAATATCAATTTGAGCATTCTTTAACCAAGAGCATATATTTTTGGTACATATTTATATATGTATCTTGGTTGGAAAGTATTCAACACTCAATTCGAGAAAAACTGTGCTTCATTGAAGAGTAAAGTTCTTGGATACAGAATCTTTAGCTTCTTTATGCAAGACTCCTAATTTATAGATTCAAGAGTAATTTCTTGAATTAAGAAAACATAATAAATTGCAACAAGAATGTGATTTAAAAAAAATCAATTTTCTTGATTCAAATAATTTTCTTTTCAGTGTAGGTACCTATATTAAATATTTTAATTATGATACATTAATTTAATCATTTTTTTTAACTAACACCTATGGTGGTTACAAGATTAAAACTGGTTAACAAGACCAACCATTAATTTCTTTCTGATACTTTTAAAACTAAATACTGTAATGAGCCTGCTAGCGACATCTATTGATTGTTTGGCCAGCTCAGGCGTTCGGGATGATTCTAGAGATGGCATCGTGGACGGAATATCTTAGAAGTTCCAGAATAGGTGGGAATCTTCGTTTTCGGGTCTATATAAGGCGAATGGAGTGCGCCGTGAGTCAGTCTCGGTGGGACACTCGACCGACGAGAGTCTTCGAATGAACTTCCTCACTGGAGTGCTCGCGGAAGAGTTTGAATCTTTGAAGTTAATGCGGGCAACGGTGTAGATAAATAATTAAGTGTGAAAATAAATAAGTTAGTTAAGTGTATAAATAAATTATTTAGCAAGTAACCAATATTTAGGCTAGTTTAATTATAAGTGTTATTTAATAAATAAGTTACTATTAGAGCAAATGAACTGCGGAAGTTTTAATATTCACAACCCTAGTTCGACCCCCGCGAACCCGTTACAATACTTAGCAAATATAGTCCATCCAATAATATTCTGTAGATTTTTCTGACTGTTTATTTGCACTCTCAGTCGCGCATTGTGTTCTGCTTTTTACACAGTCACTTTACACAAGCTCGAAGGGTTTGGTTCTTTTCAATCTTCGGACAATATGTTGTCTGTCGAGCAACTGAAGGGCTTCGGTGTTTTCGTGAAGGTGTAGCCGGGCTTCATGTTTGCAACAAGAATGTCATATTAAAAAAATTAATTTTTTTGATCCAAATATTTTTTTTTTCAGTGTAGGTACCTACTTAAATTAAATATTTTAATTATGATACATTAATTTAATTATGATTCTACTTTTTGAAAATTTAATTTTTGAACGTTCAAGATGTTACAAATTCTTCAAATACATGAATTGTAGGATGTTTCTTTCTAACTAAATTTTTCAGTGCGCTGAGTTCTCATTTCCTTCCACGATTTATAGAAATACGGGGTATTCTAATCGACCATAACAAAAAATTGTTTTTCTTTTAATACATTAATTTAATTTTTTTTTCTTTTCAGGAAAACAAACTTTTGTATGTGGAAAATGTTACAAAATTTACAAATATAAACAAACTCTTTCTCGTCATGTGAAGAATGAATGCGGTGGAATTCGTAAATTTAAATGTCGTATGTGTGACAAATCTTACACTCAAAACCACAGACTTAAAGAGCATTTTCTCAACTATCATGGAAATGATTTCAACATTAGTGAAAGGCATTTACAACGATACTAAGTTATTAATAGTAAAATGTAGATTGTGGCATTTGATTTGATACAACATTGCGTTTATCTGAAACATATATCAACGTATTTAATGTTGGTTTAGAAATTGTAATGCAAATTTAGTAAATTATTAGTTTTCTAAAATAAATTCTTTTAACACATTATTGAATAATTGCAGTTTTTCAATCTGATTTATCTAAAGAAAGAGTACTATTAAATATATGTATATCATTTTTTGTTAAATTATATTAATATTTTTCGTAATCATGCCATACCTAGATTTTAAATTTCTGTAAATAATATAAAACTAATAACGAAGCTATTAAAAATGGCAAAACTAAAATATAGTCGATATTTTATTCTGTATATTTATTTTGGGAACCGTGGTGCAAATAGTTGTGTCTGGGTTGCGGTGCTAATGAATTGGGTTAGAATCCCCGCGCGGTAACTATATAACATTTTACGCTTCTCTTGCCTTCGCTAGGTTGAGCACCTGGCAGGAGTAAGGGCACAGATTAGAGAGTAGACAGATATCTCAGTCTTTTGTTCTCTGAGATTTGAAAACTAGAGGTGACAAACAGCCATGCGCGAAAATTTAGACATAGGCGGACTGCCCCTAATTCTAAAAAAAGAAATTACCTTTAGTTTTATGGTTACTTATACAGGTTTATTTTTATTCAGTAATCTTATCTTATCTTCTTATATATAAAAATGAAATGGCGAGTGTTAGTCTGACTAAAACTCGAGAATGGCTGGGCCGATTTGGCCAATTTTGGTTTTGAAATAATTGTAGAAGTCCAAGGAAAGTATAGGTGAGAAAATATGTAGAGATTTTAAGAAAAATAGTAAAAACAACAATTTTATTTTCCCATACAAACTGATCGTATTGTAAAAGTGTTTTTTTATCAGTCTCGTTTTAATACCAATTAATATCCTAAGAAAATAAAATAAAGCCGGATGTTGTCACAACTGAACTGCTTACATAGAAGATTTGGAGTATTTTAAATTAGCATGTTTTTGTATTACATATTATTATTTGATACTTTCGAATCGTGTTAGAATTTTATATTTATTAATGAAGAGCTCATACAATTTTGTATTTTAAAGTTACTACATACAGTAATGTAACACATTTTTAGAAATGCTACCTAGACCAATAAAATGAGCATAATAATACATAAAGTGTGTTTATAGTATTAAAATTTGTTTATTATATGTTAGATGAAATATTCTTCTACTTGATTTATTTATTTTGATTAAAATATACATAATTAAAAATGTTTACGCAAATAGAATCTGAAACACAAACACATTGAAAGAGGCTGTGAAAAAGTTCTTGGAATTCACAATAACCGTTTAGTTAAAAATCTGCAAGGTACCATAAAAATGCAATATTATTATTTCAAAAATACACTACGGGCTGTTAGGGTAAGGTAGTTTGTTTTTGCAATTAGAGCAATGAGAAATATTTTTTCAAAATGTAAAAAAAATAAAATACTTAATACCAACATTAATATTAGATCTGTTGTCATTTTTTATAGAGAAAAAAGGAAAAACCCTTTATTCAATAGCGGCTATGTTTTAATTAAAATTAAGTACAGTATATGCTATAAGTTGCCATAATTTAAAAAAGGTAATATTGAAGATAAACCACGTTATGGGGGCCCTAAGATATTAACAACCAGTAATGAAAAATTCTCACTTAGAGAAATAGGGCAAAATCACAGATTAACAACCACTGATTTTGTTTAAAAATTAGAGCAATTTAGTGCCAAGGAAGTAGATTCTTCGTTAATACGAACAAAATTAATTTTTAATAATTATAAATAATGTGTTGCAAGAAGCACGCCACTACTAAGTGATATGAATAGAAACAAGAGGCTGCAATTTTGCTAAAAAATACGCAAATAAAGATATTAAATTTGGAAAAAAGTTATTTTTATAGACAACAGTAAGTTTTGTGTATACAAAATGATATACGCCGGAAAAGAGAAAGAAGAATATGAATTACTGCCTTAAATTAAAAAAATATTGAGGCATGAGTTAAGCAGAATGGTAAGAATAGGTAACTTTTATGCTACAAAAATGTACCTAAAACTTCAACTTTTAATTTCTCGAGAAATTCGTAAAAATTTACGGTGTTGAAGGAGAAGCAGGGAAGAATGGCTCCTGCTATGCGGTTTGGGGTCTATAGAAACGTCCCGTAAAAATTTAAAGCAAATCCATTATAGTAATTTTTTTTTCTCATATTTAGCAAAGGGGTTAATCCAACGTTGTCAAACTGAGAAGTGCGTCATATGATTAAATATTTTAGAAGGGAGGCGAGGTTACATATAGTTTGGAAACCGCTGTCCTAATGCCTAATGGACTCAACATTGATCACAATAAACGAAATATTGATAATAATAAACGAACAAATTGTAATGCTTTTGTATTGGGTGGACCGATTTAAAGACAGTTTGAACACATTAAGCGGTTGATGATATTAACCGTGATCACATTAAGTGGCGTCTACTGTATTTGTATATACATATATGTATATATTTGTATGTTACTGTTTCACTCCAACACCGTTCAACCCATAACCATGAAAATTGGCATGTATATGTATGTTTTGTGGAAATAGTGTATGCGTATTTTATTTTTTGGTTTTCTGCTAATTTTTAGATATTGAATTTTGGCACATTATTCAATTCTGAGGCGGTACGAAGTTCGCCGGGCCAGCTATAATTAAATAAAAATAAGAAATAAATTTATTAATCTTAATGACTGCTAGAGCAACAAACAAATATATTCTTTTTGAAAAGCGTCGCAAAATTGCAACCTGTAAAGGGAGTCCCAGTATAAAAAAGATTGGGAACCTCTGACATAAGCTATATTTTATTTTGAAAAAAAATAGTTTTTACTTCTAAATTCGCAATACCCGTGCGAAGCCGGGCGAAACAGCTAGTTTACTAATAAATATTATAATTAACAAAGTTACTTCGCGATTTGTTATAAAAGGTTTTCCTTAATACTTTATTTATACTACAGTTTTTTTTTTACTTATTTCAAACTTTTTAAACTATATATTGCACTAATTTATATATAAGTAAAGTCCTGTAAGGTTTGTATTGCTTAATATTTTTGTTTTTTAGTTTTTGTTAAAAATAAGAATATTTGTGATAGTGTATGAGAAACCCGTACACACCCCTATGATGACCTTTTGATCATATGTTCTTGCGCAAAGGCTCATTTTGCTGTGCACAGAGGTTTATGCCTTACCAACGAGAACAATAGAATACGTCATCAGTGAGATATCTGTCTACTCCCTAATATGTGGTAAGGGCGGTCATCCATTGGAAGCGTGGTCGTGCGCCTAAGTGGTAGCGCGTTTACGTCAGTACATTAGCGATCGTGTGACTGAGCGCCTAGTATCGTCCTCTGCAGGCGACTGTACAATAGTTTGCGACTGTGGTGGATAGTGTTTCTGCATTGTGAATAACGCGTAAAATAGACTTTCTCAAGACATGTACCTTTTGGAGCAACCTTACATAATGACATGTTAGAGAGCTCGTCAGCGAAAAAACAAACGTTTATATTCGGTGAATATTCCAACACGGGAATTTCTCACTAGTTATTTTGAAAAAACAACACCATAGCAACACTGGCAATTCTAAGCGACTAATCCCATTCTAGGAAGTCGCGTGTAGTCGACCATTTATAGTCGCTTGCAGTGGACGCTGTTTACGTAAGGGAGTGTTCCCGGGTATGAGACGAGTTTTGTTTATGAGCCAAAATTTTTGACTAGTTAAACAGTAGTCGGGTTATATTTACTGTTGGAAAGGCAATGAAAATACACAACTTTTATCCGCAGAAAGTTTTTTGATTCCATTAACATGCAAAATTTTATGACCAATTTTCAAAGATCGGTTTTTGGCAAAAAAAAAATTGTATCTAGGTATGAGACACCTACAAAAATAGATTAAAAATTGTAAAATATAAAGTAAAAACTTCATAAGGTAAAAGTCCCTATTATGAGACACATTTCTAGGTAGGTCAAACATTAGCGCTATTATTTAATCAGTTTTAGTGTAAAACACAATTTAAATTAAATGATACATATATTTTATCATTCTTATATTAATATTTTGAGTTTGCACTAAATAATAATTTAAAAATACTTAAAAATAAGCTTTTGTAATGGGAACCGCTGTGTTCCTATTTATGAGACACTCTAAAGGTGTGTGGCCCCAGTGTCTCATGATACAGGTCTCCATTATTGAGACAGTTAAAAAATCAATTTAGGACAACAAATCATTAAATTTTTGTAAATTAAACGACTAATCAACGAAAATTATCCTAAGATCAAATTTCTTTTTCTTTTTTAATTTTTTTTGCAGCTTTTTAACCTGTTCCATTAATTTTCTTTTTTTCTCTTGCAATTTTTTTTCTCGTTATAGTATAATTTTATAGACAAAAAAAAAATAAGTTTCTGAAAGTTTCAATTTAAAATTTGAGTTTTAAAAGGTCGCTCAGAATTTTTTTTTATTTATTAGTACATTACTTTGGATTATATCTCAATGCTAATAAAGCAAATTTAATACGCACTTTTTAATAAAATTATGTTTTTTTTTGTCATGTGTTTCATTTTCAGTTCATCTCGTGGTGAATTTTTGTTTATTATTTTAATAAATAATGGAAAAAAATGTATAAAATTTTAATTTTAATATTAAAATGTCGCTCGAAAAAATCCAAAGTGATGCACTATAAATAAATAAAAAAAAATTCTGAGCGACCTTTTAAAACTCAAATTTTAAATTGAAACTTTCAAAAACTTATTTTTTGTTTGTCTAAAAAATTATACCGTAACGAGAAAAAAAATTAAAAAAATTGTATTTTGACGGATTTTGAAATTTAAAAAAACTTTGAGCGACCTCTTAAAAATGTTTTTTTGAGCTGTCCTTTGGAGGTAGCTCTTAAAACATCAAAAACTAACATTTTTTTCCTCGAGACTACCAAACAAAAATAGTCGGTTTTTTTGCGCCACCCTAAGGCGCTCCCATCGCAGCTCTATCCAGCACCCACTTGAAAATATCATCCTCTTCTTTCGATGATAACACTGTGCTCGGTCCTGTCTTATTTTTTATCTTCTCAGCAGGACCAATATTTTTCTTTCTACCTAGTGTAGCTACAGGTACTCCAAAGGCAACTACTGCCTTTCGTAAAGATCGCCTTTAAAGCTTTTTCGATACTTAACGGATCATAGTTATTCCTTTTAATCTTTTTCTTTGTTATTTTACTCTTCACATTTGAGCACAACTTGTTTTTTTTGGTTAATTTAGAATGCTTTCTTGTCTTCTTTGATTTTTGTTTATTCTCCATTCTCTCAGTTTTTAATTAAAATTTTTGTTTCGCACACTGTTGTTATTTAATTCAAAACATTTTATAAATCCATATACATATAATATATGTAAAAATATTAAAAACTTATTTAATTATTAAAAAAAAAATTGCTTAAGTACAACAAAGTTTCATTTTATGATTGTAGGTTAGGTTTATAATATAACGTTATTTCATTAAAAATACTTACTCGTAAATAATTATTTTAAGCTGTACTAATCAACAATACTTCATATTACAGAACTAAACTTTTTAAATAGTTAATATCATTGGTTGTTTATTTAAAAACTTATAAATGTAAACTGTCTCTTGAAATCTGGACAAGCGAAATAGTATGTCCCTATTGCGCGATACACACTCTAAGTGTCTCAAATAACCGGTACGTCCAAGTTTATAAGTGTAGGTGTTAATGATACGGTCGAAAATAGTCATAAAATAGCATAAATGCTTATAGAATTGAAATCTAATACTCATTAGCTTTCAAATATCATATAATGCACATATATAAATAGAAGTGGCAATTAAATTTAACGCGACTGAAAAATTGAATAGTCGTTGTCGCCCAACTTTGCTCAGGGCGTGGATTCAAGTGCAAATGTCAAAGCGCTTATACTTTTATATTTTTTCTTTAAACAATAACAAAAGAATAATTGCAAACTTAGTAAATTGCTTTCAAAATTGTTGAAGTTATATATTCTTTGTATTTTTTAAAAGGATTATTGTGTACTTTTTGAATAAATTAATGTATTCACGTAATGTATCATAAATCGGGACATCGTCTCATAATAGGGACTTTTACCTTATCTATTTTAAAATTTTTATTTTTTATTTTTTCCATAATTTGCTCTTCATAATCGTCGCAATGATTGCATGTGTAGATGCTTGCACACATGTTTACGCACTTTAAATGAACTGGCCGCTTGCAAATATTGCATTTAATGTTGTTAACAGCGCTCAATTTGATCGGCAACAACTTTACACAAATGATGTTTTTGCTTTGGCACCCTTGGGTGATGGTGATATGCTGTGTCTGATACCCGGACAATGACAACATTTTGAGAATGAGAAAAAATTGTTTTCCAACCACATATTGGCCTAATCCAATATTGGATTATAAAATATAAGTAAAACACTAAATGCTAAACATTACACTTTTCTTTTTCAATTGAATTACATGAAAAAAACAACACTTTGAAAAAAATCAAAAACGTTTTCACTATGCAATTTCACATACGATGTTTGCAGTTGATATAAGCAATGCGTCAATTCATTTTAGTGTTAGTACAAAAACTGACTGATGACCAAAGAAATATTTGACAGTAATCAGATCGGCCATATTGACATTGCATAATGAAAATAATTGACTGTCTCATACCTGGAGCTGGCTTATATCCGGGAACACTGCCCTACATTTTATTTATTGGGGTTAGTCCGTTGTATACGGACGTATACGCGATACCACCTAGTCGCGTGACTACACTTCTAATGGATCACCGGCCTAATAAGATATTTGATTTTTTACATTCCATGCTTGGAAAAAATATTTTGTATGCAAGACAAATAATTTTGAACAGAGAAAACGATTGCGAGGAAACATATTTTTTTGCACAACATTTTCTGCTCATGGTTTTAATTTTGTTTTCAGATATTTTATTCTTCGAACGATTACTACTTATACTTGATTTAAAAGCATATTATCGCCAGTCGATACTATCCAATTTCTGAAGTAAGTACAATTTTTTTCTACTATTGGTATGAGAACATAACCATTCAAATTTATAAAAATTACAGTTTATTTTTTTAATATAAGCAGATAACAATAAATAAATATTTTATATATTAATTACGATAGGAATTTCAACTATACATACAAAATGGCCGAGTTTTAGTCCAAGAACAGATTTTTTAGGAAAAAGCTATATACAGTCTATCAGACAAATAAGTACTGGAAATTAACTCTTTTATAAATGACCCTAAACCGAATAAAAACATTCTCTAAATAAAGTGTAATATTTTTGAGTAACGTAAACTTTAATTTAAAAATGTTGAATAAATACCTGATTATTTAAAATATTTCCAAAATTTTTGTTTAAGCTTGTTATATCGATCCCACTAGTCATATCTAGATTTTTTTTAAGTTAAATAATCTTTAAAATGTATATTAAATGTGAATTGAAGTAGGGGAGATAGGCTTAGCGATTATGCCTAAAAATTAAGATGTGAAATAAAGTTGCTTATCTTAATCATTTCACGGGTAACATAAGATTTGTGTAATAATAAAGTTCCGAACTTTTATTCTGAAACATGACATCTAAACGATAAAATAAATGCGCAATGAACATTCTTAATTGACTTTTATTATGAGACATAATAATCAAACAATAAAATAAATTATCAATCAAGCACGTACTGAATGACTTAGTTTTTTTTTAAAGCATATAGGAACACTGTTGTGTTTTCATTTACCGGAAAATTAAAATACATTTTTCTTGAAATTCTTTAGATTTAGAACATATTGCATACCAACTTTTATTATTTTGATTGGTGTTAGGTATCACCCGGTAAGCCTCTGAATTTATTCGTCTGACATCCTATCTTGTTTGGAAGGTATTCAATATTCAATTCCAAAAAAATGTGTTTTGTTGAAGAGTAAAGGTCTTGGATTAAGAATTTTTAGCTTCTTTATGCAAGATTTTTAATTTACAGATTCAAATGTTGTTTCTTGAATTAAGAATACACCAACGCTATTTTAAAGAAAAAAATGTTTTTGATTCAAATAATTTTATTCCAATATCCTTATATTAAACGTTTTAATTTGAATACATTTATTTAATCATGATTCCCCTTTTAGAAAACATAATTTTTGAACGTTAAAGATATTACAAATTCATCAAATATTAAATATTTATTAAATATTAAATATTTATTAAATATATATTGTAGAATAATTCTTCCTAACCGAATTTTTCAGTACGCTGTGTTCCAATTTTTTTTCAAGATTCAATAAATACGGGCTAATCTAATTGATCATAACAAGAATATTAATTATTTTAATACACTAATTTAATCTTTCACTTATGTTTTCAGGAGAACAAACTTTTACATGTGGAAGATGTTACAAAATTTACAAATATAAACAGACCCTTGCTCGTCATGTGAAGCATGAATGCGGTGGAATTCGTAAATTTAGATGTCATATTTGTTACAAAAGTTACAGCCAAAGCAACACACTAAGAAGGCATCTAATCAAATTTCATTGAACTGCTTTCACTAGTTATATGCGTTAACTTCAATATTAAATTGATAATTGTAAAACTTAAAATATGACATAATTTGTGGCAGCATCCCATTTATTGTGCATATATATACCTATATATATACTATATCTATTAACTATTTTAATAGACGTATTTATTTTACAATTGTAATATAAATTAAGGTAAATGTTGGTTTCTAAAAATGTATTCTTGTAACAAATTATTTAATGATTGAATTATATTTTTTAATATTATTTATCCAAAGCAAGGCTAGTAATAAATATATTTCTTTTTTGTTATATGTTATTTATTAACCGTTTTCAAGATCATACCGAAGTGTTTTTTAAAATTTGTAATAAATTGTAAATAATACTAAAGTATTATCCCAGTTATTAAAAACGATAAAACATAAATAATAGTAGATATTTGATTTTTTATATTTTTTTGTATATTCTGTATACAGTAAGACCTGTCTATAATCAATCCTTTATATGTATAATCAACAATCAATAGTCAACCCTTTTATCAAAATTTTGTTGAGCCTAATCTACACGGAGAGAAAAATATCGTCAAAATAACTATCTAACCTATCCTCAAATGCATGGAGGAAAAATATCGTTAAAATGAACACACGTATCGCTATTTTAGCTATACCAAGTATAGTCATTTTTTACAGGGATACGCCTAGGGACTAGGTATATAGCTAAATTAGCTAATCGAATCATTGTTCTGATGATACGTTAGTTTGATGATCCGCAATATGGAAACTCTGTATAGCTAAATTAGCTATACGGCGTATCTCTGTGAAAGATATACTACATATAACTACAATAGCGATACGTATGGTCATTTTGACGATATTTTTTCTTTTTGTATTTATGTATATTATTATAAATCTGAAATTGTCTGTATTTATTCGAACCAATTTTGATGCGACACAGGACAGCGTCTTACAAATCTCGTTATCTAATGATAACTAACTCAATAGTCCAAGCGTTAATAGGATAGAGAACCAGAATAAATACAAAAATAGAATTAATTCCTTTTTGGACATTGGACAAATAATAAATCAACTGTCTGGCGATCTGTAACTTGTCCAATTGTTTTTTTTTAATATTTTTTTTTCTAATTCTATGTAAATGGCTCTTTAGTCTATAGAAATGTTACCTCTATATTTCTTTTTAGACAAGTGCAGTAACACTATTTTTATACATATTTTCAGTTTTATAAAATTCTTTAATTACCTTCGATAAGGCCACTTTTTGTAGAAATTTTAATTTGTCCAACATTGAAATTTTATTGTTTTTTTCTAAAAAATACTACTTCATTTGTTGTGCCATTTAATTAAAAATTACAAAGATTTTTATCGCAAGTTATCCATTAAGAATGAAACTGAACATATTACGGCTTAAAAGATTCACATTCGGATATTAATTTTTTAGAGACTGTAAACATGATTACTTTGACTAAATCTATGCTAAAAAGGGAAACTATATTTCATTGCTTCGAAAGGCAAAAGCTATTGATTGTGAGATAATTTCAGAAAATGAAAATATGAATAATGAGTTAACTGAAAATTATAAGAACTTGTAATCTTATGTTGAAATTAATACTTTACAGGATTATTTAAATATTGATCGTACAATTGAACAAGAACACGTTTTATTGATTGATTATTTAATCATGAAAGCGCGCAGCGAATATCACGAAGATAACAAAATTATGATAACAATATTAATTTTTTACACTAATTTTATTTTTTTTTCAGGAACACAATCTTTTGTTTGTGGAAAATGCCATAAAATTTACCAACATCAAAGTACCCTTAAGCGCCATCTACTATACGAATGCGGTGGAATTCGTAAATTTAAATGTCGTATTTGTAACAAACGTTATTCTTATAATTACCATCTAACAAAACATATACGCAACCTGCATGGAAGTGCTTGGATTGCTAGTAAAATGCGTCGGCGTCAGAGTTTAAGAAATAACTGTAAACTTTAAATTGTGACATATAATTTGATTCAGCATTGAGTTTTTTTGTGACATATAGTAGGGGAGTGTTCTCTGGTATGAGACAGGCTCCAGGTATGAGACAGTTAAATATTTTCATTATGCAATGTCAATATGGCCGATATGATTACTGTCAAGGACTTCTTTGGTCATCAGTCAGTGTTTGTACTAACACTGAAATGAATTGACGCATTACTTATATCAACTGGAAACATCGTATGTGAAATTGCATAGTAAAAACGTTTCTGATTTTTTTCAAAATGTTATTTTTTTCATGTAAATCAATTGAAAAAGGAAAGTGTAATGTATAGCATTTAGTGTTTTACTTATATTTTATAATCTAATATTGGATTAGGCCAATATGTGGTTGGAAAACAATTTTTTTCTCATTCTCAAAATGTTGTCATTGTCCGGGTATGAGACACAGCATATCACCACCATCCAAGGGTTCCAAAGCAAAAACATCATTAGTATAAAGTTGTTGCCGAACAAATTGAGCGCTGTTAACAACATCAAATGCAATATTTGCAATCGGGCAGTTCTTTTGAAGTGCGCAACATGTGTGCAAGCATCTACACATGCAAACATTGCGACGATAATGAAGAGGAAAGTGATAAATAAAAATTATGGAAAACATAAAAAATTAAAATTTTGAAATAGATATGAGGTTTTTACTTTATATTTTACAATTTTTAATGTATTTTTGTAGGTGTCTCATACCTAGATACAAATTTTTTTCTTGTCAAAAAACCGATGCTTAAAAAATTGGTCATAAAATTTTTCTTGTTAATGGAATACAAAACTTTCTGCGGATAAAAGTTGTGTAGTTTTATTACCTTTCTAACAGTGAATAGAACACCCGACTTTATTTAACGAGTAAAAAATTTTGACTCACAAAAAAACCCGTCTCATACCCGGGTACACTCCCTTACATATGTGCAACCTTAATTAATATTTATTTTGCAATTTTATTGCAAATTAAGTAGTGTTTGTTTCTTAAAATAAATTTTTTTAACAAATTATTGAATAATTGCAGTTTATTTCTCAATATGAGTTATCTCAGGAAAACCTAGTAATAAATACCTACACGGAGAACAAAATATCCTTAATATAACTATCTAACGTATACCCAATTGACGTATTGTTCTGGCAAGGATTAAAATGTCTAATTTAACGATATTTATAAGTCAATTTGACAATTCATAGTATGATCAAAACAGCTCTACATAGTATACCTACTTATAATAAGGATTTATTTATTTGATTCAAGCATTCAAACGAAAAGCTCTCGTGAACGTGTGCAGTATCCGTCGTGTAGGTAACTGGATAGTTAATTTGAGGATTTGAATAGCTATAATAGGGATACGTATGGTTATTATAACGATATTTTGTTCTCCGTGCATATCCGTTAAATCACTATGACAAGAATCTTTTGAATGTCTAAAACAGTAATACGGATCGTTACTATAACGATCCGCAATAAGGAAACTCTGGATAGCTAAATTAGCTATACGGCGTATCCCTGTGAAAGATAACTATCCAACGGATAGCTATAATAGGGATACGTATGGTTATTATAACGATATTTTTTTCTCCGTGTATATGTATTTCTAGGATGTGCCAAAAAAATTGACTGTTATTTTGCACAATTGGTCTTAAAATTTTAGTAGAAGATACCGACATATAAAATTTAAGCCCTTAATATTAATATTAAGAGACGGCGCATCGTAATTTTTCATTTAAACAGCTAAGAAAAAAAATTTGGTTAAGTTCTGAATTTTTTATCTTTTGTGACTGAACCAAATTTAGATTTCTGTAAAAATACTTGTAAGAAATTTTTGGCTCTGCAAAAACAAACTAATATAAAATTACTTATTTTGCATCGTTTCAAAGATATTGAGCTCTGTATATTGACTTATGCAATATTACGTTTTTTTCACATTTATCATAATAAATTTGAAATTATAATTATTATCATAATCCTCTCTAATGATTCTTGTAGGCAAAAATTATGATAATAATAATGAACATTTTCAAATTATGATAAAACGGAAAAAATAACATAATTTTACAGAAAGACTACATATTTTTCAGTGCAATGAATTTCCCTTTCTCACAAAATTCGATAAATATGTGGTATTCTAACTGACAATGATAACAATATTACTTATTTACGTTTTAAAACACCAATTTAACCATATTTTTTTATTTTCAGGAAAACAGTCTTTTGAGTGTGGAAAATGTCACAAAATTTACAAATATAAGTACAGCCTTTATCGCCATGTGAAATTTGAATGCGACGGAATCCGTAAATTTATGTGTTCTATTTGTAAGAAGCGTTTCACTCAAAAACCTGGGCCCAAGTTCATTATCGAAAGGTCCATTTAGGTATTAATAAATAGATGTATGAATAATGAAAGGCAAACTACATGTATAGATATGTTATCTATTTTGTGATTTCTTTATTTGATATTTCAAATAAAAATTTGAAAATTGAAGCGCTTAATATTAAAATTGCTCATACAAACTATAAAAAATGTTTTAAAGATTAAGTTTTGTAATTTGTTACTGATCTGTTTTTCCTAAAATTATTTTCCGAAGCGCTTTTATTTTACTATAGATTAAGTTTAGAAATAGAACTGGCTATCATATATTGTATTTACATTAGAATGCTTCGTTTGGAACGACCACTTTTTCTTACCATATTGTTCTTTATACCGAAAAAAAATTCTAACCAAATTTCAGCCCGTAATTTTAATTCTAAATAGTGGCTAGTTGATTTTAATTTTGTCCCATTTATTTAATATGTAAATCCAAAGTTTTTTATTTATGTATATCTCTGCTGCATTTTATGCAATCGTTTTGCTCTTAACGGCAAGTTGTAGGCAAAATATGAATCTTTAACTTGAATGGTCTAAATCTTCAAATCGATAAAAATTGAATTTAAGATTTTTTACTGTTCAGATAAGTAAAATAAACTTTAAATTTACACGTTAAATGAATGCGTAAAATTTTAAAATTAACTAGCGCCCACTCGGAATTAAAATTGAGGGCTGAAATTTGGCGAGCATTTTTATTTCCATGTTTAGAATGGTAAGAAATGATAGTGTCAAACGGAGTTTAAAATTTTTTTAATTGTATGATTTTTATTATAGTTTTATTAATTCTATACAAATGTATAAGTGCAGAAGGCCCCGTTTAACAACGGTAATACGTTTCCATGAGTTTAAGCGCTAAACGAAACAGTGTTAAACGAGGTCTTACTGTAGTAATAAAATATAGATTTGTAACGCAATGTTTTTAATAAGAAATCATTATTGTAGGTTTTTTGACTATTTTTTAATATTTCATTAATTAGCTAAGTATATTTAATTGATAAAATTTTCGAGTTATTGCTTTTGGAATAAGTTTTGTTATTTACTTATAGAATTTTTCCAGGGAGCTCCAACGATAATAATAATAATGTTGTTCTTTTAACACTATTACACCTAAAATAAGAAAATAAAAACCACCAATTGCACTTTGTCTTTTTACTTCTATTGTGTGACATGTTTTAACTTAAATTGGCCTTAGATTTTCTGCAGAAATAAAAAGAGCGTGTTTAATTTGTTATGAATCACTATTATACTTTTAAATAATTTAATAAAGTATGTTAATTTACCGTTTGTCAATTGAAATATAGTTAAGAAGAATAGTTTAAAATTTAAAGTTGATAGAATTATTGTATTATACTAATGACTTTTATTTTCAGGGTTTAAAAGTTTTACGTGTGGAAAATGCGCAAGAGTTTACAAATATAAATATAACCTTAATCGCCATATAAAATTTGAATGTGCCGGAGTTCGTTCCTTTATGTGTTTTACTTGCCAAAAATGTTATATGCAAATGTCCGCGTTAAAGGCGCACATTCTGAGAAAACATGCAAATAGCATCAACAATAAGTGAAAGACAGTTAAGACAAGATTAGTTTTTTTTAATTGTTGCACTGTACAATAGATAATTTTAGTTCTGTGTGATTATAAGAAACCAAATTATTATACGTGGTAACTAAGCCTATATGTATTTAGTTCGTAGGAATAATCTTTATTTAATGTTATTTCATACTATCTCTAATGTTAAATCAGTTCTAACAATGTAGAGATTTTATTGTCATGTTTTTTAAAAATAAATGAAACATTTTGACTGTATAACTCATATAGTGATTAGTTAGTGTCGTAATAAAAAAATAATATTAACATAAGTTTATTAAACATGTCATAGGTATAAAAAAGTTTGGAACTCCATATTAATAAATTGTTTTGGAACCATTGGTTTCCTGACAATCAATTTTTAATGTTTACTAAGGCGAAGCTTTTTGAAATTGATTTTTAGCTTTTCAGAATAATGCTTCTTAAATTGGAAGCCAATAGTTTTATTGATGTCGCCTCCTCAATTGTTGTGTATAGAACATGTGACTCATACAATCAAACAACGGTACGTAGCGCTCATCAGACTGTTCACCATGGTAGAATTCTAAATACTGATAATAACTCAAATATACAATGTAGGTACAGCAAATTCATATACTTCTTTGTTCTCACTGAATGAGTTAGAACACACAACAATTTCATCTTGAGGTTACCATTAGGGATATTCAAAAATTGAATACAACGACAATATCAAGAACTTTGCTAAATTTGAAGGAAATTCTGAATTTGAGAAGTCGAATTTTACGTTTTAATCTGCACTAGTAGGTGTTTACACAAGTAAACAGCAAGTATCGCTTCCTATAGAAAACCATTACTTGTTTTCCAGTATACATAACGCATCCAGTATCGATCATTCCCAAAATAATGAAAATCAGATTTATAGTAGGAACGATAGTTCAGATTCTGAATATTCAGATTCATTTACGGATTTTGAAAACGGAACTATCCATACAAGATTTAACAACCGCGCAATATTTGTACAAGTCTGGGACAAGGCTGTTCAGTTTTGGGCCAAGTCCGTAAACAAAAACTGGCCCAGTTTTGAATTAACTTTAGCATGATAACATCGAAGGCTGGCATACAATCTTGGTCCAAGCCTGGGTGTCGGGCCTTGGCCCAAGCTTAGAATAGCTGACTTCGCCCAATTCCTACCATCATGAATTCACCCAAAGTTATCAAGTACGATAAATATGATTTAAAATGAAATTGCAATAAATTACTAAAATTGTATTTATATATTAAGACTAAGAATTAATAATTATATTACCTCAAAGAAACAAACGGAATTAAAATACTTATTTTTTTAAACTTTAAATCTTCAGTGGGGATGTTGTGTTTTTTTCGTCTATACGCTGCATTGTTGATTTTTGATCAAAAACAAATTGTGGCCGAGAACTGGCCAACCGAGCCTTGGTTGAGAAGGCTTAACTGAGGCTCGGGCTATGGTTAGTTTACCAGACTTCGCACAGTTTTGGCCATTGCTCAAAATCCAATGCGAAATCACCCAATAGTGGGCCAAGCTGGTTTCGATTGTCCGTCTTATATGAAAATGCGGTTAAAAAAATCGCTACTGCCTTACCAATGAAAAGTAAGAATTTTTAATTGCTCTTGCATCTTTTTTTATTTCTTTAGGTTAAATTAGAAATATGTTTGTCAAAAATAACTAGTTAATCAGTAGTCAGTTGTTATTATCAAACCAATTGATTTATGATAAATTCTGTTTCAGTTACAAAGCAACCCATTGAAGTTGGAGAACTTTTTATGACTGAAATGAAATATAATAACTTGCAAAACATGGCAACTTATCAATCGAAAGCCAATTATTCGGTAAGATAAATTACAAATAATATTTACGTGAAGCATCTGAATTGCTTTCAATATTTTTATCATCTATCATGTTTTTTCAGGTACCTTTTAAGTACCATGAGCCTGGAGAACATATGGTACATATATTTTATCGAATATATTCAAAATGTTTCAGACTTTTTACAATATATATTTAATATTATATTACAGGAAGAAATATCGCCAGGCTGTGGATTCTTTTTGTCCAGAACCACAATATTATTTATACATCAAAGTTCAAAAATATACGAAAGAAATGCAGCAGTAAGATATAACTGGAAAATTATTGTTCGGGAAACGTTGCTTCAAGTATATGGAAATGCTTTAGCGAATTATTCGGCAACAGGAAAGCGAAGCAAAAAGTCGGCTATTGATCGTAAACTATTTCACGGATTGCATCGTATGTATTGCTAATGACATATATATATTACTGAATTGTAATACAAAATTTTGGTTTTAGAATGGTGTAATAGTGTGACTGAAGGAAATATTACGACCAAAGAATTTATTAAATATTTAAATAAATGTATGTGCAATAAAAGAAATTATAGACAACAAAAACTGAAAGGTAGCATAAAACAACAGAACTAATTATGTAAATATAACTATTAATATTATTATTTAGTTTATCTATTTACTTAGCTGTTTAGTAAATCTTATGTTATTTACCTATATATACAAGTATAAGAAATAATATAATATTAACAATAAACATTATCACATGAAACTAATAACATGTTATTTTTTCAATAGTTTTCGGTTATTTCCAGGAATAACATTATTAAAGAAAAAAATATATATAAATATAAGTGCAGTAGAACGTCGAAAAGTCGAACCTTAATAAGTCGAAAACTTCTACAACTCGAAAGTAGCACTTGTTCGCTTCCCTTCAATTTCCAATACGTCCATATGTCGAAATCAGAGCCCTCGATACATTGAAATAATCAGTATTTCCTTAGAAGGTATTTCAGTACATATTTTCCATCTATAACTGGAAATTTGATATTTCACATCTCTATCTCGAACATACCAATGTTTGATTCTACACCTCTACAATTTTTGTAAGAAAGGTTTACCGATTTTTACGACTGACATCAACACGGTATTTACCAAGTGTCCCTTTGTTTCATTTTGGGTATTTAGTGTTATTGTCATGACTTTTGTTTGAGTTCTAGCGAAACAAGTCTTAAATTATAAGTCGAAACCTCTATAATTCGAATTTTATCGCTTCTCCCTTGAAGTTTGACTTATCGAGGTTCTACTGTATATACTTAACCCTTATGTGAGTGACAAAAAAAACACCTTCATCAGAGTGAATAGGTACCCGGGTACCTTCATATAGTTTATACTAATCAAGTTTTGATTTTACCTTACACTTCTTTTGATTATTATTATTTTAGCGAGCCAAAAAGTCGAACGTAGATTATCGGCGCATACGTTTGTTTCTTTTCTATTAGTTCAGTTGTTATTTTGTTAGTTTATAATTATTTCACTATGAATACTGGAACGAGTACTTCTAAACAAAAACCACGTGGTCGAAGATATAATTCGACAGAATTACTAATGATACTATCAGAGTCTTCTAGTGATAAAAGTGAATTTGTTGTTTCTGATAACAAAGATGATTATATTCGTTTAGTTGATGAGGGTAGATCGGAAATTTCCGATGTTGAGCCAGAAGCCGAAATCGAAAATGAGAGTGACTGTTATGATTCAGATTAGAGTTTTGAAGAGGAATCATCGGAAAATGTTCTTATAGCGAAAGATGGAACCCAGTGGCAGGTTGATTTACTTCCAAGAACACAAACTAATAGTCGAAACATTATTCGTCAACGCGGCGGGGCTGCATCTTTTAGTAAATTTTATAATGCAATGGAAATATTCAAAAATATCTTGTCCCAATGTAATGTGCGACATAATTTTACGGGAAACTAATCGAAAAGGAACTAACATTACTGAAACATACAATAATAAATTGATAGAAAATTACTCTGATATTAGCAAGCGACCGAAAGAAAAAACATTCAAACCATTCAAGGAACAAGAATTGGATGCATATTTTGGCGTTCTAATTTGTAGTGGAGTACATAGATCCAATAGAGAGCATTTGACTAAACTGTGGAAATCTGACCACTTACCATTATTTCGAGCTGCAATGTCCCACCATAGATTCAAATTGTTGTTACGTTTCATAAGTTTGATAATGATGTTACACGTCTCGAGTACAAAATTAGAAATATATTTGAGATATCATACAAAACACATAAAGGTACCAGGGTACCTTGTCACTCTATTATGGGTGTAAAAAATGTTTTAGCTTCCCCAAAACATTCCGAATGGGTTGACCGGGTCAAAGCATAAAAACAATATGGTTTACAAAAAGTTAAGAGCTCTCAGGACACCAAAGCTATCTATAATGCATAAAATATAGTTTTTCTTTTAATTGAAAATGCAAAAGGCACCCGGATACCTCGTCACTCACATAAGGGTTAATCGTTCTGAATATATTTAAATTTTATAACAGTTTCAAAATAGCAACGGGATTGTTATCAAATTAAAATATTATTTAAAATGATTAAGATCTAATATTTATAACATACATTTTTTTTACTATATTTTCCTTCTCCCTCCTATAATAAGAAGCTAAAAGGTGTCATTTGGGTTTTCAAAATAATCTTGATAGTACCCTTCAATGGCTCAATATGGAAATAAAATAACACTTATCAGGTGTAGTAAAAGATTTCTTCCTATTGTGAATTATAATCTTAAGTACGACAAAAGGGCGATCTTCGATACTGAACAGACTTATTACTTCGAATCGAAGGATCATGATATGAAAACAAATTTAGAGTCTGTTAGGAATGCAGAAACTGTAAAGTTAAGTGTATGTTTGATTTAATGTTTACTACTATGTAAAAAAAGGTAAAAATATGTAAGAAGTGTAGTTTTTCACGTGCAGTTGGGTTTTTTTATGTGCATTTTTTATATGTTTTTTTAACGATACAAATTCTGTGCGGACGGTCAATATACCACGCGTACTGACTTTGCCTAAAACCAAAAATTCAATAAAACAGTTTTTTTAAGTTTTATTTGTTTTTTTTTCTTATGCAAGAAATATTAATTTCTTTTAAATTTTAGAAAATTGTGAAACCTAAGCTCTTTTTTTCGAATGTTTTCATATGCAGTTTTTTGTGTAACTTATTTACCGCATAAAAAGAACATCAACTGCACTGCATACATCTTTTAATAATTTTGTTACATCAAATTACTAATAGTTTACTTTCAGATAACAAAAATTTTCAATGTGTAAAATGTAAGAAGTTTTACAAATATAAATCAACTCTTCAACGCCATATAAAATTTGAATGCGATGGAATTCCTAGATTTAAGTGCCCTATTTGTGAAAAACGATTCACTCAGAACAACGCGGTAAAAAAACATGTTTTCATTTATCATCGAGATGCCGCCCTTTAAGTGTTAATAAACGCCGGAAAGTTCTGTACAATAATGTTATTTTAAGCTTCAACGAGTCGTACGTAGACGGAGCAACAATTAGTTGTATAGACTGTTGAATAGTTGCTAATTTACTTGTTTTTGGCGATGTACATATAAGATAAGAATGACTATTTTGGATGGGAACATTAATACATAATACTAAATTACGTATATTTAATTCATGTAATACTTCTGTATTAAAATTTTTAAAATATTCTTTATGAAAGCTACAACAAAAATATAATTAAATCTATTAATATTTTAGAGTTAAATTAAAGATATACATATTACATATTTTTAAAACAATAAATGTTGTTTTAAAATAAATCTTTTTCTGTATCTCTACATTTAGATATAACTGTGATTTAGTTTGCTTCGTGATTGTCATAATTAATTTTTAATTTATATAAAAGTTGTAAAAAGTTATTTAAGAACGAAGTAGGGTTTATCATACATCAGTAACTAATGATAAATTGAAAAGAAATAAGGGACGTTGAACACAATTTAATATTCATATATAATGCCGTTCAAAATCTTTCTATTTAATATTAGTTTAAAAAAGTGTTTTATTTGATTTTTCTGGTAATCAATAAGTTATTTATTATATAATCAAAGTAATTTAATTTTTTTCAAAACCAATATTTTTAAGAAACATTGAAAAGATTAAGTAATATAATGTAAATATTACCTACATTATGTATGTTTATTATAAAAATGACATTTAGAGCAAACATGTTACTGTTATTTTTTCTATTAAGGTAAAATGAAAATTTGAGTAAATATCTGTTACACCTAGAGTAGACGTTTTTTCCCTCATTAAAAAATTAATGTTGCAATAAAAGTTCTTTCATAATTATCGATTCAATTAGCTTTGACTTAACAATCATATTAAAATACAAAAAACATTTATTTAATATTCAATTTTGAGTGATTGATATAAAAAAAATTATTAAATGGAACAGTATTTATATTATCTTAAATTCTGATTCAGTTTTCTATGCATCTTTCTATTATACATAAATATGTATAAGTAAGTACACGGAGAAAAAAATATCCTTAATATAACTATCTAACGTATACCCAATTGACGTATTGTTCTGACAAGGATTCGAATGTCTAATTTAACGATATTTATAAGTCAATTTGACAATCTATAGTATGATCAAAACAGCTTTACATAGTATACTTATAATAAGGATTCGTTTATTTGTTTCAAGCGTTCAAACGAAAAGCTCTCGTGAACGTGTGCAGTATCCGTCGTGTAGGTAACTGGATAGTTAATTTGAGGATTTGAATAGCTATAATAGGGATACGTATGGTTATTATAACGATATTTTGTTCTCCGTGCATATCCGTTAAATCACTATGACAATAATCTTTTGAATGTCTAAAACAGTAATACGGATCGTTACTCTAACGATCCGCAATAAGGATTCACTGGATAGCTAAATTAGCTATACGGCGTATCCTTGTGAAAGATAACTATCCAACGGATAGCTATAATAAGGATACGTATGCTTATTATAAGGATATTTTTTTCTCCGTGTACATATATAAAAAAACAAACCTTATTGTATACATTATCATTGAAATAACAGCACTCATTTTTTCTTAACAATTTAAAAGTACTTAAATATATTATTAATAATTGAAAACAATTCTAATACATAATATTTTTAGATTTAAAAAAATATAGTTGTCCTTGTGGAAAATCATATCGACACTATCAATCCTTATATAATCATAAGAAGTTCGAATGCGGCAAGGAACCTCAGTATAAATGTAATTATTGTCGATATGTATCAAGAAGAAAATATTCGCTGCGGGATCACATCTTAGTAATTCACAAAGTGAAACCATAAGGTCGACGTTACGAAAATAATTTTTTTTCGCTTTGAGGCATATTGGGGTTTGCTGGACAATGTAACTCAAAGTTCTATGCCAAATGATAATATGTAGATTTTATAAATAGTAATTTTCAGTTAATAAAAAAATAACTTTATTATTTTAGTATTATACTACAGTATTATATAACATTTATTGTAAAAAACGCTATATGTTTAATGGATATTTGTCAATTTGCTAGTTCTGTTTGTCTGTTATTTATTAAAAATTGAAGGAACAGTTTTCGTAAATTAAAGCATTTGAATTTGTATATGTACGATTTTCAGTAAAAATTAATTGTTAATATTTAGGTATATCTTCTACTGTAAATGTAATTTTATATTTATCTCAATGTTGTTAAAAGTAAAACTGAATATGTCCATATCTGAAGAAATAGGATTCATTTTACAATGTAAAAAATATATTAAGTGTTTTAATATTAATTTGTAGACGTTTCCGCACAAGCACAGCTATACAAAATAACTAAAATTTTAGTATATTTAGTATTTTTGGAATTAATAAAGTAGTTATAGTCATGTTATTACAATTTAAAAGACTGTTGGGTTATTGGTTGTTACTTATAATTTCACGATCACGATAAGCCTATAGCCACCCACTGCTGAGAAAAGGCCTTTCCCATATTATCTCATTCTGTTCTATTTCCTGTCTTTTGGATCCATTGAGGCCCAGCTCTTCTTATAATGTCATCCTTTCAGCGAATTGCTGGGCGTCCTTTTCTACGTTTGTTTCTTTTGGTCCCCATTCTGTTATGCGTTTCGTCCATCTTCCATCCCCTAAACGACCCACATGAGCTGCACACTTCCATTTCACTTGGGCACTTTGTTCCAAAATGTCTCTTACTTTTGTCTGTTGTATTAATTTTATATATGTATTTCTTTGTCTGGTCTTTAGTGTTTTACCTAGAATTTTTCTTTCCTGCGCTCGTTGTGCTCGTGCTAATTTTCTTCGTTATGCTTCATGTTTCTGAGCCGGATGTCATTGCTGGTAAAACACATTGATTACAGACTTTAGATTTTAGGTTCTTAGCAATGTTGAATCTAAAGATATAGTTTAACTTTCCGAAGGCACTCCATCCTAATCTTATTCTTCTTTGTATTTCTTCAGATGTTCCGTGTTTATTTGGTGTAATCAACTGTCCTAAGTATATCTAGTTATTTACCGTTTCTAATATAATATTCTAAAGGCTTATATTTAGGATTTCGTGCGTGTTTATCATTGCTTTCGTTTTTGCTCTGTTTAATGTTAACACTATGTTTCTGGACGACTTGTCTAGCTCGTTGACCATATTTTGCAGCTCGTCCGCATTGTTGCTAAAGAGTACCAGACCATCTGCAAATCTGAGATGGCTTAGATATTCTCCATCTATCTTCATTCCTTTTGTTGACCGATTAATATTATGGAAAATTTGTTCGAGGGCTGCGATAAATAGCTTAGAAGAAATTACATCTCCTTGTATTACTTCTCTTTGCAAGAGTATTTCTACTGACTCGTCAAACACGTTAATAGTGAGTTTCGCCTTTTTGTATATGTTTTGAATTGACAGAAGATAAACCATCTACTGTCAATCCCACATTTATTTAATGAATTTAGAATAGCCTATATTTCCACTGTTTCAAATGCGTTCCCATAGTCGACGAAGGCCACGTAAATCGCAATATTGTATTTATTGCATTTTTCCATCAGTAGCCTCATAGTATGAAGGTGGTCGCATGTGTTATAACCCAATCCAAACCCGGCCTGCTCGCGTGGTTGAAAGAAGTCTATTTTATTAGTTAGTCTGTTAGTTATTATGCGTATACAGTCGAACCTTAATAAGTCGAACCCTGATAAGTCGAATTTTTGATAACTCGAACTTGACCCTGTTTCCTAGGACTTGCCTATCTCAATGTTAGTATTTTTATATCGATAACTCGAATTTTTCGATAAGTCGAAGCGTTTTACAAGTCTTTAAATTCGAGTTTCTATTAGTAAATATTTTGATAACTCGAAGTTAAATATTACAACTTTTCATAAAAGTACACTACCTGATAGGATTAAAGAACGGGTCGGTTCGGTGTTATTGCTGGTTAACTTGGCTATTGTAAAATCGGATGAAAAGGTTTTATACTACAAAATGTTTTGACGGCGGCACTTCAATTGGAGTTAAATACTAATTTATGTTTAAATGCCTTATGAACAGTTATGAATTTTAAGATGGTTTTACCGTTTATTTTACAAGGAACTATTTTTGCATTTTAGTTTTTATTTTGGTAGTTATTTGTTGAATACGAGGACTAACAAATGTGTTTTACGTTCTTTATAGTTTGTAACAGAGTATAACAGAAAATCTAAAAAAATTTAATACTTTTTCTAAAATTATTTACGTATTAACATGGAGTGTAAACGAAAATGAAAAAGTTTAAGCATAAGGGAGAAAATTAATCTTATAAAAGAAGTGGAACGTGGGCTCAAAAGAAAAAAAGGATATAGCTAAAGATTTTGGTATTCCCGCAAACACTTTATCAACCATTTTAAAAAACAGAGACCTAATTGTAGCTGCTGAAGATACAAATTACAAATTACATTATGGTAATTTCAAAGCAAGTCAGAGTTGTCTGGATAATTTCAAAAAAAGAAACGTCATCATTCAAAAAGTAATATGTGGTGAAAGTGCAGAAGTGTCTGAAAACGATTGCAAACTATGGAGGCATAAAGTCTTAACACCATTACTGCAATATTTTTAACGCCGATGAAACTGGTTTGTTTTTTAAATGCTTACCGGATAAAACTTTGACGTTTTTAAATGAAATGTGTTACGGTGGAAAACGCAGCAAGGAAAGAGTGACTTTGATGGTAAGAGCTAAAAATGATTGATATATCTATATACATATACGGAAGTATTTAACTGAACTTTTTTTGTTAACTCGAGTTTTTGATAACTGGAATTATTTTTGGTGTCTCTTCGACTTTGACTTATCGAGGTTCGACTGTATTTCTATGTGCTGTCATTTTAAATAAATATTTTAATTTAAGTAAGTTGTTTATATAAGTATTTTAAAAGATCACTCCCATGGTGCTTATTCAATGAAAGCTCAGTTTATTTTTAATATGAAAAATGTAATTGACTTTTTATTGTATGCGATGATTAATTTTTTTTTTTAGATAGAAAACGAAAGAGTTTTGGGAATTACAAACATAAATGCGATAAATGTCATAGATTCTACAAATATTCTAAAAATTTAAAAGCGCATCAAAAGTTTGCTTGTGGAGTTGACCCTCAATTTGTATGTCCCGTTGCGAGCTGTTCTTACAAGTTGACTACCAAAGCAAGTTTGAAACGACATATTAAAACAAAACACACGTTTGTATTTTAGGTGGTAGATTTGTAAATATGTATGTTTAGTTCTCATAAAATAAATTAACTAGAACGCACTTAAAAACAAATATATTCAATATCTTTGAGTTGAATTTTTTCTAATATAAGTTGGAATATCGTTAAAATTAATATTATTGTACAGTGGGTGATCGATTAACGACCGGTTCGGACAACGAACAAATTGGATAACAAACTCTTTTACGAAATATTATTATCGAACAACGAACACATATTTGGATAACGAAATAAAATAAATTTTAACGAAGACTTCTTGGCTCTCGGACCATAATGTGGTAATAACCGAAAAACAGAAAAAATATATTGTAAATCGATGATCGGTTAACGAACAATTTGGATAACGAACATAGTTTTGGAACGCATTATGTTCGTAAACCGATCACCCACTATAGGTATATGTCTATTTATTTAACTAATTTACAGTTTTTTTCAGTTATACATTTCCAGTGACGATTTTTTTAATTGTGACATTTTTTTTAACTTTTTTGTAAATGTTTTTGAAGTAGAAACATTTTCCATAAAAATAATAATATGGCATAAGGTAGAAAATTAATCTTATAAAAGAAGTGGAACGTGGACTCAAAAGAAAAAAGGATATAGCTAAAGATTTTGGTATTACCGCAAACACTTTATCAACCATTTTAAAAAACAGAGACCCAATTATAGCTGCTGAATATACAAATGACCACCATTTTAGAAAAAGGCTGAAGGAGTCTTCTTTCCCCAATCTGGAAAATGCTATGATTGAATGGTTTCGGTATGCACGTAATAAAAATATTTCGATTTCGGGACCTGTACTGTTACAAAAATCAGAAGAGTTCGCGCGCCTATTACATTATGATAATTTCAAAGCAAGTCAGGATTGGCTGGATAATTTCAAAAAAAGGAACCTCATCATTCAAAAAGTAATATGTGGTGAAAGTGCAGAAGTGTCTGAAAACGATTGCGAACTTTGGCGGCATAAAGTCTTAACACCATTATTTTTGGTGTCTCTTCGACTTCGACTTATCGAGGTTCGACTGTATTTCTATGTGCTGTAATTTGAAATAAATCTTTTAATTTAAGTAAGATGTTTATATAAGTATTTTAACAGATCACTCCCTTGGTGCTTATTTAATGAAAGCTTAGTTTATTTTTAATATATAAAATGTAATTAACTTTTTATTGTATGCGATGATTAAATTTTTTTTTAGATACAAAACGAAAGATATATGGGAATTACAAACATAAATGCGATAAATGTCATAGATTCTACAAATATTCGAAAAATTTAAAAGCGCATCAAAAGTTTACTTGTGGAGTTGACCCTCAATTTGTGTGTCCCGTTGCGAGCTGTTCTTACAAGTTGACTACCAAAGGAAATTTGAAACGACATATTAAAACAAAACACACGTCTGTTTTTTAGGTGCTACGTTTGTAAATATATTTAGTTCTCATAAAATAAATTAACTAGAACGCATTTAAAAACAAATAGGTATATTCAAAATTTTTGAGTTGAATTTCTTCTAATATAAGTTAAAATTAATATTATAGTACAGTTGGTGATCGATTAACGAACGGTTCGGACAACGAACAAATCGGATAACAAACACCTTTACGAAATATTATCGAACAACGAACACATATTTGGATAACGAACTACAACAAATTTTAACGAACAATTCTCGACTTTTGGAACATAATGTGGTAATAACAGAAAAACAGAAAAAATCTATTGTAAATCGATGATCGGTTAACGAACTATTCGGATAGCGAACCTAGTTTTGGAACGGATTATGTTCGTAAACCGATCACCCACTATATATGTCTATTTATTTAACTAATTTACAGTTTTTTTCAGTTTTACATTTTCAGTGACGATTGTTTTAATATACAGGGTGTCCCAGTACTAATAGACGCCATTGATACATCTCACAGAAAATAAAATTCTGAGACGAAAAGTCCTTTGTCATTTTTTGATAAGACCCATAGATAATTAGTTATTAATAAAAATGGGTGGCCAATCAGGTGCGCGTTATAGCAGCAAGAAGAAAGAGGGGGAAAGTGAGAGGTGACTGCAAGAGTGAGATGAAGGCGGGACAGCAGCAGGCTCGCTAGCACGGGAGTAAACACAGTCACTATTTTGGAGATTCAACATTCAGGTGCCTCTTCACTGAAATTAATTATTAAATTAATTTCTGGAATTTCTGGAGAGTCGAGCACATAAGAGTTAATGCTTGGACTTTTCGTTCCGTTGTTAAAGCTGCTGTCCCGCCTTCATCTCACTCTTCCAGTCACCTCTCACTTTCCCCCTCTTTCTTCTTGCTGCTATAACGCGCACCTGATTGGCCACCCATTTTTATTAATAACTAATTATCTCTGGGTCTGATCAAAAAATGACAAAGGACTTTTCGTCTCAGAATTTTATTTTCTGTGAGATGTATCAATGGCGTCTATTAGTTCTGGGACACGGTGTATAAATTATTTTTTTTAACTTTTTCGTAATTGTTTTTGAAGTAGAAACATTTTATATAAAAATACGAACATTACAGTTTTTTTTTTGTAAAATGTTCTCAACTTTTAAACGAAGATATTCATTTTTTTTTATAAAATTGAAAAAAATATCCGCGTGGGTTACACCTTAAAAAAAAATTATTTGGTGCGATGGCCCATATACATTCTTATGAATTAGGTAAACAGTGAAACGTCACTTATACGCAGATGAAGGGGAACGTAAAATTCTTCGTATAAGTAAATATTTTGTTTAAATGTGTAATTGAATATCGTATAAATGAATAACAAATAGTATATGCCCTATAGTTTTGCTGGGGAATGATAAATTCTTCGTTTAACTGAATATTTCGTATAAGTGAGGTTTCATTGTATCTAATTTCATATCATAGATACGTACAATTTATTTGATGGCCGGATGTACTCAAAAAATTTATTATACAATTATTTTACGTAAAAAAAAATCATTACGTAATTTCTAAAAGTAACTAACCAATTTATGCATATTTGCCTTTGTTTTCCATTTCCACAGTTTTTTCCAGAACCTATGTACCGTGTTACTCGGGGGATAGGTGTACATTGATTTAATAGATTATTTTGAGGGAGGCGCAGTATCATAAAGTTTCGAAACCATTGACCGAAATATAGGCGAAAGGCGACTCCGTCTACCGCTCGTCTGAAAAATCCCTCGCCTTGACCACCTACGACCTTAACATGCCGACCTCACACATTAAGGGACAAATGCATCAGAAGAAGAAGATTAGACTAATTTAGTTCTGTAGGATTATTAGAAACGGCATGCCTTTTACGAACCTAATGAAAACCTAACTGAAATTTCTAGTTGGTCATTTAACATCTAAAAAAAAACTTCACCTGCATTGCATATATCTTTTACTAATTTGGTTATATCAAATTACTAATAGTTTACTTTCAGGTAATAAAAATTTTCAATGTGAAAAATGTCAGAAGTTTTACAAATATAAATCAACTCTTCAACGCCATGTAAAATTTGAATGCGATGGGATTCCTAAATTTAAGTGTCCTATTTGTGAAAAGCGATTCACTCAGCATACTTGGGCCAAAAAACATATTCTTAATTCTCATCGAAATGCCAACGTTTATGTGTAATATTTACATTGGTCTAAATTTCGGACAGTTGGCGTTACGTATGCATTTTTTTACATATGTATGCATAAATACAAATAGCTATTAAATACATTATCGTTGAAATAACAGGACTCTTATTTTCTTAACAATTTAAAGTATTTAAATATATTGTTATGAATTGAAAACAATTCTAATGCATATTATTTTTAGATTCTAAAATATTTTCTTGTGATTGTGGAAAATCTTATCGTCATTTTCAGTCCTTATATAATCATAAGAACTTCGAATGCGGTAAGGAACCTTAGTATAAATGTAACTATTGTCAATATGTAACAAAAGGAGAATATTTGCTGCGCCAGCACATTCTAGTAGTTCACAAAATGATATCATAAAATTGATATTGCGAAAATATATTTTTTTCTCTTTGAGGCATATTGTTTTTGTTGTGCCATGTAACCTAAAGTTTAATGCCATACGGCAGTGGTTTCCAACCTGCGGGGCGCGTCTCGATAGGGGGCCGCGAGACTGTTGCAAGGGGGGCATGCAGCTGTTTCCAAAATATCATTTTCGAATACAAACGAAAAAAGTCGAATAGGTATCAAAAATATTTATGTATATTTTTACATAATATTGTATATTATTTTGTAGCCCATTAAATAAATTATAATATCAGTTGAGTATTTATGAAATTAGATTGTTAGAAAAATTACGGGGGCGCAACAATTTTTTTTAAGGGGTGCGCAGGTACAAAAATGTTGGAAACCACTGCCATACGGTAATTGTGTATAGTCAAACTAAGAAGTAATCAACACCCTAGAAACAGACCTACAGTAAACGTACTATTCCAAGAGACTAAATCTGGGTCTGCATGGTTAAAAAACAATTAAGATTGATCTTTGTAATTTTAGTACTTACCTTTAGTTCTAATAAGATCTAATAAGATGGGGGGGGGGGGCTTTTATTTGTTACGGGCGGGAGGGGGGCTAGGTCACAAAACAAAAATAAAAATTATGCTTTCAAAATTTTTTTTTGTTTTGTGGAATAAGTGCATCTTGTTTGAAAGACAGATGGCGCTTACATTATGATCTATGGCTGTTTCAAAATTTAAATATTTTATTTATATTTTAAAAATAAATATTGATATGTTTTGGTAAAGAGTAGAAGGGAGAAGGTATAAAATTGTTATCCAGTGTTAGCTAAGGGGAAGGAGGTGTTAATTAAAAAATTGAAAAAAATAATGTCACGTAATTTATGTATGAGGGGACGAGTAAGTATTACAGCAGCTTGATTTGGGGGGGGGGGTGTATTTTCTTACCTTTACTGACAAAAAGGGTAAGGAGGATATTATAATTCTCACGTAAGATACAAAAATTACAAAATAACAACACTTGGATATAGAGTCCATGGAAAATAAACGATTTTTAATTTGCTGATTTTATTATAAATACTTTAATTTTAAAAATAATTAAGTTTTTTAAATTTAAATTTCATCTTGTCTTCTTCTTCTTGTTCTTATCTTTCTTCTATTTATTATACATAAAAATGAATTGGCGTGTGTTAGGCTCACTAATACTCGAGAACGGCTAAACCGATTGGGTCAATTTTGGTTTTGAAATATTTGTAGAAGTCGAAGGAAATTATAGGTGTGAAAATATGAAGGAATTTCAAGACAAATAGTAAAAACATTAATTTTATTTTTTCATACAAACTGATCCTATTGTAAGAGTGTTTCTTTATCAGTCACGTTTTAATACCAATTAAGATCTTAAGAAAATAAAATAAAGCCGGATGTTGTCACAACTGAACAGCTTATATAGAAGATTTGGAGTATTTTAACTTAGTATGTTTTTGTATTAACATATATTATCATTTGTTGTTCTGTAGTAAGTGAGCTACGGGACTTTATTGAAATCAGCATGATCTTTTATTTTTGTTCCCCGTAAAGCTCGGGTATACGGCTGAGCAGTTGAATGGCACGGCGCGCGAACGACTTTTTTGTTTACTATAGCTCACGCAATTGGCAGATATCGTGTAAGCCAAAGGGTTAAAGAAAATAATAATTTTAAGTTTTTTTACGATTAATTCGGAACTATTCGGTTTTTTAAAATTTTCTTAACATATACATTGGCTAGCGTAGAGACTAGCGCCTTTTAAGTGATAATTAGAATAATTTGTATATTATCTATACTAATACCATACCTTTCATTAAAACAACAAGTTTTACTTATCATATTAATTCTTAAGAATGTTGATATATATCTGGATTAGTTTGCACAAACATCTTGATATGATCGAAATTATCTTCTTTGGTCAGTAAGTATCTCTCCTGGTAGTTTTTTTACCAGGGAAAATACAGCAGGGGAGTGACGTTTTCGTGACAAATTTAAAATTTTTAACTGACAAGTTAATATTAGACTAATAATATATCACATCTTAACTATTACAGTATTTTTTAATTTAAGCAGTAAGTGCAAATAAATTAAGTGAATTTTATAAATTTTACGACTTACCAGGGGAGTGACCCAATTACCGTGCGAAACCACTACACCACACTGTCGCGTCGCGCCAGAGACAAATGTCAGCGATTTAACGGCTCGTGTGTTTAGTGTTATTAACTTTACGTTGATACGCGCCGTTGATCGCATATTTGTATAAAACTGTGTGATATTTCTGTCTGTATTAACGGATCAAAATTTGCCAGGGTAGATACGCAAAAAACGGGACAAAAATGAAATTCGAAAATTATTGAAAAGAAACAAATATTGTTATATTTTCTCTTTATAATACTTAAGGGTTTACATGGGTTTTACGGCTTCAAAAAATCATTTTTTTATTGTCTTATTGAATTCTACAACACCTCTAGAATATTGTCCTAAATTTTTAAATCGATCGGAGTAATAGTTTCGGAGATAGAGCCTTCGGAAATTGCGCGCTCAAAGCCAGTTGGGCTCAGGGCGCCTATTTTTTTTTTGACATCAGTTGATCCTGTCATGAGTTCTGCTGTCAACGCGCAAGCACCTTTTGTTCCGAGGGGTCGCCGAAAATGACGTCGCAATGGCAGAGTTTTAAATATTGGAACAAAACTTAAAACGCGTTTTTCTCGAACTGTCTTTTCAAAGTCGGTTGTCAAAATTTCTCGAAAACTACTCAACCGATCTTAATGAAATTTTAAACATGTCTTCGAGATATTATAGACAAGGATTTGGACGAAGGATTTTAATTTTTTTTCAATGCAACTATTAAAAAAAATATATATACAGCAAATTTTACCGAAATTTTTAATTTTTTGTTAAAGGGTCTGCCAAAAATTCAATTTTCACTTTTTTTTATTTTTTTTTGTCCAAATTCTAGTTTAAAGTATTAACAAAACACCTATTTTTTTTTTGAAGTCAGTTGATGCTGTCATGAGTGTTGGGGGCTATTGCTAACTTCCCAAATTTCGATGATTTTCAGGTTTAAATCTTTATTGCTTTTTAGTTACAAACATTGTATTTTTATTCTAATGACATATCTATCAACAACTTTTTTATTTATTAAACAATGCTTAGGCCATCTTGATATTATACTAAACATACCGCCCACATTGAAATATAATTTCAAGAAAATAAATGTAACTTAAGTAATTCTTGATCTGCCATATAATGGCCAATATCGCTGTCTTAAAGCTGTCAATATTAGTTGGGGACCACCATTTAGTTGTCGCAAATGTTCGTTTAGAATAATCAATTTAGTAAGAGGGTGTTTAGAAGTAAGAACTATAGGATATTTAGTGTGTTTATGAATGTTAGAATTTTTTAATCTTCCTCCAACACAAATTAAACCATATTCATCAATAAATGGGTTTAATGTTTTTAATTTACTGTTCAGTGAAACATTCATTTGTTTACGCAATTGGTAAATTTCTTGGGAAAATTCTTCTTGTTGACATAATTTCAACAGACATTCTAATGCATTATTTAATTCTTTCACTGTTAAATGACCAGTGGTTTTGGTTTTATTTTTAATATTGTATATAAATCTTAAACATAATGCAACCGTTCTTTGAAGTTTAGTCAAACTACTGTATTTAATAAATATGTCTGATTTCATAGTTGTAATTAAACATAAAGTTTGCCTTAATTCTGGTAATGTCTTATCTGCTAATTCTTCATGTTTGAATGTTGGCAAGTCAAAGTAATTTTCTTGCAATAAATTTGGTCCGTGCCACCATAAAGTAGAGTTTTTTAATTGTTTAGGATTCATTCCTCTAGATAATATATCAGCTGGATTATCCTCACTACGTATGTGGTACCAATCAGTTATGTTAGTTAATTGTTGAATTTCTGTTATGCGATTTGCTACGAATATTTTAAATTTAGATGGTGTACCCTTAATCCAATTTAGTACAATGGTCGAATCTGTCCAAAGGTATATCGAGTTAATTTTAAGATCAAGAGCAGCAATTGTTTTGTGCATTAAGCGAGCTAGTAACACACAACCGCATAATTCTAGTCGAGGTATGGTTATCGTTTTTAACGGTGCTACACGAGATTTTGAGCAAACTAGTTGTACTTTGCAATTTTCTAAATTATCGGAGCTTCTTATATATATACAAGCACCATAGGCGGCTTCTGAAGCATCGCTAAATCCGTGTATTTGAATATTTTGATAATTGTTGATTAATAAATTTCTGGGTATGGAAATTGTATTTAAATATACAAATTCATTTTGTAAAGTTTTCCATTGTGTAAATATCGTAATTGGAACTGATTCATCCCAATTCAGTCCTAATTTCCATAATTGTTGAATTATAAGTTTGGTTGTGATTATCGTAGGACCTATCAGACCTAGAGGATCGAAAATTTGTGCAATTGCTGATAAAATAGTTCGTTTAGTTATTTGTTTATCTAATGAAAGTTTTTTACTACAAAAAAGAAAATTATCGTTTGTTGAATTCCATAGTAATCCTAAGGTTTTTGTATGATTGTTGGTATTAAAATCAAGAGTATTATTGGTTAAGTTTACCTTGTACTCTGAAGGTATAAGTTTCTGAGTATTAGATGCCCATTTAGCCAAGTGAAAGCAGCCTTTCTTCAATATTTCGATTATTTGATCACGTAATTGCAATGCTTTATGTAAAGTATTTGAGCCCGTTAATATATCATCTACGTAAAAGTCTCTGGTAATTATCTTTGATGCATTTGGAAAATTAAAAGATTCTATTTTGGCTAATTCATTTAAACAGCGTATTGCTAAGAATGGTGCACTTGATGTTCCATGTGTTACAGTAGTTAATGCGTATGTTTTTAATATATCTGTTGAGTTTGATCTCCACACAATTCGTTGCATATTTTGGTCAGATGGATGAATCATAATCTGCCGATACATCTTAGTAATGTCAGCTGTAAATACATAGATGTGTGTACGAAATCTTAATAATATGGAAAACAAGTCCTGTTGAATCGTAGGCCCGATCATTAATAGATCATTTAAAGAATTTCCTGTAGAAGTCTTTGATGATCCATCAAAGACTACACGTAGTTTTGTAGTTAAACTGCTACTATTTAAAACTGCATGATGCGGTAAGTAATATGCAGGATATACATTTGTTTTCTCCGAAATTTCTCGCATGTGATTTAGATCTTCATATTCTTTTAAGAACTTAACGTAGTCTTCTTTTAATTTGGTATGTATTTCAAATTTTCGTTCTACTGATTGTAACCTTTTTATTGCTGTAGTTTTAGATTCTCCAATAGTATTTAAATTGTCTTTAAAAGGAAGCCTTACACAGAATCGGCCGTTTTGATCACGCGTATAAGTTTCTACGAAGTGTTGTTCGCATTCAAGTTCTTCTTTGGATAAATTTTTATTTATGTCACAGTCTTCTAATTCCCAGAATTTAGTAAGTTGATCATTACAGTCCATTTCTTGAGTTAAATTACAGACTACTTTTTGTGAATTGGTTACTGTAGGATATATTCCAGATAGGACCCATCCAAGTGTTGTCTTTTGGAGTATAGGTGAATGTTTTGTTGGTTTGTATTGACCAATGCATAAAAGTTCATAAAATATTTCTGCTCCTAATAGCATATCAATATTACTTGATTGATAAAATGCAGGATCTGCTAATTGTACTTTTTGTGGTATTGTAAATTTACTTATGTCGATTGTATTTAATGGTAGATTTTCTGTGAATTTATTGATTATTAAAAACTGAAGTTTAGTTTTGTATGAATTTACTTTTGATTGTATAGTTATGTTTATTTTATGTTTTATATATATGTCAGCTTGGAAGTGACAGGGTTTGTAAATATAAACACTATTTTTCCGATATAAATATATTGACCAAAATAATAATGGCAATCACAATACACAGTCTTGATTTTAACACAAAATATAATTGAGCAATCACAATACACAAAATATAATCGTCACTTCAAGAATCGTGACTTTAATAATCCCTTTCCTGGGTACGAAAGGCTTTTATACCCATCTCCTTACTATTTGTTTTTCTAAAAGGGCATGACCTCTTTCGTACCCAGAATTGGTACAATCAATCTTATATTAATTACATCGGCAATAACATAAAAAGGCACGTATAATGGCCTTACATGAATGGTGCCCTTTGAAGAGCTTAATAGGAACAACTTAAGTTTATAACAATAAATGCCACAGCAATAACGCCAAAAGGCACGTATAATGGCCTTACATGAATGGCGCTCTTTGAAGGGCTTAAATAGAAACAAGAATTATTTAATACCACCACGGGTCACCTCCTCTTGTTCCCTTGGTTCCCAGAAAATGAAGAAATCAGCCCGACTGGCTGGCACCAGAACCAGAACAAAGGAAAGTAGACACGGTGTATGATAAAAAAAAATGATTGCTCACATATATTATGGCTCCGTTAACGCCGTTTAATTGTATATTTATTACTTCAGGTTTTAAGTTAAGTTTATTAAGTAATGAATAAGTAATGAAATTTGTTTGAGACCCGGAATCTAATAATGCACGGCACTGATGTTTTTTGTTTTGAAATCCGATTGCATAAACAAGTGCTGTTGATAGAAGTACTTCTGCCTTTCGCTCAGATGAATGATTTGCTACTATTGTCGTTACTTCTTCAGTAGTAGTTGAATTATTTTTAAGATCTTGAGACTCATCGACATGTAGAAGAGTATGATGTTTTTTCGAGCATTTCTTACATTTACTCGAATAACAAGCGGCATTACAATGTCCTGCTTTCAGGCAATTGGTGCATAACCTATGTTTATGTGCAAGCTCTAATCTTGCTTTTGGATCTGCTTTTATTAGGTAATCACATGATAAAGTGTAATGTTCTTCTTTGCATATTCCACATTTTATATTGGATGTTGTTGCGTATGTTAAAGTACGCTGGTTAATTGATAATTGTTTTATGTGTTGAATGTTTTTCCTTTCTTCGGGTATAATTAATAATTTGCATCGTTTATTGAAGAAGGAAGATAAATCTTTTATAGTAGGATGTTCGATGTCAATTGAAAATAATTTCCATTGAGCTTTTAATTGAATGTTTAATTTTGTTGTAATTAAGTAAATTATTAAGCTATCCCAGTATTCAGTTTTTTCCCCTAATCCATTAAGAGCATGTAAGTTTATATGAATAATATCGGTTACTTGTCTTAATGAATTATGAGTTTCTTTTATTATTGGTTGAATCTCAAATAATAACCTGATGTGTGTTTCAATCAATTGCTTTTCATCTTCGTATCTATCGGAGAGCAATTTCCAAGCTACTTCGTAATTTGTTTCTACAAAGTCTAAAGTTCTTAAAATAGTGGCAGCGTTACCTTTTAAACATGCTTGTAGAAAATGAAACTTTTGTATAACAGTATATGCTTTGTTATTATGTATCAGCGAATTGAAAGTATCTTTAAATTGAAGCCAATGTTGATTTTCACCATTAAATTCTGGTAGAGGCATGTCTGGCAATTTTACTTCATTCATAGCTCGTATTTGTCTAGGTGCTGCTGAATTTTGTGATGTACTTGACAATAATTCCAAACGATCCTCTGCTTCTGCTTTTACACTAAAATATAACTCTTCAAATTCACATAATTCGTTATCTTGATTGTCATTGGTTTGAGATTCGATTTGTATGTTTAATTCTGAAAACTGATCGTATAACGGTTCAATAGTTGTCAATCGGCATTTTATGTCATTAAAATTTGCATTAATTTTATTTGTTAAAAATGTTTGAAACCTTGTCAACTTTCCTTTTATTTGTCCACGTTTTTGTAGTAGTGTTTTTTCTTGCGTATTCATGGTTTTTCTTCTGATGTTAACAGCTGCTGCTCACCTACTCTTAAACTACTCTTCAGTTATAACTATTTTCTTCAGATGAAATTTTATAATAATATGTTGAGTGGAAATACTTCTTTTACATCCGGCTCGAAGGACCATATGTTGGGGGCTATTGCTAACTTCCCAAATTTCGATGATTTTCAGGTTTAAATCTTTATTGCTTTTTAGTTACAAACATTGTATTTTTATTCTAATGACATATCTATCAACAACTTTTTTATTTATTAAACAATGCTTAGGCCATCTTGATATTATACTAAACAATGAGTTCTGTTGTCAACGCGCAAGCACCCTTTTTCCGAGGGGTCACCGAAAATGACGTCGCAATGGCAGAGTTTTAAATATTTTTCTACAAAATTTTTAGAAATTTTTTGTTAGATGTGTATATTTAATGCAATAAAAAGTTTGAATAAAATATTTCATTTTTTATATAAAAAGAATTGTTAAAAATAAGCCATTTTTAGCCGAGGAAACCCATGTAACCCCTTAAGTATACTTGTTTAAGTTTGTGCTAAACATACTTTAATGTGGCAACTGCGTCAAAGAACGTATGTACTGCTTGTATGTTTAACTAAAAGCGTCATGGGGACAGGCCAGGGTAGAGACTTTTTCAGACTTAAATATGGAATTTCAGGAAAATATACTTTAATTGAGCATTATTAAATCATAATGCTATATTTATAAAATACATTAAGATGCTGTTATTTATTGCATAAAATGAAAACACATAGAATAAAAAAGCTATTTTATAATGATTGCCGCACACATTACCTCTTATTGTAGAATCACCCGTATAAAAATCCGCAACACTGAAATTATTTAACACGTGATTGGTCTCTGAGGGATGTCACACAATGAGAGAATTTAAGAAAAGAATTCAAAGCAAAATTTTTAAAAAGTTGAAAAAGAATTTGGTATTATTATTTTTTTAAATTTTTTAATATAAACATTAAGGAAAGCAATAATAAAGGTTCATTTAAGGTTCGTTCAATTGGTGTTACGTAAAGTCATATTTTAAATCACCGGGAACACTACAAATCTTTAGCAAGCAGTTGGTGTCCGAGGAAGGTTACACCCTCTGACAATTCGTCGCAAACAACTCGTACACGGAGAAAAAAATATCGTTATAACAACTATCTAACGTAACCTCAAAGCACCTATTAATGATATCCTTATAATAACTATCCGTATCCCTATTATAGCTATCCGTAGTATAGTTATTTTTCACAGGGATACGCCCTATTGCTAAATTAGCCAATCGAATCGTTGTTCTGACGAAATGTCACTTTGAATATCCGCAATAAGGAAACTCTGGATAGCTAAATTAGCTATACGGCGTATCCCTGTGAAAGATATACTACGTATAGCTAAAATAGCGACACGGATAGTTATTATAAGGATATTTTTTTCTCCGTGTAGAAAGGCTGCCTTCGTAATGATATTTTTCCTCGAGATCGTACTAATACGTAAACTTTCGAGTTGCTTCGGGCGCCTGGCAACACCTCTAACGCTTGAACAGTATATAATGAAGGTCATTCGAACTCATACGGGAAAAACAAAAAAAAAATAATTAATTAGTTTTTATATATTTATATAGCCGATTACAATCAAATGTTCACAGGAACACGCACCACGATAAGCTTAAGATCTTTGCCTTTGATAAAAATCGGTTAAGCCGTTTAAGAGTCTATAGGTAACATAGTAACTCGAACCTCTTTTTTATATATATAGATGAAGATGATAAGCAGCAAATACCATTGGAATCAACAATGTCATCGATGTCGCATCGTTCATCATCTCCAGCAATAATTTCCGATAACACTTCAATTCAAAGTAGAATATTGCCAGCTACTTGTAAATATTGTCATCAACAAATAAATGGTTCAAATGAGGAATTTGAAGTGAACTATGACGGTATGTTAGTGTTAATCTATATGTTTGAAATTTTATTTCATATTGTGTTTTCTAACTTACTTACAGATCCAAAATTTAATTATTTAGGTATCCAAAAGTTAACAGCCATGGTAAAAGTTTTAACGGATGAAGTACAACAGTTACGGGGTGCGGTGGAAAACAAATTAGCTATAAATAAAAATAAAATGACTGTTTCTCATTTTTTTGATATATATAAGATAAACATTTTAAAGAACGGCAATGATTTATGGCAATTCAATGAAAACTTGGCAATCAACGAAAACTTTAAAAATGATTTTGTAAGTAAAAAAAATTAGAACCAAATGATTAGAATATTTATTTGTAAAAACAATTACTTTTTATAGCAAGAAGCTTTACAATGTCTAGTTAATGAAGACATAAAGAAGACAGTCAATGGTATCATAAAACGACTTTTTAGTCGGGATTTAGCGATGTGCTGTACAGCAGTACGGGAATCGCAGAAAAAACTGTTAGGAAACGACACCCAATATAAAAAAATTATTTTAAAAAATACCCATATTTACAATGAATTATTTAGTAAGTATAAAATAATAATTTTAGTTAGTTTTATAATTTAAGTTTTCTAATTTCGTATTAATTTTTATAGGATTCACACGAAATAATCACACAAATGACATTACGGAAAAAACATTTTATAGGGCGCTATCAAGTGCCCTAAATAATGCAAAGGATTGGGATGGTCAGCGCAATGCCAGAAGATAAAAAGCATTTTTCTTAATTTTTTTTAGCCTTAATATATGTTTTTAAAATAATATTATATTGTTTTTATTTTTATTTTAATTTTAAATACCTGTAGCTAAGTAGTTGTTAAAATACAAAATTTAAAATTGCACACAATAAAATATATATAAAATAAACAGAGTATTTTTTATAATATATGTCTTTTTTAATAATGAAATTAGCATTACAGCTATTTATATACCAGGTAAAAAAAATTTATAGCAAGGGAAACCTTTAAAGGACCTTCTTATATTGCTCTTAAAGGCCCACTTTTACAAAGCGTGACCGTCCTTTTAGGGTCCACGTTAGTTTCTAGACTAGGGCCCTTAAAGTGTAAGGGAAATCTTTAAAGGGTCCTATTAGAACCCTTACAAATTTCTGCACGGGTATTGGCCATGTAGTTGCTAGTGAACTCCAGACTCGCCCTATGCCGTAAGTAACTCTTATCTATTTCTTTATTGTTTATTATTATTATTTTGATCTGTTCTCTCTGAGCATCTTATAGGCGTTTCGTTAGTGATTGTTCAAAGGAACAATATTCGTATTTATGTTAGTATTATAAACCTCAGAACATAGAGTCGAATCGCTGGACAGCATATTATAGATGTTTTAAAGACTCATGAACATTGCGCAAAGAACCAAAACACGCAGGGTTACCCTTTCTACACAAGAAACTACCTACTCTTCAACCTAGAAACATTTGCTTTAATGTGGGTTTATTTTTATCCTTGTTCTCGTGGCGTGAAGATCTTGCATAGTGGTTTATTTACATTTCCTCTGTCGATTTTTTTTTTGGCTTACGTTTATTTAAAAACAATCTGTCTTTTTCAAGACAATTGCATTTTAACTTCAGTATAACTTTTTGATTTGGGTAGTATATTTTCACCACTCGTCCTCATTCCTGATTTATAACTCCTCCTTCGCGCATTAGCGTAGTTATGAGTCTTTCAAACATCTATAGCGCTGTGGCTAGTAATCGCCCAGAAGATTCGTCCACTGTTTCTGTTATTTGTATTATTTGTGTTATTTAAAGAGCGAAAGAAAAACTTCATGAAAAGCAATCTGTACTTGTCAATCGCAAAAACGTCATCTTTTGACACGAAATGGTCTGTTTTACTCACTCACCTTTATTCCCTGTACCTTTTCAGTTCCTTTTTGAATGGAAAAACCTTCAATTAGGTATTTGAAAAAAAAATTATTGATTTTTTTTTATGTATTTTAAAACTATATTATTAATAATATGGATATTTAATGCAAAATACTTAAAAAAAATTTTTTTTCAATTAATTATAAGCAATTAAAAATTGATAAAATTTAAAAAAAAATCGCGTGACTATGAACGCGCCAAGATTGGTCACCATCTTTGTGACGTCATAATATTATAGCTGTTTAATAACAGGACAGCGTTTACGGCTATTACACGTGAGTTGACAATAATATTGAAAGTTTACTGCTAAAAAACGATTTGTTAGTTAATTCCGATTAGCTATGTGTGATAAAGGATTTATAAAGGCAAAGTCTGATAATATTCCTGATGTTGATATATTTTTTACTGAATTCTACTTATTTGATTTGTATACTTGGATAAATAATAATTACTAACAATAGTGTTATAAAATACTTACATCGAAATGATCTTCACAACAAAAAAAATTCGATTTTGTTTTGGGATTATAATGATGCACTGCTTGAAATCATTTATTTCGACGTTGTTTATCTTGGGGAACATTTAAAAACATTTTGTCAGCAGTTGTTTTTGTAGTATTCGTACATAATGGTACAAAACAAGAACGATAACTTTTGAGGTTCGACATTTTCAATATAAACTTGAGTATTTAACTATGACAACAGAATTAAATAGATCAAAACACTGCATTTATTATTTCTGTATAAGCTGCAATGAATGAAAACTAACATTATGACGTCACACACGCTCTGGTTTGTTCGGGAGCTGTCGGCGTGTTTTCGGTACTGGATTCAAAAATTAATTTTTATTTTGATATGACTTGAAATATTGCGAAAAAAAAAATAAAAATAGTTTTGTTATAAAACTTATATATGATCTTTCCATTTATCACAAAAAAAAAAAATTCAAAGACCTAATTCTGAAAAGCATGTCAGTCAGGCTGTGGAAAATTTCTTCCAGTTCAAACCGACTACATTTTACAAGGAGGGAATTTATAAGCTGCCAAGAAGATGGCAAAAGGTCATAGATAATAACGCTAAGATAAACGCTCAGTTGAAGATCGTATCAATTAGTTAGAACTTGACAAGTGATTGTCTTATTTTCCATTAGTACTAGTTTTGAAAAGTCGAAGTTCTTGAGCTGTCACATTTCTTGCCATTCTTGCCAAAAGTTGGCGAAAAACAATAGAAAACCGATTTCGATACATAGTTACAGTTTAAAAAGAAATTGACATGTGTAAATGCAAACGGGGCTTTAATAATGAAAATAGTTCTACTTGAAATTTTGTAACTATGTTATATTTCCACTATAACTTATGTATAACATAGTCTATTACACGAGTGACAAACGTGTAGTTGTGAAAGAAACTTAGCTGGTGAGAGAATTATAACTGCAGTGTTAAAGGTTTGAATTTTAAATTTTTTGTGTTGGCGGCGTTTTTAATTAATATCTACAGGAAATTTTAAGAAATCTAAAGGTATTGATGTAATCCAAATATAATTTTTTTTTGACAAAATCTTATTTATCTTGCGTAGGTGACGTACGACTTATTTATTCCGTCGTTGGGGTAACACAATAATTATTTATCCAAAGGGTTATATGATGTAGGTATTATTGCTTTTATTATTTACACAATGTTTTTTAGTGAAAGAGACTTTGGACTTGCGTTTTGGACCAATATAAATTTTTTAATTTCTTTTTTTTAAGTAGTTAAAGATCAGGACGTTATGGTACATATTACTTGCCAAAAAAAGAATTATTTTAGGTTTGATTAAAATCTAAATGCAAAATTGGATTTATCAAACTATTTTAGTAAAATTTATTTTTTTTTATTTCAAATCTAATTTGTTTTATTATATTTTTATTTGTTCTAATTTTAAATAAATGTCTTAATTTAACTAGTCTTTTTATATAACAGTTTTAAGATCAGTTGCTTCGAGCTTATTTTTTGAAAGTTTAGTTTATTTTTCATATGAAAAATATAATTGACTTTTTGTCGTATGTGTGGATTACAGAATGATTTTTTTTAGATAGACAACAAAAACTACATGTAGATAATAAATTTATATGCGAAAAATGTCAGAGAAGCTACAAATATTCTAAAAATTTAAAATCGCATCAAAGGTTTACTTGTGGAGTTGAACCTCAATTTGTGTGTCTTCTTGCAACCTGTTCTCACTTATTCGCTACCAAAGGAAGTTTGAAGCGACATTTACTACTCAAACACGACTCTTTTGAATATTCCTAATGGTAGTATTTTCTAAATGCTTAGGTCTCATAAAACTAAATTATAACGTAAATTTAAAAACAAATGTAAACAATATGTTTGAGTTGAGTTCCTTCTAATATAAGATAGAATATTGTTAGTTACTATTTTTTTAAATAATTTTTGATTGGAGGCATTTAACGTATGAGTCGGATCACGTCAAGTGAACCTCTCATTTTCCACATGATCATGGAATACTTGTCAAATATATTTTTCAAAAGTAGTTATTACTATTAGTCATCCCTTGAAAAAGTTTTTGAAAATTTTGAATTTAACAACAAATTTTTTAATAATTAAAGTTTTCGGTACTTTTAATTAAAAAATTAATTGTAAAAAAGCTGTTTAAGATAACTTAACGAAATTTTCAAAGGTTATAGTAAAATATTTATACTTTCATAAAAAAATTAGAAAAAAATTTCATTTGTTTATTATCATACTTTTTATTAACTTTTAAATAAATAAATGAAAATTTTAACGACTTCTCAGTACGATTATCGATTTTTTTTAGTTGTTTTTGTTATAATTAATATAATTCCATATAATTTAATTCTTTTAAAATATCTTCAACAAATAATCAAGATAATTATAAATTTATTATTTATATAAAAACAGTTAAATGAATAACAGGTAAATAAAATTGATAACTAAATTAACATTTAAAATTATTTTTAAATTTTTTTATTGTTTTGTAATGCAATATTAGTTGTAATTTTTTCATCTTTAGAAAAAAAATTGCATTTTATGGATTCTTTATCAATACCTTCAAAATGATGAACTGACGCGTATTTTTTATAGTTATGGCTTGTTCATATTGCGGTTTGTATTTTGTTTGATGGGAATCATGTTCTTCTTGTGTACAAAAACCGAAATTCATATTTTTGAAAAAACTTTTAGTCCAATCAAATAGTGACTGTGCTGTGTATGATTAAAGTCGTAATGCAAAATTGGATTTATCAAACTATGTTAGTAAAATTTATTTTATTTTTATTATTTAAAATCTAATTTGTTTTATTATATTTTTATTTGTTGTAATCTTCTTCTTCTTCTTCTTCTCTTATATATAAAAATGAATTGGCGTGTGTTAGTCTGCCTATAACTCGAGAACGGCTGGGCCGATTTGGCCAATTTTGGTTTTGAAATATTTGTAGAAGTCCAAGGAAACTATAGGTGAAAAAATATGAAGAAATTTCCAGAAAAATAGTAAAAACAACAATTTTATTTTCCTATACAAACTTATCGTATTGTAAGTGTTTTTTTGTTAGTCACGTTTTATTACCAATTAAGATCCTAAGAAAATAAAATAAAGCCGGATGTTGTCGCAACTTAACTGCTTACATAGAAGATTTGGAGTATTTTAAATTAGTATGTTTTTGTATTACATATTATTATTTGATACTTTCGAATCGTGTTAGAATTTTATATTTATTAATGAAGAGCCCAAATAATTTTTTATTTTAAAGTTATTACATACAGTAATGTAATACATTTTTAGAAATGCTTCTAGAACAATAAAATGGTCGTAATAATACACAAAGTGTGTTTATAGTATTAAAATTTGTTTATTATATGTTAGATGAAATATTCTTCTACTCGATTTATTTATTTTGATTAAAATATAATTAAAAATGTTTACGCAAATAAAATCTGAAACATTGAAAGAGGCTGTGAAAAGTTCTTGGAAATCACAATAACCGTTTAGTTAAAATCTGCAAGATACAATAAAATGCAATATTATTATTTCAAAAATACACTACGGGCTGTTAGGGTAAGGTAGTTGATTTTTTTAGCTTATATTACACGATGATAAACGGACTTTCAGAATCTGAAAAGTTTTTTAAGATTCCTTCATAAATAACCGAGCTACGATTTATCAAATTGAAAATTTAGAAAAAATAATTAGAAGACGGTCCCTTCCAAATCGTTTTTCTCGATAATTTCAAATAGCACGCCTATGGTTTTTTCCACCTGTCGGAAGCGGAAAAACTCTGGCAAATCCGTATTTGTATAGTTTTTAAAGGTCCCTCTACAAATAACGGCGTTACAATTTTTTAAACGTAAACTTTTGTGCTACAAAACGTACCTGAAATTTCAACTTTTAATTTCTCGAGAAATTCGTAAAAATTTACGGTGTTGAAGGAGAAGCAGGTAAGAATGGCTCCGGCTATGTCGATTTGGGGCCTATAGAAATGTCCCGTAGAAATTTAAAGCAAATCTATTATATAATTTTTTTTCCTCATATTTAGAAAATTGGTTAATCCAACGTTGTCAAACTGAGAAGTGCGTCATATGATTAAATATTTTAGAAGGGCGGGGAGGTTACATATAGTTTGGAAACCGCTGTCCTAATGCCTAATGGGCTCAACATTGATAACAATAAACGAAATATTGATAATAATAAACGAACAAATTGTAATGCTTTTGTATTGGGTGGACCGATTCAAAGACAGTTTTAACACACTAAGCGGTTGATAACTTTAACCGTGATCACATTAAGTGGCGTCTACTGTATTTGTATATACATATAGATATATATTTATATGTTATTGTTTCACTCCAACACCGTTCAACCCATAACCATGAAAATTGGCAAGTATATGTATTTTTTGTGAAAATAGTGTATACATATTTTATTTTATTTTATTTTTTGGTTTTCTGCTAATTTTTAGTTATTGAATTTGACACATTATTCAATTCTGAGGCGGTACGAAGTTCGCCGGGCCAGCTATAATTAAATAAAAATAAGAAATAAATTCATTAAATATATTCTTTTTGAAAAGCGTCGCAAAGTTACAACCTGTAAAGGGAGTCCCAGTGTAAAAAAGATTGGGAACCCCTGACATAGGCTATAGTTTATTTTGAAAAAAAATAGTTTTTACTTCGAAATTCGCAATACCCGTGCGAAGCCGGGCTAAACAGCTATATAGGATATTTATTTTAATAAAAACAATTTTTTTTAACACAATACCCGAGCGAAGCCGGGCGGGCCAGCTAGTTTTAAATAAATCTTTTAATTTAACTAGTATTATTATATAAGTGTTTTAAGATTAGTTGGAGCTTATTCTTTGAAAGTTCAGTTTATTTTTCATATGGAAAATGTAATTGACTTTATGTCGTATGTGTTGATTACACAATGATTTTTTTTTAGATAGACAACAAAAACTACTTGTGGATAAGAAATTTATATGCGAAAAATGTCAGAGAAGCTACAAATATTCGAAAAGTTTCAAATCGCATCAAAAGTTTACTTGTGGAGTTGAATCCCAATTTTTGTGTCCCGTTGCAACCTGTTCTCACATATTCTCTACCAAAGGAAGTTTGAAGCGACATTTACTACTCAAACACGACTCTTTCGAATATTCCTAATGGTAGTATTTTCTAAATGCTTAGGTCTCATAAAACTAAATATAACGTAAATTTAAAAAAAAATGTATTCAATATGTTCGGGTTGAATTCCTTCTAATATAAGATAGAATATTGTTAAAGTCACTATTTTTTTAAATAATTTTTGATTGGGGGCATTTAACGTAGGTATAGTAGTATTCATCCCGGAAGACACCAAGCTGCGCGTGGAGCGTGACTTCTTTTTATACTATCCTAACTAAAATATTAGGCTGTTATACAGTTGTCTGCACCAAAAATACAATTTGTCAAAATAATAATTCAAAAGACGAAATTTCTATACAAAGGTTAGAGCACGAGGAAGAAAATAACGACACAAAACGGGTACACGATGTGAACGACACACAAGACTATCGATAAATGACAAAATTTCAGTTGATGTTTGTGGGACTGTCAGTACATAAGAAAAATATATTCATCTCTCTCATTATGGAGGTACTTCTCTCTTTATGACGAGAATTGTGTATTGCTCAGGTGTCTTCCGAGAGGAAACTTACTATATATGAATTGATTTGACCGTGCTAACTCAAGTTGGTATGTACAGTCAGCCTAAGAAGTAATCAACACCCTAGAAACAGACCTACAGTAAACGTACTATTCCAAGAGACAAAATCTGGCGCTGCATGGTTAAAAAACAATTAAGATTGATCTTTGTAATTTTAGTACCTAAAATTAATTTAATATTAAAATTGAAATTTTTTTAATTCCATTCATTCCAAAATTATTATGGGCAATGTGTAAGAATCTTGAGATCTCATTTAATATTAAAAAAAATTAAGGATACCAAAATTTTTTAACGTATTACAAAAAGCAATGGTGTTATAAATTTTTAATTCAAGCAAACCTCGATTTTATGAACATATTTGTTCGGAAGGTTTTATTCATACGAACGAGGAGTTCATACTAATAGGGTACATACTAACGAGATTTAACTGTGTTCTGTTTAAAACAGTTTGTTGGAAAGTATGAACAAAAGTATGTTTTCATTGCGGATATGTAGGGAAAATACACGTATAATACATGTTTTATACAAATTTGTCAGATTTGTATAATACAAGTTGCAAACTTATGTGACTTTATTAAAAATAACTGTCTTTTGTAGTTTGATAATAATAATTTTGGATTATATAAGTTTATATGTCAATATGTATATTGCATTATTTTATTGTAAGAAATTTCCTAGGAAAATTATTAAAAACAAATAGATATAAAATACAAAAAAAAGAATAATTTGTTGTATTAACGTGTTTACAATTGTATAATTTTAATAAAAATGAGTCAAATATTTCTAGTATCATTAAACTGAATGTTAAATAAATATAATGTGCGTGTTTAATTCATTGATCAATATTAATAAAAAAATTAGACCTTATTGATTTATAAATGTATTTACATTTTTTTTTATATATTTTTCAGTTATACATTACTTTTCTTCTTTATAGCTTTACTATGTTTTAACCTTTACCTAATTTTTATTTCTCTTCTAGGAACTCGAAGGAATTTTTACAACGAAAACCAAGATTATCGTCCTTTCTTTTGTACAACGTGTCGCAGATCGTTTAAATTAGAATATACTTTAAAAAGACATCAAAAGTTCCAATGCGGCAGACCAAAATACCTGAAGTGTAAGCTTTGTGGATATACCTGCTTTCATTATTGGGATTTGAAATTTCATTTAAACTCCAAGCAATGTAAATTTAGGAAGAGGATGTACTAAGTTGCATACGAAGTACAAGTTCAAAATAACAAGTTAAAGCAGTATTCAAATCATTGCTTTTCTGGCTATTATTATAAAAATGAATATTTCTTTTAATTTCTTTATTATGTTTGTACTTAAGCGATAAGGGTTTACTTTACCAATTTTCCTGCTGTATATTTTTAATCTTATTTCTAATCACTGACATGACCGTTTTTTTTAACATGAAAATCCGAAAATTTTTGAAGAATAAAGAAGCATTATGCAAAATATGAATATTATGTTGATTTTTTAATTCGCGTTTTTCTCAGAAAAAAAAGGACTAAAGAACAAAACAATCTAAATTTTATTGGATTTTTGCGCCTTTAAAAATGATGATATCGATTTGTTTTTTTTTTAACAATCTAACGAGAAGACTTGTGAAAATGGTGGAACGATTACCATTTTGTGATATCTATATTTATTAATTAATTATAAAAAATTAAAGTATGAAAACTTGTATAAAGGTTGATTGTAGTTTTTGTATGATTGGCCCAGCTTAACTTCTGTAATCCCAAAATCTAGTAACAGCTCGAAATTATTATATACTTACTCTCAAGAACAGTAAAATTCGTGAATATTTTACTAATTAACTTCTTTAAAATATTTGTTGTGGTTAAAAAAAATATTCACATTAAATGATGTATTATACGTAACATTATATTCTAAGATTATTTTAAATATTGAATTGATCAAAAATGGAAATCGTTCCGGCATTTTCACAAGACTTTTTGTTAGATTAGTAAACAAAATCGATATCTTCATTTTCTAGGCGCGAGAATCGACTAAAATTTTGAGTGTTTTGCTATTTATTGATTTTTTGCTGAGCAATTCGCGAAATTAAAAAAAATCGAAATGATATTAATATTGATGAAGATGGTAACTACCTCTACAAAAATTTACGGTTTTTTATATTCAAAAACACAGTTGTGATAGCGATTTGAAGTTTACATTTAAAGTATACAACCCGAAATATAGTAGACTAGGCGCCTTTAAGTTTAAGTTATTATTGTTAGTGTGTTTATTGTTACTTGAAATGGTGAAAAATGTAATTGTTCAAGAAACACATGTAGATTTATTCCTCAGTAAACCACTTTTGAAGAAAAAAATGAAGCATAAAATACAAATTAACATTATTTTATTGTGATAAATAGAATACATAAATATGCATGTCACTATATTATAATAATTATGATGCTCAGTATAGAAAAGATATTGAAATATTCAAAATTTTAATTTGATTTGTTGTTGGCATGCGCGTAATGATTTATTAAATATATGATATAATAATAATAAATTTTTATTTAACTACAATATGCCCTTCTAAACAGAAATGTATACATTAGGGCGGCGCAAAAAACCGACTATTTTTTTTCGAGTCTAGTATGAAAATATGTTAGTTTATCATGTTTTAAGAGGTCGCTCAAGATTTCTAAAAATTTCCAAAATCGTAAAAATCGATTTTTTTGAATTTTCTTGCTCATTACGGTAGAATTTTATAGACAAAAAAAAATAAGTTTCTCAAATTTTTAGCTCATAATAGGTACTTATTTTTAGAGATCCCTCATAATTTGTTTTAATTTGTAAGTGTATTTCTTTAGATGTTTTCGAGCGACTTTAAATATTCAAATTAAAGATTCAATTATTAAAAAATTATATTTTCAGTATTGTGTTTGTTTTTTTGTTTATCTCGTGGTGTATTTTTATCAATTATCTTACGAAGTAAGAGAAAAAAATTATTAAATCTTTAATATGAATATTTAAGGGTCTCCCGAAAACATCTAAAGCAATGCACTTACAATTTAAAAAGTAATAATGAACGACCTTTAAAAACCAATATTTTGAGCTAAAAATTTGAGAAACTTATTTTTTTGTCTATAAAATTCTACGGTAACGAGCAAGAAAATGAAAAAATCGATTTTCGACGATTTTGGCAAATTTTTAAAAATCTTGAGCGACCTCTTAAAAATTTTTTTTCGAGGTGATATTTGGAGAGGGCGTTTAAAACATGATAAACTGAAATATTTTCATACGAGACCCGAAAAAAAAATAGTACCGTTTTTTTGCGTCACCCTAATATAAATTCTCGTTAAAAAATTATATAACGTCATTGTTAGAGACGATCAAACTCAACCGAATTTCTGTGAAAAATTAATTATTACTTTTATTTGGTTTTTTAGAATTATATTTATAAGTTAAAATAATCAATTAGTGATATCGATAACTTTTTAGTAGTTTTCATCAAATAGATTAATTTCTTCTGATTTTTGTATGACTCAACGGCATATTTATGTAGTGATGTTGTATTCTAAGCATGGCATCATACTATTTTTAACATGAACGAAGTATAATGTTTAGATGTTCTTTAGATTATGACTAGTTGATTATGTCGTTTGATAATTTGTTTAGAATAATTTTTTTTTATTTGAAAAATATTTGTTTGCAATATATTAATAATAAAATTAATAATAATGCATTTTATTATATACATTTTATAAAAAGTTTCGAATTGCACAAAATCGATTTATAGCATGAACTGCGGCTAGAGTAACTTTTTGTCTGCAGTTAAACCATTTATAACAAGTTAGATACTAACTTCGTTTATTTTTAGCCAGAATTTTTTATGCAGCTTCAGAGGAAGAATATGTTCACTTAAAATCATGCAATGGCGACGTAAGATATGGATGTTCGATTTGTCTGAAGACGTATCGTCAGAAGAAAACCTTGGGACGCCACTTGCGTTTCGATTGTGGGAAAAGTCCGACTTTTTGTTGTCAGTTATGCGATTATAAATTTAATCACGGTTATTTATTAATAAAACACATGCGACAACAGCATCAGATTACTATTGAGAAATTGCGACGTAAGAATACTATAACAAATTGAGTAATTGTCAAAGACAGGTGTTAATAAAATACTCTTAACTTATTAGATTTCTATAACGACAAGTGGTATGTATTAAGAGTAAACGATTATAGAAAATACATATTTCTAGTTCTATGTAAGATTTATTAATAATTGCGTTTTTTCAGCTGTTGTATGTTATCGTAAAGTACGTGTATGTGGCTATTATTTATAATATTATGTTTAAAAATTGAAATCTTTATAAAGTTTAATAAGTTTCATTTTGAATAGCTATTTCAGCTGTACTTTGAAGCTGTCATCTTTTGACATTTGACAAGTAAAAACTACGCATTACTAAATAACGATACACGCTTAACAACGCATTGAAATTTAAAATCCATTATAAAATGTAAAATTTCAGTAGTTCGTAAAACTAAGGACTTTTGGGTCTAAACTTCTCGGCGCAATAGTGAAACTGGTAAAAATTTGAGCTGTTGGGACAAATTAGTGATGTGAAGAATGGAAACCGTTCGTCGCTCAAGAACAACTGAGAATATTGCTGCTGTAGCATAGTGTTGAAGAAAACCCAGGTTTGTCGATTCCTCGTCGATCTTTGGAATTAGGCATTCACAAACGACATTACACCGTATTTTGCATAAAGACTTAGCTCTTAAGGCTTTTAAAGTTCAGTTAACACAAGAACTCAAGCCGGTCGATCACCAGCAACGTCGTATCTTTGATTGATTCTTGAAATGCATCGAAATGATCGATTTTATCGAAAAATTATCTTCAGTGATGAGGCCCATTTTACTGAGGCTATGTTAATAAGCAATTGTTTAAAATCCAAGAATTGTTAAAAGCTCTATCCTCAACGTGTCACTGTTTGTGCGTTTTGGGCTGGCGGTGTGATTGGACCTTACTTATTCGAAAATGACTGGTCAATGGATTGCGCTACCGAGCTATGATTAATATTTTTATGGCCGAAATTGGAGATATTGATGTCGAGATTTATTTTCAACAAGACGGTGCTACGTGCCTCAAGCAAGAAACCATGGTAATTAAGAAAATTTCTGGCTGTTATTTCTCGAAGAGGTGATCAAATTGGACCGAGATCTTGTTTAACACCTTTAGATTTTTTCTTTGGGGCACGTAAAGATAAGGTTATGCCAATGCTCCACAATCGATTCAAGACCTTAAGATGAATTTAAGTTATTCGAACATACACCAAATTGCGAATTGGTAATAGAAAATTTTATGAAAAGGATATGCTGCTGCAAGCGTAGCCGTGGCGCCATTTGGCAGATATCATTTTCCATTGTTAATGGCATACCTTCCTCTTTAAAATGATATAAACATCCATTGATTTCTGTTAAAAATACTCGTTTTTTTTAATATCAAAATGAAACCTCTTATTGTATATAAGTATACCTGCTATGTTTGTTTGTCTAAAAATAAATCACACTTACGTGAATAGCAGGCCTAGCCGACAACTAACTTTTTTTTTGAGATCGGGCATAATATAAATTTAATAAAAACATTAATAGCAAGGAAAATTATTTAAAAAAAAAACGTACAGTACAGTTTTTTTTCTAGTCATTGCCCTGACATTATGAGCAGGATTGTTTGCTATTAAATACAAAGTATTACACTTGGTATATAGTAAAATATTATGGTTTGTTCTTTGATTAACTCGATTACTTAGAAACATTGTAAGTTACCTAATAAAAAATGTTTTGTAATGAATTACCTCGATTGTTAATTTTAATTTGTATACCTATCTTATGGATTTATGCAAAAGGGGTTAATTATGAAACTAAAAATGGATAAATGCATTTTTGTTTTTAAAAACATTAAAAAATTGTACACTAATTCATGGTATTTATTTTAGATGAAGCAGAAATGGTACCGAAAGTAACACTTTTTGATACACAGTTTGAATGTCTGCCCGAGAACCCTTTGTTATGCATAAAACGTTACGTATGTCCAAATTGTGGGCCAGCTAAGTCTTATAAAACCAAAGGGAACCTTTCTAGGCATTTAAAATACGAATGTGAAGTGTCACCAAGATTCGTATGTTTTACATGCTTAAAGAAATTTAAGCATAAACATCATTTGGATATTCACATTCGATTCTGCAATTCGCAGAAAAATTTAAAAAAACTCGAAAATTAAAGTGGTCGTCATTAAGTATATGCTATTTACCTTTACGTGTACATAATATGCTTTGTAACTGTTAGATGTTGTTTGTTTCGTGGAATGTCTAAATGTTCGATAGCCAAGAAGAGTCGTATATAACGTGACCATTTATTTAATTTTCTCAAAACGGTACATCTATCAACTCTTACATTATATAGGTAGAAATAAAGAGAGCTTTGTTTTACAATGGTTGGTGTTTGTTTTATAAGGAGAGGTTCATAACTGAATCACAGGTTTTGTTTACACATATTTGCAGTACAGTAAAACTTCGTTAGTATGAACAAAACCTTCCGGCCAAATAAGTTCATAAAATGTCAAAAAATTTTTTGCTATTTAGAATTCTTAGCTTTTTGGGATCAAATGAGTTTTTAAGAACATTACGTTGTCAAAAAGAAATTGGAAAAAAATTGCAATTGCAAAAAAATACATTTTTCAAACCAATATAAAATCTTTAAAAATTCATTACAGAATGCAAAACTTGATTCTTGATTATTTTAAACTTTTCATAATTGGTATCTTTCAATTTTTTTAACATTAAATGGCATCTTAAATGCCATTGAAGAATTTTGATTTTTAAAATAAAAAATATACAGTCAAACCTCGTTAGTATTGTACCCTATTAGTATGAACTCCCCTTTTTAATATGATCAAAACCTTTCGAACAAACTGATCATAATAGCGAGGTTTGACTTTATTTGAAAAGCACTACTTCAACATTACATTCTCAAAAAAAGTACGACGCACTATTCAGAATTACTTGACAAACAAAACGGTTTTAAAGTTATTACCATGTAGTTGATTCTTCGATTTCCTAAAACTTCATTATCGGTCTTTTCTTGCTCCTACAATATGCGAATGAAGACGTTTATCACGAAAAATTCCTCTATAAGTTCATTCCAATTGCTACTCGTAAAAGATAACTGAATCAATATTGGTTTCAACAACATGGATTGAGGTTGTCGCCCCATATTTTTTGACGGCCTCTTAAATTTCGTCGTCCTGTTGGTAACTTACCACAACAAATTTCTATCTTTCTGTTGTCTTCCATCTTGCTTATGCAATTTGTTACTCTTGTCCAATTATAAACGCCCGATAACTAAATAAACGCGCATGTAATAATGTATAAGCCGGTATAGATCTAGGACTATCCCTCTGCTGATTACAATTTTTAGTATTAAACCATGTTTCGATTTTTCATACAAAAGCGTCCATATGAAAGTATGGTTGTTCAAACCGATTATATGATCGACCGATAGGACAATTTTTTATGCGCGCCTTGCCTTAGGTACTTGGTGATAACAGGACCGTTATCGTAAAGAAAAGAATCCCATTCAAAACGGGAACTATGGTCACGTTAGTCATACCTCGCTTAACGCAATCCTTATATAAATACCTTAGAAGACCAATTTATTTGCAACAAGTTACTATTTTGTTTGTAAGGGAGGTCCATATTTGAAAATTGAGTTTAATATCTATTCTCACTGTAGTGTAAGAGACATACAAGGCACGGGTAAGGCACGTGACTCGACAAGTGCAAGGATTTCATCACGCATTCACTCTGCCACGGATAGGCAAGGGGTTCCAGTCTTTCTCAAAATATGTTCTCTACTTGAACGTTTATAATAATTGCTCTATTATTAGATGAAGATGATGAAAAAGATAAACTGAAGTCAGGTTAGAAAAGAAAAAGACGTTTTTGGGTACACGATATACTTTAAAATGCAATCAGGAAAGATAATTTGCTACACTGCATCCTGAATCTATAAAAAACGGATCAAAATTCTGATAGAAAGTTCTGTCTGCGCTGCTTACTTATTAAGCATGATGTTTGTTGGCTTTGCGTATTCGTATTACAAAAATTTCAGTGGAACCGTCGAGACATATGATCGACAAATACAGTTTGAAAGAATACCCACGTGCTAGCTACTGACAAAACCAAGTCGGTGCCGGTTTAATGTGAATACAATCGATGAAATGCATGATATAAATTTTGTCGAGGGCGTACTACGCACATGCCCTGCTTTTGCCTTGCAATATAGTGAGAATACATCTTTATTTAGCGTTGATTCACATAGCATTTCAATATCATTTATTGATATTATTCCTGTTAAGCGGGGTGTCACTAAATACAAATTTTGACTCGATTGGACAAATGTGCAATATTATAAACATGCTAAATTATAACAAGGAAAAAATCTAGATAATTATTAATGTATTTATTATTATATAGGTACGACGTAATTGAATTTAAAAAATCCTGAAAAATGTTCAAACATATTATAGATAAGTGGTGGGGAAACTTTATAGTGTGGCCAATTGGCGTTATTTTTCGGAAAAAGATGTATAATGGAATTATGAAAGCAGTACGATCGTATTTTTGAAAGAACAGAATACTCAGAAATATTTTTGTGATCACCACTAATACAACCTTAAGCGGCTAGGCACAATCAAGAGTGACTTAATTTCAGTCATTGTTGCAGCCACTTTTTGCTGATTATTCTAGTCTAGTGGTGACCAACGTTTTATTTGTGCGAGGTTACAGGGTTTGCCAAATAATTTTTGTGAGCTAGATTGTAACAAAATGATTTGAAAATGAGTATGCGGTTATACCGTTATTTAGCGGGTCAGATGAATTCTGTCGTTGGGTCAGATGCGGCCCGGACGCTGTATGTTGGACACCACTGTTCTAGTCAATTGCAGTATTTACTCTGATGTTATACCTCTTTATGTGCAATAATTAATTTTAATAATGAGATTATTAGTAGGTAGTTTAAAATCTTAAGAAAAAAGATATATAACTTTGTATGAAAAATGGCTACAAGTAGTAAGGTCGCGACGTTGAACCCTTAACACGTGACACGATGAAATTTTTAAATATTATATTCAAAATACAGTTCGTGAGGAACAAACACAAGTAGTTATATTCACGAAAGACTTATAGGATCGAAATTACGGTATTTAATTGAATATAACAGGCATATTTCTTTTTCTAAGCCAAAAAAAAACGAACAAACGTTAAGTGTTAAAATTAAAGAAATATGTATATACGCACTTTCAAATACCGGGTGTCTTGTGACTTGATGGTCATAACTTAAGAGCGTATTCTTTTGACAATTTTGAGTCTAAAAGGTCTTATACACTTTTGTCCAAAACTCAATAGTTACGGAGTTATAGGCACTACTGAATTTAACAGGAGATCAATCTGGTAGGCCATGTAATTGTTTTGTCATATTGTTATGTCGTCATTGTTTATTCGTTATCTTTGGGGACATATGCAAACTCTAGAGTATTCAAATAAACCACAAATCAGAGATGACCTAATTCAAAGAATTACGGCAACAGCTGCATCCATACGAGACGACTCAAATACTCTTCATTTCAAAATACATCTTCAATTAATAGAAGAGCAAGAATGTGTTGTGAGGCTTCGGGGGGACATCCACCAAATTTGAGTTAAGAATAAAAATATTCTTAATTAATAAAATATTACATTACTTTATTCAACAATGCTTTATTTTATTCGTTAAATTTAATAGTGCTCATAACTCCTTAACTATTTAGTTATGGAAAAAAGTGTATAAGGCACTTTTGGCTAAAATTTCCAATAAAATACGGTCTTAAGCTATGGCCATCAAGTCACTGGACACCCGGTATATCGTCATCAGACTTTTAATTTGTAATTCACTGAATAATTTGTCTATAATTCGTTCAATTTGCTTGCTCTTTCACCCATACCTAGTCTTTTGCACCATCATGGGCTTTACCATATTTCTTCAAGTATAAGCCATATCTTAATACGGCTTATACTCCATAAAATAATTCCGAGGAGACCACAATAGGCAAAACATGGATCTTATATTCGACTAAATACTTACATGGACTACTTGGGGGATTTATGTCGTAGCTAAAATTCGATTTTAATAATCTAATAATGTACAAGATATGTAGATATTATTATATAATTTAAACATTCTTGTCTGCAGGAAATGGCTGTATTTTTGTGCGTAATAGATTAAAGTCGCAAAAGATCATACTGCTTAAATATTATACTTTAATATAGTAGGTAGCTACACAGTAAAAAAATTGCGGAGTGAATTGCGGAGTGGATGACTTTTAATTAGTTTAATCCCGCTCGGAGTGAAATTCACTCCAAACATTATTTTATATGAACAATTCAAAAAATTCACTCTGAATAAATTTTAGATATAAGGATCGTGCATAATACATTTGATTATTACAAAAATTGTTGTTATTATTATTATTATTAATAATAATATAATTATTATTTAGATTTACAATAATATAAATAAAAAAACAGAAAATGGCGTTCGGAAGTACTAATGGTGCTTTCATTTTTTTAAATTATTTTTGTAAAAATATCTTTGGACGCCATCTATCAGGTAATTTTTTGATTAAATTGTTATATTATTATATTGTTCTGAATATATAATTTATTGACTTATTTACATATTATTTATTTATTACTTTCGTTAACCTTAACTACAGTCATGCAAATAATTTTATAATTATATTGTTAAGATTTAGAAGAAGATTTAGGTTATATGTTAAATTTAATCTATTGTGTTTAATGAATTATAATCATTTCTGTAAGTTAAATCGATATTCACTCCGAACATCTATATTCACTCCGAAATTGATGAGAAATCACTCCGCAATTAATCCGCTAAAAAAAACTCCAAGTTAACTCCGCGCGAGGAGTGATTTTTGTTTTCACTCCGAAACTCCGAGTGATGGGAGTGAAAATTCACTCCGGATTCACTCCCGATTTTTTATAGTGTATTATTAACTAATAATATACAATGATCTATTGTCTTATTCAAACAATATATATGTTGAAATATGTGAAATAAATGTTTTTATGGTTATGTTGTTTGTGAATTGTAACTTTATAATGTTGTGAGACAAATTCGTTGATTGTAAAGTTAAACTATCTTAAATGCTAAAATACGTTTACACTAATCAGGAAAAATCTGAATGTGAATCTAAAATATTGTAAAACCTCTTTTAACGCAGTAGATGTATTCTGAATTATACAAATTTGTGTATTATGCAGCACTTAGATTATAAACAATCTCAATGTTAATATTTTTTAAAACAATACAATATAATTGAATTTTTTTTATAAAATAAATACGTAAACATTTAAAATTTTTTGCGATTGAATCATTACTCATAATGAAATTAGTAAAACTAAATACAATCAATATTTTATAAAGTTAAGTACAACTGCATTATTTAAAATATTATTATGTTCAAAGAAGAGAAGAGATAAATACAAAATATATTGTTTTTGTTTAAAATACAGTGCAATATTAAAAATATTTAATAAGTGCAAACGACGTAAACTTTTAATATTTAATATATTACATGTAACTCATCAATTCGAAAAAGAAAAAGTTAAAATTGTTTAGACTTTGTGTTACCATTTTAAAGATTTACTTTAGGTAGGTGTAAGTACTTCATTCTGCTGCGGAATTATAAATATTTATAATTACGAAATTTTGCATTGATAGAACTATTTCGTAATGAAATAGAGGCGAGGGAACAATATTAACAAAAATAAATGGAATATATTGTGTTTTTCGGTGAGTTCATCTTACTTCTTATATAGAGTAAGTTATACATCAATTGTATATTAATTAATCGTATTAATGTTTGTAAGTAAACCATAAACGTTGAAGTGACGTTACATTTTCCAATTTTACCTACTACAGTATTGTAATATTCGGAATTAAGGCGTCCTATTATAGAAACATAATTTTTTTATATTTTGCTAATAGACTATATTTTCAGATTCGTTCAGGGAATGGAGTTATAAAAGATATATAAAAACTATTCTCACGAATGAGAGGGCGGTAAGATATTATTGTGGAAAGTGCAAAAAGAATTACAAACATCAAAAACATCTCAGAAGTCATTTGAAATACGAATGCGGAAAGGAGCCACAATTTGAATGCGAAATTTGCCATAGGAAATATTATCAGCGATATACCTTGTACGCTCATCTGAGACACAATCACGGTATTTTCCCTGTAAAAGTTTAATTTTGTTTAATAATAGTTTCATTTAAAAAGTGCAAGTTTTATTTTTATTTTAAAAATTTTATAACAGTATTTACGAAATGGTGTAAAGTAAAATTGTTAACACTGGCACACAAAAATAAAAAAGTGGTCAGTATTTTTGACCAGACGCACCTAGGGTTATGTATTTCGATGCCCTGAATCCGAATTTGAGGTCGGTTTACCCAATATACATTTAAAATTTTGAGTAAATTGCAAAAAACTGCAATTTTTAGCCAATTGAAGCAGTTTTTTGCAATTTACTCAAAATTTTGGGGGTGTACGGGCCAAATGAACTTCGGATTTGGATTCAGCGCATTGAAATACATAACCCTAGATGGGTTTGGTCAAAAGTACTGACCACTTTTTTTTGTGTGCTCGTGATATTTTTGACTATGTTCTACTACTTTTTTACTATTTTTTACGATTTTGGATAAATATATGAATGATCGAGATTAAGAGATGCTGAATTTGGATTCATTTCATCAAAATATACATATAAGGAAGATTTGATCTAGTTTAATCAAATTTTCTGCATTTTCATAACTGCAATTTTTAGTGGTTTTTTGCAATTTACTCAAAATTCTAGAGGTATATTGGGTAAACTGACCTCAAATTCAGATTCAGGGCATCGAAATATATAACCCTAGGTGGGTCTGGTCAAAAGTACTGATCACTTTTTTATTTTTGTGTGCCAGTGTAATTAACAAAAATGTTACGGCTATACTTTATATGCTATATATATATATATATATATATATATATGTATGTATGTAGAGATATGTAGATATGTACTTATTTTCTATTTTAAATAAACACTCTCACATTATTGGTCAATACAATGGAAATTTCTATTTAAAATTTTGTAGGAGATGGGGTTCGTTCAACATTTTACATCCATTATGTTGGCCAATACTGTACATATGTACAAGTATGTAGAAAATAAAAATATTCACTTATTTGAAGGATTTACTTTGATTTACGTAATTATTTCTATGACCCATTGATGCAACGGCATTTTTATTTTCAATTAACCACATTTAATCACGATAAACTTGAGACAGTAATATTTTATTTTGGTGTATAATTATAATTCCATGCAGTAAACTATTAACGTTCCCCAGGATGATTTTTCTATTTCGATCGCATGTATTCAGGGTCCACCGTGTAGCTCGCATGACGAAACATAGATATACAATAATAAATTGAGAAGTTTATTACAAAAACAGCCATAGTCCAAAAATTATTATTTTTTAAATATTTTGAAATCTTGAGAAAGCTCTAGGGGAGGGTGGCCTAAAGCGGGTAGGTAGCCCAAAGCGGGTAACGGTCCTTATATGGATATGTTATATATTACCTGAAATTTATATATTTATTTACAATGCCTGTACCCAGCCTAATTGATGTCATACTACTTTTGACACCTAAGTTGCTTAATAACGTCAAAAAATTAAAAAACAAAAAATTTAATAATTTTGTAAAATGTTTGAAATTAATTTAACTTCAATTGCTACTAAAACGCTTCACATTAACCCATTTTTTATAATGGAGTTTTCTTTTACAATAAACTAGTTTTATTATTTGACTAAATATTTTAATATCCATCCATTATTTTTTACGTTAATGTATCAAAACTAAGAAATGTGTGTTTGGGCAAAGCGGGTAGGTACCCTCTTTGCTTGTACCAGAAGTAGTAATTTTATTATAATTGATAGGAACTAGTTGATAGGAATAAATTGGTATTAAAAATAAGTGATTTAAAGCGTTGAAGCCATTAAGATTTAAAAACAATGGTAAACCGAAGTAATATTAAGATTGGAACAAATTAGCAGTTATAATATGAAAATGCTTAATATAACTTAATACTAATGTTACTGTCAAGAACATGTCAAGTGTAGATAATTTTTTTCAAAGGTTTTGATTAATCCGATTGGTTTATGAGAGCCTACCCGCTTTAGGCCCCACTGTCGGGCAAAGCGGTTAATTTCTGACATTTTATATTTTCCAATTTATTTCTACAATTAAAGCAAAAATGTATTATTTTTTTTTTTATAAAATTAAAGTTTAATAATTGTATTACGTAAATCTAGAAAAGAAACACTTTTTTTAGCCGAAGTGGTTCATATTAATCGATGAACCTTAACCTACCCGCTTTAGGCCACCTTCTTCTATATCTTTTGGCCATATTTTGAACTATATATTTTTTGCCACTCGAAGTATGTATTTGTAAATCAAAGTATTTAAAAACATATTTAAATATCTCACCAGATTCTGTTTTCCAAAGTTATCAGGCACCTTTTTTAATTTGTCAAATATGTGCAATTTGTAAATCTTCGCTAATTTGGTCAAAAAAATCCTACCGAGTTGATATCCAATTATTATGCTATTTTAGTTAATAAGTTTATTTATATTCATAATAAATATATGCTCACGTGCAACAAACAGTTTTATTCACTTTTGCTAACCAAGTAATACGACAAAAATTGGTGTCCGAAGTGGGATACGACAAAGTAAACCATAAACGTTTATGTAACGTTACATTTTCAAGTTCTACTACAGTATCTGTATATTTTGAATTAAGTCGTCCGACTATAGAAACAAATTTTTTATATTTTGCTAATAGACTATATTTTCAGATTCGTTCAGTGAAGGGAGTTATAAAAAATATATAAAAACTATTCTCACGAATGAGAGGGCGGTAAGATATTATTGTGGAAAGTGCAAAAAGAATTACAAACATCAAAAACATCTCAGAAGTCATTTGAAATACGAATGCGGAAAGGAGCCACAATTTGAATGCGAAATTTGCCATAGGAAATATTATCAGCGATATACCTTGTACGCTCATCTGAGACACAATCACGGTATTTTCCCTGTAAAAGTTTAATTTTGTTTAATAATAGTTTCATTTAAAAAGTGCAAGTTTTATTTTTATTTTAAAAATTTTATAACAGTATTTACGAAATGGTGTAAAGTAAAATTGTTAACACTGGCACACAAAAATAAAAAAGTGGTCAGTATTTTTGACCAGACGCACCTAGGGTTATGTATTTCGATGCCCTGAATCCGAATTTGAGGTCGGTTTACCCAATATACATTTAAAATTTTGAGTAAATTGCAAAAAACTGCAATTTTTAGCCAATTGAAGCAGTTTTTTGCAATTTACTCAAAATTTTGGGGGTGTACGGGCCAAATGAACTTCGGATTTGGATTCAGCGCATTGAAATACATAACCCTAGATGGGTTTGGTCAAAAGTACTGACCACTTTTTTTTGTGTGCTCGTGATATTTTTGGCTATGTTCTACTACTTTTTTACTATTTTTTACGATTTTGGATAAATATATAAATGATCGAGATTAAGAGATGCTGAATTTGGATTCATTTCATCAAAATATACATATAAGGAAGATTTGATCTAGTTTAATCAAATTTTCTGCATTTTCATAACTGCAATTTTTAGTGGTTTTTTGCAATTTACTCAAAATTCTAGAGGTATATTGGGTAAACTGACCTCAAATTCAGATTCAGGGCATCGAAATATATAACCCTAGGTGGGTCTGGTCAAAAGTACTGACCACATTTTTATTTTTGTGTGCCAGTGTAATTAACAAAAATGTTACGGCTATACTTTATATGCTATATATATATATATATATATATATATATGTATGTATGTAGATATGTAGATATGTACTTATTTTCTATTTTAAATAAACACTCTCACATTATTGGTCAATACAATGGAAATTTCTATTTAAAATTTTGTAGGAGATGGGGTTCGTTCAACATTTTACATCCATTATGTTGGCCAATACTGTACATATGTACAAGTATGTAGAAAATAAAAATATTCACTTATTTGAAGGATTTACTTTGATTTACGTAATTATTTCTATGACCCATTGATGCAACGGCATTTTTATTTTCAATTAACCACATTTAATCACGATAAACTTGAGACAGTAATATTTTATTTTGGTGTATAATTATAATTCCATGCAGTAAACTATTAACGTTCCCCAGGATGATTTTTCTATTTCGATCGCATGTATTCAGGGTCCACCGTGTAGCTCGCATGACGAAACATAGATATACAATAATAAATTGAGAAGTTTATTACAAAAACAGCCATAGTCCAAAAATTATTATTTTTTAAATATTTTGAAATCTTGAGAAAGCTCTAGGGGAGGGTGGCCTAAAGCGGGTAGGTAGCCCAAAGCGGGTAACGGTCCTTATATGGATATGTTATATATTACCTGAAATTTATATATTTATTTACAATGCCTGTACCCAGCCTAATTGATGTCATACTACTTTTGACACCTAAGTTGCTTAATAACGTCAAAAAATTAAAAAACAAAAAATTTAATAATTTTGTAAAATGTTTGAAATTAATTTAACTTCAATTGCTACTAAAACGCTTCACATTAACCCATTTTTTATAATGGAGTTTTCTTTTACAATAAACTAGTTTTATTATTTGACTAAATATTTTAATATCCATCCATTATTTTTTACGTTAATGTATCAAAACTAAGAAAAGTGTGTTTGGGCAAAGCGGGTAGGTACCCTCTTTGCTTGTACCAGAAGTAGTAATTTTATTATAATTGATAGGAACTAGTTGATAGGAATAAATTGGTATTAAAAATAAGTGATTTAAAGCGTTGAAGCCATTAAGATTTAAAAACAATGGTAAACCGAAGTAATATTAAGATTGGAACAAATTAGCAGTTATAATATGAAAATGCTTAATATAACTTAATACTAATGTTACTGTCAAGAACATGTCAAGTGTAGATAATTTTTTTCAAAGGTTTCGATTAATCCGATTGGTTTATGAGAGCCTACCCGCTTTAGGCCCCACTGTCGGGCAAAGCGGTTAATTTCTGACATTTTATATTTTTCAATTTATTTCTACAATTAAAGCAAAAATGTAATTATTTTTTTTTATAAAATTAAAGTTTAATAATTGTATTACGTAAATCTAAAAAAGAAACACTTTTTTTTAGCCGAAGTGGTTCATATTAATCGATGAACCTTAACCTACCCGCTTTAGGCCACCTTCTTCTATATCTTTTGGCCATATTTTGAACTATATATTTTTTGCCACTCGAAGTATGTATTTGTAAATCAAAGTATTTAAAAACATATTTAAATATCTCACCAGATTCTGTTTTCCAAAGTTATCAGGCACCTTTTTTAATTTGTCAAATATGTGCAATTTGTAAATCTTCGCTAATTTGGTCAAAAAAATCCTACCGAGTTGATATCCAATTATTATGCTATTTTAGTTAATAAGTTTATTTATATTCATAATAAATATATGCTCACGTGCAACAAACAGTTTTATTCACTTTTGCTAACCAAGTAATACGACAAAAAATTAGTGTCCGAAGTGGGATACGACAAAGTAAACCATAAACGTTTATGTAACGTTACATTTTCAAGTTCTACTACAGTATCTGTATATTTTGAATTAAGTCGTCCGACTATAGAAACAAATTTTTTATATTTTGCTAATAGACTATATTTTCAGATTCGTTCAGTGAAGGGAGTTATAAAAAATATATAAAAACTATTCTCACGAATGAGAGGGCGGTAAGATATTATTGTGGAAAATGCAAAAAGAGTTACAAATATAAAAAACATCTCAGAAGTCATTTGAAATACGAATGCGGAAAAGAACCACAATTTGAATGCGAAATTTGCCATAAGAAGTATTATCAGCGATATGTCTTGTACGCTCATTGGAGACACAATCACGGTATTTTCCCTGTAAAAGTTTAATTTTATTTAAATTTTAAAAATTTTATAACAGTATTTAAGAAGGGGGTAAAGTAAAATTGTTAATTAGCAAAAATGTTACGGCTATACTTTATAGATATATATATATATAGGTATGTAGATATGTACTTATTTCCTATTTTAAATAAACGGCCAATACAATGAAAATTTCTATCAAACTTTTTGTATGTCTATAAATAATTTTTAGATGGAGTTTGTTTCTAATTTTACATATTTTACAACTATTCATTGTTTTTGCCAATACTGTAGATATGTACAACTATGTAAAAAATTAAAATATTCATTTATTTGAAGGATTTACTTTGCTTTAATTATTTCTATGGTCCATTGATGTAACGGCACTTTTATTTTCAATTAACAACATTTAATCATAAGAAACTTGAGAAAGTAATATTTTATTTTACATTTTGGTGTACAATTAGAATGCTATGCAGTAAATTATTAACGTTTCACAGAATGATGTTTCAATTTCGATCGCATATATTCAGGTTCCACCGTGTAGGTTGCTGGATGGAACATAAATATACAGTAATAAATAGAGGAGTTTATTACAAAACAGCCATAGTCTAAAAATTAGTTTCTTTTACATTTTGAAATATTTAGAAAAGCTCTAGGGAGGGTGGCCTAAAGCGGGTAGGTAGCCCAAAGCGGGTAACGGTCCTTATATGGATATGTTATATATTACCTGAAATTTATATATTTATTTACAATGCCTGTACCCAGCCTAATTGATGTCATACTACTTTTGACACCTAAGTTGCTTAATAACGTCAAAAAATAAAAACAAAAATTTAATAATTTTGTAAAATGTTTGAAATTAATTTAACTTCAATTGCTACTAAAACGCTTCACATTAACCCATTTTTTATAATGGAGTTTTCTTTTACAATAAACTAGTTTTATTATTTGACTAAATATTTTAATATCCATCCATTATTTTTTACGTTAATGTATCAAAACTAAGAAATGTGTGTTTGGGCAAAGCGGGTAGGTACCCTCTTTGCTTGTACCAGAAGTAGTAATTTTATTATAATTGATAGGAACTAGTTGATAGGAATAAATTGGTATTAAAAATAAGTGATTTAAAGCGTTGAAGCCATTAAGATTTAAAAACAATGGTAAACCGAAGTAATATTAAGATTGGAACAAATTAGCAGTTATAATATGAAAATGCTTAATATAACTTAATACTAATGTTACTGTCAAGAACATGTCAAGTGTAGATAATTTTTTTCAAAGGTTTTGATTAATCCGATTGGTTTATGAGAGCCTACCCGCTTTAGGCCCCACTGTCGGGCAAAGCGGTTAATTTCTGACATTTTATATTTTTCAATTTATTTCTACAATTAAAGCAAAAATGTAATTATTTTTTTTTATAAAATTAAAGTTTAATAATTGTATTACGTAAATCTAAAAAAGAAACACTTTTTTTTAGCCGAAGTGGTTCATATTAATCGATGAACCTTAACCTACCCGCTTTAGGCCACCTTCTTCTATATCTTTTGGCCATATTTTGAACTATATATTTTTTGCCACTCGAAGTATGTATTTGTAAATCAAAGTATTTAAAAACATATTTAAATATCTCACCAGATTCTGTTTTCCAAAGTTATCAGGCACCTTTTTTAATTTGTCAAATATGTGCAATTTGTAAATCTTCGCTAATTTGGTCAAAAAAATCCTACCGAGTTGATATCCAATTATTATGCTATTTTAGTTAATAAGTTTATTTATATTCATAATAAATATATGCTCACGTGCAACAAACAGTTTTATTCACTTTTGCTAACCAAGTAATACGACAAAAATTAGTGTCCGAAGTGGGATACGACAAAGTAAACCATAAACGTTTATGTAACGTTACATTTTCAAGTTCTACTACAGTATCTGTATATTTTGAATTAAGTCGTCCGACTATAGAAACAAATTTTTTATATTTTGCTAATAGACTATATTTTCAGATTCGTTCAGTGAAGGGAGTTATAAAAAATATATAAAAACTATTCTCACGAATGAGAGGGCGGTAAGATATTATTGTGGAAAATGCAAAAAGAGTTACAAATATAAAAAACATCTCAGAAGTCATTTGAAATACGAATGCGGAAAAGAACCACAATTTGAATGCGAAATTTGCCATAAGAAGTATTATCAGCGATATGTCTTGTACGCTCATTGGAGACACAATCACGGTATTTTCCTGTAAAAGTTTAATTTTATTTAAATTTTAAAATTTTATAACAGTATTTAAGAAGGGGTAAAGTAAAATTGTTAATTAGCAAAAATGTTACGGCTATACTTTATAGATATATATATATATAGGTATGTAGATATGTACTTATTTCCTATTTTAAATAAACGGCCAATACAATGAAAATTTCTATCAAACTTTTTGTATGTCTATAAATAATTTTTAGATGGAGTTTGTTTCTAATTTTACATATTTTACAACTATTCATTGTTTTTGCCAATACTGTAGATATGTACAACTATGTAAAAAATTAAAATATTCATTTATTTGAAGGATTTACTTTGCTTTAATTATTTCTATGGTCCATTGATGTAACGGCACTTTTATTTTCAATTAACAACATTTAATCATAAGAAACTTGAGAAAGTAATATTTTATTTTACATTTTGGTGTACAATTAGAATGCTATGCAGTAAATTATTAACGTTTCACAGAATGATGTTTCAATTTCGATCGCATATATTCAGGTTCCACCGTGTAGGTTGCTGGATGGAACATAAATATACAGTAATAAATAGAGGAGTTTATTACAAAAACAGCCATAGTCTAAAAATTAGTTTCTTTTACATTTTGAAATATTTAGAAAAGCTCTATCTATTGGCCAAATTTTGATCTATCCTTTTTCTGCCACTAAAAGTATTTGTAAATAAATGTATTTAAAACAATATTTAAATATTTTGTCAGATTTCTTTTTCCAAAGTTATGAGGCGCCCTTTTTCAATTTGTCAAATGTATGCAATTTGCAATGAAAATATAACTTAATTTCCGCTAAATTGGTCAAAAAACTCATTGTGTCAGTATCAGTCACTTCCGTCTTATTATCGCTCTATGCAAAAATGTTTTTTTAATTTTAAGTACAAGAATTACCTATTGCATATTAGAAATTACAATATCAGATACGAGTTGTTTTTTAGGACGATCGATGAAAATTTGAAAAAAATACCGGCGGTTAAAGGTTTAATGTAATATCAAAATGGTCGAAACCGGTTTTTACTTCTGGATCGTCTCCCTCCCTAGTTAGCAGAAATCTATACAAATATTTTGCTTTTTATTGTTGCCGTTACTGTAATCAGCTTGACGTTTATGCTGTTGTGTCGAAGACTGTTATTATTAACTATTACATACTAAAATTATACTTATAATTATGTGTTCATTTTTACTATTTTAACACAAATTTTTTTAAAGTTTACGTTATGTTAAATTCAGTGAAATAATAGGAATTAAATCGAAGTCAAACAAATTTAGAAAATGTTTCTTGTGACCAAGATAGCTGCATCGGACTTCGTAATAAGGTTTGAATTAGTTTATAGGTTCGCCAATGTGTTATGTAATTTATGGCATTAAATGTAGTCAGCAACAAAAAGACTTACAATTAGAAATTTCATATAATGCACGTGGGTTAACATTTGTCAATAACCGGGTATCCTTCTGTATCTTTAAAGTAAAATGGTTGATCATACATCATACATCGTAATATTTTAAATTCAGACCAGAAACTCATTATTTGGTTAATCAACCACTGGTTATATCAACCCATGGAGTTTCTTTTGAAATAAATATTTTTCATATCACATGCATTGAAACAACTAGTTTTGATCTCTGTTTTGCCAGTCGAAACAAGACAATTTCAGACCAATGCGACTGTGTCAGTCAGAAACAACATTTGTTTCTCCCCTAGGGGAGAAACAACGTTGTTTCTGCCCGGCACATTCATTTATTTATTATTTATGTCTTTATTTCAATTCTGTCAGAATCGCATTAAAGCGAATAAAATCATAATCGTCTGACAGCTGTCATCAAATCGTTGTCAAAGATTTTAATAAATTACAAAACTCGTTGTTTCATTACATGTGATATGAAAAATATAGTGTGTGGCACGGGATGAAAAGACGAATTCCGACCAGGCCGATGACAGCCCTCGCTTCGCTCGGGCAGTCAACTCTCGCCCTCGTCAGAAATCGTCTTGTTTCACCCCTTGCCACACAATATACTATTGTTAATTTAATTTTTTTTTTATTTAATTCTCTACATATATTAAACAAATTAATTTATTCTTTTATGGGCAACACTCGTGACATTTAGTGATAGTCTTTTTGAGCTAATCAGAATCGGGCTTTTTACAAGATACATTTTTCTAGATTTTTGCGTTTTTTAAATGCATGCCTATAAAATATGTGGCATGAACCAATAAATTTTCGGCCTGCAGCATCAAGTATTTGTAAACAGTCTCAGATACAGATGTGATAGTTTTTGTTGCGTTTTACAGCTTTGACATAGGTAGGTACATATTTTCCATGGCAAACTTTGTTGTATAATGTCTCATGATGTGGAAGTTTTTTGCACGACTTTCAATTCCCGCATAGATCATTTTTCAGGTTATTGGCACAAAAATAATCGACATTGGTTTATCTTTTTTAAGTAATTTTATTATTTTTATAATAAATGATATTAGAAAAAAGACAGGCAATGTCGAGAATGTAGCAGTAATATTTGGAGGCGCGTTTGACTTGAACCTCCAGGCAAGATTGCCGAATTTCAAACAAAGAGAGATTTTATTAATGAATTGTTTAAGAAATTAATGTAAATTAGCGAATTGATAAAATCTTGCTACGAATTATCACTCGAATTGTGCGGAAAACTCGAAATTATTAAAGAGCTTAAAAGTAATCTGGATATCCTTCAACTGCAAAATGCTGTTGATAGTTGTCAATGAAAACACAGTGAGTCACAAAAAACAAACGTATATTTACAAACAATATGTAAGTAACATAAAGTTGTTCTAAACGATTAGAAATAGAAAAAAAATAATAAAATGCAGAAACGAATTTTTGATTTCTTCTTTTTTGTCTTTTTTTGTACCCGTAGTCAGCTTTAGGCGATTTCCTCGCTTGAGTTTTTGTTGTAAATGTTGCAGTGTTTCAAATATTGTCGCATTAATGACTTAAAAACGAATATATATATAACGAATATAACATAAATAATGTAAGGAACGAAGATGTTTCACTGACTAAGTGATCAAAAAAGAGATGTTTCTAAATGATGGGCGTCATATACGAAATGAGTTTTAATAATGTACTAATGGACTAATATTGTAATAATGTACTATAACGTTTTTCTTGGGAGCGCCACTCATGAAGTGTATTAAATAAGGTTTTGGTATGGTAACCTCTAAATAAGTTACTGTTGGTCATACTTGTATGTTTTGCTATTATTTATCAATCCATTAAAATTGCATTGGTCTGTGTTATATTTTATAAAATCATTATTTTGCTTATACGTACTTTCTGTTTTATTATGGTGCGTTTTGTTAATTATTAAATGCTAGACACTAAATACAATAGGTGACTACGATGTGGTATTTTTGAAAACATATTTTAATTGTTTTTTTTTAGATAAATCATACCCTTGTCTTTGTGGAAAAACTTACCGACATAAGTCGTCTTTATACAATCATACTAGATTTGAATGTGGAAAAGAACCAGAATACGCATGTACCCAGTGCCAGTACAAAACGTTCAGAAAGCACGTATTGAAATCACATATGCGAATCCATTTTAATATTAAAAGAGCCAGATATGTACCAATTAGAAAATAATAATAAATATAAAATATATAAATGTTTGAATATATTGTAAACACTTTAATCTTGTCTGAACTCTCATGATTGTATAATATTAGGGAAATGTGCATTATACACTATTTCACATTATTATATATTAAAGATTTTACATTACTTATTAATTAAGACTGTATAAAAAAAATTGTTGACTTAATCTTAATATAAATAAAAGGACGTCTTTATGGAAATGCTACAAAGATCCGAGATTATAACGAGTAAATTATTGTTTTATGAAATCCAACTCTGAAAATTGTAGATATTTTGATTAAAGTTCTGTAGTTTTGTATTCTAATTTGTTGATTATATTCAGAATCATAAAAACGATTTAAATAAATCAATTATAATTGAAATTTCTGGATATTTTGCTGTTTATAACATACAAGGGAATGGCTCGAGTTGCCAGGTACCAACACATCCTTTTGACCGTGAGAAAAGTTGGTGAAGATCATTTTAAATCTCATGACACAAATACTGAGAATCTGAAATGTGCGGAAGTGACCATTCAGGCCACCTATGCCAAACGGAAAGTTGACTTAGATTGGTCGGAAGGTGGTGTTAGGATTTTTGCTGTCGATGGTTTAATTTCTAAAATTCGTTGATTGATATTTGTCACCTTTTTCGAGAGAGTATCTGCTTAATGATCAATTATTGTGCAATATGTTTCTCGATGAAACACGGTAAGATTTCAAAAATGAAACCAGCGACCTTGAAAATGACCAGAATCACATTTCAGACAAATCTGAAACATCTTCCGGTTTGCCAAAAAGTTGCCTAAAAGGTCACTTCCGGTTATTTTAGATTCTTAATGTCGGTATCCCCAGTCTTAAGATGACCTGCTCCACATTTTCCCAGGGCCAAAAGTGTAGCTTGGTACTTGACCACTCACATGATTCCCTTGAAACAATAAATGGGTAATGAAGTTGAATAGTAATACTAAAAAACACGCTTTAATGTAATGTTTACTATAGGTGTACCTGTAATAATCAAATTTTATAAAAAGGTTTTTTTTATTAAAATACTTATATTATACATCAGTTTTATCTTATTATTTTTTTAATGTATATTTATCATGAATAATTGATGAACTTCTGCTAATATAGTTGTTAGTAGTTATATTAAAAAATGTGATTTGACTAATTTTTTCTTTTTAGATAAATTATTTGTATGTAGCTGTGGGAAATCATATCGACACCAAGCATCTTTATACAATCATACTAGATATGTATGTGGAAAAGAGCCATCATACGCATGTACACAATGCGAGTATAAAGCATTTAGAAAACATGCATTGCTAATACATATTCTGAGGCATAACAAACCTAAAAAATAAAGAGCGTACTATTTAAAATATGGTATTCTCATGTGTAAAATTCATGCTCGACTTTACAGGTTTTAGTTTTAGGCTTAGTTTTACTTACGACATTATTACCATGGAAATTATTTCTATAGTTACTAAAACATATCCAACAAAGATAGTGGAATATTGAATAATTAACATTTAGGCTTGGTTCACACTATGGCGCCACTTTCGATACGCTATCGGTTCGATACAATTTCATTGTGTTTGTACTACTGTTCCGATTCCGATATTATATTTGTTTCGTAAGATTTAAACATTTGATTACTTTTATAGTTTTAGGTTTACTGTAATTACTAAAGAAAGTAGACGGCGATACGATAACATAACTCAGAAAATTAATAATTTAGTAAAACGCACGTTTTACGTTACAAAGTTCAATATATTTGTTTATTACCTACATCTAAAAATTTTCTAGAAAAATATTTAATTCTGGTTAGATGCAGACAACCAAAAATGATTACTACAATGTATAAATCAGTTCTTACAAATAGTTCTAAATATAAATTTATGAATTACTATAAGTATCGGAGTAGTATCAGATGGAAATATAAATGGTGTTGATAATATTATTACTTCTCATGTAAAAATATATTATCGAACCAAAACCGATCTGTGAACATATCGAGACTATCACTATAATGTGAATTGAACCTTAATTATTTCTTCGTCAATTGTACTTAAAATCGAAGTTTGATTTAAAATAAAAGTACAATAGCAGTATATATTTTATTAATAAAATTTTACTTATAGGATAATTAAACTTTTGATAAATCTTGATAACTTTATAATATAAAAAGCATTAACAGAAGTTCAAAATGTATTCCGACGCCTAGATGCCAAAACTTTGGATTTTAAAATCACCAGATTTAGATATACGAGGTTCAACAAGCAAAATTTTGTACAGTATAGGTTTCGAAAACGTATAATTTAATATGGTATCAATTCACAAGTTTTGTGGTTAAGTGAACCACTATGAATTGTATGCTTAAATTGAAAGAAAAGGAAGATATTAAACGTTGTTTTTTCGTTTCCTGAAAACTTGTGCTTTTTGATATACGAGGTTGTGACATCTGGACGACGATTTTTGGAATAGTTTTATCAGAATAAAGACCAGTATCTAAACATTACATTTTTAATATCCCTCTGAATTATTTAGCTTTGTTTTAGATGTATGAAGGATTAATTGAAGTTCTGGTTCAATATCCCAAAACACCTATGATGCTGCAAAATGTTGCTCTTCACTATAGAACCATATTGTATATTGAACGAAGAGGGCATCAAACTGAACTTTAATTTTATAAATGTCTATTAATGTTGTTTGTTAATAAATGGACTACCATATAAGCCTTTTTTTAATACCTATTTTCAGTATTTCTTAGAATAAAGTCTATAATGCCCAAACTTTTTTTCACAATCATCATCCCATTCCATACCTTCTCTAATTTTTCTTATTTTCACAATGTAATATTAGTTTAAAATGTTGCCACGCATTTATACAATATCAAATCTTTATAATGCTACTAATAAAAAAAATCCTACATGACCCGACCTATCTGGCGGTTACTGTACAAAAATGAATATTTGTTTATTTGTTTGTGCTTTTTATTTGCGTTCCTATACCATTCATCCGATTACAATGAAACTTTTCACACAAATGGCTTTGCAAATCGGAAATGCTTCAAAACGTGACCTAAAATTTTGAAAATCGCCTTAGTAACATTATTGTTGTAGGTGTTGCCACTTTTGAAAATGTCATTTTATCAATTCGTTTTAAAACTATTTCATAACCTTAAATTGCATTTCAAATATATTCGTTGATTTTGGAACACCCGGTATATATATATTAATATAACTTTAAATCTGTATATTACATGTTTTGTTTTTATAAAGGTCACTATATAAGTTACAGTTCCACCAATTTTACTGTGCGGGTGAAATAGTTCCGCCTACGGATGCGCATGAATAGGGAAACTCCTGCATCATTAGGTACAGTCGAGAGCGAAGTGAAAATACTAACCGGGTGATATGAAATCTCAAAGCACACTTAAAGGCAAAGTACTGAAAAGTCAAACTCGCGAAGTGATAGCCCAATGTGATTCTGTTCATGAAGCGGGAATTGTTTATTTACAGTATCTACTCATTTCAAATAAATAAAATGTCCGAATATATTTTATATTTCCTGTATTTCTTCACAAGAATGAACAAAAGCCGAGCGTATAGTACGTCTTTTTCTATCCGAATCCGTTCTCTCTTCATCGTGTGCGCCGCTTGTAAGATTCTCACCCGCACAGAAAAGTTGGTCGAGTTCTAATACTTTTTGGCTTTTTCGAAATTTTTTGACATTGTTCGACATTTTAAATCGAATCAGAAAATTAAATAGTGGATGTAATATTATACTTTTTACTCTATTAATCAAAACACTGCAATAATAAAACTAGAAAAAGACAAAATTTATAAAACCTTTTTTGTGAAGCATCTTAATACAAAAAACCATTCATCTCATTATTCTATTGTTAAAAGTTCAGGCGAAATGAAAATTTTTTTTCTGAGAATAGAGTTTTGACTTATATTGAGCATTTACGAGAAATTTTTTTTAGGGAATTTAAATGCACAATTAATTCTGAGTTATTTGATAGTTTATTTAGCAAGATAAAATATAAAAACACACAATTAAAAACTAGAAGTAATTCTAATTTTATTGGAAAATCCCTTTTTTAATATATGTCTTATATTTAGGTATTTTATATTAATAATTTATTGTTTATTTTCACCACTGTTATAAAATAAGGTTTACAAATGTCAGAAAGCAAATGTTGAATACTTAAACGATTGAGAAACGCTTTTTTGTGGTACAGAAATAGAAACGCTTTTTAGTAAGATTTTATACATATAAGTAATTTTATTTATGCAAATTCTAGTTTTATGAAAACGCTGTATAAGAATTGGTTTACAGCGCATAAGTTTGGTTATCGCGAAATTTAAAGATAAGACACCACCTTGTCGCTTTTAGTTTTAATCGAACCTTGGTTCTTTTAGTACAATATATTTGTGTAGTGTTAAGTGTGATATTTATGAAATTGTATTTTTATTAAAAATTTTAAGAAACTGCACTTTTTAGAAAATCTAATTGAAAATCATGTGTAATGTGAGTTTTATTTTTAGTTTAAGTATATATCTTATTTATTACCTATATCAATTTTTATGGATAACTAATTCTTATTTTATCATATTTTAATGTTACTTTATTTACAAATCAAACAGTTTTATTTGCTATTTACAAAGAATAGAAGAAACAAAGTTTGATATAGAATTATCAGTTTGTTAGAAATATTATATTTATAGTGTATAGCCGGATACGTATGCCGAATATGCCTCCCCGGCGTTTTCTATTCACACTTTGGGGAACATTTTGGTATCAAATAAAAATAATTCATTCTAAATAGCTTTAAATCTTCAACAATTGTCGAAATATTTAAAAAAAACTTCTTTTTTCGTTAAAAATTTTTTTCAACGTTAAAAATAAAAATTAACAAATGGTGTTTTTTTCTTAACTACTCGAGACTAAAAGACATGAAAAAACGTTTTGTTATGTTTCCCAAATTTAAAACCAATTTAATAAAAAATAAATAAAGTAAAATTTTTTTTAACTGTGTTTTTGAAAACATGCAAACATCAAATATTAACAGAAAACGTCTTTTACACTGTTTCATACTCTGAAATATTTTCAGTTTTTTTGATTTGGTGAAACATTGTGAAAAAACTCACGAGCTAGATATTTATCAAAAATTGTAAAATCATCTGCGGCGAATCGTATTTTTAATAACACAGGACATTGTGTAGTTATTAATGAGGATAATGACAAAAATTAATTTCAAATTTCAAAATTATTATAATATTAATTGTTGTAGTACATTGTTACCTGGTACTTGTTTCTTCGGTTCTAGAGTTGTTTAAGTAAGGATTCTTCGTTAACTCAGTGTTAATAATATATTTAGGTGCATATATGTAAAAAACGTATTAATTACATTTAACAAATATAAGTTTCTAATATTGAATGTTTTAGGAATGCGAAAATATGTTTGCGCCTGCGGAAAATCGTATTGCAATACCTCATCTTTGTACAATCATAAGAAGTTCTCATGTGGAGGAAAACTTCCACAATATGTATGCTCTTTTTGTGATCATCGTTCTAAAAGAAGCTATGATGTCAAAAAACATGTAATTCGTAAGCATGTTTCGGAATTTTGTAGTACGAAAAATGAAATGCCCCAACATTTATACTGCAATTTTTGCAGCTATAATACGCTAATAAGAAAAAATATGGAAATTCATGTAGGTAAGGCACATAGAAGATTTGTAATTGCTGCTACCAGTAGTTCTCGCTTACCCTTATTCTCAAGTTGAACCGTTAGCATATTGGCGACAATTTTGGGGACCCTATATAAAACGATAATATTACCACCATAAAGTATTTATAGATTCACCAAATAGTAATGATTTATAAATTTGGAAAACCTAAAATACAAAAAATTCATTATTATTATTGAAGTTATACTTTTTTTGGCGCGTTGAGAATAAAATTTTAGCAGGCAACGAAAATTTTATAGTTAAAATTAACCTTCTTCAAAAGTAAATTAACTATTGTGAATCAAGTTGAAACCAGAGTGCACATTCGAGCTCAAAGTGGCACATTCCGATCTCGGGAAAATGAAGCGCGCCGCCCCGCGTCGCGCTTCATTTGCTTCCCTCGCTCGATAATGCGCCACTTTTCGCTCGAATGTGCACATCCTCATATTAATCGGATTATTCGGATTATTAGTCGAATAAATTAAAAATTGAATTTTTAATTAAAATTATTTAGAAAGTTAGTTAATTATTGTGGATCACGCTTAAAACCGAGTGTGCACATTCGAGCTCAAAGTGGCACATTCCGATCTGTAGAAAATGAAACGCGCCACCCCGCGTTTTACAGTAAGGATAGGTTCTTCAGAAAACTGAAAATCGAAAAAAAACTAAAATGTACATAATTCAGCCATTCATTTAAATGTCAAAAAAGTAAATAAGGCATACACACTGCGAAACAAACAAAAATTCACAAAATAAATAAATAAATGAAAATAAAATAAAATTTAAGTTAAATATCAAAAAATTTCTAACAAGGACGCGACGTTTCTTTTGGTCTATTTTTGCGGACTGGAAAGAGCGCAAGGCGGGGGGCAACTACGCCGCTCTATCACGAACACATAGACTATCTAACATATACACTTTCTGTTTTCGCTTTACACGGTTTCACAAACAAAAAATTATGATTTTGATTTACACGGTTTTTTCGAAAACCTATTTTCCGTATAAATCGGGGAGTAGGTGTACAGTGGGCGGACGCCAAGATTAGTATTTTTTTTAAAGAAGGCGCATTAACATATAATTTGGAAACCAGTGGTTTAGCGATATATAAAACCAAGGTACGCAATATAACACGTGGTCATATTGAATTTGGTATGCCAAAGAATTATAACTTGGTTTGCGCGGACCTAAGGACACACACTGGTTTTATTTTTATCATGTTACTTTCTGTTTTGAAGTTTACATTAAATTTTTGTGACTATTTTTTCTTACCAAAAGAGCGCGTTTCATTACCTTATCACTTTTTCAAATTTTAACTATATAGACATTTTTTATGTTAAAAAATTCGTTTTAAGCGTCTTTCAATAAATTGGATTGCAATATGATACTTTTATCCAAAGGTATGGAGTTAGTTTTACTTGACCACATTTAAACAAGGTTAATAATTTCCTATGTTGTCAGTTAATTTAATTATAACTTTGCTATTATAACTTTGTTATGATTAAAACTAATAATTGTTTTTACAACAGTTAATTTATAACTTGAGATACCTCCCTTGTGACAATGCAGATAAGTGTTCCCAACAGCTAAATTAAATTCTGGTTTACCAAGTTTTATGCAGAACCGTTTTAAAGATGTGCAGTTACAGTTAGTAATTGATAAAAATTACATTATATTGTTCTTAACAAAAAAAAGTACATTGAAAAAATTTTGAATCTTGTAATTTAGCTGTTATGTCTAAAATGTTTATATTTTCTGTTTCTGTGCCCCTTTCTACATGAATACACTTTATAAGAAAGAGAGACGGATATTGCTATTTTATATACTTATAAAATTATTTTATTAAAGAATTTAAAACATAAATATGTGCTTTAATAAGATAAGCAATGGTATGTAGAATTAAATAAATGTAATAATTGATTAAAAAAATTTAAGACAGTTTTATTTTATCAATTTTATGCGAAAATTTTATGCAAAAAATTGTTTAAACTATTACTTTAAATTCAGAATTGTTTTACAGTGGAACAAGAAGGATATTATTTAAATAAAAATTGCATTTTTGCTTTTGTTCTAAACAAGGGTAGATTTTTAGTCGGAATGGTAAGTATTCAGTTCAATAATAAATAAAGTAAGTTTTTCTTTTTTTTTGTGATTATTAAAACAAATTGATTCATTTTTAGAGATATTCTTTCGCAAGTGGTAATAAATGTTTCAGCTTTATTTGTTATGCATTGTTTAAAGTTTTAAAAGAGCGAATGTGCTAGTAGTAGCCAAGCTCTTTGTATTTTTTAGGTACAGCCACGTAACAATGACTGATCTGTAAAAAAGTTGTCGAGAACAAACACATTGCTTTATCCTATGTCTGTAAAAAAATATTATTAATAAAATTAATTTTTAATAAAATTTGCGTTTAGCACTATTTTTTTACGTACATACATATTATTTCGTTCTTTTTTACATTATATTTTATTTCTAGGAAATTCGGAAGAGATGTTAAGAAGATTATCGGCTCCTCTACGATATAAGTGTAGTAAATGCAACAAAGACTATAAAAATAAATACATTCTGCGAAGACATATTACGTTAGAATGTGGAGTACCACGAAGATTTGCATGCACTTTCTGTAATTATCGTGCTAAAAGAAATTACGAAATACTAAGGCATATTGTCAGTAAACATAAAGCTGATAATTTCATTAACATAATGGAAAGTTAATTCTGTAATTTTGGCAATTGTAATTTACTTTTTTTACAGTTTTATTTTACAGCATATAATTTATACAAATGGATGTTGATTTAAGATTGGTTTATATAGCCACTAGTTATTTAACCTGTCCCCGTTAACGTGCGTGGGTGATTAACGACCTCAGATATTTCTTTGAATCTAAGTATTGCCGTTCCTTTCTTTTCAAGGCGAGGTGCGCAGTTATCGTAAATCTTATGATTTAGCAATGTCTGATATAGACTAATACAGTGGTTTCCAACCTTTGGGGCGCGCCCCCCTAGGGGGGCGCGAGACTGTTGCAAGGGGGTCATGCAGCTGTTTCCAAAATATCATTTTCGAATACAAACCAAAAAAGTCGAATAGGTATCAAAAAATTTTTATGTATATTTTTACATAATATTGTATATTATTTTGTAGCCCATTAAATAAATTATAATATCAGTTGAGTATTTATGAAATTCGATTGTTAGAAAAATTAAGGGGGCGCAACAATTTTTTTTAAAGGGGGGCGCAGGTACAATAAGGTTGGAAACCACTGTACTAATATGTTGTTATGATTTGTTATGTTTTTCTTCCATTTTGTTGATTTGCCTAATTAAAATTATAACAACAGACTTGTTCAAGCAAGACGTCTTCTATTGAATGAAACTGCCATAAAAGTTCCATTTCCTGAGATCGAATTCAGTTATTGTCATTTTTGACCAAGGTCCTTTGGCATGAGGTATGTTTTTGTTCAGTTTAGGGCAATTTGCATAGCGGTGTTCCTATGTAAAAAAAAGAAAAAAATCATTTACCTTAGATTTTGGACACATTACGTTTTTTGGACGACCTGATCTCAGCTACTTCTTTTTTTTATGCTGTTTTTGTATTCCTGTGAGAAAACGCCCTACAAACAACGACGCATTCGCAAATCTTGTATTAATTTGATGGTAGAGTTCGATTCCAAATCCTTGTTAAATACTGTCCCACCACGCACCATATTCGCAGACTAAATTTGATGGGCCGTTCGAATGGAGCTCTGACGCAAACCTGCGACTAACCGTTCTGAACGATGAATGCCAAGCGCCCTAGGCTTAAAAAAAATGATAAACTTACGAAATAAACTATGTTTAAAATAAAATCCTAAGTAGTTAAATTGCCCACACACGCTCACGGACGCTCGTAAGCCAGACGTTCTCCACAAGACAACCTTTAGTGTAAATAGATTGTTTTCTGTTTAATATGTATTAGATGTTACATTTAGTAAAAAATGTTACCTATTTATCTAATTTTATTAAAATGTTAAATGTAATTTAAAATTATTAATTATTTTTCAGTAAGGTAAGAGACTCGGTACCCCATCACTTCCGGTATTATTTGTATTTAGAAAATAATTATGTGAAGACTGCTACATATATAAAAAAATTACTATAATATTAATAAACTATTCTTGTAGTTAAAAATATAAGGTAAGTGACCCCTCTACCCTGAACCATCTAGCAAAGTGCCCGGTAGAGGGTTCATGTCCGGTAGAGGGGTTACCTTATGATGAAAATTGTAATGTTTGATAAAAAGTATTTCATAATTTTTGAACGACTGCCGTGAATCATATTATGTTTTTACTCGTTTATAATTCAAGCAATGTGTATGTTCATATTTAACAATCGTTTATTACCTAAAGCGTGCTAATATATTAATGATTATGATTTTGAATAAGTTATTTAATAATCAAATAATCTAAATATTTTTTTGTTCTTAATACCGTATAAAATCGTGATCTAGTACTGCTACTATTTTTTTAGTGGAATTAGTGCTCGATCAACTGACGATACAAATTAGCCGTCAAAGTATACAATGGCTCATAAAATGAATGGTGTTTCTCAGACGTCATTGTTTGTCATGAGGTTAATTAATTATCATTTTATCTGAATTGTTTAAATTTAATTATTTATAATTAGTTTTAGATATATAATAAATGCTATTTTAAATATAAATAGCAATTAACCTAATATTATTTTTCGATTTATAAAAACACTTTTTAGTGATCTGGTACTAGGGTATATATTGATTCTAGTGAATTTATTGTGATCGGGTATTGGGGTAACTGAGTAATTATTTTGAAATATTAATTTTACTAATTGTTGTTATTTTATTACTAGATATTTTATTAATTTTATAGCTATATTTCCTTCAACTCGACAAAATAGTGATCGGGTATTTGGGTCTTTTACCTTAAGTACCACATCATTTTTTAAATGTCGTAAAATGTATAATAAATTTTTTTAAGCACTTATTTTGGTTGTATCTTTTTGTAAAACCTACTTTATACAGTTTAAAAATAATGTATTTTTTTTAAATAGATCTATCCAGAAATTATTCACGTAAATCTCGTAATGTATAATATAACTGGATCTGTTAATATCCTTCCTATTTATTGCATATTTAAGATTATTTATTAAAAACACAATACCTACCTGAAACATTTCAATTTCAACAATAGTCAGATATTAAAAATTGGTATAGGCCTAATCTTAATAAATATTACAACACACTATTTTTAATTTTATGTCATTAATTTTTAATATTTCTGTTGTCTAATTAATAAAATAAATAATTTTTCAGGTTTCAATAATAATATTAAAATAGTAGCTCGTTTTCAATGTTCGTCGTGTAAGAAAATGTATAAACGGAAGGGCTCTTTAAGAAATCACATACGAACAGAATGTGGACAAGATCCACAGATACGTTGCAATTTTTGCAGTTATAAGTCTCGAGTAAAAAGTAATTTGGTTAGACATTTAGCGAATACTCATTGCTATATACCGAAATCTTTCGGTGATTCTGCTTGTTACGTTGATGTCGAAAAATAGCCCTGCAATTATTATTATGACTGATTAATTATAAGGATTATATTTTATTTGTACAAGAAGAATTTTTTATTGTAGTCAAAAGTCGGGTATTGTAAGACAGTATTTAATTAATCCAAAGAAAACTGTGACGAGATGATTTTAGTCTTAGGAAGAGTTTTTATATTTAATTTCGATTTGTTAATTGTTATTGAGTTTTTGTTGAAGTCAAAATTAGTTTAATTGTAATAGGGTTTTATATCATTTATTAATTATTTATTTGTTTTTGTTTAATTGTTTTATATGTGTTGTTACATTTGATACCCATGGATTATTTTTTCTAATTGTATAAGAATTAAATTTTCTTTTATTTAAAATAAAACGAAGCCATGAAAACTAAATAATGGATTTATTTACAAAACTACCAGCATATAGTTTAGAACAGCGTTTCCCAAACTTTTTTTTTGCTAAATCATTTCGCGGCCCACTCTAATACTAATAACCAAATACGATTTATAAGTAACAGTAATAACTTATACGTCAACCAATGACAAAGCAACATTTTTTTTTAATTGATATGTTGACCGACTTTGTCTTTGGTTTGCGGACAATGGGAAATGGAACGAATATCTAGAATCGGTTTTTATATTGAACTTGCTTATTGTAATATTTTTTGACGACAGTCATTTGTTTCTGCAAACCAGCACCCTGCAATGGACCACAGTTTGGGAAAGGCTGGCTTAAGGTAATGTTGAAATTAACAACATTATCCAGAGATTCTCGTTGATACCCAAGAAACATTGGTTCGCATGGTTTACATGGTGATAGAAAACGTGATAGTTTCTATCACGATCTATAGCGATCTTGAAGTCGTGATAGTATTAGAATACAATCATATGAAACTTGATAGTACTTTCGCAGAAAATTATCGAAGAAGACTGTTTCTTTAAGAAATTATTATTTTCATTTTTGAATGAATAATATAAATTAATTTTATTTAAATACTATTAACATTTGCCAATTGCCAATGGTTTTTAATGATAATAGCTGGTAAATGTTGTTAACCTACCACATTACCTAAAAAGAATTGTTTGTTTGTGATAATTTTTATTAGCAGCCTGTTAATAATGTTATTAAACACGAAGTTTCGTGATTAACGTTATTCTCCGGTTATTTATGTTATTAATCGATTAACCGCTTTAATCGTAATATACAGGGTGTTTCTGAAGAATTGTTAGAGCCGAAAAGCAGTGGTTGAGAACAATTATTAGAAGGTGTTTTAGAAAGAGACACATTGAAACGTCATAAAACGAAAAAGTTGCAAAAATCAATTTTTTTTCTATAAACCGTTTTGGAACCGCTAGCTTTTTCGTATTTATAAATCAACTGTAACTGATTTGCTATAACTTTTTCTCACGAATGATTTTTGAGATATTGCATAAGAGAAACTTTTAAAAAATTATCCTTTTTGACTCTGACACTTATTCGGAAACACCGTGTATACGTTGTTGGTAACTTCTGTTAATACCATTCTGATTTTATTCGGATGGACGACAAAGGGAGTTTGTAAAGTTCTAATATTACAAATGATCAATTATTAAATGTAAGAATTCACTTCCATTTATATTCTATTACAATTTTATTTCAGATCTAGCGTCTAAACAAATGAAACTGAAACTTCAATGTGAAACATGCCTAAGAATTTACAAATATAAATCTACTTTATTGAGACATAAAAAATATGAATGTGGACAGAAACAACATTTCTTGTGTAAAATATGTGAAAAAACATTTCCTAGAAAAGACTTATTAGAGTACCATTTTCGAAGGAACTCTAGGTGCTCTAATTTAATAAAGAATAATGATTGTTTATTGGAAAGTTAAATACGTTGTTAATATAATCAGCACAGCATTTAACTATCAATTTTTTAATTTTGACATTGGAAGTACTTATTTACAAAAACGATATAGTCGTCACAAATGCTGGTGTCTAAAATAACTATTAAGAGAAGGAATTATTAAGTAAGTGGTACGCAAACAATTATTAACAAAATCAGGTACAAAAAACATATTATGTTTCGCATAGATATATTTTGGATTTACTTCAATTTTTAAGCGAATAGTCCATTGAACAATTCTTGGAAGTGATATTATGTTATTATATATGATAATTTTATAGAATTAGTAATACTACCTCATATGTACCCTAGTATTTTAATAACAAAAAATTCACATATGTCACGTTTGAAACATAATTTGTTAAAAAATATAAATACTAAACATATTAACAAGTATATACTTTTTAAAATTAAGCGGACGACAATTTTGTCTTTGATGCTATTCTATGGCTTTTTTATTTTATTTTATGGTATACCAATTTATAGATTCTATTATATAATTCTATATTTCTTTGTATTTGCTTTAATGTAAAATTTTTTCACAAAAATTCATTAATGCTTAATATTATAATAATAATATAATCGAATATGTTTCTTAAATAGTCGGTTTTAAAACCAATTCCTTTGGACAATTTTGAAAATAAACAAAATTATATTCATAGGATTCTATTTTGTAGTTTAAGACAATATGTTAGTAAATAGGCATTACTGCTTTCGCCAACAAAGTTTTCATAAACTGCTGACTTACTCGGTTTTGGAAATAGGCGACTTATAAGACTCATTTGCGTAATTACTATTTACTACGTTAAAAATTTTGTTAAGTCAAACTTCATTTAATTCATACGCAAAAAAAATGTATAGCGTTGGTCACCATACTGGTCGCAAAGAGTTCCATAAGTATGGTGTTATCCACCATACTGCATAGTGAATAACGCCAATCTTATGGCAGTCGCCGCTATAGTACACGATCAATACGGTGACAAACGCAAAACATTTCTTTCCGTGTAGATTTTTTTAATTTAGCAGTAAAAGTCTACTAGTTTAATTACAATATTGTATTTGTTTTAACAGGTGTTTCTTTTTTTTATTATGTAACTATACCTATATGGATAATTTGTTCTTTGGATACTACACTTGCCTAATAAACAAGTCAAAACCCAAAATCGCAATTTTTTACTTCATTTGATTAAACTTAGATTGAAACTTGTTAAAACAATATTGTGTCTAGTTTTTATTATCAGGAAAACACAATTTAACAGAGGTTATATAAGTATCTATACATTTTGGTTGGTACCTATATTTTTTCATGCTCGAAAGGTAGTGAGTTCATTTACTGTAATATCTACCATCATAAGAAGTGTATGTTAATACGGCAAGAAGATGTAAAACTAAGATATTTATCTACGTCGTTTTATGCCAACCAGATTTTTTACTCCTTTAAGGTAAGATATTCACAAGGGAACCTTTTAACCTTAGGATGGCTTGCCGTAACGAGACCTACACTATTTGATAGCCCTTCAAAAACTATCCTAGAAACCGTTTTCAATTTTCCCAAAATGACATTTGTCACGGTGTAGCACGTGATTTTATTTAACATGTATAATTCGGAAAACTGGACAACCGCAATGTAAGCAATGGATTGCGAGAATGAAAATGTACTCGGATGGCCGAGTGGATAGTGCATCCGCTCACAATTCTTTTGATTTTTTCGCTTTCTCAGGTTCGACTCTCCCGAGGAACAAAACGATTTTTGTAATTATTTGTGTGAAATTGTTATTTTTTGTCGTTTATATCACGTTAAAAACTCATTTGAATAAAAAGGTGAATACCCATGCGCGTCCAAAAAAGCTATAGGGTAAATTCGCCGGTTGTCGGCCAGATAAAAAACAGTTCCCGTTTTCGTCCGTGGGGGTCTAGATTTATAACAGAAAATCACAACAGGAAGTTGAGGTATTATAATTAATACTAAATATGACTGTAACTAGGTAAATAGCGCATCACAAGTTTGTTTAACAAGTCGTGTTTTATTGTTTTTATTTGTTTTATTGCTGACTGGATGAGAACGGGCAAAGGCCGGCTAATCGGCATATTTACCCAAGAAAGCGAAAAAATCAAAAGAATTGTGAGCGGATGCACTATCCACTCGGCCATCCGAGTACATTTTTATTGCCGCAATCTATTGCTTACAGTGCGGTTGTCCAGTTTTCCGAATTTTACATGTTAAATGCAATCGCGTGCTACACCGTGACAAGTGTCATTTTGGGAAAATTGAAAACGGTTTCTAGGATAGTTTTTGAAGGGCTATTGAATAGTGTAGGTCTCGTTTCAGGTAGCCACCCTAAGGTTAAAAGGTTCCCTTGTCAGTACCCGGTTAGGTAGCAATACCCGATCACTTTTTTATTTTTCGAATTCATAAAATAATAATGCGAAGACTGCTACATAAAAAAAATGAGCATAAAATTAATAAAATATTTAAAAGTTAATATTTAATAGTTTATATGTGTGTGATTCTATAATAAGACGTAATGTGTGCATCAATCATTATAAAATAGCTTTTTTATTCTATGTGTTGTCATTTTATGCAATAAATCACAGCATCTTAATGTATTTTATAAATAGCATTATGATTTAATGCCCAATTAAAGTACATTTTTCTGAAATTCCATATTTAACCCTTTGCACTCCACCCTATTGATTCATATAGAGATACCAGCAACTCCACCACTATATTATTTTTGAAAAGAAACAAAAAGCAGCGCATAATGTGATATAAACACATAATATAAACAGACTAATTCTCCTACTTAAGTGTTTTTTACAAAAGTGCGGAATAAGAAAATAAATCACGTCAATGGATTTAACGCTCATATTTTAAATGTCGCATATACGGCGACAACGGAGTGCAAAGGGTTAAGTCTGAAAAAGTCTCTACCCTGGCCCGTCCCCATGACGTTTTTAGTTAAACATACAGACAGTACATACGTTTAGCACAAACTTAAACAAGTATACTTAAGTATTATAAAGACAAAATATAACAATCTTTGTTTGTTTTCAATCATTTTCGAACTTTATTTTTGTCTCGTTTTTTTTTCGTATTTACCCTGGTAAATTTGGATCCGTTAATACAGACAGAAATATCACACAGTTTTATACAAAATGCAATTAAGGGCGCGTATCAACGTAAAGTTAATAACACGAACACAAGAGCCGTTAAATCGTTGACATTTGTCTCTGGCGCGACGCGACAGTGTAGTGTAGTGATTTTGCAAGGTAATTGTGTCACTCCCATGGTAAGTCGTAAAATTTATAAAATTAACTTAATTTTACTGATTTTACTGATTTTTTGGAGTTTATATCATAAGTAAAACTTGTTGTTTTAATGAAAGGTATGGTATTAGTATAGATAATATACAAATTATTTTAATTATCACTTAAAAGGCGCTAGTCTCTACCCTGGCCGATGTATTTACCCAGACCTTCTAAAAAGTTACTAAATATGTATAAAGTGACTTGCCCTTCCATGAATGTGTAGATAAACGGGACTAAAATCGTAATATATGTGTTTAATCAAAAAACTCGAATTTTTCTCTTTGGCGCATTCTCTATGATTTTAAAACCTCTTATCGTAGAACCACCCATGTATAAGAAAATCATTGGTGAGTATGTCAGGAATCCTGTAACTTCTGAAAGACTTGATCGATTGAAGTCATATTCCCACAACATGTTTAGCATCTTCTGGAGATTAGCATGCTAATGACATTCCGATTTTTCGGGATGTTTTTAAAATTTCTAAACTCCTACAAATGATCTATTGTAAAAGTTTAGTTGCATTTGTATTCTATTATAATTTTCTTTCAGATCAAATGATTCTAGCTCGTACAGAAAGGAATAGGAGATTTCAGTGTGAAAAATGCCCAAGAAGTTACATACATAAATTCAATTTAACAAGACATATCAATTATGAGTGTGGCAAGAAGCAACATTTCATGTGTAAAAATTGCAAAAAAACATTTCCTAGAAAAGACTTATTAGAATATCATTTTCGACGGACCCGTCGATGCTCTAATTTAAAAAGCGATAATTAGGTACTATTTTTTGGAATAATATGTTACACAACACTTGTATAAAATTCAACATTGAAGTTACCTGTTTAGAGGAGCTATTTTTGTCTTAATAAATTAAAACAGAAGAATATTAAATAAATGACTTTCCGAGTCGAAAAGCGTCATGGTAGAGTCTGAAAGTTCTCATTCCTATTATTTATTTACGGATAAAGTAAATGAAATACATTTATCCTAAGCCTTTCATTAATCCTGTGTTGTATAAAATATTGAGATTTATGATTTTGAAAATAACCCACGTACATTTGTCTCCGACTAAGTACTTGAAAGCAAATTATCCACAAAAAAAAACATTTTAAAATCAGTTACCTTATATTTGTCAAGAGAATAAGATTCGATAAGGACTTTTCATTTTTTTAATATGATGAAATTAAGTCATTAAAAAAAGAAAGTGAATACTATAACATTTTTCGTTCTTAGTGTTATTTTCTGTCTGAAGCAATATAGCTACATACATTTTTTCTTTATGTTACTGTATTGTCTTTTAATATTATAATGAAATAAAAAAATTCTTTAATTAATAAAGTTTAAATTATGTATTTATATATTTTAGGTTTTTTGATAATCAGCTATCGCTAATTTAAGTGTATTTTATGTCTGACATAAGACAACTTATTTTCTGCAAAATGTGAGTTAGGATAGTTTAAAGGTCAGACAGCCCCGGTTTAGATCTTCTTGACTATGTTCCAACTACAGTTTCTCCATTGTGATTAGATGAAATTTACAACTGATAGATAGCAGTTAACAACGCAAAAAATGATTTGACCTTAATAGCTGGAAGTAGGTGTTATACAACCCATAAGAAGCAATTGCGACCCCGGTAAAAGCGCTTACAGTAGACGAGCTATTTCTGGAGATATATTTTGATGGTATGAAATAGAAATCAAATTAAGGTAGCCATTGACAGACATTCTAATTAAAAGTGATGTTCAAAGAGTAAATAAACATTTTAATACATTTATTACAGCTTTTGCTTTCCTCAAAAATTTGGGGTGGAACACGATACACCATTCCCGAAGCACAATCGCGTCGTGTTCGCGCAGGTGACGTCACTTGTGAAGCATATAGTTTATTCGTAGCATGGTGTAGTACAGAAATCGTGGTTCCACTTTAAATAATACTTTTGCTACACATTTGTTAGAGTTGGAATGTGAGATTTTGTTTCATTTCATTTTATAATTACACGTTAAAAATTTAAAAAAAATATTGGCTTAAAAATCTGAAATATTTATTATTAGTGGAGTATGGTGGCAGATTCGTTATACAATTTTGAGTAGAGGTTTCAAACTTTATGTGATTATTTCTAATGATAAAACTAGATAATCCTCAAAATTTCTACCTTCTAAAGTTGTCGGAACATTGTTTTAATCGCGAAAAAGAGGTTTTTTCACCGTTTTTTAAGGTGTTTCTTTGATCTTTATTTTTTTTTTGAACCCCTTAGACTGCGAATTAAGGAACCAAACTAGTACTCTTTTTTTCTCAATGTTAAAGGAATCCTTAGTTAAAATTTCGTGAGGTTATGTTTCTCCCCCCTCCCTCAATAGATGTATATATACGTTTCTTGAGGGCAAAATTGATTTTAAAATAACTCACGCAAATTCAAACCGATGTTAATGAAATTTGGACTGAAAGTAGCTCTTATTACTTGAAAACTACTATATGAATTTCAACTAAAAATATTGAAAATATTTTCTGAAATTCCATTTTTACTGAAATTTTTTTAAATTTTCAAATAGCTGTCGTTTGATGACCGATTAACGTACGACAATGTGTTTTTTAGCAAATTGAAGATTTTCACTTATACTTTTGGGTGAATGAACTCAAAAATTTTAAATTTGCCAAATTTGACTTGTTTTTGGCAATTTACGATATATATATGCGCGAGACGATCCTTAATGAAAAACCCTTTATAACATTCAATTGTTTTTTTTTCTTTGTCCCCGGCTGACATTCTTTGATTCGAGCGCTTTCTTGTAGTTATTATACTGGATGTGCTACTACTTTGGGAGGCTCTCGCATCGGAATCTGTGTTCGCATTGAAAATTTCGTCAGTTTCGCTGTCACTAAAAAAGAATGATTCGCTTTTAGTTGCTACTGTCATCTTGCCATCGTCATCATCATCATTATTTTCAGCATCGTCATCTTCAGGATTATCACTATCAAAATCATCGATGACGCTACTCTCTTCCCCGAAATCATGAATGGCTTCATCGGCTTCTGTTGCACAGATTACTTCAGAATTTTGACAGACTGTACTTCTTCCAAAATGACATAAATTAGAACATTGAATCCCCAATTTTTTGCAAGAACATAATTTAGATTTGCACCTAGCTTTGCAATCACATCCAATGATTTTTATTAAATCTTCTGGCACCAGTGGTTTATTAGTTGTTCTTGCCATTAAACCATTTTCCGTCTGTTGCCAGCCGAAATCGATCGGATTTTTAGATGTTTCACAATACCAGCGGCAAATTTGATAGAATGTTCTCAAACTGTGAAAGTCAGCAGTTCCTTCGGTTGGCGGTAGTGAAGATAATTTAACATCAACAGCTCAATTTTTGAAAACATTCGTACCTTAAAAGTCTCAATCTTTTAAGTTTTTTTGTTGAACAGTCATAAAGAATTGCTATTATTCTTTGACCACAAGACTTAATACTATTGGAATATGCATTTTTGTTATAAAAATTATTCAAGACGTCCTGTATAAGCACTGGATATTTCATAAAAATTTTAATTAATTTTGATTTTCCCACTCGGGAAAACGCCGATGTTGTGTCACAACCGGAAAATGCATGGAGGAATCCAATTATACTTGCTAGATCACAGAATATTTGAAAAATTTCTGCGTAAATAATTTTCTGCAAGTTTTTCCATGCGCTGGTTTTTCAAAATATATTATTCCTTCAAGAGTTTCCTTCAAATCTGCACACCTTTGATTCAATATAACCAGAAGGTCGATGTCTTCGCTAACAATTACAACGGGAATATCGATACTATTTTGCTTCCTCTGATTCACCGCAACATAAATGATATCAGAGTCAGCATCGTCATCGCATTTTTTAAATAAGATCTAATATTCATCCAACTTACTGCAAAGTAGATCAATAAATACTATTTTATTATAGTAGTAGCACATCCAGTATAATAACTACAAGAAAGCGCTCGAGTCAAGGGATGTATATATATCGTAAATTGCTAAAAACAGGTCAAATATGGCAAATTTAAAATTTTTGAGTTCATTCAGCCAAAAGTATGAGTGAAAAGCTTCAATTTCCTAAAAAACACATTGTTGTAGGTTAATCGGTCATCAAACCACAGCTATTTGAAAATTTAAAAAAATTTCAGTAAAAATGGAATTTCAGAAAATATTTTTAATATTTTTAGTTGAAATTTATATAGTAGTTTTCAAGTGATAAGAGCTACTTTCAGTCCAAATTTCATTAAAGTCGGTTTGAATTTGCGTGAGTTATTTTAAAATAAATTTTGCCCTCAAGAATCGTATACATACATCTATTGCGGTAGGGGGGACAAACTTAACCTCACGAAATTTTAACTGAGGATTCCTTGAACATTGAGAAAAAAGGGTACTAGTTTGGTTCCTTAATTCCCAGTCTAAGGGGTTCAAAAAAAATAAAAATCAAAGAAACACCTTAAAAAACGGTTAAAAAACCTCTTTTTCGCGATTAAAACAATGTTTCGACAACTTTAGAAGGTAGAAATTTTGAGGATTTTCTAGTTTTATCATTAGAAATAATCACCTAAAGTTTGAAACCTCTACTAAAAATTTTCTATTCTATGCGATTTTCGTCCCACCATACTGAACTATATTTAAACAATCCTTATTTATTAACAAATATTAAATATTTGCCAACCTTACATAGAATGCAATTTTTTGCATTAAAACGTGATTAAAATTGCATTATATATGGGTTTGCTATGTATGGAATTTAGCCCATCCTTCACAGTGACGTCAGACGTGATGAGGTGGGGATGCGCATAGGCATACCGGTATAAATGTATGGTGATAAATTCAATAAATTATGTTGTTGCTCTATAAATAAAGATTTATTTCATTAATTTTATTAGGTATATTATTTAGAAAAACTACCTATAAATAATCAAGTTTATTTTTTTAACTTGTTAATTACTTTTTTTTTTAATAATAACTTTTTAATAATGAACATACTTTAAATTTATAATAATAGAAATTGATTTTCTTTACAATCAAACGATTGATGTGTTTTTTATTACGACTAAATTAATTTTTGCTAAAATTAGAAATAATGTTTAAATTCTACCTGCGACTGCAAACGGTTAATACAATTTTTTTGTTTAACTTTTTATTAGTGGTATACAAAAGCTTATTTGTAGTGATTTAATGTATGTCAATGAAATTATTCTATTTGTAGTTGTAACCGAGAGACAAAATTTGTTCTATGAATTTAAGAATTTACAATTTACTACCTATTTTAAAACGTATTCATTCGACGCTTCTAATTTTGAAAAATCTTTGATACAAAATCTACTAGAGGTTCTACAAATAAATCTTTTCGAACGAAAGCGAAACCTGTCACAGTTTAACCATCCAAATCTAATAAAAAAATTACTAAAATTACCAAATCCAACATTGAATTTTTTCAGTCATGCAGCGCCAAACTTTTGCTGTTGGCCATTGCTCGATTACTGTAAGCGCCGCTACTGTGGTAGGGATTACTTCTTTTTCTTTGTGTACAATCATAGGTGTTTGTATGTTTTCTGATACTGGTCTTTTTTGTGACCTATTTGTAAATATATTTATAATAACACGTAATTTTTTTAGGTATAACAATTCTAGAGGACACGCAGCATGAATTAAGATACAATTGTATGAAATGTTATAAGAGTTACAAACAGAAGAGTCATTTATTCAGACATTTGAATTACGAATGTGGACGGGAGCCACAGTTTACCTGTGACCTTTGTGATTATAAATGTTTTAGAAGAGATGCTTTACGACAACACAGGTTAACTAAAAGAAACCATTAAGCATTTTATAATTTAGAACAGTGGTGGCGAATCTATGGTTAGGCTTAATAATTTTATTGTTATCTACAAGATGTATTTATCTAATTTTTTACCAAAAATTTTGTTGATTTTATTTTATACGGCCCATATTAGTTTTTATTAAGAAAATATATATCAATGTTGTTTCTGTAATTGAAGTGTATGTAATATTCGTACTGTTTTAAACAGTACTGTAAGACAAAAAAACTTGAACAATTTAATAATTAAAATTGTTTATTTACGCAAATTGTGACAGTGATTTTTGAACTTTTGACTTTGAATATCTTTGTGAAGCAAACAAGATATTGATGAGGACTTTTCAGCAGTATTTCAAAATATGAGATCAAAAAGAAAATAATCGCTACAACTTTTGTCCAACTTTGTTACCGGGCTGTAAACAACTCACACAGGAAGAATCCCATTATTCAGTCCAAAACCCGATACAAAGTGACTGAATTACATTCTAATAATATTCGTTTTTATGGTCCTTTTATACTTATTATAATAACACTTGTTTTTTTAGGTGCGTCAATTCCAGACGATAGACTGGATGAAAGAAGTTATACTTGTATAAAATGTTGCACGAGTTACAAATGTAAGGGTCATTTAACACTATTCCTACTGAAAGTTGACGTATGCCTATCCCCACCGCGACCAATCAAATGACCGCTCTTTAGTAAAATATATTTTTTTTAATGTATAACGAAACGATAAGAAACTGCCGAATATGCAGCTTGTAACATTAACATGTTCGCGTCACAAGATTTTATTGATTATAATTAGTGAGAAAACAATTGAAGAAAATCTGAAGTTCTGAACCTCTTGGGATACAAATCTGACAAGTAAACACAGCGAGGTCGATTGGGGAGCGAGAACTGCAAACTGTTGAGACGCCTTAAAATACTTCGTGGAAATCACTTTTTCGCTAAAATCATGCCACAACTCCATTTTACATGTCGTTTGTAATGACTTTATAGTTTCGGAATTGAATCTTTAAGAGAATGCTATTACAAAAGATGTAAATCGTTCAACCGGTCAAATGACCGGTATTGGTACGTAAGACATACTACAAATTTTCCTCAAACTATAAACTGTTCCGTAGTACATTTACCGTTTGTTTGTAAGTTCGGTTCGACGGTATTTTATTTTTACTAATAGTGTTATGAGCCCCTTTTTTATTACTCGTCCCTCCGTGAGAGAATGCGCGTAAACCCTTTGGTCGTGAAGTGGTTCGTAGATACCCTTCGCGGTACTTCTTTGAAAATACTTTTATGGTTTCGCGCCCGGATGGTTGAAGAAGATCCGTCAAATTGTTTAATTGCTCTTTTAGGCATTGCGGGAGCCATAACGGTAAATTTTATTTTTTGAAATGCAGGGAAATTGCACTTTGCGTTAAAGTCTTTGTTCCCTGCACGTACTCTTTCGGACCGTCTCCTATTTTTATTGCGGGTATTCTTCTGCACCAGACGGGCGGGAATTTTCCCACCGTTATCGAAAGCATAAAAGACGTGGAACGCGGCAAAATTACTCAGTTAGAAACAGATCCCTTTGCTTTAAAAAGTGTTACCCCTTTGGTCGTTAAGAAAGTTTTTTTTACTCCTTTTGATTTTAAATAACGTGACTCCTTCGGTGCGTGAGGAGTACGATCAACCCATTTCGTTTTTTTTTTGTTTTGTGTTTAACTTTGAACGTTTCGTTGTGTTTTGTGTTGTTTTGTGCAACTTGTTTGTGTGTAACTTTAAACATTTCATTGTCTTTTTTCCTGTTTGTGTAAATAAACTGTTTTGTTTTTATTTTCTGAATATTAAAACATTCAAGCTTCGAGAAGTCAAAGCTTGAGATACGCCGTAGCGTACATAAACAATAAAAAAATAAGTGAATATTGAAAAATGTATTATAGGTATATTTTAGGAAAAGTCGTAAAGTTTAAAGGCGATACAAATACGTCGTATATAGAAAATTCTAAATGAAAGTTTAAAAACGTTCAGTTGACCGGTCGCGGTAGGAATAGTGTTAATAATATATTTAAAACACGTATATGAACGGTAACGACAATTTTCTTGTTATTTTTGCTACTATAAAAGCTGTAAAAAAAAACGCTTTACAAACACACATGCTCAGAAGAAGAAACCATTTAGGATATCATATACAGGGTGTTTCACGACGAACTTACACTATCTATATATTGAAAACTACTCACACGATTTTTATAAAAATGGTATAGAGGGATACCAAATTATGGCGAACTCAGGGAAAATATTTTGAAAGACATATCACTTCTGGTTATACCGGAAGTGAACAGCAACTTTGTTATTTTAAATAGAACACTCTATATATATATATTTTTGTTTGGATTCTATGTTAAATTTTAATATTACTTTATGTAACATACCCTATACCTAAAATGTATACTTTTCGAGATATTAATTTTTTTAATGAATAATTGTCAGTTTCAGACCCTTATATTAAAAATTCTATGTGAACATCCCCTATACCAAATAAAATTAGTCTTGTCGGGTTAATGAGTAGGAAGATCAAGCTAATTGGGGACCTGTTCAAAATTGCTTTATTGTATACAGGGCTATAGTAAGATTTATCTTGGAAGACACCTGAGCAAAACACAATTCTCGTCATAAAGAGAGAAGTACCTCCATAATGAGAGAGATGAATATATTTTTCTTATGTACTGACAGTCCCACAAACATCAACTGAAATTTTGTCATTTACCGATAGTCGTTTGTGTCGTTCACATGGTGTGCTTGTTTTATGTCTTGTTATTTTCTTCCTCGTGCTCTAACCTTTTTTAATAAAACAGCTTTTTTTAAAGCTATGTGAGAGTTACTGTCTATTTTGGTGTAAGTATGAAGCATTTTAGTAATAATTGTTTGCAAATAACAAAAAAATAACATTATTAGCAGATTGTAAATTGTGTGTAATTTTATAATTAACGTTACCGATAGTGAGGACGATGAAGATTATTGGAATTTATCGTCTTCGGAGGAAGAATAATAAATAAATAAAAATTTAATCTGTATATGTTACGGCTAAAGCGTAGACTCGGCTAAATTATAGACTAACCAGCTAGTATACAAAATAACCAATCAGGTAGTTATTTTGTAAGAAACTGGATTTTCTGATAAAATAGCCAGAGTACTTTGGCTATTTTATAAATTCACTAAGTAGATTATAAACTAACCAAGATACGTAGGTTAATTTATATAATAGCAACAATATTTATATATTATGTATATTAGCTAAAATAAATATGGCTAGAATGTATTCTAAAATTTTTAAACATAGATACAAAATAACCATGATGTTGGCTAGTTTGCAAAATGTTCTTACAAATATATTTTTCTGAGGTTATCCTACGTTCTGTTGATGGGTATTGTTCCGTTTCGATAGAACCCGTTAAGGGATTATGTCTACTTAGGATAGGTCAAAATATTGATTTTTTTATTACATTTTTTTCAATGTATATCGTCTTAAGAATATTTCTCCAAAATTATATAAAATTTGGAGCACACGTACAAAAGTTATAAGTTAAAAAAAATAGTTTTAAATATAAAAAACATAGACTTCAAGCTTTAAACGCTATTATCTCAAAACTTTTTTTTTTAAATACAGTTGTGGTGATCAAAATTTTTTAAAAACTATTGCACCCATCAAACAAAAATTTTATGTGCTTATTTGTTATTATTATAGGCAGGGCCTGGACAAAAGATTTATTATTTTGGTTAAAATTTTGTTGTTTATTGCAAAAAAAACCAAAATCAGTTCACCTCGAAAATGTGATCTTTTCGTAAAATTGTTGTCATTTTTGTAAAAATAATACCTTAATTCTCTCCTTTTTTATCCCTGCGTAACAGAAAAGTACATTTGTAAAAAAAAATTATAAACTAGCCACCAATATGGCTATTTCATAAGTCTAGATACCTTAGTATACCTTCTTTATTTTAGCTAGTATACATAATATATGAAGATTGTTGCTACTATACCATATAAACTAACCTACGTATCTTGGTTAGTTTATAAACTACTTAGTGCGTTTATAAAATAGCCAAAGTACTCTGCCTATTTTATCAGAAAATCCAGTTTCTTACAAAATAACTACCTGATTGGTTATTTTGTATACTAGCTGGTTAGTTTATAAATTAGCCGAGTCTACACTTTATCCGTAACATATATACTGCATTTTTATTGTACTTATTTTATTTTAATAAATTTATGAATTTAATTTTTAATAAATCTCATTTCAACTTTTAATTATTATCGTGGCCCTTTCTTTAGGAACTTTTTTATTCATTTTCTAGAAATGGGGCTTTCAAAGCTCAAATAAACAGATTACAAAGATAATCTTTAGTTTAAATATTGGGTTTTCCTAAAATATTTTGATTAAATTTGTGTTATATAAATAATTTCGTTTATTGGCAGCTAACAAAATAAATAATTTTTCCTGATGAACTATTTTTTTGTTTTAAGAAATCTTTTATTGCCTCTTAATAATGTAGACTTTAAAATCAGGTAAATAAAATTTTTATTCAATTTTTTTTATTATAAAAATTATCTTGTATATGCATCCTTTTTTTATTTATTTAAATTATGGTTTACTTTTCTATAAAAAAATAAAAATTATTTAAAATATTTTTGGTTATTAAAAGTCATGATTAATATATATTAATTTTACTATTGTGTAGAAATTTTGTCTTTTGAATTATTATTTTGACAAATTCTATTTTTGGTGCAGACAACTGTATAACAGCCTAATATTTTAGTTAGGATAGTATAAACAGAAGTCACGCCCCACCCGCAGCTTGGTGTCTTCCGGGATGAATACTACTATAGTAAAAAAAGGTGTAGAAAGTTCAACTTCTAAAAAGTCAAATATCTTAATTTTTTTAAATGAAACCACTACTTTTTTTTTCTTTTACTGAAATCTACGGCCAAAAATAAGGGGAGTTTATGTTTACTTTCCTATACCTAAACCTAAGCGTTTTTGAGATATTAACAAAAGTTTAAAAGTCTTTATTATTTCTGCCTTATTGCTGCTTATTAGACCGTGTTATTCATTTTTTCTTGCTTATTAAAAGTAGGACATGTTATTAATTTTTTTAATTTAGTAGGCCGTATATGTAGCTCTCGTAATTAAATATTAATTGCTATTATTTGTGGTTATTGGCACTTTTACCAAGTGATAGATACATCTCGTTTGGAATCAAACAATAAAGATTATGTAAATTTATTTTTAATACATGGCGAATGTGACAGAGTTATTACTAGAACATGTGTTTTATTTGCTACAAGACATCCAGATCGACCACGAACCACCCGTGACACCGTGAAAAAAATACTTAAAAATTTAACACAATTTGGTTGTTTAAACAAAAGTTAAAAAAGTGAAGCCTATTGTTGATAATAATATTAATACAATCAATGTTCTTGAATACTATGCTGCTTATCCCAAAGGGTAATAAATCACATGTTCTAGTAATAACTCGGTCACATTCACCATGTTTTAAATAATAAATTTACATAATCTTCATTGTTTGATTCCGAACGAGCCATATCTATCACTTGGTAAAAATGTCAATAACCACAAATAATAACAATTAATATTTAATTAAGAGAGCTGCATATACGGCCTACTAAATTAAAAAAATTAATAACATGGCCTACTTTTAATAAGCAACAATAAGGCAGAAATAATAAAAACCTTTGTTAATATCGCAAAAACGCTTAGGTTTAGGTATAGGAAAGTAAACATAAACTCCCTTTATTTTTGGCCGTAGATTTCAGTAAAAGAAAAAAATAATGGTAGTTTCATTTAAAAAAATTAAGATATTTGACTTTTTTGAAGTTGAACTTTCTACACCTTTTTTTACTAGCCCTGTATACAATAAAGCAATTTTGAACAGGTCACCAATTAGCTTGATTTTCCTACTCATTAACCCGGCAAGACTCATTTTATTTGGTATAGGGGATGTTTACATAGAATTTTTAATATAAAGGTCTGAAACTGACAATTATTCATTAAAAAAATTAATATCTCGAAAAGTATACATTTTAGGTATAGGGTATTTGACATAAAGTAATATTAAAATTTAACGTAGAATCCGAAAAAAAAATATATAGGGTGTTCTATTTAAAATAACGAAGTTGTTGTTCACTTCCGGTATAACCGGAAGTGGCATGTCTTTCAAAATATTTTCCCTGAATTCGCCATAACTTGTTATCCCTTCATACCAATTTTTATAAAAATCGTGTGAGTAGTTTTCAATATATAGATAGTGTAAATTCGTCGTGAAACACCCTGTATAGTTTAGAGCAATGGTGGGAAATCTATAGCTTCTTTAATCTTTTTATGGTCATCTGAAAGATGTACATACAGTCAAAAACCATAAAGAATCGGACACTTGTGACTTTTAATATAATTTTAGTATCTAAAATATACCTAAAAATTTCTAAAGAAATTGTTACCATAAAATAAATGTTCTAGAACAATAACTTATAAATAAAATAAGCTAAGGAAACAAACATGAAAAAGCACGTAACAAAAATAATCGTTACGTTTTCTTGCAACATCATTTCACACGTATTTTACGAACGGCCTCTTAAGACAAAAATAAAATAAAATATTATAAGTAATTAATAAAAAAAAAAAAACTCCTCTCCGAATTTATATGAAGATCTTACAAACTCGAAATTCTTTCGAATTTGAGTAATTTTTTACAATCAAACTGATATCATGATCCAAGATAACACAGTACCTACCCATATTATTATGCTAAACTATCCTTTTATATAAAAAAACTTGAAGCATTGAATTTGTAATTAAAAAAATATAGAAAACGGATCGAATCGCATGATCAGACTGGGTTCACAATTTTTGTTGCAATATATACTATTTTTGATATTTTTTCAAGAAACAAAAATGTTTCATACATTTAGAAAATTGTACTTCTATTTTTAAAAATGTAAAAAAGTATCGAAATAAAAAAAAATTAAATTTTAAATGTTTTTTATATAAAGTTTATTTAATGCTGAAAAAAATGATATAATACTTTATACAATTATCTATATTTTTCGTAAAGTTATGGGCCATCAAAAAAATTTTGTCCCAAATTTTCTAAAATTCATAACTCCATGTAGTCTTTGGTCTCCCCTTCTTTCAGTTTCTTCTTGGTGACCACTGTATAACCTGCTTTGGTATTCGTTCCTTTTTCATCCTTTGTAAGTGTCTATACCAGCATGTTTTTAAATATATTTTTAAGCTAGAAAAACCTCAAAAACTAAACATTTTATGGGTGTCCGATAATTTTTGATATTTGACTGTATATGACTCATATTCATTTTTAGCAACAAAAATATACGTTTGTTCTTTTAGAAAAAAAATTTCTCTTAAATTGAACTTTATGTAAAATTATTTTTAGAAGAAAAGTTGAAGAATTTAATAATTAAAAAGTCGTTTTTATATGGTTTTAGACACTTTGAAACTTTTATATGTAAAGTTATAATAGCACATGTTTTTTAGGTGCACCAATTCCAGAGCATAGGATGCAGGAATTAAGATATAATTGTGTGAACTGTTGCAAAAGTTACAAACGCAAGAATCATTTAACAAGACATTTAAATTTTGAATGTGGTCGGCAGCGACAATTTTCGTGCCACCTTTGTAATTATAAATGTTTTAGAAAAGACGTTCTACGAAGACACATGTCCAAAAAAGGAAACCATTGAGGATATCACAATTTAGAGCAGAGGTAGCAAATCTATGGCGTGTAAAATCATTTTATTGCCACCTGAAAAGTGTATATGTATATTTTCTTACCAGATATTGTGCGGTTTGATGTATATGACTCATATTAATTTTTTGCAATAAGAATATGTTTCATTTTTTAGAAAACAACATTGTTTTTCTAATTGAACCGTCTGTAACACTTGCAATGTTCTATACTTCTATACTTGAACTATTTAAAATTAAAACAATTTTTTATGTAGTTTTGGGTAGTCATTCTTAAACTTATGACCTTGAATTTTTTTTTTTTTTTAGCGCATAAGATATCGGCAAGAACGTTTCAGCGGTAATTTAAAACAATAAAATCAATATACATTTAAAAAGGAGAAAATAATGGTTATGCTTTTTTTCGTACTTTGTGACTAGATTGTAAACAATTCACAAGAAGAGCATCCTATATTTTCGGTCCGAAATCCGATACCGATTTTTGTAAAAATTGGCAGAATTATAGCGTGATTATACTCGCTTTTATGACCTCTATGCTATAATATCTCTCGTTTTTTTAGGTGCATTTATGCCAAAGCATAGGTTGCATGTATTAAGATACAATTGTATGGATTGTTGGGAAGTTACAAACGTATGGATCATTTAATAAACATTTGTAGTTGTAAATTTTTTAGAGACACTGTACAAAATTTCATGCTCAATAGAAGAGACTATTAGGGATTTCGGCATCTTAGACCAGGGGTGGCAAATCTATGATTCGTTAAATTATATTGTTGCTATCTGAAAGATGTATTTACATAATTTTTCACTAGAATATTATGATTTTATTTATATAATATATATTATACAACAAGAGCCCGTAGACGCCAAACCCTCGTCATAGCTGAATATTTTTCTGTGCAAGTACACTACAGCAATGAAGAACGTTTGTGTACTATGAACCTTGGGTCAGAATGACTTTAACAGGTAGTAAAAGTGTATAAAATTGGTACCCAAAAACGCCATAGTATAAAGCGTGATTTTTTGATAGTATGTACGGGACACTATTAGAAATCACGTCCTCCATTGCCAGACACTTTGTATAATGGAAACTCCCCGCCAGATAATTGCTATAACTATAAAACTATTGCTCTGGGGCTTACGAGATATTTTCAGCGCATTTTACACCATAGGAATAGCTTAAGCCTAAAACTGAAAAATTCTGGCTTACGAGGTATTGGGATTACACTATCGATATGTTATTTGGGCAACATTTTTATATAGTTGCCTAACAACAAATATATTTTTTTGTACTATAACATAAGGACAGTTATAATTTATTAAACTTTAAAGTTACCTGGCGTGGGGTTCCCACCATACAAAGTGTCTGGCAATAGACGACCGATTTCTAAGAGTAAGGGAGTGTTCCCGGGTATGAGACAGCTCCAGGTAAGAGACAGCCAATTATGTTTATTATGTCAATATGACAGATCTGATTACTTTCAAATATTTCTTTCCTCATCAGTCAGTTTTTGTGCTAACACCTAAATGAATCGACGCATTGCTTATATCACCCGCAAACATCGTATGTGAAATTGCATAGTGAAAACTTTTTTGATTTTTTTTTAAGTGTTGTTTTTTTCAAGTAAATCAATTGAAAAAGGTAAGTGTAATGTATTAGCATTTAGTGTTTTCCTTATATTTAACGATCCATTATTGCATTAAGCCAATATATGGTTGGAAAACAATTATTTTTGTAATTCTCAAAATGTCGTCAATGTTCGGGTATGAGACACAGCATATCACCACCACCCAAGGGTTCCAAAACAAAAACATCATTTGTATAAAGTTGTTGCCGAACAAATTGAGCGCTGCTAACAACATCAAATGCAATATTTGCAAGCGGTCAGTTCTTTTGAAGTTCGTAAACATGTGAGCAAGCTTCTACACTTGCAAACATTGCGACGTGATTTGGACGATTATGAAGAGGAAATTGATAAATAAAAATTATCATTTCTTTATAACTGCCTCCGAACGCATAAAAAATTAAAATTTTGAAATAGATATGAGGTTTTTAATAAATTTTTGTAGTTGTCTCATACCTAAATACAATTTTTTTTGCCAAAAATCCAATGCTCAGAAAATTGGTCATAAAATTTTGCATGTTAATGAAATCACAAAACTTTCTTTGGATAAAAGTTCTGTATTTTCATTACCTTTTCAACAGTGAATAGAACACCCGACTTGATATAATCTGTGAAAAATTTTGGCTCATAAACAAAACCCGTCTCATACCCTGGAACACTCCCTTACCTAACCCGTAAAAACTATCATAAAATCACGATTTATACCAAGGCGGTTTTGGGCAGCAATTTTATATACTTTTGCCACTTATTACCAGTTAAAGCCACCGCAACTTAAGATTCATAATAATCAAATGATTTTACCTGCTGTAGTGTGCTTGTGCAAAAAAAAAAACAGTTTTTATATTATGACGTAGGCTGTCACGGGCTCTTGGACTTTTAGTTTCTAGCAACAAAAATATATGACATTTTACAGAAAACAAAATTGTTTTTTTAGTTGAACTTTATATAAAATTCTCATTGTTTTATACAGTACTGTAGATAAAAAGTTAAATAGTCATTATTGTATTTTTGATCTTGAATATGTCAGTGAAGCCAATAAGATATCGATGAGGATTTTTCAAGAGTTTTTTAGAATAATGAAATCACGATACAATTAAAAAAGTAAAACAATCCATACAACTTTTTTCAAACTTGGTGGTTGGGCTGTAAATCATTCACAAAGACAATATCTTATTTTTATGGGCTAAACCCCGTTACCGATTTATATAAAATTTGACTGCATTATATATATGCTTGCTTTTATTACATTTCTACAGGTATATTACTTATACTAACATTAGTTTTTTTTAGGTGCAACAACTCCAGAGCCTAAATTAAGATATATTTGTTTGCAATGTTGCAAAAGTTACAAAAATAAGCCTAATTTAATAAGACACTTGAGGTTCGAATGTGGAAAACCGCGACAATTTTCTTGTCACCTTTGTAATTATAAGGGTTTTAGAAAAGACGCTCTTCAACAACACATGCTTTCTAGAAAACACCTTCCTTAAGTTAATTTTTAGAAAGTACGAATATCGCTTTATTTTAAAAAATAATTGTTATGTTAGTTACGGTTATATATATAAAAATATTTTGAATTGTAATAGATTTACAATAAAGAGTCACTTCATATGAAATCAAACAATGGGGTGTGCCGCATGATTTTTACTTTCAATTAAAAAAATTGAGGATAATCTCTGTGGTGCCAGAAATACTAAACTACCACCATTTATTTATTTTTATTATATATCTTCTGATCACTACCAATTCGAAGTCAAAAATTGGGTTAATTTCATGCTTGTATATAATAGGCTTTAGCGTTTTATTTACAATATGTTTTGAAATGATTGTTACTTTATTTGATAGGGTCATAAATGTACATTTTATATTATACAATAAATCTGTACTGGAACAATTAGAAACAAGATGGTGATCATCCGAAATTTTTACAATTTGTTCTCATTTTTACGATTTTCAATTGGACCCTGTAACAACTCTGTTGCATATTAAGGGATTATTGTTTTTAAGAATAAAGTATTAACCCTTGTGATGTGACATAATTATTATTTTCTTGGAATAATATCTTCTAAGAATAAAAATATTCCTTATATTGACAATTTTGAAAAAAGCTCAACTTTGACCCCCAAAAAATCTGTGGAGAAAAAAATAAAAATGTGATATTTTCAGAAAATATAGTCTATATCTTTGTTAGTTATTTCTAGTTAGTGCTATTCCGTCATTTTCACTTTTTTAGGAAATATGATTTTTTTAAAAGTGCTACTGTTAGAAATAAATATGAAAATAATCTGGGAGTTTGATGTTTTATAAAAGTTTTATAACCTATTTAAACTATTAGAATTATGTCAATTTATGATAAAAATAATAAAATAAAAGACAAAATTTTCAAATTCAGTTAAGGTAGAAATACTGGTTTTGGACACTGTACCAGTTGTGGACATTTTCCACTTTATTTTGACAAATGTCAAATATAAAAATTATCGCTACTTGCTATAAGTGCAATTAATGTATGTTTAACTACGATAGAAACATCAATGATGTTTTTTTGTATTTTTTAAGGTATTTTATCAAAATTACTCAAGTGTCTAAAACTGGGCCTAACGTGTCCAAAACCGGTACTTTTACCTTATATACATATTAAAAAAACATGGATAAAATATTTATTTTTCATTATAAAATAAACTTTTACTATCTCGAGATTATATTGGCTTGAATATCGTAACACTTTTAATTTATTATTTTAGATGGGGACAAAACGATGATAGAATCCTGTTTTTTATTGTTATTATATTTTTTAAGGGAGGAAGCGTGGCGCAAGTGGTTTAGTGTTTGGGCTGCTGCGCTAGCGAGGTGGTTTCGAAGTGGTTCGAATCCCCGCGCCGACCATCGAAAATTTTTCACGCTCCTCTTCTCTTCGCAAGGCTGAGCACCTGGCAAGAGTAAAACTGCTCAAAAATTTCCTTAGAAATTGCCGTGGTTCGCAACCCACGAAAACTGGGTGCCTTGATTTTCTTTAAAATTTTAAAACCCATTTAAACAATTTAAGAAATATGTCAAATGATAAAAAAATAAAAAAAGCAAAACAAATTTTAAGGTCAAAATCTGGTTTTGACACTGTAACTGTTGGGGCACATTCCACTTTTTTTGACAAATGTAAATATTAAAATTATCGCTACTTGCTATTACAAAATGTATTTTAACTACGATTAAACATAATGATGTGTTTTGTATTTTTAAGGTATTTTATCAAATTTACTCAAGTTCAAAGTCTGGGCCTAAGTGTCCAAAACCGGTATTTTACCTTATATTTTTAAAAACATGGATAAAATATTTATTTTATTATTAAAAATAAATTTTACAAATCTCGAGATTATATTAGCTTGAAATCGTAAAAACCTTTTAATTTTTTATTTTAGATGGGGACAAAACAAATTGAAAATCCTAGTATTTTATTGTTAAATTTTTAAATATCTGAAATGCAATCTGAGTTTCAATCCATTCATTTTAATAAAAAATAATTTAATTCCGGGAATTTGCTTTTCACAAATCATACAAAGGAAAAAGGATTTTACCATGAGAAGTGGAAGAAATTACACTGTATAATCCAAAATCATATATGGTAACAAGTTTACAAAATTATTTTGTTCTTATATTGTGAAGCTATAGATTACTAAAATAATGTAATTTTTAAACTTTATGAATTTAAAAATACGGAAAAGTAAAAAAACAACTTTAAATAAAAATTTAGGGTTGACACGGGTCTAATTGAAAATCGTAAAATAGAAAAACTGGGAAATTTCGTGTTTAGCCATCTTGTTTTAATTTTTCCAGTTATTTAATATAAATAAAATGCGTGGGTTTCTTACCCAATCAAAAAAAGGGAACATATTTCATCCTGTTAAAAGTAGAACCTATTATGTACAAGTATGAAATTGACCCAATTTTTGACTTCGGGTGGGTACTGATCAGAAGTTATACAATAAAAAAATATATGGTGGTGGTTCAGTATTTCTGGTTCCCCAAAAATTATCTTCAATTTTGTTTTATTAAATTTAAAAATGACGCGGCACACTTTTTAAATCAAATTTGTTGATTACATATGGAATAACTCTAAATTAATCTTATATTAACTAATAACAACACCATTAACGGGATGGCAAATTTATGGCTCATTAAATCATTTGCCAACTGAAAGATGTACCTATCTAATTGTATTGTTCTTTATTATCGAAAATTGTCTGGTTTCTTTTATATAACTTGTATTAGTTAGCATGAAAATATATGTTTGATTTTTTACAAAAAATGTTGGTTTTTTTTAATTGAAATTTATATAAAATTGTCTTTGTTTTATGCAGTACCTACTGTAGAAGAAAACTTGCACATTTTAATAATTAAAACTAGCCATGAAACGGACAGTTGTTTGGCTAGATGCCGGATACGGAATAACCGTCAAGATTCGAGACCGGATAGCCGGATATCCGGCGGCCGAATGTTCGGCGTGACGAATTAAGACGATGGGATAGGTGAGTATTCATAAGTGATTAGCAAAAGCCTTTTTTCCGAAACTAGCTTTATTTTTGAAGATGAACAATATTGCTTATTGCTGAAAAATGTAGATACAGTTATATCTCTCTAACTTCACATTCCATAACTTCGCATCTTCTCTAATTTCACAGTTTTCATAGGTCCCAAAATGGGAGATACAAATTATCATAGGGTTAACTTCACATTCTCTAACTTCACGTTCACATGATTTGCGTTGCAATTTTATATAGGTATAATGAGAGTTAACTTCACAATATAAAAAATCATTTTAGTAAAAAAGGCAGATAACTTCGCTTTTCTTATTTAAAATATGTTTCATGTTCACAAAGAAAAAAAATCTTTTAAGTGTATTATTGTATGTACACTAAAGGAAAAAATTAAAGGGTCAAAAAAATTTCCTTTTTATTGTGATTTTTGACAGGCCGTATTTCAGAGAAAAATGATCGTATTTAAAATTTTAAAAAAGAAATTTAAAGTTTCAAGATGCTAGTTTTCAGATCTTTTAGTCCAAAATTTTTAGAAGCCACTGTTATCACGCAATAATAAGCAATAGCGTGCAAAAAAAAATTGCAAATTGTTTTCTTTTTTTTTGGGTCCACGGACTTGTAAAATTTTTTTCAGCTAAACCATTATATGAAACGGATAGCTTGTTTATTCAACTTCAAGTTTCTTTTTCTTTAAAGGTTGGTACGATTATTCTTCTCCGAGATACCGGACGTTAAATAAAAAAGGTACTTTTGTCTTCAATTATTGATATCTCTGTAACGAATAATCGATCGAAAAATTGCAAAGCAGTTTTGGAAACTGGACAAAACACCCTACAAGAAACGGCTACAATTTTTAGGAATTTTTTTTTCATGGTAAACATACATTTGAAAACACATGAAAAAATAAGTAATTTATCGTATTTTGGAAAATTGACGGCTAAGTTACAAATATTCATGAAATGGCTAATGTTAAGCGGGATTTTTATAGCTGAATATACCCACAAAAACTCTGTGAAGTTACAATTCAATCTAGCGAACCGTTCTTTTGTTTCAAACAATCAAACTCTTGAAGAAAATTAAAGGATCGCGTTTATTCTCGCTAAACACTTCATAATCATGATTAAAATAGAAAAACATTTTTGTTAACTTTTTAAGATTTTTACCGCAAACAACATATCGAAAAAAAATCTTGTATTTATTAATTAAATTTTCTTTGGTTTTTAAAAGTAAAGAAAATATTGAAAAGTATGTAGTATGGTCTAGAAAACAATCATGTATTACAGATTTTTTTAAATCTGCATTAAATCTTAATATTTTAATCTTTTTTCCATAACTTCACATATTCCCTAACAAGGGAATCTTTTAATCTTAAGTTGGCTTCTCGTAACAAGACCTACACTATTCGATAGCCCTTCAAAAACTATCCTAGAAACCGTTTTCAATTTTCCCAAAATGACACTTGTCACGGTGTAGCACGCGATTTCATTTAACATGTAAAATTCGGAAAACTGGACAACCGCATTGTAAGCAATGGATTGCGGCAATGAAAATGTACTCGTATGGCCGAGTGCATCTGCTCACAATTTTTTTGATTTATTTGCTTTCTCTGGTTCGACTCCCCCGAGGAACAACACGATTTTTGAAATTATTTGTGTGAAATTATTGTTTTTTGTCGTTTATATCACGTTGGAAACTCATTTGCGCGTCTAAAAAAGCTATAGGGTAAGTTCGCCGGTTGTGGGCCAGATAAAAAACAGTTTCCGTTTTCGGCCGTGGGGGTCTAGATTTATAACAGAAAGTTACAACAGGAAGTTGAAGTATTATAACGCTGGCTGTTCCAAGCATTCCTTTGCATGCTGCTCCTACTGCGACCGCCGCCTCTGCTTTGAGCACTTTCTCAAAAAAGACCACACGTGCTAAACAAATAAACATTTGCACATTTTCATTGCCGCAATCCATTGTTATAGTGCGGTTGTCCAGTTTTCCGAATTTTACATGTTAAATGAAATCGCGTGCTACACCGTGACAGGTGTCATTTTGGGAAAATTGAAAACGGTTTCTAGGATAGTTTTTGTAGGGCTATCGAATAGTGTAGGTCTTGTTACGGGAAGCCAACTTAATCTTAAAACGTTCCCTTGTAAGTTCACATTTTTCCGCGGAACATTTTGTGTGAAGTTAGGGAGGTAAAACTGTAATTCTCTTTATTCACCATAATTTAACAGTTGTTAATTTCGAGTTCTAATTTTGTTTTTTGTTAGTTCACATAAACTGTGTTTATAATATAAGTCAGTGGTATTATTTATATATTGCAGTTGATTTTAGGAATATTTGTATTTTGTCGAATATCTGCTATTCGACCGAATATTAACTTACTATTCGGTATCTCGTAAGATAATAAATTAAGACCGGATCCCGTATAGTTTGCAGGACATCTTTTTGTCTCTAATTAAAACTGTTTCTTTTATTACAGTTGTGGACAGTTATTCGTGAACGTTTAATCTTGAATATATCTGTGAAGCAAATAAGGTTATTGATGAGGACTTTTACGAGGTTTTTAAAATAGTGAAATCGTGTAAAAAAATTATAAAGAGAGCATATTTTCGGTCAAAACCTCGATACCGATTTGTATAAAAATTAAATGAAGTGTACCCGATAATATTCGCTTTTATGACCTTTCTATTTATATGTTCTAATAACATGTATTGTTCTAGGAGCAACAATTCCAGAGCATGAATTAAGATATGCTTGTATGAAATGCGCGAAAAGTTACAAAACTAAGAAGAATTTACTAAGACATTTGAAATACGAATGCGGACGGCAACGACAATTTTCATGTCATCTTTGTAATTATAAATTTTTTAGACGAGACCAATTAGGAAAACATATGCGCAGTAAAAGGAACCATTAACGATTTCATAATGTAAAACAGTAGTGGAAATATGTATATTACTCAATAAATTATTTGATTGCCATATGAAAGATGTATTTGTATGATTTTTTACTGGATATTGTCTGATTTAATTTATGTGGCTCGTATCACTTGTTAGCAACCAAAATATACACTGGCGGGCGTTTAAAACTGCACGACCGACCTAATCAACAAAATATACTATTGAAGAATATTAAAAAAAAAAGAATTATGACCAAATGACGAATGTATACAAAAGTTCGTTCTCGTACACAATTGCTATAAAATTTTGATTAAAAACAATGACTTTAAAGTGTTAAAATGCTAATAATTTTGAATAAAATTGCGGAATTGATAATGCGTTTTAAAAGGGCACGTTGGATTTTTTTTTATTTAAACCCGTTTTTTTTCAAAGAACAAGCTTTAGGACGTAATCACTGAGACTATGTCATATTATTTGAATTATTTTGACAAAAACATTTAATATTATTAAAAAAATTGTTAAATTTGTATACACTATGTGGATTGAGAATATGAATATACACTGAACGTAATGAAATAAAAACAATTTCGTTAGAAAAATTACATTTTTATAAGGTAAAACACTAAAAAATACTAAAAACCTTTTAACCAACTTGGTACATTTAAAAAACAAAAATAATGCAAATGTCGCTATAAGGCCTTTTTTGAATGGTTATACAAGTTTTATTAAACCATATAAACTGAAAATAAATAAACAAAATCCTAAATAAGCAACTTATTACAATATCAAAAATTTTTACGTTCTTATTGACGTGTAGTCTTCTGGACAACGTTTTATATTTTAATTCCCATAATTTTAGTGAACTTCGGCCAAAGTCGATCTTAGTTAGGTAGTAGAGTTGTCTAACTTTTACTTAAGAGTACCCTGAAATAATTTTTTTAAATATACTACATAACATAAATATCCCGATTTTAAAATTAGGAGTAGTCTAAGACGCGACACCTCAGTACTTTAGGGCTAGACCCGTTTTTTTTCAGAAAGCAATAAAAACGTAAATTGTTATTAAATAAGGATTGTTGAAATAATCAAAATTGTTTATTTTTAAACTAATAGTTTATTGCTTTTAACGTGTATTTATTAAATAAAATGAAACAAAATCCCGCATTCCAACTCTAACAAATGTGTAACAAAAGTATTATTTAAATTGGAATAACGATTTCTACACTACACCATGCCACCGAACGAACTATATGCTTCGCAGTGACGTCACCTGCGCGAACTTTACATCATTGTGCTTCTGAAGTAGTATACGAGTATAAGTATATCGTGAGTAGGTACTACCATTTATTATTTCACTTACAATAAAACGTTTAATGGATTACTTGTATACTTTATTTTAATAACATCCATCAAATTTTTATAGCTTTTTGGAAAAAAACTGGTTTTAAATGGAAAATATTATAACGTGCCGTTTTAAACGCACTACCGATTTCGCAATTTTATTTATAATTATTAGCAGTAGATCACTTTAACATCATTCTTTTTGATCAAAAATTTTATAGCATCACTATACGAAGCTAAAGCATCGTATATATTTGTCATATCGTCATAATTTGTTTTTTGAATACCCATAAATAATACATTTTGTCGATTTTGTGGGTCGTGCAGTTTTAAGCGCTCGTCGGTGTATGTATGTTTTTTCTATACAATTTTGACCAATTCTTGTTGAAGTTTTGACTTTGAAGCGAATAAGATATCGAACTTTGTGATTGACTATACACAATTCACAAAGGGAGCATTCTATTTTTGCGGTCTTAAACAGGATACCGATTTGTATAATAAATAATTTAGTGAATTATATGTTGATTATTTTTTCTTTTAAGACTTCTATAGGAATGTTATAACAAGTCTTTTTTTAGGTGCAACAATTCCAGGGCATAGTCTGCTTGAATTAAGATATAATTGTGTGAAATGTTGTAAAAGTTACAAACGTAGAGATCATTTAACAAGACATTTGAATTACGAATGTGAGGTGCAACACCAATTTTCTTGTCACCTTTGTAATTATAAATCTTCTAGGAAAGATAATTTGCAAAAACATTTGCGTACTAGAAGAAACCATTAAGGATTTTATAATTTAGAATAGGGGTGGCAAATCCATGACGTATTAGATCATTTGACTGTCATCTGACAGATGTATTTGTATTATTTTTTACCGGAAATTGTCTGGTTACATTTATACAACCTGTATTGCTTGTCAGCAACAAAAATATATGTATGATTTTTCAGAAAAAATCCTTTGTTAATTGAAATTTATTAAAAACTAGCTGGCCCGCCCGGCTTCGCTCGGGTATTGTGTTAAAAAAAAATATTTTTATTAAAATAAAATATCCTATATTACTGAGTGATTTTTTTGCGTAGGAAAAATGAAATTTTGAAAAAGGCAAAGCACCCAGAGGTTTTCCAAAAATTCTTAAAAACATGCTCCTTTCGATAATTTTGGCCTCCGAAACTATAAGAGTTAAACGTTTAGATTTGCACACAAAAAAGCGGTTTTTTACGATTCTGTTTGGATAAGGAATACAAATTATTGAAAATAAAACAGATGATAGGTCGAATAATTGTTTAGCACGATTGGATAAAATTACTTAGTTGCAACGCAACGCCAAAAATCGAAAACATTGTCTAAATGGGTTGAAAAATAAAAAAGTTAGCCCAACTACCACTATAAACTAAAAGAACATAAAAAAAATTTAAAAATCCGTAACCTGATCAAGTTAACAGATAAATATTAATTTTAAACCGTTTGCATGGAGTCTGCCATGATTCATTTACAAAGTGTACAGGTACAGTCAAAAACATCCAATAAACTAAAAAAATCCAATGTCCGCCTAAAATGACGACAGGTACAAATTAATTTTGGATCGTTTGAATCGAGTGTGTCATGATTTGGTCACAAAGTGTGCAGGTACAATCGAAAAATTGGAAAAAATTTTGGTCCATTTCATCCAGATTGTACATGCTTAAGATTTAATCTTAAGCGTAATCGTAATACGATTAAGATCATTCTCAGCAATATTGATTACTAATCTTAACTCGTCGTAAATAAAAGCACGAAGCAAATTTTTTTTTTCTTTTTACAATAACAATCCAACGCGTTTACATAAGAAACCCACATTTTCAAAAATCTCACGTGAGATTTGGGGTTGAATAAAATCTCGCGAAATCTCACCAAAGGGGGAGGGGGGAGGGGTCACAAAATTTAAAAAAACACCTCACGTAATTTATGGACGCCCCCTTCTTCTACTTTCTATATAAGCCAGGGGCTGCCAACTCAAATGATCACAATTGCGCGGGCCGCATATAAATTTATATATCCCCATTAGGGTGGTCCTTAACAGCCATGTTCTTATTACAAGACTAAAACTGCACATTAACGAAGATATTATTTAATAATAATCTTAAGCTATAATTTTAGATCTTATATAATTATAAAACGTTTTAAATAACGCAAACTCTCGATAAAATATTTACTTGCATAAATCTAAGAAACTGTCAAAAAATTTGACGTTTGAGATCAATCATTGCAAAAACTTAAAAACGTTTTTAGCAAAAATAATGCAATTTCCCTTTTACGCCACGTGATTTATATGCCCAACCATTACAATTTTGCATCGGTACCACTCTTGATTGCTGTTACTACAATTATTATTGCATTTTATGTAATTAAAAGGTGGCTTTTTCATTACACTGCAGTCCGGCTATTTCAAAACATATTCTCTCAAGAATCAAAATCTCGAAAATTACTATGAAATCAAAGATTAGTCTACAAAATATATACGTTATTAGAAGGCCTAATATATCTATAAAATTATAGTGTAATCATATTATTATTAGTTTTGTACATATAGGCGTTAGAAAACAAATAAACTGAACTCAAAACCTTACTTTTTGACGACAAAATCTTCAATACGTCGTATCGGCGCCGTTTATTGACGGTGAACGGTCAAATTTTTGTGGGGGATATCTGGCTAGTGTTGCTATGTTAAAATAATAATACATGAACGATTCGTATGAAAACTACCGCGTAATTGATAATGGCTTTTTGAAAACTTGGCTGTTTCATGCCACTTTCCTCCTACTGGTTGTTAATATATTAGGGCCCCCATAACGTGGTTTATCTTCAATATTACTTTCTTTAAATTATGGCAACATGTAGCATGTACTGTACTTAATTTTAATTGAAACATATCCGCTATTGAATAAAGGATTTTTCCTTTTTTCTTTATAAAAAATGACAACAGATCTAATATTAATGTTGGTATTAACTATTTTATTTTTTTTTACAGTTTGAAAAAATATTTCTCGTCACTCTAATTGCAAAAACAAACTACCTTACCCTAACAGCCCGTAGTGTATTTTTGAAATAATAATATTGCATTTTTATTGTACCTTGCAGATTTTTAACTAAACGGTTATTGTGATTTCCAAGAACTTTTTCACAGCCTCTTTCAATGGGTTTGTGTTTCAGATTTTATTTGCGTAAACATTTTTAACTATATTTTAATCAAAATAAATAAATCGAGTAGAAGAATATTTTATCTAACATATAATAAACAAATTTTAATATTATAAACACACTTTATGTATTATTATGCTCATTTTATTGTTCTAAAAATGTATTACATTATTGTATGTAGTAACTTTAAAATACAAAATTTTATGAGCTCTTCATTAATAAGTATAAAATTCTAACACGATTCGAAAGTATCAAATAGTAATATGTAATACAAAAACATAGTAATTTAAAATACTCCAAATCTTCTATATAAGCAGTTCAGTTGTGAAAATATCCGGCTTTATTTTATTTTCTTAGGATCTTAATTGGTAATAAAACGTGACTGATAAAAAAACACTCTTACAATACGATCAGTTTGTATGGAAAAATATAATTATTGTTTTTACTATTTTTCTTGAAATTTCTTCATATTTTCGCACCTATAGTTTCCTTGGACTTCTATAAATATTTCAAAACCAAAATTGGCCATATCGGCCCAGCCGTTCTCGAGTTTTAGTCAGACTAACACTCGCCAATTCATTTTTATATATAAGATTATTAATATAACTGCAGCTATGGCGTTTTTTGACGAAAGAATATCATTAAACATTAAGAACCAGATGGTGATTATGTTAAAAAGTATTGACAAAAGATGAGAAAAATTAAAACGCTTCGAAATTAAAAATATTAGAGATGTATATTACTGGAACATTGCTTCATTCGTATCGTCAAGATCACTCCAGTTTTTCAAACGATTTGGAATAAATACCGATTCTTTAAATTTAAATCCGTCTGAGTGGTACCGAAATAAAGATTACCAGAAGGGCTTGCTATTTTTATCAGAATATAAGCAATATTATACTGATACTCGAAAATCTGCAATAATTGAAAATATGAAAATGGATTAAGGCTAATTATCCAAATGATATCATATTTAATCTGTACTTTCATGTTATTATCTTTATAATTAAAAAAATATTTGTTTTATTAATTGAAAAATCACACATATTAATCACAATTCCGAGAATAACATTGTATTTGTTTATTTTGATCATAAATAAATAGTTAACAAGAAAAATTTTATATATTTTGTAGAATAAGTATTTACTTAATAATTATACTTGATAACATTAATAATTATATAATAATTAAATTTTGAGCTCGAATAACTCTTAAGCCAATAAAATTAGCGAAAAATTATAAGAGATATTTTTGTAGAGCGTTAAATTTACAATAAACATGACGCGATTTATTACTTTTAATTTATTTGACGCTGAGTTATGTAATTCTGAAGAACAAATGATATTTTTCATATGTTATTTCCGTAAGAAACTGGGGTTGGAACGCGGACTATGTTAAAGCTAATATTAAGAACTAAAATTTTCAGGGAATTTTTTTTTATCAATTCATAAGCATGGGAGCAAAGAAATTCGATAACACCCCTATTAAGGACCACCCTAATCCCCATATTAGATTTTCTCATAATTTCGACAATTAATTTTTGTATACATGGATGCACTAATAGTGTATTTTTTTAATACATTGTTTTTCACTACTTTGGACACTATAAAATAAATATATTTTGTAAAGGTGTGATGAATCTCGCGGGCCGAAGAGATGTTCAAGGCGAGCTGCATATGGCCCGCGGGCGGCATGTTGGCCATCCCTGTTTTAAGCTATACATTATTTAAAATAATGAAATCACTATACAATTAAAAAAAGTAAAAAATCGCTACAATTTTTTTGAAAATTTTGACAGGGTTGTAAATAATTCATAGTACATTTCGTTTTAGGTGCAACAATTCCAGAACATGATTCAAGATATACTTGTACGAATTGCGAGAAAAGTTACAAACGTAAGGAACATTTGATAAGACATTTGAAATACGAATGTGGACGACAACGACAATTTTCCTGTCACATTTGTAATTACAAATTTTTTAGAAAAGACAATTTAAGAGTACACTTGCGTAATAAAAGAATCCATTAACAACTTTATAATTTATAACATGGTGCAAATATATTACTCAAAAAATTATTTGATTGCCATCTGTATTTGTATGATTTTTTACCGTAAATTGTCTAGTTTGATTTATATGATTTGTATTATTTGTTAGTAACAACATATCTATTCTTTTAGAAAAAATAAATGACATAAAGGTTGTAGAAATGATGGTCTTCAATAACATATGCTTTCTAGAAAACACTTGTTTAAGAGGAAGCAGGAGTTAAAAGTTTAGCCGAGCGGATTAAGTCGCAAACTTTTTTCACTTTGACGGACCACTGCATTTGATTCTCCTTTTCAGGTAGATTCACGACAGGGGTGTCAATTATCTAAATTCTGTTGTAAAAATATTGGGTTTAAAAGAGAGAAATCTAGTATTTTGCTGTGACCTATGCAAAGGCTTGGGTTAAGTACATACCTATTTCTACATTTTGTACAGCAATAGTTTCAAAGTAGTAAATTCGAAACCTGTAAACCGGGTACTTTTATTGGTCTGACTTTATTTTGTAATAAAAAAAAAGTACACAAGTCTTCTCACCTAGCACCTTGCTTTCGTCGAGGTGGAAGTACTGTCGAGAAAGAAAAAAATTCTTATTCCTATGTAATCGATATTTTCAAATTAATTGTTATTGTTTAATTAAAATTAATCAATAAATGTAATAAATAAACTAAATCTCATCAAATTAAAATTACGGCCAAATTATAGGTAGGTACTTATATAATTTTAATAAATTATTAAAATACAGTCGATCTTCTATAAGTCGAAAGCCGATAAGCCGAATTTTTGATAGCTCGAACTCGAACCAGTTTCCCTAGGACTTGCCTATCTCAACGTTAATATTTTTATGTCAATAACTCGAAATTTAATAAATCGAATTATTTAATTAGTCGAAGCGTTTTACAATTCATTAAAATCAAGTTTACATTAGTAAATAGGTCGATGACTCGAAGTTAAATTTTACAACTTTTCTAAAAATTTCTCTACCTGAGAGAGGATTAACGACGGCTCGGTTTGGTGTTATTGATGCTTTGAAAGCTCTATCGTTAACTACGAATAAAAGGTTTATACTAGAAGAATGTTTTGACGGCGGCACTGCAATTGGATTTAAAAACTAATTTATGTTTAAATGCCTTATGAACAGTTATAAATTTTTGAGATGGTTTTACCGTTTATTTTACAAAAAAAGAAACTATTTTTGCATTTTAGTTTTTAATTTGCTAGTTATTTGTCGACTACAAAGACTAACAAATGTGTTTTACGTTCTTTATAGTTGTAACAGAGTATAACAGAAAATCTAAAAAAGTTTAATAGTTTTTCTAAAATTATTTACGTATTAACATGGAGTGTAAACGAAAATTAAAAAGTTTAACCATAAGGGAGAAAATTAATCTTATAAAAGAAGTGGAACGTGGGCTCAAAAGAAAAAAGGATATAGCTAAAGATTTTGGTATTTCCACAAACACTTTATCAACTATTTTTAAAAACAGACCTAATTGTAGCTACTGAAGATACAAATGACAAATATCAACGTTGATAAAGATTTGGAAGTTGCTGAAATTCCTAGCGATGAAAGCATTATAAGTAAAGTTCTAGAAGAAAAAAAGAAAAACTGTGAAAGTGAAAGTGAATATGAAAGTGATACAGATGTTACAGTAAACATCCCTTCAACAACTCAATTTTACAATGTATTACATACTATTTCTCTATTCCTATGTGCTCAAGAAGATGTTCTTACAGATATATTATTATCGGTAAGATCATTGGAAAAATTTGTAGAAACGTAACATTTTGGAGCAATGAAGCAAAAGACAATTTTAGATTACTTTCAATTTAATAGTAAATAATATGTAAATAACTATTTTTTTTAGGGTCTCAATAAAAATAAATAATGTTAATGATTGTAGATCAATTTTGGTTATTTTCTATAAAAAATGAATGATATATATATATACGGAAGTATTTAACTGAACTTCTTTTGGTAACGCGAATTTTTTGATATGACGAATTATTTTTGCTGTCCCTTCGACTTCAACTTATCGAGGTTCGACTGTAATTTTTTTATGAGACACATACAAGTTTATTAAATTTCCAAATTTTGGAAGAAAAATTTATTAACAAAAAGTGATAGTTTAACCCATCAACATCGAGATCATGTGGACACGTGTTTGTTTTTTACTTTAAGAAGTCCAAATCGTGTGAAATTATATTCGTGACAGAACAAAATCATTCTTATCAGCTGCAATTTTTATTTGACTAAATGACGCGCATTGCAATATTCAACGTAAGCATAACCAGTCTTCCTAAAAATCCTGTATAGCCCATTTCTCGTACGTGAAGCAAATAAGAATATTGATGAGAATTTTTTACGAGATTTTTAAAATAGTGAAATCAAGATACAATTGACAAATAAAATAATCGCTAGAACTGTTGTCGAACTTTGTGCTGCGTTGTAAACAATTCATAAAAAGAACATCCCATATTTTGGGTTCAAAACTCGATACCGTTCTGTATAATAATTAACTTAGTTATAACTAAAAATGTTCGTTTTTATGATCTTTTCATTGATATGTTATAATAACACGTATTTTTTTAGGTGCAACAATTCCAGAGCATGGATTGAGATATACTTGTATGAAATGTGAGAAAAATTACAAATATAAGGCTCATTTAATAAGACATATGAAATACGAATGTGGACAGCTACGACAATTTTCCTGTCACCTTTGTTATTATAAATTTTCTAGAAGAGATACTTTAAAAAAACATTTGCTTTCTAGAAGAAACCATTAACTATTTCATAATTTCGAACATTAAATCATTTGACAGATGTATTTGTATGATTTTTTTACCGAAAATTGTCTGGTTTCATTTTTATGATTTGTATTATTTATTAGCAACAAAAATATATCTATGATTTTTTTAGAAAAAATATTGTTTTTTTCATTGAAAATTGGCTAAAGTTATCTTTGTTTTATACACTACTGTAGAAGAAATCTTGAACAAATTAATAATTAAAACTAAAGATGAAACGGATAGTTTGGCCAGATGCCGGATAGCGAATAACCGTCATGATTCGAAACCGGACATCCGGTGGCCGAATATTCGGCGTGACGAATTAGGAAGATTGGATAGGTTCGGGCGTCAAGGTAAATATTCGTGAGTGATTGGCGAAAGCCTTTTTTCCGAAACTAGCTTTTTTTCGAAAATAAACAATATCGCTTGTTGCCAAAAAATTCAGATGATTGTCTTTCTTTTTTATTTTTTTATTTTTGTTAGCTTAAAATAAACGGTGTGTATAATATAAGTCAGTGCTATTATTTTATCTTAAAATGTTTATGTACCTATTGCAGTTGATATTATAAATTGTCGTTGTTTTTCCAATATTTGGTATCTTGCCGAATATTGCCTTACAATTCGGTATCCCGCCGGATACTGAATTAAGGCTGGACCCCGGATATCCGTTTCATCTTCAATTAAACTGTTTCTTTTATGCAGTTTTTGGACAATCTTTCTTGAACGATTGATCTTGAATATATCTGTGTAGCGAATAACAATATAGATGAGGATTTTTTACGAGGTTTTTAAAATAATGAAATAAAGATACAATTAAAAACATAAAATAATTACAAGAACTTTTTTCGAACTGTGCGATTGCACTGAAAATATTTCATAAAGAGAGCATCCCATATTTTCGTTCCAAAATTCGATATTGATTTGTTTAAAAATTAACGGAATTATACCAGATAACTATTAATCATAATGTTCACGTCCAATATCTTTTTAATATTATTTAAAATTAACAGGAATTGGACGGTCAATAAAACAACTCTTGTCAAATATATTTATTGAAACGAAACGTTGCATGTTAACTTTAAATAATACTCGGTAATGTTCGCTTTTATGATCTTTCTATTGATATATTTTAATAACAAGTATTGTTTTAGGTGCAACAATTCCAAGGCATGAATTAAGATATACTTGTGTAAGATGCGAGAAAAGTTACAAAACTAGGAAAGGTTTAATAAGACATATGAAATTCGAATGTGAACGGCAAAGACAATTTTCCTGTCATCTTTGTAATTACAAATCTTTTAGAAAAGACAATTTAGGAATACACTTGCGTAATAAAAGAATCCATTAACAATTTTATAATTTATAACATGGTTCAAATATATTATGTGGGGTAACTGTACGCAGTTTTGAGAAAATTACTTCCAGAATAAAACTGTTTTATAATTTGAAACAAATCACTTTTTATTGTCTTTCATTAGACATTTCTAAATAACAATAGAACATGAAATTTGAATTATCTTTATAATTATAAGTTATAATGATTTTTTTAATTAACACGGGAAATGCGGACACTTGCCCGCATCTATAGGGAAAGTGTCCATACGTCTTTTAATTCCGATTAGAAGGTTGTTTTGTGTTCGAAATTATTTGCTTTCTTTCTTTAGTTTTATCTTTTTTATTCTTTTCAAATTTTGGCTTATCTTTGGTTTTTGTCATACTATTTACCTTCTTCTATCAGCTTCTTAGCTGCATCAATTTGTTTTTGGGTGCAAACCTTCTGACCGGGACACTTCTTTATATATAATAAGTATACTTATTCGGCATTATAGATTTAGAAATCAACACAATATTTTACGTTAATTAAGGATTTACTGTACAGGTTTGAGCACTGCGGACACTTTACCCGCGTACATTTACCCGTTGCGTTAGAGACAATAGAAAAAGATAGTACGCGAATGTAATTTATCTGAGACGAAATCCATAAGTTTACATGAAATATTTATTAGTTTCTTCTATCTGTACATACTGTCCAATCGTAGTCAGCTCTGTTGTATTTCTGTACCACGGTGTCCTATTTGTACAAAGATTATAAGAAAATGGCTCATAACAATATTATCTGATAATTCTTGACAACACCACACTTCAAGCGCATTGACGCATTCCCTTTACTCGTCCTTCAAATGTAAACTAAATGCGATGCGATTCGGTTGTTCAGTGACAACCATAGTTGATTGCGGACACTTACACTCTGCGTATGGTTACCCCACATTACTCTACTCAAAAAATCATTTGATTGCCATCTGTATTTGTATGATTTTTTACCGCAAATTGTCTGATTTGATTTATATTATTTGTTAGTAACAAACAATTTCCATTCTTTTAGAAAAAATATTGTCTTTGTCATTGAACTTTATGTAAAATTATTTTTGTTTTATGCAGCACTGTAGAAGAAAACTTGAAGAATTTAATAATAAAAACTGTTTCTTGTACATAGTTTTGAACAGTCATTCTTGAACTTTGACCTTGAAAATATCTGTTAAGGAAATTGAATTACGAATGTGGACGACAATGACGATTATCCTGTCACCTTTGTAATTATAAATCTTTTAGAAGAGACCCTTTAAAATAACATTTGCTAACTAGAAGGAACCATTCACGAACAAAGGTGGCAAGTTTATGTCTACTTAAATCAGTTTTAACCGACTTTCAAAAAAGATAAAGGTTCTGTGTTTCACTAGTATGTTTATATGTGCGCGATGTTTTCAGAAACTACACAACCGATTTTTACGATTCTTTCACTATGATAATCTATATAGTTATGAGAAGCTCCTGGTATATAATTTTAAACCGATTAAATAAATTATTCGTCACTCTCATTGCTACGAATACAGCGAGCGTGTTCCTCATGGTTTCTAGACGTTGTCTCATTTGATCGACAATCTTGTTAACTCTGTTTTGTTGCACGCATTTGGCATTAACGTTCGGATAATCAACGGTTTACTGTATGCATATAATTTTTCAGAAACCAATATAGTTTCTCTAACTACACGGAGATAAAAACATAGGGATTTTTCCTATTTTTGCATACACGGAGAAAAAAATATCCTTATAATAAGCATACGTATCCCTATTATAGCTATCCGTTGGATAGTTATCTTTCACAAGGATACGCCGTATAGCTAATTTAGATATCCAGTGAATCCTTATTGCGGATCGTTATAGTAACGATCCGTATTACTGTTTTAGACATTCAAAAGATTCTTGTCATAGTGATTTAACGGATATGCACGGAGAACAAAATATCGTTATAATAACCATACGTATCCCTATTATAGCTATTCAAATCCTCAAATTAACTATCCAGTTACCTACACGACGGATACTGCACACGTTCACGAGAGCTTTTCGTTTGAACGCTTGAAACAAATAAACGAATCCTTATTATACGTATACTATGTAAAGCTGTTTTGATCATACTATGGATTGTCAAATTGACTTATAAATATCGTTAAATTAGACATTCGAATCCTTGTCAGAACAATACGTCAATTGGGTATACGTTAGATAGTTATATTAAGGATATTTTTTTCTCCGTGTAGGAAAAATTCCTATGTCTCATAGGAATTTTTCCAATGTTAACATAGGAATTTTTGCTATGTTAACATTTGACCTTTTTCCGACGGAATATAGGGGGAAAGTGGCATGAAACAGCCAGTTTTAAAGAAAGGGATAAATAATATAGAAGGACATAAATAAATCAATTTTTTTTTTAATCTGTAATTGTTCATGCATTTATGTACGTAATGTCATAAAACATTTTCAAAATTAACGATATTTTTCGACTTCTAATCATTTATAAAAAAAATAAAATTTGGCTTTTTCATAACCTATAGGTATTGAAACAGCTAACCCAAGTTTTAAAAAAGTCATGTTCTTATTACAAGATTAAAACTGCACATAACGAAGATATTATTTAATAACAATCTTAAGCTATAATTTTAGATCTTATATAATTATAAAACGTTTTAAATAACGCAAACTTTCGATAAAATATTGACTTACATAAATCTAAGAAACTGTCAAAAAATTTGACGTTTTAGATCAATCATTGCAAAAACTTAAAAACGTTTTTAGCAAAAATAATGCAATTTTTCTTTTACGCCACAGGATTTATATGCCCAAGCATTACAATTTTGCATCGGTACTACTCTTGATTGCTGTTACTCCAATTATTATTGCATTTTATGCAATTAAAAGGTGGCTTTTTCATTACACTGCAGTCCGGCTATTTCAAAACATATTCTCTCAAGAAACAAAATCTCAAAAATTACTATGAAATCAAAGATTAGTCTACAAAATATATACGTTATTAGAAGGCCTAATATATCTATAAAAATATAGTGTAGTCATATTATTATTAGTTTTGTACGTATAGGCGTTAGAAAACAAATAAACTGAACTCAAAACCTTACTTTTTGACGACAAAATCTTCAATACGTCGTATCGGCGCCGTTTATTGACGGTGAACGGTCAAATTTTTGTGGGGGATATCTGGCTAGTGTTGCTATGTTAAAATAATAATACATAAACGATTCGTATGAAAACTACCGCGTAATTGATAATGGCTTTTTCAAAACTTGGCAGTTTCATGCCACTTTCCCCCTACGCAAATTGAAGCTTTTGCACGTATGGGAACTTATGTTCCACCCAAAACATTAGAGGTTGGGCAGCGGGAAGATTTCAAATTCAAAGGTAATCGTCAAGAACTAAAAAATATTTCTGTTACCATTGAAATGATTCCTTTGGCATTAGTTTTGACAAAAACGATGGAAAAATTCAATTCATTAGTGCACATAAGGGATTTTCAAAAAGTAATTTCAGAGAGCCATGGAATTTTGATGAATTTGGTACAAGGATCAGAAATATCTGCAAAATTTGAAAATAAGTTCGTTTTGCCGTTAGAAATTTCGTTCGATGAATATGAGCCAAATAATCCTTTAGGTAGCCATCGCGGGATTACAAAGATTGGCGCGGTTTATGCCAGAATATCATGTTTACCTGAGTTCATGCAATCTAAATTGGAAAATACATATATCTTACAAGGGAACCACAAAACATTGCAGTAAACGAATCCGGCTATTATTGGTATCAGTCGATAGCCCCAGAAGCCCTGATCATCACCATAGAAAGCATTTGCTGCGGAAATGAGCCATAACGGCACAAGAAGTCTTCAAAGTTATACGACAACTACAAACTGTCACTCATAGGTGGCGCTCATCACATATTTATATAATGATATTTATTAACCCGAGTCTATAAATTACAATTAAGTAATTATTATCCTTCTAAAATAGAAATATATTAACGTTGCAATTGGATTTAATGATTTTAATTGTTATTCTTGTATGTATATCGTTTTCAGGAAATTAAAAGCATTGTGTTTGTGCACAATTATAAATCTTGTGTGGCACTTTTTAGATTTTTTTAGATTTAAAAAAATAGCTATAAAGTATTCAAATTCAATTAAGTTTAACATTTAAATTTATTAACTAACTAGCTGGCCCGCCCGGCTTCGCTCGGGTATTGTGTTAAAAAAATTGTTTTTATTAAAATAAATATCCTATATAGCTGTTTAGCCCGGCTTCGCACGGGTATTGCGAATTTCGAAGTAAAAACTATTTTTTTTCAAAATAAACTATAGCCTATGTCAGGGGTTCCCAATCTTTTTTACACTGGGACTCCCTTTACAGGTTGTAACTTTGCGACGCTTTTCAAAAAGAATATATTTAATGAATTTATTTCTTATTTTTATTTAATTATAGCTGGCCCGGCGAACTTCGTACCGCCTCAGAATTGAATAATGTGTCGAATTCAATAACTAAAAATTAGCAGAAAAAAAAAATAAAAAAATAAAATAAAATATGTATACACTATTTTCACAAAAAATACATATACTTGCCAATTTTCATGGTTATGGGTTGAACGGTGTTGGAGTGAAACAATAACATATAAATATATATCTATATGTACAGTAGCGCCCAAAAGTGAGTGCCGAAACCGTTTTTCACGCATAACTTTTTGCAATCTCGGCCAATTTACTTTAAATTTCAGTATATTGTACAGTTTGATGTTGGAAAATATTATTAATAGTTAACTGTTGCGCAGATACGGTATTTTAGGTTATGTTCCATTTCTACTGCAATAGTCATTTTTTACATATTCCGCGCCGTCACATTATTGGTTTTTTCTTGAATATTTGGGTTATTTTTTTTGTGTTCAGTAACAATTGACCAAGTTTTAACAATGCCAAGGGTTGAAACTTCTCCAGCCATTCGAAAAGCAATTATAGATATGAAAAACTCTGGCATGAAGGCAGCTGCCATTTCAGGGATTCTAAAGATGCCAGCTCGTACTGTCTCAAAATTATTCAAAGGTTTGATCAGAGAAATTCTGTTGAGAATGAGAAAAGAACTGGTAGACCACGTGTTACTTCTTTCCGGCTGGATACACGCATTGTTCGTCGCTCCAAAGCGGATCCGATTCTCTCAGCTGTGGATCTGGCAGCAGAATTCAATCAAAGTGAAGGTCTAAATATTAGTCGAATGACAGTTTCCCGAAGAATGAGTGATGCTGGATTGAATGGCAGACGTCCAGCTAAAAAACCTTTCATCAAACTCAAGAATCGAAAGGATTTCGTAGATTTTGCAAAGCGGCACTTGCATTGGACAGCAGCCGAGTGGAGTCAAGTACTTTTCACAGATGAATCTAAGTTCAATCTATTTGGAAGCGACGGAATACAATACATAAGACGTCCTCCTGGAGAAAGATACAATTCAAAATACATAAAACCGACAGTAAAACATGGAGGTGGATCAGTTATGGTTTATGGAGCCTTCTCTCGTAATGGCATGGGCCCCATCATTAAAATTAACGGAATAATGACTGGCCAAAGTTACAAAGATATGCTGACTAATGTCGTCTTACCATGGGCCCATACAAATATGCCTCCTAGATGGATTCTACAACAGGATAACGATCCTAAGCACACCTCCTCGATTGTCAAGACTTCATTGCAGCAGCAACAAATCAGGATTCTTCAGTGGCCCAGTCAATCTCCCGACCTCAACCCGATAGAACACTTGTGGAAAGAGCTGGCAAGACGTTGTCGAAACAAAAACATTAAGAATAAAGATGAAAAATTTGCCGAATTGGACAAGGAATGGAATGCAATGCCTGATTCAGTCTTTGAAAATCTTATTGATTCAATGCCATCTCGCTGTCAGACAGTTATAAAATCTCGTGGTTTCCCAACTAAGTATTAGGCATTTTTATGATTATAAAATTGTTTTAGTGTATTGTTATACAGTTATTTTTCATTAAATCGTTCTTAGTGTTCTGTTCTGAAAAATGCGTTTTTTACACAAATAAGTCTGAGCTCGTTTAACTTTCGTAAATTTTTGTTTATCACGTTTTAAACATAATAATTCTTTTTCTCATACAAAACTGTATAACATACTCAAAAATGAAGTAAAATGGCCCATATTTTAAAAAGTTCTTCTCGAAAAATCATTTAGGCACTCACTTTTGAGCGCTACTGTATATACAAATACAGTAGACGCCACTTAATGTGATCACGGTTAAAGTTATCAACCGCTTAGTGTGTTCAAACTGTCTTTGAATCGGTCCACCCAATACAAAAGCATTACAATTTGTTCGTTTATTATTATCAATATTTCGTTTATTGTTATAAATGTTGAGTCCATTAGGCATTAGGACAGCGTTTTCCAAACTATATGTAACCTCCCCGCCCTTCTAAAATACTTAATCATATGACGCACTGCTCAGTTTGACAACGTTGGATTAACCAATTTTCTAAATATGAGGAAAAAAATTATATAATAGATTTGCTTTAAATTTCTACGGGACATTTCTATAGGCCCCAAATCCACATAGCCGGAGCCATTCTTACCTGCTTCTCCTTCAACACCGTAAATTTTTACGAATTTCTCGAGAAATTAAAAGTTGAAATTTCAGGTACGTTTTGTAGCACAAAAGTTTACGTTTAAAAAATTGTAACGCCGTTATTTGTAAAGGGACCTTTAAAAACTATACAAATACGGATTTGCCAGAGTTTTCCGCTTCCGACAGGTGCAAAAAACCATAGGCGTGCTATTTGAAATTATCGAGAAAAACGATTTCGAAGGGACCGTCTTCTAATTATTTTTTCTAAATTTTCAATTTGATAAATCGTAGCTCGGTTATTTGTGAAGGAATCTTGAAAAACTTTTCAGATTCTGAAAGCCCGTTTATCATCGTGTAATATAAGCTAAAAAAATCAACTACCTTACCCTAACAGCCCGTAGTGTATTTTTGAAATAATAATATTGCATTTTTATTGTATCTTGCAGATTTTTAACTAAACGGGTATTGTGATTTCCAAGAACTTTTTCACAGCCTCTTTCAATGTTTCAGATGTTATTTGCGTAAACATTTTTAATTATATTTTAATCAAAAAAAATAAATCGAGTAGAAGAATATTTCATCTAACATATACCTAATAAACAAATTTTAATACTATAAACACACTTTGTGTATTATTACGACCATTTTGTTGTTCTAGAAGCATTTCTAAAAATGTATTACATTACTGTATGTAATAACTTTAAAATAAAAAATTATTTGGGCTCTTCATTAATAAATATAAAATTCTAACACGATTCGAAAGTATCAAATAATAATATGTAATACAAAAACATACTAATTTAAAATACTCCAAATCTTCTATGTAAGCAATTAAGTTGCGACAACATCCGGCTTTATTTTATTTTCTTAGGATCTTAATTGGTAATGAAACGTGACTAATAAAAAAACACTTACAATACGATAAGTTTGTATAGGAAAATAAAATTGTTGTTTTTACTATTTTTCTGGAAATTTTTTCATATTTTCTCACCTATAGTTTCCTTGGACTTCTACAAATATTTCAAAACCAAAATTGGCCAAATCGGCCCAGCCGTTCTCGAGTTATAGGCAGACTAACACACGCCAATTCATTTTTATATATAAGATTAGTAATTTTAATAATTGGTATAAAACTTTTGCCTAATAACTAAAAACGTAGAAACAGGTTGACTATAAACCATTAAAATTGTTCTGATTCAACAAAATACTATTCTTTAACAATATGAAAGTGCTTATTGAATCACTAAAAACGTAGAAACATGTTGACAATTTTTGAACTCAACCACAGCAAAAAATTAAATCTTTAGAAAGAAAATAGATCAAAACAATATATAAACAAATTACCTATTTATCAAATAAAAGTTACGTTTTGCTAAGTCCATGGTAACTTGATGTAATACGGTTTATTTTTGAATTGATGTTGCATTGTTTCAAAACTAAAGTATCTGTCAGAAAAATTGTGTCTGTTTTGTGTGAATTATTTGTTTCTCTTTTCCGAAATAATTTTTTCGAATAGTGCTTTTTTCTTTGTGTTATACTTTTCTATTTCTTATATTTTACTTTGCTCTTGTTCTTGTTCTTTATTACAGTTGTTTTCACAACTTTTTTGGTGGTTTTCGTGCGTTTCTATTTTTTCATTTTTCCTTACTATTACTACTGGTAATGGCTACAATTGAAGGAGTAACTCGAGCACTCCTAGAACTTTTACCAAGTCCAAGTGATACTTCAACTTCGGCAGATAAAATAATTGCAAAAAGAACTTTTCAATTTATTAAGTTTTTTCTTGAAACTGGTATGCAGGACCATGTTACGATCTCTTCCGGGGGTATAGTTGAGGAACTCTTTTTTGATCCAACATACTGCCCACAAGCGGAACCAAAGTCTTTTTCATCAACCTGTTCCGAAATTTCCCCAGCTAAAAAAAATTTAAATTATTGAATCATTTAAAGAAGGTGGAACTTCCGGAGTTGCAAAGCTTCTGAAGAAGAAGAACTGTCCTTATAAAAGGAGAAAACTAGAAATGTGGAGAAAACAGTTGGATGAAGGAAGATCCCGAAACAACAAACTGGAACTTGTAAAAGAACACGTGAATACAATGTTTATGGCTGCAAGACGTTTAACAAAAGTTGTTCTTACGTCTCATCTTAAAACTTGGGCTTTAGTAAAAGCCAGAGAATTAGAATTGCATTCGTTTAAAGCGTCCGAGAGTTGGTTGGTAAACTTTAAGAAAGAACAACTTATTAGCTCTAGAAAAGTAACAAAATACTTTACAGCAAAACAAATTCAGAATTTGGAAAACGACTCTGAATTTGACAAAAAACTTAACTTTGTGCTGGATGTTAAAGACACAATATTAAAGTAATAATATTCCATTGTGTTATGTTTGGAACCTAGACCAGAGTGGATACAACTATGCAGTTCAAACAAATAGTACTCCATCTACTACTGGAGAAAGAAATACTATATCACTTATAGAAAACAGGAACAAAATGACCCATTCGTACAGTGTTCAAACTGTAATTGCGGCTGATGGAACAATTAAAGGCCCTCTTCATATATGTTTACAAGAAATTACTGTATCTTCCTTTGGGCCTAAAATATCAGAAGTGGTACAAAATTTCGTATCGACATTTAAAGATACAATGGTAACGTCGTCCAAGTCTGGAAAATTCAGCACTCAAATTGTACTTTTACTGTTGGACTCATGGACAGGACAATCTGGGCAAGAAGCACAAGAAATACAAAGACAGTATCCCAATCTTTTAATAAAATTTATCCCACCTGGAACTACGGATCAGCTACAACCAGAAGACGTATACTTCTTTAATCAATGTAAAAAATTTTGGAAAAGTCTCGCTGTACATGTTCGATTATTCCATCCGGATATGGACATTACTGATAGAATGTCAATTTTAACCACGCAGATTCACATTAGGGATCAACTGATGTCTTCCGTATTTCAAGACATGATTCAATATGCATGGGTAAAGCCATAGAAACGGAGAAACGGATACTCACCATTTCCAAAACGTTAACGACGTATGCTTTTATCCACTTCGGGCTAATTCGGAATGTTATTATTCGTCAACAAGCAATTTGTGCAAGCCGGCTTTCATTTGCTGTAGCCACTGTTTAAAAAATTTGTGTATTGTTCACTTTTTCAATAAGCACTTACATATTGCTAAAGAATAGTATTTTGTTAAATTAGAACAATTATAATGGTTTATAGTCAATCTGTTTCTACGTTTTTAGTTATTACGCAAAAGTTTTATACCATTTATTAAAATTATTTATTTATTTATTTAAAAGGAAAGCGACCCTAGAACAAGTGTTCCTTAAGGGCCGTAAAATATCAATATATACATAGTGAGTATTAAAATTAATATAATAATAACAAAATCAGAATAACATTAAACACAATAAGACAATAAGGAAAATAAAAATGTTAATTTTGACTATACTATTAATATTGAATCTGAACAACTTAAACGTCTCTATCAAAAAACCAACGGTAACATGCAGATTTAAATTCTGTTAAAATAACTAAGGCAACAAGTTCTGATGGTAGCTTATTCCATGTCTTTATAGCTGTTAACAAAAACGAACGTTCATAACTAACTGTTCTGAATCTTGGTTGGTAAAACACATCATTCTTACGCTCAGCGCGATCTCTAATGGATAACATAATTTGAAAGTTATCATGGAGCAGCTTATCATGATGTAAATGCAACATCTTATACACCTGGCACATAATCAAGAATTCTCGCCTGCTCTGCAAAGTCAACCAGCCAAGCCTACGCCTGTAGGGAGTGATATGATTCGACTTCGACACACCGTAAATAAATCTAATGCACGCATTACACTTTCGTTGCAATCTTTGTTGAAGTCTACCAGAGATGTTAGTATAAACAGCACTACAGTAGTCAAATATTGGCAGTATCAGCGCAGTAACCAGTCTTCTACGCATCTCAGTATTTAATACACCACTATTCATCTTTAGACGCGCTAAGCATCCCATAGCCTGATTACTGACTGACACTATCTGCTCATGCCATGACAGAGTACTGTTTATTATAACACCAAGGTACTTCATAGAAGTAACATACTCAATTGGTACCCCATTTACTACAACTTTTAGTGCATTTAAACACGCTGAATCTTTCACATGTTGCGGACTTCCAAAAATGCAAGCCTTTGTTTTACTTGCATTAAGCCTAAGTAAGTTGTTACAACACCAAGCCTCTATCTTCAAAATAGTATCGTTAATGCACTCAACAGACTGCCTAATTTCAGATATTTTACAGGTATTATAAATCACTAAATCATCAGCATAAAAAATATGATTGCAGTCAATAAGCTTACCAAGGTCAGTCACAAACAAGGTATATAACATTTAAATGTTAAACTTAATTGAATTTCAATACTTTATAGCGTAATTTTTAAATCTAAAAATCTAAAAAGTGCCACACAAGGTTTATAATTGTGCACAAACACAATGCTTTTAATTTCTTGAAAAAGTTGTACCATCAAGAATAACAATTAAAATCATTAAATCCAATTGCAACTTTAATATATTTCTATTTTAGAAGGATAATAATTACCTAATTGTAATGTATAGACTCGGGTTAATAAATATCATTATATAAATATGTGGTGAGCGCCACCTATGAGTGACAGTTTGTAGTTGTCGTATAACTTTGAAGGCTTCTTGTGCCGTTATGGCTCATTTCCGCAGCAAATGCTTTCTATGGTAATGACCAGGGCTTCTGGGGCTATCGACTGATACCAATAATAGCGGGATTCGTTTACTGCAATGTTTTGTGGTTCCCTTGTTAGCTTTATTTAATTGTCTAGATGTTAAGTCGTTAGGATTTGAAACCATTTTAAAAGATGTAATTGATGAATTGAGAGATTTACAAAGTGAGGGAGTATGGGTCAATTTTAATGAAAATAAAAAAAAAAGTTTATTTTACTATTGCGGTTTTGGGTGACAATTTAGGCGTACACAGTATAAATGGATTTGTTGAGTCTTTTAAAGCAAATTTTCCCTGCATATTTTGCTACTCTCATAGAAATAATTTAAATCTTATAAATAATGAAGAATTTTGTCCCATGAGAATAGAAGAAAGTTATAAAGAGGATCTTACTACCAACAATTTTTACTATGTTAACATAGGAAAAATGCCTATGTTAATATTGGAAAAATCCCTATGTTAACATTGGAAAAATCCCTATGTTTTTTTCTCCGTGTAGACTTTATATAAGATTTTCTTTTTTTAATACAATGTTCAACAGTGCTTTTTGGCCTTTGTTCTTGAATATTTCCGTGAAGCAAATAAGACTTTTCAGGGGTTTTTCAAAATAACGAAATCTAGCCGTGACGGATGGCTTATACCGTTTAAAGTAGGTTTTACTCTGATTTAATTCAAGTTCTGCAATAAATAAAAAAATTAGGTTCATTTTCAGCTTATTAACTTATTTTAATCTAAGGTTAATCCCAGAATACAGGCTTAAATGTGCGAAAATAAATCTAAAATTGAACCATTCTTATTGGTTTCGAAAACTAAAGTAAAACTCAAATCATTCTTTGTTTTAAAATGTGATTTAATAGTTTACAATCGATTATTGGAAAGAATTATACTTTTTTCATTATGGTTTATTTTTGGTTTAATTGAGATTTATTTGATCATTAATTTAAATTGTGTTTAAAATATGTTTTTGAGATATACTTAAATTTTTTTCATATTGGTTTTTTTCTGTTTAATACTGGATTATTTTAGTTTGGGTGTAACACAAATTTAAAATTAGATTTTATTCGCACATTTAAACTGTTTAATTGGGATTTATACGCAATTATTCGAATCCGCCAGGGACATATTAAAAAAGACAATGAACGATACAATTTTTTTTGAACTATGGCTGAGCTATAAACATCTAATGAAGGGACCATCTTATTTTATTGGTTCAAAAATTGATACTGTTATTTATACGAATTGGCTGAATTTTGTCCCGATAATGTTCGTATTTATGATTCTTTTATAGATATGTTATAATAACACCTGGTTTTTTAGGAAACGCAATTCCAGAGCAAATACTGTATGCATTAAGATACAAGTGTGTGCAATGCACTAAAAGTTACAAACAGAAAAGTCAGTTACGGAGACATTTGAAATACGAATGTAGACGGCAACCACAGTTTTCCTGTTACCTTTGCGATTACAAATGCTTTAGAAAAGACGTATTACGACAACATATGTTTACTAGAAGAAACCATTAGGAATTTCATAATTTAGGGCAGGGAGTGGCAAATTTATGGCTCAGTAATTTATTTTATTATCATATGGAAGATAGTTTCGTATAATGTTTTACCAAAAATTTGATGACTATATTTGTATGTCTCATAGTAGTTTTGAACAAAAAAGCGTTAGTTTGATTTTGTGAAAAATAATAGTGTTTCTCTAATTGAAAATGAATAAATTCTCACTATTTGATTACTTAAATTAGAATATAAATATTTATCGAAGAACATAAATTATCTTTCTTTTAGTATATTTTCTTGTTAAGTATAGATATAAGTATGTTTTGTTGTTGTTTGGTTTGTTATTAATAAAGAACTATTTTTGTAAATTATTAGTAGAATGTGTCTATATTAAAATCCTCTAAATTTTGAGGTTGTTTAAGTTTTTTTTTTTAAATTAATTGATTAAAAACTTTAGTTTTAAGAATGTAACGCACAAATTATAACTAATCGTATGCATTTTTAGGTGAAACACGACATATTTGTTACCAATGTGAAAAAAGCTACAAGAACAGAAAACATCTACTAAGACATTTGAAATTTCAATGTGGAAAGAATCCGAAATTTTTTTGTAAATATTGTGATTATAAATGCTTCAGAAAAGATAATTTAAAACTACACATGCTCAGCAAAAAAAAGCATCCGGAAATCTATGGTTATTAATTAAATATAATATTTGCTATTGGATGAATTTAAACTTAAAAAAAAAGAAATAATATTAAAGCGAAGAACAGATATTCGCGATCGTGATCACGATTACGACAGCGATAGCGATGGCGATAGTGAACGCGTTGGAAAGTAAACACTCATGCGCGATAGCGACCTATAACATCAGTTGAAAACAGATATAACGAATTAACTGACGCATTAATTGATTTATATTACACTCAAAGTAATGAAGTGTACGAATCCCCGATGGCCAAAAATCTTAAAGTAATTAGTAAACGTTCTGTAGATGTGACTGCTTTTCTAGAATTAGTGTCTGATTTTTTAATTTTTGGTCCAAAAAGATTGAGCAGGCATTCGAAATTAGAGTTAATCATATGAAGAAAGTTTCTAAATTGCCCATCTTAAATACGTCCTGCTTACAAGTCATCTCTTCTCTAAGTATTTAATACCTCAATCCATCCATGTGTTTTTTTCTTTGTGCCTTCGTTCTACCCAATATTTATGCTTCCTTTTCTTTTTGATTACAATAATAAACGCTGCGGCTGTCATCATAATATCGAGGCTGACGACATTTTGTCAACTAAATAGTTTTCGTGGAGACAGATAGTTGGCAATTGAAATGCTCCTCAAATTGTTGATGATTAATTCAATCCGGTGTAGACAAAATGAAAATAAAACCTGGTGACTTTCTGAAGAATTGTAAACAGTTGAAAGCACGGAAGTTGCCAACTATTCTAGTGGAAACGCACTTTAACAAATAGCAACAAGTAGATATGCGGTTTTCTGAGAAACGCTTGATAGCTATCTCTACCGCTATCGCGATCGTAATCGCGAACGCATATACAAATTTTCTATCACGATCACAGTTTATTGGTAAACCAATGAGTCCGCACTTACTTGTTCAGCTTGTTAGCGATACACTGACATTTTGCAGCGTTCGATCGCAAAATAATCTGCGATACAATTCAATCTGCGTTCAGACGCTGCAGGTTGAAGTCAGTTAAAGTATAAACAGTTTAACGGAAAATGTTAAAAAACACAATATACTATTTGATCTGGCTCGACTTGATTATAACAATGTCCGATTACAAATATAAAATGAGATAAAATTGCTAAAGACATGAAATTAGGAATTTCTGTTGGTAAGTGCCGACTGATTTTATAAATTATTTTTTCTAATGTAGTATACCTACAAGCTAGTAACAACTTAGTACATGTAAGTAGAGTAAGATTCATCTCGGAAGACACCAAGCTGCGCGTGGCGCGTGACTTTTTATACTATCCTAACTAAAATATTAGGCTGTTATACAGTTGTCTACACCAAAAATACAATTTGTCAAAATAATAATTCAAAAGACAAAATTTTTACAAAATAGTAAAATTAATATATATAACTCATGACCTTTTAATAACCAAAAATGTTTTAAATAATTTTTATTTTCTTAGAAAAAAGTAAATCTTAATTAAAATAAATAAAAAAAAAGCATGCAATATACAACATAATTGTTATAATTTAAAAAAATTGAATAACAACCCGGGTTTGGTCTAATACGATAGTCCTCTTTTTCGAACTGGATTTCTAGCGTTTCTTCTAGGAAAACAGACAATATATGCTAATGCACACAATTTGCAACCTGAAAATAATGTTATTTACTAACAATTATTACTAAAATGCTTCATACTTACACCAAAATAGACAGTAACTCTCAGATAGCTTTGAAAAAAGCTGTTTTATTAAAAAAAGGTTAGAGCACAAGGAAGAAAATAACAATACACAAAAAAATCACACGATATCAACGACACAAACGACTATCGGTAAATGACAAAATTTCAGTTGATGTTTGTGGGACTGTCAGTACATAAGAAAAATATATTCATCTCTTTCTTTATTAGAGGTATTTCTCTCTTTATGACTAGAATTGTGTTTTGCTCAGGTGTCTTTGCTGTTGAATCTTACTCTAAAAATTTTTTTGTCTGCTGAAAGCCAAGTTTACTGTTCTTCCATCAACCGGCAAGTTATCAAATACTTGTATTGACCTCTCGTTATTATTTTTAATGTATTCTATTAACTGCATATTATTAGCTTTTATTTATAACTAGCTGGCCCGCCCGGCTTCGCTCGGGTATTGTGTTAAAAAAAATTGTTTTTATTATAATAAATATCCTATATAGCTGTTTAGCCCGGCTTCGCACGGGTATTGCGAATTTCGAAGTAAAAACTATTTTTTTTCAAAATAAACTATAGCCTATGTCAGGGGTTCCCAATCTTTTTTACACTGGGACTCCCTTTACAGGTTGTAACTTTGCGACGCTTTTCAAAAAGAATATATTTAATGAATTTATTTCTTATTTTTATTTAATTATAGCTGGCCCGGCGAACTTCGTACCGCCTCAGAATTGAATAATGTGTCAAATTCAATAACTAAAAATTAGCAGAAAACCAAAAAATAAAATAAAATAAAATATGTATACACTATTTTCACAAAAAATACATATACTTGCCAATTTTCATGGTTATGGGTTGAACGGTGTTAGAGTGAAACGATAACATATAAATATATACCTATATGTATATACAAATACAGTAGACGCCACTTAATGTGATCACGGTTAAAGTTATCAACCGCTTAGTGTGTTCAAACTGTCTTTGAATCGGTCCACCCAATACAAAAGCATTACAATTTGTTCGTTTATTATTATCAATATTTCGTTTATTGTGATCAATGTTGAGTCCATTAGGCATTAGGACAGCGGTTTCCAAACTATATGTAACCTCCCCGCCCTTCTAAAATATTTAATCATATGACGCACTTCTCAGTTTGACAACGTTGGATTAACCAATTTTCTAAATATGAGGAAAAAAAATTATATAATAGATTTGCTTTAAATTTCTACGGGACATTTCTATAGGCCTCAAATCGACATAGCCGGAGCCATTCTTACCTGCTTCTCCTTCAACACCGTAAATTTTTACGAATTTCTCGAGAAATTAAAAGTTGAAATTTCAGGTACGTTTTGTAGCACAAAAGTTTACGTTTAAAAAATTGTAACGCCGTTATTTGTAGAGGGACCTTTAAAAACTATACAAATACGGATTTTCCAGAGTTTTCCGCTTCCGACAGGTGCAAAAAACCATAGGCGTGCTATTTGAAATTATCGAGAAAAACGATTTCGAAGGGACCGTCTTCTAATTATTTTTTCTAAATTTTCAATTTGATAAATCGTAGCTCGGTTATTTGTGAAGGAATCTTGAAAAACTTTTCAGATTCTGAAAGCCCGTTTATCATAGTGTAATATAAGCTAAAAAAATCAACTACCTTACCCTAACAGCCCGTAGTGTATTTTTGAAATAATAATATTGCATTTTTATTGTATCTTGCAGATTTTTAACTAAACGGTTATTGTGATTTCCAAGAACTTTTTCACAGCCTCTTTCAATGTTTCAGATTTTATTTGCGTAAACATTTTTAATTATATTTTAATCAAAATAAATAAATCGAGTAGAAGAATATTTCATCTAACATATAATAAACAAATTTTAATACTATAAACACACTTTGTGTATTATTACGACCACTTTATTGTTCTAGGAAGCATTTTTAAAAATGTATTACATTACTGTATGTAATAACTTTAAAATAAAAAATTATTTGGGCTCTTCATTAATAAATATAAAATTCTAACACGACTCGAAAGTATCAAATAATAATATGTAATACAAAAACATACTAATTTAAAATACTCCAAATCTTCTATGTAAGCAGTTAAGTTGCGACAACATCCGGCTTTATTTTATTTTCTTAGGATCTTAATTGGTAATAAAACGTGACTAATAAAAAAACACTTACAATACGATAAGTTTGTATAGGAAAATAAAATTGTTGTTTTTACTATTTTTCTGGAAATTTCTTCATATTTTTTCACCTATAGTTTCCTTGGACTTCTACAAATATTTCAAAACCAAAATTGGCCAAATCGGCCCAGCCGTTCTCGAGTTATAGGCAGACTAACACACGCCAATTCATTTTTATATATAAGAAGATAATTACACTTTTTTGATTTCTGCGTACCGCCCACTGAATAGAAGTACTAGTTTAACAACGGCGCGATTTTAGGCCACTATCGTTTATATGTGTTTGCTTTCCAATGCGATCGCTATCGCATTTTTGATCGCGATCGCGTATTTGTGTTCTTCACTTTACACCGACTGGACGTCTTTGGGGACGTCTGACAGCCAGTAAAAACTTATCAAGATGTCTGGCGGTATTTCTCAATTTTAATTAAATATCAACTTTATTGTTTCAAAGATTCAAGGCACCTACAGTTTTACGTGGGTTGTGAACCACGCCAATTTCTAGGGAAATTTTCGAGCAGTTTTACTCTTGCCAGGTGCTCAGCCTTGCGGGGAAAACGCCTAAACCTGATACAGGTATAAAAAGGCGCCAACAACAACAACTTTATTATATAGAAATATCTAGAGGTATAAATGACTTTAATTATGCAAGTTTACATTTTAACAATTGCAAAGAACTTAAAGGTGATTTTATAATTGCTAATTGTCTGCCATATCATGGGATTCTTCAATAGTTTCTACTATTTATGGATAATGTTTTTATACAAAATTTAAGCGTTAAGTAAATTGTTCGCTATCTCGCACTCTAGAAGTATTACTAATATGTGTATTGTTATTAAAATTAGCAAATCAGTTTATGTCAAAATTTACAAATGTAAATACTGAATACATAATTCAAACATCCATTGGGGAAATCGGGATAATGGTGCCACTTTAAAGATATTCTCGTTATAACATTTATTTATGAAAAAATTATGTTTTTTGCATATGTCCTGCTCTCGAGTGTTAGCTTTAGATTGGTGTACTCAGGTAACAAGAATTTGTTAGATCTTGAGCTTTATAATAAAAAATATAGATTTGTTCGATAATGGCGCCATGCGATGGCGTTATAACGCCACTGCTTGAAATAAGTTAACTTTCAATAATATAAAATTAAACTTTAAGTACTATGTATAAGAATTTGTTTCGAAGTGGTAAGGATTGAGGGCAATCGCGCCATTCCTGTGGGTGCTGTATCGTAGACGAGACATTTTTTCAAGCACGCAGAACATGTCTGATAAATAGCGTAACAGTGATGTAATAAAATCAATGCATTCATTAACTAATACATTTTCTGAAAATATAAATTAATCTCTGCAGAACGTTTAATAAATGTATTGCAAATTTCTTCCTTTTTTGAGGCCCCTTTATATTAGATTGGAACTTGCAAAAAATTTAAATCAGAAAATAGAGAAGCATTTATTGATGCACAGCTACGATCTTTGTTTTTTCTTGATATATTTAGATGAAAATGTGAACTAAAATATTAAATTCAAAGTAAAACATTTATATTTTATATGTTATGGTGTGGCGCCTTTACTTCGGTCTCTCTTACTAATTGTTAATTATTTTAAATTTATGTATGTGTAGAGTATGGTGTAATATAAAAATAATCTGAACGTATTATTTATGGGAATTCCCATCATCCATCCAACACTGTATAGTTTTACGAAGGAATATTTTGAAGCTAAAATTTGGGACCAAATTCGATTTTGAGATAACTACAACTACATTTTTTTTATAATCTACTTTATGTTTGCTATCCATTAATACGTCGTAACCTCAAAAATTACTTTTTTTCAGGAGAACTTAAAAACGTTTAAATATTTTACTCATTGATTGACATGCAGAGTTGTAGATCAACGAATTGTCATCTTTAATAAATCTGTATGGATTACTAGTCATAATTCTTCGTGTAGAACGTGACTTGTATGCTTACAAGATACATAATCTCGAAAAGCTTTATTTTGTATGTTTGTAGGTTACGAAGTGTTAGTGCTTCACAATCGATTAATCTTTTGTCCAAATTGTGAGTTAATTCTGTCCATAAAAATATTCTTTTTAATGTAAATCCCTTCGCATTTTATAAGTCTTATGATATACCTTTGTTAAATGGTTGCTGATTGTTATGTGTATTTTTTATTCTGTTGGTATTTAGATTTCTACTACAGTGGCAGTTATAGAATTCACCCAGTTATTGAACAAAAAATTGATGTCGAATTGTTCATGTATATGTTATTTTTTTTGAAGTCGGAGTTATTAAATATTTGATCATAAATTATGATTGTACAGTATTTAAATACCGGAATCCTTTAATTAGAGCAATTAATTGACAGTTTGCAAATGCCACACAGCTGAACCGATTTTGACAGGAATTTAATTGGCGACAGAGGACTATTTAAAGAGTAGTCTAGGCTACTTTTTATCCCGAAAATATTTATTATTAAAATAAAAGTTTTGGATTTTAAATTACAGTAAACCCTCCACATTCGCGGTTTTGACATTCGCGAGTTTTGATTATACGCGAATATAAAAATGCGGTAGAATTTTACAATCACGAATTAAGTATTTGGTAATCCGCAAAAAACCAACATTGGAAAAAAAATAAGCTTATCAGCTTTTTGCAACTGCATAGACAATATTTCGCTGTTAGTTTACAAACAAGCAAAAATTAATGTGGACGTATGTAGGTAGGTACTATTTATGTAAATTATCATTCAAATGTACATTGAAAATAATTACATACACAATTATATCTCTTTTCCTTCTTAAAAGCGTAACTATTCTAATTACACAGAAACATAAACTCAACATTCGCGAATATTACATTCGCGAAGATTTCTAGGAACGTAACCTTTGCGAATGTTGAGGGATTACTGTAATTGTACTTTGTTAAATCGTGTTATTTAATAAAAACAATAATATGTGATTAATTATATTTCAATTTTAATAATTTTGTATACCTACCTAAACTATTTTAATTACTGCCGCCAATCATTTCTCGACTTATATTAGATAGCCTTAATCATCGGTGAATACAAGTTAAAATCTTATGACTTTCTCGGGCTTTATTACATTGTTTAAGAATTATTCCCAAATCTATCGATGCTCTATTTTTTTGTAATACTTAATTCTTCCTTCACGAAATAATCCGCTCGATCCGAATTTAAAAGTTTTTTTTTGTTACATAATTGTTGAAATAATCTAATCTATAATAACAATGTCTAATATTCTAACGCCCCGTAACTATTTCAGTGAATGATTAATCATTCGTTTGCTCTAACGCCTGTTTAAGGCTGCGGGTATGTAAAATACATGGCGGTGCGCAGCCTTAAACAGGCGTTAGCGCAAACGAATGATTAATCATTCACTGAAATACGGGGAGTAATAGTTTTAATATAAAAAATCGCATTACTAAAATTCTTTGTATAATTAATCCATACTAATACTACACGGAGAAAAAATATCGTCATAATAACTATCTAACGTAACCTTAAAGGAACGCAGTAATGATATCCTTAAAATGACTATCCGTATCGCTATTTTAGCTATCCGTAGTATAGTTATTTTTCACAGGGATACGCCCTATTGCTAAATTAGCCAATCGAATCGTTGTTCTGACGATACGTCACTTTGAATATCCGCAATAAGGAAACTCTGGATAGCTAAATTAGCTATACGGCGTATCCCTGTGAAAGATATACTACGTATAGCGAAAATAGCGACACGGATAGTCATTTTAAGGATATTTTTATCTCCGTGTATAAAGAGATAAAGTTTGTATGTAGTAGGTAATCTTTATGGAGAATTAAATTTGCTACAAAAATTTGCATATTGTTTTGTTACTGAGGTAAATATTCAGGAATAATTAAAAAAAATTGCCAGTTATTTAAATGAAAAATTTGGTTCAGGAACCATCAAATATTAATATTAAGGGCTCAAATTTTAAAAATCATTTTATTTCCTCTTCCTACATCTATTAAACATGTGAAATTGATAGAAAAAATAGTCGATTTTTTTTAACCGATTTATTAAATATGTCTATGATTTTCACAGACAAAAAATTAGTCAAATGTTAAATTGGAATAAGTTGACTTAAAGCTCGATCACATCCACTTAGCGTAACGTAAGGCTCTTACGTGGTCTAATCAGTGTGTTAAGTGCACCAATCACAGAGCTTCTTCAACTGAGATTATGATAGTAATTGCCGAATATCACAATGTCAAATGTGCACCAACTACGCCTGCGTTCAGCTTCTTACGCTAAGTGGATGTGAACGAGCTTTTACTAACAACTAACATTTAACTAAGCGATTTGCCTTTTTCATAATAATTTTTTTTTTTTGGGAAGAATCCTATCTAACGTGTAAAAATAGAGTTTAGTATGAGCTATTTTTGCAAAATAATGCATCGATTCTTAATAATGAATTTTTTTACCTAAATATGCACATTTCTTAAGCGTCTATTAATATATTTCAGTAATATATAAAACATGCGGTTTAGTTGTTTTAGATGATATAATTTACGGTAACTATAATAAATGGTTTACAAAGATGCGAGTATCAGTAACTGAAGAAATGGTAAGAAGAGACACTATACTAGTGAATTAAAGTTAGTGGCAGTATTTGAATTTTGTTTGATTGAGCTATCAGTTTTACACCATCTTTTATATCATTTATAATATTTTATTATCTATTCTATTTGTATTAGGAAAGTGCTCAACACCAGGTTAATTCAAATACTCTTTAGTTAGAAGCAACAACTTGATTGTTTTTAATTAAGATTATTTTTTTAGATGAAATTAATCGTTGTCAGAAATGTGGCAAACACTACAGAACTGCTGGAACTTTAAAACGTCACCAACTTTATACTTGTGGTCGTGTTATACGTCCCGTAATTACAGGATATAATTCAACACAAGATGGTTTCGAATGTCAAACTTGTAAAAGAACATATAAAGTATTCGGATCATTAAAAAGACATTTAACATACGAATGTGGAAAGTCTGCAACTATACTATGTCCTGTCTCTTATTGCAATTACAAAGCGAAAGTAAATGATCGGATGACCCAACACATGAGAATGGTTCACAAGATAGAATGTTAATATTTTATTTTTGTAGCAATTTCAATTTTGAATTTAATGCGTGTTTGTTTAATGTGGTATTTGTATAAAATTGATTCTGTGGAATGACCATATTTTAATTTGGATAAATCTATCAATTATAAGTGTCCAGGAAGTGTCTTATATTTAATATACATATATTGTATAAGTTTACGGTTTTCAGTGTAATCTAATAGCAGCAATCACATCTGAATGGATCGGAATAGTTAAGAATATGACCTGTACTTGAATAAATTAGAAAATTCGAGTGATTCTTTTGCTAGTATGGAGAAAAAACTCTTACGAGTTGAATCCGATTGATTCAGACTCGATTGCTGTATAACAAGTCTTGGAGATGTGAAACTGCAGCACAATCGAAGATTACAGGCAGAACATATACAAAACAAACATTGTAGAAAAAAAATTGGGTTCAAACGAAAATACTAATATAAAAGTTTATAATATAAAGCATAGTCAGCTCTCTTATAACGCGGTGATCAATGTAACCCGCATTAAAAGAAACAAGGATTTAGTACAAATTAGATTAATAAGTACCGCGTTACGTACTATTTTTATTAATATATTCGTATTAGGCAATTTTTGCTATAACTAATATACGCAATTAATTTTTATCGTTTTATACGGAAACCTACCATGTTATAAGAGACATGACGCAATTTCTGCTTTGTGTTATATGGAAACCGAGTTTGGAGAGTACACTGTAAAAAATTTGGAATGAATTTTTAATTCGAATTTAATTCATCACTCGGAGTTCCGTAGTTAAAAAAAACATTCCGCGAACAGAGTAATCAGGGAGGACTTTTCAGCGGAGTTGATTTGGGGTGAATTTAAATTTTAATCAAAAAACATTCAAATAGCAGACAAAATTTTTTTAAGGAAAATTACAAATAAATGATTTACCTATTTACATATTAGTATTTATTCATAATAGGTACCTTTTTTTAATTTCTGTACTAATTTACCAGATTAACAAATAATAATTTATTATATTTACCATATTACACATATTTGTATGATAGTATTTTGTATTTTGGTATACAATATAAAATGTAGTTTTATGACAAGGTTGATGTAAATCATATTATAGTTTATGGTTTAATGACTCCATATTAATAGTCGAAAATAAAGAGTATATTTTTTTAGCTTGATATGCATGAAAATTATCGTTAAAGGCAATAGTGGACTACTGCTTACAAATGCCTTAAGGATTATTGTCATGTATAGGTTTAGCTGTTCTTATTTAATTGACTTGTGATAGAATTCTTAAAAATAATTTTTACCGGTTACCAAATAGATGGTGTTCAAAACTATTTTTATTTTCAAATATCAAAATATTTAAGCTAACTTTATATAATAATGTCATTTAACCCACGAATTTCACTCCGCTGAGTTCTTTTATAAATAATAGAAAAAATACCTCTCGCAGTGAATTCTATATCAAGGGATTAATAAATTAAGGATAAACAACTTTGCGCTTACTCAGTAAATTTTTTACAGTGTATCCTGTATAGGAGCAATAAAATAATTGTCTATTCATAAAGGATCTTTGTAGAAATATTTATATTCATGCGCGGGTGATAAGCTAACAAGTCATAGTTTGTAAGTTCCTTAAGTATTGACATCAAGTAATAATATTAATAATTACTTATTGTTAGTAATAAATATTAGGACTTATAATGTATTCACGTTAGTCATAGTATGACGTCATAGATACATTTTTTTTAATTTTGATGTACATACATCATTTTCACTTTTTAATTGCCTATCTGGAGTGGCTTATATTGCTGCTAATAACTTTACTGAAATATTACATATTGATATTACAATTTAGTAAAACGCCGCCGACAATTAACTCAAATTCTTTTAGTTTCTACACGGCCAATGATTGTCCTAAATGACCATGACAATCTATTATTTCTAACGTAAATATACTGTAAAAGTTTTTTTTTTTTCTAATTTTCGTAAAAAATCAGAATTTTAATTCAACGACGGTTTTCGTAAATATGGTAGCCGCGAGTTTCGTAATGGTAGTTTCGTAATGGTTATTATAATAATATAATATAATTGATTATTGTACTAATTGACAGATATTACTATAGCGACCTATACCTTTAAGAATATAATTTATAAGCTAACCAATTTAAGCATAAGCACTAGTCAAACAAAATATTGAGGCCTAAAAGCAGTACATAGTAAGAGAGTTTATTATTATTTAAAGTTAACATAAATTGGACTGTCAATAAAAACAACTCTTATTAAATATGCAACGTTTCGTATTGAAACTTTTTCAAGCAACTTAACATGTCAAAGAGATTATCTTTCGAAAATAAGATACATTATCTGTAATTTTAGAAGAATCTAGTTTTATTGGAGGTGGTTTTGGTAAAGTGCTTAATTAATTATTATAATTTTTATATTTATAATATAATGCTCTTTAGGTCTTGAAGTACGTTTTAAGTTTCTCATCATTTGCGCTTAAAAAAGTAATTTGTTTAATTTCTATCAATTATTGTTTAAGTACCAAATTAATAAGTCCTGTATTTATACTTCTCTTGCGAATAAAGTAATTAAGCTTTATTGTTTGCTTCTTAAATGTTAAATAAGAACCTTTTTAGTGCACAAACTAACTTAAAAAATTGTTTCAGAGATACATTATTGTTGCTATTACTGCAATCAATCATACAAATACAGAAACCATATTATAAGACATATAATGAGTGAATGTGGATTGGAAGATCCATATAATTTTTCTCTATGTGTATTTAAAACTGTTAGAAAGTACTACATCAAAAAGCATATAAGGAGAAATTATTATCAATGGTGAATAACCAGAAAAGGATGTAAGTAAAACGAGAAAGAAACTATTGCCTTAACTAATTGTACGTTAAAATTGGTCCAACTAACAAGAAACTAAATAAATTGTAGTGTATCTATGTTTATTAATTTAATTGTACTATTTTTACTCATAGATATTGTAAAAATTGTTAATAGTTGTTATAGAGGCACAGAATATTCAAAACTTTTATCTCAAAGGGGGCCTTAATCAAATCAAAATATGACTATTTAATTTTGCATTTTGTTTTTAGTTTCATTATTTTTTTAGTCTTCTGGGGCTCTATAAATAATTTGGCTGCTGAATGTTTTGCGCCCAGTGCTCTCCTTTATGGCCAGCCCTGGCGGGAAGTTATAAAATAATCAAAATAAATGCCTTTTAGATCTCGAAATATGTATTCTTATATTTACTCCACTTTTTTTTTAATTAAGTCATTAAATAAATAATACCTCTATTTTTGTATAGTTTTTTGTTTTTGAGAAATAAAATAAAATTTTTATGTTGTTTTTAATTTCCACTCTCGATTATAAGATTTTTTACTTAGAGGACATTCCATATGAAATAATCAAATTGGCACAACCAGCTAATCTCAGATCTTGTTAAAGCTTTGTGGGAATCTTTGTTAGGGTTCCAAAGAAAAAAATTTGCTGTCGCCTAATTTTTGCATGCCTCGGTTTTCTCCTAAACGAAATAAATCATTTAAAAAGTGCCATTGTTATGCTCTTCTACATATAGCTGTAAAAAAATGTCTTTTGTAACCCTAAAAATGATTCCCACAAAGAATCAGCAAAATCTAAAATAGTGCAGCAACAATTTTTTTTACGATTTTATGGGGAATGATCCTTAGAACATGTAAGCGGTTGATCATTTGCTCAGAAGACTTTTGTGCACAATATATCTTTCCCATTATTATTGTATGGAACAGATAGATTAAAAGACAATAAAACATCACAATACAATATATATCGTAAGCCAGGGATATTTTATCCAATCATCTGATAGAATAGTTCCAAATTTTAAATTAATATTTTTCGTTTATAACGATAGGTTTTATTAATTTTTATTTCTATGTAATATTTTCTCTGGAAATAGGAACTAATAAAAATAATAAGTGATAAGTGATAACCGTTTAACTTAAACATAAGCAAAAGGAAAAATGAAAGACAATAATGTAGGGGCGAAGGGGGTCAATTAAACCTCGGGCGAATTGAACCAGTGGGCTTAAAAAATCGAAAAAATCAAAAAAATGAGTCGTCCTCTCAAAATTGGTTTCGAATATGCGACAGCTTGGTTTGCACAAATTTTCAAATTATTATGATAATTTAATCTTTCAATATCGAGTTTTCGTGTTTTTTAGTATGTCAAAGTTGGTTTTCAGCTCTCGACAATTTTTTTTATAATATTGTAATTTTCATGTTTAATGACAACATTTTAATTGTTATGTTTTTATACATGCATATTATTTAAATTCTCTATCGATTCTTTGCAAAATAGTTCTTTTAATAATTTATTTTAGACTAATTACTACAAAATCGTCATATGGGGTCAATTGAACCATCAATTTCGGGGGCGATTGAACCACTGTGAGCATCAGACTTGCGCGCGCATCTCGGCTTACAAATGAAAATATTCACAGGAATAAAAATGTAGCGTTTGTTGTTGTAATGTAACAAAGTAGGTAATTTATTTATTTATTCCAGGCTGTCAAAATTATTCGTTAGTTGTGGTAAGTATAGAAAGATCAAACTATTATTTATAATAAAAAATAATCTTTAATAATTCACTACTTTGCTTACATTTAATTATTTTTACTGCGTTGAGATTATAATCTAACAATTTACCTACTAATATCAATGTCAAGTAAAAACGAGAAAAAATTTTAATGTGAGTTAATTTCAATATTTGATATCTAAAAAAATTAAATAGTTTTATTTTTTTTTATAGATATTAAAATGCCTCGTCGAAGAATAAAAAAGACGCATCGGGGTGAAGTTTCTACTGAAACCTACGAAGCTGCTTGTAAACAAATTGTAGAAAATAAACAAAAAATAAGATATGTTGCTAAAACATTCAATATTTCTTACCCAACGCTACGACGATACCTCATTAAATTTAAAAATGGTGACAATTTAAGTGCTGGCTATCATCCTTACAATAAAGTTTTCACACTTGCTCAAGAAAATCTATTCGTTAACTACTGTTTATCGTCTGCTCAACTGTATTACGGATTAACAACAATTGATCTTAGAAAGTTAGCTTATGAATTTGCAGTAGCAAACCAAATAAAACATCCTTCATCTTGGGACACACACAAACAAGCTGGAATTGATTGGACCAAAGACATAATGAAGAGACATCCAGAAATATCGATAAGAGTACCTGAAGCTACAAGTCTTGCACGTGCGATGAACTTTAACAAGCCCAATGTCATCAAAAATAAGTAATATAAGGTTAAAGATTAAATAAATAATAATATCTTTATTGAAAATATTTGTTTTTATGTTAGGCACTGTTGGTTCAATTGACCCCGACTAATGGTTCAATTGCCCCCACGTGGGGGACGATTGAACCATTCGACGCCGTTGCACAATTGAATATTTATTGGAAATTTTTATTATTTGTTGACTAATTCACATGTCGAAAATGATAAGGATAAAATAAACTATTGTTCCATGAAAAAAAAATATTATTTTGGTTTTATTTATCGAAAAAAAAATTCTTGAACATTTTTGGTTCAATTGCCCCCCTTCTCCCCTATTTAATATTGTGGATCAAATAAATGCATCATAATTTATAATTTGACACACATCAATTCACAAACCTCACAATGTAGTTTTTTAGTGCGCCACTGAATTGCATTGTATACCTAATAACACAAAAGTGTCAGGTTTGTGAATCGGCTCCTTTTTATAATTTATACAATTTGTATCTTATTTTGTGCGATATTGTTGTTTGTAGCTTCAAAAACTACAATAAATATTGATTATGTATAAATAGGTCTTATTACATTTGAGTGGTTTTAGTCCACATTTCTGCTGTGATTATTCTACTCTTATAGTATTCTTCCTTTACTTATAGTTTTATTTAAAAGTAGAGTATTTTAACTTTTTAGAGATCGTCCTCTCTTAGGTTGAGTATCCTGCTTGAGAAGTTTCTCTAGATATTGCAATAGTTTGGAACCCACGAAAAACTATAGGTCCCTTGTATCTTTGAAACACTACGACGTTCATAACCAAGATGCAAGCGGGGAAATCACCTAAATCCAACTCTGGATAATACAAAAGGCACAAAATGAAGATAAAGAAATTATACAGGGTATACGCCGAATAAGTACTAAAACTTAACTCACTTTAGAATGACCCTAAACTGAGCAAAAATACCGCATGTCAGGTGGCCTTATGTGGAATATTTTTGAGTTATAGTATCGTAAACTGCAATTTTACAATGTGTAATAAATACCTTATTATTTAGATTATTTCTATAATTTTTGTTCAAGACTGTTATAACGATGTTATTAAAGCCATTTGTTGAAGTATTTTTTTTATATCAACAGAACCATAGAAATCGCAAATTAAATATGCATTGAAATATGGGAAATAGGCCTTGTAACAATGCCTCAAAATTAAAACGCAAAATAAAATTACCAATTTTCGAGATTATGTTTCTTGAGAGAATATGTTTTGAAAGAGCCAGCCTGCAGTGTAATGAAAGAGCCAGCTTTTAATTGCATAGTGTGCAATAATAATTGTTGTAACAGGAATCAAGAGTGGTACCGATGGAAAGTTTGTAACGGTTGGGCACATGAATCTTGTGGCGTAAAAGAGAAATTGCATTATTTTTGCTAAAAATGTTTTTAAGTTTTTTGGAAATTTTTATTTTGTTTTTTATTTTGAATTTTTTTGTATTGTTTTTAAATAACATTATATTAGTTCTTAAAAAGAACATACCTAGTCAGTTTGCAATGATTGATCCCAAACGACAAATTTTTGAGTTTCTTAAATTTAAGTAAATATTTTATCTAGAGTTTGCGTTATATAAAACGTTTTATAATTATATAAGATCTAAAATTATACAGGGTGTTTTCGAAGTTATATATCAGAGCCGAAAAGGGGTGTTTGGGGACAATTAATGGAAGACATTTTCGAAAGAGACATGAAATCGATCTAGTATGGAGAAATTGAAACAATTCAATTTTTTCCCCAAAAACTGTTTTGGAACCGCTAGCTTTTTCCTATTTATAAAACATCGGTAATCGAATCTTTTAAACTTATAAAGATCGCCCACGTTCTTTAATCTTGCAGGCTTTATTTATTTTTCGATAAGCTTTTATTATAAAAACAAACTACCTCGGCTCGGAAATTTATCCTTGAACTTTATTTTGACCTATAATTTTGATTACAAATGAAAGACGTACTAACCTACCGTATTTTTTACCACTTACATTTAAATAAGTAATAATTCATCTATAACAAAGGACTAAAGAGTGACGTGGCGCAAAGGTTTGGTATGTGAAGTAATGCGCTAGTGATCTGGGTTTAAACTCACGCTAAAACCATCCTGTAACTTTACACCTCTCACCCTTGCAAGACAGGAGTTAACCAAGAATGGTAAAACTTCTACAGGAAAATTTCCTCAATAACATCTGTTGTATCTTTGAAATACACTACGACGCACGACAAAAAACGAAGCGGGGAAATAGCCTACGCCCGGCTAAAGGTTGGGCCCTTTAAGAAGAAGAAAGGGTTAAAATTCGTATGCACAAATTTTAAATATAAATGTTATTCAGAAAAGACCGTAAGATAGTGGTTTCCAACCTGTGGGGCGCGCTTCCCTAGGGGGGGCGCGAGACTGTTGCAAGGGGGGCATGCAGCTGTTTTCAAAATATCATTTTCGAATACAAACCAAAAAAGTCGAATATGTATCAAAAAATTTTTATGTATATTTTTACATAATATTGTATATTATTTTGTAGCCCATTAAATAAATTATAATATCAGTTGAGTATTTATGAAATTAGATTGTTAGAAAAATTAAATACAAAATTCTACACACAATAAATCATTTATTTAATAATCGATGTGATTTCGTTTACAGACTTACGCAAATTTCGAACATTTTAACTATTTTTTCCAATACGACATAAATTTTGTCAGATGTCCACTCGTACGAAGTGGTGACGTCAAATAACAATCAGAGCTTATTCTCCGATAGACAAATAATTGACCTTCAAGGGTGAAGCGAGCTGCTTGTAATGAATGCCACCGGGAGAAAATCGTAAAAAGCGATATCAGCGATTAATAATGGCACGTTTCTTAGGTCATCAGGTATTTATGTATTTATCGTTGTTTCTTTTGTTACTGTATTTATGTTAAGCAATATTTGTCCCCTATTATTCTTGAACTTGAAATTAATTGTTTTTGCACCGATTTAATATTTTAAATTTAACACGTTTAACATGTAAAAAGAACGGTTACTTTATACTTAAGAGAAAAATAAGTAGTACATTTAATTGCATTATTTATTCGTACAGTATAAATTCTTTTATGTAAATAACATCTTTTTTGATGCATTGGTTTTTATTCAAGTGCTTATTAAGAATTTTTTTTTAAATGAATCACAAAATGTTTTTATTATAAGGTGATTATGATAATAAAATTTAATACAGTTTGGAAAGTTGTCTTGTGACGAAAATCACCCCCAAATTGTCTAATTTTTACAACACTTACTCTCATAAGTCGTGTTTTGCAATGATTAAGAAAAGCATCGGAAGTCTCTTTTTAAAAAGGAAAGAAGTGTTAAAGCTGATAAAGACTGAAACTCGATATTAACTCAGGCACGTTTGTTTTAAAAATAAAAATAATTTATGAGCAATTCATTTTATGTGTGTATAATAACATGAATTGTTTCATCGTTTGAGGCCGTCGGATATGTTTCTTAATTAGGCAATTTAATGTTATTATAGGTCAAAAAACCTACGGTTCTCAAAATATGGTCTCAATTTTGATTTTGCTATAACTTTGTCAAATCAATGAATTTAGAAATATTACCAATAGAAGGTCTTCCAAAAAATTTCTTCCACCACCCATTTCCGGCTCTGTCAACTATTCGTAAACACCCTGTATCTTAAGATTATTATTACGTAATATCTTCGTTAGTGTACAGTTTTAGTCCTGTAATAAGAACATGACTCTTTCAAAACCGGGATTGGCTCTTTCTATACCTATGGATTATGAAAGAGCCGAATTTTATTCTTTTTATAAATAATTAGAACTCTAAAAATATCGTTAAATTTTAAAAAGGTTTTATGACATCACGTACATAAATAAATAAACAATTACAGATTATACAATTTTTTTTATTCATTTATGTCCTATATTATTTATCCCTTTTTTAAAACTGGCTCTTTCATGCCACTCTTCCCGTACTTGTTCATAGTACATACTGTACAATAAACTATTTTTTTTTATACTATTATCTATTATGAAATATAATTGTATATATGTTCATTTTAATACAGCTTTCAGGGAGCGGACACCTTTAACAAAAAATGGCATACGTTATACATGCCCGAAATGTAAACAGAAGTCTTACTCACGAAAACATAATCTGCAGAGACATGTCAAATTTGAATGCGGAAAAGAACCTAAATATGCTTGTCATTTATGTTTATACAAGACAAAAAGAAAAGATAGTGTACAGGCTCATTTGGCCCATAAACATTGTATATTTAAAAATGTATAACTTTTGCTGTAATGAAAAGACAATAATCTTGTGATTAAGGGTCTAGTCCACCAAATTTCTTGCTATATACTTTAAATGTAAATTTAATATGGCTTTCACGGCCGTATTTTTGGAGATAGAAACTTGAAAATTTTTCCATATATAGAGACCATCTGGATCAATCCGTGATTGCCTTTGATTTTTTTTAATGTGCAAATTTGGCAGTAAAAAATTAATAACTGCAAAAACAGTGTCAAACGCCTTTACATCCCGTTCCTTCAAAAATAAAGATATCAATTTGAACTTTTTACCAAATGAAGCAGAAAACTTGTTAAATTGTGGCGACGCTTTCGAAATTTTGATAACTATATTTATTAATAAGTTATAAGCAATTAAAGTATGTGAATTTTGAACGAAATTCCTTTAAGAGGAAGCAGGAGTCAATTGCTCCATAAGAAAAACAATGTTAACGCGGCCCCTGTTGTTCGCCTAAACTATAAGGAATAATTCAATTTTTTTTTACACACATAATCTTATGACAATTTTCTAGAGATGTCAGGAACTACTTTTTTGAATTAATCTTTTTAAATTAGATTTTTTTTGATGATAAAGATGGAACTATTAAAAATAGACCGATTTTTAAAATTCTAATTCCTGACATCTCTACAAAATTGTCATAAGATTCAATTAAAAAAAAAAAAAAAAATTGAATATCTTTATAAACAAAGGCGGAAACAAGGGCCAACTGAAAAATTTTATATGATGGCGATTTATTTGGATACTTGTATTGGGGGTATCCCAGCTAGAAAGTCATTTAGGGTATTCACACTCTCTTGTACCTATATTTATCATCGTAGTATATTTACTACACTCAAATACAACAGCTGTGAACGCACCTGTAAATAATAGTCTTGTATTTGCTTGTATTCATATGGCAGATAACAGGTGACGTTTTGTATTATAACCTCACAATTTGTTCAATCTATGTGCTGGTGGCTTGTACTGGATCAGCTGTTGGCGGCCATAATGGACATTACAAATACAACGATAGAAAAACACGGTCGAGGGTTATTTACAAATACAACACCTAGGTGTATTTGCTCTTATGGGAATTTACTATAGAGTCAAATACACTCTAGTAAACTTGTGTATATTTACTAGAGTGCAGAAATACAACGGCATATACAAGAGAGTGTGAATACCCTAATTCTAACGTGCAAATCTTATTTCAACTCAGGTAATCTCCGTTAACAAAAGCCTTTTCAATGTTACTTTTTCTAGTCGTTTCTAAAATAATTTTTCTTTATTTTGACAATTTAAGAATAGATATAAGACTATAATCTGAAGAATAAACATAATTTTATGAAAAAATTTAAAAATAATGAAAAAGCATATTAGAAATAGTATAAAACAAATATTGGTAATTATCAGAGTCATGCATAGAAAAGTCGGGTCCAAAGAAAATATCATACGACCTTGTCATCGATACCATAGATTTCAAAGAAAAAAAAATTAAGCACATATAATGGGCCTTTAAAATTAAGTTAAGCCCGGGTTAATTGCCTTTTTCCTTTGACAATTATACATTAATATTATTAATATTAATATTATGCATTATTTTATATATGTAAATAGATTTTGGAATATCAGGCAACATAATTTTAAAAAGTTGGTCTGTAAAATATTGGTGTATTTGGCCTTCTTCCGACAACCTATTGTTACTTCGAGTTTTTAATAGACTTTGCGATTACAAGGGATAAGCTGCTTAGGATCTGTCATTCATATCCAAACGGCTCAATTTTTAGAGAATTTCGTTCAAAATTCACATACTTTAATTGCTTATAACTTATTAATAAAGATAGTTATCAAAATTTTGAAAACGTCGCCACAATTTCACAAGTTTTCTGTTTTATTTGGTAAAACGTTAAAATTTATATCTTTTTTTTGAAGGAAGAGAACGTAAAAGCGTTTGACACTGTATTTGCAGTTATTAATTTTTTTCTGCCTTTCCATATTAAAAAAAAATCAAAGGCAATGATGGATTGATCCAGATGGTCTCTATATTTGGAAAAATTTTCAAGTTTTTATCTTCAGAAATACGGCCGTGAGAGCCATATTAAGTTTTTATTTAAAGTATATAGCAAGAAATTTGGTAGACTAGACCCTTAAACTAATTGCTCTATATTTAAATAATACTGTGTGTATAATGTTGACGTTATTTATGATATGTAAGTTATGATATTAAGTAACTGATTATGTATCTAAAATATAGTTATTGATGTATATAAATTAGGGCGAGTTGAAGAAAAAGGTTATATTTAGGATAAATATTGTAGGTTATAAAAAAACACTTTTGAAAACATTTTTTTGGCAGATCTTGAGGTGTTCCACTAATATTAACAACTAGTAAGAAATTAAAAGTTTTAATTTTAAGGGAAACATTTTTTGGCTTAGTATCTATATACTTCTATAAATTGTTGAATGTGATCATGTTCAACTCAATTATGACTTTGTTCAAAAAATAAGAGCATGTTATTTTTTTATATATTTTTTTTTTAAATTACAAGAATTATGAATTTTATATTTAAAAATTTGATTAATTTGTGTAAGGGAGTCTGCTATTTTTAGAATAATTTTTATATTTATAATAGTCAATTTTAAAAATTAGTGGGGCACCTCAACCATTAAAAAAAGATTTTTTTCAAAAAATTCCTTTTTTTATAAGCTAAAATTTCTACCCTAAAGATAATTTTTTTTCGACCTATCCTATTATACTACATTACTTTTGTAATTTAATTAGTGTTACACCAATTGAAAAAATACACTTGTATATTATTTAAATTACTACGCTATGACACATCTGGACAAAATCTATCAAATTTGGCCCAGTAGAATAAGAAACTAGTTTGTTTATAATAATCACTTACGTATTTTTATGTTTGTATAAATAGTGAAATAATAATAAATTGTAATATATTCTAAACAAAGCTTCTAATATTTACGTAATGCTAAAATTAATAATTATTTAAGAGGTACTATATATAGTAGGAGAGACCGGGTATGGTTGTGTCACGGGTAGGTTGTCACCATAAGCCATAACAGCAAACCTAATGAATTAATAAATTTGTTTACCCGTGTCAAAGAAGCCCGAGCACAATACCTCCTTGCGTACTTCACTTCAGTTCGCTCTGAAATACCGTATAAGAAATATATACGTTTGTATGTTTTGTACAGTGAAAGTAATTTTTTGTGAATCTGTTTTGAGTCTCGTAAGTATATTTAAATTTTGCATAGTGATATACTTTTTCGTGTATTTATGATGTTTAACATATGCTTCATGACATTATTTATATGGTTTCTTAAATGACCATTGATTTAAATTTATTTTGGGAGTTTATTGGCCAAAACTGTTTTGGGGAAAGTTGGCTGAAGTTAACGGGGGCTAGTTGTCACCTGTGCAAAGCAACCATGAATTTGTGCGGCCTTTTTTATTGGTTTCTAGGGGTTTTCTACATAAACGATTGGCTGTAATTATACATTTGTCATTTTTGTTACCATAACCTAAGTTCGTTAGATAGAATAGGTTAGGAATAGCATATGCATTTGTTTTGTCGTTTTGTATTTTACCTTTTATTTAGCGGGTGACTACCTACCCCAGACACTATGACAACCATCCTTTATACACGTTGTTTAAAGTCGCATTTTTTTTTCAGAAAAATTATAATATCTGTTCATTAAATAATGGTAGAGAAAAAGTCTTTTTTTTTCTTAAACTAGAATAAAAACACTATCTATTGATATATAAATGTCATTTATAAATTAAGACCATGGGCTCTAAAAATACAAAAGAAAAAAATGTGACTTCTAACCCCGTTCTCCCCTACGTAGAATTTCAGGTAGGCACAATGTCACTACGAATTATCACTCGAGTTTGACTGGTGCTAAATCAGTTAAATTAATAAATGATTCAAAATATTATTTTGAGTATTCTGTCAACTACTGTTGCAGTTGACAGAAACAAAGAAACGATGAGCATTAACACAATACATATTTTTAAACGAATAAATAAAATTAAGGAAAAGAAACAATGTAGAACGATTAACGAAACGCTTGTATAATATAAAAAAAAACTAACACCTTCAACTAAATAATCTTGGTGTATAACTATAAAGTTATTATAACAACAGAATTAGAATAATAATAATTTACAAAAATTTATACGAAAAGAAATGTTTGGCGTTTGGCACCGTACTGGTAGCGTTCACTAGCGGCGAGTCCTATAAGTATTACGTTATTTACAACGCAGTAGGGTGGACAACTCCATACTTATGGTGATAAACGCCATAAATTTATTTTCGTTTAGGTATCATCGCTTCCAAACTAATGTTAGGGATGAAAGGGGGAGATTGAAAAAATATTAATTTTAATTTGGCGGTTTATTTAAAAATTACGAAAGTGGCATAAAATGACAAGTATTTACACTAGGTAATTTACAAAGAAAAATAAATTGACCACAAATTTCTCCAAAAAAATTGAATTTTTTTTATCAGGAACGGGTAATAAAAAAACAGGTAAGATGCCTTAATAATCCATCCTTAACACAATAATTGTACTTCAATACATGTATTTGGTTAAATAAAATTCACCTACTTTTTATAATTTTTATTAGTTAATTAATTTAGCTCTTAAATATAATATATTTTTTTGTTTACAATTGCAGGTAAAAAATCGTATTCTTGTGCGGATTGTGGAAAGACCTACAAATTTGAAAACTCATTATCCAGGCACAAGTACATGAAATGCGGTCAAATGCTACGATATTCTTGTTTGGTCAGCAATTGCACTTATGAAGCCAATCAAACCACATGCATGAAGTATCATGTTATAAGAAAACATAAGATACATCCGATAGATGTCGAGAAGTTCTTTATCAAGACGAGAGTTAAACATTTAGTTTGAATAAGAGAAGATGTTTTTTTTGTTTTTATTAATATTTTTGGAAACAAAGCAGTGCAACGTATTTATTTCGGTTTTTTTATCAATCTTTGAATTAAAGTAAGGTAAGAGACCCAATACTCGATGACTACTTTGTCGTATTGAACGAAACAAAGGTATAAAGATATTTTTATTTTTTTTATTGATTACTACGCGTTTTCAGATATAAAATTAATAAAATCTTAAGTAATAAATCAACAACAATTAGTAAAATTAATATTTCAAAATACTTACTCGGTTACCTCAATACTCGATTAGAAAAAAATCAAGAGAATTAGTAGTCGATCAGCACATACCCCAGTACCCGATTACCACAAAGTTATGGTAGCTTCATATTTAACCTCGAATTATAATGGACATTCCAAAGAAATGTTTGATAAATTATTATTAAAAACAATATTTTTAAAATTATTTTGCTTTTATGTTATTATATCAATTATTTGAAAACAGAAAATTGGAAGATGAATTTTTATTAAAAACAAACTATTAACTGGGAACCATAACCTAAGGTAGAAAATTATAATATAAAAGTTGATCGAGGACTAATTCTACTCAAAAAATTGGTACCAGTACTAAGATCACGGTTTTATACGGTATTAATAAACAACTGTTAAAAATGAAAATACACACGACGCGTGTTATCACTGTTTAACGCTGTTTGGCTTATAAACGAGTAAAAGCAGATATGATTCACGACTGCCGTTCAAAAATTATTCAATACATTTTATCAAACTTTATATCTGTTTATATAAAATTTTACTTCAGGTATAAATTTATTAATATTATATTAAATTTTTTACGTAACAGTCTTTACATAATTATTTTATAAATACAAAAAATACCGCAAGTGATCGAGTATTGGGTCTCTTATCTTAAGTATACTTTCATTAAATTGAACCACAATTATAACTACTACATTTAAATTTAACGAACCAAAAATATCGAGTACCACAAAAAACATTAAAAATCTTTAATTTTGTTCATTTTTGATAATTAGTAATAATTTGTTGATTACTTCTACACCAGCGGTTGAAAGAATTTTATTTTTTCCCGTCCGGTTTTTTCCATAAAAACATTACCGAGGGCCAGGCTATTGTGTTTTAAAAAAATATATAATGTACCTAATAAACAAATATATTTTTTTAAAAAACAGGAAACAAACAAAATAGAATGAATGCTCGTTATATTACTTTTAATAGGGGTTGAAATTAAGCATTTTATTTTACGGGTCGCATATTGCAAGCCCAGATCGAAAAGTACGTATCTGGACCGCCAAATATTTCAATCGCTGCTTACAAAATAATTTTTAAAGTAACCTACCATAATCGAAGTGAACTTAAGTCACTTTTATAGTCTAACGCAGGGGTCCTAAAGGTTGATAATCACAGGACCGCATTAGAATATTAAATTTGCTAAGTGGGTCAGATAAAAAGCATCATAAATTATAGGTATTCGGATGTATGCTATATTATATACCTTCTAATATATAATCTTTTTAAATGAATCAACGGGTGGGATTCGGCTCGTCGATTGTATTTTGGGACTCCCTGGTGTATCATAAGGGTCAGTTATTACAATACAAATTAATTTATGTAAGTCTTCGTTTTGAAATTATTTTAATGTTAATTTTAATTTTTATATTAATGTATACTTTTAAGCTATTTAGGCTAATATTGTTGTAAGAAATAATAGTAATTAGCAATAAGCAAAAATTCTGTATTATAAAAACCTAAAACTACTAACAGTATTGTTACTTCTGATAATTAATAAATTAATAATTTTACATTTTTTTGAAGTAGGTAATGGAGGTTCGCATTTTATGTGTGTTCTACAAAGCTATAAATGCTATATATTATCAAATCGGAACTTTGAAATCAATTTTCTAAACAATTATAAAAAGAAATTTTCCATGTTTATATATTGAAATTAGGAGGTTATAGATTCGAAAAATATAGTAGTTTGCCATTAAAAATTAATGGGGTGAAATACTCAAGTTTGTAAGTAACTTTGAGTAATTTGCGTTTCTTATAGTATGGGCAAAGATATATTGTACCTATATGAAGTTGGTAAAAGTGGAAATCGTATACTTGTTTAATTTTGTTATGCAAAAATAAGAAAAAATATATCGAAATAATAAAGTAATAAATTAATTATGAAAAATCAGATGTCTGCAATATAAATTTCAAATAAGTTTTTCGTTATTTGCATCTTATCTTTTGTTACACTGGTTCTATTAATAACATCTTGAAAATAGCTTTAACAAGGTTTTTATATTAATAAATTAATGAAGCGAACATTATTTTTTAGCTATGTTGCAAAACTTTAAAAACAATCTGCACAACTATTTCAAATTAAAGGTTGTTGGGGTAGCTTGCGTATTCCTGAATGTGTTTTTTCCTAATATTTTTTTTATTTTATGATTTTGTAGTTATTTAATTTATTTTGACATTTTTTGCATTTCTTTTTTTTTTAATTTTGTGGGTTTTCTTGTATCCATACAAACTTTATTTTTAATGAATAAAAAAGTGGAGCAAACTCAATAACCTGGAGAGCATATGCAAACAGAATTGCTTTTTATTTTAATTTCAAGTACAGTAATTGTTTTTTTATTAATCATACGTGTTCGATTTTCATTTATGCTTACATAAACAATTGTTTTCAACATTAAATTATTTCGATGTTTATATGTACCTACATACGTCAAATAATGAATAAATCAGAAAATAGATAAACACCAAAAGCTAAGATAGTAGTTTAGTTTAACTAAAAATTTGAATGAATTTTTTAAAATATAATATTATTAACAATATTATTATTGAATACTTAATTCTCCTTATATTGGATCATATAACAGGGGCATTTTAGTAGTAAAATTACTTTAATTTATTGTAGTGCAGGTACAAGATTGTATTAACTTTAATTTACTTATTTAAACGTTTATTTTTGATAATCTTTTATGTATAGTATTTTCAATTGGTTATGTTCTAAGCTAGGTAAGTGCTTGCTTGCATTTGCATGCATAATTGATGTAAAAACAGTTTTATTAATTTTAAGATTATCAACATATTATAAGTCAAAGCACATCACTAAGAATAAAATGTACAAAAAAAATTCTTTAAATAATAAATGATTTGTAAAAAGTTGAAATAATAAATCAACAAAGTAGGAGAGGTTTGGATACTAAGGCTCTTATTACAAGATATTTAAAATGTTTCGCAAAAAGGTTTTTTTAACGAATGTTAGTTTTAAAACCATCACCCAAAAAGTGACATTATTTGTTTTCTTCGAATAATCAATCATTAATAAATTATGATGGCACTGTATCCAGAGCTTTTCTAGATAAAAGCCAAATTACTTTCAAAGAATTACAAAATAAACGTTTTCAAAAGCAATAGATTCATATTGTTTGATTTTTTTTGATGCACATTGTTTTTTATATTAAAATACTTACATCATATGATTTCAGATAAAACAAAAAAATTGGCGATGTTTGTTTGTAAAAACTGTAATAACGTTTACCGACACAATGCTTCTTTATGGAAACACAGAAAATTCGAATGCGGAAAGGAGCCAACGTTTTGGTGTATAGTCGATGGATGCAAGTATAAAGCCAAAAGAAAGGATCACTTAAAAAAACATTACTTAAGTTACCATCTACGTGATAATTAGAATTAAGATCATATTTAATTTTAAATTTAAATAAAGAACAATTTAATAGATTTTCTTCCAGTTCTATTTTATTCAGTAGGCGAATTGTTATAATATTTATTAATTTTTTTTTTAGGTTCATTTTACTTAGGATTAATAGAATTTTAGTCTGACTGTAATATTGATTAATTAATTCAGGGAATGTTTTATGTGATAAATTTTATAAATTATTGTATTTATAAAACTTGTATTAGCGTACACTCACCAATGTCTGTAGAAGTATTGTGATGATTAAAACTGAAAAATACGTAATGGGGTTGTAAACAAGTATTAGGATTAACCATTTTTGTTGTATGTAAATTCGGCACACGTATTCGGGAAGTGTTACAAGCTGCTTGGAAAGACAGCGCAGCAAGTGACTCTTTTTGTACTTTTATTATTGCATTTGGTAAGTTTAAAACAGGCACATACGTATGCTATTGTTTTTCTCTTAAAACTGTACACCAGATTATTGTGTATTTAACATTACAGTGGAACCTCGATTACTCGAACCTCGTTAAGTCGTAATCCTAAATAAGACAAAGAAAAAAAACCATTCTCTTTCGTTGAAGCCCTAAATACCCGATATGTCGAATTATTTAGATTCTGTAACTCGAACATAATATTATATCCCTTTGAGATACTAATAATACATATTTATATTCTATAACTCAAAGTTCAAAAGACAGACTCGCTATGTCGAAGTTTGTAATATAATTACGTCATCACACTTGGAATTCTTACTGGAAGCCATAAAATTTGAAATTTTGTTGGTTATTTTTAGAAATATTTGATGCTTTTTTTCTATTGGTTTTTATACACGTCAATTTCTATTCATTAAACATTCTAAGTACGTACTTAGAAATTGTGCCCTTGTAAGTCAAAATTTTAGTCGTAAAATCCTTTGTATCTCAAAATTCTCGCTAAGCTTAAAACTCCATAACTCCAAATTTTTAACATTTTTTATAAAATTTGAGTTAAAGAGGTTCCACTGTATATGCTATTCTACATAGGCGCGAACTAAGTTTGTGTCAAATCACAACATTGGGTTCGTATACAAGAATATTGAAAGTATGATTTCAGATTCAGTTTCTACGCTTACAGACACTTTCAAACAATTTGTCAAAGTGTAAATCTGCACATGTTATCACTAAGTCACACGTGTTATAAATAAAAAATTTTAAAGTGTAACAATCGGTTAAAACGTTGCTGTTATTACCTATCCATTGATAATACAGGTATCTATAGCTACTTAAATTGAGTTGTAGTTATTGTTTACCCCTTCGACGAAGAGATATGCGCTAAACATACCAAAATATAATACAAAATATAATTTTGAAAATTAAAACAAAAATTGATTATTTCAATGTGCTGCAAATGCAATTTTAAAAATGCCTCGCTGAAGCATTTGAGAGCCATTGTGAACTACACAACGATTAGGGCAAAACGTCCAATTAGTGACCCCCTACCAGTGAATGACCGTTACGAAAAATAATGTTTATAACAATTAAAAAATTAATTTATATTCATGTTATATTTATTTATGAAATATTGTATGTCTCCTTATTCATTAAAATGCAAGAAATCAAAGTAATAAAGAATTGTATATCTGAAATAAATAAAATAATAAATTAAATTGATATTGCAGTTTGCAAAATTTAAATATACATATCTGACTGACTCAGCATTGCAAGCTATCTTTCGATTTCGCGGTGAGAACGTGATAGCTTTCGGTCGTATAGGTACTGAAATATGTGAATATATTGCCATCTGTTGTATTGATTAATTCATGCATGTCAGCCTACTAGTACTCGAATATTCTGAAATGGCGCTACAAATTTTTTTTTTATGTGAAAACATTTTTTCTTAATTGATATATATCTAGATAAACTGAAGGAGTAAATACAAATTTTTATCTAAATCCTTAGTCATTTTCAAAAAAACAATGTATCTATACAGGCTGTTTCACGACGAGCTTACACTATCTATACAGTGTGTCCCAAATAGAGTAGGCTAACATGGGTATCTTTCTTATTAGTGAAGATAGAAGTTTGGTTAAATAAGCAGTGTTTTGCAGTTTTAGGTGCCCATTCAGATTCTGTTAAGAAAATTTTAAAATTCCGAATAGTACCGAAGTTATCGTAAAAAAACTGAAAATCGTCATTTTCTTTAATGTCAAATAACTTTGTAATTATAAAATTTACAAAAAAAAGTTTAATATAAAAATTACTAGGCTTCATAAAATACAGATAGAAATTAAGTCAAAATTAAATTCAAAATGGCGGTTTGCAAGATATTGATACCAACTTTCTTATTTTAAATAGACGCCATATTGGATTTTTACATAGTTAAATAGCTTTTTTTTTCTCTTTTCAACCATAACCCATAGTTAAATAAATAATTATTAACAATATTAAATTTTTCTGTTTTAAATCAAGGAGCCATGAATTATCAAAGAACAATTAAACAGCATAATACAAGCCAACGTCATTATATTTATTTTTTGACTAATATTGTAATTTTTTTGAATAATAATTATTATTGCCTTATAAATAATTCAAAATGACAAAGTTTTTAACTGAGCAGTATGATATGTTTTGTACCTACATTAAATGTTACAAAAGCTCCTGCGTTGCTGCACAAACATACTTTAACAGTTTTCCAAAAAAAAAGCAACCGAATATCAAAATTTTTAAAACATTGTATGTGAATATGCAGAAGTATGAAAGTTTACAGTAACCAAATTGAAAGAATGTGCAAGTTGATCTTCATTATTTTTTTTTGGAAAACTGTTAAATTGTGTTTGTGCAGCAACCCATGAGCTTTACTAACATTAAGGTACAAAACATACCTATCATACTGCTCAGTTAAGAACTTTGCCATTTTGAATTATTTATAAGGTAATAATTATTATTATTCAAAAAACTTACAATATTAGTCAAAAAATAAGTATTATGACCTTGGCTTGTATTATGCTGTTTTATTGTTCTTTGATAATTCATGCCTACGTGATTTAAAACAGAAAAATTTAATATTGTTAATAATTTTTTATTTAAATATGGGTTGTTATACATGGTTGAAAAGAGGAAAAAAAATGCTATTTAACTAAATAAAAATCCAATATGGCGTCCATTTAAAATAGCAAAGAGGGTATCAATATCTAAAAAACTGCCTTTTTGAATTTAATTTTGACTTCATTTCTATCTGTATTTTATGAAACCTAGTAACTCTTATATTAAACTTTTTTTTGTAAATTTTATAATTACAAAGTTATTTGACATTAAAGAAAATGACGATTTTCAGTTTTTTTACGATAACTTCGGTACTATTCGGAATTTTAAAATTTTCTTAACAGAATCTGAATGGGCACCTAAAACTGCAAAACACTGCTTATTTAACCAAACTTCTATCTTCACTAATAAGAAAGATACCCATGTTAGCCTACTCTATTTGGGACACACTGTATATTGGAAATTACTCACATGATTTTTATAAAAATTGGTATAGAATAAAGCAGTTTTCGACATGTCATCAATTAGCTTGGCTTTCCTACTCATTAACCCGACAATATATTTTTTATTTGGTATTGGGGATGTTCAAATAGAATTATCAATATAAAGGTCTGCACCTGTCAATTATTGATTAAAAAATAATATCTCGAAAAGTACACATTTTAAGTATAGGGTATTCTTCATATAGCGACATTAAAAGTTAACGTAGAATCAGAAAAGATGATAATATACAGGGTGTTCTATTTAAAATAACGAAGTTGCAGTTCATTTTCGATATAACCGGAAGTCAAAATATTTTCCATAAATTCGCCATAACTTGTTATCCACCTGTATAAAAATTTCTCGTTTATAGTATAAAATGTTGAAGTTTTGCAGGACGTAATTAAAAAAGATGGGCGTAACGTCCTAAGCGCCATTCAAGCCTACGATTTATAGAATACCAAAAGGAACTTTAATAAAAAACACTACACGAAGGTACATCTAAGCCTGGTGTTTAAAAACAATTTTATGTATTACTCGTTTTCAATAGGCGAATCAATTAATCATTTATTCACTGGGCTATATCCTGGTCATTATTTAGACGAAACGCTCATTTTACACTCTTTATAATTAATTTTACAAAGTTGATTACCAAGTTGCTATAATGTTTTTATTAATTCGACTGTAACGGTTGTTTTGGGTTTATTAATTTGTTTACTATTTTTTATATCAAAATAGCTCTTGATGCAACAAATTGGTCATTCACTGGGCTTTTTAGCCTAAATAAAAACAAAATGTTTCAAAAATATGACTCACTTTTAATGCAAAGTGTTTGTTAACTTATTCTTAATGTTGAAAAAAAATTGTTTACAACTTCATTACGAAAGTAATGATCTCTAAATGTAATACATCGAAACCTAAGATTACAGAAAGGATTTTTAAAAATATAATATAGTAGAAGTTAGGAGGTAAATTTAAAAACAACATGTCTAATAAAAATTATTTTACAGAAAACGCAAAAAACTTTTTTGTTCTAAAATAAGTGTTGAAATACTAAGTAGGACCACAATTATAAATGCCGAAGAATTATTATTTTTTTTAACAAAATTTATAGACGTTTTAAAATTGAACGTATTACGTTTTGACAAGACATGTTACTTTTTGGAAAAAATTAGTTTTTTGTTAATTAAAAATTTATTTTTTTTTTAAAAGAATTTACAAGAAAAATAAATTTTAAATAGCACAGCATCAAAATCGCAATTTTAAACTTGACGATGGGGCTGAAATCTAACTTTAACAGAGCAGTTGGATGTTGGTGAAATACTGGGTGTCTTATCTAAAGTGTCAGAAGCGTCTCTAAAATTAATAGGAATTTAAAACATTTTATATTTATACCCATCAATAGATCGTATAAATTAAAATAAAATTATATTAGTACTCTCTTGCGATTCTTATTAGTTTTAGAGTTATCAACTCGTGTCACTTTAAAAGAGACACCCTATATACTACACTTTAAGGTGCGTATACATTTGCAAACCGAGCCACTCGCGAACCGTTCATTTATAAAATTGGAATGGGATTTGGAGCGTTGATCCATACTGGTACGGCGCGACTCGCAAGAAATAAGCGACCAATATAAGAATTTCACATTAAATAAAAGGTTCGCGAACAGAAAAATAAACAACAAACTGCACAGGACACCGTTCCAATGTAAGCTGCGAATGCCTTTAAGTATAATAATAAAAACCAGTTGGTGGTAGATTGCCTAGAACGGTTATAGCAAAACTAATGCTATATCTAATTGAAGAAAGTTGCGGATGGTTACGCAAGATATGCGTAATCGCCGTCTTCAAGATTCAGTTTTTAGGTTATGTTGAGCACATGAGTGATAACCATATCACAACCTGCCGGCCGCGCTTGTTTAGTTTCCTACGACCGGAAAGCATGGCAATATTACTACCGGGTGATTGGTTCGCGTAATATTGGTATCACCATAGCAAGTGCCAAGTTTTATGTAAACGGCACTTAAGTTGTACTAGAATCCCTTCTTGAGGTTTGCTTCATCGTTGCGCGCGCGTTTTTGGGTGCAGTAATAGCACATCTAATGGTGAAAGACTGTACTACGTTCACGGATCGCACACAGGTTTGAAACACCATCCCAATCTTGAAAATGACAAGTTCATAAGCGGTTCGCCAACGCTTCAGCTCGCAAATGTATAAACACCTTAATAGAAACACTATGAAAATGTGCGCTGAAAATCTAACGAATTGAATTTGTGGCCTTTTGAATAAAAATTCCTTGGTAGATATTATTACCATAAACGCTAGGACATGTTTTTTTTTGGTACTATTGAATAGACATAATATTCCTGATAGGAACACATATTTTAAATTAATTGGAATGATCATAAATAAGATCAGTCAATGCGTATTTTGAAGGGGAATAAAGAAACTGAGAAAATTATTTTTTTGCCCAAAGATGGACATATCACCTTTTTAAATGTACCTCCTAGACTAATCTTTAGAGAGTTTCTAAACTTTGGCTGAATTGTCTCAAAAGTTAACATTATTTGACTCATGAATGGCTATCTTTTAGACTTGAATAAATAAAGTGTTAATTTTGTAATAAATATGTTTGAAAAATACTAATTGATAATTTTCAATTAAAAATTAAGCTGCCATTTGGAGTAATTTTCATATAAGTACCAATTTCACTACAACATTTATGAAAAATTGTTTTATAAATGTTATATAAATAAAGTTTTGAAATGTCGTTGTAAGAGAAACTTTTTTGTCAGCGAATTAGTCGAATTCGAAGTGCATGGAACTGTAATTAATTTACATTGTCATTGTTTTTATTAATATTTATTTTTTTAGGAGCACATAATTCTCTTTCTTATGACTGTACTCAATGTGGAAAGCGATATAAAACGCAGCAGACTCTCAGAAGGCACGAGTATCACGAATGCGGTAAATTCCCAAGATTTCAGTGTTTCTATTGTCCTAAAAAATTTAAGAGAAAGGACCAAGTAAACACACATGTACAAGAAAGACACTTTGGGAATGTAAAACGTTTTATATTTTTGAGCCACACTTAAAATAAAATTCGTTTAATTTCGAACTACTGAAATAATTGTTGTAAGTAAATATAAGTAGTATGTATTTACATATATCGCGCAATCAAAGAGTGTAGAAAAGTACTTGTATTATCTGAAAACAATGATTAATAAAAAAAAATTATTGTAGATATAATTTTTCGAATTTAATAATGTTTGATCTACTATGTGGATATATTTTGTTTTGGAAAAATTTTATAATACTAATTTATTGCAAGCTCCAAGTTTTTACTACGAACTTACATAAATAAAATTAAAGACATTTTTTTTAAATTATTTTATTTTAGATGTTGAATTGAAACGTCACAGTTGGGGGTACGAACCCGATGACAAAGGACGTTATCCTTGTCCAGAATGTTCATCGTCCTACAAATGCAAATCAGAGTTGGTCAAACACCTTCGTTATACGTGTGGGCTGGCTCCACAATTTAAATGTGAACATTGTGGGAAAACATTTAGACATAAATCTTCTTTTACATCACATAAAATCAAAATGCACGAAGGTTGTGACACATTATATCAACGTGAAACTGTTTAGGTCTTACGAAGTTTTTTTTCAGATGCAGCAACAAGATATTCTTGCATGAACTGTAACAAAGACTACAAATACAGAAAAGATTTAGCGAGACATATGCGATCTACTTGTAAAACAACTTCAGAAGCTGTTTCCAACTTAGACTCCAATGTTTAACTTTCATGTTTAATAAAAACTCTGAATACGTAAACTATTTTAATTTAATTTTGTTTCCTCTTTTAATAAATGGTTTTTCTTAACTACATTATTATAATTAAACTAACTAATAATTGGAAGGAAACTTATATGAATATTTAATAAATGTTTTTTGTAGGTGATTATGGCAATGCAAAATTAACTTGTAAAAATTGTAACCGCAGTTACAAAAATTTTAATACCTTAAGAAGTCACACAAAGTTAGATTGTGGAAAAGAGAAACAGTTTCAGTGCAATTTATGCAAGTTTTCTTCTAAAAGAAGATATGCAGTGAAGAATCACTTCCTAACAGTCCACAATAAAAGCCACCTTATAAAAGATTTACGGAAATTAAGTTTTAAGTACCTAAAAAATTAGACAATTTTTTTGAATTAAAATATCCATTATACATCGGGAACGTGAAAAACAGTTTGTTGTTGCATTTTCATAAAATACAAAGTTTAAGCGTCAATATAGAATAATGAGTAAGTTATCGTATATAACTAATTTGTTATTAAATTCTGTAAACCCTTAATATTATTTATATTATTTTTATATTCATTGTGAAATTTATCTATTTACAATATATTTTAATTTTGGTTCATAATTGTATAAAAGTTAATTTACATTTGTATTATTTGCTAACTACAGTACGGCTTGTCTAAATCAAAAAATTTCAAAATGAAGTTAGAAAAAAATTTGAAACTAAAATATTAAAAGAGCGCTAAAATAAAATTAATAAGTTGTAATTTTTGAGTAATTGTTACCGTTGGTTATTTAGTCAAATTCGTTCATATAGATATCGTTTAATTTTTCATATTGGTTCAACGAACCTCCTTTGCAATTTAATTTGCAAATTTAATATATTCGGTAAATAATTGAAATATGTAGTATCTTCGTTTATATTAAAGGTTTATTGTAATACTTTGTTTTTAGAATAAATTTTGCACAAAAGTGTTATTTATAATTATTTGTATGGATGAAAATTTTGAAAAAATTTGATTTGTATATACAGTCGAACTTCTATAAGTCGAACGTCGATAAACCGAATTTTTAATAACTTGAACCTGTTTCACTACGACTTGCTTATTTCAACGTTAATATTTTTATATCGATAACTCGAATTTTTGATAACTCGACTTATTTTTAGCTTCCCTTCAACTTCGACTTATCGAAGTTCGACTGTAATTCATTTTCCATTACATTCATTTACATACATAGTCGTAATACAAATAATTTTTCTCACTACTTGATTTAGGATTGGTGTGTTTTGTTAACAATACTAACGATGATTTGTATGTAATTACCTATTTCTTCCATGGGTTTCTCTTTTTACTAAATTATTAACAATTCAATACGTACAATAACTTAATGCTTTTTAATCATTCAAAAATATATATTTTTCCTGCTCATTTTCAAACAACAAACTTATTTTTTTTACAAACTTTGAACACACATCTTTATTTTTAACAAAACTTAAATAATAGTTATAGGTACTTAAATACGTAACTATTGTAGTACGTATGTGTATATAAGGTGTAGTTGTATGACAAACTGATGTCATTTTTGATGACATGCTTTTGGTTTTCAAATAGTTTTGTTTATTTTTAAAAATTGTATTTAGTTATCACCTAAATAAAATTTCAAGAAAACATGTTTTTTTCGTATTATTTAAATGTTTTTCTTTAAATATAAAATATACCTATCTACATATGTTTTATTGGTTCCTATGAAATTTTAAAAGCTTTTGTAGCTACATACCTTTTTATTAGAAATTTGATTTTGAATTATACTGTCAGTCAAAATTTCATTTTACTCAACATGTGTAGTAAAGCCGGTTTTTAGAAAATAAACGACATTATCAGTTAATTCGATTTTCATAAAATGTAATGGTTGAATTTTCTAAAATTTTATATTAACTATGGTAGTATAAAATTTAATACATTATAGTTGTATTTTATAAATTGTGTTTGCTTTCTACGAGTTTGCAGCTTTAAAAAAACATTAGATCTTATCATATACTAATACATGTAAGAAAATTTGTCCTGCAATGTATAATTTGTAACTTACAAGTAAATAAAAAAACGAAATACATTTTTGCTAAAGATATATTTTTTTAGGTTTACAGAAAAACCCTAAACCAGTACCAAACAAAGGACAAATTACGACAAACACAATGACAAGCATGCCGATACTTGACGAAGTAGCACTAGCTAAAACGGCATACGTCGCTGGTCGTTGGTCATATGAATGTCATATGTGCAACTTGAAATATTCTTACGAAGGAAATTTGAAAAGACACTTGGCAAAATTACATAAATATTCGTTTTACAATGTTGGATTACGTCGATCGAAGTAAAAAAGCATGCTAATTGAGGTTAACTCTTTACATATTGTAGGTGAAAATAATATCTATGATTTTAGAATAGGTACACGGAGAAAAAATATCGTCAAAATAACTATCTAACGTATCCTCAAATGCATGGAGAAAAGATACCGTTAAAATGACCACACGAATCGCTATTTTAGCTATACCTAATATAGTCATTTTTCACAGGGATACGCCTTATAGCTAATTTAGCCAATCAAATCGTTGTTCTGACGATCTGTTACTTTGATGATCCGCAATAAGGAAATTCTGTATATCTAAATTAGATATACGGCGTATCCCTGTGAAAGATATACTACGTATAACTACAATAGCAATACGTATGGTTATTTTGACGATATTTCTTCTCCGTGTATGGTTATTTTTAGAAAAAATGAGAAATATTGATGTTTTTTTTCAAAAACTATTTTTATGTGTACTTAAAAATAGTTTTTATCTGTCTTTTATTCAAATCTCCAAATAAAATGCTATCTTAATGAGTACATTTATATGGCCATGCTTTTTTTTGGGAAACATATGATATAGGCGCTTAAAATTAGTAAAATATTTAGTTAGGTAGATTGATAATCGTACAGCGTGTTTTCCAAGATATATCAGAGTCGAAAAAGGTAGGGTGGGGACAATTAATGGAAAAGGTTTTCTAAAGAGACACATCAAAACGATCCTCTATGAAGAAGTTGCAAAAATTTAATTTTTCCCTAAGAGCCGTTTAACCGCCAGCTTGTTTCTATAAAACAGCAGTAACTAAATCTCTTAAACTTATAAAGATTGCCTAATTTTATTTAATCTTGTAGGCTTTATTTATTGTTCTATAAGATTTTATTATAAAAATATTAAACTCGTCATTGAACTTCATTATCGCCTACCTTATTTCGTATTTTTTATCACTGAAGCTACATTTATAAAAATTAGAATGCGTCTACACCAAAGGGCTAACATTTGTATGCCAAAATATTAATTGAGTTTACAGAATTAAATATAAAATTACTCATAATAGGTCGTAAGATACATAATACATATTGCACTATTAATAAAAAAGAATAATATATAGATAATAATACAAAAGTCAAAAAACCTGCCGTTCTCAAAAGATGGGTTCCAACACCCGTTTTCGGCTCTGACACTTAATTGTAAACACCCTGTATTGTTAAATGTTTGATAATTGTAACCTTTTTTAAATCTTAAGTTTTTTAATGTTACTGTTTTCTTAATTTTAGAACTGTTATAAATTATGATGTAAATGAACAATTTTTCTTTTTGAAAATATGAAAATTGATGAGTGTAACTTCTAAATATTTGAGTAGCTGAAACGTTAGAAAAATAACATCAGGTTACAACTCAAAATATTTTTTCCCAATATAGTAAAATAAACAATAGTATATAGCGTTGGAATGCATTAAAACATACTTATATTTATAAAAAGGTCTAATTGTGCCATTAACATATTTTATTAAAATAGAGCATTGCTTATATTTTTGACTTGTATTTACTTGTTTAACTATCATCATCATCGTCCCACAGCTTCTAATATCTAATGTTGTGTTTAACTATACCTTTAATTAAATTTTCGAAAAAAGAATAATGTGTTAATGGAATATACGTCAGAATATCTTTTATATTTTGGAATCATTAATTCTATAACAACTAACTAATTCAAAATTGAAAAATCATAATACCTGTAGTGCCCACTGTTGCAAACCAAAGGATGTATAGGTCGTTTACAATTTAAATTATTGTGGCACATACAGTAGCGCCCAAAAGTGAGTGCCTAAATGATTTTTCGGGAAGAACTTTTTAAAATATGGGCCATTTTACTTCATTTTTGAGTATGTTATACAGTTTTGTATGAGAAAAAGAATTATTATGTTTAAAACGTGATAAACAAAAATTTACGGTAGTTAAACGAGCTCAGACTCATTTGTGTAAAAAACGCATTTTTCAGAACAGAACACTAAGAACGATTTAATGAAAAATAACTTTATAACAATACACTAAAACAATTTTATAATCATAAAAATGCCTAATACTTAGTTGGCAAACCACGAGATTTTATAACTGCCTGACAGCGAGATGGCATTGAATCAATAAGATATTCAAAGACTGAATCAGGCATTGAATTGCATTCCTTGTCCAATTCGCCAAATTTTTCATCTTTATTCTTAATATTTTTGTTTCGACGTCTTGCCAGCTCTTCCCACAAGTGTTCTATCGGGTTGAGGTCGGGAGATTGACTGGGCCACTGAAGAATCCTGATTTGTTGCTGCTGCAATGAAGTCTTGACAATCGAGGAGGTGTGCTTAGGATCGTTATCCTGTTGTAGAATCCATCTAGGAGGCATATTTGTATGGGCCCATGGTAAGACGACATTAGTCAGCATATCTTTGTAACTTTGGCCAGTCATTATTCCGTTAATTTTAATGATGGGGCCCATGCCATTACGAGAGAAGGCTCCATAAACCATAACTGATCCACCTCCATGTTTTACTGTCGGTTTCATGTATTTTGAATTGTATCTTTCTCCAGGAGGACGTCTTATGTATTGTATTCCGTCGCTTCCAAATAGATTGAACTTAGATTCATCTGTGAAAAGTACTTGACTCCACTCGGCTGCTGTCCAATGCAAGTACCGCTTTGCAAAATCCACGCGAGCCTTTCGATTCTTGAGTTTGATGAAAGGTTTTTTAGCTGGACGTCTGCCATTCAAACCAGCATCACTCAATCTTCTGGAAACTGTCATTCGACTAATATTTAGACCTTTACTTTGATTGAATTCTGCTGCCAGATCCACAGCTGAGAGAGTCGGATCCGCTTTGGAGCGACGAACAATGCGTGTATCAAGCCGGGAAGAAGTAACACGTGGTCTACCAGTTCTTTTATCATTCTCAACAGAATTTCTCTGATCAAACCTTTGAATAATCCTTGAGACAGTACGAGCTGGCATCTTTAGAATCCGTGAAATGGCAGCTGCATTCATGCCAGAGTTTTTCATATCTATAATTGCTTTCCGAATGGCTGGAGAAGTTTCAACCCTTGGCATTGTTAAAACTTGGTCAATTGTTACTGAACACAAAAAAAATAACCCAAATATTCAAGAAAAAACCAATAATGTGACGGCGCGGAATATGTAAAAAATGACTATTGCAGTAGAAATGGAACATAACCTAAAATACCGTATCTGCGCAACAGTTAACTATGAATAATATTTTCCAACATCAAACTGTACAATATACTGAAATTTGAAGTAAATTGGCCGAAATTGCAAAAAGTTATGCGTGAAAAACGGTTTCGGCACTCACTTTTGGGCGCTACTGTATGTCTTTTTTCAATGATGGCCCCAAAATATTCAGTTTAGACCGTATGCGCTTTAGTCGTTACTCTTCAATTATAATACTAACATAAGTTAAAAAATTATTGTCAAAATATTGCAAATATGTAGGTTAAATTGATACACATAGAAAAATTAAATTAGATGTAATGATTAGAAATGTAATTTGTGGTCAGAAATTTTAGAATGATAACTTTTAGTTTAAGGGTATAAATATAAATTTCTTACTGTTAAGATATATTATTATTATTAATTCATTCTAGTAATTGTATGTTCTTAAAAATAAAGGTTTCAGACCATTTTTTGATGAACTTTTCAAATAAATACAAGAATACCTACAATACACTTGTTTATCACCTTAATTATTCATCTGTCACTGGTCGTAGATCCTTAAATCTCATTATTTTATGAACAAATAACTTTTGAAAGTCTTTGAAAGTAGTCTGCTACATTTAATGTTTAACAAGTCAGATAAAATTGAAAGTTTATACTGATTTTAACCGCAAATGTACTTACTAATAAAAAAAAGTGAAGCCTTTACGTTGTGGCATAATAAACACGGCTATTTTAGCAGTTCTTATTAGCAAGAAACTAAACCAAGTGATATTTCAGATCATCATTTTTACTGAAATTTTTACCTTTTTAAGAGTTTTGTAAAGATCGAAATAAAAGGTAATCTGCTGGTGCAAGGGCAGGGCTATATGGTGGATGTGACATTAGTTCCCAACTAAGCACCAATAATTTTTGACGAGTTAGTAAAGATGTGTGGGGTCAAGTACACTAAGGGAAAAAATTAAATGGTCAAAAAAATTTCCGACAAATTTTGCAAATTTTTTTGTTTTTCGTTAGGTCCCCACGGACTTACAAATTTTTTTTAGCTAAACCATTATATGTATCAGATAGCCTGTTTATTCCGCTTCAAGTTTCTTTTTTTAAAACTTTGATACGATTTTTTTTCACCAAGATACAGGATGTTAAATAGAAAAAGATCTTTTTGTATTCCATCACTGATATCTCAGTAACCAATAGTCGTACGGGAAATTGCAAAACAGTTTTGGAATCTGGAATAAACGCCCTATAAGAAACTGCTATGACTTTTATGAAAAATTTTTTTTCAATCTTTAACATAAATTTGAAAGCACATGAAAAAAAGAGTATTATTTGGATATATAGAAAATTGACGGCTAAGTTACAAATATTTATGGAATGAAAAATGTTGAGCGTGACTTTTATAGCTGAATATACTCTAAAAAATTTTGTGAAGTTACAATTCGATCTACCAAACCTTTCCTATTGTTTTACACAGTCAAACTTTTGAAAAGAATTAAAGGGTCACGTTTCTTGTCGCTAAAAAATTCTAATGACAATTAAAATGGTAAATAAACATTTCTATTGCAAAAAACATTTAAATTAATGCAAAAAAAAAATTTTTTTTAAATAATAAAATTTTTTTTGAAAGGCTTTCTTATTTTAAAAAAACACAATGTCCAATCGTTTCTAGTTCGATTACCATTTCTTTACCGCCGTCAGGGTATGAAGCGTAAATCTGACCGCAGAACCTCCACGTGGGTAACACTAATGCCGGCGGTAAAATAATCGTAATCGAATTAGAAACGATTGGACATTGTTTTTTTAAAAATAAGAAAGCTTTTTCAAAAAATGTTCTAAAATTTTTCAAAACAATTTTAAAATTAAAAGAAAAAAATATTTTTTGCATTAATTTAAATGTTTTTTGCATTAGAAATGTTTATTTACCATTTTAATTATCATTAGAAATTTTTTAGCGAGAAGAAATGTGACCCTTTAATTCTTTTCAAAAGTTTGACTGTGTAAAACAATAGGAAAGGTTTGGTACATCGAATTGTAACTTCACAGAGTGTTTTAGAGTATATTCAGCTATAAAAGTCACGCTCAACATTTCTCATTTCAAAAATATTTGTAACTTAGCTGTCAATTTTCTATAAATCCAAAAAATACTTTTTTTTTCATGTGTTTTCCAATTTATGTTAAAGATAGGAAAAAAAAAATTTCATAAAAGTTATAGCAGTTTTTCTTATAGGGCGTTTATTCCAGTTTCCAAAACTGTTTTACAATTTCCCGTACGACTATTGATTACTGAGATATCAATGATGGAATACAAAAGGATCTTTTTATATTTAACGTCCCGTATCTCGGTAAAAAAAATCGTATCAAAGTTTTAAAAAAAGAAACTTGAAGCTGAATAAACGGGCTATCTGATACATATAATGGTTTAGCTAAAAAAAATTTGTAAGTCCGTGGGGACCTAACGAAAAACAAAAAAATTTGCAAAATTTTTCTTGTGCGCCATTGCTTAAGATTGCATGATAACAGTGACTCCTAAAAATTTTTCAATAAAAGATCTGAAAACTAGAATCTTGGAGCTTCAAATTGATTTTTTAAATTTTAGATACGACTATTTTTCACCGAAATACAGCCTGTCAAAAAACACCATAAAATATCGGAAATTTTTTTGACCCTTTAATTTTTTCCCCTAGTGTATTATCATCGTGGAACATATTGCTTTTACGGTTGGCCAATGGAAGTTGTTTATCTTTGATTGCTTCCTTCAATTTTATCCGTTATTGCCACTAAACATCTGAATTGATTGTTTGGTAACGTGGAAGCAGCTCAGTATACACAATACCTTTGTAATTTCATCAAACTGACAGCATGATCTTTTGTGATGCGGTAATGTACAAAATTTTTTGTAGACATTTTTTACGTTGTGGTATTATTCAGACGTTGTACAATTTAATTTGCAAAGTATTTTAATTATATCTTTGCAATAAAAGTAACTTTGTCTGACCTTGACTTAACAATAAAACTAAAGAAGTAGCATTTGCATATAGATTTAACATAGTTGGCTTGTAATTTTTAATTCTTATGTAAATAAAATTTTTAGATGAACTCCAGGAGGACAATATATGTGACCAATGTGGCAAAGGATATATCCACAAAACGTCTTTATATATTCACCGAAAATACGATTGCAAAAAAGAAGCAAAATATACGTGTCCTCACAGCGGTTGTTCATATAAATCCAAAAGAAAAAGTAATTTACGAAGACATTTCCATAGACATGTGAAAGATATTAAGAATTAATACCATTTAGAGAAAATGCGGAAGCATTAAAATAAATAAGTAGAGAATTGAAATATTTGTTTAATTCTGAGAAACCTCTTGTTTAAAATCCCATAAATCCACTTACCAATAATACTTTTTGTTATACCTATAAGTATTATTAATTGTTGGCATGGCGTAAGTTAAGACATATGGAATGCAAGACATACATTAATTACAGCAGCAGAAAAAACAACAGCGAAGTATGTAATTTCTTCTTACAAGAGAACTTTACTATATATCCACAAGAATTTTTAAACGTAATTAGCTTATTCTATACAAATTGAATAAAGTACTCATAGCTAAGATGAAAATCTTAAATTCAATTCGATTACAAGAAAATTTATTTTAAAGATCAGAGTTATCTACATGTCTCAAGTTCTAGACACTTTTTTCGGCTTAAACTGTTTGGAAACTGGAGCCACAAGTTTATTTCATTACAAATGGTTGAAAATAACTTTAAAAAAAAGTATTTAGAACACGAAATTTCATCTGGATTACTCAATGGCACTCCCAGAATGGGAAGAGGAGCTGCGATTAATTATCCAAAATGTGTTTTAGTTCTTTATTAACCAATTGACCTTACCGTACATTAGTATTAAAGCACGATAACACTAAAAAGTTTATTTTTAAAAAAATTACAGTACCGTGTTTAATTTGATTTAATTGGGATGTCGGAGGGGTGTTAGTCCGGTACCTCTTTCCTTGGATACGCCACGGGGTTTATCCCAAGGTCAGTATTGCTAGGCGTACAGTGTGTGCCCACACACATTTGTATACTTTTGAAAGCGCAAAAATGTCAGTGAAATTTTTTGTTATAGTACAGCGGTCGGCAACCTTTCGGTGACAAAGAGTCAAATCTATATAATTGGTAATGAAATACATTTAAAAGTACAGTTTCCAAACGGTTTAAGTCAAAAAAGTGACTTGAACTTGGATGTCATGTTGGTAGCCATGGCCTTCAAAGTAAAATTCCTTCCAATTGAATTGACTTTAGGGTGTCCTTTTTCGGCTTTGAATACTACTAGTCGGTTCTTTGGATTCAACTAATTACTTTTTAAAAAGCCCGTAAAAGAATCGACACGTTCTCTTGTTAAATTACTTATACACAATATTTGTTCAAACACTGATGACCTGGTATTTTCTTTTTGATAAATTAACTTGTCATAAACATTAAAATAAATATAAATGTATGATATAATGCTGTAAACCATTGAATATTAAATAATTTACTACTCCAAAAACTGTGTCTAATTATAAATAATCTTAAGTTAATAGCTCCCTATTGATTAGTTACATTTTTATTTTATAGTGTAAAATAACAATGATATTTTTAGGTTACGTAATGTACGATTATTCTACAATACTTGAAAAACGGCGCAAAAGACTTGAAAAAGTAAGGCAATATAGGGCAAAACTTACAGAAGAACAACGAGCGGAAATACGTTTAAAAGACAGATTGCGAAAAAGAGTATACAGAATGAAAAAGAAACTTCAAAACTAAGGACGAATCCACCAACAATAAGAGAATAAACTTAATTAATTAAGTAACGAATAATAATGTTTTGCATAGACATAAGTATTGCACATATTATACTATGAACAAAAGAATAAAAATAATTATCAATGTTATTTCTTAAAAAAAAACAACTTTAAAGCATTATTAAGTAATGCTTTAATGTACCTACATACCTATTTATAAAAATAAGATAACTGAAATAGATTTATTTTAGGTAAAGGATGCACAGTATTTGAAAATGGAATCGAAAGAAATGTCTGCATCAATTGTGGAAAGAATTATGGATTAACGCCCTTTTTAGAACACATAAAGTATGAATGTGGGAAACAAATATTTATTCAGTGTCCTTTGTGCCCAAGGAGATGTAAAAACAACAGCGTCTTACGTCTGCACCTAAATAATATACACAAAATATCGAATATTTAAACAATTAAACTTTTTTTTTTATTAATTGCCTCTCTAAAATACAGCTTTTGAAAAAAAAATTACACCACTCAATAATGGATATTTAACGTAATTTAGAATTTATACGCATCCTTTAAAAAATGATTTTTTAATTATAGATAATTCAATTCAATTTTCTAATTTCTAATTGTTCTTACATTAGTTACAGCAAATAACGATTAAATTCTGAAGCTTATACAGTCTATTAGACCAGGGGTGAGCAACCTTTTAAATCAAAGGGCCAATTTAAATTTTAAAATTTTTTGGCAGGCCTCACATAAAGTAACACTTATTAATAATTTACAAAACTTTATTTATAATAAACATTAGAATAAAAAATATAAAATTTAAAAAAATGTGTTCAATTTTAGAAATGCTTGGCGGGCCGCATAAACATGTTTAACGGGCCGCAAGCGACCCGCGGGCCGCGTGTTGCTCATCCCTGTATTAGACGAATAAGTACTGACACTTAACCCACTTATAAAAGTGACCCTAAACTGAACAAAAACATACCCCCAGTCAAGTGACCTTATGTGCAATATTTTTGAGTTATGTTATCGTAACCTTCAATTTAAAAATATGTAATAAATACCTTAATGTTTAGAATATTTTGAAAATTTTTATTTGTGTTTGTTATAACGCTGCCATTAATGCCATACGTAGAAATTATTTTTTACTAAAAAAAAAAAAGAAATTACTTATCAAATAGGCATTGATATAGGGGAGATAAACTTGGCAGCAATGCTTGAGATCTGAGATAAAGTTGCTTATATTAATCAAAGCCTAAGCCTAAGCATAAGATGTTTATTATGGCACAAGGTCAAACATTTATTCTGAAAAGTAATATACGAGGGGGGACTCAAAAGAAACGGGAATTTTAAGTCTGGGGAACAAAAAGAATTCACAGGGGGCGAGATCCGGTGAGTAGGGAGGGTGGACAATTAGGTATTTGAAAAAAAAAAATTATTGATTTTTTTTATGTATTTTAGAACTTTATTATTAATAATATGGATATTTAATGCAAAATACTTAAAAAAAAAATTTTTCAATTAATTATAAGCAATTAAAAATTGATAAAATTTAAAAAAAAAATCACGTGACTATAAACGCGCCAAAATTGGCCACCATCTTTGTGACGTCATAATGTTATAGCTGTTTAATAACAGGACAGCGTTTACGGCTATTACACGTGAGTTGACAATAATATTGAAAATTTACTGCTAAAAAACGATTTGTTAGTTAATTCCGATTAGCTATGTGTGATAAAGGATTTATAAAGGCAAAGTCTGATAATATTCCTGATGTTGATATATTTTTTACTGAATTCTACTTATTTGATTTGTATACTTGGATAAATAATAATTACTAACAATAGTGTTATAAAATACTTACATCGAAATGATCTTCACAACAAAAAAAATTCGATTTTGTTTTGGGATTATAACGATGCACTGCTTGAAACCATTTATTTCGACGTTTTTCATCTTGGGGAACATTTAAAAACATTTTATCAGGAGTTGTTTTTGTAGTATTTGTACATAATGGTACAAAACAAGAACGATAACTTTTGTGGTTCGACATTTTCAATATAAACTTTAGTATTTAACCATGACAAAAGAATTAAATAGATCAAAACACTGCATTTATTATTTCTGTATAAGCTGCAATGAATGAAAACTAACATTATGACGTCACACACGCTCGTGTTTGTTCGGAAGCTGTCGGCGTGTTTTCGGTACTGGATTCAAAATTAATTTTTATTTTGATATAACTTATGAAATATTGCGAAAAAAAAATAATAAAAATAGTTTTGTTATAAAACTTATATATGATCTTTCCATTTATCACAAAAAAAAGAAAATTCAAAGACCTAATTGTTGTCATGCCGTTTTTGCTCAAAAAGTGCTTTACGGGGAGAGCGGTGTGAGCGGGCGCGTTGTCATGATAGAAGAACCAGTCGCTTGTGCGCCAAAGATCTACCCTTTTCTTCCGGATATTTTCCCTTAATATTTTCAAAACCTCTAAGTAGAACTTCCGGTTAACAGTTTGATTTTGTTGACGTTTTTGTCACATCTTGACGTTGAGGGCGTCCTGATCGGGGTTGGTTTTCATTGACATTTTTCCATTTTTAAAACGTGAAAACCACTCGTAGACTCTGGTTTTACTTAGGGCAGTATCCCCATAAACAGTCTTAAGCATTAAAATAGTTTCCACGTCCGATTTCCCCAACAGGAACAAAATTTCAAAGTCGCGCGTTGCTCTCGACAATCGGCCATCACTTTTTCGCCGAAATGGAAAAAGTTGTTTCACTAAAAAAATTCCCCCGGAGGATCCTATGTACTCACAGCGACAAAACTTCGCACACCAACTCAGGAGACGTGTCCCTAACGGTCACCTGGTCGAACAATGAGTTTCCCCACTCCCCCCCCGCGCCGCAGTCCAATTCCCGTTACTTTTGGGTCCCCCCTCGTATAAACGTTATATTAATGTGCAATAAACAATCTTAAACGACGTTTATTTTGAGTCATAATATTCAAACAATAAAATAAATTACCAATGGAGCACATACTAAATGCCATACTGTGTTATTATTTACTGGAAAATCATAATGCATATCTGAAAATTATTAAGATTTAGGAGATACTCCATACATATTGTTTAGATTGGCATCAGGTATCGCCCGGTTAAGTCTCGGTACCTATTCGTGTGACACCCTGCATAAGTTTTTTAAAACTAAAGTTCGAAATAAGTTAGAAATTTTTTTTTAATGTGAATTTATAAAACATAATAAATAAGTTTGTTCAAAAATATGTTTTTTCGATGTCTTTTAATTACAAATAAATAAGTATATTATGTTTCTTAATATTTTAGCATTTATACATATACATATATACATATTAGAGGTATTAAAAAAATGTTTTTTTTTAAATTTTATTACATAGTGGTGGACGCATATAGAGTATATCAGTGCGCGAACGCATTTCTCCCCGGGAACCAAGGTTGGCAACTCTTGTTTTATATACCACTAGCTGGCCCGCCCGGTTTCGCACGGGTATTGACTGCAGCGCCATCTGCCGGTTTTTTTTTTGAACGTAAACCATCCTCGAATCCACTTGAACACACACAAAAAAAATAATTGAAATCGGTTCAGCCGTTTAGGAGGAGTTCACTGTCAACAGACGTACAGAAGAATTATATATATAAAGATAAATGCAGTAGGTACTTCGTATTTGGAGCATTTTATTTTCTTTCAGGATTCTTTACATGCCACTTTCGACGTTTTTGTTATTTGTCGTCAAAAGTCCTTTTGGTCTCTTTCTTGCGGTGATTACGAATTACAAAAACGGCGGAAAATGATATGAATTCCGATATATCCGATTCCCAACTTTAATTTCTTCAATTTTATCAAAAAGTCGTGTTGTGCTATTATAGAAAGGATATTTGTAACAACAAAGAGATTCATACTAATTTGGGAGTTTAGTACATAAGTTTGAAAAAAGATCTGATTGGAGAGTAGAAGTAAGATATTGTGTATCAAGGTCGGAAAAAACGGATTTCGACTTATGTTAAGATAGCAATATCACACGAGTCGAATTGTATTGCTCCGATAGTACATTAAGTGCCTTTTGCAGAACCAAAAATTTCTGTGCCGTCCTTTTTTGCGGTGAAGAATTGAAATAACAGATTTTTCACTCATCTGAACAATATTTACAAGATATATATTTTATAATAAAATCGAATCAGATGTTTTTGTCATAATGGAATTTTTAATTTTCATTCGCATAAACTTGCGATTTAAAATTTATTTTTTGTTAAAATTTTACATCCATTCGTACAGGGACACTTTTCATGTGTGTATTACGTTAGACCCTTTAATCCTTTTCTACTGTCTCATACAATTGATTATATAAATCTACAACTTACAGTAGATAATTTTCTGTACTTCAGTTAGTTTATTTTAATAATTTCTGTTATTTATTATGCTTTTTTTGCAGATTCAAAGAGATATACATGCGGAAAATGTGATAGGAAATACAAACTTAAAGATTCTCTTGTACAACATTTGCGATATGAATGTGGAATGGAGCCCCAGTTTACCTGTGGTATATGTTGCCGAAAATTTAAAGTAAAGAGTGCGTTAACACGACATATTAGAAATATTCACCAGATAAATGTAATAATGATGAACCCAGGGACGGACCCGTTATTTGGCATATAGAAAAAAACGTCAAGTTTTGAAAGACTTGCTACCGCTAAAATCAAATACAGTAAATACAAAAGAAACTAATTAAATCGAATATCTGGACGACTAATAGTGTATTGCATGTGCCGTCACTTTATTGCATTTTTGTTCCAATAAATATTGTCAATTAATTTTAATATTTTTAAAATCGTTTACTATTTTTACTAATATAATTTGTCAGTTGATATCTTTGTTGAGTATACGTTTGATATAGAGTTGCTAATCTTTCCGGATTAGTCAGGAGACACCGGTTATGAATTCGAGAAGAAAAATTATAAATCAAAAGCTTCATGCATCAATGCATTATGACTTTATTAATATATATATCCCGGATTTCTACAGCCGTGGCTGCCTCTCCGTTCCCAGTTTCCATGCTTTTCGTTCCATCGTCGTTTCCTCGGTCAGGTTTCTGGTTGTCATTGCCTCCGTTATTCCGTCTCTCCAGCTCAACCTGGGTCTTCCTCTCTTCATCCTTTCTGGCGGTATCCATGTTAAAATTCGTTTGGGCCATCTATCTTCAGTCATCCGGTTGACATGTGCAAACCATATCAGTTGTTTTCTTTCTATTTCTTGTATGATGTTTGACTTTGTATTCATCTTCCTTTTGATTTCGTCATTTTTAATTCTTCCCAGTCTTGATCATTGGCAGTTTTTTCTCCAATAGTCCAATAGTCCAATAGTCTTTCCTTATTTCGTTTACTTATGTTCCATTATTCTGATGCATATGTCGTTATACTCTCTATAATGGTTGAATATATCTTTTTCTTTGTGTTTTTTTTAATGTTCTTATCCCATAGTAGTGGATTTATCGGTCTTATTACACCTCTTTTTTTATTTACTCTTTCATTTATTTCTTCCTGGCTGCTTCCTATTTTATTAAAGATTACTCCTAAGTATTTATAGTTCTCTACGCCGTTTAGGTATTCTACTTCAATGTCAAGATTTAATGTGTCTTCTTGTCTTACTGTCCGGTATTCCGACTTCTTCATATTAATACTTTAGCCTGCCAGTTTATATTGTTCTTTTAACTTTCTCAGCATATAGTTGAGGTCGGCTTCATCTTCTGCTATAAGGACTTGATCGTCCGCAAAGTACAGGGCGTATAAGAAGTTATCGTTTATCTTTAGTCCTAAACTTTTACATTGTCTTTGTCATTTTTCCAGGGATTGGTCCAAGTATATCTTTAATAGGGTTGGAGATAGACTAGAGCCTTGTCTTAGCCCCTTACTGTTCTGTATGCTATTCGTTAGAGCTCCTGTTACCTTTATTTTCGTTGATATGTTCTCTTTATTAATAATCCTCTTATTCTATTTATAACTACCAATCAATGGAAATGAAGGGGCAAGTGGATGAAAGGGTTAAGAGACATTTTTTAATTATTACACTATTTGTCATGAACGAAGGTTTTATATGTAAGGTAAATTTATAAATTCTTCAAATCTATCGTATAGGTATGTTACATTTTAGAAGAAACTGAAATGATTAATGGGTTATGTAACACAATGTTTACGGTACACTACGGATAAAAGAATTAAATTTGCTTTTTCCTCAAAACTACATTTTTAACACATAACGCTTTCATCCGCTTGCCCCTTCAAATACAAATAAAAAATAATTGTTTTTGGCCATTTTTTTTGACATGGTGGACATTTTCGCTAAAACTCTTGTTTCCTGTCGATCTCTGTGAGGTTTCCAAACTCGCTAAAACTACCCTTGTCCATCCGGGTTTCGCTCTAGATATAAGTGTCGGAGTCGTATATAGTAACAGAATATGGATAACTGCATATGGAGGTTTTCACCTTGTCGTGGTTGGTACAACAAAATTTTTTCAATAGCCTGGGTACGATATCGCGTAGTGAAAACCTTGGTGTGCAAATACAATGCAAATTTTGGTAAAAAATCGTGTGTCTGAAAGCAGTGTTAGATGTTTCCATAATTAAATAAAAATTATCTGTGAGGATAATGCATTCAAAATCATGGATTTTTTTTAAATTAACTGAAGTTCCCTCTCAAACAGTAATTTTTGTGTGCCCCATTATCTACTCCCAGCCTCCACTGATTATATATTTGAAATGAGCGTGTAGCTACAGTTCCATTTTTTTTGTGATAAAGCGAACAATTTTTGTCTAGCTGTATACATAATTGGCTATAATCTATAATATGACTGTGTTTTTATTAATTTATAATTGTGATTAAATAACTGTTGTATAATACATAAATGTACCTTATATTTTTTAAAAATAAAAATATTTGATAAATATAATATTGCATTTATCTTTTGGTATTTTTTATCTTATTTAGAAGCAGAGTGTTTCTTTGCTAGGTAACCGATTTTAAATAAATGAACAATTCTGAAAAACTATATAGGTATTTGAGGGAAATTGTTCTCTTTAACGGAATTGTGTTTAATTATCAGTTAATACTACTTTTCGATAATAACACTCAGTTTATTTTAACGTGTTTTCATATTTCTTTTGAATCTACACACTTTTCAACGTTGCGCTCAGCATTGCATAGATGATTTACTACTTATAAAGTTATTTTTATCTCAAACTAATGTTTGTGCAACTGGCGCTTTTTTATCTTTGTTAATGAATTTTTGAATTGAAAACACAATAGTGACGCACTCAGAATTATTTTTTTGGATAGCTGCAGTTATTTTACATAAAGCAAAACTTTGAATAAATTGGCCTTGCCGCTGATTTATATTTAACTAGCTGAACTGCTGGGGCACAAATCGGGTTGTAAAATACAAAGTTAAGGATGAAAAAAATCTTACAATTAGTCCCGCCAAGAACTACTGATGTGTAGAATAACGTGTAAAAATTTCAGACCAATCAGTCAGATAAAATTTTTTTTTTCGTCCGGGTCGACTGAAAAAACGTTGTTTCGAGAAAAACGCGTTTACAGTTTCAAGAACAGATTTTTTTTAAAACTCATGTTTGCATTAATCGTGTATGTTTGGGGCGTATATTATGCTTTTTTCGTTGCACTTTCAATATATTTTACTTTCGAAATATGAAAGAAAAAAAAACTATTATTCCTTAAAGTCGAGCTCAAGGTTATTATTAATCTTCTCTCTTTCAATTCAATCAAACTGTTTTTAATTAAATTTTTTGAATTTATAGTGAGAAGATTCATATAGAAAAAATCAATGGATATGACATATCGTCGGCGATACTGCAATACCGCGTAACTAGCTTTTTCCATAAAGACTAACATTGAATAAAATAACATTGGAAATTCGACCTTATGAAAAACACTAGTTAAGCGGTATTGCAGTATCGCCGACGATATGTAATTTGCACATTCCAGGGAAACGTGATTATTTCCTAGATTGGAAAAGTGCCAGTTCTCCACCGTGTTCGTATCACATTAATTAATAAATTTTCTAAAAAATTTTTAATAAAAATTTTTAAAACCTAAATTTTTTGTGCGAGGGGGAGGCTATTATTATTTTTCATAATATCTAATTTAAAAAAAACACAATTATTAAGGAATTGATCTTTTATGGATTTCTATTATTTACAGAACGTTCTGATAGGTGCTGGTAGGTCTCCCCCTGGATACGCCATTATTCCATGGTATATTTTTCAAAACCCTGCTTTTACGCTGGAGTTAGATATATTTGTTATCAAGAAATAGATATTTTTGATACATAGGGGAAGGTGGCCTAAAGCGGGTAGGTTAAGGTTCATCGATTAATATGAACCACTTTGGCTAAAAAAAGTGTTTCTTTTTTAGATTTACGTAATACAATTATTAAACTTTAATTTTATAAAAAAAAATAATTACATTTTTGCTTTAATTGTAGAAATAAATTCAAAAATATAAAATGTCAGAAATTACCCGCTTTGCCCGACAGTGGGGCCTAAAGCGGGTAGGCTCTCATAAACCAATCGGATTAATCAAAACCTTTGAAAAAAGTTATCTACACTTGACATGTTCTTGACAGTAACATTAGTATTAAGTTATATTAAGCATTTTCATATTATAACTGCTAATTTGTTCCAATCTTAATATTACTTCGGTTTACCATTGTTTTTAAATCTTAATTGCTTCAACGCTTTAATTCACTTATTTTTAATACAAATTTATTCCTATCAACTAGTTCCTATCAATTATGATAAAATTACTTCTTCTGGTACAAGCAAAGAGGGTACCTACCCGCTTTGCCCAAACACATATTTCTTAGTTTTGATACATTAACGTAAAAAATAATGGACGGATATTAAAATATTTTCTCAAATAATAAAACTAGTTTATTGTAAAAGAAACCCCCATTATAAAAAATGGTTTAATGTAAAGGGTTTTAGTAGCAATTGAAGTTAAATTAATTTCAAACATTTTACAAAATTATTAAATTTTTTGTTTTTTAATTTTTTGACGTTATTAAGCAACTTAGGTGTCAAAAGTAGTATGATATCAATTAGGCTGGGTACCCGAGTCGAAATTTATAGCCTACATTGATCCCCGAGTCGATGTTTAGAGCCTACATAGATTCCCCTAGTCCGAAAAAGATCCGATTTATAGCACTGTAACCCGACTAGGTCCGACAGTTAGCCCCTAGCTCTTACCATTCACCAAGTGATGTGATTTTGAACCTCTTAGTCCGATAACTGCAAATACCGAAATCAGCTGAGCAGCGTTGCCAGTTGTTTTCGATATTGTAATTTGTTTGTTGATCACAAGTTAGCTGTTATATTACAATTGAATATGTTTATATTTTTTCATATCATTTATACACATAAAGTACGCGTAAACTAAATACTTTTTATGTAAGTTATGGTTTTAAGCGTTGACATTGGTTATTACACTATTACGTTTATTAATTAACATCCAAATTAATTATATGTATATTTAAATAAAAAACTGATAATACTAATAACTAAAATGTTTTTAAAATCTTGTCTATTAAATTTATGAGAATGGCATTAAATGGGTTCGACTATATGAAAAAGACGTGGCAACACTCCCTATTTACATGTGTTCTTTTACATTGATGACTGTCCACCAGTCAAGTAAATCTTATGGTCGGGCAACCTAACCTAAAAAGTGCGCTCTTATTATTAATCTTTACCGATTTGTCTTTAATTCCGAAGAAACAGCTTACTAAAAAGTTACTAACTCAGAAAGTGAAACCTATCCTACAAAATCTCAGAGTGTTCGGTACAGCGTGAAGTGCGGGGGTAGGCACCCTAAAACAGGTTTTTGCCAAGAGAAAACCTTCGGACCAAGGGTGCACTACGGGAACATTCCATCAGCATCTTTCTCATCAGCAAGAAGTGCGGGCACTTACCCCATTTTGCGTAAGTGACGTGGTACATGGAATCAAGTGGAAAGAAAATCAATCATCATCCGCAACACAGAGTAATCCAGGTATTTTATAATTTTGAATATTGTTTTATCAAAGTTACTAGGTAATTCTGTACTATCAATGTATTTGTATATTATAATACAAAATAAATATATATATACATACAATATTAGTTTAATTATTATAAATACTAATAATAATACTTATGATTATTATTCTTTTTTTTTTTAATGTAATTGTTATTTTTAAATTGTTATTTTAAACTTTAGCTACGTATTTTAAATAAAAGTATTCTAATCATTTTAAATGCGAATTAAATCCATATTATTATTATTATTATTATAAAATAGGGTACAGAGGTCTAAAATCGGTCCTAATTTAAATTTCCATCAGATCCGACTTTGAACCCCTAAGTGGTAAAAATGGAAATTTGTACCACTTTGGAGACCAAAGTCTGACCTAATTTAACATAGGAATAAACTCTACTTTGAGTCTCCGAGTCCGGGATGAGTCCGACTTTAGGAGGCTCAATGTCGGCGCTAAATTTCGACTCGGGTACTGGCATTGTAAATAAATATATAAATTTCAGCTAATATATAACATATCCATATAAGGGCCGTTGCCCGTTTTGGGCTACGTACCCGCTTTAGGCCACCCTCCCCTATGTGTAAAGCGAAAGATTTCGATAGGCTTGGATTTGACGACTCCAGGTCAAGGTTATGATACTCTGATAAAAATTCAAGTATATAGAGTCCCTTGTTTTACGCATACCTATCGAAAAATATTTTTAGAAAAAAGCGCTGCACATATTTCATTTTAGAGGAAAACTCTCATTATCGTAAATAATAACCATGAATAAAATTAAATATTTCACAACAAGAAAAATAATGAATTGCTACAAGGAAGAAATTTCAATGAAGAAGTTTTTAATTTATCACGTTGATTATTACTTTTATTCAAATTGTGTAGGTAAATGCTAAAACGAACTACCGTTATTTAGAATACAGAAGGGGAAAAAGGTGAAAGGGAGAAGAACGATAGTACGCACTTTATACACATGTACAGAAAGGAACACAGAAATCGACTGCCGCACTGCATTTGGAAATCGAGCTTTCGTAGCGGGTATTACAAAAAAGACATTTTAGTGCATTCTGGAACGTTTTAAAGTTTATCTTGAATTTCCAATCGTACATTAATTAGATTTTGTGATACTGCTATTAATATTCGTCGGTGCAATTAAATATGTATATATTGTGGCCACAATGCGTAAATTTGCTTTTGGACACAATTACCTAATTTAATATCTAATAATTGGAACATGTTGTTATAATCACAAAGCTTGTAAGTATATACGATATACCTACCTGAACATTCCCATCATTCATTTATACCTTATATTTTAAAACAGTTACACTGCTGTATTTTATAGCTGTGCGCGATGTAATAAAAGTCACAAATTAATTTTAATATTTGTTTGTAGATGGAAGTCAAAACCACACCTGTCGTAAATGTCACCGTACTTATACTCGAAAATCAAATCTGAGAAGACACTTAAAGGTTGAATGCGGAAAGCTACCCAAGTTTAAATGTGATATTTGTGATGTAACTTTTAAATACAGGCATGTATTACAGAGGCATGTGTATGGCAAACATATGATGATCTAAAAGCTAAAGTAGTTCAAATTTAAAATACAAATTTTTATAACTAAATAAATATGTATAATAACAGTAGATATAATTCAATTGACTTCTATTGTTAAATTTTTTTTGTTTAAAATTGCTAATAAATAAATAAATGTAAACATCAATTATTAAAATCTATAACAATTTTTTTATTATTTAATGTAACATTTTTTTATGGGATAAGAAACATTTGGAATTTGAAAATTTTTGAACATATTGTAATTAATAATGGCTTATCTTAAGGTGTTAAAATCCTAAAATGTATAGTGAACTATGATCAGCAATTAATGGGTTCTAGCACTTATTTATTATTAAAATAACTGTATAATTTTTATTCATTTATAATGTACGTACGTGTCAATAAAGCAGCAAATAATATTTAATATAGCTGTGCACCTTAACTTAGATAATTTAATTTTATCACTCTTAATTGTTGTCATTAGATTTTTATGTAACATAAACGAAACTGTATATAATTTTAAATAATGTATTTTTAGAGCAAGGACCTTTTATTTGCATATGTGGTCGCAAATATAGTACTGCATCAAGCCGATCTAATCATAAGTACTTAGATTGTGGAAAAACAAAGATCTATCAATGCAAAATGTGTGGAAAACGTTATCGAAGAAAATATCATTTGAAACGCCATATAGATAAAAATGTGAGATACATACATTTTATTATATTACATTACATTATTTGCATTATTGATACATTTCTTTTTAGTGCTTTTATAATATGACTAATCCTATGGCGAGATGCGAAATGCACGAATAGAGCAATAGATCAATTAAAAGTGATAACATTTGTATTTTATGAAATAAAAATAAATTCTAAATTAAAATAAGCTGTAAACTGAAGTATTACGCGCCCATGCGGGTTATATGCAACCTGACATTGTGTAATATACCAAAATCTATCATACAAAACCGAAACAAAAAATATTAAATATAACTGAAATTTCACGATACATATTTAGTACAAAATAAAATTTATACACAATTAATGCTTTCATAAAAACTAAGAAATCGTTTATGTATACCACTGTAGTCTTTATGAATCCAGTTTTTCCAATTTACTCCAGTCTAAACAGGCATCTTTTCTGAAATAGAAAACAAACAAAAACATGTATAGTAGATCTTAAAATTTTTTCATGTAATATTCTCGTGCTGACTGCCCATACTAGAAAAACCTGGCAAAGCAGATGATATAAAAACTGACAGAAACTAAAATGGCTATAGTAAAATCTGTCATTCCAAGAGGTATTTTTATTATTGTTGTTTGTTAAAGTTTTGACTATGTACAATGTACAACTTTTCCTGTATGTTTTAAAATAAAGGCTGTAATGCTCAAACTATATCTTCGGATATTGATCTTACTTTCACAATGTAACATTAGTTTGAGATGCTGCCACGTATTTACACAACACCAAAATTTTTATACTGATAAAACCCATATGGCCTGATCTATCTGACGCTCGGTGTATTCTAAGTTTTTCAATTAGCAAGACCGGACAGTACTTTCGTTTTTACGCATTTCAATATTTGTTTACTATTTACCAACCCATTGCGTAGTTTAAAGTCGTACCAAAGACATTTGAAGCTTAAAGTGACTTGTTTACTTTTAAATAATGCAATCTATAATATTTTTGCAATTTTGAATCAAATGGCCTGCCAAATACCAGAAGGCATTGTAGGCTTTTTGATTTTCAGAAGAAGAGTAACATAGCGATTGCTACTAAAAACATTTGCCATGTTTGTCCAAATGCATTTATCATTTACAGCGTTTCTAGTTTCCATCTCTGGATATACGCCTCCCCAATTTGACGCCATTTTCTGCGATCGCTTGTTAATCCCATCCATTGTGTTCCGGCTATCTTTTCTATGTCGTCTCTCCACCTGGTTCTAGGTCTACCTCTAGTTCTAAATACAGTAGACGCCGCTTAATGTGATCACTTTGGGACCGAGATAAAATGCTGATAACAATAAGCGAAAGACACCAGCGTAGAAATGCTTTTGTATTGTGTCGGTTGGTTCCAAACCAGTTTGATCACACTAAGCGGTTGATAACATTAACCGTGATCACATTAAGCGGCGTCTACTGTACTACTAAATGCATTAGACGTTTGTAAATGCCAAAGGTGGTTTTCTAAGTTCAGATTTGGTAATGGGTATCTATTTTGTTGATGACATCTTGCTTGAACACACTGCTTAGAATGATTTTAATTTTTATATTTTTTGTATAATTTAAAAGTAATATATTCTGTGTTAGTTTTCAGAGTTCGTGTAAAAAATAAAAGAAGACGTTTCCAGTGTCCAAAATGTCGAACAAGTAATTATAAATATAAATCAGGTTTAGATCAGCATTTAAAATATGAGTGTGGAAAGAATCCTCCAATAAGATGTTCATTTTGTAGTTATAAAACTTATTGGCTCTGGAATTTAAAGCGTCATCTAAAACAACATGTTAATAAGTAAAGCTGGCTTAATCTAGTTTTGGATGATATTAACACTTAAACAGACAAATAAAACAGAATGTGATGTGTACGAAAAAAAAACTATATTTTATTTTAAAATTTGTATTGCGATGTGTTATACATTTTAAAAGATTTTGGACATTTTTAAACATTTCTTCCTGGTCCCCCTTCTTTCTATTTATTGGAGGGAGTTATTGGCGTCTCGAAGACATCAACCATGACACATGAAATAAATGACGTCTTCCAAACGTCATTTTTTGTCAAGGAATTAAACGAACAATGGACAAAATAGGCTGAATGATGATGAGTATAATGTGTAGTTAAAATTTTCCTCTTATATGTTTGTTTCATTTGCATGTATATATATATTTATATACATAATATATATATTTAGGTATATGACCCGACTTATTTGGCGGTCGCTATACAGGGTATCCCAAATTGAGTAGGCTAACATGGATGTCTTTCTTATTAGTGAAGATAGAAGTTTGGTTAAATGGGCAATGTTTTGCATCAAAATTCCGAATAGTTTTGAAGTTATCGTAAAAAAACTGAAAATCGTTATTTTTTTTAATGTCACATAACTTTGTAATTGTAAAATTTACAAAAAAAGTTTAATATAAACGTTACTAGGTTTCATAAACTACAGATTGAAATTAAGTCATAATTATATTCAAATTGGTGCCTTACAAGATATTGATACCAACTTTTTTATTTTAATTGGACGCCATATTGGATTTTTACACAGTGAAATGGCATATTTTTTCGCAGCAATATAATATGTTTAGCACCTATATTAAATGTTACAAAAGCTTCGGCCCTGCTGCACAAACATACTGGAACAGTTTTACAGAAAGAAAGCAACTGAAAATGGATGTATATATGCAGAACTATGGATGTGTACAGAAACCAAGTTGAAACAACGTGGAAAATGATGAAGATGCTTTGTTAACATAAGCGTATGTGCGCGGGCCAATCCTAACATTTCAATAAATTTTAACGTTTTTTTTGACGTTTATTTAAATGATGTAACTTTTTGGGTCAACTACACTGGTCGACACGAAATTTGTCTTAGATAAGAGAGTACGAAATTTCGATAGATTTAACGATAGTTAAACCAAAAAATAATATATGGCCTGAAAAAGTTTGCTTTTGTATGCAGGAGAACGGTTGATCAATATTTTAGAAAATCCATAGTTTCAATTTTTTTTTATTGATAAATCGAAACAAATATATTTATATATAAATTTTTATCAACTTTTACTATCATATCAAATTACAAAATAGTGAAAAAAAAAAGTGAACCTTATTACTTTTTTTTTCATGTTTATAAGTACTTTCTCTCAGTAAACCCTAAATGTAGTCCCCCATTTTACTGTCTCACTTCGATACCAACCTAAAGTAAATAAATATAAAAATAAACATTTATTTGTATAATAAACATATTCTTCATGGATTTAAGACTTTCGCGGTTATTAATAATAAAATTAAAACACTTACAAAAATCGATGATGAACTTTCTGGAGCTGGCATTAGCACTGTCACTAACTCTAACCCGATTTCCGACACCAACACTAGTTAAAGCTACCGGATGGATGTCGCGTCTTTTTCGTAGCAATATGCCGACGTTTCGCAAATGTTTCAGTTTGCATCTTCAGGGCTGGATGCTCGGATACGTTTGGGAAACGTCGGCATATTGCTACGAAGACGCGGCATCTATCCGGTAGCCTTAACTAGTGTTGGTGTCGACAATCGGATTAGTGTTAGTAACAGTACTAGTGCCAGCTCCAGAGGGTTCATCATCGATTCTTGTAAGTGTTTTAAACAATTCTTTTTTACTAAAAATTGTTTACCTTCTAAACATCTTTTGCAATTAATGCAAGTAACATGTGGGGCCTAGGGTTTGTCTAGATTCCGAACAGGACATTGGAAATAAGCTTCGTAGGCTTCACAAAGGTTTGAACATGCATTTAAATAAAATTTTGTATCTCATACTTTAATAAATATACCACATATATAACAAAATGCATAAGCATCATATTTACACTTTCTAGACGACATTTTAACATCTTTGAGTCTTTTTCAAAACAGTTAATGGTTATTTATTACTAAAGTTGCATCTGTAGACGATGTGCGACACTCACGACTTCTTTATGTTTTCGCGGTATTTTTAAAAATACTTGAACTAGTTAATACTTTTTATTTTATTTACGATAACTTAAAAAAAAGTATTATTATTATAACTCCTACAAAAGCAAACTTTTTAAGGAATATGGGTGTTTTTCCTTTATTTTGGACCATAATAAATAAAAAAGTCATAAAATAAATTTTAGGACAAAGAAAAAAATTTTTTTGTCGAGCTGTGCTACAGGCCGAGTAACTGGAATTTTTTATATGTTAATTTGTTGTTTATTTGACTATAACTCAAATTACAGGAACTCTCTCGACGGTTTTTCAGATACATAACTTAAAAAGTGTTTGGTTCCGATTATATTTTTTCCAAAACGCACGCTTCGATTTCCGTTACTGATCTGTGGTTCCGTTTCTCCAGTTGCGCACACGGTAGTTGCGTCTACGTAACGGAAACTATACATCATCATCATCATCATTTTTAGCCTTTTTAAATCCATTTTCAGATTTACTTCCGTAATTATTTTTCCATCTTTGTAAATATATTTGTTCTAGTTTATTCACTCTTTTTGGTTTTGAACCACCTGATGTCAGTTTGTCCAAATATCGTCGGTTTATCCTGTTTGTGGACTCGAATATTCGTCAAGTCCAGCGGTTATCTGTCATTTTGGAGATATGTCCCGCCCAGCTCCATTCGTTACTTTAGATCATTTACGTATTTCTTCATTGCTTATCTGATCAGATAGACTCACTCCCGGTATCTATCTCTCCATATCCCTCCGAGTAACCTGTAATTTTTGGATAATCTTGTTGTTCAATGCCGAAGCTTCTGTTCCGTAAATGGGTACGCGAGTTTGACACGAATTACGCGAAGGAGGAGCCTAAATTCTACGGAAAGGCATCTTTGGTCGGGTAGTATTGTGCGTTTAGAAAACTTCGAACGAGTTTACGCCGTTTGCGCATTGAATAGCATCGAAGGTCGAGTGCCAGGAGATATTAATCGTACCCTACGTGTTTTCATGTGCTTAGTGCGGTTAACGTTAGAATATTGTGGATTTTGTCGAAGACCGACCATGCCAACTATAAGTAGGTATTTATAATACATACACATTTTACAATGTCCATTTCTTAACAGATTGTCTAATTTCAGACTTCTTAAATATCACTCTTTGAGACTATAAAATTCATTATTAGAAAAAAAAATGTATTTGATCGAATTTCATAGAATGCTTGTAAATTTCATATACTTATATCATATTTACAATTTAATCATAATTTTCAAAAATATGAGAAAAATATAAGAGGATGTTTCCAAAGTTTAAAATATCTAATAGATAGCTATAATTGTAAAAGAAATGTAACACGGCACCTAAAACTAAAGTGTGGAAAGACGACTCGATTTACTTGTCCAATTTTTCCTTTGTAACAACTTGGAAACTTAATAAAATAAAGCTTATATCTCTAAAACCTCTTGGTTTCCTGAAATAGCACTTATAATTTTTGCTTTTAATTTCATTTAAGTAGATAATTTTATTTTATTTGAATACAAATTTAGTGATATAATTTAAATAAAGCTGTATAGAAACTGTTTAACGCTCATAGTTCAATTGTTCTAAGTAAAATTCTAAATCATATATATAGCTCCTTTTCTGTAAAACGCAATTAATTTTTATGAATCATTATTTTTTTAAAGCGGTTGGTATGCCTATTTCATTCAGTACACATGCTATGGCAATTCCATTTTGTGTAAAATAAAATATTGCTTTCAATGTGAAAACTATAAATTGAAGGGCCCAATAGATAAAGGAAGTAATTATCTTTGAAAACTGATATTTCCAGAATTCATCCTAATATAATATATAATCAACGGCAAGGTGCATAATTTAATGGGAAGAAAGCTTAGGAAAATGGATTGAATAGGGAGGTGCTTGCTTCAAAATGCAACAAATTATATTTTAAAAATGTTTTGTTCCGCAAAGCTTAATAAGTGATCCTGTTATTGTAGACACACTGTATATGCGCCCAGTAGTGTTTTTAATATTATGAACGTCAGAGAATGTTATTTTATAACGTTTTGACATTTAAAAACTTATCTGTTCTAATTTTATGATAGTTTCCAGATACGTTGGAAGAATAATTGGAGGACGTTTCCAATGTATAAAATGTGGAGTGGCTCATTATAAAAATGAACGAAGCTTAATTTATCATTTAAAAGTCGAATGTGGAAAGGCCCGTCGATTTACTTGTTCAATTTGTCCGTACGAATCACATTGGAGTGCTAATTTAAAGAGGCATGTAAGAGTAAAACATCCCGGTTGTTCATAAAAACTTTTTTTTAATTTGATTTTATGTATATTTTTTGCTTTATTAGAATAAACATGATGTGAACAAATATATATTATGTATAACTACGATGTAAATATAGGTGTCATGATTTTCCCACTACTTGATGGCACCGTAATCTTTTCTCTCCAAAAAAACATACGTCTGAAAATTCAATCTTATATTCAAAATCTTTAAAAGAACTTTGTTCTTACATTTTAAAACTTTCTATTTGTAATGTGATGCCAGTTCCAGTTCTGGTTTTTGAGTAAATAGCATTTACAGTGGAAACTCGGTTATCCGGACTAATTATTGTTGCAGCTCATTCAGATAATTGAAAATTCGGTTAATTGGATGTATAGAAAAAAAAACGAATTTTAGCTATATATAATGTGACATTTTGAGCGCGCAACTACGGTTTTAGAATTCCTTGATATTTTTTAAAGTAAATTGATCATTGTTAATCGTGGCGAAAAGCGGAGTGTGCACATTCGAGCTCAAAGTGGCACATTCGGATCTCGGGAAAATGAAGCGCGCCGCTCCGCGTCGCGCTTCATTTGCCTCCCTCGCTCGGAAATGTGTCACTTTTCGCTCGAATGCGCACATCTTTGTGTTAAATGGATTCGACTATATTAATAACAAATGCTTCAAATCCAGATTTTCTATTCGGAAAAAGTTTTCGCCTGAAAGTGCACATACTTCTTAATAATTGAATTTGCCTATCTTATTCTTCTCTCGTACAAATAATATTAATTAAATCAAACTCAACTAAATGTACCACTTCTCGCTTTTCTTTTAATTAAAAATTACAGTAGGATATTTCTACTAAAAACTACATTTCAAATTTAGTACTTTTAAACCAGTGTAGATGGGAGACTTCTTCGTACATGAAAAAACAATATTTTAACTTTTTCCGAATTTTGACTCTTATTTCTCAACCTTTTTTTTAACATATTCCACCCGAGTCATTCTAAAATTTTTATGCGCCTCCTATGTAACATATAAATAATTTTTTATATTTAAAAGTTGAATTAATCCATAAATGATGTCTAATTACAACAGTGTCTACAAAATGTGCCTTAAAACTAATTTGTTTATAATTTTCAGAAAAATGAAAATTACCCAAAAATATTTGGAGACATATTTTGACATATAAACCTTCAACAATCTGCAAAAGATGATATAAAAATCAACTAGTTGATTTTTAGTTGCCCACTTCAGAAAATTTGACTCATATACAATTTTAATTAATCAAAAATGCAAATTAGTAAACATTCGAAAGTAAGGTAACTGCGGGTAATAAGGTCTGTCGGGTAATAAGGCCTAATTAACAAAAATCGTATTTAAAATAACCGCTTTGGCTTAAAGCCACACACACAAACACCTATTGAACGAAGATGTCTCTACAAGTTTGTGGAGGCGGCATATTCCGCTCCCTGTCTCAAATGTAGCATCATATATCGTAAAACGCGGCCAGGCAACACGAATAATAAAAATCGGTCCGAATCAATCGTTAGTATTTTTTGAAATATTACACTTAGCTATGTAAAATCACATTTATTTTCTTTATTCATTCAAGCTTCGATGATTTTAAATATTTGAATGACGTAGCATGGACCAAAAATTTTTTATTTTGATTATTTTACATACGTGGTCGGTGATTATTAAGGCCTACTAAATTTAACCATAGGCTTTATTATACTCCTACTTTTTGTATCAAAATTTAATTGCATTCTAATGCATTTTACATTACTTTTAAGGTCTTATGGATATAAATAAGTAAAGAAACTTGTTGTACCTTGACTCTTTTTTTATTTGTAATTTTTTTCGAAATATATGTGTAACAATTTGTTAATAAAATAATTTGCACCGTATTGGGGCACTAATAAGGTGCACTTCATAAAAAAATTTAAAAGCATTAGCAAATGCTTATTCACATTGCCTTAAGATTTAAAAATTCGTGGAACTATGGCTTAGGTATAACAAGGGTGATGTACCCGTATCATGAAAAGTATATATTTATTATTTATTTTTAGATTATACGAACTATTAATGTTCTTCTTTGATATAACACAAAAATTGTTTCAAAAATTAACAAAACATTTCTCGTATACTGAAATTTAACTATTCAAAAACTTAAAAAAATTTAACTTTTGATTTGACTTGCTAGGCATATTATCTGAAGCAAAATAAAATAAAATAAAGAACAATATATAACAAATATACTCCTACATTTTTATTTATTACACGTTGATCCTAGAGTCAAGATACAACTGATCGACAATGACCGAGGTACATCACACCGGCCCTTGATGTTAAATCATTACAAGAACAAAATTAAAGATTATGTTGTGTTAAAATCAGACTACTACTATGCAAATGTTAATAAATAATCTTCCTGCTTACGATAAGTCATTATTAGGTAATAAAAATTATGTCAGTGGATTATACTAACGACTTTGGGTGCGCTAATAACTGTTAGGAGAGGCAATTCGTAATTTTTAAATTTTTTTTTATTCCAATTGTTGTATTCATTTGTTTATTAAACTTAGTTATCAAATATATTATGTCCAGTTTGATTACTTAAATTTTTTAAAGCTGTGGGCCTTATTCTCCTTCAGTAGTATAATAAGGCCTACTGGCAAGGTTTTAAAAAATGTTAATTTTTGGTTTTGTTTATGGTGAATGTTGTCATTTTTCCTTTATATTTTATAGTAACTGAATCTTAAAAATGATTACTATTAAAACCTATTGATTAAATTCGATATTTTTCCATTTAATTTCTAATTTTCCTTAGCTAGGCCTTATTATCCGCAGTTACCTTACACCTGAAAATATTTTTATCAAGCCCGCTACAATTATTCGTGCGGAAGAGCACAACGATAACTTATCAAAAGGAATAAAATATCTAACCTTTTTCAAACTTTAAATAGATCTAATTTATTCGACTTTTAATTTTTTGAATTGAAGAATAAAATATTAATATAGGCAAATCCGATAAAATTGTATATGAGTCAAATTTTTTGAAGTGGGCAACTAAAAATCAACTAGTTGATTTTTATATCATCTTTTGCAGATTGTTGAAGGTTTATATGTCAATTTATGTCCCCAAATATTTTTGGGTAATTTTCATTTTTCTGAAAATTATAAACAAATTAGTTTTAAGGCACATTTTGTAGACACTGTTGTAATTAGGCGTCATTTAAGGATTAATTTAACTTTTAAATATAAAAAAATATTTATATGTTACATAGGGGGCGCATAAAAATTTTAGAATGACTCGGGTGGGGTATGTTAAAAAAAAGGTTGAGAAATAAGAGTCAAAATTCGGAAAAAGTTAAAATATTGTTTTTTCATGTACGAAGAAGTCTCCCATCTAGTCTAGTTTAAAAGTACTAAATTTGAAATGTAGTTTTTAGTAGAAATATCCTACTGTAATTTTTAATTAAAAGAAAAGCGAGAAGTGGTACATTTAGTGCAGTTTGATTTAATTAATATTATTTGTAAGAGAGAAGAATGAGATAGGCAAATTCAATTATTAAGAAGTATGTGCACTTTCAGGCGAAAACTTTTTCCGAATAGAAAATCTGGATTTGAAGGATTTGTTATTAATATAGTCGAATCCATTTAACACAAAGATGTGCGCATTCGAGCGAAAAGTGGCACATTTCCGAGCGAGGGAGGCAAATGAAGCGCGACGCGGAGCGGCGCGCTTTACTTTCACGAAATCGGAATGTGCCACTTTGAGCTCGAATGCGCGCAATCGGTTTTAAGCACGATTACGAAGCGTCCCGTTTTAACAGGAAAAAACTTGGTCAAATTGTTAGGTATATGTTTACAAGAAACACAACAAATATTAATCACTAAATAAAACAGTCGCACATTATCTTAAAATCGGCAAAGCAAAAAAACACGGTTTAGTGCGAAATACAAAATAAAATATTTAGTAAGACATACCGAGGTTTAATTTTCGCAACGAGTCCGAACGCGGTTGGCAATCCGGATAATCGCGAATCCGTATAACTAAGGTACGTATAATTGAGGTTTTACTGTATTTGTTGTGTTGGAAATCTCGCCCAACGAAAAATGTGCCTACTACGATTCTTGGGCCTTTACAATTTTACATATACATACGGGCACGTAATTTACAGCTGTCAGAGCTGGCGTTTTGAAAAACACTAGCGGACAATGGCAAAGTGCAAAATGTCTAATGGCCCACTTTAAAAATAGTAGCAGTCTAACTCTGAATTTAAAATACTATAGTGTGGAGAGCTTCATCAATTTCTGTTTTTTTTTTTTTGATTTACAAATAATGAGTAATTTAAAGAAATGTAGATATTGAACAAATCTGAATATTTAGTTTCTTGAAAAAACTATTTTAATTTTTGGTTTAAATGTACTTAATTTGTGTATCTTTGTTCCATTTAAATTATGGTAGTCACTTGCACTTTTTTCTAACTATAAAGCACGATATGTCTGCAGGACGCACATATATTAACTAAAAATATAAACATTTTTAATGTAGAAATAAACATATATTTTGATTTATTTAAGTCTTTTTATTTTAATACCAAACTCCATCATTACTAAAATATTTTCTTTCGCCTGTATAACTTTTCAATTCGAGTTTACATGAACACGGACGTCTCTGTACTTGTTGGTAGAGATGTTTGATTTTTTCACGACCTATGAGTCATGTCTGTGCAAAAGACAGAAAATGGTCCAAGCTTGCTGTTACACTATGACCTGAAAACATCGTCTTGTGTTATTTCTTAAATGTAGCGGAGTTGTTTGTACCTGTGGTTTGTTTGTTTCACGTGTATGTTGCTGTTTAATATTTTATTAAAACAGTCCTTTTCAGGAGTATATTTATTCTGCGTTTTTATGCACTATAAGTAGGTAGGTTTTCAGTAATCAAAAAATTAAACGTCTCTACTATCTGCCATAAACAGTATACTTGTAATATAACTATTGCAAGCTCCATTTCTTAAGATAAAATATATCAGACATATTATGTATAAATATCATTTTTCTAAGAATTCTGTAGATAATTAATTGATTATTATTATATCCCAAATATAGTTGAAAAAATATTGCAAATGTTTTTAAGTTTTACATTTCGAATCTTGTTCGTTTTAACTTTATGGTAGTTTTCAGAAACCTTGGAGAAGATATAAAAGGGCATTTCAAATGTACAAAATGTGGAGTGGCTCACTATAATTATAAAAAAAGTTTAAATAAGCATTTAAAGTACAAGTGTGGAAAAGACCCTCAATTTACTTGTACATTCTGTTCTTACAAAGCATATTGGAAAAATAATTTAAAAGATCATATAAAACGATATCATACTGGTACCAAAAAAGAATTACTGTAATTTATACATTCATTTGTGCTTATTTCATTTAAATTTATGTAATAGTTATGAATATATTTTTCTAAAAAATCATTTTATAATTTAAATAAAGATTGATCTTTTTTTTTAAATATTTTCTTCGTTTTTTGATCTCGTCTACCTTATAACATTTTCGTTCATATATGCAGTAACTATTATTGTGTCCTGTATTTTTTATCAAAAAAACTTTGCCTGTTTAACTGACTTTTCAATACCCGAGTTTTCAAAGTACAGTTTTCTTAGCAAGTTAACCTTAATGGGTCGATATTTTTATAAATACCAGACATAAACGTTATTATAGAGCGGAAAATGTCGACTATATGAAGTTAATGAATATATTATTCAGAATATCTCTATAAATATGAATTTCATGAAGAAAATGAAAAAGACCTCTTTTGGTGAGAATTGAATTTCCTATAAAATATTCCTATAACTTTTTCTCAAATCTGTATAGGGGAGAGTAACCTATATTGGACCACTTTTGACATAATGGTACATATCACCAAATTCTTTCGAGCCATAAAAATGAAACATAGTTCACATTAAAGCTTGATTCAGTAACTACATAATATCTATCTGTTAATATTGTAGCATAAGGTAAAAGTCCCTATTATGAGACACATTTCTAGGTAGGTCAAACATTAGCGCTATTATTTAATCAGTTTTAGTGTAAAACACCATTTAAATTAAATGATACATATGTTTTATCATTCTTATATTAATATTTTGAGTTTGCACTAAATATTAATTTAAAAATACTTAAAAATAAGCTTTTGTAATGGGAACCGCTGTGTCCCTATTTATGAGACACTCTAAAGGTGTGTGGCCCCAGTGTCTCATGATACAGGTCCCCATTATTGAGACAGTTAAAAAATCAATTTAGGACAACAAATCATTAAATTTTTGTAAATTAAACGACTAATCAACGAAAATTATCGTAAGATCAAATTTCTTTTTCTTTAATTTTTTTTGCAGCTTTTTAACCTGTTCCATTAATTTTCTTTTTTTCTCTTGCATTTTTTTTTTCTCGTTATAGTATAATTTTATAGACAAACAAAAAATAAGTTTCTGAAAGTTTCAATTTAAAATTAGAGTTTTAAAAGGTCGCTCAGAATTTTTTTTTATTTATTAGTACATGACTTTGGATTATATCTCAATGCTAATAAAGCAAATTTAATACGCACTTTTTAATAAAATTATGTTTTTCTTTGTCATGTGTTTCATTTTCATGTCCCGATTTATGATACATTACGTGAATACATTAATTTATTCAAAAAGTACGCAATAATCCTTTTAAAAAATACAAAGAATACATAACTTCATCAATTTTGAAAGCAATTTACTAAGTTTGCAATTATTCTTTTGTTATTTTTTAAAGAAAAAATATAAAAGTATAAGCGGTTTGACATTTGCACTTGAAACCACGCCCTGAGCAAAGTTGGGCGACAACGACTATTCAATTTTTCAGTCGCGTTAAATTTAATTGCTACTTCTATTTATATATGTGCATTATATGATATTTGAAAGCTAATGAGTATTAGATTTCAATTCTATAAGCATTTATGCTATTTTATGACTATTTTCGACCGTATCATTAACACCTACACTTATAAACTTGAACGTACCGGTTATTTGAGACACTTAAGAGTGTGTATCGCGCAATAGGGACATACTATTTCGCTTGTCCGGATTTCAAGAGACAGTTTACATTTATAAGTTTTTAAATAAACAACCAACGATATTAACTATTTAAAAAGTTTAGTTCTGTAATATTAAGTATTGTTGATTAGTACAGCTTAAAATAATTATTTACGAGTAAGTATTTTTAATGAAATAACGTTATATTATAAACCTAACCTACAATCATAAAATGAAACTTTGTTGTACTTAGCAATTTTTTTTTTAATAATTAAATAAGTTTTTAATATTTTTACATATATTATATGTATATTGATTTATAAAATGTTTTGGATTAAATAACAACAGTGTGCGAAACAAAAATTTTAATTAAAAACTGAGAAAATGGAGAATAAACAAAAATCAAAGAAGACAAGAAAGCAATCTAAATTAACCAAAAAAAACAAGTTGTGCTCAAATGTGAAGAGTAAAATAACAAAGAAAAAGATTAAAAGCAATAACTATGATCCGTTAAGTATCGAAAAAGCTTTAAAGGCGATCTTTACGAAAAGCAGTAGCTGCCTTTGGAATACCTGTAGCTAAACTAGGTAGAAAGCAAAATATTGGTCCTGCTGAGAAGATAAAAAATAAGACAGGACCGAGCACAATGTTATCATCGAAAGAAGAGGATGATATTTTCAAGTGGGTGCTGGATAGAGCTGCGATGGGAGCGCCTTAGGGTGGCGCAAAAAAACCGACTATTTTTTTTTGTAGAGTCGAGGAAAAAAATGTTAGTTTTTGATGTTTTAAGAGCTACCTCCAAAGGACAGCTCAAAAAAAAATTTTTAAGAGGTCGCTCAAAATTTTTTAAAATTTCAAAATCCGTCAAAATACAATTTTTTTTTCGTTACGGTATAATTTTATAGACAAACAAAAAATAAGTTTCTGAAAATTTTAATTTAAAATTTGAGTTTTAAAAGGTCGCTCAGAATTTTTTTTTATTTATTAGTGCATCACTTTGGATTTTTTCGAGCGACATTTTAATATTAAAATTAAAATTTCATACATTTTTTTCTCCATTATTTATTAAAATAATAAACAAAAATTCACCACTAGATGAACTGAAAATGAAACACATGACAAAAAAACCATAATTTTATTAAAAAGTGCGTATTAAATTTGCTTTATTAGCATTGGGATATAATCTAAAGTGATGTACTAATAAATAAAAAAAAATTCTGAGCGACCTTTTAAAACTCAAATTTTAAATTGAAACTTTCAGAAACTTCTTTTTTGTTTGTCTATAAAATTATACTATAACGAGAAAAAAAATTGTAAGAGAAAAAAAGAAAATTAATGGAACAGGTTAAAAAGCTGCAAAAAAAATTAAAGAAGAAAATGAAATTTGATTTTACGATAATTTTCGTTGATTAGTCGTTTAGTTTACAAAAATTTAATGATTTGTTGTCCTAAATTGATTTTTTAACTGTCTCAATAATGGGGACTTGTATCATGAGACACTGGGGCCACACATCTTTAGAGTGACTCATAAATAGGGACAAAGCGGTTCCCATTACAAAATCTTATTTTTAAGTATTTTTAAATTAATATTTAGTGCAAACTCAAAATATTAATATAAAAATGATAAAACATACGTATCATTTAATTTAAATTGTGTTTTACATTAAAACTGATTAAATAATAGCGCTAATGTTTGACCTACCTAGAAATGTGTCTCATAATAGGGACTTTTACCTTATCTTGGTTTGGTTTCTAATGTCTACATTTTTGATCTTATCTCTACGACTTATGCCAAGTATAGCTCTCTCCATGGCACGTTGCGCTATTCTCAATTTCTCTGCACTTTTTCCTGTTAGGGTCATAGTCTCTAATCTATATGTCATAACCGGCAGTATACAAGAGTGGAATACTTTTCTCTTCATACAATTTGGCACTTTCTTATCTTTTAGGATGTCTTTAAGATTATAAAATGCAATCCAATCCAGCCTGATTCTTCTATTTATCTCTGCGGTCTGGTTTTGTTTTCCCAAGTTTATAAGATGTCCGAGATATACGTATTCTTCCACTGTCTCTATATGTTTTGATTTTATTCTGAATTGTTTTATGCTGTTCGACATTACTTTGGTTTTATTTAGGTTCATTTGTAAACCAACGGTTTCTACTGCTTCATTTAATTGTCACATCATGTTTTCCAGTTGCATTTAAAATATGAGTGTGGAAAAACTTCTCGATTTGAATGTTCAATTTGCTCTTACAAATCATTATGGATGTGTAATTTAAAGAGACATTTAAAAGTAATACATTCTGTTGTTACAATAAAGGTAGAGGTTCTAAAGATAAATTAAATCTTGTTAGAAAATATATCAGTTTCTATTGTTACTTTTATTGCTACTTTTATACCATTTAATATAATATTATTAAACACTATTTATACAAATTAGTATTATAAAAAGTCTAATTTTACTCATAAAAACTGTTTTTTATTACTCGTAAAATATATAATTACCATAATAAAATATAAATGAACCCCGGCAAACGCATTACAGTCTATGTATATTCAAGAAAATGTAATAAAATGAGATGCAGGAGCCTAAGTTGAATACAGTGAAATATACTATTAAGCGGGCACCGTTTGACCTCCATTTTTTGGTCGCTTAATGGAAGTGTCTTGTTACATAATACCACGATACACAGTATGCTACTCCCGAAGCACAATCGCGTCGAGTTCGCGCAGGTGACGTCACTTGTGAAGCATATAGTTTATTCGCAGCATGATGTAGTGGAGAAATCGTGGTTCCAATTTAAACGATACTTTGGCTATACATTTGTTAAAGTTGGAATCTGAGATTTAGTTTCATTTCACATTATAATTTCCCATTAAATATTAAAAAAAATTAGCTTAAAAACGATACCTGTGAGGGAACGATATATTTTCTAATATGTATAAGACATTTAGGTTTGTTTAATTGGTTTCAGTACGCTGGAAGTCTCTAATGTCGAGAAGTAGAAAATTAACCGCTGCAGAAGCAAAACTGAAGAAAAAAGAGTATGATAGGAAGCGGCGAGAAAAATTGAAAAACTGTCCTAAAAGCCTAGAAAAACTCAGAGAACAAGAAAGACTGAGGTATTTAAAAAAAAAAGAAAAAGCTCAGGTCAAGTCTGTCAGTGCTACGAGTTCTTAGAGTTATTCAACCCCCTAAGTTACTTAGTAGAGTTAGTTATTTTGTTAAAGAAATCGATGAGAAACAATAAAAAACTTTAAAAAGATAAAAATACGTAAAGCCAGTTGCAATTCGATTGCATAGAGACTGATAAATAATATTAGATTAGTAAAATTGCAATTTATGCTCTTTTGTTCTTGTCATTATTCTTTTATTTATTATATTATGGATTTAATTATAGTTTTGCAATAAAATTGTTAAATTATTATAGTTTTAAAATACCAATAAAAAAAAGGCGCATTATGGAGTTTTTAATTATTGTAAAATCATATTATAAATCATTCCCTCACGAATCTGTCATTTCCTCATTTTCGAGTTCTTTTTTAACCATTTTATTTAATTCAAACTCAAAAAAGTTGGGGACCACTATATTATTTTTATCAAACAAGACATAAACTAAAAATTAAGCAAAAAAAATTCGATAATAAGTTAAAGATAAAAAATTATCAACTCGATAAAGGTAAATTCGACTTTTTCAGCCACAAAAGGATCTTTTCTATTTAACGTCCGGTATCTCGGTGAAAAAAAATCGTATCAAGGTTTTAAAAAAAGCAACTTGAAGCTGAATAAACAGGCTATCTGCTACATATAATGGTTTAACTAAAAAAAATTTGTAAGTCTGTGAAGACTCAACGAAAAACAAGAAAATTTGCAAAATTTTTCTTGCGCGCCATTGCTTAAGATTGCATGATAATAGTGGCTCCTAAAAATTTTTCAATAAAAGATCTGAAAACTAGAACCTTGGAGCTTCAAAATGATTTTTTTTAATTTTAGATACGACCATTTTTCACTGAAATACAGCCTGTCAAAAAACACCATAAAATATCGGAAATTCTTTTGACCCTTTAATTTTTTCCCTTAGTGTACCTACAATGCCATTTTGTGCATTATATATGGGTTGTTTATGTATTGAATTTAACCCGTGCTTCGAAGTGACGTTGGACGTGGTGAGGTGGAGATGCGCGTAGGTATACCGGTATAAGTGTATCGTGGATAATTCCAATTATATGACAAGTTAATGGATATAAAAATACTTTATTTATAATTTAAAACATTCTCTGAGCAGTTGATTTTTAAATGTAATTTAAAAAATCAGTTGTAAATTGAGAGGCTTTAAAATACGTTTTTTTACTCGTAAATTTAATCAACCAATCGGACATTATTTCCCCAGTCGTACAGACTTCTTTATTGAGCTTTCACTCAATTCTAAAAGAATTTATAGTCCGGTCAAATTAGACATAAAAATAGTGGTCAAATAACAAAAAACCCGCCAGAGCTAAATTTTGTTTGACACTTTGGGTACACCATTAGAAATAAAATGTCAAAAGTCTCTATTGATCCCATGTGTGCTAAAAAAGTTATTCGGTGTCGAATGTCAAAATTTGAGGTTTTTTGGATTTTTCGCAAAAACGGTAAGTTTTATTGAAAAAGTTGCTCAGACAAAAATTATAGATCTTAAAATTATCTACAAAAATAGTCTTTATACTTTTTTTTCTAGGAATTACTATTCGTGAGATATCGCGATTTTACACTAAACGAAAAAATGAAAGGGTCAAGAAAATTTCCTAAATCTTGTGGTGATTTTTGACATTTTTTTAGCACACATGGTATCGATGGGGACTTTTGACACTTTATTTCTAATGGTGTACCCAAGGTCTCAACCAAAATTTAGATCTGGCGGATTTTTTGTTATTTGAAATGTTGACCTGCTATATACATACGATATACCTACTCGAATTTCATCTGTGTGAAAATATGTAGTAGAGAAAACATTCTTGTATTTAAATAGTTTGTAGCATGTTTGTCATTGTTGTATGTTTTTGTATATCAAAACTTATCGATTATAATTTTATGTTTAGTTTCCAGGTATACTATAGAAAATAGAAGAGGACGTTTTCGATGTGAAAAATGTAAAATTGCTCACTATAAAAATCAGCGAAGTTTAATTCGGCATTTAAAATATAAGTGTGAAAAAGCTCCTCAATTTTCATGTTCAATTTGCTCTTACAAATCATTTTGGTTTGGTAATTTAAAGAACCATTTAAAAATAAAACATTCTGTTTTTTAGAGAAATTTATTATAATTTTTAGTTTTAACAAGTTTTTAGTTTCAATAATTTGTCAAATTAGTTACAAATTTTTGACAAAAGAATAGAAAAACCGTCTGACATCACAGATTATTTCCACAAAGTATAATCTTTCTGAAAATGTTGTAATGTTTAATATTTCTTTTCATATTTGCAATATTATTATCTACCATAAGTTCTGTATTAGGTATACATATGTACATGTATTCTTTTTGTATACCCGAGTCGAAATTTAGCGCCGACATTGAGCCTCCTAAAGTCGGACCCATTCCGGACTCGGAGGATCAAAGTAGAGTTTATTCCTATGTTAAATTAGGTCCGACTTTGGTCTCCAAAGTGGTACAAATTTCCATTTGTACTACTTTGGGGTTCAAAATCGGATCTGATGGAAATTTAAATTAGGTCCGATTTTAGACCTCTGTACCCTATTTTATAATAATAATAATAATATGGATTTAATTGGCATTTAAAATGTTTAGAATACTTTTATTTAAAATACGTAGCTAAAGTTTAAAATAACAATTTAAAAATAACAATTACATTAAAAAAAAGAAGAATAATAATCATAAATATTATTATTAGTATTTATAATAATTAAACTAATATTGTATGTATATATATATATATTTATTTTGTATTATAATATACAAATACATTGATAGTACAGAATTACCTAGTAACTTTGATAAAACAATATTCAAAATTATAAAATACCTGGATTACTCTGAGATTTTGTAGGCTGGGGTTTACTTTCTGAGTTTGTAACTTATTAGTAAGCTGTTGCTGTTTCTTCGGAATTAAAGACAAATCGGTAAAGATTAATAATAAGAGCGCACTTTTTAGGTTAGGTTTACTTGACTGGTGGACAGCCATCAATGTAAAAGAACACATGTAAATAGGGAGTGTTGCCACGTCTTTTTCATATAGTCGAACCCATTTAATGCCATTCTCATAAATTTAATAGACAAGATTTTAAAAACATTTTAGTTATTAGTATTAACAGTTTTTTTATTTAAATATATGGTACATATAATTAATTTGGATGTTAATTCATAAACGTAATAGTGTAATAACCAATGTCAACGCTTAAAACCATAACTTACATAAAAAGTATTTAGTTTACGCGTACTTTATGTGTATAAATGATATGAAAAAATATAAACGTATTCAATTGTAATATAACAGCTAACTTGTGATCAACAAACAAATTACAATATCGAAAACAACTGGCAACGCTGCTCAGCTGATTTCGGTATTTGCAGCTATAGGACAAAGGTTCAAAATCACATTTCTTGGGGAATAGTAGGAGATAGGGGTCTACTGTCGGACCTAGTCGGGTTACACTGCTATAAATCGGGTCTTTTTCGGACTAGGGGAATCTATGTAGGCTCTAAATTTCGACTCGGGTATCTACATAGCGTCTTTTTCGGTTTCTCGATTTGTTGATTTTTGGTATAGTGAGCGAATTTTTGTCCCCCCCAGAATCCATGGGACAGACCTTTTTCAAAGTGTGGGATTTGCCAATTGATGATCTACCCACCTGGGGTACGTTTGTCGTTTTAAAACTCGCCATTTATATATTATTTGAGAGGTTTGATAGCCTTTAAATCCTTCACGTTGGCCAGACGGGTTGGAGGGTGGTATGGATATATAAGGTATATAGGATTTATGTGGTATGAGTGGGAAACATAGGTTGGGATATGATTTTCTCCCAAAAAGTTTAGGTAGTAGGAGGAAAAATCATAGTTCGCGAAAGGCAGGGTCGCATCCCTGTAGTAGACCTGCTCTCCACCGGGATCGTGAAGAGGTGTCTACCCGCTACCCTACCCGTGTTTTTTTTTAAATCTTTTTGAATTATAATCTAAAAAAATCACGAATAACAAATTATATTTTTTATTAATGTTTAATTACTTGCAAGGTAAAAAAATTATACTATCAGTTTTTAATTTTTAGGTTAAACTTTAAAAACATACCTGGTAATATATAATCAGTTTTCTTGAAATGTAGCGAGCAAATTTTCATTTGAGGAGTAACTTTATTTATTTTCAATAACTTTTTCCACGCTTTAAATTTATCAACTTTTTCCGAATTACCAAAAAAATTTTCTAGTAACGCTGTACCATCACCAGCTTTTGGAAATTTATGGATAACCACGTTTAAATTTTTATTGGCTTTACTCTTACAATCTCTCACTGCACAACATACTCTATCTTTGATTTATTACGTTCTGTAAAAACTGCACCTTCCATATTTACTTTTATTTATTAATAATTTATTATAAACTATTTATTACTAATATAAACTGCATATATTTACAATGTATTTACTAGACAGTTGTAAGCTATTAATAGTTTGTTTTTTTACCACCAGATTGCGTGCCTCGATTTGTCAGTTCCCAATATTCCTTTGTTAATCTTGAGTACTTAGATAACTACCCGTTTCTTTTTAAAATTTGACTTATGACTAGCTAGTTCTCGGAAATCGACCACTGTGCGCTGTTGTCAAACCATTTTTTACTCAGCTATTTAGCAACACGATATAGTTTTCATTCACCCTTGCATTGAATCAGTAAAATTTTGGACGATAAAGCATTTGAGAGCAGTTCGACGGACGTTCAAAAGACTGCCTGAAATTCCATCAAACTTGTCGTTCGATTTTTTTTCGGTAATGAAAAAAATGACAGTTATCAAGGGATCGTTGCATATTGACTTCAGAAATACGAAAATGCATTTCTTGTATTCCTGTCCGCATGTTTTTGCCGGAATATCTTGCATGTATGAGTGATTGGCATGACGCCGAGCAGTTTCACCAGTATCTAAAATTATGTGGCCAACGTTATCGAGGATTTGGGACCAGAACATGCTAGGAGACTAGTGTTTGTCTGTTGTAAGATATACGGATACAAATATTTATAAAAAAAGGGCTAATACTTTTCATTTTTGGTTGTTTAATCGTACGTTAAATGGTTTTTTGTAACATTTTTTTATTAAATATCTTAAAAGTTCAACCACCTGAATGTTTTATAATTTTTTTTAAGTTGAGGACACTTAAAATAAAGTAAACGTATGTTTTATTTTATGAATAAATACCTAAACTAGTTTATTATTGTATATTTTCTCTCTTAACAATTACCTATTTTTAAAATACCCGAACTTTATCTATAGGTGACAGTATAGTGTAGAAAATACATTCTTATGTCTAAAATGTAGTTAGAATATTTTTTATTTATGTATGATCTATACATTAAAGCTTATCTGTTATAATTTTCTTTAGTTTCCAGAAATACTACAGAAAATAGAAGAGGACGTTTCCGATGTGAAAAATGTAAAGTTGCTCACTATAAAGATCAGCGAAGTTTAATTCGGCATTTAAAATATAAGTGTGGAAAAGCTCCTCGATTTTCATGTACAATTTGTCCTTACAAATCATGTTGGTTAAGTACTTTAAAGAGGCATATAAAAGGAAGACATTTTGCTTCATAGAAAAAAAAAACATTATAACATTTAGTTTTGATATAATAAGTTATACTTCTTTTGGCGCTTTAGAATAAACTTTTAGCAGGCTACGGAAGTTGCGCACGCCCAACTAACGAAAATTCGACATTATGAAGCACGGTGTGCTCACTTAATGCTTTTAAATGAGAGCCATTTTTCTCACTTAATGTTGCTCTTCAATACCAACTTAAATGTAGAGTGCCGCAGTTTATACTGACTAAGTTCACTCATAAGAGGCCCAGATGGTGAGCGCGATAGGAACCTTCGACCATTTAAACTTTTAGACACGCCGTTTCTAAATGTGTCTGAAGCCAACATGATCTGCGCAAGTGACGTCACTTAAGGGCAGGAAAAACTTATGGGTATAGGTTTTATATTGAAAGAATGAACTGAAATTCATACTATTGTTTTATTATCTTCAAAATATTCAAATATTATTTGTGAATCTTGTAGATAGTACATGGTAAAATATAGTCAAACAATATAACTATAAAATTTTATTTATTTCAAGATTTTTTTAAAAGAAGCAAGTGGTATTTATTAATAATTCTAATACAGATTTTTATTGATGAAAAAACTAAAAACAATACATTCATTATATGGGTAATTCTCATTTTTTATTACAAAAAAATGTCAAAAAATGAAAACGTCTTTCTAATAAAAGTGATGATGGATATTAATAGTTTTGGTCTTTTTCTTCAAGGGAAAAATATTTACCGAGCTTGCAGCCCCTAATTTAGACAATTATAGGGGTTTGAAAAAATGTCCTCCATGGTAGTAATCTCATATCTGTGGATGTGACATTCCTTACATTAATATAATCCATAGGGATGAAATGCTACAAGGAGGTGACACTTTTTGGAAATAAATTGTACCTACTATCAACTTTATTTACCTCATTCATAATAATAAAAAAAGTCACTTCCATGGACGATAAAAATTTAACCATGGAAGTGACTTTTTTTATTATTATGAAAGTTAAGTTAATTGTTTAAATTGGGGGCTGCAAGCTCGGTGAATATTTTTCCCTCGAAGAAAAAAACCAAAACTATTAAAATCTATCATCACTTTTATTAGAAAGACGTTTTCATTTTATGACATATATTTCTAATAACAAATGAGAATTACCCGTAATACATTAGACTGAATCGCAGCTAAACAGATGTCACAATCTACAATCTTTTTTAACTTCTTGACCACGAATCCAGCTATATATTCCACAACATCCAAAACATACTCCGATGGCTTAAAGTTTTCACGTCGCATTACAATAAGCCATTGCTTTTTCAAGATTAAATCTTTGGGAAATCTGTAAATTATTATTTTTGTTAAATAGAATCATATTTATATTGCTTTTGTATTTCATCATATTAATTAATTATACTAATGGTATATTTTTGAGGTTATACAAGTTAAAAGTTGAATACATATTTATTTAAGAAATACTTACTTATGAAATGAAATTCTCGTCCAAGGTTTGGATCGTTCCTCACAATTATATGCACTGCATGATTGCACCATAATTAAAAATATAAAGTTAAAACAATGTTACTACAAAATATACCCGTACGCGTATGTATTTTAAAAAGTTTTGCCCTTATCTGACGTCATGCGCAAGAGCTTTATGTTGGCTTCATTTACTAAACAGCGTAGAATAGCAAACACCGTGTCTATAAGTTTAAATGGTCGAAGGTAGGAACATATCCAATGGGCGTGCACGTGTCCTCTAGCTACATAGAAGCGCAAGCTATTTATGTAATATATAGCACGTGATTATATTGAATTAGATCAGTCCAAAGAATATAATAATAATTATTATATAATTATCAAAAACTACGACAATTCATAAATTAATTGCAAGACATAAATATTTGTAAGGAAAAATAATATTACAATAGCTTATATTATAGACACAGTTTATTTTAAACTAAGAAACAAAGTTAGTTCTCAAAATTAACAAGTGAGAAATTATGGTGAATAAAGACTAAATTTTTTCCATTTTTTAGCAACAAGTGATTCGTTTATCTTCATAAATAAGAACAGCTTCGGAAAAAACTCTTTGGCTATAAACGCTACTCTAAGGAGCTGAAAGATATAATTTGGCAAATGTTGCTTTTGGGTAGTTTTTCAAATTAGTTGACCACCAAGAATACGAGGCCCAACTACGATCGATTCTAACTGTTTTCAAATAATAGTCAATCTCACTTGCAATACTATTTATTTGTTGGCCATAACACTGAATATTATCCTCATTCCACAATTCATCAACGATTGTTTATGAAGACACCCGAATCTACCCGATCTTTTAGTTCGCCGGATATCCAGCTATGCGGCTTCGAATTTTGCCGGATATTTGGTATCCGGCCAAACAACTATCAGTTTCATCTCTATAAAATATTTTGTAGAACATTTTCCATTTTTGTATGATTTTTACATTAAAGCGTACCTATCTATTATAGTTGCATCTTTAGTTTCTAGAAGTGCTACAGAAAATAGAACAGGACGTGTCCGATGTAAAAAATGTAAAGTTGCTCAATATAAAAATTAGCGAAGTTTAATTCGACATTTAAAAAATAAGTATGGAAAAGCTCTTCAATTTTCATGTTCAATTTGCCTTTACAAATCATGTTGGTTAAGTACTCTAAAGAGGTATATAAAAAGAAAACATTCTGCTTCGTAGAAATACATAACATGTAGTTTTAATGTAATTTGTGTATTTTTATTTTATTTGAATACTAATTGTATGAATTAGTTTATAAATAAATCTTATCTTTTTTTATAATTTAAATAATTTAGTGATGCGTTGTTTTCACATTGTTTTTCGTTTAGTTTTTCAACGAGATGATATCAATTTTGTTCACCTATATATCACCTGCTATTGGAACTTTGTTCTCTTAAGAATCATCCATTTTCAAATGACTCGAACTTGATCTCTGTGTGACAGTGTGTTGCATAAAATACATTCTTATATTTAAAATGTACTTAATATATTTTGTGGTATGCTTGTTTGTTTGTATTGCATTTCAAACGTACCTATATATTATAATTTTATGTTTAGTTTTCAGAAACAATACCGAAATTGGAAGCGGAGGTTTTCTATGCGGAAAATGTGGAATTAATCGCTATAAATATAAACAGGGTTTAGCACAGCATTTAAAATATCAGTGTGGAAAAGCCCCTCGGTTTTTTTGTTCAATTTGTCCTTATAAATCAAAATATAATTTTCACATGAAGAGACATATGAATGAAAGACATTGGGACGTATTTTACCAGTAGATAAACAGTTTAGCTGATTTCACAATTCATTTTACGATTCACAATACAAAAATTTGTTTTAGCAATAATTATAAAAAAATGTAAGCTTATATATATATAAAAAAAATGTAATGCTTAAAAAACTAGTTATAAAAAATAATAATTAGTACTTAGTAAGTATCGATTAAAAAAATATAAAATCATGACATTGTTTATTGGATTAAAAGAGGTAATCCCGGCCGTTGCACTATGGGAAATAAGCCAAAAAACTTGACCATAAATCCAAAATATAATTTATTGAATTCAGGAACTAAATCAATGCTATCATAGGAAGAAATAATGCTAATTTCTTATGGTACACTTAAATTGAATAAAATGACGTTTTTTTGTGCACCAACGCAGTTCGAAGTAATCTATGGTCGAAAATTATGTAGTAACACTAAAATTAAGTATATTTTATGCCCTGGTTTTAAGAAGGGAAAAGGACAGAACATTTTGAGTTCATCGTTTAATTAGCAGAGGAACATATAGATGGAAGTTTTTTTAAATAAGTACTTGTAATTGTTTTATTATTTTCATATTTTAAAATTAGTCTAATTCTAACTTTAAGGTAGTTTTCAGAAATATAGAAGAACGTTTCCAGTGCGCAAAATGTGGAGTGGCTCACTACAAGTATAAACGAGATTTAACTCGGCATTTACAATACGACTGTGGAAAAGTACCTCAATTTACATTTTCGTTTTGCCTCTAGGATGAGTAATTTAAAAAAGCATATGGAACGAATGCACCTGGTCTTAAGAAAGAACCATTATAATTGATAGTTTAATTTAAAGACGCATAATATGAATACGTTTATAGATATTACTTGTTTTTATGAATTAAATAAACGCACGAATTCCTTTCTACAGACAGTTTATGCTTGTCATCGTCTCGACGGCAGTGTAATATTATATTTATTCTGTGCGCAGGGCCGGCTCTAGCATTTTTTCCGGTTTGTGCAAAGCATTCTTGTCGCCAAAACATTAACGACAAATTAATTTAAGGGTTTTTGCAACCGTTTAGGATCTACATTTGTTTTTATTTTGGCCCTCTCTCTAAAAATTATCGCCTTATAGTACTTAAAATGCGTTAATAATATTTGTATTGAACATGCTGCCTCTGGCGAGGATAAACAGCATTAAATCCTTTGTTGCAAACCCTTCTGTCAATTTACATGTTGCTAACGGATACATGACGTTAGCATGCACATGTGATATCTATAAATAACTGTTTATCGAATATTGCCTACAAAAAATTGAAGTTAGAAAAGTGATAGAAAATAAAAATCAGAACTATTGCTTTCAGTCTGTAATTTGTAAATAAGTAACGCCGACTATTGACCGATAAACGTAATAACTAGGGATACACTTCTAGGTTAATTATTTTAGTATTTTGAAACCTTATTTCTTTCTAGGTGGAAAACCTATTCTTTCTTAGATACCAAAATGTACGTAGAATTTCTTTAAATTGCTATATCGTTTTTACATTTGTTAAACTTTTTTATTATAACAAACATAGTTTTCAGATACGATGGAAGACATAAAGAGGAACGTTTCCAATGTCCAAGATGTAAAGTGGCTACCTATAAATATAAAAGAAATTTAGATAAACATTTGAAATACAAATGCGGAAAACTACCTCATATTGCTTGTGCAATTTGTCCATTCAAAACATGTTGGAAATATAGTATATTGGAGCATATCAGACGAAAGCATTCCACTTTGTGAAAAAATGATTATTGTTTTTAGTGTTAATTTGGTTTATGTATTTTTGTGTTATTTTTGAACACGTGCGCAAGTAAATATTACTTTTTATAAAATATAAGTTAATAAACTTTCCGCTTTTTAATTACCATTTTATGAACTGTATTATACTTATTATTTGTCTTGTTTCCTCTTAAATTCTAACATAAGTTCAGGTGCCGAGAAAAAGGTCGTGGCCGATAGCAAATGTGTAGTCCAGGTGTTACTTAAAAAAATAAATCATGTTTGTTTAATAAATATGTATTATATACCTACATTTGTGTTATAATAACACGTTATCTGTATAAGTTTCATCTTTTTAAGAAAGTAGTAGAAAATACAGTGTAGAGGCGCTATTAAATATTTTGAATATTTTACAAGCTTTGTCCTTCATTCGCTAAAAAGCTGAAATTCATATTTTTCTATTTGTTGGCGTAGGAAGTACTAGAATTTAAGGCTGTTTTTCTCTTTATAAAGAAAACAAGGTTTTATTAAACTTTTGTTGAAAGTCTAAATCTGTTTATGTATCAGTAATATACCACTCTGAATTTTTAACTTTCAAATATGATTCCTTTTACTCCACCGCTCCCTTATATAAAAAAATTCCATTGAATAGGAACTTGTAACTTTATGAATTGTTTACATTGTAAATTTTGTCAAATTAACTTTATGGTAGTTTTCAGAAACGTTAAAGAAAGTATAGGAGGTCGTTTCCAATGTGTAAAATGTGGAGTGGCTAACTATAAGTACAAAGGAAATTTAATTCGCCATTTAAAATACGAATGTGGAAAGGTACCTCGATGGAAATGTTCCAATTGTCCTTACAAATCGCATTGGAATGGGAACTTAAATAGGCACATAAAACGTTGCATCGAAAAGAATAAGAATAGTATATTATAATTTATCGATTTATGTAATTTTGTTTGACGGTTATTCACAAGATGTGAATGTGTTTATTAATAAATAAGTTTTCTGTTTTTTTTTTATGCTTGAACTTGAAATTAAATTTATTTTTAAAAAAGATTTAATATTGCCTAGGTCAAAAATTAGCAATTTATTTAGAATTTTGACACGTTTACATTTTTTAGTAAGGGACGAGTATTTGATTCTTTGTAGAAACAAAAATTAGGTATTTGAACAAAAAAAAAATATTGATTTTTTTTATGTATTTTAGAACTTTATTATTAATAATATGGATATTTAATGCAAAATACATAAAAAAAATTTTTTTTCAATTAATTATAAGCAATTAAAAATTGATAAAATTTAAAAAAAATCACGTGACTATAAACGCGCCAAAATTGGCCACCATCTTTGTGACGTCATAATGTTATAGCCGTTTAATAACAGGACAGCGTTTACGGCTATTACACGTGAGTTGACAATAATATTGAAAATTTACTGCTAAAAAACGATTTGTTAGTTAATTCCGATTAGCTATGTGTGATAAAGGATTTATAAAGGCAAAGTCTGATAATATTTCTGATGTTGATATATTTTTTACTGAATTCTACTTATTTGATTTGTATACTTGGATAAATAATAATTACTAACAATAGTGTTATAAAATACTTACATCGAAATGATCTTCACAACAAAAAAAATTCGATTTTGTTTTGGGATTATAACGATGCACTGCTTGAAACCATTTATTTCGACGTTTTTCATCTTGGGGAACATTTAAAAACATTTTATCAGGAGTTGTTTTTGTAGTATTTGTACATAATGGTACAAAACAAGAACGATAACTTTTGTGGTTCCATATTTTCAATATAAACTTTAGTATTTAACCATGACAAAAGAATTAAATAGATCAAAACACTGCATTTATTATTTCTGTATAAGCTGCAATGAATGAAAACTAACATTATGACGTCACACACGCTCGTGTTTGTTCGGGAGCTGTCGGCGAGTTTTCGGTACTGGATTCAAAATTAATTTTTATTTTGATATAACTTTTGAAATATGGCGAAAAAAAAATAATAAAAATAGTTTTGTAATAAAACTTATATATGATCTTTCCATTTATCACAAAAAAAAAATTCAAAGACCTAATTACGTTTAATACCTTTTGTCAGCAGAGCTTTAGTATACTTAAAAAAAAATAAGTAGTACGTTTAGTTGCATTATTTATTTGTACAGTATAAATTCTTTTATGTATAAAATATCTTTTTTGATACGTTGGTTTTTATTCAATTTTCATTAGGAGGTTTTTTTTTAAATCAACACAAAATGTTATTTTTATTGTAATGTGAATATGATATTTATGAAATTTAACGTTGTCTTAGGTCAAAAAATCTGCGGTTCTCAATATATGGGCCTAATTTTGATTTTTATATAACTTTTTTAATCAATGAATTTAGAAATATTACCAAATGGAAACTCTTCTAAACATTACTCCCATCATTTATTTTCGAGTCTGGTAATTTTTCTTAAACACCTTGTATAGTATTCTGAAAACGATTCGTATACAGGGCTGTTATTTAAGGTGCCACAACCTTATAACCAATAAGAATATTAAAAAAAAGTACAAGTGTAAAAGTTTGATTAATTTATACGATCTATTTATTGACGAATACAAATTTCGTTGTACTTTTGATTCAACGGGAAATAGTGTCAACTTATATTAAATAGTAAAGTATTCTTAGTTTTATTAAAAAATGCATGGTATAAATACAATTTTATTACATGTTTTATGAATTAAATAAATATAATTAACGTTTTCTACAGATCTTTGTTTATTATTTTCTCGACAATATTATAACATTTTCTTTTGCTTATATATTGACTGCAACCTTCTTCTGCGTGTTTTTAGTCATTAAAAACCGTATAATACACAGTAAAAAAATTTGGTGTGAAGTTGGACCCGGCGACTTTTACACGGCCGTGTAAGTGTGAAATTTTGGTGTAAAATTTCCTTCGTGTAAAATTTTCACTTGAGTAAATTTCACACGGTGTATTTTACTGTTTTACACCACTCCGTGTTATTATTTATAATTTTACCATAATATTATGGTAAAATTATAAATAATAACACGGAATGGTGTAAAACAGTAAAATACACCGTGTGAAATTTACTCAAGTGAAAATTTTACACGAAGGAAATTTTACATGAAGGAAATTTTACACGAAGGAAATTGTACACCAAAATTTCACACTTACACGGCCGTGTGAAAGTCACCGGGTCCAACTTCACACCAAAATTTTTTACTGTGTATATCTGTGTAGCAAACGCGATAAATGAATGAAGCGACCTCGGTAGATTTGCTTAATCACCCGCGAGATACTTCTATCTCACGCGCGCGACCGTGAGATATTGAGTAAGCGTAGATATCCCAATAATCTTTTAACACACAGCTAACTAGAGTTTTCTATCTACATTACCTTGAAATAACTGTATCGCCAAGGCCCAGATAATTCTCGAAGCTTCCGAATAGATTAAGCAACACATATATAAACTCCGAAACACTTCCTCACTTTAGTTACGACCGAGTCTGTTATTGTGTAGTTTCAACGCTCTAACTCCATACGCCCGGTGAATCTACGAGGTAAGCGCTATCGCTATCAGTATAAATAAATGTAAATAAATATACCAGTGACAATCGTTTAAATAAATATACGAGTGTAAATAAATTAGTTAGTGAATTAGAACCGTAAGTTAGTTGGTTAGTAAATAAATAATTGTTAAGTGCTAGTGTTTAAGTTATTGGTGAAGGAGAATTTGTTTATTATTTTGTGTTAATAAATTGTAATTGTAAATTAAGTGGCCAACTGTGTGTTATTATTCACAACCCGAGTACGAACCGCTTTTGCTCTCGTTGGAAATTGGATTTGGATTGGTAAATCCGTTACATCTGAAATACAAAATTGTAAACTCTGTTTTCCTAATAGATTTTTTAATTTTACAGTTCTTAAAACCATTCTTAAATTTTATTAAAATATGTTTTAAAGAACCTCGTAGTGTGCTTGTAATTTTGATATTATTCTTATAATTTACATATTTATCTATTATAACTTTATGATAGTTTTCAGAAACATTAGAAGAAATATAAGAGGACGTTTTCAATGTCCAAAATGTCAAGTGTCTAGCTATAAATATAAAGCACTTTTAATTCAGCATTTGAAACACTTGTGTGGAAAAGCACCTGAATTTAGTTGTCCAATTTGTCCTTATAAATCATATTGGAATTATGATCTAAAGAAGCATTTAAAGCAACGCCACTGTTGCGACTAGAACAAACTACTGTAATTTGTAGTTTTAATTTGATTACTGTAATTATTTCATTTAGTAAATACACATGATGTAAATGTGTTCATTAATAAATATATGATTTAAAATAAAGCTTTATACAAACTGTTTTTTGCTCATAATCTTTGTCGGTTTCTAGACCCTTTTGTGTAGGTACCCCATTTTTTTGTATTTTCTGGTTCCAGGAGAACAGAGTATTTAATTTTACAAAGTCACCCATCAATGTTTTCTCTACTTAAAGGGGTATTCTGGTCTAGAAATTCAAAAAATCGTTTGTTTTTACATATTTTCAGAGTTTAAACCTGGAAGAGCACTTCTGTTTGGTTTGCTGATTATCAAATTAATTTGTTACGATGGCCAGCTTGTTCAGCTGACTTGAACCTTATTGAGAATGTCTGGGGTGTGTTAGTGAGAAGAATTAATGCTAATAATAAAGTTAATGCAAACTTACAGTAGTTGATAGGTGCCATTGTACGTGAATGGGATTTACTTGACCACAATTTGTTTAGAAAATTGAATGAAAGTATGAATACTTTTTGTTTTCAAGTGTTTAATCGTTGCGGTGGTCGTAAAAATGACTACCCTAACAGCACATAATATTGCAGGAATATTGCTGGAATATTTCAATGTTATTTAATATTGGCAATATTGCTGGAATATTATTGTAATATTACAATGAAATATTGCAAAGACATATTCAAATAATATTCCTGCAATATTTAAAAGTAGTATTTTCTTGGTAAAACAAGATCTCGAAAATTCACAAATAATAAAAAGAATCATCAACTTTTGCGAATAATAGTAAATTATGAAAATAATTGAATTTAAACAGAAATAGGTAGATTTGAAAACATTTATGGTCTAAGGATTTTATTTTTATATAATTATGATTATTGTAAATAAATATTTGTTTTAATATTTAAATTTTACTAACAGTGTATCTGTAAATGTTAAAAATTTGTTAAAGTGAAACAATTATCATATACTAAACCGACACCCCTATGTATCTTCATTCTCGTTTTTTTTAGTTTCTGTTATAAACCTAATCCTCATTATTCTAAAATTGTATACCAATGAAAGACAGACACATTTACCTTTTGTTAGAATCAAATTAAAGGTTTAAACAATTTTAAAATTTTACAATATATGTTCTAGAAAAAATTTAAGTTTAAAGAATACTACTATATTTTTATAAAAAAAACAGTTTTTTTTCTACATAAATTTCGTAAAACTTAAATGTCCTGGGTTTACTTTGCTTTTCAAATTTTAATCTTTATTGACAACGGATTAATTAGGCACTATAAAATTTAAAAATATCACTAAAAATACAAAAAATATGCATTTATTCTTCAAATAATATAATTCCTATATCCTTTACATTTAAGGAGTTTGAGGCGTTAAACTTAAAATATGAAAACTATTTTGTGTACATTTAATTCGATAGATGAATTGGTTTCGAAATTTTGTATGAAAAATTTAAAGTTTTAGAAAACTTTTTTATATAAATATCGAAATTAACAATACATGTTGTCTTATGAAGAACACGTCAATTTGATATGAAAATGATACATTTTTTGCTATTAAAAATGAGAAAAAAATGCCATCAATACAAAATTGAACTATATGGAACATTGAAATTTCAGGATTATTTTGAAAAAATTTCAAATTTAATTGGGAAGCTTAGAGGAAGCGTGACGCAAGCGGTTTAGTGTTTGAGCTGCTGCGCTAGCGAGGTGGGTTCGAAGTGGTTCGAATCCCCGCGCCGACTATCGAAAATTTCACGCTTCTCTTCTCTTCGCAAGGCTAAGCACCTGGCAAGAGTAAAACTGCTTGAAAAGTTCCCTAGAAATTGCCGTGGTTCAGAACCCACGTAACACTGTAGGTCCCTTGAATCTTTGAAACATTACAACATTCACAACAAAGTTTCAAGCGGTGAAATAGCCTAAACCTGATACAGGTATAAAAAGGCAAGAAGAAGAAGAAGAATTAGGAATCTTTAACCTTATGAAAAATAACAATTATTAAGGGTACTTGTGAACGATTTACATTTAACGTCTGAAACAACGGCAACGTTGTATTTAGCAATAATTACAGAAAATTTAAATATATTAAATCGTATGGTCACCATCAGACGTACATTTTTGTGTATATTATGGAGGCCACATTTTTCATCTGAAATCGATAGAATTTTAAATTTACTTTAGGAACATGTCTTTCTTCTATGTGAAGCTAAAATTTCCTAAAAAAATTGATAATTGTATTTTTTAGAGATGTATAAATAAACGAGCATTCTTTTTTGCCAGTTTTTTAAACTTATTTGCAATACAGAAATATTTTAAACAATGATATGACTCCACATTTAGATTCATATAGAATTTAATTATATAAAGAAACTGTCTGTCAAGTTTTAAAAAGATTGGTTGAAAACTTTTTGAGCTACAGTGTACACAAGTTCATAAAATGTAGTTTAGATAAAAACGCTCTTGGAACAAAGGCTATAGCACATCCAACTCCAAAATCACTAAAAAAACGTAGTCTTAAACCTATTTCGCCCTTTAATAGTACCCATTCATTAAGCAGATTTTTAGAAAACGATAATTTACGCCGCATCACAGTCTCAAAAGATTAGCGCGCAATGGGTTGTAAAGTGTCAACAAATACAATTCCACAAGGTTAATAATACTAACAAAGCATTCAAATAATTTTAAAAATCTGTAGTTTTTACCGAATGTTTTAAAAACGTACGTGTGCCATTCGTTAGAAGTACAAGAACAAGAAATATTACAATTTAGACATAAGATTTAAAAATGGTATTTATAACAAAATTTACCAGAATAAGCATTTTTAGGCAATTTGTCTAAATTTCTGGTCTTTGGAAATATCATAATTTAATAGCAAGACTGAATTTTGTGTATAATAGGTAGGGGGAAAGTGGCATGAAACAGCCAGTTTTAAAAAAAAGGATAAATAATATAGAAGGACATAAATAAATCAATTTTTTTTTTAATCTGTAATTGTTCGTGCATTTATGTACGTAATGTCATAAAACATTTTTCAAAATTAACGATATTTTTCGACTTCTAATCATTTATAAAAAAAATATAATTTGGCTTTTTCATAACCTATAGGTATTGAAACAGCCAACCCAATTTTTGAAAAAGCCATGTTCTTATTACAAGATTAAAACTGCACATTAACGAAGATATTATTTAATAATAATCTTAAGCTATAATTTTAGATCTTATATAATTATAAAACGTTTTAAATAACGCAAATTCTGGATAAAATATTTACTTACATAAATCTAAGAAACTGTCAAAAAATTTGAGGATTGAGATCAATCATTGCAAAAACTTAAAAACGTTTTTAGCAAAAATAATGCAATTTCCCTTTTACGCTACAGGATTTATATGCCCAACCATTACAACTTTCCAGCGGTACCACTCTTGATTGCTGTTACTACAATTATTATTGCATTTTATGCAATTAAAAGGTGGCTTTTTCATTACACTGCAGTCCGGCTATTTCAAAACATATTCTCTCAAGTAACAAAATCTCGAAAATTACTATGAAATCAAAGATTAGTCTACAAAATATATACGTTATTAGAAGGCCTAATATATTTATAAAATTATAGTGTAATCATATTATTATTAGTTTTGTACGTATAGGCGTTAGAAAACAAATAAACTGAACTCAAAACCTTACTTTTTGACGACAAAATCTTCAATACGTCGTATCGGCGCCGTTTATTGACGGTGAACGGTCAAATTTTTGTGGGGGATATCTGGCTAGTGTTGCTATCTTAAAATAATAATAGATGAACGATTCGTATGAAAACTGCTGCGTAATTGATAATGGCTTTTTCAAAACTTGGCTGTTACATGCCACTTTCCCCCTAAGTATACCGTGCAATAATACCTACTAATATAAAGAAAAATGTTATGCGCTGATTTTGAAATTAACGCTGCAATGATATTATTAGTCCTTCCAGCACTTTTCCTAATGCATGTTTATCATATCTAATAAGTACCTACCTATAGAGAAAAATAAAGTTTTATATGTATATATAGTAGTAAAGTAATGATTTACGTTCTAATCAAGTAGGGTGGGTGTACCAGTCCCAAACCAGGTACCAGTAGTTGACCACCCGCATGTTTGATTGAATAAATTAAGAAATGGCGGGCATTTTTGAAGAATTTGACTGTTTTGTTACGTGGCCTAGAATGTTAACAACGTTCTAAACTTTTGTTAAAAATTTAGTGTTTATTTAAGAGCTATCAGCGCAGTGGTCAACCTTAGGTGCATTCCCGTTTTTGATATTGTTCACGAAATCTATAAAAAACTTAAATATTTAGATTCAAATAATTTATCAATATTGCAGCGTTAGTAAACAATAAACAATTTTATGTATAAATTTCTACGTTAAAACTACATAATACCAGTTCAGAGCATTTCAAAGTCTAAATTTGTCCTTAACTGGTTTGGGACTGGTACACTCACCCTATATATTATTTTAAAACTTAGTATTTGAGAAGCCTTTGTAGCTTAGTGGAGAAGCGTGCCAATTCTCAACGCAAAGGTCTCGAGTTCAAACCCCCACATAGAACTAAATGCCTTCCTGATTTCAGAATTTATCAACACCAGCGAAAACCTTGTCACCGCAGCGCACGCAGTCGCCGTTTCCATTCTCAAGATCTCTCCTTCCCTTCTACTCCTACACCCCCAACCAGTACTAATAAAAAAGAATTCACATACATTTTTGAAATTTTTTTTAAATCCACAACATTTTTGAAATATTACTGCAATATTGCTGCAATTACCCTGCACGGACATAAGAATATTGCAGCAACATTGGGGGAATATTTCAAATAATATTCCGAACATTGCGAAATAATATTCCAGCAATATTATGTGCTGTTGGGGTAATGTTTAATAAGTTTTATTATTGTTGTTGTTTGAAGGCGAGGCTCTATTTTTTTCCAGGTTGAAATAAACGTTTTTCTTTTAAAGGTTTGTATTTGTCAGCAAATGAATAAATTTTGATTTTTTTTTAAATTCATTATTTTTTAGTTAATTTTGATTCTATTAATACAATGTGAAGGGAAAAAATGATAAAATAAAAAAAATAGACAAAAAAATTTAGTGGGGCTATACTTTTCTCCCGCAGTGTAATGTTTTTCCGCACTTAACTAATTTATTTTCACTTAATTAATTAATTTACACACTATTTAGTAATTTCCTCTGTTAGCCGCATGTTACATGAGCAGTCCAACTAGGAGATTTGCTATCGGAGACTACTGAGCCTCCGACAGAGACTATCGAGTCTCACGCCGAGAGTTTCCAGAGCATTACGTTTGCGACCCGATCTTCAAACACATACCTTTATGGTCAATGTATTTAAGGCGCTTTTTGTAGAGAACACGGGAATCTTCTAGTGCATGCCCGTTACAATATATGTATATGCGTCCAGTATAATTTTCAATTCAAAAAATATGTATATTAGTCTTTAAAACCACTTGGTAGAATGCTTGTAATTTGTATGTCATTTTGCATTGCAAAACAATTCTATTATAACGCTATTATAGTTTTCAGAAACGTTAGAAGAAATATAAAAGGACCTTACCAATGTCCAAAATGTCAGATGGTTAGCTATACATGTAAATCACATTTAAATCAGCATTTAAGATTCAAGTGTGGAAAGAAACCGGGATTTACTTGTCCAATTTGTCCTTATAAATCATATTGGAATTCTAATTTAACGAAGCATATAAAACGACACCAAGTTAGAAATAAGAATAAACTACAGTAAGTAATGTGTTCCGCACATTTTTACATTAGTCAATTTTTCCGTAAGTTGAAGTGTTAAATTGCGTATGTGTAATTTCATAAAAAAACTGAATCATTTATTATGTATGTAGTATATAGTTATATTATTTACACTTTATTATTTTAAAGCAGGAACTTTGAAAAGTTGGTGTTGTTTATGAACATTAATTAAATTGAAAAAGTAACCGTCTAGGGAAGGAACCATTGTTTACAAAATTCTTATCCCTTAGATTTGCTGTGAATGCTGATTCTAGCTAATATGTTATTGTATTGGATGATGTATTCGAGTTTCAAACGCAGCAAACATGTTATATTATACTGATCAGTGTAGGTATAATTTTTAAATAATTTACACTAGTTTTTAAACGATTTCTTTTATTGCGCTCCATTGACAAAATATTGTTTTAAGCATCGAAAAAAAAGCTCTCGTCAAATTCCATAAATAAATAAACCATTATCTGAAAACTTTTAATACAAGCTTGATAACGTAAAGATATTTTAGGTTTTTATACATTTCAATCGATTTATCTCATAAACTAATAGCTTTACAGTTTAGACTCTGAAACCCTTCTTTGTAACAAATTTAATTTATCCTAAAATTGTCATTTACGTTTCTGTTATGAGTTTAGCTGTTTATAAGAAAAAGGCAAAGTCAAAAAAATATGACAGCCGAAATGAAAACTTAATAAGAGCATGTAATATAGAAAACATAAATGACTGGATAAAAAAGAGAAAAAATGAATGGAACAGTCACATTAGCAGAATGGAAAAAAAAAAGAACCGTAAAAATAGCACGTGACAAATCACCAAGGGGCAAGAGAAATACTGGAAGGCCTAAAAAGAGATGGAGCGACAACTTGGATGCGGAATGAAGTTGTACCGAAGAAGGAACAGGCGCAAGCTTATATAGAAGGAGGAAGAAGAAGAAGACGTTTTAGGGGTGACACCACTCCAGTTACAAATATCCAACTATAGGCACTTTTAAAGATTGATATTTTCCTTAAAAAAGACGATTGCATAAAATGCAACAGATATATATTTACATAATTGCAATAAAACCCATACATTTACTTGTCATATGAATGGGAAAATTTTAAAATTAACTAATGCTAGAGATCGGCAAAAAAGTTACCCTTTTTACATTTTTAATTTTTCTAGTTTATGTAATTTCTGTTGAAAATTTTTTAATATATTTCACATTTAGAAATTCATTTTTTTAAATTATTAATTAATTAGAAATTTTTATTATTTAATTTCTAATTACCTGAAAAATGAATTATTATTTTTTTAAAATTTTTGATTGTTATAATAATTCATATTATTATTTGAAAATTATCGAATTATTATAATAATTAAAATTTTCCATTAGTATTATAATTAATTTTATTTCATTTCTGGTAAAAACATTGATTATTTAGAACTATGAACCTTATTTTTCTTATAACTTATAATTGTTTTAACACGATACATTAAACGGTAATGAATCATGTAAAGAATAAATAGATCAATAAATTATTAATTTTCAAATGAACTGACCACTTTTTTTTGTGTGCTCGTGATATTTTTGACTATGTTCTACTACTTTTTTACGATTTTGGATAAATATATGAATGATCGATATTAAGAGATTTTGAATTTGGATTCATCTCATCAAAATATACATACACGGAGAAAAAAATATCCTTATAATAACTATCTAACGTATACCCAATTGACGTATTGTTCTGACAAGGATTCGAATGTCTAATTTAACGATATTTATAAGTCAATTTGACAATTCATAGTATGATCAAAACAGCTTTACATAGTATACTTATAATAAGGATTCGTTTATTTGTTTCAAGCGTTCAAACGAAAAGCTCTCGTGAACGTGTGCAGTATCCGTCGTGTAGGTAACTGGATAGTTAATTTGAGGATGTGAATAGCTATAATAGGGATACGTATGGTTATTTTAACGATATTTTGTTCTCCGTGCATATCCGTTAAATCACTATGACAAGAATCTTTTGAATGTCTAAAACAGTAATATGGATCGTTACTATAACGATCCGCAATAAGGATTCACTGGATAGCTAAATTAGCTATACGGCGTATCCTTGTGAAAGATAACTATCCAACGGATAGCTATAATAGGGATACGTATGCTTATTATAAGGATATTTTTTTCTCCGTGTACGTATAAGGAAGATTTGATCTAGTTTAATCAAATTTTCTTCATTTTCATAAGTGCAATATTTAGTGGTTTTTTGCAATTTACTCAAAATTTTAAAGGTATATTGGGTAAACCGACTTTAAATTGGGATTCAGGGCATTGAAAAACATAACCCTAGATGGGTCTGGTCAAAAGTACAGACCACTTTTTTTTGTGTGCCAGTGTTATATTAATCATTATAGTAGTAATAAGTTCCATAATAATTAATATATCATTACATCTATAAATTTTTGAAAAAAAAGCACACTGTAGATTACGTCGATTCAATGTATTGACATAATTTTTTATCAACTTAGTCAAAAGTTCTAAATAATATTAATTGATGTTACAAAAAATAAAAAATGTAAGGTAGAAGTACCGGTTTTGGACACTGTACCAGTTGTGGACATTTTCCACTTTATTTTGGCAAATGTCAAATATAATAATTATCGCTACTTGCTATAAGTGTAATTAATGTATGTTTAACTACGATAGAAACATCAATGATGTTTTTTTCGTATTTTTTAAGGTATTTTATCAAAATTACTCAAGTGTCTAAAACTGGGCCTAACGTGTCCAAAACCAGTACTTTTACCTTAAAATGCGAATTTTTTTTTTCTATTTCTGCTAGCGACCACTTAATATTAAAATTAAGGGTTGAAATTTGGTGAGAATTTTTATTTGATGGTTAGTCAATGGTCGATGTTTGGTCTAAGGAGGGAAAAAGAAAAAAAGCACCCTAATATACATGGTGCTTCGAAAGGAAGTTTACAGTTATATGGAAATAATATTATTCGACGAATCCAAATATGTATAACTTATATACCTATAGCGCACATGATAGAATGTTATTTATCGTAAAAATGTTATTTTTTGTACAACTATTTATATTCTTTTTAAGCACGCTGTAATACGTAACTGACATACATCGGGTATTACTTGTATTATACTTTACAGTTTTAATATGACTTTTGTAATTTTATTTTATTTGAATATACACTTAGATGTGTTTGAAAATGCCCGACCGACTTAATCGACAAAACATGTTATTTATGAGTATTAAAAAAAATAATTATAAACAAATGACGAATGTATACGATAGTTTGCACTTTATAAAATTTTTGACCAAAAATAATGATTTTAAAGTGTTCAAATACTAATCATTCTAAGTAAAAATGTGAAATCGGCAGTGCGTTTGAAAATGCCCGTTTTAATGTTTTCCATTTAGAACCGTTTTTTTTTCCAACAAACTATAAATATATTGTAGATGTTGTTTAAGAATGTATATAAACAAACCATTAAAAGTTTATTGTAAGTGAAATTTTAAATGGTAGCACCACTAAATAGCGTAATTTGTATTTATTACATAAAACAACCATTTTTGAATAAATAATGACAATAGAACGTCCTGTCAAATTAAAATTTGACAATTAACATTACTAAGATTATTCTTCAAACACTGTAGATCACATTCCATATTTTGGGCATTTTGAAACATATCATTTAAGCATCATAACAGTAGAATTCATTTTATACACATCTTATTCACAAATTTATCGGGAGTAAAAGTTCGAAATAAAATAAACGACGTTCAATATTTTTGGGCTTTCTTCGCCTTTTGGTAACTACTAAACTCGCACAAGTTTATTATGTAAGTTACATTACAATCAATGCAGGGGGGCTCCAAATAAATATGGTGCAATTATTACCTTACTTTGTGAGTTAAATCGGGTGTGCAGTTTCAAACGCACTTTTTTATACGGCCGTTTAAAACTGCACGCCCCCATCTAATCGACAAAATATTATATTTATGAGTATTAATAATAATATTTATGACCAATTGGTGAATATATGCGCTATTCTGTTCTTGTGCAGCCGAGTTTTAAACGCCGTATAAAAAAGTGCGTTTGAAACTGCACACCCGATTTAATTCACAAAGTAAGGTAATAATTGCACCATATTTATTTGGAACCCCCCTGCATTGATTGTAATGTAACTTACATAATAGACTCGTGCGAGTTTAGTAGTTACCAAAAGGCGAAGAAAGCCCAAAAATATTGAACGTCGTTTATTTTATTTCGAACTTTTACTCCCGATAAATTTGTGAATAAGATGTGTATAAAATGAATTCTACTGTTATGATGCTTAAATGATATGTTTCAAAATGCCCAAAATATGGAATGTGATCTACAGTGTTTGAAGAATAATCTTAGTAATGTTAATTGTCAAATTTTAATTTGACAGGACGTTCTATTGTCATTATTTGTTCAAAAATGGTTGTTTTATGTAATAAATACAAATTACGCTATTTATTGGTGCTACCATTTAAAATTTCACTTACAATAAACTTTTAATAGTTTGCTTATATACATTCTTAAACAACATTTACAATATATTTATAGTTTGTTGAAAAAAAAAACGGTTCTAAATGGAAAACATTAAAACGGGCATTTTCAAACGCACTGCCGATTTCACATTTTTACTTAGAATGATTAGTATTTGAACACTTTAAAATCATTATTTTTGGTCAAAAATTTTATAACGTGTGTTTACAAGTGCAAACTATCGTACACATTCGTCATTTGTTTATAATTATTTTTTTTAATACTCATAAATAACATGTTTTTTCGATTAAGTCGGTCGGGCATTTTCAAACGCATCTAAGTGTAAGTACACCATATGAATGCGTGTGATTATTAATAAAGACGATGTATAATTTAAACTCAGTTTTATAGAGACCTTTCTTTACTTATCATCTTTTCGACCACATTTTTGCTGTCTATGCATTGCCCAAATGCGCTGAAAGAAATTTTGTGGCCTGTCTCAAGTGTGTGACCCGATTTAATTATCTATACCGGGGGCAATCTGCGGTTTGCGAGCCACATGCGGCTATTTGAAGGATTATTTGTGGCTCTCGATAAATGTACCCGAGTTCCCTTTTCATTTTGGTACTATTATATTTTAAAAAATTATTATCGTTCCGTATGTGTTTCAAAATGTCTTTTAAAATACTGACAACAAATATGAAAGACTAAGTGCAACGTTGTAACAAATTTTTTTTAAATACACCCGTACCTCGCTTTCGTCGTTTCTTTTTGCGTTTTTTTCGAAGTTGCGTCGCTGCTTAATTAGTACTAATTTTTAGCGTGCGTCGTTAGGTTTTCGAGGTTGCGTTGTTTTGGGTTCGAGTCTTTAGTTTTTTTCTTGTTTTGTAACAGACGGCTCCACTTTTTTTTCTAATTTTTTCTTAATTCACATTGCGTCTTTTCAATTTGCGTCATGTTTTTTTGGAACGTAACCCCGACGCAAAGTGAGGTATGGGTGTATTGAAAAAAACATTTTGAATATTTAAAAAAAAAATTAATACCTATTTTGCATACCTTTTAAATACGTATTTCATTGCGGCTTGTGAAAAATTTCAAATTGTGAAAAATGGCTCGGACTATCAAGAACCTTGGCCACCTCTGATCTATACTATTATAAAGCTGTAATCGTCTGTTTATTTGCTCGAGCATCATGAAAAAATCACTGGATCAATTCCGATGAAACTTTTTGTATTTATAAATGATTGGACTTAATCTTGTATGTATTTTATCGAGTTTACTAGGGTTCGAACGAGGGTTGTGGATATTAACAGTCGGTCACTTATTTTAAGAACAATTACAATTTATTTAACAAAATAATTAAGAAATTATTTACAACAATTACTAAAATACCTACTAGAGGATTGACTTAATAATTATTTAATTTACTTGCACATTTACTTACAGTTTTAATGTACTAAACTAATTCATTTACACTCGTATTTATTTTTAAAATGTTTCTTTATTTACAAATTTATCTTAACCGCACGTTAAAGATTACCTTGAGTTTTGCCAAGCGCCAACTGGTTTGAAAGCGTTCCAGGATTTCCAAGCTGAACTTTCACGCTGTTCTCCAAAGGGGAATTCCATAGGTCCAGATCTAGTTTAATAACTCTTAAACTTTTTATCCTCGAAAATAGGTCACTTATTCTTAAATGAAAGAATCTTGTAGAATGCTAGGAATTTGTATATTGTTTTGGCATTTTAAGTATTGTCTATTATAACTTTATTGTATTTTTCAGAAAAATTAGAAGTCCAATTAGACGTTTCCAATGTCCAAAATGCAAAGTGGCTAGCTATAACAAGAAACAAAATTTGGAGCGACATTTAAAATATGTGTGTGGAAAGGTACCTGGATTTAGTTGTTCATTCTGTGATTATAAATCATATTGGAAATATGATTTAAAGAAGCACCTAAAGGGACAGCATGCGCTAGCAATGCCACAATAACATAATTCGTAGTTTTGATTCTATGTGTGCAATTTTGTTTCATTTGAATAAATCGTTTGAATAAAATTTTATTAAACCGCTTTTTTTTATCATTTACTCGATGTCACTACATTCGTTATTTGGCCGTCTGTACAGTGTCTAAAGTCGTCGAGAGGAATTTTGTGGTATATTACAAATTTATGGTTCCACTTAAGAAAAAGAATGATATTTGTTTAATAACAAGAGAAGTTATGTAACACATGGCCGAAGACCGAACTATACAGGGTGTCCCAAATTGAGTAGGCTAACATGGGTATCTTTCTTATTAGTTGAGATAGAAGTTTGATTAAATGGGCAATGTTTTGCAGTTTTAGGTGCCGATTCCGATTCCGTTAAGAAAATTTTAAAATTTCCAATAGTTCCGAAGTAATCGTAAAAAAACTGAAAATCGTTATTTTCTTAAATGTCAAATAACTTTGTAATTAGAAAATTTACAAAAAAAATTTAATAGAAAAGTTACTAGGTTTTAAAAAATACAGATAGAAATTAAGTCAAAATTAAATTCAAAATGGCGGTTTCCAAGATATTGATACCAACTTTCTTATTTTAAATGGTCGGCATATTGGATTTTTACATAGTTAAATAGCATTTTTTTCCTCTTTTTAACCATGTATAACAACCCATTTTTAAATAAAAAATTATTAACAATATTAGAATTTTTTGTTTTAAATCAAGTAGCCATGAATTATCAAAGTACAATAAAATAACATAATACAAGCCAAAGTCATTATATTTATTTTTTGACTGATATTGTAAGTTTTTTGAATAATATTAATTATTACCTTATAAATAATTCAAAATGGCAAAGTTTTTAACTGAGCAGTACAATATGTTTTGTACCTACATTAAATGTTACAAAAGTTCCTGCGTTGCTGCACAAACAAACTTTAACAGTTTTCCAAAAAAACAAAATCATGAATATTATCTTCTACATTCTTTTAATTTGGTTACTGTAAACATCCATATTCACATGCATATTCACATCCAATATTTTAAAAATTTTAACGTTTGGTTACTTTTTTTTGGAATACTGTTAAAGTATGTTTGTGCAGCAACGCAGAAGGTTTTGTAACATTTAATGTAGGTACAAAACATATGGTGCTGCTCAGTTAAAAACTTTGCCATTTTGAATTATTTATAAAGTAATAATTATTATTATTTAAAAAACTTAAATATCAGTCAAAAAATAAATATAATGACGTTGGCTTGTATTATGCTGTTTTATTGTTTTTTAATAATTTATGGCTACTTGATTGAAAACAGAAAAATTTAATATTGTTAATAATTTTTTATTTAAAAATTGGTTGTTATACATGGTTGAAAAGAGAAACGAAATGCTATTTAACTGTGTAAAAATCCAATATGGTGTCCATTTAAAGTAAGAAAGTTGGTATCAATATCTTGGAAACCGCCATTTTGAATTAAATTTTCGACTCAATATTTATCTGTATTTTATGAAACCTAGTAACTTTTATATTAAACTTTTTTTTGTAAATTTTATAATTACAAAGTTATTTGACATTAAAGAAATTAACTATTTTCAGTTTTTTGACGATTATTTCGCAACTATTCGGAATTTTAAAATTTTCTAACAGAATCTGAATCGGCACTTAAAACTGCAAAACATTGCCCATTTAACTAAACTTCTATATCCACTAATAAGAAAGATACCCATGTTAGTCTACTTAATTTGGGACACCATGTATATGTATGTTATATATCGAACCCAGTGACATCTATTAAGAGGTTGATATTGTAACGGATTTCCCAATCCAAATCCAATTTCCAACGAGAGCAAAAGTGTTGTTTACATTTATACCGATAGCGATAGCGCTCACCTTGTAAATTCACCGAGCGGAGTTAAGAACATTGACATTCACGTACAACTGTTGACTTAGACTGCCGTGTAGGAGTACCGCGGAGTTTATATATGTGTCGTGGTATCTATCGAACTGGCTTCTAGAGTATTCGAGATAAATCTCCTCTACAGATATATGGCGAATTCAAGGTAACTCAGATAGAAACCTCTAGTTAGTCGTGGCTTAAGAGATATTGAGATATATCTGCTTACTCAATATCTCATGGTCGCATGAGTATCTCGCGCTTGATTAATGTACGTCTATCACGGCTCTACACTCGATCACCGTGCCCGTTACAATATAAATACTGTACTTTAGAAAAATATTAATTTTTTTTAGAAGAATAGACTGTTGGTAAAATCATGGTCAATGTCCAGGCTGCAGGAAAAAGCATATATATGTTACGGTCAATCTGATTATTCTGGGCATTATGATTAATAGTGGAATATGAATGGCCAATTTGAGAAAATTTTTATTCATATTTCTCTACATACCTACAAAAATAAGAGGATATTATATTAAAGTAAATAAGTATTAAAAATACGTACACTTAACAAAAAAACATATACCTATACACCCAAAATATCAAATACAAGAGTTTTTATTTATTCTACGGAACCCTGACTTTGAGAGTGTCTGGGCTTCCCATGTACCATCTTTAACTCGGACCACATGCTACATAGTTCTTTAATAGTGTTGTTAGCAAGTTCTGCCATTATCACTTTGCAAAAACATTATTAAATTGTCCATTCAGATTCCATCATTATTGATAATGCCCGGGCATTATGAATAATGCCCAGAATAATCAGATTGACCGTAACATATATATGCTTTTTCCTGCAGCCTGGACATTGACCATGATTTTACCAACAGTCTATTCTTCTAAAAAAAATTAATATTTTTTTAAAGTACAGTATTTATATCAACCTCTTCTTGACGAGCCATCTATAGGACATTTATAGATATTGTTTAGAGATATTTGAGTTCAAGTATACGTAATTTATGAAAATGTTTAGATTATAAGGTTTAAGTACCATACTGTTAAAATATTTGTAAAATTACAATATTTTACAAAACATATACAGTGTGTCCCAAATAGAGTAGGCTAACATGGGTATCTTTCTTATTAGTGAAGATAGAAGTTTGATTAAATGGGCAATGTTTTGCAGTTTTAGGTGCCCATTCAGATTCTGTTAAGAAAATTTTAAAATTCCGAATAGTTCCGAAGTTATCGTAAAAAAACTGAAAATCGTCATTTTCTTTAATGTCAAATAACTTTGTAATTATGAAATTTACAAAAAAAAGTTTAATATAAAAGTTACTAGGTTTCATAAAATACAGGTAGAAATTAAAACAAAATTAAATTCAAAATGACGGTTTTCAAGATATTGATACCAACTTTCTTATTTTAAATGGACGCCATATTGGATTTTTACATAGTTAAATAGCATTTTTTTTTCTCTTTTCAACCATGTATAACAACCCATATTTAAATAAAAAATTATTAACAATATTAATTTTTTCTGTTTTAAATTATGTAGCCATGAATTATCAAAGAACAGTTTAACAGCATAATACAAACCAACGTCCTTATATTTATTTTTTGTCTAATATTGTAAGTTTTTTGAATAATGATTATTATTGCCTTATAAATAATGCAAAATGGCTAAGTTTTTAACTAAGCAGTATGATATGTTTTGTGCCTACATTAAATGTTACAAAAGCTCCTGCGTTGCTGGACAAACATACTTTAACGGTTTTCCAAAAAGAAAAGCAACCGAACGTTAAAATTATTAAAAGATTAGATGTGAATATGCAGAAATATGGATGTTTACAGTAACCAAATTGAAAGAATGTGGAAGATGATGTTTATCATTTTTTTTTCTTTTTTGAAAAACTGTTAAAGTATGTTTGTGCAGCAACGCAGAGCTTTTGTAACATTTAATGTAGGTACAAAAAATATCACACTGCTCAGTTAAAAACTTTGCCATTTTGAAATATTTATACGGTAATAATTATTATGCTTACAAAATCAATCAAAAAAAATATAATGACTTGTATTATGCTGTTAAACTGTTCTGACAATCATGGCTTTTGATTTAAAACAAAAATTGGTTAATATTTGAAAACTGGTTGTTTAGATTTGAAAAAAAATTATTTAACTTAATCATATCGTCTATTTAAAATAAGAAAGTTGGTATCAATTTTATATTAAACTTTTTTTTGTAAATTTCATAATTACAAAGTTATTTGACATTAAAGAAAATGACGATTTTCAGTTTTTTACGATAACTTCGGAATTTTAAAATTTTCTTAACAGAATCTGAATGGGCACCTAAAACTGCAAAACATTGCCTATTTTACCAAACTTTTATCTTCACTAATAAGAAAGATACCCATCTTAGCCTACTCTATTTGGGACACACTGTATATATAATTTTCTAAATTTATTTTTCTATATTGCCAATTTAGTGAATTTGAGATTTTTAATTAATACAGTAGAACTTCGATAACTGGAACCATCGATAACCTCTACAACTCGAAAAAACCCTTATTCCCTTCCCTTCAAGTCCCAATACCTCCATATCTCGAAATCTGAGCTCTTTGTAATTCGAAATAATCAGTATTTCCCTACAAAGTATTTCAGTACATATTTTCCTTCTATAACTCGAAAACAATATATTTGATTTTTATATCTCGAACATATCAATGGTTGATTTTACTACGTCAAAACAAAAATTTTTTTCATAAAAGGATTCCCGATTTTTTTGCGTGACGTCAACACGTGTTTACTAGGTGTCCCTTTGTTTCTTTTGGGTATTTGTTGTTATTTTCGTGGTTTTTGTTTGAGCTCTACTGAAGCAAGTCGTAAAGTATAAGTCGAAACTTCTATAACTCGAATCTATTTTCTTCTCTTTTGAGATTCGACTTATCGAGGTTCTATTGTAGTTGTAGTGTACTGCTGTAATAAACGCGCCTTTCTTCCAGTGTTCCTTAAACACGCTACCGCTAGATGACCGCTGGATATAAGTTGCCACTTGCATCCACCAAGACTTGTTAGAATTGTTCTATAATTACATATCTATGGTTATCTACTTTTCTTTGTAATCTCTTCCTCATTGTAACTGTTTTTGGTTTGATTTTTTCCGATCATTCTGGCATTACATAATAAATAAATAAATAAATTTTACTAAAGGGTTTTATAATGAACAAATTTTCGATAAATGCTTAGTAATTTTGCAACAAATGTTTGTAATATTCCCAAAATGAGTTAGGATAAGTGTAGTAAAATTACCTTGGTAGTTTTTAACAGTGTGTACTTATTTCTTGTAATTTTCCAAAACAAATACAGGAAAAATATTTTGTAACTTTACAATACATTTATTATTGCAAAATTTCTTTTGCAATAATACTTCCTACTCATGTTTTGTAAAACAACAATAGAAATTTTTAACGGTGCGGTATATGACGCTTAGCAATAAAAGTACAAAAACATATTTTACGTGAATTATATTGCTAATTAATTCGCTTTAAAACATATGGTAAGCGTATTATGACTGATACAAATAGTTACTTTGTGCTTATTATAAAACAAAAACCATTATTTTGCTAAATGCATCGACTATGGTTATAACTGATAAAATCTGTAGTAGTTGACATGTGATTTTTTATGCCACATCAGCAGTTGATAGCAAGATTCTGATATTCATACGAAATACATACGCATTTAACCATCAGAGTTAACAGAGTTCTCAAATTTATATCTGACTTGTCTGTTAAATAAACGTGTGAGAAACTCAATATAAATTCAACATTTTGGCATTTTCCTATAAAAGTAACATCATTTTTGGGGATCTGTAATTTTCCATTATTAAGTTTTTTTTAACTTGATAAATTAAAAGTTACAACTATTGGTTTACGTATCAATTATTATTTTAATTGAGAAAAAAAAATAAAATTTTAATCCTATCGATGGATTTGGGATAATATTACTTTTCTTATACAAATAACACGTCTAGTTTGTCATTTGCCGGTTTTGTCATGGTGCACTTATATCGTTCTTAGTGCAACTATAACTGAAAGTTTGTTCAGCTGTTTTTTTACTTGGCATTTTACTTGTTATTTTAGCTTCTTAAATTATTAGTTTCATTCAAAGTCAATTGAAATACTTATATATGTTTATAAATAAAGAACAATTACTTTTTTATCATTTATATGTACTATAAACGTGACTATCGCTTTTTATAAACATTATAGGGTATGTAATATACATATCGTTTCCGTATTTTAAAACCTGTCTATTATAATTATATCATAGTTTCCAGGAACTTTAGAAGAGGACGTTTCCAATGCCCGAACTGTAAAGTAGCTGCCTATAAATATAAAAGTGGTTTAAGTCAGCATTTGAAACACAAGTGTGGAAAGGTACCTGGATTCAGTTGTAAAATTTGTCCTTATCAATCATATTGGGAATTTGATTTAAAGAAACATATAGAGCGAATTCATCGTATGAAGAATAAACTACTATAATTCTAATTTGGATTTGATTTGTGTAGTTTTGTTTTGTTTGTATGCACATGTAGCGAATGTGTTTGTTAATAAACATGATAATGTAAAATAAAAATCAAGCTTTATTCAAATGATGGTAAAAAACATTATGAAATAATCTATATACATGGGAAAACCTATAAAAAAAACACATTTGACTGGGTACAATTTTAATTTAAAAATACGATTGCGGCATAAAGATCAGATCAAGAATATAGAAGGCTAGGAAATCGTTTATAAAATTGAAAAAAGTTTTATGTGGTAGATGTATGGAGTTAGAAATAAAGATAACGTTATCAAGATGTTACGTGTTGTCAGTTTATATTATGGAATGAATAACTGAAGAAATTTGAAATGTGGATGTACAATTGGCCCAAGAAGTATTTAACACCCTAGAAACCACTTACAGTGCTCGAGCTATTCCAAGAGACAAAATCTGGCGCTGCATGGTTGATAGAAAACTCAAGGTTGATCTTGGTAATTTTAGTAACTAGAGGTAAATTTGAAATCTTAAATAGTCATTTAAAGGTATTTCTGATTTTTAAGTTAAATTTTTATTTTTACTGTGTAATTATGAAATGAAATGAAACTAAATCTCACATTCCAACTCTAACAAATGTGCAACTTACATTCGGAACTCCGCAACACGCAAATTGTTTTACATCGGAGAATCATAGTAGGTATGAGGTAAGTAGAAATGTCCATTCTACAATGCTCTGAACATACCGTATTGTTAACCTTAAAATTAAATTCGTTTGTTTTCTTTAGTTAATTCGAATATATAAAAGTTTTGTGTATTTTTTGTAATAAATTGTTTTCATTTGCAAAATGTGTAAAAAAAGTGCTTGTGAAATACTTTTTTAAAAGATGGAATATTACAAAATGAAATCAGTAGTTAAGTATAGGTTAGATATAATACCACAGAATACTCACTTAAAGAAGCAAATCTTGTTGTCGGCACCTTTGATCTTTAGGTTTGCATATCACGTGACGTCCGCCATCTTATCGGAGCGGATAGCGCGAGTTTTAAAATACCTTCACTTTAAAAGTTGTAATGCGTTATGCTTAAAACTGTTAGAAACAACATAAATTAATAGGAAAATCATAGTTATCATACATAATTTATAAGTATAAGTGTAGTAGTTTTGTTTATGTTTCAAAAATCGATAAATAACTACTAATAACTGAGTTCCGATAGTATTGCAACCTACTTATTTTCAATGAATTTGTCTCCTCTCTGCGATAGAGGTCGCTCGCAAAACATACTCAAGTTTATCAAATGAATTTAGACCATGAGTTAGAAAGAAACAGAATGTGTGCGATTTGTTGAATCTAAATCCAAGTTTTACGACGCCATGTTAACGGAGCGGGTCATGCGCATAGATATAATGCCGATCAAAAAGGGTCAAGCTTCGCTTCTTTAAGTGAGTATTTTGTGATAATACCACAGAATAGCTAACAACCAGAACAGCAACTCGTAGGATTTAGCTCAGCCCGCGCATTCTCACTGCGCATCGATATCGGCCATATTGAAAAGATAGAAACATTTGTTTTGATTCTAACACGTGTGTTTTTATTTATTTGCGGTGAACTGCCAAATATTTGTGGGCGATATCTGGCTAGTGTTGCTATCTTAAAATAATACATGAACGATTCATTCAAAAACTACCGCTTAAATAATAATGGCTTTTTTAAAACCTGGCTCTTTCATGGCATTTTCCCTCTACAAATAACATTAAATACAGTTTCTTCTATAAAATAAAAATGGTTTTTTTAAATGTTAAGTGGCAGCAGCAAAAGATTTAAAAATGTGAAGTACGTTTTTGAGTTTCGGCTACTTTATTACTAAACCGTCTCTGCTTTTCGCCTTTCAATATGGACGTCGAGTGTCTGACTGAGATCAAACGCGCCGACAAGGAGTTGCTATTCTGGTTGTTAGCTATTCTGTGATAATACACGTAATAATCTAGTTTTTTTTTTAGTTACTACTATGAGGGAAACAATACGTGGATATTATAAATTTACATACATATCTTCAGGCAAATCAACAATTGGATATAAAATCACAAAGGAATAAATGATTGCAGTAAATCGATTGATAAGAGGGCACAGGATATCTATCATTGCTATATATGGTAGAAATGAAGATGCCACATATTTTGAACAAGAATCAATAAAATAAACGTAGGACACCATAGGTTCTTAAACATGAGAATGTGCTATTTGATGTAATTTTTGACCCGTTATACGTATACATATTTGTTGCCCATGTGAATATTTTTATTGTAAAATATTTTGGATTTAATTTTTGTACTTGTAAGGTATACATATTTATTGTAGGTACTTGTTATACAGGGTGTTTCACGACGAGCTTACACTATCTATATATTGGGAATTACTCTCACGATTTTTATAAAAATTGATGTATGTAGGTAACAAGTTATGGCGAATTTATGGAAAGTATTTTAACAGACATGCCACTTTCGGTTATACTAGAAGTGAACAGCAACTTCGCTAATTTAAATAAAACACCCTGTATATTATTAACTTTTCTGATTTTACGTTAAATTTTAATGTTACTATATGTAGAATACCTTATACCTAAAATATGTACTTTTCGACATATTAATTTTTTTAATCAATAATTCACAAGTCCAGACCTTTATATTGAAAATTCTATGTGAATATCCCTAATACTAAATAAAAAATATCTTGTTGGGTTAATGAGTAGGACGGTCAAGCTAATTGGTGACATGTCGAAAACTTTTCCCAGGATGTGCGGGTAAATGTACAATAATTCTAATATCAGTAATCTAGTGTTCATTGTTTTTATTCAGAGATCGTACTCTTCAGACTCTGCCCATAGGTATACGTTAGACACAAATACATGTCTATTAGTTAAAACTAAAGACATGCAAGCAAAGCATAAACTTTCATATCTTATAAATGTTTATATTTGCAAAAAATCCGGTAACAACCGATTTTTTTAGTTTGAAATATTTGTAATAAACTAATGTATTGACGGGTTGTTTTTGGAAAAACAATATAGAAAAGTTTTCAAGTTATGATGTAAAATGTGTAATTTTTAGTAAACTGGTTAATTCAAACCATGCCAAATTTTCAACTTTGATGTGATCAGCTTTATTGGACGAACAAGCATTTTTAATTTAAGCAATTTCCTTCGGGAAATTTATTCCTTATGTGTATCCGAAATTGAAAGAAATTCTACACTGAAGTGGGTTGCCGAAGAAACTACCTTAATGCCATGCACTTACCTAAAAATTAAAAAAAAAACACTTGTCTCCTTTTTATACTAAACCTTTTAATTGTGTTAGATTTATACAAAAACAAATATAATGTAGCGTTCAATTCAGGAAAGATTGGACTTACGCCAGAAAGTTATTTGCAAGTTACGCACAACATAGTATATAATATTTTAAAGGTAGAAAAAAATATTTTACAAAACTTTGCCTGCGAAGAGCGTATCTGGTGTCCACGAAAAAGCGACAAAGATAGAGCGATAAACGCATGTTGCATGTTAACGCTTACGTCCACCGGTTACTTCAGACTCATATATATTATGACGTCTAACGTCGCGACGTTAGGCTTAACCTAATATTATCTGAAGTGAACAGTAAACGTGTAAAAATAAATATGACTTTTTTATTCAGAATTAAATAAACATGCTATCGTTTTTTGCAAACCTTTTTTACTCATCGTTTTCTTAACGGCATTACATTTTCTTTTGTCTATTCATTGGATAAAATCGTCTTTTGCACGTTTTTCTTCTCCAGAAATATGTACATACTTATCTATCTTATCACCTAGAATGCTTGAATAATTCAAATTGATATAAAATTTTAAAATATATTTATTATAACATTATGATAGTTTACAGAAATGTTGGAAGGAATACAAGACAACGTTTCCAATGTCCAAACTGTAAGGTGGCTAGCTATAATCGTAAAAGAAATTTGACTCTACATTTAAAACACAGATGTGGAAAGGCACCTCGAATCAGTTGTCCACTTTGTCCTTACAAAACCCATTGGAATCATACTCTGACGAGGCATTTAAAGGAACGCCATTCTTTTAACAAGAACAAACTATTATAATTCGTATTTTCAATTTAATTTGAGCAATCTTGCATATACATTATATGAATCTGTAGGGGGAAAGTGGCATGAAAGAGCCAGTTTTAAAAAAGGGATAAATAATATAGAAGGATATAAATAAATCAAAAAATTTTTATAACGTGTAATTGGTTATTCATTTATGTACGTAATGTCATAAAACATTTTTCAAAATTAACGATATTTTTAAACTTATAATCATTTATAAAAAAACATGAAATTCGGCTCTTTCTTAACCTATAGGTATTGAAAGAGCCAACCCCTGTTTTGAAAGAGCCATGTTCTTATTACAAGACTAAAACTGTACATTAACGAAGTTATTATTTAATAATAATCTTAAGATATAATTTTAGATATTATATAATTATAAAACGTTTTAAATAACGCAAACTCTGGATATAACTATTTACTTAAATCTAAGAAACTCTCACAAAATTAGCCGTGCGGGATCAATCATTACAAACAGACTAAGTATGTTCTTTTTAAGAACTAATATAATTTTAATTCAAAACAGTACAAACGAATTCATCAATGACAAAGATATATAATGCAAAAAAGTTAAAAACAGTTTCTGCAAAAATAATGTAACCTCCCTTTTATTCCACAGGATTCATGCGCCCAACCGCTACCAATTTTGCACCGGTACCATTCTTCAATGCTGTTATTATAACTTTTATTGCACACAATACAGTTATCCTGTCCTCTTTCAATATTTATTTTAGATTTCTTAGTAACGACTTTTATAGTCGTTTTTTTTACATTCTTTCTCTTTTGCTTTGCATTTGCCTCCTTTTCTGCTATCTTGTTTTTTTCAGGACTATCCGTTACAATAGCAGATGACATTTTCCGATTCTTACGAATCGTATTTTTTCTGGAATCTGCCTTTGAAAATGGTCTAATCATTTGTGTTAATACATCTAGTTGCGCTGATGTGCACGCAACTGAAACTATAGGTGCTGAAGCATACAAAGCTAAAGAAGGTCTTAAATTATCCTGTGATAAAGTTTGTTTCTCTGAATTTCCAGAAATTGGATGTGAATATGCACGAGCAGGTGAAGGCGGAAGAGGCTAATTCTCTTCGATTTTAATTAAGTTTTTATTATTATTTTCTTTATCATTATTGACTTTAGCAGATGAATCAGTCACAAATGATAGTATAAACTCTTCTTCTGTAAATATATTAGAGTTCAAAGGGTAAATACCTGTTTTGAAAAAACCTTGTGTAATATTGCGAGGAGTGAAAGCTGATAGATATGTCTCTTTCACAAACTGTGCAACTTGATAAATGGTCACTGTTTTACCAGGATTTGGCAACATCCACTCATTCATAGCAATTCTATATCTACTTTTGAATGGTCCATATACTGTAACATCAAGGGGCTGTAATTTGTGGCTACAGTGTGGTGGAAAAGTGACTATTATAATAAAGTTTTCTCTAGCAAATTGAACCACTCTGAGGTTAACATGTGAACTATGATTGTCCAAGATGATTAATGCCGGATTTTCTTTAGAAGGCTTCACATGCACTACAAAATGTTGCAGAGCTTTAATGAAACATTCTTCATTTATCCATCCAGAAATATTTGCCATTCCAAAAGCTCTTGGTGGATCATTGACTAACATAATGTATTTGTAATTCACTCTTGGGAAAACAAAAATTGGTGGTAAAAAACACCAGCAGCATTAATAAAAAACAGGGTTGTCTCCAAAGTTTCTCGTTCACCTGATCTCACTTGTCCGATTTGTCTTGATCTTCTTTCAGCAATAACCATGGGAGGATTCGTCACAGTGCTGCAGTCTGTTTCATCTGCGTTAAATATCATGTGCACCGGAAAATTACATCTACAAAAAACATCAGTAAGTTTTTAAAAAAACTCGCTTACATTCGTTTTATTAAAACTAGTTGCTCTGGAAAGTGTAGTACTTTTAGGTTTTCTAACTGCTAATTCTTTGTGTCGATTCATAAATCCTTTCAGCCAATCATCGCTTGCACTTTGAGAGTCCTTCCATTTATCTGCACAAGCAGAATTCGCTTTTGCATAATCAAATGCCAATTTTTTGGTTTGCTGTCTTTTAAGCCCATATCACATTTTATATGCAGTTTTCAAATAATCTGCTAGCAAATCCTCTTGTTCCACATTAAAGATCCAATTATTACCTATATTAGGGTTAGGTTTGTATGATGATTCGTCAGAAGACTTCACTTTCTTAACTATTTTAGCTAAGTAAGCTCTTGAAATATTAAAGAATAAGGCAGATTTATTTATAGACTGGCCGTTCTCGATCACATCACTAACAGCGTCCTCTATTGTAGATGCTGTGGGTCTCTTACGCTTCTTCTTCACTGTTTCAGATGCTATTTTTATCTGAAAAAATTATCTGTAAAAAAAAGGTGTATTTTAATAAATATAGGCGTTTTAAAATAGAATGAAAAGTAGGCCTTGAAAGAACCAGTCATAAAAAGGCTGGCTCCTTTATTACCCTACAGTCCGGCTCTTTCAAAAAATATTCTCTCAAGAAACAAAATCTCAAAAATTAGTATGAAATCAAAGATTAGCCGGCAAAATATATATATTATTAGAAGGCCTAATATATTTATAAAATTATAGTATAATCATATTACTACACGGAGAAAAAAATATCCTTATAATAAGCATACGTATCCCTATTATAGCTATCCGTTGGATAGTTATCTTTCACAAAGATACGCCGTATAGCTAATTTAGCTATCCAGTGAATCCTTATTGCGGATCGTTATAGTAACGATCCGTATTACTGTTTTACACATTCAAAAGATTCTTGTCATAGTGATTTAACGGATATGCACGGAGAACAAAATATCGTTATAATAACCATGCGTATCCCTATTATAGCTATTCAAATCCTCAAATTAACTATCCAGTTACCTACACGACGGATACTGCACACGTTCACGAGAGCTTTTTGTTTGAACGCTTGAAACAAATAAACGAATCCTTATTATAAGTATACTATGTAAAGCTGTTTTGATCATACTATGGATTGTCAAATTGACTTATAAATATCGTTAAATTAGACATTCGAATCCTTGTCAGAACAATACGTCAATTGGGTATACCTTAGATAGTTATATTAAGGATATTTTTTTCTCCGTGTATTAGTTTTGTATGTATATACATCAGAAAACAAATAAAAGGAACTCAAATACTTACTTTTTGACGACAAAATCTTCAATAGGTGATAACTGCGCCGTTTGTTGACGTTGAACTGTTAAATGTTTGTGGGTGCCAACTAGATAGTATTACTACCTTAAAATAATAATACATGCACGATTCGTTCAAAAACTACCGCGTAAATGATAATGGCTCTTTTAAAACTTGGCTCTTTCATGCCTCTTTCATGCACTATATTAATAAATATAACAATGTATAATTTAAGTAAAGCTTTATTGAAACTACTGTTTCTGTAGACACTATAATCTTTTCTTTTGCATATGCATAGACCACAACCGCTTCTTGCATGTTTTTCTTCTCAAACAAAACTTGTACATATCTGAAAATAAAATTTATCAAATATCATATTTCTTAAACTTCTTCTTTTGACTGTGGAAAATAAATTCATATTTTTGGATAAAAACATGTAAGTCTTGAAAGAACATCGCATAATTCTTGTAAGTGCCACGTTTCAGTTATCCAATTTGTCCTTACAAAACATATTGGAATTGTGTTATGAAGAGACATAAAGTAACGCCATTTTGGTAGTAAAAATAAACTGTTATAATTTGTATATTTAATTGTATTCGTGAAATATTTTTTCATGCGAATACACATTATTTGAATGTGTGTATTAAGAAATTTTACAATGTATAATTCAAGTAAAGCTTTATTCAAACCACTTCTTTTGTCGGCACTGTAACATTTTCCTTTGCCTTTGCATTGACCTCATCCGCCTCCTAAACATTTTTCATTCCAAAGAAACATATACTAATCGGAAATACATATTTTCTAATTTTACAATACTTAAGCTGCATCTTTATAGTATAAAATAAAATACGTTATTTGGCAAAAATATCTAGGTACTCTTAAGAACCTTTTCAAATGCTTGTTATATTTATATTGTTTATATATTTCACACCCTGTCTATTATAATTCTTACGTAGTTTCCAGAAACGTTAGAATAAATGATAGAGATTATTTTCGGTGTCCAAGATGCCAAGTGGCTACCTATAAATATAAGAAAAACTTTTATATGCATTTAAAACACAGATGTGGAAAGGTGCCTCGATTCTGTTGTCTAATATGTCCTTATAAAACATATTGGAAGGGTGATTTAAGAAAGCATATAAAGCAGCACGCTTTTTATAGTAAGAACAAACTATCGTAATTTGTATATTTAATTTGATTCGTTAAATTTGGTTTCATTCATATACACACACGGAGAAAAAAATATCGTTATAATAAGCATACGTATCCCTATTATAGCTATCCGTTGGATAGTTGTCTTTCACAAGGATACGCCGTATAGCTAATTTAGCTATCCAGTGAATCCTTATTGCGGATCGTTATAGTAACGATCCGTATTACTGTTTTAGACATTCAAAAGATTCTTGTCATAGTGATTTAACGGATATGCACGGAGAACAAAATATCGTTATAATAACCATACGTATTCCTATTCTAGCTATTCAAATTCTCAAATTAACTATACAGTTACCTACACGACGGATACTGCACACGTTCACGAGAGCTTTTCGTTTGAACGCTTGAATCAAATAAATGAATCCTTATTATAAGTATACTATGTAGAGCTGTTTTGATCATACTATGAATTGTCAAATTGATTTATAAATATCGTTAAATTAGACATTTGAATCCTTGTCAGAACAATACGTCAATTGGGTATACGTTAGATAGTTATATTAAGGATACTTTTTTCTCCGTGCATTATCTGAATTTGTGCATTAACAAATGCGACTATGAACGATATAATTACTACGTTTCCACGGTTATTTAATACGGATTGAATATGAATTTGCGATCCAATAGGTACGTGTTTCCATAAATAGTTTTGAATACGAATTGAATACGTTTACGATACAGCAATCAGCTGTTTTCGGAAAACTTATTTTCTAGGTTAATACGTAGAGCAGGTTCTAAATAAAATTGTGTTGTTTATTTTATTGTGTGCTATAATTCTATTAAATTTTATGACAATTTAATATAAAGGTGTATATATTTTAAATTGTCATTAGAAAGCGCCAGTGATCTCCAATTGCGCATGCACGATCGCGAGTTACGGGTTTTCATGGAACTCATACGTTGAAATTCAGATACGATCCTAAAATTTACCGTATCGTATCTGAATCTAAATCGTGTTCAATACGTATTGAATCAGGGTTTCCATGACCACTTTTCACCCGACAACAGTATTGAATCCGTATTCAACCCGTATTGAATGACTGTGGAAACGTAATATATGTAAGTAAAGCGTTATTGAAACCACTCGTTTTGACGGCACTATATCAATTTCCTTTGTCTATGCATTGCCCACATTCGCTCCCTTCACGTTTTTCTTCCCAAAGAAACATATACTAATCTGAAATACAAATTTTCTAATTTTAGAATTCTTAAACTTCATCTTCTTCGGAGTAGAAAATGCGTTATTTGGCAAAAATATCTAGGTACTTAAAGGAACATTTTAAAATGCTTGTTATATTCATATTGGTTATTTATTTTACAACGTATATATTATAATTTTATCATAGTTTTCAGAAACGTTAGAAGAAATGGAAGAGTACATTTCCAATGTCCAAGATGCCAAGTGGCAAGCTACAAATATAAGAGAAAATTAGCTTTGCATTTAAAACACAGATGTGGAAAGGTGCCTTCATTCCCTTGTCTAATAAGCATATAATCTAATAAGCATATAAAGCACCACCATTTTGATAGTAGGAACAAACTATTCTAATTTGTATATTTAATGTCATTTGTTAAATTTGGTTTCATTCTAATACACATCATGTGAAATTATTTATTAACAAATGTGACAATGTTTAATGCAAGTAAAACTTTATTCAAACCACTCTTTTTGACGATACTATACTATTTTCCTTTGTCTCTACATTGACCACATTCGCCTCCTAAAAGTTTTTCTTTTACTAATCTGAAATACAAATTTGCTAATTTTAGAATTCTTAAACCTCATCTTTTCGCAATAGAAAAAACATTATTTGGCGAAAATATAAGGTACTTCAAAGAACCTTTTAGAATGCTTGTTGTTGAATTCATATTGTTTATATAATTCCAACCTGTCTATTATAATTTTGTCGTAGTTTTCAGAAAAGTTAGAAGAAATAGAAGAGGACATTACCAATGTCCAAGGTGCCAAGTGGCAAGCTATAAATATAAGGGAAACTTAGCTTTGCATTTAAAACAGAGATGTGGAAAGGTGCCTGGATTCTCTTGTCTAATGTGTCCATATTGTAACGGACTTCCCAATCCAAATCCAATTTCCAACGAGAGCAAAAGCGATTCGTACTCGGGTTGTGAATAATAACACAGAGTTGGCCACTTAATTTACAATTACAATTTATTAACACAAAATAATAAACAAATTCTCCTTCACCAATAACTTAAACACTAGCACTTAACAATTATTTATTTACTAACTAACTAACTAACTTACGGTTCTAATACACTAACTAATTTATTTACACTCGTATATTTATTTAAACGATTGTCACTGGTATATTTATTTACATTTATTTATACTGATAGCGATAGCGCTTACCTCGTAGATTCACCGGGCGTACGGACTGAGAGCGTTGGCACTTCACAATAACAGACTCGGTCGTAACTAAAGTGAGGAAGTGTTTCGGAGTTTATATATGTGTTGCTTAATCTATTCGGAAGCTTCGAGAAGTATCTGGGCATTGGCGATACAGTCATTTCAAGGTAAAGTAGATAGAAAACTCTAGTTAGCTGTGTGTTAAAAGATTATTGGGATATCTACGCTTACTCAATATCTCACGGTCGCGCGCGTGAGATAGAAGTATTTCGCGGGTGATTAAGCAAATCTATCGAGGCCGCTTCATTCATTTATCGCGTTTGCTACAATATAAAACATATTGGAAAGGTACTTTAAACAGGCATATAAAGCGACACCATTTTGATAGTAGGAACAAACTATTCTAATTTGTATATTTAATGTCATTCGTTAAATTTGGTTTCATTCGAATACACATCATGTGAAATTATTTATTACCAAATGTGACAATGTTTAATGCAAGTAACACTTTATTCAAACCACTCTTTTTGATGATACTATACCATTTTCCTTTGTCTTTACATTGATCACATTCGCCTCCTAAAAGTTTTTCTTTTACTAATCTGAAATAAAAATTTGCTAATTTTAGAATTCTGAAACCTCATCTTTTTCCCAATAGAAAAAACATTATTTGGCGAAAATATAAGGTACTTCAAGGAACCTTTTAGAATGCTTGTTGTTGAATTCATATTGTTTATATAATTCCAACCTGTCTATTATAATTTTGTCGTAGTTTTCAGAAAAGTTAGAAGAAATAGAAGAGAACATTACCAATGTCCAAGGTGCCAAGTGGCAAGCTATAAATATAAGGGAAACTTAGATATGCATTTAAAACACAGATGTGGAAAGGTGCCTGGATTCGCTTGTTTAATGTGTCATTATAAAACATATTGGAAGAGTGCTTTAAACAGGCATATAAAGCGACAACATTTTGATAGTAGGAATAAACTATTCTAATTTGTATATTTAATGTGATTTGTTAAAATTGGTTTCATTCGAATACACATCATGTGAATTTGTTTATTAACAAATGTGACAATGTATAATGCAAGTAAAACTTTATTCAAACCACGCGTTTTGACGGCACTATACCATTTTCCTTTGTCTATACATTGCTTACATTTGCCTCCTAAAAGTTTTTCTTTAACTAATCTGAAATACAAATTTGCTAATTTTAGAATTCTTAAACCTCATTTTTTTCCCAGTAGAAAAAAACATTATTTGGCAAAAATATAAGGTACTTCAAGGAACCTTTTAGAATGCTTGTTGTTGAATTCATATTGTTTATATAATTTCAACCTGTCTATTATAATTTTGTCGTAGTTTTCAGAAAAGTTAGAAGAAATAGAAGAGAACATTTCCAATGTCCAAGATGCCAAGTGGCTAGCTATAAATATAAGGGAAACTTAGCTTTGCATTTAAAACAGAGATGTGGAAAGGTGCCTGGATTCTCTTGTCTAATGTGTCCATATAAAACATATTGGAAAGGTACTTTAAACAGGCATATAAAGCGACACCATTTTGATAGTAGGAACAAACTATTCTAATTTGTATATTTAATGTCATTCGTTAAATTTCGTTCCATTCGAATACACATCATGTGAAATTATTTATTAACAAATGTGACAATGTTTAATGCAAGTAAAACTTTATTCAAACCACTCTTTTTGATGATACTATACCATTTTCCTTTGTCTCTACATTGACCACATTCTCCTCCTAAAAGTTTTTCTTTTATTAATCTGAAATACAAATTTGCTAATTTTAGAATTCTTAAACCTCATCTTTTTCCCAGTAGAAAAAAACATTATTTGGCAAAAATATAAGGTACTTCAAGGAACCTTTTAGAATGCTTGTTGTTGAATTCATATTGTTTATATAATTCCAACTTGTCTATTATAATTTTGTCGTAGTTTTCAGAAAAGTTAGAAGAAACAGAAGAGAACATTTCCAATGTCCAAGATGCCAAGTGGCTAGCTATAAATATCAGAGTAGCTTAGATTTACATTTAAAACACATATGTGGAAAGGTGCCTGGATTCTCTTGTCTAATGTGTTCTTATAAAACATATTGGAAGAGTGCTTTAAGCAGGCATATAAAGCGACACGATTTTGATAGTAGGAACAAACTATTCTAATTTGTATATTTAATGTCATTCGTTAAATTTGGTTTCATTCGAATACACATCATGTGAAATTATTTATTAACAAATGTGACAATGTTTAATACAAGTAAAACTTTATTCAAACCACTCTTTTTGATGATACTATACCATTTTCCTTTGTCTTTACATTGATCACATTCGCCTCCTAAAAGTTTTTCTTTTACTAATCTGAAATAAAAATTTGCTAATTTTAGAATTCTGAAACCTCATCTTTTTCCCAATAGAAAAAACATTATTTGGCGAAAATATAAGGTACTTCAAGGAACCTTTTAGAATGCTTGTTGTTGAATTCATATTGTTTATATAATTCCAACCTGTCTATTATAATTTTGTCGTAGTTTTCAGAAAAGTTAGAAGAAATAGAAGAGGACATTACCAATGTCCAAGGTGCCAAGTGGCAAGCTATAAATATAAGGGAAACTTAGATATGCATTTAAAACACAGATGTGGAAAGGTGCCTGGATTCGCTTGTTTTATGTGTCATTATAAAACATATTGGAAGAGTGATTTAAACAGGCATATAAAGCGACAACATTTTGATAGTAGGAACAAACTATTCTAATTTGTATATTTAATGTGATTTGTTAAAATTGGTTTCATTCGAATACACATCATGTGAATTTGTTTATTAACAAATGTGACAATGTATAATGCAAGTAAAACTTTATTCAAACCACGCGTTTTGACGGCACTATACCATTTTCCTTTGTCTATACATTGCTTACATTTGCCTCCTAAAAGTTTTTCTTTAACTAATCTGAAATACAAATTTGCTAATTTTAGAATTCTTAAACCTCATTTTTTTTCCCAGTAGAAAAAAACATTATTTAGCAAAAATATAAGGTACTTCAAGGAACCTTTTAGAATGCTTGTTGTTGAATTCATATTGTTTATATAATTCCAACCTGTCTATTATAATTTTGTCGTAGTTTTCAGAAAAGTTAGAAGAAATAGAAGAGAACATTTCCAATGTCCAAGATGCCAAGTGGCTAGCTATAAATATAAGGGAAACTTAGCTTTGCATTTAAAACAGAGATGTGGAAAGGTGCCTGGATTCTCTTGTCTAATGTGTCCATATAAAACATATTGGAAAGGTACTTTAAACAGGCATATAAAGCGACACCATTTTGATAGTAGGAACAAACTATTCTAATTTGTATATTTAATGTCATTCGTTAAATTTCGTTCCATTCGAATACACATCATGTGAAATTATTTATTAACAAATGTGACAATGTTTAATGCAAGTAAAACTTTATTCAAACCACTCTTTTTTGATGATACTATACCATTTTCCTTTGTCTCTACATTGACCACATTCTCCTCCTAAAAGTTTTTCTTTTATTAATCTGAAATACAAATTTGCTAATTTTAGAATTCTTAAACCTCATTTTTTTCCCAGTAGAAAAAAACATTATTTGGCAAAAATATAAGGTACTTCAAGGAACCTTTTAGAATGCTTGTTGTTGAATTCATATTGTTTATATAATTCCAACTTGTCTATTATAATTTTGTCGTAGTTTTCAGAAAAGTTAGAAGAAACAGAAGAGAACATTTCCAATGTCCAAGATGCCAAGTGGCTAGCTATAAATATCAGAGTAGCTTAGATTTACATTTAAAACACATATGTGGAAAGGTGCCTGGATTCTCTTGTCTAATGTGTTCTTATAAAACATATTGGAAGAGTGCTTTAAGCAGGCATATAAAGCGACACGATTTTGATAGTAGGAACAAACTATTCTAATTTGTATATTTAATGTCATTCGTTAAATTTGGTTTCATTCGAATACACATCATGTGAAATTATTTATTAACAAATGTGACAATGTTTAATACAAGTAAAACTTTATTCAAACCACTCTTTTTGATGATACTATACCATTTTCCTTTGTCTTTACATTGATCACATTCGCCTCCTAAAAGTTTTTCTTTTACTAATCTGAAATAAAAATTTGCTAATTTTAGAATTCTGAAACCTCATCTTTTTCCCAATAGAAAAAACATTATTTGGCGAAAATATAAGGTACTTCAAGGAACCTTTTAGAATGCTTGTTGTTGAATTCATATTGTTTATATAATTCCAACCTGTCTATTATAATTTTGTCGTAGTTTTCAGAAAAGTTAGAAGAAATAGAAGAGGACATTACCAATGTCCAAGGTGCCAAGTGGCAAGCTATAAATATAAGGGAAACTTAGATATGCATTTAAAACACAGATGTGGAAAGGTGCCTGGATTCGCTTGTTTTATGTGTCATTATAAAACATATTGGAAGAGTGATTTAAACAGGCATATAAAGCGACAACATTTTGATAGTAGGAACAAACTATTCTAATTTGTATATTTAATGTGATTTGTTAAAATTGGTTTCATTCGCATACACATCATGTGAATTTGTTTATTAACAAATGTGACAATGTATAATGCAAGTAAAACTTTATTCAAACCACTCTTTTTGATGAAACTATACCATTTTCCTTGTCTTTACATTGATCACATTTGCCTCCTAAAAGTTTTTCTTTAACTAATCTGAAATACAAATTTGCTAATTTTAGAATTCTTAAACCTCATTTTTTTCCCAGTAGAAAAAAACATTATTTAGCAAAAATATAAGGTACTTCAAGGAACCTTTTAGAATGCTTGTTGTTGAATTCATATTGCTTATATAATTCCAACCTGTCTATTATAATTTTGTCGTAGTTTTCAGAAAAGTTAGAAGAAATAGAAGAGAACATTACCAATGTCCAAGATGCCAAGTGGCAAGCTATAAATATAAGAGAAACTTATATATGCATTTAAAACACAGATGTGGAAAGGTGCCTCGATTCGGTTGTCTAATTTGTCCTTATAAAACATATTGGAATTGTGATTTAAAAAAGCATATAAAGCAACACCATTTTGATAGTAAGAAGAAAAAAATCTAATTAGGATTAGGATTTATTCGGAGGGGTGAACATTAGTCCAATCGTACTTAGGTAACTTAGTTGGGCCCATTGTACTACCCCTTACGGTGATTCTCTTTGCTCTCAATCGCGGGTCTATCCCAACTCTTGGATGAATCTCAGGATGACTGAGGGCGAGAGGTCACATAAATTGGCCATGCTGGGCCAGTATTCTCCCAACATGGATTTTCTTATTTGGACGATTGCAGGGCAGTGACAGAGTATGTGTTCCATGGTCTCGTCCTCATCTTTACATCATCTACATTTCGGACTCTCGCTGACTAACTATTTTAATTTGTATATTTAATTTCATTCGTTAAATCGGGTTCTATTCGAAGACACATTATGTGAATTTGTGTTTTAACAAATGTGACTATGTATAATTTAAGTAAAACTTTATTCAAACCACTCGTTTTGACGGCACTATATCATTTTCCTTTGTCTATACATTGACTACAATCGCCTCCTAAACGTTTTTCTTTTCAAAGAGACATATACCATACTAATCTGAAATACAAATTTGCTAATTTTAGAATTCTTAAACCTTATCTTCTTCGGAGTAGAAAATGCGTTATTTGGCAAAAATATCTAGGCACTTGAAGGAACCTTTTAAAATACTTGTTGGATTCATGTTGTTTATATAATTACAACCTGTCTATTATAATTTTGTCGTAGTTTTCAGAAAAGTTAGAAGAAATGGAAGAGAACATTTCCAATGTCCAAGATGCCAAGTGGCAAGCTATAAATATAAGAGAAACTTAGATATGCATTTAAAACACAGATGTGGAAAGGTGCCTGGATTCGCTTGTCTAATTTGTCCTTACAAAACATATTGGAATTGTAATTTAAAGAAGCATATAAAGGAACACCATTTTGATAGTAAGAACAAACTATTCTGATTTGTATATTTAAGGATGTACGAGCACGAAAGTGATTCTTCCCAAAATGCTTGATTTTTTTTTATATGTAGTTTAAATATGTCTAAACAAATTCTCAAAATTTGAAGAGGGTTGACCGACTATTTAAAGAAATAATTGATTTCAAAAATCAGCATTTTTAACATTAGTCGTATGGCAAAGTGACGGATAGACGACATGTTTTCATAATTTTCGCCCAAATTCGTCCTAGAATATGAAAAAAAAACTATCTAATTAAAAGTTAAGACATTCATAAAGATATTAAAAAAAAAAAACGTTTTAAACCGTGTAATTAAGAGATATTTACGAAAATTACCTTGCTTTTGTTAGCTCTTAAACGAAATGGCAACACTACAGACCATTAAAGCAAAGTAAGTGTTAAAAATACTAACCTAATTTTAGGAATTCTGGTAAATTTTCATCCCGATAGATAGTTTTCTATTTCATTTTACCTTCTATAATTTTATATTCGCACGTGTTATACTCAACGTTCATTTTGAATTTACTGATAACATTGCCTTAATAATCATAATAATTACAGTGTTGCCATTTTCAATGCTGCGGCCACGTGATCTTTATAACCTCTTTACCCCGCGCCCAGATCGGTCTATGCCCACCCAGTACCGTGCGCGTACATTCTTAATGTGATTCGTTAAATATTGATTCGTTCGAATACACATCATGTGAATTTGTGTGTTAACAAATGTGTCTATGTATAATTTAAGTAAAGATTTATTCCTACCCCTCGTTTTGACGGCACTATAACATTTTTCTTTGTCTATGCATTGATCACATCCGCTCATTCCATGTTATTCATTTCAAAGAAACGCCATACTAATGTAAGCAAAAATTCTTAAACTTCATCGTCTCCAGATTAGAAATTGCATTATTTGGTAAAAATATGTAGGTACTTGAAGGTCCCTCTATGGGGCGATAAAAGTGTTCACACCATACTATAATTTAATACGGCCCTGTATATAAAAGAATCGAAACCACTGAACAAACAAAAACACGCATGTGGGAGAAAAGTAAGTGTGGCCAAAGAAAGAGAGAAAGGGTCAGGAAGACTTGCAAAACTTGACAAAAGAGTGGTAAGCCCTTAGGGGTGGACAAGAAGTAGCCTTCAGTGTGAGGAAGTACCCCTGTTGTTCATGGTTTAGGTGAGCCTGAAAGACCGGAGGGTTGCTACTGCCCTGTAAACCTGAACAACGTGAGCGTACGAGTAAGACTCGGTGAGGGTGCATACAGGCGAGAGTCCGAATTACTCCGAGTCACTTGGGTGAAGAAGGACCGGAGAGTGGCAGTTACCCCGTAAGCCGGAAAGCTAGCGAAAGGAAAAGGGGGGTAGCACCCCGCGTAAGTACTCTAAAATTAGTTACCAATTTATAACTATAATGGGATATTTTTTTGTTTCATATCATTGCTGGGTTCATTATGGTTCAACTGAATCCGCAAATGCACCGTTTCTCCCTCCACACGGATTCCGATCCGGTAAAAATAAAATAAATGGCATTTTAATAAATTATATCGTGTTAATTATGGGTCATTCCATATGAAATCAACAAATGCGGTGTGCCGCATAATTTTTAATTTTAATAAAAAAAAATTGTAGCTGATCTTTGTTGAGTGCACAAGTCTAAGTTTGTTGTGTTTGGCGATCTTCCACCGCTTCCGTGGGCTTCGATGCTTGATAATTAAAGATGTTCGGGCTTTGCATCGCATGCATAATTATTAATGGCACATCATTTTCAAGATGTTTATAGTTCCCGACACTGTAACAGTGATCAAATATTTCATCTAAAATTTTTGTGTAATTTTTTTTTTTGCAAAAATGACGCACATTTTCATTTTGTGCTAAATCTATAAGCCTTGTCATAATTAGGAACTGACGTTAAAATCGTGCCATGTACCATGAAATAATTTTAATATGTGACCATTTAAATCTTCAGATTTATAACACGTATGGCCCACAAGGGACCCAAGTTTTTTACTGAGTCAGGAAAAATGTATTAATAAATGAATATTTATAGAACAATATCACAACTTATACAACTGTTCAAATTCTCGAACAAAGCAATTTAAAAGATCACAAGCCACTTCAATCATAGCATTACTAATTACATCAGAGCTTAAAATAGATAACCCAATAATTTATTTCAAAAAATTTTAAAAATAATCAGGACGCATTATGTCTTCAAATATTGGTATTGCGTAATAAAAGCAAAATACTTTAAATTCAGATGTTTTCCAATGTTTTAAGTCACCAATTGTGCGTGGCATCCGATGTATGAACTTTGGAGGTTTCATACCTATTAATCGATTGTCTATTTGGTTCATCACGCCTCGTAATGAAAAGACATTATCACTATATGAAGCATCAAACAACAAAAATAGAATTTTTTTAAACACACCACCATTACAGCAATGCATTCGATCTATAGCTGTGCCTCGAATAAAATCAGGCATAATTAATAACAGAGCGGATTTATCTTGAACTCCCATTATAGGTTGGTCTGGTGTTGTGAGGTTTGCATCTGCCACTGTGTGCAAAGACGTCCTCAATTGTACTTGTGGTTCATATGGATAAACGTGAACATGACCACCTGCGTCTGTATGTAATATTTGGCCTCTTGATAAGCAAGACGTACAACCAAAATCAGCATTATATAAGACGAAATTGAAACAATCACTTTTCGCAGGTTGATCACAAACACCTATAAGTACTACACCTCGTACATTTATTAGGTTGTTGTTAGGAAGATACATTTCAATACCTTCTGCTATATGTTGTAACTCTTCTCGGAACTGGTATATAAAATTATTCATATGTGGTTTCTTATCATCAAACCAATAACCTAAGAGTAATGTATTTTGTCTTTGCTTACGTTTGTTAAAAGGCAGTTCGTTAATTGTTAGATAAAATGCCCATACACTGATATGGGATTGTGGCGTGTTATCACTTTTTATTTTTGAAATATTTACAAAAGGGAATAGTAGAAACTATTTACACGGGGAGATCGTCAGAGATGTTGAGTCGTGGTGGTGTAGCTGTGGGCGCGGTGAGTTGGCCGGTGCAGCTATCGTCGACGGAGACCTGGTGTCGGAGGCGAAGATTCCTGTAGCTGATGTCGAATGGCGGAGAAAAAGATGTGCAGCGGTTCGTCGAGCTAAGATGACTGATGATTTCGGGATAGAAAACGGGATATTTATACAAAAGTGATTGTAAATAGGATAAAAGGATGTGCATGCTTGGATGGTTGAGTTTGCAGCCTAACGGTACCACCCACAGGAGGTGGTGACCGCCAAACTGCATTCCCAGGAGAGAAAGAATGAAAAAGGGATTAAAGCACTTAGAAGGGAATTGGTTTTTGGAGTTAAGGTATAATTATAGGATTTCGGAACGGCATGGGGTTAATAAGGACAAGATCACCAGCAAGAGAGTATTGTTGGGCCAACGCTGTGTAGCGTTGGTTCCCACAGTACCCCCCTGGTAGTGATGCAGTCACGGGAAGCCAACTTGAAGACGCTCTGGAAACCGAACGCGTCGTCCAGATCTCGTGCGCGAGGTGAACTGGATGTGCATGCTTGGATGGTTGAGTTTGCAGCCTAACGGTAACACCCACAGTAGGTGGTGACCGCCAAACTGCATTCCCAGGAGAGAAAGAATGAAAAAGGGATTAAAGCACTTAGAAGGGAATTGGTTTTTGGAGTTAAGGTATAATTATAGGATTTTGGAACGGCATGGGGTTAATAAGGAAAAGATCACCAGCAAGAGAGTATTGTTGGGCCAACGCTGTGTAGCGTTGGTTCCCACAGGATGATTTGTAAACAGGAATACCATCGGTATACCAACTAAAAGTTATCGTCGGCGATACTGCAATACCGCGTAACTAGCTTTTTCCAATGTTATTTTATTCAATGTTAGTCTCTATGGAAAAAGCTAGTTACGCGGTATTGCAGTATCGCCGACGATATGTTATTAGGATTAGATAAGAAACCGTTATTAAACCATTCTCTGTAAAGTTCTCCGTCATAAATGTCTGCAATAGTGTCAGGAAGAATGGTTGGTCTCCTAAACTTCCATTGCAGTTTTTCGTAGAAGCCCTGTCTTCTGTACATTTCTTTTAATTGACTTGTTATACCTAATTGCACGAAGTATGAATTTTTCTTTTTTGCACACGATGGACATTCGTCATTTTCGTTAGTAAGTTCTCGAATACAAAACTTGCAGTAATGATGTTTTATTATATTTGTTTCATAAAGTTGAAAATATTTTTTAAAATTAAATAAACTGTTTTTTTTAATCCTTCTGGGAGGCAGTGTAATTCTATAGCTTTAATAATATCTTCAATACAAGTCATGGTTAAATTAAGGCGCAACAGAAGAGATAGAACAATTAACATGCTATCTCCAACAGTTATTTGAGCACCATTAAAAAGAGGTTGCTTTTGATTGATATCGTTGTTATTTTCTTGATTTCGATTATTATTTTCATATACTGGGTCATCTTCATTATCATTATCATCTTTATTATTATTATCATCTTCATTATCATTATCGTCTTCATCATTATTACCGTCTTTATCAACATTAAGGGTCTAGTCTACCAAATTTCTTGCTATATACTTTAAATGTAAACTTAATATGTCTCTCACGGGCTTATTTTGAAGATAAAATCTTGAAAATTTTTCCATATATAGAGACCATCTGGATCAATCCGTGATTGCCTTATACTCGTATTAATTAATACATACTTTCATTATTAATGACAGGTTTTTTCTTTCGTGGTTCCGACAATTTATCTATATAAATTGAAATTAAGTAACAATAAATAGCATTTATATTAACAATTATTTAGTAGTGTACACGACAGACATTTTTATTACTAAACTAATTGAAAATATATGAGCTTTGTTTTAGTTATAAAGTATGACTATATTATTCAAACATAATAGGTTTACGTAATTAAAAGGGCAAGTCGATAAAAAGGATAAGTAAACAATTTTAAATTCTTTGTCAATTTTGGAGGTTTTATGATACAAAATGTTCAACCACGATAAAAAATTAAAAAATGGTATTTAACCCTTTTATCCATCTTTCTTTCAATTAAGAATTATTAAAAAACTAATGATAAAATATTTTTTTAGGAATTTGTTTGCTTAAACATTTATACGTTACCTTGTAAACATATGTTGGATAAGTGATCGAACAAGGGGACCATTTAAATTTCCTTCATAAAAAAAAAGTTAAAAAAATTGGCAATTACTATTTCTCTTTAACTACTAACGTCGGCATTTTGCTACAATAAGACGCGGCATCCATCCGGAAGCCTTAACTAGTGTTGGTGTCGGTAATCGGGTTAGTGTTAGTGACAGTGCTAGTGCCAGCTCCAGAGGATCCATCATCGATTCTGGTAAGTGTTTTAATTTTACTAACTATCTACTAAAGTTGAAAGTAAGGTACATACAATTTTCAGTTATTAATAAATGCTTCAACTTTTTAATAGAACATATCAATTTTAAAAATAACACATCACCTGATACTCGCATATAATCTAAAAATATAAATTGCATTATTTTATATACGTAAATAGATCTCGGAATATCAGGTAACATAATTTTAAAAGTTGGTCAGTAAAATAATGGTGTATCTGGCCTTCTTCCGACAACCTATTGTTACTTCGAGTTTTGAATAGACCTTGCCATTACAAGAGATAAGCTGCTTGACATCTGTCAATCATATTAAAACGCTTTCGATTTTTAGAGAATTTCGTTCAAAATTCACATACTTTAATTGCTTGTAACTTAATAATAAATATAGTTATCAAAATTTCGAAAACATCGCCATAATTTCACAAGTTTTCTGCTTCATTTGGTAAAAAGTTAAAATTTTTATCTTTATTTTTGAAGGAAGAGGAAGTATTGGCGTGTGACACTGTTTTTGCAGTTATTAATTTTTTTCAGACAAATTTGCTTATTAAAAAAAAAATTAAAGGTAATCACGGATTGATCCAGATGGTCTCTATATATGGAAATATTTTCAAGTTTTTATCTACTAAAATACGGCCGTGAGAGCCATATTAAGTTTACATTTAAAGTATATAGCAAGAAATTTGGTAGACTAGACCCTTAATGCTTACACCAGAAATAACTTTAACGTTGGTAAATCAGCTGATTTTAACTTTATTGCGCATGACCAAGTATCGACTGTTGACCAAATACTACGAATAGCAAAAACGAACGACTTCTGGTAATTAACCAATATTAGGCCATTACAAATTGCCAATAATGGGCTGTCAGTTAATAGCCAGACATCGGCCAATTAGAGCCTACATAGATGTTATATTACAATTGAATACGTTTATATTTTTTCATATCATTTATACACATAAAGTACGCGTAAACTAAATACTTTTTATGTAAGTTATGGTTTTAAGCGTTGACATTGGTTATTACACTATTACGTTTATGAATTAACATCCAAATTAATTATATGTATATTTAAATAAAAAAACTGTTAATACTAATAACTAAAATGTTTTTAAAATCTTGTCTATTAAAATTATGAGAATGGCATTAAATGGGTTCGACTATATGAAAAAGACGTGACAACACTCCCTATTTACATGTGTTCTTTTACATTGATGGCTGTCCACCAGTCAAGTAAATCTTATGGTCGGGCAACCTAACCTAAAAAGTGCGCTCTTGTTATTAATCTTTACCGATTTGTCTTTAATTCCGAAGAAACAGCAACAGCTTACTAAAAAGTTACAAACTCAGAAAGTAAAACCCATCCTACAAAATCTCAGAGTATTCCAGGTATTTTATAATTTTGAATATTGTTTTATCAAAGTTACTAGGTAATTCTGTACTATCAATGTATTTGTATATTATAATACAAAATATATATATATATATATATATATATATATATATATAATACAATATTAGTTTAATTATTATAAATACTAATAATAATATTTATGATTATTATTATTCTTCTTTTTTTTCATGTAATTGTTATTTTAAACTTTACTACGTATTTTAAATAAAAGTATTCTAAACATTTTAAATGCGAATTAAATCCATATTATTATTATTATAAAATAGGGTACAGAGGTCTAAAATCGGACCTAATTTAAATTTCCATCAGATCCGACATTGAACCACAAAGTGGTACAAATGGAAATTTGTACCACTTTGGAGACCAAAGTCGGACCTAATTTAACATAGGAATATACTCTACTTTGATTCTCCGAGTCCGGAATGAGTCCGACTTTAGGAGGCTCAATGTCGGCGCTAAATTTCGACCCGGGATCATACAGGTCTTGGTAACACTGATAGGCTGCACAAATTTTGTTATTAACATTAAAACTTCTCTCAAAATTAGGATCATTTTCTTCAAAAATTTTCATGGCATTCTCCAAATTTGCAAGGGCTACGGAAAGTTTTTTTAGTGTTGGCAACGCTGTTCCTATGCCGTAAATCGAAACAATTGACGTATGTTTGAGGAATAGTGTCAAAACATTGTTCGACGTAACTTGAAACGACGTAAATCGAAACGACGTAAGTCGAGGACTGCCTGTATATTAAAAAAAAGAAAATCAAACGTTGCAATGCGTGTTGTGGATGACAACTGTCATCCGCGCGACCATGCGCGCCACTATATTACTCCCACTAATGAACGGACGTTATCAGATTTTTTTGCACATACTTCAGTATGCCTTGCTAATATGTTATGTCTAGATAATTTTTCTTATAAAGTAGTTTATATTGCGATAAATATTTTAAAAAAAGCGGAACATTTTGCCTATTCTTCAATTATTATGAAATAATACTGGGAAGTGTTTGCACTCTTATTATTACGATAACTGTTTTTGTATCTTAGTAAAAAAAACTAAATATAAATGGTTGTTCTAAATGGAAACAGATGAAGCCACCATCAAATGTTAGAACAAGAGCTTGCAATATTAATATGTTTGTTAATGTTATGTTTTTTTGTATTTTTTTTAATTTATTTTGTGAAATATAACCTTACAATAGTTATTTGATAATAAAATGAAATAATATTTAACAAAAAACCGTTTATAAGAGTAGATGACATATGTCATCCGCGCGCCCATGTATACGCTACGTTATACTGCGCGCCTAACGAAGGGTTAAATATATTAGTTATTAAAATCAATATCATTTTACACAACAATAATAATAATTGTTTTCTAAATACGTTTAATAATTCATTATCCAACTAAAGTATAAATTCTAGAAAAAATTGAATTTATTTAATAAATGACTATATTGTTTAAATTGATGTTAATATTTTCCACAGTGACACCAAGGGACATTTACTATCAAGAACAATTATTGAAAGCCATGAAACGGAAATACAAAAGTCAATTAAAAGCTGATGTTAATTCAGATGAAATAATTCAAGTAGGTACATTCTTTAATTAAAATCGAATTTTTTTAAATTACATTAATATTCTTATTGAAACATCGATTAATATTTATTTTTTATTTTCAGATTCCAGACCAGTATTTTGAAAAAGGAGAATTGGATGATAAAGTAAATACTCTATAACTTAAAAATTTACTTTTAATTAATTATTTTCACTATTAACATCACCATTATTATAGGTTGAGTTATCTCCGAATACTGGAATTTTCTTATCTCGATCTCGTGCATCAATTATAGAAACTAATGCAATAAAAAGAGATAACTGGAAACTCATGGTAAAAGATACACTCTTAGAAATATATGGATTTGGGATTGCCAACTACAGTGCAAAAGGAATTCGAGGAGAACATCCGGGTATAGATTCAGATGTATTCAAGGGATTGTTTGGTATGTGAGCAAAATTATTAAATTATTTTATATTCATTTTATAACTAACTTCATGTTTAAAAGATGTTTTTTTTTCAAGAATGGATTAATCGTAAGTTCGGTAATAAGGTCACAGACAAAGAATATACCAAAGCCGTTAATAAAGTTGGCGAAAATAAAAGAAAATATAAAGCTCGAAAATTACTTGTGACGAAAAGTAAGGCATCTCAGAGTATTTTATAATTTTGATTATTGTATTGCAATTATTTACTATCTTTTGTAAGTATATTAGAATACAAAATAAATATATAGTATATTCATATAATATTAGTTTAATTATTATAACTACTAATCATAATACTTATGATTATTATTGTTATTCTTTTTCTTATGTAATTGTTATTTTTAGATTTTTATTATAAACAATTAAACTTTAGCTACGTATTTTGAAAATTTTAATTAAAAGCATTCTAATCATTTTAAATGCGAATTAAATCCACGGTAATATAAATTATTATTATTATAAAATAGGGTACAGAGGTCTAAAATCGGACCTAATTTTAATTTTCATCAGATCCGACTTTGAACCCCAAAGTGGTAAAAATGGAAATTTGTACCACTTTGGAGACCAAAGTCGGACCTAATTTAACATACCCAGACAAAGTTTGTCAACCGGCCCTTTAATGGCCCATTGCTTTGCCAGATATGGTTGTTAATGGGCGAGCAATGGCAATTGTTAACGGCCCATTAACGGCTGTCTGCCGGCATGATAACGTCGGACCTTCAATGGCACTGAGCTATCGACCGTTAATGGCAGCCAGCAGAGGCCCGTTAATGGTAATCATCAATGGCCCATATATGAAAAAAAATTATCATGGCATTAATGGCAACAAGCAATCAGCCAAGTCTACTAAAAAATTATCAACTTTTTATTGGAAATTAGGAATGGGCATTAGGAACAACAGCTTAACATTTATTGTTATTATTTTAACTAGGTATATTATTTAGAATAAATAAAAATTATAAGTATTAAAACTATTATTAAAATTGTTAAAATACTTTCATTTTTGTTATAACTAAATTCACTATTATTCGCTTTTTTAAAAATTTTAGATGTATCGTTTTGTTTTTGTTTACTTTATACATTATTTACACCTATTTACCTACATAATGTACACTATTTACATTATTTACACGTTGTTTCAATTCGCGAAATTTTTTTTAGCGTTGTTATCCTTTAGACATTTTGTTTAAGACCTTAAGGGTCTAGTCTACCAAATTTCTTGCTATATACTTTAAATGTAAACTTAATATGGCTCTCACGGGCGTATTTTTGAAGATAAAAACTTGAAAGTTTTTCCATATATAGAGACCATCTGGATCAATCCGTGATTGCCTTTGTTTTTTTTTAATATTCAAATTTGGCTGAAAAAAATTAATAACTGCAAAAACACTGTCACACGCCAATACTTCCTCTTCCTTCAAAAATAAAGATAAAAATTTCAACTTTTTACCAAATGAAGCAGAAAACTTGTGAAATTGTGGCGATGTTTTCGAAATTTTGATAACTATATTTATTAATAAGTTACAAGCAATTAAAGTATGTGAATTTTGAACGAAATTCTCTAAAAATCGAAGGCGTTTTGTATGATTGACAGATCTTAAGCAGCTTATCTCTTGTAATCGCAAGGTCTATTCAAAACTCGAAGTAAAAAAAGGTTGCGAAGAACGCCTAAAAATAGTATTATCTAACAGACCGATTGTACACTATTTTAGAAAATTGAATAAAGCAAACTTATCTAAAATTAGCTAAAAAATATACATATTGAATATGTTTTGTTTGCTCAAATGCAATTCTTTCTATGTTTCTTAATATAAAAGAAACTGGTTGTTAGAGAAAATGTAGTGTGTAGGTATTTGTTTGGTTATTAATGTTTTAAAATTTGATAAGTGCAAGTTGTTTGAAGTATTATGAGATGGAGTTTAAATACATGAAAAAGACTTATACTCGTATTAATTAATACATACTTTCATTATTAATGACAGATTTTATCTTTCGTGGTTCCAGCATTATATCTACATAAATTGAAATTAAGTAGCATTTATATTAACTATTATTCAGTAGTGTACAGGATAGACATTTTTATTACTAAACTAATTGAAAATATATTAGCTTTGTTTCAGTTATAATGTATGACTATGTTATTCAAACATAATAGGTTTACGTAATTAAAGGGGCAAGTCGATAAAGAGGATAAGTAAACAATTTTAAATTCTTTGTCAATTTTGGAGGTTTTATGATATAAAATGTTCAACCACGATAAAAAATTAAAAAATGTTATTTAATCCTTTTATCCATCTCTCCTTCAATTAAGAATTATTAAAAAACTAATGATAAAATATTTTTTTAGGAATTTGTTTGCTTAAACATGTATAGGGGGAAAGTGGCATGAAACAGCCAGTTTTAAAAAAAGGGGTAAATAATATAGAAGGACATAAATAAATCAAATTTTTTTTTAAATCTGTAATTGTTCATGCATTTATGTACGTAATGTCATAAAACATTTTTCAAAATTAACGATATTTTTCAACTTCTAATCATTTATAAAAAAAATAAAATTTGGCTTTTTCATAACCTATAGGTATTGAAACAGCCAACGTAATTTTTGAAAAAGCCATGTTCTTATTACAAGATTAAAAATGCACATTAACGAAGATATTATTTAATAATAATCTTAAGCTATAATTTTAGATCTTATATAATTATAAAACGTTTTAAATAACGCAAACTCTCGATAAAATATTTACTTACATAAATCTAAGAAACTGTCAAAAAATTTGACGTTTGAGATCAATCATTGCAAAAACTTAAAAACGTTTTTAGCAAAAATAATGCAATTTCCCTTTTACGCCACAGGATTTATATGCCCAACCATTACAATTTTGCATCGGTACCACTCTTGATTGCTGTTACTACAATTATTATTGCATTTTATGCAATTAAAAGATGGCTTTTCATTACACTGCAGTCCGGCTATTTCAAAACATATTCTCTCAAGAAACAAAATCTAGAAAATTACTATGAAATCAAAGATTAGTCTACAAAATATATACGTTATTAGAAGGCCTAATATATCTATAAAATTATAGTGTAATCATATTATTATTAGTTTTGTACGTATAGGCGTTAGAAAACAAATAAACTGAACTCAAAACCTTACTTTTGACGACAAAATCTTCAATACGTCGTATCGGCGCCGTTTATTGACGGTGAACGGTCAAATTTTGTGGGGATATCTGGATAGTGTTGCTATCTTAAAATAATAATACATGAACGATTCGTATGAAAACTACCGCGTAATTGATAATGGCTTTTTCAAAACTTGGCTGTTTCATGCCACTTTCCCCCTACGTTACCTTGTAAACATATGTTGGATAAGTGATCGAACAAGGGGACCATTTAAATTTACTTCATAAAAAAAAAGCTAAAAAAATTGGCAATTACTATTTCTCTTTAACTACTAACTATCTACTAAAATTGAAAGTAAGGTACACACAATTTTCAGTTATTAATAAATGCTTCAACTTTTTAATAGAACATATCAATTTTAAAAATAACACAACACCTGATACTCGCAAATAATCTAAGAATATAAATTGCATTATTTTATATACGTAAATAGATCTCGGAATATCAGGTAACATAATTTTAAAAAGTTGGTCAGTAAAATAATGGTGTATCTGGCCTTTTTCCGACAACCTATTGTTACTTCGAGTTTTGAATAGACCTTGCGATTACAAGAGATAAGCTGCTTAAGATCTGTTAATCGTTTTGAAGGAAGAGGAAGTATTGGCGTGTGACACTGTTTTGCAGTTATTAATTTTTTTCAGCCAAATTTGCATATTAAAAAAAAATCAAAGGCAATCACGGATTGATTCAGATGGTCTCTATATATGGAAAAATTTTCAAGTTTTTATCTTCAAAAATACGCCCGTGAGAGCCATATTAAATTTACATTTAAAGTATATAGCAAAAAATTTGGTAGACTAGACCCTTAATGCTAAAAGCTTGCACCTGAAATAACTTTAACGTTGGTAAATCAGCTGATTTTAACTTTATTGCGCATGACCAAGTATCGACTGTTAACCAAATACTACGAATAGCAAAAACGAACGACTTCTGGTAATTAACTAATATTGGGCCATTACAAATTGCCAATAATGGGCTGTCGGTTAATAGCCAGACATCGGCCAATTAACGGTAGTTTCTCCATTAACGATGACTCTGTATGGGTAGTAATAGACTCTACTTTGAGCCTTCGAGTCCGGAATAAGTCCGACTTTAGGAGGCTCAATGTCGGCGCTAAATTTCGACTCGGGTAGCTATAATTATAAAAGAAGTTTAAGTAAATACAAATGTGGAAAGGTACCTCGATTCAGTTGTCGAATTTGTCTTTATAAGTCACATTGGAATGTTAATTTAAAGAAGCATACGTGTATACAGCAACACCACGTTGTTGATAAAAATAAACTATTATAATTACTAGTTTTAATATTATTTGTGTAATTTTATTTATTTTAAATATAGGGGAGAGCAGGTAGGATTCGTACACAGGGAGCATTCGTACAGTGGAGATATCTACTCTATAAAAGACGTTGAAGTATTTATATTTATGTGCATGACTCCTGCTCATACTCATAACCTAATAGCGAAGGGGGGTGACAGTGGGACCCCCGGCTTTGTTGGTGCCATTCGAAACGTGTTTTTGGTCTACATAAGTATTTTTATATTCACCTTTGAACACACGTATCTGTCACAAGTTTTAGTTTAACTGTAAAAGTTATTTAATAAAGGTGAGGTATTGATGTCCTATTTTAATATTTAAACAGTCATTTTAGGTTTACGATAACTGTTATTATTATTTTGAATTAATTTATTGATTTCTTAGGTTGGGGTGCCTTCGTACAGTTATGAGCGGGGTAGATTCGTACTGTACGAATGTACCCCACTATGCGTGATATCAGAAAAATTGTGCACCAAAAATATGATTGTTACAGAATCATGCCTTGAATTTATATAAAAAAAGGTACTAGAACGGGAGTGGTTAATGCAGATGCAATGAAGTCTGCGATGAAAGAAGTTTTGGACAAAACTTTGTCTTTTGGGAAGACTGGAATATGCCCATTTAATAAGCTAGCGTTTGGTGACGACATTTTTGCACCCGTGAGTGTTTACCATTCGGGTTCTACTTCAGTCCCAAATATTAACGTAGAACAAGTCATTATTGAAGAAGATCATTTACCTAGATTAACGCATACATCAATTTCTTTACCGCCACTGACGTTATCATGCGTGCAAGTTAACTAATTATGTTACCTTATTGGTTAATTTTATAATTTTGATTCATTAGTTCCTTTATTAATTATTACTGCATGAAGGCTGATATTGTGTATAATTTTGATCTAAATAAATAACTATATTATATGTATAATAAATAACATTTTCTTTGATTTTACGTGGGCTCCTTACCTTGTACGAATGCACTTCACGCTATGTACGAAGCTACCCCGTGTGTGGGGTACTTTCGTACGTTTTCCATTTTTTTTAAATTGCCGTAGCTTCGCCATTCTGCTTTGTATCAAAATTTCACTTCACCATTATTAAAACCAGATATTTAGATAATATGGTAGCAATAAAGTTATTTTAAAATAGCTTATACCCAAGTAGAAATTCATGATTGGGGCAATATTGGCTAAGAATTGACGTATATTGGCCCTTACGCCAAACCCAACATTGGCCCAATAAAAAAATGTGAACATTTTACAATATTTAAAGGGTATTGGTTCACAATATTGGGCCAATTTTGAAATAAAATATTGCCTAGAAATAAAAATGCCAATATAAACAATATTGGCTATTTATTGCCTGGAAATGGTTACAAAAACATTGTACTACATCTGTATTTTCATTTTTCTTTTTACTTTTTCTTTCCTTGCGATTTCCTTCTCGGTCCCCAGCTGTGGCTAAATTGTTGCCAATAATTTAAAAATCTTTTTCTCCGTTGCGGATGGAAATTAGCCCATTATACCTTTGGCACTCAGCATGTCACGCAAAAAGCCAATTTTTTTTCACTTTTAAAAGAGTTTTGGATAAAGACGGTAACGCAGAGTGATATGGCTTTAATATTGATAATAATGAGCTTACTTGAATGTGATTCAATTTATATGTTATTGCCCAATCTTTTAATTTGCTTTTTAAAGTATCTACATCTAACTCTCTTGTCGAGGAATTGCTTTTTTCAAAATCAGCTTTATCATCGCAATCGCCATTACCGAAATCAGAGTTAATATCTTTTATAAAATCTGTTTCACATAGATCACTGTACAATATTTCACTATGATAACTAATTGAAGTATTGCCTATCGATTCATCGGATTCCAAAGGACCTTCGTGTAAACATTCTGCACGCTGGAACGAATTATTACTGCCTTGAGAACTATTCAAATTCAACGTATACTGATCATTTCCTGACACCACGTGAGCAGTATAATCTTCGTCGCTATTATTAACAATTGACAAGAAATCTTTATAGTTTAATCTCGACAAATACATACTGTTTCTTGATCTCTTCTTAGCTAAAGACATTGCAAGTACTCAGCACCGATACGATTCCAAATAAAATACTACTGAAGACGTTAAGTGTTGAGAATGTCCACGTTTTTAAGGTTATAAAAACTAAGTATGCAGATATTATATCTAATAAAGTAAATAATAATGTGTGATCTCTCGTAAAATACCGAGGAACTTACCTATTACGGTTCTGTGGGTTTAGTTCACTTGTAACTTCGAGTTTTAAACAAAGCGGATAAATAACATAAACGTGGGGAAAATGTTCTTTGGGAAAAAACTCATGGCAATACAAAGAGGGCTCAGGGTTGTTCGCTGCGCGCGAAATTCCGTTCAACTTGAATTTACTTGAAAATGTACCGTCCGTTTACCTCCGCAAATATGAATATTGTTTTAGTGATTGATAAAATTTACGATTTGCCCAGCCACATAACGTGGTTATTTGTAAAAAAGTAATTTACATGTTGGAAATACAATATCGGGCCAACATTATTTGATCAATATTGGAAAATTTATTTTAAAACAGAATTGCCTCTATACTAGCTCCACAATATTGGCGTAAGATCAACTTTTAATATGAACACAATATTGGATAGAAATTGGCAATATTGGACCAATAGAAAATTATTGGCCCAATATTTATCCAATCTCTGTTCAATAATAATTTCTACTTGGGTAGTTTTGCTTTTATAAGACTTAGAGTAAAAACTGTACGAATCCTACCTGCTCTCCCCTACATGATGTGACCCTATTTACTAATGAATATGGGAATATTTGTATAATTTAAATTAAGCGTTATTCAAAACCTTTTTCGCCGATCATCTCCACAATATTATTTTTTTGCCATTTATGCATTTACCTGAATTTTATGGCACGTGGGAAATACCTATATGGTCCGGGTATCACTTAAAGAAATAATTATATTTGTTTAAAAATACATGTTCGTGTAACATGTCAGAGCCTGACGGTTGGGACTTGAAATTTTATTTTTTCAATTGTTTTCACCCTTTTGTGGCCGTTTTCATAATTTATTTCCATAAAAAGTCACTTAAAAAACTTTTCAAGCGTTTCGGCGCAGCTCAATTTCCAAAGTCGAAAAACTCCATGTTTCCAATATTTTTTTTAACTTTTTTTTTAACAGAAATGATCAGCATGGTCTTCTTAACAAAATGAATGGGGTCACAAATTTTTCCGAACAATGGGCAGTTTTCTGATTAAACCGGCTTTTGTTCTTTGCTGTTATACACTGCTGGCCAAATAAAATGGAACATGTTATAATTCAAAAACTAATGAATAGATTCTGGCCAAACTTGGTATATAATATTCGTATATTATGATATTCAAAATACAACATCTTCAAATATTTAACTTAAGTAATTAAATTTAAATTAATGAAATTAATGTAATTTAGGTGGACAATTTTTTTGGAACAAGCTATTTTTAATACATTTTTACACTACCATTATTATTTAATAATTGATGAAACCTCCTTTTCGTTCAAAACAGTCAAGTAGACGTTTGTTAATGGACATATACACAGTATCAATATATTCTGACCTTGTATGATTTATTTCAGATACTGCCTTTACAATAGCAAATTTTAATTCATTTTTTGAATTAAACTTAACTTTTAGCGTACACTTTCTGACTTAAGTGTGACCACATGTTCTCAATAATATTTAAATCAGGACTCTTCGTGGGCCATTCTAAGACTTCAATATTGGAATTTTTTAGCCATGTTGTTTGTCGAGATTTATGAATTGAGCAATTATTTTGTTGAAATACATAATTTTCATCACCAAATTGTTCATCAAGAATGGCCTTGGCTTTCTTGAGAACATAAATGTATTGAGTCGAATTAACTTTGTCTTTCAAAAATTTAATTCAAAATAGTCCGGTTGAACTCATCATGCCCCAGATCATGTATCCGCCTCCCCCACATCAAAGTCTATCTCTTACATTTTTGCAATCAGAATCAACATACGTCGACCAATTATCAAGACCATCTAGAGAAAATCGCTTTTCATCGATGAATATAACAGTTTTCCAATCAATGCAAACTTGAATCCACGTGCGACAAGCCTTATATCGCTTTACCTTATGTCCTTGCGTGCGTTGAATCTGTTTGGTTAAGGTTTTGTATTTAAAATTGAATATATTAAGCTTCCTTTTAATTGTCCTAGTTGAGACATGATTTAAATAAGCTTTATTTTGAATACACGACTGGTACATCGCCTTAACTCATCGCTGCAATTGTGCACAACTCGTTGAATTTGTCGTTCATCTCGTTGAGTGAGCTTAGGCTTTGGTCTAGGAGTCTTTTTTCACCTTAGATTCATCCTTGTTGATAAATCTATGCACTGTTGATAACGATACGCCACTAATTTCTGACACTTTTTGTAATTCAGATGTCGATCATAAAGGTCTTTTACAATTTTAATAAGTTGTTTAGGATGCATAATTAATATAAATAAATTCACATGTAAATAAAAGACGTTTCGGGTTAGCTAAACACGTCTGATTTTCACCCAATTGTCAAATTATTTAGTGATTAATTCTGCTATCTATACTTGTTCCATTAAATTTGTCCAACGCAAAAACACCATTTTATATAATAAATTTAAAAAACATTATTATTAGTTGCGTTTTACTTATGATTTTTTAAAACCCAATTAATAATTATTTATAACATACATATACAAGAAAGTTTTGAACGTATATTTATTATACCATACTTATTTTGTGTGTTCCATTTAATATGGCCAGTAGTGTATCTGCCAAATACAAAGTACACTAAATTTTGGTATCACCATTTAGAATTGTGTACAATTTTTACTTAAATCAAAATGTTTAAATGTTTTCTTAGTCAAACTTTTCTATAATATCCTACAAAATATTTGGAATATTTTGAAAATATACAGATTTTAATAGAAAAGCTATATTGTGGAGTTTTTAACGCACGATTGATTGAGCTACGTGTTTTAGAATTAATAATTCTAAATAAATTAGCTCAATCAATACTTTGGAATTATAATTTTTAATCAAAATTTTTGGAGCTTATACATTCCCCGTTTGGTCAAAATTTTTGAAGTTATACTTCTTTTGGCAGGCAACGGAAGTTACGCGCCCTCAGTTAACGAAAATTCAACAGTATAAAGTTAGCCGTCTACGAAAGTAAATTAATTATTGTGAATCGTGCTTAAAACCGTATGTGCACATTCGAGCTTAAAGTGACACATTCAGATTTCGGTAAATAAAGCGTGCCACTCTGCGCCGCGTTTCATTTCCTTTCCTCGCTCGGAAATATGCCACTTTTCGCTCGCACGCGCACATAACCCGCATTCATTGCATTTATTTACTTTACTTTCGCTCTTTTAAATAATAAATTTAAATTTAGTTTAGTAAATATCGACTTTATGTTCGAAAACATATTTACCATAGCAATGAGTGGAAGGAAGTGAAAAGATACGATAATCTCGTCAGTGCGAGTGAGAGGAAATGTTTAAAATTATTCATATGCACATTTTGTTTTGTTTTTTTTACATGGTTTTCCTTACAATAAATTATGAATTGAATTTACATTCTCCGGAACCTATCAACCGTGTAAATCGAAAAGTAGGTATACAGTGGGGAGGCGCAAAAATAGGTTTTTTCAGGGAGGTGCTAGAACATATAGTTTGGAAACCACTTATATTTAATTTAGTTAAGCCAAAGAAGTATAACTTCTTACGCGCGTACATAAGAACTCGCACCAGTTTTTTTTAAACTTATAAATAATAGATTTTGTCAATTAGACTAGCGCGAAACGTGAAATGCTTGTCAGCGTATTTTACAAACTTTGCATCTTAATAGGCCGTTTAATTTCAAAATGCATAAGCTACTTCTCATTGAGAATTTTGTACACACAGTGCTTATATTCTAAATGTAAATACTTAAAAAAATTCTGTTTAATTTTTATATCGTTTTTACATTTTAAAATTTATCTATTCTAACTTTACGGTAGTTTTCAGATACTTTGGAACGAATATAGGAGAACGTTTCCAATGTTCAAAATGTCGAGGAGCTCGCTATAAATATAGAAGCGATTTAACTAGGCATTTAAAATTTGAGTGTGGAAAGACGCCACGATTTACCTGTTCAATTTGTCCTTACAAATCACACTGGAAAGCTAATTTAAAGCGGCATGTAAAACATGTACACTCAAAATCGAACTTAAACATATTATAATTCATAGTATTGATTTATGTACTTGTTTTTTTTTAATACACAACAAGATATCTAGGTACTACATTAGTTATGTATGTATGTACGTAAGTATATGTTATTCAACGTGTAAAATGATAACGAACTTTAGTGTTTCCTTCAGAAGGAATTAAGTTTGATTTTTATCAAACGTGGCTTTTTAAACGTTCTACAGCAGTACTTGTAACCTTTAATGTTAGGCCTATAGGAATACTTTACATTGCGTGGTTAATTAATTCCGAAAGAAGTTCGCTCTATGCAGAACCGCATTGTTTGATTTTTATTTTAAAAAAAATTAAAATACAGTAAAACCTCTCTTGAACGGACAGCCGCGGGACCAACAATATTGTCCATTGTGGAGGGGTGTCCGCTGAGGTGAGGTGTTAAAAAAATAAGTAACTAGAAAATAGATCGAATATAGATCTAATTAAAAATTATTATTATATGTGTTAGATAGATACAAAGAATTAAAAAATAAAATAGAAAATAAATGAAATATGTAAAAACTAATTTAATAACTTGCTAATATTTAATATTAATTAACTTTAAAAAAAGAAGTAATTTTTGTTTGTTTAGTTTTAGAATGTACAATTGGTTTCTCATGAAGCGCCAACAATTCGTAAATTAAATTTAACTAAACTTCCTGGAAGGTTTTAAAGTAAGGCGAGTTTCCTATTTACGGGTAGATAAAAGAACTTGTTTTATAAATAAGAAATACGTCAAAGCAACAAAACTAATCTTCAAAATCAATTTACAAGAGACTTGTGTTGTTGTGTATAATGGAACAAAGATATTTTAATCCTTCAGAGCATTAAACGACGTTTTTTCAATTTTATGGTTTTGTAAGTGTCCGTTTAAGAGGGGTAAATATGTCTCTTGGTAACCATAATTAGGCTGTCCCCGTTCGTTAGAGGGTGTCCGTTGAAAAGGCGGTCTAAATACATTATTTTCCTATACCTTTTGCCAGGACTTTATAAAATTGTCCGTTGAAGAGGGGTGTCCGTTGAAGAGGGGTGTCCGTTAAGAGAGGTTTTACTGTATTTAATATTAACATAAATAATATTTTAAAATGTTTTACGGAAAGAACGTATCTACTTGAAAACCAATCAAATAACTACTGCATAGGGGGAAAGTGGCATGAAACAGCCAAGTTTTGAAAAAGCCATTATCAATTACGCGGTAGTTTTCATACGAATCGTTTATGTTTTATTATTTTAAGATAGCAACACTAGCCAGATATCCCCCACAAAAATTTGACCGTTCACCGTCAATAAACGGCGCCGATACGACGTATTGAAGATTTTGTCGTCAAAAAGTAAGGTTTTGAGTTCAGTTTATTTGTTTTCTAACGCCTATACGTACAAAACTAATAATAATATGATTACACTATAATTTTATAGATATATTAGGCCTTCTAATAACGTATATATTTTGTAGACTAATCTTTGATTTCATAGTAATTTTCGAGATTTTGTTTCTTGAGAGAATATGTTTTGAAATAGTCGGACTGCAGTGTAATGAAAAAGCCATCTTTTAATTGCATAAAATGCAATAATAATTGTAGTAACAGCAATCAAGAGTGGTACCGATGCAAAATTGTAATGGTTGGGCATATAAATCCTGTGGCGTAAAAGGAAAATTGCATTATTTTTGCTAAAAACGTTTTTAAGTTTTTGCAATGATTGATCTCAAACGTCAAATTTTTTGACAGTTTCTTAGAGTTATGTAAGTAAATATTTTATCGAGAGTTTGCGTTATATTTAAAACGTTTTATAATTATATAAGATCTAAAATTATAGCTTAAGATTATTATTAAATAATATCTTCGTTAATGTGCTGTTTTAATCTTGTAATAAGAACATGGCTTTTTTAAAAATTGGGTTGGCTGTTTCAATACCTATAGGTTATGAAAAAGCCAAATTTTATTTTTTGTATAAATGATTAGAAGTCGAAAAATATCGTTAATTTTGAAAAATGTTTTATGACATTACGTACATGAATGCATGAACAATTACAGATTAAAAAAAAATTGATTTATTAATGTCCTTCTATATTATTTATTCCCTTTTTTAAAACTGGCTGTTTCATGCCACTTTCCCCCTACATACCTATTGCTTTCAACAGACTCGCCGACAATAATGACAAGTACCGGGTGTCAGACGAATAAGTACTGGAACTCAACTCACTTGTAAAATTAACCGTAAACGTACTCCAAATTAAGTGGCTTATGTATAATATTTTTGAGTTATGGTAGCGTAAATGTTAATTTAAAATATGTAATAAAAAACTTATTATTTGGAATATTTCGAAAATTTTTATTTGGTCTGTTTTTTTTTTAAAAACCATAGTTTTTCGAGATCAAATATACCAATTATCAATGACACATGGACGCACTTTTTATTAAATGTATATCGAGACTTTGCTGTGTTGCCATTTACTGGAAAATTAAAATTCATTTTTTGCGAAATGTTTTATATTTAGGACGTGTTGTGTATAAACTTTTATTGTTTGAATGGGTGCTAGATATCACCCGGTTAAGTTTCAGTACCTATTCGTCTTAACCTTGCATAATAAAAGGAACCACGTTAGAGTAAACCTGCGTTGAACGAAATCGTGCTATGCGAGGTATTTTTGTACTTGTTTGATTAGCAGTAGTAGTACAACCTATTAAGTTAGCGTTATCCTAAATTGGTAGTCTCTGTAATTGATTATTGTTTTATTTTTGCAAATACCCATACATTTAACGAACTTTTATAAATAAATATTACTCCTATGTGTTTTTATGATTTAAAATAAATATACATTATGATTTTTTTGCACCCTTTTTTACTCGTCCTTCTTGGATGTGTTTAGTGAACCACGTTCAGCTCTTGTCCGTTTTTCTACCCCAAGAATCTATAGGTCAAAAATACAGATTTTAAAGCTTTCGTCGCTTAACGGATCATTGAACTTCAAGATTCATAAATTGCTAGAATTGAAAATTAACTTGATTCTTAGATTAAAAAGCTTCTGAATAATGCCCAATAAAAAGCTTGTTTTTATATCTTTTTTACATTTTGTTATCTATTATAATTTTTCGTTAGTTTTCAGAAACCTTCAAGCAAATAGAAGTAATCGTTTTCAATGTTCACGATGTCTAGTGGCTCACTATAAAGATAAAAGCAGTTTAGTACGGCATTTAAGGACGTCGTGTGGAAAGGACCTTAAATTTACATGTTCTGTTTGCCCTTACAAATCAGCCAGACCAGATCATTTAAGGAGGCATATACAACTAAGGCATCGTCGCAAAAAACAATGACTGTAATTGTTAGTTTTCATTTATCTTATGTATTTTTGTTTTAATTTTTGATATGAACCACTTAATAATAAATTTTAGATCAGTTTTTTTAAGGATTTAAATAAAAATGCATGCCGCTTTTTTCCCACCATTTTTTCTTTGTCTTTTTTCACCGTATGGATTGACCACGATAGCTGCTAGAAAAAAGCACACATCAAAAATTCACGTTTTAAAAGACGTTTTTAAAACTATTGTCTAATTACAAAACAATTAAAGTTTATCTCATTTAGAATTTAGTAGATAACTTATTCCGAGATTAAAAACCTTCTGCAAAAAATCTAATAAAACACTTGTTGTTTTTATATCTTTTTTTATATTTTTTACATCATCCACTATAACTTTTTTTAGTTTTCAGAGACCTTGGAGAAAATATAACGAGACGTTTTCAATGTGGAAAATGTCTAGTGGCTTGCTATAAATATAAAGGCGATTTAACACGGCATTTAAAGTCGATGTGTGGAAAGGAGCTTAAATTTACATGTTCAGTTTGCCCCTACAAATCATCCAGAATGTATCATTTAAAGAGGCATCTTAAACTAAAACATCATTTTAAAAAACAATTAATGTAGTAGTTAGTTTTAATTTATCTTATGTATTTATGTTTCATTTATGACATGAACCCCTATGAATAAATATTATATCAGTTTTCTAATTTTTCTAATAATTTAAATAAACATGCATCTCGCCTTATTCTCGCCGTTTTTTCTTCGTCTTTTCTCAACGTTTCCCACGATAGCCTCCTAAAGGTTTTTCTGCTGTAATGCAGCACACATCGGAAATTCACGTTTTAAAACTACTGTCTAATTTCAAAGCAATTAAACTTTAACTCTTGCAGAATTGAGTAGAATATTCGTTCTTAGAGTGAAAACGTTTTTGAAAAAACCTAATAAAGCACTTGGTGTTTTTGTCTATTTTTTTACATTTTGTACACCATCTATTATAAATTTTTGTTAGTTTTCAGAGACCTTGGAGAAAATATAACGAGACGTTTTCAATGTGGAAAATGTCTAGTGGCTTGCTATAAATATAAAGGCGATTTAACACGGCATTTAAAGTCGATGTGTGGAAAAGACCTTAAATTCAAATGTTCAGTTTGCCCTTACAAATCATCCAGAACAGATCATTTAAAGAGACATATAACAATAAAACATGGTAATTTTAAAAAACAATTATTGTAATAGGTAGTTTTAATTTATCTTATGTATTTTTGTTTCATTTATGACATGAACACTTATTAATAAATAGTAGAGCGGTTTTCTAAGTGAGTTGAATAAACATGCATCTCGCCTTCTTCCCACCGTTTTTTCTTCGTCTTTTCTCAGCGTATGCCTTGACCACCATATCCTCCTAAACGTTTGTCCGCTACAAAAAAAGCACACATCGGAAATTCACGTTTTAAAATACTCTTTTAAACTACCGTCAAATTTCAAAACAATTAAACTTTATCTCTTTTAGAATTGAGTAGAAAACTCATTTTTAGATTAAAAACGTTTTGAAAAATACCCAATAAAAATCTTGTTTTTATATCTTTTTTACATTTTGTTATCAAGTCTAATTTTTTGTTAGTTTTTACAAAAACCGTTAAGGAAATACAAGAAAAAGTTTTCAACGTAGGGGAAGTTAACCGGTTGTGGGCATTGTCCTGTTGTGGGCACCCCCGAATAACTTTTGATCGTGAGCAGATACAGGTGTTTTTAGGATCGTCACTTGTTCGCAATGTCAGCACTATGTTTTATTGCGAATATAAAGCGAACAGACGCATATGCGTAGTAGTTACGCGTTATTCCATGTTTTCATCTCTAAAAATGTACCGCGATGTAATTGTTTATTGTGTTTAAAGTGCGATAAATAAAAGTAATTTATTGCAAAAGGTCGGTCTAATGCAAATATATGCAGGAAATTAAATATATTTTATAATTTTAATTTCGATTCAATCAAAATCTTCGCGAAATAAATTTGCCAGTCATTTGTCGACAGCTATGAATTTTCCAGTTGTGGGCACTTAAGTTTTTGCCATTTAAACCTTGTATTTCGCTGACAATTTGTCGAATATTGTTGTTCATGTTAACATACCCCCCCTGCGGAGTCTAGGGGTGTATCCGCGGCCTGATTTCGAGGGGGGCGGGCAAAGACCCCGCTCGATTATCATGTACGACAAAAAAGTAAAGATATCAAAACTTTTTCACAATAATTAAAACAAAAATTAAACATTTTTGGTTTTGGATTTCAAACAGACTTCGTTTCACAACTCGACTATTGAAAATCAGATTTTCGATTGTCGAGCATCTTTGACAGGCCAATTTATATGACTTGAAAATTGTAAATAATATATTTACGAAATTTTTGCGGATTTTTTAGTGCATTTTCAGCCATGTTGATTTCAAAAATCAATTTTGATGCGTACATTGGATCCATTTCACGATGATCCCGTGAAGTCCACTGCGAAAGCCTATTTTAAATTTTATTTTTATCTATTTTCGTAACTGAAGGCTTTGAATATGAATAAATTGTGTTTTTTCTCTATATAGTGGCGTTTTACTCCATATTTTCCCATTTTGAGGGGATTTTCCTGATGTGCCCACAACCGGTTAAAAAAAATTGCCTGGTGAAAAATGACTACTTTATGAAAAGTTAAAAATGTTTTTTTTTTTTTAAATTGATATAAAATTAATTCCTTTGCCAGTAGTTAGCTAAGGTCTCTAGCTTCCAGATAATATGCTCATTCTGCTAAAAATATTGAGTTGGTCCAAAGTTATGGCCTAAATAGCTAACTGTGGCCACAACCGGTTAACTTCCCCTACACAATGTCTAGTGGCTCACTATAAACATAAAAGAAATTTAGAACGGCATTTAAGGTCATCGTGTGGAAAGGACTTGAACGGTCAATTTTGAGATTATAATTTCCACCTTGGTGATTCCAATCGAAGACACAATTTTTCTGGCCTAATTTGTATTCTCGTCGACGCACCACTCCTTATTGACAATCACAGTGAAAGAATTTTCCAGATATCACTTAACATTCAAAAGTTATTATAACTCGAATGAAATTCACATATAATAATCTAGGTTAGGATTAGGATTAGGATTTATTGGGGGGAGGGGGTGAACACTAGTTCAATCGCACTTAGGCCACTTAGTTGGGCCCATTGTGCTACCCCTTTGTGTGACTCTCGTCGCCCTCAATCCTGGGTCCATCCCAACACTTGGATGAACCCCAGGATGACTGAGGGCGAGAGGTCACGTATGCTGGGCCAGCATTCCCCCAACATGGATCTTCTTATTTGAACGATTGCAGGGCAGTGACAAAGTATGTGTTCCATGGTTTCGTCCTCATTTTTACATCCTCTACATTTGGGATTCTCGCTGACTCCCATGTTGTAAAGGTGTTTATTTAGTCTGCAGTGTCCCGTGAGAGCACTTATTATAAGTCTCAAAGAATCACGGGATAACCCCAGATATTAATTTGCGTTTTTCCTAGAAGGCGTTTTTATAGCCGTTTTTGCAAATTTACAGCTGGTACATTTAGTCCATCTTTTGGAGTGATTTTCACTTGTTAGTTGCTTTAGGATCTTGTCAAGGGTACTGGCCGACAGTGGCAAGATGGGTTCAGGTCCGTACGGGTTTCCTGATGATCCCAACCTTGCCATTTTGTCAGCCAGCTCATTCCCTTCAATTCCTTTGTGGGCTTTGACCCAACAGAGTGTTAGGTCGTTGTGGGTACATACCTCATTCAGGACTCTGATGCATTCAAGCATCAGCCCAGAGGTTACTCTGCAGCTCCTTAGAGCTGCAAGCACCGCTCTGCTGTTCGTTAGAATGTGTATTGTTTTATTGCAGGTGTTGTTTTGCAGTAATTTTCTGGAACTTTTAAAGATGCCCATTAATTTTGTTTGGAATACGGTGGGATACCTGCCCAGTGATAGGTGTATGCTGAGGTTTAGTTCTGGACTGTAAATGCCCGTTCCTGAACCAGCGTGTGTTTTTGATCTATCGGTGTAGATGGAAATATTTGGTTTATCGAGGTCGATATCTGTGTTTAACAGGATTTTGAACTTCCTGTCAAAGATGTATGTAGGAGGAATACTTTCCATGGGGGATGCTAGTAGAGGGAGGATTTTAATACCATCCTCTACCACCCTGGAGTGTCCTACGTAAGGGTATTTGGTATTCCATAGGCCTGAACTGGGAACTCTTAGAGCCACTCTGAGGGCCTGCTCCCTCAGATATAAATCTAAGGGAAGAAGGCACAGCAGTGTCTCCATGGCCGCAGTAGGCGTTATTCTCATCGCCCCCGTAATCATAAGACAATCAAGTCTTTGAACACAGGTTAGTTTTGCTATGGTGGTTTTTTGTATGGTTCTGGGCCACCACACAATTACACCGTGTGCTAGCATGGGTCTGACAATTGCCGTGTAGATCCATAGGGCGATCTTAGGGGAGATTCCCCAGGACCTGCCCACTGCCCTGCGGCACTGCCAGAAAGCCGCACGTGCTTTTTCGATTATACTTTCCACGTGGCACCTCCAATTAAGTTTTTGGTTAAGTATACTTGACCAAAAACTCCCAGATACTTCACCGTACTTGTCAGCTTAAGAGGTGTTCCTTTTATACTAGGCAAAATGATTTGTCTAAGTTTGCGTTTTCTAGTGAAAATAATCAACTCCGTTTTTTTTGGATTCACAGAAACGGAGTGTTCTGAGCACCAGTTTTCAATTATTTTGAGAGCTCTCTGCATTATTTCGCAGAGTGTGCCTTCAAATTTTCTATTAAGCAGAATAGTGATATCGTCGGCATATGCTATGGTGTAATGACCTTCGTTATTTAGGCGTTTTAGAAGGCTGTCAATAAGTAAATTCCACAAGAGGGGCGATAATACTCCTCCTTGCGGGCAGCCTCTAGTGACCATTGCTTTAGTGTTATCAGTTCCGATATTCACTTGAATTATACGCCATTTCAGTACATTAGTTATCCAACCCATAGTTGTTGGTGAAATACCATGTTCCAGCAATGCCATACCTAAACTTTCGTAGGTAGCCTTATCAAAGGCCCCTTCAATATCGATAAATGCCCCCAGGGTGAATTCATTTGAATTCATCGATCTCTCGATACGTTCTACAACTTTGTGCAGCGCCGTTTCGGTTGATCTCCTTGAGGTATATACATGTTGATTTGGATGCAATGGTTGGTTACCCAATACATTGCACCTAATTTCACGATCGCATAACCTTTCTGCCGTTTTGAGAAAGAAAGAGGTCAGGCTGATCGGTCTATAAGATTTTGCTAGCGTGTAATCACTTCTATCTGGTTTGGGTATAAATACCACTTTTACTTTTCTCCATTCCAAAGGGATATAACGAAAAAGGATACATGCCCTGAGGAGCTTCACCAGGTGGTGGAGTATACTATCCAAACTCCACTGGAGTAGAGCTGGGAACACTCCATCTAACCCTGGTGACTTGTATAGAAGAAAAGTTTTTATAGCCCATGTTAATTTGGTGCTAGTGATGATTTGTTTAGATATTTTCCAGTCCGCCTGAGCAGGGTGTAGCTCTGAATGTTCAGGCCACTCGTACTCAGGTACAATTTTGCTTTCTGGGAAGTGTTCTTTTATTAGTTCTGTCGTAGTCTCCGCGAGGTTGTTGGTAAATGTACGATCCCCTTTCTGGAGACTAATCGGTTGTTGGTTAGGATCCTTAGATAGAACCTTTTTTAACTTTGCAGCAACAGTTGTAGATTCGATGCTGCTGCAGAAATTTCGCCATGCCTTCCTTTGGTTTTGTCGAATGGCTTTTTTATATTCAGACTGGTGTAGTCTGTAGGCTTCCCAGTCCTCATTTAGCTTTGAATTTTTTGCTTTGTTAAACAGTCGCCGTAAGGCTTTCCTCTTACGCTCCAAATCACCACTCCACCAGGAAGCCGAGTGAGAGCTCGATTCGAGCGTAAGTATGGGACAACTGTTTTCGTATGCTTTCAAAAGAGATGTACCTAATGCGTTTGCATAAGTCTCAATCTCTGTTGTATTATTAAGGTTTTCGGATGTGGTCAGAACATTCTGCACGCTATCCAGTTCCAACGACAGTTGCTCTTGAAAGAGCAACCTGTCCGTTTTCCTTGGATTGCGATACTGAACCCGCCCTACATCTATGGCCTTTAGTTTAAAATCTATCCATTTATGGTCTGACATTGATAGGTCTTTTGACACGTGCCATTCCTTAATGTCACTTGAAATAATCGGGGTAGCCAGAGTGATATCTATCACAGTTTGGCAACGCGAGGTTACAAAAGTAGGTTCACACCCGCGATTGATTATTTCTAAGTTAGTGGTAGTGATAAAATCAAATAATAGCTTACCTCTATCATTGTTGACTCTGCTGCCCCACATTAAGTGATGAGCGTTTGAGTCACAACCAATGATGAGTTGCTTGTTGTTTGCTTCACAATGACGCACCAAATTTGCGAGGGACTGTGAGATCGGTCCACCCGGGGCGTCAATTGGGAGATAAAGTGACGCTAAAATTACGTCAGTTTTGCCTCTGCCTAAATCGCAGTTCAAGCTGACAACGGTGAGATCGCTGTCGCTGAACTGCGTTAATAGGTTTGCTTGGATGGTCCTGGGTATGTAAATACATTACCTAGGTTTTGAATTATGGCTGTATGTAAAGATGTTGCCATGTAGGTTGGAAAGCCCTACAATCTTAGATTGTATGACCCATGGTTCCTGAATTAGAGCAATATCAGCCCCCTTGCAAGGTGGAGCTTCAAAGTGGCCACTGCAGCACGACAGTGGTGAAGGTTTGCTTGAATAATTTTTAAACCCATGGCGTATGGTGTTATTGCCATGTGATTTTGTTATTTAGTTTTTGGAAGAGGCCTCTGTGGTGTTCACCGACACAGAGGTTTTCATGGGCGAAGGTGCAGCCACCAGTGAAGGTGCGCCGATCCCTCCGGCCCCATGTTCCTCGGTCGTCCCAATACCATTGGCCTCTTTCTCTACTTTTTGGATTTTTAGTGGTAGGCAGTTGAACTTATAGTTCAGCTTGCCTCCACTTTGTTGAATAATGGCCACGTCCCCATCAGGTACTCCAAAAACTAGGAGACGCCCTATGGGTTCTTCCTTCGTGGTATTTAGGAAGATGGGCCATTTATCGATTGCCACTGCTTGATTTTGTGCTGTCAGTCTTTTTACGACTCGTTTCTCTGGTTCCGGTGCTCCCGGTATCCAGAGGGTGGCCTTGCGAAGTCGTGGAAGGTCGTTTTCCCCGACCATGCGTAGGCCGATACTGACCTCAGTCCATAGTGCGGGTTCCCCCTCCACTTTGCTCTTTAGCCACTCCAACGAGTCGTTGTTTTTGCAGGTGATTCTTAGAATCTGCCCTGCGTATTTTAGCCTCTCGAAGGTAGGGGTTGTTATGTTTTTTGACAGCGCTCCCTCGATGGTTTTATCGAGGAGGTCTGTCAGTGTATTTTCAACATAGGTTGCTTGGTCAGCTGTTAGCTTACCTAAGGCGTTACCTGTGTTGATGACAGCTACTTTGAGGTGCGATTGCGCAGCCTCTCTGTAGCTTATAAAAACTGGCCGACATCCAGTCACGGCTGATGCAGCTCTTCTCTTAGGAGGTGCCCCAGGAGAAGGCTGTGAGCCGTCGGATCTGGCTCGCTTTTTAAAGCCTTTAACAGGTCGCTTTCCTGAGCCCGAAGGTCCAGGTAGCGCTGCCTGTTGTTTTGGCTTTTGTGTGGCTTTGGTCTTTGGATTGGCGGTCCCGCCCCGAATAGGTGCCACACCCGAGCCCAAAGGCACGGAAGGGGCTTGCCTCAACAGGGGCGATACACCTGAGGTCTGGGAGGTGGTTGCTTGCGCAGCCATGCTCTCCCTCTCTCTCCTTCGACGTTTGGCCTCAGCGCCTGACATTCTCTTCCTTTTGGGAAGAGTATCCAGCGCTGGTGTTTGCTGAGAGCCTTGGGGCTGCTCTGCTTTGCTTGAGGCAGACGGTGTATCTTTGGAAGACGCAGCCGTCACCATAGGGGGGTGTGGTGTGTCTCTAGGAGACTCAGCCACAGGGTTGGGGTTGGTTAGGTTTTTTTCCATGCTGGTTTTGCTAGTGATTCGTTCTCCTGGCTCCTCACCCACCACGGAGTCCAACTAGGGGACGTAGCACTGCTGCGCCAAGGCTACCAGAAGAATATAGCCTCCAAAACAGCGGGTTGTGCACGAGTGCCCAGGTGACTAGATGGCCAATCTAAACACTGTCCACCCCACCGCTGCCGAAGGCTTGTCCTGTCGGCCCTCTGACGGGACGACGCAGCCTATTGATCAGGGTGGACTAGTCCTGACCTCCCGTTTGTGCAGAAATCCGGGCCAAAGTGACGTGTTGCCAGAGTACCAGGCCGCAGCCTGGGTTTGACTCACCCACCAGTATCCCTTCATCCTGCAATTACGGGTCTCCACGCACGGCACAAACACGTGGGTACCTATCTTTGTCTGGCTCTTCCCCCATTGCCATCTTAACGCTCCATCGGACACGAAGGTTTTTAGGCCTTGGTCCGAAACGGGCTAGTCGGCCGAAGGGCTTTTTAGGGCCCTTGGCCATTCAGCCCTAACGAGTACATGCCGCTGGGTTCATCGGGGCACGCAAGCCTCCTCGCTACGACAAGGCTCAGGTACTAGAGGAGGAATAATCTAGGTTATTTTCATGTTAAATTAACAAAATATTTGTCTGATTGATTCATCACATGATGCTCTGTCATTGAGTCGAAACTGAGCTGGCTCAATTACTTATTCTTATGCCGCTAAGTCCTTTACATGTTCAGTTTGCTCTTACAATACAGCCAGAACAGATCATTTAAAGAGGCATATAAAACAAAAACATTGTCGTTTTAAAAAACAATGCATGTAATTGTTAGTTTTAATTTCTCTTATGTATTTTTGTTTCATTTCTGATATGAACCACTTATGAATAAATATAGAAACATCGAAAATTCACGTTTTAAAACACGTTTTTAAAACTACCGTCTAATTACAAAACAATTAAATTGATCTCTTGCAGAATTGCGTAGAAAACTCATTCTTAAATTGAAAACGTACTGGAAACAAACTAATAAAGCACTTGTTTTTTTTATGTCTTTTCTTACATTTGGTATATCATACATTATAACTCTTTGTTAGTTTTTAGAGACCTTGGAGAAAATATAACTGGACGTTTTCAATGTGGAAAATGTCTAGTGACTCACTATAAATATAAAACGCATTTAACACGGCATATAAAGTCGATGTGTGGAAAGGACCGTAAATTTAAATGTTCAGCTTGCCCTTACAAATCATCTAGAACATATCATTTAAAGAGGCATATAAAAGCAAAACATGGTCATTTTAAAAAACAATTATTGTAATAGTTAGTTTCAATTTATCTTATGTATTCTTGTTGAATTTATGATATGAACACTTATGAATAAATATTATATCGCTTTTCTTAGTGATTTAAATAAACATGCATCTCGCCTTCTTCGCACCGTTTTTTTTCCGTCTTTTCGCAGCGTATGCCTTGACCACGGTACCCTCCTAAACGTTTGTCTGCTACAAAAAAGCACACATTGGAAATTCACGTTTTAAAACACATTTTTAAACTACCGTCTAATTGCATAATAATTAAACTCTATCTCTTTTGAAATCGAGTAGAAAACCAATTTTAGATTAAAACGTTTTAAAAAATACCCGATTAAATCTTTTTTTTTTAAATCTTTTTTACATTGTTTTATCTGTCCTAATTTTTTATTAGTTTTCAGAGACTTTGGAGAAAATATAAAGGGACGTTTTCAATGTGAAAAATGTCTAGTGGCTCACTATAAATATAAAGCCCATTTAACATGGCATTTAAAGTCGAATTGTGGAAAGGACCTTAAATTTAAATGTTCAGTTTGCCCTTACAAATCAGCTAGATCATATGATTTAAAGAGGCATATAAAACAAATACATCGTCCTTGTAAAAAACAATAATTGTAATTGTAATATTGTAAATTGTAATTTATCTTATGTATTTTTATTTCATTTTTTGATATGTACTACTTATGAATAAATATTGATACATCGAAAATTGACGTTTTAAAACTACCGTTGTGACGAACTAATATTTATGCAACGCACTGTATCGCAAGAAGGCGTGCGCAGACACTGTTAAGTGGTGCAGCAGCCATTACTCTGAGCATTGTGTGTGAACGACTTGATCCACGTGTCCGCTCTTAAAGACTTTAGTTTACTTTAATTTGTTTGTTTATTAAAATAATATTAATACAAGGACCTTTAACCCTCTTGTGTTACACCGTCTAATTACAAAACAAATAAACTCGATCTCTTTTAGAATTGAATAGAAAAGACATTCTTAGATTTAAAACGTTCTGGAAACAACCTAATAGCGCACTTGTTGTTTGTATCTCTTTTTTTACATTTTGTACATCATCCATTATAACTCTTTGTTAGTTTTCAGAGACTTTGGAGAAAATAAAAAGGAACTTTTTTAATGAGGAAAATGTCTAGTGGCTCGCTATAAATATAAAGCCCATTTAACGTGGCATTTAAAGTCGAATTGTGGAAAGGAACTTAAATTTAAATATTCAGTTTGCCCTTACAAATCATTCAGAACATATCCTTTAAAGAGGCATATACAACTAAAACATCATTTTAAAAAACGGTTGCTGTATTTGTTAATTTGTATTATATAATTTTGTTTCATTTAGGATATGAACACTTATGAACAAATATTAGATCGGTTTTTTTAATGATTTGAATAAACATACCCGAGTAGAACTTCAGTGAGGTAGTAATTTGGCCCAAATAAGGGATGCCGAATTTTAAACTTGCGGGAAGTGAGGCATCCAAACTTGACTGAAGTTTGGGATGTAACGCAGTGCCGAGGTTCAGCCTTCTTTGGCTGCCTAATTAGGTGGCGCTTTGGAAACCACACGGGAAAAAAGTTTTCATCAGTCTACTAATTTTAAGAACCTTTGAATTCGACATCTGCTTATTACGTTGAAATCGGTAGGCAAGGTAAGGAGTGACGTAGTTAGTAGTAGTGGAAGGAAAGGTAGTTGGCAATGGTAGAGCGAGCGGTGTGCTATTCATTATGTCATCCATTGATCTGAAACAGAAATATATAGCATTCTTGGGGATTTGAACCTCGGACCCCTGGATCGAGAGACTGCTTGCTTCCCCACTGATCTACGAAGCCTTCTCAAATATTTACTAAAATATGTCATATAAAAATATATATATCTTGCCTTTTGTATACCTGTGTCCAGGTGTAGGCGATTTCCCCGCTTGAAACTTTGTTGTGAATGTTGTCGTGTTTCAAAGATTCAAGGGACCTACAGTTTTACGTGGGTTCCGAACCACGGCAATTTCTAGGGAAATTTTTCGAGTAGTTTTACTCTTGCCAGGTGTTCAGCCTTGCAAAGAGAAGAGGAGCGTGAAATTTTTCGATGGTCAGCGCGGGGATTCGAACCGCTTCGAATCCACATCGCTAGCGCAGCAGCCCAAACACTAAACTAGTTGCGCCACGCTTCCTCTTTGTCATATAAAAATGACTCATAAAAATGACAATCTTTCATGTTTGATACATGTACAAAATGACACACAAGGTATTCTAGTTAAACTTTAAACACCTTTACTTGAGAAGTCGCAAACAAAATTACACATAATTATATTGTAGTATATTTTGTATTAGAACGTAAGATAAATGTAAATGTGGGAGATATGATAGGTGTATAAAAGTACGGCGTAAATATAGAGTTAGAGATTCTTATTTTGAAAAGCGAAGACGAGTGGTGTTAGTAGATAATTATTTAGTATAAAGTTATTCTTTACGATTTAATTAATTAGTTATTGTGTAAATACTTGAAATAAATGAGATTGAAGTGATTCCGAGTATTATTATTATTTACTTCTTTTTATTATATTCATTAAAGAAGACTACAGAATATCAGAAGTGGGATAAAGATAAAGATAAAGATAAAAATTTAAAAAATCCGTTATAAGCAAGTTAATTAAGATGACGTTAGTAAATACATACGACGATACAGTAGAGGAAATTAATGAATCGCAGGAAGAACCAGAAGTGCGAAAAGAAGATCAAGTAGAAAAAAGTGCGTTTACCATGAGCTTTAGAGATATCGAAGAGGCAATCAGGCAATACAGTGGAGAAGATGAAACTTATCCAGTTGAGTCGTGGATTGATGATTTTGAAGATCTGGCCGAAATGGTACAACTCAATAATCTACAAAAGCTTATTTTTGCAAAGAAATCGTTAAGTGGTTTAGCAAAATTATTTATTCAAGGAGAGCATAGAGTTACCTCATGGGATAAATTAAAATTATTATTAAGAGATGAGTTCGGTAGTAAAGTAACTAGTGCTGATATACATTCTGCGTTAAGTAAAAGAAAAATGAGAAAAGAAGAGTCTGTATTCCAGTATCTGTTGATTATGAAAGCAATGGCGGCAAGAGGAAAGGTGGAGGCTGAGGCATTAATCCAGTATGTGGTTGATGGAATACCAGAAGAACCTTGTAAAAAACTTACTTTATATGAAGCTAAAACTATAGCTGAATTAAAGAACAAATTAGAAATTTACGCTAAAGTGATAAAGAAAACCTCTGCAGTTACAAAAAATAATAGTTACGAAAAACACGGAAACCAAAATATGAGTGAGTCACATAAATTTAATGTAACATCAAGTGTAATTCCAAAGTGTTATAATTGTGGAGAGCGTGGACATGTGCTAAGTAAATGTGTGAAACCAAGAAGAGAGCGAGGATCTTGCTATAACTGCGGCTCTGTGGAACATTTTAAGAGCAATTGTCCGAAGAACTATCAAGAAAGTGCCATCAACAACCGAAATCACTTAGTAGAGCAGAGTGAAGGTAATCAACTAGTACCTGCATATTATTTAGAGATTCACTTAGAATTAGGTAAAGTTAATGCTATTATAGATACGGGTAGTCCGATATCGTTAATCTGTGAATCTGTTGTAACAGACAAAATTAAGATAGAACCTTATTTAGAAACAAAAGAATTTAAAGGAGTGAATGGAAGTAAAGTAGAGATTAGAGGAAAATTAAATCAGAAAATGTTAATAGATAATCATGAGATTAATGTTCAATTTTATGTAGTCCTGATTAATACAATGTCGCAAATTTGTTTGTTAGGTCGTGATTTTATTGCAAATCCTGATTTAAATGTTATCTTAACGAAAAATGATGTGATTGTAAAATACATTGAAATTGAACCAGATGTAAAAGACGAAATTTTAAATATTAATACAGTGGAGGAAACTGAGAGTATATTAAACATCAAAGTTAATAATGATTTAAAATGGAAGGTTAAAGAAGAGCTGATTAATACATTAAAAATTGTTATGTAGAACCCGATAAACCGAAAGAACCTGAGACAAAATGGAACTACAAATTGAATTAAAACCGATCACCAACCCTTTTATGTTAATCCTAGACGTTTGTCAATTTTAGAAAAAGAATCGGTAAATGAGATTGTCAGTGATTTATTACGTAGAGAGATAATTAGGCCAAGTTCGTCAAATTATTGTAGCCCCATAGTATTAGTAAAGAAAAAATGTGGTAAATATCGTATGGCTATTGATTATCGACAATTGAATAAAATCACGCATAAAGAAAATTACCCGATTCCGCATATCGAAGATCAAATCAATTCCTTAAAAGATCAACGTTACTTTACAAAGTTGGACTTGAAAGATGCGTTTCACAATGTGAACATTGAACCAAATTCAATACAATATACGTCATTTGTTACTCATTTAAAGCAATTTGAATATTTAAAATGCCATTTGGATTAAGAAACGGTAGTTCTATGTTCATGAGATACATAAATCAAATTTTTAGACCTTTATTGGATCAGAGAAAGATATCAATTTACTTAGATGATATATTAATCGCAACCAAAACAGTAGAGGACAATATCGGTGTTTTAAAAAATGTTTTAGAATTAATAGTTCGTAATTGTTTGGAATTGAGGCTCGACGAATGTGAGTTTTACTTAACCAAAATTGATTATCTTGGGTATAAAATCAAAGAGAATGAGATCAGACCTAATGATGATAAAATCACCTAGTATTTAAATTTATTATTAATGTTTGTAAATAAGATAAATAAAATGTAAGTAAGTAGAAACTAAGTGTACATAATGTTTTATAAAGATAGATTTTAGTTTAGTAGCTTTAATGTTTAGTTAACACTATTTTAAAATATAAGTTAGTGTATTTCGAAAAGTTTAGTTTAATTACAATTTGGGATCAATTGTAAAGTCAGGATGGACGAAGCTGTAGTATATTTTGTATTAGAACGTAAGATAAATGTAAATGTGGGAGATATGATAGGTGTATAAAAGTACGGCGTAAATATAGAGTTAGAGATTCTTATTTTGAAAAGCGAAGACGAGTGGTGTTAGTAGATAATTATTTAGTATAAAGTTATTCTTTACGATTTAATTAATTAGTTATTGTGTAAATACTTGAAATAAATGAGATTGAAGTGATTCCGAGTATTATTATTATTTACTTCTTTTTATTATATTCATTAAAGAAGACTACAATATATAATGTTATATAATTATATAATTTTTTTTCCGGGGCAGTCAGGCATTTGAATGATATGTCGGACTTCGGCAATGCCGTAGATTTTCCAAGTGAAGCTCAACTTTGGCGAACCGAACTTTGGCATACCATTGGAATGCCTGACTGGTTTGAAGTAACGGTAGCCGAAGGATTACCGAAGTTTGGCATACTATTGAAATGCCTGACTGGCATGAAATGACGGTAACCGAAGGTTTGCCGAAGTTTGGTTTGCCGAATTTGGGCTGAATTTGGGAAATCTACGGCATTGCCGAAGTTTGGCATACTATGAAATGCCTGACTGGCATGAAGTAACGGTAACCAAAGGTTTGGCGAAGTTTGGTTTGCCTACATTGGAATTGATAAGGCGCCAATCAGGCGTGCCTAAGTTAGGCAAGCCAAACTTGCCCCAAATTGACTCTTCGGCAAAGTCTCACTAAATTTCTACCCGGGTACATCTAGCCTTATTTCCAACATTTTTTCTTCGTGTTTTCTCAGCGTATGCATTGACCGCTATAGCGTCTTAAACGTTTGTCTTCTACAAAAAAGAACACATTGAAAATTTACGTTTTAAAACACATTTTTAAACTATCGTCTAATTTCAAAACAATTATACTTAATCTTTTTTAGAATTACGTAGAAAACTCGTTCTTAGATTAAAAACGTTCTTTTCAAATACCATTATAACTTTTTATTAGTTTTCAGAGACCTTGGAGCAAATATAACGAGACGTTTTCAATGTGGAAAATGTCTGGTCGCTCACTATAAATATAAAGGCGATTTAACACGGCATTTAAAGTCGACGTGTGGAAAGGACCTTAAATTTACTTGTTCAGTTTGTCCTTACAAATCAGCCAGAATAGGCAATTTAAAGAGGCATATACAATTAAAACATCATTTTAAAAAATAGTTACTGTAATTCTTAGTATTAATTTGTTATGTAATTTTGTTTTCTTTTATGATATAAACACTTATGAATAAATATGAAATCAGTTTTTTAATCATTTAAATAAACATGCATATCGCTTTTTTCGCATCGTTTTATCTTCGCGTTTTCTCAGCGTGTGCATTGTCCACGATCAACACCTAATAGGTTTTCTGCTAGAAAAAAGCGCACATCGAAAATACACGATTTAAAACTATCATCTCGTAACAGATCTTCTAAGTTTAAAACTCTTACGCCCAGTATTTCAGTGAATGATTAACCATTCGTTTGCGCTAACGCCTGTTTAATGGAATGGTATGTGTATTTCAGTTTTCGGTTTAGCTTAAACAATTCGTTAAACAGCCGATTTACTAATTGGTCGTTAGCATAGATTAAACAGAGTAAGATGCTCTGTTCAACGGTAAAAAAAGGGAAACAAAATTGCGATTACCACGCCGCAATTGTCAGTTCAAAGGAACTACATATAATCAGCGGCAGATTCCAATTTATTATTTGATGATATTCTTTGAAAAACAATATACATAAAAATGGCTTACAAAATAGCCCTATTAATTCTATATTATATCAAAAATTTAATATGGATTACAACTAGAACTTACAATCTAATTCAGAACAATCAAATAAATATGTTAAAGATTAAATATTATGAATTTTTTAGACATAAAAAATAAATTCAATTAAAACAATGACAACTTTAATTACTCTAGAAGGTCGACGCTCATTAGAAATTACTGTGAAAAATTAATCGATTAATAACTTTTTTTTCTTTATTTTATTATTTGAGTTTTGTATTTTCTGTCGTATAGCATATATTGTAATATAACTAAGCAAAAAAAGTTCAATAATTTTATTATAAATACTATAAATTATACAATAATTGCATTTCTTATCAAACGGCACGTGTAATGGGCTTAAACTTCTTAGTACCGATTAACGATTCGAACATTTTTTACCGCGCTGACGTTTGTTTTCGTGTATAAAATAGCACCAACATAAGAAAATAACCATAAACAGACGATTACTAAATCAATCACTGAAATACAAACGTTATTTTAACAATTCGTTAACATATAACGAACGGTTTGTTAATCAATTGGTTAACGAACCACTGAAACACTGGTCGTTAAACTTTATCTCTTTTAGAATTAAGTAGAAAACTTATTTTCAAAAAGGTTCTTGACGATACCTAATAAAGTACTTGTTGTTTTTATGTTTTTTATTACATTTTGTACATCATCCATTATAACTTTTTGTTAGTTTTCAGAGACCTTGGAAGTAATATAGGGAGTCGTTTTCAATGTGGAAAATGTCTAGTGGCTCACTATAAAGATAAACGCAACTTAGTACAGCATTTAAGGTCATCGTGTGGAAAGGACGTTAAATTTACATGTTCAGTTTGCCCTTATAAATCATCCAGAAAAAGTAATTTAAAGAGGCATATACAACTAAAACATCATTTTGAAAAATAGTTACTGTAATTATAAGTTTTAATTTATATTATATAATTTTGTTTCATTTATGATATGAACTCTTATGTATAAATACAAGATCAGTTTTTCAATGATTTATATAAACATGCATCTCGCTTTCTTGGAATCGTTTTTTTTTTCGTGTTTCCTCAGCGTGCGCATTGTCCACGATCAACACCTACACGTTTTTCCCCTACAAAAAAGCGCACTTCCAAAATACGCGTTTTAAAACTATCGTCTCGTAACAGGTCTTCTGATTTTAATATTCTTAAGAGGGATCCCTACACCTGAAAAATGAACGCAAATCGTACCTCCGTAGTGCCCTCAAAATCGCTTCAAAAAAACGTTTTTTTCAAAAACAAAAAAGTCCTTTAGAATTGGAAAGGACAGATCTATGCCTCTCTAGTATTGGTTTTTCAAATTTTTATTCTAAATATTGAAATTTTTATGGTAAAGTAGTTCAATTTGGCCATTTTTTCAAGTAATAAATTTTCTATAATAAAATCAAAAATCAAAAAAATAATACTAGAGAAGCATAGATTGGTCTTTTATCCGTCTTGTGATGTATAATTTATTTGAAAAAATTAATTTTTTAATCAAAATCTTTGAGCACTACGGAAGCTCTGTTACGTAAAATTTACTGAATTTATGCTGTTGGTAGGACGCGGTCCCTGGCGGATAATTGTATGAAGTCCGTTAGGCACGCCCTATGTACACTATTTTAAGAAAATCTGTGATTTTTATATTTCCCCAAAGCTTCTAACTTTAACTTTAGACTGTACAGCTAGACCTTGACTGAGCATATTTTTTGTGATTTCACCGTTGTGCTTCAATTTGCAATTGTACATACCTCACGACGCGCACGCGCCAAAACTTGAACTTGGAATTCAAATGGGCTGAAAAATAAAATTGTAAAACTAGATATTAGATATTTCAATTATCTTAAGTATCATAATATCCTAAGTTACAGTTATTGTAGACTTGGTACAGTCAATTATCAAACACTTATACACATTTTTAATGAAGGATTAACTTTATACCACTGTAGCATTAGTCAAATTTTATTGTTCTTTAAATAGTGGAAATGTGTATAATGTACAATTTAGGAATATTTTTGATACTGGGCAGGTTAAAAACAATTATGTACAGTAAAACTTGGGTACATTGATCACCTAGCGTTCCTCAAAGTTGTAGTTGTTGTGTGCAGGTGGTCTTTGTACGGAAAATAATATAAGTAAATGCAATTAGGCTGATTCTTGAAAATATTGGTCAGTGTAGAGAGGGGGTGAAATTATTAAGATGATCATTGTTACATTTTACTAACTACATTAGTATTTCAGACAATGTCAAGAATATAACCGTATATAAAATTAATAAATTAAGTATTAAAAAATTTTAAATATTTAAAATACAATTTTAAAACCTATCAACACAAACTTAATTTTATAAGGTACATAAGTAAAAAATTCTTTATTAATGGTCCACACTGTTTTCATTTATTACTATATTAATATCATCGGTCACATAAAGTTTTTTCACATTGAATTGTAAAATTTTTAAATATTTTCGCCACTTCTGATGCTATAATAGTAGATGTATTTGGAAGAACTTGAAAATAATCTAAATCATTTGTATAATTTTTTTTTTTAGATTTGTAGATTCTATAATTACAATTTTTGTATTGTTAAGCCTATTTATTATTTTCGAAAATCTATAACTTAGAATTAATGACATTGTCTGAAATAAAGTAGTTACTATGTAGGTATTGCGTGTGTAATGAATAAATTTATACCGCTATCTGGTTTTTTGAATATTGAACTATGTTGTCCCAAACAGAAAATATGAAATAAATATATAATTATATATTAATAAATAGGCAGTTATTAGTAAAAAAATTATAGGCGTACTTAATGTAGAAGTAACCAAAATGTCACTTTAAAAAATTTTAATTCACAAAAATTATATTTTTTGCAATAATTAAAATTGTTTTTTGTAAATGATAGATCAAATATATGCCTGTAACATATCTCAAGCGAGCCCAAACATAAATAGCCGTTTTGAAAAAAAAAATAAAATTAATGTTTTATTCAAAAACTATAAGAGCGAGGGGGCTAAAAATTTTCAAAAGTATTATTAATGGTAGGATACATTTCAAAAAAAAATCAGTTCATTATCTACGGTGACACTTTTCCCATGTAAATCCCGCAATAGCCTTTAAACCTTTAACCAAGGTTACAGAAATAAGAAATATAAATTACAATGCGGGAGTAGCAGAAAATCTGGTTTCGTCCGCTCTGAAATCATTGAGCTACTATTCTAGAGTAAAACTAAATGAATACTATCAGGCCAAATTAGGTCGATGATATACCTTCAATTGGCGACGCCTACCTTCATTTTTTTAAGCCTTCCGCCCGTACCGTTGCCCCGCAGCAGAAACTTTAAGACGGGTAGCGATCCCTCTTAAACTTTATTTCTTTTAGAATTAAGTAGAAAACTCGTTTTTAAAAATGTTCTTGAAGATACCTAATAAAGCACTTGTTGTTATTCCTTTTTTTACATTTTGTACATCATCGATTTCAACTCTTTGTTAGTTTTCAGAGACTTTGGAGAAAATATAAAGGGACGTTTTCAATGTGGAAAATGTCTCGTGGCTCACTATAAAAATAAAGCCCATTTAACATGGCATTTAAAGTCGAATTGTGGAAAGGACCTTAAATTTACATGTTCAGTTTGCCCTTACAAATCAGCCAGAAAAGATAATTTAAAGAGGCATATACAGGGTTAGCGTAATTAAACTTCCGCTACTCGAAGGGCTCTGGAAGGCGTACTACTGGTTCGTAAAGAAAATTCTTTGGACAACAGATACTTCGGAAAATGCGCTCAAGATTTCCGTAATAAAAATTTTTAGTTTAAAAAATCGCCACTAGATGGGGCAACGAGTTATCCTATGAAGAAAAGACAACCTGAGATCCCGAAACACTGAAGGATCAGTGGTTTTACATAAATAGAACGAAATAAGGACAATACACAAATATAATATTGGACGTGCAATTTGTTACAAAAAAAACAACTTTAAGAGGAAGCGTGGCGCAAGTGGTTTAGTGTTTGGGCTGCTGCGCTAGCGAGGTGGGTTCGAAGTAGTTCAAATCTCCGCGCCGACCATCGAAAATTTCACGCTCCTTTCTCTTCGCAAGGCTGAGCACCTGGCAAGAGTAAAACTGCTCGAAAATTTCTCTAGAAATTGACGTGGTTCGGAACCCACGTAAAACTGTCGGTCCCTTGAATCTTTGAAACACTACAACATTCACAACAATGTTTCAAGCGGGGAAATCGCCTAAACCTGATACAGGTATAAAAAGGCGCAAGAGGAAGAAAACAACTTTGTAAATGACATTACTAAGCATATAAATCAATGCTTTAAAACATGTTCAAATGCGAACCTTCCTGCTCGACAACGCACTCCATTCTGATTATCGCGCTTTCCACCACTGAATGGAGAAAGTCACATGGATGTTCTAAATATGCCGGCAAATACTGTTCTTCAAATCGGACACAGTTGTCAAACGTTCCCGATAAACATTGTCTTTCATTTGCATATATTGCTGAAATGTGCGCCATCTAGTGGCGATTTATTAAATTAAAAAATTTTATTTCGGAAATCTTGAGCGCATCCTCCTAAGTATTTGTTGTCCAAATATTTTTTTTCTGTTCAGATTAGTACAACTGCCTCCAGTGCCCTTTGAGTAGCGGAAGTTTAATATCCCTAACCCTGTACAACTAAAACATCATTTTAAAAAATAGTTACTTTAATTGTTAGTTTTAACATTTCTTAGTTTTAATTTATCTTACGTATTTTTGTTTCATTCCTGATATGAACCACTTATGAATAAATATCGAAACATCGAAACTTCGCGTTTTAAAACACGTTTTTAAAACTACTCTCTAATTACAAAACAATTAAACTTTATCTCATTTAGAATTTAGTAGAAAACTTATTAAGCAGAAACCTCATTTTTAGAAAGTTTCTTGAAGATACCTAATAAAGCACTTGTTTTTATTTCTTTTTTTACATTATGTTTATCGTCCATTATAACCTTTTTGTTAGTTTTCAGAGACCTTGGAAGTAATATAGGGAGCCGTTTTCAATTTGGAAAATGTCTGGTGGCTCACTATAAATATAAACGCGATTTAACCCTTCGTTAGTCACCTAGTCTACGATCGTAGACCACCTCCATTGACTTAACATGGGACGATATTTGAGGTGACTAACAAAGGGTTAACACGGCATTTAAAGTCGACGTGTTGAAAGGATCTTAAATTTACATGTTCAGTTTGCCTATACAAATCAGACCGAATAGGTAATTTAAAGAGGCATATACAAGTAAAACAACATTTTAACAAATAGTTACTGTAATTGTTAGTTTTAATTTATATTATGTAATTTTTTTAATTTATGATATGAACACTTTAAGAATAAATATTAGATCAGTTTTTTAATGATTTAAATAAACATGCATCTCGCTTTCTTTGCATCGTTTTTCTTCGTGTTTACCAGCATGTGCATTGTCCACGATCAACACCTAAAAGTTTTTCTGCTACAAAAAAGCGCAGATCGAAAATACACGTTTTAAAACTATCGTCTCGTAACAGATCTTCTAATTATAAAACTCTTAAACTTTATTTCATTTAGAATTAAGTAGAAAACTCATTTTTAAAAATGTTTTTGAAGATACCTAATAAAGCACTTGTTGTTGTTATTTCTTTTTTTACATTTTGTACATTATCCATTATAACTCTTTGTTAGTTTTCAGAGATTTTGGAGAAAATATAAAGGGACGTTTTCAATGTGGAAAATGTCTCGTGGCTCACTATAAAAATAAAGCCCATTTAACATGGCATTTAAAGTCGAATTGTGGAAAGGACCTTAAATTTACATGTTCAGTTTGCCCTTACAAATCAGCCAGAAAAGATAATTTAAAGAGGCATATACAACTAAAACATCATTTTAAGAAATAGTTTCTTTAATTGTTAGTTCTAATTTATATTATATAACAGTGGTGGCCAAGCCCCTTGATAGTCCGAGCCATTTTTCAAAATTTGAAATTTTTTGCGAGCCGCAATTAAATACGTATTTAAAACGTATGCAAAAAAGGTATTAAAAATATTTTTTTTACGGAAATTATATTTATTGAAAACATATAAATAATAGTACAAAATATCTGTATTCAAGTTAAATATTAATAAAAAACAAACACATTTATTTTACTTCTCTTGATAATTCTTTAAAATTTCGAGAGCCACAAATAATCCTTCAAAGAGCCGCAGGTTGGCCACCTCTGTAATATATAATTTTGTTTCATTTATTATATGAACACTTATGAATAAATATAACAACAGTTTTTTAATGATTTTTATAAACATGCATCTCGCTTTCTTCGAATCGTTTTTCTTTCGTGTTTTTTCGGCGTGCGCATTGTCCACGATCAACACCTACACGTTTTTCTGCTACAAAAAAGCGCACTTCGAAAATACACGTTTTAAAACTATCGTCTCGTAACAGATCTTTTAATTTCAAGACTCTTAAAATGTATCTCTTTTAGAATTAAGTAGAAAACTCATTTTTAAAAATGTTCTTGAAGATACCTCCTAATAAAGCATTTGTTGTTATTTCTTTTTTTACATTTTGTAAATCATCCATTATAACTTTTTTTTAGTTTTCAGAGACTATGGAGGAAATATAGGGGGACGTTTTCAATGTGGAAAATGTCTCGTGGCTCACTATAAAAATAAAGCCCATTTAACATGTCATTTAAAGTCGAATTGTGGAAAGGACCTTAAATTTACATGTTTAGTTTGCCCTTACAAATCAGCCAGATCAGATCATTTAAAGAGGCATATAAAACGAAATCATGGTCGTTTAAAAAAACAATGACTGTAATTGTTAGTTTTAATTTATCTTACGTATTTTTGTTACATTTTTAATATGAACCACTTATGAATAAATATCGAAACATCGAAAATTCACGTTTTACAACTACCCTCTAATTACAAAACAATTAAACTTTATTTCTTTTCAAATTGAGTAGAAAATCAGTCTTATATTAAAAACGTTCTAGAAACACTCGAATAAAGCACTTGTTATTTTAATCTTTTCTCTTACATTTTGTACATCATCCATTATAACTCTTTGTTAGTTTTCAGAGACCTTGGCGGACATATAGGGAAACGTTTTCAATGTGGGAAATGTCTAGTGGCTCACTATAAATATAAAGGACATTTAACTCGACATATAAAGTACGAGTGTGGAATGGAACCTCAATTTGCATGTTCATTTTGTCCTTATAAATCATGCAGGAAGGGTACTTTAAAGAGGCATGTAGTAGTCAAACACTGTAGGGGGAAAGTGGCATGAAACAGCCAAGTTTTGAAACAGCCATTATCAATTACGCGGTAGTTTTCATACGAATCGTTTATGTATTATTATTGTAAGATAGCAACACTAGCCAGATATCCCCCACAAAAATTTGACCGTTCACCGTCAATAAACGGCGCCGATACGACGTATTGAAGATTTTGTCGTCAAAAAGTAAGGTTTTGAGTTCAGTTTATTTGTTTTCTAACGCCTATACGTACAAAACTAATAATAATATGATTACACTATAATTTTATAGATATATTAGGCCTTCTAATAACGTATATATTTTGTAGACTAATCTTTGATTTCATAGTAATTTTCGAGATTTTGTTTCTTGAGAGAATATGTTTTGAAATAGCCGGACTGCAGTGTAATGAAACAGCCACCTTTAATTCCATAAAATGCAATAATAATTGTAGTAACAGCAATCAAGAGTGGTACCGATGCAAAATTGTAATGGTTGGGCATATAAATCCTGTGGCATAAAAGGAAATTGCATTATTTTTGCTAAAAACGTTTTTAAGTTTTTGCAATGATTGATCTCAAACGTCAAATTTTTTGACAGTTTCTTAGATTTATGTAAGTAAATATTTTATCGAGAGTTTGCGTTATTTAAAACGTTTTATAATTATATAAGATCTAAAATTATAGCTTAAGATTATTATTAAATAATATCTTCGTTAATGTGCCGTTTTAATCTTGTAATAAGAACATGGCTTTTCAAAATTGGGTTGGCTGTTTCAATACCTATAGGTTATGTAAAAGCCAAATTTTATTTTTTTTATAAATGATTAGAAGTCGAAAAATATCGTTAATTTTGAAAAATGTTTTATGATATTACGTACATAAATGCATTAACAATTACAGATTTAAAAAAAAATTTGATTTATTTATGTCCTTCTATATTATTTATCCCTTTTTTTAAAACTGGCTGTTTCATGCCACTTTCCCCCTACTGTTAAGAACGAACCGTTTTAATTTTTTGGGCTATGCGTTTATGGGCACCTTTTTGTTGTTCAACTATTTTGTTTCTCATATGAGGCCTGTACAGGGTGTTTTTTGAAGTTATACTTCTTTTGGCGTGTCGAGAGTAAAATTTTAGCAGGCAACGTTTGTTAGCCACACAATTTATTTTATACATATAAACTAGTAAGAACGTACGGAAGAAAAAAATGAATTCAAACGCAGACCAGTGATGAGTCATATCTCAATTTATTTCCTACAGGATATAATTATTCATTACGCGCACTCTTTTAAATCGAAGCATCAGTAAAACGATAGATACGAAATAGCTACTAAGCAAAAAGTTGCACGTGAGAATCCAATTTTTGTTTATTTCTGTTATAAACAGTAAACACTTATGAACAAATATTATGTTTTTTAATTATTTAAATAAACATAAAACTCGCTTTTTTCGCATAGTTTTTTATTTATCCTGTCTGGACATATATTTTGACCACGATCGACTATTGCACGTTTTTCTGCTCCATAAAATACACATATCCGAAATATACATTTTAAAACTAATTTCACAATTCATAAACTTTATCTTTTTGGGAATTGAGTATATACTTCGTTATTAAAGAATTTCAAAGAGCATGTTGCACGATACTATGTTCGTAGTAAGAAAAAATGATTATACCTATAGTGTAGTTTTAATTAGAATTTTGTTTTTATTTAATCTGAATTTACATAACATGTAAATATTTAAATAAATAGTAAATTGTACAATTTAAATAAAGATTGACTTCGTTTTTCTGAAACCAGTTTTCTTTCATGTTTTCGACTGCACTATAATAATTTTTCTCTCTTGTGCATTGATTATATTCACCACCAGCCCGTTTTTTCTCTGCAACTATGGGTTTATACATAGGTACACACATACACATATTTAGTTTTAGTATTGGGCATTCTCGTAATTCTCAAATATAATTGACGATAACTGAATTAAAACATTGTTTGTAAATGTTACGACATCAGAGAAAAGTTATTTCCGACTACCTGTAGTCTTTTATTGTTGGCCAAGTTTGTAGTGTGCATAACTGCGTATCCGTGTGACAAGCGTCCATTTGAAATGAAATTCAAATAATTCAAGTTAACATTAAATCACCGTGAATTTAAACTTAGTAATGAAAATTTCATCTTACTAAAACATTTCTATATTATACGTTTTATCTACTTTTACATAAACACTGACAAACCTTTACACTAAACCTGATCTAAGGCACGACCGAAGCTAATTTTTATACTGCCCCTCAGAATTATAGGTGGTCCCCAAAATCTTGTAACATGCCGCGGTAGTACTGTAAGTAATATTTTCAAAATTTTTAATCATTTATAAATTAATAATCATTAGACTTAAAAATACTAAATGATAAAAATTATAGTATTATTTAACATTTAAAGTTTAGATTACATTTTTTTTGAGCAAAATTATGTAAGAACCGTTTTTATTAATTACACTGGCACACAAAAAAAAGTGGGCAGTACTTTTAACCAGAGCCACCTATGGTTGTGTATTTCGATGTCCTGAATCCGAATTTGAGATCGGTTTACATAATATAACTCTAAAATTTTGAGTAAATTGCAAAAAACCACTAAAAATTACAGTTATGAAAATGAAGAAAATTTGATTAAAGTAGAACAAATCTTCTTTATATGTATATTTTGATGAGATGAATCCAAATTCAGAATCTCTTAATCTCCATCATTGATATATTTATCTAAAATATAAAGTATAAAAAAATATCACGAGGACACAAAATAAAGTGGTCAGTATTTTTGACCAGACCCACCTAGGGTTTTGTATTTCGATGGGCTGAATCCGAATTTGAGGTCGGTATACCCAATATACGTCTAGAACTTTGAGTAAATTGCCTAAAACTACAATTTTTAGCCAATTGAAGCAGTTTACTCAATATTTTGGGGGTATACGGGCCAAACGGACTTCGGATTTGGATTTAGCCCATCGAAATACATAACCCTAGGTGGGTTTGGTCAAAAGTACTGACCACTTTTTTTTTGTGCTCGTGATATTTTAGCCATGTTCTACTACTTTTTAACTATTGTTTACGATTTTGGATAAATATGCGAATGATCGAGATTAAGATTTTCTGAATTTGGATTCATCTCATCTAAATATACATGTAAGAAAGATTTGATCTAATTTAATCAAATTTTCTCCATTTTCATAACTGCAATTTTTAGTGTTTTTTTTTGCAATTTACTCAAAATTTTAGAGGTATATTGGGTAAACCGACCTCAAATTCGGATTCAGGGCATCGAAATATATAACCCTAGGTGGGTCTGGTCAAAACTACTGACCACTTTTTTTTGTAGGCCGGTGTTATAAGACTTTATGTAACATTATTAAAACAAATGGTAATTTTTAAGTATTTAGAAACAGTAATTACAATTAAAAAAAGAACTCTGTTTTTATTATCTATTTCTTAATATAATTGTTCCTGTAAAATTATTAAACACAGCAATAATTAGGCATTACTTTAGTTTTTTCTAGATCGTAGATTAATAAAAAAAATGTTATTTTTTTAAATAATAAAATAATTCATAATGCGTATGTATAGAAATACAATATCTCTTTTATTTTTCTAATAAAAATTATCAAATATTCTTATAATTTGTGTAATTTAAATTACAAGAAAAAATGAATTAGTAGTACTACTACTTCTGAGTTGAACACGATTTTCTAATATTGCGGTACGAACTAACCGCGTAATAGGAGGGTTAACTGTACTGACTTTATTATAGTTTTCAGGAGTAGACCGAGGATAAGAAGAAAAATAAAAAGTTTTAAATGTCCGAAATGCGATATTGCCAGCTACACATATAAAAGAGGTTTGATGCATCATACACGATACGAATGCGGAAAAGAACCTGCATTTAGTTGCTATATTTGCCACTATAAAACATATTGGAAAGGTAATTTAACTAAGCATATGCAACGAAAGCATACTGATGACTTCAAAAATGATATATAATTTACAGTTTTAATTTTAAAATTATGATAATTTTAATGAATGTAAAGTGAATATGTTCTATATATATATATAATAAATATATCTATGTTCAAATAATATCTTACATGTATTGTAAAATAAATCATCAGAACTCGACCATTTTAGGCATGTACAAATTTTTACTATGCTAGATTAAATAGTAGCGATATAAATAAAATAATCACAAAAAGTTAAAATGAATACTTACCTATGTTAAATATTTTATTTTACAAATAATTAAACCCTCGCAATTATATATACTACGTTTGAAGCTACTTGAGTTTAGAGAGCCTCACACGTCATGTTTGAAAACAAAATGGTAAATATTTTAAGAACGCACTCAAAATTAAATTGCCCGTAAGTCCTCATAAGTGCTAAATTGGCCACTGCTTATAGATATGATCCTATATTTAATAATTCGTTAATGTTTCCCACAAATTGCTTTTTCCTAACAATAACAAAACGCGAAACTATCAGAATTATTTGGCAACTGAACGACATTTGTTTAGTCCATGATGGTGCATACCTATGTATATACACCATCTAAGAATATAAATTTTGAATATAATTTTAATTGTACTAATTTATTTCTTTTTATAATATTAGATATCGTTATAACTATTTTGTTTGTATTAACACTGTCATAGTTTTTAGAAAGAATGCTGGAAATAATCAAACAAATGGGCGATTCCGATGTAAAAAATGTAAAGTGGCTAGTTTCACATATGAAACATGTTTATTCAAACATGAAGAATATAGATGTGGAATAGTACCTCAATATCAATGTTATCATTGCGATTTTGCATCAACTCGTAAATACCGTTTAAAAATGCATATATTTAATAAGCATTATCAGTACAAACATGAGCTAAACTAATGGATACAGATTATTTTATTGTACTTAAAAAAATATATACTATACCTAGTGATGATGGGATGATGTGAGAACATCATGTAAATAGAAATTTTGACTTTTTGTTTGGAAGTTATTTACTTAAATAATTCATGTTTCAACGCGAAATAACATAAACAACAAAATAATATCAAGCTGTTCATCAAATGACAAATAGTTCACATAAACGGCTTTTTATGCGTACGTGTGTACAAAAGAGGAGGAACTCCCTTTTTTAGATTATATGCCAGTGTTACCAAATGATGATTTTAAAAAATTTTCAGGAAAAACGTTTTCATATTACCTGCCTTGAAACTGCGAGTTTGAATGTTTGCTTAGTCAGTCGGAACATATCATTTTCAAACGAATGCGATTGTTGATGGGTAGAAACCGATCATTTTCTTCCCTAGGGCAGAAAACGATGAGATTAATTGCAATGCTGTCAGAATAGTGTTTGTTTTCTAGAAATTTTATAATTGTCATTCTAACCATTAGTTAATGTGACAGATGTCATCTTTGCAAGATTTAAATAAGCATTAAAACCCTTAGTTTCAATGCAGGTAATCTTAAAAATGCGGTGTTGCCAGCCCTCGTCTGAAATCGTCTTGTTTCATCCCTTGCCATACAATATACTATTGTACTTATTTAAGTTTTTAAATTTTCTCATTTCTAGCGTGTAAATAGGTGAATAGGCGTATATATTACTAAAATACGAAATGGTTTTCTAAAATTGAGGACATATTGAATTACGCTCTATACTAATTTATTTTCATGTTGGTAGTACCGGATGAGATATGTTAGACAGGAGTTGCCAGTTGCGTCTCAAAAAAGGATGGTCAATGTCATATTAATAATTTTAAAAAACCTGTTTTAAATCACTTACTGTATTCATACAAAATGTTACAAGTAATAAAATTAAAAATGAAAATAAACGCAATAAAACCAAGTGCAATTATGTAAATCAAAACAACAAAACGCAATACCTTTTAGAAACGTTCTAGAGTTAACATAGACATTTGACATCGCAAATTACCAAAATCTTATAACATAATCTCATTAAAACTATAAAGTACATTAAAAACTGTAGCGCCAAATTCAAAATGTGCTCAATTTTAAAAAGTCACTCCTTAGTTTTATAACAAGTAGGCATTTATTTTCAATTAATTAGGTATAGATATATTAGAAATCTATTAAATGCGATAATGAATCATTTAATTTAGTATGTGCATATGTATGAAGTCTCAATTTGTATTGGTTAATTTGTAATTAGATTGTATTTTGGTAATATGTTTTATTTAGTTTAAAGCATTATATTTATGAGTATTACTTTGAAAATAAATAATTTATTTTCCATGTAATAGTATTAGCTACAAATATTATAAAATTATGTAAAACGATACAAGTTGTATATCTATTGGCGAATTTTACAGTTCTAGTCAGTGCTCGAGAAAATGTCTTAAACGATCTCATGCAATAACGTAACTTTGTATTATGTGGGGTTCTGGAGGTGGGCTGCAGTCCCGGTAGCCTTCTTCCTAGGTGCGTTTCAGTAGTTTGGTGCCCTAAATGTGTCGGCGCCTTCATTCCCTGCTTATCTGGCTTAGCGATTTCCGCCGGCCATGGTGCGGGCTTCGATTTTGAGAAGTATTTTTTTTTATAAGAAGAACGAAACTTTTGAACTAATTTTAAAATTAAAGTTCAAGCTAGTGTGGTATAAATATGGTACAATTAAGCAACTGAAGACGGGTGTAAATTGGTGGATGGCTTTTTGGTTTCTCAAGCAACTAATTAAATATGGAGACAACGATTAAATGCTAACAAAAAGTTTAGATTTCTATCTTAGAGGCTTAAAGGTATTCTACGTATTTGCATAAGCACTGATGGTGCAATATTTGTAAATTTTATGTATATACATAGTTAAGAAATGCGCTTTTATTTGATTAATGTTAATTTATTGTTCAAATATTTTATACATTAACTTTAATATAGTTTCCAGATTGAAACTGACGTTATCGAAGGAAATGAGCTACGTATGTCCCAACTGTCGCCTGAAGTCCTATAAAAATAAGAACGGATTAAATAGACATTTAAAACTAGAATGTGGAAAACCGCCCCAATTTAGTTGTTTCTTCTGCACACACAAAACGAACAGGAAAGAAAGCTTAAAAAGACATGTAATTCGTGTACATCCTGAAATTTATAAGTGAAATACGTATATGTATACATAAAATGATTTGTTTATTTATTTATTTATTTGTTACAAGAATTATTTAAAATATTAATATGGGTGTGTGGCTATATATAAATATATTAATCAATACGTAGTAGACATAGATTCGGTGCCGGATAACCATAAAGGGGGCCCTAGATTAATACATATTTTTTACTAGACCATGTTATGGTGTCGTTTTAGTTTTTAACAAAATAGTTGTAATAATAAATCATATGGGACATATATTTAAAAATGAGAGTATTTAAAAGTTTGGATCCTAGGCTAGAACCTTTTCACTATACGGCACTGCTATATTGTTAAATTATGTGAAACATTAGATGGGAAGGAAATATAAATAAAATCCATTACATGGCTTCTTAGTGTAATATATTTTTTTTCGGGTTGTAAAATCAACATTTTCCTTCTTTCCTGTAAAACCTTAACATTATTTTATTTTTTTATTAGTTTTTTTCTTAACTCATAATGGATCGATCAGTTTTTCATTAAATAAATGTACTTATATGTAATCCACAAGTCAAATATTATACCACCAAAACAAATAACGTTGATTTTTTAAACTAAACATACGTGTAACTTTAGAAATACTAAGATTAGTTGTACAATAAAAATACGATAAAAGTTATCTATTTTTGAGTGTTGAACTCCTCCTTAAGTTAAATCAAGTAAGAATGTTATCAATATAAATACATGGTGGGTTGTTCTTACAATTATTGTAACAGTCTTTTATTGTACGGGGGATAAGGTCGCATAAATAAATGCAAGTATGTTTTTTCCTCAAATAATTTTTGTCAGAATTTTTAATTTTAATTTTAATTTCTGTTATTTTAACGTTGTAGCAAAATACTTTTGCACATGTATTTTTGATATAAATTCAAATAAGAATATGCATGTAAAAGTAAAAAAAATGGACTTTCAAAAGCCAATTTTTTCAATTAAAAAATGCACGAAAGAAATCATTCATATGCTATATCATTGACACAATGCATTTTCTTCTTTTTTGCATTAAAATTTTGTAAATAACTGTTTTCTAACATCATTGTAGTCCATGTTGCCAATGAGAAATACTATCCCCGAACGCTAATCGAAGGTTACTAGTCGATCGTCCGATCACTATTTATCCTATAGGGGAGAATGGGGCAAGAGTGGCCACGGAGGCAAGGGGAGACAGTTCAAAATTTTCCACTTTATAAAATCCAACGTTTTTATTATCGATGATAGTGTGTTTATGTATTTGAAAATCGCTGGTGGATACGTTAAAAGTGATATTTTCTCTGTATTTTTAGTAGTTTAAGGTAAATTATTTGTTTCATATAATGTTGATGTAAGCACGAAGTCAAAAGAAATGCGATTATTATAGTGGATGAAAAAAAATACAGTTAATTACCATCGCCGACTTAGCGTGGCATTCCTAACCTGCAACTTGCCACATGTTTTGACTAGATAATGAAACAATATCTTGGGTTGCCATATATTTAATAGTTAAGCTTCATTTAGGGGCAAGAGTAGACACAAGACGTTGTAATGTTTCAGGGGACGACACTGCCTGCTTCGTTTGGCAAGGCAAATACAGGTAACCTTCCTATAACACGGTAGATAGGTTCTTAGAAAATGCCGTGTTGTAGGAGGGCTACCTGTACATTGACTCTGTGGACGAATGTATACAGTGGTCTGCATGCCAAAAATAGTTTCATATGGCTTGCACGAACTGTAATTCGCAAGCATGAATTTGTGATATGTGCAGATAATTTTATGAATAACTTATTTATTTAATTATTGTAACAAACTGTGTGTCTCCTCAGGCCCCGTTGATGGGGCAAGAGGAGACAAATTATATGTTTAAAAATAATATGTTTTTGTGAAAAATGACTTTATTTTTATTATAGATTTTTTTGCTAAACAGATGTACAGAACCAAAGTTTTTTTTACGAATACTAAACATTTTAAATTTTGGTCCGATTAGCGTACTTGTCCTTCAAAAGCTTAAGGTGCCACTCATGCCCCACTCATCCCTATACAAAATGTAAGTTCGATCTTCACGGAGAAAAAAATATCGTCAAAATAACCATACGTATCTCTATTTTAGCTATCCGTTGGATAGTCATCTTTCACAGGGATACGCCGCACACACGGAAAAATCACCTATTTAGGTGGACAAAATTAAAATTTGGAATTTTGACAATTAACTGTAACTGCATTTCAAGAATGTCTATAGATAAGTTAAGTATCAGTTACATACAACAAAATAATTGCGAACGGCATTAAAGTCATCTGATTATATGTAATACTATTCGATACGTCAGAAGTTAGAAAACGTGTAATAATTATTAATGTGTTTCTTGTATTTTGTTTAAGACCTTTAAAAAAAAAATTACATGGATAATATAGCATCAGGTAAATACGTTTATTGTAAAGTAGTTTTAAGAACATTTCTTTAAAAAATAGAAGAGGCTGTTAAGATTTACCATAACCTTGTTTTTAAAAATTTTTATTTAGTCTTATAAAAAAAGTACCATATAGTACCACTGTCTTTTTTTGTTAATATACATGCCTTATTGTTCAGTAATGTTTAAGCACAAAACTAGGCATCACTATGAATCACTTTCTAAAATATATTCTATTGTTTATAGGTAGCCGTTCTAGTAGTGTTCCAGTTACTTCAAAAAATGAAGTTTTTATTCAATTAAAACATGCCAAATTTTTTAGTTTATGTAATTCGAAGTGCACGGGGAGACTTTGGGGGCGTCCATAAATTACCTGAGGTGTTTTTAAATTTTGTGACCCCCATGGTGAGATTTTGCGAGATTTTGTTCAAACCCCCGCCCAAATCTCACGTGAGATTTTTCAAAATGTGGGTTTCTTACGTAAACGCGTTGGATTGTTATTGTAAAAAGAAAAAGAAAATTTGCTTCGTGCTTTTATTTACGACTAGTTAAGACTAGTAATCAATATTGCTGAGAATGATCTTAATCGTATTACGATTACGCTTAAGATTAAATCTTAAGCAAGTACACTTCTGGACACAAGAGTATTTACATGGGAATTTTAACATGGGAAGTCAAAGCTGTGAAAGTTAGAGGACTTATTCTACAAGAGCTGCATTTGAAGTTATTTAGGGATGAAAACCCGTTTGTCTGGTTCACAGTATAAGTTTAAACAGGGGGTGGGTTTCAAGTCGTCGCTGTAGCTCAATGGAATCATCGTTTAACTTTGAAATGATGGACAGCGGTTCGAATCCCAATAAAGTCTACTTTTTTAGAATTTTTTTTTTTTATTATTATTTTTTGCCAAAATCAAAATATAACAGTATTCGATTAAATATACAACAGGCTCTTGAAAAACAGTTAGTATAACGACAATATAAGAGATGAAATGATAACTTTAAAATTATAATAAACTATTTTATTGGGATAAATTGATCGTCAATATTATAGACCAATTAGATTTTAAACAAAAAATATCGTAACCTACTTAGAAGTTTCAAGACAAGCTCTATAAACTAATAGTTAATATAGATTTCAAAAAATTGGGAAAGGAATTCTATTGTGTCAGGTGTAAAATCGGTTGAATTACTAAAGCGAAATAATCTTTGGGTGAAAAGAATATCCTAGTGCAATGTGGTTTTTCTATTCTTGGGTGCAATCTTTGCGAAAGGCAAGAGTACGGTTTCGAGATATATTCCCTTCCTTTACACCAAAGAGGTAAAATATTTCCATTAAACCTGTCGCATCTAATTTAAACCTTAAGGTGTTATATTTTTCAAACCAATAAAGATATTACAATTTTTCAGGTGTCTCCAAAAGTGTGATTGTTTTTTTCTTTAGTTTGAAACTTTTTTACTAATTAGTTGGAATAATTTATTATACATATTTTATCAAATATTTAGTGACATTGTTAAATGTTTAAATTTCAAAAAAAATTGTTTGAAGAGACTGTAGCTTAATAAGTTAAAGGGTAGCCTCTATTTTTAATCCTCTTAGCAGTTTTTAGGTAGTTCTGCACCCTTTTGGCGTTTGTCGGAGCAATTGTAAAAACATGAAGTTTAAAATTAGATGCGACAGGTTTAATGGAAATATTTTACGTCTTTGGTGTAAAGGAAGGAAATATATCTTGAAACCGTACTCTTGCCTTTCGCAAAGACGCATCCAAGAAAAGAAACAACCACATTGGGCTTAGACCCTGTCATATTAAAATGGAATTTTAAGAGGGCTCTAACTCATCGTATGCTATGTTATTTTAAAATTTTTAGAAACGATTATTTGATAATTTTAAGTTATAATTAATTTAATATAACGATTGAAAATTGTTGAGTTTACTTTGCGATTCCTTGCTATATGATATTCTTTTCACCCAAAGATTATTTCGCAATAGAATTCCTTTCCCAATTTTTTAAAGTTATATTAACTATTAGTTTATAGGGCTTGTCTTGAAACTTCTAAGTAGGTTAGGACATTTTTTGTTTAAAATCTAATTGGTCTATAATATTGACGATCAATTTAACTCAATAAAATAGTGTATTATAATTTTAAAGTTATAATTCCATCTCTTATATTGTCGTTATACTAACTGTTTTTCAAAAGCCCATTGTATATTTAATCGAATACTGTTATATTTTGATTTAGGCAAAAAATTATAATAAAAAAAAATTCTAAAAAAATAGTCTTTATTGGGATTGGAACCGCTGTCCATCATTTCAAAGTTAAACGATGAGCCCATTGAGCTACAGCGACGACTTGAAATCGAATTCCTGTTTAAGCTTATACTGTGAACCAGGCAAGCCGGTTTTCATCGGTAAATAACTTCAAATGCAGCTCTTGTAGAACAAGTCCTCTAACTTTCAGAGCTTTAACTTCCCATGTTAAAATTGCCATGTAAATACTCTTGTGTCCAGAAGTGTACAATCTGGATTAAATGAACCAAAATAGTATAATTTTTTTTTGTTTCAATCAGAAAAAAAATTGCGTCATATTTGACGAGACCCTCCCCCCCCCATGGTAAGGTTCCGTGAAATTTTATTTAACCCCCCCCCCCTTAAACATCTCACGTAATTTATGGACGACCCCTTTCTGTGTATCTTATGAAAATGACACTTTATTACTTTTTGGATATTAGACAAATAATAAACCAACGGTCTGGCGATCTGTAATTTGTCCAATTGTGTTTTTTTTAATAATTTTTTTTCCTATTTTTTTTTAAATTCATCTATAAGACAAGACATAAATACAACGTTTTACTATTCGAAGAAGTTTCGATTAGTAGAATATAAAAATTTAAGTCTAGCACCCCTAGTCATGATACAACTGTTTGCCAGACCCTCAAATATTTATTGCAATGATATAAGGTATAAGAAAAAATTAAACGTCAAAATTTTTGTTTTTTATTTCTCTTTTAAATAGAATTGGTATGGCACATTAATACTTGACCAAAATTCTGCCAGACCACGATTAAGAAAAAAAAGTTATAAAAAACAATAATTGGACAAGTTACAGATCGCCAGACCATTGGTTTATTATTTATCTAAGATCCAAAAAGTAATAAAGTCCATTTTTGTACTTAAATATTTTTGTCCAGCTAAATGTCTGATTTTTCCGTGTGTGCGCCGTATAGGTAATTTAACTATCCAGAGTTTCCTTATTGCGGATCGTCAAAGTAACGATACGTATTATTGTTTTAGACATTCAAAAGATTCTTGTCATGGTGATTTAACGGTTATGCACGGAGAACAAAATATTTTCAAAATAACCACCCGTATCACTATTTTAGCTATACAAATCCTTGTTGTAATCCCACCTCTGAGATCAATTTTGTTGTATTTCGCAGTAATTGTTATTAAAAATATAGAATTGCACAAACCTAATAGACTACACTAAAATACTGACTAAAACTATACTAACTTATACTATGTACTATCTTGACTTGACTGTATTGACTATCTTATTTGGGATTTGGAAACAATATATAAAGAAAAAGGTATAATTAGGATAATTATGGAAAGTTATAGAATTAGGGAATTTTGATTGTGGGAAAGTTATTGATTTAGAAAAGAGAATGTAGGAATGTGTAATTTAGGGAATGATTTGGTATTTAAGAATAGCTTAACTTAATAGTATTGTTAATTAATGCTAATATGTTGTGGTGAGCATACAACATCCTCAAGTTGACTGTACAGTTACCTACACGACGGAAACTGCACACGTTTACGAGAGTTTTTCGTTTGAACACTTTTTATTTTCGAATATTTACAATTATTTACAGGGTGTGTACAGAATATGTACAATAATAAGTCGAGATGACGTCGGCGGTGGTGGAACCGGAGGTGGATTGATGTTGATGTCGGAACCAGAGGTGGAACGCTGACGGTGACGGAATTACAGTTGATGCTGGAGGCAGTGTTGTTGAAAAAGTGTGCAGCTCGTTGAATTGCAGTAGCTGGTCGCTTGAGGAACGAGAAATGAGATGAAGTAAACGAAAAGGAAAGGTATTTATAGTAAAAGGGTTGAAAAGAAGAGTAAGGGTCCCACGCTCGAGGACAAAGGCTGTCGCAATGGTTTACGACCGGATTACCAGACTAAAGGTAGTGTTTACAAATAAACGCTTACCGCCAAACTGGAATTTAAGAAATGAAAAGTTGGAAATTGGTTATGTAGATTGGAACGTGAGTGGACATGGATCTTAGGTTTTCGGAAGCAGCGTGGGGTGGATCGTAAAAGGATTACCAGCAAGAAAGTACCGTTAGAGGAACGTTGGTTCCCACAATACTATGAACTGTCAAATTATCTTATACGTGTCATTAAATTAACAAATCGAATCGTTGTTCTGACAATACGTCAATTGAGTACATGTTAGATAGTTATTTTGACGTTATATTTTTCTCCGTGTAATGTAGAAAAATGCAATACGCTATATGTGTATATTCGAGAGAGAAGTAGCACATTTTCGACCGAGATAAGCTAATGAAGCACGTTACCACACGTCGCGTTTCACCTCGAGTTGCACACTCGGCTTTTCGGTACTATCTACAATAATCTATTTACTCTTGGAATAATATTAATTAAAAATTATTTAAAATATTTTTTGGGTTTTCGGTTATTTTTCACTATGTTCTAATTGTTTTTATTTTACAAAATAATTGATCTTACAATTAATGGGGGTAGTCCTCTCCTTGGATGGGCTCCTAAGTCTGATTAAGCAGTAGGTTATTCTACTACAACGTTTATTATAAATTGCAATAACAATTTCTTGTTTATGATCTTTAATATAAGTACCTATAATATTTATATGTAGAATATCTTATTGTAATTTATTGTAAAGTTACATGAAGCTGTAATTATTTTAACATTAGTAAATATTTTAGATGCCGTGAGGTCTCTCCAACGTCCGAAAAAAGCACATCGATTAATGAATAACACATGTTGTATGTGCGGAAAAAGTTATACATTGAAAAGAAACTTATACCGACATTGGAAAAACGAATGTAACGTGGAACCACAATTTCAATGCAGATATTGTTATAGAAAGTTCAGATATAATTTTTCTTTAAAAAAACATATACTATTTTGCAAGGTAAGTAACAATTATAATTGTTCAAATTAATTTATTTATAATAGACTACCTAGGGTTATATATATCATTATATGTGCTGTATGTTCACTTAGAACTATTACTACTATATTCTTCTTTTGTTAAAAAAATACTTCCTTAGTGAATTATAAACATAAACGTAGAATTGAGTTTTATTTATTTGACCTTTTATAATCCCCAGAAATATTTTCAGGAACTACTTGGACTTTTTGACAAAGGCTTTATATTAAAAAAAACTTTATTCCTTACCATTTTTTCAACCTCCGAAAAGTGTGATTGATATTTATGTTAAACTAGCGAGCCGCCCGGCTTTGCATAAAAAGCTCCCAGGAAGCACGTTTTTTTCTACTTTATCTACAAACATAATCATAGTTAACCCAATTTGTAGGACATATCTGTAAATTACATACACAAACCTTCGTCGTGAAACAGTCTATCTATTAGTAAAAACCGTATAAAATCCCTACAGACAGACAGGACGACAGAAAAATGCGACCGATGGACTTTAACTTATAATATGTAGTAATTTGTCAAACTACAGTAACGCTGATTCGGCTTATCGGGGTCTGACCGAAACTTAAAAAAAATGTCACTTGCGCTGATCCAATATATAAAGGCATTTCAAAATACCTAGTTTAATGCTATTTCGTTTGGGGCTTTATGTTCTAGGAACGGAAAACAAGCGGTAAACGACGTCTTAGTGTATTTTATTCTGAAAATTCTATTTTACTTAAACCAAAAATATTGCAATTGGAAATTTTTTATTGGGCTTTGTACTAACTCAATATTTTACTTAAAAATTATATATATAAAGCAATCAGTAACACTGCTATTTACAATGTGATTACGAAATACGTGCAAATGTTTTAACTTGTTATGATCCCTAATCTATGTCATGTATAATTGACACAAATTACACATTTTATTTTTTTAACATAACTGCCCGGGAATCATGTTCCTAAATAGAAAGTGCTAAATATATTTTTAAGTAACCACTTGTAAAAAATAGTATTGACGAATAGCAGTCTATGTTTAGTATGGCGTATCTATTCAATACATAAGCTACAAGAAACTTTAACATTACTAATATTATATTATTGACTTTTATTTTTGAATTTCAACAAATTGAAATTGTAGAAACTGAATATATTGAATTAATGGAGATTTATGACCCAAAGAGTATTCAAAATATAGTTTTCAAGCTTTTGGTAATAATTTGCTTTCTTTATAAGTTATTATATCTGTGCTAACTGTAATTTAGTTTTTAGGATGGCAAATGCACGAAGAAGAAAAGAATCGAGATTTCGATGCCCAAAGTGCTTAGGAAAATCATATGCCAACATGTGTAGCTTGAAGAGACATTTAAATCTAGAGTGTGGAAAGGAACCCCAATATAATTGTTCTCGATGCGCTTACAAAACGAACTGGAAATTTTCTTTGAAAAATCATATTCTGCGGAAACATTCACGTATAAACACTTAAATGATTTAATTTAAATAACCTGAGATAATCTGACTAACAAGATTGTAAATGAAACAATTTTAAGTATTTTTTATTGTGTCTTATGAGAATTATTAAGTAATACTTCCTCCGTCACGAAATAGGTTTCTATTTTTTTACTAATTTTATTACAGATAATTGGAGCACAAATTTCATAAAAAATGCAAATTAAATCTATTAGTGTAGGAATTAAATTAAATCTATCGTTTTTTTGGCAATCCACGGTCAGGACATTGTTTAAATTGTCCAAGTTTAGGTAAAATCAGAGTGTGAAATTGCCCGTTAAGAAAACACATTTTTTAACGAAACACTTTTCTTATACAAATAATGCATTAAAGTAAGAGGTCCAATACCCGATCACTTTGGATACTTTTCGTATTTATAACATTATTATATGAAGATTGTTATAAATATAAAAAGATTATAATACATATAATATTAATAAACTATTCTTAAAATTAAATTTATTATATTTTTATGTTGTTAGAAAATACAATAATTACTAATAGGTGCTTTAGAAACTATTTAGTTTCTCGTCATTACTACAAGTAGAGAGAGAGTAAACTCCCAAGTAACGAGGGTAGTCTAGCGTTTCGTTATGTGATCGTTCAGAGAAACACTATTTGTATTTTTGTAAATGTTTACGTGTATTTTGAAACACATAACATCATTATATAGTACAGTGGTCAGCTGACCTATCAAATAGACTAAGAGATCTCGTCGTTGGGTGAGATCTCATTATGCTATATTTAAGTCTAATTGTTAATACTTAGATTGTAAGATCGCAAATTAGCTTATGTGTACAATACCTTGTATTTTAATAGCTAATTCTATTGCAAAAAAAATTATTATATAGAGAAATATTATGTTGATTGATAAAAAGTATTTAATAATTTTGGAACGACCGCCTTGATTCACATCCGTTTTTACTCGTTTAGAAACCGAACAACGTTCAGCAGTTACGACCCGCGTCATGGATATTTTTATCTTTAACAGTTGTTTATTACCTAAAACGTGCAATTATATTAATATTTATGGTTCTTAATAGGTTATTTTAACAATTAAATAAGATAAATATTATTTTTATGTTATTAATAGCGTATAAAACCGTGAACTAGTACCGGTACCATTTCACATGTGTGGAATTAGTACTCGATCAACTTTTATATTTTTATTTTCTACTTTAGGTTGCGGTACTCATGTAATATTTTTTTAATAAAATTTTATTTTGCAATTTTCTATGTTTTAAAATAATTGATATAATCATATAAAAGTGAAATAGTGTTCTTAATAATACAGTCAAACTTCTATAAGTCGAACGTCGATAAGCCGAATTTTTCATAACTCGAACCTGTTTCACTAGGACTTGCCTATTTCAACGTTAATATTTTTATATCGATAACTCGAATTTTTGATAACTCGAATTATTTTTAGCTTCCCTTCAGCCTCGACTTATCGAAGTTTGACTGTAATTTATTAAATATTTTTTTTATAATGTGCATTATAATAAGCAACTTTATTTTACGTCTCAATTGTTACGAAGCCTATCACCCCTATTTCAATACATATTGGATATGCGATTTCTATGTTTGTTTTTATTGTTACTGAAAAAATTGTCTACATGTAGCTTTAATGACAGTTTTATAACAGACTTGAATAAAATTTTTCGAAATATTTTAAATTGAAGTTTATGTTAGCATAACTGATAAATATTACACACGAGGCTACTTAACTTTTTTGTTCGGTTTAGAATCATTTATAAGTGAATTAAGTTCCAGTACATATTCCTTTGGTAGACTGTATGCAAGTACTTGTGGCTAAGGGAAATTATATGCATTAAATTAGTGTTTTACTTATCGCAAAATAATTTTTAATAGTTTAATTAATTTAAGTTTAGTTTTCAGAGACAACGAAAATTATAAATGCCCACAATGCCATAGTAATCATAGAAGTAAACGACATCTGATACACCATATAAAATTTGTGTGCGAAACACAAAAAAGTTTTGCTGCACCTATTGCAATTATAAAGCAAAAAGGAAACAACACTTACAGAGGCATTTAAATACTAAACATAGCTGAATACTTACATTAAAAAAACACAAATTACGACTTTTTGGAACAAATTAATAAATAATATTATAGCGTCTGTTTTTAAATGTATGAATACATATTTTTTAGTATTAAATAAATATTAACATTGCAGAATAATATGAAGATTTACAAAACATAATATATATAGGGTGATTTTTTAAGATTGGGGAGGTTTTGAACTTGTTACAGTTTTTAGTGTATTTTTTTTTTGAATGTGGTTAAATTGTAAAAATCCGGTAATTGTCGCTGTCAAATGTCTAAGTTGACTCGTAAATGGTTTTTAAAGGATTTTGCGTTTTGTAGTTTTAATATCCGTAGTTGCAGTTTTTTGCGTTTATTCTCATTTTTAATTTTACATTTTATATTAAAAACAGTAAATGATCCAAAATGGTTTTTTTTAAATTATTAGAAGATATTGACAATCCTTATTGGAGACGCCACTGGCAACTCGTGTTCAACAGTTTTAATGCAGTGTTACTAACATAAAAATAAATTAGTATGGCGCCAAATTTAAAATGGCTTCAATCTTAAAAGATCACCTTGCATGGAACATACAATTATTATATTTTAAAACAATCCAACCCATAACGTTAAACTGAATTTTAATTACTATGTAGATATGTATTTTAAAAGTGACGTTATGATTAAATGATTTTTAATTGACAGGGTCTAACATAATGAATACTGGAACTTTTTTAGCTGATACTTGACCACAACCTGAACATAAAGACTTATATATACCTAATTTATTATTTTTTATTTTGAAAATATTCCATTTCAGAACCTGGTTTATCGTCTTAATCATTTGGAACACAATGTTTCAGCTATGAATGTCGGTCAGCCTCTTAGCGAATATTTATGTTTGATAAACATTTATATATATCTTGCCTTTTTATACCTGTATCCAGGTGTAGGCGATTTCCCCGCTTGAAACTTTGTTGTGAATGTAGTAGTGTTTCAAAGATTCAAGGGACCTACAGTTTTACGTGGGTTCCGAACCACGGCAATTTCAAGGGAAATTGTCGAACAGTTTTTTACTCTTGCCAGGTGTTCAGTCTTGCGAAGAGAAGAGGAGCGTAAAATTTTCGATGGTCAGCGCGGGGATTCGAACTACTTCGAACCCACCTCGCTAGCGCAGCAGCCCAAACACTAAACCACTTGCGCCACGCTTCCTCTGATAAATATTTATGCAAGTTAGTAATAATAAAGGGATTTATCAATTCGCGTATCACTTTAATGTAACAAAGGTTCATTCAAATTTAGAAAAAAGAAGTTTGTTTTAACAAAATGTGGGTGCACTTTTGGACATTTAATACAAGTGATATTATTTTTAGTGGTCATGCATCAACTGGTTATATTCCAATATTCATATTGATTTAAGCATATGGATTCTACATGTATTTAGGGTAACCATATTTTCACTGAATCGAACCCTGACACACGACCAACAAGTAACTTTATTGCAGATTATTGTATATGTCAGTACAAAATAAAAAAACTGCAAAAGATCCGGTAGCAGTCCAGAAAACATATGTCGGGTAAAATTCAGAAAAATGTGAAATTATTTATATTGTATAAGGAACTTTATTATTTTTTACAATTGATCATTTTTTTAAATTTTAGTATTTAGTTATGCATTACAGTCTCGATTATCTAACACACGTTTATTCTAGCTGACGTGTTATGCAAACTTTATTTATCCTAATTTCTATGTTATCAAAATTAGTTTTTACAAAATTTTGTCTAAATTCCTGTAGTAACGAAGGAATTTTATAAACAACGAAATATCTGATCATCTATGAAGTATGCCTATTATTCAATTTAGGATTAATATTTTATTTAATTTTTATTTAACAATAATTTTATTTAGAATTCGGCATTGTTTGATTAGTGAAGTTTTATGTACCACGTCATTCTCTTATCGCAAAAATTCATGTATTTTCATTTTAAAAGTTTCGTGTTATTCGCGTGTTCGTTTATTCTAGCGGTTTTCGGTCCACATTAACTCAGATAATCGGGACTCTACTGTATCTAAATGTGCGTATTTTGTAGTTATATTTAAATAAAATTATAGTATTAACTTAGTAATTGAGTCAAATGTTTTGTTGTGGTTATATTTTATTTATACCTTGAACTACATAAAGTAAATCAAATTTATTTATTAGATTGAATTTGTGATGTTTAGTAATTAGTTTACACTATAAGAACCAATATTCTTTACAGCACGGAGGTTACAGCTTGGACTTCTTATATTTGCTGTACTGCGCACTAACTCGGGGGTCAGCAACATTTTGTTAGGAAAGAACCATTTTGAAACTTTTTAAAATAATTTTTAAATAGCCGCTCCACATCTATATATCAAAGTATATTTCAAATAATTTCAGCTTTTGGACTCAAACATATTTTGTTACATAATTAGAGCTACACGTTCGAAAATTAAAAGATCTATGTATATATGCAACTTTAAAAACAGATCCTCGTGCAGCCCTGTAGTCATCGATTTGTGATCCACGCACTACTCTTTTTTCTTGCCTATACTGCATTTTTTTTGTTACTGTTGATATTCGACTAGTCCCAAAAACGCTCACAATTTTCAATGGAAAAAAGTTTTTATAGTATTTATTTTAAATAATAGATTTCTTACAGGAAACACTTAATCGCAGTTCAGGGGGCATCGTTGATTCTGTAGATGCTGAGTCGGAAGTTCCCATGGACGGATATTACAGCCTTTATTTTACATCTTTCAAAATTTGGCATTGATTAAAAATAACAAAATATAGGTATCACATAGCAGTGAATTGTCAGCGTTAAAGAATGTATTTAAAGTAGTGCGTGCTCTTCAGCCATTGCGACGCAGTAGACACAGTCAATAATTGAATGTTACAAACACTGGACGACCTTAAAGAATGAATTTAAAGATAAGTATTAACGATTTTGCACGAAGTTTGTTTAACATTATACTAAGTATTTCAGAACACTTCGACATTTGATTGCAGCAAACGGTACCCATTTCCAAAACGTCATTTTGTAAACGCACAGAGAAAAAAATATCGTTATAGCAACTATCTAACGTAACCTCAAAGCACCTATTAATGATATCCTTATAATAACTATCCGTATCCCTCTTATAGCTATCCGTAGTATAGTAATTTTTCACAGGGATACGCCTTATTGCTAAATTAGCCAATCGAATCGTTGTTCTGACGAAATGTCACTTTGAATATTCGCAATAAGGAAACTCTGGATAGCTAAATTAGCTATACGGCGTATCCCTGCACGGAGAAAAAAATATCGTTATAACAACTATCTAACGTAACCTCAAAGGCACCTGTTAATGATATCCTTATAATAACTATCCGTATCCCTATTATAGCTATCCGTAGTAGGGGGAAAGTGGCATGAAACAGCCAAGTTTTGAAACAGCCATTATCAATTACGCGGTAGTTTTCATACGAATCGTTTATGTATTATTATTTTAAGATAGCAACACTAGCCAGATATCCCCCACAAAAATTTGACCGTTTACCGTCAATAAACGGCGCCGATACGACGTATTGAAGATTTTGTCGTCAAAAAGTAAGGTTTTGAGTTCAGTTTATTTGTTTTCTAACGCCTATACGTACAAAACTAATAATAATATGATTACACTATAATTTTATAGATATATTAGGCCTTCTAATAACGTATATGTTTTGTAGACTAATCTTTGATTTCATAGTAATTTTCGAGATTTTGTTTCTTGAGAGAATATGTTTTGAAATAGCCGGACTGCAGTGTAATAAAACAGCCACCTTTTAATTCCATAAAATGCAATAATAATTGTAGTAACAGCAATCAAGAGTGGTACCGATGCAAAATTGTAATGGTTGGGCATATAAATCCTGTGGCATAAAAGGGAAATTGCATTATTTTTGCTAAAAACGTTTTTAAGTTTTTGCAATGATTGATCTCAAACGTCAAATTTTTTGACAGTTTCTTAGATTTATTTAAGTAAATATTTTATCGAGAGTTTGCGTTATTTAAAACATTTTATAATTATATAAGATCTAAAATTATAGCTTAAGATTATTATTAAATAATATCTTCGTTAATGTGCAGTTTTAATCTTGTAATAAGAACATGGCTTTTTCAAAAATTGGGTTGGCTGTTTCAATACCTATAGGTTATGTAAAAGCCAAATTTTATTTTTTTTATAAATGATTAGAAGTCGAAAAATATCGTTAATTTTGAAAAATGTTTTATGACATTACGTACATAAATGCATGAACAATTACAGATTTAAAAAAAAAATTGATTTATTTATGTCCTTCTATATTATTTATCCCTGTTTTTAAAACTGGCTGTTTCATGCCACTTTCCCCCTATAGTTATTTTTCACAGGGATACGCCCTATTGCTAAATTAGCCAATCGAATCGTTGTTCTGACGAAATGTCACTTTGAATATCCGCAATAAGGAACTTCTGGATAGCTAAATTAGATATACGGCGTATCCTTGTGAAAGATATACTACGTATAGCTAAAATAGCGACACGGATAGTTATTATAAGGATATTTTTTTCTCCGTGCGGCAATAATACAATAACTTGAATTTATCTAACAATAAAAGTTTAATTTTTCTAGTTGTAATTAGATCATCTCTAATGTGAATTAAAAAGTAAGACTATTTTTTTCTATAGTCACACGTTTAATAGATAATTGTAATAAGTTAGTGGTTTCCGAACGCAATTTTTCTTTTAAACAACACGTGAAATGTTTGTTAGTTACGTACTTAGGATTTAGCTAGAAATCTTTTTTGATATCTGTAGTTAATGTAATTTAGTTTTCAGAGGCAGTACCGAGGAAATAAATGACAATCGTATGACTTATTCTGAAGGAAGATGGAAATGTTCACTCTGTAGTAAAGATTATAAATATCGATATACTTTGTTACGGCATTTAAGAATAGATTGTGGAAAAGAACCAACATTTAAGTGTAACTTTTGCCGTTATAAATCAAAATGGAAGTTCCCATTAAAAAGGCACTTGATAAGTAAACATCGCCGTGGACATTAAACAATCACATTACCACTTTTATCTGTACGCAAATTACATGAACTGAATTATTTAAAAATTATAAATTAAAAAATGTAGTAGAAATTTTTTTTGATAAATACCTTGTGAATGCTGAAGTAAAACGCCCAGTGAATGACAGATTTGTTGCGTCGAGAACTATTTTGATATAGGTATACCGAGTGTCTCATTTAAACTAAAATTTTTAAATAAGTACAGGTATAAAAGTTTCTTTAATACAGTTTTGGAAAGCCCTCGACGAGCTCTATCCAACAATCTGATAAAATTTATACCTTTCTATTTAAGATAATACAGTTGGCACCATTTCCTGTTTGTTTCGTAGTACATTTTTACCATTCGTTTCATAAGTTTAGTTTATAGCAATATTTGATTTTTGCTAATGGCGTTTTTGAGCCCATTTTTATTACCGATCCCTTCGTAAGAGAATGCTGGTTAACATTTGGTCGCGAAGCTGTCCGTAGATACCCTTCGCGGTCCACCTTTTAGAATCCTTTTATGTTTGGAGCCCCGATGGTTGAAGAAGATTCGTCAAATTGTTTGATTGCGCTTTTTGGTATTACGGAAGCAATAGCAGTTAATTTTATTTTTATCGGATTGCAGCGAAATTGCACTTCTCGCGAAAGACTGTTCCCTGCACGTCTCTCGTTTGGACTTTTTTCCATTTTTTATTGAAGGTCGTCTTCTGTAGGTGACCGCGGAAATTTTCCCACCCTTATCGAAAAGATTAAAGACGTAGAACGCGTCAAAATTAAGTCAGTTAGCAACAGATCCCGTAGAACGGAACACATCCCTTTGGTTTTAAAAAAAGTGTTTACTCCTTTGGTTTTTAATAACGTTACTCCTTTGGTGCGTGAAGGTTACGATCAACCCTTTTTTTGTTTTTTTTGTGTAACTTTTAACATTTCTTTATTTTGTGTGTAACTTATAACATTTCGTTGTTTTTTTTATAATATTGAATTACACAATGTTCGAGAAGTCGAAGGTTGAGTTACGCCGTTAAACCGGAAATAGAAAGACATTTATATTTATGCCAGTTATGATCGAATAAATTAAAGACGCTTTTATACCTACTTGTACTTTTTTTTTAATTTTTATTATTTTAAAATTATAAGCTCGTGGCACTTTACTACAACAATACAATTCGAAATAAAAATTTTTTTTTTATCAATTGGTAACTTCTTATAGATTTTTGGTAAGCTCTCGAGGAGATTTATTCCATTATTAAAAAAAATTAATACCCTTCTATTTAAAATAAAATAAAATAAATACCTTTCTATTTAAGATAAGGAAGTTGACACCGTTTCCGGTTAAACCGGAAATAATACAAAACATATATTTATGCCAGTACAGAGATTGTATAAATTAAAGAAACTTTTATACTTGTACCTTTTTAGGAATTTTTATTATTTTAGGAATTGTAAGCTCGTTGCACTTTGAATGAAACACACGGTATAATAACAATAATAAACAAATTAATAAACACAAAACAATTGTTTTAGATGTAACGAAACATTATTTTTATTTATGAATTAATAAAAACATTATTGCAATTTGGTCATAAAACTTGTAAAATTAACTGTAAAGATTAAGTATAAAATAAGGAATCCAGTAAATGACCACTTTTGTCTAAAGAATGACCGGGGAAAGCTTAATTAATGACTTATTAATTGATTAACCTATTACAACCGACTAATTAATAAAAAATTATAAAACTTATTTTAAACTTTAGTCTTATGTACCCTCGTGTAGTTTTTTAATTAAAGTTCTTTTTGGTATTCTATAAACCACAGAATTTGTTGACGTTTGAGAAAGTTATACCCTACAAGTTTCTTAAGTTTAATTAACAATGCAGATTTTTTGCAATATGAAATATGTCAGTCACGTTTTATGTTGTTTAAGGGTATAACGTTCAGTCTATGACCACCTACAAGTGAATGACCGTTACGAGAATCAATTAAAAAAATTAATTTATATTTATGATATATTTAATTATGCAATTTTGTATATCTCCTTTTTCATTTAAGTGCAAGGAATAAAAGTAATAAAGAAGTGTATAGCTAAAATAATTAAATTTATATTGCACTTTGCTTGTTACTTGACTATTGCTGAAATTTAACTAAAATTTATAACGTATGACAATTTTATAAACTATGTATTTTAACCATAATTTGCGTTTTTTTATCAATCACTTGATTTATTATGATTTAATAAAGTAAATAATTATTTAAATTGAGTTTAAATAGTATTAACTTTATTAAATAATTAGTTTTAGATTCATTTTATGTCGGTCATTCACTGGAATGTTTTATTGTAACACTCGCCCACTAAATATCCAACTATTTTGAGTTATTAATATTTTCATTTATTTGTTGACCTTACACACCTAATGACAAAAATAACTCTTTTAAACAGTACAGTAAAACCTGTTTTTGTGCGGTGGATAGGGACCACATAAAAAAAATCGCACAAAAAAATATTCGGAAATTTTATAAATACTTACATATGGGTCAATATTTGATAATCGGCCGAAAAGGAGTACAAAAATTTTATTATATTTTTGTCTAGTTTTATAAAGTTTTAATATTTATTTAATAGACTTCAAATAATCACAAAAAAAAAAAAAAAAAAAAAAAACAGATATATATAATATATATAAATAACATATATATGACGAAAACACACATTATAATTTATATACACTATAATATCAAAAATAGCAATAAAATCATAAGGTAATATGAACTATACCGCTAGACATGATGATTTAGTACAAAAAACCAGAATTATTTACTTACATTTTCACTCTTAATAGATTCACAGGCTAATGACAAAGTGTGTGAACCACAAGCCAAACACGTCACATTTGTCTACAACACCGGACCAACTGCCGACATAGCGCTTTCCTCTTCACCAATCATAATCATGGATACCGCGTCTAGCTATATGCGCAACTCAATCTTTTGCCGGATTAATTTAAAACGTGGAAAATTCAAATTTAAACTTCGGCAGGCTAATGACGCGTTAACGATTCTCCTTGATTTAGAATAAAAATTCACGTATTCAAAATCATACGATTCTAAATAAAATGTAAAATAGTTTTAGCTCTATATCTATATAATGTAAAAATGGTCAAGTCTTTGTAATTTATTATTAAATCTTTAATTCATAATCACAAATTTGCACGAAATTGAAAATTCTCGTGACAGGATATATGACATTTAGTACTTCTGGAATTTTTTTGATAATTATAAACGAAACATAAACTTACCAAAGTGTGTACACATATAAATAAAATATCGTACTACAATATAAAAATACTATTAAGTTTAAATATTATATTAAAATTATAGAAAAATGCTGGAAATGTGTTTCGGCCGATTATCAAATATTGACCCATATATATAATAAACAACTTTGTACGATATACTACCTAAAATTTTTTATGCGGCGGTTAGGGACCGCATAAAAAAAGTCGCACTTAGAAAATACATCAATTATACCAGTACACAAAAAAAAAGTGGTCAGTACTTTTGACCAGGCCCATCTAGGTTTATGTATTTTGATACCCTTAATCCGAATCTGAGGTCGGTTTACCCCATATACCTCTAAAATTTTGAGTAAATTGCAAAAAAACACTAAAAATTGCAGTTATCAAAATGGAGAAAATTTGATTAAATTAGATCAAATCTTCCTTACATGTATATTTTGATGAGATGAATCCAAATTCAGAATCTCTTAATCTCGATCATTCACATATTTATCCAAGATCGTAAACAATAGTAAAAAAGTAGTAGAACATGACTAAAATATCACGAGCAATCAGGGCATCGAAATACATAACCCTAGGTGAGTCTGCTGAAAAGTACTGACCACTTTTTTTTTGTGTGCCGGTATAATTGAACAAGGTTTCTAGTTCGATTGGTATAAAATAAAATTCAATATCTTTATTTTTGAAAGCACACGTTTTATGTTTTATTAATTTTTTCGCGTAAAACAGGATAATTAGTCAAAAATCGAAAATCGTTACGGTTTAAAGATATATGGTCTCTATCTATACAAAAATTTTCAATTTTTTATCTCCAAAAATACGTCATAGGACGGCAACATATAGCTACATGAAAGTGATTAAAATCCGAATGCTTCACTTTAGATACCTTTGTAGTAAATACATATTGCCCGTCTAGTTGCTAGACGGTAAGAAATGTATGACGTTTATTACCTTACTGTTCGCATACTGTCGCACAGACTACCATAAGTATGCCATTATCCACCATACTGCATAGTAAAACCGTTATGGGACTTGCCGTTAGAGCACGCGACCGGTACGGTGACAAATGCCATACATTTCTCTCTGTGTGGTGATAAACGCTATATATTTCTTTCCGTGTAGTGAACTCCAGATTTGCCTTTAGTCCGTAAGTGATTATTATCGTTTTTGTCTGTAGTCTCTGGGTATTTATGGCACTAGGGTTTCTTTAGTGATTGTTCAAAGAATCATTATTCTGTCTGTAAAGATTTTGTATATTTTGAAACATAAAACATAGTTATTTGAGGTTAGTTTTTCTGAACTTATAACAGCTATCGCCATAAAAAGTTCAATCACTAATATTGCGTAAATTACAAACCAATTTGTACAAAATGATTGAAATCTTGTAAAAGGTCGAAGGCAAGACGAAATGTCAAGTATGCGCCGTCTTTCAATCGACAATTTCTTGCTTTACTAAATAATTAAAAGCATAACGCGTTAGATGACTTATTAACGTAAAAGTAGTATTGAGTAAGGAAGATCCTTCTTCATCACAAACAAATTATTGAATCGTATATTTTTTTAAATAATTTCGGAATGGAAATTAGTATTACCACTAACAATTTGCGTACAATTAATGTAATATAAATAGTAATAACCGTTCGTTGATTGCTTTATTTAGTACTTGGTAGTTTTCTAACCCATTCTTTGGGTAAAAAACAGTGTACTGTTCTTACCTTGTTTCTGTTTATGAGAGCAGTAATTAAATTTTTGCTGCGTTCACAAGTAATACACATACGTATTTCAGAATCAATAAGAAATTTACAGTTTATCTACAATTTGTGTTTTTATATTTTTAATAATTTTAAATTAGTTTTCATAAATACCCGCGGGGATCTTAAAGGAAGGTCAGATAATAAATAATGTAAATCTGTGCTGTGACTAAAAATTATAGGCAAGGTAAGTGTCCCCTCTACCGAACATGCCCCCTCTATCGGTCATTTCGCTAAAAATTCTGAAATGCATAATTACAAGTCAATGAACAACATTAAAAAAATATTAAAACGTTGCTTATTCAATGAAATATAATTAGGGTATTCACACTCTCTTGTATAACGCGTTGTATTTCTACACTCTAGTAAATATACACAAGTTTACTAGGGTGTATTTGACTCTATAGTAAATTCCCATAAGAGCAAATACACCTAGGTGTTGTATTTGTAAATAGCCCTCCACAGAACACATATAAAGAGAAGTGCAATCTCCATATAAATCGTTGGAAACACGGCGCTCTGGCCGCCAAATGGAAGAACTAAAATAAATATATCGGCGAATTTAAAAAAAAACCGTTAGGTATGGGCATTCCTTTTGCCGCTTCACGGAAAGTTTTATTCAATAATCATGAATATGAAATAAATTAAACGCAATTAGTTTTTTTTCTCATTTATTACTATATCATATCAAGTACAAATAGAAAACAGCTTAAAAAACCTTAAAATCAATTACAAATATCAATTCAGAAGTATAACCCAAATTAAACATTTTTAAATTAATAAAAAAATAAATTGTACATACAATGCAAAAAATTTACAAATAGGACTCATTACTAATTATAATACATTACAATTAATAAATTCGGCTTATTATTCATATCATTTTAGCACAAAACTTAATTTTTACTACAATACTAAGTTTAATAGTTTAACTATTCTACGATTTTTACAAATTTCAAGTTCTGAAAAATAATTAATTCATAAAATTGCCATTATAAAACTCTTATTTAGAAAATAATCGTGTGAATGTAATCCCTAAATTCCTTAACACAAAAATTCCACGATGATGTACTAATAAGTTTTTTAATCATAAATAATGTGAAAAATAAGATTTTAAGTTGTGCGATATAAATATATAACAAGTAAGTACAATAATGAAATATAAAATCATGTGACAACAAAAAAATCAAATATTCAAATAGACAACAAATATACCTAACAAGTTCCATAATTAAACTAAAAATCATATTTTACAATAAAAAATAATGAAACATTCAAATGTGAAACAAATATACGTAACAAGTAAAAAAATTAAATCCAAAATATTTTACAATAAAACAAATCATACATTCACATTGGCAACAAATATGTTTACATATAATAGGTACAAAAATTACATCAAATAGCACATTTTCAAGTTCAAGAACCTATGGTGTCTTAAGTTTATTTCACTGATCATGGAATATATCCTTGTATGATTATGTGGCATCTTCATTTCGATCATATGGTGCAATAATAAATAACCCGTGGCCTCTTACAGATAGATTTATTGCAGTTAATCTTTCTTTGTGGTTTTCTATCAAAATTTTTACTCATTCAAATGGATATATGGATGCTCCTTAATAACAGTTTAGCCGTACCCTGGCAGGGGCCCTAACAGAGTACTATCATCCGGGCCAGATGAGCCCTGGTTTTTTTATCGAGGTGTTACTCCTCGATCCCTCCTCCTTTCTCATTATTACTAGATCCAATGGTATAGGACTCATTTGCTGTCCTAATAGCTAAAAAAAAAATATTTATCGAGTGTATTTTATCTGTTTTCTTACCTTATACTTAACTGATGTTTTTTTCAGAAATCCCTTGTTGAAAACACTATTACACAAACACTCATAGAAAACACTGGTCTTACACACGATGTCAAAAGAAAACAAAGCTAACGAATTTAATTTCTAGGTTAACAAAATGCTATGTTCAGAGTATTGTAAGATGCAATATTCAGAGCATTGTAAGATTCAAATTTCCCCTTACCCCCTCAGTCCCAGCTTCTAAAATGGGAAACAATTTGTGTGTTGCTCAGTTCTGAATGCTAGTTGCCCTCCCCTGTAGCCCTCGACCATGTTTTCCTATCGTTGTATTTGTTGTGTTTATTATGGCCGCCAACAGCTGATCCAGTACAAGCCACCAGCACATAGGTTGAACAAATTGTGAGGTTATAATACAAAACATCAGCTGTTATCTGTCATATGAATTCAAGCAAATAAAAGACTATTATTTACAAGTGCGTTCACAACTGTTCTATTTGAGTATAGTAAATATACTACGATGGTAAATATACAAGAGAGTGTGAATACCCTAAATGTAAATGTAGTTTAAATACACTAACAATAAGGGAAAAAATTAAAGGGTCAAAAAAATTTCAGACATTTTATGGTGTTTTTTGACAGGCTGTATTTCAGTGAAAAATGGTCGTATCTAAAATTTATAAAAATCATTTTGAAGCTCCAAGGTTCTAGTTTTCAAATCTTTTATTGAAAAATTTTTAGGAGCCACTGTTATCATGCAATCTTAAGCAATGGCGCGTAAGAAAATTTTTGCATATTTTCTTGTTTTTCGTTGAGTTTTCACGGATTTACAAATTTTTTTTTAGCTAAACCATTATAGGTAGCAGATATCCTGTTTATTCAGCTTCAAGTTTCTTTTTTTAAAATCTTGATACGATTTGTTTTCACTGAGATACAGGTCGTTAAATAGAAAAGATTCTTTTGTATTCCATCATTGATATCTCAGTAACCAATAGTCTTACGGGAAGTTTCAAAACAGTTTTTGAAACTGGAATAAACGCCCTATAAAAAACTGCTATGACTTTTAGGAAAATTTATTTTTCAATCTTTAACATAAATTTGAAAACACATGAAAAAAGAGTATTTTTTGGATTTATAGAAAATTGACGGCTAAGTTACAAATATTTATGAAATGAGAAATGTTGAGCGTGACTGTTATAGCTGAATATATTCTAAAAAACTCTGAGAAGTTACAATTCTGTTGATTTGAATTACCAAGACTTGTGCAAATTGCGGAATATAGTGACTGGTGTTAAATTTGAAAATGTTAAAAAATGGTTACCTTGTGAAATTTGTATGAAAGGCAAACAAACACGTTTTCTTTTTCAACAAAGCAAAAGTCATACAAAAGATGTTTTGGAACTTATTCATTCCGATTTATGTGGACCAATGGAAAATTTATCGATTGGTGGAGCTAGGTATTTTTTAACATTTATTGATGATTTTTCGAAGAAGGTTTTTGTATATTTCTTAAAAAGTAAGACAGAAGTTACAGAAAGGTTCATTGAGTTTACAAAATTAGTTGAGAACCAAACTAATAAAAAGTTAAAAATAATTCGAACTGATAATGGAACCGAGTACTGTAACCGTAATTTTAAAAAGTTTTGTGATCATAAAGGCATTTGTCATCAGTTGACAAATGTATATACGCCGCAACAAAACGGAGTTTCAGAGCGTATGAACCGCACAATTGTAGAACGTGCAAAATGCATGCTTTTTGATGCCAAATTAGAAAAATCTTATTGGGCAGAAGCGGTTAACATGGCTACTTATCTAATAAATCGATCAGTGTGTTCATCGTTGACAGATAAGACGCCAGAAGAAATTTGGAGCGGTCAGAAAATTGATTTATCAAATTTACGAATCTTTGGATCAACGGTGATGGTACACGTACCCAAAGAAATAAGAAAGAAATGGGACCCGAAGTCTAAAAAGTTAATATTTGTGGGCTACGATACAGCTCGAAAAGGTTATCGCTGTATTAACGAAAAAACAAAGAAACTTATAATAAGTAGAGACGTTATATTTTTTGAAAAATTAACTGAAACAAATACAATTGAAGTGATGCAGCAAGATGCAGACGATTCACATCAAGTGAAGGAAGTTGAAGACAACAGCGATCATATTGTCCATTCAACAGAAGTATTAGAAGATGATGAAAATGAAAGTGTAAAGTTAGATGACGAGGATGAAATTTTGGATCCTACGTATAAACCTAACCAAAAGTTATTCCAAGTACAGTGTTACGAAGAACTGAACGTACAATTAAGCCAAGAAAGTTTGACGATTTAGTAACCTATTCAGCGAAGGTAAATTTAGATTTAGATCCTTTATCTGTTGCAGAAGTAATTTCTAGCAAATACGCTAAAGAATGGAAATCAGCAATGGAAAAGAAATGTGTTCACTGGATGAAAATGAAACATGGAGTTTAGTTGATTTGCCACCAGGAAGAAAAGCTATTAAATCTAAATGGGTATTTAAAACAAAGCGTGATCAAGATGGAAGCGTTATTCGTTACAAAGCAAGATTAGTTGCCAAAGGCTGTTCTCAAAAATATGGAATGGATTACAGCGAAACTTTTTCACCTGTAGTCAGATATGCTTCTATACGTTTTTTGATTGCACTGGCTGTTAAGAATGGGTTAAAATTGATCAAATGGATGCAGTTACGGCGTTTTTGCAAGGTGATTTATCAGAAGAAATCTATCTCGAGCAACCAGAGGGTTTTAGCGATGGTAGCAACCGAGTATGCAAATTAAATCGCGCAATGTACGGGCTTAAACAAGCAGGCAGGCAATGGAACCTAAAGTTGGAGTCCGCCTTAAAGTCGTTTGGTCTAAAAAAATCAAAATTGGATCCGTGTATTTACTACACCCAAGAACTAAATTTGTTAGTGGCCATTTATGTAGATGATTTCCTAATTTTTTGGAAAGATCATGTCGTTCTAGAGCAGTTAAAAGAGGCGTTAAGTGCCAAATTTAAAATGAAAGATCTGGGAACGGCAAGACATTGTTTGGGAATTCAAATTACAAAATGTGAAGATGGTATTTGTTTGGATCAAACAACTTATATAAAACAGATTTTGCAACGGTTTGGTATGGAAAATTGCAAACCGGTGTCAACTCCGAGTGACATAAACCAAAAGTTATCGGACAGCATGTCATCAGAAGAATTAACCGGGCAAGTTCCTATCAAGAAGTGGTTGGTAGTTTGCTTTATTTAGCGCAATGCACGCGGCCAGATATTGCATTTGCGGAAAATGACGTCAGTAGATTTAACAATCTACATGCAAATACACATTGGAAAGCTGTTAAGCGAATTTTGCGTTATCTCAGTGGGACGATTGGATACCGATTAAAATATTCAAAAACGGAGATGGAGAATTAGTTGGGTATAGCGATGCCGATTGGGCAACAGACGTCGTTAAAAGACGTTCTTGTACAGGTTACATTTTAAAATGTCAAACGGTGCAGTTACATGGGCTAGTAAGCGGCAACCAACGGTAGCGCTGTCAAGTACCGAAGCGGAATACATGGCTTTGTCATCAGCCGTACAAGAATCCATCTGGCTAAAACAATTAGCCGAAGAGTTGGGTAAAAATTTCAATAAACCTATTGTAATATTTTGTGATAACCAAAGTGCGATCAAACTAGCCGAGTCGGATGCCTTTCGACCAAGATCTAAACATATAGATATTAGACATCATTATGTAAGAGAGAAGATTGAAGATTCTACAGTGGTTATTTCTTATATTCCTACAGAGAAAATGACCGCCGACAATTTAACCATGGCAGTAACCAAAGAAAAACAGAATTATTGTACTATACAGATGGGATTGTGTTGAAGAATTTACAAATTACTCATTCTGTATTATTTTAATTTATTGTATTTTTGTGTTTTTTTTTTATGTGTTTTGAGAAATTGTCAATTATTCAACAAGTGAAGGTGTTGATAATAGTTTTTATTAAGGCTGTTTTGTTTTATAAAGTGTGTAAATTGTAAAAAACAAAACAGACGAATGTTGTTTAGTTAGTTACGGTTTTTTAGTAAAACCAGACGTATACGTTTTTGTATTATTTGATGTTAAATAAAATAACTATTAATTATGATCTCATAACAAATTCGATCTACCAAACCTTTCCTATTGTTTTACATCGTCAAACTTTTGAAAAGAATTAAAGGATCACGTTTCTTGTCGCTAAAAAATTTCTAATAATTAAAATGGAAAATAAACTTTTCTAATGCAAAAAACATTTAAATTAAGGCAAAAAAAATTTTTTTTTAATTTTTGATTTTTTTTGAAAAAGCTTCGTTATTTTTAAAAAAATAATGTCCAATTGTTTCTAGTTCGATTACGATTTCTTTACCGCCGGCATTAGTGTTACCCAAAGCGTAGTACGTGAAGGTTGCGTGGTGGGATTTACGCTTCATACCCTGACGGCGGTAAAGAAATGGTAATCGAACTATAAACGATTAAACATTGTTTTTTTTGACCCTTTAATTTTTTCTCTTACAATTAGTGTAGTGTAAAAGGTAATATTAAAATTAAAAATTTGTTCATCAATTTGCTACATTGATTTCTTAAAAGGTAGGTTAAGGTTTTTTTTGACAAGTGATATTATATATAAAATAACAACTATACAATCAAAAAATACTTTTGAGTTAATTAAAATAGGGTAAACTAATTAAAAAAATAATAATAATAATTTTTTATTGATTTAAACTAAAAATAAGGTGACCGAGCATAGATACAATAAAATTGACTTTGCAGATACAATCAAAAGAATACTAAAAGAGCAAAAAAAACTGTTGAAGCTACTGGCCAACAGGCACCGCAGCCGATACTACGAAGTGAATTGTTGAGTGTGCCTAGAATGAGTGAAAGGCGAGTCAGTGTTGCCAACTTAGTAGTTATACTACTAAAACTAGTAGTTTTACTACTAAAACTAGTAGTTTTACTCTTCCTTTTTTTTTAGTTGCTGATTGTTTTTTGGTAGTAAATTTACTCCAAAGGTAAAGACAATAAATCAAATAATGGTATAAAAGATAAAACAATACTTTTTTATCTGAATATTTTGACTTTTTTTGTTTTCGTTTCTTTTTTTTTTTGTTTTTCATTATTTGAATTAGTTAGTTCAGCTTCGAGTGAGCGCTAGTAGTTTTAGAGTCGCCACTAGTGTTTTCTCGAAAAATATTCTGGCAACACTGAAGGCGACTACAATAGAGTGAACAGTTGTGTGTGTCTTGCCACGTTTTTCGAGTGTTACTTGTATATGAACTTCTTGTTTTAGTTTTACTTAATTTTATAGTTGTTCACCAATTCCTTTCTGCTTATTGCTTTACACGCAACAAACCTGTGCGTTCAATTTTTGTACTAACAAAAACCTTAACTAAGAAATAAATTATCCAATTAATTAAAAATACTTTTTTTATACTATTGTATTTATTTTCCAATATAAATAATTACTTTTTCAAAACAAACTATTAAATATTGATTGATTTTGTAATTTATAACATGTTTGTAAAGGTGGCCGATAGAAGGGACAGAGGTGACCGATAGAGGGGTCAGGCCTGACGATAGAGGGGAAATTGCAAATTTCTACTATTATCATTTCTTGTTAACATTCTAATTGAAATTATTGGCCCTTTTCTTTTTTTATTTTGAAGTTAAAGGTATGATCTTCGAATGTTTTTATAAATTTAATTATATTTATATTGGTTATTAATATTGCTTTAAAAAACTGTACGCTTAATTGTCTGGTAGAGGGTCACTTACCTTAACTATTGACAGAATATGTTGAAGCATTTTTGTTATTACTATACATTATATAAAATACACATTTCTCTTTTGTACAGTGCAACTAACTGAAAAATGATGTTTTTTTGTGTTGTTACCACTATTGGACTATTTTGTATATACATACTTGGTTTTTCTGGACTGTTTTCTTTGTGTTAAATGTACAAACTGTATTAGGGGAGAGTTGGCCATAACGGGATACTTAACAGCATATCACTAATAATTTTTTGAACAGCTTACTAATATTAACAAATATTTGTACATAGCCACATTACAGTCCAATTATTAATTAAAAGCAGAGTTATTTGCAAAAAAAATTAAAAGAAACAAAATAACCGCATTTTTTTAAAACGATACTTTGTATCCCGTTTTGCCCACCCAGACGGACAAAACGGGATAGTAATAACAACAGATAGGAAATAAGGATCTTTTATAAAAAATACAAACGTTTTACTTTAAAAGCAACTGTCCTTTATAATGATATGAATGTAAGAAAAAAGTTCACACGCAAAAATCACAAGAGAATGTCTCACAAGCATCCTGGTCTATGCATGGATATGCTTCATGGGCAGATTAATTTTACTTAAAATGTTTGCAAGTAGTCAATAAATGTGGTCGGGCAAAACAACTACGGATTAAGAAATATATAATGAAATTGTAACAAAGTAATTAGGCAAACATGCAGAAATAATAATACAAAATAAGAGCTTTAAAGCAACAGTGTCCAAAAATTACTCACCACTATTTTATTTCTACGATTAAATAAAGAAGCGACTCTTTAAAGTGATTGTAACAATTTAGTGGAACCTCACATTTTCCAACATATGTTCGTATTTTCTTATCTCGACTAACATGTGCCAATTTGGTATGCGGTCACTACACAAACCTTTTGATAAAATTTAAATATTATATAGCGGGATAAATGGCACCAGCGGTTAAAAAATAAAAAGGGGTATCCTGTTTTATCCGACTATCCTATTTTGGCCAACTCTCCCTTACCTTGTTTTTGACTAGGTAAGAAATGTTTAGTTGAGATCAGAACTGAAATGTTTTCCACGTTTGCTGTAATACCTACACATATTTTGAAACGAATAAAAAACTTATAACTCATCCACAAATATCTTTTGATATTTCTAATAATTGTAATTTAGGTTACAGAGGCCGTCGCGAGGAAATAAATGACAACTCTAAGGAAACCAAACACAATCAAAGATGGGAATGTCCTCAGTGTGGTAAAGATTATAAAAATCGACATGATATGTTGAGGCATTTAAGATCAGAATGTGGAGTAGAAGCAAGGTTTGCGTGCAAATTTTGCATTTTTAAATCGAAGAGAAAATATAACGTAATAGCACACATGTTAAATGTGCATGGCCTGGACCGTACCATGTTGTGATACAGAGAGACGGTCGCATCAGGCGGCATTAGCAGTAAAATCAAAATATAATTTGGACCATTCAATAATGAAAAATCTTTACGAAACAATTTTCTATATTGTCTATGTTATTCCGATATTGATGTACACTACCGCTCATGGAAGTTCGATCACTCAATAATTTTTAATAAAATAAGTATTAAAAAAGTTATGCTGTGTTAAAAAAGTTTTATTATTATTAGTTAATGCACTGTGGGATATCTTCTTCTTTTTCAGACATTTATCCATTGCTGAATGTAGTCCTCCCCTTTAATTTTCCAGGCAACCCTATCTCTGGCTATTTGGCGCCATCTTTTCCCAGCTGTTTTCACCATGTCGTCGCTCCATCTAGCCGGTGGTTGTCCTACACTCCGCCTGCTTGTTCTTGGTCGCCAGTCGAGTAGTTTTCCAGACCATTTTTCTGTGGGATATGTACGCTACGGCGTATCTCTAGCTTCGACTTCTCGAGGATAGAGTGATTCAGTATTCAACGAATAAAAACAAAACAAGTTTATTTATACACAAAAAAACGAGACAATAAAATGTCCAAAGTTAAACACAAACACGTTGCACAAAACAACAAAAAACACGAAACAAACGAAAGGTTTAAAGTTAACCCAAAACAAAAACGAAAGTTATAGGTTGCACAAACGAAAAAGGGGTGATCGCAACCCTCACGCACCAAAGGAGTAAATTAATGAAAACCAAAAGGAATAAACAACAAGACTATTTTAAAACCAAAGGGATAAGTTTCTCTCTAAGGGATCTGATTTGAACTATCTCATTTTGCCGCGTTCCACGTCTTTTATGCTTTCGATGACGGTGGGAAAATTCCCGCCCGTCTGGTGTAGAAGAATACCCGCAATAAAAATGGGAGACAGTCCGAACGAGTACGTGCAGGGAACAAAGACTTTAAGCAAAGTGCAATTTCGCTGCAATTCAATAAAAATAAAATTTACCGTTATGGCTCCCGCAATGCCTAAAAGGACAATTAAACAATTTGACGGATATTCTTCCACCATCCGGGCTCGAAACCATAAAAGTATTCTCAAAGAAGCACCGTGAAGGGTATCTACGGACCGCTTCACGACCAAAGGGTTTACGCGCATTCCCTCACGTAGATGGGCAATAAAAAAGGGGCTCAAAAACGCTATTAGTAAAAATAAAATACCGTCGAACCGAATTTACGAACAAACGGTAAATGTACTACGGAACAGGATATATATGTTTTTATTTAATATATAAATAAATAAACATTTTTAATAAAATAATTGGGCCTTTATATATCATTTTACTACTCCCTTGTTTGTAACACAAACTATATTTATTATAAAAATAACGATAAACGTGAGTAATTTTAAACAGATGTTATGTGGGGAGTTTGTAAAACATATCTGGGGTTTACCTGAAGATACCTTGCTTTTCTATCGGCCTTTTTGTACCGTTAACCCTTTGTCGTATTTTAGCCGTTCTTCAAACTTGAAGCCTTAAATTTACCAAAATTTTATCTTGAATAATGCCTCTAGGGAAATCTCCGAGTATTGAAAAACGTGCGAATATTATTACTCTTCATGAAGAAGGTTATTCGATTCGTGAAATTAGCCGAAAAGTAGAAATTGCCTACACCACTATTGAAAATACATTAAAACGCCGAACAGAAACTGGGGGTTTGGAAGATCGCCATCATCCAGGACCATCTAGAAGAACTTCAACTGCAGATGATCGACATCTTACATTAATAAGTAAACAAAATTGACAAATTGACAAAATTGACAGCTCTTCAAATAACTGAAGAATTCAATCGCGATCGCAAAAATAAAATATCGATAAGTACGGTAAAACGTCGCTTACAAGAAGCAGATCTGCATTCACGTGTTGCTCTAAAAAAACCATTATTGCGGCGCGGTAAAAGGACTTCAGTGGTCACAATCACATCGTGAATGGACCTTAGAAGACTGGACAAAAGTACTTTGGACAGATGAAAGTAAGTTTGAAGTTTTTGAACAACATAGAAGAGTTTTTATAAGGCGAGCTATTAACGAAAAGATGCTACCAAAGTGCATTGTACCAACGGTAAGACACGGGGGTGGTTCTATTCAAGTTTAGGGATGTTTTTTACAACAAGGAACAGGTGACCTAGTGAAAATTGAAGGAATATTGCGTAAAGAACAGTATTGCCACATATTGGAGAATCATGCAGTTTCTTCAGGTTTAAGGCTTTTGGGGGAGAACTTCACGTTTATGCAGGACAATGATCCTGTTGTAATCCCACTCTTGACACTAGTTTTGTTGTATTTTTGCAGTAGTTTTATTATAAATATAGTATTGCACAAACTTTAACTAACCTTAACTCTCTTTAACTCTCTTTAACTAACTTTAACTAACCTTAACTCTCTTTAACTGGCTGTATTTGGGATTTGGAAACAATATATATAGGAAAAAGTCTAATTAGGATAATTATGGAAAGTTATAGAATTAGGGAATTCTGATTGTGGGAAAGTTATTGATTTAGAAAAGAGAATGTAGGAATGTGTAATTTAGGGAATGATTTGGTACTTAAGAATAGCTTAACTTAATAGTATTGTTAATTAATACTAATATGTTGTGGTGAGCATACAACACCTCCCTCCTTAAGATTGAGGACGGTGTCCGAAATTAGAATGGAGTTGTACTTTTTCTTCCAGGGGAGTGGTCTCAAGTTGTAATGGTTGCGAGGTTCCTCCTGGAGTGGTATGGCTTCTTCTGGAGCTGAAGCTGAAGTTGAGGTTGGTTCGGTTCTTCTAGAAATAATATTCCTTATAACTGGTGGGATGATCTCATTATTCCTTGGGTTCCGGGTGAAACAGCAAAGTTTGGCTATGACGTTGAAAAGTCCGCACCACTTGCTTAAATTTACGATTAGCACTAGTAGAACAATGGAGCTGATAACTGTTGTGGTGATGGTAAACCAGGAAGATTGAGATGTTATTGATGGTTTCTTTAGTTGTTCCGTTATGATTTCGTCAAACTCGTTTAATTTCTTATTAGCATAACGAAGCTCGTGTAGGTCAACATTAGTAAGTTTAATAGGTAATTTTAAAATTAAAAATTTGTTCATCAATTTGCTACATTGATTTCTTAAAAGGTAGGTTAAGGTTTTTTTTGACAAGTGATATTATATATAAAATAACAACTATACAATCAAAAAATACTTTTGAGTTAATTAAAATAGGGTAAACTAATTAAAAAAATAATAATAATAATTTTTTATTGATTTAAACTAAAAATAAGGTGACCGAGCATAGATACAATAAAATTGACTTTGCAGATACAATCAAAAGAATACTAAAAGAGCAAAAAAAACTGTTGAAGCTACTGGCCAACAGGCACCGCAGCCGATACTACGAAGTGAATTGTTGAGTGTGCCTAGAATGAGTGAAAGGCGAGTCAGTGTTGCCAACTTAGTAGTTATACTACTAAAACTAGTAGTTTTACTACTAAAACTAATAGTTTTACTCTTCCTTTTTTTTTAGTTGCTGATTGTTTTTTGGTAGTAAATTTACTCCAAAGGTAAAGACAATAAATCAAATAATGGTATAAAAGATAAAACAATACTTTTTTATCTGAATATTTTGACTTTTTTTGTTTTCATTTCTTTTTTTTTTTGTTTTTCATTATTTGAATTAGTTAGTTCAGCTTCGAGTGAGCGCTAGTAGTTTTAGAGTCGCCACTAGTGTTTTCTCGAAAAATATTCTGGCAACACTGAAGGCGACTACAATAGAGTGAACAGTTGTGTGTGTCTCGCCACGTTTTTCGAGTGTTACTTGTATATGAACTTCTTGTTTTAGTTTTACTTAATTTTATAGTTGTTCACCAATTCCTTTCTGCTTATTGCTTTACACGCAACAAACCTGTGCGTTCAATTTTTGTACTAACAAAAACCTTAACTAAGAAATAAATTATCCAATTAATTAAAAATACTTTTTTTATACTATTGTATTTATTTTCCAATATAAATAATTACTTTTTCAAAACAAACTTTATTAAATATTGATTGATTTTGTAATTTATAACATGTTTGTAAAGGTGGCCGATAGAAGGGACAGAGGTGACCGATAGAGGGGTCAGGCCTGACGATAGAGGGGAAATTGCAAATTTCTACTATTATCATTTCTTGTTAACATTCTAATTGAAATTATTGGCCCTTTTCTTTTTTTATTTTGAAGTTAAAAGTATGATCTTCGAATGTTTTTTATAAATTTAATTATATTTATATTGGTTATTAATATTGCTTTAAAAAAAACTGTACGCTTAATTGTCTGGTAGAGGGGTCACTTACCTTAACTATTGACAGAATATGTTGAAGCATTTTTGTTATTACTATACATTATATAAAATACACATTTCTCTTTTGTACAGTGCAACTAACTGAAAAATGATGTTTTTTTGTGTTGTTACCACTATTGGACTATTTTGTATATACATACTTGGTTTTTCTGGACTGTTTTCTTTGTGTTAAATGTACAAACTGTATTAGGGGAGAGTTGGCCATAACGGGATACTTAACAGCATATCACTAATAATTTTTTGAACAGCTTACTAATATTAACAAATATTTGTACATAGCCACATTACAGTCCAATTATTAATTAAAAGCAGAGTTATTTGCAAAAAAAATTAAAAGAAACAAAATAACCGCATTTTTTTAAAACGATACTTTGTATCCCGTTTTGCCCACCCAGACGGACAAAACGGGATAGTAATAACAACAGATAGGAAATAAGGATCTTTTATAAAAAATACAAACGTTTTACTTTAAAAGCAACTGTCCTTTATAATGATATGAATGTAAGAAAAAGTTCACACGCAAAATCACAAGAGAATGTCTCACAAGCATCCTGGTCTATGCATGGATATGCTTCATGGGCAGATTAATTTTACTTAAAATGTTTGCAAGTAGTCAATAAATGTGGTCGGGCAAAACAACTACGGATTAAGAAATATATAATGAAATTGTAACAAAGTAATTAGGCAAACATGCAGAAATAATAATACAAAATAAGAGCTTTAAAGCAACAGTGTCCAAAAATTACTCACCACTATTTTATTTCTACGATTAAATAAAGAAGCGACTTTTTAAAGAGTGATTGTAACAATTTAGTGGAACCTCACATTTTCCAACATATGTTCGTATTTTCTTATCTCGACTAACATGTGCCAATTTGGTATGCGGTCACTACACAAACCTTTTGATAAAATTTAAATATTATATAGCGGGATAAATGGCACCAGCGGTTAAAAAATAAAAAGGGGTATCCTGTTTTATCCGACTATCCTATTTTGGCCAACTCTCCCTTACCTTGTTTTTGACTAGGTAAGAAATGTTTAGTTGAGATCAGAACTGAAATGTTTTCCACGTTTGCTGTAATACCTACACATATTTTGAAACGAATAAAAAACTTATAACTCATCCACAAATATCTTTTGATATTTCTAATAATTGTAATTTAGGTTACAGAGGCCGTCGCGAGGAAATAAATGACAACTCTAAGGAAACCAAACACAATCAAAGATGGGAATGTCCTCAGTGTGGTAAAGATTATAAAAATCGACATGATATGTTGAGGCATTTAAGATCAGAATGTGGAGTAGAAGCAAGGTTTGCGTGCAAATTTTGCATTTTTAAATCGAAGAGAAAATATAACGTAATAGCACACATGTTAAATGTGCATGGCCTGGACCGTACCATGTTGTGATACAGAGAGACGGTCGCATCAGGCGGCATTAGCAGTAAAATCAAAATATAATTTGGACCATTCAATAATGAAAAATCTTTACGAAACAATTTTCTATATTGTCTATGTTATTCCGATATTGATGTACACTACCGCTCATGGAAGTTCGATCACTCAATAATTTTTAATAAAATAAGTATTAAAAAAGTTATGCTGTGTTAAAAAAGTTTTATTATTATTAGTTAATGCACTGTGGGATATCTTCTTCTTTTTCAGACATTTATCCATTGCTGAATGTAGTCCTCCCCTTTAATTTTCCAGGCAACCCTATCTCTGGCTATTTGGCGCCATCTTTTCCCAGCTGTTTTCACCATGTCGTCGCTCCATCTAGCCGGTGGTTGTCCTACACTCCGCCTGCTTGTTCTTGGTCGCCAGTCGAGTAGTTTTCCAGACCATTTTTCTGTGGGATATGTACGCTACGGCGTATCTCTAGCTTCGACTTCTCGAGGATAGAGTGATTAAATATTCAACGAATAAAAACAAAACAAGTTTATTTATACACAAAAAAAAACGAGACAATAAAATGTCCAAAGTTAAACACAAACACGTTGCACAAAACAACAAAAACACGAAACAAACGAAACGTTTAAAGTTAACACAAAACAAAAACGAAAGTTTCAGGTTGCATAAACGAAAAAGGGTTGATCGCAACCCTCACGCACCAAAGGAGTAAAGTTAATGAAAACCAAAAGGAATAAACAACAAGACTATTTTAAAACCAAAGGGATAAGTTTCTCTCTAAGGGATCTGATTTGAACTATCTCATTTTGCCGCGTTCCACGTCTTTTATGCTTTCGATGACGGTGGGAAAATTCCCGCCCGTCTGGTGTAGAAGAATACCCGCAATAAAAATGGGAGACAGTCCGAACGAGTACGTGCAGGGAACAAAGACTTTAAGCAAAGTGCAATTTCGCTGCAATTCAATAAAAATAAAATTTACCGTTATGGCTCCCGCAATGCCTAAAAGGACAATTAAACAATTTGACGGATATTCTTCCACCATCCGGGCTCGAAACCATAAAAGTATTCTCAAAGAAGCACCGTGAAGGGTATCTACGGACCGCTTCACGACCAAAGGGTTTACGCGCATTCCCTCACGTAGATGGGCAATAAAAAAGGGGCTCAAAAACGCTATTAGTAAAAATAAAATACCGTCGAACCGAATTTACGAACAAACGGTAAATGTACTACGGAACAGGATATATATGTTTTTATTTAATATATAAATAAATAAACATTTTTAATAAAATAATTGGGCCTCTATATATCATTTTACTACTCCCTTGTTTGTAACACAAACTATATTTATTATAAAAATAACGATAAACGTTAGTAATTTTAAACAGATGTTATGTGGGGTGGTTGTAAAAGATATCTGGGGTTTACCTGAAGATTAATTGCTTCTCTATCGGCCTTATTGTACCGTTAACCCTTTGTCGTATTTTAGTCGTTCTTCAAACTTGAAGCTTTAAATTTACCAAAATTTTATCATGAATAATGCCTCGAGGGAAAACTCCGAGTATTGAAAAACGTGCGAATATTATTACTCTTCATGAACAAGGTTATTCGATTCGTGAAATTAGCTGAAAAGTAGAAATTGCTTACACCACTATTGAAAATACATTAAAACGCCGAACAAAAACTGGGGGTTTGGAAGATCGCCATCATCCAGGACCATCTAGAAAAACTTCAACTGCAGATGATTGACATCTTACATTAATAAGTAAACAAAATCGCAAATTGACAGCTCTTCAAATAACTGAAGAATTCAATCGCGATCGCAAAAATAAAATATCGATAAGTACGGTAAATCGTCGCTTACAAGAAGCAGATCTGCATTGACGTGTTGCTCTAAAAAAACCATTATTGCGGCGTGGTAATAGAGTAAAAGGACTTCAGTGGGCACAATCGCATTGTGAATGGACCTCAGAAGACTGGGCAAAAGTACTTTGGACAGATGAAAGTAAGTTTGAAGTTTTTGGACAACATAGAAGAGTTTTTATTAGGCGGGCTATTAACGAAAAGATGCTACCAGAGTGCATCGTACCAACGGTAACACACGGGGGTGATTCTATTCAAGTTTGGGGATGTTTTTTACAACAAGGAACAGGTGACCTAGTAAAAATTGAAGGAATATTGCGTAAAGAACAGTATTGCCACATATTGGAGAATCATGCAGTTTCTTCAGGTTTAAGGCTTTTGGGGGAGAACTTCACGTTTATTTAGGACAATGATCCAAAGTATGCAAACAGTATTTGGAAGCACAACAGCTCAATAAAAAATTAAAAATAATGGTATGGCCAGATTTGAATCCCATTGAGCTTTTATGGGATGAGCTTGATCGTCGCATTAGAACTAAAGCTCCAACGTCATCTAAACATCTTTGGGAACTTTTACAAACAGAATGGAGTAAAATTCCACATGATACACTAGTGGCTTTAGTGCAAAGAATGCCTCGTATTGTTAAAGCAGTTTTGGCTGCTAAAGAGGGTTACTTCGATAAAAGAAAACTTTAAGTATTTAAAGTATTTTTGATAATTTTTTTTAACTAGATTATATATAACATAGTTCATTTTATAAATTATGTATATATTAATGAATTTTAACTGTTTTAAGTTTTTTTTTATACAATAATGTAAGTGATCGAACTTCCATGAGCGGTAGTGTATATGACGTATGCGCTATCGCAGGTTTTTTTAAACAAATAATATTTAAAGGGCGACCTAATACTGAGAAAATCTACTGCACCCCCGCATATATAGCATTAGTTAAAGAATATTATAAATATATTTAAACAAATTTTTGAAAAATATTTATTCGTATCATTTGATTTTTGTATTTTGTAGTTAAATTTAAATATATCTATTATTTTTTTAAAGTGAAAGTTTTTCTATGGATGTTTAATTGACAATGCGATATAGCGGAACGAAAACTTAGAAATTCTTTAAGAATTGTAGGGCAAAAACACCAGTTTTGGACACTATACCGTTTATGGACAGTTTGTACTTTCTTGTGATATATTTAGACTAGAAGAAATATTACTATTATAGCAAGTGCGCGATAAGTGTCGTTAAATATCGTAGAAGTATCTGTAATGTGAGTACATACTAATTTAATAACCTTCTTTATAAAAAAAAAGAAAATTAAAGTTTAGTAATGAGCTTTAAGTAACTCTTGTCATAAGTGCTAAAGATTACCTGAACGAATAAATGATCATTTTAATTAATTAAATTTAATATTTTCAAATTATGCATTACATATAAACTTAAAAATACTTTAATTTGAGTTCCAAAATGTCAATATAACTTAAAATATTTTAAAAAAATCTTACTATACACAAATCGTGATAACATAAAACAGATTTACTATTTTTGGATATGATGTACTTTGTTTTCAAGTTTTTCTGTTGAATAATCTAAAATTATATTTATTATTATTAATTAATATAGATAATATATTTAACTATTGTTTGGGTAATTACAGTTCAAAAGCGCATATAAATACTACTAATGTAAAAAAATAAACCAACCAAGACATTTTCCAAATACGATGAAGAAAAGTTTAAACGCCAAAGACGCTTTTAGTTTAGAATTTTCATTCCCTGAACATGAAGTTAATAGTCAAGAAATTTTTAACATTTAAGATAATTATTTTATTGATAATAATAATACTATCTCTACTAATCAATTAATTTTTTTTTATTCAAGAACAATCAGTAGATGAAATATTTGATAAACTAAGTTTATGGCCAAACAAAAATACAACACAATTAAAACGAAAAGCTATGGAGCATTTCTCTTCTGACTAAATATTAATGAAACTAAAGACAAAGAAACAATACTTAAAGAAATCGAAAAATTAAAAGACCATTAAAATCAGTAAATAATAAAAAAATTAAAGAAGAAATGCCTATTAAAAAATCTACAAAGATATTAGGAAATAAAAAGCCGGCAAAAAACCAAAACAATAATTAATTTTCTTGGTTATGAAGCAATTTTGAATGTATTTAAAGTGATATGTATTTTCTTAGTATAATTGAAGATAATAAAGTCAAATTATTTTATGATTAATTATTTTTCTTAATGGTATACATTTTAATTGCTAGTGTTCAAAACTGCTATTTACTCTGTCCACAAATAGCTTAAAGTGTGCAAAAATGGTGAAAGTATCTAATTCTAAGTGATTACATAATTTTTTAAATACCTACTTAATTGAATTACAAAACATCTTATTAATATCCTATCTGACTCCTTATAACTTTATGGAAATATATAACAATTACTTTGTTGATTTTATGCTACTTTATTGTAAGTATTTAAAAAATAATTGAAGTCTCTAAAAGCCTTAAAGTGTCCACAATCGGTCTTTCTAGCCTATATCTTTTTTTAGAAGCAACAACGATGATGTATTTGCATAATACACAACCATTTTGATTGACAGTAGACAACTACTGCACCTGTGAATTCGTATAACAGTAACTGGACTCGCCTCGCGCGGTCACATAAGTACGAGCTGCTGGTGTGACAGTATACAGCTACAACAACACCTATGCACTCGCACGTCTCTTCACTCTACGTCCGACATATCATGTCTCTTGCAAAATTGTCGCGAAATGTACGCCCACAATAAAAGCGGTTACAAAAATACGTTACGCTGAAATACTTCGAGTTAAAAATGCTGTACAAAATAAATAAAAATAAATAAAGACATTAGACTGTTATATTTAGTTTTTGACGTTTTTGGTCAATATTGCTTAAGATAATCGAAATTTCATGTGACCTACTTTGTTGTTTATTAGAGACCACAAATCAAATTGTTTTCTACATTTTAAATAATTTACACTATTATTAAAACACTTATAGTTTAAACTCAAATATCTTTTGATTTTTCTAATAATTGGAATTTAGTTTACAGAGGCCGTAGAAAGGAAATAAGTGATAATCCTATGGAAGGAATAGACAATAAGAGATGGAAATGTCCACAGTGTAGTAAAGACTATAAATACCAACGTAATATGGTGAGGCATTTAAAATTAGAATGTGGAAAAGAACCTAGCTTTGGGTGCACATATTGCCCTTATAAATCGAAAATGAAACATAACTTAATAGTACACATGTTACACATACATGGCCAGGGCCGTGTCATGCTATGATCCAAAGATGCGGCATTCTAAGTGAGCGACTTAAGTACCAAAATAAAAATACAATTTAAACCCTTTAATATATAAAAATCTTTACGCAACACTAATGTATATTGCGATATTTCGATATTAATATACTTATATGACGTATATGTTATCGCAGATTATTTTAAAAAAATAATAATAATAATAAGGGAGGGCATAATAGTGAGAAAATCTTCCTCACGGCCGTCTACATGGCAGTGGTTAAAAAATGTTATTACTAGGTTTAAAAAACTTTTTTTAAAATATTTATTTGTATCTTTTTATTCATAGATTTTGTACATTTAAATGAAACTATTACTTTTTTAAAAGAGAAATTTTTATACTGACCTAACTTACAGTCATAAAATGTTTATTTTTTGACGTTTTTCTGGATTAAAAATGCATTGAAAAAATTTTAAAAAATTCACAACAAGAAGAACGATGATAAAGTAGCGATCATTAAACAGAATTTAATTTTATTCAAAAATAAGGCCCTTAAACACATTTAATAACAACGTGCAAAAAACGAAAGGTTCAAACATTTTCGGACACCACTATGTATAAATAAAAACAAAAACATTAAAAAATTAGTATCTTGTTGCAATTATTTTATTTTTTTAAACACTGTAATTTTCGAAGCATAGAAGCTACCAAATTTTCTGATGTTTTATTGTGTATTTTTAATCGCTCTACTCTTAATATGCTCTTTACTATTGTTTATTTGAAATGGGGTTTCTTTGTATTATTTTTTTTAAATACAGTACTGTTAATAATTCGTTAAAAATGCTTTGTAGAACAATATAATTACAAAAATAATACATAAAGGGTGTTTATAGTATTAAAATGTGTTTATTATACGTTAGATAAAATATTCGTGTACACATTTTATCTATTTTAGTTAAAATATTACTAAAAATGTTTATGCAAATAAAATCTGAAACACAAATACGTTGAAGGAGGCTGGGAAAAAGTTTTTGGAAATCAGAATAACCATTTAGTTAAGATTGGGCAAGCTACAATAAAAATGCAATATTATCATTTCAAAAATACACTACGGGCTGTTAGGGTGAGGCAGTTTGTTTTTGCACGAGAAATATTTTTTTATTAATAATTAGAAATGGTGTGTCGCAAGAAGAAAGCCTTTACTAAGTGAAATGAATAGAAAAAAAAGACTTAATGCACTAAAAAATACATAAAGATATCAAATTTTGAAAAAAAATTATTTTTACCGACAAAAGTAAATTTTGTGTATATACAAAATGATGTAAAACGCGAAGGAATAAGAAGAAAATCAAATACTGCCCTAAATTTAAATAATATTTGCCCAAAAGTTAAGCATGCTGGTAAGAACGTTATGGTCTAGGGCTCTATGAGTTACAATGGAGTTGGTAATTTAATTTTTATAAACGAAATACTTAATAAATATGGTTACCTGACTATTTTGAAAGAAAATTTTAAATCATGGATTTTAAAACTAGGTGTAAAAGATGATTTTTTATTTTACTATGATAATGGTCTCAAGCATGAAGCTTGGGAAGTTGGAATGGGGTTGTTATATAATTACCCACATGTACTCAGAGTACAGATTTTAACCCCAGCAAGCATCTTTGGGCTTATTTAGAAAGAAAAATTTGTAAATGTTAATAATCCAACAGGCATTGGAAACGCTAAAGAACTTACAAGAAAAAAAATGGAATAAAATATCTAATTCCATTGCTCAAAAATTGGCAAACTCCATTCCAAAGCGACTAAGAGATGTAATTAAGCAAAAGGGTACCACACCAAGTGTTAAGTAAAAGTTTGCCAATTTTTTAAAAATTATTTATTAATTTTTATACCATTTTAAAAGAGAACAATGTGGATTTCCAAAAATATTTTTCACACCTGTTCAAGCAGCACTTAAGTGTTATATTGAATTTTGGCAATAATAGTTAAGTAATATGTTTAAATTATTGGTGTAATATGTTTAATATTGTTAATTTATTACTATATAATAAAAATATTTTTTCTATACTTTTAAATACTTTATTATTTAATTACAAGTTGTTGTTCTAGAACCTTTATTTAATGATGATTTTTTTTTAATTTTTAGTAATATTTTTAAGTACCTACATTAAAAGGTACAAGTGTCCTATATGTTTTGATTTCAACTGTAGATTTAGCGGAACGAAAACTTGTAGTGCTTTAAGAATTTTATATCTATTTTCAGAAGCAACATCGAACATGTATTTTTATACTAAACCACTGTTTTAACTGTTAAAATAATTGTTTTTGCAGTATTCTTTCATTCTTACAGTTATGATAATCTTTGAATGATAATTTCCTAACGTTCTTTTTACTATGAATAAGAAATGGTATATCTTTTATCCACTGTCCCTTTTCACAAAACCTTATTATTTACGCGTTAGACCGTTATATTTAGTTTTAGTTTCTTATCTTTTTTTTTGGTAAGTATAGCTTAAGATAATCGAAATCGCACTGCGCATGCCTAGTTGAGTGAGTTGAAACTACCGATTTTTTGAATAATTGAAAATGTGAAAACGCTTATAATTTATACACAAATATCTTTTTATATTTCTAATAATTGTAATTTAGTTTTCAGAGACCGTGGAATGGAAATAAATGATAAGCCCATGGGTTATTCTAAGGAGAAAAAACAAAATAACCGATGGAGATGTTCACAGTGCAATAAAGATTATAAACACAGAACTAATATGATGAGGCATTTAAGATTAGAATGTGGAAAAGAACCTAGCTTTGGGTGCAAATATTGCCCTCATAAATCGAAAATGAAACATAACTTAATAGTGCATATCTTAAAAGTACATGGTCAGGACCGTGCTGTGAAATGATCCAAAAAGGCGGTATTGTAAGGGGCGGACTTAAGGACGGTTCCACGAAAAACCAAGTGACTTACCATGCTTTCAATGAAGAAAATCACTTTTCTTACAATATCTGTCAACTTTTGTATACACATAGTAATGATTGTTCTTTATTTCAAAATCGACCTAGAGGTACTAAATTTGCTAATATTGTCAATCGAAAGATTACATATTTAACATGGGAAACAGGTAGTGAAACCGGTTTCACATGTTAAATTAGTAATCTTTGATTTCAAATATTAGCAAATTTAGTACCGCTAGGATGGTTTTCCAAAATTCCTACGTATAAAGGACAATAATTACTATGTGTATACAAAAGTTGACAGATATTGTAAGAAAAGTGATTTTCGTGGGAACGTCCTTAAGTAGAAAATCATAATACAATTTGAAGCATTCTTTACATAACACTTTTCTATATTGTTTAATACAATATATAATATAACATATAATAATATTGAAGTACATGACGTATGAGTTATTCCAGGTTATATTAAAGACATAGTATTTAAAGGGCGGCATAACACTGAGTAAATCTACCGGACGACCGCCAACATGGCACTAATTAGAGAACATTATTATTAGATTTAACAAACTTTTTTTTATTAAAAATTGAAACCTTTTTGCGAATGCTTACCTTAGATTTATCAGAAGGAAAACCTGTAATACGTGTATACTTTGAGTGCCAACTACGAGATAACTCGTAGTTTGGGTTATTGCCTAGGACGCCAACTACGCGTTATCTCCTACTTTGTTTAATTCCCATATTTATGCAGCCACGATAAAATACGTAGTGTATCAGTGTAAATAGAAATAAATACTTTCACGGAGCTAAACAAAAAATAAAGGATGACTTAAATATGTTTTATTACTCCTCTTTGCTTGCAATCAGTCCACTTTTTGGGCAATAAGTTATTTATATGAATATGTATATATGTATGTATGTATGTATGTATGTATGTATTTATTTATGTATGTGTTTATATAACGAAAACAAAATAACTAAGATAACATATAATAACTTGTAGCAGTTGCTTCCAATGCAGTTTTCTTTTAACTTACAATATGAATAATGGCTTTATTATAGTGTAGCTTTATTGTAGCGTATTACATAGTGTTATTATGATATATGTTTTATTCTATATACCTACTTAACTATTTGAATCTGTCCATTAGATCATTTGGCTTGAAGCGTTTTAGACGTTGCACTTCGCCAGTACCTTCAAATACATTTTTAACGGGCAGATTTGGGTACACTACAGTTGTAGATTACAATTTTCACTCAATATTTGGATTTCTTGATTGACTAGTGGAATTTGTAGCTCTCTCGCGATTACGCGATTTGGAACATACCAGGAGACATTAACCTGTATTCTCAAGACTGTTCTGAAAGCGCTGTAGGATTTCAAAATTTTAATTATTGGCTGTACCCCATATTTGAATTTCATGGGTCCAAATAGGCTTCATGATAATATTGTACAAAAGCAGTTCTCAAGTGACTACTATGATTTGCTGTCAATGATCCAGTACATTTGTCGGAATTTTATGCCGAATTGCGTTCTTTCTGTAAATATATGCTTCCTCTAGGTTAAGCGCCTATCTATTTGCATTCCAAAATGCTTTGTGCCATCTTCTTTAATTATCTGGTTACCATTCAGTGTAACTGGAGGGTATGTGTCTCTGTTTAATGTAAACGTTCTATTTACCGATTTAGATTCATTTACCTTTGTCTTCTAAGTGGTCAACCAAGCTGATACTTTTAAAGCTTAGGCCTTTATGCCAAACCCAATCAAAGGCTTGGTTGATGTCCAGAAATATGCCACCATGCAGTAATTCTTTTCTTCAAATGCCGAATTGATCACATAAACTAACCTATGTACTTGTTCAAGAGCATTATGTTGGTTTCTAAAACCGAATTGATGATGCGGGATCAGTTTGTTATGGTCTAGAATTGGTTTCGTCCGTTTCAAAAATATCTTTTCAAAGACTTGCAAAAAAACTGACAACAAACTAATTGGAAGGTAAGAGATCGCTCCATTAGGATTTTCCGAGGTTTTATTTGTACTACTTTTCATTGACTGGTGAAATACCATAGTCTCAATATTTCGTTGAATATTTGCGTTGTACACTTTAGTTGTATGTTCTTCTAATACTTTACCCGGTTATTAAGTCAAAACCTGGAGTTTCGCCAAGGTTGATATTTTGTTGAATTAAGTATATCTTTAATTTCTATGAGACTGATGTTCTTAAGAAGTAGTTCCATTTGATATGGTTTATTAGATGTTTTCTTAATATATGCTCTTGTCTGATTCATCTATACTGTTTGGTTGGAAAACGGTGGTTAGGTTATTTGCAAATGCTGCATTTTTTTCTTTGTTATTTCAAGCTCGTTTATCATTTTCATTTTTGATTAGTGGAACGTGTACACGCAACCTCTTGAGTTTTCTTCTGGCTTTCCGCAGCGAGTAGTCTGTTGCTTCTAGTGGTGGTAGTTTACTAAGGTAGTCTTGGATTGATTGATTTTTGATTTGTTCTAATAGTTGTTTCACCTCTTTTGTTGCTCTGTTATATTTTTATACTATCCAAATCTTTTGATTGCTAAAATATTGTTTGTTGTACTATTCTCTCATTGCTACGCATTCCTATCAAAAGCAAAACTTTTTGTCCTAGTCGAGACAGCAGTTATAATAAACTTTGACTGCTACTTTCCTAACATTCCTTTCACCAGCAATAAGAAAAGGTATGTTTTTTTACCACTGTCTCTTTTCACTAATTTTTATTATTTACGGGTTATACTGCTATTGTATTGCTTGCGATAATTGAAGTCCCACTGCACTTACCTTGTTGAGTGAGTTGGAACTAGGACAATGATTAGAAAGCGCAAATTAAATTATTTTCTACATTTTGAATAATTTAATCTAGCAAAACATTTATAATTTATCCAAAAATCTCTTTTGATATTTCTAATAATTGTAATTTAGTTTGCAGAGGCCGTAGAAACAAAATAAATGACAAGGGGAAAGAACACAACATGAGATCGAAATGCCCACAGTGTACTAAAGATTATAAACACAGATATATTATGTTGAGACATTTAAGATTAGAGTGTGGAAAAGAACCTAGTTTCGGATGCAAATCTTGCACTTATAAATCGAAAAGGAAACATGACTTAATAGTACATATATTGAATGTACATGGTCAGGACCGCACCGTGCCAGATCTAAAAATGCGGCACTCTAAGGGGCCCGTGTAAGCACCTAAATCAAAATGTTATTTAAACCATTCAACGCTTTAATATATTGTTATGTTATTCGAATTTTGATGTAAAGCCTGTCCCAAAATTTACATAAGAAATAATTTTGGTAGAAAACATGAGTTTTTAAATAATAATTGTAAATTTTTTATTGATTCATAAAGTATACACTATAGGGTTATGTATGGAATAGCATATCGGATAAATGACCTCCACAGCATTGCAGGCATATATGCAGTCTTTGTCGAAATTTTCCAAGAACCTTTTGCATAAATGTGATTGAATTTCGTTCATACAGCTTTCAATTTCCTCTTTCAAGGCGTGGGCCCGTTGGTATAAAGCTTAGACTTCAAAAAATTTCAAAGACAAAGTCGAACGGCATTAAATCACAAGGTCTAGGCGGGCAATTCTAACTGTCAAAACGAGAAATTATACTACCAGGAAATGACTCATGCAGTAATTGCATTGTTTTTTGGGATTTATACAATACGGCACTGTCTCGTTGAAACCACATGTTGTTCACATTCATATCTTGCAATTTAGGTACAAAAAACTGGTTTATCATAGCGCGAGCGCAAGCACAATTAACTGTTTTTGCCTGACCAGTCGCGTTTTCAAAGAATAATAATCCATTGTTGCCTCCAGCCCAAAATCCGCACAAAAGCTGACATATTGTAGATGCATTTATTTCTCAACAATCACTCGTGGATTTTCTGGACTCTAAAAGCGACAATTTTGACTATTCACGAAGTCATAAAGATGAAAATGACCCTCATCGATGAAAATGATTTTGTTCGAAAACACAACATCCATAGTAGTGAGCTTCTCGAAATTTCCAATTCTTGACCATGGTACACAATTAATGTTCCTGTACTCTCAGCAACACTCTCACGAACTACTTCGATGTTTTGTGTTGAAGGATGACCAGAGTGTCTAAGATCACTAATAAATTCAGTCTTCATGAATTTTTTAATTAATCTCTTGACAGTTGATGAAGTTAAATTTTAATAAAATATTGCTTAACAATGGAAACACGTTATTCTTTTCTGTAGCGCTCCATTTTTAATAATCCTGAACTGGCAAATGTCAGACTAAGTTTTTTCCGTTTCAAAAATGTTAGGGCATAAATGACGCAAAATTCAAATCTTGCGTGAATTGTGGGACACCTTTTTTGATGCATGAGTTATCGCAGAATATTTAAATAAAATATATATTTAAAGGGCGGCATCATATTGAGAATACTAACCGCACGATCCTGTACATGGCATTGATTAAAGAATGTACTAGGTTTACGAAACTTTTTTTAAATACAGTCGAACCTTCATAAGTCGAACCTCGATAAGCCAAATTTTTGATAAATCGAACCTGTTTCTCTAGGACTTGCTTATTTCAACGTTAATAATTTTATATCGATAACTCGAATTTTTGATAACTCGAATTATTTTTAGTTTCCCTTCAACTTCGACTTATCGAGGTTTGACTGTATTATTATCCTTTAATTTTTGTAATTTGTTTTTAATTTTAAATAAAGAATTAATTTAATAATAAAAAGATAAATTATTTTAAAAATAATTTTTTATCTATGTTGGACATATGTCGATGAGGTTTTGTTGTATTATTTTTAGTCTAAAATTACAAATCAAGAATGTTTTAATACGGAAGAACTATTTTATTATCTTTTGTAGATTATGTGGTGCACATGGGTATAGTTGATCTTAAAATAATCCTTTAGCCATTTCTTCCGCACGTTTCGGAGAGAGAGCCCCTTTTTATTTGCCAGAGATGACTCATTGTTTTTACTAGAAATTTAACAATTTTTAACCATGCCCATAGGATGTAGCTGAAAATCGACTTTCCAAAGACTAGGATGGATTACGGAATAAGTTTTATGAACTGTAAAAGCAGTTAAAACTACACATATGTGTGTTTGCAAAGTGGTTCCAAAAGGGTTGTTCAAAGTATATGCCACACACGAAGTAAAATCTTTTGTAAGCAAAACAGATTTTGTGTTTGGTCAACTCATGCATGGTCCGTCTCACCCAGAAACTATGGGATAGATGACCCAACCTAACAATACCCTTAAACATTTTTGAAGTAAAATTGTTATATTTTTTGTTTTTTTTTGTTTGGTATGTACTTACTTTTAGATTTGGTATTATTTACAATAAAAAATTTTAACTTTGTAGTGTTATAAACTAATTTTTACCAAATCAAAGTAAAATAGTGCGCCATTTGTTCCGGAGTTACCCTATTTAAGCGGTGGACTGTTATAATTAGTTCTTGGTTTTTTGGTAAGTATTGCTTGCGATGATTGAAATCTCACTGCATACCATATGTTTGAGTGGGTCGGAACTACTGGTATTGGTTAGACAGTGCAAATATTTTCTACATTTTGAATAATAGAAACTAGTTAAACACTTCTAACGCATTCACAAATATTTTTGCTATATCTAATACTTGTAATTTAGTTTACAGAGATCATAGAGAGGATATATTTGACATGCCTATGGGTTGCTTTGAGGAAAGAAAACACAATGTGAGATGGAAATGTCCACAGTGTAGTAAAGATTATAAATATCGAAGTAGCATGTTGCGACATTTAAGATTAGAATGTGGAAAAGAACCAAGTTTTGGGTGCACAGATTGCACTTATAAATCGAAAAGAAAACATGACCTAACAGTACACATGTTAAACGTACATGGCCACGAGCATGCCGTGCTAGAATTGAAGGAAGCGGCACCGTAAGGAAGCGGTTTAAGCACCGAAATCAAAATAGAATTTGAACCATTAAATAATAAAAAATCTTTACGCAATGTTATTGTTTATTATCTATGTTATTCTAATATTTATGTCTAGGACTAACGTTTTTTCCAAGGTTATTTTAAAGGAAAAACATTTAAAGGGCGATATTTTCATGACTTGCATCATACTGAGAAAATCTATCGCACGGGCCTGTACATAGAATTGATTAAAGAATATAATTACTGGGTTTAACAACCGTATTTTCTTAAAATATGTGTTCGTATCTTAATTTTTGTATTTTGTAGTTTTTAAATAAAACTATTACATTTTATAATTGAAACTTTTAGTACGTATTCTTAACTCTGTTTTAGTGGAATGAAAACTAACTTAAATATTAGCACATTGACCTACTGATTATTAAATTTACTTACAGTTCTAATTCACTAAAATAATTGATTTACACTCGTATATTTATATCAAATATTTATATACACAGCCTTATCGCGCCTACCTTGACGTTCACCGAGCGGAGTTAAGAGCGTCGACACTCACGAACAACTGAGTCTTAAACTAAAGTTGGAAGCGAACGCTTCCTTTAAATACGTGCTGTGATATCAGTTATAGTGCTTCCAGATTATTCGAGATACGTCTCATCTACAGCGATATGATTATTTCAAGGTAATGCAAATAGAAATTTCTAGAACGTGCGTTTTGAGAGATTAATGAGATACATTCGCTTACTTATTATCTCACGTTCGATTAAATATCTCGCGTTTGATTGAGTAAATCTATCGCAGTCGATGCATTCATTCTTCGCGTTTGCTACAATACATTTATCAGAGACGGATTTGAAAACGCTTAAATACAGAATTATTAACTATGTACAATGACAGAATGGGGCAGCTACTTCAGCATGAATTTGAATTAAATTATTATTTTTGATTGCTATCGTTTACAATGTAAAAATACATTCCAACATTATTTAAGTTTGTCCAAACAATAACTTTTTTTTTGATCGAGACAACAGTAATAGTGCCACTTTCAAGTGTTCAAGTGCCGCTTTCCCAACGTTCTTTTCACTATCAATATGAAATAGTTTATTTTTTATGCACTGTCCCTTTTCACTAGTTCTAAATATTTATGCGTTTAGACTACTGTATTTAGTTATTGGTTTCCTTGGTAAATATATATTGCGATAATGAAAATCTCCCTACACTTATCTAGTTTTTAAGCGAGTCGGAACTACTGACATTAGTTAGCGAATATAAATCAAATTGTTTTCTACATTTTGAATAATTGAAACTATTAAAACACTTCAAATGCATTCATAAATATCTTTTTATATTTCTAATAATTTTAATTTAGTTTACAGAGTCCGTAGAAAGGAAATAAATAACAAGCATATGAGTTATTCTAAAGAAAAGAAACGCAATAAGAGATGGAAATGCCGATTGTGTAATAATGATTATAAATATCGACGTGATATGTTGAGGCATGCAAGAGTGGAATGTGGAAAAGAACCTAGTTTTTTGTGCAACAATTGCACTTATAAATCGAAAAGGAAATATAACTTATCTTTACACATGGTAAATGTACATGGCCAGGACCGTACCGGGCTACTATCCAAATAAGCGGCACTGTATGGGAGCGGCTTAAGTAATAAAATCAAAATACAATTTAAACCATTCGATAATTAAAAATCTGTACACAACGCTATTCTATAATGTCTATGTTATTCCTATATGGATGTACCATATGACGTCTGTGTGAGCGCTGGTTATTTTAAAGGAATATTATTTAAAGGGCGGTATCTTCTGAGAAAATCTAGTGCAATAACATTGATTAAAGAATGTTATTACTATATTTAACAAACTTTCTTCTATATATTTATATCTTCTAATTTTTGTATTTGGTGGGTTTTAAATAAAACTAGTACTTTTTAAAAGTGAACCTTTTTGTATGTATGTATGTATGCTTAATATAGATTAAGCCGAACGAAAAGCTGTAATTCTTTAAGCATTATTATCTCTTTTTAGAAGCAACCACATTGATTTATTTTTATATTACGTAATTTTTTGATTGATAAAATAGTTGTTGATTGTACGTTTTTCTCATACCTACGCATTGCTATGAAAAACACAAATTTTCTCCTGATCGAGGCAACGGTAATGGTAACCTTCAACTGCCACTTTCCTAACGTTCCTTTCACTATCAAGAAGAAATGGCATATTTTATATCTAGTGTCTCCTTTCACTAATCCTTATTTGAATATTTGCGGGACAGATGGGCCACCTGGCGAGATGGCCCAGTAAAATATCTATTTTACTATTTGAATTTTGCAACTGCTTTCGTTGCAGACTAATAAGTAAATAGGTAAATTATTATGAAAATAATTTTTTATCTGTGTTGTAAATATTTTGAAGAGGTTTTGTTGTATTATGTTTAGACTAAACTTACCAATCAAGAAAGTTCTAATATGGAAGAAATGTTTTGAAGATTATGTAGTACACATGGGTACAGTTGATCTTTATTTCAGTTTGAAATAATCTGTTAACCATTTCTTCCGCAAGTTTGGGAGAGATGGTTTATTATTTTTATTGAAAAGTTGATATACTTTTACTATTCCCATCGGAAATAGGGGGAAATCTACTTCTCAAAGCTAGGATGAACTACGTTACAACTTTTATAGACTGCAGAAGCAGTTGAAACTGGTTTTATTAACATGGTTCGAAAAGAATTGTGACAAGTTTATTGTAACGAGCCTGCTAGCGACCTCTATTGACTGGTTGGCCAGCTCGGGCGTTCGGGTATATTCTAGAGATGGCATCGTGGCGGAATATCCTAGAAGTTCGAGAATATCTGCGAAACATCGTCTTTGGGTCTATATAAGGCGAATGGAGTGCACCGTAAGTCAGTCTCGGTGGGACACTCGATCGACGAGAGTCTTCGAATGAGTCTCCTCACTGGAGTGCTTGGGGAAGAGTTTGAATCTTCGAAGTTAATGCGGGCAACAGTGTAGATAAATAATTAAGTGTGAAAATAAATAAGTTAAGTGTACAAATAAGTTAGTTGAGTGTATAAATAAATTATTTAGCAAGTAAACAATATTTAAGCTAGGTTAATGATAAGTGTTAATTAATTATTTAATAAATAAGTTACTATTAGTGTAAATGAATTACCGAAGTTTTAATATTCACAACCCTAGTTCTAACCCCCAGCGAACACGTTACAATATGAATTTGTGCCACACATGTGGTAAAGTTTTTGTGTTGGGTCAACTCATTCTAAATACAAGGGCCATCTTCGCCCGGATATGGGTTAGATAGGCCAATCCAAATATTCCGTTAAACTCTTTTTTAAGAAATATTATTGCATATTTTTGATTCAGTAAGTAGGGGGAAAGTGGCATGAAACAGCCAGTTTTAAAAAAAGGGATAAATAATATAGAAGGACATAAATAAATCGAATTTTTTTTTTAAATCTGTAATTGTTCATGCATTTATGTACGTAATGTCATAAAACATTTTTCAAAATTAACGATATTTTTCGACTTCTAATCATTTATAAATAAAATAAAATTTGGCTTTTTCATAACCTATAGGTATTGAAACAGCCAACCCAATTTTTCAAAAAGCCATGTTCTTATTACAAGATTAAAACTGCACATTAACGAAGATATTATTTAATAATAATCTTAAGCTATAATTTTAGATCTTATATAATTATAAAACGTTTTAAATAACGCAAACTCTCGATAAAATATTTACTTACATAAATCTAAGAAACTGTCAAAAAATTTGACGTTTGAGATCAATCATTGCAAAACTTAAAAACGTTTTTAGCAAAAATAATGCAATTTCCTTTTACGCCACAGGATTTATATGCCCAATCATTACAATTTTGCATCGGTACCACTCTTGATTGCTGTTACTACAATTATTATTGCATTTTATGCAATTAAAAGGTGGCTTTTTCATTACACTGCAGTCCGGCTATTTCAAAACATATTCTCTCAAGAAACAAAATCTCGAAAATTACTATGAAATCAAAGATTAGTCTACAAAATATATACGTTATTAGAAGGCCTAATATATCTATAAAATTATAGTGTAATCATATTATTATTAGTTTTGTCCGTATAGGCGTTAGAAAACAAATAAACTGAACTCAAAACCTTACTTTTTGACGACAAAATCTTGAATACGTCTTATCGGCGCCGTTTATTGACGGTAAACGGTGAAATTTTTGTGGGGGATATCTGGCTAGTGTTGCTATCTCAAAATAATAATACATGAACGATTCGTATGAAAACTACCGCGTAATTGATAATAGCTTTTTCAAAACTTGGCTGTTTCATGCCACTTTCCCCCTACTTTTAAGTTTGGTGTTGTCAATCAAAAGTTTCAAATTTGTAGTGTTATAAACTAATTCTTACTAAATATAATTTAAAAGTATGGCATTTGTCCCGGACTTACCCTATTTACGACTTAAGATGTTATGTTTAGTTCTTGGTGGCGATGATTGAAATCTCACTGTACTTACCTTGTTTTTGAGTAGGTTAAAACTACTGACATTGACTAGGGAGCACAAATCATATTACTTTTTACATTTTAAATAATAGAAACTAGTTAAATACCTATAATGCATGCCCAAATGTTTTTGATATTTCTAATAATTGTAATTTAGTTTGCAGAGGCCATAAAGGAGAAATTTGTGACATGCCTATGGGTTGTTTTGAGGAAACAAAACGCAGTAAGAGATCGAAATGTCCACAGTGTAATAAAGATTACAAGTATCGAAGTAGTATGTTGAGGCATTTAAAATTAGAGTGTGGAAAAGGACCAAGTTTTGGGTGCACAGCTTGCAGTTATAAATCGAAAAGGAAACATCACTTAACGGTACACATGTTACACGTACATGGCCAGGAGCATGCCGTATTAGAATTAAAAGAGTCACCACGCTAAGGAAGCAGCTTAAGCGCCGACGTCAAAATACAATTTGAACCATTAAATAATTTAAAATCTTTAGATAATGCTATTCTATATTGTCTATGTTACACCGATATTAATGTCTACGACTTATGGTTTATCTCAGGTTATTTTAAAGAAACAACTTTTAAAGGGTACATTTCCGAGAAATCTACCGCACCGTCTTGTAAGTACATGGACTTGGTTAAAGAATGTAATTCCTAGGTTCTATAACCTTATTTTGTTTAAATATTAATTCATACACGGAGAAAATATCGTTATAATAACCATACGAATCCCTATTATAGCTATCCGTTGGATAGTTATCTTTCACAGGATACGCCGTATAGCTAATTTAGCTATCCAGAGTTTCTATTGCGGATCGTTATAGTAACGATCCGTATTACTGTTTTAGACATTCAAAAGATTCTTATCATAGTGATTTAACGGATATGCACGGAGAACAAAATATCGTTATAATAACCATACGTATCCCTATTATAGCTTCAAATCCTCAAATTAACTATCCAGTTACCTACACGACGGATACTGCACACGTTCACGAGAGCTTTTCGTTTGAACGCTTGAATCAAATAAATGAATCCTTATTATAAGTATACTATGGAGAGCTGTTTTGATCATACTATGGATTGTCAAATTGACTTAGAAATATCGTTAAATTAGACATTCGAATCCTTGTCAGAACAATACGTCAATTGGGTATCAACCCTTTTGGATTTTAAAAGTTGATTTTTTCAAAAAGTACTAAATCTTGTGATGTCGTGACATAATTATCATTGTCCTAGAATAAAATCTACGAAAATAAAATTGTAAAATTGATAATTTTGTAAAAGCTCAGCTTTGACCTCAAAAATCCATGTGGAGGAAAAATAAAATCTGAAATTTTCAGAATATGTAGTTCATATCTTCGTTAATAAAGTCTAATTAGTGATTCTGTTATTTTCACCTCTTTAGAAATTTTTTTAAAGTGCTACTTTTACACATAAATATGAAAATAATCTGGAAGTTTGATAATTTATAAAAGTTTTCTAACTTATTTAAACTATTAGAATTATGTCAATTTATGATAAAAATAATCAAAAAAAAATCAAAATTTTCAAATTCTGTTATTTATTAAAATAATATAATAACAATAAAAACACACGATCCTATCATTGTTTTATCCCCATCTCAAATAATAAATTAAAAGTGTGACGATATTCTAGCTCAGAAAATCTCAAGATAGTAAAAGTTTGCAATGAAAATAAACAATTTCTGCATATATATATTTTTTTGATAAATACCAGAGTTTAAAAAATTTTGACTTTTATTTGATTATTTTTATCATAAATTGACATAATACTAATAGTTTAAATAGATTTTAAAACATCTACAAATTATCAAAGTCCGAGATTATTTTCATATTTATTTGTAAAAGTAGCACTTTAAAAAAAAATCATATTTCCTAAAGATGTAAAAATAACAGAATGGCACTAATTGGACCTCATTAACAAAGATATGGACTACATATTCTGAAAATTTCAGATTTTTATTTTTCCTCCACATGGATTTTTGAGGTCAAAGTTGAGCTTTTTTCAAAATTATCAATTTTCACAATTTTATTTTTCGTAGATTTTATTCTAGGACAATGATAATTATGTCACGACATCACAAGAGTTAGTACTTTATTGTAAAATAAAATCAACCCTTAATATGCAAAAGGGTTGACACAGCGTTCAATCAAATATTCTAAAAATGAGAAAAAATTGTGAAAATTTCGGATGGTCACCATCTTGTTCCTAATTGTTTTAATTCAATTTTTGTATTATATAAAATGCACATTTATAACCCTTTCAAATAAAGTAACAACCAGTTCTAAATAAAACTAGAGCCCATTATGTACAAGTATGAAATTGACTCAATTTTGAATTCGGATGCGTACTGATCAGAAGTTATACAATAAAAAATAAATGATGGTGGTTTAACATTTTGGCACCACAAAGATCGTCTACAATTTTTATATTAAATTAAAAATCATGCGGCACACCCATTTGTTGATTTCATATGGAATGACCCTGTTTGTATATTTTTAGGAAATCAAACACACGTTTTTGCAAAATACGTATTCTGAATAAAATTTATTTACATAACATAATTAGGTAATAAATAGAACTAAAATAAAACTTATTAACAAATTAATAAAATAAATTGCGTTTAGTAGTTTGTGTAGTACCCATTTGCAGCTATACATTGTAAAAGTCTTCCTGCATTCCATCCACCATTCTCTGGCAATAATGTAACTCGAATATCGATAATTTAATTCAATGGTGACTTCTATTCAAATGAGGTTTAATACATACTCGTAATAATTCAAATAAAATCAATTAATGTAAAAATTATGGGTCCATAATAAAAAAAACAAACTAGATTCTAATAATTTTCAAATGAATAGTTATGGTATTTATGTCCCAACTGCAGATAGACATATCAAACAATGCTTTAGAAAAAACATTAATAAGGGTAATATTAACAATTTAAGAGGAAGCGTGGTGCAAGTGGTTTAGTGTTTGGGCTGCTTTGCTAGCGAGGTGGATTCGAAGTGGTTCGAATCCCCGCGCCGACCATCGAAAATTTCACGCTCCTCTTCTCTTCGCAAGGCTGAGCACCTGGCAAGAGTAAAACTGCTCAAAATTTCCTTAGAAATTGCCGTGGTTCGCAATCCACGTAAAACAGTAGGTGCCTTGAATCTTTGAAACACTACAACATTCACAACAAAGTTTCAAGCGGGGAAAACGCCTAAACCTGATACAGGTATAAAAAGGCGCCAACAACAACAATATTAACAATTTAAAATTAATCTGAATTTGTTCTATTTTAAAATGCTGGCAATGCAGTTATAAGAATTTTAACAGCGAAATGAGCTGCCAATCGTTAGAGTATCCGAAAATTGTTAACAAATTTACAATTCAGTTAATTTTAGTATTTAAATATTAACTCTTATGTGAAGAGTTATAATAATAATTTTCGATAGGATATATTTGCTTAGAAATGGAAAAGAAAATCTTTTATAGAAAACTTCACTAATTAATTCCTGAAATCAAAATTGCATAGTTCTATTTTCAGTTATGTTAAATATTCTTAATATATACACAAACTAACTTATATGGAATTTAAAAGAAAGACATGGATTTTAACACAAGGTATATGCGTAGAAAAGAATAATTACATTATTTTGTAATGATAAAATTATCTTGTATTAACTTTCATTTATATTAAAATATTTTTTTCTTATGGGTGAAAGATAAAAGTGTATTGTTAATCTGTAAAAGTGAATACCACCATCATGTGTAGGATTGTAAAATAATAACGGAGAGTTGAAGTTGAAACTAGCGTTTTCTTTATTATTCTCCACGTCGGACACGAACGATCCGTCCGCTCCAAACCAAGGGACATTACTAAATGGTGTATTACATGGCCAGGAGCATGCGTATTAAATTAAAAGAGTCACCACGCTAAGGAAGCAGCTTAAGCGCCGACGTCAAAATACAATTTGAACCATTAAATAATTTAAAATCTTTAGATAATGCTATTCTATATTGTCTATGTTACACCGATATTAATGTCTACGACTTATGGTTTATCTCAGGTTATTTTAAAGAAACAACTTTTAAAGGGTACATTTCGAGAAATCTACCGCACCGTCTTGTAAGTACATGGACTTGGTTAAAGAATGTAATTCCTAGGTTCTATAACCTTATTTTGTTTAAATATTAATTCATACACGGAGAAAAAAATATCGTTATAATAACCATACGAATCCCTATTATAGCTATCCGTTGGATAGTTATCTTTCACAGGATACGCCGTATAGCTAATTTAGCTATCCAGAGTTTCCCTATTGCGGATCGTTATAGTAACGATCCGTATTACTGTTTTAGACATTCAAAGATTCTTATCATAGTGATTTAACGGATATGCACGGAGAACAAAATATCGTTATAATAACCATACGTATCCCTATTATAGCTTCAAATCCTCAAATTAACTATCCAGTTACCTACACGACGGATACTGCACACGTTCACGAGAGCTTTTCGTTTGAACGCTTGAATCAAATAAATGAATCCTTATTATAAGTATACTATGGAGAGCTGTTTTGATCATACTATGGATTGTCAAATTGACTTATAAATATCGTTAAATTAGACATTCGAATCCTTGTCAGAACAATACGTCAATTGGGTATACGTTAGATAGTTATATTAAGGATATTTTTTTCTCTGTGTAACTTAATGTTTGTATTTTTAGTTTTTAAATAAAACTATTAGACAGATATGGTAACTTTTGATTGCTACTTTCAGAATCCTTTCACTGACAATATGAAATAGTTTATTATTTATTAACTGTCCTATTTCACTAATTTAATATTTAAGCGTTTGGACCGATATATTTCGTTCTTGGTTTCTTTTTGGTAAATATTGCTGTCGATAATCGAAATCTCGCCGCAATTACCTTGTTTTTGAATGAGTCCGAACTACTCATAGTGATTACAGAGCACCAATAAAATTATTTTTTATATTTTGAATAATTGAAGCTACAGGGTGTCCAGACGCTTACTCCCAAAGTTATTTTCTTGTTGAATAAAAACTATTAGACATACCAAAATTATTTTAACATAGATGGAGTTATAAAAGTAGGGAATTTTTTTTTACATTTGTTTTTGCTGTCACATCACACACACAATGACCACTGCAAGGACAACATATACTACTGACCAAAGAGTCGCCATTGTCCGATTGTGGTATATTTCTGGTAAAATGCCACATATACTCTTAGAGCATACCGCAGCCAAGTGGATCACCACACAACTCTGTCCACGAAAACAATTAAAACGTAAATATTCAAATTTACATTTTAACCTAAAATTTAGGTTAAATAAAATTTCAAATTTTTATGTTTATTTTGTTTTTAATTAGTTTCATGGATAAGTTTAAGAGAACAGGCAATATTTTAAAAATATTATAAAAATACACAGCCCAATGTTGAGCCAACTGTGGCCACCATTTTTACAATAAAGTACTAAATCTTGTGATGTCGTGACATAATTATCATTGTCCTAGAATAAAATCTACGAAAATAAAATTGTAAAATTGATAATTTTGTAAAAGCTCAGCTTTGACCTCAAAAAATCCATGTGGAGGAAAAAATAAAAATCTGAAATTTTCAGAATATGTAGTTCATATCTTCGTTAATAAAGTCTAATTAGTGCCATTCTGTTATTTTCACCTCTTTAGAAATTTTTTTTTTAAAGTGCTACTTTTACACATAAATATGAAAATAATCTGGAAGTTTGATAATTTATAAAAGTTTTCTAACTTATTTAAACTATTAGAATTATGTCAATTTATGATAAAAATAATCAAATAAAAATCAAAATTTTCAAATTCTGTTATTTATTAAAAATAATATAATAACAATAAAAAACACACGATCCTATCATTGTTTTATCCCCATCTCAAATAATAAATTAAAAGTGTGACAATATTCTAGCTCAGAAAATCTCAAGATAGTAAAAGTTTGCAATGAAAATAAACAATTTCTGCATATATATATTTTTTTGATAAATACCAGAGTTTAAAAAATTTTGACTTTTATTTGATTATTTTTATCATAAATTGACATAATACTAATAGTTTAAATAGATTTTAAAACATCTACAAATTATCAAAGTCCGAGATTATTTTCATATTTATTTGTAAAAGTAGCACTTTAAAAAAATCATATTTCCTAAAGATGTAAAAATAACAGAATGGCACTAATTGGACCTCATTAACAAAGATATGGACTACATATTCTGAAAATTTCAGATTTTTATTTTTCCTCCACATGGATTTTTTTGAGGTCAAAGTTGAGCTTTTTTCAAAATTATCAATTTTCACAATTTTATTTTTCGTAGATTTTATTCTAGGACAATGATAATTATGTCACGACATCACAAGAGTTAGTACTTTATTGTAAAATAAAATCAACCCTTAATATGCAAAAGGGTTGACACAGCGTTCAATCAAATATTCTAAAAATGAGAAAAAATTGTGAAAATTTCGGATGGTCACCATCTTGTTCCTAATTGTTTTAATTCAATTTTTTTGTATTATATAAAATGCACATTTATAACCCTTTCAAATAAAGTAACAACCAGTTCTAAATAAAACTAGAGCCCATTATGTACAAGTATGAAATTGACTCAATTTTGAATTCGGATGCGTACTGATCAGAGTTATACAATAAAAAATAAATGATGGTGGTTTAACATTTTGGCACCACAAAGATCGTCTACAATTTTTATATTAAAATTAAAAATCATGCGGCACACCCATTTGTTGATTTCATATGGAATGACCCTGTTTGTATATTTTTAGGAAATCAAACACACGTTTTTGCAAAATACGTATTCTGAATAAAATTTATTTACATAACATAATTAGATAATAAATAGAACTAAAATAAAACTTATTAACAAATTAATAAAATAAATTGCGTTTAGTAGTTTGTGTAGTACCCATTTGCAGCTATACATTGTAAAAGTCTTCCTGCATTCCATCCACCATTCTCTGGCAATAATGTAACTCGAATATCGATAATTTAATTCAATGGTGACTTCTATTCAAATGAGGTTTAATACATACTCGTAATAATTCAAATAAAATCAATTAATGTAAAAATTATGGGTCCATAATAAAAAAAAAACAAACTAGATTCTAATAATTTTCAAATGAATAGTTATGGTATTTATGTCCCAACTGCAGATAGACATATCAAACAATGCTTTAGAAAAAACATTAATAAGGGTAATATTAACAATTTAAGAGGAAGCGTGGTGCAAGTGGTTTAGTGTTTGGGCTGCTTTGCTAGCGAGGTGGATTCGAAGTGGTTCGAATCCCGCGCCGATCATCGAAAATTTCACGCTCCTCTTCTCTTCGCAAGGCTGAGCACCTGGCAAGAGTAAAACTGCTCAAAATTTCCTTAGAAATTGCCGTGGTTCGCAATCCACGTAAAACAGTAGGTGCCTTGAATCTTTGAAACACTACAACATTCACAACAAAGTTTCAAGCGGGGAAAACGCCTAAACCTGATACAGGTATAAAAAGGCGCCAACAACAACAATATTAACAATTTAAAATTAATCTGAATTTGTTCTATTTTAAAATGCTGGCAATGCAGTTATAAGAATTTTAACAGCGAAATGAGCTGCCAATCGTTAGAGTATCCGAAAATTGTTAACAAATTTACAATTCAGTTAATTTTAGTATTTAAATATTAACTCTTATGTGAAGAGTTATAATAATAATTTTCGATAGGATATATTTGCTTAGAAATGGAAAAGAAAATCTTTTATAGAAAACTTCACTAATTAATTCCTGAAATCAAAATTGCATAGTTCTATTTTCAGTTATGTTAAATATTCTTAATATATACACAAACTAACTTATATGGAATTTAAAAGAAAGACATGGATTTTTAACACAAGGTATATGCGTAGAAAAGAATAATTACATTATTTTGTAATGATAAAATTATCTTGTATTAACTTTCATTTATATTAAAATATTTTTTTTCTTATGGGTGAAAGATAAAAAGTGTATTGTTAATCTGTAAAAAGTGAATACCACCATCATGTGTAGGATTGTAAAATAATAACGGAGAGTTGAAGTTGAAACTAGCGTTTTCTTTATTATTCTCCACGTCGGACACGAACGATCCGTCCGCTCCAAACCAAGGGACATTACTAAATGGTGTGAGTGTACATGGCCAGGAGCATGCCGTATTAGAATTAAAAGAGTCACCACGCTAAGGAAGCAGCTTAAGCGCCGACGTCAAAATACAATTTGAACCATTAAATAATTTAAAATCTTTAGATAATGCTATTCTATATTGTCTATGTTACACCGATATTAATGTCTACGACTTATGGTTTATCTCAGGTTATTTTAAAGAAACAACTTTTAAAGGGTACATTTCCGAGAAATCTACCGCACCGTCTTGTAAGTACATGGACTTGGTTAAAGAATGTAATTCCTAGGTTCTATAACCTTATTTTGTTTAAATATTAATTCATACACGGAGAAAAAAATATCGTTATAATAACCATACGAATCCCTATTATAGCTATCCGTTGGATAGTTATCTTTCACAGGATACGCCGTATAGCTAATTTAGCTATCCAGAGTTTCCCTATTGCGGATCGTTATAGTAACGATCCGTATTACTGTTTTAGACATTCAAAAGATTCTTATCATAGTGATTTAACGGATATGCACGGAGAACAAAATATCGTTATAATAACCATACGTATCCCTATTATAGCTTCAAATCCTCAAATTAACTATCCAGTTACCTACACGACGGATACTGCACACGTTCACGAGAGCTTTTCGTTTGAACGCTTGAATCAAATAAATGAATCCTTATTATAAGTATACTATGGAGAGCTGTTTTGATCATACTATGGATTGTCAAATTGACTTAGAAATATCGTTAAATTAGACATTCGAATCCTTGTCAGAACAATACGTCAATTGGGTATACGTTAGATAGTTATATTAAGGATATTTTTTTCTCTGTGTAACTTAATGTTTGTATTTTTAGTTTTTAAATAAAACTATTAGACAGATATGGTAACTTTTGATTGCTACTTTCAGAATCCTTTCACTGACAATATGAAATAGTTTATTATTTATTAACTGTCCTATTTCACTAATTTAATATTTAAGCGTTTGGACCGATATATTTCGTTCTTGGTTTCTTTTTGGTAAATATTGCTGTCGATAATCGAAATCTCGCCGCAATTACCTTGTTTTTGAATGAGTCCGAACTACTCATAGTGATTACAGAGCACCAATAAAATTATTTTTTATATTTTGAATAATTGAAGCTACAGGGTGTCCAGACGCTTACTCCCAAAGTTATTTTCTTGTTGAATAAAAACTATTAGACATACCAAAATTATTTTAACATAGATGGAGTTATAAAAGTAGGGAATTTTTTTTTACATTTGTTTTTGCTGTCACATCACACACACAATGACCACTGCAAAGACAACATATACTACTGACCAAAGAGTCGCCATTGTCCGATTGTGGTATATTTCTGGTAAAAATGCCACATATACTCTTAGAGCATACCGCAGCCAAGTGGATCACCACACAACTCTGTCCACGAAAACAATTAAAACGTAAATATTCAAATTTACATTTTAACCTAAAATTTAGGTTAAATAAAATTTTCAAATTTTTATGTTTATTTTGTTTTTTTAATTAGTTTCATGGATAAGTTTAAGAGAACAGGCAATATTTTAAAAATATTATAAAAATACACAGTCAATGTTGAGCCAACTGTGGCCACCTCTGAGAACGCTGAGCGGGTGATGAAACTATTCGCTGAGGGACCGAGTACTTGACTCAGGCGGGCAGAACAGTCTTTGGATATCTCCAAATCAACTATCCATAATATTTTACGGAAAAACCTGGAGAAGTTTCCCTATAAAATCCAAATTATGCAAGCCTTTGGACCCAACAGTTTAACCCGATGCTAAGCTTCGTCACGTTATCCTTAAAGGAGGGGGACATTTTGAAAATTAAATTTATTAAAATAAATTTCCCATCTTTTGTCTAGAAAATGCTTTTTATTTGATTAAATTATATTTAATAGTTGTCTAGATATTAAAAAATGAAGTTGGGAGTAAGCGTCTGGACACCCTGTATTAAAATACTTATAATTTATCCACAAATACCTTTTGATAATATATATAATTGTAATTGAGTTTTCAGAGGCCGTAAAGGGAAACAAATGACAAGCAGATGGGTTATTTTAAGGGATCAAAAAATAACAAGAGATGTCCACAGTGTTCTAAAGTTTATAAATATTGATATAATATGTTGAGACATTTAAGATTAGAATGTGGAAAAGAACCAAGTTTTGTGTCTCATAATTGCACTTTTAAATCAAAATGGAAACATATCTTAAAACTACACATAATTAGCGTACATGGCCAGAAGTATCCTATGGTGTGACCCGAAGAGACGGCAGTGTATACTGAGAAAATCTACCGCATGGTCCTTTACATGACATTGGTTAAAGAATGTAATTACTAGGTTCTATAATCTTATTTTCATTAAATTTTAATTCATAACTTCATGTTTGTATTTTTAGTTTTTAAATAAAACTATTAGACAGTTATGGTAACTTTTGAGTGCTACCTTCACAATCCTTTCACTAACAATATGAAAGGGTATATTTTTTATTAACTGTCCATTTTCACTAATCTTTAATATTTAAGCGTTTGGACCGTTATATTTCGTTCTTGGTTTTTTTTTGATAATTATTGGGGGCGATAATCGAAATCTCGCCACAGTTACCGTGTTTTTGGAATGAGCCAGATCTACTCATAATGATTACAGAGCACAGATCAAATTCTTTTCTATGTTTTGAATAATTGAAACTATTAAAACACTTATAATTAATCGACAAATACTTTTTGATAATTTATATAATTGTAATTTAGTTTTCAGAGGCCGTACAAAGGAAACAAATGATAAGCCGATGGATTATTTTAAGGGAAGAAAAAATAATAAGATATGTCCACAGTGTTCTAAAGTTTATAAATATCGATATAATATGTTGAGACATTTAAGATTAGAATGTGGAAAAGAACCTAGTCTTGGGTGCAAATATTGCACTTATAAATCGAAAAGGAGCCATAACTTAAAACTACACATTATTAACGTACATGGTCGAAAGCATAGTATGGTGTGATCCGAAGAGACGGCAGTGTAAGTGGGCGGCTCAAGCAGCGAAATCAAAAAACAATTTGATCCATTTAGTAATTAAAAGTCTTTACACAATCTTAAAAATATATGCCCAGGACCATGCCGTGAAATGATCCAAAAAGGCGGTACTGTAAGGGGGCAACTTAAGTAGAAAATGATAATACAATTTGAAGCATTCTTTACATAACGCTCTTCTATATTGTCTAATATAATATATAATATATAATATAGCATATAATAATATTGAAGTACATGACGTATGAGTTTTTCCAGGTTATATTAATGACATAGTATTTAAAGGGCGGCATAACACTGACAAGGGGTAGGCACGAGGTCGTAAATTCATTTGGAGATGAAATTATATATATAAGTAGCACACCTTTAGAGTAAATCACCTCTTAACTAAGAAAGCGCAATAGCCAGTCAATTTTGAGAAAAAGGCCTTTAAAAATTCCATAACGCTTATATATTAATAAGTTTTTACTTTATAAAAACGCCCCAGTAGCTCAGCGCAGAGCGTGATAACCTACGACCCAGTAGTTCTGAGTTCTAAACTCGGTCTCGCTTGTTTATTTTTTCAAATTAATTATTTTTAAACAAATCTATTATTTATAATTATCATTAATTTAATAGAAAAAAAATTGTTATTTAAAAAAAAAGCTTAAGTATTACAATTTATTTAAAATAAAGAGTAATAATTTAATTTTTCAAAATACAAAATAATAGGTAAGTATAATAATAATAATTGTTATAAATAGCGCTTATAATTAGTAAAAAGTTTACGTTGTGTTGTTATGCCATTTTACAAATATTTTAGATTACATACAAGAATCAGAATGATAATTGTCATAAAAACATTGAAAATAATAAATTTTATCACATCTAAAACAATTAATAAAAGACGACTGCTTGCAAGAGCAATGTTATTTAAGCAAATCGATTGGGAAACAAACTTCATTAACATTTAAGAAGATTTCTCTATATTCCGAAAGCTGAGCAGCGTACCAAGCATATCGAATCATTTTATCATTGTATATTTTAAATATTCTGTAATACTTAAAGCCTTTTTTTTAAATAACAATTTTTTTGATAATAAATTAATGATAATTGTAAATAATATATTTGTTTAAAAATAATTAATTTGAAAAAAAAATAAGCGAGACCGAGTTTAGAACTCAGAACTGCTGGGTCGTAGGCAAGCACGCTCTGCGCTGAGCTACTGGGACGTTTTTATAATGTAAAGATTTATTAGGAGGTATATAAGCGTTACGGAATTTTTAAAGGCATTTTTATCAAAATTGACTCACCATTGCGCTTTCTTATTTTAAGGGGCGATTACTCTAAAGGTGGTCTACAAATATACCGAGTTTCATCCCGAAATGAATTTTCTACTTCGTGCCTACCCCTTGTGAGTAAATCTACCGCACGACCGTCAACATGGCACTGATTAGAGAACATTATTATTAGATTTAGCAATATTTTTTTGAAAATATTCGTTCATATCTTTTAATTTTTGTATTTTGCAGTTAAATTCGCCGCAGTTACCTTGTTTTTGAATGAGTCAGAACTATTCATAGTGATTACAGAGCACAAATAAAATTATTTTCTATATTTTGAATAATTGAAGCTATTACTTATAATTTATCCACAAATACCTTTTAAGAATTTATATAATTGTAATTTAGTTTTCAGAGGCCGTACAAAGGAAACAAATGATAAGCCGATGTATTATTTTAAGGGAAGAAAAAATAATAAGAGATGTCCACAGTGTTCTAAAGTTTATAAATATCGGTCTAATATGTTGAGATATTTAAGATTAGAATGTGGAAAAGAACCAAGTTTTGGGTGCCATAAATGCGCTTATAAATCAAAAATGAGACATAACTTAAAACTACACATTATTAACGCACATGGCTTGAAGTATATCTATACTATGGTGTGATCCGAAGGGACGGCAGTGTAAGTGGGCGGCTTAAACAGGGAAATCCAAAAACAATTTAAACCATTTAGTAATTAAAAATCTTTACACAATGCTATTCTATATTTTTTATGTTATTCAGCTATTAATGTTTACGACGTATTATTTATCGCAGATTATTTTAAAGAAAAAACGTGTAACATTTCCAACACTTGCATTATACTGAGAAAATCTACCGCATGGTCCTTTACATGACATTGGTTAAAGAATGTCATTATTAGGTTTAATAACATTATTTTTATTAAATACTGATACATATTTTAATTTTTGTATTTTGTAGTTAAATTTATATAGAATAATATATTATTTTTTACCTATAATTGGAACTTTTAGTTGATAGGGTAAGTCCAGGAAAGATTGTAAATTTTCAATAAATGTTATAAAAAAAATCGGTTGTTTTATTTCCCGTTACAGAACGAACTAGAAGTTCGCTTTAATAAAGCATATAAATATTATTAAAACATTAACATCGGACCAATTAAATACAATATTTTTAATTTTGTGTAGAAGATGACGATGTATTAGGGTGAACCATAAGTCTTTTCCGATTTTCTATGTCTTTTTGTTTAATGGTTTTTCTACCAAATAAAAATGTTTTATATACATGTATTATATATCATTCGAAAGCTCTTGAAATGCTTTATCATAATATATATTCAAATTTGTAATTAATCTTTTACTTCAAATTTTGTAGCTTTTAAAACAATCATAAAAAAATGCAAAGATCGTGTCTTTTTACGTAATTACTGGAAACAAGGCTTCAACGCAACTGCAGCAGCAAAGAAGACATGTGAAGTTGAAGATGACAGTGTGATCTCGGATCATACTAAGCGAAATTGGTTTAAAAAATTCGACAACGGCGACAATGGTCTCGGACACAAGACACGCTTAGACCGACCTACGACTGTGGATTCCGAAGAAATTCGTGAGGCAATTAACACAAATCCCTCAAATAGCACTCATAGATTATACACCGTACTCGATATTCCTCAAACATCAATTATTCGGTACCTTCACGCTTTTTAAAAAGGTACTGCCAAAAAGTGCCTCATGAATTGATTGACATTTAACCTCAACGATGTGTCATCGCCTGCCGAAAATTGCTGGAAAATCCGCATTGCGACCGTTTTATCCGCCGAATTGTTACCTATGACGAAAAATGGCTTTATTTCGACAATCCGAATAAACAAAATCGATGGTTCTTTGTGGTCGCAGCTTCAACAATCGTGGCGAGGTGCAAAACGGGTGCCGCAAGTTTTTCGCGTCTAAGAACAAGGAGTGATACTGCAGCGGGATCCAACAATTTGCTAATAGATGGGCTCGAACCATAAAATCAAATGGTCTTTATTTTGAAACTTAATTGTTTTTCATTTATTATAAAATTACGTTTAAAGTTTTAATAAAAAATCAGAAAGAACTTTTGGTTCACCCTAATAATTTACTCTAATATGGTGTTTCCATTTTAAATTATCGCTGTAATTCTTTAAAGAAATGAACTGGGAAAACTTCGGGATCAATATAAATGGGTCAAAACTTAACAACCTGAGATATGCGGACGATATTGTACTTATCGCAGTTAACAGAAACGATCTGGAACAAATGGTGAATGATCTAAAAGAAAAATCAGCTAACATTGGATTGAGAATAAACACAAGCAAAACTAAGACCATGATGACAAATATAGACCAAAATAACTACAGATAAAAGGAAAAGATATAGAAAACGTGGAGGAATTCGTATATCTTGGACAGACAATCCGCCTCGACCAGCATGCTCAACTTACAGAGATCAGACGAAGATCTAGATTGGCATGGGCGGCGTTTGGCAAGCTCAGCTTCATTTTGAAATCCAAAAACAGCACAACATCTAAAGACAAGGGTGTTTGACCAATGTGTGCTGTCTACTATGACTTACGGCTCTAAAACTGAACATTACAAAAAACACATTTGCAAAAGTTGGTAATCACACAAAGAGCGATGGAAAGAGCAATGCTCGGAATTACTTTACAACACAAAAGGACAAACATATCAATTAGGCGAAATACAAAAGTTACAGGCGTGCTAAAAAGAATAGCGAGACTCAAGTGGAGCTGGGCGGGTCACGTGGCCAGGGCTGACAGTGAGAGATGGTCAACGAAATTACTTCAATGGAGACCATGGACGTTTAAGAGAGGAGGAAGCCCCAACAGATGGACAAACGACTTGAAAATGGTAGCTGGGTTATCATGGATAAGAGAGGCTCAAAATAGAAAGAAATGGAAGTTGAGGAAGGAGGCCTTTACCCGACTATGGGTAGAAAACGACTAAAACGAGAAACGAGAGTGTTAGATTTGAGTTGATTAATGTTTGATATAAATTATAATGTATTATTTGTTATACATAAGTTACTATGAATTAATGAAATGTTAAATAATTAATCAATAAAAATGAGTTTTAAAATGTTACAATACAATTCATAAATGAATTTAATAATTTTTCTGAAGAATATCTACCAAATTTATTTTATGGATGAATGAGTCAGTACCGTGGGATGGAAATTATAAAATATGATTCTCATTCTCGATATTTTAAAGTTGTAGCAAAATCCTTTCGCACTTTCATTTTTACTATCAAATATAGTAATAATATGCATGTATCAAAAAAAGTTTAGTTATAGAATTCAAAAATTTTTAATCAAAAAAGTAACAGTTAGAACAGAATCACCAATATATACTTAAGAAATTTTTTGCAATATTTGACGTTTGCCCGTCTCCATCAGTACACAATCATATTTCTTATTAAACATATAATTTCTGTAAATACAAACTTATTTTTGATGGTGCTTGGATTTAATTTAATGTAAACTGACATTTTCATAGTTTTCAGAAGAAAAAGAAGAAATAATGGAGATGGGTATCAATGTCCAAAATGTTGTATGTCCTATAAAAATTACTATGACATGAAAAAACATTTAAATTTTGAATGTGGAATAGACCCGCAACTGGAATGTTCGCATTGCAACTTTAAAACAAAAAGGAAATACAACTTAAAAGTGCATTTCCTGCGAAAGCATAAGGAATAGCCATGTGTCGTTTAACTAAAGGTTTTTTATTGTTAATCTGTGTAATGGATATTTAAGTTTATAAATATTTGTAACTATCTTAACTAACAAGATGAATGTTAAGTAACGAATGGTTTAGTTAACGCCTCGTCGCTCTTTAAAACCTAATTGTATAACAGTTATTTTTATTTTTTACGTTAGTTTTAACGGATTTAGGTGATAACAAACACAGATTAGGTATAGAGCAGATGAAAAACTCCTTTGTTCTCGATTAGAGGGATTAAACTCTGCGCACACCAGAATGAGCTTTTGCGCATTCGAAATACCTTGAAAAACCACCAGTGTCGTGTAAATAGGTTTTGGCTACGACCGACCTAATGTATTTCATAATCATTAAACACTGAAATTTATCAACTAAAACACCACATGCTATTTAGAATCTTACAAGATAGTTTATAATTATACGAGTTTGAAATAAACAGATAAATCTCTGTTGAAAACTAGTAGTAGAACAAAACTGCACGTCTTCTCTGAATCCTAAAATAGTGCGCCTATGGCCAAAGTCTCGTGCATGATTGCTTCTATAGAAATGCCTGAGAACAATGGAGTTTTCTATCTATACTATCTTTAATCTATGTAACAAAGATTTACCTGTAAAGTTAATATATACAAATTTATATCTTTTAAATAAATAAATAGCTTAACCCGAATAAAAAAAATTATATATAAATATAATTATATACAAAAATGGTTCAATAGAATTATATGTATAGAACTATACATATAATTATATATAATTATTATTTTTCGGGTTATATTTAATAACGATATAATACCAAATATTACGTACACAGTTAAACTGTGTTACATTACTATTCAGTATTTTTTATTTTACTGCCTCTCCTCTATGGATGTTGTCAATCATGTTGGACCACATGATTTTGTTGACGGGCGTTCTAAACAATTTTACGGTCGTCATTCCCGTCCACTGTCTCATATTCTTCAGCCATAATGTTTGTCGTCGCCCCTGATTACTTTTGCCTTCTATTTTGCCTTGCAAAATTAACTAAAGTAGTTGGTATTTCTCGTTACTTAACACATGTTCTAAATAGGATGTCTTCCTGATTTCACATTGCGTACAATTTCCAGATCTTTTTTTATACGTTGAATCACGGTATTGTTTGTGACATGATGGATGTATGAGATTCTGAGCATTCGGTGGTAGCACCACAGTTTAAAGGCTTCTAATCGCTTAGCTGTTGTCCAAGCCTCTACTCCATATAGAAGGGTGGGAAACACATAACATTTCAAGACTGGTGTTGTGATATCACTAATAAGGTGCATACTACATAGGATCTTACTGAGGTGGTTGAAGGCAGTGTTCGCCTTTTCTATGCGGCATATTATCTCTTTTGAGTGGTCCCATTTCTTGTTTAAACTGCATCCCCGATATGTAATTTTATCTATTGCTTCTGAAGTTTCATTATTTGCTCTAAAGTAGTGTTGATATTATTGCTTTTGCTTACTATAAGGGTTATTTCCGTTATTTCCAGTCCTGAAAATCCAAGAACTTTTGTTTTTGGGATGTTTTAGTGTAGTTGTGTGGCAACCGGGGGATTCTTAGCACCCTCTTCTCACTTAATGAGTACCCAGGACTGAGGGCCGTTTCTAAATTTACTTAATACATTGTGATTATCCTGGGGATGTAATTAGCTAGGTAGTTTAGCTACATTTTGCCGTTGAGCGCAAGACGATTGCATAAAATGCAGCAGAAGTTTAGAAAATTGAAGAATAAAAATGTTAAATAAATGAAAAAATTTTAAAATCGACTAGCGACTACTTAGAATTAAAATTAAAGGCTTACATTTGACGATTTTTTTTTCAAACACTATTTTGTCAATCGATCGTAAAAAAATTGTCTTTTCAAATGTAATACCCTAATATGTATTATCTACTTTTATTTTTTATTGAAATAAATGACTGAAATATGAACATTTTAGTTTTTTTTTCTTTCGATTTATAGTTTTCTCTAGAATCTATTTTCACTGTAAATCCGGGATTACGAGTATTGTTCATGAATTCTTCTTTGTTTGTATAAAAGTAGGGAGAATTCTTTATATATATATATATATCAGTGTCACTCAATGAATTGTCTTAAAAAATAACTGAAAATGCACTTCTTGTATAGCAAAAAAAATATTTTAAACATTTTTTTTTTCAATATTGCCAATGTAAAAAAGACATTCCAACATTATTTAGTCTCGTCGAAACAACAGGTATGGTAACCTTTAAGTGCTACCTTTTAAACATTCTTTTCACTACCAATAAGAAATGGTATGGTAAGTCCGGAAGAGACCGACCAACACTGATAACGCAAGAAAAAAGCAAAAGAAAGCTCTGTATCTTTCATATACGACGTAATTAGTTGGTCTTAGTGCAACCATCGTTATAACACATGCTGTGACTGCAGTGTGACTTTGTTAATTAAGTTTAAAGTTTTGTTAAGCTTGTAATTTTTTTGAATTATTTACTATGTTGGTGATATTTTAAAGACAGGTAAGATTATATAAAATATTTGGACACTGGATGATAAAATATCCATGTAACTATAACGTAACCCAAGAAAAGTAGCCGTTTTATGTTTTTCCTTCTGATAACAAGGTGGACGATCTCTCTCCTAACTTTGGGAGAGTCCGACCACATTGATTTCGGTATAGTTCGACCACATTGATTTGGTAGAATTCGACACAAAAATAAGCTGAAAATTTGGTTTTAAGAAAATTAGAGATTTAATTGATATTTCAAAACTCAATTTAACCGATTAAATACTTATATTAAATACATAATGTCACAGATCAATAAAAATGCTCATAACGTACAAAAGAAAAAATGAGAGAAGAGCTAAATGGAGTGCGGATTTTTTAAGAAATGCAATTGAATGTGTACAAAGACGTACAATGGCTGTAAATGAAGCTGCCCGACAGTTTGGAATTCTTAAAACTACCCTAAAAGGTAATCTTAAAATTGTGACTAAAAAAAACACACAATTTGAATCTTCAGATTCGGACAGTGAAAGTCCAGTATTGCAGGAATGTGATACGTCAATAGAAGAGTGGGATGAAAATGAATGTGTAGGGTGTGGAGAAAATTATTTTCAAATCACTAAGAACGACGACCGGATCAAATGTATCAACTGCAATCGTTGGCTTCATAATGGATGCTCAAAATTCAAGAATATTTGCGAACAATGTAAAAAATGAAAAAAAAAAGTTGTAGGGGGAAAGTGGCATGAAACAGCCAAGTTTTGAAACAGCCATTATCAATTACGCGGTAGTTTTCATACGAATCGTTTATGTATTATTATTGTAAGATAGCAACACTAGCCAGATATCCCCCACAAAAATTTGACCGTTCACCGTCAATAAACGGCGCCAATACGACGTATTGAAGATTTTGTCGTCAAAAAGTAAGGTTTTGAGTTCAGTTTATTTGTTTTCTAACGCCTATACGTACAAAACTAATAATAATATGATTACACTATAATTTTATAGATATATTAGGCCTTCTAATAACGTATATATTTTGTAGACTAATCTTTGATTTCATAGTAATTTTCGAGATTTTGTTTCTTGAGAGAATATGTTTTGAAATAGCCGGACTGCAGTGTAATGAAACAGCCACCTTTTAATTCCATAAAATGCAATAATAATTGTAGTAACAGCAATCAAGAGTGGTACCGATGCAAAATTGTAATGGTTGGGCATATAAATCCTGTGGCATAAAAGGGAAATTGCATTATTTTTGCTAAAAACGTTTTTAAGTTTTTGCAATGATTGATCTCAAACGTCAAATTTTTTGACAGTTTCTTAGATTTATATAAGTACATATTTTATTGAGAGTTTGCGTTATTTAAAACGTTTTATAATTATATAAGATCTAAAATTATAGCTTAAGTTTATTATTAAATAATATCTTCGTTAATGTGCAGTTTTAATCTTGTAATAAGAACATGGCTTTTTCAAAAATTGGGTTGGCTGTTTCAATACCTATAGGTTATGAAAAAGCCAAATTTTATTTTTTTTATAAATGATTAGAAGTCGAAAAATATCGTTAATTTTGAAAAATGTTTTATGACATTACGTACATAAATGCATGAACAATTACAAATTTAAAAAAAAAATTGATTTATTTATGTCCTTCTATATTATTTATCCCTTTTTTTAAAACTGGCTGTTTCATGCCACTTTCCCCCTAAAAGCTAACTTTGTTTATACTTTTATATTATATCTTTATTATTATCCTTTTCTAAGATATAGATTTTGTTATTTTACGAAGTTCGTTTCATCGGTAGTCGGTGGTCGGTTTAACCCGCACATACGCCCAGACAAAGTTTGTCAACCGGCCCTTTAATGGCACATTGCTTTGCCACATATGCTTGTTAATGGGCGAGCAATGGAAATTGTTAACGGCCCATTTACGACTGTCTGCCGGCATGATAACGTCGGGCCTTCAATGGCACTGGGCTATCGGCCGTTAGTGGCAGCCAGCAGAGGCCCGTTAATTATCTACATTATTTACACGTTGTTTCAATTCGCGAATTTTTTTTATTCATTGGTATCCTTTAGACATTTTATTTAAGACCTTAATGCTCAAAGCTTACACCACAAATAACTTTAACGTTGGTAAATCAGCTGATTTTAACTTTATTGTGCATGGCCAAGTATCGACTGTTGACCAAATACTACGAATAGCAAAAACGAACGGTTTCTGGTAATTAACCAATTTTGGGCCATTACAAATTGCCAGTAATGGGCCGTCAGTTAATAGCCAGACATCGGCCAATTAACGGCAGTTTCTCCATTAACGATGACTTTGTATGGGCGGGAGAGATCGACCAGTTGCAATGTTTGTGCTTTTTGTACGAAATAAAAATTTATGTTAATATAATATCATTATTTTTAATTTTTATATTATCCAAACCCTTCGAGGAATGCTTTAACGGTTAGAAAAAGAAATTTTTAATAAACTATAATAGGTAAGCTTTTTTCCAAAATGTGGTCGAACTCTCCCGGATTTACCCTATATGTTTTATCCATTGTCTCTTTTCACTAATCCCTATTATTTAAGTGTTATACTATTGCATTTAGTTCTTATTTTGTACGTATGCGTTAATCATCGATAATCGAAATCTTACTGCATTTACTTTGTTTTTGAGTGAGTCTGAACTATAGTCCGTCTATTTTCTCTTGAGTATACTTGAGCAAACGACATAAACTGGCCTTAGATCGCCGATTCAGTTATTATTTTCCAGTTGCTTGATAAAGTTTTAATAAAGAAACAAAAAGTCGCATTATTAACAATAGTTAATGTTTTTGTTTTATTGTCCACATTTCCGTGTACTTTTATTGACTATTAAAACAGTTATAATTTATCCACTAAATATTTTGTGAAATTTCTATTAATTGTTATTTAGGTTTCAGATGCGGTACAAATTGGAAATGTCCACGTTGTAATAATTACTATAAAACTTGCCGCTATATGTTGAGGCATTTTAGAGCAGAATGTGGGAAACAACCTAGCTTTTTCTGTAATTTTTGCGATTTTAAATCAAAAAGGAAACATAATTTAAAAGTACACATGTTAAGAGTGCATCACAATTAGTCAGGAACGTTGGATGTAACTATCTTTACTCAAGGTTATTTTTAAATATTCGTTCATATCGTAATTTTTGTATTCTGTAGTTCTGTAGTTAAAAAATAAAACTAGTATCTATTTCTATATTTTTGTTTTTAATAAAAAGCTATTAATACAATACCATTATTGACATTATAGTAATAGTTCTGATTGATTTTTTTTAATAATGTAATTGTATCTACTTGTTTATTTAACTTAAGTTTGGAAATATGCCGCTTTAAGGTTGAGTGTGCACAATCGGCTTTAAGTACGATGCACAATTATTTTTCTAAAAAACTTTTAATTAAAAGTTACAGAACCGTTTCTATACCAGAAACACCATAGGTACAGTGCGCGACAAAAGTATGACCGCATACTTTTTTTTCATTTATTACTAATATTTCATAATTCTGTATTTCATGTAAAAAGCTATGCCCACAAAAAACAATTTGCATTCAAAATGTGGTAATAAAATAAAGTATAATTATTGTAAAACAACGCACATGTTTTTACAACATTATTAGGGGTAATCCTCTAATAATGTTGTAAACTGCCTTCTTTATCTGCGACAAAAGTATAGCCGCATACAGTATACCGGTAACTAGTATTAGTTGAAAACTATAGTAATATAGTAAATAGGAGTTTAGATCGCAAAATTTGAGCTTTATTTTTAAATTGTAAAATGGCAAGTGGAAAGTGTTATCAAACATCGAGAAAGGCAAAATCGTAACCTTTAAAGCAACTTCTTAAAGTAATCGGCGGATTTCAAGAAAATAAATAGAGGTGAAAAAATAATATGAAATTAATTGAAGTTAAAAGAAGATTACGGGAAAATAAAAAAAATTTGGAAGACTCAATGCTGTATTGAAACGAGCAATACGTCGAATTCGACAAATTGTATCAAATTCAATCTTAACTGCTCGTGAAATTGTGACTACTACAGGTGTCAACAGCAATGTCCGTAATGAACAAAGAATTTTTTAAAATCTTCCTATCTTAAACACAAATAAAAAAATCTCGTTTGACTAAAGCTTATAAACAAGCTTGACTTGAGTGTGTTAGAAACTATATGGATTGCAAGAATAAATGGAAAACTACAATTTCTTCTGGTGAAAAGAAATTTAAATTAGATTGGTCAAAGTTACTGCGCGAGAAATTTAAAAAGTTGCTGACTATCAAACTGCCCTCGTATTATACATTTTTACATTGGAGTTTATGATATATTAAATATAACACAAAAATATCACACATAAGGTCACTTGGCTTGAGGTATGTTTTTGTTCAGTTTGTTCAGTTTTATTAAATAAATATCCAATATTATCTAATTTAATAAAGTACTGATAGGACGCTTGAACGAACCATCACAATTAATTATTATTATATTAAACTAAGAACTAGAAGTTTACCGCTTCGCGGCTAACTTCTAATTTATTAATAACGATTCGCTTAATCAAAACTTATAAAAATTTATTTATCGACAGGGTATAGTAGCTACATCTATACAATAGTGATGGTAATACGCTAGTGCATTGACTCACGCAAAAATCTATTATGTCACGACGTAGTGACGTTTTCATATCTTCAATATAGTATGGGATAGTCAGACCTGCTATACACATGTAAAAAATGCAACATTTTCTGTACTATACAGTATAGTAAATAACGTCATAGTTATGGGTCATGTTGCGACAGTAAATAGGAATTTTTCGGATACTGTTTTGGTATCTATCTCGATACCATACCAGTAGGGTGATAAATGACACATTTTTTTTCTTGTATACAGATGCGAGTGATGAATTTTGCGCACCGTGCCTTCCTAATTACCAGCTGATATTTCAGAAAACCTTTATAGAAATTGTAAATCAAGAACAGCTTATTATGAGTTAGGCATTACCTACACTATTAGCATTTCAAGTTTCAGTACTTTATATGCCCCATTTCTGTGCAATGTACAGTTCTAACCCTTTGGGCCCTTCTAACAAAGTTTTGAAGATGAAATGTTTCACTTTTAATTTCTAACTAAATCAGAACAAAAACAATTAGTATATCAATGGATTTAATTGTCTTCTTTTGGGCTATCCTTTGAACACACACGTTTTGCGGTTTTTTGCAAAGCGCGCAGTCTGTGCAGTGTTTTCCCTGCCGTGCGCGCACTTCTCATGCGCAAAATTCATCCCTCGCATCTGTAATTACGATTTACGTGTATTTATTTAAATTTAGTTTTTAGCATGGACATGGAACTACTAAGAAAACGGAAAAATGAATTTGAATGCCCCAATTGTCGTCAGACAACATACCTAAACAAAAGCAGTTTAACTCGCCATTTAAAGTACAAATGTGGAAAAGAACCTCAATTTACTTGTTTTATTTGCGGTTACAAAACGAACTGGAAGTCTGATTTAAAAAAACATATATTGCTAAAACATCCACGTCCGAACAATTAAATGCATTATTTTGGATTTTATGTGGAAGATGAGGATGTAATTTACTCTAATTTGGTGTTGACATTTTAAGTTATCGATGTAATTTTCAAATCAGTTTAAGTTACTAATAAAGAAAATAAAAAAACCATATACTTAATAAATTCTTTAATAAATTTCTTGCAACGTCTGTCGTTTACCCGTCCCAATCATATTTCTTAAAAACATAATTTCTGTAAATTAAATTTTATTTTTGATGGTGCTTGGATTTAATTTACTTTGTCTACTAGTAAACTGACGTTATCATAGTTTTCAGAAGAAAAAGAAGAATGAATGGAGATGGGTATCAATGTCCAAAGTGTTGTATGTTCTATAAAAATTACTATGACATGAAAAAACATTTAAATTTAGAATGTGGAATAGAACCGCAACTGGAATGTTCGCTATGCAACTATAAAACAAAAAGGAAATACAACTTAAAAGTGCATTTCTTGCGAAAACATAAGGATTATTTATATGTTGTTTAACTAAAGATCTTTTATTGTTAATCTTTGTGATGGATATATAAGTTTATAAATATTTGTAACTCTCTTAACTAACCAGAAGAATGTTAAATAACGAACGGTTTAGTTAAGGCCTCGACGCTCTTTAAAACCTATTTGTATAACAGTTATTTTTATTGCTTACGTTAGTTTTAACGGATTCAGGTGATAACAAGTATTTACCTGTAAAGTTAATATGTATAAATTTATATCTTTCAAATAAATAAGTACCTTATGTTCAATAATGAACTAATATCAAATACTACGTCTACAGTGAAATTGTATTACATTACTATTCACTACTTTTGCATCCTTAACATAAAATATAATATTAAATATTTTGTACAGTAAGTCTCACACTAAAAGAATTAAAACATAACAGCAGTTCTTGCACTGACTGAAACTCGAGGAAAACAAAATGCAGTTAAATCATGTGAATAACCGAAGTTTAAAAACAAGTGATTAGAAAAAGGAAATACATTTTTCGAAACCTTCTGTTGTAAATTTATAAAACGTACGTAGACAGTTTTACGGCAAAGCAATTTTGCCATAATAGTCTGGTAAAAATTCTAATTGTACGATACATTTGTATAATATTTATTTTGGAAAATTACCCGATATAACGGTATAGGTACAGTTGAAAATTTCTATGGTAATTTTACTACACAACTTATTCTAAATCAATTTGGGTATATTACAAAAGTTTTATTGCATTATTTATTACTAAGCATTTATCGAAATTTTGTTCAGTAATATTACCTACAATTCTAATTTTTTTCATTAATAAACTTAATAATCATTTTAGAAGTGGAATTCTTATGCGAAGGTAAATCTGAAATTCTGTTACGAAAAAGGGCTATTCCCGTGACAAAGGAAATGTAAAATGAAGGACCAGAATGAATGAGAAAGGGAAAGGGTTTAGCAGCAAGACCAGAATTCAAAAGAGCGGGGAGGATTAAATAGTCGGACAAAATACAGTAAAACCTGCTTAAACCGGACCCTCTATATACCGGAAACCTGAACAAACGGAAAAGAATTTCGGAACGAACATAATTCTTATGTAAAATAATACTCTAAACCGGAAACCTGCCTAACGCGGAAACGGAATGATTTTCTTGCACCTTTGGCGTAAATAACCTGACTAAAACGGAATTATTTTTGCGGCTCCGTATTAGCACATAAGTTCTAGGTACAATTAACTCTAATCTTTTTTCAAGGAAATCTGTCCAATAAAGCAATGTAACGTTATTTTTACCCAACCATTCTTTTGTCGCAGGTATAACTTTTTGGTACTGTACAATGTAAATATTCTTTCTCAGTTTAGTTTTATAAGTGAGTTGAAGACACCTTTGTGCTTGAATCCTTTTTAAATTTACTTTTTACTCTATTTGTAAAAATGACTTCTAAACATAAGACACTTACATTAGAGAATACAATTAAAGTGATTGAAGAACACGAAAAGAAATAAACGTTCAGCTAATAGTCCGGTCAAATTAGACATAAAATAGTGGTCAAATATCAAAAATTCCGACAGAGCTAAATTTTGGTTGAGACCTTGGGTACACCATTAGAAATAAAGTGTCAAAAGTCCCCATCAATCCAATGTGTGCTAAAAAAGTTAATCGGGGCCAAGGGTCAAAATTTGACGTTTTTTGTTTTTTTTTTCGAAAACAGTAAGTTTTATTAAAAAAGTAGCTCAGACAAAAATTATAGATCTTAAAATTATCTACAAAAATGATCCTTGTACTTTTTTTCCTAAGAATCACCATTTGTGAGATATCGGGATTCTACACTAAAGGAAATATTCCAGTAAACATTAAACATTATTAAAAGATATTGGACGTGAACATTATGATTAAGTTATGTATAGAGTTTTATTTTAAATTACTTTTTCCTTATAATCCTTTATAATCCTTTATAACCCTTTGTAAAACGGAAAAAAACCGAAAAAAAATAATGGACCGATCGCGTTCCGTTTTAGGCAGGTTTTACTCTATAATATAGAGAGTATTCAATACCCCTATTATCGCCTACGAGTGTACTATTTGGCGCATACGTCGTAATTCTTCGACGTTACTATATTAGTTGTAGCTGATAAAAATTGACTAACGCCCAGAATTTCAATGAATGGTTAACTATTCGTTTGCACTAACGCCTGTTTAAGGCTGCGCCGTATGTAAAATACATGACGGTGCGCAGCCTTAAACAGGCGTTAGCCCAAACTAATGGTTAATCATGCACTGAAATTCTGGGCGTAAGATTTTTAGCGGTGAAACCGTTTAAGTTAAATATATGCAATTATGAGTATTCTTAAAGATTCATATTTTCTCTACAATTTGCGTTTAGGGCGCAGGACGATTGCATAAAATACAGTAAAGGTATAGATAACACAGCTCGACAAAAACAAATTTTTTCTTTGTCCTAAAATTTATTTTATGATTTTTTTATTTATTATGGTCCAAAATAAAGGAAAAACACCCATATTCCTTAAAAAGTTTGCTTTTGTGGGAGTTGTAATAATACTTTTTTTTGAGTTATCGTATATAAAATAAAAAGTATTAACTAGTTCTGGTATTTTTAAAAATACCGCGAAAAAATAAAAAGGTCGTGAGTGTCGCACATCGTCTACAGATGCAACTTTAGTGATAAATAACCATTAACTGTTTTGTACAAGACTCAAAGAGGTTAAAATGTCGTCTAGAAAGTGTAAATACGATGCTGATGCATTTTGTTATATATGTGGTATATTTATTAAAGTACGAGATACAAAATTTTATTTAAATGCATGTTCAAACCTTTGTGAAGCCTACGAAGCTTATTTCCAATGTCCTGTTCAGAATCTAGACAAACCCTAGGCCCCACATGTTGCTTGCATTAATTGAAAAAGATGTTTAGAAGGTAAACAATTTTTAGTAAAAAAGAATTGTTTAAAACACTTATAAGAATCGATGATGGACCCTCTGGCGCTGGCACTAGCACTGTCACTAACACTAATCCGATTTCCGACACCAACACTAGTTAAGGCTACCGGATAGATGCCGCGTCTTCGTAGCAATATGCCGACGTTTTCCAAACGTATCAGAGCATCCAGCCATGAAGATGCAAACTGAAACGTTGGAGAAACGTCGGCATATTGCTACGAAAATATGCGGCATCCATCCGGTAGCTTTAACTAGTGTTGGTGTCGGAAATCGGGTTAGAGTTAGTGACAATGCTAGTGCCAGCTCATGAGAGTTTATTTCGATTCTAGTAAGTGTTTTAATTTTATTATTAATAACCCCGAAAGTTTTAAATCCAAGAAGAATACGTATATTATACAAATAAATGTTTATTTTTATATTTAATTACTTTAGGTTGGTATCGAGGTGAGAAAGTAAAATGGGGGACTGCATTTAGGGTTTACTGAGAGAAAGTACTTATAAACATGAAAAAAAAGTAATAAGGTTCACTTTTATATTTTTTTTTCACTATTTTGTAATTTGATAAGATAGTAAAAGTTGATAAAAATTTATATATAAATATATTTGTTTCGATTTATGAATAAATAAAAATTGAAACTATGGATTTTCTAAAATATTGATCAACCGTTCTCCTGCATACAAAAGCAAAGTTTTTCAGGCCATATATTTTTTTTTGGTCTAACTATCGTTAAATCTATCGAAATTTCATACTCTCTTATCTAAGACAAATTTCGTGTCGACCAGTGTAATTGAAAAATAAAATTTTTAGTTTTACATGTTAAACAAATGGGAAAATTTTAAAATCAATTAGCGACTAAGTACTTTGGGGGGTGAAATTTAGTCAATTTGTTGTTTCATTTTTATAAAACTTTTGTCAATGGATCGTAAAAAAATAGGCGTTAAAATAAAATAACCTAATATGTATTATCTACTTTTATTTTACATTGAAATAAATGACTGAATTACCCACATTTTAGTTTTTCATTTAATTTATAGTTTTTTATTTATAATCACTGTAAATCCCGCGTTACGAGTATTTTATATGAATTCGTTTTTGTTGGTATAAAAGTAGTGAGAATTATTATTTTTTATATAATATGAGGGTCACACAAGGAATTGTCGTAAAATATAACTATAGCATATAAATATATTTTAAACATCTTGAATTGTTGAAGATTCTTAGTATTTTTATTTTTGTATTTAAGTTTTTTATCAACCAAATATGACAATTGTTTTATATTTAAATTGACATTTTTATGCGTATATGTTAAAATAAAAAACATCTGCTTCTCACTGTTTTTTGAATTTACCTCATAATGATTTAACTTTGTTTGTGAACTTAAATGTTGTAAACTTTCCGTACTGACTTTAGATTAGTTTTCAGATATAAAAGAAGATATAGATGTCCGCTGTGCCATAAGCGCTACAAAAATGATTTTGATATGAAGAGGCACTTTAAATTTGAATGTGGAAAGGAACCGCGATTTCAATGTTTTGGATGCTCTTATAAAGCAAAGCGGAAATATCACTTAAAAGTACATATGCTACGAAGGCATCCCGACATCTAGCTACAATATATCTAGCTACAATAAATAAATAATTTAAAACTTACCTTGGAGTGTCACCAAGTGAAAAACGAATTTTAAAATAAAACCATGATAATTTTCTAAAATAATGCTTTTATAAACTGTAGTCGATGAATTATTTTTTCCATTGGTTGTTTATAAGGAGTTAAAAAAAGATTTAAAGTTTTAATAATTTGTTGGCATGAAGTAGATATCTAGTAGTATATACTAATTAATTTGTCATCGTATCCCAAATTGTTAGAAAGAGGTAAATAGTTTAGAACATCCCGTGTTTAAACCCTCCTTTTTTACACTTTTTTTGTGTTGAAATTGGTTAAATAATTGCAAAAAAATGCAGTCATTTAACGTTCCTAATGTGATTAACCATTCAAAATATTTAATGTTCGGTAAATATCACGGGACGCTAGATGACAAAATTAAAGTTAGAGATACCAAATTTAGACAAGCCATAGCTTTACTGAACGGTATATTATGGGACCGATATATATTGAAGAAAAATAAAAAATACATATATAACACTATCGTAAAAAGTATAATCACATATGGAAGCGAGGTCTGGCAGGTAAAGATACGATCTGAGAAAACTCTGCAAGTAACTGAAATGACTTACTGGAGAAGAGCCGCAAGAAAATCACGACTAGAAAGATTTACCAACGAGCGAATTGGAGAAATAATGGAGGTTACGCATACGGTGATAGACGAATCCCAAAACAAATTCTGAAATGGAAACTACCAGGGAAAAGAAAACGGGGGAGACTGAGAAAGAGTTGGAGAGAAGGAATAGATAGATATAGAAGAAGTATGGAAAACAGAGAGGAATGGAGACTGAGACTGAGAATCCGAAGACTTCGAAGAACGTTATAAACCGACAACATATATAAATATCACTGTAACGTACCTACGCATTATTATCAACGAAGAAAAGAATTTTGCAAATAATTTATTAGACATGATTGAAAATTATGTGGTACTTATAACTCGCACTGATTCGTCAAACGCGCATTCGCGCGCTTCTTAATTTCTCGTTTCGGCAACTCCTACTAACAGTTGACCAATAAAGTAGTCAACGATTCTGTTTTTATAACTTGGAAGTATCGCTGTTTATCTAAAATTACAGTAACATAATATTAGTAAATTTTATTTAAAATTGATCTCTTCAATATTAATACGTGTGAAGATAAAGTAATTCTTTAACAAAACAAAATAATATATACCTTATACTTTCAAAATCAACTTTCTAGGTTAAACTCAAAATACAGCTGTGTTTCACTCACTTACAATATCCGAGCCATAAAATCGATAAAACTTTCATTAACGCGCATAAATTCAAAATTGTTTCATCGAGGGTTATAAGTGCCGTGTCTACTACACTTAAGCTTCCGTATACTAGATGACTAAATGTCACATGCCATACTAGATAGGGTTTGCCATACCCCAAAAATAAAATGAAATAAAATCCACAAAATTGTACTTTATGACAGTTAAATGATATAAAATATATTTTAATAACCAATATGAATATGTTTAAGTGAAACACATATTTATTTATGCATTAGAATAGATTTTTATTACTAAAAATACAAAAACTTAAATTTTTCTTCAACTTATAAACTATTGAGTTTTTTCTTGAGTACGAAATTCTATTGACACGTGTCAATTACGATACCGAATATTAAGAAATCTTAACAGGAATTTCATTCTTACCCCCTTATTGAAATATAAATTAATGTCACGGTAATTTCTTAATTTCGTAATTCGTAATAATTTAGACCAATAAATTACACAAAAAATTAATTGAATAATTTTAATCGTTCCCTCTCACTTGCATAAATACGTTTTTCGAATATAAGATCGATATTTACTTAATCAAATTACAATTTTTGATTTGAAGGTGCGCATGGTAAATTATATTAATATAATAAACAAGAGGATGTGCGCATTCGAGCGACAAGTGGCACATTTCCGAGCGAGGGAAGCAAATGAAGCGCGATGCGGAGCGGCGCGCTTCTTTTGCCCGAGATCGTAATGTGCAACTTTGAGCTCGAATGTGCACACTCGGTTTTAAGATAGATTACCAAACGGTCCGTTTTAACAAAAAAAAAAAATGTTTACGTTAGCTATACCCCACCTAGTACACGGAAGGTTAATAACATCAAACTATTAAAACTTTAAACCTTTTTTAAAATCCCATAAACTTTCAATAGAAAAAATTTTCATCGATTGCAGTTTATAAAAGGGTCATTTTATAAAATTATTAGTATGGTTTTATTTTAAAATTCGTTTTTCCCTTGATGACAATCCATTGTTAACTGATTGTGTATTGTGTTTTGTGTCTATACTTAAATATTATATGTACTAAATTCTTCGTTTTTCAACACTTTTTCGCTTTTAGATATTTATCAAATAAAAATAAATTTTACATAAGTACATGTTTTACTTTAATTTATTGATTGTGAATGAATATTCTAAAAGTAATATTAATTAAATGTCTAAGAAGAATATCGATCAAAAGAATATGTTTTTAATTGTGTGTTTCGCAGTTACATTAGTAAATGAATTTACTTCAAATATAGCTGTTTTTTTTTGTAATAATTAGTGATTTATGACTTTTTTCGTTTTTACTTCATTTTACTTTTTAGATTATTTTATTGTCTAATCTTTTTTTTTTTTAGTTTACAGAAAGAAACGAGTGGTTTCAAAGGTTAAACGACGCTTCCAATGTCCGAAATGCGGAAAGTCATATTGTAACATCTATTATTTGAAGTATCACGTTGACTATAACTGTGGCAAAGAACCACGATTCCAATGTTTCATTTGCAGTTACAAATCAAGACAGATATCTCAATTAAAAGCACATGTATTAAAAAAGCATTGCGACACATAATAATTTCTTTTATTATAATTTAAAAATCTTACTTTAGAACTTTGTTTTAATTATATCTTGTGTAGTCCGTGCAATATTTGTTGAACCAAAATATTAGAAAAAAAGGGGGGTTATAATTCACTTTTGGAACGCAGCGAGCTGACAGGGCTTGATATTTGCAAGCGTGCCCTAAAGTGGAGATTTTTTATAAAATATTTGCAATTTTTAAATTGTTTTTACTTTTTTATTCCATTAATTTGTTTTTATTATTTAGGTCAGCCATTGTTAAAGTGTCCTCCGCGTAGCCCTAGGGCTTCGCAAGACCTATGCAAGGGCTCCGCCGAAATAATAACGACCTAAAGAACAAAGCACATCAAGTCTTATCATACACTGAAAAATAGTAAAGTACCTATTTTTGTATGATTTTCGTTAGATAATGAACATAATATCAGGTTTGGCTTATTTTAGAGCTCCGTGAAATATTTAGTGTTTTGAAAGGGTTCCGCAGCCAAAAAAATGTGAGAACCGCTGAAACACGTAAATAGTATACAATACAACAAAAAGATAAATAGAGAAATTACAAATGCTATCTGCAACCTGCTAAGCTGGTCACACAGTGAAATAAGGTTAATTCAAAAAAAGTCACGTAGGGGTCGTACAGGAATTTTGGTTCAACAAATATTGAACAGACTATATCTATATTTAAATATGATCTTTTACATTTTTTAAAGATATGATAGAAATAATAAGTACAGTCGAACCTCCATAAGTCGAACGCCGATTAGCCGAATTTTTGATAGCTCGCACTCGAACCTGTTTCCCTAGAACTTGCCTATCTCAACGTTAACATTTTTATATTGATAACTCTAATATCGATAAAGCGAAATTTTCGTTAATTCGAAGCGTTTTACAATTCCCTAAATTCTAGTTTCCATTAGTAAATATTTAGATAACTCGAAGTTAAATGTTACGGGTGCGTTGCAGTTCCACCACGCTTTCTTATGCGTTAGGGACGCATACGGGATTATGTCAGGTAGCGTGGTGGAACTGGAACGCGCCAAATTTTACAACTTTTCATAAAAGTAGACTACCTGGGAGGATTAAAGAACGGGTCGGTTAAAATGCCTATTATAAAATGTCTATTGTACTACAAGATTTGGATATTTTGACGGCGGCACTTTAAGTGGATTTAAAAACTAATTTATGTTGAAATGCTTTATGAACAGTTATGAATTTTAAGATGGTTTTACGGTTTATTTTACAAGAAAAGGAACTATTTTTGCATTTTAGTTTTTATTTTGGTAGTTATTCGTCGTGTACGAGGACTAACAAATGTGTTTTACGTTCTTTATAGTTTGTAACAGAGTATAACAGAAAATCTAAAAAAAATTAATACCCGACTAGAAATTTTAAAGTAAGACCTATTGGGTCCTCATAGGGCTGCCCTATAGGGACCGTAAATAGGGATGTCACGCAAAGCCCTAACCGGTCTTAATTAGGCAACCCCAGTTAGGCCCAAATGGGAAAATCCCAAGGAGATCCCAACCATCATTAAAAAAAAACTTTATCATTCGATTCATCATTATCTTGTAGTGCTTAATTAGAATCTTTGATTCGGCATCTGCTTACTTCGTTGATAGTAGAGTGGTGTTGGAAATGGGGAGGCAAGGTAAAGGAGTGAAGTAGATAGCAGTGCTAGAGCAGTGTGCGATTGATAACGTCATCGATGAATCTGAAACAGAATATATAAGTTTCTTGGGGATTTGAACCCCAGACACCTGGAACGAGAGACTGCTTCCTTAACCACTGAGTTACGACGCCTTCTCAAATATGGACTAGAAATGTCATATAAAAACGACTTACTTAAATGACACACAAGGTGTTCTAGTTAAACTTGAAATAAAGTATAGATATGTATAATTACATATTAAATATACCATAACTGAAATTATGAATTATTTTATTTTACTTAGATATTTTTTGAAATGTGATGAACATAAATATATTGTTTTTTACGTCAGGTTATCCCACTCAGATCCCACGTAAAACCCAATTGGAAAAAAGTGACAATATTTTTTTATTTTTGTTTAGGATATCCCAGTTGGGTTTTTATTGGGCCCTAATAGCAATTTATCTATTGGGCATGCCTTATTGAGACCCAGTGAGGTACAGATGTATACCTTGGGTGATCCCGAAGTAATTTCTAGTCGGGATTTTTATTTGTACTTTGGGGTTTCCCACTTAGGTTCCACTCAGATCCCAATTGGGAAAAATTGACTAAAAATTTTTATTTTTACTTTGGGGTTTCCCACTTAGGTCCCACTCAGATCCCAATTGGGAAAAATTTATTAAAAATTTTTATTTTTACGATGAGGTTTCCTGATTGGGGGCTAATTGGGGCCTTATTGGGATTTCCCTATTGGGCATACCTCTTCGGGACCCAATCAGGTCCAGATGTATACGCTGGGTAATCCCCAAGTCATTTCTAGTCGGGTACTTTTTCTAAAATTAAGTACGTATTAACATGGAGTGTAGACGAAAATTAAAAAGTTTAAGCATAAGGGAGTTAATTAATCTTATAAAAGAAGTGGAACGTGGGCCCAAAAGAAATAAGGATATAGCTAAAGATTTTGGTATTCCCGCAAACACTTTATCAACCATTTTAAAAAACAAAGACGTAATAAAAATATTCCGATTTTGGGACCTGTACTGTTACACAATCAGAAGAGTTTGCCCGCCTATTACATTACGATAATTTCAAAGCAAGTCAGGGTTGACTGGATAATTTCAAAAAAAGGAACCTCATCATTCAAAAAGTAATATGTGGTGAAAGTGCAGAAATGACTGAAAACGATTGCAAACTTTGGAGGCATAAAGTCTTAACACCAATACTGCAATATTTTTAACGCTGATGAAGCTGGTCTGTTTTTAATGCTTACCGGATAAAACTGATTTTTTTAAATGAAAAGTGTTACGGTGTGAAACGCAGCAAGGAAAGAGTGACTTTGACGGTAGGAGCTAAAAATTAATGTTATACGGAAGTATTTAACTGAACTTTTTTTGATACCTCGAATTTTTGATAACACGAATTATTTTTGGTGTCCCTTCGACTTCGACTTATCGAGGTTCGACTGTATTTATCTAGTCAAAGAACACATTATTACAACAGTATTGTATATTCACGTTAAGAACAATTATGACATTATGGTTAGGAATTACCAAGTCTCGGATTTTTATGCAATTGCATATTTTGATTAGTATATCGTAAGTGTCTAACTGTTAGCCTTCTGTCCAAATTGACATTCCCAAATGTTAATTCTAAATTTTGTTTTGAATATTTTGATAAATGTGTCGGGCAATGTTAATCACAGCCAATAGTAATTGTGATTTCAGTTCTAGTACCTACTTACTTACATGTCTTCGCTGTATATATGTATAATTTTGTGTTGTGTTTCATTCGTTTATTTTTATTTTCTAATTGCATATTTAATGATATGTTTTGTCATTTTATTATGCATAAAAATTCATCCTCTAGAAATAACACTAACAAATTTTCTATTTATATCTACAACATTTAAAATTATTGTTTGGTTGTCTGAAATTAGTGATGTTACATTTAAAAATTATATATCAGTTAAAATTATTTGTGATATGAAGGGTTGTTAACAATTCAGTGGCATATCTAGGTGTCAAACTACCGGGCTGCACCCTACCCCCTCTTGCAAACACCCTGTTCTTTTCCCATACAATTGCATACCATGTGCCGGAGCACCCTACAAAAAAAAATACAAGGACAAATCAATAAAAAAAAATTTTTATTTTTTAGAAACTTGAAAAAGAACTATAATCCCCCCAAGAACTTTTGTGGGTGGGCCAGTGCAGCACCTACATTATATTTACGTTTTACATGTATCCTGTTCTAATTAGCACCTTTTTAATAACCTGCAGTTGTTACAATGTTTGGATTGAATTACTTCCCATAACGTCATAATATTTTTAACGTGAACGAAGTAAACTTATTTTAAGAATTAATTTTTGAGATTACTAAAGTGAAATATAATAGGATAGAATACATAGTTATTGGCATCTTATGTATCGAACTTATGTAGAACAATGACTTACATAAATATAAAATCTTATATTTTACTAATTTTTTTGAGTTTCTTAGTGTAATGTTTTAGTTTTACATAAATATTAATATAAAAATATTATAACAACTTTCTCAAAAAAGAGTGTAGACGAAAATGTAAGAAATGGTACAGATGGCTTCTTTATATCAGTTATTGCTATTATTTTGATTGCATTTATTAAAATTTTAATTTTCTTTTACATTTCCTAGAAAAGACAATGCGATAAAACTAAGAGTCCTTCATAACGATAGAATGCTTTTTATTTTTGAATGAAACAGTTTCTTATGAAGATTATGTCTTTAAATTTTATTATTTGTTAAAAGGGGCACTACAAAAGACTTTTTTTATTGAGAATGGCATTTTTTGATACATTTTTTCCCCAAAACCGGTCAGCGGATTTGAATGAAATTTGGCACACTTTATATTTTTCTTATTCGAAAGTCACCCATATGAGAAATTTTAGATAATATTCTGTGTAACATAGTTTTTTTTTTAAAGTTAAAAGTTTGTCCATAAAAAATAGGAGTATCAATTTTTGTACATAAAATTACTTCACATTTAGTCGAACCACAAATGTTTACATGTAATTTTAAATTTCTCTTATTTGTGTCAATGATCAGTATTACGATGGCGAAAAAAAATATAAGTCGGTATCTTTTATAGTTTTCATAAAAAATGTACCCAAGTAAAAAAATATACAACTTTTTAGGAGAGCAAAAAAACTAAAACCGTCTGATTTTATTATTTTGAGGCATTATAAAAAAAAATCTATTTTTTTAATTTTTTTTTGTACTGACCCTTTTAAGGGACAATTAATTTTCTCGCTCAGTTTCTGGTGTTTATTTATGTCTGTATGTTTATTGTTTAATAATTTTCGTAGTCAAAATTTTTTTGCACTTTGTTTTGGTTTTGTATAATAAACTCAATTTTCTTTTATTTCATTTATAGTTTGTCTCATTTTGTTCTACCTACCTATATCTTCTGTTACCGATAATAATTTTTTGCTATAAGTCCTCTTTTGTTCTTTTTGTATTACTAGTTTAATAAAAATCTTTGTGCCTCTAAAATTAGTTCAGTTCCGAGAAGTAATTCCGAAAGCAACGATGAGATTTTGCTTCTCAAATTGAAGCATTAGAATATTGAAAGTTACACGAAATTAAAAAAAAGTTAAATGTGAAAAATACTTAAATTTTGTACGTCTGTTTAATAGACATTTTTAAATAATAAGATTTGAAATAAACTAAAATAGGTTCTTATTTTCAAAATGGTTTTAATTGAAAATAATAACAAATAAAACATCTTTAGTTTTGGCCATTTTTAAATGAGTTTATTTGCATTAAAACACTAGCAGCTTCTGAAGCTTGAATTGCTACTTGGAATTTTTTTCAAAATCTGTTTCAGAAAAATTTCTTTTTCATAAAAAGCCTATTAAGTGTTTAAGCATCGTTTTATAAATAAATAATATTATTAATTCCCAATTAATAAAAAAGAATTATAATGATGGAGATATGATTAACCAACTTTGAATTTAATTACAGTAAAAGCTTTTTAACATTCATCATTCATAGATGTGTTTTACTAACATCATTAATCAACAGTACAACCACAATAACGGCGCTTATTATGTTACAAATAAATTAATTCTTGTATTTATCATGCTTTAGTTTATATCAATAAATATTTCTTATTTAGAAGTTATAAATATATTTAGACATGTTTTTTTGTATTAATTGGTTGGTTTAGTTTTCAGAATTCGAAGCTTTGGAATCAAGAATCAACGACGTTTCCATTGCCCAAGATGCAACAAAGCTTCCTACAAAAATTCGTTTCATTTAAATAGACACTTAAAATTTGAATGTGGTATAGAACCAAAATTTAAGTGTAATTACTGTCCTCATAAATCCCGCAGAAAATATAACTTACAATTGCATGTACTTCGACTACATGGAAAAAACTGAAAAAAAAACCTTTAATTGGATTTAAAAGATAACAATAAATTGTTTCTATTGCTTTTTAATAATTTGTGGTATTTTATTTTGGCCTCATCTAGTTCTTCTTTTTGCGAAAAAGGAGAACCTTGTCCCGACTAGAAAGGGTATAGCCGGATAAGCACTTAAAATCTGCCCCCAGCGATATTTAAAAATCTATATGGCTGATCGATTCCTTATTCAAAAAAAGAATTTTTCTTAAAATTTCAGCTTTTAAACCCTAAGGGTGGCGCCATAATTCAATAAAATGTGTTTTTCAGTATTTATTTTATTATAACTATTCTACTGAATATTTATGAACCAAAATTTTTTTGGTTAGAACTATCGATAAGGGACGTTAAAAAAATATTTTTTTGTAAATTTTAAATTATTTATTTTTGTTAAAAAAAAATAAAAAAGTTTTTATTTTATTTAAATATGTTTCTTAAATATGTCACTCAGGAATTTTTTTGCAAAAAAGTCCTCTATTACCTTTCTTTACATGGCAAAATTTTCAACTTGATCCATTTGGTGCAACACAGTCAAAAAAAATAAAATCGATCATATTTCGCTGAGTTAATGAATGAGGACGGTATTACATATGAAACTTTAGTGTGTAAAAAACCCAGCAAATATTATAAAATTATAAATAAAATGTCAGGCATTACTCAATGTTTGGCTAAAATAATAAGACTTGCCGAAATTTTAAGTCGTTTGTTTACAGATGAAAAAAGTAAATGCTGTTGTGCATAAACATAATGAAGTGAATTAACTGACGTTATTTACAAGAATTTTTCCAAAATTTTTTCATATTTTAATTACAATGGATTTCAGTTATAACCACTTCGGTTGTAACACCTTCGTTGTTATAGCGGCTTAACACCTACGTTACTTGAATTTCAAGTATTCGTCGTAGAAAATTCATTTGGCAAGAGTGACTTCGAATATAACGCCGATTTCGGGTATAGTGATTGGTGCTAATGAGTCATTTGTAACAAATTCCTCAAAATCCCAGCCAAATATTACGACCGAGTCCAAAATGACATATTCCTTCATAAAATCATTAAGTTTTTTTTATCTCCTTATTTTTCACACAAAAGCTCTATCTTACCCTTCTTTACAGGGTAAAAGTTTTCAACTTGATCTATTGGATGCAACACAGTATTAAAATATAAAATCGTTTTTTTAACATTTTTTTGCACAGTTATTCACTATTTAGTGCTAAAATATTTATTTGTATTTAAAACTATATCAATAATGTAATATACATTTTCATATTATTGAAAATAATTATTGTGTTAAGTAATATAATAAAAACAAAATTTACGATTTTATAAGTTATATTATTTGTATCAAATAAAGTAATTTCACAGAAAATATAGATCATTAAACATTTATGTTACGCCGCTATAACAACAAAGTGGTTATAACTGAAACCCATTGTAATTAAAATATGAGAAGTTTTTTGTAAAGATTGTTGTAAATAATGTCAGTTAATTCACTTCATTATGTTTATGCAGTATAGCATTTACTTTTTTCATCTGTGAACAAACGACTTAAAATTCGGGGAGGTCTTATTATTTTAGACTAATATTGACTAATGCCTGTGATTTTATACGTATCTGGTTAATAATAAATTTTACTTATAATTTTATAATATTTGGTGTATTTTTACACACTGGAGTTTCATATGTAATACCGTCCTCATTTATCAACTCAGCGAAATATGATCGATTTTATTTTTTTTAACTGTGTTGCACCAAATGGATCAAGTTGAAAATTTTATCATGTAAAGAAGGTTAATAGAGAGTTTTTCTGAAAAAAATTAGTGAGTGACATATTTGAGGAACATATTTAAATAAAATAATAAAAACTTTTTTATTTTTTTTAAACAAAAAGAAATAGTTAAAATTTTGCAAAAAAATATTTTTTAACGTCCGTTATCTATAGTTCTTACCAAAAAAATTTTGGTTTAAAAATATTGAGTAGAATAGTTATAATAAAATAAATACTGAAAAACACATTTTATTGAATTATGGCGCCACCCTTAGAGTTTAAAAGCTGAAATTTTAAGAAAAATACTTTTTTTGAATAAGGAATCGATCAGCCATATAGATATTTAAATATCGCTGGGAGCAGATTTAAAGTGCTTATCCGGCTATACCCTTTCAATTTGGTTTTTATTAGGTTCGAATTAGGCATGCCGAATTCCGTATTTGGTGCCACCGAGGCAACCGCAAAAGTTCTACACCACAAAAGTACCGCACATCGGTCTCCCTGCCTAATAAGGAAAGCGTGATATGGCACCCATTCGGAAGGTTCTCTTGTACGTTATTCTTTAGACAGCAATTTGGAAAGCAAACTCGCATGGAACGACCCCACCTAATCTGACTTTCGCATGCCTAACTTTGATAAGTCTTTGGTTACCAATGTAAAATGAAAGTCAGGAATCCCGAAAATATATCTAGTTAGGCCATGCCACAGACTTTTCAAATGGTAACCGAAATTTGTATGTCTAACTTCGGTAAGCCGTTAAATATTAATATAAGGTTAAAGTGGGGAATCCCAAAAGATATATCTAAGTTGACCATGCAATTGACTTTCCTACTAACAGAATTTCACATGCTTAACTTCTATAACCCTTTGGTCATTGTTATTAGGTGTTAGTAGAAAATTCCAAACACATGTCTAAGTTGGACTATACTTTTTACTTTTCTCATAACAAACTAGTTTGGAATTTTTTCTTCGTGCGGTGTTTCAGTTTCCAAATTAGGACGGAACAACGTTAGAATTAGGCTTGCCACAATTCAGAAGACCTCATTAGGCCCGAATTAGTTTTTCGGCATGCTTGACTAATATTTATAGTTGGGGTGTACGTGTACAATAAATGAGTTAAATAGATTACCTGAATGGAACATTTTTTTTCAAAATTGCTTATCACAACAGTAATAGAAACTTTTTTCTGTCAGAAACCTTGGGACACTTCTACAATTTAACTAGTAAATATACGGGCAATACACATGAAAAATAGAATCTGCCAATGATACTGTTTTAATTGCAAAAAGTAAAAAAAAAATTGAAGATGTCTTGCTTTGCATCTCATAATAATTCAAGTTTTTAATCTCATTATTAAGCAGATTAGTAACTATAATTATAATGTTATAAGTCAAAAATTATATTTACAATAACAAACAAAATATCAGGAAATTGAACATTTGATATAAATCTTTATTAATTCAGCAACGATACGTTCCCTTTTTAGAACTTCATCAGGCCTCTAATTATATAAAATTAATAGTTGGTTTATAGGTTCAGAGCATAAATTGTCTTTTTATTTATAATCTTAAAATAATTAATTCTACTTATACCAAATTGAAAGATCCATTATAAGATACCATGTTCATGTGGATTAAATTATATAGGTCAGACAAAACAATATCTTGGTTCTAGATTAAAACAACACATGAACTATTGTAAAGATGGTAAGATGTTGAAAGATAACAAAACTGCATTAGGTGCACATCATTTTGAAAAGAGAGATAATTCTTGGTTTGATAAAACTAATACTTGAACGCGGGAAACGTACTAGTACGTTTTAGTGTAACGGCATGGGTTCTTTGTATTGCTTTTAGAGAAAGAAGTAGTAGGCTGATAAAAACATTTTTAGCTATTATTTGTACAAAATGAATTGGAACAGAGCATGTCAAAACGCGTTTGCAGTAATATACAAAATCACAGCAGACGGCCCATAGCGCTACTTTATAGCATGTGTTAAACAATTGTCGCTCTTTTTTGTGGGTACAAAAATACCGATATATACTGAAAACAAAATCGAATGTTTTTAGGCTACTTCTGCTACCATTTAAACGTGTAAATCTAGAGGGTTTATCTGTAGTTTAAAAAAATCAATTTTGCGATACTATTATAAATTTATCCACTAAAAATTTTATTTTTTTACGATAATCATAATGTTGGCAGCACCCCCTCCACAACCATGTAAGGGTTGAAAAAGAAATTTTTCAACCCACGAGAGTAACAGTTTAGCATTCGAAGAATGAACTTCGTTTACTGAACGCAAAATAAAATTCAAATAACAAATACATTGCGTATTTACTTAACAGCTAATCCGGGTACACTGCGCACCCGACATATGGTCCTTCGAGCCGGATACAATTAAGTACCAATAAATAAAAAAATTATAAAATAAGTGTCAAGTGTTTGTACATAACGGGACAGCATCCAAGGTTGCACGTCAACAAAGAAAAATCTTAGGTCAGTAACCAGCAAGCGTACGTTCTAACGGTACAACACAAAGGGTTAGACATCAACAAAGAAGAAGCAGAGGTCAGCAACCACCAAGCGTACTTTCTAACGGGACAACGTAAAGGGTTGTACGATAACAACAAAGAACTTGGTTCTGGTAAAATAGCTACTTACTTTATACTAATTTACCTTCTTACCTGACCATTTAACTCAATACAAGTTTTACATTCCTTTCCCGCCTAAACATGGAAGCTCAATTAAAAATACTTAATCAAAAACGAGGACACCTTAAAGCAAAATTAACGCGATTTCAAACATACCTACAAAACATATCTAATGCAGATATTAATAATTTAAAGCGACGATTAACAGCCATAGAACCCACGTATAATGAACTTTTACAACTTTCATCAGAAATAGAAAACATACGTGATAACAGTCAAGAATTAATAATTGAGTAATTTGAAAATCTTTACTTTTCTTTAACATCTGAAACGGAAGCATATTTGCAAGAAACAAACAATGCAGTAGGAAATATAATTGACAATACTATTGCAAATATAGTTCCCAAAACAGATTTTAAATTCCCAGAAATGCCCTTGCCAGAATTCTACGGTCAAGATGAAAATTGGTTGCAGTTTCGAGACGCGTTTAATTCATTAGTACATAATAACAAGTCATATTCAAACATCCAAAAATTTCATTGCCTGCGAGCTTGTTTAAAGGGGAATGCTTCCTCCATTTTAAGAAGAATTATGTTCACGGAAAAAAATTATCAAATAGCTTGGGATCTACTGAATGATAGATATGAAGACAAAAAACAATTAATAGAAACACATATTAAAACTTTATTTGAATTGCAACCTATTACAAAGGAAACACATACCACGCTTAGACAACTAAATGACGATATACACACACACATACATGCATTACAAGGATTAGGTGAAAAAACAAAATATTGGGATAGCCTTATAATTTATCTTACCACCACAAAATTCACCTTAGATTTAAAATCTCAATGGAAATCATTTTTAGTCGATATAGAAAACCCAACTATCAACGATTTATCAACATTCTTAAACCGAAGATGCAAGATGTTAATTATACCTGAAGGGAAATATGCAAAGCCACAACCAATGCGGTTACCAATGCCTAACAAACAGCGCACTTTAGCGCACGTATCATCATCCACCGTACCTCTTAAATGCTATATTTGCCGTCAGCAGCATGCTACATCATCATGTGAGACATTATTAAAATTAGATATAAAATCCAGATTAACAGAAGTGCAAAAATTTAACTTATGTACAAATTGTTTGAAACCCGGTCATCGAAATGCAGCTTGTCGATCTACAAAATGTAGAAAATGCAACAAAAAACATCATACAATCCTGCACTTTGAAGAATCCGAAATTTTATTATCAACAGCAATTATCGATATAAGCAACAACAAAGGCCAAAATTATCAAGGTCGAGCGCTATTAGATTCGGGATCACAAGCAAACTTTATAACGTATGCACTATGTAATAAACTTAAATTAAAATTTGGTAACGTTAATATGTCTGTTAATGGGGTAAATCAATCAACAATGCATATAAAACATAAAACAGAAACAACCATAAAATCCAAATTTAATAGCTATAAAACAAAACTACAATTTTTTGTAGTAAATAAAATTACAGAAGATTTACCTATCAATACTATCGATATCAAACAATTTAACTTACCACCTAACATCACGCTTGCCGATCCAATGTTTTACAGAACCAGACCAATAGACGTGTTATTAGGAGCGGATATCTTTTATCAATTATTATGCATTGGTCAAATTAAACCTAGCAAAAATGCACCATTATTACAAAAAACCACATTGGGATGGATTTTATCAGGCTCATTCGAGAGTGTAATTCAAGATCAAAAATTAACATGCAATTTTTTACAAACAAAAGAATTAAGTAATCAAATTGAACGGTTTTGGGAGTTAGAACACTGCGATGACACAAAAAACTGGTCACAAGAAGAAGTGGATTGTGAAATCCATTTTATGAAAACACACACTCGAGACTTTAATGGAAGATTTATTGTAAAACTGCTTTTTTCTAAAGACCCACAGATAATTGGCGAATCGAAACAACAAGCGACAAAGCGTTTAAAATCACTAGAAAAAAGATTTGAAAAACAACCGTGATTAAAAGAACAGTATATTAAATTTCTACAAGATTATGAAAGCATGGGGCACATGAAAGAAATTACCAATGAATATACCAAACATCCCACATATTATTTACCACATCATGCAATAGTAAATGAGACTAGCCTAACAACAAAACTACGAGTCGTCTTTGATGGCTCAGCGAAATCTTCAAATCAAATATCATTAAACGACCTACTTATAGTGGGACCTACCATACAACAAGATTTAGTTTCCATTCTGGTACGATTTCAAACACATAAATATGTATTCACTGCTGATATCAGCAAAATGTACCGGCAAATTATGACGCATCCTGATGAACAAAATATGCAAAAAATTTTATGGCGAGACAACTCATCAGACTTAATAAAAACGTAAAAATTAACTACAGTGACATATGGCACCGCAAGTGCACCTTACCTGGCCATACGTTGTTTAAATCAATTAGCAATTGAATGTCAACGAGATAAACCTCATGCATCAAATATCATACAACGGGATTTTTACGTGGACGACCTCCTCACAGGGGCAAATACACTTAAGGAAGCATTACAATTACGTAATGAAATTATGACTATTTTAAAAAATGAGTGTTTTGAGCTGGGCAAATGGACATCCAATACACCGGAACTTTTACCCCAAAGTAAAAATACTGTAACCTTAAATAAAAAGGAAATTAACAACGACAATTACGTTAAAACACTTGGTCTACAGTGGAATGCAACTGCAGATTTATTTCTTTATACAAATAACAAAACCATAACCAACAAACATGTAACTAAACGTACAATACTTTCCGCAATCGCACAAATATTCGATCCTTTAGGTTTAATTGGACCGACCTTAATAACCACGAAATTAATAATCCAGAAATTATGGCAATTAAAAGTAAGTTGGGACGAGTCAATTCCAGCAGATCTTTTCACATTATGGACAACATTATCTTCAGAATTTGACACATTAAATAAAATATCAGTACCAAGACACATTATATTACACAACGCAAGGGAGATTCAACTGCATGGATTCTGCGACGCCTCAGAAGTCGCGTATGGGGCATGTATATACATTAGAAGTAGAGATAAAGATGGTAATATACAAGTATCTCTAGTATTCTCAAAATCAAGAGTAGCACCTCTAAAATCAATTACTCTTCCACGTCTATAATTATGTGGTAGTTTTTTATTAGCTCGATTAACTCACAAAATTATTGCCGCGCTTAATCTCAAACTAAATGAAACACACTTATGGACAGATTCAACAATAGCTTTAAGTTGGATCCGAGGTACGCCGAAGAAATATATAATCTTTGTAGGAAACAGAATTACTGAAATTCATCGTTTAACAAATCAAACCCAATGGCGACATGTACCAGGCGTAGAAAACCTCGCAGATATAATATCAAGAGGAATGAATCCAAATCAATTAATGACGACCAAGCTGTGGTGGCAAGGTCCAGGATTTCTCTACAAGGAACCTGAGCAGTGGCCCAAATTCACATTCACACAATTACCTGAAATTGCAAATGAAGTACGACATTGTCCACATATAATTACTAAACAAAATGACATATTTAAAAAATATAGCTCATTTAATAACCTTCAACGCATCATTGCCTTTTGCCTTCGTTTTAAATAAAACTAATAAAAAAACAGGGCCATTAACAACAAACGAATTAAACGATTCACTAAACCTATTATTAATAATATGCCAAGAAGAAGAATTTGGAGATGAAATTGCACACCTAAAACAGAATAAACCCCTTAAACCTAATAGCAAATTAATATTATTAAATCCATTCATAGATCAACACGGTTTAATCAGAGTAGGTGGCAGACTACGACAAGCAACAATAACCAATGATGCAAAATACCCTATCATCTTACCCTCTAAACATCGGTTAACAGAATTATTGATAAAGCAGGAGCATGAAAAATTATTACATGCAGGCCCTCAATTACTTTTGGCAACATTACGACAACGATACTGGCCATTAGCAGCTAGATCTACTATTCGTAAAATACTTCGAACTTGTGTGAAATGTTTCCGAACTAATCCACAACCTATTCAAACAATTATGGGAGATTTACCACGGAACAGAACAATACCAACGCGCCCATTTACTAATTGTGGTATAGACTATGCAGGCCCAGTAATGATAAAGGAAGGAAAAGGACGTGGAAAACGCTGTATAAAATCTTACATTTGCTTATTCATTTGTTTTGCCACTAAAGCAATACATTTAGAATTAGTGACAGATCTTACCTCAGAAGGATTCTTGGCCGCATTTAAACGTTTTACCGCACGAAGAGGATTCTGTAGCAACATTTATTCAGATAACGCTACAACATTTGTTGGTGCAGAAAGAGAATTGACTGAGTTAAAGGCTTTGTGGAATAATGAAAATCATCGAAATAAAGTTACCACGGCAGTAGCGATTAACAACATTAACTGGCACTTTATACCCCCAAATTCACCCAACTTTGGTGGTTTATGGGAAGCTGGAGTAAAATCAATTAAATATCATTTGAAAAGAGTGACGTCAGAAACACATCTTACATATGAAGAATTTACCACCTTACTAATACAAATCGAGGGAATTCTTAATTTACGACCTCTTACACCTTTATCTTCTGATCCCAACGATCTTTCTGTTTTAACTCCCGCTCATTTCTTAATTAACGACTCTTTGGTAGCTGTCCCTGAACCAAATTTAACACATTTAAAAATCAATTTACTATCGCGATGGCAACGAGTGCAACAAATCCAACAACATTTTTGGAAGAGGTGGTCGTCGGAATACCTCCTACAACTTCAACAGAGATGCAAATGGAAAACCCAAGCGAAAGATCGACTAAACATCGGCCCGTAGTGGTAGTAAAAGAAGACAATCGTCCTCCATGTCAGTGGAAACTAGGCCGAATTACGGAATTATTTCCCGGTAGTGACGGTGTGACAAGAGTTGTGCTTATAAAAACCGCGAGTGGCATGGTAAAACGAGCGATATCAAAAATTTGTCCATTACCTATTACTGACAATTAAATCTATCTAAAATTGTATATTATATTACTTAGTGTATAATTAAATTGAAAATGTATTTCAAGGGGGGCGACATGTTGGCACCACCCCCTCCACAACCATGTAAGGGTTGAAAAAGAAATTTTTCAACCCACGAGAGTAACAGTTTAGCATTCGAAGAATGAACTTCGTTTACTGAACGCAAAATAAAATTCAAATAACAAATACATTGCGTATTTACTTAACAGCTAATCCAGGTACACTGCGCACCCGACACATAATATTATATATTTCAATATAAAATACGAAAAATTTAGGTTAAAAAATTAAATCATTTTCGATTTATTGAGATTTAACTGAATAACTAAATTGCGCGCAAAACCCCCGCGTCCGGCACAATTCCGCCGCAAAATGTACCCGCATACAATTTTTTAAGATACACGACACGGTTAATTTAAGATCAGATACCTAAAAGATTGTACTATATTTTGTAAAAATGGTGGGACAAATAAATAATCAATAACTTGCAATAGAGAGATTATAAAATCATGTTGTATTTTCGTGTGAGGAGAATTTTGGATTGTAGCGCGTGAGATAATCGTGACACTTTTGACTTAATTGAAATTTAAATTTTTTGGATTGTGTTTTTCTATGGAAGTAATAAACAGATTAACGAGTGGATATTACTGATAGTTATTTGGTATTATCATTGTTCAATGATCTCTACCAGTTGTAATCAATAAGTATAGTGAAGTCTGTATGTGCAATATATTCAATGTTAATGTGATATTTAATTAAGGTAAATGTTGTTATATTGAGGAGACATTGAATCATGTCATTACAGTAGTGTTCTGTTTTAAGAAGTACGAGGAACTTCTAAAAAACACGAAATATTGCTGAATTAAAAAAGATTTATATCAAATGTCAAGAAGTTAAACCCATTATTATTTATCTGTTATATAATTTGCAGTGATATAAAGAAAAAAGTAACTGCCGTGTGTGTACTGATTAAGTACGTGCACAATTAAATAAAAATATAAACATAAATAACGAATATGATACCAGCTTTTAACGGGCCGGGAGTTATCCAAAGCCAGCCGATATATAATACCGGTATAAATAATACCGTACAGGATATACCACTACAAAATATGCAAACACCGCAAGTATATTCGCAACCACTTCTTGCTCAGCCTACGACTAGCAGAATTAATAATTATTTGCCACAACAACAGTTTATAAACAATCCTCCAAATACTCTTCAAATTATTAAAAATCGTAATCAGCACTACTATAGAATGTCATCTACGAGTGATGAAGACATACCTGAGATAATCGATGATGCAAATCCTTGGCAGAAAGTAAAAAGCACCAAAAGAAGAAAAATAAGTATAAACCTTAAACCATCTGAAAATGACAATGTAAATAATAGATTCACTGTGTTAACCGAACCTAACGCAGAGGTTACTCAAGATATTCAAGCAGAAAATAAAATACCAAAACCTCCACCAATTTATATATATGGGGTAGCGAATTATGATGAAATGATTAAAAAATTATCTGAAATACTAGACATTGAACAATACAAAACCAGATGTTTAGCAGATAACATTATAAAAATAAATTGTCATATTCCTGAAAATTACCGAAAATTAGCAAGATTCCTAAAAGAAAGCAACATTATCCATCACACTTATCAACCTAAAGAAGATAGAGCATTTAGAATAGTGATAAAACATTTACATCATACAACACAAATGGAAGAAATCCAAGAGGAACTCACAGCTCAAGGCCACAAAGTTCGCAACATAATAAACGGAAGACATAGAACAACTAAAGAACCCCTAAATCTATTCTTTGTCGATTTAGAGCCCTCAGAAAACAACAAAGATGTGTATAAAATAAGATATCTTCAAAATAAGGTAATACTCATAGAGCCACCAAGAAAAGTAAATGGTATTATCCAGTGTGTTAGATACCAACAGTATGGTCACTCAAGAGCATACTGTAACAGACCATATCTTTGTGTAAAGTGTGGAGGACCTCATAATACCACTGCATGTAAAAAGACTAGAGACTCCCCGGCCAAATGCGCCTTATGTAATGGTGCTCATCCCGCTAACTATAAGGGGTGCGAATTCTATCACGGACTCTTTAAGCCCCACAATGCAAACAACAGACTAAGTGTTCAGCCACAACTAAACAACACAAACACTCAAATAAGGGGTACGGCAATGCCTGTATATCAAGACCATCGTTACCAGCGCAACATTAGCTACGCAGAAGCAACAAAAGCAAACATAACTCAAACCAGTGAAGATAGCCATATTTTAAGCAAATTTTTAGAAGAATTTAAATCAATGTTTAACCAGTTAATACAACAAAACAGCATGGTTTTAAGCATGCTAACAACCCTTATTAGCAAAATTCACTAAATTTATTAAAATTGCCGAGTGGAATGCCAACGGCCTTCTAAGACACAAAAAAGAAGTAGAGATTTTTCTCCGTCATAACTCAATAGACATTATGCTCGTATGTGAAACACACTTTAGAGACAAATCGTACTTTAATATACCTCAATATACAACATATTACACTAACCATCCAGATAAAACCTCTCACGCTGGCACGGCTATAATAATAAAAAATACGATTCGCCATATTGAACTACAAAAATATGAAAAAGATTATTTGCAAGCCACAGTCATACAAGTCAAAATGTTGCCTTATGATGTAACAATTGCGTCAGTATACTGCCCTCCTCGGCATAATATAAAAAAGCATGACTTCGAAAATTTCTTCCAGACACTCGGCTCAAAATTCATCGCCGGTGGCGACTACAACTGTAAGCACACCGTCTGGGGTTCACGGCTTATCACAACAAAAGGCAGAGAGCTGGCAAGTGCAATACATGATAACAACTACTCCTTCCTATCAACTGCTACTCCATCTTATTGGCCAACTGACCAAAATAAAATTCCCGATCTTCTTGATCTTTTCGTTACAAATGGCATCTCTTCGTCTTATACAACAGTAGAATCTAGTTATGATTTGTCTTCAGATCATTCTCCGATTATAGCGATGTTAAGCAGCCTTGTCATATATAAAAAAACCGCCTTTCCGGTTACATAACAAGAAAACCAATTGGGAATCATACCGTGAGGAAGTACAAGAAAATATAAATTTGCATATAAGACTTCAAAACGCACATGAAGTGGACGAAGCAATAACAAGCCTAAACAATACCATTACGCAAGCAGCTCAACATGCCACACCTATCTCGCAACCACAACAACAAAATTTTAGCAGTATTCCAATAGAAATCAAAAAACTTATAGCAATCAAAAGAAAAGCAAGAGCCAGATGGCAAAGAACACACAACCCGCAAGACAAAACAGCTCTAAATAGGGCAATAAACCAATTAAAAGCAAAAATTAAAGAAGAACAGGACAGAACATTCCATGATTACATTAGCAATCTAAACAGGTATGATAATTCAATTTGGAAGCTAGTCAAACATCGAAGAAAACCTTATCAGCAGGCACCCCCCATTCGCGATAATAGGACACTGACTCCCCAATGGGCTAGAAGTGATAATGAAAAAACAGCGGTATTTGCAGAACATCTTGCAAAAGTATTTACTCCTATTAATGACGATACTGATCATGAAATAGAAGAGCAATTATTAGACACGCAACCAATAATATCTATGGTTAAAGCATTTACCCCTAAGGAAGTACAAACTGAAATTAATCGTCTAAACGTTAAAAAAGCTCCAGGCGTGGACAAGATTTCATCAAAAATGATTAAGGAATTACCTCGAAAAGGTGTATTATTTATAACCTACATATTTAACGCAATTCTTAGGGAAAATTACTGGCCAAAGCAGTTTAAAATGGCGGAAATTATATTAATACCCAAACCTGGAAAAGATACAAGTAAAGTTGAATCATACCGACCAATAAGTTTACTTCCCATTATTTCTAAGCTCCTAGAAAAACTTCTGGTTCTAAGGATAAAAGCTGACACCGATGACGTAGAATGGATACCTCAACACCAATTCGGATTCCGTGAACAACACTCAACAATACAACAAACCCATAGAGTATGCCACGTCATTAATCAAGCTTTCGAAAATAAAGATTACTGCACATCTGTTTTCCTTGACGTCAGCCAAGCATTTGATAAAGTTTGGCATAATGGACTATTATTCAAAATTAAACAGTATCTCCCTATTGCTTATTTCAAATTGATGAAATCTTATCTAAGTGACAGAACATTTCGGGTTAAAATTAATGAGGATGTATCCAATAACTACCCAATAAAATCTGGAGTTCCACAAGGCAGTGTGATGGGACCTCTACTTTATGTATTATACACAGCAGATTTACCACTGGACAGGTATACTACCACTGGAACCTTCGCAGATGATACTGTCATCCTTGCAACGCATAAAGATTTAGCAACGGCCACGAGAACTCTACAAAAGCACATAAATAATTTACAAATATGGCTCAATAAATGGCGAATAAAGATCAATGAGACCAAATCAGTTCAAGTTAATTTCACCCTCAGAACAGAACAGTGCCCTGAATTGCATCTAAATAACATAAAAATACCCCAGTTTATGTGCACCAAGTACTTTGGTTTACATTTGGACAGTAAACTAACTGGGAAAGACCATATAATAAAGAAAAGAAAGCAAATAGATCTAAAAACAAAAGACTTATACTGGCTAATTGGGAGAAAATCTAACCTGTCCATAGCAAATAAAATTCTTCTATATAAAACAATAATCAAACCTATATGGGTGTATGGAATTCAACTTTGGGGATGTGCAAGCAAATCAAACATCGCAATAATTCAAAGATGCCAATCAAAATTACTTCGAACTTTAGTGAATGCACCGTGGTATGTAAGCAACCACATGCTACATACCGACCTAAACATACCATTCGTGAAAGACGTGATAAAGGAAAAAAGTGTCCAGCATTACAAAAAAATTAGAACACCACCCTAATGATGCAATTCAACCACTTTTAGAGCCACAACTAACTAGAAGATTAAAAAAACTTTGGCCAACCGACCTAAAGGAAGATTAACGGGGACTTCTCAATGGAGAAGTACCTCATCAGGTCATTTACGAGCTTAACTGCTTTGGTGTCAGCAAAATGACCTATAGAATTTTAATATTCTGATTGTCATGTAAAAATTAGTATAAAAAAAAAAAAAAAATGTTTAATTTCCTGATATTTTGTTTGCTATTATAAATTATGGATGCTAAAACGTCTATTGCATATTAACAACGTAGATAGTTAAAAACGGGAAATACAATAGAGAATAAAATAGGCAATAGTTTGGTTTTTATTATTTTTTTAACTAAAAAATTAGCTATTGTTAGAATTTTTAAATATAGGTATGATTTCTTTATATTAATTTGTTTGTTTAGTTTTCAGAACCAAAAATTTTGCGATCAGGAATGAACCGCGCTTCTCTTGCTCAAAATGCCGCAAAGCTTCTTACAAACATTTGGGCAACTTAAAAAGACACACGGAGAAAAAAATATCGTTATAATAACCATACGTATCCTTATTACAGCTATCCGTTAGATAGTTATTTTTCACAAGGATACGCCGTATAGCTAATTTAGCTATCCAGAGTATCCTTATTGCGGATCGTTATAGTAACGATCCGTATTACTGTTTTAGACATTCAAAAGATTCTTGTCATAGTGATTTAACGGATATGTACGGAGAACAAAATATCGTTATAATAACCATACGTATCCCTATTATAGCTATTCAAATCCTCAAATTAACTATCCAGTTACCTACACGACGGATACTGCACACGTTCACGAGAGCTTTTCGTTTGAACGCTTGAATCAAATAAATGAGTCCTTATTATAAGTATACTATGTAAAGCTGTTTTGATCATACTATGAATTGTCAAATTGACTTAGAAATATCGTTAAATTAGACATTCGAATCCTTGTCAGAACAATACGTCAATTGGGTATACGTTAGATAGTTATATTAAGGATATTTTTTTCTCCGTGCACTTAAACGATGAATGTGGAATGGAACCAAAATTTAAGTGTAATAACTGTCCTTATAAAACCCGCAGAAAACATAGCTTACAATTGCATTTACGTCGAGTACATGGAAAGCAGTGAAGAAAAAACTTTAGATTGTATTTAAAAGATAACAATACATTACTATGTTGACTCTCAATAATTTATGTATTTTATTTTGTACCACACTGCTCCTTTTTGGTATGATCTGGTTATCCTGTCAAAAAGGAGAACGTTATCATTATTTAAGCACTTAACTAATTTATTTTCACTGTTACTCTTTTAACTAATTTATTTTTTTCCACCGCTGCTCCCATTTAGTCTGAATAGTTCAACATAACTGTGAGGTTCTTTCGGACTTTCGACGGTCGAGCCTCGTACCGAGCCTAACTGTTCAGCGCCTTTCGTTCATCTTATATGGGTGCCAAAGAAAAAACTACTTAGATGCTCTGGAGTTTCCAGAGCATTTCGTTCAAGACGCGAGATTCTAGTCTATGTGTTCGGGGTTGTCGGATCTACGCATTTACTATAGAGACACTGGAATATTGTAGTGCGTGCCTGTTACAATATTTACAATTTTAAATCAACAACGAAGGTAGCTACAAACGAAAAATACAATAGAAAATAAAACATTCAATATTTTGGGTTTTATTAATTTTTTAACTAACAAAGAAACTATGGTTAAAATTTTAAAATATAAGTATAATTTTTTTGTATTAATATGTTTGTTTAGTTTTCAGAACGAAAAATTTTGCGATGAAGAATGAACCACGCTTTACTTGCACAAGATGCCACAAAGCCTCTTATAAACATTTGCGCCACTTAACAAGTCACTTAAACAATGAGTGTGGAATGGAACCAAAATTTAAGTGTAATTACTGTCCTCATAAAACCTACAGAAAACATAACTTACAATTGCATTTACTTCGAGTACATGGAGAAAATCAGAAGACAAAACTTTAAGTTGGATTTAAAACAATAAATTGATGTGTTGTTGCTTCCCAATAATGTATAGCATTTCTTTTTCCATCACAATACTCATACTTTTGGCAGGATCTGGCGATCGTGCCAAAAAAGAGATCATTGTGTATGTGTACATTAAATGAGTTGAATTAGATTGATCGAATGGAACTTCAACAGCTCTTTTCAAAGTTGTTCATTAAATCAGTACACTGCAAATGGAAGTGTTTTATTTTAAAACGGTAAAGTGTTTTACTGCCTTTTAAATACATGGTAGGCACTAAGTAAACGTTTAGAAACGTTTACCTAGAGATCATGTACTTAAATAACAGTAAAACACTTTACCGTTTTAACACAAAACACTTCCATTTCCAGTGTAAGGGGTGTGCAAATAGAAACTTTTTTCTATAAGAAACCTTGAAACAATTTTGTATAATTTAACTAATATTTACGGGTAATACGCATGAAAAATAGAATCTTCCAATGACAACGCTTTAATCGCAAAACCAGTGAATAAAAATTAAAGGGACTCTTGCTTTTCACATTAGAATAACTGAAGATTTTAATTGTGGTGCACTTAAATGACAACTATGCACCATTAAGGAAATTAGTAACTATAATTATAATGTTATAACTCAAAAACTATATTTTATCTCTGTGGGTTTGTAAGTATCAAAAGGGGATCACTTATTTTAAAGTAATAACTACCCGGGAATTTTTTTTTATATAATTATATAAAATTATATATAAATCATCATATATAAATATATACGAATTTTGGCGCGATATAATTTTATCTAGTTTTATATAATTTTACATAATTATATAAAATTATATATAATTATAAAAAATAAATTTTGTATAATAATTCTCCTACAGCAACATTTGTGGTAATTACCAGCAGTCTACTAATTAGAACCTTTGTGATTCGGTATCTGCTTATTTAGTGGAAGGAAATGAAGTATTCAATGAATAGCGCGCGCGGTGTGCGATTGATTATTTCATCGATGAATCTGAAACAGAATTATGTAGCTTTTTTGGGGATTTGAACCCCGGACCCCTGGATCGAGAGACTGCTTACTCTGCCACTGACCTACGAAGCCTTCTCAAATATTTACTAAAAATGACTTACTAAAATGACAATCTTTTATGTTTGACACATGTACAATTTTGAGGTTAGATGATTAAAATATTTTTTGACATATGTTAAGTTGCTTGAAAAAGTTTCAATAAAGAAACAAAACGTTGCACATTTAACAAGAATTAACTCTTGGACAACAATAAAACAATTGTTTTATTGTTGTCCAATTCCTAATAACTCGAAATATTATTAAAAGATATTGGACTTTAACATTATGATTAATATGTCATAAACTTGTTAAAGTATCTAATTTATGAATTTGTCCATAAGTTAGTATAATGATAAATAATTTTAAAGAAAAAAGCAAATAATAACAATTATATTGAAAATATTCAAAATATAGTTTTTTATATATGATTTTATAAATTTATATAAAATCATATAAAATTATATAAAATGTTTTCCCGGTTTATATATAATTATGTATAAATTTATATAATATTATAACATTATATATAATTTAATAGAAGCAATCTAATATAATTTTATATAATTATATAAGAATTTATATGGTTTTATATAATTATATAAAAATTAATATAATTGTATCATAATGTACATAATTATATATAATTATACATAATTAGATATGATTATATAAAATACTTTTTTCCCGGAATAAGCTACTTTATAAAATTTTATATAGTTTTATACAATTATATAAATTTATACATACTTATATATACATTAATATAAAACCATATATAATCATATAAAACTATATAAAGTTATACATGATTATATAAAAAAAAAAATCCCGGGTAAATAATGAATTAACACTAAATAACTAAACTAGCTAAAATATTGGTTACTTGCTTAAGGAATTTCTTTACATACTTAAATAATTTATTTGGGCACTTAACTAATTTATTTCTACTGTTACACTCCTAAGCAAATTATTTACACACTATTTAATTATTTCCATTGTTGCTTGTCTTTACTTTGAAGATTTCAACATAACCGTAGTTCCTCTCATTAGTATGCTTCTTCGGAAACTCTCGACCGTCGAGCATCCTACCGAGACCGTCGCGCCTTTCGTTTGCCGTGTATGGGTGCCGAAGAAGAAGCTTCTTACATGCTCTGGAGTTTCCAGTGCATTCTGTTCACTATGCGACCTTCTAGTCTGTATGTGTTCAGTGTCAACGTATTTACCCGAATGCTGTAATATTCTGTTACAATATGTACAATTGCAAATCAACAACGAGGGTAGCTACAAGCGGGAAACACAATAGAAATTAAATTACAATACTTTAGTTTTCATTAATTTTTTAACTAACAAAGTAACTATCATTAGAATTTTTAAATATAAGTATAATTTTTTTGTATTAGTTTGTTTGTTTAGTTTTCAGATCAAAACACTTTGTGAAGAAGAAGGGACAGCGCTTTTCTTGTTCAAAATGCCGCAAAGCTTCTTACAAACATTTGAGCAACTTAAAAAGACACTTAAACCATGAATGTGGAATGGAACCAAAATTTAAGTGCAATAATTGTCCATATAAAACCTGCAGAAAATATAGCTTACAATTGCATTTTTTTCGACGGCATGGAAAAGATTGAAGACATTACTTTAAATTAGATTTAAAAGATAACAATAAATTGATATGTTGCTTCTCAAGAATTTATAGCTTTTTATTTTGCACCACAGTACTCCATTTTGACAGGATCTGGTGATCGTAACAAAAATGAGAATCTTGTGTAGGTATGTGTAAATACATCTATGAATTGAATTAGATTGACTACACGAAACAACATGTCTTTTTAAAATTACTCATCAAATTGTCAAGGGGTGTGCAAACAGAAACCTTGGAACACTTTTCTATAATTTAACCAATATTTACAGGTAATACACATGAAAAATAGAATCTGCCATGATACTACTTAAATTGCAACAAAGTGAACAAAAGTTAAAAGTTATCTTGCTTCTCACACCAGAATAACTGGAGATTTTATTTGTGGTGACAATCATTCATCATTAAAAAAATCAGTAACTATAATTCTAATATTATCACTTAAAAATCGTATATACAATTTTATATGAACAGGTAAGTACAAACGGGAAATACAATAGACAGTAAAACAGTCAAATCTTTGGTTTTTATGAATTTTATAACTAACAAACTAACTGGCGTTGGTCAATTATGCGCCACTATCAGTTTACCCTCCATTTATGGTGCCTTGTCCCAAAACACTGTAGGACTATTGAGCGCGGCAGTTGATTTTAGATCTCCATTGTGTTACCTGGAATTTCTAAAAATTTTTAGGTTCTCACATTTTTGGATACTAAGGTGTTAAAAAAAAAGATTTATATTTAACGTCGATCAACATGTTGGTAGAGCATTTCATACAATATACCTTACTCAAATATGAGCTCTTAATGTTCATATTTAGAGGTGGTTATTTTATTTTTTCCATTTTTCATTTAAATAAGTAAAAAAATCGGTAAATTTAAAAATGTTTTATCTTGTATACAGCTTGACTAAATACATATTTGTACAAGAATTTTCATGTTCTACAAAAACGGTAATAACAATTAAATTGTTGTGAATACACAAATATTACAAATTTCGAGATCATCCAATGTTTATAGGTGAATATCTAATAATAATAATAATAGAGTTAGGAAAATGTTATATCAGTATTTTTTTTAGAACGTGAAATTTTCTATAAGAATGTGGATCTGGGTAAATCTAACCATTTAAACAAAAAAAAATCAAAAATTTTTTTAAATAAATAATGAAAAAAATAAATTAAGCACATTAAGGGATCATTCTGATTTAGATGCTCAAAAAAAGAGCTATTTTTGGTATTTTTTTTTAAAATGTATTAATATAATATTTGTTAGACTTAATAAATACAGTCTCGAAATACATAAACATAACAGGCACACGTAACTCCTTAATAAATAGACATATCGCTGACGGCGTTGATATCTTTGTAACGGCTTATCCGAAACGCAAAAATCAAAAATGTTTAGATTCAGTATGAGTGTGCTTGTCGCGCATTTTATAATTATTACTAAGGTAAGTGGTCACCTCTACCGGATAGTTAAGCGTACAGTTTTTCTTAAAGCAATATTAAAAATATTAATAACCAATATTTATACCAATTTATGAAAAAGCATACCTTTACATAACTTCAAAATAAAAAAAGAAAAAGGTCAATAATATCAATTATAATGTTAATAATAAATGATAATAGTATAAATTTGCGATATCGCCTATATCGTTCATCCTGTCCTCCCTATCGGTCACCTCTGCCCCCTCCATTGGCCACCTTTACGAAAATTTTATAAATAACAAAACCATCAATATTTATTAAAACTTGTTTTGAAAAAGTAATTATTATTATTGGAAAATAAATACAATTGAATAAAAGAAGTATTTTTAATAATTCTTATAATTTATTTATTAGTTAAAGATTTTGATGTTTCACACCCTTTATTTGCTTAAGTTCGCTCGGGCTTATCAAAAGTATGATATCAGACTTCGCCTTCTTGTCGTTCTTTATCCATTCAGCGATGGCCTCCGCGTTTTCAACCGTTCGCTCCGGTTTGACCAAATCACCACTAATATAATCAAAAGCATCGTTTTTGATAAGTAACGCTTCTACTTATACACGCCATGTATCGTAATTGTCTTTATTAAGGGGTTCAAGTCGATAAAAGGAACTCATGTTTTCGTTCTAAAACTTTTAGAACGCGTATTACTTTTCTTTAGTTACACGTGCACTACACTCACACATGCAAGCGCGCCTCTGTTCGGATTTCACAAAACGGCTTCCACTTGTACGTATGCTCGGTCTTCTTATTTTTAGTATAATCAATAAAAAATTATTAATTTGTTTATTTTTTTAATTATTTTACTCTATACTAATTAACTCAAAAATATTTTTGATTTTATAGTTGTTATTTTATATTTAATATCACTTGTCAAAAAAAACCTTAACCCACCTTTTAAGGAATCAATGTTGTAGCAAATTGATGTACAAATTTTTGATTTTTGATTTTAAAATCACTTTTTACACTATTTAAACTACGCTTATATTATATTTCATTAAATAAGCAACGTTTTAATATTTTTTTCAATGTTGTTTCTTGACTTGTAATAGTGCATTTCAAAATTTTTAGCTAAGTGGCAGGTATAGAGGCCATATCCGATAGAGGGGTAATTTACATTATATGTTGATAGATAATAAAATGGCAAAGATTAAAAAAAAAACAAAAACGAGGCTATTTTCACGGCTTTCGACAGAAAAAAAATAAATTATATCATTTTAATACTATTATAGAATGCGCTGAAGCTATTCATGTGTAGATTATGTGGATAAAATTTCACAGTAAAAAATTTCGGTGTAAAGTTGGACCCGGCGACTTTTACATGGCCGTGTGAGTGTGAAATTTTGGTGTGAAATTGCCTTCGTGTAAAATTTTTACTTGAATAAATTTCACACGGTGTAATTTACTATGTTTTACACCGTTTTGTGTTATTATTTATAATTTAACCAATTAAATTACTATTAGTGGTTTCTAATCTATGAAAATATATTATTTGGCGCGATATTCAAACGACTAGTTATAGACTTATAATATATTTATAAATAAATGAATAAATTATAAAAAATATAAATAAAATTATCGATAATTATTTTACTTTTTTTAATATTTTCATGAATTTTGTGATTCAAATTACAATTACTCCTTAAAATAGTATAATCTAATATCGTATGAGCCCGAAACTACACAATCAAATTATATTTATTGATAAAAAATTATCATGAACTGCATTTACACGCAGTATGGTATAAAATTAAGGATTCACACCGTTCAGAATATTATACTACACTTAGTGCGATTTTTACACCGTACATGTTAAAAATCATATTCTCGTTAGAAAATTTGCAACAAGAATGTAAACATTCATGTTGTTACAGGCCCAGGGAAATCTATTAAATACAATAAAATAATTGAAAATTTATCTAATTATACGGTGAATCCTATGTTAGAGAGTATTGATAAAAATGAAAATGTTTGTAATGTTAAATATTTAACGTATGGTCATCAATATAAAATTAAATATTTTATTACTGTTAGAGACGAAAATGAGTTACCAGTTTTTGCTCAGATTTGTTCTTTATTTGTTTATAATAATATTCCATTTGCTGTATGTGCGCTGTGGGAGACTGTTGATTTTGAAGATACATTCAATGCCTATTTAATTAAACAAAATAATACAGAATCTATCGTTATCGTAAATTTATCATCGTTAACCCATGAAGAACCTTATGAAAGCCACAGGAGTATAAGTGGTAAAGGTTTATTTATAGTTTGTAAATATGTGATAATTGTTTCATAATAAATAATTATAAAAATCTTAAAAGTAATTGATTGTAAATATATTTTCATAAATTAGAAACCACTAATAGTAATTTAATTGGTTAAATTATAAATAATAACACGGAACGGTGTAAAACAGTAAATTACACCGTGTGAAATTTACTAAAGTGAAAATTTTACACAAAGGCAATTTCACACCAAAATTTCACACTCACACGGCCGTGTAAAAGTCGCCGGGTCCAACTTTACACCGAAATTATTTACTGTGTTCGTAAGGATCAGTTCAATAGTTCCGGAGGAATCACCACCGCTGACCGAAAAAACGTTGTTTTGACAGAAACACAATTTTTCACAATGAAAATTATGAAAACATCATAACGGTTTGAACGAGCTTTCTCAGGTAGTAAAGGTGGTAACGAAAAGATCACAGAATAACATAAATTAAGTTGGACAAAAATGGTACCATCACTAAACTTAAGTTTATTAAAAGTGCTTGTTACAAATATTTTTTTTTTTATAAATTACACTATTAACAATCAGAATTCTTTTTTTTTAATCCCATAAGTTAATTTGATAGATATACCGGGTGTTTCATTTAAAGTGCCACAAGCTTATAACTCCTAAACCAATAAAAAAACTCAAAAAAAGTACAAGTATAAAAGTGTCTTTAATTTATTCGGTCTATAGAATGAAATAAGTAAAAATTTTGTATTACTCCCGGTTTAACCGGAAATGGTGTCAACTTGCTTATCTTAAATAGAAGGGTATTTATTTTTTTTTTATAATTGGATAGAGCTCGTCGAGAGCTTTCCAAAACTGTATAAGAGGTGAATATTTGCTCAAAAAAAAATTTTAAAAAAAATTAATTTCTATTTCTTATTGTAGTGTTACAGTAAGGTGCCACAAGCTTATAATTCGTAAAATAATTAGAATTTCAAAAAATGTACAAGTATAAAAGTGTCTTTAATTTATTTGATCTATGGAATGACATAAGTAAAAATTTTGTATTACTTCCAGTTTAACCGGAAATAGTGTCAACTTGCTTATCTTAAATAGAAGGGTATTTATTTTTTTATATAATTTGATAGAGCTCGTTGAGAGCTCTCCAAAAATGTATAACAAGTGACTTTTTTCTCAAAAAAAAATTAATTTTTATTTCAAATTGTGGTATTACAGTAAGGTGCCACCAGCTTATAACTCGTAAAATAATCAAAATTTTTAAAAAAGTACAAGTATAAAAGTGTTTAATTTATTTGATCTATGGAATGGCATAAGTAAAAATTTTGTTTTACTTACGGTTTAACCGGAAACGCGGCCAACTTCCTTATCTTAAATACAAAAGTATTTATTTTTTTTATAATTGGATAGAACCCGTCGAGAGCTTTCCAAACATCTATAACAAATAAGAAAACAATCTCTGATATAATTTTACGTTTACGCTATACGTTTTCGTTTATACCGATTTTTTTTTAAAGATTTTTTTGAGAAAAAGGTCACTTGTTATACATATTTGGAAAGCTCTCAACAAGATCTATCCAATTAGGTATTTGAAAAAAAAATTATTGATTTTTTTTATGTATTTTAGAACTTTATTATTAATAATATAGATATTTAATGCAAAATACTTAAAAAAATTTTTTTTTCAATTAATTATAAGCAATTAAAAATTGATAAAATTTAAAAAAAAATCACGTGACTATAAACGCGCCAAAATTGGCCACCATCTTTGTGACGTCATAATGTTATAGCTGTTTAATAACAGGACAGCGTTTACGGCTATTACACGTGAGTTGACAATAATATTGAAAATTTACTGCTAAAAAACGATTTGTTAGTTAATTCCGATTAACTATGTGTGATAAAGGATTTATAAAGGCAAAGTCTGATAATATTCCTGATGTTGATATATTTTTTACTGAATTCTACTTATTTGATTTGTATACTTGGATAAATAATAATTACTAACAATAGTGTTATAAAATACTTACATCGAAATGATCTTCACAACAAAAAATTCGATTTTGTTTTGGGATTATAACGATGCACTGCTTGAAACCATTTATTTCGACGTTTTCATCTTGGGGAACATTTAAAACATTTTATCAGGAGTTGTTTTTGTAGTATTTGTACATAATGGTACAAAACAAGAACGATAACTTTTGTGGTTCGACATTTTTAATATAAACTTTAGTATTTAACCATGACAAAAGAATTAAATAGATCAAAACACTGCATTTATTATTTCTGTATAAGCTGCAATGAATGAAAACTAACATTATTACGTCACACACGCTCGTGTTTGTTCGGGAGCTGTCGGCGTGTTTTCGGTACTGGATTCAAAATTAATTTTTATTTTGATATAACTTTTGAAATATTGCGAAAAAAAAAATAAAAATAGTTTTGTCATAAAACTTATATATGATCTTTCCATTTATCACAAAAAAAAAATTCAAAGACCTAATTATAAAAAAAAATAAATACCCTTCTATTTAAGATAAGGAAGTTGACACCGTTTCCGGTTAAACCGGAACTAGAGCAAAATTTATATTTATGCCATTGTATAGATCGAATAAATTAAAGACACTTTTATACTTATACTTTTTTTAAATTTTTATTAGTTTAGGGGTTATAAGCTCGTAGCACTTTAAATGAAACACACGGTATATTCGCGTTATGAGGGTCCTTCCAATGATGAGTCCTGTGTAATTGTTGTCTGATGGCCCGCGTTGTTTCAGTCTTCTGATTACTTGGTATTGGTCGTTCATCAGGGGGTTGGTGTGGGATGTAATTTTATCTAGGTGTTTGTGTGTTCGTCCTTGTAAAGGGTTTTCCAATAAGAAGTTTCATTTTGAATAGCCCGCTATTTGGGCAGCTGTCACTTTTGAAGCTGTCATCTTTTGACATTTGACAAGTAAAAACTACGCCATTACTAAAAATGGAACGATACACGCTTCAACAACGCATTGAAATTGTTAAAATCCATTATAAAAATGGTGAAAATTTTTCAGTCACGGTTCGTAAAACTAAGGCACTTTTGGGTCGTCGCGAAGCACCTTCTCGGCCGGCAATAGTGAAACTGGTAAAAAAATTTGAGCTGTTGGGACAAATTAGTGATGTGAAGAATGGAAACCGTGTGCGTCGCTCAAGAACAACTGAGAATATTGCTGCTGTAGCCCATAGTGTTGAAGAAAACCCAGGTTTGTCGATTCCTCGTCGATCTTTGGAATTAGGCATTCCACAAACGACATTACACCGTATTTTGCATAAAGACTTAGCTCTTAAGGCTTTTAAAGTTCAGTTAACACAAGAACTCAAGCCGGTCGATCACCAGCAACGTCGTATCTTCGCTGATTGGATTCTTGAAATGCATCGAAATGATCTGGATTTTCATCAAAAAATTATCTTCAGTGATGAGGCCCATTTTCACCTCGGAGGCTATGTTAATAAGCAAAATTGTTGAATTTGGGGCTCCCGAAAATCCAAGAATGATTGTTGAAAAGCCTCTCTATCCTCAACGTGTCACTGTTTGGTGCGGTTTTTGGGCTGGCTGTGTGATTGGACCTTACTTATTCGAAAATGAGGCTGGTGCAACTGTTACGGTGAATGGATTGCGATACCGAGCTATGATTAATGATTTTTTAAGGCCGAAATTGGGAGATATTGATGTCGGCGACGTTTATTTTCAACAAGACGGTGCTACGTGCCACTCAAGCAACGAAACCATGGTAATTTTGCAAAAAAAAGTTTCCTGGCCGTGTTATTTCTCGAAGAGGTGATCACAATTGGCCACCGAGATCTTGCGATTTAACACCTTTAGATTTTTTTCTTTGGGGTCACGTGAAAGATAAGGTCTATGCCAATGCTCCACAATCGATTCAAGACCTTAAAGATGGAATTCGTGAAGTTATTGCGAACATACAGCCGCAAATGTGCGAATTGGTAATAGAAAATTTTATGAAAAGGATATGCTGCTGCAAGCGCAGCCGTGGCGGCCATTTGGCAGATATCGTTTTCCATTGTTAATGGCATACCTTCCTCTTTAAAATGATATAAACATCCATTGATTTCTGTTAAAAAAATACTCGTTTTTTTAAATATCAAAATGAAACCTCTTATTGGAAAACCCTTTATAACTCTAGTAATGAATTGTATTGAAATCTTGGTGTATCATTTAATTTGTAATGTACAGTCAGCTTAAGAAGTAATAAACACCGTAGAAACAGACCTACAGTAAACGTATTATTCCAAGAGACAAAATCTGGCCCTGCATGGTTAAAAAACAATTAAGATTGATCTTTGTAATTTTAGTACCTAAAAGTAAATTTGGAATATTAAATAGACACGTAAAGATATTTGTAACAGCTGTCGTTTTTGTTAGAAAAGATTTAGTAAATTGATTATAAAGTTTTTTTTTAAACAATTAATAGAAACAATTATTTATTGTACTTATAAAAGCCGTCATAAACACTATTTTAACTAATTTCTGTCTCTTGGAATAGCTCGATTACGGTAAGTACGGTTTTTAGGGTGTTGATTACTTCTTAGGTGGACTGTACTCACCATGGTGCTTGGACTATCGATCTTAGTATTTTGGACTGACATCTTTGTATTATGGCTATATTTGTTTTTTTGCGCAATCCCACAATTATAAATATCTAAAGAAAAAATATGTTTATTTGATTTCTTCAACTTCAAAGATTTTGCGTAAAGCTAGAAACTGTTTGGCACTACGAAAACAAAATCGTTTTATTTCGCATCTCTTCTCTCATCAGAATAAAGTCGGTTTCTATTGTAATGACTATTTTACTTTGGGCGCGTTTTATGCTCAAAAAGGTGCTTGTGCACAATTGACCCATACATTGTGCCTACCTGAATTTTTTTCTGACCGAGGCGCACAATTGACAACGTCCTAACTGTCGTTAGAATTTTTAAATATAAGTGTGATTTTTTTGTATTAATTTGTTTGTTTAGTTTTCAGAACGAAATATGCTGCGATCCAGAATGGACCACGCTTCTCTTGCTCAAAATGCCCCAAAGTCTACAAACATTTGCGCAACTTACAAAGGCACTTCAACGATGAATGTGGAATGGAACCAAAATTTAAGTGTAATAACTGTCCTTTTAAAACTTTCAGAAAACATAACTTACAAACGCATTTACTTCGAGTACATGGAAAAAATTGAAGACAAAACTTTAAATTGTATTTACTTAAAAGATAACAATAAATTGTTGTATTGCTTTTCAATAATTAATTTATGATATTTCATTTTGCAGAACGGTACTTCTTTTTGGCATGATCTGGTGAGCCTGCCAAAAGGTTATGTATGTGTACAAGAAATGAGTTGAATTGGATTAACCATTTTGAACTTCAACAGATCTTGTCAAACTTTCTTATCAAATCGATGAGGGGTGCGCAAACAAAATGTTTGCTATAAGAAATCTTGAGACTTTTTACTATAATATAACCAGTTTTGCGAGTAATTCATATGGAAAATAGAATCTGCTAATGATAGGGGAGATCGGGTATGGTTGTCTTACGGATTGGTTGTCACAACAACCATAAAAGAAAACCTAATGAATTAATAAATTTGTTTACCCGTGTCAAAGAAGCCCAAGCACAATACCTTATTGCGTACTTCACTTCAGTTCGCTGTGAAATACCGTAAAAGAAATATATGCGTTTGTTTTTTTTTACAGTGTAAGTAATTTTATGGGCATCTGTGTTGAGTCTCGTAAGTATAATTAAATTTTGCATAGTGATATGGCGCAAAATCACCAAGGTGGTAAATTCCGGGTTTCAAATTTTAAAATATTTTTATTTTTATTTTTGCTTTACAAACCAGTCCTAATCATTAATTATCTTATCTTTAATTGATATCTGAGCGGGCAGAGCTGAAAATGAATAATTAGGGTGGGTATACCAGTCCCAAACCAGGTACCAGTAGTTGACCACTCGCATGTTCGATTGAATAAATTAAGAAATGGAGGGCATTTGTGAAGAATTCGACTGTTTTGTTACGTGGCTTAGAATGTTAACAACGTTCCAAACATATTTTAAAAATGTAGTGTTTATTTAAGAGCTATGAGCGCAGTGGTCAACCTTAGGTGCATTACCGTTTTTTATATTATTCACGAAATCTATAAAAAACTTAAATATTTTTTTAGTTCAAATAATTTATCAATATTGCAGCGTTAGTAAACAATAAACAATTTTATATACACATTTCTACGTCAAAACTACATAATACCAGTTCAGAGCATTTCAAAGTCAAAATTTGTTCTTAACTGGTTTGGGACTGGTACACTCACCCTAAATACAATAAAAAATAAAGTTTATAAAGTTGTTTAGTTTTTCTTTATCTTCTTCCTCATCTGAAGAAGACGAGTCATAAACTTCTTTATAATAATTCACTCTACTCCTACGTTCTCTTAAATAATTAGAATTATTATTTATTCGACTTGATTTTCGTAAGCTGGTAGATTTAGCAGAAGGACCAACAGATAAATCTTTTTTAACAATTTTTTTAGAGCTACAAGATTCAATGGATTCTGTAATTTCTGGTAAATCAGGTGACTCTGTAATAACATCAATACCTATTGGTCTTGTCGACTTCATCACTTCAGTGTGTAGAACTCGTCATGTCCGGGAACGTTCCCGGGATGACCGTTCCCCGAATGACGTTTTCATATAAAACTTTATAAAAAATACACAATAGTCATTAAAACGGCATTTTTTGAGGTTAATGTAGTAAAAGCTCATGATAATGTTTAAGAAATATTTTATTAAAATTTATTTACTTTTTTTTTAAATTATCGGCGTTCCCGGAATGACGGTGAATTGATGTACGGTGTAAAAATTTTATACAAAAACACACTTACCACTCAGAATTTCAAAAATTTAATAAAAAACACACGAAGCATCCACTTGCACTCATATGCTTTGAATAATTACCCAGTAGCGCTATCTCTTGCATTATTCTGAAAAATGTTATTTAAAAAAAATGTTGCGTTCCCGTAATGACGCACAAAATTTCCGCCAAACTTTCAGTTTAATTAAAAAAAATAAATAATAATCTATCAACTTAAAAGCTTATAAATATCATTTTATTATAATGTAACGGATTTCCCAATCCAAATCCAATATCCAACGAGAGCAAAAGCGGTTTGTACTTGGGTTGTGAATAATAACACAGAGTTGGCCACTTAATTTACAATTACAATTTATTAACATAAAATAATAAACAAATTCTCCTTCACCAATAACTTAAACACTAGCACTTAACAATTATTTAATTTATTAACTAACTAACTTACGGTTCTAATACACTAACTAATTTATTTAAACGATTGTCACTGGTATATTTATTTACATTTATTTATACGGATAGCGATAGCGCTTACCTCGTAGATTCACCGAGCGTACGGAGTTAGAGCGTTGACACCTCACAATAACAGACTCGGTCGTAACTAAAGTGAGGAAGTGTTTTGGAGTTTATATATATGTTGCTTAATCTATTCGGAAGCTTCGAGAAGTATCTGGGCCTTGGCGATACAGACATTTCAAGGTAATGTAGATAAAAAACTCTAGTTAGTTGTGTGTTAAAAGATTATTGGGATATCTACGCTTACTCAATATCTCACGGTCGCGCGCGTGAGATAGAAGTATCTCGCGGGTGATTTAGCAAATCTATCGAGGCCGCTTCATTCATTTATCGCGTTTGCTATAATAATATTAACTAAGTTAAAAAGTACCTATAAAGCATTAAAAAAAATTTTAAATATGTATTTTAACTGTTGTTGTCAGCAGATAACGTCTTGGGGACGCGTTCCCCGAATGACGTTTTAGGGATAAAATGTGAAATAAAATATATTCAATCAATAAATTAAGAAAAAATCTTTAGAGGTACTGATTAAATAAGTTAATTCGAATAATTTGTAAAGCATTATTTCAATTAAAATAAATAAATTCTATGATTTAACTTACTCCGACACGAATTTACCACCTTGGTGATTTTGCGTCATATACCCTTTCGTGTATTTATGATTTATAAGATAAGGTTCATGATATCATTACAGTAGAACTCCGTTTATCCGAATTAATTGGGACCGGGGTCGATTCGGATAATCGGACATTGACTGGTAATAAAGAAAAATGAATTGTCACACATAGAATAAACTTTATTAAGTTTAACAATATAATAATTTTATATTTGAGATACAGGGTATTACGTTTAGAACCGATTCGGATAATTGCCAATTCGGCTAATCGGCGTTCGGATAATCGGAGTTAGTTAAGTTTGGTGTTTTTAACGTGACAACTTTTACACGGAGTTTAAGAATAACACTTCGAATAAATGTAAAGTATTTATTAAAAAAAAACAATTGGAAAATTAAAAATGTTACACTTCTCGAGGTAAACTTAAAACTAAATCTTAAATCTAATTGCACATTTTTATATGTCAGAAAAATGCAGTTTTTGTGGTTCTCACAAAAACTGATTGCTTAGTCGAATATGATAAGCAAGATCATTGATCTATTAGATCATATCCGGCTTTGCAAGCCAATGTACGTTGAATGCGATATACCGACATCATCGTTTTGTCGTATCCGGCGTCATATTGCTTCTCAGTTGATGACCCAACCACTGTCATTGAACTGACATATGTGGTACACATAATTAGTTCTACTTGTATATGGTTTCTTAAATGACCATTGATTTAAATTTATTTTGGGAGTTAATTATCTAAAACTATTTTGGGGAAGGTTGTCTCAAGTTAACGGGGGCTAGTAGTCACATGTAAAAAACAACACCATGGATATGTGCGGCCTTTTTTGTTGGTTTTTGTTGGGTTTTACTACATAAACGATTGAGTATAATTATATTTTGGTTACCATAATCTGAGTTCGTTAGATAGAAGTTACTATTTGCTTACAGCAGATATCTTTTATTTTTTTTAATTATGACTAACAAGGGACCCTTTTTAATGGTCCGTGGCATTACGCAACAAGACCTACACCATTCGATAGGGCATCAAAAACTACTATAGAAACCGTTTTCAAATTTTGCGAAATGATTCGGGTTACGGCAAGACAAGCCCCAAAAGTTTGTGTTAATCTGTCAAAACTGGTGTCCGCTTTTGTACATTGCGAATTGCACTTTACATTATACGATCCGATGGTCGAATGGAGAAGCATTCGCTCTCGAACTTTTTGCATTTTGTCGCCCCGGGTTCGAATCTTCTAGGGAGTAAAACGATGTTTGCAATTTTTTTAAAGGAGAATTGTTTATTGTCGTTTTTTACAAGGATTGGACAAATTATTTTCAAAAAATAGATATATACAGCAAAAAATCTCCGGAAAATATGTAAACTTTTAAAATTATTTTAAAAAATCTATTAATGTATCTACCAATAAGTTAACAGGGTTGTATTACCAATAAGTACAAATACTGCCAAAATGATTTGCAGTGTGTGGACGAAGTGCTTTTTTATTCTATTTTTGTTGTGATTAATTCAGTTTTGCAAAAACAGTCTTTTTGAAGACTGCTTTGACCAGTGATTTTTTAAGAACAACGGTATGTTATTATGTGTACCTTTTGTTCATACAATTCTCTTAACCTGATTGCTTGTATATTTTACCACTAGGATTTTTTAAATTTAGTTTACATATTTTCCGGGGATTGTGCGGCTTATAGATCTATTTTTGGTCTAAAAACAAGTCCAATTATTGTATAATCAACAATAAACAATTCTCTTTCAAAAAAAATTGCAAACATCGCTTTGCTCCCTAGAAGATTCGAACCCGGGGCGACAAAATGCAAAAAGTTCGAGAGCTAATGCTTCTCCATTCGACCATCGGATCATATTATGTAAAGTGCAATTCACAATGTACAAAAGCGGACACCAGTTTTGACAGATTAACATAAACTTTTGGGGCTTGTCTTGTAGTAACCCGAATCATTTCGCAAAATTTGAAAACGGTTTCTAGAGTAGTTTTTGATGCCCTATCGAATGGTGTAGGTCTCGTTGCGTAAAGCCACGGACCACTAAAAAGGGTCCCTTGTAAGATATTTTTTGTTCCCGTCTCTTATGTAAAATTTGTTACGTGTACAACATTTTATCTTTAATAAAAATAGGCATTTGTTTTCTTGTTTTGTATTTTACCTTTTATTTAATAGGTGACTACCTACCCTAGACACTATGACAACCATCCTTGACACGGGGTTAAAAGTCACACTTCTCTTTTTTCATAAAAATTATAATATGTTCTCATTAGATAATGGTAGAGAAAAAGTCTTTATTTCTTTTTAAACTAGAATAAATACACTATCTATTCATATACAGGGTGTTTACGAATAGTTGTCAGAGCCGGAAATGGGTGGTGGAGGGGATTTTTTGGAAGACTTTCTATTTGGTAATATTTCTAAATTCATTAATTTGACAAAGTTATAGCAAAATTAAAATTAAGACCATATTTTGAGAACCGCAGGTTTTTTGACCTATGACAACATTAAATTGGCTAATTAAGAAACATATCCGACGGCCTCAAACGATAAAACAATTCATGTTATTATACACACATAAAATGAATTGCTCATAAATTATTTTTATTTTTAAAACAAACGTGCCTGAGTTAAAATATCGAGTTTCAGTCTTTATCAGCTTTAACACTTCTTTCCTTTTTAAAAAAAGACTTCCGATGCTTTTGGTAATCATTGTAAAACACGACTTATGAAAGTAAGTGTTGTAAAAATTAGACAATTTGGGGGTGGTTTTCGTCACAAGGCAATTTTCCAAACTGGATTAAATTTTATTATCATAATCATCTTATAATAAAAACAACATTTTGTGTATTCATTAAAAAAAAAATTCATAATGAAAACTTGAATAAAAACATACGCATAAAAAAATACATATTAAATCACTGTAAAAACAACTAAATTTACGTTCAAGAATAATAGGGGACAAATATGCTTATAATATAAATGCAGTAATAAACAAAACAACGATGATCTAAGAAACGTGCCATTATTAATCGCTGATTTCAAATTTTTAATCTTAAATCGGTCGCATTTACTAGAAGTAGCTTGTTTCCACCCTTGAAGGTCAATTATATGTCGTATTAAAAAAGATAGTTAAAATGTTCATAATTTGCATAAGTCTGCAAAGAAACGTGTTTTAAGGTGTAATCAATACTTAAATAAAACCAAAGCGTCAAATAACTATAATTTCAAATCCTAAAAAAAATTAATACTGTACTAACAAAACGTATTCAACGTACTTGTTGTAATAAAGACTGTTAACGTGTATAAATTCTAATTAAACCTATATTCTTGACCTAGATCAATATTAAATCGTATAAGAAACAAATCTAAGTTCAAGTTCAACAACCCTATTCTTAAAAAATAAATAAAACAGTTGGTCCATTAGTTTGCGCGATATAAAAGCAAAATATTAAACAATTACTTCATAGGGTGTAAAATGATACTAACGATATCCCGTGTTTTTATTTTATTTAATAGGCGCGACAAACTTTGATTATGTGTTCGCCTTTTTTTATATTTGCATGACAAGGACAAAACATTGGTCAAGGGGGACTACGATAATATTTTATAAACGTTGTAGTAATAATACGATATTTGCTACATACGTTTTTTAAGTCGGCAAATCTTACGCTTTTTTCTGAATGACATTTCTAGGTATTCGACTCCGTAAACTCAATTAAAATTTATGCATACAAATTTTAACCCTTTCTTCTTTTTAACGGGCCCAGCCTTTAGCCGGGCATAGGTTGTTTTTCCGCTTCGTTTTTTGTCGTGTGTCGTAATGTATTTTAAACACACAAAAGATGATATTGAGGAAATTTTTCTGTGGAAGTTTTACCCTTCTTGGTTAACTCCTATCTTGCAACGGAGAGAGGTGTAAAGTTACAGTATGTTTTTAGCGTGGGTTTAAACCCAGATCACTAGCGCATTACTTCACATACCAAACCTTTGCGCCACACCGCTCTCTTTATTCCTTTGTTGTAGATGAATTATTACTTATTTAAATGTAAGTGGTAAAAAATACAGTAGGTTAGTACGTCTTTCATTTGTAATTAAAATTATAGGTCAAAATGAAGTTCAAGGATAAATTTCCGAGCGAGCTAGTTTGTTTTGTTTTTATAATAAAAGCTTATCGAACAATAAATAAAGCCTGCAAGATTAAAGAACGTGGGCGATCTTTATAAGTTAAAAGAGTAGATTACTGATGTATTATAAATAAGAAAAAGCTAGCGGTTCCAAAACAGTTTTTGGGAAAAAATTGAATTTTTTTAATTTCTCCATACTAGATCGATTTCATGTGTCTTTTTTGAAAATGGCTTCCATTAATTGTCCCCAACCCCCCCTTTTCGGCTCTGATAGATCTTCGGAAACACCCTGTATAAATGTCCTTGATAAATTAAGACTATGGGCTCTATAAATACAAAAGAAAAAACTTGTCACTTCCAACCCCGGTCTCCTCTACTGCTTTAATCGCAAAACAATTAAATAAAAGTTAAATGGTTTATTTCTTCTCACATCAGAATAACTCTAGTTTTTAATTGTGGTACACCTAGATGTAAATCATACATCATTAAGAAAATTAGTAACTATACTTATGATGTCGTAACTAAAAAATCGTATTTACAATTTTAAATCAACAACGAAGCTAGTTACAAATAGGAAATCGTCAGCGATACTGCAATATCGCGTAACTAGCTTTTTTTATAAGGTCGAATTTCCAATGTTATTTTATTCAAGGTTAGTCTCTATGGAAAAAGCTAGTTACGCGGTATTGCAGTATCCCCGACGAAATACAATAAAGAATAAAACATCCAATACTTTGTTTTTTTTTTATTAATTTTTTAACTAACAAATCAACTATCATTAGAATTTTTAAATATAAGTATGATTTTTTGTATTAATTTGTTTGTTTAGTTTTCAGAACTAAATCTGTTGCGATCAAGAATGGACCACCTTTTTCTTGCTCCAAATGCCTCAAAACTTACAAACATTTGGGCAACTTAAAAAGACACTTCAACAATGAATGTGGAATGGAACCGAAATTTAAGTGTAATAACTGTCCTTATAAAACCTACCAAAAACATAACTTACAAACGCATATACTTCGAGTACATAGAATACATTGAAGACAAAACTTTAAATTGTATTTAAAAGATAACAATAAATTGTTCTGTTGCTTTTCAATAATTTATGATATTTCATTTTGCAATACGGTACTCCCTTTTGACATGATCTGGTGAGCCTGCTAAAAGGCCGTGTATGTGTACAAGAAATGAGTTGAATTGAATTAACCATTTGGAACTTCAACAGGTCTTGTCAAAATTTCTTATCAAATCGATGAGGGGTGCGCAAATAAAATTTTTCTATAAGAAATCTTGGGACACGTTTTTATAATTTAACCAGTTTTGCGAGTAATACATATGGAAAATAGAATCTGCCAATGATAGGGGAGACCGGGTATGGTGGTCTCACGGGTTGGTTGTCACAACAACCATAACAGAAAACCTAATGAATTAATAAATTTGTTTACCAGTGTCAAAGAAGCCCGAGTACAATACCTCCTTGCGTACTTCACTTCAGTTCGCTGTGAAATACCGTAAAAGAAATATATGCGTTCTTTTTTTTTGCACAGTGAAAGTAATTTTTTGTGCATCTGAGTTGAGTCTTGTAAGTATAATTAAATTTAGCATTGTGATGTACCTTTTTGTGTATTTATGATGTTTAAGATATGTTTCATATCATTATATGGTTTCTTAAATGACCATTGATTTCAATTTATTTTGGGAATTAATTGTCTAAAACTATTTTGGGGAAGGTTGTCTCAAGTTAACGGGGGCTAGTAGTCACATGTGCAAAGCAACACCATGGATATGTGCGGCCTTTTTTGTTCGTTTTTAGGGGTTTTACTACATAAACGATTGGCTGTAATTATATTTTTGTTACCATAATCTGAGTTCGTCAGATAGAAGTTACTATTCGCTCACAGCAAATATTTTTTATTTTTTTTAATTATGAATAAGATATTTTTGTTCCTGTTTTAGGTAAAATTTGTTACGTACAACATTTTATCTTTAATAAAAATAGGCATTTGTTTTCTTGTTTTGTATTTTATCTTTTATTTAGTAGGTGACTACCTACCCTAGACACTATGACAACCATCTCTGACACGGGGTTAAAAGTCACACTTCTCTTTTTTTATAAAAATTATAATATGTTCTCATTAGATAATGGTAGAGAAAAAGTACCTTTATTTCTTTTTAAACTAGGATAAATACACTATCTATTGTTATATAAATGTCATTAATAAATTAAGACTGTGGGCTCTATATATACAAAAGAAAAAAATTGTGACTTCCAACCCCGGCCTCCCCTGCTGCTTTAATCGCAAAACAATTGAATAAAAGTTAAATGGTTTCTTTCTTCTCACATCAGAATAACTCTAGTTTTTAATTGTGGTGCACCTAATGTAAATCATTCATCATTAAGAAAATTAGTAACTATACTTATGATGTCGTAACTAAAAAATCGTATTTACAACTTTGAATCAACAACGAAGCTAGCTACAAACAGGAAATACAATAAAGAATAAAACAGCCCATACTTTGGTTTTTATTTTTATTAATTTTTTAACTAACAAATTAACTATTGTTAGAATTTTTAAATATAAGTATGATTTTTTGTATTAATTTGTTTGTTTAGTTTTCAGAACGAAATCTGTTGCGATCAAGACTGGACCACCTTTCTCTTGCTCCAAATGCCTTAAAACTTACAAATATTTGCGCAACTTAAAAAGGCACGTCAACAATGAATGTGGAATGGAACCGAAATTTAAGTGTAATAACTGTCCTTATAAATCCTCCCAAAAACATCACTTACAAACGCATTTACTTCGTGTACATGGAATACATTGAAGACAAAACTTTAAATTGTATTTAAAAGATAACAATAAATTGTTTTATTGCTTTTCAATAATTTATGATATTTCATTCTGCAAAACGATACTCCCTTTTGATATGATCTGGTGAGCTTGTCAAAGGGTTGTGTATGTGTACAAGAAATGAGTTGAATTGAATTAACCAACTGGAACTTCAACAGGTTTTGTCAAAATTTCTTATCAAATAAATGAGGGGTGTGCAAACAAAATTTTTTCTATAAGAAACTTGGGACACTTTTTTATAATTTAACCAGTTTTGCGAGTAATATCTACATATGAAAAATGGAATCTGCCAATGATACTGCTTTAATCGCAAAACAATTGAATAAAAATTAAAAAGTTTTTTTTTCTCACATCAGCATAACTCAAGATTTTAATTGTGGTGCACCTAGATAACAATCATTCATCATTAAGAAAATTAGTAATTATACTTATGATGTAACTAAAAAATCGTATTTATAATTTTAAATCAACAACGAAGCTATCTATAAATAGGAAATGCAATAAAGAATAAGACAGTCAATACATTGGTTTTTATTAATTTTTTAACTAACAAATTAACTATAGCTAGAATTTTTAAATATAAGTATGTTTTTTTGTATTAATTTATGTGTTTAGTTTTCAGAACGAAAAATTTTGCGATCAAGAGTGGACCACGCTTCTATTGCCCGAGATGCCACAAAGCCTCCTACAAACATTTGTGCCACTTAAGAAGTCACTTAAACAATGAATGCGGAATGGCACCAAAATTTAAATGTATTTTTTGTTCATATAAAGCCTACAGAAAGTATAATTTAAAAATACATCTAATACAAGTACATGAAACAAGCCTAGATTAAAAAAAATGTTTCCCTGCTTTAAAAAGCTTTTGATTTTAAGTACTCTCTCCGTCCAAAAATAAGTGTCCCATTTGGAATTTTTTTTGTCAAAAAATAAGGGTACTTGTGCCTTGCAATGATTCATGAAACGCGCATTCGCGCGCTTCTCAATTTCTCGTTTCGGAAACTCCTACTAACAGTTGACCAATAAAGTAGTCAACCATTCTATTTGTTTACAAATAATACGCGTTAGATGATGCTGTAGTGTAAAATTTGATGAGTATATGCTACCCAAAATACGCTCAATAGAAGTAGTTACATATATTCTATTTTCTTAATGCCACCTCTTTTATTACAAGTGCGTAATTCAATTTTCAATGATTTGAGTTATGCACTTTTCACAACTCTAAATTCATAATTATATTTTGTTGAAATAAGTATATAAATGTTCTTAGTCGTCATAGACTCCCCATCTATATTCTTTGTGGCCTGCCTTTCTGTCTTCATACTTTTGCTATTATTATTTCTTGGCCATTTCAATCTAGTCTTTGATTTGTAAATACCTTCTTGGTCCATCCTTTTTAATCCAAAAAGATATTCCTGCAATATACTTGTCATATATTATTGTGGTTTTTAAAATATACATAAACTCCTGTTTGTGAAAAATGCAACACCCTGAAGGAATGCCGCGATTAAGCTGAAATTTACAGTAAATGCAAAGTATATCGTTTTATGCAAACGATTCAAATTTCAGAACAACCACGCATGCGCGGTCTGAGCAAAGCCTTCTAAACTTCTGCAAAAAACTCTACAGATAGAGGGCTGTAATTAGACTTGAACAGTAGTCATGTTCATGGTAGCTTATGGTAAACCTTAGATACGACGTAACTACACGGAGAAAAAAATATCGTTATAACAACTATCTAACGTAACCTCAAAGGCACCTATTAATGATATCCTTATAATAGCTATCCGTATCCCTATTATAGCTATCCGTAGTATAGTTATTTTTCACAGGGATACGCCCTATTGCTAAATTAGCCAATCGAATCGTTGTTCTGACGAAATGTCACTTTGAATATCCGCAATAAGGAAACTCTGGATAGCTAAATTAGCTATACGGCGTATCCTTGTGAAAGATATACTACGTATAGCTAAAATAGCGACACGGATAGTTATTATAAGGATATTTTTTTCTCCGTGTATGCTTACTCGACGGCAAAAAGTGACGTTTCAACAACTGACGCAGTTTGAACGGGGGAGAATCATCGGGCTTCGTGAAGGGGATTTTCTTATCGGGAAATAGCGACTCGTGTGCAGCGGAACAGCAGCACAGTGATTCGAGTTTGGAAGCAGTGGACCGACGAGAATCGCACAACCCGAAAACCTGGGAGTGGACCTCGAAAAGTGACATCAACGCGCGATGATAGACACCTGGTTCGCATGACGCTGATGGACCGTACAGCTACATCTAGACAGTTGGCAGCACATTGGTCAACCGCTACAGGTGTATCAATGTCTGCTTCGTCAATTCGTCGACGTCTGCTGTACCATGGAATTCGTGCAAGAAGTCCTTTATACAGGATTCCTCTCACCCAAAACCACCGATGCCTGCGGCTGCGATGGGCTTGCCAACATATAGACTGGCGTGCAGATTGGCAACAAGTGGTGTTTTCGGATGAATCCCGTTTCAATTTGTGGCACAATGATGGGCGTATTCGTGTTAGACGCTATGCCGGTGAACGTTCTCTGCCGGAGTGTATTGGCGAACGCCATAAAGGACGAACTCCTGGAATTATGGTTTGGGGTGCGATTGCGTATCATGGACGATCACAGTTGGTACGAATTGTGGGTAATCTGAACCACAATAGGTACATTAGTGAAGTGCTGGAACCTGAAGTCGTTCCTTTCCTTCAAAGCATTCCTGGAGCTATCTTTCAACAGGATAATGCCCGTCCACGTATTGCGAGGAATGTTCAAGACTTCTTGTAAGAAAAACAAGTACAGCTTCTTCCGTGGCCTGCGTATTCGCCAGATATGTCGCCTATTGAACATGTTTGGGATTTGGTTGGTCGGCGTCTCGCTCGTGATCCTCGTCCTACAGATTTTATAGATGAACTAAGGGTGCGCCTAGAAACAATATGGAATGCTCTTCTCCAGGAAAACATTCAAAATCTTTTTGACTCCATGCCACGACGTATAGCAGCACTTATTAAAGCGCGTGGTGGCCATACCAGATACTGATTTCGGATACTTAATATTATTTTTTTGTTTTGAAAATTTTGTCACTTATTTGTACTATCACCAGTTCTTTGTGTATTAAATTTCATTTAATTCTGATGATTCCTTAATGGTGTTGCATTTTTCACAAACACTAGTTTATATACTTAAATTTCATCATAATTAGTGTAACGTTTTACCTGTAGTCTTCTTTAATTAATAGGATGCAGATTTTTCTACTACAACTTGTTTAATTAGTAATATTCTTCCACGATCTGATTCAGATGAATGATACATAAAAATTGCCAGAATTATTGTAGGAATTTATAACTTGGAAGTATCGCTGTTTATCTAAAATTAACGTAACATAATATGAGTAAATTTTATTTAAAATTGATCTCTTCAATATTAATACGTGTGAAGATAAAGTAAGTCTTTAATAAAACAAAATAATACATACCTTATACTTTCAAAATCAACTTATTAGGTTAAACTCAAAATACAGCTGTATTTCACTGACTTACAATATCTGAGCCATTAAATCGATAAAACTTTCATTGACGCGCATAAATTCAAGATTGTTTCATTCCAAGGCACAAGTACCAAAATAAGTGTTCATTTTCTCAAAATTATTTTATTACAGTAAATTTTATTGAAACACTTAAAAAAATATATTAAGGCTATTAGTATCATATTTTCAGCTTTTGTCATGAGTTGTATGTGACAGTTAATAATACAAGCAAACTTTTTAAGAGAGGATCCATGATTGTTTCCCAATGAAAAAGGTCCATGACAGTTTTCTTTGATACATTTACTATATCGGCAGTAGTTCTGATTGAAGAAAATCATTCCTTTGCGTAACGTTGCTATTGAGCTCCAACAATGAATAATAGACAGATTACCATATATTTAACGTCTTACCGAACCATCCGCTTCGGTCAAAAAGGCATCTTCGGTCGCACTTTCGGCTTTATATTAGCCAAAAATCAAGAAAAAGTCTAGTTGAAGCCGAAGTGTTTCACCAGTCGCTAAAAATTGACGACCGCGTACGAACGCGCGCGAGTTGCATGCTGAGAGTGTGGTAGGGAATAGCGGGCCGATTGATTCAGTCGGCAAGTGAAATAAAGTTATAAATCTTACTAAGTACTTCTTTTATTAGCAATAAATTACCAAATAATTTCTACAGAATTTGCATTGATATTACAGTCAACTCGCGTTATAACGAAGTTCGATATAACGAAAATCTCGATATAACGAAAATCTCGATATAAAGAAAGAAACCGCCGGTCCATTGAAAATCTCGCTTTATAACGAAAATTTTAATGGGTTTTGGTCCCCTCGATATAACGAAGTTTTCTTGACCAAAATCTAATAATTTTTGGTAAAAAAGTAAGTACTGTAGGTATGTTATATAATTTACATAATGTGTTTCTACACAATTTTTGATTTTTTTATTGCAAACTTAACACTATCAGTTATCAATTACTTGTAAAGCCATGACCTTGACGACAGTGTATTCTCAAGTATCTTAAATCTGGAGAACGCAATTGAACGGACACGTACAGTCACCTGCAAACAAACTAAAATTACGGATTTTTTTTAGATTATACTTGTTTCTATTTCTATTGTTTTTTTTTATTGTTGTTTTCTATTGTTTTATTAAAAAAATACATTTATCCGTTATATTGGTTATTTTATTAAGCGACAACGAATTTGTGGTGTATTGGATTGATTTATTCTATATCTCTAAACAAATTTGTAAAAGTTTGTTACTTTATGCTTTTATAATAAAGAATTTCGATATAACGAACTTTCGATATAACGAACTTTTTCGTGGGTCCCTTGAAATTCGTTATAACGCGAGTTGACTGTATTATGGTTTTTAGTAAGTATTAGGGGAAAGTGGGGTAGCCCCGGACAGTGGGTAACCGTGGATATAAGAATTTCCAAGAACCTAATCACGTTGCATTGGTAAAATTTTCTTTAAAACAGGCCTCGTCGAGAGTAAAAACATATGCAATTTAGTTGTCACGTAAACACCGAGTCTGTTACAATTTACAGAGGAGTTTGTAAAATATAAAAATTTTTCATCGCGTTCGTTAGATTTTATTTCAAGTTATCAACTAGAAAACGTAAGTGTGAATACTTATTTTTTTCCTTGAAGTTGAAGAAAATGCATTAAATTTAAAATTTGTAATAGTATTTGCAATATTTCTACTACATCTTAGGAGCTCTGGATAAAAATGTTCAATGTTAAGAATCGGGTACACTCACACCATTTAGTAATGTCCCTTGGTTTGGAGCGGACGGATCGTTCGTGTCCGACGTGGAGAATAATAAAGAAAACGCTAGTTTCAACTTCAACTCTCCGTTATTATTTTACAATCCTACACATGATGGTGGTATTTACTTTTTACAGATTAACAATACACTTTTTATCTTTCACCCATAAGAAAAAAAATATTTTAATATAAATGAAAGTTAATACAAGATAATTTTATCATTACAAAATAATGTAATTATTCTTTTCTACGCATATACCTTGTGCTAAAAATCCATGTCTTTCTTTTAAATTCCATATAAGTTAGTTTGTGTATATATTAAGAATATTTAACATAACTGAAAATAGAACTATGCAATTTTGATTTCAGGAATTAATTAGTGAAGTTTTCTATAAAAGATTTTCTTTTCCATTTCTAAGCAAATATATCCTATCGAAAATTATTATTATAACTCTTCACATAAGAGTTAATATTTAAATACTAAAATTAACTGAATTGTAAATTTGTTAACAATTTTCGGATACTCTAACGATTGGCAGCTCATTTCGCTGTTAAAATTCTTATAACTGCATTGCCAGCATTTTAAAATAGAACAAATTCAGATTAATTTTAAATTGTTAATATTGTTGTTGTTGGCGCCTTTTATACCTGTATCAGGTTTAGGCGTTTTCCCGCTTGAAACTTTGTTGTGAATGTTGTAGTGTTTCAAAGATTCAAGGCACCTACTGTTTTACGTGGATTGCGAACCACGGCAATTTCTAAGGAAATTTTTGAGCAGTTTTACTCTTGCCAGGTGCTCAGCCTTGCGAAGAGAAGAGGAGCGTGAAATTTTCGATGGTCGGCGCGGGATTCGAACCACTTCGAATCCACCTCGCTAGCAAAGCAGCCCAAACACTAAACCACTTGCACCACGCTTCCTCTTAAATTGTTAATATTACCCTTATTAATGTTTTTTCTAAAGCATTGTTTGATATGTCTATCTGCAGTTGGGACATAAATACCATAACTATTCATTTGAAAATTATTAGCATCTAGTTTTTTTTTTATTATGGACCCATAATTTTTACATTAATTGATTTTATTTGAATTATTACGAGTATGTATTAAACCTCATTTGAATAGAAGTCACCATTGCATTAAATTATCGATATTCGAGTTACATACCATATTTGCTCGTAAGTTAAGAACCAAATTTACTTTTTTGTTTTTAAAGTTTTTGTTGTGACCACGAAATCTTATAGAAGAATATCCTTCTAGCTAAAAGTTTAAAATCGTTTTTCTCGAACATTTTCAATGCTTTGCTAAATTTATATTTCAATATTGGTCTTCAAATGAGGTATACACAGCTCGGAGTATGATGCAGGTATACGGATTAAAAATATCCGGACTTAGCATAGCTGACATCCATTTATTTTTTATGAATAATTTTAAGAAATTTTGTAAAATTGTATAGTTCTATATAATTTTATAAAGAAAATTTTTTTTTCGGGTAGTTAATCTTCTATAATTAAAAAATCATAAAAATAAGAATTAAATCGATAACTTTTTCATGATATAAAATATTTTTTCAGACTATTTGATAGTGCATTAAATAGAATATAAAACTGCCATTTCACTTTTGACCTATCTTTAATAGTTTAGCCTTTTAATTGAAAAAATTTGAAATTTCGACAAATTTCAATTTTGTAAGTTCTTTATTAAGTAAAATATTAATAATAGAAATTTGACTCAATTAAATTTTTGTAGAGAATTTAATGACTATAAAGGATTACTAATTAATTATATAAAAAATTATTACATAGTTTGTAGAAGTAAATAATGTTAAAAATCATTTTCGTAACTTTTTAAATAAAAATGTTTAAGTTCGATGAAGGACCTCTTAAAATTGAAATTAAGAGATGTAATTTGGACAGATTTTTAATTCGACGTATTCTGAAAAATTTTCATGTGATAGTGAAAAAAATTGTTTTGTTGGAACACCCTAGTATGTATACTCCATTGTATTCTTCAATTATACCTGAATCACTTTATGTCAAGATGGGCATTTTAAATTTGTTCTTAGAAAGGATTTAGACTTAAGATATTAACTTGTGCCGAGATGGACGTTGCTCTTTCAAATATTTTAAATAAACCGAAAATGTGATTCACCTACTTGAGCTTCCCTTTGTAACTTTATTGTTTCATGCTGGTAAAACACCAAAAATCTTATTCTTGAAAAAATCGAAAATATTACCAAAGGGTAGGTATTAAATTTTTTGTTGTGGCCTTACAAACCATCATTCTAGTATTTTGTGTTGTGTTGTAGGAGAATTGTGCTTAAGATGACATACTTTTTGTTTTGAGGCAAATATTTGAAAATTCAAAGGTGGTAAAAATAAATCTAAGGTTATACATTTAAAACGTTTATTTACAAAGCACAAAAAAAAATCTTGACGCTATAGAACATTTAATAATCGAAATAAAATAAGAAAACATCAATCATATTTATGTGGTTAAGATAACACACATCAGTCTAAGTTGACATAGTTAATTTTCTTTGCACAATTCACATGTAAACACTTTAATTCTTGGTGCAACGCTACACATAGAGTGTGGCACCATCGCTTAAATAATTGGCACCATATCCAACGCGATTAGACTGCAATGAATCAACTGTTACTAAGTCATCTTGGAAAAATTGTGTGGAACCAATTGCTCATTCAGGAAGTTATTCGTTATGTTCCTCCTTGCGTCCTTTAAACTATTAGTATTATGCCAATTTATGATAAAATAATCAAATAAAAGTCAACATTTTTTAAACTCTGGTATTTATCAAAAAAATATATATATGCAGAAATTGTTTATTTTTCATTGCAAACTTTTACTATCTTGAGATTTTCTGAGCTAGAATATCGTCACACTTTTAATTTATTATTTGAGATGGGGATAAAACAATGATAGGATCGTGTGTTTTTTATTGTTATTATATTATTTTTAATAAATAACAGAATTTGAAAATTTTTATTTTTATTTGATTATTTTTATCATAAATTGACATAATTCTAATAGTTTAAATAAGTTAGAAAACTTTTATAAATTATCAAACTTCCAGATTATTTTCATATTTATGTATAAAAGTAGCACTTTAAAAAAAATATTTCCTAAAGAGGTGAAAATAACAGAATGGCACTAATTGGTCTTTATTAACGAAGATATGAACTACATATTCTGAAAATTTCATATTTTTATTTTTCTTCCACATGGATTTTTTTGAGGTAAAAGCTGAGCTATTTACAAAATTATCAATTTTCACAATTTTATTTTTCGTAGATTTTATTCTAGGACAATGATAATTATGTCACGACATCACAAGAGTTAGTACTTTATTGTAAAAAATCAATTTTAATATGCAAAAGGGTTGACACAGCGTTCAATCAAATATCCTAAAAATGAGAAAAATTGTGAAAATTTCGGATGGTCACCATCTTGTTCCTAATTGTTTTAATTCAATTTTCTTGTATTATATAAAATGCACATTTATGACTCTTTCAACTAAAGTAACAACCATTTCAATACCTGTTCTAAAAAAAAAGCTAGAGCTCATTATGTACAAGTATAAAATGACCCAATTTTGAATTCGGATGGGTACTGATCGGAAGTTATACAATAAAAAATAAATGTGCCACCACAAAGATCAACTACAATTTTTATTAAAATTAAAAATCATACGGCACACTTTTTAATTCAAATTTGTTGATTTCATATGGAATGACCCAACATTATTTTATTCATTATTTTAAAATACACCCATACCTCACTTTGCGTCGGAGTTACGTTCCAAAAAAACACGACGCAAATTGAAAAGACGCAATGTGAATTAAGAAAAAATAGAAAAAAGTGGAGCCGTCTGTTAAAAACAAGAAAAAATTAAAGACTCGAACCCAAAACAACGCAACCTCGAAAACCTAACGACGCACGGTGAAAATTAGTACTAATTAAGTAGCGACGCAACTTCGAAAAAACGCAAAAAGAAACGACGCAAGGCGAGGTACGGGTGTATATCTTTATCTTATCATTACAATTTTTTTAAATGCGGGTTGTGAATAAATTGTAAATTGCGTTGCACCGTAATTTATAAAGTGTCGTACAATAGGCACCTAATAATTCTAATGAAATAGTTAATATATACATTACGTAACAATTTTTAGTGTTTGGGCTGCTGCGCTAGCGAGGTGGATTCGAAGTGGTTCGAATCCCGCGCCGACCATCGAAAATTTCACGCTCCTCTTCTCTTCGCAAGGCTGAGCACCTGGCAAGAGTAAAACTGCACGAAAATTTTTCTAGAAATTGCCGTGGTTCGCAACCCATGTAAAACTGTAGGTGCCTTGAATCTTTGAAACACTACAACATTCACAACAAAGTTTCAAGCGGGGAAAACGCCTAAACCTGATACAGGTATAAAAAGGCGCCAACAACAACAACAACGTAACAATAATGATCAATCAATTATTCTTATCGTTGGATTTATTCCAAAACTCCTTCGATTCAATGACCTTAAAAGAAGTGTCTATAATAAAAAAAAAGTTCTATTTTAATTATTTTTAAATGAACAATTATAGTATTTATATCCCAACTACGCATAGGTATATTAACCAATGCATTATCCAAAATATAAATAGGGGTAATTAAAAATTGAAGTTGATCTGCATATGTTAAATTTAAAAAAATATGTATGAAGTTATAAGAATTTCAATAGTTACTTTGTTAGGGCTATTCTAAAAGTGTTAACAAATTTACGAGTCAGTTAATTTGCATCGTTTAAATATTAACAATTATGTGAATATAGTTTTAATAACCATTTTTAATGGCGTAAATTTTCTTTCAAATTGAAAAGAAAATTGTTTTCTGTTCCGTTTAATATTTTTGTTATATTATTATATTGTAAAAAGTGAACACCATCATTTGCAGCGTTTTAAAATAATAATGGAAAGTTTAAGCTAAAGCTATATCGCTTTCTTTATTATGCTCCACGTCAGACCCGAACGATACGCTGGCTCTAAACTGAGGGACATTACTAAATGGTGTGAGTGTACCTCCGGACACTAAAATGTCGGGTACCCCCAGACATTATTTTAGTTTAATTAATAATATTTTTCAAAAGTTCCTCTATACTAAAGTTAAAATAAATAACTTGTCGGTGCTTTATCATTTATTGTGAAATTAAATAGTGGTTAAATTACTGTATAAATAAATCAATTATTATTTCAGTCAATTTTTTGTATTTTTCACATCTACTACGAATCGCAACGGTGTTCAACATCTATAAAAACGTTACAATATCATTTTATTATAGCAGATATACTTAGAAAATGCCAAAATTTAAGGGGAGATATAGTAACAGAGGAAAGTGGGACGAAAGTAAATGGAATATATATATGGATATAGATATAGCCCAGAAAACTAATTTTAATCAGCCTGAAATAGCCCAACGTTCATTCTTATTGCCTTCAATTAGCACTGGCCCAAAACCCACACACATACAGCCTTCAACAAAATTTTCATACCTAGCGTCTTCCACTAGGCAAATATTGACTGATGCTGACCCGGTGCCTTCAATCAGCACAGCAAATTTATTAAAACAGCTGTCACCATTTTCTGATGCAGCAAAAAAACGTTTGGCAACGAGAGCTCGAAAAACCCAAAAGAGCGAAATTTTAACATCTTCACCATTTAAAAAAATTTTAGAGAAAAGGCAGAAAACTACAAAAAATAAAATTGTCAAAGCAAAAAAACAACAAATTGCAAAAGAATATTGATAACAGACAAAAATATTCAAAATTTTTCCTAAGACCGAGAGAAAGAAACTAAGTGCAAAGATTGGACATATGACAATTGTGTTTATATAGATTGTTTAGATATTAATTATTTTTGTTGTTTGTAATGCCAAAAAACAATTAGGCCACTAATAAGTACTAGTCCGGGGCTACCCGCCACTTTTTGTATTGCCAAAAAATAAGGTCAAATTGGATTGGCCATATTTCCTAAAAAAACAAATATATCATTACAAATTTTTATGTCGTATAAACTTAAGAGTCCCTACTTCTGTTTTAAATTACAAAATATAAATAAATTTATTTATTTATATCTTTTATTTGCAATTCTTTCAAGTGTCCGGGGCTACCTCATCTTCCCCTATAGAATTTCTTACTATACATAATTAAATATTAGGTTAGAACTAGGGCCAAACAATCGGTTGTGGTTGCGGCTTTGGTCAAACGTTGACCTTTGATTCACCGTTACATATACAGGGTATCCCAAATTGAGTAGGGTAACATGGGTATTTTTCTTATTAGTGAAGATAGCAGTTTGGTTAAATAGGCAATATTTTGCAGTTTTAGGTGCCGATTCAGATTCCGTTAAGAAAATTTCAAAATTCCGAATAGTTCCGAAGTTATCGTAAAAAAATCGTTATTTTCTGTAATGTTAAATAACTTTGTAATTATAAAATTACAAAAAAAGTTACTAGGCTTCATAAAAACATTTAGAAATTAAGTAAAAATTAAATTTAAAATGGCGGTTTCCAAGATAGTGATACCAACTTTCTTATTTTAAATGAACGTCATATTGGATTTTTACATAGTTAAATAGAATTTTTTTTCTCGTTTCAACCTATATTTAAATAAAAAATTATTAAGAATATTAAAGGTGAAATTTTTAAATCAAGTAGCCATGAATTATCAAAGAAAAATAAAACAGCAGAATACAAGCCAACGTGTATATTTATTTTTTGAGTGATATTGTAGGTTTTTTTATAATAATTATTATTACCTTATAAATACAGTCGAACCTCGATAAGTCGAAGTCGAAGGGACGCCAAAATTAATTCGAGTTGTCAATAATTCGAGTTGTTATAAAAAGTTCAGTTACACACGTACGTATAGGTATACACCCGTACCTCGCTTTGCGTCGTTTCTTTTTGCGTTTTTTTCGAAGTTGCGTCGCTGCTTAATTAGTACTAATTTTCTCCGTGCGTCGTTAGGTTTTCGAGGTTGCGTTGTTTTGGGTTCGAGTCTTTAGTTTTTTTCTTGTTTTTTAACAGACGGCTCCACTTTTCTTTCTAATTTTTTCTTAATTCACATTGCGTCTTTTCAACTTGCGTCGTGTTTTTTTGGAACGTAACTCCGACGCAAAGTGAGGTATGGGTGTATATATATCATTCATTTTTAGCTCCTACCATGAAAGTCACTCTTTCCTTGCTGCGTTTCCCATCGTAACACTTTTCATTTAAAAAAGTCAGTTTTATCCGGTAAGCATTTAAAAAACAAAGCAGTTTCACCGGCGTTAAAAATTTTCCTATGTTCATACTCTTGCAGTAATGGTGTTAAGACTTTATGCCTCCAAAATTCACAATCGTTTTCAAACACTTCTGCACTTTAACCACATATTACTTTTTTAATGATGAGGTTCCTTTTTTTTAAATTCTCCAGCTAACCCTAACTTGCTTTGAAATTATCAGAATGTAATAGGCACGCGAACTCTTCTGATTTTTGTAACAGTACAGGTCCCGAAATCGGAATATTTTTATTACGTGCATACTGAGACCATTTAATCATAGCTTTCTCCAGATTGGGAAAAGGAGACTCCTTTAGCCTTTTTCTAGAATGGTGGTCATTTGTATCTTCAGCAGCTACAATTAGGTCTCTGTTTTTTAAAATGGTTGTTAAAGTGTTTGCGGGAATACCAAAATATTTAGCTATATCCTTTTTTCTTTTGAGCCCACGTTCCACTTCTTTTATAAGATTAATTTTCTTCCTTATGCTTAAACTTTTTAATTTTTGTTTACACTCCATGTTAATACGTAAATAATTTTAGAAAAAGTATTAATTTTTTTTAGATTTTCTGTTATACTCTGTTACAAACTATAAAGAACGTAAAACACATTTGATCGTACTCCTGCTCGACGAATAACTACCAAAATGAAAACTAAAATGCAAAAAGAGTTTCTTTTCTTGTAAAATAAACGGTAAAACCATCTTAAAATTTATAACTGTTCATAAGGCATTTAAATAAAAATTAGTTTTTAAATCCCATTGAAGTGCCGCCGACAAAACATCCAAATCTTATAGTACAATAGACATTTTAAAATAGACACCAGCAATAACACCCAACGGACAAGTTTTTTAATCCTCCCAGGTAGTTGTAAAATTTGGCGTATTCCACTTCCACCACGCTACCTGAGATAATCCCTTATGCATCCCTAAAGCATAAGGAATTATATCAGGTAGCGTGGTGGAACTGCAACGCACCTATAAAATTTAATTTCGATCTATTAAAATATTTACTAACGGAAACTAGAATTTAAGGAATTGTAAAACGCTTCGAATTAACTAAAAATTCGATTTATCGAAATTCGAGTTATCGATATAAAAATATTAACGTTGAGATAAGCAAATCTTAGGGAAACAGGTTCGAGTTCGAGCTATTAAAAATTCGAATTATCGGCGTTCGACTGTACAGTAAAATCTCGATATAACGGACCTCTATTTAATGGACTTTGGACATAATGGACAAAAAATCCGTTCAAATGTAAAAAAAACGTCCTGTTAATATTGTAACGGATTTACCAATCCAAATCCACTATCCAACGAGAGCAAAAGCGGTTCGTACTCGGGTTGTGAATAATAACACACAGAGTTGGCCACTTAATTTACAATTGCAATTTATTAACACAAATAATAAACAAATTCTCCTTCACCAATAACTTAAACACTAGCACTTAACAATTATTTATTTACTAACTAACTAACTTACGGTTCTAATACACTAACTAATTTATTTACACTCGTATATTTATTTAAACGATTGTCACTGGTATATTTATTTACATTTATTTATACTGATAGCGATAGCGCTTACCTCGTAGATTCACCGGGCGTATAGACTTAGAGCGTTGGCACTTCACAATAACAGACTCGGTCGTAACTAAAGTGAGGAAGTGTTTCGGAGTTTATATATGTGTTGCTTAATCTATTCGGAAGCTTCGAGAAGTATCTAGGCCTTGGCGATACAGTTATTTCAAGGTAAAGTAGATAGAAAACTCTAGTTAGCTGTGTGTTGAAAGATTATTGGGATATCTACGCTTACTAAATATCTCACGGTCGCGCGCGTGAGATAGAAGTATCTCGCGGGTGATTAAGCAAATCTATCGAGGCCGCTTCATTCATTTATCGCGTTTGCTACATTGCCCCCTTCTTAGCTCCATTTCGTCCCGAAATGTACACCTTGGGCTGTGTCGATATCGGCAACTTTGTCCCCGGTTGCAATGCGATGTTTGAAAGAAGTAGCAGTCGACGGTTTTCTCCATTGGCTTCTGAAGATTGTAACAACATACCAGGATTTCTACGTCGGTGCCCGCAAAGAGGACCTCCAGCATATTTCGAACAGTTCTCCAGTTGAGTCCGTCGTAGTTGGCAATCAGCTTCGGGATAGCTAATTTTGTGATGTTGTTGGAAGTCACCATATCTCTTAACTGCTTTAAGGCGGTCCATATATCGCTGTACTGCATTTTGTCTGATGTTTTTGACTTGGTCACTAAATATAGGAGTTTCCGTTCCCCTAAACGGCGTAGAATAGCGTCTCCTACGCATACCCTCTGTTCTTGAAAGTTCTTGATTTCCCCGAACTTTTTCCTGAACACCGAAGCAACCCCATTTGGCATTTCTAAGTCCTGTGCTACTGAACACGCTAAGGCATAGTGGGTGGGAACTTGGAAGAGATCGCAGTTTTCCTCTCTGGTTATCCCGTGACGAATTTTACTGCTCCCCGAATACAGTGACATAAAGTTCTCAAACGACTCGCTGGCCTCTTGTGTCGTTTTTACAGGTCGTACTTCGGCGTCGTTGTTACCAGCATAAGGGGCGAGCCGATTGAAATGCACCACCTTGGGCTTTCCTCGCGGTTGTTTGCTTATTCGGTATACAACGTCGTTAATTCGTTCGAGCACTTCATAGGGTCCCTCCCACGATGTTTGCAATTTTGGACTTAAACCACGACGTCTCTGAGGATTGTATAGCCAAACTAAAGCGCCTTTTTGGTAACCTCCTTCGTGAGCCCTAATGTCGTAGGACTCTTTCATGCGGTCGCTAGCTCCTTGGATGTTGTGCCGGACCCGTTGGTGAATGCTGTCCATTTTGGATCGTAATTTATCGACATAACCTTCCCCAGCAACATCTTCCCCTGGTAGGCAGCCGAACTTTAGGTCACAAGGTAATCGTAACTCTCGTCCCATGACAATGCTTGCCGGCGATTGACCAGTTGTTTCGTGGACGGCTGAGCGGTAAGCCAGCAGGAACAAATGAAGACAAGAGTCCCAATCTCTTTGATGGTCGGAGACTACTTTTGCTAGGTGGCGGTTGATTGTCCGATTCATTCTCTCTACCATGCCATCTGACTGCGGGTGTAATGCAGTAGTTCGCGTTTTTCTGATGGACAGCAATTTACATAAATTTTGGAATACTCCGGACTCAAAATTTCTTCCCTGGTCGGAGTGTAGTTCCATGGGTACGCCAAATCGACAAATCCATTCCTTTACCAGCACGTCAGCCACAGTAACGGCCTCTTGATTCGGTACAGCGTAAGCTTCTACCCATTTGCTGAAGTAGTCCATTACTACAATGATGTACTTATTTCCCAAGTCGGTTTGGGGAAAAGGACCGGCTACATCTATGGCGATTCTTTCAAATGGACTACCGACGTTGTACTGACGCATTGGAGCTCTGGGTTTTCTGCCAGGACCATTCGCCGCTGCACACGCAGCACATTTTTGGCACCATTCCTTCACATCCTTTTACATCGCATCCAATAAAACGATCCCTTATTTTCTCCAGCGTCTTTGCTGCTCCCAGATGCCCTCCCGAAGTTCCACCATGAACTTCTTCCAGGATTTCAAAATCCTTCCATTCGGAATCAAGACCTGCCGTCTTTCCTCCTGACCATCTGAGCCTTTAAAGACACGTTTCAACACGTTTCCATCCAGGATGAGGGAATTCCATTGTGCCCATAACGATTTCACATCCGGGGAATACTTGGCGACCTCTTCCCAGCTAGGTCTCTGCCCGTTTTCTTCCACCGGATCAATATTCCCAATGCGGGGTCATCCTCTTGATCTTTAGCTAGCTGATCTCCGTTCCAGTGTTCATCCACCACGGTTGTCCTGTTGATGACAGCATCCTTCTCTTCAGCGCGATTACAATGTTTGCAGTCGTCCAGGCAAGGTCTTCTAGATAGGCATCTGCATTTCGATGAGCTGTACCAGCTCGATGGCGGGTTTCGAAATCAAATTCTTGTAGCCTTTCGATCCATCTGGCGACTTGCCCTTCTGGATTTTTAAAATGCAATAACCACTGTAATGCTGCGTGATCAGTTCGCAACAAGAATCTTCGCCCATACAAATATTTGTAGAAGTGTTCTGCGGCCTTGATTACAGCTAAAAGTTCGCGTCGAGTAACGCAGTAGTTCCTTTCTGGTTTGGACAGGGTTTTACTAAAATAGCCAATCACTTTCTCCTGTCCGTCTTGCTCCTGAGAAAGGACTGCTCCTATCCCCACGTTGCTGGCATCTGTGTCTAGAGTGAACCTTCCGTGTGGTAGAGGGTAACTCAACACAGGGGCGTTTGTTAAAGCATTTTTCAGTTCAAGGAAAGCTTCTTGACAACTGCTGTCCCATTGAAACTTGCGTAGTTCTTCAGTAAGGCGTGTCAAGGGCTTGGCTATATTGGCGAAACCCGATACATAACGCCTATAGTAGGTACAGAGACCCAGAAAACTTCTAACTTCATGCTTGTCCCTGGGTACTGGCCAATCACGAACTGCCTCTATTTTGTTGTCGTCCACGGCGACGCCTTTGCTTGAAACAATGTGACCCAGATACTTAACTTCCTTTTGAAAGAGATTGCACTTCTTAGGATTTAGTTTCAATCCGGAACTTTGTAATCTTTGAAACACCTGTTCTAAATTTATTAGGTGATCCTCGAACGAAGTACCCATTACGATGATGTCATCGAGGTAGACTAAACAGGTTTTCCACGATAAACCCCTTAGAACGGTCTCCATCAGTCTTTCAAAAGTTGCTGGTGCATTACACAATCCAAAAGGCATGACCTTAAACTGCCATAATCCCGTGCCTACGGTGAATGCTGTTTTCTCTTTATCTTCTGGTGCCATCTCTACTTGCCAGTATCCGCTTTTTAAATCTAGCGTCGAGAAGATTTTTGCCCCGCAAGTGTGTCCAGGGTATCGTCGATTCTTGGTAAAGGGTAGCTGTCCTTCTTCGTCACGTTGTTTAATTGCCGGTAGTCTACACAAAACCGGGTGGAGCCATCCTTTTCTTTACCAGCACGACAGGTGACACCCAAGGGCCGGTAGATGGTTCGATTACGCCTTCCTTTTCCATTTCCTGGATTATTCTGTCGACCTCTTCTCGTTTGGCTAAGGGTAATCTTCTAGCTGTTTGGCGGATGGGTTGAGCACCATTGGTGTTGACCTTGTGATGAACCATGTTGGTCCTCCCTTTGGATTGATGCCTGCTCTCGAATATAGTCCAATACTTATTGATTAAATTTTCGAGCCCATTTCGTTCGTAACGGCTCAAACCCTTAGAAGAAGCACTGATCAAATCCTTAAGAGGTTCTGATTCCTCCAACAATGGTTTATCGCAGACTTTCACTTCTCGAATAATAGAGGAAACAGAGCAGCAATCAGCTAAATTCGTCCCTTTCCGTAAGGTGACCGTGTGATAGTTCATGTTTGCCACTCGTACCGGGACAGTGTTTGCGACACGCGTCAAACTTTTTCCCACTACAATTCCGACTGCCACCTTTTCATCGTCGTTTCTTGGCTCAAGCATCATAATGCTCCCATCATTTCCATTATTTTCCAAGACCGCCTCGACGATTACTTCAGCGCGTTCTGGTATCTCGGTATCTTCGATTAGGAACGCTCGAATTGTAGTTTCATCTCTCCTATGTATCACACTTTCTTCGCCATTTATTTTACAACACCATCCCTGAGGTTCAATTCGAATCCTTTGGTGTTCATGATGTCCATACCGATAATGACTTCATCTTCAATCTCGGCCACAATCGCCAAATGTGTAAAGGATGTGTTTCCTATTGTGAGACGGATGCTGGCTTCACCATGTGTTGTAGCCGAGTCACCTGTTGCAGTGCGCAGGCGCCATTTAGTGGGTCGTATCTTGATTTTGGAGGATACAACGTCTGGTCTGATAATGGTTTTGTTGCACCTGTGTCCAGCAACAAAGCACGCACTTTATTATTAATTAACCCATCTATAAAGATGCTGCCGGACGGATGTTGTTTGGAGGTAACTTGCACTATTTTATGTGGGGCTTGTTGCTGGCAGTTCGACGGTTGCCCTTTCTCGTTGACCCTTTCCGACGCCTTGGTGGTCGACCTCGATGGGGCTGTACCACCCTCCACTTCCTACATTGGCGTTGCCTATGTCCCACTTGGTCGCATCCCCAACATCGCATCGGTTCTCTCTTTTCCTTTATAAGCGCTTCCATCATTTTCTTATTTCATTGAGTTCGCTTGATTTTTCCCTCGGTCCCACTGACTTCACGAAGCCTCCCGTACTTTTGGAATTGAGTTTGCCGACTCAAATTCCAAGGCACACGCCAACGCTTCGGAGATGGTTTTGGATCTCGACAACAGGACACTTTGTTTAACCTCCGTGTCTCGAAGTCCATCTGCGAAGGCCTGGACCGCTAATCGTTCTTGTACCTCCTTTGATGTATCCGAATAGGCGTAACGGACCAACCGAATTATGGCGAGCTGAAACTCTTGTAAAGTTTCAGCCGGTTTCTGGTAACGGTTTTAAGCTGATAGTGGTACGCCTGCCTTAAATGCGCTGACCCATACCGCGTTTCCAAGCTTTTGGTAAGTTGACCGTAATTCCCAAGTCTTGGTCAGGAAGCGTTTGTAGAATGTCGGCAGCGTCTCCACAAAGAGCCAAAGTTAATGCTGTGGCTTTTTCCTCAAGGGTCCACCCATTGGCCTTAGCAGCCGCCTCAAACTGACGCTGGTAGTTGTCCCACGGTGTTTTTCCGTCAAACTGCGGAGGTCGCTGAATGGTTCTAGGTGGGTCTACAAATTTTCTTTCGGCGATTAATGTGGAAATTTCGCCATTGGTTTCAATGGTTTAGCTGAGATTTAAGGGCTGCTATTTCGTCTTGAAATTTCTCCAATTTCTCATCACACTGTTGTGTCACTTTTTCTATTTTCTTAGAATTTTCCATTATCCTGCTCTCTAAACTTCTGGAGTGCTCCATTAAATCTTCCTTCATTTTTTTAGAATGGTCCATTAATTCTTCTTTCATTCCTTTTGAACTTTCCTGAATCTTTTCCAACATTCGTTCTTCCATTTCTTTAGAATTTCCTAACATTCTTTCTTCCATTTTTCCCATCAGCGTATTAATGTCATCAGGATAGTTAAATTTGTATTCCTCCGGATTTTTCCTTCATTTACTAATGCCTCGAGTAACCGTTTTACCAATTGGCTTTTAAATCCGGACATATCCAACTCGCGTTCCTCCAACTCGCTCTTCAGTTCGGCGACTTTAAGGTCTTTTAACAATTTTCCGGAACCCATTTTTATTTATTTTCACTTTTTAATGTTACACTCAAATATTCCGTTAATTTATTTATTTAACACTCGCGATTATTCACAACCCCACACCTGACACCAATTGTAACGGATTTACCAATCCAAATCCACTATCCAACGAGAGCAAAAGCGGTTCGTACTCGGGTTGTGAATAATAACACACAGAGTTGGCCACTTAATTTACAATTGCAATTTATTAACACAAATAATAAACAAATTCTCCTTCACCAATAACTTAAACACTTATTATTCACAACCCGAGTACGAATCGCTTTTGCTCTCGTTGGATATTGGATTTGGATTGGGAAATCCGTTACAATATTATACATGCTGAAATTCAAGTGGCGCCGCATGTAAACAATTGTTAGCGGCCATGATAATCACCTCATACGTCTAGCACTAGAATTTGAGACTTAATGCCGTCCTGCTCGTAGCCTGCACCCACCAGAGCGATATTTATATTAGTATAAATAAACCTATTTTTATATAACGGACTTTCGGCTTTAACGGACACCCTCTCCCTCCAATCAGACCGTTATAGCGAGGTTTTACTGTAATTCAAAATGGCCAAGTTATCAACAACTGAGCAGTATGATATGTTTTGCACATACATTAAATGTAACAAAATCTCCTGCGTTGCTGCACAAACATAATTTAACAGTTTTTCGAAATAAAAGCAACCCAACATTAAAATTGGTTGAAATGTTAGGGTTGGCCGCTGCACACGCTAATGTCAACAAATCGTCTTCCACATCGTTTTAATTAGTTCGGTGTGAGCGTTCAAGCTGAGCTGTCGTATGTGTGAACAGTGACCTCAGTAATATCACGACCCGGGCATCTTATCAACCAACCGTTATTTGTATTTTCTTCTGTTGCTCAATTATCACCTTAGGTATTTATTTTATTTCCCTTTTGAAATAACCAAGCCCTTCAAGTTCGTAACGCCTGCCCCCTTGTGGGGGTAGAACAATGACATCCACCAAAAGGAACGCTGACCATCTATCACCCTCTATCAGCGACTTACAAAAAAAGTACATATGGAGACCAACATCGTTAATTGAACATAATAAATTTTATCTACCAACCTACCTCGACCCGTCTACTGACAACTCAATAACAACCGAAAAAGGAACAACATCTGAAATTACAAGTGATGCGAACAGAGTTAAAATACCCCCAATTGTTGTACATGGTCCAGTTAACCACAAACAAGTAATCACTGACATTAAAGAACTTGTCAAAGAAAATTTTTCCACTAACCTCAGTGGAACATCTTTAAAAATTAATTTGACATGCCAGAACGATTATCGAGCGTTAGCTAAATTTTACCTCGAGAATAAGATAGCATTCCACACCTTCCAAAATCCGAGTGAAAAACCCTTATCAGTAGTCTTTAAAAACGTACCGCTCTCCTTAACGGAGCAGGAAATTGAGGAAGAACTAGCAACATATAAGCTCCCGATAATTAACATAACAAGATTGCTCAATAAAGAAAAAAATCCTATCCCCGTTTGTGCCGTACGCCTAACAGCTTCCGACAAGGCAAATGAAATTTTCAAAATTGGCAATATCTGCCACTCCTTAGTCAAAGTTGAACCTCGCAAAACAACAAGAGATACGCCTCAGTGCCATAGGTGTCAACGCTATGGACACACCAAAAACTATTGCCGCCTGCAGCCTAGATGCGTCAAGTGCCTAGGCAATCACTTGTATAGTGACTGCGATAATGATAAAAATGCTAGTCCCACCTGCGTTAACTCCGGAGCTAACCATCCAGCCAACTTCAGAGGCTGTAAACACTTTCAAGAACTAAAACTTTCTAAAAACAACAAGCAAATGCGCAATAACCCATTATCTCAAACAAATTAAACTTCACCAATATTCAACCTTAGCAATTTTCCCCACCTTACCCAAAACACCAGTAACCCTGATAACTCCAACAAAACTTGGAAGCCAACCGCAGACACTGCAAATACTGAACCAATAGCCCAAACAATCATAACTTCAATTCTTAACCTAATAAAAACCTACCTAGCTCAAATTAAACATTTCCTATTAAATAATCTGTTACCTCTCCTCCTTAATGGATAATAATTTCAACAAACCGCTTTCTCATTTAAATATCCTAAACTGGAACGCTAATGGCATCCAATCCCAACAAACCTTATTTACTACCTTTCTTACAAGATACAATATAGATGTAGCATGTATGTCAGAAACACATTTAACCTCTGCGATCAACTTTAAGGCATCAGGCTATCGCTGCTACCGAGACGACAGGGTAGCAAGATTTCCCTCTGGAGGAGTAGCTATTTTCGTAAAGCAAAAAATCATACAACATGAAGTACCAAAAATTAATCTAACAAATTTCGAAACGGTTGCAGTTAAAATTAAAACGAACGATGGCGTCCAGGTCAAGATTACTGCTGTTTATCGTCAACCAAACAAACAATTATTGGAAACCGACTTATACGAAATTTTTAATAGCACGGAACCTACGCTACTAATAGGCGACCTTAACGCTAAAAATACCTTATGGGGCTGCAGAACGAATAATCCAGCTGGAATCAAGCTCGATGCTTTCGCAACAGCACACGCTCTACAGATAATACCACCGCAAGAGCCAACTTATTTTCCCTACCGGGCAGACCACCTACCAGACATTCTGGACATAGTTATTCAAAAAAATTTTGCTGTAAATATCTCTCAAATTGTCTATAGTGAGCTTGACTCAGACCATCTACCGGTCATAATTTCATTTACTACTATCCCTTCTCAAAGACCAAATGAACCTAAGTTAATCAATGGAATAGTCGACTGGATTAATTTCTGCGAAACCCTTGACAGTACTCTTAGATATCCCAATAGCCTCCAAAACTCATTAGAAATAGAATAAACCATCACCGAACTAACATCATGCATAAGAAAAAGCATCCAAACATCAACTCGGCCACGAATTACCAAAACATCCAGGAACACTAAAACAGTACCTTTATACATAATTAATCTCATAAACTTAAAAAGTCACCTCAGAAGAAATTGGCAACACACCAGAAATCCGACAACCAAAAATTTGATCAACAATTTAACCCACCGAATAAGACGTGAACTGGACCAATACAGAATTTCTAATTACCAAAACTCTATTAACACCTTCGCGCTAGGGGACCCGGGGTTATGGAAAACTACTACAAATATCTTAAGACAACCACAGGAAATACCCTCTATAACATCACATGGAATAATCTATAACTCAGACGAAGAAAAAGGTGAGGCTTTCGCCGACTATCTGGAGAAAACCTTCACCTCCTATAGCCACCAAGATCCGTGTTTCGCAAATATAACAGTCAGGCACATTGAAATCCACCAACCAATAGCCGGTGTTCAGATGAAGCCAACCCCACCTAAAGAAATAGCAGCCCTAATCAAAAAACTTCCATTCAACAAATCCCCAGGTGAAGATGGAATTACCAACATAATTCTGAAAAACATGACAAGCAAAGCCTTAGCATACCTAGCAACAATCTTTAATGCCTGTTTAAGGAATGGCCATTTCCCCAATAAATTGAAACATGCTCTAATTTTACTCTTTCCCAAACCTGGTAAAAACAAAAAACACCTTTCTAGCTACTGGCCTATTAGCCTCTTCCCAAAGGTACTGCGGATTTAGAGTTATATGCAGACGATACTGCTTTGCTAGTCAGAAATGAAAATCTTTTAGTTGCGATCACCCAGCTACAAACCGCCACAAACACTAGCTAGATGGATGAAACAATGGAACCTCACAATTAATTATAATAAATGCGTCGCAAAGATTTTCACGCTTAAACGCTTCGTCGATCCTCCATCACTTTCAATCAACCACAACCCTATTCTGTGGAATCTAAAAACTGAGGCAGTGAAATACTTAGGTCTATATTTGGACACCCGCTTGACTTGGAGATTTCACATCACTAAAAAACTTAATGAGGGCCATACAAGACTAGTGCAGCTATATCCATTAATAAACAAGAAATCTTCACTAATACGGCCATTAGTCCTCTATGGCTGCGTCATCTGGGGGAAAACGAACTTGAATAAAATACAAGTCTTCCAAAACAAAATCCTCAGGTCCTTTTTAAACGCCCCATGGTTCATCACCAACTACCAAATTCACACTGAACTCGGCATGTCAACAATTTACGATCATATTAAAAAGTTAACTCAAAATTTCCATGACAATATTGTCAACTGCGATGATGCAGTGCATTATAAACTAGGTCAAAAACAAATACACACGCGCTTGAAGCGCAAGTTACCACAAGATCTTTATCTCTTAGCAAGTGACTGATGGTGAATAAGTGACCTTTTCAGCTATACTAATTAGTAACTCTAAAGGTGTTAATAACCTTTCTGTTGTTCTAACTTTAGTTATATAAATCTGGTTAACGCTACCATGAATAACAATCGATTTGTTGAACTGGTAAATGTCCAATATAAAAAAAAAACGTTTCAATTGAGTTTCTGTAAACACCCATACTTCTGCATATTTTTTTCCAATCTTTTCAAAATTTTAAGACTGCAAAACATTGCCCATTCAACCAAACTTCTATCTTTACTAATAAAAAAGATACCCGTGTTAGCCTACTCAATTTGGGACACCCTGTATATGGAACCAAATAACGTCTCTTCCAACAATTTGCAGCGAAACATCGTTTGAATTGTTCAGAGAAAACCGAAATTTGAAATTTCTAGTTAAAAACGCACAATTTGCAACGAAGCACTTTTCTTTACTAAAAAATAAAAATAAATTTATTTTATCTAAAAATTAATAATATCACTTTTATTGCAAAATCTGAAAATTACTTGTCAAAATGCTTTTCTTAATCATTTATAAAGTCAAAAATCGGACATTTGTTTTTGTACAGAGGGAGTATATATTTAATAAATGTATACCACAATACAGTCTTTTTCTTGAGCAGCACTATGTAGGTCTGTGAACCATAAACGAATGACATAAACTATTCAGAACTTCAAAGGTTCTTTTCTAAATTCGGAATTAACTTTGTACGGTCTGAGCGTTTCAATCAAGTATCCATCAGTTACTAAGACAGAATGGAATGTGCAAAGAGAAACTTTATTCTATGTGTAATTTTTTTTATTTTGTACATATAATTAGATCAGTTTGGCGGGTAATGCATATGAAACTTAGGATATGACAAAATATATTGTAAAAAGTTAGTAAAAGTTAAAAGATCTTTTGCTAAAATTGGTAACTACATATAATAATGATAACGTCAAAATTTAAATTGTGGTCTATCAACATAACAACTACTTATCAATTATAAAAAATTAGTAACTGTTGTATTATAATGCAAAAATAATATTTAGTATCTTCAATCGACCACAAAGGCAACTAGGAAATTAAAAATACGATAGAGAATAAAACATGCAAAATTAATCTTGACTCGTGAGTCTCCTAACGAGATTGTGAACAAAAAAGAAGATTTCTAATATATATGTATAACAGTCATCTGAATTATTACCATAGTGTTTTTTTTTGTGCTGCGGAAACCTCAAGTATGCGAATAAACGACCCTAAAGCTATTTCTTAAATTAGAAATTGAACACAACTGTTCAAAGAAGTTCCTACATATGTATAGGCAAGTTTGAAATCCAAATGATAAAAATATTTCTTTGTTTTATGTGCTTAAGAAAATGTTCTTGCAGAGATTAGAATAAGTACTGTTGAAGACTGTTTATAAATTCTGATTGTCATATAAAATAATTATGTATAATAAAGATTTCATGTTAAAGGTACATATACAAATATTTAATTTTCCAGATTTTTTTCTTATCTTGAGTTATTTTCCTTCCTCGGCTTCAACTTATTCAACTTAGACTATAGTTTTTCCCATAAGTGTGTATCTTGTGCTAATACTGAAACGTGCTGTAATTAAGATGTCATTTGCTTCTTACAAAAATTATTCTGTTTTAATACATTATTAAAAATGAAAGAATATATATTTTTAACTTTTAGTTTTTCCGCATTATATATTTGTTGTTTATTATTGATAAAATATAAGTCTACTTGATATAATTATTATTTTAATAACTTATTTGTATAAGATAGGGAAATAATATTTTTGGTTTCATTTTTTGCAAAAAAAGGACTAAGATATAATAAAACCGCATGAAGGTTTAAGCTTTAAATTTAATCATTTGCGTTATGTATTTTAAAACAAAAATTAATATGATCGAAATTAAAAACAAATTCATGTTTCATTTTGAATATATACAATTTTTCGCGTTCATAAAATTGCGATTAGTAGGTACGTCTAGCACACAACAGAAATAAATACAATGGTTACACTGTATTTATGTACGCGCGTTAGAAGTTACACTTCTTTGGCATAACTAAATGAAATACAATCAGGTACTATGTTGCTCAACTGGCGTTTAGTGGTTTCCAAACTATGTTAATAGTTTTTTACGTAAAATAGTTGTACATTTTTTTGTGCATTTTTTAATAAAAAGAAATTACTACATATCTGTGATATAGTAGTATTTTGTGCAACTAGTGCGATAAGTTGCCGATTGCCCACGAGAGCGTTTTATTTAAAATGGGCAAATAACTCCTTTTCAACCGCAACAGCGTGCGCTAAGATACTGCTTATCCCACATGAGTAATAAAAAAGTAGATATATCTAATTCATAAGAATGTATATGGGCGATTCCATGCCAGATTTGATAAAGCTGCACCAGTGGTCAAAATATGTCGGAATAACCTTGACGGTCGTTTAGTATATGTCAAAATATGCCTAAATATCGATTTTTAGCTTTTGGAATGGTCACCGTTATATATAATCGCCGAATCAATTTTTCTGCCAAATTTGAAAAATCCAAATACAAATTTCGAATTTTGACCATAACAATGATAGAATCGATCGCAAATTTTTTTGAAAAGACAGGAGATTGGAAATTTTTTCAAAATTCGATGGTTTTTGCATTTTTCTGATATCTCACGACGCATGCGCAGTATACGCAAAAATGTGTTCTTTTTCAAAAATTCATATCTCCAAAACTGATATTTTATTTTGGCTGAAATTTTCAGAGAAGATAGCTAAAAGGATGTACTTTCAAATGATTAGAGTGGGATTTTTGATATTTTGGGTTTATTGTGACTTATAGGCCAAATACGCTGAAAAGGAATTTTTTTAATAGGAATATTCCATTTCAAAACCGAAGGAAATTAGAACACGTCTCACCGATTTAGTCCAAATTGGGCACACGATTTTCAGCTGATCATATATAATTGTGTACCAAATTTCAGCTCAGTATCTCAAAAAATGAAAATTCCGCACGTGTTTTAGTGAAATTTCCCGTTTTCCTGAGTAATAAAAAAATTCGTTTTTTGCTTGCTAAAATCAGTTTTTTCGTGTCTATGATGTCCCATAGGTAGTAATATATGAAAAATTAGTGAAGAAATCAAATGTAACTAGAATTTTCGATGTAACCTACGACGCGTGCGCAGTAGACACGGAAACATTTTTCAACGCTGCATCGTCCTTTCGGTCTACAACGCATGTATCGATGATTATCTGGGAAATTTTGATTATATCTCTCTGAGTTCGATTTTTCATTTTCATTTTTTGAGATACTGAGCTGAAATTTGGTACACAATCATATATGATTAGCTGAAAATCGTGTGCGGAATTTGGACTAAATCGGTGAGATGTGATCTAATTTTCTTCGGTTTTGACATGGAATATTCCTATTAAAAAAATTCTTTTTCAGCGTATTTAGCGTATAAGTCACATTAAACGCAAAATATCAAAAATTCCACTCTAATTATTTGAAAGTACATCCTTTTAGCAATCTTCTCTGAAAATTTCAGCCATAAAAAATATCAGTTTTGGAGATATGAATTTTTGAAAAAAAAACACATTTTTGCGTATACTGCGCATGCGTTCTAAGATATTAGAAAAATGCAAAAACCATGGAATTTTACGGAAAATTTACAATCTCCTGTGTCTTTTCAAAAAATTTTACGATCGATTCTATCATTGTTATGGTCAAAATTCGAAATTTGTATTTGGCTTTTTCAAATTTGGCCGAAAAATTGATTCGGGGATTATATATAACGGTGACCATTCCAAAAGCTAAAAATCGAAATTTAGGCATATTTTGACATATACTAAACGACCGTCAAGGTTATTCCGAAATATTTTACCCACTGGTGCAACTTTATCAAATCTGGCATGGAATCGCCCATATGCATTAGCTACTTTTATGTTGGGCTTTATTTTCCCGAGATCGAAATGTGCCACTTTGAGCTCGAATGTGCGCCCTCGGTTTAATCATAATTCACAATAATTAATTTACTTTCTAAATAATAATTTTAATTTTAAATTACAATACTGTATACTACAAATATAAAATCTCTGATTTATTGCTTTTAAACAGTTATTTGAAAAGAAAATAAACGCTAGAGCTTTTTCCGAATCGAAAATCTAAATTTTAGTTTTTGATTTAAAAGGCGGATGATTAAAATAGGCAAATCCCAGGAATGCGGGTATGTGGACATTTGAGCGAAAAGTAGCACATTACCGAACGAGGGAGGCAAATGAAAGGCGACGCGGAGCGGCGCGCTTCATTTTCACGCGATCGAAATGTGCCACTTTGAGTTTGAATGTACACACTAGATTTTAAGCATGATTAACAATAATTAATTTACTTTCTTAGGCGGCTAACTTCAACTTTTGACTTTTACTTTACACAAATACAAAGTCAAAGTCAAGAGTTGAACTTAGCCGGAAGCTGTGCACGCCGAGAAAAGTATAACTTCAACAAGCAGCTGAATGACCGTCTGCTTCATTCTGATATCCTTATGGAAATCTGGAAAAATTCACCGAACAACAAAATAAATATATGTAGTTGCTTTTTTAAAAGCACTCAAAAATATTAATCTGTAATGTTTAGCGGCCTGAACTGAACATACATATTGTAACGGGCACGGTGATCGAGTGTAGAGCCGTGATAGACGTACATTAATCAAGCGCGAGATACTCATGCGACCATGAGATATTGAGTAAGCGGATATATCTCAATATCTCTTAAGCCACGACTAACTAGAGGTTTCTATCTGAGTTACCTTGAATTCGCCATATCTCTGTAGAGGAGATTTATCTCGAATACTCTAGAAGCCATTTCGATAGATACCACGACACATATATAAACTCCGCGGTACTCCTACACGGCAGTCTAAGTCAACAGTTGTACGTGAATGTCAATGTTCTTAACTCCGCTCGGTGAATTTACAAGGTGAGCGCTATCGCTATCGGTATAAATGTAAACAACATACGAGTGTCAATCGTTTAAATAAATATACGAGTGTAAATAAATTAGTGAATTAGAACCGTAAGTTAGTTAGTTAGTAAATAAATAATTATTAAGTGAAGGAGAATTTGTTTATTATTTGTGTTAATAAATTGTAATTGTAAATTAAGTGGCCAACTGTGTGTTATTATTCACAACCCGAGTACGAACCGCTTTTGCTCTCGTTGGAAATTGGATTTGGATTGGGAAACCCGTTACAATATGGAATGCCATGTGCCATATAGAATTCCGTGTCAGAATTCAGAAAATTGGGATTATTTCTGCCAAACCAAGCCATATGGAATCGGTATTCATACTAAATTCTGTTAGTATTTACTTATTTTTTTAAAAATAAAACATGTTTTATATAAAATTAGATTTAATAAACTAATAGGTAGAAATTCTAACTAGTATGGCCATCACACTACTTCTGAATATTTTTAGGTGGACTGTCCTTTTCGAAGGAGATCTATAAATGCAGTGTTTGCGCAAGAACTTATAATCGACTATCAAATTTAAGACGACACATGAAAATCGAATGTGGCAAAGAACCAAGTATAAAATGTATCTTATGCGGGTTCCATTTTAGGTATAAATACGTATTAGAAAAACATATGCGTGCCAAACATAAGTTTGTAATTTATAATAAGAATTAGTAACGTACATACAGCCGCAACATTTAAATATTTATTTGTTTTACTGGGGAAACAACCATTTATTAATTTATTATAAATATATAAATATACCTACTTTATATTTATAATAATTTGTAATATTATTTAAATGTAATATAAATAACAGTTCTTTCGGTGCATACAATTGTTAAGTTTAACGAATTTGTTGAAAATTTGATTAAAGTCTATTTTAAGATAAGCACCGATCTTGCTAGAAACAAAAAAAATATAGTGCTCGCTGATCCAAAATAGGTTGAGAACCACTGTTGTATGCAAACGTCAAATACAAGGGCATAAGAAACTTGCAATATTATAAAAAAACTGATTCCAAGTAGTATAATTAGAAATTGTTTGTCAAAAATCGTTACCTATTTAATTATTATACTTTAACGCAAAATTATATTATAATGTCAATTATTTGCAATGAAGTATACAAAATTTACAACTTATATATTTATTAATTTCCAACTTGTATTTGTACTATTTGCAATAAATGCATAGATATGAATAGGTATATCTTGTAGTTTAGCTATTTATGTTCCTTTCAATATCATAATTGCGCATTTATTAACTAGTAAAATTATTAATAATGGTGGAATAATTGTGAATTTAAATATCAGTCAAAAATTAGAAATATTAATGGCGGTTTATTTTAGGTGAATTAAAGCAACATATCAAAGGTGGCATAATTATGAGAGGAATTTATTTTTGCAACATATGTTATAAAGGATATAAACATCGTAACAACCTTTCTCGTCATAGAAGAATTACACACGAGAACGTTTGATAAAAGGATACAAAAGCAGATGACAACAGGGCGGATGTTAGACCTCTAAAATGTTTTTACTTAAGAATACCTATACTTATAACTTTACGTATGAGAGATATGTTTGCACAAAATAAGGCTTGCAATCGGTTTCTGCTTAAGTCTATGAATTGATCTTTTTCTAAAACCAGACTTGTTTCATATTTGTCTTTCATAAACAGTTTCTTAATAAAGTTAATCTAGTTCGACATGTATATTTTTAAATTAAAATACAAACAATTAGTATGCACTAATATTTTGTTAAAATATTTGCACATTTTAAAGAAATACCAATTAAAAATTAAGAATGGATTTTAGCTTATTTTAAGTGATTTTGGAGGCAAATAAGCTAGAATTCGTGATATAAAAGCTTCGACAAATTTCGTCGCATGCGCCAAACATACGTAAACGGTATTGAATACTCTCTACATTATATATTGCCCGACGTTCCTGGCTCTACTACTCTCTCCACTTTTTCGAACTTGCTGCTAAAACATTTTCCCTTCTCTTTTTATTCTGGTCTCATGGTATATTGTCGGCGATACTGCAATACCGCGTAACTAGCTTTTTTCATAAGGTCGAATTTCCAATATTGTTTTATTTAATGTTAGTCTTTATGCAAAAAGCTAGTTACGCGGTATTGCAGTATCGCCCACGATATCTCTTTTTGTGACACAATTTCAGAATTACCCTCGCATAAGTAGTTTCACTTAATTTGGAACGATTACTGAGCATTATCTGTCAATCAATTAGGTTAATGTGAGTTTAAAGGAGCGTTCAAATATTACGTAACGCAATTTCTGAAGATTTTGACCCCCCCCCCACCAGTAACGCGCCGTAACGGTTTTTAGACTCTGCTCAGCCCTAAACATTACGTAACAACCAAGTGACCATTTGCCCGTAATACATAAACGAAAGGGGTTGCCAACTTGGGAAATTTTAATTCCCTAGCTTTTTATTTAAATAAAAATAAATGATGCATAACGCGATGGTCGACCCCCCCCCCATATTGCGTTACGTAATACTTGAACGCTCCCTAATAAACTTTAATCTGTTCTTGAATATCGAAGAATCTAAATACAAACTATATATTTTGGATTTATACTATGGGAAAGAGGTTGATATACATACATAATATGTAAAAACATACATTTGTGTATGTAAGGAAGCGTTGGTCAAAATAGGATAGTCGGATAAAACAGGATGCCCCTTTTTATTTTTTAACCGTTAGTGCCATTTATCTCGCTATATAATATTTAAATTTTATCAAAAGGTTTGTGTAGTGACCGCATACCAAATTGGCACATGTTAGTCGAGATAAGAAAATACGAACATATTAGTAAGCTGCTAAAAAAATTATTAGTGATATTCTGTTAAGTATCCTGTTGTGGCCAACTCTCCCCTATGTATATCTATGAAAAAAATACAAAGCTACCCGAGTCGAAATTTAGACCCTACATAGATCCCCGAGTCGATGTTTAGAGCCTACATAGATTCTCCTAGTCCGAAATAGACCCTATTTAGAGCACTGTAACCCGACTAGGTCCGACAGTTAACCCCTAGCTCTTACCATTCCCCAAGGGATGTGATTTTGAACCTCTAAGTCCGATAACTGCAAATACCGAAATCAGCTGAGCAGCGTTGCTAGTTGTTTTCGATATTGTAATTTGTTTGTTGACCACAAGTTAGCTGTTATATTACAATTTAATACGTTTATATTTTTTCATTTCATTTATACACATAAAGTACGCGTAAACTAAATACTTTTTATGTAAGTTATGGTTTTAAGCGTTGACATTGGTTATTACAGTATTACGTTTATTAATTAACATTAAGATTAATTATATGTATATTTAAATAAAGAACTCTTAATACTAATAACTAAAATGTTTTTAAAATCTTGTCTATTAAATTTATGAGAATGGCATTAAATGGGTTCGACTATATGAAAAAGACGTGGCAACACTGCCTATTTACAAGTGTTCTTTTACATTGTTGACTGTCCACCAGTCCAGTAAATGTTAAGATCGGGCAACCTAACCTAAAAAATGCGCTCTAATTATTAACTTTTACCGAAAGTATAAAGCTAGAAAATTACTTCTGACAAAAAGTAAGACTATAATGCAAATTAATAACACAGAAAGTAAGCCCCATCCTACAAAATCTCAGAGTAATCCAGGTATTTTATAATTTTGATTATTGTTTTGTCAAAGTTACTATTCTTTACTATTAATGCATTTGTATATTATAATACAAAATAAATATATATATTCATATAATATTAGTTTAATTATTATAAATACTAATAATAATACTTATGATTATTATTCTTCTTTTTTTTAATGTAATTATTATTTTAGTTATTATAATATATTATAAATTTTTTTTAAATAAATATATATTTATTATTAACTTTATTTTTTCAGTTACTCCAGAATACGTTGCAAAACATGAGCATCATTCTGTAATTATGAACAACTTATCAGAGCTTTCTGGACATCATGTTTTACCAACATCAATGGTAAATTTAGAAAACATATAAATAATTGCTTTTTTGTTTTATTTTTTTTTCCAAAATTATTTATTGTCTAGTATGTAGGTATAATAAAACCTGCTAGTTTTTAACTGTTATTTGCATAACTATTGAAATTATTATTTCATTTTTAATTGATTAACTATACATACCTACATACATACATACATACATATGAGGCGTTTACTATAAAACAGCACATATCCAAGAAACAGTTGTGTGGAAAAGTAAGAAAAACTTCCGGGACAAGTTAAACATCGCCCTGTATATACAATATGTACAGTAAATCAAAATTGATGATGCGTTGTATTTATAATTACGAATTATATTATTTGTCAGCAGGTTGAATTATACCCAGGTACACAAGTGATGTTGAACGTAGGGTTCTTGGATACCTTATATGCTAGAGCTAATGGATATAAGAGAACAATGGTAAGATTGCTATTCGATGAGTTGTTGAAAGATGAAAAATCTTTAAATTACGAAACAGCAGAAAAGATAAACAAGCGATTACCACAATTGCAAACTGCAATAATAGGTAAATAAAATTATAATACATAATTTAACACATTGTAGACTTGAAATATTGTGTTTAATTGAAAAATGTTTTAATTTGGTTATAATTTCCTTAAATACTTCCTTACATTAATTTTTGTTTATTAATATACGATTTTTCTTATTTTTTCTTTGCATAATTGAAATTTTGAATAGGATATTTCAAGAGGATTTTCAATACAAATATATCTGCTGCTGAATATAATGATATACTAAAAGGGAAGATTCAGTACGCAAGACACTGTAGCTTACCGCCCGATAAAATGGAGGAACAAAAACAAAAAAACCGTGAAAGAGCGAGGAAAAGTAGAGAAAATAGAAAAAATAAAGAAAATTCCAATTTATGTAAAAAACCTATTTGCAGGAGAGACCGGGACAGGTTGTAACAAAATTTATATTCTTTCGCGGAAATCCTTTTTTTTTATCTTGTGTTTTCGATGCAAGTTTCAGTCATTTTTATATAAAGTAGGTAGTTGTATTTTGAAAAAGTGGTGAAAATAAATATGTAACATTAGAAGTAGTATTTTCTATTTGTATAAATAGGGTTCCCAAGTTGTATTACGTGTTTCATAAGTGATCGAGGTGAAAAAAAATTCAGAAATCAAAACTCGAAACTCAACCAAATCCTTTACAAATTATGTGTACCACATATGTCAGTTCAATGACAGTGGCTGGGTCATCAACTGAGAAGCAATATGACGCCGGATACGACAAATCGATGATGTCGGTATATCGCATTCGACGCACATTGGCTTGCAAAGCCGGATATGATCTAATAGATCAATGATCTTGCTTATCATATTCGACTAAGCAATCAGTTTTTGTGAGAACCACAAAAACTGCATTTTTCTGACGTATAAAAATGTGCAATTAGATTTAAGAGTCAGTTTTTAAGTTTACTTCGAATATTGTAACAACTTTTAATTTTTCAATTGTTTTTTTATAATAAATACTTTACATTTATTCAAAGTGTAATTCTTAAACTCCGTGTAAAAGTTGTCACGTTAAAACAACCAAACTTAACTGGCGCAGTCGGTAGGATTGTAGACGGATACCCCAAATTCGCGTGTTCGTGTGTTTCAACACTTTATCTACAAACTACAAGAACCCGGAAATAGTTGAAGAGGACAAAATCGCTTCTTCAGCTACCCAAAGGAAGTTCAAGGAGACAACATTGCTTCAGGACAACCGCACCCCACAGCACCCAAAGGAACTCCCGTAGGACAAAATCGCTTGCTGGAGAACCGCAACACCCCAAAATAGCTACAAGAAGACAGCATCGCTTCAACTAGCTACACACAAAAAATGAAAAACGCTGAAATAATTATTCTGTAAGTGCAAAAAATTTAATATTTGCAGAAAAGAAGATAAACGTAAATTAGCTATAAGCCCCTAAACAAAAAAATATATTTTAACAATTAAAACAAATTTAAAATCACCTAGTATTAGCCTGAGTTGTTTTTTGTACATTGGGCAACCTGAAGACCGAGGCCTGAGCACGCAAGGGCCAACCAGCTTGCATTTGTACAAAACAATTCCATGGAACGCTTAAACTATTAAATACAATTAGACCCGTCTATTAATAAGACAATAAAATTAAAAACAAAACCAAAATTACAAACGCAAACTAAAACAAAATACTTAACAAAAACAGAAAAGAAGATAGAAGAACGATTGTATGGAAACAGCAACAGAAGACTTAGTTCAACTGTTAGGAACCTTAAATTTAAGTAATTCTGATTCTGCAACACCTTCAGAAAAAAACTTAATTATGTCTACCCAAGGTTTTCAAGCGGAATTTCTACGAGTTATTCCCGAATTTAACGGAGATCCATCCCGATTACCTGGCTTTATTAGAGCAAGTGATTTAATTATAAATCAGTTCTCAGTAAATGATCCCACAGCATTTATTAACCATTTACTATTATCATCTGTTATACAAAAACTTACTGGTGCAGCAGCTACAGTTACAAATGGTCGATTAATTCATACGTGGAAAGATCTAAAACAAATTTTAAAAGATAATTTCGGAGATCAAAGATCGGAAGACACTTTGCTACAAGACTTGTTACATCTTAAGCAAAATAACGAATCACCTTTAACATTTTATAATCGATGCCAAGAATTAAAAGCAGCATTGTTTTCACATTTAAGCCATACAGATTCTACAGCGGAATTACAAACTATGAAAGCGCAAATGTATACTAGCCTAACTCTAAAAGCATTTTTAAGTGGACTAAGAGATCCCTTAGGAAGCTTTATAAGAAGTACAGAACCGGCAACACTTGAAGATGCACTTCGAAAAATAAATGAAGAACAAAATATTAGACATCTTCAAGCAGGTACACAAAACCAAAATAGAACGTTTACGAGACCACCAATGCATGTTAAACAAATACCACCGAAACAATTTCAACCGCAACCAAATTATCAAAAAATTAATAATGTTCAACTGAGACCTGGACCTTCACATCAAAATTGGCAATCAAGACCGAACTACGTACAACAAACAAAAATATTACCAAATATACCACCGCGACAATTTCCTGGAAATCAATTCCCTTCACAATCAATTAAATTTAACTACAACAAACCAAAAGGAACAAATGTTTTTAAACCAACTAATAAACCACCACCTTATAGACCAACCCCAATGGATATTTCAAGAACAATAAAACACCCATATATTCAACAATCAAGTCAACCCCGTAATTTTATTTCACAAGAATTATTCTATCACGATCAAGAAGAATCAGACGATAACGAATACAATCAACTAGAAGAATATGAAAATTACGAACAAGAAGAATATGAAAATTATAATTTCGATCACAATTCTGAAGAACAGGAGGATTTTCACCTGGACGATACGAACACAAGCCCAACATAATTAATTTAAATAATTTAACACCTTTACGATTACCTTACATCTACTTATCCGAATTAGACGCAAAATTTATGATAGATACTGGATCAATGAAAACTTTATTCAACCCTTCTTTTGTCCATAATCACTACCCCGAATATATATACAACGAAAATTTTCAAATTAGTACAGCTCACGGAACTTCGATTCACAATGAAGTAGCAACAATTCCTTTACCATCAACATTTAACACCAAAGAATTTCACAAGATTTATTTATTTAATTTTAACGATAATTATCAAGGATTAATAGGCATGGATCTATTAAAACAACTTGACGCAAAAATAGATTTTTCAAATAATCAACTTATAACCAAAAATTGTATTTTACCTTTATATGTACCGATCGAAGAGTTACAACAAAAATCAATCTCCAAAAATCAACTTAATAGCTATATAATTCCACCAAGAACGGAAACAACAATTACACTACCCACCAATAGTACTTTGCAGGAAGGACTATGTGAAAACGAAATTTTGGACCTAATCTAATGTTACCAGATGCTTATGTAAAAGTAAAAAATAATTCTTTTACCACCACTATATTAAATACTAGCGACAACGAAATAAAACTTACCATAACAAAACCAATTAAGTTACATGAAGTACCAAATAATGATATTCAAATTAATCACTGTCAAACAAAAGAAACTGGCAAATTATTAAGAAAAAATTTAATAAACCTAAGAACAGATCACATGAACGACGAAGAAAAAACTTTAATTACAAATTTATGCCAAGATTACAAAGATATATTTTACTGCGAAGACATACCACTTTCATTCACCAACAAAATAAAGCATAAAATTAGAACTTCAGACAATGAGCCTATTTTTACCAAAAATTATAGATATCCTTATATTCATAAACAAGAGGTAGAAACGCAAATCGCCAACATGTTAGAAGAAAATATAATAAAACCGAGCGAATCGCCTTGGAACGCACCAATATGGGTCGTACCAAAAAATGGACGCATCTAAGCAACAAAAATGGAGAATCGTAGTAGACTATCGCAAATTAAATGAAAAAACCATTGAAGACAAATTCCCAATACCAAATATCACGGACATTCTAGATAAACTTGGACGCAGTCAATATTTTACTACCCTCGATCTCGCATCAGGCTTCCATCAAGTGGAAATCGACAGCGAAGATATAGAGAAAACAGCTTTTTCTACAGACGAAGGACATTATGAATTTTTACGGATGCCTTTTGGACTTAAAACGCACCCGCAACATTTCAACGCATTATGAATAATGTACTTAAAGGACTCACGGATAAACAATGTTTTGTATATCTTGATGACGTTATAATATTTTCAACATCCCTTACGGAACACATACAAAGACTACGAAATGTATTTGACAGACTTAGAGAAAGCAACTTAAAAATCCAATTAAACAAAAGCGAGTTTTACGTAAAGAAGTTGCATATCTTGGACATTTAGTAACACCATGCGGAGTTAAACCAAATCCGAAAAATCTCAGCAATTCAGCAATATCCGATACCAAAAATCAAAAGAGATAAAACAATTTCTCGGACTTTTGGGATATTACAGAAAATTCATCAAAGACTTTGCAAAAATTACTAAACCCTTAACATCATGTTTAAAGAAAGGCAGAAAAGTAGAACATTCAGTGAATTCGTAAAATCCTTTGAAACCGCAAAAGAAATTTTATCAAATGATCCGATTTTGAAATACCCGGACTTCGAAAACCATTCATATTAACAACGGACGCCTCAAATGTCGCCCTTGGAGCAATTCTTTCACAAGGAACCCTGGTAAGGATTTACCAATTGCCTATGCTTCAAGAACGCTAAACGAGAGCGAACAACGCTATTCGACAATAGAAAAGGAACTTTTGGCAATTATATGGGCCACAAAATATTTCAGACCTTATTTATACGGACAAAAATTTACAATAGTAACAGATCATAGACCTTTAATTTGGTTGAATTCCTTAAAAGAACCAAATTCCAAATTAACAAGATGGAGATTAAAACTCGAAGAATACAACTACAACGTAATATATAAAAAAAGGAGTAAAAAACAGTAATGCCGATGCACTTTCTCGAATTCAAATTAATTCAACAACAACCGAAGATCAAGACACGTCATCAATTGCTGTAATTGAAGACGACGAACTAGACCAATTGCTAGACGAAATAATGGAAGACGAAGATAATGCATTTGACCCACAAGTTTTTGAAAAAATGTTATCAGAAGACGAAAATTTAACACAAAATAATGAAAATCACGATACTACACAAGACTCAAATACTCAACATACACAACTATCATCTACCCCAAGTATACCTATTTGTGAAGACGCATTAGAAACCAAGGAAAACCAAATTATTTTCATTTATGTACTAGACGAACCTGATACACCGCTAACAACAATTAAAGAAGGACACAGAATATTGATTGTAGAAGTAAACAAAAGCAACCCGTTACCAACAATAAAAAAAGCATTTATAACATTCTGTAAACCAACTATATCATACCACTGTTATTTCCCAGATGACGAACTTTACAAATCAACCTGTAAACTTGTCATAGAATTATTTGATACCAACAAGCCTAAATTCTTTAGATGCACAAATAGAGTAGATCATATCATTAACAAAGACGAACAAAACTTACAAATACAAATGTATCACGAAGGAAAAACAAACCATCGCGGAATACAAGCCACCCTTATGGCACTAAAAAGAAAATATTACTGGAAAAACATGGAACAAACAATCACTTCGTACATAAATAAATGTACAACATGTCAACAACAAAATATAACAGAAAACCTGTTAAAGCCCCTTATAATTTAACAGAAACACCAGATAGACCTATGCAAGAACTTCATATGGATATATTTTACATAGACAACGATAAATTTTAACAATAATAGACAAATTTACAAAATTTGCACAAGTATACCATTTAAAAGACAGAAACAACACCACAATAGCAAATAAATTAATAAAATTTATGTCTCAATATGGAACCCCCATAAAAATAACAGGAGACGGAGAATTTGAAGGACCGACAATACAAGATTTACTTAAATTTCACAAAATTCAAGTGCATATTACTACCCCTGCACATCATGAATCAAACAGCCCTATCGAACGATTACATTCAACACTTATCGAGCATTATCGTTTATTAAAAGCAAAATATCCAAAAGATAGACCGAAAATAATTATGAGATATGCATTACTAGCATATAATAGTACGTTACACTCAACTACAAAAATGTCACCCTTAGAATTATTATTTGGACATACCATGAATTCTGATCCATTTGCCGCTGATTATGAACAACGACAAAAATATATGTATCATCTTACCCACACAGAAAAGATGAAATTTCTATATGAGCAGATTAAAAAACTCCAACAAGAAATAAAAGAAAAGTATACCACAAAACTAAATTCCAACGAAAATCGTATACAACCTTTTGTAATAGGACAAAAGGTACTGCTAAAACAAATCCACGAAAAGGAAAAGCTCACCAAAAATTTGTAGGACCATACGAAATAATTGATATAACACCAAAACATACTTGTACTTTAAAAAACCAAAAAGGAACCCGACGAGCACACGTCAATGATTTGAAACCTTTTATTTCAGAATCTACATCCTCATCCCATTTGGAAATCCGTCAACATCGACGAACCAAAATTCATAAACCTTAAAGACAACCCTGGCCTTTATTTCGACAAATTAGGAATTGTACGAATTAAAACCAATCAATGGACTCTCATAAAAACTATCGATTGTACACCTCTCTTATCTGAATTTCAAAATCTAAAAGAAAACGTCAAAAATATTAAATATTCCTTCGAAACTTTAGAGAATGGACAAGCTTACAAAGAGAAAGTCATAACTATCAATTAATACTAGATAATTTATTAATTGAAAATAACAAAAAATTTGAACACATTCTTCCAAATAATAACCAAAGAACGAAACGAGGAGCAATAAATGCTTTAGGAAGTGTTATAAAAATCATCACGGGAAATTTAGATGCAGAAGATGGTCAGAGAATTGATCAAGAATTAAAAATCTTAAAATCAGGACAAGGAAAATTACAAAATGCAATAATTCGCCAAACATCGCTGATGAGCGAATCAATCGATAAATATAACGAAACACTTACTAAATTAACATCAAATCAATATATCTTACGATCAAGATTGCTACAACTAGAAGCTTCAATACAAAATACAACGATGTACGACACAAATATGTATTCGTTAATTAACCTTCATTCTATTCAACTACAGTTAATTACCCTTCTTAATTTACTCTTAAACATGTTAACTACCCTGGAAGATGCGACAACTTTTGCAAAATTAAACATACTACATCCTTCAATTGTTGAATTCAAAGACTTAAGACAAGAACTTTTATTGATATCGCAACAAAACCTACCCTACAAATTACCTTATGAACCTACACATGAACTTGAAGATTATTATTCTCTAATTAATATCAAAGCCTATCGCAAAAATAACAACTTAAACTTCATTTTGGAAATACCACTTTGTGATGAAATTACATTTGATTATTATCAATTAATTCCATTGCCTATAAAAAACGGAGAAGAATTCCAAATGATCATACCCTCTAAACCATATCTACTACACAGTGACAAAAACTCTATAATGATGAGTGAAAAGTGTAAAGTAGTGAAAAATGGTCTGTATTTTTGTGATGAATCGCAACAGAATTTAGAAAATGATGAACAATGTGCCATAGATTTAATTAATTTTAGAACAGTAAAAGATTGTAAGATTTATAAAATTAAAATAAATAAGTTAAAATTACATAAACTGAAAAATAACGCTTGGTTAATTGTTAGTAATAAGGAAGAAATAGTTAAGATATCTTGTATAAATAGTCATTATAAAAAATCTTTGTTCGGAACATATTTGGTGCAAATACCAAACAATTGTAATATTAGTATTGACAATTACTTTCTTTCAAATAACAAACAAGAAACAAAAATTATTGATGTTCTTAATTTACCACTTATAAACAATCTTAGTTTACAAAATTATGTTAATAAAAAAGAAACACCAACGTTAGAATTAGAACAAATTGATTTAAACAATCTAAATTCAATTAAAGAAAGACTTTCAATTATTCCAAAGGAAATAGATAATACTTGGAGTTCTGTCCCAACACATTTAAGTATAAGTTCATTTACTGTAACAATTATACTAATTTTAATATTATTTATAATAATTGTAACATTGTATTGTAAACGCAAATTCCTCACTCAAAAATTGACAAAACATTTTGAGAAAGATTTGGATAAGAATGATCAAAAGGAAATTCATTTAGAAGATCTTAAATTGAAAAATCCTGTTGTCTGAATTTTTCAATCTTAAAGGGGAGGAATTATGTGTACCACATATGTCAGTTCAATGACAGTGGCTGGGTCATCAACTGAGAAGCAATATGACGCCGGATACGACAAATCGATGATGTCGGTATATCGCATTCGACGCACATTGGCTTGCAAAGCCGGATATGATCTAATAGATCAATGATCTTGCTTATCATATTCGACTAAGCAATCAGTTTTTGTGAGAACCACAAAAACTGCATTTTTCTGACGTATAAAAATGTGCAATTAGATTTAAGAGTCAGTTTTTAAGTTTACTTCGAATATTGTAACAACTTTTAATTTTTCAATTGTTTTTTTATAATAAATACTTTACATTTATTCAAAGTGTAATTCTTAAACTCCGTGTAAAAGTTGTCACGTTAAAACAACCAAACTTAACTTACATTTTATATTGTGCAACATTATCAATCTCTTCTACCCATTGCAGTCTTTGAAGATTTGCACCATGTGTATTGCTAGGCAGTAGCTGTGAATTCACACAAATATACAGTTTTTGGTTTAAATAAATGAGTAAACAAAGTTATTATAAAAATAAAAACTAGGCAATTATATTTTTTTTGAAACATAAAGTTCAACTCACAACGAAATGAACAGCATAATCAGATAAAACACATCTTAATTAGTCAGAAACCATAAAAAATTGTTTCACTTATTGAGTACTTCAGGTTGAAAAAGTTAAATTGCTCGAAAGTTTTTAAACGTATGATAAAATACTTAATTGAATAAGAAACACTAAGTGCATGCTTTACAGAACATACTTGTCAATAGAACATAAAAGATACTGAAACTAGTAATAATCTAATTGAACGAGGTTGACGATAAAGGCTTTTTGTTGGGGGGGGGGGGGATTGCCTAAAAATGCATTTTATACAAAAAATTTGATACAATTTTAGTTTGTTATGCATGTAATACTTGCATTTGTCTGTCTTGTAAACAGGTAGTGATGCTCTTTTGAGAATTAAAAAAAATTTGAACTTGATCAAAATATAGTGCTTGGGTTGTGAGTGGAGGCCTATCTGCGCCCGAATTGAACAAAAAAGTGAGTAATTGTAAAAATACGCTCTGACTCTACACGCATGTCACACTTTGTAGTGATAAAACGAAGGGAAAATTTTTGGGTTTCGAAAATTGGTGTAGTCGAAAGATTGCATAGGTATTTCTTTTATCTTATGATTATTAATAATCTTGGAACATAAAATTGATTGTGAACAATTGAGAAGTATATTCAGTAAAGCATAATCTGTCTCTTTGTCAATTAAATACTTTTTCATGTGTTGATAAACATTCGGGTAATTTGTTTTTTATTATTCATCTAAAATACTCAACAGTTCCGACTAATTGAGATGTGTTCTATTTGTTTATTTTATTTTATCGTCAGTGGGAACGAGAAGTAAATATTTTCTTGTAAATTTTATTTTTTAAATTTAAAATCAAACGAATAATATAGACTAATGGTGGGCACTCACAATGGCAAAGACAACAGCAATCCGATTTTTTATATTTTATAAAGAGTCACGCCTAAGTACACAAATTCAAAGTTTTTTATTTAATTTAATTGCATATTTTCACAAGTGACATATGTATAACAACACAAGAAGACATAAAAAATATAATTATCAAAAAGATAAAAATTACCTATTTTAAAATTTTTATAATATAATTCAAATAAATAGAATAAAAATCAAATATAACAAAAACCACATAATAAAAATATATTTATTCTTATCTTACAACAATCTTTGGTCAAATTTTTAAAATTTGGCGTAAAGTTCACGTGCACTACAAAGTTCGGGGAAAAATACAACTAAAATTCAAGGGGTTCGCACTTATTTACCGAAGACCGCAATTGCCCACCATTCATATGCACCATTTAAACAATTATTCGTTTTATTGGCAATTCAATCGTTTATCTATTTATATCCCGGGTGTTTTATTTAAGGTGCCACGAACTTAAATTTCTCTAATAATAAAATTTATTATTTACTTTTATAAATTTTTTATTATTTTAGAAAAATATAAGCTCGTGGCACATTACTGAAACACAACATAATTCGTAATATAAATATTTTTTTAAAATCATTTATTAATCAAATGGTAGTTTGTTATACATTTTTGGAAAGCCATTAACAAGCTCTATCCAATTATCTAAAAAAAATTATACCATTTTATTTAAGATAAAAAAGTTGATACGATTACTGGTTAAACCGGAATTAGGGTAAAATTTATATTTAAGACAGTAAATAGATTGTATAAATTAAAGAAACTTTTATACTTTAATTTTTTTTTAATTTTTATTATTTTAGGAGTTATAAACTCGTGGCGCTTTAAATGAAACACCCGGTATAATATATATAATAATACCTACTCTCACAACTAGGGCATGTAACTATTAAATTTTGATTAAAACTATTTTAAGATAGCACAGTTTAATATCCTTTAACCATGTGATCCGTGCTATGAATAAAAAATAATTATAGGGGTCTCTGTTCCAGAAAAAGTTGGGAACCACTTATGTATGTACATATGTGCATTTACGAGCGAAAAGTGACATATTTTAGAGCGACGAAAGCTAATGTTTCCAGGATCGAAAATAATTGCAACTCAGTTTTTTTACCATGATCTATAATAATAATCAATTAGGTGTAATATCGAACTGCAAGACGTACATGACAGATCAATATTTAGGCAAAGGGTACAGGAGATAGATGAGTTTCCGGAGACAAAGAAAGGGAGACCAAGAATAACCTCACAAGAACTGCGGGATCAAAGAAGCCAAACGATGAGGGAATATTGACGTAAGAGAAAGGCTGAACAGTCGTCTAGAATTAATTAAAGTTATTAATCGCGGTCCATAGTAGACCAAAATCGCAGGAAGAAGAATAATCAATTCACTTAAAAAATGTTAGTAAGTACGTCATTAAAAGTCATAGGAGCATATTTTTCTACCTGGATCCAAATATCTCTGATTTAGTGATTTTAAACACGACAATGAAAGCTCATCGGCTTTTTAAAATACAAAACATAGATTTTATTAAAATATAATGTCACATTTCTAGGCTTGTATAATAACAATAGTATTCATTCTGATAAAACAGATAAGATATCTACATTCTGAAAATAGAACACTTCCAACTGTATTATCAGTTCTTCTGTTCATAAGAAATCGTATGGGAATATATATTTTCTCGCCTTGTCAGACGAACAACGAGCATTTTTAAAATGCTCATTATTCTACATTGTACTTGGTAAGATAATTAAACAATTACTACTGTATTCACAGTCACTAAATATAAAACCAAATGTAACAAAACCCATTTAAAACTCCCACTTGCAACATTTTTGAATAACTGGCTTTTTTAAGTAGACCTTACTCATTAATTTATCCCAATCTTTAATTCATTATTTATTTTTAATATTCATGTATCTTACGGTTGTAACAATTTTTGTTTGTACAACAAGTTTTAATACGGTATTAGTGCTAAATTCATATTTTCAAATTGAATAAATGCGAACTATTTGGTTACAGTCAGTGAGGGCAGAGACCTAGCCAACTGCAGACTAAACATTGCATCTGCAGTAGTGTTTGGAGATTACAGGTGGGCAAATGCTTTGTGAAACGCATAAAACTAAATAATTATTACACAAAAGTGCAATCGAAATGGCCATTAATGTAAATAAATATCGAGACTCTTTAGTAGCTGCTTGGAAAGATGTTTTAGACGACAAGACTGATACAAATTGGTAAGTAGATTTAAAAGTTAGGTTATGCATTGCGGTAATTTTTCGCGAATATAAATTATTTACATGTCCATTCCGAAGTAATTGCCTTAAAATAAATTAAATCTTTGTTTAATAATAGGGCTCTATTTGGATATGAGGGTCAAACAAACGACCTATACGTTGTTAGTAAAGGTTCTGAAGGTATTGAAGAGTTGACTGAAGACTTAAATAGTGGTAAAATTATGTATGCCTTTATAAAAGTGGGTGATCCTAACACGTCTCTATCAAAATATGTACTAATTAATTGGCAAGGGGAAGGTTCTAATACCGTTCGCAAAGGAATCTGTGCAAATCATCTTCGTGATGTGGAAAAACTTTTTAAAGGAGCACACTTAGTTATTAACGCTAGAAACGAGGAAGAAGTAGAACCTGAATTAATATTAGATAAGATTTCCAAATGTGCTACCGCTTACAATTTTAAAGCTCCCAAAACTGATACACACGAGCTACAAAACCGATAGGTTCAAATTACCAAAGGGTAAATCCAGTTAAGGAAATTAATGCAAAAGAAAGAGATCAATTTTGGTTAAAGGAAGAACAAGAAGAAAAGAAACGACTTGAGGAGGAACGCAAACGGAAAGAAATAGAAAGAAAACAGCGCGAAGAAGAAGTTAAACAAAGAGAAATTAAGGAAGCAGCTCAAAGAGACGCAAAGACTGCAATTCGCAACAATCAGATAGCACAAATTAAAGAAGCTGAAAAACATGCACAACAAAGTCAAAAGAAAGTTAGTATTGAATCAATTGTTGAAGATGTTGCTAAAGTTAATCAGAGTGAGGTTTTAAGACAGCAAAGAAATCAAGAGGCTCAAGAACTAATTGCTCAAAGAACGATTGATGCAAGATCTATCTTTGAAAAAAATACGTCTGCAGGACAAATTAAACGTACACCGAGAAACCTGTAAGAAATTCTTTGCTTAAGGCACAACAAGCACAACAAATTCCACAAATTCAACAAATTCAACAAATACAACAAAATACAGTTATTGAACCTAAACAAGAAGATAACATTGTTCAGTAAGTATTTTATAGTAATCTTATTAATGTGGCTTTAAAACATTGTCTTTTTAGACAAATTGTTCAACAAGAAATAATATCGAATAAAGTAACTGATGAACAACAAAGTGACGATGAATATGATCAATTTTCAACAATCAAACGATCTCCAAGAGATGCAGAAAAAAAGTCTGATTTTACAAACAACGAAACACAAGAAAACACAATGAAGAACAATATCATTAACCAAGAGACTGCTGTTTATAAAGATAATAAATATAATACCTCTGAACATATGCAACAAATTACTGATCAACAATTTGTTGATGAAGTTATTTATCAAGATTTTGCTGATGGTCCAGGATTACAAGCAAGAGCATTATATGACTATCAAGCAGGTGAGAATTATAAACTCCAATGTTATTTAGGCATATAATTAAATTATCAGTTAGTTATGAATAGTTAACTTTTAGTTAAAATATGCAGCTGTAATTTATTACTATTTTAGAAAACAGGTGTTTATCTAGGACAAAATTTAAATCTGACATGTAACAGTTTAATGAAAAATAACCTATTTTTTAATTTTGATATTCTTATCGTATAAATAATAATAATAACTAATTAATTACGCTGCATAACTAAAAAAATATCTAAAGTTAAAAATATTTATTTGGGTGATTTTGTGATTATTTATTTCAGATCGTGACAGCTTTTAATTTATAGGTACTTAAGTAAAAATGGTTTTATGAATATTGAATATCGATTAAAAACGGTAAATACATCTATACCAAAATATGGGTTCCGTATTAAAAAATATTGTAAGAAAAACCGGTATAAGTTATAAAAACATTTATTTCACACAGATAAACAAAAAACCATGATTATTTTAGAAAAAGGAATTAAATTTGATTTGGCGTTTGATAGCATGCTATAATTCAAATAACTTTTCTTATTCATTGGCTCAAAGTCACTGTTCTCATCAAATTTTACTTCATATCCATTATTAATTTTGATATTTGTTAACAAAGTCTTTTTATAAAAAATCTATCTGACTACGTAAATTAACAACGCGTATAAAAAATTCCGTGCAAATTCAGGGTTAGGTGTATGTAATTAAAAATATTTGCAATCAATATTCAAAACCAAAAGATTTAATTTGGTTTTTGTAAATCAATGTTTGTCATATTCTGTATAACTTATGAACTATTCTAGTGTATGGTGATTGTTAAAAACTTATCGTTATAGCTGATGATACTGAGATAACGTTTGATCCTGGTGACATAATTACAAATATCGATCAAGTTGATGAAGGATGGTGGCAAGGTCTTGGTCCTGACGGTACGTACGGGTTGTTTCCTGCTAACTATGTTGAATTAATTCACTAAAGTGAATTATAAACATTCTTATTTTGTTTGCACGTTAAATGATATATATCTTTGCAATGTTTTAGATAGAAGGCTATATTTGTAATAAAAAATAGCATTATTTACAATAAATGTATTCATTACATTGAATTGACTGAATACAATCAAATAGACAATTCAATGTTTGTCTGTTATTTTTAACATATTTATTTTGAATATTAAGGTATTTATTATTTTATAACGTATGCCTACAGTAATTCTATATTTAATGACACAAAGGAAAAAGAGAAGTTACAATTTTCATTGTACTGTTCGAAGAGTTTAGGTACGACGAGCTGTTTTATTATTCTTCAAATTTTAAACTGCACTCTTCTAGTTATGTAAATCACTATACTTTATACATGCATTTAAGTATTTAAGATAATATTGTTAACATAATACGTCTCACTATGTTTCATTTTTCTGTCGAGAAGGTAGTGTTATATTTATATTAGAAAAACGTTGTCATCGTCATTTTATTTATTTCATAAAATATTACATTGAAGAAAATTTATATATGTGATTTATCATTATATTTTAATGGTGTGCCAATTTTAATATTTGAAATTACCTTTTTCTAGCAAATTATTTTATATTGTAAAAATTGTAGTATTCAGGAACATAATTAATTGTTTTATACATGTAAAATAAGACAATATAATGTATAAAAATTTCTTTGTGATAACTATTGTAATCATTTATTATATTATATTCTTATCATTCTAATAGATATTTAGAACTAATAGTTAATCACTAATAGTATGATGCATATAGTCAATTTCAATATGGCACATACTCTTACATTTTGCATACTTTGTGATACAAATTATGTTACTTTGAATACCAATAAATGTTTAATGGTATATATAGTAATATTATTTGCAATAGAAATGCTTTGTGCAAACCTACTCCGTTTTAGTTTTAATGAAAAATAGTTTGTAATACTTTTTAAATTTTTTTCTGTAAGAATCAACAACACAAGTGATAAAATACAAATATATATGTACGTATAAATAGAACCGACCAAACGAAGCAATATAATTGTAAAACATTTTTTTTTCTATAAGTAGTGTAGGAATTAAATTTGAAACAATAGTGTTTGCAATTGGCAATTCAATTCACTACACAAATAACATAAATTAATAATTAAACCTTTTAAAAATAAAACCTTTAAGGCAGCAATATTTTTATTGATGTTAGAAAAGCAATCAATTTATATGAGTAACTTATTCAATTAATTGTTTATCGGATATTCATTAATCTATTTTTAAATGTACCGGTAATCTTTCATGTGACAATAATAGTATATTTTTGAATTCGTGTTGGTATCACTGAGCTTGACTTGAAGAAAATCGTTTATCTTTGTTTAATGTGTAGGAATTTAAACGGCTGTGGAGTAATGTTTATTCTTTTTAACAATGGCGACATCGTTTACTGTGAAAGAGTAAAACTTGATGTGGAGTTTGGATTTATTAAGATTTTTCTTAATTTCATCCAAGTAAAAATTTTATGAGTGAAGTTCCTATTGATTTTTGTATTAGTGAAATTTTGTAAAGTGTAAAATATTATTTGAAATGACATCTGGTAACAATATTGAATCCGAATTTCTCAATCTAACTGCAAAGAACGGGTGGGATCTCCTTTATCAGGTATAAAAATATTTAAACAATTATTTTAATGAAATGCATATACGCATATTATCCTCATTAATTAGAGGAAATGGGTCACCCAATGAACTAATCATAAAAATATTTCTGTGAATCATAAACGTCACAACCTTATTCTTACCCATACAAAGTCATTGACTTTCGCTTTTTAATTGCAGCAAATACGTACAGAAAGCGCGAAATTTAGTAATTCTTACCTAGAAGCAATCAAACCTCAGAATAAAGCTTTAAATAGATATAGAGATGTTAATCCTTTTGATCACAGTCGAATAGTGCTTCAAAGAGGTTCTTCAGATTATATTAATGCAAATTTAATCAAAGTAGAAAAAGCTAATAGACAATATATTTTAACACAAGGCCCTTTATTAAACACTATTGCTCATTTCTGGTTAATGGTGTGGGAGCAGAAAACAAAAGCAGTCTTAATGTTAAATAAATTAGTCGAAAAGAAGCAAGAAAAATGTTGTCAGTATTGGCCTGCTAAAATTGGTCCCGATTATACAATGAAGTTGGAAGATGTTGGTCTTACATTAGAATACATTGAACATCAAGATCACTCTTACTATATGACAAGAATATTACGTTTAACAGATAAAGTAACAGGGGACAGTAGAGATATACTACAGTTTCATTATACTACATGGCCCGATTTTGGAGTTCCAAATTCTCCTACAGCTTTTCTCGAATTTCTGCGCAAAGTTAGAGTTGCTGGAGTTTTAGAAAATTCCGTTGGACCTGCAATTGTACATTGTTCTGCAGGTATTGGTAGATCTGGTACATTTTGCCTTGTTGATTCGTGTCTTATTCTTGTAAGTTAAACAATTTTATATTCATTTGATTGATAAATAAAATTTAATAAATTCTGTATTGCAGATAGAAAAATTTGGACTTAATTCGGTAGATGTTAAAGAAATTTTGTTAGAAATGCGACAGTATCGAATGGGACTTATTCAAACGGCAGAACAGCTCAAATTTTCATATCGCGCCATTATTGAAGGGGCCAAACAACTATCACAACCTTCTATGGTTGATAAAGAAGTAAGAATTTATTATTTTCATTTTTTATTTTTATTGAATTTGTAGAAACGTAAATCGTCTAAATCCAAACCCTAAATCCTTCTTTTCCTCAAATTCCTGTAAGGTAACGCCAGTATATTTGTAAATGCATTAACGCGTATATATATCAATTTTTTTTATAGAATTGCAATTCTGAAATTATTATGGTGAACAATATTCCTGATGCGTGTCATCATAGTTCGGATGAGGACGAACCACCTCCTCTACCACCACCAAGACTGGACAGCCTTAATCGCACTGCTTATGAAGGTCCACCTGTTGATCGACCTCTACCAACTATCCCTAACAGCACTTCACTTAGCGATTTCAATTATGAAGACAGTGATAGTATAGAGGAGGTTAGTTTAATTATATAGAAATAACACTGGAATCTCGAAAATTTGAAGAGAAATCTATAATAATTTGAGTTATCCAAGCAGCTCAAATTAAATACATATAGTGAAAACTTCTGTAAACGGATAATCACGGGAGCAACGTTTTTATCCATTTATGAGAGATGTCCGTTTATTGGATTATTACAAAAAAAAACAGTTTTCAAATTATGAAACTAACATTATTTAGAATAGACATGGGCATATTTGAGTAGGATACAAAACAACATTTATAATAAAAGATAGATCCTTTTAGAAGATAACTTGAGTACATAAATAATATGAAACCAGAGTCATACACATGAAAAACTCCGTTTTTATCTTTTGGTTGATAAAACAACATAAAAGTGACTTTTTTTATAAACTGATTCAGATCTTTTTAATTTACATTAGTAGCTTCACCACATATGCATGTAACACTAACTTTATGCCTTTTGTCTCATTTGAGGAGCGATCCATCAGTGCAGTGAAATTTTCGTAGTTTATTTGTTAGATAATTTCTTAACTTTTGCCTTCACTAACGACCCCGAGTTAAGGATATTTTAACTTGTAGCTATTGAAAACCATTCGTAACACAATCTATCCACGTAAGAACCTTTTATTTTAAAAAAATCTTATTTCTGATTTTCATTTGGTATTTCTGAATACTGGTTTTTTCTATTTATTTTTTGTTATGACTAGTTTGTGTGTCTCGTATGTTGAGCCTAATTATAATCGCGTTGAATAAACTAGCTAAACTTTTTTCCAAATTATGAACAGACAGCTTGTCCCGCCCATACATTTACTATTATATTTTTTTTTCAAAGTAAAAATTTTTTTTTGGTACTAAGTTTTTTCAAATGGATTCGTATACTGTATTATTCATTCTGCAGAATATGTAAAACATAATGTCTGGAACCAGTTACCAGAGCGTCCATTTATGAGAATGTATTTTACGTTGAAAGATATAGTGGAAAAATTAGTACCTGGAAATGTGTCTGCTTAGTGGAGCTGTCCACACGAAGAGCTTTCACTGTGTATATTTACACAACTTTTATATAAAATTTGTAATACACTACATAATAATGAAATATCATAAGCAATCATTAAAATTCTGCGTTTAATACATTAAGTATTACTTTACTTTTTAAACACAAATCTTCTATTTCGCGCAAGTATGAAAAACGTAAAATATATTTGTTCGCACATAAGAATGAAAATTCAAAAATAAAAAAATAAAATTTGTGCGTTTAATTAACAATAAATGTGTTTTATATAAATAAAACCTACAAATTGAATATTAATATATCAAAATTTATAACTGTTCATAAGACATTTAAATATTATATTAGTAAGGGAGTGTACCCGGGTATGAGACGGGTTTTGTTTATGAGCCAAAATTTTTTACTGGTTAAATAAATTCGGGTGTTCTATTCACTGTTGGAAAGGTAATGAAAATACACAACTTTTATCTGCAGAAAGTTTTGTGATTCCATTAACATGCAAAATTTTATGACCAATTTTCTAACCATCATTTTTTTGACAAGAAAAAAATTTGTATCTAGGTATGAGACACCTACAAAAGTACATTAAAAATTGTAAAATATAAAGTGAAAAGCTCATATCTATTTCAAATTTTTAATTTTTTATGTTTTCCATAATTTTTATTTATCAATTTCCTCTTCATAATCGTCGCAATGTTTGCATGTGTAGATGCTTGCACACATGTTTGCGCATTTCAAAAGAACGGGCCGTTTGTAAATATTGCATTTGATGTTGTTAATATCGTTCAATTTGTTCGGAAACAACTTTATACTAATGATGTTTTTGCTTTCGAACCCTTGGGTGGTGGTAATATGCTATGTCTCATACCAGGACAATGATGACATTTTGATAATTTAAAAAAAAAATTGTTTTCCAACAACATATTGGCCTAATCCAATATTGTATCGTAAAATATAAGAAAAACACTTGCCTTTTTCAATGGATTTACATGAAAAAAACAACACTTCGAAAAAAAATTAAAAACGTTTTCCTCGTGCAATTTCACATACGATGTTTGCAGGTAATATAAGCAATGCGTCGATTCATTTCCGTGTTAGCACAAAAACTGACTGATGACCAAATAAATATTTGACAACATTTTGATCGGCCATATTGACATTCCATAATGAAAATAATTGATTGTCTCATATCTGGAGCCCGTCTCATACCCGGGAACACTCCCCTACCCTTTAGCAAACTGTAGGTAGCTAATAAAAATTCATCATGAATTGAAACTGTCATTTGGCCGAACAACATAGTTACAAGCGACGCTTAGACTACGATAAATACCAGATTTATCTTTTAATTTTACCAATACTTTGAACTTTGAGTTATTAAAAATTTACTAATGGAAAACCGGATGTAGGGAATTGAATTCACTTTGACCTATCAAAAAATTTGGAGTATCCATATAAAAATATTACCATTCAAATAGGCATGTAGTTGGAAAACAAATTTTAGTTAGAGATATCGAGGTTCGACTGTAATTTATGAAGTTATGAATCTTGTAAAATTGTTCTAGATACAGAGTCCTCCAAGCGGTCCTTTACCAGTGTTACCAGGGGAAGACGAAGAACAAAGCAGTGCAGATGAGTTGGAGGACGAATCAATTCGAACTGAAAGTCCTGTTTCTGATAAATCCGATAGTGCAAACAGTCATCGAGATAGGTATTCTTACGAAAAAATTTTCCTTCGTATTTTAATTTGAATCAAATTTGTAGTGTGTCACCGGAAGCGGAGCTAAGACAACGAAAGCGTGTGGAACGTAAGGAACTGTTAGCGGAAAGAGTAAGAGACATGAAACGACGTCAGATGGCTAACGAGCAATGGACACAACTCAAGAGGTCTTTATTTAAATCCTTAGCTATTGCAGGTGCCTTCGCCTTAGGCGGTGGTATCTTAGTATACTTTTACTTTAAGAGTTGAGTGGAATCGGATTTCTTGTATGTATTTAATTTTTTTCTAAAAGCATTTTAGTTACATATATATCTATTGTATTGTAGGTCTTTAAATATCTCATGCAGCTATTTAAGTATTATTGGTTTAGTTTTCGTTATTTTTTTTTTATTTTGTAAACGTGTGCTGAAATTGGGGAAAGTTCGATAAATTAGGGATCAGGAGAATCCTACATATCACATTTTTGTTGTTCTTTGAATATTGATATATTGTATTTGCGTTTTGATTTTTACGTCGATCGTTTTGCTGTATTATGACGTTGAATATTTTTTAAGATCAATTAAAAATTTGTTTCATGTGGGAATGGGGTTTGATGAATTGATAAAAGACTGAGCAAAGTTACCACCTTTAATGATTTCTTATAATTTCTTTCCATATTTTAATGTGATCATACTGGTAGTAACTGGTATATTAATGACTTTGTTTATATGAGCTTAAAGGTGGTAATTTACTTGTTTTGTTGGATTATTAATAGAAAGTCAGGTATATATAAATAATATATATATAATGTATGTAATAGCTGTGAACAACTTATATAAGACTTAAGTGTCAGGTCATAGTATTCACAAATTTACGAAATAGTTAATAGGTAATTGATAACACAAATTTTATTATTTATATTTTTTTATTCCATAATGGAACATTTATCAAAAATCATTATTTTAACTATTTCATTAAAAATTAATATTAATACTAATGTTGAAATTGGTCATGTATTAACCCATCGTGTTCTAATTTAAATATTATTTCGCACAACTCCCACACTATCGTTTTTTTTTAAATTTAATATTTTGGAAATTATTAAATTAAAATTAACATAGTTATATTAATTTTTTTCTTAATTTAATAATTTAGTTACATTTACACTTAATTTCTTTAAATTAATAAATGAACTGACTTTGGTCATTCCAGTAGCTCTGTAAAATAAGTAATTTTCAGAAATACATACATGTCGTTCAAACATTCAACATTTAAACAATTTACTAAAATTAGGAAATCATCCCGACATATTTGTAAAAAAGATAACGGGGAAGGCGGTTGCTGTACATAAAAATTGTATTAAAAACGAATCGGTAGTCTGCCAGTTCAATTTAGGTATATATCTATTTAAAAGAAAAATTAAATATGCTTGCAGTATCTATTAAATTTTGTGTAGTTAAAGTATTATAAAACAAAAATGGTCAGTATTTTTTTTTTAATAAAACAAATCGTTGAAATGAAGACAAAGTATACACATTCATAATAATAGTAGGAGAAATTAACGATATCGTATAACATACATTTTTGATTAATGTTCCAATGAAGTATTTTACTGTTCAGCTTAGTAAAAGCATTTTTTGTACAGGATGCAAAATCAATGTTTTGTATACCTTTTGATAAAACAATTAGGCAATATGATAAAAGGAAAAAATTGAAGGTACTTTTGATATGAAGCTTAATGATTCATTTTACATTCCTAATTAAAATTAAGTGCCTATTTTTCAATAGTTAATATTTATAATGATGGAAAAAAGAACATTTTAAAAAATGAAGCTGACAATATTTCGACTAATTTTTTGATTTGATTTTATATTTCTTGAAAGTAATTGTTTGTCTTGTACTAAGCTTGTGACAATCGGTCTCTAGTTTTTAATATCATGCCGATTTCATTGTGATTATTTTTAATATTTTTTCATAAACTTTTATAAACTTTAATAAATATGTTTAATATATCCAATTGTTTATATATGGCAGTTTTTTATTTCAGGCCGAAAACGGCTCGGCGTGACTGACACTTGAAGTTTTTTTGGAAGAGCTTGGAGTATGACACGTTTAGATTAGTTGAAGATAAATTCTACGGTCTCACATTTTAAATGATGAAGTGCTAGTCAATCAAAATTTGGTATGTTAACTTTATTACACTTTCTTCATTTTGTTTTTGAAAAATTCAACAGTTTATTTTATGTAATAAACTTATATTTAGTGAGAGTATTGCATCAATCAGTATCAGATATTATTTCAACTTTTTTATGGTATTGAGCATTAATGTACTCGAAAATATTTGTCTAAATAATCAAAACTATAGTCTAAGATTATTCTGTATGCATTTTCATCTTGGGTTCATTAAATGTTTTAGCAGTATTAAGTATGCAAACTGTATTCAGATATACTGTCGAATTAATTAAAACGAAGTACGTACGTATGTCTAAATTGAATGACAATTAGTGTAATTTTGTGCTTGTATAATGTCATTGATTTTGTATATTTTTATAACAATATTGATAACTATTGAATGCCAACAATTTCTTGAACCCTTGAGAAATACAGACACTTTACCTCAATTAAGGCACAATGTAAAAGGAAGTGCTGATAATAAAAAAGTTAGTAGCATTCCTGTCGAAACCAAATTATTTGACCATATACAAGAACACGAATATACTGAAGATACAACACAGAAACTCGTTCCACGTAGTAACCAACAACAACAACAACAACTTTTCCGTGAAATTAAATGCCTGCTACAGAAATTGCAAGAAAAATTAAATGAGATAGATGCTAATAAAAAATGTCTTCGCAGAAAATTTGTTGGTAGCACTAAATCTATTGAACATCGTGAAGGTACTGTATAATTTCTTTTAAAAATGTCCGACAATTGTTAATAACAATTATTTGTATAATTGATTTTTTCTTGAATTAAAAGAAAATGCAACCACATATCCCACAGAAGTACAGACAAAAAGCGGTTTAAATGATTCTATTAAAAAACCAAAATGGGGACGTTGGACTGATTGGTCTTCTTGTAGCGTTAGTTGTGGAAAAGGTAGAAAGATACGTTGGAGACATTGTATGGATGAGTGTGAAGAAGCTGAAACTGAAATGGAAGAAAAAACTTGTCAACTTCCGGCGTGTGGGCCTGGAAAAATATTTGGAATTAAATTATGATTTTGCTTCTATACTTTTAATTATTGTAATATATATTTCATATTAAACAGTTTTTAAATAATATTAATGAGCAACATTCTGAATCCATCATACATAATCTATTACTTTTTCATTTGAAAGACATTTATTTTCGTTCGCAGTGTCTTTATAGGTATCTTCTGCTTGATGTATCAATTTAAAGAATACTTTTTAATGTATTACATTATAATCTTTAGCAGAATTAGTCAAAAACTTAAAGATTTTTTTGACTAGAAGTCTGCCCAATGAAATTTGTACCATCGGCAACATCTCGGGAACCATCTGACTTCTCAGATGTTATAGCATTTGGGTAAACTTCTCTACTCAAGACTAAATACTAACTTTCACGTTTATAACTTTAAAAATGCCAAACTTCCGTACACTGTAGGGGTTGAATTTTCAAAAATCATTTCTTAGTACTTACCTGCGTTATACGTTTACTTATGGAACTTCTATGCAAAATTTCATGTTTCTAGACCCGCTGGCTTACGCTGTGTATTGTCCGTCAATCAGTCAGTTTTATTAAGTATATAGTTGCATACATTAAATTGTTTATTAATTTGCTTTGCTAAATTGGTTATTTGAATTTCTAAAATTAATAAAATCTTTATTTAGAAATTTTAGATTTATAGTAAACTTTGTATTTAAATTTGCTGAACCTATAGGAATTCATTAATCCAGTATTCTATTACAATTAATTTAACATAATTTAAAAAATCCGTGTCATCTATTAACATTTATGTTAATTATTTATATTGATTTAAAAGAAATCTATAACAAACCATCTGAACCAAATAACCTCAAATATTAAACAACAAATAATTGGAAAGACTACAAAACACATTGTATTTTAGGAATGAAAGAAGAAAATCCCACGCTTAAAAATGATGTCCGACGATTCGGAAAATGATGGAGTTTATGTGGAAAACAACTACGAAAATGACGTGTATTACAAAAAATACAAACTACTGCTCGAAAGATGTGAAGCTATACAAAAACATAATCAACAATTAGTTTATAGGTTTTATTGATTTGTATCAATAATCTATATAGTTGAGTACTAAAAATACTTCTAGGCTACAACAAGTTAAAAAAATAACCCACAATCGATATGAAACTGTAAAAATGCTGAAGAACCGGTTGAAAGAAAATTATAACGAAGAATGGGATATCATTCCTAAAGAAGAGCTCGAAGAGGAATTGGATAACATAAAACCTCTAGTTAAAATAAAAGAGGAAAAAATTGAAGGTTTGTTTTAAGCTAAAGTGTATTAATAATTAATTCTTTAAAGTTGTTCTAGATGAAAAACCTGAAAAAGTTAAAGCACCCAAAAAAGCTCCCAAGCGCAAAGCCCCAAGAACAGAAAAAGATCCAAAAGCTCCAAAAAGACCATCAAATCCTTTTTTTCAATTTTGTCAAGAACAAAGGCAAATACTGATGGAGCAGCTCCATGCAGAACTAAAACCTGGCGAAGCTGAACTAACAAAACAAGAACTTACAAGACAATTGGCTATTAAATGGAAATCCTTATCAGCTCCTGATAAAAAAGTAAGGTGTGGTTTTGTTACCTTTTAATACTGATGTTATATTTATTTATAGGTTTATGTAGATATGTATGAAAGGTCAAAGGAAAAATATGCAGTGGAAATGTCTGAATATAATATGAAAAAATAACAACTTATTAATTTTTCTTTAAGTCGTACTATGTACATATATGTATTTATATAAAACTGTATAAAATTTATTCGTCAATTTTAAAAAATTTAACGAATTAACCCTTGAATGAATCTTTTTCTTTGCGGATAGAAGCCATTGCTGCCACGCCTTCACCACAGCCACAATGTTGTTGAACTTCAAAATCATCTACTCTCATAAATGGATTGATGAGTTTTTCTTCAGCAATTGTTGAAGGTACCTAAAACTTAAGATTATAAAAAACCAAATAGAAATTAAAATAAAGGAACTTAACAGTAGGCAGACCTCTATGTCTTTGATCAATTGCCCATTTAAGTTTTTCTTGGACTTCGTGGTTCTCCTTTTCAACATGCTGAGCAAATTTAAGATTCTGAACTGTATATTCATGTCCACAGAAGACTTGTGTCTGTTCAGGTAACTTGCCTAGTTTACCTATAAGTGCAGAATACATTTGATCAGCAGTTCCCTCAAAAAAGCGGCCGCAACCAGCAACAAATAAAGTGTCGCCAGTAAAAACAGCAGGTGTTTGCCCTTCTGCCGTTAAATAATAACAAATGTGTCCATTGGTATGGCACGGAGTATAAAGACATTCCACACGTAGGTTTCCTATGGTAAATTTGTCACCATGTTTAACACGGTTTGTAAGTGCGCTAATCCTTTGATCGCCTCCAATAACTTCAAGTTCGTTCTTTGATTTTCTTACGAGCTCTTCATTTCCTCCTGCATGGTCCCTTGAATTCGAAATTATAATAACCAAGCTTTACATTAGTGTAATTCAATACCAATGATGGTGAGTTGTTAAGATTTTTGTGAGGTGAACACCTTCTTCATCAACTGCTTCTAAGACAGTGTCTGGAGCAACAGGGTCAACAATCGCAGCTTGCTTTGTTTTTTCATCAATAATCTACAAAAAATCATTGTAAAAAATAGGTACAAAGAGCATAATATTAACTTACTAAATACATGTAATTATCAGAAAGAGCTGGTAGGATGCGGACCTTCATTTTCTCCAAATGTATGCTTGACTGTGCACTGTGTGTGCCTCTAAATCCGTTTTTGCTCAATGCGCTTACTGTAATCGATAAAATTAAGTTAGATTTAAAATTCTCAACGATTTTTGAGCATAAACGAAATAACATGTTTTATTTTTACAAATGACAAGTGTTTACTACGATTTTAGAGGTTATTGCTTTGTATACAAACCTTTGCAATATGCGGCTGTTAAATTTTGAACAACAGAGTTTGGTAAATTTGTTACTATCGCTTTTAGCATTTCATTTGATAACGAATGCTCATTACGTTTTATAACTACTCCCAAAACACTAAAAAAATCTATAACTTTCCAATAAACTCTAAGATAAGTGATTCTCAACCTTTTTTTTGTTGCGGCACACTTTTAACGATATCAAAATTTGGCAGCACACAAAGAAAAAGATAATTTTTTTTTATGAATTTAAATATCTGTTCCTTTTAAAAGGAGATTTCTTTTTAAATCATATTAGGTATTTAATAATATTAACATAATTACATATCTAAAATTTGGCGGCACACAAAAGTGCCGCGGCACAATGGTTGAGAATCACTGCAGTCTAAGTAGTGTTATAAATGATGATTGTTTATGCTTATTAATCAAAAGATGGCAATTTAACCTTTAATTTCATTGTGACTTTTATACGTTTAAAATTTCTTTTTTTTCTTCTTCTTTGGAGCTTTATTGCACAAGTCCGTTTTAAATATTTGAATTTAGAGCTATAATACGTGTCTAACTATTGATATACAGTTATACCCCTCTAACTTCACATTCCATAACTTCACATCTTCTCTAATTTCAGTTTTCATAGGTCCCAAAATGGGAGATACAAATTATCCTAGGGTTAACTTCACATTATCTAACTTCACGTTCACATGATTTGCGTTGCAATTTTATACAGGTATAATGAGAGTTAACTTCACAATATAAAAAATCATTTTAGTAAGAAAGACAGATAACTTCGCTTTTCTTATTTAAAATATGTTTCATGTTTACAAAGAAAAAAAAATTTAATTTATTGTATGTACACTAAAGGACAAAATTAAAGGGTCAAAAAAATTTCCTAAATTTTATTGGGATTTTTGACAGACTATATTTCAGTGAAAAATGATCGTATATAAAATTTTAAAAAAGCAACTTAAAACTTCAAGATTCTAGTTTTCAGATCTTTTAGTCAAAAATGTTTAGAAGCCACTGTTATAACGCAATAATAAGCAAGAACGCGCATGAAAAAAATTGCAAATTTTTTCCTTTTTTTTTGTGTTCACGGACTTTTTCAGCTAAACCGTTATATGAAACGGATAGCTTGTTTATTAAACTTCGAGTTTCTTTTTTTTAAAAGGTTGGTACGATTATTCTTCAGCGAGATACCGGACGTTAAATAAAAAAAAGTACTTTTGTCATCAATTATTGATATCTCTGTAACCAATAATCGTTCGAAAAATTGCAATGTAGTTTTGAAAACTGAACAAAACACCCTACAAGAAACGGCTACAATTTTTAGGAATTTTTTTTCCATCGTAAACATGAATTTGAAAAAACATGAAAAACTAAGTAATTTATAGTTTTTTAGAAAATTGACGGCTAATTTACAAATATTCGTGGAATGGCTAATGTTAAGCGTGATTTTTATAGCTGAATATACCCATAAAAACTCTGTGAAGTTACAATTCAATCTTTTGTTTCAAACAATCAAACTTTTGAAAAAAATAAAATGGTTGCGTTTATTCTCGCTACACACTTCATAATCATGATAAAATAAAAAACATTTTTTTTAGCTTTTTTAAGATTTTTACCGCAAACAAAATATCAGAAAATTTTTTCAAAAAAAAAACTTATTTTATTAATTAAATTTTCTTTGGTTTTTAAAACTAAAGAAAATATTAAGTATGTAGTAAGGTCTAGAAAACAATCATGTATTACAAATTTTTTTAAATCTGCAAATAAATCTTAATAAAGGGTTTTCCGATAAGAGGTTTCATTTTGAATAGCCCGCTATTTGGGCAGCTGTCACTTTTGAAGCTGTCATCTTTTGACATTTGACAAGTAAAAACTATGCCATTACTAAAAATGGAACGATACACGCTTTAACAACGCATTGAAATTGTTAAAATCCATTATAAAAATGGTGAAAATTTTGCAGTCACAGTTCGTAAAACTAAGGCACTTTTGGATCGTCGTGAAGCACCTTCTCGGCCGGCAATAGTGAAACTGGTAAAAAATTTGAGCTGCTGGGACAAATTAGTGATGTGAAGAATGGAAACCGTGTGCGTCGCTCAAGAACAACTGAGAATATTGCTGCTGTAGCCCATAGTGTTGACGAAAACTCAGGTTTGTCGATTCCTCGTCGATCTTTGGAATTAGGCCTTCCACAAACGACATTACACCGTATTTTGCATAAAGACTTAGCTCTTAAGGCTTTTAAAGTTCAGTTAACACAAGAACTCAAGCCGGTCGATCACCAGCAACGTCGTATCTTCGCTGATTGGATTCTTGAAATGCATCGAAATGATCCGGATTTTCATCGAAAAATTATCTTCAGTGATGAGGCCCATTTTCCCCTCGGAGGCTATGTTAATAAGCAGAATTGTCGAATTTGGGGCTCCGAAAATCCAAGAATGATTGTTGAATAGCCTCTCTATCCTCAACGTGTCACTGTTTGGTGCGGTTTTTGGGCTGGCGGTGTGATTGGACCTTACTTAATCGAAAATGAGGCTGGTGCAACTGTTACGGTGAATGGATTGCGCTACCGAGCTATGATTAATGATTTTTTATGGCCGAAATTGGGAGATATTGATGTCGACGACGTTTATTTTCAACAAGACGGTGCTACGTGCCACTCAAGCAACGAAACCATAGTAATTTTGCAAGAAAAGTTTCCTGGCCTTGTTATTTCTCGAAGAGGTGATCACAATTGGCCACCGAGATCTTGCGATTTAACACCTTTAGAGTTTTTTCTTTGGGGTCACGTGAAAGATAAGGGCTATGCCAATGCTCCACAATCGATTCAAGACCTTAAAGATGGAATTCGTGAAGTTATTGCGAACATACAGCCGCAAATGTGCGAATTGAGTATTTAACATTGCTTTACCCTTAAGTTTTATACTATTTTTTAAATCATAAAACTGACGCCAACTAAAACTAAATTTAAGTTTAATTTTTGGTAAAGTCATCTTTTTATGTGTAGAAGACTCTTCTCTCAGTGCTGTATTTTATGCACAGCAAAAAGACAAGATCCATTGAAAAACAGACCATGATATGGTGTCACGAAACGAATAAGCGTTCACAACATTGCGCACCTACCTATATTTATTTAACAGTCCAAAACGACGAGTAGATACAGTAGAGGCCGCTTAATGTGATCACAGTTAATGTTATCAACCGCTTAGTGTGATTAAACTGGTTTGGAACCAACCGACACAATACAAAAGCATTTCTACGCGGGTATCTTACGCTTATTGTTATCAGCCGGTTAATGTGATCACTTTATCTCGGTCCCAAAGTGATCACATTAAGCGGCGTCTACTGTATTCTACAAATTTGAGTAATAAGTAGGGACTCAACTTTATGAATATGTTGTCCTTATTGTTAGTTCATCACTTATCACATTTTTTATAATATTGACGGTTTTTACATAGCGTCATAGTTTACACGATCTTCTTTTCAACAATTATGATGTGCTATCGTCTCTATATCATTCTACGATTTTAACATACAAGAAAATGGTATTTTTAAATTTAAGGTGTTGTTAGAGCCCCAAAATAAGTTCTTTATGATATACTATTCGAACTATTTACACTTTAAATTATTTTCTGTTAGAACTAAAATCTCATTTTCAACTTTTCTTTATTTCATTCCACCCTTACATATAAAGAAAAAACAATCATTTTTATACGCAGAAAAAAATTAGGCGCCACTGTCACAGATCAACAAATACAAAATAATAAATGCCTAGAAAGCAACTTCTAAACAAAAATAAATAAATAAACTGCCGCCTCTTTAGAGCCAAAAAGTGTAGAAATACAGCACAACTCCTTTATTTGAAAATTCAAAAGCTAATCCAAAAATGTACATATGTATTAACCCATCTGATATAAAAAAAGGAAGCAGCTTTTAAAATAGACGTCTACTTAAAATTTTGCATCTCTGCGTTTGTTTTTTTTTTTTTGAATTGATAATAAATACGAAAGAGCTAAAAACTAAAATTCTCTAAGTATAGAAAATATTTTTAAACAATTCCTGGTCATACATTTTGTGAGTAATCTCCCCTCATGAAAGTAGCGCCTCCTTTGCCAACTTTTTTTAGTTTATTCTTCTTCGGTAGTTGTTTAATGGGGCATGGACCGAGGCAAACTACACATTTCACAATTGTGAACTTCGGCAGAATTCAAAAACGTGCAAAAAGGACACGTCCATTGTGCTCCACCGCCTGGCGATCCAACTGTGCCCGTCGTACTCGAAGCCCCAACGCTTCCAGGTCTAAAACAAGACATATTAATACAAACAGTGTAATCATTTACTTAAACAAACCTAGAATTAGGTGGAGAAGTATTTGTAGCAGCAATGAGTTGTTCTACAGTAGCCCAATGCTCAGAACGAGACCATTCCATAGCGGCGTCTGCATCTTTGTTTTTAATAGCCTCGAAAAGGGGACCCATGTATTCTAGCATGGGCAACATCTCCATAGTTGCGATGTAAAGAAGAAGATGAAAGTCACTAACTGCACTTAAGAATTGATTGGGCGAAAATTGAGACATGTATTGAGTTAAAGCGTTGAAGTCCTGAATGTGACCATCGACGAAACGATTTTCCACCGGGAAAAATTTCTTTGAGGTGTCATAGCTAAACATGTATTGCGGTGTCATTGGTGTTGATGCTGGGACATCGACCAGTAGGTAATCCACCGGAAGAGGACGTGCCACTCGGGACACTTCATTTCCATAGGAGTCTTTTTCCTAAAAAAATAGTTACTGTTAATGCGCTCTAAAAAAATCATCTAAGAAAGCAAACAAAATATATACCAATATATTTAAAAAATTAAACACATTTCAAGCTTAGAATAAGTAAATATTAAATTTTAAATATAAAGAAAATAATAATAAACGCATTGAGTAGTTCACAATTATGTAAAAGAGAATCATTTTTAAATTTAAAACCATTATTTTTATCAAAGCAATGTAGAATGTGAGTGTCTGAGTTATCAACTAATAACAATTTGAACGATAGAAATTAATAATTCAATTATTATTAATCGAGCCTGCATTTATTAGAGTCGATAAAACTGTGATAGTTAGAACAAAAAGGAAAAAGTTATCAGTAATTGGATATGTCCTGAGGATACCAGATAACCGATGGCCTAAAAAGTTTTCTAATGGACTTGTTTTTTTTTGAAAAAAAGAACCCAGAAAAATCCCAGAAGATCTCGGAATGGAAGGCGATGACAATTTTTATCTTTGAGAAAGAAACTCGTAAATTATCTACGTTAGAAATGAATTAGTATTAAACGAATTGTCACTGTAATCTTGGCAAGAAGATCTTTAAAATTGTGTGGTCACTTTTAGAAGATGAAGAAAAAAAATAGTAAAAAAATATTATAGTTGATTCCTTCAAGAAATGCAAAAAGAGACATATCAACTAAGTTAGTTTATTTACTGAAATAAACTGTTGGAAAGAATAGCTTCGAAAGAAAAGTAACCGGACCGATGGAAGGCTGTAGAAGCAAAAAAACGGAAAATTTCTAAAAAACATCGAATAAATATTATACCTCCTACACGATGCACGTAATTTATTTATAATCTAACTAAACTAAAGAAAGACTGCTTTCATTATTATTATTTAAAGCAAAATATCATATCAGATTTCAACAAGAATATTTATGTTCAAACACATAAATGTAAGGAATGGCGATACTTAATTCATCTCGAACTTGTTAATTTTCTAAACTTCAAATGTTTGGAAACATGTAAAGAAACTGATTTTATTAAAATTCGATTACAAAAAAAAATATCTACTTAATCGAATAATTTTGATATAATTTAACAGTGAAAATATCATTAAATATAAATAAAAATAAGCTGATTGATTAAACAAATTTGATGTTTGTTGAATTAAAAAAAAACATGATTATTAATTATTTTATATTTAACAATAGAACTTTTGTAATATCGTCTCCTTTTATAATTTAGTATAACTCAAAATTTAGATTATGTATATTTTTTGCAATTAGAATATTGATAATTTCAAGGTTTAATTTTTTTACTTTCCATTGCATTTAAAGCAAAAACTTTAAAATAAAGACAAAAATATTGATTTTAGTATTTATGTTTTATTAGTTTATTTTATTAAATATAATATATAAATCTTAAAATACTGGAGTTGAAATTATCAAAGTTAAACAAAAATTCAATCCCAAGAGAAAATTTCCACATTACCACAAATAAAAACAAAACATTCATTTTTAATATAAAAGAATTGTGAATTAATAAAAATTGTGATGTTTTGTCATATTTCTTAAATGAGAATGCGCCGTTTTAAAATAAAAGAGAATTTTAGAAGGAAAGCCGAGATTTGAATTTTGGCGGAGAGATTAGTAAGGGACGCGTCAGACGATGGCGTTTGAGTTTCGACATTCAGCGAACTTCAGACGAATGTCGACAGTCGTCAACATGATGTGGCACATCGCAACGGCGGCCACAATAATTTTAAGTTTCTCGTAAATTCGTTTGCCGATCGTGTCGGCTCCTAATAATTATGTAATATAAATCTTAATTAGTTAATTTTTCGTTTACCGTATTCGTCGAATCCGTTAAATAGTACAAAAACACGAAATCCGTTGCCGAAAATCGAAGTTTTTTAACGACCAACGTCACGTATTGTAATATCGGATTTATTAAGGCTGTGTTTTCAACGTAAAAATAAAACGGTAAGATTTCAATAATTGGGGGATGAAGTGAGGAGTGGGCTTCCACACAAAGGGTATGCTTTTTTTTCCTTCTTCCTTGGAACGAAGCGCGACGGTGGGGGTTTTCATTTTCCGACGTTCTATTTTCCACGCACTGAACGACAACCACGCAGGATCGAACCCACTTGTCGAATCAACCGCTTTAAATACCCTTCGGCGGGAAAATTCGCCAATTTCATCCCTTCATCTCCACACCCGACCTTCTCGATTAATTACGTCGCATTTTTCGAAGGCTGAGAGGTCTAACGATTATTTTCGTTTTACGTAATTTCTCGTTTGCACTGGAAAAAAAAACACAAAACACGCCGACAAAAAACAAAAAAAAATAAAAATACAGTTGACGGTCATACTTTTACATGTATTTCATAGTCGACCTCAATTACTCTTTACATAAGTTCGCAAATTGCTCACCTCAATTATGTCTCGATTTTTTTTTATTTTAGAAACGCCATCGTCCTCATTTGTTTTCAAAATCTATCATGAGGAAGGTAAACGCTTGCTTTGATTATTTATTAATTCTCTTTCCGAAAAATAAAGTAAGTTAATAGGAGAAAGTATCGAAGTTTTTAATTTGTGCAACTTTCCGCTTTTTGTTCCGTTTGCATTTCTTCGATTCGTTTTTTAATGTTCTTCTCTCACGTCGTGCACCGAACGGTCTAATTTGCATTCTTTTGTTTTCGAATTTTTAATCCCGTGGAAAAACAAGAAAAAAAAAGTAGAATGCAATTATTCCCATTTATTTTGAAGGTTATTTCTCCCGGTCTTACGTTCAATTATTTAAATAGCACACTTTGACTTGGCGACATTAAAATTTTAATCAAATCTAATGAATTAAATTAAGTACGTCCGAGGCGCTTTTAAAAAGAAAACCACTGCTTGTCAATAACCTTTTTTCACGTTTCTTTTGTTTTTCTTTTCCTTCGTTTTTTCGGCGTGTTTTTTTCCATCGAATTTTCCAGACTCTGCTTTTAATTAAAATTTTTTTAATAATCATCTACGCCGTTGGTAAAAAGTTGTTTTCTTTCCTTTTCGATGGAAAAAAAACGATAAAGTAATTAAATAAAAAAGGAAATGCAGCGCTTATCACTTCTTACTTTAGATAAAATTCAAAAGTCATATAAAAATAGAAGAAACTAAAGGCAATCAACTATCAATAATTTTCATTTGTTTTGCAAATAACAACCTACTTCGTCTGCATTTTTTCGCATTGGTTTGATAAAAACGATGAACTTAGAATCGAGCTTATCAAAAAGTGGCCGATTTTAATTTATATTTGTCCTCGCTTTTACGGACAATTACTTTTTAACGTTTTTCAACTTTGCACCGAGATTCGCATCCGAAGGGTTGCTGGGTTGGGGAGTGGGGGGTACAGAAGAGGGTTGTAACGGTTTGGGGTTTGATTAAATAAAAAATGTTTTCTTTTTTAGAAATGGAATCAGCAGTACCCGATTTCGAAGAATTAACGTTATGCGGCTACTGCAAGCAGAAGTTTAACGACACGGACCAAAGCCCGAAGTTGCTATCCTGCAAGCACTACTTCTGCCTGCAGTGCATGCGTACAACCCTCGTAAAAGGGCAGGGTGAATTATATTGCGTCCATTGTTGGAAACGAACCGATCTCGGAGACATGGGACCTGAATCGCTTCCAACTTACGCCCCCGTCTTGCACCTAACGAAAAATTTCGCCCAGCTTAAATTGGGCGCGAAGCCACCCGACAAACCCCCGAAAGTGATATCAGAAAATTGTCATACGCACGCCATGCCTTTGGCATTGTGGTGCCACACGTGTTGCTCGTCTTTGTGTCGAGCCTGCGCCTCCACCACCGATCACACCAACCACCAAATCAAATCTCAAAACGAAGCGAAGGACCAACTCGTCACCGAAGTACAAATGGATTTGGTTTCGATGAATAAAATCCTTTCCGAAATTCAACGTCTTACGATGCAACAGAGGGAGTTTCTCGTCAAAATATTGGAAGCTTGCGTTACCCTCAAGACCCACGTCGAAGCCGAATTAACCAACAGCAACGCTCACGTCGAGCTCACCGAAGCACGCGATTTCTTGGCCAAAGCCAGAATGAATCTCTCCGTAGCGGATAGTTTGACGGACGTCCAAAATCTGTACTCATCCCTAAACATCGAGAAACAAAGGCTGCAAGCTCGTTACCAGGAGATGTATTTGCAATGCCAACTTGACGACTTGATTCGCAATTCGACAGTCGTCCTCGATTTTCAGCTCCTCAAGCAGGCGGTGGGAAGCATCCACAGCGGCGATGTGTCGTTTCCGGGTAACTCTCGAATTCTGCCGCTTAACCAACAAAACCCCATACTATTTTTAGCGAATTACTGCCTTTCGCAATTATATTCTCGTCACGTCTTAACGAAACAGCCGGTCAACGGAAATTTAGACTACCATAACCATAACACGATCGCTCCACTTCCGCCGAATTACATGCCCTCGCACGCCCCACCACACCTCGTGCTTACCTCACCAAAAAACATCTACCCCGACAACAATCTCATCGTACAAAATATGATTCACTCGCCGCAAATCATAAAGAATCCCTCAAACTTATGCCCCCTCTATTATTTCAACATCGAAGTGAACGGCGCCCCGATAGGTCGTATCGTTATCGAAGTTAGGGCCGACGTGGCCCCGAAAATGGCCAAGAATTTCGGTGTACTCACCACCGGCGAAGCGGGAATGGGTTACAAAGGTTGTTCAATCTTTCAATGCTGGGAAGGGGAGAGCGTTATCACCGGCGATTTTGAATTGAACAACGGGAGGGGCGGAAGGTCGATTTTTGAAGATTCTTTCTTTTTGCCCGATGATACGAAATTGCTCGCGGTTCGCGGTACCGTGGGAATGCGACGCACCCAAAAAAGACACGATAATTTGGGGATGGTCGGCTCTCAGTTTCGAATTATTTTGCAGGAAATGCGCGGGTTCACTGGTATTTTTGGTCACGTCGTTGAAGGGTTGGATCTGGTAGAAAAAATCAGCACGTACGGCGATAATGCCGGAAAACCAACCAAAACGATTTTGATATCGAAGTGCGGGAAGTTGTAATTTTTCTTTGTATACGACGTAGCGCGGTTTTTTAATTTATAGGAAAAACAATTAGAAGTTGATTGTTTTTATTTCTTTTTTTAATTTGGCGTGGCATTTATTTTATTACTTGATTTTAAGTCGTTCGTTCGATTTGAAAATATATAGACGCGATTCCATTTAGATTTTCTGACCAAAAACAGAATTATCGCGAGATGCTGCACGTTTAACAAAGTAAAACCCTGTAAAATTGGACAATTCCAAACAACCATCTAGGGACAAAAAAAAGTTTCGATAGTTAGAAATGGCGGGGACCAGAAAAAACATACGACTGGATCGTTGTTTGGATTCGTCCACTAAAAAATTGGTAGGTACTCAGTACTTGTCTAATTTTTCGTCTTCCCCTTGTTCTCTTTCTTTTATTTGTTTTTTTTCGGCACAGTTACCAGCGTTCGCGTTTTAAATCCTAGTATTTTTAAGGCCGTAGAAAAACAAGGGAAAAAATTAAAATCTAAGTCAAAAACGAAACGATAACAAACGGATGATCGAAAGAAAAGAAAACGACTTTCGCTTGTTACGAGAATAAAATTTTTTAATTAAATTTTCTACGAAAATTTTACGATAAATGTTTTGTTTTTCTTCGCCTACTCGGATTTAGAAGATAAATATTCAAATCGCACCACGGTAAAAAATGAATAAGTGTGGCATCTCGTCGAATGTGATTTGTTTTTCGAATTTTGGGCATATCGAAACGCCTTATTCCTCAGCACAAGAGAAAAGTTTAGTTTTTAGGAGCGAAGATAAAAGAGGTAAAGACGTGAGAGAAGCAGAACGGAAGTAAACGAAAGAAATATATCAATGAGGAAAAGAGTAATTGTACAAAAAATAATCAAAAACAAAAAAAATAATTTTTCTGCTTGGTAAAAAGTAATCGTATTATTAATTATTAAAATGCAAAAAAAGTGTAAAAAACCAAAAGAAAAATAGGTGTTTCATGTAGCTTGCGCATTATCGTATAGTTTTAAAAAAACTTAAAAAAAAGCAAAAAAAATTAAGAAGAAAAACACGACCGTCTTAGCTTTCTATCAATTTCCGAAGAACTATATTTTCGTATCGTAAAGAATAGCGTAAAAAGCAGATGGATCAATATTTTTAAATGGCGAACGTTGACACGTTGAATGTTATTAGCTTTATAAGAGATAAATTAATAAAAAAAATAAAATAAAATAAAATCCGTAGCTTAAAAAAATTATACAAATAGCAATCGTTTATATTGTTACAAAACGTTTAGTGTGCTAGTGCGTGTTAAAATATTCAAATTTTAAATTTGCCGGTATTTTTGGAGAACAAAAGAGCGTCGTCGGAATCGGAAATAAAAAAAGACGTTCCAGGGATTTTTCGAAAACGTGTGTGGCTGGTGTGCAGTGTGAAAAGGGACCGGACTGAATTTTTTTCGTTTGTTTAATTTTTTACTCGCATTTTTGTTTTGTTTTTTATCTATTAATTAATTAATTGATTAATCATAGCACAGTACGAATAATTCGATAGATTATTAGAATAATGTAAAGGGCAGTAATTGGGTGGTTTAGTCATTTGTTTTTAAGTTTTTAAATATTAATTGATATACACATCGCATACGTACGAAGAAAAAAACAAAGATAAGAAATAAAAAAAAAAGCAAACGACACGTTGGCCTAATTTTTGTTTTTAATAACAGAAGGAATAAAAAGAGGGACTTTTGTTTTTTTATAATCGTTTTTACGAGCTTTCGAATTGTCTAAAAATAATAAAATTGAACCAAAGCACGATGTTCATTTTTGTTTCGAACAAGATTTATTGTTATGTTACTTCTATATTTTCTTCCTGTGGAAAAAAAAACGTCCAAAAGGATAATAGTATGTAACATGCTTAAAGAGAAATTAATAACAAAATAGAGAATGAACATTTTAGGTTTAAGTCGGTTGTAACGGTAATTGTTATACTTATTTTAAAAGTTTATTTAGCAATTAGTTGCATATTTAATTAATAAAGTGGCAAAAAGCAGAATGAGGTTTAAAAGCAAAAATAATTATAATAATCGGGTATATATTTATGTGGTATAAACGTGCTCTCCAAAAGCAAATTATATTGAATGTTACGAATAAAACATTATTTTTAAAACTATTATTTTTTTAGTTTTTTTCTTATTTTTGTTGTAAGTTTTCAAGTGTTACTCCTGCTAGTTCCTAATTTAACTTTTATTTTGCTTATTAAACAACGAAACAAAATTTCCCCAAAAATTTTAATACAATACGTTAAGCAAGAATTTTGATTGGTCAATTTATGTTGTCACCACAGTTACCACTTAAAGTAATACATCAGTTTCAATTTGAGGTTTCATATTTTAATTGTGGCAGTGCTGGATTAACCTAATGACTGAATGGGCTATAAGTTGGGGCCTTCGAACGATTCATTTTTCTTAAATGTAATAATCTTGAAGAATTATAAAATCTTAAAAAACGGTAATTTTGTTTTTAATAATTGAAGAAAAAAAAACTAATCCATTGTTAGAGAAAAAGTGGCCAATGAATCCAAAAATGGGAAATTGACCACTTTTTGCACAAATTGTAAACTCATTGTTTTCTAAGGTTTATAATAATATGCGGCGTTAATTTATATGTTTCACAGACTCAACGCCCTGAGCTCGAAATATATTTTAAAACAACAAATTCTAATCGAATCATATTTTAAAAATTCAATAAACAAATTTATTGAGCTGGGCTCCAGCATTTCGCTTAATCTGGCAATGAACAATCGTATCAGAATATGCTTTTATTAGCTTTACGTTTCCGCACTCTGAGAGCTACTGTTTTTCTAATAAAATTAATAATCAAATAAACTTGGTAAAAATCTATACGGGGTCACGTAAAGCTAATGTAAATTTAAGAAAAAAATTTTTTTTTAAGTTTCACCATCCTTTATTTTGTGCCTTAAATTACTCCTCGCTCTTTTAAATAGAGTTCCGCGTACTTAATAAACTTATACAATTATTTTTGTAGGAATGTTGTGCAAGAAAACGGTGGGGCAAAGAGGGATGGGGATTGTTTCACGGTAACGTCCTCAAAACGCGCTCTAAACGTTAAATTGGCTAAATTTCTATTCGAAAAAAATTTTAAGCGAACAAATTATCTAGGAAAGCGTTTTATAGAATTGTTTAAACTATTTCAGAGTTTAAAAAGAGAACAAAAAATAGCAAAGTTGGATTAGTTTTGTATGTGGAAAGATAATACTAATTTTATATTGAAGAAGTACAAAATACGGAAAAGCGAACGAAAATTTTCAAAATATAGTCATACTTCCGGTAGCAAAAAAAAAATAAAAATAAGTACAAGAATAGAGTCGTTGCAAATTTGTAGCCTAAATGTTAGCCTCTAAATGTATTGCGGACCTTTTCAAGTACCTGTTTCTCTCTAAATATCTCGATGTAATTTCTATCACTTTTCGCAAACTTTAAAGTATATTTCCACTTTTTTTTTAAAAGCGAAAAAATGCAAGCTAAAATACAACGACTTCGAATTATAATCCGTTGTTCAGTCACACAGTTTGCGTTCAATGCAGCTCTGTTAACGTGTTTAGCATAAAAAAAAATTCTAAAAAGAACCTTCTTTTTTAATACTTTCAAAAGTGTAAAAACAACGAATTCCGCAACCTAAATTACATTTAAAAAACAATTCAAAAAGGGAAATATATTTTAAAGCTGCGTTTGAAAAAACCTTTTTCAGTGTTTAAATGTGGGGACGTTTTTTGCACAAAACGTTCATGTTAAAATTCTTTATATATATATTAGCGAGAAAAAAATGATTAAAAAAACTTATAAATAAATATATTAATGTCAGCATCATGTGCAATCGTTTAGATTTAGAGATGAAGAAAAAAATATGAAAATCGATGTAAATTTATATATAGCTTAGTACAATCCTGAATTTAAAAAAGTAACAAAAAAGGAAATTTAATAAACTCGTACATGTGCACGGATTTAATTGAAAAAATATAAAGCAAGTGTCGCGACGCAGTGATCTTGTTTTATACAAATAAATTAAATCCGTTAATTAAACGTTAATTAGCCTCCTTCATGCGATTTCAGTGTAGCCGCCAGTGTCTGTGCCTTGGACCCAACTAAATATTTGTGATAACTGAGTACCTACCACCCCACGAGATAGAATTTCAAAATAAATAACTTTCCGCATCTTACTTTCGTATTTTTCATTATAATATTCGCCCTCTACCCCTTTCCTGAAACACTACACTAAAACCCACCTCAAACGTATTTCATACTTAATATAATTAAAAGCGTTTATTCAAAAATGGTCATGTCCAGTTTTAGGAAAAACGCAAAAAAATTTTGGCCCCCTTGCTATTACTGGTAGTTATTATACAACATTTTCTTGTGTAATCAGGGTTTTATGACGCTAGTCTAACACAATTTTTTTTAAAATAAAGCTTATGTCAAAATCGAACAATTCGACATGGTTTATATTGAAAAAATTCCATGAAAACAACTGTTTTCAAAAAAGCACTTCTCATCTTTGTTTTGTTTTCTAAACCCAATTTTACTATTTAAAAAGATCTTTTTTGTAACGTGTAAACCACTATCCATTTTAAGTATCAAAATAGTACAATTTGTAAATCGGTAAACAAATCAAAAATAGTTTAGCTCAAAATTGTAACTTTGAAAAAGATCGTTAAAAGCAAACAAATTGAAATTTTTACCTTGTAATACACATCAGGAACGTATTGCTTGTCGGAAGATTCCCTGACATATCCTAAATCAGGAGCATCTTTAGTAGGAACGAGGCAATTATCTCGAACTAAAGCCATGCATTGGTTTGATACTTGATACCCTTCCATATGAACTTGATTGCTTTTGTCTCCTATAATTGAAAAACATCAGTATTTTACGGTTCAAACGAATTTGGTATTTCATACCTGTCACGCAAACAGTGACAAATTTTGAACCATAAGTTCCACTAGTGGCGAATTTCGAGGGATTGGGTTGTAAATTTTGAAAGTGTCCAGCCATGATACATTCCTGAGCAGTAAGGAAGTGTGAAGTAGCATTTCTAGTATGTTTAACAGTTCCTTTTTGGACGTCCTCTGGTAATAAATCGGTAAAAATCCAACCTATACGTCTTATCCCCAAAGCTGCTCCAATTTGATTTACTAATTCTTCACGTTCGTCCTTTAACAAATGGACTGAATCGCGACTACTTTCTTGAGGGGGCTCATATATTACTGACACGTTCGCTCTAATTCCTAAAAAACGCAAATTGTATTTGGTAATATATTAAAAAGTCTAATATAATACCTAAAGGCACGTCTGAATGTATTTCATAGCTTCCATAAAGGAATCCAATTCTTTGATGGCCCGTTACTCGCCAATAATTTAAAAAACGTTCAACTAATTGAGTGTTTTCAAATTGTATGTTGTCAACATGTCTGTACGCCTGTAAAAATTCACATTCAAAAGATTTTCAAATCATAAAATTATTAAAAATTTCTGTAAAACTTTGACAATGAACAAATTTTTAAACTCGTTTTTCATAATAAACTTTTACAAAGAAATTAATTTTCATTAAGATAAATGAACTTTTCTACTTTCGAAATGAATAACAAAAACGGAGAACAAACGAATTTAGATTTTTATCTAATAAAGGATTAACTCTACTAAGTCATATTAAAGGAAAATTCGCTATACACAACCAAAAATAAAAATAGTAGGAGTCAAGCATTAGGGACTTATAATTTCATTACCTGACGATTTAGCGTTATAGCATTAGGTTGGCATTTAGAACAAATTCCTTTTGGCCATGGAGGGTGATCTTTACACCCATTTTTAATCCTACATGAAGTATCTTCGAGAGCAACAAACTTTCCACGGTCTACCCCTGAAGTTAGTTTACGAAGGAAAGAATGAAAGGAGAGATGTTTAATATTTTGTTCGCGTAGATAGCCCTCGTCGTAGGGCTCCAAGGGCGAGCAGTGAACACAACGAGAATTATTATTATGCCGGCATCTAAAATTAATGGCTATAATTAACAAAATTTTTAAAACATTAAATATGCAACACATACAATTTATCATCGCGATTTCTTTGGATTTTGCCATCAAGTTTAGCTAATTGTACGTCAACCTCATCCTCAACAACATTTAAAGCACTTCTACTAGTTAGAAGCTTGCTACTGGTTGGTCTTGATTGCAGACCACTGGTTGAAGCAACTGATTCGGATTTACCAGGTTCACCGTAAGGTGTGTTGTTCTAAAAATTATATGTTACTTTAAATATATTTGGAATTAGTTTATATTTACTCGAGTGGTCGTACTGGTACTAGCTTGTGGGAAAAGTACAGCTCCATTGACCGGAGTTAAGTATAACATGTCACCATGATTAAGTCCTGAATTTGAGACAGTTCTGGACCTACTGCTGGAAATCTCATCTTTTTGATTCTTTTGCTTGTAAAGTGCAAAAGCAAAACTGTTTAAGTCAAAGGTTGAATGTACGAGCTCAAATAATTGGCATGTCGTGTCAGAAGGACTTATTTCTACACGTTTCGTTCCTTCCGGCGATTGAATACGAAGAAGCTGAAAGCATATTGAATGTACTACTTGTATGCGTAGGTGGAAGCAACAAGGGGGCGAATAATAAATAAAAGTGCCTTTTAGGCAGGGAATTTTTATCCTTAAAGTTGATTTAAAAAATTGTCTTCCTATTTTAGAGAAGAAATATAAAAATTATAGTTAAACTTATCGATATTTACTTACAATCATTTTATTTCGCGACATTTTCTAATTAATCCGTAAATATTTTAGAAATGATTCTTCATGACTGGCAATCTGGCAATTTGAAAGGTTATAAACAAGGTGGCAACCGAGAAAACATAAACGAAAGTCAACGTCCTTATTGAGTTATATAAAAATCACATATGTTTATATATTATTAAATGTTATACGATATTATGCTTTTAAATATGTTTTATTTTGTAGTGCTATATTATTATTTTAATACATTAATTTTTAAATTATCGTGTGTAGTACTTTAATTTTTAATCGTTGGCTACTTTGTTTTATTTCATGGATATACTTTTATTCAAAGCTAATTTTTTCAAATTTTATGAATGAAATGTTACTATTTTTTTACTTATTTGTAACCTGCAATGATCGTTTTAATTTAAAAAAAAGTAGAATAATCAAGTACTATAAATAACTGAAATATGCTGTGTAACCTTTCTGAACGTAGTTACAAAAACAAACAACAGCTGAGAATTGTGGAAAAGAAGCTTCAGCTGTTTTCCCTAAAAGGTAATCCCCTAAAATAGCGAATTTCTACGAATAACAACCCTTAAATCAATATTTGAATCCGTTGTAATTTTGCGGCCGAGGTCAGGGATAAAAACTGCCCTAAGTCACTCACATAAGATATAGTTGTTTTTTTTATATGACGTAGTGTGAATGGACACGCAGGTGTTTAATACGTTCGATAAGAAAAAGGTACAAAAAATATTTCGGAATAGGTAATTCAAATTCTTCGTGCTGTTCGACCAGTTGGAAAACGCGCAGCAGGTAAGCGAAAAAAGGGGGGAAGGTGAAAATTTTCAAAAATAACTCATGACCGTAGGCGAGGAACTATTTCAATCGTTTATGAAATCTTCGGTGCATTAACACAATATTTATAAAAGCAACCGAGTGGCAGACGACCAACTGCGAAAATTTCGTGATTTTTTTATAATTGTCAGTCTGTGACGGCGACAGGCTTATTGACGTTTTGGATTTTCAAAACTGAAATTGTTTCCATCTTTCTGACCATTTCCAATAGTTAGTAAACGGCGAGAATTTTCAAAAAAGTTTAATTTAAGGATATAAAAAGATCTGCAATAAAAATCCGTGTTAATTTATGTATTAAAACGAATATTAAAATTGCGTGATTTTGCAAATAATTTCTATTTTTTTTCTTGACAGAATGTCTTACAAGGTGGAACTTTATATGTACGACCTATCCCAAGGTATGGCGTCCTTAATTTCGCCCATTTTAACAGGTGAGTGCTTTTTAATGAATATTCTTTAATGGTAATTGCTATAACAATTTGTAGGTAAACAAATTGATGGTATCTGGCATACTGCTATCGTTGTATATGGAAGAGAGTATTTTTTCGGATCACATGGGGTTGAAAGTTGTCCTCCTGTAAGTATCTAACAACAAACGAAAATAATGGTCCAATTTTATAACTGTTATTTTCTTTTTTTAAATAAGCGAAGATTTGTCCTAGGTTTTATTTTTGCAAAAGAAGGACTTTGATGTGTAAATAAAAAAAAGTCAAGGAGAGTAAATTCCAAAGATTCTTGCATAAATTCTTACATATTGACACATAAACATGCAGGAAGTGGTAGCAGGATTTATTTATAATCTTAACCGATTGTTGGCACAAGAAATTGCATTAATTAATATTTCTGAAAATAACATGCAATGTATTTTAACTACAGTTGTGCGAAGGTTAAGGGTTATTTTAATATTTTTTTTAACAATTAAAATGTTTGAGGACTTCAAAAAACAAGATCAAATTCTTTTTATAATTTTTTATGTTTAAATATAAGTTTTTTATTAGCTAAATATTTTTTAAGGTATAACTTGTTTTGATTCTGCCTCAACAACATAAACACAGTCAAGAAAGTAAAATTTTCATTTTCAAAAAGTATATTTTAAAGGTCAAAATAAATACGAAATCTTTTCCGGGTTTATATTCATTTGAAGGTTGATACAAACTCGTCGAGATAGATGGCAAGAGTTTGTTCTTTTTGAAATTTTCAAAGTTAAAACTAGCATTTACTCATCTGTTCGCATTGCGTATTTGTTATATGTGTGTAGGTTCTAAATTTGGGGGCGAGCTATAAATAAAAGTCCACTACCAATTCTTGAATTTCTTTAGTTGAATTGTTAGTGTCCTTCTTTTCAGGTTCGTTCCAATTCTTGTAAGTTTTCCTAAAAATTATGTGGGTCACTTTTTTTAAGAGGGAAGCTTAATTGAAAACTCTAAAAGAGTTTGAAAGTAGTAAAATTGAAATTATTGTTTATGTTTCGAATTTTATTTAAGATTGTAGGGCAGTCATTCAACTTAAACAATTATTGAGATATTTTTAGAAATTGTATTAATAGAAAATTGTTTTTTTTTTTTGTTTATAGGGTTCGACCGTATTGGGACAACCATTAAGGGTTGTAAATTTGGGCGAAACACATATACCTTACGGGATTTTCATTGATCATCTTAGTGGACTCGGGGAAAGCACATTTAGGTGAGTTGTTTTATTAAAATAAAAAGAATTTTGTGACATCACTTGCATTTTTGATAATAATTATTATTAAAGTGTTGATTTTTTTTTGGCATGAAGAAAATGCGTGGAAAATTCTGGGTTGCACTCATGAAACACCCACTAATTTTGTAAATGAGACTTTTTATTTTATTTACTATCATATTTTAGTCAATATTGTTAAAACTATTAATTGTGGAAATTTTTTGATAAAAAATTTTGTGCTTCTCTTAAGGATGTACTAGCACGAAAGTCATTTTGCTCAAAATGCTTGATTTTTTTTATATGTAGTTTAAATATGTCTAAACAAATTCTCAAAATTTGAAGAGGGTTGACCGTCTATTTAAATAAATAATTGATTTCAAAAGTAAGTATATTTAACATTAGTCTTATGGCAAAGTGACTGATAGAAGACATATTTTTATAATTTTCAACCAACTTCGTCCCAGAATATGAAAATAAAACTATCTAATTAAAAGTTAAGACATTCATAAAGATATTAAAAAAATAAAAAACCGTACTAAACCGACTAAATTAAGACATATTTACGAAAATTAGCTTACTTTTGTTAGCTCTTAAACTAAATGGCCACAGTACAGACCATTAAAGCAAAGTAAGTGTCAAAAATACTAACCTAATTTTAGAAATTCTGGTAAATTTTTATCCCGATAGATAGTTTTCTATTTCATTTCACCTTCCATAATTTTATATTCGCACGTGTTACACTCAACGTTTATTTTGAATTTACTGATAACATTGCCTTAATAATCATAATAATCAGTGTTGCCATACGCAATGCTGCGGCCATAGACTCTTTACCGCGCGCCCGGATCGGTCTATCCCCACCTAGTACCCTGCTCGTACATCCTTAAATGACATTTTTTCCTACTATTTACAATGTTTCTCTATAAAGAATCCATGCGTATAGTAAGTTTTGCGACTTTTTCTAAGCAACTTTAAAGTCTTACATTTTTGTTTCCATATAGCTCACAATCAGACACTTTAGACGACAAATAAGTCAAAGTTTTGAAATTAGTTTTTAATAACGTGTTTTGAATATTTTATAAAATTACTGACTATTTCTCATTGATATCCTTTCGCTTTACAAAATAAACATCTTGGTAGAAATACAGGTTTGTAATGTTTATTTAAATAATTTAAAATTGTACAGTGATATTGTTGATTGTTGTTAAATCCCGAATGTGCAATTCGAGTGAAAAGCGTCTCATTTCCATTCTGGGGAAAATGTTTCGATTTTCTCTCGAATGTGCTTATACATTGTATTTATTGGATTTATTAATATTAAACTTTTCTTTGGATTCTAAAAATTTAGTCAAATATACTGTTTTATGTTCGAAAAAGGTTAGAGCATCAATTTTTATTTAGTAACATTATTCCATCATGTTTAAAGATTAAGACAAGATTGTCCATAGCAATCACCACAAACTATGTAGAGATCTGCAATCACAGTTACACGGTACAAATGTTTAATGTCTGCGGTTGTTGGTGTAAAAAATTGATAATAATGATGCCGAATTTAATATCAAAGTGGTGTAGTTTCAAGATGAAGACAGTATAGGGATATCGATGTTTGTTTATATGTTTTATTATAAATATGAATTTCGATTTTTAAAAATAAAAGTAGCCGAAGTAACAGTAATGACACAAAAATTGAAAGAAAACAAATTTTAGTTTCTAAGTAGATCAGTAATGCTACGTACATCGAATATGTATGGATGGATCATATATTCGGGTATATTTAGCAAAAAAATATTCTTGATCGATTCTACGGAATTTTCTGCTTCTAAATATCAAAAATTTCGAAGTTAGTGTTTTCTCAAAAATTCATATGCCAAATACAATTAATTTTTATCTAGATTTATAAAGGTAAATTAAATTTGTAATGACTTATAGGTAATTATAGTTTGACTTCCTATATTTCTGAAACTATTTCTATGCTGACTTAAAAATTTTACCGGGATTATGATATTATTTAGGCCATAAATTAGAATAAAATTGGTGGACCCCAAACGTGCGAGAATTGTGTTATTTTTGGGGTAACTTTTTTTGCGGATGTTTTCGAAGTTTTTTAAATAAGTATTCACTATTTATGTTGCAAATCTTGATTTGCTTTTGTAAATATAATACGACAAAAAGAAAGAATAATATATTTTTTAATAGCACACTTTAAATGGTAAATGTATGCAATAATTATAAAAATTTGCGAGAGGTCAGTTATCTTAGCTAAGTGAAACTCCATCTTTACTGGTCTAAATTTCAAAAAGATTAATGTAAACTAATCGAATAAATATAAAGGATATGTACATTTAAGCGAATAGTGCATTTTCCTGTAATTGGAAACGTGTTACTTTGACCTCTAATTGCACAATTAAATTGTAATCACGATGTACAATAATAAAATTGCATAGGTACTTAAAAAAAATTATTATAAGTTACAGATTTGTATTTTTCCCAGTGGTCAAATTTTTGTGACTTACCGCTGTGTGAAATGACAAGTCATACCGTTAAGGCCCTTTTAAAATAATAAAACAGGGTTATTTAAAAAATTATAACAACTGTTATAACTTTTTGCTAACTAAAAGTCAAAAATGACTAGGCTAGTAATTTGGATTCAAATGTACCACTGCCATTATGTTCTTTGTGGTAGTAAGCGTTCGATAGCAATTTTGAAGCAATTCGTCATTAAGTCATTTGATTTGTTCCAAATTAACGTCGCTAAAACTCGAAAGATATGTGAATTTCTATGTTTTTTAAATTTTTTAGTGGACCATCGTATGATCTTCTGAAGCATAACTGTAACAATTTCTCTCAAGAATTGGCACAATTTTTGTGTGGAGCAAACATCCCAAAATATATTTTGGATCTTCCAAGCGAAGTTCTGCAATCAAAGCTCGAACCAAACCTGCTCAAATTCCTCCAAAGATTGGAACAGAGCGCAAGACCCGTTGCTGACGAAGAAACCCCCAACAGTTTTAGGAACGCTGATAATAAGGAGAACAGTCCGGAGTATTCACAACTCAATTCTCAAACCGAAGAAGCCAGGTCAGGAGTTAGCACTAAGAACAACGTCGATAAAATGAATTAATGTTTATCCTTCCCTTCCATCCTTAAGCTTCCTTCGTGATTGTTGCTGAGATTGCGATTGCAATTCATTGTTTTATATAGAAAGCGGCTTTTTAACTAATTGCGCTTTGATTGATTTCTTAAATAATATATAGTCATCATTTTAAAACAATTAACAGGCGCTTGGGAAAATCTAGCAGTATTTTTTGGAGTTCGACCATTTACTTGACTAATAAAAATGATATTTTATGTAATTTATTATTCGAATAAAAAATAATAAATTAGAATTTTGGAAACGTTTGGAAATTTAATAAAATTTTTTAACGTGGAAATTTTACTTTGTTAAAAGATGCAAATGAATGTAAGCAATAGAATAAAATAATTTTAAGACTAACCCCTTTTTTCAATGAATTGCTAAGCTTATGGGGTTGTAAGTATAGCTTTTAAAAAATAGCGCGTCGGTTTTTATTTTTGTTTTAATTTTAAAGGTCTGTTTCGGACCGTTTAGAAGAAAAACGTAAAAGTTTGATTGAAAAACAGGCGAAAAAGGAACGAAAGAAAGAAAAGAAGCGCAAAAAATCATTGAAAATATCCCAGGTAACAAAATTGACTCACTGTATTTGCTTAAAATAATTTAAACATTTTGTAGGCTTCTATAATGGCAGATACCGAGACAATAAGTGTTCCTGAACCCGAAAATCAATTGCCTTTGGAACAAGCAATGCAGTTGGAGGAAGAGGAACGAAGAGAAGAAGAGGAACGCAAAAAATCAAGGGACCCACCTATAGTTTATCGTGATTTGATTGACGTGTGTTTATAATATGCTATACTATTTATTTGCAATAACATAAAATTAATTTTGTAGGTAAGTGGAGAATATGAAGCACTATCAAAGCTGCTGGAAAATAATATGACACCCGAAGAGAAACAAGCTTTAGACGAACTTCGACAGTACATGTTATGTGATGAAGGCAGTTGGGTAGTCGGAGATGGTTTTCTTAATTTTATTGGTAAGGTAGTTATGAAATTAGTTATGAAATTGCAATCTGAAGTATTTTTGTTAATCATATTTTTAACGTTACGCTACTATATAAGCTCTTACAAGGGACCCTTTTTAATGGTCCGTGGCATTACGCAACAGGACCTACACCATTCGATAGGGCATCAAAAACTACTCTAGAAACCGTTTTCAAATTTTGCGAAATGATTCGGTTACGCAAGACAAGCCCCAAAGTTTGTGTTAATCTGTCAAAACTGGTGTCCGCTTTTGTACATTGCGAATTGCACTTTACATTATACGATCCGATGGTCGAATGAGAAGCATTCGCTCTCGAACTTTGCATTTTGTCCCGGTTCGAATCTTCTAGGGAGTAAAACGATGTTTGCAATTTTTTTAAAGGAGAATTGTTTATTGTCGTTTTTTACAAGGATTGGACAAATTATTTTCAAAAAATAGGTATATACAGCAAAAAATCTCCGGAAAATATGTAAACTTTTAAAATTATTTTAAAAAATCTATTAATGTACCTACCAATAAGTTAACAGGGATGTATTACCAATAAGTACAAATACTGCCAAAATGATTTGCAGTGTGTGGACGAAGTGCTTTTTTATTCTATTATTGTTGTGATTAATTCAGTTTTGCAAAAACAGTCTTTTTGAAGACTGCTTTGACCAGTGTTTTTTTAAGAACAACGGTATGTTATTATGTGTACCTTTTGTTCATACAATTCTCTTAACCTGATTGCTTGTATATTTTACCACTAGGATTTTTTAAATTTAGTTTACATATTTTCCGAGGATTGTGCGGCTTATAGATCTATTTTGGTCTAAAAGAAGTCCAATTATTGTATAATCAACAATAAACAATTCTCTTCAAAAATTGCAAACATCGCTTTGCTCCTAGAAGATTCGAACCCGGGCGACAAATGCAAAGTTCGAGAGCGAATGCTTCTCCATTCGACCATCGGATAATATTATGTAAAGTGCAATTCGCAATGTACAAAAGCGGACACCAGTTTTGACAGATTAACATAAACTTTGGGTTGTCTGTAGTAACCGAATCATTTCGCAAAATTTGAAAACGGTTTCTAGAGTAGTTTTTGATGCCTATCGAATGGTGTAGGTCTCGTTGCGTAAAGCCACGGACCACTAAAAAGGGTCCCTTGTTAGTTTTATGTCAGTCTTTTTTGTCTTCACCTTTAACGCAGTTGTTCCGATTGCTCCCTCATGAGTATTTTTTTATTAACGGCGAATGTTGCAGGAAGGTTACTAAACGACTCAGCCGTGCAAAACGAGGTACGAATACACGTGCTCAATCTTTTGGCGGCGGCAGCTTTAAAGGATGATGTTATTCTTGTCCTCCATCAGGACCGTAAAGATCACGTTCTCATGAATTATGCCTATGAAATCGATAGAATTGGAGTGGACGAGCAACAAGCTTTAGCTTTATTTGTAAATAAATTAAAATTTTGGTTTAAATCAAATGCGTTTCTACTACTTCTTTTTTCTCAGGTTGCAAATATGTTCGAAAACTTAAGTTCTTCAGAATGGTTGCTGTATATTTCCGAATGGACATATAATAATCAACAAATCAGTAATATAAGAGTTACAACTAAAGTTGGCGTGCATTCTTTGCTATCCGATAACCCCCATCTCCAGGACAAGGGAGCTGCTATTATTTACAACATGGCCTGCAAGGAGGTAAAATCTGTGGTCTGTATCGTTCTGCTATGTTTCTTTTTAATTTTATTTAGAGTCGAGGGGGCACGTAACTTCAAAGTTTTGATGTTTTCAGTTTTAATTAATAATTTATTGAGAAGATACAGTTACTTTCCCTCTGTGTTTTTATAGAAATAAGCTTACGCTTGAAACTTTTAAAAAATAGCTAAGGCTTAAAATACTAAATTTAGTATATTTTGTACACTGCGCAACTAAATTATCAATTAAAAAATCAAGTACTTAAATAAATAGACGCGTCTAACAAATGAGACATATTTTTGTTGCTTTTTTTGTCAAGTACAATTTTTACAAGATATTTCAGAGCGTTTGTGTACTTTCAGAAAATGTTCAAAAACTTTCGGATTCGTCAGATTTTACCCAAAGGCACTTTATCGAAGGTAGTTATTCATCAAAATTAACCGTTGTCTTTTTTGTTTAACAAAAAAACAAGATCTGGTTGTTATTTTTATGCATGTTTAGATTTTAGAATTAGGTGGGATTCTGTAAATTTGGTGATGTTAATTTTGTTTTTAGGTTTTCGATGACGTGGCCGTTGAATTGGCTATGGCTCTGTTACAGTATTTTAATGTAAAACCGTCCGAGGAACAATTGTTCAGGTGTATGAAGTCTTTAGCGAAATTTACGCAAATTTCCGGACAGGAAGTACCACAATTAATACAAATGATCGGTCCTCATCCTTCAACATTTAAAGGAACTAGTCAAAGAGTTGACGAACAAATAGAACTCGTCTGCTTAAAATTACGTTAATTCTTTTTGTATTTAATTTTAGTTAGGAAATTAGTGTTGTGTTTTTAAATTATTGTTGTTTTTTTTCAAAGTGCAATGGTTTCATTTTATAATTAATTTATACCTATATAAGAAGAAAAAGTGGGGATTGTTGAACAAATCAGGAGTTTCTGTAAAAAAAAGCTCTAACTAGATTTAAGTGCCTATATGAATTAAAACCGCAAAAAACTAATAACAAAGATTTTTGATATATTTTTATTTTAATTTACAGTTCTTATATGCGCTCATTCATATTGTTTTTTGCTCTGGCAAACTACGGTAATTTCTTTAAAAAAAAAATAAAAAGATAAACTTCATCACTTGGTATTTTATTTTTGTATTTTAAAAGTACATTGCAATTCATTTAAAACCGACTTTGGAAAAATTATCAAAAAGGAAGTGTGCACTTTTCCTATAATATAGCTCTTACAACTAAAACGAAAGTAGCAAATCTCCAAAATTAACTTTCCACCCCTAAAAATACAAAACAGTTGAAAGCATTCGTTCAAACGAAACAAATTCAAAGAACAAACAAAAAAGAACAATAAGCAAAACACACACAAAATGGAAATGGAAACAGAATAACGGAAGTAATGTCGTCACGTCCATCCACAACTTTACGAATCGTTTGTCCCGTAAAAACAAATGAAGCCGACCACATATGTATTTGCCCTTTTATTCTTAAACAAAAATTCCTTTATACTCAAATTTCTAATTTTTAATTGCTATAAGATTCCAAAGAAGGGGAGCAAAAATTGTAATCGTAAGTTAACTCGAAAATAGTTGTTCCGTACATTTAAAACGATTTACAAGGAAAAATACTAAATCAGAGTCTATAAAAATGTCGCTAAGGCAGAAAAGCAACTGTTTTCAGTGCCTCTGCTATGATTTACACCTTGAGGGGGAACAAACATTGTGCTGACGATATAAAAACTTCCAATAAAGTCCTAAACCATAAAATTCTACGATGTTCGACTAGCTGCAGCGAAGGTGGCGGCTACAAAAAATTGGTTATACAGCACTTTTAAGAGTTAATATCTCTTAAAAGTTATAATTTTTATATCGACGCCCTTAGATTTATAACTGTTCGCTTTTGTTTCTCTTTAAGAGGCACGCGAGTTTTAGAAATAACTTAATTTTTGATTAAAATGATTTAATGATCTAGTACAATACTTTATTAAATTAAAAGATATGTAGGTATACGAAATATGCTTCCACACCAATAAATATGTTCAAACGGTCATAAGTTAGGCCATACAGGATAAAAAGTTTCACCATATATTTATTTACAAATACCAGGTTTTTGTGAGTTATGACGAAGTAAAGTGAAAATTTAGAAAACGGTTTGGATCTATTTTAATGAAAAACAAATATATGTTAGAGGAAATTAAAAACATGACTTTAATGTTTTCAATGTAAAAAAAGATAAGTCGAACATGTTTTGAATTTTTCTTATGGTGCACCAATTTGAATATACCCCTTTAAATAAAGGATCTCATTGGTTAGCTACTTTCGTAACCTTGGTTACATCCAACATTTTAATGTTTATTCGTATAAAATCCCATTACTTTGACTTTCTTTTTATAATTTGAATTAATTTTAGTGGTTTGCGCAAGTTAATTTTCTTTTGGGCTTTAATTTTCTTACGTAATTTTGTAGCCCCCTTCTCCAAAGCGTTATATTAGAAAAGTATCAATAAAACACCCTCGCAGGATAATAAAAACGAAATCCCATAAAAGAAATACAAGGAGTAATCCCTTAAGTACATAATTGAATGTAACGGAAGCATATACGTCCATACCGGAAATCCAGGTCGCAGAGTTCCAATTTAGAACGGAAGTAAGCAAAAGAAGGCAATCTCCAACCAGCCTACTCTGCTGGCTCGTAAAAACAACCATAAACCCGCGACAAGAACCGCCGTAAATGTGAAATCTTAACTAAAGATAAGAGCATAGCCTTACAGAGAAAAACCACCCCCTAAAACTCCATACCGACCCCCCAACCTATTCTTATTTCTTTCGCCGTTTGCTTGGGACCTTAGTGTAAAAGCTTTCTTCTTAAACTTTAAGCTACCGCAAGAGGGTCGTTCAACGAAAGGGTGGTTCTCTATAAAACATCGTCGAGATTCATTTCGCAGATGAGAGAGGGAAGTTTATTCTTCAAGGATGTTTCGGACTCTCTAACCCCTCAAAAAACTACCCCATAAAAGTCGTGTTATTATTAGTATTTCTTCTGTAATTGGACCCTTGCGATTGCTTATACTACCACATAAACGAACATCCACTTTCTTAATGGAGTGATTCGACGTGTGCCACTCTTTAATAGGGGTTGATTGTCTTACGATGATGAAAAACTGATAGTTTATTGTCTTTTAGGGTTTTTTGTTAACTAAGAATATAACTATATTATTGTTAATTTGTACTCTGTTTTGGATTAAATATGAATTTAATTGTAATCGTAACAACATTTTCTATTTTCATGGATAATATATTTTTGTATCTTTTTTAACTTTGATTTTAAAAATTAGAGTTAATTTGATATCTTCGGTATTTTATAACATGGGTAGTTTAATAGAAAGATAGTGTATTTATATAAAATGCACTTAGCTTATGGGCCATTCCATATGAAATCAACAAAAGGGGTGTGCCGCATGATTTTTAATTTTAATAAAGAAAATTGTAGAGGATCTAATTGGTGCCAGAAATGCTGAACCACCACCATTTATTTTTTTTTATTGTATAACTTCTGATCAGTACCCATTCGAAGTCAAAAATTGGGTCAATTTCATACTCGTAGGGAAAGTTAACCTGTTGTGGGCACAGTTAGCTATTTAGGCCATAACTTTTGACCAACTCAATATTTATGCAGAATGAGTATTAGGGTGTCCCATAAAATTCCAGTTTGTTTTTTTTTACGCATACCTTCTAAAAATGTTCCTAATAACCCAATATAGTCTAGAAAAAAATATTAGCCCATTTTATGAACGATAACCCGGGCTGACTCGCAATTTAAACTTCTTCATCAAGTTGCGCGGTTACTGCACTGCGACCTGTAACTACGTGATTTTTTAGATTATTAGTACGGTGTTCTTTATGGTGTAAAGATGTCGGTTGATTTACGAAGTGATAATCAATGTATTTTCCCTATTGGACTGATTAGTCATTAATTAAATGGTGCAAAATTACCATCTAATCGACAAGCCCTCTGTCTTATTTTATAATACTCGCGACGTCAAGCTGACTGTCAGAGAAAGTGCAGATCTATTGATTAGGGAGTGCATAATATTTTGGGAAAAAGCAATAATTTCCACCAAGGCATTTCCTAACTGCGCAAAGAAACTTGTTGAATTATATCATAATTGGAAAGACCTTGACATCATATTTGGTATTGCACATGCTGGTGCATTGGAAAGAATGAAAATAAAGAAATAGAGGAATAGAGAAACTAAGACAAATAGCATTATTCGCTGTTGCATCTACTTGTACTATAGAAAACTTGGAACATTCCAAAAATTGGGACGGCAAACAGATTCCGTAATCTAAAATCAGCTTTCCAGAGTTCCCGGCTCTGAAACAAATTCAAAAAGAGGTAAACAGAATCTGATAACACCTAAACTTGTTGCATCTTTAGACCGTTATCAGTAAAGCATAAGAGACTTCGTTTACATTCTTCATGCGGTTGTAGAAGCGCTTGGTCTGAGCAGTTATTGTTTTCCAATTAATAAATCCTCGTTTAAAAATAATTTGTACTCAGATGAGAAAATATAGGGCAGAAGGAATAAAAACTGATTTTCAGAACAATGTACCTGACGTGGTCACAGTCCATTGGGATGAAAATGTATTACCAGAACTGAATGTACGAGATTCAAAAGAAGAGCGCTTTCCAATTATAGTTTTATTTGACGCCAAAGAACAGCTTCTTGCAGTACCAAAACTAAAGAGTTCTTCTGGTAAACATCAAGCAAAAGCCATCTCAACTGGCCTTTTTGACTGGGATCTTAATGACAAGATACAAATAATGTGCTGCGACACCAAATCTTCGAATACAATAGAGCTTTGGCTCTTTTAGAACACACTTTACAACGAGAATTATTAGGTACTGTTCGTTTGTATCCGGACTGTAAAAAAAAACACATTAAAGAGAAGTTACCCTGCCTGATTGTTATTACTTTATGTGTTTAAATAAAGATATATATTACAATAATTTCATTTTGCCTTTTATTCACTTCATTTATTTAATTTTTATTAATTTTATAGAAGATTGGAATAATAGGACAAAACACAATTTTTGATAAAATTTGAAGCTCGGTCGGCACGGGTTGCAATCATGCTAGAAAGATCAAATTTCATATTTGAGTATGATTTTACATTTAGAAAAGTTATAGGGGGTATGCATATTAAAATTCGGAAAAAAATATTTTTTGGTCATATTTGGGACACCCTAATGAGCATATTACCGGGAATCTAGAGACCTTAGCTATCTACTGACAAAGGAATTAATTTTATATCAATTTAAAAAAAAAACATTTTTAACTTTTCATAAAGTAGTCATTTTTCATCATAGAATGTTTTTTAACCGGTTGTGGGCACATCAGGAAAATCCCCTCAAAATGGGAAAATATGGAGTAAAACGCCACTATATAAAGAAAAAACAAAATTTATTCATATTCAAAGCTTTCAGTTATGTAAATAAAATTTTAAATATACTTTCGCAGTAGACTTCACAGGATCATCGTCAAATGACTCCAATGTACGCATCAAAATAAATTTTTGAAATCGACATGGCTAAAAATGCACTATTAAATCCGCAAAAATTTCATAAATATATTATTTACAATTTTCAAGTCATATGAATTGCTCTGTCAAAGATGCTCGACAATCGAAAATCTGATTTTCAATAGTCGAGTTGTGAAAAGAAGTTTGTTTGAAACCCAAAACCAAAAATGTTTAAATTTTTTTTAAATTATTGTGAAAAAGTTTTGATATCTTTACATTTTTGGCGTAGATGATAATCGAGCTGGGTCTTTGCTCGCCCCCCTCGAAATCAGGCCGCGGCTACACCTCTAGACTCCGCAGGAGGGTTACGTTAACATGAACAACAATATTCGACAAATTGTTAGCAAAATACAAGGTTTAAATGGCAAAAACCTAAGTGCCCACAACTGGAAAATTCATAGCTGTCGACAAATGACTGGCAAATTTATTTCGCGAAGAATTTGATTGAATCGAAATTAAAATTATAAAATATATTTAATTTCCTGCATATACAGGGTGTTTCACGACAAACTTACACTATCTATATATTGAAAACTACTCACACGATTTTTATAAAAATTGGTATAGAGAAATAACAAGTTATGGCGAAATCAAGGAAAATATTTTGAAAGACATGCCATTTCCGGTTATACCGGAAGTGAACAGCAACTTTGTTATTTTAAATAAAACACCCTATATATTATTATTTTTCGGATTCTACGTTAAATTTTAATATTACTTTATGTAAAATACCCTATACCTAAAGTATATACTTTTCGAGATATTAATTTTTTTAATAAATAATCATCATTTTTAGACCCTTATATTAAAAATTATATGTGAACAGCCCCTATACCAAATAAAATGAGTCTTACCGGATTAACGAGTAGGAAGATCACGCTAATTGGGGACCTGTTCAAAATTGTTTTATTGTATACAGGACTAGTAAAAAAAGGTGTAGAAAGTTCAACTTCAAAAAAGTCAAATATCTTAATTTTTTTAAATGGAACTACCACTTTTTTTTTTTTTTACTGAAATCTACAGCGAAAAATAAGGAAAGTTTATGTTTACTTTCCTATACCTAAACCTAAGCGTTTTTGACATATTAACAAAAGTTTAAAAGTTTTTATTATTTCTGCCTTATTGTTGCTTATTAAAAGTAGGCCATGTTATTAATTTTTATAATTTAGTATGCCGTATATGTAGCTCTCGTAATTAAATATTAATTGCTATTATTTGTGGTTATTGGCACTTTTACCAAGTGATAGATATAGCTCGTTTGGAATCAAACAATAAAGATTATGTAAATTTATTTTTAATACATGGTGAAGTTGATAGAGTTATTACTAGAACATGTGTTTTATTTGCTACAAGACATCCAGATCGACCACCAACCACCCGTGACACCGTGAAAAAAATACTTAAAAATTTAACACAATTTGGTTGTTTAAACAAAAAGTTAAAAAAGTGAAGCCTATTGTTGATAATAATATTAATACAATCAATGTTCTTGGATACTATGCTGCTTATCTCAAAGGGTAATAAAGCACATGTTCTAGTAATAACTCTGTCACATTCACCATGTTTTAAACAATAAATTTACATAATCTTCATTGTTTGATTCCGAACGAGCCATATGTATCACTTGGTAAAAATGCCAATAACCACAAATAATAACAATTAATATTTAATTAAAAGACCTGCATATACGACCTACTAAATTAAGAAAATTAATAACATGGCCTACTTTTAATAAGCAACAATAAGGCAGATATAATAAAAACTTTTAAACTTTTGTTAATATCTCAAAAACGCTTAAGTTTAGGTATAGGAAAGTCAACATAAACTCCCCTTATTTTTGGCCGTAGATTTCAGTAAAAGAAAAAAAAAGTTGTGGTTCCATTTAAAAAAATTAAGATATTTGACTTTTTTGAAGTTGAACTTTCTACACCTTTTTTTACTAGTCCTGTATACAATAAAGCAATTTTGAACAGGTCCCCAATTAGCTTGATCTTCATACTCGTTAACCCGGCAAGACTTATTTTATTTGGTATAGGGGATGTTCACATAGAATTTTTAATATAAGGATCTGAAAATGATAATTATTCATTAAAAAAATTAATATCTCGAAAAGTATAGATTTTAGGTATAGGGTATTTTACATAAAGTAATATTAAAATTTAACGTAAAATCCGAAAAAATAATAATATATAGGGTGTTCTATTTAAAATAACAAAGTTGCTGTTTACTTCCGGTATAACCGAATGTGGCATGTCTTTCAAAATATTTTCCCTAAATTCGCCATAACTTGTTATCCCTGTATACCAATTTTTATAAAAATCGTGTGAGTAGTTTTTAATATATAGATAGTGTAATTTCGTCGTGAAACACCCTGTATTTATATTAGACCGACCTTTTGCAATAAGTTACTTTTACTTATCGCACTTTAAACACAATAAACGATTACATCGCGGTACATTTTTAGAGATGAAAACATGAAATAACGCGTACCTACTACGCATATGCGTCTGTTCGCTTTATATTAGCAATAAAACATAGTGCTGACATTGGAAACAAATGACTATCGTAAAAATATCTGTATCTGCTCACGATCAAAAGTTATTTGGGGGTGCCCACAACTGGACAATGCCCACAACCGGTTAACTTCCCCTACATAATGTGCTCTAGCTTTTTATTTAGAACAGGTATTGAAATGGTTGTTACTTTATTTCAAAGGGTCATAAATGTGCGTTTCATATAATATAATAAAATTAAACTAAAACAATTAGGAACAAGATGGTGACCATCCGAAATTTCCACAATTTTTTCTCATTTTTACGATATTTGTTTGGACCCTGTGTCAACCCTGTTACATATTAAGAGTTGATTTTTTTTTACAATAAAGTATTAACTCTTGTGTTGTCGTGACTTAATTATTATTGGCCCAGAATAAAATCTTCTAAAAAAAAAATATGAAAATTGATAATTTTGAAAAAAGCTCAACTTTGACCCCAAGAAAATCCATGTGGAGAAAAAAATAAAAATCTGATATTTTGTTTTCGTATGTCGTATGTCAAAAAACCTGCAGTCCTCAAAAAATGCACTCATTTTAGATTTTGTTATAACTTTTTCAAACAAATGAATTTTGAAATATTAAACAATATAAGCTTTTCTAAAAAATCGCTTCCACTACACTTTGTCGGCCCCGACATTTAATCCTAAACACCCTGTAGATACTGGTTAAAACTACTCTATTTTTTACTTTTTTTTCCCGATACATTTGTATTTCCTTTGAAACATTTCAGATTTGCTGATATTCAACGAGCTTTCAACTGCTTCAAAAAACAGTTAATATAAAGGTACTTCAAATATCTCTATAGGAGAATTTAAGCTGATAGTTCCTTTGGCAGAAAAATCTAATATGGACAATGATAACAAATGTGAACATACTAACGATTTTCAGCAGTTTTGGCCGCTGGTCAAAAACCGAGTAATAGTGGATTTAGTTTCAATATTGAATGAGTAACGCAAAATAAAAGGAAAACAACGTACAAGAGTATTTCGTAATAGTAACACGAAACTAAATTAATTTAATAAATAATCGAAACGAATGTGTATTTAGTTTGGCAAAAATCCAAAGTTATCTTGGTTCTATCCAAAGCAAAACTAACTCCACCATATATCTCACTTCAACCCTTGAAAAGAAGTGGGACTTGGCAAAAGAGAAAAGATAAAAGGTAGAAAGGCTGTAAATAATGCAGGACCGTGGTATAAGAATGAAAAACAGTTACGACATCCAATAATAATAATATCGACGACCTAATCAGATCTTTTATTAGTTTTAAATCCAAATTTTATATGAAAGAAATGAAAAGAAGAAATAAAACGACATTTACGATCGTTTATATCTATTAGCCCTATGCAGCGTTGTATTATTGGCTGTTTTCCAGATAAGATGAAATTTTCCAGAAAGAAATGAAAAATTAATTATTACGAATTGCCTTTTCATTTATTCAAAGCTCTTTTAAAGTCTTTTGTTACAATTTATAAATCTCTTCGTATCGATAAGATTTTTTTTGTCAAATTTGAAATGCGACAGAAAAGATGCCGATATTCAGAAATTTATTTTGTAAAGGTTCAAAAAACAAGTCTAACTGTTTAATTAACATAATTAGCAATTTTTTAAAAAAATACCGTAACGTCTCTAAATTAGTGTCTTCCGTAATTGAGCCTTCTATTAGGATCTTTTACTCTTTTCTAAAAAGAAGAAGGAAACATTGTGAACAAGCCAAATTTAAATCTGAAGTAACATTCGTCTCTCGACAACCCCTCGAAAACTTTTAATAAAAATATGGGCGAGTGCGGTGCGGGTGATAAAAATATTAAAGAAAATTCACTTTTTTGCTTTCAGCTTTTCGCTGTGAGTGGTTTATGATCTGTAGCCTTGTACAGTTCTCCTTTGGGGGTGTTAGGAGGAGGCATTAGGGAGTAAATGGGATTCAGACTGTTAAAGGGCGGGGACCACCCGGAACGGGATGTGTAATCATTGTGATTAAGTTACCCCGGTCCCGTTTATTCGACTTTATTACAGGCTACGTATTGTGATGAAATTTTTATATTAAACCGTATTTTAAGATATTAAACACTTCACGTTTCGCCGTTTGAATTTAAAGCTCGGTTAGTGTTTGGTTTTACTGCTTTAGGTATAAATTAAACAAGGCATTGTTTCTGAGTATTACGGTTCTTTTTTTAGTGCAGCTGCATTTAAACGACTTGCTTTATTTATTGAAGCACAAACCCCTAATTATTTTGATTTAAAAAAGCATTAAAATATTAATTGAATAGAATATTAAATTTGAAACGAATTTTGATATTTGAAAATCGACGAAGTAGGTTTTACAATTTGTAAAAGCAAAACAAAAATTTAATTTCACTACAACAAATAATATCACTTCTTATACAAAAAAATTGCACTAATCAATTATTTAAAATTTAACTTAAAATCGTTGGTTTTTTTGTACTGAAAATACAGATATACACCGATATATCTTTGTTTTCTGGTATTATAATAGCTCAACACGACCCTGTTCAATATTAAATTTTCGTAATTTGATTACTTGTGAACGCATCTTTAAAAATGTTCAGATTTGCAATCCCGGGATTTTTTGACTTTTGATAAACATAAAGAATCATAGGGTGCAATTTAAATTTTTTGGAAAAAACGGGTTTAACAAATCGAAATTATGTTTTATTTTTTCAAAATTTCGAATTTGAAATTTCGTAGATGAATTTTTTGTCTCAAAAAACTTTTCAGATTCCGAAAGCTAGATGATCGGAGTATAGGAATAGTCAAAAAAAATATTAAGGTACAACCTTAAATCATAAAAAAAATACTCTGGAAACGTTCAAAGTCTAAATTTTTTGAAAATATTAATTTTTAAATATGCTATAACTTATCCTTGACAAATTTGCAAATACTTTTTATTTCTGAGCGTATCGGACTATAATACATAAGAAACCGGTTCTAAATTAAAACCGAGGAAAAAAGGTTAACTTTTTTAGTTTTTTTGCAAGAAAAAAAATTTTGAAAGATAGTTTATTTTGAACACCCGCTGCGAAAGTTTGATTTTCAAGTGCCGTGTGGCGGTAGTCAAGTGATCAATTTCCCCATGTTAGATTAGAGTATACTTTCGTCGTTCTTTTCTGCACATGTGTGGAAAGTGCGTCTTTTTGTTAATCTTCTTTTCCCTTTTTCTCCTTCGGTATTCTAAAACTCTATAATTTATTTTAATATTTATTGTTAGTTTATTTATATAATTACCCAATTTCAATAAAAGTAGTAATCAGCGTGTTAAATTAAAAATTGTTTCATTGAAGCATTACGTTGCCTTTTTTTGTTATAAAAAATTAAATTTTTGTTTATTATGTAAGATAATGCGAGTGTTCTTCTCAAATCAAACTTCTGCAGTGGCTTTTTACACAAAACATTGTTCGATACGTATGCGTAAAACCAGCCCGGTAGCCTTAATTGAAACACTAGTCTAAGGTTATGATGCATTCACAACGGAATCTTGTACATTTACACATACTCGCCTATCGATCCGTATGTATATTCTGTATACCCGAGCCCGTAGTGCAGGGGTAGGCAAACTTTTAAGCTGGATGAGCCAGCTGCAATAAACAGCAATTTCATAAATTTCAAAGATCCACGAATTTTGGTTTCTGCTTTCCTGATATATGGTTGTTTGTTTTATGTGTACACATGCACTGCGTATCTATCCGCTTTAGATTATAATTTTTTTTAGGACAACTTAAAGAGCCGCAAAAGAACAGCATGCGGCACGTGACGCGCGGTTTGCCGACAACTGCCGTCCATAAGCTTGGCCTCTTGCCGTCCAATCCAAGCCTACCGAAATCCCTCTATTTACGCATATGTATCGAAAACATCCATTGTTTAAATTATTACAAGACATTTCAATGGACCACTAGTGTCCACAGTCAGAACCATTTTTCCCAGCTACCTTTTAAAACTTCAAAATTTTCAACAAAATTATAAATTTTACACTTTAATACAGAAATAAAGTCGTAGCTTCATTATTTTTGATCCAATGGTTAAAAACGACCCAAATGTGAAATTCAGAGTTTTTTTTCAGGAGATAAGTATAAGACCAGCATAGTTGCACTATGTTAATTTTTCGAGTAACTAATGGTTAATTTTTTCGGTCCATTTTCCTAACAAAAAATTGAATATTAAAAAAATTGTAGCTCGGTTATTTCTAAACAGATATATAAAAGCTTCGCAGATTGGGAATAATAAAATTCTTCTAACTTTGTAATTAATTTTTGTAATTTGCTTTAAAAAAGTATTATTTGCTTTGTTGTCACACAGAAAAGTTCTATTGTACGCGAAAAAGCATGTCCTGCATGAGTGCTAGCGGTTTTGTTATTGCGTGCAAATACATAGCTATAAAAAATACCATAGTTTATATATCTACTTATATTTTAGCTACCTGTGTAAAGAAACACTATTTTAGCATGTAAATTTATTTTCTTTTAGCTTAATTTTTTTTGTTAAATTACTTTTTTCTCTTACTTAATGAAATATACTGCAACCTTCTTTGCAAGAGTCGCTTATTTTTAAAACAAAAAAAATCTAATTAGTTTCCTAATTGAATGCATTACATCCACAAAATTAGTTGATTACAAAATAATTTCTATTCCTGCTAAATCAAAAGCAATTCAAAAAAATAAATGTACTTCTATTGTCGTCCTTAAGCTACCTATTTTAAAATGGCTTTACAATGATTAGCCGAAGAAGATTGATTACTTTCTGCCTCTCCTTGAAGTTCTCCAGCGATCACAGAATTCGAGCAGTTTTCGAAACATTCGAAGAAAGGAAAAACTACTTATACTGGGAAGGCTAAATTAATTTTGTAAAAACCGAAGACAAAGTTGACTGCCCTTTTATATTTATTTGGAAACGCTTCCAACTGTAACAGGGAACATAAATTAGTATGAGAACATGAAGATTTATTGATAGTAATTTAGACACAAATTTAGATTAATTGACAAACAGCTAAAATTCTATATCTTTTTTTTAAATATTTAGAAGACGCATTGAAGAGGATATGTCTTGAGCTGTCGAAACTAGAGTGAACTAAATATTTATTGTTTTGTTTGATGTTTATTTAAAAAAAAACTATTAACATTTGTCATAAAGTCAATCAAAAATAGTATTACATCATTTTAATATTTTATATTAAAATTCTAACAGTACAAAAGTTAAATGTTGCTTACTTAGATGAATACGTTTTCTACTATAAAAGAATCTATCAGAAATTATACATATTTTATGGAAATGTAAATTTATGTGTAAAACATACATACCTACAACTACGTACAACTATAAAGTTAATGATAACTAATTATTGATTAATAGTTTCAGATCGGTTTTCAATCTGATCTCCGATACATATTTTATATGCAAATCCGAAGTTATTATTGAGTACCTTGTATTGCAATAATTATTATGCATTTTGCTTTATATAACGTGATAGGAAAACTAGTTTATTGTTGTCCATATCTAAAAAAAAGTTTATTTAATTAGTTTACAAATTACTAAAGATAAGAAATATTTTATACTTTTTCTCAATATTTTAATATTAAGTTTTCAAAGTCATTACCTTTTGAGAAGTGTATCGATATCATAGAAGCCTTTGATAAACCCAATCAGTATTCCGATGAAATTCACCACCTCAAATAAGAACATGTATGTTATTCAAAGAACATACATGCACAAGTTTTGCATATAAAAAGATTAGCTTTCAGGCAATAAGTTCAACGACCTATCACAATGCAACAAATGCAGTTGCAGGTCCTTTTTCCATTCTAGTATTCCTTTCAAAATCGGGTCAACACCATTAAAACGATTCATAGGGTAAATCCATTTTGTATAATATCCTGAACTGGTTTTGCCTATCACTTGCCCTTTGGCTGTCTAGCAATCCCCTTATATTTTCTGTGTACCTGCTGTGACAATATAAAGCAATAAATACTGTATCAAAACCTCCAAAGGCAATTTGATATATCAGACGAACAAAGAGCCCCTCGTGCACCTACACGTATTCAAATTACTCCTGTTATCTTATAATGCACGTTCAATTTGATAAATATTATTAACTGAATACATTATTCCTTGAAGTTGTTTTTTTAAATGTGCTACAGGTGGATTGTATAACGACCTCTAGGTGTGTAAAGTTCAAAGACCTAAAATACAATTAATCTATATGAAGCTATCAGTATACTTAATATTATTTGTAATCATAGATGAAATTAGAATAAACCGGCAATGCTTACGATTTCAATAGTTTTTATTAAATATATTTTGATAAATAACTGCAAATCTAAAAATGTTCAAAGCTAATAAAAAATTCCAAATACTTACATATAGGTCATTTTTTAAGATTGTGGACTTTTTGAATTTGGCGCCACAATGTTTAGTGTATTTCATAGTTTAAATGTGGTTAAATTGCAATAATCCGCTCATAATTTCTGTCAAATATTTAGGTTAACTTGTGAATGTTTAAAACGGTTTTCTGTATTGTTGTTTTGTGGTTCGTAGTTGCGCTTGTGTTATTTTGCGTTTAGTCTCCTTTTTAAACTTTTCGGTTCGTTGCATTATGTAAGAAAACAGTATATGATCTAATACAGGTTTTTTAAAATTATTCATATGTATGATATTTGTAACGCCACTGGCAACTCCTGTCCAACAGATCTCGTCAATTACTACTAACATAGGCATGAGCGAAATTTTCCGATGTCTGTTAAATAACGATGTTTAGAGAGAAAACATCGATTTTAAGTGCTCCAGAACATTGACACATTGATGGCTCAAGACTAATATCGAACAGTCGATATTTTCACATTAAATAGTTCATTTAATAAAATTTGGCAATTTTGGCATACTAAAATGACAAACCACAAAATCTATTAAGAAAATATCAACATAGTTCACCCTCAGTTACACTAGATGTCGCTGACTAACGTTGTCAATAAAATCAGTCAGACTTGGCTGAACAAATACAGAATCTATATTACAGATTCCTTTGCGTTCCTTACTCACAAAGATAAAAAAATTAGTTTATTTTCCAAGAATGTACTGAAAAAATCTTCGAAATCTTAGTTTTATTTTCTAATTTGCATAATTACATATACAAATTAAAATAATATTTTCATTTAATTATAACACCCAAAATATCGATTTTTCCGGTCATCAATGTTTTTGTTTTGATATTTATCATGCATCCGTGAACCGATGTAAATATTGATGTCAATATCGATGTTTTTCTAATATAGATCATCTCTATAAATAACATAGTAATAAATTAGTACGGTGCCAAATTGAAAATGGGTTCAATAAAAAACTACCTTGTATTTAGATTGGTGTAAACGGCATCGTTTTATTCAGGCTCTGAACTTAGAAGAAAATGCGAATATACATACTAAGTGTTTCATAACATAGCGGTATATAAACCAAATTTTAAAAATTTTGATCTTAGCCGTACTGTTTAATTTGTTTGTTGGAGTATAAAGGCATACAATCGTTTGCTTACTAGAAATCTCGATGTTTCGCATGGCAAAAAAATAATACTAATAAGGTAAATGAACTCATTTGGTTCATTATTTTTATTAAGTTTTTGACATTTGTCTAATTTTTTTTGTTTTTATTTTCTTCTTCATTAGGATTTGGAAATACGGCACATTGATTGGCTTATGTGTGCAACATGGAGTTTGGCGTTAACGCCAAAAATAATCAAATCGGGCATTACTCCATTCAATCCAGATATCTTCACTGTTGCTGATATTGACCAAGCCGTGAAACACAATACTGAAGCAATTGCGATTGACGCTGTTGTCAACCAAGATGAACAGCGGTGTATTATTTTTAATCCAATTAATATCGGCTGAAAAAAGACGTGCTGACCTCTAAACCATCTAAACGATTAGCATCTCCATTAACAACGGTTATGTTAGGTGCAACCAATTTTTCATGCATTTTGAATGAAATTGACCCATTTCAAGTCGTTGCCCAAAAAAAAAGTTCAAACGCGGCCGAAAGGTGGTGGAGAGTAGCGAAATAATTTCCCTAGGAAACGTCGCTCTTTTGAAGGCAAAAGTAGCAGCAAAGAAGGCAATACCACAAGCCAAGCGTTCCAAAACAAAAACATCATTTTATTAAAGTTGTTGACCAACAAATTGAGCGTTGCGAACATCATCAAATGCAATATATGCAAGCGGCCAATTCATTTGAAGTGCGCAAACATGCGTGAAAGCTTCTAGACTTGTAAACATTGCGACAGCGATTTGGACAAATAGGAAAATGATTAATAAAAATTGTCATTTTTTTTATATTAGCCTCCGAAGACCTTAAAAAGTAATAAAATTAATATTTTGAAATAGATATGGGGTTTCATACCTAGATACAAATTTTTATTGCCAAAAAACCGATCCTCAGAAAATTAGTTATAAAATTTTCCCTATTAATTAAATCACAAAAACTTGGGATAGAAGTTGTGTATTTTCATTACCTTCCCAACGGTAAACCCGACTTAATTTAACCAGTGAACATTTTTGACTCAAAAACAAAACCCGTCTCATACTCGAAAACACTCCCTTTCCAATTATACGAAAAATGTATCTATAGATATTTACATAGAATTCATTAAACTGAAGTAGGTTATTTTTGCCCTGGCTTTCTTTGTCTTCCTAATCGACAATTTTTGTAAAATTTGATAATTATCTATATAACAGACTGAAATAGATCAAACAAGTAACGACCGTCTACTTTTTAGTCGTTGTAACAAGTTTGAAGTATAAATTGGAAATTTAACTAATAAAGCTAATATTTTCAGATTGATAATGCACTTCAGAACTAAATAGTCGTAAATCTTATACTTAAGATTCTACTATAATAAACCACACACTTTGCATATAGAATTTCAGCAGGAATCTAAATGGATTACATGTGGAAATTTCAATGATCGATGAGAATTGTATAGCTACAACAGAGCTTATTGTGGTTACTCTTGTGGTTTTGCAGATGACGAACTTTGAAGTTGCTAAATGTGCATGCCTTCAGTTTCCTGTCTTAAGACTCTTAGATTGATAGCTTAATTAAGGACAATGTAATGTCGTTAGAAAGGTAGATGTAGGGATAATTAAATTTCTATGATACAAGGCGTTGTCTGTAAATTTCTTGCACCATATTGCCTTCAAGAGGCACAAAGTGGCCTTTGGAAGATGTCTATATGCACTTGATAGCTTTTCAGTAAGAAAATGGAAGTGAAGCTTTTAAAAACCAAGTCTTTGAAACATAAAACCTACTCTTTCAAATATTAAGACAACAAATTTTAAAGTGTCGCAGGGTTACGTGTAGCTGCAAAGAACTAACAATTAGTTCAAAATCATAAGAATAGTAAGCTTCAACAATAAATATTAAATGTAGGTATTTAAATAATATTTGGTATTAGTACGGTTTTGCTTTAGTCACTAACAAAAATCAATTGCTCTAAACTTTTAAGCGTTTATGAAAATGCGACCTCGTAAGAGGAAAACTTTTTCCTTTCCAGTATTAATACAAAAAAGTTGGAAAATTCCATGAGAATCTCCTCCTTATTTTTTTTCTCTCCTCCTGTTGTTGTTCTAAGAGTAGCTTAACAAGAATATAACAAAGTTAGCATATTTAGTATCAAATAACGTCGAGTTTCTCTCTCGTTATTTTAAGTAAAACTCGAGAAGAGTGAAACCTTATCTGAAAATATTCGCATTCCATCCAAGTCGTTTTATTCGCGTCGACAATGTTAACCTTTAATTATCTTTTAATTTTTCGGAAACGTAGAAGATTGGAATGGTTTTTCGGTGATAATTAAATGTAAATTAAATTTGGAAACGATCTTATCGAGTAATGGTGCTTCGATGGTATCGATTAGAACTTCTGCCATGTCAAGGGCCATAGCCCCTACTTCCGTTACAACAAGGGCTTTAGTACTGAATAATTAATCCACTCATTAATGCTATGTATATATAACCTCGATGTTGAAATTACTCTCAAATGTAATTATTTGTAGCCAGCTCTTCTAAAGATAAGATCTGATTTCATTTCATTACTGTTTGCATGCATTTACTCAACGTCCTTATTAATTTTGCTTCGTTTTTATCTAGTTTCTCTGAAAATATAGGTATATTGGGGGTTTATAATGTTTGGAACGACAATAGTTCTCCCTTCCTGGCAATAATAACATTTAGATTCATCACCTTAAACGGGAGCTGGTTTTGGATAATTTAATTAATTACTATAACAATGCGAATTATTTTAGAAATTATGTCACGGAGGCAAACCCTGCAATGGTAAGTCATACATACGATTCTCTTTTTACACGTTCCATAGACTACCGTTCACAAAAAATTTCTATGTACTTTTCTTTACAAAATTATATTTATTTCTAATTTTTTTTAATATAAAGATACAAAGACTATTAAATACATATAGTATTTACCTATATTATAATGAATTTAAAGATATTTTCTCACCATTTATATAAAAATACGAAAATAATTCTCCTAATTGCGTAAAAAAAACAACTTTGTATTTAAATACAAGGAAGACGTGCTTCTTCACCTTTAAATAATAAATACATAACTAATATGAGGCAATATGCTAAATACTGCAAATGGTATCATGAGGAATGCTTTGCTTTTTCAGTGGGCGATATTGATGACTTTGAGTGCCCTAATGACTGTTAGACTAAACAATTAGTAATTTTTATAAATTTTTATAATAGTATACTGGAAAAAGAGAAAGAACGAGAGTTACCAAATATATTATGTATATTGGCTTATTTAAATATTTTAAAGTTGTAGGTCTTATTACCCTTCAGTAGTAAAATAACGCCTACTGGCAAGGTTTTTAAAAATGTTTAATTTTGTCTTTAAATATGGTAAAAGTTAACATTTTTTGTGTATATTTTATAGTAACTGAATCTTAAAAATGATTACTATTAAAATATGTTGGTTAAATTCGATGTTTTTCATTTAAATTCAAATATCCTTTAGCTAGGTCTTAATACCCGCACGTACCTTAGATTACTACGTAATTAATAAAAAACGACCAAATTATACCTATGTACAGCTCGACCAGCATAGCTCTGCCGGTGAAATAGTCCCGCCTACGGATGCGCATGAATAGTGAGATTCCTGCAGCGTTGAGGTACAGTCGAGAGCAAAGTGAAAATACTAAGCGGATAATATGGAATCTCACAGCAAACTTAAAAGCAAAGCAGTAAAAAGTCAAAATCGCAAAGTGATAACCCAATGTGATTCTGTTCATGAAGCGGAAGTTGTTTATTTACAGTATTTATTCATTTCAAACAAATAAAATATCCGAATAAATTTTATATTTCCTGTATTTTTTCACAAGAATGTACAAAAGCCGAGCCTACAGAACGTCTTTTTCTATCCGAATGCGTTCTTTCTTCATCGTGTGCGCCGCTTGTAAGATTCCCACCCGCATAGCTATCTTGGTCAAGCCATACCTTAAAGAGCATTCAAGCAGATACAAAATAAAAAATTCCCAAAACTAAGTAAGCATTTGTTCGAATGACTACATATAATGCAATAATTGTGATACTAGTACGAGTAAAAGAAATAGAAGATAATCTTGTATTTTGTTATAAACGAGTAGTTTTTGTGATATTGGGAAATTTCATATTACGTTACAATTCCATATTTGGTTACTTTCTTCTAATCTTCTGTGTTTCAAATAAAAATGACTAGTTGCGTCTATTGGATTTTTTGGATTTAAAAGAAAAACGATTGAAATAGAAAAAAAACAATTAATATAAAAATGTGCGCATTCGAGCGAAAAGTGGCACATTTCTGAGCGAGGGAGGCTAATGAAACGCGACGCAGAGCGGTGCCACTTTTTTCTAAACAGAATTTAATTAAAAATTAAAGATTATCGAACCCCTATTATAATTAAATATAAATCAACTGCAAGGTAAATTCATGAATAAAAACATAATGGCGAAACTGTTGAAACTTATTACAAAACCGCTGCACTACTACCCAGATAAAAATGCTGGCTGCGCTACTGCATCCTAGTATTTTAGAGTAGAAAGTGAAAACCAACATGTTGGAAGATTTTTAATTAAAAGACCAAATGAAGACCAATGAAAGCACATAAATAAATTCTTCGTTTTCAGCTCCGTATAAGTTAAATTTTTTTCTCTGCGAATTACCTTTTTATGGGTCGGACTGCTGCAAATTTGTGATGTGGGTGTTGGAAAATTGTCTTCACTTTTGTGGTACTTTTGTGAATGTAAGCAATAAGTTATAATCGCGATTCAGCGAGCAGTTCTCACGTCCTGGCTATTTGTCGAGTTGTGGAAAGGTGTAGAGGGAGGAAAAACGGGAACGGGTGTGCTCCTTCTGGAGATCTCATTTAGAAAACGCGTGATTTATTCCTTTAGCTAACACTCGGCACTGTTTTTCCAAGAAATTCTATGATTTCCGTGGGGATGTCTGTCAGTTGACGCATTACGATATTTATGACTCAATTGTGCGGGGGAGATTTATTTTCTGAGTCCAAGAATTAGCTTCTTTCCTTCCCCTACGTCCCGTTTCGCAAAAAAAACTACCGCATAAGATACTTTTACTAATTAATTAAATAAATTTTTTTCTTTAGTTTAATCTTTGTTTTCTTGCATTTTTTCTTTGTATTTTAGTAAGATTCGACTTTATTTATAGATGTTTGAGTAATACTAACAAATGCAATGGGTTCAAACGACATGTATGTTCAGTTGTACAGTGTAACAAAAGTCCGTTTTATTTAAAAAAAATCGCTTATTGTATCGTCCTCTTATTATTGTTTAAAGAATCAGCAATCTTGATCCTTCATATAAGATTAAAAAAAAAATTAGAATTATATTTAAAAACCAGTTAATTTGACAGTTTTCTGAGATCACAATTTTGTGTGCCCCAAAGGGTGGGGCAAAGTTAATCAGCCATAGGGTTACAGTATAACAGTAAATCAAAATTAACATTAAAGCAAATAAAATATGAAAAATTAAAATCCTTAAACCTGAAAAACATTTTTTTTAAACTTAAATCTCTTCAATAGATTTTCTTGGAATGAGTAGTATAATATAAACCAATGCGATAACAGCAAAATCCGGTTCTAAAGGAAAGTAAAAAAACATCAACTTTACTATTTTCGCGTAGATAGTTGATGTCATATTATATTTATATTCCTCATGGTCTGTCAATATGTCCAACATAATATTTTACAAATATACACTATACATGTTACACTGTGCCCCACGTCATACTGTACAAGACAATTATTTTTTGGTTTTTATAGGTTAGAAATATCGATAAATTTTGTAAACTTTTTAAACACCAACTAATTGAAGATTGAATGAAAAATATATTTAGTCAACAGAAATTGTCTGTTTTTCAACACAAACAAAACTTCACTAGCCCCGTTTTACACGGTTTCCCGCTTGACCCTATATAACTTTTCTTTTTATCATGACTACGCGCCATGCTACACCTCGGTTCTGACCCGCAAGTTTTTGGCCGATAAGTTGTGGCTGTTTGTCCACATCCGCGTTACTCTCCGCATTTAACACCTTGCGACCTTAGGTTATTTCCATAAATCAAAACTCTGCTAAATAGGAAACGTTTTGATACCATTCCCGAGATTGAGAGAACCAAGACAGAGCAGCTGCAGATCCTTTCAAAAGAAGCTTACCACAAATGCTCCAATCGTGAAAACAACGTTAGAGTAAGTGCACCGCTAGCTAAGCACAGTACTTTGAAGGAGATTATTAGCTTATTACTTCGTTTATAATAAATTTGTTCACCCTACTTTGTGATCAAACCTCGTACATTTGACTTTTGTATTTGATGTAAATACAGTGTGTAGACCTTTATTGTTAGGGGCATATGGATATAATGAATAGGTTGAGGTTTTGTTACTTGCTTGCAAAGAGATTCGGTATGTCAACTGCTTTCAGATCGTGTTACCGGACTGCATGTAATTTGAGTTTGAGGCCACTGATGTATGCAAAAATTACATCGCTCCAACTAGAAACCCACAAATGCGATCATTTCTACAGCAATGGTGGATTTCCGGCTATTTTCAGTACAACACTATGGTGTCGATTATCTGGTAAAATAAAGCCTTACTGTATTATCCATAATTATATGGTTCCAAAAAAATGAAAAAATAATAATAGTTATTGGAAAAACAGAGATATCCAAACCTGAGAATTGGTTGAAAACTTAACAACACATTTAAGTGCGGTTTTAACTATCGGAATAAACAGGAAATATTCTAATTTGGATTACAAATTTAATGTTTTACAAATATCATTATCTCAGAACCAGATTTTATATGTGGTTATTATCAAATTGCACAGTTGTACAGTTGCTAGAAAAATTTTAAATTATGTATTCGGCAGTAGTTATAATATTTTATGGAAACATTAATAACACTCGTTCTTGTAGCTGTTCCAATTGCTACCAATTGTAGCAATTTTACTAATCTTAAATGCATACGTATATAATACCTTTACAAATAGTTATGTTAGCATTGCGCAGCTATAGGCTATATCAAACTGTATTATAATTTTATTGGAAAAAGAATAGTATGATTGAAAATATAGGATGCTCAAAAACTAGTTATTGCCGCATTAACATATTAAATATATTTTAAAATTAGTACAATGTTAATGATAGATAATTGACTTATTCACAAAATAAAAAATTATGATGTAAATATGGCTACAAGGATTATAACACTATATAATTTGTCTACAAAGTTCGTAAGACATTAGAACCCAATATGGAAGCGTATCCTCAGTGTCAAACCGTTAAAAGCATTCGACACAGTCTGGCAACATCAGAACACCTGCATTTAACCAGCAAGTTTAACAGACCACTGATACCAATCTAAGAAAATGAAAAATCCCAACTTTCAATAGTTATACATACAAAATTTCTGTTAAACTTTGGATCGATTGAGTATGAAATGAAAGACCTTATGTCAGGGGTCGGTAATGTTTTTTTGAAAACAGACAATTTCACTTATTTAAATAAATTTTAAAAGCGTCGCGTCGCGCCCATAAAATAAACGTATAGGGGAAACCCGCCCAAAGTGGATACCCCGGGCAAAGCGAATACTTCTTATTATTCTCAAATTATTCGTTGGCCGATAGACGCGTTGTCATAGCAAGGGTCCATTGTTGCCTCACAGCGCGGCGCAAGTACTCTAACGCGAGATTGCATTATGCGGTGTTCGTGAGTAGGCAAAGTGTGTTTTTGCGCGAAAAACATTAATTTTCAGACGTAAGTGTTTCGTTTGTAACTATAATAGTATTCCTGAAAAGTTCTTGGCTATAAGAAGGATCCAATGCATGATTATGTAGCTTTCAACTATGTGTAGAACACGAGCTTAGATGTAATGGTTTTTAAATGACTTGGGATATCTTCAAAAATGCACCCACCGGGCAAAGCAAATAGGGCAAAGTATTCACTTTTCCCGATCATCATGAAGAAAATTCACCTCGATGTTCAAAGACCTACTATAATCTTTCAGTTTTAAAACCTATTCTTCAGCTTGCTAAACCAATAACAACACGTAAACGGAAGTGACAAAGGTCTACAATACTAATAAGTACACCTGTAAAGACATTCGACTATGTCAACTGCATTTTTTGTGGAGAATTGTACATTACAGAAGATGGACAGCCAACGGTCCTCAGGGGTATCACGAAGAACGTTCAGCCTTTGAGGGCAGTAACAATTTTGTTTTGTGATAACTGCAATAATTAGATTTGTAACAGAAAAATGGTATTTTTAATATGTTATTTTAATTTAAAATGTTTATTTCGATTGTTAGTTTTGTTTCTGGCAGAATTTTGCTGTTATTCGCTTTGCCCTGGTACCATATCCACTTTGCCCTGGTACCATATCCACTTTGCCCTGGTACCATATCCACTTTGCCCGGGGTCTCGGGTAAAGTGGATAGTTTGTCATTTTTGTAAATTTTTCTTATAATTCATAATTAAATTATTTTTAAGGAAAATTGTTATATAATCCTGTTAGTCCTTTAAATAAAGACTGATTATAAATACTTATTTTAATTTCCCGAATTATAACTAAACGATAATAACCAAAAATAGGTTAAGGTATTCACTTTACCCGGGTTTCCCCTACTTGATATTTTCCATTTTAAGAACCTTATGTTGTTACATAATGAATAAGTAAAATGTTTGAAAATTAAAGGTGCTATGTAAAATAAGCAAAACAGCCATTTGCGGTTCCGGAGTCGCAGGTGGCCAATTCCTACCTTATATGTTCACCGAAACAAGACTTAAGTAACGCAAGAAGGCATAGCTGAAAATTTTCACGATCACGTAACCGTTAACACAAGGGTCCCCAACCTTTTTACGCCTAAGAGCATATTCTAGAATGACAGTTGGGCGGTGGGCACCATTTATTTTTACAAGATAAATTTATAGTGCCACATGGGTCTTTTCTGTCAAAATTTTTATCGTGGTTGCACAAAGGCGGGCACGTAAAACGGTCTGCGGGCGCCATGGTGCCCGCGGGTATAGGGTTGGGGACCCCTGCCTTAACATTTAGCCTCCTGACTCCCCAAACCACAATCCATTAGACTAGTATAAAGCGTTGTTGAGAGAAAGGTCAATAAACATTCCCACTGCACCTAAAATTCTTTGAAAGCCGACATGATCATAGTATTGTACAATATGAATCAGCTGCATTTTATTCTAACAAGCAGACGATTTCCATCTAGAATAGCGGACTTTTATAAACATAAATTCCTCACATAATATGAACAGCTGCATTTTATTTAACAAGAGACGATTTCCATTAGAATAGCGGATTTATAAACATAAATTCCTCACATACTTTGCGCACCCTGGACAGAAAATGTGAATTAGAGTTTTAAAAAGGCATGTAATTATTTATTGCAGATAGAATAAAACTTAAATCCTAATAAATATAAAATTTGGTGCCAGATACAAAATCAAATTTTATTTGGATTGAAAAAGGGCTTTAAATTTTATATTAAAGATTAGAAGCACTTCGTTAACCCCAATAAGCATAGCTGAAAAATTTTGAAACACTTTAAAACCGGGGTTTTTAACAACAAAAAGGCCCGGTTCCCCCAAAATTTACGCCCCCCTAAAGAAGATTTTCTCAAAAGACAGGTTTTGGTTCATTATTTTTTAAATTAAAGGTGCTATGTAAAATAAGCAAAACAGCCATTTGCGGTTCCGGAGTCGCAGGTGGCCAATTCTACCTTATATGTTCACCGAAACAAGACTTAAGTAACGCAAGAAGGCATAGCTGAAAATTTTCACGATCACGTAACCGTTAACACAAGGGTCCCCAACCTTTTACGCCTAAGAGCATATTCTAGAATGACAGTTGGGCGGTGGGCACCATTTATTTTTACAAGATAAATTTATAGTGCCACATGGGTCTTTTCTGTCAAAATTTTTATCGTGGTTGCACAAAGGCGGGCACGTAAAACGGTCTGCGGGCGCCATGGTGCCCGCGGGTATAGGGTTGGGGACCCCTGCCTTAACATTTAGCCTCCTGACTCCCCAAACCACAATCCATTAGACTAGTATAAAGCGTTGTTGAGAGAAAGGTCAATAAACATTCCCACTGCACCTAAAATTCTTTGAAAGCCGACATGATCATAGTATTGTACAATATGAATCAGCTGCATTTTATTCTAACAAGCAGACGATTTCCATCTAGAATAGCGGACTTTTTATAAACATAAATTCCTCACATACTTTGCGCACCCTGGACAGAAAATGTGAATTAGAGTATCTAAAATAGGCTATGTAATTGACCTTGTATTGCAGATAGAATAAAACAAATATATTCTAATCGGAAAATAGTATAACAATTTTGGTACCGCCAGATACAAAATCAAATTTTATTTGGATTGATAAAGGCATGTTAATATTATATTAAAGATTAGAATGTCATGCTTCGCTTGAACATCCTCAATACACTTATATGTAAGTACCTATATTAATGTGATACGTTTTTAAACAATTTTTTTGCGGTCCATAGACAAAATATTGTTCTAAACATCAAAAAAGAAATTCTCACTAAACAGACCTTAATTTTAATTCTAAATGGCCGTTGGCGAATATTAAAATTTTCCTATTTACTTGAACGTTTTTTTTTTCAATTATCTAGATCTCTGCCGCATTTTATGCAATCGTCCTATTCTTTCGGGAAAATTTTACTGCGATTTATGTAACTTGAACGGTTTCGCCCCTAAACATTTCAAACTTAATTTTAGTAGATATTTGCATTTTTCTCATAAATAGATAGACTTACGTAAAAACGTAAATTATAATTATGAAGGAAATTTAATTTGCTACAAAAAAGCTCTTCAGAGTATAAACTGTACTGTGCTATTAGTTTATGAGATACATGCAGATGTATAACAACCTAAAATGTATTAAATTATCGTATTAAAAATTCCATATTTTTTAAAATAACCGTTTCTTTATTAGCTTTGCAGATTAGATTCTGAATACCTTTTTTGTAGAAAATTTAATTTCCTCCAAAAATGTCGTTTACGTTTTTGCTGCCCATTTATGAGAAAAAAGCAAAAATTGATAAAAATGGACTTTAAGATTTTTTGGGGATAAAACCGTTTAAGCTACTATGGGCACTTTTCAAAATTGATATTTTTCCTACAATTTTCTGTAAAGATTAACATATTAATTATAAGATAAAATTATAAAATTAACTAACGACCACTTAGAATTAAAATTAAAAGCTGTTTAGTGAGAATTTTTTTTTTGATGTTTAGAACAATATTTTGTCTGAGCACTGAAAAAAAGTTGTTTAAATACGAAATACCCTAATGTAAATACATAGATACTGCATAGCCACAATAAAAATCATACAACAAAAAATTATGTCTTTTAATTGTTTTAAAAATTAGTACGTACAAAGCTTGGCACAAATATGTGACTAAATCTACTGCATCTCTCTACGACCAGCTTGTAACTTTTTTTTTAAATTTGTGATTTGGTTACAAATTAGCGTAAGAGAAATTGCGTGGAGGATGATTGGTTTTATTTAAATATAAGTGCACTAACATTTACTAAATAAAAATTGAAAAAATACGTGCCTGTTAAAGAGCTATTCTGTTAATTAAAAAAAAAATATATAGCAACCAAGCAGAATATAACAAAAATCACCAACGAAATAAAAGAAAAAGTAAGAGCTGCCACCTGAAGACTTACCTTTAAATTTTCATATACTTATAGGCGATCATTTATGGTTAACATTTTATTTCTACAAATACACAAGTGCTTGGCGTTTAAATATTAAATTACAAAACCTGACCTGAACATCAAAATCTACAAATACAAATAAAGAGAGCTGACTCGTTTGTTAACTAGCAGGAAAGATTCAAATTTTCCACGATAACAAATTGTTATAAACGTCTAAAATTATTTAATAAATTAAAACTGAACACATTATCGCGAGAAATTCAAAACGTCCTTCTAAGTTAAAAAATAGTAACGAATAAATAATAAAATTTAAACAATCATCAAGGCACACCTTCGTCTTTATAAATAATTGTTCGAAAATCTTGATATCACATATTTTACAAAAAACCAGAATAGCCCTGTAACAGATTCAGAAATTTAAAACCTAATCTTGAGCGTATCTTTCAAAAAATTCGTACCGATCGTTTTCAACGTATCCGTAATTTTGTCGACAATAGGATTAGAATTTGAGGACTGGGACTTGGTGCCATATCCCGAATATCCTGCTCTATTGTTTTGTCCTTGATTGTAATTACCACCTCCTTGCGTTGGATATCCCCGATTTCCTTGATTGTAATATCCTCCACCTCCATTCTGTGTGGGGTAACTACCTTGACCAGGATATTGTTGTCCGTATCCACCTGAATGCGTGTTTCCTTGATTTGGATATCCTGATTGCTGAGGATATCCTGGTTGCTGAGGATACCCTGGTTGCTGAGGATAACCGTGTTGTTGGGGATATCCAGGTTGTTGTGGATAAGCAGCTTGTCCAGGATAACCAGAACCTACCTGCCCACCTTGGTAACCACCGCCACTGGCGTGTTGTCCTGATTGATGAATGTTGGGACGACTTGTGGTTCCTCCCCCTCCCATTGGAAGTTGAGGATACACTCCAGAATTCGGATATTGTGGATAGTTCTGCGGATAATTAGAATTCGCTGGATAATTAGAATTCGCTGGATAATTAGGGTTGGATGGGAAAACAGGAGCGCTGGGTGTGTCTCCTCCTGGTGATCCAGGGTTGTAACTCTGCACAGGTCGCTTGTTTTGCTTCGTTCCCGTTGCAGCTGAAATTTTATAAACAATTCTCAAAAGGGTAAATTTTGAAATTGTAAAAAGCTAACCAGGATCGTCGAAGCATTTTGGATGCCCGTTGGTCATCCTGCAAAGTTGTGTGGGTGGACAAATAAAAGTGTCGCATGTTGCGGCGGCGTCGCTTACTTTTTTACATGTAGGATACCTTTGGAAAAAATTTTATATGACTAAAGTAGACAATGGGGCTACCTTGAGAGTGACCTTTTATAGGAAAGGTCGCCCGTACGTACTTTCCGCACTCGTTTCTGGAATAAAGTGTGCAAGGATCTTCCTCCATGACGCATATTTGGTTTGATGGGCATCCAATGTCTTGACAACTTCTACCATATTCTGTTTTTAATTAAAACAACCATCAGTGTTTTTGAATGTAAAACTTTTGTTTTTTTAATTAAAGTTTTATTTGGATAAAAAAAATCTGATTTCTTATTTCTTAACCTGGGTTAACTAAGATAAATAACCAGCGGGAATTTCTTATTTAAAGCGCTAGATTCAAATCGTATTTTAAAGCTGAGCGTATTTTTTTTCAAAAGAAACGAATTTATATTTTAGGGTAAAGCAGGAAATTGAATTTCACGATTGATTTTTAGAGGCTGTAGCATAATTAGAAGGAGATTAGGATCTAAAGTAATTAATGTCTAGTATTCAAGGAGATTTTCACTAACGATTGGAATTTATTGCAAGAAATTAGGTCGTCGTTTTCTCCACCTCCTTAGTTTCTAAGATTTCGTTAAGAAATTTTTTTCAAAACACTTATTATCCAAATATAACTCAAAAATGCTGAATTTAATTTTAAAATTAAAAGGACTGAAATTTTTGCTCCATGAAAATTAGTAAAAAAAAAAACTTACTAGAATAGGCTGCTCCAAAATCGAAGGCGGCTGTGAGGAGGAAAAGTGCGATAAGACTCTTCATTCTCATTATTTTGTTTGTCCTAAACGTAGAAAAAAGGAAAACTGATTGGTGACACTTGAATATTTTCTGGTTTGCAGATGAGCGAGTTAAATGTGTACGTTTTAGCTTTCGCGATTTTCAAGGACCTCGGTCTAAAAACTTGATGGACTTGATTTAATTTAATTCATGGCTTTGAATTAAATAACTTAACAGTTATTCCATTAAAGGAAAGATCGTTTTGTTTTTTTAGGCCCCACGTTTAAGTTGCTAAAAATAATTTTGTGTAATTCTGGAATTAATACTATAACCTTGTCTGTTATTATAAAACTTCAACGAACATTATTTTTAATTACTGGTCATTATTAAACAAACATAACTATAAATAGTTAGAATTTTTGCACTGAAATAGATAATTATTTCTTTTGTAGATAAGCATACATTTTTTTTGGAAAATTATTAATTACTTGAATAAATTATGGAAAGAAATAAAGTGCGACACAGAACGGGAATTACTGTTGAAAAAATTTAAAAAAAAACAGTAGCGTAGTTAAACGCCAATTTGCGCTCTGTAATTATTCAAATTTATTCACGTAATTAGCAAAATACGTAGCATTTCTTTCTGCAAATATTTTGCTCCATTTTATTATCGATTTCTAAGGGGTTGAGGGTGTTGAATTATAACTGGGTCGTCTTTATTAGAAAACGTACTCTATTAATGATTTTTTAAAAGTATTTCGGTCTTCCTTTCGTCTTGGAAGATTAATTTTAATTATTTGCACATTAAAAATTTTTGTACACAAATTCGAAGTTTTCCGAGTAGGCTTTTATTGTCATAGAAAAAAACGTAAAGAACTAAAAAAAGAAGTCTTTCATCGCCTAATGGCCTTAGTATTATTTTTCTTTAAAAGCGAAAAGCCTTGCCCTAAAAATGCAAAAGCGAAACGCAAAAGAAAATGAAAATAATGGAAAATCCACGGACCAGAATTAACTTTCCTGCATTAGCTTTTATCATAATAATTTACGTTCGACCATTATCGATTAAGGCGACACAAAAACATTATTTACCTTAAAATTAGGAATATATAATCCAAAATTCACGAGCACATTCACACAACAAACTACCTACTCGTTTACGTTTCGTTCATTACTGTTTTATTCTTGCAACGTTGCCGCATTTTACACTTTCTACATTTATTTTGAACGTATTCGAATCTCGCATGGAAAACTATTTCAAGCTAAAATCTAATACATGGAAAGATCCAAGAGCAACATTTGTTTGTTTATTCTTTAAAATATTCCGTTTTTACTTAGAAATTTGATAATTTCAAAATTTAATATGTACAGATGAAAATAGTTGTAGCAATATAAGCATTATCTAGTAACACATGTAAAATTTTAAGCCAGTTTGTTACCAAACAACTTATTGTCTTTTTAGTAAAGCGAAATATTTAAATGCTTTATAAGAATATTTTAAATCAATTCAGCATTGTTTTACATAAAAAATAAGTCTGGCAACATGTTTTTGCTGTTGCCACAATAATATTATCTGACGTCATCAGTCCAAGGCCGGCTTCAAACTTTTGAATGATTATTAATAGATTACGTCTGCAATACATTTGTCACGTTTCTTAGTATGTATATTTCTACTCTTGCCATTGTAATTATTGTGATTTAATTAGTTTCGAAGTATTTGCATGCGTTGTCTTGATTTCTACACATTCATTTATCATTTCAAAGTCATTGCTGTTCTCGCAATTGATACCATTAATCTATTTACAATTGTAATAAGGATGTTGTTAGAACTGGAACAAATACGAGGGATTTAAAGATGAATGAACAGTAAATATTTTTAAAGTAAGTTTGAAAAATGTAAAAAAAAACAATATTTTTGTATGTATTTACAGCTAGAAATATTAAAAAATATACATTTTGTGTTTTTCTTATTAACTACTGGTTGTGTTTGTTGCACGAATAATATTTACAAATATCGTTAACCTTTAAAGACATCACGAAAAAAATCATTGATTTTACCCCAAACTGAATTTTGTCCTGAATTTTGATAATATCCCGCTGGATTCGTATTATAGTAGTTGGGATAATTTCCCGGGTAGTTTTGTGTTGGATACGGCTGGTATGGTGCTTGAGTCGAGTAGTAATTCGACGGATAATAATTAGGAGGTGGTGTGGTATAGTAGTTTCCACCTTGAGAAGGATAATAACCAGAATTGGGTCTGTTTGGGTAATAATTTCCGTTTGCGGGAGGATAATAAGTATTCGCAGGCTTGTTTGGATAATTATACGAAGGATTGTAACTATTGCTGGGTCTATTGGGATAGTAATAGTTATTATTGGGATAATAGTTGGGACTAGGACTAGTGTAATATCCTTGAGATGCCGAAGGATAATTGTTTCCTGGATGATATCCACCGTTTTGAGGTGGTTGTTGGTAGTAATTGTTTGCCGTAGATGGTAAATTCGGATAGACGTTACCATAAGATTGGTCTACAGGAGCGCTGGGTTGATAGTTCCCGTTGGATCGCTTCGATCTGTACGGACTGTCGTCTTGTATTTTATTCTGACATGTCGGGTATCTGATGATTACAAACTTTTATCAAACATTTATGTATATTTAAAAAATAAACAACTACTTACAGTTCGCATTTATCTGGCGTGCAAAGATTATTTTTTAAAAGTAGAACGCAGGTTTGATCTTTAAGACACTTAACATTTTTACAAGTGACATCTAAAATTTTAAGTTTTAAATTATCGTTTTAGAACTGTTGTATATTTACCCTTAAAAATGGTACGAGCTTGTACTGTGAAAATGAGACACAATGTGAACAAAAACCAAATGAACATACGATGCAACATTATAAATAAATTATTAAATTAAGCAACGAGTTTACTTAAGCAGTCGATGTGTTGTGACGATGAGAAATTTCAAATTGTAATATAAAATTGATATACAATCTTCGCTTATCGTTTATTAATAATTTCTACGTAATTAAATTTATGTATTTTTTTTATGTTAAATGAGATCATTTGGATTTATCTTTGAAAAATACCGAATGGTTGTTTGTTTTGTCAAAACATTAAACTATTCTAAATGTGAACATTATAGGTTACACTCAGAATAGTTGTCCCACTGGTATAGTTGCCCCATTTTCTAAAACTTGAACTTTCGAAAAAAAACTCACATTTTTTTTTGATATACCGGGTGTCCCACGAATAAGTACTGAAACTTAACGTATAGACCGGGAGTTGGATGTACATTTGCAGGGCTGAATCAACAATTCTGGCAATGTTAACAAATGTAAATGTAGAGCAGTTGATGTGCAAGTTATTTTTAATAAATTTAAGCCAAAGCCGATATTTTGAAAAATTAATTCATACCGAAATTTATCAGCAGTAAATTTTTTTTTGAGAAAAGATAGGTGCAAATTGTTTTTCATTTTGTTAAATGTGCGACACTCAGGTATGGATTTCATAAATACCTTAGAGCTTTTTGTACAAAATCCAATGATGCAGCTTTTAAACTTTTTTTTAGCCCAATGTGTTAGTTGAATCCCAACCACTTAGAGACTGTAATGCTGGCAAAATAATACAAATATTTTCGCCAAGGGATTGAGCAGCCAAATAACATCCTGAAATTTATTTCTTCTTATAACCGTCAAACCATAGGCCTAAACAACCTAGAAGTGCTAGCTTATTCCAGAAATAAATACCCAGGATGCAAACATCTGTATCAGCGCTAAGGATTATGATATGGGCAGATTGAATGTTTACTGCCTGAAATATGTGACAAAACATCCTTGAATCGACTTCTAAATGGTTCAAATTTAAGTCAGGTACTTTAAAAAATGAAGAGCCATGTAATTTGTAACATTTTGTTGGATCACAAAATCCTCCACAAATATATAACTCGCAATCTTCTTTTATTTGTGCATATGTAAGATCAGCAGTACAGAGAAATTGAACGAGCTGCAACTTATTTTTTCAAGCACTGGTTTGAAAAGAAATTATTACGATTGCTTGAAATTTTTGTGTGATCATTTGAAATTATAAAATTTTTAATCATTGCCCTTACTCCGTAAAGTTGACTCAAAGTATTTTATCGAAATATCATATCTGTCAAATACAATATCTATTTGTTTTACATTTGGCTGCAAGAAAATATTATGGATTCGTTTGAAGAATGGATCAACAAAATCGCCAAGTGTTGAAATTTTTTAATTGGATTCGATGAACAAGTGCCATACCATAAACAATATAAATCTTTGAAGTACGTAAATTTAAAACGTCCTGCCGCGTGTTTGTACCATACTTATAATTGTTTCCAGTTTCAAGAGCTAGTTCCGATTTTGGAGATTTCTTGTAAAATCCATCTGCGTCAAAAAGGTGCTTACAATAATTTAAAATTTGCGTGTTGCTCAGTCACAAATGTAAGTTGCACCCCCCTGTACTGACTATTACGAGCGCTATGACGCATTGAAGCGTAGAATGGGAAGAAAGTTAGAAAACAAGAAAAGGGACCAGCACAGCGGTTGGCAACATGGGTTTTTTTTTTGGTTGGTGTCTCAGGTAAAAGAATTTGGGCATAGTTGCCGGTCCTCACATTTTGCATACTCAACTCCCTTTGGCGGCTGGACTAGTACTTATAAATGGCCCTAAACTGAACGAAAACATACCCCAAGTCAAGTGACTTTATGTGTCATATTTGTGAGTTATGGTATCGTAAACTTTAATTTAAAAATATGTAGGTATGTAATAAATATTTTATTTATTCTGTTATAGACGAGTCTCTCAAGATATTAAATTAGATTATAGTTTGTGTAGTACTTACTGATTGCAAATCAAAAATAAATTAAAACAAATATCTTATTATATAAAATATGCCAAAAATCTTCTAAAGTCTGTTATAACGGTGCCATTAGAGTCACATGTAGAATTTTTTTTTAAATATCATAAAATTCAAAGAAATTGCATATCAAATATGCCAATTAGCAATCAAGCATATACTAAATAACCTCACTATCTTTTAAAAGCATGTAGAGACGACGCTGTGTTGCCATTTACTGGAAAATTGATATACATTTTTTTCTAAATTTTTTAGATTTATGGCATATTGTATATAAACTTTCATAAATAATTTCGGAACGAGAAATTTGGCATAAAATTATTTGCTTCTTGCAAATAAACAATATAATTAAAAAAAAACGAATTAAGAATTAACAATTTGGATTTATGATGTAGGGTAGAGTATAAAACGTACGTTAAACCTGTATTTAATTAAATATGAACTTTGTTTACTTTTGAAATAAAGAAGACACCTGTCCTTTAAGAAAAGGATAATTGCCTCATTTTTTGCATACAGTTAAAACTAGGAACCGACGACATATAACGTTTATCTAACGATACCTTTATCCCTTTAATAATTTTTTTATTACACCCCAGAAGTTTCTTAAAATTTGCAATATTTATTTAATTATGTTACTATTTAAGTTTTTTTTTTCAAAATGGCATTCCGCCTTACGCTGCTTATACACTGTTAGAAATTTCCATAGTAATTTTACTAAACTTGTGTAGGAAGTTTTTACGCACCACCCTTTTGTAATTATGGAACTCAGTCTTGTAATTTTACTACACAACTCAGTTTCAAATTATTACAAATCATCACTCGCAAAATTACTAATCATTTATTGGAACTATGCTTAGTAATATTACTACACATTATTCGTAATTTTACTAAGCCAACTGTATCAAATAAATCTAGTAATTTTACAAAAATTTATTGTAATTATACTAGACAACTTATACTAATTCCAAATACGTATAGAAATTTTACAAACTTGTAGACTCGAAATTACAATTGAGAATTGTAAAAACAGATAGCGTTCATGACTAGAATGAAATATTGTAAAAATGCAAACAAAAAATAATGATTTGTAAATTTCCTAACATCTCTTGTATTTGTAATAGCAAATATTGGTCGAGTGAATGGCTTCTGACGGTGGCAGCGCTGGCTACTTGATTCGTACGTTGTTTTGTAGTAAAATCTCAGGTCAACTCTTCAAAGGTGCAGGTGACTCGTAGAACGTTGGGTTTACAAATGCCTGTTTGGTTCCGTGATAGCCCTTTAAATGGTATGCGGGCGTAGTGTCGTTACGACGATTTGACGATGCGCCCTCTAGTAGGGGTGTGGCGTATTAGGGTGGGGGCGTATTGTGCGTAGGGGGATGGTTTAGTAGAGCGCGTGTTACATTCGTAATTTTACAAAACTTTAGATTTAATCCTACAACTTAGAATTGTAAAATTACAATAAGTATCTGACGAATACAAAAAATTTGTAAAATTACTATTACAAAATGTAATATTACAACAAATGCGTGTTAAAATTCCAATACAATACAAGAGTTTGTAATTTTACTATGCAATTGCTTAGTAAAAAAGTAGTAAATTTACAAACATTTTTAACAGTGTACGGATCGGAAGCGTTTGACTTGATGCCATATCGCAGCTGATTAGGTAAGATGTTTAATGTGCGTAAATTGGCTACATGAAACATGTATAATATAAGGAGAGTACTGCAATGTATGCATATAATAAAAATAAGTAATTTAATGTTTTTTGTGTTAATAAATTTTCCGTAAATTTTAAAATGCGTAAGTTTTAATTTAAGTTTTTTAAAAATTATTATTTTGTAAATAAATAGTAGTTCTTATATGTTATTACAGTCACCTTATACGAAGTTCGATTAACGAAAATCTGGAATAAATGAAAGAACCGCGTCCCTTGATAAACTAAATTACGATTTTAATGGTTATTGTCATGATATACGAAGTTTTCTTGACCAATAGTCGAATTTTTAATTGTTATTTTTTATTAATTTACATAATGGTGTTTTACACAATTTGTGATTTTTATCTTAAAGAAATGCAAATCTTAAACTAAATTATCAATTTACTTGAAAGCCATGACTATAGAAAGTGTATTCTCGAAGTATCTTAAATTGGTAAAATTAACGGAACGTACAGTATGCATACAAACAAAATTAGGTTTTTAATTATACGTGTTTCTAATTTTATTATTTCAATTGTTTTAATGTGTTTTCATTGTTTAAGTTACGTTTCGGAAGCGTTATATTGTATGTTTAATAAACGCACGAATTTGTAGATGTTTTGGATTGATTAAATTTATATCTCTAAACAAAGTAAAAATATGTAATTTAATGTTTTTAATAAATTTTCGATTATAAAACGAACTTTTAATTCTAAGATATTAAAAATTATTATTTTGTAAATAAATAGTAGTTCTTATATGTTATTATTTACAAAAAATGTAGATTTTTGTTAAGATTATCTATCCCAAGTACTCCATTACCCAGTGGGGATCTAACCCTAAGTCGGAAGATTAAAACGTCAGACAAAAGTTAAAAAAATTAAAATATTGTAGAATTTTTTTTTTAAATACACTTTATTGTTCCTTGGCATGGCTTTATATGTGTGCTGCTCTGTTTTGAAATCATAAATAAATATACAAAACTTATTATAAACTGTTGAGTTTTGGTTTTTCATAGAGGTTTTTCAGATAATATTTTAATTTGGTCTTGTAATTGCGTGCAGAAGTGATTACGTTTTGACGACGCGACGTTCAAAATCAGAGTATTTTGGGTAACTTTGAACAATTTGAAGAAACCCGTTATCATTAAAATTATAGTTTGCGTAGCTTTGCATAACTAATAGTGTTGCCCATTCTAATTGAAAATTTTGTTTGTTAAAACGTACTGTGTCTTCAGATAAGAAGGTAGTCTGTTCCCAAGAAAAGTTCAAAATGTTAGCTCTTTAAAAGTTACTATCTCAGTGCTCCAAAAACTTTTAAGAGGTTGATCTTGGCCTTCTAAAGTTGAGGTATGTGAAGTCAATAAAGCCAACATTGAAAATATTTTAAAGAGCATTAGATAACCAGAAAAGGCGGCCATATTTGTATAGGAGACGACATTTTTTTATGGAATGGTGTGAATAGATTTGTGTTAAAATTTTTCTTTGATTAAAAAAATGTTGCTAGTAATGGATTTTGATCTCATTTGATAGTCAAATAAATATAGATTTTAACATTTACCACATCATTTTTTTTTGTATTCAATAAAAAAAAAAAAAAAGTTCTTTATTTCAACTAGGTTGGTTCAACTTGTTTTTATATAACAATAACTAATTAACTGCTATTTTTGTACGTCAGTGCCATGCTCATTTTTATAAATTTAGATTAAAAAATTAAAATACGTCGTATAATTCTACTCAAACTGTGAAATACTTAAAAAATATAAAGTTTCACATCGAAGAATAATCTGATTACCCAAAATTTATGATAACTAAGAATATGACTTTTAGTGGCATTTTTAGGACAGTTTTGGTAAATTTTCAATAAATTTCTTGAGTTAGAACGAAAACTAACTTAAATAAAATCATTTATTCAATAAAGTAAACATAATTTATAGAATTTGTAATATTTAAAAATAACAAAATATGTTTAAAGTTGCACAAATTGACTGTAGTATTTTTAGTTTTTATTTGAATACATGTATTAATATTTTTGATTCTGTTAATTGATTTGATAATTTAATAAAGAATTTCTGACGAATAAATTAAATGTTTTTCGTTTAACCATGATTTAGAACGACACGTATTTAGTGATGTGGGTTTACTATATTGGCAGTACTTAATTGCTGATTATGACGTCATAATTTATAACTAAAAAAGTTACAAAAATAGGTGCTTTTGCACTGTACTTTATTGGGTATTATAATTGATAGAATTTGTTATTACCTTTTACGTATTGTAAATACAGTCGAACCTCGATGAGTCGAAGTTGAAGGGAAACTAAAATTAATTCGAGTTATCGATATAAAATTAGCGTTGAAATAAGCAAGTCCTAGGAAAACAGGTTCGAGTTATCAAAAATTCGACTTATCGAGGTTCGACTGTAGTTAACTTAAAAAAATTAGATTTATATATTTTTATTAAATAATAAAAATAAAACAAAAAAAATAATTAGTAAGCCAATACATGTTACAAAAATTTCTAACTTCTCCCAAGTTTGAATCAAATCGTGGAACATTCTGACATTCGCATTAACCACCTAAAACCATTTATATTAAACAATTAAAATTAAAAAATAAGATATATTTTTAAATACCATAGCCATGTTGGTTGTAATTTCCTGGGTAGCTTTGACCGGGACGCTGGGTATTACTAGAACCGCCGGTTTGTTGATTATAGAAATCGCCGCCTTGACTAGGACGACTTGGATTTGTAGATCCATAATTAGGGCCTTTTATCCCTTGATTATTTGGATAAGAGCTTCCAAGGTTTACATTTGTGTTGGGATAAGTTGAACCTTGGCTTGGATAGTTGGGGTAAGACGAGCCACTTTGGGTGTTATGGGTGTTTCCATAATTTGGAACAGAAGAACTAGGGTTTTGAGGATAACTTGTTCCATGTGTGTTGCCATAATTAGGAACAGAGGAACCCGGGTTTTGAGGATAATTTGTTCCATGTGTGTTACCATAATTGGGATAATTAGATGTTCCATGACTGGGATAGTTAGATGTTCCATGGCCGGGATAATTAGAAGATCCTTGACTGGGGTAGCTGGAACTATGACCAGGGTAGTTGATGCCGACGTTTTGATTAGGATGTGTGCTTCCATAATTGGGGTAAGTACCAGATGAAGTTCCTACGTTCCCTCCTTGGTAATTGAGTCCTGGTTGGTGATATTTTGTTGAACTTTGGTTGTATTTATTTAAATTGGGATAAAGATTAGCGTTTGAATAGTCGGAAGGGTGTTGGCCATTGTTATAATTTTGACTGGGATTATAGCTTTGCCGTCTGTGCCTGGAATTTCCTACAAAAATGGTTCGTTGTCAATTTGAATAGTATTAAATTAAATTAACTATTGTTAAACATACATATTTGCCAAAATAACAAGAGTTGGTAACACGTCTTAACGTAATAAGCACTATAACAACAGATCGATTATTCTCAGTAATTTTATATGGTAGCATCTTAATAAAGTTATTATAAAAATTGGTAACCTTTGTAACACTTTTTTCAAAGCTATAATCCCAGGTCGACCTTTAATTACAGTAACTTAAGCTTAAGTTTATTTAAATATAAAGTTTTTTAATTGGCATTTTTGTTTAAAAGTTGATCTTTGACGTAATTAAGTCCTGCTTGTGTAAGGGTTGATGTGATTTTATCTATAATGGGATTGGATGCTTGTGCGGGTTTTTGAGGCTGTTGGTATCCATTATACGCTCCTGGATAGCCACCTTGTTGGTACTGATAACCTCCTTGATAACCCTGCTGATATCCTGGTGGCCCTTGTTGATATCCTGGCGGTCCTTGTTGATATCCTCCTGGATATCCTTGTTGATATCCACCTTGATAACCTTGTTGGTACCCTCCAGGGTATCCTTGTTGGTACCCTCCGGGATATCCCTGTTGGTATCCCACTTGATATCCTTGATTGGGATACCCTTGACTTGGATAGCCCTGGCTTGGATAACCTTGATTAGGATAGTATGCTTGGCTGGGATAATTACTTTGAGTAGGATAGCCGGGATAACTCGAACCGACTGATCCCCCTTGATAACCTCCAGCAACAGGACGTTGACTTGCGTAATGTTTAGTGGCGGTAGTTTGAGACTGAACGGGCACAATACTGTGGGATTCAATTGAAGGGGTGGTATGCCTGTAACGTTCAGTTGATGTTGGATATCTGGGAGTTGTGTGGGCTAAGGGGCGACTGGTGTACACCGCGGAATTTGGATAAACAGGGGTTGGAGTCATTTGGTTCTGGGAATAGTATGAACCTGAATTGTAGCCTTGGTTATAACCCTGTTGTCGTTTGTGTCGGGTAACTGAAAAGTTTCCCTTTGCTAAAAGTTTGTTCGTATTCTTGCGTGTGTTAATTGAAAAGGTTGCCAATTTTTATAGAAGAGAACAAGCTTAAAGATTTCTAAGAGTTTCAAAAAAAATTGTTGTACCTTGTACACATTTTGGGTGTCCGTTTTCCATGCGACAGGAATGGCCTGGTGGACAAATGTAGCTACCGCAGGTTGGAAGCGAGTTGCTTGTTTTATGGCAAGTTGGATATCTAAAATATTTTAGAATTCATTAAAAAATTGTTTAAAAAACGATTTTTCTTACTTTCCACAGTTGCCTTTGCTTTGAATGGTACAAACGTCTTCTCGCATTACGCACACCTCATTCGAAGTACAGCCAATGTCAGAACAGGATCTACCATATTCTAAAAGTTTGATTTTTGTAATTTTTGTTTTTTTTTCGAAATATGCAACTCACTTGAATATCCTTCGCCCAAAGACAGAACTGCTAAAAGCAACGTTGCAAGTAAAAGTTTCGTCATTTTCTCTGAAATTAGAAAAGAATCTTGATTTACTTGATGAAAATGTCATGTCATTTTGAAAGCGCGTACTTTAAGCCGAAAGCCTTTACTACTTTGTTTAAAAAAAACATTTAAAAATAATAAAAATTCCTATATGAATGTTAATTTTGCCGCGAACTTAAATTTTGTTTTCTTCCCTCTCGGTTTAGTCTTTGCCAATTTTTTCTGAACACAGTATACCGGGGGTGTAATTTAATATGTAAATTTAACGTTCGTAAACAAATACGAGGTTTAGATAGTGTTTTTACGAGTATTTTACAAGCGAACATTCCGTCTGTTTATTTCCGGTTGTTAAGAATTGCAGTTATTCTCTTATTGTAAATTATAATTAGAAATATACTGAAGATTTTCGTCCTCAATCTTGTGTCGTCCCTTCTTAAAGTTTCTCTTGAATAGAATAATTCAGACGTATCGTTTCCTGCATCTACAAAAGCGGCAGTCAAAACAAAGTCTGATCCGATTTAAATTGCTCATTATTTGACTTTGAGAATTTCCTAGAGCATTTCCACTTTGTTTAAGATTTCCTTAACGTTTCTACTCGAAAATCTCTTTCGCATAATAATAATAATGGCGGAAAATTTCAGTAGTGTCTAAAAGAACGTCTTTAGTAGCAAAATTTAAATATAGCGCTACGTTTGAGAGTTATAAATGGTTATTCGCTTTGGTAACCATAGTTACGCAATGAATTAACCAATCGCGACTTCTTTTATTGCGACGCGGTTTATTAAAAATAGATATTAGTTTCTTTAGTGCGAAATGGCTAATTGTTTTTTTCTAATTTTTGTTAACAATTCGACAAAGCTGTTATCTTTTTCTCTCTCTCGCTTTTGATTTGCTTGAATTCGAGTGTGAAAAGGACGATAATAAAATCTCGAATTAAGGGCTTGTATGGTCTTAAACTGCTTTATGTTGCTCGTGATCTACGCCATACTTAAATTTTACATCCCTAATAAATTTGATACGATTGTATACGGGGTTGTTAAATGATAATGTCACCCCCTTGTCTGTCTGTTTTATAACGTTTTATGAATCACAAATCTGTTGAGGATGTGCATATATTGACTTATGTTGTAGTTGCCGTTGAAATTGTTGCAATTTATGTTTTAATCTAATTTTTTATAACAATTCGAAAAGATTATATAAAATGTGCGTGTTTAATTTAGGGTGGCTATTAAATTTTCCCTAATTTAAAGTCTAAACACCGGGAAGTCGAAGGAAATGGCTAAACGTATGAACAATTTGGAAAATTAATATGTATCTTTTCCTCCTTTTCCATCCCATTGTAAAAGGAACGAGTGCGAGAAAGATAAAGACAGATAATAGAGGAATAAGGGTTGGAAACAATGGGATTTCTTGTAAATTTAACGCCTCTTTCAGGTGGTGCAGTGTTGATCACCTGCATGAGAAATTAATTAAGTATAAAGAAGGCTATGGCATGACGCATGTTGAATAATGCGTCGTCAACCCTTATATATTCGTAAAGTTGGATAATGCATCATCCTCCGCATACAGGGGATAATTTACTCCGCCGACTTCGTGGAAAACTTTTGTTATACGAATACTGATAAAGTTCGTTAATTTAGTGTAAATTAAGACCTGCAGCGCGAACGAAATTAATATTTTATGAATAGTTGCATCCCTCTTCCAGCCCCTCTTCTTTTCCTTTTTCCGAGTTAACGGGGTTGCATTTTGCATCGACGCCGTACCCCTGAACAGTCGCTGAAGAATGAAGGTAATTCGTCTTATTTATTGCCTACGTTTTATACTCAGTGTTGTAATTTTTTGAGGGGAGGGAGGAGGAGTGGCAGTCTTTATGAATTTCTAAAGGCGTTAAATCTAGATTTTTAATTAAAAAATACTCTATTTTTCGACAATTACTTTTTTACGACTTTGAAATAAAATTTAGAAGATAAATTCATGGTCAAATTTTTAAATTGTGTAAATTGTTGTTTATAATCAGAAAATAAAATTATCAAAGGTTATCGTAGGTTAGAAAATATTAAAATAAATTAGTATCGATAGTTTATAAAAAAAAAATTTGAAACGAAGTAAAAACTATGTGGGTTTCAATTTCGGTTGTTTTTCATTTTTATTTATTTATGTTAAGCGGAAAAAGAAAGGCGTCGTTTTCTAAAAATTCGTTACGCAAAAAGCGATGATGCGAAAGTTAATTACTCATAAAGAAAATGAATTTACTGTTAAGTTTTTCTTTGGCGGAGTTTCTTCGAACTTGGATTAGCGCCTTAAACAGATTTTTAATATACAAAAATGGGGAACGCATTAAATTTCAATTATTTTCAGAAAAATTTCTGTTTGTAAGTCGTTTCGATTTTTGTTCTTTTTAAATATAAAATTTCGACTTATACGCAGTATATTTTTTTTAATTTATTTTTTCCACTCTTAGCGAAACGCGAACCTTTTGTGCTTCCAATGTCGCTGGAATCGTCTTAAGAAATTTTATGAAAAGCGGGATTTTCGTATCGTTTCCAAATTGAATGGCAATTGATTTTAAACTTAACGAGCACCCCCGAAATTATTCATGTTGTTTAATTAAATTCCGTCCGATTTTAATTCCTTCAAACATATTTTCGATAAACATTAAATTTTATTTATTTTGTCCCGTCCCATCTCTTCACCTCTTTGCCTTGATATACTTTGAATAAAAGATTAATGTTTTCTCCATTTCGTGCCACGTGTAAGCAATATATGAGAGGAGGAATTGTTTTCGAACAATAAAAACAACTTAACGGAAGTGTTTCCTGTTGCTTTTACGCTTTATTTGTATTTATTTTTGTTATAAATAAAAAAAATATTTATTCTCCAGCCGAAACAGTGCTAAAAATCGTCGATTTGTTTCGAAACTAGTTGAAAAAATTGTACCTGTAAATGTGGCAGAGCTTTGTTGCTTCGCGTTGCCTCGGCAACCGGAAGGGTAATGAGTCGTATAAATTTGGCGTTTAACTTTTAAAGGGGTTGTTTATTTATTTCGCGCCGAGAAAGGCGAGAAGTTTATTTGTGCAAGTTTGAAAATTGATTTGAGAGTTTGCTCTGTTCGAAATAATTAATTTGACATCTATTTGCTTTAGATTCATACGACGAAGAGAGCGTTTTAGTAAAAAAGCCCCCTTTGTGCGATTTAATTAGTGAGAATTGAGATTGATTAATTTTTGATCAACTTTGATAATAAACTGTTTAAAACTAACAATGTAATCGGAATTGCGGCTTAAAATACTTTAAAATTTGTTCTTTATTGAGGAGGGAGTCGGGTCGAGTAATTTTATTTTTTAGAAAAATTAAATCTGGTAAATTTTTTATTTTTTGTAACATGCTTTTCCTTTCAAAATTAATCTCCGTTATTTGCTTTGTGCGTTTTGTACGTCAATGTCATCCACGACAACAAACGGACAAAGTTATCCCTCCGCTCCAAATATTTGCTGAGATCGCTATCTCGAAAAGCTGGGGGTTGAAATCTTAAATGTGCCAGAAAGACGTTCAGAGTTACATCTTTTTTTTTGTCGTTGCTTCTCATAACAAGTTTCATGTTTTAGAAAGATATAAAAAGAAAGACGTCCTTGTGGACGACGAAATTCGTAGAGCAAATCAATAGTTGAAGGACTTAACATTTTTGGGGTGGATGTAATCGTTTCGCACGTGCTTTATATACAAATTGCCTCGGCAATCTTTGATCTGTTGCAAAAATAAGCGCAAATTGAATCCCAAAATGGCGCGTTTGTTTTTACTGATTCTCTCGACGCTATCGTCGATTTTTTCGCTTTTTTCTTATTAGACAACGTTCTAAAGTTATTCGTTATTTTTTAAGTTAATTCGAAGCGCAAAAAATTGAAGTATTTACTCACCTTTCAAATGGTCTCCTTCAAAATTCGAAAATACGTGAGCACTGCACGGATTCTATTTATTTCTACTTCGAAAAACGCTTGAACGATATTTATTAAGAAACTTATAAACACTGATAAGAAATTACGAGCTAATTAGCTGTCGTAAAGACAAACAGCGCATTCAGAGAAATCCTCGATTCTTTTATTTTCGAAAAGCAATAGCGTGCGTGTTTTTCCCTGCGCCGTTTTAATTCAGAAATAAATAAACGGCTAGAAATTTGATAAAAGCAAAAATACGTTTACAGGGCGCTTACTTTGAAATGTAAATTGATAACCTTTGACTTCAAAGAAACATAGTTGAATAAAATATACGTCGAGAGTTTAAAGAAAACGGAAAATTATGGCAATTTACAAATCTGGCTTTTCTTTTATCGTCGCACACCGCTCTCTTAGATTGAAACTAATTTTTCAATTTATTTTTTCGATGATCCTTATTCGATATATTTACCTTTTAAAAAAAACCGCAGCCTTCTCACGCAAAAAGCACAAACTTTTGTAAACGTCTCGTTTGTGTTCCTTTTGATATTGTGAACTTTGCAATGTTGTCGAGTTCCTTTTTTTAAAGTCTTTTCTAAAAGCTCGTTTATTCTTTCTCTGATTTAAAAATCAAGCAAAAATGTTGTATTACAAAATGTCTATTTAATGTCAGTTGTCACCGACTGCTCCTGAAAACTTTTGGTTTTTTAGAAAATAAATTAAAATCGGCATCGTTGCTTTTGGAAATTTGATAACATAATCACCGTGACATCATTTGCGTGAGCAGATTTACGACTAATCAAGAAAATAACTCGAAAACAGAAAAATTGTCGTTTAATATATTTCAATATTGCTTTTTTGAGAATGTTGATTGAGCATCTCTTGATTTCTTATTTTACCAAATAAAAGAAATACTAATTTTTTTGGTACTGAATGAGCCGTCTTTATTTTACGATCTTGTAGCACGGCATATTGTAATTTCAATTAGAAATTCCGTGGCAACTACGATTGAATTAAAAGTAATTGTCTTATTGCGTAATTGAGATTTTTTTAATTTGTTGTTGTCTCCTATTTGTTTTTTGAATACTTTTTATACGTAATTTAATTTAGTTTGTTTTATTTCTCTTTTATATTTTTTTTTGTAGAAGGGGTTTTTAGAAGCGTCTCACATCCTTTTATCGAATAGAACTTGGAAGAAGTGTAATTTTATTATTCCCAGGTTCTTTTTTATTTTTCTTTTAGATTTAAATTTGTTTATCTTTGTTAATTTAAAAAAGTAAATGAATAACTTGTTTTAAAATATTTCTGATTAAATAATTGGTAGGTATCTAAATAATATTTACGTTTAAAAATCGATTGTGATAACAAATGGTATATGTGTTTAAAAAACCTAAATTATTAAAAAAAAATTGTGTTTACGTTCATCTAAATGCTTTGAAACTTTTGATCCAGCAATCAGTAAACAACGGGCAAGTGTTTAATTCAATGTATTTTTTATACAATTGTGTTATACGTACTCTATAGACTCTTTAAATTTGTTTATGCCAAAATTTAGAGAAGTTTTAAAAATGCAAATGTCGGAGAATTCGTAGTTAAGAAAAGTAGAAATTAAAAAATTTGATTATACTATTTCCTTGGCTAGGTGATGCATTGTGTGTTGCCTGACGTGGCCGTGAATCAGAGCTCCAACAATTTTTATACAGACTATAAGTTTAGGGGAATTACCTGATTCCATAGAATAAGAAGTGAATTGGAGGAGAGAGAGGAGAGTAGTGTGTATCGAGACATCCAGCAATATTCACGGATGCGTCAGTCAAGGTAGCGAGGTTTGTATTGTAATTAGTGTAAGTGTTGTTTAAATTGTCGTGATAAACAAAAAACGAAAACATTGAGTGAATCTAACAATTCGACACATACAACCATTTAATAGATGAAATTAATTCTAAAAGTTTTATTGTTATACCAACTATGAAAAATTCATTTTACTATGTGCATGTATTGGGTTGGCAAAAAAGTAATTTCGGTTTTCATAAATCGATGAAGTTACAATTTTTTTGAAATACTTTGGTCAGTGTTAAATTTTTTTTCATTTGACAGTTAACAGTAATAGTGACTTTGAACCTACTTTAGAAACAATCTACATGGTATTTGATTTACATTTGTTAGTTTAGTGTCAAATTTAACATGGAGCGCAAAACGAACATTTTCGTCCGTACGGGCAAGAAAGCTTCTGAGGCTCACAAAAACTTATGTGAAGTTTATAGTGATGAATGCTTAACAGAACGCATTTATTAGAAACTAGATCAAATTCTCCTTATATACATATTTTAATGAGATGAATCCAAATTCAGAATCTCTTAATCTCGATCATTCATATATTTATCCAAAATCGTAAAAAATAGTAAAAAACTAGTAGAACATAGCCAAAAATATCTAAGCACACAAAAACAAGTAATCATTACTTTTGACCAGACCCATCGAGAGTTATGTATTTCAATGCGCTGATTCAAATCCGAAGTCCGTTTGGCCCGTACACCCCCAAAATTTTGAGTAAAATGCAAAAAACTGCTTCAATTGGCTAAAAATTGCAGTTTTTTGCAGTTTACTCAAAATTTTAGAGGTATATTGGGTAAACCGACCTCAAATTTGGATTCAGGGCATCAAAATACATAACCCTAGGTGGGTCTGGTCAAAAGTACTGACCACTTTTTTATTTTTGTGTGCCAGTGTTATTTAACTTACTTACAGTTTGATGCATTACACTAATTGATTTAAACACTTTTATTTATTTATTTATTTCACTCTACGTGAGAGATCACCTTGAATTTCACCAAGAGCCAGCTAAGTAGAGAACTCACTAACATCGTAATCTGGTCTGCTTATATGTGTAGGTGATAGATGATATAAGGACTTCTAGAGATGTCGAGAAAATTTTCACCTAGATACGCGATACGCGCATTCAAGGTCTTGGACTTGCTTATTCAATAGGTCTTTCTTGAGCGTTTGATCAAATTAACCATATTAAAAATATTTTTTCAAAAATATTTTCTAAAGCAATGATTTTACACATTTGGATTGGTGCTCTTTATTTAGTCAACCATGGTGTTCACCTACACTAAATCAGGGGATAAGTGTATTTTATTAATTCTATTAGTGCTAGCAGTAGTTATTACTGTAGCAAACGCGATAAATGAATGAAGCGGCCTCGATAGATTTGCTTAATCACCCGCGAGATACTTCTATCTCACGCGCGCGACCGTGAGATATTGAGTAAGCGTAGATATCCCAATAATCTTTAACACACAGCTAACTAGAGTTTTCTATCTACATTACCTTGAAATGACTGTATCGCCAAGGCCCAGATACTTCTCGAAGCTTCCGAATAGATTAAGCAACACATATATAAACTCCGAAACACTTCCTCACTTTAGTTACGACCGAGTCTGTTATTGTGAAGTGCCAACGCTCTAAGTCCGTACGCCCGGTGAATCTACGAGGTAAGCGCTATCGCTATCAGTATAAATAAATGTAATCGTCTTAAGAAATTTTATGAAAAGCGGGATTTTCGTATCGTTTCCAAATTGAATGGCAATTGATTTTAAACTTAACGAGCACCCCCGAAATTATTCATGTTGTTTAATTAAATTCCGTCCGATTTTAATTCCTTCAAACATATTTTCGATAAACATTAAATTTTATTTATTTTGTCCCGTCCCATCTCTTCACCTCTTTGCCTTGATATACTTTGAATAAAAGATTAATGTTTTCTCCATTTCGTGCCACGTGTAAGCAATATATGAGAGGAGGAATTGTTTTCGAACAATAAAAACAACTTAACGGAAGTGTTTCCTGTTGCTTTTACGCTTTATTTGTATTTATTTTTGTTATAAATAAAAAAAATATTTATTCTCCAGCCGAAACAGTGCTAAAAATCGTCGATTTGTTTCGAAACTAGTTGAAAAAATTGTACCTGTAAATGTGGCAGAGCTTTGTTGCTTCGCGTTGCCTCGGCAACCGGAAGGGTAATGAGTCGTATAAATTTGGCGTTTAACTTTTAAAGGGGTTGTTTATTTATTTCGCGCCGAGAAAGGCGAGAAGTTTATTTGTGCAAGTTTGAAAATTGATTTGAGAGTTTGCTCTGTTCGAAATAATTAATTTGACATCTATTTGCTTTAGATTCATACGACGAAGAGAGCGTTTTAGTAAAAAAGCCCCCTTTGTGCGATTTAATTAGTGAGAATTGAGATTGATTAATTTTTGATCAACTTTGATAATAAACTGTTTAAAACTAACAATGTAATCGGAATTGCGGCTTAAAATACTTTAAAATTTGTTCTTTATTGAGGAGGGAGTCGGGTCGAGTAATTTTATTTTTTAGAAAAATTAAATCTGGTAAATTTTTTATTTTTTGTAACATGCTTTTCCTTTCAAAATTAATCTCCGTTATTTGCTTTGTGCGTTTTGTACGTCAATGTCATCCACGACAACAAACGGACAAAGTTATCCCTCCGCTCCAAATATTTGCTGAGATCGCTATCTCGAAAAGCTGGGGGTTGAAATCTTAAATGTGCCAGAAAGACGTTCAGAGTTACATCTTTTTTTGTCGTTGCTTCTCATAACAAGTTTCATGTTTTAGAAAGATATAAAAAGAAAGACGTCCTTGTGGACGACGAAATTCGTAGAGCAAATCAATAGTTGAAGGACTTAACATTTTTGGGGTGGATGTAATCGTTTCGCACGTGCTTTATATACAAATTGCCTCGGCAATCTTTGATCTGTTGCAAAAATAAGCGCAAATTGAATCCCAAAATGGCGCGTTTGTTTTTACTGATTCTCTCGACGCTATCGTCGATTTTTTCGCTTTTTTCCTATTAGACAACGTTCTAAAGTTATTCGTTATTTTTTAAGTTAATTCGAAGCGCAAAAAATTGAAGTATTTACTCACCTTTCAAATGCTCTCCTTCAAAATTCGAAAATACGTGAGCACTGCACGGATTCTATTTATTTCTACTTCGAAAAACGCTTGAACGATATTTATTAAGAAACTTATAAACACTGATAAGAAATTACGAGCTAATTAGCAGTCGTAAAGACAAACAGCGCATTCAGAGAAATCCTCGATTCTTTTATTTTCGAAAAGCAATAGCGTGCGTGTTTTTCCCTGCGCCGTTTTAATTCAGAAATAAATAAACGGCTAGAAATTTGATAAAAACAAAAATACGTTTACAGGGCGCTTACTTTGAAATGTAAATTGATAACCTTTGACTTCAAAGAAACATAGTTGAATAAAATATACGTCGAGAGTTTAAAGAAAACGGAAAATTATGGCAATTTACAAATCTGGCTTTTCTTTTATCGTCGCACACCGCTCTCTTAGATTGAAACTAATTTTTCAATTTATTTTTTCGATGATCCTTATTCGATATATTTACCTTTTAAAAAAAACCGCAGCCTTCTCACGCAAAAAGCACAAACTTTTGTAAACGTCTCGTTTGTGTTCCTTTTGATATTGTGAACTTTGCAATGTTGTCGAGTTCCTTTTTAAAGTCTTTTCTAAAAGCTCGTTTATTCTTTCTCTGATTTAAAAATCAAGCAAAAATGTTGTATTACAAAATGTCTATTTAATGTCAGTTGTCACCGACTGCTCCTGAAAACTTTTAGTTTTTTAGAAAATAAATTAAAATCGGCATCGTTGCTTTTGGAAATTTGATAACATAATCACCGTGACATCATTTGCGTGAGCAGATTTACGACTAATCAAGAAAATAACTCAAAACAGAAAATTGTCGTTTAATATATTTCAATATTGCTTTTTTGAGAATGTTGATTGAGCATCTCTTGATTTCTTATTTTACCAAATAAAAGAAATACTAATTTTTTTGGTACTGAATGAGCCGTCTTTATTTTACGATCTTGTAGCACGGCATATTGTAATTTCAATTAGAAATTCCGTGGCAACTACGATTGAATTAAAAGTAATTGTCTTATTGCGTAATTGAGATTTTTTTAATTTGTTGTTGTCTCCTATTTGTTTTTTGAATACTTTTTATACGTAATTTAATTTAGTTTGTTTTATTTCTCTTTTATATTTTTTTTTGTAGAAGGGGTTTTTAGAAGCGTCTCACATCCTTTTATCGAATAGAACTTGGAAGAAGTGTAATTTTATTATTCCCAGGTTCTTTTTTATTTTTCTTTTAGATTTAAATTTGTTTATCTTTGTTAATTTAAAAAAGTAAATGAATAACTTGTTTTAAAATATTTCTGATTAAATAATTGGTAGGTATCTAAATAATATTTACGTTTAAAAATCAATTGTGATAACAAATGGTATATGTGTTTAAAAAACTTAAATTATTAAAAAAAATTGTGTTTACGTTCATCTAAATGCTTTGAAACTTTTGATCCAGCAATCAGTAAACAACGGGGCAAGTGTTTAATTCAATGTATTTTTTATACAATTGTGTTATACGTACTCTATAGACTCTTTAAATTTGTTTATGCCAAAATTTAGAGAAGTTTTAAAAATGCAAATGTCGGAGAATTCGTAGTTAAGAAAAGTAGAAATTAAAAAATTTGATTATACTATTTCCTTGGCTAGGTGATGCATTGTGTGTTGCCTGACGTGGCCGTGAATCAGAGCTCCAACAATTTTTATACAGACTATAAGTTTAGGGGAATTACCTGATTCCATAGAATAAGAAGTGAATTGGAAGAGAGAGAGGAGAGTAGTGTGTATCGAGACATCCAGCAATATTCACGGATGCGTCAGTCAAGGTAGCGAGTTTTGTATTGTAATTAGTGTAAGTGTTGTTTAAATTGTCGTGATAAACAAAAACGAAAACATTGAGTGAATCTAACAAATCGACACATACAACCATTTAATAGATGAAATTAATTCTAAAAGTTTTATTGTTATACCAACTATGAAAAATTCATTTTACTATGTGCATGTATTGAGTTGGCAAAAAAGTAATTTCGGTTTTCATACATCGATGAAGTTACAATTTTTTTGAAATACTTCGGTCAGTGTTAAAATTTTTTTCATTTGACAGTTAACAGTAGTAGTGACTTTGAACCTACTTTAGAAACAATCTACATGGTATTTGATTTACATTTGTTAGTTTAGTGTCAAATTTAACATGGAGCGCAAAACGAACATTTTCGTCCGTACGGGCAAGAAAGATTCTGAGGCTCACAAAGACTTATGTGAAGTTTATAGTGATGAATGCTTAACAGAACGCATTTATTAGAAACTAGATCAAATTCTCCTTATATACATATTTTAATGAGATGAATCCAAATTCAGAATCTCTTAATCTCGATCATTCGTATATTTATCTAAAATCGTAAAAAATAGTAAAAAAGGTAGTAGAACATAGCCAAAAATATCCAAGCACACAAAAACAAGTAGTCATTACTTTTGACTAGACCCATCGAGAGTTATGTATTTCAATGCGCTGATCCAAATCCGAAGTCCGTTTGGCCCGTACACCCCCAAAATTTTGAGTAAATTGCAAAAAACTGCTTCAATTGGCTAAAAATTGCAGTTTTTTGCAGTTTACTCAAAATTTTAGAGGTATATTGGGTAAACCGACCTCAAATTTGGATTCAGGGCATCAAAATACATAACCCTAGGTGGGTCTGGTCAAAAGTACTGACCACTTTTTTTATTTTTGTGTGCCAGTGTCATTTAACTTACTTACAGTTTGATGCATTACACTAATTGATTTAAACTCTTTTATTTATTTATTTATTTATTTCACTCGACGTGAGAGATCACCTTGAATTTTACCAAGAGCCAGCTGAGTGGAGAACTCACTAACATCGTAATCTGGTCTGCTTAAATGTGTAGGTGATAGATGATATAAGGACTTCTAGAGATGTCGAGAAAATTTTCACCTCGATACGCGATACGCGCATTCAAGGTCTTGGACTTGCTTATTCAATAGGTCTTTCTTGAGCGTTTGATCATATTAACCATATTAAAAATATTTTTTTTCAAAAAAATATTTTCTAAAGCAATGATTTTACACATTTGGGTTGGTGCTTCTTATTTAGTCAACCATGGTGTTCACCTACACAAAATCAGGGGATAAGTGTATTTTATTAATTCTATTAGTGCTAGCAGTAGTTATTACTGTAGCAAACGCGATAAATGAATGAAGCGGCCTCGATAGATTTGCTTAATCACCCGCGAGATACTTCTATCTCACGCGCGCGACCGTGAGATATTGAGTAAGCGTAGATATCCCAATAATCTTTAACACACAGCTAACTAGAGTTTTCTATCTACATTACCTTGAAATAACTTTATCGCCAAGGCCCAGATACTTCTCGAAGCTTCCGAATAGATTAAGCAACACATATATAAACTCCGAAACACTTCCTCACTTTAGTTACGACCGAGTCTGTTATTGTGAAGTGCCAACGCTCTAAGTCCGTACGCCCGGTGAATCTACGAGGTAAGCGCTATCGCTATCTGTATAAATAAATGTAAATAAATATACCAGTGACAATCGTTTAAATAAATATACGAGTGTAAATAAATTAGTTAGTGAATTAGAACCGTAAGTTAGTTAGTGAGTAAATAAATAATTGTTAAGTGCTAGTGTTTAAGTTATTGGTGAAGGAGAATTTGTTTATTATTTTGTGTTAATAAATCGTAATTGTAAATTTAGTGGCCAACTGTGTGTTATTATTCACAACCCGAGTACGAACCGCTTTTGCTCTCGTTGGAAATTGGATTTGGATTGGGAAATCCGTTACAATTGGTGTCAGGTGTGGGGTTGTGAATATTCGTGAGTGTTAAAAAAATAAATTAACGGATAGTTTGATTGTAACATTAAAAGTGAAATAAATAAAAATGTCTTTCGGAAAATTATTGAAAGAACTTAAAGTCGCCGAACTGAAGAGCGAGTTGGAAGAACGCGAGTTGGATATGTCCGGATTTAAAAGCCAATTGGTAAAACGGTTATTCGAGGCATTAGTAAATGAAGGAAAAAATCCGGAGGAATACAAATTTAACTATCCTGATGACATTAATACGGTGATGGGAAAAATGGAAGAAAGAATGTTAGAAAATTCTAAAGAAATGGAAGAAAGACTGTTAGAAAATTCTAAAGAAATGGAAAAAAGAATGTTAGAAAATTCTAAAAAAATGGAAGAACGAATGAAGGATATTCAGGAAAATTCCGCAAAAATGGAAGAAAGAATGTTGGGAAAGATTCAGGAAAGTTCCGGATTGAAACTAAATCCTAAAAAGTGCAATCTCTTTCAAAAGGAAGTTAAGTATCTGGGTCACATTGTTTCAAGCAAAGGCGTCGCCGTGGACGACAACAAAATAGAGGCAGTTCGTGATTGGCCAGTACCCAGGGACAAGCATGAAGTTAGAAGTTTTCTGGGTCTCTGTACCTACTATAGGCGTTATGTATCGGGTTTCGCCAATATAGCCAAGCCCTTGACACGCCTTACTGAAGAACTACGCAAGTTTCAATGGGACAGCAGTTGTCAAGAAGCTTTCCTTGAACTGAAAATGCTTTAACAAACGCCCCTGTGTTGAGTTACCCTCTACCACACGGAAGGTTCACTCTAGACACAGATGCCAGCAACGTGGGGATAGGAGCAGTCCTTTCTCAGGAGCAAGACGGACAGGAGAAAGTGATTGGCTATTTTAGTAAAACCCTGTCCAAACCAGAAAGGAACTACTGCGTTACTCGACGCGAACTTTTAGCTGTAATCAAGGCCGCAGAACACTTCTACAAATATTTGTATGGGCGAAGATTCTTGTTGCGAACTGATCACGCAGCATTACAGTGGTTATTGCATTTTAAAAAATCCAGAAGGGCAAGTCGCCAGATGGATCGAAAGGCTACAAGAGTTTGATTTCGAAACCCGCCATCGAGCTGGTACAGCTCATCGAAATGCAGATGCCCTATCTAGAAGACCTTGCCTGGACGACTGCAAACATTGTAATCGCGCTGAAGAGAAGGATGCTGTCATCAACAGGACAACCGTGGTGGATGAACACTGGAACGGAGATCAGCTGGCAAAAGATCAAGAGGATGACCCCGCATTGGGAATAGTGATACGGTGGAAGAAAGACGGGCAGAGACCTAGCTGGGAAGAGGTCGCCAAGTATTCCCCGGATGTGAAATCGTTATGGGCACAATGGAGTTCTCTTATCCTAGATGGAAACGTGTTGAAACGTGTTTTTAAAGGCTCCGATGGTCAGGAAGAAAGACGGCAGGTCTTGATTCCGAATGGAAGGATTTTCGAAATCCTGGAAGAAGTTCATGGTGGAACTTCGGGAGGGCATCTGGGAGCAGCAAAGACGCTGGAGAAAATAAGGGATCGTTTCTATTGGATGCGATGTAAAAAAGGATGTGAAGGAATGGTGCCAAAAATGTGCTGCGTGTGCAGCGGCGAATGGTCCTGGCAGAAAACCCAGAGCTCCAATGCGTCAGTACAACGTCGGTAGTCCATTTGAAAGAATCGCCATAGATGTAGCCGGTCCTTTTCCCCAAACCGACTTGGGAAATAAGTACATCATTGTAGTAATGGACTACTTCAGCAAATGGGTAGAAGCTTACGCTGTACCGAATCAAGAGGCCGTTACTGTGGCTGACGTGCTGGTAAAGGAATGGATTTGTCGATTTGGCGTACCCATGGAACTACACTCCGACCAGGGAAGAAATTTTGAGTCCGGAGTATTCCAAAATTTATGTAAATTGCTGTCTATCAGAAAACGCGAACTACTGCATTACACCCGCAGTCAGATGGCATGGTAGAGAGAATGAATCGGACAATCAACCGCCACCTAGCAAAAGTAGTCTCCGACCATCAAAGAGACTGGGACTCTTGTCTTCATTTGTTCCTGCTGGCTTACCGCTCAGCCGTCCACGAAACAACTGGTCAATCGCCGGCAAGCATTGTCATGGGACGAGAGTTACGATTACCCTGTGATCTAAAGTTCGGCTGCTTACCAGGGGAAGATGTTGCTGGGGAAGGTTATGTCGATAAATTGCGATCCAAAATGGACAGCATTCACCAACGGGTCCGGCACAACATCCAAGGAGCTAGCGACCGCATGAAAGAGTCCTACGACATTAGGGCTCACGAAGGAGGTTACCAAAAGGGCGCTTTAGTTTGGCTATACAATCCCCAGAGACGTCGTGGTTTAAGTCCAAAGTTGCAAACATCGTGGAGGGTCCCTACGAAGTGCTCGAACGAATTAACGACGTTGTATACCGAATAAGCAAACAACCGCGAGGAAAGCCCAAGGTGGTGCATTTCAATCGGCTCGCCCCTTATGCTGGTAACAACGACGCAGAAGTACGACCTGTAAAACGACACAAGAGGCCAGCGAGTCGTTTGAGAACTTTATGTCACTGTATTCGGGGAGCAGTAAAATTCGTCACGGGATAACCAGAGAGAAAACTGCGATCTCTTCCAAGTTCCCACCCACTATGCCTTAGCGTGTTCAGTAGCACAGGACTTAGAAATGCCAAATGGGGTTGCTTTGGTGTTCAGGAAGAAGTTCGGGGAAATCAAAACTTCCACGAACAGAGGGTATGCGTAGGGGACGCTATTCTACGCCGTTTAGAGAACGCAAACTCCTATATTTGGTGACCAAGTCAAAACATCAGACAAAATGCAGTACAGCGATATATGGACCGCCTTAAGGCAGTTAAGGGATGTGGTGACTTCCAACAACATCACAAAATTAGCCATCCCGAAGCTGGTTGCCAACTACGACGGACTCAACTGGAGAACTGTTCGAAATATGCTGGAGGTCCTCTTTGCGGGCACCAACGTAGAAATCCTGGTATGCTGTTACAATCTTCAGAAGACAATGGAGAAAACCGTCGATTGCTACTTCTTTCAAACATCGCATTGCAACCGGGGACAAAGTTGCCGATATCGACACAGCCAAGATGTACATTTCGGGACGAAATGGAGCTAAGAAGGGGGCAATGTAGCAAACGCGATAAATGAATGAAGCGGCCTCGATAGATTTGCTTAATCACCCGCGAGATACTTCTATCTCACGCGCGCGACCGTGAGATATTGAGTAAGCGTAGATATCCCAATAATCTTTCAACACACAGCTAACTAGAGTTTTCTATCTACTTTACCTTGAAATAACTGTATCGCCAAGGCCTAGATACTTCTCGAAGCTTCCGAATAGATTAAGCAACACATATATAAACTCCGAAACACTTCCTCACTTTAGTTACGACCGAGTCTGTTATTGTGAAGTGCCAACGCTCTAAGTCCGTACGCCCGGTAAATCTACGAGGTAAGCGCTATCGCTATCCGTATAAATAAATGTAAATAAATATACCAGTGACAATCGTTTAAATAAATATACGAGTGTAAATAAATTAGTTAGTGAATTAGAACCGTAAGTTAGTTAGTTAGTAAATAAATAATTGTTAAGTGCTAGTGTTTAAGTTATTGGTGAAGGAGAATTTGTTTATTATTTTGTGTTAATAAATCGTAATTGTAAATTTAGTGGCCAACTGTGTGTTATTATTCACAACCCGAGTACGAACCGCTTTTGCTCTCGTTGGAAATTGGATTTGGATTGGGAAATCCGTTACATTACTATAATGCTTTACTATTGATTAACAAGCAATGATATATAATCTTGCAATTTTTGTATGTCTATGATACCTTTGTAATTTCAACATATGAAAATCAATAAACGATTTATGACCTATTTTTAAAATTTGCAAAATGTCTATCTTCTCCGATAGTCAGATTATTTAATAATAATTGTATTTTAGATTAGACATGTTAAGTTATATCCAAAATAAGTAAATAGCAGATTTTGAATATCCAAAGACTTTTTTCTATTGGAAGCATTGGAAGTTTAATTATACGCGGCAGGTAGACTAAAAAAGCAATTATATTCACAATAGCTAAAAATTATCACATCGTAATAAAATGATATAACTTTTTTGCTGTTGGGAACCTATCAAAATTTGGGGCTACTGTGTCATCTGGCACTTGGAATAAGTGCTGCTCGGAGTGAGACAAGATAACCCTATTTTGAAGTTTCCTTGTTACGTAAAAACATTAGAAACGCATTTAAGTTACTGTAGGGTTATTTAAATATGTAAATCAGCTAGTTTATAGTTATGAAGTAGTTACATACGTACAGTGCAAAGACAAATTAACTTTCAGAATTTAATTTAATTTGTTATTTACTGAATCTAAGCGTAACTTTAACACAAATTGTCCCAGCAGGCTCGTCTTGATTTCAGTGCTTATACAGGTTCGCAACTTTATAAACTACTATAACTGGTCCTTCTACAGCAGAACCGCAAACCATAATGCTTATGGCAGATCGTGAGTACTTCTAAACTGTTTTTAGTCTTTTTGTTCCGCACTGAACAAAGATCTTTTCAACACTAACCCCGGTTGACAGTACTTAGTTCTAATATTGAATCTACTGAACCGGAAACCAAATAAATCTAAATTGAGAAATAGTTCAGAAGAAAAAGCGAACAGAAAACATTTCGCAAAAAAATTTTTTAAAATGAATAAAATCGAAGTAAAAATTATTGAAAGCAATTATGCAATATAATCTGACAGCTACATAATAAAAAAAACCGGTGCGCTTACTCATGCACGCGGGTTAGAAGTTATACTTCTTTAGTGTAACTAAATGAAACAAAGGGGCAGATGGATGAAGGAGGTAACTAACAGAAAATCAGATTTCCAAAATCGAGTTTAAAGTTTCTGGGTAATAACTTTTTACGAACTTTCCTTATTACAATAATAGTAATTGTATTAATTATACAAATTATAAATCTTTGTTTTTTGTTAGATATTAATAAGTCATAGAAACTGATTAAAGTTCTGAACAAACAGTTATCTCTTTCATTCGTATTAGGGAATACTATTTATTATAAGCGCAACACGGCGAGAAAAAGGCCGTTTATTAAACTCTAGTACAAAAACATAATTAAAAATTAATTTTAGATAAACACTTGTATCTAATCTCATAGTTTATTTTTCTGTTCTTCTATTACCTGCTGATAGAATCACTTGTATGAATCTTTTATATATTGTAACTGTGTTTTTAATTTGGAATTTCAAGGGTTTTAGTATATGGAAGACTCAAATGCATACTGCAAATCAAATATACCTTTTTAAAATTCCTCTTTTCTTCGCAATGTTGAACAGCTGGCTCGAAAAAGTTTTTCTAGAAATTGCCGTGGTTCGGAACCCACGTAAAACTGTAGGTCCTTTGATTCTTTAAAACACTACAACATTCACAAAAAAGATTCAAACGGGAAACTCGTATAAACCTGACTACAGGAACAAAAAGGCAATAAGAATAAGAATATAATTTGCCCAATTTTTTATCATATCAGTCAAATGATTAATTTTAGATTTCCTTATAATTTCCTGATATTCTTCTGGTAAGTAGGAAGAAAAGGGACAGCGGTAATGGTAGAAATCACATGAGTCGCAGAAATTTATGGATAGATCATTTGTTGAGAGAACCAGATGGAGTTTAACAATATAGGTATCGACCTCCTGTCACCCTGCAAACAGTCTCACAAGCAAAGGACACGATGTGGAAGATGGAGTTGCGCGATAAGACCTATAGGGGGAAAGTGGCATGAAACAGCCAAGTTTTGAAAAAGCCATTATCAATTACGCGGTAGTTTTCATACGAATCGTTTATGTTTTATTATTTTAAGATAGCAACACTAGCCAGATATCCCCCACAAAAATTTGACCGTTCACCGTCAATAAACGGCGCCGATACGACGTATTGAAGATTTTGTCGTCGAAAAGTAAGGTTTTGAGTTCAGTTTATTTGTTTTCTAACGCCTATACGTACAAAACTAATAATAATATGATTACACTATAATTTTATAGATATATTAGGCCTTCTAATAACGTATATATTTTGTAGACTAATCTTTGATTTCATAGTAATTTTCGAGATTTTGTTTCTTGAGAGAATATGTTTTGAAATAGCCGGTCTGCAGTGTAATGAAAAAGCCACCTTTTAATTGCATATAATGCAATAATAATTGTAGTAACAGCAATCAATAGTGGTACCGATGCAAAATTGTAATGGTTGGGCATATAAATCCTGTGGCGTAAAAGGGAAATTGCATTATTTTTGCTAAAAACGTTTTTAAGTTTTTGCAATGATTGATCTCAAACGTCAAATTTTTTGACAGTTTCTTAGATTTATGTAAGTAAATATTTTATGGAGAGTTTGCGTTATTTAAAACGTTTTATAATTATATAAGATCTAAAATTATAGCTTAAGATTATTATTAAATAATATCTTCGTTAATGTGCAGTTTTAATCTTGTAATAAGAACATGGCTTTTTCAAAACTTGGGTTGGCTGTTTCAATACCTATAGGTTATGAAAAAGCCAAATTTTATTTTTTTGTAAATGATTAGAAGTCGAAAAATATCGTTAATTTTGAAAAATGTTTTATGACATTACGTACATAAATGCATGAACAATTACAGATTTAAAAAAAATGATTTATTTATGTCCTTCTATATTATTTATCCCTTTTTTTAAAACTGGCTGTTTCATGCCACTTTCCCCCTACCATTCGATAGCTCCTTGAAAAACAAACTTATGGTGAAATTTTTAGGTGCAATGGGCCAAAGGTGCGCGACTTATGGGGCTTTCAAGTTAACCTAACCCAAGTCAAAACTAACTGTTTAATTTAGTTGCCCGTGGCTTTACCGAACGAGACCTACGCCATTTGATAGGGCATTAAAAAGTATTAAGAAACCGTTTTCAAATTTTGCCAAATGATTCGGGTTACGACAAGACAAGCTCCAGAAGTTTGTATTAATCTGTCAAAACTAATGTCCGCTATTATACACTGCGAATTGCGCTTTATATAATATGATGCGGTGTTCGAATGGAGAAGGTACTCGCTCTCTAACGTTTTTGCATTTTGTCGCCGCGGGTTCTAGTCCTCGAGTGAGCAAAGTGATTTTTCCAATTTTTTTTAAAAGAATTGTTTATTGTCGTTTATATAACGATTGTATGTTCTTTTCGACAAAAATAGGTATACTATACAGTGTAAAATTTTCGGAAAATATGTAAACTAAATTTAAAAATCAGGATAATAAAAGAATAAAAAAACATCTCGTCCACACACTGCAAATAATTTTGTCAGTATGTGTAACTATTGTTAATACAACCCTGTTAACTTTATTGCATGTAGATTTTACCACTTGGAATTTTTAAATTAATTTACATATTTTGCAGGGATTTTGCGTTTTATATACTTATTTTTGGTCGAAAAAGACGGCCAATTGTTGTATAAACGACAATAAACAATTCTCTTTCAAAAAAATTTGCAAAAATTGCTTTGCTCTCTAGAGGACTAAGAACTCGGGGCGACAAAATGCAAAAAGATTGGAGAGCGAGTGTGTTCTCCACTCGAACACCGTCTCATATTATATAGCGACCAATTCGCAGTGTATAATAGACGACACTAGTTTTGACAGATTAACACAAACTTCTAGGGCTTGTCTTGTCGTAACCCGAATCATTTGACAAAATTTGAAAACGGTTTCTAGAGTACTTTTTAATGCGCTATCAAATGGCGTAGGTCTCGTTCCGTAAAGTCACGGGCAATTAAACTAAACAGTTAGTTTTGACTTGGGTTAGGTTAACTTGAAAGTCCCATAAGTCGCGCACCTTTGGCCCATTGCACCTAAAACTTTCACCATAAGTTTGTTTTTCAAGGAGCTATCGAATGGTATAGGTCTTATCGTGCAACTCCATCTTCCACATCGTGTCCTTTGCTTGTCAGTATACACAAAAGTATCCAATCACATTTTGTTGAAAATTTTAAAACATTATATGGTATTGAATTAGGACCCCCAGAAATGCATTCTTGGGCACCACGCGTTCACACATTTGCATATGTTGACAAATATTTTTATGTGTTGAAATCGTGTTGAGATGTGTCTTGGGCTCACGTGGACACGTCTAGGGCACTAAATTAAGAAGGTGCGACTTTTCATTCTATAAACTGTCTTGTATTGTTTCTCGATCTGTGGGCATACTGTCGGCAACTTGTAGAATGCATTTCTGGAGGGCCTAACCCAATACTATATAAAGTTTTTGAAATATTCAGGAAATCATGATTGACCACTTCTCCAGAGGTTGTCTGCCCAAGAACAGGGACATAATACTTATATCGTTGAACTCCACTTGGCTATCTCTATAAATGGGCCTATTCATAAATTTATGCGGCTTAAGCGATTTCTATCATTATTGATTTCCTTTTCGTATCTTCGTAAATTTTTCTAGATTCTTCCAATATCGCAATCAAAATCCAAAAAGCTGTGACCAACTTCTAGAAATTTGTGATCTATTATTTTAACATCTTTTTTTTTAATATCATACACTGATACAGTAAAAAATTTAAAAATTTTTATTCTGACCAGTCCTAGGACTGGTAATATAGATCGATTCTAGCGATCTATATTATTATGTGAGAAATAGAGTTATTTTGAAATGGTGGGTTGTATTCTTTAAAAGTTAATAAAGTATTGGGAATTTCTTTACTTCCACGATTGGCAACATATTGTAACGGGCACGGTGATCGAGTGTAGAGCCGTGATAGATGTACATTAATCAAGCGCGAGATACTCATGCGACCATGAGATATTGAGTAAGCGGATATATCTCAATATCTCTTAAGCCACGACTAACTAGAGGTTTCTAGCTAAGTTACCTTGAATTGGCCATATCTCTGTAGAGCAGATTTATCTCGAATACTCTAGTAGCCAGATAACAGATACCACAACACATATATAAACTACGCGGTACTTCTACACAGCAGTCTAAGTCAACAGTTGTACGTGAATGTCAATGTTCTTAACTCCGCTCGGTGAATTTACAAGGTGAGCGCTAGCGCTATTGGTATAGATGTAAACAACATACGAGTGTCAATCGTTTAAATAAATATACGAGTGTAAATAAATTAGTTAGTGTATTAGAACCGTAAGTTAGTTAGTTAGTAAATAAATCATTGTTAAGTGCTAGTGTTTAAGTTATTGGTGAAGGAGAATTTGTTTATTATTTTGTGTTAATAAATTGTAATTGTAAAATAAGTGGCCAACTGTGTGTTATTCACAACCCGAGTACGAACCGCTTTTGCTCTCATTGGATTTGGATTGGGAAATCCGTTACAATATCATCTGTTCATGTAAAAAAAATTAATTTTTTTAAATTATCATATTTGCCTAATTTGTACATCTATCTCTGTCACCATTACTGTGCTAGATGATATGCATATTCCCATTGGGTATATCATTACCACGTTCACAGTCTGGGCCCCTTATTAGTTAACCTGGTCTGTATAAAAAATATACATTTAATTTTCTTACCCGGCTAAGTAAATACTGTCTAATTTTCGTTAGATGTGCGCGCGCAACCTGGTTTTCCTACTAAAATTTTACTCTTAATGCACCAAAAGAAGTATAACTGCAAAAATACTAATCCCACGAAAAAAGTAAAAGGCATTAGTTCTATTCACAAAAATTTACTTGTCATAATTGGAATGAAAAAATAACATTTTTAAACATATTCTCCTTCAATTCTATGTGTGCGGTAAAGTAATCGACCAACAAATCTCGCAAATTGCTTAAAATTAATCGAATCTCTCGCCTGGAATCTCTAAAATGGCACAATTTCCATCGTCCACGTATTAGCGGGGTTAATTTTAAGGGTGGATGCTTTAAATTTCCTGTTAAACTAAACATTAGTCGCGTTTCGTAAATATTTTACCCCCTACATGCATTTAAACTGACTTTACTTTACCTAAGGGTAGTTTATAGATTACACGTCCGTTTCTTTAAAATATCTTCATCCTCTTTATAGTACAGACTGCATTATTACAGGGGAGTTAGTTAAAAGGGGATGATTTATAAACCGCACTAAAACTTCGATATTTACGAACATCCCCTAACTTTAATGTCGCCGTTATTGTTGTTGTTATTATTATTTGCAGGTGTGAAATTTATGGGGCAATTTTGGTTTTAATAATTTTGTCGCATCGTGTTTTAGCCCTAAAACCACAATTTAAATAAAGAGCTGTAATTGAGAGATCTGATTGGTTTATTCACGGCGTAACCAACGAACTGACCAATTAAAATTTTTATTTCCGATTTGATTAAAGCGCGGTATTAAAGCGCGATTACCAAAAATTGTGGTACTAAGGTAGATAATGTAGCAAAAAAAAGATTTTCTGCATCGGAAACTTGACTTTATTTAAATCCAATGAAATATTAATAAATAATTTCGGACGTTCGCAAATATTTGCGCGAAAACTTACTCGAAGGTTTTTCGTTTTTGTTTCCGACTCGAAAGAGAAAGTAATAACTAAATATTTGCCCTTCTGGAAGTGGAGGAAGATTTAAAGTTGAATAAATATTAAAATTCCGATCTCAGTGAAAGCTCAATAAGGTGACATGAGACAAATTTTATTTCTTTTTTCGTTAGTACACGAAATTTCGACGAAAACGTGCGTTTCCTTTTCAATATCTTTTTTCGCAAAAAAAAAAAGGACAGAAGTTAGAAGGATTTGCTTTACGTGTAAAAGATCTCCTACAACCCTAGAAAATTATCGAAGTAAATTTAAGCAATTCGCACGGATTCTTTTCGGAGTCGACTTAAAATTTAAATTTGCCATTTTTTTATTATTGTGTTTGCATTTATTATTTTCTTCTCAAAACTCGCTTTGATCTGTATAGTTTAATTATGTGAGGGTGTTTTGTAAATAAATAATTGCGTTGCTTTTAAATTTGTTCCTCGAAGTAGAAGGTTTCATAAGATTCGTTAAGAAAAATATGCGAAATGGTTAAATTGCGTTGTACAAATTTTTTGGAAAATGAACGTTCCTTATTTTAGAGCTAATCTGGTTTATGTATAAGATTAGATTTTATCCCTGTTTAACTGTTTTATACATATACAGTGAAAGCTGTCTTTGCAGACAGATCTAATGACCGGACATCTCCTTTGACTGGACAAAATTTATAGAACCAAATTTTTGATTATGGTTCTACATGTGAATTACGATCTAATAACCGGACGCTCCAGTAAGCGATTCTGGACACAAAATTTCTTCATTTTGTATTCTGTAAATTTCCGACAGACGGACATATTAACATTTAATAACTTTAATAAATTATTATAAAAGAAATAAACATTTCTAACTTTGATTCCAAAGACGATTTGCTACTATCAACACTTGCGAGTTTGTTAAGAAATTTCAAAGTATTAAAACAAGCAGATAGTAATGTTGTAGAAGATTTTTTAGTTATAGACCTAAATATTGCCACAGAAAATTATTATTTTGATATTCAAGTAGGTATATCTCTCAAGTACCAATGATACGTAGTGGAAAATCAAGTAGACTCTAATGAAGAAGTGTCGGATACTGAACATTGCAATGAAATAAATTCATACAATGAAGCATTAAAATTAGTTTACAAATTAAAAATATTTGTAAGAGATGATTTTACTGCATTTCAGCATATAAAAATTTAGAAATTCACTTTCAAAATCAACTTTTACGGTAAAGAAATGTACGATTACGTCAGTACAATATAATGGATTTTGTTCAATTAAAAAAAACACAAACATTATTCTTGTTTTTTTTACTTCATATTTTACATACCTACACAGTAAAAAATTTCGGTGTAAAGTTGGACCCAGCGACTTTTACACGGCCGTGTGAGTGTGAAATTTTGGTGTGAAATTGCCTTCGTGTAAAATTTTCACTTGAATAAATTTCACACGGTGTATTTTACTGTGTTTTACACCGTTTTGTGTTATTATTTATAATTTATCCAATTAAATTACTATTAGTGGTGTCTAATCTATGAAAATATATTATTTGGCGCAATATTCAAACGACTAGTTATAGACTTATAATATATTTAAAAATAAATGAATAAATTATAAAAATATCGTATGAGCCCGAAACTACACAATCAAATTATATTTATTGATAAAAAATTATCATGAACTGCATTTACACGCAGTATGGTATAAAATTAAGGATTCACACCGTTCAGAATTTTATACTACACTTAGTACGATTTTTACACCGTACGTGTTAAAAATCATATTCTCGTTAGAAAATTTGCAACAAGAATGTAAACATTCATGTTGTTACAGGCCCAGGAAATCTATTAAATACAATAAAATAATTGAAAATTTATCTAATTATACGGTGGATCCTATGTTAGAGAGTATTGATAAAAATGAAAATGTTTGTAATGTTAAACATTTAACGTATGGTCATCAATATAAAAATAAATATTTTATTACTGTTAGAGACGAAAATGAGTTACCAGTTTTTGCTCAGATTCGTTCTTTATTTGTTTATAATAATATTCCATTTGCTGTTTGTGCGCCGTGGGAGACTGTGGATTTTGAAAATACATTCAATGCCTATTTAATTAAACAAAATAATACAGAATCTATCTTTATCGTAAATTTATCATCGTTAAGCCATGAAGAACCTTATGAAAGCCACAGGAGTATAGTTTGTAAATATGTAATAATTGTTTCATAATAAATAATAACGGTAGAGGGTATACACTCTTTTACGATCCCGGTGAAAGACAGGTGTACTTCATGGATGCGACCATGCCCACGCGAGCCTTGATTCCTCCTCAAACCATTATCGAGAGGGAATCAAGTCCTGACCTAAATCCTTTCAATACCTTATTCCTCATCCTATCCTAAAACCATCTTCCAACCCTTCTAGCCAGCGTGGAAGATTACGGCTAAAAAACCCTCAAACATGGCGAGTTTTAAAACAAATAGATAGATACCCCAGGTGGGCAGTAGAGCAAGTGTTAAATCCCACACCCCCAAAAGGGTTTGCGTCGTGGATTCTGGGGGAGGCAAAATTCGCATAAACCACTAAACAGAAAACACAAAAATGTCAAGCTCCATATAGCCATGTATAATATACAAACGATGAGTTCTATAGAACATCAACTAGAACTAGAAGAAAAACTGAAAAACATTAAATGGGACATTCTTGGCCTTAGCGAAACAAGATTAGCAGGTGAGACATGCACAACTTTAAAGTCCGGGCATGTACTATTCCAAACCAACAGTGAAGAGAGAACACATATAGGCGGCGTAGGTATTCTAATTCACAAAAATAAAAAACACATGATTACCAAAACGAAATGGATATCACCAAGAGTAATCTATACTGTCCTGCAGATAAACAAAAGATACAAACTTCAAGTGATCCAGATATACGCTCCCACCAGTACATCTGAAGTAGAGGAGGTCGAACAACTTTACGAAGATATTTCACTAGCACGAAAATTAGAAAAAACAAAATTTTCCTTAATAATGGGCGACTTCAACGCTAAAGTAGGAAGCCTAAATGAAAATGACAATATACCCAACAGGGGAAAATTTGGTCTTGGTCTCATAAACGAAAGAGGAAATATGCTAATGAACTATATACAAAGTGAAAATCTCTATTGTATGAATACATTCTTTCGTAAACCCCTACAAAGAAGATGGACATGGAGAAGCCCAGACGGCAAAACGAAGAACGAGATAGATTATGTCGTATCAAACAAAAAATATATTATAAAAGACGTCACAGTTTTGAACAAATTCAACACAGGCAGTGACCATAGACTCGTAAGGGCAAAAGTAGAAATAGATATAAGAGCAGAAAGAAACGAACTCACAAGACCAAAAAGATTTCCTACCAATGAACAATTGAAAGAACATATGAACACATACCAAAGAGAACTAGATGAAAATCTATCACAAACAGAGGAACTAAAGAAAATGGCAATTAACATATTGGAAGAAAAAATAAAGAATAGTATATAAACCGTAAATAAGAAGATATGCGGAAATGGTAAAAGAAAGAAAACATCATGGATCACAGAAGAAACACAGAAGCTACTCACAAAGAGAAGAAACACCGAAAAAGACACACCAGAATACTTAGAGATAAATAAAGTCATAAAGAAGAAAATTAGGAAAGACTTAAGAAATCAAAACACACAAAGAATAAAAGAGGTCATCGAAAACAACAAAAACATGAAAGTATTAAAAAAGGAAATGGCAAGAGGAAAAGTGAGAGTATACCAACTGAAGAACGAAAATGGAGAAATAAAATACGAAAACAAAGACTTGGTCGAAATTGTTGAAAAATACTATAGAGAACTCTATTCATCAATCAACCCTCAACCACTAAATATACGTTCCCAGAAAATAACGAATGTCGGATCAGAAGAGATACCGGACATTACAACAAATGAAATAAAATACGCTTTGACACAGATGAAAAACGGAAGAGCACCAGGAGAACATGATATCACCACTGAGATGCTAAAACTAGGAGGAGCGGCCACAATGAAAGTTATGAAAATTCTACTAAACAAATGCCTAAGTGAAAACAAAATACCTGAAGGCTGGCAAAACGCTCAAGTTACTATAATATATAAAAAAGGGAATAAACTAAATCTAAACAACTACCGACCCATAAATCTCCTTCCACACCCGTACAAATTGTTTACAAAAAGTATGACAAATCGTCTGACAAACAAACTAGACGAATACCAGCCGCCGGAACAGGCAGGTTTCCGCAAAGGATACAGCACAGTGGAGCATATCCAGACAATGCGCACACTAATAGAAAAGTGCAGGGAATACAACATCCCACTATATCTAGCTTTTGTGGATTATAACAAAGCGTTCGATTCGATAGAGCTTTGGGCAATTTTTACAGCCATGGATAGAGCAAGAATTGACTCTAGGTATAGAAACACCTTGAAATATATATATGATAGCGCCACAATGCAAATCAAAATCACAGAAGACCTCACAACAAACAAAATAAGGATCAAGCGGGGAGTGAGACAGGGAGATACAATCTCTCCAAAATTGTTTACCCTTGCTCTCGAGAAAGCATTTAAAAAACTAGACTGGGAAAGAAAAGGTATAAACATCGATGGCCAACATCTAAATCATCTTAGCTTTGCAGACGACATCGTACTCATCAGCACCATTCCTGAAGAACTACAAGAGATGCTAAACGAACTTAAAGTAGTATCTGAAGAAATAGGACTCTCCATGAACATAGAAAAAACAAAAATCATGTCCCCAGAAAACATTAAGATAGAAGTTGGAAATGACACACTGGAAAATGTACAAGAATACATATACTTAGGCCATACATTGAAACTATGCATAGAGAACCAGACTGCCGAAATAACTAGAAGAATCCGGCTAACATGGGCAGCTACCGGAAAATTAGGATTTATAATCAAAAACCCCAAAATACCAATAAACTTGAAGAAAGAGGTATTTAATATGTGTATATTACCGGTACTAACATATGGAACCGAGACAATGGCACTAACTATCAAATCAGAAACAAGATTAAAAACAACTCAAAGAGCAATAGAGCGTACCATGCTGGGAATAAGCCTAAAGGATATAGTGAAAAATGAAGAAATTAGAAGAAAAACGAAAGTAGAAGACGTAGTAGAAAGAATTGCAAAAGCAAAGTGGAGATGGGCGGGCCACAGCGAGACAGGAGGAGGAAAAATGGTCAAAACAAACCCTAACGTGGAGGCCGAGAATGTCCAAGCGGAGCGTAGGAAGACCACCTAGACGATGGGTAGATGACATTAAAGAGAGTGCTGGGAAGAATTGGTTACAAACCGCGCAAAATCGAGACGAGTGGAAGATAAGAGAGGAGGCATATGTCCAGGAGTGGACGACTAAATGCTGAGAAAGAAGAAGAAGAAGAGAATAAATAATTATTAAAATCTTAAAAGTAATTGATTGTAAATATATTTTCATAGATTAGAAACCACTAATAGTCGTTTAATTGGTTAAATTATAAATAATAACACGGAACGGTGTAAAACAGTAAATTACACCGTATGAAATTTACTAAAGTGAAAATTTTACATGAAGGCAATTTCACACCAAAATTTCACACTCACACGGCCGTGTAAAAGTCGCCGGGTCCAACTTTACACCGAAATTTTTTACTGTGTATTAGAAAATTTTTCAATATATACTTACATCTATTCCAATACTTTAAATAAAAATATTTTAAATTCTATTTTCTGTGCATGTAAATATACTCGCTATCTAATAAGCGGACATCTCTAATAACCGGACAAAAATATCCCGACCGTGAGTGTCCGCTTAACAGAGCTTTCACTGTATTTCTTTCTGACAAATAATTTAAATAGTTATAAAATCAACTCTAAATAATTGTTGATTCTTATTAATTTATCTTGTTCATTAACATTTATAAAAAGCAACCTGTTGAATTTTTTTTCAATTTGCGTCGTGTTTTTTTGGAACGTAACCCCGACGCAAAGTGAGGTATTGGTGTATATTGACTACATAAAAATGTATAATATAAGAAGAGTACCTAATGCGATTTATGCATATTTTTTTGTATCAATTAATTTTTGGTATATTTTAATTGGGTAAGTTTTTATTTAAAATTTTTTGAATAATGACTATTTTGTAAATAGTTCTTATATATTATTACTATAAAAAATGAAGATTTTTATTAAGGACATCTATCCCAAGCGATATATTACGCAGTGGGGCATATACCCCAGGCTTTAGGCATCTATATTCTTTTATACTCGTTTTAGTATCTGTAATTATGTTGCTCAAGATGGTATTTTTTTAGACAACCCTAGTAATTACAATTTATTATAAACTAAACTATTTTCTCACCAAAAATTATGACTTAGGGTTTAATAGTTTTGACAATATAGCAATACCTTGAAATGTAGGTCTTCTATTCTGAGTTTACCTTACGTAAAAATGTTTTCACAAAACCGAGTTCATAACAATCATTTATACGTAGGTATATACAAAAACCGTGTAGTTCAGTCACAGCAAATAGTTTTAATATTGTGTATATCCATGTCAATTCTGTTGTCCTTATTGGATGTAGATTTTACCACTAAGAATTTTTAAATTTAGCTCGCTTATTTTCCGTGTATTTTTTGCTTCAGGGCGCTTTAAATCCAAAGTTTTTTTTTGTCGATTGTGAAACATTTATATTAGTTGCACTAGCTGTATTATTCTGATTTCATGAATTCACAAAACTTTGTATCAAACAAATAATTTTTCTTGATTTTATTTAATCCATCATTACATTTATACGTCAGTAGTTTGAATAACTTTACTAAAATAGATTTACACAAAATAATCTTTCAAATGCCGTTACGAAAATTTAAAAGAAAAACAAATGTCAATTTTTTGTAAACGCCTAAGAAAAAACGCGAGAAAGAGGAAAAAGAAAAGTATTCGATTTCATTTAAAGAGAAGCATCTTGTTTTTAAATTCGAAGAATCTATCAAATGTCAAATATTATGGAGTAACTTCTTAGTGAAAATGCAGACGGAAAAGAATACAAGAATTTTCCGATCGCATTTTCATCTCGACTTTCTACTTTATCACGTACAGGACTCCCGCCAAGTAAGCCGATCCTCTCCTACATATGAATATCTGATTTAAATAAAATATAAGGGGGCTAAGGGGAAAAGGACGTGGTGGAAATGCATTTTTCTGTTTCACTACGTGAAATATTTTTATTAACTTAAATCTTGCGTGGAAAATTCGCTTCTTTATGACTCTTTCCTTCGAAAATGCTACTCTAAAATATTTTGGAAAGCAAAGCATGATGAGACCATTTCGTTTTTCGCCCCTTTTTCAATTTCGCACGTTGTCTATTAAGCTTTTTAAGTTTTGGATGTCAATAATTAATTCTGATGTTGATTGAATTTCGTTTATGATCTAGCTTCTGTTCAATTTGTTTAAACAAAACAGAAGCTAAACAATTTCGACCTATTGGCAGCGTTCGATTATTAAATTCCATTCGCAAAACCGGAGGCGAAATTTAATTACACACGAAATCGCAACAAATACGTCGCTCGTGTTTTTTACTATTCAGTCGGACCAATGGAAGTTTAAAATTTCGGGACAAGAAATAGAAACAAACGAGAAAAAAAAGTGGTCTTAAAATAACGATAGTGCAAAAACGTTTTACGCCTTTCTTGGCATATGAGCGTTGCTCTTAATCCGACATTGTATTTTACGATCCGACTAAAGAGATTGAACTCTACAAAATGGCTGACCGCACTTAATCTTTATTAAATGTATGCTTTTCTATTCAACTACCCTTTAAACGATTAACTTCACGCGATTTAAACGATTACAACCCTGTCTGGTTGCTCCGAGTTTGTTGCTTCCTTTTTTTCCCATTTAAAAAGAGCGCCTTACCGTTAAATGCCGATTGGTCACTGACTTAAGTAACCATAGTTACGTGATTAATTAGCCAATTAAAAGTCAAGATCAAGGGCGTTTTATTTAAAAGATATGAAATGAGTTTAGCTGCATTTTACGACGCGTTTGTATGTTACAAAACGAGTTACAAAACGAAATAAATCGAAAGGGTTGTTTCGGAAGGTAGTTCGCACCCCATCCCTTTTCTTATCAGCAACAAACTAGAGACGAACAACTACAATGCTATCTTTATAAAATATCTGGCGTTGCACCCTTGCTTTCTGATAGCGTCGCATGCGCTCTTCTGAAAGCTTGGAAAAGCGCTGGGGTGTCGTCGCGACGCTCGTCGTCAGTTGTAGGAGTAACGACGCCGCTATAAGCTCCTGCTGTTTCGCGACTGCAAAACTATGCACGTGCTACGAGTTCGGAGAACTTACTTTTTAAAGTAGTGGGCGACTTTTACGTTATTTTGGGGTTGTTTTGATTTGTAATTTTTTACACAATTGCGGGGGTGAGTGGAGGGCTCTATTAAGATGTGTTAAGTGTTGAGAGTGGGAATTAGTGGCAAAGCTCGTAATTCGGTAAGTTTCCTTTAAAAAAAATTCTCGTACTTTGTACGCAATTTTGAAACGGAGATTTTACTTTTGACGTGAAAGAAGGTTCTCATGGGGCGTTTTTCACATAATGCGAGTTCATCCAAGTGAAAAGAGACTTCGCCCCCAATTTTATATTAAAATGGGATTACATCTCGTAAGTGCTTTTATGTATAAAAGTTTCAATGAAAAACTAGGAGAAACTTTCTGAAAGTATGCGAAAGTTTTCCTTAAACTTTCCAGAGATAGATATAATCTTTGTACGTAAAAATTACTTCCACAACTGCGTTATTTGTTTTCACACGAGCGGTTAGTGTATTAAATTTTAAATTAAACATTTGCCGCTTGTAGAGAAAAAAAGAACACGAGAGATATAAAGAAGGAAAAAAAATTCAAGAACTTTAACTTTAACTTCATACGACCCCAATATCGGTTTTGGGTGTGTAACTTTTTTTCTCGATCGTCCAACAAAGGAAAACCTTTATTGAAATTCTGATGTTGCAAAATTCTCTGGTTTTTCCTTCACCGACGAGACTTTTTCCCAGAGGAATCGTTTTCGTGCATAAGAATAAATATTAAGTACGCCACTGAATTTTTATTAGTTTCTTGGTATAATTTTATTTTTTTAAATAAAAAACCAAATATCTATCGGGGATTGCCGCCGTTTTAATTTGCCGAACTTGTTGAAAAGCCAGAAAGATAAAACGAAACGTTTTCAAAAACTTTTCCGGAATTTCTTTTAGAAAAAAGCAACACAAAAGGAAAACACTTAAAATCAGAATAAAAAAAGGACTTATAAAGATTATCTGGCTAATAATTTAAGGGAACAACCCTCTTACTATAAAACTGTCGAAAATTATTGTTCGTCTGCGGGTTTTCTATGCCTTCCTTGCTCGAAATTCTTCATTGCGATTTCTTACCACAAATTTTATTTCCAAAACTATTATTTCGTGATTTTTACAATCGGTTTAAATTCGCGCTGAAAATAATTACCAATTTTTTTTAATGATTGAATTAATTTTTTTGGAAATAAATTGTCGCATTAAGAACCGCTTTGAAAAATTTAATATCAAAATGAGAATAATTTTAAATAAATTTATCTACTTTTTTTTTAAACGACTTGATAAACATTTACATTACTTACTTTTTGTAGTATGTGGTTGAATTTTAAGATTTGGCAATGTTTTAAAAAATAGATTTTCTGCATAAGTGTACCCAATTGATTCTTATTTTAAACAATTGCAATTTTACCAGAATTGTAAATTGATCAAAACTTTTAATTGATAATTGAACGTTTGCCTGAAAATAGAAAGTTTAATTATTGAATAAAATAAAAAAAGAGAATTGCCACATTTTGTTCTTGCGTATATTCAAAATTGTTTATTTTTCATGTAAATACAGTCGAATCTCGATAAGTCGAAATCGAAGAGAAACTAAAAATAATTTGAGTTATCAAAAAAAGTCGAGTTAAATACTTTTCTGTGTATATGTATATCATATCTACATTTACCATCCTTTATACAAAATAACCAAAATTTGTAAAAAATTATTAACATTATTTATTGTTATTAAGTATTTAGGTAATATGGTTATTTAAATCTTATTTATTGTTGGATTGAAAGTAATCTAAAATTGTCTTTTGCTTTATTGGTCCAAAATGTTGGGTTTCTACAAATTTTTCTAATGATTTTCCAAAACCAGAATATTTTTACTACGTGTATACCAAAACCATACAATCATAGCTTTCTCCAAGTTGGAAAAAGGACACTCCTTTAGCCTTTTTTTAATTTTTGTTTACACCCTTTGTTGATCGGTAAATAATTTTAGAAAAAGTATTTAATTTTTTTAGATTTTTTGTTACACACTGTTATAAACTATAAATAAAAAAAAATACATTTGATCGTACTCCTGCTCGACGAATAACGACCAGAACGAAAACAAAAAGGCAAAAATACACCCTTTTCCGGTAAAGTAAACGATAAAACCATCTTAAATTTCACAACTGTTGAGAAAGCATTTAAAAATAAATTAGTATTTAAATCCAATTAAAGTGCTGACGTCAAAACATCAAAGTCTTGTTTCAACCTTTTTATCCTATTTTACAATAGCCATTTTGACCAGCAATAACACCGAACAAACCCGTTCTTTAATTCCACCAGATATTGTACTTTTATGAAAAGTTGTAAAATTTAACTTCGAGTTATTGAAATATTTACTAATGGAAACTTGAATTTAGGAAATTGTAAAACGCTTCGAGTTATCAAAATTCGAGTTGTCGATATAAAAATATTAACGTTTAAATAGGGAAGTTCTAGGCAAACAGGCTCGAGTTCGAGTTATCAAAAATTCGACTTATCGAGGTTCGACTGTATAACATTGAGCTGTCATTTATTTCATAAAAAGAAAACAAATTTTTTGACCGATTCTGAAGCGAGATATTGTTAATTAAAGTGGACCTAATTAACATGAAATACGTCAGAGATGTACATGAAAAAAAATATACAGTAAAACTTCTTTTCAACGAACAGTCGCGGGACCAACGATATTATCTCTTGTAGAGGGCTGTACGTTAAGAGAGGTTTTATTGTACCTTGGAAAGTTTTTTCTGGAAAAAATAAAATAGTTGGCCATTGAATATGTTAAACTTTTTGTACTTATTGTCGACCTGTACTTTTCCTTCGATTTTCAGGAATGAACTACCTTAAGGTGAAGTTTTATTTATATTTTTAATAAAATTGTGATCTACATGTATTATTCTCTTTAATTTTAGAATAAAGAATACTATTCCATTAAACTTATAAAATATATTTTTAAGATCCAGTAATTCATGTTAAAAAGAAACTCAAAAAATAATACATTACAAACAGTTTCAATTTTAACTGAAAGAAATTGCAATATGAATGTTCTCAATCTAAAGGTAGCGCTTTGTCCTTTGTAGATTTCATATTTATTTAATTGAAAAATAAAGTTCATATACTCACAATTAATAAATAAAAAGAATTCTTTATAAAATACAGAGAATAGTTTTTAATAAAATACTACTTACAATTAATTATCTGGAAAAGCACGCAATATATTTACATTATAAGCTCGATACTTGTTTCGAAATAATTATTTTTAATCAAAATTTTATGACTTATTATATACACCCGATGCGTTTGATTATGCATGGCTTCAAAATAACACGATAGTAAATTAACTATATGTATCTAGTAAATAAAACATTGTAATTTTTGCTGTTTTTCTTAGAGTTCTTTTACTTTTCTATTATGATTATTAAAAAACAATAGCAATTGTTCATTATGAGTCAATGAGAACTTCTTTTCTGATATAAAAAAATTAAAATAATACACTTATGTACGTACATACGTATTTAGTAGTTAAATTGTTATGGGTCATTCCATATGAAATCAACAAATTTGAATTAAAAAGTGTGCCGCATGATTTTTAATTTTAATCAAAAAAATTGTAGATGTTCTTTGTGGTACCAGAAACTTTAAACCACCATCATTTATTTCTTTTATTGTATAACTTCTGAACAGTGCCTATCCGAAGTCAAAAATTCGGCTAATTTCATACTTGTACATAATCGGCTGTAGCTTTTTATTTAGAACAGGTATTGAAATGGTACTTTTTTTATTTGAAAGGGACATAAATGTGCATTTTATATAATACAATAAAATTGAACTAAAACAATTAGGAACACGATAGTGACCATCCGACATTTCCACAATTTTTTTGCATTTTTACGATATTTGATTGGACGCTCTGTCAACCCTGTTGCATATTAAGGGTTGATTTTTTTTTACAATAAAGTACTAACCCTGATGATATCGTGACATAATTATAATTGTCCTAGAATAAAACCTACAAAAAAAAAATAGTAAACATTGACAATTTTGAAAAAAGCTCAAATTTGACCCTAAAAAAACCCATGTGGAGGAAAAAATAACAATCTGAAATTTTCAGGAAATATAGTCTATATCTTCGTTAATTATGTCCAATTAGTGCCGTTCTGTTATTTTCACCTCTTTAGGAAATATGATTTTTTTAAACGTCGTACTTTTACAAATAAATAAGAAAATAATCTGGGAGTTTGATAATTTATAGAAGTTTTATAACTTATTTAAACTATTCGAATTCTGTCAATTTATGAAAAAAATTATGAATAAAAATAAAAATTTTCAAATTCTGGTATTTATAAAAAAAAAAAAAATATGTAGAAATTATTTGTTTTTCATTACAAACTTTTACTATCTTGAGATTTTCTGAGCTAGAATATCGTCGCATTTTTAATTTATTATTTGAGATGGGGACAAAACGATGATAGGATCGTGTGTTTTTTATTGTTATTATATTATTTTTAATAAATAAAAAAATTTGAAAATTTTGATTTTGATTTTATTATTTTTTTCATAAATTGACATAATTCTAATAGTTTAAATAAGTTATACAACTTCTATAAATTGTCAAACTCCCAGATTATTTTCTTATTTATTTGTAAAAGTAGGACGTTTAAAAAAATCATATTTCTTAAAGAAGTGAAAATAACAGAACGGCACTAATTGGACATAATTAACAAAGATATAGACTATATTTCCTGAAAATTTCAGATTGTTATTTTTTCCTCCGCATGGGTTTTTTTAGGGTCAAAGTTGAGCTTTTTTCAAAATTATCAATGTTCACCATTTTTTTTTCGTAGAAGATTTTATTCTAAGACAATTATAATTATGTCACGATATCACATGGGTTAGTACTATATTGTAAAAAAAATCTACCCTTAATATGCAAAAGGGTTGACACAGCGCCGAATCAAATATCGTAAAAATGAGAAAAAATTGTGGAAATGTCGGATGGTCACTGTCTTGTTCCTAATTGTTTTAGTTTAATTTTATTGTATTATATAAAATGCACATTTATGACCCTTTCAAATAAAAAAACAACCATTTCGATACCTGTTCTAAATAAAAAGCTAGAGCCCATTATGTACAAGTATGAAATTGACCCAATTTTTGATTTCAGAAGGGCACTGATCAAAAGTTATACAATAAAAAAAATAAATGGTGGTGGTATAGCATTTCTGGCACCACAAAGATCTACTCCAATTTTTTTATTAAAATTAAAAATCATGCGGCACACCCCGTTTGTTGATTTCATATGGAATGACCCTTATTTAATGAATATTGTAAGAATGTAATTAATTTTTAATTCCTTATGATAGAAAAATTAGTTTATGCTATTTCAAAGATGTATTATTTATTATTTATCGTTATCTATATTGATTATTTTGTTTATACGAAAACGTAAAAACAATAAGCTATTATAAACCTGAAATCATATAACATAAAATTTTGTTCTTAGATGCTCTGGAGTTTCCAGAGCAATCCGTCCGCAATCCGACCTTTAAACGTTTAGGGTCGCCATATTTAGGCGCTTGTTTTAGAGAACACTCAAATGTTATAGTGTGTACCCGTTTCACTATCATAAATAAGTGACCAGTATAATTTTCAACACTAAACTTTGCTATCAAGTCATAGTGAAATTTAAAAAAAATATAACTATTGCAAGGCCATTGTTTAGTCCACAATTAGAGAAAAAAAATAAAGAAGAAAGAAATATAAACTTTAATATTGTTTATTGAAAATCATACTTAGTCATGGTGTTTTTCAATTTTTAGCTATATCTAAAACAGAGGAAATAGTGTGCACTTTATTAATATCAATCATTTCGATCAAAAAAATATTTATTAAAATATCTAACAATGATTAAGTTATTTTCCAAATAATGATTAATCCAAACCCCATCTCATCGAATTTAATTATTTCATTGGAATGTATTAAAAAGTATAATCATTTACATTTCTACAGATTTGTGTCAATTTTTAAAATAACTATGCATAAATTTAGGGATTAATCAATCAACAAAACGTTTATTTTGTCTGTTTTGTAAAAATAAGCAAACAGCGACGATTTAACGATTTTCCCCCGAAAAACAGGAATAGTAGAAATACGAGACTTTTTAGGCAACATAAAAGCGGTTTTCTAACTATTTATCAATCAATCAAAGAATTTCAGTGTGTAACAAACTTGCAAACAAGGCCTCCGAGTTTTATTTTCGTCGACAACGGGGGGAAAATGTCGGAAAAACTCTAAAGAATCGCTAACTTGGGATTACAATCATTTCAATTTGTCATCGAGACAAGAAAAACTATTTATCAATGAGTCTAGTTTCGGAAAATTCGTGATGCGTTAGTGTGCTTTGTTTTGGTCTACGATTTTTGTTTTTGACGTGAAACAGTTCAATTTTTAAGCAACGGAGATGCGCTTGTGACGTTTTAGATTTGTGCTACATTTAAGTAAGTCTATTTTTGAGATTTAGATTTGATATGAATGTGAAAATATGCGAAGGAAATAGTGAAAAATTTGCGGAGTTGGTTATTGCTCGGCTTGTAAATTGAAGGTAAAACGTATCGCCATAAATTTATGTCAATCTATAAAATGAGTGGCATAAAACGTTGACATTCAAATGGCAACAATAAAACCCAAATAGGACACGACACGCAGATCGATGAAAACAGCTGACATATTTACATTTACCTCCACAGTTTTCCATAAATGAAAACTGTTTCAGACTGTTCCCTAAATCAAATATAAAACTTTTTCATATATTACTTTTCTCTCTCTATATTTGCGTACCTCTCTGCTTCCCTTTCGGCAATTTTAACACTCACTTTCTATTTTATTCTTTTTTACATTTATATTGTTTTTAAGATACCATTTTCTCCCCCCTTTTATTATCTGCGCTCGCGATATAATATCGCCATTTTGTTTTTTAGAGTCCGTTTTACTTGTTTTACCGCAGTACGGTTTGTTACTTGCTTTCTCGGCTTAGAATTGAATTGCTTAAAAAATAATTTATTTTGTAATATGTTTGTAAGCTGCCGGATTTTCGCATGCATTACATTTGGCATATTTTCATGTTTTTGCGAGGAAGGGGATGATGAAACCTATAATTCCAATTTGTTTATTTTCAAAACAAAATTGTTATTTGCAAAAATCATAAACAAGTCGCAATGTATTAAATAATTCCAAAAATAGGAGGAGAAAAAATTCTTTACACCTGCTTTCTAAAAATATAATTCTTTATATACATAGTGGTTAAAATTGTACTGCAGGCACATTTTTTATTGTTGTTTACAAACCACATGACCAAGCACATTGAACTTGAGCTAGATGATAGTCTGACTTTTACTATACACGTTGATATTAAAACATTGACCAAAATGTCTTTGGCAAACGAGAGGTACTCGATCTCGGAAAGGGTGGAAATAATTGAATTGTGGGTTTTGAACGGCAAAAACCCGAATGAGACGGCCAGGGCCTGGAAGAAGGCCAAAGGGCCGAAGTCCACATCATATCAAAAGCTTTTGGGCCAAATATCATGGCATTTGGGGGCAAAGGTAAAAGGGGATCCAATTTCTTGACTACCCTATTTGAACCCCTATTTGAACCCTTATTTGAACCTATTTGAACCTCCTCTTTATGGGGTCAAACCAAAAAATCATTTATCACCCGAGTTGCTCAAAATGGTGGACACAAATGAGCTCAAGATTCGGATCACAGAAACAATGGCAGCCATAAATGATCAAAAACGACAGAATAATATTAACAACTTTTTGGTGCGCTTGGAAGTGGCCAAGAAGACCAAGGAAGACATTTTGAAAATATTTTAAATTAGTTACACTATTCATCTATGATATGCAATCAACAGAATTGTAATAAATATAACCATTTTTTTGCTATTAATCTTCCTGCATCAGCATATCAATTTTATCCACCATGTAATCTTATTTACAGGGTGATTTATTAAGATTCACGACGTTTTGAATTTGGCGCCATAGTTTTTAGTGTATTTCTAAGTTTAAATGTGGTTAAACTGTAAGAATCTGGTAATTTTCGCTTTCAAATTTCTAGATCAATTTATGAATGTTTCTAAAGGGTTTTGCGTTATGTCGTTTTGATTTCGGTAGTTGCACTTTTGTTTTTTACGTTTAGTTTTGTTTTATTTGTACACTATAGATACGTCCTGAAGAATACCTGTAAAAAAATGGTGTAAAAAAAATATTGTATCGACGAAAGGTCTAAATTCTTCTTCATATTGGGCAACCCACTTCTCTCTGACCGCGGCCTTAAACACACATGAAGTGAGAATATAAAATGCAAATTTACAACAAGAAGATAGAAAAAGGGTTTAAAAAATGATCACATTAGTTAATATATCAATGATAAAGTCATCGTTTTTAAAAGTAACTGCTATGCGTAAGCACTTTTTTTCAAATATCCCGTTTAAGTTAAATTGGAATTAATTTGAAGTTCTTATGTCTATATTTTTGACCAAAGTACAGAGATATTTTTTCTATGGCATTAAAAACAACGGCACACACAAAAAAGTGGTCTGTACGTTTAACCAGACCCATCTATCTATATGTATTTTGATGCGCTGAATCCAAATCGGAAGTCAGTTTGGCCCGTACACGCTCAAAATTTTGAGTAAATTGCGAAAAACTGCAATTTTTTGCCAAACAAACTTCGGATTTGAATTCAGCGTATCAAAATACATATAGATAGATGGGCCTGGTTAAATGCACAGACCAATTTTATTTTTTGTGCCAGTAAAATTAATTCAGACGGTATGTACCTATATTGTTCTTGTATCAAATTTTGAAATGACTTGAATTTTTTTAAATATAATCATAAGTAGGTATACAAAATTTTGGTTGAGACTTTGGGTAGACCATTAGAAATAAAGGTAGTCGGGGTCAAATCTCAAAATTTGAGGTTTTTTGGATGTTAAAAATCACCAAAAGATTTAGGAAATTTTCTTGACCCTTTAATTTTATCCTTTAGTGTAGAATCGCGATATCTCACGAATGGTGATTCTTAAAAAAAAGCATAGTACCCATTTTTATAGATAATTTTAAGATCTATAATTTTTGTCCAAACTACTTTTTTGATAAAACTTACCGTTTTCGAAAAAATCCAAAAAACCTCAAATTTTGCCATTTGACTCCGAATAACTTTTTTAGCACACATGGGATCGATGCGGACTTTTGATAATTTATTTCTAATGGTGTACTTACTCAAGGTTTCAACCAAAATTTAGCTCTGTCGGAATTTTTGTTATTTGAAATGTCTATTTTGACTGGACTATAAATGTTTTCGCCGGTAAGTAGATAAAATATTGCAAGGTTATCTAAATCGTTGCCTATTCTATAGCGACATCCTATTAAAGGAAGTGACTTGTAAAGTGCACGCGATTACTATCATAATTTATGTTTACCAAAGACTCACATGAAATTCTAAAAAGTGCCTTTTAAAAGTAGCAGGTGATTCAAATGTAACCGATTAAAAAAAATTAAAGGTATTGTAATTTTAATGGTTATTGTTTTTGTTTTATCTACTTTACTCTTGTTTCGACTTTGCAAAGCAAAAAATTATAACGATCATAGCAGAAATCGAGCAACCTGTGACGTTTTTGACCGATATGCGATTCAGTAGTTTTTTCATTTGGAATTATACGATATAGCAACCATTGCTTAGAATCGAAACTTAGCCCAAAGCCAAAAAAACTGATATATTTGGCGGAACGAGAAGCTAAACCCCACCAATCTATATATATATTTTTAATTGAAAATGGGAATTATGAAGATAACAATTCGAAGCCTTGGTTTTTATTCATAAATTTTTTTAGAATTTTTATTTATTCAAACCACGTAAAAGTGAAATCGAGAAGAAAAAATAGCCTGTAAATTGGGAGATATTAATCATTAAAAGTTTTTCATTTGAATATAAAATAAATTTGGATCTAACTTTTTGAATTTATTTATGTAACTTTTGCACCTTCAGACCCGGTTCTTTGATCAGGATAAAATCGTTGTACTTCTGGATGCTATTTGCGCATACGGATATAATTTTTTGCGTTTCCCTGTATTATTTAATTTTATACTTGTTTTTAAATTTTTAATGTTTTATTATGATTCACCTTGTATATTAAACAACACTAAATGCATTGTAAGTTAAAAATAACATTTATTTGCAGTTATCAAATTCAACAAAATATATTCAATTACGTTAAAAAAATATAATAAGAAAAACTTTCACGAAGAAACTGAAGTGTACAAAAAAATTGGTATTTAAATAAAATTTCGAGTACGGTCGCAGAAGGAACTTATTTACACCCATTCTTGTTTTCCCATTTTCGTTCTTTTATGGTGGTGGCATACAAAGGGGCGAACTTATGTTTAATAATGCAATTATACACGCAAGGCTGCCGTTTGAATGAATTCCATAAAGCAGCGATGAATGCATTTAAATGAGCTGTTGTAAATTTCCACGATACGAAAGCCAATCAACTTCTCTTCCTATTTACAACATTAAATTCATCAAACGACACCCGTCACCTCTGACACCATTTTATCTCTTTTGTACTATACATGAAACAAAGTCGATTTTATTACAACTTAAATGTAACATGCCAAAAAGTAACAATTTCCATTAATCACATCTGCAAAAGAAATCGAGGAGCATTTTTATTTAAAAAAATTATTTAATTCTACCACACACGACTAATTTATAAAAAAATCTTAGAAAACACTTTGGTTTTAAATTTAAATTAAATAAATAATGAAAAGACGTATTTAATTAATTAAATTTTGTGGCCCTGTCACCAGCCCTTTAGCATTGTGGTGAAAACAGAAGTTCATTGTTATTCGATGATGGAGAGGACGTTTACTGAACAGAAACTGAGATTGTTGGTTTATTGGGAACAAACTTTAGGTGCTTTCTATGTAAACAATTCAATAATATGAACAGCGTTGCGTATTTATATTTTGGAGGGTTTTTGGGAGATTGAACTCCAGGGGAATTGATGATCGGAAATGAGTCGCTTTTTCATCTTTGCTGCAAACTTTAAGAGCTTATTGCGTGGCTTCGGTTTAAAGCTTTTCGAGTTAAAGAAACACAAAACAACTTAAATCTTTTATTTAAAATTAACAGAATTAATGATTGCCACGTTGAGAAAATCTTGAACGGTTATCTCCCAACTTAAACAACTTAAAATCACACCCATAATAGTAATAATAGTAATGTTCTCTCTGCGCAAGCGGACTAAACCGCCATCTGCTGAGTCGTTTCCGTTACAACCTCCCCCTTTGGATTACAGATGCGTCCCGCTTGTAATACAACAAATTTATTCACTGGCTATCTTCTTTGGGCGGCCACGTTTCCGAATGGGACAAACTGGCTGCGGGTCTGCAACACTTGCTTTTTCTTTAAACGGAGTTAGAGAAGAAGAATGGTATACTCCTAGGGTTTTCTCGGGTTCATTTGGATGAACTATTTCATAGGAGGTAGGGGAATTAATCTTTGAAATCTGGTAAGGACCGTCACGGCGAGGAGTAAATTTAGAAGTAAAGGATTGGCTCATTTTACTTAAAACATGGACATCGACTAGGACCTTATCACCAATTTGGAAATTTGGACCGGGTTGACGATATCGATCTGAATTTTGTTTCGCTCTATCTTGCTGTTGTTCACTTAATCCCCGTGCTTCTTGTAGTGTTTCACCCAGTTTGAGCAAATAAGGGGTGATTTGAGAAACAAATGGCGCATTCTGTATGACAGCACGCATATCTTGTTCCACATCATCAGGTGTCCTTAATTCCCTACCGAAAGTGAGATAGGCAGGAGAGAAACCTGTAGCTCTACTTTCAACACTATTCATGGCGAATCTTACGCTTGGTAAGTAAGCTGACCAATCAGTGTGACAATTTGTTGTCAACATTGCTAATTGGGCTTTAATATCACGGTTCTTCCGTTCTGTTGGATTTGCTTCTGGATGGTAGGAAGGGGTTAAATTCTGTTTGAACCCAAGTGCGTAAGCAACAAGCTGCATCACTTCTCCTACAAATTGTACGCCATTGTCACTAATAACTCGACGCGGTGTACCATATCGTAAAATTACTTCATTTATAAGGCATCGCGCACAAGCTTCAGCAGTAGCCTGCTTTAATGGAAAGAGTTCGACCCATCTGGAGCATGTGTCTTCAACAACAAAAATCCATCGTTCTCCAAGCTGTGTTGGAGGCAGTGGTCCCATAAGGTCCACCGAAATTACCTCAAATCTCCGGTTTTGTACAGGAGTTTGCAATAATCCGAAATTCTTTTGATTGCTTGGTTTAAATTTTTGGCATTCTACACATTCCTTAATGTGTTCTTGAATCTTTCTTCTCATACCATGCCAATAATATCGACATTTTATTTGTTTGTAGGTTTTTTCAAAACCATAATGGCCGGCTAAGGGCGAATCATGATATTCGTATAATATCTTTGGTATTTGCGAAGTTGGTAGTACTTGTACCGCCTCTTCTTCATCACCATCAGGGAGATAACGATAGAGAACACCGTTTAACAGTAGATATCCTCGTTCTGTCCAACGTTTGGTACTAACCGGATCTTCGTAATTCTCTAAATCTCTTATTATTTTTCGTATTTCTTCATCTTGTATTTGATGATCTCTTAATTCTTGAAAATTAGTGGTTGGTAAGTCAACGGTAGTAGCTTGAGAAGCTTCTATTACTTCGTCAGTAATATATGGAAGTCGAGAAAGTGTATCTGCAAGAGCATTACACTTACCTGGAGTGTAATCTATTTCGAGATCAATTGCTTGTAATTTGAGAGCCCATCTTGCTAGTCTTCCACTAGGAGATTTAATGCTCATCAACCATCGCAGCGGCTGGTGATCACTAATTACTTTGACTGAAGAAGAATCCAAATAACCACGGAACTTTTCAATGGCCCAAACAACCGCTAATGCTTCCCTTTCGGTTGTGCTATAGTTGCGTTCAGGACTTGTTAAGAGTCTGCTAGCATATTCCACAGGTTGATCATTGGGTGGCTCCCCCTGGAGTAGAGCTGCCCCAATTGCATAAGCACTTGCATCTGTGCGCAATATAAATGGTTTACTGTAGTCAGCTTGAGTTAGTACAGGTGCAGAGGTTAACAACCTCTTTAATTTCTCAAAAGAATCATTCTGTGCTTTATTCCACACCCATGTAGCACGTTTTTTCGTAAGATCAGTCAATGGTTTCATAACTTCAGCGCAGTTGGGAATAAATTTTCTAAACCACGAGACAGTCTGCAGAAAAGTTAGAAGTTCACGAGAATTTCTGGGCTTTGGAATTTTTAGTATTGCTTCAACTTTTGCTGGGTTGGGTTTCAAGCCTTCCGGGGTAATTAGGTGACCCAGATACTTGACTTCGGAGCAACCAAATACACACTTTTGTCTATTAACATGTAACTTAAATAAGCATAATCTTTCGAATACCTTTCTAAGATCAGTCATGTGATCTTCAAAACTCGAAGAAAGAATTATTATGTCATCTAAATAGGCTAGAATAGTAACATCTGGTAATCCACTTTTCAGACGATCAATAAGGCGTTGGAATGTCGATGGAGCGTTCCGCAAACCAAAAGGCATTCTTTTAAAGCGATATTGTCCAAAGGGTGTAACAAATCCAGTTTTGTCACGATCTTCTAGTTTAATAGATATCTGCCAATATCCACTACGTAAATCAAGCGTCGTCATGTAAGCAGTTTTCTTTGCTTCATGAAGTAAATCATCTAACCTAGGAAGAGGATACCTATCCGGTACAGTAATCGAATTAAGTTTTCTATAATCAATGCATACACGATATTTATTAGAATTCGGTTTGCCTTTGGGCACAAGCACAACAGGTGCGGCATATGAACAGTCGCATTCTTCAATTATATCATCTTGTATCATCTGCTCTATTTCTTGTTCCAAGAAGTGTTTTTTGGTGCTGGTAACCGATACGGTAACGTTGCTATCGGTGTTTCATCTGTCAACTTAATCGCGTGTTCAGCAAATGGAGTCGGTTCTTTACTTACTGTAAAAAGTTGCGAATAATTTTTTAACAGAAGATTTATTTGTTCCCTCTCGTCCTGAGGAAGATTCGTACATTCGTTATCGTTCAGCAAATATTCATTCAAACTTTCAGTCGTCACTGATGCTGCTTCAACTTGTAACTGATTTACAAAAGGATACTCTACTTGTTGATCTGCAAAATACCATGTATAATTGGGTATATTTAAAATAATTCCAGCATTTTTAATAAAATCTATTCCTAATAAGGAATTGCTATGATTATGTTCAGGTACAGCTAAGAGTTCAATCGGAATATCTCTCTCTTGTAACCTAACTACAATGTTAAAAATTTTGGCAAGAATAAACTTCTCGTTCCCATCAGCTAACTTCATTTTCAACTTTTTTTCTTTAAATGGTTTACCTTCATCCATAAGAATATTACATAATTTTGAACCTGCTAAGCTTACTTTCGCTCCTGTATCAATACAAGCAATACCATTATGACCAAGGATACTTATATTTACTTTTGGACACTCCTCACTGTTTTGAAATTCCGCAGAGTTAAATTCGATAGCTCTAACTGGCTTAGAATTGCACTTCGGGCAATTGCTACGAATATAACCTGACAAACCACATCCAAAACATTTGAACAATTTGCTACTTGCATTATTGGTATTTTCCATAGTAGTTGTAGACGCTGCTACGTTTTCAACAGGATCTTTGGTTTTCTTCAGTAATCGTCGACATTCTGACTCTGAATGACCATAAATTTTACAATAAGAACATTTAACCTGATGTTTCTTATCCATTTTATCTTGATTTCGACCACTTGATAATTCAGTTTTTAATTCTTTTAAGGATTGTTCTATTTCTCGCACTCGCATTAATAACGAATTGTAAGATTCACACTCTACACGTGTCATACGATGGCGTATGTTTCGATTCAGTAAACCGTATACCATATCAATTTGCATAGTTTCATTTACACTATAAGGTAACTGTGCGAATAAAGAACGAATAGTGCACACAAATTGTTCGGTTGATTCATTTACCGTCTGTTCTCGTGCAAAAATTTGCCTAAAAATTAAATGCGGTGGTAGTTTTCGAGAATATGAACTACGTAATGCTTCTACAGCTGCTTCCCAATTGCTAATTGTAACCTTGATTCCTTTCCACCAAGTCGCGGCAAGACCATCAAGTAACATACTCAAACCTCGTAAAGCGTTTTCGTCGGATACATAGGCACAATCTTTATAGGTTAAGATTGCTTCAAGAAATGCTTCTACATCGGAATTTTGGTCACCATTGAAACGAGCGGCACAATTTACAAAATTGCCAGATGTAGCCATAACTGTAGCTTCACTTTCTTTTGATTTATTTAAAGAATTCAATAATTGTTGAAATTGTTCTTGGGTAAACATAACTGCCGGTGATGTAGCATCGCCATTACTTTGGGCTTTTTCCACTTTTGGAGGCATTTTGTGTTTTGTAACAATCTTCTCTGTGTGGTTGGTACTACAAGTGGCTCTACGAGACGTGAGGGGAACACAAATTTCTTAATTTGTGGTACGTACTGCGTATATACTTGTAATTACCCTAAAACACACTTAACGAGATGAAAATGATTAATTAATACGTTCCTTATCTTCAACGATTGTCAGTCCATTAACCTCAAAGATAAAATTCAGTTGTGTTTTACTCGGTTCCACGTTTTGGGCGTCAATTTATTGCGTGGCTTCGGTTTAAAGCTTTTCGAGTTAAAGAAACACAAAACAACTTAAATCTTTTATTTAAAATTAACAGAATTAATGATTGCCACGTTGAGAAAATCTTGAACGGTTATCTCCCAACTTAAACAACTTAAAATCACACCCATAATAGTAATAATAGTAATGTTCTCTCTGCGCAAGCGGACTAAACCGCCATCTGCTGAGTCGTTTCCGTTACAAGCTTTATTAATTTTTCTTTGCTTTTTTCGGTAGAAAGTTGGTAATGTACGCATTTTTTGAAAGAAATTACTTAAAAATGGTTATTCGGTATATACTTAGAGGACATACCACCCGTGACAAACACTTAAGCTTTTTCTTCATTAAACAATAAGCGTAGTTAGATAAGAAGCTTTCCACCGCCAGAAATCGGTGTTACGATTCATAACAATAAATGTACCCTTTATATTTTTAAATTAATGTTTTTGAATTGGAATTGTTGTTTACATATACAGTAAACCCTCGGTAATACGACCCGTGTCCTATCCGGCGCCCTCTGTGATTTGCCATGCCGATTACATCTTCTTGTTGTACCGTATCCTCATTGGACGTTGGCGATCAGGTTGGCCCATCTGATCTTATTTGCTGCTGTTCTGAACAGGGTTACTGATGTCATTCCTGTCCACTGTCTAAGGTTGCGGAGCCATACATACATACATATGTATTAATGTGCATCAAATTGCACTATCTTTAATTTTTATTTTTTTATAACTGCTATGGCCGTTGCATTAATGACGTTAATTCTTTAGTGTTATTTAATTGTATAGTATCGATTTTATCTACGAGTAGGGGTGCCAGCTTTTAGAAAGCGTTGTGGGTGCTCATGCTCTTTTGATGACTAGTTTAAAAGAACCGTCCAAGTGCGAGAAGAGAAATGCACATCGACCGTCTTTCAACACGGCAGGTAAGGAATCGCTCCAAGTCAATTATTGATCAGTTTTGATGTCTATGGCCATGGGTGCTCCGCACCCACTATTTATCTTTTGTAGATGCTGAAGCCCCCGATCAATTACAGAATCGGCGTCCCCCACTTTGAGTAATAAAAAGCAAGATAGTTACAACAAAATGAATTTTCAATTTTTGACCTTGAATATTCCTACGAATAACATACATCTATTAGAACATCCACATATTTTTATAACGATTAAATCAAATTATTAAAAAAAGGAAAGAAAGGCCATAACTCTTTCCAAATTTTGGATTATTTTTTGTTTAAAGTGATTGAGCTAGAAAAATGTATAATAACTGTCTTATTATTTAGAATATTTGGAAAATATTTGTTCAAGACTGTTTTAATGATGTTATTAAACTCATATGTCGATTTTTTTTTCAAATCAAAACAACAATAGAATTATATCAAATATGCATTGAAATAGGGGAGATAGGCTTCGTAACATTGCCCCAAAAGTGAGGCATAAAATAAAGTTGCTTAACTTAATCACTTCACGGGTAACGGGATATTTATAATAACACAGTTCCGCATAATTATTCTGAAACATGATATCTAAAAGATAAAATTAATGTGCAATAAACCATCTTAATGGTCGTTTATTGTGAGACATAATATTCAACCAATAAAATAAATCAGAAATGAAGCATGTACCAACTTAGCTCACTCTTTTTTAAAAACATATGAAGACGATGCTATGTTGCCCTTTACTGGAAAACTAAAATGCATTTTCTTAGAAATTTTTGAGATTTAGGACATATTGTATACAAACTGTTATTGTGTAGATTGGTGTCATGTATCAACCGGTTAAGATTAAGTACTTTTTTGTCTCTTACCCTGTATATAATTACTAAAATTTATTAAGAGGAAATTTTGCATTTTTTTCTGTGTACTTTGCGTGTGACCTAAAATAACTGATCTAAAAGATTGGTCACTCTTGCTTAACGGGTACGCACTAAAATATTTTAGCGTTATCTACAACAAGTGCGTAAATACGGTGACTCTGAACACATACGATGGTGGCGCGCGAATAGAATGATCTGGAAACACCAGAGCATTCAAGAAGTTTCTTTGTCGGCACAGATATATAAAGCGATCAGAAGGTGCTAATCAGTTAGTCTCGGTGGGAGATTCGATAGTCTCGGTTGGGAGCTCGACGGTCAAGAGTCTCCGAATAAACCCCTAAATTGAAGTGCTGACGTTATGTTAATATCTCCGAATTACATGTGAGTAATAGTGGAAATAAATAAATAGTGATAAATAAATTAGTTAAGCAAGAAACACATTTTTAATCCAGTTTAGTTAGTAAGTGTTAATTCATTTTTAAATAATTTTATTTATTATTACTTAAAAAAGTTGTCGTCGCTTTAATATTCACAACCCTAGTTTGAACCTGTTATACTTGTTTTACGTGCTCTAAAAATTAATGTACTCGCAAGACTTTTCCAACTTATAAGTTTATTATTATGTAAAAAAATTAAAATAAATATAAAATTACGCCATCATTATAATTTTTCCCCCAAACATGCTGAAAATATTAAGCTTTCTTTTGAAAAATATGTATAACACTATATAATGTAGCTATTTAAAAATAATCTCTTTTAATTGCCTTTTGTAAATGAAAACACTACGATTATAATTTATAATAATAAAACAATTTTTACATTTAAACCTGTTTGATTATAAAAACCAAGCAATAAAACAAAAATAATACGATCTCTACCAAAAATGATTAAAAACAACAAACACAGAATAATTCAATTTAATAAAATACAAAGCTTTCGGTAATCAAGACTGCCCGATTATTATAATGAAATTAAAAAAGCGAATAAATAAAAAAGTTTGCATATTTGGGGGCCGGTTTCGAGCTTCGAATTTGCCACTAAAACGGATAAATATATTTAAGCGGAGGACGTGTATGTAATTATGTGCGGCACAAACAAGCCCCTGGCTATTAATTACTTTATTTAAAATTAAATTGTGTTTACCAGGAAAACGTGACCCTATGATTATGTCAGTGGCGGCCTTGCTTCCATGTTTTACATGTGTTTGGGGGTGCATATTACGTAATTTGCATTTGAATCACTTCATGCTCGACAATTTTTACTCTACTAAACCTTTACGACACGTTCGTTATTCGAAAACGGTAGAATTCTATTTTTTTTTCGTTTCGGCCGCCCGAAAATTAATTTCCACTTGCAAGTTTAAAAGTTGGAGAAAAGTAGGCACCGTTTAAGGGTTGAAGGGCGACAATGAACTTTTGTTAGGAGCTTTAAAAAAGCATTAAAGCGTTTCTAAGGGTAAATTTCGAAGCAAACAAACGATTCCAATGACTAGCGCTTTTTTCGCTCTTTTCGATGCTAGACAATTTTTCTAATCGCGTGTCGGAATTTTGCAACCACAAATTAAAAGGGCGGAATTCTGTTGAGTGAATATCGACGCTTTCACGAGCTGAAAACGCTTGTTTAAAGCTCGAACATCTAATTCATCTTTTTCGTAGAAAACTATTCGTCTGTGCTTTTGAGCAATAAAAATAAGGACGAAAGATAATCGAAGAATATTAAATAAAATAAAAATAAAGAAATTAGGTCTCGTAAATTATAAATTTGCATTCGTTCTAAAACCGAAGAGAAAAGCAGTGGAAAAAACATATTTTTCTCTTTTAACAAACCTGATTTATTATAAGCCTGCTCGAATTTAGTGACTTTGAATATTAAATTGTAGTGAAATAAATGTTTTGTCTGTCTTGCGCTTTTTATACCTGTATCAACGTCGAATAGGTCTTCCGTAAAACTTCAATGTGATTATAACATACCTCCGGAAATGGTTTATAATAGAAGAGAATACTCCTTAAGAACACGCCTACCCCGATAAGGGAGCAGTTGGAACAATTGCATTAAAGGCGAAGATGAAGAAGAAGAATCAGGTTTAGACGATTTCCCGCTTGAAACATTGTTGTGAATGTTGGAGTGTTTTAAAGATTCAACGGACCTACAGTTTTACGTGTGTTCCGGAACCACGGCAATTTCTAGAGAAATTTCTCTAGAAATCTTGAGGAGTGCTCAACTTTGCGAAGAGAAGAGGGACGTGAAAATTTTCGATGGTCGGCGCGGGGATTTGAACCGCTTCGAACTCACCTCGATAGCGCAGCAGCGCAAACACTAAACCACTTGCGCCACGCTTTTTATATTTTAAATTTGTTCTTTTAAATTTTTAAATTTTGTTTTTAATAACCTTATTATTATTTTACATGAGTTTTTACAAAAGTTATATTGTAATAGTAAAGATGGCGCTACTACATAGTTATGTTTTACTTATTTTGTGTACAATTATAACACCCCCACTCACAAAATAGAGATACATATCAAAAAACTACATCTACAATACCCAACATTTTAACAAATTTATGATGCTTAACTGAATTTAAGCTTTTTGTTAATATATCTGCTGGCATATCTCCTGTAGGCAAATAATTTATTTTAACAATCTTATCAGAAATTACTTCTCTACAATAATGATAACGCACATCAATATGTTTGGTTCTATTATGATACATAGGATTTTTGGATAACTTTTGCGCACTTTGATTATCATTATACATGGTAATTGTATATGTTTGTCCAGTTATCTCATTCTGCAAATTCATAAGATACACAGCTTCTCTACAACCCTCAGTGATTGCCATATATTCGGCCTCAGTACTTGAGAGTGCTACAGTTCTTTGCTTTTTACAACCCCATGATATAACAGCACCGGATAACACAAAACAGAAACCCGAATATGACTTTCTATCTGTAACATTATTTCCCCAGTCTGCATCACAATAACCTTCAATATTAAGATTTCCATTCTTACAATATTTTAAACCTAATGTTTTTGTTTTCTTTAAGTATTGCAATATTCTCTTTGCATACAACCAATGTTCTTTATTATGACAATTATTGAATTGACTGAGAGATCCTACCGCATAAGCTATATCTGGCCTTGTAAGGACAGCTAAATACATTAAGCTTCCAATCAGCTGTTGATATGGGTTATCACCTTTTGTATCTTGACTTTTCATAATATTTAAATTAATCTCCATAGGTGTATCAACAGTCTTACATTCAGACATACTAAATTTATACAACAACTGATCAATATATTTTTCTTGACTTAAAGTGATGACATTATTTTATTTCTTAGTATTGATAGTTATACCAAGACATTGTTTAATTTGTCCTAAGTCTTTAATTTTAAACTGACTACTTAAAGCCGCTTTTAAGATTTCCATTTCCTTCTGATCATTTGAAAAAATGAAAAAAATCATCCACATACAAAGTTATAATGGTTCTAAGACCATTTTCAAATTTTGTATACAAACAAGGTTCTAATCTAGACCTTTTATAACCAATATTTAACATTGTACTATCAACTTTCGTGTGCCATGCCGTAGAGGACTGTTTGAGACCAAATATAGCCTTTTTAAGTTTAAGAACTTTAGATTTATCATCATAAGAACACTTAAAACCATCTGGCTTTTGCATATATATAGTTTCATCCAATTTTCCGTTAAGAAACGCAGTCTTAACATCTAAATGAGCAGTTTTAAGATCTAGTTGTACGGCTAAAGCAAACAATAATTGTAAAGTAGTATGCCGGACTACAGGAGAGAAAGTTTCATTGTAATCAATACCACATTTTTGATTATATCCTTTTGCAACTAACCTAGCGCGATAACAAATCTTATTGTCATTATCACACTTTTTCTTTAACACCCACTTACACTTGACAACCGTTCCATCTTTTGGCACATCTGTGAGTTCCCAAGCATTATTATTGTTAAAACACTGCAACTCTTCTTGAACAGCGTGCATCCATTGCTCCTTTTCCGGACCCTGTAGGGCTTCCTCCAATGATAACTCACAGACTTCTACATTGGTACTTTCTGTACACATATTTGAGAAACCATACCAATCTGGTTTACGTCTTTCTCTAGCAGGTAACATTTTCACTACACTGCTAGTAGTTTCAGTAGAACTGTCTGAGTCTTCATATTTATTTGGCAAATATGTAACATCATTGATATTGTCTACAGATATAACTGAATCATCTGATTGACAACTGTCCCCCACTGAACCTAAACTGTTCTGTTTATTATTTGTTTGAGTTACTGAATTTTTATCTTCAACAGTAATATTACTGACATGCTTATCTTTTTCAATAATAATGACATCTCGACTTATTGTAAGTAACTTGGATTTAGGATTATAAATTCTATATCCTGTTACATCTTCTGAGTAACCCACTAGAATACACTCTTCTGACTTCTTATCCCATTTTTGCCTTTTTTCTTTAGGCACATGTTTCATTACAGTACTTCCAAACACCCTTAAATGACTAATATCTGCCTTAATATTAGTCCATAGTTCATACGGTGTTTTATTATTTAATATAGCTGATATCGTGCGATTCTGTAAATAAACTGCCGTGTTAGTAGCCTCTACCCAAAATTCTTTCTTCATATCAGCATCAAATAATAAACATCGAGCCTTCTCAACAATAGTACGGTTCATCCTTTTACTTAACCCATTTTGTACAGGTGTATAAGGGTTGGACCTTTGATGTAATATACCCTTTTGTTTTAAAAAGTTTTCAAATTCACTACTGCAATATTCACAGCCATTGTCACTCCGTAACACCTTGATTTTTCGATCAAGTAAGTTCTCTACCTTGGCTGCATAATTTCTAAAACCTTGAAATGCTTCACTCTTATTTTTCATGAAATAAATATGAACCATAGGGCAATAGTCATCTATAAAAAGTATAAAATACCTTGACCCTCCCAAGGCAACACACTCCATTGGTCCACACACATCAGTATGCACAACATCCAGTAGTTGAGTGCTTCTGTTGTCACTACTTGGAAATGGTAAGCGACTCTGCTTTCCTTCACAACAGGTAACGCATGAAGATTTATTTATGTCTGCTTTCTGGTTAACGGAAATACCTTCAACAGCATTCTATTCAAGTAAGTGCTGTTGACATGATCAAGTCTTCGATGCCACATCTCGTTTGATACCACCGCTGCAGCCGACAGATGTACTGGTGTATTTAGCTTATATACCCCTGTTTGGGCTACAACCACCTTAGTTTTAGTGGTATTGTAGAACCCGTTGAACTATAAGGTGAAGCCAAGATTATAGGTAAACTAAAAAAACTACGATGGCTTCGTCGTAGGGAGCTGTTATTCGTCTTACGTCTTCTTCATCTACTGTCCTAAAATTTCACCGCTAACCCTTAAATAAAATAAAAGTGTCCCCGGCTGGTCTAAGGTGCGGCGCCAAAGATCATTAAGTTTATGGTTGTTGGTGGCCCAAGAAGCACCGTTACTCCTTTGCACCGCGTGCCGCTTTCTTGGTCTCGCACAACCCCATTAACTAATTTGGCTGTAGCTACCAAAACTCCAGTTCTATTGTATATATCGCAACTGCAGTCTCTAAAATTCACTTTGTTACCTTTCTTAATTAGTTGACTAACAGACAAAAGATTAGTTGTGAGACTCGGAACACACATAACCTCTTCCACTGTCACATCAAAGTCACAATTATCGGTACAAGTAGTAATCTGCACGTCGCCGGAACATTTAACTAGCAACTTGTTTTCATTTGCAACAACAATCTCTTTTATGCATTGATCGTAAGATACATTTTTGATCCAATGTTCATTTGTTGTTAAATGCACACTTGCTCCCGAATCAAGATACCAGTCTGACTTATTGTATAAGCCACTAAGAAACACTGCACTAAATGCGTTTGTTTGATTCGGTTTCATTTCTACAGAATTTGTTGTATTGGTGCACTGATTCCGGTAATGTCCGATTTGTTTACATTTGAAACATCTAATTATTTTGGCCTTTGACAGCTGTCCGCCATCTTTCCTGCCACTATAATTTTTGTCTATTGGCTTGTCATCATTCTTACGTTGGCTCGACTGATTTTTATGTTGGAAGACCCTAAAAGCAGCACTATCGCCTCCGCTCACTTCCGACTCCATATCTAATAATTTAGATTTAATGGCATCCGTTGTTATACTTATTCCAGAGTGTTCGATAGCCATTATCATGGGCGAAAATTTTTCTGTTAAGCCAGCCAGCAGTAATGATCTGATCCACTCATCATTAATATTAAAACCAGTTACCGCCAATTTTTGACCCGTTTCTACTAATTGAGTTACATATGAATTCATGGATGTACAATTTTCTAGTCGTATCGATATGAGATTTCTTAACAGACTAATCCTTCTAGTAAATCCTGAATCATCATATAAAGATTTCAATTTATTCCACAGTTCCTTAGTAGTTTTCACTTCTTTGATATGCACATAAATGGAGGATCTATAGTCAAAATCAATTTGGCTCTGGTCTTAGCATCTTCTGCTGCCGAAACTGCCGATTGACCTTCCTCTGGCTTGATGCTTTTTAGCGTACCTTCCAACACTAAGAAATTCTCGGCCGCAAAACACCACTCCGTATAGTTTTCACGCCCTTTGAGTTTGGGCACGTTCACTAAATAATTCGAGTTAGACGCCATTACTGTCCCTCACAAAACGACTCCACGAATTGTAATACAACTAACTGTTCTCTTACTGCAACGAATTATCAAAAGTTCAGATAACACACTGTCGTTAAAAAACTAGTTGAAAAACAAGAAACGACCTGGGCCCATAACCTATTATTATTTTACATGAGTTTTTACAAAAGGTATATTGTAATAGTATAGATGGCGCAGCTACATAGTTATGTTTTACTTATTTTGTGTACAATTATAACAAATCTACTTAAAAAAATTAAAGGAACCGAAAATTTTAACCAAATTTTTTGTGATTTTTGAAGCACTGTAACTTTGTTGAAAATGATGCTATCGAAATATTAAATAAGCAATTTGTAGCTTAAAGATACTAGTTATGTAATTTTTTAACAAAAATTTTTTAAGATGCGTTTATTGTGCCATCAAAAGAATAAACGAGAATCATTTTTTAAAACATGTTTTCAGACCCAAAAAATGTTTTCCTAAATGTAGACATTAGTTAGCTTATTTATTCAGTTTTAATTCGGTTTTTTTACAGATTTCTGTAAGACACCTTTTTCTGAAATATGGGTGATTGACTGAAAAATGACGGTTTTGTTTTTTATCGCCAATATCTCATAAACTAATGACTGTAAGGTCAATCACGGGCCGGTATTAACAACTTGAATCAATTTTCGTCGTGGATTTTTTTTTTGAAAAAAGAAAATATTGTTACCTTCATTGTTAATATAAAGAAAGTACAAAAAAATACTCTTTGGAATTCTTTAGAAAATCTACGGCTACTTCACAAATATTGGTGCAATAAACTATATTTGCAGGATTTTTTTTCAGCTCACTGGTCTTCCATCAACTCTGTAATTTTTCAAGTTGATCTGTGTAGGTATGCGTTTCTTCGTCCCGATTGATCAAAGTTTTGCAAAAAGTTGAACGAACAATATTATTTCTTTTAATCATTTGATGATTAAAATTTCTTTTGAAAAAAAAAGATAAATTTTTTTTCGGAATTTTTATTTTTTATTAAAATTTTGATGACTGCTGAATGCAAAGTTATGAGTAGGTACAGTACAATTTTTTTTTCCATTTATGGTAATCATCAAATGATGTTTGAGAGCAATCTTATTCTTTTAATTCTTCTTAAAATTTTGATCAATCGGAACCCAAAAAGGAACAAATCGATCCACTTAAAAATTTGCAGAAATTTTAGGCTACATTGAGCTGAAAAAAATCCTGTAAACATTGATCTTTTCATTAATATTTTTGAAGTAATCGTGGATTTTTTAAAGAACTCATAAAAATCATTTTTGGTACTTTTTCCAAATTAATAACGAGGATATAACCATTTTTTTTCCTAAAAAACAATCATTAGCACTGATACAGGGTGTGTTCAAATTGTGAAAACCGGCCGCTGATTAGCGGTACAATCATTAGTTGATTAGATATTGATGATCAGAGATAGAAGAGTCATTTTTCATTCAACCACTTATATCTTCGCTAAAAAATTATCAGAGATCTTTAAAAAACCAATTAAAGCTCAATAAACAAGCCAACTGATGTTTACATTGATTAAGTCAGGAAAGAAAACTTATAAGTGGGGACAATTAAAAAAAAATAATTTGTATTTTAATCTTTCTTCTGATTTCGCAATAACCGTATTAACAAAAGGTTTCTTTAAAAAATTTCATAACTAGAATCTTCAAGGTTTAAAAAGCTTTTTTTAATATCTCGATACCATCATTTTTCACAGTTGTAGCATTTCAAAAATTGCTAAAAATTTTACCGACATTTGCTGTTTCTTTAATGTTTTGAGTAGTATATTTTAGTCAAATAAAATTGACAGGGTACTTATTTTAAGTGATAAGTGTTTAACTTGAAAATAATTACAAAATCTTAAATATAAAAATCAAAAAAATAGAAAAACTTTTATACCCGTTATTTTTTGGAAATCTATCGTTTACTAAATGTTAATAGTAAGTACTGCTTTTTTAATGAAAAAAAATACTTAAATAACTCTTTGGCATTAGCTATGTTTTATCTTAATTTTTTAATAACCAATATATTCTTATAAAATATAAATAAAACCTTAATACTAAAAATAGATAACCTGTACGTGGCTAAAATTTGCAAATTTGGGACTTTTTACGTAGACGTGGGAATTCTGATTAAAATATTTCAGTTAGAAATAAAATTGTCAAAAAAGTTTTCAACGGTCCTACAGAATTCGAATATTAAAATGTTTAAAAAAATTGGTAACTTTAAAAGCGAAGAAATATTCTTATGCGGTTATAAAAGTTTGATTTCTGCAACCTTTTTACATAACGGTCATAATTTTGATTAAAATATTCCGTCTAGAAAGGGATCGATAAAGGCGTCCTCAATAATCTTAGAGAATCTTAAGTTAAAAATATTTAAAAAAAAACGTAACTTTAAAAACCGAATATATATCATTATGCGATTTTAAAATTTGCATATCTGAGATCGTTTTACATAAAGCTAATAATTTTGATTAAATTATTTGAGCTAGAACGAAATTGACAGGAATGTCGTCCATAATCTTGCGGAATACTACAGCTGAAATGTTAAAAATTTGTAATTATAAAAACCAAAAAAATAATATTACAGTGGAAACTCGGTTATCCGGAATAATTAATGTTGCAGCTCATCCGGATAAATGAAAAAAAAAACAATTTTACCTTGTTAGGTATTTATTTGCAAAAGAAACGAAACAAATAAGTATTAATAATAAAATCAACAGTAAAAAATACCAAAAAGAATCATAAAATGTGTAGATAAAATTAAAAGTAAATTGATCATTGTTAATTGTGGCGAAAAGCGGAGTGTGCACATTCGAGCTCAAAGTGACACATTCCGATCTCGGGAAAATGAAGCGCTCGCTTCGCGCTTCGCTTCGCGTCGCGCTTCATTTGCCTCTCTCGCTCGGAAATGTGCCACTTTTCGCTCGCATGCGCACATCATCGTATTAATTGGATTCGACTAGGGGTAAACAGTACAGTGATTGGCCCTTTTATTAAACAACATAGTTATTGGCCATATAAATATAGTAATTAACTAGTGAATTTACAGTGATCGGCTAATATTTTCTAATTAAAATAAGATATAGTAAATTAACAAAAAAAACGTACGATTTATTAGAAATTATATATTAGGAAATATAGATTTTTTATTAAACATTTTTTTAAATATGGCCAATCATCGACTGGCCAACAACTGTACTGTTTATCCCTATATTAATAACAAATCCTTAAAATCCAGATTTTCTATTCGGAAAAAGTTTTCGCTTAAAAGCGCACATACTCCTTAATAATTTAATTTGTCTATCTTATTCTTCTCTTTTACAAATAATATTAATTAAATCAAACTGAACTAAATGTACCACTTCTGGCTTTTCTTTTAATTAAAAATTACAATAGGGTATTTTTACCAAAAACCACATTATTAATTTAGTACTTTTAAGCTAGACTAGACGGAAGACTTCATCGTACATAAAAAAAAATACTTTAACTATTTCCGAATTTTGACTCTTATTTCCCCATCTTTTTTTTAACATACCCACCCAAGTCATTCTAAAATTTTGATGAACCCCCTATGTAATACATAAATATTTTTTTATATTTAAAAATTGAATTAAACCATAAATGAAGTCTAATTACAACAGTATCTACAAAATGTGCCTTAAAATTAATTTGTTTATAATTTTTACAAAAATGGAAATTACCCAAAAATATTTGGAGACCTTAATTTTGACATATAAACCTTCAACAATCTACAAAAGATGATATAAAAATCAACTAGTTGATTTTTAATGGCCCACTTCAGAAAATTTGACTCATACAATTTGAATTAATCAAAAACGCGAATTATTAAACATTCGAAAGTAGGGTGAGTGTACCAGTCCCAAACCAGTTAAGGACAAATTTTGACTTTGAAATGCTCTGAACTGGTATTATGTAGTTTTAACTTAGAAATGTATATATAAAATTGTTTATTGTTTACTAACATTGCAATATTGATGAATTATTTAATCCAAATATTTCAGTTTTTTATAGATTTTGTGAACAATACCAAAAACGGGAATGCACCTAAGATTGACCACTGCGCTCCAATAAATAACTACTTTTGCACCTATAGTTGACCACTAAAAAACTAATGAAGAAAAGGTAGCTAATTGAAAGTAAAACACTATTTTGTTAGACAAATTGACTTCCATGTATTGACTGAAAGTTTCTCTTGACTTACAACCAATTTTTAAATGTTGGCATTATTTTAGCGTCTTTACTAATTTCGTCGAGGTACTTCAACAAATTTTCTTCTGTGTAATTAAAAAATGTAATCATAATGTTCACGTCCAATATATTTTAATAACGTTTAATGTTCATTGGAATTGGACACTCAATAAAACAACAATTGTTAAATTTGCAACGTTTTGTTTCTTTATAGAAACTTTATCAAGCAACTTAACAACACAAAAAGGATTTTAACCATCAAAACTAAAAAATTCTACATGCGTCAAACATGTTTGACCATTAAACATTAAACATTATTAAAAAGTATTAAAAAAGTTAAAACTCTAATCTGGTCAACCATAGAAACATTTTTTCTATTACTGTGTACCAATAGTAAACCAGTTGGTCAACTATAGAAACTCAGTACAAAGTTGTTCCAGTAATTTACCACCTTTAAAAATACTTGATATTGTCATTAATTATTAAAAATAGCAGCTCATAGCTCTTAAATAAACACTGAATTTTTAAAATAATACAAGTTTATGACAATAATTAGGAATTAATAGGTGATTTTAAAAGATTTAACTTAGCATGTCAACGTGCACTTCTAACTGTATTGGCGGCTAGAGGCCACGTGAACAAGACACTGGTCTGACAAAAAGTGCAAAGTAGCGATATTATTAGACCACTCTCGTAAAAAATATGTTTGGAAGGTTGTTAACAGTCTAGGCAATGTAACAAAACAGTTGAATTCTTCAAAAATGCCCGCCATTTCTTAATTTATTCAATTGAACATGCGAGTGGTCAACTACTGGTACCTGGTTTGGCACTGGTACACCCACCCTACACCCGAAAATATTTTTATTGAGGAATAAAATATCTAACCATTTCCAAACAAAAAATAGATCTAATTTATTCGACTTAAAATTGTTTGAATTGAAGAATAAAATAATAATATAGGGAAATCCGATAAATACAAGGATGTGCGCATTCGTACGAAAAGTGGCACATTTCAGAGCGAGGGAGGCAAATAAAGCGCGACGCGGAGCGGCGCGCTTCATTTTCTCGAGATCGGAATGTGCCACTTTGAGCTCGAATGCGCACACTCGGTTTTAAGCACGATTACAAAGTTCCTCGTTTTAACAGGAAAAAACGAACGCGGTTGACAATCCGGATAATCGCAAATCCGTATAACTGAGATCCGGATAATCGAGGTTTTACTGTATGTGGTTTTAAGTCTGAATATCTGTTAGTTTTTTTACTGACGTTTGATTTAAATATTTTGACAAATTTGTCTTCCATAATTTTATAAAATACTTACATATGTATGCTATGAATTGAAAAAAAAAATTAAAAAAGAATAAAATAGAAAATATTAATACCATAAGCATTAATTGAACAAAACTTAATTAAAAAATACAATTTTGGAAGATACGTTTCATTGAAATGAACCAATTAGATTTAATACAAAAAAATGGTTCTGTAATAGAATAAAATCCGTTATAATTACAAATCTTAAAGAATAATTTAAATTGCTATCAGAAATATTGAAAATTGTTAAGTTACACTGACTGCAACGTTTGAATATTTTTCTACTTAAATTTATAATACAAAAAAAATCGAAAATTAATGATTTATTTAACTATCCTTATAAACTACAAAATTATACTTGTAAAAGAGGAACTTGGCAAAATTTCAGCAACTGCAAATTGAGCTACAAAATTCAATAGCTTGTTAGTTGATTGTTATTTAATGTCAATCTATATTTTTAATAAAAAAACGCAAAGCTTAATTTTATTTAAAAAAAAAATAGAAACTAAATTTGAATAGCGAAAACCGCAGCACACAACAAATCTAATTACTGAAAAATAAATAATAATCGGTGTTCGCCCTCGGATTTAAATTCTCATCACGATATCATCATCAACCCCATCAATAATAAATTTCTGTTTACCCTACAAAACAGAAACCATGTCGAGTTTTAATCTCGAAAACGATAACCGAAATGTGCTTACTGGGTACATACACACACGTCCCTAAAATTCCCCATCATCAGAACGCGCACCATATTGAAACATTATCCGTAATTTGTGCAATCAGAGCTTTAAAGAGCGGTAAATCATCCCCAATCGACAAATATTAAAACATACCCTTCCTCTCGAACGATACAAACAACGAACCGAGGGCCTAACACTACCCCTGTTTAATGAGCGGTTGCTTTTTGGATAAACTGTTTCAAGCTTTTTTGGAATACATTTCGTTTAACTTTAGAGGAGAATTTATTTTTGAAGACATATTTGGGGAATTAGCATAACAATAACTTTTTTTTAAATATGTGCGTTTTGATGTAATGTTAAGTAATCTATTTTCAGTTGAACATATATTTGTATTAATCTGTAAATGCACTTTAAAAAATGTTAAAATGGCCATTTTTTGATAAATTTGCTCATAATGTACGAAAAGTTGTTTTTAATTTTCATTTATTACAGTATTCTTAATTCACTATAGTTCAAAGAAAATATAATTACATTTTCTAATAAACGGCACTTAAGAGCTTCTATTAATGTTTTATATCAAACAAATTGGTTTTTTGCTTATAATTGATTCGACATACATATTTAGTGAGGCGTGTTCGGCTTTTAAAGACTGGCTACTTTAGTGTTTACAAATTGTTTAATGAAATTTTAGTTTACATTAAAAGAACAAGGTTTTGAAAGCTGGATTTTATTGTATGTTTTGAAAAGAATTTTTCTATGTTATTTTCCCATTTAAACCTATTCATTTGTTATTTAAAGCTTTTTACATATTTTATAAAACAGCTTATCATTGTAAATATTTGATTAAGAAGTAAAAAAACCGATTTTTTTACAGCATAGTACAGAACATTGTTTTATTTAGAGCCGAAGTTTGACCAAAGACAAGGAAAGTAAGAGATAAGATAAAAACTTTAGAAATGGACTGTCTGCGATTAAATCGCGAAAATAAAGTCCAAAATGAAGAAGTATGGCGACAAATGTATGTTAAGAGCTCTATAATAAGAGCCCTAGAAAATAAAGCAAAACAATGATGATAATGTAGATAGAATGGACGAAAATAGACAGTCTAAAAGAGTACTTCAATGGCAAGCAACAAGAAGATCAAGAATAGCAACACCAGCATTAGCATGAGAAAAGTGCGTCCACAAAACCATGGAAGACAGAGGTCTGTCAGAAGAAGACTGGGAATATTAAAGGACGTGGAAAAAACGGCAAACTCATAACGGGATAAAGCAGAAGAAGAAGAAAATGAACCCGAAGAAGAAGAAAGGAGCATTAGCTCTATGTCGTCCTAGCAATTTACAATTTTATGATGAAAATATAAGTCATGTTTCTACCAACAAACACCACCTTCTTAATACAGGTCTGCGACGAAGTCATAATTTCCACATTGAAATTGTATTACCTTCGCCTAACATTGAAGCAGATGCTCGACAGCAATCAAAAAAACAGAAACGAAACTAACACCGTTCGTGATTCTGAATATTCTATAATATCATGGATGGAGTTAAAACACAAAAACAGCATGAGATCAAGTAAGGAAGACTAAATTAAATGCTGCGTGGAAAAAAAAATTGGCCCGAATGCTATCAGAGTTTTTCATCGGCACTGATGCCGAGACTGAAGTGAAAATGAGAAATTGAACCTGGAATAATCACTGGGTAGAGATGGTTTTTTAGACTTGAATTTACAAGATATACAAGAAGCTATTTATGTATACCAGGTGTGCAACCTTAAAACGGCCGTTTTCTAATAGATGGCAGTACGCGCGCATTAGGCATCAACCAACCTTGCCTGCCATTTTTTCTCATTGCTTGAATCTTTGCCATTAGTAAACAAAAGACAAAGTCAGCAATTTCGAACAATAACGTGTCCTTTGATCACGATAAACATGTCGAATTTTGTGCCAGATAAAGAGCATTTGCGGGGAGCACCGCTATTCCTCTTCAATTGGAAGAAATCTGGCGCCGAAGCGCATAGAATTCTTGTGGAGGTCTATGGCGACAGTGCTCTTAGCGAAACTCGGTGCAGAGCGTGGTTTCGGCAATTCAGAGACGAAATTTTTAACGTCACCGACAAGAAGCGCGAAAATCGACCAAAAGTTTTTGAGGACACCGAATTGCAAGGTTTATTGGACGAAAATGATACCCAATCGTAGAAACAACTTGCCGCAAAGTTGAATGTTAGCCACCAAGCAATTTCAAAACGCCTTTTTGCTATGGGAAAGATCCAAAAGATCGGGAAGTGGGTGCCATATCAATTGAACGATCGACAGATGGAACGACGCCAGACCGCGTGCGAAATCTTGCTTGATCGGCACAACAGAAAATCATTTTTGCATCGAATTGTCACTGGCTATGAAAAATGGATCTTTTTTGAAAACCCTAAGCGCAAAAAATCGTGGGTGGACCCCGGAAAACCCTCAACATCGTCTGCTAGGCCAAATCGATTCGGAAAAAAGAAAATGCTGTGTGTTTGGTGGGACCAGAAGGGGGTGGTTTACTACGAACTGTTGAAACCTGGTGAAACGATCAATACTCAATGCTACCAACAACAAATCATCGAATTGGATCGTGAATTGTGCAAAAAAAGACCCGAACACGCGGATCGGCATGAGGGTATCATTTTACAGCACGACAACGCACCATCACACACAGCAAGATTGGTCCGGGATACATTGGATGCACGTGGCTGGGAGTTGCTACCCCACCCGCCCTATTCTTCTGATCTGGCCCCTTCAGATTACCATTTATTTGCGTCGATGGGACACGCGCTTGCTGAGCAGCACTTCAATTCTTATGAAGATGTTAAAAAATGGCACGATGGGTGGTTCTTATCCAAAGGGGATAAATTCTTTTGGAGTGGAATCCACAATCTTCCTCAAAGATGGGAAAAATGTATAGCCAGCGAGGGCAATTACTTCGAATAAAATATTTTTCACTTTTCTGCGTTGATTATTGCCTTTTGCTAAATAAAAAACAGCCGTTTTAAGGTTGCACACCTGGTATAATACCGAACTGTTCATCGAACAGCTGCTTATTAGTTAAAGCGCGCAATTATATTATTGTGTATGATTTCTAATAAGTTATTTTAACACCGAATAAGGTAAATATTATTTTTATGTTATTAATACCGTATAAAACCATGATCTAGTAAGGGTATCATTTTTTCTGTGGAATTAGTACTCGACCAATGGGAATACAAATAAAACGGCAAAATATACAATGGCAAATGACACGAATGAGGTTTCTCCAACGTCACGAAATTAAATTCATTATTTTTTGTTCTTAACAAATTTAATTGTCATTACTAATAATTATATTTGTTGTTGTTGGCGCCTTTTTATACCTGTATCAGGTTTAGGCGTTTTCCCCGCTTGAAACTTTGTTGTGAATGTTGTAGTGTTTCAAAGATTCAAGGCACCTACAGTTTTACGTGGGTTGCGAACCATGGATATTTCTAGGGAAATTTTTGAGCAGTTTTACTCTTGCTAGGTGCTCAGCATTGCGAAGAAAAGAGGAGCGTGAAATTTTCGATGGTCGGCGCGGGGATTCGAACCACTTCGAATCCACCTCGCTAGCGCAGCAGCCTAAACACTAAACCACTTGCGTCACGCTTCCTCTTATAATATAATTATATTTCAATTTAATAAATACCTAACTATAATAAATAGATAATAAAATTAAACAAATATTCTCTCGTAGGTTTATAAAAACAGTTTTTAGTGATCGGGTATTGGGGTACTGGGGTAATTGCCGTGATCAGATTTTCCTAATAAAAATGCATATAAGGTAGAAGTACCGGTTTTGGACACTGTACCAGTTGTGGACATTTTTCACTTTATTTTGACAAATGTCAAATATAAGAATTATCGCTACTTGCTATAAGTGTAATTAATGTATGTTTAACTACGATAGAAACATCAAGGATGTTTTTTTCGTATTTATTAAGGTATTTTATCAAAATTACTTAAGTGTCTAAAACTGGGCCTAACGTGTCCAAAACCGGACTTTTACCTTATTGTCAATCTGATAAATGATTTTAATTTTATTAATAATGATTTTGTTTAATTGTAGCACTGTTTTCGTATATTGTTTAATTGAGTTTTCTATTTATTTTTAGATTATTTATTTAAAAATAACAATTTAGGGGACATATTGTGTAAATTAAGGAACCTACCGCCTAAACTGAATCGATGAAATTACTTTAAAAACATGTGTGTGCACGATTTATTAGAAATTCTTCTCTATTTTCATAATTATATGCGTTTACTACATCTTTCGAATGATTTTAAAATGTTTTCTTGATAATATTTTAATGCCTTCCTTAGGTTATATTATTTTTATCTGAAGTGATCCAATAAAGGGTAATTTATCATACTTTAAGCGACGATTTAATTTTATGTTTAAAAAAAATGCATTATTTTTTCAAAAAGATGGCGAACTACCTCTTAAAAGTCGAATTGCATTTTCACGTATTTCTTTCTCCCAGTTTCCTACTAAATGTAAATACTTTTAAATATTAATAGGGAACTGACGTGGAAAATGATGTTTGGAAAATGTTTGCCGTTATTTACATTTACGAAAAGCGTATTTACATACACCTTGCCGTTTCTTTTTTCCTCCTTTTTCTTCCCTACACGTGTAATATACAGAGTGATCTTCTTTTATGTGCGCTTAATTTAGAGTTGAATTAAATTTCGGAAGAACAAAAAGCGAAAGCCGCAATAAAATATGGCCGGCCATTAAACTCACTTTCCAAAAAACTTTTCGAAACTTTTAGTCCCGAACGATTACAGCGAATAACTCGATTCCCGACCGAAAATGAATCTACACGTGAAACGATGCAGAAATCGAAAGTTTTCGCTAACTGCATTATTTTAATGGAGTGTTCAGAGGGCGAGAGTGTTCCTCTAATTTTTATTGAAATTTTAAAAGTGCTTTTAAAATTTTAATAAAAAATTATGAGAAAGAAGAAAGTGAGGAAATGTTTCGAGAATTTACGTTTTAATTACTTTCGAGATCCTATCAATCTGTGGGACCCAATGTCGAACTTCAGGAAAAGGAGTTGACGCTACTCTCGTAACTCATTAGCGACATATTAATCACAACTGTCTCTTTGACGTGTCCGTGCTTTGTCCTGTCTTAACTTCTTCATATATGGGCTTCCTTCTAATGGATATTAGTCGCTGCTTTCAAACTGCCATCGCCAATTTTAAGGGTCGCTGCTAAATTATTTCCAAACCATATTTCAATAATTTCGGTGCCCGATATCGCCCCGTTTACATTTCATCATTTTGCGCTTCTTCCACCTTGCGTTCCATTATTTTGTCCATCAGAATACGTTCAATTTTTCCGTCGGCCAGTTTAAGCAGTGCGTTACAGATCCGTTTTCTTTTAGGTCAATTTATCTTTTTAAAGTTCGTAGTAGCTTAGATAATACAGATTGTGTATTACAAATATTTTTAGAAAATCCCAATACTTGTGTAGGAATTTTATCCGAATAACAAGAGAGAGAAATCAATGGACAAAGCAGAACCGCAGTCAACAACCCCTGTAAACAATGCAGATACGAAATTACCCCTTTATTATCTGTACGTATGTTGGAGGTGTACGTTGTTGATATCTCGCTCTCTGCACCAATCAGATAAATTGATTTTCCTGTTATAATTGTGTGATAGTGATATTAGGTTAGTTCGTTATGCAATTTATGATAATTTGGTGTTGGTGATTAGGTGGATAAATTCCAGAAACCCCTAAAATGTTGTACACTAAGTTGGTTTTAATTTCCTCTTGTATTGCGGTTAAAAATAAGAGAATTACTTCACAATTATCTACTTGGTTATTATAACGTTTTCAAATGAAAATTTAATAAAAAAAATCATATTTGAATTTGTAAATATTTTTTAAACGATACTTACAAAAATTTTAAAAATTACGGAGAGTATGTATACAGGGTGTTCTACGAATAGGTACTGAAACTTAACCGGGTGTTACCTGACACCAATCTAAATAATAAAAGTTTATATACAATATGTCTTGAATAGATAACAAATTTCAAGTTAATTAGGGTACATTTCAATTTTCCAGTAAATGACAACACGGCGTCGTTTCCATATGTTTTTAAAAGACAGTGAGGTCATTTAATACGTGATTCATTGCTAATGGCATATTTAATATGCAATTTCTGTTTTTTTGATTTTTAAAAAACAAAATTCTATATGTGGCTTTAATGGAATTGTTATTACAGACTTGTACAAACATTTTTTAATTATTCAAAATAATAAGGTTCTTATTACACATTTTCAATTTGAAGTTTGCGTAACCATAAGTCAAAAAAATGACACATAAGGTCATTTGAGTTGGGGTAGTTTTTTGTTGAGTTTAGGGTTATTTATAAGTGGGTTAAGTTTCAGAGCTTATTCGTGGGACAATAAACGTGTTAAATGGTTCAAATTTTCAACCTTAAACATAAATGGGTTTTATGTAAGAGACGCATTGCTTTATTAGGCGCTTGGTTTTATTTGGTGCAGGTACCTTATTAATATTCACTCTTTAAACTTTTAGCTAATTGTTTTTTTTTTAAATACAGATAGGGGAAACAGTATAGTTATTGGTCAGTTAAGCGACCTTAATATCGAAAATATCAAGTAAAAATAAATATAACAGTTAGAAATGAATAAAAGTTATGCCATATGGTTTAATATGAATGTATTTATTAGTTAAGACACCTTACATACACTTTTGTTAAATACTTTAGGAATAACATTAACATAAAAAAAATAAAACATAAAGTTATAGTAATTGGCCATATTATTGCAGTTATTGACCAAACCAAAAAATAAAATATAAAATTAAACTTGAACAATAACTTGACATCACTAAAACATGTCTTCATGAAAATGTTCATCTTCAAAAGGTTAAGAATATCATTTAACGTAAAAAAGTTTTATGGCATTAAATTCAGAAAGCTCATGTTTGTTTTTCCCGGGAAATAAGTCACATAATTGGAAAAGAACCAATCTTACCTAGAGAATTTATGTTAAACTTTTGACAGATAATAAAATGTTTCCATTGATGAATATGTTTTAAATCTACCATTTATCTAGGGATGTTGCTAGTTTTTAACATCAAAGTTGAAATGCCAATAACTGTATGGGGGGCCAATAAACCTAAAAAAAAAATTTAATAGTGGCATGAAACAGCCAAGTTTTGAAAAAGCCATTATCAATTACGCGGTAGTTTTCATACGAATCGTTCATGTATTATTATTTTAAGATAGCAACACTAGCCAGATAACCCCCACAAAAATTTGACCGTTCACCGTCAATAAACGGCGCCGATACGACGTTTTGAAGATTTTGTCGTCAAAAGTAAGGTTTTGAGTTCAGTTTATTTGTTTTCTAACGCCTATACGTACAAAACTAATAATAATATGATTACACTATAATTTTATAGATATATTAGGCCTTCTAATAACGTATATATTTTGAAGACTAATCTTTGATTTCATAGTAATTTTCGAGATTTTGTTTCTTGAGAGAATATGTTTTGAAATAGCCGGACTGCAGTGTAATGAAAAAGCCACCTTTTAATTGCATAAAATGCAATAATAATTGTAGTTACAGCAATCAAAAGTGGTACCGATGCAAAGTTGTAATGGTTGGGCATATAAATCCTGTGGCGTAAAAGAGAAATTGCATTATTTTTGCTAAACACGTTTTTAAGTTTTTGCAATGATTGATCTCAAACGTCAAATTTTTTGACAGTTTCTTAGATTTATGTAAGTCAATATTTTATTCAGAATTTGCGTTATTTAAAACGTTTTATAATTATATAAGATCTAAAATTATAGCTTAAGATTATTATTAAATAATATCTTCGTTAATGTGCAGTTTTAATCTTGTAATAAGAACATGGCTTTTTCAAAAATTGGGTTGGCTGTTTCAATACCTATAGGTTATGAAAAAGCCAAATTTTATTTTTTTTATAAATGATTAGAAGTCGAAAAATATCGTTAATTTTGAAAAATGTTTTATGACATTACGTACATAAATGCATGAACAATAACAGATTAAAAAAAAATTTGATTTATTTATGTCCTTCTATATTATTTATCCCTTTTTTTAAAACTGGCTGTTTCATGCCACTTTCCCCCTATAGTTATTGGTCAGTTAAGCGACCTTAATATCAAAAATATCAAGTAAAAATAAATATAACAGTTAGAAATGAATAAAAGTTATGCCATATGGTTTAATATGAATGTATTTATTAGTTAAGACACCTTACATACACTTTTGTTAAATACTTTAGGAATAACATTAACATAAAAAAAATAAAACATAAAGTTATAGTAATTGGCCATATTATTGCAGTTATTGACCAAACCAAAAAATAAAATATAAAATTAAACTTGAACAATAACTTGACATCACTAAAACATGTCTTCATGATAATGTTCATCTTCAGAAGGTTAAGAATCATCATTTAACGATAAACAGTTATGGCATTAAATTCAGAAAGCTCATCGTTTGTTCTTCCGGCAAAAAATCACAAATTGGAAAAGAACCAATCTACCTAGCAGAATTTTGTTGAAACTTTTTGACAGATAATAAAAGTGTTTCCATTGATGTTGTTTTAAATCTACCATTTATCTAGGGTGTTGCTAGTTTTTTAACATCAAAGTTGAAATAGCCAATAACTGTATAGGGGCCAATAAATATACCGTTTCCCCTACAATAAGAAACATTAAAAAATAATATCTCAATTTTTACACAAACTTTGTGCAACAGGTATGCTTTGTGTGAATGGGTGGTTGCTCAACTGTTGTCTGTCAATATCTCTTCAGTTTGTTTCTACTATTTTTTATTGTCAAATATTTTTAATTGAAATGTTAAATTAGGAGTCGTTTTTGAAAAATACTGGAAAAGTAAGGTTATTAAAGCGTAGACAATGGGTTTCTAAAACCATGCAAATGTTTTAAAATAGTCGACAGAAATGAGTAACTGTAAAATAATTCAAAATCAAATAACTTACCAAAAATAATTATATAACAAGACTTGGAATAAAACAATTAATTATATGAATAGATCATTTTAATTTAATAAATTTTCATCGCCTTTATCCAAATTTGCATTTTTTATCATATTTTGTCAACTATATAATTATACCAGGTGCTTCACGAACAAGTACTGAAAATCCCATTTATAAATAAAAATTGAAATGCAATTTTCTCAAAATTCTTTAGATTTAGGACATAATGTATGTTAACTTTTTCTGTTTAGATTGGTGTCAGATATCGCCCGGTTAAGTTCCAATACTTATTCGAGTGACACCCTGTATAATAAAACATCTATTATACTACAATAGGTATAATTTATTTGTTACGCGAAAAGTAATTGGCGTTACTAATAAAAAATTTTCAGTTTTTAATCGAATATAATATCAGATCTTTCTTGGCGTGCCAAATTGCTTCATTTAAATTAAATTATTTATGTAAATGCTTGTTAGACATCGAATCAAAAAAAAATACTTTACAATACAAAATAATAAAATATGGTTTGTCTTGAATAACAAATTTATTACGAATTCTATTAAAAATAATTAATCATAATGTTTACGTCCAATATCTTTTAATATTAATTAATGTTAACAGATGGTTTCATTACATCAGATCTAAGAAATTGTTCCACATTTTATTATTTTTAAGTTTAAATACGAAATAATAATAAAAAGATCAATAAACCAAAAATAGAAAAGGAAACAATTAAAAAGTCAATGGCTATCGATTAGCGCGTCAAGCGGGTCGTGTTTTTAAGCAAGGAAGAAACGAGAGATAAAAGAATTTCCTCCGAAAAGAAAAGTACAATAGTTTTACTAAGTTTTAAGGCAACGAGAGATCTCAAAAAACTTCTTTCTTTTTTTTTTATCTTTGAGGATTTAGCGTGGTAAGTCCCCGCATCTGCTTTAATGCAGACAACAAAGAATCGTTAACGAAACTTTTGAACTTCTTTAATTCAGTGACCGAATTAGAAAGTGGTTGTAAAATAATTTTAGGACCCATAAAAAAGTTTAAAGCATTCTCAGAGGTCGCATGAGAGTAGTTTTAGGATTTTTCTGTAACCGGAAGGATAATTTCTATGCTCGAGAGCTGTCGTTCCATTAGCTGTTCTAGAGAAGAGGAATTGGGGAGGAAGAGGATGCTGGATGAATAGATTGTGTCTCCTGGAAGCAAGCAACATGGAAGACAATATCACTCAAGATACTTTAGAACGATAGCTCGGGGAAATAGAGACGGTATTCGACCATATCAGCATATTGACTCGATAATAATGCCAGTATTCAGACCTCTGCCTTTCTTCTTCGATATAAATTTTGTTACATCAAAGACTAACCTCTCGTCACCCTTCAACAAATATTTAAAATTTGCATGCAACAAATTCTTAAATTACTAAACACTAAATTTACTTTTCAAATGTGCCGCATTAACTAAGATTTGTGAGTCGTTAGTGTAATGAGTAACTATAGTTACATTATAGTTTGACCAATCAGAAGTTGGGCTCTATTTAAATTATGCTTTTAAGATCTTCATCTAGATCTTGAACGTATTTCATCTTAAAAAATACATATTCGAGATGTATCGACGTAAATGTATGGAAATTTAATGTAAGTTTCCTAGCCGCTTCTGATGTATATCTATATTTTTGCGAGTTTGTTTTTTTTTGTGGAAAAATGTTCTTCATAAATAAAAATACGAAAAAGGAAAGAGGTAGAAGGAAAAGGAAAGAAAAGGACGTCATACGTCAAATTTTATTCGAACGCTTATACCTCCCGAATTTTATAAAAAAAAATTTATTTTAATTGCTTGAAGCAATTCAATAATTTGCCTTTAAAATAGAAAAAAATACGTTCACCTTTTAAGGCGAAAACAACTTTTTATGTCTTTCAACTTTGAAAAAATGAAAGCGTACGATAAAATATTGAAAGCTGGTTTTTAAAAATATTGGAAATGTTTCAGGTTTCTGTCAATATACTATATATTTTCGTAACTTTCATAAATTAAAACGAAAAGTAAACATGTATGTATACATTTATTTTAATACCAACCTAAGAACTTTAAGTAATTGAATTTAGATAAAAATTCAATATAATTTTGTAGAATATGATGAAAATTATCTAATAAGCTGTACGTATAGAGATTTTTGAAATAGTTTTCTTTAAATTGTTGAAAATTTATTTAGAAATTGTAAAAGTACATTTCTAAATCTTTTGAATTAATTTTTGCTTATTTTCCGATCTTTTTAAATAAATAATAATCAAGTTCTGTTTTTAGGAGTTCTCAAATTTTAATGCAATAAATTTATCGATATCAAACGAAAATATTTCACTAAATAATCCTTAAAACCACAAAGAATTCTGGCGATAAAAGAACAAAAACTCTTATAGGCGCAATTATACAATCCTCTTGTTTTTTCAAAGGGCACAATTTAAACGAGACCAACGCTCGTATTGTCAAAGCACTCTTTGATGTGTACATATACAAAAAAGGAAAAGAAATTCGAAGATTTTTCTCGAGGGCCGGCGACTTGATTCTGTTTTCTTTCTTCTCGTGTGCTCTTGTAAGCAATTTTTGAAAAAAAGAAGAAATAGGTGGAAAAAAATTACAAAAAAATAATAAAACAATAAAAGAGCAGTTAAAAGTCGAGGCATTAAACGGGACGGGAAATTGGGACAATAAACGTTTAGTCGTGCGTCTCCCTAAGGACTTTACAGTGTTAATTGAGGATTAAAAATTAAGAGCCCCGTTTAAAAAGGGCTTCAGGCTCTCATTTGCACTTTCGTCGCTTTTATTGGAGCTTTGCTACTCTTTAGAGTTACGCCAGATTGTTTTCTACGCTCTGTTATTCTCTTAGAAAATCGCTCTTGGAAGACTTTCTCTTTTACTTTAAATATTTAAAGCGGGATAATGTCGGAGGCACTAGAAAAAAAAAGAAATATGGCAAAACTGTTAAATAACAGAAGCCGAGATGATGGGTATTATAAGAAGTTTTTAGCATTTAACTTTTATTTTAATAATCTATTTGATTTTGAAATTTGATTTTGAGTTTTAATTTTTTAAATTTTAAATTCCGTTTATTGCTCTTTAAGAATGCCAAATTTAAGCAATTACTTACGTCAGATGGTAATGCAAGTAAGGCATGGAAACGTACCCGATTTAAACAAAAATTAAGTGTAGCTTTAACACAAAACTAAATATAGCCCATGTATATTTGATATTATTAATTTTTGACTAAATATTTATGGCCATGTGTGAATAAAGAGGTGTTATCAACACATGATGTAAAATAGCGTGTTTAATCTTCTGCGTTTTAAACAATTCAATTTTTTGGTCAAAATGGAAATTTGATCTTCACTATAACCATAAACCACAGATGTAGGGCAATCCCAGATCAAACGATTTGTCAATATTTATAACCTTATGCATTTGGCATTATCAATGGAATTATATTTTTGTTGCATGTTAAAGTAGTGTGTTATATTGTGTTTAAGATTGAACAACAATTAACAGTGTAACGGGTTTGCTGGATGTTCGCACAAGGACTGTGAATATTAAAAGACAGTCATTTATTTTAAGTAACAATAACTAAATTTATTTAATAATGAATTTACACTTAATAACTAATCTAGCCTAAATATTGTTTACTTACTTAACTAATTTATTTACACACTATTTATTTAATTTTTCTATTGCTCGCATTTGTTTCGAAGATTTCAACATAACTGTGAGCACTTCAATTAGGAGGCTTTTTCGTTGACTCTCGATAGTCGAGCATCCTACCGAGACTATCGAGTTTCCCACCGAGAGTAACTGTTTGGCGCCTTCGGTTTGCCTTAAATGTCTTCTGAACAAGAAGCTTCTTAGTTTCTCAGTAGTTTTCAGAGGATTCCATTTTGTTAAAGATGATGAATAAATATAATAATAAAAAAAAAAACTTACTAAGGACCCTTGGTACAGAGGGCTATACCTAACCCTGTTAAACCAAAAATGGCTTTTAAACGAAAACTACAGAAGTCGGAATTATTGTTAAGTACATCATTGAAAAAAGAGCCGAAGCAAAAATTTGAAAAAGTAAAATTAAAAACGTTACTAAAAAGCTTGACGTAAACTGAAAAAAAATTACAAAGAACACTGCTAAAGGCACTTTAAAGACTGTCAAAAAAACAAAAAAGGCAACTAAAAAAGTTAAGGCAGAAGAAAGTTGGGTATAAGATATTTCATGCCTTTTTTGATGACTAGATGTATATTGAAGAAAATGGAAATTCAATTGAACACTGAATGAGTTGTGATGTATGTTACCAATCTCTTCTTCATTTAATATAGTAAATCTATAGTTAGCGGTTGCACTGCTTTTTTGAAACAGGTATTAGAGTAACTACACGGAGAAAAAAATATCCTCAAAATAACTATCTAACGTATACTCAATTGACGTATTGTCAGAACAACGATTCGAATGTCTAATTTAATAATATTTATTAGTCAATTTGACAATTCATAGTATGATCAAAACAGCGCTACATATTATACTTATAATAAGGATTCATTTATTTGATTCAAGCGTTCAAACGAAAAACTCTCGTGAACATGTGCAGTTTCCGTCGTGTAGGTAACTGTACAGTCAACTTGAGGATTTGTATTGCTAAAATAGCGATACGTATGGTTCTTTTGACGATATTTTGTTCTCCGTGCATATCCGTTAAGTCACTATGACAAGAATTTTTTGAATGTTTAAAACAATAATACATATCGTTACTTTGACGATCCGCAATAAGAAAACTCTGGATAGCTAAATTAGATATACGGGGTATCCCTGTGAAAGATGACTATTCAACGGATAGCTAAAATAACGATACGTATGGTTATTTTGACGATATTTTTTTCTCCCCGTAATAATTAATATTTTAAGAAATAATTGCTTTTAAAGGTTTTATATAGATACAGTTTATATTTATTTTAGTTAATTTTGTTCTTTTAAATAATTTTCAGGTTTGTTAGTCTTGTTTTACTGTAAATAAAACAATCAAATAAGTCGTAATAAAGAAATATATATTTTATATTTCTTGATAAAGGTGAGTATCCCATATGTTTATATTACGTTATGTCTCACACCCTCACTTATCAGAATAAACTACCAATTCTTATAATTTATTCTGAATTGTTGACAAACAAAAATAGTTAAATTAATTTTAACAAATATTTAGGTAATATATAACACTTACAATTTTGTGTTTGAAACGTGAAAGTTATTTGAATTTAAAATTTTCAATTATATAAAATTTGTTTGTTCAAATTTAATATTTGATTTAATTTAAACAATATTATATCATACTACATATATTAATATAATCTATTCGCGTAGAAATCGTTGTTTGTGGAGCTAATCGCATCATGCCAATTTGGGTGCATGGGATCACTCTTTTTTTATTTGGGTATTTTGCAGATATTATGGTATAATAATTAGGACAAAATCATTAGCATTTGGCCATTTTACGAGTGTTTTTGTTTCTAAATTAAATTAAATAGCAGTAGCAGGTATAATTAATATAACAAAAAAATAAATCGTGCGTGTAGATGAAACATTACATTTTCAAAATTCGATTAGGTACATTTTAGTAATATTTTTACTACCAAAAAATGAAATGAGTAGGTAAGTTTGTATGGCTTCAAAAATATCTACGTTATATCAAAACTTAAAAAAAATTATTATAAAACACCAAAAAAAATATTACTAACTTTTTTTAAAGAAGATAAAGTTAAAAAAGACAATGGTTGTGATTATATTGGTACTAAATATATCAGTTAACAACTAGAAATTAATTATAAAATTACAATAAAGAATAAGTTTCGTATGGTTTAAACATATTTTTTTTTAAATTTTATAGTGTTTGATCCACCTTCTATCCTAATGTGTACTTATGAACCATTACCCAGACGAATAGGTACTGTTAAACTTAACCGGGTGATACCGGCTCCAATCTAAAGAATAAAAGTTTATATACAATACGTCCTAAATCTAGAAAACTACATTTTAATTTGCCAATAAATGGTAACATAGGATCGTCTATATATGCTCTTAAAAAAGAATGAGGTCATTTAGCACGTGCTTAATTGTTAATTGGCATATTTAACTCTTTGACATACAAAAATAACAGAATTTAATGCTTCCAAAAAAAAACTAGGAGTATTAATTTGGCTCAACTGAACTGTTACATACACTCAGGACATTTAGTTTTGGCACGATAAACGATCGTAGAAAAAGTTGTTTAGATGCTAATTTATTACAAATACATTATTTTTAATACAGTGTTGTCCAAAAAGATTTTGCCACTCATATGGTACCACATAATTCAAATTTTTATTTGTTGCGCACTAGATATGGCCACCCGACTTAGTTTGGGAAAAGGAAAGAATATAACAGCTTGGATTAAAGTGTTTGGGTCACCCTCAAGTGTAAGAAACAAATTTCAGCAACGGTTTCATAAGGATTCTCCAAGCCATTTAACTATCCGTGAACTGCATGAGAAATTTGGGTGTACCAGGTCTGTGACCAATGAGTGTAAAGAAACAGTGGACGTCCAAGAAGTATTCGAACGGAAGATAACAGGTGGAGAATTCTTAAGACACTTGTACACGCGATTCAGGCTTCCAATCTTGTACTTGTGTTTCTTGGACTCCTAAGCATTGTGCTTTGTACATTTAAGATGTTATCTTGCTTTCGAACACTTCTTGCACGTATTAAAAATAATGTATTTGTAATCAATTAGCTGGTGTATTTATTAATATTTAAAGAATTGATCAGTATGTGTAATTCAGTGCATTTCGTTTTTACTGAATAAAATTTTGAATAAAACTGAACCATTCAAAAGTGGTGTTATGAACATGATTGACAAATTTTTTTTTTCAGTTTATATTAGAAACCTTGTCTAAGTAATTCTGAAAAGTATCATCATTTATCGAATATTGAAAGTTAGCAAAAAATAAATAACACTAGTGCTATTTGTGAATGTGAATAACTCTGCGACTAAATTTTTATTTTTTGCAACGTTTTTAAATATTTTAATTTGAATTGTTATTTTATTATAATTGTAGTTGATAATTAAAGATAATTTTGAGAAAAATTTGAATTATAAATATTTATTAAAGGTGACGTAACAGCCTAAAACTTATTACAATGCAAGAAAGAAAAAACCTTGCTTATTTTACACAAAATTTAAAAAAATGCATCTAGTTTACGAAACAATCTCAAAAAGCATTATTAGTTGCTGTTTTTAAAAGAAAAACCAAGAATTTTTTTTTTAATTACTGCAGAAAATTGTGGAACGTGCCAAAATCGAATAACCGGTTTAAATTCACTTTTTTGTAAAGAATAATTTTTTTTATTCTTTGTTAATCTTGTTTCTTATGGTATTTAAAATAAAAAAATTATGTACAAGGCTTTGATTTATAAGTAGGTAAAAAAAATTGGAATATTTTTATTTTTAAGGATGTACGATCACGAAAGTCATTTTGCTCAAAATGCTTGATTTTTTTTATATGTAGTTTAAATATATCTAAACAAATTTTCAAAATTTGAAGATGATTAACCGACTATTTAAAAAAATAATTGATTTCAAAAGTAAGCATATTTAACATTAGTCTTATGGCAAAGTGACGGATAGACGACATGTTTTTATAATTTTCAACCAAATTCATCCTAGACTATGAAAATAAAACTATCTAATTAAAAGTTAAGACATTCATAAAGATATTAAAAAAATAAAAAACCGCACTAAACCGACTAAATTAAGAGATATTTACGAAAATTAGCTTACTTTTGTTAGCTCTTAAACTAAATGGCAACACTACAGACTATTAAAGCAAAATAAGTGTCAAAAATACTAACCTAATTTTAGAAAATCTGATAAAGGACGTGATTAAGAAAGATAGGATTTTGAGGACATTGTTCTACTGGATTGAGTTTGGTATCAATAGAAAGATCTTAACGAGCGAATTATGAGTAGTAAAATAATTTTGTGGGAAAATGTATAGTTTTCGAGTTATCAAGGTTTTTAGATAACCTAACCTCACCTTGATTTTCCTTATTTGGTGCTAGTTATCGATTATTATGATATATTTAAGTCATATTACATATATTTTTGGCAATATGGTATTAATTCGCAGATAAGAGAACAAAAAGAAGGAAAATCAAGGTTAGGTTAGGTTATCTGAAAACCTTGTTAACTCGAAAACTATACTTAAAAATGTACCAGATATAACGTGAAATAAACTACAAAAGGTGAAAAACCTTTTTTCTTAGCTGGTACCACTTTCATAAACCTAAAATAAAATAATTCCAAAAATTCCGATTTTTCCGAATTTCTCCCTTGCCCGACATTTTCCCAACCCTAGATGGGTATAAAAATAATCAACATACAATAGGCTTTAAGTAAAGGTATGACATGCTTATGTACTATAATGTCCTCATTTTCTAATAAAAGTAATCACGTTTTTTCATCCATACATTCATACATAATGTTTTTTTACTTGTGTTTCTTTAAAACGTATTGAGGATATACCTAACGTAATTACTTTTAGCCGCTTAAGCGGAAGGTATAACAGAGTAACTATATTTTTTTATTTTTGCTAACTGAACGTCAAATTTTTGTATTCAGACTGAACTCATGTGAACCAGATTCTATTGGTGTAAAACGGGGCTGCCCTCGCACAGCAAAAATTATTTAAAAAAATTCAATTTTAAATTCAAAAAGGTAACTTAACGCCAAAGTTAATTTTACATAACATTTTTCTTCTGTAAACGAAAACCCACTTACAATGAAAACTTTCAGAAAGTTGAGATGCGGCAATTGTTTCTCTTTTGTCTTCTGACGTTTTACTAAACAATTTGAACCTTTCTAAACTTTAAAAAAACCTCTTTTTTTTGTATTAAAATTTTAATTAGTAAAAGCTTATATTTCGATTTTGAAACAGACAAAAGCTTGAAACTATGATGGACGTTTAATTCTTGAAATAGCAAAGAAAAGGGCAGTTTCGAGGCGACGTTCCTTTGTAATTTCCGGTACCGGAAAACGGATCTTTAACTTTATGGAACGACGTCGTAAGATAAATTCAAAACAGGGGCTTTTCTTTTGCTAAGCATTTCAAAATTGATTCGTTTTCATTATCGCTTCTGAGAAAAACCACAACGAAAACTTTTCCATTGAATTTTGACGTCAAATTTACTCTAAATCTTTTGTTTCTCTGTTTTTTTTTTAAAAACAATTTTTACGACAAAAAGGTTATTAATAAGAAAGCTTGTCGTAAACCACTAAAAAACTGTGTGAAGTGTCGATTTTACGTCGCTTTTTATGTATCGCTGGTCGGTTGTTAAACTTTACGTTTTAATTTAGCTTTTCCGAGTTTTCTCGCACGTAAAAAAATTACGAGTCTGGGATAATTGTTTGAATAGTTGAGCAGTCGTTATGTTTATTGTTATGACTTTTATGGATGTTTAACAATTATTTCTGGCACTTCTGGGAACGTTTAATTGGTTTACGTTCGAATGGAAAATGAAAGGAAATGAGAGAAAAAAAAGGAGCTTCATGGAACAACATCAATCTTTTAAATCTTTCTTTTTTTCGGGAAGAAGTTACATCACTTAAAAGAATTGGTTTTGTATGTTTTCTTCGCACACATTCTTTTCGTTATTATGTGATAAAACCACGGAACGTTAAGCACAAAATCTAATAAGCTAACAAATAAGATGAAAATACAATTTGCTTCCCTTCTAGAAAATTTATTAATATGCAGTTTTCTAGGATAATGCAAAAATACGATGTGCTCCTGCATCGTACTTAACTTTTTCTTAAAATTACATTTTTCCTTTACTTCTAATTTATGAAGATTATAAAAATTGGAAAAGATAATTGAATTTTATTTTATAATTTTTATACGAGGTCCGTTCAGAAAATTACCGAATCTTTGAATTACGCGCTAACGAAGATAATTAGTGGTATGTGGTTGGCAGTACTGTCTTGCGCATAACAACCCTCTTAATCACATATTTTTGGATTGTTAAAATATCGTTTAGTTTACATGATATTGTTATTTGAGTACAACGTGTCTATGTGTTAGTGGGCTTTTCTGAAATATGGCATTTTCTAGTGCAACGATGCAATGTTAATTTTTTGTAAAATTGTGAAAAATTTCAACTTTTGTAAAAATCGGAAAAAAGAAAGCTGAGTTTATGCTCCACGACAATGCGCCCGCACACCCATCTTTATAAATTCTTAAGTTTTGTGCCAAAAATCTTTCCTACCGCAGCCTCCTTACCGTCAGCTCTGGCTCCTTGCAATTTTTTCTTATTTTGGAAACGAAATTCAGTGCTGAAAGGACGCCGTTTTCAGAGGATTGATGACATCAAAGCAAATTCGTCAGAGACCTTAAAAGCCATCTCTGATGAAGCTATCCAGAACTGTTTTGTGAAATAGAATCACCGCTGGGAAAAGAGTGTCAATAAGAAAAGCAAGTACTTTGAAAAATTAATATAAATTAATATAAACGTCAAATTATAAAAAATAACTGTATTATATATCTGTGCAACATAAAATTTGTTTTTTTAATTCGGCCTCTGCTTTGAAGAGAATAGTAGTTTTTACTGAAAAATATAGGTAGTTATAAATTATCAGTGTGAATTAAATGTAATATCGTCTAATATTTTTAAACTGACTTTTTTTAGTTTGTTTTTTCAACTTATTTAAACTTCCTTACATAAGTACATCCTCAAATATTATTATTTTTGATTGTTTAAAAGCAAATTATATTTACATATTTATAAAAAGCAGCTTTACCCACCACCCAAAATTCAGAGTTTTTAATATAAAAGTGAAATATAATAACAAAAGTTAGGTTTGAAATTAAATTTTTTCAAAGCAACCCTCCCGAAAGTTACATAAAGTCATTCCGATTGTGGAAAATGTAATCTAAACCCCAAATACAAACCATTTTAGATGTAGATTTAAAGATAAGATGGTCGCCCCACCGTATAAAAGCAAATAGGAAGCTGCTGTTTGGGGTATGAATGGGGAAAAGTGTCTGCCACTTAATGAAAACGGTCGATGGAAAACGTTCGCGTCTTTATGAACTTTCCAAAAATTTTTACTTAATTCTTTATTTCTTCTTCTGTTCGTTTTGATTTTGAATAAAATAGAATTTATCTTTTGCTTTTTGTTCAATAGAAAGTTATAAATAACACTATAAATCTGTATTCAAAGAAATTGATCTGTTTTACAGTGAAACTTTTGAATAGATAGTAAAATTACTTGTTGTAAAAAATAAATATCTCTGTTCTTGATTTCATACAGCGCCCCTTTAACATTCTTTAGGGAACTGTGTATCTCGGGTAAAACTATTTACCACATATTTTTAAAATGTACTTATTGTAAAATCACCTGGTGATTAGGAAAGGAGTGAACTTAAGTAGCACCCCAACCGATCACTGGGACTAGTCAGTAGTTAAATAAAAGCTTAAGTAACTTGTACTCAAACTAATACTATTTCAATAAACAATAAAAAAAACTTAGTCAATGCAACTAACCAAATACAGAATGTAATTAATTATACGTAACATTGGTCCTTCGAGCCGGATGGAAGCAACCGAAAAAGAAAAACAGGCCAGTGGGTTATCGTTCCTACAATTTAATTAGACCGGTTAATACCTACATATTTTATCAAGGCAGAAGGAAGTAGCATTAAAGCCTCTTATCTTTAAACGTGACAAATAAAGGCACAATTTATGCGTTTCCAAAACTATATAAATAAAAAAATTAAATAAATATTACTGAAATTAAATTGCGATTAAATAAAATGCATCATTTAGATAATTAATTTAATATAGGGGTAGTAGGGCAAGACGGCAAACGAGTAAAAATAACGAACTTAAGTTTTTAATAGCCCTTAAAAATAACCTTTTCTTTGTACATTTTTCTGAAGCTACTATGTATGCACCTTTAGTATATACAAATAAAAGGTATTGGTGTTCATTATGTTAGCTGTCAATACGAAAAGTAAAATAGTGTGATGCTGTTTACAAAATATTTGATATAAAAATAAGGATTTATATCGCGTGAAGACAAAATTTGACTAACAAAACATTTTTGCTATTAATAGGGTACATGATAATTTTTGAGTATTAATTCGTTATAATAAAAAAAAACTGCCTAATTACTTTTGAAGAAAAATGATGCGGCCAAAATGACGAATTCGACATGTTGTGCCATCATAGGTACTTGTATCTTGCAATGAATCATGAAACGCGCATTCGGGCTCTTCTCAATTTCTCGTTTCGGCAACTCCTACTAACAGTTGACCAATAAAGTAGTCAAAGATTCTATTTTCTTAATGCCACTTCTTTTATTATAAGCGCGCAATTCAATTTTCATTGAATTGAGTTATGTAAGGGATTATACCCGGGTATAAGACGGGTTTTGTTTATGAGCCAAAATTTTTTACTGGTTAAATAAAGTCGGGTGTTCTATTCATTGTTGGAAAGGTAATGAAAATACACAACTTTTATCCGCAGAAAGTTTTGTGATTCCATTAACATGCAAAAATTTTATGACCAATTTTCTAAGTGACAGTTTTTTGACAAGAAAAAAATTTGCATCTAGGTATGAGACACCTACAAAAATGCATTAAAAATTGTAAAATATAAAGTAAAAACCTCATATCTATTTCAAAATTATAATTTTTTATGCTTTCCATAATTTTTATTTACCACTTTCCTCTTTATAATCGTCGCAATGTTTGCATGTGTAGATGCTTGCACACATGTTTGCGCACTTCAAAAGAACTGGCCGCTTGCAAATATTGCATTTGATGTTGTTTAACAGCGTTCAATTTGTTCGGCAACAACTTTATTCTATTGATGTTTTTGCTTTGGAACCCTTGGGTGGTGGTAATATGCTGTGTCTCATACCCGGACAATGACGACATTTTGAGAATTTAAAAAAAAATTTGTTTTCCAACCACATATTGGCTTAATCCAATATTGGATCGTAAAATATAAGAAAAACACTAAATGCTATACATTACACTTTCCTTTTTCAATTAATTTACATGAAAAAAATAACATTTAAAAAAAAATCAAAAACGTTTTTAACCTGCAATTTTACATACGATGTTTGCAGTTGATATAAGGAATGCGTCGATTCATTTCAGTGTTAGTACAAAAACTGACTGATGACCAAAGAAGTACTTGACAGTAATTGACTGTCTCATATCTGGAGCCTGTCTCATACCCGGGAACACTCCCCTACTTATAACAACTCTAAATTAATAATTATATTTTGTTGAAATAACGATATAAATGTTCTTAGTCATAGAGAAAATTATTTTTCATATCACTTGCGTAGAAACAACGCGTTTTGATCCCTGTTTTGCCAGTCGAAACAAAACAATTTCAGAACAATGCGACTGTGTCAGTCAGAAATGACATTTGTTTCTCCCCTAGGGGAGAAACAACGTTGTTTCTCTCCTAGGGGAGAAACAAATGTCATTTATTTATTATTTATGTCTGTATTTGAAGTCTGTCAGAATCGCATTAAGCGAATAAAATCATAATCGTCTGACAGCTGTCATCAAATCGTTGTCAAAGATTTTGATAAATTACAAAACTCGTTGTTTCTATGCATGTGATATGAAAAATAGTATGTGTGGCACGGGATGAAACGAAGACGATTTCAGACCAGGGCGATGACAGCCCTCGCTTCGCTCGGGCAGTCAACTCTCGCCCTCGTCAGAAATCGTCTTGTTTCACCCTTGCCACACAATATACTATTATTAATATGCGTACTTATAATACATTTTGGAGTAGAAATAAAAGCACGGTTTTCCCGAAAAATGTTGGTATTTCTGATAAAATTGTCAGAATTATTGTTGGATTTTATAACTTGCAAGTATCGCTGTTTATCTAAAATAACCGTAACATAATATTAGTAAATTTTATTCAAAATTGATCTGTTCAATATTAATACGTGTGAAGATAAAATAATTCTTTAATAAAACAAAATACAGTCGAACTTCTATAAGTCGAACGCCGATAAGCCGAATTTTTGATAGCTCGAACTCAAACCAGTTTCCCTAGGACTTGCCTATCTCAACATTAATATTTTTATATTGATAACTCGAATTTCGATAAATCGAATTTTTCGTTAAATCGACGCGTTTTACAATTCCCTAAATTTAAGTTTCCATTAGTACATAGTTCGATGACCCGAAGTTAAATTTAACAGCTATTTATAAGAATTCTACCTGAAGGATTACGGACAAGTTGTTTTGGTGTTATTGTGCTTTAAAAGCTCCATTCTTAACTACGAATAAAAGGTTCTATATTAAGCATGTTTTGACGGCGGTACTTCAATTGGATTTAAATACTAATTTATGTTTAAATGCATTTTGAACAGTTAGGTTTTTAATATGGTTTTTCCGTTTCTTTTACGACAAAAGAAACTATTTTCACATTTTATTTTTCAGTTATTGGTTGAATACGACCACGAACAAATGTGTTTTATGTTCTTTATAACTTGTAACAGAGTATAACAGAAAATCTAAAAAAAATTAATACTTTTTATAAAATTATTTACGTATTAACATGGAGTGTAAACGAAAATTAAAAAGTTTAACCATAAGAGAGAAAATTAATCTAATAAAAGAAGTGGAACGTGGGCTCAAAAGAAGAAAGAATATAGCTAAAGATTTTGGTATCCCGCTAACACTTTATCAACTATTTAAAAAAGCAGAGACCTAATTGTAGCCGCTGAAGATACAAATGACAAATGTCAACGTTGATAAAGATTTGGAAGTTGCTGAAATTCCTAGAGATGAAAGCATTATAAGTAAAGTGCTAAAAGAAAATAAGAAAAACTGTGAAAGTGAAAGTGAATATGAAAGTGATACAGATGTTACAGTAAACATCCCTTTAACAACTCAAGTTTACAATGCAATAGATACTATTTCTCTATTCCTATGTGCTCAAGAAGATGTTCCTACAGATATATTATTATCGGTAAGATCATTGGAAAAAATGGTAGAAACGCAAGATTTTGGCGCAATGAAGCAAAAGACAATTTTAGATTACTTTCAATTTAACCGTAAATAATATGTAAATAACTATATTTTTTAGGGTCTTAATAAAGAAATAATGTTAATGATTGTAGATCAATTTTGGTTATTTTCTATAAAAAATGAATGATATATACCTATATACGGAAGTATTTAATTAACTTCTTTTGGTAACTCGAGTTTTTGATATGACGAATTATTTTTGCTGTCCCTTCGACTTCGACTTATCGAGGTTTGACTGTAATACATACTTTACACTTTCAAAATCAACTTTCTAGGTTAAACTCAAAATACAGCTGTATTTCACCGACTTACAATATCTGAGCCATAAAATCGATAAAACTTTCGTTGACGCGCATAAATTCAAAATTGTTTCATCCTGGGGTACAAGTACCCCATCATATTTTGTAATACATTTCTACTGATTGTTAGGTTTATTTAGGTCCTCTTTGGAGGACTACATTTTAGTATAAAGAGTGAAATTTAGTGATATGAATCTTGTGGAGTAACTCAGTCAAGAAATGTACATTTAAGTTGATAACGTAATATTCAAGATGTATCGTAAATAAATCTTTTGGCAACCATAAAATAGCGAAAACACTTGTATTTTGGAAAAGTAAAATAAATTATATATGTTAATGTTCACTGGAATTGGACACAATAAAACACAAATTGTTAACTTGCAACGTTTCGTTTCTTTATTGAAACTTTATCAAGCAACTGAAAATTAACAAACTATAACAACAATAACTACAAGTATTTTATAAAATAATATAAATTATAAAATACCTTAACAACACAAAAGGAAGTTAACCATTAAAACTCAATAATTCTACATGTGTCAAAATGAAAGATTTTAAATATGAAAGATTGCAACTATGATTCTAAATAATTATATACGTCAAAATAAAAGTTTTTTTAAAAATATGAAAGATTGTAACTATGATTCTAAATAATTACATGAAAGGCTGTAACTATGATTCTAAAAAGAAAATTATTTGTAGTTGTATAATTTTGATTTAAATTTTATGATTAATTTTAGTTTTATGTTTTAATTTTATTTAAGATGTCATTATATATTAAACTAAGGCCTTGAGTATCCGAACGCAAATTTACAGTTTTATTAATTTTGATATAAACCATTTCACTTAAATTTCTTTTATGTATATTTTGTTCACGATGTAAAATGGAAACGTTTTCAAATTGGAATTGATGTCCAACATCAAAATGGTGCATAGCTAATGCTGTTTTGTTTGGTTTAACATAATTTATATTTTTACAATCATTTTTATGTTGTTTTAATCTTTCTTCAAGTCTTTGATTTGTTTGACCAATGTAACTACTTCCACAGCTACATGGTATTTTATAAATCAAACCAGATTGTTGAAGAAGAGGAATTGGATCTTTTAATTTGCTATAAACTGTATTAATTGTTTTTATATTATAAAATGCTAGTTTTCCACCTCTTGGTCTAATAAAACGATCTATACTACTGGACAATTCTTTGATGTAAGGAAATTTAAAGTATGTTGTTATTTGTTGGACATCTTTTTTGTTATTTACCAATTTATAATTATTTATAAATCGATTAATGAGTTTTATAGGGTAATTATTATTAATAAGAAGATTTTTCATGCGTAGTATATTATCTTCATAAAAATCTTCATGGCTTAACCGTAAAGCTCTATCCATAAGACCTTTAATTACACCTATCTTTTGACTCATTGGGTGATTAGAATAGTAGTTTAATAATCGCCCTGAACTGGTAGGCTTTTGATACCAATTCGTTTTTAATTTTCCATCTGAACCTCTATTTATTTTTACATCTAAAAACAAAGAGAACATTATCTTCAATTTCCATGGTAAATTGAATTCTTGGATGGAAGTTGTTGAAACTTGATAGTGTGAGATCAACTTTATCTTTAGGAATAGCCATAAAACTATCATCTACATAAAGTTTTAAAATTGGAATTTTGAAAGGTAAAGTTGTTAAAACTTTCTTAACAATATAATTCATCACTAAATCAGCTATCACTGGGCTGGCTGGGTTACCCATACTACTTCCATCACATTGAAGATAAAATTTACCATCAAATAACAGATAACTGGAATTAAAATAAAATTTGATAAGTTCAATAAGCATATTTTTGATATTGTTAGAACTTCAGACAAAATATCCCAATCTTTGTCAATTATATCCAGTACAAGTGTCTGTGGAATATTAGTGAATAGGGATACCACGTCTAACGATACCAAAACGTAATTTGTTGGTAAAACTATATTTTTAATTTCATCTACGAATTCAAATGAATTTTTTAATCTAAATTCATACGTCGCTATTAAAGGTGTTAATAAACGATGTAATAATTTCGATATCTTGTAACTAGGAGAACCAATACAGCAAACAACAGGTCTAAGTTTGCAACCCTCTTTGTGCGTTTTCCGTAAACCGTACAAATAACAAAAAATAACAAAAAAATAACAAAAAAGATGTCCAACAAATAACAACATACTTTAAATTTCCTTACATCAAAGAATTGTCCAGTAGTATAGATCGTTTTATTAGACCAAGAGGTGGAAAACTAGCATTTTATAATATAAAAACAATTAATACAGTTTATAGCAAATTAAAAGATCCAATTCCTCTTCTTCAACAATCTGGTTTGATTTATAAAATACCATGTAGCTGTGGAAGTAGTTACATTGGTCAAACAAATCAAAGACTTGAAGAAAGATTAAAACAACATAAAAATGATTGTAAAAATATAAATTATGTTAAACCAAACAAAACAGCATTAGCTATGCACCATTTTGATGTTGGACATCAATTCCAATTTGAAAACGTTTCCATTTTACATCAAAAAATATCAAAAAAATTGTTGGTTTTAAAATTCAAAATTTTATAAAATTGTCAGAATTATTGTTGGATTTTATAACTTGCAAGTATCGCTGTTTATCTAAAATAACCGTAACATAATATTAGTAAATTTTATTTAAAATTGATCTGTTCAATATTAATACGTGTGAAGATAAAATAATTCTTTAATAAAACAAAATACAGTCGAACTTCTATAAGTCGAACGCCGATAAGCCGAATTTTTGATAGCTCGAACTCAAACCAGTTTCCCTAGGACTTGCCTATCTCAACGTTAATATTTTTATATTGATAACTCGAATTTCGATAAATCGAATTTTTCGTTAAATCGAAGCGTTTTACAATTCCTTAAATTTAAGTTTTCATTAGTACATAGTTCGATGACCCGAAGTTAAATTTTACAGCTATTTATAAGAATTCTACCTGAAGGATTAGGGACAAGTTGTTTTGGTGTTATTGTGCTTTAAAAGCTCCATTGTTAACTACGAATAAAAGGTTCTATACTAAGCATGTTTTGATGGGGGCACTTCAAATGGATTTAAATACTAATTTATGTTTAAATGCATTTTGAACAGTTAGGTTTTTAATATGGTTTTACCGTTTCTTTTACGACAAAAGCAACTATTTTCACATTTTATTTTTCAGTTATTGGTTGAATACGACCACGAACAAATGTGTTTTATGTTCTTTATAACTTGTAACAGAGTATAACAAAAAATCTAAAAAAAATTAATACTTTTTATAAAATTATTTACGTATTAACATGGAGTGTAAACGAAAATTAAAAAGTTTAACCATAAGAGAGAAAATTAATCTTATAAAAGAAGTGGAACGTGGGCTCAAAAGAAGAAAGAATATAGCTAAAGATTTTGGTATTCCCGCTAACACTTTATCAACTATTTAAAAAAGCAGAGACCTAATTGTAGCCGCTGAAGATACAAATGACAAATGTCAACGTTGATAAAGATTTGGAAGTTGCTGAAATTCCTAGAGATGAAAGCATTATAAGTAAAGTGCTAAAAGAAAATAAGAAAAACTGTGAAAGTGAAAGTGAATATGAAAGTGATACAGATGTTACAGTAAACATCCCTTCAACAACTCAAGTTTACAATGCAATAGATACTATTTCTCTATTCCTATGTGCTCAAGAAGATGTTCCTACAGATATATTATTATCGGTAAGATCATTGGAAAAAATGGTAGAAACGCAACATTTTGGCGCAATGAAGCAAAAGACAATTTTAGATTACTTTCAATTTAACAGTAAATAATATGTAAATAACTATATTTTTTAGGGTCTTAATAAAGAAATAATGTTAATGATTGTAGATCAATTTTGGTTATTTTCTATAAAAAATGAATGATATATACCTATATACGGAAGTATTTAATTAACTTCTTTTGGTAACTCGAGTTTTTGATATGACGAATTATTTTTGCTGTCCCTTCGACTTCGACTTATCGAGGTTTGACTGTAATACATACTTTATACTTTCAAAATCAACTTTCTAGGTTAAACTCAAAATACAGCTGTATTTCACCGACTTACAATATCTGAGCCATAAAATCGATAAAACTTTCGTTGACGCGCATAAATTCAAAATTGTTTCATCCTGGGGTACAAGTACCCCATCATATTTTGTAATACATTTCTACTGATTGTTAGGTTTATTTAGGTCCTCTTTTGGAGGACTACATTTTAGTATAAAGAGTGAAATTTAGTGATATGAATCTTGTGGAGTAACTCAGTCAAGAAATGTACATTTAAGTTGATAACGTAATATTCAAGATGTATCGTAAATATATCTTTTGGCAACCATAAAATAGCGAAAACACTTGTATTTTGGAAAAGTAAAATAAATTATATAGTTTTAAATCACTTTCTTTGGAATTTTATTGACAATAATAAATTTGTTTAGCTATTTGGGGGGTGTTCGGCTCTTAAATGGGTTACCCTACCAGTTATAAAAAAAAGGGCCACTTTAAATAATTAATTGTCATCACGCTCCATTATGCACTAAATTAACGAAAAAAATCAATATCTTGGTTTTTATATTTCAGCTGATTAAGATTGCATTAAAACTATTTGGTTTTATTGTTTTGTTTCATTTTATTGATACGAATATTTTGTAAATGACAATTTTTTCTTTAAGGTCGTCAATTTGCCCCATCGTTCTCTACTGCAAAGTTAGGTGAATTAAATACTGTTCTAAACTTTTGACAATTAAAAGGCTTGGTCAATTTAACTAAGCAATATAACGCGCATTTTATATGCAAAATTTTGCAGAATACAGGCCAGTTCTATATTTTTATTGTAGAAATAATCGAGATCAATTTTGTTAGAAGTATTTTATCTGCAACAAATAATTTTTGCGGTAAGATAATTTACTTAAGAACTTTTGGCAACAGAGTGAAATGTAAAACAATCGTATGCAAGCAAATTACTAAAATTTAATTTATTCTTCTATATTCCATATAAAAACATTGGATGATGTTGTATGGACCGATCTTTCTGCATCTCTCGAAAGTTTCCAAAATGTGATGTGTTATGCAGGGTGTCAGACGAATAAGTACTGAAGCTGAAGCGGGTAATAATCTGATACCAATCTACACAAGAAAAGTTTGCATTATGTGCTAAATCTAAATAATTTCCGGAAAAATTTATTTTAATTTTCCGGTAAGGGGCAACGTAGCATCGTCTCCATATGATATTATAAAAAAAGTGAGGGTATTTAGTACCTGATTCACAGCTAATTTCTTTTATTAATTGAATATTATGTCTCACAATAGAGATTGTTTATTTCATATTTATTTTATTGCTTAGATATCATGTTTCAGAACAAATGTGCGGAACTTTGTTATTATAAACATCTTATATTACCCGTGAAGGGATTAAGATATGTAACTTTATTACACGTCTCAATTTTGAGACATTGTTTCCAAATTTATCTCCCCCATTTCAATGCATATTATATATGCGATTTTTATGGTTTATTTGATTTTAAAAAAATTGCTTTTTTCCAAATATTCAAAATAGTAAAAAGGTATTTATTACACATTTTTAAATAGAAGTTCACAATATTACACATAAGGCCACTTGACTTGGGGTATGGTTTTTGTTCAGTTTAGGGTTATTTATGTTAAAGAGGGTTCTAGTACTTATTCGTCTGACAGGCTCTGTCTTACATCATCGTGCAAATGGGCCAGTTAACTCTAATTAATAATTTTTAATTTATAAATTACGTATTCTATATTCTCACAGTAACTCTTCTTCTTTAAATTATATCTAGGCACGTGCGTATTTATAGGAAAATGAGGAGGATTGTAGAAAGCTGTGGGAACGCTTTTATGATTCTTTTTGTTTGGAAGAAAACAAGAAGCGCGTTTTCTGGTTAAAATAGTTGGAAAGCACTCGATTGCCATTAAATATTTGATGCTGGGATCTCATCTTGAACGAGCTTAAAGGGTTTAGTAACTGCTTTGTCTCATCAAAGGTATTTTCGTATTATACTCGAACATAGCAAACCGCCAGACTCTTGTTCATTGAGGGGTTGAAGTCAGGAAAGAGATCTACCAGTTACTGTATCACATACCACATCAATCATCTGCTTTTACCCTCATCCCCTTTCTTTTCTGTCCGTTCACGTTATTAGTTTCGTCCCCATTTCGCCCGTTTTCTTCCTTCCCGTAAATCCAGCTCTGTTTTTTCTCCTTCACCGTCATGTTAACTTGAAGTAGTTATATTTTGTCTCGTTCTGCTTAACAATTTTTTTCTAGTGTCCTCTCTCTTCTTTCTCCTTCTTTTTCTCTGGTGTTAGAAAATATTAAGATAGGTGGACGTGTTTAATTTAAACGGGCGTCGTTGGAAAATTTCAGAGTTTATAAGGTTGAAAAGTTTTCGTAACGGAATGGAAAACGTGTCACTCAAAAATATTCCCAAACATGAATTTTCTTAAATTAATCAACGCCGCGAGTTTGCTACAAACTCGTATAACCGAGAGAATTAAATTTATTAACGAAAAACAGTCCTAAAAGGGTAACCGAGTAATTGACTTAATTGCTGACACTTTTGTCACTTATTTAAATATTAAGAAATTTTAAAGACGGCTTTTATTTTCGAATGGAATTTTTGATTTAATTAATTAAGTGTTTGCTTTTTGTTTCAGATCGCAGATGGCGTTAAAGAGATATGGGTGAGTGAAGTTCAAGAAGTTCATTGAGAAATTGAGGTTTTTTCATCAACTGCTAAGATTTAAGAAAAATTGTTCAAGGAACTCCTTTGTAGAAACTTAATTTGCGAATCACTTCCTCTGAGGTAGCAGTTTATTATAAATTAAAACCTGGTTTTCGTGCATGTTATAAAGTTTATTTAAAGAATATTTTACGTAATTCACCTTCGATGTTCCATACTAACCTTCTTCGGAACACGGGTATAATAACAAATTATATATTTAATCAATTTTAGTTTGCTTTAAGTTCGATCAAAATTGCTCTCCACTTTGTCGAATTTAAGGTTTTTAAACTTTTATTGGGCTATTGCTAATGTTTTTTGCAAGTAATTTACAAGGAATAATTCATAGCATAAAACTACGAAATATTGACATTAAATACCAACATAAACCCTTAAAATTATAAGACTATAGCAAATGTTCAGCTATTACGAGAATATAATATTCAATATACCGGGTGGCCCAAAAGTCACTAGTACAATTAAAAATGTTATTTATTAATAATTTGAGAATTGTTACGGTATATTTTTTCTGTCAAATACCTTCATAAAAAGAAATCTGGACCAGTTAAGTTAAGTTAGCCTTGCGGTCACTTGTTTTCACAGTTTCGCGCATCATCTTATTCTTCTTATCTTGGGGCTTAGCCCTGTTTGTTCTATTTGTTCCTTTTCTATGAGTTGTTGTCTTGCGATGACTACGTCCAATTCTCGTACCAGCGCTTGTGTGGTCTTCCTGGGACTCGCTTGGTGTTTGATTTTTATATTTGAACTTTCTTTGCTAATCTCTCGTCTCTTATCCTTTCAACGTGATCTCTCCAGTATCTTCTTCTGGATCTTGTCCATCTGACCACATCTTGTACTTCACATGTTTTGCGGATTTTTTCGCTTCGTATCCTGTCACGCAGGCTTAAGCTAGTGATAGAACTTAGGGTTTTCATCTCTGTGGCTCTCATAATTTGTTTAGTTTATTTTCGCGACATTACCCTTCTTCCAAAAAAAAGTTTTGAGAGTTCAACTGTCGGGCGAGCTGTAAGGGCAATAACACTTTCTTGCTACCACCCTACATCTGGCGTATCTTCAAATGCAGGACGACGAAATACTATAGCATCTCTCGCCTTATCTTCACAAAAATAAGAATTAAAAACTTTTTCTTCATTTACACCATACCGAACCGTTAGTTTTACGGGGTGAAGACTACGTTGTCGAAGTATTCTTAGATTTTTGATCTCTCAAAATCGCATATTTTGCTTATTAACGAATGCGTTTAGGTGGAAGTGGGCCTCGTCGCTCATAATAAGATTGTGAATGAATTCATTTTCTTGCTTTGCCAACTCTTGGATCTGGAGAGCATATGTTAATCGTACCGTATAATAAGCTGGTTTCAAATCCTGCACTAGCTGTATCTTTCACATATAGACATTTAGTATGTCTTGGATCATCTGGAACAGGGTCGGAGAGCTGTCCAGCTATTGGAACCGTCTTCCAGTTGACATTAAAAGCTATTCTTCAATGCTTTGACGTACCCGCTGAATGTTATCCTGTGACCTGGTTGAACGTGGCTTTTCAGCACGTGGTAAATTACTCACAACACAATTTATCGTTGATTTTCAAAATAAAATTTTATTATTTTAATACGTTACTCAGTCATCAATTTCTCTCTTTTTAATTTTCAAGTATTAGGTTTTATTATTCTGAATGTAAAAAAATGTAATGAATTAATTGTAGAAAATTATTCAAATTTAAAATGGTCTAGCGACTTTTGGGTCACCCTGCACGTATATAATTTTTGTTTTTGCTTAATTTACTCAAATAGTTACATATTTATTTAATACAGCCTAGAAAAGGATATGTGAGCGAAATTTTTAAGTATTGTAAAGAAGAAGAAAATACACCTATTCTGAATTTAGAATTTTCGCACTAACAATAATACAGATCCATTGGAATTTACTGATAGGTACATTTAACAAAAATTTCAAAATATACAATTATGGAAATCGAATAAGAAAAAGAGACGTCCAGTTTGCAAACCATCGTTTCCTATCAATTACCGTCAAATCTGGGGAATATTTTTTAAAGCTTTGTCACAAAAGCAAAACCTTAAAACGAAAACGCGTTCGGTTTATTTAAATAAGCTTTAATCAACCGGGACTCCGTTTTAACGACGTACACTCGTAAAAAAAGCGAAAAAAGAAAAAAGCACAAATTTCTTCAATCGAATTCATTAGTGGTGTGTTTTCTTTTGGATTTAACGAACCTCTTAAATTATAATACGCTTTTTCAGTAAAACCTTCTATTACATTCTTACATTTCATTTTTTTAAATTCGAAATAAAATAAATACAACAAGTTAAAGATAAAGATTTGAAAAAAGATAAACTGGATTAGCTACTTATCATTGTAACCATAGTTACACAATAAATGAACAAATCAGAATTGGCATTTATGGCGCTATATTTAAATTACATTTTTATTAAGAATTCGTGTAGGATTGGAAAAACGTGAAAAGATACGCAAAGATTTATAGGCGAATCTTGTAAAGAAGATGAAAAATGTAAGGGAAAAATGTCCGACTTTGCGTTTTTTAGTTTTTTTTAAAAAAGGAAACCCAAAAATTAGGCACGCTTGACCGCGGAACATTAACTGCAGTCCGTTGAACGAGCACGAAATCGTTTTATCCATTTCCTGTTCGTTCTGTTTTCACCCTTTCCGGTAGAGTGCATATTTTCCCCCTAACTTAGGGCGGCCCTTATATACATATGGGAAAATCTGGGAAAATCCGAATCCTGTTTACATTGCCTTTCATCTTTAGATGAGATCACGACAAACAATTTTTGCCGATACATCTCTGGATCCGCCATTTTAAATTACTTTGTAATTGTTTGTAAGGGAGAAGCAGAATTTTCGTTGTGGGTAAATAAAGGGAGGAAAAAAGAAAAGAGGGTGAAAATATTGCGACGTCTCCATTACGTTTAATATTGCAAACTAAAACGGTTCGCTTTTACCAGACACGGCTTCATAATGAAATGCAATTATCTTAACAATGAGATGCTGATATTTACCTTGCTATTACCGGAAAAACTTGTATTACATTAACGTCTAGACAGGTACCTGTTGATACCTTTCCGGAAATGCATTTCACTAAAACGCTTAACGCTATTTCGTTACACCGAAATTCATCTTTCAGCTCTTATTTGTGGATGTGCTCAAAAACTAATGTTATTACTTTCGAAAAAAGTTTAATGCGTCTCTGTTTATTTACTTTTTTGCTCTACAATTCTAGGAAAGTTTATTTTAACGTTTAAAAAGAAACAAAGAATTTGTTTCTCTAGAAAATATTTTTTTGCATAGAACTTGAAAGTAATTATCTAATTTTTATTAAAATAAGAAAACTGTTTTTTTGGCTATGGGTTTAAATAAAATTAAAAGTTTTTATTTACGGAAAATTTTCACATATTCTACAATAAATTCATATTCTTTTGAAAACATGCGATAAAAATAAAACAACCTTTTAAATTTTTTTTGAAAAATAATTTAAAAAAATATTATGTTGTAGTTTATGCTGATTTGTGTTTTTAGGTTGTTTTTATTACGCTGTCCGTAAGAGTAGTTGCTACTTTTCAATTTTATTTTTGTTAGTATCGAAAAATTAATAAATAAAATTTTATTGTTTCAATTAAAAATAAAAAATATTAACTAACTACATTTATATAATGTCAGAGACCCAATAGTCAATCAGGACCCAATACCCGATCACTTCGGTATTTTATGTATTTATATAATAATTACGTAAAGACTGCTACATAAAATCATACAATTATATTAATAAGCTATTAGCCAATATGGAGTTAGTTAAGTTTGACTAAAACATAAAAGTTTGTAATTATCTCATAACCTTTATATTTTGTGCTTTTCAGTAAAAATCATAAAGATGGAAATCAACAAAAAAATTTCGGATTTATAGTGCTCATTTTATCGAAAATAAAAAATTGGAAAATCCTTCTGGTCCATCTTATTTAGCTTATTCTACTTATTTTCTCGGCCAAAAACATTTAAAAAAATATACTAATTGTTATAAAGATTTAAACCATTATTTTTACAGAATAAACTTTATTATCAGTCTATGTCCGATTATCCGAATTTTCGATTATCCGAATCGACCCCGGTCCCAATTAATTCGGATAATCGGAGTTCTACTGTATGTGCATGACTCCTGCTCATACTCATAACGTAATAGCGAAGGTGGGCGACAATGAGACCCCCGGCTTTATTGGTGCCAGTTGAAACGTGTTTTTGGTCTACATAAGTATTTTTTTATATTCACCTTTGAACACACGTATCTGTCACAAGTTTTAGTTTAATTATAAAAGTTATTTAATAAAGGCGAGGTATTGATGTCCTATTTTAATATTTAAACAGTCATTTTAGGTTTACGATAACTGTTATTATTTTGAATTAATTTCTTGATTTCTTAGGTTGGGGTGTCTTCGTACAGTTATGAGCGGGGTAGATTCGTACTGTACGAATGTACACTCACACCATTTAGTAATGTCCCTTGGTTTGGAGCGGACGGATCGTTCGTGTCCGACGTGGAGAATAATAAAGAAAACGCTAGTTTCAACTTCAACTCTCCGTTATTATTTTACAATCCTACACATGATGGTGGTATTCACTTTTTACAGATTAACAATACACTTTTTATCTTTCACCTATAAGAAAAAAAATATTTTAATATAAATGAAAGTTAATACAAGATAATTTTATCATTACAAAATAATGTAATTATTCTTTTCTACGCATATACCTTGTGTTAAAAATCCATGTCTTTCTTTTAAATTCCATATAAGTTAGTTTGTGTATATATTAAGAATATTTAACATAACTGAAAATAGAACTATGCGAATTTTGATTTCAGGAATTAATTAGTGAAGTTTTCTATAAAAGATTTTCTTTTCCATTTCTAAGCAAATATATCCTATCGAAAATTATTATTATAACTCTTCACATAAGAGTTAATATTTAAATACTAAAATTAACTGAATTGTAAATTAGTGAACAATTTTCGGATACTCTAACGATTGGCAGCTCATTTCGCTGTTAAAATTCTTATAACTGCATTGCCAGCATTTTAAAATAGAACAAATTCAGATTAATTTTAAATTGTTAATATTGCCCTTATTAATGTTTTTTCTAAAGCATTGTTTGATATGTCTATCTGCAGTTGGGACATAAATACCATAACTATTCATTTGAAAATTATTAGAATCTAGTTTGTTTTTTTTTTATTATGGACCCATAATTTTTACATTAATTGATTTTATTTGAATTATTACGAGTATGTATTAAACCTCATTTGAATAGAAGTCACCATTGCATTAAATTATCGATATTCGAGTTACATACCATATTTGCTCGTAAGTTAAGAACCAAATTTACTTTTTTGTTTTTAAAGTTTTAGTTGTGACCACGAAATCTTATAGAAGAATATCCTTCTACCTAAAAGTTTAAAATCGTTTTTCTCGAACATTTTTCAATGCTTTGCTAAATTTATATTTCAATATTGGTCTTCAAGTGAGGTATACGCAGCTCGGAGTATGATGCAGGTATACGGATTAAAAATATCCGGACTTAGCATAGCTGACATCCATTTATTTTTTATGAATAATTTTAAGAAATTTTGTAAAATTGTATAGTTCTATATAATTTTATAAAGAAAAATTTTTTTTCGGGTAGTTAATCTTCTATAATTAAAAAATCATAAAAATAAGAATTAAATCGATAACTTCTTCATGATATAAAATATTTTTTCAGACTATTTGATAGTGCATTAAATAGAATATAAAACTGCCATTTCACTTTTTGACCTATCTTTAATAGTTTAGCCTTTTAATTGAAAAAAATTTGAAATTTCGACAAATTTCAATTTTGTAAGTTCTTTATTAAGTAAAATATTAATAATAGAAATTTGACTCAATTAAATTTTTGTAGAGAATTTAATGACTATAAAGGATTACTAATTAATTATATAAAAAATTATTACATAGTTTGTAGAAGTAAATAATGTTAAAAATCATTTTCGTAACTTTTTAAATAAAAATGTTTAAGTTCGATGAAGGACCTCTTAAAATTGAAATTAAGAGATGTAATTTGGACAGATTTTTAATTCGACGTATTCTGAAAAATTTTCATGTGATAGTGAAAAAAATTGTTTTTGTTGGAACACCCTAGTATGTATACTCCATTGTATTCTTCAATTATACCTGAATCACTTTATGTCAAGATGGGCATTTTAAATTTGTTCTTAGAAAGGATTTAGACTTAAGATATTAACTTGTGCCGAGATGGACGTTGCTCTTTCAAATATTTTAAATAAACCGAAAATGTGATTCACCTACTTGAGCTTCCCTTTGTAACTTTATTGTTTCATGCTGGTAAAACACCAAAAATCTTATTCTTGAAAAATCGAAAATATTACCAAAGGGTAGGTATTAAATTTTTGTTGTGGCCTTACAAACCATCATTCTAGTATTTTGTGTTGTGTTGTAGGGGAATTGTGCTTAAGATGACATACTTTTTGTTTTGAGGCAAATATTTGAAAATTCAAAGGTGGTAAAAATAAATCTAAGGTTATACATTTAAAACGTTTATTTACAAAGCACAAAAAAATCTTGACGCTATAGAACATTTAATAATCGAAATAAAATAAGAAAACATCAATCATATTTATGTGGTTAAGATAACACACATCAGTCTAAGTTGACATAGTTAATTTTCTTTGCACAATTCACATGTAAACACTTTAATTCTTGGTGCAACGCTACACATAGAGTGTGGCACCATCGCTTAAATAATTGGCACCATATCCAACGCGATTAGACTGCAATGAATCAACTGTTACTAAGTCATCTTGGAAAAATTGTGTGGAACCAATTGCTCATTCAGGAAGTTATTCGTTATGTTCCTCCTTGCGTCCTTTAAACTATTAGTATTATGCCAATTTATGATAAAAATAATCAAATAAAAGTCAACATTTTTTAAACTCTGGTATTTATCAAAAAAATATATATATGCAGAAATTGTTTATTTTTCATTGCAAACTTTTACTATCTTGAGATTTTCTGAGCTAGAATATCGTCACACTTTTAATTTATTATTTGAGATGGGGATAAAACAATGATAGGATCGTGTGTTTTTATTGTTATTATATTATTTTTAATAAATAACAGAATTTGAAAATTTTATTTTTATTTGATTATTTTTATCATAAATTGACATAATTCTAATAGTTTAAATAAGTTAGAAAACTTTTATAAATTATCAAACTTCCAGATTATTTTCATATTTATGTATAAAAGTAGCACTTTAAAAAATATTTCCTAAAGAGGTGAAAATAACAGAATGGCACTAATTGGTCTTTATTAACGAAGATATGAACTACATATTCTGAAAATTTCATATTTTTATTTTTCCTCCACATGGATTTTTTGAGGTCAAAGCTGAGCTATTTACAAAATTATCAATTTTCACAATTTTATTTTTCGTAGATTTTATTCTAGGACAATAATAATTATGTCACGACATCACAAGAGTTAGTACTTTATTGTAAAAAAATCAATTTTAATATGCAAAAGGGTTGACACAGCGTTCAATCAAATATCCTAAAATGAGAAAAATTGTGAAAATTTCGGATGGTCACCATCTTGTTCCTAATTGTTTTAATTCAATTTTCTTGTATTATATAAAATGCACATTTATGACCCTTTCAACTAAAGTAACAACCATTTCAATACCTGTTCTAAATAAAAGCTAGAGCTCATTATGTACAAGTATGAAAATGACCCAATTTTTGAATTCGGATGGGTACTGATCGGAAGTTATACAATAAAAAAATAAATGTGCCACCACAAAGATCAACTACAATTTTTTATTAAAATTAAAAATCATACGGCACACTTTTTAATTCAAATTTGTTGATTTCATATGGAATGACCCAACATTATTTTATTCATTATTTTAAAATACACCCATACCTCACTTTGCGTCGGAGTTACGTTCCAAAAACACGACGCAAATTGAAAAACGCAATGTGAATTAAGAAAAAATAGAAAAAAGTGGAGCCGTCTGTTAAAAACAAGAAAAAATTAAAGACTCGAACCCAAAACAACGCAACCTCGAAAACCTAACGACGCACAGTGAAAATTAGTACTAATTAAGTAGCGACGCAACTTCGAAAAACGCAAAAAGAAACGACGCAAGGCGAGGTACGGGTGTATATCTTTATCTTATCATTACAATTTTTTTAAATGCGGGTTGTGAATAAATTGTAAATTGCGTTGCACCGTAATTTATAAAGTGTCGTTCAATAGGCACCTAATAATTCTAATGAAATAGTTAATATATACATTACGTAACAATTTTTAGTGTTTGGGCTGCTGCGCTGGCGAGGTGGATTCGAAGTGGTTCGAATCCCGCGCCGACCATCGAAAATTTCACGCTCCTCTTCTCTTCGCAAGGCTGAGCACCTGGCAAGAGTAAAACTGCTCGAAAATTTCTAGAAATTGCCGTGGTTCGCAACCCATGTAAAACGGTAGGTGCCTTGAATCTTTGAAACACTACAACATTCACAACAAAGTTTCAAGCGGGGAAAACGCCTAAACCTGATACAGGTATAAAAAGGCGCCAACAACAACAACGTAACAATAATGATCAATCAATTATTCTTATCGTTGGATTTATCCCAAAACTCCTTCGATTCAATGACCGTAAAAGAAGTGTCCATAATAAAAAAAAAGTTCTATTCTAATTATTTTTAAATGAACAATTATAGTATTTATATCCCAACTACGCATAGGTATATTAACCAATGCATTATCCAAAATATAAATAGGGGTAATTAAAATTGAAGTTGATCTGCACATGTTAAATTTAAAAAAATATGTATGAAGTTATAAGAATTTCAATAGTTACTTTGTTAGGGCTATTCTAAAAGTGTTAACAAATTTACGAGTCAGTTAATTTGCATCGTTTAAATATTAACAATTATGTGAATATAGTTTTAATAACCATTTTTAATGGCGTAAATTTTCTTTCAAATTGAAAAGAAAATTGTTTTCTGTTCCGTTTAATATTTTTGTTATATTATTATATTGTAAAAAGTGAACACCATCATTTGCAGCGTTTTAAAATAATAATGGAAAGTTTAAGCTAAAGCTATATCGCTTTCTTTATTATGCTCCACGTCAGACCCGAACGATACGCTGGCTCTAAACTGAGGGACATTACTAAATGGTGTGAGTGTACCTCACTATGCGTGATATCAGAAAAATTCTGCACCAAAAATATGATTGTTACAGAATCATGCCTTGAATTTACCATATATAAAAAAAGGTACTAGAACGGGAGATGTTAATGAAGATGCAATGAAGTCTGCGATGAAAGAAGTTTTGGACAAAACTTTATCTTTTGGGAAGACTGGAATATGCCCATTTAATAAGCTAGCGTTTGGTGACGACGATTTTGCACCCGTGAGTGTTTACCATTCGGGTTCTACTTCAGTCCCAAATATTAACGTAGAACAAGTCATTCTTGAAGAAGATCAACAAGATTATTTAAGAGATTAGCGCATACATCAATTTATTTACCGTCACTGACGTTATCATGCTTGCAAGTCCAGATGCCAATATGTCAGAAACCTTATCTGCAGAAATAAAACTTACTGGAAAAGATGTTCCACCCATCTCAACGCCTATATCGCTCTCTTTGCTGCCACTTGCAACTGCTTCTACATCTTTACCAGCTATAGGATTAATAACTCCAGAAATAATCCGACCTTACTCTAAAGTGGACAGGAATACATCAAAAAAATTGAGAAAAGGAAAACTACCAGGAAAATCAAACATATATACAGAAACTGACGAAAGAAATAGACTTGAAGAAATAGAAAAAGCGAAAAAGATGAAGAAGCAAGAGCAAGAGAGGAAACAAAGGGCTAGGGGGATGAAGCAAGCGTTACATTTGGTATCAGACCCAGATATAATAATAAAACCAAAGAGACAGAAGAAAACTGTAAAGAAGACTATTAGAGCCTAATACCTACGGTCATTAAATAGCTAAGATTATACCTGTTACCTTATTGGTTAATTTTATAATTTTGATTCATTAGTTCCTTTATTAATTATTACTGCATGAAGGCTGATATTGTGTATAATTTTGATCTAAATAAATACCTATATAATATGTATAATAAATAGCATTTTCTTTGATTTTACGTAGGCTCCTTACTATGTACGAATGCACCTCACGCTATGTACGAAGCTACCCCGTGTGTGGGGTACTTTCGTACGTTTTACATTTTATTTTAAATTGCCGTAGCTTCGCCATTCTGCTTTGTATCAAAATTTCACTTCACCATTATTAAAACCAGATACCTAGATAATATGGCAGCAAGAATGTTATTTTAAAATAGCTTATAGTTTTGCTTTTATAAGGCTTAGAGTAAAAACTGTACGAATCCTACCTGCTCTCCCCTACAGATCAATACTAGATCGTTTTAATCTTCTGTTTCTATTATATAACGTTTGGCATACGTTCTGTCTTCAATAATTTTTGCCCTTTTGCATCATTTTGACTTCGAGCTAGATTATTTACAATGGGACAAAATTAAAATTTTATTATTTTTTGCTTTTTTTACTAATGTTTTATTATTTATTACAATACTGTCATGACAATGGTTAGTCAACTTGAAGATAAGGAACCTCAGAACCGTCAGTAGTGCTGTTCTACAGCTGATGCACGGTTCCTAACCTTACTATTTTTAAAAAGTTCTTGTATAATTTTTTTGTCGCATTTAATGAAATCAATACATGAAGCATTTTTCTTTAATTTGATTTTATTAACATGTAAGATTTGCTTATGTTTATTGTTCTTACATTTTCTACCTGCTATAGTATTTTGTAAAATATTTTAGGACATTGTGCAATAGCAGAGGTAAAAATGCTAATAGATTAAAGCGTGATGGTTGACAACTGCATTTCAAAACAAAAGGGCATTATTTATGTCACGTTTTGATCATCTCACACTTAGCTCTACACATCTCATACATCAAAAGAATTAAATTACTTCACACACTTGCAATAATTTTTACATTAAAGTGAAATGTAGCAACTATATTCGAACAGAGGAAGTATGTCAAAAATAATACTATAAATATTATTTGCCTTTTAGATGCTGATCAAACTAATTGGAATATATAATGTATAAGTAATAATATTTTCAGGTGGTGTTTATCTATCTAATGTGAAAACAGAAAAATTTATGAACAAAATAAAATGTTTTAAAATAGAGTTTTATCAGAATAAAAAAAAATATTTGGAATTTATTCACAGTTTTATCGCTTTGATCACCTGCATTTTCAAACCCGTCTATTTGTGTCAGTGTTCGTTGAATTTTTGTGGAATATGCGTCGCTTTTTCAGTTTTCCATATTTAAACAACCACTTTATTAATTTTTAAATATTCGATTTTATATCGTTGTTTTTGTCTGTTTTTCTAAACCCCTTCGATTTCCTGCGTTGTTGAGGGCTGAACATTTCATTGCATTGATTTTATTTAATTATGCATTTGGGTGATATTATGATAATTGAACAATTAGGTATATTATTTTATCTATATACATTAATGTTTACTTTTATTTAAAAGAACAACTTGTAAATATTTTTTCTGTTATAGTCACTTTAAGATTTTAATTATTTAGCAGTCCGATCAATCATAGTTTTAAAATATAGTAGTATATCCAAGGCTTCTTATAAATATATTAAAAATGTATCTTTTCTTTAATGATAGTTAAAATCAATCGTATATAGGGAACCCGATTTGTAATTAAAATTACAAAGACTATTTCAGTTCTGAGTTTAAGAATTGAGTATCAAATCTCCCTTATAAAGTAAATTTTTTCCCAAACCTTATTTGTCGAAGCGAAAATAATGAGTTTTATAAATATTGGGCAAAAAAAAATGTTTTGAGCAGATCAAGATTTTAATAGAAAAACGGTTAAATTCAGAATTCTATGTGTTAATCGGGTTTCCTAATTAGCAAATGGATTATGTAAGTATAGTTAACGCAAAACAATTTCCGATGCACGTCATAACCTTAGAGTGACGTCAGATGGCGACAGCGTTGACATAGAGATTTGGTTAGGTGTATAAATGTTTTGAACGGAAATATGTGATGAATTTTAACAATATGTAGGGGGAAAGTGGCATGAAACAGCCAGTTTTAAAAAAAGGGATAAATAATATAGAAGGACATAAATAAATCATTTTTTTTTTTAAATCTGTAATTGTTCATGCATTTATGTACGTAATGTCATAAAACATTTTTCAAAATTAACGATATTTTTCGACTTCTAATCATTTATAAAAAAAATAAAATTTGGCTTTTTCATAACCTATAGGTATTGAAACAGCTAACCCAATTTTGAAAAGCCATGTTCTTATTACAAGATTAAAACTGCACATTAACGAAGATATTATTTAATAATAAACTTAAGCTATAATTTTAGATCTTATATAATTATAAAACGTTTTAAATAACGCAATCTCTCAATAAAATATTTACTTACATAAATCTAAGAAACTGTCAAAAAATTTGACGTTTGAGATCAATCATTGCAAAACTTAAAACGTTTTTAGCAAAAATAATGCAATTTCCTTTATGCCACAGGATTTATATGCCCAACCATTACAATTTTGCATCGGTACCACTCTTGATTGCTGTTACTACAATTATTATTGCATTTTATGGAATTAAAAGGTGGCTGTTTCATTACACTGCAGTCCGGCTGTTTCAAAACATATTCTCTCAAGAAACAAAATCTCGAAAATTACTATGAAATCAAAGATTAGTCTACAAAATATATACGTTATTAGAAGGCCTAATATATCTATAAAATTATAGTGTAATCATATTATTATTAGTTTTGTACGTATAGGCGTTAGAAAACAAATAAACTGAACTCAAAACCTTACTTTTGACGACAAAATCTTCAATACGTCGTATCGGCGCCGTTTATTGACGGTGAACGGTCAAATTTTGTGGGGATATCTGGCTAGTGTTGCTATCTTACAATAATAATACATAAACGATTCGTATGAAAACTACCGCGTAATTGATAATGGCTGTTTCAAAACTTGGCTGTTTCATGCCACTTTCCCCCTATACCTACTGATATTACGCAGGAATATGAAAATCATAATAATGAAAAGATCGAGAGTATTACGTTAAAACCACCAAAACACGAAAATAATGACAGCTAGTCAAATAATTTTGTTATAGATTGAACGGCAACGTCGCTGAATTCAACCCAATTTTGCCAACCCGGTCATAATAAAATTTGAAGTAAACTAATTTTTAAAAATTTAAATAAAATAAGTATTTAGTGAGCTATAAACTGGAATGAAATAGTTTTAAATATATTTATGGTGTTTGAACAGCGTTTCTAGCAAAACAATTAATAAAAAGTTTGAAGTTTTTTGCATAGTGATAGAGTAAACATAAAAATATAAACACAGTAAAAATTATTTCTTGTCATTTAAAGTTAATAAAATAAATTATGTAAATTGGTATATTTAACTAACAATTATTTAAGTGGTTTAACAAGAAGATTAATAGAATCCTGCAAGCGTTAACCACATATTTATTCAAATGCCAAATTTTAACATTTTTTGGAAAAAAATTATTTTATCTCGTTTGTGAACATGACTGTTAATCATCAGTTGAATGATGACGTGAACGGAAATTTTTCAATTGTTTTGCGATTACTTTACAAACTTAAGGTAGGTAGTTCACTCGTGATAATTGGAGCTAAAAGTATAGGCCTATATATACAAACTAGCGTTTTATATACAGAACACACTAATGCAACCACACTTTTAAAGAAAGTACATGTGGCAACGCTGTCAATGCTCTATAGCTATATTAAGCTTTGTGAATATGTGTTCTTTTATCTCTTTTTCTGTTGTTTGAAAATATTAAAAATATAAACAATCTGAAAATTTGAACAGCATTAATTGCGACATAAAGCATGAAGGCACACAGTGTTGCCAAGCTATGATATATATACTCCCACTACGCGTGTATTGTTTTAAAAAATTTTAACTTTGCATATTTTTAATAATATTTTTAACAAATCAATAAAAAAAACTTATTTTTATTCCCAAAATTTTTTAATTTCTTGTTTTAGAACATATTCGTTTGAAAAAAAAATCAACAAGCAGTTTCCAATATTTACATAAAATTATGTCTTTTTGATATATATCTCTGACCTATTTCATGCTAATTATGTGAACTTTAGTAGACAATCTCGCTTCAGAATCGGTCAAAAAATTAGATATTTTTAATGAAATAAACGACATTTAGCTCAATATCATATCTCAATTTCATTGTATTTGTAAAAAAGTAAATTGACGAGTGAACTACCTTAATTGTCACAATACACGATAAATAAGAATAGAGGCAAGTTTTAAACTAAACAACCAAAAAAGACATTTAAATTCTAAGTCCTTTTTCAGAGGCATTATTAAAGTCACAATAAATAATATAGATCAAGGGTCCCCAACAGCACTGCCAATTTGGGGTCATTTTACCCGATTCCGGCTACTTGGCAGTTTGTGGGTAATTGTGCGGGCAAAGATCGTGTGCGGATAAATTGAGAGGAATGTAGTAATAAGTTTTTTTTTATAACTAAAAAATCGAATTGGGCCACTTTGGTCTTAAATTACAGAGAACAATAAAATCTTTATTCCTAGTAAATTTTTCCCAATCCTGGTTTAAAATACCTGCATTGTTAATTAAACCAGATTTAAAACAAAAGTACATAAAAATCGTCTGAAAAGATAAGTATTTAAATGTACATCTTTTAAAAGCATCAGTAACCCGCATTAACGAATTCTTTTTGTCCTGACAAATACATAAACGTGTTGTAATATTTTAATATGTTCACCTATTCTTTGAATTTTTATTTTCTATACTTAGCGTAAACAATTTTAAAACTTTTATAATAATAGTGATACTCTTCCGCAGTTTCTTCATCGCCAAAAGTTTTCCCAATAGTCGAAAGCCATTCTCCAATTGTATTTGACAGTTTAAAGTAGACACTTTAGAAAATGTTCAAGTGCACAACAAAATTTATTTTAAATTGCGTTTTCTGTCACTTCAGTCTACAATTTAAAATCTTCCAACATGCAAAGTGTCATTTTAAAGAATCTACTTTATCTTTAAAATTGGAGTATCTGTTCATTTAAACACCTCAAAGACATTTCAACCCCAAAAAAACGCTAATTGGAAATAAAAAGGTAACGTTCTAAGAAAGGGGGAAATTTTGGTAGCGTTTTACAGTAATGAAGGGAAAGCATTTGTCGTGCTAATATTCAGAAGTGCTGTAGCTAAGCTTCAGACATGAATATAACGGTTAAACACTTTACATGTTCAATGACATCGTGGCGAAGCCCCAGGCCCCTTCATAGCACAAAATGTTGCATGAATATAACATGAGACTCACGTTGGGTTTTCGGTAAGAAGCAGTTACCATTTATTCCTCTTAAACCCACCCGAAGCTTTCAGTCTTCAGCCCCGATTATTCGGTTGCTGTGTTCACCTGCAACCAACATCTTTATTTAATTATTATTTCCATACTTATTTTCTAATTTACGACTGCAGATATTTTACAGACACCGAGACTTAAAAAAAGGGAAATCCTTTAAATCCAAGACACATTCTTCCTTGTAGGACGAAATAACCACCTTAACTGCTCATTAATTTGGTACGTCCGACCCTTTTAATACTTTCACATAAAAGTCCCTGTAAAATTAATCCGATCACCTGATAAAAATGGTCAATGTTCCATTTTTTTCTTTTTTCTTCTTAGTTCGAATTTAATTGGATTTTTTTGTCCTTTTCGTTCTTGAGCGCTTCTTTGTTGTTTCAACGCTTTTGAATAGAAAACCAACTTATTTACGTTATAAGTCAGTTACTTAAGACGTACAAAGAGCTAAAGTTTGAAAAAAAATGTAGCGTTCTTTTTCTTTTTTTATTTAATAGTTTTATTTTATCATTTTGAAATGTCCCTGAAAAGTACTCGTCGATATTCGATATTCAGGGTAAAAAGTTACATGAATGGTTTTTTTTTCTAATTAGCTTGCTTTTTAATGGCCGGAGGCTTTAGGTTATTTGAGAAAATGTAGATCCTGATATTCTGTACGAAAGTGGTTCAATAAACTTTTAACATACCATCAAATTTGTTGAGATATTACTTAAGTTTATGTTTAAGAGCATTAAATTAAAGATTTTGTTCTTATAAGAAATACAGTGCTGTAGTTTCTGTTTAATAATTTATAAAATAATTTATTGAAAGATGCAATTCGAGGTCAAAGTGGAAAATTTCCAATCTCAGGAATATTTTTAGTCGATTTAATTTATATTTTATGTTCGAAAAAGGTTATAATGTCATGAAGGGCAAGGATGCGCTTTGTTCTTTTGAATCGCTGTAATGTAAAGAATTTCAATTGGTAAGTAACAAAACAGTGGTTTTCATTGAAAGTGTTTATTAAATAGCAATTTAAGAAAAAAAAGCAATATCATAAGTATTATTACTATATTTTTTGGCAATGGAACAAAATCGATTATACTTGGAATCCACATACTTTTTACGACATAGGAGTGTAACTGAGTGAAACAATGCGGGTAAGTGTACGCATCACAACAAATCAATATTTTTACGTATTTATTAAAAATTTTATGTAAAGTAAAACACGCAATATTTTGTTTTCACAAATAATTATACCCGAATTATGTAATTAAGATTGATAAAAGTAACCAAATAATGAAAGTTTGTACAAAGAGGTATTGCTCACAGCTCTTCCATTGTTCACAAAAATTAGTTTTTATACTTTCATTCTAGAAAGTAATAAAGAAATTAAAATACATAAACTGAGCATAAAAACAATTAGATTTATAGACGACATTGTTACATAGCAAATGATAAATATGGACTTCAACAAGTTAAAGATCACACTCAACATAAGATATATAAGATAAAGATAAATGAGAAAAAGAAGAGAGTTATGGTATGTACTAGGATAGCACATACAATACAAACAAATATAACGATAGACGGAAAAAAACTAGAAGAAGTATATGAATATATATACCTCGAAAGCAAAATGAGTTGAGATCGTAGGTGAAGAAGAAAATAAGAAGCCGTATTTAACAAGCAAAAAACCATTTTAAATAAAAAAAATCTAACTACATTATACAACATCTCGCTAAAGACCAAAAAATTGTTATTAGTTATTTGTATGAAGCATTGTCCTTGACGGTTGCGAAAGTCGGATTTTTTGAAGTACCAGAAAAAATAAACTTGGAAGCTTTGGAACTATAGTGCTACAGAAGAATACTCAGAATAAGCTAGACGGAAAGGGTAACAAATGAAGAGATTTTCAGACAAATAAGAGAAGAAAGAAAAATATTTATAACAATACAAAGAAGAAGCCAACTTGCAGTACATAAGATACAAGAAAAAGGCATTCCGAACACTATTATGTAGGGCCAAGTAGAAGAAAAGAACCAGAGAGAAAGACCGCGACTATAATATATCAAATAAATAATGAAAGATGTAGACGTAAAAACATACAAAAAAATGAAAAAAAAATGGTTCAAAATAGATGTATGCGGAAAACTGTGAAAAACTGTGAAAACGAGAGAGAGAGAGCGGCTAATAATTTTCAGTTCGATTGTTACTATTTTTCTTACAATTAGTGTTAGCAGTTTTAATAATACAGACAATCTGTAGCTTCTTTTTTTGACGTTTTGCATTGAATTATTTATAAACGTGTTTTTAAGTATTTTTTATGTTTTTCTGCTTATCTTATTCTAATTTACATCTAGTTTCATAACAATATTTTTTTTCCTCCAATAAAGAACCTTTGTTTCGATAAAAAAGTCTTCTAATAACAAAAACATTTCAGATATATTTATTGAGCTGGAAATCAAATAAAAGCGGCCACAAATATTTGGACTGAAGAAAAAAAATTATCTCAAGGGTTGATTTACGAAAATGAATAAACAGTTAGTTCAACAATTTCCTTGCGGGCGATTAGTTAAGTGCTTCCTAATTTCCAACAATTAATTTTCGCGCCAATAAATCTCATGCACCCTGCAATAATGTCACCCTTGAATGAATCAAAGATAACGGTAAAGTACTTTGGGCTAACTTGAGGATAAAGGACTATTAATTTCTCTAATCATTCCGCTCGATACAATTTTGATTGCTTGCTAGATTATCTCAAACGCTTAGAATTACCCTTTCACGCCCTTCCAAGTTTAAAAGGTATTATTGGTAGGTACACAAAATAAACTTTGTTTTTTTTTTTAATTTGAAGCAGAGATCGGCAAAAAAATGCTTGCTTTTTTAATTTTTTAGTTTATGTAATTTCTATTGAATATTTTTTAATGTTTTTGAATTTTAGAAAATTATTTTTTTGCTTTATAATTTTGATTGTTAAAATAATTATTAAAAGCATTTGAAAATTATGGAATTACTACAATCGTTACCACTCATAGTGAAAGTTTCATTTGGAACTAATTCTCCATTATTATTCAAATTAATTTTATTTCAGTTATATTTATATCTTAGTAGAAAGTCATAATATCTAATTTATTGACTGTTTACTAAAAGTAAGTTGATAAAAAAATATGTCAACAAATGAGTCAATATATTCTAGTTCACGCGCTCTTTTCAAAAATTTATATATGGCATGATAGACCATAATTTATTATGAAACTTATTATTATTGTAATGATTAATATAATTAATAATATATTTATTTGAGAATTAATAATTTATTGATCTAATCATTCTTTACATGATTTGTTATTGTTTATGTATCGTGTTAAAAATAAATTATAATTTATAAGAGAAAAAGTTTTAAATTTCTAAATAATCAATATTTTTAACACAAGTAGAATTAATTATAATAGTAATGAAAAATTAATGCTAAAAAAAACTTTAATTATTATAATAGTTCCTTAATTCTCAAATACTAATATTAATTATTTCGACAATTAAATTATTAAAAAAGTATTTAAAGCAACATGTTCAAACCTGAAAGTAGATGATGATGAAATATTTTTCTTAGTATTTGTCATATAAAAAATAAGATATTAAAAAAATAAAATTATTAAGGGGAAACAACTGCGGATTGATCAAAAAACTCGTGATATACAGGTTTTCTACTTTTTTCCGAGATCGGAATGTGCCACTTTAAACTCAAATATGCACACTTGATTTTAAGCATGATTCACAACAATATAGGCCAATGAATTAGAAGTAAAATTATTGAATAAATTTAATTGTTCTCTTCGCTTGTACTGCCAAGATTTTCGTATCGTCTCGTTCTCTTCCACTCATTGTTGTGATAAATACATTTTTTGAATATAAAATCCATATTTATTAATTTCTATTAAAATTTTTGATTTGAAGATTTTTGATTTGAAGACAAATGTAATAAATACGAGGATGTGCACATTAGAGCGAAAAGTGGCACATTTCAGAGCGAGGGAAGCAAATGAAGCGTGACGAGAGCGACGCACTTTATTTTCCCGAGATCGGAATGTGCCACTTTGAGCTCGAATGTGCACACTCAGTTTTATGTACGATTCACAATAATAAATTTAGTTCCCTATAGGGCTAACTTCCACTGTCGAAGCTGTGCGCGCATCTTCCGTTGCCTGATAAAATTTTACTCTCAAGCGCCAAAAGTAGTATAACTTCAAAAACCTGTAAAAAATTTAAATATATATGTAAGAATTATCTGGTTACATTATACATGTCACATTGCAACAATCATGTACAAGATAAAGCAGCCGAACGATACTACAAGAAAAGAATTTTGACAAGTTTTGCGTTTCCTCTGACCACAACTAAATAAATACGTGGGGTTGCTATTTGTTTAGTGGTAGTCAAGGGAAACGCAAAATTCGTGGAAGGAGTTTTCTCCTCAGTGTAACCTTGAGTCGTCTACTTTTCTGAAAGTTGATACTATACTTTCTAAGAAAATATAAAAAAAAATATTATTTAGATAGAGTACATTTGTATCTAATCCATCATCGTCTAAAAGCTACATTTGATTGATGGTAAATTATTCCTTATCCTTCACTGTTTCGTAAATATTGCAAATGTACGCACCAGCAAAATGTGCTAGACTCGCAGTTAGAGGAAATCGGACATCATTCTCGGGAAATTTGAACACGTGTGTTGACGTACATGTTATTACCCTCGGTGACAATTCAATACCACTCTGATACCAACTGGTAATAAACATTTTCAGCTAAATTCGTATACAAAAAAAAAGTAAAATTTAAATTACAATATGTACATATTGATAAGCGCAAACACTAATAATAACTGCTCCAACAGAAATATTCAAAAACCCCAGAAGGCAGAAAAAGAGAAGCCAAAATGTAAAATATGAAATTTTAATATTTTTATAAATAAAAGGACCCATCGCTTTTGTTGATATAATCGTGTCACTAATATTTTTTTTAATAATGTGTTTATACTGGAATATAGATTATTACTTCTTTTTATATACAGTGTGTCCATAATAATAGGATCACTTCAGTGTATCTTCGTAATTGAGCATTGTCAAACAAAACTTTTCAAATATCTATAATTTTTTGCATTTTATAATTTTATTAAAATGGGGAGAACGAAGAAGCACTGGACGATCTCAACAACGTTGATACGATGAAAGTTGCAGGATTCAACTGGTATCAAGTTGCTCAAAATTGAAACACATGAACAAATTTGAGAGAGGTCTATATCCAATCGATAGATAACGGCCGAAGAAGAAGAAGTGTTTTAAAATACATAAGAGGAAAAAAGTGAAAAGGAGAAGAGAGAAAGTACGCGCTTGCCATACACGTGCAAAAAAAACGACGGAACTATACTCTATTCTGACATGAGAAATTCGACCACTTTACAACCGTTGCAGGACGATCGAAAATCAAATTTTCGCACTGGGTATTAAAAAAATAATTTAATTATCAGACATTTAATATATACAAATCGCAGATATTCAATAGTTAGTAGGTAAAAACATATGATAAATATTTTGATTAGTTACACGATTTTTATGATAAAACGTGTGATGGTCATAAGCCAACTCAACTTTGTAGATTCATATTGATGTTGAACTAAGGAGAAGTATTACATAGACGTACAAAAACCATAAATATGTTTGTCTAAAATGACATGACAACTGTATATTAGTTATTTTAAAGCTCCCCACAAATTTCTGAAATTGTGTCCCACAATAATTAAGCTGATCATAAATCATAATAGAATTGAACTAAAAACCTACAATTTAGTTTTTTAAAAAGTTAAGCAATTTAACACAGATTTGCAGAAATATTTACTAGCGGCAATCTTGATGTAGAATGTTATAAAAAACTTATTGGTAGACATAACAAAAAATGTTATTTATTCAAATTCGAATTATAGATATAACAATGTTTTATATTTCTTGACGTGTTTTCACATTGTTGGTTGCCTTCTACTTCTTTAAGAATTGTAAAAATATATCAGGTACTATGTTACAAAAAAAATATTCGAACAATTTTGAACAAAATATCGGAATGATAGCAAGTCCTTTTAAATCCGGCTATACAAGAGCGGTTTACTTTTAAACCAAGCTCAATTTTTATGACTTCAATTATTATCGGTATCATTATTTATTATGGAAATAAAGCTTGTTTTAAAGTTAAATTACAGTTTACAACTTTTTAAATGATAAAAAAGTCAGGTTTGATTCATTTTCTTTCTATTGTTAAACACATATTTCGATTTGTTCTTAATTTCCTTGTTACAATGAGAAGCGCAATATATTTTTTTATACGAATACTTGTCCAACTGCAGAAAAAAATGCAATATATTTACCTAAGGGATTTCAAATTTTAAACTAAATTTCAAGCAATGTAAATGATATTAGCAACTTTAAAGAAAAAAGCACAATATTTGTAAGTAGATATTGCTGGCGTGATACTGACCTAGGATAAAAATCAAATTACATGTTAATCATTATCTAATCTTTAACATAACACTTCTTAACAACTAAAATTAAAATAACAAACTCCATTCTAAGCTAATATAACTATCCAACTATGGGTTAAACACCATTCTGCTTTTCTAAGATAGGCTAAAACTCTATTTTACATATTTATGATTTGATGTTGATTGTTTATGTTTATCGGCTGAAGATCGTTGCAAAAAAATGTTGCAAATTTTGTGATTAGTGCCAAAATCTATTATCATAAGTAGCTATATCTAAATTTTAAGCATTTTTTTCTGATTCTAGGAATTGTCATATTAAAAACTGAGTATGTTCAGGTAACCCTTGTATAACGCGGTACTTATACAACGTAGTTTTGATTTAACGCGGTTTGTTACTTTTCTCTAGCACTTTTTAAAAATTAAATAGGCCGAAACTCGCACTTTGTTAAACTTTTATTAAAACATTTATATTCCCCGATTTTAACATAACATTAATTTATTGCATTTATGAAAACTTCTCGGTCGACAAACGAAATCTTTGGACTTAAGATTGTTAAGAAAGAAGTGGAAGTAAACGATAGGGGGTATTTAGCTCTATGTTAAATACATAGGATAATAAAGGATAATATATCCATTGCCAACGTCAAAAAAATAAAATTTTAAAAAGTAATATTAATGAAAATATATATACCTATATAGTAAAACCTCTCTAACACGACCAGCGTCGGTTCTTGCTAAAATTGGTCTTTTGTAGAGGTGGCCGTCTTAGAGAGAAAGACAAATATAGTCAATGCAAATGTAATAACAAATAGGGGAGGGTGGCCTAAAGCGGGTAGGTAGCCCAAAGCGGGTAACGGCCCTTATATGGATATGTTATATATTAGCTGAAATTTATATATTTATTTACAATGCCAGTATCCAGCCCTATTGATATCATACTACTTTTGACACCTAAGTTGCTTAATAACGTCAAAAAATTAAAAAACAAAAAAAATTATAATTTTGTAAAATGTTTGAAATTAATTTAACTTCAATTGCTACTAAAACGCTTCACATTAACCCATTTTTTATACTGGGGTTTTCTTTTACAATAAACTAGTTTTATTATTTGACTAAATATTTTAATATCCATCCATTATTTTTTACGTTAATGTATCAAAACTAAGAAATGTGTGTTTGGGCAAAGCGGGTAGGTACCCTCTTTGCTTGTACCAGAAGGAATAATTTTATTATAATTGATAGGAACTAGTTGATATGAATAAATTGGTATTAAAAATAAGTGATATAAAGCGTTGAAGCAATTAAGATTTAAAAACAATGGTAAACCGAAGTAATATTAAGATTGGAACAAATTAGCAGTTATAATATGAAAATGCTTAATATAACTTAATACTAATGTTACTGTCAAGAACATGTCAAGTGTAGATAATTTTTTTTAAAGGTTTTGATTAATCCGATTGGTTCATGAGAGCCTACCCGCTTTAGGCCCCACTGCCGGGCAAAGCGGTTAATTTCTGACATTTTATATTTTTGAATTTATTTCTACAATTAAAGCAAAAATGTAATTATTTTTTTTTATAAAATTTAAGTTTAATAATTGTATTACGTAAATCTAAAAAATAAACACTTTTTTTTTAGCCGAAGTGGTTTATATTAATCGATGAACCTTAACCTACCTGCTTTAGGCCACCTTCCCCTACTATTTTAGATTAAATGCAGTTATTATTTATCAGAATCATATTGTTATTAAATCAAAGTTATTATATATAAAGTAGTATTATTTAGGAAGTAAGTTAATTATTGTGAAACACACTTCAAATCAAGTGCGCACATTCGAGTATGAAGTGACATAAACCGATATCGCGAAAATGAAATGCGCCGCTCCGCGTCGCGCTTCATGTGCTTCCCTCGCTTGGAAATGTGCCACTTTTCCCTAGAATGTGCATATACCCCGCATTCATTGAATTTTCCCCCTTTATTCTTCACTGTTTCAAATTGTAAATTGTAAGTTTAGAAAATATTGATATTATGTTCGAAAACATATTTACCTACCATACCAATGAGTGCAAGGGAGGGAAAAGATACGACAAAACGATTAAAATAATTCAAGTGGTTTTTTTAATGATAAATGATGAATTTGTCGTTAAATCTAATTTTCTTCATAACAACCTTAAGACTTCTACGGTTATTAATGATAAAATCAAAACTCTTACTGCAAACCAAGTTGGACCCTCTGGAGCTGGTACTGGCACTGTCATTAATACTAAAATTTTGACCAATCTTAGCAACGTCACTAACACTAACCCGATAACCGATTCCAACACCAGGTAAGGCTTCCTGAAGGATGCCGCGTCTTTCTGTAGCATAATGCCGACGTTTAGAAAACGTTTCAGTTCGCATCTTCATGTCGGGATGCTTTGATACGGAAACATGAAATCTTTAAAAGTTTCAAAGATGTACAAAAATCTTTAATTTATTTTAAATTGAGCATTTTTTTATAGCGTTATTTTTACAATTAGGACATATGGGAAAAAGTTTACGATATAGATTGATATTTATTATTAGTCACCAAAAAACCGAAAGAAAAAACCAGTCGACATCGGAGAGAAAACAAATATCTTTTATAAAAAATTTTTAAATCTTAAACGTTAAATTTAATTACTGTTTATATCGTTAAAAAATAATTTACGGTTGGTAATCCCTTCTTTTGATTTAAACCTGTATCTCATATAACACGTGATATTTTTGAAACTTAACCTCCACGTTTTACAAAGGTTAAAATCGGTTTATTTTATATATATAATTAGATAAAGTTTGTGATAAGATACTTTTTACTCATATTATTTTTTTTGTAATTACAATAAAACTGTGTTTCTAAAATGTAATAAGATTAAACAACTCACTCTGTCACTCAAACAAATCTAAATTACTGAAATTATAAATTATCCAAGTGCCTAAGCTATACTTTAACAAAAAAATATTGAAAATGCAAATTAAAAAAATCGGTAATCATTTTCAGAAACCAAAAGTTAAACAATCAGTACCTACTCAACTTTCTAATGCCCAATTAGAAGCAATCGCATCAAATCCTTTAATAAAATTTGCTCAAGATTTAATTTAAAGCAAATTTATTCGACAATTTTGTAACAAGCGAAGAGTAAAGAGCAAGAATTTGCTTTAAATTAAATAATAAAACATTTTCAGTGGAAATTCCACTCAATTATTGAAAACACGTTAAATATTGACAATACACGTATCAATACTTGGCGCTTCCTCGATTAAATTAATTAAAATCAAACAGTTCTTTATGGAAACATCTAATAATTGAAAACTACTATTTTCTCCATAAACTACTGGTCCATGTTTACATTTCATTTGATTAATGCAATCGCGTTGCAAATTTTAAATTATAATCTCCTGCCGTCGCAGCTCTATTTTAAAATTTTAACCATTGTTTCAGAGTTGGAAACCGAAGTATCATCTGCCTCTGAATCCATTTTAAAGACGGGAAGGGCGTCGAGCACTTTGGGTAAGTTTTCTAATCAAAGTTTGTATTAAAAAAATATTTTTTTATTAATTTTAGTACCTAATTGCGTCGCCATCTTCGATAAAAATGCGCTCGGAGAGTGTTTGGGAAGTGATCGCCGCAAATATCCATCTAAATCCCTCAGTTTTGGGGATGGCGATGAAATGGCGGTTTTTCGATCCGCCTTCAAATCCCGCATAGTTTTTCCTTCGGCAAAGTCAAGGAAATTATGAATAAAGTTCGCTATAAAATTTTCAACGTAATTAAATAATTTTTTTGTTCCATATTTTATAATCAAAAAATTTTTCACGTTATGGTAGAAAGACAGACTGATCGATAACTTTTTAATAAGTTCTTTGAAGAAAACCGGATTCAGGTTTGTCACTCAATTTTTTTCTAAAATTAAAATATAATTTTTAATACATTTTTTACTTCTAGAGGTGGGGCTTTTTAATTAAAGTCTACACTGTTTTTTCGAAGAAAAACGAATGTGCTCAATCCTGATTCTTTCTGGATTTCAAAGAACAAGATTTCTTCACACTTAAGGTACTGTAAAGTTTGATTCGTTTATGAAATTTTGATATTTTATTTCTTAACTCGTCTTTCGCGAGATGGTTTCTTTTAAATTATCTCTAAAGAAAGATACTTTAACTCTTATAAAATATTTAATCGTAACTTTATCTGCTCTTTCGCTCTCGAAACATTATTCGAGTTGGCTGCGGCAAAAGAAGTGTTTTTAAAAACATTTCATTGGTGTTCGCGCGTAAGGAAAACTTTGTGAATTCAAAGTTGGGATTATTTTACACTAAAAATGACTTAACTTTTTTGTTTGTTTAAAGTATCGTAAAAATGAATATACTTTTGGATTGTGCGAAGTTTGTAAAAGTATAAAATAAATTGAATAGGGAATCTGTTTAGGTAATGTTATATTTATTGTTAGAAAACTATATAAAAAAATAATTATATCATTTTGTTGTTTTTTATTAAAATTTACTTAACTTAAAAAAACTTATCATTGATTTTACTTAATACGTTGTTATTGATGAATACTTTGCCTGTTTTCGACTGTTAAAATACCGTTATTACCTGCAATTAATTTTTGATTTATTTTTTTTAAACTGTAGTTCAATGCATTTATAAAAATGTCTATGCATTTTTAGAAAAGTAAATTAGAGTGACAAAATGTAGTTACAAACCCTAAGAACTACGGAAATATACATTACGCATTGCTTTAATTTTATTAGTTTAGGTAAGAGACCTAATACCCGATCATTTTCAGCATTTTTGTATTTAAAATAACTATTTGAAGACTGATACATAAAAAATTACTGTAATATTAATAAACTATTCTTAAAGTTAAATTAATTATATTATCAAACTAGCAAAATTTGCTTCGCTTATTGTGCTAGACAAAATCGCTTCGCGATTTTAGTGGAGGGCGCGCGGTTACTGTAGACGTAGGGCAGAAACGCTACGCGTTTAGTGCTTTCGGCGTCTAGCATAGACTCTGGATTTATAAAAGAGCTGATTCTCTATTGTGTAGTTTAAAAATGGTCGAAATCGGTTCATAAATAACCAAGATATAGCTAAAAATCATTTCAACTGGTTAAAGTCGAATGGTTGCTAAGCAACGCCTAATGTCGAAAAAATGATCGACGTAGGTTAAAAAATGACAAACTTGACCAAATTGACCCTTTCAAATGTTTGGATTGAATATACCAAGACTTGGTCACAAATAGTTCATATGAAACTAAAAAAAATTGAAAAATCAGTTAATAAGTCGAATAGTTGATTAAAATTCTAAACGAGATTGAATAAAATTACTTGGTTTCTATGCAACGCACAATCATTAAAACATTAAAAAAACTAAAATATTCAATGTTCGAGCAAGTTGACATTAATTTTAAACCGTTTGAATCGAATGTGCCATGATTGGTTCTCAAAGTGTATAGGTACAAACAAAAGACATTATTATATTAACAAATATTGTTCTGTTTGATAAAAAGTACTTAACGTTTTTTGAAAGGCCACCGTTAGGCCCGGTCACAAGGATGAATTACGGGTATAGCTGGAGGTACCGGGTCCTGAACGATAGAAGGCCACATGTAATATTACTTGCTACTATAATATACTAACTACCAGACGCAAAACTAGGGACCAGGAGGGCCCACATGGGAATCAGAGTAACGGGACTCAACATCTCTGACGCATATCTGTTTTTACTTGTTTACAAGCCAAACAATATTAACAGTGGCAACACGCATCATGTGTATTTTCATATGTAACAGCTGTTTATTACCTAAAGCGTGAAATTATATTAATGTTTACGATTTTAATAAGCTATTCTAACAATTAAATACGGTAAATATTATTTTTATGTTATTAATACCATATAAAATCGTGATCTAGTACTGGTACCATTTCACATGTGTGAAATTAGTACTCGATTACTTTTTATATTTTTTCATATTACCTGCATTGAAACTATCTGTTTTAATGCCTGCTTAGTCAGTCGAAACAACTCAATTTTAGACCAATGCTACTGTTGCCGGATGGGAATCGGGAACTTTCGTTTTTTGGGCAGAAAACGATTGCTTTCCGCCCGATAAATGAATTTGGAACCATTTCAACGCTGTCGAAATACCTTTTTTATTACACCAGGATCAAAGTGCGTTTTCGGGCCGTTTTTTGCGGGACGAAAGAGTCACATTCTCTCCTAACTAAATAATGAACACGCATACTTCAACTTTTTTGCCCCTTACGTCAAAATTTTGATGTTACCTAACAGCGACTTATCATTAGAATTAATAAAACAGTTTTAAATTAAAAAATAATAGAACATAAGTGACATTTATATTATAACCAAAAAATTAAAAATGTATTCTGCAGATAATTCATGTATAATGATGATTTAGAGAAAATATCAAGAAAATAATGATCGACTACTAATCCTCTTGATTCTTTTGTGATCGGGTATTGGGGTAAACAAGTAATTATTATCAAATATCAATTTTACTAATTACTGTTGATTTATTACTTGAAGTTTTATTAATTTTAAAACTGAAAACCTTTAATTTGTAAAAAAAGAAGGATTTTTAATAGATAGAATTTTTTTTATAATATAAAGTTTATAGAATAAATACAACTATGAAAACCCAACACTGGACAAACTGTTTACAAAATATTATAAAAACGGTTCTAATTATGATTTTTTAACTGCAATAGATTCACAAACTCTATAAATAAGAAAAGTGTACATTTTATCTCTTTCGCCAATGTTGCAAGATTCATTGCTCTGAAGCAGTTGTGCACGTGTGTTAATTTTAATACCGTTTAGTAACTGTGTAATTATGTCTTCAGTTGTAAATTGTGACTCTTTGCAAACCTAGCAAAAGTACTCTAAGTAACATTCATCTTCCAGTAAAGTTAGTATTTAGCTCTTTGATTTGTTTTTAATTGTGACGCGACGCGCTATAATTTCAATACCACATCCTTCAACGACTATTCAACGTCATTTCTTTGATAGATTTGCATAGAAAATTATTTAAAAATAATTGATACGGTTCTGAATTAGAACATAATATTCAGTAATCCTCTTTAAAAATTTATACGTATTAAAGTGATGTCACACAATTTAAGAATTTAAGAAAACAATTCAAGTCAAAATTTTCAAAAACTTGAAAAAAAAATTGATATTGAAAGCCCAGTGTAACATTTAGTTGAACACATACAAAATTGCTAATAAAAGCATATGAAACTTACTTCTGAGCGGAAACGCCAATGTTACTATAATTTTTCGCGTAAATGCAGCTGGACTGCATGATAAAACCGCGATAATTTGAATTAGGAACGCAATATTCGAAAGTTGGTATAAAAATACGAATCGCGATAAATTGAAAACCGCAATAATCGAATGCGCGATAATCGGGGTATTCCTGTATTCAACTTTACATGTCAAAACTTATAAGCTCAATTGCGCCATTTTTTACAGCAAAACTAAAGTCATACAAATAATATTAACGACACACACAGTTTCTATATAAAACGTATTACATTTTATCCGTTAATACACAATTATGAAATTAAATAAAGAACTGTTTGAAATAAAACCTGTAACTGAAATATTTTTCGAATTTTGTATATTAAAATTTTGAAATCGACATTAAATGAGCTAGACTTTATGAAAAAACCCGACTGAGCTGCTTGTTGTAAAATGCAAAATTCAGTGACTACAAAGCAACTTTGTTTTCAAAAATATCGAAGAATAAAATCGAAAATGAGTTATAAAACGGAAAAAAAAATTAAAGTTTAATTTTTTTTTTAATTTTTAATTCAAAGATTAATTTAAGGAAAGAAATAATAATGGTTTATTTAAGGTTCGTTCAATTGGTGTTAGGTAAAGTCACCGGGTAAACCGCGTAAACCACCGGGAACACAGTAGTATAGAGGCGAGCTAAGCACATATTTAAATGTGTATTGAGGTTTGTCTTGCAAACAACTCGTGAAAGCCTTCAATGATATTTTTCTCGAGATCGTAGTAATGCGTAAATTCAGTGCGTTCGTGCGGGCTACACCTCTAACGCTTGAACGGTATCTAATGAAGGTCATTCGAACTTATGCGGAAAAACAAATCATTAATTAAAATTTTAATAATAAGGTAGATTTGAAAAATATGAGTGGTTAAAACATAGTGACTACAAAGAAATTTCAAAAATATCGAAGAATAAAATCGAAAATGAGTTATAAAACTGAAAAAAAATTAAAGTTTAATTTTTTTAAATTTTAATTCAAAGATTAATTTAAGGAAAGAAATAATAATGGTTCATTTAAGGTTCGTTCAATTGGTGTTAGGTAAAGTCACCGGGTAAACCGCGTAAACCACCGGGAACACAGTAGTATAGAGGCGAGAGGCTTTCTATTTAAAATATGAAAATAAATCAAAATGGTTTAAAACTGAAAAAACTTAAAAGTTTAATTTTTTTATTTTAATTCAAAGATTAATTTAATGAAAGAAATTAATGGTTTTGGTCGTTCAATTGGTGTGGAAAACACCGGAAAACCGCTCACGGAAAATTCGAGTATCATATTGAAAGGTATTGAGGTTTGCGCAAACAACTTAAGTTAATGATTTTTATAATGTGTAATTAGTAGGCTGAACATGGGTAATCTTTCTTATTATGAGATGAGTTTGGAAATGGGCAATTTTTGCAGTTTTAGGTGCCATTCAGATTCTGTTAAGAAAATTTTAAAATTCGAATAGTTCCAAAGTTATCGTCAAAAACTGAAAATGTCATTTTCTTTAATGTCAAATAACTGGGTAATTATAAAATTACAAAAAAAGTTTAATATAAAAGTTACTAGGTTTTATAAAATACAAAAAAATTAACTCAAAATTAAATTCAAAATGGCGGTTTCCAAGATATTGATACCAACTTTCTTATTTTAAATGGACGCCATATTGGATTTTTACATAGTTGAATAGCATTTTTTTTTCTCTTTTCAACCATGTATAACAACCCATATTTAAATAAAAAATTATTAACAATATTAAATTTTTTCTGTTTTAAATCAGGTAGCCATGAATTATCAAAGAACAATTAAACACCACAATACAAGCCAACGTCATTATATTTATTTTTTGACTAATATTGTAAATTTTTTAATAATAATTATTATTGCTTTATAAATAATTCAAAATTGCAAAGTTTTTTACTGAGCAGTATGATATGTTTTGTACCTACATTAAATGTTACACGAGCTCCTGCGTTGCTGCACAAACATACTTTAACAGTTTTCCAAGAAAAAAAAATGATAAAGATCATCTTCAACATTCTTTCAATTTGGTTACTGTAAACATCCATACTTCTGCATATTCACATCCAATCTTTTAATAATTTTAACGTTTGGTTGCTTTTTTTTTTGGAAAACTGTTAAAGTATGTTTGTGCAGCAACGCAGGAGCTTTTGTAACATTTAATGTAGGTACTAAACCTATGATACTGCTCAGTTAAAAACTTTTCCATTTTAAATTAATTATAAGGCAATAACAATTATTATTCAAAAAACTTACAATATTTGTCAAAAAATAAATATAATGACGTTGGCTTGTATTATGCTGTTTAATTGTTCTTTCATAATTCATGGCTACTTGATTTAAAACAAAAAAAATTAATAATATTAATAATTTTTTATTTAAATATGGGTTGTTATACATGGTTGAAAAGAGAAAAAAAAATTCTATTTAACTATGTAAAAATCCAATATGGCGTCTATTTAAAATAAGAAAGTTGGTATCAATATCTTGAAAACCGTCATTTTGAATTTAATTTTGACTTAATTTCTATTTGTATTTTATGAAACCTAGAAACTTTTATATTAAACTTTTTTTGTAAATTTTATAATTACAAAGTTATTTGACATTAAAGAAAATGACGATTTTCAGTTTTTTTACGATAACTTTGGAACTATTCGGAATTTTAAAATTTTCTTAACAGAATCTGAATGGGCACATAAAACTGCAAAACATTGCCCATTTAACCAAACTTCTATCTTCACTAATAAGAAATATACCCATGTTAGCCTACTCAATTTGGGACACCCTGTATATTTATATGAAAATCCAATATAGCCTATGTTACTCACGAAGAATGTAACTTTCTAATGGTAAAAGAATTTTTAAAATCGGCCCAGTAGTTTCTGAGCCTATTCTTTGCATACAAACTTACAAATCTTTCTTCTTTATAATATTAGTATAGATAAGCGAAGCCCAAAGGAGACATTTTGAGAGCGCAACTACGGTTTTAGAATTACTTGAATTTTTTTAAAGTAAATTGTTCATTGTTAATCGTGGTGAAAAGCGGAGTGTGCAAATTCGAGCTCAAAGTGGCACATTCCGATCTCGGGAAAATAAAGCGCGCCGCTCCGCGTCGCGCTTTATTTGCCTCCCTCGCTCGGAAATGTGCCACTTTTCGCTCGAATGTGCACATCTTCGTGTTAATTGAATTAGACTATATTAATAACAAATCCTTCAAATTCAGATTTCCTATTCGGAAATAGTTTTCGCTGAAAGTGCACATACTCCTTAATAATTGAATTTGCCTATCTTATTCTTTTCTCTTAAAAATAATATTACTTAAATCAAACTAAACTAAATGTACCACTTCTCGCTTTTCTTTTAATTAAAAATTACAGTAGGGTATTTTTACCAAAAACCACATTTCTAATTTAATACTTTTAAACTAGACTTGATGGGAGACTTCATCGTACATGAAAAAACATATTTTAATTTTTTCCGAATTTTGATTCTAAAATTTGATGCGCCCCCTATGTAACATATAAATATTTTATTATATTTAAAAATTGAATTAATCCATAAATGAAGTCTAATTACAACAGTGTTTACAAAATGTGCCTTAAAACTAATTAGTTTATAGGTAATTTTTAGAAAAATAAAAATTACCCAAAAATATTTGGATACATTAATTTTGACATATAAACCTTCAACAATCTGCAAAAGATGATATAAAAATCAACTAGTTAATTTTTAGTGGCCCATTTCAGAAAATTTGACTCATATACAATTTTAATTAATCAAAAATGCGAATTAGTAGAGGGAAAGTGGCATGAAACAGCCAAGTTTTGAAAAAGCCATTATCAATTACGCGGTAGTTTTCATACGAATCGTTCATGTATTATTATCTTAAGATAGCAACACTAGCCAGATATCCCCCACAAAAATTTGACCGTTCACCGTCAATAAACGGCGCCGATACGACGTATTGAAGATTTTGTCGTCAAAAAGTAAGGTTTTGAGTTCAGTTTATTTGTTTTCTAACGCCTATACGTACAAAACTAATAATAATATGATTACACTATAATTTTATAGATATATTAGGCCTTCTAATAACGTATATATTTTGTAGACTAATCTTTGATTTCATAGTAATTTTCGAGATTTTGTTTCTTGAGAGAATATGTTTTGAAATAGCCGGACTGCAGTGTAATGAAAAAGCCACCTTTTAATTGCATAAAATGCAATAATAATTGTAGTAACAGCAATCAAGAGTGGTACCGATGCAAAATTGTAATGGTTGGGCATATAAATCCTGTGGCGTAAAAGGGGAAATTGCATTATTTTTGCTAAAAACGTTTTTAAGTTTTTGCAATGATTGATCTCAAACGTCAAATTTTTTGACAGTTTTTTAGATTTATGTAAGTAAATATTTTATCGAGAGTTTGCGTTATTTAAAACGTTTTATAATTATATAAGATCTAAAATTATAGCTTAAGATTATTATTAAATAATATCTTCGTTAATGTGCAGTTTTAATCTTGTGATAAGAACATGGCTTTTTCAAAAATTAGGTTGGCTGTTTCAATACCTATAGGTTATGAAAAAGCCAAATTTTATTTTTTTTATAAATGATTAGAAGTCGAAAAATATCGTTAATTTTGAAAAATGTTTTATGACATTACATACATAAATGCATGAACAATTACAGATTTAAAAAAAAATTGATTTATTTATGTCCTTCTTTATTATTTATCCCTTTTTTTAAAACTGGCTGTTTCATGCCACCTTCCCCCTAAACATTCGAAAGTACACCTGAAAATATTTTTATTAAGCTAGCTACAATTAGGCGTGCAGAAGAGCACCATGATAACTTATGAAAAGGAATAAAGTATCTAACCTTTTTCAAACAAAAAATAGATCTAATGTATTCGACTTTTAATTTGTTGAATTGAAGAATAAAATAATAATATAGGCAAATCCGATAAATACGAGGATGTGCGCATTCGAGCGAAAAGTGGCACATTTCCGAGCGAGGAAAATAAATGAAGCGCGACGCGGAGCGGCGCGCTTCATTTTCCCGAGATTGGAATGTGGCACTTTGAGCTCGAATGTGCACACACGGTTTTAAGCACGATTACAAAACGTCCAGTTTTAACAGGAAAAAACTTATCAAAAGGAATAAAATATCTAACCTTTTTCAAACTTAAAATAGATCTAATTTATTCGACTTTTAATTATTTGAATTGAAGAATAAAATAATAATATAGGCAAATCTAATAAATACGAGAATGTGCGCATTCGAGCAAAAAGTGGCACATTTCCGAGCGAGGGAGGCAAATGAAGCGCGACGCGGAGCGGCGCGCTTTATTTTCCCGAGATCGGAATGTGCCACTTTGAGCTTGAATGTGCACAATCGGCTTTAAGCACGATTAAAAAGCGTCTCGTTTTAGCAAGACAAACTTGGTCAAATTGTTAGGATATGTTTACAAAAAACGCAACAAATGTTAATCACTAAATCAAACAGTCGCACATTATCTTAAAATCAACAAAGCAAAAAAACACTGTTTAGTGCGAAATACAAAATAAAATAATAAAATATTTAGTAAGAAAATACCGATGTTTAATTTTGACAACGATCCGAACGCGGTTGACAATCCGGGTAATCGCGAATTCGTATAACTGAGGTCCGGATAATTGAAGTTTTACTGTATATCTAAAATTTGGCGGCACACTTTTGAAATTTCGCGGCACGCAAAAGTGCCGCGGCACAGTGGTTGAGAATCACTGCAGCATAGTTATTACGTTTAGCGGACAGAAGGTGGCTCTACTTATTTTCAAATTACAGGAATAGTTCGTATTTCTATTTTCTATTACTTTTCTAACTTCAATTTTTTTTTAAATCTTCAAATTTTGCGTTTAGTACAATATCAACAAGCTGTCTAAATTTCACTAATTTTGAACTTGCCATTTTGTGACTTTACATTTGGAAATGTCAATTTTTTTCTATATATTTTGGAGTTTTTAAATTTTGCCAAAATAAACCATTCACCACTAGTAACCTATGATTCAAATTTAGTTAACTTTGAACTTGTAGTTTAAAAGTCGTGGCGTGCACTTCCACCTTAAGAACTTTACGGTGCTGACTTTTCTTTTGGATTGAATTGTAGTGAAAAGAAACCTTTAAATGTTGTAATTCCTCAACTATGCGTATTAAATTTCGATAATAAACTGTTTTACTTAAAGAAATTGATCTTACCCACATACTGGTAAATTATATTTGACCCATTATTACTCATTTTGTATTATTACAACTAAATTGAAAACTTGCTATGTTTAGAAGCGGGAGAACTGCTTTAGAAATTAATTACATACACAGTTAATTTAGAGGAATCTGCATTTTCTAGCAAAGTAGCGAAAGACCAGCCGCTAATTTAGAAACTAGCTGGTTAGTTTGCAAGTTATTTATCAAATCTGATTAAATTGAAGATTTTATGGTACAGTAGCTATATTAGCATAGTGTTAACTATTTTGTATATTAAATAATCCTGAAAACATCAACTAATGCGATTATTGTATATTTTAGTACATAAATTAAAAATACCTACACTGAATTTTTATTAAAAATTTATATTTAACAGTTTGTGCAAGTGTTTTAATTAGTTTATAAAATGTAATTTATAATTTCGATTATAAATTTGGAATTTTTACCAACTATTCTATTAATTTCAGAGTTTTCAAATATATCATAAATTTACTAACTTTGCAAACTAGCAACTGTTCATTTGTCATTGTGATAGATAAGTAAGCCGCTTTCTTTAAAATAACAATTCATTTGGAGACTTTCTAAACGAGCTGATTAGTATTCAAACCAACGAAAACTCCCGTTTAGCGGATTATAACTATAAGTGTCTTAAAGGCTTAGAAACGAAATATTATTTTAAGAAATAACGATTAATAAATTTATTAGTGCTTTTATATAAGGCGATTTATGTGTGTTGTAAATGTATGTTTAGTAATCATACAGACCAGAAGTGGCCAACCCAGGGTGCATCCGCCAAACTCTTGCGTGTTCTACATGCAATGATTAAATTATTAAAATAGTAATTAAGTTTTTAAAAATATCATTTTTTACTCAAGTAACATGGCGCATCTGAACTCCTATATGAAAAAAGTTGCCATATGGTTGGTAACTGGTTGGTCACCCCTGATGTAGACAATAAACCATCCCGCCATCTCGTCGTTTAAAAAAGAACTATTGGGAGGTGATCACTTCTGCCCTCCACCATACTCTATTTTGTCAGACTCGGTTCAATTGTGACTGACAATTTGAAAAAATGAATTTCTACAAAATTGATCACGTTATTAAATATTATAACAAAATAATTTATAACTTCAAGTTTTTTAAAATTCTTGTCTTTTTATTTTGTTGAAGCCTTCAATTTTTAGTGTGCGATACTATTTTCCGCTGCCTTATGAACGTTTAGAACATAAAATATCTACCAAAAATGTAGAAACTTCGGGGCTATACTTTTAATTTGGTATTGAAAGCTAAATTAGACCACAAAACTGACTTCCATCTCTAAACATTGGGTAATCACTCCCAGGGAACTATGAGTTAAGCTAATTTCTCCAATAATTTCTTTGGGCAGGCCAATACATGTTATATGTTCATATGTTGCATTATCAAAAGATCAAAAAGTCTAAAGTTGTCTTAAGAATTGCTGACTGATAATAGTTGATTAAAATTATGAGTGTTGTCCAACAGGAATTTATTTGTTAGTGTAACGAACTATTGGTTAATAATAAGTTAAAAATAAAAAGAAATAAATGGATTTAAAAACAAATTATAATAAATCAATAACTAAGAATAACTAACAAAACCCGCTTTGCAGGTCATGCATATTGTATATAATAATGTATTGTGAAACGCTCCCGTTTGGTGCCTTCGCCATCTAGCATGTCATTTGCCACAACAAAGGTGAAGCTGTTTAATTTAGTTCAAAAAGGTAAAATTCGGCTCGTAAATAACGAAGATATAGCCAAAAACCGTTTAGAATGGTTTAAATCAAATAGTTGCTAAACAACACGAATATTAAAAATACAGGGTATTCCATAGAGCTATGAAGCTCAACCGGCAAGTCTAAAATCTACATAAAATATAATGTTTTTCTTACACAACAATAACGAAACTATACTTTAAATAAAAATTTTAAATTATTATTTTTTAATCATAATGTTCACTTCCAATATCTTTTAATAATGTTTAACGTTAACTGAAATTGGACACTTTCAATAAAACAACAATTGTTAAATTTGCAACGTTTCGTTTCTTTATTGAAACTTTATCAAGCAACTTAACAACACAAAAAAGATTTTAACCATCAAAACTCAAATATTCTACATGTAGAATTTTTGAGTTTTGATTTAACAATAGTTGTTTTATTGAAAGTGTCCAATTCCAGTTAACGTTAAACATTATTATTATTTTTTGTTCTCAGATGTAACTGAACCGACTATAAAATTTTATAAATATATTAAGAAATAACAAATTACTCTAAGGACAAAATTTTATCGCTATTGACACACTGTTTTTTACTTAAATTGTGATTTGTGACAAAAAGGCCATAATTTTTAAAATCAAATAACTTTTATCACAATAACATAGTGGGACGTCCTGATTTACGTTTCTTCGCCATTTTCATGTAGATTTCAGATTCACCCGTTGAGCTATCAACGACGGGACACCCTGTAAGTACTAAACGCGTATTTTCAATAACAAATTATAAAGAAAAGTATCAATAATAAAATAAATTCTTTTTTAATAGTAGTATAACGGAAAGAGTGTACTTCATATGGGTAGTAGTTGATATATTATTCCATCAAGTGAAATATAAAGCTTTAGGGAACTGCATTTTTCTAAAAATCAACGATCAAGTTGACTGGTGATTACTATTTTACGAGAAACGTGAGCTTTTTATGATTATTTTTCGTCGTTTTGCCGAAGATTCTATCAAAAGAATGCTGGCTCAGCTCCAGGCGAGACCAAGCCCTCCTTGACTTTCCTCCTTCGATAATTTTAACTTAAGGAACAATTTTCGCGACCTGACTACCAAAAATTGTGTTTTCTGTTTCTGTACATTCGAGTTTAATTTAATTTGCTCTCTACAAAATAAAATGGTGAAAAATTAGCAGTAAAAAAACAACAACCAAAAGAAACTCAAGAAAGTTTCGAAAACAAAGTATTTGGTAACAAAAGAGGTGAATACTACTTAGAGAAGAAAAGCCAAACACACTCTAAAAACAAAGAGAAACGAGGCACTAGAAAATTCTTTCGCGTATGGAAATTCACGAAACCAAGTGAAGCTATTGTTTCCAACTGCAAGAAAAAGTAAGAAAAGTATTTTGTGATGGTTTAAGAAAGAAATTAATTAAAGCGAATGTTTTTAATTTGCTTGTTAATTTATATATAGATATTTTTACTTTCCCTCTCTTTTTAGACCGATCCGAATTTTTTTGGGCGACTGTACAAGAACCCTTCCTGGCGTGCGTTCGTTGCGTCCATTAAAAGACCATCAGTTTATTTTTTGTCCTTTTCTTTCTTGTATTTTTTTTAAATGTGTGTTTAACATCAGTAATTCGTACCGATTGCAAGTTCAATCGTCCGCTTTTAAAATCGAGCACTGCTTTTAGAAAAGTAGTTAAAAATTTATTGTATTATCGAGAGCTTTTTGATATTTTTTTATAAAAGCACGAAAGAGTATTACTTTTTTTACAAAGTCAAAACAATAATGTAAAACGTAACTTTTTTTTGTGTTTTAAAATTGAAGCTAATCTAAACGGTAAAATGTAACATTCGTATAACTTTGGACTTTAATGAAGTTTTAATTAAATTGGATCTAACATTAAAAGAACAGATAAAAAGTTAAACTTTTAAGCTCCTCACCATTTCGAAACAGTTACCTGCGTTTTATTAAACCATTCTTATCTTTTCTAAGCTGGGGATATTTTCGACTCGAAAATTGTTTCGTTTAGAAAAAACTGTGTTGTGTACAATTTCCTAAAGCGCACGCAAAGAATTACATCCTTTTACTTTTGTAAAACGAAATCAAGCTTTTGTTCGAGTTAAATTAATCCTTTAGTAAAAATTTAGGAATACTTGTATGCAACAATAATAACTAAAAAGTAAATTGAAAGAAGAAATATAACTACAGTAAAACCTCAATTATCCGGACCTCAGTTATACGGATTCGCGATTATACGAATTGTCAACCGCGTTCGGACTCGTTGCTAAAATTAAACCTCGGTATTTCTTACTAAATATTTTATTTTTTATTTTGCACTATACCTACAGTGTTTTTTTGCTTTATAAGATAATGTGCGACTGTTTTATTTAGTGACTAGCTGGCTCGCCCGGCTTCGCACGGGTATTGCGATTTCGAAGTAAAAACTAATTTTTTTCAAAATAAAATATATAGCCTATGTTACTCAAGGATAGTGTCTTCTACCTGTTAATTTAAGTCTCGTCAAAATCGGTTCACCCGTTTCCAAGACATACGGGCGGACAAACTGACAGACACACAGACAGACAAAAATTTTAAAAACGCAAGTTTGGACTTTCTTAACAATTAAATAACTATATTAAATTTAAAAAAAGTCTTTACTTTGAAATTACAGACAGACACTTCATTTTTATTTATATGTATAGATTAATATTTGTTGCGTTTTTTGTAAACATATACCTAACAATTTTCCTGTTAAAACGGGACGCTTTGTAATCACGCTTAAAACCGAGGGTGCACATTCGAGCTCAAAATGGCACATTCCGTTCTCGGGAAAATGAAGCGCGCCGCTCCGCGTCGCGCTTCATTTGCTTCCCTCGCTCGGCAATGTGCCACTTTTTGCTTAAATGTGCACATCCTCGTATTTATCGGATTTACCTATATTATTATTTTATTCTTCAATTCAAAAAATGAAAAGTCGAATAAATGTCGAATAAAATGTAGGTGCCTACAACTGGAAAATTCATAGCTGTCGACAAATGACTGGCAAATTTATTTCGCAAAGATTTTGATTGAATCGAAATTAAAATTATAAAATATATTTAATTTCCTGCATATATTTACATTAGACTGACCTTTTGCAATAAGTTACTGTTATTTATTGCACTTTAAACACAATAAACGATTACATCGCAATACATTTTTAGAGATGAAAACATGGAATAACGCGTAGCTCCTACGCATATGCGTCTGTTCGCTTTATATTACCAATAAAACATAGTGCTGACATTGCGAACAAATGACGATGGTGAAAACACCTGTATCTGCTCACGATCAAAAGTTATTCGGGGGTGCCCACAACCGGACAATGCCCACAACCGGCTAACTTACCCTACTAAATTTGAAATGTGCTTTTTGGTAAAAATATCCTACTGTAATTTTTAATTAAAAGAAAAGCGAGAAGTGGTACATTTAGTATAGTTTGATTTAAGTAATATTATTTGTAAGAGAGAAAAATAATATAGGCAAATTCAATTATTAAGGAGTATGTGGACTTTCAAGCGAAAACTTTTTCCGAACGGAAAATTTGGATTTGTTATTAATATAGTCGAATCCAATTAACACGAAAATGTGCGCATTCGAGCGAAAAGTGGCACATTTCCGAGCGAGGGAGGCAAATGGAGCGCGACGCGGAGCGGCGCGCTTCAGATTCCCGAGATCGGAATGTGTCATTTTGAGCTCGAATGTGCACACTCCGCTTTTTACCACAATTAACAATGATCAATTTACTTTAAAAAAATTCTAGTAATTCTAAAACCGTAGTTGCGGTCTGAAAATGTCACATTATATATAGCTAAAATTCGTTTTTTCCTATACATTTGATTAACCGAATTTTCGATTATCCGAATGAGCTGCAACAACAATTAGTCCGGATAACCGAGTTTTCACTGTATATAATGAGATGAGAGAGCCTACAGATGGAAACTTGGCATACTTATACATAGAAATGAATATCAATATTAAAAAATCATACTACACTATACCTTTATTGAATATCAATTTTTGTTAAATTTTTACAAGAAACGTTACATCAAAATATGATATCGCACGTTCTTGGTCCAAGTATTATTTTTGCCCAATTCTTATTTTTTGGTTATTAAACATGTTTAGTTAAGTAATTTGCTGTTGACAAAAGCAAAATTCATGAATGTAGGCGTTAATTTTCAAAGGATGAAAAGACAGGAAGCTCGTATGTAATGCATAGCCGTCTATGATGAAAACGGTAGGAAAGAGAATAGGTAATCGTAACGTGTAAATGATAACACGTTTACTTGGATGGTATAGAGAAAACAGGTCGGTAGTAATCAGTCAGCCCTTTTGGGAACGAAACCGATACAGAATATTGATGGCTTTTGGCTATGTGTGTGTGTTCGGTTGATGTATGTCTATAAAGATATGGAAACACCATGTAGAAACGTGCCAGAGAGGTGCAACGGTGATTGATAGCCCACCATTTCAAATATCGGAATTGGAACGTATTGGAATTTATTGGGGGAACGTTCATTAAAATTTATGATTCGATATTTCGCGCCCCTTTTTTCCTTTAAAAAACTTTCTCAGATTTTTACTTCCTTTTCCGATTCCCAATGGTTCCAAGATCTTCAGATTTGTAGCTCCATTTTATTAAAAAAATAATAAATTGTAAGGTTGGTCACTAAAAATATAACTTGAAAATTGCGACTTGAAGCACTAAATAATAAATCAAAGATCAACATCTTTGAGATCGGATTTAAAATATTGAGCAGCAGATTTCCGGTTGCAATTTCTATAAAATTTTGAAGCAATAAAAGCATAAGAGCCCGGTATATATATCGACGCGATTGTTGTTTACGCCTTTTCTTTCTTTTTCGTTTCAGATAACTTTATTATTTTTTCCACTTTTTTAAAAATCTAATAAAATTATATTAGTTACAGCGAAAAAACGACGAAGATAGAGAACAAATTAAAGGGCACAAGGGGAGTCTTTTTTATTGAATCTTTTGATATTTTATTAAACTCGTTGTCAAGGAAACACTGATTTCCAAAATCGCGTAGTTATGTATTGAAAATTTCGTTTTAAACGCGTCGAAATTTAATAAAGTGTTTTTACGTTTTTTTAAGGTTAAAAATCTCGAAACATCTTACGATTTTTTTAAGTAAAATTCTTTTCGAATAAAATAATTCGGCTCGAAAGGTTATTATCGTGTAATCTGCTTTCGGGCACTTTTTTCCGATTATTAATTTAATACAACAAGTTCATGGACTGAAAAAATGTTTTATAATTAAAAAACTTTTGCTGTTTAGAATGAACTGAAATTTAATAAATTTATACTAAAAGTTAAGTAGAACGAAACGGGAAGGTCGGTCAATGAGGGTAATTGTGTTTTGATTACGTACGAGGGATATTCGATTATTATACTCAAAATTTAATCCTTGTGAAATTTAATAAAAAAAATTATATAATAAAATTATGAGAATTTTATATTAGGGTTAAACGAAATGAGAAATTTAATATATCTTGGACTAATTAAAATATGTGATCTTATTAAAAAAAATGCTTTAAAAGAACTATTAGAAAATTGAAAAAACAATTTTTTATAAAATTAAATAATTAATTATTCTTAATAGAACTACTGAGCTATCAAAAAATAAAAAATAGTTGGAAAAATGATTTCATTCCATTCTCTAGAATTAATTATTGGATCCATTTTAAGTTGGTTGCCTGAAAATAATTAATAAACATATTCTCATTAGACCACCTCTGAACATTTCTAACCAACAATTTTTATTATTGAGCACCCTTTATGATAGAAGTATCTAACCAAACAAATTGATATACCAATCTTTAAAAACTAAAAATCACTATTCACTTCTTCATTAAAACTAATGAATAAAAAATAAATATATAAATAAAGGGCCGTTCATAAAATACGTCACGCTAAAATCAGCTTTTTGACCCCCCCCTATTGTTACGCTGTGTCACACTTCCTATGACCCCTTTAGAAATATTTTGTCACAAAAACGACACCCCCGCCCCTAAATATGATAAATTTCAATTGATAGTACACAAATTTTGAGAATTAAAAATATTTATTCAGTTTTTATAATAAAATTTAAATAAATCAATAAATATATTTTATAACGAAAAAATAAATAATATTTGTATTAATCAGAAGTCCAAGGATTCTGTAAATGCACCGAAATATCTATAATCGGTATTTCAGCATCTTCTTCTTCATCTTCAAAACTACCGTCCACTTCATCGTCATCTCTCCATTCTGCATTTTCCGTACCAGCGTTTTCATCTCTTAAGAGAGTGGAAACGTTACTCTCTTAAGTATTGGAAAAACAAAGAAACCAATTGTGACGGATTGCAATGCCGCTAGAGCCAAGTCAAAACGCTACAGCCGCGCCACAGATGTAGCGCTTATGTTGAAAAATAAACATAAGTAAATATATCAAGTTACAATTTATTGTAATAAAACTTTATACGTTCAAAAGTCTATATATTTACTAAATACGAAATGAATGACTTTCTATTATGATAAAAATTTAAAAAGAAAACCGTCGAAAGAAATACTAATTTAAAATGTAATGAACGGCGAACGTCACGTTGCCGTAGACCCCCCGACCCCCCTTGTTACATCTTGTCACACTCAGCAACCCCCACCCTCCCTGTATGCGAACGTATTTTATGAACGACCCCTAAGTACTTCTACTTGAATTGTTGTTTTAATTTAATTTGACTCGCAATGTATTCTAATATAAAATAAAACAAAAAAGGAAAATTACAGCCCCTTTGACACGAAAAACTTTTCAGCTTCGAATACTTAAAGCAATTTATTTTAAAAAATTTAAGCAGCCATAAACGCACACCCTAAAGACGAGTAAATGCAAAAAATCTGTCCTCGGCATAGGGGGAAAAGGCTATAAAACGACCAAAACACAAGCAAGGGATGAAATGATAGGCCTAAAGGGATGCTATTAGCGGTTGTACTAAATACTAAACATCCCTTTAATAAAGACATCAGTCTAAAAACCCGCAACCGCCGTCATCAACATATCATAAGAGAACACGGCATTATCCCTGTTATTCATTCCATAAAATTAAATTCCTGGCACCCCCCTACAAACCCTGCGGCGCTTTTAATTCGTCCGCAAGAAATTTCCATCCGAAAGTGTGGAGAATTTCGTTCGGCATCGATCACGCACCCCTTATCTTTAGTTCTTAACCCCCGGAACGGGTACGAGATTATTATTAGAAGTTTCTACGATTCATAGGGTCGCAGGGGGTGCATTTGAAGCAAAGGATTAGAGTCGGAGTAGGGGTAGATCTATTTAATAATACGCATACGATTTTACTCTTTCCCTCTCCCTCCCGCACTTCGAATACCTTACAAGTTTAATTAATGAAGATGTTTGCTTCCGAAGCATTTTAATTAATGACTTTACCATTAGCTTTATTATACCACTAGAACTGATATTACCCTCCTTCATATTTCCTTTTTCCAACCCCCCACCATGTTTTGCCTTTATTCCAAGATTAAGCGTTCGGTTCCTACTTTTCTTGCTCTGTATTAATATTAGCCATTGATTAATCGTCTTATAATTGCGTGTCGTAATAAATTCTATACTTCAAAAGATTCACGAAGGGTTCAACAGACGTCCCTCGCGCCCTCCTCTTTTTCTTATAAAAGAAAATGGTTTAAAGCATTGATCGCTTTCTCTGATTATCTGGAAGAAAGGTAATCCAGCTTTTACGATTGGTAGACGTTTTTAATTTTTTAATTTTTTACTTTTTATTTAGGTACTTAGGTACATATACCTATATGAAATACACTCGTACCGAATAAATATTGAAGTTTCTATAAAAGTTAAAAGGTTTTTGTTTAATTTAAAAAGTGTATAAATAAGCTTCGTTATTTTATAAGTGAAAATATTAGTTTTCCGAGGCACATAAATTACTTTTTAGAACAACACTTTTTCCCTTATTTTAAGTAACTTTATGGGTGATTAGGTGCTTACATACTTTTTGAACAAATATGATTAAACCACAAGATAACGACATTTATTAATAAACAGTAGTAATATACTAGAATTTATATTACCACATCGTTTATGTAAACAATAATACAGTTTCAATTTAATTTTTTGTTCTAAAATTACTAAAAACCTTTAGCTACTCGTCAAAAATTTAGGACAAAATATGGGAACATTTTGCATCGGTATATATCGGTTTATATTTGCGACTACAAACAGTTTTAAAATTTTGTGTCGCTGAAGTTTTCTTTCGAGTTCGCCGTGAGAATGTGATGACCTTCGGTCGTCTAGGTATTGAATATATAGATATGAATGTAGTGCCATCTGTTGCTGTGTACAAATGTATGAACATATCAGCCTACTGGTATTTCAATATTTTATGAGATGTCGCTAGAATATTTTTTTTGTGTAAAAACGTATTTTTTCAATGGCGACACCTATCTAGATAAACTTAAGGAGTAAAATATTATTTAAATACAAAATTTCATTCAATAATTGGAGGCATTTTTGAGTTTAAAGTATAAGATAACATTAGGCAGTTAAGTCATAAGATGACTTAGAAAGTATAATTTAAATTAAATTGTAATATTATGATATTTATACGTTTTGTTTAATTTTGAAGTTCTAGTTATTTGCCTGAGTAAATAAAACTACATTTTTTACCAATTCTTTTTTGTATGTTTTTCCAATAAGATACACATTGTTACTCAACTTATCTACCTCCCTGTCTGAACATGCTTTATCTACGGGGCAAGTTGAATAATTAGTAAACAAAAGTCTAAATATTTTTCTTATAATGTGAAAAATATTCATAGGCGTAACTAGGGAGTTTGCCAAGTGAGGGCAGTCGATCAGCCGAACAACCACCACAATCTTTCAATTTCGATAATCTAAATACTGTCTATTTTTCTGGGGTGGGCAATAAGTTTTTTAAGTTGGGCACTTCTTACCTTTGCTTCCTCCTTACTACGCCCATGAGAATATTGCATATCTGTTTGTTGTCGAGCGAGAGAGTTAGACTATGCAGTCTATATAATATAACACTTTTTGTAACAAACTGTTCAACAAGCCCTGTTCTGCCTTACTGGGTTTTTGAGCTTTAAAAGAAAAACAAATCAATGATACTATTAGTATTACGGATTTTTTTTTAATTTAAAAAACAATCACACAAAATGCACATCTAAAGATTTAAATAAATTAATTTTTAAACAAATATCTGGAAAACCTTAAATTTTATAAAACAACTTATAACCCAAACTTAAATGAATGAAAATATTTGATGGTCTATATACAACCAAAAGCTGAGCATATCTTATTATTTTTTAATATTTGGTTAAAATGTGATGATTACTTTTCATCGGTTTAGCTTTCATATAAGTTTCTACCTAATGTATGTCTGCAATATCTTCGAAGATAATTACTTTAAACATCTACAACTAACACACCCTTTTAATGGAAGTCAGCGATCTGACTTGAGTTGTAAATTCGTAAGGTGGTTGCTCGTCTTTGAGTTTCTAATTGCTTTCCCAGCGTTTGATAAATATTTAACCTCCTTCTCTTTCGTCTAATACATTTCCCAAAAAGTTTTTGTTTTAAAAAAGATTAACCATTACTCCCAATGCCTTCATTTTAAAGCAATTCTCACAGCGCGAGTTAAATACGTTACTTTGAATCAAAATTTATAATGGAAGTACCAATTTATTTTATTCATCAGTATTCTCTTATATGAGACCGTTTTTGAGTTACGTTCGTGGAATATTGTAGGGAATAAATGCGAAAACTGCATCGGCTTGCATTTTAGCGAGCTGGTAATATTTCATAATTTATTTTTTGGTCTTCTAAGGGGTTGGTGTGAAATATTTGAGGTAATATGAAGAAAGCAGACGAATGGCTTTTTGAGTCCTATTATACTTCGTTTTGGTACCGCTGTGGCTTAACTTGTCGCACTTTTATAGCAGCTAGGTTTTCGACATCCTGCAGGGAAATCTTTCTGATGTTCTTTCATATTTATAGCGAACATATGTGTTTTTTGGCATTATCGTCTTATTACACGTTTCAAGTATTTTATGTCTCTTATTATGAGTAGAGGTCGTTTATTTACAAGGGTAGTTTAAGGGCGAAGCAGCTGTTAAGAGCCACACATTAAGTAAAGCACCAATCTATGATGATTACCTACACTACACTGTTAAAATTTTTTGTAAATTTACTACTTTTTTACTAATCAATTGCATAGTAAAATTACAAACTCTTGTATTGTATTGGAATTTTAACACGCATTTGTTGTAATATTACATTTTGTAATAGCTAGAGTACTAAGCAGGTTGCAATTTTACAATTTTTTTGTATTCGTCAGATACTTATTGTAATTTTACAATTCTAAGTTGTAGGATTAAATCTAAAGTTTTGAAAAATTTCTATACATATTTGGAATTTAATTTTACCACGATTATCAGTAAAATTACTAACCAATATTTGCAATTACAAATACAAGAGATGACAGGAAATTTATAAATCATTATTTTTTGTTTGAAAATTTTGTTTGCATTTTTACAATATTTCATTCTATACTATTACCCGCGCTAACTACCTATTGCCGCAACTAGATGGCGCACCACGTATACATCGACAAGAGATTGGTTGTTGCCACAATATAAAAGCGTCATCTAAAAACCACATTGGCAAGAAAAAAACGTTACTATATCTGTACTTATAATTAGTTGTTAAGGATACTAGTAAACGCTATTTCTATCTTTTTACTTGTAATCACTTTTGGTGGTTGTCTTTTATTTAGATAACTGCCGAATAACCGTTACAATGTCAAAAATTTAATATTTTTTTGTATTTTTAAAATACCAATTTGAAAATTACATTGTGTATTGTAACTTTATTAGAAAATTGTATTTATCTAATGTGCGTTATAATTTTACAAAACTGTTTGTTAAATTTTAATATTACGAAGCATTACACAGCTCGACAAAAACGTATTTTTATTGTTCTAAAAATTTTATGTTTTTTTTTATTTATTATGGTCCAAAGTAAAGGAAAAACACTCATATTCCTTAAAAAGGTTGCTTTTGTAGGAGTTATAATAATAATACTACTGTAATAGTACTGTTTTGTAGAAGACTCAAAGAGGTTAAAATGTCGTCTAGAAAGTGTAAATATGATGCTGATGCATTTTGTTATATATGTGGTATTAGGGTGTTAAAAAAAAATCGACTTTTTTTTTTCTTCAAATAGTTGGCAAATTCTTTCAGAGGATGACAAAATAAAGAGCTGGTCAAAATTTGAGCTCTTAATTTGAAGATTTAGAGTTCGCGAATGACAATTTTCTATTTCCCATTTAAATAGCATAGGAAAAAAACTTTTTTAACTTTGGAATTTTATACCTCTGTATCGAATCAACTTATGTCAATGATCATTTTATATTTTTATAGTAAATTTAACGCTCTACAAAAAAGGTCTCTTATCATTTTTCCATAAATTGCTTTCTTCCAGAGTTATTCGAGTAAAAAGTTTGATTTTCATCGAATTTTCGCATTTTTTCAACTTTTAGCATCATGTAGTAAAAAAAACTCACATATTTATATCTGAGACATAGAAAGTATTGTAAAAAAAAACAAAAACAAATGTTTTAACAACAAATTATTAATTTTATTCTAGAAAATTGTAGAAATTTAAAGTTATTGATTGATATACTGTTACATTAAAGCTTTTTTATTACAATTAGGATACATTTGTCTATGTTTTTTTACAATTTGTAATAAATACTGAAAATATTATTTATTTTTAGTCAAACTTTGATTATACTCGGTTATTAAAGATACACCACGTTCTGCTGTATCATTTATTACTCGGACTTGACTCAAAAAGAAGGTAGCTTTCTGGTAACTCTCATTAATTTGGAAAAATGATAAGAGACCTTTTTTGTAGAGCGTTAAATTTACTATAAAAATATAAGATGATCATTGATATAAGTTGATTCGATACAGAGGTATAAAATTCCAATGTTAAAAAAGTTTTTTTCCTATGCTATTTAAATAAGAAATAGAAAATTGTGATCCGCGACCTCTAAATCTTCAAACTAAGAGCTCAAAATTTTGACCAGGTCTTTATTTTGACATCTTCTGAAAGAATTTGCCGACTATTTGAAGAAAAAAAAAGTCGATTTTTTTGAAACACCTTAATGTGGTATCTTTATTAAAGTACGAGATTTAAAATTTTATTTAAAAACATTTTCAAACCTTTGTGAAGCCTACGAAGACGATTTCCAATGTCCTGTTCGGAATCTAGAAAAACCCTAGGCCCCACATGTTGCTTGCATTAATTGCAAAAGATGTTTAAAAGGTAAACAATTTTTAGTAAAAAGAATTGTTTAAAACACTTACCAGAATCGATGATGGGCCCTCTGGAGCTGGCACTAGCACTGTCAAAAACACTAATCCGATTTCCGACACCAACACTAGTTAAGGCTACCGGATAGATGCCGCGTCTTTTCGTAGCAATATGTCCACGTTTCACCAACGTATTAGAGTATCCAGCCTTGAAGATGCAAACTGAAACGTTTGCGAAACGTCGACATATTGCTACGAAATGACGCGGCATCCATCCGGTAGCTTTAACTAGTGTTGGTGTCGGAAATCGGCTTAGAGTTCGTGACAATGCTAGTGCCAGCTCCAGAGGGTTCATCATCGATTCTTGTAAGTGTTTTAATTTTATTATTAATAACCGCGAGAGTCTTAAATCCAAGAAGAATATGTTTATTATACAAATAATGGTTTATTTTTATATTTATTTACTTTAGGTTGGTATCGAGATGAGAAAGTAAAATGAGAGACTATATTTAGGATTTACTGAGAGAAAGTACTTATAAACATGAAAAAAAGTAATAAGGTTCACTTTTATATTTTTTTTACTATTTTGTAATTTGATATGATAGTAAAAGTTGATAAAAATTTATATATAAATATATTTGTTTTGATTTATCAATAAATAAAATTTGAAACTATGGATTTTCTAAAATATTGATAAACCGCATACAAAAGCAAACTTTTTCAGGCCCTATATTATTGTTTGGATTAACTATCGTTACATCTATCGAAATTTCATACTCTCTTATCTAAGACAAATTTTGTGTCGACCAGTGTTATCAGCATTATTGGATTCGTAAAATTTAGTAAAAATACAATAGAAATTTTTTACAGTGTAGTATAATTACAATAAATTTTTGTAAAATTACTAGATTTATTTGATACATTTGGCTTAGTAAAATTACGAATAATGTATAGTAATATTACTAAGCATAGTTCCAATAAATGATTAGTAATTTTGCGACTGATGATTTGTAATAATTTGAAACTGAGTTGTGTAGTAAAATTACAAGACTGAGTTCCATAATTGCAAAAAGGTGGTGCGTAAAAACTTCCTACACAAATTTAGTAAAATTACTCTGGAAATTTTTAACAGTGTAGACAACAAAAAAAATATGCCTTTACTGGATACATGTGTGGTTTTCTTAAATGTTGATCAAAAAAATAATAAAAGATTTAAATCACAACATATTCATATAAAATATGGTTTACCTCAAAATTTAGATTTTTTTTCGTTTGCTACGAGATTATCAAAAGTATTTTAATTGCGCTCGTGTACGTATAAATCATTATTTAAAAGAAAATTGGCGAAAAGTTTTTCACGGACTCTACCCACCTTCAACATATTTATACGGGGGCATTTATCGATGAATACGGTTTAAGATTTTACCAAAATATTATACGGGATTATACAAGATTTGCAATACTCGTCTAAACAGTTGTGTTAACGTGCCATCATTGTTTTTGCTAAATTACTTAATAGTAATAGTAAATAATGACATGTTTATTTATGTAAGTTTGAACCTACATACATAAATAAACGTCATTATTTAAATATTATTTTAAGGCTATTATAACGATACCATTACAGTCAAATGTAGAATTTTATTTAAAACACAAAACCATAAAAATCGCATGTCAAACATGAATTGAAATAGGGGAGATGAGCTTGGCAACAATGCATCAAATTGACGTTGTGAATAAAGTTGATTATCTTTATTACTTCATGGGTAACATAAGATATTTATAATAACAAAGTTCCGCACACTTATTCTAAAACATGATACTAAGCGATAAAATAATCTTAATCGACGTTTATTGTAAGACATAATATTCAAATAATAAAATAAATTAGCAATGAAGCCCGTAATAAATGACCTCACTCACAAGCAAAGGACACGATGTGGAAGACCTATACCATTCGATAGCTCCTTGAAAAACAAACTTATGGTGAAATTTTAGGTGCAATGGGCGAAAGGTGCGTGACTTATGGGGCTTTCAAGTTAACCTAACCCAAGTCAAAACTAACTGTTTAGTTTAGTTCCCGTAGCTTTAGGAACGTGACCTACACCATTTGATAGGGTATTAAAAAGTACTCTAGCACCCGTTTTCAAATTTGCCAAATGATTCGGGTTACGACAAAACAAGCTCCAGAAGTTTGTGTTAATCTGTCAAAACTAGTGTCCGCTATTATACACTGCGAATTGCGGTTTATATAATAAGATGCGGTGTTCGAATGGAGAAGGTACTCGCTCTCCAATGTTTTTGAATTTTGTCGCCGCGGGTTTTAGTCCTCGAGTGAGCAAAGTGATTTTTATAATTTTTTTTGAAAGAATTGTTTATTGTCGTTTATACAACGATTGGATGTTCTTTTCGACAAAAATAGGTATATACAGCGTAAAATCCCCGGAAAATATGTAAACTAAATTTAAAAATCAGGATAATAAAAGAATAAAAAACTTCTTGTTCACACACCGCAAATAATTTTGTCAGTATGTGTAACTATTGTTAATACAACCCTGTTAACTTTATTGCATGTAGATTTTAACACTTGGAATTTTTAAATTAATTTACATATTTTGCAGGAATTTTGTGCTGTATATACTTATTTTCGGTCGAAAAAGACGGCAAATTGTTGTATAAATGACAATAAACAATTCTCTTTCAAAAAATTTGCAAAAATTGCTTTGCTCTCTAGAGAACTAGAACTCGGGGCGACTAAATGCAAAAAGGTTGGAGAGCGAGTGTGTTCTCTATTCGAACACCGTATCCTATTATATAGAGAGCAATTCGCAGTGTATAATAGAAGACACTAGTTTTGACAGATTAACATAGACTTCTGGGGCTTGTCTTGTCGTACCCCGAATCATTTGGCAAAATTTGAAAACGGTTTCTTGAGTACTTTTTAATGCTCTATCAAATGGTGTAAGTGTTGTTCTATAAAGCCACGGGCAACTAAACTAAACAGTTAGTTTTGACTTGGGTTAGGTTAACTTGAAAGCCCCATAAGTCTCGCACCTTTCGCCCATTGCACCTAAAAATTTTACCATAAGATTGTTTTTTCAAGGAGCTATCGATTGGTATAGGCCTTATCGTGCAACTCCATCTTCCACATCGTGTCCTTTGCTTGTCAGAGCATTTGGAGACGATGCCGTGCTGCCATTTACTGGAAAATTAAAATGCATTTTTCTCATAGTTTTTTGGATTAAGACATGTTTTCTATAAACTTTTATTGTTTAGGCTGGTATCACGTATTAAGTATTACGGTTAAGTTTCAGTACGTATTTTTTGACACCCTGTATGATGTCACAAACGTCAGATAAGAAATGCTACAGAATCGAGATGGAAAACACTCGAGGCGCAAATCATTTTTTGTGACGTCCTATAAATTACTGTAAAGTAATCGAATTTTGAATACTTCTTATGGCCAAAAATATCTTATTTTTTTCAGCACGGTGGTTTATAAGAATTTATGAGGTATCGTTATTCTTACCTAAGATAAATCGAAAAAAATTAATAATTTAAAAAAAAATGATAATTTTTATTTTCACACAAAGGATGATTTTGAGGGCTTGAAACACTTTGTTAAATACCATTCCGTCACACACAAACACTATCACTAATTAAAATCACAATTTTAACGATCATCATTAACACTTCACAATACGTTTCACAACTGAGATTTGTGGGGAACGAGTTTTATGCAGTTTCTCATAAAAAAAACAGCTATCGTTTTTGCTTTATGTGAATTAAAATGTTAAAATAACTAATTTAGGTGTTTATTCCTAATTGAAAACTGTTTAACATGAAATTTCAGATAAGCCTCAAAATAATCCTTCCATTACTTAATTATTATTTATAATGAATTACTATACGCCAAAAAAATTATTAAGGTTGTTTACTGCTAATTATTAAATGCAAAAGAACAAAAATTTTCTTTCTGTAATACATACGTATATCTACACCAATACTTGATTTAGCAGAATTCAGCTAGAAAAGATTTTGGAGTTAATTATGCGTTAATAACATATACTCACATTACTATTAACAAATACAATTAAATAACGTAATTTTAAATAAACGTTATTTAACTTACACAATCTATTAAATATAGTAGCCCGTGTAACTTTTTTTGAACTGAAATGTTAAGTGTACGAATTAATACCTACAGGGTGTTTTTAAGATTGACGATGTTTTAAATTAAGCGCGACAGTTCTTAGTGTAATTTCATAGCTTGAATGTGGTTAGATTTTAAGAATATTTACACTGTCTCTCAAATGTGGAAGTCAGCTCAAAAATATTTTTTTCCGCAGTGCACCTTTTTTAATTTTATTGCTCGTTATATTTTGTATGAAAATTGTAAATGTTCTAAAACAAGTCTTTTAAAATTATTAATACGATGTTGACTATCATTATTTGAGACGCCACTGGCAACTCATGTCCGACAGATCTCCTCCAGTACTACCAACATGAAAATAAATTAGTACAATGTCAAATTTAAAATGTCATCAATCTTAAAAAAGCACCTTGTATTTATATATTCCAATCTTCGGCGGTCCATCAACCGCGATCCACGTCTTGGTTACCCCTGCTTACAGTATTGTAGCAATACAATTTAATTGATATTTGTAATATAAGTATAAACTTATGTTACAAATATTATTTCTCTTGTTAAAATAAATTACAGTGCTAAAGTAAGAGGTTTCCCGATTTTATGTACTTGAGGGTTAAATTGGTAATTCAAAATTTAGTTCGGTCAATTTAGACATTCGAAGCTACATAAATTCCCACCAAGCTGAAAATCAGTAAGATTGTTTAAAATATAATTAAAAACAAAATTTGAAAGTTCCCCATCTTTCCCCTGTATGGAAAAAATTTTATTCAAGGTCAAAGGTAAAAAAAATGAGTTTTTTGCGATTTTCAGCAAAACGGTAAGTTTTATCATAAAAATACTTTAAATAAAAATTGTAGATCATAAAATTATCTACAAAAAATGTATGAATTTGTTTTTTCTACGAGCCACCGTTTTTGAGATATAACGATTCAAAAAGTTGTAAAAGTTGTAATCGTCATAATATGCACAGGTTTCCACGCCACCTATGAGGTAGTGTACTTAGCGCGTTTTTTTTAACGTGGTTTCCCCAGTAAGGCTATTGCACGGGTCAGTTGTGATCCTGTTTAATTTGAAACTATTGCAAAATAATGGACATTAGCAGAGATTGAAAAGATAAAAGCAATTTAAGTTAAAAAAAGTAGTGAAATTTAATCGTCCGAGTCGTAACTTTCAAATTCTTCTTCTTGTTCTTGTTCGTCTTGTTCTTGTTCTTCTTGTTCTTGATCTTCTTGTTCTTCTTCATCTTTATCCTGAGTGCATGTAAACTGCGTTAATAGCAATGTATCGCATGTCGCCTCTTAGGAATCAAACGGATACTCCACTGTTGGTGATTCAATATTAAAGCACGACCGTCCTTGACAATGTGTACATGCTAGAGAACAAAACAGTCCGACTTTTTTGCAACCACATTTAGCACTGCACCCCTATTTGCAGTTGCAAAAAATTGTGTTCAGCAGTTTTTCCGGCGCGGGTGGAAGTAAAGTTTGGACTGGTTCTAATGAATTCTTGACCATCTTCCAACCCCAGTCTGTAGGGTCTAGCTGATAACCAAGCCACACTTGAACTTGGTAATATACCCGAAAAAGATGGGAAACTTTCAAATTTTATTTTTAATCATATTTTAAACAATTTTACTGATTTTCAGCTTGGTTGGAATTTATGTAGCTTTACTCTTATTTTTTGGTATAATTTGACCGGACTAATTCTCGAGTTGACTTGTATTTATAACGCGGGTCACCGTTAGCGTCAACTGCCCGCGTTATAACGAGGGTCCACTGTACTATGTTTAGCAATAAATCTAGATTTGATATATACTACAAACATACATATATGTAAAAAATATGGAGTGAAAGCACAGTGAAAATCCTAAAGCTCTCTAAAATGCAACACTAACAAAATCTGCGAGGGCTTAGGTTTTTTTTTATTTTTAGTATAAAAAAAGTACATTAGAGATTTTTTTGATGGGAACAAATTTAAAATAACGACATCCATATTTTCGTTTGTCGTTCGTTTTGATGGGGTTGTAAAAAGTTGGTAAACGTTACGAGGGCGGGAGTGGAAAAAGTAGAGGGTAGTCAGTTTTTCCATATCGTTATTAAAATTATTTCCCGTTGTTGAATCTCTTCCACGTTCGAGTTTATGGGAGGAATTTATGTAATGAGAACTGAGAAACCGTATTAATCCCTTATCAGTCTATAAAATTTGCATTTTAACAACGATCTTATAAACTTGCATCCCTACAAAGTTAACATCTCGCGGGAACAGTTTTGGAGTCAACTTTTTCGCGTCCCAGAAACTTTTGCCAACGATTTGAATATCTAAGCTTTTATAAAACTCTTCGGCTTAAGTTGGGACCTACGAACGCTTCCCTGCTGAGAAAGAACTACCCTTAAATCGAGGTGGACGGAAAAGCACTTTTCTACCCCTTTCCATCTCAGTCTCCTTCTTCGTCTCTTCAGAAAACAAGCTATTTATAAACTTCATACCCCTAACATGTTGGCAGATAAATTATGTGTTTATTTTTAAGGCAAACCTCTCCGAAGCTTTGAACATAATATCGCGAATATTTTACGATGCCTCGTTGTATATTTTTAAAAGTTTTAATACGACGCCGGAAGAAGAAAAAAGGCATCAAAATGGTAGTTCGTAACTTCCCTTTCAAAAATTTGCATCGAACGTCACGGCCAACTATTAACGTCCATCAATTCATCCCCAAAGAATTTTTTGCCAACGACCTACCCCTACACCAAATTATTAACAAACTTTTCTCAAAAAAAACTCCCTGCTGGGGAGCGGTGTTTAGTTTATAAAATGCCTCACTTTATTTAGAAAAGCCAAAAAAGCACAACTTTTTTACAACGATTTATGAACCGCAAAAATAAATTAAATATTATGGTAATACGTCCAGTGAATGACCAATTAATTAATTCACTTATTAAAAACGAATAATTCATAAAATTTTATAAAGAGGATTGTCCATACGAGGCCTTAAATTCCCCCGGTTTGCGCAGATATTTGATTACAGAATAAAAAATAAGCATAATCAGTGAGTTTAAAAGTGGTTTAAGAAAACATTTAGGACATCGGAAAAATGGTGAAAATTAACATTAACAGTTACAGCCTGTAAATGTGATTTACACGTCTGAGGGAAAAATGCATTGAAAATTTTTTAAAACGATAATTCAAAATAACTGAAATGATTAAAAATAATTTGAATTTAAAAAATAAATGAGCAAATAAAGACGAAAAATTCATTTGATTATCGGAAAGTCGTAAAATCAAAAATTAAAGAGTTATGTTTATTGACTTCTAAGTGGAAAATCAATATGTTCCCGTCGTCGTAGAAACTTTTTGAAACCACTGGTGAACACCTCAAAACGAGTTCAAATTTCTGCGCAAATCGGGGGGATTTAACGCCTCGTATGGACAATCCTCTTTATTTTAAACACTAGGTAATAGGTAATGAGAAAATATGTGTATAAAATAATTTTTAATTTCTAACATTTTATTCAAATTACCATCTTGATGCTCCGAGGGTTATGTCTAACCTTTTAAAATTCTTCCTTCAAAGCTTTAACACTGTGTTTAAATCTCGTATAGTTTTTTTTTTAAGTTTTAGCAGCATTAAACATTTTATTATTTTTCTACTAGGTTTAAAAGATTTATTTTTGCCATTAGGTATGTAATGTCAACAAACACATGAAAATATTAATATCTCAAAATAGTGGGTCATTTACTGGCTGACTATAACAATAAAATATACCAGTAAATGACCGACATAAAATTAATCAAAACTAATAATTTAGTAAAGTTAACATTATTTAAACTCAATTTAATTAATTATTTATTTTATTAAATCATTATAAATCAATTGATCGATAAAAAACGAATACGATCGTCGAAATACATAGTTTATAGAATCGTCATATTTAATTTGTAGTTAAATTTCAGCAAATATCAAGTATCAAGCAAAGTAAATTTAATTATTTTGGCTACACCCTTTTTCATTAGTTTTATTTCTTGCACTTATATGACATTGGAGACATACAAGATCGCATAAATAATTATATCATGAATATAAATTAATGTGTCTGATTGTTATAAACATTTTTTAACGTAGTGGTCATTCACAGACTGGACGTTTTACTCTATGCAAAAAGAGTAATACAAAACATTTTAAAGGTGCTTTAACGGTAAAAAATGCTATACTGGCAGAATTTAAAATATTTATCATATTAAATGCAGGAGATTGTTTAATTTGCGTAACCATTTGAATTATTTAATTACGGAATTCTACACCTCTCTTTATATCCGCAAAAGTCGTAATATTAGCAGTTGCCTAGGCAACCGAATGTATGGTGGTAAATTCGTTTAATTGTAGATTTTCCAGGGCGAAAGCGTTTTAGCACGAAATTCCTCTTCCAAAGGTCTCCACTTTCGTCCCAAAATTTTTTCGAAAGCTAATTGATAAGTTTAGTTAACAAACACAAAACAAGGGTTGTAGTTTTCTGGGGTAAGAAGGGAGGGCTCGACAAGAATTTGCCTTCAAAGTTGATTACAGCTTTCGAGGGTAAGTTTTAGGGTTAAGTACGTTCGATTTTACGTAATTCCGATTGCGTTTTATCCTTTTATTAACATCAACTCTTAAACGTAGCTGGCGGAGTTAAAAATATAACAGCCTCGCAATTTTTATGATTGAATTGAAAAAAGGAAGCTTTTTGCGGGAGAAATATTTGGGGGATGGAATTTTGATTTGTGTAAGAAGTTGGAATTTATAAGGGATGTCGGTGTAGGTTTGGGGGTGAAGCAGAACAGTGTAGAGAGCTCATTTTCAACAACATCCATCTTGTATGGTCGCATGAAGCTGCAATAATAAGGGTTATAATTCAACCACGCCCGCTTCTTGGCTTTTCTTCTCCTTTTGCAGACCGACAAAGAACTTTGCATACGGTAAACACTACAGTCTTATAACGTTAAGTTTCCCTTTCGCTATCTCGTTAACGTTTAATCTTTGCGGGGGCGAGTTTTGTTTTTTTTTGTTGGAACTTTGAATTATTTACAACTAGAAATTTTCGTTTTTAGGGGTGGAAATTTTGCGTAAACGAGAGTCGTTAGAAAGGTTGTTTTGTGAGAATATTTTATGTCTTGTCTTTTTTTTTCCATTTGAGCATTTTTTTTCTGGTAACTCGGCAAGTTCTGCTCGTTGTTAAAATATGTAATCTTATAAAACGCTTGGTTTTGAACGGAATGTAATTTTCTTAGATTTCCTTTTTTTTTTTTTATCATATATGGTACTTTGGATTAAAAACTCTTACTTAATTTTTGAAAAAAAATTGTAAGTGTAATAAGAAATTATTTAAATATATTTTAATTTAAAAATAACATGTTTTAATTATTTAAATGTATTTACTAACAACTGTATTAAATTTTTAATATTGACGAATATTTGCATAGCTTGAATTTAGGGGTAAATGAAGTAGGTCACACATTGGAAGCAGGTGTGTTAAAACCCATACCTGCTTGTGTGGCTATCATCCTGCCTCCACCTGCTTCAATTTTCAAGTCAGCCACACTTACGGTTTTCGAGATATTTGAAAAAGAAATTCTGTGGCCAACTTCTGACTTGGCCACACTTTGGAAGCAGGGTTCATAAAACCTATACCTGCTTGTGTGGCTATGTTTCCACATTATCCTGCTTCAAACCGCAAGTCAGCCACACTTACCGTTTCGGAAATATTCGACAATAACTTGTGTGGCCAACTTCTGACTTGGCCACACATTGGAAGCAGGTTTCATAAAACTTATACCTGCTTGTGTGGCTATGCTTCCACATCATCCTGCTTTGCATTTTAGTACAGCAACACTTATTATTCTTTAAATAATATTAAAACGTAATTTTAATTTTTTAAATATTTTAAAAACATAAGTACGTGCGTCATTTTTCCAAAATTAGTATCTATAATTGTAATTAATTAAATTTACAAATTGCTTTATTGTTTTATTAAATATAATACACATGCTTAAAAGATGCGGGCGAAACGATGATAAAAGGTAAGCTTTTTAAAGCGCCAACTTAATTTTATATGACACTTGATAGTGTTATAATAAACTTATTGTCGGCATTCACAGATTTGTTGGTAACGGTTCATCTTTGTTTAAAAATTAAATACATACCTATCTAAATGTAGTTTTAATCTTTCCATCGACTAGCATTTTCATTGAGCAAAAATGTACAAAATCAGTTAACATTTTATATTTATTATAGGCAACAACAAAATATGTATATATGTATACATACATATACATATGTATAATTATTTTAAAATTATAACATCAATCATTTAAATTTTGTTAAAATAATAGATAAATACTGATAATATTATGCAAATTTGAGTGAAAGTAAAAGTATAAAAATAAATTGTCTAAAAACTATTCTAACGAGGTATAATTTTAATTCTCGTTATTAACAGAATAATTTGAAATCTACGTTGTAAGCCAATGGTTTTAATAAACTTAACACTACAAAATTAGCAAAAATAGTAATGATAGATAAATAGTTAGTCGGGCTAATAATGAGTATTAAAATTTATGCAGCTGATATTCTACATTAAATTAAAAAATAATGTTATTCGTATCAAATATCAATAGACCGAAGGTAACAAAATTCTAAAATGATAAGTTAACGTAAAATTGTACACCAAACAAATATTAATTAGTTTATAATACATTTGGCAACAACGCCACAATATAAAACTGTTAATACTTTTTCTTTATTTAACATGTAATATAAAACTTTAATAACAAATCCTGAGCAACGCGAAATTTTTATCGGCATTAAAGATACCGATACGAATTTAAACAAGACATCGAAACAGACATTGACCTTGCTTTAGCTTATTCTGGTTTATATTGTTTGAGATAATTATTTTATTAGGTTTTATGCGCTGACAACACGTTAGGTGTATTAATTACTCCTGTATGAATTTACTTTTTATATATTAAAAAAATATATGAATATAGCTATGTATACAAAACTTGAGTTAACTATCAAAGTAAAAGAAATTAATTATATATTAACGAGTACAATAGAAGAAAAATTTTCACAGAAACCATATAGAGTCCATTATAATTCAGTTTAATCATAAGTACTAAATGTACATTAATAGTCAAAATAAAAACATACGAATTAATTATATTTTGTACTAAATGTAAATTGTAAATTAATTAATTTGTATTACATATACTAATTTTGGAAAAATGACGATCGTACTTATGTTTTTTAAAATATTAAAAAAAATTAAAATTACATTTTTAAATTATTTAAAGAATAATAAGTGTTGCTGTATTAAAATGCAAAGCAGGGTGATGTGGAAGCATAGCCACACAAGCAGGTATAAGTTTTATGAAACCTGCTTCCAATGTGTGGCCAAGTCAGAAGTTGGCCACAAAAGTAATTGTCGAATATTTCCGAAACGGTAAGTGTGGCTGACTTGCGGTTTAAAGCAGGATAATGTGGAAACATAGCCACACAAGCAGGTATGAGTTTTATGAAACCTGCTTCCAAAGTGTGGCCAAGTCAGAAGTTGGCCACAGAATTTCTTTTTGAAATATCTCGAAAACCGTAAGTGTGGCTAACTTGAAAATTGAAGCAGGTGGAGGCAGGATGATAGCCACACAAGCAGGTATAGGTTTTAGCACACCTGCTTCCAATGTGTGGCCTACTTCATTTACCCTGAATTTAGGACGCTTTTTTTGTAGTTATGTAAAAAGATAAGTAAAAATCATTTTCAATTTAAAAAGATTTACGGTGTAAAAATGGTTATCTTAATTTTCAATAAATATACTAAAAGAACTTTAGAAGTTTCTTCTATATTTTTTATATAACTTTAATGTGCAATTTTAACCTCTAACTTTCGAAGGCGATAACTTTTTTATTTCTTCGGATATCTTTAGAAACTTTTTATATTCTGAAAATTTAGATGTTTTTATATAACAATAAGATCAGATAAAACCGCCGTCTGTCTACACAACAATTACCTATAAAATAAAAAAATATTTTTAAACAATTTATAGCTGTATTTTAAAATGTCGGAACAGTTACATTAAAACTAATTACAAAAATTCTCTTAAGAAGAAAGACATAAATCAATATTTAAAAATCACCATAGTGTTTAGTTTTATATAAGCCTTAATTACCTATCGAATATAAATATAGTTTATTAAACGATGTCTTAAAGGTATGTTATTTCGATCTAGCTCTGGTTTTTTGTCCTAATTGGTTGGTTATATTCACATTGGTTACAATGTATATAAATCAATAATAGTAACGTCGATCTCTGTTAATTTATTATAGCATTTTGTAGTTAGTTTTTTTCAGCAAAATAATACTTATTAGTATTAAGAATTTTTGTAATTTTCAAATATATCTTAAAAACCAATTTTTAATTTTCGATAAAGAATTAAAAAGTGTATAATTCTGATATAAATAGTAAATTATAAAAATAATTCAAAATTTGTATTTGAAAAACTATCATTTATAATTTGAATACAAATAATTATACATTAGGTACATTATAATTAAATTTTCCACAATTTTTTACTATTCGATAATAATTAATTCGTTTTACTTAAAAATAAGTATTAAATTTAATATTTAAATTACAGAATAGAAACTGTTTATGAGCAGAATTATAAAATTCATAACTATTTTGATTAATTACAAAACTGCGTAAAGCTGTTAATTTTTCAAGTATTTTAAACGCTAATTGAAATTTAAATAAATTGTTTATATTTATTTATGATTAGTTATTGGGTTCTTGAACAATCAAACAATTAATTGGATATTAAATTTTCAAAAGTTGCAACGTTTTGTCATTTAGGTAGAATCTGTTGTTCGTATCTACCATACATGAGTCACTGGGCAAACGGGTTTTTCTTTTTACCAAACATATAAGGGTTAAGTTAGTCTTCGGGCACGGGTTTTCTGTGGTAGCCGTTACATTAAATTATTGTTCTTAAACTTTAAAACGGAGAGTGAAAAAATGCATATACATATCTCATATGATGCTTTGGTAATTTAAATAAAACAATAGTGATGAAAAACTAATGACCCATTGGGCAGTTCGATATTGGTTTGTAAAATTTCATTCTAGAGATACGACGAATCGAAGACGGAACGTCCATTCAACTTTGACGACAATCTTTTAAAGATGATATTGGTGCAAAATCCACGCCAATCATCAAAAAATATATCAAATATATCAAATAAGTTAAATATATTAAAATCAACAGTTTGCCACCACCTGGAGAAATTAAGTTAGACGTATGGTAGAAGATCGTATGTCAATCGCTACAAGTCTGATCTCACGGATGAAAATCAAGCCTTTTTTAGGCAAGTTCACAACGGGCTATAAAAAATTGGTTACCTATGACAATATCGTCCGCAAAAGACTTGATAAGAATCTACCAGATACGAAAGCAAACATCCTTGGAAAGAGGATCTTATTGTATGTATGGTGGGATTGTTGAGGTATAATTCGCCACCAGTTGTTAAAATCAAATTTAAGTATTACTTCCGATATCAAAAGAAAAACTTCATGATATGTGTCCTGGACTCATTAATAGCAAAACATCATTGTTTTACACAACAATGCGCAATCATTTTGCGAGACTGACTTAGAAAATATTCTAAAGCTTGAATGATCTATTTCATCACAACCACCTTACTCCCCTGACCGTGCCCCGACAGACTAGCACACATTTCTGTTCTTTACAAAACTTTTAAAATGGAAAAGCCTTCAATTCTAAAGAGCAAGTCAATCAGGCTGTCGAAAATTTTTTCTAGTAAAAAAAAAACACATTTTAAAAGGGAGTAATTAATAATATGCTAGGAAGATGGAAGAAAATTATAGATAATACCGGTGAATACATTTTAAATGAATATTCAAACATGAAAAAGCCATCTGCGCGATGTGTGCCGCGATTGTTCACACTCGAGCATCAGTGCAACCGTAGGACAACATCAAAGGAGTGTTTGGCGATGTTCAGTCGCAACATGGATTCATCACAACACATCAGAGACCAAGAAACAATCAAGACAGTGAGTTTCTTTGGGCGAACGTGCACCAAAAAAGGCCAAGCTAGGTCTGTCAGTCAACAAAGTGTTAACCACTTTTTTTTGGGATGCACGAGGTGTCATTCACATCGATTATCTTGAAAAGGGTTAAACGATCACCGGCGAATATTATACAGAACTTTTGGACAGATTCAATATAGATTTGAAGCAGAAACGACCCCATTTGGCAAAGAAAAAAGTGCTGTTCCATCAAGACTATGCACGGTTGCACAGGTGTGTAGTCACCATGGCAAAAATCCATAAATCAGGCTACAAACGGCTATCCCATCCAGCATATTCTCCAGATTTAACCCCCTGCGACGATTTTCTGTTTGCAAATCTGAAGAAATGGCTGGACGGTAAAAGATTTGGGTCGAATGAAGAGGTCATCTCAGAAACAAATGCCTACTTTGAGGGCCTTGAGAAAACCTATTATTTGGAAGGCATAAAAAAATTGGAACAAGGTTGGATTAAATGTATTGAGCTAAAAGGACACTATGTTAAGAAATAAAATGCTTACAAGTCGAAAAAAATATCTTATTCAAAAAGTCACTGACTTATCAAACTGTTTTTGTATTAATTCAAAGTCTTACATTAGAAAATATAATAATATTCGTTAAATAATTTAAATTTCATTACTTTTCCGAAACAATCAGAATAATTGTAAAATGAAAATAGCGTCTAAATACTGCACCGCTATATTATAAAATTTGGTCAAAAAATCTAATTAAATTTTAACAAATAATTATGATTGTTATTAATTGAAAATTATTTAGCAACATATGTACCTACATAGTATTGTTTAACGTTAACTAGAATTGGACGCTTTCAATAAAACAACAATTGTTAAATTTGCAACGTTTCGTTTCGTTATTGAAACTTTATCAAGCAGCTTAAAAACACAAAAAAGATTTTCGCCGTAAAAAGTCAAAAATTGTACATGCGTCACACATGTTTGACGCATATACAATTTTTGAGTTTGATAAAGTTTCAATAAAGAAACAAAAAGTTGCAAATTTAACAATTGTTGTTTTATTGAAAGTGTCCAATTTCAGTTAACATTAAACAATATTAAAAAATATTGGACGTGAACATTATGATTAATATGTACTCTGTTCTTGACAAAAGCGTTCATTTTAATTGCAAAAACAGTAAATGAGCAAAACATCTATGTTCATTTGGTAGTAAAGAAAAAGTGTAATCTCAATTCTTATGCATTAAAAGAGAAGAACTTCAGCAATAGGCAAACTATTTTAAGAAATCAAGAGCCAAAACAAAAGCAACTCCTAAGAGTCCCCTAGGACAAAACAAAGGCATAAAACCCACACATAAAAAATCAGAAGTAAGTAGGACGAACACAAAAGGCGTCGACATCGAGCGTCGTAAATCAGAAATTCCATAAATTCCCAGATATGAATATTCAATCCTTTAGTGATGCATAACAGATTTATGCCCGTACAATAGTTCCATATAATTGGAAACATAAACTTCGAGTGAAGTGCAGGTATACGTCGAGCAAATTGATATTAGTATTCATTTAAATAACTAAACATAACAAACCATTCCCAAGGAATTCGGAGTTTCGTATTCGCTTCGAAAATTTACATGTCAGTCTTATTTAACTAAAATACACCCTCGTTTCATTAAACACACACATTCGCACACAAATCTGTTGTTATCAAAATCTGGCTTAGGCTTCAAGGGTTTCGGACCCGACAAAAGGAAACCCCTTTTTCTCTGCATGGAAATCAGCGCTGATTTTATTCTTTTGCAGCCAAAAGGGTTTTTGGTGTGTGTCCATTTATCATGCGACTGCCAGTCGAGAGATTTATAGGATTGATAAAGACGATGGGCAACGTTTCAGATAAGGGCGAGAAGGACGAAGGGTGTAGTTAAATTGCCGTTTAACTACCCTTCGCGATTTTCCGCGGAAAAGGCTGCTTTAGACGAGTTTTTCATACACTTTCAAATGTTTATGGAATAGCAATGAAGCCATTTCTACATCTTGACGTCATTTTCAGTCTGCTGGTTTTATTTCATTCTTCTGCACAGTGGCGACTCGTTCTTTGAGATATAAATCTATGAAAAGCATTTTTATAACATTAGCTTTGCTGTTGGATATATAAATAGTCATTACAACTATTTGTTAGTATTTTTTTTAGGTTAGGTTGTTTAACTTTTAAGAAGCTGTTATTTAATTTGCAGAATTAATTATTAAATGAACTTCTTTGCAGTTTATACTCATTTTTTATAAATTTGAATATATGGTGTGTATAAATTAGTGTAAACTTTGGTCAGTTGTACATCGGAAATCTTAATGTTAATATTGTATCATGCTTTATATGTCTTCACGAAGTTCTCAAAGTTTGGAATTTAGTTGATAAATAAGTGCTACCTTTAATAGCTGTTGGAAGAGATAACTTCAATGAAAAACAATGAAGAAAATTTAATATTATTGTTTTGCTTTTAAGCTTTGTTTTTTACATTTATTAACTAACATACTTATACCAGAAACACATTTTAGAATGTTGTAAAACAAAGAACGATTGAGGACAACCATTGGCTACTGGACACAAATTTTGACAGACTAAAACGAGTCATTAAAATTTTTATTGTACTCTACCGAGCCATATTTGAACTTTACTGACCAACATTGAGTCGATCAAAAATATGTGATCAGCCTAAATGAGTAAAAGTGACCATTCACAAATTTTATGCAATTTTGTTTTGAAAATGACGGAAAATATAGAATAAAGACATCTTGACCGAAATAATAAAAAATTAATTCGATTTTAGTATCCAAAACTAGACATTGCCTTTATTTACAGTTTTCTTTGAAAACTAATCGTGTTTTTGAAGTCAAACTTCTTTGGGCTTGGTAGGGCCTGGACCAGACAAAAAGTGAAACGCTTTTCCTTCTACGACTTTAACCGACAGTTGAAAAAATTGTTTTTTTATTTTCTGTTAAATGCGTCATATGCACTCTACATGCATGCGCAGTGCGTACCGTGTATATCTACCCACGGTAGCATCATATGTCCTGATCGAGACGAAAATTGAAACGGTTATCCTTCTCCGAGTTCAAACCAGCAGTCTACAACCAGGTCAGGCACTACCATCGACGCAGTATTTTCTCGTGATTTAGAAAATTTTCAGTCTTGTGCATTTTTTTATTATTTTAATTTAAATTAATTTTGTTTAAATCATTTATAATTAAAAAATAATTTTCTAATATTTCTAAAAAAAATTGCGATTGATTGATTATATGCATACACCGCTCGAAAGTTTACAAACAGTTTTTTTTGCATATAAATAATATTTAATATTATAAATAAAAAATTAATAAGTAAGAAGTACTTTTGGATTTTAATTTCTAAATTGTTCATTCTGTATGTTTATGTAACCCAATTAATGAATGGGAGATTTAGTATTAATTTTGTTGCCTCGAAGTGAATTGTATTATTTTTTTGTCAAAATCAAAATTTACAAAACCTTAGACTTCGTGGATTTTGTATAATTGACACTTGTCGTATAGTAGATTTTGATACATTTTTCAACTAATATTAATAAAAAGTGTAAAAAGCAAAATTTAATCCGCAGATCGGTAATTGAATAGACTATTTTGCTTAATGAGATTTAAAAGAGATTCTTGTGTTTAAATTTAAAATGGAATTTAAACCTATGTATATCCTGTTTAGTCATTTTGTTTCCGAGTTTCCACTGCTTTCTCTTTGGATTTTATTCGTAAATCAAAATACACTTTTAACCCTTAAGTAATCAGTTTTCTATTACTAAAATTGACAGATAGATGGATGGACTCCCATTCATTGAGTTTTCCGATGAAAATATACGTCCATCTTCTTTAAATCTCTTAGACCCAAAAAAAATTAAGAAACCCAACGCAATAAACCTCAATAAAAAGGAGAGATGGAAATATACTTAAAAAATTGGGATTTTCCTAATCCACTTTTGCAGTCGCAAGGGAGAAATACATAAATAATAATTTTGGTGTCGTAAAGAATTTATTTTTACACTTCTCTAAGTTTTCATAAAAAACGAATTGACGGGAATTTTATTTTTATTAGTATTAGATTTTTTTTATCAAGGTAGATTTAAAATTCTGAAATTTCTATTTGTAGTTTTTTTTTATTGCGTATGCAAAATTGAGGCAGATTCATCTGAAAAATTTATAAAATATTGAAGTAAGTGAAAAGTTGGCGGATAAAGGTGGGGAAGGGGATGGATTTGATACGAATATTAGACGAAGGAAAAGGCATAAGCTAAAAGCCGAATCAGATTTCTTACAGAGAGGCACACAACTCTCTTTTCAGACTAGAAAATCACATTTCTTCCAATCGAAAAGCTGGCTCGACTTATTCTCCGGTGTCATTCTTTTTTTGTGGGGTTATTGGCTAAAGAATGTGCCCACTGCAATATTAGCTCACATTCAGGTATATTAAACCTCGAAAATAGGGTTGCTTATATTTTTCTTATCCTTTCACCTTTTAGCTTACTGAAAACCGAATTGAATTTGCATGCAGAATTAACTTGCATGCTTTTTTCCTTTTTTCTCAGGTTCCACATCAAATCGATGGTTTTTTCTTTGACATAATATTATTTAAACAATAATTGTTTTTTTTTTGTTCGAAGATAGGTTTGGTGATTGTTATTTTTTTTTTAATAATTAAAGTTCATAATTTTATAGTTGCTAAAAAGACCTCATCAATATACCTTATTCACTTTACTAGCTTCATCAAAAATGTGAGATTTGTTTTCTGATAGAAACAGAATTCTATAATTTTTTACTATAAATCTTTTAATAATTGATTATTATAGATCATGGTACAAATCTGAGGGTACAATTTCAGCTCACCTGTGGGATCATTTAAATTGTGTTTAAATAGTGTTAATTTGATTAAATAATTAATTTTATGTCGGTCATTCACTGGTATGTTGTATTGTACTACTCGGGCAGTAAATGATCGACCATTTTGAGATATTAATATTTTCATTTGTTTGTTGATATTGAATATCTAATGGCAAAAATAATTTTTTTAAACAGTAATACCTACTAAAAAAATAATAAAATGTTTAGTGCTGCTAAAATGCAAAAAACACTACATTTTTTAAATTTTTACTTATGTGGAAGTGTACCCCATCACTTTTAAACTACAAGTTCAAATTAAACCAAATTTGGATGATAGGTTACTATTGATCAATGGTTAATTTTGGCAAAATTAACAAAAAAAACGTACCTTAAGTATTTAAAATATTTAGAAAAAACTGATATTTTCAAATGGAAAGTCACAAAACAGCAAGTTCAAAATTAGTAAAATTTGGACGCCTTATTGATATTGTAACTTAAGGTAAAATTGAAAGATTAAAAAAAATCGTGCTGTGGTTTTAGAAATATTCAAAAATAAAATTTGTGAACGTTTCTTCTGGTTTAAAAAATAATAATTCACATAATACTTATAGCCAAATAATTTGTTTAGTTTTGTGAATTGTGTGAATAAATTAAAATTACATATAAATCATTCAACACTTATTGTTAGAAATGCATGTAGGTATGAATTATTTAAAATGCGTTAATAATATTTGTATCGAATATGCTGCCTCTGGTGAGGATAAACAGTATTAAATTCTTTGTTGCAAACCCTTCTAATTTTTATTTACATGTTGCTAACGTATACATGACATCACCAATACTTGCACGTGTGATATCTATGAATATCTGTTTATCGAATATTGCCTACGAAAAATTTAATTTAATAAAGTGATATAGGCATTGGAAATATTGCTTTCACTCTGTAATTTAAAAAATAGTAGCGCCATCTACTGTCCGCTAAATGTAATAACTAAGGAGGATTGAGATACATGGCTACAGCTGTATGCTGTCTTTTTAATTACCCGAATAACCATCGAACGAAATATTTCAACCATAGCGCAATTCTTTTGGTTGGTTTTTGAAGCCTAAAATGAAGATTTGATTTTTAAGAGTAATTAAAAAAAGTTTTTTTCATTAAAATTGAATTAGAATGGACGAGTTGGGAGTAGGGGAACGAGAAAAGCTTTATTTATGTTTGTAATATAAGTTATACGAGTTTGTTCTTGGGTAACCATGAATAATAATTTTATCCATAAACTTTAAAAATACTTTATCGTAAAATACTTCCCAAGGGAAGTTGCTTGTTCATCCGCCGACTGGCCAGTACTCTCATAAAGACAATTTTATAGTCTATAAAATTTAATAAAAATACGTACACACAGACACACACACACAGAACGAACGAAAGAGAAAGAAAAAGGATTGTGTTTTGCTTTGCTATTGTAATTTTTCATCTCTCTTAAAGCTTATGCTGTTTTATTTTTATTTTTTTGAAAATTTAAATTTCCATGACGTAAAACTTGGAATTATTATTTATGCGTAGAAAACGATGCGCTCGTTTCGAATTTCGAAGGAAAAAGTGAACAAATAGCTTAAAGGTTTCGTTTTTCTTTCATTGGGACGTGATGAAAAGATAACAAAAATACCGTACACCCGAAATAAGTAAATGTAGATTTAGGAATTAAATAGAAAGGCTGCTTTTTCTTAAAACGACAGAAAAAGAGAAAAATACTCATTATTTTTACTGAAATTACGTTGTACGAAACGCCTAAATTTTTTTTAGCTTTTTTCCATCATTTTTATAAACGTACGTATCGGAAGTCGGCAAAATTCATAATTTAAATGTCGCTTTAAGTAGGAAAGCGAATAAAATCACTTGTATACTTTTCTACCAATTAAAAATGTATGAAATAAAGAGTTTTTATAAATTATTTTTGAAGTTATACTTCTTTTGGCGCCCGAGAGTAAAATTTTAATAGGGAACAAAAGTTGCGCGCGCACCTTTAACGAAACTTTGAGGATTGAAGTTAGCCGTCTAAGACCGCATATATATAATTATATATGATGATTTATATAAAATTATATAATTTTTTCCCGTGTGGTTTCCAAACCGCCACCTAATCAGGAAACCAGAGAAGGCAGGGCCTCGGAACTGCGTTACTTCCCAAACTTCAGTCTAGTTTGGATGCCTCACTTCCCGAAAGTTTTGAATTCGGCATGCCTTATTTGGGCCAAATCACTGCCTCACTGAAATTTCTAGTCGGGATGCTTAAAACCAAGCGAGCACATTCGAGTTCAAAGTGGCACATTCCAATCTCGGGAAAATGAAGCGCGCCGCTCCGCGTCGCGCTTCATTTGTTTCTCGCGCACGGAAATGTGCCACTTTTCTTTTGAATGAGCACAACCTAGTATTTATTGAATTTTTTTATTCTAATTTTGGATTTTAAAAAGAAAACGACGTATTTATGTGCCCAAACGAGCAAAAACAGCATAATTTCCCTTCACCAAGTTATTAAACAAAATCTACCATAAACACAACATTTATCTTTTATTTACACGCTACTTGTTTTAGGGTAGGTAGAAGAAATGGCGCTCACCGGGTAATGGCGCTCAACTCTATAACTCTATATAGATTAGTATATAGGCTATACAACGTGTCAGCAAGAAGAAAGAGGTGGAAAGTAAGAAGTGACTGCAAGAGTGAGATGAAGGTAGGACAGCAGCAGGCTCGCTCGCACGGCAGTCTACGGGAGTAAACACAGTCACTATTTTGGAGATTCAACTTTCTCCCTTTTTCTTTCGCGCACCTAATTGGCCACTCATTTTTATTAATAATTAATTATCTATGAGTCTGATCAAAAAATGACAAAGGACTTTTCGTCTCAGATTTTTATTTTCTGTGAGATGTATCAATGGCGTCTATTAGTACTAGGACACCCTGTATAGAGGTTTGACTGTATATTCAAACTTTTATCAATAATTTTTTGTAATACCAGTTGTGAAAGTTTCATTTTCAAATGCCGTGCGGCAGTAGTAAAGTGGTCGATTTCTCATATCAGAATAAGGTATAGTGTCGCCGTTCCTTTCTGTCCGCGTGTGTAAAGTGCGCACTTTCGTGTCGTCCAATCTAAGGCTATCGAACTCTCTCGTTTAAATATTTATATCATAATACTAAAAGATCCGGAATTTTATGTGCCTAAAAAGTAGCATTTTGGTTTCAAACCACATGAAAAACCTTATGTTAATTTGTAAAGATTAAGTTTTATTCAATGGATAAGTAAAAGTCTTGCCAGTCTTAAATTTAACTAAATTAACAAACTATTATAAAAATTAGTGGTTGTTAGTGAAGGGTTTTATCTAAGTACATAAAAATTCTAAACATTTTTAATCGTTAATTATTTTCTAACTTTCTTTAAGTTTTCTGCTCAGAAGATGTGCCAAGTTTTAAAAGTAATCGACAAACCCATCCCAACCCTTAATAATTTAACGCTTGATGGCAAAACCGGTGTAAAAATCAAAAGCGATTAGATTTTACAAGGCTCCTTCCCCATTTTCCTTCTATAAATCTTCGAGGAGTATTAGAAAACTTTCACAATTTCCTTTGTAGTAAATCAGAGAATTTTAAATATGTTCGTTTCTGTTAGCTAACGAAAAAAAATATATTGCATTGCTTTTTGAGGTAATAATAATGATAGCAACAAAACAAGAGAAGTAGAAAGCCAATAATTGTGTAACTATTGTGCTTTAATAGATCAGCAGCTTTTCATGAGATTCTATTCCTCGAATTTAATAGAAACGTTGCACTATTGCATTTCGGATGAAAAATTTATTGAAAACCGAATGTGGTTGAACGTTCAATATCCATAAGTGATTCTATGCCTGGTATTCGTTTAATAAAATGGCCGGAGTCTCCATTACGTCTCTAAAGGATAATTGAACGAACTTTGGACATCTTTTTTCCCCAAATTTAACCTTTATTATTAGATATGTGGTTAGAGCAGAACGATCAACTTATCATGTTTTGGAAATACAGGGTGATTTTAAAGATTGAGGACATATTGAATGTTTCGCCGTACTAATTTATTTTTTTGTTGGTAATACTGAATAAAATCTATTGGAATGCGTTGCCAGTGGCATCTCGAATAGGAATGCCTAATAGCATATTAATAATTTTTAAAAACTTATTTTAGATTACTTACCTATGGATTTCATACAGTCTAATAAGCAATAGAATTAAATACAAAAATAAACATAAAAAATAAAAGAAGTGCAACTACGGAACTTAAAACAACAAAACGTAAAATCCTCTAGAAATATTAATAAATTCCCAGATTCTTACAATTTGACCACATTCAAACTATGAAACACACTAAAAACGAATGCATCAAATTCAAAACGTCCTGAATCTGAAAAAATCACTCTATAATTTAATAATGTTATTTTTGAAGCATGTTTTAAATGTTCTTTATCGAATGAAGATCCGATGTCTATATTGGCCAAAATAAAACAACTATAGGTTTGTATACTTGGTGTGTCTTATAAATAAGTACTGAAACTTAACCCACTTATAAATGACCCGAAACCGAGCATACCCCAAGTCAATTGACTTTCCGTGTCATATTTTTGAGTTATGGTAACAAAAACTTTAATTCAAAAATATGTAATAAATACCTTATTATTTTGAATATTTCGAAAATTTTAGTTCAAGTCTGTTATAACAATGCCATTAAAGCCATATGTAAAAATTTTGAAAAACAATGAATAAAACCATAGAAATCGCATATCAAATATACCAATTAGCTATAAACCACGTACTAAATGACCCCACTTTATTTTAAAAGCATTTTGAAACCATGCTGTGTTGCCATTTACTGTAAAATTAAAATTGTATTTTTTCGAAATTCTTTAGATTTTGGACATATTGTATATTAACTTTTATTATTTAGATTGGTGCAGTTATGTTTCAGTACCTATTTGTGTGACACCCTGTATACCTTTGTATATTGTTTTCGAAATTACTCTTCTTGTCGAATAAATGGTTGCAATATGATGTGCGTAATAATTGTGACATTAAATTGCATTTTGCGTTTTGGAATATTCTATAAAAAATAATAATATTGTTTTTCAGCCTGCAAAGAATAGTCTAAATCGAAGTTTGTCTAAGTACCAACAAGGGGAAATAAGCGTTTTGTAAAAAAAATTTAAAAAATCGTAAATTACTAGCTTTTTTAAATTAAATGTTTTATTTGCTTTTTTAATTCCTATGCTTATTCATGTTATTCGTTATTAATACTAAAATATACAAACCTATCTTTTTATGATAAACAAAAAGTTTTTTAACGCTAATACAAAATTAGCCCAATTCAGATATAAAAGAGGATTTTGCGCGGCTTTTATTGACTTTTACGCGACTAACTAAAACCGATGACATTTTTGAATCCATCGCGCACAAAGAGGTTTTTAAGTTTTTTAGTTAAATCCTCGTGATCTTAAACGTATTCTAGAAACATTTTGTTTTTTTGTACATGAGGTTCCACTAATGTTTCCAGAGTGAAGACATGTTGAATCCATTGTGGTTACATGGTGCGTTGGGTAAAGACGGTGTAGATCTCTCATTTTGTAATTTTGGCAACGTTTTAAAGAATGTGGCAACATTATGTCTCACCGAAAAAGACTCCTCCAAGGACTACAAAGAAACGCAGTTACATTTACAAGTTTAATTTTTAGTTTTCTATTTTTGAAAAATTTTGAAAAGCGAGCACGATTATTACTGAAACTCTACGCGTACACTAATTATGGATTAATATACAGTGCGAACTGTTATAGCACTATAAAATCACCTCTCTGTATACTCCACGGTACCACTTTGGCTTTAATATGTATTCACTCCGGATATATTGTGGAAACATTATGTACAAATAAAACAAACACACTCTGTAAGCGCTCTGGGACCAGCATGGTTCCAAAATGTTTTCAGACTATTTACAAAGAGTTTCTAGAGCCGTAAGGGAAAGAATTTAAATTTAGTATCAAATAATTGTATTTTATAGTATTTTCAAAAATACTTTTTTCGAAGACACTGTTATTAAAAAAATGTTAAAAAAATAGGTAACTGTTTAATTACTAATAATTTATATATTGCCAATTTCTTTTTATTAATAAAAAAAAATTGTTTGTCTACTGGGTAACACTCAAATAGTTTATAGTATAGCTATACATCTCTCGATGCCAGTTACAATCTTCCAGATGCAGTAAACTTTAAATCTTATGTTCGAGTTCTTATTGGCAAATCAGAAAAAGGAGACAGCCTGTGTATAACAAGGAAAATAAATTTAAAGGCAATCATTGCTGTAATACAAGCAAACTAATTGCACATTACGAGAGGGCTTTAGTGAACTATTAAAGCCATGCTTTGATTTACTTTAATAATAATAATCCTCGAGGTAGACTTCTAAGTATAAATGAGGGTTTACGACTATCTTCTAACGTCTAACATCTCATATCCGAGGGTTATAACTAACTGCCACGTTATGAATTATTTCCATTTAGGGGTTGCTTGCATTCGGGATTTAATTTATTCTTGTTGTTTGCTTTGTAGCATTTCTTACGGATCAAGACTGTTAGTAGTTGTCGAGTGTCGCAATTGGTGATTGGACGCTTGCAATTACTGCAAAAGAATAGAGAATAATACTAGGACTGTAATTCCTTTAGATCAACAAATAATCTAGTTTCCATAAATATTAATTTTATTTATTTGTGTGTTAATTACACAGCCACACAAAAAAAGTCATGGTCGGGTCAGAAGGTCAGACCATAAATTCTATATGTACTTGGGGTCTCTGAATCCGAATCCGGGGCCAAAAATACCCCTGCACGTCTGAGTTCCGACATAACCTCAAAAAACTTATTTTATAGGCAATTTAACATTTTAACGTTGTGATTCAAGCTGCAACGTAACCAACCAGTTATTATCACATAAACCCTTTACCTTATTACTCCATAACCTCATATTTCCATAACCTCACAACTGAACAACCTTAAACCATTCGTAATCTCACGTATTAAACACCAACTAAAAAATTTTAACTCTAGTTCTAAACGAAAAAATCAAGCAGTGAAACACTGTTTGTCCGTAACTTTGTAACCTTATAACCCCACGATATCATAATTTTGTAACTCCGTAACTCAATAAGCACAATAACTTCAGCAATTAAACACTGAATTTATTTTATTTGAGCTGTAAACTAAAAATCAATTAGACAAACCCTATAATTCCTTCACCCCGTAACCCTATAATCCAATAACGAATAACCAAATGGAAATTGAATGACTAGAGTAAACAAACTTGAAACAAAACGATTAGAATGGACGATCGGTAAAATCAGATTCTTAAATCAAGTGTCAGGTTTTTTTTTTCGTACTATACCGGGTTTTTTTCTCATTAAATGATCTATGCAACGATTTACGCTTTGTATCTTCTTTTGGTGTATCTCGCTTTAGCCTCCAACAGAAATCTGCCATCATATTTTTTAGTTTACAGCTTAAATAAAAAAAATTCAGTCTTTAATTGCTGAAATTATTATGGTTATTGAGTTATGGGGTTACAAAATTATGGGGTCGTGGGGTTATAGAGTTACAAGGTTACGGGAAAACAGTGTTTCACTGCTTCGTTTAGAACTTGAGTTAAGATATTTTTGTTGGTGTTTAATACGTAAGATTACGAATGTTTTAAGGTTGTTCAGTTGTGAGGTTATGGAAATATGAGGTTATGGAGTAATGAGGTAAAGAATTTATGTGATAATAACCGGTTGTTTACTTTACAGCTTAAATAACAACGTTAAAATATTAAATTGCCTCAAAATAGGTTTTTTGAGGTTATGTCGGAACTCAGACGTGCAGGAGTATTTTTGACCTCGGATTCGGATTCAGAAACTCCAAATACATATAGAATTTATGGTCTGCCTTCTGACCCGATTATGACTTTTTTTTTGTGTGGCTGTGTTATTATTTAAAAATGGGTTTTTTGGATGAACACAGAACATCCCAATTTATCAAATATTATTTTTGGCATAGCCATACATGTACAGTAGAGTCCTCATTATTGGAGCTAATGTGGACTGACCATAATTTTAATAAACGAAAACTTCAATAATAAAAAAACTTAGAAAATATTTGTAGGTAATAAAACTAATTGAACAATAATTAAAAAACTCAAAATTTTAACTTCTAAACAGAGTTATTGTTAAATAAAAAGGACTATACATGTAAATCAAAGTATATTTTTTCTTAACGTCAATTGTACAATTGTTTTATTCGTGTCTTTAGATCTATAGTAAAACCTCGTTTAACACTTAGTAAAAGTTTTTAACCAACAAAGTGCTAAACAAAACGGTATTAAACGAGGTCATTTTGAAAAGTGTCGAAATATTCAAAAAGTATACATTTTCAGCTTTTTTTAGATTTCGAGCACACCGTGTTATATAAAATCAACTTTAATCAAAGAAACGCTAAACGAGGCACGTAGGGGGAAAGTGGCATGAAACAACCAAGTTTTGAAAGAGCCATTATCAATTACGCGGTAGTTTTCATACGAATCGTTTATGTATTATTATTTTAAGATAGCAACACTAATTTGACCGTTCACCGTCAATAAACGGCGCCGATACGACGTATTGAAGATTTTGTCGTCAAAAAGTAAGGTTTTGAGTTCAGTTTTTTTGTTTTCTAACGCCTATACGTACAAAACTAATAATAATATGATTACACTATAATCTTTGATTTCATAGTAATTTTCGAGATTTTGTTTCTTGAAAGAATATGTTTTGAAAGAGCCGGACTGCAGTGTAATGAAAGAGCCACCTTTTAATTGCATAAAATGCAATAATAACTGTAGTAACAGCAATCAAGAGTGGTACCGATGCAAAGTTGTAATGGTTGGGCATATAAATCCTGTGGCGTAAAAGGAAATTGCATTATTTTTGCTAAAATCGTTTTTACGTTTTTGCAATGATTGATCTCAAACGTCAAATTTTTTGACAGTTTCTTAGATTTATGTAAGTCAATATTTTATTCAAAATTTGCGTTATTTAAAACGTTTTATAATTATATAAGATCTAAAATTATAGCTTAAGATTATTATTAAATAATATCTTCTTAATGTCAGTTTTAATCTTGTAATAAGAACATGGCTTTTCAAAACTTGAGTTGGCTCTTTCAATACCTATAGGTTATAAAAGCAAATTTGATTTTTGATAATAATTGAATGTTCTTGAAAGAATATCGTTAAGTTTTCGAAAATGTTTATAAAACATTTTATGCATAAATGCATAACAATTACGTAAGTATAAAACGATAAATTGAATTTTGCTATAATTTTAAGAGTTGCATTTTTTAAAATCTGCCTTTTCAATGCCATTATCTACATAACGTATAATTTTTGACAGTTTCTTAGATTTATGAAGTAATTTTATTCAAAATTTGTTTCTTAAAACGTTTTAAAGCCTATTAAGATCTATTAATTATAGCAAGTTATCTGATAAAAATATATTACGATGAATGATGCAGTTTTAATCTTGCTAATAAGAAATGGCTTAAAATGTCTTTTCTACCTATGGTTGAAAAGTCAAATTTGTTTTTATAAATGTTAGAATCAAAAATTGCGTTAATTTGAAAATTTTATAATTAGTCATAAATCTAAAATTATATTAAATAAATTATTAAATATATGTCCTTATGAGTATTTATTCTTTTAACATCTTTCATGAGTTTCCTATTACTATTTATATTAACTTCAAATTTAGCATGTTTTAGTTTTAAATGATTAAAGTCGAAAACAAGTTATCGGATAATTTTGCAGAGGACTTTTAGACATTCGTACAAATAAATTCTCGGGAAAATTTTACAATAATCAGAAAAATACATGACCTAAATATTTTTCTATTTTAAACAATGCTTATTTCCAACTTTCCCTAATTTACTGTATTCTAAACTACAATCTACACTTTAAACGAAAGCTTTAGTCTCGCATTTATCTATTAAACGTTTCTTAAATAAGCTTTAAAAGCGTGCTGATAAATTTTCATTTTGTAAAACATTACAATCTGCAAAAGGAATAATTAATAAGAGCGCTTTCCAGTTTTCGCTTAAAACAGAATGAGCTTTAAAACGGCCTCTTGATAAACTAGTTTCCACTTGATTTTCGCCAATAATCAAGCAAAGAAAATTAAGTCGTAAGCTATTTCAAAGTACATGTTCTGTTTATAATCCTACATGCCTCCCTAGTGCCCGTACGTTCGCTCAACTCGTTCATTGTCCTTCCATAAAGAAAATTAGTCAACATTCAATTATTTGTAAGGGCTTCTGCTATAATTTTAGTAATTTTCCTCGCGTTTGCATTTGCGTTCGAAATTATCAGCAAAAAATTATTGTTTCATTAAATTAGCGTTGTTATATCTTTTATGTACAATCTGTACAAAGCTTTTTACATAACTCGGACATCCAACGTTATCGAGCTTTTTAGTTATTTGTTTTTGCGTTCGGTATAAGCTTTCGCCTTTAATTACGGACACATTACTCTGCAAAATTTAAGCTACCCCCTTCTGTGACTGTTTTTTTTAATTTTATTTACTTAGTTCGTTTTTAATTAAATTTTAAACATTTTAGAAAATAATGGTTTTCAATCTGAATTTCCCTCTGTATTTATTATTGAATAAACTAAGTACAGTTTTGTAGAAAACCTTAAAAATAACGTGACATACTTATACGAAAATACTTAATTTACAAAACGATAAAATTGATTTGCAAAAAAGTGAATTAGGAGCGTAAAACCTGTAAATAGATTGAAAAATCTGTTCAATAATATAGTAATTTTTAATTTTTGTAATATTTTTTCCAACAATATAATACCTTTGTTTAAGAAAATTGAGAAGCAATCAAAAACATTTTCACATCATAAGAAAAAGCCTTGGATATCTGAAAAGTCATAGAAGCGCATAACAAAAAATTCTTTTAATATAAAACTTGATGAAATCGTCTCCATTAGAGTTTCAGCCATTAGAGCAATAAAATCAGCAATTCCGACTTTGGGATTATAACGAAATCTTCCGACAAACAAATATTATATCAAACAATTCCTTAAAACAGCCAACAAACTTTTCTCATTAATAATTATTGCATTTCTTAACTAAACACCAAAAAAAGAGCGCAGAAAGCTTTAAACAAAAACCGCTCAAAACCAAGAACGAAAATATCCAGCTCAATTTTATTAGGAATTTTGCAATAAAAAAAATAAAATAAAAATGAACCGTGGACGTTACTGTTAAGAAAAAAATTAATTTCGTTGTCCGCAAAAGGTGCGAAGGGGCGATGTAATTTCCTGACTGGATTGGTAAAAGGTGGGGTGCGGGTGGATATTCCTAACTAAGTGACAGTCCGATAAAAAAATCCTTTTATCAATTACATAAAAACTTGGGTTATATTGGCATTTAACGGAAACGGCGCTAAAAGGTGCTCTTTCTGTCGTTTAGAGCGCTTTTCACCGTTTCCCAATTTTCGTGGAAAACGCAAAGTCCGTCGCATTAGCGTCGAAGGGAGAATCGTCGTCCGAAGTGCTTCAGGTCTTCTTCTTTATGCTTCTGGTAATGCGCTGCCCGTATTTACTGAATCCAATTTCACGTACGCCATTTCCCCCTCAGCTTCCTCTCTATCTCTACGATCCCAGCATCCTGGATGACTATGTGCCGATCTTTCAGATTGGACACTCGTAAAAATAAATACTAAAAGAAAAACTCTTTTAAACTGTGAAAAAAACAAAAAAATCCCCAAACCTTTTTTATAAATTAATTTCAAACGTTGCGCCTTAAAATAAGGTCCAATATTGGCTGACTTTATTATTAGCCATGACTACCTCATAAATTAACCAATTAAACCTTTTATTTTCTTTAGTATTTCTAATTTGAATTTATTTTATCGTATATGTACAGTCGAACCTCTATAAGTCGAAGTTGACGGGAAACTAAAAGTAATTCGAGTTATCAAAAATTCGGTTTATCGAGGTTCGACTGTATATGCAAAATTAAAACTGCATCCTATTTTATTACCCTATACTAAAGTAGAAAAACACATAAATTTACCCGTGTACTTTTCTTCTTTTAAAAAATGTTTAAAAAATATTTATGAGTCAAACGCAATTTAAATCCCCTCAATAAACAAGCGAGCTTTGCTTTTTAAAGAAATTTATGCAAGAAGGTAAAGATAAGGTTGCATAATATGCAGTTTAAACTTGCATTTAAGCGAATTGCATATGAAAAGCTTACCCTTATTTCTGATTGGCTAGCGATCTTTTACTGTATTCTTTAAGTGGATTAGTTTTAAATGTTACTATTTTTTGTAATTTTTGTTATTTGGGAATACGAAAAAAAATGAAAGAAGAGCGAAGAAGAGCAAGAGAGGGTTGTAGAATTAGTGGTGTAATATGTTTCTGTCGCCGAAGATATTACGTCCGAATAAAAACGTGCAAGGGTAGTTCTGCGATAAAGCTATCGCCCCCAAGGTTATAAAATAACTGCAGGATTACTTCGGCCACCAGGAGGACTGCAGGATATCAAGATGATTCAGCTTCTTACTTTGCTACCTAGTTGCTTTTTTTTTATCTTCTAGGTTTTCGTGGCTTGCGTGCTACCTTTATGGCTTATTAAAATGCTCGGGGGTGGTTTTTGGTTTTAAATGGATTTGTTGTGGCTGAGATAGTGTTTTGTTGGGGATTTTTAGTGGATTTGTGCCCCTAGAAGACGTGCGCTATGTTTTTCTTAGGTTGGCTTTAAAGTACTCTTTTTTTTTAAATTATGTACCTAGTAAAAGTTAATATTTTATTGCCTAAAAATTTAAACGAGAGTATATTTTACTACTATTGTGTAAAAAAAATGTATAGAAATTCAGAAATCAAGCAAATAAATATATCTTTAAATAATTTTAATTAATTTGATATAATTTCAATTCCATTATTATAATTAATTACCACTTTTTTAATGAGCTCATGGTATCTCAATGAAAATTGGCCTGAAAAGTTTGGTTTCCACAAGATGTCGATCTTTTTATTTGAAACCGGTCTATTATCTATATTATTTTTTTTTAACCAAACCGGCAAACAAATTACCATACGAGGTCTGTACAAAAAATAACCTAACATTTTGAATTACGTACCAAGGGAGATATTCAGTGATATGCGGTTGACAGCACTGCCTTGCGTATAACCTCCTTTTTAACAGCATGTTTTTAGATTGTTGGTATCTCGTTTAGTTATCGTGATATTGTTATTTGAGTGTACCGTATTTAAGTATTAGTACAGATTTTTGAAATGTGCGATTTTCTGGACCAACGATGCAATGTAAAAAAATTTCAATAAATCCACAAAGAGAAACCAGGGTTGTGGCAGAACAACTCGTGGTTCTTGGGCCACGACAATGTCCCGGGCACACTCATCTGTGAGAAATCGTCACTTTTGTGCCAAAGATAAAATGACTGTCTTCCCGCAGACTTTTTCCTCACCAGACCAGGATTTTGCGATTTTTTCTTATTTCTTAAATTGAAATAATTGCTGAAAGAACGCCATTTTCGGCGTTCTGATGAAATCAAAGCAAAATTGTCACAGATCTGAAAAACCATCTCAAATCAAGCTATCCAGGACTGCTTCGTGAAATAGAAACACCGTTGGCAAAAGTGTGTCTATAGGAGAGGGAAGTACTTTGAAAGGGACAAGCACCAATAATCTGCAAAATTAATAATTAAGGTCAAATAGTTTCTGAACAGATTTCGTGCAAGGCTTCGTCAAAGCAGAAATTGACTGAAGACGTTACTCAGCCACAACTTGTCCGTTTCACCACAAAATACTAGAAAATACAATGTTGCTTAACAAAGAAAATTCACTAATTACTTAGATCTCATGGTAATTCTCACTGTATTTTTTAAAAATAATGTGTATAAATAATTTTGAAATATTAATTATATTTAACTGGAATCGTTTCGTCATAGAATATTTTTTTCTTTAAAACAGAGCTCAAAGATATAGATCTTTAGTCATAAATTTAATTCTGACACCATGTAAAATTAACTAACACTAAAAAATATATAAAACCACATCAAAAATATTAAATATAAAAGAATAATCCAAGTCTCGTGACTCTATCATCGTAAAAACTTGTGAGATATCGTGTAGAGCCAAGTCTAACATTGTTATTACCCTTTACTCTCCATTTAACAAATTACTGGATGACTATAAATCTTTATTTCTATAGAATGACTTGGCAATCACGTAACACACTAAATTATTATATGCATTCATAGCAAAGAAAAGTTTACAGTACTTAAAATCTCCGCAAACTCGTTCACGTTAAGTAACTATGTAATAAATGAGTAGCTACTTACTTACATTTAAAATATAAAGAGCCCATGCAGTACAGTACATTTTCATTCTGCGTGATTAGGTACTAAGTTGCAAAATACTCTTGATAACTAATAATTTATAGTCATTGAGTGATTAGTTCAATAAGAGACAAGGGTGATAAAAATGCTAGATTTAGTTCTACATGAGATCTTACTTTTTCTTGTGCGAAGTCTTTCTTTCTTTCTTTCAGTTATATTTCTTACACATTGGTTTACATACAATCAGTGACGATTTAAGTCAACCCAGGACCTGTAGCAAATACGACCAAGAGGCTCATGGTTTGTTTTAGATACCTATACCATACTGATCTCACTTGATAGTTTTTTGTGCACAGACGCAAGGCTCCACAAGGCTCGGCTCCCGTAGCATTTGCGACCTCTTGCTAAGTGGTTGATCCGGCACTATATACGATCTTCACACAGTTAATAAATTTCATGGTATTATATAAATTTATTTTTGAAAAATATAGATTTGTGATGAAGAGATTTTGTTGAATATATTAAGTAGATAGGTACCTTCAATAGAGAAAAATGTGTGCATGAAGTCCACGCGCAACAGTAGTGAAACTTATTGCTTATTAGGTACCTATAGATAAAACTCTAGTAGGTATTTTTTTATGGTGAAATATTTTAAGAATAAGGTTTAATACGTAGCAAAATTCTAAACAATAGTAAAAGCAATTAAAGAAAAAGAATTTAACACAAAATTTGCTAATGTTGCTGCGCCATTCTATTATTCTTCGTAGCCAATAATTCTATATTTAAGCGCTTTGAAATCGGTCTCTAATAAATGTATAAACTCGTTAATTCTATATTTAGATTCATGTATTCCACCTTCATATTTACAAAGCATGCAACCCTACGTACCTATCCCCTTTGTCGTTTTCCCTTTTTGATTGGTAGTGGCATTGTCGCTGATGCACTCTCCCCCTCTTCAGGTTCCTCCACTGCGTACCTAACTATTCCTCTCATGCGATCAGATTTTTCGTAACTCTCGCAAATTGTAGCTCCCTAAGCAAAGAAGTTTCACTTCAATAATTTTAAAATTCTACTCTAATTCATAACCATGATATGGAAGGGAAGGTGGCTTAAAAATTTCCTGAATTGCGTTGAGAAAAACTTATATGGCTGAGTTTGCTTAACTTAACAGTAAAACAGAAATAAAATATAACAGATACAAACAGTTTTACAACTAATAGGTATATTTACTAGTTCTTATTATGTTAAGTTTTACTCTTTAGACCCTTGGTCGTTTCACTTTTCTGGTCAAGGGCTACATAGGACAATGTGAGATAACTGCAGACCGCACGCTTATGAATTGGGCAGTGTTGACACCTCACTTTTTGAAAAGGGGCCAGTTACAAAGCTAAGACGGGCTAGAAAGCGCTTTTTTATGATTTTAAATAAGGGCTAGAAAGGGATTAAGTAAATTAATAATTCCATTCACGTATCTTTACTGGAAAATGAATTTTCTATTAAAACAATTATAAGTTAATGATTTGTCAATATTTCTAGTGAACTACAGCCGCGCCTGTAAGATCCTACAGCTGTTGAATTTGACGTTTGTGGGTAATTGTTTGCTATATCGCGCACCGCAGTTTGACGACAAAGGATTTAGACCAAGGGTGGCCAACTTGATTAGTATTAAGATCTACTATTTACTGACAAAACTCTGTGAAATCTACCAATTACATACTTATCGAAATTTTAAATAAAACTGTATAGCTATTCATGTAGTATTTTTTATTTTATTAAAATGGAAAATATAAAATTGAATGTTTTTGCTTTGCCGCGATCGACTCGACTAATAGCCGGGATCGACCCGTTAGTCACCTCAGCTTTAGACCAACTTAAGAGGATAAAGCCCTAATTTGGTATCTGTGTTTTTATTAATTTTGAAGACGTCTATTAATATTGTCAAAATTATATTTAACGTCATTTTTAACCTTCAGCTTGCTTTAACTGAAGATTATGCGATTTTTACTTAAAATTAAACTTTTTAACATTCGATTTATAAAATCATCCCATATAAACATAAAACACTTACTACACAACCCATGTGACAAGGAAATGGCATATTGATTTTGCTATAGAAATCAAATGAAGACTATCTACATTTTAAAACATGTAAATCTGTAAAAAATAGCACTTACGTATTTTAAATTAAAATGTTTTTCATAAATAGGGAATTTTATTCATAATATAGCATCATCTCTATTTGAAAATCAAAAAAAGATATAATGGAAGTAAAGACAAGTTTCTTAATGCAATAACCACTTGTCTCCTTTACAAGGACATAACTGTTTCAAATATTTTTTTATATGTATAAGGTTTAAAAAAAACATAATTCTTCTAATGTTTTTTAAAACGTAGCCGAGACTAACTTCTTACGGTTTATTGCATAAAATCAAGCTAACAAAATACAGACAAGCTAAATACAGTGATTACATACTGCTAACATTCTACAATTGTTTTATTAATAATTTTACCTATATCAAAATTTTGCGCTGTGTTACGACAAACTAATAAAAAATTGTCTTTCACTACATAAAAAACCTTTTAACAATTACCTAAAAAAACCTCTTAAAGATTTTTCCCTCTCATTACTCTAACATCAAATTAAAGACCACCATTATAAGAAAATTTAGTTACAATATTAATAATGATAATAACAGCTTCCGAAGTACGCTCTAATATAATTTTACAACTCTTTCTAAGCGCTCGCTGCAGAACGTGTAAGGGGGCAAAAATTTTTATATTAACTTCGAGGTAAACGAGACGAAGTGATAAGATAAAAACTAATTTCATAATTCGAGGGCAATAATTTTAAAGAGGGTTGAAGCTTGTGGACTTACGGGAACGTCAAAAAGGGCGGGTAATGAGGGCGGAGGATGAAGATTCTTAATAAACCGGAGATTAATTTCTCAGCTTTAGAAGTTTTCGATATCTGTAAATAAATTTGCAATTACTGGCCGTGTAAAACAAGAGCAGTAAGTTGATGATAAAGTGATGAAAACTTAATAAAATGGCCCAACTTTTAAAAAGCAATCTCAATTTCGCCAAACTCCACAACAGAAAGAAACATTTTTATGATCGAAGCATAAAATTTTCTTGGATGAAACTTTTTTTGTGTGTGTGCTCGTTTAATGAATTTAGGGCGCCTTTTTTGTGCATAAAGTCATTAGTAATCATTATCGTTGATTAATAAGCCGCCATTTTGTTCCTTGGAAGCGATTTGGGAAGCCTGAAGGCATTATCACCTTCGCTCCGGGAATAAATTAAGCTTTTTCCTCGTTTCTTTTACTTTTATATGTTTACAGGATAATAAAGACGCTTTCTTACATAATAGAGAAGCCGAACGTAAAAAAGGAGAACGTTCGAGGGGCGAAGGGTTTTTTTGTAGTTTGTATGCAGAACCAACGAAATATATTGCGGATTTCTGAATAAAACAACCACCGACCATAAAAATCCTTCCTTCTTCTTTTTTTGACTTGTCTGCATTTCTGAACGTTCTTGTTTTATATTTATGGACCTTTTCATAACTTGACAGTTGACAGACAAAAAGCTTTACTTATATCATTTTCTTTTGTAATTGTTCTTTTCGCTATTCTTTTCGACTCAAATATGCGACCCATTTTACGCTTTTTAATCAAAATTATTTCTTAATGGCTGCTCATTTTTTTTTCCTTTCTTATTTATTTTCTAAAAGAAAGAAATGTTACGTAGTATGTTTCTGTTGTGTTAAAAATCATGTAAAGTATTTCGAAAAACAATTTGACAAAATTCAATTACGAACGTGTTCGGACACTGCTAAAATGTATAATAATAGTTACATTAGGGTGGCGCAAAAAACCGGCTATTTTTTTTTTGAGTCTCGTGTGAAAAAATGTTAGTTTTGGATGTTTTAAGAGCTACCTCCAAAGGACAGCTCAAAAAAAAAATTTTAAAAGGTCGCTTAAAATTTTTTAAAATTTCAAAATCCGTCAAAAATTTATTTTTTTAAAATTTTTTTTTTCGTTACAATATAATTTTATAGACAAACAAAAAATAAGTTTCTGAAAGTTTCAATTTAAAATTTGAGTTTTAAAAGATGGCTCAGTATTTTTTTTTATTTATTAGTAGGTAGGGGGAAAGTGGCATGAAACAGCCAAGTTTTGAAAAAGCCATTATCAATTACGCGGTAGTTTTCATACGAATCGTTCATGTATTATTATTTTAAGATAGCAACACTAGCCAGATATCCCCCACAAAAATTTGACCGTTCACCGTCAATAAATGGCGCCGATACGACGTATTGAAGATTTTGTCGTCAAAAAGTAAGGTTTTGAGTTCAGTTTATTTGTTTTCTAACGCCTATACGTACAAAACTAATAATAATATGATTACACTATAATTTTATAGATATATTAGGCCTTCTAATAACGTATATATTTTGTAGACTAATCTTTGATTTCATAGTAATTTTCGAGATTTTGTTTCTTGAGAGAATATGTTTTGAAATAGCCGGACTGCAGTGTAATGAAAAAGCCACCTTTTAATTGCATAAAATGCAATAATAATTGTAGTAACAGCAATCAAGAGTGGTACCGATGCAAAATTGTAATGGTTGGGCATATAAATCCTGTGGCGTAAAAGGGAAATTGCATTATTTTTGCTAAAAACGTTTTTAAGTTTTTGCAATGATTGATCTCAAACGTCAAATTTTTTGACAGTTTCTTAGATTTATGTAAGTAAATATTTTATCGAGAGTTTGCGTTATTTAAAACGTTTTATAATTATATAAGATCTAAAATTATAGCTTAAGATTATTATTAAATAATATATTCGTTAATGTGCAGTTTTAATCTTGTAATAAGAACATGACTTTTTCAAACATTGAGTTGGCTGTTTCAATACCTATAGGTTATGAAAAAACCAAATTTTATTTTTTTTATAAATGATTAGAAGTCGAAAAATATCGTTAATTTTGAAAAATGTTTTATGACATTACGTACATAAATGCATGAATAATTACAGATTTAAAAAAAAATTGATTTATTTATGTCCTTCTATATTATTTATCTCTTTTTTTAAAACTGGCTGTTTCATGCCACTTTCCCCCTACTTACATCACTTTGGATTTTTTCGAGGGAAATTTTAATATTCAAATTAAAATTTAATACGCACTGGGGTGATAAAAGGGTGGATTGAGTAGCCCTGGAGTCACCACTGCCGGTCCCAAGCCCGGATAAAGGAGGAGGGTTGGGGGGACCGGGCTAGCAACCCACCCCCCCGTAAAATCTGATATTCGCTCACGCAACCGGAATTGGGCCTCGGAATAGGACTGATCTACAGATGACGACACATGCAATGAAAAGGAATACGAGTTGGAAAAAAAGGAACATAATACGAATAGCAACATGGAACATAAAATCATGGAACAACAGAGACCAAGAACTAATAGAAGAACTTAAGCAAAAGAAAATTGATATATGTGCCATTCAGGAAACCAAGAAGAAAGGGAAAGGCCAGAAGGACTATGGAGAGTACATACTAATTTATAGTGGCGTAGAAAAAGAGGTAAGAGCTAAAGCCGGGGTAGGCATCTTGTTAAATAAAAAACTAAAGAATTTCATACAAGAATGCAATTACGTGTCCGAAAGAATCCTCTTAGTTAAATTAAAACAGACGGACCCGATCTTAACATAATGTCAGTCTATTCACCAGAGAATTGCAAGCCTAGAATAGATAAAGAAACTTTTTACGAAAATTTACAAACTACTTTGGAACCCATACGTACGCAAGACTATATATGTGTCCTGGGAGACTTTAATGCGAGAATCGGGAACGACATCATAGACAACGTTAAACAAAGGTTTAACGAGGAGCAAACAAATGAAAATGGAGATCTAATGACCAACTTCTGTTCACTCAACGAATTAAGAATTAATAACACGTTCTTTGACCACGCAGACCGTTATAAATACACATTCCATAATACGAGAGGACACAAATCTATGATAGACTACGTACTAACAAATAGAGGAATACATCCTACTCAGATACTAGATGTAAGAACCTTAAATTCAGCCAACGTTGGTACTGATCACAGTCTGTTATTAACAAAAATAAGGATGAAAATAAAACCTAAGAAAGAAATAACCGAAAACATAACGGAAGAAAAATTTATTATCGAATCACTATGGAATGAATCTACTAAACAACTGTATCAATCAAGAATAAGAAAACATATAGAAACAAACCCTACAACAAACGAAGAAACAGTAGAAGAAAGCTGGAAAAAGCTCAGTACAAATATTGAAAAAGCTGCCAATGAAGCAATAGGAAAAGAAAACCACTAAGAAAGTTAGCACAAAGATACCGTGGTTTTGTAAGGAAGTGAAACAGAAATGCCAAGAGAAAAAAAGAGCCTATCTCAAATACAAATCAATAAATACATCAGAAGCGTACGAAGAATACAAAAGAATTAGAAACGAAACAAAATTACTAGTAATTAAACTAAAGAGTGAATATTGGGAAAGTTTTTCCCAAAAAATATGGAGAGCGACTTCTATGGTCTACAGAAACAGATGTGGAGACTAATTCGAAGTCAGCGAAAAGAAATAACAGAACTAGTAGAATCCAATAAGATAGATGAAAAAACATGGGTAAAATATCTAACTGAACTATTTAAGGCAGATATAAATACTGACGATGAAAATGCTCCAACTATAATGGTAGAAGATGAAACAAGCGTCAGTTACTTAGAGGTGGAAAAGGCAATCAGACAACTTAAAAATAGAAAGTCACCAGGTCTGGACCAAATACCAAATGAACTACTGAAGTATGGAGGGGACAGATTAACAAAAGAAATAACATCACTTATTAGAAAGATAATTTTAATACACAGAATACCCGATAGCTGGAGAACGAGCATTATGATTTTATTATTCAAAAAAGGAGACAAGATGAAACCGGAAAATTATAGAGGCATTAACCTACTTAACACAATGCTTAAACTAACTACTAAAGTAATAACAAACCTTATCAACTCACGTATTACCCTCTCTGAAGAACAGCAAGGGTTCAGAACGGGCAGATCGTGTACTGACGCCGTATTCATAATCCGACAAATCGTTGAAAAATCCGTAGAATATAATAGGCCAGCATATATGTGCTTTATAGATCTGCAAAAGCATTTGACCGTATACAAGTACAAGACGTAATACACCTACTATATAATCGAGGAATCCCCTTAACATCATTAAAACCATCGAGAACATTTACAAAACAACAAAATTCAGGCCAAAGTGAATGGCAAATTAACAACTCAAATAACGGTGAATAATGGAATAAGACAAGGTGACTCTCTAAGTCCTTTACTTTTTAACATCGTAATGGACGAACTAATTAAAGAAGTTAAAAAAGGAAAGGGGTATAAACTTAGAGATTCTGAAATTACTGTATTATGCTATGCTGATGATGCTGTCTTGGTCGCAGAACGTGAAGACGAATTACAAAGGTTACTAAACATCTTTAATATAACTGGCAAAAAGTTTAACATGATAATATCCTCAGAAAAAACAAAATGTATGACCACCTCGGCAGAACCTATTAGATGTAAGTTAGAAGTAGATGGAAAAGTTATTCAACAGGAAATGAAATTTATGTACCTTGGCATAGAACTATCTGCAAATGCAAGCATTGACAAAGAAGTAAAACGACAAATAACTAAGGCCAATAAAGTAGCAGGAAGTTTAAATGATACAATTTGGCGTAACAAACATCTACAACAACAAACAAAGGCAAGGATATACAAAGCCACAGTGAGACCAATTATGACCTATATGGCGGAAACGCGGCCCACGACAACTAATACATGCCGTTTACTGGAAACAGCGGAAATGAAAACCCTAAGAAAGATTGCTGGTAAAACATTAATGGATAAAGAGAGAAGTGAAAATATAAGGAGCGCCTGCAATGTAGACAATATCAATAAATGGATCCATGGAAGAAAGCAAGACTGGAATGACCATATCAGCCGAATGACCGACAACAGGATCGTTAAGATTGTCAGAGATAAGTCGCCAGTAGGAAAACGAAGTGTGGGAAGACCGAGGAAGAGATGGTGTGACAGCCTCAACGTAGAACAATAGAAAGGCCCAACCGAAGAAGGAACAGGCATTAGCCTACAATAGAAGAATGAAGAAGAAGAAGAAGAACAAAACAATAAATGATATTAGTCTAAATAAAGTTAAAACCTTCAAAATTTAAGATTTGTTATTAGAATTAACAACAAAGTTTATTTAAATATTGTTAAAATGTTGTAGTTGATTAAATATACCTAATTATGTTTTTTTGTCATTTGTTTCATTTTTAGTTCATCTCGTAGTGGATTTTTGTTGATTATTTTAGTCAATAATAGAAAAAAAATGTATGAGATTTTAATTTGAATACTAAAATGTCGTTCGAAAAAATCCAGTGATGCACTAATAAATAAAAAAAAATTCTGAGCGACCTTTTAAAATTCAAATTTAAAATTGAAACTTTCAGAAACTTATTTTTTGTTTGTCTATAAAATTATACTGTAACGAGAAAAAAAATTAAAAAAAATTAGATTTTATACGGATTTGAAATTTTAAAAAATTTTGAGCGACCTCTTAAATTTTTTTTTGTGTTGTCCTTTAGAAGTTGCTCTTAAAACATCAAAAACTAACATTTTTTCACTCGAGCCTCAAAAAAAAATTGTCGGTTTTTTTGCGCCACCCTAAGTTACATAGTTTTCGATAAACAAGTAGATAAATTAGTTACATTAACCATTTATTTAATTGTCTATGAATACTTGTTAGTTTTAACAACTATGTTAGACTTTATATATACTCTGCTTATAACGTGTCTAGGAATATAATGTATACCCGGTTATAACGTCTGACGTACGCGTGTGTGGCAAAATATACTTCCAATCAGTAGCGGGGCCAGATATAAATTTGATGTGGGCAAAATAAATTTTGCGAGGCCCTCTGGTGGCACAAGAAAACGGATAATATATAGAGATTTTTTTTTAAAATTGCCAATTTTTATTGACAAAAAATTCAAACATCTTCCTTTTAACTAACATATAGTAAAGACTCGATTATCCGAACCTCAGTTATACGAATTCGCGATTATCCGGATTGTCAACCGCACTCGGGCTTGTTGCAAAAATTAAACCTTTTTACTTAAATATTTTAATACTTTATTTGGTATTTCGTACTGTGTTCGTGCTTTGTTGCATTTAAGAAAATGTGCGATTGTTCTAAACAGTAATTTTTAAATACATTACGTTTTTAATTGATTTTATGATTAATATTTGCTTCTTTTTTTGTAAATCAATACTTAACAATATGTACATAGCTAAAATTCGTTTTTTTTTCATACTATCAATTAACCGGATTTTTGATTAACCGAATGTGGTATAACAACAATTCCTCCAGATAACCGAGTTTTCATTGTAGTTAAGCAATAACTGAGAGTAAAGAATTAAAGAAAACTTGCAGTCGCGGCTTTTGATATTTTTCATGTATTAAAAAAGAAGCTGCATAAACCTTTAGGGCGAGATACTTTTCAGACTTCGAGGCCGTAGGCGGTGGCCTACATCGCCCCAGCCTTATGACACTTTTACTTGCAATTTATCAATTTATCATCACATAACATCTATTCAATAACGTTCACTCCGGATATAACGTTTAACATTTACCCCTCCTAAATTACTTTTCGTTTTAAAGACCTCTACGTCACTAACATCATTTGATGTGCCTACTGGTGCTATGTAATTAAAAAAAAAGTACCTGTGCCTGCTAACGTATGGGCGCTAAATTGTTTATCTGGCTTTTGCAAGATTGCTAATAAAATCATGCAAACGCAGTTGAGACTATGAAAACTGCAATAAAGTGTTAAAATATAGTGGCCGTATAGACTACATACATACTATAGCATTTTGACATTGTTGAAAGTTGAAAATTATCTTTATACTATTTTTTACATGTGTTCCTTTATAACATGTTTATTTCTTGTCCCATTAATGGTACGTTATAACCGGGGTATAGTATAAACATGCCTATAAATTTGATACAAAATTTATCTTTTAAATATATTTATTTAAAAAATCTCAAGATGCACAGTGCCATTGAGAACTGCGCCGCATGTCAAGCCTGGCACACGTGCCATGAGTTGCTGACCCCTGGTCTAGAAGCATAAAATTAGGCACAGAAATATCTTATATAATGTAGGTAAGTACTAAGAGATAATTTTTCCAAATTCATCCCTTAAAAGAGTTAAATAGGGGATGGACATTGGTATAGTAGTTCGTCATTTTTAAAGTTAGAAACGTAGAAGATGGTATTTAGTCATAGGCAGAGCAGATTGCTCAAAAACTGTAAAATCTGAAAAAAGTCGGATGGTTCCCGAAATGTTGTCAATGTGAAATATCGTTTGCCAGACGGCTGGCAATATTATAAAAAGTAAATCTTTACAATTTATTTTAAGATTATTTGAAATGCGCATTGATAATGGCTAATTTTAAATTATATTCAAATTTTTTTACAGAATCGTGATATTATTTAAACGAGTTTGAATTGTGAAAAATAGCACAAATTGAAATTTTCCCACATATCAGTTTTGTATTGAACACCAACGTTCTATCGTTTTTAATTAGATAGGTTTGATTTACTAAGGAAAAATATCCGGAAATAAAAGAAGCGCCTAATTTCTCAAAGAAAAAAATTAATTTCGATTTCTGAAAGGAATTACCTCAGTCGTTCAACATCTTTCTTAATGTTTGACCGCAAATGGCGTTAGAAACGTCTCAAATCCTCGGGGATTGATGGGAGTAATCCATCTTTATACAGCATTATGTCGTTATTGTTGTTAACAACTCAAAATAATCAGATTATTAGCTTTTCTACCACAAATCTTTCTCTTTCTGTCTTTTATAATTTGTTCAATTGAGTTATTTTATTGAATTAAAGGTTTAAAATAAACTCTATATTGAAAACTTTAAATTTCTGATTAATATGTAACGTTCTTAATTTATTTTTCAGATATTCGAAGAATCTTCTGGCATCATAGTGTTCCTTTCAGCAAAGTGTCCAAAATGAACTAAAGACTTAAAAAAATATGCAAAGTGTTATTTAAATTAAAAAAATGCAGCGGTCTTTACCGCGAAATTCGACGAATCCGCCAACCCCAACCGGAAACCCTACGCACTTGGGTCCGGTGGAAATTGCGATCTCTTTTCTTTGGGTTTTGACGCCTTTGGCTGCCACAGTTTCGTTGTTGGTGGTGTTTGTTGCTATGTTTACAAACCAGTGGCTCCACACCGAAGAAAAAATGAACAATCCCATGTACAACGGAACTGGCGAAAAGGATTATCTGGCAAAATGCACCATTTCTGGATTGTGGACGCTCTGCTACACAAATCGTAAGTTAAATAGATTATATCTTTTGGTCTTCTTTCATCGTCCATTACTGTATTTTTCAATAATTAAAATACATTGATTTAAAAGTACTTAAAGTTAGTCTACGAATTTCGATTAGTTTACTTATGATGTTACTATGGTAACTAATGTAACCACCCAATCTGAGATTTAATTCATTTAAATTTTATTGGGGTTTTTTTTGATACCAACGTGATTTTTATTGCGTTTAAACAAGTTTCGTAATATATTTCAACATAAAACGGAAATGAAGCGCACGAATTTTTACATAAAAGAAGAAAAATTGACGTTTCCTTTTATGTTTCTCTCAGTTTTATTAAGATAATACTCGTATTTTGCTTCGAAATTTACGATATGAAAAAAAAACGTTAAAATGGGGCGAAGTTAATTTAATAAAATTTTTTGTTGCCCTTTAAACAACTGCACATGAGTTGTTTAAGCGGCCTTCGAGCGAAAGACAAAAATAGAAATTAAAAAGAGTAAAAAGGGGTCGAGAGCCTTTCTTACACTCTGAATGCCACTTGATTTTTCTTCGTGGAAACGAATTTTCCCTTAAGTATTGGATTAAGGGAGAAGAGCTCTCACGAAAGAGTGACAAACTACTTCTGACGTGTTAGATCCGATTAACAACAGCGGACTCTGGAGGTGGAGAGCTGCATTTCATAGACGAGGGTTCATGTAAACGACTTGGTCCAACTTGTAATTAGTTTGCTGAATTGCTTGGTTGTGTCCACCCCTAATTTACCACGTGCTACACTAATTCCGTTACCATTTTTTTGTCTCTACAAACAGTTGTACAATAATGGTTACCTCTGGAATTAAAGTTGACCACTTTTACAGCGAAACTTTGTAGATTTGAATTGAACAAATCAAAGGCATCAGTTCTAATTGATTTGTGGTATTATGGGCTAACCGCTTACATCGGACTTGTTCAATACGCGGCCCGCGGGACGCATGGAGCCCTGTTCGACTACGAGTTCAGACAAAAAAAAATTATAAACTTGTAAACTTCATCAGATTGCAACTAAAAATACCATCAATAACACTATAAATATATTTTTAACCTGTGATTAATTTGTATGCAATGATTTTTAAAATTAATATGTTGTACAGGAATGAGATTCATGAAATTATTGGGTTGATAAGAAAGTAATATCGGTTTTTATAAAACTACCGTGTTATGATTTTTTGGAATCATTTCCGTTAATCTTATAATGTTTTTTGTTATAACTTATTTTAAAAACAAATTTCTTGGTATTTATTAGTTTAGTGTCAAAAACATGAAGCGCAACAACGAACATTTTCGTAATATTTTGCTTTTTTATTTCCGTAAAGACAAGAAAGTTACTGACGGTCACAAGACTAATGCGAACGCACATGTCAGAAATGGTTTAGAAAATTTTGTTTTGGAAGTTTTTTACTTAAATATGATCCATGTTCTGGTCGACCAACTGAAGTTAATAATGAACAAATCCAAGGTATAATTGAAGAAGATCGACATATAACTGTGAGAGAGATTGTAGATAAGTTAAAGATATCGCACACAACTATCGAATATCATTTAAAATGTCTTGAACTTGTTAAGAAGCTCGATTTTGGGTTGTGGTGGCGCCCCGTTCTGTTGGTAGAAGACTTCATCATCAGCTACATAAAACGCACGTACACCATTTCCAGGTACATTTCTCCAGTGACAGTAGCATCAAAGCATCCTACTAAGCCCCTAGATCAGCGAATCCCAAAATGTGGCCCACGGGCCAAATACGACCTGCAAGCTGTTGAAATTTAGCTTTCGAACTTGATTCTGGTTCTCCAATATTATCGGTACTGCATTAAAAGTTATGGGACCAACAAGCTCTTTAAAATATTGATTTGGATTAGTGGTAAAGTTAATGTTTCTATGTGTGGAATGGTATTTACCAAAATGTTTCCAACCTCCAATATTACCCCATTTTCTGAAAGTTTAATTTGTAATTTATTTTATAGTATTATTTTTTATCGATTCTTGGATACAAAAATATATATACAGTGTGTCCCAAATAGAGTAGGCTAACATGGGTATCTTTCTTATTAGTGAAGATTTGGGTTAAATGGGCAATGTTTTGCAGTTTTAGGTGCCCATTCAGATTCTGTTAAGAAAATTTTAAAATTTCGAATAGTTCCGAAGTTATCGTAAAAAAACTGAAAATCGTCATTTTCTTTAATGTCAAATAACTTTGTAATTATAAAATTTACAAAAAAAAGTTGTAATATAAAAGTTAATAGGTTTCATAAAATACAGATAAAAATTAAGTCAAAATTAAATTCAAAATGGCGGTTTCCGAGATATTGATACTAACTTTCTTATTTTAAAGAGACGGTATAATGGATTTTTACATAGTTAAATAGAATTTTTTCTTCTCTTTTCAACCATGTATAACAACCCAAATATAAATAAAAAATTATTAACAATATTAAATTTTTCAGTTTTAAATCAAGTGGCCATGAATTATCAAAGAACAATAAAACAGCATAATACAAGCCAAGGTCATTATATTTATTTTTTGACTAATATTGAAAGTTTTTTGAAAAATAGTTATTATTGCCTTATAAATAATTCAAAATGGCAAAGTTTTTAACTAAGCAGTATGATATGTTTTGTACCTACATTAAATGTTACAAAAGCTCCTGCGTTGCTGCACAAACATACTTTAACAGTTTTCCAAAAAAAAAGCAACCGAACGTTAAAATTATTAAAAGATTGGATGTGAATATGCAGAGGTATGGATGTTTACAGTAACCAAATTGAAAGAATGTGGAAGATGATCTTTATCATTTTTTTCCTTGGCAAACTGTTAAAATATGTTTGTGCAGCAACGCAGGAGCTTTTGTAAAATTTAATGTAGGTACAAAACATATCATACTGCTCAGTTAAAAATTTTGCCATTTTGAATTATTTATAAGGCAATAATAATTATTTTTCAGAAAACTTTGAATATTAGTCAAAAAATAAATATAATGACCTTGGCTTGTATTGTGCTGTTTTATTGTTCTTTGATAATTCATGGCTACTTGATTTAAAAAAGACAAATTTAATATTGTTAATTTTTTTAAATTTAAATATGGGTTGTTATACATGGTTGAAAAGAAAAAAAAATGATATTTAACTATGTAAAAATCTAATATGGCGCCGATTTGAAATAAGAAAGTTGGTATCAATATCTTGAAAACCGCCATTTTGAATTAAATTTTTACTTAATTTCTATCTGTATTTTATGAAACCTATTAACTTTTATATTACAACTTTTTTTTGTAAATTTTATCATTACAACGTTATTTGACATTAAAGAAAATGACAATTTTCAGTTTTTTTACGATAACTTCGGAACTATTCGGAATTTTTAAATTTTCTTAACAGAATCTGAATGGGCACCTAAAACTGTAAAACATTGCCCATTTAACCAAACTTCTATCTTCACTAATAAGAAAGATACTCATGTTAGCCTACTCTATTTGGGACACACTGTATATATACCACCGTGTTCAAAAAACTAAACTTTTATTTGACTATAATAATAATTGGGATGGGAATTTTTCATAAATAATTGTGAAGTATCAAAACGACAGTTTTCATGATTTTTTAAAGTCTCATATGTATGGTTAGGATCTAACCTAGGAACAACTCAAATCTGTCGAATATGTTCAATGCGCTCATATACCTACTCACGCAGAATGCAAAATCTGTGAATTTTTTGCTCATCAACTGTCGTTAGTGTGGTCCAAAACAACTAGTCTTCTTTCAAATGTGTGTCAGGAAAGCTAAAATGCTGGACACCCCTTATTCACATCGTTATTTCAATTACAAGATTGAATTATTTTTTCTAAAAACAAATAGAGTGTTAGGAACAATAGACGGTCGTCATGACTACGGAGTATATAAATTTTGTTTAGGAATTTAGAGATAAAAATGACGTTAATGAATAGGGGAGGTTTATAAACTTTTTGACAGTTTAATCGTTAAATAATTTGGGGCGACGTTGGAATAGATTAAATTAACGGGATTTTGTGGGTGGGAGGTTTATTGGGAAATTTGGTAATTAGAAGGTGCGAAGTATATTGAAAATTTGCGTGGGAGGCGGAGGGACACGATTGGTATCGTCGAATATAATAATAAATTAAGTTAGTCGCCGTATTAAATATATTATAATGTCCGATAACTCCCGAATCATGAATAATATAATCATTAATCCAACAACTATTAAATTTTGAGAGGCACTAAACTGACTCGCCTTGCATAACCTTACAACCCCTTTATAGAAGCGCCGGTATGCATGCTAAACAGTTCCTATTATATCTCGAGGGACAAATTTGTATCTACAGACTTAAACCCAGAAATATGGGGATGTACGTTTATTCTAAATACATACACATAGCTTTTCGAAGGGCTTATGTCTTGTGTTTATCCGTCCCTCCGCTGGCTTTTCTTCGATCCCATGTCAATTTCACTTATGTTAGTTAGTAGGTCGCGAAAATTGGTTTAGAAATTTCATTAGAACACACTACAAAGTAAAAAAATAATACTTTTATTCTGAATTCGATCTCGGCGGGCTGACTCTACCGACGGTGCACGGCACGGGGCAGAAGTTCTTAGAGAGTCGACCAAAATAAAAGTGACTGATGAACATAATGGTTTTCAAAATCCTAATAATTATTTTGTGGTTGCTGCTAGGCCGGCGAAAAAACTATTGCACGAGGCGGCAAAAATTCTAGAGTCGGCCCTCCTCGCTATAACATATCGACGTTTTATAACAATAATATCAATTAGTTAACTATATGTATGTAGTTAAGCTTAAATATATTTTTTAAAATTTAAAAATTATTTTAAGTTAATTTAAAAAAATTAAGTTCATGTAAAAAATAACAATCAGCACGGTGACTGCCGCGGGTATTTTTAGGCCATACTTAAAAAAAAATTTTAATGATTTATTAGGACTATTATACAGTAAAATTACATTGTTTTGTTATTTTACACGTGACATGGAGTTGTCGTTATTATGTATTTCTACGCCACGTGTATTGAATAAAATACACAGCTTACAGGTCTCAACTTGCACAAACTGTATAACATAGTATCTCATATAAGTTGTTTGTAGCGTTTAGTGCCCAATTACGTTTTATAGTGGTATAATCGGGCTTCTGTAAGTGCCTAAAAATCTCATACGAACGTATTTCGGTTAAGTTGTCGTGTGTTACTCCATACCACACCAAATATCCTGCCATAATAAACGTATGCTTAACGTGACCTGATAGCATACGCACACACAGCACAAAATAATTTTTTGTGTATACAAAATGATACACGCGGCGTACTGGACCCAACTAGTGTGAATCGTTTTTGATACCTGCGGCAATCAACGTATTAAGAGAACACAGAATGTTTTTTTTATAAATAGAGCTAACTCTAATAAGTTTACTTAATAATATAAAATTGTTAAAATTCGTAATAAAATAAATCACCCTGACATTTAAATGAAATGTTAATGTCGCATGAGAAATAAACTTCTACATCATTGAATTCGAAAATTATAAAAAGATGAAATTATATGACAAATTGCCGTTTGAAAACAATTATTCGTAAGAGGGCAAAAAATACGTTAATTTTTTAAAATCTAAAATCTGCTACTATTTTCATTTCACAATTTATATGACTTTTAAAATAACGCGTTATATTTTTTTACATTACAAATCATCTAGCAAAATGAGCTTCGCTCATTGTGCTAGACACAATTGCTACGCAATTTTGTATTGTACCGCGCGCGACAACAGTGGACGCGTGGCTGAAACGCTACGCGTTTAATGCCTTCGGCGTCTAGCATGGCCTTTGGTTTAGTAAGGAAGTCTTTGCTCTACTGTTTAGTTCAAGAATGATAGAAATAAATTCATAAATAACGCAGTTATAGCGAACAAACATTTTGAGCGGTTAAAATGGAACGGTTGCTAAGAAACGCAAAATGCAAAAAAATTATCCATATCGGTTAAGAAATAAAGAAGTTGACCTAAACGGGTCTGTAGAGCGAATGTAACATTTGGTCACGGAAGGTCCAGACGTAATAATGAAGAAAACATGGAAAAAACTGATAATTTCCAGTGTTCAACAACTATACATAAACATTAATATTAGACCCTTTGCCCGATTAGGACATGGTTTAGTAACAATGCGTACAACTATAATCAAAAACATCCAAAAATCTGAAAAAACTCGTAGCCAAACCATGAGGACACAAAAATATTAATTTTAGACTTTATTTATCAAGTACCTCACGATGTGATCACAAAGTGCACAAATATAATCAAAATCAACCAAAAAACTAAAAAACAATCAATGTGCGATTACGTCGACACGTATTAATTAATTGGAGTCCCTTTGAATGGAGCGTGCCATGATAATTTCACAAAGTGTACAGCTAAAATAAAAAATATAGAAAGAACTAAAAAACGTCTATGTTCGATCAAATCGATCAGTAAAAAATAATATTGTACCGTTTGAATCAAGTGTGCCATTATTTGTTCATAAAGCGTATAGGTATAATCAAATACATCAAAAAAAGATGTACCTGATGGGCTAAAAGACCCTTTACATCGATGAAATTGAGCCCACATTAAGTTGTCTTTATACAGTACACCCCCACTTAAATATATTCAAAACGTAACTTAAAAAAGTCAATACATGTACTTTTTGCCCACAAAGTCCATTTAGTTCGTTTAAATCGAGCTCCTATTAAGTTTTCTTAATACAGAAACCCCCACCTAAATGTATTCAAAACGTAACTTAAAGACGTCAATAGATGTACTTTTTGCCCACAAAGTCCTTTCGTTCGTTTAAATCGAGCTTCTATTAAGTTTTCTTAATACAGTAAACCCCCACTTAAATATATCCAAAACGTAACTTAAAGAAGTCAATAGATGTACTTTTTGGCCAAAAAAGCCCTTTAATTTAATTACTTCTTAATACAGTAATAAAAGTAAAATAAAACAATGGGACCAAAACAAATAAACCATCTGTAAAAATAGCGTTGTAAAGCCGGAGCATCAATAAATATCGCTGGGCTGCTACGCAGCCCCGTATGTCAAAAAATTAGAACAATCGAATAAAAAATACAAAATTTAACGAACGTGTCCAAAACAAAAGAAATATTTTGAAAAAAGCCTTATAAAGCCCAAGCATTAAAAAATAGCTGGGTGCTATGCAGCCCTCAGCGTCAAAAAATTATCAAAATCGATAAAAAAAATATAAAATTTAACGAAAGTGTACAAAACAAAAGAAATAGTTGGAAGAAAGCGTTATAAAGCCTAAGCATTAAAAAATTCCGGGTTGCTACACAATCCTAAAATTCAAAAAATCGTCAAAATCGAATGAAAAATGCAAAAGTTAAACGAACATGACCAAAACAATCGAAATAGTTGCAAAAAATTCGTTGTTAAGCCAAACCATAAAAAATTATCGATTTGGTTGCTACGCAACCCTACATGTTGAAAAAATTTTTAAAATCGGTCAAAATATGTAAAAGTTAGCCAAAGAGCACAAAACAATCGAAAGGAATGCAAGAACATACAAAATAGGTGAGAAGTGTAACACAATATAGGTAACTAACCCATGAAAGAAAAGATTAGTAGGTAAGTAAAAAATAAAAGATAGAAACAAAAAAGGGCGTTGAGAAACCATAATAATTATTTTTTAAAACTGATTCTTATTAATCATGTTCTATATCAAATCAGGCTATTCAAAACTGTGCATGCCCCCCCGCCCCCCGGTTGTTTTTTATAATATATTAATAATAACATAACAAATTAAAAAAATATAAAACAGAATTTTATAAGGTAATCGACGCTCTTCTGTTTAGTTCAAGACCGGTCAAAATCGGTTCATAAATAACGAAGTTATAGCGAAAAGCATTTAGAGCGGTATAAATAATAAACTAAACAAATTAAAAAAATGTGAAATCTGAATTTTGTTTTATCGATCTCCGCGTGTGAGACAAAGGCAAAATATTCGTTTTCGTTGAATTACTCACTAATTGACCGCTTAAGAATACAAAGCATTCTTATTAAAACAAACAAACGTGATAAACAATACTTCCTGTAGCTATGCATGTGTCAGCACATATTTTGTACATTTGGAATTTCACAATGTTTTGATTATTTTTACATTACAACCCCCTCCGGTGGCAAAAAAAAAAATTTGAAACGGCCCGCTTCTTAAAGAAATCTGTAAAAAATTTAATATTAAGACGTTTTCCCCTGCCCGCTAATGGCGATCGTAGAAGTCCGGCTGCGTTAGCTCTACTCCGACATTCCTGAAAGCAAATTCATATCTAAGTACTTCCTAACCAGGGGCGTACGCTTTCGAATTCCGTTCAAACTCCGTTTTCGCCGAATTTCTGTAGTCCCGGTTTTTTTGCCGCCCTTCTAATAGTTCCTGGGTGTTGTCTTCGTCCCTTTACACGATCGAGCACCCTTAAATTCGATAATGATATCGAAATAAAAGTCTAGAATTGACGAGCCGCTTACTTTGAAGTATCAGCTGTTCGAGGTCAACACAACCACCTTAGCTGCGAAGACCAAATTAGAAATACGATTATATTTTAGCATTTTTTACTTTTTTCGGCTACTGCACGACTCGAAGGACCCCCGTGCCGTACACGCTTTTAAGCATCGGACTTTCCCCTATCTTTTAGTTAAGGTTCCGAGAGCCGAAAGGGCATTTTCGATAGTAAAAATCGAGCCAGACGCATCTCGGATGCCTTCTAAAGAAATCGATGTACGTTTCTTCTGTCGCTCATAACTTGGCGAAAAGACGTCCACGAAAGATAAAATGGTACGAAAAGAAGCGTCAGGAAATTCTCTATAAGATAGGAGCAACGGCGGCGGTTCTGCGGCCCTTTTGGCTTCGGACCAAGTAAAACTCTAACATTTTTCTAGCGGGCTATTCAGGTCCCAGAAATCGCCGTAACTCGCGAAGAAAAGATATCGAAAAAGGTGAAGTAGTTAGGGCTCTAGTTCGAAGACGGGCGCGTATAAAATTCTTAATGCTCAACCTCGTATCTCATAAGGGGAGGCTGGATGGGTGATCAAAAAGCGGCATTTTCGATAGTAAAAATCGAGCCAGACGCATCTCGGATGCCTTCTAAAGAAATCGATGTACGTTTCTTCTGTCGCTCATAACTTGGCGAAAAGACGTCCACGAAAGATAAAATGGTACGAAAAGAAGCGTCAGGAAATTCTCTATAAGATAGGAGCAACGGCGGCGGTTCTGCGGCCCTTTTGGCTTCGGACCAAGTAAAACTCTAACATTTTTCTAGCGGGCTATTCCACGGCGTCCCAGACAATCGCCGATAACTCGCGAAGGAAAAGAGATATCGAAAAAAGGTGAAGTAGTTAGGGCTCTAGTTCGAAGACGGGCGCGTATAAAATTCTTAATGCTCAACCTCGTATCTCATAAGGGGGAGGCTGGATGGGTGATCAAAAAAAGCGGACGCGAAAGCAGAAATCGAGAAAACGGCCGTAGCTCAAAATTTTCTAACACTACTACCCTTTTTTTTTGTTTTTAATCGATAGGCCGTTCAATTTTAAGGGGGGGCGTCTCGCTTGTCGGACGTACGTCGTCGCTTTAGATTTCGAGAAAATCGAAAAAGAATGCGACAAAATGCGACGCCGAAAACGGTAATTTTTAGATAACGACGCCCTTCCGCCGCCGATCTTTCGTCGTCGACCCCGTCGAAGAGAAATGATTTCGATTTCCGGAGTGTCTTCCAAATTTTATATGCAACAGAAAGGTTAAGAACAAAAATTTATCTCGACTCGTTCGCTAATGATTAAAAATATATTAAAACCCTTGTTTTTTGTTCAGTTGGGTTTGTTTCTCTAAATCGGTTTCTAACTCAAAGAGGGACTTTTAGTCGTGTAACGTGCGCATTTAGGTATTCTTCGTAACTTTCTAAATAGATAGTAATTCGATGCATTTCCACGTCGATTAGTGGTATACCTTCTTGCGTCATTGTGTAGAATTTGTTGCTGAAATACTGTGAAACAATAAATGCCATTTACAGAATTTTGGATCGGATTTTACTTTTATGTTTAACCCTAGAATACATTCGCATAATTTAGATTCCTTAGGCCTACACTCTAATACATGTATTGATTTACTTTACAATCAAATTTAATTAAATTAAACTTATAATTAACGATGTATAAATACTATAAATCGTTAACCTAACATAGTTATACAAATATAAAAACAATAATTGATTAAAATGCAAATTTTAAAACTATGTTTATTACAAATCCTATGACTGCATATCATATACACCCCTACTTCAACATCTGTTTCACGTGGATTTGATTTACGCGAATAAAGACCGCGTAAAATGAGTTTGTTAGTACAAAACGAAAAATATTGGAAATAAAAGTTAGTAAAAGATTTAGAAATACATACAAATGTACATTTTTATTATATTTTACACCTGGTATATACCTATATATAAAACGGTTTCTCGAAAACGGTTCTGGATAAAATTTTGTATTTATATAATGTTTCACATTCGAAGTTTGTCTGAATAAGCGTCAACTCGGAAAAATGCATTTTAACACAAAAACAATACTTTTTTCTCTAGTGCCATTTCATAGAATATTGAGGTACCAGAAGGCTGACATATCTATGCATTGATAGACAACAACTAGTGTTTAATCTCGAGAAATTTCATGTTTTTATTTTTCTCATTTCTCGAGAAATTATTTGATATTTCTCGAGATAATTAAAATTAAAATTAAATTATATTTTACTTCAAATATTGCAATGTTGAATAGGGTTATTTTAATGTGATGTCAATCCGCGATGGGCTGAACAGTTCCGAGGTGTCGCGGTATAGTACGGTCTTGAGCGGTGGAGCGGCACAGCCGCTTTTTGTATTATGTATTTACTTTTTCGTACTTCTAAATAAATTTTACTTTGTAAGATCTAATTTCAATGTTTGTTAGTTAATAGTTATCATTTTTTAATTTTCATTTTTTTCGATTATGTAAGGTATTTTTATCTATTTTTGAATAAAATATGTACTTTCAATGCGTTTGTTGTAATTATTTTCTTGTCTTAAATGTTTTGCAAGTTTATTTACATACATTTTGTACCTATGATTCAACATTTTTGCACAAATATGTAATATTTTCAATTCTCGAGAAAGGAAAAAAAATTCTTTATTTCTCGAGAAATAAAAATTATCGGGAAATATTAAACACTAACGACAACAGAAGGCACTACATTTATATCCATATATTTCAGTATCTAGGCGACTGAAAGCTATCACATTCTCTCGGCTAAATCGAAAAACGCCGAGTAAGGCGCGGTCGTCCAGATATTGTTATTTTAAAAAGGGTATCAAAACGCATAAGTTTCACCTGATGATAAATGGAAAAAATCTATTTAAGAAGAAAACGTTAAGTCAAAACCCCATTTTGTATAATTTAGTTTCACAATCATCAATATTCCAATAAATCTCCAATTAAATTTTAACAATAGACATATTGCTCGCAGGACAATTAAGTTTCCAAACTTGCAGTCTCCAAAATGTCATTCGATTGAAGTTTATGTAACAACTTCAAAAAGTAACTAAAACATTCTATGTCGATTAAATGCAAACAGCGTACGATAAAATAGTCTACTTTGTTTTTTTTTCAAAGGTTTTTCTATTTTTTATATGTAATAAAATGTCCTTATTTTTCGACTTTTGAATTATCATCGGGCCACTTTGTCATTCGATTATATACATCGAAATATGAAACAGATTTTTTTTTAAATTTTTGTATACGATTTAGAGATCGCTACCAGTCGTCAAACTTTAACAGAAAGCAATGTATGACCGCTAAAAAAGAGTCTTAGTAATTGTTTACTAAGATTTTATTCAGCATTTTAACTGCAAGTGAACATGCAGATTCGCATAGGCAACCTTCCCCCGGCATGGCAAGAGCCATTTATTGCTTGAAAATTTACCTATTTAAACAAACGAAAAAGGACGAGAAAGCTATGAGAGAAATATACATTTTCACAGTGATAATATATATTAAATATTGGTTTCATATCTGTACCGGATGGTCAACACCAAGAAACGACCTACAATTATTGAAAGACCTTAAAGCCTTTGAAAGCTTTAACAAAAAAATGGCTACTGTTGGGCTGAAAAAAATACTATGCCATTTGTGATATTTGTCGGAAGAGCTGGTTGCGTTTGCATTTTTCGATAACGAAATTTCAGTTTAAGAGAAAAAGAAAGTGGTAGAAGCATTAAAAATTGTAGGCACAGAAAACTCCTAAAAAAATAAACATTGATGTCAAACATATCCACGAAGAAAATATAGAAAACTTCGTGAGTAGCAACTCTTTACGATTCTTCCAGATTATGGGTATCTCATCAAATTTTTTGAATAAAGACGTGGAAACTTGGAACGAAGACGCTGATTATGTAGCTGCCAAAAATATCGTTCATTCTATGCGAGTAGTGAACGACATAGCTGAGCGTGGTGTTGCTTTAATGGAGGAATAACTATAATAAATTGATTACAACCAATGAAGAACAAAAGCAATATTTGCTTTTGTTGATGAAAGAGTATAGGAAAAAGTACCCCAATACTAATAAATTAATCCTTGTTTCTTAAAAGTAAATAATTCAAATATTTATATAGTCTTAATCTGTAATAGGGTAGAAGCACCGATTTTGGACACTTTACCAGTTGTGGACATTTTCCACTTTATTTTGACAAATGTAAAATATAAGAATTATCGATACTGCTATAAGTGTAATTAATGTATCTTTAACTACGATAGAAACATCAATTATGTTTTTTCCTATTTTTCAAGTTATTTTATCAAAATTACTCAAGTGTCTAAAACTGGGTCTAACGCATCTAAAACCGGTACTTTTCCCCTAATAACAATAACTTTGTATTTCTTATATCCTGACTTATGAATAAAAGAATCCAACAAATGTAGAGATTTTGAGTTTTTATTTAAAATTTAACCCTTGGTAGCGACCCCTAAATGTCAATTAAAAATTTTAAAAAAATTACTGAAATAGTTTCTTATGGTATATAATCAAATGATGTGGTGGCCCGTGAAATTAGAAAAAAAAATTTTTTTTTCTTATGAATAAGGACCACCCTAATATGTATGTATAAATATAAATTATGATCAAAACAGCCCAATGCAACGTTTCTCACACTTTCTATAACTAGGCAATGGTATTTTCTGCAAAATTTTTTGGTGACCACCGTAACATAATAGAATTTATAAGTAACAATAATAACCTGTCCGTCAGCCAATGACAAAGAGCATTTTTTTAAATTTTTATTTTGACGGAATTAGTCATTGGTTGACGGACAATCGCTGTCGGAACGGATATAAAATAAAAGAAAAATTTTGGGAACTTCTAAAAAATATCCCTCAAAAGAAAAATCTGAGTGCGGGATTGCCGATAAGTAAAAAATAAATAAATTTTTCCATTTTTTTATTTAATTGATGTAAGTAAATAATTTATTAACAATTTTTATATTACTATGTTCTTCCTTGTTTCTTCCAATAAAAAACATACGAAGTCGAAAAGAACTAACGTAGTGCTACATTATCGTGATAGTGAAAATAATTCAAAATAAAACTTTTAATTGACAAGTTCGTGTAGACGACTTTTTCTGAAGACAAGTTCGGTAATTTCTTTTAATAGAGACGTAACGTCCTCACCTTTCACCACAAATTTAATATCAAGTTTCTAACTAACCAGAGATAAATTTTAATTAGAGACAGTAACTAACTACAAGAGACTGCGCTATAAAGTGCTACTAAATCAGTAAGTGGACCTTTACTCTGATAACTAACTACATTCTAGGGGAATGAGCGGCGATACAGAATGCTTCACCTTCGACCTTAGCACTGATAAACCCCCTAAAGGGTAATAATGCCAACTTGCAACACTTTACTTGCGATGCATTCTCGTTTAACCCCCGATAATAACGTTCACCTAATTTCTGATTAACTGTTGCCAACTATAAATTCACCAAGTTTGTTAGAAAAAGGTTTCAACTCATTACTTATCTTTTGGTCTTATCACTCCATGATTTAATTTATTATCTCTAAATTATGTGTTATAAAACTGGATTTTTAACTTTTGGGCTACTGTGTGATAATAAGCAGTATAATTTTATGTGACCAATTTTTTAAGCGAACCAGTACGATTGAACCGTCCGGAGTCAAGGTGAATTTTTCTTTTATTTATTACAAAATGGGGTATAAAGTTTTTTACATACACTCCTCGTAAAAATTAAGGGAGCAAGGAAGAAGCGTGGCGCAAGTGGTTTAGTGTTTGGACTGTTGCACTAGCGATGTGGATTCGAAGTGGTTTGGAACCCACGTAAAACTGTAAGTACCTTGAATCTTTGAAACACTACAACATTCACAACAAAGTTTCAAGCGGGGAAATTGCCTAAACTTACAGGTATAAAAAGGCAAGAAGAAAAGGAAAAAATTTCAAATTTTTTGGTGTTTTTTGTCGAGCTGTGTTTATGTGAAAAATGGTCGTATCGAGAACGTTACAAAAGAATTTTCAAGCTCCAAGATTTTAGTTTTCATATTTTGTTCTTAAAAAATTTTAGGCGCAACGGTTTTTGTTGTGATGATACCAAATAGCGCACAGAGTTTTATTTTGAAATTTTATGCATTTTATTTTTAGTCCACAGGTATGGAATTTTTTTTATGGGCACAACTAAGTGACCTAAGTGCAATTGAACATTAATTCACCCCCCCCCTAATAAATTTAATTGCACTGTTCATGTTTCCTGTTTATCCAGCATTTCAATGAAAAAGGATCCTTTTGTCTTCAACCACTGATATCTCCGCAACCAATTGACGTATCGAAAAATTATTTTAATTAATTAGCTATAGATGCAGAATTGTGCGCAAGGTCCAAATAATCAATTTTTCTATTTTTAAAGACATTACACGATATTTAGCAAAAACAATTTCTTCTGAAATTTTGGTCAATCGGTCCAGAAAAACCGCTGGCAATTTACAGGGCTATTGGGAGTATATTAACCTGTAAAACATTCTTCAAACATTAGCTTTTTCATCATTAATTTTTTCTTGCTATTATGAATAAAAAAAGAGAAAAATTGATTTAATTATTCAAGTTTCATACTATACTCTGTACGGCCAACAGAAATAGTTAAGCCACTCCCACAAATGCGAGCTAAATTTAAATAGAATTTTTTCTATTGGCTTAATTTTTAAAGCACGTAACATAAGCAACCATATAAGCATTTATGTCCTGCAAGAACGGGGACAAACTTGATTATTAATTTGTACCATGTGAAACTGGGCCGTGCATACATTGGTTCAATTTAGTGGGGCGTGGCTTAACTATTTCTGTTGGCTGGACAGAGTATAGTCTTCAATTTGTATTTATAGAATATTTTGGAGCAAGGAACTTGATTATAAAATATGAAATTATTAACTCATCTATTGAACAGCCCTTTACACTCTCAAAAATTAAACATTTTTCTACTTTTAGAGGCCATCACATTTGTTGAAAAAATAACAAAAACACATTTAAAATAATTATCAATTGTACGTCTCAAACTATTTCTTACCTCAATTGAAACATTTTTAATTTTTTTAAATTTATTTTTTAAACAGGCCCCCGAATATTCATATTTACCGAAAATAAGTTTGGCAAACACTGTTATAGATTATTTTATTTAATTACCAAGGTATTATACCTAATTGTATTTGATAAAATAAAAGATTAAGACGAAATAAAATGTATTGTAATTAAATGTTTTGCTAAATAAGAAAAATTAAGTGCCATACTGCAAATGTAAACTAGTTTTTATACAAAACCGCATCAGAATTCGAAGTATGCAGAAATTCAGAACCCTTTGAAAACCACAAACCACATAAACGTTTGTCTTAGAGAGAACGGCAGATGTAATTGACTAAAATTATGCAACTATTCTTGTAAGGAACATGAAATGTGTGTGTACATACACGCCATTTAAGGAAAGTGCTTAGTTTCTCTTATCTTTGTCATGTTTACCGATGGAAGCGTCGACAAAAAGGGGACAGAGAATCGGGGTTTCAGCTTACGAAACTAAAACCTTGTATTTCTTGTTAGGATGTTCGTGGTCGACCTATTTGACAGTAAATTATGGTAACTACCGGACTTTGGTTTACATAATAATTTAGAGAAATTAATTAATTTCAAACCCTAAACAAAAAACTCGTCCCTTTTCAAATTCCAGAAAGAAAAAACATAATAAATCTCTGACTGCATTTTATTATACGATGTACAATACGAAATGATATCCTATAAACCTAACTTTAAGCGTTTTGATTGTAAAAATAAATCTTAATAAACTGCTTCAGGGGTTTATAATAAAATTCTCCAGCTTTCAAAGCAACTCCAAACCGGAAAATTCGCAAGTTTAAGTAAAATTCAACTTTTGAGAAAAATAAGGGGATTGGATTTGCATTAAGAAAAAGCTCGCGCTTAATCCTCTTACAGATCTAATGAGATTACAAGATAAGACAAAGGTATTTAAAAATTTTCAACGCAAATCGTTTCCAGTGAAAAATATCTTAAATGTTCTGGGAAGTTTTCGAACTAATAATATTTTTTAACCTAAAAAGAAGAACACTTCAATTGATTTTACTAAATTGATGTTACGAAATCATTTCGCATGGATAAAGTTCCGTAATATCTCGATAATCCGAACTTTGATTATTCGGACTAATTACTTTTTTATTGCGAACTTTTAATAATCATATTAAGTACTTTAGTAATCCAAATTACTTAGTTTAGTAACCATTTGAACACTTCTATCACAGAATACTCATATAAAGAAACGAAACTCCTCGTCGGCACCTTTGATCTTCAGGTTTCCATATCACGTGACGTCCGCCATCTTAAAGGACCGAGTAGCGCGAGTTTTAAAATACCTTAAGTTTAAAGGTTGATATGCCTTATGCTTAAAACTGTTAGAAACAACATAAATTAATAGGAAAGTCATAGTTATCATACATAATTATGTATAAATTAACTTATAAGTATAAAAATAATTGTAGTAGTTTTATTTATGCTTCAAAAATGGGTAAATAAATACTAATAACTAAGTTCAGTAGTGCAATCTACTTATTTTCGATAAATTTGTCTCCTCTCTACGATAGAGATCGCACGCAAAACATACTCAAGTTCATCAAATTTTAAAGAAATGATTTTTACTGCTATTATTTGTTGATTTCTAGTTTTATTTTGGTTGAAAAAGATTGTAATAGCATATTAAATAATTCAATTTGGTATATATGCATGCATCTTGTTTTATATTTTATTTTCTAATAATTATGATACTAGGTTGTACAATAATTTGTTACATTTTTAAGTAAATCCTTATCTATTTAATTCTGATTCGTTCCTTTTAATTAAATTATTGATATCGTCATAGAGCACATGTTTTGATGGTTTTTTGGCTCATAATAAATTAACAATTGTACTTTGCCAATTTGATAATAGTATATTGTGCAACTAGTGCGATAAGTTGTCGATTGCCCACGAGAGCGAAGTTAAGCGCCCGAGCGAAGCGAGTGCGCTTATTCATTCGCTCGAGTGGCCAATGGACAATATCGCACATGTTGCAGATACTATTTTTTATTACGAATTTTAATGTATTAATTAATATGAGTATAAATTTTATAAATGTCAACCTCACTTTTTTAATATTGATACTTTTAATTTTAACAGTTTTTGCGTGCGACAAGGGTAATTTGCGTGCAATAAGTATAATTTGCGTGCGCCAAATAAACTTGTCGCACTCAAATTAATGTTTAATTTAAAATGGGCAAATAGCTTCTTTTCAACCGCAACAGCGTGCACTAAGATACTGCTTATCCCGTATGAGTAATAAAAAAATAATAATCAACATGATTTTGTAAATAATTTTATTACTAAAGCAAATTGAAAGCTTTAATATTATAATTCATTATCAGGTAGTGATTTCTAAGTAATATTATTTTGATGTGCACCAAAGCAAGCATAATTAACATTGTCAAATATAATTGAAATCGGTTGATCAAAACATTTTTTTTATACTTGTTAAATATTTAAAAAAATTTCAGCCAAGCATAAAATTATCTAACTTATAGAATAATGCAATATTAATATTCACATTGGAGATATCTATAACAATATTTTTCTTTTCAAATCAAACAATCCAATAAAGCTGAATAAAATAAATTTTTTCATTTGAAAAATTGACTATTGACATAAGGAAATTCCACGAATGCAAGGTATGTGCACGTTTGAGCGAAAAGTGGCACATTTCCGAGCGAGCAAAGAAAATGAAGCGCGCCGCGGACCGGCGCGCTTTATTTTCTTCAGATAAAATCAGTTATAAGATTCGGAACTGTTTTGAAATTTAAATAAAAGTTAAATATTTTTTTCGAATAACGCTAACCAATAATTTTAAATTAAAAGTTTATTTAAATATTGTGATAAAAATGTTTAAAAAATATAATCTGTGTTTTGTATAAAAAAATATACTTAACTTAAAACCTTCATAAGTCTGCCATTCTTTGAAATATCACAAATGCTATATAAATCGCTATTTTACAGACTTTTTTTCATCTAACAGAGATGAATTTAGACTTACAAAAAATTTCAAAAAAGAATTATGTGAAAGAGCTCTCGTAAAATTTAAAAGGGTAAATGTAAAAGGTTATTACTATTCTTTCTTGTATCATTTTAAATTTCGCATAAATATAACACTTAGTTTTTATATACCTATATCAACAATAAAATAATTATATTTTAACACTTTAAAAATTTAATTTTTATTTACTGCTTAATAAATATCTACAAAAATATTACATAAAAAATAAGTATCTGAATTCTCTCATATAATAAAAAAACAAACTGTACATTTTATTTAATTATTCAGAAAATATGTAATAAACTTATAAGGTTGAGCCAGCATAATTTGCAAATTAAAAATTTCAACGTATTCTTCGGCACGTGTAATAAAGCAGAAGCGATTAAGAATCCGAGAACCGTAAATCGAAATTAAAGTAAACGAGGCAGAGCTCATTATTCCCGTTTAACAATGCAGGAGAAGCGGGAGCCTAACAAAATGAGGCTCTAAACTATTTCTTTTGTATTTTTTATGCGTAAATAAATTATGTTTATCCCGTCCGGACGTTCGCTTTGGCAAATCTACGACCTTTCAATCCATTAAAGCGAAACAAGGAAGAGTATTGTTTTGGGTCTAGAAAGTTACAAGTTTCGTCCTTAATATCCTGCAGATTCTGAACCGTGAAACTTTCTCAAACTTGTATTTTCTCTCCTACAGTTTTAGACTTAGAAACAATTCTGCGGGCTGTAGCAGTAGAAATGCGGCGAGTTTCCTTACAATTTATCGGGATTCCCGATAGCTCGATGTTCAAACACTGTAACTTCATCCCCAAGATTTATGAAGCTCCAGCCCTCACTATAAACAGTTCAAGAAAGTCATAATGTCGATCAATATTTACGCTTTCATTTAGATTTTCAGTATTTCTACTCTTTTCCCATTTATTTCATTTCATTCATCTTTTAAATATATTTGCGTATAAAATAAGAAGCAAAACGTATACCAACATAAAGAAGAAACAAAATTAACCAACCTTTCTTCATGATTATTTTTTATTAATTTAAAAATACCTTTTTATTTATAGTAATGCCGTGATAATGTGGTTCCTCAAAAATCTGTGTAAGTTTTAACCTTCCGTGTACGAGGTGGGCTATAGTTAACGTGACCAATTTTTTTCTTGTTGAAACTGGACGCTTGGTAATTGTGCTTAAAACAGAGTGTGCACATTCGAGCTCAAAGTGGCACATTCCGAACTCGGGAAAATGAAGCGCGTCGCGCTTCATTTGCCTCCCTTTTGTCTCGTTTTTTTTGCGTATCTACCCTGGCAAATTTTGATTCGTTAATACAGACAGAAATATCACACAGTTTTATACAAAAATGCGATCAAGGGCACGTATCAACGTAAAGTTAATAACACTAAACACACGAGCCGTTAAATCGCTGACATTTGTATCAGGCACGACGCGACAGTGTGGTGTAGTGGTTTTGCAAGGTAATTGTGTCACTCCCCGGGTAAGTAAAATTCACTTAATTTATTCGCATTTACTGCTTAAATTAAACAATAGTGTAATAGTTAAGGTGTGATATATTATTAGTCCAATATTAACTTGTCAGTTAAAAATTTTAAATTTGTCACGAAAACGTCACTCTCCTGCCGTATTCTCCTTGGTAAAATAACTACTAAGAGAGATACTCACTGACCAAAGGAGATAATTTGGATAATAAGATGTTTGTACAAACTAATCCAGATATAGTATACCAACATTTTCAAGAAACGTTTTAAATTATTTTGGTAAACAAAAAGGAGTATGATAAAAAATAAATAATAATTTCTTTGCTTATAATCCGATTTTACTGATTTTTTCAGTTTATATCATAAGTAAAACTTGGTGTTTTAATGAAAGGTATGGTATTAATAGGGGAGTGTTCCCGGGTACGAGACAGGCTCCAGATATGAGATAGTCAATTATTTTCATTATGCAATGTCAATATGGTCGATCTGATTACTGTCAAGTACTTCTTTGGTTATCAGTCAGTTTTTGTACTAACACTGACATGAATCGGCGTATTGCTTATATCAACTGCAAACATCGAATGTAAAAGTGCAGGTTAAAAACGTTTTTGATTTTTTTCAAAATGTTATTTTTTTCATGTAAATCAATTGAAAAAGAAAGTGTAATGTATAGCATTTAGTGTTTTTCTTATATTTTATGATCCAATATTGGATTAGGCCAATATGTGGTTGAAAAACAATTTTTTTTTTAAATTCTCAAAATGTCGTCATTGTCCGGGTATGAGACACAGCATATTACCACCACCCAAGGGTTCCAAAGCAAAAACATCATTAGTATAAAGTTGTTTCCGAACAAATTGAACGCTGTTAACAACATCAAATGCAATATTTGCAAGCGGCCAGTTTTTTTGAAGTGCGCAAGCACGTGTGCAAGCATCTACACATGCAAACATTGCGACGATTATGAAGAGGAAAGTGATGAATAAAAATTATGGAAAGCATAAAAAATTATAATTTTGAAATAGATATGAGGTTTTTACTTTATATTTTACAATTTTTAATGTATTTTTGTAGGTGTCTCATACCTAGATACAAATTTTTTTCTTGTCAAAAAAATGATGGTTAGAAAATTGGTCATAAAATTTTGCATGTTAATGGAATCACAAAACTTTCTGCGGATAAAAGTTGTGTATTTTCATTATCTTTCCAACAATGAATAGAACGCCCGACTTTATTTAACCAGTAAAAAAATTTGGCTCATAAACAAAACCCGTCTCATACCCGGGTACACTCTCTTATAGATAATATACAAATTATTCAATTATCACTTAAAAGGCGCTAGTCTCTACTTTTAAAAGATTGGATGTGAATATGCAGAAGTATGGATGTTTACAGAAAGCAAATTGAAAGAATGTGTAAGATGATCTTCATCATTTTTTTTTCTGGAAAACTGTTAAAGTATGTTTGTGTAGCACCGCAGGAGCTTTTGTAAAATTTAATGTAGGCACAAAACATATAGGGGGAAAGTGGCATGAAACAGCCAGTTTTAAAAAAAGGGGTAAATAATATAGAAGGACATAAATAAATCAATTTTTTTTTTAAATCTGTAATTGTTCATGCATTTATTTACGTAATGTCATAAAACATTTTTCAAAATTAACGATATTTTTCGACTTCTAATCATTTATAAAAAAATAAAATTTGGCTTTTTTATAACCTATAGGTATTGAAACAGCCAACGTAATTTTTGAAAAAGCCATGTTTTTATTACAAGATTAAAACAGCACATTAACGAAGATATTATTTAATAATAATCTTAAGCTATAATTTTAGATCTTATATAATTATAAAACGTTTTAAATAACGCAAACTCTCGATAAAATATTTACTGACATAAATCTAAGAAACTGTCAAAAAATTTGACGTTTGAGATCCATCATTGCAAAAACTTAAAAACGTTTTTAGCAAAAATAATGCAATTTCCCTTTTACGCCACAGGATTTATATGCCCAACCATTACAATTTTGCATCGGTACCACTCTTGATTGCTGTTACTACAATTATTATTGCATTTTATGCAATTAAAAGGTGGCTTTTTCATTACACTGCAGTCTGGCTATTTCAAAACATATTCTCTCAAGAAACAAAATCTCGAAAATTACTATGAAATCAAAGATTAGTCTACAAAATGTATACGTTATTAGAAGGCCTAATATATCTATAAAATTATAGTGTAATCATATTATTATTAGTTTTGTACGTATAGGCGTTAGAAAACAAATAAACTGAACTCAAAACCTTACTTTTTGACGACAAAATCTTCAATACGTCGTATCGGCGCGTTTATTGACGGTGAATGGTCAAATTTTGTGGGGATATCTGGCTAGTGTTGCTATCTTAAGATAATAATACATGAACGATTCGTATGAAAACTACCGCGTAATTGATAATGGCTTTTTCAAAACTTGGCTGTTTCATGCCACTTTCCCCCTACTGCTTAGTTAAAAACTCTGCCATTTTTAATTATTTATAAAGTAATCATTATTATTATTCAAAAAACTTACAATATCAGTCAAAAAATAAATATAATGACCTTGGCTTGTATTATGCTGTTTTATTGTTCTTTGATAATTCATGGCTACTTGATTTAAAACTGAAAAATTTACTATTATTAATAATTTTTTATTTAAATATATGTTGTTATACATGGTTGAAAAGAGAAAAAAAAATTCTATTTAACTATGTAAAAATCCAATATACCGTCTATTTAAAATAAGAAAGTTGGTATCAATATCTCGGAAACGGCCATTTTGAATTTAATTTTGACTTAATTTCTATCTGTATTTTATGAAACATAAACAAAACCCGTCTCATACCCGGGTACACTCTCTTATAGATAATATACAAATTATTCAATTATTACTTAAAAGGCGCTAGTCTCTACCCTGGCCTTCTAAAAAGTAACTGAATATGTATAAAGTGACTTGCCCTTACATGAATGTGTAGATAAACGGGACTAAAATCGTAATATAAAGAGTTGCTACTATTGAACCGGAAAATGTTTGAGCGGCTAATTTAAATAGAAAGAAATGGGTTAACGCACTGAAAACTAGATCCCCATTTCAATCGGACGCGGGCTTTCATGTAAACAAAAAAATTTTCGATCAAAATGTCTAAATATAAATTAAATCGCGTTGAAGTGGAAGTGTTTCGAACAAATGCGCGCCGCTTCTTCGAAAATGAAGCAAACAGAGATCCTGCAATAACTCGTCAATATTTTTTAAAAGATGGATACAGAAAAACTCTCGTTTATGAAACTGTCAAGAAATTAGTTAATGGTACTTATATGGTACTTATACAGGGTGTCCCAAATTGAGTAGGCTAACATGGGTATTTTTCTTATTAGTGGAGATAAAGTGTGTGTCAATTTAATATGAACAACCTTTTATTATGAATAAATAGGAAAGGGCAGTAGCTACAAAGTTGCCATTTTGTAGTATGAACAAGTGAGATGCATAAGTGTTTTAGGCTAAATACTGACAACTGGTCATCATCAGAACGCGCGCGGTACCATAATGTTGGTTTTCGGTTGTTTCAAAATAATTTGAACTCCGACTTTCAAGTCATATTACGTTACAGAATCGGGTTTTCTTGCCTTGTTTCACAATCAGATCGTAAATGCGATCTTTCATAGTGTTCACCAAAGCCTTCAGATACGATTTGGGTATTTCTTTCCAACATTCGAGAACTTTTGCTTTCAGTTTATTAATGGTGTCAAATTGTCGTCCCCCAGCGTAAACTTTTCTGGCCACAGGTTTTCAATGGGGTTTAAATCGGGGTTGAGGGCTGGCCAATCCATTACATTAATGCCTTTGGCTTGAAAAGTCCACAATCTCAATGTATGTGAACAGTGGGAGAAATAATAAACTGTAGCCGAGGGAGAAAAGGGCCATTATCCAGCTTGCAACCAAAGAAAGGAAGTCGTGCATGTCAATTTTAAGTGACCTTAACCTCAGTTGTTCCCATTCCACTGTTCACCGAAGCCTGACTTCAAATTCGAATGCTAAACACGAGAAGCCAAAAGTGCAACCACGACTCAAGCCGCATCATATCGAAAAGCGCAAGAAATTCGCTAAAGACTACCAAGTTTGGGACAAAGAATGAAGGAATGTCATGTTTTCAGACGAAAAGAAGTGGAACTTGAACGGACCAGAGGGATACAGCCACTTTTGATTCAACCTTCCAAAGGAGCCTTAGTTAATGTCTAAACGAACAGCTGGGGGAGGGTCTATTATGTTCTGGGGTGCTTTCTTCTTTAATGACAAAACTGATATGTGTCAAATCAAAGGCAGGAACAACTACACTTCTTACCAAGCCTTGTTTGAACCTCAACTTGACACCTATTTTGACCAACAAGTCGGCGAAAATGGCATCTTACAACAAGACAATGCAACTTTCCATGTTCGTTTTTTTCAAGCCAAATGCATCAATGTAATGGATTGGCCAGCCTTCAACCCCGTTTTAAACCCCATTGAAAACCTGTGCCAGAAAAGTTTACGCTGGGGGACGACAATTTGACACCATTAATAAACTGAAAGCAAAAGTTCTCAAATGTTGGAAAGAAATACCCAAATCGTATCTGAAGGCTTTGGTGAACACTATGAAAGATCGCATTTACGATCAAGAAAACCCGATTCGGTAACGTAATATGACTTGAAAGTCGGAGTTCATATTATTTTGAAACAGCCGAAAACCAACATTGTGGTACCGCGCGCGTTCTGGTGATGACCAGTGGTCAGTATTTAGCCTGAAACACTTATGTATCTCACTTGTTCATACTACAAAATGGTAACTTTGTAGCTACTGCCCTTTCCTATTTATTCATAAGAAAAGGTTGTTCATATTAAATTGACACACACTTTAGAAGTTTGGTTAAATTGGCAATTTTTTGCAGTTTTAGGTGCCGATTCAGATTCCGTTAAGAAAATTTTAAAATTTTGAATAGTTCCAAAGTAATCGTCAAAAAAAATTATGAAGATCACCTTCCACATTCTTTCAATTTGGTTACTGTAAACATCCATACTTCTGCATATTCACAACCAATCTTTTGAAAATTTTAACGTTCGGTTGCTTTTTTTTTTGGAAAACTGTTAAAGTTTGTTTGTGCAGCATCGCAGGAGCTTTTGTAACATTTAATGTACAAAACATATCATACTGCTTAGTTAAAAACTCTGCCATTTTTAATTATTTATAAAGTAATAATTATTATTATTCAAAAAACTTACAATATCAGTCAAAAAATAAATATAATGACCTTGGCTTGTATTATGCTGTTTTATTGTTCTTTGATAATTCATGGCTACTTGATTTAAAACAGAAAAATTTAATATTATTAATAATTTTTTATTTAAATATATGTTGTTATACATGGTTGAAAAGAAAAAAAATGCTATTTAACTATGTAAAAATCCAATATACCGTCTATTTAAAATAAGAAAGTTGGTATCAATATCTCGGAAACCGCCATTTTGAATTTAATTTTGACTTAATTTCTATCTGTATTTTATGAAACATAAAATTTACAAAAAAAGGTTTAATATAAAAGTTTTTTGACATTAAAGAAAATAACGATTTTTAGTTTATTTACGATTACTATTCGGAATTTTAAAATTTTCCTAACGGAATCTCAATCGGGACCTAAAACTGCAAAACATTGCCCATTTAACCAAACTTCTATCTCCACTAATAAGAAAGAGACCTATGTTAGCCTACTCAATTTGAGACACCCTGTATATGTATATCTAAAGATCCTGTGTAAACAGAACGTTAAAGTGATTAAAATATTATTCTAATACTAATTGGATTAATTTTGTTTTTTTTCCTACTAGTTTATGTGTAGTATAGCTAAACCCTTTACAAACCTTAATAGTTTGTGTTTCTATGTTATTGTAGACTAACTATTAGCCCCTACTTCGTTCCCATAGTAAACCTATAAATAAAGATAAGTGTGCACAATTACCCTTAATTTCTACAGTTTTTCAATTTCTACGCAAGAACTCACCATAAAAAAAAATCAACCTACCAATGAAAACCCCGTCAAAATCAGTTCAGCCGTTTCTGAACTTAGACCGGACAAACAAACCGCTAGACAGACAGACAGAAAAAATGTTAAAAACGACTGTTTGAGTTTTGGTAACGTTTAAATAATTATATAAGTATAAAAAAAGTCTTTATTTCAAAATCACAGACAGACACTTCAATTGTGGAAAATTATAGGTGCGCCACTGCAATGTACTTTTTAATAATATTTCTTATAAAGCTAAGTAATAATTGTAAATAGTGGTTAAAAACGAGTGTGCAATTTGGGTTTCAGGTAGCACATTTCCTATATTGTCGATTTAAACAAATCAATAAATAATGTTAATAAATAACAACAATAAAACAACGCTCATTTTGTTATTCAAACAACAATTAGATGTTGGTACTACAGCGAATTGCATACTTAAAATAATATTCACAAGAAAAACGATATTAAAACATTTAATCTTAATCGACCCTTGAAATAAATACGATATGGAAATGATAAATATTTCTAATTCAAAAATAGAAAATTATTCTATAAAATCGTATCTATGATCCATACAACAGTATTTGCATTTGTGTAACAGATAGGTACAAATATATTACCGTCTGTTGCATTATTCTAGTGCATTTTTTAGAATGAAGGAAATAAATACTCCAATTTCATAATGAACAATGAATAAACACTATGGCGGGCGTATGGATAAAACTTTATCCTTGTCTAACTAACGGTTAAGGGTGCCATTTCAACTTTGTTATAGCCCAAAGGCCACTTTACAGTGAATGTAGTATAATTACAATTACAGGTCACATTTTAATTAAAATTCGAACTAAGCTCTAAAATCGTAGTAAAAGAACAAATAAACGGCAAACGAATCTCATTTTGGAACCAAATTTAATTCGCCATTAACATCTGCGAAATTGTTGAATGCAAATTTTCCCCCTTCGCGTGTATCCGCCGAATTAAGCGCCACACTTTCCGAAACCATTCGTCTCGGTTTATTAGTTTCCAAAATTAATCGCTATTTTCTTTAGAACATTGAAAATCCCGGCCTACGCGATTATGGGTATATAAAAAAAAGTAACCGAGGAATCCGAGTTATTATTCTTAAGGAGGAAATAAATTAAAACGTCTAAATTGGATTATAAATTTTTAGATCTACAGCGAAAAGGAGAAAGGAAAAGAAGCGCCTTTTGTAAAATATTTAGCATTAAAGCTTTTCGTAGAATTAATTCGAATCGGCCAATAAAAGCCCCAAGTATTAAGGTATTTAAATTTATGGAAAAGTTCTGAATTAATAAATCAAGAATGGAGTTCGCTCGAAAAGCAATAAGAGAATGGAACTGAATGAATAGAAAAAAATGTCGACGACCAATAAAAAAAAAATGATAAAATCGAATTAACAACCTACTTTAAGCACCTTGCATGCAAGTCGTTTGAAGTTTCATCTCATTACTCCGAGCATTCGAAAGCATAGATTCTGTAAAATCGAATTAATGTTCGCTTTAGAAAGGGAAAGAAGGAAGAAAAATGTGCTCCCGTCTCAAACGTGGTGGCGGTCAATGCAACTCAACTTTTATATGAATATCTTTTATTAAACGGCAGACTTTCTTTTTTTAACTTTGTAAGTAATTCTGAGTTATTAAATTTGCCTTTTCTTGCTCTTTTACCATATTCGTTTTATAAGATTCGTTAAAAAAATTATCTGTTTTGAAGGAATCAAGATGTCTTATTATCGTTTAAGGAATTTAATATGTTTGACTGTGATTCTGTAATTTTTCAATAGATAAGTTGATTTATTTTTTTTTTTATTTCGAAAAAGAAAGGTGGAAAAATACTCCGACGTTTGAGTTTTTTTAAATTGGTTCAGCAAACCTTTCAATCCGTCGATGTTGTGAAAAAGATAGACGAATTAAAAAAAGAAATAAATCCGCGCTGAAATTTGCTTTCCTAAATAAACATTTAGTAAAAATATTTGATTAAAATACTTGATCAATCGAAATAGTAAAAAGGCAAATAGACAGCTATATAAGCAAAAATTTAATTACTTTAGTTTGGAATCTTTGAAACTCAACTATTTTACACTGTAGGTCTGTTGCGTACATTTCCAATATATTTCTTTTTCGTTTAGAAATACACACAAGCTCTAATAAACACAAAAATTACAGGTTGTAAGGCGAATAAGTAGTGGAGCGGAGGGGCTTTTAATAAATTTGAGTAAAACGAATATATCTTAACATACATTGACTAAATTACCAGTAGGGACAGTTGGGGTACAATGGAACTAAAAAGTTATTTCGATTTCTAGAAAAATCTGTGTTTTATATTTTTATAATTTCTGCTTAAAACAATTAAGAACAGACCTAAAACTGTCGATTGAACACAGAAAGGAGATTAAAAATTAATCTTAAACCTAAAATATTTACGTGTTTGTAAAAAACTTTTTTTGTTCCATTGTGCCCCAGGTCTGGGGTACAATGGAACATGACCAATAAATCGGGTAAGATCATAAAGTATAGTAAAACAAATTATTAACCAATGAAATACTTCCTTAACAGTCTTGCTTCCTAAGCATGAACTTGGCAACAACAATTTTATATCTATAATTGACACTATTGCCATGTCAGGTTTTACAGGAAAGTAAAAGCCTCTCACATATTAGTCTCAATATGCAGATCCCTATCACTTTTTCTCATATGCTCTCTAACCAATATGACTTTAACATCTGCAACAAAAAACCAATAAAGTAAATGGGGTTCTATGTTGCAGTGTTCTATTGTGTCGCGTTCCAAGATGCCCCATAACGTTTCAAAAATATCAAACGCAAATTTTAAAAACTTGGTTATGATTTCCATTTTATATTCAACTGTATTAAATAGTCAATATGATTAAAATTTATGTAAAAAAATATCACATACCTTACTTTTTCAGTAAAAACAATAGTTTTTGGGTAAGAAAATGTAACTTTTTACTAATGAAAACTATTTTTTTCTTCTCAGAACTTTGTTGTTGCAGAGCGGCCTAATTTCACTGCATTCCCGTGTGGATAGTTAGGCACTGTAATCGCTCAAAACAGAAACCCGCAAATTCGTTTGGTATTTGAATATTAATCGTCGTTATTCCATTGTACCCCGCGTTCCATTATACCCCAACTGTCCCTAATTCAACATTGATTAAAAATGAAATTAGGTACATCTTACAAAAAACATAGGCCACCTTTTTGTCTCTATTTGAATCACACTATAGGCTTTACCACAAAACGAGACAATACCTCATCAAGTTCAGATTTGAAATCAGAAATCAAAACTTTTTAAACTCTTTCTACTCTATCTTTGTTTTTTGCTGATTAACCCTCGCCTCTTCTATATCTTCCTTTCTTTTTCCTTTTCTCTAGCTTGATCATCTTTTTCTGTTTCTTTTTCTTTATGTATTATTCATAAAGCTTCCTTTTCAGGTCTATCCAACAAAACAGTTGATTTTCTTTTCTTTTTTTTATACTCTCTCATTTTAGAAGAGAACAAATTAAATGACATCTTAAAAAAAAAAGTTATTATAAAATACGGTAGCATTGTATAGTTCACTATGTTGTAACAAGTTACAACAAGCCCTAAGATTTTGTTGTAACCCCATACTATAGTTTTTCACATTTAGCAAGATAACTATTACATTAACTTATTAAACATAAAAACCGTTACACAACATCAAAAATAGTTAAATTTAAAAATTAATAAAACACAAAGGTTTAAAATTCATTTATAATAATAACCAAAATTTAGAAAATATAATTGTATAGTACGTGGCCAAAATGAAGCAAGTGCACACATCCACTACCTGCGCCGCCTGGTGGGACACTTGCTATAACAAAATAAGGTAGCACGATATTAAGGTAAAATTGAGTCAAAAAATAAGTTAATAAAGTTTTAGTTCCTGTTAAAAACGCCGTGTTATTTACTACTTTCCACTGTTGCAAGCCCCTCGCTTCCCTACTGGAACTTAACCCGTTTATAAATGACCCTAAACTGAATAAAAGCTCACGCCAAGTGAAATGGTTTTATGTGCAATGTTTTTGAATTATGGTATCGCAAAGCTCAATTTAAAAATGTGTTTTAAATACCTCATTATTCAAAATATTTTTAAATAAAAAAAAACAGAAATCTCAAGTCAAATTATTCATTAAAATAGGGGAAATAGGCTTGGCAATAATGCCTTAAAATTGAGACGTAAAATAAAGTTGCTTATCTTAATCACTTCATAGGTAACATAAGATGTTTATAATAACTAAGTTCCGCACATTTATTCTGAAACATGATATGTAACCGATAAAATAAATGTGTAATAAACAATCTTAATTAACGTTTATTGTGAGACATATTATTCAAACAATCAAATTAATTTTCAACAAAGAACCCACTAAATGACCTCACCCTTTTCTAAAACGGTATGGAGAATACGCTGTGTTGTTATTTACTGGAAAATTAAAATTCATTTTCCTCAAAATTGTTTAGGTAGATTAGGACACATTGCATACAAACTTTTATTGTATTGATGTCAGGTATCACTCGGTTAAGTATCAGTTTTTATTTGTCCGACACCCTGTATAGGAATATTCTAGTATAAATATTTAGTTTTACCAAAGCTCTAAAATTTTGATTTCAAATCTTTTGTATAATAATAACACAATATCTTGGCAACTAAATTTTTCTAAAACATTCTAAATATGTTTTCAACTGATTGCTATAATATTTAAGATGTCTTTGAGTTAAATAAAATTGGTTACACCAAGCACATCGTATACCAAGGTACTGACTTATGTAAATAGTGGCATTTTTGTACAGATTTTAGTAATCACTTTTTGATATTTTTGAAAATATGAAAAAGTGATTACTAATAACTAATAACCATATTTTCGTTTTTGGAAACCTTTGACCCAGAATATTCGTGTGATCCAAATAAGGCATATCAATAAAAGTTTTTCGCGAATTTTTTAAATCAATAAAACGAAGTTAATAAGCAAAATAAAATACCCACTACTTATAACTTTCCGAACTAAGGGTTATTTTTCACCTAATATGGGTTATATTAACTCAGTGGTTTTTAACCGGTATTTCACGAAACAATGTAGCTTCGTGAATCTTCTAAAATTGTGATATATTGAGTGATTCCGAAAAAGTTTAGTTTTATGAAAACATATGAGACATATGGTTTCCTCACTATAATCCGGCACTGTACATGCGCAAGTTTTCCTATCAACTTGAACAGATCTTTGATTTCTTTTTCGTTCACATGAAACCCTTCGAGACATTGGAAACCTATTAGAAAAGTAAATAACAGATCAAAGTCGACACTGATAAGTTTTTGATTAAACATCTCTTTCATGTAAGGTATATTAGGTAGTTTAATTAGAAAATATAACCTTTATGTCGCTTCTACGATATTTTTAAACTCGAAATATGGATATTAGTCTCCGATTTTAAATAAGACCTCTACGATATTTATTCATATAGAGTTATACCTGTCTAGCACGACCAGCGTCGGTTCTTTCTCAAATTGGTTGGTTGTAGAGGTGGTTGTCTTACAGATATATGGACCAAAAGAGAATCGAAAAACAAAGATAGACAAAGAGAAAGATAGACAGCAAATGTAATAACGAATACTTTAGTAGATTAAATTTTTGAAATTACACATCTTTTGGCGTGTTGGTAGTAAAATTTTAGTCGGCACTTCGGTTATTTTTTATAATTTTACGAGTTTTTTTATGAAAGATTTTATCTTGCAATTAATTTGTATTTAATTATTGTTCTTTTCTATTCTGGTGTGGTGATGTAACCAGCTAGCCGACTAAATGGTTGCGTTAAAGTTATTATACAGTGTGTCAGACGAATAGGTACTAAAACTTAACCGGGTGATACCTGACAATAATCTAAACAATAAATATTCATATACAATATGTCCTAAATTTAAAAATTTTGAGAAAATGCATTATTCACTTTGTTAATAAAACACATATCTGGACATTTTTTAAGAAATTTAAATATGTTTATTGTTGCATCTTTTTATTTACAATTAAATATTAAAATAAATTTTATGGAATTTATAGAATTTTCAGCATAATATTAAAACTTCAGCTAACTAAAGTTTCATAACTTTATTAACTACTTTACCATGGGTATTAAATATATATAATGCCTGATGAGTTTTATACATTGTTTATTTCATGACTTATTATTTTAAAAAAAAAAGAGAAATATTTAATTCATGTAAATGAATTTTGATGAAGTGTAAATTATAGGTGAATCAACTTTACTTAGAATGCATAAAACATTCACTAAATTTAAATGAATTTTGAAGGTAATGTAAACTTTTAAATTAATTATCACTAATCAGCTAATGGCTGGTGTACCATATATCATCAATGAATAAATTACCATAATAACAGTACTGGATAAAATAAAATTGATAGTTAAAAGAATTTTGATTTTTAATTCAACAAATATCCAATTTTTATTATATCATAAAGTGTTTGATTTGTAATAGGAACACGTCTAACTACAAACAATTTTTGGTAAATATATTTATTTATCAAATTTTATAATATAAGTAAATGAATTATGTACGACAAAAGATTACCTTTTTCTAACAAGATTTTATTATAACAATTTTTTCAAATCTTTTAATAGGGTTTAATTTTCATTTATTTTCTAATTCTCCTTTGAATTTAAAATTTTTTAAAACTTGTGTTTAAATTATAATTCTTAAATATAATTGCTTTTTAGAATATAATATTTAAAATATTATTTACACAAAATTTTCGATTTTTAATTTATTTTTAAAATAATTAAGTTAAAATAAAAATTAAAAAGTAAAATTAACATAAAATAATAAAATTCTAAAATTAAAAAATAAAAATATATAATTATAGCTTATATATTAAAAAAATATTAAAAATAAATATTTTTTAAATCTTATTAGTTATTTATTTTAATTGTTTAGTTCTTTTTAGTTAAAAAATATAAAATTTTTTTTTAATTTAATTAAATTATATAATTTAATATTAGTTTAATTTATTATAAAAATAATTTTCCATAAAATACCACAATTTTCTGTTTTCAACTGATTGCTATAATATTTAAGATGTCTTTGAGTTAAATAAAATTGGTTACACAAGCACATCGTATACCAAGGTACTGACTTATGTAAATAGTGGCATTTTGTACAGATTTTAGTAATCACTTTTTGATATTTTTGAAAATATGAAAAGTGATTACTAATAACTAATAACCATATTTTCTTTTTTGGAAACCTTTGACCCAGAATATTCGTGTGATCCAAATAAGGCATATCAATAAAAGTTTTTCGCGAATTTTTTAAATCAATAAAACGAAGTTAATAAGCAAAATAAAATACCCACTACTTATAACTTTCCGAACTAAGGGTTATTTTTCACCTAATATGGGTTATATTAACTCAGTGGTTTTTAACCGGTATTTCACGAAACAATGTAGCTTCGTGAATCTTCTAAAATTGTGATATATTGAGTGATTCCGAAAAAGTTTAGTTTTATGAAAACATATGAGACATATGGTTTCCTCACTATAATCCGGCACTGTACATGCGCAAGTTTTCCTATCAACTTGAACAGATCTTTGATTTCTTTTTCGTTCACATGAAACCCTTCGAGACATTTGAAACCTATTAGAAAAGTAAATAACAGATCAAAGTCGACACTGATAAGTTTTTGATTAAACATCTCTTTCATGTAAGGTATATTAGGTAGTTTAATTAGAAAATATAACCTTTATGTCGCTTCTACGATATTTTTAAACTCGAAATATGGATATTAGCCTCCGATTTTAAATAAGACCTCTACGATATTTATTCATATAGAGTTATACCTGTCTAGCACGACCAGCGTCGGTTCTTTCTCAAATTGGTTGGTTGTAGAGGTGGTTGTCTTACAGATATATGGACCAAAAGAAAATCGAAAAACAAAGATAGACAAAGAGAAAGATAGACAGCAAATGTAATAACGAATACTTTAGTAGATTAAATTTTTGAAATTACACATCTTTTGGCGTGTTGGTAGTAAAATTTTAGTCGGCACTTCGGTTATTTTTTATAATTTTACGAGTTTTTTTATGAAAGATTTTATCTTGCAATTAATTTGTATTTAATTATTGTTCTTTTCTATTCTGGTGTGGTGATGTAACCAGCTAGCCGACTAAATGGTTGCGTTAAAGTTATTATACAGTGTGTCAGACGAATAGGTACTAAAACTTAACCGGGTGATACCTGACAATAATCTAAACAATAAATATTCATATACAATATGTCCTAAATTTAAAAAATTTTGAGAAAAATGCATTTCAATTTTCCAGTAAATAGATACACAACATTGTTTCTATATGCTTTTAAAAGAGAGTGACATTATTTAGAACGTGGTTTATTACTAATTAATACTTAATATGGGATTTCTATAAATTTTGTGTTTTTTTTTAAATTACATATAGCTTTAATGGCATCATTATAACAAACTTCAACACATTTTTTCAAAATATTTTAAATAATAAGATATTTATTACTCATTTTTAAATTGAAGTTTACAATACCATAACTCAAAAATATAACACATAAGGCCACTTAATTTGGGGTATGTTTTTATTCAGTTTAGGGTCATTTATAAGTGGGTTAAATTCCAGTACTTATTCGTCTGACACCCGCATAATGAAAAAATACGCATAAGACTAATTTTAAATTTATTTATATAGTTATTTAAAAAACGATTCTCAAACACGCAATTTCACAAATTGTTTACAGAATCGAGTTGTAAAATTTAAAATCGAGACGAAACGGGACGTAAATAAATCGTACAAAAACTTACAAGACGTAACAGTTGCACTTTGGAAAAGTTTCGACGTTTTCTCATAGTGGTTTAACTGTTTGGTTTTTCAGTCTATTTAAAAACATAATTAGAATTTAAAACGTTGGATAAACTTAATTTTTCATGTTGTTTTTCTAAGTTTTATTGAAGAAGTTTTGAGCAATAAATTGGATGACGTCTCTTTTGATAAATGTAAGAAGCTTTTTTTTTCGGAAAATAAGTCTTGTTCGAGAAAAATAGAAAAATTATCATACTCTTATCTGTCAACTGCAAACTTATTGAATTACAAATGTCCAAGTTCTTATTGAATCAAGCTATAACTTTATCTTGGATTTTCTTAGGAGGATTTTCTTTACAACTTCGGAACAACAGTCATGCACTTTGGTGCATTCAGTGCAGCTTTGTTTCTCAGAGACAAAGTGTATCACAGATAAGAGACGTACAACAATAAAATTTACGACGTTCTTAAATTGCACGTCTCAGAAATCTGATTTTCAGTTTAAGTTTTAAATCAGAATTCGCTCACTTCTTTACTCTTGGAAAACTTTCGACGATAATACGATTGTCTACTCTTGAGCCTTTAACATTTACTACCCCTTTAAAGTTTTTTACTTTCCTATTTTACTTTGCTCCCGTTTCTTTTTTTAGAACGTTAAGCGTTAAAAATGTTACAACCAAACGCAAATACTTCACCGGATTTTATGAATCCCTAAAACGTTTATTTCCTGTTTTCTAATTTACATTTTGGGAGATGCAAAAAGGCCCAACGCTTATAAAGGGAAATAACACCGATCCATCTGGATATTCCTTAAGGATCTTCCTTCATTTTACTCCAATTGTTTTTAGAAGCTCTTCGCTACGATTTGGAATTCAAATTTTACTAATTTAAGGGTACGAGTTTACGTAAAGACTTAAACGATCCCCTTCTAATAGTTAGATTGCTTTAAAAAGCATTCCTTCGTCTTTCGGAGGTTGTTGTAAGACCGTTTTTTTAAACTACCATTTTAAAAAAAATCATATGGATAAAAATGAATAAGCGAATGTACAGATCAGGGCCGTAGACAGAATCAAAATTTGTGCTGGTGACTTAATTCTTAATCGATGCAACACGAACATTTTCTAATGGAAATGTATTGTGGGTAGTAATACAAAATTTCTTTATAAAAAAATCATTTATTTGAATGAAAATTTTCAGACTGAATTTTTAAATGTTATGTAAATATTGGTGCTAGATTTTTTTTACGGTTAACAAAAATTATTGTCCTAGTTACAGTACTATTCACAACATGTTTCTATACTGTAGTATTTTGAAAGCTGCTTTATGTAAGCTCAAACTAATGTCTTTCTAGATTACTTAAACATTGTTAAAGCTTGGAAATTTGAGTAATAAATATCTTAGGTGCTCACTTAATCCAATAATTCCTGAAATATGAATAACTGCCTAGAAAATGCTGCAACTCCAATCAAACACAGAGTTATTTGGTAAGAATAAGGGCATTTCGAATTTGGCGCCACAGTTATTAGTAGCAATGAGGTTAAATTGCGAGAATCTTATTATTTTTACTGTCAAATGTCGCAATTAACTCACAAATGTTTTTAAAGAATTTTTAGTTTAGTTATTTTTATTTTCGTAGTTGCACATATGTTTTCTGGGTTTATTCTGTTTTTAAAGTTTACTGCTTGTAACATTTTTTATAAAAACAATAAATGTAGGTTTTTTAAAATTATTAATATAATAATGATCATCTTTATGCGAGACGCTACTGATAACTCCTGTCTAACAGATCTCATCTTGTACTGCCAACATAAAAATAAATTAATATATTCCCAAATTCAAATTGCCATCAATTTAAAAAAATCACCCTCTAAGTCAGCGGTTCTCAATCAATCGTATTTCGCGCTTCCTTTCTTACCTTAAATAATTGTGCGCACCCTGTATGAAATAAGATAAAAAAATAAATGAGATTAACTCAATACACGGAAATTGAAATATAAGTTGGCAATGCTGTGTATTTGTCTATAACAAATGTTTTGGTTTTAATGCTTTCGTTGTAATTATACTCCAAATTAATTAAAATATCTATATATCTGATGCCTGGTCTTGTTCATTTTTTTGACGCCTCCCTTGCGAAGTTACGGCGCTACCACTAGGGGGAGAGACTTTTAGGTGGTAATAGAACTTTTCTATATCAGTAATTTTGTTTATTACTCCGCAACATTAATTTTTTAAGAACATTAATCCTTTATTAATCATAAATTTGTAGGTCATATGTGACAATCCTATCATATTTTAATTTACAAAAGTTTTGACAAAAACGTTAGCTTTTATCTCGTGGAAAGTGTAAAATCAAGATCATAATTTTCATTTTGTAGTTTGAAATATAACTCAATATTGTACAGAAAGAAGGGATTTTAATCAATTATAAATGTTCTATTTTGTTCAACGGCATTCTGTCATGTTTCTTGTAATTTCAAGATTCCACGTTTGTAGAACTACTTGTCATTATCGGCAAAAAACCAAGTGCGATTTTAGGACATCATCATTAGTGAAATTTTCACTATTTTAAAGAGTTTTGTAAAAATCCAAATAAATGGTAATTTGATGCTACATATAAGGTGAAGACTATGAATGTGACACCAATTCCCAAACCAAGCTCCAACAATTTTTGACGAGTTCTAAAGGTGTGTGAAGTCGAGCGTTGTCATGGTGGACAATACTGCCTATACGATAAGCCAATTGAGCCCCTTTATCTTTGATTGCTTATTCTAATTTTATCAGTTGTTGACAACTAAATTGATCGCTTGGTTCCTTAGAAGAAGCTCAAAATACGCAACACCTTTAGGATTCCACCAATCCTAAAACAATTGACGCAAATGACGCAATTCATCTTATGATGTAGCTTGTGCTGGTTCATCACCTTTGCACTATGATCGTTTTTGATTAATGGCATAGTAGGAAACACATTTTTGCAAAAGGATCGATTTCGTTGTGTTTGAGATACAAATTAGAAATAATCATTCACTGTGTTAAACGAATCTCTTTCAATTCATGTGGAACCCAAATATCAAATTTCATAACATCTCCAAAACATTTAAATTATTTTTGTGCAATCTCTTTTACAGTTATCTCACGATTTTCTTTAATTGGGACATTGATTTGATCATTATTAATTTCAGCTAGTCGACCAGAACGATGTCATCTTTAAGTGAAAAACTAACACAAAATTTTTTAACCCACTTCTGACACGTGTATTCTTTTAATCGATCATCACCATATTCTTGTGAACTTTAGAAAATATGTTACCTTTGCAGAAATAAAAAAAAGGAGCCAAATATGACTAAACTGTTCGTTTTAGTCGTTCATGTTAAATTTGAAACTGCCCTAAGAAATATAAACCAAATATCAAGTAAGGAGTTGTCGGAATAAGACTAAAGGTTGTCCGATCGTGATGAAATTTTGGATTCATATAGAGCTTGGTGTTTATAATAATCACAGAAAAAATTGTGACGTTGAACTGACATCGATTCATTTCTTGGGTCAGATTGTGTTTCAGGTTCTGGTTGTGGTTGCGGTTCTGATTGTGGTTCAGGTTCTGGTTCTAGTTTTGTTTCTGGTTCTTGTTCTGGTTGCGGTTCTGGTTCTAGTTCTGGTTGCGGTTTTTGTTCTGGTTCTGGTTGAGGGCCCGGTTCTGGTTCTGGTTGAGGGTATTAGCCTCGGGTTCCTTTTGATATCTAAATTTTATCTTAAAGTATTCCTAAAGAGCTTTCAGAATCAGTAATGAAACTAACGGGAACTTGAGGTTAATACAGTTGAAATGGCATTTCTTATTTATCATAACATAGACTAACTAGCTAATCATGGCCTAGGTCACAAGTTACTATGCAAATAAGATGCAGTCATATCCACTGATTAATAATCAGAAAGAAATTTTTAATTATCATTTGCCGATACAAAGTTATGACAACTTTTGTATTCAATCTTGTTATGCCCTTGGTGAACTTCCTCTCTACATATCAACAGAGTTATTGTATTTCATCAACAATTCATCAGTCCTATTAAACATTTTTGCCAAAATATCATGTTTAAAATATTTAAATTCCTTAATCCGACAACTCCTTTGTTTCTAAATTATATTCAAAGTCACTAGTGTTAACTGTAAAACGAAAAAATATATAACATTGAGCGAAACGATTCAAAAAAATTGTAAACCAGTCGATTTGTGAATTGCGAAATTGCTTTCTTGCCGGCCCAATATAAATAATAAAAAAAAATTGGTTTAAACTCACAAATAGCTTTATTCTTAACTTTCATTTGCTATCGCGTGCTTCTTGAAAACTTTTTTTAACATTTAATGAACCTTAAAGAAGATTGAGAGTACGAAATCTGAGATAGCATCTAAAAATAAAAAAGTACGACTTCTCATCGTTACCCTAAAAATAAAGGGCGCTTTAATTACAAACAATTCGAATTGAATGAAAAGCAAAAGAAAATCAAAGAAAAACAGTCAGGTTTCTAGTCGATTAATTTACCAAAAATCGTAGAAACCCCAATCTGCTCCCTTAATTGAATTGAAAATTGAGTTTCCCGTGTAACACGTGAGTGTTCGATCGAAATTACTGGAAATGTCACTTTGTGGCTTTCGTCCTGTTAGGAAGTTAGGAAGAGCAGGCACATCAAGCCCTTAAGATGCCTTTATTAAACTTCCTTTCGCATTTTAGTTAATTTTAAATCTCGATCTTTTTCTCAACCAGAAAACGTCTCGACTGTCACGCCCACGCCTCTCGGTTGAATTTTTTTATTTCAAATTTAAGAAAAAACGAAAAATAAAATCTTTAAGTACCAATTTGATACTTTCTAACGGCCAAATAAAACATTCTAAAAAAAAACGAATAAGAAGAGGGTGAAGTGCTACTTTCGTAGAGAATTCAATCTTGCGCGGTCCTCTCGTAACCGAAGCACAGATAACGGATGGCAAAGGGTGAAATTTTTGGTGGGAAACGATAAAGCGATTTTAATTGTGGAAATTTTATTGCCTCCGTTCTAAGGTTTGGGGGCAGATTGTCGGCGTTTCTTGTGTGGAACAGGTGCTTTAGAATAAGAGTAGAAAGCGATAAAGAAACACGCTCTACGACTAATTAAAACGAGTTAAAATAATATTTAATTATCCCGCGCGAGCTTCTCGAGAAAATAACGCGAATTGCTTCTCGCTCTCATTTCTTTCTATTAATTCAGGTTTCTAACGGCCCTTATTTATTTTTCTTTTGTGTTATGCGCAAATGGTGTTTATTAAATTAGAAGTTACGTAATCGTTAAATATTTTACCCTTTAAAATTGCTTGTTAGCTTACGCAATTGCTTTAACATCGTCTTTTAAATTTTTTTAACGTTACATGGTCTGCATTTATTTTAATTTCATTTAATTATACAGTGGAAACTCGGTTATCTGGACTAATTATTGTTGCAGATCATTCGGACAGTCGAAAATTCGGTTAATTGAATGTATAGAAAAAAACGAAGAGTGTCCGTTATTTTCCAAGTTGATTTTTTTTTGCTGCCGCCCCATAAATTTTTAGTATTTGCTCTAAAAAAACTCTTAGTTTTCAAATGACGAAATCATATTACATTTACTATTTAAATAACATGTGAAATTTTGCATTTAATTTTTTTTTATACAAATAATAACACGGCAATGACCATATATATATTTATAGAGAATTGAGCGCTCTACCAAAAAGGTCTCTTATGATTTTTTGATTATTTCACTCCTTTGAAAGTTATTCGAATACACCAATTATTGACAGGTTAAAAAACCGACTGATCCAACTAGTGACATGCCGTTGCTCTAACTATTGACACCCCTAATGCGCATGCGTCGCTAGTCTGTTGAATAAAAGTAATCAAGTATAAGGCCGGTCGTCCATTGGAAGCGTAGTCGCGCGACTAGGTAGTAGCGCGTATACGCCCGTACATTAGCGATCGTGCGACTGAGCGACTAGTATCGTCCACTGCAGGCGACTTGACACTGCTTAGTTTTCGACTGTCATCGATAGTGTTTCTTGATTGTAAATAACGCGTAAAATAGACTTACAGGATTTGTACTTTTTGGAGCAATCTGACTTAATAAGACGTTTGAGAGCTCGTTATCGTAGAAAGAAACGTTTGTGTTGGGTTAAAAAAATTCTTAGTAAAAGGGATTTACTGGGAGAATTTCATCACTTGCATGACGATTTATTGAATAATCCACACAAATTCTTTGATTATTATCGGATACTTGTAATAAAATTGTGTTAAAACATAAATAAAATAATAATCTGAATACAGTACTTTTTACTTAAAATATATGTAAGAAGGTTAATATTTTAATAACCTATTTCTTCCGCAACCTTCGCCTATAACTTCCTTTGAACATCAAGGAAATCATATCTTTCATATACCATAACGGGCTTTTCTCACGAATGACACTTATTAATCTTTCTTTGGTTATCTCCATTTAAAAAAGTCAAAACCGTAGCACAGGCGACTACAAGCGACTAAACCCATTATAGCGGGATCGGTAGCCGGTCGCGTGTAGTCGCCTGTATCTGTTCGCTCGTAGTCGCTTGCAGTGGACGCTGTTCACTTACATTGCATGTATTGGGATTAGTCGCGCGTATACGGACGTATACGCGTTACCACCAAGTCGTGCGACTACGCTTCCAATGGACGACTGGCCTAAGTACTAGTCCGGTCAAATTAGACATAAAAAAAGTGGTCAAATAATAAAAATTCAGACCGAGCTAAATTTTGGTTGAGACCTTGGATACACCATTAGAAATATAGTGTCAAAGTTCCCATCGATCCCATGTGTGCTAAAAAAGTTATTCGGGGTTAAAGGTCAAATTTGAGGTTTTTTGGATTTTTTTCGAAAACGGTAAGTTTTATTACAAAAGTAGTTCACACAAAAATTATAGATTTTAAAATTATCTACAAAAATGATCCTTCTACTTTTTTTTATAACAATTACCATTCGTGAGATATCGCGATTCTACACTAAAGGAAAAAATTAAAGGGCCAAAAAAATTTCCTAAATCTTTTGGTGATTTTTGACAGGCTGTATTGCTTAAGATTGCGTAATAACGGTGGCTCCTAAAAATTTTTGACTCAAAGATCTGAAAACTAAAATCTTGGAGCTTTAAAAGCCTTTTTTAAATTTTAGATACGACCATTTTGCACTGAAATACAGCCTGTCAAAAATCACCAAAAGATTTAAACTTTCTTGACCCTTTAATTTTTCCCTTTAGTGTAGAATCGCGATATCTAACGAATGGTGATTCTTAGAAAAAAAAGTTAAACGACCATTTTTGTAGATAATTTTAAGATCTATAATTTTTGTCTGAACTTTTTTTTTTGATAAAACTTACCATTTTCAAAAAAAATCCAAAAACCTCAAATTTTGACCTTTGCCCCGAATAACTTTTTTAGCACACATGGGATCGATGGGAACTTTTGTCACTTTATTTCTAATGTTGTACCCAAGGTCTCAACCAAAATTTAGCTCAGTCGGAATTTTTGTTATTTGTAATGTGTATTTTGACTAGACTATACAAACAATTATTATCAATTTTTTAATTAATAGTTCAACGTACCCCAACACAAAATCGCAAAGCGATTTTATCTAGCACGGCCTGCAAAGCGGGCCTTGTTAGTTTAATTAATAGTTCAATAAAATAATTTAATTAAATAATATTATTTATTAATAGATTAATGAAAGAAATAAATAATAAAAAGTTTTTATTTTTATAACAAATTTATTGTGTTTAATCTTTAAAAGTATGAACATGCATGCACAACTAATACATTTATTATAGTTAAATGTTAAAATGATTTTAACACATGAAAATTATATCCGAGGTTGTTATAGTGCTTTATAACGACTTGTGTTTGAAAAAAAAACACATTGCAGCGCTGTCTACCGACCCATCAAGTTGGGATAAATCTTCAATATGAAGTACTAATTAATTATTGACACCCACTATTTTTAAATTAATAAGAATAAAATTTAGTACAAATTTATCAAATTTTCAATTTTTTATAATTTATTTGTACCTATATAAAAAAAAGTTATTGTTATTACATAGAAAAAATAATTTAAAATCAGCGTTTTAAAAAATTGATTTTCTAACTGGAATAGTTAAGAAAATTGACGTTCACGAGCAGTTTTGATATTCATAAATAAATTTTAATTTTTTTCTTTAAAAATATTTCATATTTTTGGCAAACAATAATTTTTTTTCAATTTTTGGGTCATACAGATTGTTTAAAACTGTATAAGATCGTTAAATACAACGTTAATAATTGAATATATGTTAAAATAAGGATAGGGTGTCAATAATTGACCTCCTGTCAATAATTGGTCCTTTTACCTTATTCGACTTTTAATTTTTTGAATTGAAGAATAGAAGATTAATATAGGCAAATCCAATAAATACGAGGATGTGCACATTCGAGCGAAAAGTGGCACATTTCCCAGCAAAGGAGGCAAATGAAGCGCGATGCGGAGCGGCGCGCTTCATTTTCCCGAGATCGGAATGTGCCACTTTGAACTCGAATGTGCACACTCGGTGTTAAGCACGATTACAAAGCGTCCCGTTTTAACAGGAATAAAAGTGATCATATGGTTAGGTATATGTTTACAAAAAACGCAACAAATATTAATCACTAAATAAGGTTCCAATAATCGAGGTTTTACTGTAATTGGAATTATCAAACTTCTAGTGTTTAATAATTTTTATATCAGAATCACAAACTGTTCGAATCCAATAAAAATAATCCCAATAATACAATTTAAATGTAGAGCTTTGAATGAAAACTCTAATTAATTAATTTGTGAAGTCGCCATGGCAACAAAAATAATTAGCCAATCAGATTCCTCATTTAAAGCGATTTATTTAAAGCATAACGGAAATAAATTGAGTATAAATCTCTGAATTTTTTTCTTTCTTATTTAATTTTAATCACGTAATTCCGCATTACTTTCGCAGTCTTAGAATTCGTAATGGTGGTTCTTTTGGTTTCGTACGCAAAAAACTCGAATTTCCTAATAAACAAGTTGCGCCCGTTATTTCCGCCCGTTTTTCTTTTACTTCGATTTTAAAGGGCTCGTCGTGACAAACAAAGATTTAAGGGCACGGGCGATGGCAATGAATAAATAAGAAGGCAGAAAATATGAAATACGATTACGTTAGGGCGTAATTTCGGAGTTGTTTGCCATTTTGTTGAATTTTGAATAACGAGTGTAATGTTCATACGTCTGTGTTAAAGTTGACATTTTTGACGACACGACGCAAATAAACCGAACACTAACTTCATGAATAAGTGACGTCAAAATAAAATTACCTTTTCTTTCAACATACGTCAACGTCTATGAAATGTGAAAATTGCCAACGCTTTTCCAACACCTACGATCGTTTCTTTCTTGGCATCGCTTCTCGTTTTGACGACTCTTTTTATGATGATTAGATTTGGAAATCATGCAGTCTTTTAAACCGTTCAAATTAATTTAAAATTTGTTGGATGCGGGTATGATTGTAATTTTGTTACAAGCACCGGAATATTTCCCACATTGGCGCCAGAATTTTCCTTTCAAAAAATATGGTAATTAATTTTTCACTAATTTTTTTTAAATTAATCAGCAATGTGCCATTTAGCGGTCAAATGTGTACACGCTGCTCTAATTCGATGCACTAGAATTTATTTATTTTTTATGACTATTGGCGACTGTTCATCATAATTTTCGAATAATTCGTTTACTTGGGAAATAAAGTTTGCCGTTGATTTATATTTAATTATGGAGGGTTCTGTAGGGTGCTGCAGTGCGAAAGTCCTCTTCCTGTGCGCACTATTCATTTATGACTATGAAAAGGGTTAAATTAGTGTTTTAAATGAAGAAAAACTTAGTAATCGTGAAATCTCTCTCCGTTTAACCTTCGGGCGGGCGCGCTGTTGTAAAAAGTACAACAGTCAAAGATTTTTGCAAATATTCGGCTTAATCAACAGGTCACAGTTTTAAGACTTTAGGTATTCCTTCATTGTTTTATTTACTACGTAACTAGTTAATTAGTTTTGCTTATAGAATAGTTTTTCCACGTTTTTATTATTAGTTAAGATCAACGCGTGCACTTTTAATATCGCACGCCTACTGCAGATATTGCAAATGGAACAAAATGATTGCTGTTTGGGATGGTGCAATCTATTAATTACTCATTTTTTGGCAGTAATAATACAAAATTAATAAAATAGAATAGAATTTAGGGCTTAAGCTTATTTTCTAAAAAGCAAATAACCGGAAATTTAGACACACTTTGCTAAACTAATCGTAATTCACTTTTTCATAAAAACGAGCGTTGAAAACCAATTGTTATTCTATTATATCTTATGATACATCTCATACAGAATATAATAAATAATTTTTTTGTGACAAATATTTACAATTCTATACTAATATTATAAACAGCTACATTATCCTTGAGTAATAGAAGCTATATTTTATTTTGATAAAAATAAGTTATTAGTTTGAAATTTCGATATCCGTGCGAAGTCAAGGCGGGCCAGCTAGTAGGATATAAATATGCACTCAAAAAGTAACAAAATGCCCAAATGTCTTTGTTGGTGTACGTATTTGCTTTATTTATGCTAATTGAAACTTATAAACAAAGTCTTTAAAGCGTCTGATAGAAATTCTCACTGTAACTATTAAAAATTGTTGTGTTGTAAAAAGTACAACGCGCGCCCGCTGATGTTATACTATAGTGCGCGCCCGTCCGAAGGTTAAAACGGTCCTTACAAGGGAATCTTTTAAGCTTAGGTTGGCTTTCCGTAACGAGACCTACACTATTCGATAGCCCTTCAAAAACTATCCTAGAAACCGTTTTCAATTTTCCCAAAATGACACTTGTCACGGTGTAGCACGCGATTTCATTTAACATATAAAATTCGGAAAACTGGACAACCGCACTGTAAGCAATGGATTGGGGCAATGAAAATGTACTCGGATGGCCGAGTGGATAGTGCCATCCTCCAGAATAGACTTCACATGGCTGAAGAGGATCTCTTGTTGGCAGACCAGATGAACAGGTCCAGCGATGATATCAGCAGAAGACATAATAATGTGTAATCAGGGCTCCGATTCGCCAGTATATATAGCTTTTTTGGACGCGCATGGGTATTTACCTTTTTATTCAAATGAGTTTTCAACGCTATATAAACGACAAAAAACAACAATTTCATACAAATAATTACAAAAATTGTTTTGTTCCTCGGGAGAGTCGAACCCGAGATAGCAAAAAAATCCAAAGAATTGTGAGCGGATGCACTATCCACTCGGCCATCCGAGTACATTTTCATTGTCGCAATCCATTGCTTACAGTGCGGTTGTCCAGTTTTCCGAATTTTACATGTTAAATAAAATCGCGTGCTACACCGTGACAAGTGTCATTTTGGGAAAATTGAAAACAGTTTTTAGGATAGTTTTTGAAGGGCTATCGAATAGTGTAGGTCTCGTTACGGGAAGCCAACCTAAGCTTAAAAGATTCCCTTGTTAGATTGATTAATAATATTATTTACGAAATACACCAATATATGGTACCAAAATACACCGTGGGGGGCCCAATAAGTTATCAAGTCGTCAAATTCGACATATTGTAAATTGTACGTTAAATTCTAGGGTTAGTTGTAGTGAAATAAATCGACAAATTAACTTGGATGTGTCAAAATCTACCATTTGGAGGGCATTAAAAAAATCTGCTCATATTGTTCGTGCTAATATGAATGTAGCACCCTATTTGAAACCGTTTCATAAAACCAAAGGTCTTGAATTTGGCCAAATCAACCTAACTCAAAATTGGAAGAAAGTAAGTATTTAAAAAACAAATTGGTATTTCTTCTACATCCATTTATAAGTTATAAAATAATTCAAAATTGAGTCAATGCTAAAAAAATTGGTTTAGGTTAAAAAGTGATGAAAAAAAATTAATTTAAATAGACCAGACCGTAATAATTACTACTGGCGAGACTTAAGAAAAGAAGAACGATTTTTTAGTAAGTGGAATTTTGGAGGTCGCTCGCTCATGGTATGGGGAGATTTTTCATCTAATATATTACTTCGTCTTGTGTTTCCATCTACTCATATGAACTCTGAAGAATACCAGGGTGTTCTTGCTAGTCAACTTTAGAGACCAAGTACATCTTCCAACAAGATAACGTGCGTATTCATGTAAGGCGTAGCATAATGCTCTGGTTTCAAAATAATCAAATTGACTTACTTGAATGACCATCTTGTAGTCTAGATTTAAATCCGATGGAAAACTTATGGGCTTATCTTGTGCCACTTGTTTATAAAGATAACCGTCAATTTGGCACTGTTTGTGAATTACAAACGGCCATCATATCAGCTTGGGTCACCATCCCGCAACAATTAATCGACAATTTGATCATCAGTATGAACAATGGTTTATTTTACTTAATAAATAGAAATGGTAACTTGACCTATTATTAAAAAAGTTCTCCATGAATATTTTTTTACTATAAAACGTTGTATTAGCCTTAAATTTAAAAAAAATTGAGTGAGGTTATAATTATGAAACGGCTTAAAATCGAATTCTATAAATTTTTTTCCTAAATATTTGTATAAATTTTCTTTTTTTAATTTTAGGTATGTTTTTTCACATGCTGAATTTAATGGTACTAATATTTTTTTAATGCGACAAAATTTTAGGTGAGGTTATACTTTTGAAATGCACTTTATGTTTAAATTTTTAAACAATGATGAATGAAATGGAATGCATTTGTAGATCTAGTTTTAATCTGTGGCACACAAATATTTCATATATTTTGGGCATGTATTCAAATATTAGTTTGTCATTACTAGTATAAATTAATTTTCTATGTTATTTTTGATCATGTGCGATTTCAAACACACACATTACCAAAATTAAAACCCTGCTTTGTTATAAACAACACCATTTCCAAAATTAATGCAAATAGATGCAACCAATTGCACTTTTTTAGAGATGGATGCTACCAAAAAAACTCTGAAAACCCTAATTAGTGATAACCAGAAAAAAAAGTTTTAATTAAAGTTTTTAAAATACAAGATTTACCACCTTCATTTAATAAAAGCTTGATGAAACCGACTTCCGAATTAATTTTCTCTACGATCAATTCTGAATTTATAAATTGAAACATTTTTTTACAAAAATTATGTTATTGTAATGGTTAACAATTTAATATTATTATCTATAACTTTAATATCTTACGTTTATTTTAGAAAGAGCTCATTATTAATTAAGTATCAGCAAAAGTTATTTAAAACTTAAACCTGCCCGATTTCTTGTTGAACAAACTCAACTCTTGCAAAATAAATTTTACCAAAATCGAAAATCAATCCTTTCACTACATAAACATAAATTTAAAGCAAACTCCTAGAGCTTTGTAAAATACAAGGCAATAATTTCCCGGAAATTATTGAATCGAAGGAAAGCTTGTTTTTGATTGTTTAAAGACGTTTCAATTTTTCTTGTCGATTCGTTTTTATGGGCCATTATCCTCAAATGTTGCTTTCGAAACGATTGCCAGCGGGGTATAGCGGGGTCGAAAAGCTCAGAAACGTCATCCTCATATTTTTCCAATTTTTTTAACAATATTCCTCGACCTTCCACTTTTCCTATCTGAAAAAAAAGACAAATGGCGACTGTTAATTTAGAAAAACGGCTTAAGAGAAATGGTAAATTAGGCAAAACCTGCGAATAGCCAATTGCAAGCGTTTCAAAACGAAAACTAATGAAGGAAGAAGTGAAGTGGTCGAAGACGCGGACGCCCTGACGATGGTCTCTTAACCGACTCGACGTTCACGTTGATGTGTGATGCCAGGCCCCCGGGGGTTGTATGACGTCACATACCGAATCAGTGGAGAAATTGAAGTTGATGTTGGGTTTTGTTCCGCCATTCGTCTCAGTTAGTCGAGAGATTTATCTCGCCGCAAGGTGTGGCACGTTAATATACGGAAGCTGCGATGTATACAGAATTTTATAAATTTTAACAGTCTTCCTGCTTATTTACTCTTCTCCCTTTTATTCTATTTACGTTCCGGTGGTGAGTTATTGCTTCAAATAAATGACTCTATTTGTTACCCCCTTAATATTAAACTTAAATAATGGAACGAACCTTTCTCTTACATAAAGGAAATCCTTCATAAATATCCACTACCGAGCAAGACATTACCTTTTATTTCAATTACCCAACTCATCTATACGTGAATGTTTTAGTTTTTTTCTTTTAATTTAAAGCATGTTTACTTCGTCGCTTTTGGAAAACGTCCAAACAACCCTCCGCGATTTTATTTCCTGACAATAAGCCACACAGAATATGAAATCACGTAGACCGCGATTAATAATGTACACGAATATAATTTAGTAAAGTTGCTGATAATGTAAGAGACGAGGGATGGACGGAAATGACATTTTTTTGGTCGCAATTTCCGGTCGAATTGCTTGTTTTGATTTCTATACGCTTTTTTCGTTTCGGTCTACGTTATTTGGACGCCAATTTTTTATACGTCCTGTATGTATTTGTTGTCGTGTAAGAATGACAGAACGAGATTTATTTATTTAAATTTTTGCAAATGTTCCTAAATCAATAAAATATTTGTGAATATTTAGACTTTATTATTAATAAATATGTACGTATGCTATTTAAACTAAACGATAGGATTTTCTTCTGTGCCCCTGGTTTTTTTACTTTGTAGAATCGATCGCTTTGGAAACTATCGGTACAACTTCTTTCTGCTTAATAGAAGCACCATGGCTATAAGTTAAGTGCACAACATGAAAAGAAATGTCCCAATGGATGTTCTTTACGACCTTTTCATTGACACCTTTAACTAATGTAAGCTATATTTGAGATGTTTTGTTATTTTATGTAGTATATTAATTTGTTAGTTTTGTTTGAGCATTTTATATCAAACTACATTATCTGGAAATTTAAAAAATAATGAATATTTTGCCATTACAAAAATTTAAACTCAAATGTTTTTTTAACTTTATTTACATAACTTTAATAAATTACAAACTATTAAAGTTTTAAACTTGCACGTTAAAACTAAAAAATATATATATTTTTGTATACCGGGTGTTCCGTGACGTGATGGCCATAGCTTAAGAGCGTATTCTTTTGACAATTTTAGATCCAAAGTGCCAATACACTTATGTCTTAAACGCAATAGTAAAGGAGTTATGGGCACTATTAAATTTAATGAATACCATAAAAACATTGTTGAACAAAGTATTGTAATGTTTTATTAATTAAAAATTTTTTATTGTTAACCTACATTTAGTTCAAGTTTTGATTCAAGACGTTCCCTCGCTGCCTTATCACACTTTTTTGCTTTTCTAATAATTGAAGATGTAGCTTTTGAAGAGTCTCTGGGTCGTCTCACATGGATGCACCTGTTGCCATAATACTTTGAATTAGCCCATCTCTGGTTTGTTGTGTATTTAAATACACTAGGCTTTTCATGAGTCCCCAAAGATAAAAAATAAACAACGTCACCATAACAATATGAGAAAACAACTACCTGACCTACCAGATTGATTTACTGTTAAATTTAATAGTGCCCATAGCTCCTTAACTATTGAGTTTTGGACAAAAGTGTATAAGGCACTTTTGACCTAAAAATGTCAAAAGAATACACTCTTAACCTATGGTCGTTACGTCACAAGACACCCGCTATATTTTGTATTAGACAGATTGTTCCTTCTTAAGCTGCCTTTTCCTTTACCACAGTTATTGTCAAAACAATAAAAACATTACCTTTTTTACATTTTATTTTGTGTTTCAACTTCTCAGTGTCTCATCTTAATAGGTGATACAGGATGACTGGCATGGTAGTTCAGATGGTTAAAAAAGAGTGTTCAGAACAGCCCGTGTCAAACTGCTGCTTTTTGCCATTTTGTTTGTGTTGGCATTAGTTAATAACTACATAAAATGCAGTCGTTTAACGTTCTAAATATTATTAACCAATTAAAATATGTAATTGTTGCATCAATAAACGATTTTACTGATTAATTGTTGGTGATTTTAATGATACTGCAAATTTAATAAAAAAATGCTAAAAGGCAAGGTTTGAACACGGAATATTCTCAATGGTAAGGGAACCTATTGTATATTTACCCTTTTTTTATTAGTATTTTTTTTTTACATTGTATATGTACCCTGGCAAATTTTGATGTGTTAATACAAACAGAAATATCAGACCAAGGGCGCGCATCAACGTAAAGTTGATAACACTAAACACACGAGCCGTTAAATCGCTGGCATTTGTTTTTGGCGCGACATTGTGGCGCAGTAGTTTTGCAAGGTGATTGTGTCTCTCCCCTGGTAAGTCGTAAAAGCAGGATGTCTGAATTTGAACAATTTTGGTCTTTTCAGCATACAGCACCAATTTTTTTCAGTGATAGCGCTGCATTCTCTATGGTTTTAAAACCCCTTATCATAGAACCACCCATATGTAACAATTTGTTGATCAAATAAATTGAACCGTATTGGACCACTAATAACATACACATTATAAAATATTTTTCCAACTCTTTATAGTATTCAGAATTGAGCATGAGTCTACGTTTGTTCTATCTACTTTATTTGATTTTGAGCGGTTCTTATCCAGGTTAATCCTGCTACTCTCTTAACATCGTCATACCTCTGAACGTGTGTCAGTCCAAGGTCTCCATTTTAACATATTTCCGTTCCATCTGTGCTCATCCATCCGGGCAATGTGTCCTCCATAATCCCATTTAATGCCCTGTCTATTACTTTTTTTTAATTTCTTATACAGTGGAACCTCGCTTAACGAGTGATTCGCATAACAAGCAATATAAATTGTAAAAAAATGACTCGCATAACGAGCGAAGTTTCGAATAACAACCAAGGTTTCGCATAACAACAAAGCAACAATCGTCTGGCGAAATGCTGAAATCATGGTAAACTGTAGCTTCGTACATTGAGAAGCATCACCCTAATATGGCAGTGACTATGCGCGTTAGAAATTTATTTAATGACTACGCGGGGTCTCATTTTTACCAAATTTTGAAGCGTAGTCAAAAAGAAATGTCTAGTGGCCGACCGAAACTACTTTTTACGGCCGAAACAGAAACCGAAACCAAATTTCGGCTTCGGTCACAGTTTCGGCCGAAACCGAAACCAAAACCGAAACTTCCATATAAGGTCATGTTTTGTGGAAAGAAAAATAAATAGTAAATCATAATCATAATCATAATCGAGGTTCGACTTATGGAGGTTCAACTGTACTTACAAATAGTCTCGCATGAACCATATATCTATATTCAATTACTCAAAAACATTATATCTTAAAATACTATGTAAGCCAAAAATTGCCAGTTTATACGTGAAAAAGTTTTTGTATTAAGAATAAGACAAAGCCATCTTTGCTATGAGTTAAAAGAATACAAAAAGACAGCGCGTAAAGTTCATGTCAAGAAATGGAAACCTTTTGAAAGAACATGTATAAGCTCTTAATTGCCTTCCAAGTGTATTAAGTTACAGCTTTTAACTCGCAAATACTTAGAAAAGAAGCTTTTACAATACAAGTCATTAAAGGGTCGCGGGAGAGAGGGTTGTTTTCTTTTGATATCGACCACAAATGATCAATAGTTCTATAAAAATGTTACTCTTTCTTCTACACCATCTTTTTCGTTGCTTCAGATAAAATTTTTTTATTCGAAATTGATTTCGTTCAATCTTGCGCCTTAAAAAAAGTTGTGCTCCTTTTTTTTAAGCAGTAAGAAGGGAATGTTATTGGAAAAGTTGTGAAAGTCAGAAAGTTAAGGGAAAGTGTTAGATAACATGATGGATGGTTATCATTAGCACGTGCTGAAGTATTTAAAAAAATAAAATTCCGCTCTCAAGTTGCTTTCAGGGAAAAAACTGCAAAGCATCCGGTTTAATAACGAAGAAAATTATGTTTCTTATTTTAGAAATCCAAAGACAACGGTTCAAATCTTGTTACTGCTATTTTTAGATACAATTTTTACATTCAATGTTTTTTGAATGATATTCATGCTTAAAAATTTAAAAAACTCATCGACTTTTATTCCGCAAACGAACTTTTCTAATTAGAAATGCAGAAATATTTTAGAAGTGGTGAACCTAAAATCCTTTGATGTTAAATTTTAACCCTCGAACTTAGTTAAAAATTCTTTTCGCATTCTTTAAAATTTAATTTAAATATCAACAATAAAATAGGCCAAACGCTTAAGATATTTTTAAGAAAGAAAAGCTCGACATTTTCAAGGAAGAAACGTTTCAATTTCATACAAAAATATTCAAGCGGAAATGAGTTTCTTTTTGTTTAAAAACACAATACTAAAACATGTGCAAAATTTATAAAAAGTAAGAAATTGCTATATATTTAAAAATTATTTCCTTTTCATTAACTTTGGTTTATTACTTTTTAAAATTATCTAAATTTTAATAATGCATGTATTGCTTCAGAACGCTAGTATAAGGTGAATGGCGGAAAGATGCCACATATTTATTTTATTGCAAATACAAAAAAATATAATTTAATGAGCAATAATTAATTTTTTTTTGCAATATGTACAAGCAATTGAGTTAGTGTTATAAAAAGGTCATTATTATTTTCAATAAATAAACCGTTTATTGTATTTTTCACTTATATTGTCTAAAGTATAAACGGTCTTTAACTTTAAATATAAGTTTTCTTAAGGGAAGAATTTTTACCTCGCCATTTTAACATTTTAACTTTTAACTTTTTATAAATATAATAAAAAAATGCTATTAGTTGTTGAATGCAAGAATATTTCAATATAAATATTACATTAGTAAAAAAGATAAGCATGGCGCAAGTGATTTAGTACTTGAACTGCTGCGCTAGCGATGTTGGTTCGAATCTCCGGGCTAACCATCGAAAATTTCACACTTCTCTTCTCTGCGCAAGGTTAAGTACCTGGCAATAATAAAACTGCACGAAAGTTTCTCTAGAAATTGAGGTTCGGAACCCGCGTAAAACTGTAGATCCACTTATGCCCGGTTGCACCAGCCAAATAACGTCCGATTGAATCGGCCGATCGACCGTAAATCAAAGCTTTCGTGTTGCACTACCCAAAAACGGTCCGTTAATCGATATATTTTACCGACAGAATTAACCGACTCTTTTCGGGCGATATTTCCAAATACGGAGCGTTTGTTACAGTAACCTCATTATTTTGAGAACTACTATTTTGTTTGTTGTTGTGAAGTTTAAAGTTATTCGGCAATCTTTTTAATAAAATTATAAGTGGCATTGCATTCACTTTATAATCTTATAATCTACAGATTCATTTATATGTAAGTTGATTTTTATTAATCTGTTTTGATTTTATTGTGAATTTTAATATCTCAGTAAACAAAAACGTATTAAAATTTTAGTTCTTTTTAATACGTTTTCTGTTTAAAATAACCTGTTTTGGCATTGTCCGTCGTATTAGAACGTATTGGTTTTAAGGTATTTAAATACGACAACAGAAGTCATATAGCCCTAATAAAATTGAATTGAAAGTAGTCGTATTGTAGAGAATTACGGCAAATTGAAAAATTAAAAAGTATTTATTTATTTGAGTTTTAATTCGAAATGTGGCTAAATTCGAATTGAAACACGAAAATCTTAATTCTTTTCAATACGTGATCGCTTTATTCGAATGCCTGGAACAAATGAAGAAATTGCTGTGGTAAAATTTATAATGTTGCTGGATTTCCTGGAGTTGTTGGAGCAATTGACTGTACCCATATTAAGATTTTGTCCCCTGGTGGAGAGAATGCAGGGGTTTATAAAAACCGTAAGGGCTGGTTTTCCATCAATGCGCAAGTGATAGGCGATATGAAATTGATGATTCGAGACATAGTAGCAAGCTATCCGGGATCTGTACACGATAGTACTATTTATAACGATAGTTTAATTAGTGCTAGATTTCTTAATAACGAGTTTCCCAGCAGTTATTTGATAGGTGATAGGGGGTACATGAGTACAAATCCCCTAATAACTTACTTTTAGGTTAAGTTTTATTTAAGTTTCATATGTTGCTCACGTCACTTTAGAAATAACAGTCGGTTCAATAACCAACTGTCATATTTTCTGGTGCAACTGAGTGTTTTGAAATATCGGAGAATCGTCAATTAATCGGGCGATCGACGGTTGTTCTACCGACTGTTTTTACGGTCGGTTGGTGCAACCGGGCATTAATCTTTGAAATACTACGATATTTACAACAAAGATCCAAGCGGGTAAATCGCCTAAACCTGACTACAAATAATACAAAAAGCAAAATATATATGTATATACATTAGTAGTACATAAAAATACTGTATAATATATACATAAAAATGATGTTATTGAGAAATCACTATTACATAACTTCAATGTAAAATTTTGAATCAATTATGTTGATGTTCTATTGATATGGCAGCTATATCAACAATCTAACATGTATGTCACATTTAGTTCTATTACGTTACGTTATACCTACCTAATGTTAGGTAAATATGTGTAAAATTGTGCGTCACCTGTGACTCAAAGGTTTTACGTAACCGAAAGCAATTGGTTCTGTAAATGTGACGTCTATGTTACGTTAATGTGTTCACTGAATAATAAACCAAACTTGAGTTCCAAATCGGGCATTTTATTTAATGACGTAGTATAAGAATTAATTAATTGAAGAACTAATTTTATTCATTTATATAATTATTTTTGCGAATTTAATATTCCAATCTTTTAAATTAGAATAATATCTATGCGCAACCTATTGAATTCTTTTTAAATTCATGTTTTTCAAGCATTACGCCTTACATATTTTAGATTTTTTTATATCTACGAACCCATCAAAAGCCCCACCTCTTATATTAGCAAGAAAAAAAATTAGAAATAAATTTCCAAGCACAGCCCACGTTTCTACTAAACAATAACCAACTTGAGCTTTTCGCTCATGAAAAAATCTTAATAATTTTCAATATAACAAAAACCCGAACAATTTTCCACATCATTTCGAAAATATTTCTTTATTATATTCGAGAAAAAAGAGCAGAGAGTAATGAAAAGAGAAACACTCGAAAGATTAGTAGCGAAGGTTTAACGGCAATCGTCGTGGTCTAATTTCGTTCCGAAGTTAAAGCTTTTAAAAAATAAACAAACCCTTAAATTCGAAGCCTCTGAAAAATATATAAAGCAATGAAGGCTAATATTTTTCAAGTCCGTAACTTTTCGAAAGCTCTTCAGACTATCCGGAGCTCAGCTTCAATAACATTACTAACCCTCTTGCCCTTAAACGTGTATAAAGTGTTTACGAAGGGCACGATTGCTTATTTTTCTTCTCCACCCCTTGAATAACTTCCACAATCGTTAAATAAACGAAGCTTTTATTTATTACACTCCTACGAGAGAAAAAAAACGCCGAACGATCTTTGAAGCAATTGCTAAAAGAAAACTCCAATGAAAGCAAAAGACAATAAATGGGAAAAGGTACACAAAACCAGTGACGGCTCGCAGATAAAATAGAAAACGATTCGAATTAAATTCTTATTAAATATATTTAATCCAACTTTAAAAACATCTTAAGAAATAAATTCCACTATTTTAAATTAATTATTTAGAGGAAAATTGTTAAAAAGATGCCACATTCCTCGCCTCGTCGGATGATCCGCCGCTGAACGAGAGGTTTTCATCGTAAAAATAAGCAGCTCGTGTTATTTAAGGCTCAAACGTAAAAAGTAGATTCGTACCATTTTATAACGTTTTCTGTTTTACGGGCATTTCGCGACGATCAGCAAAACCGAAATTGGAAAAACAGGATCGTTGCCCGGAACAAGCACTAAAACTAAGAAACGCATCCGGAATCGCGACTCGTAAATGTATTCGAAAGCAAAACAGAGGCGATAATATCTTTGAAAAGCATCAAATACCTCTCAGCGTTTACGAAATTTTTCTGAATAACAAAAAGGAAACACGAAATGTCGCCCACAGATCTTTTACGTTTTATGTGCTCTTTCATTTTTATGTACCTTTTACTTTACTTAAGACTTTTTGAAACCTTTTTAAACTGAATAAATGCAAGTTTAATTTTAGAAGGTGGTTCATTATAAAAAATCGTATTTATTTTTACTTTTTAGTAAAACGGATAATGTAGAAGTTTTCAGTTATTTCTTATTTCTTAATAATTAACATTGTTTATAAAATATAAATGCAGTTGTCAACATTTGGAGTAAAAACAAATCTCAATATAATCGATGAGTATTTCTTGATAAAATATTTTCACATTATTAAAACAAATTCACTTCCAAATATAGAATAATTATTATTTTAAAAATAAAGTGATAAATTTATCATGAGTATGTGCTACTTTTTACTTAAATTGTACTTTCAGCGTGCTTTGAGATCTATTATGATCAACACGATTTTTATACTTTTTGGAATATTAAAGAACTCATTAGAAATTGAAAAACATTGTACTCGTAGAATTTCTTTTATTTAGCAGTACAAATACCTACTGCTTGGCGTCTTTAAAGTGATTTTGCCCTTTGTTCAACAATCAATAAATATAACTAAATATTCGTATATCTTATCGAGTTATTCTTGTATTAAAATCTATTAATTACTATTATAGAAAGATATTGAAGCAAACGCGATAGATTTGTTTAATAGAACGCGAGAGATTAATGCAAGCGAACACGATACACCAATCTAAACACGCGCCCGAGAAACTTCTATCTTACATTACCTTAAATGACGGATAAGAACAATCTCCATTTTTCTAGAAGCTTTGATAATTTGATACTGAGGTACACATATAAGCGTAACCGACTCCCGTAATAGTCATTCTAAGTCTAACTTTAGTCTCGTTCAGTTCAGTATTTATCACCGTACTGGTCTCGTGTTATATCGACGAATATGGCGTTATTTACTATCCAGTGTGGTACAAAACGCCATACTTATGGGACTCGTTGTGACAGTATGCGACCAATACACTATGGGCCAGGGTCGACCAAAACAACTTTTATTCTAAAACATAGTTATTCCTATGTATTTGACTTCGAGAAATCCGAAATTTCGGATTTAGCAAGATTTTAAAAAATCCGAGGTCCTACGATGTTTAGGGTCGTTTTACTGATTTTAGAATGTTTTCTTTTGTCAAAATCGGTTAAGTGGTTCTTTAGTTATTGCAAAAAAATACGAATTTTTGAATTATTTATCGAAAATATAAAAAATATGGGAGCGGAATCCAAACTCTAATTGGAGTTTGATATTTCATTTAAAACAATGTTTTGCGTCTTAATAAAAATTAATTTCATTAATGGATAAACTTTTTTAAATAAATTCATAGTTTGGATTCTCCCCCCATATTTTCGATAAATAATTCAAAAATTCGTATTTTAAAAATTCCGAGTTAAAAACTCAATTTTATTTTTTTTTGAAAGTTGAAGTGTTTCTTTAAATTATAAAAAATACTCTTGAGGAAAACCAATACCGTTTCGGAGATATAATTTTTCAAAAATACCCGCTTGGCTAATTTTTTTCGATTTTTTTGCTATAACTAAAGAACCACTTAACCGATTTTGACAAATAAAAACATTCTAAAATTAGTAAAACGATCCTAAACATCGCAGGACCTCGAATTTTTTAAAATCTCGCCAAATTTGAAATTTCGGATTTTTCGGTTTTTCGGAATTACCTATATTAAAAACTAACTCACCGATTTCAAAAATTCTTTCAAAATCAGATTTTTCGAGGTCAAATACATAGACATGATTATGTTTTAGAATAAAAGTTGTTTTGGTCGAACCTGGCCCATAGTGCAATATGGTGATGAAATAATTTAAGTTTTGACTAAAAAAATTATTAATACTGTTAGATAGTAATTGGGGTTTAACTTGACTTATAGATGAGATAATAAATAAATTTTTTATTATTAAATATTTATTTTTTGCATTTTTTTATTACAAAAAATCAAATTTTCAATTAATTTTCTTACTTGACAAATTACAATAATTGATAAAATTTAAATTTTTATAATTTTAAGTAACGTTTCTAGAATTATTTCCTCTTCATCATAGAAATTATAAGACTTTAAAACGTAATAGATATTTAACTATTAGAAAAGATATAACAGTAACAAAAAAATGACCAAAAGAAAAGGTTACTCAAAATATAAAAAAAAAATTTGATGGTAAAGCCAATGTAGCCGGTGGAAGAGTAAAGACCAAGAAAAAAGAAGAATGAGTTAATTTTAAAATTTAAAATTGAAAACGATAGAAAAGTAGCTTATTAAATGAAATAATAAGTAGTTTTATTTTCATATAAATTAATCACGGTTTTTGATTTTATTAGTTTCTAAATAAAAATATATAATATATTGAATATCATTTAATTATATAATGCCACATAATTTTTCCACATTTTAAATAAATAATTGCCAAACACTGTCAAAATACTGACTAATAACTATATTTTTTGACAAAATAGATTTTTTTAATTTAATTTAATTAATGACTTAATTATGTTAATTATTATATTTCATTTATAAAACTAATATTTTCGATTCAGATCTGAACGAAAAATGTCGCAGGCTGCACCTTTTGCGCCAATTTATACACACTCTGTATAACCGTGCTGAAGTGGTGCCGGCGTAGTACGGTAAATAAAATACGTTCTGGGCTTAGTGCAGATGTGCTAAGAGATTGAAATTTTCCACTCGAGGCAGCTCAAAGCCGTAACAAAACTTAATATCTTAACATTTCTAGTTATTTGAAAATTAATGAGCATTTTAATGCCAATGCTGATGTGAATTTAATACTTGCCGAAATACACTAAAATAGATTTTTCTTCTAAAAGCTTTTAAGTTATTCATCATACAATGTAGATATAATCAAATGTACATTTCAAATTAAAACTATTGTTTTATAGTTTTTTAAAAAAATTGAAGTTTTATAGAGAATGACTTCTCTTATTAAACACTAACATTTTCTGGCAATAAGATAACTTAAATAATTTAATTTTTTTAATTTTTTTTATAAATGTAGTTAAAAAATTCTAAAACGGTTTTGGCAATTTTTAAAAATAAGTACTTCTTCATACAATTAAAGGAGCCATAAACGCATCTAAACCAAATGAAATTTTAAATGAAAATCTTTCTCCAGAGTAAAATATGTAACTTTAAGAGTTTTATTCGGTCATAATTGTAAGAACCTAAACTTAATCTAATAAAATGATAAAAGGTACTTTAAAACATTCTAACAGAAAGTCGAATATGCAGGAAGTGAATTCTTTGGGGCATTTTGTAAACGTAATAACTACAAATCAATTCGAGCATTGTTTGGATAATAAGTCAGCCGTTTTCTTTCTGGAAAATCGGTTGCTATCGGATTCGCAAATCGTAATTTATAGTTTGAAATATTTTGCAAAGCGAGAGGCATATATTTCGCGACTGATACATAAACGTTGACGTATGCTTCGCAATAAATTCATCACGCATACACTTCAGAGAAAAATTTTGATTTACGATTTGCGAGGTCGTAGCCAAAACGTCATGTTTTTCAATATTTAAAAGCAATTGAATTGTTTCGATGGTCATTTTATACACTCGCAGCAATACAACTGTGACAATACAAACAAATGGGGCTTGTGATGTCTAAACTCGACCCTATTTTATTGGAACTTCGATCATAAATCAAGGAAATGTTTTCCAACGACAGTTGCAAGCACTTATTACAGAAAACCGGCAAAAGCCTCTTACAAGTGTACTTAACAACCAATTTCATGTGATTTCAAAAAATTTGCTTGTACTAATTATTTTTCCGAAAGTGTACGTCGTCAATTTCGCCTTTGACTTTTCCTCTGCGAAATGAAATCGAAACCTAATATTAAACTACTGTCTTCTAAGGAGGAAACGTTTTCGATAAGGGAATATACACTTTTACATTTAAATGACAAATGTAGTGCTCTTCCTCTTTTTGTTTTTTTCTTCGTGGTCCTTCGACGACGTCTCTCCCACTTTTCTTTACAAGGAAAACCTCTTCCGACTATAATTAGCAATTTATTTAAATCGGAATGTATTTTATCTCTCGTCTTTGCTAGTTTTGCTTTTGCCAAGGATTCGGGTCCCCCTTTTCCCTAATTTAAATATGAATTATTATACAGAAGGATTTCCATTAAAGATAACTTTGTAAAATATTTACAAAAGGTACAATTATATTAAGCCGCACATTAATCCGGGTGCGTGTATGCGAATTCCGGTAACCAGCACTAAAACGTAACAGGAAAATAAAATTAGAACCCTTTCCGTTTGGAAAATTAACATTTTCGGGAGGTTTACCTCTTGTTGTTTTTTTAGCAGCTAAAGTAGAATGTCTTAATTTTTTGCGAATTTTTTTCAGTTTTTAAATGTTAAATGCTTCCAGGAGTAATTTATGTGGATAACAAATTAAATATTTATTTAATAAAAATTGTGACTGAAATAAAATAACTGTTTGGTGACTCAACAGTAGTACACGGTTAATTTTTTGCTGAGAGTGATAACTTACCAATTAAAGAATTGTTTTTTTTTAATTGCTAAAAATATGATGAGTAAAAAAAAATAATGGAGTGGGCCGAATGTGCAACACGAGCGAAAAGTGGCATACTTCCGATCTGTAGAAAATGTGACGTTTTCACTCAAATGTCCACATATCTCGTATTTACTACATTATTATTTTACTTTTTCGCTATTTTTTAAAAACAGACTACTTCTGATTTTTTTATAGATATTAAGACACTGAAAGTATTATTTCACTGAATACGCTTGTAGTTGGAGATAAAATGAGTATTGTTGTCATTTTATTTAAAATAGGAGAAGTTAAATTTTATTTATTTCGCCATATTAATGTGTCATCAGTTCTTTTTGTAATAAATTACTAAACTATGTATAGCAGTTTCAATATCCCGTGGCACGCGAGTTATACGCGAACTGCGCGAAGGAGGAGCCTAAATTCTACGGAAGGGCAACTTTGGTAAATATCGGACAAAATCGACATAAGAAATGCCATGCCAAAAGCATCAGATGTGGACGCTTAATATTTTGTCATTTTTAATTACTTTTAGCTTTAAAAAAAAATAATGTAGAGTCTTGAAACAGATTGATTCTGTACATAAACAATCCACCAAAAACGAATACTTATAACTAAATAACAACAACCATAAAATATAACAAGGACAGCACTTTCAAACCGTTTTTAATTTTACTACTTATAACATTTTTAATAAAAACAGTAAGTAATCTAAAACAGGTTATTAAAATTATTAATATAATATTAACTATCCCTATTCTAATGTAAGACATCACAGATTAGGTGGGATTAGGATAGATCCCTCCTTTGTTTTCTAACATTTGAAAACCATAGGTGAAAAACAAACATGCACAAAAATTTTCACCTAGACTCACTTTTACGAGGTCTAAAAAAAGAAGTTTTTTATTATTCAGTAATTTACACTAATAAAAAAATAAATATTAAATCTATTTGTGTACAGTCAGCCTAAGAAGTAATCAGCATCTTAAAAACAGTACATACCGTAATCGAGCTATTCCAAGAGACAAGTTTTAGTTAAAAATAGTGTTTAAGGAGATCTATGACGGCTTTTATAAGTACAACAAATAATTTTTTTTATTAATTGTTTAAAAATAGCACGGTTACTGTAGGTGCTGTTCTAGGGTGTTGAATACTTCTAAGGCTGACTGTACCTGTAATAAAATGATTTACCTAATATTCAATTCATATGTTACGGTTGTTTTTTAATTATTTCAAACTTTTTAAATAATATTTAACACTAATTTTAATAAAAGTAAAGCCCTGTAAGGTTTGTATTGCTTAATGGTATATATATTTTTAATTTTTGTTAAAAAAAAAATATATGTAAGAACATGTATAAGAGAAACCTATTCACCCGCCTCTGGTGACCTTTCGATTATATGTTCTTGCGCAGACTATAGTTTTGCTGTGCGCATAGGTTTATGTCTTACCAACAAGAACAAAAGATTTCGGGCTAAGTTACATATATGTATCCTACCTAATCTGTAAACAGATCTCAACCAGTACTAGCGACATAAAAATAAATTAGTATGGCGCCATATTCAAAATGTCGTCAATCTTAAATAACAACTCTCTATTGCATATCAATCCCCGTGTTAATGTTTTTTGAGCTTTGTTGTCTAATTTTTAATATAATTCACATTTAAATTTTAATACTTATTGATCTAGTAGACTACTTTTTCTTCTTTATAAATGTTTTTTATCTTTAATGGAAACACTAATAAATTGGGATAAGAATTTGGGGCTGTGGTTTTTAGATACGAAGTTTATTTACTAATTACCATGTATCAAAAGAGTATGTAGCAAAAAAAGTAAATTCTCGGAAATTTAACTTTTTACTAATTAGATAAATTCCCGTAATATAAAAATCCTTTTAAGAAATGTACATTTTTAAATTTATATGATACCTTTACATAACACTGGTCGACACGAAATTTGTCTTAGATAAAAGGGTATGAAATTTCGATAAATTTAGCGATAGTTAGACCAAAAAATATAATATGGCCTGAAAAAGTTTGCTTTTGTATGCAGGAGAACGGTTGATCAATATTTTAGAAAATCCATAGTTTCAATTTTTATTTATTGATAAATCGGAACAAATATATTTATATATAAATTATTATCAACTTTTACTATCATACCAAATTACAAAATAGTGAAAAAAAATATATAAAAGTGAACTTTATTACTTTTTTTCATGTTTATAAGTACTTTCTCTCAGTAAATCCCAAATATAGTCCCCCATTTTACTTTCTCACCTCGATATCAACCTAAAGTAAATAAGTATAAAAATAAACATTTATTTGTATAATAAACATATACTTCTTGGATTTAAGACTTTCGCGGTTATTAATAATAAAATTAAAACACTTACAAGAATTGATGATGAACCCTATGGAGCTGGCACTAGCACTGTCACTAACTCTAACCCGATTTCCGACACCAACACTAGTTAAAGCCATCGGATGGATGCCGCGTCTTTTCCTAGCAATATGCCGACGTTTCGCAAACGTCTCAGTTTGCATCTTCAGGGCTGGATGCTTTGATACGTTTGGGAAACGTCGCCATATTGCTACGAAAAGATGCGGCATCTATCCGGTAGCTTTAACTAGTGTTGGTGCAGTAAATCGGATTAGTGTTAGTAACAGTGCTAGTGCCAGCTCGATAGGGCCCATCATCGATTCTGGTAAGTGTTTTAAACCAATCTTTTTTTACAAAAAATTGTTTACTTTCTAAACATCTTTTGCAATTAATGCAAGCAACATGTGGGGCCAAGGGTTTGTATAGATTCCGAACAGGACATTGGAAATAAACTTCGTATGCTTCACAAAGGTTTGAACATGCATTTAAATAAAATTTTGTATCTCGTACTTTAATAAATATACCACATATATAACAAAATGCATCAGCTTCATATTTACACTTTCTAGACGACATTTTAACCTCTTTGAGTCTTTTACAAAACACTAAATGGTTATTTATCATTAAAGTGGCATCTGTAGACGATGTGCGACACTCACGACCTCTTTATTTTTTCGCGGTATTTTTAAAAATACCAGAACTAGTTAATACTTTTTATTTTATATACGATATCACAAAAAAAAGTATTATTATTATAACTCCCACAAAAGCAAACTTTTTAAAAAATATGGGTGTTTTTCCTTTATTTTAGGCCATAATAAATAAAAAAATCATAAAATAAATTTTAGGACAAAGAAAAAATTTGTTTTTGTCGAGCTGTGTAATTTACAATATTGATACGGAAGGAGACGAACACCTTAAAATTATAAATGTAATCAATAATTTTATATTGAAACTATGCTTCATAAAAATTTCAGTTTATTTCCAACAAAACTTAAAACAAAGCCTTGTTTTTTTCATTGCCTAAAATAACCTATAAAATCACTTTTTTGACTTATTGCGTTCCCAATTTTCCTATTCATCGACCCTTAAATTGAAGATAAAAAAAACCTTTTTAACAAAAAAAATGTAAGATATTCTAAGTGTAGAAATTTAGTTTTTCTCCCAATTTTTGGATCAATAGATGTTCAAATTATACAAACTTTAATTTTGTTCTAAAACATTTTTTTTATTACGATCTAAACTTTTTGAATTTGGCACCGCAGTTGTTAGTGTATTTCTTAGTTTGAATGTAGTTAAATTTTAAGAATTTGGTAACCCCTATCCAGTCGATTTTATTCATTACTACCACCATAAGAATAAATTAGTATGGCGCCAAATTTAAAATATCCCCCAATCTTACAAAATCGCCCTGTGTGTACTTATTATGAATAAGAAAACATGTTACTCAAATATAAATTGTTTCTGTGCTGTGTTTACAACCTCCATTGACCGCTATTATATGAAATGGCCTTGCTTATTAAATTTAAAAACTGTTTCTAACAATTTTTTCTCTTTGTTACAGGTGAGTAAATTTGGATATTTCTTAATTTTCTACAATTTATGTAAGTAATTTTATACTCATCTATTTATATTTTAAATTTAATTTAAAAATTTGCCACACCAAAAGTTCTAGCTTTCTGAACGAGTAAGCACCCTAGCATTTAACAAGGGGTGACAATTTTTACAACAAAATTTACATATCGTAAACGATACTGTGGTAGGGACTTATTCTCATATCTAAAATTTAATTTTTATTTTAAAATGCAAAAGTCAAAACAATACTTATGCAGATGAGAAAATAGAAATTCTGCCGCCAAGCGACAAATATTATTTTTAAAAATTTAAAAATGCCAAAATATAATTTTATTTAAATGTCAAATAATTTCATTTAGAAAAAGAGAAAGTCAACTTCTGATAGTAAATCTCTGACAGAAGCCACCAATTTTTTTATTAAATTGACACTCAGAACATTAATAAAATGTACATAGTTGCGTCGGGAAGATCAGTTATAAAAAAAGAAAGAAAAGTCCTCGAAGGAAATACTATCTCCAGCAATCAACATTTCGGCTATCGATTTCATATTAAAAGAAACACACTAGGGCTTCTCAACACATTGCAACAAATTCTCAGATAAAACCCAAGTCCCTTTTCCTACCCTCATTAGTTGAGTTTATTTTTGTCTCTTCCTCATTCTTCTTTTTAAGAGAAACGATTCGACCGACAGACCGACTCAGCGAGATGTTGTCATTTATTCGATGGTTTTTCTTAGGAGTCCTTTGTGTCTTTTTCTTACTTTTACCGAATTAAATGCATTAACGTATGTCGTTGCTTTGAGGGCTATCGATTCACCCTTTTCGAACGTTTCGAGGGTTTTTCTCGACGAAAGCTGTAATTAGGGTGTCTTATACGTTTTTAATGCTTTTGGAATTCGAGGATTTATTTATCCATTCTCTTTTATTTTATTTTTATTTTTTTCTTGAGGGTCGGCTATAGAATTTTTCATCAATTAAAATCAGTTAGGGCATTCGTTAAACTTAGGTCGTAGGTTTTTATTGTTGCTAAAATACTTATTTCTATTAGAGCATTTGCTTCAGAATTTTTGTCTAGATTAATGTAGTGTCTGTAATGAATAAGAACGATGGCAACAGCTAGAACCAAATTTATGTTTTGAAAGGCTCTAAACTGAAACACCACTAGGGAGTCATTAGGTGAATAATGTTATTTACAAAATAATTAATTACACATATAGCTAAAATATTATAGCAAGCTCGTATGTTGTTCCTCGCTAATTATAATACATATACTTATATACAAATCAGTAGCGGATCGTTGAATAAGATAACCGATATGGCATCCTTTAAAATACCAGGGTTTTTTTTAAAACATGAATCAAAAGGATAAAAATTATCTTTTAAATTGATGTAGGTACTTGTTTTTATTTGCTAATATGGCTACTACACTAAGCCAGTGCTTCCCAACTTCTTTGTGGTCTTTATCTGCCTTTATGGACAAAAATTAATCACGATCGACCACTTGCGAATATATTGGGTTGGCAAGATAGTAAGTTCCGTTTTCACAAATCGGTGGCGTTTCAAGTTTTTTAAATCACTTTGGCCATTTGACAGTTGACAGCCATAATTGAAGCAAATCGTCATATAACTGTGTGGGAGATTGCAGAGAGGTTAAATGTATCAGACACAACAATCAAAACCATTTAAAATGTCTTGGGCTTGTTAAAAAAATTGATATTTATGTTACAGAAGAATTGAAAGAGATTAATTTAACACAATGAATAAGTGTTTGTGATATATATGTATGTCAAACAAAACGCGATAAATTCTTTTTTAAAGCAAATCATCAAGTGGTGGTAAAAAACGGGTTGTCTATTAATCAATAATGATCATGGTCTAAGCGTGATGAACCAGCACAAGCCATGTCAAAAGGTAAATGGCGTCAAAAAAAAGATCATGATTTCAGTTTAGTGGCATAAAGTTATTGTGTAGTTTCACCTACTTCCAAGAAACAAAACGGTCAATTCGGTTGTTTACTGTCGACAACTGATAAAACTAGAGAAAGCAATCAAAGATAAATGGACCGAATTGGCTAATCGTAGAGGGCATTATGTTCTGTCATGACAACGTTCGACCTCACTCATATTTAGTAACCCGTCAAATACTTTTGGAGCTTGGTTTGAAACTGATGTCACATCCACCATATAGCCCTGACTTTGCACCGTCAGATTACTGTACATTACGATTTTTTCAAAATTCATAAAGGCTGCGATCTAAAAAAGTGCTGCTTTTTTTTTGAAGCAGCGAATAGTTAAACCAATTATAATTGCGTTCTGGATCAAGTTAAATCTGCCAGGAACAACATAAAATTATTTGCTTTATATGTAGGTATTATTTATTAAATTTAATAAAAAAATTGAAAATTACAAAAGCACTTTACAATATTCGGAAACGTGATGAATAAAATTCAATATTAATATTCCTAACAAAATGTTTTATATTTTTATTTTTGCTTATGCGCCATCTATCAGAATATAGTCAAAGTTAATGTTGAGAGAACATAACCTAACAATGATCATTTATAGTGGCTCGCCAGTTCCATTCCCAAATTGTTATAAGATAATTGTCCATAATAGTTTTGCAAGAATTGGTACATAAAAGATGCCGCTATAGAGTAACATATTTTTAATTGAATAATTTTTTTTATTTTAAGCAAAATTATAGTTTAAATAGTTAACTTGTTTACTCCTTAATGTATATTTAATTTCAGCTATTTTGCAATTTTTTTTAGAATGTGTTATCAATTTTGAACAAAACAAAATAAGTCATCCTATAGTTCTATCTTTCGCTGGACTAATCCTATTTTTTTTGTAATACAATTAGTTGTCCGAAAAAGATGAGAAACAACAAAAGGTCTAAATTCTCATCGATTATAGGCAACCCATTTTTATGTATCAATTCCTGCAAAACTATTACTGACAGGTATCTTATAACAATTTCGGAATGGAACTGGCGAACCTCTATAAATGTTAGTTGTTGGGTTATGTTCTCTTAACATTTACTTGGACTATTCTGATAGAGATATAAACTATAGCACCAAAATCAAAACATCCTCAGTTTTAAAAAAAAATCAGCCTTTTTAAATTTTAAATTGAAGCATGTAGTAATATTATTTTATCATTTGTATGCGTAGTAAATCTATAACTCATTTTTTTTATCTCTCATTTTCTCCGATGAACAACCAAAATTCGATTTAAGAGTTTGATTACATTTAATGTTTAGAAACACAAATCTATCTCTTATTTATTGTGCTTTAATAAGGTTTTTGATGTTAATTAAATTAGATCTAACAGTTAATCTAGTTTTAGTGTTAGCGAAAGTTACCGAAGACGTAATAGTATTAATTAATGAAGAATGCTAAGTGTATACGAAATTTATTAATTAAAATTTGGTAGGCGATAGAAAAAATTGATTAATTTGTATATTAAGATGAAAGTGGCTAATTAATCACGTTTTTTGGCAGGAATCCTGCAAGATAGATAGGACTAAGATTTAGTTAGACAGAATCCTTTAAGAACATGCAATTAGTGAGTCAAACAATGCTGTCAAGTATATACGTTCTTTGTATGTATAATAAACGAACAGACTAATTACAAAACTTAATTAATTAAGTAGATCATAAACGTTACAAGAAGCGCTAAAGTACTCTCTGTTTCAAAGGTGTATTTCCTACTCAAAAAAGTTCTTTCGCGCTCAAAATTATGCAACAATTTTCACTCAATTTTAGTTTCAACTTTAAAAAACGTTAGGAATTTTCATAGTAATTTACACTTCCCTCGATCAACTTAAAATCGTCATATTGCTTTTATTTTTTTGACACATTATAAAGAGCAAAATGTAGTTTTAAGTATTAATTAGAGACGTTATGGCGTTATTTCGTCTTTAGGGAAAAGTTTTGGCGAACTTGTCCAATAGATAACATCGTGCAAATCCAAAATTAGAGTTGGCATGGGATTAACGCAATTCAGGAACTGTTCTAACCGAAACTTATGCGACATTTCGAAAATCTCATAATCCCTTTAATGTCTGAACAAGGTAGGAAACGTTATATAATGCAAATCTCACCGCAACGCAATAAAATTGCACTCGAAAGTGCATGGCTGTTATCCTTTGGGGAATTAAAGGATCGAATTGCAACGGCGAACGCCATTCGCTCTATATGTATATTCCTATTAAAAACTCGGGATTTATCTTTCTTATTATTATTACAAAATCTTTTTAGTTTTATCATTGAATCAAGCCAATTATATCGACTGTGATGTTTGCCTCGTTGTCTTTCTTCCTGAAAGCACTGCATCATTATATTGCAATATCGAAATGTGTTGGCAATAAATTACGATATTATCAAATATTTTGAAATCCATGTATGCTACATTTACATACTAAAAAGTGCTATTGTACATAGTATATTATATTTTGTAAAAAGTTGTAATATGCACTGTTACTTTTCTTTAAATTATCCTGAACAATGAACATTTATTGAGCTTTACATTGAAACAACACTTTCGTTTAAAGAATGACCGGGTGTAGTCTAGTGAATGACTGATTAATTGATTCAGTTATTAGAAATGACTAATTCCTAAAATTTTGTAAAATTAAACACTAGGTTTAGATGTACCTTCGTATAGCTTATTAATTAAACTTTCTTTTGGTATTCTATAAATCATAGGCTTTGTAGGCGCTTAGGAAGTTACGTATAACCTTTTTAATTGCATCCTTCAAAGATTCAAACTGTATTTAAATCCTGCAAACTGCAATATAAATTTAATTATTTTAACTAAACACTTATTTATTACTTTTATTTCTTCCATTTAACTGAAAAAGGACACAGACAGGATTACATAAGTAAATATATCATGGATATAAATTAATTGTTATAAATTTTGAACTTAAGGCTTTCGCGGTTATTAATAATAAAATTAAAACACTTACCAGAATCGATGATGGATCCTCTGGAGCTGGCACTAGCACTAACCTGATTACCGACTCCAACACTAGTTAAGGCTTCCGGATGGATGCCGCGTCTTATTGTAGCAAAACGCCGACGTTTCGCAAACGTTTCAGTTTGCATCTTCAGGGTTGGATGCTCTGATACTAAAGCACCCTTTGATCAAGGGGTCCTTATATACCCATGCTCATGTCATGGAACAATGCACACAGAGTTATTCAACCATAACCTCAAAATCATCAAAAAAAATTTGGGGAGGGTAGTGCGCCAAATAGGATTAATTTGGAAACCTCGGTCTCTATTGAGATTGTTAGGATTCTTACCTATCTCAATGCCTTCACGATATTTCCTTGAAAAGTATCCTTTCACAGTTGCCAGTTTTTCGGCCTTGTCATATAGAATTGGATGTCCAGTTTCAGACCAATGTTCTGCCAAAGTAGATTGTGAAAAATTACGATATTTGACGCACCGTTGGTGTTCTTTAATTCTAGTGCTTATGTTCCTCCCGGTCTCTCCTATGTACACTTTTCCACACGAGCACAGAATTTTATAAATCCCGGATGTATCAAGAGTAGGTTTTTTGTCCTTAGGGTTCGGAAAAATCTGAGAGATTTTCTTCTGAGGTCTGAAAATAACCTTGATACTGTGTTTCCTAAGGACTCTACTGATACGGTCGGAGGTACCCTGAAGATACGGAAGAAACACCATCTTTGTCGTTTCGTTTACTGGCAACTCAGCGTTGCTTTGATCCGAGCCTAGTTTGGTTTTAAAACGTTTTATGGTTTAATTGTTATAAACATTATTTCTCGTAACGGTCATTCACTGGTAGGTGATCACATACTGGACGTTTTACCTTATCTGTATTTCACGACTTCTGCGTACGTTAACCCCAAAAACACAAAAATGACACTGATCGCACCTTCTTTTATACTGATTAGTATCATTTTTTTTAAATATAGCTTAGCACTAATCGACTAACATATTTTTATGTCAAAAACCTTGTCACTTCTCGTCATAGAACGTGATGGTACGTTCACCATGATCATCACTTACGCTCTCCAGGTTTTCAGGAAAAAAATCGGATGCGAGTGTAAAATATGAATTTTTAAAAACATTTTGTGGTAATTTTTCAATAAATTGAAAATAATTTCTTCATAATGCTCTGTTTTATCATTGCCCAAGAAATGTTGCACTATTGCTTCAAAAGAATACCAAGCACCATTTTCGACACTAGCTAAGTTACGGTCAAAATTTTCATATTTTATTATATTTTTCATTTGGAGACCCACAAAGAGACATTCTTTGAGTTTGACAGCAGGAATATTAGGAAAAAATTAAAACCAAATCCATTTTTGTTGTGCTTTTACAACATTAATCATTAATCCTAGTTTTTCCTAATTTCCTAATTTTTCGAATCAATCAAAAGGTTGTCTTTAACATTCATTTTGTTAGACATAATTTACACTCTCTTTTTAGTTATTTTAACAAAACAGTAACGAATGACAACCTAAACACCACGGACAAGATTGCTTAAAAACTACTTACAGGTATGTATATTAAAAAAAATTGATATATGTTGACATATATTTTAATGACAAGAGAGTAGATAGAAAACAAATTCAGTATAAATTATCTTTCGGTAAAAGACAAAAGTTTTTGTAAAATAGTTTAATTTTTCTGAAGAATTTTAAAACAAGCTGACCTCAGCCGTAGGAACTGAAGAAAAAGAAATCTTTTTACTTTGAAGATATGAGACCAACAATAAGATTACTGTTATATCCGCACAATTTAGAATTATTCATAACTAATATTTGTAAACTAAATAGAAAAATTTTGGATTTGGTATGAAGAAACATTTAAAAAACAATTTCATGAAAGTATCGAAAATACAAGCAATAGATATAAATAAAAAGGTAGATATTGAAACCTTCATAACATTAAATTGTAAGTGTCTAAATATTTGGTAAAAGGCACCCTAACACGCCCCCTTATATTCGCAAAAATGGATACAGTAATGTTCGGAGATCTAAAATAGAATTCTCGAGTGTATAGTTATGTGCTACGACCACAGAATTCAGGGATTCGCCCTTCATCCAGGAAATAAGGGAATTGGAGCCGGGGGAAATGGCTTATGGATAAGGAATAGTAAGGACACCCCTAGATAACCCTTCAGGTACCCTCTTTGAGACTGTAAAAGGCTTACGATTATTACTATTTCAAATATACGACCAGCAGCCTACAAAAATACAGAAATGGATTAAAGTGGGCGTTTGCTGCATTCTTATGCTTCTGTATCCTTTCCCTCGGGACTTGTAATTTTTCTACCTTTTTTTTTCGCTGACTCTTTTACGTTCTTGGATAACTTAAGAGCTGATTAGGGATTTAACTTGTTGGAAATTTATCCATGTAGAAGGATTTATTTTTAATCTCGATGCAAGGGGAGGGAAGAGTGAGAGAGCTGTACCCGTCAAACAGCACACCCCCGGGATTTAAAGATAGGTTGTCGATAGTTGAAAAGATGAGGTGCCGATTTGTCCAGTCTCTTGGGCTTTTTCTTCTATTGCCGGACTTTTCCCCAATAGGTTTGCTTTCGATAACGCCAATAAGATACGTTTTCAATTTGTGAAAAAATTTTCCACTTTTCTTATTATTAAAACTTTTTCAAACACCAGAAAACAACCTCTTGCCCCGACTATACAATACAAATTTTCAAATAATATTACCAAAGTGATCTTTGGCGTAACTAATTTAAATATTCTATAACCACGTGTTATGTTCCGCATCTTGCGTTTATGGATAGTTCGACCACTGGTTTCCAATTTATGTTATTGCGACTCCTTCAAAAAAATGTAGTCTTAGCGCCTCACCACTATAGACCTATTCCCCGATTTACACGGTAACACGTGTAGATCCAAATCATAATTTTTTGTATGCGAAACCGTTTAATACTAAAACAAAGCAAAATATACAAAAATGAATGTAAACAAATTTAATAAATACGATGATTTTCACATTTAAGCAAAAAGTGGCACATTTCCGAGCGAGGGAAGGAAGTAAAACGCGACGCGGAGCGGCGCGCTTCATTTTCCCGAGATCGAAATGTGCCACTTTGAGCTCGAATGTGTACCGTCGGTTTTAAGCATGATTCACAATAATTAATTTACTTTCTTAGACTACTGACTTCAACTGACCACTTTACATTAGCTGTGCGCGCACAACTTTCGTTGCCTGCTAAAATTTTACTCCCAACGTGCCAAAAATTATTTATTTCAAAAAATTTAACATTTTAAAAGCCGAACAATTACAGTTGAAGTGTAATGTGAACAAAAAAACAGATTTAACGACAAATTTGCAAAAAACACTTTGCTCATGTATGTTAGTTGGGAAAAACTTCTCCATCCTTTTACTTCTGAAAAACTTCCTCCTTTGGATTATCAGTTATTCCGATGAAACACGGATTTCCATGAGACATTTGAAACCGACCTGAAAGTTGTTTCTTTGATAAGCCTGCTGACTTGTTTGCGAATGGCGCAGAAAACTTATCGAAGCGTTAGAAAAATGTTCTGATTCATATGGGATATACATATATATTTGTACTTGATTATGTTAGGATCTTATTGAGTTTATTATTTCTTCAAAACCCACTTCGAAAAATTACATTACATATAGGATGAGCCAATATATGCTCATCTACGAGCGATCGCTTTCTTTTAAGCCTCGCAACACAGAACGAGTTGTTGGATGCAATATAAGGTAAAGGGCCCAGTTTCTGACACTTTAAGAGTGACAGCTGAGGTTATAACAGGATAACTTATAAAAAATTTAATTTAAATAATGAATTTTTTTTTCATATATAAGTTCACAATTTCTAGAAAAGGTCATATGCGTAAAATAATTATTTGAAGCAGATTAATAATTTAAATTAATGTTTTAAAAAATAATATTTGAATCCCAGTTTCTGACACTTACAATTTGTATTGCTGTAGTTTCTGACACTGGCATCTGCTTAGTTTCTGACACTCTATATGTCAAAATTATTCTTCATTTATTAGGTTATACACTGATAAAAAAAGTATCTTCATTCAAGAAAAATATTCTTGATCCAAGAAAATTATTTTGAAGAGAACTAGTTGTCTTGCTTCAAGAATTTCTTGTCTTGAATCCATGTTTCTTGGATGGAGAGATCGAATCACTCCGATCGATAACATTTTTACTTGGTTCAAGACTATATTATCTTCGATCGCTACAAGTGAATTCTTCCTTCAAAAATTATTTATTATTGATTCAAGAACAATTTTTTTTATTTAGAATGTTATAAGTTTAAGTCAGAAAAAAACTTAGAATTAAAGAAATTTTTGTTTCATTGTATGCCGAAAAATATTTATACCTTATATTTTATTAATACAGTCGGTAACATCTTGAACCAATGTTACCGTCTATCTTAATCCAAGAGAAAGAAATTCTTGGGCGAAGTTGTATATATCTTATTTGAAAACAACCAAGTTCCTTGATTCAAGAATCAATTTCTTAAGTTAAGAGAATTGAACTACTTAAAACATGAATGACATTTTGAAGAAAACATTTTTCTTGAATCAAGTCATTTTTTTTATCTGTGTACACTAACAAATTTAAATTTATTATAATCAAACATAATTTGTTATAATGTATCATTTATTATAAATAAAATGTTAATTTTTTCAACATAAAACTAATTAAAATAATAAAATAAAATATTATAAAAACAAATACGTAAACATCACATAGGTTAAAATTTGAGTGTCAATAACATTGATCCTAGTTATTGACACTCTTATTTTAATAATAAAATATAATTTACTATGATGTTTTAATATTTAAAAATAAAAAGTAGTTAATTATTAATCGAACCATATATTTTTTATAATATTTTTATACTTACATGATGATTAATTCACTAATTCAATAGTCGAACGCTCTTCCGTCAATTGCTTAGACTATAACCAAAAAATGGCTTTCACAGTCACTCTGGGCTTAAATATTATTTTATATTAAGTGAGGTTTTTTTTTTGTAACTGATATCATCATCAAATAGAAACACGATGAATTTATTTTAATTTTGAAAAAATTAATTTATCAATTCGAAGTAATTTTCTTTTTATTAATTCAAAGTAAAGTTGAAAGTGTCAGAAACCGGGTCTGTGTCAATAACTGGGTCTTTTACCTTAGTCCTATAAAACAGATCACAAACGTACGTATTGTGGAAGAGAGAAGTGCGAAAGTACGGGCTTTCGACACACATGCAGAAAAAAACGACGAAACTATACTCTATTCTGACATGGGGAAATCGACCACTTTACTACCGCCGCACGGCGCTCAGAAATCAACCTTTCACAGCGGATATCAAAAGAAAGATCATATAAAATAGAACGGACGGCAATATCGTTTATGATCACTCCAAATAATAGAAAACTACAGAATAAAAAATAATAAAACTACAATACAATTTTTTCAAACTTTTAATGTGGCTACTAAAGTCACATTAAATTAACATTTAAACGTTATTGAATCCACACTATTAGAAACAAAAGTTGCTTATGTATGTTTATAGGTACATACATCACTTTGTATATGAAAACTAAACATACAATATTATTTAAATTTTTGAATAATGCACCCAGCTTCAAACGGCACACACGAATTTCCTCCTTACAATTAAACAATAAACCAACAGTTAAATGTTAAAGGGGTCTACGAACTCGGCAATGGAGGGCGGCAACAAAGATACATGTATGCAAAAGGGCATTCAAATTTACCTTGCGTTCAGAATTACTCAATTTTACTGCGGCATCAAAGTACCGAAAAATTGAGAGGCAAATAATACAGAACTAATTTTAAATTTTTTTCTTTTTTTCTTAGGGATTATTTATAAATTTGTTTAGTTTTATACTTGTGGAACCAACGCTACACAGCGTTGGCCCAACAATACTCTCTTGCTGGTGATCCTTTCCTTATTAACCCCATGCCGTTCCGAAATCCTATAATTATACCTTAACTCCAAAACCAATTCCCTTCTAAGTGCTTTAATCCCTTTTCATTCTTTCTCTCCTGGGAACGCAGTTTGGCGGTCACCACCTACTGTGGGTGATACCGTTAGGCTGCAAACTCAACCATCCAAGCATGCACATCCTTTTATCCTATTTACAATCACTTTTGTATAAATATCCCGTTTTCTGTCCCGAAATCATCAGTCATCAGTCATCTTAGCTCGACGAACCGCCGCACATCTTTTGCTCCGCCATTCGACATCAACTACAGATCCTTCGCCTCCGACACCAGGTCTCCGTCGACGATAGCTGCACCAGCCGACTCACCGCGCCCACAGCTACACCACCACGACGCAACATCTCCGACGATCCCCGTGTAAATAATTTCTACTCCCTTTGTAAATAAATCCAAAATAAAAAGTGGTAACACGCCACAAATTCGGGACCCGACGTGATCAAAAGGAAGCCCGACGTGATCAAAGGAGCCCGACGTGATCAAAGGAAGCCCGACGTGATCGACGACGCAACATGACAACGCCGCAAGAAACATCCGGAACGCCATCGTTGCTTCCAGGTTTTCCCGCTCTCGACAGAATCTCCATGCGGATACCACCCTTCTGGGCCGACGACCCAGAGACGTGGTTTGCACAAATAGAGAACCAATTCATACTCGCCGGAATCGTCCAAGAGGATACCAAGTTCAACTACATCGCCGGACACCTGGACCAACGATATGCTGCAGAAGTGAGGGACATCCTTACAAATCCTCCCGCGACGCAAAAATATCAGAAACTAAAAGGAGAGCTCATAAGGCGACTCAGCGAGTCGCAGGAAAACAAGCTTCGTAGGCTACTCGAACACGAGTGTATGGGCGATCGCAAACCGTCACAATTTCTGAGACACCTGCGAACATTAGCCGGCACAATAGTGCCCGACGACGTATTGCGACCCCTCTGGCTCGGACGACTCCCAGCATCAAGCCAAGCTATCCTCGCGACGCAGAAGAAAACCGAACTCGACGACCTAGCAAATCTAGCGGACGCCATCTCCGAAACTACGACCCACACCAGAATCGCCGAGGTGCAGAAGGACCCTTTGGAAGAGGCAGTAGCGAGGCTAACGACGTTGTTCACCACGCAAATAGCCGGGGTGACAACGGCGTTGAGAGCCGAAATTGCCGCAGCAACCAGTCACCAGGAGCACCGACGACCATTCAACCGGTCACGCTCACGGGGACACTCCCGCAGCTCTTCGAGAACCAAATCCAACGACGAAAAAGGCGTGTGCTGGTACCATCGAAGATTCGGCAAAGAAGCCCGTAGATGCACAACCCCGTGCACGCACGCGGGAAACGAGAAAGCGGATCGTTAATGGCGGCAGACGAATCCAGCACCCAAACACGTCGCCTCTTCGTTACGGACAAAGCCACAAAATCAAATTCCTTGTGGACACCGGAGCGGACCTATGCGTCATCCCAGTCAAGCACGTACGGGGCGTCGCGATAAAGTTCCATATGAACTTTACGCGGCGAACGGAACCAGCATCGCGACATACGGTTTCGAAACCCTCCACCTCAACCTGGGCCTGCGACGCGAATTCACGTGGCGATTCGTGGTGGCGGACGTCTCAAAGCCCATAATTGGCGCGGATCTGCTAGCAAACTTCGGTTTGTTGGTTGACATCCGCAACCAACGCCTCGTCGACGGCGTCACAAGCCTGACGGCAACAGGTCAGGTGGCAGAATGCAACGCCGAGTGGTTGCACATTCGAGCGCTGTCGGGGACCTCACCGTACCACATGTTACTTCGACAATACCCGGAGGTAACACAGCCCAGTGGAAACCAAGGGAGCACGAAACACGCTACCAAACACCACATAGTTACCACTCCTGGACCACCGGTGGCGCAAAACCTCGACGACTTGCGCCGGAACGTCTAAAGGACGCCAAAAAGGTGTTCGCAGAGATGATGCAGCAAGGCATCATCCGCCCATCGCAGAGCCCATGGTCTACGCCATTACACATGGTCCCTAAAAAGGACAGCGAGTGGAGGCCATGCGGTGATTACCGCGCACTTAACGCCCGCACGTGTCCAGATCAATACCCGGTTAGGCACATCCAGGATTTTTCCCAAGCCTTGCACGGATGCAAAGTCTTTTCAACAATCGACTTAGTACGAGCGTTTCACCAGATTCCCGTAGCCGAGGAAGATATTCCAAAGACAGCCATAACAACACCTTTTGGACTCTTCGAATTCAACTACATGACGTTCGGACTACGAAACGCAGCTCAGACTTTTCAGCGCTTCATAGACGAAGTGCTCCAAGGTCTGGAGTTTTGTTTTGCCTATATTGATGACATACTCGTAGCTTCAGCCTCTGTTGAAGAACATCTTCAGCACCTGCAGATCATTTTCGAGCGTCTGAAGTCGTACGGCGTTGTTGTCAATCCAGGAAAATGCACATTTGGCCAACAAAATGTAAAATTCTTGGGATACCTAGTATCTACCGAAGGCACGAGACCGCTACCAGAGAAAGTCGAGGCAATTCAAGCATTCCCACGGCCCGACACCGTAAAGAAACTGCGACAGTTCTTGGGTATGGTGAATTTCTTCCGGAGATTCATACCCAAGGCGGCTTCAGTCCAAGCACCCTCAACGACCTTCTGCAGGGGAACGTAAAAGGAAAAACACCAGTAAAATGGACACCTGAAGCAGAACGCGCTTTCGAACAAACTCGAGAATGCCTGGCAAATGCGACCCTACTCGCACACCCGGAGCCAAACGTACCGCTAGCCATCTTTAGCGATGCTTCCGACTTTGCAGTAGGAGCGTCCCTGCAACAATTGGTAGACAACAATTGGCAACCCCTCGATTTCTTTTCGAAAAATTGAACCCAGCAGAGACCAAATACGCAGCATACGACCGCGAACTATTAGCCATCTATCTGGCAATAAAACATTTTAGGCACATGGTTGAAGCCCGTAACTTTTCGGTTTACACGGATCATAAACCAATAACCTACGCTTTCCGAAAGAAGCCACAGTCGTGTTCACCACGTCAAGCTCGACATCTCGACTTTGTGAAAAAATTTTCCACTTTTCTTATTATTAAAACTTTTTCAAACACCAGAAAACAACCTCTTGCCCCGACTATACAATACAAATTTTCAAATAATATTACCAAAGTGATCTTTGGCGTAACTAATTTAAATATTCTATAACCACGTGTTATGTTCCGCATCTTGCGTTTATGGATAGTTCGACCACTGGTTTCCAATTTATGTTATTGCGACTCCTTCAAAAAAATGTAGTCTTAGCGCCTCACCACTATAGACCTATTCCCCGATTTACACGGTAACACGTGTAGATCCAAATCATAATTTTTTGTATGCGAAACCGTTTAATACTAAAACAAAGCAAAATATACAAAAATGAATGTAAACAAATTTAATAAATACGATGATTTTCACATTTAAGCAAAAAGTGGCACATTTCCGAGCGAGGGAAGGAAGTAAAACGCGACGCGGAGCGGCGCGCTTCATTTTCCGAGATCGAAATGTGCCACTGAGCTCGAATGTGTACCGTCGGTTTTAAGCATGATTCACAATAATTAATTTACTTTCTTAGACTACTGACTTCAACTGACCACTTTACATTAGCTGTGCGCGCACAACTTTCGTTGCCTGCTAAAATTTTACTCCCAACGTGCCAAAAATTATTTATTTCAAAAAATTTAACATTTTAAAAGCCGAACAATTACAGTTGAAGTGTAATGTGAACAAAAAAACAGATTTAACGACAAATTTGCAAAAAACACTTTGCTCATGTATGTTAGTTGGGAAAAACTTCTCCATCCTTTTACTTCTGAAAAACTTCCTCCTTTGGATTATCAGTTATTCCGATGAAACACGGATTTCCATGAGACATTTGAAACCGACCTGAAAGTTGTTTCTTTGATAAGCCTGCTGACTTGTTTGCGAATGGCGCAGAAAACTTATCGAAGCGTTAGAAAAATGTTCTGATTCATATGGGATATACATATATATTTGTACTTGATTATGTTAGGATCTTATTGAGTTTATTATTTCTTCAAAACCCACTTCGAAAAATTACATTACATATAGGATGAGCCAATATATGCTCATCTACGAGCGATCGCTTTCTTTTAAGCCTCGCAACACAGAACGAGTTGTTGGATGCAATATAAGGTAAAGGGCCCAGTTTCTGACACTTTAAGAGTGGCAGCTGAGGTTATAACAGGATAACTTATAAAAAATTTAATTTAAATAATGAATTTTTTTTTCATATATAAGTTCACAATTTCTAGAAAAGGTCATATGCGTAAAATAATTATTTGAAGCAGATTAATAATTTAAATTAATGTTTTAAAAAATAATATTTGAATCCCAGTTTCTGACACTTACAATTTGTATTGCTGTAGTTTCTGACACTGGCATCTGCTTAGTTTCTGACACTCTATATGTCAAAATTATTCTTCATTTATTAGGTTATACACTGATAAAAAAAGTATCTTCATTCAAGAAAAATATTCTTGATCCAAGAAAATTATTTTGAAGAGAACTAGTTGTCTTGCTTCAAGAATTTCTTGTCTTGAATCCATGTTTCTTGGATGGAGAGATCGAATCACTCCGATCGATAACTTTTTTACTTGGTTCAAGACTATATTATCTTCGATCGCTACAAGTGAATTCTTCCTTCAAAAATTATTTATTATTGATTCAAGAACAATTTTTTTTATTTAGAATGTTATAAGTTTAAGTCAGAAAAAAACTTAGAATTAAAGAAATTTTTGTTTCATTGTATGCCGAAAAATATTTATACCTTATATTTTATTAATACAGTCGGTAACATCTTGAACCAATGTTACCGTCTATCTTAATCCAAGAGAAAGAAATTCTTGGGCGAAGTTGTATATATCTTATTTGAAAACAACCAAGTTCCTTGATTCAAGAATCAATTTCTTAAGTTAAGAGAATTGAACTACTTAAAACATGAATGACATTTTGAAGAAAACATTTTCTTGAATCAAGTCATTTTTTTATCTGTGTACACTAACAAATTTAAATTTATTATAATCAAACATAATTTGTTATAATGTATCATTTATTATAAATAAAATGTTAATTTTTCAACATAAAACTAATTAAAATAATAAAATAAAATATTATAAAAACAAATACGTAAACATCACATAGGTTAAAATTTGAGTGTCAATAACATTGATCCTAGTTATTGACACTCTTATTTTAATAATAAAATATAATTTACTATGATGTTTTAATATTTAAAAATAAAAAGTAGTTAATTATTAATCGAACCATATATTTTTTATAATATTTTTATACTTACATGATGATTAATTCACTAATTCAATAGTCGAACGCTCTTCCGTCAATTGCTTAGACTATAACCAAAAAATGGCTTTCACAGTCACTCTGGGCTTAAATATTATTTTATATTAAGTGAGGTTTTTTTTTTGTAACTGATATCATCATCAAATAGAAACACGATGAATTTATTTTAATTTTGAAAAATTAATTTATCAATTCAAAGTAATTTTCTTTTATTAATTCAAAGTAAAGTTGAAAGTGTCAGAAACCGGGTCTGTGTCAATAACTGGGTCTTTTACCTTAGTCCTATAAAACAGATCACAAACGTACGTATTGTGGAAGAGAGAAGTGCGAAAGTACGGGCTTTCGACACACATGCAGAAAAAAACGACGAAACTATACTCTATTCTGACATGGGGAAATCGACCACTTTACTACCGCCGCACGGCGCTCAGAAATCAACCTTTTACAGCGGATATCAAAAGAAAGATCATATAAAATAGAACGGACGGCAATATCGTTTATGATCACTCCAAATAATAGAAAACTACAGAATAAAAAATAATAAAACTACAATACAATTTTTTCAAACTTTTAATGTGGCTACTAAAGTCACATTAAATTAACATTTAAACGTTATTGAATCCACACTATTAGAAACAAAAGTTGCTTATGTATGTTTATAGGTACATACATCACTTTGTATATGAAAACTAAACATACAATATTATTTAAATTTTTGAATAATGCACCCAGCTTCAAACGGCACACACGAATTTCCTCCTTACAATTAAACAATAAACCAACAGTTAAATGTTAAAGGGGTCTACGAACTCGGCAATGGAGGGCGGCAACAAAGATACATGTATGCAAAAGGGCATTCAAATTTACCTTGCGTTCAGAATTACTCAATTTTACTGCGGCATCAAAGTACCGAAAAAATTGAGAGGCAAATAATACAGAACTAATTTTCAATTTTTTCATTTTTTCTTAGGGATTATTTATAAATTTGTTTAGTTTTATACTTGTGGGAACCAACGCTACACAGCGTTGGCCCAACAATACTCTCTTGCTGGTGATCCTTTCCTTATTAACCCCATGCCGTTCCGAAATCCTATAATTATACCTTAACTCCAAAAACCAATTCCCTTCTAAGTGCTTTAATCCCTTTTCATTCTTTCTCTCCTGGGAACGCAGTTTGGCGGTCACCACCTACTGTGGGTGATACCGTTAGGCTGCAAACTCAACCATCCAAGCATGCACATCCTTTTATCCTATTTACAATCACTTTTGTATAAATATCCCGTTTTCTATCCCGAAATCATCAGTCATCAGTCATCTTAGCTCGACGAACCGCCGCACATCTTTTGCTCCGCCATTCGACATCAACTACAGATCCTTCGCCTCCGACACCAGGTCTCCGTCGACGATAGCTGCACCAGCCGACTCACCGCGCCCACAGCTACACCACCACGACGCAACATCTCCGACGATCCCCGTGTAAATAATTTCTACTCCCTTTTGTAAATAAATCCAAAATAAAAAGTGGTAACACGCCACAAATTGGTGACCCGACGTGATCAAAGGAAGCCCGACGTGATCAAAGGAAGCCCGAACGTGATCAAAGGCCCGACGTGATCAAAGGCCCGACGTGATCGACGACGCAACATGACAACGCCGCAAGAAACATCCGGAACGCCATCGTTGCTTCCAGGTTTTCCCGCTCTCGACAGAATCTCCATGCGGATACCACCCTTCTGGGCCGACGACCCAGAGACGTGGTTTGCACAAATAGAGAACCAATTCATACTCGCCGGAATCGTCCAAGAGGATACCAAGTTCAACTACATCGCCGGACACCTGGACCAACGATATGCTGCAGAAGTGAGGGACATCCTTACAAATCCTCCCGCGACGCAAAAATATCAGAAACTAAAGGAGAGCTCATAAGGCGACTCAGCGAGTCGCAGGAAAACAAGCTTCGTAGGCTACTCGAACACGAGTGTATGGGCGATCGCAAACCGTCACAATTTCTGAGACACCTGCGAACATTAGCCGGCACAATAGTGCCCGACGACGTATTGCGACCCCTCTGGCTCGGACGACTCCCAGCATCAAGCCAAGCTATCCTCGCGACGCAGAAGAAAACCGAACTCGACGACCTAGCAAATCTAGCGGACGCCATCTCCGAAACTACGACCCACACCAGAATCGCCGAGGTGCAGAAGGACCCTTTGGAAGAGGCAGTAGCGAGGCTAACGACGTTGTTCACCACGCAAATAGCCGGGGTGACAACGGCGTTGAGAGCCGAAATTGCCGCAGCAACCAGTCACCAGGAGCACCGACGACCATTCAACCGGTCACGCTCACGGGGACACCCCCGCAGCTCTTCGAGAACCAAATCCAACGACGAAAAAGGCGTGTGCTGGTACCATCGAAGATTCGGCAAAGAAGCCCGTAGATGCACAACCCCGTGCACGCACGCGGGAAACGAGAAAGCGGATCGTTAATGGCGGCAGACGAATCCAGCACCCAAACACGTCGCCTCTTCGTTACGGACAAAGCCAAAAAAATCAAATTCCTTGTGGACACCGGAGCGGACCTATGCGTCATCCCAGTCAAGCACGTACGGGGCGTCGCGATAAAGTTCCATATGAACTTTACGCGGCGAACGGAACCAGCATCGCGACATACGGTTTCGAAACCCTCCACCTCAACCTGGGCCTGCGACGCGAATTCACGTGGCGATTCGTGGTGGCGGACGTCTCAAAGCCCATAATTGGCGCGGATCTGCTAGCAAACTTCGGTTTGTTGGTTGACATCCGCAACCAACGCCTCGTCGACGGCGTCACAAGCCTGACGGCAACAGGTCAGGTGGCAGAATGCAACGCCGAGTGGTTGCACATTCGAGCGCTGTCGGGGACCTCACCGTACCACATGTTACTTCGACAATACCCGGAGGTAACACAGCCCAGTGGAAACCAAGGGAGCACGAAACACGCTACCAAACACCACATAGTTACCACTCCTGGACCACCGGTGGCGAAAAAACCTCGACGACTTGCGCCGGAACGTCTAAAGGACGCCAAAAAGGTGTTCGCAGAGATGATGCAGCAAGGCATCATCCGCCCATCGCAGAGCCCATGGTCTACGCCATTACACATGGTCCCTAAAAAGGACAGCGAGTGGAGGCCATGCGGTGATTACCGCGCACTTAACGCCCGCACGTGTCCAGATCAATACCCGGTTAGGCACATCCAGGATTTTTCCCAAGCCTTGCACGGATGCAAAGTCTTTTCAACAATCGACTTAGTACGAGCGTTTCACCAGATTCCCGTAGCCGAGGAAGATATTCCAAAGACAGCCATAACAACACCTTTTGGACTCTTCGAATTCAACTACATGACGTTCGGACTACGAAACGCAGCTCAGACTTTTCAGCGCTTCATAGACGAAGTGCTCCAAGGTCTGGAGTTTTGTTTTGCCTATATTGATGACATACTCGTAGCTTCAGCCTCTGTTGAAGAACATCTTCAGCACCTGCAGATCATTTTCGAGCGTCTGAAGTCGTACGGCGTTGTTGTCAATCCAGGAAAATGCACATTTGGCCAACAAAATGTAAAATTCTTGGGATACCTAGTATCTACCGAAGGCACGAGACCGCTACCAGAGAAAGTCGAGGCAATTCAAGCATTCCCACGGCCCGACACCGTAAAGAAACTGCGACAGTTCTTGGGTATGGTGAATTTCTTCCGGAGATTCATACCCAAGGCGGCTTCAGTCCAAGCACCCTCAACGACCTTCTGCAGGGGAACGTAAAAGGAAAAACACCAGTAAAATGGACACCTGAAGCAGAACGCGCTTTCGAACAAACTCGAGAATGCCTGGCAAATGCGACCCTACTCGCACACCCGGAGCCAAACGTACCGCTAGCCATCTTTAGCGATGCTTCCGACTTTGCAGTAGGAGCGTCCCTGCAACAATTGGTAGACAACAATTGGCAACCCCTCGATTTCTTTTCGAAAAATTGAACCCAGCAGAGACCAAATACGCAGCATACGACCGCGAACTATTAGCCATCTATCTGGCAATAAAACATTTTAGGCACATGGTTGAAGCCCGTAACTTTTCGGTTTACACGGATCATAAACCAATAACCTACGCTTTCCGAAAGAAGCCACAGTCGTGTTCACCACGTCAAGCTCGACATCTCGACTTCATCAGCCAGTACACAACCGACATACGGTTTGTCTCAGGCGAACACAACGTGGTGGCCGACGCATTATCCCGCATCGAAGCAGTAAACGACCCACTCGACTTCGAAGCCCTAGCTGCAGCACAAAAGAACGACAAAGTTCTGCACGAGTTCCTCAACAATTCTAATTCTGGACTCCAACTCAAGCTGATACCCATTCCAGGGAGCAGCACGTCACTCTTTTGCGATGTGGCGACCAAAACAGCTAGACCGTTTGTAACCACCGAGTTTCGCAAGCGAGCGTTCGATAGCTTGCACCAGCTCTCCCATCCCGGAGCTAAGGCAACCACGAAGCTGGTTACAGAACGATACGTCTGGCCCTCCATGAAAACAGACTGCAGAGAATGGACACGAAGCTGCATACCGTGCCAACGCTCTAAAATCACGCGGCACGTCTCGTCACCACCAGGCACCTTCAAACCACCAACAGCTAGGTTTGAACACGTGCATCTTGACATCATCGTCATGCCGTTATCTGAAGGATACAGATACTGCCTTACGATGGTGGACAGGTACACCGGTGGCCAGAAGCAACTCAATTGCCGACCAAGAGGCAGCCACGGTAGCTCGCGCGTTTTACCACACTTGGGTAGCGCGTTTTGGAGCTCCGCGGCGAATAACAACAGACCAAGGACGCCAATTCGAGTCCTACCTATTCAAACAACTAAACCAAATACTTGGAACCAAACACATCAGAACGACAGCATACCATCCAGCAGCCAACGGCTTAGTCGAACGGTTTCATAGACAGCTCAAGGCAGCTGTTATGTGCCACCAAGACGACCGTTGGACGGAAGCACTACCAACAGTTCTCTTAGGAATTCGCTCGGCCTGGAAAGAAGACCTGAAAGGCACCGCAGCCGAGATGCTGTATGGGCAGCCTCTTCGACTTCCCGGGGAATTCCTCGAGCAACAGCCTTCCGACAGCGACCAGAAAGAAGAATCCACATTCATTAAGGACCTCCGTCAACAGCAGAGAGACGTAGGACCCGTAACACCCCCGCGGCACGGAAACAAACGAACATTCGTGTTCAAAGACCTCGCAACAACAAGCCAAGTTTTCATACGTCGCGATGGTTACAAACCACCTCTACACCAGCCCTACGACGGACCATTCGAGGTTATCAGCCGATCGGACAAGACATTTACGGTCCACGTTAACGGACGTGACGTAAATGTCACCATCGATAGATTGAAACCAGCCTACATCACAGCAGACGAACCGGTGGTGGACACAAGGACACCTACGACAACTCTAGCACAAGGACCAACTCCGGAGGACGGATACAGCGCACGAGATCTGGACGACGCGTCCGGTTTCCAGAGCGTCTTCAAGTTGGTTTCCCCGTGACTCCATCACTAGCAGGGTACTGTGGGAACCAACGCTACACAGCGTTGGCCCAACAATACTCTCTTGCTGGTGACCCTTTTCCCTTTATTAACCCCATGCCGTTCCGAAATCCTATAATTATACCTTAACTCCAAAACCAATTCCCTTCTAAGTGCTTTAATCCCTTTTCATTCTTTCTCTCCTGGGAACGCAGTTTGGCGGTCACCACCTACTGTGGGTGATACCGTTAGGCTGCAAACTCAACCATCCAAGCATGCACATCCTTTTATCCTATTTACAATCACTTTTGTATAAATATCCCGTTTTCTATCCCGAAATCATCAGTCATCAGTCATCTTAGCTCGACGAACCGCCGCACATCTTTTGCTCCGCCATTCGACATCAACTACAGATCCTTCGCCTCCGACACCAGGTCTCCGTCGACGATAGCTGCACCAGCCGACTCACCGCGCCCACAGCTACACCACCACGACGCAACATCTCCGACGATCCCCCGTGTAAATAATTTCTACTCCCTTTTGTAAATAAATCCAAAATAAAAAGTGGTAACACGCCACATACTGCTAATAATAACTATACAAATAATTTTTTATAAAACCCGCTACAAAAATGTAATATTCGAGAGCCGTGCGGCAATAGTATACCCCGGGAAAAAATTGCCAATACTGACAATTATAGATGTTTGAAAGACTCATGAACATTGCGCGAAGAACCAAAACACGCAGGGTTACCCTTTCTACACAAGAAACTACGTACTCTTCAACCTAGAAACATTCGCTTTAATATGGATTTATTTTTATCCTTGTTCTCGTGGCGTGAAGATCTTGCATAGGGGTTTATTTACATTTCTTCTTTCGATTTTTTTCTTGGCTTACGTTTGTTTAAAAACAATCTGTCTTTTTCAAGAAAATTGCATTTTAACTTTAGTATAACTTTTTGATTTGGGTAGTATATTTTCACCACTCGTCTTCTTTCCTGATTTATAACTCCACCTTCGCGCATTAGCGTAGTCATGAGTCTTTCAAACATCAATAGCCGAATCTTGGGCCAGTTGTCATTTTCCAACCCTTGAGAAGTGATCGTTCGTCCAAGCTTGTCCCAAGGCTTGGCCTGATAATATCATAATGTTCACCCAAGCCTTGGAAGTCGCTATTGGGCCAAGCCTGGTCCGAAGCTGGTTACTGCGCGTTCTAGTTTTTCGTTCTTTGAGATTTGGTTTGACCCTGAATTTTTGTTTTCTAAAGCGAGAATTGACCCTAGCCTTTATTTCCCAAAGCTTAGATCAACCCTGGATTTTTGTTTCCCAAGGAATGGGCCAATCTTAACTTTTAATTTCTCGAGGCTTAGGCCAACTTTGTTTTTTTTTTGGTTTCCAAGGCTTGAAATATTGTTATCATCCAAGGCTTGATCCAAGCCTTGCCCAATACTGGTGACGCTTGGCCCAAGCCTTACCCAATCGTATGAATTTTTTTAATTGAAGAATAGAAGATTTATACAGCGTGTTTCACGATGAACTTACACTATCTATATATTGAAAACTACTCACACGATTTTTATAAAAATTGGTATAGAGGGATAACAAATTATGGCGAATTCAGGGAAAATATTTTGAAAAACATGCCACTTCCGGTTATACCGGAAGTGAACAGAAACTTCGTTATTTTAAATAGAACACCCTATATATTATTTTTTTTTCGGATTTTACGTTAAATTTTAATATTACTTTATGTAAAATACCCTATATCTAAAATGTATACTTTTTGAGATATTAATTTTTTTAATGAATAATTGTCAGTTTCAAACCCTTATATTAAAAATTCTATGTGAACATCCCCTATACCAAATAAAATGAGTCTTGCCGGGTTAATGAGTAGGAAGATCAAGCTAATTGGGAACCTGTTCAAAATTGCTTTATTGTATACAGGGCTAGTAAAAAAAGGTGTAGAAAGTTCAACTTCAAAAAAGTCAAATATCTTAATTTTTTTAAATGAAACTACCATTATTTTTTTCTTTTACTGAAATCGACGGCCAAAAATAAGGGAAGTTTATGTTTACTTTCCTATACCTAAACCTAAGCGTTTTTGCGATATTAACAAAAGTTTTTATTATTTCTGCCTTATTGTTGCTTATTAAAAGTAGGCCCTGCTATTAATTTTTTTAATTTAGTAGGCCGTATATGTAGCTCTTTTAATTAAATATTAATTGTTATTATTAGTGGTTATTGGCACTTTTACCAAGTGATAGATATGGCTCGTTTGGAGTAAAACAATGAAGATTATGTACATTATTTTTTACTACATGGTGAATGTGAATGAGTTATTACTAGAACATTTGCTTTATTACCCTTTGTGATAAGCAGTATAGTATCCACAAACATTAATTGTATTAATATTATTATCGACAATAGGCTTAATTTTCTTAACTTTTTGTTTAACCTTCGGGCGGGCGCGCTGTTGTAAAAAGTACAACAGTCAAAGATTTTTACAAATATTCGGCTTAATCAGCAGGTCACAGTTTTAAGACTTTAGGTATTCCTTGATTGTTGTATCTACTACGTGGCTAGTTAATTAGTTTTGCTTATAGAATAGTTTTTGAACGTTTTTATTATTAGTTAAGATCAACGCGTGCACTTTTAACATCGCACGTCTACTGCAGATATTGCAAGTGGAACAAAATGATTGCTGTTTGGGATGGTGCAATCTGTTAATTAGTCATTTTTTGGCAGTAATAATACAAAATTAATAAAATAGAATCGAATTTAGGGCTTATGCTTATTTTTTAAAAAGCAAATAACGGGAAATTTAGACACACTTTGCTAAACTAATCATAATTCACTTTTTCATAAGAACGAGCGTTGAAACCAATTGTTATTCTATTATATCTTATGATACAGCTCATACAGAATAAAATAAATAATTTTTTTGTGACAAATATTTACAATTCTATACTAATATTATAAACAGCTAAATTTTGTTTGTTTTTATATCTTGAACTACTAAACCGATTCTAAAAAGTCTTTCACTAATAAAAAGCTACATTATTCTTGAGTAATAGAAGCTATATTTTATTTTGATAAAAATAAGCTTTTAGTTTGAAATTTCGATATCCGTGCGAAGTAAAGGCGGGCCAGCTAGTAGGATATAAATATGAACTCAAAAAGTAACAAAATACCCAAATGTCTTTGTTGGTGTACGTATTTGTTTCATTTATGCTAATTGAAACTTATAAACAAAATCTTTAAAGCGTCTGATAGAAATTCTCACTGTAACTATTAAAAATTGTCATGTTGTAAAAAGTATAACACGCGCCCGCTGATGTTATACCATAGTGCGGGCCCGTCCGAAGGTTAAAACAACAAAATTGTGTTAAATTTTTAAGTATTCTTTTCACGGTGTCACAGGTGGGTTGTGGTCGATCTGGATATCTTGTAGCAAATAAAACACATGTTCTAGTAATGATTCCGTCACATTCGCTATGTATTAAAAATAAATTTACATAATCTTTATTGTTTTATTCCAAACGAGCCATATCTATCACTTGGGAAAAGTGCCAATAACCACTAATAATAGCAATTAATATTTAATGAAGAGAGGTACATATACGGCATACTAAATTAAAAAAATTAATAGCAGGGCCTACTTTTAATAAGCAACAATAAGGCAGAAATAATAAAAACTTTAAAACTTTTGTTAATATTTCAAAAACTCTTAGGTTTAGGTATAGGAAAGTAAACATAAACTCCCTTTATTTTTGGTTGTAGATTTCAGTAAAAGAAAAAAATAATGGTAGTTTCATTTAAAAAAATTAAGATATTTGACTTTTTTGAAGTTGAACTTTCTACACCTTTTTTTACTAGCCCTGTATACAATAAAGCAATTTTGAACAGGTTCCCAATTAGCTTGATCTTCCTACTCATTAACCCGGCAAGACTCATTTTATTTGGTATAGGGGATGTTCACATAGAATTTTTAATATAGGGGTCTGAAACTGACAATTATTCATTAAAAAAATTAATATCTTGAAAAGTATACATTTTAGGTATAGGGTATTTTACATAAAGTAATATTAAAATTTAACGTAGAATCCGAAAAAAATATATAGGGTGTTCTATTTAAAATAACGAAGTTGCTGTTCACTTCCGGTATAACCGGAAATGGCATGTTTTTCAAAATATTTTCCCTGAATTCGCCATAACTTGTTAACCCTCTATACCAATTTTTATAAAAATCGTGTGAATAGTTTTCAATATATAGATAGTGTAAGTTCGTCGTGAAACACCCTGTATAAGCAAATCCAATAATTACAAGGATGTGCACATTCGAGCGAAAAGTGGCACATTTCCGAGCAAGGGAGGCAAATAAAGCGCGACGCGGAGCGGCGCGCTTCATTTTCCCGAGATCGGAATGTGGCACTTTGAGCTCGAACGTGCACCCTCGGTTCTAAGCACGATTACCAAGCGTCCCGTTTTAACAGGAAAAAAAAGATCACCTTATGTATGATCGATACGTCGTATATGGTTTATGAATGTATAGGTAGGTAAAATATTGTATTTTTTCATATGATTTTAATTTTTCTAGGTTTCATTTTGTTATTTAATTTTTTATCTCCTACATTTGCCGCCCCCTAAAATTTGCCGCCTCCTAAAATTTGCCGCTCTAGGCTATAACCGTTCTAGCCTTATGGTGAATTCGGCTCTGCTAAGAGCTGACCTTGTCGTTTTTCGTTCGAAGACAAACATAATTAATCGTGGCTAGAAAAGATATTACGTAAAAAATATTAACTGTTGCAAGAACAATAGAAAAGTTTTTCTAATCCCTCCATAATTTTCAACTTCGTTATATCGAGAAATTGGACCCTAAAAATGATTCCATGCATGTGTTATGATTTTCTCCCTGCTGAGTGCACTGTCGCCCCTTTTTTTTTAAAATGGTTTGGTGTTTTGCGGATTGTTTTATAGGAAAGCAGTGCTGGTAATTGATTGTCGGTTCTTCTACATTGACTTTCGATTGATTTATCGTTCGAAGCTGGGAATTAACTGAAATTTTGACTTGATTTGGTGGCCGATTTACGATTTAATTTATAGCCATTGCAGTGCACCCTATAAAGCTCTTTATAGCACTTGTCATCAGTACATAATGACTCGCATTAGACAGATTTGGCTTTTGTCTACGTCTAAATGCGCACAAAAAGTGCTTGCTTTCTCCAACAACACATCATCCAATTTTTTAAACCCAAAAATTATTTTTTTTTGGAGTACCAGAAGTCTTTCTACTTTTTTCAGAAAAAAATTTTTTAATTATTTTAAACTCCTACCTATTTTTATTTGAAATGCACTTCTAATCATTCTCTACGGGTGCCCACATTCGAAATCCCTTTTAAAAACGAAAAGCTCGCAAAAAAGACGAAAACCAAGGAAAAAAACAATTACCGTCCACTTTTTATGACAAAACCCCAAAAACATTGCGAAATAAATTTCGGACATTACGCGTACCGAAAGTCAAACATGGAAACTCGTTTTTTATGTGCGGGGACGAATTAATTTAACGTAAAAGCGGTTTAATATTTAAATTAGAAACGCTCTTTCGCGCCAGAAAGAGTTTTAATTACAACTCGTTTCCAGAATGTAATAAAATGTCGTTTTAAATTTAATTCAACCGATGACGTACGCCTCCATAACCGATTTTACGTTTCGAATAGATAAAATTCACCCTTTCGCATGCCTCGTGTTCTTTTTTTATGCCTGCAAAAGTCTAATTTTAATTACGAGCACTTGTGCAATATTTGGAACGCGTTTATTTGTATTTTCCAAGTTTCAATGGGTTGCTTGATTTAGGTTTCAGATTTTCGCTCACAGGTGTCGCTGTTTGCACCGCTTAAATTAATTTAATAAACTTAAAATGAACTTTTTCATAATTGAAAATAATTATTTTGCACTGTGATTTTTACGTTATTAATAACATTCGAGATATTTTGATTAAAACAACCCCCAATGTAAATGTGACGCATAGTAATCAATCTATGTTTGGGATTGGTAATCGAAATTTGCGTTGCGACGCCATCGGAGCGTTATGTTGATAATTTACATCGGCATTACATAAAAATTTCCAAAAAATTCATCGATTTTTTTTATAAAAAAGAAGAAATTAAAGTAAAAACTGACTATTATCATTTTTTTAATGGAATTGCTTCAAAAATTTTTTTGACAACAAATAATTGTAATATTTCATTTAGGAGATGACTAAATTCATTTAGATGTAAAAAAAATATTTTTTTTAAATATTTTAAGCAGCGTATTTAATTTTTTTTATCTAGTTATGCAGTTCGTTGGTTGCGGAGAAGATGCCCGAAAAGCAAACCATTCAGAAACCAACAAAATATTAAATTCGAAGACATCCCCCGTGTGCGATTTTAACGACGCGTCGTCGACATAAAAGCGTACACAATGTCGATAGATTATCGATAACTTTCAACCCCCTCGATAAAACTAACTCAAAGGTAACGGGATGCGAACTACTGATATTTACTTTTATGCATCATTTAATGTCTTCGCCATTTTATGGAACGGATTTTACCTGATTTCTTGGTTGTTTTCTTTTGTAGTTATTGCTTTAGAATTTTCAAGAAAAGGATTCCCTCGATTTAGCAAGGGTGAAAATTTGCGTGCATTTTTATTATGTGAAAAAGAAAACTACCCCTCAAGCTCTTTAAACTTGCGCGAACGCTTTTATGATGTTCTTCAACTTTAAAGGCTTGTGAGGTTGTTATTTTTTGAGATATCATTAAAAATCGAAGAGATTCTTATTTCTCATAGTTTTCTACAAGACTGAGTGAAGGCGTTCATAAATGGTTATAAAAAGTTTTTTAAATAAATACATACATAGATAAATACTAATTTTAAATTAAAAATAAAACTAATTCAAATTAACTAACAAGTTTTATAAATAAAATAGATAATTTAAAGGATTAATTATTCTACAATTTGTTTATGGTTTTTAAACATTTGATTGCAATGTATTTTAGTTGAATTATTTGTAAAATAAATAGATATAGTAGTTTCAAAATCTCGTGACACGCGAGTTGTGCGCAAATCGCGCGAAGGAGAAGCCCAATTCTAAGAAAGGGCAACTTCGATAAATATCACCCAAAATGCCGTCCTAAAAGCATCAGATCTAGACGCCTGATATTTTATTATTTATAATTTACCTTTGGCTGGGAAAGAATAATAATGCAGAGTCTTGAAATACACTGATTTTGTACATAAAAAATTCGCCAAAAAGGAATACTCAAAACTAAATACCAACAATCACAAAATACAACAAAAACAGCACCTTCAAACAACCACGAAATACAAACAATGATTGACAATGTTATGCAGGTCGGGTGGTACTGTACGCTGTAAAAATCTCGAACAAGTTTACGTCGTTTGTGATTTGATTATCATCAAAGATTGAGTGCCACGAGAATTTGAAACTACTATATATATCTAAACCACTAATGAAGACGAGTAAAACAGAATTCTTTTGATATTTCTATACTTTATTAAAACATTAAAAAATAAACGACAAATATTTGAAAACAAGTGACTCACTTTATTTTTAAGAACTATTTGATTAAGTGCAGTTGACAGCAATGGATCTTTTCACGGCACAAACAGTTTTTTTTGTCATTGGCGTCCCTAGTGTGTGTTCTCCTTTGTTGTAATTCGTATATTTTTAAAATTTATTTGTGTACATTTATATAAACAAATTATTATTTTAAAACTCATGTTATGTTTAGATTTTAACAACACTGAATACCGCTTTAAAGCAGTATTTTTAAAAAATACAGAAGGGAGGACGTATGTGATGCTGCCACCCCATTAGAAAAAGAATAGGAAAGTTTTCCTTTAAATTGATAGTGTAGTTCACATTCTCATTTAAAAATACCGACAGAAAACAGAGATGGTGGCTGTGCATCAATAAACGCGTCTTTATTTTCCGATTTTTAATTATTGTAAGTTCCAATCTATTACTGGCGCCTTAACAAAGGAAGTAGATCGTAATCCGTTTAATGCTTCGCATGGATTGAATTATATTTTTATAAAATATATATTTTGGTATTAACCAAAATATATTTTATAAAAATTCATTCGCAATTCATTCATAAAAATGCATCGATGTTATTAAATCACTGTTACGATTTTTTATAGGTCATGTTCTGCACGCTTTAAAAAAATATCTGGTACACGGAGCAATACCGTCAAGGATGGCGCGATACCCCAATCATTACTAGTCCTAAACGCCTACTGATATAAAAACTTCGCAACTATGTTTGTAAAGAATAGATTACCTTTTATGTTTTAAACACAGTAAAAGAACGCAGACTTTTAAATTTTACATGTTCTAAGGGCTGGCCACCGAATTTTTGTAAACTATTTCAATTCGCAAAATGTTGATACAAATGATTGTAAAATTTAATTTATTTGCTTTTTAGACTAATTTAAAACAAAGTAGTGTAACCAGTTCACTAGGGTTGCGAATATTAACAGTCGGTCAGTTATTTTAATAACAATTATAATTTATTGAACTAAATAATTAGCAAATTTTTCTACACCAATAACTGAAATACTAGTAGGTAATAATAAATAATATTTATTTAATTTACTTATAATTTTAATGCACTAAACTAATTGATTTACACTCGTATTTATTTACAATGTTTATTTATTTATAAAATCTTCACCGCGCGTTTAGATTACCTTGAATTTAATGGAGAACCAGCGAAGTAGACCACTGAACTACAAGAAACGAAACTTAGTCTTAGGGTGATTATTACGGAAGTCCGCTGTGCTTATATGTGTGTCTCGGTATGAGTATCAGTGCTTCTAGATAATTAAAGATTATTCTCATCTTTAACGTTACCAACATTCAAGGTTTTCTAAGATTTCTCGAGCGCGTGTTTAGATTAATATATCGCGTTTGCTACAATAGAAATATATAGAAATAACTCCATAACCTAATACTTCTATAAATATTCATATCTCATTGTCAATTTTCGTACTTATTACATGACAAAGAACTGGCATTTTAGGCACGTAAGGACATTATTCCAAATATTTTCAATTTAAGTTTTTAATATTGGTTATTAGAACCATAAAGTAGTTATGTTGTGGTAGCTTTCGGTCGCCTAGGTATTGAAATTTATCGATATATTTATATATCTACACTTGTGCTACATTTGTACTACATGTGTAGTGCCATTTGTTGTTATGTATCAATTTATAAATATTTCAGCCTACTGGAACTTCGATATTCTATGAGATGGCGCTAGAAAAGAAAAATTGTGTGAAAGAGAATTCTTTCCGCAATAACACTTATCTAGATAAACTTAGGCAATAAAATATTATCAAAAAACAAAATTTCTACAAATTTTTTAGAGCCGTTTTTGAGAAACCAATAAGGGGGCGTCCATAAATTGCGTGAGATGTTTAAGGGGGGGAGGGGGTCGAGTCAAATCTCATCTAATCTTACGTTGGAGAGATGGGGGGGTCTCGGCAAATATCACGCAATTTTTTTCTTGATTGAAACAAAAAAAAATTATACTATTTTGGTCCATTTAATCCAGATTGTACATGCTTAAGATTTAATCTTAAGCGTAATCGTAATACGATTAAGATCATTCACTAATTCGTTCGAAAGAAAATAATTTCATTCATACTTCGACCTTATACATCTACTGACTGTCAAACCACCATATTTGTTTTATACCAAATAAATTTTTATTACACTTATAATTAAACTCTCAGCAATATTGATTACTAGTCTTAACTAGTCGTAAATAAAAGCACGAAGCAAATTTTTTTTTTCTTTTTACAATAACAATTCTACGCGTTTACGTAAGAAACCCACATTTTGAAAAATCTCACGTGAGATTGGGGGATGGGGGAGGGGGTTGAATAAAATCTCACAACAACTCACCAGGGGAGGAGGGAGAGACAGAAAATTAAAAAAAACACCTCACGTAATTTATGGACGCCCCCTAAGTATACCTACACCTACAAGATATGTATTTTTAAAAAAAAAATCAATAAACTCATATAAATCGCGTAACAAATATTGTAATTACCAATAAAGCACATACTAAAAGCGACAAAGCTGTATTGCCATTTAATGAAAAAATAAAATGCATTTTTCTCTAAATTCTTTACATTTAAGACATATTGCATACAAACTTTTATTGTTTAGATTAGTGTCCGATATCACCCAGTTAAGTTTCAGTACCTATTCGTCCGACACCCTGTATAAATGGCATAAAGTTAACCGATTTTCATAAAAAAGGAAATTAAATATATTTTTAAAAACAAAGCAACAAGTACATATTTAGCCTTTGATATATATAAATATAACAATAAATTTCCGTCTAAACACTATCAAATTCCAATGTAAATCTTCTGTCAAAATTGCTAATAATCAAAATTAAGAGAAAACAAGCAGAGTTTACATTCAACTAACAAAGCATGTCATTCGCTATAAATGTACTTGCAAAAGGGTCATAGAATTACTAAATTCAAACTACTGTTTAACGCTTCTGTAACAGGTAAAACAAACCAAACTAATTAATTAGCGGACGGTTAAGTACTCTCGCAGTGTTTTGTTTTGATGAGCAATTCATTCATTAATTAAATTACGTATTTCCCAAATCGTTTCTAATTAGCGTCCAATTTCCTTTTTTTACCATCCAATATTTCAAAAGGATTTTGCCGCAATTATAAAAAGTTAGATATAAAATAATAATTACAGGAAGGCAAGAGGACATCGTAGTGGTAGCAGTTGAACTTTAAGGGTAGCCGACACGATTTCCATATTTACAATAATGTCGCCTTTCATCGTCGGCCGCTTCAAAGGTGCTTTGTACCAGAATGCAATTAAATAGAAGCAATTCCGAGCAAATAATAAAACCAGTAAATTTAATATTCCATCCCTTGTCGGTCGTATAGCCATCATAAGCGTCGTGGAACGTAGTGGGCCCTGCGTCCTCCCTTGTGGGACTACGTAATGTCATCGCTTCTGGTGGCCGAAGTGCCGCCATTCCCGTCTCCTTTTACGTTCCTCTTCCATCTATCGCCTAAAGCCCTTTGATGCCGAAAACCCTCACATACTCATGTAAATGTCCATCGGTTTTTACTTTTACTCGCGCGACGTTCTTTTCGACTTGGTTCGTTCACTTCTTTTGCCTTATTTTAATTTTTCGACGGTGCATTTTATTTTAAATTGGTGGAAATGCTGGTGGGATGGCCCTTTAGAGAAATGCGATGCTATTTACTCAGCTTCCGGTTTCGTTGGGGCTACAAAATAAATCAACACTTCCCTTAAACCCCTAAGCGCACGATTTAAATAAAGCGCTCTAAGTGAGAACTGTGATTGGTTAATTTATGATGTAACCATAGTTACTTCTTCGTATTAACCAATTAAAATTCGTATTCAAGCAGCGACGTATTTTTTAATGATATTAAGAAACTATGCGAGAGGAAATCACATTAAATATATGCGAGAGGATGACGAATATAAATTGTACCTTCAACAGTACTGTTGGAGGTGGAGGACTATGTGATAATATTATAGCACTAGCTGAACCAACGGCACGGTTAATTATGACGTCACAAGGGACTTCTCCTGAAAGATGCTCCAATTAATTTCCTGTAACCGAACACTATGGAATAGAAAGCGCTAATTAACTGCTCGACGAACGAGTTTCAACCCTATAACGCACTTTTCGGTGACAATAAAGGACACTATTTTTGTTGTGTGTAATTAAAATTAATTGCCGGGTGGCAATGGTCTGTTTGTTTTTATTTTATTTATTCCTGATAAATCCAAAACCCTTCAATTTACGCGTAGGAATTATCGTCTTGGATCCGTAACGAAGGGTTGCAAATCGAATTCACAATTACAGTACGTCTCTTCTAATTTAATTATGCGAGTGCAATAATAGTTTAACTTCGTTTACAGAAAGTTAGTCGTTACGTTTCGAAATAATATACCGAACGACAGTAGCGGTTCATGATTAATAAAGATGGCTAAATTTTTTTCATTAAAACTTAATATACCATAAATAGGCGGTTAAGTTCCGATTTACACAGAATATCAATTTAAAAAACTCCGTTAATTGAAATTATTAAAATTATTGAATTATTAATAAATAACAATTAAGTCAAAGAATACCTTAATCAAAATTAATTATAGTGTGTTAAAAATCATAGTATTTATTATAAAAGTAATTTTAAATGTTTGTGTGTTGCCTACAATACATCCAATGATCATTCTTAAAGTTATAATGATGGGTTTGCAAAATGTACAAATATTTGAACTTTTTAACAATATAAATCTACAAACAATGGTAGAGTAAAACGTCCAGTGAATGACCGATTAATTGCATGGGGAGCTATTTTTATATAACAAAATAGTAAATAAATTAATAAACTTAAAATTAATTGAAGTGAGATACTATTTTTGTTTATAAATTAATTAAAACAATATTGCAATTTGGTCATAAACTTTATAAAATTAACTATTCTTCTTCTTCTTCTTACTACATGTATTAGACGCATTGCCTGTTACGACCTTTATTCTTGATATGGAAATACAGAGCACAAGGAAGACGATCACTAAAGAGACGACTTAAAATTAACTATAAATAGTATAAAATGAAACGTCCAGTAAATGACCTTTTCGTGTAAATATTGGCCGCGATATAGCCCAGTGAATGAGCGATAATTTGATTCGCCTATTAAAAACAAGTAATCCATAAAATTTCGTAACATTTATTTTGAATGCTTAGATGTACCTTCGTGTAGTTTTTTTGAACATTCCTTTTGGTGTTCTATTAATTACAGATTTTGTTTGTGCTAAGGAATTTACGTCCGTCTTTCTTAATTGTCTCCTTCAAAGCTTCAACATTATATTGAGATCTTGCAAACTGTGATATAAATTATATATTTTAGATAACTACTACATTATTACTTTTATTTCTTTCACATAAATGAAAAAAAAGACATAAAAGATTGCATAAATAAATATATCATAAATACCTATAAATTTATTTTTTTAATAGTTATAAACAGTATGTCTCGTAACGGTCATTCACTGGTAGGGGGTCATAAACTAGACGGTTTACCGTATTAATAGCTTTGTTCAAAATAAATGTATTTATTTTAAAAATAATTCTGAATACCTACTTATGGCTTTATTATTCATAATAATTTGATCTTAAAATTATAATGATGAAGTTTCAAAATTCAACAACAATAAATATTTTGCTAGTATATATCTAAATACATGTAAACAAGAACTGTTTTAGAGCAAATAGGCAAAGCGGTAATTATAAAAAAAATAATATTACCGATTTACGCCGAAGCTGAGTTTCTAAGAAAACCGTTTAAAAACTAAAACATTTAAATAAAGTACTGTGTAAATCAAGGTAAAGATGTATTTCGTTTAAAATTAATGATATTGATAGTGACCCATTCTTAAAATATTAGCGACAATAGTTATTTAATTTAATTTATTTTTAATTTATTATTATTTAATTTTAATAATACTAGAAACACGATGATTTATTTTACGGATAAATTTTAAGTACATGGGCCACTAATTGGTCAACCTTGCTTTTTTTTGTTCTTCCTGTGTTAGAGCAAAATTCTGCTTTCCCAACTGCTTAAATACCTTCATTCATTTCTCATTAGTTTATATCGCGGAAATAGCGCATACTTGGTATACAACTAAAAAAACAATTTCTTTAATTAAAATTTAATTCATTTTTCATACCTCAAAATTATAAATATATATCATTAAAAAACTAGTTGTTGATTTAACTTCGATTTTCAATCTTATTTTATGGGAATGTGTGGGTGGCCATAACGGTAAATATCCACTGGAACAACTGTACCTAATAATTTAATTCAATCATTATCACGGACCATACCAGTGGTGTATACATAAATATTTTTTCTTGTTTACAGAACTGACTATAAGTTTCAATTTTTTTAATTAAAATTATAACCAATAGTTAACTGTTTTAAATCATGGAGAAGAGCCACTTACACATAGATATCAACAAGAGAATTGAAATAAAAAGTACAAATTAATTTTCTATAACACATACAAGGTCATTTTGTAAAATTGATAACATATTAAATTTAGCATTATAATAATTTATATCTAATATTGGTATAACTGGATTAGATGGGTTAGACTAGAATTGCCAGTGGAGTCTCGAATAGAGCTGGTCAATACATATCATATTAATAATTCTAAAAAACCTGTTTTAAATTACTTGCTGTTTTTATGCAAAATTTAACAAGGAATAGAATTAAAAATGATAACAAAACGCAAACAACACAAGTGCGACTACAGAAATATAAACAACAAAACGCAAAGCCCTTTAGATACATTCACCAGTTGACCTCGCCATTTGAAAGCGAAAATTACTAAATTTTACAATTTATCCACATATAAACTATGAAATACACTAAAAACGGTGGCGCCAAATTCAAAACGCCCTCAATCTTAAAATATGTGATTTTAGACATTTTAAAAGTGATAAAAATGTTTTAAATATTTGGAACTGATCTTCAATTTAGTTTAATTTAACTAAGAAATTCTTTGCAATATTATTAATTAATAATTTACAAAATCGAGGTAAAACACGAAAAAAAATTTTTAGTGAAATAATTTTATCTCAACATTCACTTTTGAAATTGCAACGTGTTTAACTTTCTATAATACCTACTCACACAATTCCTCTTTTCAAACTTCTTATTAAAGTTTTGTTCACTTAGTTTATCTGTTTTTGATAAATCTCGTACGTAAAACACCTTTTATTGTTATTAAACACATATTCTCAGTAGTAAATAAATCGTTAGAAAAAAGTTTAAAAAACTTCTGCATAAATAGAAATAATCGCAGATTTATCTTTCATTTAAACATTATCTACTACGGTTTGTTAATTCTCAGTAGCCTGTTACTTTGTTATAAACTGAAGTTATTACCTCTTGTGCAATAAAATGTTTAGAATATAATTATACTGTTTCTCTCTTTGATTTCGTTCTGATCATTTTAAAACGTCTGAAAGTGATTTGCCTTTTTTAAGAGTCACATACAACGAAGAGAATAAATCTCAACGGCCTTTCAACTACAATTTTTGGTTTTTAAATAATCTTTCTTTGTACCGATTAAAATCTTTTTATTAAATTGTCTTGTTTAAGTTGCGCAATTTCGTTTATAAATTTATAAAAAGCTATCTGGACCAGACATTTTATCATCATCGCGTTCTGTCAACTCTAAAAAAAATCTAGTTCTTTTTTGGTTTAAAATATAGTAATCATTTATTTCAATTTCTAGGATAGTTAAAAATAAAAAACATCAATTCAAATTTTAAAAAAATGCAAATAGGATTAATGCATAAAAGCACATTTATCAATTTTGTAGCAATTTATTTTTGATTTCATAATCACAACATTTTCTTTTTTAATTTCTGCTGGAAATTCCTATAAGTAAAAACCTGGAATACTATTTTTATACTCTAATTACTTGTTGAGAACTAATCAACTCATACGAGTATTGTGTTAGTTACATTACACGGATCGCAAAGAAGCTTCAATTACAAACGGTATTATATTCTTATTATTTTGTAAATCGTATGGGTTGAGCAGTTTTAAAAAGAAATTTGTAATTCAATAAATTCTTAACCCTTCGTTAGGCACCTGGTCTACGATCGTAGACCACCTCTCTTTAAACACCTATAGCTAATCATTTTGTATTTTAAACTTCGCGCGCTTTTTAGTAGCTGTCACTAATGCATCCCTTAATCTAATAAGTGTGCTGGGTTCGCTTGAAAAGTGCTGTCGTGGATATTATTAGGGCTCAAACAGGACTGGTCTACATATGTAGACCAGGTGACCATCCACGTTACAGTTTCTGGCTGCATTGCACAATATTATTTCTATTATTTTGACGAATCTAAGTGCATATTAAATTTGAATTTTTGGTACATAGTAAATATAATACATTTGAGTTAAAACTATGTCTGACCCTAACCGAATTCAGATCAAAAAACTTTGATTGCCAAGACGTATGAGGCAGAGAGCTGGATCCTTACTGGCAACCGAAAACGGTCCGCCTTCACCCCCTCAGCAACTCTTGAATTATGTCAGGCGTTGTCATCTTTGTTCACGAAATATGTATCAATAAATCTTCTAGACGGTCTTGCGTGAATTGCAGGGGGTTTGCGTGTAAAAATCACATGAGAGACAGCTGCACTGATTGTGTAAGCGATTAAAAATGTACCGTTTTTAAAGACCTATAACGCATTTATTTTTTGTGTTAAATTTTTATTTTTGCTGATTTTAGTTAAATTTGTTTATGTTTTATTATAAAGAATACAAGTTTTTTTTTAAATTTGTTCGAAAGGCGTTATTAGAGCGAAATAAAAATGATTGTCGTTAAACAGTGAAAAATGCAAGCTGTTTTGTTTTTATTGGCCTCATACAAAATAGACGAACATTCTGACGTAAGAACTAGTCCCTATCATTGAGTAGAGTTCAGAGAATATAGTTAATGCTGTATTATCATTCAAAATTTCAAAATTATATGCTTTATATTGAAATTAAAGTGGTCTACGATCGTAGACCAGGTGACTAAACTCGTTACGATATCCAGGTGACTATCGAAGGGTTAAGAGCTTATTAGTTCTCAAAATTTGATGCCAGCACAAGTTTAGATATTTTTATATAGTGCATATTTATACAATAAATTACACTGGTATGACTCATTAATTGTGTTTGTTAAATATCCAATCCTAGAACTTGACTACAACGTAAACAGATCTGCTTTTATTTACAAAACATAAAAAAATAACACCACATTTAATTGCAGCCTCTCTGTGATTAATATAATGTAACTACCACGATAAATTTGTATAAGTTTATTAGTTCTCAGAGAGTGATCAAAGCATAACGCTTAAATGAAAATATTGTAAAAGTGCGAGTTGTAGAATGTAATCTACACGATCCAAAATACTTTGTCATTTTAGTTTTTAAATTTAAATTTATTGTAACTTTTCATAGCACTTATTGAAACAAAATTGCTGCTTTATAGGATAAATACACATTGTACTATTTTTTTGGTACTACCATTTATAATTTCAGTTTCAATAAAAATTTTGAAGGCTTTCTTAATCACATATTTATATTTTTTAAGTTATATTTCTTTTGGCACGCTGAGAGTAAAATTTTAGCAGGCAACAGAAGTTGCGCGGGCTCATCGAACGAAAAGTCGGCAGTTGCAGTTAGCCGTCTAAGAAAGTAAATTAATTATTGTGAATCATGCTTAAAACTGAGTTTGCAAATTCGAGCTCAAAGTGGCACGTTCCAATTTCGCGAAAATGAAACGGGCCGCCCGGTCACACTTCATTTACTTCCCTCGCTCGGAAATGTGCCACTTTTCGCTCGAATGTGCATTCATTTCTCATTAGTTTATATCGCGGAAATAGCGCATACTTGGTATACAACTAAAAACAATTTCTTTAATTAAAATTTAATTCATTTTTCATACCTCAAAATTATAAATATATATCATTAAAAAACTAGTTGTTGATTTAACTTCGGTTTTCAATCTTATTTTATGGGAATGTGTGGGTGGCCATAACGGTAAATATCCACTGGAACAACTGTACCTAATAATTTAATTCAATCATTATCACGGACCATACCAGTGGTGTATACATACATAAATATTTTTTCTTGTTTACAGAACTGACTATAAGTTTCAATTTTTTTAATTAAAATTATAACCAATAGTTAACTGTTTTAAATCATGGAGAAGAGCCACTTACACATAGATATCAACAAGAGAATTGAAATAAAAAGTACAAATTAATTTTCTATAACACATACAAGGTCATTTTGTAAAATTGATAACATATTAAATTTAGCATTATAATAATTTATATCTAATATTGGTATAACTGGATTAGATGGGTTAGACTAGAATTGCCAGTGGAGTCTCGAATAGAGCTGGTCAATACATATCATATTAATAATTCTAAAAACCTGTTTTAAATTACTTGCTGTTTTTATGGAAAATTTAACAAGGAATAGAATTAAAATGATAACAAAACGCAAAAACACAAGTGCGACTACAGAAATATAAACAACAAAACGCAAAGCCCTTTAGATACATTCACCAGTTGACCTCGCCATTTGAAAGCGAAAATTACTAAATTTTACAATTTATCCACATATAAACTATGAAATACACTAAAACGGTGGCGCCAAATTCAAAACGCCCTCAATCTTAAAATATGTGATTTTAGACATTTTAAAAGTAATAAAAATGTTTTAAATATTTGGAACTGATCTTCAATTTAGTTTAATTTAACTAAGAAATTCTTTGCAATATTATTAATTAATAATTTACAAAATCGAGGTAAAACACGAAAAAAAATTTTTAGTGAAATAATTTTATCTCAACATTCACTTTTGAAATTGCAACGTGTTTAACTTTCTATAATACCTACTCACACAATTCCTCTTTTCAAACTTCTTATTAAAGTTTTGTTCACTTAGTTTATCTGTTTTTGATAAATCTCGTACGTAAAACACCTTTTATTGTTATCAAACACATATTCTCAGTAGTAAATAAATCGTTAGAAAAAAGTTTAAAAAACTTCTGCATAAATAGAAATAATCGCAGATTTATCTTTCATTTAAACATTATCTACTACGGTTTGTTAATTCTCAGTAGCCTGTTACTTTGTTATAAACTGAAGTTATTACCTCTTGTGCAATAAAATGTTTAGAATATAATTATACTGTTTTCTCTCTTTGATTTCGTTCTGATCATTTTAAAACGTCTGAAAGTGATTTGCCTTTTTTAAGAGTCACATACAACGAAGAGAATAAATCTCAACGGCCTTTCAACTACAATTTTTGGTTTTTAAATAATCTTTCTTTGTACCGATTAAAATCTTTTTATTAAATTGTCTTGTTTAAGTTGCGCAATTTCGTTTATAAATTTATAAAAAGCTATCTGGACCAGACATTTTATCATCATCGCGTTCTGTCAACTCTAAAAAAAATCTAGTTCTTTTTTGGTTTAAAATATAGTAATCATTTATTTCAATTTCTAGGATAGTTAAAAATAAAAAACATTAATTCAAATTTTAAAAAAATGCAAATAGGATTAATGCATAAAAGCACATTTATCAATTTTGTAGCAATTTATTTTTGATTTCATAATCACAACATTTTCTTTTTTAATTTCTGCTGGAAATTCCTATAAGTAAAAACCTGGAATACTATTTTTATACTCTAATTACTTGTTGAGAACTAATAAACTCATACGAGTATTGTGTTAGTTACATTACACGGATCGCAAAGAAGCTCCAATTACAAACGGTATTATATTCTTATTATTTTGTAAATCGTATGGGTTGAGCAGTTTTAAAAAGAAATTTGTAATTCAATAAATTCTTAACCCTTCGTTAGGCGCCTGGTCTACGATCGTAGACCACCTCTCTTTAAACACCTATAGCTAATCATTTTGTATTTTAAACTTCGCGCGCTTTTTAGTAGCTGTCACTATTGCATCCCTTAATCTAATAAGTGTGCTGGGTTCGCTTGAAAAGTGCTGTCGTGGATATTATTAGGGCTCAAACAGGACTGGTCTACATATGTAGACCAGGTGACCATCCACGTTACAGTTTCTGGCTGCATTGCACAATATTATTTCTATTATTTTGACGAATCTAAGTGCATATTAAATTTGAATTTTTGGTACATAGTAAATATAATACATTTGAGTTAAAACTATGTCTGACCCTAACCGAAAACGGTCCGCCTTCACCCCCTCAGCAACTCTTGAATTATGTCAGGCGTTGTCATCTTTGTTCACGAAATATGTATCAATAAATCTTCTAGACGGTCTTGCGTGAATTGCAGGGGGTTTGCGTGTAAAAATCACATGAGGGACAGCTGCACTGACTGTGTAAGCGATTAAAAATGTACCGTTTTTAAAGACCTATAACGCATTAATTTTTTGTGTTAAATTTTTATTTTTGATGATTTTAGTTAAATTTGTTTATGTTTTATTATAAAGAATACAAGTTTTTTTTTTTAAATTTGTTCGAAAGGCGTTATTAGAGCGAAATAAAAATGATTGTCGTTAAACAGTGAAAAATGCAAGCTGTTTTGTTTTTATTGGCCTCATACAAAATAGACGAACATTCTGACGTAAGAACTAGTCCCTATCATTGAGTAGAGTTCAGAGAATATAGTTAATGCTGTACTATCATTCAAAATTTCAAAATTATATGCTTTATATTGAAATTAAAGTGGTCTACGATCGTAGACCAGGTGACTAAACTCGTTACGATATCCAGGTGACTATCGAAGGGTTAAGAGCTTATTAGTTCTCAAAATTTGATGCAAGCACAAGTTTAGATATTTTTATATAGTGCATATTTATACAATAAATTACACTGGTATGACTCATTAATTGTGTTTGTTAAATATCCAATCCTAGAACTTGACTACAACGTAAACAGATCTGCTTTTATTTACAAAACAAAAAAATAACACCACATTTAATTGCAGCCTCTCTGTGATTAATATAATGTAACTACCACGATAAATTTGTATAAGTTTATTAGTTCTCAGAGAGTGATCAAAGCATAACGCTTAAATGAAAATATTGTAAAAGTGCGAGTTGTAGAATGTAATCTACACGATCCAAAATACTTTGTCATTTTAGTTTTTAAATTTAAATTTATTGTAACTTTTCATAGCACTTATTGAAACAAAATTGCTGCTTTATGGGATAAATACACATTGTACTATTTTTTTGGTACTACCATTTATAATTTCAGTTTCAATAAAAATTTTGAAGGCTTTCTTAATCACATATTTATATTTTTTAAGTTATATTTCTTTTGGCACGCTGAGAGTAAAATTTTAGCAGGCAACAGAAGTTGCGCGGGCTCATCGAACGAAAAGTCGGCAGTTGCAGTTAGCCGTCTAAGAAAGTAAATTAATTATTGTGAATCATGCTTAAAACTGAGTTTGCAAATTCGAGCTCAAAGTGGCACGTTCCAATTTCGCGAAAATGAAACGGGCCGCCCCGGTCACACTTCATTTACTTCCCTCGCTCGGAAATGTGCCACTTTTCGCTCGAATGTGCACATTCTCGTATTTATTAGATTTGTTAACCTTAATTTTTGCATATTTTGCTTTGTTTTAGATTTATACGGTTTACCGTGTAAATTAGGGAATAGGTGTACAGTGGGGAGGTGGAGACTAGATTTTTTTAAGAGAGTCGCAGTAACATATAGTACTAGTTTGAAAACCAGTGGTCTAGCTATAGATAAACGTAAGATAAGCAACATAACACGTGGTTACATTACATTCAATTACGTCAAAGAAGCTGATACCTAACATTAAAAATGCAATTTCTGAAAATACATACACAAATCACATACAAAAATCACAAAGGCCTTTGTCCTTTCAATGTTTATATTTTTTTCTTTAATATCTATTTTTAAACATAAGTATAATATTCGACTTTTGAACACTTCTTGGACCTAGTGAAAATCTGTCAAATTCAAGCAAAAAACGTACATTTCCAATCTCGAGAAATTTACACGTACAGTTTATAATTTATCCTTATTGAAAATGTGCCACTTTCACCTAACTATACCCACACTTCTGATACTTAACTTGCGTATAAATTTCGTCAGAATAAATTTAAATAAGCAATTTAATTTCCTAAATAAATTCATACTATAAAACTTCGTCTCAGAAAGCCACAATTTTTTAATTTTCCCAACTCTTCGTTATAAAATAAACACACTCAAAATTATTTGTCTTCCTTACATAAATATGTTAGCTTAAGAAAACTCTATAATTTTATCTTAATTAAAACCTCATATCTAGAAACGTAAAATTTCACCTCTAAAAAATCTCAGCACGGCAGGCCTTCTTACTTTTTAATTACGATTGCCAAATGCAAAATCCTAATGAAAAATCATTCAAACTTAAAATTTTCCACCTCGTTAATTCTGGTAAGAAAATAACAATCGAAGTAAATGCCCGAATATCATAATTCGACTAACGATTTCGTTTATTGGGTCGGATCGGATTGAACTGAGGGGGGCGGTTACCCCTCAGTGCAAGGGTCCTTATCAAACATTAAAGGATCAATTCGATTATCCTAATTCAGTGGCGTCCTTTGCAATTTTGCGTCGAAAGACGAAGAAGTGAAGAGGAAAGTTGATTAATAATTAGGCCTCCACGTTACTTAAACGTTCAGGTTCTTCGACCCTTAAACAGGGAGGATGAACTGAAACTAAAACACACATTATTATCATTATTTCTTCCTTTTACTTTCTTAATTGAAAGGGCACAACCTAAATTTGCCGCTCTGTAAATAAGAAATGTAGCAACTCTTAACTTACTCACTGGGGGCTTTTATGCAAACACAACATTTAAATCGATCTACTATAAAACTACGAATATAATTTTTTGTAAAAAATAAAATATTGGAAAAACAAATTATTTTTGACACTTTACCACTTAACGCCCTAAAAGTTTATTGCGTTGGAGACGCACTTAGCTTATAAAGCCTACAAGTTGATGGGTTCATTTTTCTTTCTTGTTCATTCCATTGGGTTGATGCTTTAAAACGTCGATTACGTTTACCAGCGTATGCGTTTCCGTCAAACGTTGTTCCCTTGAAAAATTGAATAGATTTCCTCCACTTTTTAAAATTTATTTACTCGCTAAAAACTTAGGACGCAATTTAACACACCATTTTTTACATTAAAAATAAAATAAACCAGCCGTTAGCGAAATTTTTAAAACTTGGCATTTTCGAGCGTCCGCAATCCAAAGGGTTGAATATTTAGGTGGGGGGTAAGCGGAAGGGCATTTAGAACTAACAACCCCCAACATTATTGACCTTTTTTCTTCGGGTTTTTCCTTTATAAATTGAGCTATAAATCAGAAATCAATCACGACTTTCATTTACAGCTGTTGCCAACTTTACGACTTCGAAGTAACTTCGGTTAACTTGCCTGCTCGTTTCTTATGCCGTTTTCTTTTTTTTTTCTACTGCTTACGGTCCGATTTGTTTAAATAAGGCAAAAGAAACAGTAATCCAAAAGGTGCAACCTAAGATTATTTGTTCTTAATTTGATTTAATTAAATGACGACCAATCAGTACAAACACTGTCGTGGTTGTTCCTGGGTCAATTATCTTTGGTTTCCGGTTTGGGAATTGCCATTCGATCAGCGTGCAAATTGTTTATCGAAGACATCCTCTCCTAATTAACACAGTATCCGTACAATTTTTTTTTTGTTTGATTGGCAATTGGATTATTTATTCGGTTCTATTGTCTCGAATAGACGAGTAATCAAAACTGCGACACTTATGTCACAATATAATTACATATTTGTTTACACTGAACCAATAATATTAGAAGCAGTTATTTCGGGAAAATTCCCGACTAGAAATTTTGATCTGATACTTACCAAGGACCAGTTCCGGTTTACCTAATTCGTGCCCGGTCCGGCGTGTAACGCAGCTCAGACTTCAGGACCTGGTTCGGCACGCCCAGTGTGGGCCCTATCCACTGACATTAAATATTAATTACACATGTTGATACATCTGAAACAAAAAACTAGTGCAGATCATATACAGTAGACATTTAATCTAAAATAGTATTCGTTATTACATTTGCATTGACTGTCTTTGTTTTTCATTCTACAAAAAATCAATTTGAGCAAGAACCGACTCTGGTCGTATTAGAGAGGTTTTACTGTATACAGAAATTATACCTTTTTATAAACTACACATTTTGGTAGTCCATATAGATTTTTTACTGTATTTGTTTATTTATCAATAAGTACGACAGCATTACTAGCGTACTGAAGTGGTGAGGGCATCGTACGTTGTCGAGAATGTGGTGCAGGCAAGTTCCAAAAATTGTAAAAAAACATATTGACGTGGTACTGATCCAGTGCAGTAAAATATACATCCTCGGGTTGGTATAGACATGTTGTGGGTTTGAATATTAGTAGTAGGTAGGTACATTTACTTAATAATTATTTAACTTACTAACTAATTTACTTACATTTCAACGCACTGCACTTATTTATTTACACACTATTATTTATTTATTTTTACCGCCCGTTAGAGATCATCTTGAATTTCACTGAGGGCCAGTTAAGGAGAGAACTGAACTAAACTGATTATTACCGCAATCGGGCGCGCTTATATGTGTATTACGTTATCGGTATCATAGCCTCTGGAATTGTTTAGAAAATTCTCCGCTTTCAACAATACGCCCGTTCAAGGTCTTGGACTCGCTATACCAGAAGTTCTCAAAAAGTGCGCCGCGGGTCCCCGGGTCCCCGCGGTGCCGTTATAAAGCGCCACAAAATATTCAGTTAAACAATTCGGAAATTTTCTTAGAATTTCCAATTTTCGAATTTTTGCGCTAACAATCGTGTATGCTAACAAAATTCCAAGAATTTATCAACTTTCGAGTCTTTCATTGTTTTCTTTTCAATCCCCATCTTTTGAAACGGCTAGTGTGCAAGCACGGCTTCCCCACCCATGTATTAGGGGCGCCACGACAAAATCCGATTATTTAAGGAGCCGCAAACCGAAAAAAATTTGGAACTTCTGCGCTATACCATAGATCGTTCTCGAGCGTTCATTTTAACGAACATACATATATTACAAGATTGAATATTACATGGCTTAAACTTCTGTTATCTAACTAAAATGTTTTTTTTTAATAATTATAATTGTTGTAGCATTTAAAATCTATTACACTGAACGAATATACATTACCTAGGCATTCCTTAACTGTTCCGGATGTGTGTCTGCTCAGGAAAGTCCTATCCAACTCTACAATTATCATAATCCAAAATGAAAAATAATAATAACACGGTTGATCGTCACAGTAAAAATTTATATTTTGGTAACTTATTTTCTTATACCGATATCGTCATACAGAAACTAAATTTTTAGAAATTTTTATAAAACAGATTACTGTTCTTAGCAAAAAAGGTTCTTCAACCTTTAATAAGAGCTCGTACATATATAAGACAAAAATTGAAACTTCGATTATTAAAACAGACAGTCTTCGAGATTAATTTACATAATGAAGAGGACAAGTTTTAAGCTATAAACTTTTACTCCAAGTTACCTTACAATAAAAAAGTTTACAATACTCGTCCGTAATTGTGCTTTAAATATTGTTTTCAAAATCAAAATTTACAAAACTTAGTACACAAGTCCGAGTTTTAAACCCCGAATTTCTCATTAATTTTAAAAGGCACACCTATGGTTTTTTACGCCTATCTGAAGTACAGAAGTAACGACTAATTACAATCTGCAAAGTTTTTAAAGATTTGTTCACAATTAACCGAGCAACAATTTTTGTATTATCCAATATTGTGTCGCGAAAATAAACCGAAACTGCATCTCTTAATTGCTCGAAAGATTCACATTACGCCCTATATTGATTTTACTCCTATCTTATGGGTAAAAGTCACAGGATTCTAAATCTGAGTCGTTTTTATTGAATAAATCAAACATAAGCGAGATACAATTTCATTGCCGTGTCAAAGTGTAAAATTTGAAAAATGTTTAGTTTTATCGAAAATTTTTGGAGTTGCAAAAGTAACAGAGAAAAATGATTCCTGATATGGTAACTAAGGCTCAATAAGATCGTGCTTTAAAAATTAGAAGAAAATCTATTTTCCATTTTTTTCTCACAAAATTCAAAAGAGGTAAATCCTCCTTTTTTCTGGATTTTAACCAATTTTTGGCGTTTTGAAGAGGACTGTTTTCTTATGTATAACGATCTCATACGTTCCAAAATCAAAAGATTTTGTGAAATTCTCAAAGATGGAAGAGTGCAGCGAGTTTTGGCAATAGATGAACCTAAAAGAAAACCAGGTAGGCCGAAAAGTACATGGAATAGGTCTTCCGTGAAGCTTCAATGTGATTATAACATACCTCCAGAAATGGTTTCTAATAGAAAAGAATACTCCTTAAGAACACGCCTACCCCTATAAGGGAGCAGTTGGAACAATTGCATTAAAGGCGAAGATAAAGAAAAAGAAGAATGGAAAATTTATTATTTTCTAAGTTTCCAGCGAATTTTTCTCCATGGTTTAACATTGGACCGTAATTATTTTTTGACTAATCTTATGCATAGATAAATAAATTTTTATAATCCGAAAAGTTATTGAAGATACGGAATGGCAAGACTAAATTAAAAAAAAAATAATACCGAAGTCTCCCAATTTTCGGAAAATTTTCAAATGATATGCCTACAATTCAATAAGACTATTCGAACCCAACAAGTCCGTGGATTTCAAATATGTAACGTTTTTAATGATCCGTTCTCGAATAACCGGGCAACGATTTTTTTAACGCTCAATTTTATGTCAAAAAAAAGAACCAAAAACTTCAATCTTTTATTACTTAACATTGAACACCGTGTCTTTAATTTTATACGTATCTTATGAAAAAAGTCTCAGAATTTCTAATCTAGGTTGTTTTTAACGATTACCGTAAACTGACTACCAACAAATACATGGAAAGAAATGTATGGTGTTTATTCACAATACTGGTCCCAACGAGTCCCATAAGTAAAGAACGCCATACTTATAGGACTCACCGCGAGAGCACGTCACCAGTACTGACAAACCCCATATACAGTCAGATTCAAATAAATTGAACCCTGCGTAATAGTTCAAAATGGTATGAAGCAAGATCAGAATTCTTTGTCAATTCAGTGCCTTTTAAAATGCCTCATTTATAAGGTAGTACAAGTAAAGGACATACTGAATTTTAAATGTATGTTTTACTAATGTACAATATTAGTAACGTACGAGTTTTATTAAACTTTTAAATAAAGCTAAGCGATGACATAAATTATATTCAGGATGTCGTTTCTCAATCAGAAATTTGTGATGCAGGGCTGAATTTAAATGAATCTGAGTATATTTCTTTCCGTTTATATTTCGATGACCTAATTTTAAATAAACAGACAAATTTTACCCCAATTATTTTTCTAATAGTATTTTCAATACTCAAATAAGCAGTTAATTAATAAACACTTGGTAATACACTTTTTATACCTAATAATTTTAGACCACACATCGATTGCCCCAAAGAGGGATTAATTATTTAAATAAGAAATCTTCCTTTTTAAAGTTAAATTTTTATCCTGGCACTTATCATAAAAACATTATTATCATTTAGTTTCTTAATTAACGATCATTATTTTTCGGTTTTCTAAAAACAAACGTTATGAATTTTATTTTTAAACTACTGTATTTTATTTTATCATAGTATCATGCGCACGTGCCACTATAACCCATTCCCTTTCCGATCATTCACAAAATTTCTCCAAAATTATACGGTCAGAATTTAAAACACTCTTCTATTTTGTTAATTATATTCTGTAAAAAATCTCGTGTTATATTTAGGCTAATAAGATAAAATATTTTCGTTCTAGCAAAAATACAAATAATTAATTATAAAACTAAAGAAGGTAAATAAACAATGTTTGAGAAGAATCAACTCCAAGTTGTCTATTAACTTTTCAATTTGGTTCTTATATTTATATAATATAAACAGTAATAAATGTTTTTTTTCTCCTTGTTTAGTTTTGGCGCTGTTCATTTTCTTCAGTGTTAGGTTTTTCCCCCATTCTTTTCTATTTTCTGCTTCATCCAGATACCATTTATTTTTATAAACAAGTAAAACATGCAGCGATTAACATTAAAAAAGGTTTAATACGTCCCTGAACAAAACTAAAATGCAGCTCCACGTTGAGGAGGGCGGCACGTCAATCAATTTCCGCATTTAATAAACCTTCAACATTGTGCATCCGCACATTTCCAGGCTATTCGCCTCCAGACAGGCGTCAGAATTAACTCTTTGATGTGTCCGGGGGTGAAAAAATCACAGAAACCGAATCGACACCAAAGCGTCGCAGTAGGTGTCCGGAATTAACCCGAAACCTTTTGAAAATAGCGTCGCTCGCCTCTAAATTAGCTACAGAATTTTATAAACATTCTCTCATCCCATACGAACAAACGTTTAATGTATGTGCTACCCCAAAAGGGTCCCAGTTAAGGGGGTGAAGAGAGGGCGAAGCTGGAGGTGGCCAGCCGTCACTAACGCGTTCGCCACACGTTGATGGATTACGTGCTAGCAGAATGGATACGTTGAACAGACTGCGGACACGATTTCCTTTAACCCCCAACTCATACCACCCCCCCTTTTGTTTTCTCACTTAAATGCGATTAACCCCAAAGATAGACCGCTGCTTTTTTAAACAAACACTCCACTTTTCTATTTGGGAAATTTTTAAAAATGGGAACAGTTGTTCCTGATTTTTTTAAAATAAATATGTAATTTATATGAAATTTTTAGATTGTATTTTTTTTCGACATAGAACTAAAGATCTTAATTTTTTGTTGTTTTTTTTTGTACATTGACATAATTCACATCTTTGGTTCTATAGAAAAGCCTGCGAACAACAAAGTTTATATGATTGCATATACCAGCAGGCTTCAAATCGCCCAGATATATGTGAACCTTTTTTAGTGCACATGCCAAAAATTTAAAAATAATCGATTCCGGTAAAATACATTAATTTCAAGGCCGTAATATTAATTTTTAGGGCCCTGGACCAACACTGGCTGAGGACCCACGCAATTAACCCAAATTATCTAGTTTAAACAAAAATTTATTTAATTAATTTTCTCTTTTGAGATTTTTTTATATTTATTTTTTTGACCACGAATTGAATGGGACCTTAGAACGCAACCTATAAAAACAATACTTAAGTGCGCCCCTGAATAATGTAACTGGTGATATATTAGATGACTGTTTCTAAACGGAAAGAGGGGGCAAAAGATTTTTGATAGACCGCAAAAATAAGTAAGGAAACTATTTTAAAATTAAATAATATTATTGTTACTGTTTAAGAAAGAAGAGGCCACAAACATTTTTTGGAATGTTAAGGGGGCCGCGACTACAAAAACTTTAAGAACTACTGCATCAAATTAACATTGCCAATTTATATAAGACCGCGACTAAATTTCTTCTTTTCTATGTAGACATTTTGAAAACAAGAAGAAGAAACGGAATATTCTTTAAATCAAATTTTTTTGAACTATAAGACTACCAATTGTCTAAAATGGTTTGTTTATTCTGATCTTGCCGATATGTCAATATAATGTAGATATAATTTCTTATTATTTTTCACTTGTCTGACAGGCAACTACTTTTTAAATTTTGGCAGGTGCATGAAAAGAACGCGCCATAATAAGATAATTAACTTTCTAAAGTTCGTTCATGTCCCCTCAAAATTTATTAGTAAAAATGAAATTCATATAGGTATGTATATTATTAAATCGTATTTTGCATGGCAGTGACAAAATTTTTCTTTATTTGTATCATTGTATGGATAGAGTTTGTTCTCATTTCTATAACTGAAGAAATCTGTTAAAGATTCATTTAGTATTTATTTTAGCAATATTAACCTCAAACTGAAACGGGGGAAAAAATTATTACGAAGTAAAGATAAAACAAATACTTACATATTTCCACACAGTGGCACAAGAATAATAACTTGGAAAAAAGTTAGTGTCTACTAATTATAAAATAGAAAAATTAGGCAAAATAGTTTTGAATTACACTATAAAAATATTTTATTCGTTGTCGCTTTCTCATAAGATTGAAATATTTTGTGCCATCATCAGCCTGTTCTATTTTGTAATTTCTTGCCTGAAATTATGTTAAAAATTATCACTAGCGTTTTATATTATATTCCTCATAATTTTTTTACTATCAAACGATTAATATAAAAAAACATTATTAATTTAACGAATCAAGTTGAAGCGCACTCAGTAAACAATAATTAATGGAAAGGATACATCAAACGCATTAAACTTGTTAATTAAGTAATCACCTATTAAAAATGTTCAGTAAATATCAAATGTTAGTTATATTTTTTATTAACACATTAAAATTAAGCATCTTTATATAAAAATCAGCCATTTATTTTTCACAAGTGTATATTTCGGTTATTAGTTCTTCCTCTAATTAATTTTAAACAGCGTCAGATAATTAATTAAAGATATATTAAAATATCTTATTTAATTAATAGTATAAAGTTTTATTTTTCGCAATTTTGGTTTTAATTTATATATATTTTACAAACATATATGTATAGGTATGTTATCTTATTGCCGTTATAAATTCTAAGAAAGGGATAGTTGTTTTAGCTAAAACAATTTTGTTAACAGTAAACTATCTTTCTAGAAACAATAAAGGAATCAATAATTACGTACTATTGTATAATAAAACCATGTACGCAAATATCCTGAAGCATAGTATTTATGAAACTGGTGTAGGCATTACGAAGTTGTTATCAAATATATTGAGCTTTCGTAAGTTTTTGTAAACACGAAAAATAAATTGTAGTTACTACAACAACAAATGTAGTTGAGTTACCCACAGGTTAGCCGAAAAAATTTGACAACTACAACATTGTAGTACCGCCAACAACAGTGATAAAGTAAAATTTACTAAACCGTGTGACAGTTTTAGCTTCTCCCTCTTCAATATATTCTCTTCCCCTATTAACACACTTTTCCCAGCGGTGTTTCCATTTCGCGAAGCCGTCCTGAATAGCTAGGTATCACCACAACTCTGATATCTTAAAATTGTAACGTTTCTGTAAAAGTTTTTTTCCAGTTTCACTGAAACTTTTACGTTGCATCGTTGCTCCAGAAAATCGCACACTTCAAAAATCGTGACTGACACTGAAACAATGGCACTCAAATAATAATATCATGAAAACTAAACGAGATATCAACAATCCAAAAACATGTGGTTACAAAGGAGGTTATGCGCATGATATTGCTGCCAACCGCATAACACTAAATATCTCCTTTGGTGCGTAATTTAAAGTGTTCGGCTATTTTCTGAATATACCTCGTATTGGGTGTTAAACAAATAATTTGTGTTAGCCATTTGTAAAAAATACTACAATATAAAAAAAAACTTCAAATAATTGTCTAAAATTCATTGCACTGTACCTCGCTTTATTTTAATACCATCACTGTATTCTTTAAACAAATAAATTCGCTTAATCATAGATCGAAATATTTTTAAAAATAAATATCTTTGATATTATAAAATTAACATTTGTAAAAAATTAAACTTATGAAACAAATTTTTTTAAAAATCCAAAAAATGTCCGTTAGCATTCGTCACGATGTTTAACAAAACTTGCGCTAACGGAAAGCGTAATTGTTACATTTTTTTGGAGTAGAAAGAAAGGAAAATAAAGTCGGTTAAAGTAAAACCCAGGTATAAAAACGAAATAATAAGTGCGACGACCTTTTTTCTTTTTAGTAAAAGAACGAACCCGGGTTTTAAGAGATAATGCCCCCTTTTTCCCAGAATTAAAGGTACGGGACACCTTTAGATCCCAATTCGCCAACTGCCGTTCCGTCATGCAATACGCCAGAAAAAAAATCAAATAAAAATAAAGCGCTCGACAGCTGCTCCACCATTTATTTTTTTAAAATCGAATAACAAATTATACAGTTACTCCTTTTAATTTTTTACCATCAGGGTTCAAAAAATTACAGATTAATTTTCTGTCCTTCAATTATTCGGTTCATTTTGAGAGGAGCGTCTCCGCCGGTATTTTCCGTTATAATAAGCCTCTCCAATGAGTCAGCCGTCTCGTAATTATTTCATGGGTGTGTAAATAATTATGTGGGTGATTTACCGACCGAATGGGTCACTCTGTCGACTGAACATCAACAATGGCATTGAACCATCCACTATCCATAAATGGAATTAGAAGCTTCGACGCATTTTCTCTTTGGATTTCCTTTTTGGATAACTCCAGCTCGAAGAAAAAACTGCTTTCCTTTTGCCCGCCACTGTTCATCCAAAATTCCCAAAAAGAACAGTTTAACTCTTCATAATAGACACAAAAGTGTACAAACAGGTTTTGATTGGTTAATCAGATTGTTATAACCATGGTAACAAAATAAACCAACAAATTAGAGAACGCTTTTAACGCGCCGTATTTAAATTTTTATTAGAATTTCCAGTAAGATTTAAGCGCGTCAAAACGGTTAATAGAAGGGAAATTTTATCGTCAACAAAGAAGACAAAAGGGTAGGTCAAGGTTGACGGTGTTCGAGGGGAGGGAAGTAAGAAGACTTAAAGCCTGTTGACACGAATAAATTTTTATTATTATCGCTTTATTTCGTAAAAAATATAATAAACGGAACTGGTCGTGAGTTTTAGTTCCGCCGTCCCCGCGGGTGCTTTAATTTATTTCTTTTCAACCCCTTGGCAAAAGAACGACGATGAGGAAGAAAAAGAGCCGAAAAAAGGATAAGGATGGGTTCCATTTATGAATGAAAAAGCTGACACAGGAATATATTTGAGGGATTAGTAATTCTTCAAGTTCAAAGAGAATAATTTACAGTCCCACTTATTGTATTCGTCGCTTACTTACTTCCCTTAAGCGCGCATAAAAGGGTGAACTTTGGCGAGAATTTTTTTATATTTCGTAATGGACAAAGGCGACCAGTTTTATTAAAGATCGAATTTCGTTAAGCAAGGACAAGATCCTCTTTTATTAATTTTTTTCTTTTACCTTTTATGTTGGTAAATAATTGTCAGCCCTTAGAATTCATCTGCTCTTTCTCGCTCCTTTCTGTTGTTCTTCAAGATAAAAAAAGAGGCAAATAGTTCACGTAAGGGGTTGACCTGGTTATTCATTTTTGTGCAACCCTTTTTTTCTTGTTATTGTAATTCATGTAAGATGTTACACGATATCATAAGTGGCGGTTGTGAGTTTTATTTTTCGTTATTGAAAAGCTTGAAATGCTATCCGTTTTTAAAAAAGGAAGGGGTGCGGAGGAAGAAAAATGCAAAAGAAACTCGTTTGGAATTTTTAATATAAAATTTAATGTTTCAAAAAATTTAAAATTCGAAATTAATTTTTTTCTTTAGACAACGCCGCAATGAACGCAGTAAAAATCAGTGGCGTAGTTTGGAGGTGGTAAAGCAGGCGTAAAGTGCAATAACCCAGAAATGAAAGTGGTACAAAAAATCGTCTCGGATTTTTCTTTTTATAAGAAAAGTAAAATAAAGTCGTTCGTCTTTTTTAAAGCCACCAAAACTTTCCCGTTTCGCGCAGATATAAGCAATTTGAAATTTTTAACGACAAACTCGAGTTTTAAATTGTGTTCGTAAGTTTTAACAGACAAACAATTTTTAAACTAGGTTTTTACCACCTCTTCTTCTTCGTTTGCTTTTCTTTCTTTACAAGCACACAAACGCAAACCCACACTTACGAAAAGGACAGAAAACAAACAGAAGAAAAAGAGGAGAAAACTTAACAAAAGTTTACTAACTGCCATTACTCTCTTTTCGCATGTGTGTGTGTATTTGTATTTTTTTCTTTTCCAAGAGATTTTTACGCTTAAAGCGAATCTTTAAGAAGAAATATGTGCTCTTCATTTTTTAGAATGTCACCTTTGAAAAAAGTTGGAAGCATCGACTTAAAAATAAAGCGAAGGCCGAGAAGCTTTTTAAACGCTGCTTGACGACATTATGACATCCTTTTGTCACGGCTTTTCCTTAAGAATGGAAAATATATTTAGGAATTGTCTTTTGATACGATATAAAAGAGATATAACATCTCTCCCATTCGAAAAATGTATTGCGTCGCGAAGAAATTAGATTTACTTTGACGTCTGTAGAATTCACTTTGCTGAAGGGGTGCGCTTCTGTAAAATACGATAAATAGCCACTTTAGATGTTCGATTCTATTCATCCTGAAAGAGCAACAAACTTATTATTGCCCATTTTTTTTTATTTATATAATAAAACACATTTCTGGATACAAATGGATGGGTAAGCAAATAAAATTTTTATAACTCACAAATTTTGCTAAAATGGTATAATAAATTTTCTTATGTGTGTGTTAGGTTGAAATTTACTTTCAAAGAAATAATTAACGAAGTTTTTTTGTATATTTAATATACACGGAGAAAAAAATGTATGTACAAATTTTACCTCTGTATTAGAAACGTATTGTATGTATACAAGAAATATTTATTTGCAAAAAAAATACTTTGAAATACACAAAAAAATTTTTCAAATAAAATACTAACCTATAGATTTATCCAGTTAAAAAATTGGTCGATATTTTAAAAACAAATGTTTTTTTCTAAACTTAAAAATCGAACATTTTTTTACCAAAATATATTTAAGTATTATTTTATGTATTTATGTAAACCTCGGAGAAATAAAAGAACAGGTCTATGACCTAATATAAGGCGAAGAAGAAGGGTTCAACCCTTGGGTATATAAAAACTATTCATAAATTATTTCTAAAGAATTCAAAGACTTTTTTCAAAATACATGCATATATAAGAGAAACGGATTATAACGACGTCGGTTATAACAACGTATCGGTTATAGTGATGAAATCTCATGGTCCCGTAAAAATTCTATATATTTACGTTACAATTGACGTCTGCCGCATCATTTATAGACAATAGCCCTAATTTTAGGACCTTTTCGTAGATTTTGAATAAATCGTGGCATTACTCACAAATTTCTCATAGACAATACAAAAACAAGATCAAATCAGCCAGAAAGTATAATAAAACATAAGTTTACTTACACTGTAAAAAATCGGGAGTGAATCCGGAGTGAATTTTCACTCCAATCACTCGGTGTTTCGGAGTGAAAACAAAAATCACTCCTCGCTCGGAGTTAACTTGGAGTTTTTTTTAGCGGATTAATTGCGGAGTGATTTCTTATCAATTTCGGAGTGAATATAGATGTTCGGAGTGAATATTGATTTCACTTACAGAAATTATTATAATTCATTAAACACAATAGATTAAATTTAACATATAACCTAAATCTTCTTCGAAATCTTTACAATATAATTATAAAATTATTTGCATGACTGTAGTTAAGGTTGACGAAAGTAATAAATAAATAATATGTAAATAAGTCAATAAAATATATATTCAGAACAATATACAGTCAACTCGCGTTATAACGAAGTTCGATATAACGAAAATCTCGATATAAAGAAAGAAACCGCCGGTCCCTTGAAAATCTCGCTTTATAACGAAAATTTTAATGGGTTTTGGTCCCCTCGATATAACGAAGTTTTCTTGAACAAAGTCTAATAATTTTTGTTATAAAAGTAAGTACTGTAGGTATGTTATATAATTTACATAATGTGTTTCTACACAATTTTTGATTTTTTTATCTTAAAGCAATGCAGACTCAACACTATCAATTATCAATTACTTGTAAAGCCATGACCTTGATGACAGTGTATTCTCAAGTATCTAAAATCTGGATAACGCAATTGAACGGACACGCACAGTCATCTGCATACAAACTAAAATTACCAATTTTTTTTAGATTATACGTGTTTCTATTTCTATTATTTCTATTGGTTTTTTTTATTGTTGTTTTCTATTGTTTTATTAATTTTTTTTTACATTTATGCGTTATATTGGTTATTTTATTAAGCGACAACGAATTTGTGGTGTAATGAATTGATTTATTCTATATCTCTAAACAAATTTGTAAAAGTTTGTAAATTTATAAATTTCGATATAACGAACTTTCGATATAACGAACTTTTTCGTGGGTCCCTTAAAATTCGTTATAACGCGAGTTGACTGTAATAATATAACAATTTAATCAAAAAATTATCTGATAGATGGCGTCCAAAGATATTTTTACAAAAATAATTTAAAAAAATGAAAGCACCATTAGTACTTCCGAACGCCATTTTTTGTTTTTTTATTTATATTATTATAAATCTAAATAATATTGATATTATTATTAATAATAATAATAATATTAATAATAATAACAATTTTGTAATAATCAAATGTATTATGCACGGTCCTTATATCTAAAATTTATTCAGAGTGAATTTTTTGAATTGTTCATATAAAATAATGTTTGGAGTGAATTTCACTCCGAGCGGGATTAAACTAATTAAAAGTCATCCACTCCGCATTCACTCCGCAAATTTTTTACTGTGTAGTAGGCTTTTTTCCACATTAAAAACACATAGGTATAATGAAACAAATTAAGTACTCAATTTAAAGTTCACTAAATACTTGTAATATACAGAGTGTCCGGTTGATGATAGCTCTACGGATAAAGGTAAAATCTAATCTGGGAGGATTCGCGCTATTCGATAAAATCTAACGTTTACAGTTGCGCTATTTTTTTAATTCCTAGTACTTATAACCTCAAATTATAGGAATGCTTCATAGACGGCTCAGGGTGTTTTTTTAACATGGAAGACGTTTTGAATTTGGCGCCACAGTTTTTAGTGTGTTTCATAGATTGAATGTGGTTAAATTATAAGAATGTGGTAATTAGTAACCATTCTTTATTGAAAATCATGCGTTAGAAAATAGCTGTACACGCGAGATGGCGTTAGATAAAATCTATACGCACGAGCGCGCGTGGGAAAACACTATACGCGCGACTTCTCGCGTTACAAAAGTCCTACAATAAATTTAATTTATGTTAAGAACTAAATAAATCATTTTGTTAATAATAAAAAATTAACAAAACGGTACTTCCTGCAACTTTTATTTAAAATACAAGCACTGGTCGAAGGAAAATAAGGGCGTTATGTCAAATCCGTGTTATATAAGTACCGCATTATACAAAAGATACTTTCAGCTCAATACTATTTTTATGTTAATAATTATATTATCAAAAAGTTTTGAATTAGTAGAAAAACTTTTTGAATTTAAATGTTATCTAACATAAAACAATTTTAAACAAATCCAAGTATTATTACACATTTAAATAAACAAATACTGCCTAAAAATAGTCTTTTTCAACTTGCATTCAACAATCCTTAATAACCATTTTTCCCACCGCAAATTTTAATTATTGCTTTGAAAAAGAAAACAGACAAAACCAGAAAAAAGAACACGTTCTAATTTTAGTTCATTGAATTCAAACCCTAATTTAGAAAAACAAATTAAGGGTAGAAACACATGCACATAAACCGCAAGGTTTTAATGGTTTAGGACAACTTTTTCCTGAATACATAAAAGAACGATTCGAAAACAAATGAAGGATATTTCTAACCGAAACATTGACCACAGAAAAAAAAAGGAAAAATAAATTAGGTACGTGTACCAAAACGTTGTTAAAGCTTTTTCGAATATTTCTAATTTCGTACTCGAAATTATTAAAAAATTATTAAAAGAGAAAAACAATGCCTCATTGTAGAGTTATAGCGAGATATATAGATTAGACTGGTTTAAAAAAATCGAATATTTTTTTTTCAATGTCACATGTTTAGTAGTTATAGAAAGAAAAGATAAGAAGCCTGTTAAAAATTGAGACCTTAATATTAATATTATTTAAAGTTAACGGGAATTGGACTGTCAATTAATCAATTCTTGTTAAATTTGCAACGTTTCGTTTCTTTATTGAAACTTTTACAAACTTAACATCTCAAAAAGTATGTTAAGCATCAAAATATTAATATTTAGTGAATCTTGAATGCAATTTTCCATTTTACGTTTAAATAACATGGGTATTTTTTTTTTAGTTATTTCTGTATTTTGTAGCTCAATAACGAGTCAATATACATAAATGTGCGATACATATTCTTGTAGGGAATTTAATGCTCTACAAAAAAGGTCTCGTAAATTTTTTGATAACTCAACACTTTCAAAAGTTATTCAAGGTTAAATTTGAAATCAGGTAAAAATTCACTCTTCAGTAACTAAAGAATTTATATAAAGATTTATAGGAAAAAAATACAAGGTCTGTTCAAAAAATATTCCATGTTATTTTAATGAAAAATGACAAATTGCGTACAGTAACCACCAAATATTAACAAATATTAAGTTCTCAAATTTTAACAAGCGTTTTATTTTCTACAACTATTTAACATGTGACTTTGAAAAATAAACAGTCAATTTTTTTTGAACTAGTCTAATATAGGTACGTACGTGCGAATATAATTATTCGATGTTGTAATTTAACAATAAAATTTCGAATGGCTTGTTAAGCATGTAAGTGTAAAAATAATCGAGCGGAAGGGCGGATATTTTTTATGGGGACGAAGAATACTCCCGAGATTGAGAAAATCGAGTTAGAGATTAGTTTATACCTAAAGGGAAAACGTTGGAAATTGTTTGTAAGTGATTTTTCGATTATGAAATTGTTTGGGATCGGCTATCAGTAAATTCCCCCTTTCTAGCTGATTGGTCGGCGATCCGAAGAAAAAAGCTAAGTTTATTTTCGGTTTATTTTCAGTTTTCACCCTCACATCGAAAATGCTATTTTCTAAACTCGCTCTAACTTTGTGACAATACAATTTTCTTATATCTTGTTTTGTCGCGAGATTCATTTCGAAGTTTGTTACATTTATACAAAAGCCTGGGGTGAGTTTTGCACCTAATGAAAATTATACTCTTTTTTCTTTCTCTCACGTTCGTTCCTTCTCGTTCTCCGGTTATTGCGATTTTTTTAAGGGGAAGAAGGAGAGATGTGCGAGAAAAGTAATTTCGAGAAAACTTTCTTAAATAACTCGATTTTTTCTATTTTCGGCTTGGCAAAAATTTTGCACTTATTTAAGAGATTCTTGGCGTTACTTTCATGTCACGCTTGGAATAGTCGAGCACTTTGAAAACGAACAGATCAAAGCTTTTCCTTCGACTTTTTTATATTTTAATACTACCCCGAAACGATTCTATTTTCGAGTTTTTAAGAAGGGGCGGTTGCCCATGGAAATGCAATGAAGTTTTCTTTTAACCTTTTTCAGTAAGGATTTGGCCGTAAACAACTAGAAATAAGATGAAAAAAACACCTTACCAAATTTCAGCTTAATAGTCACAGAAGACTGTTTATTAATTTTAACCACAAATTTTTTTAAACAAATTAAAATAAATGCTTTGTTAATTGCCAGTAACTTCTTATCTATAATTATATTCTACAACAAACAGTAGTTCTATTAGTTAGGTACCTATTAAAAATGAAAAAAATCTATACGTTATTGCTACTAAAGACTAAAATCCATTGAAACTATACTGCTTTCCAATTTTCTGGCATTTTTTTTATTGCAAGTTGTAATAAATCAAAAATAGAAGAATATTTAACAGCTCATAATACCTACAGAGTTAACAAAGAAAATCCAATCTCAAAATTTCGTTGTAAAGTCGTAAATTATAGAATCTTTTTCGGTAATAAATAAATCGAAAGTTTCAACGGTGAAGATTGTAAAAGATGTAAGAAATTTTATAGTCCGTCATACTTACAACGAAATTTTACAAGTGCTTCGGTAAATATTTTATTGCCCCTCTTTTAGCATTACGTTTCTCTCTATTCTTAACAGTAAAATTCGGATTTTAAGCTGTCTTAAAAATTCTGAAAGCGCTGCATGTAGTAAGTTTAACGAAAGCGTCGAACATATTGCTCTGAAACTGTTTTCCATAGTTATATGGAGTAAATTAGAAAGATGTTTGAAATAAGTAGTTAAGCAAATATAATTTAATATAATTAGGGTTAAGGTATCATTAAATAAGGACACATCTAAAGAAAGCAAGTTTAACGAAATTAGGAACAAGTTTGCCGAAATTAGGAAAATTCAATTTTATGTAAAATTTCTTCTGTTCTTAAAACCAATATTTTCTGAGATAAATTTGATAAGAATAAGTCAAAGTGATGCCCGAATAAACAATGATAATAAGAAAGGTAAAATTAAAATTTATTGAAAAAACACACATAAGCTTTTTATAAAATAACCCAATACCTCACAATTTAAAAATCACAATTTATTAACGCAAAACAAAGCCTCACATTTTTTTAAAATAATTTGTAAATTTTTTGTTATAAGTATTAGTTGCTATGGAAACGAGGTTTGCTAACCATGGAGGTAATAATTAGTTACTTTGAAAATGAGTATCAGTTGTGGTTACGATGGAAATGGATGTTGATTTTATTAAATTATAAAAACAATAGATATTAGTAACTATCAAAAGGATTGTTAGTTCCCAAAAAAACAATACAAAGAAAATTGTTAATTTCTATAGCAACAATTTTTATTTATTAATCCTATCTCTATACTATAAAGGTTTTGAAGTAAAGCTTCTTTGCTAAGGGAGCTACAATTTTCGAGCATTACGAAAATTTCAATCGGTTGAAGGAAATAGTTAGGTAAGTGGTGGGAGAACCGATAGAGGAGAATGTGTCAGCAACGACGCCACTCTAACGCATGCACTAGCGATGGATAGGGAAGACGCCCGGGGGGAGAGGGGGGGTGGCAACGTAGCGTAGCATACTTTGTAAATGTAGATATGAAATACATGAATCTAAATATAGAATTTATGATTTTATGATTTTATACATTTATCAGAGCCGGATTTCAATTCGCCCAAATAGAGAATTATTGACTGCAAACAATGAAATAATAGGGCAGTGACTATGACATGAATTTCTATTAAATTCTTTTTCAGGTGCAACAATTGATGCTCTAAATTTCTAGAAAAGAATGTATCAATTGTGACTGTGATAGATACTGATAATTCTGCGGATAATGATTCATAAAAAATGATAAACTAATTACCATAATTTACTGATGTGTTTAATTACATAACAAATTCCTTGTAAAAGAGATTTAAAACCATTGACTTTCAATTATATTTTTCATTTCAGATCATACCGGCAATCTTCTCAATTATTGTCTCTTGTTCGATAAATAATACTAATAGGTTATCTCTATCTATTCGTAATAAGCAAGAAGTTTCGCTTTTGTCGCGCGTCGACTCCACTTACACACTAGTTTAGTATTGAAAATACAGTCGAACCACGATAAGTCGAAGTCGAAGGGACACCAAAAATAATTCGAGTTATCAAAAATTCGACTTATCGGGGTTCGACTTATGGAGGTTTGACTGTACTAGTACAGTTGTATTTATGGGATCCAATTTTTTTTTTAAATTATATCGTTTATTTGCAACAAGAAAATAATTCTATTCTAATTTTTTCGTTCCGAAATTATTTATGTTCTTGTAGCAAACAATTCGATCGTCGTACATAAGGTGGATGGACCTTGGAAGGCCACTATAACATATAAACAATTATTGTTCGTTTATTTACTGGATAAATGAAACAATCAAATTGTTAAGTAACACTTTATTTTATTATGTAACATATACAACACTTTTTTTATTGCAGATTTAATCACTATTTATTAAACTCTTCCAAACGGCCTTACTAGGAACAAGGCCGATATAATAAATCAGTCGTTTAACTTAAAACTAAAGTTATGACAATCAAAATATCTGCTTATAATTAAACTACATAAAAAAAAGTTTCATTAAAACGAAACATTAAATGCTTACCATATTATATTCACTTATAAAATACCCAACGACATTATTTGAACACAATCGTATAACTAAGAATGTATTCGTGGAAATATTTTAAAAATAATACTAATGAGTACTATATCGATATCAAATAAGTTGCGAATACCTTGTATAACAAAATTATAAAAAATTTAAACTGACCTAAAATAGCCTTATGGGTCCATTCCTATTAAGGCCTAAATATCGTAAATATGCTAAACAATAAAAAATATTATCTACTTCATCTCTCTTCTCGATCTTGTGGACTTTCCTTTTTCATAATCTTCGTTTGTTTCAAATTTTCCATTTTCTTATTTTCATAATTTCTAGATGTTCCTAGTACCCTAGTAAGCCCAGCCGTCAAATTTGTGATCGGACCTATAAGGAATCATTGACTCTTCTAGGAACACTACCGATATTTTAACTGAAATCGACAACAAGTAATATTTTTTTTCTTTAGTGCCATAGCAAATCCTTATATATTAATGCAGGGTAAAAAATATAAAGAAAATAATAGGTTATTTACTTAAAACCTTACGTTTTGCTGTGAGCGCGAATTACAATTTTAACGTTGACAACGGAAGTCAAGGAAGCAATAGACCACCTTGACAAAATAGCGGCAGGAGCGACTCGCTGCCGCATCTGTGTCTTTAAGTTCGATGGGTGTTAGTGTGTAAGTAGAAGAAATTTGTCATCACATGGCAATAATTACGACTTTTTAATAATTGGCCTTCGAAGGAGCATGGCCTTCCATGGTTCTCTCACCTTATATGTTGTTTTATCACAATAGATATTAATAAGAACAATAAGTTGCATATATCTAAAAAAATGGGACTATTTGTCGAAAGTCCAACTTCTAGAAAATGGGGCATCTATACCAGTGGGGCAACTATCCTGTTTTTACCTTGTAGGTATTATAAAGAAGTTTTATAAACCCCTTGACATACAAAAAAACCGAATTTGATGAGTCCGAAAAAAACTATTAATTTGGCTCAACTTAACTGTTATGAGCATACACAAATAACATAAAATAAATAATTAATAGTTTTAAAATATTTTGAAATATGTAGAGCAGTATTTCCCAATCTTTTTTAACATTTCCCACTTAAGTCATTCTAAAATTTTGATGCATATAATATATAACATATAAATATTTTTTATATTTAAAAATTGAATTATTCCATAAATGAAGCCTAATTACAACTTGTTCAAGACACAAGATTTAGGTTTTAGCAAAAAATCACTAGGAAATTATTAAGAAAAAAAAACAATAAGTAAATTTTAAAAACATAAACTAAAAAATATTTTTATATCGATAGCTCGAATTTTTGATAACGCGAATTATTTTTAGTTTCTCTTCAACTTCGACCTATCGAGGTTTGACTGTACTTAATTTTATAAATTTAATATTTCTGAACAATTAAGATAATTTATTTATTGAGTTTTCACCAATATTAATTTTATTTGCGTAAATTAATGATCTTCAAAGTTTTTGAAAAACCACAAATTTTGTATTTACTCTATTTGAGTTTTCTGAAACTACATAATAATTTTTTCATCAAAATTTCCTTTTAAATTTACCGAATAAAGTTTTGTTTTATTCAATTTGTGTTATACAAAAAAAAATTGATAATTAATAATTTCTAAAGTTCTTAAATGTATTTTAAAAATTTTTCAAGTTATTAATTTATTTAATTTGAGTTGTCTAAAAACTTAAAATAATTTATTCTTCGAGTTTACTTTAATAATTTTGCTAAATGTTTAAAACTGAATTTCATTCTATGTAAAAAAACCGGTGCATGTACTTATGTACGCACGTTAGAAGTAATACTTCTTTGGCGCGACTAAATTAAATATAACAACGCGCTATGTTGCACTTGTGTACAGCTAGACCAGTGGTTATCAAACTATATGTTACTGCGTATATGTCGTTTTATTTGAATACATTGTTATTTCCTTTTTAAATCCAAAAAGTAATTTAAACAAATTGAATAAATACGAAGATGTGCGCGTTCAAGCGAAAAGTGGCACATTTTCGAGCGAGGGAAGCAAATTAAGCGCGACGCGGAGCGGCGCGCTTCATTTTCCCGAGATCGGAAATGTGCCACTTTGACCTCGAATGCGCACACTCGGCTTTAAGCACACTTTACAAGAATTAATTTACTCTCTGACAATTCGCAATTAAATATTACAGAATTATATTAATAACAAAATTCCCAAATCGCCAATTTTGTGCCTTTTAACAAAATTATTGTTGAAAACAAACCTTTTTCGGAACATAAAATTCAATACAGTTCTTGACGTCTTAGAGACGTCAAAATCTACAATGACACCCTAAACGATTGACGTCTTCTAGACGTCATTGTGTGTCAAGGGGTTAAGATGAAAATTTTCATTATTAGGTGTAAATCATTGTCGTTTAATGTTAACTTGAGTTATTTGAATTACATTACAAATAGATAATTGTCATGCCGATAGACAGTTACGCCCACTACAAACTGAGGCAATAAAACGCTTCAGGGAGCCAGAAAATTTTGTTTTGAGGTTTAGGGTGGCTCAAAGATCATCAAAATGTTAAAATTCGTAAGATTCTGAGGTCGTAACATGCAGAGATAGTAGGGGAGACCGAGGGGATTTGAAACAAAGGTGATTTGAAACAGTACCGATTTTTTGGAACTTAAAACCGTTAGCGAGTTGGCAACGTCGCTTTTTAACCACTTCCCTCCCCCCGCTGATATGTCAGATTGCCGCGGTGGCGTAAGTCACGCGGTTGTGGAGTTCTGCGTGTCATGTGACAAAAATCGTGAAAAGTAAGTTTTTAACCTTTTTTTACGATACCTATATTTTGATAATGGTTTTGTATTTTGGTTTAAGTTATATATTTTTCGAAAGTTCATTAACTAAACATTTATTATGTATATTTAGTACAATTGATTTCTGTGTATTTGCTTCTTGATTGTGGATTTAATAATAATTAGGAGGTTTTTTCTTACTGAGGAGATTTGAAACAGGCTGTTTCAACTCTCCTCGTCTTAAATTTTATGACAGCAGTCAATAAATAACGGGCACAAAAAATGTATTTTTGTTGTATTAATTTGTTTCAGAATGCCTACTGATTATAAAAAAAAGACTGACAGAGGTATGGCGAGTCGCGAAATATATGATCTCGCAGTAGAAGAAGTAACTTTGTGACAGAAAAGTCTCCGTGACGCGGCTTTAAGTTACAATCTAAACCATACCTCCCTCTACAGGTATATTAAAAAAAAAACTGCTTATGAAGGTAACGAAACAGCAACTGCTTCAACGGTTGAAGAAATATTGATCAAGACTGATTGTAATACTTATGAAACGACTGAAAGTTAATAATTATTTTATGTCAAAGATTTAGAATAATATTTTGTTTATTTAACTGTTATTTTAATTAATGTTACGAATAGGACGTTATGGTATTTTTAACTACTTTAGAAGTTGATTTTTTGTTTTAGACTTGTAGTTACCTACTTATCTGATATATCAGTACAAAATATTAATAAAAAAGTTTGTCTCGTACTTGAAAAGTTTTACTTTAATAAATACCTTAAATTATATAATCATTTTTATTTTATAGCCCTTAATACTTCTCAAAAATCATATGTTTCAACTCTCCTCGACCCTTGTTTCATCTCACCTCGGTATGAGGGGAGTTGAAACAAGTTGAATTGTTACGGTTAAGTCGATTTTTTACCACAAAATTTAACGCTTACAATTTCTTTATGTTAGTCATTCGCAAGTGTAAAGAATGACCTATCGATTGGTACTTATATCATACGATTTCTGTCTATAGTATTTGGTGTATAAAACAAAATGTAAAATTTGTTTCAACTCCCCTCGGTCTCCCCTACTGTAATTGATATTAGCGCGATCTAGGACATTTAAGCTATGCTTAAAATTTTAATTATCAAATTATGGTTCAAACGACCCAACCTTTGAGCATGCATGTAGTGATATAAATAATTTTAAATTGTTCATTATTTATGTTGCACGTACGTACATAATAGAAATAAAATGCTTGTGTCAAAGCACTCCCTTATTATCTGAACCCTTTCAACAAAAAATTTGTCACAGAGCACATATTCAATGAATAAAATTTAGGCAAGCTTTGCCGCTCATACGACTGCCTTTTAATTTTCTTTTTGCAAAATTAGAGGAGTCGAAAGCCTCTTTTGCCCCTAATTGGCTACGCCCAAGCCCCAAAGCGTTCGCTAATAAAAACAATTTCAAGTTGAAACTAAAAACAATAAATTATTTAATACGTTACAGGCCGCTTGAATTTTATTTACAATTTTTTGCAATAAAAAGGTTATGGCTTTCTTCCTTCTATATTTGCTTTCCGAGCGTTTAAAATTTAATTTAAAAAGGCATAAATTATCTGTCTTCTTCGAAAATAAGATCGATTTCCAACAGGGCCGTCTTTGCCCCTCGCGTTATAACATCATAATTAACTTTTAAGAGAACAAATCTAATTTTTTTTACAAAACACACGTGAAATTAGTCTTTTACAAAGGCCAAAATTGCGAAACATTTCGAAGAAAAAGCAACAAAAACAAAATGGCGGCGGTCGAGTTTAAATAACGTATCGCCTTCCAAGTTCACGTTCAAACGTTTCTTGGATAGTGAAAGGAATGGAATTATAAGGAGTTTCTTAACCCGATGAATATTTACGGCAGATTTAGTTCAGAACTTAGTAAGTACTTCGAACTGTACGTACATTCATTATTTTAAATCGTTTTCACTCTAACGGTAAACGAACACTTGCTTATTGCCATTTTCTATCACATAAAACCCTTTATTTCTTTAATCCAACATTAAGTTTCAGTGTTTTATTGCGTAACGTTGTACCTTAAAACTTCCTCGTCTCTTTTTTGACTTATTGCCAATTTTTAAATCTTAACACCCAATTAGCAAAAATTTATTTAAATCCACCGATTTACAATAGAATTCTGACCGGTCAATTAACATAATAACAACATAATTTAAGAAATAAACATTTTGAACTTTAATCACTTCTGTTTAGAATGTATCGCAAAAAAAGAAATTCTGTCTAGATAAAAATGTAGAATTTTGAGGAAGAAATAAGTATCTCAACCATGACCTCTCAGAAATCTTGATTTAGCAAGAATTACGTCTGAGAACAATTAGAATTTTATTGGCGCAATAACAGCAAGAAATCTGTCGTTATTGTGGCGTTATTTAACATTATCAATGTTGACAAGGGTAATTATGTCGACGAGGAAGCAATTTGAGGTCGATGGATGCGATGTAATCGCAGAGTGAGGTGTATTATATCTATGTCTGCCGCCCCCAGGCAAGTTGCTCTTGAAATTGTGCGCTCGTATAACATTTATGGTCCGCAATTAACTGCACATAATATAAACTCAAGTGTCAGTAGCGTAACAAACGGAGGGGCGTGGGCGTTAACTCCGACATTGCCACCGGAATTATTAAAGAGGCGCGTAAAAAAACGTTCTCCAGGAACTTATCTTTGAATAAGTTTTTATCATAAATATCTCATAAATGGAAAACATCTTAAATGTATCGCGAATGCTTTATTAATAAAATTCTTAGAGGCAGAAATAATTATTTCCAACATTTTATTAATTAATAAGTACAATGCGGAGTTGTTTTAGGGTGAGGTGGAAGGCTAATTGTTTTTTGAAAAGTGGTTTTACAGTTTCCGGTTCTTGTGAAACTACAAAGGAAATGCCCCAATTTTTCTTTAGTGTAGAGTTGCTTTTCATTATTTATGTAAACGAGAAGTTTGGAAAACATTTTATTTATGTATAGCTAATCAAACTACAAGAAGTTTTTTGCGGACCTTTATAAAAGAATTTGTATCAAGTTTGTTAGAAAAACTAAGTTAAAATGGAATAAAATAAAGAATTTAGAAAGAATTAAAATGTTAAATATGGAATAATTAACGAGTGAACTTTGAAATCAAACCAAAACATTTAAAAGAAAGTGGTTTACAATTAGAAGTACAGTTGAACCTCAATAAGTATAATTGTAAGCTCAAGAAAAACCAATAATAATTTAAGCTATAGAAGTTCGACTGTACAGTAAAACCTCGATTATCCGGACCTCAGTTATACGGATTCGCGATTATCCGGATTGTCAACCGCGTTCGTTTTTTCCTGTTAAAACGGGACACCTCGTAATCGTGCTTAAAACCGAGTGTGCGCATTCGAGCTCAAAGTGGCACATTCCGATCTCGGGAAAATGAAGCGCGCCGCTCCGCGTCGCGCTTCATTTGCCTCCCTCGCTCGGAAATGTGCCACTTTTCGCTCGAATGCGCACATCCTTGTATTTATCGGATTTGCCGATATTATTATTTTATTCTTCAATTCAAAAAATTTAAAGTCGAATAAATTAGGTCTATTTTTTGTTTGAAAAAGGTTAGCTATTTTATTCCTTTCGATAAGTTATCGTGGTGCTGTTCCGCACGCCTAATTGTAGCGAGCTTGATAAAAATATTTTTGGGTTTACTTTCGAATGTTTACTAAGTAATTCGCGTTTTTGATTAATTAAAATTGTATATGAGTCAAATTTTCTGAAGTGGGCCACTAAAAATCAACTAGTTGATTTTTATATCATCTTTTGCAGATTGCTGAAGGTTTATATGTCAAAATTAATGTCTCTAAATATTTTTGGGTAATTTTCATTTTTGTAAAAATTATAAACAAATTAGTTTTAAGGCGCATTTTGTATACACTGTTGTAATTAGATTTCATTTATGGATTAATTCAATTTTTAAATATAAATAAATATTTATATGTTACATAGGTGGTGCATCACAATTTTAGAATGACTTGGGTGGGGTATGTTAAAAAAAAAGGTTGAGAAATAAGAGTCAAAATTCGGAAAAAGTTAAAGTATTTGTTTTTCATGTTTGATAAAGTCTCCCATCTAGTCCAGTTTAAAAGTACTAAATTAAAAATGTGATTTTTGGTAAAAATACCCTACTGTAATTTTTAATTAAAAGAAAAGCGAGAAGTGGTACAATTAGTTCAATCTGATTTAATTCATATTATTTGTAAGAGAGAAGAATAAGATAGGCAAATTCAATTATTAAGGAGTATGTGCACTTTCAAGCGAAAACTTTTTTCGAATAGAAAATCTGGATTTAAAGGATTTGTTATTAATATAGTCGACTCCAATTAACACGAAGATGTGCGCATTCGAGCGAAAAGTGGCACATTTCCGAGCGAGGGAGGCAAATGAAGCGCGACGCGGAGCGGCGCGCTTCATTTTCCCGAGATCGGAATGTGCCACTTTGAGCTCGAATGTGCACACACCACTTTTCGCCACGATTAACAATGATCACTTTACTTCTAATTTTATCTAAACATTTTATGATTCTATTTGGTATTTTTTACTGTTGATTTTATAATTAATACTTATTTGTTTCGTTTTTTTTTTGGTAAATAAATACCTAACAAGGTAAAATTGTTTTTTTTTTCAATTATCCGGATTTTCGATTATCGGGATGAGCTGCAACATTAATTAGTTCCGGATAATCGAGTTTCCACTGTATTTCCAAAATAAACAATTGAGGAAAGGAAATAGGTAGCTATAATTAAATTTTTTATGGTGCAAAAAGAAGAAATAAATTATCCCTTTTCTATTTGGAACAAAAAACAAAGAATTGACCAGTTTTAAGAAACAAACACCTTATCTCGCAAAATACCATGGAATAAGAATAATAAAACTTCTGTCGGAAAAACAACGTCCTTCTTTTACCTCGTGTGCTAGCGAAATGATATTATGATTCTGCACAGCGCTGCGCGGGCCAAACTGCGGCGTTTAACAGAGTTGCAATATTTATTATTTGTCTTTGAGTAAGGGTTATCTTATATTCTACAAATGGTAGTTGTATTACTTAAATTTTATATTTCTTTTGGCGCGTTTAGAGTAGAATTTTAGCAAGAAACGGAAGTTGCGCGCGCGCAGCTAACAAAAAGTCGGCACTTGAAGTTAACCGTCTAAGAAAATAAATTAATTATTTTGAATCGTGTTTAAAACCGAGTGTGCACATTCGAGTTCAAAGTGGCACATTTCCGATCTCGGGAAAATGAAGCGCGCCGCTCCGCGTCGCGCTTCATTTGCTTCCCTCGCTTGGAAATGTGCCACTTTTCGCTCGAACGTGCACATCCTCGTATTTATTGATTTGTTTAAATTAATTTTGCATATTTTATTATGTTTTTGATTTACACGGTTTCCCGTACAAAAAATTATGATTTTGATCTACGCGGTTTACCGTGTAATCAGGAATTAGGTGTACAGTGGGGAGGCGCCAAAAGTATATTTCTTTAAGAGAGTCGCAGTACCATATAATTTTAAAACCAGTGGTCTAATTGTACATAAACGCAAAGTAAGCACCATAGCACGTGGGTATATTTAATTTAGTTAAGCCAAAGAAGTATAACTTCTAAAGCGCGTACATAAGTAAATGCACCGGTTTTTTTTAAATTTGAATAACCAACTCCGGTCTTTTGAAAATTTAATTTGAATTTTACGAACAAATATAAAACAATATTGGTATAGTCATGAAAATATGTGGTATTATTGTTTGCACCTTCTGTTGGTTATCGTAATCTACAATAATAAAACTTTACTTTTGTTAGTATTATGTATAGGTATGTATAGGTATGTACCCGGTATTTTTTTTCGGATACCACTATGTAGTATAGGTGTTATGGCCAATGGTCATACTATATGGTAACGAAGATTTTTATTCGCTCAAAACTATACGTCTATTTATTGACAGCGTACGAGGTCTGTTCAGAAAATAACAGTAGGGGAGACCGGGGTTGGAAGTCACAATTTTTTTCTTTTGTGTTTATAGAGCCCATGTTCTTAATGTATCACTGACATTTATATATCAATAGATAGTGTATTTATTCTAGTTTAAAAAGAAATAAAGCCTTTTCTGTCCCATTATCTAAAGAGAACATATTATAATTTTTCTGAAAAAAGAAAAGTGTGACTTTCAACCCCGTGTATAAGGGATGGTTGTCATAGTGTGTGGGGTAGGTAATCACCCGCTAAATAAAAGGTAAAATACAAAACGACAAAACAAATGCATATGCTATTCCTAACCTATTCTCTCTAACGAACTTAGGTTATGGTAACAAAAATGACAAATGTATAATTACAGCCAATCGTTTATGTAGTAAAACCTCTAGAAACCAATAAAAAAGCCCGCACATATTCATGGTTGCCTTGCACAGGTGACAACTAGCCCCCGTTAACTTCAGACAACTTACCCAAAACAGTTTTGGACAATTAACTCCTAAAATTAATTTAAATCAATGGTCATTTAAGAAACCATATGAATAATATCATGAAGCATATCTTAAACATCATAAATACACGAAAAAGTATATCACTATGTAAAATTTAAATATACTTACGAGACTCAATACAGATTCACAAAAAATTACTTTCACTGTACAAAAAATACAAACGTATATATTTCTTATACGGTATTTCAGAGAGAACTGAAGTGAAGTACGCAAGGAGGTATTGTGCTCGGGCTTCTTTGACACGGGTAAACAAATTTATTAATTCTTTAGAGTTGCTGTTATGGCTTATATGACAACCTACCCGTGACACAACCATACCCGGTCTCCCCTACATTTTGAATTACTCGCCAACGGAGATAGTTATCGATATGCGGTTGGCAACATTCCCTTGCGCATAACCTCCTTTGTAACTACATGTTTTCGGATTCCTAATATTATTATATGTATGTTTACACATTTACAATTTTATTGATTGACATATTTTTTGACATGTTAAGTTGCTTGAAAAAGTTTCAATAAAGAAACGAAACATAGCATTTTTAACAAGATATATATATTATTAAATGAAAAAACGCGCAAAAGGAGACCAGAGTTGTGGCGAGACAACTCATGGCTTTTGTACCACGCAATACGCTCGCACACTCAGCTTTGCCAATTTGTCAGTTTTGTGCCAAAGATCACATAACTGTCCTCTTGCGGCCTCCTTACTGGCCAAATCTGGCACCGCGCAATTTTTTCTCATTGTGGAAATTAAAATCAGTGTTGAAAGGACGCCGTTTGCAAAGTATTGATGGTATTAAAAGAAATTCATCAGACCTTAAAAGCCATCTCAAATAAAGCTATCCAGAGGGCTGTTTCGCGAAATGGAAATACCGCTAGGTAAAGCGTGTCAATAGCGGAGAAGAGTACTTTAAAGGGGAGAAGGAGCAATAATCTGCAAAATGAATAATTAAGTTTAAAAAATAAACTTTTCTGTACTGTACAGTATAATAAATTACGCCATACTTATGGATCTCGTTGGGACAGTGTATAAAAATATTTCGGATACTGTTTTAGTATCTGCCTCACTAGCATACCAGTATGGTAATAAACGCCATACATTTTTTTCCGCGTACATACATAGAATTTGGACAACCTTGAATTAAGTGCAACCTAACAAAAACAAAGTAGAACTTTAGAGTGAACAGAGAAAAAGTATCAAAATACGCCATATCTTTTTTAACTTGAACTTATATAAGTTCAATTTTTTTCATTAAGATTAAAAAATATCTATCGCCAGATCGCATTTTACCGTATTGTTAGAACATATTGTTATAACTTCAACGTTTATATCTAAGTCGTATTTTTCTCACAATAAAAATTTAATAGTGTTAAAGTATTTATACCTAGAGGTATAACTATATAAGTATCTTCATAACAAAAGGTACGTAGAGTAGATTTCACTATGCTGAGCTAAAATTTTTATAAGTAGGTATGTATAGTTGGAAAAATATTTTTTAGTAGAAGTATATCGATCTAATCTAAACTACACAAATAATTAGACTTCTTAGTTTAAAAACATCTGAATAAAATTCAATAACTGCTTGACCAAATAGATAGCAAAAAAATAAGGTTATGAACTAAAACTGGTTTCATTAGAAAAAATAAATTAGTGTGCGTTAATTCTAAAATCATTTGAATATAACGGATCGCCAATTTAAACAAAAAACTCAACAAAATAATTGTACCGTGCACACCCCTAATTTGCTATAAGTATTGAAATTCAACCGAAATCGGTGCGTTTTTCAGATTTGAACACTACTTATCAACAATTCTTGAAGAGAATGCAAATAAAAGACAAAACTATATTTTTAAATTACAATTAACAACAATATTATATTAATATAATCTAACAACTTGCAGGAGTCGCCTGCAAATCTACCCAACTTAGATTTTATTAAAATTTTCAAATTAAAATTGGTATATAAAGAAACATTACATTACAGTCCCTTATATTATGTTTTTATTCTTTTTAACAACTTCTAAACTACCAATGCCCTTGAAGAAATTTTAAAGCACTCATCAATCGGTTTTATAGTTTGGAATTCCCCTAAGTCTTCAAGTAGCAAATTTATTAACACCAAAGAAAAAAAACTGAAACATCTTAAACTCTGTTATAATTACACCAAAAAACGTAAATAGTTAATAAATTTCACTTTACAAAAACTTTGAGGTAACGCTAAAACCGTAAACGACCGCATTAATTATTCGAAACTTGTCGCTTTTTTTATATTTTCAAAAAATCGCTCGTTTAGATAAATTTCGGAACGAAAGGTCTGGAGCAATAATCGCCGCGATTAACTGTGCATTTACTGTTTACGAAGAAAATATACATATTTTATTCGATATTTCATTAACTTTGATTAGATGTTAAACTTTTAATTCGTTATTTTTGTTGTTCAAGAAAAGCTCTCTTATATATAAAATTTATTAAGAAAATCACTTTGATGTGATTTTCCTTGATCAAAGGCAGCGGAAGAAAATCTTTAATTAGTTAATAATTTAAATAAACGGCGTTCGACTTTTGCAAGTTCGATTTTTATTTTTTTTTCTTTGTTTATCTTAAACGAACGAGGGAAGAAGCTTTTTACGTATTCGAAACATAAAAAACCTGACAATCGTAATCGATGGTTTGCAGGAGGCTCCGTTTTTTTCTAACAATTTGTTGTTTTATTCATAGGAGGAAGCGCACAGCCAGCACGTGTTTTATTCGTGTACTGACATCAAATTATCGAGTTAGAATGAATACCGTTTACTATTAAAACGCAAATGTTGATAAATTGCACGCTTTTTCAAAAAACAAAATAATTCGCCTAGCTTTAGCCGTTTTGTTCTGATTTATTAGCCAAGAAAAGAATTCTTAGCATGCTCGGCTCATGTACGACGTTTCCGCAATAAAACCGGAAAATTCCAACTAAAAACAAAATAAGAAGAACTGCCTGTGCGTAAATTAAATTTAAAAAAATTCAAAGCCATCGATTTATGAGGTGGTTTTTTATTTTATTTATGTAATTATAGTAGGCATTGTATGTGGGTCAAGATGGGCTTAAAAGCGGAGGGCGTTAAAGGCCCTATTAAAAAGACCGAGAAAATTTGTGAAAAGCAATAACTTAATGCGTTGCCGTGCATATTATATTTCGATATATCGTTTATCGGCAATAAAAGTGACCCAACTCAAAAAATTGTATGTTAATATTTAAATCGTCTTCGTTAGGTCCAAAAAGTGTCGAAGATTGAGGCAGTTAAGGACCGTTTACATGCAACGATTTGTCGGATAGTTCTTCCAATCTCGTAAATGCTATCCAGTGAAACGGAGCGTGTAGACAGAAAATCGTACGTCTAACTCAATCGGGACGAAATCGAAGATTGGATTGAATCCGAAAACATACGACCTGCAAAAGTTGGAGGACAAGTCGTAGCGTATCAACACAAATAAGTCCAACTTCTGGATCATCACACTTTCTGTTGTAGTTAATTTCTTTTAAATAACATTCAAGTGCTTTTCATACAGGGAAAATACGTACATATGTATATTTTTAGTTTTTGCTCATAACTCCTTTATTTCTAATACATAGCATAGTCATATTCTACAACAATCATCTTTGGTTCTTTATTTATTAAAATTAACAAGCAATTATAGAATAAAAATAACAAAAAATCATATATTCTTAGTTTAAATGCGATTTGCAAAAATCCATTTTGTCTATATGCCATACACAAAATGACATATGGACAAAATCACAAACATATAAAAACTATAAAATTATTGACAATATTCACAAATAAACCGCTTGGTTCTTCTAGGAACGTAAGCGCAAGAAGCGTGAGCGAACAATTTTTACACCACAACCAATTTTCTCAAGTCTTAGATCGTGAAAAAAGATCATTGCAATATACGCATGGACTATCCTCTTGATCATTTTGATGGATTTTAAGGAAAACTTTTTCTTCACGTTACGTTTCATCTTCTTTGTTGAGGGAGCTTTAGGTTTATCGTTCGATTTAATTTCGCTCATATTAGGAGCAGAAGTTAAAACTAAAGAGTTCTGCAGAGTCTTTGGTTTACGTTTTCCTTGTCCACTAATAAATGTCCTTTTGGAACTAGAGAAATCTCCTCAATAGGGACATCAAGAAGAGAGGATGATGGATGTCCTTTATTAGCAGCAGATGGATGATTTTAACCAGAATTAGTTTGCTCATTGGAGGTGTCTCCTAAGGATATGTTTGTAGTTTACGCAAAACCTAATTCTTGCGTCATCCAAACAAACCTGATTCAAGCAATTTCAAATGCTGAACTAATTGCCTTTCCGCATCAACATCAACATCGTAGACCTTTCGAATTGGGCTCCAAAGTTTTGGTACTACCCAAAGCATGCTTTCGGAGTGTTGCTTGAGAAATACTAAATGTTTTTATGCCAATAACCAGCTCATTATATTATTGCAAACTGCGTCTATAGCTTTTGAATTAAGTTTGCACTCCATAATTGGCGATCAGTCATTCGCTTATAATTACATGGCATTTTGGTATCACCAAATGTTTGATAGATAATATATAATACATGGTATATAAATAGGTACAATGGCGAAAATCTTACCATTTATACAAAAAAACTTGCCGTGTAGAAAATGTCCGAAATGTACAACCGCTTGTCATCCGTCATGATGGCGGGATGAATGACAAGAACATGCTCACGTATTGACAGGTTAGTAAAAATCCTTTCGGGTTGCGTGATGCGTTTGATAATTGCACGATAGAACCCGCCAAATCCGAATCATGTCACCTATGTAATTTTGTACGTATTTCCCCTACTTCTATAATCATTTTATGCTACAGGGGCCATCAACAAACAATTATTGGCCTCTTTAATTTTTTCGGTACTTTAATGTTGCAATCAAATAGGAGCCCCCAAGCTTGGACAACGGGGCCAATCTTGGGCCAGTATTGAGAAACCCCACTTCATCGTATTAATTAACCCACCTTTGGTCATTCCAATGGTTGCTTATGCTTAAGTCAGTACTAGATAATCCATTCACGACTTTCGGATATATTTCCCTAAGCCAACAATCATAATATTAATAATAATGATTATTACTTGTAAGAAAAAGTAATTATTATATTTAAATATTATATAACAATTTATAATCAGTTTCCACCCAGGCTAGGCATCAATATTCGGTCACCGTTCATCAAAAGTCTTAGGCCAAATTTGCAGACCAATATTGAGCCAAACGAGGCACGAAGTTGTCATGCCAATTTTTCACCATAGCTTGGCCAATACCGGTTTGCAAGCATGAACCAAAGTTGTAACATCGTAATTTCCTATATAGGATATGCAAGAAACATGTTAGTATGTATTTACCCACAAAAACTTTACTTTCTTGTACAAGAAATGTTAGTACATATACGTCCATTTTTTTAAATTCAAAATACCTGTACTTAATAAGTGATTTCAAAGTTTCCTATTTACATTAGGGCCTTGCTAGCGGCCTTTTTTCTAGCTGCAACCATTCCGTCAAATCTGATAATAAAATGCTAATTAATCAACTTTAGTTAGAAAACCTAATAAAACATCATTTCGAAGTTTTAACTTCAGGTTAAAAAAAAAATATAAGCTTAATTGTAGATTTTATCGCATAGCTATCGTGCCTGCAGACACTAAATAGCACTGATGTGAGTATGTTTTACTTTAAAAATAAATGGTTAAATTTTAGTGAAATAAATCTTTAAAAAACATTTAAAAGAGGACCAAGTTATAAATAATGACAAAGTGTTTATGGAAAATTTGATACTAATCACAAACATGTGAATTATTTTGAACCTTTTTATTAAGGAAAATCATTTTTTTCAAACTTCTCAATTAAATAATCAAAAATGAAAATAAAACTAATGTAACATCTTAAGAAAAAATGTGAAATCCAAAATGAAAGTAAAGAGTACCAGCAAGAAATACGCTGGTCATTTTTTTGCGTGGTATTTGCTTTAAGTTTTCTCAGTGCCGTTGCCTTAATCGTCATTAAAATTTTTTTTCTTCCTTTCAAGCTTCTTTCATTTTTTATTACAGACCTTAATTTTGGATTAAAGGTCTTCCAGAAATATTTGCACAATTATGTACGCCCATCATTAAAATAGATTTTATGTTGCATAAAAATTGTAAGTCTCTTCGTGTAAAAATGAATAGGGCTGCTTTAAAGAAAAAATTTTAATTCCGAGCTCCAAGTTATTTTTTTTTCTGCTCTTTTTTTTTGAAGAATAAATATAAAACCGTCTTATAACTAAAACTAACGGTTTTCTCCTTCGGTCGTCTCAAGAAATACAAAGCCAACGACAGCTCCGATTTTTTTTCTTTCTTCCTCAAGAGACTTACTCCAAATTAGATTACGCTGCAAGAATTGAGAAAATCCTCGGTTTTTCTTTTAATGCAATTTTTCGATAATCGATTACGCGTTCCCACTGATTTATTTCTAAAGAAAAGCCGTTCCGAGTTGATTTGTTTAATTTTTTTTTCGTCGGCTAGAAATTTATGAACATAGTTGAAAGGAGGGCACGCCTGTAAATACAATTTTTGCAGAAGAACGCTAAGGAGGCTACCAGTGTCAATAAGTTAACGTTTAAGCATGCAAAAGAGAGAAAATAAACGTTGGAAAAAAGCATAGAGAAGCGCACATAGTCGTAATATAAAATAAAGATAATTACAGTACTTCATATAATAAAATTGGTAGCTTCCGCTTTTAATCCGCAGTTAATTTAATGCAATCGCTATTCTCAAAAAACGATACATAAAAATTCGATTACTACTCTCGATTGTTAATGCTCAGCGAGCATGTAAATGTTGTCATTTTGTTTTTGCATTTACCTTTTTTTTATTCAATGACCTCGATCATCCTTTTCGATTTCGTAACATATACATTTAAACATTTTGCTTTTATTTTTCGTTTTAATTTAATTTTAGAAAAGTAAACAATTTTTTTCAATTAACGCGCATCAAATGAAAGGATTAATCCGTTTCTCAAGATTGTTATGTCGTTATGGTTACTGATATAATCGACCAATCCAAATACAGTTATTCTTGGCGCTTTATTTAAAATCCTCTTTTAATTTCTTTCGAGGATAATTTTGGAATTTTATTTTACATTATTCGATTAAATTGTGTATTAATAAGTTGTTTTGTTTTCTCAGTTAAAGTAGTTAAACTAATGCTAGTTAATGGATAGAACTTTAATAAAATTTGCGCAGGCACTATAAAAAATAACAGTTAACGCACATAATGGTTGCTTTTTTGCGATGTACGAAGCACCTAATAACATTAACATTCCTTTCCGAAGGAAAGTGATTTGTTGTTGCTGAAATTAACACTTGCCGTGTTAAAAATTCGATTTGTTACCATAAAACGAAAATTTAAAAAACAACGTACTAAATAATTTTCGTTTTAATTAACTTCAATTCTTTGTTTTACGTGTAATTTTACGCGTTTTCGTTGTTTAATTTCTTTTTTCAATTAAGAAATTTTCCTCTGCCATTATAACTCAACGTTGAAGCACAAATTTTGAACACGAAATTTCACTTAAAGACTTGTTTATCGTTTTTGGTTCCTTATAACTTTTCGGTATTCGCGAAGAACACTTTTAAATTTCCAAAGTCGATTAATAAGTATCATTTTACTTTAGTACTCATTTATACAATTCAAGTGTAGCCTCGATAGGCTTGCCGCTCTGTTTTACAAAAAAAACATTGTTTATATTTGAAATAAAAATATAAACAAATCTAATAGAAAATAACCAAAATTAATTTTTTATACTTTATTATGAATTTTGCAGATTACTGGTCCTTGCCTCCTTCAAAGTACTCCCCTTCCCTATTGATACACTTTTCCTTGCGGTGTTTCCATTTTGCGATGCAGTCCTGGATAGTTTCATTTGAGATGACTTTACAGGTCTGTGACGAAATGGCTTTGATGTCATTAATACTCTAAAAACAGTGTAGTTTCAGCATTGATTTTAATTCTGGAAATCAGAAAGAATCCCATGAAGTCATAGGGCAAAATAGGTCTGGCGAGTAATGTGGTTGCGGGACCACAGTCATCTAATTTTTAGCACAAAACTGACAAATTAACAAAGATGAGTTGTGGGGACATTATGGTGGTACAAGAACATGAGTTTTTTCTCCGCAACTGCAAAGTGGCATGTTTTCGATCTTGGGAAAATAAAATTGATTGTGTTGTTCGGAAATATGTCACATTTCGTTTGAAAATGTGCCACTTTTTGCTCCAAACTGTGAGACTTTTCACTCGGAAATTAGACATTTCTCCCTCAAATTGTACACTGTGCTTTTTCTCAGGATCCTAAATAATCAATTTTTTTCCAACAAAATAGTAATCAAAAGTTAACTTGGCCGTATTTCTACCAGAAACAAATCTCCAATTTAATGCGTTTAAACTCGTCAAAACATGATATAAGAATTCACAACAGATCTCCTCGTACGCGAAAAAATATACCATAACCTAAATTTAACTCTGGTAATAAACAACAAATTAGACAAAAAAAATTTTTAACTTTTGACCATTAATATCATTTTGAAACAATTAAGATCTGTATATTCATGAGGACTTTTCAATTTTTTTTTAAAACAACCAAATTAAAGTATTAAAAAAAAGAAAACAAATGCTATAATTTTCTCTATAATAAACGATTACATCGCGTTACATTTTTAGAGATGAAAACATGGAATAACGCGTAGCTCCTACGCATATGCGTCTGTTCGCTTTATATTAGCAATAAAACATAGTGCTGACATTGCAAACAAATGACGATCGTGAAAACACCTGTATCTGCTCACGATCAAAAGTTATTCGGGGGTGCCAAACAACCGGGCAATGCCCACAACCGGTTAACTTCCCCTATAATTTATTTTACGCTCCTTCAAATTAAAAAACTTAATTAAATCTAGTCAATATTGATTTTATATTTGATAAACGTATTTACCATAGCAATGAGTGGAAGGGAGCGAGAAGATACGATAATCTTGTCAGTGCAAGTGAGAGAGAACGATTAAAGTTATTCAATTAATTTTTTGTTTTATTTCTTGGTCTAAATTATTGTGAATCATGCTTAAAACCGAGTGTACACATTCGAGCTCAAAGTGGCACATTTCAATCGCGGCAAAATGAAGCGCGACGCAAAGCGGCGCGTTTCATTTGCTTTACTCACTCGGAAATGTGTCACTTTTCGCTCGAATGTGTACATCATAGCATTCATTAGATTTACTTATAATAATCATCCTTCTTTCACATTACACATTAAAATCATATGAAAAATACAATATTTTACATACAAATACATTCATAAACCATATATCTTTTATTAAAATCGTAAATTATGTATTGTGAGTCACACATAAAACCGAGTGTGCTCATTCGCGCTCAAAGTGGCTCATCTTAATTTCAAACAAATGAAGCATGCCGCTCCGCGTCGCGCTTTATTTTTCCGAGAAAAGTGCATATGTTTCCAAAACCAAATCGTACATTTGGATTTTTACCAAAATATATAATAAATACTACATGTATCCTTCAATTTGCGATTTAAACTAATTTCTCCGGAACTTATCTACCGTGAAAATTGGGGAATATGTGAACAGGGAGAAGGTGAGACAAGAGTCGATTTTTTTACGGGAGGTCCAGTAACATATATTTTGAAAACCACTGGTATAGCTATACACAAACCCAAGGTACGCAAAATAACACATGGTTACACTTAATGTAGTTACGCCAAAAAAGTATAACTTCTAAAACGCGTACATAATTACACGCACTGTTTTTTTTTTTAATAAACCAGGTTAAAATTGTAAAATAAGAAGCTGAAGCGCTGGTAGCACAAACGTTTCCCAGCTAACAGATCAATTCCAAAAGTCCCCTAAGGATCTGCTTTTCAATCTCAGGATAACTTCCAGGCACTCTCCCTGTAGACTAATTGCCATTGTAACGACCATTGAGATAATCGTCTTCATACATGTATAAATACATAGATACCTACTTAAAAACAGACGTATAAATTTTAAAAATCTAGGTTTTAATTTTTGCCGATTAAATACGACAGCTAACACAAAATTTATTCAACTCCAGGAAACAATCTAAATTAACTGTAATTCGCGTGTTATTAAGGATTAAGGACGAGCAAAAACAGGTCTTTAAATTAAACTCGGTAATGTCTAAGCAAATCAGTTTTGCAATCTTCGCATAGCGTTATAGTTATTAACTAGGAAATAAAAATGCAACTATAAAAACTCGCTTCGAACAACTCTCCCGTCTTCTTCTACTTCTTCAGGTGTTCGATGAATTACTGCGATTCTTTGGTCCAAGAAAAATTAATTAAAAAGAAATTACGAACAAGTAACGAACTGAGGATTGTCGACTTTCTTACGGCTATGGGACGCGGAAGAAGAGGTAATCCACTAAACTCGGCTGCAAAAATCCTCCAGCTCTTTGGGGGTCCCCTTCGAAGAGTGCGATGATGATGATGGGTGTTGGTGATGGTGGTTTGTGGTTCAATGCACTGGCGTGGCCGAGCCGTGTCACTGGACCTAAACCTGCCACTCTTCGGCTTGTGTCATCTCTTTTGCTCTCATTAAGACGGTGCGTGCCCACATTAAACCCGTAATTCGCTTACCGAAAATGATTTTCGCGAATTTTGCACTTTTGCTGCTCCTTAAATCAACGTTTTGACGTTTTGCATGCGACGTCAAAATATTTGCGTTCGCCTTAAAAAAGACCGGCGAACGACTCTTACGATTATTTGTCACAATTAATTTCGTTTCGGATAGGCTGTGAGGGCGAAATAAGCGTTTTATCGTTTTGGAGATTTAATAAAGTGCGCTCTAAATCAAATTTCCCAAATCCCTAATAAATAAACATAAATAATTTCGAATCGCGTTAATTAATTCGATAAATTACGATCTCGACACTTCATAGAGCGTCCCTTTTATTCTTTGACGAAAGCATCCGGACTCGTAAGAAGGCGCGCGTTTCAAAAGGAAACGCCACTCTTGCACCTCTAACGCTGAAACATTTTTTGCTCGCACGTTTATGCATATAATTCCCAATTTGGAACATTAACAGCACTTTAAAAATGCCAACAAAATGATTTCGCAAGAGGTTAATTAGAAATTCGGAATGACACCAATAAATTTTATGCTCCCGAAAAAAATGGAGCTATAAAAATGGAATAGGAAAAAAAGACGAACGAATTTTTTACAAATTATTTAAATTAAATAATTTGCATGGAATTATAATAAATTTAAATTTACGTAGGAAGTTCGTTTATGCAAAATTCGTGGACTTTGCAAACAAAAACACCTTACAATTTTCACCTGCATTTTTTTTTCAATTTTTCGCGAAAGATGCGTCGACTTCAAATGACTTCGATTGAAAATAAGACCAAAAGCAAATTTTACAAAGGTCAGTAGTAGTTTACCTAGTTTGCGATTATTTTTTTTTTAATATATGTTCTCGAAGAGTTGTAGAAAATTTACGAGAACCCTTCGGAATTTTGAAAGCCGATTTATATTGCAGATAACTTCGATCTTTATAGTTAATTAACTTCTCGTTTTATTGGATTACAATAATTTTTATTGCCGATTTTATGTTTGAGGGTCCTAATTATTTGCATTTGCTTGTTTGTTTTTTTTTAAGTGTAAACAACTTTTATATGTTTTTTTTTCTTTTTGTTGCAGGTGAGTAATGATTTTTTTCTTCTCGCATACCGCCCAAGTAAGTTTTTTACTGTGTACACTTTGTTTTTGAAATAACGGATGAGATGGACCAAAAAAGGATTAATTATGCTGACATATTTTCTGATTATTACACAGTGATTTACTTAAAATACATAAGTCCTTAAACTTTAGTATTAAAATTATAATTGAATTAGTAAGTTAAATAAGATTCTTCTGCTAAATTGTTTTTAGGTATAATAATGTGAGCAGACGTCCCGTTTTAAATAGGACTGTCCTATATTTAAGTTACCTATCCCGCCGCGTCAAGTGAAACTTCGGGACATCAAAATATTCCGTTTTCAAAAAATGTTAAAAACGAAATCTATTATTAAGAAATCCTGCCAAGATTTTATTTTTATTTGGTATTAAACCCAGGTATTCCAAAACAAATTAATTTTTTAGCAAAATATCAGACCACACAAAAATACATTATTAAATCCAGACCACCATGTACAGATTTTTGCATTTTTTTAATTAATAAACAACTACTGTGATAATAATCTAGGTACTTTATACAAATCTATAGGTACCCTTATTTAGTAGGTGCCCCAGTTTTAACAAAAAAAATAAATGGTCGCTTTAGATAAATATACAAGATGTCTCATTCAATTTAAGCAATAGCTACGAAACGTTTGCATAATTTTTTGTAAACCAGTCTTAAATTAGATAAAATATCTAACACCATTTAATTAAAATAAAAAAAGACATACGCGTTTAAAAAGTTTTTAAAGTTATAGTTTTTTTGGCCCGTAGCGAGTAAAACTTTAGAAGGCAACGGAAGTTGCGCGCGCATAGCTAACAAAAAGTCGGCAGTTGAAGTTAGGTGTCCAAAAAAGTAAATTAATTATTGTCAATCATGTTTAAAACCGAGTGTGCACATTCGAGTTCAAAGTGGCACATTCTATACTATAATTTATCCTACGCTCCTTCAAATCAAAAAAAAAATTTAATTTATACTCTGTCCGGCCAACAGATATAGTTAAACAACTCCGACAAATGTGCGCTAAATTTAAATAGAATTTTTTCTATTGGCTTAATTTTTAAAGCACGTAACACAAGCAACCATATAAGCATTTATGTGCTGCAAGAACGGGGACACACTTGATTATTAATCTGTACCGTGTGAAACTGGGCACTGCATACATCGGTTCAATTTAGAGGGAGTGGCTTAACTATTTCTGTTGGCCGGACAGAGTATAGTAAATATCGATTTTATATTGGAAAACGTATTTACCATAGCAATGAGTGGAAGGTAGCGATACGATAGATATTAGCGATACGATAGATATTACCGATACGGTAGATACGATAATCTTGTCAGTGCAAGTGAGAGGGAACCATTCAAATTATTCAATTAATCTTTCATTTAATTCATTGGCCTAAATTATTGTGAATCATGCTTAAAACCGAGTGTCCACATTCGAGCTCAAAGTGGCACTCTGATCTCGGGAAAATGAAGCGCGCCGCTCAGCGTCGCGCTTCATTTGCCTCCCTCGCTCGTAAATGTGCCACTTTTCGCTCGAATGCGCACATCCTTGTATTTATTGAATTTGTTTACATTAATTTTTGCATATTGTGCTTTGTTTTTGATTTACGTGGTTTCTCATACAAATATTATGATTTTCATTCACACGGTTTCCCGTGTAAATCGGAATAGGTGTACACTAGAGAGACTCCAAGACTATGGTTTTAAGGGTGTCGCAATTAGGAAGCGTTCAAGTATTACGTAACGCAATTGTTGAAGATTTTGACTTCCCCCGCCCCATGTAACGCGCCGAGTCGTTTTTCGGACTCCTTCCAGCCCTAAACATTACGTAACAACCAAGTGACCATTTTCCCGTAATACATAAACGAAAGGGGTTGCCAAATTGGGAAATTTTAATTCCCTAGCTTTTTATTTAAATTAAAAAAATGATGCATATCGCTATGGTCGACCCCCATATTGCGTTACGTAATACTTGAGCGCTCCCTTACATATAATTTGAAAATCAGTAGTACTATAAATAAACGTAAGGTAAGCAACATAACACGTGGTTACATCTAATTTAATTATGCTAAAAAAGTAAAACTTCTAACGCGCGTATATAAGTACACGCACCGGTTTTTTTAAAATTTTCTAATAGATTAAAAAAATGGATAAGATCACAAAGTTGTTCTCAGAATTTATGAGCTGTGTGCATTTAAGCGGAAAAACTTATTGTTAGATAAAATCCGTAAGGAAAATTAGCAACCAAATGTCTTATTTTTACCTCAACAATAAATGGTTTATTGTAAAAAAAATGATACCTGATTGGGATAGCGTAAGCAGAAACGTTTTTTCTAATAATAGATAATACTGTGAATAAATTTAAAAAAATCATTTTCTGTTGGTTATATTGTTTCTAGTAGGTACCTACTTTACTGTGTATAAATGAACCATTTAAAAAATAATATAGCTAGTTCTGCAATCATAGAAGTCCACAGAAAACTTTCCAACGCTTTAATTAAAAAAAAACATATCAATTGTGTATTTAAATAAGTATTTACATTTTTAATTTGAAGATATATTTCTATTTTTCAATTCCCAGAGGGTTGAAAGAAGCACTCCATTTATCCCCCTATGCACATATCTTTGTATACAATAGCGCAGCTATTATTGCCTAAACCAGGGGTGCCCAAACTATGACCAGTGAGTTAAACCAAATACACAACAGTTATTTTTATACAGTCCGCATGAAAAACTACAAAATCAAAAGGACTTCTAAAAATTTTTAATTTAAAAATAATTTATTTACACTATGCATTATTTTTCATAAAATTTCCAAAAAAAAATTTTTGCATTTTATTATCAAATTGATTTATAACTAATTATTTTTAGACCACTAGACGGTAAAAATATAATCTTCAATTTTTAATTATTTTAAAAAATAATTTTGAATTGGAGTTTCTGAGATAAGAATAATCATGTAGTTTTTAATTAAAGTTTTTTAGAAAGTCAAAATTAAAATCATAAAACAGCAATACCCCACCCAAAATTATTTTGTTAGGTTTCGGTTATTTTCCAAACATTTTTTTCGTTATAAAATTAGCATTGCCAGTGAATTGTACAGTGTGATTTTCTAAGTTTAAGAACATTTTGAATTTGACACCGTACTAATTTATTTTTTTGTTAGTAGCACTGTATGAAATCTGTTGGATAGAAGTTTTCAGTGGCGTCTCGAATAAGGATGGTCAATATCAAATAATTTTAAAAAGCCCTCTTTTTGATCACTTACTGTTTCCATAAGAAATCTAACATGCAGTAGAATTAAGAACGATAGTAAACGCAAAAACACAAGTGCAAATACGAAAATTAAAACAACAAATCGCAAAACCCTTTAGAAATATACACGACATAACCTCACCATTTGAGAGTGAATATTGCCAGATTCTTACAGGTTAACCACATTCAAACTATCAAATCCTGTATAAATTGTGGCGCCAATTTAAAAACGTCAGCAATCTTAAAATATCGGCTTGCATTTAATTTCGATACTTTTGGTGAGATACGGTAGTCCGGTAGTTCTTCCTCTGGGGGTATGTCACCGCTTGGAGGTAAAAATTAGGTTTCATTTTAGAGAAAATATATTAGGTTTTTATTATGTTTTTTCTTCTTTCGTGAGAATTCCCTGAATTTAAAGGAACCCTTTATGTAACTTAACAAAGAACTGTCTTAATTTATAAAAAAAATAAAAACTTACAATCACTTTAAGGACAATGCTATTTAACAAAATCGATGACGTTCGAAAGAGCTTGGTTTTTCAAAAATAAGTTATTCAACGATAGACATCGAAATCGCAATTACAAGAAAGTAAGAAAATTACTTCCTGCTTTTACTAATGTCATTATCAATCTCTTAAGACGTAATCTGCAAATATTTGCTCAAGAATTTCTCATATTTATGCAAAACGTGAAAAGGAATCGATATCGATAAGAAACGCCGTCTTGCTTAAAAAATAACACCCATACAAACCTTTCCAATTTAATTTTTTTGTTCACAGCCTCAAAACAACCTCTATAAAGTTTAATCCTCACGCACACCAATTTTTCTAAATACATGCACATTTCAAAATCGTCTTTCCTACCCTTAACCAAATTACTAAGTTGCGTTTTACGAGTTTCGATTTAAATTTTCCTTTTCCGAAGAAAAACGCCAAAAGGGATGGAACGGGGGGAGAGAGAGCACATCTGCTTCTATAAAATTAAGTAAACCAGTTTCCTTTTTCCATCATCAAAGATGATCGTAAAATTCTTTTCAGATTTTATCGAGATTATTTACCGAGAACTATTCTCTCACATTTATCATAATGTTTCTGCCTTTGTTTTTTTACTAAAATTGTTATTGGAATTCCTCTTTTAATTAAAAAAAGCAAATACTTGCCTATTATTGTTTACTACTGTTTAAAAGATAAAAAGCAGCCAGCGTTTTTCCACTTTTAGAAGGAAATGGTCTACCTTGATTGTTAATGATCACGTTTCCACCTGCACTTTTTCCGGTTTAATACCGTTTTTTCCTAAAATAGAATTACGATTTAAAAAACAACATTTACAAGAACTTTGAGTTGAATTATATACTTATTTGACGCTGTGTCTATAGAAATAGTCTTAATTATCGCAAATTCCTTCGGACATTACTTTATTTATAAGCTATCAACATTTTTATACAGTATGTTTCATATTAATATGACATTTATTTATTTTTACGTATTTTATTTGTTGTTTAATTATATTGCTTCTTTGTACTACATATTTAACTGCGCATTAAGTATAGTTCTAATCAATTAATAAATCAAATGAATTAAAATAATAAAATATTTTTTTTAACAAAGATGAAAAGTAGTGGTTTCAAAATAACACAACATTTATGCAGTATTTTATGTAGTAGAATTAAATACAACAGAATTTTCAATGATTGGTAGATATCCTGTTTTCTTATATTTTTTTTAATTGATTGATTATTCGTGTGGGTAAACTCGCTATGGAGTTTTTATGTTTTGGTAGTCGTTTTATTTCAGATGTTTAACAGATTCTTCCTAGCGACAAGTTGCACAAAACAGTTCACATGAAAATTTTAAAAACTTTTAGTTGATTTCGGGTGAAATTCAAGATCGATCAAAAGATACATTTTCAACCAAGCAACATTAACAGATCTTTTCGAATACATCATTCTAAAATTATTAAATTTCAGGAAATATAGTAAATGTTTCCAAGAAAGTAATAACATTTTAGTTTTATTGTATATTATTTGCAAAAACAAACTCTACTTATCAAAGAGATTGGCATACGGTAATTCACCAAACCGTCTCCAATTAGTTCGTTAACTGCGAAGACTCATTGGATTTATAACGAAAAAAATTTAGACAAATCTTTTTTTTCTAAATGTATTTACAAAGTTACAATAACGTTATATGTGCAGGGAGATTTTTGAAGATTGGGAACATTTTGAATTTGGTGCCATACTAATTTATTTTTATGTTGGTAGTAGGGGATGACATCTGTTGGACAGGAGTTGCCAGTGGCGTGTCGAATAATAATGGTCAATATTATATATATTAAGAGTTTTAAAAACAAAATGTAACAAGCAGTAAAATTACAAACGAAAATAAACACAAAAATAAAACAAAAATCGAAACAATAAAACGCATGTTTTGCTAAATATAAAAACAGCCGTTTTAAGGTTGCACACCTGGTACGTGTGACTTGATCCTCCCTCTCTGGACGAATCTCTAACGCGTTGTTTAGATAAATGTTGTAATTAAATAAACATTTTAAATAAATACGAGTGTAAATCAATTAGTTTTAGTGAATTAAAACTATAAGTAAATTAGTTTTCAAATTAATTAATTATTAAGTAAATGTTCTAGTATTTAAGTTATTGATGTAGGCAAATTTGTTAATTCTTTTGTTAAATAAATTGTAATTGTTACTAAAATAAGTGACAGACTGTTAATATGCGCAACCCTAGTTCGAACCTTAGTGAATTCGTTACAATTGATGTCAGGTGTAGGGTGAAGATCATAAGTGATGTATAAATAATTAACGAAATATTTGTGTGATAAATAAATAATGTTAAACTAAAGTGAAAATAAAAATGGCAACCGGAAAATTATTAGCACTGTTTCTCTTCCTGACGCAACTTTTCAGTGTCATAACTGCTAACCCATATGGTTTTGCCGTACTACGAATACTTTTACCCGCGATAACATCATTCACAGCCGACTTTGAGATTTCTTTATCGTGCACCTTCTCTTGTTTTGTATACTCTAATCATATTGGATCCTGCATTGAATAAAAAAAAACAATAAGGGACACTTGATCCGGCGGGATCAAATCTCCCATAAGAACGTGTACCATGTGTACCCTAAACAGGTTGAAGTTATAAAAATTTAATTTACAAAAGTCTTTTACGAATAATACTTTTCTTAGAATCAGAAGTCTACAAACATAGATAATGACTTCTATTAAAGTCATACACATTTTAAATACCTTTCCTAAATAGCGGTTTAATGAAAATAGAAATTTAGGAAAAATATGTTTCTGCAACGCAAAACACTCAATCGTCTGCCATTTGCAAAAATGTCAAATCTGACAGGTGTATCAATTTTAAAAAGTTAGCGGGTGCTATAAACTACCCTTGTTGCCACTCTAAAACTATATATTACACATAGAATTTCTGTAAATCTTGTGTATCTAGTCTCCCGTAAGGATCACGTGTCCCTCTTTCCCCTATATCAGTGAGACAAGTATCAATTTAAAATACAATACAAGTTGACATTAAATGACAATGAATTAAGGTAGTACCTACTGATGATACTGCAAGTGTCAAATGTGTGCTCTGGCGAATTTGATTTCTGTAGTATTTATCCAGATCTGGCCATACCACGTAAAAGCAAAATATCCATCAAAATTCTTAAATCACAAAAAATTAATTTCATTGGAAAGGCAGTCACACAAAAAAATACGAGAAAAATCACAAACAGGTTGCATTATAGTGGAGTATGGTGGCAGATTCGTTAGACCATTTTGAGTAGAGGTTTCAAACTTTGGGTGAGTATTTGTGATGATAAAACTAGAAAATTCTCAAAATTTCTACCTTCTAAAGTTGTCGGAACATAGTTTTAATCGCGAAAAAGAGGTTTTTTACCCCTATTTTAATGTGTTTCTCTAGTTTTTATTTTTTTTGAACCCCTTAGACTGCGAATTAAGAAACCAAACTAGTACCCTTTTTTTGTCAATGTTCAAGGAATCCTCACCTATTAGCAAAAAGAAAGCAAAAAAAATAAGTTTGTGTCATCTAACCTTACAATGTGTTGCCACTTCTAAAAAACGAGATAAAAAGCACATTGTTCATAATTATTAAATTAAAATTGTATGGTGCTGATCTAAGGCAAGACTAACTTTGAGGCTAGTCAACTTTGTTCGTATTTAGTTTTATTCTATGACTGTTATATTTACAGCTTTGTAAAATGTTCAATTTTGATTGAAAGGTAACGCGGTAACCGTATAAAATTTAAAAATTAGTTTATAGAGTTTTGAATGATTATGTTGGGTTCGGCACAAAATGATCCGTCTGCTTGTAGGGTTCTGTAATATCACTAAAAAGACGCCGAAAGGTAAACATTAGCAAGTTTTAGGTGGATCGAATTATTTATGCGCTAGAAAAGATTTCTTATGATATAAATATCTATGGTTATAAATAATTGATCTCAAAGAAAATAAATTCTTCTTTATAGGCAAGTGATATTTTATTTCACATATTATTTGAATAAAATGTTGTAAGCGATTCTATATTTGTTTTCTTTATTTAATATACCAAAAACATGGTTTTGGTAGATGATCAGCTGATTGTGTTTCCTAGGATCATCTTACCCACGGCACAGGGGTCACTTTGGACGCCCCGGTGTATAAAATGACTCTTTAGCAAGTTTAAAAAAAAATAATTGGATATTAATCTTCTTCTTTAGGTGCCATATCCTTAGTGAATGTTAGCGGTCATCTTGGCCCATATTACCTTGTTGACTGCCGATCTGAACAAATCACTTGAAGACAATCCGGTCCATTGCCGCAAGTTTTTCAGCCATGCAGTTCTTCTTCGACCAGGCCCTCTCTTTCCGTCAATTCTTCCTTGCATTATCAACTGCAAAATGTCATAATAGTCGTTTCTCATTATGTGTCCGAAATAAGCTATTTTTCTTGTTTTTACATTGTTTAGAACCTCATTTTCTTTATTCAGGCATTGTAGTATTCTTTCATTTGTCACGTGATGTATGCATGAAATTCTTCTGCAAGTATTAGGATATTAATAATATATTAGATATTAAAGAATGTAAATATGCCAATACATAAACAGATAAACCGTCTACCCAAAACCGCTTTAACATTAAGATTATGTTGGATAACTTCCCTTAAGGAGATCATTTTATACCATTTTCCCCTAAGTCAAAAGTTAAAAAAAAATGTTTGTTTCAGTTGATATCATTTTTATTGAAATCTCAAGGGAAGTTTTTCTGAAATTAAATAAATCTAGTTTCTTATAAGGTTCAATGGTAAAGCCAAAAAAAAATTAATAATAATATCTTTTCTTTGATTCTCTGTAGCTCTTATATCTACCAATATGCCAAGTTTCATTAAATTTTGCATGGTAAGTCCAAAACCTACAGTATTACCTTAAAGCTAATAATGTAAATTTTCATCTTAATAAAACTTCTCTATTTTATACGTTTTACCTACTTTTATGGTACATATACACTCACAAACCTTTGCACCAATATTTTTTCTGACCCAAGATACGACCGAAACTAATTTTTATATTGCCCAAAAAGCTCGTAACATGTAGAAGTAGTACTGTATCTTTAAAGGTACTTTAAGCGTATCTTTGTAGCACTAAAAGTTCCCAAAAGTACGTAAACTCAGTAAACTTCGCACATTCCAAAAAGGTAAGTTACATTGTAGGCACCGAATACCAATTCCAACCCCTTTCAGTACCGGTCGACAAACCCTGCCTTGGGGCACCCCAATATGCAAAGATAATCCGGCACTGTTCGGTCACCTTCGCATTTATTACAAAACGAATGTAGGGAAGCACGGAATAAATCGCATTAATAATACCCGCCTGAATGTGCAATCAAAGCGTGCGTACATTAATTTAATAACGGCTATCAATAAAAATCGCCATCGGATCAAAGTAAGCGCATTATCACTTATTTTGTGATGGCCGTCAAAGCATAAAAATTTGAAATTTACGCTTAAACGCCTTCGTAATTTCGGCACGAGACACTTTTTACGACTTTTAGGTCGCAGAAGCGATCATAAAATTATTTTTCGCGCTTTTAAAGTGGACATCCCTCGTCTTTAGCTTTTGGCCATCTGATATTTACGTTGCAGTTTGCTGGGCATTTTTTTTTTAGTTATTAAAATTAATTTGAACATTACTAATGATTTAATGAGTTTCTTTGTTGGTAATTTTAAATTAAAATGATTAACGTACAGAGAGACGAAAATTAATTAAAAGTGATGCAACGGTGCATTCCCATTGCACCAAATGCAAGTGCGACTAAATTATTTGCGTGCACGTAATTAGAGGTTTCTTAGCTTTATGTAACGTTAAGAATAAATTAGTCTGAATTAAGGGTTGAAGTTTAACATAATTAACTCTTTTTGAAGTGTTTTTGCTTTTGAATGAAAGCTCGGCAAATTAGAGTTTTATTTTTTCCGCTTTAGAGGACGTAACTTTTTCAACGGCGGAATTTGTTACTTCTTTTTTCCGATTCGGTTTCCTCGAACTTTCTTTTAAAGGATACAGTTCAAAATGGCATGAGATCTGTCCAACTTTTTTTTTTGTATTAATAAAAATACGGATATGTTTTTTTGTACAATTTATGTGAGAATTAGATAGGAGTGATTTAAATTTAAATGTTTTAAAACTGCAGTAGAAATCCAATTTTGATAATATTAAATAACTTCGATTATGCCTAGGAGGAAGTCACTTAGTGGCGGACGCTTAAGCTTTATTTTAAATAAAAGTAAAACAACGTTGTTTTTTTTTTGTTTTAGTGTTTATTAATACTTATAACATTTTTCAATCAAATTAAAGAAATATAAAAGTTATTAGTTACCTATTAGTCATATAATTCTAGGTTCTCAACTATGGGTCAATAATTAAGAGCGCTGAAATGTGTCCCCTAGTACCGGACATAAAATAAATATGATTTGTAACGCTGAACAGATTAAAATATTTTTTATCGATCACAAGTAGGTATAATTCCTTGAGAATTCTGGGATATCGCCACAAGCTTACTAGCGCTATTCTAATGACAATATGAACATAGGATCTCACTCTTAAAAGTATTTTACACAAACTACACAATTCTTGAACTTGATCGGCATTTTCTTAGTCTCTACCTTTTCAATGCAGTTTTCAGTGTTGCTATACATTTCGGTTTACAAAATACGGTATTTCAAAAATATAAAGTGTTCGATATTAGAGAATAAGAGCTGTCCGGTACTAGAGGAAAGCGAATAACAAATAAATATAAAAACTTAATTATTAAAATTTTATCTTTTGGAACTGATTTATTAATAACAAAAATAATATAAAAAATATATTAACTTGGCAAATATAACACCTATTAATTTATGCAATGGAATGCGTTCTTGTCAAAAATAACTAACCAAGGCTCTCCTGAAATATGAACTGATGATTGAGTATTGTTCCAACTTACACACATTTCTATCCATGCCTACTACTTTCCTGCACATAAAACAATTCTTTTGTTTTTATTTATAAACAGATTTCGATAGTGTCCGGTACTAGATGCCGTCCGGCGTTAGGAGACTTCCCCCTATGCCAAATGATATACACTGGCGAGCATAAAATTGAGGTCAACTTAAAGTAATTATATTTTTGTGGAGTTTTCTGTTTTAAGTTTGTATTGGACAATTGTAAATCATTGTAGGCTAATTTAAAAATTCAATAACGGATCGCAGAGCATATCTTTGGATTTTAACATTTATTTTGAAAGGGCAACAAATTTACATTTACAAAACGCCAATTCGTTATTCAACACCTATTTGGAACTAAAAAGTGGAAAAAAACCGATGCGTGTACGCGCGTCAGAAATTATACTTCCTTGACGTGATTAAATTAAATATAATCACGTGTTTTATTGCGCACCTTGCGTTTGTGTATAGCTAGACCAGTGATTTTCAAACTATATGTTACTGCGCCTCCCGTAAGAAAATCCGCCTTTCCGCCTTCCCATGGAAAATTTTATAAGTTTCTCGTTAACCCTAGACTAGTTTATCAACACTACAATTTTTGCCAGAACAATACGATCTAAGAAAATTATTAAAAGTACAATAAATGTATCGAATACCACATCATGCGATTGATAGGTTCTGAAGAGCTAGCTTTTTTAAAAAAACCACAAAATGTAAAATTATAATTAGAGCGTATGCTCGCTATTTCATACAAGACGTAATTACGGTGATAATACATGACAGATAACGAATATTACACATATTTCTAAAAAACACATGATTAAGCGCGTCCTACGATTTAGAATTGGCCAATATTAAATTAAAACAAAAAATTCCACAAAGATATTGTATCCTAATTCTATCTGTCATATAGGTTCTTTAATTAGGCAATTTAATGTTGTAGTAGGTTAAAAAATCTGCGGTTCTCAAAAGAAGAGCTCAATTTTAATTTGGCTATCTTTTTCAAATAAATTAATTTAAAAACATTACACAATAGAAACTCAGCTAAGAAATAACCACCACCAACCCTTTTCGCCTCTAACAATTAATCAAAAATACCGTGTATATACATAAAAGGATTTAGTATACAGGGTGTCAGTCTTAATCGGGTGACACATGACATATGCTAAATGTCCTACACCTAAAGAATTTACAGAAAAATGCATTTTAATTTTCCAGTAAATGGCAACACAGCACGCCATTATAGTACGTGCTATATTGCTAATTAATTTTATAGCTTGAATATTATGTCTCACAATAAATGTCGATTAAGATTCTTTATTGCACATTTATTGTATCATTTTGATAACATGTTTCAGAACAAATGTGAAGAACTTTGTTATTATAATCACCTTATGTTACTCGTGAAGTGATTAAGATAAGCAACTTTACTTCACATCTCAGTTGTGAGGCATTGTTGCCTATCTCCTCTATTTTAATGCATATTTGATACGCAATTTCTATAGTTTTTTAGGTTTAAAAAATGTACATATGGCTTTAACAGCATCGTTATAACAGACTTGAACAAAAATTTTCAAAATATTCTAAATAATAAGATACTTATCAGACATTTTTAAATTGAAGTTTACGATACCATAACTCAAAAATATTACACATAAGGTCCCTTGCGATAAATTTTTGTTCAGTTTAGGGTTAATTATTAGAGGGTTAAATTCCAGTATCTATTCGTCTGACAGACTGTTTAGAAAATGAATAGGCTTGTTAATTTTTTAAAAATTTTCCTAAAGTTAAATCGAATTTCACAAACTTAATATTTAAGAAATAGGTAATAATTAATAGCTTGTTGATTCTTATACTTCGATTTTTATTAGTATAATCATGTAGGTAACAGGATTTGGTTTTTAAATACATTACAAATATTCCTGTTTTATACTAATTCGTAAAAGACTTTTGTGTAAAAGATTAATCGTGTCATTTCATATACAACTGATTGTATGCGTGCATGTATTACATAAAATACATTAATTATCACAATATTTAAAATTTCTAACGTGCCACCTTCATTTGCTTAGAAAATATTGTTTTTATGATATTTCCAATAATTTGACTAAAATTTAACTAAAAATCGATTAAAAAGACTTAAAAATTATGTTTCGTCAGTAAATTAATAAGAATCTTTGTTGTATTTATACTGTATGTACTGTATTTTTTTTATAAAATTAAAAAAAAGGTTATAAATAAACAGTAAGCCGTCTGAAAATAAAAACGATGCTTCAGTATAATAATCTTCATGTTAAATGGCAAATTAGCTTTGTATAAAATCAAAGTCACGTACCAGCCTTACTTTCAAGCAAGCAAATCATTAATAATTTCGTGCAGCCTTTAAAAACCCATATAAAAAACAACAATAAAAAAAGAACTCGTAAGCATTTATCAATCATATCGAACTTCTGTTGTATTATAATTGTGACTTCCAGCAGTTTTAAATCTTTCAAATCGAAGATGTTGCTTTTGTCTTTTTTTACCTCTTTGATAAGACTTACTACTTTGGAATCTTTTTTTTATTTTTACTTGCTACCTTTAAATTGTTTGTCAAATAAAATTGCGTAATGTAAATAAAAAAAACTATTTTTTAAACACAACATTGCATTGCATTGTTTAAAATCAATTAAAATCCAATAGTCCAAATAAGTAAATTATACAAAAAAAATGAATGCGGTCCTGTACATTTTTGGTCGTTAATCGTTTAATATTTTCAGCTTGCGAGCATTAAACGCGGACTTAACGCCTTTGTAAACAAATCATGAAAGTTAATCAAATGTGTAAACACTTGGAGGGTTACATTTTTGACGCCCACACATCCGCAAAGCGACATATCTTATCATTTCATTTTTTTTAATATATTGCTATTTTTCTTTCTTGTACGACCAGCACAAAAAGTACATTGTGTCTATTTTTACATACCGCAAGAAAAGTGCATAATTCAACATCGTCCGTTTATCTTTCGTTTATTCAGGTGCCTCTTCAATTTCTTTTCAATAATTTATTTATAGATTCATTTCTTCTTGGAAAGATACTTAGAAATGAAACATGATCGTAGTATTTCGCTTTTAAGAGAAAATTTTTAAATAGGTAATTGAAGGATTGTTTTTGAATGCAAGATTTTTCAAAAATGCTTAGGTGAGAAAATGAATTTAGATATAAAAATCTTTAAAGGAAACAAACATTTCCATTATATTTTGTTCTATTAGGTATATTCTTTATTTAAGGCAAAAGGGTGTAAATGCACCTCCTTGCATCACCCTGTCAGCTGCCATGGGCGGCTTTATACAAAATTCGACAGCTGTAAATAATAAGTGAAGAGGGAAAGGAATTTTAAATGTCAGTAAACTGATAAGAAAATATTGAGCAAACACTTCCGCTTTTTAAATATACAAAATTTGATTGATAAGCTGAAGGAGTTAAAAAACAGAAATGGGGTCACAAATTATTTTGGGGTTGCGTTTTCGTAGCGAAAAAAGCATGCACGTGCTTTTATCACTAGAGTTAGCCGGCCAATTCTAATCCAGCCGTATTAAACTATTGGATTTTGATTGCACATTCAATATTACAGCGTAAAACACTTTAATAACATAAGTAAATTAAAGGATGTTTCAAGCGGTATCAAAGGAAGAGTAGCATTCCGAATTATTTTCATAATTGCTAGATATAAGACAATGATTGAAATAAACTAACCTTAAAGTTTGTACTTAAATGTGAACGTTGCACAAAGTCAAATTAATTCATTCGTTGGTAAAAGATAATTAAGAATGGGGTTTTCTTTTGTGGTTGGTTTATTAGTACGTTATTTCATAACTTAGACCTGTCGAAATCTCAGAAAAAAAAGAAGATTAACTTTTTTGCTTTTTTTGAGTAAAATAATTTAGAAAAGCAACTTTTTAAATTTTCTAATGATGTTCTTATAAGATTCGACATACCTCATATACCTCTCTATATTTGCTGAATAGCATGTAATTTTTCCTTGTTTAAAACTTGAGTAAAACATATAATTGAGCTACTTTGTATAAATCGTGCACAATCTTTCTTGGGTCAGCTATTCGGTGCTTTTATACCAGGTGTGTCATTTAAAGTGCCATGGGCTTATATTAAAACTCGTAAACTAATTTCAAATTGTTTTATACCATATTTGCGAAGTGTGCGGCGCACACAGGCGCCAAGACAAAAGGGGCGCCGCTATCGAAATTATTTTTGATACACTTACACAACAACGATAAGATTCGTGAAAAAAAGAGGCGCTTCATAGGTTTCGCACACAGGCGCTGTGGGGGGTCGGCGCGGCCCTGCATCTATCCATTGGCATTAATATAAATGTATGTAAAGCTCTCTTTTAACCGGAAATGGTGTCGATTTTCTTATCTTCAATAAAAAGATATTAATTTTATTAGAAAAGTGGATAGAGCCCTTCAAGGACTTTCCAAAACTGTATAATAAATTACCATTCGGTTAAATAGCAGATTTTTAATTAAAAAAATTGGATTTCCAGGCTGGTAGGGTGGGTGTACCAGTCTCAAACCAGGCACCAGTAGTTAACCACTCGCATGTTCGATTGAATAAATTAAGAAATGGCGGGCATTTTTGAAGAATTCGACTATTTTGTTACGTGGCCTAGAATGTTAACAACGTTCCAAACATATTTTAAAAATTTAGTGTTTATTTAAGAGCTATTAGCACAGTGGTCAACCTTAGGTGCATTCCCGTTTTTGATATTTGAAATCTATATAAAACTTAAATATTTAGACTCAACTAATTTATCAATATTGCAGCGTTAGTAAACAATAAACAATTTTATATATACATTTCTACGTTAAAACTACATAATACCAGTTCAGAGCATTTCAAAGTCAAAATTTGTCCTTTACTGGTTTGGAACTGGTACACTCACCCTACATCAAAGTGCCACGTGTCTAATGTACATTTTTGGAAACCCCCTGACAAAGTCTATCTAATTTTCTAAAATAATTAATACCACTCTATTTAAGATAAGAAATTTGACACTATTTTCGATTCAACTCGAAGAAAAACAAAATTTATATTTATGTCAGTGGATAGATATATAAATTAAAAAAAACCTTTATTCTTATATTGTTTTTAAAATTATTATTAATTTAGGAGTTATAGGTTTGTGGTACTTTAGTGAAACAGTCTGAAACTCCAGCAAAAAAAATATTTTAAAATTATTCATTAACCGAATGGTAACATATTATACGTTTTTCGGAAGCGTTTGACGAGTTCTATCCCATTTTTTTTAGAAATTAATATCTTGATAACTTAGATAAGAAAGTTAACACTAATTGCGGTTAAACCGAAAGTAAAACAAAATTTATATACTTTATATACTTTTTTTGAAATTCTTGTTAGTTTAGAAGTTATAAGCACGTGGCACTTTAAATGAGACACCCGATATATAGATATAGCCTAACTAGTTAATAAACCCCTTTTTAAAGTAAAAAATGGTTTTGATTTTATCAATTACATTTTTTTTTTCTAAAATTGTATATCGACAATTACATACCATACATTTTTAAATCGTAAAAGTTTTTCACCAATAAACATTACTATATCATTTTTCAAAAATTAACATATTAAATTGTTTATTCTATAGACACTAAAAATTTTAAAATATTACGTATGATATCTGTTAGATAACTCCAAATAAATAATGAATAACCCCTTAACCCCAATTTAGAGAATTAAGGATTTCACGGGTTGATCTTCCTGTTTTACGCATCTCCACGTTTCTTCTTCGTGTTTGAACATTTAATTCGGATTTATGTGTATGCACCATTTTCAAAAAATTAAGAAAAGCTATCCTGAGAACTTATATCAAAATACTGAACGGTCAATGTATTTGAAAAACATTATTGACTGATAAATGCTGGAAAAGATAAACGCTTTTAATTCTTAACAAATACGGTTTAGAAAACAGGATAAATATCTCTTCTTGTTTTTACTTGTACTGAATAAAGCTTTGTTTTTCACTAATCTTTACAAACAATTTTTATTATCAAATATACCTCTTCCAAAAAAGGTTGTGCTTGTTCCTATTCCAATATAAAAGAAGAAAGTAAAATAGATTTTGACTAACAATTTCTCTATTAAAAATTGCATAAAATTACTATGTATATCCATTCCCAGTTAATTTAATTGTAAAATATTTAGCCTTCCTATGTATTTGATTATTTAACATCGATGGGCCATTTATAATGGTACCGGCTCAGCCTTCCAATAGCTATAATTTCAAAGTAGGTAATTGAAAATTTGTAGCAAAAACTGAAATAGTACCCTATAAATAACACACAACGTAGCACGCTCCCAGATTTCCAAACGGAATTAATTGCAATATGAAATGCTTCCACTTCAAAGTTTATGTAAAATTCAACCCCAAATTAAACGCCGTAATCAAAGTTAAGAAAGACGTAACTCAAATTTACTGCCTACTTTGGTCTTTATAGTATGTGAAGTTTTTATACACTAAAGGAAAAAATTAAAGGGTCAAAATAATTTACGAAATTTTTTGGTGATTTTTGATAGGCTGTATTTCAGAGACAAATGATCGTATCTGAAAATTAAAAAAAGCATTTTAAAGTTTTCTAGTTTCAGATCTTATATTTTTAGGAGCCACCGTTAAGCAATACCGCGCAAGAAAAATTTTGAAAATTATTTTCTTTTATTTTTGTGTTCACGGACTTGGATGAAAATCTTTTTTTAGCTAAACCATTTTATGGATTGGATAGCTTATTTATTCAGCTTCAAATTTTTTTTTAAAATCGCGATAGGATCATTATTCACAAAGATACCGGACGAGCCTAAAAAAAAAATTTTTTTTCGAAAAAATTGTCCAACCTGAAATTTTTTTCCAAAAAAAAATTCAAATCCTTTTGAAAAAACAATTTTTTATTTTCATTAATTTCAATATTGTTTGCAGTAAAAATGTTAAAAAAAGCTTAAAAAAAATTGTTTCCATTTTAATCATGATTATGAAGTGTTTAGCGAGAATAAACGTGACTCTTTAATTTTTTTCAAAAGTTTGATTGTTTAAAACGTAGGAACGGTTTGCTAGATCGAATTGTAACTTAACAGAGTTTTTGTTGGTATAGTCAGCTATAAAAGGCACACTTAACATTAGCAATTTCATGATATTTGTAACTTTGACGTCAATTTCTTATAAAACGAAAAATTACTCATTTTTTCATGTTTTTTCAAATTTATGTTAAGGATGGAAAAAAAATTCCCTAAAAATTGTAGCAGTTTCTTGTAGCCCATTTATTCCAGTTTCAAAGACTGCGTTGCAATTTTCCGTACGATTATTGGTTAATGAGATATCAATGATTGAAAACAAAAGGACCATACTTTATTTAATGTCCGCTATGTCGGTGAACAATAATCGTACCGAGGTTTTAATAAAAAGAAACTTGAAGTTGACTAAACAAGCTATCCGTTCCATATAATGGTTTAGCTGAAAAAATATTTCCAAGTCCGTGGAAACAAAAACAACAAGAAAAACATTTGCAAAATGTTTCTTGCGCGCTATTGCTTCAACATTGTGTGATAACAGTGGGTCCTAAAAATTGTTCAATAAAAGATCTGAAGACTAGAATCTTGGAACTTTAAAATGATTTTTTTTAATTTCAGATACAAGCATTTTTCACTGAAATACATCCTGCCAAATATATGTATTTATTTAAATTAACTTAATTCCAAATGTAATAGTTCATGTAAATGGTATTTCTACAACTAACTGAAAAATTCAAGTTCACAATATCATAAAAAGTGATTCGAAATTGAATTTTTTGTCCTGTTCTCATAAATTGGAGCTTCCACTTTTTACCGATTTTTTAAATTATTGTCATTATTCAATTAAGATTAAAACATTATATTATGTGGGTATAAAATTAAACGGTTAAAAATTAAAAGACGTATTGTAAGACTTACAAAAATTGAAGCCATGTCCCTAATCGTGACTGTTAATATTTTTGGTTTTTATTGGTTCTCGTTGAAGGACGTTAGAAAAGTTGCACAAACACTAATTGATTTTGTCTGCCACACTCGGTAATAGCAAAAACGTTTACATCTGGCTATTTTTCTCAATTTTATGTCTCTCTTCGGTGTTCGTTAAGAATTACACAAGTTACACGTTTTATTGCCTGCTCCCTTCTCGTTTATTCCGCTGATAAATTAGAACCGTAAGAAATTATGGCAGAAATTGCGATTTTTACAAATCCAGTTAACTTCATAATTTTTTTTATCTAAAAGCAGAATAGCCAAATAAAAAGTAGCGTTTTTAGGCGTAAAATTGCAAGAATGAGACGATGTAAAGCAATTAGATCTGGAGGGTGCAATTGCACTTCTATTTATTCCCAAAATAGCATGTATAGTTTCGCATGTTTATCTACTAAACTTGAAAACTCTCTACAGTCGCGGATTTTGCGATATTGGATTCGCAACATTCACGTACTCCGCAATTACTGATTGTAAATTTGCAAGAACTTTCCAAATTAAATTTCGAATGTTTGCGGTAGCTACTTGTAAGACGCTCACTTTATTATTTCTCTTTAATCGAAACTGCAACTAGGATCGAATATTTGCAAAAGATGAACCCATAGTTGCAAAAATGCATTATTTTTATGATACATTAAACTTTCGTTACTCATTATTATTTTAATGAGCAATTACTTTTCTCTTCGTTATTCATTTTTTATTTTTAATGAGTAATTAACTGATTTCTATTATTTTTTTGATGAGTAATGTATCCATTTTTTATTACTCATTTTCTTAAATAATTAATTAATGAGTACATATTTGATATTTCATTTTCATAAATAAGGAATGAATTTAGACTGAATTGTTTTAACTTCCCGTTGTGAAAATTGAATAATTAATCCCACTATTGCAGTTCTTTTTACTTATGCTTAAGCGCGCATTTATTTTTAAAAATCCCGCATCTGCCTTCGTTATATCGCATATAACTAATGACCGACTAGACTACGGAAATGACGTCAATATCCGTAACAATTAACACTTTAAGAGGGGATTTTGTATTGTATTTATGAGTAATGTATTACTTGACATTACTCACTTTTTTATTTTAATGAGTAATGCGTTAGCCTCAATACTAATTTTTTGAATGTGTAATGTATTATCCCTCAATATTCATTTTTTAATAAGTAATAGACTATTTTTCATTAACAATTTTTTAAAGTTATACTTCTTTTGGCGCAGGAGAGTAAAATTTTAGCAGATAACAGAAGTTGCGCGCGCACAACCATCAAAAAAACATACACTGGCGGAAAATAAAATCCCAATAGCAGCAGTATGAAGACGAGCGTTATCCTGTTGAAAAATGCCGCCTTCAATACTGCGCCTAAATGGCAGCACAACAGGTTCAATCACCAGACTGACGTATAAATTTTCTGTTACATTGTTTGGAACAATGACGACAGTACTCCTGCTGTCATAAGAAATCACTCCCCAGACCATAACTCTTAGCGTAGGTCCAGTATGTCTTCAACGCAAACAACTTGGTTCCAAGCGCTCATCAGGTCTTCTTCCTACCAATATACAGCTACCACTGGCACCAAGGCAAAAGAGCTCTCATCTGAAAACATAACAGATCTCCACTCATTCCTCCAGGACGCTCTATCTTTACACCACTTTGAATGAGCGCTATAGGACGCCTGGCATGGAGCTATACTTCAAGTAAACGATTTCTTACAGTTCGCGGTGTCACTCTAGTGCCAATAGAAGTTCTGATTTCAGCTGCACATGCAGTTCAAGTCACAGACATGCGTTGAATACGGCGGTCCTCCCTTACAGTAGTGGTCCGTGGGCGATCAAATCCTGGTCTTCTTGAAATAGCGTTCCTGTGAGCATGGCTGCCAAAAATCATTCACAGTGGACACATTTCTTTCTGCAATAACGCGTAAAGAAAATCCACCTTCTCTTAGCCCTGTTACACGGTCACTCTTAAACTGGTTAAATAATGTTTACAAAATTTGCATAACTTATTTAAAAACTCAACGAGATCTACTGGATATTAGAGGCACTACTAATGACACTGTTATTCGACAAGCGCGAATATTGAATGAAAGTGTTCTTTCAGATGTGGGAACACGCTCTTCAAATTTTGTTCATCTAGCACAACTCCTTTTTGGTGCTGGGATTTTATTTTCCACCAGTGTATAATTTGATAACCCGTGGTCTAGCTATAAATAAACGCAAGATAAGCAACATAACACGTGGTTACATTTAATTTAGTTACGCCAAAGAAGTATAACTTCTAACGCACGTATATAAGTATACGCACCGGTTTTTTAACAATTAATGTATCAAAAACACTTTACCATTTCAAAAAAAATAACCCTTGCATTTTTTTTCATTGGGATCTGCAACTCTGAATTCACCAAGCACCCTACATTCTTCAACGATAACAATTATGATTAAAAAAGTGGGTGTAAGTTATTTTTCAAATTCTTTCTCTCTTTCGGAACTTCCGGGCCCGCTTTTTTTCTGTAGGAAAACAATACGACATTAATTCCGAAATAATATTTCAGGAAATTAATTCAACTCATTAGAGTTTAGCCCCTGAATAATAGAAGCAAACTTTGTTTAACGAAGGACTAAACTTACACAAAAGCGGTAATAGAACCGTGACAGCAAATTAATTTGTTTTTGTGTAATTAAAGTGTTTACAAGGTTTGAACTACAACCTTATGGTTTGTTAGAAAATTATTTTATTCCACCGTTCCATACTCGCCCGTACTCTTCGCCTTGCGTTCGTCCTTTTCGCAAATCCAATTGTTTAGGTCCAATTAAATTTTTTATCGGCGAAATCCATCAATCTTTCGTTTCAAATCGCAGATCTCCAACAGTTCAATTTGAATGGACCTCTTAGGTTATGTTTGCTTATTTGCAGTTACGTCATAACTTTTTTCCAATCCAATTCAAGAACTCTATTTGAATCGGCATAAAACACAGGTTTATACATTTTGAGGTTTTGTCTATTAAACAACCAAAAAAAGTTAATCTCCCTCTCTTTTTCGGTCTAATTGAAATATAACAACAAGAGGCCATAATTCTTTTCTTTTTTGTTTTTTTTTCTTGGCGTCTGCTTTTTAGGGGAGGTTAAAGGCATAAATTACGTCTCAGCCATTTTTGTTCTTTATTCTTTGGAAAAGCGGCGCAATTTCCTACCACCTTTTAATGAAATGATTAAACGGTGATCGAAGATAAGGGGCAAAGTGGGAGGCGGAAGCCGAACAGTATTATCAATAAGAATTTATGAGTGTCGTTTAACAAGCGGAAAGCGGGGACGTTTTTTACATACCTGTCAATAAGAAGCCCATACATCACACCATCCCCTAACGAAGACGCCGCTGGTAAATAAACTACCGACGATCGTCTTAAACTTGAAGCGAACTTATCTTTTTCTTCGGCTGTCAATTAGTAAAATATACTTTGCGAGTTTTTTTTTCAATAACTAGGAAGTTAGCAATTTAGTTTTTAAATAGCTCGCTTTCAAATTATATTAAAAAATGTGATAAAACGCTGTATGAATAACATTATTTGGAGATGAACCTTTAATTTAATATCTTCGAACACTTTGTCTGGGGATGTTAGATTGGTAATATTAATGTATGTACATAGGGTAAATGCGTCGGTTAGCCGGCCTGCGCCCGATCTCGTCCAGTCAGCAATAACACAAATAAAAACAATAAAACACGAATTGTTAACACTATCCCTATTATTATTTGGTGATAATTAATTCCTCAAGAAGGGGGGTTTAATGTTGAAGGGCATTTATAGTAAAAAAATTTATTTTCCAATTAATTTCGAATATTGTATACAACAACTAATTTATTTTTCTTGTTGAAATTTTCTTTGGGTTTCCTTAATAATGAAGAAGGGATTTCTGTCAATTATTAAAGCTATGATCCCATAAATCCCGTATGGTAAAATGTTTAAGGCATTTTAAAAGTCAAAAAAGTTTTAAAGTGATCCCAAAGGTTCAGTGGTTAAAATACCGATAATTGGGTTTTTTTAAATTAATTGATCATAAATTAAAGCCGGTATATCTTATTTTATTTTCGAATTTCTCAAGTGCTGCCTTTCCCAATTTATTAATTGCTTGTTTAAGAACATGTTTGGTAATGTCTTTTTTTTTTCAATGTTTTAATAGAATTGACAGTTTGAATAGTGAAGGTCGGCTGCCTCTTTCTGAATTATTTTTTTTACAAAAATGTTATTTAGTGTAATTGTAAAAAAAGTTTTGACAAATTTAAAAAATTGTGAATGGGGTACATTATTAGTTACTTCATAAATACTTGTATTATAATAAACATCCTGTTGGCTGATATTAGCAACCGGAGGGATGTTACGGTCTAAGAAAGGGGATTAAATACTATAGAAATGGTAGGTGATATGCAAATTTGATACTTAGTCTGTTTTACTAATCTCTGGTAGACTTCAACAAAGATTGCAACGCAAGTTTAATTCGTGCATTAGATTCATTTACGGTGTGCCGAGGTCGAATCATATCACTCCCTACAGGCGTAGGCTTGGCTGGTTGACTTTGCAGAGCAGGCGAGAATTCTTGATTATGTGCCAGGTGTATAAGATGTTGCATTTACATCATGATAAGCTGCTCCATGATAACTTTCAAATTATGTTATCCATTAGAGATCGCGCTGAGCGTAAGAATGATGTGTTTTACCAACCAAGATTCAGAACAGTTAGTTATGAACGTTCTTTTTTGTTAACAGCTATAAAGACATGGAATAAGCTACCATCAGAACTTGTTGCCTTAGTTATTTTAACAGAATTTAAATCTGCATGTTACCGTTGGTTTTTTGATAGAGACGTTTAAGTTGTTCAGATTCAATATTAATAGTATAGTCAAAATTAACATTTTTATTTTCCTTATTGTCTTATTGTGTTTAATGTTATTCTGATTTTGTTATTATTATATTAATTTTAATACTCGCTATGTATATATTGATATTTTACGGCCCTTAAGGAACACTTGTTCTAGGGTCGCTTTCCTTTTAAATAAATAAATAAAATAAATAAATAAAATTTGCATGACTTATTTAAAAACTCAACCAGATCTACTGGATATTAGAGGCACTACTAATGACACTGTTATTCGACAAGCGCGAATATTGAATGAAAGTGTTCTTTCAGATGTGGGAACACGCTCTTCAAATTTTGTTCATCTAGCACAACTCCTTTTTGGTGCTGGGATTTTATTTTCCACCAGTGTATAATTTGATAACCCGTGGTCTAGCTATAAATAAACGCAAGATAAGCAACATAACACGTGGTTACATTTAATTTAGTTACGCCAAAGAAGTATAACTTCTAACGCACGTATATAAGTACACGCACCGGTTTTTTAACAATTAATGTATCAAAAACACTTTAAAATTTCAAAAAAAATAACCCTTGCATTTTTTTTCATTGGAATCTGCAACTCTGAATTCACCAAGCACCCTACATTCTTCAACGATAACAATTATGATTAAAAAAGTGGGTGTAAGTTATTTTTCTAATTCTTTCTCTCTTTCGGAACTTCCGGGCCCGCTTTTTTTCTGTAGGAAAACAATACGACATTAATTCCGAAATAATATTTCAGGAAATTAATTCAACTCATTAGAGTTTAGCCCCTGAATAATAGAAGCAAACTTTGTTTAACGAAGGACTAAACTTACACAAAAGCGGTAATAGAACCGTGACAGCAAATTAATTTGTTTTTGTGTAATTAAAGTGTTTACAAGGTTTGAACTACAACCTTATGGTTTGTTAGAAAATTATTTTATTCCACCGTTCCATACTCGCCCGTACTCTTCGCCTTGCGTTCGTCCTTTTCGCAAATCCAATTGTTTAGGTCCAATTAAATTTTTTATCGGCGAAATCCATCAATCTTTCGTTTCAAATCGCAGATCTCCAACAGTTCAATTTGAATGGACCTCTTAGGTTATGTTTGCTTATTTGCAGTTACGTCATAACTTTTTTCCAATCCAATTCAAGAACTCTATTTGAATCGGCATAAAACACAGGTTTATACATTTTGAGGTTTTGTCTATTAAACAACCAAAAAAAGTTAATCTCCCTCTCTTTTTCGGTCTAATTGAAATATAACAACAAGAGGCCATAATTCTTTTCTTTTTTGTTTTTTTTTCTTGGCGTCTGCTTTTTAGGGGAGGTTAAAGGCATAAATTACGTCTCAGCCATTTTTGTTCTTTATTCTTTGGAAAAGCGGCGCAATTTCCTACCACCTTTTAATGAAATGATTAAACGGTGATCGAAGATAAGGGGCAAAGTGGGAGGCGGAAGCCGAACAGTATTATCAATAAGAATTTATGAGTGTCGTTTAACAAGCGGAAAGCGGGGACGTTTTTTACATACCTGTCAATAAGAAGCCCATACATCACACCATCCCCTAACGAAGACGCCGCTGGTAAATAAACTACCGACGATCGTCTTAAACTTGAAGCGAACTTATCTTTTTCTTCGGCTGTCAATTAGTAAAATATACTTTGCGAGTTTTTTTTTCAATAACTAGGAAGTTAGCAATTTAGTTTTTAAATAGCTCGCTTTCAAATTATATTAAAAAATGTGATAAAACGCTGTATGAATAACATTATTTGGAGATGAACCTTTAATTTAATATCTTCGAACACTTTGTCTGGGGATGTTAGATTGGTAATATTAATGTATGTACATAGGGTAAATGCGTCGGTTAGCCGGCCTGCGCCCGATCTCGTCCAGTCAGCAATAACACAAATAAAAACAATAAAACACGAATTGTTAAACAAACTTGTGATGCGCTATTTAGTTACAGTCATATTTAGTATTAATTATAATACCTCAACTTCCTGTTGTGACTTTCTGTTATGAATCTAGACCCCCACGGCCGAAAACGGAAACTGTTTTTTTAACTGGCCGACAACCGGCGAACTTACCCTATATCTATTTTTTGCATATGTCCAAGAGTGATAGAAATTGTTAGGCTCCTGTGATTACAGGTTATAGTCATTTAGTTTTATTAATTTATTCAAGAACGATTGTGTTTCATATGTATAGAAATTCAGTATTAAATAACACACGCGACCCTCGATAAGGGGGCGTTGAAGTATTACGTATGCAGACTTTCAATGATTTTGCATCTCCTCCTTTGTACGAATATATAAAAATTGTAACCCCCTCCCCCTCAAATAATAAGACGTAAGAATGTTTTCAAAACTTTTATTATATATCAAAATTTAAATTTAAAGAACTAAATTATTTTTAAGATTAGCCGTGTAATTCGATAAAACCATTGCAAAATTTCTCGATGTAAAATAAGTCTGTTTCATTTTTGATCGTGGATTGTGGACAAACGAATATTTATGTGTTATGTTGTGTACATAAAGACCAATGTCAGGCAGTAAATTTTGATTTGTTTACAATGTCGTCCACTAAGACCATTTACTCTATTCCCGATCGTTCAAAATTATTACCGCAATGCTTCTCGTTTGTACAAAACGTTGGTCAGATTCAAAGCTGAGAAGGACAAGAAGACCACATTGCCAATTGTGACCATAAATCGGTAAATTCAGCTTGATCGAATTTTGATAATTTTCATTTTAATTGCTTGAGACTGAACAATGAGTTTGGACGTTCCCAGAGAGCCTGGCGTTGGTACTGATTGGCCAATCTTGTCCACCTGATTTGAATGTTTGTGATTTTTTCCTATGGGGATGTCTAGAAGACAGAGTCTACAAAACTTGAGTCAATTACATCAATGAATTGAAAAAACCGAATAACCGATGAAATCAAAGCAATTCCGTGTGGTAATCTGCAAGAGCGCTATCCAGCATTTCAAAAAGAAGCTCCAAAATGTGAGTGAGGGTGGACATTTTGAAAATATAATGCATTAACTGCCTTAATAATCGCTACGTTTGAGACCAAAAATGTTTTTTTTAAATCAATAATTTTTGTGCAATAAATGATCATACTTATTTTACACCCTGTAGTAGTATTAATTAAAATTATAAATATTGATTTCAAATTAGTTTCATTATTTTGTAATTTTTTTTATCTTACGAAGATTTATAACATCTCCTTAACTCCGTTTGTCAGCATAAGTAAGAAAAAATTGAACCACCGCGCTCCCTAAACCTGCTCACGTAATACTTAAACGCCCCCTAAGTGAAAGTTAAAGGGAAACCAAAAATATAAATATTGAAATAGACTCGTGGCTGGGAAACAGTTTCGAGTACGTGCTATGAAAATTTCGAGTTACATGGGTTTGACTGTACTTTTATATAAATATCATTTTACTAATTCGTCTTTTTTTTTCACAGTAAATCTATTTATTTATCCTTCCTCAAGTGCGAGATGAAATAGTTCATATTGAAATTGTAACAAATTAGATTATAGATATGGCTAAGTAATCATATATTTATTATAAGTGTGTACGTACATATCTTTCAACTTAAAAGTGAGTTAAACTATATCAAACAAAAATATATTTAAAGAGCAGTTATTTAAAAACTTCCCTCTACTTTCTTGGCAAAGTTGTTTTCAAACTGCTTTAAAGTGTTTTTTATAGACTCTATATTCACACTTACTTAAAATTGGTTTTTAGATATTGAAAATTTAATCAAAACATCATTTAAAAACGCAATTATTAATAAAGTGTTTAAAACTAGATAAATTACGGTTACCATATCAACCTTTTGAAAATTAAAAGTTAAGAGCAAAAATCTGTATCACAAATTTCGTCTTTACTGATTATTGAGATAGCTTTTATAATTTATATCACATTAAACAAAAAAATATATTTTTCTTATAAAAAATAAAATGAACACTAATAAAAATTGATGTATAATCAAAAAAAATAAATAACTAAGTGTATTTAGAATTCCCGAGCTTGGTCCATCGAAAAACCCATAAGTGAGCAACCAAGTTTGTCCCTAACCTAAGCTCGGGCGCTGTATATGGTCCTTTTGATAAGGTTCCATCCATTACGACACAGGCAAAACTATAAACTATTGTTCTAAATTAAAATCCTACTAACGTTATACACTACCACTCATAGTTAGTTGGACACTTGTTATGAGTTTGCAAATTGTTAAAAAAGAAACTAGCACAAAAGTTGTTGAATAATTCCAAATGCATTTTATCTACATTTAAAAATAATTTAAACAAAATGTAACGTTAAAAGATTCAAACAAACCTAGAGTTATTCACAGCTGCCGTCGGGGGTTATAAATTTTTAATTCTATTGCGGTTATTTGAAACGAGGAAGCTTGGAAGAATGCTTCGAATTTGCAAAACGACGAGACGAAGCATGTATCAGAAGGGTACATATAAATATCAAGAAAATTTAATAAATAAATATATAATTATTGGCAATACCAAGTTGGATTTAATAAATGCGTCAAATTCCTAAAAAAATCAGTTTGGGAAAAGAATTAATATTAATATGATAAATTATCCAGATTTGCATTCTTATTTATCGTTAACAGTAGCTCGTCTTTTATTTCACTATCATACATATTTATGTATTTCTCTACTTAAAGTACTTTTGGAAAGAACGAAATCCGGTTTGATCAGAAAACTGCTCAATTAGCCAAATGTTAATGGAAAATTTAATGACTAAGTTTTTATGAAAGAGCATCAAAAATCCAGTGTAGTAGTGAAAAAAATTTTCTTATCGGAAAATAGGAACATTGTTAAAAACGCGTTTGCAAATCAGCCTAATATACCTAGCTTTTGTGCTCTCAACCCTAATAAAATTATATTTAAAAACGAAACCAAAAAAAAAATCATTTTTGAAGAAATATCATAAGGATTAAAAAAATTTATTATATTTAAACACAAAAATAAAATAGCTATAATATTTATTTGCATAAAAAGTCACTTAAAAAACTTTTCAAGCGTTTATGCGTTTAGGCGCAGCTCAATTTTCGAAGTCGAAAAACTCCATGTTCCCTAGTGATGAGCAAAATTGGTCTTGTTCTTGCACTCTTGGTCTTGGTCTTGCATTTTAGCAAGACCAAGACTGTCTTTATGCTAGCAAGACCAAGACCAAAACCAAGGCCGAGTATGCATGAATAAGACCAAATACGCAAAACTAAACCAAAAATTATTACTTCCGGTGGATTTATGAGTTAAACTATTCGAAGTAACTTTAATATATTCTTTTCTTGGAACAAAACATTTTTTGTATTAATCAAAAATTGATTAATTTGATAATTGATAAATTGATTAATCAAAAATCGAAAATGGTTACGTTTTAAAGATATATGGTCTTTATCAATAAAAAAATTTCAATTTTTTATCTCTAAAAATACGGCAATAGGACGGGAACGCAGTTCCCATTTAAAATACATTAGACAAAATGTGGTCTACAGTCCTAATTACTCGAGAAATTCTTAAAAATTTAGGGTGTTGAAGGAGGAGCTATGTCGGTTTGGGGTCCATAGGAACGTCCCGTAAATATTTAAAGCAAATCCATTATCTAAATTTTTTTTCCTCAAATTTAGCATCCATGTTTTTTTCTCCTAATTTTTAGTTATTAAATTTTGACACATTATTTAATTCTTAGACGGTACGAAGTTCGCCGGGTCAGCTAGTAATATATAAATATTAAACTCTATAGATAGGATCACTTTTTGATATTATTCGATTGTAGTAAAATAAAGTTTTATGAATTAGATATAAATTTTATATAATTTTTAATTTATACCCATAAAAGATCTGAAAAATTCGCCACAAAGTTGCATGTAAAGGCTAAATGGTTGAGACCAAGACTTAATACGCAAGATCAAGACCAAGACTAGAAACATTTGTGCAAGAAGAAGACCAAGACCGAATAAGCAAGAACAAGACCGATACCAAGACTATTACAGTCTTGGTCTTGTTCTTGTTTTGCTCATCACTAATGTTCCCAATGCTTTTTTTTAACTTTTTTTTCGACAGAAATGATCAGCATGGTCTTCTTAAAAATTTTCCGAAAAATGGGCAGTTTTCTGATCAAACCGCCTTTCGTTCTTTATGTTTGTCTTATCCAGATTAGTCAACTAAGCAACTCCATACAGGTACCCCATTTTTCCCAAAAGTCCTGCGTACATCTTCGCAAATAATTTCTCTTGTTAAATACAGTAAAACCGAACTTATACAAAGATGGGGGAACGTAAAATTCTTCATACAAGTGAATACTTCGTTTAAATGAATAGTTGCCTATTTGCCTACTTAGGACAACAGTACGTTAGCAAACGTATATGGGTTTCAGAATTTTCTAAATAAAATAAACTATTAATCATAATGTTCACGTCCAATATCTTTTAATAATGTTTAATGTTCACTGGAATTGGACACTCAATAAAACAACAGTTGTTAAATTTGCAACCTTTCGTTTCTTTATTGAAACTTTATCAAGCAACTTAACAAAACAAAAAAGATTTTAACCATCAAAACTCAAAAATGTAGAATTTTTGAGTTATACAACTACAAGTAATCTCTATTTAGAACCATAGTTACATATTTACAATTTTCCATGTTTGACGCATGTAGAATTTTTGAGTTTTGATGGTTAAAATCCATTTTGTATTGTTAAGGTATTTTATAATTTATATTTATTTATGAAATACTTGTAGTTATTGTTGTTATACTTTGTTAATTTTCAGTTGTTTTATAAAGTTTCAATAAAGAAACGTTGCAAATTTAACAATTGTTTTATTGAAAGTGTCCAATTTCAGTGAACATTAAACATTAATAAAAAATATGTTTTTATACAAAATAATAACGTAAAACAAATAATACTTTAATCTGATACAATGTACCTACTTTTTTTCCTCTATCTTTAACAACTAATATATTTTATTAATTCAAATGAAGGTGGCAACCCTAATTATGATTAATTATAAAAGAAGAACGTACTGTCGAATTCGGACTAAAAATTAGAAGCCGTTCTAATAGCTATATCGGCTGGTGTACTTAATTGCCAAATTCCCCACTTTAATACGAATTTTTTCTAATTCCATTTTCTTAAGTAGATCAAAACAAGTTTTTCAAAACCAAAAACAAGATCAAATTGTTTTCAGTCATCTACGTTTCTTTATTTTGCCACGCCATTAAAAATGAGTAACGCAAGGAATCTTATCTCGCCGACTACCTTCGCGTATTAATTTAATAATTAACACCTAATTAGAGATAAATTAAATTAATTCTAAAATCGTCAAGACAGCATTTACTGCAGAAACACGTAAAACAGAAAGCAACCACCCACATGTTCGCTTACCATATGGCCGTTGTTCGTTTCTGTGTAACTTGAAACCGAAATGCATTTAAGTATTCAAAGAAGTGCAACTTTGCGTGCCTTTCCTTAATTGATAGACTTCGATTATAGACTTTGTTGGTGATATTTTCGAAAAAAAGAGGAAAAGCTTCGCGTAACTCGAGCCGTCCGTTCCAGCAGTTTTTGCCCTTTGCAAAAAGAAAAGTCTTGGATTTTACTTTAATTAATTTTTAGAAAATTTATGAGGAAGTTCAATCGATCCCCCTTTTCAAATTAAATAGCCAAAGAAACTTTCTTTAATAAAAAAACTAATTCTTCTGTTTGCCTTTTTTTGTGTGAGTTACGAATCCTTAAAAAGTAAGTGGATATTAAGGTTACAGTGTGATTCAAAAATATTTATTCTCGTGCGTTAATAAGTGCTTTAAGCGAGACAGTAGCGCGGCACTTCTGAAAATTTATCGGCGCTTCTTTTAAAAGCACTTTTGAATAAATTAAATAAACAAAATAAATATAATTGTTGATTGAATATTGATGAACGATAGGACGGTGTCGTTCGGATTTCTTGCGTAGGTGACGTTAATAACGCACGTATAACGCCGCCACCTCCACCCTCCCCGTCTTTCTCCGACACTTTAAAATCCAACAACCAGCCGCCCAACTTAGCAATCTATTAATTTTTATAACTGTTTAAAACTTACGTATGTCTGTAAGTACGTTGACCTTTAACTGTTAAGTGCACATACCTTCAGAAATCGTACGTAAATTTTTTTAATGACACCTCATTTCTGTCAATCAAAATGCATTCCTATTAAATTTCCTCATTTTCAGCAATTTAGATTTTTTATACGGTTAGGGTCGTCACCGAGACCGCAATTTAGAGCAAATAAACCTAATTTATGAATAGAGCATCACATATCATTCTTATCAAATTGTATTTTGTTAAATTTTGTAAAAATGCATCACCACATCGATTTTTGTGATACTTTTTGTGACATCACATTATACCACGTTTATATGAACTGCAAACTGTCAAAGACGTTTTGTAAACGCAAGGTCGTTTCATTAAATATTGCGTCTATATGAAGCAACAAACATTTTCATAGAACGCAAAAACAGTGGAATATATATTTTTTAAATTTCAACGTAAGTACGATTTACAAATATAATAAATGCGCAAATAAAAAGTATGTATAGTATTATTTAGTATTATTATTTAGTATTATTTTATTCTTTGTCATATTTCTCATTTGAGTGAATTTTTGTTAGTAGATTACTGTTGTTGTTTAGAAGATCATGAAATAATTCACAAGAATTTTTTAAATTATATTTCACACATAAAATGGCTTACAAAGTCTCAACACTTAATTGTGATTTTTCTGATGTCAATTAACAAAAATAATATAAAACGCATATCCTGGCTAAATAGCCAAATGGTCGCCGAAAATCGAATATTCCCTTCCTGTTCTTTCGTCGTTCTCTAGCTCGTGCATTGTTTTCAAAAATCGAGACTTTTTAAAAGGACGCAAGACGCGGGACAAATTGTTAAAAATCGGGACGTCTGGTCACCTTAACTATACTAGGTATGATTAATGTGACCATACGACCCGTTTTGAATGGGACTGTTCCGTTTTCAGCTCATCTGTCCCGGTGTCCCCAAGCAATCATTCGGGACATCAAAATGCCCGTTTTCAAAAAATTGTCAATTACGATACCGAATATTCAGAAATCCCAACAAGAATTCTTTTCTTGTCTCCTTATTTAAATATACATTCATTTCACAGCAATTTCTTAATGAAAAAAATAAAAAATAATGAAAAATAAGCGAAGCCCCAAGAAGAAATTTTGAGTTCGCAACTAAGGTTTTAGAATTACTTCAATTTTTCACTTGAACGTGCACATACGTCGCATTCGTGGAATTACTCAAAGTTAATAGCCAATCTTTAAAATCAAAAAAATATTTTAGTCAATTTTATTGGATTATTTGATTTGAAAAGAACAAGATTGGTATAGACAGCCCCAATGTGAACCTTAATATTGCATTATTGTCAAACGTTAAATAATGCTATGCTTGGATGCAAGATTTAATCAGCCCGACACTAACGTACTGCTGTGAAACATGAACCCTGACAGAGAAAAACCGGCAGAAAATAGAAAGGTGGGAGAGGAAAGTTCTACTTAAAATTTTTAGTGAGAAAACAGTGTATGAACTGCACAAAGACGCACCCATAATACAAGTGATAAAGGCTAGAAGGCTACAATGGCTGAGGCACATGGAGAGGTTGAACAATAATAAAATTGTAAAAAGCATTGCCTGGAAAATACCGGGCAGGAAAAGAAGAAAAGATCGATCAAGAAAAACGTGGAGAGAAGCAGTTTGGGAAGACCTGAAGGAAAAAGGTGATAGAGAGTGGAAAGATCTTGCAAGAGACAGGAAGGGGTGGAAGATTTTGACAAAGCAATGGGCCTAAAGGGCTTGTAAAAGCTTATATATATATATATATATATATATATATATATATCTATAATTAAATACAATAAACCATATGAAAGTTTTAATATTAATTTAATATTAATATTAGAATTTCCTGAATGGATTCACTGAAATATTGAACTGAAGGGTTTTACTTGACACGATACGTTCCATATACAATTTAAATTTATCAAAAATGCTAATTATTAAACCCTCGATAGTGTACCTGAAATTTTTTTATCAGGCTGGCTGCAATTAGGCGTCCAGAAAAGCATCATGATAAATTATCAAAAGGAATAAAATCTATAACCTTTTTCAAACAAAAAATAAATCGAAAATATTTCGACTTTTAATTTTTTGAATTGAACAATAGACGATTTATATGGGTGATTCTCAGATAACTGTGATTTTTTATGTCCAGTATTTTATTTATCATCCAACATAGTTTTTTCTTATTGAGAAATCATTAATATTATAAATCTGATAATTATCTTCAACCTGCATTAGGTTTTGGAACATAAGTGATCTTGGATTTACTCATAACTTACGAAAATATACTCGAAATGTCATAACTGTGGCATGTCCGACTCTCATTTTTTAAACTAAATGTATAAATTTCTATCGATATTCGATTTGTAATTTAAAAGTTACTTCTCATAACTTAAGTCTAATATATACTCCATTAAATTATATTGCAATTATACGAAAATAATGTTTGGTAAAAAAAATAATCGTCTTTGATTTATGTCCGGGAATTTTATTCAATTTTTAAATTTGAAATGTTTGCCGCCTAATCGCCATCTTAATTTAGTTTCATCCACTCCTTCTGGCAGCATTTTCAGGAGGGACTATTTGTGCAATGTTTACAGCTCTGTATTTATTTTGAAGTTTCAAAAATATAATTAAATTAATTTGTTTTATTTTGAAAAAGGTATGTCATAAAATTACATGTCAATACCGTGGTATTGAAATTTACAGTTATTAATACGATGTTTGAATCAATTATAGTAAATTTTTATTTACTTTTACGTAAATAATCGAAATTATTAAGGAAATTCTTTTATTTATCTGTATTATAAAGTTAGGTTCATTTTAAATTCAAATAACCGTGGATGTCACTACCATGGCAAAAATAAGAAATAACTCTTTAATTTATTTTTTCCTCAATGTTTTAACTTATTTCTGTATTTATTTGTTATAGTTTTGTTAAAAAATTTTGACAGAATAACAATTGAATGTAAATTTTGTAAAAAAACAAAAAAACTGGCGCTCAACAAGTAGCAACAAAAGACTTTCTAAATCGTAGTCTAGCAGAATTTTGGTCAAGTATTAATGTACCAGACCAATTCTATTCAAAAGAGGGATAAAAAACAGAAGTTTTGACGTTTAATTTTTTCTTATACCTTATATAGAAAATGTATCATTGCAATAAATATTTTGAGGGTAGTCTGGCAAACAGTTGTGTCAATAATAGCGGCGCCAGACTTAAATTTTTATATTCTACTGATCGAAACTTCTTCGAATAGTAAAACATTGTACTTATGTCTTATAGGGTGGGTGTACCAGTCCCAGGTACCAGTAGTTGACCACTCGCATGTTCGATTGAATAAATTAAGAAATGGCGGACATTTTTGAAGAATTCGACTATTTTGTTACGTGGCCTAGAATGTTAACAACGTTCCAAACATATTTTAAAAGTTTTGTGTTTATTTAAGAGCTATGAGTGCAGTGGTCAACCTTAGGTGCATTACCGTTTTGATATTGTTCACGAAATCTATAAAAAACTTAAATATTTAGATTCAAATAATTTATCAATATTGCAGCGTTAGTAAACAATAAACAATTTTATATATACATTTCTACGTTAAAACTACATAATACCAGTTCAGAGCATTTCAAAGTCAAAATTTGTCCTTAACTGGTTTGGGACTGGTACACTCACCCTACATCATTTTTACAAAAAATTAGGAAAAAAAATTATAAAAAAACAGTTGGACAAGTTACAGATCGCCGGACAGTTGGTTTATTTTTTGTCAAATATCTAAAAAGTAATAAAGTCCATTTTGTACTTATTTTGGTTCACCACCCTTTTAACGTTCGCCGCTTGGACTTTTATGTGTCAGTACCGTGGCATTAAAATTTTCAAATTTTGTCATAGTTTTCGCTTCGTTGTAGTTGTAGTAGAACTGCAGCACAGGCTTAGTTCTGTGTATAATTGGAGACAGAAAACACCCAAAACACACGTTTTAAAACATTTTTAATTTCAAAAAAATTTTAGTTATAAAAATCACAGTTATCTAGGAATCACCCATATAGGCAAATCCAATAAATACGAGGATTTGCACATTCGAGCGAAAAGTGGCACATTTCCGAACGAGGGAAGCAAATGAAGCGCGACGCGGAGCGGCGCGCTTCATTTTCCCGAGATCGGAATGTGCCACTTTAAGCTCGAATGTGTACACTCGGTTTAAGCACGAGTACCAAGCGTCCCGTTTTAAGCGAAAAAAAATTGGTCGCGTTAGATATGATCGATGGGTCGTACATGATTTATGAATGTATTTGTATTTAAAATATTGTATTTTTTCATGATTTTAATTTGTCTAAATTTCATTTTGTTATTTTTTTAACTCCATTTGCCGCCCCTTAGGCTATAGCCTTTCTAGCCTTATGGTAAATCCGGCTCTGTTTAAGGGTTGGTATTAGATTTCGTTATTAATGACGTGAACGCATCTTTGCGAAATTTCATCTAATTTTTGCAATTGATACAAATTTTTTAGATGACAAAAATTATTCTTTAGTATTCTTATCCTATTTATTATGACAGTGCTCCACAACTGGTGTACCGCGCTCCCCTGTGGTACCGCTAAGCAATAACTACAAATTGTATGGAATAAAAGCATAAATAAAATCTATTTCCTTGTTGCTTTTACTTTTGCTCGTGATGTGCCGCGGATAACTGAGGATGGGTTAGGTGTGCCGTGTTTGATAAAAGATTGCGGTCCCGTTAAAGAGAATACATTCGAACATCAAAATAATTAAAAGCATCGCCACTACTGCGACAAGAGCTTCAGATAAAATTTACTTAAACATAAATTAAAACTTTCCTCTTTAAATAATGGTTTTTAATAATAAGCAATATTTTACTACATGGAATCCACAGATCATTAAGATGTACTCCCGCTGCCCCAAAATAGATGTCACATTTAACCTTTGTATTTTATCCTAAAATATTTTTCTAATTTTAGACAAATTTCTAAAATATAATTAATACAAATGTATATTATACAAATTATAATAAGTAACTGGAAAACTTTAATTTTTAGATATTTTAATCAGCAATAAAAGTTTTATTAAAATACTTTTCCGATTTGCATTCAATACTCTCCGATAAGAAATATTTCCGTATTAATCCCTCTCCATTTTTGTGAAAAATTTTGGGAATTGCCTAATTCTCGTTTTTTTTGCTTGATGGTACCCCATATTTGGACAATAACAATGACAATACAACAATGTTTGTTATATTGAAAGATTTTCTTTTATTCACAAAAATGTAGTAAACCTATTTTGAAAAACAAACCGTGATTAAATTATATCATTTTGGTTAACGTACCAGTTTTAGTGATAACCAATTGATTATAACACGCTCAATTACAGAATTAGATAAAGATACGCAATAACGTAAATTTAAAAAATCAAATGTGACGGAGCATTATTACTACCCTATCATAAATAGCACACCTTTTTGTATAACACAGGTCTCCAAATTTTAAAGAAAGAGTATAAATCGGTAAAAGGGTCGAAGTAAACAAAGATTTACATAAAAAGTAACATAAATTTAAGGTGTTTGGAAAATCTTTATCTACTATACATTTTTTTAAAGTAAGAACTATTTATTTCAATTTATGTACCCGTGTATAATCACATAGAAATTACAAAAATTATTAAAAATATTATACCATATAATTAACTGTTAAAAAGATGCGACTCATAAAGCTTCTTTTAATATTCAAAGCGCTGATATTTGATGTAGTCCTAGTAGCATAGATGGACCAAGTTTGGGTCTGTTTTCGAATGGATAAACAAATTTATTTTTATATTATTATAAATCAAGGCAGAAAGATCACTAAGGTCGATATCCTTTTCATATATATTTTTTTAATATGATTAAATATTTTCTCTCTCCCTCTCTCTATAAATCACTTTCCTACTAAAATTTACGTAGCACATCCGCGCTCCTACCATTAGATTGTACTGATTTATACTTAATCCAAAATTAAATATTACGATTGATAAGAGAGTTTCCCAAAAATTAATTACACTGGTCAACAATGTTTTTTGCCATAAATTAAAATCTATATTTATTGCAAAGATATTCTATGAGTACTTACTCCTAGAAAATATTAAAATAGTATTAGCATATCAGATTTGTAAGATATTATACAATATATTATACATATTCCATTATAATAATAGACTAACATGATTCTTGCACAAGTTACAATGCATCGTTTAGAAAAAAGTACCTAATAACTTTTATGCATACTTTCAGAGTGAATGGAGGCTTTTCATTGATTCGTCAAAATCGGCAATAAAAATTATTATTATAATGACATCTTTATATTACCGTATAAATAAATTCCATGTTTCCAATGTTTTTGATTATTATATTCTGATTCTCTACTCTCACACGTTGTATAAATACCTATAAAAAAAAATACTTCAAACATGACAAAAAAATATTTCATTTGTTTGCGAGGGTTATATGTACTACCAAAAAATTTAATTAACGATCTATTCCTGAATTTGTAAAAAAATAATAATCAACTTATCATTATTAACGTAATTGTTCATATCAAAATTTTCCCTTGATAAAGAAAATCGCTATAAAGCCAACAATGCTGATATTACAAGTAAGAAAGCAAAACTTTGGGTTGAACAACATACTTATATTCGTATACTTTGCAAGTATTGCAAATAATAAATATTTTCCCCGTATTATTATGTTTATATTTACCTACAAATTTAATTTTTTTTATACATGAATAAATTTTCTTCGAGATTTTTTTAAGCAAATTATTTTTGTAAAGCAACAATAATCCGAGTACAAATGTTATATCTTTTGCCCCTACGGCTGTGCGCGGAAAGATTTGATGCCTAAACACATTTTGGGTATGTAATTTGTAAATGTAAAATCATTTCAAATTAGATAATATTGATTATCAAGCTTGTATTAATTTTTAAAAAGAATGAAATAAGTAATGACGTTCTTAACCCCACGTAGGATATTTCTCACACAACTGCTGTAAAAAAGCTCGTTGTGTGCTAGTTACTTTTTTAGCTTATTTTTGTTGTATCATTTACTGGCAGAATAAAATTCCATGCTACTATTGTACAAAAAATGTTTTCTTGGTGAGAATTTCGGAAAGACCCCGCATATTTTTGAAAAATTGCTGTGCTTTTTGCAAACTTATTATCTTGCTGATTGCACTACACACCCTTATTTCTGGTTTATCATTTATAATTTAGCGTTCGTTTGATACAGTGCTATTATGATAATTTACAAAAACGAGTGATTATGACAGAAAGAGACCGTTTACTGGTCTAAAACTTGCAAAATGGCCAAGACTCATTTCGAGCTATTCTACCGGTTCCAACAAACTAATCAATCAAAAACAATAAAAACTTGAAATTCACTCGATGTACAAAACCTTCAGGGGCAATAAACAGAAAAATTAAAACAAAAGTAGTAAATGCGGTAATAATACTTGTCCACATGACCTTTTTTGTATTAAGTTGGGGCCCGCATGGTTTTACTGTTTAAAAAATTAATAAAATACGATTGTTAGAATGATTTTATTATGTATTTACTTTTAAATAATAAATTCAAAAATTTTAAAACGTCTCGGCGGGCCGCAATCTATGTATTGGCGGGCCGCGTGTTTGACATGCCTGTTCTACAACCTTTATTCCGCTGACAATTTTTTTTTAAATTTTCAAAAATATTTTAAGTACGGTAAAACATCCTGCCTGTGCCCGCCTACTAGTGAATGACCGTGACAAGAAATAATGATTATAAAAATTAAAAAAAAAACAATTTATATTCACGATATATTTATCTATTTATGAAATCTTGTATATCTGTTTTTTCATTTAAGTGCAAGGACTAAAAGTAATAAAGAAGGGTATAACTAAAATAATTTAATTTATATTGCAGTTTGCAAGATTTAAAAACAATATTTTGAAGAAGGCAATTAAAAAAGATCGGCATAGCCACCTAAGCTTGTGAATTATAGAATACCGAAAGCAACTTTAATAACAAAAATTACACAAAGATACATTTTAGCTGTGTTTAAAATAAATTTTACTAAATTTTATCAATTACTCGTTTTTAATAGACAAATTCATTAATCAGTCATTCATTGGGCTATACCCCGGTCATTATTTAGATGAAAAGGTCATTTACTGGACTCTTCATTTTGTACTCTTTATGGTTAATTTAACAAAGTTTCTGACCAAATTGCAATAATGTTATTATTAATTCATAAACAAAAATAGCATCTTATTTCAATTGTGACGGTTGTTTTGCGTTTATTAATTTGTTAACTGTTTTTTTATATTAAAATAGCTCTCCATGCGACAAATCGGTCATTCACTAGACGTTTTGCCCTGCTAAATTATAAAATTATATTAAAATTTACAAGTGTCTGAATCATTTTGATATTTGACTGAAGTAAGTAATTAAAAAAACCTTTTATTTTTTTTAAACGACGTAAAAATATAACCGTCCAGAACCTTTTAAAATAAAAAAAATTAAAGCATTAAAAACAACTAAAGATGAGAATAGATAAATCGTGGCGAAGGAAATGCGCGGGTTTAGTTTGTACAGTGAATGATTACGAAAATTTGATTTTTGCGGGCGGCTTCATGGATCGTTAGGGATCGATGTTGGGGTACAAAAATGTGAAATCAACCGATGCTGACGCTTGACGTCGAGCTGCAGGCACGGCAGGCCGGGACAAGTGCAATTTGAATCGGAAACCACAAAATGCACAAATCACGACCTAATCTACCGCAGCCCAAAGTTCATTATCAATTCTTGACAAGTTCTTCTTCCTCTGCCATCGCATTCTCTTCTTCGTATTTGTTACGCAACGTTTTCCTGTTACGTTCTTAGCAGTCGATTTTTCTTCGGATTCCTTTAAACGCCTTCTTTTTTCTTTTGAGGTCTTCGATTTTTACTCGTCGGTGAAAAATTAGGTCGCACTTTTGGCAATTTATTCAAAAAAGAAAAAAACACAAATAAATCCTCTTATGTCCTGTCTTTTAAACAAATTCCGTAAGTTTTTCTTTACAAAAAACTTAAACGCCGTAAAAATAGTAAATTAAAAATTCTTACAACTTTTACGACACGAATTTGCATTTTAGTAATGAAAAAATATATAACAACAACACGAACTTAACTGTTTTTTTAAACACTGACGTCCTGCTGCTTTTACGAAAAATATATAATAAAGTTATATTCGATTTTGCGATCGATGTTGACTAAATTTCGTAGCGAATCGCTGGGGGTGTATAAATTTCGCTAGAATGGCCACAATTATTGGACTTATCAACCCCCACACAAATTTTCGATAACGTTTTGGTAGGAAAATAAATAACGCTTTTAAAATTATGACCGCTTAAAAAAAAATTATTACTACGTACGTGGAAATAATTAAAAGTCCATAAAAATGAAACAAGTTTCGAAAACTATCAAGAAACAGGTCGTTGCCTTTGTTCAAATTATGGTCCTTTGTCTTTTTAACAGGAGCCAAAGTCGCAATTAAATAAAATCGTATTATAAATATGCATTGCATGCACAATTTTTTTCTACATAACTATTAAAAAATTAGGTTGTTTATTTCCCACTTTTTAAAAAATTAGTACATTTGCGAATTATCAAATTTTAATTTTAAATGCTCAAGTACATACCTACTTATTTTTTTAAGGGCTAGAAAGAGTTTTTGGATTGTTATTTAATCAAAATTAGTTGATTTACATATAATTTTGTCTTAAATTTAATTTACCAGATTTGTTATTAGACAAGAAATTAAACAAATATATCGTGTGTTTTCTGTTCTTTAATTAAATATTTTTTCGATAATATTGTGATTTCATATTAATTGTTACTAAACAAGTTGGTTATTTTTTGTAAGTACAATTGTGTCTTCAAACATAAAAATTAAGAGCACTGTAATTTTACTTGAAAATAGACATTAATTTTTTTATAATTTTTGATTAATTATTGATTTATGGTAAAATGCGCTGAAAGGATTGTCACTAAGAAACCTTATGAAGACATCAAATTAATGGCAATTTTATAGGACAGTGATAGTGTAATAAACTTAAAGTGTTGTGCAATTTTATATATTCGTGTGTAGAAAGCCAGAGAATTGACAATTTTCAATAAACAATACAAGGTATTTTATAATTATTTGCTTAAATGTCGTTATAATCGATCTTATTTTATCATGTTACGAAACACTGTTACGATTATACTTAAATGTCATATTAAATAATGAAAAATATTATATAACATTATACCTATATCCATCAAGAGACTGATGAAGTTACTGACTTTGTCAATTATTGTCACAATTTCAAGTGTAAGATTCTGCCACAAACTACTTTGGAAGTAACCAAACTGCCAACCTTTACACCTAATATAAAATGCACCGTTTTGTAGTGAATGATTTCAAAATTCATATCGTGTATGAAACACATTCCAAGTTGCGACAAAAACTATTTAAAATTTTCTGCGTATAATTGACGTATGTAAACTTTATTAGTTCAAATATATTTAAAAAAATTACTTAGATTTATAAAATATAGGGTAAAAGACACTTTAGGCCTAGTTTTAGACACTTGGGTAATTTTGATAAAATAACTTGAAAAATACGAAAAAAACATCATTGAAGTTTCTATCGTAGTCCTTATATTTCACACTTGTGAAAATAAAGTGGAAAATGTCCACAACTGGTACAGTGTCCAAAACCGGGACTTCTACACTATATATTAAAATATACTACCATACAAAAATTTAGGACCAAACTAATCCATACCGAAAGATCTTTTATTTAAAAGCCATTTTACAGACTTTTAATTCCATAATTACAGTACTACATCTGCATATTACAAAGATTTGGGGACTACGTAAAATCCCGAAGGGCAGTATAAAAATTAGCTTCGGTCGCACCTTGTCAGAAAAGGTATTGGTGTAACAGTTGTAAGGATGTGTGTAGAAGTAGTTAAAACTATAATGTAGAAAGTTTAAAGTTGGAGGCTACAGGTAGCCAAAAATATTTTTTTTGGGATTGAGGGTTGAACGAATATCGTAAAAATGGAAAAATTTGTAAGATTCTGTGGTCATAAGAAACAGAGGTAATATAGTACTTTATGAATACCTACACCAAATTAAACAATACATTATTTATAATCTTGAAAGAGTATTTAAAATAACTGACTTCAAAATTTGATTTTGTGCCAAAATCCATCTTGTTGTGTCGCATTGCTTTTATGAAATGAAAAAGAGGACAAGCCGTCATCATCAGTTAAAAAAAAACAATAAAATATACCGAATAGACAATGTAGTAATTAGAGTATTCGAATATAAAATAAAAAGTTTATTAATATTGATAGAAGGTGCACAATGATATCATAGCAAATTTATATTTAAAATCAATTGGCACCAAGCTTTTAACATAAATTTGTCCTGGAATTCTGCATGGAAAAATTGCTAGAGGATTTTTTTTTATTTCAATATAAAAACTTTTATAAAATATTACTTAAAATACTTGTATAAATGGAAGAGGTGCCTATTTTTTTATTACTCATTCGTGACTATATTTTTTGCTTCTCAAAACGGGAAATTGCTAATTTTCGACTTAAATGTTGTGTTTTCATTTTAAATAAGAACAATGGCAGGAGCAGAATTCGGAATTAGGGATTTATTTCGCCATAAGATTCCAAATTTTTTTGATCATTTTTTTATTAACAAATTGATCATGGAGTTGTTTTGTATTTAATTACTAGTCGTCTACCCGATGAGAGTTCTCATCGACAACATCTCAGGAACCATCCGATTTTCATCAAATGTTCAGTTTTTGCGTAATCTGCTTTGCCCATGCCTAAATACCAACATCCATGTTTCTCACTTCGAAAATTATGAAGTTCCATAGAAACAATCATCCGCTCTTTAATCCCCTTAGGAGATGAATTTTCAAAAATCCTCTCTTAGTGCTCACAAGGAACTCTCCTGTGCTAACTTTCATGCTTCTACACCCACCGGTTTAGATCGTGCGTTGTCCCTCAGCCACTCAGAGTATTATCAAGTAGATAGGGGAACTACGGACCTAATGGTACAATTACGATCCTTAAATTTAATCAAAACTTTTTGAGAAAATAAATTATTTTGATTTGTGCCTAAAGTTCAGTGTGCGCATTCCAACTCAAAAGTCCTATTTTTCGCTTGAATATTCATATACCTCGTATTTATTGGATTATTTTTTTGCATTAAAAATACCAATTAAGTTGTACTAAAATTTATTTTTTGATTTGAAAAAAGATAGATTAATATAAACAAATCTAATGAATACCAGGGCGTGCTTATTCGAGCGAAAATTGGTACATTCCCGATATTGGAATGCGCCACTTCCAGTTCGAATGTACACACTCGGCTCTAAACACGATTCATTTAATTTACTTTAAAAAAAAATCAATTAATAATTATTGATAGCACTGTGGTGCTCAGAATTTCTTTTTGGGGATTCACTTATTTTTTACTTTATTTATTAAAGAGTTTACCATCCTATTAGTCTTTATTAAATTAAACGGGGGTTCTGTGGAAAGCTGTAGACACTTAGGTCTCCCATTTGGTGCACTATTAGACATAAATTAAATTCTTCTTAGGATTTCAATATATTCACTAATGTAATTGTCGTTTATTTGAAAACGGTAGATTTTGACGCCTCGAAGCATTGCTTAAAGACAACGACATTTATAGCCTAAAAACGGGACGTATGAATACGTCAGTCACACCCACAAATTAAGTAATAATTGGTATTTTTTGCCCTATTTTTATAGAATAAAATCCAGTTTGATTTTCGATAAAATATTATATGTAACTACATATTTGGTGCAGGAGTCCAGAATTTAGGCGACACCTTTAGAAAAATCTCGTATTAAATTTCTTATTCATGAAAATTTAGATATGCATCTTGCATAGGTCCTGCTGTCAAGTATTGGCTTTCGGTTGGTCGAATCGGATAATAGCAATTGTTTAGATTTATAGCCTAGTAATGAAAAATACAGATCTCTACGACTGGCGTCATATCCCCAAGTTGTCGCGTAATGGCGCCATGGGATGTCGTTATAATAGCAATAACAAAAAAAAAAATACAATAATACAAAATAAAACTAGGATTTTATTTTAAGGTCTGCTAAGATCACAACCATAATTGTCATGTTTTTATATAAGAATTCGTTTAGGATTGGGATAATTGCACCATCTCTGGCGATTTTGCCCCGTGGACCAGACGGCCCACAAAGTATGACCGATAAAAATCGCAACAGTGATTCAATACAATTAATGCATTCATTAACTAGCATATTCTATGTAAATATAAATCAATTTTTGAGAACGATTACACGGATGACTTACTTTTTTGAAGCGTCAGTATTCTATTGGATTTTCAAAAATTGAAAATCAGAAAATAAGGATGCATTTATTAATACAGTCACCATCTCTGTTTATGGCGGTACATTTAGAAAAACATGTGCACTACACTGTAAAATACAAAATAAAAAATAACTTTCGTATTATTTTTCTGATGGGGTGGCACCATTACCCCGGTCTCCCCTATGAAAACAAAAAGAAAAGTAATCAGTCACAGCAGTAGGACCCTGCTAATAACACATTAGTGACATCATTAAATCTACTTAATACTGTTTAGAAAAAAAAAACGGTGCGTGTACTGATGTACGCGCATTAGAAGTTATACTTCTTTGTCGTTACTAAATTATATATAACCAAGTATTATGTTGCACACCCCTTAAAAATCTAACTTGAGGCCTCCCCACTGTATACCTATTCTCTAATTTACTCGAAGAAAACCGTGTAACTCGAAAACAGCAAAATATGTACAAATTGGTTAGTTATTTTTAAAAATTAATAATTTTTTTTACCTAAAATAGTTATTTTTTTAATGCATCCTTTCATCAAAAAAAAATACTACGTATTTATGATATAATAGTGTGTAGGTCTAATTCGTGCGAATGTATATGCATTATTGAAATAAATGACTGAATTATGCACATTATATTTTTTTACGATTTACAATTTTCTTCTTTTAATTAAGACTATGTCTTGTTTTTCTCTGTTTTTTAGCCTCTCATGATGCGAAGATCCAACTTTGGTACTATCTTTTTGGTGGTCGACCAGGGGGTCCCCTTGTATTGGGTCTTTCTTCCTTTGCTCATTTCGCACAGCTGTTTCTTCCATTCTGTTCAGATGATCCCTCCAGTGTCAGCTTCTCTCCCTTGTAAATATTACTATATCTTGAATTTTTAGCTCCTCTCTTATTTGTGTACTTCTCAATTGATCCCTTAATTGTACTTAATGTTTTCATTTCTATACGTTCTTTGTTTTGAAGGTTTCCGCCCGGTTCTCAGCTGCGTACATTAGCACCGGTCTTACCGGTGTCTTGTATATGCAAACTTTGTTTTCTGTGGATATATACTTGTTCTTCCAGACCAGACGTCTCAAATATCCCGAAATTCTTGCAGGTTTATTAGCTTGGATTCGTACCTCTTGATGAAGGTTTTTGCAGCTTAATATTGTAGCAAATTTCCATCCACTATCCAACGAGAGCAAAAGAGAGATCGCACTAGGGTTGTGAATAATAACACACAGTTGGCCACTTAATTTACAATTACGTTTTGTTTAATACAAGAATTAACAAATTTTTCTTCTCCAATAACTTAAACACTACCACTTAACAATTATTCAATTACTAACTAATTAACCTACGGTTCTAATAGACTAATATTTATTTAAACGATTGACACTCGTATATTGTTTACATCTATACCGATAGCGATAGCGCTTACCTTGTAAATTCACCGAGCGTAGTTAAGAACATTGACACGAACGTACAACTGTTAACTTAAACTAAAACGTAGAAGTACCGCGGAGTTTATATACCTATGTGTTGTTTAATCTGTTAGGAAGCTTCTAGGTGCCTGTGCTCTACAGATATACCGTCCATTCAAGTTAACGCAGATAGAAGATTCTACTTAGTCGTGTATTAAGAGATACTGAAATATATGCGCTTACTCAATATCTCACGGTCGTGTACGCGAGATATTTAGGTATCTCGCGCTTGATTAAGTAAATCTATCACGGCTGCTATACTCGATTAGCGTGCCCGTTACAATATTTTGACTCCTAGATAACTGCATCCCATAATTTGCTCGATTGGTTGATTGTTGACTGCCAATTTACATCTGATGAGATCTCTCGAGATAACTATTGGATTCCATCTTCTTTGCCAATATGAGCATGTTATACTTCTCTGCTGTTCTTTAAAATCTATACAATTGTCACTGCAGATCATCTTCATTTTCTGCCATCAGTATCGCGTCATCTGCGTACTATAGTATTTTTATCGATTTTTGTTCCATTCTGTATCCTCTCTTAACTTCTTTGACAGTTTGTATTATTTTGTCCATTATTAGATTGAATAAGGTTGGACTCATGCTATCACCCTGCCGGATTCCTATCATAATAGATACTTCTTCGGTTAGTCCTTGGGTTATCTTTATGCGGGTTTTGTTTTTCTTGTTCAGGTGTTCTACGACCTTAACGTAGTTTTTTTCAATCTTATTTTCTCGAAGTATTGGCAGACAATGTCGGGCAGTTGTACGTCATTGAACGCATTTGTAAGATCGACTAAGCAAAGATTTTCTAAGAGACCTATTTTAATTGTAAAACGGAGTTTAGGAGTATTTTAGATAAATTACCTACTTTTTTTCGTATTTCCTTTTCCGTTCGTAATTCCTTTTTTTTTGGCTATAATAAAAGTGTCATCCAACAAATTGTCTTAAAAAATAAACATCTTGCATAGAAAAAATGGTTTTCATTGATGACATTTTCATTTTTTAAACCGTTGAAAAGCCAAATCGTGTAAAACAAGTAGCGGTGTAAATCGAGGACAGATGTTATGTTTATTGTGGATTTTGGTTAAAAGACAAATGTACCATTTGTTCTTGCGAAAATATGCACTTTTTGCTCGAACGTGCACATAAGTATGTCGTTTTATTTGAATACCTTACTCTTTTCTTTTTAAATCCAAAAATTAATGTAAACAAGTTCAATAAATACGAGGATGTGCGCATTCGAGCAAAAGTGGCACATTTCCGAGCGAGGGAGGCAAAGGAAGCGCGACGCGGAGCGGCGCGCTTCATTTTCCCGAGATCGGAATATGCCACTTTGAGCTCGAATGTGCACACTCGGTTTTAAGCGTGATTCACAATAATTAATTTACTTTCTTAAACGGTAAACTACAACTGGAATTTTCGTTAACTGTGCGCGCAAAACTTTCATTACCTGCTAAAATTTGACTCTCAACAAGCCAAAAGAAGTATAACTTCAAAAAAATATTTCGATTTCTCTTCTTCCTCCTTCGGAAATTTTTTGTCCTTTTTGCCTAAATGGTGTTAATAATTCTTTTTATGTAAAAATGCATGCATAAGAGAACGTAGTAGAAATCATGCGCAAAACACGAACAAAGAAAATTTTTTTGCAATTAACTCGGGGCATTTTCGAGTGAGGAAAAATTTGGGTCAGTATTGCGACGAAAACCCTTTAAAATGAAGCTGGACGTAATTGCGAAAATGCAAATCTTCCGTTATTAATATTTTCTGGGGATGTAGAATCTCAAAAAAGGATTCCTAAACGTTCAAATGTTTAATGTAAAGCCTTGGAGGCTTTTTTCGGAAGCTTTTAAAAAAGGACAATTGCTCTTTGTGTTTGTTTTGTCTTTTCAATATTCGAGATAAGCAAACAGATTTCGAACATGCAAAACAAAAGATGTTCTTTTTTACTTTTTTTTAAAAGAAATAAATTACAGACGAAAACTACATAAAAAAATAATAAAATAACAATAAAAACACAACATAATTGCTTCCAAAAGGGAAATTAGTTCGTAATGTCATAACAATTACGGAACGCTTCGTTTTCATTTTTTTTGCTCTTTTTGATATTAAATTTTAATTAGTAACTCCTTAAGTTGCCTAATTTAATAACGCAGAGTTTTTGTTTAGTATTTTTGTTTAATTTGAAAAAAAAAGGGTTGTAAGAATCGTTACTTTCAACAAAATTAAAAAAATTGCAAACGTTATATATTTTTAGATCTAAGAACAAGCTTCTGTAATTAATACAAAACAGCATTATCTAATTAAGAAATTAATTGTAAGTTTACGAGCCTGAAAATTGCGGTAATTATTAATTAGGCGATGGTAGAGATGGGCGCGTGGCAGGACATTTGCAGAAACGATTAATTCGAACATTTCGCAGACATTTCCGACAGGGTAGGCATCAATATTGATTAGGGGCGCCCTAAAGGATGTGTTCCTACAAATCACACAATAATATAAATCATAATTCGTTACGCAAACGAGATCTCCATTAGGCATTAATATTCAGTGGAAGTCCTCTATAAATATTAAATTACGTTTGTGTTCCTACAGTTGTTTTTTTTTAATAAATAAATTAGATAACAAGTATTTTAACACTGTTTCCAAAGCAAATGCGCGAAGCCAGTGGCGCACCCAAAATTTGGGGGAGCGAAATGTGCCGCTTTGAGCCGAAATGTGCACATTACGCTTTAAGCACGATTCATAATAATTATTTACTTTCAGGTTTTTAATTATAGAACGTGTTTATATATTTTCGGATTATATTTTACTTAAATTCGGATTTTCTATTCGAAAAGGGTTGTAGCGCTTATTTTTCTAAAATAACTGTTTAAAAGCACGAAACCGGAGATTTCGTGTTTCCGGAGTAAATACGGTTTTGTAATTTTTCATTAAAAATATTTAGAAAATAAATGAATTTTTGTGAATCGTGCTTAAAGCTGAGTGTGCACATTCGAGCTCAAAGTGGCACATTTCCGATCTCGGGAAAATGAAGCGCGCCGCTCCGCGTCGCGCTTCCCTCGCTCGGAAGTGTGCCAATTTTCGCTCGAATGTGCACATCCTCGTATTTATTGGACTTGCCTTAGTCCGGTTAAATTAGACATAAAATTGCAAATAACAATAATTCCGACAGACCTAAATTTTGGTTGAGACCTTAGGTAACCATTAGAAATAAAGTGTCAAAAGTCCCCATCGATCCCATGTGTGCTAAAAAAGTTATTCGAGGTCAAAGGTCAAAATTTGAAGTTTTTTGGATTTTTTCGAAAACGGTAAGTTTTATTAAAAAAGTAGTTCAGACAAAAATTATAGATCTTAAAATTATGTACAAAAATGGTCCTTATACTTTTTTTTTCTAATAATCACCATTCGTGAGATATCGCGATTCTACACTAAAAGAAAAAATTAAAGGGTCAAAAAAATTGTCTAAATTTTTTGGTGATATTTGACAGGCTGTATTGCTTAAGATTGCGTGATAACGGTTGCTCCTAAAAATTTTTGACTAAAAGATCTGAAAACTAAAACTAGTCTTTTTTAAATTTTAGATACGACCATTTTTCACTGAAATACAGCCTGTCAAAAATCACCAAAAGATTTAAGCAATTTTCTTGACCCTTTAATTTTTTCCTTTATTGTAGAATCGCGATATCTCACGAATGGTGATTCTTAGAAAAAAAAGTATAAGAATCATATTTGTAGATAATTTTAAGATCTATTATTTTTGTTTGAGCTACTTTTTTGATAAAACTTACCCTTTTCGAAAAAAATCGGACTACCTATACAAATGTTCTATTGTTCAATTCAAAAACTTAAATTCAGATTTTTTATTCGGAAAAGCTTATAGCGTTTATTTTTCGTTTATATTTAAAAATATATTTTCCGATTTACTGCTTTTAAACAATGTTATTAAAAAACCTAAACATAAATAAAAAATGTACCTAATCTTTAAAATTGGAATAAACATGTTTTGAATTTAAAACGAAAATGAATAGCGGCAAGTCTAAGGAATGCATTTTACACTTTTCATCATTATCAACAATAATCTATTTACCTAGTTTATAAAATTTAAAAGCAGTGGCGCACACAGACTTTCTTTTTGGGTTTTCGACGATTTTTCAGTTTTCCAAAAAAAAAACAATGTCTTTAATTGTCAAAGTAATCTTGCCATTTTTTTGTATTTCATTATAATAGATACGGGGGGGCAGTCCGGAAGCTTTTGGCCCCAAGTGCACCACTGCTTTGTAGCCTAAATTGGAAAAAATAAAATGAAAGGCGGCGGCTACGGCTCCAATTCTTTTTCCACCCAAATGTATTTAATTAACGGAATTTTAATCTTTAAATATAAATTTAGGCGAACGCAAATAAAACGGGGTAAGAATATCTAAATTGCAGGCCATCACATCTGCCCCCCTTTTTGCGTTTATCGCGATTCTTTAACGCTGAATTATCGCCGCAAATTTTGTTGACCTACCCCGAAAGGTTGTTTATACAAACTTATAGCATAACATTCGTCTTTAGCCGAAAGCGCACGTGCGCTTTCTGTTTGCATTTTCCCACGAAAATCTGCAATTATCCTATGCCTATTTTCTCTCTCGTTTTTTTATTGAGTCCAGACGATGATATTGCAAGTAAAATAGGCCGGGACTAGTGCAATATTGAACTAATAAACAACATTGTCACGCATCACGGACTATGCTACTTCCAAATATTCTCCAGTTAGAGAAAAAAAAATTATTAATCTTTTTTAATTTATTTTTGCCAGGCGTTCAACACAACTAAATTTTTCCAAAAGGTTTCACAGAAGGGATATAAATTGATAAAGATTTTCATGGAAACTGAAAAGAGCATTGGCAGGATTAAAAGCACGTGCTTTTCCTGTTAGGATTTGCTTATTTAATGGCCGAAAAATTGCTTTTTGTGGTTTTTTTATTGGTACAATATACACACGAAAAAATTTGTCATATCGAGTTAATCTCCAAGAAGGATAATAAAAGGGGTCGGGGATGGTGCTGGATGTGCGACCGTCGAGAAAATTCGATCGATAAAATTTACATTTATTTCTTAATTCGCAGTAAAATTAAGTCCATAAAATGCAAACAAAATAAAACCTTTTTAAATGGAAGTTTTATTAGTTTCGAACTACTTTTCTAAACTTCATTCTTCTCTTCCTTTCTGCGGGGGTTGGCAAAAGTTTTGTAGTTCGCTTGCTGTTCCTTTGTTCTTTTTTTAATGTGACAGGAACGGTTTATTACTTTGCATTAAAATTAAAATTTACTTCTTTAATTTTAAGTTTGAAAGAAACAACGAAAAAGTAGTAAGATGAGTTTTTTGGGGGCTCATTAAGCGAACTTCGATTTAATTTAAAAAAAGAAGGACGAAGCACACTAAGAGTTTTACAAAGAGGTAGTGGTCGCAGGTATTGTTCAAAAGTTTCCAATTGTTTTTTTTAAATTATAAAATTGACCTTGTAGTTGATTTTTATTGAATTATGGCGGGGTCTATGTGGATCTACAGCTCTGGATTGGTCACTGGATGATTGAAATACTTATAAATGTATCAATTCTCGGTCGAATGTAGACATACGAAGTCTGTTCAGAAAGTAACCGAAAATTTATAATTACGCGCGAAGGGAGATATTTAGTGGTATGCGGTTTACAGATCTGCCTGCGCATAACCTCCTTCAGCTTCGCGAAATTTAAACAGCGATGGGAAAAGCGTGTCAATACGGAAGAGGAGTACTTTGAAAGGAATAATCTGTAAAATTAATAATAGTTTAAAAAAAATTTGTTCGGTTATTTTCTGAACAGACTTCGTACTTTGTCTCTAATGATTTTGGCTGTATCAATCTTCTTTCTTTATTCAAAATAATGCAATAAAACGAGTCCAAAATAAATTTTTTGATTTTAAATCGAAAAGGTTAATATAAACGAACACAACGCATACGAAATATTTGAACATTCAAACAAAAAGTGGTATATTTCCGAGCGGTAAAAGTCAGTGAAGCGCTAATAAGCGCTCGTGAATGTCCCTCATTCGGTAATGTGCCATTTTGAGCTCGAATATTCACTATAATTTATAATAATCAACTCTCTGTTTAAAAATGCTTAATCAAAATTATAAAACACCAGTGGAGCACCCTGAACTTTTTCTTAGGTATTCGGTTATTTTATATAGTTTTCCAGAAATTGTTTTCGCTTTTTTAACCTTGCCGTTGGCTTATATTTAATTATTGAAGGTTGTGTGAGAGAAGGAACGACAGCCCCCTGAGTACGCCACTGGAAAGGCGTGCGCATTATTTGTTACAAAACGGTTTTCGCCATGATAGCCTATCAATAATTAATAATGGAAGGAGAGGCGTAGAGTACATTTGTATATTACAAAATGTTGAACGAGATAGGCCGTAATTTAAATTTAATTTGAGGTCCCGTTAGGACAATGCAATTATAATAATTTAAATTTTAAATAATAGCCATTTCGTGTGTGGCATCTAAATTGCAAGCGGCTCATTTGAATACAGAGAAAACGAAACGAATTCGTCTTTGTCAGAATCAAAAAATATTTATAAATATTTAAAGGGTAAATCGAGAAACTATTTAAATTTCGTGCAAATTTACATATGCAAACAATTTTCCTCTGTTTTCAAAATGCGCTTTAAATATTATTTTAATTTTCAAATCCGAGCACTTCCGTTTCATCTTCATTAAAATAAAAGAAAGCGATTCTGGCGCCCTTTCATAAACTGATATTGTACGCCTATGCGTTTTCACCTTTTATCTTTTTCTTCTCCTAAAGAGTTTATTAACAATGCAACCTTTTAACCTTTTGATAAATCAAGAAAGCCTTGAATTTATTTAATGTGCCTCCCTGCTCCCTTTGCCCCACTAAGAAGTAGTCAACGAAATGCAAATATTTTCCTTTTATCATCTCGCGAAAATCCTTTTCTCGCGGTTTAAATCTTCTAATGCTTCGAATTCCAGGAATTACACGTTAAAGGTAGGCGAAAGCCTCGTATTTTTTATTTTCGGTTCTGGAAGATGGTTGAAGGAAAATTTTATAGAAATGAATTATTCTCCCTTTTACTACTTTGTAAGTTGAATTACAACCGCATTTGTTTGTTCGATAGGTAATTTATATTTTTGGTTCAGATATCTGGAGAAAATGAAATAAAACAAAGCGTAGAATGGAAAATACAAAATGGCCATTGTAAATTATTTATTTATTGTGCAAATACATATCATTTATTTTTGATAAACGTCGGTTTTACTATAAAACACGTTTTGTAAATGTTTCCCACATAAACTTAATATTTCATTCCCGTTTCATTTAATATTTGTGCAAATAAAAAGAAGTAGATATTTACAATATCCTATGAACAGTTAGGCATTTAACTTTTTTATTTGTCGGGCCGCCGCTTTGTTTTTTTTTCGGACGTTTAAGAGCGCCGCGTTAAAAAAGTGCCTATTAAAACTTTTCTGATAATTTTTATCACATAACCGAAGGTGGGCGATGAACAGAAGAAAGATTTCGGCTTATTTTCGAACTTCAAAGCACAATTTCTACAAATTTAATTTTAATAGTCTATACCTTTTTTTTGTAAATTATACTATATTATTTTTATTATTTCGTGAGTGGTGTATTGATTTGCCCGTTGGATTTAATTATAATATTAATTTGTTTTTAATTTAATTTTCGTAAAAATTGAACTGTCTGATGCAGTGATTTTTCAAGCTGAAGAACTCGCATTCCCGAGGGGGCACAAAATGTGCAAAAGAAAAAACTAATTATAAAAAAACAATATAAATCTATTTATTCTTAAACAATTCAAGACTAAATTTTTTGTTTTTTTAATTGATATTTCCGAAAATTTTATTAAATGCCAGGGCAAAATAACGTGATTACAGGAAAAAGCACCATATTTTTGTGCTCGAAAAATAAAAAAAATATATTAAGCTCCACGAGACGACTAGAGCGGGTGCAGATCATAGCGAATGATCCAAAACAAGATTCTCCAATTTCTGTAACAATGAAGACTAATGTTTTGCCTCAAACCTTTTCGAAAGCCGCAGCTGTGAATTTTAAAAACACAACGTAAACTTGTTTATAAAGCAGATTAGAATGTCTCTCAATGGACAAAACAGAACTTTTTAAAATCAAAAACTTAGAAAATTAAAAGTGCTGTTAGAGAAAATGCAAACATGCAATTCGAAAGAAATGATACAGCATGCCTACACCAAATCTTATCTAAATAAATAAATCTTATCTAATTTTTTCTAAATTTTATTTGAAAAAATAATTTTTTTTAAGAGTTAATTCAACTTATGTTAAATCCTATTTTGTCCAAAACTAAGGCTCGCTATAATAAAATTTATTTTGAAAGAAGGGTAAACTTTGTTTGTCTTTAATTTCGAGGCTTGTCATTTAATGAATTGAAATACATATTTAACAAGGATTTCATATTTACTTTTCAATCTTTGGTTTACAATTTCCCGAAGACATTTTATTCGAAATAACTATAAAGTAGAAGTTAACATTTTTTTTTAAATAACTGGTGTTATCTGCACCACAACCATCTTTGTACCATTTTTTAGCAATGCTAAATTTAAGTTGAAATGACAAATCGAGTTCCCAATTAGTACCTACGTTATTTTTACAATTTCCCAATTTGACACTTCACTTTAAAAATAAAATTGATACTTGTACACTCTGCTTATTTATTCGTTATAAATATTTTATACATTATTTTAGGAGTTGTATGTAGTGCACAAGAGCCAAACTTTTTGTTACCTTTAAAATACTAAAATCTTTATTAAATATGAACTTTTTACACGAAAAGAAATTTTTAAGTTGTGATTGGTTGATTATCTTATTATTAAACGAAGTAACAATATCAATTAACCAAGGTAGATTGTTATTTCTCTTATATATCTGCTAGTTCGTCTATTACACTAAGTAAACATTAATTTTGTTGTCGAAAATATGAGTGTTTATAGAGTATATTTGTATATATGATTATAAACTACAATCAATTTAGCAAGATTGATTCAGTTTTAAAATAATGCACATGTTTGCATTAAATGTAAACATAAGCAAAAAAGATACAAAAATTTTATATTTAGATAAAAATGGAAGATTAGTTAATGACACACAAAAATATATAGGGTGTCACACAAATAAGTACTGAAAATTAACCGGAGGATACCTTACACTAATCTTAACAGTAAAACTTTATATACTTCATTGACATCGTTAAAACAGACTTGAACAACGATATTCAAAATATTGTAAATAATAAGGTATATATTACACACGTGCTTCAAGAAAATAAAAACTAACGCCCATTAAGTAAATCTAATAATATAGTTCTAATATTCTGTTTATTTTAAATAACCATACATACTATCGAAATGGATTTGCTGTATTTTGTATAGTTTTTTTAAGTCGGTGGTTCTACACCTGTGGAACACTGTTCCTAAAAAAATTAAAGTTTGGCAATTTCCAGGAGACATAAATGAAAGTAAAGGTTCCTTATTAAAATGCCCAACTTTTTCTGAAATAAGTAGGTAATACTTATTAGTAATACATATTACATATTACTAATACATACACGGAGAAAAAATATCCTTAATATAACTATCTAACGTATACCCAATTGACGTATTGTTCTGACAAGGATTCGAATGTCTAATTTAACGATATTTATAAGTCAATTTGACAATTCATAGTATGATCAAAACAGCTATACTTATAATAAAGATTCATTTATTTGATACAAGCGTTCAAACGAAAAGCTCTCGTGAACGTGTGCAGTATCCGTCGTGTAGGTAACTGGATAATTAATTTGAGGATTTGAATAGCTAAAATAAGAATACGTATGGTTATTATAACGATATTTTGTTCTCCGTGCATATCCGTTAAATCACTATGACAAGAATCTTTTGAATGTCTAAAACAGTAATACGGATCGTTACTATAACGATCCGCAATAAGGAAACTCTGGATAGCTAAATTAGCTATACAGCGTATCCCTGTGAAAAATAACTATCCAACGGATAGCTATAATAGAGATACGTATGGTTATTATAACGATATTTTTTTCTCCGTGTAGAAGCAAATATACCTATATATAAATTTACCAAAATCTGTTCGCATGTTTTTAACTCACAATAAAAATAAACCAAGCATATTTTGGTCTATTTCAATCAACTAAATCTGTGTAATCAGTATTATCAAACTTATCCAATATAGTAATTTAATTCGAAACTATAAAAATTCCTACATAAAATATAAGTAATGCACTTTGAAAAAATTCAAAACAATAAATTGGAATTAATGCATTTAAAATTTCGATAAAAATTCAATATTTTGTAACTCAATAGAAGTTGATTAAAAGTTCTATTAAAAAACCAATACTAGACACAAATAGCTATATAACCACAATTAAAATTCGAACTGTATAACGATTATTGAAATATTTTTATAATTGCAACAATTTATAACATTGCACAGATACATAAGTAAAATAAAAATTTCATAAAATAAGATAAAAAGTGTATAAAAAAATAGTAATAATATTTAGTTCAAGAAACTCCTGTAATTTGCTTGTTTTGAGCATTGCCGAAACATTCCTAATATAAACAAAGTTTTAAATGAGCAAAATTTATATATTTTTAGTTAGTAAAACTCAAAGGACAGATAGTACAAAAATGTAATAAATCATTTTGTCCGAACTACTCACTTCAGAAGGTCAGATTATATCGGTAATCTGAATCACCAAAGATTTACCGCATCTATATAATTTGCAAAAGTAACTCACGTTGAAATTAATTAATAAATCTTAATTTTATAGCTAGTTCTTAATATAGCTATTTACAAATACAGTGGACTCTCTCATAAGCAGACCCCAACGGCGCATCAATTTTTGTCGCTTTAAGAGAGTTGACCGTTTAATCGAAAATTCCATATCTTGCTAGTTTTTATTTATGATTATCAGAAATCTAAAATATGAAATTCTAAAAAAAGATCGGTAACATAATTTTTAATGCGTTATTTATTAAAGCATTTAAATGCATTTTAATTATTGATTAATTTTCGTAAAATAATGGAATACTGATTTCTTTTTTGCATCTGCCTTCAAATACTTTGTCAACATAATGCGTTTTTCGTTACACATATTACAGTAGAGTTCTAATCCCTAAACACCCTTTCGACTTTTTGCAATTCGTAGTGGATTACTTTTTTAAAAAACTACGCTTTGTATTATTATTTTCGTGATCATACCATTTTTTCATTAGTTTATTTCTTTTTTAATCATACATATAATATAATACTAGCTGTTGTCCGCGAATTCGTTCGCGTCTATTGTTAATTTATAAAATATCGGGGACAGTGAAAGTTTTTAACGCGTGGTTGATATCTGAGAAAAACGCCCTTTGCGAAAATCCGGTTATAGTATCCAAGAAAAAAATTTGAGTATAAATTCTATAAAGTTGTAAAAAAATGTTTTTTCTTGGTCAGATCCCAACCACAATTCCTAGGAACACCCGCTTTGCTAAGAATAAGGTTTTCTCCACATTTGATCAAAATCCATTGAACGGTTTAAAAATCTATTCACTTTTTTATATATAAGCGACTTCGTTCGAGTAGCATACCCATAAATAAACATTACCCTAATTTCTACAGGTTTTCAATTTTTACGCAGGAACCCTTAATATTACCGCGATAAAAAGTAATCTATATAATTCTCTAAAAAGTCCTCCACCTGACGATGAAAGTCCTGTCAAAATCAGTTCAGCCGTTTTGGCGATTAGTCCGGACAAAGAAATCGACAAACGAACAAACAAACAGACAGACAAAAACTTTAAAAACGCGTGTTTGGGTAGTGGAATTGTGCAAAGAACCATATGATCTTAAAAAAAAGCTTTTAATTCAAAATCACAGACAAACACTTCATTTTATTTATATGTATAGATTAGCTCTTTTTGTGCGGCCTATTTCAAAAATTGCGAACATTAGATTAATATTGATAGCTCGAATTTTCTTTCTTCAAAGTTAAGTTTTACTTATTTTATTGTGAATTTGTGTAATTGAAATTATTATTTTAAAGGCGAACATAATATATCTTTGCACTGTAAAAAATCGGGAGTGAATCCGGAGTGAATTTTCACTCCCATCACTCGGAGTTTCGGAGTGAAAACAAAAATCACTCCTCGCTCGGAGTTAACTTGGAGTTTTTTTTAGCGGATTAATTGCGGAGTGATTTCTCATCAATTTCGGAGTGAATATAGATGTTCGGAGTGAATATCGATTTAACTTACAGAAATTATTATAATTCATTAAACACAATAGATTAAATTTAACATATAACCTAAATCTTCTTCTAAATCTTTACAATATAATTATAAAATTATTTGCATGACTGTAGTTAAGGTTAAGAAAGTAATAAATAATTAATATGTAATTCCGAACGCCATTTTCTGTTTTTTTATTTATATTATTACAAATCTAAATAATAATGATATTATTATTATAAATAATAATAACAACAATTTTTGTAATAATCAAATGTATTATGCATGGTCCTTATATCTAAAATTTATTCAGAGTGAATTTTTTGAATTGTTCATATAAAATAATGTTTGGAGTGAATTTCACTCCGAGCGGGAATAAACTAATTAAAAGTCATCCACTCCGCATTCACTCCGCAATTTACTCCGCAAATTTTTTACTGTGTGTGTATATTTTATAGCGCACAATTAATAGGTTATGCTGAGTTCAGGTGATTTCCCGCTTCGCCAACTGTAAAGCGGTTACGAGCACCATACATTTACGATTCTGACCGCCTTAGGGGGAGAATACTCTTTAGGTTGCTGTTTTACCCAGCCCGCGCCTGTTGATTGGATAGTTTGCTTAATAGAGTTGATCTCATTTAAAATATATGGATCTTATACGGTTCAAAGAAAGATGTCCGTTTAACAGAAGGGTCCGCTTATTAGAGGTGTTTTTTAAGAGAGAGTTTACTGTAAATCTATTATAAAAAATAAACTTTCTTCGTTTGAAAAGAATAAAAGCCAATTTACATCAATAAAATAACATAAAAACGGCAAGTCAAAATAAATTATGCTGATAAGTTCCCATGGCTGGACATTAGTGGTAAATTGATCTTTGTCTGCATATCGAATTTCAAGCCTGCTTCACAAAATATGTATCTGTTTACGAATAAGAGCTCGTCCTACATTAAAAATATTGGAATATCTAATTTTTCGATCTGTTTAAATTCCAGAAATTACATTTTTTGAATAGATTGAAGTTTATCGAGTTTCTCAAAAGCCGAAAAGACGTTTTAAAAAAAAACTCTTAAAAGACGTAAAAAATGCTTGCTCCCCCAAAGCTCTAACGTTTTAAAAGCACGTCCACACATCGATCTAGAAACAACGAAATAAAATTTAAGTTCGGCGTTTCGAGCAACGAAATTAATTTTGAAGCGACAAACGGCAAATCCCCTATTACGCAACCCCTTTTTTCCTGCACAAATAAAAAAATCGTTCTTTCTTTCGACCAGTCACTCATTGCCCATTAGCCAGTCCTGTTAAGCGAACGGCGCTCAATATTTTCTATATTGGAAAATGGATTTTAATGAACCGAAATCGTTTATGTAAATCTTCCACCCCTCTATAATGGCTCCTCTTTTACGCCCTCGGGAAAAATATCAATTTGCACTTAAAAGGCTACTCAACTTACAAAGAACAATATTTACAGTTACTTCGGGGATCAAAGTAGTCGACGGCGACGATTAAACGTAAAATTCCAGTTTCTAAAATTTTTTGAACTTTTTTATTCTCGAAACGGTCTTAACTGTAAAATTATTAAAATCATAACTGCCGCGTTAGTTAATAAACTTCTTTCGCATAATAAAATTGTTGCTAAAGCTCGTAAATACTTTGAGAAGAAAAAAATTACGTTATCCTCGCACACATATTTCTAGATTAAAATTTATGTCCGTTGAAGGCAATTTTCATTTATCTTTCTTTCATTTTTCTTCCTTTATAACTTTATTTTAAATTATTTATTATATTAATCCGAACCTGGGTTTTAATCGACACGAAGTTAGAATGTAAATTTTCGATTAAATTAATGTTTTGTTGTAAACTTCAACACATTCAGATAACTTCGTTACTGCAAACTTCATAATTTTTACGAAATATATGTAGGACACGACGAAAAAAGAACTACAGTTTCGTGCGCCCAAAAAACCTGGAGAAAAACGACCCACTCAAGAGTAACAATAATAACAGGATATCTAACGGTAATAATAACGATTTATAAAAAAAAAAAAACAACACAAACAAAAATTTAACTGTGCGCACAGACAAAGTGCTATTATTCACAAATTGACGTATTAACTGCATTCTTTTTTCTTTTCATTCCCAATGCTACTTAGGTCGAACACATTTACACAAATCTACACGCGCACATCTTCACCCCATGTTTACCTCAAAGGACCAAAAGGAAGAATACGTCAAAAAAAAATCACGTCACCACTAAACGATCTTTCGCACACGTTTATCTCGCGTTGCAACCAGAAGAAGAGACACCTCATGTTAATCGAGTCTTCTCGTTCTTGTTGAAGAATGAATCACCAAGCCGACTGCGATCCAAACTGGAAGGGTCAAGCCAGAACAGCTGGTCACTGCACTATCGACTATTACGTGGTCGGGTTTGTGTTTTAAAACAGAGAACCGATCCCAATAATAAAACCAACCGATGAGAATGTCGGTTGCTTTAATTTTAATTGCCCATCGACCTTCCTCCTCCTTCTCTTCCTTCATCCGGCTCGTGGTAAGATCTTCAATAGGAGCATCGTTTTTAAAATCCATTTTTTTTGCATTTTTTCCCTTTTCGCACCACTTGAGCGTTCTGTCGGAACGCACCGCTCGATGAAATTTTTGCAAAAAAATTAAACTTTGACACTTGAACCAGGAATTAAAATTTGATTGATTTTAATTACGTAAACAGATTGTGGTAGGCGTTCAGACGTAAATGAATTTAGCAAACTTGTTTGGGCTGTATACAAAAGACAAGGCTTTTTAAAAAAATTAAATTGATCTTTCTATTCCTAAGCCGAAGGTAAAAAAAATTCATATAAAATACTTTAGTTTTTAAAAAATTAAATAAATTGAGTTTCCCATTTCAGTATTGATTCAAAAAGCCGTTTAATTTTGGTGAAGAAAATTAAGATAAATAAACAGGCATCGAATTTCGTGAAAGCTCAATAAATTACAACATCCTACGTTCTATTTTTTTATTATTATGGATTTATTTTTAGAGCTTAAAGTAATATATTATGGAAATTTTAAAATCAAAAGGAAGTAACGGCACAGTAGATTTCGTTAGAAGAATTATAAATTGTAAAACGAATTAAAAAAAAAACTAAATAAATAGGAGAAGAAAGAGAGGAAATTTCGAAGAAACTGTAAAAATTTCGAACTTGAAGTTTCGGTATTTTAATTAGATAAGAATTTGTTTACTTTGTGACCCCTTGACCTTGAATTTTATGACCGCTACTTCCGATTTATATAACAGTCGTATTTATTTATACTTCTTTTTTTTCTTTGTGCTTAAATTAGGGAAATTTTATGCTTTTTTTTAGAAAAAAATATTTAAATTATTTTTGTTGGTTTTATTGGAGCTTTTTACGTTTATTGCTCCTATTCAGCAATAAAATCCAATAAAATAATTAAGTAGTAATTGTTTAAAATGAGTTGTTGAAAGGTTTTCGTTTCGTGGTAAATATTTTTTGTAAAAGATGTTTGTTTTTAAAAACTAACAGTTATAATGTAGTTTCGGTATAAAAAAACATATATTTTTATAGAACATTGTTCAAAACACAAATCTTGGAGTTTTAAAGCATTTTTCTCTACAGAGATTTAATTATTAAAAAAAGTTAAAAGGTGTTGAAACCAAGATGGGATTTTAAAGAACTTGAATTGTTTCGTTTAAGAATTTTAAATAAATTAAAAGTAAACAATAGCAAAAACATAACGACAGAATTTAAAAAATTGTCGTATTCTTACAAAGGGATTTTACGATCACAGACTCTGGTTATCAAAAATGCAGTAAAAATTACCTAACTAATGTCTCTTCAAGTATCAATCAAAAAGGATCCGATAATATTTGCTAAGTTCGAAAAAATCCAAAAATTATGGGGGGGTCCTGCAATGAAAGCTTCAATTGTAATCAGTGTTGCATAGGCCTAATGCTTAATATTCTAAGGGTTGCCCAATTTTGACAGAAATTTAAATAATTTTTACTTAAATCTTTAAAAGGTCCCCGCTCCCCTTGTTCCCAATTAGGTACTTATACCCAAACTTGTAAAAAGCTTTAGGGGATTTTTCAAAGTTTTTTTCAGTTACATATAAGATTCCAACTTTCTTAAACGCCAATACGTAGAAACAGAAAGTCTTACAAAAAGGAAAAACAAAAATGAATGAATAAAAAATAACCCGATCAGAGTGAAACTTTATGCTTTATCGACGTAACAAAAATGCATGCTTTTAAAATTGCCAACTGTTACGAAATTCATAAATAATTTTTAAATTCAATAACACATCGTTTGATTTCTAGAAATACAATCTACGAATTTTAAAATAAACAAGAACCGGCATGCAATAAAAGATACTAAAAAAGAGACCTTAGAAATTTAACTAAAATTTATTTTTAAACCATTCATCTTTTCTAGAAAGCTTGTAGAATATTTAAACATAATACCACAATAAAAACGTCACCTTTAGGGGTTGGTTAGGAAATAGCCAAAATATGTAACCTTCAGCCTTAAAACTGATACCTGCTATTATTACAGAAGAAGAAATTCAGTCCCAAACTGATTCAACTAACCTAAAATAGAATAACTTCATCCCCAATAATCCAAGTGCCTTAAGCCAGTTGCCAACCACCACCCGATTCAAATCACTTACCCAAAAGAGCAACGACTCATAAATAATCAAAATCTCCTAGTAATATTTTATAACATCCAAAAAAGTAGGGAAAATCGAACAACACTAATTCCAGTTTAAAAAATCCTAATCGAACACACTGTTACTTTTTTTTAAGTATAAAAACTCCGTCAACTTGACGCGAAATAAACGCACAGCCGACTGAATACCCAAACCATGTTAAACTTCTTATAAATACGAGCAACTGCCAATGGTTTGTCGATGGTAGGGATTTTATATGGCAAGTCGGCACTTATGTACCCTGTTTACATGGTAGAAAAAGACCGCGTTTACTCAACTGCACTTTTACAGAGGGGATGATTCCCTGAAACGGGGTTCAACTCTTATACCATTGTCCTAGGACCGTTTGGAGGGAAAATAAGATGGATCACCCTTATTTCGACATCAAAAGGACTCTAATTTAGTAAATTTATCGATTCCTGAGTAAAACTTTTCGAGAAGGGTAGAATCACTACGCACCACAACTGTAAGTGAATTAAAGCTCGAAATAGAAGTTTACTAAAGAATATGCTTTTCCCTCTCCACTTTCTATAAAATAACGAAGAGAATAAACACAATTCAAATTTAGCGCTTAAACTAACAATTATAATTGGTTCATTCAGATTGTAGCTATGGAAACAAATTAACCTAGTCAAATGGAATGATTTTAAAATCTGTAACCTTTGAAATAGTAACGAAATATGACCGAACTAAGGGTTGTTTAATGCCCGAAGGGTTTGATGGTTGGCGGGACGGAGAGAAGGTATTAAGAGGACTCTAGAATTATCCCAGTTGCCAAATGTTAGCTGACGGTGGTTATTCAAACTTCCCCCAGGTAGAAAAGTGCGACCTTTATTACACAAAAGGTTTGTGCAGATTGTTGGCCGTTTATTGCGTTTACATTGCACTTTTGAGACGACTTAAATTTCGCCGGCTACTGTTTTATGTGACTTGCGAAGTCTTTTCAAGAAGAAAAATGGGGATGATTTGTGAATACAAGCCTCTGACTTGATCGTTGGAGTATAAAAAAATTAATTGACCCTCGCGACACCCTACGAAATCTTCTTTAAAAAAGGGTTTTAAGAGTAAGGGGGAAATAAACTGTAGGGGTTAGTTGTTACACTATTTTATTGCTTATTTACAAGGGATGTTTTATTTGATTATGTGTTAATTTTATCACTTTTTTGTTTCAGGTGAGTATTTCTCTGACTTCTCTTCTAAGAATGGTATGCTTAACTTTAATTCGGTACTTGTTTTGTTTGTTATTTAGATTTTAATTAAGAAACGTGAAAGAAAAAGGAACGAGATGTTGAAAAAATAAACACAACGTGTTTAAATTGGAATTTAATTGCAGTTGTGTATTATTCGTAAAGAAGAAACAAAAGTAATAAAGTATGAACGATTGTTACCCTTTGCTTGTTTCTTTTTTTAATTTTTAACCCCCAAACAAAGAATGCGAGTAATTGAAAAGCTCTCGACGGATTTTTACACCTCGTGCCGAGTTTTTGTTTGTTTTTTATAACTTTGAATTAACCATTGATTTATTATTTCAGTTTTTCCTTTGCATTTTGTTAAAAAATATTAAATATATTGTTTCAAATGCAGTTTTTCATAGAATTTTGCCTTTTGGAAATGATATTTATATATAGCACATATAAAATATATTCAAATACCAAAGATAATGTTTAAGTAAGTATTTTTCTTTAATCTGGAGTTTTTTTTAATACGCTAATGTGGGTCCAACCTCAAGAAGTTTGGGGACCTTTGATTTAATTAAAAGTATAAAAGAGTGCCCGTTACATAATGAAAACTAATCGTATTACAAATGTTTAAAAATGCGAGTATGTAGATTATTTACTATATGTATGTACAAGGTGATTTTTTAAGATTGAAAACATTTTAAATTTGGCTCCATAATACTTTATTTTTATGTTGGTAGTAGGGGATGACATCTGTTGGACAGGAGTTGCCAGTGGCGTGTCGAATAATAATGGTCAATATTATATATATTAAGAGTTTTAAAAACAAATTGTAACAAGCAGTAAAATTACAAACGAAAATAAACACAAAAATAAAACAAAAATCGAAACAATAAAACGCATAATTCTAGAAACATTCACGAGTTGACATTGAAAATTTTCAATTTCTTACAAGTTAGCCACATTCAAATTATGAAATACACTAAAATTACGGCGCCAAATTCAAAACGTTCTCTATCTGAAAAGATCACCTTGTACAGTGATAATGTTATTTTTGATGTAGGTCTCAAATGTGCTTTATCAGATTAATATCGGGTGACTGTCAGCCAAAATAAAACAGTTCTCTATGATATTATAATTTGATAATAATCTCGATCAGCGTTTTTTGAGTAAGAGCTAAATATTAATGTTTTGCTGACTAATACAAAAATTATAAATCTTCTTCTTAAAGAAAAAAAAGCTTCTTTTTCAAACTTTACTTTTCCAATATTAACATAGTTTTCCCTTTTTGACTTCCATGTTTGTCGTTTATTGTTTTTTTATTTCAACCCCCAAAGTACTCTATTAATATTTTAAAATTTGCAAGTGTCCGCGATAAGTTTAGGAAATATTGCTCTTAAGACTAATGTTCAAGCAATAAGTCAAACCAGGCAATTTATGGGTTATGCCACTTTGCTTGTTAACAATACGTATGTATATACCAGGTGTGCAACCTTAAAACGGCCGTTTTCTAATAGATGGCAGTACGCGCGCATTAGGCATTAGCCAACCTTGCCTGCCATTTTTTCTCATTGCTTTGATCTTTGCCATTAGTAAACAAAAGACAAAGTCAGCAATTTCGGACAATAACGTGTCCTTTGATCACGATAAACATGTCGAATTTTGTGCCAGATAAAGAGCATTTGCGGGGAGCACCGCTATTCCTCTTCAATTGGAAGAAATCCGCCGCCGAAGCGCATAGAATTCTTGTGGAGGTCTATGGCGACAGTGCTCTTAGTAAAACTCGGTGCAGAGCGTGGTTTCGGCAATTCAGAGACGGAATTTTTAACGTCACCGACAAGAAGCGCGAAAATCGACCAAAAGTTTTTGAGGACACCGAATTGCAAGATTTATGGGACGAAGACGATACCCAATCGCAGAAACAACTTGCCGCGAAGTTGAATGTTAGCCACCAAGCAATTTCGAAACGCCTTTTTGCTATGGGAAAGATCCAAAAGATCGGGAAGTGGGTGCCACATCAATTGAACGATCGACAGATGGAACGACGCCAGACCGCGTGCGAAATCTTGCTTGATCGGCACAACAGAAAATCATTTTTTTATCGAATCGTCACTGGCGATGAAAAATGGATCTTTTTTGAAAACCCTAAGCGCAAAAAATCGTGGGTGGACCCCGGAGAACCCTCAACATCGTCTGCTAGGCCAAATCGATTCGGGAAAAAGACAATGCTGTGTGTTTGGTGGGACCAGAAGGGGGTGGTTTACTACAAACTGTTGAAACCTGGTGAAACGATCAATACTCAACGCTACCAACAACAAATCATCGAATTGGATCGTGAATTGTGCAAAAAAAGACCCGAACACGCGGATCGGCATGAGGGTATCATTTTCCAGCACGACAACGCACCATCACACACAGCAAGATTGGTCCGGGATACATTGGATGCACTTGGCTGGGAGTTGCTACCCCACCCGCCCTACTCTCCTGATCTGGCCCCTTCAGATTACCATTTGTTTGCGTCGATGGGACACGCACTTGCTGAGCAGCACTTCAATTCTTATAAAGATGTTAAAAAATGGCTCGATGGGTGGTTCTTATCCAAAGGGGATGAATTCTTTTGGGGTGGAATCCACAATCTTCCTCGAAGATGGGAAAAATGTATAGCCAGCGAGGGCAATTACTTCGAATAAAATATTTTTTACTTTTCTGCGTTAATTATTGTGTTTTGCTAAATAAAAAAACAGCCGTTTTAAGGTTGCACACCTGGTACATGCACATATATAAATAGATTAAAAAAAAGCATTACTTAAGCTATATTTCAAAATATTTTTACAAGTCATGGTACTAAAAATTACTAATTTTAACAAGCTAACTTCCACATTTAAATTTTTTGAGAATCAGAGTGTTTTACAATTTTTTATGCAGGTCCGATAAACCACCTTTAGAAGCCACATTTGACTTATGCATTATGAATATAGTAATTAATACTTATATAACCATCCTTTTTTGTCGCTCTACCCATGAGCTTATCACTATTGATACACAAAGGTAGAAAGCTTCAATAACTGCTGTAAACAATGAAATTTTCATTTGATCGGCCGAAAACGTAATATGTTTATCTATCAAGTTAAACTTATTTATGTATGTAGTTGATATTTTAAATTGTATCGAGAAGGACCAAATATGTAATCCGTGCAAAAACTGGAATTTTGGTACGGTAAAAATCAGGTAATATAATATTATGAAAATGGTTAGAAAATCTTAAACCAAAGAACTAACCGAAAAAATATACCACCAATCATCGATAATCATATATTTTATAGTTTCAAAAAACTAGGTCTATAATTGTAACAAAAAAAGTTTATCTAGTAACATTATAAGTATAACACTAAATTTTACAATGCAAGTACCCATTTTCATAAAACTTAAAAAAAAATACCGCTTAAGGTCAAAATATATGGGGTACCTTAATTGTCACGTATCTCATTGCATTCAGAACAAAAAAAACGAGTCCTTAATTTTTTTTTATTTGTTAAACCCAAAATTTACTCTCGAAAAAATTAAAATTTAATCCAACACTAACACGCGATTATTTAGCGAATCATGATTAATTTTAAAGGTGATTCAGCAGTTCGTTTGCTCGAAAAAAAATCAATAAATTTATTATAACGCGACGTGAAAATTTTGATTTAAAAATAACGAACAAGGCGTTCTGTCCTCTTTTTTTAAAATTACATCTCGAAACTGTTTCCTTTTTAAAACTTGCGTTCGGCCAAATAATTAAATCTTAAAAACGGATTTTACAGCAGGTGCACCAAGAAAGCAGGTGCTTTAAAATATCAATCCTTTTCGTTTGTTTTTAATTACCTACTCGATTTCATTTCTAGAAATAATCCATACAAACCTCAAAAAACCAAAAGCACCAACGAATAATTACAAATAGCGTTTGGATTATTTCTAAGCTGTCCTAGATTTTTTCGACATATAAAATCCATGCTTTTTTTGACATATTGAAGAAAAAAAGTTCAGGGTCATTTTATGATAATAATCGTCGGACAGAAAACTAAAAAATAAAAAGTGTAATTAAAGAAAGATAGGCATTGGGTGTCCAGCTGCCCTGCCACGTGTTTCCGGGACATCAACGCTAAAAATGGCAGGTGTCTCGGGCTTAGCTTTTTATTTTTATTACTGCGTTTTGTGTACGCGTGCCATGGCCACCAATCTTAATTTATATTATTACCCTTCTGGTGCTTGCCAGATGCCGTTGGAAGAATTAGTTCGACGTCTCCCCCACCGTACTTTTTTCCACCCCCTTTGGTGCATCTTCTTCTTCTATGCGTTTACATGCAATTTTTCGGTTCGAAAAAACTTGCATGCAACTAATTCATTCCGGATGTCTATAAAATCGTTCTTAATTACAACCCTTATCGTGCAGCGTTTTTTGTTGTTCTCTTTTTTCAAAGTTGCAAGATATGTATAAACGAACCTGAAGGCTAAAACGTGTGTGACGGACGCTCAAGAAACGAAGTACAGTGAAACCTCTCGTGGCGACCATCTCTATAAGCGTGATTCCATAAAATTTGGGTAACTCTATGTCCGCAGTACTTTTCACTTCATCTAATTGAATTAATTTTATTATTAAGATTGCTATATAATAGATAAAAATGTGTTTTATTAGTACGCTCACTTTGTTTAAATTAATAAGTCATATTATATATATATATATATATATTGGACTTGATAGTACATAGTACTGATAATGTAACATATCAAAACTACAGCTAAAGCCGCCTGTCCAATCCCTTTCTCCAAGCGTCCCTGTCGTACACCAGATCCTTGTCTAGTTGTCTTGTTGCCATATTTCTTCTTATGGCATTTCTTCTTAGGCCCAGAAGATCCTGGAATGATGCCATAAGAATAAGTCATATTCATTTTTAAAATTAATTCTAATGACCGCGCATCGAAATTTTCTATTTGGGCATTTTTATTTCAAAAAACATTTAGCCCATATACTTTTATTTTCTTTACAAATGTTTAAAGTTAGATTATGCACTTAATAACATCAATTTATTATGAATTTTAAAAATAATTATATATTTTTCGCAAGTCAAATTAGTGTCCGCGACTTTAACCATGAGACCCTAGTCGCTTACAAATTTTTAAAATTTCGCGGATTAACCAGTAAATAAGTGAATATAAGGCAGTTGATTTTAAAGTAACGACATAAAGTTACTCGCAGATGCCACTTGATCGCTTCTATCATTTTTTAATTCAGTGCTACAGCGATTGATTTTGCGAAAGCACGTGTTGTTCCAGTCACTGCGTCAGTCCCTAGGTGAGTATTTTAATTGTTAAATAATAAGCAATTGTTTTTAATTAATTTTTATTTACTAGTGCTTTGTTAGTCCTGTTTGATATATGACATTAGATATTCTAGTAATTATTGTAGAACATGTGTTTTTCTTAGTTTTTCTCCAAATCGTCAGTCCCTTGCCGCAAATGTGACTAGGGACTGACGGAATGGCCAAGGCCTGACTTTCACTTACTTCAACTAGCAATATTTTGTAATAATTTAATGTTTATCAGTTTTATAGCAACATGCCCCCTAAAAAAGTCACAATTGTCCAAAGAAGATATAGTCATTAAGAAATCAGCTTGTGCAAAAGCTCGTATAGAGAAAATTAAAAGTGATCCAGTTTTACAAAATCCTAATTTTTTTATAAAATTTTGCATAAAGTTGCATAAAGCTCTATTAAGTATGACATAATAATTTAATTAATCACATTATACTCTAGTCGCAAAATCAGCGTCCAAAAAATGGTAGGGACAAAAACTTCTTAAAAGTTACCCAAATTTTTATGGAATTGCCCATAAAGAAACTACCTCTAAAAACGGGTAGTATGTTTCAGAACAGATATACCGTAATTTAATTCTTTTTATAAATTTCTATCTAAGGCGATCACTCTCTAACCCGACCGCGACCGTTAATTACGAGACCGCTACTTTTTAAAATTATTTAAAATTGGATAATTCTGTATAGATGATAGTTGTAAATTTTGCAAATTAATTCCCTATAAAAAAAGTTCTAGGATAATAGAACACACTCGGTTTTAAGCATGATCCATAATAAATTAGGTCAATAAATTAGACGAAAAAGCAGTTGAATAATTCTAATTGTTCCCTCTCGCTCCCATTAACATGATTGTCGTATCTTTTCTCTCCCTTGCACTCATTGGTAAGGTAAATGGGTAATTCTCATTTTTTATTAAAAAAATATGTCAAAAAATGAAAAAGTCTTTCTAATAAAAGTGATGATGGATCTTAATAGTTTTGGTCTTTTTCTTCAAGGGAAAAATATTCACCGAGCTTGCAGCCCCCAATTTAAACAATTATAGGGGGTTGAAAAAATGTCCTCCATGGTAGTGACCTCATATCCGTGGATGTGACATTCCTTACATTAATGTAATCCATGGGGATGACATGCTACAAGGAGATGACACTTTTTAGAAATAAATTTTACCATCAACTTTATTTACATCAATTAACTTAACATTCATAACAATAAAAAAAGTGACTTGCATGGGTAAATTTTTATCCATTTTTTATTCAATTTTTACCCCTTGAAGAAAAAGACCAAAACTATTAAGATCCATCACCACTTTTTTTAGAAAGACGTTTTCATTTTTTGACATATTTTTCTAATAAAAAATGAGAATTACCCAAATATGTTTTTGAATATAAAATCGATAATTTAGTAACTAAATTTAAATTTACTATTTGAAAGAGCGCAAGGTAAAGGGGAAAAATTCTGTGAATGCGGGGTATGTGCGCATTTGAGCGAAAAGTGGCACATTTCTGAGCGAGGGAAGCAAACAAAGCGCAACGCCGAGCGGTGCGCTTCATTTTCCCGCGATCGAAATGTGCCACTTTGAGCACACTCCGTTTTAAACACGATTTACAATAATTTATAGGGGAGTGGTTCCGGGTATGAGACAGGCTCCAGATATGAGACAGTCAATTATTTTCATTATGCAATGTCAATATGGCCGATCTAATTACTGTCAAGTACTTCTTTGGTCATTAGTTAGTTTTTGTACTAACACTGAAATGAATCGACGCATTGCTTATATCAACTGCAAACATCGTATGTAAAATTGCAGGTTAAAAACGCTTTTGATATTTTTCAAAATGTTATTTTTTTTATGTAAATCAATTGAAAAAAAAAAGTGTAATGTATAGCATTTAGTGTTTTTCTTATATTTTACGATCCAATATTGGATTAGGCCAATATGTGGTTGGAAATCAATTTTTTTTTTAATTCTCAAAATGTCGTCATTGTCCGGGTATGAGACACAGCATATTACCACCGCCCAAGAGTTCCAAAGCAAAAACATCATTAGTATAAAGTTGTTGCCGAACAAATTGAACGCTGTTAACAACATCAAATGCAATATTTGCAAGCGGCCAGTTCTTTTGAAGTGCGCAAACACGTGTGCAAGCATCTACACATGCAAACATTGCGACGATTATGAAGAGGAAAGTGATAAATAAAAATTATGGAAAGTATAAAAAATTATAATTTTGAAATAGATATGAGGTTTTTACTTTATATTTTACAATTTTTAATGTATTTTTGTAGGTGTCTCATACCTAGATACAAATTTTTTTTTTGTCAAAAAACTGTCACTTAGAAAATTAGTCATAAAATTTTGCATGTTAATGGAATCACAAAACTTTCTGCGGATAAAAGTTGTGTATTTTCATTACCTTTCCAACAATGAATAGAACACCCGACTTTATTTAACTAGTAAAAAATTTTGGCTCATAAACAAAACCCGTCTCATAACCGGGTACACTCCCTTACCAATAAGTTAGACGAAAAAGCAGTTGAATAATTTTAATCGTTTCCTCTCGCTCGCACTGACGAGACTGTCGCATCTTTTCGCTCCCTTCCACTCATTGCTATGGTAAATATATTTTTCCAACATAAAAACGATATTTAACAAACTAAATTAAATTTTTTGATTTGATAGAGTCAAGAATAAAGTAGACAAATCTAATAAGTACGAAGGTGTGCACATTTGAGCGAAAAGTGGCACATTTCCGAAAGAGAGAAGCAAATGAAGCGCGCCGCTCTGCGTCGCGCTTCATTTTCCCGAGATCGGAATGTGCCACTTTGAGCTCAAATGTACACACTTGATTTTAAGCGCGATTCACAAAATTAACTTACTTCCGATATAATACTACTTCTGATAAATAATAACTGAATTTAATCTAATATAGTATTTGTAATTACATTTGTATTGTCTATCTTTGTCTTTCTCTCTAAGACGACCACCTTTACAAAAGACCAATTTGAGCAAGAACCTACGCTGGTCGTGTTAGAGAGGTTTTACTGTAGGTCCCTTGTAAAATTTTGTTTCTATAATTGGAGGCCCAAAAACCAATTTACCATCAACTTTACCATTTCCTAGTGCTTTAAGTGTTGTAAACCGCAAAGTTTTGCTAAATTCCGACCACAAACCTCGGCTGCAATTAAATTCGCATTTGGAAAGCTAAAAATCCTAATGGGCTTATTTAAACCCATTACGATTTTTTATTTTATTTTTTCTGCCGCACTGTCGCATGTAAATATTACAAATAGTGTTTTCAATTAGACTAATTAAAGTAAGCACGTGTTTACATTAATTCAATTCAAGATTTATATAATTTGATAAGTAAATTAAGAACTTGCCTGTGAAAGGAAATGCTTGTTTTTTTAAATGGTGAACATTTACATTAACCAGTGTTTAGAAAAATAATAAAAATGTTAATAAAATAAGCAAAGAGATGAGACGTCAAAGTTGCGGACGTTAAGTTTGGAAAATTGTAGAAAAGCGGGAAAGTCACGTCAGGAACGGTTTTGTTTATGGAAAGCAAAGCGAAAGACACCCCTAGAGAGTCCATCTACCCTTTAACGGTTAAATCAGCTATTAACTGACCATAACGTAAGGCCATAAACCGAAGGGGTTGTTTGGCTATATTATTCAAAACTCGTACGTTTCGATGGGGCGATTTGTAAGGTGCTAATGCCCTTGTTTGTTACGACTAACCAAATTTCCTTTTAGTGCTTTTGAATATTTTATTTGGAAACGCTTTCGCTGCTACTCACCCCCTTTGTTTGTTTCGTATTTATTAAAGTCGAAGTGATTTTAAGTGGAGAGGCTTTTGGGAAAGTCGTGAGGGTTGATTGTTCTTCGTTATTGTTTCTGAGGTAATTGTAGTCTCTCTTAATTGCTATTTCTTTTTAGGCGTGGAAATTGAGAAATATCGGTCTTAAATGATTTCCTTAATTTTTAATCTTTAATTTATTTTAATACTTCTGAATAAAATTCAATAAAATGTATAATAGCAATGAACAGAAATTTCGTAATGTAATCAAATCTTTAATAAATGAAATTTTATGGACCTCTTTATAATTTAATTTTTATTTTATGATTTTAGGCCAGACTTTTTGAAATTTTTTGAGACGAGGGCCCTCCTAAGAACTATTCCATATTTTTCGGTCTCCATCAACTAATAGTGTATTTATAAAATAATACATTTAAGTGTGTAATGAAAATATGGCTGGATTCTGCGACTCCCGGGGGTGGATTATGTCGTCCCCTTGAAAGTTTCAGCGCTCACTTCGAAATACACTGCTGTAGGCGTAGTTTAAAATTGTGTCCATTACTTTAAAAGTTGTATAATTTTTAAAATAAAATTTTAAAATTTTTGAAAAGTTATCGTCGAAATATCTTGTTTGTTTCACAGACATATTCAAGATGAAAAGTTTTGAAATAGTTTTTTGTAAATTTTTCGCGTTGTATTAATCGAAAATAAATGTAGGTTATTAAAAAAAATTGTAGATATCGATTTTCTGTACAAGGATGCTTAGATAATTTTTTAACGTACAAATAAATCTACTAATTAGGAGAATTTGTTTAAATCTTGCGTATTGTCAAATTTCAAAGTACAGTAACCCCCTTTATAACACGTTTTCATATTACGCGATTTCATGTCCCTCTTATAACACGTGTTTTCCCCCATATAACGCGGGGATTTCCCACGTTGTGTCAATTGTGTTCTTATTAAATTAAATTGTTTTATTAAATTTGTGTTTCTAGTTTTTAAATTGTAAGAACATTGATTATACATATATCTACTAAAAGGTGTACAAAACGCGTTATACGGGGTTATATAAGCGCGTTATACGTGAATGCCCATACAACGCGATTTTCTACCGTGTTATAGGAGAGATTATTGTACTAAATCAGATACACTTAAAAAATTGGTATTAAAATCATACTAGCTCATACAAAAATTGTACCAGCACTGGACCCAATTGATTGTGAGTAGATTTTATATTCATACTACTCATTGTCAGTGTTACAAAATCCTAATCACTAATTTGACAACTACTATATAATATACATATGCATAACCTCGATTAATATAAATAGTAAATGTACACAAACCATTAAACCGTTTAAGTATATATATATATATCACGCAGCTACAGGCCTTTAGGCCCTTTGCGTTATTAATTTTTTCCATTCTTTCCTCTCCTTTGCTTTTTCTTTCCAGTTCTTTATTCCTTTGTCTTGTAAATCCTGTTGCACCGCTTCCCAACATTTCCTTCTTGGCCTTCCTCTCTTCCTTGTTCCTTCCATTTTTTTCCACGCTATCCCCTTCACCACTCGATTCTCTGGCATTCTTCCTAGATGGCCTAGCCATTGCAGTCTCCGCACTTTTATTGTATCGGTTATTTTCTCGCCCTTGTACATCCCATAAATCTCTGCGTTTGTTCTCCGTTCCCATCCTTGATCCGTTTTTCTTCCGCCAAATATCCTCCGTAGTAGCTTTCTCTCCCATGTTTCGATTGTATTCTGTAGGCATTTGTTGAGTACCCACGTTTCACATCCATATAGAACGATTGGTTTTATTACACTTTTATAAATCCTAAGTTTTGAATTGAACGAAATGTTTTTTGCCCTTAACACTTGATTTAGTGCACCGGATTTATTAGCCTTGGCAATTCTTCTCTCCACTTCTTTTACCTCGTGGCACTTATTAGTTAGATACACCCCTAAATATATAAAGTCTTTGACGTTTTCGAATGTTATTATATTACCGCTCTGTAATCGCACTGTGTAATCATCCCGGATGTTCTCGTCTTGGCCAGTTGCCACTTGCATAAATTTAGATTTGCCTGCATTTACTTTTAGCCCATACTTTCCTGCCACGTTAATTAAATTAGTTGTAATTTTAAGAAGCTCTTTTTTGTTTCGTGCCAGCAGGACCACGTCGTCGGCATAAGCTATACACTGATGTGTGTTTGTTCTTATTGTTCCTTCCCTTTTTATCCCTGTTTCCTGTATAATTCTTTCCAGTACCAGGTTAAACAGTAGGGTAGAGAGCGGGTCGCCTTGTCGTAGTCCGGTATTGACCGTGAATTCTTCTGTTAGGCTGCCATTCACTTTTACATGATTTACTGATGCTTTCAGACTCATTTTAACTAGCCTGATTATCTTAGGTGGAATACTTAGATCTTTTAGGGCTGCATACAACTTCTTCCTGTTAACTGAATCGTAAGCTTTTTGGAAATCGATAAACAGAATGTTTAGCGGGATTTTATATTCATAACACCCTTCCATTACGTGTTTTAGAAGGAAGATCTGGTCAACTGTACCTCTGCCTTTCCTAAAACCTCCTTGATACTCGCCTATTCTATTTCCTGCACACTCTTCTAACCTCTGTTTGATAAGTGTTGCTGTTACCTTGTATACCGTGTCCAATAGTGCAATGCCCCTATAATTATTACACTCAGCCTTGTCCCCTTTTTTGTGAATTGGGTGCACGATTGCTTTACTCCATTCACGTGGCATCACTTCTTTTTCCCACACTTCCTTTATCATTTCATAAATTATTTGCACTAAGGCTGGGCCTCCATACTTTATGTTTTCGGCTGTTATTCCATTCTTGCCAGGGGTTTTGTTATTTTCAGCTTGCCTACTACCCTTTCCAGTTCTTCTCTAGTGGGTGGATTTACCATCCCTTCTCCCTCCACAACCTCCGCTAAACTTGTCCCCTCCTCCACCATTTCATCCAATTGTTCTTCTGACATTGGGTTCAGGATATCTTGGAAATATTCTTTCCATACTTTTAGTTGTTCCTCTTCTTCCCCAACTAATCTACCTTCCTTGTCTTTACAATAAATTGTCCTGGGTTGCAACTCACCTTTTTCTCTTCGAATGTTTTTGTATGCTTTCCTTAGCTCATTGTTTTTCATATTTTGTTCTATGCCTTCTAGTTCTTTTCACTGTGCAGTCGTTTTAACTGTCTACACCATTTTTTGTCTTCTTTCTTTGTTCTATGTAGGCTAGTTTGTCTCTTTCTGCTTTGGACTGCAACATTTTTATTCTTAGTTTTTTTCTTTTTTCTATTTCTACCTTACATTCTTGATTCATCCAGCTTTTCGTCATTTCTTGCTTAGCCAAAGGAACATTTTCTGCTGTAGCTTCTTTTATAATGCTTTCCACCATTTCCCATTTTCTTTCTACCGGGTCTGTTGGGTTCCAGCTTAGGTCTTCAGTCTTGATGTGGATAGCCTTTTTATAACTTCGTGCTCCGTCCTTGTTCTGCAAGGCCTCCATGTTGTACCTTTTGCCTCGAGGTTTATACGTTTTGTAATGGTGTTTCATTTCTTTTTTTATTTTTGTTCCAATCAAATAGTGGTCAGAGTTTGAATCAGCTCCGCGGTATGTTCTCACATTAGTTACTAGACTTGCATATTGTTTTTCAATTAGCACGTGGTCAATTTGATTTATGTAATCTCCTCCTGGGCTTATCCACGTCCCCTTATATATGTCTTTTCTCATGAAATAAGTGCTCATTATCTTCATTTCGTACTGTGCCGCAAATGAGATCAATCTGACTCCATTATCATTAGAATTATTGTGTTTACTTTGTCCACCTGTTATATTTCTATATATCAGTTCCTTCCCTACCTGTGCGTTGGCATCTCCAATGACTAATTTGATCTCTCTCTTCGGGAGTTTCTGGTATACCCTTTCCATTTCTTCGTAAAATTTGTCTTTTTCATCGTCAGTTTTCACCTCTGTTGGGGCATGTATGTTTATGATAGTTAAATTCTTACATTTCCCTTTTATTCTAATGTAGCATAGTCTTTCAGATACTGGGTTAAATTCTTTAATCGAACCCTTTAAAGATTCTCTAACCAGGAAACCCACGCCGTATCTTCTTTGCTGGTTTCCACTTGTAAACATGATATAATCTCCTACTTTGGTTATTCCACTCCCTGTTAAGTGGGTCTCTTGTATTGCCAGTATGTCTATGTTGTATTTTCCAATTTCCGATACCAAATTTTTAACTGCTCCCTCCTCGAAAATCCCTTGAACATTCCACGTCCCTATCTTTGTTTGTCTTTGTTCCCTTTTATTTTCCCTTTGCGGACCTGTTTTTTGTTTGCATTCATTGTCCATTTCCACGCCTATTTTCGTCATGAAGTATCCGTCCTTTACCTGACTCTCTAGTTTTTTGGGTAGTCAGTCCTTATCAGTCTGCCACCTTCTACCTCCGACCATTCGTATTTTACCCCTTCTACTTCCAGCTTTCGGTAACCTACTCGAGTCCGTTTCCCTCTGTCTTTCTCTTCTCTGGCTACTTTTCTAATAGCAAGTTGTACTTCCCTCTCCTGTTCTGTAAGGTCGCAGTCTATATAGATATTACTCGGCAACTTGCGCTTATTCTTTAGTACTGCTACCTTATGCTCAAAATTTGCACACTTCGCTACTGTAGTTCGTGCTTCCGCTTTTCCCAGCCTATATGCTTCTTCTATGTTTACTTCCATCTCCATTTCCTTCCCAAAGAACTCCATCACTTTCTGCTTTAGACTTTGGTCGTCTTCAAAAAGCATTCCTTTAATAATCAAATTATTCCTTCTCTTTTCCTTCTCTTGTTTCTCTATTTTATTTTCCAGGTTATTCATTCTCATTTCCATTTCACCTCTTTCTTTACGCCAAATTTTAGCGCTTGCTTCCCACTCCAGCTTTACTTTTTGTAATTCTTCGTTTACCTTTTTTAGTTCTCCTTTGACTCCCGTAAGTTCTTCCTTCATATCTGATAGTTTGGAGCTAATTTCTTTTTTTAGCTCATTGTTCACTTCATCTAGTTTTTTTAAAATTGTCTCCATCTCGCTGGTTTCGTTTTCTGACGCTTTGTCCTTTGTGGAGTCAGTTAGGGTTTTTTGTTTTGGTGGGGTTCTGCTTAGTTTAGCACTTTTGTTAAAATTGGAAATCTGCTGCTGCTCCCACCTTTCTAATTCGGCTGGTTCTTCTTCCCCTCTTTTCCTCTTTATAAACTCTTTTATGTTCGTTACACTGTGTGCCCTTGATCTCCCTGCCCCTACCTTTTCTTTGCTACTCATATGACCCTTTTTGACCTTGCTGGCTGATTAATAGCGCGACCCGAACAAATATTCCTTCCCGCACTCTACGCCACTGCTCGCCCGCTGTTATTTACTTTATTTTAACGTGTTAAGCTGCTAATTTGACAACTACTATATAATATACATATGCATAACCTCGATTAATATAAATAGTAAATGTACACAAACCATTAAACCGTTTAAGTACTATTTCTAATAAAAACTACCTAGAATATAGAGTCATGTAAGGTAACTGTACGCAGTTTTAAGAAAATTACTTCCAGAATAAAACTGTTTTATAATTTGAAACAAATCACCCTTTATTGTCTTTCATTAAATATTTCTAAATAATAATAGAACATAAAATTTGAATTCTCTTTATAATTATAAGTTATAATGAATTTTTTAATTAACACTGGAAATGCGGACACTTGCCCGCATCAATGGGAAAGTGTCCGCACGTCTTTTAATTCCGATTAGAAGGTTGTTTTGTGTTCGAAATGATTTCATTTCTTTCTTTAGTTTTATCTTTTTTATTATTTTTCAATTTTGGCTTATCTTTGGTTTTCGTCATACTATTTACCTTCTACTATCAGCTTCTTAGCTGCATCAATTTGTTTTTGGATGCAAACTTTCTGACCGGGACACTTCCTTATATACAGGGTAGGAAAAAAGTTCCCGGAATTTTGTCTTTGCCGTTTTTATCGTTGTCATAGTGATTTTATGTGAATATAAATAATTTTAACGAATCCTTCGTATAATTTTAGACTAGAAAAAAATTTAGTTAGTTGTTTATTTTTCGTTCTGTTGAAGTTATGACTCGTGAAAGTGAACGAAAAAATGTCGTTGAATGCTGGGTCTGGTCGCGGGCGGTCGCTTGAGCAAGGTGCTTTTTACTCAGGAGAAATTTTTTACGGTCGAATCGATTCATAAGCGCCAAAACCGTCAACAGCTGCTCACGAAGGATCAGCAAAAGACCATCACCTAAACAACCATCAGTCGTAGTCATTTCTGGGCTTCGGTGATGGCCTGGGGCGGTATTTGCACGACTCAGAAAACGCCATTGGTTTTCATTCCAAGAAACGTGAAAAGTAATGCTGACAAGTATCAACAGTTGATTCTACAAGATGTTTTTGAGCCGTAGGCCTCGCAACACTTTGAAGCAGACGGATTAGGCCTTCAAAAAGACTGTACTCCGGCCCATTCTGCCAAATCAATGATAGCCGTCTGCAAACTGTTGTGTTACGGTTTCTGGGGTACAAACGTTTGGACGCCATACTCACCAGATCTCAACTCCATGAACTTTTCTGTGTGGTCTATCCTGGACTAAAAAGTCTCAGACAGACGTTACACTACAGTAGAATAACTGAAAGTGAGGTTAACACATGCCTGGAACGCAATTACAATAGAAAAGTGTGCGACCATTGTCGGAAATTATCAGAAGAGCTTGCATAAATGCATTAAGGCCAAAGGAAGGAAGTTTGAACATTTTTTGTAAATATTTTTTTTTTAATTTATTGTTATTGAACTAATAAAAGTTATTATTCGTTTAGTTGCATAAATAAATTTATTTATATAGTACAGTCAACTCGCGTTATAACGAAGCTCGATATAACGAAAATCTCGATATAAAGAAAAAACCGCCGGTCCCTTGAAAATCTCGCTTTATAACGAAAATTTTAATAGGTTTTGGTCCCCTCGATATAACGAAGTTTTCTTGACCAAAGTCTAATAATTTTTGGTAAAAAAATAAGTAGGGGGAAAGTGGCATGAAACAGCCAAGTTTTGAAAAAGCCATTATCAATTACGCGGTAGTTTTCATACGAATCGTTCAAGTATTATTATTTTAAGATAGCAACACTAGCCAGATATCCCCCACATAAATTTTACCGTTCACCGTCAATAAACGGCGCCGATACGACGTATTGAAGATTTTGTCGTCAAAAAGTAAGGTTTTGAGTTCAGTTTATTTGTTTTCTAACGCCTATACGTACAAAACTAATAATAATATGATTAACTATAATTTTATAGAATATTAGGCCTTCTAATAACGTTTATATTTTGTAAGAATTAATTTTGAGTTCATAGTAATTCGAGTTTGTTTCTTAAGAATATGTTTTGAAAAACTGCAGTGTAATTGAAAAGCCACTTTTAATTGCATTAAATGCAATAATAATTGTAGTAACAGAATCAAAAGAGTGGTACCGATGCAAAGTTGTAATGGTTCATAAATCCTGTGGCGTAAAAAGAAATTGCATTATTTTTGCTAAAAACGTTTTAAGTTTTTGCAATGATTGATCTCAAACGTCAAATTTTTGACAGTTTCTTAGATTTATGTAAGTAAATATTTTATTGAGAGTTTGCGTTATTTAAAACGTTTTATAATTATATAAGATCTAAAATTATAGCTTAAGATTATTATTAAATAATATCTTCGTTAATGTGCAGTTTTAATCTTGTAATAAGAACATGGCTTTTTCTAAAATTGGGTTGCTGTTTCAATACCTATAGGTTATGAAAAAGCCAAATTTTATTTTTATAAATGATTAGAAGTCGAAAAATATCGTTAATTTCGAAAATGTTTTATGACATTACGTACATAAATGCATGAACAATTACAGATTTAAAAAATTGATTTATTATGTCCTTCTATATTATTTATCCTTTTTTAAAACTGGCTGTTTCATGCCACTTTCCCTAATGTGGTATGTTATATAATTTACATAATGTGTTTTACATAATTTTGTTTTTTTATCTTAAAGCAATGCAAACTTAACACTATCAATTATCAATTACTTGCAAAGCCATGACCTTGACGACAGTGTATTCTCAAGTATCTTAAATCTGGAGAACGCAATTGAACGGACACGTTCAGTCACCTAGCATACAAACTAAAATTACGGATTTTTTAGATTATACTTGTTTCTATTTCTATTGTTTTTTTATTGTTGTTTCTATTGTTTTATTAAAAAACATTTATGGTATATGGTTATTTTATTAAGCGACAACGAATTTGGGGATGATTACTATATCTCTAAACAAATTTGATAAAGTTTGTTAATTTATGTTCTTTTTTATAATAAAAATTTCGATATAACGAACTTTCGATACAACGAACTTTTTCGTGGGTCCCTTGAAATTCGTTATAACGCGAGTTGACTGTACTATTATACTGTTAAAATATTTTTAAAAATTCCGGGAACTTTTTCCCCACCCTGTATAATAAGTATACTTATTTGGCATTATAGATCTAGAAATCAACACAATATTCTATATTAATTAAGGATTTACTGTACAGGTTTGAGCACTGCGGACACTTTACCCGCGTACACTTACCCGTTGCGTTAGAGACAATAGAAAAAGATAGTACGCGAATGTAATTTACTTGAGACGAAATCCATAAGTTTACATGAAATATTTATTAGTTTCTTCTATCTGTACATACTGTCCAATCGTAGTCAGCCCTGTTGTATTTCTGTACCACGCTGTTCTATTTGTACAAAAATTATAAGAAAATGGCTCAAAAACAATATTATCGAATAATTCTCGACAACGCCAACTTCAAGCGCATTGACGCATTCCCTTTACTCGTCCTTCAAATGTAAACTAACTGCGCTGCGATTTGGTTGGTCAGTGAGAACAATACTCGCACGAAGTTGATTGCGGACACTTACACTCTGCGTATGATTACCCCACATTACTCTACCTGTAATTTAGCTGTAGGGACAGTCCAATATATACCCATAATGGCCAACAGTTGGTATGAGCATGCGCAAGAATGATACAAAATCCTTATCACTGTGATACTATATTGGTACCACTGATTCAAAAGTCATACCACACTTGAGATTTGATTATTGAATCAATAAGGGTAAGATTTTTAAACTACACGGAGTTAAAAATATCCTCAAAATAACTATCTAACGTATACTCAATTGCCGTATTGTCATAACAACGATTCGAATATCTAATTTAACAATATTTATTAGTCAATTTGACAATTCATAGTATGATCAAAACAGGGAAGACCTCTAAAACGATGGCGCGATAGTTGGCAATCAACGTCACAAGAACCAACATGAAATGGTCGAAGATACAAACAAGCAAAATGCTTATACAAAAGAAGAAGATGAAGAAGAAGATCAAAACAGCGCTACATATTATACTTATAATAAAAATTCATTTATTTGATTCAAGCGTTCAAACGAAAAACTGCCGTGAACGTGTGCAGTTTCCGTCGTGTAGGTAACTGTACAGTCAACTTGAGGATTTGTATAGCAGCGATACGTATGGTTATTTTGACGATATTTTGTTCTTCGTGCATATCCGTTAAATCACCATGACAAGAATCTTTTGAATGTCTAAAACAATAATATGTATCGTTACTTTGACGATCTGCAATAAGGAAACTCTGGATAGTTAAATTAGCTATACGGCGTATCCCTGTGAAAGATGACTATTCATTGGATAGCTAAAATAGCGATACGTATGGTTATTTTAACGATATTTTTTTCTCCCTGTAGCATTTTGTTGTATTTGGTTCATGATTTTAATACGATCCTTTAATTTTTAATTAACTATTAGTAAAAAATAAACATGCCGCTCCACGACACAGTTTATTTGCTTACCTCGCTTTGAAATATACCACTTCTGACTTCAATATGTTCATTCTCGTATTAATAGGATTTGTCTACTTCAACCTTCTCTGAAAAAATGTAATTTATTGTAATAAAGTTAGATTGTATCGCAACATGCACGCGCTAGAATATTCCGGCGTTCTCTCGAAACAAGCGCCTAAATACGGCGACCCTAAACACATACGTACTGGCAGACGGAATTCTTTGAACCCACTGAAACCTTCTATTCCAATATGAAAATGAAATAAATTAGTAACCAATATTTTGAATACTTTAGTGTTAAGTTATTGATTCATTATTAAATAAATTTAATTGTTGCTTGAAATAAATCATCGAATTTTAATATTTACAACTCTAGTTGGAACTCAGCTAACCCGTTACAGTCTATTCGTAAAACGATATAGTGTTTGTTTTTTTTAATAACCTAGTTTGAAAGCATTCAATCAGAACATCGGTATATCTTATATAAAACCGGCACTGTAATTTTTAATCAAAACGTTTTAGTAAGTAAATTAATGTTTGTAAATCGTATTTAGGGTCGATCTTACACACTCGAGCTCGAAGTGGCACATTCTGATCTCGAAAATGTGCCACTACGCTCTCTTTGTATATACATTGTATTCATGTAATATATCTATATTATTCTACTCTCTTAGATTAAAAAAAAAATAGTCTATTTCTTCCATTCATGTTCGGAAACGGTTATAGATTCTTTTTTAAATAACTTCGTATTATTACTTTTAAACATTCGGACGCGATTGCCTATAACAATTACCACAAACCATCAAAAAATCCTTGCAATCAGATGTAAATTGTGATATTATGAACCTACAGCGTGCATTCCATTTATAAAAACTCCATCGCAATTATAATAAAAAACAATTAATAACGAAAACTACAAAAAATCAAAATAATGTTGTTTCTTAATATCATACCGCATAAATGTATGATTTCTGTGTAACTCATATTTGCATACAAACTAAAAAACAAAAATTGAGTTTTAATTTTGTTTAGAAAGTTTAATTTAACAAAGGGCTAATTTTTGCAATTATAAAAGTAGGTAAAGGCCATTGAAAAAAAGAGGTTGATAAAGTCTCAGCTACAAAGGCTTCATGATGAAAACTGCTCGGGACAAAGGAATCTACGGGACATTTGACTTCTGGATTTCATTAAAAGAGGACTAATTTTTTGCCAGTGTTAAAACACTCTAAAGTTACTGATGGCCAGGTTTGGAATAAATTTAGCACATGGCTACAGTTGACAAATCCCTTACAGCATTTCTGTGTTGCCTCATCAATTCTCAGAAAATTAAAAAATTAGCAATTGTTGAAGTGCTATTTTTTTCAAAGGTTTAAACACCTCTACCTACAAGCTTTTTTGATTATAACGTGTAGTTTTGAATCGCATAAAATAAATTTATTTTTAATGAAATTCAGGATTAAAATGTCTCGTAGACTTTGCGAAATTGACACTATTTATTGCTATATCAAGAAACTAAAATCGTCTAAGAAATTTATTGTTGTTAATAACTCTTATGTTTTAATTTGTAATTAACTATACAAACAAATAATTAACCACAAAGTAATTTACACAACCCGTAGGACAACATGTTAAATGATTTATACATAGATAAACTAGAACTTTGAATAACAATTAAAAATGATATCCTAATAAACACATACCTGAGCAAGGGAGAAGTTGAGAACAGTTGTACTAATAACAAATGTTTAAAAATAATTTAAAAAAAATTATAATTTGTTATTTTAGTTATATACTACGTTATAACCTATATATTAAAACACTCTCTATAACGTAATGATCTTCATCTATAACGATACAATAGATTTTTGATAGGATCTCTGTGTTACACTTTCTAAGAACAATACGTCTTTGTTTACATATCGTTTAATTACTTTGTGTTTACACTTTCTTAGAATTGTTTGCCATTATGGTCCTAATAGGTATAAATGCATTATGACGAGTTTTGACTGAAATACCAAACAAGTCAAGTTGTGAATTGACTTATGAACTAGGAACTAGGAAGAAAAATTTTGAGCGTTGGCGAAAAGGTTCCAGAGGAGTTTTTATTATTTTACGAAGATAAAAACATGGATAAAAATTATAATAAAATACAAACCAAGTAAAAAAAGAAGTCAGGCCAAAATTACGGTCTATACAGAATGATAGATATTTTGGAAATTCACATATAGCCAGTCATAAAAATAAAAAAAGTGTATTTGTGACCTTACACTGTTTTTTTTTCAAATCTCTAAATAAAGAAGAGAGTTAAAATTATAAGTTTTTTTTTAAAGATTTTAATATAATTTTTTCTGGCTTTAATTAATGATAAGTTAAAAAAATATTGTACCATTGTCTCAAAAAAATTTGATTTAGCAATGAGGCTTTAGAAAATACTAATTACAAGAGTGCAAAATTAATTTCCTTTGTTCTAATTTTTAGTACGTCACAGAGATGACTAAACACCTCGGGCTCTTTTCGAGTTGACTTTATCGCACGTTTTTCCTGACTTTTGCGATTACATCATTTAGTCTTTTAATTATTAATATGTTTATTTAATTTGTTACAATTGTAAAACTTCAAAACGATTGTTTTGGCGAGTTTCGAAAATATATTTAGTGCTTTCAGTCTAGAAATATTTATTATTAAAAAAAATATTTATTTTTTATTAACTATACCTACATGAATTTTTTATTTTTGTTTTAGTGTATTATAAATAATTATAATGGTTAAACAGTCTTGTTGGATTTTACCATATCACTACTGTTGATTGGCAAAATGCGCTTTCATGTGAGAAAAACTGAATATACCACAAAACTCATTTTCCTCGAAAATCTATAAGCATCAAATTAGGTTCCAACTGAATTTGATGTTTCATGAGGTACGCTGATTCTTGATAAGGCACAAGTGGAATTAAAAATGACAACATTATACATCCACTAAATACTAAAATACATAGTTCATAAATGTACTCGATATGCTTGCTCACTTAAATTTTTTTTTCTGACCGTGATCCTTATCGTTTTTGCTATTATCCAAAAGTGCAAAAGTTACATATAGCAAGTTTTAATACTACATCTGATTATTTTAAACGTTTCGTACTAGCCTTTTCGACTTTATTTTCGAAAATTTTATATACAGTCGCTCCTCTTTATCCGTGGTATCGATGTTTACAAATTTAATATCTGCGAAGTAAAAAATAACTACGTGGCTTCAATAGCTGCGAATTGTGACCTTAATATCAGCAAGGAAACCTACAAATAAAAAATGAAAGTGAAAGAAAGATTAAGGGCTCAGTAGTTCTTTATTCTGGGACAACTTGGTATGTTTGAAGAAATAACGTTTCCAAAAACAATTAACGCACTGTTCTTACTGGCGTAGTTATCGGAAGAAAAGGCAGTGACGCGCACCGGGGCACCAAGCTCATGGGTTTTCTCAGCGCCTCACTAGCAAACCTCGAACTGACTTCACGATAATTTCTCCCACCTTTAAAACATAAATATAACAGGTTGCTAGTTACAACATGGCATTAAGCATAGCAACTCAGTTGAAAGAAATTCGAAAGTTGTAGGGAATTTCCCTAAATTCGTATTGTGGTCCTGTGTGCAGTGTTACCAACTTGACGAATTTCTTGTTAGATCCAGCGGATTAAGGCAAGAAGAAAATGTATTTTAACGGAATCATAAGGTTTTTACCTAATCTATACTGTTCCAATTTATTTTTAAAAAGTGATTAATTATAAATGAATTTTTGTATCGTCATAGTGGCAGCAATATGCAAATGAACTCAGAATAATGGAACAAACATATATTTACATGTAGTAACTAGCTTTGCTTTGCTATGCCCTGCAGTAGGCGATAAAGAGCTGATGATGTAGTAGCATTGCGCCTTTAAATTATTTATATGTATGTATTTATATTTTTAATTGATAAAACTGAACCAGTTTAAATAGGATACCAATTTTGGTGCGCCACTGACTGTTCTGCCTTCCCCTTTCTTCATTTCTAGGTACCCACGTGCTCGTGATGGCAAAAAAAATTCGATGTATTTTTTTATATATCGATATTTTTAGGCGATATATTGTATTTTAATATATCGATATAAAATAGCAAGTATCGAAAACATCAAAAACTATATTTTTTCACTCAGACATAATGTATATAATCTGTGCCTCAATCAAACATAAATAATTCACAGTAACGCATAGGCAACTTGTCAATCTGACCGAAATATATTGGTATGACTGAATTACTCAATAAGTTTAATAAAGAATAATATTTTTCTAACAATATTATTTATATACAACTTTAGATCACTATCATAATTATCTGAAAGGATATCATCCATTGTTTGGTGTTTATTGGTATTCAATTAGGTAGAGGTAATACAATTTTTTTTAAAACGGGTTAGTTTTGCCAGTATTGTTACAAGATCATACCGAATATCGATATCGATGTTGATATTTTTCCTTCCGATAATTCTAGAACATGCCAGGCGTCTTTTGTGTATGAATTTTTTTACTAAAAATGTCTAGCGTTTTGATCTTGAGATTTCTATTTTCTGTTATACATTGAATAATGGACCTTTTATCCGCCAATTCAATATCAGCGGGGTGAATTTGGAACGTATCCCTTGCGGATAATGAGGGCCGACTGTATATGTGTATAAATATTGAAGGTCAACTTTTTAGAATTTAATTTTAAAGTTCGCTTTCAATAGGACTTATCCAGGTGTATCCGTTAACAGTCATACATACATAATGGTGCTATTTCTAGAATTTAATTTTTTGTATGTTTACGTTACACTTGCGTTAAATATAAATAAGTATATTTTTTTATTTATTTATTTCGAATAAAATGTGGGGTATTTAAACCGGTATTTTCTTTGTGTACAGTCGTAAAATTATGTCAGTATCGAGTCTTCATTCATATCGAGATTATGTATTCAATCATGCTTTAATTTAATTACTGTTTTGTATGTTTAATTAAATGAGACATCGATTGATCGTCTAAAACACTAATTTATATTTAGAGAGGTAAAGCAATTTATATGTATTTTATTTAAAATACGATAGAGGCGTGAATAAGCGATTGGTAAATAACTTTTAAGACACTATTTAATTTTAAAAATGCAATTTTCCATCTCCAAATTGAAAATAAAGACATAATTAACTGGTCATATCTATTGCGATTAAATACATTTTTGATTAATTATGTGTAGTGATTGAGTGGGAGTCAAGACATTTATAACAGTTATTTTGTACTTCGACCATGCACAGAATTTGTTATAAGTTCAAAAAGTCACATCCATTATTATTAAAATAATAACTTTATTTATAAATGTTCTAAACATGTTCTGCTTTTGCTAAGCAGGACTAAAGAGCAAGAAACATTTTTGCGTTATATTTCTATCAGCATTTGATTTTGTATTTGCAGAAAATATTTATAAAACAAATATCTTTTTTGAATCTGTTTTTATATTAAAATTTCATTAAACAAATGAAAGATAGTTTTATTGTAGCTAAATTGTCAAATATAAACAAAAACGATTTCATTTCCAAAACTTATAAACGTATCCGAGTTAAAAAAATTTATCGGGGTTATTAAATATATTTATAACCGATCATATCTACCTTTAATTACCCTCAATAGGGTAGACCACGGTGTTATAATATCTAAAGATGACACAGTTATAGGGGATTCATGAACCCCTATCAAATAAAATTTAATGCATTTCTTTACTTTGTATACAATTTCAGTTATTTAAGTGTATATTTATGTAATTTACAAACATTTATAAATTCTTGGAAGAGTAGATATAATTATTATATGGAATTTAAATTCTTTAAACTTTTCTACTTTGAATTATGTAACAGTATAAGTTAATTTACTTGGTTTTTTGAGAAAGAAAATCATGAATAATGCTTCAAGAAATCTTATGAGATACTGCCAAATTTTTTGTAATAGAAATAACATGTCGTTAAGAATTAAAAATATTTAAATTAATCAGATAAGAAAAATTTAAAAGTTAACAATTTAAAACATTAATTTTACAATTTTATCTAAAAAACTGTTATTACTTACCTAAATAAAATATTGTAATAAGTAAACGAAATAATTTAAGCCGTAGGGTGGGTCAAATAAAAAACAATTTTTTTTTGACTTGAGGACACAAATTGTAGCTTATTAAAAAAAAGTTTTTAATATCTTGTGGTGTCCCGTTAATTTTTAAAATTGATAATCAGTATAAATATTAAAATTGTTCTAGAAAATACAGTATCTCCTTTAGTCAATCAAATATTTAAAAAAAAATTCTTAATATTTATTGTAATTTAAACAAAAATATAAAAAAATAACGTAAGTACTTCTAATTTTTATTAGAGACAAAGTCGAGTTAAAAATGATCATATTCGGCAACTTTTATACGTTTTTAAAGATTCTAAGACGAAAAAACATTTTTTTTTAAAATAAAAAATTTAAACTCATTAAATTTAAATTTTAAAACTTAGTGGGACGCCTTAAAATACTAAAAAAAAATTTGTTCAAAATATTAATATTTTTATAACCTGCAAAGTGTACCCCCACGGTAAAAATATTTTTTTTACCCACTCTAATTTTAATATATTTGTAAAATCACTTAATCTAAATCGAGCTAACTCTGAGATAAAAATCGGTATTATTCTTTTTGTAAAAAATTTAAGCCAAGAAAAATGTAAGCTTCGATACACAACAAAAGCACCGAAAACTTTTAAGTTATACGCTCTTCTTTTTAATTTTTTCTGATTTAAAAATATAGAACGTTAGTTGAATAGAAACTATTTAAAGCAAATAAAAAAGCAAAAAAAGCGTACAAAGCGAGCGAAGTTTTTCCCGGCTTTGTCGTCATATTTGCATCGAGACAAACATACATCTGCTTCGTCGAGTACAAAAGAATAAGGAAGTCGCTTAACAATGCCAACTTTTCGGATGTCGGAGGATGTTACAACATGCTGGCCAACATAAAGGAATCAAAAACGCATCGAGAACAAAAATTCCCTTTCTTTTCTGTTCGAAAGAACTGCTAAAAAGTTCACCCGAAAAGCCTTTTATTTAATTATAAAACATTTTCGCGAATGAACCACCCTTCGCCATTTTTTCTCTCCCCTTTGCCTCTTTTCTCTTTACAAATTCACTTTTGTTATTATTTATTATTCTTATTATTCGGCACTAATGTTTTATAGTTTATTTCCTTTTTCGCGTATTTTCAAGCTCGACTTTAATTAAAACTTTAATTCCCGGTCGGTTTTAAAGCTAAAACTCGTCCAGTTAATTTTTTAAAATGTCACGACGCCAAAAAAAGTAATGCGTATCGCAAATTGTAAAAATGGCCTTTCTTTTAAACTGTTTGCGTTTAATTGCGTTAATTATGCGCCTTTTATTTGTTTCTCCCTTCTTTTTTTTATAACTTATTCGGCTTATTTTTATGAGTAATAAAGTAGAAAAAACATCGCGTAAAATATCAGAATGTCTTTTGCTTTAATTTGCTTTTTTTCCAATTTGTTCTATGCTTGTTAAATATTTATGACATTTAAGTATTTTGAGTCGAGTTATAAAAGTATTTTACTGATTTTTCAATGGCAATTGATTTATTTATAAAAAAGAGTTGCGCGGTTAACGCGGGAGTTTACTGGTGTAAATAACACAAAATTGAAATTGATAGAATCAAGACTAAAAAGCAGTTCCTTTAAAAGGACGTTTTAAACGAAAATATACAACTCTTCTTTGTAGAGATGGTAGAAGTATTTGTTAGTGAAGTGCTTAATCAGTTACACAATATTATTCACGAGCTACACTGTTAAAAAGATTTGTAAAACTACAATACAATAGGATTTCTGTTATCCAGGGTAATGATGAAGAGGGGGGTACACAGATAATTAAAATTCCTGAAAAAATGAATCAAAATTTTTTATTGACTAAATGTGCTAGGTAAAAAGGTTAATTAAGAAAAACTGTGTAAAAGATATCATTTTTATTAAGAAACAAACGTTATACCTACATTAATTTACAATATGTGTATACAAATACACCAATACCTCACTTTGCGTCGGGGTTACGTTCCAAAAAAATACGACGCAAATTGAAAGGACGCAATGTGAATTAAGAAAAAATTAGAAAAAAAAGTGGAGCCATCTGTTAAAAAACAAGAAAAAATTAAAGACTCGAAACCAAAACAACGCAACCTCGAAAACCTAACGACGCACAGTGAAAATTAGTACCTACTAATTAAGTAGCGACGCAACTTCGAAAAAACGAAAAAAGAAACGACGCAAAGCGAGGTACGGGTGTACATAAATATGTATTTTAATAAATAGTGTTAAAAATAAAACACACCTTAAGAAAAATTACTACTGGGAACCCCGAATAATTCTAACTCTGAATAATAAAATCCCGGATAACGGAGGTCCTACTGTATTTTACAAAACCAATGTGTAGTAAAATTAAACAACTGTGTATTGTATTAAGATACCTTTATAGTAATATTACACCATTTCATAGTAAAATTACATAAATAAGTTGTAATTTTACTAATGCTTTGTTAATAAGATGCAAGTTGTATTTTCTCAATGAAGTATGGTAAATTTATAAAAAAAAACATGACATTTAACTACAAATGTTTGTGGTTTGATTTACTACAATGATTGGTAGAATCACAAAACAATACTGTAATTTAAATTTCAAGAAAGTGGCTCAAAATTTGCATCATATTTTTTGTTTACAACGTCTCTTGAAAATTAAAAATGTATCAAAAATTGATACATTAAGTTTTTAAAAAAACAAAATGGTTTAAGGAAATGCTATATTCAGTAGTAAAAATAAAAAACACATTGTAGTCTTTTTAACTATACATATAGTGTTATAAAATACGTCATTGATAAAATTTGTAATAAACATTTACTTTTTTAGCAATGATTTGTGTTTGAATCAATGTGTTTTACACTAAATTAGCATTTTGGTGGGACCTATAGCTTAAGGCATATTTAACTGAATTTCTTCTTCAATTAGAAAAAAGTTCATAAAATTACAGCATAAACACTAATTTATTTGTAAAATCAATACAAAAACAATTAAAATTCTACAACCTTTTTAAGTGTTATAAAAGGCTAAAAATAAATTCTTACGAGGGAACATTTGGAGGTGATAATGACTTATTTTAATGACCATTTTAGGATACATAGAAGTCACCTAGATATGAAAATTTGTTAAGTAGAAATGCGCTCTTCGGCCCTTAGCAGAGAAAAAAATATAAAAACTTAAAATCTCAAAATTTTATAATTCGAAAACCGAATGGTTTAGAATTTAAATTAAATAAAACCAAAAAATGTGATTCTTTTAATATACTTTAAGAAAACCCATTTGTTCTTATATTCTAAATATTTACAAAATTCGAAATAAACCTAATATTAAAGTTGAGCGTAGTACATATATGTATGTATCTGCATTACTGATATATTATTGCTTTCCATACGATTTGAATTGTTTTATTTGTACAAATAGCAATCGTTTAGACTGTATTATTCAATATAACATTAGATCTATTTCAAAGTTCTGTAAGTAGGTATTTTAAAATATTACAATGTTTAGGTGTTTTCATAATAAAGACAGGTACATTTTCTTGATTCTCATTTAATTTAATTAAGAAATTATACAATGTTTGAATTACAAAATTTTGAAATTGTGGTCCAACAATGGAATCAAAGCGCACATTTTTACTTCAGAGATTTCCATAATTAGGTGAGCTTTACTTGCGCTGAAATTTTTATTCGAATAGTTTGTTATTACCTCGTAATGTTTCCTTGTTAGTTTTATTAAAAGTATTTTTCCTTTACTAGTTTAAAAAAAAAAATCTACACCACTGGTTTTGATCTTCTTTGTTCTGTACAATACATTAATATGAATAAATTATGTATCATGCTTAGAACACCCTGTACCTATACATTGTATACGATGAATTCACGTAGTGTTACACCGGTAGAGTTTACAAGTGGTTAACATTGGAAAATGGTTAGGGGAAAACGATACGATTTCATGGCCACAACGAAGCCCCTATTCATGTAAGCTTGATTTTTTGAAATATTTAATAAAAATCGCAATAATTAACCTCAAGACTTATCACTGCTATTCAGTTATAGCACTAATAGCAGAAGAAATTATGAAATATTATTTTTTAAATTAGTCAAAATTGTTAACGATAGATTTAGTAACATCTTTGTCTGCTTTGCTAATTTTTAAATAAGATATACCTAAATATTAGTTTCTCATAAAAGTGTAAACTAGATAATAATTCTTCATTTTCTCTGATCCTTAATGCTTTTTTGGGCGTTGGATTAGATAATAATTAAGTAATTAATTATATCTACATAATTATGAATACCTACCTATCTAACTGATAAAAAAACCAAGTTTAATTTATATTGTGGCGTGTTACCACTTTTTATTTTGGATTTATTTACAAAAGGGAGTAGAAATTATTTACACGGGGAGATCGTCGGAGATGTTGCGTCGTGGTGTCGTAGCTGTGGGCGCGGTGAGTCGGCTGGTGCAGCTATCGTCGACGGAGACCTGGTGTCGGAGGCGAAGGATCTGTAGTTGATGTCGAATGGCGGAGCAAAAGATGTGCGGCGGTTCGTCGAGCTAAGATGACTGATGACTGATGATTTCGGGACAGAAAACGGGATATTTATACAAAAGTGATTGTAAATAGGATAAAAGGATGTGCATGCTTGGATGGTTGAGTTTGCAGCCTAACGGTATCACCCACAGTAGGTGGTGACCGCCAAACTGCGTTCCCAGGAGAGAAAGAATGAAAAGGGATTAAAGCACTTAGAAGGGAATTGGTTTTGGAGTTAAGGTATAATTATAGGATTTCGGAACGGCATGGGGTTAATAAGGAAAGGATCACCAGCAAGAGAGTATTGTTGGGCCAACGCTGTGTAGCGTTGGTTCCCACAATACCCCTGCTAGTGATGGAGTCACGGGAAGCCAACTTGAAGACGCTCTGGAAACCGGACGCGTCGTCCAGATCTCGTGCGCTGTATTCCGTCCTCCGGAGTTGGTCCTTGTGCTAGAGTTGTCGTAGGTGTCCTTGTGTCCACCACCGGTTCGTCTGCTGTGATGTAGGCTGGTTTCAATCTATCGATGGTGACATTTACGTCACGTCCGTTAACGTGGACCGTAAATGTCTTGTCCGATCGGCTGATAACCTCGAATGGTCCGTCGTAGGGCTGGTGTAGAGGTGGTTTGTAACCATCGCGACGTATGAAAACTTGGCTTGTTGTTGCGAGGTCTTTGAACACGAATGTTCGTTTGTTTCCGTGCCGGGGGGCTGTTACGGGTCCTACGTCTCTCTGCTGTTGACGGAGGTCCTTAATGAATGTGGATTCTTCTTTCTGGTCGCTGTCGGAAGGCTGTTGCTCGAGGAATTCCCGGAAGTCGAAGAGGCTGCCCATACAGAATTTTTTAAAATTAATTTAAAAAAAAAAATTTATTTTTTGTTAATTTTTTTTAATTTTAAAAATAAAAAAAAATTAAAAAAAAATTTTTTTTAAAAATTTTTAATTTTAAATAATTTTCCAAAATTAAACAAATTAAAAAAAGAAAATTTAAAAAAAAAAAATTTTAAAACAATTATAAAAATTTTAAAAAATAAAAAAATTAAATTTTGTTAATTTAAGTTTAAAAAATTTTAAATTTTTTTTTTAAAGTTTAAAATTTTTAAAACTTTTTTAAATTTTAAAAATTACTTTTTTTATTTTTTTTTTTAAAAATTTTTTTTTTTTAATTTTTTTTTAAATTTTTAAAAAAAAAGTTTGGATTTGAAAAAAAAAGTTTTAGCAAAAGGAAAAAAAAAAATTTAAAAAAAAATTTAAAAAAAAAAAAATTTTTTTTAAAATTTAAAAAAAAATGGAAAAACGCTTAAAATTTAAAAATTTTTCCTTCCGTTTTTAAAAAAATTTTTTAAAAAGTTAAAAATTTTTTTTAAAATTTAATAAATTTTAATTTTTTGGTTTTTAATGAAAGTTAAAATTTTAATTTTAAAAAAAAGTGGGTTTAAAAATTAAAAAAAAAATTAATTTTTTTTAATTTTTAGTTCAAAAAAAACCCTGGGCTTTTTGGTTTTTAATTTTTTCCCTTTTTATTCTATTTTTTTTAATTATTAAAGTTTTTAAATTTTTACAATTGAAAATTAAAAATTTTTTTCAAAATATTTTAGGTTTCCTAGTTTTAATTTTAAAAATTTTAATTTTTTTAATTAAACAAATTTTTTTTTTTTATTTTTAAATTTAAATTGGTTAAAATTTTTATTTTTTAATAATTAAAATGGCCTTTCAGGGAAAAATGAAATTAAAAACCAAACCCAAATTTTAAAATTAAAAAAAATTTTGAAGGGATTTTTAAGGCCGTTTTTAAAGGGACAATTTAAATTAAAAATAATTTTCCAAAAATAACTTTCTTAAATTTTTTTCAAGGAAAATTTAAAAAAAATAAAGGTTTTTACTTCATAAAATTTATTTTTATATTTTAAATTTTAAAATAAAAAAGGTTCAAAGTTTAAAATAAAGATAAAAAATAAAAAAAAATTTAAAAAGTAGAATTTTTTTTGGGGCATTGGGTTTTTTGAAAAAAAATTATTTTTGTATTTAAAATTTTTTTCAAAAAAAGAATTAAATTTTTTTAAAGATTTTTTTTTTCTTTTTTATTTAATTTTTTTAAAAAATTTTTTTAAAGTTTTTGTATTTTAAATGAAAAAAATTTTTAAATAAAAAAATTTTAAAATTTTAAAATTATTTAATTTTTTAAAATTTTTTAAACCTTTAAAATAAAATAAAGAAGGGATTTTAAAAAATTTTTTAAAAAAAATTTTATTTTTAAATTAAAATTTAAATTTAAAAAAAAAAAAAAAAATTTTTCCCAGACCCTTTTGTTTTTTTTTTGGTACCCATTTTTGGATTTAAAAATTTTTTTTTAATATATTTAAAATTGCATTAAATTATTTTTAAAATTAAAGCACAAAATAAAAATTTTTTTTTTAAATAGGCCAAATTTGGGAAATTAAAACCAAAATTAAATAAATTCAAACATAAATAATTCACAGTAACGCATAGGCAACTTGTCAATCTGACCGAAATATATTGGTATGACTGAATTACTCAATAAGTTTAATAAAGAATAATATTTTTCTAACAATATTATTTATATACAACTTTAGATCACTATCATAATTATCTGAAAGGATATCATCCATTGTTTGGTGTTTATTGGTATTCAATTAGGTAGAGGTAATACAATTTTTTTTAAAACGGGTTAGTTTTTGCCAGTATTGTTACAAGATCATACCGAATATCGATATCGATGTTGATATTTTTCCTTCCGATAATTCTAGAACATGCCAGGCGTCTTTTGTGTATGAATTTTTTTACTAAAAATGTCTAGCGTTTTGATCTTGAGATTTCTATTTTCTGTTATACATTGAATAATGGACCTTTTATCCGCCAATTCAATATCAGCGGGGTGAATTTGGAACGTATCCCTTGCGGATAATGAGGGCCGACTGTATATGTGTATAAATATTGAAGGTCAACTTTTTAGAATTTAATTTTAAAGTTCGCTTTCAATAGGACTTATCCAGGTGTATCCGTTAACAGTCATACATACATAATGGTGCTATTTCTAGAATTTAATTTTTTGTATGTTTACGTTACACTTGCGTTAAATATAAATAAGTATATTTTTTATTTATTTATTTCGAATAAAATGTGGGGTATTTAAACCGGTATTTTCTTTGTGTACAGTCGTAAAATTATGTCAGTATCGAGTCTTCATTCATATCGAGATTATGTATTCAATCATGCTTTAATTTAATTACTGTTTTGTATGTTTAATTAAATGAGACATCGATTGATCGTCTAAAACACTAATTTATATTTAGAGAGGTAAAGCAATTTATATGTATTTTATTTAAAATACGATAGAGGCGTGAATAAGCGATTGGTAAATAACTTTTAAGACACTATTTAATTTTAAAAATGCAATTTTCCATCTCCAAATTGAAAATAAAGACATAATTAACTGGTCATATCTATTGCGATTAAATACATTTTTGATTAATTATGTGTAGTGATTGAGTGGGAGTCAAGACATTTATAACAGTTATTTTGTACTTCGACCATGCACAGAATTTGTTATAAGTTCAAAAAGTCACATCCATTATTATTAAAATAATAACTTTATTTATAAATGTTCTAAACATGTTCTGCTTTTGCTAAGCAGGACTAAAGAGCAAGAAACATTTTTGCGTTATATTTCTATCAACATTTGATTTTGTATTTGCAGAAAATATTTATAAAACAAATATCTTTTTTTAATCTGTTTTTATATTAAAATTTCATTAAACAAATAAAAGATAGTTTTATTGTAGCTAAATTGTCAAATATAAACAGAAACGATTTCATTTCCAAAACTTATAAACGTATCCGAGTTAAAAAAATTTATCGGGGTTATTAAATATATTTATAACCGATCATATCTACCTTTAATTACCCTCAATAGGGTAGACCACGGTGTTATAATATCTAAAGATGACACAGTTATAGGGGATTCATGAACCCCTATCAAATAAAATTTAATGCATTTCTTTACTTTGTATACAATTTAAGTTATTTAAGTGTATATTTATGTAACTTACAAACATTTATAAATTCTTGGAAGAGTAGATATAATTATTATGTGGAATTTAAATTCTTTAAACTTTTATACTTTGAATTATGTAACAGTATAAGTTAATTTACTTGGTTTTTTGAGAAAGAAAATGATGAATAATGCTTCAAGAAATCTTATGAGATACTGCCAAATTTTTTGTAATAGAAATAACATGTCGTTAAGAATTAAAAATATTTAAATTAATCAGATAAGAAAAATTTAAAAGTTAACAATTTAAAACATTAATTTTACAATTTTATCTAAAAAACTGTTATCACTTACCTAAATAAAATATTGTAATAAGTAAACGAAATAATTTAAGCCGTAGGGTGGGTCAAATAAAAAACAATTTTTTTTTGACTTGAGGACACAAATTGTAGCTTATTAAAAACAAGTTTTTAATATCTTGTGGTGTCCCGTTAATTTTTAAAATTGATAATCAGTATAAATATTAAAATTCTTCTAGAAAATACAGTATCTCCTTTAGTCAATCAAATATTTAAAAAAATATTCTTAATATTTATTGTAATTTAAACAAAAATATAAAAAATAACGTAAGTACTTCTAATTTTTATTAGAGACAAAGTCGAGTTAAAATGATCATATTCGGCAACTTTTATACGTTTTAAAGATTCTAAGACGAAAAAACATTTTTTTAAAATAAAAAATTTAAACTCATTAAATTTAAATTTTAAAACTTAGTGGGACGCCTTAAAATACTAAAAAAAAATTGTTCAAAATATTAATATTTTTATAACCTGCAAAGTGTACCCCCACGGTAAAAATATTTTTTTTACCCACTCTAATTTTAATATATTTGTAAAATCACTTAATCTAAATCGAGCTAACTCTGAGATAAAAATCGGTATTATTCTTTTTGTAAAAATTTAAGCCAAGAAAATGTAAGCTTCGATACACAACAAAAGCACCGAAAACTTTTAAGTTATACGCTCTTCTTTTTAATTTTTTCTGATTTAAAAATATAGAACGTTAGTTGAATAGAAACTATTTAAAGCAAATAAAAAAGCAAAAAAAGCGTACAAAGCGAGCGAAGTTTTTCCCGGCTTTGTCGTCATATTTGCATCGAGACAAACATACATCTGCTTCGTCGAGTACAAAAGAATAAGGAAGTCGCTTAACAATGCCAACTTTTCGGATGTCGGAGGATGTTACAACATGCTGGCCAACATAAAGGAATCAAAAACGCATCGAGAACAAAATTCCCTTTCTTTTCTGTTCGAAAGAACTGCTAAAAAGTTCACCCGAAAAGCCTTTTATTTAATTATAAAACATTTTCGCGAATGAACCACCCTTCGCCATTTTTTCTCTCCCCTTTGCCTCTTTTCTCTTTACAAATTCACTTTTGTTATTATTTATTATTCTTATTATTCGGCACTAATTTTTTATAGTTTATTTCCTTTTTCGCGTATTTTCAAGCTCGACTTTAATTAAAACTTTAATTCCCGGTCGGTTTTAAAGCTAAAACTCGTCCAGTTAATTTTTAAAAATGTCACGACGCCAAAAAAAGTAATGCGTATCGCAAATTGTAAAAATGGCCTTTCTTTTAAACTGTTTGCGTTTAATTGCGTTAATTATGCGCCTTTTATTTGTTTCTCCCTTCTTTTTTTTATAACTTATTCGGCTTATTTTATGAGTAATAAAGTAGAAAAACATCGCGTAAAATATCAGAATGTCTTTTGCTTTAATTTGCTTTTTTTCCAATGTGTTCTATGCTTGTTAAATATTTATGACATTTAAGTATTTTGAGTCGAGTTATAAAAGTATTTTACTGATTTTTCAATGGCAATTGATTTGTTTATAAAAAAGAGTTGCGCGGTTAACGCGGGAGTTTACTGGTGTAAATAACACAAAATTGAAATTGATAGAATCAAGACTAAAAAGCAGTTCCTTTAAAAGGACGTTTTAAACGAAAATATACAACTCTTCTTTGTAGAGATGGTAGAAGTATTTGTTAGTGAAGTGCTTAATTAGTTACACAATATTATTCACGAGCTACACTGTTAAAAAGATTTGTAAAACTACAATACAATAGGATTTCTGTTATCCAGGGTAATGATGAAGAGGGGGGTACACAGATAATTAAAATTCCTGAAAAAATGAATCAAAATTTTTTATTGACTAAATGTGCTAGGTAAAAAGGTTAATTAAGAAAAACTGAGTAAAAGATATCATTTTTATTAAGAAACAAACGTTATACCTACATTAATTTACAATATGTGTATACAAATACACCAATACCTCACTTTGCGTCGGGGTTACGTTCCAAAAAAACACGACGCAAATTGAAAGGACGCAATGTGAATTAAGAAAAAATTAGAAAAAAAAGTGGAGCCATCTGTTAAAAAACAAGAAAAAAATTAAAGACTCGAACCCAAAACAACGCAACCTCGAAAACCTAACGACGCACAGTGAAAATTAGTAGGGGGAAAGTGGCATGAAACAGCCAGTTTTAAAAAAAGCGATAAATAATATAGAAGGACATAAATAAATCAATTTTTTTTTAAATCTGTAATTGTTCATGCATTTATGTACGTAATGTCATAAAACATTTTTCAAAATTAACGATATTTTTCGACTTCTAATCAAAAATAATGCAATTTCCCTTTTACGCCACAGGATTTATATGCCCAACCATTACAATTTTGCATCGGTACCACTCTTGATTGCTGTTACTACAATTATTATTGCATTTTATGCAATTAAAAGGTGGCTTTTTCATTACACTGCAGACCGGCTATTTCAAAACATATTCTCTCAAGAAACAAAATCTCGAAAATTACTATGAAATCAAAGATTAGTCTACAAAATATATACGTTATTAGAAGGCCTAATATATCTATAAAATTATAGTGTAATCATATTATCATTAGTTTTGTACGTATAGGCGTTAGAAAACAAATAAACTGAACTCAAAACCTTACTTTTTGACGACAAAATCTTCAATACGTCGTATCGGCGCCGTTTATTGACGGTGAACGGTCAAATTTTTGTGGGGGATATCTGGCTAGAGTTGCTATCTTAAAATAATAATACGTGAACGATTCGTATGAAAACTACCGCGTAATTGATAATGGCTCTTTCAAAACTTGGCTGTTTCATGCCACTTTCCCCCTACTAATTAAGTAGCGACCCAACTTCGAAAAAACGCAAAAAGAAACGACGCAAAGCGAGGTACGGGTGTACATAAATATGTATTTTTAATAAATAGTGTTAAAAATAAAACACACCTTAAGAAAATTTACTACTGGGGACCCCGAATAATTCTAACTCTGAATAATAAAATCCCGGATAACGGAGGTCCTACTGTATTTTACAAAACCAATGTGTAGTAAAATTAAACAACTGTGTATTGTATTAAGATACCTTATGTATATTAAAATTTTTAAAAAATACAAATGTTGTAATTTACTAATGCCTTTTAATAAGATGCAAGTTGTATTATCTCAATGAAGTATGGTAAATTTATAAAACCATGACATTTAATACAAATGTTTGTGGTTTGATTTACTACAATGATTGGTAAATACAAACAATACTGTAATTTAAATTTCAAGAAAGTGGCTCAAAATTTGCATCATATTTTTGTTTACAACGTCTTGAAAATTAAAATGTACAAAATTGATAATTAAGTGTTAAACAAAATGGTTTAAGGAAATGCTATATTCAGTAGTAAATAAAAACAATTGTAGTCTTTAACTATACAATTTTATAAAATACGTCATTGATAAAATTTGTAATAACATTTACTTTTTAGCAATGATTTGTGTTTGAATCAATGTGTTTTACACTAAATTAGCATTTTGGTGGGACCTATAGCTTAAGGCATATTTAACTGAATTTCTTCTTCAATTAGAAAAAAGTTCATAAAATTACAGCATAAACACTAATTTATTTGTAAAATCAATACAAAAACAATTAAAATTCTACAACCTTTTTAAGTGTTATAAAAGGCTAAAAATAAATTCTTACGAGGGAACATTTGGAGGTGATAATGACTTATTTTAATGACCATTTTAGGATACATAGAAGTCACCTAGATATGAAAATTTGTTAAGTAGAAATGCGCTCTTCGGCCCCTTAACAGAGAAAAAAAAATATAAAAACTTAAAATCTCAAAATTTTATAATTCGAAAACCGAATGGTTTAGAATTTAAATTAAATAAAAACCAAAAAAATGTGATTCTTTTTAATATACTTTAAGAAAACCCATTTGTTCTTATATTCTAAATATTTACAAAAATTCGAAATAAACCTAATATTAAAGTTGAGCGTAGTACATATATGTATGTATCTGCATTACTGATATATTATTGCTTTCCATACGATTTGAATTGTTTTATTTGTACAAATAGCAATCGTTTAGACTGTATTATTCCAATATAACATTAGATCTATTTCAAAGTTCTGTAAGTAGGTATTTTAAAATATTACAATGTTTAGGTGTTTTCATAATAAAGACAGGTACATTTTCTTGATTCTCATTTAATTTAATTAAGAAATTATACAATGTTTGAATTACAAAATTTTGAAATTGTGGTCTAACAATGGAATCAAAGCGCACATTTTTACTTCAGAGATTTCCATAATTAGGTGAGCTTTGCTTGCGCTGAAATTTTTATTCGAATAGTTTGTTATTATCTCGTAATGTTTCCTTGTTAGTTTTATTAAAAGTATTTTTCCTTTACTAGTTTAAAAAAAAATAATCTACACCACTGGTTTTGATCTTCTTTGTTCTGTACAATACATTAATATGAATAAATTATGTATCATGCTTAGAACACCCTGTACCTATACATTGTATACGATGAATTCACGTAGTGTTACACCGGTAGAGTTTACAAGTGGTTAACATTGGAAAATGGTTAGGGGAAAACGATACGATTTCATGGCCACAACGAAGCCCCTATTCATGTAAGCTTGATTTTTTAAAATATTTAATAAAAATCACAATAATTAACCTCAAGACTTATCACTGCTATTCAGTTATAGCACTAATAGCAGAAGAAATTATGAAATATTATTTTTTAAATTAGTCAAAATTGTTAACGATAGATTTAGTAACATCTTTGTCTGCTTTGCTAATTTTTAAATAAGATATACCTAAATATTAGTTTCTCATAAAAGTGTAAACTAGATAATAATTCTTCATTTTCTCTGATCCTTAATGCTTTTTTGGGCGTTGGATTAGATAATAATTAAGTAATTAATTATATCTACATAATTATGAATACCTACCTATCTAACTGATAAAAAAACCAAGTTTAATTTATATACATGTGAAAAAATCAAACGAAATTTTAGTAAATGTAAATTTTTATTAACACTACAAATAGGAGTTTTCTTTTTTGGTAACTCAATCCAGCAACATATATTTAATACATGCACAAAACATTAAAGTCCTGATTGACTGGTGAGATTGAATTACAAACATTCCTCCGAAAATGGAACATGTCTTTTCTTTTTATAATAAGTTCAGAAGTCTGTTTAAAATTATACTTCAAAATTGGTATATTTTTGTATGTGCACTTTGAAAACAATACAGATATGAATTCTTTTGATTTCTTTGTATAGGTCTTCGTGCCATAATCGAGCCCATCGTTATGCAAATTCTTAAAAAAAAATCACAAAAGATTTCTGCTTGTGCTCTTAACCTTAAGAAACCTACGCAATAATGCGAGGAGGGTAACTTTTTGCGAACTTGTAACGAATCATTTCCGAGAAAATAATTAAATCCCAAGTATACTTACGAACATTTGATAAGAAACAGCTGTGCAGTTAAGAAATGGTTCAAAGATGACAAAAACACTTTGATTAATACGCGGAGCCAAAAGAAATTTGAAGGTTCGAAGGGGGGACACACCTGGTGGTTGTCTTTTAGAAATGCCTAATAGGTGCAGGATTTAAGAAAGGCGAGTGGTGTGCTTTGGGCCTTAGTGGGCCCCGTATTTCTTTGTTATTGGAAGCCCGCGTGCCGGCTGCTGCGACCGCTGGGACGGCAGCTGTTGGGGCCAGGTGTTTCCAGCACATGTCCACCTTGTTGCCCCCTTTATGCTTTTAACATTACTATAAGCCCTTATAATCCGACCAGCAACTCCTTCGAAATTTTCTAGATTCGTTTTTTGTGTTAAAAAGTGCTCTGATTGCGACCAATTCCATTTTTCTTCAAATGCAATAGATCAGGGGTGGCCAACCTGCGGCTCGCGAACCGCATGCGGCTCTTTGAATGATTATTTGTGGCTCTCGAAATTTTAAAAAATTATCAAGAGAAGTAAAATAAATGTGTTTAATTTTTAATATTTAAATTCAATACACATATTTTGTACTTTTATTTATGTTTTCAATAAATATACTTTCTGTAAAAAAATGTTTTTAATATCTTTTTTGCATACCTTTCAAATACGTATTTAATTACGACTTGCAAAAAATTTAAAATTTTGAAAAATGGCTCAAAGGAGCCTGGCCCCTCCTGCAATAGACTTTTCAAGCGAATTTGTCTAATACAACAGTCGCCGTTTATGGAATTCACAATTTCGGTTAAAATTGCTTGATGTAGCTTTTGGAGAAGGAAAGCTGTAATTGTTATATTTTTGTAGAAGTCTAGTTGACTATTGACAAAAATTTTCAATCTCTCAATTATAAAATAAAATTGGTATTTAGCCAGTTATTTTCCTAGTGTGCTTTCTCACAAGAATCTTTGGCGTCAAAGATGACAAAAGTCCGAAAATTGACCATTGATAAAAACACGGATTTGTAATTTTGTGTAAAACATTTTAAAACCTAAGGTCATTATTGTATAGATGAAAGTCCAGTGTTTAATTCGAGCTATAAATACTATATTTTTCATTTCGAGACAATTGCCTTGCATGGAAATGTACCACTTTTCGCTCGAATATGCATATAAATATATGGTATTCATTGAATCAGTACAAATTATTATTTTTTAATTAAAAAAAAAACATTTTAAAACTAATATACATACATATTTAAGTTATATGTATGTTAGGAAACATTTTAATTTTTTTCCACTCAACATTTGTACTTGTATTACCAAGCACTCTTTGGGATTACGGTTCATAGTTTGTGTTAATAGCAATGAAACAACGAGTCTTTTAATATTAGCAAATTATATATCAATATTATTTAAAATAAATAATAATACATAATGATGTTATTAAATAGGTATATCTATCGGCGGATCGTGAATTTGTGGAGCCCTGAGCTAATACTATTTGTTCGAGGGTTGCCAATTGTTGTCTACCAATTGTTGCAGGGACGCTCCTACTGCAAAGTCGGAAGCATCGCTAAAGATGGCTAGCGGTACGTTTGGCTCCGGGTGTGCGAGTAGGGTCGCATTTGCCAGGCATTCTCGAGTTTGTTCGAAAGCGCGTTCTGCTTCAGGTGTCCATTTTACTGGTGTTTTTCCTTTTACGTTCCCCTGCAGAAGGTCGTTGAGGGTGCTTGGACTGAAGCCGCCTTGGGTATGAATCTCCGGAAGAAATTCACCATACCCAAGAACTGTCGCAGTTTCTTTACGGTGTCGGGCCGTGGGAATGCTTGAATTGCCTCGACTTTCTCTGGTAGCGGTCTCGTGCCTTCGGTAGATACTAGGTATCCCAAGAATTTTACATTTTGTTGGCCAAATGTGCATTTTCCTGGATTGACAACAACGCCGTACGACTTCAGACGCTCGAAAATGATCTGCAGGTGCTGAAGATGTTCTTCAACAGAGGCTGAAGCTACGAGTATGTCATCAATATAGGCAAAACAAAACTCCAGACCTTGGAGCACTTCGTCTATGAAGCGCTGAAAAGTCTGAGCTGCGTTTCGTAGTCCGAACGTCATGTAGTTGAATTCGAAGAGTCCAAAAGGTGTTGTTATGGCTGTCTTTGGAATATCTTCCTCGGCTACGGGAATCTGGTGAAACGCTCGTACTAAGTCGATTGTTGAAAAGACTTTGCATCCGTGCAAGGCTTGGGAAAAATCCTGGATGTGCCTAACCGGGTATTGATCTGGACACGTGCGGGCGTTAAGTGCGCGGTAATCACCGCATGGCCTCCACTCGCTGTCCTTTTTAGGGACCATGTGTAATGGCGTAGACCATGGGCTCTGCGATGGGCGGATGATGCCTTGCTGCATCATCTCTGCGAACACCTTTTTGGCGTCCTTTAGACGTTCCGGCGCAAGTCGTCGAGGTTTTGCGCCACCGGTGGTCCAGGAGTGGTAACTATGTGGTGTTTGGTAGCGTGTTTCGTGCTCCCTTGGTTTCCACTGGGCTGTGTTACCTCCGGGTATTGTCGAAGTAACATGTGGTACGGTGAGGTCCCCGACAGCGCTCGAATGTGCAACCACTCGGCGTTGCATTCTGCCACCTGACCTGTTGCCGTCAGGCTTGTGACGCCGTCGACGAGGCGTTGGTTGCGGATGTCAACCAACAAACCGAAGTTTGCTAGCAGATCCGCGCCAATTATGGGCTTTGAGACGTCCGCCACCACGAATCGCCACGTGAATTCGCGTCGCAGGCCCAGGTTGAGGTGGAGGGTTTCGAAACCGTATGTCGCGATGCTGGTTCCGTTCGCCGCGTAAAGTTCATATGGAACTTTATCGCGACGCCCCCGTACGTGCTTGACTGGGATGACGCATAGGTCCGCTCCGGTGTCCACAAGGAATTTGATTTTTGTGGCTTTGTCCGTAACGAAGAGGCGACGTGTTTGGGTGCTGGATTCGTCTGCCGCCATTAACGATCCGCTTTCTCGTTTCCCGCGTGCGTGCACGGGGTTGTGCATCTACGGGCTTCTTTGCCGAATCTTCGATGGTACCAGCACACGCCTTTTTCGTCGTTGGATTTGGTTCTCGAAGAGCTGCGGAGTGTCCCCGTGAGCGTGACCGGTTGAATGGTCGTCGGTGCTCCTGGTGACTGGTTGCTGCGGCAATTTCGGCTCTCAACGCCGTTGTCACCCCGGCTATTTGCGTGGTGAACAACGTCGTTAGCCTCGCTACTGCCTCTTCCAAAGGGTCCTTCTGCACCTCGGCGATTCTGGTGTGGGTCGTAGTTTCGGAGATGGCGTCCGCTAGATTTGCTAGGTCGTCGAGTTCGGTTTTCTTCTGCGTCGCGAGGATAGCTTGGCTTGATGCTGGGAGTCGTCCGAGCCAGAGGGGTCGCAATACGTCGTCGGGCACTATTGTGCCGGCTAATGTTCGCAGGTGTCTCAGAAATTGTGACGGTTTGCGATCGCCCATACACTCGTGTTCGAGTAGCCTACGAAGCTTGTTTTCCTGCGACTCGCTGAGTCGCCTTATGAGCTCTCCTTTTAGTTTCTGATATTTTTGCGTCGCGGGAGGATTTGTAAGGATGTCCCTCACTTCTGCAGCATATCGTTGGTCCAGGTGTCCGGCGATGTAGTTGAACTTGGTATCCTCTTGGACGATTCCGGCGAGTATGAATTGGTTCTCTATTTGTGCAAACCACGTCTCTGGGTCGTCGGCCCAGAAGGGTGGTATCCGCATGGAGATTCTGTCGAGAGCGGGAAAACCTGGAAGCAACGATGGCGTTCCGGATGTTTCTTGCGGCGTTGTCATGTTGCGTCGTCGATCACGTCGGGCTTCCTTTGATCACGTCGGGCTTCCTTTGATCACGTGGGCTTCTTGATGTGGGCTTCCTTTTGATCACGTCGGGCTTCCTTTATCACGTCCAAATTTGTGGCGTGTTACCACTTTTATTTTGGATTTATTTACAAAGGGGTAGAAATTATTTACACGGGAGATCGTCGGAGATGTTGCGTCGTGGTGGCGTAGCTGTGGGCGCGGTGAGTCGGCTGGTGCAGCTATCGTCGACGGAGACCTGGTGTCGGAGGCGAAGGATCTGTAGTTGATGTCGAATGGCGGAGCAAAAGATGTGCGGCGGTTCGTCGAGCTAAGATGACTGATGACTGATGATTTCGGGACAGAAAACGGGATATTTATACAAAAGTGATTGTAAATAGGATAAAAGGATGTGCATGCTTGGATGGTTGAGTTTGCAGCCTAACGGTATCACCCACAGTAGGTGGTGACCGCCAAACTGCGTTCCCAGGAGAGAAAGAATGAAAAAGGGATTAGAGCACTTAGAAGGGAATTGGTTTTTGGAGTTAAGGTATAATTATAGGATTTCGGAACGGCATGGGGTTAATAAGGAAAGGATCACCAGCAAGAGAGTATTGTTGGGCCAACGCTGTGTAGCGTTGGTTCCCACAATATACATGTGAAAAAATCAAACGAAATTTTAGTAAATGTAAATTTTTATTAACACTACAAATAGGAGTTTTCTTTTTTGGTAACTCAATCCAGCAACATATATTTAATACATGCACAAAACATTAAAGTCCTGATTGACTGGTGAGATTGAATTACAAACATTCCTCCGAAAATGGAACATGTCTTTTCTTTTTATAATAAGTTCAGAAGTCTGTTTAAAATTATACTTCAAAATTGGTATATTTTTGTATGTGCACTTTGAAAACAATACAGATATGAATTCTTTTGATTTCTTTGTATAGGTCTTCGTGCCATAATCGAGCCCATCGTTATGCAAATTCTTAAAAAAAAATCACAAAAGATTTCTGCTTGTGCTCTTAACCTTAAGAAACCTACGCAATAATGCGAGGAGGGTAACTTTTTGCGAACTTGTAACGAATCATTTCCGAGAAAATAATTAAATCCCAAGTATACTTACGAACATTTGATAAGAAACAGCTGTGCAGTTAAGAAATGGTTCAAAGATGACAAAAACACTTTGATTAATACGCGGAGCCAAAAGAAATTTGAAGGTTCGAAGGGGGGACACACCTGGTGGTTGTCTTTTAGAAATGCCTAATAGGTGCAGGATTTAAGAAAGGCGAGTGGTGTGCTTTGGGCCTTAGTGGGCCCCGTATTTCTTTGTTATTGGAAGCCCGCGTGCCGGCTGCTGCGACCGCTGGGACGGCAGCTGTTGGGGCCAGGTGTTTCCAGCACATGTCCACCTTGTTGCCCCCTTTATGCTTTTAACATTACTATAAGCCCTTATAATCCGACCAGCAACTCCTTCGAAATTTTCTAGATTCGTTTTTTGTGTTAAAAAAGTGCTCTGATTGCGACCAATTCCCATTTTTTCTTCAAATGCAATAGATCAGGGGTGGCCAACCTGCGGCTCGCGAACCGCATGCGGCTCTTTGAAGGATTATTTGTGGCTCTCGAAATTTTAAAAAATTATCAAGAGAAGTAAAATAAATGTGTTTAACTTTTAATATTTAAATTCAATACACATATTTTGTACTTTTATTTATGTTTTCAATAAATATACTTTCTGTAAAAAAATGTTTTTAATATCTTTTTTGCATACCTTTTAAATACGTATTTAATTACGACTTGCAAAAAATTTAAAATTTTAAAAAATGGCTCAAAGGAGCCTGGCCACTCCTGCAATAGACTTTTCAAGCGAATTTGTCTAATACAACAGTCGCCGTTTATGGAATTCACAATTTCGGTTAAAATTGCTTGATGTAGCTTTTGGAGAAGGAAAGCTGTAATTGTTATATTTTTGTAGAAGTCTAGTTGACTATTGACAAAAATTTTCAGTCTCTCAATTATAAAATAATATTGGTATTTAGCCAGTTATTTTCCTAGTGTGCTTTCTCACAAGAATCTTTGGCGTCAAAGATGACAAAAGTCCGAAAATTGACCATTGATAAAAACACGGATTTGTAATTTTGTGTAAAACATTTTAAAACCTAAGGTCATTATTGTATAGATGAAAGTCCAGTGTTTAATTCGAGCTATAAATACTATATTTTTCATTTCGAGAAAATTGCCTTGCATGGAAATGTACCACTTTTCGCTCGAATATGCATATAAATATATGGTATTCATTGAATCAGTACAAATTATTATTTTTTAATTAAAAAAAAAACAATTTCAAACTAATATACATACATATTTAAGTTATATGTATGTTAGGAAACATTTTAATTTTTTTCCACTCAACATTTGTACTTGTATTACCAAGCACTCTTTGGGATTACGGTTCATAGTTTGTGTTAATAGCAATGAGACAACGAGTCTTTTAATATTAGCAAATTATATATCAATATTATTTAAAATAAATAATAATACATAATGATGTTATTAAATAGGTATATCTATCGGCGGATCGTGAATTTGTGGAGCCCTGAGCTAATACTATTTAGGAGCTTTACTTAATTACTCAACTAATTGCCATTTTGTCAATAAATTGTTTTCTATAGTGATGTAGGTGTATACGGTATAGGAATATGATTGGATTTTTTTATAATTTTAAATATTTTTTTTTTAATTCACAATATTGTCTATTGTTTTCAATAGGGGCTGGAGGCCCTTTGTATCCACGGGCCCCTGGGTTACAGGCTAAAAATCCTTTAAGTAGATTTGCCTCTGGGTATATCTGTCGCAGTGAGATGATAAAAATAGAGATTTGATCAAATCCCTAAGGTATACGATCAATTCACGGAAGATGTTAAAATTACAACTCTGTTGGGTGATTTCCCTGAAAAAAGTAAGTGATTTGATCAAATCTCTTAACTGTTCTAGTGAAAAGATGAAATAAACAAGTCAAAACTAGCAAGCTCTGTTTTGCTTGTTACCACTCCCATTTATTTCAAAAATTTACAAATGACTATTAAACTACCAAGACCACGCGACGCAATTCAGCTTTCTTTGACCGTTGACTACAAGAAGAGCTGCCGTAGTAGCAATAGAGCTATTAAAAATATTTTTGGAAGTAGGTTGTCCTCATATACTACAAAGCCACAATGGCGTTGAATTTACGGCTGCTGTGATACAAGAATTAACAAGCCTGTGGCCAACGTACAAAATTGTAAATGGTAGGCCTAGACATCCAGCTAGCCACGGATCTGTCGAGCGATCAAATCAAGATATTGAAGCTATGTTACCAATGACACAAAAAATTGGGCTATAGGTTGTTACTTTGTTTAATTCCAAAAGAATTCCTCTTTTCATCAAACCATTAAATGATCACCTTACAGAGCGTTATTTAGAACAGAACCAAAAACAGGACTCCAATCTAGTCATATTTCGAAAGAGTTGATTGAAAAACTTGTTACTGAAGAGGACTTGGATCTACTTCTTACTCAGCAGGACCATACAATTATTTTAACAACACAAAACTTACCAGCAGCTTCCTTAGAAAACAAAACAACACTTCAACTTCAAAAGATCCGCCAGCATCTGAATTAATTGATTACAATGCTTCAACTTCAAATGATCTATTAATAGTTAAATCAACCAACAATAACACTTTCATGTCACACAATCTACCGGATGCTCTTCTTGTAGTCAACGGTCGAAGAAAGCTGAATTTCGTCGCGTGGTCTTGGTAGTTTAATAGCCATTTGTAATTTTTTGAAATAAATGGGAGTGGTAACAAGCAAAACAGAGCTTGCGAGTTCTGACTTGTTTATTTCACCTTTTCACTACAACAGTTAAGAGATTTGATCAAATTACTTACTTTTCTCAGGGAAATCACCCAACAGAGTTGTTATTTTAACATCTTCCGTGAATTGATCATATACCTCAGGGATTTGTTCAAATCTCTATTTCTAACATCTCACTGCGACATATCTATCGGGTTAGCAAATAATTTCGGTTTTAAAATTTGAAATAAAACTCAATTTTTTTATATAAAAAATGGATTTTAGTGAACCATAAATGTACCATTTTGTTCAATGACCTTATACCACTTTTCTGGTAACTTTATTATTCCACCTTAGTAGAACTTCTGGTTCTTGTACACGGAGAAAAAATAGCGTCAAAATAACCATACGTATCGCTATTTTAGCTATACGCAGTATATCTTTCACAGGGATACGCCGTATAGTTAATATAGCTATACAGAGTTTCCTTATTTTTCGGATCATCAAAGTAACGTATCGTCAGAACAACGATTCGATTGGCTAATTTAATGATATTTATAAGTTAATTTAACAGTTCATAGTATCATCATAACAGTGCTACATATTTTACTTATAATAAGGATCCATTTATTTGATTCAAGTGTTCAACGAAGAACTCTCGTGAATCATACAATTAAATTTTACTTTTATTAGGTTAGCTTCGTATTGCTTTATAATTGTTATTATTTGCAATCTAAATAATTTATATATTCCAATTTAACCGTTAAATCATCATGACAAAAATCGTTTGAAAGTCTAAAACAATAATACGTATCGTTACTTTGATGATCCGCAATAAGGAAACTTCTTATAGCTAAATTACCTATACAGCGTATCCTTTTGAAAAATGATTCTACAACGTATAGCTAAAATAGCGATACGTATAGTCATTTTAACCATATCTTTTCTGCGTGCATTTGAGGATATGTTATATAGTTATTTTGACGATATTTTTTTCTCCGTGTAAGAAATAAAATTACCAAGTGCGATTTCAGGTCTTCATCAGTAGTAAAATTTTTACCATTTAAAAACTTTTTGTAAAAATTGAAATAAATTGTAATGTGATGGTGCAAGTTCAGGGCTATATGGGGAATGTGACATTAGTTTCAGCCAAGCGCCAATCATTTTTGACGAGCGACTAAAGATGTGTGAAGTCGAGCGTTGTCATGGTAGAACATAATGCCTTTACGATTAGCCAATTCTGGTCATTTATTTTTGACTGTTTCCTACAATTGATTGTTTGGTTCTTTGAAAGCAGTTTAATATACACAACACATTTGTAATCCTACCAAGCTAAGAGCATGATATTTTTTGATGCAAGGCAGGTTTTGATATAACTTGTGCTGGTTCATCATGCTTGGACCATGATCGTTATCGTCATTGTAGATAACCTATTTTTGATCACCAGTAATGATTGGTTGTAAAAAGGGATCTATTTAATTGTGTTTGAGATGCATATCATCAATACTCATTCGTTGTGTTAAATGAATCCCTTTTATTTCATGTGGAACTTAAATAGCAAGCTTCTTTATAAGTCCCAGAGATTTTAAATGTTTTTCGTTGTTTGTGATACATCTAGCCTTTCTGTAATCTCACTCAAAGTTATATGAAAAGTACTATATGTGCGCAACATAGAAACCCTTTTTATTAACATTTATTAACATTTTCATTAAATTTTATTAAAATTGAAAAAAAAACACTCCGTTAATATTTTGAATTTAAAACGAGAATATTACTACAAACAAATTGAATGACTATGAGGTACGTGCACACTCGTGGAAGGGGTCAAATACAGAGCAAAGCGTTTTAAGTTTTTACTACTTAGGCGCCTACCTAATTACTCAAATAATGTCCATTTTGTCAAAAAACTGTTTTCTATATAATAGTTATGTAGGTATACGGTATAAGAATATAATTGTATTTTTTTTTTATTTTAGATTATTTTTCTTTTTATTCACAACAACGTCTATTGTTTTCAATTAGAGCTGGGGGCCCTTTATATTCTCGGGGCCCTAGGTTGTAGCCCAAAAAGCGTTTAAATAGATCCGCTCCTATATACAAACATACCGTCAAACTGATACAAAATCCATATCAGTGTAATACTTACTAGTACCACTATGATTCTCAAGTCATACAACACTTGAGATTCCATTTTCAAATCGATAATGGTATGATTTTGAAACCAACATATTTTTGCGTTTGTTTCAGTTCAAGGAAATCTCCAGCTTTGCTAGATGATAAAACAGATTTTTGAGCGCCATATATTTACATTTCTATCCATTGAAAGAGCAGAATAGTCTTTAGGCTGCCGGTTTCTCTATTCGAGTCCATTTATTGAACAGTCTGCTCAATAAAGTAAAATAGGCATATCTTACAAGAGAACCACAAAACATTACAGTGAATCAATCCTGCTGTTATGGGTATCAGGGGATAGCTCCATGAGCCCATGGTCATAACCCTAGAAGCAGTTTCGGCGGAAATGAGCCATAATGGTGCACTAAGTCTTCAAAGTTATAAATCCACTGCGAAATGTCACACATAGATGGCGCTCACAACACATTTGTATAAGTTTGCAATTACCTGAAGAAGTTGTAATATGAAAAGTAACAGTACATAACATAAATAGGTTTTTACGTTAAAATATTTGTATTTTTGGATGATATTAATTATGAATTATATTGAATAAGGTCAGGCTTACATAAAGCTATGTACAAATGTCTTTTGAGCGCCATCGGCGAGTGACGTTTCACAGTTGATTTATAACTTTGAAAAGTTTTTGTGCCGCTATGGCTCATTTCCACCGGAAATGCTTCTAAGGTTATGGCCAGCGCTCATAGAGCTATCGACTGATACTAATAACAACCGAATTGGTTCATTGTAATGTTTTGTGATTACCTTGTTAGATAATGTAAAAAAGAAATGTCCAATCAATGGAGAGGTCTTTTTAGTAGAGGTGCTTCTTAAGAGGGAGTCCACTGTATATCGACGAGAGCTTTTCAAGAATTATTTGAAATGACGAAATCAAGTTATTAAAAAAAGAAAATAAACGCTCCAACTTTTTCTAAACGTTGGCTTTTTATCATCTAAAGTGACTGGGGCATTAACGCATTACATGAAGGAAATAATCAACTTAAATTATTTATCGTCGGTTAATGGAATTGTCGAATATTGGAATCAAAATTGGTAGTCCCAAAGCGATTTTATTAAACGGCATCTACTGTATTTCAGAATTTAAAATTTTAGGCTTTGAAATATAAATACGTTTATTTTTAATATTAAAAAGGAAACAAAAGTAAAATAAGGCTGAAAAAAATCAAAACACGTTCGCAGTACAAGCACGAAAAAGTAAACTGAAAATACAAATCTCAGGTAGCTATGGCGTGGAGCGTTACAAAATGAAGAATCTTCTTTTGAATAAGTTTGGCAAATACTATGCTTGTAAGTCCTTTAATGCGAGTTCGTTTTTAGAGCGCTTCGTTTACTGTAGGGAAAATTTACGTAAAACTATGCGTATCTATTAAGTTTTTCGCGTCGAGGAATTTAATTATTTTGCGGAAAACGCACGTCGATTTTTATTTAAATTAAAACGTGAACGAAATATAATGTTTGTCGTTCGCCGGAAATGTTTTATTCAAAAAGCGATAAATAAACACGACGACGACCTCCTTTCGTTCTTTATTTTTTTAAACTATCAATCATAATCGCAAAATAAACTAAATTCGAACATAATAATAATTTCGAGTGAATCGAATAAACGGAGTTGAATTAAAATTAATGCTCGAAACTGTCAAACTAATCAACTTGCAAATTTAAATTTATGATCGTCCAATTACGTTTTTGGGGGATGATCGCTGAGGGCTTCGTTTTTAGTTCATTTCTCTTAAGAATTAAAAAGCTTACATCCTCTTCAAGTTTTCCCCTAAATAAACTACCCTAACCCTTGCCCAAAATTTTAGGGCCACCCCTTGAGACAAAATCCTCTAGCATAAATCTCTCGAAATTATTCAAATCCAATTATTCCACTTATCAAAATTATTGGAAGTTATTTTTTTGTTAGCAAATTTCTTATTTTCATTATACACACTTCATAAATATTATTTTTTGTTTAATTTGAATAATTCCAATGATAATTTCAAGTACTTTAAAGGTCTTTGAGGTCGATGCCATTGGTAAAAAATTACATTACCTAAGAATCTTGAGAATTTTCGAAAGATAACTTGTTTTGAAAGTTTTTGTTCGGCAAAAGGGAGAAGGGAATAAATTTCAGGTAAAAAAGACGAATGGATCAAAATTGTTGAACGTTAGAAATGTTAGAATAAAATAATTAAAAGTGCATGTGCGAGGATCTGATTTCTGGATTGGTTGAAGCAACCAGGTGGCCCTTCGACAAAAGCCCTTACAGCTTTATTGTGTCACACAAAAGGTTTAGGATCCTGTTTCCTGCATTACAGACCGGCTTACCTTACCTTATTTTCGCTTTAATAAAGAATAAGATTGTCGGTTCACACGATGGGCATTTACGTCGAATTAATTTCATATCTTCTATCTTATTTGGGATTTGCATAAAACTTAGCTTAAAAAGAATTCTGTTTGATTTTTGCAACTAACGTAAGAACAGAAAAAAATTATTTATAGCTAATAAAAAAAGCATTGGTTACCGTTCAAAGTTTTAAAAAGTTTTAGATTTCCATTTAAGTAAAGGTGAAGTTCTTGTATCAAAAAAAAAAAAATTATTAAAATGTTAACATCAATTTTAACTAAAGGAAAATTTAAATTTTGTTTTTAAAACATTGATTTTATTGAAATTGTACTTCTTTTGACGCGCTGAGAGTAAAAGTTTAGCAGGCAACGGAAGTTGCGCGTGCACAGCTAACGAAAATTTGATAGTTAGCTGTCGAAGAAAATTAAATGAATATTTTTTATAGAAAGTTAACTCATAAAAGGCCCAGACTATGAGCGTGATAGGGGTATGCCTAACGTGACCAATTGTTTTTCTGGTGAAACGGGACGCTTGGTAATTGTGCTTAAAACCGAGTGTGCACATTCGAGCTCAAAGTGGCACATTCCGATCTCGGGAAAATGAAGCGCGCCGCTCCGCGTCGCGCTTTATTTGCTTCCCTCGCTCGGAAATGTGCCACTTTTCGCTCGAATGTGCACATCTTCGTATTTATTAGATTTGTCTATATTAATCTTCTCTTCTTCAATTCAAAAAATGAAAAGCCGAATATTAGATTTATTTTTTGTTTAAAAAAACTTATAGATTCTTTTGAGATTCTGTTTGAGAATAGCCTCCATCACTTCTTTTATCAATCCATTAAAAAGATATAACTTTTTGGAAAATTAGGTTACATTTTTTTAAATGCTCATAATTCCGCGAATAACTGGTCAAATCTTAGTTCTTTTTTCAAAATTTTTGTTTTTAAACGTACTTTTCATAATAAATTAAATAGTTTTTTACAACAATATTACTGAGATTTTTAAGTTTTAGCAATAAATCGTAATTTTTAACAATTTTTCTACTGATTTATTTTCTTAAATTTTTTTGGTAAAAAACTGTTATTTATTTAACAGATTTTAAGTGTAGTCTGATAATGGGCAAACAATGGAATCTATTTTTTTCAAATTTTTAATTTCCATATTGACGTTATTTGTGTTGAAAATTAATAATATTTTTGTCAAGCTCAAAAGTCACGACTATTATTAATTTCTAAAATAAAATATGTATTTTTTAATTGTTTAATGAACGGCGACCGATAATTTTTATTTCAAGACACCGCAACACATCATTAATGTATAATTATTATTTGATTATTTTTAGTCCATATCGGATGGAAAAATCAAGGACCATTTATTTTCTCATACGATTAATTATTTTTTAAATATTCAATTTTACGTTACCACTCGTAATAAGGAGTTGCAGCTAATTTAAAAATCTGCAAACTTTGGAACACATTAGATTAAGCCCGATATGAATTTTTATTTTTAAAAAATTAATAAATTAATAGTATTATAACAGTACTTCTTAAATATATGATTATTTTATCGGATATCGAATAAAGAATAATTAAATAATAATTAATACATTAATGATATATGTATTGTGGTATCTCCAAATAAAAATTAGTAGTTGCAGTTTACTAAATAATTAAGAAATATTTATTTTTAGTTTAAAAAACAATTACTGTTGAGCCTGAAAAAATTATTATTAATAATTTTCAACACTAATAACGAAAAACATAAAACTTGAAAATGCGAAAAATAAATAGACCCCATGGTTTTCCGATTGCTAGACTAAACTTAAAATGTGTTAAATAAATAATAGTTTTTTACAAAAAATTTTGAAGAAAATTGATCAGTAGGTACCTATGTAATACATTGTTAAAAATAACGATTTATTTTTGAAACTTAAAAATCTCATACTAATAGCGTTTTAAAAACTTGTTAAATCTTTTTTATAAAAAGTACGTTTAAACAAAATTTTTGATTTAATAAGAAGTAAATTTTGGCTGATTATTTCAAATAAAAGTAAGGTAATTTTTCAAAAATTTATATCTTTTGAATGGTTTGATTAAATAAATGAATAAAGTCATAGAAGCTAGTCTCAAAGAGCACCAAAAAAGCCAATGTATATTCATTCTTGAAAATTTTTGGAATTCTCATGTTTGTAAATCGTGTAAAAGTGAAATCGTGTAAAACAAGTAGCGTGTAAATAAAGGGTCAGGTGTATTTCATAAAATATAATAGCACATTTTTAAATGGATTAAAATGTATTAAAACAAGAAATTAAATTTTTGTTAAATTTTTTCGTCCCTCTTTCGCACTGGTTCGTTATTGTCTAAGGAGGTGCGCCCTTCAGCTTGAAAATCACTGGTATGGCTAAATACAAAAGCAAGGTACGAAACATAACAAGTAGTTTTATTAAATTTAGTTAGGCAAAGAAGTATAACTTCTAACGCGGGTACATTAGTACACGCAACTTTTTTTTTACTTTGATAGAATACAACTTTATAATTGATCACATTCAAAATACAAAATACAATAACGCTAAACGGTGTATGTTATTTCATTTTCATCTTAAACGAAGCCTTAGTTGCCTATCTGTAAGGCGCGAATTCACCAAAGGCGCATTAAAAAGAAGAGAAAACGTAAATCCCAGAAGAAGCGATCTCTTTATTAAGTTTTAATCTCTGTATTATTTATGGAATAATTCGAGAGTGAATTAAGGGTGTTAATTGGTCGACTTGTTGTTGTTGTTGTTCTTGTTTTGCAGATCTTTAAAGTTTTGTTATCCTTAGCTTTGAGCTTTATGAAGGATTTACTTGCAAATTACTTTTCAAAACTTGAACGCAATTTGCATTTTATATTTTGTTTACTTTTAACAAACCAACGAAGGAATAAATTTGGGGCGAGTTGAACAGAATCGAAGAAAAGAAAATTTAAGTCTCGGCAAAAACTAACGATTTTAGCATATTTCGTGATTTATGAATAAAAAACACACAACATACTTTGAATTTAAACAGATACAGTGTTAGTTGATAGTTAGAAGAAAGTTAATGAAATTGGTTAATTTAGAAACCGCCGTGGGCCGTAGTCTTCTACCTTCTCACCCTCTTTCTGCTTTTATCTCTGAAAATGAAATTATTGTAAGATGAAAGGCAATGACACTGCTTCCTAAATTGCTAAGAAATTTCTAATTGAATTAAGCGATCTCACGATTAGGAGTTCCACCGAATTTTCGAGCGAGTTACTTTTATTTTTACTTTTTTTTGCACGTCTTGAATATGTTCAAGACGTGCAAAAAAAAAGTAAAAGGTATGCCTTATAGAAAAGTTAAGTACTACGTATTCTTTAAATTGAAGTTTCATCTTATGGGAAGTTTTTAAATTTATAGTTTACAAAAGTTTTTAATCACTTTTTAATGCTTTAATATTATTTTATAAGTTACATAGAAAAATTACAAAAAATTTAATATTCTTCGTTTTAAAGAATAATTTGAAAACCATAAAAAGCAATCTAGTCTTGTAATTAAAGTTTAACTTTTTTGTTTCGAGTATTTTACGTTATAAATGTTTATCTCATAAGGTGAACAAGATAAAAGTTTTCAGGATATATCATTTTTCTTTAGATTATGTACCTATGCTATATTTTCTTCAAGCAATTGGAATAATTCGAACAAAGACAATAATTAATAGAAAAAATATCTTCGATTTTTATATCTTTAGAACAAAATGCTTTCACGAATCATACCAACCATTGTTTGCTGATCTAAAGCAGTCTTGGCAACTAATAAATCATAATACAATAACAAAAAGTAAAAAGGTCATGAAAAATGCACAAATAATATTAAATTGAAGAACTTACCTTCCTCTTATATTTCTCAATTTAATTGCTCACGGTTTGAAGGCAGATGATAATGCTTTACGCTAATATTAATTTCAAATACAGCTCCTTGAATTTTGTGTTAAAAAATACACTGACGGGCAAATATTTGTGAGCAGCTTATAGTATTAAATTTTTGAGAAGTTTTCTGTTTTAACTTTATATTAGTCAATTGTAAATCATTATAAATCATTTTGTAGCAAAAATTAAAAATTCAATGATAAATCACAATGCATATTTTGAAAAAGTAATAAATTTACTATTATAAACGAAATTCGATAGTTTATTATTATAATGAATATTGGACTAAAAAATCAAAATAATAGCGGAAAGTTGCCTAAAATGGGGCGATCTTCTATTATGGGGTACTTTTTCTCGAGAACAGTACCTTCCTCTTATATTTCTCAATTTAATTAACGGTTTGAAGGTTGATAATGTTTACGCTAATATTAATTTCAAATACAGCTCCTTATTTTAGTTAAAAATACACTGACGGGCAAATATTTAGCAGCTTATAGTATAAATTTTGAGAAGTTTTCGATTAAATTAATTATATTTAATTATAATTGTGCATTAATCAATGATAATCTTATTGAAGTAAATTTATTTAATGAAAAGCTTTAATTATAGGTAATAAAATATACAATGCAATGGGTCTTTATTAGAGTATTTTGATAAGTTATATAAAATTTGATAAATGGCTATTTGTATTTAAAATTTCATTTATGGATAAAGATTGTATTAGTTAAACATTTATGATTCGTTATTGAATAAAAATTATTTATAAGATTTAAGTAATTTTTGTATTTCAAACTTTATATAAATAAAATTGGCATTTTAAAAATAAATAATATGAAAATCAAAATCAATTTTTTTTAAACTTAATGTTGACATTATTACTAATGATTAAAACATTTTCAAAATTAACAGATATTATTTCGATATAATCATTTATAGCTAATAAAATTTAGCTTTTCATAAACCTAAAGGTTTTGAAAAGCAAAATTATAAAAATTTCTTATTCAAGATTAAAACTGATTAACGAAGATATTATTTAATAAACTTGCTATAATTTAGATCTTAATAATTATAAAACGTTTAAAAGATCTCGATAATATTTACTTAATAAATAATGAAATTGTCAAAAATTTGACGTCACATTGAATGTTTTAGTAAATATCTTATGCCCAACATTACAATTTTGCATCGGTACCACTTTGATTGCTGTTACTACAATTATTATTGCATTTTATGGAATTAAAAGTGGCTGTTTCATTACACTGCAGTCCGGCTATTTCAAAACATATTCTCTCAAGAAACAAAATCTCGAAAATTACTATGAAATCAAAGATTAGTCTACAAAATATATACGTTATTAGAAGGCCTAATATATCTATAAAATTATAGTGTAATCATATATCATTAGTTTTGTACGTATAGGCGTTAGAAAACAAATAAACTGAACTCAAAACCTTACTTTTTGACGACAAAATCTTCAATACGTCGTATCGGCCCTTTATTGACGGTGAACAAATTTGATATCTGGCATGTTGACTTAAATAATAATACATAAACGATTCGTATGAAAACTACCGCGTAATTGATAATGGCTGTTTCAAAACTTGGCTGGTTCATGCCACTTTCCCCCTATATATTTTAGTTTTATTCTTAAAAATTGGAATTTATTGTTATAAGTGCAGTCCTCTTCTTCTTCTTCTTTATCTTCGCCTTTAATGCAATTGTTCCAACTGCTCTCTTATCGGGGTAGACGTGTTCTTAAGGAGTATTCTCTTCTATTATAAACCATTTCCGGAAGGATGTCATAATCACATTGAAGCTTCACGGAAGACCTATTTCCGGTACTTTTCGTCCTGCCTGGTTTCCTTTTAGGTTCACCTATTGCCAAAACTAGCTGCACTATGTGGGTCTGATTTCGACGTTGAACATGTCCATAGCATTTCAATTGAGATTCATCCATAAAATCCTTAATTGATTGAACACTCAATGAACCTCGGATATGTTCATTACGTACATGATCTTTCTTCGTGACACCCACACACCATCGTAGCATTCTCATCTCTGCCACGTGCATCTGTTGATTGTGTTTAGCCAGTCTCGCCCATGTTTTGGCACTGTATGCCAAAGCAGGCCTAAGGGAGCGTTCAAGTATTACGTAACGCAGGGGGTCGACCATCGCGTTATGCAACATTTTTTTTAAATTAAATAAAAAGCTAGGGAATTAAAATTTCCCAAGTTGGCAACCTCTTTCGTTTATGTATTACAGGAAAATGGTCACGTGGTTGTTACGTAACATTTAGGGCTGGGGGAAGTCTGAAAAACGTTGCGTCGCGTTACGTGGGGGTCAAAAATCTTCAAAAATTGCTTTACGTAATACTTGAATGCTCCCTAACGACTGTTTTATAAATCTTGCCTTTTAATCGTATAGGCATCTTTTTGTCGCATAATACACCAGAGCCTGATCTCCACTTCATCCAATCAACATTAATACGATGTTTTACAGCCGAGTCAGCCGTTCCCTTATTATTTATAATAGACCCCAAGTATTTAAACTTATGGGTCATTGGTAGTGGTTCAGCCTCTAAAAATATTGTACGTGCTGGACCAATTTGTTCAGAGAAGTTTACGTACATATTCCGTCTTGGATCTGCTTATTCTTAAACCATTGTCTTCTAAGGTTTCTCTCCAACTTTCTAGCACTTCTTCCAGTTCCATCCAGTTGTCTGCAACGAACACAAGATCGTCTGCATATAAGATACTCCAAGGAAGCTTTTTCATTAAATCACTTGTTAAATAATTAATTATCATGTTAAAAAGTAGAGGACTCAGAACAGATCCTTGATGTACTCCCACATTCACTTGAAAACCACTAGATGTACCAGTGCCGCTCTTAATTTTTGTTTGGGATTGATTATATGTTTCTATAATCGTTTTTACTAATCCTTCGGGAACAGCTTGAGTTCTTAGAGCATTCCAGATCAACTGGCGAGGAAAGCGGTCATAGGCTTTTTCTAAATCCACAAAAACTGCGTGAAAATCTCTTTTCCTATCACGCCTTTTCTCTGTAATTATTCGGACGGCTTGAATTGCATCTATTGTGGATTTTCCTTTACTAAAACCATATTGATCATCATGAATTTCTACCAGGTCCGTAAGCCAATTAAACAGTACGCGTTCCCATATTTTAAGTGTGTGGGTCATTAGTTTTATACAACGATAGTTTCCACAATCTCTGATATCTCCTTTATTCTTAAATATTGGAACCAGAAAGCTTTCACAAAATTGTGACGGAATTGACGCTCCTGCCAATAGTTTATTAAAGAGGCAGCTTAACCATGAACAACCATCTTCTCCACATATTTTCTAAAGTTCTACGGGTATTTCATCTGGTCCAGTTGCGCGTCTGTTTTTCATCTTATATAATGCCTCTTCAACCATTGTTGTCGTAACCTCATTTAAAAGGCCTTCGATAGGATGATGTTGTTGAAATTGTTTATGAGGAAATTCCTCATTCATCAACTGATCAAAATACTCCTTCCAACGGTTTCCAATTGCATCATTATCAGTTAACAACTGTTCCTGTTTGTCATTTATATATTTTACGTACGTTATGTCCTGACTATTTTTATTTCTTTGAGCTGCAATTTTATAGATGTCCTTTTGACTTTCTGGAGTTTCTAGATCTTCATATAACTTCTTTTGGGCATCTTCTTTTGCAATTGCAACTGCTTTCTTTGCCTCTTTCTTTGCATTTTTATATTCTTCATGGTGGATTGGACCTTCATTGTCATTACGATGTTTCCACCAATTTTTAAATGCATCTTTCTTCTTTTTAAGAATATTGTGAACTTCTGCACGCCACCACCATACCTCTTTATCTATTTTCTTGCCTTTCGATACTCCTAGGTATAACTTTGCCTTTTCCACACAAAATTTTTGAAAAGGTTCTCACATTTCTTGAGGACTTTTCTCAGCTGACTCATTTAGGGTTTGGTGTAAATAGCTTGTTACTTCGTTGGTAAATGGATCCATTTTATCTTCCTTTTTCATCTTAAACCATTTAATTTTATCACCTGAGCAGCACACATCCTTAGGTAATGAATTCTTTAATTTGAGTTCCCCTAGTAAAAGCCTGTGTTGACTTGTGAGTGGTATCCCAGGAATTACTTTACAATCTACAAAATTTTTACGATATCCTGTCCGACTCAAAATATAGTCAATCTGCGTTGCAGTATTTGTAGATTGTATTTTATAAGTAATCAGATGTTCGGGTTTCTTTTTGAAGTAGCTATTGATGATTGCAAGTCCATATGCTTGGGCTAGTTGTAAAATTTGTTCGCCTTAATCATTTCGTGCTCCAAATCCATAACCACCATGACGCTCAGCAAAATCTGGTGCAGTTTCACCAATATGACCATTAAGATCACCACCAATAATCAGGTCTTCTTCTAAAAGAATTTGTTGCAGTATTTGTTTAAACTCTTCCCACAATATTTGTTTTTCATGAGTATCTTGTATGTTAACTTGCGGTGCATACACTGAAACTATGTTAATAAATTTTCCTTTTTCAATTGCCAACTTTATTGACATTAATCTATCATTCACTCTTGTGATAGATATTCGTTGGAAAGAATAATTCCTACACCGTCTCGTTTATTCACTTTTCCATTATAAAAGAGTTTGAAACCATTTTCAAGATTTTTGGCCTTAGCACCAGACCATCGTGTTGCTTGCACACATGCCACATCTATATTCCGTTCTTTCATAATGTGTGCCAATTCAGCAGTTTTTCCTGTTAAGGAACCAATGTTCCATGTGCTTATACGAAGTTTTTCTTCACTTCGACGTTTATTACATGAATAACTCTTTTTCATAATTTGGTTATAGTTTTTACAATGCCGACGACCGTCAAACGCACAACTCAATAAATTAAAAAGCTTTGGAACCGCTTAACAAGTGTAAAAAGAAAGAACGCAAAACGAATGTTAAAACTAAACTAAAAGAATAAATAAAAACTTAAATCTTAGTACTTAGTTTTATATCCAGAAACACACGGTAAATTCTGTTGTGGCATAATGTAATAAAGTTGCTGTTAATAGTTAATACAACGTCTTAAAAGAGATCACCAATAACTGACAACTGTCACCGCTAAGGTTTCTAGATTTTTTTCTGCCTCATCATGAGCTCCTAGAATATATATATTCACTTAGTTTTGATTTGGGTTAGGTTAACCTGAAAGCCCCATAAGTCGCACACCTTTCGCCGATTGCACCTAACAATTTCACCATAAGTATGTTTTTCAAAGAGCTATCGAATGGTATTCGTCTTATCGTGCAACTCCATATGCCACATCGTGTCCTTTGCTTGTCAGTGTTACACGTTTAATAGGTCTCAATGTATTTATTATCGTTGTTCTTAGTGTTCTTTCTGTTAGTGTTGTTTTTGATCTTGTTTCCAAAGTAGGTATAAATAAGCACAGGTCTAATGCTGACTTTGTATATCCGGATCGTACTTTTTGCACCCATGTATTTGTTTGGCCATATAATGACTCTAAGGTAGCCCGCGATTCTTGTTGCTTTTTAAACTTTACGAAGAAGATAGATACCCACATTTCGATGCTAAGTTTGCCTAATACGGCGGTATTTATAAGAATTTGTTTCTTAAACGTAAAAGAATAAAAGAGCTTTATTATATTTTATTATACAATCGAATCGTAGGTACAATGCACTATAAACATGAAAAATTACAAATTATTATTTGAAAAATATGTGTGTTTAATTGTCTCTTAAAAATGTACCCCATATTAGGCAACTTTTCTCTAATCACATTGAAGTCAACGAGGCATACCTTCAGTTAAGAATTACATTTTGGTCGATGTTATGCCATTCTTGTAATAGTAACTCTCAGCTCTTGGGCAGTTCTTCGAGCTGGTACTTGCCTTTGATTATAACGTCTCAACTCATCCCAGGCATATTCGATGAGATTCATATCTAGACTAAGGGTAGGTCAATCGAATCTCATCCAGACATTTTGTAACAACTCTAGCTGCGTGAGGCCTTGTATTGTCATACATAAAAATGTCACGCTCGCCCATAGTGATCTTTTACAATATCTGTAAAGTACCTGTGAGCTGTCAGGGTACTATTCCATGTGAAAACGAACCATAACAGACCCACCGCCAATTCAAAGTCGTTTATGAATATAAACTTGAACGTAGTTTACTTCCGATCTTCTCCATATTTGCCGACGTTCGTCCGACCCAGTGCAGCAAAAACGCGACTCATCTGCAAACAATATCTTGGCTCCAGTTCCCATTATTCCATGCCACGTGATTTTGGGCAAAAAATTTGTTGCAATGCTCGAATTGTAGTTATCCTTCTACAAGACAATCTTGCAGCACACAGTCGTCCTCTCGGGGTCTATTTAGTAACATCCACATTTATAATTTTTTGGAATAGATTTTGTAGTACAACATCAGATGCTGTTTTATTCAGACAATTAGCGGACATCAAAAACTAGACATTTTGTTTGGGTGGTGACTCTTTTCGCCCGGTTCTTGATCTTCTGGAAATCAAGTCCCCATAGCCTTCGTACACCTTTTTTACAGCACAGAGTTACTGATAGGTTCTAAAAATGTAAAACAATGCTAACTTCAGAAAAGACACCAAAATGTGTAATTTTAATTAGAATGATTGCACACTATGTTATACGAATCGTAATTCTGTTGATAACACATGATAAATAATTAACAATTAGGTCTTTGAATTTTTTTTTTTTGATAAATGGAAAGATCATATATAAGTTTTATAACAAAACTATTTTTTTTTTTTTCGCAATATTTTAAAAGTTATATCAAAATAAAAATTAATTTTGAATCCAGTACCGAAAACACGCCGACAGCTCCCGAACAAACACGAGCGTGTGTGACGTCATAATGTTAGTTTTCATTCATTGCAGCTTATACAGAAATAATAAATGCAGTGTTTTGATCTATTTAATTTTTTTGTCATAGTTAAATACTCAAGTTTATATTAAAAACGCCGAACCACAAAAGTTATCGTTCTTGTTTTGTACCATTATGTACAAATACTACAAAAACAACTCCTGACAAAATGTTTTTAAATGTTCCCCAAGATGAAAAACGTCGAAATAAATGGTTTCAAGCAGTGCATCGTTATAATCCCAAAACAAAATCGAATTTTTTTTGTTGTGAAGATCATTTCGATGTAAGTATTTTATAACACTATTGTTAGTAATTATTATTTATCCAAGTATACAAATCAAATAAGTAGAATTCAGTAAAAATATATCAACATCAGGAATATTATCAGACTTTGCCTTTATAAATCCTTTATCACACATAGCTAATCGGAATTAACTAACAAATCGTTTTTTAGCAGTAAATTTTCAATATTATTGTCAACTCACGTGTAATAGCCGTAAACGCTGTTCTGTTATTAAACAGCTATAACATTATGACGTCACAAAGATGGTGGCCAATTTTGGCGCGTTTATAGTCACGTGATTTTTTTTTAAATTTTATCAATTTTTAATTGCTTATAATTAATTGAAAAAAATTCTTTTTAAGTATTTTGCATTAAATATCCATATTATTAATAATAAAGTTTTAAAATACATAAAAAAAATCAATAATTTTTTTTTTCAAATACCTAATTCTCGAAAAACACACAATTACTAAGTGTTTGTTAGTATTTACAAATGGCCACTATAAACTGAAAACAAAAAATTCCACAAAGATATCATAATTATAAGTTGATTTCAATTTTCTGCATGCTCAAACCATGGGGGTACACAGCTTCTGCTTTAAGAGCGGTGGAGGGTGGGACACATCAAAAACACCCTGTAGGTAAATATTGCAACATAAATACACATGTGCATTTATTAAATAAAGTACCTAAGTAATTAATTAAGTACTTTTTTCAAAAGCAATCTTTGTGGATTTTCTGCAAAAACATAACAATACTTAGTCATAGGCTAAATGCTTGGTAAGCAGGATAGGCACAGGACTGATACGCACTTGGCCTAATGCCTTTAACTTGTTATCTTCGTCTAATTTTAACGGTATTTTTTACAAATAATAGAATAATTTAATATCATATTAATTTTTATTAAAAATTTTGTTCGTTTTTATCAGAGTTTTTCTATAATAAAAATTAAGGAAACAACTTTAACCGCATTCCACCCAAAAAACTGTTTCATATATCAAACTATCTACAATGCTTTTAATTGTAAACGCTCACCCTCTTTTTTATAATTTTTTTCTCCTTTCTCGAGTCTCAGAAGTAGCACGTACCTAAACAGAAAAAGAGAAGCTTTCGATATAAATCGGCAACAGTGGATGCAAGACATTATCCTTGGATGCAATGCACGTCGAAGGATAATAGTTTCTTGAGCGAATTTATGTTCGAGGAAAGGAAAACAATATTTTCTTGTTTATATTATACGAAAAAGTGGGTGAAGTATGTTCTTTATTGGTTTTTCTACTTTTTTTGTATAGAATTACTTTAGCTTGTACAAATATTGGAAATTCGTTCCGTTCCTTGTTATATTTATTTCTTTTACGAAATCAACGTATAAACAACAATTAATTAAGAGGAAACATATTTTGTTCGTTCATTTACTTCGCGCTGAGGTTTGTGTATCATATTTGTTTTTAAATTCAATTAAAAAAAAATTATTAATAATAATTTTGTTTGCGCTCGAATTACAATGGGTATTGTTTTTACATTTTATGTAAGTACAATGCAATTAAAAAAAAATAAATCTACAACTGGATTTTGGATTTAATTAATCTTTTATAAATGTTTAGAGTAATTATTATTTCAACTTTATTTCATGTTTTATTGAAGTTATACTTCTTTTGGCGCGTTGAGAGTAAAATTTAAGCAGGCAATTTTAAAGTAATTGTCTAAAAGCAATAAATCAAAGATTTGGAGTTTCTGGGATAAATCCAGTCTTGTAATTTTGAATTTAAAATGTTTAGAAGGTAAATTAATTATGGCAAATTGCTCTTAAAACCGAGTGTGCACTTTCTAGCTCAAAGTGTCACATTCCGAACTCGGGAAAATGAAGCGCGCCGCTCCGCGTCGCGTTTCATTTCGTTCCCTCGCTCAGAAATGTACCACTCTCCGTTTGAATGTACACATCCTCGTATTTACTTATTGAATTTGTTTACATTAATTTTTGGATTTGAAAAGAAAAAGGTAATATACACAAATAAAACGACATATGTGCATATTGGAGCAAAAATTGCACATTTTCTCAACATAAAATTGCACACTTGGTTTCCAACTAAAATGAATACACCTTTCCCTCAATTTACACGCTACTTCTTTTACACCATTTTGTTTTTACATGGTTTACAAAAATGAAATCTATTTAAAATATTGTACCGAACACGAGAGATTAAAGTAATCACGCCCTCGAGAAACATATATTTCACATTACCTTTAATTCTGGTATCGCTAAACATGAGAATAATCGTCATTTTTATAGAAGCACTGATACCGATAGCGAGACACACATATAAGCGCAACCAACTTCCGTAATAATCAGTTTAAGATTAACTTTAGTTTTGTTTAGTTCGGTGCTCTCAACTCGGCTGGCCCACTGAAACTCAAGGTAATCTCTAAGGTGCGGTGAAGATAAATTTGTAAATAAATAAACATTATAAATAAATACGAATGTAAATCAATTAGTTTAATACATTAAAACTGGAAGCAAATTAGTTAGTAAATTAAATAATTATTAAGTAAATGTAGTAGTATTTAAATTATTGGTGTAGGTAAATTTGATAATTTTTTTGTAATTGTTATTAAAATAAGTAACCAAACTATTAATACTTTCAACCCTAGTTTGAACCCGAGTGAACTCGTTACAATATATTTTTTTTACTATTCAATTTTTAGTTATTCATTGGATAACACCTATATTATAGCGACAAAAAGAATTCTTTCTATTTTTATACAGACAAAAAAATAGTTTGTCTAAAATACTTTTGCATTTCTTTTACAGTCAAGACAGGTTTCTCAGAAAACTGCAAATCGAAAAAAAGTAAAATGTGCATAATTCAGTTATTTATTTCAAAGTAAAATAATAGTAAATAATACATATGCATTCGGATTCACGAAAGTATGAATGCACACTATCAATATTTTATTTAATTATACACTCGGCCTCAAATAAATTGGGCCCTGCGTCATAGTTTAAAAAGGTACAAATTTAATTCAGAATTTTTATTTAAATGAGTGTCTTAAAATATCTACATTATTTTGAGGTAACTCTGACTCTTTCTCTCTGTCTCTCTCTCTCTCTCTCTCTCTCTCTCTCTCTCTCATTTTCTTTTTACAACAATTTGAAATAATGTATTAAAAATCTAATAAAATTTAACCTTAAAATAAAACTTTGTAAACATTTACAATCACTACGTAACTCAAAAATGTTGTAGGTTTATAATTTAGTACAAGTAACGGTATACTAATTTTTCTGATTTTTAATAATAACTGATCAATTTATGCATATTTTGCTTTGTTTTAGATTTTTATGGTTTCCCATATGAAATATTGTAATTTGGATTTACATGGTTTTCTCCAGAACCTATCTAGCGCGAAAATCGGAAAATAGGTGTAGTGAGAGGAAACACCCAGTTTAGATTTTTTTAAGGGAGGCACAGTAACCTATAATTTGGAAACCAGAGGTCTAGCTATACAGAAACGCATGATACACAACATTACCTATATTAAATTTAGTTACCCCAAAGATGTATTACCTCTAATGCGCGTACATAAGCACACGCACCGGTTTATAAATGGATATCGTATCTATGTAATTCATTTTGTATACAAAAAAATATTTTGGTGTTAGAAAAATATTAAGATATAAAATTGTAGAATCCAAAGCCTTTTATTGGCAACCATTTAAATTTTTAATAAGTTTATGCAGAACTTAATTGCTTTACAAATTGTCTTTTAACTCTGCTCTAGTTTGCATACGTTTTTCATTCTTTCGACAAGAAAAACCCGAAAATCAGTCGCGGAAAGTGCTTTCTATTTTGTGCAGAGAGCTAGAGGAAAGATTTAGAGACGATAAAGCCCGCAAGTGCACATTTAACTGTCTTGTTTTCAGACATATGTAACTTTGTTTAACAACTAAACTCGTATTTCTTTCTAACAACTGTTGTCTTAATTATTTTAAACTACTTTCAACGCGACGAAGAAATTAACGTGCATTTTTATTTCTTTTCGCGTTTCTTTTTTGAGTATTTAAAATGCGAAACGTTACCACCTTTCCCTCAGACCCTACGCACTTTTGTAATATCTGCAAAAGTAATCCTAGAAAGGACGCAATTTAAATGCAAAACGTGTCTGCAAACTAACATTTAACAAAAACTTTCTTAATTCGACATCGCCATCGCAAATGTTGGGATTTTGTTTACAAGAAAGCAAATTTTTGCTGTATAAATTGTGAAGGAAGTCACGAGAAGACAACATTGGCTTTCTATAGCGAAAATATGTTTCAGCAAAAGGAAAGATATACAGTAACCTACCCCTTTCTTTTCTCTATTTTCTCTTTTTCTCCCCTTCTCGGTGGTTGTTTCTGCAATGAATGTATTTTCAGGTTTCAGGAAGATGGATGATTGCCGTACGTGCTTTGATTATTTTATTTCTGGACGTCGCCGATTCTTTTTACAAGGACGAAACGGTTTCAAAAGCTAAATCAAATAAAAAGCAGCTCCTAATTTTTAACAGGCGATCTTAAATTGCATTTTATGCTCACATATTTTAAAAATATTTTGCGATTTGAAATGCTAAGGAAAATGTGAGGCACGAAAATGATTATTACTCAATATTCCCACTGGTCTATACCACTTCTTAAAATTTTTAGCTGTTAACATATTTATTGTTTTTATTTTTCGATATTTTATTGTTAATTAGGCAGAGTTTGGATTTAAACACTATAATCTTCACTAATTTTAACAGCGTCACTACCACTAACCCGATTACCAACACGAGTTGAGGCTTCCGGATGGATGCCCATGTTTCGCAAATGGTTCAGTTTGCATCTTCAGGGCCGAATGCTCTGATGCTGAACCATCCTTGGATCAGGGATGCCTTATATACCCGGGTTTTTAACTTGTGGTCTATGGATCCTTGAGGGGTCCATGTTATGAGTGACGGACGTTCATGGCTAGCCTCCCTAACATCATTTACTAAGATAATATTTAACCCAATAATTTGTAGTACTGTGCGTGGTCTGTTCCTTTTTACTTACTAACAAAAGTTATTGTTATCCCCCAGACTACAGTCTTACCTAGTAAAAAGTTCTTTTAAATTGCCTTCTTTTTTTTCCCTAGAATTCTATTAGAAAAAGGTCCGTGGGTTTATCGAAATTTTGAAAAGGGCCCGCGACTACAAAAAAGTTAAGTAAACTGGTTATATACCTATGCCATGGCATGTCATAATGTACACAAGGTTATTCAACCATAACATCAAAATAATCAAAAATTTCAGGAAAATGGAACGCGATGGCTCCCAGCCGCGTTTTCAATTGCTTTCCTCGCTCGGAAATGGGCCGCATCTCGTTCTTTATTCGCGTTTATTGAATTTCGTTTAAATTGAAGAAAACTTTCTTTTAATTGGAACCTTCGGTTTTAATTATTTTCGAAAAACTAAAAACCAAAGAAAAACAATAATTTACTTTAGAACTTAAAATACATAAGATAAAGTTTTTGTTAATCTTCGATTGGGAGTGAGTAAAAAGATAACAATATCACATGTACACAACTGAGGCATATGTATTCAACAAATTAATATTCAATAACATTTCCAATTTAAACCATGTCAGGGTCGGTAAAAATATTTAAAATTGTTTTAACAAGTGTTAGTGAACTTTTTTGTTAATAATTAATTTAATGAACAAGTTCGACCATTCTTAAATATTTACAAGAAACTACACGAAAATTACTTTGAGATAAAATTTGTAGATATCAATATTTTTTACAAAAAAATTTTAATTACTTTTTAATAAAATTATAGCGACAAACCTGAGTAAAATTTGAACTAATATTGTAACGAGTTCACGAGAGTTCGAACTAGGGTTGTGAATATTTATAGTCGGCCACTTATTTTAATAACAATTACAATTTATTTAACAAAAGAATTAACAAATTGACTATCACCAATAACTTAAATACTAGCACATTTACTTAATAATTACTTAATTTACTTACAGTTCTAATGCACTAAACTAATTGGTTTACACTTGTATAATTATTTACAATGTATTTATCTACACAGCGCGATAGAGATTACCTCGAGTCTCACCAGGCACCAGCTGAGTTAGAACGTTGAACTGAACGAACAAAAATAATCTTAAAACTGACTATTACGGGAGTCGGCTACGCTTATATGTGTGTCGTCTTATCAATTATCGGGCTTCTAAAAAAGTGAAGATTATTCTCATCTTTTGCGATAATTCAAGGTAATGTAGATAGAAAAATCTCGGGTGCGTGTGTTATAGACTAATGTATCTCATTCGCTTACATTAATTTCGCATTCGATTTAGTTAATCTATCGCGGCCGCTATATTCATTCATCGCGTTTGCTACAATATCTTAAAATTTTTTATTTAAAATGTAAATCATTATTTAAACACCTAATTATCGATGCCGAAGATTTAATTACCAAGAAATAAAAAAAAATAAATATAAAAATATGGTATTTCTTTTACAAACAAAAATTACGTATAACAATGAGCTACATAATTATTACTAAAATTTCAGAAAAAAGTTTAATTTTTCCGATTGAGACAAGCAATTGCCATTGGACTGTGAGCGACTTGCATCGAGATACTGCCGTAGATCAGAAAAGTGTCTCTTTTCGCTCAAATTCTTCTTTATTATTTAGTAATCAACATACCAATTAAATTTAAACTAAAGCAAAATAATTGAAATCCAATTTATCAATAATGTTTGATCGACTTTTTAAATAGCAACTACGTTGTCCCTTTCAAAGATTCAAAGTGTGTTCGCTACAGAAATTGGACCGTTCTCGTGTAGGTAATAAAAAAAGTTGGCAAAGACGTTGTCTTTTACGATCGATGTCACCAGTAGTTGTCAAAATGAAATTTTAAAGTTTAATTTGGCGTGCTCCTCTGCTTTCGTAAATAAAACCAACTTTCTGCTCTCTTCACAATTATCCAACGGTATCCCATGGTTTTTTGATCTCCATCCACGAATTCGTTAAATTTTTCTTAATTTCTCGGAAAGCACGAAGATGAAGTGCAGAGGCAAAAAAACGGGTAGCGTTTTCGCCGTCGAATTTTCATTAGGAAATTAGCAATCGGAGACGCGAATTGTTTACAAATTTATTATTAAAACGAACTTCTGGGAGGGTTCCAAACAAAAACGAGACAAATCCGTGCCTGGGGCGATAACAATGCAGGTTGTAAGACAGGCAGTGCACGTATAACTTTAATTGTATCACGCGCTGCCGAAGGGGGTCAGGGGGGGTGTCTTGAATATTAATTACAACACTGCCAAGATTTCTTACGTTCAATTTTCTAAAGCCTCCTATCTTTTGCTAAGAGAAATTTAATCTCGGAGGAAAGCGAGGCAACCGCAGTCCGGTTCTGTTGGACTTGCAAAATTTAAGGGATGGTTTTTTTCCTGTCGTAAGATACGTTAGTTAAGTTCGATGAATCACTGAGACGGAATCGAGAGCATTTATGTATCGGAAGTGCACGTAGTAAATCCGTACTCCGGTGTCCGGGGAGTCCCGGGCACCGGAAATGAATCGTTAGCCTCAGGACACCATCGGAACGCGCTTTAAATTGCTCTCCCTCCAGCCACCCCTATGCTTTTACCGCAAAACAGATTGCCTTTTACTTAAGCGAGCGTCCAAGTTTAAATTATCGATAAATATCGAGTTCTGAGGTGCTTATGATTTTTATAACTAGTACGAGGGTTGCTTTTATAAGCGAACAGAAACGTTAAAGTTTTTACGCTTTGAAAGCTAGGAGAGATGTTGAATTTTAATTTAGAAAGTTGGTGAGGCTTGCCGGCTTCGGGGGGCGGCAGTGATGGTGGAAAGGAATTGCCTAACTATTAGCTAAGGTATTATTGGTTTTACAACCCCCACTGGAAATTGTTTTGCATAGGAAAATAATGATATTCAAATATAATTAATTCCGATTGTGGCAGTGAGTGAATTTTAATCGAGTTATGAAATCTCTTTCGCGCCCCCGGTAATTAACTGCCGCATTACGGAAAAATCTTTAACTTTGTTTTTCTTTGCCCTCTCTCCTTCGCCGCCCTATAACCACCTCTTTTCTTCCCGAATTATTATTATATTCCGAAAGTTTTACAAATAATTTCGCTTCAATTATAATTGTATTAAAATTAATAAATGGAACTTCCTTTGATCGAGAATGAATAGCGGAATTTCCGTCGGTTTTAATAACGTTCAAAGTCGACTTTTATAAATTTTAGAAGTTTCTTTTTTTTTGTATTCTTTGCGCTCCCTTCGTTTCCAGGTTTGATTTATTAAAAAAGAGAAGAAAAACTAAAAAAATTCGACGTAGCTTTCTCGACAAACAAGCGATAATAATTTTTTTATTTCACCTAGAAAGTCCAAAAAAAATAATAAATAGGAAGCACTTTTCTTTGTTTCGATTAAGTGTCCTTAAGAATTAAGATAAAAGACAATGGCGAAAAGCTATCTCTTGTATTATTAATGAATTTTGTCCGAGTGTATTTCTTTTTTGTACGTCCGTGTGTATTTTGGGTTGTTTTTCAAAGCGGCCATTGTTCGAAAAATGATGGACATTTATCGAGATACACTTTCTTTGTTTTTTTCTTTTATTTTTTGAACGAGTAGTGCTGCATTGATGAGAAAAAAGCTTTCGCTTTTCATTTCTCAACATACATGCAGGGCGTCCACATTCCACTTTTCTTAAACGCGACGTTATGATAGGTTTAGGCGTCGATGTTGCGCATAAATATCTCGAAAACGAAACAAATAGCAAAAAAAGAACATAATTACAAGCCTCTTGAATGCAATACAAGAGAGAACATTTATATAAACGCAAAATTACATGGACCACCCTTAGGGAAAGCGTATCTCCGGTGAAAGAGCGATGATGTTATTTCCGAAAGCCAGCGTCCCTTTTCCACTCACTGTCCTACATTCTAGAATAAAAAATACATGTTACCTTTAAAAAAAAAACAACCCCCAAAACCGATTACTAAAAAGTGTACGCCGTGCTCGCTAAAACTGATTAGAGATTAGAAAGCTGGGGGAAGGCGAAACGATCATTTGTCATCCCTTTATTTTAGGTTTCTTCCTTCATTTTTAGATCAGGGACCATGTGGACTTTATTTCCGCGCTTGTAATAGACGGTTTATCAGAAGTTGATAAAAGCATTGCGAAAGGGGTACGTAATTTAACATTTGTTATATTTCAATTCGAGTAATTCTTAAGTTAATATTTTTATTTCAAAATCACGTGGTGAAATTTGTTTGACTCAAATTATTTATAACAATTGATTCATTTGACCAATTTATATTTTTTAGAGCCCAAAATTGCGAAAGGTTTGCCTAAAATTTTTGATATAGTGAATCACTACATCAAAACGAAAAATCATTAATTCAACAAAATTGAAAATAGTGGTAACGGACTCTGAAGACATTAGTAGCAAGGAAGAACAATCAGCTAAACCAGCTTTAATTAATGGTACTTCTAAAAAACCAGCACCTGGTTTAAAACAAGCAGAATCTGGCTCAGAAGAAAGTTCATGCGAAGAAAATATGCCGCGAAGTGGATAACTTCTAGTTTTAATTATAGAACTTTTAAAAAACAGAATAACAAAATTTAAATTAAACTTTCCACACATTAAAATTCGTTGGCATTATATTTATAGGTATACAATTTACAAAAAATGCACGTCAAATTAATTTGTTTTTGAAATAATAAACACCTTTTCGTTACCATTAAAACTATTGTTTGCTTTAACAAAATTGCTATATGGGCTCTCCGGAAGCTCTTTTCGGCAAGCTTTAAGCAAATTACGAAGACAAAGTGTAAATTTAAAAATGACATCTTAAATTCGTTGATGTTTTTATTAAACCGAAATTAACGTTTGAAAAATGGGAATTATAACCGGAATGATCGTGAAGCTCCAAGGATTCCGGTCGTGTATAAAACGAGGGCCTTTCAATTCGTTTTTGGAACAATAAAAGTAAAAATCAAAAAATTTTATTCGTTATAGAAGAGGTATTAAATCTTTTAATTTTCTATAAACTGTATTAATTGTGTTTACATTATAAAATGCTAATTTACCACTTCTTGGTCTAATAAAACGATCAATACTACTGGACAATTCTTTGATGTAAAGAAATTTAAAGTATATTGTTACTTGTTGGACATCTTTTTTGTTACCTACTAATTTATAATTATTTAGAAAACGATTAATGAGTGTTAAAGGATTATCATCATCATCATTTACAGCGTTTCTAGATTCCATCTCTGGATATACGCCTCCCCAATTTGACGCCATTTTTTGCGATCGCTGGTTAATCCCATCCATTGTGTTCCGGCTATCTTTCCTATGTCGTCTCTCCATCTGGTTCTAGGTCTACCTCTACTTCTTCTCCCTGTTCTTGGCCTGCATTCGGTTACCTTCCTCCTCCATCTGTTGTCTTCTCTTTTCACAACGTGACCCGCCTATTGCCATTTCAGGTTTGCAATTCGATTTGCTACATCTTCGACTTTGGTTTTATTTCGTATCCAGTGATTAGTTTTTCTATCCTGTAGCTGAATTCCAAGCATTGATCTTTCCATTGCTCTCTGGGTCACCTTCATCTTTCTTATTATTGTCTCAGTAAGGGGCCACATCTCGGTTGCGTATGTGAGCGTTGGGAGGACGCACTGGTTGAATACTTTTGTTTTGAGGTATTGTGGATATACATTAGATTTAAACACGTTTCTTAGTTTTCCGTATGCCGCCCACCCCAGTTTAATTCTTTGATTCATTTCTGCTGCTTTCGTGTCTGACGTAAAAGTCAGTTTTTGTCCGAGATATATATACTCTTCTACTACCTCTAGTAGGTTGTCATTTGAATGGGTGGTACATTTTCTCTATTGGACATAATTTTTGTTTTTGCGATGTTCATTTTTAGCCCGACCGCTTGCGCTGCCTTCTCCACATCTATTAACATTGCTTCCAGGTCTTCAATATTGTCTGTTAAAAGGACAATGTCGTCGGCAAAACGTAGGTTATTCAGGTATTCGCCATTGATGTTGATGCCTTTCTCGTCCCAATTAAGAGTTTTGAATATATCCTCTAGGAGGTTGGTGAACAATTTAGGCGAGATCGTGTCGTCTGGTCTGATGCCACGTTTAACTTTCACCGGTTTTGTCTTTTTGAACGTTTGTATCGTTATAGTTGCATTATTGTATATGTTCTTGATTAATTGGATGTATCGATAGTCGATTCTGCATCTTTTTAACGCATTGGTAAGTGCCCAGGTTTCCACTGTATCGAACGCTTTCTCGAAATCAATAAATGCGAGGTATAGGGATTGATTATATTCATATGATTTTTCCATAATCTGTCTCACAGTGTGGATATGATCCACAGTACTAAACCCTTTTCTAAAACCCGCCTGTTCCAAAGATTGGAATGCGTCCAGACGGTTTGTTATTCTGTTTGTTATTACTTTTGTTAGTAATTTGTATACATGTGATAACAGTGAGATCGGGCGGTAGTTTTTTAAGTCTTTTCTATTGCCTTTTTTATGTATTAAAATCACATTTGCGCATTTCCATGCTTCAGGTGTTACCTCTCCGTCTAGGCATTTATTAAATAATGTCACTATACGATTTATCAGTGTTTCTTTCTTATTTTTATTAGTTCTATTCCTATACCATCCGGTCCTGCGGCTTTATTATTTTTTATGTCTTTTAGTGCTATTTTTATTTCTTCGTTGTTAATTGGTGGTATATCTTCAGTATAGTGCTTGTTTAGTGTTGCTCTTTTGTCATTGGGACTTACTGGTGCTTCTTCAACCTTTGTAGAGTATAGATCTTCATAAAATTTCTCTATGTATTTCAGTATGTCTTCACGTTTATGTAATATGGTTCCATTCTCATCTACTATACTTATAATTTCTCTTTTTCCTTCTGCGATATTTTCCTAAATACTCTTGGGCCTTTATTTTCTTCGATAGTTTTAGTTATAATTCTTTCGTTGTATTCTCGTATGTCATTTCTTACTTGTCTTCTAATACTCTTGTTTATTTCTTTCAGTTCTTTTTTTGCCATATTTGCTTTATTTTTGTTTCTTTTGGCTATTAACTTTTTTGTATTTTCGTTGAGTTTTGATGTTGTGTTTCTTCTTTCTGTTTCTTTGTATATCTTGTTAGCGGCATCTGTCATGCTATTGGTTATATTTTTGTAAAGTTCTTCGATATTTGCGGTTTCGCTAATTGTTCTGTTTGCGAGATTGGCCTCTATGGTATTTTTATAGTTTTTTTTGTTTCCATGCCTCTGCCATGTCTATTTGTGCTTTTCTGCTTTTAATTAGATTCCTTCTGGCTAGTTTTGTATTTAGTATTATCCGGACTCGTACCATTCTATGGTCGCTGATATTAATTCTGTTGAAGACTGTTACATCCTGTACTATCGTTTTATTATCTGTGATAATGAAATCTATTTCATTTTTTGTTATTCCGTTCGGACTCCTCCACGTCTATTTTCTTTTATGTTTTTTGTTATAAAACGTGTTCGTGGATCTTAATTGTTGTTCTTCTAGAAAATTTATTAGTGTTTGTCCTCTTTCATTTCGCGTTCCTATTCCATGTTTTCCAACGCAGGTCTCTCCTCTTTGCTGTCTTCCTAACTTTGCATTTAAAATCACCCAGTATCATTATATAATATGTTTTGTTTTCACTGATTGTCTGTGAAGTGGGCCATTAAAAATCAACTAGTTGATTTTTATATCATCTTTTGCATATTGTTGAAGGTTTATATGTCAAAATTAATGTTTTCAAATATTTTTGAAACATTTTCAATTTTGTAAAAATTATAAGCAAATTAGTTTTAAGGCACCTTTTTTTTTCAAATGATGAAAATTTAACAAACTTTAATAAAAACTACAACAATAGTAAAGTATTAAAATGGTGTACTCATGTTATGAAAAAAAATTCTTTATAAAAAATTAATTTTGCAATAAACAATTGAAAATTTATTAAACTTTTCATAATTTTTTGTTTTGGTTTTATTCATTAATTGATTAGCTAATGATCAACGCAAAAAAATGTGCTTTTCATTAGGAAAAAAGCTATGAATTTTTACACATTTTTCTCTAAGCTCTGTCACAGTGTTACGCGTGTCCGCTCTACTACTTTGTGGAAATTTCGGATAGTCGTCATCTTGTTTCTAATTGTTTTAGTTTAATTTTATTGTATTATATAAAATGCACATTTATGACCCTTTCAAATAAAGTAACAACCATTTAAATACCTGTTCGGATGGGTACTGATCAAAAGTTATACAATAAAAAAATAAATAGTGGTGGTTTAGTATTTCTGGCACTACAAAATCATCTACAATTTTTTTTTTTTAATTAAAAATCATCCGGCACACTTTTTAATTCAAAGGTCTTTGTGGTATAAGAAAAAATGGTCTCCAATTCTTTTCAAACTTGGTGTAATTATAGTGTTACATAAGCAAAATATAGGTACACACAAAAAAACTTTTAAAAATATTTTGAGATAAAAAAAGTAGGTAGAGGTACTAGTTATTTTTTGAACAAAATGTGAAAAATGATATTTCCAATAGTTTAAGCTTGTTGATGTTTGGAAATAATTATTAATCAATTCAGTGAATGAAATACTCAATAATTTAATTACCTAGTTGCTTTCATCAGCAGGTGAAAACTGCAACATTCGGAAATCACCAAGGTGGAAATTATAATCTTAAAATTGACCTTTGGCAAACGGTTACCAAACTTTTCAAACTTTAATAGCAAACTATTTATCCAATCCTATCAAAATCACTCTTAAAATGTTTGGTAACCGTTTGCCAAAATGGTCAATTTTGAGATTATAATTTCCACCTTGGTGATTTCAATTGAAGATACAATTTTTCTGATCTAACTTCTATTCTCATCGACGCACCACTCCTTACTGACAATCACAGTGAAAGAATTTTCCAGATATCATATCACTTAGCATTCAAATGTTATTATAACTCGAATGAAATTCACATATAGGTTATTGTCATGTTGTTAAATTAACAAAATATTTGTCTGATTGATTCATCACATGATGCTCTATCATTGAGCCGAAACTGAGCTGGATCGATTACTTGTTATTCTTATGCCGCAAAGTCCTTTGTTGATTTCATATGGAATAACCCAATAGTATTTTTTTGTATTTAAATCTAACGAGAATTATATTTTATAACCATGGTTACGTAATAAACTATTGTTTACAACAGAGTTTTTCAAGCTTTTCCATTTGACCGAACCACTTTTACTCAAAAAAAATATATATTTGCGGGACCCTGATTGTAGAGGTATTTAAACCAAGAATACGAATTATACAGTTTTGCTAAAATTTCCGCGACCCCCTGGTATAGTAATACGACCCCAAATGAGGTCACGACCCACAGTTTGAGAATGCCTGGATTATAGAATAAAAACTTTGTTTTTGATGATTTCCTTTATGGATATTTTCCGGATTACTCCTTTTGAAAATTTCGGTTGTATAGCTCGGCGGACATTTCATGTTGTCGGTTTGTTTCGAAACGCGATTAGAATTGAATATTAATGTTGGAGAAAGTGTTAAATTATGATGAAAGATGTTTAGTATGGCATGACGGAGCATTTATCAGTGTCGTCGTTGCCGCCGCCAACGGTCTCATTATTCAGGAAAAGCATCACCAAAACCAACCCCCCTGGAGTCTTCATTGTATTACCTGAGGACTTCGCTCTTTGCTATGTTACAACCCCTAAAAGTAATATACTGTTACAAACTCGTGCACACGTAATTTAGAACGCGTTCCTCTTATTTATCATTTCCTTCTTCTTTCTCCTCCCGCTTCCCCGACAAAAGCGAAAATTTTTAACCATTTTCAATCAATAAGCATCCTTTCGTTCCACATTTTTTTTTTTTCAATAACAGAACACAATATAAAGATCTAAATTTATGAAAGAAAGACAGAAACCACTTCTTTCACAATGACCTAACTTTTCGAAACGGAAACGGAAGGATTGGTAGAAAAAGTTTACTATAATGGGTATCGAGGAGAAAATCGCGATTTTCATCATTCATAAGCGTTCGTTTTTTTTTGTGGTTTCGTATCACACACGTATTGATCTTTAGTTGAGAAGAAGTGAAAAGGAATCCCACAAAAAGAAACTGTTTTCGGATTCCGGGAGCTTTTCGGGGGTGCGCGCCTTCTAACTCTTATAAATAAAGTGGAAGCCGCTCGTCGCCTTTATAGTTATTTCTTGAGATTTTTTTTATCTCGCGAATTTTCCCCTCATAGCCTTTTCATTGTGATTTTGCTCGTTTTATATATATAGTTGGCGTTGAGAGTCTATTCTTTTCCGGATTTCCACAAGTTTCGCCGTCGGAAAATCCTTTAGTCTAGTCCACACTTAAAATTATCCTCTTCTTTTTTCTTTTTCATATTTTTCACTTAGAGCGATAATGACGGAATGCTATTTATAATCGAGCGAGATAACAAAAACACATTTTTTTCTTGAAGATGCCCCAAGTTATACTAATAGTTTTATTAGATATCCAGAAAGGGGTTGTTTATAACGGAAACTGTCATAATCAAATCCAACTATATTTACGGTAAAATGTATCTTAATTTTTTCGTTGACTCTTCGTAAGTGTTGGAGATATTTTTATTGGGCACAAATCGAGTTAGGGAACGTGGACGAAGTTTGCTCGAAAACAAAGTAAGAAGTAAAAGAAAATATGATTGTTTCTAAAGAAGTAACTTCGCGGCGAAGTTATTTAATGACCCCATACGTCTTCTCGGATTTTTCAGATTGAATTCGAGTCGAGTTGTTTATTACGTCTTCTTTTTTTTTGCGTGCAAAATTCTCTTCAAGCAAAATAGTTTTGTAGTTGGCGGGAATTCTTGGAAAACTTAACCTATTGTATATGCAACAATTTTCTGCTTAAGTGGAAATTCGAGTGTGACGAGATGAAATGAGTTGCGGAGAGTAGCCGCAAGAAATTTCGAAAACAAATGAATAGCTGGAGGACATTAAAAGGGAAGAGAGTTTTAAGCGCTGCAAAGCAAATTTCTGATAAACTTTTCTTGTAGGAGATATATAAGTCTATATATAAGTATATATAGATACAGGGTGATTTCTTTAAATTGACAGCATTTTTAATTGGGAGCCAAACTAATTTATGTTTATGTTAGTCGAATAGTTCGAATAGGAATAGTCAATATGATATTAATAATTTTAAAAAACCTGTAGGTGTATGTACTTACTATATAGATCCACGATTCGAAATTATATGAACTAATTTAATAGATAATAGATTGAATCAATAAACGTCAAGTTATTTTTCAAGTACATTCTTTTAAAAAGTTTCAAATTATTCCATCTGTTGCTATTAGTCGTGGTTGTTTGTGTTATTCATTTTTGTGTTATTTATATTTGAGTTTTATTGTTTATAAAAAAGTTTTTTTAATAGATATCCATAGCGCTATTTAATAAATCATTATGCCTCGTAAAATTTAATATATTTGGTAAGTACTTTTTAGGTTAGAACTCACTTTTATTTTTTAATTTTACATTTTTTTGCCAATATTAAAATAATCATCAACTCTTAATTTGTAAATATTAAACTAATATATTATTATTATATTGTAAAGTATTATATTAAAGTAGTTTTTGCATAATATTTGTTAAATAACCTAACTGAGCGGAATTAAAAGACGTCTGTCACTATAAAAATTTGAACAATTAAATTTAATTGATTATATTTTATTAATAGTTCAAGCGGTGACCGTTAAAAGGGTGGTGAACCAGAATAAGTACAAAAATAGATTTTATTATTTTTTAGATATTACCTATAGGGGTAAATAGTACAGTTGTTGGCCAGTCGACAATGATTGGCCATATTTAGAAAATTATTTAATAATAAATCTATATTTCCTAATATATATTTTCTAATAAATGGTTCGTTTTTTTTTTGCTAATTTATTATATCTTATTTTAATTAGAAAATATTGACCAATCACTGTAAATTCACTGGTCAATTACTATATTTATATGGCCAATAACTATGTTTTTTATTAAAAGGGCCAATCACTGTACTGTTTACCCCTATATATAATAAACCAACGGCGATCAGTAATTTATCCAATTGTTTTTGTTTAAATAAATTTTATTTCTAATTTCTTAATCGTGGTCTGGCAGAATTTTGGTCAAGTATTAATGTACCAGACTAATTCTTTTCAAAAGAGGGATAAAAAACTAAAATTTTGACATATAATTTTTTCTTATACCTTGTATAGAAAATTTATCATTGCAATAAATATTTTGACAAACAGTTGTGTCAAGAATAGGAATGTCAGACTTAAATTTTTATATTCTACTGATCAAAACTTTTTCGCATAGTAAAATATTGTACTGAGAAAACGCATTTTTTTTAGCGATAACACCTAGTTGGATAAACTTAAGGAACAAAACATTGTCTAAAAATAAATTTTTATCCAAATCCTTAGAGCTCGTTTAAAGTATAAGATATTCTTGTCATATATAATTTAGATTTTTTTTAAATCAGCTTATTTTTATGTAATTTTAAAATGTTCGCAAATTTATCAAATGTAAATCAAAATTGTAACATACCTCAAACCAAAAGTGAGGGTTTGCTGTGTTTTGTCATTTTTCTATGCTTACCTTAATTTAAATCAAATTAAAATATTTTTTAATAATTTATATCAAGGGTTTAAATAAAAGGTTATTCTGAAGGAAGAAATTTGAGTAAAACTAAAACATTTAAATATCTTTAAAAGCGTACTTTTAGAATGAGGAAACATCAAGTTACCGATAAAAGATTTCAATAGCTTATGTTTGTCAGTATTGTAACACCCTGTATAATAAACCATATTAGTAAATTTAAACTATGTCGAATGCGGTTCTAAAACTCGAGCACAATTGCTGTTTAGAAATTTCTGCAGAAACAAAGATCGAGTTGGCTCCGACTATGAACAAACGGCACTCTTGATGTGACGAACTTCATTAAACTATAATTTGACGAACCATCCTCTCCTCCATTCACTCCTTTTCATATCTCTGCGTTAATTGCTTTCAACATTTTAAGACAATTAAGAGACAGCCGAAAATCGATGGCTACGTTCTAATTCAGAAAAAGAAACAACTGAATTTTGCCGTAGGGAGTCTAATTCTCTTTTCGATTCTTTAGTCGTCGTTCTGACCACCTCGAAGCCCTTTCTAAGCGAATTAACGGAAATTGTTTGCCGGTAATTTAATAAACAGAAGATAGATACAAGTCTCGTTATTTTGTTTTATTTTTTTTCTGAACAAGAAATGAGAAAAAAACAGGATGTGGAAGGCGTTGGTGCGAGATTTGAGAATTTTTGCAAAATTAATAGGGTGAAAACAGTGTTTCACACTTCATTTCTAGTTAACTGTTTAAATAAGACATTAAGCGTCTGTTCGGACATGGCGTCATTTCCTGATATTCCTTCCAGATTCCTTCTATTTCCTTACCATTTACATTTAATGGCGTTTCTCTTTACCCTACACTTAACATCCACATAGTGGGTGGAGTCTTGCAAAATAGCACATAATTCCTTCTCGAAATGTAACTAATTTTTTCCAATTGTTTTAGCTGGAGAAAATTTATACGAATGCAACAGGATCGATTATTTTTCCAAGGAAAAATACAGTCCTGACCCTAACGACTCCACACTTGCAATTCCATGTAAGTTTTTTTTTAAGTAGCCGAAAACAAGGATGCATTTTGAGAAACAAGTTCCTTTAAAAAAGAAGTAAGATAAATATGTTGGTTATTTTATAGATGCAGTAACGAAGTCCATCTTCTTTTTTCTATTGGCTTCGTTTCTTCTGTGCGGAAGCTACTGCTGTTGCATTCTTGGACAATGCTTCAAGCACCGGAAGTTGTGCACTTTTATTTCCGGGGTTGCTTTTATAGTATCAGGTAATTAACAACACATTTAGTTTGTAGCGGCTTTTATTGGTCTTGTTTTAATGAAAGTTAATTATTTCGTTTTTTGTTAATGGAGCATTCAGTTTTATTGAACTTTGGTTTTGTGTTGTATTTTTTTTAAAAGTAGATCCCGTTTTTTAATAAATTAATTTCTACGAGAGAATATTGCTGCGAAAGAAGTAACTTCACAAAATGATTTTTTTTTAATTAACAAGCTGTAAGTGTTTAATTTTGTAAAATAGTGTTTTTCATCTTTTAGTAATTCTGTTATTTTACTGTCTTAAAATACTTCTCCAATTTTTTTCAAACATAATTGAATTATTCGTTTAATTTCAGAAATAGAATATAGCTTATAGCTTAATAATAACACAGGCACACAAAAAAAGAAAAGTGGTCAGTACTTTTGACCAGACCCACCTAGGGTTATGTATTTCGATGCCCTGAATCCGAATTTGAGGTCGGTTTACCCAATATACCTCTAAAATTTTGAGTAAATTGCAAAATCTACAATTTTTAGCCAATTGAAGCAGTTTTTTGCAATTTACTCAAAATTTTGGGGGTGTACGGGCCAAACAGACTTCAGATTTGGATTCAGTGCATCGAAATACCTAACCCTAGGTGGGTCTGGTCAAAAGTACTGACCATTTTTTTTTGTGTACTCGTGATATTTTTGGCTATATTCTACTAGTTTTTTACGATTTTGGATAAATATATGAATGATTGAGATTAAGAGATTCTGAATTTTGATTCATCTTATCAAAATATACATATAAGGAAGATTTGATCTAGTTTAATCAAATTTTCTTCATTTTCATAACTGCAATTTTTAGTGTTTTTTTGCAATTTACACAAAATTTTAGAGGTATATTGGGTAAACCGACCTTCAATTCGGATTTAGGGCATCGAAATACATAACCCTAGGTGGGTCTGGTCAAAAGTACTGACCACTTTTCTTTTTTTGTGTGCCAGTGTAAAGACATAAATTTACCGCGTTGTTTAAATACCTGTTTTAAAATGCTAAAAAGGCTGATAAATTGTTTATTTAGTTATTTAGTAATACTGGGGAAAACTTTTACAAAAACGCTTTACACTAAAAGCTAGAAAATAACTCTAAACAATCATATATCAATCTTAATTGTGGGTTTGAGGCGTTTAATATCTATTTCTTTATTAATTTGTTTGTTAACTGTTGAATCGGCTCCAAAAAGCTTAAATTTTCTAACATCCACAAATAAGACCTTTTTCCATATAACATTTTTTTTTTAATAGTCACGAGCAAATTATACGAATCGTCCCGTTTAATTTTCTTTATTTATATATGGTTTTTGTAGAGTTTTTTTTTAATTTGAGTATTTCTTAAAGGTTCACGAACTAAAATTGTTTTATAATGTAGTTAAAAGCACTGCATCTTTAGAGATGTTTTATAATTTGTTTTTATTTGTATTGAACTATTAAAGAAAATCCATAAAATTTATTAGTAATTTCCTGCCAACTTGTATTAAATTTCTGTGATTTCCTTTTTGCCATCAATCAAAAAAAGTAATAAACAAATATAAAAAATAAAGTTTAATTAATTTAAAACGTAATGCTATAATAGGCACTATCTACGGTTTTATACCAAATTAATGGAATATTCATATGCGTGCATCAATTATCACTGTGAGATTAAGTCACGCATTGATTAATTGATTTTTCTAAAAACTTGCATTACTTTCTTAAAATGAATTTTTTTTCTAACTATGTGTATGCAAAAATTGTATTATTTTTTAATTCAATTGATTAATTATTTTAAGTTACTTTGTTACGAGTGTCTGCATAATTTTTACTGTGAATGAAACAATGCAAACCGTTAATTAAAAGACATGCCTTTTATTTTTTATCATAATAACATTACTTACTTTTAGAATTTTTCTTCCTTGTTATGACAGAATTCGTACATACACTACCGCTCATGGAAGTTCGGTCACTTACATTATTGTAAAAAAAAAACTTAAAACAGTTAAAATTTTTTAATTAATACATAATTTATAAAATAAAATATGTTATATATAATCTAGTTAAAAAAAATTATCAAAAATACTTTAAAAACTTAAACTTTTCTTTTATCGAAGTAAGCCCCTTTAGCACCCAAAACTGCTTTAACAATACGAGGCATTCTTTGCACTAAAGCCGCTAGTGTATCATGTGGAATTTTACTCCATTCTGTTTGTAAAAGTTCCCAAAGATGTTTAGATGACGTTGGAGCTTTAGTTCTAATGCGACGATTAAGCTCGTCCCATAAAAGCTCAATGGGATTCAAATCTGGCCATACCATTATTTTTAATTTTTTTATTGAGCTGTTGTGCTATCAAATACTGTTTGCATACTTTGGCGGTATGCTTTGGATCATTGTCATGCACAAACGTGAAGTTCTCCCCGAAAAGCCTTAAACCTGAAGAAACTGCATGATTCTCCAATATGTGGTAATACTGTTCTTTACGCAATATTCTTTCGTTTTTCACTAGGTCACGTGTTCCTTGCTGTAAAAAACATCCCCAAACCTGAATAGAACCACCCCCGTGTTTTACCGTTGATATAATGCACTCAGGTAGCATCTTTTCGTTAAAAGCTCGGCTTATAAAAACTCTTCTATGTTGTCCAAAAACTTAAAACTTACTTTCATTTGTCTAAAGCACTTTTGCCCAGTTTTCTGAGGTTCATTCACGATGTGATTGTGCCCACTAAAGTCTTTTTACTCTATTGCCACCCCGCAATAATGGATTTTTAGAGCAACACGTCCACGCAGATCTGCTTCTTGTAAGCGACGTTTTACCGTACTTATCGATATTTTATTTTTGTGATCGCGATTGAATTCTGCAGTTATTTGAGGATCTGTCAATGTGCGATTTTGTTTACTTATTAATGTAAGATGTCAATCAACTGCAGTTGATGTTTTTCTAAATGGTCCTGGATGATGACGATCTTCCAAACCCCCAGTTTCTGTTCGGCGTTTTAATATATTTTCAATAGTGGTGTAAGCAATTTCTACTTTTCGGCTAATTTCACGAATCGAATAACCTTCTTCATGAAGAGTAATAATCTTCGCACGTTTTTCAATACTCAAAGATTTACCTCGAGGCATTATTCAAGATAAAATTTTGATAACTTTAAGGCTTCAAGTTTGAAGAACGGCTAAAGTACGACAAGGGGTTAACCATACAATAAGGCCGATAGAGAAGCAAGTAATCTTCAGGTAAACCCCAGATATCTTTTACAACCCCCCGACATAACATCTGTTTAAATTTTTTAACGTTTATCGTTATTTTTATAATAAATATAGTTTGTGTTACAAACAAGGGAATAGTAAAATGGTATATAAAGGCCCAATTATTTTATTAAAAATGTTTATTTATTTATATAATAAACATATATATCCCACAGTGCATTAACTAATAATAATAAAACTTTCTTAACACAGCATAACTTTTTTAATACTTATTTTATTATAAATTATTGAGTGATCAAACTTCCATGAGCGGTAGTGTACATATGTATATATATATATATTTCTTTATACAATTTTTGGAATTTAAACAATCAATAAATCAAACCTGTTGTTTTCTTAAAAATGATGATTGTTCTGAACATGTAGGTATGTTGTATTTTCGATATAAATGGTCAACAAGCAATAATAACTATAAATGTACCTGTTGTTTGTTTAAATAATTCCATGATATTAGCTTTATTTGTAAAAATGTCTAGTTAAATTTGTTTCGTTGTCCACTTCCTAAAAATAACAAATCGTAAATATAACCATGTCATAGTTTATTATTCTATTGTTCTATGAAAAACATATCCAAATATATATAAAAAGATGACATATACAATGTAATATCAAAATGAATCGGACACCAACAATGTGTAGAGTTTTTGATGTTTTTCTAGGGATAAAATGCAAAAAAAAATTAATCCACAAACAGGAAAAAGGTGATAAAATAGAAATTATTAATCAGAAATTTATTTTACCAAAAATAAGATATACATTTATAAACAAAAAAAATGTAGAAAACGAAAGGTACAAAAGTAAAAAAGTACCTATCTACTTAATAAAACTGACTCAGACACCACGCAAATAAGCAATAATTAAAATTTTTAAAAATTTATTTTTTAAAAGGACGAAGTAGGGGATGTAAGTTTATATGGAAGTTTGTCATTTTTAAAGTTAAAAACGTATAAGTTGGTATTTAGGCATTGGCGAAGCAGGTTACCCTAAAAACTATAACATTTGAAAAAAATCGGATGGTTCTTGAGAAGTTGCCGATTGAGAAATCGCATCGGGTAGTCGGTTAATGTACAAATAACAACAAAACCATTGCAAAATTAATATGTTGCTGCAAATTTTTATTTTCTTTTAAACAGTTTGTAATCTTCCAAGCATAAAAACTACCAAATTTTTTAATGATTTATTGTCTGTTTTTAATTATTCTCTTTTCAATAATCGCCGATTTTATTCTTGTTTATTTTAAATGGAGTCTGCACCTGTCAATTATTTATTAAAAAAATTAATATCTTGAAAAGTAGGTATACATTTTAGATCTAGGCTATTCTACATAAAGTGACATTAAAATTTAACGTAAAATCCAAAAAGTTTATAATATACAAGGTGTTCTATTTAAAATAACAAAGTTGTTGTTCATTTCTGGTATAACTGAAAGTGGTATGTCTGTCAAATATTTTCCATTAATTTTCTATAACTTGTTAGTCATCTATACCAATTTTATAAAAATCGTGTGAGTAGTTTCCAATACATATATAGATAGTGTAAGCTCGTGGTGAAACAGCCTATATACATATAGTTATGAATGTAGTGCCATCTGTTGTTGTGTATCAATGCATTTTGTATCGTAATGGAGTCACGATTCAGTAAAAAATAATTTTTCTGTTTTATGTATTATTTTAAATATAAAACAGCTTAATCATATTAGGATACAATAACTTTACAGTAATAATTTTTATTGCCGCCATCAAAATTTACATTAAAAAAAAGTATGGTTTTTATCACCATACTGTGTAATACAGTATAGTAAATAACACCTTACATATGGGACTCGTCGCTACAGTATGCGGCCAGTACGGTGAGAAACGCCATACAATTTTTCCGTGTAATAACGTGACATTATTGTTTTTGTTCGATTCGTTTTGATATGCGCGTTTTACATGTTTTATTCTTGAGTGTATTTTAAATAAGCAGGTTTTATTTTGTCAATAATTTTATGTATAAGTTATTGCGCTAGGACCTTTGTTTATGCTGACAATTATTTTTTTTTAATTTTCACGAATATTTTAAGTTTTAAATTACAAAATTACATTAAAAGCTACCAATGTCGGATTCTCTTTCATATTTCACTGTATTTGTATGTAAATATTAATACAATATCTATTAATCATTATATTAAACATTACAATATCTATTATTAAAATGCTTGCTGTGTTGCTGTTTTTATTGATTGCAATTTAAAGTTTTGTCTAAAAATAGAGAATTGCTGTTTTTTAATTCACTTTTGGAATCATTTATAAAAAGTTTTTATTAGTTGGACAAAAAATTGATTATAACGTTCTGCAAATTCTAGGTCTCGTGATGCTATTGGGATTAATAATGTACATCTCCGTCTTCAAAGCGGAAGTGGGAAGTAAACTGCGGCCCCGTTCGCAGCTTCTTTCTCCGGCCTTCACGTACCGCTACGGATTTTCATTTTTGCTGTACGTCGGCGGTTTCATAGGCACTCAAATGGCGGGAATAAGTGCCGTCTTTCTCTTCATATACAGAATGCAGCACGAATGGAGACAGAAGCATTACGAAGACCTGCGACGAGGGAAGGTTCGAACGCCACCTCCGGCTGTGGTGCACATGGACCGTACAATGTATTATCCCTGTCGAAGGCATCCCCAAGCTTATATAAACTCGAACAGTTCGATACACGTGCCGATTAATTTTCCATCGCCCGCGCACCATCAGAGACGTTACTTCTTCAGCAAAGACCCCGTGGAGGAGTCGCCCTGTAGCCTCCATCGGAACGTTTCTCACTCGAACTCGCTTAAGGACGTGAACAGTGGGAACTTTTACGACTTTCCACCACCACCAACGATCAGTTATCAGTTCGATGAACTGAAGAGTTTTAATAGGGACACTTCGAGGCACTTCCCGAGGGACGTAACGACGAATACGGTTTCTACGACGGCGGATATTAATTGCGACGATTTCCTCCAGGAACCATATGATGATTATTCGCCGAGTATTCAGCATGAACACGAGTTCGTCACTTTTGACCTCGATCAACCCCTAGCGCTGAGGGCGCAGAGCAGCGCCTCCGTTAATTCGCGAAACGGGAACGGTAGGAAGGACTTTTGTGGTGGCGATACGTTAAGAAGAACTACACCTGTTTAATATTATTAGAAATTTAATGGAATTTTTGGTGTATGTGCAAAGGGAATATGGAGCGAAGGGAAGTAAGAGATATTGTGAAGGGTACTAGGGAAAATTTTTTAGTAATCGCGAAAAACGTCGTTTTTAACCTTCAATGCTGTAGATGTACACTTAGGGCAACATTTATTCGAAAACAGTAAAATTTTTTAAATTTAGATAAAAATTTCCTACTACAAAATAATGAGACTTCCAATTACACATACAATAATTGTTTTATAATCAAATCTTTATTTTATTTTAAGTCGTTATAGTACTATAAAATGTGTTGCTCTGCTATTAGTGCAGATATAAAAATATAACAATCTATTTGATTAACTTGGTACAATTATTGACAAATTGGCAAAAATACACTGAACCACGTTAGATTTTTAACTGACCCACGATTGCCATTTGCACCAAACACTTAAGAATTTTTAACCCCACTACAAATTTGTAAATCGTGAAACCATTCCCATTTTTTCCAGTTAAGCCAATTGAATTTAGTTTTAAAAATACTCAGTTAAAAATTTTAAACATAACTTTGGTGCAAATGGGCATTAGTGACCCACGAGTTAGTACTAAAAAAATTGACTCACGTCTCAAAAAGATTTGCCATCTCGGCTATAGAGGTATGGAAAAAAAATATTACAAATAACGTTGGGGGTACAATTTTTATACTTTTACTGGCAAAAAGAGCGGAGAAGATATTTAAATCTTACATAAAATAAATAGAGTAAAATTACCGGCTTTGTACACGTTCAGCTAACTTGAATAATTTTGATAAAATAACTAGTAAATTACAAAAAAATCATCGAAGTTTCTATAGTATTTAAAGATACATTAATTACACTTATAGCAGTGTCGATAATTATTTTTTTCTTATATATCAGAATAAAGTGGAAAATGTTCACAACTGGTATGGTGTCCAAAACTGGTGTTTCTACTCTAATCTTTAAAATAATTTATTTTTTTTAATTTAAACTGATATTTAATAAAAGTTTTGAAAAAAAACTGAAGTCTTATAATTTGATGGGGCGCAGCAGTGGGGTGTCTACAAATGTGTAATGTCGTTTATACAAGAGTGGCGGGGGACCAAAATTATTGAAAGTTTGCTTACGTGATGCTTGAACCACCCTTAGCGAGACTCAGCGGGAGCTCGCTACTCTCTTTTACCACTATAGTTTGCTTCTGATTATTCATCGAAATTAATTAATAACTTATTACCTATGTTTTAGATGGAAAACCGCTAAAAGATTTGTTGTCTTACAATTTCATCCCTTATCTAACGGCCTTTAAAATTTTGTCTTCTAATTTTGGGACTCCTGAATTCAAAACACAGAAAATTTTAAATTATACATTAAATTATTTTGATAAATATGGTGCTAAATTGAACGACGGGTTTATTTTTTAGATCATCATAGGTATCTATTTAGTCAGTATTTTTATCTTATGACAAACATATCGTCGGTATAATTCTAATACCTTGTAACCCAAAATTTTTCGACTTTGCTGTTCTGTGCTATTCCTATGGTAAAAAGTGCACTGACACGTTTTTTTGTCCTCTTGAAAAGTTAAGTTTTTTGAGTTACGAGGTATTAGAAATACACCGACGATGTGCTTCCTTTTTGTTCTTCCACACCTGTTTGCCCTGTTGTCGTTATCCATTTTCTGTCAGCTAACCTTCAATCATCAAATATTTCTAGTTTAACGTTATTTATAAAATTTTGTAATTACATATGTACCAAGGTAATTTAGACGGAAATTTTAAAAAGTTAAATCCAATAGCATACAATTTTGAATTAACGGAGCTTGGATAATCGAGATTTTCTGTATATGTATGTATTTAGTGTTTTTGCCACTTTTTGATGCGTACATCAATTTAGTATGTTAAATATTATTGAATTAAAGGGAAACTTATAAGATCTCGAATAATTAATTGAGCCTATTTAAAAACTACGTAGTTAGCTATACATATTACAGATAGTACTTTTGAAATGTCCGAAACATAGTCTATGACAAAAGTATTCCTTATCTATTCTTACAAAATCATTAAAATTTATTGCATTAATTATTATATCCAGTTAATAAAAATTAAATAAGAAGACATACATAATAAAAGATAAATTAAAAACTTACAGAACAAAAAAACTTTTCTAGAAGTTGTTCTAGCTCACGGCTTTTTTTTAACTTAAACTTTTTTTTAGTAATTATTGAAAATAAAAATTAAGATTTGACATAATATTTATCTGATATTTTAATAGAACTTAGGTGATAAAAGAAGCTTATATTTAAAAAAAAGTAAGAAATAATATTGTGATAATTTTTATTAACAGTAGAAACATAATATCACTAGCGACGTATTAAATATAAAAAAAAATATCCACAGTGTTTATGCACATTATAAAATAATATAAAAAGTGTAACTTAATAGCTGTAGAAAAATTAAAAGGGTTATTCTGAAGATAAAAAGTGAAAAATGTTCATAAACATGGGCACTAAAATGCTTCGTTTTTAAAACATAAAGTTATGAAGCCTAATTATTATTTTGACTGTTTAAATATATTTTTAAAAATAGTTGCACAAAATCACAAAAAAATATAAATAATTTAATTCAAGTTATTTTCAAATACATAATTTTAAAACGAATGGATTCTGATAACCACTTGATTTTATAACCTATCGATTTATTTTTTAAGAAAATGTGGTCGCCTGTTAACTTGAATGGGTGCATTAACTTATTGCCAAACCCGTGCGGTAAAACCCATTTATAGATTACTTTAAAAGAAAAATGAAGATTTTTTTTAATCCAATAGCTGTGCACTGACAACTTAAAAATATTGATTTTTAAATTTATTATATTTTTTTTAACTTTAACTGAAAACTGTTGCATATTTTAAAAATCGGTAACAATTCCAATTTTGATCGCCCAATGTTTAATTTGTAAATACTGTATCTTTAATTTAATTATTAAATGGGGATTATGTTTGTTCAAAATAAGAACATCAATGCTAAACTAAAAAAATATGCAAAAAAAGATGTAGGTATTATTAAATTCGCGAACATGAATAATCTACATACTTGGTATATTATTATGACTACAGAAAATGTTTAGTCTATCAAACAAAAGTTGTATTTCCCAAAAAAAAACATATAAAAAAGCTTTATTTGAATTAAAAATTCAAATTTTACAAAACACAAAATATATTTGTTTTTGTAATGTTATTTAACAAACCTTTTTTTTAGTAATATTATAAGTTACATTATTTGTTAAAGTTAGATAAACAGTTTGTATGAAACATGGATGGCTAAACATGTTAGGATTAAAAAATCGTAAATTGTACAAAAAAAATTGGTTTTTGCTTATTTGTAAAAAATATAAAAACTATTTCAATAAAATTGTAAGAAATATTTTACGAATTTAGATATTGCAGCCATAGAACATTCTATATTTAAATTGTTTTCATCTTTTTTACTATAACTTCGAAAATGGCTTTAATTTTTGGAGTATTGGGCATTTATATTTGTGTTCACATATAACAGTGATTCTCAACTTTTTTCGTCACAGTATACTTTCAATAATTAAAAATTTGGTGGCACACTAACAATAATTGTATTGCATGAGAACAATCACACTATTAAGTTTTTCCAAAAAAATCGATATTTTTTTTCACCCTCACACCAAAATATCGCAAAATACGTCGAAATAAAAATTTTGTCCAAATCCCAGCCCTTAATTCCAGTGTTAAAAGGTTCCTCATTAAACTTAACGATTTCCCATTTAAATAATATAGGGAAAAATATTAACATTATTCGCTCCCGCAAACTATATAATTATTTTGTTTCCATAAAATTAATTTGTTGATCTTTTATCAGCATTACAGTCTCAACAAAAAGTCTCTTTATTTTAAAATTACTTTTTCTCGAGAATGAATAAAATATTGATATTTTGGAACACATTATTAACATATAGGGTAGAAGCACCGGTTTTGGACACCATACCAGTTGTGGACATTTTTCATTTTATTTCGACTTTGAATACGATAGAAATATCAATAATGTCGTATTTTACAAGTTATTTTATCAAAATTATTTAAGTGTCTAAAACTGAGTTAAACTTGTCTAAAGACGGCAGTTTTACCCTAAAATAAATTTTTATTTTATGTGGTTTTTTTTGGATTTTAGCGCCAAAACTGAAGCGCCGCGGCACCGTAGTTGAGAATCACTGTCATATAGTCTTTATATATATCTTTACTAACATTTTACGATCGTATCTAACTTTATCTCTTACAGATTAATTTAATGATATTTCTTACACAACTTGGTATTTCCATTCGCCAATGTCTGTTAAGTATTATTTAAAATCATAATTAATTTAAAAATTAACTAATTTTTTATAAATAATTTGTTAATTTAAATAATAATTGAAAGTAATTAAATAAAATTAAAGGACAGGATTACTTTTGTTGTGCTATTTTTGCCAGGTATCAAAATTCGACCAGTTTAAGTAGAGTGAAATTTAGCGGCATACCTAACTGTAGCCTCTTGCTGATCTTCATCACATTTGTTCTTAATTTGTTTGGTGGTTGGAAAGATTGCAGTAGTGGGAAAAATTATTGACGCAAACTGTACTGTTGCCAGAAGTGTACGTTTTTTATTCTAAGAAAAAATTGTATTTTATTGTTGAAGGATTTTGTTGAATAATTATAAGGCATTAATTATAACCTAACGCACTAGGAAATGTTAATTAATATCTAGGTGACTGTTTTTCAAATTTGGCAAATTTTTTTAAAAAAATAAATTGAAAATTTAATCGTAAAAATGTATATTTAACTTTTTTTTTTAAACAAATTTATAGCTATTTTAATTTTCGTTAATTTTAAATATTGTTTTATAAAACCAAAAAACTATTGATTACTTAACAAAATGACCATTGTGCAATCAGTGGCGTATCATTACATGTGATAGACTTTAACTTGCCAAAAACTAAGCTCAAATATTTTTTAATATAAATTATTATGCAACTAGTAATAAGTTCTTTCAAAGTCTGCATCTATTTGTTACGTCACTGCGCAGTTAATGTAACAAATCTATTGAATTGTTTCAAAATTGCAAAGGCAATAATTTTAGGAGATTTAACCTACATTTTTAGATATTTTGCGTTATTTTTTTAGTCTTTCTTGGTTGATAGGGAAGGTGTTTTTAAATAAATACGATTTTGTGGCTTTCGTCAAGGTTAATTTGTTATACTTGTATTAACTTTGTAGCTATGTATTTGTTTACAGTGTCGGATTAAAAATAACAGTGATGCCAAACCGGGGGTCCTTATTATGATTTTTTTTAATTTTTAAAGATTTTTATAATTAAATATATTAGTGTATTTGAAAATTTAATAATTGAATAATTTTTTGAAAATAATTTACAGATTTACAGCTCTCTTTCTAAATTTTATAAAATATGAAAGCAGTTTTAAAATAATCAAATGTGTCTGAATTTGATTTATTCAATACCTCGCCCGGCCAACCAAACTTTTACCTACGTGTATGCTTCCGGGGCCCCAGATCCTTTTAGATTTATAATTAATCCGGCACTGAATGTTTAAATATAGATTTTACGTTTTTTTTTATATAATACATATTCGTTTTTTTAATTGTTATATTAAAACCCTAAATTTTTGGATCGACGATTCTAAAACCGAAATTTTGAACGTGTGGAGAGAAAATAAATCGAAGTGATATTAAATTATTCTAATATCTAATTAATTGTTGTTCATCCTAGGAATTTGTAGAAATATCGATATGTTTTGTAATTATTATTGTTATTCGTTAAGTAACTTAAAAATAACGACATAATCAAAAAAAAAAACGAACATCAAAACTATTAAGCAAAAAAAGGACACGTGCGCGTAGCAAGCAGAAATTTTCATATCACTGCCTAAAAAAAATTTTTAATTAAAATTCTCCAAAATTAAAAACAAAAAAATCGAAATTACACAAAAAACAACATATCTGTATCTTTTGTTCTATAATATTTTTTTTCGAACAAAAACTATGAAAACATCGCACAATTTTTCTGAATGTGTTTTCTTTTTAATACGAATGCTATGTGTGCTTTGTTTTTAGACGAACATGTTTCTGTTCTTTGAAAATTACATAAATAAATAAGAACTTGTACTGATTACATGTGTAATGATGTGTTTACAATAATTAAAAAAATCAAAAAAAAACCAGAGCAAAACGAAATGTTCCTTTAATTTCGATGTGTCTGTCGACGAAAAAATAAAAAGTATGCATTCAAAACTAAAAAGATGTAAATATATATATTTAAAAAATAACTAACTAATTAGTAAAAAAACTGTAACTTATTTGTACTTACAGTATTTAAAAAAAGTAATAAACGAACTGACTCGATTCTTTTTTTAAAGCTTCATGATGACTTTTTTTTAGGAAAGGGTTTTTAAACATATAAGCACCAGTCATTCACCACATTTCAGTTCTTTATTCGACTCGACCAAAACAAAGCCAATTATGCAAAGACGAGCCCATAAAAACAGGAACATAATTTAAGACGAAATTATTTCTTCTCAATTGCTTCGATGTTTGGCTCTACTTTGTTCACACTTCGATTTAGTTTCGCTTGGATTTCCGTCAATGTCTTTCCCTTGGTTTCTGGCTGTACGAAGTAAACAAAAATTGCACCCATTACACATGCTCCTGCAAAGAGGGCAAATACCACATACAACCCTAAGCTTTCCGAAATCGGTTCAAAGAATTTCGTAACCAAAAATCCTAAAGTGACGCCAAAAATGGTTGAAACGGAAACGGCCATAGCTTTGATGTTAGTGGCAAATAATTCGCCTAAAAGGACGTAGGGTAATGTGAATATTCCGATGGGGTTCATGAGCAGATAAAAGATCAGGCCCGTCGTAGGAAGCCAAGAAAGGTATTGTACGTCTGTCTTGGCTACGTCTTGGAGGTAGAAGTACACCGCTTCGCCGACTAGTGCGATGCCGCACCCCAAGCAGGAAATTATTAGAAGTGGTTTGCGTCCAGCTTTATCAACCGCCACTGCTGCCAGTAATGCTGTAATTGAAGAATTTAGTTTATTTTTGACGTTATACTTCTTTGAGTTTAGAGTAGCGGGCAATGGAAGTTGCACGCGCACGGCGAATTAAATGTTAGCCGTCTGAGAAGATAAATTAATTATTGTGAATCATGCTTAAAACCGAGTATGCACATTCGAGCTCAAAGTGGCACATTCCGATCTCGGGAAAATGAAGCGCGCCGCTCCGCGTCGCGCTTCATTTGCCTCCCTCGCTCGGAAATGTGCCACTTTTCGCTCGAATGCGCACATATTTCGTATTTATTTTATTTATCAGTATAACTCGTCTCTCTTTCAAATCAGATTTTCTATTCGAAAAAAGATGCAACATTTATTTTCCCAGAATAACGATTTAAAAGCACTAAATCAGAGATTTTATGTTTCTGGTATAAATACAGTTTTGTACTTTTTAATTCAAATTATTTAGAAAGTAAATAAATTATTGTAAATTATGCATAAATCTGATCTCGGCAAAAACTTAAAATCAGATTTTCTATTCGGAAAATTTTCTAATATTTGTTTTTTAAAATGACTTCAAAAACACTAAATCAGAGATATAATATTTTTGGTATAAATACATGTAATTTTTAATTCAAATTATTTAGAAAGTACGAGGGCAGATTGATAAGTCAGTGACTTTTTGAATAAAAGGTATTTTTTTCGGCAAATAAGCGTTTTATTTCTAAACATAGTCTCCTTTTAGCTCGATACATTTTGTCCAGCATTTTCCCAATTTTTTTATTCCTTTCAAATAATACGTTTTCTTAAGGCCATCAAAATAGGCGTTTTTTTCTTGATGACCTCTTCATTCGACCTAAGTATTTTACCGCTCAGCTATTTCTTCAGGTTTGGAAACAGAAAATGGCCGCAGAAGGCTAAATCCGGAGAATATGCTGGATCAGGTAGCAGTTCGTAGCCTAATTTATGGATTTTTGCCATGGTGTGCACCCCTGAATTGTCTTGATGGAACGGCATTTTTTTCTTTGCCAAATGCGGTTGTTTCTGCTTCAAATCTATATCGCATCTGTCCAAAAGCTCTGAATAATATTCCTTGATCTTTGATGGGTTGTGATGGATCTCTGTTTTGTCCACGGTAACGAAACGGCGCAAAAGCTCGTTCGGATTGCGACTGAATATCGCCAAACACACCTTTGAAGTTGTGACACGGTTGCGCTTATGGTCGAGTGTGAGCAATCGCGGCACCCATTGCGCGGATAGCTTTTTCATGTCCAATTATCTATGTAAAATGTGATGTACCCGCTCAGTTAAGATGCCTACAACCTCAGCCACTTCGTGCACTTTCATTCTCCGATTGTTCAATATCAGCGCCTCTTAGGTCAATTTTTGGTTTAGCGAACGGAAAAATTACTGACCGGGCTCAAATTGTAGAGGGCAAAAAACTGATTAATCGTGTATAGTTTTTTTTTAAAGTGCCTGGAACATGGAGTTTTAGCGACTTGAAAAATGAGCCGCGCTTGAACGGTTGAATGAGTTTTTATAGCAATTTTAACGAGTTTTTTTAATTGTCACCAATTATTTAAGCTAGATATTGATGAAAAAGGTTCAAAACGATCCAAAAATTTTTTATAAATTTTTTTCCACAATTCAATTTTATTTTTCATGCTCTTTCTAATGACGCTAGTCAGTAATTTTACAATCCACTCATTCGCATTTAGGCCAACTTGTGATCAAAGAGGCGCTGGCTCTTTTAAGCGGTTGTCTGCTTACAATGGCTGTCAAACACAAACTAAATGACAAAGCTTGCTCAAACTTTGACAGTAGTCTATTAATATATGGCGGTTGACAGGAGCGGTGTTGCATTTAAAGTTACTGCGCGGGAAATTTAAAAAATCACTGATCTATCAAACTGCCCTTGTATAAATAAATTAAAGGTAAACAACATAACACGTGATTACATTTAATTTAGTTACCCCAAAGAAGTATAACTATTAATGTGCGTACATAAGAACACGCACCGGTTTTTTTTCAGTTTACCTGCTGGTAGTTGAACGACGCCGCATATAATACTGGAAATTTCGGGAGATATGCTGCTTCCACTGCTTTGGACAATTGTTTGCATATATGCTTCAATGGCGGATATTCCCGTAAGTTGTTGGATCATTTTAATCCCTAAAAAGAAAGAAATAACATAAAAACTATGTAATATTTAGTCATTCGATATATATACTGCGTTTCAAGCAGCTGCCACGTAAAAGAATATTTTAAACTATTTTTACCTTTTGTCTTAAAGTTTACTAAGATCACGTCAAGTAATAGACAAAAGTGATATTTTCTTGTAGAATGTACTAAATATTTTCTTTGAATATAAATGTCGGAGTAATATTGACTTGTGCCTCTGTTATCAGACTCCCCTCTATTTTCTAATAGAGTGAAGAAATTATTTAATTTACTATAGGGGTACCCTGCACACTAATTTATTTTTAATGAAATTATTTCTATTGAGAATTATCTAATAAACACAATAGTGAAAACAAAAATGTATTTATTATCAGAATTACTAACTACATATATAGAATTCGTAAAGCATTTTTCATCCACATATTCATCTCGGACTCTATTTTAGGGTACCCCCACCAGTAAAACTTTGTGTTCATCTAAATTCTAATATGTGTCCAGTAAATTAAACAGTTAAAACAATAAACACTTGTGAGTAATTATTTAAATATTCAAGAAAAACTATATTACCGTTATATTGAGTTGAAAACATTGTAAATTGGAAAAGTCTTCCAATTTACAGTTCTTTAGTATTTAATAATTTCTAACAAGTATTTATCGTTTTTAGTGTTTAATTTGCAATAGACAAATTAAATGAAAATTAAGTGCTATAAATGTCGCACTCTGACCGAAATTTATATTTACTGAACAATGTATACATTGACTGAAATGCACGTTTTGACTGTAAAGAAAACTTTAGGATCGAACTTAATAATCTTCGCAATTTTTTCCCCAATATAACATACATATTTATATTAAATCTGAAATTTTTATACAATGAAGATGAAAACTTTTCAATAAGAATTTGTTGTAATAACCTTTATTTTAATTCTTGTACTAGCAATGAACGGGGTCAAGTAAAATACATTGCAGGTGGAACTTAACACTATATTTACGATATTTGGTAATGTAATAATAATAACATTTTCGTGTGTGTTTATATTATAAGATACTTGTATGTTTTTTTAACATTTTTGATTAAACGTTTTGAATGCTTTTTTTGAAATTCATTTGGGCCAATCATTTCGATCAATTTTTTTAAGCGTAAAAACCAAATTACCTATACATTTTATATCTTATGTAAAATTAATAACACATCCCCCTCCCCACTTTTAGTAAGCTGTAGTAAGACTTCTTCTCTTACCTAAAATGTCTTACGTAATTTAGAGATGACCCCTAACGATATGTAATAAGCACGCTTTATTTTTAAAGATAATGGAGTTATTCAAGAAAAAAAATAATTCATATGACATTGTTGTTAGCAAGTATTTAAGAATCTGAAGGACACTTCCTTGGGACACTTTTTAGTGTAGAATACGATGGCAAAGTAGAATTTCTTTCCGTTAAATCAAATGGTCGCCATATAATATATTTAATATTCCTAAAAATAAGACTTCTTTATGAATCTAATTAATCTGTAACAAATCGAATTTGTTTATTTTAAAAAATTGCAGTTTGAAAAATATTTTGTTTATTATGTGATTTGGACATAGCGTTTGCCATCCTTAAAAAATATTTTTTTTTTACTGTAAGGGAAGATTTTCTGTATTCCAATTCTAAAATAATATTTATAGATGGATACTTTGCATAAAGTGATTTTAAGATTGAATATGTTGCGAGAACCATAATTTAAGCAACCAATCTTTTAAGATATGCAAAATCCACGAAAATTAGAGATGCGGTGATAAGTTCTACTAATTTTTAATTTAATGAATTGCGTAAAAATGTCATGAACATTTATTAATATCTTTTTTTAACTTAAAATTCATTAGATTGCAATTTCTAATATCATGCACAAACTTTACCTTCATACTATCGTACTATTTTTTTTTATAATAAGCTTAGCTATTTATAAAACATAACACCTAGTTGTTATAAACAAAAATCAAAATATTTAATTAATCTTTTAAAAATCGCAATATATAATTATATTAGATATTAACAATTTTCGGTAAATTTTTCAATCATAGTCTAAATATTTTTAGCTTTTAGACATAAACAATATAAATACGCTACGCCCCGTTATTTTTAGCAAATGGAATAATCGATTTGTGAAATTTTCTATTAATTGGCTATTTAACACCAATATTTTTCTCAAACGTACAGCCAAAATGGCGCCTTTAAATTTTGACGCTCTGGTCAAATGTCCGGGTTGCCCACTCTTAGATGGGGTGCTGAGGATGGATACCGGTCCTTTTCATCTTATTAAAATCTTTTTATATTATACGTTGTACCTACTTTTAAATACACACTGACAAACCTTCACACCAATACCTTGACTAAAACGCGACCGAAAGTAATTTTATACTTCCGCCGCAGAATTTTACGAAGTCCCTAAATCCTCATAACATGCAAAGGTAGTACTGTATTCGAATAAACATATGTCACAAGTTGGTTTTTAGAGAACATCTTTTTGAAGTTATCCATAATACATTAATTAATTTGAAATAATTTTTAGAAAAAAAAAACCAAAATTGTTGCTCAATAACTCGTTCCAAACCTTTGTAATTTTTGTAGTTTTTGATTAATAAAACTATACTAAAAAGTGTATTAGGAAGCGTTAAAGTATTACGTAACGCAATTTTTGAAGATTTTTGACCCCCGCCCTATGTAACGCGCCGTAACGTTTTTCAGACTCCCCCCAGCCCTAAACGTTACGTAACAACTAAGTGACCATTTTCCCGTAATACATAAACGAAAGGGGTTGCCAACTTGCGAAATTTTAATTCCCTAGCTTTTTATTTAAATTAAAAAAATGTTGCATAACGCGATGGTCGAACCCCCCTCTCCCCCTTATTGCGTTACGTATACTTGAACGGTCCCTTACTTGATAATGGATAATGAATATAAACGGTTTTTCAAAAATCTTACCTGCTATAACTACAAGAGATCTTCGATACTGCTTTTTGGAGAACAATTCCCATAATGTGGACTTATGCTGCATGGCGTACTCCACATTTTTCTCAATTCTTCTAATTGTTGATCGATGTCATGTTTATCTCGACTATTCGCCGAGAGCCGCATCAAATTTTCCCTTGCCTTCTCCTTTTGTCCTATTTTTACCAAATAATAAGGACTTTCGGGCATGAAGAAGAACAAAAGGAAAAAAACTATAGGTAAAACACTACAACTTATAGCTAAGGTTGTGTAGGAAACGAAAGGACCGATGCTGAGAACGAAAAGGCTTCCTGTTAACTTCAGAATATTGAAAGCCGTGCACAATTTTCCCCGTATGTCTTTTTCCGCAATTTCTCCGGCATACATAGATCCACTCTGCAAAATTTAAATTAAATTAAGTACTGTGAATTAATAAATAGAAATTACAAATCCAGTTAGAAAAACGCTAATAATAAAATAATTTAAAAATATAAAACAAATATTCTTATTATATATTGACGGATTAACAATATTAAACATATTACACTAATAATTTAAACACATTATTTAACTATTATTGCAAAAATTAAATATAAAGTTTAAATGCTGATTTTGAACAGGTGTGAAAAAGTTTTTGGAAATCAACATTGTTCTCGTTTAAAATTGTATAAAAATTAGTAAGTAATTTTTAAAAATGTAGCATAATTTTATTTAATGCTTAATCCTTTATGTTTAATTACACCTCTTAATCGCTTTAACATAGATTTTTCCCGTTTTTTTTATAATAAAATTAGATATTTTAATTTATCTTTTTTCTATAAATGTTTTAAGGTTTACAATGCCTGTTGGATTATTATATTTCCAATTTTTTTTTAAATCAATCCAAAGATGCTTCATGGGGTTATATAACAACCCCATTCCAACTTTCCAAGCTTTATGCTTGAGGTAACTAACTTGGTAAAATTCAAAAACTTCTTAAATATCTAGTTTTAGGGCCGATGATTTACATTTATTTTTTTAAATAGTCAGATAATCATATTTATTAAGTATGTATTTTGTTTATAAAAACTAAATTCCAACCCCATTGTAATTCATAGAGCCCCACACCATAACGTTCTTAGTACTATGCTTAACTGTTGCCCTAATATTTTTTAAATTTAGGGCAGTATTTGATTTTTTTCTTACGCTTTTGCGTCACATATCATTCTGTATACATAAAACTTACTTTTGTCTATAAAAATGACTTTTTTCTATAATTTGATATCTTTATTTACGTATTTTTTTAGCAAATTGAAACCTCTTGCTTCTATATACTTTAGTTAGTAGTGACTTGCTTCTTGCGACACATAAATTATAATTATTAAAAATTATTTTTTTTCTTCCTTGCTATTAAATTGTTTTAATTTTGAAACAAAAACAGTGGTTGTTAATCTGTGAATTTGCCCTATTTCTCTAAGTGAGAATTTTTCGTCAGTTGTTGTTAATATCTTAAGGCCCCCAAACGTGGTTTATCTTCAATATTTCCTTCTTTAAAATAATGGCAACATATAAGCATGTATTCTACTTTATTTTAATTAAAACAAAATAAATAAATCGTGTAGACGAATATTTCATCTAACATATAATAAACAAATATTAATACTATAAACACACTTTATGTACTACAGTAAAACTTTGTTAACACGAACCTTTATAACACAAATTTTGCTTTAGCACGAACAAAAGTTTTGGTCCCTTGAAAATAACATGGGTTTGCATGTTAACGGATAACACGAATTTCGTTATAACTAGAACAAATTCTCTAGTCCCATCGAATTCGTGTTAACGAGATTTTACTGCATTGTGCTGATTTAATTGTTCTAGGAGCATTTCTAAAAATTAATTCATAGTACTGTATATTAGTAGCATCAAACTTAGAGACCACTTTGACCGCAACCAGTGGCGCTCCGAAGAGTAAGCAATGCCCAAAGTAATACAAAATTAAATGCGATCGACAAAATTTCGTTATACGAAAATATGTAGGTCATTTATTGCAAAACTAGTTTTCGCCATTGTTAACTGTATTCTCCTTCCACGAACAGATCAGCTTAAATCGTCTCCGATCACATGTTATAATTACAAAAGTTTTTATACAATTCGTAAATAATTGAATCGTTATATAATAAATAATTAGATAATTAAAAATCACTTAAAACTTACCGTTGTGACGATTGAAAACGCTATTCCCGCCACAAATCTTGCCAAACAAAGAGTCACAGCCGATTTTGCAAATAAAACAGCTATCCAAGGGGTGAACAAAGGAACGAAACTAAAAAGAAGCGAAATTCTCGGTCCAAATTTTTCCACGGCCCATCCGGCATAGACGCAGCCCGGAATCGAACCCAGTAAAAAACTTGAGGCCACCCACGATCCCTCTTCCTACAAAGATTAATTTTTAATTTTGCAAAAAAAACGTTTCGCGACGTACTCTTGTAAGGGTCACTCCTATTGGAGAATTTTTTGAGGTAAGTAAGGGGAGCGAAGGCGATGACCAGGCCAGGTACGTGGAGGCACTCGCCATCGAAAGAGTTGCTGAAAAAATTAATTTTTTTGCTTGTTTATTTAGATGATTTTTTTAATTTTTTAGTTGTTATTTTTCACGGAAAAATTCTTTTTTGAGTTTTTTGGGCTCTTACAAATGATTGTTTCCTAAAAGATTATGTAATAAGGTTCCTCAATTGCCTCATTTAATGATTTATTTTAACTTTAAAAATTGATTAAAAGTTGAAGGTGATTGTTATCAAAAAAAATTAAATAATAATTGACTTAACGATGTAACAACATAATTATAATTACTGTTTATTGTTTATAAAATAAACGTAGTCGTTCAATAAACTCAAGGAAACAGAACGAATATATAAGCACATTCTAATTAAAAAATAGGGGTGCAGGGTCGTAACAGCGGGTGGGCCAAAGGGGACAGATTCCTTTAATATCGGTTCATGGTTCGTTCGAAAAAATTACATATTTCTTCAAAAAATATTGTCCTTAAAGTGTGAGCTTTTCAGAAGCTTTCACCTCAATTGATTTGCAAAAAATTCGAAAATTTAATGAAATGGATGCAACTCACCTGTTATTGCAGAGCAGTATTGCATGTACCTTGCATTTCGAAAATAATCCAACATCTTCATTTTGCACTTTAGTTTTTTTTTTTTAAAAAGATTATCACATTCACTAAATAATAACACAAAGGTTTAAATAAAGCGTACCCCCTCTTTAAATCGACGTGAACCTAAGCACGTGAGTATTCGCTTGTGACCCAACTTGTCATTATCAAACCACTGTTAATTAGTTCCAAAATCATGTCTTAAGACTTTGTTGTATTGTAAAATGCAGAAGACTGATTTGTTTGAACAAAATTATGTTGTCGCATCGATAGTAATGGTCAGGTGATGATAATTTTTCTATTCCGGTTTTAGAAACCGCTGTCCGTCAATGTATAATTGGTTCATACCTCTGCTTCGAATTATTAGCCTTGCTTTTGATTTCGTTTTTCAATTTTTGTTCTACAGGAAATGTAATTCTTTTATAATTCATGTTCGTCAGCGAATTTGTAATTACAATAACAGGAAGAAGGCTAATAATTGGATTTTTTTTCGAATGAAAACAAACCTTCGTATATCAATTGTGATAACTACTTAATTATTTAAATATCGGGCATTTTGCTAAAGTGGGACGCTTTTTTTGTATTTAATTTGTAAAAAAAACACTTTAAGACACATATTAATTTTTTTTAGATGTTTTATTCAAAATAAATGTTGAAAAGGTCAACTCCTGAAGAGTCCACTGGATAAGTTTGTTAATCAATAGGGTCTTATAATTTTTAAAGGTGTTGTAGTTATAGTAATATTTTTTGGAAAAAAATATATTAACTATAAGAAACCAACTGCGTAGATTAATAAAATTAATTAATTTGTTGCCTTTAATTTACTACCCTGGTGAAAATGGCATATCTACAACACTTCCCTAATTTACAGTATACCTATAACTTTCTACGCCAATGTGTGCGAATTGGGACAGACACAAGTTGTGTTTTTCCGTAGAAAGTTGTAGTTTTTTTATAAATTGGCGTAGAGTTGTACATATATTTTCGCGAGAAAAAAGCAGGTTAAAATGCTCGTGGGTGTATTTTTAAATAAAACATCAATTATGACGTTATATGAACAGGCGCCCCAACTTTATAAATTTAATATTGAGGGGGCTAACATAAGTTTCAAGAAACAGATTGTCCCTAATCGAATCACAGTTACATTGCAAAATATTGAAACGGGCGACTCAGTTTCTCCGACAGTAACATTAGAGAGGGGCTGGAGCACCTTTAGGCCCCATGTAATCGACGCTGGTGTACATATGTATGAATATAAAACAGATTTCTATCAGTGCTCAAAGTTGTTCCAGATAAGGTTATTTTAATTACAAACATTTTCGAAGTAAATTTTTAAAATATCCGGTTTGACGTGTAATTTTCAGATTATTTTGTTTTTTTCTTCTTCTTCTTCTTCTTCTTCTTCTTCTCTGTAAGCTTAACATCTTGTTTTATTCCAGCACATCTTTCCATCTTTTTCTAAGTCGGCCCGGTGATCTTCTACCTCTTGGAGAAAGATCTCTAACTTTCTTCACAATTGTTTTTTTAATTATTATAATACGCCAATATCTTTATTTTGAGTTATTTTGTTACTTTAATTCAGTGTTTCTTAACCTTTTAAGTGAGCCGCACCGCTTTGCATCTGAAAATAGGTTCCGCACCCCATTAAAAAATGGGTTTCGATTTTTTAGTTTTGAAAAATTCTTTTTTTGCAAAATTTAATAAATCATATTTAATAATTTATATTGTTAGGGGCTTCTCCCATACTTCCAAAAATGCTTTTCTTCACCCCCAGTGGTGCGGGCACCCTCGGTTAAGAACCACCCATTTAATCAGTTATACATCAGGATAAATTTAAATGTTTTGTAATTAAAAACCGACGTATGTTTAATTATTTAGTCGATTTTAACGTTTAACGTTTTTAACGATATCAAAACACAATATTAATAAAAAAAATTTTTAATTTTGTCTCGAAAATACGATACACAGAATATTTAGTGTTCAACATGATTGCAAATTTTTCTGTAATACTAAAATCTTTCAAGGTCAAGATTTTCTTGCAAAAAGTTACAAAATAATTATAAATGTGTGCAGTATAAGTTTAGAATTTTATGAAACATGCATGGAATATATTTCTTGTTTAAGTTGAAACGTCTAGGGAATAACCGATTTGTTGCATTGCAAGTTAGTTCAATATGAAAAAAATGGTAATCAAATTATTAAACCCAAAACAACTGTTACGGTTGAAATAAGATATTTTTTTTTGTTTATAAATTAATGAAAACATTATCGCAATTTGATCATAAACTTTGTAAAATAAAGTGTAAAGAGTATAAAATGAGGAGTCCAGTGAATGACCACTTGATAAAAGGCCAGATTCGGTCATTCTTGAGATAATCAAGTATGATCGTGTCTGGCCCATTATGACAGTATGACCGATTAATTAATTCACTTAATAAAAACGAATATTTATAAAATTTTGTGATATTTTATTTTGAACACTAGGCAATGTTTACCATTTCAGAGGATGAAATTAAGGTTTCGCATATTTACAGTCAATATTTTTTCAAACAACCAAGTGCGTAATAATTTACATAAAAATTTTCTAAAAAATATTGACTGTAAGTAGGTGAAACTTTAAAACCATCCCCTGACGTGGTCAATTTTGGGGGTCCATTTAACCCTTTAGAAATGTTTTTCCGCAAAATAAAACAAAACAGGTTTTTTAGAATTTGATGTAAAATAATTTATATCAGTTTTATTAAAATGGGATACCTTCCTTCTAAGTAAAATACACTGGTGTTTTTTTTAGCAAGAACCAGAAGAATATCGTATAAAAGTATTCGGCGCAACTATTAGAAGTAAAAACAGTTCTTTTATTAAATTTGAAGAAATTTGTTTTTACAAACATTTAAGCGAATGGACGGGTTGGGACTGACAGACTACATACCTTTTCTGTACTGATATTGCAAGAGCTAGAAAATAAAAAAATAAAATAACGTGGGTCTACTAAGCATAAGAATACACGCAGAAGTTAAAATTAAAAAAAAATGGTTACAAAGAATATTAGAGCAATATGATTTTACGAACCCTCTCATAGTCAGACCCAACTCGTCAATTGAAATTTGAAAAATATTAAAAAGACTTTTAAGTAGATTCCATGATATTTTTAAATTGTTTAATTTGCGCTGGATTGCGGTGTATAAAATCCTAATTATCCAAAACTCGAAAATAATTGGAGCAAAGACAAACGCCATTACAGATAATTTTTTACTTTTTGCTGGAGATAAATAAAACTTAATTAAAAACTTAAAAAAAATGAGTATTGAACATCATTTAGTATTTCAATAGCTTCAAGTCTATTGAGTGTAGTACTAGATTGTACATCCTGGTCAAAACATACCTATCTACAATTTTATGCTATTTACCAAATACTACAACTTTCTACGCCAACGTGTGCGATTTGGGACAGTTTTGTAGATTGTTGTTTTTTCGCGTAGAAAGTTATCGTTTTTTGCAAAGAATTCTAGATATATTTTCACTAGGGTAAGACTAAATACTTTGATATTAAAACACTTTCTAATCATGATATCTTTATACATATAGCGCATTCTTAAACTTCTGAAAAATACACGTATTTTCAGTAAAATTATATACCTACATATCTGCAAGAAATTGTTTAAATAATTAAACAAATACATAACGGGGTTATTTGGAAACTTTGGTATTAGTTATTTTCTAACTTCACTATTAAAAAAATGCAATTTAAATATCATTAATTCTTCAATTTTTGTTAAATAATATTTTGATTAAAGATGTGTTTATTTTATAGCATCTATCATTAAAGGAACAAACTGACACAATTGTAAAATGTTAACAGACAGAAGATACATACATATTAAAAAATCTAAGATATTGACAAAAAATGTAAATATCTTGGTTAAAAAAAGTAATATTACACAGTAAAAAATTTCGGTGTAAAGTTGGACCCAGCGACTTTTACACGGCCGTGTTAGTGCGAAATTTTGGTGTGAAATTGCCTTCGTGTAAAATTTTCACTTGAGTAAATTTCACACGGTGTAATTTACTGTTTTACACCGTTCCGTGTTATTATTTATAATTTAACGAATTAAATTATTATTAGTGGTTTCTAATTTATGAAAATATATTTACAATCAATTACTTTTAAGATTTTTATAATTATTTATTATGAAACAATTATCACCTATTTACAAATTATAAATAAACCTTTACCACTTATACTCCTGTGGCTTTCATAAGGTTCTTCATGGCTTAACGATGATAAATTTACGATAACGATAGATTTTGTATTATTTTGTTTAATTAAATAGGCATTGAATGTATCTTCAAAACAGTCTCCCACAGCGCACAAACAGCAAATGGAATATTATCACAAACAAATAAAGAACGAATCTGAGCAAAAACTGGTAACTCATTTGCGTCTCTAACAGTAATAAAATATTTAATTTTATATTGATGACCATACGTTAAATATTTAACATTACAAACATTTTCATTTTTATCAATACTCTCTAACATAGGATCCACCGTATAATTAGATAAATTTTCAATTATTTTATTGTATTTAATAGATTTCCCTGGGCCTGTAACAACTTGAATGTTTACATTCTTGTTGCAAATTTTTAACGAGAATATGATTTTTAACACGTACGGTGTAAAAATCGCAGTAAGTGTAGTATAAAATTCTGAACGGTGTAAATCCTTAATTTTATACTATACTGCGTGTAAATGCAGTTCATGATAATTTTTTATCAATAAATATAATTTGATTGTGTAGTTTCGGGCTCATACGATATTAGATTATACTATTTTAAGGAGTAATTGTAATTTGAATCACAAAATTCATGAAAATATTAAAAAAAGTAAAATAATTATCGATAATTTTATTTATATTTTTTACAATTTATTTATTCATTTATTTATAAATATATTATAAGTCTATAACTAGTCGTATGAATATCGCCCAAATAATATATTTTCATAGATTAGAAACCACTAATAGTAATTTAATTGGTTAAATTATAAATAATAACACGGAACGGTGTAAAACAGTAAATTACACCGTGTGAAATTTATTCAAGTGAAAATTTTACACGAAGGCAATTTCACACCAAAATTTCACACTCACACGGCCGTGTAAAAGTCGCCGGGTCCAACTTTACACCGAAATTTTTTACTGTGTATTCGTATTATTATTGAATTATCATTTGTATTAACAAATTGAAATCTAAAATTACCTGTGGATCTACAAAACTCTATAAAATCAAGCGCAATGAAATTTTAAAGTCAATTATATAAAATAAATACAAAAGAAATCATAAATAACTCATTGAAATTCTGATTAAGTAATCTGTTTAAAAAACATGCTTGTCAAGTGAGAATTCTTTAAGACTCGGTGAATAGTTCTAAGGAAATAGGCTTTCCTGAGCAATTAGTTAATATGTAAATGTTTGATATGATAATTAGAATGTTCAAATTTTTTTAAATAAAAAGAACAGCGTTTATTAAAATACCGTTAATTTTACGATGAATAGATGTACTTACTTATGAATTCTTATTTATTTTTTTTTAATTAGAAGTGGACCAAATACGTATCTATATATCGTTATATATTACATAGCATGTTTTGCTTTATACTATCTTACAATTAGTATACAATAAGTACAGTAGTTTCCGTCTATAACGATGCTGGTTATAGCGATATGCCGAGCTTAATCATAGAAACTACAAGTGAAGTTTAATTTTTCATTCAACCCTATCTCTACAAACGGAATCTACTGTACAATCACACAAGGTGTCGCTTCTACGATTTTTCCGAGCCCGGGCAAAAACTTGACATTGGCGCCCCACCCCTCCAGCATTTGAGGTGTTAGACGCTTTAGTAAAACAAGTTTTTTTTAAACATATGAATTTGGCGTCCCCTTAAATTACCGCTCGGGAGAGGTACAAGCGTCCCCCTCTTCGGATCCAGGGATGATAACATAAAACCCTTTGCTAAATGCGATCAAATAAATAATGCACTAAAAAATACGACAAAGAATTAATTTATGTACATATGAAGTACTAGAATTTAGTTAACAGTTTTAGCTAATGTAAACTTTAGAATGTCTTAAAGTTATTAGAATATTTTGAAGATAATATTGTTTTAGTCCCGTTCTGTTTGATAAAACTTTAAAAGGACCTTAAAAAGGCCCATATCTTCAAACTGGGAAGCGCTGTTCTTGACTTTTTTTCTTACCAAAGTTTTTTTTTAGAACAAAGTATATAAAAAAATGTTAATGCCTTTGATAAATCTGAACCCTAATGATAGCAATCTACATAACTGTAACGCGGTCCCTTAAGTGATGACGTCACAGTATTTATACCTAACATAAATGAATGTACATTACATAACTATTATCTATTCAATTTGTTGTATCCATACAATAATATGATTTTTTAGGTTCTGAAATGTAATTCTCATATATCTCTTGCTACTTTTACTTTTACAAGCTATGTGCTTCACAGGGGACGAAAGAAAAAAGATATTTGGGTAAGCATTTTTAACAATAAATTCATGCAGTTTCATACCTCTTAATAATGTAAATTGAAAAAATGCGTTGTTTTATTTTAAAGAAGAATCGAGGTTTTATTATATTTCATCTGTTACCAATATTCGAAAACCCGAAATACTGTTTGTAGTAGCTTCGATGAAGAATACAGTGATTACACTTCAGAATCTAAAATAAGAAAACTGTTAGAATTATTATGATTATTATTTGTCAGAAATTTACTAAAATTATGAACGGAGTGCTTTTCAGTCAGCCAAGTTAAAACCTCACTAAACACAACGTGCACGTCTACTGCCGCTGATAACGTTCGAATGAATTAAAATAAATTGTAAAAAGGCAAATTTAATTTAAAATATAAATTACAAAATTGTTTGCAATACACCTACAGACATGAAGTTATAAATCAGATTACCAATGTTCTAAATGCATTATGTTAACTTCTTAAAATGTAAAGAGTACACTCCTTAAGTGATTTCTTTCTAAATTTTGACGTCATAAAAGCTATTATGATCAAAGAAGGTAAATACATTTTTTATACTTGATATATTTCTTTTTAGATTAAATATTTTTTTTACATGCACCTACATAGGTACATACTACGCAAGTAGATACGTACGAATACGGTAAAAATAAAACATCATTTTTATACATTACATCAAAGCGAGACAATAAAAAAAAATTGCACTTCTTGCGATAGCTGTACGCGGGCACATAACCGGAACCATTTTTTGCTGCTGCTTCTTCAATACCAAAAATTTTTTATAAAACTTCAAATTTAACTAATTTTACACTTTCACTCGAAAATAAAACGGCAATTTTTTATTATTTTTGGTCCAATAGTTAAAAACAACTGTGATTAAGAACTCTGAGAATTTTTTACATAAAGTACGTGTAAAATCAGCGTATTAAACAATGTTATTTTTTTCAATAATTAATGGTTGAAGTTATCGGCACGTTTATAAAACGCTGAATATAATCGAAAATTAACAAAATTGCAATAAATAACGTATATTCGATTAGTAGCAAAAAAACGTTTCAACAACCTTCATTTTAATTTATCAAAAAATCAACGTTATCAGCAAAACACTGAAAAAAAGAATAAAATACCGAGTCGCCGCTTTAGTGATGCACATTGGTGCATTCAATTTTGACCGTCAGTTAAAGAAGCATCTGTGTTAGCATTTCTCAAGCTCACAGGATTATTAGGAACCTCATTTAAACTAATTAAATTTTCCTGGCACATACTTATTTGATTTCTAAAATCGAAACTGTTAATAATGCAAGATTTGCAATCAATTTTCTAATATCTGTGTTCGGTAACTTCCAGAACAATACCTATTATATTTCGAGCAACAGTTACACTGTGATCAACTTCAGAAACCAGTATAGTAACCAATGAGCCAAGCGGGATTGCTCGAATTTTCTTACAACAAATTTTCATTTTTTGCTTGGCTTTCCAAAGAAGAACATGCTTAACCGTGAAAAACTTTTTATAGAAAACGCATAAAAACATTTTTTTGGTCGTTTTGGCAAGGTTTTGTCTGTTTTTATATATACAGTAGCGCCCAAAAGTGAGTGCCGAAACCGTTTTTCACGCATAACTTTTTGCAATCTCGGCCAATTTACTTAAAATTTCAGTATATTGTACAGTTTGATGTTGGAAAATATTATTAATAGTTAACTGTTGCGCAGATACGGTATTTTAGGTTATGTTCCATTTCTACTGCAATCGTCATTTTTTACATATTCCGCGCCGTCACATTATTGGTTTTTTCTTGAATATTTGGGTTATTTTTTTTGTGTTCAGTAACAATTGACCAAGTTTTAACAATGCCAAGGGTTGAAACTTCTCCAGCCATTCGGAAAGCAATTATAGATATGAAAAACTCTGGCATGAAGGCAGCTGCCATTTCACGGATTCTAAAGATGCCAGCTCGTACTGTCTCAAGAATTATTCAAAGGTTTGATCAGAGAAATTCTGTTGAGAATGATAAAAGAACTGGTAGACCACGTGTTACTTCTTCCCGGCTGGATACACGCATTGTTCGTCGCTCCAAAGCGGATCCGATTCTCTCAGCTGTGGATCTGGCAGCAGAATTCAATCAAAGTGAAGGTCTAAATATTAGTCGAATGACAGTTTCCCGAAGATTGAGTGATGCTGGTTTGAATGGCAGACGTCCAGCTAAAAAACCTTTCATCAAACTCAAGAATCGAAAGGATCGCGTGGATTTTGCAAAGCGGCACTTGCATTGGACAGCAGCCGAGTGGAGTCAAGTACTTTTCACAGATGAATCTAAGTTCAATCTATTTGGAAGCGACGGAATACAATACATAAGACGTCCTCCTGGAGAAAGATACAATTTAAAATACATAAAACCGACAGTAAAACATGGAGGTGGATCAGTTATGGTTTATGGAGCCTTCTCTCGTAATGGCATGGGCCCCATCATTAAAATTAACGGAATAATGACTGGACAAAGTTACAAAGATATGCTGACTAATGTCGTCTTACCATGGGCCCATACAAATATGCCTCCTAGATGGATTCTACAACAGGATAACGATCCTAAGCACACCTCCTCGATTGTCAAGACTTCATTGCAGCAGCAACAAATCAGGATTCTTCAGTGGCCCAGTCAATCTCCCGACCTCAACCCGATAGAACACTTGTGGAAGAGCTGGCAAGACGTTGTCGAAACAAAAATATTAAGAATAAAGATGAAAAATTTGCCGAATTGGACAAGGAATGGAATGCAATGCCTGATTCAGTCTTTGAAAATCTTATTGATTCAATGCCATCTCGCTGTCAGGCAGTTATAAAATCTCGTGGTTTCCCAACTAAGTATTAGGCATTTTTATGATTATAAAATTGTTTTAGTGTATTGTTATACAGTTATTTTTCATTAAATCGTTCTTAGTGTTCTGTTCTGAAAAATGCGTTTTTTACACAAATAAGTCTGAGCTCGTTTAACTTCCGTAAATTTTTGTTTATCACGTTTTAAACATAATAATTCTTTTTCTCATACAAAACTGTATAACATACTCAAAAATGAAGTAAAATGGCCCATATTTTAAAAAGTTCTTCTCGAAAAATCATTTAGGCACTCACTTTTGGGCGCTACTGTATGTAGTTTTTTTAACCTATATATAAAATACGACGATTTGCTAAATATTTTTGAAGCCGCGGGCTGCAAAATATTTAAATCGCAAAGTCTTGTACTTTTTAGTGGATTCTACAATAACTTTCCATTAATATATATCATTGTAATTTTACAAAGAAGGCAAAAAAGATGTATGCATAATTTTATGTAATTTTTCTATTCTGCCTTTACATCCCTTATTTTATTATTTTATCTATATTTCAATTTTTTTTACAAAGATGTTATTAGAACCTCTAAGCCCAAAGGGTTTGATAAAGGATGGAGTTGGATATGGTGACCTGGAAGGAGTTATATACGATGAAGGGGGGTTCCTTGGTTCATATCGCTGGTCTTCGTGCCCGTCGAGTGGTGTAGAAGTACCTAAGAAAAACACAACACAGTTTATTTAGAAAGAGATAAGATGTAATTTTTTTAAACTTGCAAGTACACAAATCAAATATATTTTAAGGTGAAAGTGTACTCCCTGACTTTTAAACTACAAATTCAAAGTTAACCAAATTTGGATAATTGATGAATGGTTTATTTTGGCAAAATTTAAAAAATATCGTAGCTTAAGTATTCAAAATATTTAGAAAAAAAACTGATACATATTTTCAAATGGAGAGTCAGAAAAATACAAGTTCAAAATTAGTAAATTTTGGATAGCTTGTTCATATTGTAATAAAAAGCAAAATTTGGAGATTTAAAACAAATCGTAACTGTGGTTTAATAAATATTCAAAAACATAATTTTTGAACGTGTCTCCTGGTTTAAAAAAAAATAATTCACATAATATCATATAGCCGAATAATTTGTGTAGTTTTGTGAATGGCTTGAAAAAATTTCAATTAAATACAAACCATTCAACACTTAGAAATGCATGTATCAAGTACTTAAAATGCATTAATAATATCATGCATCATTTTTTGGAAGCACTTACAATTCTAGTACCAACAACACCTACACCGCGAGGAATTCCACCAATGCTGCTGAACAAGAAGTGATTCTTTCTGAGCTGAATGCAAGATATGATGATGTCTATAAACAATTGAGGAAACTCGACCCAAGAAAAGGAGCTGGTCCCGACAAGTTGCCGAATCAACTTCTGAAGAACTGTGCAGTGGGACTCGCAGAACCAATTACTCATCTATTCAATACATCGCTTGAACTAGGTGTGTTCCCAGTAGCGTGGAAAACATCATTTATCTGTCCTATACACAAATCAGGAACCAGGGATGAGGTATCCAATTACAGACCTATTTGCATCCAATCATCAATAGCCAAGTTATTCGAAAAAATAGTACTACCGCAGGTCACCGCAGCATTCCATAACATAATATCCACTAGACAACACGGATTTGTTTGTGGTAGGTCCACAACCACTAACCTATACCAGTACACTTGCTATGTTTTAGATGCAATGAATCAAGGAACATGTACCCACACAATTTATACAGATTTCTCCAAAGCGTTTGACACGGTTGACCACGACACACTTATCGGTAAACTAAACCGATACGGAGTAAGATGTAAAGCCCTTGACTGGGTACAGTCTTATTTATCAGACAGAAGCTTACAGGTCAGAGTGAATGGCCATATTTCAAATGAATACCACGTAACCTCTGGTGTCCCACAAGGATCACATCTTGGACCAATCCTTTTCAACATATTCATTAATGATATCGGTGACAAATTCGGGTCGGAGTATCTACTTTATGCAGATGACCTGAAAATATACAGAAATATCAATAGCGCCGAGGATGTGCATAGTCTCCAACGTGACATTAACGAACTCCATAACTGGTGCATATCGAACAAACTCAAATTGAATAAAAACAAGTGTATAACATTATGTCTCTCCCGCTCTAATGCCCGGCATCCCCCAATATATAAACTGGATCAGCATGAATTAACAGAAGTCTCCACGGTAAAGGATCTTGGCGTAGCTGTGGATAGCAAACTTAACTTCACTGAACACATCGAAAAAAGCACATCAAAAGCGTATAAAACGCTTGGATTTATACTTAGAACAGGCAGAGAATTCAACGATGTCTACACAATTATACACCTCTTCAAAACCCTCGTTCGTCCTATCCTAGAGTACTGTAGCATAATATGGTCACCACATACGCAGATGCAAGTTGACAGAGTCGAAAAATACAAAGGAAATTCTGCAAGTTTATATCGTACTTTATATACACAAGAGGTTCATACATTAGCACAGATGATGTCTACAACCGATTTAAAATTAACAGCCTACTCTGCCGACGGCAAGCCGCTGATTTAACCTTCTTCTACAAAGTTATTCATGGATTGATAATCTCACCAGAAATAAGAGAACAATATAAGTTTACCAAACAAAGATCAGGGTTAAGAAACACTAGGTTATTAAGTAAAACGAAGACCACCAAAAAATTACATATTTCATGGACCGAGAAACAGGATGGCTAATCTAGTCAACGATTACTGCTCCGACATTAACTTTCTGGAGGACTCCTTGCAAACCTTTAACTATAAAATTAAAAGTTTAATATTAATTAGCTGACTTACACAATTTAATTTAATTTGATTTGATTCAATTTGATTTGATTTGATTTAGTTTAATTTGATTTAATTTAATTTGATTTGATTTAGTTTGGATTAATTTAATATATTATCATTAGCATATATTACACATTATCTATTGTTACCCCCACTTGCAGTGTTATACCTTATAGATATTTATAACTAAAGTGTATAGCCGATAGGCGTTTGAGTACTAAATAAAATAAAATATTTGTATCCACTATTCTGCGTCTGGTGAGGATAAACAGCATTCAATTCTTTGTTGCAAACCATTCTAATGTTTATTTACATGTTGCTAACGTATACATAACATTACCAATACTTGCACGTGTGATATCTATAAATACCTGTTGATTGAATATTGTCTTCGAAAAATTGAACTTACAAAAGTGATAAAAAAATAGCAACTATTGCTTTCAATCTGTAATTTCAAAATAAGTAGCGCCAGCTACTGTCCGCAAAACGTAATAAATAAGGGTACACTTGTATGTTAAACTGCCTTACTAGAACCAGGTGTTAAAAGGGAATAATGCCAACCTTAAAAGTTTCGGGTAAAATATTTTATGTTACAACCTAAGAATTTAACCATTCCGCAACATAGAGATGGGAACTAATACTACTATGTAAATATACATACATAACTTGTTCCATTGCACAAATATAAACATCTTTAACCTATCGTTTGGCATGTGGTGTTTACTAAACATTTGTGTTCAAGCGTTTCGGTAATATAATAAATTTGTTACTTATTGATTAATTATTATTTATATTGATTACAGGCATTCCCGGTCTGCTTTACTGGAAATTTTAGTAGTACCTACACCTAAAAATATTTAAATATCCCAATTTTGTGAAAAGCAATACTAATGGTTTGAAAATGGATAACAATCCTGACAGTGTTTATAGTTTAATAACAAAATTATGTGAGAAGTTCAAGAAAACTTATGAAAGTCAAAACACAACAACTTCATATGATTTAAAAGCAATCCGAGCAAAATGTTTTGAAATACTTCTCCATAAAACGCATTATGAGATAGGTAAAAAAATATTTCAATTAAATGTATATCGAGTAAAGGTAGCATTTAATTTCAGAAGACCAAACTGGAATAGATAAGAACTTAGATACAGAATGCCATTTATTAGCATGGGAACTACAATTAATAACGAAGTATAATTTGCCTAAACATGCCAAAAACTTGAAAGCTTGTTATGAAAAACTACAGAGATTGAATGTTTTCAATAATCCAGCTTTGTGTAATTTCATTTTGTTTATGTTAAAAATATGTCAAGTACCTGCTGGTGAAGAATCAATTATGGTATGTTGAGTTACACGAATTAAATTAACAAAATAATCTAATATATTTCAGGAACGCACTTTAAGCAAAGAATATACAGACGAAACAAAATTTTGGAGATCATCTACATTTGGTTTTTTTGACGAACAACTATTTCATTTGCCTAAAAATGAATTTTCTGACGATTTAAAATACGAAAGCGAGTCTTTTAAATTAAATAAGAAAAAGATGGTGTTTCGCTCTACATGCAAAAGTATTACAGAGTTTTTTGAAGAGCGATACAGCACTTTTGATTCTGGTTTAAAAATTGAGGATGAAAATCTTCAGTCTCAAAATGTATCATCTGGAAGTAAGTTGCAAAAAATTAGTTATATTTATTCAAACATATTTACCTTTTAGCTGAGAGTATTTGGGATTTAGCTTTAGCAAAGCCATTAGGAAATTACCGTAATTGGGAATCTTTTGGATGTGTTAGCCCTAAAAAGGAGCCACCTTTTTTAACAGAAGCTGGACCACACGCTACCTTGTTATTACATGATGTTTCTTGTCAGTTGGAAAAATTATTAGTAACCGATTATAAAGGTCCAAGTTTTCTCAAAACTATAATATCACAAAAATTGTTTGTTAAACATGTGAAATACATATTAGGTTTCTATATTTATATTTGAACTCAAAGGTGATGTGTAAGTTATACTGTTTTAGTTGATATTCAATCGACAACATTTAATTATAATTCAAAGGGTGAATTACAAATGGTTCCTAATACCTACTTGGAAGGTTTAACACTTGGAGCAATAGAATCTTACTGTAAAGACTTTATTTTCTGCGGAATTTGCTATAAGGGTTTAAACAATTTAAGTTCAAAAAATACTGCCGTAGCAAGTAATCTTCAAAACGGATACATTTTTACTGTGAGTTAACAATTTTATGAAAATTTTAAACACATAATAGTTTTTTAGGAACTATGTGAAAGTATTAAAAGTTATTTAGTTTATTATCGTTTAGCAGTTTTATCAATGCCAGATTCAACAAATCTATTTGTGTTGCATGATCGTACCAAACAATTACGTACCTACGTTACAGTATTAGCATCTATTTGTAAAGTAGGACCATTTACAGAATCTATAGAAATACCTCATGGAATTGCTTTATTAAATTATCTGTATCATCAAGTAATGAGCCTTACTAATACGGACACTGTAATGGTTTTATATTCGATACTCTACCGATGTTGTAGAGTTTACTTCAGGTAGACGTTTCTATATTTTCAAAATAATTTACAATAACAAATTAGTTTGTAGTCGTTTTTTGAAACAGTGGATTCTTGATGGTTGTACTCACGATCCTTATGAAGAATTCTTCATAAATGTTAATCCTAAATACATAGCGACGAGAGGTAGAACGTACTGGACACGAGCCTATACATTAAGGGACGATATTGTACCTGATTTCATAGCAGGTTTTTGTTCTGATATTCTACTTTGTGGAAAGTCGATGAATTTGTTAAAATTATGTGTGCCGAATGTAAGTTTTTTTAGAACTCTACTTTGCTTATGTTTATTGATTTATTTTTTAGTCTCCTTTAAGTTTATATATAATGGATAGAAAACCTGATGTTATATCTTGCTGTTTAATGCCTCAACAATTATCAGTGTTGGAGCAGAATAATTGTTCTTACTACTTGGAAGCAACTGCTCTTTGTGGACCTAGAATTTCTTTAACACAAATTGTTAATTCCGAAAGAGATCAGAATGATGCACGTTTAAATTTAATTGCCAAGAAAAGAATAGCAACTTTAAATAGAATTACATGTAAGCTTTCCTACTTTTGAATACTAACGTAATTAGATGAGAAGAACTACCATCAAAAACAGTGATGTTTGCTTAATTTGTAAAATGGCTGGTTTTGAGCCTATGCTATAGAGAATGTCAAAATTTTTGTGCGTATAAAAATAGAAAGAATTTCTTTTTTTTTTACTATAATATCAGCATTATCCAACGAATTGTCTTAAAAAATAACTACAAATAAACAGCAATATTCAGCAATATTTTAAGAATGATGTAATCATCTTCAACAATCGTGTCACATTCCGCATTAACACTATGATCGAATTATTGATACAAGAAACTGGAACATGAACATCAGTGCTATGTTAAGCTTAGAAATAATTTGCTTGAAATGAATTGTGATCTTCGGATTAAGCATTGTGTTGATATCGATGGCATTATTTTCATTTGCAACAAATTCTGCCGTCCCCTTTTTGATTTCATAGTACAATATGGTGTGCGATACCAATGATCGTCATCTGGAGATTTTACAAATTTTATTGATGAAATTCGAAGATTAAAAGACTATGTAACCAGGCGCTGCACAGGAAGTATGGTGAACCGCCGAACTAGCGTTACATTGAAAGAAAGAGAAACGTGTTTCATAATATTTCAATTAATTAAATTTAAAATGCCATTTACCACTGATATCGGCTTGAAATTCTCTAAAATTAGGCTCCAAATTAGCCATTTAATAAATTTGACAAAAATCTGTGTTTTTGGTAGTTGGTCTTTATTTAAAATACCTTTTTTATTACTTCGAATTTCAAAAATAAACGATAATTTATTCTTGTAAAATTGTAGTAACTAAACTTAAACATACTATTTGTAGTAGAAAAAAAGAAAAATTCAGAAATACAACTAGCAAGAAAACAAGAAGAAATTCAACTTCTTCGGCAGCAATACGCCGAAGCTATAAAACTGAAAGAATTAAGAAAAGTAGAGGAATTCGAAGAGAATCTAAAAATTGTGGAGAAGAATATACAAATACAAACTCTACATGATCAAATAATCCAAGAAGAATCGTAAGAATAAGCATTAAAATTAAACAAAAACCTAAGTTTTCTATATTTAAGGAATGGTATTATTGAATTTTACAACAAACTTTACAAAACCTCCGAGAGTCGACGATTGCTTTACGAAAATCGTATCAAAGAACTAAAAAAAGTCGAATATGAGTCGACTTTAGGAAGTCCTCCGATTTCTACGGTCACATTGGCAGAAAACCAGTCAGGCACATCGTTATCTTTGGGAAATAATTCAGAATTTAGTGAAACTTCTTCACTTTCCAGCAAAGACTCAGAATCAAAGAGTAATTATGTATTGGCCACGACCGGTGTTTATAATTCTTCATCTGATATTACCAACACCGAAAGCTACGAGTCCTTAGATATTATCAATGCAAATTCTATTGACAGTACTGATACATTGCTTAAGGAATCTGAAGATAAACCTAAAAACATAAACATGATGATTTCAGCTGAAAACTTTGAAATGGCTCGAAAAAATAAAGCTAAGGTGCTCTCTTTAGAGATGGGAATAACATTTCATCCAATTGTTAAAGCTCGAAATTTGAATAATACGAAAGATTCAAATTTAACAGAAGCACAGAGGAACAAATTAAGAGTAATGTCTTCGGAGTTCGACATGGTGTTGAGTAGCCCTTCTCCAATTGATGTTCAAAGTGCCCCAACAATTGTGCAAATTAACAGAAGCCGAATGATGACCAGCAATGAGTGTTTTAATATTCAAACAAATTTGAGTACAGATGAAGTAAATCAAAACACTCCTAAATGTGATAACGACAATTTTCTTGTCGGAAAGAACTTTGAAAACGTGACAACAGATTCCAACAAGAACCTTGATGTTAAAAAATGGGCAACAAAAAAGCAAGGCAGACTTTCGTTAGATCTTACAAAAGTTGAACAAAAAGAAAATGACTCGTCCCCAAAACCACGTAATCCGAAATTTGAGTTTGAGAAAATTTCTCCAATGTCTGTAGATTCAGCTCCTCTTAGTACAGCGACCACTCCATCAAATCAATTGGTAATCAGCTTTGAAAAAACTGATTACGAAGCGCATAGTGCGAGTGACACTGCAACAGAGCTAACAACAGGCACAGCATTGTCTGAAGGTGGATTTTGCTTTGAAATTGATAAAGCTGAAAGCGTTTCTTATTTTGAAAAGCGGAAATCTGTTTATAATATTCAGAACCATATTGAAAATAGAATTTTGGATAAGGGGATCTCAGCCAAAGATGCTAAAACTATTTCCAATAACTGTTTAGAAGTCTATTTGCAACAAAGTGTCTTGGTCCCATTGATTACTCAGATGAAACTAGTCACTAATGAGCTGTTGAGGTTTTTTATCAACGATCTCCATTACTTACAACATTTGAATAGTTTAAGGAACTATTTCTTTTTACTTGATGGAGAATTTGCTCGAAATATTACGGAAAGCTTATTTGAAAAGCTTTACGACGTTAATTTTCCTTTAGAACTCATTAATAGTCGCACTTTAAAAGTTTTGGTATACAAAGCGCTCGACTATTCAACAAAGTCACAAGACTCTTCCATGTGTTTATCTTTTCGCATCAATAAATTACCAAAAATTTTTGAATTGGGTGATCCTGATGTTTTGGAGTGTATATCATTAACCTACAAGACGACGTGGCCCCTTAACATTCTGCTTCCATCAGACACTATTACAAAGTACGACGAAGTTTTTAAATTTCTTCTAAAGCTTCATCGAGTTTCCTGGGTCTTGCAGAACATCTTTCAGGTAGATTATGCTTTAAAAAGCTCACTTTGTTAATGATTTTTCTTTTAGGATTTAAAATCTCTCGTTAAAGAGACTGAATTCAATAAGTTGTCGCTTATGAGGTCTCCACAATATCAGAGACTGCATCAATGTCGCCATATAATGACACATTTTATTCAAACTTTGCAGAGTTATGTCTTTGGTGAAGTTTTACATACGAGTTGGGATATATTTGAGAAGAATTTGGAGGATGTTACCAATTTAGATGAGCTTTACGCTTTACATACGGCTTATATAAAAAATATACTTTTTATGTAAGTTTTGGTATTGGAATTGCTTTTAAATACTTAGTATTTTGTTGCAGGTGTCTTTTAAATCAAAAATCGGCGCCTTTAAGAAAAGTGTTGCAGAAAATATTTATTGTTATATTTAAGTTTTATGATTATCTACGTTCCCGTTCTTGGTGTTCCGTAAATGGGATCTTTACCCATCCAAATTTTAAAAAGTTAGAAGATATTTTCAATAATTTCCAAGATCTTGTAATGTACCTGTTTAAAGTTGGACATAAAGTTGTTAAATGTGGTTACCAACCACCTTTAGAGCAATTATTAGATATGTTGAATATTAATGATTATTATAGTAAAGGAAGCGTACCCAATCTATCATTTGGAGCTTCTTCTAATTGATTCTGTTAATTTTTATATTATTTATATTAAAAATAATTTATTACTATTATGCCTGTGTATTCATCAAACCTAAATATTATACCACTAAAACCAGATCTATCAGAAGATGAAACATACTTCATGTCTGTGAAAATTATCATTATAATTCGACATATATACAGCAGAAAACTGTGTTAAAACTATTTAAAATTTCCTTAAAGAAGGAGAACTACACGTAAAACACCAAAAGTGATGAAAAATAATAAAACGAACCGAAACAAAGTAACTTAAATCTTTATCACATGGTTAAGTGTTGGAGGCAGCCTTAAGAATTGTTGCTAACAAATCAGGATCTTCTTGTTGTTGTCCCACCCACCACATGACAAGGGCATTTTCATAACTCATAACGTTCCGCGAATGATGGAGAGGATCCAGGGTATGGTGCTGGCCGCTCGAAGTCGCCAAGATGGGTCGATAAGGATGAAGGCTCACTCCATTACAGCAATCATTATGCAAAGGCAACTACAACAACCATCGTTAATATCAGATGAAAACAATTTAAGACTATCTTACCTCCATATGAACAGTTGGTGCAATATTCTGCTGTACATCCCAGACCTGCACTTTGCCATCTGTACCACCACTAACGAGCCATTTTCCATCGCGCGATAAGTCAGCAGTTATTTTCTGATTGCTGTTGCACTGACGTGTGAGGCAGAACAATGGTCTTCCTGGTACCTACAACAGCAATAACGGTAAACATTATAATGAAAAGGATTGGATTACCAGAATTTCCTTTAAATAATATGATGAAATCGACGGAGTATTCTTACACGGAGATCCCAGCAGATAATTTCGTTGTCTTTCCTTGCACCACTGTACAGTCTGGTCCCGTCCAATGAAAATGTCATGGTTGTTATTCCTCCTTTATGTCCCGTCAACTTACACAAATGTCGGAATGTTCCATCACTTTGCGATACTAGTTCTATTGTATTCTTCCAAGTACCTACAAATATATTGTTTTGACAAGTTTTAAGCTACAAATTCGTCTTTTTGCAAAAGTCTGTACCGTGGATCCTTGATAAATCGAAGTTGAACGGAAACCAAAATTAGTTTGAAGTATTCAAAATTACACAATTAAAGGCTTTTAGTTTCCCTTTACGGTCCATGTTTATTCGTAAACATATTACTTTAAATATGTATTTAATAGATTTATATTGCACTATTTATAAATAGATCTTATGTTACACACTAACTGTAAACAATTAATGATTGTATATTTATTCGTCTTCCTGCTCGGCGGATACCGATTGGAACATAGATTCAAATGAAGAAGTCAGGGAAAGAACAACCTAAATCACAAATTGTAGAAATCTAGAAAATCAATTTGAAAATATCAAAATTCGGTGTTGGTTTATTCTCTGAATAATACCATAAATCTAATTTTGTCATTAATTTATATCTATCTAACTATCAAAATACAGGATTTAACATTACACTGTACAGAATTGAATATAATTGATGTAGATTTAATACGACTTGTATCGGTTTTTGAGAGCTGCTTTTAAGTACCCTAATAATATGATAAAATAGGATGTATGTACTGTGCAAATCGCATTTTTGTAAAAATAGGATTTAGACCATTTATTGCTGCAATGTGTAAATGCATTATGAATAGTGACGAATTTTGAGATTTTTACATATCATTACCAAAAAAAGTTTTTATGTATATTAAAGATATTTAATGGTCATTCTACATAAAAAGGAACTATTTTGCATTGTAATTTTCGTTTTAATCATTATATACTGAGCACAAAAAAGAACAAATACACAATGTTGCATTGTTCATAGTTGGTGTGTAATAGATCTGTTTATAAAAAGTGTAATGTTATCAATGTATTAAATAAGTTTGTAAATTATTTACAAATAAACATGGAATGTAAACAGAAATTAAAAACCTTTAATTATTAGCTTTTTTTGATAATTCTAATTATTTTTGATTTTCCTTCGACTTCACCTTATCAAAGTTCGATTTTACTTAATATATAAAAGGGGAAAATTAACTTCCAAAAAAATAAATATGATTTGTAAATTAGTGAATTCGATTTACAAATGGGTGAATTTGTGGTACAAAACCTGTATAAAAATGATAAGAACATAACACTTGCCTACAGCAACAACACCAGGTTGAGCAAGGCTGGCAACTAAACATGAAGCTGGATGTTGAGTTGGATATTCCATGCATTCACGCCCAGGCCGCGCCGTGCTAAAAATTTTAACATTCTTCTTGTAACCACAAAATATATTCTGACCATCAGCTGAAAAAGTTACGCTAATAGCAGCCTCCAATTCATCCACACTGTTGTAACCCCTATATGTGCATCTTAAATCTCCTGTGAATGCATCCCATAGATGTATTGGTCCTTCATGACCACTTGCTGCCCAACTAAAATGACCTATGTAATATAATTAAATGAATTAACATTATATAACGCACCAACAAGTCGCTGGATTTGAGCTATTCATCCCTGGATACCAACAATAGTCATAAATCAATCCCCCTTCGGGTACACTAACTGCTGGAGTTAATGGATTTACATGTCGACTAGTTAATAACAAATCACCAGTATAGAGATCAGATGGTAGTTCCATAACATGCATGCCAGCACCACGTACAACAGTAAGAAGACAGGTACCGTCAGGAGACCATTTACAGCATCGTAAATAATGTTGATCGTCATAGTTGGGCCATTGACATCGAGCTAATTCTAAGCTTGTATTTTCAAAGTTATATTGTGCATATTGCAAGTAAGTACTCTCCAACGTAGGCACACTCATCGCTATTAGAATGAGTCAATAAACATTAAGGTGATAAGCAATTTACACGAAAATTAAGTTGAACCCAAATGCTACATAAACTATCAGTACCTCGGCACACTTTATCAATGCACTATACGTTATTTAGAAAATTTAATAAACTTATCACAATAAATCTTTTCTAAAATTTAAAGAAAATCTCTGAATAACGCTATGGAATTTTATGAAGTTAGCAATTCTATCAAAAGTGCCACGCCGCAGTTCAAAATGGAAAGACCCTACCGGGTTCAAAATTCCCTAGATTTTAAATTAGGATTATTATTTCAATAGTTCTGATTTAATCTAAACACTCTCAACTTTTTCAATAATTTAAATTACTTAGAAAATACTTTTTATTATAAAACATTATTAATTACCAATAATAAAAGTTAATTTGAATTACAAAAAAAACACTTACAAACAGTAAATTAAATAACTTTTTTCAGCAAACTTATAAGAATTTATTTATTTAAAAGAAATGATTTGCTTTTCTATTACCCAAATATGTACCTACCTACCTAAATTTCTAGGTTTATTATTTTTTATAACAAATATAAACAAATCAATTAATTTCAAAAATGACAACTAAATTCTCAGTGTTACAACTAAAGCCAAAGAAGCGTTTCCTATCATAAATTTCGAAAATGCATCAATGGGACTTGCAAGTGAATATATCTGAAACCATTCTAGATGAGTTTCGATGCTTTTTATGCAATAAACATTTATCTTGTGGCCCAATAAGAGTTTTGCCTAATGGTTCTTGTATTTGTGGAAGATGCGAGCCATTGGACAGCGAAAAGCCGGCATATAAAGTTTTACAGTTGGAATCCGTCTTGAGCAAAGCGTTATTTCCTTGTCCCAATGAAGAAATAGGGTGCAAAGAAAACGTTCCCTTTAACCAAATGCGTGAACATGAATCTATATGCTCATTCTCATCATTTTCTTGTCCTTTATTTTATCAAGGATGTGCTTGGAAGGGTTCTAGTTTCGATATATTTTTACATTTTATGAAAGAACATCAAAACTTTGTGACATACATACTTTGATTATATATACCTAGATTGCTAATGTTATAGGCGGATTTGCAGCTCCGAGGTCACGTTAAAAGTGGTTCGTAATGTGGCTCCCTTTAACGTTCAGTAGGAAGAAGTACTATTTTTTTTACAGATTTTAGTTTTGTTACAGAACGTCGTAAATGACTATTTAGAGCTTAACTAAGTAGGTAAGTTATGTTCGAGAATAACGGTTAGGATGGGAGGGATTAGAGAGACTGCTTGAATCGGCGAAAATTACCAGGTTTGCAACCTTAAAACGGCCGTTTTCTAATAGATGGCAGTACGCGCGCATTAGGCATCAGCCAACCTTGCCTGCCATTTTTTCTCATTGCTTTGATCTTTGCCATTAGTAAACAAAAGACAAAGTCAGCAATTTCGGACAATAACGTGTCCTTTGATCACGATAAACATGTCGAATTTTGTGCCAGATAAAGAGCATTTGCGGGGAGCACTGCTATTCCTCTTCAATTGGAAGAAATCCGCCGCCGAAGCGCATAGAATTCTTGTGGAGGTCTATGGCGACAGTGCTCTTAGTGAAACTCGGTGCAGAGCGTGGTTTCGGCAATTCAGAGACGGAATTTTTAACGTCACCGACAAGAAGCGCGAAAATCGACCAAAAGTTTTTGAGGACACCGAATTGCAAGGTTTATTGGACGAAGACGATACCCAATCGCAGAAACAACTTGCCGCAAAGTTGAATGTTAGCCACCAAGCAATTTCGAAACGCCTTTTTGCTATGGGAAAGATCCAAAAGATCGGAAAGTGGGTGCCACATCAATTGAACGATCGAGAGATGGAACGACGCCAGACCGCGTGCGAAATCTTGCTCGATCGGCCCAACAGAAAATCATTTTTGCATCGAATCGTCATTAGCGATAAAAAATGGATCTTTTTTGAAAACCCTAAGCGCAAAAAATGGTGGGTGGACCCCGGAGAACCCTCGACATCGTCTGCTAGGCCAAATCGATTCGGGAAAAAGACAATGCTGTGTGTTTGGTGGGACCAGAAGGGGCTGGTTTACTACGAACTGTTGAAACCTGGTGAAACGATCAATACTCAACGCTACCAACAACAAATCATCAAATTGGATCGTGAATTGTGCAAAAAAAGACCCGAACACGCGGATCGGCATGAGGGTATCATTTTCCAGCACAACAACGCACCATCACACACCAGATTGGTCCGGGATACATTGGATGCACTTGGCTGGGAGTTGCTACCCCACCCGCCCTACTCTCCTGATCTGGCCCCTTCAGATTACCATTTGTTTGCATCGATGGGACACACGCTTGCTGAGCAGCATTTCAATTCTTATGAAGATGTTAAAAAATGGCTCGATGGGTGGTTCTTATCCAAAGGGGATGAATTCTTTTGGGGTGGAATCCACAATCTTCCTCAAAGATAGGAAAAATGTATAGCCAGCGAGGGCAATTACTTCGAATAAAATATTTTTCACTTTTCTGCGTTAATTATTGTGTTTTGCTAAATAAAAAAACAGCCGTTTTGAGGTTGCACACCTGGTATATATCACTTCTTTTAGATTTCATAAAGTATTGAAATAAGAACAATAAGAAACATTGACAAATTGTATATATTAATGAAAACTAAAGAATGAATACATATTTAATACATATACATTTGTTTTTTAAGACATTAAAAATTCTCAATAAAATCAATTCTTAATAATAAATAATAATAATTTAACCGTAAATAAGATATAAAGATATATTGTAGACACATAAAGAATTAAACGCTTGCCGCCAAGCTTGTAAAATTTTAAAAATAAAGTTGATACTAGGTAAAAGTATTTATATTTCAATTTCAAACTTTTATGTTCATTGGGCAATTGTGCAGAAAGTACCGTTATGGTTTATTATAGGCATTTTTCTACTATGGCCGCGGCTACACTAATTTGAAATACAACAATAGACATTATTTTAAATAATTCTAAACTAAAAAATAGCAATTAGAAAAACGCCATTAAAAGAAAAAATTAGGGCCCTCTTTGTAAAAAGAGTACAAATCGTGTGAAGACGGGTCTCAACCATATCCAATATCAGACTCATAAATCGGATCTAGAAGTGAATTTCAAAAAGTATGTTTGTCGGTTGATCGTACCTAGATATATTTCTATATTGTAATGTTTTTTTTTGGGATTTTGTTCATTTTGATTTGTTTAATGGAATATAACCATATAAAACAGCCTTTATAGCAACATTTGCATTATATATTTATTTTTTAAAAGTACCTACTGAGTTTGTTAAAATGTTTATCGTATTTTTTTGCCTTTTGTCTTATAAAACTGTAATTTTTACAACAAAATTGTTTTTATTTCATTACGTTCGGTGTATTTCTGGCAAGTATAATACCTAAGTAAGAGCCATTTTGGCCGACGGTAACTAAAATAATGCGAATTAAAAAATTAAACGTCGTGTAACAGACTGCGCGCGTCAGCAACAACGTAACAATTTTCGCTATTGTAATAAGTTGTTTATTTTATTATAGTTTATGTTTGAATGGAACTTGTATAACCATTTAAAAAAAACTTTATAGTGGCATTTGTATTCTTTTGTTTTTAACTGTATTTAGTTTATTAAAATGTATTTCGTATTTTTAGTCTTTTACGTTATAAAATGTAATTTTCACAACAAATATACGAGTGTAAATAAATTAGTTAGTGTATTAGAACCGTAAGTTAGTTAGTTAGTAAATAAATAATTATTAAGTGCTAGTGTTTAAGTTATGGGTGGAAGAAGAATTTGTTTATTATTTGTGTTAATAAATTGTAATTGTAAATTAAGTGGCCAACTCTGTGTTATTATTCACAACCCGAGTACGAACCGCTTTTGCTCTCGTTGGAAATTGGATTTGGATTGGGAAATCCGTTACAATACCTAGATTGCTAATGTTATAGGCGGATTTGCAGCTCCGAGGTCACGTTAAAAGTGGTTCGTAATGTGGCTCCCTTTAACGTTCAGTAGGAAGAAGTACTATTTTTTTTACAGATTTTAGTTTTGTTACAGAACGTCGTAAATGACTATTTAGAGCTTAACTAAGTAGGTAAGTTATGTTCGAGAATAACGGTTAGGATGGGAGGGATTAGAGAGACTGCTTGAATCGGCGAAAATTACCAGGTTTGCAACCTTAAAACGGCCGTTTTCTAATAGATGGCAGTACGCGCGCATTAGGCATCAGCCAACCTTGCCTGCCATTTTTTCTCATTGCTTTGATCTTTGCCATTAGTAAACAAAAGACAAAGTCAGCAATTTCGGACAATAACGTGTCCTTTGATCACGATAAACATGTCGAATTTTGTGCCAGATAAAGAGCATTTGCGGGGAGCACTGCTATTCCTCTTCAATTGGAAGAAATCCGCCGCCGAAGCGCATAGAATTCTTGTGGAGGTCTATGGCGACAGTGCTCTTAGTGAAACTCGGTGCAGAGCGTGGTTTCGGCAATTCAGAGACGGAATTTTTAACGTCACCGACAAGAAGCGCGAAAATCGACCAAAAGTTTTTGAGGACACCGAATTGCAAGGTTTATTGGACGAAGACGATACCCAATCGCAGAAACAACTTGCCGCAAAGTTGAATGTTAGCCACCAAGCAATTTCGAAACGCCTTTTTGCTATGGGAAAGATCCAAAAGATCGGAAAGTGGGTGCCACATCAATTGAACGATCGAGAGATGGAACGACGCCAGACCGCGTGCGAAATCTTGCTCGATCGGCCCAACAGAAAATCATTTTTGCATCGAATCGTCATTAGCGATAAAAAATGGATCTTTTTTGAAAACCCTAAGCGCAAAAAATGGTGGGTGGACCCCGGAGAACCCTCGACATCGTCTGCTAGGCCAAATCGATTCGGGAAAAAGACAATGCTGTGTGTTTGGTGGGACCAGAAGGGGCTGGTTTACTACGAACTGTTGAAACCTGGTGAAACGATCAATACTCAACGCTACCAACAACAAATCATCAAATTGGATCGTGAATTGTGCAAAAAAAGACCCGAACACGCGGATCGGCATGAGGGTATCATTTTCCAGCACAACAACGCACCATCACACACCAGATTGGTCCGGGATACATTGGATGCACTTGGCTGGGAGTTGCTACCCCACCCGCCCTACTCTCCTGATCTGGCCCCTTCAGATTACCATTTGTTTGCATCGATGGGACACACGCTTGCTGAGCAGCATTTCAATTCTTATGAAGATGTTAAAAAATGGCTCGATGGGTGGTTCTTATCCAAAGGGGATGAATTCTTTTGGGGTGGAATCCACAATCTTCCTCAAAGATAGGAAAAATGTATAGCCAGCGAGGGCAATTACTTCGAATAAAATATTTTTCACTTTTCTGCGTTAATTATTGTGTTTTGCTAAATAAAAAAACAGCCGTTTTGAGGTTGCACACCTGGTATATATCACTTCTTTTAGATTTCATAAAGTATTGAAATAAGAACAATAAGAAACATTGACAAATTGTATATATTAATGAAAACTAAAGAATGAATACATATTTAATATACATTTGTTTTTTAAGACATTAAAAATTCTCAATAAAATCAATTCTTAATAATAAATAATAATAATTTAACCGTAAATAAGATATAAAGATATATTGTAGACACATAAAGAATTAAACGCTTGCCGCCAAGCTTGTAAAATTTTAAAAATAAAGTTGATACTAGGTAAAAGTATTTATATTTCAATTTCAAACTTTTATGTTCATTGGGCAATTGTGCAGAAAGTACCGTTATGGTTTATTATAGGCATTTTTCTACTATGGCCGCGGCTACACTAATTTGAAATACAACAATAGACATTATTTTAAATAATTCTAAACTAAAAAAACGCAATTAGAAAAACGCCATTAAAAGAAAAAATTAGGGCCCTCTTTGTAAAAAGAGTACAAATCGTGTGAAGACGGGTCTCAACCATATCCAATATCAGACTCATAAATCGGATCTAGAAGTGAATTTCAAAAGTATGTTTGTCGGTTGATCGTACCTAGATATATTTCTATATTGTAATGTTTTTTTTTTGGGATTTTGTTCATTTTGATTTGTTTAATGGAATATAACCATATAAAACAGCCTTTATAGCAACATTTGCATTATATATTTATTTTTTAAAAGTACCTACTGAGTTTGTTAAAATGTTTATCGTATTTTTTTGCCTTTTGTCTTATAAAACTGTAATTTTTACAACAAAATTGTTTTTATTTCATTACGTTCGGTGTATTTCTGGCAAGTATAATACCTAAGTAAGAGCCATTTTGGCCGACGGTAACTAAAATAATGCGAATTAAAAAATTAAACGTCGTGTAACAGACTGCGCGCGTCAGCAACAACGTAACAATTTTCGCTATTGTAATAAGTTGTTTATTTTATTATAGTTTATGTTTGAATGGAACTTGTATAACCATTTAAAAAAAACTTTATAGTGGCATTTGTATTCTTTTTGTTTTTTAACTGTATTTAGTTTATTAAAATGTATTTCGTATTTTTAGTCTTTTACGTTATAAAAATGTAATTTTCACAACAAAATTATTTTTATTTCATTACGTCAGGGTATTTTCATATTCTCAATCCACATAAGGTAAAAGTACCGGTTTTGGACACGTTAGGCCCAGTTTTAGACACTTGAGTAATTTTGATAAAATACTTTAAAAAATACGAAAAAAACATAATTGATGTTTCTATCGTAGTTAAACATACATTAATTACACTTATAGCAAGTAGCGATAATTCTTATATTTGAGATTTGTCAAAATAAAGTGGAAAATGTCCACAACTGGTACAGTGTCCAAAACCGGTACTTCTACCTTAGTGTACACAAATTTAACATATTCTTAAAAAATATTAATGTTTTGGCAAAATAATTCAAATAATATAGCGTAGTCAGTACTTAAAATCAATTTAGTATTTTGAAAAGATTGAAAGATCGAAAAGATAAAAAAATGGGTAGTTTCTATATGGTGAAATATTTCGAGATTAGAGCCTAGTATGTAGTAAAATTGTAAAAGATAGTAATAGCAGTCAAAGAATAAGAATTTAATAGAAATTCATTCTGAAATTGCTGCCCGATTAATTTATTGTTCGTAGTCAATAATTCTGTATTTAAGCGCTTTAAAATCTCTACTTGAGAAATATATAAACTCAGAAATTCTATATTTAGATTCATAAATTCCACCTCCACATTTACAAGTAGCGAAGAACTAAACCTTTTTCAAATTTCGAATAATTATCTTTGCTATCTATCAATGGGGTTAATAAATTTATCGAAAACAACAGCAGCGCACAATTGGAATAGCCGCCGCCTCCAGTACTAAGGGCTTGCGGCCTCCAGATCGTCTCCTAAAAGCGCTGCACAAAATTAACATGGGATTGACAATCTATGTTATATATAATCAAAGGCTGTAGTCCCAAGAACGAGATTAGATCGAATTGAAATTTTTCAATCCGTTTTCGGCTGTTGGCAAATTAAGATATTACAAATAATACAACTAATATTATGTTTGATACTTTTTGAACATTACAAGTTCCTCTCATCGCTTTGCAACGTTTTTAAACGACTTTTTAATAAATTTGAATTATAACTTCATATTATTTCTGTAACTCTTTCATAAACACATTTCATTATTTTTTTGTCTTGTGAGATGTAGTTCTCTAATTGATATCCCAAATGTGCCATTTAAGTCTGGACTGAGTGCAGTTAGGTAAGTTATTTTATAAATCTCCAATTGCTAGTGCTATAAAACTGCTTCACTTCAAAAAACATTGCTTACCAATTAATAGCATGTTAAAACACGTTTCAATGGTCAGTTAATCATAATTGTTGAATTCGATTTGGACTGTTAAATCGTCACTAGGTTTAAAACATCGTGGTAGTTCATTGTAATGGATTCTTAATTGTTTTCCTATTTGAATAGGAAACAATTTAGATTTGAGCTTACAATGATTATGTTCAAAATCTAAAGTTCCTTCAAGTTTGTCTCTATTTGAAGAGTAAAAAGGTAACACAATGAGAATATTCTGTTGCCAAGTGTTGCACAAAAATAATTGAGGGTTTATTATTGTGCAAACTTGCTTAGGTTTGGGCTCTTCACAAATCTTAGTGATGTATTTCATCTTTGAAAGCAAACAGTTGATGTTGTTAAATTTGTAGTGATTGATGGTGGAAGACAAATGAAAGGTAGTGTTACAACCCATGACGAAACAATCATAACGGCGGCTCGGACATTTTAATTCGTGTTGTTTAATTTGAAAACTTTTTACTATAAAGTTACATCCTCGCCAACGACATGGGTAATAAGCATCTGATACGGATATCTGCAGCTCTGCCTTGGTACATGGTGAAGAATTAGATACAGTCTTCGAGCAATCTTCGCAAACGGGTTCATTTTCTAATTCAAAGATTGGAGGAATTAAGTACTCAAAGCATTTATTGCATTTCAAATTTTGAATAACGCGTGAGTTAATGGTACCTTGAGCAGCTTCGACGTCAGTCTTGATTCTGACGCAATTCGGTGCATCTAAGCTTTCTAAGAATTTTTTATATTCAGAGAGCAAGGATATTGCGTTTCATAAAAACTGTCATCAAATCTAATATACCTTTTCTTTGACAAACCGACGCTGCATTCCTCATCCAAATCGCTAATTAATTTGAATTTATAAAATGCTTTGTAGCTATTTATACTATAATATTGGATATTGTAATTTAATGTTTTACTAAGTCCATTAAATTCGTATTTCATTATAAATATTACTTCGCCTCGAGATATGACAAGAAAATTAGAAATATCTTCTTCCATCGTTATCTTAAATTCTGCATTTTCCATAATGATTTCAGAGTGCTGTAAAGTAAAGTGGTTGAAAATATTTGCCATAGTGCCTTTCCAGTTGCACATATTACGGACAGAGTAAGGACGCTGAACTGTTTTATGAAAACATTTGGTTTCGTGATTGATACTTTCATCAAAAGATATGGTTTCTATGCATCCTTGTTCTCGAAATCTGCAAGGAAATGAAACGCTTTGTAAATTTTTTTCTAAAATTAATGCTCTGTAAAGTGGAGGCTCGCTATTAAATCCTGAACAACATCCGCAAACGTTTTTTCCACTCGGCAAGATACGAATTGGACTACATGATAAGTAACCAGTGCATACGAAGCATTTTAATTCTTCCAAAAGTAAAGCAACATCCGTAATATTGAGTTCAGCCATATCTATCTATAAGAAACAGATTTTAGTTAACAATGAAATACCTTAATAAAGCTTAAAAGCTAACGCAAACACATTTACGAACAACTAAACCTTTTTCTCATTTTATGTAGTAAAGGGGAAGTCCCTTTATGTCGGACGGCGCCTAGACCGGTACTATCGAAATCTGTGTATTAAGAGGGATCCCTACTGCCTGAAAAAGAGCGCAAATCGTACCTCCGTAGTCCCCTTAAAATCACTTCAAAAAAACGTTTTTTTCAAAAACAAAAATGTCGTTTAGAATTGGAAAGGACAGATCTATGCCTCTCTAGTATTGTTTTTTCCAATTTTTGTTTCTAAATATTGAAATTTTTATGGTAAAGTAGTACAATTTGGAAATTTTTTAAGTAATAAATTTTCTATAATAAAATCAAAAAATCGAAAAAAATAAAACTAGAGAGGCATAGATTGGTCTTTTGTCCGTCTTGTAATGTATAATTTATTTAAAAAAATTAATTTTTTAATCAAAATCTTTGAGGACTACGGAACTTCTGTTACGTAAAATTTACTCAATTTATGCTGTTGGTAAGACACGGTCCCTGGCGGATAATTGCATGAAGTCCGTTAGGCACGCCTTATGTACACTATTTTAAGAAAATATGTGATTTTTATATTTCCCAAAGTTTCTAACTTTAACTTTTGACTGTACAGCTAGACCTTGACTGAGCATATTTTTTGAGATTTCGCCGTTCTGCTTGAATTTGCAATTGTACATACCTCACGATACGAACGCGCCAAAACTTAAACTTGGAATTCAAATGGGATGAAAAATAAAATTGTAAAACTAGATATTAGATATTTCAATTATCATAAGTATCATAAATATCCTAAGTTACAGTTATTGTAGACTTGGTACAGTCAATTATTATCAAACACTTATAGACATTTTTAATGACGGGGTTAACTTTATACCACTGTAGCATTAGTCAAATTTGATTGTTTTTAAATAGCGGAAATGTGTATAATGTACAATTTGAAAAGATTTTTGATACTCGGCAGTTTAAAAACAATTATGTACAGAAAACCTGGGTACATTGATCACCTAGCGTTCCTCAAAGTTGTGGTTGTTGTGTGCGGGTGGTCTTTGGACAGAAAATAATAAATGTAAATGCAATTAGGCCGATTCTTGGAAATATTGGTCAGTGTAGAGAGGTGGTGAAATTATTAAGATGATCATTGTTACATTTTTATAAATTAAAATATTTTAAAGTGATATTTTGGGTACTTCTCTTTTAGGGACGCCCTCCATTTTTTACTAGTAATTGTTTATTTACTAATCTACAACATATATTTATTTCAAAATTTCCTGTTTGGGACAACATAGTTCAATATTCAAAAAATCAGATAGCGGTGTAAACATATTTCAATACGTACGCAATACATACTAACTACATTAGTATTTCAGACAATGTCAACAATATAACCATATATAAAATTAATAAATTAAATATTAAAAAATTTTAAATATTTAAAATACAATTTTAAAACCTATCAATACAAACTGGTTTTTTGAATATTGAACTATGTTGTCCCAAACAGAAGATATGAAATAATTATATATTAGTAAATAGGCAGTTATTAGTAAAAAAATTATAGGCGTACTTAATGTAGAAGTAACCGAAATGTTACTTTAAAAAATTTTAATTCACAAAAATTATATTTTTTGCAATAATTAAAATTGTTTTTTTAAAATGATAGATCAAATATATGCCTCTAACATATCTCAAGCGAGCACAAACCAAAATAGCCGTTTTGAAAAAAAAATTCAAAAAATTAAAATTAATGTTTTATTCAAAAACCATAACAGTTAGGGGACTAAAAATTTCCAAAAGTATTATTAATGGTAGGATGCATTACAGAAAAAAAATCAGTTCGTTATCTACGGGGGTACTTTTCCCATGTAAATCCGGCAATAGCCTTTAAACCTTTAACCAAGGTTACAGAAATAATAAATATAAATTACAATGCGGGAGTAGCAGAAAATCTGGTTTCATCCGCTCTGAAATCATTGAGCTAATATTCTAGAGTAAAACTAAATGAATACTCTCATGCCGATATAGGTCGATGATATACCTTCAATTGGCGACGCCTACCTTCGTTTTTTTAAGCCTTCCGCCCGTACCGTTGCCCCGCAGCAGAAACTTTAAGACGGGTAGGGATCCCTCTTAAATCTAATTATTTTTTTGTCCTGTAGAATGTGCTTATCTAATTGATATCACAAATGTTCCATGGACTGAAGTCCGGACTCAGTTCATTGAAGTAAATTATTAAAATGATTTTATAAATCTCTAATGGTTAGTATTATACAACTGCTTCACTTAAAAAAGCATTGCTCACAAATTAATAGCATGTTAAAAACACATTTGTTATTATTGGTATATTTAGTCTTAAGCTCATAGAGTTTATTAGTTTATGACTTTTTGTTGGACCGCTTTCAGTCATTCTTGGAGACAGATTAAATAAGGCTGGGTTAAAGTTAGTTTTGAGTTGCAAAATATTTTAAAAAATGAGTAACAAGCTTAAAATAAAATTTTTTATACGTTACTAAAGTCAAAAATATACATACAACTTTACAGAGATTAAAGATACATAAAACAGTTAAGTAAAACTATGGTCATTACAATTAAATTAATCATAATCGTTGAATTCGATTTGAACTGTTAAATCGTCATCAGCTTTAAAACATCTTGGTAGTTCATTGTGTAGGATTTTAAATTCTTCTCCTATTTTAATATGAAACGTTTTAGATTTGAGCTTGCAATGTTTATGTTCAAAATCTAAAGTTCCTCGGAATTTCTCTGGATTTGAAGAGTAAAAAGTAACAGAATGCGTTTTTTGTTCAAGCATTATCATCGAGTGTTCCACAGAAATAATTGAGCTTTTTATTATTGTGAAAGCATGAGAAAATTTGTACTCATTACAAAAATTAGTTTTGTATATAATCTTTGAAGGCGTGTAGTTGGTGTTGTGCAAACTATAGTGATTGATGGCGGAAGACAATTTAAAGGTAATGTTACAACCCTTGAAGAGACAATTATAATAGCGTCCCATACATTCTAATTCGTGTTTCTTAACGTGAAAACTTCTTCCTATAAAGCTACATTCTCGCCAACGACATGGATAATAAGCATCTGCTACAGCTTTTTGCAGTTCTGCGTTGGTACAAGGTAAAGCATTTGATTCGATCTTTGAGCAATCTGCACAAACGGGTTCATTGTTTAATTCGAATATTGGTGGAATTAAGTACTCAAAACATTTATTGCATCTCAAATTTTGGATAACGTGCGAGTTAATGCTACCTTGAGCAGCTTCGACGTCGGTCTTGATTCTGACGCAATTCGGTACGTCTAAGCTTTCTAGAAATTTATTTATATTTAAAGAGAAAGGATATTGCATTTCGTAGAAACTATCATCAAATCTAATACACCTTTTCTTTGACAAACCGACACTGCATTCTTCATCCAAGTTGCTAATTAATTTGAATTTATGAAATGCTTCGTAGCTGTTTATACTACAATATTGGATATTGTAATTTAATATTTTACTCAGTCGGTTAAATTCGTATTTCATTATAAATATTATTTCGCCTCGAGGTATGAGAAGAAGATCCGAGATATCTTCATCCATAGTTACCTTAAATTCTGCATTTTCCATAATTAATTTAGAATGGCTTAAGGTAAAGTGATTGAAGATTTGTGCCATAGTGCCTTTCCAGTCGCACGTATTGCCGAAAGAGTAAGGACATTGAAATATTTTATGAAGACATTTGGCTTCATGATTGATACTTTTATCAAAAGATATGGTTTCTACGCATCCCTGTTCTCGAAATCTGCAGGGAAATAAAACGCCTTTTAAAATTTTTTCCAAAATTAATGCTCTGTAAAGTGAAGGTTCGTTATTAAAAACTGTACAATGTCCGCAAACGTTTTTTCCATTCGGCAAGACACGAATTGGACTGCATGATAAGTAACTATTACATACGCAACATTTTAATTCTTCCAAAAGTAATTTTGGAATATCGATAATGTTCGTTTCGGCCATATCTACAATACATTTTAATTAAAACAAGTTTTTTTATTAACAACGAAATACCTTAATAAAATGTAATAGCTAGCACAAACACTTAAATACACACTAAAATACTTTCACATTTGCTATCGTTTAGTTAAAAATCAAAAATATTGCAGATAAACAAAACGATATTTAAAAATTTGTCGTAAAGTTAGATATATTAAATTTGACGTATTTTGGTAATATACATAAGACATTTTTAAATTACATTTGAGTTTAAAAGTATTTAATTCTAAATGCAACATTAAACAGCAATTAAAATTAAATTAGACATTTTCCATAAATAATTTCATTCTATAAAAATATTTGTGTTTAATAAATGTAATAAATACATTTACTATTTAATTTTCATTTATACAAATCATTAATTTGAATTTATTCGATATATACTATTTAAGGAGTAAAGTCAACACATTTTTTAAATACATGTAAAATAAAATAACTTTTAACTTGCATATAAGAAAATAAACTTGGTTCCCCATAATGTTCAATACATTAATTAAACAAAGATACTTTTAATATAATTTCCAAAAAAAACTCTATTTGCTTATTTTTAAAAATCAAACATAATTTATCATTCACAACCACAGACTTTCAAAAATATAATTTAATTAAATTTTAAATGCAATCAATAAAACTCGTTTAAAAAGTAAATCTTTAGAATGTAACAAAACATAATTGAACTAAATATGTGCTTTAGTGGTCAGTTTTAAAGTCTTTAAAAACCAGTTCTAGAGCTCTATTACAAAATTCACAACTATCTAGTCCTTTTGGAAATCTTCCAAGCACTATCGTCTAGAGACTGCACTTTTCTGATTTTTCTGCTACCCCACGTAAACCACGCAAATCCTATTGCAGCACATATAAGGGTTTCTATATAATAACCATCAATCCATATGCTACATTTTCCACCATTTTTCATACAAAGCTGTAATGATTTTAGTAATAAATTGAAAATTGCTGAAATGCATTTCTTACCTCTTGTTCCAAAGAGCCACTGCATGTGTTGTCAGAATTGTGCGTGCCTCAGTACACTGCTTCCATGTAAGATTATCAACTAGCCATAAAGACAAAGTTGCAGGCCAATTGCCACCTAAATTTGTGACAGTATTTAAAAGAGTCATGTACGTGCCTCCAACCAGCGGGTCACTAATCCTGGCAAAGAATGCCATTACTGACACAAACATACTATAAACACACACCTAAAAGAAAACATTCAATAATTTCGTTATGGTTTTTAGAAAATCTAACGAAATCACCTGGTGCAATGCATAACAAACTAATAGTAGAATATAATACGTGAATGGCAGACCAGCTGCTGGATTTGGTACAAACCATGGAGTTATCCATACTAAGAAAGCGGCTATAAATCCAAACATTAATCTGTACGGCATTGCTCTCAAAATATATCTAAAGGTCGCGGACCTGCACACAAAGTAAAACAATAATTATATATTAGTAAATAGGCAGTTATTAGTAAAAAAATTATAGGCGTACTTAATGTAGAAGTAACCGAAATGTCACTTTAAAAAATTTTAATTCACAAAAATTATATTTTTTGCAATAATTAAAATTGTTTTTTAAAATGATAGATCAAATATATGCCTCTAACATATCTCAAGCGAGCACAAACCAAAATAGCCGTTTTGAAAAAAATTCAAAAAATTAAAATTAATGTTTTATTCAAAAACCATAACAGTTAGGGGACTAAAAATTTCCAAAAGTATTATTAATGGTAGGATGCATTACAGAAAAAAAATCAGTTCGTTATCTACGGGGGTACTTTTCCCATGTAAATCCGGCAATAGCCTTTAAACCTTTAACCAAGGTTACAGAAATAATAAATATAAATTACAATGCGGGAGTAGCAGAAAATCTGGTTTCATCCGCTCTGAAATCATTGAGCTAATATTCTAGAGTAAAACTAAATGAATACTCTCATGCCGATATAGGTCGATGATATACCTTCAATTGGCGACGCCTACCTTCGTTTTTTTAAGCCTTCCGCCCGTACCGTTGCCCCGCAGCAGAAACTTTAAGACGGGTAGGGATCCCTCTTAAATCTAATTATTTTTTTGTCCTGTAGAATGTGCTTATCTAATTGATATCACAAATGTTCCATGGACTGAAGTCCGGACTCGGTTCATTGAAGTAAATTATTAAAAATGATTTTATAAATCTCTAATGGTTAGTATTATACAACTGCTTCACTTAAAAAAGCATTGCTCACAAATTAATAGCATGTTAAAAACACATTTGTTATTATTGGTATATTTAGTCTTAAGCTCATAGAGTTTATTAGTTTATGACTTTTTGTTGGACCGCTTTCAGTCATTCTTGGAGACAGATTAAATAAGGCTGGGTTAAAGTTAGTTTTGAGTTGCAAAATATTTTAAAAAAATGAGTAACAAGCTTAAAATACAATTTTTATACGTTACTAAAGTCAAAAATATACATACAACTTTACAGAGATTAAAGATACATAAAACAGTTAAGTAAAACTATGGTCATTACAATTAAATTAATCATAATCGTTGAATTCGATTTGAACTGTTAAATCGTCATCAGCTTTAAAACATCTTGGTAGTTCATTGTGTAGGATTTTAAATTCTTCTCCTATTTTAATATGAAACGTTTTAGATTTGAGCTTGCAATGTTTATGTTCAAAATCTAAAGTTCCTCGGAATTTCTCTGGATTTGAAGAGTAAAAAGTAACACAATGCGTTTTTTGTTCAAGCATTATCATCGAGTGTTCCACAGAAATAATTGAGCTTTTTATTATTGTGAAAGCATGAGAAAATTTGTACTCATTACAAAAATTAGTTTTGTATATAATCTTTGAAGGCGTGTAGTTGGTGTTGTGCAAACTATAGTGATTGATGGCGGAAGACAATTTAAAGGTAATGTTACAACCCTTGAAGAGACAATTATAATAGCGTCCCATACATTCTAATTCGTGTTTCTTAACGTGAAAACTTCTTCCTATAAAGCTACATTCTCGCCAACGACATGGATAATAAGCATCTGCTACAGCTTTTTGCAGTTCTGCGTTGGTACAAGGTAAAGCATTTGATTCGATCTTTGAGCAATCTGCACAAACGGGTTCATTGTTTAATTCGAATATTGGAGGGATTAAGTACTCAAAGCATTTATTGCATCTCAAATTTTGGATAACGTGCGAGTTAATGCTACCTTGAGCAGCTTCGACGTCGGTCTTGATTCTGACGCAATTCGGTACGTCTAAGCTTTCTAGAAATTTATTTATATTTAAAGAGAAAGGATATTGCATTTCGTAGAAACTATCATCAAATCTAATACACCTTTTCTTTGACAAACCGACACTGCATTCTTCATCCAAGTTGCTAATTAATTTGAATTTATGAAATGCTTCGTAGCTGTTTATACTACAATATTGGATATTGTAATTTAATATTTTACTCAGTCGGTTAAATTCGTATTTCATTATAAATATTATTTCGCCTCGAGGTATGAGAAGAAGATCCGAGATATCTTCATCCATAGTTACCTTAAATTCTGCATTTTCCATAATTAATTTAGAATGGCTTAAGGTAAAGTGATTGAAGATTTGTGCCATAGTGCCTTTCCAGTCGCACGTATTGCCGAAAGAGTAAGGACATTGAAATATTTTATGAAGACATTTGGCTTCATGATTGATACTTTTATCAAAAGATATGGTTTCTACGCATCCCTGTTCTCGAAATCTGCAGGGAAATAAAACGCCTTTTAAAATTTTTTCCAAAATTAATGCTCTGTAAAGTGAAGGTTCGTTATTAAAAACTGTACAATGTCCGCAAACGTTTTTTCCATTCGGCAAGACACGAATTGGACTGCATGATAAGTAACTATTACATACGCAACATTTTAATTCTTCCAAAAGTAATTTTGGAATATCGATAATGTTCGTTTCGGCCATATCTACAATACATTTTAATTAAAACAAGTTTTTTTATTAACAACGAAATACCTTAATAAAATGTAATAGCTAGCACAAACACTTAAATACACACTAAAATACTTTCACATTTGCTATCGTTTAGTTAAAAATCAAAAATATTGCAGATAAACAAAACGATATTTAAAAATTTGTCGTAAAGTTAGATATATTAAATTTGACGTATTTTGGTAATATACATAAGACATTTTTAAATTACATTTGAGTTTAAAAGTATTTAATTCTAAATGCAACATTAAACAGCAATTAAAATTAAATTAGACATTTTCCATAAATAATTTCATTCTATAAAAATATTTGTGTTTAATAAATGTAATAAATACATTTACTATTTAATTTTCATTTATACAAATCATTAATTTGAATTTATTCGATATATACTATTTAAGGAGTAAAGTCAACACATTTTTTAAATACATGTAAAATAAAATAACTTTTAACTTGCATATAAGAAAATAAACTTGGTTCCCCATAATGTTCAATACATTAATTAAACAAAGATACTTTTAATATAATTTCCAACAAAAACTCTATTTGCTTATTTTTTAAAAAATCAAACATAATTTATCATTCACAACCACAGACTTTCAAAAATATAATTTAATTAAATTTTAAATGCAATCAATAAAACTCGTTTAAAAAGTAAATCTTTAGAATGTAACAAAACATAATTGAACTAAATATGTGCTTTAGTGGTCAGTTTTAAAGTCTTTAAAAACCAGTTCTAGAGCTCTATTACAAAATTCACAACTATCTAGTCCTTTTGGAAATCTTCCAAGCACTATCGTCTAGAGACTGCACTTTTCTGATTTTTCTGCTACCCCACGTAAACCACGCAAATCCTATTGCAGCACATATAAGGGTTTCTATATAATAACCATCAATCCATATGCTACATTTTCCACCATTTTTCATACAAAGCTGTAATGATTTTAGTAATAAATTGAAAATTGCTGAAATGCATTTCTTACCTCTTGTTCCAAAGAGCCACTGCATGTGTTGTCAGAATTGTGCGTGCCTCCAGTACACTGCTTCCATGTAAGATTATCAACTAGCCATAAAGACAAAGTTGCAGGCCAATTGCCACCTAAATTTGTGACAGTATTTAAAAGAGTCATGTACGTGCCTCCAACCAGCGGGTCACTAATCCTGGCAAAGAATGCCATTACTGACACAAACATACTATAAACACACACCTAAAAGAAAACATTCAATAATTTCGTTATGGTTTCTAGAAAATCTAACGAAATCACCTGGTGCAATGCATAACAAACTAATAGTAGAATATAATACGTGAATGGCAGACCAGCTGCTGGATTTGGTACAAACCATGGAGTTATCCATACTAAGAAAGCGGCTATAAATCCAAACATTAATCTGTACGGCATTGCTCTCAAAAATATATCTAAAGGTCGCGGACCTGCACACAAAGTAAAACAATAGTTATAATTCATTTCAAAAATGTTTGTTACGGAATCCAAGTATAAAATCTATATATTATAAACTTCGTGAATCCACTTGATATCTCTTATTTTTTTACGTCGATTAGTCAATGGATTATTATTATGAGTCAATGGAAAACGATATTTAATTTTCAAACTAAGATTTTCGCTTTTCATATTTTTATATACATAACAAATTTTCCAATTCTTTTTATCATGCTTATTTTTCATTTCTAACTCAGAATTTGCGGATCTATTAAACAAATCAAGTACATGTTGATTTGTAAATATTTTATAAACAATTATTGGAGGAAAAGTCTCGCCAGCTAAACGAAACACAATGCGGTTTTTATTTTTTTCAAATAATTGTGCCTCTATTGAATTGATCCGCTTTAAAAACATCAAAGCGTTTTCTTTAGAAAGTTCATATAGTTTGGCGTGTAAATAATGAAAAATTCTTTTTCCTCTATATTTCCTCCAATTTCTTTGTATAATTGTAACCGCTTCAATAGTACTGCTTCTCAATGTAGTTTCAAATTGGGCTTTTTTTTCTAAATCATCGAGAAAAAAACTGTGGTCTTCGTTTAAAATAGAGAAAATGTCTTCATCATACGCTGGGCATAAGAATGTATCAAAAAAAGAAATTAAATCATTGGGTAATGTCGATAAGTTCATGATTTTTGATTATTGATTACTGGATCTTTAATGTTTAAGCTTCCTTGATTTTAGTATAATTAAAATGTCTTTACCTGTCGTGTATTTAGAAATAACAAGAGGTAGAGCTATTTGTAAGGGAATTAAAGGCACAGCCATCAGTCCTAATTGCTCCTTGGGAATGCCTGTTTCTACTAGCTTTAAGGACATTACACTATCTGTTGCAGAGAAACCAATCTATAAATTAACATAATTATTTTAAAATCATTTGTATTTTAGCTTTCTTGTACTACCTTGCATGTTAACAGAATAAGCACCAAAAGACGTATCGGTTTTAATTTTAAAATTTCCATTAAAAGAGAGTACGCATTTCGAATGTCCCGTTCAGGAACGCTATCATGTTCTGCATCAGATCTTTCTTGTTCTTTTTTGAAAACAGTAACAATTGTTGTTGTAATTAGAAACACCCAGCCCCAAAAATACAGAAAACCAGCTAATGTTACAACACCTAAAAAACAATGTAAGCTTTGTGGTTTTACAGATATGTAAACAAATACCTTCTGGTTGTGGAATGCTACGAAGATAACTATTACAAAAAGTGGGCGATTCAAGTGCCATAAACAATACATAACTTAAAAAAAAACCGGCTGTTTGCCCCACACTGTTGCAAGTGGATGCATGACCAACATTACATTTTTTAAGCATTGTTAAAGCCCATCCATCGACTGCAATATCTTGTGTAGCAGCCAAAAAGTTTAAAGAAAAAAATAACAACGTTAAAATTCCAATGTTAGGTTCTCCTTTGTCGCCAAGCCATTGATCGACATGACCACTTAATAATAACATAAATGCTCCTATTAAATACTGCGTTGGTATTAACCATGTTTTCCTTCTACCAAATTTTGATGAAAACATGCAATCCACTACAGGAGCCCATAGTAGTTTGACACTAAATGGCCAATTTACAAAACTAAACTCTGCCTAAAACAATTCTTCATTAGTCAATTAATCTTACTATTATCATAAAGCCAATATATCAATCTTTCAAGGTTATCATTCTAATTTATTCTAATTAGTTGATTAAAGCTATACCACACCTCGATGAAATAATAAACTTGTTTTTAATCAACACCATTGTATTTTACGATTAAACATACCTGCTGTTTATAGTTAACCCCACGATTTTGTAAGATCATGGGAATAGCAGCACTTAAACCTAAAGGAATCCCTTGTAAAGTGTATAAAAAAAATAACAGAGCAATATTTCCTTCATCTCCTTTAATATTGGATTTGGTATTTCGATATACAGGTTCCCCATTTTCCATATTTGAAGAACTTTCACTAGTTCGCTTAATAGTCTTCCTCCTTTCCATTCTTCAATAATAAATAAATAAATAACAAAATATGTCTTCAAAAAGTAAACGAAGTTAAATGTTAATTAGTTCCTAACCTACAATAAAAGCCACGTCAGTCTTAAATATCGATAATACTGTATTGACAAGTGTCTGATATTAATCATATCGTAAAATACATACTATTATTGTCGACTTATACCACAAACAGTTCAGGTAAATAAGTTTTTAATTTAATTCTTTAAAAAAATCTTGGATCCTTCTGTTGACGTTTGCATTCACATTGTACTTTAGAAAACCGCCGAAGAATTTAGTAATTTAAGTAGTAGTAGATAGCGCCTCATTCGCTTTTTAATTTCAAACGAATCAATTCAATTTAAAAGCGCATTTTTATTCTGTGAAATAATTTATAACTAAATAAAATTGTAAATTAAGTAACAGCTAAAGTTTTACAAAAACTTGCAAGCGCATTAAAATATTCATTATTAAAAATATCGAAGCAGAAAGTCCTTGCGTACATACATATGTTTATAAATTTGAACATAGGTTTGCTCTCGTCTAATTCATAAAATAAATCTTTAAACAATCTAATAATACATATGTACTTATACTTTTAAGCTTGTGTTCAAATATACAATATTTGCAGTAAGTGTAGATCGAAGACGTTTAGTGATTTAAATAAAATCACAACCATTCCATAATAGGAAGTTGTCTAAAATAGTAGTGAAAGTATATGTATCCAAAAATCAACAATTAAGAAGTTAACAAGGATTAGACGATTTGTTTTTTATCGTTAGAAAAAGGAGGATTAACAGTGTGCATGTAACCACCATAAGCTTGGATAATTGTTGGAGTGATTGTAGGGTAACGGGCAGTACAACTATTTGATGTTAACGTTGTATAATAAAGTAAAATCGTGTACCAAAATACTATAAAAAGAGTCGAAGACGCCAGAGTGATAACTGCAATTAAATCAAACTATTTTAGATCTGTCAATAAATATTGTTAATTACTTACTTAAAGTGTTGAAGCTTATAAATATTCCTGGTAGCATATCTAAATATGCGACGAGAATTGTGGAAACAGAAAGCAAGTACGTAGTACCACTAATTAATATCCATGGTATAATATACATCGAACTTTTTGTTGCTATTCCATAAACCATCAATATTGCAGCTGACAAATTTAAACAACCAATCCATGTGCATATATATAATATCCAAATTATCACTAAAATAACACTTTCCATACAATTTAATCATTAAAAATATAATAAATAAATAATTAAAATATCATATCATAACACTCTTACTAATGGAATTATATGGGTAAGTATAAATTAAAAAAATGTAGCGCTTGGAATAAGAAAAAGAAAGTATGTAGTATACTCACTCAAATAGCTATTGCAACGACCCTAGGGTAGCTTTTAATTTTTTAGTCAAAATTCGATACACATTCTTCTTTTATATTAGAATAAAGAAAATAACATGTTAGTTTAGAATATCGTATTTACTAAAGTTTTTGTTGTATTAGGAATATTTGACAATAAAAATTGTTTGGAAAGATTAGCCAAATCCGTAGCATTATTCCGAGCAGATAAAGCTAAGGAAAGATACCCCAGAGAAACAAGCCTGATTGTCATACCATAAGCTTAATACAATTTTTTAATTGGTAACATATTGAAGACATAGCTTATTGTAAGGAAATAAATAATGTAAAATTCCGGGCACATTTTATTCCAGCATCAAACATTTTATGTATGTGGGCAATCTGATTTATCATAAGATACATTGTTGTTGCATCGTATGATTTACATGATGTAAATATGCAGTAAATATGATGTAGATTTGTCTATCTGGGATTTTCCCTGGTTTCAACTCGTTAAAAATTAAAATATTTTATCTTTTCCTGCAATTAATGGGCCAATAATGTTTTCAAATACATTGTACCTTCAATATTTTGGTATTAGTTCTTAAGACAGTATTTCATTATTTTTCAAAATGCTGCATGGACAAAAACCCGAATTAAATATTCAAACACGAACAAGATCGGCTTGAGATACATAAAATTGTAATAGTGTGATCAACCGGAGAAATTCCCGAATTCCGAAAAAAGGGGGTAATCATTAGTTATTTGTTATTATAATACAGTTATCATACATATTATTTTTAAAATGTTATAGTCGATGAAATAAATTATTAAAATTGTTAATTTTTGAAAAAGGATCATATACCTAATAATGTTTAATGGTGAAAATCTTCTACGATTTGAAAAATGTATTTAATCATTTTAGAAAAATAAAAATGTAGTTAGTAGAAGGTTTCGTTTAGAAATATTTTTTTTGCAGAGTACAGACAAAATATTGTTCTAAACATAAATAAAGAAATTCTCATCAAATTTCAGTCTTTAATTTTAATTCTAAGTGGTCACTAGTTGATTTTAAAATTTTCCCCTAAAAAATATTAAAGCTAATTTTTATCGATTTTGGCATTTTTCTCAGAAACGGCTCGACTTACAGCAAAAACGTAAATGACAATTTTGGAGAAAATTAAATGTGTCAAGAAAAAAGTCTTTAGAGTCTTCAAAAGTAATAAATAAACAGTTATTAGAAAAATTGTTAAGACGATAAACAAGTAGCACAAATATATTTTAGGTTTTTATACCTTTGAATAACTCATTAATAATTAACTAATAGCTTTACAGTTTACACGGTATATAAATATAAAATAACTGAATACTTGACTCAAAAAGAATTGCGCCCATTGTAACAAAAGCAGGTAGTATTGCTCATTGATAAATTTTTCTCAAGTTTTAAACAAGGTACAATTGTTTGCTAGGCAGCAAATAAAGACACGTATTATTATATATGTCGAATATGGTGAAAACGAAAAGTGCGTTCGAATAGCCATTTTGGCCGCTGTACATATTTATCTATGTAAGTACTCAATGGGGTTTTTCTCCTGTAGTCCATTATAATTTTTAAAAGAGCACTTACTAAGTACAAAATGTTGGGACAATTGTAATTTAGCTTCATTAGAACTAAGATGTCCGTTTTTATCATATTCATAATAGCTCTTCTCTTGCTCTTCAGCTAAATCTGCTTTAATTAATTCCCAAACATCTTGAGTGTGCATTTTTCCAAGAGCTGCACATGTTGTTAAAACAGCAGTAATTACCTAAGAAAGATTTGTGCATTAAATAATTTTAATAAGTTAGATTACAAAATAATAACAAATATACTCACAAACACAATTACAGAAAACAAAAAAGCCCATTGTTGTAGGGACAGACACATTTTGTGCACTTGGCTACCATTTCGTACGTGCATTGTGATTAATAATTAAGATGCACTTTTTAAACTATTATTAAATACGTTTTATTATTTTTGTGAACCCATTTTTATGGTGAAATTAAAGGAGGCATGGTAATGCAGCAAAACCAGAGGTAACGTGCCCCCTTATTGATTTTCCTTTTTCATTTAATATCAGGTAAGCACATAACACTATCTCTTTCCATCCGTTTCGTTGTGATGCTTTAAAAATCAATATTTAATAAGACAGGATTGCAACAAAAAATATAAAATAGGAACGATTCATCTTTTAATTTTCATGCGTTTTACAATCTTTCATGTTTTTTGAATACATAAAATCCAGAGCAAAAATATACAATGGCTTTAAATAAACATAAAATTAACATAGTAATATACAAACAAAAGCGCGAAGTTCCAACATTTCAAATTTATTTGTTTATTTCCATGGAGACCGTGCATTTCTATAGAAACGTTTGTTTTCCTTCAAATAACTTTCAAATTATGGGCGAATTTTGTACAATCCTTTTTAAGTGTAATTCTACGTGAAAATTGAATAGAAATGGCTTGGCCTAGTGAAAGGATATCACCAGGTGGTATTTTTCACCCAGCAAAAGTTACATACAACCCAGAGACGAAAATTTTTTTAAAAGGTACGTTATAAAAATAAGTTTTCATTATTTGTACAATTTCTTCACAGTGTTATTGGATGAAAGTAAATTAACAATGATGCAGAGGAAAAAAGGCAATTATTTGCTGCGCTCTGACGATCATGTGTCTTCAATACAAAGCAGAAGATCTATAACATCTGTAACTCGAGATCCACCAATTGTAATTCGTCCAGGTTCATCGAAAAAAAGGAGCCAAAGCACTATTGTGCAGTCTGGTGCTTATGTTAGAGAAAAATTTGTACCTCTACATCCCAAAATCGATAGAGAGAAAGTGAAAAAGCATCTTCAAGATTTTATGGCTTATGGCAAAGAACTGCGACCTTCGCCAAGGAAACCTCATTGTCAGAGACGACCGAAAAAGGAAGATGGACCTGAAATGAACAGATTTGATCAACGTATTCTTTTAAAACTATACAAATTTATTTTTAATTATTATCATTTTAGTTGTGGAAGAAATCCGTGAGCGTCGAGAGTTTTTGAAAAAAATGAAAGAATTGGGAGAAACTGATAAATATAAAACTGTTATCGAGCAACAAATTGAAGGCAAATTGAGAGAAATGAAGAAGCTAAGCAGTCAAGGCGGAAAAGAAAGAAAATAATTATACAATTTTTAACATTATACCTATACTATTTTATGTTTGTAAACTATTTTATACAAAGTATTTACGAAAACAGCTTTATTTATTTATAAATAAATTTAAAAAGAAGCATCCCAAGTAATAAAATCAGAGAATATTAAATTTACTCTTAATTGGTCAATAAGATTCGACTGTTAAATGTTATTATGTCATATAACTCAATTAAAGGGCTTATTAAATAATTTAGAAAACGTCTAGGCTGTTAATAGTCGAAGTTTTAAAAACAGTCGTAATATAATGAAAGTTAGATGGAGTATTGTGATTATATTTGTGACTTTATCTCAAGCCTGTGAGAAAATTACCTGGTACTTATCAAATTCATTAATAAATTAATTACTGTGGAAATATTTTATAAAACTTTCCAGGAATCCACTGCTTAATAAAAAACATATAGCAGTAATAATATTAGCAAGAGGTGGCTCTAAAGGTATTCCTCTTAAGAATTTATCAAAAGTAGGGAATAAAACGCTACTAAACATAGCATTAATTGCTGCTTATAAAACTAAATATTTCGACTCAATTTGGGTATCAACAGACAACACAAGAATATACAAAGAAGCTCTTACGAGTAAGAAAACAGTAACATTACAAAGTTAAATTAACTTAATTCTTTTTAGCTGGAACTAATGTGCATTGGCGATCTGCTGCTTCAGCAACCGATACTGCTTCATCCATAATTGCAGTACAAGAATTTTTAACATTTCACCCAGAAATTGATGTGATAGCACTTATTCAATGCACTTCACCATTTATTAGAGTTGAATATCTGCAAAAAGCATTAGCATTATTTCGTTCTAAATCTTACAACTGTGTTTTTACAGTAACAAAGTGGGTAATTATTAACATCACACAAAAGTAAATTAAAAGTGCAATATTGCAGATTTGACAAATTACTGTGGAAGCAAATTAATGGTACTATCGTACCATTAAATTTTAATCCAAAGGCTAGACCAAGAAGACAAGATTTAACAAACAAATTTGTTGAAAACGGAATGTTCTATATTAGCTCTCGACAGTATATTCAGCAAGGATTTTTCCAAGATTTTAGGTATGTAGTTTACCATACAGCTCACTTTTGTGGCAATTAAATTCAGAGGCTACATAATATTGGATTTATAAAACATAAACAAAGTTTGAGGTTAGCTACTCACACAATTTCCTATTTCATTACGTACACTCAGTAATATTGTTATAACTTAAACTTACGATTTTTTTAATGACCTTCAATTTTTTTATAATTAAATTTGCCAAATATCAAAATCTCTTGTAATAATAACAAATAAGAAAATCGTTATTATTCGTTAATTCTCGTTGAAGAACGCCGCGTTGCGAATAACACCGAAATTCAAACTTTTAAAGCTATGATAATAAAGCGCAAGATTACTGTTATCAATTACATCATTAATATTGACCTTTAAAATTTATATGCTTGCTACACATTATAAACATTCATTAGATAACATAATTTTAAGTTGTTTTTATATATTTTAAAACCGTTAATGTTATATTACTTCAAAATTCGAAAAGCATAAAAAACTTTATATTTCTTTTGTAATCATTGCGGAAAAATAGGTCCCGTTATTCATAAAACGGAGTTAGGTGGGAACTCTACCTGTTTGTACGAGACTATTTGATATTTAGTCATAGTGCAAGTGTTCTTGATAAACAACCGTGCCAAGTTGTTATACTACTAGTATTCCAACGTGAAGTGAAAGTTCGTGTGAATCTTTATAGAACAACATTTTTAATGCGCATATAATTCTATATTTACTCTTTACGTCATTAATTACAAACGTGAATGCAGTAAAGCAATAAATTTCCGATAAACAATGTGCTTTGGAATAAATTAAAAAGCAACAAATAGGTAATGAGCTAATTGATATGTAATTTGCTGCCAGCAAAGCATGGTATGAGTGTATGTGTCACATGAACTTTTTGATAATTCCCCCAGGCATGATTATTCAATTATGATTATCCGGTAGCCTCCTACTGGTTAGTATGTTTGTAGTTGTGGAATCGTTGAAATCAATAAAGAAGACAGCTTAGAAATCGATTCATATTTCGATTTATTTCTTGCAAACAAAATCCATGAGTTTTTAGGCAATGACTATTGAACTAAGTGCAGGTATTGTTTTTTTTTTTAATTTAGAAACACGTATTTTAAGCAGTTTTTTTAAGGTAAAATTCCTGCTTTTTATAGAGAAGTATTTGATGCTTGTTCTTATAATGACGATCCTTTACATGGTGATGTGTTTAAACATTTGTTGTCTACATGTAAACTTGATACTGGGACTTTGAAAATTATTTGGGACCTGACAGGACCATCCCAAGGTCCCATAACAAAAACTAATCTTTATAAAGCCTTATCACTAATCGGATGGTCACAGGAAGGGAAAATACCATCCAACAAGCTTTTTGATAATTTTAATGGAAAAGGTAAAGATAACACATTTCCTGTTAACCCAGTCACTTTGGTTTTTAAGTTCGAAAAAAGTTATACGTAGTGGTTATTTTTTTTAAATAACTAAGTATTTTAAGACGGACCTACGAGGCCGTGTTAGCTTCACAAAAGTACTTAGAATTAAAGGTTGCAAAATCTAAATCGTCGTTCTTGGTAAACATACAATTTTGTAATTTTTATATAAAATTTTTTAAAGGGTAAAGCGATTAATGTAGATTCTGATGAAAAATCGAATGTGCAATTCGAGCCCAAAGTGGTACTCTTCCAATCCCGAGAAAATGTGCCAGTTTCTGCACGATTCAATAAATTTATCTATGATAATTTCTCTTTAAATTCAACAACTTAAATTTCAGCTAGAAAAATTGGATTTTTTGATCTGAAACGTTATTAACCTCTACCACCCACTCCTACATTTAATATTTGTGAATGCTAATCCAGGCCTTAGATCTAATTGAACATGAGTTTGTAGTGTATGGGAATTGTCGTAGACAATCGCGTTTTAATGTTTAAGAGATATGAAACAAAAGTAAATGCTAGAATCTTTTCCGAATATAAAATATTAATTTATTAAATTCTTTGAATTTAAAGCGAAACAAATTCTAAGAATATGAGGTATGTGCACATTGGAGCGAAAAGTGGCTCATTTTTAAACGAAACTAATGCATACACTTTGTCTCGAGCGAAAACGTGCCACTCCGAGTTCGACTTGAGACTTTTAATCACGATCTACAATAAATACTTAACTTTTTAAAAATTTGTAATTAACTACAAGATCGTATTTCTACCACGAATCAAATCGCAGGAGTAATACTTTTAAACTAACGCTACATAAACTTAAAAAAATGTTCACCAGACTTCATCGTATATCCTAAAGTCATTGAACCATTTTTGTATAGATTATCGATATCTCCGATTTTTGAACCATTGACCTAAAAGATCGCCGTGAAGCAAAGGAGGATTTTCAGTGAATTTTAAAAATCAATAACTTAAACCTTTAACAACTTCTACCGAAAGTTGCCTTATTTTCCATTTAGACCAACCGGGCTATTTATTTAAAATTCAAGAATAAGATATAGGTTACCGTTTTTATGTAAATTATTTTCAATTGTAAGTGTAATGACCTTTCAAATTTTCTAGCACAAATATGTATAAATTTGAATGTATATGATTATGATAATTGTTGATTAAATTTCAGAATATCCAACACCAAAACTGACCGATTTGGCGACGTTAAACAACGTAAAGACTCAAATCAATTCTAAATCAAATTCGGCAATTCTTGGTTTGTCTTATTCTGATATAAAGCAATTGGATTCGATAAATGTTGAATTGGTACCGGAGAAAAAAGGACTTATACTTAAATATTCAGAATACAACGTCTCTTCCAGAAGGTTCAGCTCAAAAGTCACCAGAAGATACAACGATTTTGTGGCATTATACGAGCTGCTCTTGGCTCGGTTTCCGTACAGGTTATTATTAAAATATTTCAAGGTTTTTAATTTTTAAAATTTTAGCTTGCTCATCAAAATCATTAGTAAAAAAGATAAACAGATTAAAGCCTTGAAAATGCTATGCATAAACACTAGACGAGATAATGCTTTTTTAATGCATAAAAGATAAGTGTTGCTGCTTTATTGAAAAAAAATTATATAAAAATCATAATTAGCAATTCTGATTTATATTAGTCATTATTATCAAATAACTGGTCGTAACTTTCATTCATATCGCTTCTATTTAGTTTAATCAAAATCTTGGAAAGTTTGAATGAATCACACTTCTTTTAGATTAGTGCCGAGGCTTCCACCCAAAAAGATTGTTTCCGACTCTCACTTTTTGGAATCCCGAAGAAGAGCTTTGCAGAGATGGCTTACTCTTGTTTCTCGCCATCCATCTATTTGTCACGATGCTTTGGTCTCTTTCTTCTTAACAGATCGAGGACCCGATTTTCAGTATCGAGTTAGGGACATTTTTCGCAGAGCTCCCGATGAGTTCATGACGTCTGAAAATGCAGCAACTGCAAAAGTGTGTAACTACAAAAAATATTTATTTATTAATCGCCAAAATATTGCAGAGTCTTCTTCCTAGCGATTGCAGCGAATTTGCGACAAACAGAGAACAAGTGCGCTTGTTGGTGCAGGTTGTTAGTAAGTTGAAGCAGTTGACAGATGCAGAAATTGAACGAAGACAGGCTTATGCAAGAGATGCCGAAGAACTTGCACATCAGCTTAAGATTCTTGGAGGGGTGAATCCTGATCAGCTTGCAAATAAGCATTGGAGGCACATGCAAAAAGGATTTTCAGCATTATCCGGGTAAAGTTATAATATATTACAATTCTTTTAAACTTATTCTTAGTTTAGTGTATCCCTAATAGTAGGTGGTTCAATAAGTATTTGGTTTCGTTAAGATAAAACAGGTATTTAGGCAAAATCAATCATATTTTTCAACATGGTCGTTTTTTGCTCCATACACTTATCGTTAGTTCAAGGACTTTCAAATTTTTGAATACCATCAAAATAATACGATTTCTCAAAGTATTCAAAATACATTTAAGTTTTTCATTTAATTCTTTCATGGATGACAAATCTCTTTCTTCTGAGTCATCTGTTTCAAAGAAGTTGCATGGCGCTAATTTTGGTGAATACGATGAATGTGAAAACTATTCGAATTGTAGTTCCTAAAATTTTACGGCCGCAACAGACCTTCTTCTTCTTCATCTTTTTCTTTTTGTTCTTCTTTATTTTGGCTTTGAATGCAGCTATTCTCAACTGCTCCATTATCGGGGTAGACGTTTTATCTCTTCTGTTATAAATCATTTCTGGAGGTATATTATAATTACATTGCAGCTTAATAAAAGATCTATTCCATGTACTTTTCGGTCTGCCTAGTTTTCCTTTTTGGTTAATCGATGGCCAAAACTCGCTGCATTATGTGGTACTAATTTCGACGTTGAACATGTTTATACCATTTTAATTAATATTTATCTATAAAGTCCTTAATGGGTTGAACATTCAAAAGCCTCGGTTATGTTCATTACGTATATGATCTTTTTTCATGACACTCATACCATCGCAACATTCTCATCTTTGCCACGTGCATCTGTTGTTTCTGTTTAGCCAGTCTTGCATTGTATGCAATAATATAGGCAACAACAGACCTAAGAGGAAAAACACATGTAGTGTTATCTATTTTCTTAAATTGATTTTGATGACAAGTTTTATGAAACCAGTTTTATTTACTTTTATGCACATCACTTACAATTGTATTCTTTTTCTGCCAGGGGAAGGTGGCATTATTTGAGTCTCCACTATACAAAATTTTTCCTTTTTTTGTTTTAAAAGATTGTAACTCAGAAAATATTTAATTAAAAAGTTTCAAATTTTGTCAGTAAAAGTTTAATTCAATGTTAATTCACCATATCTTGGTGAAACCAAATACTTATTGAATCATCTACCAGGTACATTAAAATATGTTTAGAGATTCTAAACATTTTATGGGAATGAACTAATTAACCCATTTAAGTTTCTATTTAAAGAAGTATATTTATATTGTTTAATTTTTAGAGATATACTGGCTTTGCCCAGTAAATCAAATTATCATGCAAGTTTGGAGCAAGTGACTGTTTGCGAACGACTTGGACTTTTATTAGATGTGTTGACTGCCCATCGGGATTTGTGCGAGAGATTAGAAAGAGGTTTGGCTCATGATCATCAAGCAGCCTTAGCTAAGATGCTCTCTTTAAAAAAACGGAAGATTCAAGGGGTTATTAGAGGAGCCGATGTAAGTTATTGAATCTTCAGATTTGTTGGAAAAGAAATGAGCAAAGTTTGTGTTTTTTGTAGAGCGAAAGCGTGGAGCAGTTGGAGGCAAAAATGATGGCTCAAGAAAATATAATAACAAATATGGAACTAAGATCTGATTTTAGTTTATATTGCGTCCATATGGAGACACAACTAGTTCACGCTTACTTAGAGACTTTGTCTTCAATTTTTTACCATTTTGTATCACTGAATGCGCGTGCTCACAGTGAGGTAAGACTGGATAAAATGAAATCTTATATTTTTAGAGTTAATTTTGTTTAAAATAATTGAAGTCTTACCTTGAATTTTGTTTTAGTTTGCTGAAGTTTGGAAAGACCTGCAACCAACAATAGAAAAATATTTTCCAACAGAGGAAGGGAATTCTAATGGTACCAAAGTATCTTAGCCTCTAATTTTTTTACGGATGAGAGAAACAACAACATTCCAATAGTAACAGAAAAATAAAATAGTTCCTAACAATCAACTTAAATAGATTTATTTATTTAAAAAATATGAAAGCAATAAGACAATTTATATTTCTAGATTTTTAACTTTTATAAATGTCAAAAGTACATAATTAAAGTTCTGAGTGCATTTTGTAAGAATGTAAAGATATGCACAAAAAAATTGTGCATTTTTTATTGAACTGAAATTTTTGTATTAATTTTACATAAAATGCCATGAAAATATACATATTTTATTTCTATAATGTTATTATTGTTATATATTTTATTTTATGTTAAGTAATTAAAATATTATCAAAAATATGTTTGTTTTAATATTACATATAGTTCAAAAACCTTAATATCAGTTTTCTTTTAAATTTCTTAATATAATAACATCAACGATACAGTGGAACCTGGATTGCTGGATTTTCAAGAAAAATGCTAAAAATTCCTCTTAGCGAGGCTTACGATTTAACGAGGTTTGAGATATTCGGGTTCTACTGTATTACATAACAACGTTTAGTTGTATTGTTGCTAATTTTGTAATAGTTCAAATATTGTAAATTTAATCTTTTTGCATCTACCTTAAATGCACAAAAAGCCTTCAAACCAAAGTCATTTTTAATTAAAAGAATTTAGCATTCTTCTCATACAATAAAAATTAACAATTACTTATTTTTATAAATCCTTAATTATTGCGAAAGGATGTAGTAATAATTTTATAAATAAATTATTCATTGTTTGTAATTTGATCATGCAGAGTTCTAGCATTCGTTTCAATTGATAATAGTCTGACCTTTCGATCTATGAAGATTACTTCTCCGTGTCTGGGGAGAAGTATATAAAGCCACTGACACTTGTTTAGTTTAACGTTTTTTATTTGTACAACAACATTAGTTACTACATTGTTTAAAAAAAAATAAATAAATAAAATGTTTAAGATTTTACTTCTTGGATTACTCTGCTTCAGCGCCCAGGTGAGTCTTTTAATTTTGTACTTACAATTACATTAAAAATAATGTGTGTTAAGCTTTTATTAAATTTTGATAAATAAAACATATTTTTTAGGCCTACGACGAAACGGATTTAGACGAAACGGACCACAAATGTCTCAAAGAATTGGGCTATGATAAAAGTATTGTTATTAGCAGTTACGATAAAGATGAATTTATTCAAGAAGGCAACGAAAAGATGAATACCTTCTTTGCTTGTGCTTGGAAGAAGGATGGTCTTCAAAAGGAAGACGGTTCCATCAATGTAGTAAATTTACAGAAAATCGTAGAACTTAAACTTAAGAAAGCCTATAAAGCAAACGAAGAAGATGCTAAAGCATTAGCACAGCAAAGCGTTGCACATTGTAAAGACATTAAGGGAAGCAATAATGGAGATACTTGTGTGAAAATTTATAATTGTTTGTTAAAGAAAATTGCCGAACTCTTTAAGAATGACTAATTGATGTTGATTTTGTAATATTACAAGATTTTTTTAAAACAATAATGAAATATTGAGATTTTATAATATTTAGTTGCAAGAAGTGGTTAGTACAATTCCTATCCTTTAATTATTTTTTTTTTAGTTTGCAATTCTTTTATCAAGAACGACAAAAATCAATAGATGTGACTCAAGATATGTATTTAAAAAATAAATTATAAACCATAAATCTTTATTTATGGTATTTCTTTAAATATGAAAAGTTATTTAATATCTTGAATAAGGCAGAAAGACCATCACAGTCAATAGTCTTGTATATTTGGTTTAAATATGAATTAATATTTTCTATTTCTTAATTTTAAGAATACAATATTTGAGTAATTGGGTTCCTTTCTTAAAAATATCTTTGCTTTTTGGAAAGAAAAACTCAAAGTATTGTTTCAAAACAATGTTTGTAGGAAAGTTTATTACCAATAAAACTAAATAATTACCGAATCATTCAAGTAAATTATGGTAAGTGTGCGCAGATAAGTATACGCATGCCACACGTACCCGAGGTTATTTTTCGTAAAGAAATAATGAATTTGTTGCAATAAAATTTTAAATTATCACTGCAACTCCCTATAAGCAACAGCTAAAAAAAAAGAAACGATTAGAAGAAGAAAAAAAACCTAAAAAAAATGTGTCGATTGGCATTGAGCGGTGCTGTACTTTCGGGATGCAATAATAAAAAATTTGTGCTATAGAAAAATAATAATTCTTTCTAATGGAAAGCCATCGCCCTCTAACTGAAAACTAAAAGAATATTTTTGCCCTCCCTGTAAGAAAAATATACACCTCTTAAAGAATGGATCCACCCTATAAGATTATAAAAGAGTTATTTTTATGTGTGCTCACTGCCAGGACTATTCTTCATTAAATTCCCATCAGCTAATTATATATCAAGTTAATTTATAGGCGACTAAATCTATATGATTTGATTAATAAGTCGATCTTTAATTACCTATAGATCTAATCTTACATACCTATATAGCTTTAGATGAAATTATTTCAATTTTTCTAAAGAATAATTATCAACTTATTGTTAGTAATAAGATTGATTAGTGTTATTGAGGTAATTCATTTATTGTATTGAAATTTTAAATGTTAATACATTTAAATTATAGCAAAAAAAGTGCGCACACTTTTTTCAAATGCGTCACTTACCCGGCAGGGGCGCACACAGTTACCCACAATACGGGTCAAGTGTGCGCACTTTAAATTTTCTTAATTAATCCTTTTTTTTAGTGTAAAGGTTTTTTATAATGTTTATTAATTCAATCATTAGTTATATAAATAACGTTGTCATACACATGGTTTCATTTTATCGAATCTTTATCTTTTAAACCTGACACCCCTTCAAATGCTTAAGTGCGCACACTTAACCCGAATGATTCTAAGCATTTTTTTTGTATTTTTATTCTGAGCTCTCTTTACGAGTTCTACTGGTCTTTAAAAAGCTTACAAAACAACTTAAAATTTGTTGTTTAAAAAAATTCCAAAATTCTATGAATTCCAATTATATTCCTCAAAAGCACAGATTTACAAAGCGAACGATTTAAATTGTTCTTTTTCATTAGATAGAAAACAAATGTGATTTTTGTAAGATTACATTTGATTTTATATTTTAGCTTAAGAAAGAAAGCTCGTAAAAAGGAAAGTGGCGCACATGGCGTGTTTATAAAATAAACATAACTCCAGGAAATGGTGGCCATTGAAAGTTTTTCAATTCTGATCGCGTAGAAATTCATACATATTGACAACTAAAGCCCTCGACATCGATGGTATTTGGATTCAGTTTGGGTAAAACATCAAATCTGGTTTTTTTCTTTAAGAACATGCATGCGTTTTGGACGTGAGCTGACTGAATTTTTTGCATTCATGTAATGCATTTTTAAAGCGTGATACTGCACCGCTTTACGTAAATTCCTTTTGTGAGTTTCCGAAAGATTTAAAAACTTTCCTTCACCACAATATCCTTAACATATACTACACTGTAATTCAGTTATGTGGCGATAAAAATAACTCAGATTCGAAATTTTGAGAAAACTTTACATAAGGTGCATGAATAACCAGCATAGGATGCAATGTTAATTTTTTGAGAAATAGGAATTGAAAATACCGATATAGTGGTGCGACATAAAATTTATCAAAAAAATGCAGCTTTGGTTTTTGTCGACAATGTATTTAAAACTTTGCAAATTTATAAATTTTGCTCTTTCTAGTAAAAGAGTGCCATTTGAAATTTATGAGAAAAACGAGTTGTCCCATTCTAGTTTGACGGATGGGGTAAATGGGTTATATGTTTGGAGAAACTGGGTCCCAGAAAAGCTCAGTCACTTTATCTGAAGAGAGGAGCAATCGTGTCACTATAGAACCAGAACTATTGTACGATTAAAGTACATGCTAAAACAAAGAATACATTAAAACTATTTGTTCATTAAAATATTAGACATGTTCAAAAATGGATGCGAAGTATAATGTTATAAACGTCACAACCAAACCGTGAAATTTATAGAAACCTCAGAAACATTTTATATTTCGACGAAGGATATTGTTAGAAAGTTATCTAAGCTTGCCAAAATGTTTTCTGCAGTGTATACTGACATAATAAGTTTCACTACAAATTTAATGGACCTGATCAACAATCAAAATAAATTAAACGTATATTACGGCTTATTTGTATGTCAATACTGTTTATAACTGATTATATTCTAACTATATATAATGATTATCATTTACTTAGTTTTTAATAAATGTTTTTATTTTGTAAACAAACATATCATTATTTTTGCTAATATGTGCTCAGTCATTTACATGAATCTTCTTCTTTTGATGCCTTTGTCCTTAATGCGTGGGGTCGGCATGTGTGATCGCTTTTCGCCATGGGGTTTTATCACGTGCTAAGTTAGGTGAGATGTGAAATGAAGAAGAGATCGGCGTTGATTGTGTTGAGCCAGAGTTCCTTGGGTCTTCCTTGCGGTCGCTTGCCAGGCACATTAAGGCCGTAGGCGGCCGATGAAAATGAGTTTCCAGACAAGCGGTAGATGTGACCAAATCAACGTAGTTGTCTTTCGCGTATCTTGTTGGTGATAGGTTGGACTTTGGAGCGATGTCTTATGTCGTCGTTGCGCACGTGGTTCAGTCTAGTCATACCGCCAGTCCAACGCAACATCTGGGTCTCCATTACCGCTAGCTTTTGTTTCATTTTCTTGGTTGTTGCGCAGCATTCGCTGCCGTACAATACGACTAGACGCACTACATTGCGGTAGATCTTAGACTTCAGGCGATTGCTAATGTGTTTGTCGCACAGTGCACCTGTAACATTGCACCACTTTAACCATGACGCGTTTACTCCGTTGTTTGATTCTTGTACAAAGCTACCTTTAGCAGTAAATGAGTTTGTACGTGGTATGTCATTGCTGTCTACCTGAAAACTACAGTGGTACCTCACTATACGAGTTTAATTCGTTCCGTAACCTTGCTCGTATGTCAAATTTTCGTATCTCAAAGCAATTTTCCCCATTGAAATTAATTGAAATGCCATTAATCCATTCCAGCTCCCAAAACATCACCTAAGTTGTTTTTACCTTAAGTGTTTTTGAATAAGAAAAATGTATTTACAAAAAGAAACATTTATAATTTTTATAAATAACAAATACATATTCTATAAAAACATAATAAAAAAAAGTGAAGTGCTTACGAAAGCGCTTAATTTTCATTACTGGTCTTCGCTTTTTTCGTCACGCTTTGCTCATTTTTACCTGCAGATTGTTTAAAAAAACTGTCCTCGTATCTCAAATCTTGCTCTCATCTCAAAGCAAAATATCGCTCGCTCGGCGGCTCGTATCTCAAAACACTCGTATGTTAGGGCACTCGTATATCGAGGTACCACTGTACTATCTTCTAACGGGCCCGGATTTCTCAGTTTTTTCCGAATCCTAAGGACAAAAAACCTACTCATGATACATCAGGAATTTATATAATTCTGTGCTCTTGTGGAAAAGTGCACATAGGAGAAACCAGGACGAACATAAGTACTCGAATTAAGAAAGACCAACGTTGCGCCAAATATGGTAATTTTTTGCAATCTGCTTTAGCGGAGCAATGGTCCAAAGCAAGATATCCTATTCTGGATGACATGCGAAAGGATACTTTCCAAGGAAATATTGTAAAGGCATTAAAGGTAGGTAAGAATCCTAATAATCTCAATAGAGACCGAGGTTTCTAAATTAATACTATTTGGCGCACTACCTTCATCAAAATTATTTGATAATTTTGAAGTTATAGTAGAATAATTCTGTGTGCATTGTTCCATGACATGAGCACGGGTACATATGGACCACCGGATGCAAGAATGCTTTAGTATCAGAGCATCCAGCCCTGAAGGTGCAAACTAAAACCTTGACGAAACGTCTGCATATTGCTACAAAAATACGCGGTATCAATCCGGAAGTCTTAACTAATGTCGGAAAAGTGCTAGTGCCAGCTCCAGAGTGTCCATTATCAATTCTGGTAAGTGTTTTAATTTTATTATTAATAACCGCGAAAGCCTTAAGTTGAAAATTAATATGTAATTTACAACTTAACCGAGAAAATAAAGTGTAATTTTTTGAATTTTTGATCTATTATTTAATACCATTCAAATTCAGAATAGATACTGAAACTTTTTGACAAAAGATCCTTGAAAATTTAGTATTGATCGCAATGTTAATTTTAGAGTAATTAAAAATTTAAGTTATCGCTACACAAAATTAAAGAATGAAATAACCATAGCTTTGTTGTTTGTGGGCAACTCTTTAATTTACTGAATTTAAATCCTCTAATTTTTTGGCGCGACGTTTAGTACAACCATAAAGTCAATAAATGCATTACAAAACAAAACTGAAATTAAAAACAGCAATTTTTTTAGTTTAAATCATAAATTAATCCAAAATTCTGAATATGTCTTGTTAGACATATCTCGTTAATGACATAACAAAGTTGCAAGTAAAGCCAACAATAATTTAATTTTAACTTTAAAATAAAATTTGTATAGGTGGGTACTTTAGTTCTTGATATCCATAGATCTAAATATGTCTATTTCGCTTAGGAGAAAAGCGGTCGCAGATTTATTCACGATTCACATTTAAAAGAAGAAAATCAAAGGAGTCGCGACGCTTTTCAATCTTTGGTTTGCTTTAAAATACATCAATCAGAATACGACAGTTACTTTTCAGCAACGATTTCTGAAATATTACGTTCTCTCCCTCTTTTGTAAAAACCTCCAGCGATCATTGTTTGGAGTAAAACTAAAGGAGCCGGTGAAAAATAAGATTAATGGCTTTCGCACTAATTTTCCTTGTACGACACCACTTTTGCCCTTCCCCCTTATTTTTTAAAGACCCTAAAAAGGTGGCAAAGTTTCCAGCCGAACTATAAAATCGATTATGCAAAAAAGGAGAGAGGAAGATAAATTTTGAAAAATTATTAGGGGTGAAAACTTTCCCAAAAGATAGTTTGAAAAATGCCTCTTGAAATATGCTAATCCATTATGAGAATTATTTATTATTCGAGGATCTTTCTTGGTCCCATCTTCCATGATTTACACAGCCACAGGTGCGCGAAATGAGTCCGGGACTCCGGATATACCGCTCCGGTATTGATATCCTGGATATTTACGTCTCGCACATTTCTCTGTCACTTTCTCTCCTAATATTAACTGTTGCTAATGCAGAGACGTAGCGGTTCTTTCTTTTAATTTAGTCGCTTATCAATAGCACCCAAGTTGTTGATTTTTTGACTCAAAAAGTTGCCCGCACCGTGGACATTCCCGAAAATCACTTGGTACTTTTTAAATTAATTTTATTAAGCTGTGATGTTCGTTTTATTTGTAAAACGTTGAAGTACGGCTCTGACTTATCAATAGTAGTTGGCTTTGATTTAGTAGAACCCTGCGAAAAGGGAATTATTGCGCCCCGTTCCCTAAATGAACACATCTATTTTTTACACACATGCTGGTGGCAGGAGTGCTTATTAGTTTTACTTTTTTTTTGAATGAAGCTCTTCGAAAAACGCTTCATTTAAAATGTTTTAGAGGGAAGAATGTTTTTGTGGAATAGGCAACGCATCCTTTTTAGTAAGAGAGACAAATGTAACATGGAAGGAAAGTAACAAACGTTACAAGTACAAAAGAGTACGCCAACGATTTAAATATTCGCGTAAATATACACATACAGGCTATACATATACTACAAATAATTAAAATTTAACCGGGCGATACCTGAAACGAATCTAAACACTAAAAAATATGCAATGTTTCCTAAATCCACAGAATTTAAAAAAAATGCATTTCAATTTTCCAGTAAATGGCAACACAGCATCGTATTCATATGTTCTTAAAAGAAAGTGAGATCCTTTAGTAGGGATTTCATTATTAATTAATTTCATACTTTAGATATTATAGTTTACAATAAACGTCGATTAAGATAGTTTGTTGCACATTTATTTCATCGTTCAGATATTAAATTGTAGAACAAATGTAAGTTAACAATTGTTCAGCTTTGATAAAAACGAGATAGTAGGTCAGTTCTTTAAAAGCAAGTTTTCTTCTTAAATTCATTTATTTTTACGGTTTAAAAAATTTTAATAAGGCGTTGCTTTTGATCAGTGAAAGTTGTGTCGAGTATTTTCAATATGTTTATGACAGGTATTTGATACTTGATGCAATATCTACTAAATAATTTGTATTTAAAATTAATTTCGTGTTGGAAATGAAGGACATATTGCATACCTTTTACAACTTTATCACATAAAAAAGTGAATGTGACTCAGGTTGCTAACAATTCGACGATTTTTATGAATTTTATGCAGTATCAGTTTGCAAACGTTTTTAATCTAAAAATTTTGATCTTAATGATGCCTCTTGGCCAATGACTAAAAAATCAATAAAACCATAAACAGAGTTTGGTAAGACTAGCATTGTAGCTGTCAGAATGTTGCAAAAAAAAAACTAAATTACAATCATAAAATAGTTTTAAACCATTCGTAGAAGGCTGGTTACAAAAATCGTACAATGTTTGAATTTTAACAATAAAAAATATAAGCAATCGTATTTTCATCTACGTATCTTTGCTAGAAAAGCACAAAATGAAACAATTTTTAGAACGAACGTAATTCAAATTAAAAAATAGTTTATGCACGACAAGAATGTATGGAAAACATCGTGATTGAAGCAAGGTAGAGTTTCACAAATGACTTTTACTGTTTTTCTATGGATGGGGTAATTGGTTTAATGGCATCTCCAAATGTGGAATATTCCAACTAAAAAAAGAGGTAAAAACACAAACCGGTAAACCGATTAGCAAAACAGATATAAATTAGGTATTTTTTGTAGCGATTGGATTGCGTAAGCAAAGAGTGTAATATATTAGAATTCCGGATGTGTTGGTTACATCCCGGAGTCCGGAGGGAGGTAACTCAACCGCCGTGACTAACTGGCTGTCACTCTCTACCGCTTTCCTAGACTGACGCAAACAGGATAAGGGTGGAATTACCACGACAGGACGAAGAGTATATCTCAATTTCAAGCTTTCTTCAACACTCGAAGTGACGAACATCAAGAATTATACAAATACTTCTAGTAACCCCTTCTAAGTTAACTCTTCAAGCCACCTCCAACGTGCTCAAATATCTTAAGAACTCCTCTGGAAGATTAATCACCAAACAGTTTGCCAAGCAAAACTTTCTCCAAAGTTCATAATCTTAAAAACATTGAACTTTGACGATTTTGAATTCATTTGAACTGCTTATTGATTTTGAGTGCCGTAAAAGATACAATATTTTTCATATCTAGATGCAGATTTGTGAAAAAGATACAGATACATTAAACTAAAAGCATCTAGATACAGATACAATGTTCTAAGCAGTATCTACAATAGATAAAAAAAATACGTATTCTATTTGATAAATATAAATTATTGACTTAAGGCTTTCGCGGTTATTAATTATAAAATTATAATACTTACCAAAATCGATGATTGACCACCTGGAGATAGCACTAGTAACTGTCACTAACACTAACCCGATTTTCGACACCGACACTAGTTAAAGTTTCGGGGTGTCATTTTTATTTAATATCCATACAACAAAAATTATAATCAATACTAAATGTCATTTTTTGAACACTCATTTATAACATAAAATTGATATACAGAATGTCACTCAAATAAGTGCTGAGACTTAACCGGGTGATACTTAACACTACTGTAAACAATAAAAGTTGATATGTTATATGACCTAATTCAAAAAAATTTCGAGAAAAATGCATTTTAACTTTCCAGTAAATGGCAACACGGCATCGTCCCTTAAAAGCAAGTGAGGTAACTTATTTTATTAATTAGATATTATGTTTCAAAGTAAACGTCGATTAAGACTGTTTTTCTATGCGATGGTAGTCAATTTGTCGTTTTGCCCAAATCAAAGCTATAGGGTAAGTTCGCCGGTTGTCGGCCAGATAAAAAACAGTTCCCGTTTTCGGCCGTGGTGGTCTACATTTATAACAGAAAATCACAACAGGAAGTTGAGGTATTATAATTAATACTAAATATGTCTGTAACTAGGTAAATAGCGCATCACAAGTTTGTTTAACAAGTCCTGTTTTATTGTTTTTATTTGTTTTATTGCTGATTGGACGAGAACGGGCGAAGGCCGGCTAACCGGCATATTTACCCGAGAAAGCGAAAAAATCAAAAGAATTGTGAGCGGATGCACTATCCACTCGGCCATCCGAGTACATTTTCATTGTCGCAATCCATTGGTTACAGTGTGGTTGTCCAGTTTTCCGAATTATACATGTTAATTAAAATCGGGTGCAACACCGTGACAAGTGTCATTTTAGGAAAATTGAAAACGGTTTCTAGGATAGTTTTTGAAGGGCTATCGAATAGTGTAGATCTTGTTACGAGAAACCACCCTAAGGTTAAAAGGTTCCCTTGTTAGGTGCTTGACGTTATCAGACTGTACCAAAAGTCAATTTGGACTATACATTGTGGTTGAGGAGTGGCAAGTCCAGCCTTGGTTGAGAAGGTTTGAGTGGGGCGCGGGCAAGACCGACAAACCAAGTCTTAGTTTAACAGACTTGGCCCAGACTAGAGCCATTACTCAAAATTCGATATTTGATTGCCCAATATTGCACCAAACTTGTTTAGATCATCCGTCTTATATGGATACGTTACAGCACTGTTAATTTTTTTGTAACCATTTTGGTTTTATTCAAGAAAGTAAAATTGTATTAGGATATTTGCATTAAAATTTTAAGTATTTTTTACCGGAGCTAAAATTAATTAATTTCAAAATAAAATTTTGGACAAATCTTGGTTTACTTTGTCAATGAGTGGCTATAGTCACACATTAAAGAAACGTTGGTCCATACTACTAGATTTTAATTATTTTCTAATGGACTTCCCTATGAATGTTTTAATTAGAATTAAAAAGAGATAAAAATGATATAGAAAAATAAAAATTGTACGTGGATAAACAAGAGCGCTATTTAAAACGCTGTCAGTTCCACGGACATCAAAATCGCATTTCCCCCAATGTCTGTTTTATCACTTTTTGATGTGAACTAACAGAACCGTATACGTAATATAACCACCCCTTACACCCCCTTATCTAACCCTTTTTCCACTTGAATTTAATATAAATACATACTTTACGCATCATCTGCTGCGGACGTGCATTATTTTTAAATTAATATCTGTAAGAAAAAAAATCATACCTAAATTAGCTCGGCGTTGTGTTTATTATTACGCTATGATTATTGAAAACGAAAAGAAAAAAAACAGGGATGAAAGGAGGATTGGCTCTGGCCGTAAAGGTAATTGGAGTAAAAGGACAAAAGGAAAAGCTTTTTCTTTTACGGTTTGAGGGTGTTATTATTTTAAATTATGGCCATGTGTCACATAAACTGCAAATTGTGTGCCATAAAAATTTAGTTCTCGCATTTAGAATATGACTTACAAGTCGTCATACGTCTTCCTTGCAAGTTGATGTTTGTATTTCGTCTTTTGTAATATTTATAACTTATTAGGAATTTCTTATTACAAGGTATTTCCTTTTTTATGTTCTTCAAAAAAATGTGAGTTATGGGCTTATTTATTTCTGAGGTTGCTAAATTTTATATGTACTTGGGGTTTCCCCGAAAATGCAATTTGGCATAATAAATTGAAGTCCTATTTGAGGAATTTCTTTCATCAGTTTTATGACCTAAATTAACCGATTAATTAAATTAGTTACAGGTAAACGTCGTTTTGCGCCGGTTCGATTTACGCCGATTGACAATTACGCCGGTTGGTGCCGTCGTAGGATTCTCCGGTTCGGCCGACACCAAAAGACAGTAGGCGCCGCGATTATAACAGCAAACATACTTTTACAGGTTGTTTTATTCTATTACCGTGTATGCGAGCAGCCTATTGTGTATTTGAAATTATTTCAGAATTAGTTTTCGTTTTGTTCATTTTACGCCGATTTTTTTTACGCCGGTGTCTCTCGGAACGGAACCCCGGCGTAAAACGACGTTTACCTGTATATTGTTTTATTTGTATGCAAAAATCTTGAATTCTGTTTTTTATTTTATTTATATTGGTATGTAGCAAAGCTCTAATGAATATTTAGATTCCTATAAACAATTTACATTTTTGCAAATAGTGATACATTATATCTTTGTACAAATAATAGGAACATTTAACAGCTTTATAATAATCAATTATAGTAGACAAATTTATAGTAGGATAAACCTTGCAGATTGTGATCACCTACCAGTGAATGACCGTTACAAGAAATAACGTTTATAAAAATTAATAAAATTTATTTATATTTATGTAAGCAATCTTGTAGATCCCTTTTTGAAGTGCAAGAAATAAAAACAATAATATAGTATATAGCCAAAATAATTAAATTGATATAGCAGTTTGCAATATTTAAATAAAATGTTGAAGCTTTGAAGGATGCAATTAAAAAGGTTAAACGTAGCCTTCTAAGTGCCAACAAAGACTGTGATTTATAGAATACCAAAAGAAACTTTAATTAAAAAACTACCGAAAGGTACTTCTAAGACTACTGTTTAAAATAAATTTTATAAAATTTTATGAATTATTCGTTTTTAATAGATTAATCAATTAATTAGTCATTCACTAGCCTATATCCGGTTATTCTTTAGACAAAAATGATCATACACGAAAGCCTCATTTTATATTGGTTATAGTTAATTTTACAAAGTTTAATTGCGATAATTTTTTCATTTCTTCATAAAGAAATATAATATCTCATTGCAACTGGTTGTTTTGGGTTTATTAATTTATTTACTATGTTTTTATATCAAAATAGCTCACAATGCAACAAATCGGTCGTTCACCGGATGTTTTAACTTATTGCAATTTTATTATTCAAAAATGCAAAACTTATCTTTAAGAATTTGTCCAGTTGTGCACTATCAAAATTATAAATGTGAAAATTTCTTTAAAATGGAACAGTTATAAAGTGACACCATTTTTATTTTTTTTTATTTTTTAAGGCAACTGCTTTATGAAGTTATAAAGTTATATGACAATATGCTTTAATTATAATTTCAATTTTATCATTATTAACTTCAGACATGTTCAACGTCGAAATCAAAAGCACATAGTCCAGCGAGTTTAGACAATCGATGAACAAAAAAGAAAACTAGGTAAACCGAAAAGTACATTGAATAGATCTTCTGTGAAGCTTCAATGTGATTATAATATACAGTAAAACCTCTCTTAACGGACACCTCTTTTAACGGACAATTTTAAAAGGTTCTGACTGAGAAAAATGTAGGTAAACAATGTATTCTGGCTCACTTCTCAGCTCACACTCTTCTACAACGAACAATATTGTAGGTCTCACGACTGACCGTTGGAGAGAGGTTTTACTGTACCTCCAGAAATAGTTTTTAACAGAAGATAATACTCCTTAAGAACACGCCTACCTCGATAAAAGACCAGTTGAGACCAACTGCATTAAAGGCGAAGATAAAGACGAAGAAAAATTATTAACTTCGATTGGTCGACCAGATTGTTGGTCATCTTTAAGTGAAAATTTAGAAATGGAAATCTTTTGTATTTTTGTTTAACAATTATCAAATTTTGTGTACCAAGATTGTAATTTTAGTGTGATTCTATGGTGTGCACATCAGCAAGGTGAATATTCCCATTCCCGTTTTCTGTTCGCAAATGTCAATTTAAAATATTCATATTTGCGAATGTCTACAATCAGACAATCCTTACATTTTTAGAATGCGCATATGTTATCGAAAAAGTTAAAACCTATTTGATGGATTGATGATTATAGTGCAGTTAAACAACTTACAGCTTTCAAATATCTTAGGGTGTATGTTGAACAGCAGGAGATTGCCTCCTCCTCCAAAGTAAGAAGGATCGACTTAGCTTTTCCAGCTTATGGGCTCTTTAGTGGTGTATATGGGGATTGGCAAACATATCATTATGCGCCAACATGAAATATTTCGCACAACAATCCTATTACTATTTACTGCTGTTGGATGGCTCGGAATCATGGACATTATTACAAGCATACTTCTTAAAATTTGAATTTTTTAAGAAATGTTTTTTGCTGAATATTGATATAAAAATCGTACTTGTTTCAACCTTACGGTTATTGCTTTAATTCTAAAGCAGATGATTAGCAACATAATTGTGGTTTAAGTTCATATTAATGTTTTTAAAGGAGTCTTTTTTGAAAAATGATAATTCGGGCAAAAATCGGCACATTTCTTAGCGAGGGAAGCAAATCAAAAAATCAATAGTTCTTAAGTTATAGAGCAAGAATGCCCACCTTTAACTTGACGCGAGCCAATTAGGAATTTAAAAAAAACTTGGGAAGTTACAATTACAGTCGAACTTTGTTAAGTCGAAGTTAAAGGGAAGCTAAAAATAGGTCGAGTTATCAAAAATTCGAGTTATCGATATAAAAATATTAACGTTGAAATAGGCAAGTCCTAGTGAAACAGGTTCGAATTAATAAAAATTCGGCTTATCGACGTTCGACTTATAGAAGTTCGACTGTATATATTTTTCATGAAAACCATGCAATTTGTGTTTTTCAAATACATTTCTTTCATTAAACACTGTTATGAAGCAGCAGATTTGCTTCGTTCTTGTTTGTATTGTAAAAAGTCTATTTTTTAGTGTGTGCATGTGGCGTGAAGGTATATAAAATATTTTATCAATTTTTATTTAATTTAATACTGCCGTTTTTTTTAAGAAGAGGTGAACATTTTTAATTTTAATTTTTTTTGTTTATTGTGGTAGAAACTTTAATAAATATCTTCCATAATTAAAATCCTTCAAATGAGAAATTTTAAAAAGTTGTGTATTGTAATACAAAATTGTAACTCTTATATTTTCAGTTATATACTCAATTATAGATATTGTACCGAACGCGACAGATTAATGTAAGCGAACGCGATACATTAATCTAAACACGCGCCCGAAAACGATCTATAGTTTAAGACCCTTAGTGTAGATATCGTTAAAGATGAGAATAATTTGTAATTTTCTAGAAGCATTGATACTGATACCAAAACACACATATAAGAGCAAACGACTTCCGTAATACGCAGTCTAAGTAAAACTTTAGTTCAATGTTCTCACTACTCAGCTGGTTCTCGGTGAAACTCAAAGTAATCTCTATCGCGCGATTAAGGTAAATTAGTAAATAAACATTGTAAATAAATAGGAGCGTAAATCAATTAGTTTAGTGCATTAAAACTGTAAGTAAATTAAACAATTAGTAAGTAAATGTACTAGTATTTAAGTTATTGGTGTAGGCAAATTTGTTAATTCTTTTGTTAAATAAATTGTAATTGTTATTAAAATAAGTGACCGACTGTTAATATTTGCGACCTTAGTTCGAACCCTTGTGATCTCTTACAATATTAATATGTATGTTAACCTCTAAAGAAGATATAAAAATAGTTTTAGTTCGAAAGCCTATCTTTGTAATTATTTGTGCTTATCTAAATTGTTAAATGTGCACAAAAGTAATCGCTAAACCACTAAGAAAAAGCTACCACTTTTTGTTGTGGAACGGCATCTAATTTTTTGTGAAACGTTCGAAGTAAATTTAGTAGGATTTTCTCAAGTTTGGGAGCCAAATTTTTTTCTGCAGTGTTTCGTGCAATATTAAACAAATCCGTCATTCTGTTGGAAACATTATCTAACCCCTGAACATGTGCGGGTGAAACGTGGTGGTTGTAAGTGGCATCGTTTTATCGGCTGGTCATTTGGGAGAACGTTTAAGATCACATCCAACCCCGTTTTCGCTTATTCTTGACATGAACCTGTCACATTTATTCCTCGTAACATCAAGATGCATATTATCTATAAATTACCTAGGATAACAGTTGGTGCAGTTTTAAAATAACAAGTCGGGCTCTTCGGGGAAATGTCAATGTCAAAACTATTCCACTTGTCCCTTTAAGCGAACGATAAACTTTTGATCCATCTCCAACTTTAATATACTTCTTTCTTCTTCGGAACAAAACTTAAAAAACACAAGGCAATGGCGAGTTATAAGATAAAATAAACTAGTATTTCCTGTCAAGATATTTTGTATTTGGGCAATTTTCTATTAAATGATAAAATCGAGGTTGTGATATAATTTAGTATAGCAAATATTAACAGTATAATTTAATTATTATCTCCAAATTGTATTTAGAATGTGTAGTATGTACCTACTTAATAAAAAAAAACATATGACCGATGGGGAAATATCTCATTTTAAACAAGTCAAATCTCAGTCCTCTGAGTCCTCTGAGAATGCTCAACTAATATATTTTTTTCAATTTATATTTTGGCTGTTTAATTTTAATGTATTTCATTTAAAGTACAGCAGTAGGTGTACCCTTTTAATAAACAAACATATTTTAGATTATATGTACCGTATACTAGACTGGGTTAAAAAAATCGACTATTTTTTTATTTTAATGGAATATCAAAAATATTATTATGAAAAAAGTTAACGTCAAAATTTGAGCACTTAATTTTAATATTAAGAGGTTTATAATCGAATATTAAAATTTTTTTAAACACATCTTTTACTCAAATGTTCTTAACAATATACCTGAAAAATATAAATAATAATAATAATAATAATAATCTACAAAAAAGGTCTGATTGCAAATTTTCGTACGATAAGCCATTTCCACGTAATCATGCCTTGAACATTGATCCGTTTTTACGATTTAATGTTTTAAATTTGGAATTTTGTAACTCATAAAACAATCTGTTTCTAAAGGAGAACAATACATATTTTTGAAAAAAATTAGAAGTTCTACAAAAAAGGTCTTTCTACATTTTTTGTTAAATTCACACTTTCAAAAGTTATTCGAAGTTCAAGTTCGAGTAAAAATTAATTAATCGTTTTCTTTGCTTTAGACATTTTTTTTTTATTGATAAATTTGAGGCTATATATTAAAAATACATTTTTTTTAACTAAATTTATCAAATTTTTTCAAAATAGATAATTTATGAAAATTTAATTTTGCTTTAGGTATATTAAGGTTTTTAATCCATTAAAATACAGTTTTTAATTTAACTAATTCCAAGAATAAAAAACACACCGTTTTTTTAATTAGAACTATTCAATTACGATACATATTTTTATGTATAAACTTGCCTATTTAATCTTTCCTCCCCTTCCCCTCTTGTTGATTAGATTTTTCAAATTTTAGTTAATACTTGAACTCGAACTTTGAATAACTTTTGAAAGAGCGAATTTAACGAAGAATGCAATGGGACATTTTTTGTTGAGTGTCCAATTTCCTTCAAAAATATGTATCGTTGTCTTTTAGAAGCAATTTGGTTTATCAGTTACAAAATTCTAAAATTAAAAAATGAAATCGGTAAAACAGATCAATATTCAAGGCATGATTACGTGGAAATGGCTTATCGTACAAAAAATTTGCAATGAGACCTTTTTTATAGAGAATTTAATATTAAAATCTTAATATTAAAAATTAAGGGCTCAAATTGTGACGTTAACTTTTTTTTATCATCATAAATAATATTTTTGGTATTCCATTCAAAAAAAAAGTGAATTATTTTGGCCCAGTCTATTGTACATAGCTTGTACAAATATCAAAAAAGGAATATCTTTTTTAGAAAAAAATTGGTACTTGTTGCGAAAGTCGGTTTGTTCGTCGGACCTCTGAGAATTATTGCAAACTTTATTTTTTAATAAAATTATATTTAATGCACATGGTTATTATTAATGGAAAACTATTCATAATTATATTTAAGTTATGACATTTTAAATAACTTTTTAAAATTCTAAGTTTTGTAATATTCACTCTTTTCGCCCAAAATTGCACATATGTCTGACTTTTTTCTGTTTCTCTGTAAATAGAAAAAAGATGGCAATTAAAGAAAAAATGATAAACTAGCAAAAGAAAATACACTACAAAGAAAAAGGAAAATAAATCGACTCCGATACTAATAGCTTAAAAATAATTCACAACAGAGAAAAGAAAAGAAGAAAAAAGAAGTCTATAGTTCTTAAAATTCTTGAAAACTGACCCGGACTTTTTAAGAACATTTTGCTATACTACATTATCTATCGTCACACCCATTTTCTCGATCATTAAAAGAAAAAGTGTCACAGGACACATTTGAACTAAAATTTGACAGTTCAGTAAATCCATTTCTTTTTCTATACTTACCTTATAAATTTCAATACCCGCAAAAGAATAAAATTTTCATTAACAAAAATGTGTTGGGCTTTACCGTTGAGTTTCTTTACGAGCAGTCGCTGGCATAAGGTGTTTTGCATTTATTTCTCAACGAGAAACGATGTAATTTTCGTTTAAAATGTACGCATCTTTTTTTGAGTGTATAATGAAATTCCTTAGAAAACGACAAAAGGAATTTATAAGGACAAGCCACCTGAGATCCATCTTAAACGTCGAACATAGAAAATAAATTAGAGAATGGAGGAATTGATTGAATTGCAAATTTGAGAGGAACGCAATAGCGAGAACTTAATCCTCGAAGCCATCGACAAGACGTTTAAGAAAATAAGAGCGGAAAACTCATATTTCTTGGAAGTTGAAATGAATGAGAAGTTTCTCGGTAATGCGGTGTTTTCCGTTTCTGGTCCATTTATCACAAAAGATACCGTCAGGTAATGGAAATCACAATCTGATATCGTCTATTGCTTTCGATTCTTTTAAATCGTTCCTCGATATGTCTGTCCCTTGTTTTAGATTTACTGTTTCTTTTAGATTTATGTAGGTTACGGCTGGTGCGGTTTAAAAAGATCTTCTTCTTCCTTTTTGGTGACATTTTTACTTAAGGGGGCGATCCGAGAAAAATGGGTTGCCTAATATCGATAAAAATTTAGATGTTTTGTATTTCGATTACCATTTCTAATTAACAATATAAAATGTTGTAAAAAATTAAATAGACCAATAAAGGATTGGACTAGAAGATATTATAGTTCATTTTGCACAAAATGTAATGTAAATCTAAAAAAATAGCAAACCTACTTAAATTACAATGTTTTAAGGGGCAAAAAGATAATAGTTTAGGCTGTAATTGTGCAAAAACTAGGCAATTTTATCAAATTTGAAATGTAATATGCTCTAGAGGCATCTTTTATGTATACATTATTAAAAAATTGTGTTTCAAAAGTGTCTAATAACAATTTGGTAATAGAAACGCCGAGGCACTGTTCATGATCTCTCTTGATAGGGTTATGTTGAAATTTTTATTGCGGTTCGTTGTCTTCGCTAACCAAAACTTTGACTCTTATGCGTTAGATGGTAATAGCGCTGAACAGTTATATTTGAAAATTTTGTTTACCATTCAAGTGCTGGAAATTCCGACACCACATGTTTGACTAATGAGAATTACTTCTGTGATTTTCATTGACGAAAAAGCGATAGGTGTATTTATTATTTCTGAAAATTTAATTATGTTTCTTGCATATGTCCTGTTCTTAAGTAATGGCTTTAAATTGGCCAAATCAGGTAAAAGAAATTTCTTAGATCTTGAGCCTGATGAAGAAAAATATAGATTTCAAGGAGTTGCTTTAAATCCTCAAGTTGTGGGGTAATGGCGCCTTGGGATGGCGTTATTACATCAGAAAAAGACTATAATAATTAAAAATTACACTCAGAATTTATTTTAGGGTCTGTAATGATTACAAACATATTTGTATGGTTTTATATAAGAAATCGTTTAGGACTAGTAAGGATTGCGTAATAGCGCTATTCCTTGCGGTGTTCCCCCGCGGACCAGATGTTTTTCAGGTACGCTGAACGCAGATCGATAAAAATCGTAACAACGTAATGGTGTAATAATATCAATGCATTCATTACTCAATATATTTTATGAAAATATAAATCATCCCTACAAAATATTAAACCATTTCATTCTAGTGCCTGATGTTAGAAATGTTGTGTATTGCATATTTCTAATTACGATTAGACAGAGTGTTATACACAGGATCGATCGATATTGAACTATAAATGCAACTTGTTCTTATTCTGTTAATATTTAAAAATAATTTTCACACCTTTCAACTCAATATTATAATAACAATTTTTAATATTAGTTATTTTTACATTTATAATAAGTTAAATGATTTTAATGAAACTTTTGTGCGTAACGTTTCCAATACTAAAATTACTGCAAATTTTAATTATTTATAAAGATAAACATTTTGAATAATAGCCAGCATAAAAAAATATATGTATTAGGGTGCTTCGTTTTAAACAATTATTTTTGCGATCCGCAGACAAAATATTGTTTTAGAACAGAAAAGAAATTTTCTCCAATTTTCAATCTTTAATTTTAATTCTAAGTGGTCGCCAATTAATTTTAAAATTTTTACATGCATTTAACACGTGAATTTATATATCTGTATCTGTCCTGCATTTTATAGAATTATCTTGTTCTTTGCGGAAATTTGTAAAGAAAATATAAATTTTAAAAGTGCCCACCGTAGAGCCCAAGTTGTAAAGTGATTAGTTTATAAGATAAATACATTCCAACGTATAAACATTTAAAATATTTTTGTATTATCGTGTTAAAAATTCCATATTAAATTTTCAAATAACCGTTTATTTATTATTTTTCACAACTCTTGACTGCAGACCTTTTTGTAGAAAATTTAATTTCCTCCAAAATTGCCATTTATCTTTTGCTATAAGTTTAGCCGTTTATGAAAAAATGCCGTGAAACCATTCAAGTGACAGATCCAACTATGGAGCACTTTTAAAGATTGTTATTTTTCCTACAATTTTTCATAAAGAACACGACAATTACCTAAAATGCAGCAGATATATAGATAATTGAAAAAATTGTAAATTCACATATTAAATAAATGTGAAAATTTGAAAATTAACTAATAACCAATTAAAATTAAAGATTGAAATTATGTGAAAATTTATTTTTTGTTTAGAACAATATTTTCTCAATGGACCATAAATTTAAAAAAATCTTTTAAAAAACGAAGCACCCTATTATAGATGTTATACAAAACAAGGTTTTAAACCTCAGGGGCCACCAAAAGGTATGGTAGGGATCACAATCTTCCAAAAATAAAGCACGTATACAAATAGACTTTGATAAACGTTATAGTATGTTGTGAAGTGGTTGTAGGTTTTGATTTTATTTTTTAGAGCTAAAGATCATCCGTTTTTAAAAAATATAATTTTGGATTTTGATAAATCAACGAGTTTTACACAAAAAATTAATAAAACGTAAAACAGCCCAACATCGAAGCTTTCGTCCGTTTTTCAAAATAATGATAATTGTATTAATCAAACGGCAAAGCTTGTGAAATTATCGTAGATTTTATTTTTTTGATATTAATTTTTATTAAATGGCTATCAAGCAATTGAAGTATGCCGATTTTGGTAAACATTTTCTGGCAGCACACATAGATAATAAAATAAAATAAATTTCGTTATCATCTGTTCCAAAATTGTCGATCCCTGCAAAAATATGCCCTTTTGAGAAAATATTTATTAAAGGTATGCAATTTAAATAGGTATTCACTTTGTATTCCCCAACATAACCAATTGTTTTAGAATTTGAAAATACTAAGCATGTTTAGTATTTCCAAAATTTAACTTTTTTCGTTCTTACCCCCTTATCACGGTGTATATTTTTACCACAAAATACTCTTCTGCGCTTAAATATTTGTTCGTTATTTTTTAACCATAATTATAAATAATTTCGATATATAAAACGATTTAAAAATTTATATAGAAAGTTTTTTTTTTATTAAATATAATTGGACTAAAAAACATTAGTATCAAAGTATTTTCAACATTTATTTATGATAAAATTATATAGCATGAGAACTATATTTAAAAATAATAAACATATCATCAGAACAAATAAAAAGAAATCCAGAAAATTAATCATTAACGCCCTTCTGCAATACTATAATTATTATTCTTTCATTTTAAAGAAAAAGTAAAAGTATTTTACAATTTTATACACATATTTATGTTACTTTGTAATATTAATAAAACAATTCGCATTAATTAAGATTCATAACATAATAAATATGTGTTCTTAAATTTAAACTGGTTTTTGAATTGCGCGCCGACGCTTACTTTGCGCTTTCCGCCAAACCTAACAATCGAAATCGCATGAAAATTCTCTGAATATGTATAACATTTGAAATAATATTGAAAGTAATCAACTGTTTCCTATACCAAACTACATGTCGAAAATAGACGAAAGTATGCGAGTTTGACCGATAAAACGAGATATGCAGCAACTTATGTATTTTGAACGTTTTTCAAAACATCGTAAAATCGATATCTTGCATCTCTATACAACTATCGTATTCAAGGCCCCGTGTTTGTCTAAAACTTCTGACAAGCGGGAGAGCCACCTAGAAACCAAAAGATATTTTTTGAGAGACTTAACTTAGCACTAAACCGCGCTGTAGTAATTCATTATTTCACCGCATCATGTTAAAATCGCTAATGTTTTGGATCGCCCCTTAAGATAATCGCCTATTCTTTTAAAACGACCCAAAAAAAATTTTGAATTACCCAAACCCCTAATTCAACTGTGAATTTTTAGTAAATATTCACTCCGATTAGTCTTTTTAGCAGTTAAGCGGTATGAATCAACTAATCGGCGTTTCCGTTTCAAGTGCCCAATTTACATTATAATAAGTATTGCCGTGTTAAAATGCGTAAAACTTTAAATGAAATTTACAAATCCGATAGAACGAATTTTCGTTTACAAATTCCATCCGTGTTTTTTGGTTACATTGTACTAAAAGTTTGTGGAAAAGTTTGATAATCCATTATATAGAAATTTCTTTATTTTGCTCCTTAGAATGAAAGTGATCCCCATAACCACGTACAACGAAGGTACCAGATTGGTGTGAAAGTTGCGGCGAAGAACTTGAAGAAGGATAATAACTTTTAAAGCCAATTTTCATCCATCCCAATCCAGTTTTCGTACTCGAGACAGGGCTATGAATGTTTTAGAACTTTGTTACACTGATTTATACGGCCTTTACTTTGCGTTTAATGGAATGGCATAATAACAACATTTATTTTGGATATTCTCTCATGTATAAACACTCACATCTTTATTGCTGCATATTTAAACAAATCTAAATTGTCTTGTATTGAAAAGAAGAAAAAATCTCTCGTGGCGGCCAGCTCTATAAGGAGGCCACCTCTAAATGCGGATAGTATGATTCAGAACAGATATATCGTAATTTAATTCTTCTTATAAATTTCTCTCTAAGGCGATCACTCTCGAACTCGACCGCAACCGTTAATTACACGACTGCTACTTTTCAAAATTACTTATTGTTAATCTTGAAAATTTTTGTATAGACAACATCTGCAAAAGCGCCCATTTACCTGCATTATTCTATGATTGACTGATATTTTAATTTTTTCATTGTCTGTAAAGTAAAAAATTCTGGAGGCGTTTTTGAAAATTTGCAATTTCACATACTGACAGATTCTTTGCAAATTGATTCCTTATAAGAAAGCTCTAGAATAATAGAACTATTAACCCTTAGAAAATTCTGGATTAGTCAAATCGTAAAAAAGTCATGGCGCATTGTTTGGATGTAAGTACTTAACCACATACTTAATACAAAAAAAATTCCAGTTTAAATAATTTTAAAAAGCAGACGTACCCCCATTTAAAGGTTGCGGACCGATTTGAGGGTGGTCGACTTAAAGAAAAATTTATAAGAAGAATTAAATTACATTATATCTGTCCTAAAGTACACGTCAAACATGTTTGACGCATGTTCACTTTTTGAGTTTTGATGTTTAAAATTTTTTTTGTGTTGTTAAGTTGCTTGATAAAGTTTCAATAAAGAAACAAAACGTTGCAAATTTAACAATTGTTGTTTTACTGAATGTATCTATTTCCAGTTAACGTTAAACATTATTAAAAGATATTGGACGTGAACATTATTATTGATTTACTACTAAAATATTGAAATAATTATTTTCTTTTTCATAGTTCTATTTTTATGTTTATATGTTATAATGATATTGTTTCTATTTTTTTATTTGGGACTTGTAAAATTATCAAATATATTTAAAAAAAAATTAATTTGTTTATGGCTCTTTATAGAATATTAAAAACTGGATTGCAGCTCCCTTAGGCCTCATGTGTGCCCACCCCTAATCTATATTGTTTGTGTATATATATAAATACATATATAAGAACACTACTTCATTTATAATAATTTTGATTTAATAAGAATATGATTTTGATAAATATTAACTGCATTTCATCTAATAGTTTTCGTTATTATATTAGCATTGTCAATCTTTGTCCTTTCTTTGTAAGTCGACCACCTTTACACAATACCAATTTGAGCCAAAACTGACGTTGGTTGTGTTAGAGTGGTTTTACTGCAGTTTTTTTAGAAAAATAAACGCCACAAATCTTTTCGAATAAAAAATGTGAAATTAAGTTTTTGATTTGAAAGATGAGAGATGATTAAAGGGGTATTCTAGTCTAGAAGCATGAATTTCGGCCGTTTTTTTTAAGCTTTGTTTATACAAAGAATATTTTTATTATCCATTTTTGTATCATTTGTTTATTGATACTTTAAGAATTCATAAAAAAATAAATACAATAAAAAAATTCAAAATTTAAGAAGTTATGAGATGGCAAAGTGAAGGGTCCAAAAAAAAAACAGTGTCCTGGCGTACAAGGTTTAAATCCTTCTGGACGTCTAAAACAAAAAAATCAAATAAATTCTTAATTCGTAAATATGTTGCTATGGGCTCACCCATGGACAAGTCTAAAAAATTTTTTTTCACAAATGGCGGCCGTTCGAAAAATAAAAATTTTTTTGGCACATTTTTTTAACAATTCCGAATTTTTTAAAAATAATAGAATTTAAGATATCAACTTTTCGGTAGGTCACGCCATAGAGGAATGTATAAAGAATGTACACACGAACTTGAAAAAAGTAGTTTCGACAAAATAACATATTTATAGTAGCTGTAACTTTTTCAATAATTGAAATTTTGAAAAATCCTTTATGAGCATATTCTTGAATGTCTAAACCTCGAAAATATGAAAAAAAAATTTCGATTTTTTTAAATTTCTGGACTATAATACCCCCTTAACATAGACAAATTTATTGAATGTGGGGTATGTGCGCATTTGAGCGAAAAGTGGCACATTTCCGAGCGAGAGAAGCAAATGAAGCACGGCGCGGAGATCGGAATGTGCCACTTTGAGCTCCAATGTGCACACTCGGTTTTAAGCATTATGCACAATAGTTTAGGCTAATAAAATAGAGGAAATTTTAATAGAATATTTTTTACTAATTTTCTCTTACTCGCATTAACGAGATTGTCGTATTTTTTCGCTCCCTTCCACGCGCTGCTATGGTAAATACGATTTTCGAACATAAAATCGATATTAACTAATCTTTTAGATATATGATTTGAAAAAAGAAAGATAGAGTAAACAAATCCCATAAATACAAGGATGTGCACATTCGAGCGAAAAGTGGCACATTTCCGAGCGAGGGAAGCAAATAAAGCGCGACGCGGAGCGGCGCGCTTCATTTTCCCGAGATCGGAATGTGCCACTTTGAGCTCGAATGTGCACACTCGGTTTTAAGTGTGATTCACAATTATTAATTTACTTCGTAAATAATACTATTTTTATTTTTAATAACAATATGATTTTGATAAATTATATCCATTTAATCTAATAGTTTTTGTTTATTGAGCAAAATCCGATGCTGGTCGTGTTAGAGAGGTTTTACTGTATTTTGTTCCATTGTAGTGGTCATCTATCATGTTATAACAAAATCAATTTGAAATAGATCTCCTACGCGATTAAATAAAGAAAATAATTACTTACTCTTCAAACGTAAATCAATGAGCACGAGGAGGACTGACTTATAGTAATTTTTATTAGTTGAAGAGAGATGGTGACAACTTTTATTAGCAGTGGTTAGCTCTAATAAATTCTTGTGCTTAATTTAAAATTAGACAAAGTTTTTTTGCAATTACCTTCCCCTCAAGCATAAAGATTAATTAAAAAAAGTTGTAAAAGCATTATATCTAAACTGAGGCGCGTTCATGAATTATATTTTATTTTTCGGCGAAGACAAACGCAATGTGAAGGATCTGGAGAAGTACATCGAGACTTTTTATTGGCACTAAAACTAGGGGTGAAAAACAGAAGCTTTAAGAGAGTGGTTGAAGATATGAAGCAGCCAGAAGTAGCTGGGATTAAGAAGCAGGAATAGGCGTTGGAGCGTCTCTTTCTTGTTGCGGTTTTGCTTTCTGTGATAAATGACCCGGGATCACTTATGAGTTAAGTTACAGTAGATCTTGAATTCCCCCCTTTACGTTTTCCGCTTATATTTCTAAAGAGATCAAGTGCAACATTTACGTTCCTTTCGCAAAGCTTCATTATCGTAGAGACATTTTTAATTAGATTTTTTTCTAAAATTTCTTCTTCCCTCAGAGACGTTGATTTACGTTTCCTTCTTTCTCTCTTTTTCTTCCTACTGTTCTTATCTCTGCAGTTTGTTTTGTACTTTTAATCAGTTAAACTTTCCAAAAGAAAAGTTTTATAGGCAATTTAATTTTATGGGTTATATCTTTAAAATCTAAGTTGGACGTCGGAGAAGCCGGAGAGCGGCAAGTTTAGAATTAAATTTAGTATTGTTAAATAGGAATTGTAAACAATTTAAAGTAAAGCCCGGGTTTCTAAAATAAAGCGACCCCTTAAGATAAATATAAAGTGGCAGCTATCATCCCCAACTTAATTATGCACGTCCCAAGACGGTTCCTGCTTAAAATTCCCACCCTATTAAGAGGATAGCAAGATGGCTCACCTAGGATTAACTTCACGACTCCCTGATCATCCATTAGGTTTACTAAGGCTCATGGATGATTTGCCCTTTGACATTCCAGTTTTTCAAGTTAAGCGCGGATTTTAACTCTAATGATGGCAATTAAGAATTTCACCTTCTGTCAGCTTTCGCTCATCGTCGTCCCGATGTCCTTGCAATTATTTTTCCCTCGTCGAGAGTATTTTAAATGAAATTTCGTCGATTCTTGAAAAACTACTTTCGTACTTCCGTTGTATGGTATAACGTGCCCTCGTCCTCTTCCATGAATAAAGGAAGTTCCGGTATTTACGTCAAGGCATTCAGCGATCAGGATTTCCCTTGAATAGAAATTGTGCACCAAACGTATCGTAAACTTAAATTACATTTCCATTTTTGTGCGTTGTATTTTATTCCGCGAGTCTGTTTATTTTAAAGGTTGACAGGGAAATTGATTTAGTTTTGGGGACGTTGTTTGTTATTAACGGAAACGCAATAAAAGCGCATTAAGGAGCTGCAGGGGAAAGCTAAGCATGTGATAAGGAGGCTAATTCAAATTCTAGATTAAACTACGTCCTAACTTCACTGTTTATGTTTTCAAAGTTAACTGGAATTTGTTGTTGTTGTTTCGAAGTTACTTTTTTTAAGTTAATCCTTCCAATCTCCTGAAAATCCTCACCTTATACTCCAACGAGACTTAAACGAGCAAACTTTGCTAACACACAACTTTAACAAAATAACAAAATTTCGTTTGTAAATTTTAAAGATCTCGCCCACGGCCTTTTTTAATGATATTTAGTGACGAATTTTGAATTACAAATTGCGGCAAAGAGTTTACCATTTTATAATAAAAAGAAAAAAACAACACCTTATAAACCGTTAAACTAGGCTTATGTAATATGTGGCTCACGAACGACAATAGCCAAAGAGATTTATGAGTGCGGCCTAAAAAAAAATTCCAAAAACTTGGTTTCTACGTAAGCATCATAAGCGTATTGCTAATATCCAAAAGATTTACGTTTTTCCTAAGCTAGGTTTCATACATTCGCACCCAGTAGTATTTTTAAAACCAAAAAATTTTTGATAATCTGTAATAGGAGGCAATATATGTTTTTTTAATTTATATGTTAAACCAAAAGTGGTAAAAAATAGATTTGCTTATGTGGGCTGAGTGTCCGCTATAATGCTTTATAATTACATTGTACAACACAAAAAACAATCCTGTCAAGTTCTGATATTGTTTACAATATTTTCGGAACCGCTGATCAATAATATGAACTCAGTTTTTTTACGTCAGATGAAGTTTTGGGTGTAGACGCATTTGAAATAATCATTTTACAAGGGTTATGAAAATAATGTTTTACCCATATACCTAACAAAAACTAATAAAACCATTCAATATAGCATAGTTGATATAGTCTACAACCGAAAAATCTGGCTAGACGTATTGGTATTGTTATAATAAAAAATTGTATTTTGTGCAACAAGTGCGCTGAGTTGTCGATTGCTCATGACAGCGGAGTTGAGCGCAAGGATGAAGTGCGTGCGCTAATCTGCTCGAGTTGGCAGTAGACACCGTACAAGTTGCACATACTATTTTTCGTATAGTGATAATTATAGTGATTTATAGTTATATAGTTATAGTTTATATATAGTTATATATAGTTTATATATAGTTTATAGTTATATTATAGTGTAATATAGTGATAATTATAGTTATTTTAGTGTTCAAATTGCGGCAAATGTTTATTATCTGGATTTGGCTCCTAGCATCGACAAGCTTGTTTTATTTAGATTTTGTGTCTTTTATTGTCAATTTCGTGCGCAATCGTTATTTACGTATATAAAATGGTGGAAAAGGTAAAGGGCTACTTTGCACACAAAATAGCGTACGCGAACGTAGTACTTTCCAGACATGAGTGGTAAAAACATTATTTTTATTAACGTTTTGTGTATTAATTATTAGATAATGAATTTCAGAAAAACAAAATATATATATGATAGTGTCAAGAAATAACAATCAAGCTGGCCGACGTTTTATATTAAACCTACAAATAGAAAGAGTGCAGACAAATATATAGGTATATATATTTGGGAACAATTAACAAAGCTTGGGATCACTCACTTGAAATCAGGTGTTGAATAAATAAAGCTAGAGCTACATTGCTGAAGATGTAGAAAATATTTAGATGTCATGATCTATCCTTGACGCTGAAAATCACGTTACTGAAGTATTATGTCTTCTTGGTACTGCTGTGTGCAGTTGAGACGTGGACTCTGCCAGAAACCTCATGCAAGAAATTTGAAATGTTCGAAATGTGACTGAATCAATCAATTCTAAGAATTGCTTAGATGGACTACATACTAATCAATCTGTCCCAAAAAAAATTGAGTTACGAAAACTAAAATACCTTGGACACATAAAAAATAACCAATGGTACGAGTTATTACTACGAGTTTTGCAAAGAAAGGAGAGACACGAAAGAAAGAAGAATATCGTGGCTAAAAAAATTGCGTTTATGGTGGCAACACATCAACGGTGGGACTTTTCCGAGCTATAGTTGATAAGGTGCGCGTTCTTATGAAAATTTCTAACAACCGAAACATGCACTCACCACAAGAAGAAGAATTTATTGTTGTATTGTGTTATTTATAATAGATTACTACACGGAGAAAAAAATATCGTCAAAATAACTATCTAACATATACTCACTTGACGTATTGTCAGAACAACAATTCGATTTGCTAATTTAATGACATTTATAAGTTAATTTGACAGTTCAAAGTAACATCAAAACAAGTGCTATATATTATACTTATAATAAGGATCCATTTATTTGATTCACGCGTTCAACAAAGAACTCTCGTGAACATGTGCAGTTTCCCTCGTGTAGGTAACTGTAGGGGAAGTTAACCGGTTGTGGGCACAGTTAGCTATTTAGGCCATAACTTTTGATCAACTCGGTATTTTTTGCAAAATAAGCATATTATCAGGAAGCTAGAGAACTTAGCTAACTACTGGCAAAGGAATTAATTTTATATCAATTTAAAAAAAAACATTTTTAACTTTTCATAAAGTAGTCATTTTTATCATGCAATTTTTTTTAACCGGGTGTAGGCACATCAGGAAAATTCCCTCAAATGGGAAAATATGGAGTAAAACGCCACTATATAGAGAAAAAACACAATTTATTCATATTCAAAGCCTTCAGTTATGAAAATAGATGAAAATAAAATTTAAAATAGGCTTTCGCAGTAGACTTCACGGGATCATCGTCAAATAGCTTCAATGTACGCATCAAAATTGATTTTTGAAATCGACATGACTAAAAATGCACTAAAAAATCCGCAAAAATTTTGTGAATATATTATTTACAATTTTCAAGTCATATGAATTGGTCTTTCAAAAATGCTCGACAATCGAAAATCTGATTTTCAATAGTCGAGTTGTGAAAAGAAGTCTGTTTGAAATCCAAAACCAAAAAAGTTTAATTTTTTTTTTAATTATTGTGAAAACGTTTTGATATCTTTACATTTTTGTCGTACATGATAATCGAGCGGGGTCTTTGCCCGCCCCCTTCGAAATCAGGCCGCGGCTACACCCCTAGACTCCGCAGAGGGGTTATGTGAACATGAACAACAATATTCGATAAATTGTCAGCGAAATACACGGTTGAAATGGCAAAAACTAAAGTGCCCACAACTAGTAAAATGTGGATGCCCACAACTGGAAAATTCATAGCTGTCGACAAATGACTGGCAAATTTATTTCGCAAAGATTTTGATTGAATCGAAATTAAAATTATAAAATATATTTAATTTCCTGCATATATTTACATTACACCGACTTTTTGCAATAAGTTACTGTTATTTATCGCACTTTAAACACAATAAACGATTACATCGCGATACATTTTTAGAGATAAAAACATGGAATAACGCGTAGCTCTTACGCATATGCGTCTGTTCGCTTTATATTAGCAATAAAACATAGTGCTGACATTGTGAACAAATGACGATCGTGAAAACACCTGTATCTGCTCACGATCAAAAGTTATTCGGGGGTGCCCACAACCGGACAATGCCCACAACCGGGTAACTTACCCTACAGTCAATTTGAGGATTTGTATAAGTAAAATAGCGATACGTATGGTCATTTTGACGATATTTTGTTCTCCGTGCATAACGGTTAAATCATCATGACAAGATCGTTTGAATGTCTAAACCAATAATACGTATCGTTATTTTAACGATCCGCAATAAAGAAACTCCGGATAGCTAAATTAGCTATACGGCGTATCCTTGTGAAAGATGACTATACTACGTATAGCTAAAATAGCGATACGCATGGTCATTTTGACAAAATTTTGTCCTCGTGTATAGGTAGAAAAAAATTTTTAATTTTGGACAAATGTTAAAAAAAGAAATATTTTTTTAAATATTCGACTTGTTAGACTGAACGCAGTAAAATGTGATATTGTGGAAACTTTCCAAAAAGGTCGTTTTAAAACTTCCTGGTTGTGACAAATTTCTACTACAAAAAATAAACATTTTAATTTTTAAAAAGTCAAATGTATAATATCGCAAGTCAGGCAAATCGTGTGATAAAGTTGACTCGAAAGAACGCGAGGCGTTTACCCATATCTGTAACTTATTAAAAATTAGAGCGACGTCAATTAAGTTTGGATTTGTGTAATTTATGTTTTTTAAAATTCTAAAGTCAAAACAAATTATTTTTTGAGTACATCGTTATTTAAGTTTAAAAGAAAACGTACAATTTTGTCTCTGCACTGCCTCGTATAGACGAGCAATAAAATTGCAACGCTTATTGGGAAAATTGATCTGAGGGGTCGTGCAAATAGAAATGAAAGCGAATTCGCCATACATCCACAATTCTGCATAAGTTGTGTCTAGTGGGACTCCAGCACTCTTTGGCGTTAAACAATTAATTTCCCAATGGCAGAAAAAAAGAATTAGTTTGAAATATGGAATGAAATCATATTTTCTCTAAAATAAGTTGCTCGCAATATCTTTCTCCAATTATTTCTTCGTTGTAAGCAGATGTGCAATTTTATTGTGCATTAACTGTCGCAATTTTATTTCTTGTCTTTTGAAAACATTGCAAATGGTGCCTCTAAAATTGTGAAATACTTTGGTAAATACTATTTGGTCTCACATAAAGACTAACATTATTACTGTTTATGTTTTAATTACTAATTAAAATCAAAATTTAAAAGATCATTGTTAACACTTGCCATATGTGAAAAGTGTATTGAAAACTGTTATATATCGGATTTTCAAAAGCTCATATTCGTTGTTTATAGGATCTTTAATTCTGAAAATTATTGTGAAGCAAATAATGCGCATCAATGATCATTTATAAATATTAAAAGTAAATTAACAAAAAAAAACGCTACGTATACATTTGTTCGTACATAAAATATAAAATTTTAGATAGGCAATAGTTATCAGGCCTAATGGAATAGCCCCAAAACCGAGCACTAAAAAAAAGAGGATGGTCTGATGAATCCCTAAGCCTATTAATTACAAATCCAGGGAGTTGGTTAGTTGGTCCAAAAGAGAAGCAATGACTCATGGAAACCGTACAAAAGAAATTGGCACGTGCCTGACACGAGGTCCTCCACGAATTCCATGCAAGTGCCAAACTGGGTGATCAAAGACTTTTGAACAACAACTATTGAATGTCAGTAAGACTTGTTATTTATCGCCTTTGCATACGTACTGGTTTTGCTTTTATGTTCCCTTTTGCTTGCTAAAGCCATAAATTAGGGCTTTGGAAGTTGCTGTGGCCACGTTTTTTATTCGTCTACGAATATTAAACCCTGTTATAAAAAGTACAAAATTAGTCGATGAGTTACCAATGGGTAAACAGGCCTGATTTTTAACTTATAGTTGTTACAAGAAGCGGATTTAATTTTTTAGGTGGAGATTCTTTGTGGAAGTTAACGTTTTTGTTTCAAAAGGAATTTAATCTTAAATCAAGATCGAAAGTTTAAGTGATCATATTCCACCCCTTTCACAAGTCGAGTCTAATTAAACAGCTCTTAAATGTACACGTGATCAAGTTTATCAAAGTCTATAAAAAATGAGGAATTACTCCTCACAGCCCTTCAATTAGTTCGAATTTCAAAGGTTTTCAAGAACGGGTATTTGATTGTTAATGAAGTTTATTGTAGTTGGTTTTATCACCAATTTTAATAACTAACATGTAAGTTCTTACACTTCGTAAGTTGTAAAAGTTTTATTTTATTTAAAAAAACACTAAATATTGTAGGATTTCTGATGCTGATTATTCCAAATCAACTGTGTCTTAATTTTAAATAAATAGAGGAAACATTGTAAAGAATTATATTAAAAGTAGATCTCCAACTTTATCTTCTTTTTTAAATTGATTAATTTTTATGTGTTAATTCAACAATTGTATAAATTTAAAAAACATACAATTTTATGTAAATATTTAATAAGTTAAAATGCTTCCAATTATGTGTTATTTGAAACAACTCATTAATTTTTTAGATATTGTAGGGAATGGTATAAACACAACTCTTTAAAGATTAATTTAAAAATATTTAAATAAAGACATACTTTTCACTGTTTTTGAAATTGTTATTCACAAAAGTTTGTTGATATAACATGACCTTTTAATTTAATTTGCCTAGATCAAAAATTTACGAATATTATTTGATTTCGTAGTACTGTAAACGACTGTTTGTCCTCTCAGTCAAAGTAGTCGTATCTTAATTCAAATTCGTGCATTTTGATTAAAAAATAAATTTTTTTATATTTGGACAAGGAGTAGCTGACGGTTGTATGAAGAAAATTCTGAAAAACGCGGTATAGTCTAGAACTGGATACGGTAGGTCCGTTCAGCGTTGGGGGCCATGGAAGAGGATGAAGGAGCCATATTCGGCGAGTACCTTTTTTATTGAATGGTGGACATTTACTATTATTTTTTATGTTTAAATTAGAAAATTATGAGCTATATCTTGTTATCGATCGGCGGGTCGTCTTTAATTCGAATATCTGTATCTTGTCACTCAACAAATTGAGCCTCCGTATTTTTTGTAAGATTCAAATTGAAATTGAAATTTTGGATATATAACAATGTGTTATTACGAGTAGCAAATAAATAAATATCTGGTAAACGAAATTAAAGAGTTATTTTGCGAAAAAAGCAAATCCGACGTTTTTCACACCACTTCCAAAATTTTCGTGTAAGACTAGTTAAAATAGAAAATTAAACCCCGTTCATGCAATTAATATACGAAATGGCAGTGGTGTTATCAATACCCAACAATATCTCGGACATTTGTTGCAAAACATCTTAAACTTATAAAATCAGAGAAAAGTTCCAAGTAATTAATTTGATAAACATGTTTCTCTGAAGACCAAAGTCCTTGTGATTGATTGCCATTACAAAAAAAGGCCCAGCCCTGAAGAGATACTTCCGAAAATATTTCTATATTAAAAGTTGAAAGTTTTATTATACAGCAAAAGTTTGGCAATTTTATCCACCACCAAGTCAACGAAAGCTTTAATTCTGCTATAATTTTGCAGAGAAATATTACTAATATTCTCAATTCTAACTAGTGTTTCAGAAAAAATTTCGTTACTAAGCATTGAAGTTAATTCTCGCCCAACGAACGATAGAGCGGTGTCAGACGCCCAACACACTGGATAATGGACTTTAATAGAATAACCTTAACCTCAGGCTTAAGCTTTGACGTATTCAAAATTTGAAAATTTGGGGGAACAGATGCTCTCATTAAAATATCTTTTTCATTTCTAAACTATTATACAGTATTTGTATCCAAATTTCAACTAGCAAGGAATGAAGTGTCGGCCCTACCTTTTTAACTGTCTCTTTCGTTTTTTCCAAAGCGGAAAGTACCTCCAGTTGAAATGGAAGCTCAACTTTCGATTAAGTCTAATTTGGTACAGAAATATCTACAAAATCATTTTTTATATTTTTAATATTTATGTTATAATTATCTTATAATAGTCTACTAATATCGCGAATATATAGGTAAACGTTAATAATGACTTGTCAATATCAAAAAATTAAAGTTCCTAACCTAGGAACGGCAGGTACACAACATAACTTCATTATGCCTGCTGATATAAAAGTATAAAATCCTTCTAATTTTACTCGCACTTACTGTGCCACCAGTAAAATGCTATGCATATGAAGTTAATAGCTGCTGAACTATGTTCTACAATATTAAAATTCACACTTGAAGATGGGTTTAGAGTAGGCCTTTGAAATCTCCCATGTGACAAAGTAACAGCTACTGATATTGGCAAACCCCCACGTGACCTGCTGTCGATTCTGCTTCGGCTGCATCGGTCTCGATCTTCATCTCTCAAAACTGCTAGTTCACGACTTAACTTTCTTATTTGTCCTTCTAAACTTTCAAGGTCCACACTATGATCCCGATGTCGTTGTTTTTTCGTTTTAAAACATGGAGAAAATTAATACGTGCAATTCACTTAAGCACAAAACAAAATATGTTTTGGATAATTGATAGCAGATAGGTGGATAATTTTGAAAAATTTATGAATTTGGAGATTGTGCTACACTCAAGTGGAAAATAGATGTACTACCATAAGGTCATATAATAAAAAGGCGGAAAATATAATTTAAGATAAACACAACATTTAGTATGTGTTCAACTATACATGTCAACATCAGTGTTTCACTTTTGAATATGTATTGTTTTTGGTCTTTATATTTTAAACAAAATAATCAAGATGTTCAATTAAGGTAAATCTTTAGTGATTACCATTAGGATTAAAACAGTAATTCCAATAATATGCCATAGTTAAAACATGCAACAGATTTTCTTACTTACATATGTCTGACTTTGGCAAACTTTTGCTTACTGTAACTATACTCAGGCCTCTGAACAGACGGAGCAATCAAGCTCAAAAGCATGCTCTGGGTTGAGCTTTTTTTCCTATTAGATGGGCAGGTTTACACTATATTTGAGTACTTAATTATTAATTTTACCAACAAGAATAAATTCAATGTTTAGCAGTATCTTACACAGAGAAAAAAATATCGTTATAATAACCATACGTATCCTTATTATAGCTATCCGTTGGATAGTTATCTTTCACAGGAATACGCCGTATAGCTAATTTAGCTATCCAGAGTTTCCTTATTGCGGATCGTTATAGTAACGATCCGTATTACTGTTTTAGACATTCAAAAGATTCTTGTCATAGTGATTTAATGGATATGCACGGAGAACAAAATATCGTTATAATAACCATACGTATCCCTATTTTAGCTATTCAAATCCTCAAATTAACTATCCAGTTACCTACACGACGGATACTGCACACGTTCACGAGAGCTTTTCGTTTGAACGCTTGAATCAAATAAATGAATCCTTATTATAAGTATACTATGGAGAGCTGCTTTGATCATACTATGAATTGTCAAATTGACTTATAAATATCGTTAAATTAGACATTCGAATCCTTGTCAGAACAATACGTCAATTGGGTATACGTTAGATAGTTATATTAAGAATATTTTTTTCTCCGTGTACAGAACCGGTTACATATGACAAATATATTTCATCTCTTTGACACGCGGTTATAACGCATTGTTACTCCGTCTGATCGGTGGCCCAAATATAGGTATCAGTCAAACATTTTAATGGTATGTCCGAGTTCCGCCATGCAAAGACTTCCGTGGATACAACCAAATCTAGAACTTTTTCGGCACGCCAATTTTGATTTTGGCTCATGTGAAACCGACAGGGCTACAATTAGGCTCGACTTTATTTGGAAAGTCTAATTTGGTATACCTTATTAAAATTTGTAGTCGGGTTTTTAAATTACTCTTCTGATATATTTCAAATACCTAATTAATTAACTTTGCTTTTCAGGGCGCTAAATCTATTTATCGTTAGAATTAAATTCTGTTAGTAATTAGTATAAAAATGTGCAATAATAAATATAAAATTAAAAGGAAATAAATAACAATATATATTACAACATTCATGAAAAACAAGACACAATTGATATTTGTATTAAAACGATGAGAGCGAGGGGGCAGGCATCAAAAACATAAAAATGAGCTTGATAAATATGTTAATGTTCACTGGAATTGGACAAAATAAAACAACAATTGTTAACTTGCAACGTTTCGTTTCTTTTATTGAAACTTTATCAAGCAACTGAAAATTAACAAAGTATAACAACAATAACTACAAGTATTTAATAAATTATAAAATACCTTAACAACACAAAAAGATTTATAACCATTAAAACTCAAAAAATTCTACATGTGGCAAACATGAAAGATTGTAAATATGTAACTATGTACATATGTAACAATGGTTTTAAATAGTTACATGAAAGATTGTAACTATGATTCAAAATAATTACATGAAAAGCTGTAACTATATATACACCGTGTCCCAGTACTAATAGACGCCATTGATACATCTCATGGGTATATAAGGACCCCCTGATCAAAGGGTGCTTTAGTATCAGAGCATCCAGCCCTGAAGATGCAAACTGAAACGTTTGCGAAACGTCGGCATTTTGCTACAATAAGACGCGGCATCCATCCGGAAGCCTTAACTAGTGTTGGTGTCGGTAATCGGGTTAGTGTTAGTAGTGACAGTGCTAGTGCCAGCTCCAGAGGATCCATCATCGATTCTGGTAAGTGTTTTAATTTTAGATAATTAGTTATTAATAAAAATGGGTGGCCAATCAGGTGCGCGTTATAGCAGCAAGAAGAAAGAAGGGGAAAGTGAGAGGTGACTGCAAGAGTGAAATGAAGACGGGAAAGCAGCAGGCTCGCTCGCACGGCAGTCTACGGGAGTAAACACAGTCACTATTTCGGAGATTCAACACTCAGGTGCCTTTTCACTAAAATTAATTATTAAATTAATTTCTGGAATTCTGGAGAGTCGAGCATATAAGAGTTAATGCTTGGACTTTTCGTCCTGTTGTTAAAGCTGCTGTCCCGCCTTCATCTCACTCTTGCAGTCACCTCTCACTTTCCCCCTCTTTCTTCTTGCAGCTATAACGCGCACCTGATTGGCCACTCATTTTTATTAATAACTAATTATCTATGAGTTTGATCAAAAAATGACAAAAGACTTTTTGTCTCAGAATTTTATTTTCTGTGAGATGTATCAATGGCGTCTATTAGTTCTGGGACACGGTGTATATCTTGCCTTTTTTTATACCTGTGTCCAGGTGTAGGCGATTTCCCCGCTTGAAACTTTGTTGTGAATGTTGTTGTGTTTCAAAGATTCAAGGGACCTACAGTTTTACGTGGGTTCAGAACCACGGCAATTTCTAGGAAAATTTTTCGAGCAGTTTTACTCTTGCCAGGTGCTCAGCCTTGTGAAGAGAAGAGGAGCGTGAAATTTTTCGATGGTCAGCGCGGGGATTCGAATCCGCTTCAATCCACCTCGCTACCGCAGCAGCCCAAACACTAAACTACTTGCGCCACGCTTCCACTAAAAACATAGGCTGTAACTATGATTCTAAAAAGAGATTATTTGTAGTTTTATAATTTTGATTTTTAATTTTATTTTATTTAAGATGTCATTATATATTAAACTATGGCCTTGAGTATCCGAACGTAAATTTACAGTTTTATTAATTTTCATAACGAATCGTTGCAAATTTAACAATTGTTGTTTTATTGAAAGTGTCCAATTCTAGTGAACATTAAACATTATAAAAAAAAAAGCGGAACTGTCCTGTTCAAAATGATACGTATGGTCAGTCTAATCAAACTTTTAAGAAATGCAATGAAAAAATCGATTGCAAAATGGTCTGTAACGAAGAGTATAAAGCTCTTGTTTTAATACAGAAAATGATTTCCCTACCATAGCTTAATTCTCTACGTGCTTATACCAAATAATAGGAAAATACAAAAAATTTTAATTTGGTATAACTATTTAAATAAACAACTTGATTAGTATTTATACAAGTTCATGGCCAACACAAAAAGAGAACTTAATGTTGAAAGATTGAATTAAGCTTTTGAAGAGACTGTATCGAAAATCTGACTGCACTTTTAAGAGCAAACAAATTGCAATTTGGAACTAAATTAAAATCACATAACTTGAGATTTCATTTAAGAGTTGTGATTCATCTCCTGTTATTAACGACCCTTTTTGTGCATATAAGGCACACATGTGCACCACCACCATCTCATTGGCCTTTTCAACCCTCTTCCCTAGTTTGAAATTAATTCTTTATTACAGAATCTTTTGAAGCGCTTTACGCTTAAAAATAAAGAAAAACGTAAAGTTTCATTAATTCCGATTTTTGAAAAGAAGAAAACCGAACAACGAGGGATGACGTTTTTTACTTTAATTCTTACATTCTTGCATATTCATGTGTTGAATCTTTGAGATGTAAAGTACAACACCAGCAGTTGTGTGTTTACCCCTCGTGTCTTTAGAAAAATCCTTTGTAACGACAACTCTTTACAGGAACCCCATTTTTTAGGTCCCACTTTAAGCCCCGGGGGCACTCCTAAAACACACCCTCATGCAATCACTGCAAGCCTTAGAGTGCTACAGCGGCTTTGTTTTATGCATAACATTGAAATTACTCTTTTTTAATTCCGCATGTCGTGAATTGTTTTCTTTTTTTTTTAAACAAAAACTCATCCTGTAACACACGTCTGGCCCATTTTTAACAATAAAAAAATTCCTCACGCGTCTCCAAATTTTTGATATGCAAAAACGATCCCAGATATAAATTCGTACCGGAAAATCTCTTTTACAACTTTTTTGTTATTCCACGCATATTGGCTTTTGGGGATTCAACAATAAACAAGACATTTTTGTTCCGTAAACACATTAAGTTGGATTTACTACAATTTTTGCATTTATTACTTCTGTAGAGTGTAAAAAAGGGCTTCACTTTTATGTCTTCAACCCTTTCGTCGTGTAAATTAATTAAAAATAAACTATTTGACACATGGTGCAGTGTAATTAAAAAGATTTAAGAAGGACACGTATGCCCTAACTGGTAATCCTTTTAAATTCTTGCGTTTCATGGAGCTAACAAACATAAAACCCAAATATACATTCAAACTTACAAAGGAACATCAATTCCGAAGAAGCACATGTGTTAAATGGATTTTATCCGGGATTTTACTCTCGATGGAATAGGGGAAAGGGGTTGGAAGAGAGAGAGATTGGGATAAACACAATACCTTTCCATAACATACGTTTTGTTTATTAGAGAATTCGGGTCGGTAACCTCATTTTAAGAATCCAACTTTAAAAAATATTGATAAAAATTTAAAAACTTTTTAAATAAATATTTTGCTTTACTAACCAGGATATTTTATTTCATGTCGACGAAACTGATAGTGACATGTCGTTTAGTGCTTTATAACATAAAATGTATTATATTTACTATAATATTTGGTGCTTATTTTACTTTTTTTTTATTTTTGGACTTAAAAAAATAAAAAACTAGTTCTTTTTAAATTCAAACTTGCATTAATTCTTGTTGGAGTATATTATTCTTGTTGCTTTTTTTATCTCCAATTATTATGAAAAATGTTGTTTATTAAAACTTTCGAGCATTGTTAAATATAAACGTTAGAACAAATTGTAGCTCAGTTATTCAGAGAATTTTCTAATTAAAACGAATCCTTTATATATTGTAGTTTGTTTTGATATCGTGTCGTTATTCATAAACGTACCAATACCGGATACATTACAAATCATCACGAAATCAAAAAAAAATTCTCAAAATCTTTTCACCCACATCAAACATTGCTTTTTATCAACTTTCTTCTAGTTCCAAAGAGAATTCTTTGAATAGATCGCAGGTGCGTCAATGGGCTCATCAATCTGGCCCGTTATTGGTAAAATTTGTGATCTGAAGACATTGCAAAGATAGGGGTAAATAGTACAGTTGTTGGCCAGTCGACAATGAACATATTTAGAAAATTATATAATAATAAATCTATATTTCCTAATTAGTGGAGTGCAATTAGACGTAAAAATGGCAAAAGCTCGGAATCCAGGGTCTTTGAATGAATTTTAGTAAAACCTTTTTGATTGCATTGCTAAAAGGATGAAATAAAAAAGTTAAAGAAAAAAATTGGCCGCTTTCGATTACAACAATTTATAACAACAATTTAATGAAGAATGACAAAGATATGAAAAAAAAATTGTTTACAGTAAAGATTTCAATTTTATATACAATAAATGATATCTGTATAGTAACTTTAATGTTAATTTATAATTACAGTCGAACTTCGATAAGTCGAATTTAAAGGGAAACTGAAAAAAAATTCGAGTTATCAAAAAAAGTCGACTTATGGTAAATACTTTTTTGTGTATATATCATATCTATATTTACTATCCTTTATACAAAATAACTAAGATTTGTAAATAATTATTAAATTATTAAAATTTTTTATTGTTATTAAGTATTTAGGGAATATGTTTATTTACATCTTATTTATTGTTCGATTGAAAGTAATATAAAATTGTCTTTTGCTTCATTGATCCAAAATGTTGGGTTTCTACAAATATTTTCAATGATCTCCCGCAATATTTTTAATACGTGTATACCAAAACCATTCAATCATAGCTTTCTCCAAGTTGGAAAAAGACACCCCTTTAGACTTTTTTAATTTTTGTTTACACTCCTTGTTGATCGGTAAATAATTTTAGAAAAAGTATTTAATTCTTTTAGATTTTGTGTTATACACTGTTTTAAACTGTAATAACAAAAATACATTTATTTTCACCATTAAAAAATTGAAAGCGACCAAAATCAATTCTTTAACATTTGTGTGTTTAATGTTAAAAACATATTCCAAAAGGTTTTATAAGGATCCATTCAAAGACCCTGGATTCCGAGGTATAAACCTTACGGCACTCCACTAAATATATATTTTCTAATAAATGGTTCGTTTTTTTGCTAATTTACTATATCTTATTTTAATTAGAAAAGATTGGCTAATCACTGTAAATTCACTGGTCAATTACTATATTTATATGGCCAATAACTATGTTTTTTAATAAAAGAGCCAATCACTGTATTGTTTACTCCTACCCTTTCCGAATTTTTGATTTCTTTAAACTGGCAACATCCCAACATACAATTTCCATGGAAACGAAACAAAATTTAATACAAGACAACTGTAGCATGCTTAAACACCTCAATAAACTGGCTGTACACAACAAGGTTACCTTGGAGTAGATGCTGGGACATCAAGGTATAGCGGAAAACGAGAAAGTAGACTCACTAGCTAGAAGAGGAGCTAGACTCGTCATGATAGGTCCGGAGCCCTCCTGTAGCATATCATATGCCAGTGCGGGGGGCTACATTAAGGACCTACTCAGAGACGCACACTACATCCACTGGAAATCAGTGCCTGGACTAAGACAATCGAATTCTTTCATTGCAAAACCAAACAGGAAATATACTTTTCAAATCCTGAAATTAAGCAGGAAGAACTTACGACAACTTGTGGGACTACTAACAGGACACTGAACGTTGAGAAAACACCTCAATACATTGGGAGTTGTGGACTATCCCATGTGTAAATGGTGCGACATGGAGGAAGAAACTCCAGGCCACATTATCTACCACTGCAAATCACTGGTAGAGATAAGAATCAGGAGACTTGCCGTCTCATATGTAGAATAAGAACTCCATTTAATACTCCCGAAAGACATCCTGGACTTTTTTAAAGGATACGGTATTCTTGGAAGAGGAGGATTAAACAGTAGGAGTACAGTAGGTCATTTTTGGTCGCAATGCTGTGAGCTATGTACCAAGTCCCAAAAAAAATAATAATACACCACCACCCATTACAGAAAAACTGGGTATATGGGATGTATCGTGCCAAGTAAAACCTTTCAAATGAATACCATATTTTCGAAATGAGGGAGTAATTCTTTTTGCAGATAGTTGAACGGACTTATTTTTCTTTGTTTAAAGATGATTTCTCATGACACAACCCTTTGGTTAACCTTGTTCTTAAAATATTAAGTGTTTAATTTATAAGCAGGAAAAATGTGAATCGGTTTTTGCATTTCATTGTCACCAATGAAGGTTGTGTCGAATATTTTCAATACTCTTATGATACTTGCACAAGATCTACAAATTCTTTTTAAATTATTATGTTGTAAATGAAAATTTGGCTTTCTGGTGAAATATTTAATAAACATTGTATATCTGCAAAACTTGTAGAATAATATCTAATCCCTTCTCTCCACAATTACTTTTTTGTCATAAATCTTTATATCTATGTAGAAAAAAGTAGATTAAAAATACATCGATGTTGGAGAGCCCTGGTGTAGTCTGTAGAACGACCTTGTTTAAATTTCAATACTTTGTTAGGAATTGAACATCACTCTTCCTTAACGTGCATCAAATATAGCTGTCTCACCAACTTATGCATTGCTTTAAAAAAAAATTAATGTAAACAATTTAAACTAAATAAACAATTAAAGATGAAATGAAGGGCCATAAAAACAAAATGAAAACCATAATTTGCTGATAAAGTGAGAGCTCATCGTTCAATAACAGCTGATTAGATTTAAAATCTGAGTCATGTCGGTGATCGCTCACTGAATGACATGTCGGGGGTGTAAAGGGCGGTTTTCAACCCTCAGAGGGTGAGGTTCTGACATTCGCAGCCTACTCAGCTGATTACCCAGTTCCGAGCATAAATTTATAATATATGAAGCGTTAATTAAAGTTCGTTTTGCCGGGAATTATTATGTCGGGCGCTGCAATTTTGTAATTAAGAACGGCAACAATGTTATTAATCTCTTAATACGTATTTTGTTGTATTTGGAAAACGAAAAGAGCCTGGAAAATTGTCGGTCAGTAAATAAGAGTTTGGTGTAACTGGGTGAAGGGCCCGATGATAGAAATATGTAGGGTTGTAGGGTAAATGTGGGTGGGGTGGCACCCTTACAAGCATCCGAGTGTGACCCTTGGGATATCATTCGAAAATCTCTAAATCTCCCTTTGTGACGACATCGAAAATACTTCGAAAACGAAGGAATTAATGCAGTGGCTTTAATTCAGATAATACGAGCGCTATTCGTGGGATTATCGATCCTTCATCGATAATTTTAATTGACGGAGAGTAACCTTATCCAAATTTTTGCCATTGAAGGGATTTGCGACCCCTCGGTTAGCGGGTTTAACGAATAAAAAGAACGAACGTGTGCGATCTTTGTAAATATTTGTTTATGGGCAACAATTCTTTTTTACGAACAGAGTTTCTGTGAGAAAAAAATTAAAACGTTACTCATAATTTTTCTGCTAGTGTATCAAAAATTTTAACCCTTCCGTTTTTTAAAAAGAAGAAACTTCCAACCAGTAAGCTCATAAATATTAATTAAAAAAGTCAATCGAGACGAGAGCATCCATAAAACTCTAAACATACAAGTGTCGTTTTTATTTTGTGTGCAACCATCCTTTATAGGGGTGCTTGCCCCATCCCCAAGGACCGAAAATATTTCGAGCCAACGCTTACGCATATAAACTTACAATAGAATTCTCTTAAGGCTCGTAAATCAATAAGGATCAATGGCTCATTATTAAAACTGACGTAACATACTGCCCCACAAACGATGACGAGGGAAATGCATTTAACAAGGGGGTGAAAGCGCCGCCAAATTTACGCTTTAACAATTTTATTGCGCAAAAATCTATTCAAGTTTAAAAATCGTACAGTAAAACGTATTCGAATGTCGCGCTTTAAATAGCAGTGTTGAATTGTTTATTTGCATTGTTGCCATGGTTGCTAATGTAATCCAGTAATTAGTATTTGATTTATAGCACGTTATTTAAATTCTTTTACCCTATTAATGTAATAAAGAAAGAACAATTATTCTATTATAAAATGATGTTACTATAGGTTTGTTCCAACAAGCCTTTTATGACGAGTTCGCGAACACGTGCGGAAACAAGCTTGTGCGCATGACTGGAAAATGAATTAGTACGAGAACTCATCAGAAATAGACCTTTGTTGGAACGCACAAATTTACAGAGTGTGATTTGTGAAATATACATCAACAAAAGGACAGGTAATCCATTATTATTTTGATATATTACAATACTTGTAAGCATTTTAAGAACTAATAGATTTTACAAAAAAACTTTCAGATTTAATAATCCAAAATAAAAAAAAATATTAGAACCTCTACGTCATCAGATGAATAGGAAAATGATGAATCCACATCCGTTTCTAAGTCACTCATGTTAATTCTTAGACCCAATTGTGCTAAAATATTAATGTTAAATATTATATGCTTACATTTATATCACATTTAAATATTGCACAAAAAACGATACATAAAACAACAAAAAATAACCTGATTATATTGCATATGTAATTTAATATTATTGTATTAAATCATATAACTTAAATTAAATTAAATCTTAGGTTTATTGTATATCCAAAATCACACTCCTGAATTAAAAAAGAAAACCAACTCATAGGTGCTGACTAATAGTTTTCGATACGAGTCAGGGATAGTTTTGACAATCCTCCGACTTGTTCGTGTATGCGTCAGTGAATTCGTTGGAACGCTTTTGTAACAGTACTTGGGATTGTCAGTGACTCTGTAGGAACGAAATATTTAAAATGCGCAGGCGTGTAACATCCTTCTGATTATCACAGAAGCTGTTGGAACAAACCTTATAGTTACAAAGTTAACATAAAATTTTATTTTCTGATAGAAAAATTAGTATAATGCCATTTAAAAATGTTTTATTTATTATGTTTTTTTAATAATTATTAGTTAGACTTAAACAATAAAAACGGATGTTTATATTCTTTTGTTTGCTGTTTGCATGATAATAAAAAATTCCAATAGCAGACTTCATTTTCTTGTTCATTTCGTTTATTATCAAAGATCGGAAAAGTGCCACTTTATGATCCTAATGTTGAATCGCTATTAACGATATAATATAAAATAAACAACAATTTTATTATAAATAATGCAATTAATTAATGCTTATTAAGTTTTACAATATCCAACATTTAGTGGTAGTTCGCCCAATTTGTACATTAAATCAAATTTAATTGTAAAAATTTTATAAAATATTGGTTGATGAATACATTATTAAGTAATCAACTAGGTAAAAATGTAGAACTATCACTAGATGCTACACAATTGTTTTTGCGACGCAATTAATATAGTTTATTTGAAAAGTGTTATAACAAATTATATTATAAAATTTGATAATGCTCAAAAATTCGTATATGGATTTATTTCCATATTAGGGATTACTCTCGGCTTGATTTGCGTGGCATACCTATAAATAAGCATTAGTTTGTTCATTTTCTCCTAATTTCTATAGTTTTTAAATTTTTACACCAGAATTCTAATTATTTCCAAAATAAAAAGTAGCGTAGATTATTCTTTAAAAAGTTCTCTACTTGACAATTGAGTTCCGTCAAAATCTGTTTAGCTGTTTTGAACATTAGCCTGGACAAACGTATACGCAAGCAAACAAACAGACAAATAGACAAAAATTTTAAAAAACGTTGTTTGTGGTTTTCGTAACGTAAAACCATGAACATTAAAAAAAGGATTTACATATTTTGAAATCACAGACACTTCAATTTTATTTATATGTAAATATAGTATCTATAAATAATAAGAAAAAAATAATTTCCTATGAAATTTAAAATTATTAATATTTTAATTATTTTTGAAAGTATTTTCTACTAATAATATTTCTCCCGAAGTAAAAAATATAGCAGTAGAGAAGAGATATCATTTTGGCCCCAAAAAACAGATTTTTATTTTGTTTTAAAAAAAAAATTCAAAATAAACCTACGTTTTTTTGAAAATTAATTTTTGTTTTTTTTTGCGACTTATTTAACTTTAAGGTAGTTTATTCGTGATAAGCGGAGCTAAATGTACAAGCCTACAGTGAGTAAAAAGTTTAATATATGCAATGGTTGGATTATTTTAATTGTGTCAGACACTGTACTTGATACGTAAATACGTTTATATACAGAACACACTAATACAATCACACTTTTGAATTAAATAAATATGGTAACGTTGTCATTGTACAGGGTTAGCGAAATTAAACTTCCGCTACTCGAAGGGCTCTGGAAGCCATACTACTAGTTCGTAAAGAAAATTCTTTGGACAACAGATACTTCGGAAAATGCGCTCGAGATTTCCGTAATAAAAATTTTTAGTTTAAAAAATCGCCACTAGATGGCACAACGAGTTATCCTATGAAGAAAAGACAACCTGAGATCCCGAAACACTGAAGGACCCGTGGTTTTACATAAAAAGAACGAAATAAGGACAATACACAATTATAATATTGCACTTGCAATTTGTTTAAAAAAAAACAACTTAAAGAGGAAGCGTGGCGCAAATGGTTTTTAATGTTTGGGCTGCTGCGCTAGCGAGGTGGGTTCGAAGTGTTTCAAATCTCCGCGCCGACCATCAAAAATTTCACGCTCTTTTCTCTTCGCAAGGCTGGGCACCTGGCAAGAGTAAAACTGCTCGAAAATTTCCTTAGAAATTGCCGTGGTTCGGAACCCACGTAAAACTGTCGGTCCCTTGAATCTTTGAAATACTACAACATTCACAACAATGTTTCAAGCGGGGAAATCGCCTAAACCTGATACAGGTATAAAAAGGCGCAAGAGGAAGAAAACAACTTTGTAAATGACATTACTAAGCATATAAATCAATGCTATAAAACATGTTCAACATGCGAACCTTCCTGCTCGACAACGTACTCCATTCTGATTATCGCGCTTTCCACCACTGAATGGAGAAAGTCACATGGATGTTCTGAATATGCCGGCGAATACTGTTCTTCAAATCGGACACAGTTGTCAAACGTTCCCGATAAACATTGTCATGCATTTGCATATATTGCTAAAATGTGCGCCATCTAGTGGCGATTTATTAAATTAAACAATTTTATTTCGGAAATCTTGAGCGCATCCTCTTAAGTATCTGTTGTCCAAATATTTTTCTGTTCAGATTAGTACAACTGCCTCCAGTGCCCTTTGAGTAGCGGAAGTTTAATTTCGCTAACCCTGTATATACCGAATTCTCTATAGATGTATCATATTTATGTGTATGTGTATATATGCTCATTTATCCACGTTACAGCCGTTTGAAAATATTAAAAATGTAAATAATTTGAAAATTCCATTTGATCATGATCAATTGTGACATAAAGCATGAAGATACACATTGTTGCCGAGTTAGGATGCCTATCGTTCCCACTTTACGCGTTTTGTGTTAAGAAATTCTAATTTTGAATATTTATATCTTTTAACCAATGATAAAAAAACTTTTGTTTATTACAAACAGTTTATTTTTTCGTTTAGCAACATATTAATTTTAAAAAATCATCAAGAAAATTTTGCCAAGATATACACGAAATTATGTATTTGTTATACACATCTCCTATGTATTGCATGTTAATTATGTAAATTTTAGTTAATAATATTACGCCTCAGAATGGGTCAAAAAAGTTGTTTTTTTTATGAATTAAATGACACTTAGCACAATATCGTATTTTAATTCTGTCAAATTCGTAAGAAAAGCAAATATACAAGTAAACCACCTTAAATCTTGGTATTTGGCTAATGTTACATTTTGAGTTTGACACTCTTGTTTGACAGAGTAATTTTTAAATGAATGTAAAATGTTATAATTAAAAAACTTGACCTATATTGTTACTCACATTATATACAATTTTTATAAATATCTATGAAAAAACAAATTAAAAAATAAATATACTTTTCAACTAATATTTAAAAATATTGTGTACGTATGGTTTTAACAAACACTTTTTAGGTATGTACAATGTGTTCCTCGTTTCTATTTAGCAATACTTCAGTTGTAAACTTATCCAAAATAATCAGAAACCTAACGAATCAATAAAGATTTTGTTCTTAAAGAATTGGCTTGATATAATTTTAAAGATATCAATAGTTGCTATCTGTTTAATCATAATAGCATAATTTGAATGTATGAAAATTCTAAATGCAATCAAATTATATCGATTTCTATTGTTCCAGATTTGAGTGACGTGAAGTAGATCCTAGAGGTCGCATTCCACCAGCTGAGAACCACTGCTTTAATAGATAAAGCAAAAGATAGTCAGCGGTGTTCCTTTTAAAAAGAAAAGGCACGTTTGAAGTGATTTCCATTACATTTCCTCTTTTATTGAGAAAAGTTTATGCGCTGCCGTGTTTTTACTTAAACAGCAGCTACCTGAAGTGTTTTTGAATTTAGATAATAAGCAAAGATAAAATTCTGAACGACTGTGGCGTTTTCAATTGAAAGGAAAGCCCTCGAGGCACCGTTGATATACTTTTCGAGGTGTAAGCGTTGATGGAAAAGTGGAAAACTCGTCAGTTTGCCTCGTTTTTGAAAATTTAACTGCAAGTGACAGACGGTGTAATGTTTAATTCGGTAGATGGCGTACCACTTTAGGGGATGACATTTGCGTTGAGCGTACTGCGCGATTATAATAATTAAATTACGTTAATTTGTTCGTCGAGCTTTCAAAAATCATTAAACGTTTAAATTTATTAATGTCTGCAATAATGACAACGTTGTATTTAAAGCTAAATAAATTTGACAGAAAATTAATAGTATATTGTTGCAAAGGGTGAAACAAGACGAATTTCTAGAGGGTTTCGAACTGTTTGCAATTAGATGTCTTTTCGGTAAATGAAGTTAAGGCTTCTTACTATTTAAAAGGTGATGCTAAAACCCATACCTGCTTGTGTGAACTATCACGCCTTTCATGGCTTACAATTTTGCAAGTAGCCACACTTACGGTTTTCGAGTATTTCAAAAGAAATTCTGTGGCCAACATTCTGCACTTAGTGGCCACACTTGGGAAGCAGGTTACATAAAACCTATACCTGCTTGTGTGGCTATGTTTCCACATTATCCTGCTTCAAACCAACGTCAGCCACACTTACCGTTTGGAAATATTCGACAATAAATTTTGTGGCCAACTTCTGACTTGGCCACACATTGGAAGCAGGTTTCATAAAACTTATACCTGCTTGTGTGGCTATGCTTCCACATCATCCTGCTTTGCATTTTAATACAGCAACACTTATTATTTTTAAATAATATTAAAACGTAATTTTAATTTTTTAAATATTTTAAAAACATAAGTACTGCGTCATTTTTCCAAAATTAGTATCTATAATTGAAATTATATTAAATTTACAAATTGCTTTATTGTTTTATTAAATATAATACATATGCTTAAAAGATGCGGCGAAACGATGATAAAAAGGTAAGCTTTTTAAAGCGCCAACTTAATTTTATATGACACTTGATAGTGTTATAATAAACTTATTGTCGCATTCACAGATTTGTTGGTAAGGTTCATCTTTGTTTAAAAAATTAAATACATACCTATCTAAATGTAGTTTTAATACTTTCCATCGACTGGCATTTTTCATTGAGCTTAAAAATGTACAAAATCAGTTAACATTTTATATTTATTATAGGCAACAACAAAATATATATGTATACTACATATACATATGTATAATTATTTTAAAATTATAACATCAATCATTTAAATTTTGTTAAAATAATAGATAAATACTGATAATATTATGCAAATTTGAGTGAAAGTAAAAGTATAAAAATAAGTTGTCTAAAAATCTATTCTAACGAGGTATAATTTTAATTCTCGTTATTAACAGAATAATTTAAATCTACGTTGTAAGCCAATGGTTTTTAATAAACTTAACACTACAAAATTAGCAAAAATAGTAATGATAGATAAAAGTTAGTCGGGCTAATAATGAGTATTAAAATTTAAGCAGCTGATATTCTACATTAAATTAAAAATTAATGTTATTTCGTATCAATAGACCGAAGGTAACAAAATTCTAAAATGATAAGTTAACGTAAAATTGTACACCAAACAAATATTAATTAGTTTATAATACATTTGGCAACAACGCCACAATATAAAACTGTTAATACTTTTTCTTTATTTAACGTGTAATATAAAACTTTAATAACAAATCTTGAGCAACGCGAAAATTTTGCCAAGATATACACGAAATTATGTATTTGTTATACACATCTCCTATGTATTGCATGTTAATTATGTAAATTTTAGTTAATAATATTACGCCTCAGAATGGGTCAAAAAGTTTTTTTTTATGAATTAAATGACACTTAGCACAATATCGTATTTTAATTCTGTCAAATTCGTAAGAAAAGCAAATATACAAGTAAACCACCTTAAATCTTGGTATTTGGCTAATGTTACATTTTGAGTTTGACACTCTTGTTTGACAGAGTAATTTTTAAATGAATGTAAAATGTTATAATTAAAAACTTGACCTATATTGTTACTCACATTATATACAATTTTTATAAATATCTATGAAAAAACAAATTAAAAAATAAATATACTTTTCAACTAATATTTAAAAATATTGTGTACGTATGGTTTTAACAAACACTTTTTAGGTATGTACAATGTGTTCCTCGTTTCTATTTAGCAATACTTCAGTTGTAAACTTATCCAAAATAATCAGAAACCTAACGAATCAATAAAGATTTTGTTCTTAAAGAATTGGCTTGATATAATTTTAAAGATATCAATAGTTGCTATCTGTTTAATCATAATAGCATAATTTGAATGTATGAAAATTCTAAATGCAATCAAATTATATCGATTTCTATTGTTCCAGATTTGAGTGACGTGAAGTAGATCCTAGAGGTCGCATTCCACCAGTTGAGAACCACTGCTTTAATAGATAAAGCAAAAGATAGTCAGCGGTGTTCCTTTTAAAAAGAAAAGGCACGTTTGAAGTGATTTCCATTACATTTCCTCTTTTATTGAGAAAAGTTTATGCGCTGCCGTGTTTTTACTTAAACAGCAGCTACCTGAAGTGTTTTTGAATTTAGATAATAAGCAAAGATAAAATTCTGAACGACTGTGGCGTTTTCAATTGAAAGGAAAGCCCTCGAGGCACCGCTGATATACTTTTCGAGGTGTAAGCGTTGATGGAAAAGTGGAAAACTCGTCAGTTTGCCTCGTTTTTGAAAATTTAACTGCAAGTGACAGACGGTGTAATGTTTAATTCGGTAGATGGCGTACCACTTTAGGAGATGACATTTGCGTTGAGCGTACTGCGCGATTATAATAATTAAATTACGTTAATTTGTTCGTCGAGCTCGAGTTTCCAGACGACGACGTCCAAATAAACTTTAAAATAGTTGATTGTTATTTTGGCGGCTGTTGCCAACAATTTTCTTCATATTTAATGCGTTGCTTGGGGCTCTTCTAATTGTTTTCATTATTCTATTAAAACGCCAAAAGCTCGTTAGATGAGATTCATTACAGAACTCGTTTGTCATTAATATTTATTAATATCTCGTCCGTTTTCACTCCGTCTTCTTCTTTTTAAAATAATACCTAATTTACCTAATTTACCTAATTTACTTCTCTTCCAAAACCTGAAACAAGATTTAATGTGTCTTTAAACATAATCCTCGATTGCAAAATTTAAATCAGTGGGTGCTCATTCGGTGCTTTACATTAGTAAATTATTTCAAGTCGACCACAATGTTTTGCCAACTTTAATGGTTGTCTTTCCTAGAGTGTTGTAGTAAATTAATTACTCCACTGAAAAAGTTGGCGACAATAGTAACTAGTGCTGCCGCCTATGAAAATATAACCATGTAAGGAAGTTGAGGCGTTAAACGTAATGTATGAAAACTATTTTTTACACATTTATTTCGATAGATTAATTGGTTTAGAAATTTTCTATGAAAAATTCAAAGTTTTTAGAAAGCTTATTTAAATATAAATCGTAATTAACAATACATGTTGTCTTATAGAGAACTCGTCAATTTGATATAAAAATGACACATTTTTTGCTATTAAAAATTTTAAAAAATGCCATTAATACGAAATTTAACTATGTTGAACATTGAAATTTCGTTATTATTTAAAAAAAATTAATTTAATTAAGAAGCTTCAACCTTATTTTTAAAGACCAATTATTAGGGGTTCTTATGATTGATTTACGTTTAATGTCTGAAATAATGACAACGTTGTATTTAGCAATAATGACAGAAAATTAATAGTATATTGTGTGGCAAAGGGTGAAACAAGACGATTTCTGACGAGGGCGAGAGTCGACTGCCCGAGCGAAGCGAGGGCTGTCATCGCCCTGGTCTTATTATTATTATTTTTATAAATGATTGTTTCAAAAAACGTACTACTACGTCACCGGCTACTGGATTTGGAATAAAAATGACGTATTACTACGTCACCGGCCTGTAAAGTGTTAATACTTTTAATATTAGGTACTATTTATAAACCGGACAAAGCAAGACGCGATCGTTATTCAAACAGCCGCCAGTTCTAGTAACTAGAATTATTAGTTTTTTCAAGTCTGCCAACAAATCCATTTCATTTTTTCATTTTATACTTTCCTGATAGCGGTCGAAAAAAAATAAGAAACTGGAGGAGGTAGAAAACAGAGCACCCACTGATTTAAATAAAGCTCCTCGAAAGTTTTGATTGGTTTGTTTAAGTCGTAACCATAGCTGCTTTACAAATTAATCAACAGAATAATTTAAAGCTCGTCGCTTAAATTGTGTTGTTACTAAAACTTTAACACCAAAGTGAGAAATAAATAAACTTTAAAAGTGTTTCATCTCTCTCGAGGAGAAAAAAAGAGAATAATTAATGGCACTCGTCGGCCACACAAATGCTTGTTGAAGCTTTTTGTATTCTTTCTCTGCTTGTTTTTTTCGCAGATCTTGTTCTTCCTTCATCTCCACTTAGGTTTTCTAACCTAAAAATAGACAAAATAAATCTTATATGTTTCTAGCGAAACAGCTAGACTTTTTCTTGTTTTAATCGTGAAGAGGGTGTTTATCAATTTTTAATAAAAAAAATTCCCACAAGTCTGCCGAAAGAATAACGAAAAAAGTGCAAACTCGTGTTTCTAATTTAACTTTTTTATTTATAAATATTTTCGCGTTAAATTCGTACACGAAAATGCTTTATTTTGGTTTTTAGGACAACTCGAACGAAAAAGTCTCTTTTTTAAATAACAAGATAGGAATCTGTTAAAGACGTTAATTCGCGTTTGACTTCCACCAAGAAATTTTCGGGGGAGAAAAATGCAGACATCTTCGGTTTTTATCTCGAAATAACTTACGTGCGGGTTTTTCTATTTCTTTTTTAGGACGTGGAAACGAAGTAAAAAACCGCAGAACACAAACAACACATTCATTAGTTTCCATTAGTTAATTAGCGAAGAGAAACGAAAAACGAGCTTGTCACACAAAAAAAGCAATCAAAACGACTCGGAAATGTTCCAGAATCTGCAGAAGATGCAGCAAATTATACGTAAACATTTAATGGAATGCAACTTTACTGAAGATCGAGTCTAAGATTACGTTCAAACGCTTGAATAATGAGTTTTGTGTTAATTAAACAAAGAAAATGTTTCCGGTTACGTTTTCTTGTGTTTCCCGTTCGCATCTAATTTTTTTAGATTTAGTTCTACATTCTGGAATTACTGCAAATTACTGTGGAGGTGCATAGTATGCATTTCTTTTTTAATCAAAGTTACGATTTAATTTTGTTTAAAAATTAGATTACACGGAGAAAAAAATATCGTTATAATAACCATACGTATCCAACGAATAGCTATAAAGCTATTCGTTGGATAGTTATCTTTCACAGGGATACGCCGTATAGCTAATTTAGCTATCCAGAGTTTCCTTATTGCGGATCGTTATAGTAACGATCCGTATTATTGTTTTAGACATTCAAAAGATTCTTGTCATAGTGATTTAATGGATATGTACGGAGAACAAAATATCGTTATAATAACTATACGTATCCCTATTTTAGCTATTCAAATCCTCAAATTAACTATCCAGTTACCTACACGACGGATACTGCACACGTTCACGAGAGCTTTTCGTTTGAACGCTTGAATCAAATAAATGAATCCTTATTATAAGTATACTATGTAGAGCTGTTTTGATCATACTATGAATTGTCTAATTGACTTATAAATATCGTTAAATTAGACATTCGAATCCTTGTCAGAACAATACGTCAATTGGGTATGCGTTAGATAGTTATATTAAGGATATTTTTTTCTCCGTGTAGTCATAAAAAAAGAAGCCTGTAAAAACAGGAGCTCTTATTATTAATATTAAAAGGTCGCTCATCGTGAATTTCTATTTTACATTTAAATAACATGGAAAAAAATGTTTTAACTTTGAAATTTTATAACTCATTTTTGAATGAGCATATCGGGATGAGCGATACATATTTTTAAAGGAAATTGAACGCTCTAAATAAAATGTCTCTTATGTTTTTTTCGTAAGTTCACTCCTCTAATAGTTATTCAAGTTTAAAATTCAAACTGTAATCAAATTAATGTTTTTTTTAAATTGTGATATAATAATAAAACTTATCTTCGAAAAAAATTATTTTACAATTTAAGAAAATGATACCTTAAAATTTGATATTTTTATTTCAATAAATAAAAATGGACTGTTCCTAAAGTGTCGTCTTTTTATTAAGATGTCATTGTTGGGTTATTGGTATTTAATTCTTGTTATTAGCATTTCATTGTTCGTGGTTTTGATAGTTAAAGTAAAAATCGTAAATTTTATAAACTTAATATAATCGTGTTAAACTTGAAACTTTTAAGTATACACTTTAGAAATTGTAAAATAATAATAAATAATATAAAAGATAAGTTTTATTATTATATCACAATTTAATAAAAACACGTTAAATTAATTACATGTTGAATTTTAAACTTGAATAACTATTAGAGGAGTGAACTTACGAAAAAAACATAACAGACATTTTATTTAGAGCGTTCAATTTTCTTTAAAAATATGTATCGCTCATCCCGATATACTCATTCAAAAATGAGTTATAAAATTCCAAAGTTAAAACAATTTTTTTTCCATGTTATTTAAATGTAAAATACAAATTCACGATGAGCGACCTTTCAATATTAATAATAAGAGCTCTCGTTTTCACAGGCTTCTTTTTGAATGACTAGGAAGATATTTCACTGCGGGTTTTGAAAAAAAATGATCGATTTTTTTGAACTGGTCTAATATAGATATATTTTGTTTTACTCGGTTCCCAGACATAAGAAATTTAATTAAGTTAAAAAATTGCAATAATTTTTTTTAGTGTTTATTTGTTACTTATGTGTAGTTTTATACTTTATAATAATTTTTATATAATATTGTTGATAACCAAATTAATTCGTTAATTATTTATGAAAATTAAAAAAAGTACAATAGGGGTAAAAGGTTGATTTTTAAAAGATGCGGATGTTTTGATTTTAGTGCTAAAGTTTTTAGTGTATTTTAGTTTGATAGTGGTTAAGGCTGCGCGCCGGCAAACAAAAATTGTAACAAGATCCAGGTGGCGAATACATCGCGATATTGGAATTATTATCAATGTTACGGACCCACACTGAATAAACTACTCACCGCTAGGCGATCGGTGGTTAAAACCACGATTCACGTTTAAAAACCATTTGCTTTGAATACGATATATTTCATATACATTATGGACATGATTTAATTATTTTTATTTGAACTTTATTTTTAAAACAACTTATTAATATACGATACTATGATTATTTTAATTTATTACATTAATATCATTCCTGACTATTACTACATAAGTGCATCAAACATTTTCTTGTTTTGAAAAGTGTAATAAAAATAATTTAGTATAGATTATTTACAAAATCATATTACATAAATATGATTAAAAGACTTTTATTATACTTAAATGGTTTTGCGCTTTTTATTTGAACATTCGCTGCAAACTATGATTTAACGAAATTAACGGAAAAACTTTCGAGACGGTATCGCTGGAAAACGTTTTGCATGTGTTGTTCTCTACTCTTGTGTTGAACGCATATACAATTTTTTACATTTAGTGTGCTTGGGTGATATTTTTTATATTGCCTTTATTATTAATTGCATTTTTACAAAATGCCAAAAACCCGAGTTTCTTTGAGCAAAAAACGTAAGTTTTCTGTTCATAAAAATTCTTTGATTACAAAAAAATTATCATTAAACTGAATTGCACGAGTGACCGGCGTCCAATGGTTTGTTTGTTTTAAAACAACCGTTTATATATACAGGGTGTCCCAAATTAAGTAGGCTAACATGGTTATCTTTCTTATTAGTGGAGATAGAACTTTGGTTAAATGGGCAACATTTTGTAGTTTTAGGTGCCAATTCAGATTCCGTTAAGAAAATTGTAAAATTCCGAATAGTTGCAAAGTAATCGTAATAAAACTGAAAATCGTTATTTTCTTTAATGTCAAATAACTATGTAATTATAAAATTTACAAAAAAAACTTTAATAAAAAAGTTACTAGGTTTCATAAAATTCAGATAGAAATTAAGTCAAAATTAAATTCGAAATGGCGGCTTTCAAGAAATTGATACCAACTGTCTTATTTTAAATGGATGCCATCTTTACATAGTTAAATAGCATTTTTTTTCAACCATGTATAACAACCCATATTTAAATAAAAAAATTATTAACAATATTAAATTTTTCTGTTTTAAATCAAATAGCCATGAATTATCAAAGAATAATAAAACAGCATAAGACAACTCAATGTCATTATATTTATTTTTTGACTGATATATTATGTTTTTTGAATAATAATAATTATTACCTTATAAATAATTCAAAATGGCAAAATTTTTAACTGAGAAGTAATGTTTTGTACCTACATTAAATGTTACAAAAGCTCCTGCGTTGCTGCACAAACATACTTTAACAGTTTTCCAGAAAAACTATATAAAAACTCTATAGGTTTACACTCCGTAATTTTGTTTAGACTCGTCAACGATACTTCTTTAACATTTGTTTATATAACAATAAATGATTGTGATTTTATCAATTTTATTGGAATGTGTTAATGTATATACTAGATTTCACACGCGCAATTTTACACGAATTTTGTCCGCTACGCACATCACTTTATTGAATTTGGTTACCCGCTTAAAATGTGTTAATATTTAAAAATAATTTTAACCCTTTCAACTCAATATTATAATAACGATTTTTAATATTATTTATTTTACATTTATAATAAGTTAAATGATTTTAATTAAACTTTTGTGCGTAATGTTTCCAATACTAAAATTACTGCAAATTTTAATTATTTATATACTACTCCTGGCCCATAATAGTTGTCATATTTCACTTTTAAATTTTATCCCAAAATAACATTTTAATTATCCAGCATAAAAGAAATACATGTATTAAGGTGCTTGTTTTAAAACAGAAAAAAAAATTCACCAAACAATCTTTAATTTTAATTCTAAGTGGTCGCTAGTTAATTTTAAATTTTTTCCATGCATTTAGCACGTGAATTTACAGTTTTTTTTAAAATATGTATCTGTATCTCTCCTGCATTTTATAGAATTATCTTGTTTGTTCTTCTTTGCGAAAAATTGTAAAGAAAATATATTTTTGTAAAAGTGCCCACCGTAGAGTCTAAGCTGTAAAGCGATTAGATTATAAGATAACGCATAAACATTTAACACATTTATGTATTATCGTATTCAAATTCCATATTAAAGTTTCAAATAACCGTTTATTTATTACCTTTATGTACAACTGTTGACTGAAGACTTTTTTGTAGAAAATTTAATATATTCTCAAATTGTCATTTATCTTTTTGCTAGCTGTTTATGCGAAAAATGCAAAATCGATAAAATTATCATTAAGTTTTTTGCCGTGAAACCATCCAAGTGACATATCCAACTATGGGGCACTTTTAAAGATTGCTATTTTTCCTACAATTTTCCATAACGAACACGACAATTACCTAAAATGCAGCAGAGATATAAATAATTGAAAATAAAACTGTAAATTCACATATTAAATAAATGTAAAAATTTTAAAATTAACTAATAACGAATTAAAATTAAACATTGAAATTTAGTGAAAATTTATTTTTCTGTTTAGAACAATATTTACTCAATGAAACGTAAATTTAAAAAAAAAATCGTTTAAAAACGAAGCACCCTACTATAGATGTTTTATGTTTTTGATTAAAATTTTTAGTTTTTTAAGGAATCGCGACCCTAGAAAGATTTTTGAAGATGTAAGTTGAATTATTTTAGAGCTAGAGATCACCCGTCTTTAAAAAAGTATAATTTTGAATTTTTGATAAATCAATAAGTTTTACACAAAAAAATTAATAAAACGTAAAACAACCCAACTTCTAAGCTTTCGTGCTTTTTTTTTTAATGATATTTTTATTAATCAAACGGCAAAGCTTGTGAAATTATCGTAGATTTTATTTTTTTGATATAAATTTTTATTAAATGGCTATCAAGCAATTAAAGTATGCCAATTTTGGTAAACATTTTCTGGGAGCATACATAGATAATAAAATAAAATAAATTTCGTTATCATCTGCTTCCAAAATTGTCGATCCCTGCAAAAATATGCCCCCCTTGAGAAGATATTTATTGAAGGTATGCAATTTAAATATGCATTTAATATTTTGTTAGTTATTTTTCAACCACAATTATAAATAATTTCGATATATCAAATGAATTAAAAATTTATATAGAAAAAACATTTTAATAAAAATTGGACTAAAAAACATTAGTATTAAAGTATTTTCAACATTTATTTATGGTATATAATAAATAAAATTAGAACTACATTTAAAAATAATAAACATATCATGAGAACAAATAAAAAGAAATCCAGAAAATTAATCATTAGCGCCTTTCCGCAATACTATAATTATTATCCTTTCATTTTAAGGAAAAACAAGTATTTTACAATTTTATACACATATTTATGTTACTTTGTAATATTAATAATAAAACAAATCGCATTAATTAAAATTTATAACATAATGAATATGTATTCTTAAATTTAAACTGGTTTTTGAATTGCGCGCCGACGCTTACTTTGCGGTTTCCCCCCAAACCTAACAATCGAAATCGCATGAAAGTTCTCTGAATATAACATTTGATTAATATTGGAAGTAATAACCTGTTTCATAGACCGACTATATGTAGAAAATAGACGAAAGTATGCGAGTTTGACCGATAAAACTAGACCTGTAACAACTTATATATTTTGTACGTTTTTCAAAACACCGAAAAATCGATATCTTGCATCTCTATACAACTATCATCACTCTCTACGACAATTGAAGATCATTTAATTTAAATTAGCCATTTACGTTTATTATATACATCTATATGTACGGTTAAATAAAAAAAATGTAGCGTTTTCTAGAATTAATAAAAAGCTTATTCCGATGAAGTATGTTTTTAAGATTGCGATTGTAATATATTCGTTCAAGGTTGCGGTTTGGTGCCTAGCCATCTGCGAGGCAATAACTGAACTGCCAAGCGTAAAACTGCAGGAAAATTGCTGAATCTAACTTCAGTATTATCTCAAAAAATACTCAAAATTTTTAAAAACGGTTTGCGCAGTGTTGAAGTGAATAGTAAAACGCGTGTTTCTTTTTCCTCTAAATTTGATTTTTGAAATTTTACAGTTTTTCTGTTTATTCAAAAACTATTAAGGTTTTTCCAAATTTTCAAAAGGAGACATCCAAAATTAGGTCTAAATTGTTGTCCTAAAATTTGAACTTTCTACGTGGCTTAGTTTTCTCTGAAGTTCTGAAGTTTTGGCATATGTAAAATACACGGCGGCGCGCAGCCTTAAACTGTTAGAATCTGGCAATTTTGGCTGTCAAATGTTGAGGTTAATTCATAAACGTTTCTAAAAGGTTATGCGTTTCCGTAGTTCCACTTGTGATTTTCGCCTCTATTCTTTATTTTAATTTTACTGCTTGCTATATTTTGTATAAAAACTGTAAGTGCTATAAAACCGGTTTTTTCCAATTATTAATGTAATATTAGCCATCCCTATTCAAGTGCTCTTATCTAACAGATCTCATCCAGTACTACCCATATAAAAAAAACCGGTAGGCGTAGGGGGAAAGTGGCATGAAACAGCCAAGTTTTGAAACAGCCATTATCAATTACGCGGTAGTTTTCATACGAATCGTTTATGTATTATTATTTTAAGATAGCAACACTAGCCAGATATCCCCCACAAAAATTTGACTGTTCACCGTCAATAAACGGCGCCGATACGACGTATTGAAGATTTTGTTGTCAAAAAGTAAGGTTTTGAGTTCAGTTTATTTGTTTTCTAACGCCTATACGTACAAAACTAATAATAATATGATTACACTATAATTTTATAGATATATTAGGCCTTCTAATAACGTATATATTTTGTAGACTAATCTTTGATTTCATAGTAATTTTCGAGATTTTGTTTCTTGAGAGAATATGTTTTGAAATAGCCGGACTGCAGTGTAATGAAAAAGCCACCTTTTAATTGCATAAAATGCAATAATAATTGTAGTAACAGCAATCAAGAGTGGTACCGATGCAAAATTGTAATGGTTGGGCATATAAATCCTGTGGCGTAAAAGGGAAATTGCATTACTTTTGCTAAAAACGTTTTTAAGTTTTTGCAATGATTGATCTCAAACGTCAAATTTTTTGACAGTTTCTTAGATTTATGTAAGTCAATATTTTATCGAAAGTTTGCGTTATTTAAAACGTTTTATAATTATATAAGATCTAAAATTAGAGCTTAAGATTATTATTAAATAATATCTTCGTTATGTGCAGTTTTAATCTGGTAATAAGAACATGGCTTTTTCAAAACTTGGGTTGGCTGTTTCAATACCTATAGGTTATGAAAAAGCCAAATTTTATTTTTTTTATAAATGATTAGAAGTCGAAAAATATCGTTAATTTTGAAAAATGTTTTATGACATTACGTACATAAATGCATGAACAATTACAGATTTATAAAAAAATTTGATTTATTTATGTCTTTCTATATTATTTATCCTTTTTTTTTAAACTGGCTGTTTCATGCCACTTTCCCCCTACTTATGTACGCGCGATAGAAGTTATACTTCTTTGATGTAACTAAATTAAATATATGTAATCACATATAAAGTTGCGCAGAATTTATTTTTGAATATTTTTCAAACATGAAAAATTTACTTTATGCTCCTTCTAGTACTTGATAACGATTTCCATCAATTATTTGCATGAATATCGTACCATTGTATTGATTAAAACTTATTTTCGGCGGAATTTGAGGCAAAATTGGATATAACTTTATTTCCCTTCTAGCGGTCATAATAAAATTGGTCGCACTTTTTCACTTGACCAAAATGCGTCCTTTTGCATATTCAAACCCTGAAAGTGGCATATTTCATTTTAATGCTGAACACGGTCATCTAGGTGTTAAACGTGCAGATTTCTGCCATTAATAGGTATAATAATAACAAAATTGATTTTTTAATTTTTTTAAAAATTGTCCTTATAAATTTGCATTTTATTCTCGGTATAGTAGCAGGTTATCATGGGTAATTAAATAAAAATATTGATTGTGAAATTCGGTTCACAATATAAAATGACCAGTTGTCTTTTTTACCAATGCTATTGAAACAGTTTTAATCATTCTATCTCATTTGCACTTATGAGATTGTTGTATCTTCTCACTCACTTCAAAAATAAATTAGTTTAGCGCCAAATTCAAAATTAATTCAATTTAAAAAACTTGCCTTGTATTCTTTAATCAATATTGACCTTTCACAAAATTAAAATTTACTTTGTTTCTAAAAGCAAACTTTTTTATTTTGGCGTAAAATCTAATTTAAGCTAATACTTCAAAATATTGAAAAAGCAACGGCCTATTTTTAAATAAGAAATTCTTAATAAATCAAAACTTAATTTTTCGCGCTTTGCTCCCCCTTTAATAATAACTTACCAAAATCAAAACCTTATCCAAAAGTAAAGCCGCAAACCGTTTACAATTTAAAGAAGATAATTCGCGTTCGCAGATGGAGGGGAAAAGAGCCCGAAGTTATGATCCCACACACCTGCTTCGTAAACTACCCGGAAACTCCGGCACGCTTCCTGCGAACTACTCAGCTAGTTAGATACAAGAATTTATGTCAGATACCTTCCAAGTTCTCCGTGTTTACGTGCAATGATTATTCATGTTGATTACTTGGAGCAATGCGCGAGTTCTTGTAACAAAAGTAAGAAGCGAATTACGCCTTGAGGGAGGAGAGGATAGGTTTTGGAGGGTTGCTTTATAGTTACTATTATAAATCAAGATTTAGGAGTAAGGGTTGTGTTGTAGCACTTGCTGGAAACATGTGTAACCGTAATTTCTTGTAAGTTAAAGCTGGCGGTCATGTCTTCCCAGTTGCTTGTTAATAAATTTGCAAGAAACGAAGACGCACGTTGTGGTATACGTTCACCTTTATTTATCGCCACTGTTTTAGTGTCCGGTAATCCCTAATTGCATTTTCTGCAATTTAGATAACGATTATTTGTTTCGCAAAAAATGCAAAGCAGAATAGCGTTGGAAAATGGCGACGCGTTTAATTAATGTCTGTTTCAGCTAAGAACGAAGACAGTTTAGAATGCGTGATGGTTTCCTGCAGAACTGATACATAGTAAGCTAACAGTTTTTTATTTCTCGTGCATTAAACCTAGTGCAAAACCCATAGGGTTTGCTAGTAGGTTAAAGCTTCCCAACCCCAAAATTTTCTACAAATAAACTGCATAGCCAATGATGCAATGAAAAACATTTTGTGAAACATGGAAATTCTGGGAGGCCACAGGCGGTTTTATAATTTTTAGACTAAAAATTTTGATTGTTTCTTTCACTGACCATATTTCTTCTCCGTATAAAGTAATATTTTCTATCATACTATCAAATCTATGTTTTTTAATAAGAAGTGACAAGTAACAAGTCAAGACAGACGGACAACTCAGAAAATATGGGAAGAAATGGGCATAGAATCATCAATTACAAGAAACTTAGAAAGCCGTACTTTAACGTAGTATGAACATGTGGAAAAAATGCCGAAAGATTGATGGTCAAAAAAGATACTAAACTGGACTCCACCGACGAAATGAAAAAGAGACAAGTAGTGTCCGATCGAACTTTCGGTTTCGGTTTCGGCCTAGTTTCGGCCAAAAAATGGGTTTCGGTTTAGTTTCGGTTTCGGCTGCCATCCAGCCGAAACTACGGCCGAAACCGAAACTGAACTAGAGAGATTTCGTGCTGCGATCGGACATGCTCGGTGCACTAAGCTGCGAGCGACGAAGTGGGATTTTGCTACTTATCAGAGCCAAAGTTAGAAAGAAACGCGAATATTTATTCTTACTGGAATTTTAGTCGATTTCTTTGAGAAAGGCTGCACTAAAATTCTTGTCAGCTCCACCGAAAAGTGTTTCCAGTGAACAACTATTTAGTACTGTTGGTCAAATATATTCAGACAGAAGAAGCAATTTGCGAGGCGAAAATGTTGATAAATTATTGTTTCTCACTTATAATATTAGATTGTTTAATTATGAATACTGATAATTATCAGTCCATTAAAATTATTAATAGTTGTAGCTCAATGAAGCTCTTTACAGTTTTTTTTAGTTTTAGAGAAAAACTCTTTATTTTCATACATCAAATATTATTTTTGCATTAAAAATATTTATTTATTGTACTTAGTAGGTAGGTAGTTTTTAATTTTAATTTCATTGTAGTTGATTAACAAGAGTGTCATATAAAATTACCAAAGTTTAGAAAAAGTTATTTTGTTCTAAAGATGTAAGATATTTTTTGTTTTCTGTACCTAAACAAATTATGTAAAGAGTCATTTTGATTTGTACCGTTTATTTTATGTTATTCGTAAATAATATTCAAAAGAAATAGGACGTAGTACATATGTTCAAATCAACTCTTAATTTTAAAAAGTAAGGTAACTGCGGGTAATAAGGCCTGTCGGGTAATAAGGCCTAATTAACAAAAATCGTATTTAAAATAACCGCTTTGGTTTAAGACCACACACACAAACACCTATTGAACGAAGATGTCTCTACAAGTTCGTGGAGGCGGCTTATTCCGCTTCCTGCCCCAAATGTAGCATCATATATCGTAAAACGCGGCCAGGCAACACGAATAATAAAAATCGGTCCGAATCAATCGTTAGTATTTTTTGAAATATTACACTTAGCTATGTAAAATCACATTTATTTTCTTTATTCGTTCAAGCTTCGATGATTTTAAATAGTTGAATGACGTATCATAGATCAAATATTTTTTATTTTGATTTTCTTACATACGTGATCGGCGGTAATTAAAGCCTACTAAATTTAACCATAGGCCTTATTATACTCCTACTTTTTGTATCAAAGTTTAATTGTTTTCTAATACATTTTACATTACTTTTAAGGTCTTACGGATATAAATATGTAAAGAAACATGTTGTACCGTGACTGTTTTTTTATTTGCAATTTTTTTTAAAATGTACCATATATGTATGTAACAATTTGTTAATAAAATAATTTGCACCGTATTGAAGCACTAATAAGGTGCACTTCATAAAAAAATTTAAAAGCATTAGCAACTGCTTATTCGCATTGCTTTTTTAAGATTTAAAAATATCTGGAACTATGGCTTAGGTATAACAGGGGTGATGTACCCGTCTCATGAAAAGTATTATATAGTTATTATTTATTTTTAGATTATACGAACTATTAATGTTCTTCTTTGATATAACACTAAAATTGTTTTAAAAATTAACAAAACATTTTTCGTATACTTAAATTTAACTATTCAAAAACTTAAAAATTTATCTTTTGATTTGACTTGCTAGGCATATTATCTGAAGCAAAATAAAATAAAATAAAGAAGAATATATAACAAATATACGCCTACATTTTTATTTATTATACGTTGATCCTATAGTCAAGATACAACTGATCGACAATTATCGAGGTACATCACACCGGCCCTTGATGTTTAATCATCACAAGAATAAAATTAAAGATTATGTTGTGTTAAAATCAGACTACTACTATGCAAATGTTAATAAATAATCTTCCTGCTTACGATAAGTCATTATTAGGTAATAAAAATTATGTCAGTGGATTATACTAATCACTTTGAGTGCGCTATTGACTGTTAGGAGAGGCAATTTGTAATTTTTTAAAAAAATTTTATTCCAATTGCTGTATTCATCTATTTAATAAACTTAGTTATCAAATATATTATGTCCAGTGTTATTATTTAAAATTTTTAAAGCTGTAGACCTTATTACCCTTTAGTAGTATAATAAGGCCTACTAGCAAGGGGTTTAAAAATGTTAATTTTTGGTTTTGTTTATGGTGAAAGTTGCCATTTTTCCTTTATATTTTATAGTAACTGAATCTTAAAAATTATTTCTGTTAAAACCTGTTGATTAAATTCGATGTTTTTTCATTTAATTTTTAATTTCCCTTAGCTAGACCTTATTACCCGCAGTTACCTTACAAATAATTTCTTTGAAATTAGGTGTGATAATATGTTATATTAATGATTAGTTCAAATATCAGAGACTAAATAAAGACTGACTGATTATGATTTACTATTTATTTTTCTTTCCACAAAAACATAATCTTATATGGAAGTTTCGGTTTCGGTTTCGGTTTCGGCCAAAACTGTGACCAAAACCGAAATTTGGTTTCGGTTTCTGTTTCGGCCGTAAAAAGTAGTTTCGGTCGGACACTAGAGACAAGCCGTCCATAAAATGGGAAACACGTACAGAGGATCATAAAAGACAGAAACCTGAAAGATAGAGAGTGGAACAAAAGAAAATGTTAAAAGTAAATCAATTATTGTAGATCATGGAAAAAAGTGGATTGTACACATCTTTGACTTTGTGAAAATGATGTGCAACACTTCGCGTCTATCGTCAGTTTACTGCCCATATAAAGCAAAGAATCGAAACCCACTTTGTTCAAGATTCAGCAATTAAGCATTGGATTTTGAGTAATGGATTAAAACTGGGCCAAGCCTGGTAAACTAATCTTGGTTTTTCAGTTCTTTTCCAAGTCTGAGACAAGTCTAATAGATCAAGCATTGGTTTGCCCCTCTTTGTCCAAACCTCAACGAATTGTACCTATCGAGTTGTTGAAATATGTTGCATATAGACAAATCTAATTAACACGATGCCGGTCCGCTTAGCGATTTGTTAGTTAAACCACATTGTTTTTTACAAAATCAGAAAGGGTTGCTTTAAAAAAAACAAATTGTATTTCTTATATAGGTGTATTAGCTGATGCCTACGACTTCGTCTGCGTAGAATTAGTACTTTGAGTAATCTATTTTTTATATCCCTTACTTGCTTGAGATATAATTGATGTCTCATACAAACTTTCATTCTCAATTTCACCATCTTTAAGTTTTATTTTCTTAACAAAAGTAGGCTATGGCCTTTTCCAAGGTCCAATCTATCTTTATACCAAAATTGATAAAAATTGGTTCAGTGGTTTAGGCGTGAAAAGGTATCAGACAGACAGACCGACAGACAGACAGATGAAGTTACTTTCGCATTTAAAATATTAGTATGGATTTTATTAATATTCAATCTTGTTTCATAATTAAAAAAAAAGAAGAAATGAAACGGTTTAAAACATCCTGGGCATTAATTTGAAGCACATAAATTAAACCCCCATATTCGAGCGAAAAGTGGCATATTTCCAAGCAAGGAAATCAAATAAAGCGCTTCATTTTCTCCTCGTCAGAATGTACTACTTTGAGCTCAAATGAGTACACTCGGTTTTGAGCACAATTCTCAACAATTAAGTAAATTATATTCTAAAAAAATTCTAAAATATTATTCTAAAAAAATTAAAAATTAAAAACTTTTTTTCACACTTCTCTTCTCTTCGCAAGGCTGAGCACCTGGCAAGAGTAAAACTGCTCGAAAATTTCCTAGAAATTGCCGTGGTTCGCAACCCACGTAAAACTGTAGGTGCCTTGAATCTTTGAAACACTACAACATTCACAACAAAGTTTCAAGCGGGGAAAACGCCTAAACCTGATACAGGTATAAAAAGGCGCCAACAACAACAACAACAAAACTTTATTTCTACTGGTCAGTGTAGCCCTCTTTCCAGACAGAGCCAAACTATAATTAAATGCAAAACTGATGTACACACAATTAATAAAAAACTTTAAAAAAAATCTTTGAAAACTTAGCAATAGGAACACTTCCCGCAACCCCAATTTCTGGGTGCACCGCTAATTAAACCACATCGTCTTTGATAAGATCTTTGAGGGTTGCTTTTAAAGAAACAAACCGTATTTCCTATATAAATTTTATTAATGTTCGATCTCGTTTTTTAAATTAAAAAAGGAGAAATAAATAAATGGAATGGTTTAGGGTAACGTGGGCATTATCTTGAAGCACATAAATTAAAGATCCAGGCTGGCCAGTTCCTCCGGATTTCCTTCATTTCCGATAAGAACGAAAATTAACAGAATTTAAATCGAACGAAAAAGTGAAATGTCTGCAAAAGACACAAAATAAGCGATAAATCGCATAGGCATTGTTTGAAGTTTGCACATTTTCAATTCACTAATTACTCGAGATTTAACCCTTTGGTTTGTTCTCTAAGAAGAAGGGATTTACTAATGACGAAGATCCTTTGTCTCACCCTCCGATTAAACGTTTTGGGACTTAAGACTAAATTTCTCATTTTTTTTATTATCTCTTTGGAAAGTTTATTCAAATTCGGATCCGAATTACTGGTTTGGGATTTCTTAGCACTTAAAATGATTTATGTTCTTTGAGAGAAACATTGGGGGTTGATAACATTAACTAACACGCAGTTTGGAGCTGGGACACTGTTAATTCTTGGGACAGATGTTTTTTTTCGGTGTAAAGGACCGGTATTGTTGAAAATGTGTGGATTTTTACCTTTGGGTACTGCGACAAAGGCCTTTGTTGGCGACTTATTTACTTCCAACAGTCCGTGAATTTTTAAATATCACAAACATGTACGCTGGGGAGAGGGAAAAAGTTTAAGTTTTGCAACAATGCGAAACCGCAAAACCGATGCAGTTTTAGTTTTCTGGTCTACGAATTGGGAACAATAATGGGCTTTCAATAGTAATTTATCAGTAGAGAACAGCTCGTATTAATTTAGCATTAAAGCGCAGGAATGGCCAGCAGTGCGAACAATATTATAATTCCTCCATTGTTGCATTGTTGGCAACTTTAAGCTCCTCATTTACGTCGCTCGCTTTATTGTGTTTGCGTGATTTTTGTTCTAATAAAAATAGCATTAAAAAAATGTTCTCAGAAACTTTGACAAAACCGTCATAGAAACTTTATCAAACTCTTTGGTTCTTTTCACACTTTTCGTATTGATAGATTTCCACTTACTATAAATATAAAGGTTATCTAATATTTATGTATGTTTTAGAATGGTAAAGAATTGTTGTAAAAGAAAACAAAATTAAATACCTAGTGTTTATTTCATTCATTTTCATGATATAGGTACATATTTTGTATCGATTATTTTATATCATAGAAAGAAATCAAAAACACAACTTAGACAAAAAATTGACATATATTATACTTCAAGAAATTGATCTTTATGGTGAGAAATACTTGGGCAGTTTAATAAATAAGTTACTTTTTAAATTTCCCGCGCAATAACTTTAAATGCCACATTGCTCTCGTCAACGGTCATCTACTACTGTCAAAGTTTGAGCAAGCTGCGTCATTTAGTTTGTATTTGACAGCCACTGTAAGCTGACAACCGCATGGAATTTAATGAAAATAAAAAAAAGTGAATTTCGTGTGCTGATTAAACATTATTTTTTGCGTAGAAAAACCATTACCGAACCAAGGAAAAGCTTGATAAATATTATGGGGACTCTGCACCATCAATTTCAATGGTTAAGAAGTGGTTTACCGAGTTCCGTTGTAGTCGTACCAGCACAAGTGATGCTGAACGTTCACGTTGCCCTAAAGAGGTCGTCACGCCAGAAACCGTCGATAAAATCCATGTAATGATATTGGACCATCGGAAAATGAAAGTGCGTGAGGTGGCTGCGCCCATAGGCATCTCAACTAAGCGGCTACATCACATTTTACATGAATATTTGGACATGAAAAATGTATCAGCGCGATGGGTGCCACTATTGCTCACACACAACCACAAGCGCAACCGTGTGACAAGTGACCGCATTTGGCGAAGAAAAAAGTGCTGTTCCATCAAGACAATGCACGGGTGCAGACGTGTGTAGTCACCATGACAAAAATCCATAAATTAGGCTACAAACTGCTTCCCCATATAGCAATATTCTCCAGATTTAGCCCCCTGATATTATTTTGTTTCCAAACCTGAAGAAATGGCTGGGCGGTAAAAGATTTAAGTCGAATGAAGAAGTCATCACAGAAACAAACCCCTATTTTGAGGGCCTTGGGAAAACTTATTATTTGGAAAGAATAAAAAAATTGGAAAAATTTTGCACTATATGTATCGAGTTAAAAGGAGACTATGGTATGTTGAGAAATAAAACGCTTATTTGCCGAAAAAATATCTTTTATTCAAAAAGTCAATGATTTATCAAACTATCCTCGAGGTTGGGGTATTCCTTTGCAAAGTTTTTAAAAAACAGTTGAGAAATAACCGAGTTACAATTTTTTTAATGGTTGATTTTGTGTGTAGAAACTAAATCTTAAACCTCTACCATATTTGGGGTTGAATAGGTAGCAAAGAAAAATAACTTTGGTTGTGGACACTATTATTCCAAAAAAACATACAATTCAAATTTACAGAAATTACTATTTTCCCAAAAAAATTCCAAATAGCAAGAAATTAGGCCTACTTCTTTTCTGGAGTTTAACCAATTTTGGGAAGTTTTTGTTAGACCCGGGTTCTTATGTATTAATTGTAAGATTCAATAATATAAGAAATTAAAGATTTTAACAAAATTCTCAAAAATAGAGGACTTTACATCACACTGAAATATGAATTATCCCTAAAAATTGATATTTTGAAAGTTTAAAGCGTGTTTTATGCTGTAATTTAATATTGTTCTCTAATTGTTTTTTTTTACTAATCGTATGCTCTGATAAAGACCTTTCATAATCCGAAATATTTTTAAATTAATTTTTAAAAATAATTGTGCCAGAAATTCATACAGCAAAAATTTTGAAAAATAACAACCGTACCTAAATCTTTAAGCCTTATTATGTCAAAAATTGTAAATCACACTTTTATTGTTTTTTAAATCTATCTGAAGCAAAAAAAGTCCGGGAATTCCATATCTGCAAAGTTTTTAAAGATCGGTTCACAAATAACGAAGTAACGATTTTTTTAATAATTAGTTTTGTGTCGGGAAAATAACCCAAAAACTTCAATTCTAAATTACTCCAAAAATGAGCATTGCACTTTATACTGATTTTTAACGTGCTATTAGTTTTAAAAATAATCTAGAAATCTGGTGTTAGTTGTGTAAAAATATTAGACCCCAAAGCATTAAAAGAAAAAAAGACCACCTAACAGTTCAAAAATTCTTCAATTAAATAAATAGCTTGCGTAGTATTTGAACCAATTATTTATGTTATTTGAAATAAAAATAAGGGAGCAGGAAGTACACCCTTGAAGTACAATAATCCCTAACAACTTAACACTGAATGCCCTGCTTCTTACCATTCTTCGCGTTCATAGAAGTTAGTAAGTGCCTTCCATTGTGAGAAGCATCTGCTTTGAAAAGAAAACCTAAGAAATATTTCTATTCAATTTTTTAAATGCCTTTATTACGTTTTTTCTTCGACTCTAGAAGAAAAAAAAATTACGAAATGTTTAATAAGCGTTAAGCTCCAACTAATTTCCTAATTGTAATTGCATTAAATTTGGAGAACTGCAAGTTGCCGTAGTTCGTTAAGGCCAGACATTGATAGATGTGCACCAGGTTATTGGTATATTCCCTCGGGAACACAACTAATGGAAATAAAATACGGATATGGACAAGCGCTTCGTTTTTTATTGTTTTTTTACCTGTTATTTATTTCGTTTGTAACAACGTGTATTTTTTTTATTGTTAAAAAATTAAAAATTAAATTTTTAGTTTAAGTCATTTTAGATTATAAATTAATCGAAATTTACAAAAACTTAAAAAATTTTTAAAAATTATTTTATTTCATGATTTTATGAGATTTTTAAAAATTCCTCGTCAATGTCTTATTTACTTTAGGATCAAAGGTTACCATTTTATTTAGAGTAAAGTTATTCACGTCGTTGCTAGATTTTTTTCTTATCTGTTTTTCTCTTTCTTTACAAATATTCGTATATTTTATTTCATACTCATTCATTGGAATTTCGGGTTGACCAGAAAGTAATTTTGGTTTTTTAGTGTGAAATAAAAATCAATTGTTTATACAAAGAATGGTTTTTAATCAACTATAAATCTACCATTTTGGCCGATGACCTTTTGCCATCTATCTGGTAATTTTATGATTTCAAGTTCGTAGAATTTCTGATCCTTATTAGCAAAACACTAAACCAAGTGCTATTTCATCAATATTAGTAAAATTTTTACTATTTTTATAAAGATTGACTTAAATGGTAATTTGACGAAACAAGGTCAGGGCTACATGGTGGATGTGACATCAGTTTCCAAACAAGCTTCACTAATTTTTGCAGGAGTTGGTCAAGATGTGTGAGGTCAAGTGTCATGGCTAAACATAATGCCTATACAATTACCCAATTCTAACCGTTTATCTTTGATTGCTTCCTCCAATTACATTAGTTGTTAATAGTAAACATCGGAGTTGATCATTTGGTTCCTTGGAGGTAGCTTAAAATACACAACAGCTTTACAAAACCATCAAACTAAAAGCATGATCTTTTTCTGATGCAATTCAGCTTTTGATGTGACTTGTCCTAGTTCATTACGCTTGAACTAAGATTGGTTTGCCATTAATGTTATAATAGTCGACCCATTTTTACCAGTCATGATTTGTTTTAAAAAAGTATTAATTTTATTGTCTTTGAGATGCATATGACTCATTAGTTGTGTTAAATCAGAGATTATCAACGGAGACGATATCGCCTCCAAGTTGGCGTGTTTTTCATGTTGGATGGCGAATAGTAACAATTTATAATTTAAGAAAAAAAAAATTTGCACGAATAATATTTTTTCTGTATAATTATATATTTTATATTCAATAAAACGCATTATATTTTATTATATTTGCTAAAATGTCAATATAAGACTAGCTCTTACAAATTTTAACATTTGTACGATCTTTGCTCAATCCTAGACCGCAAAAAAATGATTTCTCATTACCCGCAATTCAAATAATTCAAGTGAACATTAAATGGCAATGAATTAAACTTAAACCAAATTATGAAAATTTTTATCCTAATAAAATTATCCTATAATACGTTTTACTTACTTTTACACACACACTGACAAATCTTCACACCAATATTTTGACCCAAGGTACGACCCAAGCTAATTTTTATAATGCACCTTAGGATTTTACCAAGTCTCTAAATTCTTGTAACATGCCGAGGTAGTAGGGTGGGTGTACCAGTCCCAAACCACGTACCAGTAGTTGACCACTCGCATGTTCGATTGAATAAATTAAGAAATGGAGGGCAAATTTGAAGAATTTGACTGTTTTGTTACGTGGCCTAGAATGTTAACAACGTTCCAAACAAATTTTAAAAATTTAGTGTTTATTTAAGAGCTATGAGCGCAGTGGTCAACCTTAGGTGCATTCCCGTTTTTGATATTGTTCACAAAATCTATAAAAAACTTAAATATTTAGATTCAAATAATTTATCAATATTGCAGCGTTAGTAAACAATAAACAATTTTATATATACATTTCTCCGTTAAAACTACATAAACCAGTTCAGAGCATTTCAAAGTCAAAATTTGCCCTTAACTGGTTTGGGACTGGTACACTCACCCTACTGTACATATTTTTTCTAATTTTTATTAAAATGTAATACATATTCTGAGTAACTAAAGGTGATTTTTTTCCAAATTTTAAAATAAACTAATAAACCCAACATGTTTTTTTCGAAGTGAAGGGGGCGATACTACGTAACGATTTTATTAAAGTAGGCATTAATTCGTTTGAGGTTGAGATATACTGTGTTAAATGAATCTCTTTCAATTCATGTGGAACCTAAATACCAAGTTTAAGACATTTTAAATGATTTTCTATTGTTGTGTGTGATACATTTAACTTCTCTGGAATCTCCCTCACAGTTTTATGATGATCTGCTTCAATTATGTCTTTGATTTGATCATTATTAAATTCAGTTGATCGATAAGAAAAAAATATCAAAAACGTATTTTTTTTAAACAATTACATTTGCGATCTATTAAACATTCATCGCCATAAGTCTTTGTGAGCCCCAGAAGATTTCTTGCCTTTACGGAACTAAAAAGGCAAAATATGACAAAATGTTTGTTTTTGCGCTTCATGTCAAATTTGGCACTGAACTAACAATTATAAATCATTTAAGGTAGAAGTACCGGTTTTAGACACTGTACCAGTTTTGGACATTTTCCACTTTATTTTGACAAATGTCAAATATAAGAATTATCTCTACTTGCTATAAGTGTAATTAATGTATGTTTAACTACGATAGAAACATCAATAATGTTTTTTTCGTATTTTTTAAGATATTTTATCAAAATTACTCAAGTGTCTAAAACTGGGCCTAACGTGTCCAAAACCGGTACTTTTACCTTACCAAGTAAATTGTTTGAACAGTAACATAAAAGTCACTACTGTCAACTGACAAACGGAAAAAATTAAAACATTGGCCAAAGCGATTTAAAAAAATTGTAACGCCATAGATTTGCAAAAACCGAAATTACATTTTTGGCAACCCAATACATCAAATTGAAGATTTCCCACGTTTTATTTTAGTGTTGTTTATTGAAACGAGATGAGAAAACAATTCGAATTCGATTAAACTAGTCTTTATGTGCGTACTATCCTAAGTTTAGAACGTCCCCAAAATAAATTTTAATAAAAATTGTGTAATAAAATTTGGAGACACGTGCATCCTTAATAATAGCATTCGATTAGATAACTCGCACAAACTTTGTTAGAATGGCGTAAGAGTTTAGGAAATACGTGATTTTCAAACATTTCCATGTAATTCGCAACTTAATTTCTCGTATTTTCTATTAATTAAGAAGTTGAGGATTTAATCGAGAGACGCACTCGTCGAGCATTTCGCGAGGATATTTTTGTTGTGTTTGTTTTTGCATTTTGCCAAGTGCATCCTAAACTTTCGCTTACGTGCGCTCTTCGAGTGCTTTTAAAAACAACACGAAGGGGCTCCGAAAGCATATTACTAAATTCCAAGCCGAAGTCGCTCGCAATGCCTAAACTACGGCAAACAGAAACAAGAATAAATACAAGAACATTATTATTCAGGATCCATAAAGCTGGCGGCGGTTCTTGTTACCAACACCGGACTTTGCTGATTGGGTAGGACGTGGACTGTCCGCTCTTTGACTTCAGGGGTAGTTCTGCTAAAGATTACGGTTAACTCCTTCTATATTCAATGTAGCTTCATCTAAGGATAAATCTGGCTTAGAGTACTTACTTATTATACAAGGAACGGGGTCTATGATAAATCCTTTTCTATTTAGTCAATAGCAAATAGATACTAAACCAAACCTCTTTCGATATTCATGAGCGCAAAAGACGTCATCTTCAGTTGAATAAAACTACAGTAAAACTTTTCTAGCACGACCAGCGTCAGTTTTTGCTTTTGTAGAGATGGTCGTCTTAGAGAGATAGACAATACAAATACTATATTAGATTAAAGGCAGTTATTATTTATCAAAATCATATTGTTATCAAATCAAAGTTATTATTAATAAAGTAGTATTATATTGGAGTAAGTTAATTATTGTGAATCTCGTTTAAAATCGAGTGTGCACATTCGAGCTCAAAGTGGCACATTCCGATCTCGGGAAAATGAAGCGCGCCGCTCCGCGTCGCGCTTCATTTGCTTCCCTCGCTCGGAAATGTGCCACTTTTCGCTCGAATGTGCACATCTTCGTACTTATTAGATTTGTCTACTTTATCCTTAACTCTATCAAATCAAAAAATTCTATATAGTTTGGTAAATATCGATTTTATGTTGGAAAAATATATTTACCGTAGCAATGAGTGGAAGGAAGCGAAAAGATACGACAGTCTCGTCAGTGTGAGCGAGAGAAAACAATTAAATTTATTCAACTGATTTTTCGCCTAACTTATTGGTCTAAATTATTATGAATAGTGTTTAAAACCGAGTGTGCACATTCGAGCTCAAAGTGGCACATTCGATCTCAAGAACATGAATCGCGCCGCTCCGCGTCGCGCTTCATTTGCTTCCCTCGCTCGGAAATGTGCCGCTTCTCGCTTGAATGCGCACATACCCCGCATTCACAAAATTTTTCACCCTTTGTCCTTCGCTCTTTCAAATCGTAAATTTAAATTTAGTTTAGTAAATATCGATTTTTTGATACTTTTGAGGTTATGGTTGAATAACTTTATGTGCATTGTTCCATGACATGAGCATAGGTATATAAGGACCCCCTGATCAAAGGATGCTTAAGTATCAGAGCATCCAGCCCTGAAGATGCAAATTGAACCGTTTGCTAAACGTCTGCATTTTGCTACAAGAAGACGCGGCATCCATCCGAAAGCCTTAACTAGTGTTGGTGTCGGTAATCGGGTGACAGTGCTAGTGCCAGCTCCAGAGGATCCATCATCAATTCTGGTAAGTGTTTCGAAAATCATATTTACCATACCAATGAGTGCAAGGGAGCAAAAAGATACAACAATCATGTTAATGGGAGCGAGAGGGAACAATTAAAATTAGTCAACCTCTTTTTCGTCTAATTTATTGGCCTAAACAGTGGTCAGCAAAGTACGGCTCTTGGCTTTGGAGATGCAAGCACATTGTTCGCATTAATAAATATTTATTAAGTATGAAATTTAGTTTTATTTAGTGTACTACTTATTTAGTGTAATAAAAGTTTACTAAACAAGCAGATTTGGCTCCCAATTTTTTTTTAAATTGTTTAATGTTCATATTTGGCTCTTTGGCTAATAAGTTTGCCGACCACTGGCCTAAATTATAGTAGACCATGTTTAAAACCGAGTGTGTTCTATTATCCTAGAGCTTTCTTATAAGGAATCAATTTGCAAAAAAACTGTCAGTATGTAAAATTACAAATGTTCAAAAACGCCTGCAGTTTTTTTTACTTTACAGACTATGAAAAAATTAAAATGTCAATCAGGCTTAGAATCATAAATAATTCTGGTAAATGCTAACTTTTAAAGCTATTATCTATACAAAATTTTCCACGTTTAAATAATTTTGAAATCAAGCGGTCACGCAATTACCGGCCGTGGTCGGGTTAGAGAGTGTTCGCCTTAGAGAGAAATTTATAAGAAGAATTAAATTACGGTATATCTGTTTTGAAACACACTGTCCGCTTATAGAAGTGGTCTCTTTATGGAGATAGTCGCCACGAGAGGTTTTACTGTATATTCAAACATAGTTTTGAAGGGCGGAGGAGGGGGTTATAACTCATCTTAGAAAAGTTATTGTTCATCCTAGAAAAATTGACTGCATTGGGATTACCGAAATTGAAAGCTTGCGGAGGCTGATCAGACTAACCCTCCCCCACTCCATAAGGACAATTCTTTAGTTACCCCAATAATAGTTGTGTAGGTTCTCTTAGCTTACCAATTTTATTTTACTAAAATTTTAAAAATTTAATTTAAAAATACTTAATTGTAAAAATATTGTCTTTAATTCTGACGTAAAGTAAAATAAAATATGAAAAGCGAAAAGTTTGCGGAAAGTTTAACAGACATCAGCATTCGGCGAAGACACGTCTGTTGGTCCAAATAGTTACCGGTAATTTGGGGGTCAGTTTAGGGAGAGTTTCTAAGGGCTAAACTTCTTCTCACCTTACTTATCCTAATACTAAATGAATAGGACGTATTTGTAAGCGGAGTCAGCAGCTAATTAGTGGTTGGATATTTCAAAAGGCCACCCCGTATAATTAGTTTGATTGATGTAAATGTTTAGGGCTTTTGTTTGTTTATTGATGTTGCGTTTAATACGCTCGTTGATTTTACTGATACGTTTGATGTTAATGAATGACCTCATTAAGTCCTTGTTAGAATACATAAAAGGATTATTCTTGTCATTCGAATAAAAGACTGCCACCTGAAATTCGCTTTAATTTCAAATTAGGGAAAGCTCTTCATTAACACCATCGATTTAATTAACTACGCTTTTTTAGGTTTCTAAAAGGTTAATTAAAGTCAAACTAAGATTTAAATATATTTGTATTTTAAATTTGTTGACACGCATTCTATACTGCTTTTTAAATAAAAAGGTAAAAAGATAAATTTTATACTCTTGAATTTGACGAATTTTAGTTTCGCTGACGACATCGTCTTGATAAGCCCAGACGAAAACCAACCAGAAAGTTTGCTAAGAGAACTAGACCTAACCGCAAGAAAGGTAAGTTTGAACATAAATCTAAGCAAACCAAAATCATTTTTAGAAGTCGAAAAGAATCCAAAGGAGATGATGGTGAAACTATTGAACAAGTAGAAGAGTACAGCAGTGGGCGAATTAATGTGGACACAAGTGATAATATCAACTCCAGCGTGTGCTAAATCTTGTTAAAAGTCAAAGTTTGTGTTTGGTGGGGGTAACTCTACAGATAGAATAGGAAACTCAGATATCAGGAAAAAGAATGGTGTGGTAGATGTTATAGATCTCATAGTTAAAAAAATGAACCTGGGCGGGACACCTAAGAAAAAAAAATCCCGAAGAATGGACAGTGCATACAATACCGTGGCGACTAAGAGCAAACAAGAAAGTTATGGAAGACCTCAAAAGCAATGAGTCGACGATATAAAGTCAATGGAAAGAAGATATTAGAACCAACGAACCAGAGAAAGAAAATCTTGGAGAAAGCTAGCGGAAGCTCCTATACATGAACTCAGCAGTGGACAGATGAAGACTGCAAAAAGGAGTTGTAATGTTCAATTTTATTTTGATCAACTGTAGATACTTTAACCAAAGAAAATTTAATTTTTTTAAGCAAGAATCCCTGGGCTTTTGTTTGAACCTTTTGGACTATTTTATCTAAAATTGACAAAGTCTGCCCCGAATTGTCTTCAGCTGCATTTAGACCTGAATGATTTTATTATTCCATAAATCGGTTTATTGCTTCTAGTATTATTTTCACTCTAACAATCTTTTAACAAAACTTTTAATTACCTATAGCTTCGTAGCGTTTTTGTTAAGAACAGAACTCTCTCAACACAAAGGTTTGGTGCGATAACTTTATTAACTATAAAATTTGATAACATTGTAGAGAAAATGTTAAATTTCAAAATGGCGGAAAATTTTGACAAATTTTTATATTTTAGGTTTATTTCTTTGTTTTGTTTTAAATAAGTACTGTAAGTTGGTTTAATACTATATAACCTTTAATTCTAGAATATTTTTCAAACCGATTGTAGCTTTCCTCCAATGCTACCTACGCTTTGCCGTATCCAAACATACGCAACACTTGTATAAATGCCATTACATTTGGTAGTGGTAGTGTCATTCGGGGTAAATGAGCGTGTTGGGTAAGAGATCGCAGTGCGTCGATCTCCGCGGGGAGTCAAGAGATCAGGGGCGCTTTTTTGATAAAATCAGTAACGTACAAACGGTCATCTCAAACCCACGTGACACTTTGCTGTACGCACCGTTAATGTAGCGAAATACAACGAAGGATTACGATTTACAGTTTAATCTGTGGATTTTTGTGCTCAAGACAAGTTTATCACGTCTGTGGTCTTACGCGCTTTTATAAACCCCATATGCAATCTTATACCCAAAAGACTGCATGTTATTACCCTTATTAACGGTCAAAAGTTTGCTTCTGACTAGTGCTTCTGATTTCTCAACTTATTTTTTTTTCGGGACTCGAGAATTTTCGTCCAGAAATTCCCTGGAATTCTGAAATTTTTGAGAAAATGTTAAGGCTTAAAAAATTAATAATTAAATGCAAAATAATATTACTAATAATCCAAAACATTTATTTTTTATTTAGTCTTTTTTAAATTAAAATTTGAGTAACTTATAGATATGTCTAACGAAACTAACTAAATTAAACTTTGAGTATTTATCTAAGATACTCAAAGTTTTATAGGAAGAGCTTTCTATAAAACGTTTAATTTGTCTTTTTATTAAAAAGTTGGTACTTTGAATATGTATCTTCTTTTTTGAGGTAAGTAAAAATATTCATCATACAGTCTTTTAACTAAACAAATAGTCGGTGTCTTCATAAAAATAATCTTTTAGCAATTAAAGTTACATACAGTATTTTTTTCCTATAAACAAATAGAACATTTATCACTCTTTTAATTAAATTTAAAAAATAATAATACAATGAACTACAGGAACAGAACGATCTTCACAAACAGGTAAAAAATCTACTTTGAGTATCTGTCAATATTGCCATTTCGACTAGTCTTTTAATTTGGGTTCATAAAATAAAAACATGAGAATCTTGAAAGAAGACTAGCTTATCAGCTTTAAAAACATAGTATAAGCTAGAGGGGGTGTTACAAGCAAAATAAAGATGCGTTTTCTTAATTTCTCGACACTTTTTCTCGTCTCGAGTAAGGCCAGATTTCCCGGGAATTCTCATTTTGAAAAGTCTCGACCAGAAACATTAATTCTGACTGAGGTTCATTATTGCTTAATTTGAAGATAACTACATATTAAGGTAGTACATACACTTATAAATCTAATAAGCAATATTACATTTCTGATATTCAATTATTTTTGGTTTGGCGTGATCGAGAAAGGTAAGCTGCATGCTCTTGATTCGAATAACTCTAATGTTTTCATATGTTGTACAAGAAATGTTTAGGATCTCAACCATGAATCAACTTAAATAATAGATGCAAATAACGATATAAAAACTATGCAATCCGGTCAATTGCAAACCAATATACCGGGGCCTGTGGTAAAAAGTGTCATGTTTTTCGTGAAAAAAAAAGAATAGATGTGACGCAGGTGTAATAGCGATCTGCTATAAGAACTACGGTCTACTGTTCTGTTGTGGAAAAACTGTTATTTCTTATTATGTTCTATAAGTTACTAACATATAAGAACTGAGCTTATAGAATATTTGCCGAGACAAATTACGTTAAAAAAACTTATAAAGTTGTATTTTTTTGTTTTCTTTCTAATTTTTCTTTGCATTAAATCTTTTTGCAATCAAATAGCTTGATTTTCTCCAAACTTAGTTTTTGCTTTTGTGTGGGAGCTTTATGCGAATAATAAGTAAAGCAATCTTAGCCAAGAAATATTTTTTTCTGTCTTCAATAAAAAAAATTTCATTTACTTTTATTATTATTTTATATATTTTTTGAGATATATATAAACAACAGATATGCTGCATTAAATTAATTAATTGTTTATATCAAACGATATTGAAAAGCACAATATTTTTTTTTAAATTGAGCACTTTTTGAATTTGGCGTCAATCAAATTTTTTACGTTGGTAGTACTGCATAAGATTTGTTAAACAGGAGTTGCCAGTGGCGTCTCGAATAGAAATGATCGATATCGTATTAATAATAAGAAATCTGTTCTAGATCACCTACTATTCTAATACAAAGTGTAAAATTAAAAACGAGAATAAACTCAAAAAGCACACGTGAAAGTACAAAAATAAAACAACAAAACGTAAAACCCGTTCGAAACATTCACGAGTTGATGTAGATATTTGACAGCGAAAATGACCAGATTATTGCACTTTAACCATATTAAAACTGAGAAATATCCTAAAACGGTGGCGCCAAATTTAAATCGTCCTTAATTTTAAAAAATTGCTTTTTACTTTCTAAAATTAATATATTAATATAATACAACTATAATTTACTGTACCTATTCAAAAGTAAAATGATCATCGTAAAATAAAAAATGTGTAAAAAAAAATTGCAGATCTACTTAATAATGTAGGTATATGTACTTTTATATTTTCTGTTATCGAAACTTTCTACTTTAGTGCTGAAAACTATTGATAGAAGTTAAGGGAAAAATATGTGTGTCTCGTAAAAGTCAAATTTGAGGATGCAGTCTTAGAAAACTTAAAGTTATGCTTTTTGAATGGAAAACACCTCGAGTTGTGTAAGGAGTTTTCCGTGCTTGTGTGCTAAGTTTATATTTATATAATACACACGATGCACTTGTGCAACTACGTGCATAACATGCGATAGTGAGTGCATCATAGCAGAAGAGTTTCGTTTGACACGTACCTAGGTACTTCTTGCTGGCAGTCTTGAGTTGATGGGAGAAAATTTTGAGGGCCTCCTCTTCATCTTTAATGACCGGAAGATGAACTAAACACTGAGATATTTCATTTTTAATTCTATTATGTCGTTATATTTGCATAAAATTAGTTATGGAATTTTTCAAAGATCCATCCATAATAAAATTAACCTTTTTTAAAGTAATACTTCTTGTGACGCATTGAGAGTAAAATTTTAGCATGAACGAAAGTTGCGCGCGCACAGCTAATAAAAATTTGACGCCGTTTAAGAAAGTAAATTAATTATTGTGAATCATGCTTGAAACCGAGTGTGCAAATTTGAGCTCAAAGTGGCACATTCCGATCTCGGAAAAATAAAGCGCGCCGCTCCGCGTCGCGCTCCTTTTGCTTCCCTCGCTCGGAAATGTGCCACTTTTCGCTCGAACGTGCATATACTTTGCATTAATTGGATTTGTTTATATTAATCACGTCTCTCTCAAATCAAAAACTTAAATGAGATTTTCTATGCGGAAAAAGGTATAGCGTTTATTTTTATAACATAACTATTTAAAAGTCCTAAATTAAAGATTCGGTGTTTTTAGTAAAAATACGGTTTTTCATTTTTATATTAATTAAAATTATTTAGAAATTAAATTAAGGAGACGGCCCATATGTGGCAAAAAATCCCCGGAAGAGCACCGAAATTTGATTGCAGATTATTATTATAGTACGTTGAAAGACGAGTGCAACAAGGGGTCGCAAAAAATTTTGCGAAAACGGGAATATGGTCAAAATGTTATTAGAAGTGGAATGTGGAAAAGTTGCAAAGTCCAAATTTAATGCCAATTTAATGCCGAAAAACAGTGATATGCATGTAAGCGCTGATTGCCGAGTGGTGACAAAGTCAGCGAAGCAGAAGAATTGTAGCGACTATTTTTATATACAGTTAAACTTCGATAAGTCGAAGTTGAAGAGAAGCTAAAAATAATTCGACTTATCAAAAATTCGAGTTATCGATATAAAAATATTAACAATGAAAATTCGGGGATCTTTTGTGAATCGTGCTTAAAACCGAGTGTGCGCATTAGAGCTCAAAGTGGCACATTTCTGATCTCGACAAAATGATGCGTGTCGCTCCGCGTCTCGCTTCATTTGCTTTCCTCGCCCGGAAATGTGCCACTTCCTGCTCGAATGTGCACATCCTCGTATTTATTAAATTTATTTACATTAATTTTTCGATTTATTTTTTTTACAATTTAGTGCCAATAAAGTAGATTCTTTGTTAATAAAAGAAATGATTTTTAATAATTATAAATAATGTGTCGTAATTAGAAAGCCAATATTAAGCGAAGTGAATAAGAAAAAGATACTTCAATTCGTTAAAAAATGCGTAAATAAAGATATAAAAGAGGATTGTCCATACGAGGCGTTAAATCCACCCGATTTGCGCAGAAATTTGATTACCGAATAAAATATAAACTTAATCAATGAGTTTAAAAGTGGTTTAAGAAAAGATTTAGAACATCGGGAACATGGTGTAAAAATGCATTGAAAATTTTTCAAAACGATAATTAAAAATAACTGAAATGATTAAAAATAATCTGAATTTAAAAAATAAATGAGCAAATAAAGACGAAAAATTCATTTGCTTATCGGAAAGTCGTAAAATCAAAAATTCTGGCAGAATTAAAAGCAATTATTTATTAACTTCTAAGTAGAAAATCACTATGTTCCCGTCGTCGTAGAAACTTTTTGAAACCACTGGCGAACACCTCAGAAATTAATTTAAAATACTTACTCCTAAGCTCCACTTTAAACTGATATTAGGTTCCTCAGAAATCTGTAAATAAAAATAAAATAAAATGCGCACAATTCAATAATTTATTTCAATGTAAATTAAAAGTAGATAATACATAAACATTCGCATGAATTGATATATCATAGATAGGTAAGTACGCAATATTTTTTTGATGAACGGATGCACCAAAAAAAATGACAACTATTTTACGTAAAAAAAATTATTAATTTCTAAAAGCACCTGACCAATTTGCATATTTTATTTAACAGAGTTTTTTATATAAAAAGTTAGAATTTCGATTTACATGGTTATATCGACCATGTACAGTTGAAAGAGGTCAAGATTAGATTTTGATGAAAGGCGCAGTAACATATATTTTGGAAAGCAGTAGTCGCAAGTGCAACGTTACATGTGGTTATATTTAATTTAGTTACGCCAAAAAAGTATAACTTTTAACGCTGTTTATAGGTACCAGTTTTTTTTTGTAAACAATTAGTAAAGTAAATTGGAACGTCAAACGATTATCAACCCAAACGAAAATCCGCAATTATATTTCCCGGTTGCATTCGTACGTCGGTAGCGTGGGTTTCGAGGTGGGAGAAAGAGTTGCTTTTTTAGAAATTCCCTGTTTTTTCCAAAGGTTCAGCGGTCGTCGATGTTGTTGATCCCTTTTGAAGGCAAGTTTGGCCATTCTGGTCACGTTCTTGGACGCAGACCGTTTACGTTCGAAGCAGCGTTATTACACAAAGTTTCTCTCTCGTTTTTCTATGGTTTTTTCTTCTTGTTATCAGTGACGTGGTGCTAATAAAAGCAATTCCCTTGCGATCTTTACTGTTAGCCCAAAGACAAGTAGACGTTACATTTTATTAAAATTTTTAATTTACAAATTGATAAAAACCCAACGCAATTCCATCAAAAATAGTTTAAGCAAACAAAAAATATCGAATGTATGAGATGTAAATAATTTTGTCGTAAAATGGAGTGGCCCTTTGGGTGTTTTTCGCGTTTAAAACAATCGAGAATTTTAATTGAACAAAACAGTTGTCGAAATTATTATGCAAGTTGCGAAAAGGCTGCGGAAGCTGACAAATAATCGGAACAAGCGAAATGGTCACAATATGGCCGAAAGGGTATGCCCTACGGTAACATCGCCCTTAATGAATTATATTAACAGTTACATTGTCGAGGGCCCCCAGACGCACGAAAATGAAACCATTTCCCAGTATCAGGTGACCGCTTTTCACGCTTCCTGTCTCTTTATATTTGTTTCTACAGTAAATGGGGTTGGTCTTTGAAAGTTAAGTTACGCGTTTTGCCTCTTAGGAGTTCGCTTAAGTTTTGGGGCCCTTCTGCATAAATCTTTGTGCGGTTCCCAATGGGAAGCGTTTTAATTACGTATACAGAGTCGTTGATTATCAAATTTAATGCTTTTGACACAAATTTCAATTGCCTTCTAATTTTTTACTAATTAATCTTTTTCGAAGATCGCAAAAACCAATTTAACTTGTTTATCGGCGATGAATGGCTCGAATATATTTTAACGTTCGAAAGTAATAGAACAAAATGGCCGCCCCATTGAAAATGTTACCAACTTAATAAAGTTCGAACTAATTGGAAGTTTTTGTTCGTAAACTTTGTCGATATCAAAAATCGAAGTGCATTCTCATTAGGACGTAATCACCGGCGCGGAGCACCGTGTTTCATTAAATGGGAAATAGCTTCATAAATCTGCGGGCCCCCCTTCTAGTCTCCGAAGGCATCCAACTTTCCAACCCCTCGCCAACGTTTACTTTCCTAACTTGCTTATCTCTGGAATTTGGCGCTAACACATAAGCTTTTCTTTAAAAAAAAAATACAAACAAAACGAGATGAGTTTTAACGTAAAGTCGTCGGAGAAGTGCATAAAAGAAAATAAAAAGCGGCTGCGAAATCTTAATTTAAGTGATGTCTACACTGGGGACAGTTTAATATTTTAACACCGTCGCGTCTCTCGTCTGCAAACTCTCATTTTCATCATAGCGACCCTCGATTTCCACTCCGTACTTCCTGCCCGGAAAATGCTGGAAATGGAGGGAAATCGGAAAAGATGAGAGACGCAAATGCTCCGGGACACTTGTTCTGATGAAATAGTTGTTTTGTTGCATTTAATGTCACGGAAGATTAAAGAAAATGCACCTTTTGTTGCTCGCAACAACGCACTCTCCTCTTTTCTTTGCAAATCCTTGGGCGAAATTCAAAGTCGCTTCCAATCAGTTCGGAAAATAATTTTTTTAATGGCTTTTGCTTTCAAAAAGTATCCCCATGTTAGCTTTGTTCATTTATTAACAATCAGTAATGTAATATTAGGAAGCACTACGATAAGGTGCATTTACTTCAAATATCTTTAATAGAGTTCTAAGTAGTAAATGGACGATAGCAGAAAAACACCGTTCTTTTTTTGAAAAAATAATGACTATGTTAGTTATCCTTCTGGCGGACACACCCATATTTGAAACATCAGCGGGCGTGCGTTGTACTTTTTAAAACATGTAAAAAGTTTAAGAGTTACAGTGAGAATTTTTAACAGATGTTTCAAAAACTTTGTTTATAAGTATGATTGAACATAAATAAAATGAATACGTACACCAATAAAGAAATTTGATTATTTTGTTACTTTTTGAGTGCATATTTATATCCAACTAGCTGACCCGACCCGACGACGCACGACTATTGAGATTTCAAACTAAAAATTTATTTTTGTTAAAATAAAATATAGGCTATATTACTCAAGGATAGGATAGTTTTTTATTAGTAAAAGAATTTTTAGAATCGGTTTAGTAGTTCCGCAGATTACCTCTTACATATAAACAAACAAAGGAAATAGCCAGATAAGCATTTAAAATCTGCACCGAACGATTTTTAAAAATTCATATTGTTGATCGATATCTAATTAAAAAACATATTTTCCTAAAAATTTTAGCAATTTTGTGCTAAAAAAGCCGTATTCGTGCAGTTAAGCTCAAAATGTGCAATATATGCACTTTTGTGCAAAATAAAACAGGATATCATACTTTAGGTCATGAATCGGATAGATATTGGTTTTGGAAGGCACAAAACCCAAGCAACCAAAATGTGAAATTATCAAAAATTTGGTCACTAGTAATTACAGTAGATATCACTTATAACAGCTTCGGTTGTAACGACTTCTTGGTTATAGCAACGTAACATTTAAGTCCCTTAAAGGACTTAGCGGCATAAGAAAAAATGGTCTCCGATTCTTTTCAAACGTGGTGTAATTATAGTGTTACATAAGCAGAATATACACACAAAAAAACTTTTAAAAATATTTTAAGATAAAAAAGTACTAGTTATTTTTGGTCAAAATGTGATAGATGATATTTCCGATAGTTTAAGCTTGATGATGTTTGGAAATGAATATAAATCAATTCAGGGAATGAAATACTTAATAATCTAATTACCTATAGTAAGTTTCATCTCGGAAGACACCTGAGCAAAACACAATTCTCGTCATAAAGAGAGAAGTACCTCCATAATGAGAGAGATTAATATATTTTTCTTATGTACTGACAGTCCCACAAACATCAACTAAAATTTTGTCATTTATCGATAGCCTTTGTGTCGTTCACATCGTGTACCTGTTTTGTGTCTTGTTATTTTCTTCCTCGTGCTCTAACCTTTGTATAGAAATTTCGTCTTTTGAATTATTATTTTGACAAATTGTATTTTTGGTGCAGACAACTGTATAACAGCGTAATATTTTAGTTAGGATAGTATAAAAAGAAGTCACGCCCCACGCGCAGCTTGGTGTCTTCCGGGATGAATACTACTATAGTTGCTTTCATCAGCAGGTGAAAACTGCAACATGCAGAAATCACCAAGGTGGAAATAATAATCTCAAAATTGACCTTTTTGGCAAACGGTTACCAAACTTTTCAAAATTTAATATCAAACTACTCATCAAATTCTATCAAAATCACCCTTAAAATGTTTGGTAACCGTTTGCCAAAGAAGTCAATTTTGAGATTATAATTTTCACCTTGGTGATTTCAATCGAAGACACAATTTTTCTGGGCTAATTTTTAATTTCGTCGACGCCCCACTCCTTACTGACAATCACAGTGAAAGACTTTTCCAGATATCACTCAGCATTCAAAAGTTATTATAACTTTGTTCTTTGACCAAAAAATGACTAGTAAGGTAAGTTAGCCGGTTGCGGGCATTGTCCGGTTGTGGGCACCCCCGAATAACTTTTGATCGTGAGCAGATACAGGTGTTTTCACCATCGTCATTTGTTCACAATGTCAGCACTATGTTTTATTGCTAATATAAAGCGAACAGACGCATATGCGTAGAAGCTACGCGTTTATCCATATTTTCATCTCTAAAAATGTATCGCGATGTAATCGTTTATTGTGTTTAAAGTGCGATAAATAACAGTAATTTATTGCAAAAGGTCAGTCTAATGTAAATATATGCAGGAAATTAAATATATTTTATAATTTTAATTCCGATTCAATCAAAATCTTCGTGGAATAAATTTGCCAGTCATTTGTTGACATCTATGAATTTTCCAGTTGTGGGCACCTACATTTTACTAGTTGTGGGCACTTAAGTTTTCGCCATTTAAACCTTGTATTTTGTTGACAATTTGTCGAATATTGTTGTTCATGTTAACATAACCCCCCTGCGGAGTCTAGGGGTGTAGCCGCGGCCTGATTTTGAGGGGGGCGGGCAAAGACCAGGCTCGATTATCATGTACGACAAAAATGTAAAGATATCAAAACTTTTTTGCAATAATTAAAAAAAAATAAACAGTTTTGGTTTTGGATTTCAAACAGACTTCTTTTTACAACTCGACTATTGAAAATCAGATTTTCGATTGTCGAGCATCTTTGGCAGACCGATTCATATGACTTGAAAATTGTAAATAATATATTTACGAAATTTTTGCGGATTTTTTAGTGCATTTTTAGCCATGTCGATTTCAAAAATCAATTTTGATGCGTACATTGGAGCCATTTGATGATGATCCCGTGAAGTCTACTGCGAAAGCTTATTTTAAATTTTATTTTTATCTATTTTCATAACTGAAGGCTTTGAATATGAATAAATTGTATTTTTTCTCTATATAGTGGCGTTTTACTCCATATTTTCCCATTTTGAGAGGATTTTCGGGATGTGCCCAGAACCGGTTAAAAAAATTGCATGATGAAAAATGACTACTTTCTGAAAAGTTAAAAATGTTTTTTTAATTTGATATAAAATTAATTTTTTTGCCAGTAGTTAGCTACCCGATAATATGCTCATTTTGCAAAAAATATTGAGTTGGTCAAAAGTTATGGCCTAAATAGCTAACTGTGCCCACAACCGGTTAACTTCCCCTACTTTTTTATCTCAAAATATTTTTAAAAGTTTTTTTGCGTGTATATTCTGCTCATGTAACACTATAATTACACTAAGTTTGAAAAGAATCGAAGACCATTTTTTCTTATGCCGCTAAGTCCTTTCAAGTATTCTTTTATAGGAAAAGAAATTATTTAATTTCTAAAAGTAAGTTACTGATTTTTCCAGATTTTGCTTTGATTACGATTTACACAGTTTCTCGCACAAAAAAAATTGAATTTCGATTAACACGGTTTTCTCCAAGACCTATCTGCCGTGTAAATCCGAGTATAGGTGTACAGTGGGGAAGCACTAAAAATATTTTTTCGAGGACGTGCACAAACATATATTGGAAGCCACTGGTCTAACAATACACATACGCAAGCTAGACAGCATAACACGTGGTTATATTTAATTTAGTCACGCCAAAGAAGTATACCTTTTAACGCGCGTACGTAAGTACACAAACCAATTTTTTTTATAAAAAATATAATAATATTTTAAATTCTGTCTAATTTAGACTAAGGTAAAAAACCCTGTTATTGACACTGACGCGGTTTCTGACACTTTCAACTTTACTTGGAATTAATAAAAAGAAAATTACCTCGAATTGATAAATTAATTTTTTCAAAATTAAAATAAATTCATCGTGTACCTATTTGATGACGATATCAGTTACAAAAAAAAACTCACTTAATATAAAATAATATTTAAGCCCAGAGTAAGTGTGAAAGCCATTTTTTGGTTATAGTCTAAGCAATTGACAGAAGAGCGTTCGACTATTGAATTAGTGATTTAATCATCATGCAAGTATAAAAATATTATAAAAAATATATGGTTTGATTAATAATTAACTACTTTTTATTTTAAAATTTTAAAACATCATAGTAAGTTATATTTTATTATTAAAATAAGAGTGTCAATAACAAGGCTCAATTTTATAGGTATGTTACAGTTATTGACATTAAAATTTTAACCTATGTTATGTTTACGTATTTGTTTCTATAATATTTAATTTTATTATTTTAATTATTTTTGTGTTGAAAAAATTAACATTTTATTTATAATAAATGCTACATTATAACAAATTATGTTTGATTATAATAAATTTAAATTTGATAATGTATAACCTAATAAATGACGAATAATTTTGACATATGAAGTGTCAGAAACTAGGCAGATGTTAGTGTCAGAAACTACAGCAATAAAAATTTTAAGTGTCAGAAACTGGTATTCAAACATTATTTTTTAAAACATTAATTTAAATTATTAATCTGCTTCAAATAATTATTTTTTCTTCATACCTCGGTCGAAAGTACGTACTTTCGGCCGGCTATGAAGAAAAATCGTATACACTACACGGGCCAAAAGTTGAAATCTCAGTCCTGCGCGTCATGATGCCCTCGGCTTCGCCTCAGGCATCATGACGCGCAGGGCCGAAAATTCAACTTTCGGCCCTTGTAGTGTAATATCCTATTTATCACACTGGGATCGAAAGTACGGTTTCGGTCCCTATTTTTCGGGAAGAAAGTACCACATTCTCACCCGGCTAAATAAGAAATACGCATGCTTCAATTTTTTATCGCTACCTCAAACTTTTGCACGTTACCTAACAACGACTTATTAACAATTAATAAAGCATTGTTAAAGTAAAAAATTATAACACATAAGTGACATTTCTATTATAACCAATAATTATAAATGTTAAAAAATTTTAAATGTCTACTTCAGGTGATTCATGTGATAATTATAATTTAGAAGAAATATCAAAGAATTTTGATGCCGGTGTAATAAAAAATTGTATACTCGCCATGGGAAGAAAGTATACCATCCCGACCCGCGTTTTTATCGCCCTCGCTTTCGACTCGGGAGACAATAGCACGTGTGTCGGAATGTCATACTTTCTTTTCTAGCTGAGTAATATATTATTATTGGCTTTATAAACACACTAAAATAAAATTAATATCAACTAGAAAATTGAATTGTATATCTCTACCTACAAATCTAATAAAAAGTGAAGGAAAGTTTTTTATTGAAAGCATTTATTATTAACAATAATTTACGCTTATCATATTCTTTTTTACAGCGCTCACTAAATACGTCAAACTCTAACAACTGCTGAAAGAGAAAAAAATAGCTTTTTAATAAAATCCTAGCCAAATACGGTTTTTATTCCAAAAAACCACAATAAAAGCTTCTAAATCAATTTTTTCGGCCGGCAATTACTGAACATAAAGATTATCTAGAATTTTCCCATTTAAAGTGTTTTCCTATCACTTATAATAATCGAGAAAAATCAATCAGATTAAACTACCAATTTCTTAAAATACGTAGGGAGACGAGGCATTATCGAAATCCATAAAATAACGCTTGAATGTTTCCATTTAATCATTCCTTTTTTCTGTCAGAGTTTATGAAACTTCAGTGCATAGAAATTAAAAAAAAAACTTCTAACTGTACAAAAGTATCTTTTTATAATATCAAATCTGAAAAAATACTTATAAAATGTATTTGTTTTTTAAAGATTTTCTTGTTCGTTTTAATATAACTTCCATTCTAGTCAAATCCCTAAGTTGTGGGGTTGATAGTAATCGTTACAGGTGTTAAAGTTGTCGTAAACAGATATAACATCGAATGTAAGTAGTTCCAACAAGTTTTTCCACTTGTCCTTATTAGTCCGAGTGTAGTATTTCCCACTGCAATTGCTACTGCAAATACAACTTGTGGTTGTTGTTGTCTGCTTCCAAGTTTTAACTTAAGATGTCGCGATAGTCCAAGTTTAGCGATTTACTTGAGCTTTTATTTATTTTGCAAGTGAAAATAAATGTAAAAGGCTTAGCTCGTTGCGGAAAAGAAAGAAGTAAAAATAATATAATAAAATTTAATGGGCGAGCAAAATGGCATCAAAACAGTTCTTGTATTTTATTTTACGTCCAAAGAATAGTTTTAAGCTTCAACAATGGCCTTTAACGAGTCCTACCATTACTTTGAATAGATTTAATCAAAAGTCGTCGCTTCGGGGGTAAATTTTACGTTTTGCGTTTAATTTATCCAATTTTCCATTCTTAGAACTTAAAGGTTTTTCGAAAAGCCTCGTTCATAGTTTAAAAACTTCTGTTGTTTATTTCGAAACGTCAAAAAAACACACTGGAAAAAGAACACATTTATAATTAATTTATTTTATTTTTCTGCAACGACGAACTTAAGCAAATAATGAGATCATTATTTTTATTATTTAATTTCTCTCCCTTTTACAGCAAACGAAAATTTAATTTGAAGAAAAACTAAAAAGAATTGTCGGTGGAAATTATTTTGAGTAAAAAAAGGAAATGTGTAAGCGTTTTAGGCAAAACTCATCAACAAACAGAAAGTGTACAGCACTCAACTTAATAAACAGCTAATTTTATAATGAAATCGTCATAGAGAGGGTGAGAAACATGTACAAAAACCTGTTAGATCACTTGTCACGTAGATATTCAACCCTTTCAACCCCCTTTTTGGTTTGTTTATGGCTGACCGCTGCAGTTCTCATCGTTATTTACTCCCACGCATTTTAAACTTGTACCGAGGGTGGTTGTGTGTTTGAAAACTGGCGAAGCATTTAAAAAAATCATAACGACAGCTTATAAATATATTTTTTGCAAATTATATAAATAAATAAAAAAAAATTGTAGGGGAGAGATTTGCAACGATTACACCTTGAACTTGTAATTATTATTCATATGACTATTCAAGGTAAATACCTATACTTAAAAAATACCAATTATGGTTATTTTATAAATTGTTATAGGTAATGAAAAAAGAATGCAGTTTTATAAAGTAAATTAATAACATTTCAAAAAATTGTAAAATTACCAAGGCCCTGAAAATATTTCAAGAAATGTGAAAAATTTTTAGGTACACCAAAGTGAGTTTTTTCTACGGATAGGTATAGGGTAAATGCGGAAGAGTCCCTGCGGTGGGAAAGACGCCGCATAGGAGGTAATACAAATGATAAATTTTTTTTTGATAGTATATAATCTGTTATTATTTGTTGCCTTGAACGTTATGTGTGTATTAAAGAAGTGATCTCGTTATTCTGACTTAGGTTATTACGCAGGTAGGTATGTACAACCATGTTATAGCATAGAAATGCTAATGTATAATATTTACAACAATTAGGTGTTTTAACTCAATATCAGCATGTTTTTAAGTTAATGACCTTAATCTATTTTTACTTTTGCTGATCATGTGAGTCCCATGCGGCGTCTATCCCAATAAAAAGTAGAGTTGCCGCACTATAATTTGGGATAGTTGCCGCATCATTTGATATAGTTTATCTGTTAGTATTACTATGATTAGTACACTTATGAACAAAAATACCCTTCAATCTTTTTTTAAGTTATGTCGCAGAAATATTTACAAAAACCAACAGCTCCAAAAAGGTTACATTGGTTTGAAGAACAATTACTGGAAGCCAATCAAATACCATTATACAGTACAAAAAATCAAGCTGAACAGAATATCCAGTATAAGAAAAAAAAATTAGATTAAAGTAAAGATAAAATAAACTTGGACAAAATTTAACCAAAAAAGAGTGGCACTAAAAAGAGAACAATATTAAGTATGAGTAAAGTGACAACGACAAAGAGCCTCCTGACAAAAAACGCAATCATAAAGGCACAAATTTAACAAAATATTTTTGTGTATAATGCTTTGAGTCTTATAATTAAACTACAAAAAAAGATGATTGACTTCGATGTGTCAAATGCTCAGAATGACTTCATGAGACTTGTACGATGTATATAAACATGTGTAATGTATGTCCCAGTGTTCAACTACAAGAAAATAATTGGAAACCACAAAAATTATAAGTGCGGCATCTATCCTTTTTTAATGCGGCGTCTCTACCAAGCACGGGAGAGAGACGCCGCATTATTACTTATCTTGTTTTAATTTTAAGGCCGGTCGTCCATTGGAAGCGTAGTCGCGCGACTTAGTGGTAGCGCGTATACTTCCGTATACGCGCGACTAATCCCAATAAACGCAATAAAAGTGAACAGCGTCCACTGCAAGCGACTACGAGTCGTCGCTTGCAGTGGACGCTGTTCACTTACATTGCATGCATTGGGATTAGTCGCGCGTATACGGACGTATACGCGCTACCACCAAGTCGCGCGACTACGCTTGCAATGGACGACCGGCCTAAGAGTATTTTTGAATAGAATTTTTGTTTAGTTTTGCATTTATATTAAATTATTATATAATAATTATTATCTGTTAAAATATTATTTCATTAAACGAAATATTGCCAGTTATGATTTTTTTTTGTAAATGTGGGGCATCTCTTCCGCATTTACCCTATTTTGTTATTATTTAACGGGTTTACATAGAAATTGTGTATTTTGAGATTTTTGTGCAATTAGAAAAATGAACTCTAAGTTTTGTATTCACTAAATGTCCAAATTTAACGGTTTCTTGTGGCAGAATGTTTAAAATCGATCAATCTATCAAAAGTTAAATTTTCACTATGATAATACAAGACCTCACACTTCTTCGGTCACTCCACAAAATGTAGACGAACTTAACTAGAATATTTTGCCTCATCTTCTTACATAGACCAGATATTGTACTTTCAAACCATAATCTGTTTTACTCTCTGCAAAAACATTTACATCGGATGAGCATGCCAAGACGTTGTTGGCGGCATTATTTGCGGGAAAAGACGAATGGTTTTTTGAACTGGGCATTATGTAGTTACCTAAAAAAAAACCTATTTTTCAACAAATTGGAAAATATATTATTGATTAAATTTGTTTCTTCTTTAAATGAATTAGTGTTGATTACAGTGTCATTTTAAGGATATTTACTACATAACGTCGCCATTTTCGACAAATACTAATTTTTTTTATACAAATACACAAGTAGGTATGTATTTATTAAAGATTTGTAGATAACCATGTAAAAATTGTTAAAAAATTTGCCATATTCTTTTCAACAACTGAAGTAGTGTAGTTTAGATAAAAATTACGAAGAAACATATCAATTTCATATAAGACAAGTAACACAAATCGGAAATAGTGGATTTTTGCTGAAAAAACTATTACAATTATTAGGAATTTATTTCTTTATATCTCATCTTTTTTACAATTTTTGATTGGTATTTTTTACTGTGATTGTAAATATAACGCGTTTTTTATTTTTTAGAAGCAAGTGTTTTCAATCTACCATAAATGAGTACGCAAAAACCTATTGCAATATTTAAATTTCAACGACATTAACGATAAATATCGATAAACTTGAATTATGGAAGGGTTGCAACCCCGTTTACTGATTAAAACATAAATTAGGCGATTTTTCTAGTTTAAAGCTTAAAGTGTTATCATAATTTGGACGTTAATCATTTTTAGAGCTTTAACATTGTTATCGAACGTGTTGTTACGCTTTTGCTTTTATTAATTTGCGAGCTTTTGCAAATTATTGTCTCTCAGGTAGTTTAGACAGGGTTTTTTTTAGAAAATAGTGGTTATCAGTAGAGTATTTATACATAATTTAAATAGCTTTTCCATCCTTGCAACCTATCCTATTTTAAACTTAATAACACAGTAACAAAAAAAGGTTTTTTATTAAGTGAAAAAGTGTTACACATACTTATTTTATATTGCGTTTAAAAACGTTGCGAAATGGTTCATTACAAATAAATACAGACCAGGTTTTTAAGTGGGCACATAAGAAAAATAATAAACAAAGTTCCAAGATTGCCTTAATCGAGTAAAACTTAAGAAATTTAAATGTAAAAGTGAAACATTGGTAATGCGGTTAAATTTAAGTAATAAAACTAGGGGGAAGCAAACTATAAAAGGCACAGTCTGTAAGAAGACATTTACATAACGACGACACTGTCGATATTAACTTTAAACTCGTAGAAATTAAATTAAAATGCGAAAAGTTTGCCAAAGTTTACTCTCGTGTCGCTTTAATTTCTTTGGTGCCGGAAATGGTTCGTAAATCTTTTCCAACAAAAAGGTAATTTGTATTGAAATTGCGGTAGGTATTTACTTTTTGTTGTCCGCCGACAAGCTTATTTTTCTTTAATAATTATACGTTATCGATACTGTCAATTAAAGTATTTAAATGTAGCGCCTAGATTAAGAATTATGAGTGGTTAATATTTGAAGTAAGTATGGTTACGAATTCAAACTAACCAATTAAAACAATGGTTAAATTGTGTTATTGGAAAAGTTGTGTAAAGTTTTTTTAAATTAATTTCTGTTTAAATTTCCATATTACGGTATTTTAAATTTTGTTTTATGTAAAAATTTAATTAAGTCGCTTGTTGTTTTTTTTTTAAATCAATTAAAATTACAACCGAAGAGCGGTTTAAAAATTTCAAATCGGTTTGAGCAGGATGAGAGGAAGATTAATTATGCTTTTTTTTCCGATAGGAATTAGAATTGTTTAGTTAATTAAGGTTTTGAGATAAAAGTCGAGGATGCTCTGAAATCGGAAAATGCAGATGCAGCTGATTGCGTGGGAGGTGCACGAGGAGGTCTTTGCCTACGCGGCTGCGATCGGAAATCAATGTTCATGAGCCATAAAGATGCCCCAAATGGGGCCACGTTCTCCTACATCATTGTTTCCAATGTGCTTTTACGCAAAATAGACGAACTTTTCTTATGGGGGTGGTTTGCTGCTTTTCTTCTTCGTTTATTCTTTAAAGTTTTTTGTGATACGCATGGGGGTTGCTTTTCAAGTTTTTTTTTGTTAGCGAACCTCGCTTTCTAATTTTTTTTAACTTTTTAAAAACGATAAGAAGATAAATTCAAAGTTCTTTAAAACTGTAATAAATTTTTAAATTTTGTTATAAATAATTTATAAAGGTAATTTTTGAAAAAAAAGGCGCGTGTGCTTATGTAAGCGCAATAAAAGTTATACTTTTCGCTCCCAATGAAATTAAATATAACCACGTGTTATGTTGGGTATCTTGCTTTTATGTATAGGTAGACCACTGGTTTCTAAATTATATGTTACTGCGCTTTCTTTAAAAAAATCTAATTTTGGCGACTCCCCACTGTACACCTATACCCGGATTTACACGGTAGATAGGTTCAGGCAAAACCGTGTAAATCAAAAACAAAGCAAAACTTAAATAAATTGATCACTTACATTTAGAAAATAATTTTCTCGAAAAACAGTTTCAATTTTTTTTACAGCATCCTTTCATCAAAAAAATATTACATATCTATTATACATATAAAAGTATGTATCTATATCTAATTTATGTGTATGTATGCAGTATCTACTTTTAATTTAAATTGAAATTAATGGCTAAATTACGCACATTTTATTTATTTTCTATTTACAGTTTTCTGATGAGCTTTAGGAGGATTTTAGATGAATTAAGAAATTTTTTATAAAAACAGATATAGTCCAAAAATTAGTTTTTTAAATTCTAAAGTATTTAAAAAGCTCTATCTGTTGGATATATTTTGAACTATCCATCTTCTGCCACTAGAAGGATTTCTAAATAAAATTATTTAAATGTCTTATCAGATTCCGATTTTCAAAGTTATCCCGAGTAAAATTAAAAAAGTATTTTACCAATTACCTAATTAAGATACGATCAGGACAAGATAAGAATATCTATATAATAAAAAAATTAAAGTGTCTAAATTGTTTTAAGTGTGAAATATATTTATAAGTATTTCTGTTATTTAAAATATTGATACGAATGCATTTGTTTTAAGATCTTAAATGATTTTCTATCTACCATCGGGCAATTTTTCAAATTTATGGTACACACCAACTAGTCAGAAATTGCTATTAAAATATTTTTTTTTATAGTTAATATTGATAATTATAAATTAAAACCGGATTCCAAAGTTATCAACATTGAAAAAAGCATATGCGTCTCGGATGACTTAGGTTACCCATGAAGAGTTCGACAATTCTTTTATATTTGAGGCAAAATAATGGGGTTTTTGATTTGACATTGATTTTAGCTCAAAAAATGTTGATTTTTTGGAAAAACATACTAGAAATTTTTTTTTTATTGTCACTTTTTTCCTTTTGGTTATAACACTTAATTTTATTAGTTTCTATTACTGCCATTATTATTATACATTTTGTTAAACTTTTTTTTATTATTACTTGTTAAAAAAATTACTTTTAATTAACCATATAAGTTTATATATAATGTAGTTATTCATTGTTTTTACAATAGAATTCAAAATGTCAAAATTACTTTCGTAAGGGATAAACGACAGAAGTTTCTAGTCGGGGTATTTTTACAATTTTATATTTTTTTGAAAAAATTATAAAAACTGCAAAAAAATATTCTGACGTTTGCATTAACGCAAATAACATTTTACTATTTAAATCTTTTTTCGGTAACAAATAATTAAAGCAGACGTTTAGATTGGGAATCATTAAAAAAAATTACGTCACCCTTGCGGCAGCTTCAAACGTCGTTTATTAAACACGGTAAAAGTGAGGGGATGACGCTTTTACCCTATAAATTAACCAAAAATCAACTCAACCTTTTCAATAACGACTGAGCGTTACAACAACCCTAATTAGACCAAACGGGCGTCATCGACACGTTAGAAATAAAGAAAAAAGTTACAGTAATCCGACCTTCGTGCAGGGACGTTGCTCAAAAATCAAACTTTCTGGCCGGAGGGGCGATTCACTTCTTTACGCACGACTCTTTGCAACCCCAAAAAGCGAAAGCAACTAAACATTGTCACAAAATAGGCGGGTCCCGCATATTTTATAGCCATCTGTTCATCTGAAGAGAAGACCCTGTTATGGTAACGTCGCGATACATTTTAGGAATTACATCGCTTTGTTGTCATTTCCTATTGTTAAAAATCTCGGATTCATATAATGGATACAACTTTTAAGATACATTCTGGATGGGTGGTCAAGTATTTTGAATGAAAATTGGAAATTATATACGTCGTTTATTCAACTACCTGGACGTCCATTATTTTCCCTATAAAATATTGAACGTAAACACGAGATCAAGTTTAGGGGCGCATATGTTTGCCTTTTTGATTTATTTCCTTATATTAAAAATTATATGCAGTAGTTGAACGTACCTTTTTTACATTTTTTTTATGTGAGTTTCGTCGACTTTTGTCAAATTGAATGGGTATTATTCCAGTTGCTTTTATAACAAGTATTTTAAATTAAATTACATCATAATATATAATTGTTCTTAAGTACCTATAAAAATAGTTGAGAAACGTGTCGGGCCTCCTTAAAGCAAAGATCACAGCTCAACTGCACATTCTTAATGATAAGCAGAACCAATTAAATAATTAAATAAAATCTTAAATAAAATTTTGAATTTATGAAACTAAACTTAGAAAAAACGAAATACGTAACAACACGTGAAGGAAACACAGAAGATCTAGAAATAGAGAAACGTTACAGTTACGGGAACAAACAAATTCAGGTACTTGGGTAATATAATAACTAACCAGGAAACATCAAAGGAAAACTGGACACACATATTACAAAAAGCAATAAACCAAGAATATACAGAGCGATAAGAGAAAGTATTAAGACGTACGGCGCAAAAGGTTGGCCCAGAAATTAAAAAAAAAATTCAAGATCAATAAGGTGGAAATAAAGTGTTGGAGAAAGAATCGCAAAACAACGAGAATTAACCTAATAGTTAATGATTAGATAAGAAAGAAAATTGGAATAGACAAAGATACAATGACCACAAAAAAAATTAAAATGATATGGATACATATATAAGAAAAAATCGTCACAAGAAATGGATTAAAAAAATAACAGAATAAAGCCTCGTAGGAAGACGGAAAAGCAGAAGACCAAAGAGATCGTGGAGGAGCGACTTAGACGAAGCGATGAAGAGTAAAGGCTTAGAACAGAATGGAAACTTAGACTGAGAGAAAGAAGACAGCCTCAGGGTAGAAATTCTTGATACAGTTATAGATAGAAAACAAAATTTAATTAAGTTATCATTTACCGAAAAAATTAAAATGCAATTTTTTTCGAAATTTTTTAGATTTAGGATAGATTGTATATAAACTGTTTAGATTGGTGTCAGATATTACCCGGTTAAGTTTCAGTACCTATTCGCTGCACACCCTATATAGGGAATTGTTCCGTATAACAATTTTTTTTTCAAGATATGACGGCTTTGTTATACCTATAGCAGGTTGACTGTATGTATTTTCTATACATATAAAAATTTCTATACATACAAAAATTATGTTTAAAAATTATAATAAATAATAATAAAAACAAAAAGGGCATAAAGAAAATAAACAAACGTGCAAACTTGTATGTAAATTTAATATCTAAAAATTTTAATAGTAATTAACACACCTACCAAATATTTTAAAAGTATGAATACAATTGTTATCTTATTTAAACGTAAAATTGAGTTGTTTTTCAATTGAAACATGTTACATATCATTTTGTTACTATTTCTTATTATGTAATTTAAATAATAAATATTTTAAAAATGGGAAATCTATGTCAAGATCAGTAAAGAAAAAAAAGGCATTTTATTAATAGTTTAGACTTTTGAGAAAAATGTGTCACTTTCCGCCCAAAGGCGCACAATTGACTTTTTTCTTTGATTATCGACTGCTTTATCAGCGGACCCCTTTTGCTGTAATTGTATAGCTTCGGGCCCCTAATAGAATCTGGTAGGCATCTGTTTTAAAATAATGGTAAAGTTGCGCTGTTCAACGGGTTGAAGACAAATAGAATCGTCATAAAAACGCGCAAATAAACAATTCAATCAGAGTTGTCCGCATACTAAAACTAAAACAAAATGTCTGTCATCAATTTAACTGCGGAAATTATTTATAGATATGTATATCAATTTGACAGAAAATTAAAATTTTTGAAATATTCGTTAACATCTTCAATCATTTAAAATTTTACCTTATCTTTTTGCTTGCCACTTCCCAGACAAAGTTTGTCAACCGGCCCTTTAATGGCCCATTGCTCTGCCAGATATGCTTGTTAATGGGCGAGCAATGGCAATTGTTAACGGCCCATTAACGGCTGGCTGCCGGCATGATAACGTCGGGCCTTCAATGGCACTGGGCTATCGGCCGTTAATGGCAGCCAGCAGCCTCGTATATTTATTTAAACGATTGACACTCGTATGTTGTTTACATTTATACCGATAGCGATAGCGCTCACCTTGTAAATTCACCGAGCGGAGTTAAGAACATTGACATTCACGTACAACTGTTGACTTAGACTGCCGTGTAGGAGTACCGCGGAGTTTATATATGTGTCGTGGTATCTATCGAAATGGCTTCTAGAGTATTCGAGATAAATCTCCTCTACAGAGATATGGCGAATTCAAGGTAACTCAGATAGAAACCTCTAGTTAGTCGTGGCTTAAGAGATATTGAGATATATCCGCTTACTCAATATCTCATGGTCGCATGAGTATCTCGCGCTTGATTAATGTACGTCTATCACGGCTCTACACTCGATCACCGTGCCCGTTACACTGCCCCCTTCTTAGACCCATTTCGTCCCGAAATGTAAACCTCAGGCTGTGTCGATATCGGCAACTTTGTCCTCGGCTATAATGCGAAGTTCGATGGAAGCGGCAACCAACGGCTTCCCCTGTTGTCCCTCGAAAGCTGTGACAGTAGACCAGAATCTCCACGTAGGTGCTCCCAACAAAAACCTCCAACATATTCCAAAAAGTCCTCTTGCCATCTGACTGCGGGTGTAATGCAGTAGTCCGCGTTTTTCTAATGGACAGCGATTTACACAGGATTTGAAAATTTCTCCCTTCGTCGGAGTGTAGTTCCATGGGTACGCCAAATTGAAATAACCATTCCTTCACCAGCACGTCAGCAACACTCATGACCGCTTGATTCGGTACAGCCCATTTGCTGAAGTAGCCCATTACTACAACCGTGTACTTACTTTCCAAGTCGGTCTGGGGAAAAGGGTTATCTACATCCATTGCAATCCCACCGACGTTGTACTGCCGTATTGGAACACCGGGTTCTCTGTCAAGACCATTCACCGCTGCACACTCAGCACATTTGTGGCACCATTCCTTAACATCCTTTTACACCGTATCCAATAGAAACGTTCTCTTACTTTCTCCAGCGTCTTTGCTGCTCCCAGATGCTCTCCCGAAGTTCCACCGTGAACTTCCCCGGGATTTCCCAAAATCCTCCCATTTGGAATTAAGACCTGCCGTCTCTTTTCCTGACCATCTGAGCCCTTAAAGACACGCTTCAGCACGTTTCCATCCAGAATTAAAGAATTCCATTGTGCCCATAACGATTGCACGTCCGGGGAACACTTGGAAACCTTTTCCCAGTCAGGTTTCTGCCCATCCTTCCTCCACCGGATCATCAATCCCAATGCGGGGTCATCTTCTTGATCTTGATTTGACATTCTTTCTTCCATTTTCCCGGTATTTTCCTGAATATCCGTTATCTTTTCCAACATTCTTTCCTCTATTTCTACAGAATGTTCCATTAGTTCCTCCTTTATTCCGTTTGAACTTTTCTGAATATCCTCTATCTTTTCTGTTAAGTGTTCCTTCATTTCTAACATGTCGTTTGCCTTTGTCCCAAAATTTTTCCTAATATCCTCCATTTTTCCTAGGATTCGTTTTTCCATTTTTTTGTAGTGTTCTATTAATTCTTCTTCTATTTCCTTCACTTTTTCTATCACCGCATAAATGTCATTAGGACACTCAAATCTGTACTCTTCTACGTTGTGCCCTTCTTCCATTATTGCTAGTCCTAGGCGTTCCACTAGATCGGCCTTGCGTCCAGAAATATCCAGCTCTCTCTCCTCCAGCTCTTCTTTAAGCTCGCACACTTTAAGGTCTTTTAATAATTTTCCGTAAACCATTTTCTTTTATTTTCACTTTTAATTTAACTCACAAATATTTTGTTAATTTATTTATTTAACACCCGCGAATATTCACAACCCCACACCTGACACCAATTGTAACGGATTTCCCAATCCAAATCCAATTTCCAACGAGAGCAAAAGCGGTTCGTACTCGGGTTGTGAATAATAACACACAGTTGGCCACTTAATTTACAATTACAATTTATTAACACAAATAATAAACAAATTCTTCTTTACCAATAACTTAAACACTAACACTTAATAATTATTTATTTACTAACTAACTAACTTACGGTTCTAATACACTAACTAATTTATTTACACTCGTATATTTATTTAAACGATTGACACTCGTATGTTGTTTACATTTATACCGATAGCGATAGCGCTCACCTTGTAAATTCACCGAGCGGAGTTAAGAACATTGACATTCACGTACAACTGTTGACTTAGACTGCCGTGTAGGAGTACCGCGGAGTTTATATATGTGTCGTGGTATCTATCGAAATGGCTTCTAGAGTATTCGAGATAAATCTCCTCTACAGAGATATGGCGAATTCAAGGTAACTCAGATAGAAACCTCTAGTTAGTCGTGGCTTAAGAGATATTGAGATATATCCGCTTACTCAATATCTCATGGTCGCATGAGTATCTCGCGCTTGATTAATGTACGTCTATCACGGCTCTACACTCGATCACCGTGCCCGTTACAATATAATAACTAACCAGGAAACATCAAAGGAAAACTGGACACACATATTACAAAAAGCAATAAACCAAGAATATACAGAGCGATAAGAGAAAGTATTAAGACGTACGACGCAAAGGGTTGGCCCAGAAATTAAAAAAAAAATTCAAGATCAATAAGGTGGAAATAAAGTGTTGGAGAAAGAATCGCAAAACAACGAGAATTAACCTAATAGTTAATGATTAGATAAGAAAGAAAATTGGAATAGACAAAGATACAATGACCACAAAAAAAATTAAAATGGTATGGATACATATATAAGAAAAAATCGTCACAAGAAATGGATTAAAAAAATAACAGAATAAAGCCTCGTAGGAAGACGGAAAAGCAGAAGACCAAAGAGATCGTGGAGGAGCGACTTACCAGGAGTGTTAGTTGAAGTTTGCCGGTTTTTTCAATAAAGAAAACACTTAATTCTCAAGGGAATCTCAAAAATTTTTTATTCAAAGTATTGACCATTGGATTCTACACATTTTGCCCATCTTTCAGGCCAATCATGGATACCATTCCAAAAAAACTTTTTGTCTTTCGAGACAAACCATTCGACGAGCCATTTTTCGACTTCTTCAAAATTGGGAAAGCGCTGCTCTGCGAGTGAGTGTCCCATCGATGCGAAAAGGTGATAGTCGGACGGGGCGAGGTCTGGAGAGTACGGCGGGTGCGATAATATTTCCCAATTCAATGCTTTTAGAGTGTTCTTCACCACTTTAGCGGTGTGAGACGGTGCGTTGTCATGTTGTAGGATAACTTTCCCATGTCTTCGGGCCCATTCCGGCCGTTTTTCGATCAACGCATGATTCAAATTGATAATTTGTTGTCGGTAGCGATCCGTATTCACCGTCTCACCAGGTTTTAATTACTCGAAGTACACCACACCACACTGGTCCCACCAAACACAGAGCATTGTCTTACGGCCAAAGCGATTTAGCTTTGGAGTCGATGGGCCGGCCTCACCAGGTGAAAGCCATGATTTTTCCGCTTCGGGTTCTCAAAATAAATCCATTTTTCGTCCTCCGTGACAATTCGATGCAGAAAAGATTTCCTTTCGAATCTTTGAAGCAGCATTTCACAAATGGTTTTTCGATTTTCCATTTGTCTATCGTTCAGTTGGTGTGGTATCCATTTTCCATACTTTTGGATCTTTCCCATGGCTTTTAAACGTTGGCAAATTGCTCCTCGGACACATGTAGTGTTTGTGCCAATTTTTGTTGCGATTGGGTTGGATCTTCATCCAATAACGCCTGCAATTCCTCGTCTTCAAACTTTTTCGCTGCACCAGGATGTTCATTGTCTGTTAATTCGAAATCTCCACTTTTAAATTGACGAAACCATGTCTCACATGTTCTAATCACTGGAGCATGTTCACCATAAGTTTCTACCAGCAACCGATGAGCTTCAACTGCTTTTTTCTTTTGATGAAATAAGAAAAGCAACGAATGCCGCAAATGCGAGTTACTTGGAACGAAACTCGACATATTCACTGAGGTAAACAACTATGACGCTATTATTTTGGCGGACTGTAACTTGTATATTTTTTAAGGTTAATGTCAATAGAAAAATATGACATAGATGCCAAATCATAGCAATGTACACATATCTCTAGCAACATCTATGAGTAAAACCGGCAAATTTCAACTAACACTCCTGGTAGACGAAGCGATGAAGAGTAAAGGCTTAGAACAGAATGGAAACTTAGACTGAGAGAAAGAAGACAACCTCAGGGTAGAAATTCTTGATACAGTTATAGATAGAAAACAAAATTTAATTAAGTTATCATTTACCGAAAAAATTAAAATGCATTTTTTTTCGAAATTTTTTAGATTTAGGATAGATTGTATATAAACTGTTTAGATTGGTGTCAGATATTACCGGTTAAGTTTCAGTACCTATTCGCTGCACACCCTATATAGAGAATTGTTCCGTATAACAATTTTTTTTCAAGATATGACGACTTTGTTATACCTATAGCAGGTGAACTGTATGTATTTTCTATACATATAAAAATTTCTATACATACAAAAATTATGTTTAAAAATTATAATAATAATAAAAACAAAAAGGGCATAAAGAAAATAAACAAACGTGCAAACTTGTATGTAAATTTAATATCTAAAAATTTTAATAGTAATTAACATACCTACCAAATATTTTAAAAAGTATGAATACAATTGTTATCTTATTTAAACGTAAAAATTGAGTTGTTTTTCAATTGAAACATGTTACATATCATTTTGTTACTATTTCTTATTATGTAATTTAAATAATAAATATTTTAAAAATGGGAAATCTATGTCAAGATCAGTAAAGAAAAAAAAAGCATTTTATTAAGATTTTAGACTTTTGAGCAAAATGTGTCACTTTCTGCTCAAAGGCGCACAATTGACTTTTTTCTTTGATTATCGACTGCTTTATCAGCGGACCCCTTTTGCTGTAATTGTATAGCTTCGGGCCCCTAATAGAATCTGGTAGGCATCTGTTTTAAAATAATGGTAAAGTTGCGCTGTTCAACGGGTTGAAGACAAATAGAATCGTCATAAAAACGCGCAAATAAACAATTCAATCAGAGTTGTCCGCATACTAAAACTAAAACAAAATGTCTGTCATCAATTTAACTGCGGAAATTATTTATAGATATGTATATCAATTTGACAGAAAATTAAAATTTTTGAAATATTCGTTAACATCTTCAATCATTTAAAATTTTACCTTATCTTTTTGCTTGCCACTTCCCAGACAAAGTTTGTCAACCGGCCCTTTAATGGCCCATTGCTCTGCCAGATATGCTTGTTAATGGGCGAGCAATGGCAATTGTTAACGGCCCATTAACGGCTGGCTGCCGGCATGATAACGTCGGGCCTTCAATGGCACTGGGCTATCGGCCGTTAATGGCAGCCAGCAGAGGCCCGTTAATGGTAATCTTCAATGGCCCATATATGAAAAAAAATTATCATGACATTAATGACAACAAGCAATCAGACAAGTCTACTGAAAAATTATCAACCTTTTATTGGAAATTAGGAACGGGCATTAGAAACAACAGCTTAACATTTATTGTTATTATTTTAACTAGGTATATTATTTAGAATAAATAAAAATTATAAGTATTATTAAAATTGTTAAAATACTTTCATTTTTGTCATAACTAAATTCACTATTATTTCCTTTTTTAAAAATTTTGGATGTATCGTTTTGTTTTTGTTTACTTTATACACTATTTAAACCTATTTACCTACATAATGTACACTATCTACATTATTTACACGTTGTTTCAATTCGCAAATTTTTTTTTTAGCGTTGATATCCTTTAAACATTTTATTTAAGACCTTAATGCTTAAAGCTTACACCAGAAATAACTTTAACGTTGGTAAATCAGCTGATTTTAACTTTATTGCGCATGACCAAGTATCGACTGTTGACCAAATACTACGAATAGCAAAAACGAACGGCTTCTGGTAATTAACCAATATTGGGCCATTACAACTTGCCAATAATGGGCCGTCAGTTAATAGCCAGACATTGGCCAATTAACGGTAGTTTCTCCATTAACGATGACTTTGTATGGGTTATTGGACACTACCATTTCCAAAAGGACCTACTGACCTCATATTAGAAACTAATTATTTAAAATCATTATATTACAATCATAAAATAACAAATAACTTTAAAAAAAAACAATATAAACAACTCTTATATATACAGGGTGACCCGTATATAAATACTACAATTCAATCTGCTATTACATAACTCAAAACTAAAGAAAAATGTTTTTCAAATAAAATAGGCATATCAGCAATATTTTTGAATAATAATAGCATAAACTTCTATTCAAATTTATATACGACTTCAGTATAATAAATATCTTATTAGTTCAAATATTTTATACATTCTTCAATTAGTGTATTAGGGGCCGTTCAAGTATTACGTAACGCAATTTTTGAAGATTTTTGACCTCCCCTCCTCCTCCCCATGTAACGCGCAGTAACGTTTTTCTAAACTCCCCCAACCCTAAACGTTACGTAACACCCAAGTGACCATTTTTACCTAAAAGGCACAATTATGTTGCTCAAAGTACCGAAAAGTTGCTAAAATACTTTTGTTATTGTTACGTAACGCGATGGTCGAACCCTTCCTTCGCCCATGTCACGCATTGTAATGTTTTGCAACCCCCAAATGCGTTACGTAATACTTGAACGGCCCCTTACCGACAATAATAAAAAAAATTTCAAACCCTCAATATTGCCAATTAAGATCGCATTAAAAGGTGTGAAATACGTTTGGCAACAATGCACTAAATCAAAACGCGAATAAAACTGCTAATTTTTGTTTTTGAAAGTGCAAAATGTTTTTACACGGAGAAAAAAATATCGTCAAAATAACCATACGTATCGCTATTTTAGCTATCAGTTGTATAGTCATCTTTCACAGGGATACGCCGTATAGCTAATTTAGCTATCCAGAGTTTTCTTATTGCGGATCGTCAAAGTAACGATACGTATTATTGTTTTAGACCAGTGATTCTCAACCTTTTTTTTTGTTGCGGCACACTTTTAACGATTTCAAAATTTGGCGGCACACAAAGAAAAATATGTTTAAAAATTATTTACTTACCTATAACACGCTGCGTAAAATAGTTATTCAATAATATTAACATAATTATATATCTAAAATTTGGAGGCACACTTTTAGAATTTCGCGGCATTCAAAAGTGCCGCGGCACAGTAGTTGAGAATCACTGTTTCAGATATTCAAAAGATTTTTGTCATGGTGATTTAACGGTTTTGCACGGAAAACAAAATATCGTCAAAATAACCATACGTATCGTTATTTTAGCTATAAAATTGTATGTGACTGTACAGTTACCTACACGACGGAAACTGCACACGTTCACGAGAGTTTTCGTTTGAACGCTTGAATCAAATAAATGAATCCTTATTATAAGTATAATTGGTAGCGCTGTTTTGATCATACTATGAACTGTCAAATTAACTTATAAATGTTATTAAATTAACAAATCGAATCGTTGTTCTGACAATACGTCAATTGAGTATATGTTAGATAGTTATTTTGACGATATTTTTTCTCCGTGTACGGGAAAAACATTAATATGTACAGATGTATCTATTAATTTTGGATCTAAGTAGGTTATAGCTACGTAAATTTAGAACAAGCATTATAAAATTGACAAACTGCTTTGTATGTGTTGAAACTAAATAATTGTTAAGAATTTGATCGAGATTTATGGTAAACCATAATACTCAAACAATAAAATTGTGTGATAAAGCACGTAGTGTACGTTATGACTTTTTTAAATAAGCTTATGAAAATAACTCTGTGTTCCAATTTTTGGTAAAATTAAAATGCATTTTCTTGACAGTTGTAAGATTTCATATAGGCCTTTATTGTTCAGTTTTGTGTCCGGATTAGTTGGTTAAATTTTAGTACTTATTTACGGTTAACCCTGTATAGGGATCCGAACATTATTATTAAAAAAAATATTTAGGGAAAAAATTTGAAATTAATCTTTTAGTCAAACAAGTTATATTCTCTCTTTCTTACACACGGTAGCTCAATTCTAACTTTCTTACTTTCATTCATTCAATACATTTGAAGATTGCAAAAGTACCAAAGTAAATTACAGAAAACTGAAGCAACTGATGGAAAATTTTCTAAATTATCGTATTTCGTTTCGCTGATGGAAATTAAAGTTGCTTTTATTAGATTTTCGTCGAAGTGATAACGAGATGAACCTTTTTAAATTAAATAAGAAAAATGCACCCCATGCGTGTTCCAGTTGAAATCCAGCAATGATATGACCGGTAGCCGGAATATAGGGGTTGGTGCGGGGGTGATTTTGTAGAGAGTTCGGCGCTTTAGAATTCCGCGCCGGTTCTTCTGCTTTTCAGCTTTTGGGTGCTTTCAGTTTGCCGACGACGCCTCAGTTGGGTGGACGTTCGGCCTCCGAAATAGGCATCGCTTTCTGCTTACGACTTTTTTTCGAAAAATACGTCGATATTTAATGCGTGACACTCTGTGCATAAAAAACAATTTGCAACATCAAATCTTCTAATTTTTTGTAAATAATGTTCGTAGTGCTGTGACGTATCAATAATTTTGTAAGAAGAAAAAAAATTCAATAAAAGCCTCGAACGCTTTTAATTTACGACAGACTAATTAAGAAGGGCAATTAAATTAAACGAAAGGGCCGATTAAAAATTTAACAACCTAATTGAGGGAAATTAATTAATTGATAACATCGAAAGGTGCGAGGAACTTAGCTTTTACGTGACGTGTGTTTAGTTTTCATTTGTCAGAGACGTGTTAAAATTTTTCTATAAAACAAAGCTCCTCCAGAATTTAAATTACCGAAATAAATCTTTCGTGCACTAAAATGAACTTTGAAGAGATCTGCGACCCACGTGAAGAAGAAATAAAAGCTAATCAAAAACCCTTTTCAAATCCAAAGGCACAAAAAGGAATATAAACACAAGTAACTCCCCAAAAAAAGTTTTCACAGCTGCTTTCTTCTCAGATGATCCTTTAAACGATCGAGTAGGCCTGGACTGAACTTTGCGTGTGTTGCGTGTTAATTTTTTTGTCGAAGAACACTGTAATTAAATGTTAACATAAATACTAACGGTTTTAGATAATCTTGTGGTTATGGGTGTCGATTGGCGATTAAGCGAACAATTTTTTTGGGAAAATTTCGATTGAAAATTCCATCGTAAAAAACATGTCGAAAGTCTTCTGGTGGGTCGTGAAAATTTTGGCTTCTCTTCAAGTTGTCTTCGGTAAGTTTGTTGTTGTTTTGGGATAGGAAAGGAAGGCGCCCTTGAAATTTGCGAAATTAAATGGAAAGAACAAGGAGAAGGTTGAAAATTAAATTTTCCGAAAGAAAGGGAGAGATGCGAATTTTCTTTGGTTGGTTTTGGAGCGTTGGCAAGTTAATAATTCGATTTTGGGTAAATAATAGGGAGATGATTTTAGGGAAAATTTTAATCAAATATCTTTTAATCACATTTATAATACAAACATATTTCGAATAAGCATGGAAAACGATTTTTTAATGGAATTCTTTAGATTTCGATAACCAAAAATTAGGATGTCGTCAGTTTTATGGCCAGTAAAAAAAGTGGTCGTAAAATTAACGTTAATTTATGTCGGCGATAAAAGCAACAAATGTAATCGATTTTTGAATTAATTGCTTGAGGTTTAATTAAGAGAAAAATTGATTAGAAATGTTATCCATAAATTGTTTATTTCTATCGTCTTTTTACAATAACGCCACTTTTGAAAATAAATTACAAATTTAAAACATAAATAAAAAATACAATTTACAAAATTAAAACTGGCAATTAAAGTCATGAACTGCAAATTTAAAAATAAACAGTTAAATAACAAAGCAGTTGTTCATCGGATTAGATCACTTCTTATTTTAAAGTCGCCTTATGTAATTCCTAGGCAAATATATTTTTTTTCAAAATTCGCAAAAAAAGCACCGCAATCTAAAGAAGCGACATATATGATAGGAAAAAAAACGGGAGCAAAAATAAATGTCAGGCATTCTCATTTTCCCCTCCTCTTCGTTTCTTTGCCGGCGCTCTCGACAGATCAATGTTGAGACGAGGACCAGATGTGCAGGAAAAGCAGAGAGTGCCATGTAATATGTATGATTATCCAAGAAGGCCTGTCATCACTACCATCTGTATATAAGTGTTCCATAAGTCACTGCCTAACTACCTGTGGATGGAGATTGATTAGTCTCCATGACAACTGCTTCTTTTTAGTTGTTCTTTCATTTTTGCAAAGTCGTCTGCGCTTTCCGTCGAATTTTTATTAAATATCAGTATCTTTTGTTTGTTTGAAAAAATGTCGTGACTGTTTTTTTTCTCTCTAAAAGAACTTGATACGATAATAAGTTAATTAACGTTGAAAGCAAATACGTTAAAAGTACTTCGGCGTCGCCCCAGTAATGTCTTGGCTGTCAAGAAACAAGAAGTGCTTGTAAGAAACTCTTTTGTCGGAAATAATGAGGAAATAACTTAACGACATAATTAATTATTGCCTTTAAAGTTTGAAATACTTTTCTTTCGGATTTCCGGCTCGTCGCTTCTGTCTCAGAAAATTACTTTCACGATTTCATAATTAAGTTATTAATTTTTGCGGTTCAAAAATTCTTTGTAAACAACTCAAAATGTATTCGGTATATCGACCGGGTGTTTTTAACTTTTTTAATCTTTGGTGCTTGTTTCGTATGAATTCAGTGTTTTGATTTCAAACGTGAAAACAAATCTGCATAATTTCGTAAATTAATTTATTAAATTGGTGGAAAAAATGGAGCAACGCTTTTCGAAAGGGAGAACAAGTTGGAAATGCCGTTTCTTTAAAGGTTTCCAATTATTTGAATTAATATTCCGTTATTTTAACTTTACACGGAGAAAATAATATCGTCAAAATAACTATCTAATGTATCCTCAAATGCATTCAAAAAAATATGGTTAAAATAACCATACGTATCGCTATTTTAGCTATACGTAGTATAGTCATTTTTCACAGGGATACGCCCTATAGCTAAATTAGCTAATCGAATCGTTGTTCTGACGATACGTTACTTTGATGATCCGCAATAAGGAAACCCTGTATAGCTATATTAGCTATACGGCGCATTCTTGTGAAAGATATACTACGTATACCTAAAATAGAGATAGTATAGTCATTTTAACGATATTTTTTTCTCCTTGTACTATTGAGCTTTGATAATTTTTTGGGAAAAAGAAGCGTTCAAGTATTACGTAACGCAATATTGGGGAGACCATCTTGTTATGCATCATTTTTTTTTAAATAAAAACTTTTTAGTAAAAAGCTAGGTAATTAAAATTTCCCAATTTGGCAACCCTTTTCGTTTATGTATTACGGGAAAATAGTCACTTGGTTGTCACGTAACGTTTAGGGCTGGGGAAGTCTGAAAAACGATACGGCGCGGTACTTGGTGGGGGGGGGGGTCAAAAATCTTCAAAAATTGCGTTACGTAATACTTGAACGCTCCCAAAAAGTTTTTTTGATCACCTTTTATTTATTGCATAGGACACTGCAAAGGAATCCTAAATATATTTGAAATATGTAATATAGTGAACCACGAAATGTGCCATTTAATGGAGCGATAGTGATCGGCGCAAAGAGTAGGTAAAGTAGGTAAAATTCCAATTTGGTAAAAAAATTGTTAAAATTTTTAATTTTTATGTGTTTACTATTCTTTTTCAGTTAAGTATGTAAAAAACACATGTGACGTTTAAATTTTTTGTTTTAAAAAAAAATTAGCGTTCAAAAAAGTCAATATTTGCCTATTTTAGTACAACTTTATTTTTTAGCAAAACTTTTGATACAAGTGATAAGATTAAATTTTGATTATCTCATGGAGCTCGTCGTGTTAGTTCTCTAACTAAAAGTAAGAGTATCCTTTATTAAATTACATTTTAATTTAAATTAAAATTAATTTTCTTGAATGTTGGTAAAGAGAAAATTTTCGCCTAAGAATGGCCACTGACGGAATTAGTATTCTTAAAGATGCTGCAAGAATTAAAAAACTTTACGTTATACACATATCTATTAAAAATTGTACGAAATTATTGTAAAACTTGAACAAGATTAAAATAACGGTTTCGGAAATTTATAAAGATATATCTGATTTTTGGCCCGCTTGCTAGTGTTATTTATATCTCTTTCAGAAAGTATGGATTGAGGTTTTTTCTTTTAGTATAATATCTCTTCTTTGTGGTCATAGTGACTCCTGTTTGAAGACGCTGGATTTAGCATTAAAAGGGTGAATATGGCCGCTAATACAATTAGTATTCTTGCAGATGCTGTAAGCATTAGAAAACTTAAAAACTTACATATGTGAAACCTGGTTAAGTGGGCCCTGGTTAAGTGAAAAACCTCTATTACTGGCAATTTTTATATCTCTTTATCTGAGAATTCGTTTTTGAATTTTTTCAAACCGAAGGGTGTATATTAATGAAATTCATAAAAAGAATAAAAGTGCTACGTATTAGAGTTCGTCAATTTTCTTGTGGGCTATGTCCTTGAAAATATCTGCGCGAAGGTGGAGCTTTAAAGCGAAGGGAAAACAATAGATATGAACTGAAAACATTGTAGGACAACAACATCGTGGTAAATTAGAAATATTTGATATTATATATCTAATAACGCAAGAGTTGACTTAATGATAAAACCCACATATTCATAGTGGATATTTAGTAATAAACTGGGAGTTCCATGTTATAATAAATAAATGTACATAAAGACGACGTTTTAAGGTCCGCTACATTCAAGAAACGAAACAAGAATAATGTTATATTTAGGTTTAGACTGTATGGGCCGATTATAGACCAGTTTTCGTCGTTTGCACATGCATGACTCTTTGCCCAAGAGAAATTCGACAGGCTCTACATACATACAAATTTTATTGAACATGTTCACTTCTATAACTAATAAAAAAGGTCCATTTAGACCTCTCTTTAAATGGAACAACTATTATTCTAAAACTGGCCCTTTTGGGAAACTGAGTAAATGGAAAACCTCTTTAAGCGAGCAAAATTGCTAGATACCTTAAGATCCCAGTTACCCAGGTTTCACTGTAATATGACATTATTCTGAAATTTTAATTAAATTAACGCAACGGCTCCTAATTATATATAAAAATACATGATTTTTGGTAATTGTTGAGGGTGTCTGATGTCATCCCTTCAAAAGTTCTATTTACAAAGATTTTGTTATAATTTAAATTAAAATTCTTTGTTTTTCATATATTTTTTTAAATTAATAAGTAAACTATTGGGTATATACTTACTTCTATAAAAAATGTTGGAAAGATTATAATTTAAACATAGAAAAAAAAAGTGTTTTATTTTCAACAGAAATACGTAATTAATACGAGACGCAAAATGAAAGAGATATTTTGTACATATTAAACTGAACGATGATTCAATCGTTAACGTTTATAATGATTAAGTTATATGAAATTAAACGCAAATAATTTATTAATAATTTAGATTTTATGTATGCCCATGCAACCAGGTATCCTGATGATATGGTTCGATAGATTTGTTATAGTGAATAATTAATTTGGTGTTGTTTTTTAAATATCACATAAAATAGAAATAACTGAAAAATAGTAGTAATTCATTTTCAAGATACGTCTTTAATTCCTATAGCAATATTGTGAAATAAGAACATTGAATCCATTTAGCACCGTTTTTTTTCTGATATGATGGTTAAATAATGCCAGTCAAAAATGTACACAAACCATCTGAAAATAAAAATAGGCAATTTTCAATATTTTAAGTTGAGCTTTGTAAAAAAGAATGCCGTAAACACGAAAACGTTTAATTCCAAAAAAAAATTATAAATCTCTTAGATCAAATCGGTAGATGAAAAAAACGAATAAAATTAAACAGATTAAAAGGAATAAACCTATATACACAGGGTGTTCTTAAAACTGAAGAAGAAAAGTAAACTAACGTCGGAATCGTCGGAAAAATCTTTGACGTATCGCAAATTGGTTTTTTCGCAAACACAAAGAAAACGAAAAAAGTTCATTCCTGACTCCTTTACAAATCGCATATTGAACAAATTACATTTTCAACACTAACAACTAAACTCTCTTCGATATAAAACGCAAGATTGATGATACTGGAAGTTCGTTCAGCGTTAACATCAATTCTTATCGATCTTCCAAAGTCCATGGCACCGTTTTTAAAACCAAATCCTAAAGACACGCGAATGCAATCACGTAAAGCAATAACTTACGTAAATAAACCCTCTTATTTTTTTTTCTGAAAACGTTTTCAGGGTTTTTATTACTTAAATAAGTTTATAATTTTATTGAGTTGCCAGTTTGTTTAAACACTCGGCTAATAAATGTTTGATTAAAAAGCTTAATAATTTTGAAATCGCTTCATTAGAAGCCAAAGCTCGGATGTGAAGGTAATTCCCCAAAGAGTGAGGTTAGGTTAAGTTTAGCTTTGTCTCGTCCTTTTATTATTAATACGTCCAGAAGTGTCCTGTGACGTTAAAGGATCCCTGAATATGTTATGCGAGCAAATTCTACGATAATGAATGTTGTTACAACCCTTTCTCAGCTTCTCCATTGTACTTCTTAATGCAGACACTTAAGCAAAGTGCTTACCACCATTCTCACAGTATTCGAACTAAGAAATTCTATTTCTCTTCGGATTAAGAATTACTCTGATCCCATTTTATGAATGCCAAATAGCTTTGAGGTTCTAAGCTAATTTAATTTTGAAAATTAAAAATGAAAGTTCAGAAATATATAAAGTAATGTAAAAATTCTTTATTGACTTAGCTCGGCCGTTTTATTCGTAAATATCTCAACTTTATTCAATTTATTTCTTTGTTATAAAAGTTTAGCCCTTAGCGAGTTATTTAAAATGCATACAAATCCGACGTTTGCTAAAATATGTACGAATTTCGTATTTTCCCCGTATTTTCGTCGTACTGTGTGTTTTTGTTTGCGTTTGCCTTCCCTTTCTCTCTTATTTTATTATATATTTTTTTAATGTTTTTCCCTAGGGTTTTGGGGAACGATTTAGTATTCAGCGTACTCTTCATTTAGTATCTTTCGTCGCGTTTTATTTTTATTAAATGAAAAGAGAGGGCGAGGTTGTTTATGCGAGAGGAAAATTGTGTACACATGAAAACAGTCCGGTAATCAATTACAGGCAAAGATATCAACTCGAAAATGTTTTAAAACTGATAGCAATTCGGTGGATGTGTTAGTGGATTAATGTTTTGCCTCCCGGACATTCGTACGATAACCTCCCTTCATGTTTCGAAGGGCGCTTGGACGGTAAAATGTTTATGCGAACTGACGAGGACGAATAATAGATACCAAATTATATGTAAACGGTTTTAAGCTCGCAATTTCACTCGTTTTTGATTTACATGTAACACGTTACCGGTTTTCATCGTTTCCTTTCTGATATTTAGGACTGCTTTATTATCCATGATTAATTTACTTACAGATTTATTGATTAATAATTACAATGCGATCTGAAACATTTATTTTCATCGGTGTTAAAATTATAATTCGTTGGGATATTGTACATGTTTTACTGAGTGAAAAATAATGTAATAGTATTTTTATGTGCGATTCCAACAAACACTTCTACATAAATAATGGCAAAAGTATGTAATTGAAAAGATAACTAATTATTTAAAAGAGATAACGCGTTACAATTGCAAAATTATTTTTATTTCAAATTCATGTTGAAATTTGTATTTGACAAAAAATATGACAAAACGTGCATTATAACGCGATAGATTAATTTAATCGAACGCGAGAGATTAATGTAAGCGAATGCGATACATTAATCTTAATATGCTCCCGAGAAACTTCTATCTTACATTACCTTGAATAACGAATAAGAACAATCTACATTTTTCTAGAAGCTCTGATAACTGATACCGCGATACACATATAAGCGTAGTCTAAGTCTAACTTTAGTCTTGTTCAGTTCAATGCTCTACCATCAGCTGGTCCTCGGTAAAACGCAATGGTCAAAATCAAAGGACACGTTTTAAATGCCATTTATTCAAAAAATATGAGACATACAAAAAAGTAAAAATAAGGTTATAAATAGATAGTTTTAAAAAGAATATATGAACGGATATTTCTGATTATGTAACCCAGGCATACAGCCATTTGTGTGAAAATGAGCTTCGTTCAAAAAGAAAATCTTCTCAAAGCTTATCTCTGATTTTGTTTTGGCGAGCATTGCGTTGGCAAATCTTCTCTCCGCTTCTTGTTGACATCAGTCAGTGGTGTAACAACTGGAATTTTATATGGGAATACGTGTAGATCCTTACGCAAAGTTTGATGCCATGATTCCCATTTTAGCACAAAAATACGCTGTTTAATTGAATATTTTGACATTTTTACAACTATTTTGATTGCTATTCTGACTGATGTAAACAAAATTTCTGGGGGTCAACTATGTGTTACTAAAATATTTTCCTTTTACCTTAACTTTTCACTATAGAAAATTGCATTTGGAATGTGTCTGTTGATTTTAGAACACCCTGTACATATATAAGGGTTTTCAGACTCTTTAGCACCCAACGAGTCATCTCGGAAGAGTTCATCTCAGACGTTTTATATAGTGGACGTTTTTTCCTCGGCCGATTCATTCAAACAAATATTAAATTAAATGATTGTAAAGAATTATTTTATTATTATAGTCCTTTACGTTATTGTATGAAATAACGCTGCTACTGAGATAATAGTTTGATGATTTTTAATAAAAAATATACTGGAATAAACCGGCCGTAGGGGAAACGTTCACTGGATAAAACGACCTAGAACCCCTATATTAGACGTTCACCAGTGATTCTCTTTGGAGAGCCGCAAAAGGTTTTTAGAAGGGCCGTAAAAATTGTATTAAAATTTTTGAAAATAAAACAGCAGTATTTTCAAACAAAAATTAGTGATTAACGTTACTTCAAAGTAGAGAAAGACCGGAAAAATATTTTAGAAGGGTAGCGAGTACAAAAAGATAAAGAACCATTGATCTACATCAGGGATGAGCTATGTGCTGCCCGGTTCACTCTTTCGTGTGGCCCGTCAAAGCTTCACTTTTTAACTTTTCAAATATACTATAGGTTTGTGACTGATTGTAATAAAAAAAAAATGGGGAGGATATTTATTTCTTGTATTCGCGTTGTGCAAAGTTTTTGAATCTGTAGTTGATCTGTTGTAAATCAAAGTTGCTCATTTTTTGCTTTCGATTTAATAAAACATTAATAAGTTTATTTCTAAATTGATCTTTGGGGTTAAAAATTATTATCATCATATAAGTAAATGGTCAAATGGTGCTTTTATTTTTATAAAAAAATGGCTAAACCAAAACCAAAGTCTGTAATAATATTCAAGTTGAGGCATACATACTTATATGCTGAATGTCTCCAATAAAGTTTGTACAAAACACTATGAGAAATTTTTAAAGTCAAATTACCTTCCATTAAAAAGTTCGTTAAGATGGTACCGAACGTAAGAACTTTAAAAATATTAATTTTTTGAATTAATAAGGCCTTATTTTTATCAATAAAAATTATATTTGAAAAAATAGTATACCTATATGGATGTACTAAAAAGAATTGTTTTCATATGTTTATATTTTGCTCGTGGGTGCTACGTAAGTAATCAAAAGTTGTATGTGAATACAAATAAGCTCATATTTTCTTAACGGTTTGGTCAACATCATTAATTTTATTTTTCTATAGTGGTTTCATTTTTAATATATTTTGCCTTATATTTGAGTTTGTTTTATACCATAAAAATTGTTTTGCAGTGCTAGATCGGAATGTGACACTTTCAGCTCGAATGTGCACACTCGGTTTTAAGCGTGATTCACAGTAATTCATTTATTTTCATACAAGAGTAACTCCGAGCAACTTTAGTTGTCTGCCAACATTTTACAATCAACACACCAACTTCAAAAAAATAGCTCGTTTCTGATCTAGACCATTTAGTTAAAGCATTAATTAAGCCCTAAATAACTAGTTGTACATGTCTTTATATTTTTAGTTTCACATGAATCAGTTTTGAATTAATCCAAATGTGACAGAAGCAACTACATATGCACTCATCAAAATATCCTATTTTTTGCCGATTTTAAACAGCTTCTAATAAAATATTTTATTATTAGGTTTTTAAGAAATTTAAAAACAAATATTTTTTTCTGGAAGCCGAATTTTATCTGTGGAGAAAAGTAATAGTTTCTTTGTGACCGATACTACAATTGATGATTTATAGCCATTTATCTAAAAAAAATTCAGAGGAAACGGCTGTTGTCTATTATTAACAGTTACCAGACTGCTGTACTTTGGCCTGATATGGTTTCATATCATTGTGAGAAAATTGATGTAGCATAGTACGAAACCAATAGAATTCTAAAATTATGTAATCCTCCCAACTGTCCAGAATTGTGCACGATAGAAACGTACTGAACAATTGTGAGGCAGAACTTAAAAAAGATTAATGGAGAGACCTTAAAGATCTTTTAAAGTTTACAAAAGAATGTATTTCTGTGGCAAACCAGGTTTCAAAAGCCATTGTACAAAATTTAACAGTTATAATTAAATTTATTAACATTATTAGAAAAATAGGTAGCTGACGGTATGATCTTCAGTTATAAAAATGAGACAATGCTTTGAACCGTTATCTTCATCATTCCAGTTTTTGTTCTGCCAAATATACCAGTTTTTTTGGTTTTAATGTTTAATGGCGAGTTTAAATGCAGTAGAAACCGCTTATAACGACATCGATTAGGACAGCGTACCGCTTATAATAACCAAATCTAAATCATTTGATTGGTTTTCTACCTTTTCTTGTATAAAAAAATCGTATAGTACAAGACACTCAAATCGTTTATAACGACGAAACCGGATTCTAGGACATAATTTTCGGGGATTTGATTTGAAATATTGGATATTACGACGTGTAGGCTTTTGATTATTGCTACGCATTTTACATAGCCGATAATTGAGACAATCACAAAAAGAACATTCCATACCTGAAAGTGAAAACGTTGGTTTGCTTGACAATTACAATGGCATCACGGCGGAGTTTAAGTGTGAATCAAAATTTTCATCGAATTAACTGCAGTCCGATAAATAAACCAATTTTGTGGCAAAAGACTAAAATAATGACAAAATAATCAGTTGATTTAGATTGTTTTGTACATGTCAAGTCAATAAACCGTATAATTATGCAAGCAAGGTTCAACTTTTTATTTTTGTTTAAAACCTTATACAACGACGATTGGTTATAACGAACAAATGTGATCAGTTCCTTCATCGTCGCTATAAGTGGTTTTTACTGTATGTTTTATGTTATTAATAGAAAGAGAGAGAGAAAGAAAATAGATCGAAATATTTTTTCGGTTTACATCCGGTTTTCGTTCCGGCAATAATAACTGTTTTTTCGGTTCAGTTCCCTGAAATAAACTGATCTACTTAAACTGCTTTTATAAGACTTGGTTCAACAGTAGATTTAAGATTTAAGAAAATCAAGAGATGATAAAATATCGAATTTTTTTAAGGATAAAGATAAAACGATTTAGACAAATATTTTAAAGACGAAGTAATTGGCTACAAAAAATTCAAATATTTACATCTCCATGCAAACAAAGAATTGGATAAGTGCAAACCTGTCGCATATGTACTGTGTGGTGGCTATCAAAACGCCAGAAGAAGATTAAATTATTATTTTTACGGTAAAAAACCAATACAGAAACAATTATAAACCAAGGAGGATTTTATTATCTGATATTGAAAAAATATATTTTGCTGAAAGGGGCCAACCCACACGCTTTACAATATTGTGTTTAGTACGCCAACTTACATTGTAATTTGGTTGTGTAGCACTTGCAATATTACAAATTTTGTGCGTTTGGGTTCTTCTGGAAAATTGCGTTCAAATATAGTTCTAAATTAGTTATCAAAGCTAAGAGAAACAACAGATTGTAACAATGATAATTTGACCCACAGTTTTTCAACCACATAATTTTTTTTATAAATAGCTAGGTATAAGCGTTATTAGATTTTCCTTCGTATTAATAGTGACGTAATGATGACTAACTATTATCAAATTACGGAAACACGAAATGAGGGTGAATATAAACACTTTTTTTACATAACTGACTAATTTTACAAGGGCAATTTTCTGCAAATCATGTAACGCTCATAAAATACACAGATGTATCTAATTTTTATAGGTCAAAGAGTACAATTAGGTGTAGAAGAGCGATGTTTAAAGGTCAAAACTGAACTTTTATATAGATAAAAAGCGATCGATTTCGCAGTAATAAAATATTGTGTTTAAAATATAGTTAAAACAAATCCTTTGAACAATAGAAAATTTTGCATAAAACTTTAGCAAACTATCGTCTTTTTATTTAACGTTTTAATGATATTTATTGAATTGTATAATGAAATTGGTATCATTAACATTTTGATAAAGTTTTAAGAAATAATGGCGTAACTATTTAATATATTTTTTATTAGTGAAAAACAATTAAGAAAACCTGCATCCGAAGAATTATATTGTAAGTATGTATTAGTCAAAAATGAACTATCATATAGCGTTGGTGGTCCATAACGGCAATTCTCATATTGTGAGGGAGCGGAAACTTTACAGAAAGCCTTCGAATAAAATGAATATTTTTTTTACATTTACTTATTTAGTAGTACTGAACTATTTATCATAAACATGGTGTCCCAGTACTAATAGACGCCATTGATACATCTCACAGAAAATAAATTTCTGAGACGAAAAGTCCTTTGTCATTTTTTGATCAGACCCATAGATAATTAGTTATTAATAAAAATAGGAGGCTAATCAGGTGCGCGTTATAGCAGCAAGAAGAAAGAGGGGGAAAGTGAGAGGTGACTGCAAGAGTGAGATGAAGGCGGGACAGCAGCAGACTCGCTCGCACGGCAGTCTACGGGAGTAAACACGGTCACTATTTCGGGGATTCAACACTCAGGTGCCTCTTCATTAAAATTAATTATTAAATTAATTTCTGGAATTTTTGGAGAGTCGAGCACATAAAAGTTAATGCTTGGACTTTTCGTCCGGTTGTTAAACTGCTATTATATCAAATATGCTTGGGTCATCAAAACAGCTTTCATCTCAATTTCTTGTGAGATGTATCAATGGCGTCTATTAGTACTGGGACACGGTGTATACTATACTCTTATAGTCGCTGAGCACGGAGGGGAGAGAGGAAGGATTATCAAAAGTAAAAAATAGAGAGCTTGAAAAACAACATTTTGTGAACCACTGGCCTAGAAATTGTATTGGATAACTTATCAACGTAGATTTCAGATTATGCCAGATAGTCATCATATTCAATTTACTTCATACACAGCAATGTCAATGTATAACGAACCCGCTTAATACGAAGTCTCGTTTATAACGAACTAATCTACAGAGTACAAACTAAAATATCATAAAACGTGTGTTGGTTTTTTTACAAATACCGAACCCGTTTATAACGAACTTTCGGATAAAAAACCTTAATTTCCGTTATAATCGCAAAAGTTTTCGGTTATAACAAACTTAGAACGACATTTTACCGATTAATCGGGAATTTCTCGGCTGCGTGTGTGTAGAATGACCAGTACCAGACGCGTGCTGCCATTGCTACTCAGTTATTTGATGTGTTAAAAAAGGACAATCATGAGTGATGCTATTTCAAATAAAACACGTAAAGCTCTTTAAATAGTAAATATGACATCGTTAAAATATTGCAACGCACTATGAAACGAAGTTACGTTTGTTCGGAAATGGGATTAAGTAGGGGGAAAGTGGCATGAAACAGCCAGTTTTAAAAAAAGGGATAAATAATATAGAAGGACATAAATAAATCAATTTTTTTTTTAAATCTGTAATTGTTCATTCATTTATGTACGTAATGTCATAAAACATTTTTCAAAATTAACGATATTTTTCGACTTCTAATCATTTATAAAAAAAATAAAATTTGGCTTTTTCATAACCTATAGGTATTGAAACAGCCAACCCAATTTTTTTTTGAAAAAGCCATGTTCTTATTACAAGATTAAAACTGCACATTAACGAAGATATTATTTAATAATAAACTTAAGCTATAATTTTAGATCTTATATAATTATAAAACGTTTTAAATAACGCAAACTCTCAATAAAATATTTACTTACATAAATCTAAGAAACTGTCAAAACCACTCTTGATTGCTGTTACTACAATTATTATTGCATTTTATGGAATTAAAAGGTGGCTGTTTCATTACACTGCAGTCCGGCTATTTCAAAACATATTCTCTCAAGAAACAAAATCTCGAAAATTACTATGAAATCAAAGATTAGTCTACAAAATATATACACGGAGAAAAAAATATCGTTATAACAACTATCTAACGTAACCTCAAAGCACCTATTAATGATATCCTTATAATAACTATCCGTATCCCTATTAGAGCTATCCGTAGTATAGTTATTTTTCACAGGGATACGCCCTATTGCTAAATTAGCCAATCGAATCGTTGTTCTGACGAAATGTCACTTTGAATATCCCACAATAAGGAACTTCTGGATAGCTAAATTAGCTATACGGCGTATCCCTGTGAAAGATATACTACGTATAGCTATAATAGCGACACGGATAGTTCTTATAAGGGTATTTTTTTCTCCGTGTACGTTATTAGAAGGCCTAATATATCTATAAAATTATAGTGTAATCATATTATTATTAGTTTTGTACGTATAGGCGTTAGAAAACAAATAAACTGAACTCAAAACCTTACTTTTTGACGACAAAATCTTCAATACGTCGTATCGGCGCCGTTTATTGACGGTGAACGGTCAAATTTTTGTGGGGGATATCTGGCTAGTGTTGCTATCTTACAATAATAATACATAAACGATTCGTATGAAAACTACCGCGTAATTGATAATGGCTGTTTCAAAACTTGGCTGTTTCATGCCACTTTCCCCCTAAGTCAACGTTGAATACTGCACAACAACATGTGTAACAATTGATACCAAGTTCACGAAGTACTCCACAAGGTGTACATGGACGAGCCGAAGTAGAACTACATATTAATGATATTCGTTTTTAAAATTAAAACATGTAAGTATGTATGTAGGCATTTATTAATAAAAGTAATGTATTTCTGAAACTTATCGTTTATTGCAAACTTTGCTTATAGCGAACCGTTTTTGTCGGTGCTTTGAAGTTCGTTATAAGCGCACATTACTGTAATTTTTCGATTCAAATCCAAAATATATATATATATGTTATAGTTAATGTGACCATCGTCCCGTTTTGAATGGGACTGTTACGTTTTCAGATTATCTGTCCTATTGTCCCCAAGTAATATTTTGGGACACCAAAATGTCCTGTTTTTAAAAAATTGTCTATTTACAATATAGAATATTAAGAAATCCTAAAAGAATTTCATTTTTACCACCATGATAACCTATCAAAAGGTATAAAATCTTTATCAACCATAAAATAAATCTAAAATTTGACTTTTAATTTTTTTAATTAAAGAGTGGAAGATTAATGTAGGTAAATCGAATAAATACGATGAAGTGCACATTCGAGCGAAAAGTGGCACATTTCCGAGCGAGGGAAGCAAATGAAGCGCGACGCGGAGCGGCGCGCTTCATTTTCCCGAGATCGGAATGTGCCACTTTGAGCTCCAATGTGCACACTCGGTTTTAAGCACGATTACCAAGCTTCCCGGTTTAACAGGAAAAAAATTGGTCACGTTAGTGTTGATTAATTGAACAACGAAGCTTCTGTATTGTTGGGTTACGTTGCAAATTTGGTTTGTTTATACTCACTGCGCAGGCTTCGTAAATGTAGAAGCTTTTTTTCTACCAAAGCAAACACATTTACTAAAACCATGTCGTTAGTATATACTTTGACTGAAATTAACGCTTTGACTCTAACATATACATAATTTTTTGGTATTTCACGAACTCTTAATTATTTCCAAATATAGCTTAAGCCATCATTTTCCAAATAATAGTAAAAGTCTAATAAATCTTGAATAGAAGAATATTGCTTGTCAAATTAACTAATAGGTGGAAAGCCATAGCAACCCTTATTATCCTCATCTTTGTTACTGGCGACTTAACGTCGACGACTTGATTTTCAATGTATGTCTGAATAGTCAATTTTATATGCAATTTGCCCTCCAAGTGGTTCAATTTTACATAAACATCGCCAAAGTGAACATCCAATTATTGTGAATTGAAATTTCGTGTACAAATTACGGCTGCAACGACAACTAAATTTTCCGGAACGATGATCACGGTTTTCCTCGAAATTAAAATATTAAAAAAAGCATCTAAACGAATATTTCAAAAAGAAACTTTGACGTTTCCATTTCAAAGAACCCGTAAAAAAGCACGACTATTTATTAGATTAAAAAGTAAACTCATCTATTTAGCTAATAAAACAACTTATTTTTAAGAGCACTTAAAATTCCTGCGATTTTTCTGCGAAATTACTTTTTTCCTGCATGCGAAAAGTTTTTATAAAAATATATCTGTAGATGCCAATTATTTATAAATAAAAAAAATACAACCGAAGAGTTGGTTTTGCGTGATATATTTAATTATTCGATTTCGGTATTTGAATTATTGAATAGATAAAGTACGATAGATGATCTCTTTGATGTAAACGAGTAGGATAGATATACTTTGAAGTTGCCGCTTTTAATCATTTAATGGCACATCGTCCTGCACTCGCAATCAAGTCCTTTCCATCCTGGTGTTGACACACGAAGGATAAAAGGTTTGATAGCGATGCTCTCCAACGATTTTCCATACATTTTACTTTCGCTTTCTAATTATTTCGTGTTTTAAAATTTTTTTAATTACGTTTCGTTGTACGCGAGCCAATTTTTTTATAAAAAGAAGTCTGTTTTGATAATTAATTCATGTTATATTTTCGAACAAAAGTTTTTAAAGTATGTAAAACATGCGTACCTAGGTACAATGTATATAAAATCTATATCTGTCACTTTAGACCAGTGTGTTCATACTTTTTTATAACATGTCCCATCCAAACCTTCAAAATTTTCACATATCACATACAACATATTGGCTGATAAGTTCCCGGTCTAATGAAGAAACACAACTTTTTGGACAAATTCTATTTTATTCATCAAAATGATCTCCTTCAGGAGCGATACAATCATTCAGCGGTTCTCTAACATTTCGATACCTTTCTTGAAGAACGATTTATCTTTGGCCTCACAATAGGCATTTGTTTCTGCGAACACCTCGTCATTCGAACCAAATCTTTTTCCGGCGTTCATTTTTGGAGGTCTGCGAACAGGTAGAAGTCGCTGTTGGCCAAATCTGGAGAATAGGGTGGGTGCGGAAGCAATTCCAAGTGTAATTCGTGCAATTTTGCCATCGTAGTCAAAGACTTGTGACACGGTGCATTGTCTTGGTGAAAAATCCCTTTTCTTCTGTGCATTGGGGCAGTTTCTTTGAAATTTCTTTCTTCAAACGGTCCAGTTGGGCCAAGTAGCGGTCGCTATTGACTGTCTTTTTTCAAGGTAGTTGATAAACAAAATACCATACGCATTCCAAAATACAGACGCCATTACCTTGCCAGCACTCTATTGCGCTTTTGGGCACTTTGGACAAGGTTTACCGGTTGCTGTCCACTCAGCTGACTGCCGATTTGCCTCTGGCGTGTAATGGTGGATCCAAGTTTCGTCCATCGTTACGTATCCACGCAATAAATCTTTTTTATTTTGCCGAAACAGTTTCAAACAGCGCTCGGAAGCATCAACTCGTTGTTGTTTTTGGTCTACTGTTAACACACGCGGCACCCACTTCAAAACCAGCTTTCTCATAGACAAATGTGCATGAAAAATAAAACCTACACGTTTCTTTGATATACCTAAGGTTTGTTCCAACAAAAATTCAGGATCGTTCAGAACTTTACTAAATTTGCCCAAAACGATTTTGCCGTTTCAACAAGTCGACCTAAGAATTTAGAACTTATAGTGCAGTGTCCCAAGAACAAGAGAATTGCGTTCCGAACCGTTCTAAAAGTTCTAAGATTTTACCAGAACTTTTAATTCTAAATCAGTTTGACGTGTTATCTAACCACACTTATTTATTTTATTTGTTAGTAATGTAAGAAGATAGTGATCTTTCTAAATTGTCAGAATTTTTAGGCAGTAGTGACGATGATGTTACTAAATCCAAAAGTTAGATTTGCTCTAGTATTGTGCTTCTTTTTACTACACATTATGTTTATCTTTACTATCAGTTGTAGTTGGGGGCACCACATAACTCGATTTAAGGTTTTATTATAATATTGCATCATAACGAATTTCAATAAATTATAATTTAAATTATAACTTAAAAATCGTAGATTCTATTATTTAATACATCTGTCTGTCATCGTACGTTTTAGAACAGGGGTCTCCAACCTACGGCCCGCGGTTCAAATCCGGCCCGCAAGTGTCATCAATCCGGCCCGCGACAGACAATAGCTTGTTGTTATTGTTAACTCGGTTTTATTTACTTGCATTTACAAGCATGATTTGCAAAAAATTTAATTAAAGCAAAATAACTAACAAATAATTGAAATGAATTTTAACATTGTAAAACTAGTTTAGAAATTATAGATAATGGCGGGAAAATTAAAACGGTTTTAGCCATCGGAACTTACTGGAGTAACTAGTGTTGGCCCTAAGGCTAGAAACTTTGGAGACCTCTGTTTTAGAACATTAGTTTACTACAGTTGCATTAAATTGAACCACAGAAAAGTCAACACTGCCACACGTTTTGGTAACTTTTACTTGTTCACTGTAGTAGGCTCTATTACAATGTTGTAGTCAAGGTAACTGCAAATTGATATTGTTTTATTTTTACACCAACCTGTGGAAAACTCATCTAAATTTGTTGTAGCAACTAGAATTTATTTTCCGTGGACATAATAAATCATAATGGTCGCTGGTCGAATAATGGTTTGAGAACGACTGATCTAAAATAATTAATTAATATTATAGAAATGTTTATTTCTACATTATCGTATCATATTATCACTAATGACCAAATTTCTGATTTTTGCCGTATTTGACTAAATATTCTTCTGATCCTTGCCATAAGATATTGATTAGATGTCTACAAGGACGTGTAAGTTAAGGATACGATGTTATTAAAATATTATAATTAATAAACGCGCCAACTTTTTCCAAACGAAAACCTATTAGTAGATTTACTACGAGAACCAAAGCAATTACAATGTTTTTACTAAACAGATTAAAATAATTATCTCGAATTTGTGTATTTAAAAAAATTTTTATGTGAAAAAAAAGCGTAAGCCTGATGCATGTAAGAACATAAAAGAGACCCTCTCGTTTCAGTAAATAAGCTTAAAAGATTACCGAGGAAGAAAATTAAATAACAACAACACACCGACATTAATAACACTTAAAAATAATAAAGACCAAGTTTTTCAATGTTCGATCCACTCAAAAATCGTTTATCCTCCTGCATCCCGCTGTGTCGGATTAAGATCCGAAGCGATGAAACTGTAGAGGGTTAAAAAACAAGTAGGGGTTTTTGTGGACCACCTGGGGTTTCACCTGGACACGTGCCTCGCCCCGGAAGTTGCTTTACAATTGCTTGACCCGCTCCGAAGATCACCAAACTCGATTAGGCATTCAAACATTCTTTTTTATATTTCACCTCCATGCAAATTTCTATTCTAGGTCAGAATTAAAGGAAAATATGTAGATTTCGTTTTTCGAATAAAGGGGTTAAATGCTGACAAGACGAATGTCGCAAAAAAGCTTCATTCGGCTGCCAATTTAAAATGTTTAGCCCCTTTTTTTTGTTAAGCTTTTCTCATTTTTTCTAAACAAAGTGTACAAAGAGAGTCCATTATTAAAGTGTGAAAAATGTCAGAGAAAATTCCGAAACGAAACACGAAACGATGGTAGATGGAAAGCACGCAATGATCACAGACTTGCACCCATTTATAACCTTAATTACCGGGCATTAGCCGGCAGCAGTTTTAGGGTTAATCGTTGCGGTCGCTGGTAATTGTAATTTTTGGCTGTAAGCACGCCAAACGCCAGATGAGCTCTTCATTTTTCCTTCTTCCAGCTCCGAAACTACCTTCTCAATTCCTCTGTTTTTCTACGATTCCGAAACAACACGTTTCTCAAAATGGCAGTAAAATTTATCATTTCGCTTGTTTAAAATTCGTAATGGACAGCCGTCGAAAAAACGATAACTCATAATTAAGAACGACCTATAGTTTATGATTAACGGGAAAGGTGCACCGTGTGCAGTTTGTCATCAAACGCAATTATCTATGCAGTCGCAATGTCAACCGGACACAGAATTCCTCTCATCTACTAATTGACGATTTCTAATTGGAATAATACGTTGTATGCGGTCTCTGGTTATACATAGTTGGGTTTGGTATTATGCACGTGATTTGTTGCTCGGTTTTCCTTCTATTGTCCTGCGACAAGGTAACTTACAATACAGGCGATAATGTCTGGTTATGTTCTCGTTTCAATCTGGTCATTCATTTCTGTCTCACCATCTTCCCCTTTTTCCTCCTGTTTATCTAATTGATTGAGTTGATAATCTCTTGCTGAAAAAAACGATGCGTGCACACATGTACGCGCGTTAGAAGTTATACTTCTTCGGCGTAACTAAATTCAATATAACCACGTGTAAAATTAATATAAATAAATTCAATAAATACCAGGATGTGCGCATTCGAGCGAAAAGAGGCACATTTCCGAGCGAGGGAAGCAAATGAAGCGCGACGCGGAGCGGCGCGCTTCATTTTCCCGAGATCGGAATGTGCCACTTTCAGCTCGAATGTGCACAATCGGTTTTAACCGTGCTTATAGCGAACCGTTTTTGTCGGTCCCTTGAAGTTCGTTATAAGCGCACATTACTGTAATTTTTCGATTCAAATCCAAAAAATGTATTTATATATGTTATAGTTAATGGGTCATTCCATATGAAATCAACAAATTTGAATTAAAAAGTGTGCCGCATGATTTTTAATTTTTATAAAAAAAATTGTAGATGATCTTTGTGGTGCCAGAAACGCTAAACCACCACCATTTATTTTTTTTATTGTATAACTTCTGAACACTGCCCATCCAAAGTCAAAAATTGGGTCTATTTCATACTTGTACATAATGGGCTGTAGCCTTTTATTTAGAACAGGTATTGAAATGGTTCTTTTTTTATTTGAAAGGGTCATAAATGTGAATTTTATATAATACAATAAAATTGAACTAAAACAATTAGGAACAAGATAGTGACCATCCGACATTTTCACAATTTTTCCCATTTTTACGATATTTTATTGGACGCCATATCAACCCTGTTGCATATTAAGGGTTGATTTTTTTTACAATAAAGTACTAAACCTTGTGATATTGTGACATAATTATAATTATCGTAAAATAAAATCTTCTACGAAAATAAAAATGGTGAACATTGATAATTTTGAAAAATGCTCAACTTTGACCTCAAAAAAACCCATGTGGAGGAAAAAATAACAACCTGAAATTTTCAGGCTATATAGTCTATATCTTCGCTAATTGTGTTTAATTAGTGCCGTTCTGTTATTTTCACTTCTTTAAAAAATATGATTTTTAAAATGCTACATTTACAAATAAATATGAAAATAATCTGGGAGTTTGCTAATTTATAGAAGTTTTATAACTTATTTAAACTATTAGAATTATGTCAATTTATGATAAAAATAATCAAATAAAAGTCAAAATTTTCTAATTCAGTTATTTATTAAAAATAATATAATAACAATAAAAAACACACGATACTATCATCGTTTTGTCCCCATCTCAAATAATAAAATAAAAGTGCGACGATATTCTAGTTAAGAAAATCTCAAGATAGTCAAAATGAAAAATAAATAATGTATACATAACAGAATTTAAAAATTTTGATTTTTATTTGATTATTTTTATCATAAATTGACATAATTCTAATAGTTTAAATAAGTTATAAAGCTTCTATAAATTATCAAACTCCCAGATTATTTTCATATTTATTTGTAAAAGTAGCACTTTTAAAAAAATCATATTTCTTAAAGACGTGAAAATAACAGAACGGCACTAAATGGACATAATTAGCGAAGATATAGACTATATTGCGTGAAAATTTCAGGTTGTTATTTTTTCCTCCACATGGGGTTTTTTGAGGTCAAAGTTGAGCATTTTTCAAAATTTCAATGTTCACCATTTTTTTTTCGTAGAAGATTTTATTTTAGGACAATTATAATTATGTCACGATATCACAAGGGTTAGTACTTTATTGTAAAAAAAAATCAACCCTTAATATGCAACAGGGTTTACACAGCGTCTAATCAAATATTGTAAAAATGAGAAAAAATTGTGGAAATGTTGGATGATCATTATCTTGTTCCTAATTGTTTTAGTTCAATTTTATTGTATTATATAAAATGCACATTTATGACCCTTTCAAATAAAAAAACAACCATTTCAATACCTGTTCTAAATAAAAAGCTAGAGCCAATTATGTACAAGTATGAAATTGACCCAATTTTTGACTTCAGATGGGCACTGATCAGAAGTTATACAACAAAAAAAATAAATGGTGGCGGTTTAGCACTTCTGACACCACAAAGATCATCTACAATTTTTTTTATTAAAATTAAAAATCAAGCGGCACACCCCATTTGTTGATTTCATATGGAATGACCCTAATGTGACCATCGTCCCGTTTTGAATGGGACTGTTCCGTTTTCAGATCATCTGTCCAATTGTCCCCAAGCAATATTTCAGGACACCCGTTTTCAAATAATTGTCTACGATATAGAATATTAAGAAATCCTAAAAAGAATTTCATTTTTGCGACCATGATAACCTATCAAAAGGAACAAAATCTTTTTCAACTAAAAAATAAATCAAAATTTATTCGACTTTTAATTTTTTGAATTGAAGAGTGGAATTTTAATGTAGGTAAATCGAATAAATACGAAGATGTGCGCATTCGAGCGAAAAGAGGCACATTTCCGAGCGAGTGAGGCAAATGAAGCGCGACGCGGAGCGGCGCGCTTCATTTTCCCGAGATCGGAATGTGCCACTTTGAGCTCCAATGTGCACACACGGTTTTAACCGTCATGCACAATAATTAATTTACTTTCTAAATAATTTTAATTAATTATTACTACGCTATGCCGAGTGTACAATTTAATCTCAAAAGAATGTGCAAATATGTCGTTTTATTTGATTACATTACTACGTTCTTTTTAATTTTTTTTTTTGGTATTCTATAAATCACAAGTTTTGTTTGCGCTTATGAGGATACGACCATCTTTTTTAATTACGTACTTCAAAGCTACAACACTGTATTGAAATCTTGCAAACTGCGATTAAAATTTAATTATTTTAGCTATCCACTTTATTATTAAAGTAACCGGTCCAAATAAGGCCCGGTGGCCAATAAGGCCGAGTTTTCAAATTTCCCGTTTCCTGATTTCGAATCATTGTCAAATCTCGTATTAATGTACGTGGCCATAACTTACGCACAATTGCATAACGCGAGCCCCGCGTCTTGATGATTCTGATAGCTCAGGAACAGATACAGAAAATTTGCCGCTTTTCTTACTTTTAAGCAGTCTTACAAATACTGGAACTCCACCTACAGAAGATAAAACTGATTTTCATAAATTCTTATTATCAACACCAAAATTTAAAGTAAAGAAGTCTGCGCCACGCAAGAAGTCCTACCGAGTACTACCGAGGTCGAGAAGTAACCAAAGATGTACTTTTTGTTTAATAACACTAATAATAATTTAATATAAATATAATTATTATAATTATAACATTAAAATTGATATTAAGTTGATTTCTATATGAGGAAATCCTTGGGCCTTATTGGGACATAGGTTCCCCAATAAGGCCCAATCGACATATTTTTTATATTTACTCAAGGTTCCTTTTTTTGTTACAAAAGAAAGATTGTTACTTTTATTTTGAAGTTGAAGTTTAATATAAATAAACATTTTGATTACGAAGTATTCATGCATTTTTTCAAAAACCTATTAATTATGTTTTTATAAACTTAAGGTAGGCCTTATTTGGATCCATTACCTTACGATTATTTCATTCATTTAAATGAAAAAGAAGACATACAAGATTGCATAAATAAATATATCATAAATATAAATTAATTTTTTAACTGTTATAAATATTATGTCTCGTAAGTTTTTCGCTGGTAAGGCTCACTTATTGGACGTTTTTCCGTATTAAGTCGTAGATGTTCATATAAATTGAATTTGCAATGTGAGCGAAAAATTGCATATTTATAAATAAACAGAATTGACCAGGACCGCGTGTCTTCGCTGTTTTTGATTGAAAATTATTTGCTTTTAACTGGAATATGCGTATTTTCATGATAATTGGGTGCTTACTTATTATGCAGAGTTATTTTTTATTGTTTTATGGACATATCGATTAGTATTCATTTTTAATCCACCATATTTAAGTAGGGAGCGAGTGATGTATGCCATAAAATGATGTTTTATGTTCTCTAACGAATTTAAATACACGTCACATTGTTTTTAGCGTAAATGAACAGTAAATAAGTTATTTTTTATTTTTGTTTATTACTATTATACTAATTGTTTAATTAACGTTACCGTCAAAATGAATTTTTAGTAAACTTTTTAACGCTCTTGAAACCCTTATATTTGCATAAATACCCGGACAATGAAAACAGTTAGAAAAAATTGAGCTTTTTATTATCGTTAAAATAACAGTGCTGGAATAAAAACTTGAAAAATTTTACCGACTGAACCATATACTGCACAGCAGTCTTGCTATCATGTACCAAATAAATTCCAACTGCTTTTTGTATTTAAAATGTTTGCTTGTACTATAATTGAACTAGACCAGTGGTCCTCAATCTACATGCGGGCTTCATACGGGTCATCAAGTGGTTTCTTGATCTGTAACGTTTTGATTTAGAAATTGACTTTTCAGTTTAACGATATCACATTAAACTCACTTATAACTAATTTCTTGTACCATTTGGTCTGCTAAAATTAATTGGCAAAATTTTGGATTCGAAACTTTGAACACTACTCGACTAAACACTAAAATAGGAAAATCATTTGCATAAAACTTAAATACATTGTATATTTATGTCTAAGGTAAATATCTAGCAATTTCATTGTGGCTGCGCATGTAGACATGCGGCATGATTTTGCAATCAACAGTCCGTACACATGTTACTTAATAAAAAATTATAATTGATAAAACATTGAAAATAAAACTTGACATAGCTACAATTATGTTTCTTTTTATGTATATTTTTTTAATTTGTGTTATATGAGGAAAATTATCATAGGATCAATTGTATTATCATTTGGTTTAGTTTAGCTTAATGTTGTTGATAAGCATAGTGCTTTTGAAATTAATAAAAATCGAATATCTTTAGTCAAAATTTAAAAAAAAAACTGGCCTTTGCGGTTCTAAAAGAAACATAAACTACAGTTAAACGAAGAACATATTGTATAAAAATTTCTATACACTGAATATTAATATTGAATACATACAATAAAACTATTTGACTGTAGTAGGCGCCGCTTATGCATCTTTGTAGGCCATATTTTATTCGATGAATAATAAATCTGTTAATCAAATAAATTAAATTATAACTATATTATTTTTTTACTGAAACAGATTAATTTTTCATACGCTGCAAATTAAAATTGTTCAGGAATTTTATCACTTTTTAATTTGAAAATTAAGTAACATGTTATTATACAGGGTGTTTCGGAACAAAATGGAAATATTGTAAAGACATGTCGAGGAAGCTAAAATAAGAAAAATAAGCTTATATGTTCAAGTTCCATTTCCATTTGTCTCGTAGATAATTGGGTTTTACTTTTTAAAAAGTTAATTAGGTTAATTTTAATAACGTTTTCTTAAATGACAATTTAAATTACAATATTAAGTAGGCAAGTATCGTAAAAACTGACAGTTGGTCTAGTTTTATGAGATTGTAAAAGTGCCTCAGATATACAGTTATCATTTTTTAAAACAAATCATTATTGGTGATGAAAAATGGGTTGTTTACGATAACATTAATCATGGTCCAAAGGTGATGAATCAACACAAGCTATATCAAAAGTTTATGAAATTGAAGGAAGCAAACAAAGATAAATGACAGAATTGGGTAATCGTATAGGCATTATGCTCCACCATGACAACGCTCGACCTCGCACATCTTTTGTACTGGTGTGACATCCACCATATAGCCCTGACCGTGCAACATCAGATTACCATTTATTTCGGTCTTTACAAAACCCTTTAAATGGTAATAATTTTACTAATGATGATCACCTGAAATTGTATTTGGTTCAGTTTTTACAAAGATCTACAAAAATCTATTTTGTAATGAAAACAAAAGTTTGTGGTCTATATTACTGATTTGTGTTTCTACAGATCAAAATAAAATTTGTACTTTTAGTTTATTGTGTATCTATAGAGTTACTGTGTTTGGTTGTTATGATTTTTTTTCTTCAATGTTTTTAATTCTAATGTGCCAATTTTTCAAATGGCATGTGGAGGTTTTTTAAAATAAGATCAACTTTGTTGTAGGTATTAATTGTGAGCGTCAGACGACCTTTTGATTTGCCATATATTTATTTTATTATTATTAAGGGGTGGTCGATTTAGAAAATACCAACTTTTTGTGAATTATTTAAATTAATAGGAAGGATTACTTATTCTTAGTGTTAACAAAATAAATGATGCACCACATTATAATTTATTCTTTAAAAAATATGCAAGTTAACGCTATTCATATTATATTCATAACAAATCTCATTTTGCAAACGGATCGTGGGTTGTTTTTTCGAAAACGGAAAAGTTTTACACAAAGAGCGAGAAGAAACAAAATAAATAGTAAATATAAATCGAACAGTTGTTTGCATAGAGATCGCTTTTTGTTTTTCCTTCGAAATTTAAATATGGCGGTATTAGCTTTGATTTTATTTATTCTTTTCCGCAAGGCAAGCGTTATTCTGATTGTCCTTTTATCCTTCGTTCCCTTTTTGCGAACTTGAATTAATCGATAAAAGGTACAGGAAGGAAAAAAAAGGATGGTCTTTATTTAAAGAACAATAGCTGTTTAAATATTTGAAAAGGACCAAACATTAAGCGTGAAAAATGCTGACTTGGAAAAAGCCAGCGGCGGTAATGTTTACTGATTAAGGTTGATTTCTCACGTGAACACAAATCAGAAACGAGGGTTGTAAAATATTTTTAGCAGGCACCCTTTCGGATCTCGTTTTTGCCTTTTAAGTCAATAGTACCCTTAAATGGGGTTGTTTGAAACGATTTTTTTGATGAAAAACGCAACTAGCCGATGCTAAATTTCTTCTGCTCGGCACATATTTTACTTCAATAATTCTTATACAAAATCTTTTTAAATGTTTTTTATATTCGTCATATTAAACAGCCTAACATATTTTAGAAGTTATACTTTATTTGGCGCACTGAGAGTAAAATATTAGCAGGCAACAGAAGGTGCGCGCGCACCACTAATGAAAATTCGACAGTTGAAGTTAGCCATCTAAGAAAGTAAATTAATAATTGTGAATCATGCTTAAAATTTAGTGTGCACATTCGAGCTCAAAGTGGCACATTCCGATCTCGGGAAAATAAAGCGCGCCGCTCCGCGTTGCGCTTCATTTGCTTCTCTCGCTCGGAAATGTGCTACTTTGAGCTCGAATGTGCACATACCGCGCATTCATTGGATTTGTCTACTTTATCCTTCGCTTTTTCAAAGCATAAAAGTTTTTTAGTGTTTAAAATGTGGTACTAATTTTTGTGCAATAAGCTTTAATTTTAAAATTTTGTAGAATATCTCTACTTTGTAAGGATTTAATTTTTAAAGAGTTTTAATAGTTATAAGTTTGAGAAATAAATTCCTGTAAAACTAATTGTCATTATGGTTATTTCACAGCCTTAATATTTCCATATTTTTTGAAACTTTTCAGTAAATTCAGTGTTTTTTTACTGCACCTTTAAATGTATTTTACTTGTAGTAAATTTTAATTGAACAAACAACTTGTTTGTAACTACTGGTGTTGAGATAGATATTTTAAACACATATTTCTAACATTTAATTTTTTAACGACCCCCTCCAAAAAGGTTAAAAAATAACAAAAAATTTCGTTTAGTAAATATCGATTTTTTGTTAGAAAAACGTATTTACCATAACAATCAGTGGAAGAGAGCGAAAAGATACGACAATCTGGTAAATGCGAGTAAGAGAGAATAACTAAAATTAATTTAGTTATAGCAAAAAAGTATAACTTCTAACGCATCGTTTTTATATCTATTTGTATCGTTTTAAATAGAGTCCAAATTAGATATGTTTGAGAAACACTGAACAATTTTTAACGAAACTTTTACCCAAATATTAAATTATATGGTTTTCAACAGAAGTTCTTGTACCTGTAATATAAATTTTGTTATAGATTTGAATGCATAATTTTATTGTAGTTTAAAATATAATTTTTGTACTTGATGTACCGGGTGTTTGATACAAAGTGCCACGAACCTATAACTTCATATATAATAACAAACTCAAAAAATGCTTAAGTAGTATATAAGATTTTTCGCTTTAGGTTTTTATTGTTGAGCATAAATAAAAGATTGCAATAATTTTGGGTTAACCAGAAATGATGTCAACTTTTTTATCTTAAACGGAATGGTGTTAATTTTTTTGTAGTTGGATAGTGCTTGCCGACAGGTTTCCAAAAATTTATAACAAGTTACGTTTTGGTTAATAAATAATTTGTAAAAATTAGATATAGTCATCCATAAATGCAGATGTGTTCCACAAAATTTTAAAATCATTAATCCATTTATTTTAATTTTTCGACTCGAAGAAAAAACATTTCCAGTAAGTGAGGACGCGTTAGAATTATTTTTAATTTTTTTGACGTTTCTTTTTGTATACAAATATATTTAATTTTTTAAACCAATATTTTTTTTAAATTAAATCTTAATGACGTTTCGGTAAAATTATAATGTCGCATAACACAGAATTTCTTAGTAATCAAAGTTTTGTCTTCTACTATGTAGAATATCTGTAGGTACGTTTCTTTTAGTTGATACCTTTTAATTAATTAATAAAACTGATTTCCCAATATTACTTTAAATCAGTTTATTAAATACCTCGCTAAGAACGACAATTTTATGAGATACCCTAAATTTTATTGTAACCAAGAAAGACATACATATTACTACAAATTAAATCTAAATATATTTTATTATAAAAAATAATATATTTGATTATATCTTACGTTTTTATTTCGAATTTGAAATAGCTCCAAACAACAGATTTATAAAAAAAAAACTGATCATATACGAATGTCAATAAGTTGCCATAGCAACAACGTAGATTAATTAGTATTCTTTGATTCACGTTATGTCTAACGAATTTTTACATTAAAAAATTAAAATTATAATTTTACGTTTTTTACGGTCGTAAAAATTAAAAAAATCGTGCTCCAATTAATAATAAAAAAGTAAGTTTCAGCCCAAAGCGAGCATAAATTCTTCAAGAGAAGAACAGAAAAAAAAAGAAGAAGTATAAATCAAAGAGATAATTTAAATTCTAATTAAAAATTATATTTGTAGGGCTGAATATAATTCATAATGCGGGAGGCCTTTTAAAAGCAGATTCTCCCTGCCAAAAGATTACCACAATTTCCATTCTTAATTATTCGGAATCATCTTACAAGATAACACTTTTACAAAGTAATTAATTAAGTTTTTTTCTCTCTCCCTTTGAAAGAAGCAAAAACCTGACACCAACAAAAAGAACAGCCCTTAAATATTTAAGGAAGTCAGAACTTATCCAACCAAATCAATGACTATTAAAACTTTTCGAGTATATTTTTATTCTCTCTTTTATTATCTTCATATTTTTCAGTTTAATGTATGAAAAGCACTTCGGTAGTTAAGTTCGCATTTTTTTTTATTTAAGTGTGTTAGAGTTTCCTAAGCATTTCTGAAAATGTTTTAAAGGATACGAAAAGCTGTCGCCTGCAATAATGGTTTATAAATCACTTTTCCAATTCCAGACAGCCGCGGATTTTATTAAAGATTATTTTAACGTTTATTTAATTCTCTCGTGTAATAAATCTTTTCGTTTGTAATCGAAAAAAAAATTGTCTTAACAACGCTTTATTAATTTATCAGTCGGCTTCTTTTATAAATAGCAACGTCTATTTTTTTAAGCCTTGAAATTCAAGGCTTCAATTATTTGTGTGGACCCCACGATTTACCTGAACAAAAACAGCATTTTTCGTTAAATTAAAATTGCTGAAAAAAAAGGAAGATGGTAGGACGTCGCGAAATTTAATTTAAAGGGTCAGCCTGTACATAAAACCCTGAAAATTTATCTCGATGATTTATTAGGATGTAAATTCGTACGGACAAGCTTAAAGACCTTAATGGTTATTTAATTAAATTTCGTATTCGTCGCTTTTGAAAAATAAATAACCCCAAAATACGATAAAAACTAAATGCCCTGATTTATTGTTCTCTAACCTAATAATGCCTTTGAAATGTGACGTTTTGCATGCAAATACCAACCGAATAATAAGATTAGTAACTAAAATTATATCTCTTATAAATGAAACACTGCAAGGGGTTATATTTCTTTCTTTGTCTCTCCCTTTTAAGTATCCCTTTCGGTGTCGGATTTGGGTTGTTTCATCTATCCTTCCATTCTCTTCTGTTTATTACTAGTTTATTCATTTCTTCTATTGTTTTACCTTTCCTTTTCTATTTCTACTATTTGTTGTGTCTATGTTTTTCAAGCCCTGCCCCCTTTTTCTTTTTTTGTGGTTTTTTACTCCCCACACTAGGGTTCCCAAATTGGGATATTCCTGTAAATATAGGGTAAAAAACGTAGAATGGGATTTTTTAAGATCCTAATATTTTTAGGGATAATTTAGATGATATTAAAAATACTTAAATAAATTTTATCAGATATTAGATTTATTACAAAACCGATTTGTAGTTAATGTAAGTGTCTGTTTATTAACTAGTAACCTAATAATATTAGTAGGGGGAAGGAGGGCAATTGAACCACGGGGCAATTGAACCAGTAGGCTTAAAAAATCAAAAAAATGAGTCGTCCTCTCAAAATTGGTTTCGAATATGCGACAGCTTGGTTTGCACAAAATTTCAAATCATTATGATAATTTAATCTTTCAATATCGAGTTTTCGTGTTTCTAGTATGTCAAAGTTATTTTACCGCTCTCGACAAATTTTTTTATAATATTGTAATTTTTATTTTTAATGACAAAATTTTAATTGTTATGTCTTTATACATGCGTATTATTTTAATTCTTTATAGATTCTTTGCAAAATAGTTTTTTTAATAATTCATTTTACACTAATTACTACAAAATCATCATATGAGGTCAATTGAACCATCAATCTCGGGGGCGATTGAACCACTGTGAGAATCAGACTTGCGCGCGCATCTCGGCTTACAAATGAAAATATTCACAAGAATAAAAATGTAGCGTTTGTTGTTGTAATGTTTAATCAACAGAAAATTTAGCTTCCAGCCAAAATAATTTTCAGCTGAACGTATTATCTCCAAATGATGGCAACAACGGTATTCTACACGACAAAACTAATCAAATACAAGAAGCTGTTATTTTTACTCCCTCATTAATACGTCCTTTACCCAAAGCTACACCTAGTCAAAATACTAGAAAGGGTCGTGTACGAGGCAAAACTGCAATATACACTGATACTCCCGAAAAATTAGAAATTGAAAGGAAAATCAGTGATATTAAAAAACCAAAAAAAATGAATTTAACTGAAAAGCCAAAGAAAGTTAAAAAAACTAACAAAAAAAATAATTTAGTCGATAAAAGTTTGTGAAAGTGTTGATTATTATGATATATAATATAATAAGTTTCATCAAAAATAAGTAATATAAAGTTAAAGATTAAATAAATAATAATATCTTTATTGAATATATTTGTTTTTATGTTAGGCACTGTTGGTTCAATTGACCCCGATTAATGATTCAATTGTCCCCACGTGGGGGACGATTGAACCATTCGACGCCGTTGCACAATTGAATATTTATTGGAAATTTCTATTATTTGTTGACTAATTCACATGTCGAAAATGATAATGGATAAAATAAACTATTGTTCCATGAAAAAAAAAATTATTATTTTGGTTTTATTCATCGAAAAAAAAAATTCTTGAACATTTTTTGGTTCAATTGACCCTCTTCTCCCCTAACTTTATTTGGAGGTGTTGACACCTAAAAGTACTAAGCACGTAACAATTGATTACTCAATGTCTGATAGATTAGGTAGACGGCGGTGTTGTTAATTTTTTTGATAGTTTACAATATGGAGTAACTAGCTTTGCATAAGTTAATTTGTATCGACTAATATATTTAATCTTATTTAAAACTATCTACTACTTGTTTAATTATAATTTTTATAAGCATTTAGAGCAGTGAACTTATTATATATCGTATCAATGGAGAATTACAAGAATTGCTATAGGTGTGAAGGTTTGTTAGTGTGTATCTAAAAGTCGGTAAAATATATACAAATATATATACAGGGTGTCCCAGTACTAATAGACGCCGTTGATACATCTCACAGAAAATAAAATTATGAGACAAAAAGTACTTTGTCATTTTTTGATCAGACCCATAGATAATTAGTTATTAATAAAAATGGGTGGCCAATCAGGTGCGCGTTATAGCAGCAAGAAGAAAGAGAGGGAAAGTGAGAGGTGACTGCAAGAGTGAGATGAAGGCGGGACAGTAGCAGGCTCGCTCGCACGGCAGTCTACGGGAGTAAACACAGTCACTATTTCGTAGATTCAACACTCGGGTGCCTCTTTACTAAAATTAATTATTAAATTAATTTCTGGAGAGTCGAGCACATAAGAGTTAATGCTTTCGTCCCGTTGTTAAAGCTGCTGTCCCGCCTTTATCTCACTCTTGCAGTCACCTCTCACTTTCCTCCTCTTTCTTCTTGCTGCTATAACGCGCACCTGATTGGCCACTCATTTTTATTAATAACTAATTATCTATGGGTCTGATCAAAAAAGACAAAGGACTTTTTGTGTCAGAATTTTATTTTCTGTGAAATGTATCAATGGCGTCTATTAGTTCTGGGACACGGTGTATATATAATATATATATATTTACAAATATATACTATAGAAAAGCTTAATCTTTGGTAGCAATAAAAAGCTTCAGGTAGGCACAATTTTTTTTTTTTAATTTGGGGTTGAACGAAGATCATGAAAATGGAAAAATTCGTAAGATTCTGAAAATAGTAACATGCAGTGGTAGTACCGTATTAATTTTTTTTTTAAATATTTCTACACATTTTATAGAATTAATTAAGAAATTATAAGTACGCTATGCATTTTTATCTATTTTTTTAGATTTAGTAAAATTTTGTTCCCAGTTTTGAAAATATTTAGGAATCTCATCTGGGTTCCCGTGTATGATCGACCCAATGAAAATCACCATTGCAACAGACTTGTTTAGGATGACTAAAAGAACTCTTTAAGTACAAAAATATTCGATTTTACAAAGCCACATCTATTCTTAAGTTGGAATTACCGTTTCTTCGGCCACCCTTATTTGGGGTATAGGTCCAAATGCCTTTTCTTTACTTTTTTGGCGTTATGTTTTGTAAACTTTCAAATACATTTTTTTTTATTATTAATTATTTATTTTTGATTTTTAATTTTTAATGAATGCTGAAGTAAATCGACTTTATTTAAAGATAAAACTAATCTATTTTAGGATTAATATAAAATTCTTTCAAATGTTCTGTATTAATTAACAATTTATTTCTTGTGATTCGATATAGATTACTTTTGAAGTGCTAATATAATAAACAACAAATAACAACAATTTTAACGTGTTTTTTATAAATATTACCGGCATTATTTTCATGATACCATTATCAACAATAACAATAAAGAGTGAGAAGAGTTAAACATTTTCAGAGTTACTGTTAGAGTGGTAATTTGCATTTTGGCTGACTGTACATTTAAATTTTGAAATTTTAAGAGCAATTTTTAGTCAAATTCAACTAAGAATCGGGCTTCTCATTTTTTCGTATAAACAACAACGTCGACATTTTGATACTCCTCATCAAGTCGGGGGCCGTGGGCTCATGCCTAAGTGGCTCTATGGAAGAGATAGAACTGTTTGTATATTATTCACTATTGATTCCGGCGTGGTTATATCTCTTATTTCTTTATTAGTTGGTCGCCCCATTTAAAATTCAAATTTAAATACTGCTATTTTGGAATAAATGTGTATTGTCGATATATATATTTTTTAATTCCCGAAATCTAAATTGGTAACATTTAAAAGCCATTCCACGCATTTAAATAAATTATTCCGCAATATCGCAATTTTATTCAGAGGAATAGCATCATAAAAATATGCCGCATCTTCTCCTGAGTAAGCTTTTTGGACAGAGGCCAAAAATCAACAAAAGACACAATGTTTAGCTTTTGATTTTATTCGAATAAATCCAATAATAGAACACGTTCAATCAGCAATGCAGAAACGCGGCGTGTCCTTTGTTCCTCTTCAAGATGTAGAAGAACATAATGAAACCGCTGCGAGATTTCTGCCACAGTTTTTTTTATTTATTTCGCTTGTAATTATGAAAGGAATACAATGATAAATTTTACGGATTTCATTCATAATGCGCTACTTTCCGCCCTTAGACATAGTTTTTGCTAATCTGAAGGGTTAGAAAGTAATAATAGATCCCTAAAGTAGGAAAGTGGACAACTGTCAGACCCTCGTCCAGGATTCTTAACTTCCATCAAAAGCACTTGCTTTTGATTAATTGTTTTACATTTGTCAACACTATTAAGTAATTGAGAGCGGTTATGATTAATTATTCCGCTTGGTTTTCTTATCAATTTTCTTTAAAGTAAAAAAAAGCACCGACGAACTTATCGCGTAAAATCCATTTAATTTAACTCTCTCCATTTTTGGTTGACAGATTTTTTAATAAAAGACGAAGCAGGGAAATTTAATAAAAATAGCGACTACTTATTTGGTGACAGCCAAAAAAAAAGAGGCAAAATAAAGGACAAATGTAAACGTATTTTTAATTCAAAAAGTCAGATAAGTTGGATTTCAAACTTTGAAAGGGGCAAGTTTGTGCGATTTTGTTAACAAACTTCATCGAACACTTACAACAAAGAAGGGAAAGATTGTGGAAATAAAAATGCAAGCCCTTTTAGTTAAAGAAAGACCCAAAGGACTCAAGAAAGCGCCACGACGCCTACTTCATCACTGCCGACACGCTAATCCAATAACGTATCATCCCCCAGGTCTCCCCCACACCTGATCCAGCGGCTTCCTCTCCCTTTTGCGAGTTTTTGGTGTCTTGTTGTAGTTGTCATATTATTTTCGATATCTTCGCCGAAAATTTGACACTTAACTGACAAATGGTCGCGATTATCCTTAACAAACCCACACTTAGGAGAAATATTGGGAAACGTTTTCCACTTGCCTTTTCTGCGAATCGGTTTTGCTCTTCCCACTTTGGCGTCGTTAGTTTTTTATTGTTTTATTTTTCTTTTTGTTCTTAAACGCGTTAAGAGCATAAATAAGGAATGAGGATTAAAGGAGAGTAATTCGAAGATTGAGGGGCGTCTGCAAGAAATCGATAAGCTTAGAAATATCACTTTCTCCCTCATCAAAGCAACCGTCTCGGATATAGCCAACTTGATGGTGCTGTATCTATTATTGATATGGGATTTGATGTTACATTGTGCCCTCTGACATCTGACAACTCTTCAACTTTGACGCTTTTACTTATTAAGTGTCTCCGCGTTATATCTTTACACTTTGTTTAATTCGGAAAATGGATTCGGAGTTAGCAAACTTACTTTTCCTTTATATTTAATGTTAGCTCTCCCCATTCGTCTCTTATTAATTCTTAGTTTCTCGGAAAAGTTTTTGCAACTTCGTATCTAATAAAACAAAAAAAAATAATTAAAAAGGAAAGAGAAGTATTGTTGGGACGGTTTAATAGAAATTGTGAGTAATGTACTGGTCGAGAAATGGCGTCGGTTTATAACACACGTTGTTGTAATATTCATCAGAGTAGGCATGTTGTTCGGACGTGGAAAAGCGGTGGATTTATGCAGACATTAATCATAGCGACGGAACCGACACCCAAAAAGCGTCCACTACCGTCTCCAACAACTCCTCGTGCATATCATTATTGTTGTTAAAGTTTACATTGTTGCCGAATTGTGCAACATTTTGCTTTTATTTACGAGCGGGTTACGACCGTTGACATACGACATATTCGGCGCTAAATTACACTTCGCATTTATTGCTTCCACGAAACTTCGTTTCGATGGACCGGACGTTTTGCGGGTTCGGGTTTTATGGAGAAGTGTTGTTTAATTTTTTTTTGAGTTTAGATGAGTGGTTTTTAAAATACAGTAAAACCTCTCTAACACGACCCGCCTCGGTTCTTGCTTAAATTAGTTTTTTGTAGAGGTGGTCGTCTTAGAGAGAAAGACAAAGATAGGCAATACAAATGTAATTACAAATACTATATTAGATTAAATGCAGTTATTATTTATCAGAATCATATTGCTATCAAATCAAAGTTATTATAAATGAAATACCTAGTATTATATGGGAAGTAAGTTAATTATTGTGAATCGCGCTTAAAATCGAGTGTGCACATTCGTACTTATTACATTTGTCTACTTTATCCTTAACCCTTTCAAACCAAAAATTCAATTTAGTTTGGTAAATATCGATTTTATGTTGGAAAAATATATTTACCATAGCAATGAGTGTGAGAGAGCGAAAAGATACGACAATCTCGTCAGTGCGAGCAAGAAGAAACGATTAAAATTATTTAACTGCTTTTTCGTCCAACTTATTGGCTTAAATTATTGTGAATCGTGCTTAAAACCGAGTGTGCACATTCGAGCTCAAAGTGGCACATTCCGATCTCGGGAAAATGAAGCGCGCCGCTCCGCGTCGCGCTTCATTTACTTCCCTCGCTCGGAAATGTGCCACTTTTCGCTCGAATGCGCACATACCCCGCATTCACAGAATGTTTTCCCCTTTATCCTTCGATCTTTCAAATCGTAATTTTTAATGTAGTTTAGTAAATATCGATTTTTTTGTTCAAAAAACATATTTACCATACCAATGAGTGCAAAAGAGCGAAAGATACGATAATCATATCAATGGGAGCGAGAGGGAACGATTAAAATCATTCAACTACTTTTCGTCTATTTTGTTGACCTAAATTATTGTGAATCATGCTTAAAACCCAGTGTGTTCTATTATCCTAGAGCTTTCTCATAAGGAATAAATTTGCAAAGAACCTGACAGTATATAAAATTATACTTATTCCAAAAACGCCTGCAGATTTTTTTACATTACAGATTATGAATGAATTAAAATGTCAATCCGGCTTAGAATTATAAATAATGCAAGTAAATGCTCGCTTTTAACAGCTATTATCTATAAAAATTTTTCCAAGTTTAAGTAATTTTCAAAAGTAGCGGTATCGCAATTAACGGTCGCGGCCGGGTTAGAGATTAGTCCCCTTAGAGAGATATTTATAAGAAGAATTAAATTACGGTATATCTGTTTTGAATCACACTACCCGCTTTTAGAGGTGGTCTCTTTATGGAGATGGTCGCCACGAGAGGTTTTACTGTATATTCAATTCACCACCCACTTTACAAAAGTCATTGTTCATCCTAGAAAAATCGACAGCATTCGAATTACCGAAATTGAAAGCTTGCGGAGGCTGATCAGACTCCCCTCTCCTCCACAAGAACACTTTTCTAGTTACGCTAATGATAGTTGTGTAGGTTCTCTTAGCTTACCGATTCTTTTTTACTAAAAGGACCTTGCGGCATAAGAATAACAAGTAATCGATCCAGCACAGTTTCGGCTCAATGATAGAGCATCATGTGATGAAACAATCAGACAAAAATTTTGTTAATTTAACAACATGAGAATAACCTAGATTATTTTATGTGAATTTCATTCGAGTTATAATAACATTTGAATGCTAAGTGATATCTAAAAAATCTTTCACTGTGATCGTCAGTAAGAAGTGGTGCGTCGATGAGAATAGAAGTTAGCTGAAAAAAATTGTGTCTTCGATTGAAATCACCAAGGTGGAAATGATAATCTCAAAATTGACCTTTTTGGCAAACGGTTACCAAACATTTTAAGGATGATTTTGATAAGATTTGATGAGTAGTTTGATATTAAATTTTGAAAAGTTTGGTAACCGTTTGCCAAAAAGGTCAATTTTGATATTATAATTTCCACCTTGGTGATTTCCGAATGTTGCAGTTTTCACCTGCTGATGAAAGCAACTAGGTAATTAGATTATTGAGTATTTCATTCACTGAATTGATTTATAATCATTTCCAGACATCATCAAGCTTAAACTATCGGAAATATCATCTTTCACATTTTGACCAAAAAATAACTAGTAGGTATACTTACTTTTTTATCTCAAAATATTTTTAAAAATTTTTATGTGTGTATATTCTGTTTATGTAACACTACAATTACTCCAAGTTTTAAAAGAATCGGGGACCATTTTTTCTTATACCGCAAAGTCCTTTTAGAAATTTAATTTAAAAATAATTGTAAAAATATTATCTGTAATTCTGACGTAAAGTAAAATAAAATATGAAAAGCGAAAAGTTTGCGGAAAGTTTAACAGACATCAGCATTCGGCGAAGACACGTCTGTTGGTCCAAATAGTTACCGGTAATTTGGGGGTCAGTTTAGGGAGAGTTTCTAAAGGCTAAACTTCTTCTCACTTTACTTATTCTAATACTAAATGAATAGGACGTATTTGTAAGCTGATTTTTGTCATAGACAATAATAACAAATAATTTAAGTTTATTATGCGAGTAGTTTTAAGAAAAAGGACAATTATTATTAATGGTGAACTCATATCATGACTTCTGACGGTTTTTAAATATTAGTTTTTGTCCAATGTACGGATATTAGTTTTTTTTTGTAATAATTTTGTATATAATAGTGTTCAGACCGGTATTTAGGATTTAATCTTGGAGCCAGTTAAGAAAAATAATTTTTTTTGTAGAAACGTACCCTATTAATAACTAAAATCTTACAATTTAATTTTCTTTGTTATAAAAACTTCCAGTTGTGTCATTTCGCAATTACTATGTGTGGGGTTTACTTTATAGTACTTAGCAGAGCTTTGGACACCTGGGGCGATTCGTAATTAGCCTCCCTTCCTAAGTCAATCAAAATCAAAAGTGGCTATTAACATTACTATATTATAGTATTTTTATATATTTAGATATAAAGATATATATAAAAAAATGTGTTGCTTGAGGCGGATCACCCTTTTCCCCCACCGGTATGCTACTGCTACTTCGTCAGTGGCGGATCTACAAATATTCTTTATAGGATGCAGCGCAGAGTTCCGTTTAATTAAAAGGCCTATTTCATCGTCAAAAAAATTAAAATAATTTTTGTTTAACATAATTGGGTACGGCGCCAAAGTTAATAGTTAGTCCTTGTATCTATTAAATGAAAAGTTCAGGTTAAAAAAAATCCCGTTTCTGTGTATCGCTAGTTTTTTAAATTCAAATTATTGAACAGTATTTATTTATCTTTTTAATAATACCCTCTGCGAAAGTTAGAATTTCGAGCTCCGTGCGGCGGTAGTAAAGTGGTCCATTTCTCCATGTCAGAATAGAATATGGTTTCGTCGTTTTTTTGTGCATGCATGTGGAAAGTGCGTAGGTACTATCCCTCTTTTCCCTTTCACTGTTTGTCCCTTTTGTATTTTAAAACATTCATTTTAGTATTTATATAATTATATAATTTGAATAAAAAATAGAATTCGGCGTGTTAAATTTAAAATTTTTTCATTAAAATTTCTTTATTTTTTTCTTTGGAAAAAATACAATTTTTGATGATTAATTACGATAATGTGAGTGTTCCTGTCAAATCAAATTTCTGCAGCGGGTTGTATAAAAAATGTTGTTCGATACCTATGCGTAAATTGAGGATTCCGGTAGACTTGAATTGACAACACTCGTCTAAAGTTTCATAACTTTCACAATGACATCTCGTACGCTTAGAGTACTCGCATAGGTAGGTATCGAAGAAATCTATTTCTTTTTTTCCATTTAAGTAGTTTTTCAATAAGCCGCTTATTTATTTTTTTTATTAGTTTATTTACACATTTGTTTTACCTATAATTTGATTACTTATCATTCGTTTTCTTAACATGCTTATTTTACTTAATATACCTATTCTTTTTAACTATTGGTGCGCCACATAGTTAATTAATTTTCTCAATTTCATTTTAGAAATATTTACCAAATGTTTTTAAACATAATTTTGTTGAAATTTAAATATTGTATGATTAAACTTGGTGTTATTTTTATGCTTATTCGCACCAAAATAGTACATTTTTGACTTTCGTTTTTATCAAAAACACATATGTATATTTTGTTTTGTTTGTGTACTCTCTTCTTTTCTATTTTTACTACATATAATGTATTGATTCTTGTAAATTTAAATATAAAAAAAAAACCCAATTAATTGTTGATTGTCTACAAGCGCTTATTTAAGATTTATAATAATGATTTGCTATTTCTGAGAAAGAAAACGTTTTTCTGCAAAATGGATGTTTAATAAATTTGACTTGTTTTTTGATAATGCAAACTTGCGAACTATATACAGTAAAACCTGTTTTTGTGCGGTCCTTTTTTATGCGAATTTATTTTTGTGCGCTCTGTTTTGTGCGATTTTATTTCTATGCAGTTTTTTTTATGTGATTTATTTTTATGCGGTATATGAATCTCAGCGGCGTTGGTACTGACTTTATGGTACAAAAAAACAATTAAAATCCTATCTTCAAGCGACGAAAGCGATTTTGGACCAATTTATCGCAAGAAGATGCGCGTTTTAGATTACGACGAGTAGCAGCGAACTATTTAATGTACTTACAATTTGAAAACTTCTCCATATATATGTACAATGAAGAATTAAATGTTTTTACAATTTTTCCAGGTCTAATTTAATTGAAAGCATTTTTTCATCTATTTCGTAAATAATTGATGTATTTTTTAAGTGCGACTTTTTTAATGCGGTCCCTATCCACCGCATAAAAAAAAAATTTAGGTAGTATGTCGTACAAAGTTGTTTATTATATGTAAGTATTTATAAAATTTCCTAATTTTTTTTGTACGATTTCTTTTATGCGGTCCCTATCCACCGCACAAAAACAGGTTTTACTGTATTTGTATATTTTGTGGGCTTATAACTTAGATGTTAGTCTAAAACAATATGGTGACGAAACAGACCGAAATATATCGATTTAACATTGAGCTAGAATTCAAAAAACTTCTTGGAACGGATTCGTGCATCAGTACCGAAGTTCCACTGTATTAAAATTAAGACAGAAACTAAAGTTAGTCGAAAACGTATAAAAAAGTTTCTTTAAAATTAAACAAAACGTTAGAACCCACCCGAAATTTAACTCGAAAACATTTCAAGTTTAAAATAATCATTTCCAAGTTGATTTTCCCAAGTTTTCTATCCCAAGTGTAAACGTTCGATGTTTTTCCGGTCTACTCCGAAGTTAAGTACAACTGTTGCTACTTTTATTCCATTTTAAAGTTTCCGCAAACTCTTCAAATCGATAGACGAAAAATCGTGTAAATCTTAAAAGGATTTTTCGTATAAACTTTAAAAAAAAAAGAAGCGAACTAACTTTTGGTTGAAGTAGTTCGGTTTTTTCGAATGGCAAAAATAATTTTTGTTAGTTTGCGACAAAATGGCAGAAATTAAGACACGAGGAAAGTTGTAATGAATTTCGTAATAAATGGAGTGTCAGGGAAGAAGAATTTCAAGCAATCAATGACAGTAACAGCCCTTAACAATGACCACTTTACCACTTCCGTTCGCCATTCTTGTCTGCGAAACATGGCACGTTGCATTTTCCCTTAAAAGAATCGGAAACACGAGGCGGAGTTTTCTATTGAAAAAAAATCTGAATGAGACTATAACATTTATCCCAATTGCATAATTAACTTGAGCTTTTTCGGTCATTTGGTGCGATATCCTTTATAGTTCTTTGTTTAAGTTATGGTTAATGGGAGTAGGTAGTAACAAAAAAAAATTGGGCAACTTTCGCTTGAAAAACTTCGCCCATTATTTTCTTAGCTTCCTCTGCATTAAACGACATTAGAAATAATGGCAAGAGTTTGATTACATTTCTTTTTATTCGTAAATCGTTACCTTCGGAACAAAAGCCCTTTTCTTTAATTCAATAAAATCCAATCCCACCTCTGAAAAAAGAAGGAACGAAAATTTAATTAAAGCTTTAAAAAAAAGCACACACACAAGCTTTGTATAAATTAATTTATTCCGTTCGCATTTAAACGTCCGATGAACGTGTATCTCTCTCGTTTGATCCGACCAAAAATTTATAGCAGGTCGACAAGATTGACTTGTGTCCCTCGACGGGGTAGCTGGGGGCGAATTGGGGTGGCCGTAACTGCCCACGTGCAGGGGGGAAATATATTTACCCATCTGCTCGCGGTTTACAAACATTACAAACCGGACAGTATTTACACTTTAAAACCAGCTTTAACGCAAATAAATAAACCCCCCACTTTCGACCCCCTTTAAATATCCGAAGCTAATTAATCTGATTTGTTAATTGGTTTACCGCCAATAAAATAAAAAAGCTTCGAGCTCACCTTTTAAAAAGGCAATAAATGTAAAAAGCGCTTTAAAGGAAATTCATTGCTGAGCCAAACCGCTCGCTCTTTTTTTTAAGAAAATTTACGATCCTCTTTACTTTCGTTCTTTAAACCAGGAACACTAAATGCTCGCGTTTTAAGAAGGATAAGATATAAAAAAAAAGATAAATATCTGCGGTAGCAGTTGAGAAATTTTAAGCATTTATTTCTGAGGAAGGTTGAAAAATCGGCGTTGTTCTGCTTACAAGAAAAAATTAATCACCCTGTATATAAGGTGTTATTAGTCGGCTAATCATTTATTCCTTTTTACGGCCGCGTAAATCCCGAAAGAAGAACAAAGGTAATTGCTTTCCCATGTCGGAATGTAATTACATTACAAATTTAAACAAAAATAAAAATAATTTGAAACGTCTATCAGTCCGAGAAGGAACGGTCGATTAAACAACAAGTTGGCGCCCTGTCTATATGCTATGAATAATAAATTAAAATGGAGTGTGGGTGGGACATCCTACAGGGTTAAAGATAAATGTAAAGGTATTTCTTGATTCATGAAACTTTGATAGAACAATAGGGGAGAATCAGACACTAACTCCATTTATATGGCCCCATATATTACTTCTCCTACAGGAAGAACTGCTACGCAATTCCTTTAATGCAATCATATCGTAAATGCATTGATTTAGTCCAGGGGTGTCCAAACCTCTGACTGGTTTTAGGCCGCACATAAAATTACAAACACCAACTATAACTCGATTTCACCATTTTAACAAATCCTTGAAAAATATTTATTGATGAGGTGTTAATAAAATCAGGAAAATTCATGTATGGTAGAAATACGGTCCTCTAACTTTTAATTCGTATAATTTATTATTATAGACCGTTTGTGAATAGTTAATTGTGCAATTCGTACTGAAAGTGGTACATTTCGAGCAGGAGATGGAAATGAAGCGCACACCTCCGCATTTGCTTTTGCCGTGCCAAAATGTGTCACTTCGCGCTCGAATCTGCACAGAATTTGTTTTCATCGGGTTGATCTATGTTACTATTTAAGTCTTTAAATTTAATAAACCGAATTTAGTTCTATAAAATATAAATATACCATGTTGGACAAATTTTCTTTTTGAGTTATATTTCTTTTGGCGCGTTGAGAGTAAAATCGTAGCAGGCAATGGAAGTTGCGCGCGCACAGCTAACGAAAATTCGACAGTTGAAGTCAGCCGTCGGAGAAAGTAAATTAATTATTGTGAATCGTGCTTAAAGCTGAGTGTGCACGTTCGAGCTCAAAGCGGCACATTCCGGTCTCGGAAAGTGATTGGGTTATTTTGGTATTTAAAAACAGTTTTGTGAGATTAATTGAATAATGTTAAGAAGGTAAACTATTATTGTGAATTGTGTTTAAAGCCGTGTGTGCACATTCGAGCTCAAAGTGGCACATTCCGATCTCGGGAAAATGAAGCGCGCCGCTCCGCGTCGAGCTTTATTTGCTTCCCTCGCTCGGAAATGTGCCACTTTTTCTCAAATGCGCACATCTTTGTATTTATTGAATTTATTTATATTAGTTGTTACACATGGGTACATTCAATTTAGTTACACCAAAGAAGTACAACTTCTAACGCGCGTACGTAAGTACACGCATCTGTTTTTTTTCTCTATTATTTCTGCTTATTTTCAATCTATTTTCGAAACTTGAAGTAATAAGAAAATTATTTACTAGAATAGTTTGTAACTGTTTTCTTTTAAGTATTATTACTATTGAGTTGTAAGGGAGACCGGGGTTGGAAGTCACAATTTTTGTTCTTTTGCATTTATAGAGCCCATGGTCTTAATTTATCGATGACATTTATATATCAATAGATAGTATATTTCTTCTAGTTTAAGAAAAAATAAAATCTTTTTCTCTACCATTATCTAATGAGAACATATTATAATTTTTATGAAAAAAAAAAGTCGGACTTTTAAGCCGTGTCTGGGGTAAGTAGTTACATACTAAATATAAAAAAAATATAAAACGACAAAACAAATGCCTAATTTTATTAAAGGTAAAATGTTGTTTGTAAGAAATTTTACGTAAGAACGGAACGAAAAATACCTTACTCATAATTAAAAAAAAATAAAAAATATTTGCTGTGAGCGATAGTAACTTCTATCTAACGAACTTAGGTTATGCTAACAAAAATGACAGACATATAATTACACTCAATCGTTTATGTAGTAAAACCCCTAGAAACCAATAAAAAAGGCCACACATATTTATGGTGTTGCTTTGCACAGATGACAACTAGCCCCCGTTAACTTGACACAACTTTCCCCAAAACAGTTTGAGACAATTAACTCTCAAAATAAATTTAAATCAATGGTCATTTAAGAAACCATATGAATGATATCATGAAGCATATCTTAAACATACAAATACACGAAAAAGTATATTACTATGCAAAATTTAAATATACGTACAAGACTTAACACAAATTTACAAAGAAATACCTGCATAGTACAAAAAAAAACAAACGCATATATTTCTTTTACCGTATTTTAGAGCGAACTGAAGTGAAGTACGCAAGGAGGTATTGTGCCCGGACTTTTTACACGGGTAAACAAATTTATTAATTCATTAGGTTTGCTGTTATGGCATTTGTGACAACCTACCCGTGAGACAACCATACCCGGTCTTTCTTATGTGTAGGCCATTACCGTTTTTGTTGCCTCCATAAGATAATATTCATGACGTTATAAATTTTATATATGTAACAACTGTAGTTTGGTTTTGCCATTGACGAATAATATTTCTAGAGCCGTATGTATTGTCAAGTTTGATAGGACATTCCAGTGTTCTCTATTACAAGCGTCTCAAATACAGCTACCCTGACTGTATACGTGTTTGAAGGTCGGGTCGCGAACGGAATGCTCTGGAAACTCTATAGCATCTACGAGGTTTCTTCTCTGGCGTACATATAAGGCGACCATAATGCGCCCATAGAGCAGTCTCTGTTAGTCTTGGTGGGAGATTCGACAGTCGCGCTAGGAGACTTGACAGACTCAGAGGGAGGCTCGCAAATCTGCGATAGGGAACCTTCTAGTTGGGGTGCTCAAGATACATAAAACTAAATACGGCCAACAGTGAAAATAAAAAAATTATTTAAGCAAATAGTAACCAATACTTTAGTTATTTAGTCTTAATTCATTATTAAATTAATTTAGTTATTACTCAAATTAAGAGATGGTTTTTTAATATTCACAACCCTAGTCGAACCCCAACGAACTCGTTACACTATGAACTTGTCTGCAGTTACAGTTGTAGGTGAAAGAAATTTATAATGTCTCCTAATATAAGATCTAAATTTAGTGATCTAAATTTGATTTTTCAATATAAAAAAAGAATATTAATTATATAAATTTATTGAATACGAGGTGTGAGCCTCATTGGAGCGAGAATGTTCCATTTGGAGACCGAATTGTGCACTATCCTTTTTATCATGTACAATTCGATTCACAATTTAATTAAAAATTACAGAACTGCATTTTCACCATTGGCCATTTTTTTAAAACAGAACATTTAACATATTTTAAGCGACGCAGTTTTTTTATAAGGACGCAAATTGGGTTCTCACTTTAGACAAAAGTCATATTTGTTAATATATATTCGATTATGTAGTTAACATTCCTCTGAAAACGAGACTTTTGGCGAGCATTGCCTTCACAACGGGACATTTTGGGGTCCCGAAGCTCTACTTGGGGACAACGGGGACAAACAACCTGAAAGGCGAACGTATGGTCACGTTAAGCATAACGCATATAAGGGATTGTGATAGGGTCATAATTATTAAGCTTCCAAACAATGTTACATAATGGCCGAAACTTGGGTAGTTATGTTGTTAGTTCGAATTTCTTGGATCGTATATTTAGGGAGCACCAATAAAGCTGTCCACGAAATAAATCCACCATATAAATTGCTAAAAGTTAAACTTTCACATCACGAACTCTATTAAATTTCATTTCAATGATATCACAATCAAAGATTAAGATAGAAAATTGGGGAAATACGCTTAGTTTGCTTAAATCTAATATCAAGAGTTTTATTTGATTGTTTCGAGAGAATTATGGCTTTAGATTTCATTTTAGATGTCGGCAACAAGGACGAATTTTGTTTTTATTGAACCAGTTTCGTGCATACGTACGAAAATTATGTTTCAATGTGTTGGCTTTTGACCAAAGTGGAAAATTAATGCGTTCCACTTTATTCAATTTGATTTACAAGACAACAAGATGAGAAGAAGGCTTAAAAGCTACAAATTCCTTCGAATAAATCTTCGAAGAAACGTGATCGTTTTTATTATTCCAAATGGAAGCAAAGTAATCGAAAATGTTTTTAATCTTATCTCCTCTGGTTCTTTCTGCTTCTTCGAACGACACGTTTTTTTCCTCAATAAACACCTGAAAGTATTTTTTTATTTTTTTTATCTTTTAAACTTTTGTGGCAATCAAGGAAATTGTATTTTAGTCGCGACATTCGGGTGCCAGTGCTTGCATTCTGTTAAATTACGTAGAAAAAAAGAAAGTTTAGTGGAATGGCAAAAACTTTGTTGAACTTCTGTTTTAATTGAATTAGCACACAAATTTTTCAATTGCAGACGTTTGAAGTTTGGGCGATGTTTTTTTCTTGTTAGCGAGAAAAATATTAGGATTTAATTAGTAAGAGAAAGGGAATCAATCATTTTCTTGTAGACATGAAATCCACTAAAAGTTTTAGTGTTCTTAAGATAACAAGCTTTGTTTTTCTAGTGTTTGCTTATCCTCTAAGTTAGCAGCAAATAATTCTTTAGTTGTTTTTCTTCTTTAGTTACGAAATTATTTAGGGCTCCCTCGGTACTAATCAGAATCGATTACCTTTCAACTTTTCTTCGGTTTCTTATAAATAAGCCATAACAAGCTTACTTACTACGAAATTTAATGATTGTTTTATAAAGACTAAGTGGGGCTCGTTTGTAAACATTTAATAATTTAAATATAGGTTAAAGGGTCCAGTGAATGACGCAGTTGTTGCATCGTGAGCTATATGGATATAAAAAATACTAAACAAATTAATAAATCGCAAATAACACTTACAGTATTACTATGAATTAATAAAAACACTATAGCAATTTGGTCATAAACTTTGTAAAATTAAGTGGAAATAGTATAAAATGAGGAGTTTAGTAAATAACCTTTTCGTTTAAATATTGACCGGGGTGAATAACTTATTAATTAATTCGCCTATTAAAAACGAATAATTCATAAAGTTTTTCCAAATTTATTTTAAACGCTATGCTTAAATGTACCTTCGTGTAGTTTTTGTATTAAAATTCTTTTTGGTATTCTATAAATCACAAATTTTGTTGGCGCTTTGGAGGTTATGCTTCTCTTTTTTAATTGCGTCTCTTAAAGCTTCAACACTGTAGGGGGAAAGTGGCATGAAACAGCCAGTTTTAAAAAAAGGGATAAATAATATAGAAGGATATAAATACATCAATTTTTTTTTTTAATCTGTAATTGTTCATGCATTTATGTACGTAATGTCATAAAACATTTTTTAAAATTAACGATATTTTTCGACTTCTAATCATTTATAAAAAAAATAAAATTTGGCTTTTTCATAACTTATAGGTATTGAAACAGCCAACCCAATTTTTGAAATAGCCATATTCTTATTACAAGATTAAAACTGCACATTAACGAAGATATTATTTAATAATAATCTTAAGCTATAATTTTAAATCTTATATAATTATAAAACGTTTTAAATAACGCAAACTCTCGATAAAATATTTACTTACATAAATCTAAGAAACTGTCAAAAAATTTGACGTTTGAGATCAATCATTTCAAAAACTTAAAAACGTTTTTAGCAAAAATAATACAATTTCTCTTTTACGCCACAGGATTTATATGCCCAACCATTACAATTTTGCATCGGTACCACTCTTGATTGCTGTTACTACAATTATTATTGCATTTTATGCAATTAAAAGGTGGCTTTTCATTACACTGCAGTCCGGCTATTTCAAAACATATTCTCTCAAGAAACAAAATCTCGAAAATTACTATGAAATCAAAGATTAGTCTACAAAATATATACGTTATTAGAAGGCCTAATATATCTATAAAATTATAGTGTAATCATATTATTATTAGTTTTGTACGTATAGGCGTTAGAAAACAAATAAACTGAACTCAAAACCTTACTTTTTGACGACAAAATCTTCAATACGTCGTATCGGCGCCGTTTAGTGATGGTGAATGGTCAAATGAATCTAGTGTTGCTATCTTAAATAATAATACATGAACGATTAGTATGAAAACTACCGCGTAATTGATAATGGCTTTTTCAAAACTTGGCTGTTTCATGCCACTTTCCCCCTACTGAAATTTTGCAAACTGCAATATAAATTTCATTAGTTTAGTTATCCACTTTATTATTACTTTTATTGTTTCACTTAAATGAAAAAGAAGATATACAAGATTGCTTAAATAAATATATCATAAATTTAAATAAATTTTTTAATTTGAGTGAAAATTAACCAATTTTCGAGCGAAGTAAATAAATAAATTGAGCGAAGTGGAACGGCGCGCTTCATTTTGCCCAAGATAGGAAATGTGGCACTTTTACCTCGTACTGCACTACAATCGATAATAATTATTTAACTTTTTGAAAACCTTAAAACAAAATTACAGGACTGTATTTTCATAAGGAATCAAATCTCAGTTTTTTTGTGACATTTAATCTATATAAATAAAATGATAACTAAATCTCTTGATGTGCGCGCACTACGCAAAAACTACTGGATAGATTTTGATCAATATTTTGTAGTTTAATTTCTTAGTCGCTTGGTCTTTATCTCCATTAAAATTTATCATGATATTTCTATTTAATATCAACTTATTACAGTTTTCATACACGTACCATGGCCAAGCGACAAGGTGCACATGCGCGGAACTAGAAGGTAACCTTTTATTTCTGTAAATAAAATATATTGTTAATATAGTGAACCGCGGACAAAGTCACGGGCGTTAAGTAGTTTTGAACATGTTTATGAAGTACCTAAATATATTGGTCGAAATTTATCGCAGATTTTTTAAAATGATAAAATTAAATTAAGATAAGATATCTGGTACCTAATATTCGATCACTTTCGGTATTTATCGTATTTATAAATTAATTATGTAAAGACTGCCACATAAAAAAATTACTAAAATATTAATAAACTATTCCTAATGTTTTTGTTATATAATTAAATATTATAATGTTTGTTAAAAAGTATTTAATAGTTTTTCAACGGCCGCCATGGATCATAGCGTAAGCCAGAGAGTAATAGGCCACTGAAAGTGATTGTTCACTTAAAAAAATATTGTTTTGTTATAAGTAACACAAAATAATATTTTTTCAAGTATTGTCGTGGCCAATCACACTGTGGTTTACCCTATCGGTTGTTATTCGTTTACAAGTCAAGCTACGTTAAACGGTGGCGACACGCTGCATGTGTATTCCAATATTTAACAGTGGTTTATTATCTAATGGGTGCAATTATATTAATGTTTATGATCTTTAATAAGTTATTTTAACATTTAAATAAGGTAAATGTTATTTTTATGTTTTTAATATCGTGTAAAACCATGATCTAGTACTGGTACCATTTTTTATATATGGAATTGGTGCTCAATCAACTTTTATATTTTTAATTTATACTTTAGGTTATGGTTTTAATTTAATGTATTTTGAATAAAAAACTATTTTGCTATTTTCAGTAGTCATATAAATGCGAAATAATTTTGTGTTTAATAATAATTTATTAAAAAATTGTTTTATCATATGCATTATAATTGAAGGTTAAATTCGAAGTAACCATATCATTGTAGTAATCGGGTATTGTGGTATACACTGAGCGACTACTCTTGATTTTTTTTGATCGGGTATTGAAGAAGTCAAGTCTTAAAACATTAATTTAACTTATTACTGTTGATTTATATTTTGTAATTTTATTAATTTTATATCTAAAAACCCTTAAGAAAAAAAACAAGAGAATTTTAATAGATAGATATGTTTTTATAGCTTTCTTGCCTACAACACGACAAAATAATGATCGGGTAGGTACTGGGTCTTTTACCTTACTAAATAACAGAATTCACGCTATCACCTTTCTCAAACATAAAATATAAATTGATTAGCGTAACTAATGCTTTTCGATACAAAGAGAAAACATTAATGTAGGCAAACCTAATGACAACAAAGGTGGTGCATATTTACGCAAAAACTTACATATTTCTGAATAAAGGACGAGATCAGAAATGTAGCATTTTGAGCCCCAATTTCACACTTGACTTTTCACCACAAGCTAGATTAATCACATCATTATTAATTTTTTTTTAAATTATAAGAGTATTAGGTATAGTATTTAAAGTGTGACTCAAAACAACTTGTTTTCCGACAGTGCAATGCAGAGAATCGAAGAGGTTAGATATCTCTGTTTTAGACCCATATTTTTTTTTTCTAATTTATAAAAATGAAATTTAAATAAAGTGCTTATCCAAAATGTTTCTAAATTCGTACAATTAAATTCAATGTAGATATGAGATTAAGTTTGTGCTTGAGCTCGAAATTGCGTTTATAAATGGTTTTAATATGTAGGGATGTATATTCAGTTGCGTACAATAAATTGTGCACCTGATGTAGAGCAAGATTTTGTATCGTTAGTCCTAATAGCCGTAATATCCTTCTAATGAATCCAAAACAGAAACAGGACCGGCCGAAGCTTAAAGGATTATCTTATTTAGGAAGAAAACGCGGCGCGGAAACGGTTCCCAAGAAAATTTAATATTCGTCGCAAAATTTAAATTAATAGTAAACATAATAAATTTTAAGGAACTTAGAATTTAGTAGGTCAGTGTGCAAAATTATTAAATAGGGTCGGAGTTTAAAATTGAAATAGCTTAGGTACTATTAAGTTTGTCTTTTAATTAAGATTTCGAATTGACTGAAGGGAATTCCCGCCTACTTTTTGTTTTCAAAGGAGATTCGATTAAAAAAGTAAATTAAGCCTTATATAAGACGTAATTTTTCTCGGTCGTTTGTAAATCTGGATTATTTAAGATTATGATCTAAAGTGTACGTAGCCTCAAGTTTTAGCTCCTAAATTTTAGGTATACTGAAAGCAGTTGCTTATTGTAGTTTACTGTATATATTCAGGAAAAGCTTTTGTTAAGCTTTGTAACAGGACAATGGCAACATTTGCATGTTATAATTTGACTAATGCTGCGAGATTTATATTGAATGAGCTTTTAGGGGTTGTTTATTGTATCTTAAATTAGGAAATTACAAAACTCGGTATGAAAAGCATAAAGAAGAGTTTTTTGTTGAAGTTTTTGGGTTTTTTTGACTAAGTAAAAAATTCTTTGTATATTGGGATGCTGAGTTTAGCATTTTTAAATATAAACGACACAATTATTATTGTTTTTTACAACATAATAAAAATATAAAAGTTGTACAACTTTGTTTCCGCCGGTTTTTTCCTGAAATTTGGGGCTTTATTGTTAAAAAACGGTTATACATTTATAATTTAAAGTATTTTCCATCGCTGGCTACTACTTTCTACTACCTTTTGAATCTCGCCCTTAAAAAAGTGGTCATCTTTCGAAGTGATCCACGGATCGGTTCAACTTCTTCATGAGCCCGAAAGTGCTGATCAGCAAGACCGTGTTCCATTGATCGAAAAAGTCATAGTCACAAGGAGCAACGTCTAAAGAATATGGCGGGTAGGGCAGAATTTCCCATTTCAACGTTTCCAAGTATGTCTTGACCTGTTTCGCAACATGGGGTCGAGCATTGTCATGCTGCAAAATCAGTTTATCGTATCTCTCATTGTATTGTGGTCGTTGTCTTTCAATGATGGGCTCAAACGCATTAACTTCGTTTGATAACGGTTGCCTGTGATTATTTTAGGCGGTTTTAATAGGTCATAATACACTATGCCGAGCTGGTCTTACCAAATACAGACCATCACCTTGTAGCCCTGAATATGGGGTTTGGCGGTCGACGTGGAAGCATGGCCCGCGTCTCTCTATAATTTTCTGCGCTTGTGGTTATCGTAAACAAATAATTTTTCTTTCCAGTCGCGATGCAGAAATCCCTTCCGTCTTGACCTTTCAAGCAATTGTTTACAAGTTAACAAACGCCGTTCAACATATCTCGGTTTCAACTCGTAGGGCGCTCATTTTCCTTACTTCTCAATCATTCATTTGACGCGAATTGAAATTACTTGTTGGATCACCTCCAATGATCATGCCAATTCTTCTTGACTTTGACACTAGTTTTTATTAACCTTCTTTCTTTCACCCTGAAAATCACCGTTCTTGAAGGGTTGAAACGACTCGCGACACGTTTTTTCACTAATTATAACGATTTGAGAGCATTCAATGAACTTTAGCTACAGATTTCTTCAGATTGAAGCAGAAAATTAAAACCTCCCACAAATGCCGAGAATTTGGCTCGTAAACTGACATTTTCAATCGAGAATAACTTCATGCTGCAGACACAAATCGACTAATGTTTCTATAGGGTTATGTTGACAGATGTCCAAGTTTATTGCATAACGTTTATGATCTATTTATTTCGACTACTATTTACCGCTAAAGCCATCGGTAGAAAAACGGCGAAAACAAGGTTGTACATTTTTTAATAAGTAGTTAAATTATCACCATGATGAAGACATTTAACCAAAAAGTGGGATATTTTTAATAGGTAGGTCCGGATTTAGAAATACTCTTATATGATAACCTCGTGACTTGGCAGAAATGTTTAGTAATCACGTTTATTTTTATAAAAAAATTATCCTTACCGACCAGGTATATTTTTGGCTAAACGGCTATGTCTTCTTTTTCTTTGTAAGCTAATAGGTTATTTTACTTCAGCACATCTTGCCACTTTTGTTTTTGGTCTACCGGATAATCTTCTACCTATGGGTGATAGCTTTTTACTATCCTTGATATGCGGCTAATTGTATCTGATCTTCTTTTCGGGACGCACTCTTCTATTTGCTCCATTTTGCAGCTACTTCCACGTAACAAATTAATCTAATTTTTTGGATTCCCATTTTATATTCGCGGGGGCTTCTATAAATAAAATTGTCTCACGTTGTCAAAAAACAACCCATATGTGTACTTGGACATTATATCGCACCTCCAAAATATCTCTGTTGCGGATGGTGGGTCGGAGATATCATCGGAAGTTACCTATTCGTAGATAACAATGGCCTATAATTAACCCATAATGGAGAGAGGTACATAATGATGATTCCCGACATTGTGTGACTCAGTGTGGATGATATTGACATTGACGATGTGTTTTTTCAACAAGATGGCGTAACGAGCCACACAAGTTGTAAAACGATCGTTTTTTGTGTGATAAATACCCACACGCTTAATTTCTGGAAGAGGCGATTGTGAACTGGTCACTAAAATCGTGTAATCTAACGCCTTCAGATTTTTGTCTTGAATTGTTTGATGTCAGTTTTCTAGGCCAACCTATCAAATACTATCACATAGGTAAAGGACAACTTACGACGCGTAATATCAGGTATCAAACCTCAGATATGCCAAAATATCACGCACCAAACACAGCTACGATGGCCATATTAATAACTAATTTTTTAACATTAATGTAATCGAATATACTTTCTTAAAACAATAAAATTTTGACAAAATTGAAATCCGGTAGATTTTTAATCACTTACAAAATCAGGACATTAAAAATGAGAAAAACCATTAGGGGGAAAGTGGCATGAAACAGCCAGTTTTAAAAAAAGGGATAAATAATATAGAAGGACATAAATAAATCAATTTTTTTTTTAAATCTGTAATTGTTCATGCATTTATGTACGTAATGTCATATAACATTTTTCAAAATTAATGATATTTTTCGACTTCTAATCATTTATAAAAAATAAAATTTGGCTTTTTCATAACCTATAGGTATTGAAAGAGCCAACCCAAGTTTTGAAAAAGCCATGTTCTTATTACAAGATTAAAACTGCACATTAACGAAGATATTATTTAATAATAATCTTAAGCTATAATTTTAGATCTTATATAATTATAAAACGTTTTAAATAACGCAAACTCTGGATAAAATATTTACTTACAAAAATCTAAGAAACTGTCAAAAATTGTTAAAAAATTAAAACAAGTTTTGACAGAGTTCCTAAACAGTGTAGGACATGGCCTTTATTATCTTTAATTGCGTTGTATCTATTTCTACGTAATATTTTTTTTCTACATTAATGCCTTTTTGGTCTGGTCAATATTGTTTTAAGAAATTATTTTTGTCTCTGTTTGTTACCGAAAATATATATATGCTTCACCTTTGTCGCACTTATTAGAAAAGAGAAAAACTCGCAATTCGTTTACGAAGTTTATGAAAAGTTATTAATGCCTTTATTTGCGCTCGTATTGTTCCTTTAGCTGGAAATAAGTTTAATTTATTTCAAAATTGGAAGAGGTGTAATAAATTTTACGGCTCGAATGAAATTTAAAGTTAACTTCCATGACCAGAATATCACGGGAGAAATCAAATTTAAAGCCAAACTTTATATCAGATACGAATAAATATTTTTCTAATATAAAACTCTCGATGGAAGCTTTGAAATATTACGTATTTCGAATACAATCTCCAATGTTTATCAAATTATTTCGATGCTTTGCCAAAATGTTGGCGAAACGCAGAGAAAAATTGAGGAAAAGCGAGGCGCGCGACGTTAGGCAAAAAATATTCAAAACGAAGTGTGGAAAAAGCGTCGTAAAAATTTATGGCTCCACTTTACAACGCTCAATGTAGAGTCATTTTTTTTGTTCGTCGTGGAAAAGTTTTTCATCAATAAAAACTTAGACGCTCTAAAATTTTAATCAGACTTAACGTTTTTCAAGGGCTGTTTAGAATTATTTGTTTGAAGTTTGACTTTTTGTTCGCCTAACTAATTTGCTGGAAAAGAATTGTAAAGTTTTTAGTGTCTCTAAAAATTAACAAACAACATTTTTTCTCTATTTAGGGACGTGTTCCATTTTTAATAGTTAGCCATATTTATTAAAATGTAATTGTATGCAGTTTATTTGGTACAAAATTTAAAACGTGTTTTTTGTTATGTCTAACATCAGACTACATGTTTAGAAATATTTAGGTAGTTGATTAGAGACTTCGTATAACACGCGATTGATGAAAAGGTAGATTGACATTTAAATTATCAACATGTTTAATTACAAATGCTTTTAAGTTGTGCAAACTTAAGCCGTTAAAATGTTGCAATTGTTGAACCGAAATAATTAAGATATATTTAATATACACTCCTCGCAAAAATTAAGGGACAAGAAAACATTCCAAATTTTTCGGTTTTTTTTGACGGGCTGTATTTAGATAAAAAATGATCGTATCGAGGTCGTTAAAAAAGCCCGTAAAAATACTGAAAAATTAAAAAAAATTTCTTGTTTCCTTAATTTTTGCGATAGTACTTATAGGTATAATAATACTAACTGTGTGTAGGTAAACGTTTATTTACAAAAAATTATTTATTACGGGGGTATTCTAGTCTAGAAATTTAAAAAAATCGAAATTTTTTTATATATTTCCAAAGTTTTGACATTCAATAGGCTCTTAAAAGGATTTTTCAAAATTTCAATTATTTAAAAAGTTACAGGTATTATAAATATGTTAGTATAGCCTATCATTCTACAGGGTGTCCCAGTACTAATAGACGCCATTGATACATCTCACAGAAAATAAAATTCTGAGACGAAAAGTCCTTTGTCATTTTTTGATCAGACCTATAGATAATTAGTTATTAATAAAAAGAGGTGGGCAATCAGGTGCGCGTTATAGCAGCAAGAAGAAAAAGGGGGAATGTGAGAGGTGACTGCAACAGTGAGATGAAGGCGGGACAGCAGCTTTAACAACGGGACGAAAAGACCAAGCATTAACTCTTATGTGCTCGACTCGCCAGAAATTAATTTAATAATTAGTTTTAGTGAAGAGGCACCTGAGTGTTGAATCTTCGAAATAGTGACTGTGTTTACTCCCGTAGACTGCCGTGCGAGCGAGCCTGCTGCTTTCCGCCTTCATCTCACTCTTGCAGTCACCTCCCACTTTCTCCCTCTTTCTTCTTGCTGCTATAACGCGCACCTGATTGGCCACCCATTTTTATTAATAACTAATTATCTATGGGTCTGATCAAAAAATGACAAAGGACTTTTCGTCTCAGAATTTTATTTTCTGTGAGATGTATCAATGGCGTCTATTAGTTTTGGGACACGGTGTATGAGTTAACTTTTCCACACCGCGTTTTTTTCGAAACTACTTTTTTCTAGTTGGCGTACACGATAACTCAAGTTCTACTGCACCGATTTATTTGAAATTTAGTATGAACATTCTATATACATTTCTCTATGGTGTGACCTACCGAAAAGTCGATATCTTGAATTCTACTATTTTTAAAAAATTCGGAATTGTTAAAAAAACGTGCAAAAAAAATTTATTTTTCAAACGGCCGCCATTTTGTTAAATTTTTTTTTTAGACTTGTTCATGGGTAAGTCATAGTCACATTTTTACTAATTAAGAATCCATTTGATTTTTTTGTTTTAGACGTTCAGAAGGGTTTAAATCTTGTACGCCAGGACACTGTTTTTTTTGGTCCCTCTACTTTGCCGGCTCATAACTTCTTAAATTTTGAATTTTTTTATTTTGTTTATTTTTTTATGAATTCTTAAAGTATCAATAAACAAATGATACAAAAATGGATAGTAAAAATATTCTTTGTTTTATTTATACAGAGCATGAAAAAACGGCCGAAATTCATGCTTCTAGACTAGAATACCCCCTTAACCACGTTTTTTATGTGTTGATCTAGATCAGATAATTCTAAGTGTAATTTTTTATTAAATAAACTGTTTCGTTTATATTTCGTGTATATTTTTTTTTATGTCATTAAGGTAAATTTTGAATAAGTTTTTAGTATGGAAACAATGCTACAATTTACTAAACCAATATAAAAACTATAATATAGGATTATGATTTATTGCATTTCATAAACGCACGTGTTTTTTAATTAATTTTTTACCAACCGGGTTCAGTGCGAATAAAACACTATAGCACTAGAGTGACGATAGGTTACACATTGCCCATGTATATAAATATAAATATTTATTTATTATTTTAATTTTAAATCTTTGAATTTTTTTCGTAATTAAATTTCAACAGATAAGCTTTGCTAGAATTTTTTAAACACTTCAAAAATTCAGTGTTTCGTTCTATAGCAAACATTTATTATTTTTGCTTTGAATTTTGTGGACTATATGATACGAATTAAAATATCACATAAGGTTTTCTGCTTTAAATATTAAAACAAAAATTAAGTTTAGTAATAAGTGGTAATTGTATATGATTCTTTTTTAGTTGCTGTGTTATATCAAACAGATTACATTACTATAATATCTGAAGATCAGATACGCAACTCTCCTCGCTTAAATTGCACACGTTTCACGATCTTAATAATTATCAATTTTACACTATTTCAATAAAAAAGAAATCAATTTAATTGTTAGCTATTTGGAAGCGCTATCCATTTTCTATCATTATTAGATTATGTTTTTTAAAAATGAAATTTAAAACTTATTAATTTTTTTTAAATAAAATTTAAACATCTTGAATAGTTTTATGTTAACAAAGCTGTAATTGATTAAACGCACTCGCATTGGTAATAAACTGCAGTGTTGCCAACAATCTTGATATAAACTCCTATATGTAATTATGGTAAAACTGCACCTATGAGTTTATTCCAATTAATAGCATAATTAATTTGATTTGTGAAGAATACTATAATTGCTGCATTTTCAGTTTTAATTTTTTTCGTTTGCAAGATTGGGTTTGAAAATTAATTAAAACCTTGTTATAATTGTTGAAAATCTACTACATCTAGCAGGTATTGACTCGTTATGCAGCGCTCTGTTTAATTTTAGTTTGATGTGAAAATAAACATCCTGCTTTTTCATTCTCTTTAAAAAAACCGAACAACGAACTAATTAATCTGTCATTAAATCGCAAGTTTGTTAAAAAAAAACAACTCTAAAATCATAAAACTATTTCTGCTGAATTTTAACGACCTTCCACTTAATTACAAAACTTTTCACATTGTCTGGACACTTTTTCCCTTTCATTTTCGTTATAATTTTTCCAACGAATTGGGATATTAATTAATCATCCCAATTTGGCGTTAAGCAACTTTAAAAAATTATTATTAATATCCACACTTTTAAAGACCCCCAAAACAAACGCGCTTTTAAGTTCTTCACCAAAAAAAAAAAACAAAATTAATCGGTTGTAAGATAAAAAACCAAAAATCTTTGTTTATAAATAAAGTACATCTGTAAAACACATGCAAACGAATCCAACTAAGAAAAAGACATCCAAACACACATTGGACGATGACAACTGGAACGTATGCATTTTAATTTTTTTCCTAAAAGAAAAAACGTTTTATGCATTCTTTGAATCCATTAAATTAAACGCCAGTTTGCATTAAAGGCTGTAAATCTTATTTATGACCTAGCTCTTTATAAGGGCGACGAGTTCATAATGCTCGATTCCCTAAAACTTTTAAATATACACCCAACTCAAAAATTTAATTTTAATACTCTTATTTAAAACCCAACAATTATTGAGCTGCAAAAAAAGTGAGGTTAGGGGTAAACAGTACAGTTGTTGGCCAGTCGACAATGATTGGCCATATTTAAAAAATTATTTAATAATAAATCTATATTTCCTATAATATATTTTCTAATAAATGGTTCGTTTTTTTTGTTAATTTACTATATCTTATTTTAATTAGAAAAGATTGGCCGAGTCCTGTATATTTACTAGTCAATTACTATATTTATATGGCCAATAACTATGTTGTTTAATAAAAGGGTCAATCACTGTACTGTTTACCCCTATTATTTATCACATGTTAAAAGTAAATTTTAATGGAGATTTCCATAGCAACGCGAAATAATAGGCGGTAATTCTTTATAAAACGGCAGACGTTGCGTTGTGAATTATTTTTATGGAGCAGTTGGCGGCGAAACGGTTTCCAAATTTCTTTTTAACAGCTTTAACTCTTTCACTTCAAATGTTATACATTTTTTAGTAGAAAAAAATGGACGGAGTCTAGACAAGAAGTTAATTTTTAAAAAGTTTAAAAGTTCATTCGAATATCGTTGATTTTCTGATGGAAGCTATAAACAATAAAAAGGGTTTTTTTTTAGTTTGAGAAGGAAATGAATAATTTAAGGTTCATTTTTCAACCCCTCTCTTAAGTCATAGAAGAACACCACTTAAAAATCCTCCCCATTACATTTAAACGTCGGAGAATAAGCACTTTTTACTTCTGTTCTTTGTGTGCGGGTCAAACTTGAGTAACCGCGAATAAAACATGCCCTTAGCGACAGAGGCCGACCCCTAACTTAAGGGTTTTTCAAACGTGAATTGGAAGTTATACTTTATTCAAAAAAAGGAGAGGGAAGTCAAATAGAAGTTATAATTCTACTGCCAACTCAAATTGATTTTTCCGCTTTTTCTCGCTCGCTCGCTCTCTCTCTTTTCGGCTTTTCCCTATTTATTTTGAGAGAACGCGCCAACGTGCTCTGATCCTTTTTGACTAATTTTATATATTTCGGCGACGAATTTCGCCCTCAGAAGTTGCGTCTTGATTTTACAGGCTTCAAATTCACCCCCTGCGATAAAACAGATGTTACTTCTTCAGCCTTGGGATGTTTTCTTAAAGTGCATGCAAAATTAAAATGCACGAGCCCAGAAATTTACAGTTATTAGCTTTTCTGCTTTGGAAAGTTTTAATGGTGTTTGAAATTTTTCTAAATTTTTCCACCTTTCTCTTCTTCTCGTTTTTATTAATTCACAAAGGGGGAAAGAGGATTGTTTTAAAAATGTTGTACAGAATTCAGTTGATTGATTTTCTCTTCCGCAGTTTCGGGATTACAGGCAATTAGTGTCAAAAGTTTATGATGCCATCAAAAGCTGTATGACGGGCTAAAACGTCGAAAGGGTGTTTTGTTTCGTCGGCTTTCAAATATTTAACATCCCTTTCATATGTTGTACCCTCAAATTTTACCTCGCACTTCCTCACGAACTTCATTTCCTTTAACAAAACTGATTCCTTTTTAATCAACACCCTTTAATTTAAAAAATCAAATTCGTTTTCGAAACCTGTAGGGGGAAAGTGGCATGAAACAGCCAAGTTTTGAAAAAGCCATTATCAATTACGCGGTAGTTTTCATACGAATCGTTTATGTATTATTATTTTAAGATAGCAACACTAGCCAGATATCCCCACAAAATTTGACCGTTCACCGTCAATAAACGGCGCCGATACGACGTATTGAAGATTTTGTCGTCAAAAGTAAGGTTTTGAGTTCAGTTTATTTGTTTTCTAACGCCTATACGTACAAAACTAATAATAATATGATTACACTATAATTTTATAGATATATTAGGCCTTCTAATAACGTATATATTTTGTAGACTAATCTTTGATTTCATAGTAATTTTCGAGATTTTGTTTCTTGAGAGAATATGTTTTGAAATAACCGGACTGCAGTGTAATGAAAAGCCACCTTTTAATTGCATAAAATGCAATAATAATTGTAGTAACAGCAATCAAGAGTGGTACCGATGCAAAATTGTAATGGTTGGGCATATAAATCCTGTGGCGTAAAAGGAAATTGCATTATTTTGCTAAAAACGTTTTTAAGTTTTTGCAATGATTGATCTCAAACGTCAAATTTTTTGACAGTTTCTTAGATTTATATAAGTAAATAGTTTATCGAGAGTTTGCGTTATTTAAAACGTTTTATAATTATATAAGATCTAAAATTATAGCCTAAGATTATTATTAAATAATATCTTCGTTAATGTGCAGTTTTAATCTTGTAATAAGAACATGGCTTTTTCAAAAATAAGGTTGGCTGTTTCAATACCTATAGGTTATAAAAAAGCCAAATTTTATTTTTTTTATAAATGATTAGAAGTCGAAAAATATCGTTAATTTTGAAAAATGTTTTATGAAATTACGTACATAAATGCATGAGCAAATACAGATTTAAAAAAAAAATTGATTTATTTATGTCCTTCTATATTATTTATCCCTTTTTTTAAAACTGGCTGTTTCATGCCACTTTCCCCCTAATGCCGTTGTTCGAAAATAAAACAGAAGGATGCTTAATTGTTTAAAAACGAAAAAAAAACAACAAAATGGGCTATACACAAAAGCGTTCATTGCTGACAATCACGCAAAATTTTCATTTTCAGGAATGTAAGTTGGGAAATAAATAAACAGTTTTAATGGATTGGACCTTCTATATTTAGCCAATAACTCAACGTGGATTATTTTCGATTTCGATCTGATTTATCGCGGATTATTAACGTTTATCAAAACACATTACTAAATGCCTGACGCGTGTATGTATTTTTTTTGCTATTTTTTGCCTAATTTTTTAGCTTTTTTGGTTTTGAAGCGTCGAGCTTGGACGTAAACCGATTACATTATTGATTTAAATTTTAATACGGATAAAGGTAATGGAAATCCAACCCTTTTCGTTAATTTTGATAATTTTAAACTCTGCGTTAATTCTAATAATTTTTAGACTGGAAGAATCTTCTCCGAAAATGGCCGAGTCATCAAAAAATTAATGTACTTTTTTATCATTGGCTTTGATGTAATTTTTAATAGAAGCAATAAACTGTAGCTCTTGGTATTCTCAAAAGAAAGAATTTTATGAACTTTTCACGTACAATAAAGTCAGATAAAATTTTTTTACAATCATCTGTATTTTTGACTGTAACACAATTAAATCAGATGTTTAGTTTTGCTAAAACGATCATCCTGTTGTTTTCAATTACAAATTTACGAAAAGTAAATTGGTTATTGTATTTTTTGTGGAAAAGTTGAATTTGTATATTCGAGTAAGAAGTGACACATTTTCGATCTTGAAAAATGAAACAAACCACTCCGCGTCACGCTTCATTTGCCTTTTTTGCTTGAAAATGTACCAGTTTTTGCTCGAATGTACACATACCTGGTAGTCATTGAATTTATCGATAGAGTCTCTCTCTAAATAGAAAAAAGTAAAAAAATATGGGTATATTTTTTGTCTAAAAAATAAAGTGATGGTACTTTACCACAGTTCTCTAAGTTCAATTAGTATTTACACGGAAAGAAATGTATGGCGTCTATCATCATACTGGTTGCATACTATGGCAACGAATCTTACATGAATGTTGTTATTTACTATACTGGTTGCCACAAGTACCATAAATATGGGTGCTATCCTACTATACTGCTTAGTAAATAGCGCCATATGTGATCTTCGCCGCTAGAGCGCGCAACCAGTACGGTGTCAAACGTCATATATTTCTTTTCGTGTAGAAAAGCAAACATACCATGTTCGGGTCGCTGAACAGACGGAGTGATCACACTTTAAAAGCATGCTATGAACGGGGCTCTCGGTCCTATTTTTCAACCAGGTTTATACTATATTCAGGTACTTAACAATTAATTTTACCAATAAGAATAATTACAATTTTTAATAGTATTTTGTAGAATCAGCTACATATGACGATTATTACTCATCTCTTATCAATGGCGAATCAGAAGCAGTGACTACGAACTTTTAATACTCTGTCTGTTCAGAGGCCCTTGTATAATATATATGTAGGTATGTACATATATACTTATGTTCAATTAAATTTATTAATAGGTTAGTTGATATAGTCGTTAGAAATTTTAAAAAACTTTACACTTTAAGAGGCTGCAGTAGCTAAACTATGAGTTAAATAAAAATGTTTTAAGACAAATTTGTAGGATACATATTTTTCAAACAAATTTTTTAGTACATTTTTTTTATATATTGTAGCAAACGCGATAAATGAATGAAGCGGCCTCGATAGATTTGCTTAATCACCCGCGAGATACTTCTATCTCACGCGCGCGACCGTGAGATATTGAGTAAGCGTAGATATCCCAATAATCTTTTAATACACGCCTAACTGGAGTTTTCTATCTACATTACCTTGAAATGACTGTATCGCCAAGGCCCAGATACTTCTCGAAGCTTCCGAATAGATTAAGCAACACATATATAAACTCCGAAACACTTCCTCACTTTAGTGACGACCGAGTCTGTTATTGTGAAGTGTCAGCGCTCTAACTCCGTACGCCCGGTGAATCTACGAGGTAAGCGCTATCGCTATCCGTATAGATAAATGTAAATAAATATACCAGTGACAATCGTTTAAATAAATATACGAGTGTAAATAAATTAGTTAGTGTATTAGAACCGTAAGTTAGTTAGTAAATAAATAATTATTAAGTGCTAGTGTTTAAGTTATTGGTGAAGGAGAATTGGTTTATAATTTTGTGTTAATAAATCGTAATTGTAAATTGAGTGGCCAACTTTGTGTTATTATTCACAACCCGAGTACGAACCGCTTTTGCTCTCGTTGGATAGTGGATTTGGATTGGGAAATCTGTTACAATATGTTTTCTAAATTTTCTAATTTCCTAAATTTTCTAAATTTCTAAATGATATTTGACTTACACGCTTGACTCAATACACTATTTCATAAAGAATTTAGTCCTCTATAAGAATTTGAGAAACACAATTTGTAAAAAAAAATTTATACTATTATATAATAAAAAATTAATTTTTAATGTTATTTATAATACTAAGAAATACTTCAAAATTGATTATATCAACAGCTTAAAATTAAAATTAAGAGTTTAAAATTTTTGTATATTTATCTACTACAAGATTTTTGGGTGGGACTTTAAAGAAAAAAATGTTGCTATAAAATGAAGTACAATAATATATATACAAGTTTAGCTTGTTTAAAGTATAAGATAAACAAAATAAGTAAAGTTACATATATTAAAAATTGATGAATTATGTCAAAAATTTAATGTCTTTATAATTATGTACCGAACCTGCATAAATTAAAGATCAGAAAATGTGGTGAATGTTTTTTACATGTAAAATCTTAAATTTTTGTGAAATTTTATAATAGCTTTTTACTTAACCTGAGGTAGGTATGTACATAAAAAAAGAAACAACACGTGCATTTACGTTGTAGTAAGTTGATTAAAATTCAAGATAGGTCGCGCGTAATTTGTAAAAGAAAAAAAAATAATAGAAAACGCGCAGAATAACGGAATGAACTTTGGCTTTTGAATTTTATTAGCGCCATGTTTGACGTCCATCGTTCATTTTCCAGTCATTGAGTTGTAAATTACAGATGTGTTAGGATTCGAAATGATCTTTTCAGTTGATATGCTAATTTATGTAAAGCTCAAACCAAAACTAGTTCATTGAACTTATCCAATTTTCAAAGTTCACTTTTTTTTTAAATTACAGCAAGAAAAATAATTTGGCGTTTAATTTCCTCTTATTTGTTTATTTTTTTTTTAAATTAAACAAACTTAATTATCATTTGTTTATTCTTCTTATTTTTCTAACACTTTCGGATACTAAAATTTTGCAATGCAAACACGCAGAAAAAGTATATCTACCAACAATAACTTTATGGTTATAAAATTTATATAAATTAAAGGAAACAAATGTTGGTCTTTAAAATTATTTGATTTTCCTTGATATATTGGAAGTGAATTTAATTACTTATTAGGAACTTTAAAGCATAGCTTAAATTATAAGTCCTTTACTTTTGAGTTACATACAATAAGATAAAAAAACATTTAATATATGTACCTACTATGAAATCGATACCATTTTAATTTATTTTAAAGCCACATTTATTTGATTATGTGCTATTATACAAAACTTTTAACGAGTTTATAACAGCACATATAAATATGAAATTTCTTATATGCACTTTATGTATCTTTATTTAAAATAGCAAAGATATGTTTCCTTTGATAAAACTTGAACGCAAGTAAATGTGCTATACCTACCTTTTTTAGATTTCTTTTTAACTTTTTTATATATGACCAAATAATTTTCATAAATATACACGGAGAAAAAAATATCGTTATAATAACCATACGTATCCCTATTATAGCTATCCGTTGGATAGTTATTTTTCACAGGGATACGCCGTATAGCTAATTTAGCTATCCAGAGTTTCCTTATTGCGGATCGTTATAGTAACGATCCGTATTACTGTTTTAGACATTCAAAAGATTCTTGTCACAGTGATTTAACGGATATGCACGGAGAACAAAATATCGTTAAAATAACCATACGTATCCCTATTATAGCTATTCAAATCCTCAAATTAACTATCCAGTTACCTACACGACGGATACTGCACACGTTCACGAGAGCTTTTCGTTTGAACGCTTGAATCAAATAAATGAATCCTTATTATAAGTATACTATGTAGAGCTGTTTTGATCATACTATGAATTGTCAAATTGACTTATAAATATCGTTAAATTAGACATTCGAATCCTTGTGAGAACAATACGTCAATTGGGTATACGTTAGATAGTTATATTAAAGATATTTTTTTCTCCGTGTACCTATATGTAATTGTTAAATTAAATTGCACCAACAGTATAACAGTATTATGAAGAAATTATGAAATGTACCTTTTCATTACAGCCCTTCTTCTACATAGAAATATCTTTGCACGCAGAATATAATAGATTATATAACATTAAAACAGTAACGAATATATATAAATAATTTATTATTTTTCTAGAAATAAAAATATTATTATATTTCTATAATTTAAAATAAATAAAATAAATTTAAAAAAAGACACAAATTAAATTAGGGCAGAGTATGTGAAAATTGAAGCTTAACTTCGTGATTTGGCGACATGGCATGTCCAAAATTGGTTTGACCAACGGCTTCAAGTTTGCTCTTGCCACCACTGGCAGTAAAAATGGGCACTGATCCTCCAATGGAGCCTTTGTCTGGTCGTCCTGGTGTATGGGTCCCACTCAGAAAGGCACTTGCACCACTGTTAACATTTTTATAATTAAGACCTGCAGTATTTATTTCTGGTCCTTTGAAGGCAAAATTTCTATCCAATCCTCTTTGCGTTTGAGCCCAAGCGGAAACCTGATGGTTGGGTGTGTTGATTAAACCAAGCTGGCCGCGGATATTTCCATTCCCACCGACTCCAGGTGTCATACTAAGCCCACTAGAAAGTCCGTTTAATCCAGAATTATACTTAAGTCCGCCACCATATTGGATGGGTTTGTTAAACCCGAAACGATCGTAACTTTGTGACAAGGATCCCCATGCAGGGCCTGCTCGATAACCAACTTTGTCCAAATGTCCTCCGGAAGGGAACGACTGGACTCCACCAAAGAGTTGCCTGCGTTCTCGGTGATGAGGTTTTTGAATATTCTCGTAGAAATCTTCATTCATGTGGCCGAATTCTTCAATATTGTAGAAGTCTTGGGCAGTCGCATATGCGAAAGCACACACCACAAATAAAGCAGCTTTAATTGTTGATTTAGTAAACATTTTGGTTGTAGCTATTGAAACTTTGTTTCTTTCTGATGGATGGAAGTGAGATTTGGCTTTTTATAGTAAAATTTTATTGAAATTTTAGTTGCGGGATTGGGATTTACAAATTTTATACATTCTTATCTTGAGAAATGAACTTAATGTTGAAAATGTTTATCCCTTATTTAATATGTTAAAGAGCATATATGTTTGAGGTTTAAGCAATTGACAAACAAAGTAAATTACCGTTTTGCTGGAATGCTAAAAAAAGATTACGATAAGCTGGTTTAAAATTAATCCCAGACTTATCGCTAAAGGTCAAGAATTCACTTTAAACGAAAATAAAGATATTGCATTTCTAACGTTAAATAAAGGTTTAGTTTAATGGAGCCTCCTGCAATGTCAATTAATTAAATTTAAAATATTCGAAAAATATGGCGCATCAAATATAAATTATTGATTTTTGGGAGAAATATTTAAACTAATTAATTGTGTCTATGAGAGTATTTTCTAAGTAGTAAGCTATCAATGAGCAGTATGCAAGTTGACATAGGGCTATGGATTGAGAATCTCACAAAGTACCAGGTTCAGCTGCCACATTATTAATTAACTAAATTTTTGATACATTTAGTCAAGGGACAAATGTAGCAATTGAAACACCGATTTTTTTTTGTAACAAAACTGTGTCATTTAGTCTTGAATTTTTCCTACATTTGGATGTAGTTTACTTCTTCCATATACCTATATAAAAAAAATTTCTGAAAATAATAATTAGTACCTACCTATGTACATGTAAAAATCGGCTTAACGTCGAACGAGTGTCTCAAATGTCGCTATGCAGGTGATAATTAAAACAGGAGTTTTAATTTTTTTTTCAATGCAAAAAGAGAGTCGGGGAATTTCAAAAGAACTATCATTTCTTCATATTATATTTATGTCAAACACACATAGATTTATAATAGATGTATAATAGATTTTTATTTCATATTTTTGAATATTTTAAGTTTTTCGTTTTTACATATTAAAATCTTACCTCCCTTAAAAAAATCTAATCCTAGTGCTGCCCTATTGTACACAGATTTCTTCATTTACACGGTAAATAGGTTCAAGAGAAAACCGTGTAAATTGAAAACAAAGTAAACGTATTTCTTCAAAAGTTTTAAGTGAAACTTACAAAAACTCTTAGTTAGAAAAAAACCACTATTTGAGTAAATTCACTATAGGAACATGACTACCATAAATACATACGTACTATTTTGGATTCATATTTTTAAAATTCATTTTTATTAAACTTTATTATGCTTTATTTCGTACCTGTGAATTTCCATCTCTCTAAATCTCAAAGCTTAGAATTAATTTTTACATGCTGTTTATTTTATTTATTAATTTCGCAAAATTCGTAATAAGTTGGCATCTGCCGGTGTGCGACCATCAGCTGATTAAATAAAGCTCTAAGCCAAGCTTTTAGCTTAATACATTAACTTTTAGAAGTTGGAAAATTTTGGTTTATATATTTATTTAATAACACGAAAATTTTTCAATTAACTTAATGATAATATCATAAATGGATGAACTTCGTAAACCTGCTTCTCAAAGCCGATGGATTTTAATTTATGATTGATTGCCTTTTTTAAACAATAACAAATCCATTGTGTTTATTTATTATGCACCTTTCGGGCCTAATAATCCTTTTGTTTTTTCGCCCCTTCAACTTCTTAAGTTAATCGAAAATCGATGTCGAATTGAAAACACCTCCGACTCGTAACACTTTATTAACCATAAAAAAGCATCGTTATTGTTGACTTAAATTATGTAACATGTTCGAGGGCTGAAATGCTTTATTTTTGAAGAGACGACTATAAATTACCTTCGCGTTTGTTTATTCAAAGTTGGTAACGGTTTTCCTTTTAATTAGGGTAACGAAATTTTCTAATTCCTTTTATGAAAGCTTTTGTGTTTACAACACATTGTAGAAAGTTTAATAATGCAGACTACACATGTGTTCCTTCATATGTATACAGTAAAACCTCTCTAACACGACCAGCGTCGGTTCTTGCTCAAATTGGACTTTTGTAGAGGTGATCGTCTTAGAGAGAAAGACAAAGATAGATAAAGTAAATGTAATAACGAATACTATGTTAGATTAAATGCAGTTATTATTTATTAGAATCATATTGTTATTAAATCAAAGTTATTATAAATAAAGTAGTATTACTTAGGAAGTAAGTTAATTATTCTGAATCACGTTTAAAACCGAGTGTGCACATTCGAGCTCAAAGTGGCACATTCCGATCTCGGGAAAATGAAACGCGCGGCTGCGCGTCGCGCTTCATTTGCTTCCCTCGCTCGGAAATGTGCCACTTTTCGCTCGAATGTGCACATAACTAGCACTCAGAGAATTTTTCCTTTATTGTTCCGCTCTTACAAATCGTAAATTTAGGCAAGAGATTTATTTCAGCGTATTATTTATGTAATAATATTAGTAAGTATACCTAATCTATCATTATTTAAGTAGAATTTGCTGCAAAATTCGATTTCTTTGTAATAAAAATAATTTTTATTATTTTTAACTATGGCGTACCATTAAAAGTCATTATAAGTCTTATAAGAAATTTAAAAATGATAGAATCATAATTTTGCTCAAAATGTATGATAATAAAAATTGAAAATGTAAGAGAAAATAATTGTTTCGGTTATCAATTTATTAAACTAAAAATTGGTTCATGGGGCCCGTAAAAGCTCTCTAACGCCTGCATAATATACTAAATTTTTAAACAAATCGGTTCATTCAATACAAAGAAAAGAATTATTTTCCAATTTTTACTTATTTTGACTTTTTGAAAAGACCAATATAGATTAAAGTCTGAAATTTTCAGAATCTTTATATTTGTACAGTATCTACATATTCATAGAATATCATTAAGATATTTATAAAAGGCATTTTTACCCTGTTTATCCCCCTATGACCTTTTAGTCCGGTCAAAATAGACATTTCAAATAACAAAAATTTCGACAAAGCCAAATTTTAGTTGAGATTTAGGATAAACCATTAGAAATGAAGTGTCAAAAGTCCCCATGGATCTCATGTGTGCTAAAAAGTTATTCGGGGTCAAAGGTCTAAATTTGAGGTTTTTTTGGATTTTTTTCGAAAACGGTAAGTTTTATCAAAAAAGTAGATCAGACAAAAAATATAGATCTTAAAATTATCTACAAAAATAATCCGTATCTTTTTTCTAAGAATCATCATTCATTAGATATCGCGATTCTACACTAATGGAAAAAATTAAAAGGTCAAGAAAATTTTTTAAATGTTTTGAGATCGATAGAGACTTTTAACACTTTATTTCTAATGGTGTACCCAAGGTCTCAAACAAAATTTAGCTCTGTCGTAATTTTTATTATTTGACCATTATTTTTATATCTAATTTGACCAGACTATTTAGTAAATATCAGTTTTATGATCGAAAAACGTATATACAATACCAATGAGTGCAAGGGAGTGAAAACATACGAGAATCATGTCAATGGGAGTGGGAGGGCATGATTAAAATTATTCAACTGATCTTTCCTCTAATTTGTGGACTTAAATTATTGTGAATCATGCTTAAAACCGAGTGTGTTCTATTATTCCAGAACTTTCTGATAAGGAATCAATTTACAAAGAACTTGTCAGTATGTAAAATTACAAATTTCCAAAATCGCCTGAAGATTTTTTTACTTTACATATTATGAAAAAATTAATATATCATGGCGCTATATAATTTTGCTTGAATGGAAAAGAATAGAGATAGCTATTACTTAAAATTATGTAATGAGTTTTAAAATTTAGTGTTCTTAGGTGATTGAAGATGATTTGATATATGTTTAAGTCAATTCTTATCCTTTTTTTTATATTTTAACTAAATTTTAAATCTTATCTTAAGGACCCTTTCTCGGTATCTCGTTAAATGTGTACTTTATTTCCCAACCTTCGATTTAATGACATCGTGACTTGTTACTTAAAATGGACTCTTTTCTATGCAGTTTTACATAAATTTAATATAAAAAGTAAAAGAACATGGCCTGGGTATTAACTTGAAAGCGTTCACATTAAAATAAGAAGAAAACGGGGCACACTTCCATCTGCGCTTTTGAATATATAATTGGACTATAACATTATTTTAAATTTAATATTTGAAATTTTTAAAATTTGAATTTAAACTTAATACAAGTTTTCGTTTTTCCGCAGGTGAGCAAAACGAAAAACTAAAATACGTAGACGAAAACCTGTGCAAAGTAAAATCGCTCCGTCGTTCTTATCGCATATCCTTAAGGCTTTTGTGCAATTTGCTTTCTATTATTTTTTCGATTTCATGCGATAGGTGAATACGTCTGCCAAAAATGTCGGCGCAACGTTCTGTTCGCGCTGCTTATTTTAAAATGAAAAACAGTCTGTTTAATTAAGTTAGCGTTGAAGCTTTTTACAGCACGAGATCGTTTATAATTTTGTTAGACTATGAATTTATCGCGCCAAGAATGTTATCTACTAAGAAGAAATTCTTGCTCATAAACTTTAACAACGCATTGATTTAATTAAAGTTCGTACAATTACAAACCGCAGTTTATTATTACGTATAGTTGTTGTTAATTGTAGTTGGCACGTGCACAATATTACAATTCTAGCTTAATATATACACAAACCGGATGTTTGTTCCTACAACGTTTGCTTCGACCTTATAATAAAATCTTTGTTTAAAATTTGTAGTGCTAAATTGCGATCCGGTAAATAAAATTGCCGCACACGCGCTGCCTTCGCACCTGTACCTTTTCCTATATTTATCAACCTAAGTATGTATTTATTTTATTATCAGGTTTGCCTATTCCAAATTTTCTTATAATTAAATTTAAGAGAACAAAATTAGTAAGTAACAAACTAATATTTCTCTTTTTTGTTTTTGCTGTCGGGAAAAACGTCCAGTTTGTGACCACCTACCGGTGAAATTTATAACAATTAAAAAAATTAATTCATATTTATGATATATTTATTTATGCAATCTTGGATGTCTCTTTTTTCATTTAAGTACAAAAAATAAAAATCACAAATAAGTCTATAGTTAAAATAATTATTATTGCTGAAAATTTAACTAAAAATGACAAATGACGATTTCATAAACTATGTATTTTGAAGATCGTATTGTTTAATTTTTTAATCACTTGATTTATTATTACTTAATCAAGTAAATAAAATAGTAAAGATTAAACTTTTTTTATACACAAATTTTTTAATTACCTATTACTTAAAGTTTACAATAAATTTTATAAAATTTTAAGAATTATTCATTTTCAATAGGAGGCTCAATTCATTGGGTTATACCCGGGCATTTTTTAAAGTGAAGTGGTCATTCACTACACTCCTCATTTTTCAAAGTTTATGATTACATTTTATTAATTCATAAACAAAAATAGGTATATTTCATTTTTACTGTAACGGTTGTTTTCAGTTTATTAATTTGTTTAATATTTTCTTGTTGCAAAATGCATTTTGATGTAACAAACCGGTCATTCACTGGAAGTTTGCCCTACATAATTCATCACTTGACTTGCTTCTATTAGTTAAATTCAAATTGTATGAAACATTGATTTTATTAAATTTGCGCCATATCATAATATTTAATTTTGATTTCTTTTAATATGTTTAAAAGTTTGAGAAGAATTACTTAACTATAATTTTTAGAAGATATAAGTACTTTTTGTTCTATTTGTATATTTAGTCTGAACATGTTATTAACTTAAAAAAATTAATAGGGCCATTTGAGCTTAATGTTTGAAGTTTAATAACAAAATTACAGAAAGCGTTTATTTACGTTAGAAATACGGTATCTTTATTTTGGTTTGAAATAAATTCTTGACCTTTAGTGATAAATCTGGAATTAATTTTAAACCGACTTATCATAATTTTTTTTCCAATATTTACTCAAAACGGTGATTCACTATTTTTTATTAGATTTTAAAAGACAGTCAAATTTATTTACATTTGTTTTAATTGAATAATTAACACCATTTTCAACTCTCTTGATAACATTTCAGAAACTTTGTAAATCACAAGAAAAACCCAAGTCTCCAATCGCAAATTCGATAAAATTTTACTATAAAAGGCCAAATCTGACTTTCAACCATCACAGTAAAACAAAGTTTCAAAACTTAATAACAAAATGTTTACCAAATCAACAATTAAAACAGCTTTATTTGTGGTGTGTGCTTTCGCATATGCGACTGCTCAAGATTTCTACAACATTGACGATTTCGGCTACATGAATAAAGATTTCTATGAAAATATCCAAGAACCTCATCATCGAGAACGCAGGCAACTCTTTGGTGGAGTCCAGTCGTTCCCTTCCGGAGGACATTTGGACAAAGTTGGTTATCGAGCAGGCCCTGCATGGGGATCCTTGTCACAAAGTTACGATCGTTTCGGGTTTACTAAACCGATCCAATATGGTGGAGGACTTAAGTATAATTCTGGATTAAACGGACTTTCCAGTAGCCTTAGTATGACACCTGGAGTCGGTGGTAATGGAAATATCCGCGGCCAGCTTGGTTTAATCAACACGCCCAACCACCAGGTTTCCGCTTGGGCTCAAACCCAAAGAGGATTGGATAGAAATTTTGCCTTCAAAGGACCAGAAATAAATTCTGCGGGTCTTAACTATAAAAATATTAACAGTGGTGCAAGTGCCTTCCTGAGTGGGACTCATACACCAGGACGACCAGACAAAGGCTCCATTGGAGGATCAGTGCCCATTTTTACTGCCAGTGGTGGTAAGAGCAAACTTGAAGCAGTTGGACAAACCAATTTTGGACATGGAATGTCGCCAAATCATGAAGTTAAGCTTCAATTTTCACATACTCTTCCTTGATTTAATTTAATTTAGGATTTTTTTTTGTAATTTAAACAATTTTAATTATTTGGCATTGTACTAATTTTATATTTATTTTTTACTTTTGATGCATAATACATTTGAGATTTTAAGAAATTGCTTTTTTCTGTGTCTTTTACATCTATAAAACTTTGCTGAAAGGTGTGATCAAAGAATACGAAATTTTTGTCTTTTTTCAAATATGTATTTATTGATCTGTGTAAGTCGTACCCCCTTCAAAGTAGTTCCTAACAGTTCTAATACATTTAGTACTTTTTTAACCATCGAAGCAGTATTGAAACCCAATTCTCAGTGTGGTTTTAGCTTTTTCAGCTATTCTGGTTTTTCCTCTACAATTTTTATCATCTGCGGAGCATGGAGATGCGCAAGTGGCGATTTCAGACACATTTTTTTCAATTCTTAAAGCAAAATTTAAAGAAAACATTTTATTTCATATTTTTTATGAAAATCGTGGAACACATGGGAAAACATTTAAACTTTTCGATAGCTTACATTATTAAGGGCAAGTGTATAAACAAGAGGAAGCGTGGCGCAAGTGGTTTAGTGTTTGGGCTGCTGCGCTAGCGAGGTGGATTCAAAGTGGATCGAATCCCCGCGCCGACCATCGAAAAATTTTCACGCTCCTCTTCTCTTCGCAAGGCTGAGCACCTGGCAAGAGTAAAACTGCTCGAAAAATTTCCCTAGAAATTGCCGTGGTTCGGAATTCACGTAAAACTGTAAGTCCTTGAATCTTTGAAACACTACAACATTCACAACAAAGTTTCAAGCGGGGAAATCGCCTAAACCTGATACAGGTATAAAAAGGCAAGAAGAAGTGTATAAACACAGAAAAAATGTAACAATTATAATACATAGTTTGCGAAATTTATAAATATTCCTTATTTTTTTATTAAACCTCGCATATCTAATAAATAATAATTTTTCCAGTATTCTGGTTTTTCTTCGATTTTAAAAATAAAATTATCAATAATAATTGACAAGAAACAAATAAAACCTAAAACTTAGTTTATCCAAGTTTTTTGCCCCACCTATTACAATTACCTACATATAAAACACTAAAGCAAACAAAGATATTTTCGTCAACGCATTCCTGCGTTAAACTTGTCCTTCTTCAATCGGTTTTGTCAATTAGCGGAAGCAAATCGATTACACCAAAACAATCAAAATCTGCATCCAAATACTAAAATTAAAAACATTAGACACGGTACAAAAAAAATTGTATGTAGTTTTACATACAAATTAAGATTTTTTTTCGTATTGAAGTTGTAATTTTTTCTATTGAACTGTTTGAACTAATTTACTTAGATTTCAAATAGCATAGTATTTATCTATTTTTGGGTAAGTCTGAAACAAAGAATGTGCTGGCGTCTTGTGTAGGGTGAATCTTATCTTGCGAGTTATAAGGGAGAATGTTAACGTTCACTTAGTTTAAGAAAGTTGTATATTTCTTGAATGATTGATCGTAATTGTGGTAGATTTTTCGTTTTGAAAAGATGCGTTTATTAAGATATATGATGGTAATAAACGTGAAGGAGGTGGGAGAGGGTGCGACCCATATGTTAACCTCAAATTTAATACCCTTAATGTTATGCGATCTAAATTCAATAGATAATTTGCGAATCAGCAAGAAACTGCTGTCAGGAGTGTTTAAATTCCCCTTTAGGGAGGTCGTCAGTTGCACAATTCATCATTAGAAGGAATATCCGTTGTCAATCGTTAACTAAATTACCGATCAACCCTAACTTCTGAACTAATAAAAAGCCTAGAACCCCTCACATCTGCTACTTCTGCTCCAGCGCCTGCCGCACGTCTTACAACCACCCACCACCTTTTTCTCGTCTTTTTCCACAACCTTGGCCTTTCCTTCTCGATTAAAGCAAAAACGCCTTGCAAAAAGTAAAAATAACAGTTTCTTCCATTTTAACTTGTGGCTTCCTAATAAACATATCGAACGCAACCACCCACTTTGCACCCTTGTATTAAACTAATGAGCAGCCCTAATCGAGCCCTAAGTGATCTCCAATGCCACCTGCGACTCTTCGCTCAAATTCACCACGGAAACTGCGATTATTGCCGTAATTAACTAAGCCACTAATGGACGCCTTTTCAAAATAATGGCTTTCATTTTTGGTATTTACACAGAAAAAAATGTATGTAATCTGTTTTTTTTTAAATAATTTCTGCGGTGAAATTAATCCGCAAATTGCACAGCAAGTGTGCTGAATGGTTTTAAATTTTATATATTAATGTTTTCATACAAAACTTTATTTTATTAGGAACATATTTTGCATTTTAATTCATTAATTCTGCGTGTTTTGTATAGTTTTTTTTTAAATATATGTACATATGTAATTAATCTGTAACCAAAATAACGAATCAACGAGTTCCAATCCAGAACTCATCTGCTTTTTTCAAAGATCGGAATTATGTATCAAATTATATGATTTTTGGAGTTATACTTCTTTTGACGAGGTGAGAGTTAAATTTTAGCAGGCAAGGAAGATGCGCGCGCAAAGGTAACGAAAAGTAAGTAGTTGACTAAAATTATTATAAAAAGTAACTATATAATCTTCGAGTGGTATTGAAGACTAAACTACAGAAATTACCATAGAACATAAAAAAGTATTAATAAATTACAGTCAACTCGCGTTATAACGAATTTCAAGGGACCCACGAAAAAGTTCGTTATATCGAAAGTTCGTTATATCGAAATTCCTTATTATAAAAGCATAAATTAACAAATTTTTACTTTGTTTAGAGATATAGAATTAATCAATCCAAAACACCACAAATTCGTTGTCGTTTATTAAAATAACCAATATAACGCAGAAATGTAAAAAAAAAATAATAAAACAATAGAAAACAACAATAAAAAAAAAACAATAGAAATAATACAAATAGAAACACGTATAATCTAAAAAAACTCCGTAATTTTAGTTTGTATGCAGGTGACTGTACGTGTCCGTTCAATTGCGTTCTCCAGATTTAAGATACTTGAGAATACACTGTCGTCAAGGTCATGGCTTTGCAAGTAATTGTTAATTGATAGTGTTAAGTTTGCATTTCTTTAAGATAAAAAAATCAAAAATTTGTAGAAACACATTATGTAAATTATATAACATACCTACAGTACTTACTTTTTTAACAAAAATTATTAGACTTTGGTCAAGAAAACTTCGTTATATCGATGGGACCAAAACCCATTAAAATTTTCGTTATAAAGCGAAATTTTCAAGGGACCGGCGGTTTCTTTCTTTATATCGAGATTTTCGTTATATCGAACTTCGTTATAACGCGAGTTGACTGTATAAATAAATTGTTCTTAATTTTGATTTGAAATTTAATAGAAATTTTTAATTTTAAACAATATATAATCAAGTAAAATTAAATAATTCGGTTTATTTCAAGAAGACTATCCATCTAATATTAATTTTAATCGATTAAGAAAAGAAACAAATAAAATACATTTTTAAATTAAAATCATCAAATACAGAATTTATTTGGAACATATCGTGTGTAAAAAATCATTATATCTCTAATTCCATTAGAGCTATCAAAGGTGTGTTTAGTCGAATTTGATTTAGGGTAAACGCAGGATAGTTGCTCCACTGGTATAAATGTCCCATTCTCTAGAAGTTGGACTTTTGAAGAAAAGTCACATTTTCATTTGATATATTGCAACCTATTGTTCATATAAATATTGTGATAAAAAAACATATATGTACGATGAAGGAATTGTTCGATACAATAGCATAAATAATTTCGGAACGAGAAATTTGGAATAGAATTATTTACTTGTTGCAAATAAACGATATAATTTTTTTAAAACGAGTTAAGAATTAAAAAATTTGGTTTTATGATGTAGGGTAGAATTTTAATTCAACACGGAGAAAAAAATATTGTTATAATAACCATACGTATCCCTATTATAGCTATTCGTTGGATAGTTATCTTTCACAGGGATACGCCGTATAGTTAATTTAGCTATCCAAAGTTTTTATTGCGGATCGTTATAGTAACGATCCGTATTACTGTTTTAGACATTCAAAAGATTCTTGTCATAGTGATTTAACGGATATGCACGGAGAACAAAATATCGTTATAATAACCATACGTATCCCTATTTTAGCTATTAAAATCCTCAAATTAACTATACAGTTACCTACACGACGGATACTGCACACGTTCACGAGAGCTTTTCGTTTGAACGCTTGAATCAAATAAATGAATCCTTATTATAAGTATGCTATGTAGAGCTGTTTTGATCATACTATGAATTGTCAAATTGACTTATAAATATCGTTAAATTAGACATTCGAATCCTTGTCAGAACAATACGTCAATTGGGTTTACGTTAGATAGTTATATATATATATATCCGCTTTATAGCGTTCTTCTACGCTCTGCGGTTCCCATCTGCCATCGCCTTCTATCGTTACAATCGTTAGGTGTTAGATTTCTTTCCGACATGGCTTTTTCAATGCCACTTATCCACGTAGTCCTTGGTCTTCCTCTCTTTTCTGTTTTCTCTTGGTGACCACTGTATGACCTGTTTCGGCAATCTTTCCTCTCCCATTCTTTGTACGTGTCCATACCAACATAATTGTTTTTGTTTGATGTCTTCTGTTATTGAACTTTTGATGTCCATGATCTCTTTTATTCTTTTGTTTCTAACTCTAGATATATAACTCTAGATAGTTATATTAAGAATATTTTTTTCTCCGTGTACATTTTAAAATGTACGTTAACCCTGTATTTCATAAATATGACCTTTGTTTACTTTTGAAACAAAGATGGCCTCTATCCTTTAGGAAAAAGATAGTCGTCCCATTTTCGGCGAGTATAGTTGCTCTTACATAGAGTCAAGACTGGAAACTGACGTCATATAACGTTAATTTAACAGTACCTTTATCCCTTTAACAATTTTTTTATTACACTCCAGGAGTCAAATTTGAAATCTTCTTTTAATCACGTTCTCATTTAAGTTTTTTTTTTCAAAATAACATTCCGCACTATGCCGCTTATAAATATCGGAAGTGTTTGGCTTTAATCCATATTGCACCTATCAGATGATTAGGTAAGATGTTTAATGTGCGTAAATTGACTACATGGAACATGTATAATGTAAGGAGAATACTGCAATCTATGCATATAATATAAATAAGTAATTTAATTTTTTTTGCATTAATAAGTTTTTCGCATATCTTAACATGGGTAAGTTTTTTGAAAATTACTATTTTGTAAATAAATTGTAGTTTTTAAAGGTTATTATTTACAAAAAATGAAGGTTTTTATGAAGGGCATCTATCCCAAGTGCTGCATTACGTAGTGGGGCATCTAACCCAGGCTTTAGGCATCTATCTTAATTTGCACTCGTTTTCGTATCCAATCATGCTGTTCATAACAGTATCTTTTTAGAAAAACGTAGTAATTACAATTTATTATAAAACAATCTACCTTCTCGCCAAAAATTATGACTTAGGTCTTAATAGTTTGGAAAATGTAGCAGTAACTTGAAATGTAAGTCATACTGAGTTTACCCTACCATAAACAACACGTAAGAAAACGCCTTCTTTATTGAAATTGTGCGCACATTTTTTATTATAGGATTTTTTCCCACCTATTCATGTTTTTAAACTATTAGGCCGGTCGTCCATTGTTCAGAACTAGAGCGAATTTCAAATAATATCTAAAATTCGCTCTAGTTAGCGAATTTTAGATATTATTTGAAATTGGGGGGTTTTGGAAAAACAAAAAAAGTATATCACCAAGGTGAGAAAAAACAATTAGAGTTTAGTTTACGAAAAAACCAGAAAACGTCCAGACATACCGTCTTCCGAAAGATAATCACCTTTTTGTTAAATATTTAGTGTATACGAAATAAAAAATAGTAGTAAAACGTTAATTCGTTTAACTACCTTTGCCACTAAGAGAAACTGGCTTTAAGTGGCAAAACATCCATTGAAAGCGTAGTCGCGCGACTTGGTGGTAGCGACTTAAATTTTATTAAGTTATTTTTTTTGTTTGTGAAATTAATAAAACCCGTTTTTGGAATAAAACGTTTATTACATTACTTAAAGACCAACTGACTCTAAAAAGCAATCCTCTTATATTTATAACAATTTTCTTACATCTAAGCACTTCCTGTATCTGATTTTGATACTTCCTTTATTTGTGCTAACGAATATCCTATTCTACTCTTAATGTCAATGTATTTTAGAATATTATAACTTGCTAACGAATATCCTTTTCTACTCTTAATGTCAATGTATTTTAGATTATTATAACTCCTCCCACCTTAAAACGAACAAACGGGGTTTGGGAGTTCTTTTCTTTTTATATCACTATTTCCGGTTTCTCTTTATTTTCACTGCTCACTAAATTTTTTAAGTAATTGATTAACTGGATTTTCCATGGTACTGTTTTGCTGATGGCGATGGGATCGTTTTCTTTACAGATGAACTGTTGAGGTGATACTTCTTTGCATTTTCTTCAGAAAACATATATTGTTGCTCATTGAGGATGAGGTAATTTGATTGAGGGATTAGTGTTTTGAAATGGTTGTTAAATAACGTAGGTAATGGATATAAATGATAGTAAGTGTAATCTTTGGCTTCCACTAAAGGAATTTGTAAAATAAAAACAATTTCATTTTCTTTACAATAACTTTTAACGTTAATTATTTTTCAAAATTTAAAATATTATTCAAGTTAGGCTTAAAAGGCAGTTTAACCAAATCTGATACAATATTAATTTGTTCAATTTCTTCGAGTAAGTCATTAGATTCTACTATAGAATTATGGAAGGTATTTAATTTGGAAAAAGAAATTGCAACTTCAATTTTTTCTAATATATCATATATAATTTGGTAAGCTGATATAATTTGAGTCATAACTGTTTGTGCAAATAGATACGTGTGAGTTTGAGAATCTTTTAATCCGATTTTTGATAGTTGTTTAAATATTTCAAAATTTGAGCTTTTAAAGTTACTTGATTTTGTGTTAAATTTTCGGCAATGTGTTTAAAGCTGTCAACTGATTTTGTCATTGTTGTAATCTGATCCTTAACCAAATTTCGCATTTGATTTTGATTGTTTGTTAGAGTAGCGATTGCTTCATCATACTTCTCTGCGTCATCTTGATCGAGGTTTCCAGTTAGAACTTTAATAACTGATCCTAAGCCATTAATTATGCCTCTTTTATTTCTGTTAATAGTTATTGGGTTAATTTGGGAAAATTGAATTTTTATTTTTGTTTCGAAGGAATGGATTAATTTATAAAATTGTAAAATTCTTTCGGGGTGGAATTATCAGTAGAATACCGTAATTTTTCAAAGTTTTCATGCAAATATTCAAATTGATTTTTAACACTTGAAATATTATAAATCTGAACAAATAACCAAAAATCGATTATGTTTTGAGCTGTTCCAATTTTTAAAGGTAGCATGCCAGGATTATCGTTAAGCTCATGAAATTTTGGAGGAATTAATTCCTGGTTTGTGAATGAGACGAAGAATCTGTAACAACAGGAATTCTAAGTTCTTTCATGTGTACAATCTCTATTTTATTGTTCGTTTTATTTTTTACCTTAGTTTTATTGTTCTCTAAAATTTCTAATATTTCGTAAGGACCTAAAAATTTATTTTCCTTTTTGTTTCGTTTTTTGTTTGCTTTATACACAGTTTGTCCTACTGTAAACTGAGTCTGAACTGGACCATGTATGTTTCGTTTTCCTAAAATTTTATTTTTTGTATTTTCTAAGTTTTCTGAAGTCTTTTGATAAAGGTGTTTCATTTTCTCATTATGATTGTATACATAGTCTGAATAAAAGGTTGTTTCTATTAAATCTAAAGGGTCTCTTAAATTAGTGTGTCCAAAGGTTAGTTCGAAGGGTGAAAACTTTGTTGTTGAATGTAAAGAGTTGTTGTATGCTATAATTCCATATTTCATTAAGTTGATTATGTTTTCTTTAGGGTGTTTTTGTTGTAAAATTCTGAGATGTTCGATTAGTGTAGAGTGAAATCTTTCTATTGGTGAGTTTGACTCATGATGTGATGGTGTTGTGAAGTGAATGTCAATTTTGTGTGATTTTAATAATTCTTTAACATTTTCATTTTTGAACTCTGTGCCATTGTCTAAAGTAATTTTTCAGGAATACCGTAGTATGAAAAGTAGTTTAAAAAAGCGTTACAAATATCAAGTGAAGTTTTTGCTTGAATAGGTAGTGCTTGTGCTAATTTCGAAAATGCGTCGATAATAGTTAAAAAGTTTTGATCGTTAAATCGGAAGACATCCGCATGCAATAACTGGAAAGGTTTTCCTACTGTCTCTGTTAAAACTAACGGGACATAGGGATTTTTCCTTGAGTACTTTGATGTTTGACATAAAATACACTCATTGATGTATTTTGTAACATCTTTTTTCATGGTAGGCCAATAGTAATTTTGTTTTAGTTTTTCTAGGGTTTCATTAATGCCACGATGATTACATTTGCCTTCGTGTTGATATTTTATTAGCAATAATCGTTCGTCGATTTCTTTAATCGTATTAACCAATTTTGTGCACTTAATTAATTTCAGACCATTTTTCTTAAATTTAGACATGTAAATTTTGTTAAATACTTTGTAGAATTTATTATCATAAAAGTAAATATAAAATGTTCTATTATTCGTCGTATATTCTTTGAGTAAATTAAAATTGTTTCTTCATTATTTTTAGGTACTTTTGCAATTAATATCTTATGATGTTCAAAATTCTCTTCCTTCACGTCTAATTTATTATAAGGGTTTAGTTCTATTAAAATTTGGTTGGATTTATTATTAATTATTTCGTCTATAATTGGTATACTGTCAGCTGTGTCACCTGTATATGAGTGAGCTGTGTCTGTATCTGAATTGGTGTCATAATTTTGGTTAGGTTGTTCTAAAATTTGCGGTGCTATTTGAATGTCTTGTAAAATTTGAATTTCTTGTTTCGAATTAGGTTGATTTAAATTTGAATTAGAACTTTGAGCTACATCTCGTAAAAACTCTACAGTCTCTAAATTTATATCGCCTGGATTGTTGACTGTACTTTCGTTTTCTAAAGCATTAATTTGGATTCTGGATAAAGCGTCGGCATTTGTGTTTTGTTTTCCATTTTATAAATAATTTCATAGTCATATTCTTCCAATTTTAAGCGCCATCTAATTAGTTTGCTATTTGGTTCTTTTAAATTAAAAAGCCAAACTAGTGGTCGATGATCTGTATAAATTTTGAACTTATTGCCATAAAGATAAGGTCTAAAATGTTTGCAAGCCCAGACAATTGCTAAAAGTTCTTTTTCAATTGTTGAGTACCTAGTTTCAGTTTCATTAAGGGTACGACTAGCATATGCTACTGGTTTATCATTAGGCACATTTCCTTGAGATAGTACTGCTCCTAATGCTTGATTTGAAGCGTCAGTAGTCAAAATAAATTGTTTCTTAAAATCGGGATATGTTAAAATCGGGGCGTTAATTAAGAGTTGCTTACAGTGTTCAAAAGCCATTATAAATTCTGGGGAATGTATAACTTTTGCATCTTTTTAAACATAATGTCATTGGACGTGTAATTTTGCAAAATTATTAATGAATCGTCGATAATAGCCAATTAAACCTAAAAATGATTTGATTTCTTTTGCTGTTTTGGGTATTGGAAACTCCTTTACAGATAAAATTTTTTCTGGATTAGGTTTAACACCTTCAGGAGTAATTATGTGACCTAAATACTGGACTTCTTTCCTTAAAAATTCTGATTTGTCTATTTGAATTTTGAAGTTTGAATTCCTAAGTCTGCTAAAAACTTGTCTAAGTCTAGTTATATGTTCTTGCAGTGAAGTACTAAAAATTACTATGTCGTCTAAATAAACTAAACAAATTTCGTTCTGTAATCCACGAAGAATATTGTCCATTACTCGTTGGAAACTAGCTGGAGCATTTTTAAGACCAAAAGGCATTCGCCTAAATTCATAGTGTCCATTTTCAGTTGAAAAAGCAGTTTTTGGTATGTCATTTACGTCCATCTCAATTTGGTGAAAACCGTTTGCCAAGTCTAATGTAGTGAAATACTGACTTCGTCCTAATTTATCTAAAATGTCGGTTATGTTGGGGAGTGGATATTTGTCGTCAATTGTCTTTTCATTTAACTTTCTATAATCCACGACCATTCTCCACTTTTGTTTTCCAGAGGCGTCTAATTTTTGGAACAATCCAAATTGGACTCGACCATGGCGAAGTTGAATTTTGAATAATTCCCTGAGCTAACATTTTTTGAATTTGATCTTTGACTTCAGATTTATGAACCTCGGGATAACGATAGCTTTTAGTGTATATTGGGGAATCATTTGTTAATTTAATTTCATGTTTAATTTGATTTGTAAAAGTTAAAGCGGTTTTGTCACAATAAAAGATATCTCTAAATTCTAAGCACAATTTTCTGATTTCAGATTGTTCTTCTTTATTACAATGTCCTAAGCGTAAATTTTGTAAATTTGATTTCAAAAGATTATTGTATTCTAAATCGTACGGTTCGTCAATGTCCATTTTTCGTAAAAGTTAACATCAAATACATTAATTGGTTCGATATCGAAAGGTTGATCAATTTTTATTTCGATTGGATTTTCGTTTGAGTTTAAAATTGTAGTTATGGCGAAATTATTAACGACATTTACAAGTGCTTTTGGCATTTCTACATTTTTGTCAAATTTAAAATATTCTATGACTCCTAAGCCTTCTTTAATGTTTACTGGAATTTTAACAATTTTCTGTGTTCTTGGTTCTATCATAAAATTTTGTTCTATTGGTTCAGAATTTTTTGTTACGTTTTTGTGAAGAGTTTTTTCATAATTGATCGGAACTTTAACTTTTGGTGTTATTAGTTGCAAATTTTTAAAATCAATAGTTGCTTGTAAGTAAGACAAAAGATCGGCTCCAATGAGGCCATCGTATTTTTGAAAATTCAAAAATATGAAATTTATAAAATCCTTTATCTAAAAACATATTAAAAATCGGTACGTATACTACTTTATTATGATTAGTATTACCATGTGCTGTCTGAATACTAAAGTTTTCGGTTTTGATATAATTTTGATAATTTTGTAAAGCTAGTTTAGGCGTTATTAAACTTCTTGAGCTACCTGTATCAATTAAAAAATGAGCATTAATTTCGGGTATAAAAATGTAGGGTAGGTCGTTAAAATAATTATTTAAAAATATTAGGTTGGGAAAATTTGATTCGGGATGTAGTGAAAATTTAAATGATCGTCTTTATGTTCGTCGTGTTGTTGAGTTAACATTTGGTCGTATAATTCGTTGTAATGAGTTGAATCATTTTCTGCATTTTCGGGGTATGTTTCTTCTTGTTGATAGAAGTATTCGGGAATTTCAGTTTCTAAATTTTGTGTATCATAATTTTGATTTTCTGAGCTTATTTCGTGGTTATATAGTTCTCTAAATTGAAATTTAGGTTTTGGTTTAAAATTTGAATTACATGAACTCGTATCCATCGGTGTGACAGAGGTTTTAGAAACTGTACTAAATTTGGAATTAGGAAAATTCGGTCTTACAAGGTTTTGATTATTAAAATTAGGTTTGTGGATATTGTTTTCAAAGGGTTGTCTTGAAAAAACGTTTTGATTCGTTGATTTTGAAAAACTAGGATGAAATAGGGGTCTAATTGCTGAATGGTTTGGATTGAAATTAGTTGTATGATTTGGTGTATAATTTGATGTGTAATTTGGTGTATAATTTGATGTATAATTTGGTGTAAAATTTGGTGTAAAATTTGGTGTATAATTTGGTGTAAAATTTGGTGTAAAATTTGGTATATAATTTGGTCTATAATTTGTCGTACAATTTGGTGTATAATTTGTTGGTTGAATTCGTGTATTTCTATAATTTGACATTATTGGTTGTGCGAACTTTTCCTTTTGAATTTTAGGATAATTTGGATTATGCCTTGGTTGAGGTTGGTAATTAAAATGTAAATTTTGATTTCTATTAGCAGTGAAATAAGCAAAATTTTCTTCTTCAGTGGTATGAGCTAAAGCTTGTTCTATGGTTTCGGGGTTTCGAAGTCTCACAACTAATTGCATGTGGTATGGTAAGCCACTTATGAAAGTTTTTAAAGCAAAATCGTCGTAGTGTTTAATTTTGATTAGTTTTTCTGGAACAGGTATGTTCGAAGCATTTAATTTAGAAAATAGTAAACTTCGTGCATCTTGAATTCGCATGCCAAATTGTAAAGGGGTTTCATTTCTAAAAGGCTTTATTAAAATTAAATCTTGGATCAAGCAATCGATACTTCTTTGATCTGAAAAGGTCAAAATTAGGGTATCTTTAACCAATTGCCAAGAATTTAATTCTGATCTTGAAGTTATTAGATCAGCGGCTCTTCCAATTAATTTACTAAGGATCGTGTCCATAAGGCACACATTAATTGGATCACTAATGTTTTCGGCATTTTGAAAACCACGTAAAAGATTTTCACAAGCAGTTATAAATCTTTGTAGCTGCTTTGGATTTCCATCGTATTGCGGAATATTGTCAGCTTGGTATCTTAATAAAGCTACATTAGTTTGTTTCGACATATCTGACGAATTATTCGTATCGATATTAAATTTAGAAAATTCGTTTATTAACAAATCAGCTTCGTTTATTGACATTAATTATTTTTATTTTATTTTATATCTTTTTTTTTTTTTTTTGAATATATATATATATAATTTTTTTTTTATGTGTCCTATTAGTTAAGCCTTAAATTACGGATAAGATTGGTAAGGAAAATATATGTGAATGAGCACTTACATTAAAATCAATGTCTTCATTTCTTTTCTTGTATTCGTTTCTTTTTTCTTCTTATGTTAATGCCTATAGGAACGTTTTTGGACTCCCAGGTCTTCCTACTTTAAGGGTTGAGTTGGGTGGTAGTATTAATTTCCTCTCTTCTTTCACAATTCGATTGTTACACAAAGAGTTCTTTTTTCGAATCACCAAACGAACTGTTAAAACAGACCGGGTCTTTCTGCGATAGATTTCCCGTTTTGGTTATCCTAACCGACTGCGCCACTTAAATTTTATTAAGTTATTTTTTTTTGTTTGTGAAATTAATAAAACCCGTTTTTGGAATAAAACGTTTATTACATTACTTAAAGACCAACTGACTCTAAAAAGCAATCCTCTTATATTTATAACAATTTTCTTACATCTAAGCACTTCCTGTATCTGATTTTGATACTTCCTTTATTTGTGCTAACGAATATCCTATTCTACTCTTAATGTCAATGTATTTTAGAATATTATAACTTGCTAACGAATATCCTTTTCTACTCTTAATGTCAATGTATTTTAGATTATTATAACTAGCGCGTATACACGGTATGCGCGCGACTAATCCCAATACACGCAATGTAAGTGAACAGCGTCCACTGCAAGCGACGACTCGTAGTCGCTTGCAGTGGACGCTGTTCACTTACATTGCATTTATTGGGATTAGTCGCGCGTATACAGACGTATACGCGCTACCAACAAGTCGCGCGACTACGCTTCCAATGGACGACCGGCCTTAAGCGTCACTATCGATAAATCTAAATTTACTAACTTGTTATTAACTTATTAGTTTGTAAGGAACAGATTATTAAATTTAGAGCAATGTAAATAAACCCCAATTTTCAAGTTTTACACGAGACATGTTCTGAAGGCTAAAGTTATACTCGACAAAAATTATTAAAAAATATGAAACTAAAATTAATTGATTCGTTACACTTTGTAGAATACTCTAAAACAAATTGAAATAAAAATAATTACGTTGAATGTACAACCCACGTAAAGGTTAACAACGTGTTTATTGGCGATTTTAATAAATTTAAGGGCTTTAGTGAGAGTCGAAAGTGTTCGAGACCGGATTAAAGTTTAACGTAAAAAGCGGAAGTGACATAAATAACGCATGAAAATAAAATCCGGCAAAGGGCGAGGAGAATATGAAAGTTAAAAACTAAGCAAAGTTTCAGATCTTAAATTATGGAAGGTAACCTCGAAAACGATGCATTATTAAAAGGGAGAGGAGCCCTAAACCTATAATCTTTTGAACCCTTCCGTTCTTTACTTTTTATCTGCTTACAACTCGACTAAATCCTCGACGGATATCCTTAATCCTTTACTTTGGCACATTTCGCGTCTCCTAAGAAAATTCTTGCCGATTCCAAATCGACCAAAAAAAAAGGTGATAAATTGATTAGTCGAAAGGAAAAAGATTAATAGAAACTTTTTGAGACGCTTTAAAATTAATCGAATTTATTCCGGCTGACATATTTCTGTAAACACACACTAGATCTGTTCGTGAGCGTTGTTATGGCAGAACGACTCCCATGGTGGTAGTTGCTTTAGTAATCCACGTCCTTACAGTCCTGTAAACTCCTAAAACATAGCAGGACGAGGAATCTCAGCGTTTCACTCTGCACGTGTCGGTTGTTTGTTTCTTTGCACGTCTCTTTTTTTAAAGGATTTTTTTAACGTTACAAAGTCTCGGCTTCTTTAAAATCCTATTAAAATAAAGTCATCCTTTTTTCGCCATAAATTCCTTTTATAGTTTTGCGTTAAAACAAAACGATCGATGGTAATTTTTAGTGACAGTTTTATGTGCTTCGTCTTTATTCGTTTATTGTTATGTTAAAGGATTTTATTGCCGATTCTTTTTCTCTTTAGGTTTTAATTTTTTAAATGCAGGGTGATATTTTAAGATTGAAGACGTTTTCAATTTGGCGTTACAGTTTTTAGTGTATTTGCTAGTTTGAATTTGGTTAAATTGGAAAAATCTGTTAATTTTTGCTGTCAAACGTCAAAGTCAACTCGTGAATGTTTCTAAAGGGTTTTGCGTTTTATTGTTTTGATTTGCGTGGTTGCATTTGTGTTTTTTGCGTTTATTCTCGTTTTTAATTTGACTGCTTGTTAGATTTTGTATTAAAATCTAAAACAAGTGTTCTAAAACGATTAATGTGATTTGGTCCATCTCCATTCGCGACGCCACTGATAACACTTGTCTAGTGGTACCACCAACTTAAAAGTAAATTAGTATGGCGCCAAATTCAAAATAACCTAAATTTTAAACACTCGCCCTGTACTTCGTATCACAATCTTGAAGTCTAATCAATAATTGATATATTTTAAAAGTTTCTAAGAGGCCAAACAAATTGTTTTAAAACGTTAATTAGAAATAATTAGTAAGAAAAGGACGGAGAAAATAGGACTGTTGAGCTTTTTGACTTATGAAAGTGAAGAGCAGCCCTTTTAAGCAATTTTTCCGACGATTAGGTGTTCTAAAGTGCGACGCTAATTGTGTTTAATTGCATTATTCGGTTGTACGCGCCATTTTCTTTATTGCCGTAGAGTGTCGGGAAGGAGTATGGAGGGGAAAATTAATTCGATAAACAAGAGGTGTTAGAAATTGTTGAGTGTCTTGAATTTGTGCCATTTTTTCGCTTTCATTCGGTTCGGATGTAAAGGAAAAAATAGCCGGAAGTTGGAGGAAGACATAAAATTTTTATGACTGACACCTCAATTTTACGGGTTGCGATTTTGGTTTTTGCTAATGTTTTTTTGATAATTTATGGCTTAGGGGTAAAAAAGTGCTTTTAGAAACTTTTTAGGATTATGTTTAATGTTTTAAAAATCAATGCACATCTACCTGCATTGACAAAATGTTCACATTTTAATATTTATAACACAACTTGGTAGGTATTGAATAAAAATTGATTTTCAAATTGGTAGTAGAATAAATGATCAAATCGAAACGCACGTTTTATTGCATACAAATTTTCAAGTTTTTAAAAATTTGTAATAATAAATTTAGATCAGCAATATTGAGTTTTTAAAAACCAAAACTCAGTTCCGATCATTTTAAAAAATTGATGTTATAAATTAGTATTTTCCAACAGCACATTAGAAATCGATATAGGATTTAGCGTCACACTAAAATTGTTAAAACGGAATGCTCTGATCTATGTTTTAAACTATTACTACATTGAATATTATTAAACTTAAAAGTTGTAAAAAGAAAATTAATTATTTTAGGCTTTGGTAAAGAACCGAGCTCAAAGTAGCACATTTCCAATCTCGGAAAAATTTCCTTCGATCGCCATTTTTTGCTCGAATGTGCACATTAGGGTGGCGCAAAAAACCGACTATTTTTTTTTGAGTCGAGTGAAAAAATGTTAGTTTTTGATGTTTTAAGAACTACCTCCAAAGGACAGCTCAAAAACAATTTTTAGAGATCGCTCAAATATTTTTAAAATTTCAAAAACCGTCAAAAATCGAATTTTTTAAATTTTTTCCGTTAGAGTATAATTTTATATACAAACAAAAAATAAGTTTCTAAAAGTTTCAATTTAAAATTTGAGTTTTAAAAGGTCGCTCAGAATTTTTTTTTATTTATTAGTATATCACTTTGGATTATATCCCAATGCTAATAAAGCACTTTAACAAAACAATAAATGATATTAGAATTAACAACAAAGTTTATTTAAATATTGTTAAAATGTAGTTGATTAAATAAAATTATTGAGTTTTAATAAAATTATGTTGTTTTGTCATTTGTTTCATTTTTAGTTCATCTCGTGGTGAATATTTGTTGATTATTTTACTAAATAATAGAAAAAAATTATGAAATTTTAATTTGAATATTAAAATGTCGCTCGAAAAAATCCAAAGTGATGCACTAATAAATAAAAAAAAATTCTGAGCGACCTTTTAAAACTCAATTTTTAAATTGAAATTTTTCAGAAACTTATTTTTTGTTTGTCTATAAAATTATACTGTAACGAGAAAAAAAATTCGATTTTTGACAGATTTTGAAATTTTAAAAAATTTGGAGCAACCTCTTAAAAAGGTTTTTTTGAGCTGTCCTTTGGAGGTAGCTCTTAAAATATCAAATACTTATTATCGGTAAAAAAATTATTTTGAAAAACATTAATTCATATAAAAAGCGAGCAAAAAAACTGGTAGATTAAATCTTTTGTAATACCCTTTACGAACTTTGTTTTTATAGCACCATACAGCGGTAGTAAAGTGCTCGATTTCCCTATGTCAGAATAGAGTATAGTTTCTATACGTATGTGGAAAGTGCGTACTTTTACTATTCTTCCTTCCACATTTTCCCTTTATCTCTATATATATAATTCTTCTGTACGTGTGTTGACAGTGAACTCCTCCTAAACGGCTGAACCGATTTGAATGAATTTTTTTGTGTGTGTTCAAGTGAATTCGAGGATGGTTTAGATTCACAAATAAACTCGGCAGATGGCGCTGCAGTCGGTATCTATGCGTTACATTTTTTATGAATACTATAAAATAGAGTAAAGCTGACCAATGAACTTTCAATACCCGTGCGAAGCCGGGCGGGCCAGCTAGTGTATTTTAAAACAATATAGTTGTGGTAGTTTTACTTCCAGTTTATTTAAATAATTCCACTATTTGAATAAAATTAGGAGTGTTAAATTAAATATTTCTTTCTTGAGGACTTTCATTTATTTTTTTTGTTGTGAAAAATTAAAATCTTCTATTATTATTTACGATTATGTAAGTGTATCTATCAAATCAAATTTCTGTAGCGGGTTTTTTGAAAAATATTATTCGACACGTATGCGTAAAACGAGGTAGACTTGAATTGGCAACAGTCGTCTAACAATAAGGTTATTATACATTCACAACGGCATTTTGTACTATTTCAAAATTAGCGCCTTTTATTAACTTGCGTTCTATGCGGTTGCTCAATTTTTCTAAATGCTAAATAGTATTGACACACTAACTATAAAACACTACTGTAGATTTAAAAATAAAATCATACTTATATTAGAATAATTTATTACACTTTCATTTCTAAACGATAAATTAACTATAGTACGCCAAAATAAATAAAATTAATCAAAAAAAAATACAAATTAAGGAAGAGCATGTGAAAATTGAAGCTTAACTTCGTGATTTGGCGACATGCCATGTCCAAAATTGGTCTGACCAACGGCTTCAAGTTTGGTCTTACCACCGCTGGCAGTAAAAATGGGCACTGATCCTCCAATGGAGCCTTTGTCTGGTCGACCTGGTGTATGGGTCCCACTCAGAAAGGCACTTGCACCGCTGTTAACATTTTGATAGTTAAGACCTGCAGAATTTATTTCTGGTCCTTTGAAGGCAAAATTGCTATCCAATCCTCTTTGGGTTTGAGCCCAAGCGGAAACCTGGTGGTTGGGTGTGTCGATTAAACCAAGCTGCCCGCGGATATTTCCATTCCCACCAACTCCAGGTGTCATACTAAGGCTGCTAGAAAGTCCGTTTAATCCAGAATTATACTTAAGTCCGCCACCATATTGGATGGGTTTGTTAAACCCGAAACGATCGTAACTTTGTGACAAGGATCCCCATGCAGGTCCTGCTCGATAACCAACTTTGTCTAAATGTCCTCCGGAAGGGAACGACTGGACTCCACCAAAGAGTTGCCTGCGTTCTCGATGATGAGGTTCTTGGATATTTTCATAAAAATCTTCATTCATGTGACCGAAATCTTCAATGTTGTAAAAGTCTTGAGCAGTCGCATATGCAAAAGCACACACCACAAATAAAGCAGCTTTAATTGTTGTTTTAGTAAACATTTTGGTTGTAGCTATTGAAACTTCGTTTCTATCTGATGATTGAAAGCCAGATTTGGGCTTTTATAGTAAAATTTTATTGATCTTTTAGGTTTTCGTGTGATTTACAAATTTTATGAATTCTTATCATAAGAGATGAACTTAAGGCTAAAATTGTTTACAGTTTATAAAATTTAAAAAAAGTGCATTTGAACTTTATCGCTATTTACAATGTAATCAAATAAAGTGAAATACCGCTTTGTGTAAAACCTAAAGAAGTATTATGATCAATGGGTTTAAAAGTAATCCCGGACTTATCTTTAAAGGTCAAGAATTTATTTATAACGAAAACTATATGTATACAGCAGCTCTAACGTATATAGACGTTTTGATTCGCTGAATTTGAATATATTTTTATTTCAAATATGTAATGAAACTTGACGATTTAATTTTTGACTTTTCTGATTTTACGTTACATATCGATTAGACTATCGTCGATGTCAGAATAACCATTGCCATCTTCGAAATTACTAGTTACTAGGTATAAAAATTTTTCTTTACAATTTGAAGTTATTTCTGGAGTTCGTAAACAACCAAAAAAAATTAATAATTATGAATGTGTTACGTGTATAGTTTATATAAAATGAATTTTCTGTGAATATTATTTCTGATTTAAAAATCTTAACCATTATTACCAAAAGACATAAACTTAACGTGACCATTGTATTGTGTTTAATTATAAAATTCGAGAAAGTGCACACAAATGAACTTTATTGTTTTTTTTTTTTATTTAATCTTTGGGGAAAAAAGTAAATTACTATTTTGAACGAATACTAATAAAAGATACTGAATAGTTCGTTCTAATTTAGTCTCAGATTTATCATTAAAGGTTAACAATTTGTTTCAATTTAAAAAAACCAAGATTTAACAATTTTAACAAACATAGATAACAAAATTTACTTTAATCAAATTTCTCTCAGTTCTTATTATTTGATTTTTAAAAAATAAAATAGAATGAAAGGTTGACGTTCAATTTTTGACCTATCGGCGAAGAAGTTAACGTGGTAAATCGTCTAGACAGTTGGACATTCATCAAATTTTCTACATGTAGCCGGAAATAGAAGCAAAGTTTGACAGGTTGATAATAGGATAAAAATTACGCCACGAAAAATTGCTTTAAATTTCTTCTCGTTCTTCGACCAATCACAATAAAATATTATAACGTCTCGAAATTTTGAAGAATGTGTGCGGTAAACTTGAAAATAACGAACGAGACAAATCGAAGCCCAAAACGTGATTTCTCTTCCATATTGCATTCGTAAACCGGGAATTGTGGGTGGGAAATCATGTTTAGGGATGACAGTTCCTAGTTTTACTCTGAATCGGTATTGATTTTTCCGTATTTTAGCTATCCTAAAATTTTCGTGCGTGAAAAGTTACAAAATAATAGCCTTTCGTTTCTTATGATTTTGTATTTTTCAATATAATTTTTATTCTATTTTTTCTAATAGAAAATATAGGTATGCATGAACTATGTTCATCGCGTTCTAATTATGTAGTAAAAGTGTGTTTTATCTTTTTTCCCACTAAATAGTTTCTACAATAACATATAAGTTTCTAATTTTTTTTTAATGATATTTTTGTAGTTGCGGTTGATTTGTATTCAATTGTGGTGCACCACTGATTGGTAGAATTCTTATTTTTGTGTGTAAATGCTTGGAAAGAAAATTAATTTTTTTGATTGTTCTTCAAGATGACTGTGCACATTGGAATCTAATTGCACATTTCCGATCACATTAAATTAAGGCCAAAAAAGGCCATAGGACGATAAGCATAATGAATCTGCCCCAGAGTGATATCTAGATCATCTTTTGAGAGTATGTTGGTACTAATGAGATAAGTTGATCGTGCAAGTTTTAGACCTCTACCTATTTTGGTTTTTAAATGAATCGAAAAAAACAAAAATCAAAAAATTATTTTTTTCTCAAAAACGGCTTAACCGATTTGAATCAAATTTGGACACGTTATAAAGGTATATAATGAATTAACACTTAATAACTAAACTAGCTTAACTTAATTAATTTATAAACTCAACTAATTTATCTTCACTGTTACATTCTTAATTAATTTATTTAAACACTGTTTATTTTTTTTAACTGTTAACTGTTGTTACGTTGAAGATCTCAATATTACTGGGAGCATTTCAATTATGAGGCACTTTTAGAGACTTGATAATCGAGCTCCCTTCCGAGACTGCCGAGTCTTCCACCGAGACTAGCTAAACGGCACCTTTATATTGCACCAATGCACTGATGTTTCCAGACTGTTCCGTTCGTATGTGTTCAGGGCCACTGTATTTATGGGCTTATTATAGTTAATGCTAGAATACTCTAGTGCGTGCCCGTTCCAATACCGTTGTTTAAAAATATTAAGCCAAAAATTTGGTTCTTACTATAAATAAGGTCTGTAATTTTTAAGTAAAAGTCGAGTATGTACATTTGAGTGAAGTGGCACATTCTGATCATGGGTAAAGTAACGCGCCGCTCCGCATCCTTTTCTATTTGCTACTTTCGCTCGGAAATGTGCCACTTTTTGCTCGAATGTGAACATACCCTGTATCTATTGTATTTTACTACGTTAATCTTCTCTCTTAAAAATCATAAAATTATATTTATTTCAATTTTAGATTTTATTCTTATAAATCACTTTATTTAAAATTTCTAACTCAGTAACACAACAAAGGCGGCACACGAGCGCGAGCGCACGCAAGTCGCGCCATCTAGCGTTATGTCTCTAATTTTTACTGTTTGGTTGCAAAAACGCGCGCTGTACTGCGTCGCGTTGTGGTGTATTGGATATAAATACGATCCTATCATTTTTAATTAAAAAAATTCGAAAAGAAAACTATTCATTGTGAATTGTACTTAAAGACGAATGTACACATTTGAGCACAAAGTGTCATATTTCTTCCAAATGTGCATATACCTCGTATTCATAAGTCTTATCTATAAACTCCATAAAGTATTATATTTACAAAAAAATCAAATAATACTTGACGAAAGTCATGTTTTTGTTTTTAACAAACTATTAATGCAGAAAAACTTAATGTATACAACGTAGGTGCTCAGTTGAGTGAGAAGCGGCACATTTTCAACGAGAACAGTAATCGAAGTGCGACACCACGCGACGTCTTTTATTTTCTCAAGCTAAAAAATGTACAACTTTGTACTCAAATCTGCCTCTTCGGTTTAAAACATAAATTCACAAAAATTAATTTACACTAAAAATGTTTAATTAAAAATTATAAAACCTCAGGGCGAACCCAGAATTTCTTGGAGAATCCAAACATTTTTTACTATTTTCATTATAGAATTGACCCTCCCGCTAATTTACATTTAACTATGCACGGGTTGGGGGCCGCAGTTCGGCAGCCCTTCTCATATCTACACAATATCTGTAATTTAATTTAAAACTCTTAGATACGAGAATTGTTTCTTTTTGTTAATTAGAAGCATTGGAAGTCCACTGTGTTATTAATAAAATACTATACGGAATGCAATATACCTGAGTCTTTTATAAATTCCTTGTTAAACTTATAAAAAAATAGTCTGCCATATTGCAGTTTTTAAATAAAAAATTCCGCATATTTTCTCTGCACTAGATATAGATTTTGCATGGGGAATAGTCAGGTAATGTTTTGATTAAAACATTCCCCGAATTTTCGATTTTAAATACTTCACATAGATGTATTGCAAATATCTTTGAATTGTCGCCCGATTTTTTTGTATTTTTATTGTGTCAGAATTCGTGTTGTGATGGCGTTAATTCAATAACCGCACACTTTAATTAAAACGTAAATCCACGTGCTTTTGGACGTCGAGACTACTGTCGGAATTTCGAATGCTATTCCTGCCTTATGAAAACACAAATCGCTGACAAATTAGTTCTTGACTTTTTTTTGTCTAACATTAAATTTATAAATAAGTTCGAATGTTAGATTGTGTCTAAAGTTAAGAAACAAACAAGAGCTTTTCTAAAACTTAATTACAAAGGTATCGCATAACTATTTCACAACTTTGGAAATGTTTTGAGCTGTAACATTATTTTTTCAATTATTGTATTGACAAAATTTACGTATCTCAGTTTTATTGGTGTTTGTGCTTTTCAAAACTAAAAAAATGTTTGGAATATTATTATGTATTTAATTTGTATTATTTATAAAAATATTTCTTTTGAAGACCATCTCCCATTTAGATGAAAGCTAATTTTGTCACTCCGTTTGGCTTTTCAATACCAATTTACAAGTATAGTCCTGCAGTTTCTAGAGTTTTTATAGTTATTTTATGTTTCCCACGTTAATAATGTCAAGTTCTGGTTATCTGACCCTTGATTTCTGAGTTTTGACAGTAGATAATTTAGAAATTCTTATTGATTATTTTTATTATTGCCACGGTAATCAAATTAAAGTGTTGAATTTTGGAGAAATTTATTTTGACGAATTGTCATTCACAGTTAAACCGACTCTGACAAAATTGGGTATAGTGGGGCGCAGAAGTGGTCATTCCCTGCATTTAGCTGCAGCAAACGATCCAACTTTTGAACGGTTATTGCATTTTTACATTTTTATTGTTAGTTAGAAATGTCTGGTAAGGTTTGCAAGTAGATTGTTACGAGCCAATTGATTTATTTGCGAGTGTTAATTAAATGTGACTGATTCAACGCTGGCGGGAATTTTTAATTCGAGCACATTTCGACGCAATGGTTTTGGCCAGAATTTTATTTTATAATTCTATTAAAGGCGATTTCTACATTTTTAAAAAAAATTAGATTTAGATGTATTGTAATTTATATTCAATGAAAAAACAAATACAAGCAATGCTATTGAATTATTGTAGATGATTTTAACTGTATTGTTGTTGGAAATATTAGGTTATTATTGTAGCAAAGACAATAAATTAAAGTAACGGTCGCGATAGATTAATTTAATCGAACGCGATACATTAATCTAAACATGCACCTAAGAAACTTCTAACTTACATTACTTTGAATGATTGATTAGAACAATATCCATTTTTCTAGAAACTCCGATAATTGGTGACACTCAAGGTAATCTTTAACGCGTTGTGAATATAAATTTGAAAATAAATATAAATTGTAAATAAATACGAGTGCATTAAAACTGCATGTACATTAGTTCGTTAATTAAATAATTATTAAGTAAATATACCAGTATTGAAGCTATTGGTGTAGGTAAATTTGTTAATTATTATGTTAAATAAATTATAATTGTTATTAAAATAGTGACCGACTGTTAATATTTGCAACCCTAGTTCGATCCCCAGTAAACTCGTTACATTATTTATATTTGACTTAAACAAATATTTATTTAATTAAAAAATAGTCTAGGTATAAGTTAATTTTTAACCATTCAAGAAATGTTAATTTTTTTTTAAATTTGAAAATGTTTGGGGGTTATTAAATTTTAATTTTAAATTATAAAATTAAAATTAACCTCAAAGTTAAAGTTAAAGTCTTGTAAAAGACTTGCGAAAAATAAAAAACGTACGTTAATTATATTGAGCATTATATTTATGCAGGCCCTTTAAAAAGAAAACACCTAGAAAACTTATTAAAAAATCGCATCTCCGTCCAAAACTTCGCCTTTCGCGAATTGTTCGGGAAATCTAAAATTTAATATTGATCAAAGTCGGCTGGGGCTTCCGTAAACTTAAATCAATCAAAGGCAGCACCCCTTCGTTCGCCTAAAAAGTTTCTTATATAAAATATGCGATCGCGAAACTCAGATATAACTCAAAATCCTAAACACATTCAATTTAAAGTAAGAAGTTTTACTCTGGCAACTTTTATTTTCTCGTCTTAAATCTCGATTACCGATTTCCCTGGCGACGTTTCCTTCAAACAACTTACAAAACGTAACACCATTTATCAAGGAAGCATTGCATTCGTATAAACTCTACGTAGGTAATATGCATTTAAAGAAAAAGAAGGGGGCTTGAAATGGGAAACTCTGTGTTTCCCATGGGCATTTCCCGGTACCAAGAGCGATTGTGGAGAGTAGCGGAAATGCCCTAAGTAGGAATAGATTTTTAGGTATGGGAGAAATCGGAGAAAGAAAAAGAGTTAATAAGATTTTTCGTTTACTGCGAAGGCGTTGGGTGGGGGGGCTTCGACTGCGTGTTTTTCGTGGATAAATCTTGTTTAGGTTCAATTTTCCTTCTTCCAAATATGATTCCGCATTCCATCACGCAAAACTAAAGGCGGAGACCCTGACAAATTAAATCTAAGACGCCTTCTGCTCGGACTGTACAAATATCGAGCAATTTCTTATCTTATTTTCTTCGGTAATTTTGTTACTTAGCAATTTTCCAGCCCTTTCTATTATTTTTCTTCCGAATAACACATTTCCACCTTGCAGAAAATCTCAAAATAGAATACAGTAAAACCTCAATTATCCGGACCTCAGTTATACGGATTCGCGATTATCCGGATTGTCAACCGCGTTCGGACTCGTTGCGAAAATTAAAACTCGGTATTTCTTACTAAATTTTTTATTATTTTATTTTGTATGTCGCGCTAAACATTGTTTTTTGTTTTGTTCATTTTAAGATAATGTGCGAGTGTTTTATTTGGTGATTAATATTTGTTGCGTTTTTTGTAAACATATACCTAACAATTTGACCAAGTTTTTTCGAGTTAAAACGAGACGCTTTGTAATTGTGCTTAAAGCCGAGTGTGCACATTCGAGCTCAAAGTGGCACATTCCGATCTCGGGAAAATGAAGCGCGCCGCTCCGCGTCGCGCTTCATTTGCCTCCCTCGCTCGGAAATGTGCCACTTTTCGCTCGAATGCGCACATCTTCGTATTTATCGGATTTCCCTATATTATTATTTTATTCTTCAATTCAAAAAATTAAAAGTCGAATAAATTAGATCTATTTTTTGTTTGAAAAAGGTTAGATATTTTATACCTTTTGATAAGTTACGATGGTACTCTTTCGCACGCCTAATTGTAGCGAGCTTGATAAAAATATTTTCAGGTATAAGGTAAAAGACCCAGTTATTGACACTTTAGGAGTGACAGCTGAGGTTATAAGAGGATAACTTATAAAAAAATTAATTTAAATAATTAATTTTTTTTTCATATATAACTTCACAATTTCTAGAAAAGGTCATATGCGTAAAATAATTATTTGAAGCAGATTAATAATTTAAGTTAATGTTTTAAAAAATAATGTTTGAATCCCAGTTTCTGACACTTAAAATTTTTATTGCTGTAGTTTTTGACACTGGCATCTGCTTAGTTTCTGACACTCCATATGTCAAAATTATTCGTCATTTATTAGGTTATACACTATCCAATTTAAATTTATTATAATCAAACATAATTTGTTATAATGTATCATTTATTATAAATAAAATGTTAATTTTGTCAATACAAAAATAATTAAAATAATAAAATTAAATATTATAAAAACAAATACGTAAACATAACATAGGTTAAAATTTGAGTGTCAATAACTGTAACATACCTATAAAATTGAGCCTAGTTATTGACACTCTTATTTTAATATAAAATATAATTTACTATGATAATGGCTGTGTTATTAATCAAACCTTATATTTTTTATAATATTTTTATACTTACATGGTGATTAAATCACTAATTCAATAGTCGAACGCTCTTCTGTCAATTGCTTAGACTATAACTAAAAAATGGCTTTCACAGTCACTCTGGGCTTGAATATTATTTTATATTACGTGAGTTATTTTTTTGTAACTGATATCGTCATCAAATAAGTACACGATGAATTTATTTTAATTTTGAAAAAATTAATTTATCAATTTGAGGTAATTTTCTTTTTATTAATTCAAAGTAAAGTTGAAAGTGTCAGAAACCGGGTCAGTGTCAATAACAGGGTCTTTTACCTTACTTTTCGAATGTTTACTAATTCGCATTATTGATTAATTAAAATTGTATATCAGTCAAATTTTCTGAAGTGGTCCACTAAAAATCAACTAGTCGATTTTTATATCATCTTTTGCAGATTGCTGGAGTTTTATATGTCAAGATTAATGTCTCCAAATATTTTTGTAAAAATTATAAACAAATTAGTTTTAAGGCACATTTATTATACACTGTTGTAATTAGACTTCATTTATGGATTAATTCAATTTTTAAATATAAAAAAATATTTATATATTACATAGGGGGTGCATCAAAATTTTAGAATGACTTGGGTGGAGTATGTTAAAAAAGAGGTTGGGAAATAATAGTCAAAATTCGGATAAATTAAAAAAAAAATTTTAATGTACGATGAAGTCTCCCATATAGTCTAGTTTAAAAGTAGGTACTAAATTAGAAATATGGTGTTCGGTAAAAATACCCTGCTGTAATTTTTAATTAAAAGAAAAGCGAGAAGTGTTACATTTAGTTCAGTTTGATTTAATTAACATTATTTGAGAGACAAGAATAAGATACCCAAATTCAATTATTAAGGAGTATGTGCACTTTGAAGCGAAAATTTTTTCCGAATAGCAAATCTGAATTTGAAGAATTTGTTATTAATATAGCCTAATTCAATTAATACGAAGATGTGCACATTCGAGCGAAAAGTGGCACATTTCCGAGCGAGGGAGGCTAATGAAGCGCGACGCGGAGCGGCGCGCTTTATTTTTCCGAGATCGGAATGTGCCACTTTGAGCTTGAATGTGCACACTCCGCTTTTCGTCACAATTAACAATTATTAATTTACTTTAAAAGTAATAATTTTAAAACCGTAGTTGCGCTTTCAAAATGCCTCCTTTGGGCTTTGCTTATTTTTCATAATTTTTACTTTTTTCATTAAGAAATTTCCGTGAAATTAATTTGTATTAAAATAAGAAGGCAAAAATGAAATTCTTGTTAGGATTTCTTAATATTTGATATCATAATTGACAATTTGTTGAAAACGGGACATTTTGGCGTCCCGAATGATTGCTTGAGGCCATCGGGACCAATCATCTGAAAATGGAAGAATCCCATTCAAAACAGGAAGTATGGTCACATTATATGTATATAGCTAAAATTCGTTTTTCTTCATACCTCGGTCGAAAGTATGTACTTTCGTCCCTAATAGCAGGGACGAAAGTTTAACATTTACTCCTGTGAGAATTAAACTTTCGTCCCTGCTATTAGGGACGAAAGTACGTACTTTCGACCGGCTATGAAAAAAAATCGTATACACTACACGGGCCAAAAGTTGAAATCTCAGTCCTGCGCGTCATGATGCTCTCGGCTTCGCCTCAGGCATCATGTCGCGCAGGGCCGAAAATTCAACTTTCGGCCCTTGTAGTGTAATATACTATTTTTCTATACATTCAATTAACCGAATTTTCGATTATCCGAATGAACTGCAACAATACCTAATTAGCCCGGATAACCGAGTTTCCACTGTAGGTATATAAATCCTCTTATCTCTGAATTTAATTCTATCGTAATTTTGAATCATGCTGTATAAAATTGCTTAGTTCTTATAAGGTACAGTAGATAACTAAAATATTACTAATGTTATTTTAAATTTATTCTGTTTAAATACAAAAATTTTCTTATCGTGTTTGTAAATCCAACAGCTTTCACCAAAAGTTGAGAAGTTTGTTAAAATGCGTTTTTGACAAATTCTTCGAATGTTGATTTTGGCTTGTTTGCGAGGGTGAAAATATCAGCCTCTTTCCACCTTTATTGATAAAATTTTCAAGGTCACGTAAAATATTTCGATTTTCTCCAACTTCACTCGAGGGGGATGAATAATAGATGAGAGCCGAAGAGGTGGAAGGAGGTCGTGTTTATATTCAGAAAAAGGGAACGAAAATGCCGATACAGCAACGTGAAGGGATGAATCAAGGTACTCGTTAAGTCCCTTTTGTCCTCGGCTCGTGAATTTTTTTTTAATGTCCAAAATGTAGAGGCGAGACAATGCGCGCTTTTCGATATCTGAAAATTTCTTATTTCCTTTTTGGAATTGTCAGTAGCTGATTGATTTATTTACATCGCCACCCCCGCCGGCTTTCCGTGGAAATCTTTATTTCCCAACACGACACGCTGCAACGAACCCAAAAATTATTACTTTCGGGCATTCGAGCGTGTTTGTTGTTTTTCCACATTCTCTCGCTCTTTTCTTAAAATAATACGACTTTTCTAAATAAAATAGAGGGCTTAGGGGCGAGATTAAACTTAACAAAAACTCATCGATATCTTTTAATAAGTTTTCTTGTAAAAGAACAATAAGTCTTTGGAGAAGATTGGGGGGTAGTCGTTACGCACGAGTTTCTAAGATCAGATTAAAAGAAAAACGTGCAAGAGGGCGACAATTACAAGAAAACTTTCCTGATAAAAACCAGACGCAGGTGAACTTAAACTTTTTCACATTACACTTCGGGATCAAAGCCTGCCATGACTCGCATCCTTTATCTTTTTTTTTCTCTACTCTCCCATAGAGAAAAAAAGACAAAGCGTTCCGCTTTAGGAGGTAGCCCCCAACTTTTGCCAGATTTAATTAATTAAAAAATTTACAAACTCATAAAATGTTTAGCGTTGAATAAAAATAAGTTGGCGCGCTGGAAAACCTAAAGGAAAAGAAAAACAAAAGCGAAACGAGAAAATAAATCTCGTCGCTTTAACGGGAAAGCGATTATTGGAATGTCCACGAGGTATGACAAATGTATCTCAGATATTGAGGGAGGTGATTGAGAAATAAACACCAAACCCGAAATTCGTTCGGAGAGAAAAATATCCTCCCGGTGCCGCAGCGTGCCGCTCCCATAAGGAAAAACACTCGAACGTTCTCTTTAGATATTTTTCCCAATAAAAACCGAACGAAAATGACGATCAGATGGTCGACGAAAATTCCACCCCCAAAAAAGTTTCGGTTTTCTCTCTCGTTCGTTTTTATTGCGCGCTGGAAATATTGTTTTATCAATTTGTCGATTTAGAAAATATTTTGCGAGAGCCGAAACTTTTCCTATATGCTTTTTCCGGTGCCGTTAAATAAATAGACGCAATTTGGGGAGATTAAATATTGTTCAGTTTAGTTTTTTTCTTGTTGGAAAGAAAATTATTAATATATCCCATGAATGGAAAGATTTTTTCTCTTTCTGTTGAACAAAAAACGATTTAATTAAGGGAAAGCTTTTAAAACACGCATTCGAATGTTTAAAAAGCGCTTTTAAAGTCGAATTATGGAAAAAAATCCATATTTGCAAAATGCATCGTTTTTGAAAGGAAAGAATAATCCCATCTAAAAGTTCGAACCGCAAAATGCACCGGTAATGCTTTTTATGAGCTTTGGGGGCTTCCAGTTGGATTTTCTGTATGGAATCTCCTGCTCTCAACTTTTAAGGGATTTTCAGATTGTTTTTACTACCATTGACTTTCGCTTACGAAAAGAAAAAACCAAACTCTATTTACATTTTCACCTCTAAATCGAAAAATAGACCGTGTGTCAATATTTCATTGCTTTTTTAAAACAGTTTTTTGAATTCAAATGCGACTTCTCAATTGTATACTTTGTTTAAAAAACGGGGAACGGTTAGAAAGACGAGGAAAAGTCAAAAACGATTAATTATTCTGTCAAACCGTATTATTTCAAATTAAAATCAAAGCAAAATGCGAATTCAAATGCGCGTTTTTTTCTAGTTTCTTTCGAATGAATGAAACACATTTCTGTATTTTAAAGTTACAAATTAAACAGCTAAAATATTTTTTAGGGCAAATATCGATTTAACAAATCATTTAAAAAAAAATTAGTGTAATTAAATTGATAAGGACGACCCCTTTATGCCTTTTTTCAATAAAAAAAAGCGAACTGATAGATCAATGAATATTTTGAAATGCAATCCTCGTAGTTCATTAAACGTTGAAGGATAATAGGAAGGGCGTTTGCTTAATTAGAGCTTTCGCCCTCAAACCCTCAAAATTCTACACGTAGCCTACTATTCGCTTTTCCGACGTAATTTTACCTGAAATTTTAAACTTAATTGTTATGTTCTATTTATTAACAACATTTATTGTCCTTTATCCTTTAGCTTAAGTTTCTGCTCGGTTTAGCAAATGAATCTTATCCGGATTTCGCTTAATAACAAAATTTCGTTCTATTAAACCTAAAGTTCAAATTGTTTAAAATTTATATCTAATTAAAATTTATTCAATTGTGTTTGTGCATTTTTATTGGAATTTTGATAGTGTATATTATTCGGATATTATTTTTCTATAATTTTTTAAAGACTTTTAAGATGTTTACTAGTTTCAATAGAAATACGTAGCTATGTTTCTACCAATCATAGTGAAAATTTGATATTGTCAATTATTCAACTGGAGCAACCGTTTTTATAACAAGTTTATTAGAAAAGAAGTTAAATATAATTGAATAAAGTAGGTACAATGTCGATAATATTAGGCAAGTTTAATAATAGGTATAAAATTAAGATACTAAGTGTTACGTATTTTTGCCTATGAAATAGAGATGAGCAGAATAAGAAAATAAAACTAAAGAAGCAAATTTTCATTAACAATAAACGATATTTTATTAGAAACTTTTTAACTCCCGGTGTCGTCAATAACCGACTTGTGTCATTTTAATACCACTTTATGTAAATTTTTGTTCTTTGTGTAAGCACGGTAAATTTTGATGAGAATTTATAATAAAACAAATCTTTAAAGCATACTTAGAATAACATTAACATAATTATTACATATCAGACATTACAATATTAGATACGACTTCTTTTTTATGTCTATCGGTGGAATAGCAAAAAAATTCCGGTAGTTAAAGGATTAAGGAAAGTTTGAAAAAGCACATTAACTAAAAATTTGTAATACATAGTAATGTTACGAGCATTTTTAAAATAAAATAATGTTTAATATTAATTTTTTTTTCTTTAAAACATAAGTTTTGTATTATATGTATTCTATTAAATTACAATCATTTAACTGAGTTTTATATTCATTTTGCGTGTATTCGTCCGATTCATGCTATTTGGATTCCAATATTTCCTTAAAGGGATAAAATTCGATAAGGGTATCTTTTTGTTTAAAACAATCGATTTAGAAAAGTTTCCATAAACAAACATTCACTGCAATTACTGTTGTTAAAATACTTGTACATACTTTTAATATCAATAAATGTATTCGGACGGAGATGGCAGATTATCTTTTCTGTAGTTGGATAATTTTTATTGCAATTGATAATTATTGAACAAACATATGCACATATTTTTGCTTTGCTCGCAGAAATTGGTAGTTTACCAGCTACAAACCATTAAAATTTATACCGGTTCTTGCATTTCGTTTTTAAATATGTATTTAAAAAGTCAGAAACCGCGGGGGCGGTTACAATAATCGTAGTGATACGCGGAAAAGAATTTACCGGGTGTTCCAAAATCAATGGACACATTTCAAATGCAATTTGTTATGGGAAAGAGTTAAGGCAGAGAGAAATATTTTGGTAATACATAGACGGCTTTTAGGAATTTTGTATACATCGATCGAAATACTTGTAAAAATGTCAAAATATTTAATCCAAGAGCGCATTTTGGTGCCAAACCTAGATTCAAATCATCCCATTTTACCTAAAGACTGCACATGTCCAAGTTGTTACGCCACTGACTGATGTCAACAAAAAGCGAAGAGGACTTTGCCAACAAATTGCTCAGTAGAAAAGGAATTTTAGAGATAAGGTTTGACAAGATTTACTTTTCTGAGGAAGAACACTTTTATATAAATGGTTATGTAAACGTGGCCCAGAATTTTGAAAAACACATAGATCACATTGTCGTTGCAAGTGGTGCCACCTTCGAAAATGTTATTTTATAAATTCTTTTTTAAAACTATTCATAACCCTATGCTTAATTTTCCTGTATACCGAATACTTTTTGAATAAATTGCATTTGAAATGTGTCTCTTAATTTTGGAACACCCGGTATTTGCGATAGATGCTTGTTTAACGCAATCAAGCTCGTCAAACGAACATTTTAATTTAAGGTCATTTGATGAAGTCGTTTTGTCACCAATTTTTTTCTTTTTAATAAAGTGTGTAACAAAAACTTATATCAAATAAAATTATAGAAAGAATTTATGTTCAGATGAATTATAATTTATACCGAATGTAAGTTAAATATGTTGTCACTTTACTACTGTTTATTGTTAATTTTTTTTGTAATACCCATTGAGAAAGTTTTGTTTTCCAGCGTCGTGCGATGGTAGTAAAGTGATCGATTTCCCCATGGCAGAATAAAGTATAATTTCGTCGTTCTTTTCTTCACGGATGTGGAAAGTGCGTAACTTTTGTTCTCTTTTTCTTCCACTTCTTTTCTCTTTTGTATTCTAATGTATTGTTCGTTTTAATATTAACTGCTAGCTTATTTGTATAATTAGAACAAAAGTAGTGGATAGATAATCTATCGTGTTCAATTAAATATTTCTTCTTTGAGCCATTTCAACCGTTTTTTTTCTGAAAAATTAATTTTTCTATTATTATTTAGGATAATGCAAAGTGATTCTCTGAAATAAAACTTCTCCAGCGGGTTTCACAAAAAATATTGTGTCCTACGTATGCGTAAAATGAAGGACCGGTAAACTTGAATTTATTACACCCATCTAATTGTAAGGTTATGACGCCTTCATAACGGCATCTCGTACTCTTACACGTGTACTAGTCTATCGGCTCGTATGTGTGTAGTCTGCGTACTTGAGTCTGTGGTGAATAAGCTACAACCTTGGCTTCGTGGCTTCAAGTTCAAGTCGACGGAAATGGCTTACTTTACGAATATGTATCGAATTTATCCATTGTTCGGAAATCATCAATTTTCTGCTGTTTAATAGAAATTTTAACAACGCGGAAAATCATAGAAAAGTTTATTACGAATTACAGTTTTGGATAAATAATTATTATAGGCATACTTTAATAAAATCAAATTAATTAATATCTATCTTTAAAAAGTAATTTACAAAAAAAATTCTGATTGTTTAATAATAAAATTTAAAATTCCAAAATATTTACAATTATTATTCAAACCATCTTAACCCCCATCCGGACAGGTGGAGTCCAAAGGATCCTGACATTTATTTTTTATTGTATTTGACCCAGCTTTTTGACTTCTAAGAATCCTCTTTATTTCTATTTTCCTAAAATATTAAAATAAAGCTTATTTTCATAGATTTCTTTTTATAGAAATTGAAAATTGAGCGGGACCGGACTAATTTTTACGTTACTAAATTTACCTGTCCGGTTAAGAGCTAAAAAGCAAGCAACAAAACCTAAAATTGATCTATTAAGGAAAAAATAATAATTTGAACGAAGTTAAGCCATCTTTGAGCTAAAAGGTGTCGATACGGATCTGAACCGTCATCTGTCTGCCTGTTTAGCATTCATGTAGTGCCCTAAAAATCCCTTGAGTCCCCTTTTTGTATTGGTTCCCTAAGATATCATCTTAATATGTGATATTTTTCATGCGCTCCGCGTTTTCTTAGTTTTATTTGCAAAGGTGGCATAACTTATAGCCACTTTCTTCGGGATTTCTTAGATATACGAACAGATTTGCGATTTCGAACACAAGAAAAAAAAACGTAAAAGCTCTACGTCGTTTTTATGCCAACTAGTGTGAGGGGGTCGTAGTTTGTTTCCCCCTCTACTTTTTTGTCGAAAAACGTGTCTTACATTTTAGTTGTGAGTAATGTGTCTTTTGTTAGAGATTTTCTTGTTTTATGGTCGCTATTTTTAGAGTTTTATAAGTAAAAGCTCTGATGTAATGTCTTTTACGTTTTTCGACTTTTAAGAATTTTGGGAGTAACTTTATGGTTGTTATTCGTGTTTTGCTTTATAATTCATAAAAATATCGTTTTTGTCTTTAAATCAATTAGTTTTTCCTAAATTGGTAATTAAATTATAATAAACGTCTTAAGCATGTATGGGAAGTACAATCGGAGGTAAAATTGCTGAAAATGAGTAATTTATGAATATCACGAAGTAAATAAATAGTGTCAATACTAAAAAAATACATACAATTTCAACAAAAGTAGGAAATTTTGCCAATAATATTGAATTAAGGTTGATTGGGAGGTACAATCAAAGACAAAAATTCATGGAATTTTGATGAAACGAATATCTTTCTTTAAATACAGCATATAAATGAACCAATTTATTGCTATGAACTCGTTTTCAATATCAAGTTCCTAAAATAACAGAAATTGTTTTGCCTTTACTTAATTTTTAAATAAAATTATTCATATTTGTAATCATTAGTAAAAAACTTTTTGGCATGGAAACATGCCTCAAATTCAACTTTAAATAGAAAAATATATCATTTTTTTTATTTCTGGAATGAATCAAATAAATTATCGAGACACTTTAAAAAACTAGATAAATCACATTCTACTTTTTAATAGTATCGTATACCGGACGTTTCATTTAAAGTGCCACGAGCTGATAACTCCTAAATTAATAAAAATTTCAAAAAAATGGCAGTGTTTAGATCGAATAAATTAAAAAAACATTTATACTTGTACTTTTTTTGCAATTTTTATTATTAAAGAATTATAAGGTCCTGGTACTTTACTGAAACGCTCTCGTAATGCAAAATAAAAAAAAAATTGAATTATTTATTGATCAAATAGTAAGTTGTTGTGTATTTTTAGAAAGCTTTCGAAGAGCTCTATCCAATTATCTAAAACAATTAATACCTTTTTATTTAAGATAAAAACTTAACACAATTTTTGGTTAAACCGGAAGTACGAGTAAAGTTGAATTTATTAAAGAAACTTTTCTACTCGTAGTTTTTTGAAATTTTTATTATTTTATGATTTATAAACGCATGACACTTTAAATGAAACACCTGGTATATTCTTTATTTTTTTCTTTATAAACTATTTGGTAAGTGCTGAATATTATTTGCCTATGCGATCTCTAGATATAATTAATCTATTAGTTTACAAATTTACAGATTTTGATAACTATTATTTCAATATTATTTTTTTACTTGAATTCGCTTGATAACACGTTTTCTATTTCAGTACGTGTAAATTTGTTATAAATAAAAATTGTTATAACTTAAACGGTGTAGTAAAGCCATTCCAAATTTTTTTGATGGGCTTTGTGAAACTTGCTAATATAATTAAAAAATTTTAAATAAATTCTGACTATTTTAATATATCTCCAAAACATCTCTAAATTTGGAACTAGAAAAAATCTTTTGCGTCTATTGGAGCCTATTCAATAAAACGAAACGTGTCATTTTTGATCAAAAAACGGACGCGAAGATAAAAATTAATTCGCATAAAAAATCGAAAAAATAATGTTAGATTTGAAGGAAAGGGGAAAATCGAACGAACGTAATTTTCGGTGTCCTTTTTGCGCATTCTGAGCACGTTTACTCCCTTCTAATGTCCAGGATCAACTTACAATCATATTAAACCCATTACCCGAAGAAGCACTGCTATAAGTCTGGATTTGCACGGATGCTATTTTGCATTCAGCCGCTGTACCAACTTTTCCCCAGTTCCTACTTTCATATCGATGGATTTTCTTTGATATCCCTTTGAGCCGAAACATCAACGCTTTATGCGTAGTATCGTAAAGTTTTTCTTAAGGGCTGAAACGTTTCCTTCTCTTTAGCGTCCTCAATTTTTCTTTGGTGGGTGCCCAATTTTACTTCCCGACGTTTTTTTTTGGTACTTTATCTATAAAAATTCTATTTAAATAATTTTTTCTTAAGCAAATGTCACATCGTTTTTTTTACATTAAAATCAAATGAAAATTGAAAAGATAAAAAAGTGCTTAGTCATTTCTGGTATTTTTAAATTGTTTTCCTTTCAAAAATTAAGTCAGCCTTCATTTTGTTACTTTAATGGTTTATTTAAGCATTTTTTTCTTTTAAAAAGGGAGTAAAATGAAATTCTTTCGGCGAGAGCTTTAAATCTTACGTTAATATTGTAGGAAAGCTTGCCGGTGAAAGTTTAAAATTTAAAAAAGGGTTGAAAATTATTTCGACGCGAGGAACGACGTTTAATTATCTTTCGGCGACCTTTAAATAAAAAAAATACTGAAAGCTTTTTACCACAAATTTCAAATAAGCGGATTCTCATTCTTTAGAAACGTTCACTTAAAAAATTCTTTAATGAGTCGTTTTTCGCTTGCAGAAATAAAGAACACAATCGAAAGTTGTTTTTGTTGTGTCTTTTCCCTTTTGATTTGTTTTTATTTTGAGGTCGGAATGATTCGGCGAAAGTAGTAGAAAAAGCGATCTTCGTTTTTAAAAGTCAATGAAGAGCGTTTCGGGGAACTAATGAAGGGACGCGTAGGGATTAGCAGGCGAAGTCTGGCCAACCCTTTCCTTGCATTTCCCTGATTTCCCAGCTTTTACCGACTTGCCTTTTGCATCAATTAGAATCTCGGTTGGTTGCACAGATATAAATTAATTCCTACCGAATTTAATTTATTTGTCTGTAACGCAGATTTTACTACACTTTAGGGCCCTTTTATTTGTTTCACTTTTATTGTTGCCGCTTTACTATTGTTTTGGTCCCTAGTTCGCAAATTTCCGAAGTTGGAACATTTATCTGCGTTCGTCACTCCGACAAAATCTTTAGAAATTTACGCCATTTTCTTGTTATTATAAGTTTAGTACTACGTAGTAGGTTGTCATACAATTGTTTAAAAAACCTTTTAAATTACTTGCTGTTGTGGTATGTTTTCAATTGTAACGCTTTTCAGGTTTGTAGATGAATTTGATCAGAAGACGAAAATTTTTATATCAATATGAAAAGGTTCATCTTGGTACGGTAGCGTACTTAGCATTATGTTTTAAAGGGGTTACTTTTCATGTTTGAATTTTTTTTACAAACGTATTAACTTTTGAGTTACTTTGTATTTGAGTAATACGGTTCTTAATTGAAATTAAATCATTTTTAGAAAATAAAATGATAATGGTCAATTGCGCATAAAGCCGAGTGTGTACATTCGAGCTCAAAGTGGCACATTCCGATCTTGGGAAAATGAAGCGCGCCGCTCCGCGTCGCGCTTCATTTGCCTCCCTCGCTCGGAAATGTGCCACTTTTCGCTCGAATGCGCACATCTTCGTTTTTATTGAATTTAACTTAAAATGCCAGAGATAAAGTACTTTCTTATTTTTCAATGAGTGGGACGGAGTGAAAAGATACAAGAGTCGCATAAATGCAAGTGAGAGGGAACGATCAAAATTGCCTCAATAAGTATTAATACACATTTTTAACTACTAATTTATTTTGTAAACATATATGGGTGATTCCTAGATAACTGTGATTTTTATAACTAAAATTTTTTTGAAATTAAAAATGTTTTAAAACGCGTGTTATGGGTGTTTTCTGTGTCTAACTATACACAGAACTAAGCCTGTGCTGTAGTTCTACTACAACTACAACAAAACGAAAACTATGACAAAATTTGAAAATTTTAATGCCACGGTACTGACATATAATAGTTCAAGCGGCGACCGTTAAAAGGGTGGTGAACCAAAATAAGTACAAAATGGACTTTATTACTTTTTAGATATTCGACCAAAAATAAACCAACTGTCCGGCGATCTGTAACTTGTCCAACTGTTTTTTTTTATAATTTTTTTTTTCCTAATTTTTTGTAAAAATGATGTATAAGACATAAGTACAATGTTTTACTATTCGAAGAAGTTTCGATCAGTAGAATATAAAAATTGAAATCTGGCGCCCCTATTCTTGACACAACTGTTTGCCAGACTACCCTCAAAATATTTATTGCAATGATAAATTTTCTACATAAGGTATAAGAAAAAATTAAACGTCAAAACTTCTGTTTTTATCCCTCTTTTGAATAGAATTGGTCTGGTACATTAATAGGTGACCAAAATTGTGCTAGACCACGATTTAGAAAGTCCTTTGTTGCTACTTGTTGAGCGCTAGTTTTTTTTTGTTTTTTTGCAAAATTTACATTTAATTGTTATTCTGTCAAAAAATTTTAACAAAACTATAACAAATAAATACAGAAATAAGTTAAAACATTGAGGAAAAAATAAATTAAAAAGTTATTTCTTATTTTTGCCATGGTAGTGACATCCACGGTTATGACATTTGAATTTAAAATGAACCTAACTTTACAATGCAGATAAATAAAATAATTTCCTAAATAATTTCGATTATTTACGTAAAAGGAAATAGAAATTTACTATAAATGGTTCAAACATCGTATTAATAACCGTAAATTTCAATACCGCGGTATTGACATGTAATTTTATGACATACCTTTTTCAAACTAAAACAAATTACTTTAATTATATTTTTGAAACTGCAAAATAAATACACAGCTGTAAACATTGCACAAATAGTCCCTCCTGAAAATGCCGCCAGAAAAAGTGAACGAAACTAAATTAAGATGGCGATTAGGCGGCAAATATTTCAATTTTAAAAATTGAATAAAATTTCCGGACATAAATCAAAGATGATTATTTTTTTACCAAACATTAATTTCGTATAATTGCAATATAATTTAATGGAATATATATTAGACTTAAGTTATGAGAAGTAACTTTTAAATTACAAATCGAATATCGATAGAAATTTATACATTTAGTTTGAAAAATGAGAATCGGACATGCCACGGTTATGACATTTCGAGTATATTTTCGTAAGTTATGAGTAATCCAAGATCACTTATGTTCCAAAACCTAATGTAGGTTGAAGATAATTATCAGATTTATAATATTAATGATTTCTAAATAAGAAAAAACTATGTTGGATGATAAATAAAATACTGGACATAAAAAATGACAGTTATCTGAGAATCACCCATATGATTGTTTTTTAAGTTGATTATTGTAAATTGTGCTTAAAGCCGAGTGTGAACATTCGATTTCAAAGTGGCACATTTTGATCTTGGGAAAATGTGCCACTTTTTGCTCGAATGTGCACATTTTCATGATTATCGAATTTAAATTAAAATACGCAAGATAAAGTACTTTCTTATTTTTCAATGAGTGGGAGCGAGTGAAAGGATACAAGGATGGCATAAATGCATGTGAGAGGGAACGATCCAAATTGCCTCAATAGGTATCAGTTCACATTTTTAATCATTAATTAATTTTATAAACAAACACCTACTATTATTTTTAAAGTTGATTATTGTAAATTGTGCTTAAAGTCGAGTGTGCACATTTAAGCTTAAAGTAGCACTAAAATGTGCCACTTCTGGTTTGAATGTGCACATTCTCAGATTCGTTGGATTTGCCTACATTTTTTTCTTTCAAATTAAAAATTAAATTTATTCAACCAATTTAAATTTTACATTTGGAAAACAGTTGTAGCATTTAATTTGTTAATAACTTTGTTCGTAAGTACTAAATTAGAGATTTGCTATGTAAGAAACTTCTTTAAAAGTAACATTCTTTATAAACAACCTTTTTATAAGCAATAATTTTCATTCCAAAATTGAGTAACTGTTCTTTTTAAAATGAACGTACATAATTTACAATTTATCTATTCTATACATTATTTAATATTTGTTAAAGGGTAAATGCGCCGGTTAGCCGGCCTGGGCCCGTTCTCGTCCAGTCAGCAATAAAACAAATAAAAACAATAAAACACGAATTGTTAAACAAACTTGTGATGCGCTATATAGTTACAGTCATATTTAGTATTAATTATAATACCTCAACTTCCTGTTGTGACTTTCTGTTAGAAATCTAGACCCCCACGGCCAAAAACGGGAACTGTTTTTTTAACTGTTCGACATCCGGCGAACTTACCCAAGATGGTTATTTTGAAATAAATAGATTTAATTTCATTATTCGCGGTTTATCGAATACAAGAAAAATCAAACAAAATAAATATTAAATAGAAAGATTTTAAACGGCTAAACACTTAAGACGATGTTGTGAAAGTGAAAAATAGTGTTTTCCCTTAGAGCATAACTTTTATAGTAAAAATTTTAAATTGATAGAAATACTTACGCATTTTATAAAAATGTTACCAAAATCCATTTTTAAAATAACCGTTTCAATTAATTTAGTTTCTAGATATACATATTTAATTGAATATTACATGATCCTATTTTTACCGAAAACCTTTCGCTTGAAATGCTTTTAAATAGGGTTATTTAAAAAAATGAACTCTATGACTTTTTCCGAATAGGATATCTAACATTGGAGCAAATTTTAATTTTAATTTGAAAGACAGAAGATTAATGTATAGAAATTCGTCGAGTGCGAGTTATGTGTATATTCGAGCGAGAAGTGCCACATTACCGAACTATGGAAAATGAAGCCCGTCGCTCGGCGTCGCTCTTCATTTTTTTGAGTACGTAATGTGCGACTTTGAACTCAAATATGCACACTTGGGTTTAAACCAAAGTTGCCAATTTGAGGGCAATTCCCCAAACAGAGCAATCTCAACTCGATTGGAGATTTTGTAGAAATTGACATTATGCGGGGAAAATGCTAGGATTTTAACATTTTTCCATTTATTAATATTTTGGTGATTAGTGATTTAAACATCGTTTATGATAAATAAAATCGATATTGTTTTGAAGCATTGGACAAGCCCTCTATAGCAAGACTACATCGACTTCAAATAAAAATTTGGGGAATTCCCTGTTCGTTGGAAAACGAACACAATGACTATCTAATATGCACATTAAGCGTTATATTGCCATTTGCAAATGCATTCGTACATTTTTATTAATAGGTACCTACTTGTTTTTTTTTTCTTGGGATAATTATTTGGGAAATCGGAACTTTTTTTTCCTCAGATATGGGTAATTTTACCTAGATGTTTGGGGAATTTGGAAAATTAGCATTGGCACAATAACTAATATTCCATTTAAGAATGTTTAATTATAACTTATAATCCCGTAATAATTAAAAAAATATGTATTTTGCAATTGACCCTGCATTTGTACATAGCCCACAGCACTGCGGTCAAAAATTACCTATTGTGCCCGACCTCGCATTTAATTATGCAAGGTTATGATGGGGCTGAAACCTGATAATCCTTCCTCTAGGTGCGCCACTGACTTGGAATATTTGTTCCAAATCATAAAATCTCCACATTTTAAAATATCGGAGACAATCGTTCGTGCAAGAAAACCACTTTATGTATTTTGCGGGGGCCGGTCACATTTTTAAACAATAATCTTCGAAAGGGGAGATGGGCGTTGAAGTGAAAAGAAGTGTCCACCATTTTTTGCGATAAGCTTTTTCTATTTTACGAGCTCGGCTTTGAATGTCTTTAGGGATTATTTTTTCTTATATATTTATATGAAAAAATGGAAGACAAAGCAAAGAATTGAGCCGATTCGAATGAGTTTTCCTTGTAATAACAACAACAAAGGGGTTTTGGTTATCGGAAGTTTAATTCGAACGTCGGTTGCATTGTCGTAAGGGTCAGCGTTATGTTCCTGATGGTAATCCCTTAGGATTAATTCCCTTTTGTGTCCCTCTACCTTTGCCTGCTAAGTGCATGCATTATATAAAGGATTTCGGTGCAGAATTGATATTCAAAGATGGTATAAATCAAGGACGATAACCGAAAATTAAATTAGTTCGCCTCTGTTTGAGGGTTACTCAAATTTCTCCGCAAAATCCTATCCATTTTTTTTTTAATTTAAGTTTGGTTTTGCTTCTTTGAAACTCGCAACATAAAGGAACTACAGAGGTATTTCTAAATTTATTTTAGCAATTTACAATTTGTTAATCAAAAAATTTAATTAAAAGGGAAAGTTCAATTTTGGCGATAAGTAAAATTTGGGGTTCGTAGGGAAAATCTAGTACGTGTGTTGGGTTTAACCCTGAGGGGCAAATTCTAATTAATGAAAATTATAAACAGTCATCTTAATTATACTCAACATTTTATGTTTGTTTTTTGTTGAAGACTTGGATAGTTATTTACAATGAGTGACAAATTACATATTAAAATATATTTGTTGATTTTGCAAGAATTTTTAAAATAACAGTGTAGACTTTTAATAGTGTGATATAATGTGATATAATAATACCGGCATTATTAAATCGAAATAAATGTAATTGCCAATAAGATTTCGCTGCAAAATTTTAGGTGTATCTATATCGTTAATTTATAAAATTCAGGTAATTTTCGACAAGAAGAATTAACATTGTAATGCAGATACGACACGTTTTAGTCTTTTTTCAGTTTCATAAAGAATTGTGAGGTTGGCGCATTAAAAGTGTTTGAATACCCATTCATTCATGTCTAGAATTTTAACTGAAACACAAGAAAAAATGTAAAAAGGTGCATACAATGGGATTGCAGTCGTATTTCTGATTTAACCATGGGAAAAACACTATATCGAAATATTAAATCAAATATTAGGATATCATATACCTAGCTATTAAAATGCACAATAGTTTTTCAAAATATACGGTATTACACATAAAAAAAAATTTAACTATTTTTTATTGTTTAACACGGTTTAAATGTGACAGTTATTGTAAAAAGAAATATAGTGTTGTAAAATACAGACGGAGAAAAAGTAGAAAGTAATAGAGCGACAGTACACACTTTCCACACAGGTGTAGAAGGGAACGACAAAAGTTTACTTTATTTTGACATAGGGAAATCGACTACTTTACTACCTCGGCACCGCACTGAAAATCAAACTTTTGCAAAGATTATAAGAAAAACTAATTAATTGCTATTTGTTTTCTAGGCTGTCTGTTTTTTGTTTTTTTATGAATAGTTTCACATTGAATTTTTTTTTCTTGTAAATGTAGGCTGATATCTGGTGTCATATTAAACTTTTCTGCCATTGAACCTTAACTAAAAAATGTTAAATTACATTATTTTCACCACATGAACGGGTTTTAAGTTCCTTTTATAGAACCAAAGACATGTCAGTCTTCGCATTGATGTTTCTCTGCGATTTCTTGTCGTAATGGCATCATGCAATTGTAGAAGTAGAGACGATAAACGTCAAAACACTGCCATATTTACGTACTTTATTCTATAAGAAGTATTAAGTTGATTAAATGTAAATTGAATTAATTTAAAAAAATGCACTCGGTAAAAATGATTCACCAAATATAATTAAATAAAATTATTAAACATATTAATGTTTGCTAGGATTATTTCTAGCTTTTATAATACTGATTGCAGTAACTTTTGAGTATATTCTGTGTTTATTCTCTTCCATTCGCGAAGCAATATTATTTATAAGTTATTTTTGTTGAAATTCGTTGTATACTTTGTATATAATTTTAGCTACAAATATTTAACAGAAATACGGAAAAAGTCTACTCCATATTTTCTGCTAAATTTTTAATCCTTGTCCACGCAATAAAATTGTGTAGAAATAAATTTATACCTCACCCAGCAATCTGTTCCGACTATTTAAATATGGGAGAGTGGGGCACGACGGCCTCCCTCAAAAATTTGGTCAAAAAACTGTTTTTTCATTTTTGGTCAAATTATGGTACCTCTGATATTTTAAAGATATTTCGCCATCGCCAATTCGCTACATGTCATACGTTGATCTTTATTTACATACTGACGTACCATTGCTGAACAATTAATTTAGGTATTGACAAAGAAGACCAAAGAAATGTTAAATGATCAAATTACAAACACTGTCAAGTTATTACCGCCAACACAGATAAAATCACATGTTTTAACGTTCGGAGCGCTACTCGATGCTAGCGTTCAAAACGATTACTAGCGTTCAAAGCTCTTACTATAACTACTGTCGGTAAAGCTGCATCGTATTTGGTGGTAATTTCAAATTTTAATTTTGCTAAACTACATTATTTCCACTACAAATCAAAATTTATTTGATGTAAATTTGCTATTTTAAACAAAATCAAGGTAGAGAGAGAGAGAGAGAGAGAGAGAGAGAGAGAAAACAGGTTATATCAGCTGAATAAATTTTTTTTTGGATAAATTTGAAGTCAATGAGATTATAAAGGTACGGAAATAGTATATTTGTGATTTGCTTAAGATAGGACCAAATTAAGTTAACCTGAAGATTAAAAGCCATGAAAAATAATTACCGGCTTAAGGGCCGTTGTCCCCCACTCTCCCCTAATCACAAATATATTCAAATAATCTTTATCTACGCGTGCACAGAAATCATGAGACCATCCTTTACCATTTTGACTCTATATTCATGATTCCGTAGATTTTAAGTAAAGTCTACTTCAATAAAAATAATGACAATCATTATTTTGAACTTTTAAACAATTTTTTTCGAGTGAAATTAAAATAAATATAGTAATTAACATAGAGAAAAACATTTTTAACGTTGAAAACAATTTTTTTAAATTAAAAAAAAAAATTTTTTTTGAGCATTTTTTAGAGGGGGGCCGTCGTGCCCCAAAAAAAAAAATTTTTTTTTGAGTTTTGGAAAAATGTTGAATTTGTTCAAAATAGAACAAAAGTAAACTGTTTTGATAGATGAAAGCCACAAAAAGTATTAATCGGCTTAGGGGCCTTCGTGCCCCACTCTCCCCTACTCTTTTTTGCCTCCAAAATACTTACTCAGATTGCCCTATACAACACGATATCCTTTCTCTTCCTGTTTCAAACTCAAACCAAAACAGCATGACCTTCGTCTGGTTTCCTTACCATTCCGGTATCCATGGAAATGAAATAGCTGATTACCTACCCAAAAACTCTAACCTACTTCCAAATAAATACCTCTTCTTCCTTAAATATTTATCTTCTCGACATTAAACTCCTTCAGAAAAAACTGGTTATAAATTCCGAAAAATCAAAATGGGCTTCTATGTTTGGAACCCGCTTCCTGAAAACTGCATCCCTTTGCCTCTAACAACGTAAGGAAGTGATTCTAAATTGTCTCCCAATTGAACATAGCAAAATTACCTATACCTTCCTCCTTAAAAACCTGTGTTGCCCAATCTGCCCTACGTGGAACATCTCCCTAACATCCGATCATCTCATCCCTACCCTGCCCCTCAACGCAATCTTTTTAAAATATGCCCTCCAATAAAACTTGCCCTAAACAACAAAAACCTCTTTCCCTTCCTTGAAAAATGCAACCTGGTGCACCAAATTTAACAAATTATTTACATTATAATACGAATTGTTAATTTTTGTGGTGTTCCAATATAGAGGTTATTAGCACTAATATCTATAGATATTGGTGCTAATAACCTCTATATTGGAACACCACAAAAATTAACAATCAAAACGCTTTGAAATCAAAATTATAAAACAATTGGATTATATCGTAGATTACTAGAACTATTGCAGTACTTGAAAATTTTCTCACGTGATAATATACCGGTTATTTAATTTAAAGCAAACACTTTCACTAAACATGTTAGGACCAGTACCCATTACTGACTTATAAATTAATCATATGAAACATTGATTAAAATTATCATATGCATATACATTCAAACCTCTATATGTCGAACCTCTATAAGTCAAAATTTTCCAATACCATTAAACATTTGTATTTTTATATCGAATTATTTTTCTCTTCAGCTTCGATTTATCGAAGTTCGAGTGTACGAGATCGATAAAATTATGCAAGTAGGAATCCTTAAGCAGGTACGTACAGTAGTGTACAAAAAGATATATTTAAACGCCGATCTCTTTTTAATTGCGATATTTGACGAGCATTTTCATGGTTTGCGTTTTCTGCACTTGTTTGATATTTGACAATACTGAATATACGATTTTAAATGGTTATCTTCAACAGTTAAACTGGACAAACTGAAATTGTTCTTGTTCAATTTGTAGGAAAGCGTAAGCTAAGAACTTTACTTTTTTTTAAAACTGTATTAGGTATACTACAGTCTCATTATATTACCAAAATCAAATCTCTTGAAAATAGACAACGTTATATAGAAATTATCAGTTGTCCAGATTTTTTTGTTCATTATTGTATGTGAATTTTAATGAAAGTATTAGTTTTTATGCAATATAAGAGAATTAACTACTCGTTAAAGAAAAAAGTTATAATTTTTGGTTAAAAGTCTGTTCGAACAAACCTCAAATCGTAAATTTTCAATTACAAATTTTATAAGCATGAAGGGTAGACAAGACTGCTAACTTCTCACCTGCTGTTTCTTAGGCATCAAATAAAACAACTACAACCATAAGGACCATTTATTAATTTAATTTAACAACAAGGCGAGCGTTCCCTAAAATGGAATCTTAAGTGGTAAAAGCGGATCGTTGGGGGCGGCGAAGGGGACGATAGAGAGGAGCAGCCGCTTCGCCGCCGTTTTATTGGACATGGATGGATACTTAACTAAATTAAATTATGCATATATTACTTCGACCTTATCTAATCTTCGTCGAACTCCAGGAAGGAGGCAGTGGAGGTGGATCTTTGTGTCTTCCAGCTGTAAATCTTGATCGCTTTATTGCCGTGTTAACTCCTCGCCGTCTGCCATTAAAATTTGAACGTTAAACTAGAACATTTTACGTTTTTATAGGCACGAAAAGTTTTATTAGCTTTTACCACTTCTTTCAGACAAATTTTTAAAAGCGAAGAACAAATTGAGACACCTTTAACTTCTCCACTTTCATATTCAATGTGATTTTAATTGCTTTAATGTTGAATTATTTTTAAAAAATTATTTTTTGGGAATTTATATTATGTTTGTTTAAAATAACAAAAAAAACGTAGGTACATAACAAAGCTTAAAATACATTACAAGACGATTTTGTATCAAAATGCTTTTTTAATTGTTTTAATGAAATACAATGTTTTATTTTAAATTGATTACATGTTCTCAATTTAATCGAAAAACTTTTATGTCTACTAATTAAATTAGGTGGGTTCGAAAAAAAAACAGAATATTTTATTCCCTAAAGCTTCCCTTTCAAAATTTAATTAGCGATTACAAAAAACGTATGCACATAAAAACGAATCGGTTTTTTCAAATTATTTTTTTATTGGAATAATTGTCGCATACATTTACGTCCCCTTTTCAGTCTCTAAATTTATAGTTTCTGGACAATTTCGTGCAATTATTGTTCATTATCGCGAACGTAAGAGGAGCGAGCGAAGAGACGGCGTCCTTAGGCGTCGGTTGAGAGTACTTGGCGCCGGGACGCCATCAAACGCTGAAGCAGTAACAACCCTCCCGTCGCTTATATTACGCCGGAAACTACCTCTGGATGTATACAAGGCATTCCCTTAGTTGCAATCTTTGATACTATGAAGTGTTTTATAGTTCCTCTTTCTTCTTTTTTGGCAAATTCTGTTGTATTATAAAGAGCGGCCCTTATTAGAAAAAATTATAGGTAGAACGTAGTGAGGGAAAAGTTCAAGTAATTTTGTTTTTAAATTACGGCAAAATTTATTATTTTAAATGGCCAAGACGTGGACTGAAACTTGAGGTAAAGAAAAAAACACTCATCCCTTATAATACTTTAAACGATTAACAAAGATGTTTTCGAATTTGTTGGAAACTAAAAATTTTAATTATATTCCAGGAAATTATAATTGACTACATTAAAGTTAACAATAGCTAGTTCTTAGTAATTTTTAGTCCATCCGGTTCGAAGGATCAAAAAATAAGTTGATTTGATGTGCTTTTTTTTAAAATAAAAGTAATTGAAATAATTTTATTGAAAACTTTGAAAATCCCTGATTCCTCTCCGAAAAATAATACGGTAAGGCATTGACGCACGTAGACTTCTTTTCTGGGATGGAGGGGGGAGGGGTTACGGTTATATTTTGTGAGATTCTAAAATGTTTTTCACTGCATGGCAAAAATAGGCTTCTAAATTAAAAAAAAAAAATTAGTATATAAATTTATTATTATGAATCGTACTTAAGTCCAAGTGTGCACATTCGAACTCAAAGTGGCATATTCTGATCTCGGGAAAATGTGCCACTTTTCGCTTGAATGTGCACAGACCTCGTATTAATTCGATTTGCTTATATTCATCTTTTCTCTTTAGATTACAATAATTTTTAGGGATGTAATTTAGGTTCTATGTTCGGAAAAAGTAATAGCTTCTATTTTTTTCTGTTTAATAACTCTTTTCTGATTTAAAAAATGCCTCACGTATAAATAAATACACTAAAATTTAAAAAAAAATTCTTCAAAAGCTATTACACCCATCGTTCCATGTAAGCCTCTCCAAGTTACATTAATTATTGTCTATTTGCCCCTAATTTTATCCAGTTATGCAGTTTATGCAATTATGCAGTCCTGCATGTTTCTTTATGGACGTCCTACTGATGTTTTACTCGTAATTAAACCGTCTCCATTGTGTCATGCATTTGGTTTAGCGTTTACCTATTCTAATATGTAGTAATATGGCCTGAACAGTTTCATCTCAGTGTGCGTATTCAGCAGATCATGTTAATTACTTTCTTGATCATCACCTTATCTCCATGTTTCGTATGCTGTCTAATAGGGTAACATTTAGCATTCGTCATTCCATGGAATTTTGCAAAAATTACATTACAATAACTTCTAATAATAATTAAATTAATGCGATGTGACGCAGTGGTGATACATAGTTAATTATACACGGTGTTTCACGACGAACTTACACTATACAGTGTGTCCCAAATAGAGTAGGCTAACATGGGTATCTTTCTTATTAGTGAAGATAGAAGTTTGGTTAAATGGGCAATGATTTGCAGTTTTATGTGCCCATTTAGATTCTGTTAAGAAAATTTTAAAATTCCGAATAGTTCCGAAGTTATCGTAAAAAAACTGAAAATCGTTATTTTCTTTAATGTTCTTTAATGTCAAATAATTTTGTAATTATAAAATTTATAAAAAAAAGTTTAATATAAAAGTTACTAGGTTTCATAAAATACAAATAGAAATTAAGTCAAAATTAAATTCAAAATGGCGGTTTTCGAGATATTGATACCAACTTTTTATTTTAAATAGGCGCCATATTAGATTTTTATATAGTTAAATAGCACTTTTTTTTCTCTTTTCAACCATGTATAGCAACCCATATTTAAATAAAAAGTTATCAACAATATTAAATTTTTCTGTTTTAAATCAAGTAGCCATGAATTATCAAAGAATAATTAAACAGCATAATACAAGCCAACGTCGTTATATTTATTTTTTGACTAATATTGTAAGTTTTTTGAATAATAATTATTATTGCCTTATAAATAATTCAAAATGGCAAAGTTTTTAACTGAGCAGTATGATATGTTTTGTACCTACATTACATGTAACAAAGGCTCCTGCGTTGCTGCACAAACATACTTTAACCATGTTTTAAACAATAAATTTACATAATCTTCATTGTTTGATTCCGAACGAGCCATATCTATCACTTGGTAAAAATTCCAATAACCACAAATAATAAAAATTAATATTTAATTAAGAGAGCTGCATATACGGCCTACTAAATTAAAAAAAATAATAACATGGCCTACTTTTAATAAGCAACAATAAGGCAGATATAATAAAAACTTTTAAACTTTTGTTAATATCTCAAAAACGCTTAGCTTTAGGTATAGAAAAGTAAACATGAACTCCCTTTATTTTTGACCGTAAATTTCAGTAAAAAAAAGAAAAAGTGGTGGTTCTATTTAAAAAAATTAAGATATTGGACTTTTTTGAAGTTGAACTTTCTACACCTTTTTTTACTAGCCCTGTATACAATAAAGCAATTTTGAACAAGTCCCCAATTAGCTTGATCTTCCTACTCATTAATCCGGCAAGACTCATTTTATTTGGTATAGGGGATGTTCACATAGAATTTTTAATATAAGGGTCTGAAACAGACAATTATTTATTAAAAAAATTAATAACTCGAAAAGTATACATTTTAAGTATAGGGTATTTTACATAAAATAATATTAAAATTTAACGTAGAATCTGAAAAAAAAATATATAGGGTGTTCTATTTAAAATAACGAAGTTGCTGTTCACTTCCGGTATAACCGAAAGTGGCATGTCTTTCAAAATATTTTCCCTGAATTTGCCATAACTTGTTATCCTTCTATACAAATTTTTATAAAAATCGTGTAAGTAGTTTTCAATATATAGATAGTGGAAGTTCGTCGTGAAACGCCTTGTATAGGTACCGAAAATCACTTGCCTATACCTACTATCTTTTTATATTCTTGAAAGATACTTAATAGATTGTTTTTTAAAAAATATTAGATTGAGTCGAGCGTGCACATTCGAGCTTAAACTTTCTGGAAATCAAAAAATTATATTTATTTTATAAATTTAGAAAAGGTTCTGAAAAGAGGAAGCCTGGCGTAAGTGGTTTAGTGTTTGGGCTGCTGCGCTAGCGAGGTGGGTTTGAAGTGGTTCGAATCCCCGCGCCGACCATCAAAATTTCACGCTCCTCTTCTCTTGGCAAGGCTGAGCACATGGCAAGAGTAAAATGCTCGAAATATTTCCCTAGAAATTGCCGTGGTTCGGAACCCACGTAAAGCTGTAGGTCCCTTGAATCTTTGAAACACTACTACATTTACAACAAAGTTTCAAGCGGGGAAATCGCCAAAACCTGATACAGGTATAAAAAGGCGCAAGAAGAAGAAGAAAAGGTTCTAGCGTTTAATATTTTTATTTGAAAGTACTAAATCAGTGATTTGGTGTTTGTGATATAAAAACAATCTTATAATCTATAAGAATAAAATATTCGCAAAGCTCGTAGTTGTGCGCGCATTACGCGAAAACTATTGGATACATTTTGATCAGTTTTTTTTAATTTTATTTCTTAAATAGTTGGTCTTTATCCTCAATAAAAATGATCACAATATTCCTATTTAATATCAAGTTATTGCAGTTTTCATATAGGTACGATGACCAAGCGCCACAGTGCGCATGTGCGGGAAAAGAAGGAGTTTCTACGCCTGTAAATAAAATATATTGTTAATATAAATAGTAAACCGCACACAAAGTCAAGGGCACCAGCTAGTTTTCTATAAAAATTTTTACAAAGTAAATTAATAATTGTGAATCGTGTTTAAAGCCGACTTTGCACATTCGAACTCATTGTGACACATTTTAATCTTGGAAAAACGTCCACTTTTTGCTCGAATGTGTACGTATTTTGTATTATTTGGATTACTTGATATCAATCTTCTGTTTGCTACATATTAAAAAAACCAATAAAACTGAACTAAACCAAATTTATTTTAAAGTGAGTAGATTAATATAGACAAATTCAATGAATACGAGGTATAAGTACATTCGAGCAAAACGCGGAACATTTCCGAGCGAGTGAAGCAAATGAAAAGAGACGTGGTGCAGCACCCTTCATTTTTTCGCGATTCGAACGTGCCACTTTGAGCTCGAATGAGCACACTTTGCTTTAAGCACGATGTAGTCATTAATTTACACTTTAAATTATTTTTATTAAAAAATATAAAACCGCAGTAGTGCACGCACAATTTCTTGTCTGCTCAACGATATAATTCATAATTTTTCAAAAATTTGTATCGGTGAGAAATTGACATTGACGTTGAGTTATATTTCATTATAATACGTTCGGGTGGGGGTACACTTCGGTAACCCTTCCCGTGGATGCGCCACTGAGATAAAGTTCTTAACAAATATTTTCAACTTTAATTTCGATTAATTGCTTACGGCATTTTCAAAAGCTAAATGGATAACGATGGTAATCAAGTAAAGAAGAAAAAGGTAAATAAAAATCCATTAAAGCTTCGAGTAGAAACGTCGAGGAGTTCGCTTTAAATAATTAAAGGAGGACTTTTATTTGCTTTAACTTTACACAAAAAAAAAACAGTGAAAAGGAATTGGTAACTTTTAAATTGATCGAAAAGCAGTTGACTTTTCTTGTTTTATTTTAATGAGACCAAAAAAAAGCAAACGACGATTGATCGTTCTTTGTAGGCATTGAAAAAAACGAGATTAGAAGAGAGAGACGAAAACAAAGGACGTCTGTTGTTCTTATTTTTAATGTATCTTTTACATTTTTAGATTAGTTTTGTGATATACGACGCTATCTCCACATATTCCTCGAAATCCTATCACGAAATTACTTTTCCTTTAGTAAAATTAATTTGGAATTCTGTGACATCAGGAAACATACACCATTTTCTTTTTTTCTATGTCAAATAATAAGTAAGAAATTGGCATGAAAACAAATGACTTAAATTAAAGAACAAATTGGGTGTTTATTTAGTTTTCTTTGTGAATATAAATTTAGACATTATTTAGGCATAAATGTGACTTAATTCGTTTATAAATGTTAAAGCAGGGAGGATAAGGAAGGGTTTTTAAAGGAAAGCGTTGATAAATTTAAACGCTGGTAGAGAATTACCTAAAATTGAAGATATTAAAGGTCGGGGACTAATCCAGCGAAATAAACTGCGGACATAATCCTGGAAGGTCGACCAACGAGGATCAGAAGGACTATCAAATCTAGCAACCGATTAGTTAAGTTAGTTGGCCGTATAAGAGGCTCAACGTCGTTATATGATGTGCTTAGAACTGATAGTAATCAACGATATATCAACACTAACAACTAATTCCACTAAACTTCTTTGATATTTTCTATAAAAGCTCTCCGAATCTCGCAAACACACAAAAGCTACAAAATTAATGTCCTTTTTCTGCTTTTTCTTTATACATTTGAACAGAAAATTAATAAAATTATGCGTACAAAAAGGAAATATATCAACAACTTAATTTTCTTTTCAGGTTATCATTTCACGAATCAACAACCACCGAGAATAACCGAGCACCCTGTTGATACAACAGTGGCTCGTCACGAACCGGCAACTTTAAATTGTCACGCGACCGGAGAACCTGAACCAACCATAACATGGTACAAAGATGGAGTTATGGTCAGAACGGTCCAGCATCGAGTTCTATTGCCGGCGGGAAATCTGTTTTTCTTAAGGGTGGTGCAGAGCAGGAAGGAATCGGATGGGGGTGTTTATTGGTGCGAGGCTACGAATGCCTTGGGAAAAGCGAGGAGTCGGAACGCCACCCTCACGGTTGCTGGTGAGTTTTTAAATTTTTTTTGCATAACCAATTATATAAACAACGTTTAATAAAGATAATTTTTTGGCGGCTGACATATGCACCCAATAATGCATAATGTCGTAGAGGGTCTGCTAAATTGATACCTACTATTTGGAAGCGGTGCATCTATCTCTCTTTTTTATGGGTATTGTGATTAATCTGTTTCATTTCTACTCGTTGCGTATATAGTCGTATTTTCACCCTTTGCGGTCGGATGGCGCCATGCAAGCGGTGTCAGTTATAGTCAAAAGCATTGATTTTGGGACACCTTGTGTTTAAGGTAAAGTTGGTTAGGAAGTACTTAAAAACTCTCTTGACATACGATTAATTTTTTGTTTGGCCAAAATGATTTCATTATGAAACTTAATAGTGGTGCAAATTAGAATAAAGTGGTTTTTTTCACAGCGCATTCTAAAAGAATGGTTACTATTTATACATTGCGCTATGGTAAGAGACCAAATAGCCGATGACTATTGCCTTGTTGAACAAAATAAAGCTATAAAAATATTTTTATTTATTAAATTTTTTTTTGTTATTAATTAATAGTGTTTTCCAGACACATTTTAAATAATAAATTAACAGCAATTAGTAGAATTTATATTTTAAAATAATTTGTAGGTTACCCTAATTTGCGGTCACAAAATATTAAGAAAATTAATAGTTTATCTAGTATATACCGGGTGTTCCACCACGAGCCTAGACTATGTAGGTATATGTAGGTATATTGGAAACTCCTAACGCAATTTTTATAAAAATTGGAATAAATAACAAGTTATGACAAAATGGAATATATTTTGACATGCATGCCACTTTCGGTTATACCGGAAGTGAACAGCAATTTCGTTATTTTAAATAGAACACCCTGTATATTATTAACTTTTCGTAAACTCCAATTTAAAAATATTTAATAATTAGGTACCTTATTATTTACAATATTTCTAAAAAAAATTGTTGAAACGTGTTATAACGATGCCATTTAAGCAATATGTAGTTTTTTTTAAAACGAAAAGATTTTAGAAAATGCATATGACATGCATTGAAGTAGGAGAGATAGGCTTAACAACAATGCCTCAAAATTAAGACTTGAAATAAATTTTCATATCGTAATCACTTCATGGGTAACATAAGATTTTTACAATAACTAAATTCCTCTCATTAATTTTAAAAAACAATATTTAAACGTTTAAATAAACAATCTTAATCAATTTTTATTGTGAGACATAATATTTAAAAATAAAATGAATTAACATTAAAGCACCTACTAAATGACCGACCTCACTTTCTTTTAAAAAACGATGCTGTATTGCCATTTGGTGTTAAATTAAAATCTATATTTCTCGAAATTTACCACATATTTTATACAAACTTTTATTGTTTATATTGGTGTCAGGTATTGTTGTGTATTTAAATATATCCAGTTACTGATGGATATAACAAAAATAATAAATACTAGTAGTCTTAGCAACACTTAGTACATAGTAACATAACAAGTAAGGTTTGTGAATGTAAAGTTAAAAAACTATATCTTGTAATATTAAATAAATAATAAAGAACAAGATAAAACATGGCGCAGTCGAAAGTCAGTTAAAGACTAACAATAAGAACTTACGTAAAGCAGAAGAAAACAAAGGTTTCGAAGAACGTAAAAAAAAATACAATAATTTTTTTATTGTTGGAGTATTAAATTAAAATGGAGTTTAATAAGCCAAGTATACTTCAGATAACCGGCAATTTAGAAACAAACTTTGAGCAATTCAAACAAGAAGTGAAAATATATTTTACAGCTACGGAAACAAATAAAAATCAAAAGAAGTGCAAGTAGCTAGAATAAAAATTTATTGGGAAGTGAAGGTCTGAAATTATACCGAACAATAACTACTGTTAAAGAAGAAGAAGAAACCGTTGATAGTATTATAGAAGTTCTAGGAAAACATTGTATTCCTACAAAAAATACAATAATGGAAATCTACAAGTTTTTTGCAAGAAAACAAGAACCGCAAGAACCATTCGAAAGATTTTATGCAGATCTAAGAACATTAGTAACACCATGCGAGTTTGGAGATCAAGAAGAAAAATTACTAAAAGTGCAAATTGTGTTGGGTATAAACTCAAAAGTGTTCAAGAAAGACTACTTAGAGAAGATATAACTCTAGAAAAGTAATTTCCTTTTGTAAATCAGTAGAATTAGCAGAGAAGAACATGCAAGTAATAGAACAAGAGAAACGTCAAGTAAATGAAATGAAAAAGCAGACTCTTCAAAAACAAACAAGTAACGTAGGTAATAATTTTAAGAAATTTAGTAGTAACTATAAAAATAGAAAAATATGTCAAAGATGTGGTAAAAGTCATCCCAATAAGGAGTGTTGGGCTAAAGGAAAAACATGTAATAAATGTCAAAAAGCTAATCATTTTGCAAATATGTGTAAAACCCAAGAAAATAAGCAGCTAAATAAAAAAGCTCATGAAGTAATAGAAGAAAATATAAAAGATGATTTGAATGTAAACACAATTAATTATATAAATGGTATTAATTGTATAAATAAATTAGAATGGTACAAATATGTTAAAATTAAAAATAAATTTATTAAATTTAAATTAGACAGTGGAGCGCAAGTAAATATAATACCAAACTATTATGTACAGAAATATAAATGGAATAATTTAGTCAAAAAAGTAGACATGAAATTAGAAAGCTATGGAGGTTTTAAAATAGCACCAAAAGGTTTGCTAAAAACAAGTGTACAAGTAAGAAATGTAGAAACAATTGCAGAATTCCTAATAGTTGATTTAGTAAATTGTACACCGATATTAGGTCTCAAAACATGTATAGAATTAGGATTGTTAAAACGCATTGATACTGTCGCAGAAGAAATTAATGAAAGAACAAAATTCATTAATGAGAATAAAGATGTATTTACAGGATTAGGGGCATTTCCGGATAAGTGCACGATTAAAATAAAAGAAACGGCTAGTCCAAAAGCCATTCCTCCTAGAAGAATACCACTTAAAATTAAAGATACGGTAATAAATACATTAAAAATGTTAAAGGAGAAAGAAATAATAGTTCCTGTAGAAGAACCTGCAGATTGGGTTCATAATATGGTAATTGTAGAAAAACCAGACAAATCACTTAGAATTTGTATAGACCCGGTTGAGTTAAATAAACATATACTAAGAGAATTTTATCCAATTCCAACTTTAGAAGAAATTAGTACTAAATTAGCACATAAAAAATATTTTTCTGTGTTAGACCTCAAAGATGGTTTTCATCAAATAAGATTAGATAGTGAGTCAAGTAAACTTTGCACATTTAGTACACCATTAGGATTGTATAAGTTCTTGAGAGCACCGTTTGGAATAACATCTATTCCAGAAATATTTCAAAATTAACACAAAAATATTTTGGGAATATTCAAGGAGTTAGTGTTTATTTTGATGATATTTTATGTTATGCAAGTACTGAAGATGAATTAAAATGATTCTTGATAAAGTAATACAAACAGCTAGAAAATACAATATTAAATTTAATCCTAATAAGTTACAGTATTTCGTAAAAGAAATTAAATATTTTGGATTAGTTTTTAATGAACAAGGTATGAAACCAAATCAAGAAAGAATTGAAGTCATTAAAATTTAAAACAACCGACAAATAAAAAGAGTTACAGCAAATATTAGGTATGATAAATTTTTTAAGAAATTTTTTACCAAATCTATCTGAAATAATATCACCATTAAGACAATTGTTAAAGAATAATATAGAATGGATTTGGACAAATACTCATGAACAAGCATTAAATAAGATTAAGGACATGGTCTGTGAAATTTCTATTTTAGCTTCATTTGACCCTAAGAAACAAATTGAGATACAATGTGATGCGTCTAAAGATGCAATTGGATGTTGTTTACTACAAGAAGGTAAAACAATAAGTTTTGCTTCAAGATCCTTGTCAGAAACTGAATGTAATTACGCTCAAATTGAGAAAGAATTGCTTTCTGTTAGTTTTGCTTGTAAAAAATTTCATAATTTAATTTATGGTCATAAAATTAAAATATTTAATGATCATCAACCATTGATATCAATAGTAAAAAAAGATTTAGATAAAATTAAAAACAATAGGTTACGTAGACTAAGATTGTCATTATTAATGTATGATTTTGAACTTAATTATTTACCTGGAAGTAAAATGTATATAGCAGATTTACTCAGTAGAAATATAATACATAAAAAAGAGAACGAGGATGAGATAATGCAAGATGTTGTGCATGCACTCACCATTGGAAGATGTGGAATGAGCGAAGAAAAAATTATACAATTTCAAGAAGCTACTGAGAATGATCAAATATTAAATCAAGTATTAAAATGGTATAACAAAGGTTGGCCAAATAAATGTAATGAAGAGGGGAGAAATTAAACATTATTGGAAACTACGAAATGATATTTTTGTAGAAAATGGATTAGTTTACTATCAAGATAGACTTATAGTACCATCTTCGTTGAAGAAGTACATGTTAAATATATTACACGAAACTCATTTAGGAATAGTAAAAACTAAAGCAGTGGCACGAAATAACTTATATTGGATAGCTATGATGTCAGAAATTGAAAATTATATAGGAAATTGTAATATATGTTTGAAATACAGTAGATCAAAAACAAAGGAACCATTGCAAAGTCATGAGATACCAAAAATACCATTTTTTAAGGTAGGCGTTGATATTGCCGAACATGCTGGTTCTAGTTATTTAATACTGTATGATTACTACTCGAGGTGGTTAGAGATTGAGAAATTAGGGAGCAAAAATACTAATGCAGTTATTGATAAATTTAAACAAATATTTAGTAGAAATGGAATACCTGCTATAGTGATATCTGATAATATGCCATTTGGTAGTTACGAGATGAACAAGTTTGCAAATCAATGGAACTTTCAGATACAGACTTCTAGCCCCCCATTACCCTAAAAGTAATGGTTTAGCTGAAAAAGGAGTAGATATAGCAAAAACAATGTTAAGAAAAGCTAGTGAAAGTAATCAAGATTTAGAGTTATATTTGTTAAATTATAGAAATTCACCAGTATCAGGTCTTGGTTGCTCTCCAGCTCAGATATTAAATAGTAGAATGTTGAGAACAAAAATTCCTGTAATTAATCAAGCTTTAGAACCTAAGTTAATAGATAATAATGTTAAACAAACAATGTTAAAAAACCAAGAAAAACAAAAGTTATGGTATAATAGAAATGCTGCTAAAAGACAACAGACATTTACCAGTGGTCAAAAGTGTTATTACAAAATATCAAAACTTTACAATGGGAACCCGCCATAATTATAAAACCATTGGAAAAACCTAGATCATATTTGGTAAAGACGATATGCAACAAATATTATAGAAGAAATTCGATACATATCAAAGAAAGATACAACGATTCTGTTCGCTTTGATATGAACTTAAATGGAAGAGAATTAGAACCTAAATCAGAGACTACATCGAGTCTTCGTAGATCTCAAAGAATAAGACACCCTGTAGTTAAACTACAGTTGAGTTAAAAGGGGCGTGTTGTGTATTTAAATATATCCAGTTACTGATGGATATAACAAAAATAATAAATACTAGTAGTCTTAGCAACACTTAGTACATAGTAACATAACAAGTAAGGTTTGTGAATGTAAAGTTAAAAAACTATATCTTGTAATATTAAATAAATAATAAAGAACAAGATAAAACAGGTATTACCCGGTTAAGTCTCAGTACCTATCCGTCAGACACGCTGTGTATCTCCACTAATTTAAAAAGCGATAAAAGTTTGGCACGCGATATGAAACACCCTGTATAAAATATGAAAGTTTTTTAGTTCAAGATTTTAAATAAACATAAAATATCAAAGTTTCATCTATAAAACTACTGTGAGAAATATCAGGAATATACATTAAGTAATAAACTGGAATCATGTCTTTTAAGTTTTGGCTTCGGAAATATTTACCTTCGACAAACAGAAACCCCATAAAGAAACTTTTGGAAGTATATTCGATAATATTTAAGCAAACATATCCACAATATTTGAGTAGATTTGTAAATATGAAAGCTTTACTTTAGTTTTATAGACTTGGTCGTTTTTCCTTTTTGGAATAAAAGTAAATTCATTAAAAAAGGGACCAATTCAATTAGGTTTTAGTTCAAAATGAAATTAAAAATACACCGTTAGTCTATTCATTAAAAAAGCACAATGAGGGCATTATTAAAAGCTCAGGCATAGTATTAGTGAAGTACGTTTCGGTTTTGTGAAAAAATAAAATAATTCTTCAGCTAATTTGGATGTATATTAGCGTATCAGACAGGCAGGCACAATAAGCTCACATTATTTCCCTATAACAACAAAACCTCATAGTCGGGATATTTTGAGGGGGAGCTGGAATTAAAACTGGAGGCTTTTGAGCCTTCCATTGTTTCCCCGATTAGATGTAATGAAAAATCGGGAAGTATTTAGTGAATACCTACGGGATTCTCTGTTTTTCATGCTCGAGTGGCTCAGATCTAAACTGCGGGGGTGGGATTTGCCTTGTAAGGACTTTTCTTTTGCGCTAAATGGATGCCCTTCTTCTAAACACGCATCGTTTGCCTTATCATTTTCCACAAGTCGACGGCTTTTTGATTTTATCCCAATTTTAATCGCATCCTTCTTTTACGGGAACGAAAAATTATGAAACACTTTATTATCATATCCTTTTTACACAACTATATTAATTAACATAAACAATTTGTTTAATCGTTATGTTATTGTAGAAGCACAAAAGTAGAGCTTAACATTAGGATTATAAAAAGAAGATTAGAAAAAAGTGGAGGGTTGTATCGTCTGCACTCATTAAGACGCTCTTAATTATTCTGCAGACCTATAAAATGTCTAATTATACGACTTTTATTTGCATTTCTGTAATAAAGCGCAACAATTAATAATATTTGTGCATTGCAGTGGCGGGTAATTATTTTCGAAAGCCCTTCTTGTTTGTTTTATTTGAAAAAAAATTATATCTGGGTCAAAAAGTTTTCTATTCGCGATTCGTTAGCTGCAGGAAATTGGACGAGAGTCATATTTTATTTAATGCGATAATAGTCTTTCCAATCAGTTTTCGATCCTCTTTCAAGTTTTTGTTTGAGTTTAATGAACGCTTTTGCTTGTCGTTTTTATTTAATTTTATTTAACGAACAAACAATAGCAACTCTTGTTTCTAAAATATAAAATTGTAGCTCTTGTTTGGTTTACAAAAAGCTACGGTCAAACAGTCTAGTTTATAGCTAATCGTTACTTAATGATAATTGATCAAATTCTAAAAATAAGTATTAATTAGGTATTTGGAAAAAAAAATATTGATTTTTTTTATGTATTTTAAAACTTTATTATTAATAATATGGATATTTAATGCAAAATACAAAAAAAAATCACGTGACTATGAACGCGCCAAGATTAGTCACCATCTTTGTGACGGCATAATGTTATAGCTGTTTAATAACAGGACAGCGTTTACGGCTATTACACGTGAGTTGACAATAATATTGAAAATTTACTGCTAAAAAACGATTTGTTAGTTAATTCCGATTAGCTATGTGTGATAAAGGATTTACCATATAAAGGCAAAGTCTGATAATATTCCTGATGTTGATATATTTTTGACTGAATTCTACTTATTTGATTTGTATACTTAGATAAATAATAATTAATAACAATAGTGTTATAAAATACTTACATCGAAATGATCTTCACACCAAAAAAAATTCGATTTTGTTTTGGGATTATAAAGATGCACTGCTTGAAACCATTTATTTCGACGTTTTTCATCTTGGGGAACATTTAAAAACATTTTGTCAGGAGTTGTTTTTGTAGTATTCGTACATAAACAAGAACGATAACTTTTGAGGTTCGACATTTTCAATATAAACTTGACAACAGAATTAAATAGATCAAAACACTGCATTTATTAATTCTGTATAAGCTGCAATGAATGAAAACTAACATTATGACGTCACACACGCTCTGGTTTGTTCGGGAGCTGTCGGTGTGTTTTCAGTACTGGATTCAAAAATTTTATTTTGATATAACTTTTGAAATATTGCGAAAAAAATAAAAATAAAAATAGTTTTGTTATAAAACTTATATATGATCTTTCCATTTATCACAAAAAAAAATCCAAAGACCTAATTAGAGAAGTATTTAGGAGTTTTTGCGCTTTTAAAAATATTTTTAACAGTTGTTATACAAGCTTAGTAATAAATAAGTACTGAAACTTAACCAGCTTATAGTTGACACCAATCCGAACATTAAAATTGTAAATCTTAGGAGTTTAGAAAAAAATGTATTTTAGTTCTATCAAAAATAGCAACATAGTATCGTTTACATAGAGCGATGTGGGGCAGAAGTGCACATTTTTTCTTTAAATTGTAAAAGTAAGAATACGAAGTGGAATAAAATAAAATAGTCATTTATTTTAAGCCTTTATTAATTAAAAATTTACGAAAATCAAAATTGAATTTACTGACTTCTAAATCTAGAAAAATAATGGTACTTATAACTCTCACTGATTCATCAAACGCGCATTCGCGCGCTTCTGAATTTCTCGTTTCGGCAACTCCTACTAACAGTTGACCAATAAAGTAGTCAACGATTCTGTTTTTATAACTTGGAAGTATCGCTGTTTATCTAAAATTACAATAAGATAATATTAGTAAATTTTATTTAAAATTGATCTCTTCAATATTAATACGTGTGAAGATAAAGTAATTCTTTAATAAAACAAAATAATACATACCTTATACTTTCAAAATCAACTTTCTAGGTTAAACTCAAAATACTGCTGTATTTCACTGACTTACAATATCCGAGCCATAAAATCGATAAAACTTTCGTTAACGCGCATTAATTGAAAATTCTTTCATCGAGTGTTATAAGTACCAAAATAATAAAACTTTGTTAATATGCGTACACTTAACCTAATATAGGAGAAAGTGTGCGCAGTAGTGTTTAGTTATTTCTGAATTTTGTGACTCAGTAACAAGATAGTGTACATAAATGTTCAATATAAATTTTTATAAGGAATTTAATAATCTATAAAAAAGGTGTCTTATAATGTTTTGATAACTCAATTTTTTCAAAAGTTATTCAAGGTTAAAATGAAAATCGTAAAAAAAATTACTTTTTTGAAATTAACAGCAAAGCTACTAAACTAGTCACAAAACCTTATATGGATCAAAATATTCCAATAAAAGTACGCATGCAAATATGTCCACCCTTATACGACAAGCTTATGCGCATACTTAACCCTAACTGTCCGAACAGAATTGACGTAAATTACTCATTATTGCGACGATCCATAAAATTTTGTAATGTTACAAATAGAATTACATAAAATGTGCATGTTCATAGATAATAATAATCAATAAATACCGCCGCACAAGCACAAATGTTTTTAAATTGAAAATGAAAAAATATCGTAAGATATTTAACCAAAAAATTCACTAGAAAAACTTCATAAACACGCCAGACAAGACTTAAGTCTTTTGTCCATCGTCGAAGTAAGTTCTAGACAGAGTTGGCTTCTTTTTTCTAATTTTTATGGTTTCTGAAATAATTAGTCTGAGAACACTTATCCGCTGCGCACTCTTGCCCCACATGACTTTATTGTCGAGGATACTGCAAGAACGCGTATCAAGTATTGGTAAATATTGCGTAAGTGCATTGGTCCTAACTTTCTAGGAGAAGGATAAATCTGCATAATTTCCCAATCTCTTGAAATACAAAGACCCCATTCTTTTTCAAACAACAGAAATGATTACTTCCAACTGCAGTTTATGTAATTTTGCCTATATTTAATTTGTTTTAAACAATCAATATGTTTGCTGTTTTGTTGTTTTATTATACTATATGCATTTTTACATTTTATATAAAAAAAGTTTATCCTATTGATGTTTTTAGTCAAACGTTCTCGAAGCGGCCTCAGGCACATAACCAAGTAATCGACTTACCAAGTGCACTGACCACCCCTGGGGCGTTTTAATTTTTTTCCTAAAAAGGAAAAATAAGATCATATCAAATTGCACTTACACTAAAGTTAAATAATTACCAAAAACTACCTGTTACGCGGGTCAACTGCTGTTCTGTTATAGGGCAGTGAAAGTGTTAAAGCACTAAAGTAAATGAAGCCCGTCGCGTACTGGCACGCTTTATTTTTCAAAATCTGAAATGTGCCACTTTGAGCTCGAATGTGCAAACTCGGTTTTTTATCATGACCTATAATAATTTTTTTACTTTTTAACATTGTAATTAATAATTACAAAACCGTAGTTTTACCAGTGACCAATTTTCAAATTTTTATAACTTTTGACTAAAATATACTTTTTCGTGACTTGCGTGCTGGACGGTTTCCTAGTTGGTCTAAATGGGAGCGCCGTCTCTGGTCGTTGAATTTATTCTGCAGGCAAATTTTGATTAAAATTGTTAGGAATTGCTTTTTTTGCTAAATTGATTTCGGTAATTTTTTTCAATGTGTAATTTATTACTAGTATGGGAGGAGAGGAATGAATAAAACATGCTGTTGTATTGGCGAAAATGGAGGTTTGAATTTGAAATGTAAATAAAAGTAAATATAACATTACGAATTTTATTTACCGATCCTTAATTATCAATTATGAAATCACGCTCTAAATTATTGCCAAGGGATAAATTGATTTATGCTGAATAAACAGCCACTTCCTCTAAGGACTCGGTTGAATTTAATAATGCCCGTTTATAACACTGCCATGTTGCTTTGTTTGTATAATAATGCCGATTTTCAAGATATTTCATTGAACAAATAATTTACCCTCGAAAACGCGTTACGAGATGCTTGATTGAAATACTAAAATTGCTTTGTTTTCAAAACAATATGTTTAATTAACTAGAAATTCCCTTCTTCCCTCTCACTTCTTATCTATTTACATAATACGCGAAATTAATAAACATTTTGTTTATTACCCTTCTCCAGTTTCACTTGAAAAAATTATCTTTAAATTCGGCAAACAAAATTTGAAAGTTTACGGTCAACATTTCCAGGGGTTAAAATTAAAAACGAGACGTCACCAACTTCCACCAAAACGAAATGACAACATCGTTGAACTTTGTATTTACTTCCTGTGTTTATTCAGCCACCGAGAAAAGACCAAGAACGCAAACACTTACACCCTTACCTACCCTTAAACTATTCAAAGCGTCTTATCTCTTCTTATTAATAAGTAAATTCTCTGCTTTGCTCTTTGCAAATATGATTTCCCTTTAGTTTGCATTACCTCGCTTTATTTTGGCGATTTTCCACTGAAACTTTTTCCTCTTTTTTTCGATTAAAAAACTCCTTAGAGAAAAGCACATGGGACTTTGTCAGAAATAGGTGGAAGGGTAAAGTTGCTTTTTTCTTCGTCCGTTTCGTTGAGGATGTTGAAAAACGGGGAAGGAACGGCGTGTCGTTGTTTTTTATTCCCTTTTCTTAGTTTTACGGCGCATTGAGATTACGGTAACAATGGCAAGCACATAGCATGAAATTGGGTATTTTATATTCAGAGTAGGTGTCTTTCATAATGGATGTTGTTTATTTTCTTAAATTTACGAGTATGAAGCATTCTAACTGCTTATAATTTCGTGTATTGTGCTTTTGAATTAAATTCATCCCCTTCGAAGCTTGGGAAATGGTCCAGTTTTTCTTTGAAATAAATTCAAAAGAACAATTCTGGAAGACTTAAATCTCTATATTTTTAAAATTTATTATTAAGTGTAGCAGGTAACGAAGCTTTTCTAAAGTCGAAAATACAATTGTGTTACGCTCATTTTTTTGGGTTATGATGACAAGGGAGTGGGGGGGCTCCGATTATTTTTCATAAGTTTCTAAACATTTTAATCCGGATTATTTACTAATAAGTTGACCTTACAATTGCATTTAATTATGGTGGATTTTGTAAGTGTATCCCTCCTCATGCAACTAGGGTAAATGCGCCGGTTGACGGCCAGTTAACTAAATTTGAAGTTTGAACTGAGCTAGAAAATTTAAAATTCTTCTAAATGTATTTTTTTTGTTCTGATAACTTAATCTATTGTTATTTTAGATTCAGCTATAAAAGTCTTTAAAAATAGAATTAATTTAGAAACTAGACTTTTTAAAAATGTCCAATATTACCATTGCTCGGCCTTCAAACACCTTTATCGACATTGTATAAGCTGGACCTCGCCCAAATGCGACGTTGAATTTTAGTTATTTTGCTAGCTAATCGATATATTTATTTATTGCAAGAAATGCAAACTTTATTAACCCTAGAAGGCTAGTCATCATAAATTTTACGACGACCGATTACAAATTACTTTATATTTTGTCTACAACATCGAGCTAAATTATGTTCAAATTGTCAATCTAAGCATAACAAACATCAATAACTATTCTTAAAATGTATTAATAAACAATGTCTGAAGTTGTACAAAATGTTTCCTTAACTTTAATTGATTTTATTCAACCACAAAAATCACATTTATAGTCCTCATTTGCAGCTTCCTCATATAAAAATCCCATAAATTTGGTGCATTTTAAGTGATACCATCGCGTACAAGAATCGCATCCAATATTTTTGTCGTTGTTCTCTTCTGTATCACTATTAAGTTCACCATCACAGTTCGAGCAATGAATTTTCTTAATAAAGGTGCAGGTCCTGGTTTTTTAAAGTATCTTCTGCTCTGCCATGAATCCTATCCTGAATTGTTGTTCTAGGAACCCATATCTTTTGCTTCGCTTTACGAATAAATAGTCCATTTTCCGAATTTCATAAAGGGCTCGTTTAAGACATTCTTCTGGATAAGAATATAATTTTCTTTTTATGGTTGAGCACCTTGTGTTTTGTGTTTTGTTTTTGTTTTTTATTTATTCTTACACTTTTTAAAAGATGGCATCTATAAAAACGAAATATTAATACGTATCCGACAACCGACCCTTTTATATGCCTCTATAAAATCATTACAAACAGTAGTATTCGATAACCGGCAAAATCATACTGTTTCTCAGGCCTTCTTTAAGACCGTATAATTTAAAAACATTGTTATTTGGCGCCGAAATTAGACACAACATTCCCAACAATAAACTCTACGAGGTTTATCAAAAAGAGCGGTAAATACGTAAGCCTTAATACAAATAAACATAATTAATTGGCAATGTAACAGTTGCCGTTTTCAGCCGAGCGAAATAGAATATCGCAAATTTATTTGAACCGTTTAGCGGCCTTTTAATTATATTTAACAATTTCAATCAAATTATCTAAATTTTGTCTATAATGATAAAGAAACATATGATACCTTATACTTAATTACTTCTAAGATTTATAACGAAGAATTATATGAAATACTTACTGTTAAATAAATGTTTGCGCACTACCACTTTGAATCACAAAACTTAGAATTGAGAGAACCGTTGCACTTGCTTTTATTTGCATTAACAAGAAATCAATACAGAAAGTCATAACAGGAAATTGAGGTATTATAATTAATACTAAATATGAGTGTAACTAAATAGCGCATGACAAGTTTGTTTAACAAGTCGTGTTTTATTGTTTTTACAAATTTTATTGCTGACGGGCAGAGATCTGGCGCCGGACGGCTATCAGGCGCATTTACCCTATCTGGTATTGGGTTGGCGAGGTCATTTCGGCTTTATAGTTTAAAAGAGATTGTTTTAATACAAATAATGAATTTTAATCAACTATAAATGTATCATTTTGTTCAATGACTTTTTGTCACTTCATGATTACATGTTGGTCAAACTTCTGGTCCTTATCAGCAAAAAACTAAACCAAGTGTGCTTTCAGCTCAACATATTTAGTGAAATTTTTATTATTTGAAATGTTCTGTAAACATCGAAATAAATAGTAATGTAAGGGTGCAAGCTAAGGGCTATATGGTGGATCAGTTCCCAACCAAGCTTCAAAATTTTTTGACAAAATTGCTAAAGATGAGTGAGGTCGAGCGTTATCAGGATGGAACAAAATGCGTTTACGATTAGCCAATTCTGACCATTTATCTTTGATTGCTAGCTTCAATTTCATCAGTTGTTGACAGTAAACATCTGAATTTATCATTTGGTTCTTTGAAAGCAGCTCACAATGCATAACACCTTTATAATCACACCAAAGTGAAGGCATGATCTTTTTAATGCAGTTCAGCTTTTTATGTGGCTTGTGCTGGTTCTTTACGATTGTACTATGACATTCTTCTTCATCCTCTTCTTGTAATAGGCCTTCGGCCTGTTTAATTTTTCCAATGTTCACTCTTACAATGTTGAGGTCCAGCTATCAATCCATCACTTCGGTGGTCTTCTCGATAGTTTGGTGGTTTCTCCACTATTGTTCTTCTAATTTTGGGTTGCCTGGTGTTCGACATTCTTGAATGTATTCGGTTCATACTATTCTACTTTTTCGAGTCCATCTAACTACATCCTGTATATTACATATTTGTCTTATGCCATAGTTCCTTATTCTGTACTGGATTTTGTGGCCTGTTATCTGTCGTAGTGTTTTCATTTTGGCCGTACGTAGTAATCTTTTCGTGACTGAGGTATCTGTTCGTGTTTCTGTGGCATAGGAATGTCATGATTGGGCTGATACATGTTTTGTAAATCCTCACTTTTGCTTCAGCATTTATTTCTTTATTGTTTTATATTATGTCTCTGACGTACCCCGATGCTCTTGCAGCTGTGTTGATGTGTGTTTTAGCCTCTGATTGTAGTTGTCTGTCACTTGAAATTTTGATTCACATATAATTAAATGTCATCGTTTGTTCAATTGTCTTGTTTTAAACTACTATATTAAATATTATTGGTTCTCTAGACACTCCCAGCGACGTGATCTTATCTACCGATATTTTAATATTGTATTTTTTGGCTGTCAAGTAGAATGTGTGGACGAGTCTTTGTAGCCTATCTTCGTTTTAGGACAGTACTACGGCGTCATCTGCATAACATATTATTTTAATTTCTTGGTTGCCTATTTTGTATCCCCTGCTTGTATTTTTAACTTTCTCTATTATTTTGTCTATATCAAGGTTAAACAGAACAGGGCTTAGAGAACCTCCTTGTCTGATATCGGTTAATATTGGAACTTCTTCTTTAGTTTATTATTTACCCGTATTCTGGTCTTCGTGTGGGTGTTTAGTGGTTTAATAATGTATATTACTATGACCGTTTTCAATTATTGTTATTATAGGTAACTTATTTTTTATCACCACTAATGACTCCTAGCAACTCCAAGACATTTTGAATGATTTTTGAGTATTTTGTATCTAATATTGAACCTTTCTGCAAACACTCTCACAGTTTTATGACCATCTCCTTTAATTATGGCTTTGATTTGATCATTATTGACTTTAGTGGGTTGGTCATCTTTAACCGAAAAACTAAGTGTTTTAGACCAATTCTGATAGGTGCGTTCTGTCAAGCATTCATCATCATAAACTTCCTATGAGTCTTTGTAACGTATCATATAGAAAAACAGTGTTAGCATACCAAATCCGAGTCGTTTTTAATGATAGGATCAAAAATGAGGGCGCTACGAATGTTTTTGTGAGTCAAAGTGTATTTTTTTGATTTATTAACAAAAACTTACATCAATAGCTAAAATACTAGTAGATTTACTGAATACTTATTTAACTTAGTGACTAATTTACTTACAGTTTAACGCACTACACTAATTTATTTACATACTCTTATTTATTTATTTTCACCACGCGTGAGAGATCGCTTTAAATTTCACATCGAGCCGGCTGAGTAGAGCACTGAACTAAACAAAACTGATTATTACCGCAATCGGACGCGTTTATATGTGTATTTCGTTATCGGTATCACAGCTTCTGGAAATGTCGGGATAATTCTCTGCTTTCAATTATACACGCCGTTCAAGGTATTGGACTCGCTATACCGTAGATTTTTCTCGAGCATTTGATTCGAATATCTATCGTGTTCGCTACAATATTTTTTTATTCTAAATTAATAAAAATTAATCATTTGAAATAAGCCTAAAACAGTTGTTTTTTCTTACATATCAATAAATATGCTGTAAACACAAACATAGAAACAACGCGCCGATAAGATTAAGTAGGTACCTATTTGTTTTTAGTATTTTAATCATTTATAGTTAAAAAAGTAATTATTTTTACAAAATAAGAAGCAAGTATTAAAAATGGAGTTTGTGAATGTATCTTAAATTTCCATGAAAAATAAAACTTTTATATTTAAATAAAATAAGGTGATTGCTAATTATCCACAAGTCGCAAACTATTAAAGATGCTACTAAAATTTTAACGACCTCTCGTTAATTAAATAAAAAAATTTAATAGCGTCGTCGAAGAGATTAATCTCGAGAAAAATTGCTTTTAAATAACCAATAATTTTAGTCTCTGATAATAAGATATCTAAAATTTATGATCATTAGATGGTCGTATATCACCCAAAACGCTAATACAAAGTGGAAAATCGAAATTTATGGGGTGTCCAAAAAGATTATTAAACGCCCTAATAATATCCGGAAGTTGGGCGTCGGTTTTTTACTCTCGCGGTTTACCAAAACAGAAAAAATCGATTACGCTTTCTTAAACAACTAATCAGAACGCGCATTTTTATTTGTTTGCAAATTCTGTTTATCTAATTACGGCGTTCGTACAAGTTGTAAATTATAAAAAAATAGACGGGGCGTTCTTTTTAAAACAACCAAAAGAATTACAATTAGTCGTTTCTTTTGTGAGTCAACGTTTCATTTAAAGTAGGTACTATCCTCTTTTTTTGCTTTTTCAATTAAGGACACCAAAATTAATTGTGGTCTTTGTTTGTTATATTTGGAGCCTTGTGCCACGGATATTTTATCAACAAAATATTTATAAATAAAATCTACAATTTTGTGTGTAATATTTAATTTAAAAAAATTGAAGTTTAGGATAATTTAAAAGTGGAAGGAATAACAAATTGGAACACCTTTAGGCCCAAATCTTTCGCTTTTAAATCAAGAAAAATCAAAACTTTAGAATGTGTTTTGTTTTATTTTTTCGTGGGTTATTTAATAAAAGAATCCGTTCAGGTTTTTGCAGTAAACAAAAAAGAAAGCAAACGAAGGAGCTTTTCTCGCACTGTATTTCCGTGGAAATGTGTAGTTTTCCAGCCACACGTTTTCTATAGAAGATGAACCTTCGTCGGCTTGGTGTTCATTTTGATTTATTAAACTGCGTGTGCGTTACACTTTGAGTGTTGTCTAAACCCACAAGCCATTAATAACAACTTTCGAAAAAAAAAAGCTCGAGAAAAAACTGCGTCGACGCTGAGCGTCGTTTGCGTTATTCCATGTTTCCGTATCATAGAGGCTGATTTAAAATATGCAAAACGTCAAGCCGGCTACAATTTCGCGCTTCGTTCAGCCTCCAGGTGTTGGGGGCCATCAATTTCACGTCAACGTTCCCGATTCTTACACACCCGGCCTTCTTTGACACGATTGCCGTCATTTTCCAGGACTCACTATGACATCTGCCTTTTCCCTTAAGAATACTTTCATTTTCTGGTCGCTTAACTTTGCAAGACGATCTTTTTTGCGGCCCTTCCGGTTTGTTATTTTATTCAAATGGCAGAGACTTTTGTTTTCTTGATGCCAAAAGAAAAATGCAACGTTTTTAAACCTACAAATCTTGTGGGGCAGGGGTGGACAGCCTTTAACACATAAAATGCACTAACAATAGCGATAACAAAAAAATGGTATATAATTTATAAATAGAACCTATTGTATGTAATTTAACTTTTCAATAATTTTATTTAACATTAAATTTTTTTATTTTGAGCACTATTTTTATGTCTAATGTGACCGGACTATATTGTTATCTTTCACTTAGTAAAAGATCCAAGGATTGAAAAATATGTTTTTTTAAGATTTAAAATTCCCCGGACGCCCCGTCACATTCTCTCACAAATCTTTAATCCCCCCTCCGTGCTATAATTTATGGGTGGCCCCTTCTCAGGAATTTTTTCAAATAATAAAATGAACTTATTAAAAAAAATAGTAACGACTAGAATTTTATCCGAAGCTAAAGTTTGATGGGACTGGACCATTTACTTTGCTTTTGAAACACGAGCGACGATTTTTAATAATAATTTAATTTACAAATGTTTTATAAATTTTTTTATTGCTGTATAAAGTACCTACTAATTTCAACAATTAATCACTCACAAATTAATAACATATTAAATACGTATTTGTAGTATTATTAATGACATTTTTAGTGGCGATCTCATAAATGTTATAAATTTACGATTTTTTATTGGATTGTATTCATAGCCTTCTTGACCGCGGAATGGACAAGTCGGTACAGCTATTTCAAGTTTAAAAAAAATGTGTATTTTTTTAGGCAAAATTAAGAATAGAAATAAAGGCGAAAGGCGTGAAAATAAATTGTAGAGCTTAAAATTGTTATATTTCAGTGGGAGCTTTCGGTTTTACTGCTTATCGTTGACAACCCGCAGCTTTAAGGCTCAAAAAATAAAAATATGGCCATCTTTTTGAGGAGCAGTCTAAATATTTAAAGTTGCTATCTAAGGCTTAGATATCGTCGTTATATTACAAAAACCGTCTTCTTCAAACGCAAAAGCATACGATTTTAGATAAACAACCAAAATACTTATTTTCTAAAATTTAATTTTTAAAAAGAAGTTAATAGTATGTGTTTTGATTAAGGGGGAGCAAAATAGACAAATTGAAGGTTTCGAAAAAAAAAGGAAAAGGAAAGTTACTAAACGTATTTGTAAAGAAGTTTTCCTCTTGGAAAAGTATTCAAACGTGTAATGTAAGCCGAAAGGAAAACAAGGCGAGCTTGAAGCCCTTATAAAAGGGAAATACACACATAAAATGGGGTAGGGGAAAATAATTCCCTTAAATCTACGTCGGCATTTTATTTATTCCTAAGTACGTTTCATGACGTGCTGCTGCTTTCTGTCTGGAAGATTCTCTAAAATAAAACTTTAATATAAAATCTATAAGAAAAGCCCTTTTACAATCTGCATTGTTAGAAAATTTAATATCAAATACCGACGTCGCTATTTTCTCTACGAAAATGTCGATATAAATTTTTTAATTTATGTAATTTTCGATGTTTAATAATGATGATAACAGATAATTAATAAAGAACGTTTAGTTCAATTTAAACATTCGTCCTGTTGAACCTAAAAATACACACTTCATTTAAAGACAATGACGTCACAAACTAATTTACTGCACACTTTCTATAAAAATCACGTAACGATCTTTTCGTGTTATATTTCTGAACGAAGCAACATGTTATTTACGTTGAATGAAAAATTATGGAGTCTTTATTGAGATTATATTTACAGAGTGGTCTTTCAGTAATAAATAAATGCCTACTTTTTTAAAAATTGAACACTTAAAGAGCAATACAGACATTTGATTGAAATAAAAACTGAAATGAGGAAAAATATATGACGTTTAAAAATTCCTGAAAAGGAGAGATGTCACTTGTTAAGTAAATTGATCCTTTCTTTTGATAATAATATAAATTCTTCATTTTTCTGAATTTGTTGTTTTTTTAGAACAAAGAGAAGCTAAGCATTGTATTAGCAAAGCAATAAAATGGTTATCCAAATACAAATATAACATTATTTACGATTTCTGTCAAAATTTTATCTTTCTTATTAAATTTAACAAAGAACGAAGTTGTGTAGCAACATAATTTTTTTATTATAATAAATTTCCTTACATATAGTAGAACGTTTAATAGATATTTTCGATACATAGGCGTAAAGCGATGGATTTCGGTAGGCTTGGATTTGACGACACGAGGCCAAGGTTATGACGCATTTACAATGGAAATGAGTACGCAGAGCACACATACGCCAATAAGTGACTAGTCCATCACGTGGTCAATACCTCATAATATTGGGCTCGTGTCCTCAATTACAAGCCCACCGAAGTTCCTCAATTTATTCCTCAACTTATGTATCGAAAATATCTATTGTATAAATCTCATCGATTTTCTGCTGTGTGAAATCAAATTAATTTATTTCAAACTTTAAAAAGTAATTTACAAGAACAATTTTGTTTGTTTTATAATACGGAATGCCGTTCTCAATGTATCATAACTAGTGTCCGACCGAAACTACTTTTTACGGCCGAAACAGAAACCGAAACCGAATTTCGGCTTTGGTCACAGTTTCGGCCGAAACCGAAACCGAAACTTCCATATAAGGTCATGTTTTTGTGAAAAAAAAAATAAATAGTAAAGTCAGTCCTTATTTAGTCTCTGATATTTGAACTATTCAGTAATATAACATACTAGCTGTTTCGCCCGGCTTCGCACGGGTATTGCAAATTTCGAAGTAAAAACTATTTTTTTTCAAAATAAAATATAGCCTATGTTAGGGGTTCCCAATTTTTTTTATACTGGGACTCCCTTTACAGGTTGTAATTTTGCGACGCTTTTCAAAAAGAATATATTTGTTTGTTGCTCTAGCAGACATTAAGATTAATGAATTTATTTCTTATTTATATTTAATTATAGCTGGCCCGCCGAACTGCGTACCGCCTCAAAATTGAATAATGTGTCAAAATTCAATAACCAAAAATTAGCAGAAAACCAAAAAATAAAATAAAATAAAATACGGATACACTATTTCCACAAAAAATACATATACATGCCAATTTTCATGGTTATGGGTTGAACGGTGTTGGAGTGAAACGGTAACATACAAATATATACCTATATACATATATATACAAATACAGTAGACGCCACTTAATGTAATCACGGTTAATGTTATCAACCGCTTAGTGTGTTCAAACTGTCTTTGAATCGGTCCACCCAATACAAAAGCATTACAATTTGTTTGTTTATTATTATCAATATTCCATTTATTGTGATCAATGTTGAGACCATTAGGCATTAGGACAGCGGTTTCCAAACTATATGTAACCTCGCCTCCCTTCTAAAATATTTAATCATATGACGCACTTCTCAGTTGGACAACGTTGGATTAACCCCTTTGCTAAATATGAGAAAAAAAAATTATATAATGGATTTGCTTTAAATTTTTACGGCACGTTTCTATAGACCCCAAACCGACATAGCCAGAGCCATTCTTCCCTGCTTCTCCTTCAACACTGTAAATTTTTACGAATTTCTCGAGAAATTTTTCATTACTGGTTGTTAATATCTTAGGGCCCCCATAACGTGGTTTATCTTCAATATTACCTTCTTTAAATTATGGCAACATGTAGAATGTACTGTACTTAATTATAATTCAAACATATCCGCTATTGAATAAAGGGTTTTTCCTTTTTTCTCTATAAAAAATGACAACAGATCTAATATTAATGTTGGTATTAACTATTTTATTTTTTTTACAGTTTGAAAAAATATTTCTCATCGCTCTAATTGCAAAAACAAACTACCTTACCCTAACAGCCCGTACTGTATTTTTGAAATAATAATATTGCATTTTTATTGTACCTTGCAGATTTTTAACTAAACGGTTATTCTGATTTCCAAGAACTTTTTCACATCCTCTTTCAATGTGTTTGTGTTTCAGATTTTATTTGCGTAAACATTTTTAATTATATTTTAATCAAAATAAATAAATCGAGTAGAAGAATATTTCATCTAACATATAATAAACAAATTTTAATACTATAAACACACTTTATGTATTATTTTGCTCATTTTATTGTTCTAGGAAGCATTTCTAAAAATGTATTACATTACCGTATGTAGTAATTTTAAAATACAAAATTGTATGAGCTCTTCATTAATAAATATAAAATTCTAACACGATTCGAAAGTATCAAATAATAATATGTAATACAAAAACATACTAATTTAAAATACTCCAAATCTTCTATGTAAACAGTTCAGTTGTGACAACATCCGGCTTTGTTTTATTTTCTTAGGATCTTAATTGGTAATAAAACGTGACTGATAAAAAACATTCTTACAATACAGTCAGTTTGTATGGGAAAATAAAATTGTTGTTTTTACTATTTTTCTTGAAATTTCTTCATATTTTCTCACCTATAGTTTCCTTGGACTTCTACAAATATTTCAAAACCAAAATTGGCCAAATCGGCCCAGCCGTTCTCAAGTTTTAGTCAGACTAACACTCGCCAATTCATTTTTATATATAAGAAGATTATCACACCTAATTTCAAATAAATTACCTATTTGTACTTTTTAAAATAAGGAGTTGATTTGATCATACTACCTACTATTTCTTTTGAATATTATTTACGAATAACATAAAATAAACGGTACAAATCAAAATGATTCTTTACAAAATTTGTTTAAGTACAGAACACAAAAAAAATATCTTACATCTAAGAACAAAATAACTTCTTCTAACCTTTGGTAATTTTATATGGCACTCTTGTTAATCAACTACAATGAAATTAAAATTAAAAACTACCTACCTACTAAGTACAATAAATAAATATTTTTAATGCAAAAATAATATTTGATGTATGAAAATAGTTTTCTGTAAAATTTAAAAAAAAAAAAAGAGCTTCATTGAGTTCCAACTACGATATTAATAATTTGAATAGACTGATAATTATCAATATTCATACACGGAGAAAAAAATATCCTTATAATAACTATCTAATGTATACCCAATTGACGTATTGTTCTGACAAGGATTCGAATGTCTAATTTAACGATATTTATAAGTCAATTTGACAATCCATAGTATGATCAAAACAGCTTTACATAGTATACTTATAATAAGGATTTGTTTATTTGTTTCAAGCGTTCAAACGAAAAGCTCTCGTGAACGTGCGCAGTATCCGTCGTGTAGGTAACTGGATAGTTAATTTAAGGATTTGAATAGGTATAATAGGGATACGTATGGTTATTATAACGATATTTTGTTTTCCGTGCATATCCGTTAAATCACTATGACAAGAATCTTTTGAATGTCTAAAACAGTAATACGGATCGTTACTATAACGATCCGCAATAAGGATTTACTGGATAGCTAAATTAGCTATACGGCGTATCCTTGTGAAAGATAACTATCCAACGGATAGCTATAATAGGGATACGTGTGCTTATTATAAGGATATTTTTTTCTCCGTGTAATTAAACAATCTAATATAAGTGAGAAACAATAATTTATCAACATTTTCACCTCGCAAATTGCTTCTTCTGTCTGAATAAATTTGACCAACGACACTAAATAGTTGTTCACTGGAAACACTTGTCGGTGGAGCTGGCAAGAATTTTAGTGCAGCCTTTCTCAAAGACAGAAATCGACAAAATTCCAGTAAGAATAAATATCAGCGTTTCTTTTTAACCTTGGCTCTGATAAGTAGCAAAATGCCACTTTGTCGCTTGCAGCTCAGTGCACCGAGCATGTCCGCTCGCAGCGCGAAATCTCCCGAATTCAGTTTCGGTTTCGGCCGTAGTTTCGGCCGGATGGCAGCCGAAACCGAAACTAAACCGAAACCCGTTTTTTTGCCGAAACTAGGCCGAACCGAAACCGAAACCGAAAGTTCGGTCGGACACTAATCATAACCTTAAACGAAATTTTTAATTTAACACGCTGATTGCTATTTTAATTCAAATTGTGTAATTATATAAACAAACTAGCACAAATATTAAAACGAATTAGTGTTTTACAATATAGAAGATGAAAAAGGGGAAGGGGGAAGAGCGAAGTACGCATTTTTCACATACGGGCAGAAAGGAACGACGAAACTACACTACATTCTGACATGAGGAAATCGACCACTCTACTAACGCTCTACGGCACTCGAACATCAAACTTTTGCAAAGGGAATTATAAAAATACAAAAATAAATGGCAATAAGGTTTCTTCTTCTTCTTAAAGTGCCGTGCCCGGGTCCGGGCGGCGGCTATTTCCCCACTTGTGCCTTTTGTTGTGTATGCCATAGTGTATTACAAAGACACAAGGGGTGTTATTGGGGAAATTTTCTTGAGGCAATTTTACTCTTACTGGTTGCCCACTGGTTGCCTTGCAAGGGGTTTCGCTCTATTTGAAATTTAAAGTGAGTGGTAAAATTTTGATCAAAATCCTGGTAAATATCATATTTAACTATTTTGTTAACACGAGGGGCAGCTTTTCTAACTTCGAAATAACTAACATAATCACAAAAATGACAAATTTATATTGTTCTTGAAAACAGGATCAACTCTACTAAGCAAAGGAAATCGCTTCTTTTGAAAAACTTTTGTTTGTTTAAATCGTAATGCCATTAAAATAATATTTATTTCTTAATAGTAAACATCAAAGAATTATTGTATATTTATTTGAAAAACCACGCTAAAACAATTCCAAAAACATAGCATTATACCAAAATATAGTTAAGCGGGGTCTTACTGTAAATAAAACTTAAACTTTATAGGTACAGTAGTTACTAAACTCTGAAATTTTAAAAATAAATCGATGTTTAGCATTTATTTCATTGTTTAAAACTATGCTTATTGTTAATAACATGTAAATGTTACTAAATAAGGCAGAAAGATCACTACAGTCGGATAGCCTTTTCATATTCTTTTAAAGTATGAAGAAATATTTTTCTTCTCATGCTAATTGTTTATCTTGGAAATTGCATAAACATATTTCAATACTGGGCGTTTTAGTGCTTTGCAAACAATTCAGAAGTAAAGATCACTTTAAGAAATTCTTCTATCATCTCATTGTTATTTTTCTAATGTCTTTCGATGTAATTTCTATTTTTTTTTCTTTTTATACAATTACTATTTATTGATTATTACAAATTTTCAACAAAAAATTATAATTTAAGTGCATCTTTTATATTAAGCAAAAGATATCTTCGTGACGGTAAAATTCTCTACTTTAAATCGACAGAGACTGAAAAATACTCCTAATGGAGTTTTTAAAGAACATTAAGTTGACTTACAGCTTAACCGCAATTTAATAACAAAAATCTTATCGTTACGTAGAAAATATCAATTTCGTAAAGCGGCTTTTCTCGTCCTCTTAGGCTCTTTCATAAATATTAAAACACTGGCAAATCGGGCAACGAAGGCGTTCCGCGCTTCAATATTTGACGTCAACGAAAAAAAAACAGGAAAAAAAGATAATCATTTAACAAACTAATGACTTTCTGTTTACGAGTTTTGGAACAACTCTAACTTCTCCCCTTTGAGAAGGCTTCCCACAATTTGGTAGCGTCGCGACGTCAAGTGTTTTCCCCGAGCTTCACTAAAGGGAGATCGCATTCAAGATGGAAGGAAACTCACCTAGTTCCTTCTTCAGGTGGATGGATAGATAAACAGAAGAGGTCCAATTAACTTCCTATCTCATCTGAATTCCTCTTGAAGCCTATGGAAACCTAAAGGGCTCTCTTCGATCCTTTCTCTCCTATATTCCGACGATTAAGTAGATTTATTCATCGATATTGCTTTGGGGTGGTAGATAAAAGGTGGGGGTGTATTTACATCGTGTATTGAAATGTTTTCTCCCAGAGAACACGACGAAATTAAGTCCGACACTCGCTTTCGGCCACTTTCGGCTCAAACTTTACAGACTCGCAGCAATTTTGGTTTTATGCCGCTTTAATCCGTCTTTGCCAGAGTTTTTTTATCATGTTAAACAGATTTTGAGGATATAAAAGAGTTTTTTTTTTGAAGAACGTTTTATCCGGGCGGCGGGACAAAATTACTCGTGTTATGGAAAAGGGAAACCGCCCCCAGCGCGTCGTTGCAATATAAACGCCTCCGCCTTGTTTTCATTGAATTAATTACTTGTTTAGACAACTGTAACGAAACAAGTAAACCATGCGGAATAATGCGTGGTATGCGGTTTGCAAAACTTTTACCGTGCGACGCGAATTTCTGGCGCGGACGCCGCTGATGTTGCTGTTCTTATTTTGCTCTTATGTTAATCAAAAAAGTAAACGCCTGTGAAATGATTTTTGGCTTAATTTATTTGGTTAGGTGTCGAAATTTGGATAATCAAATTTTGAAAAGTTTACGTTATACAGTGGAAACTTGGTTATCCGGACTAATTATTCTTACAGCTCATTTGGATAATCGAAAATTCGGTTAATTGAATGTATAGAAAAAAATTGTTGAACTATTTTGAAACTTCGAGCAGATCGAGTTATATCGAATCACCGTTAATTGTGGAAGCGTTAAACGAGGTCTTACTGTAACTCAAATTTGGTCATTATTGTGAATGATGTGTAAAACCGAGTGTGCACATTCGAGCTCAAAGTGGCACATTCCGATCTCGGGAAAATGAAGCGCGCCGCTCCGCGTCGCGCGTCATTTGCCTCCCTCGCTCGGAAATGTGCCACTTTTCGCTCGAATGCGCACATCTTCGTGTTAATTGGAGTCGACTATATTAATAACAAATCCTTCAAATCCAGATTTTCTATTCGGAAAAAGTTTTCGCTTGAAAGTGCACATACTCTTTAATAATTGAATTTGCCTGTCTTATTCTTCTCTCTTACAAATAATATTAATTAAATCAAACTGAAGTAAATGTACCACTTCTTGCTTTTCTTTTAATTAAAATTTACAGTTGAGTATTTTTACCAAAAACCACATTTCTAATTTAGTACTGTTAAATTCGACTAGATGAGAGCCTTCATCGTACATGAAAAAAACTACTTTAACTTTTTCCGAATTTTGACTCTTATTTCCCAACCTTTTTTTTAACATACCCCACCCAAGTCATTCTAAAATTTTAATGCTCCCCCTATGTAACATATAAATATTTTTTTAAATTTAAAAATTGAATTAATCTATAAATTAAGTCTAATTACAACAGTGTATACAAAATGTGCCTTAAAACTAATTTGTTTATAATTTTTACAAAAATGAAAATTATCCAAAAACATTTGGAAACATTAATTTTGACATATGAACCTTCAACAATCTGCAAAAGATGATATAAAAATCAACTAGTTGATTTTTAGTGGCCCACTTCAGAAAATTTGACCATATACAATTTTAATTAATCAAAAATGCGAATTAGTCAACATCCCAAAGTACACCTGAAAATGTTTTTATCAAGCCCGCTACAAGTAGGCGTGCGGAAGAGCACCATGACAACTTATCAAAAGAAAAAAAATATCTAACCTTTGTCAAACAAAAAATAGATCTAATTTATTTGACTTTTAATTTTTTGAATTGAAGAATAAAATAATAATATAGGCAAATCCAATAAATACGAGGATGTGCGCATTTAAGCGAGAAGTGGCGCATTTCCCAGCGAGGGAGGCATATGAAGCGCGACGCGGAGCGGCGCGCTTCATTTTCCCGAGATCGGAATGTGCCACTTTGAGCTCGAATGTGCACACTCGGTTTTAAGCATGATTACAAAGCGTCCGGTTTTAACAGGAAAAAAATTGGTCAAATTGTTAGGTATATGTTTACAAAAAACGCAACAAATATTAATTACTAAATAAAACAGTCACAAATTATCTTAAAATCAACACAGCAAAAACACACTGTTTAGTTCGAAATACAAAATAAAATATTTAGTAAGAAATATCGTGGTTTAATTTTCGCAAACAGTTCGAACGCGGTTGGCAATCCGGATAATCGCGAATCCGTATAACTGAGGTCCGGATAATTGAGGTTTTACTGTAATACAAATTCGCCTTTTTGCAAATCGAATTCATATTTTTTAAAAACAAATTCGATTTATTGCAAATAAATTGCACTTATTTACAAAATTACATTTGTATATTTATACTTTTGTAAATAAATTTTATTTTGTAAATCGCGTATTTTCGTAAAAAAATTTGTCAGTTATTGTCAAAAAATAACATTTGTAAAACAATTATTGAAGAAATTAAATATTTATTTGGCATCTTTTTTAACATTTGTACATTGTGGAGTTTTTCGACTTTTTAAAGCAATTTATTTATATGGGGTTTTGAACTTAGCTCTTGATATTGTAAAATATCACATGACCTTGTGATGACAGTTTTTGAAAATTATTTTTCAGAGAAAAAGTAGGATTTTGCAAAGAAATCATGTTAACGCTTTGTTTTGCCCGTTATTTACTCGTATGATGAACTATGAGTTGACTACAATATCATTAATCGAAAAGGATTGTAATCCAAGCGTCATGAACCAGTACAAGCCACATGAAAAGCTAAATTGCATCAAAAAAAGACCAGGCGTTTGTTTTGGTGAGACTATAACGGTGTTGTGTATTTTGAGGTGCTTCCAAGGATCAAAACTATCAATCAAGGTGTTTACTGTCTACTACTCATGAAATTGAAGGAAACAATAAATTATAAACAATGAGAATTGGCTAATCGTAAAGCATTATGTTCCACCGTGACAACGATTGACTTTACACATCTTTAATAACTTGTCAAAAATTACTGGAGCTTGGTTGGGAACTACCATATTTCTATGACCGTGCACCATCGGATGACCATTTATTTCAAACTTTACAGAACTTAAAAATTGTCAATAATCAAGATGAGCTAAAACCGCACTTGGTTCAACTTTTTACTGATGCACCAGAAGTTCTACGAATGTGGAATCATAAAATTACAAAAAAGATAGCAAAAAGTCATTGAACAAAAAGGTATAAATAATTGATTAAAATCCATTCTTTGTATAAAAAAATTGAGAAATTACTTTCTTGCCAACCCGATAGAAATAAAATTGATAGCAAAATCTTCAATTTGTTTCAGTACTGTGACTTATGAAAAAACAATCCTTTAAGAGAGGATTAAACATCTCTTTGCAAATAACCAAATTTTTCACGCTAAAAAAATTTAAGCAAGCTCAACAGACATGCGAATTTTAGCAACGCAGAAAGATACATCAAAATCTTTAAATGGAGAAATATCTATTAGAAAGTCAGAAGAACTCACAATTTTCAAAAGACAAAATAAATTTGCAATAAATTAAATATTAATCGAATAGGAACTCCCAAAATTATATTCATACAGCCAAACATGTTTGTTGTTCTCAAATTGAATAATCTTCTAAACATGAATCACTTGCCCATATATGATCTATCAAAAGCTATAGAAAAAAATACAAACTTTGATGACTTTGATGACGCAAGGTGCCTTGTATCAAGCTATACTTTTAGCCATAAAAAAATGTAGAGCAGGTTTCTCTAAGTCTCAGGACCCTAATATAAAGAATTCTGAATGACCGGAAGTCACATCTCAGGCCACTTTTTGGCAAACTGAAAGTTGGCTTAAATTCGCGTGAATGTAGTTTTAGGGGGTGTTTGATGAATTCTTTTCTGAAATATATACGTTTATTGATGTCCCTTTCCGTTTTTGAAAGTGACGCAGTTGACACACTGATTGACCATCAATCAAGTATCCTCTCTAGATCAGCGACCCCGAAAACCCTGCAAAACCATTTTCAGACTAATTCTAGCCAACTTTCAGTTTGCCAAAGAATGACCAAAAGGTCACTTCTAGTTATTTCCAATTTTCAATATTGGTGTCTTGAGACTTAAGGTTACTCCCTATTTTGCCATGGTCAAAAAGTATAGGTTATACGTGGCATCTTGGGTCATTCTCTTGTAAGTATACCTATATAAGAGTAAATTTAAATTTTAGATTATTGATTATAAGTAATATTTAATTAAAATCTAATTAAGAATTATATATTCCATCTACTTCTTGTTGCATGTGCAAGTGACAGGTCACTCCACCGTAACTCATAAAAATCTATTTTTGAGTTTCAATGCTTTTGTAATTAATATTAAAATTTTTTTTAAAACTTTTAAAGTCTGGATCAAGTATAGAAAACCAAAAACCCTCATTAGAGTGTATAAGTAAATCAGTTTTTACAATTAGTTTCAAATAAGGAAATATTACTTATGTAATATTCCAACCTTTCGTTGGGTCTGTCCAGATGATGCGATATTCTTAAATATTGCTTTCTAAAGGCTAAAATCAGTGCAGCATCAAAACCTATTTCATAAGCAGTAAGTGTAAAACACAAAGCGAGTCATAATTAATTACGAGCATAGAACAAAGGAAAAATCTCGAAATAGTCGGATTTTGGAAAAAGTGCAGGGACTTTGTTGGAAATTGGAATAAACGGAGAAGAATAAAGATGGGTCTCGCCCTTAACGTAATTTATCAGCAATCGTGTGCTTGCTTTAGTTGGAGTGTATGTTATTTATCTTTTGCGGGTCCCCCTTCATTATTTAATGCCCGAACATAAATAGAGGTTTGTTGATTCTCGTTAGCTTTAATCTTCGGCATTTGGAGTGTCTTTCTTGATGTTTGACAAACATTTTGAACTGAAAAGCGAAATTTCCGCTTGCCGAACGCAAGAGAACACCTGGAAAAATTAATAAGTCGAAATTCGACGTTTTTCTTTACATTTTGGGACAGAAGTTTCTTATGTCGCACGAATACGAGAAAATGAAAGAGGAGTTACATTTTCAAATAAATATTTAATAGACCTTTAAGTATCTACGCGTAAAATTAGGAGTATATTTGATTTTGAAGAAGGGGAGCGTTTTCGGGGTGGATTTTAGATGTTCCAAAGCGTTTCCGTCAAAACTAAAACGTCCTTTGAAATACGAGACACGTAACCGCGCAAAATTAATTAGTTAAGTTAATTTAATTAAATAGGATTTATTATTATTGTTGTTATTGAACGTTGCACGATATCAAATCAAAAGTTTAAATTTATTCTTAATTCCTCAACATCTCAAACGCAAATACAAATCACTGAGTTTGACAATTTTTTGATAAAGTATTAAAACTACAAAAAACACTGTTATATACAAATAATAAAGTTGATCGGTAATACGTAACTATAATTACAGGGTACCATGCAGAGCTGCGAATTATATATTTAAAGGTAAAAAAAAATTAACAGATCTCAGTCAAGCAAAAAAACATATTTTTTTTAAATTAAATAATATACTTATGTATGCTTATACTTTTGAAGGGGAGACCGGGGTAATGTCGTACCCCATTAAAAGTAGAATACGAAAGTTTTTCTTTGAATTTGACTATGTTAGCGACATTCTTACGTAAATATACCGGCGAAAACAGATATAGTGGTTGTGCAGCAATAAATGCGTCTTTATTTTGGTATTTTCGATATTTTTAAAGTACCTACCACTCGATCTTTAAAAAATGAAGTAGATCATCAGCTGTTTAATGTTTCACAGAGATTGATTTATATTTTCACAATATATATTGTTTAATGAATGCATTGATGTAATTAAATTACTGTTAGACTTTTTTACGGTCATGTTCTACGTTCTCTGTAAGTTTGACCACCTGCATTTCGTCACTGTATATAAATTGGGGCAAAAACTGCACGTTGTGACATTCTTTGTATTCTTCTTCTTCTTCTGCCAACAAGGATTAGGCATTTTCGCGTGGTCCGAACTTCACTGCTTAAGACCATCTTTTCTTTGGTCTTCCTACATCTCTGTGTCCTCTTGGGTGGTAATTTAGAATTTGCTTCGGTATTCTTTTTCCGTCATTCTATTAACGTGTTGTCTCCACTTGGTTCTGTATACTTCAATTTTTTCATTGACATTGAAAATTTCTAGTTCTTCTCCTTATATCTTCATTCTTTGTTCAGTTTTGAATCGAAATTCAAATATCCAAATGTTGTATTACGCTTCATATGTTTTCAGAAACTAGAGTATGTCGATTTTCTCTTGGGCTATGAGTCGTGCCAGAGCAGGCGGCGAAAACTGGTCTAAGATCGGCGATACAGTCTAACCCAAAAACATCACAATTGTTGCTTCGTTTCTTGAAAGTAGCGGAGCTTAAAAGGTCGTCTACACATACATTTATTTGTTGTAACAATACACTCCTAGTTTATTATTAAGTAGCCACTATGGGCACGTAGGTTTCTTTGTTATTACATAAAATATTAAAGTTTTCAAATTTATGACGTCGCTGCAGTCGTACAATGTTTTCAGTTTGTATCTATTATAATATTTTTGTTCGGCTTAGTAGCTCTTCTTTCACGCAGACATTTTAAAAGCCATAGCCCAAGAGAAAATCGACGGACTCTACTAAAGGAAACATACATTTGGTAATACTGTGCTAGCAATATCTCTCTGTATATCCCATTTGTTGATTATTCGACATAAGCCTCCTCTAAATCTTCCCATGTTTTTTGTTTCTTGATAGTTAGGTCGAGTTAAGTCTTGCCATTTTCTTAATATCGTCTCCCCATCTCATATGTGTTTTTTCTTGTTCTTATCCATGGTCTTCATTTGTAAATAACATTATTCTATCTTCCGTCTGTATATCTTTCGTTAAGGCTATTCTGTGTCTGATATCTTGCAATTTGGCGATGCTTCTTATGTGTTCTTTTGGTTTTTGTTGTAGGAAAGTTACTCTTATAGCTCTCTCCATGGCCCGTTGTGTTTTTGCTAGTATCACAATATTTTTCTTTGTGAAAGCCCACGTTTGTGTACCGTGCGTTAATACTGGGAGTATACAAGAATCAAATACTTTTGTCTCCCAAGTATTATGGGATGTTTTTGTTTCTCAAGATACCACTTAATCTCCTAGTTGCTGCTCATTCTAAACGATTTCTTCTATCAACTTCCGATTTTGATTATATTTGTTGGTTTTGATTACTTGTCCTATTCTAGTTTGTGGTTATCTATCAGTATATCTTCAACATTTTCTGTATTTGTTCTTTTTTTTTGTTTTTTCTAAATTTACTTAGTTCTACATTTTGTGCCTTCTTATTTAAAGTTTGTATCATATTCCTGAGATTTTTGATATTATCTGATATGATGACTATATCGTTCTCATATCTTAAGTCAGTGGTTTCCAACCTGTGGGGCGCGCCCCAATTGGGGTGCGCGAGACTGTTGCAAGGGGGGTATGCAGCTGTTTCCAAAATATCATTTTCGAATACAAACCAAAAAAGTCGAATAGGTATCAAAAAATTTTCATGTATATTTTTACATAACATTGTATATTATTTTGTAGCCCATTAAATAAATTATAATATCAGTTGAGTATTTAAGAAATTAGATTGTTAGAAAAATTAAGGGGGCGCAACAATTTTTTTTTAAAGGGGGGCGCAGGTACAAAAAGGTTGGAAACCACTGTCTTAAGTAGTTTAGCATTTCACCGTTTATATTTATGATTTTTTAATCCCAGTTTAGGTTCCGGAATACATCTTGAACAAGCATAATACTATAATAATAGGTCCCATAATACATAAATGTCAAAAGATCACATCCGGGGATTTTTGACTTCTTATGGGCCGTCTCCTTTGTCAGCATTGCTTATGATTGAAATCGTATTAAAATTTGTAGAAGTAGTTAAAGAATGAATATTAAAAAGAAACTTTGAAGCCAAAAAAGAAATTAATGACACAATACTAATAAAATTTCTTCACTATTTTTAATTACAGATAACTCTACCAACAATTATTAAAAATTCGAGAACCTCGTAAAGACGCACGAAACATAATGCAGTAAAATCTCAAGCAGGATAAATTAAACGAAAAATCAGTTAAAAAATTTTAATCGTTCCCTCTCACTCCCATTGATATAATTATCGTATCTTTTCACTCCCTTGCACTCATTGGTATGGTAAATAGGTTTTTCGATCATAAAAAACCGATATTTACCACACTAAAATTAAATTTACGATATATAAGAGCAAAGGATAAAAGGGACAAATTCTGTGAATGCGGGGTATGTGCACATTCGAGCGAAAAGTGGCACATTTCCGAGCGAGGGATGCAAATAAAGCGCGACGCGGAGCGGCGCGCTTTATTTTCCCGAGATTGAAATGTGCCACTTTGAGCTCGAATTTGCACACTCGGTTTTAAGTGTGATTCACAATAATTAATTTACTTTCTAAATAATACTACTTTATTTATAATAACTTTGATTTAATAACGATTTAATATTATATTTGTTATTACATTTGCATAGACTATCTTTGTCTTTCTCTCTAAGACGATCACCTCTAAAAAAGATCAATTTGAACAAGAACCGACACTGGTCGTGTTAGAGAGGTTTTACTGTACAATTTTTTAACATTACGATTTTTGATTTAGAACTGAACGAAGTATGTCGCTGCATGCAGCCTTATTGCCAACTTATACAGGCCCTGTATAAATCTAAGAGTGTAGCATAATTCTTAATTATAAAGATAAATTGTTTTCTTAATTTTAAAGTGTACTTTTTCATAAATATCAACAAAAACTGTACCTGTGCGTTGTTTACAAAACAACGCAAAACAATTTTGAAATCTCACTAAAAACACCTTCAAAGATGAAAATGCCTTTAAGGTTTAAAGTGGAAACTAAACTAAGCCCGAAGATATTTCGAGAAGTTAATTCTCGAGTATTACATAAACTAGAAAGTGCGGTTTTGCATGAGCCTCTTAATTTATGTTATCGTTTTATAAAACAATTGCTCGTTTCATAAGCTTCTGGGTTTCGCTTTGATATCAATTTTAAAAAAAATCGTACCTGAAATATTCGCAATACAGAAAATGTAAATCACATTTTTTTATTAAGGACCGTACGTCGTTCGTAAAGAAAATTAAAAGATTACTCGGTCCCCTAATTTAAGAACTTAGAAAAAAACAAATTTCTCTCACGTCTCCCTTTTAAATTTTTAATGGGATCACGTAGAAGGTAAACAGCGCCTCTTTGCCACCCTAAAATCTGATTGTTGTCTGCCGTAACGGATTGGAAAAGAGGAAGGGTTGTTTCTTTTATTTATTTGTCGTCTTTTCTAAAGGGTTATTTTATTATATTTGCTATTCCCACTAAAAGCAGCCCCTATTGTTTTTCACGCTCATTTAAAATATTTGTGACATCTTTGAAGGTGTTTCGTCTTTTTGTTTATAAAGAGCGGTGTTTAATTAAAAGCGTTTTTTCGTCCCTTTTGTGGGGTGGGAACTGCGTCTTCAATTTTTAGTCAAAAATCGATCAGGATTAAGCTTATAGAAAGTCGTAAAATTTATATTATAAAGCATTAGGGTAAGTTGGGGAGGCTGAAAAAAATTATTATTTATAGGGCTTTTTGGAAAGACATAAAATTTTTCCTAATAACGTGACGTGCGTTTTAGTTATAAAGGAGAAGGACAAAGGGAAAGACGGAGGAAGAGGACTTTATTATGAAAACACATGCAAAATACGAATATTATCATTAAATTTACGAAGAACTCAAATTCGGGTGCAGGTCATGAATACGGAAATAAGTTTACAAAGATAAACGAAGGAAAAAGCATTTTTAGTCCGCAAAAAAGAAAATTCAACAAAACAAGAACGTGTAGCAGGGATATTTCTTTGCCCTCTGCGCTTACCATTTCTCGGGGGATTCCCTAAAAACAATTAACGTTTCACAAAACATTCGAACGCCCAAAAACGGAAAATTATGCCGGATTTTGGGACGAATCAAAATTTAATTCATTATGAATCAACTTCCGCTTTTATTTTAACGAAAATACAAAGAAAATAAAGTTTAGACGTTTCAGTCGAGTTCGTTGAAGTTCAAAGTGTTTTCTTTATATTTTTATGCAAAATAAAGCGCATTATAAAAAAGGATGCGTACTTTTTACAGAAAAAAATATTGCCATTTCTAGTGTAACAAAGTTACAAGACGTACCAGTTGAAAGTGTCAATTTCTTTCAACAGATGGGCTTACACATACACCCATACAATTTACGCAATTATCTGTTCTCTGTGAATTTGATTTACGCTAATAAATATCGCGTAAATTGAGTCAGTTGGTATATATTGTTAATGTAATTTTTTTAACGTTACGCGAAACGCCAACTGATCTCACAATACTGACTGTTTAAAACTGTCAATTTTAAAACTTATAAGAAAATAACTATGTACATTAGGGTGGCGCAAAAAAACCGACTATTTTTTTTTCAGTCTCGAATGAAAAAAATGTTAGTTTCTGATGTTTTAAGAGCTACCAGCAAAGGACAGCTCAAAAAAAATGTATGAAATTTAATTTGAATATTAAAATCTCACTCGAAAAAATCCAAAGTGATGTACTAATAAATAAAAAAAATTCTGAACGACCTTTTAAAACTCAAATTTTAAATTGAAACTTTTAGAAACTTATTTTTTGTTTGTTTATAAAATTATACTGTAACGAGAAAAAAAAATTAATAAAAAAAAAATTCGATTTTTGACGATTTTGAAATTTTAAAAAATTCTGAGCGACCTATTAAAAATTTTTTTTTGAGCTGTCCTTTGGAGGTAGCTCCTAAAACATCAAAAACTAACATTTTTTCACTCGAGACTCAAAAAAAAAGTCGGTTTTTTTGCGCCTCCCTAATGTACATACATATCTGACCGTGTAAAATAAATTCCGTGTACATATAAAAAGTATCGCGTTAATTAAGATAAATTTCTCGGTTAAAAACGTTTCGCGTAAATTGAGGTACGGCTGTATATATTGTTTTATGCGTAATTTGACATTTACCCTATTTTGGTGTGCTGTTAAAGTGCTTCTTACCACATATATTACCTTTTCTTAAAGTGTTAAAATTATAAGTATTTTTGGGCATAAATATGTCTACATTTGTTGCAAAAAAGAGCATTAGCGAGAAATTTTAAACTGCTGTGGTTTTTTGAAAAAAACTTTTGAAGCTTACCGTGTATTTCAACAAGCTTATGGAGAAAAAGCTCCAATTCAAAAACTTGCGACAGCTGGTTTATAGGTGGTGATTCCCATGTAAACGACCAAGACCGTCCAGGTCAAGCAGAAAAGTTCGAAGGCACCGAACTGGAAATATTGCTGGATGAAGATCCATGTCAAACTCAAAAGCAATGTGCTTATATATTAAATGTTGCTCAACAAATTATTTCTGATCGCTTAAAGATAATGGGGAAGATTCCGAAAAAAGGACAATACGTTTCCAATGAATTTATCGAACCACAGGTGGAAAACTTAAAGGTCACCAGCACACTTTTGCTGAAAAGCCAAGAAAGAAAAATGGGTGTATTTCAAGAATTCCAAAATGATGTGTTGCAGTTAGAGAAGCATTGACATCGCCGGAAAAACCTAATCGCTTCTGCAGGAAAACAATTTTTAGGTGGAATCAGAAGAGGATTCTGTACTATGAATTGTTGAATATTGGCAAATATGGGCAACAAATTATAAATTTGGACGACGCCTCGATGGGGAAAAACGTCCAGAATGGATCAGAAGAGACGGTAAAGTGATTTTGCTATTCGACAATGCTTTGCCACACAATACAAAAATGTTTCAGGGTGCTCTATTTTACTCTCCATATTCAACAGATCTTGCCCCTTTCAATTATCACTTGTTCCTATCCATGGACCATAGTTTAATTGAGGAACACTTTGCCAATTTTGAAGATAAGAAATTGGGAAAATTTCTTTGCACTTGCGGGCCAAGGTTTTGATCAATGTCATAACATACGGAACACAAACATGGATTCTCACTAAACAGAAAAGATCAAAATTACAGATTATGCAAAGAGCCATGGAGAGGTCTATTTTGGGCATAACATTAAGAGACAGAAAACGAAACGAATGGATATGACAACAACCCGAAACAACAAGATGTAATTGAGAGAACGGCACATCTAAAGTGGGATCCAAAGATAACAGATGGAACGCCAGAATGATACAATGGAGACCGTAATCAAGGAGAAGAAATAGGGGTTGACCAAAAACAAGATGGTACGATGACATCATGAACATCGCAAAACTACCGTGGTTGAAAATCGCACAAGACAAAGAAAGATGGCGGCAGATAAGGGAGGCCTATAACTCATACTGGGTGCAATAAGGCTAAAGAAATAGAAGAAAACAAAAATGGGTCAATTTATGATTTGCCTCAAAGAAGAAAAGTTTTTTTTGGGACGGCATTCACAAATTGCCTGACAGATGAGGTAAATATGCAACTAGCGATGGAAAATATTTTGAATAAACCATTTTTTATAAATGTCTGGAAATGGACGTGTTTTCTGTGACTAAAAAATCGACATTTTTAACATATAACCTCAGTAAACGAAGAAAAAAAAACAAAAATAAGAGTTTTTATCAAACCAAACCAAAGTCAGTAAATATTCATGTTAAAAATCAGAGAAGGTATGTTTTGGATGTTTTTTGTAGAATTTCGTTGGCTTTTAATTGAAAACTCGAAAAGCAGCTATCTTCGATCTTTTAACAGAAGGAAATGGCTGCTGAGGGTCTATATTAACGACAAATTAAACTATAAAGCTATTCGCTTTATGCAGTAATTAAGTTGGGACGCGTGTAACAGATAAAATTAACATCCCCCTTTCCGTAAAACGGGGGGACTGAAATATTTTAAACGTTTACGTGTTTCGTTGTTTTTGATAAATGCGGAGATAAACAGAATTCAGTATTAGATTCGTTACTAAGCAACCTCCGATCAAGCTTATGTTTATTTTTATTTAAATCCGACGTTTTAATGCATGGAGATGCAACCCTCCGTTTATTTTGAAGCTTCTGTTTTGGTTTTCTTGAAATTCTTGCTGAAATAAGATCGATGGAAAACAAATGATGAATTGCTTAGATTTTAATTGATGTTCATATTTTTTCGATCTCTATCGAATTCGGAACGTGCTGATTAACGAGCAGCTTTAAAGAAAAAATAATAACTAGAAACAAAGAATTTAATAAATATGAAACTAGCGTTATTAGTTTTTTTATTTTAAAATGAAAATGGGGTTGTTTTAATGCTCCGTTAAAAGAAAAAAACCTAAAAAGCAATTTGCAGGATCGATTGTCTGTCTGCATTTAAGGGTAGGTTTCTTTAAGTGCAGTCTTATTTCTTTCGTTGCCTTGTTTTATGTAAAATGACGTTACAAAAATTGCATTTTAATTTCCAATGAAATTTCCGCAGAAACGTTAGGGTACATTTTATGTGTTTTAGATTTACATTTTTATTTCTAAAAGGTTTGGCTAATTACCGTATCAACGGGAATTTAAAACGGACACAATTATAAAATATGTCCCGTTTTTTATAAAAACCTTAAAGAAGTGAAACTTCTTTTGACGCAGTAGAGTAAATTGGCGTGAATCAGACGAAAAGTGAAACGCTTTCCCTTCTACGACTTCAACCCGAAATTGAAAAAATCGTTTTTACTCTTTCTATCAAATGCATCGTAAGCACTCTACACGCATGCGCATTGCGTACTGTGTGTATGCGTAGCATTTCCTTTAGCGACGGTAGCATGAGTTGGCCTGATCGAGACGAGAATTGAAACGGTTCCCATTCGCCATCACCAAGCGGCAACCAGATCAGTCACTATCATCGTTCAGTATTCTCTTATTATTTAGAAAATTAGTTGAATCATAAATCTATAATTTCTTTCTTATACATAGTATAAATTAATGGAAATTAATAAATAATAGAATTATTTTATTTGATTAAGAGAGATTTTCTTCAATTAAATTCCACATTTCCTAATCCTAAAATAATAAAATTTTCAACAATTTCAAAGAGAGTAATGCATAAAATCAACTTTTTTTAGAACTTAAGAAGTTTCACTTCTAACGTGCACTAGTTTCACGCATTTTATTTTTTTTGTCATACGTAGGGCAGACGCTCCACTTAAGGCCACTACCCCATTTTTGGCCACTTTGATTTTATTGATAAAATACTATGGCTGACATTTATCTACCAATGAAGTTGGAGTTGGTACAATCATTGAGTTTAAAAAAAACTGTAAGCAATACCACATAATTGTGGCATAAAGTAGCACAAAGAAAGGTGGCCAAAAGTAAAGAATTTTGTTATTTAAAAAATAATAAGTTATATCTTTTTTAATATTTATTATATTCTCAAAAGAACACACTTTAATCCATGAGTCAGTAGTATAGAACTTATGTGTATTAAATTTTGCTATTTATTTCAATAGGAAAATGAAAAAATCTTTAAAGTGGCCGTAAATGGAATCACTGACTTACTCTGATTATAATAAATACGAATTTTTTAAAATAAAACATAATCTAGATTGTTTTATGATTTATTAAAGAAAACAGATTATCCTCGAATTTTGCTCATTTTATTTTCGTACATTTTGCTATTTCGTACGTATTTCCTAAAACGGTGTTTAAAAGTAAATACGCATTATTTTTACAAAACCACAATGTTTACTTTATTCTTTACTTTGCGCTACTTTTTTACATTTCAACCTTTGTACATAATTCAGAAAACAATTGAATACGAAAGTTCACGAACCGCCTATAAAGAAATTTAATAATCAAATTCATAGGGTTAAAATACATTCTTCAATAGATATTTTCGACACATATGCGTAAAGCGAAGGATTTCGGTAGGTTTGAATTTGACGACACGGGGCCAAGGTTATGATGCATTCACTATCGAGTACGCGTATAAGACGCAGTTCTGAATGCGTGTTAACCTTAGACAAATGTCAATTCAAATCTACCAAATCCCTCCTCTTACAGGCATAGGTATCGAACAATATTTTTTTTAAAACCCGCTGCGAAGGCTTCATTTGAGAGGAATGCTCGCATTATTGTAAATAATAATCCAAAATTTAATTTTTCACAACATAAAAAAGGAATGAAATGCTTCAAAGACAAAATTTTCAATGAATAAATTTTTAATTTAACACACCCCTTGTTACGTTTATTAAAAATTTATTCAAATAGTGTTTTAAGGTACAGAAACGGAGAAAGTGGAAGAGAGAAAAGCAAAAGTAAGCACATTTCACACACGTGCAGAAAGGAAGGACGAAACTATACTATATTCTGACTTGGAGAAATCAGCCACTTTACTTCAGCCGCGCCGCGATTAAAAATCAAATTTTTCGCAGCGGACATTACAAAAAAATATTTTTGTCGTATTTATGTTAAAAAAATTTAATTATGAAAAAAGTGCATACTGAATAAGTTTAAGGTATATTCAGTCCGAAATAAATTACAGAATGGAAGATTTTATGGTTACGCACTAAAACAAAAGGAAGCCCTCAAAAACAATAAAAGTGGCGTTTCCGAAATGTAAAAACCAATTTGTAGACGTTTTAGTGCTATTTTAAACGTTTTACATATATCTTAGATAATCCCAAAGCCATTGTTTCCTTTCGACCATCCATCTCTTTTAGTGGAATTTTTCTGTGGCTTTTTCTCTTTATAAAAATAGCAGGCTTCTTTAAAAGTGGAAAACGATAATTTTTCGGGCTTTCCAGTAATTAATTGTGAAGAATAAATAAAGGAAGTTCGTGTGCAATCAATAAACGTAAGATACACAGAAATTTATTTCTAAGAAGAAGAAAGTTTAATAAATCATCCCCTGAGTGGTTTTCGAGTGGTGTTATTTTTCGAAACACAATACAAAATTCATCATAAGACGAATATCGGTGCCAATAAGATTCATATCAAATCTAATATCGTTAATGCGAAACACAACAAAGCCGAACAATGTCCGACATGGACGTGAAAAAAATGAGGAATGGAATTCCCTCGGGAAGGAGGACGGAGATGAGCACCGAAAAAAACGAAATAAAAAAAAATAAATATAATAACGATGATAAATAAATACAACTCGTAAAGAGCTTAACGAAATTACACGCCGCCTCATCTCGAATATAAAGGAAAAAGGAATCAAGTTTACTTTTCCTTTATGATTATTGCGTTAATTTTAAGGCGGGCAAAACTTGCCCGAATTCGCTTTTACTCAACGAAACGGAACTTTCTTAAACTTTTCGCCTTTTCAACTTTTCCGTGTCGGCTTTTCAACTCGAATTATTTCAGGTAATGTTAGTTTCATTTCGCAACGTAGGCGACTCTTCTACTACTTTACTGCCTACAAGTGTAAAATTATTTTTGAAGTTATACTTCTTTGGACGCGTTGAGAGTAAAATTTTAAGGGGCAACAGAAGTTGCGCGCGCACATCTGACGAAAATTGGGTAGTATGAAGTTAGCCGTTTAAGAAAGTAAATTAATTATTGTGAATCAAGCTTAAAGCCGAGTGTGCACATTCGAGCTCAAAGTGGCACATTCCGATCTCGGGAAAATGAAGCGCGCCGCTCCGCGTCGCGCTTCATTTGCTTCCCTCGCTCGGAAATGTGCCACTTTTCGCTCGAATGCGCACATACCCTGCATTCAGAGATTTTTTCTCTTTATCTTCCCGCTCTTATAAATCGTAAATTTAAAGGCCATAGAGGGATAAGCATGGTAAAAATGCCATTTTTAAACGTCTTAATGATATTCTATGGATATGTAGATTAGGGTGTCCCATATATGACCAAAATTTTTTTTTTTTTGAATTTTGAAATGCATACCCCCTGTATCTTTTATAAAATATGAAATTTGATCTTTCTAGCATGATTGCAACCCGTGCCGACCGAGCTTTAAATTTTATCAAAAATTGTGTTTTGTTCTATTATTCCAATCTTTTATAAAATTAATAAAAATAAAATAAATGAAGTGAATAAAAGGCAAAATGAAATTATTGTAATGTTTATCTTTATTTAAACACATAAAATAATAACAATCAGGTAGGTAACTACTCTTTATCTTGCGCTAAGTGGTTGCCCCTGAGGTCTTTGCTGATAAAATTATTGATGAATGCTTGCTCTTTAGGTCTTTGCTGATAGCATCATTTGATGAAAATTTTCTCCTGATTGTGAGTTAAAAAATAGCCGTTTTTGAGAAAAAATGAATTGGTCCTGAGCGTTTAAGTTGATCCCTTATGTTTGATTTAAAACCTTTACTTATAGTACAATATTTAACAATTAAAAAAACTATTATAAGAAAAATTATAAATATTTTTATTAAATTTCCATGGGCATTATATTTTATTGTAAGAAAGAAAAAAACGTTTATCACATTTAATGAGATTTATTTAAAGAGAATTATTTTAGCGTATTATTTATGTAATAATAATAGTAGGCATAGTTTATCATTATTTAGGTAGAATTTGCTGCACAATTCGATTTCTTGGTAATAAAAATAGTTTCTGTTTTTTTTTAACTATAGCGTATCATTAAAAAAATTTCTAAAAATTATAAAAATTCAAATATTTATATTTATGCTCACCGATATATCGTATAAATTAAAGAAACTTTTATACATATATTTTTTTTGAAATTCTTATAAATTTTCGAGTTAGGAGCTCGTGACACTTTAAACGACACACTTGATCTAAGCACATTTGAGCGAAAAGTACATATTTTAACTGGACCACTAGACTTTCCTTGGACGTTTCTTGTTCTATAGCAGGAAGGGCCATCCTGCGGCTCGCGAGCCACATGTGGCTCTTTGAAGGATTATTTGTGGCTCTCGATAAATGTACCCTAGTGTCTTTTTCATTTTTTGCTATTATATTTTAAAAAATTATTATCGTTCCGTATGTATTTCAAAATGTCTTAAATTACCTACTGACAACAAATATGAAAGTAAAATAAATGTGTTTAATTTTTAATATTTAAATTCAATACACATATTTTGTACTTTTATTTATGTTTTCAATAAATATAATTTTTGTAAATAATGTTTTTTAATACCTTTTTTGCACACCTTTTTAATACGTATTTAATTGCGGCTCGCAAAACATTTCAAATTTTGACAAATGGCTCGGACTATCAAGGAGCTTAGCCACCCCTTGTTCTATACCATTTCGCTTTTCCACAGTTTACAAAATCAAAAGTAAAAAAAAATTCAAGAATGAAAGCTATTTAAAATATACATTTTTGTAAATCAGTGGTCTAGCTACACACAAACGCAAGGCGCGCAAATTAACACGTGGTTATATTTAATTTAGTTAAGCCAAAGAGTATAACTTCTAACGCGCGTGCATAAACACACGCATTAATTTTTAGAAATTATTAATTCTTACCGTTAAATTACAAAAAAATGACTGAAAATATGTTTGCAGATGCTTCGCGTTTCTTTCCAAACCATTAAGTTTTGAAAGGCAAAAATAAAAGGACTTCAACTCGAATACTCTTCAATTAATTTAAAGACGACAAAAAAATCGTGAATAAAACAAGGAAAATTCTAAAATCCTTCTTTCAGATATTTTTTCTTCGCGTTGGTTTTTTTCCCTAATTTATCATAACAATCCATAAAAAAACAGGCAAAGCGTTCTTCGATTATTTTTGACGTAAAACCTGTAGCACACCGGAAACGAGAAATGTCATTAATTTTAATGGCGACGCAACATTGTTTTATAATGCGGGGGGATGTATTTGGGGGGCGAAAGAGGAAGAGGAAAAATGCCAAACGTTGTTTGTTATAAATCAATCAATAAAATGCGTATTTAATGCACGGCCGTCTTTGATGTGCTTAACGAAATTTTATAGGAAAAGCGTGGAAATTTGAAGTATCGATTGTACGTATTGTTGGAAAATGTAGACAGAGAATGAAATTTGATTGATACCCGATTTATAATCCATGCAGAATGCATATTACTGCACTAAAGTGCAATATTGTCAGGTTAATATTATTATTAAACGCTGCACAGTGCACTTCCACTTCATAAACGTGCATCCTGCTGCTCAATAATAATAACAACGTTATTTCGTGTAAAACAAACGTTAATTAACAAAACAACAAGGGTCTCTTGTTTTTCAATTTTTGATCATTTTAGAAAATAACATTATAATTGAGTTACACTGTGAAAAATTACTTGAAAGCGGTTTGAGTAGGAATAAAATTACGTAGGTAACTATTGTTTTTAATAAAAGACTTGTTTTTCATATAATTTAAGCAACAATTTTTTGTGCCAATAAGGTTTAAAAAATTATTGGTTTAAAAAAGTTCTGGATAGGTCAGTGGTTTCCAAATTTTATGTTATTGTTTAACCCTTAAAAAAATTTAATCTTGACGCCTCCCCGCCGTACACCTATTCCCCGATTTACATAGTAGATAATAGGGTATTGTTGGTTTTTCAAAACCGGTTATTAAAAACAAATTATGCAATTCAAAAACCGGTTTTTTAAAGAACCCTAATATACCTATTTGATGAAAAATGCTATTGAAACAATTAATAAACATACTAAATAAATATCTGCAAGAACCTAAAGAGAGTCCCTCTTGTCATCAAACATTAAAGAAGGAGTTTTTGGTCTTAGAAACTACAAATAAAAGCACAAAAAATTTAGATTTATTATTTAATGCTTTAAGCATAATCAAGCTCAGTTCAGTAGCGAGTGACTGAGGTTTTTCTATTTTTGTAATATTTTGTCCAAAAAAGGACACAAATAAGTAATAAATTTATTAACGTTTTTTTGCATTTTGAAGACATATTTTACTAAACAAAAAAAAGTAAAATAATAATTTACATAAATATAAACATTAGTTAATATGTGCGATTTTTTACGGATATTATTTTGTTAATTTTTTATTTTAATATATTTATATATGCACGTGTATGTAGCTACCTTCCCGTGTAGGAACCGCCAGGCATCCAATATTACCGATGACTGGCCAATGGATGGCTTACAATGATTGACCGACGATCTAAGTATCAGTACTGGGCCATTAATGGTCGATGAGTGGCCCATAGATTGCATATGAAATCCGTCAGTTATACATTTGGCCAGTCATTCAGCCGATGGTTGGCCGATCAATGATTACCAATAGTCGGCCAATGATAGGATTACCATTCCGAATGACATAACTTAACTTAAAAACTGTGAACTTACAATCGCATAAAGTTACTAATAGGTGTCGCCGTCACTTTAACTCGCAAAGTCTTTTTGTATAAAAATAGTATAAAAGGACTTTCACATTTCTTCTCAGTTACCAGGTGATCTGGTCTTTGGCAGTTATGAGTATTCCGTTATAAATATAATCGTTTCTTTTCCCTTTTTCATGTAAAGTAATCTTGATCAGGACCATATAAAACAATCTTAATAAGGACCTTGTGGTTCATCTGCGTTACATACAATTCCTTGCTTTATATGTATTAAGTATTATTTTTAATAAAAAACGAAAATCACAAACGCAATTTACAATATTCGGAAAAGTTAAAAAAGAAAACTAATATGCGTAACGAAATTTGCGTATCTATCAGAATATAGTCAAAGATAATGTTGAGAGAACATAACCCATCAACTAACAATTATAGTGGTTCGCCGGTTCCATTCCCAAATTGATATAAGATAATTGTCCATAACAGTTTTGCAAGAATTGCTACCTTAAAAAATGCTTCTACTGGGTGACATATTTTATAAAAATAAAAATTTCTTTGTTAATATTGGTTTTCGATATATTGTTAATTTAATTTTTTTCATGTAGTATCTTGTAGAACCAGCTAATAACGATGTGGCATTGCTTACAATTGAGATATATTATGGCATAAGCGAATCAAGATTCATATGAAATCAGTATAATTGCGAAGTTTAAAAAGTTACATTTTGCCTTTAATGTAGGTTATTTCAGCTATTTACAATTTGTTAAATATAATCATGGTTTCCCAAACAAAATATAGTACTGTTCTTCTTACCATGGTCTTTTTTTTTTTATTAACAATTATTTTAATTTGTACTTTCAAAGTCAAATTCTGATAGGCAACCATTTGTTCAACCGTCTTAAATTATTGCAATTTTATTTTAAATATTTAATACAAAAGTTATAGGTTTCATAAAGTACAGATGGAAATTAAGTCAAAATTAAATTCAAAATGGCGGTTTCAAGATATTGATACCAACTTTCTTATTTTAAATAGGCGCCATATTGATTTTACATAGTTAAAGAATTTTCTTAACCATGTACAACCCAAATTTAAATAAAAATTATTAAAATATTAAATTTTTTGTTTAAATCAAGTACATGAATTATCAAGAACAATAAAAAGCATAAACAGTATTATTTATTTTGACTATATTGTAAGTTTTAAATAATAATAATTATTACCTTATAAACAATTCAAAATGGCAAAGTTTTAACTACGCAGTATGATATGTGTACCTACATTAAATGTTACAAAGCTCCTGCGTTGCTGCACAACATACTTTAACAGTTTTCCAAAAAAAAAGCAACGGAACCTTAAAATTTTTAAAAGATTGGATGTGAATATGTAGAAGTATGGATGTTTACAATAACCAAATTGAAGGAATGTGAAGACATCTTCATCATTTTTTTTTTGAAAACCTGTTAAAGTATGTTTGTCAAACGCAGGAGCTTTTGTAACATTTAATGTAGGTACAAAACATATCATACTGCGTAGTTAAAAACTTTGCCATTTTGAATTATTTATAAGGTAATAATTATTATTATTTAAAAACTTACAATATAGTCAAAAATAAATATAATGACCTTGGCTTGTATTATGCTGTTTTATTGTTCTTGATAATTCATGGCTACTTGATTTTAAACAAAAAATTTAATATTGTTAATAATTTTTATTTAAATTTGGGTTGTATAATGGTTAAAAGAGAAAAAATGCTATTTAACTATGTAAAATCAATATGGCGCCTATTTAAAATAAGAAAGTTGGTATCAATATCTTGAAACCGCCATTTTGAATTTAATTTTGACTTAATTTCCATCTGTACTTTATGAAACCTAGTAACTTTTGTATTAAACTTTTTTTTGTAATTTTTATAATTACAAAGTTATTTGACGTTAAAGAAAATGACAATTTTCTGTTTTTTGACCATAACTTCGGAACTATTCGGAATTTTAAAATTTTCTTAACAGAATCTGAATGGGCACCTAAAACTGCAAAACATTGCCCATTTAACCAAACTTCTATCTCCACTAATAAGAAAGATACCCATGTTAGCCTACTCAATTTGGGACACACTGTATATCATCGGTTTTCCACAAACCAAAATATGTCACCCTGTACTCCTATCTTCCATTGGTCTGTTTCTTTTTTTTTATAATACAATTAGTTGTTTGAAAATATTGGGAATGGAACTACGAAAGGTCAAAATTCTCCTCGATATTAGGCAACCCACTTCTCTTCAACCGCGGTCTTAAATCGTTTAGGTCAGTGGTCGGCAATCGTCATTTTCAAAAGATCTAAATATAGACAATACACAATTTATTCAAAGAACCATACGTACAACTATAAACATATCCCTTAGACTCCCAAAATTTTTTTTATCAAATTTCGATGATAGAGTTGTTAAAAGAGTAACGGGAAAATAATATTGGTTTTTAATTTTTAATTTTTTCAAATTAACCCACAGTGTGAAAGAGCCGACCATTAGTTTAGGTGATATGGGACCGTATCAAAACCTCTACAGTACTTTCTGAGATTAGCCTATACAGACAGACAGAACGACAGAACGACAGAAAAACGCAGTGGAGTTCACTAAAATTTACTACGGATAAAAATTTGATTTTATTCTTAATTAATTAATTACATGATTTTTTTATATAAAGCGTGCAGCTATACCCAGTGTTACGGTAGTGCAGCTACATGCTACCGAAAAAATAAAATAGCTAACAGCTATGATACGGCGGTGGTGTGACGGTGCCATCGAAAAATAAAATTTTGACGAGCTGTGGTGTTGTACACCAAACGGCTGTGGTGCACGGCTATTTCAGTGCCACAAAGAAAACGTAATAAATTTTCATTTAAAAATTAAATGTTGATCATTACTCTGGTATACAAAAGTGAATTAAACTATTTTTTTGACTAACCTATAAAAAAAAACTTGTAATTTATTAAGCGGTCTTAACTGAATTTAAGGTGGATTCGATAACTTCATGTTTTCTTAAAGAAAAACGCCTTAAACTTTTAGACAATATTCGAAAACCAAGAAACAAACCGCCTTTTTATGAAATAAAAGGTCCTTTTTATATAAAAAAAAGGCTATTTATGGAATTAAGAAACCACAACTAGGGTTGTAATTGTGGAGGGATAAAATAAAATAATATATAAAAGTAAGTTTACAAGACGCTTGTAAGCTTTTGACGTTTCCGTGTAGGAAGAACCCCAATACCCGGAATTCTACGATGTCTTTTCCGGATATTAAGTTCCATTATGCCCTCCTCCTATTTTCTCAACGTTTAACTATCGTTGTTTGTCTTTAAAAAAAAACAAACATACAAACACGGTGAGTTCGTTCGTAAATTACAAACCGATCGATCCATCCGAAAATAAAATAGGCGAGATTTTAATTCTCGCAATTTTCGTGCCTTAATAAAACCAATCACGTATTAATTTTCTCAAATTGAATTATTTTCAGATTGAAAACGTCTCGTCATTATATGAGTTCGTCGTCAAAGCATAATTTACTTCCATAATTGTATTAAATTCCTTGGGCAATTCTCTTCTCATTTCGCGACGTATTAAGGGATGCATTATGGTCCCTTGAATTAACAAACTGCATAGATTGGAATTTTTTTTTGGAACATTTCAATTTTTTTTAAGCATCTTTCGAACTACTTTATGTCCAAAATTAACTACGGTGGCAAATAATTTTATATTTATATTTTTACCTAGTTTAATTTCGAAAAAATAATCTTCTAACAATTAAGGGAAGAGACACTTAAAAGGCAATAAAAAGAAGTAATTCGTATTTTATCAGGAAAAAGGCAAAACTTATTCATTTTGTTTGACAGACGAGTGCAAGACAGCCGTGCAAAGCCTTCGGGATTTTAAAGGCAAAGCCCTGTGGAAGTCGGGAATATCGGGAAAAGGTGACGCCCGGAACGGCTAAGTTCATCCAAAAGTTAAGCTTTAACAGGCTTTCCCTTATTTTCTTTGGCTTTCTATTTTATTGACACGTTTCGATATAATCAATCCATTTCTTACCTTCAAATTAAATACTTTTTTTTTAAAGCTGACGGAAGTGAAGCGAAAAAAGTGTTCTGAAGCTTTTAAGTATTGGTTTTTGGACACGGGTTCTCAAAAAGAATCAGAGAAAGGACACGCGGAAATGAGAATTTGCTGATTGATATATTTGCCCGAATTGGAGGCAATCCTGTCAGTGAACTATCTCAATTTCCGCCTTCACCCTCTCCCTCTAAAATTGACTTTAAATTCCTGTTTATTGACTGCGTAGATTCGAATGTACGGGAACATTAATTTTTATTTAGAGTGCAATTTGAATAACGTAATCGGTGATTACGGTTTATGAAGCAATATGTGTAGCAATTGCTGGCTGTTTAATAGTCCGCCAAGTATTCGAATGGGGGCTGTTTTGGTACCACTTTTATTTTACCTTTAATTTTACTCAATAACGGTTGTTCGCATTAAGCTTGAAATGTTGGCTTATTTGGTCATTAAAACATCTAAATTTAAGCTGAATTTATTTTCATATTAAAAAAAAAAAACAGTTTGCAGTAAATTTAAACTTTTGGTTTTTTTATAGATAGGTATTGCTTTTGGTATTAAACGACTAATATTAATTTGTTTTATTAGATACAGTTTATAATTGTTGGGGTCAACATAAAACATTGCTGAAAAATGCTTTTTTACACAATGTGGTGGTTATGAATCAACATTTCACACTCCACACGAGAGGCTCTAGATTGCATAATAGAAGCGCAAAAACTAGATAATAAAAACATACCTACCGCCTTGGCAACGAATAAAGAAATCTAGTGGCGATGAAAATAAAACAATAATAAAAGTTTGTTTACTAGTTACCGCCAAATAATGTCGTGTTATAAATCGTTCGGTAGTTAATCTTAAAATTTAAATATACAGTTTACAAATAAAACCATTAATGGTCATATAAACCCATAATGGTAACGTAAACTATATTGGTGCCTACAACATTGGTACTACAACAATTTTTTTACTAGCGCCATCTCAAAGAATATTGAGATACCAGCTAAAATATTTAGGCATTGATACACAATAACAGATGGCACTGCATTCATATTTATTGTGGATGTTGCGTCGTTATTTATTCACAATTTATCAAAATATGTTTATTAATTTAAAATTTTTAACACAATTTTATAAAATCACAAGAGATTGATTTGAAAGAGAGAGGATTAATATAGACAAATCCATTGAATGCGAGGTATCAGCACATTCGAGCAAAAAGTGGAACATTTCCGAGCGAAGGAAGCAAATGAAGCGCGACGCGGAGCGGTGCACTTCATTTTCCCGAGATCGGAATGTGCCACTTTGAACTCAAATGTGCACACTCGATTTTAAGCGTGATTCACAATAATTAATTTACTTCCTAAGTGATACTATTTTATTTAAAATAACTTTGATTTAATGACAATATGATTCTGATAAATAATAACTGCATTTAATCAAATATAATTTTCGTTATTACATTTACTTTATCTATCTTTTGTTTTTTTTTCTAAGACGAGCCTAATTTGACCAATTTGAGCAAGAACCGACTCTGGTCGTATCAGAGAAGTTTTACTGTATTTCATTATTTTCTTACTAATAGATTCCAAATTATATAATGTTAACGGTGAAAAGCTTGGATGAATTTACTATTTACGTCGATAAATTTTAATAATCAACAATAATACATGTTACTATTATGATAGTTGACAAGCAAATAAATGAAAGTTCCATAATTAATAAAAAAATAAACTTTTAGATTTAGAAAAACTATAACTTTGATTTCCATATTTATCACTATTCAATACGGGAAGTTTAAACTGCAAGTTCCGGTGTAAATTTATGAAGAGTCAAAACTGCTATTTGAAGAAATTTATGCCTAAGGAAGTACGAGCAGGGTAGGGGGAAAGTGGCATGAAACAGCCAAGTTTTGAAACAGCCATTATCAATTACGCGGTAGTTTTCATACGAATCGTTTATGTATTATTATTTTAAGATAGCAACACTAGCCAGATATCCCCACAAAATTTGACCGTTCACCGTCAATAAACGGCGCCGATACGACGTATTGAAGATTTTGTCGTCAAAAGTAAGGTTTTGAGTTCAGTTTATTTGTTTTCTAACGCCTATACGTACAAAACTAATAATAATATGATTACACTATAATTTTATAGATATATTAGGCCTTCTAATAACGTATATATTTTGTAGACTAATCTTTGATTTCATAGTAATTTTCGAGATTTTGTTTCTTGAGAGAATATGTTTTGAAACAGCCGGACTGCAGTGTAATGAAACAGCCACCTTTTAATTCCATAAAATGCAATAATAATTGTAGTAACAGCAATCAAGAGTGGTACCGATGCAAAATTGTAATGGTTGGGCATATAAATCCTGTGGCATAAAAGGGAAATTGCATTATTTTTGCTAAAAACGTTTTTAAGTTTTTGCAATGATTGATCTCAAACGTCAAATTTTTTGACAGTTTCTTAGATTTATGTAAGTCAATATTTTATCCAGAATTTGCGTTATTTAAAACGTTTTATAATTATATAAGATCTAAAATTATAGCTTAAGTTTATTATTAAATAATATCTTCGTTAATGTGCAGTTTTAATCTTGTAATAAGAACATGGCTTTTTCAAAAATTGGGTTGGCTGTTTCAATACCTATAGGTTATGTAAAAGCCAAATTTTATTTTTTTTATAAATGATTAGAAGTCGAAAAATATCGTTAATTTTGAAAAATGTTTTATGACATTACGTACATAAATGCATGAACAATTACAGATTTTAAAAAAAAATTGATTTATTTATGTCCTTCTATATTATTTATCCCTGTTTTTAAAACTGGCTGTTTCATGCCACTTTCCCCCTACTGGGTGGGGATGGACCGCTCCGGGCGTGCGGTAAAGAGGTTATGTAGATCACGTGACCGCAGCATTGCGTATGGCAACACTGTGATTATTATGATTATTAAAGCAATGTTATCAGTAAATTCCAAATAAACATTGAGTGTAACACGTGTGAATATAAAATTAAGGAAGGTAAAATGAAATAGAAAACTATCTATCGGGATGAAAATTTACCAGAATTCCTAAAATTAGGTTAGTATTTTTGACACTTACTTTTCTTTAATGGTCTGTAGTGTTGCCATTTCGTTTAAGAGCTAATAAAAGCAAGCTAATTTTCGTAAATATCTCTTAATTTAGTTGGTTACTACAGTTTTTTATTTTTTTAATTTCTTTATTAATGTTTTAACTTTTAATTAGATAGTTTTATTTTCATTTTTTTTCTACGAATTTGGGTGAAAATTATGAAAACATGTCTTCTATCTGTCACTTTGCCATAAGACTAATGTTAAATATGCTTACTTTTAAAATCAATTATTTATTTAAATAGTCGGTTAATCCCTCCTCAAATTTTGAGAATTCGTTTAGACATATTTAAACGACATATAAAAAAATAATCAAGCATTTTGTTCCAAATTACTATCGTGCTCGTACTTCTTTAATCTCTATAAATATGCTGGTATAGGGTGGGTGCACCAGTCCCAAACCATTTGCGAGAATTTTGAAACTAAATATACCATCCTATTCTTAAAATGTTGCTCTAAATTTAACTAAAAAGGCAAATTTTGTTTGCTGTTCTATGAGGAATCGAATGCTATATAAAAACGTCTAAAAATCTTAAACGTATACTTTCTTTTTACTGTTAAAATATTTTTTTAGGGTACCACCATTACCTTGATCTTCCGCTATTGTAGTTGTACCAAATTTCAATTCCTTAAATTGTTTAAATATTTTCTATTGTATTAATTTTTTTGACTTGCAAAATGGCTGGCAAACATTGCAATTAAGCCCTAGGATTAAGAGGAGTTTTAAACAATGGTTTACTACTTTGGTTCTGTATCTCCTATAAAATGATAATTAAATGAATACGAATATTTGCTGTACAAGGGTATATTGTTTTGATTATGTTTATTGTTATTTGGAGAATGTTTTAGTAACCAAAACATTTATTTTCTACAATAATACCGCTAATACCTATTAAAATTAGTATTTGTAGTTGTGCTGGTACAAATCTAAATCTTCGGATTGAAATCGCCCTTGCATTACATTGCACAATAATAATGAATTTCCAGCTTTAACAACTAAACGAAATATACAACAAATAAGAGGTATTATTTTTTCCCATTGTATGTAACTTGCGGTTCCGATTTACAATAAAAAAATAATCTTTCATGATTTTTATGGAGACCTTCAATCTAAAACCGAGACGGTCTTCCGCAGTTTTAAATAAATAAATAAATAGAATCGATTCATAAAAAGATACATCAAAGATGTGTCTCGAGGGTATCGACTATAAACTTACTTTGTTGCCGGCGCGTCTAATAGAAAAATTACTCTCCAGGGAATAATCAACGTTGAAAATCTTTCAGAGAAGCTTTTACAACGTAAACGCGCTTTTATTTATTGCTTATAACTTTCAACATAAACAGAACTCGTTACGAAATCGATTCTTTAACTAACTTTATATCCTCTCGTTGTAGTTCTCCGAGATGAATTTCGGTTGGAACCTCAGAGCACGAGGGTGGCAGCTGGCGAAGATGCTCTTTTAGAATGCGGACCGCCACGTGGAACGCCCGAGCCACAAGTTACTTGGCGAAAAGATGGGCATACGTTAGAGTTGGATAAAAGATTACGCCTCGTTGATGGCTCTAATTTGGCAGTCACCGACGCCAGACCTTCCGACGACGGAAGATACCAATGCGTCGCCAAAAACACTGCTGGCATCCGTGAATCTGCAGTGGCTGCCCTTAAAGTCTACGGTTGGTTGACTTCTGAACTTCTAAAATAAATTAGTTAATATTATTTTGTTGTAGTAAAACCATTTTTGGTCCGACCACCAGAAGATGTAACATCTTTACTTGGATCCACCGTAGAATTTGCGTGTGGTGTAGGCGGAGATCCTCTTCCGGATGTTCTCTGGCGGCGCAATGCTCCAGGAGGCACGATGCCTTTGGGGCGCGTTCGTGTTTTAGAAGATCGCAGTCTTCGCTTAGAACGAATTACTTTACAAGACCAAGGAAGATACACTTGTGAAGCGGACAATCCAGCCGGTGCCTTGACGGCCTCAGCAACCTTAACGGTTCATGCAGTTCCTACTTTCAACACAAAACCTTTAGCGCAAACCGTTGAGGCTGGACAAAAAGTGTCTTTTCAATGCAACGCTCATGGGAATCCTCGTCCTTTCGTTTTCTGGTCGTTGGAAGGAGACAGAAGCCTGGTATTTCCTGGAACGCCGTCAGGAAACTTTGAAGCGTTCGCTTCTTCTGACGGTTACTCAACTCTAATTTTACGTAACGCTCAAGTGCAGAATTCTGGAACTGTTATTGCATGCTCTGCTGTAAACGCAGCTGGTTCGGCTTCTGCAAGAACTCGCCTAACTGTTACTTCCAAAGAGGATCGTCCTCCACCTGTTATAATTCGAGGGCCTGTTAATCAAAGTCTTCCAATACACTCGGTTGCTTTACTGATGTGCGATGCTACCGGCAACCCGGAACCAGTAATAGACTGGTACAAGGACGACATACCAGTTCAAGCCAGTGATAAAATCAACATGTCTAAACCAGGCAAATTGGAAATTTCTCATTTAGAGAAAGACGATTCTGGAATGTACACATGCGTAGCATCTTCCAAAGGTGGCAAAGCTACGTGGACTGGTCATTTATTAGTGGAAAATCCAAAGAATCCTAATATTAATTTTTTTAAAGCTCCAGATGCCATTATGTTACCTGGCCCTCCAAGTAGACCGCACGCTTTAAATCAATCAGAAGGAAGCGTTACCATAACATGGGCTCAGAATAATAAAATCGGTTCTTCCAGTTTACTCGGTTACCAAATAGAATTGTTCGGTAGAGAAGAAGGCGTAACTCCAACGTGGACAATAGTTGGAAGAAGAGCTCCAGGACCAACATTCACTCAACATCTCTTAACACCGGGAACTGCTTACACGTTTTTAGTTCGTGCAGAAAACGCGCATGGTTTAGGGCCTCCTTCGCAGCTCTCGGAACCCGTCTTCATAGGCACGGATTCGAGTTTAAATTGGGGCAATCCGGAAGTTACAGAGTTAAGTGAAGCGAGAGCAAGTCTGATATCGGGAAATATCGTGCAGTTAAAGGAAGCGATTCCGGTTCTTTCGTCTGCTGTTAAGTTGGTTTGGGAAATTATGGATTCCCAATACGTGGAAGGATTGTACATTTATTACGTGCCAATCGACGGTGCTCCTGATTTGCCTAAAAGTTACGGGATGTTAACCGTTTTACATACGGGTGGTAGTTCGGCGTTTACTGTTAATAATTTAGCGAAATGGGCGAGATATGAATTCTTCCTTGTGCCTTTCTATAAGACTGTTGAGGGGATACCCTCTAATTCTAGGATTATACGTACTCTTGAAGATGGTGAGCTTATTTTTTACGGCATACCTATTTATTAAACTACTCGTTTGCTTTTAGTTCCAACTGAATCTCCGTCACACATGGAGGCTTTGCTTCTAAATTCGACGGCTGTTTATTTAAAGTGGAAGAGTCCACCGCAGGTTTCTTTGAATGGGGAATTACAGGGTTATAGGGTAGAAGTGAAAGCAAATAAATCGGAAGCACAAATGGATACGGTTACTGTTGGATCTTCTCCGAGTTTGTTGCTTGGTAATCTTACCGCTGGGGTTCCTTATAATGTTAGAGTTGCTGCTACAACTAGAGCTGGCATTGGGCCCTTTAGTGCTCCTGCTATGCTTCGATTAGATCCAGCCTCTCACATAAGCGATCAACATCATCAAAGGTAATTTTTTTTTAATTATGTGGAGAATTAACCTAAATTAATTAGCACACGGAGAAAAAAATATCGTCAAAATAACTATCGAACGTATACTCAATTGACGATTCGATTTCCTAATTTGATGATATTTATAAGTTAATTTGACAGTTCAAAGTAACATCAAAACAGCGCTACATATTATACTTATAATAAGGATCCATTTATTTCATTGAAGCGTTCAACGAAGAACTCTCGTGAACGTGTGCAGTTTCCGTCGTGTAGGTAACTGTACAGTCAATTTGAGGATTTGTATAGCTAATATCGATATACGTATTGTCATTTTGACGATATTTTGTTCTCCGCGCATAACTGTTAAATCACCATGACAAGAATCGTTTGAATGTCTAAAACAATAATACGTATCGTTACTTTGACGATCCGCAATAAGGAAACTGCGTATAGCTAAATTAGCTATACGGCGTAAGAGGCAAAAGAGGACTATACTACGTATAGCTAAAATAGCGATACGTATGGTCATTTTGGCAATATTTTTTTCTCCGTGAATATTTAAAATGGTGAAGCTAAAAAGCTATAAATTTTGAAATTTTTATTAAATTCTTTATAAGCAAATTATGTCGTTTTAATGCCGATTTATCTAAATATGTTTTTTTATTGTAAGCACGATAAATGTTGATTTGGATAATTGAATTACAATTCTCATAATTATAATATATTAGTTATCAGAGTATTGAATAAAATAATTTTATTCCTGAAGTAAATTAGTAAATAATACTAGCGGTTAATGAATTAAAAAAGTAATGCCAAAAACATGAATTCATTGACACAACGGTAATACACAATTATTTTAGAGCTTAGAAATACTTTGAATTCAATGAATATTTTTTTTATTAAAATATTGCTGATTTAATATAAATTGTAAAGAATAAAACAGCTAGAACTTAAAAAAAGTGGTAGTAGATTTTCGATTTTAAAAAGCATTTTAACTAAAAGTAATGATTAACTGTGGCTGAAACCACTGATTTTTTATGTTCAAGTTAATAAAAAATTAATGTAAACCAGCCAAAAATTAAACAAAAAGGACTTGAATAATATATAAAAAATCTATTTTTAGACCCATTGGTGCAGAAATGCGACCAGGAGAATTTGTGACAGAGACATGGTTTATGGCGCTACTTATCAGCATGGTAACAGTAATGGTCCTTCTGTTTGCCGCAATGCTCTTAGTCCGAAGACGACAAATGTTGGCGAAAAAAGCGTTACCAGCAAGCAGATCTAACGGAGGAGTATTGGCAACGCCATTAGCGTTAAAGCAAGAAGCACCTTTGTGGTTAGACAAAGAGGTCATTCCAGAATACACAAGTACTTTACCAGAATACGCCAAATTGAACGCGCAAGAATTTACAAGGGAATACAACAGTCTTAACGGCCAAATAATCCCACAAAATGACCAGAACGCACGTAATGGCATTAACATACACTCTAATCCTTTACATCAGATCGATTACAATCGAGCAGAGAGGATTAATTCTAACTCGGAAAAGAATTACTCGAAGAACTTCAAAAGCTTCTCGGATTTAAGCAGACATTACGATAAGAACATCAAGGACTACAGTAACATGCAAGTTCAAGATTACGCGAGTCCAGGTTTAGGGCTAGACACAGGAAGGTCGTCGCAAATAGCAGATTATGCAGAAGTTGATAGTGCTTTAGCTGCTCAACATAGTGCTGTTACTTCGCCTGCACCTTACGCGACGACCACGCTCGTCACAGGCACCCGAAGGATAGCCAACTCTTTGGTAAATGTTTGATATGTTTAGTAACGACCCCTACTTTATTTACTGTATTTTAGGGTTGGAATCAAAAATGCACGTCTCCTAGCGCAGAAGAGCCAATCTACCCGGCCATAAATGGCGGTTATTATAATCGAAGCGTTTACTCCGACTCTTACTTTCCTACGACGCATACATTGCGAAGAAATAAGAAGGAACGCAAGGGTTCGAGTAATCCTCCGGACTTGGTTTCGCCCACCCAACCTGTTTATGCACGAGTCGGTCCACCTGGAACTACGTGGAGAGGTGGTCCACCTTCATTAAGTAGTTTTATACCTCAAAAACAAATGTATCATCCTTCTACTAGGAGTGAACCAGGCAATATGTTGTGAATATTTTTATTTTAATTGAACATGAAGGACTATTGCCTGCTTCCAAAAAGGTGATTAGATTTACTTCAAAATTAAAAATGTGTTTATAGTGATGGAATAGAACGATGTTGAAAGTTCCATAATTGATTCCAAAAGAACAATTTATTTAATTTATATAACAACGAAGCAGAGATAAAATTCATCTCGGTCTATGCTTTTGGAGGACCTAAGAAGCATTTTTTTGTAAAAAGATTGTAGAGCGTCCATGTGTGTTCGAAGATAATCTTTATGTGGTGTAATTATTATTACGTCTTTGTTTATTTTGTAGTATAAAATTCAGTTTTTGTAACTCTTGTAGGATTATTAACAAAAGGCACAATTTTAATTTTGACAGAGTCTTTTACGTGAAAACTTAATGAAGTATCACAATCTAGTTTTTATTCCAATTAAGAGTAATTAAATAGGAAAAATTGATTGTTAGCATTTCATTTTTAAAAAATATTTTTGTAATCTGTCGATTCAGTTGTTAATCTGTTTATCAACAATTTTAGTTTGTAATTTAAACGTATTTTAATTAAAATTAGTTATCTTTCAAACCATTGAAGTTTGTTGAAAGGTAATTAATTAAAAAAAAACCGTCTGTGATAACTTCACGTAAGGTTTGATATTTCATTAAAAAAATAATGTACACGTTCCTCCAAAGAATAGCAGTATCTTCTTCCCTTTAGATATAATAAAGAAAACTAAATACAAAAATTTGCAGATATAAAAAGTATTTAGATGATTACTTAAGAGGAAAGAATGAAAAACTAGTCATTACAGCGCAGTATAACGCTTTTTATTTATTGGCAATAAGTAAGACCTTGTTAATAATTGATTATATAGTAACTACATATCCAATTAATAAATTAAACTGTCGTCCACTTTGTACTGTAAAATGTTGGAAAAAAGAACTGTTAAATAACTATGTAATATCTTTAGTATTGTAAGTTGCTTTAGAATAATTACATTGTAAGTAAAAGACGCAAGTTTTATGCGTTTTTTATTTATATATTTTTAAACGAAAACTTTGTAAAATTTCTGTAAGACTTGATTTAGTTACCTTTCCATAAAATTATATAGTTTATCATATGACTACCTACTACCTAAATATTTACATATACCATTTTTTTTAGTTTTTAATTAAAGTTTGTGTTTTGTTAATACTTTTAAATATTTGACACCAATTTATTTTTAGTGTAGAGTTTTATTTGTTGTATCTTCTAACTCAGTTTCATTTTAAAGATGTTTTAAATTTGTATGTAATTATTTTCATTGTAAATAATTGTGCACTTTTAAATAATAAAAATACGTAAAATAAATTGAATGCGCATTATTAAATTAACAATAAGAGGAATTATTGTATAATTCAAATTAATAAAACACACTATATTGAAATTCTTAAATTGTAAATTGATATCGTCCTTGTCATTGTGGGTGTCTTATCTGTTTATATAAAAACTAACCGTTTCCCGCGACTTCGTTCGCGTTTATTGTTAATGTACAAAACACTGAAATTATTTAACACGTGATTGGCCTCTCAGGGATGTCACACAATTTGAGAGTAAGAAAAAAATTAGAGAAAAACTTTCAAAATGCTGAAAAAATTGAGTGAGTACAAAACAAACTTTTTTTTCAAAAATTCGAAAAATATAATCGAAAAATGAGTTATAAATAAGAAAAAAAATTAAAGATCAATTTTTTTTTAAATTTTGAATTCAAGCATTAATTTAAAGAGAGGCATTATAAAGATTCATTCTATTGGTGTTACATAAAGTCATATCTCTTTTATATATATAGAAGAAGATAGAAGATACATAGATAGATAGAAGATAGAAAAAGCTAGATAGAAAGATAGAGGAAAATAGATTCCTATAGTTATAGATAGGACAATACTACTTTTTCCTTTTAACATTAAATTGTGCAACAATCAAAGCTTCATAATTGAAAAATTGTTACTATCTTTCAATAATTTCAAAAAAAATACAAAAAAAACGAATTTATTCTATAGTTTTCTTAACACAATCTTATATATAAACATCGTTATTAAACAAAAACAATAACAGTTTATTTACATTACAAAAATGGTCCCCAACCAACATACATTTGGCACAAATTGTCAATACTCATAGCTTCTTGAATAAGATTATTAGTTTGACCCTCCACGGATAAAGGAATCGTATGAGATGATTTACATTTAGTTTTTACAATACCTTTTAAACGTTGTTCAATATTACCAATATGCTCTACAGCCTGTTAAAATAAAATTAAGCAAGTTCATTGTGCGAATTATAAAATAAACAAACCTGTAAATTCTGTTCTTCTGTCACTGATGTACCAGCAGTGAGAATAATCTTCTTCGACCATGAAACTAAAGGGTCATAAACGAATGGAGTAACAATGGACATAAGCGTATTAATATGTGTACGAAGAACTTTCAATGTACAAGCACATGATTTTCGGTATATGCCTTCAACACCTAAACGGGCCCATAGCGTCTACCATATTATGTGTTAATCGGAAAGGCACACGTTCAGGCCATTCAAATGATTCACCTATAATCCCAATCAGTTAGTCACAAATTCAAACCGCAAATTGACATACCTTTATTAAAAAGACAATTAAAATCTACATGAATGGTATCCCCGTTCGTTGAATCGAATAATATATTTTCTCCATGTCGATCACCTAAACCCAAAATATAGCCAACCATAGATATAACTGCAGTCGTATGTATATATGCCGTACGTGCACTCAACCAGCTCTAAAATTAAAAAAAAAATTATCAACAAATACAATAAGAAAAAAACCAAATCACCTGAGCATCTGGAAAAGTCCTTCTAAACCATTCACTAAAAACAGGTGGATGTCGAGGTAAAAGAACTTTGGTAAATACATCCCTTTTCTTGCTCAAAGGATCGTGTCGATTGCAACAAATTCCTTTAAGTTCACGAGGTTTCATTTCTTTGCCTATAAATATATTTTATTATATTAAACTTACTTATGATAAAATAAATATCTACCGATTTGTTTTAATAATTTCACCAAGACCGGCCTTAAACAAACTAGATTAGGAACCCATTCGATTAATCCGCACTCTTCGTTTAATGGGACAACAGAGTATAAACGAATATGTAAACGTCGCTGTCTTGATTCAGGATCTCGAGATAATAATTGATTTACAATATCATTGAACTCCATTAGTCGAAAATCTCTACGTAGATCATCTTTGGGTTTTAACATTTGAACGTATCTAAAATCATTGTAGTACAGTTTTCCTGCATCATAATTTACGAAACCCATCAATTAATATTTTACAGTAGTTTTTAAATCCAATAACTGCTTACTTGTTTCCATCTGATCCTCTAAATGTAATTTTCCGAGGATGTTGAAGACTTTGAAGTACCACAATTTCATCTTCAATGCCACTAATGTAAACATAATGATTAGGAAACGGATTATGTTGTATATTTTGGAAATCGGGATTTGGTAAGATAAGTTTTCTTAGCATTTGAATCGGAATCATAATTTCACTGAAATCTTCTTTTTCTAAAATTCTAAAATAACCGTTTAATTAAAATCGAATGTTATTTTACATGTAACTTTTTACCTTGGTAGTGTACGTACAAGTTGTGAAACTCTAACAATTTGAGTGTTATCTGGCATGTCCTTGTTGCAAAGTTCTATCAGCTTTTCGGCCAGTTTAGTAAAATCTCCAATTAACTTAATCATATTTGTCGTCTTCAAACGAGCATCGTTCAGTATTTCGTCGCATCTTTTACTACGAAGTGTAGATTGAGATTTCATTACAGAAATTAGCATCCACAAAGTTTGTTGCGGGTATTTTAATATGAGCTTAACGATTATACTTTTTAATTCAATATACACCTACAAAACAAAATGTAAATCATATTCCACACCTTTACCCAATTGGGTATAAAAAACGTACTTGTTTCTGGGGATGGCAAATGCGTGAAACAATTTGTGAAAATGCAGTTAAAAATATATAAGGAGGTAGTCGATCCAGATATGAGTCAATTATTTTTGTCATTTGAAATAACGTATTTTCTTTATCCGTTTTCTCTTTGCTTCCTAACTTACAATTAAACACACTCGTCCCGTAATCAAACCAAATACTAAGCATACGTGGCATTGATTGATAAACATATTTGCTACCAAACAACAATGATCGACCAAAGTAGTTAATCATTAAAACTTTCATACTACTTTCGTCTTTTCGCTTATCTTCATCTGATACATTTTGATAGAGTCGATCGTAATATTGAGCTAAACAAACCTAGAAACATATGTAATTATTTTAAATACTAGATCAGCATTTTTAAAATAAATACCAAACTCTTTTCCCACTGATTATAAACGTCAATTGCATCTTTGTAATGCTGTTTATTAACATCGGCACCCACATTTGATATTGAATCATTGTAAGATGCAATCATAAGCTTTGCCTTTGCTGATAATTTTCTGCAAAAAAGAATTGTAATTTTTAAACTGTTACTTAAAGTACATAGATAGTTGATCGATAACAAGTACACACTTAATTTCAGTATCCAAGTTATCCTTTACTGCAGATGTGGAAGGCTGAGAATTTGCTGAAAGAACTTCAATTCCGCGATGCAAAATACGTAATGCTTGCTCGTGTTCTTCTCTCAACCAACAAAGTTTTGCTTTTTCTAAAAACAGACGTGGGGGTGCATACTCTTCGGCTTTTAAGGTATAAGTGAAAGCTTGCTGATGAACCTAAAAAAATAATTTCATATTTTTTTTCATTGAACACATTTCTTTGTGTAACTTACTCCAGCTCTTCTAGCAACTTTTGCACTATTCAGCCACAAATCACCAAGCAATTTATGTGATATTCGTGGTGGGCGGCGCAATACTTTAGATTGTAGTCGTTCTATGGCAACTCTTCTTAAATTTAAAATGGGTTCTTGAATTCTTACTGATTCTTCCACCACCTTAAATAAACATTAGATAATCAGATCCAATTTTCTTAACAGTAGAATTAAAAATTGCATTAAAAAAATAATTATAATCAATTAGGGAAAGATGGGGTAACCCCGGACACTAGAAAGAATTAGAAATAAAAATATAAATAAATTTAATTATTTTTTATGATTTAAAATGAAAGTAGGGACTTTTAAGTTTATACTAATTAAAAATATGTAATGATATACAGTCAACTCGCGTTATAACGAATTTTAAGGGACCCACAAAAAAGTTCGTTATATCGAAAGTTCGTTATATCGAAATTCATAAATTTACAAACTTTTACAAATTTCTTTAGAGATATAGAATAAATCAATCCATTACACCACAAATTCGTTGTCGCTTAATAAAATAACCAATATAACGCATAAATGTAAAAAAAAATTAATAAAACAATAGAAAACAACAATAAAAAAAATCAATAGAAATAATAGAAATAGAAACACGTATAATCTAAAAAAAATTCGTAATTTTAGTTTGTATGCAGATGACTGTGCGTGTCCGTTTAATTGCGTTCTCCAGATTTAAGATACTTGAGAATACACTGTCATCAAGGTCATGGCTTTACAAGTAATTGATAATTGATAGTGTTGAGTCTGCATTGCTTTAAGATAAAAAAATCAAAAATTGTGTAGAAACACATTATGTAAATTATATAACATACCTACAGTACTTACTTTTTTAACAAAAATTATTAGACTTTGGTCAAGAAAACTTCGTTATATCGAGGGGACCAAAACCCATTAAAATTTTCGTTATAAAGCGAGATTTTCAAGGGACCGGCGGTTTCTTTCTTTATATCGAGATTTTCGTTATATCGAACTTCGTTATAACGCGAGTTGACTATATTTGTTTTTTTAGGAAATATGGCCAATCCAATTTGACCTTATTTTTTGGCAATACAAAAAGTGGCGGGTAGCTCCGGATTAGTACTTATTGATGGCCCAATCGTTTTTTTGCCTTATAAACATCACAAAAATAATTAATATTTAAACAATTTTTATGTGCCCAGTCTTTGCACTCATAACATTGAATTCAGTCTTCATCAAAAGTTTCTTTGCATATGATGCATTCGGTTTCTTTCTTCCGGTTTTTTTGGGAAAAATTTTGAATATTTTTGTGTTTTCAATATTTTTAGCAATTTTTTGTTTTTTTTTGCTTTAATTTACGTTTTTAGTTTTCCGCTTTTCCTGTAAATTTTGTTTAAATGGAGATGTTAAAATACCGCTCCTATGGGTTTTTTGAGCTCCGTTGCTAAATGTTTTTTTGATGCATCAGGAAATCGTAACAGTTGTTTTAATAAATGTGCTGTGCTGATTGAAGGCACCGGGTCAGTATAGATGTTGACCACCGTTGCGATTCGTACTAGATGTGAAAAGTACACAAAGTTGGCTAAAGTACCGTAATTTAACCACTGTTTATTATCACAGTAAATAATAAAGCACCGACAAGTTATTTATTTCAACTGTAGTATAGAGTAACTTTTGAAAAAGATTATTAATTAAGCTAAAATAATGTCCGGCGATACCCGACATTTTAGTGTCCGGGGGTACCGGATTCTCAATATTCAACATTTTTATTCAGAGCTCCTAAGATGTAGTAGAAATATTTCAAATACTATTACAAAGTTTAAATATAATACATTTTCTTCAACTTAAAAAAAATAAGTAATCACACTTACGTTTTCTAGTTGATAACTTGAAATGAAATCTGACGAGCGCGATGAAAAATTTTTATATTTTACAAACTACTCCTTAAATTGTAACAGACTCGGTGTTTACGTGACAACTAAATTGCATATGTTTTTACTCTAAACGACGCCTGTTTTAAAGAAAATTTTACCAATGCAACGTGATTAGGTTCTTGGATATTCTTATGTCCGCGGTTACCCGGTGTCCGGGGCTACCCCACTTTCCCCTACTTATAAATACAACTATGTTAAAAAAATCTGTTTAGGATGAGGACTAACATGTGGATTTACCTTCAATCGCAGTTGCCATTGTTTGATTAATTGTTTCATGGAGAGTTTAAAGTTTTTATCAGAAGAAAAAGACTCATAAAGTTCCATAATTTGTTCTACTTCAGTGAGTGCATGTAATCTTGCAATATAACAATAACCGTGATGGTAAGCGCCTTCTTGTAGACTAGCAGCTCCTAATGATTCCACTTGTGCAATACGTAGGGCTTCTAAGGGTTCAAAACACCTTATAGCCCCATCTGAAATTACCAAATATTTCATTAAGTTCTCAAATTATTAAAATAAGAAATTTAAACTGAAATGATAAAATTACCGTTTATATGTAACATAAATCTTGCAATTTGTACACTCCAACTATTATTATTTTCTAATTCTGGTTTCTTCAGCAACTGGTCTAAATCATCATAACGTCCTAAACGCCATAAAGGTTCAACTTGCATTTCCGTTAGAAGATTATTAAATGCTGGCTGTTGTTCTATAGCACCTTGAACGAAATGTAGAGCAGTATTTACATTATCCAAATCTAAATAGCATTGGATTAGACCCTAAAAAGATTTCATTAATGTGAATCGTTAATATATAAATATTTTTACTTGAATGTGATGCAGTTTTAAAGGTGGCTGTATCCTTTCATAACAAGCAGCAGCATCTGCTAGCTTTCCAGAAACCTCTAAAGCTAAAATTCGTTGTTCCAATGATGGTTCTGTATCTTGCACCGCAATAACTCCAGCAACCCCATCAGATTCATCTAATTGGGCGTACAACTAAAAATTTGCACTTTAATTTAATACAAATAATATACTTTAACATATACAAACTTCTGTTAAGAAATCAAATTGATTTCTAAGATCGTTAGGATTTTCCCTTATGTGTTCTTCAATATACATTAAAGATCTTGCATATTCACCACATTGATAATTAAAACGAGCAAGTGCTAACTTTGAAAACAATGCAAAAAAATTCTAAAAATAAACATAAAAAATAATGATCATGAATTGGTATAAAACAGATTTACTTTAATTATTTGAAATTCACGATCTGCATATGCTGAGGCTTGTTTAAGCCATAACCATTCTCTGATCCATCTATCTAAAAAGTCCAATAAAACAAATATGACTTTTGTATGTTGATTTTCCTGCACTTCCTCCAAATTAGGGGATTCAGATGAAGGCGAGTATGACAATGATATTTGTTTAATCTAAAAATAAAAGTATTGTAATTAAATTATATTAAATACTATATTCAAACTGTAAGATGGAGCAGATTATCATCATTTTATGACAAAAATAGTCTCTGTACACAAAAAGAGAAGGTCTTGAATTTTCTAATTAATCTTTACACAAAAACTGTTACGGTTCTATATTAAGTAATTTATAAATTGTAGCCCTTACCTTTAAGTCAAAACAAATTATTTATAAATCTTACACCAATTATATAGATTATGAATAAAAATCAATTGGACAATTCAAGACCTTCCCTTGTAAGTACAACTGGACATATAGTATATAATTTTAAAATGTGCAATGGGAATTTCATATCGGTTTAGTAATAAATGGATCTATTCTAGGGTTCTATAAGTACTTTTTCCTTAATTTCTAATTATGGTTTTTGGAATAGGCTATTTATATTATAATTTTCCAATTCAACCAATGTTTGTAATGCAGGAATAAACTTTATAATAAAATTAAATTGAAGCTAAGTAAGCACATAGTGAGTAATAAAAACATACTTATATAATAATACTTATATAATAAGCTTTTAAAAATAAGAATAAATTAGAACACCTACGTTTAAATTAAGTGGTGTAACTTTTTTCGTATTCAAAGATTCAATAACCGCATTAAATTCTTTAAATATTTCCTGCTGGCATTCATGATTTCCATCTAATAAGGCATGCAACAGAATATGTGGTAAAAAAGTCATTAAAGTTCTATGATCCTGCCTTAAACTTGGAAAGCAAACTTGAAGCAAACATCGTTTATTAGGTTTAATAACTAATATCATATTGCAAGTCCAACTAAAACAAAAACAATATGAAAAAAACTTAAAAAACTTAACTGAATGTACTTTACTTGTGAATCCAATTTTGAAACGTCGTTCCAAATTTTGATCCATAAATTGGAGATACTGGAATGCTCTCGATCGATTGAACCATTGTATAACAAGACGACAATAAAGGTAGCATCAGTTCCTTCTGTGCGTCAGGAAGTTTTGCCCAGATATGGTGTTTAGGACTATTCGCCTCCGGAGATATTGCTTGTGTTTTCAAAATTTCTTGTATCGCCAAAGCAAAACGATCCATATTCTAAAAATAAATCTATGTAGTCGAATTGAATATAATAAGTGTAAACAAATACTTGTGTATTTTTTTCAACTTGGAGAGCGCGTGTTAATTCATTCAAAGCATTAATAATAAAATCATCTTCTGTGATGAAAAATGTAAACGATTTAGCTTCTTGTACATGCCTAAAAGTTATTTATAAAATAGAAAAAAGATATGTATGTATAAATTTACCGTCTTGGAAAATGACTCGGTTCAATGGCTCCAAGCTCACCAATACATTCAGCGCAAGCCAGTTTCACTAATCGTTCTTTATGTCGACAACACACCATCAAAGCATCGACTAATTTTACAATAACAGGATCAATTCCATTATATCCCAGGATGATTTCATCTAATTCTTCCCTGTGCTTTCTCAATAATTTTTTCATATAGTCTAAACCATGATACTGAATATATACATTTTCATTATTGAGATACTTTAGATAAAATTTTATCTGTTTTTTAAATGGTAACTTTTCTATTACTTCCATATGTTTTTTAAGAACTCTACCAACAGAACTCTCATTGTACCAATCGACCGCAAAAAATAAATCAGGAATATACTCTTTCACGTGCATTTCGTTTTCCACTACCAAATAGGTAAAGATACGATGCACGGCTCCATGAAGGAATCGTAAGGGTCCCAAAGATATAAAAATCGACGCTAATTGTGGACTCAATGCATCGATATCACAACTTCTTACAAAAGCTTCCCAAACTGCACTGGTGGATGTAGTATAAGGTGGACAATTCAAAGCAGTTTTCAATGTTGCAAATATTTTAAATCGTAAAGGAGTGACATATTTAGCACCCATAAATTGTAAGAGTTCTGCTAAACTTAACAAAACTGTGTTCTTTTCCTTTGGACGCGATACTAATTTCATATCAAAATAAACCAAAACTCCTAAAAGCTTTGATTGCAAATAATCAGGAATTTGCTTCTCCGAAATCATATTTATTTCATCTCCTGCTAGTATTTTTAAACCTGCTAAAACTCGATCTCGTTTTTCATGAAAATGTAAAAGTAATTCATTCAGAATTACATAAGAATCCTTTTTGCTCAAAGCCTGTGCACTGGTTTCCATAAAACCTTCAACATAATTTATCGCTCTTTTAAAAATATCTTCGGGTTTATGTAAGAACAAATATAGAAAAATATATGCATATTTATTTTTTACTAAATTTGATAAAGTTATTTGAGAGAGCGAAGCTAATTCTTGTAATAGTTCTCCTACTTTCGGTTGATTTGGAACCATTGAAATTAGAATCGGAAGCAAATATCTACTTTCTTTGGTAACAAAATCTGTTGGTCCATAATATCCAAGAATTAAAGAGATTTGTTCCAAAGATGTTGTAAGATTGTAATTGATTAAAGCTTGGTTGATGACACATAGTTTTATTATAGTTTCGCTAAGTTGTTTTTTATTTTGAGAATAAATTAAAGTTGTGCTAGTTGTTTGTTCTTTAGCCATGTCAATAAAAATATTAGCGGCCATTATTGAGTACTTCGATGTTGGAATCATTATAAAATACAATAAAATATGTGCTATGTATAATATAATATCTTCATTTTTCAAAGAAGATACCGACTTTAAAGTTTCTAACAGTGTTAATTGGTAATCAAAGTTTGATTCCTTTAAAGAACTCTTAGTAAATATTTCTAATTGTTGGAAGCAAATCTTTAAAGTTTTTTCTTTTTGACACTAAAATAATAAACTTATATTATCTATTTTACTTTAATATTAAGAACGAACTTACTTCAAGACTTCGCAAAATGTAGAATAGTTCATGAGCAAATTGCATGCGCACTTTTTGATCAAATCCATCACTTGCGTAAGTCATCCACATTTTAATGGTTTCAGTTTTGTAAAACGAATTAAGACACGTGAAAGGCGTTAAAGTTTTCATCATAGCAATTCTTATTTGATTATTTTTATGAGAAAATAAAGGCAACATTTCTGAAAAAACTGTTTGTAGTTGCGGTTCGACAAAACGTTCAACATATTTGTATTCATAGTTCAATCGTATTTTATTAGAGTCTTCAGTTTGTTCCAATTCATTTGATTTACCATCCATATGATAATATCTAGTTTTACCAAACCTATTATAAAAGAATTTTTTTGAAATAGTTTTTGTTTTACGATCGTACGAAACAAAAAATGTAGTACATCCTGATAGTACTTTATGCAGAATGTCTGATAATTCTTCGATAGCTGCAACAACTAAAACCTCATCCGATTGTATTTTTAATGCTTCAAAAATCACTTCTTCTATCCACGTAGTGGTATTCTTACAAAACGAAGGGTACTGCAGTAAGTCAATAAACGCCTTAAAAAAACGATTCAAAACCTTCAATTTCAAAAAATATTTACATATTACCTCAGTTTTAACTGGTTTATTTTTCATCATATAGTCTAAAACAGTCATATAATTCATGGCGAAAAATTTTTTATCTGCAGATTCTGCATGTATAAATTCTATATCGCAATAACAAAAGTTATATAAATATTTAACACATATCTCCAGATCATAATTTTGCTTTGCTAAATAAGAATGAAATCTTTGTATTATTTCGCTACACTGAGGATCGTTCCATTTTTCACTGCGATCCAAATTTGCATTATCTTTTAAAATTGGATAAGTAAGCAAATCCAATACTAGCCTACCATCTACATTACTAGATAATGCACCCATATGTCCCAACATTTTAGGCAAGTAGTGATTATCATCATTTTGGAATCCAAAATTTCTTATTTGATCAAATACGTCTTTAAATGTACGCATATCTTCATAAAATGATAGTTTATTGTATATCGTCCAGTGAAAACCACATTGAATTTTAGTTTTTACGTAAAAAAACATTTCGTTAATGGTTGCAATCAAATCAAGATTTTGTTTATAAGTTCGATCATATTCGGGAAGAATTATTTGTAATTGTTTATATATATGACTATACGATGGGACTCGAATAAGACAAGTTACTTTAATAGTCTCACTTCCTTCTAGAATTTCATCAATCATGTTTTTTGCTATAATATGTAATGCATTAGTATCTCCATTTCTTAAAATTGTATATAAGTTTTTGTAAACAAATTCTGCTGATAAATACTTTGAACAATAATTTCTCAAATCCTTCTCGATATTTTGCTTGTATAAAAAAAGTGCAATTTTTTCTAAATTCTCATCAAAATTTTTTGATGTAAAATTATTAGAAAAAAGTGTGATTAATATTGCATTAAATTTCTCACACAGCGAAGAAGGTGCTTCTAGATTTTTACTATACAAATTAGAAATTATCTGCTCGAAATAATTTAAAAATTCTTTAAATATTTTGTTAAATGTCATGCACACAACATGCGAGTTCAATTCATAAGTTTTTAATAAATCGAAGTATACTTCAATAACTTTCAATTTGAATTCAAGATCATATTCTTTTAAAATATAAATTAGACACTTATGTAAATCTATTGTTGTTTCATTGAAATTGTTAAATTCAAGATTTATGGATAATATTTCTTGAGCAAACAAAAGCGTTTGCTTTTGCACATAAATGCAATTTGTTTTTGAAGTTATTTTAACAGTTAATGTGCTCAAATCTAAGAGCTTTTCCAAGTTTGGACGTATATAAATATGGAATAAGTCTAACGTAACTTTTGGTTCGTATTTATGAATATTTTTAGAATCATCGTAATATTCATTTAGTTGTTCAAACGCTCTTAAATATTCGCTACTTAATATCTCATAAATGTGTGGTTGAGTAGCAAAAACATGCCTTAGTATTTGCAATTGAACTTCTGTAACAAGCTCATGAATTCTATAAAAAAATAATCATTAGCAGAAATGTAGAATGGTACAAAAATAACTTACTTAGTTAATTTCTCATCAGTTAATAAATAAAATAACCGTCCTAATAACCATCTCATAAACGTTTCATAGTAATATGATATATCTTCATTTTCTTTAATAGGCAAAGCAGGATCATGTCTGTACACAAATATACTTAAAAATTCTTGAGTTTTAATTATTTTTCTTAGTTTCTGCAAGCTGGCATCGGTATATTCCATATTTAGTAAAGCTGGTATAATGGTTTTATTGAACATTTTCCACATAGAAAATGCTGGAATCGATTCTTCAATTGAATCCATGTTAAGTTTTAATTTATAAACGGCTATAATAATTTTACATCACATTTCATTAATATTACTAATTTATTAGACACAATTTTAAACTAATAACAATCACTGGAAAAAAACAAAGATGAGCAAAACATAACCATAAACGCATAAGATTTGAAAATCGGATTTAGAGTAATAAATATAGTTAATTGGTTGGTTAAACTGATATTTAAAAACCGCTATTTTGAAATCACTTATTATTTCGCCCGTTTAATTTTGTAGATTTCAAAAGAAGTTTCTTTGAAGATCGCATTTTCTTTTTATATAATTTTTTATAATTGATATTGATTTAAAAATTCCATCTATTCACTACTTTTATAGTAATTTTTAATTCATTATTTGAAATAATTACAGTAAAACTTTCTTAAGGCAAACTACCACTGTACAATAATAAACATTCGAGATATATAAATTTCAAGTTACAGCAAAAACACAAAGTAACATTATAATCGCAAACCATTTTACACATTCCGACAATGAGAACAGCTTCCTCAATATAATTGTAAGTACAGGTTTTAAAACGTTGGCGGCTAGTGAAAACACAATTTTTGGCTTTTTCGAATTGATTCACGGTTTTTTTAAATTGTTGACAGTGTGTTTGGAAGAATTCTTAATCCTGCGGCAATCTTCTTCTTTTTCACATACTTATAAGCGCACTTTGTCCTTTAAAGACGCCGTATTCAATTTGTTTTTACAATTAGCACTCATATTCACAACCTATACAGCAGCAATCAGAATAAAGAATACGTACTTGCCATAAAATCTATGCCCGTTTGAGAATTATAGAAAGAGGCCTTTGATTGACAGAAAACCTTTATGTAATCTTTTAAACTAAGTGATTACGCATTATGTAAAATTCTCGTCAATTTTTCGACTGTAGTCGATGGAATATTAAGAACTAATTACCAGCAATTATGTAAGATTCATCATCATCAAGCAGTCCTTGTAATCCAATGTTAGATATAAACCTCCCCCAAATCTTTTTAGAAAAATATGGAGGATAACAGCGGTTAAATTTCGAAGAAAACTTCGAATAAAGAAAATTAAGCAGTATTACATCTTGTGAATGTTAATTCCAGTTATAGAAAAGCTAGAGATATAAAACAATTTTTAATATAAAATACCAAGTTGGCGAAGGTATTCCTTTAAAAATTCCAGCAAAAAAATCCACTTAAAGTTCGACTATATGTTATTTATAAGCTCGTTAATTAGACCAAATTAACATATATTTATATTTAATAAATAACTTAAAATTGTATTTTATATATTTTAATTATGTTAGTAAGTATTTGAAGCTTATAATACCATACATTGGCGTTTTAAAGTTATGCTGTGACCTGGTTAGTTATATACAACTTTATAATCCAGAAATATAATATATAAGTAAATTCTAAAATTTTTATTTCTTAAATAAAGATGATAAGCATAATATATTTACATTAACACACATCCATCGCTTCAAACAAAAATGGATAGCAATCCAATGTCTTGAGATTCAATATGGCAACTTGAAAACTTTGAGAAAATGTAGGAATACATATCAGTCTAACTTGTTGCCCATCTTCACCTAAAATAGTAATATATATAAAACCTCTTCGAAATTTACATAAACAATACCTTGACATATTTTTGTAGCAAACTTTTCTTGATTTCCTGTAAAGAAAACATGAGGACATTCTGTAATAATAAATGGATCGTTTTCAGAAAAAGGATGACATCCTAAAGTATCTGGTGCAGTAGGTGCAAGATGACTCCACTTTAAACATTGTTCCAAAGCTTCTATAGGTTCAGTAATATCAGAATATGCCAGAATACTTGATATAGGTTGACCTGAATTTCCAATAAGTCTTATTTCGTCAACTTCACAATCATAAGGATTTGAAACGCGGTTGAAAGATTTAAAATACTTTGCATTTGAAAATAAACACTGATGCATTGGTTGTTGTGGTAAGATATGATTTGATGGATCAAATTCTCCAGGCATTAAATCTACATCTAATAACTGCACAAATTCGTGTAATATTATGTCCATTAAACCGACAGAGTCTTTGGTATCACTTGGTAAAGGTGCTTGAGAAAGTAAAGATATTTGTTCTTCAGTAACTGGTGGTACAGTGCTTATACAATTGCCAACTATAATTAAACGGATGATTTTCCTGATGTCTATTGCCGTGGTAAGATAATATCCAGAAAGCCAATTTAAAAACTGCCTGAGGGGATATGTTATATTTTCAAAGTGAGCTATATCAATGCCACTTAACAATATAACAAATTTATCATCAGTAAAAATAGGTCTTTCAATTTGTGGTTGAAATCCAGAAAAACAATAATCTTCTACTTGAAATGATCCATCATCAACAGGCTTACCTAATATTGCACAGGAGACACCTGTTACAATGTTGTATAAAGAAATGTCCCCTACAATAAGAAGAATCAAGTTATAAGCAATTCTTTAAATAAAATTGAACAAACCAAGAAGAGCATATCTTTGTAACTGATCCTCGATAAATAAAGAATCAGATTTATCTGTAAAATGATTATACACCGGTTGTGGAACAAGGCTATTAGCTTCAGCCAACTGTTTCAAAATCGATGGTTTTAATTTTTGATCCTTAAATAATGTGCCAATTATGATACATTTAACATAATTATTTTCTGACAATTTATGAATATCGCAAATAGGATATTGGTCAGCCCATTTTTGTGCTATTCGAGGCATAAGAATTTCTCTCATTTTACTCAAACGAACCCTATAAATCGTGCAATATTGTTTTGAATAATCGATCATTTTTACTATAAATCGCTCCGAATGATTCTTGTAAATTGAAGAAACTCTTTTAAAAGATGTTTCACTCATTTTAATTATATTTTAATAATTAAATAATTGCAGGAATAATGTCTACACAACTTAAAAAACTAAGGTTATAATTTCTGTGTACTGCTATGGCGGGAACAGTTAGCTTAACCCAGTGGTTCGCAACCTTTTTTGACTAGGGACCACTTTGATTTTATTATTATTAGCAAGGACCACAAGTTTAAAAAGTAAACTGTATCATTCTAAAAATAAACTTTAACCGAAACGTTTAACCTAAGTAATCGTAAAATTCTAAAGTAACATTCAAAGTTTGAAATTTTTTCCGGACCATATCTTAGCTTTTGCGGACCACTGATGGTCCGCGGTCCACTGGTTGGGAACCACTGGCTTAACCCAACTTAATTTGAATTTTATTAAACTTATTGAAGTTTATTAACCTAAAGAAAACAATTTTAATTTAAAGAATCAAAAATCTCTGATTTTAAAACATTGTATTGATATTAATTTTAATGAAAGCCTGTTTCAATTATAACGACAAGTTTGAAGAAAGTGTAATAGTTGTCCGAATTTGAAATAAACGAAAAGAATTAGAATTTATTATTAAAGAAAAAGTTGTTTGGTATTTCTTTTAAATAAAAAAATAAAAAATTATTTTCTTATAAAACCAAATGGAGTATGAACTTATAGCATAATATTCCAAATTTTTTTAAACTGCCCAAGAGCGGCGAAAAGTAGTTTTAAGAGACCAAGCTAAAGGAACGCAAATACGACTTCCATAAGATTTTAACTTTAAAAGTTCAAAAATTAATAAACTAATTTAAAAAAAAAACATAATTTCTAATATTTCAAAATTTGTAGTTATTTAAACATTAGAATGTATAGTAGAATTTATTTGAATAAAAATAAAAATGAGTAACGCTGTATTTTGAATCTACTCAAATTTTGGAAGCTATACTTTCAAATAGAGTTGTCCACAAAAGCAATATCAATTTGATGCTAGTAAAATAATTATTTATTGGTTCCATAATATTTCAAAGATGGGATAAAATGAACGGCTATATATCGCTAATAGTCAGTTGTATGGGAAATAATATAAACTGCACATTTGGTAGGTATAATTATTAATTAACTGTTATTTACGTATTTGCAAAAAACCGTTTTTTAAGATTTTCTTCATAGCTAAAAAATTTTAGCAACATACCCATCGAAGAAGATTTTTCTCATATTGCGTAAAATAGTATTACGATGACATACACAAAAATGTTGTTACCGTTCAATAGTCTTCAAAACTGTTATGCCTATAGGTATTGAATATGCTACATTAAAAACACAATATTATTTAAAAATAATATAATTCAGAGTGAAATTTTAGAAAGTTGTAATTAAAAATCAAATATTAAGCAATAACTTTTTTAAATGTACTCAAATTAATTTTATTTTCTTTTTGGCTTTCTCTTTCAAAAGTTTCTTTATAACATTCAATTTATAACAACAATTCAACGAAGAGGGGTACCATTGAGTTTACATTAGTTCCCCTTCTTTCTTATCTCTTTCTTGAAGTAGTTGAATCCTCAGTAGTTTACTGAATCAGAAAACAATGCCAGCAAATTCAATTCACACTGAAGATCTTCTCAACAATAACGATTTTGGAAAAGATGCAAATTTTCCATACAAAATAACAAGCCTACCTCCAGAAATAAATAAGAAAATACTTTCAGATTTTACTGGTAAGATTTTTAACTCGTTTTAAACAAAATTGAATAAACTATCGAATACAATAAATATTCCGTTGTCTTTATTTAGCATTCTTTCAAGATATCAAAAGAGTAATTGTTTTCTTTATGGAGTTTTTTAATAGAAATTTACGAAAATATTTTTTGCTAATTTGAAATTCAAGGCTATAAAATCTAATTAATATTAGGTAATAGCTTATTAAATATTTTTTGTTGTCTGCTTTGTTAAAATAATAACTCTATATTTTTTTCCAACATACTATATCGTTTTGCTGATAATACAGTATTAAATAGGACAATGTAGAATTAATGTTTTTAAAATAAATTCTCACATTAAATTTTTATAGGAGAACGAACGGAATTTGTACAAGTTGGTCCAGAGAAGTACCTCTTTCCCAGTGGCTATAGAAAAGAAGCCGAAAATTATTACAATTTTCAAGTAAGACCTGACGATGTTTGGATTACCACATTTCCAAGATCGGGTAAAATAACAATTATTTTTAAATAGGCAACATATTTATTTTTTTTACATTTAGGAACAACTTGGACTCAAGAAATGGTATGGTTGATAGCAAATGATTACGATTACGACGCAGCATCCAAAATTCCTCTTACTGAAAGATTCCCATTCTTAGAGTAAGGGTTATCAATCTAAGTCTTAAAATAACTATTAATTGTTTCCTTATGTTTATAGATTTAGTATATTTATACATCCTGAAACAAAATCTGAATTCTTAAAAGATAACAGTTATTCCGAAGAGCGACTACGTATGATCGAAGAAGTTTCAGCACCAGCATGGAAATCTTTATCAAACAAACAAGAAGGACGGTTTGTTAAAACGCATCTGCCAATTAGCTTACTTCCTCCTAATTTACTTACTTCTGGTTGTAAAGTAAGTTACTATAATTGAAATAAAAACGCATATCTAATTCAAGTTAATCAATTTATTATAGGTAATTTATGTAGCAAGAAATCCAAAAGACGTTGCAGTATCTTATTACCACTTAAGCAGATTAATTCGAACCCAGGGATTCTACAAAGACTTTCCTACTTTTTGGGACAACTTTGAAAATAATTTAGGTAATTTATTTTGTATGTATTTAAAATCACAATAACTGATAGTAAAATGTTAGTTGCTTGGGCTCCTTATTGGGCACATTTGGAAGAGGGCTGGAAAAATCGCCATTCAGAAAATCTACTATTTGTGTTTTATGAACAATTAAATAAGGTATGTATTGTATGATTTTTGTAATTATTTATTCTAAATAGATTATTTTAGAATTTAAGAATAAGCATCGAAAAAGTTGCGAACTTCCTTGGAAAGTCAATAACTGAAGCGCAATTAAATCGTTTGGAGAATCATTTGAAAATTGAGAATTTTAGAAAGAATAATTCGGTTAATTTTGATGCGCTCAAGTATTTAAATATTTTAAATAACGGAGAACAAGGATTTGTACGCAAAGGGAAAAATGGTGGTTGGAAAGACGATTTTTCTCCAGAATTAGAAAAAAGAGCGAATCGATGGATTACAGAAAATTTGAAGAAGACAGACTTAAGGTTTCCTTTGTAATAAAATTCCTATATTTCCTTTAACGTAGATTTAGAAAAACCTATTATTTTTAAAGAGAAAGGAATTTAATAATATCATAGTCAAATATAATTATATTAAGAATACAAAACTATTAACAATTTATTATAGCTGCTACAATTTTATACTAATATCGCTTGGCACTGTAGTATTTCATGTATATATAACTGTTTGTAAAAATTGAGATATACATATGGCAGTTACAGGTAAGAAATATTAGATTTACTTAAGTTATTTTGTACTAAATATATTCCAGTTTCCTAATCATCTTAATTCTACAACAGCTTTTTTTTTGGTGTTGAAAGCTAACGCTATTACATATTACGAACAGATAAATTTTGATCAAATTTTCAAATTACATTTATATCTGCTGATTCCAACTTGGAACACACTGCATAATCCGTTAAAAAATGCGACAAAACTGCGTTAAAAAAAAGTAAATTCATTATTTGTTTACATCCCCATCAAAGTATGTATGTATTTCAATTATAAATTTACAATTTTTGTGTCTACAAATACGTGGCCAAATAAATAATCATTGGAACAAGTCTGATAATTATTGTAACATAAAATGGCTATCAATATTGAGTACATATTTACTAAATATATTTCTGCAGCAATAAGAAAAAAATATCAACAGTGTGATTTTTAAAACTTTAGATTATTTTAGAAAAACAGTCGAGTAAATTGACTAAATATTAAATTACAATATTTTATTTAATTTAATAACAACTTAAAAATGTGAAAACAAAAATTGTACGGTGTTTATATATGATTTCAAAACGGAGCCCTTGCGTAATTATAAAATATATAAAACAATTCTTGTTGGAATAAAACCCACCGTAATTGAAATATAAACATAAATAAAACGAAATAAAAATTATAAAAAATACAACCATCCGCCATTAACTCTAGAAAAAATTTAAAAATTACTTATTTTCCCCTAATTAATCATATTTTACAAAAATATTTTTAAATATATAAATCAAATAAAATTTACCCTTTATACATAAAGAACGTTATTTTAATATTGCAATTTTGTAAATTTAAAAGGAAAGCCCAAGTGTTTCCGATTGAGTGTCAGAGCAGAAAAGAAGTGATGGGGGCAATTTTTAAAAAAAGTTTCTATTGTGAACTATTTCTAAATTCATTCGTTTGCAAGACTTATAGCAAAATCAAAATTGAGGCCATAGTTTGGGAACAGCAGGTTTTTTGACCTGTAAAAATTGAAGTTTTGCAATTTATCCATAGCTGACCGTTATGATGTGTCTCTTTCAAAAACATCTTTGATTAATTGTCCCCAACCACCTCTTTTCGGTTTTGATATATATTCAAAAACACCCTGTATTATTTACATAAATAATATAAACATCAATCTGTAGACAATGTGTTTTAAAATTCCTTTTGTATGTTTTACAGTAGATGTTATAAAAATTATCTTTTCATATAAGTTAGTGGTCTTTCAAATTTTGTAAACACATTGTATGTTAAAGCTTCATTAAAATCAATTAATTATTGCTCTAGACTTTATACAAACATATCACCATTCATTGTATTATAAAAATCTTAAATTTGCTTAATATATAAATCTCTTTTGCAATTGTATTAAACAAGTGCAATTAATATAGAAATTTGTATATGTACTAATTATTTTGAGCGAAGATTAAACTTAAAAATTAGTAAAAAAAGAGCTGCGTATGAGATTATCACAAAGAATTAGGCATTTTGTAAAAAAATATTTTTTGCGAAAATTATCTATAAAAAACCAGTCAGTTTTCTAATACTGCAGTTTATGCAACATTCAGTCGTTATTTTATTATAGAGGGTTAGTAAAAACGTGTAAAAGTCTTCATTAATATTGGCATATCTTTCAAGTTAAAGCTTTGGTATCATATCTATTCGAGAGAAAATTAACATCTTACAATGTCTTCAACAACACCAAGTGCTTCTAATTCTCTTAATAATTTATTTAAGTATCCAGGATCTGGATATCCGTGTCCTGAATTACTAGGACCAATTTCTGTTTTATGAGGCAAGTTCCAAGCTACTACATCTTCAGAACCTGTGGTGTGTGAACGACTTACCGTAAATACCAGTCGCCTTTGCCATGCAATATTTAATAAACGTAGTGTTCTTCGACCTTTTGTGCTATCTGGTAAATAAGAAATTCGTGGAAATCCAACAGCGTAATATTCTCGACCTGGATTTGGATGCTCGGTAGTTTGAATACCAGACTGAATGCTAGAAAAATATATTAATTACAATTACATGTTTAATATAATACAACTCTGGTCAACCAGCAACTTAGGATGGTAAATTTTGCAACCCGTTTATATTATAAATATAAATTTTCATAAATATTTCAGTTTTCAAAGTAAAAGAAAAACAAAACAATATTGCATGCAAATGTAAGAATTAATTGAGAATAAATCCAGCAATTTGATGTATTATTTTTTTATGAAAAACATTCCAATTAATGCGAGAGACGAAGAGAGTTCGCATCACTAACGTGAACAATAGTCACTTTGGCTGACCAGACCTGCAGTAAATAAAGCTTACTTATAAATAATCTGAATTGTTCGATAATTTGGGTAACCTGGAAGACTTCTATCAATAATACACCACTCCATGGATCCAGGTGGTTGATTTCCATGTTTTTCACCATAAATACAACCACAAACCACACACTGTACATGCAATTTGGATCCTGTTGCCTGCTGATGCTTTAAAACATAATTAACACAGTCTAAATGAAGAACATGATTACATGGTAAAGCAACAACAACTCTTGACGGTTTTAATTGATCTCTACAGGACGGACAAGGCTGCCTTGGAGCCCATTCATTAGGTTGTGATACTCTTACATACTTAGAAATTATTGCACTTGCAGCATCAATTCCTAAAATTAAAGAAATTTCAATTTCAATTTACGTAAAAAAATTACTACCTCTCGTTCGCAATAAGTGAGTTATTAAACCAATTTAAAAATTTCAATAAAAGAGTTATTACAAGTTCAATGCCGATTGGCTGCTTAAATTTACTCCGGATTAGACAGAGCGAAATTCAACGACACATGTTTAATATATATTCTGATACAATCACACATTAATTAAGTAACAAATGTAAACTGACATATTTGCCAACAATTTAAAGTTGATTCTGCATTCTTTTGGCAGGGTTAATAGCATCTGTAATACAATTCATACTAATTGTAGGCGTAAATAACAGTTCTCTATAAAGTTTTTCTTTAGATAAGTGTTTCAATTTGTAGTTGTTGTTATTTAAATTAAGTTTAGATATTATCTAATAAGCCAAACACTTTAAAGAATTGTTGAACGAGAAATGTGATTGTATCTAGTCTAATACAAAAATCAAATAAAAATGTAATTTTTGCAAAACAATTTAATTATAATGAAGGTTTCTAAGTCTCGCAGGTGATTACAGATGTAGTGTGGTATGAAGTATATTTTAATAGTTAAATTGTTAACATAAAATTGGTTGAATGAATTTCAATAAAAATTGAAATGGTTCACTTATTGCTAACTACAGAAAGCATATTACAAAGTAATTACCAACTATTGAAGGTAAGTCTTCAGCTTCAACTACTCCATCGTCACTACTTGCACTACAATTTAATAAATCAGTAGTAGAAGCAGTAGCTTGGCTCTCATGACTTTCTTGACTCAAATAAGTCGAGACTGTATCCAAACTTGGACGTCTTCCTGACTTTGTACTACTGCTATCGGCATCTAATAGAGACTCTTTATGAGTTCTGTTATCATCATCTTGAGCTTGAATATTTCCACAGGTTTTGTGGCCTACAATAAAATTTTTCTCATATAAACACAAATCTATTATAAAATAAACATACCAAAAATATTTAAATTATGTAAAATAGCTCGTGCAAGATTTGTTGTTGAAGTTTCATTATTCCTAATTTTGTTGCTATTCTTTTTCTTGGTATTCACTTGTTTCTTTGTAGTAGAATCAGTACAACTTATAATGGCATTATTTATATTTTTTGTCGTAGAATTAGATTGGTCAATGTTTCTACACGATTTACGAATATCAGATGTTCTTCGTCCTGTAAAGCACTATTTGATATAATTCACATTTGTATTTAGACAATAATATGACCTGTTACAACAGCCATTTCTTCTAATCTTATTTTAACAAGAGGGTATGGAGCTTGTTTCACTCTTCTTATGTTACGTAATCTTCCGTTAGTCAACCATTTTAATGTTAAATTACTAAAGTTAATTATATATGGAAAACCAAGATGTGTTTCACTCATATCTATTGTTTGATCTCCCTAAATATGATTAAAAATATTATTAAAGTTAGTTTTATTTATATTATTTACCTTGGCCCATGCTTCTTCAATAAGACACTGAATGTCCATATCAAACACTTGCCATTCAGCTCCATGATCAACTGCACATTCCCATTTGGCCCCTTTTCCAGCAGGTGATGTAGGGGGATAACACTTGCGACGTACACGAACAACAATATCTATAAAATTATAAATGTAAAAATAAGTTAAAAAATATTACATATACCTACCAGAATCTTCTAATTCTTGTGTTAAACTTCTAAGGTTAACATAAAAATTTAAAAGACTAGGATCGGCATCAGATAATATAACTCTTGTTAATTGTTTAGCATTAGCTCGTTCCAAATGTTGAGTGACTGCTGGACTGTACGGTTTCCAATATCCATTTCTGTTTTCCCATTCCCATACAACGACAGCGTGTCCAGACATTTTAATAGAAAATAATACGCATAATCATCTTTTTTTAACTTTAATTTCTAAGGATTCCATTTTATGATTATTTGAAGTAATCCACTTTTTAAACTATTCGCCGGTAGTCTTTCACTTTATTTAATTCAAAGTAATAAACTTGAATTTAAATGCAATTTAACTTACTAATTTATACTTACTAATTATCAAATCTGTTTAATAAAATCAACAAAATTAACAAGTGTTTGACCTTCCGACATACTTATAAATTTGGTGAAAACATAGCCAACATTCAAACCTCAAAATCTTAAAAAGTAGATGGTATAGTTGTCAAAACGTTTGTTTGTATTTTAATAATAATTATAAGTAGTAGATTGCGAACTATAAATAAATATGGTAAAAGAAAATACATCTGGGTCTTCTCGGGAGAGTACAATAAAGAAGAGAAGGAAAACTGGAACATCTATTGAAACTGATGCAGAAGTTGATATTTATAAGGTTAGTTGTGTTTGTTATAAATTCACATGTTTATTATTTGTATAATTATTACAGAAAGTAATTAACTTCGAAGAGAAAGAAGCACTTAAAAGAACAGCGGATACTGATGCTAAGTTATATTTTGAAATGTGTAAAAATATACAGAACATATTGGCAGAAATTTTCGAGTTAAAATCACAAAAAACCGTAGATGTAAGTATCACTTCAAATATTTATTGGACTTGAATTTGATTGTTATTTTAAATAGAATACTGGAAAGATACAAGAAAAAACTATTCAAATAGCAGCTTGCGTGGTAACATTGAAGAAGTTAAATAGATTAGAAAAAGTTAGAAGTACAACAGCACGAGAAGCACTGAATATAGAAAAACAGAAAGTAGATAGCACAAATTTACAGTATCAAAATCTTATGTATGAAGCTGCTCATTTACTTTCGGAATTTAAAAAATGTAAACAATTTAAGTGAGTATCATGTTAGGTAGTAAGTTGAGATTTTCAGGTGGTTTTTATACAAATATTTATTTGAAATTCTTTAAATTTTAAGCGAATGTACTTATTTTTTTATTTTTAGATCTAAAGATGAAGAAATTGAACTTATAACTATCCCAGAATTTTTAAAAGAAGCTCCCGAAGAGAAAACAAAGTCTTTTAAAAATGTAAGAATACAATTCATATAAGTTTTATATATATTTATAATTGGTTTTAGTATCGAGATATAGACGATGCAAAGAAACATGAGTTACATCTTGCTCGTTTGGAATGGGAATTGGATCAAAGAAAAGTATTAGCCGAAAGATGCAATAAATTGGAAGATGAAAAAAAGCAAGTTGCAGCAGGTAATTCATTATTTATTTCAACTATATTGACATTTGATTTTAATAATTATTTGCAGATATAATAAAAATTAAGAATAGATTAAGTGGACTAGGTCCAAAACTTGTAGCTGTATTGGATGCAACAAAGCCTTTGCAGGATTACTTGGGATTACCGATAGAAAAAACTTATGCTGAACATAAACAAGCTTCCCTTCTTCCAAATCCTTTGTATATTTTTTATTCTAATACTGATGCTTACAAGAAAGTATTTGGTGAGTTAAGTCAGTTGTTTTAGAATCGGATAACTCTTGTGTAGATATTGATATGCAATTAGATATTTTGGGCGATGTTGACGAAGCAGTTCAATGGAAGCAACTGCACGAAACTCAATTGGTTGAAATTGAAGATTCGGATCAAGAGAATGATCAACAAGAAATTGAAGTATACATATATTATTATAAAAACACCCGATTCTCTTTTTACATGACGGATACGTTGCAGACTATCGTGCAAAAAAATTATTTCAAAGAGATAATGAGAACATTTAAAAATTGTAGATAGGTACTACAACAATAGCTATAGTAGAAAAGAAAGTAGAAATAAAAGTATCTTAAGTAAAACAAAAGGCAACAAAAATTAAATTTGGTAGAGGGGTACAAATTCTTTGGGAATTAATTATAATTATATTTTCTTGTGTGTATTTTTCTTAAGGTATTGCCTTATTTTCTCCTCATATAAATTGGCATTAATAAACGATTATACTTTTTATATTTTTCAACTTAAAATTTAAAAAAAAAACTGCACAAATATCACTTTTTTTCTTACACTGGGTTATTTCGAAATCGTGCCAAAAGTGAATCGGATATACTCAATATAAAATAAAATAACAAATAAGTTAAAGTTAATGCAATTTTAGGAAAATATTGAAACAAAGAAAAGAAGACACCGTAAAGCTAGTTATATAGATCGTCACGAAGAACGCAAAAAGAAGCTATTGGAAGCACATCCATTTTCTGTGCAAGTTACTATAAAAATGAAAGACGGATTATTTTTGAAAATGCAATTATATTATAGAGCTGTTCTCAATATAATAACAGTCACATCAGAAGTTGAATGTCCCGTAAATATTACTGGTAAATGTTAACATACAAAACATAAGCTTTTTTTACTTTACACAAAGCTACTAATTTTAGGAAATGCAGCAAGAGAAGTTCTAAGTGGAGAAAGCATATTAGGAGAGTTATTTGAAGGAGATCTTGGAATAGAAAGTCCAAATCCCAGTAATTCATATCAATTAAAACGGGTTGGCATAAATTCTTACCAACCAGTCATTGCACAATTAGGATATGCTTACTCGTGGGCTCAAAAAGTTTGTGGATTAGATTTCTTGGCGAATAAAGTATAGCTTTTTAATTTTATATATATTACAAATAATAATTATAATTTTTTTAGAGTACAAAAGAAGCTGCAGCAATGAGTTGTACTAATGTTGAAATTGTTATGAAAATTCTCAATAAAAGATTAAAATCAAGAACAGCATTAGCTGCACAATTACAGCAACTTGGTATGAATATTTTATTTTATTGGAAAAAGTTGTAGCAATAGGAAAATATTTTTAGAACAAACTCATATGCCCAGCATACCAGACAATGTGGAATTACCAAGAAGTACGGTTTCTGAACTTACCAATTGGTCTTCAATAACTTGGCAACGCTTTTGTGGCAGTCCTTCAACCTCTGACTTAATAACCAGCGAATTTGTGTTACCAAGCGATCTATTTTATTGTGCAACTATTTCAAGACCAAAATCTGGTAATTTATTAGTTATTTTTTACTATTAATTAAAAAGAATCATAAATTTTAGCTACTTTAGAAGCTTTAATTGCTATTAAAAATGATTATCCAAAACAAGCACCAATTTTTGCTCTTACTGTTAAACATAACGGGGAATTTCATTCGGGAATTAGTGATGAAGTCAGAGTATGTAGCCTCAAGATTTTATTTTATTTAATTTGTTACATACTTAATTGTTTTAGGATATGGAACGTACTGTAAACGTAACATGTAATGAAACTACTCCAAACCCAAGCTGGTTGCTTGCAGCACAATTGTATCATCTTTGTGCTTATTTTGATGTTTATTTAGAAACAGCTCCGTCTTCTAGTTTCTCTCAAAACACTGTATTCTTCAAAAGAATTTGGTAATCATTTGTTAATTCAAATATCAATTATATTTGTTTATAATAAATTTTTTTTAGTGGAAAGAATCGAAGAAGACCATTTAAATTCAGGAAAGTTGGTGCTGGCATTTTCACTCAGTTTTAATTTTTGTAATTGTTTCTTTTCTCATAATAAAAATGTGGAAATTGTAAATATTCAGATTATTTTAATGTTTTTTTTCTAATTTTCTCAATAATTTGAAATAAATTAAATATGGTGATATAAGAAAGGCTTATCTTCAGCATTTATTATATAAATATCAACGTTGTAATGTAAACAAAATAATTCAAAAAATAAAATTGTCAAATTTAGTTAATGTTTCACAAATCTTTTGGTTTAAATCTTGACAATGGAAAACGAAGAAATCCCAAAGGTTGCATTAAATAATGTTGAAATTCTTGCTATTTGCTTATGACACTTTCAGGATACAAATCAAGAATCACAAATTGTAGAATCTTTGATCGACTGCAATGATAATATGGAAAGTGAAATAGAAGCGATCAACGGAAACATATTAAACGAAGCAAATACAATAATTGACAACATAAACAAAAATGAATCTGATTTACGAGTTGTTAATAATAAACGTTTAGAATTAGATGGAATTCAAAGAGATTTGGACGATTTAATGTTCAGACTTACTACTTTTATTGCTGATTCATCTGAAGAATGCGGAGGATCTGATTGTAAGGAAAAGTTACACATAAATTTCGTTATTAATTTTTATAGCGTTTGTAGTAACTAAAATCTATAAAAAAATCGTATAAAATGTTTTTATTTTAGTTGGTTACGAAGAAGATTCTACTGAAACAGACACCATTAATTCGGAAAAACAGGATGGACCACCTGAAAAAGAATTAGCGAAGTACAAATGATAAATATTAATTTTCTCAAAATACTAATACATATCTAATTGTGTAAAAAAATTACTAATCTTATTTTAGCATTAATCCTACGGATGATATTATAAGTCAATTTTATACATCAGGTAGCTTAAATCCTCCTGAAATTAACTGGAACGCTGTTGGACCTATACTTCAGAAGCATGTTGGTGATCTTCAACGCCTACATAATCTCAATCAGATGACAAATCGAGTTGTTAAACGAATTAGAAACGTCACACAAATTAGCGAAGCTCTTTTAAGTAAACATAAGCGTTTAAGGAAAAATAGTGAAATAAATTTTTCTTTTTTTAGCAGAAGCCAAAAAAGACGCAATATGGAATAAAACGGAAACACAGGAATAAGTTTTGCTGTCATAATTAATTATTATTAACAAAATTTCGTACAATTTGAAATAAAATTACATGCATAATCCATTCAGGCAAAATTGTAGCATTCCAAAATTCAATTTTATTTTAATATTAAATAATTTAATTTTTTCAGAATGTTCATGTAATTTCAATAATTTTGCGGTAATAGCCATATAAATGATTTTGTTCTATTTTTTAGCAATGCATAATTATATTAAATACTTTGCAATTCTTTATGAAATGCAGATGTTTTCCTAAAAAAATAGCAAAAGAATTAAAATGAATAAAATTTTAAAATACGTACCTTAACTGAAAACATATTTGTACTGTAGATTTGTCGTTCTTTAGAGTTGTGAGTTTGTTTTTATCTCAAAATATGCATATCTGTTTTTGTAGATTTTCAAATATTGTTAAAATTATTGCTAAATTTTTACACTAAAAGTTACAATATTAAATTTATTTGTATCATTCAGAGAAACTTTAAGTTTCATTGTTTTCTTAATTAATACAATGGTTTCTCAAATAGCACTTTGAGGTATTCTTTTCTTAAGTAATTTCAATCCAAAGTGTAGTCAAAAAATATATAGGTATTTGTATAGAATGTCTTTGTAAAAGGTGTTTGTTCATTTTTATGGCATTTTGGTTACAATCCAAGGTAATCTTCCTGTCTTCTTAAAATAATAATAATCATAAGCCAACTTTCCTAATATCAGTACAATGAGACTAGCTAATATGCCATTTACTAGATCTAACGGTCTTATGGAGTATTCACTAGGCAAACTGCACACAGAGCTTCTTGAAAGGTCCAAAATCTATAAATAAGTCCATATTTGCTGTACAACAATTAAAAAATTGTATAATAACCATGTTCCAAAAATATTTGGTAAAATGAAAATATATATTTAAAAAATACTAAAACTTACGATTGCCATAGAATTTTGTTCGCCCTTAGAGTAAGCACACTGAATATCCTCAGGATCTTTAATTTGTGGTTGATATTTTCTCAATATTTCCTATAATAAATAAACTAAAACTTTTGCTTATAATTTACAAAAATCATACTTGAAAGCCTGGAGTAAAAGAACAGTCACATTTCCAGGGATTATTTCCAAGGAAAAGTCTTACTGCGACTGGCATATTAGGATTTTGTTGTAATGCATTGTCCAATGCATATGTGGGTAACTGTAGATATGCACACAATTATTGAAAAAGAGTGAAAAAGACAGAATAACATACCTGTTTTAAAAGATTATTTTTGAGCGATAGAACTCGGAAATGTGAAAACCAAAAAGCTCCTTCGAGTTCTCTGATACTGCTAATTAAATTATTATCTAAATACAAGTCGTGTATACCGCTATAAATAGGATTTGTTATAAGTTGATCCAAATTACTGATGCCGTTTTTGGCCAACATTAATATTTTAGTTTTTGCTGGTAGTATTGATGGTAATTCTATTAAATTTCGATCTGTACAATTTACTTCGATTATTGGCTCCAATTCAAAATTTGAAGGGTCTACTACAACATCAAACATCCAACATTCACACATGCTTGGACAGTTCGTTTTAACATTCTAAAATCGAATATATAATAATTATAGTTGAAAGATATAATTATAAAGGTATTCCACCTTTGAATATATAATATAGTTTTTAATTATCTATAAACTTCTTGTATTATTTGTTGGAGTTTGTCTGATTTTACAAAAAAAGTATATCTATAAACGTTACCTTTATAAAGAAAGAAAAATGGGTTCGATAATAGAGTAAAAGAAATTTACAATTACCAATAGAGTTTAGCGATTAAGATGATTTAGTCTTTCAATTTTTATTGATGTGTTTGAATAATTTTTTAAAAAAGCTAAATATTAAAAATTTGTCAAAAAATGTAGACATTACTAAAATATACCTAAACAATTATGTATTGTTCATGGAATAAAGAGCGTATCATGTAAAATAAAGTCACTTTGGTTTCACTTAAATTAAGTTACTTTTCGTTTCTAAAACTAAATATATTGTATTATGTCAGTAATCTTGTCAATAAAAACTAAACGGAATAGGTGATAACTATTAATACGTATATAGTACAGTGAGTCTTATTGACTAATAGATTATATTGAACGAATGAATTGATTAAAATATTAATTTAAAAAGTTCTGCTATAAATGTAGGAAATCTAAATTAATAATAACAGTGTATTATTTTTTTATTAACCGTTATATAACAAACAATAAATTGAATGTGATGAATTTTTACCAATAATATTGATGCATTAAAGCAAAACACTCTTATAATTGATGCATTTCATTCAATATATGAATTTATTCTTACTTTGAATATAGTTTATTTTCTAGTCTCTGCTTTCATTAGCACCACAGTAATTTATTAAAAACTCAATTTATACTTAATTTCGTTCAAATATATGCAATGTAACAATTAAATGTATTGGAAATTAGAGCGATTTTATTTTAACACTACTTTATTTCCTATTTATTTTTAATGAGTTTCAAACATAAGTTTTATAAAAATTAAATGAAATATTTAAAAATAAAAATGATTGACTGAATCTGAATATCTTTTATGCCTTCAAGCGTAAGTATACGATTTTTATGATACATTTTATCCACGATGTACCTTATTTTTCCGACAAGGCGCATACAAAATTTAAAAGACTCTCTTGAAAAATAAATGCATTTTATTATGCATATAAAAATATAACTTTAGGTTGAACTCCGAGTCAGAAAATTAAAAATTCTAGATTTGTGAAGTATCATCGTCTTGGAAGCATAATACACTCTTCACTTTTAAAGTGACGTGATAAAGTGCGTTCTATGGTAAAAAAATTGTAAGTAATTTTAAAAACAACTTTAGTAAAATACAAAGTAAAGTTTTCCTGGGGGTGTATTCTATCCTGTGTCTTTTTGTATTTAATTTGTAAAGTAATAGTGGGCAAGGGCCCTTATTTGTGTTTTTGTATTTTTAATGTCATTGATATAGGTACCTACCTATTAACAAAATTATGAACAAGTTTCCCCACCTTCAAATCATTTTGCCGCTATCTGGCCCTAGCCTGCTAAAAGATTGCCGACCGCTGATCAAAATCTTCCTAAATCACGTTTTAAAATGAAGATAGGTAAAATACAAGTAAATAATTGCAAATATAAATATTCTTATAAACACATATATATCTACTTTGAGGAAACAATCTAGTAAAAAAAAATTAGAACTATTTTACACAAAAAAATTCGTTTCTTTCTAAACGTAACTGCATATTTTATTGGGTTTTCGATTTACACGGTTTCCCATATAATAAATTATGATTTTGATTTAGACTGATTTCTCGGAGACCTATCTATCGTGAAAATCGGAAAATAGGTGTACAGTGGGGATGCGTCAAGTCGAGATTATTTTAAGGGAGGCACAATAACATATAATTTGGAAACCATTGGTTTAGCTATACACAAATGCAAGGTATAAAGTGGGTATAACACTTGCTTATATTTACTTTAGTTACACCAAAGAAGTACCTACATACATATAACTCCTGTCGTGCGTACCGGTTTTTTCAATTATCTATATCTCTGTGTCATTTTATTCAACCGTCTTATGCTTTACGGTAAATTGTAAGGAAAATAGTAATCTTTAAAAGTGCCAATAGGTGGATCAATATAACTTGAACGTTCTCACCTTTAAAATATTTTAATATCAATTTTATCAATTTTAAAGATTTAACGATTTTTGCATTTTTTTTCATAAACCCCTAAACTTACTACAAAGATGTAAATGAGAATTTTGGTGGAAATTAAATTTGTTACATGATTTTAAAAAAAACTGTAGATTTATATGTAAAATGAATAAGGATATTTGAAAATCAAGCATCGATCACTTAAAATTAAAATTAAGGGCTGCAATTTGGTAAGATTTTTTTTCGATGATTAGAAGAAAATTGTGCCAATATAACGCCATAAAAAAACCCTAGTGACATACAAAATAATGTTTTCACAGTTAATTGCAGAATAATCTAACGAATTAATTGACGGGCTTAACAATATTTGCGTATGTGTAACTACGTACTTCTATGAATTGTGCGATCGGGAGCAAAGCTTTTCCTCTATAAGGACTTTCGTAACATTTTACTTCGTTCATGTCTTTTACGAGAGTATCATTTATATCGAGAATCCATTGTAAATCTAAGGAACAATTCCAAGGGTTTCCTAAAAAAGAACACTTAAATAATTATTAAGAAAAAATAAATTGTGCTAATGCTTAATAGGTATTTTGTATCAATCTTATCGTAATATTTCTATACAAGCGTATTACACAACTATAATTGGCATTGTTATCACAAAACAATTGTGGAATCTAAATATAATATCAATTTAAAATATATTTAGAAATATTTATTTTACACTACCTTAAAGTTTTTTAGCTTTATAATTTTAGTTTTATGTCCTTAAATAAAGTATGTAGTTAGCATTAAAATGATTGCAAATTAAAAAATTGAGAATTAAGAAATTAATCGCAAAATTTTTAAATTTGTCATAAGTAGATGAATATTTTAAATAAATTGATTTTTTTACATAAATTTCTTTTTTGAGGAAAGAGATTTATAAAACATAATGATATAATTTTTGTTGTAACAATTAATGAAATATAAATTATTAATCAAGTTGATATGGTGATTAAACATAAATCATGTGTAGTGAAGAGAAAAAAACTTATAAAACGATAATCTTTTCCGGGTTTGTACTTCTGCTACGAAACCGCAATGAACGTGGATGGTTTCAAGTGGTTGATTTTGACTTTAAGTACGTATTATTACTATTATTAAATCATAATGAGTAATAAAAAAATATAATTGTAAATATATAAGTGTTAAGAAATGTATTGAACCTGGGTTTCTTGTAATCTTAAAAAAATATATATGTTGCAGTTTTGGTTAAGACGATAAATGGAGCACCAAGATTTTTGAAAACATCACCAACCGAACATGTGTCGCATTTAAAACATGAAGATGTATATAATCTTCAATTTTTTCCTAAAAATATAAGACAAATTTTTGAAAAAGCTCTTGTAAGCAAAGAAGACCACCTTACAAAATTGTCTATTAAAAGTGCTATTAAAGGACACGAGAATGCTTTTAGAAAATTTGTATTAACTCACCAGCCAAATTTCAAAATGATTCATAACAAGTTAAAAGCAGGCACTGAATGGATCCTAGAGCTAATTTGGTACTTTTGTGTCCATGGTAATAATCTTATACCATTTTTATGCAGTATCGAGCTTTTATAGACTTAAAAAAATACACTCAACAATTTTCTAAAGTTTAAAATTTATCTTGATACATATTATCTTAATCAATTTTTTAGCATCTAAATTTACATGACCAAATCATAATAACCTAAATTTTATATTATTAAATGTTTTTGTCAATAATTTAATTGATTAATCAATATTCTTAATTAAGCAACGTGTTAATTTAAAATATCATACTTGAACTGTGATGTTATTACTCGACATAGTTTTACAACTCGTTTTTTTTTAGTTCCAAAAACGACCATCGCAACTGCAGAAACTGGAATAACTACCGAAAGCACTACAGAAACCGAAGCTGATAGTATCTCTACTTCTTGGACTTCCGAATCTACCACTGACGTAACTAAATCTACAGGGTTGACCAATTCAACTTCGCCAGAAACTACAGAAACAGATACCACAATCCCGGAAACCATAACCCCAGAAAGTACAATTGTTGACACAGATCCAACAAAAGAAACCGTAATTACAGATTCGACTTCAGAAACCCCAGATACAACGTCTTCCGCAACGGATTCTCCTACAAGCACTTTAAGTGAAGGCACAAGTACTGGAACAGCTGGCCCAGAAACTGAAGTAGACACTACAGTGTCTCAAATTACTAAACCAAATGAAACAGATTCCACAACTAAAGAATCAACAAGTTCTGAACCTTCCACCGAGTCCAGCACTTTTACCATATCTACTGCAAATCCTGCAATTACTACTATTACTGTAACTGATGGTACTAGTGGACAAACGCAACTGCAGAAACTGGAATAACTACCGAAAGCACTACAGAAACCGAAGCTGATAGTATCTCTACTTCTTGGACTTCCGAATCTACCACTGACGTAACTAAATCTACAGGGTTGACCAATTCAACTTCGCCAGAAACTACAGAAACAGATACCACAATCCCGGAAACCATAACCCCAGAAAGTACAATTGTTGACACAGATCCAACAAAAGAAACCGTAATTACAGATTCGACTTCAGAAACCCCAGATACAACGTCTTCCGCAACGGATTCTCCTACAAGCACTTTAAGTGAAGGCACAAGTACTGGAACAGCTGGCCCAGAAACTGAAGTAGACACTACAGTGTCTCAAATTACTAAACCAAATGAAACAGATTCCACAACTAAAGAATCAACAAGTTCTGAACCTTCCACCGAGTCCAGCACTTTTACCATATCTACTGCAAATCCTGCAATTACTACTATTACTGTAACTGATGGTACTAGTGGACAAACAGAATCTACCACTGATCAAACTGGATTTACTGAAACAACATCTATAGAAACATCTTTATCTACAGAAACATCATCTCTATCTACAGAACCATCTTTATCTACTGAAACGTCATCTATACCTTCAACCGGGTCTAGCACTATTACAATAACTACTGAAACTCCTGAGATTACTACTATTACTGTAACTGATAGTACTAGCGGGCAAACAGAATCTACTACTGATCAAACTGGATTTACTGAAACAACATCTATAGAAACATCTATATCTACTGAACCATCTTTATCTACTGAAACGTCATCTATACCTTCAACCGGGTCTAGCACTATTACATTATCTACTGAAAATTCAGAAGGTACTACTATTACTGTAACTGATGGTACTAGTGAACAAACAGAGTCTACTACTGATCAAACTGGATTTACTGAAACAACATCTATAGAAACATCTTTGTCTACTGAAGCATCATCTCTATCTACTGAACCATCTTTATCTACTGAAACGTCATCTATACCTTCAATCGGGTCAAGCACTATTACAATAACTACTGAAACTCCTGAGATTACTACTATTACTGTAACTGATGGTACTAGCGGGCAAACAGAATCTACTACTGATCAAACTGGATTTACTGAAACAACATCTATAGAAACATCTTTGTCTACTGAAACATCATCTCTATCTACTGAACCATCTTTATCTACTGAAACGTCATCTATACCTTCAATCGGGTCTAGCACTATTACAATAACTACTGAAACTCCTGAGATTACTACTATTACTGTAACTGATGGTACTAGCGGGCAAACAGAATCTACTACTGATCAAACTGGATTTACTGAAACAACATCTATAGAAACATCTTTGTCTACTGAAGCATCATCTCTATCTACTGAACCATCTTTATCTACTGAAACGTCATCTATACCTTCAACCGGGTCTAGCACTATTACATTATCTACTGAAAATTCAGAAGGTACTACTATTACTGTAACTGATGGTACTAGTGAACAAACAGAGTCTACTACTGATCAAACTGGATTTACTGAAACAACATCTATAGAAACATCTTTGTCTACTGAAGCATCATCTCTATCTACTGAACCATCTTTATCTACTGAAACGTCATCCATACCTTCAACCGGGTCAGCACTATTACATTATCTACTGAAAATTCAGAAGGTACTACTATTACTGTAACTGATGGTACTAGTGAACAAACAGAGTCTACTACTGATCAAACTAGATTTACTGAAACAACATCTATAGAAACATCTTTGTCTACTGAAGCATCATCTCTATCTACTGAACCATCTTTATCTACTGAAACGTCATCTATACCTTCAACCGGGTCTACCACTATTACATTATCTACTGAAAATTCAGAAGGTACTACTATTACTGTAACTGATGGTACTAGTAAACAAACAGAGTCTACTACTGATCAAACTGGATTTACTGAAACAACATCTATAGAAACATCTTTGTCTACTGAAGCATCATCTCTATCTACTGAACCATCTTTATCTACTGAAACGTCATCTATACCTTCAACCGGGTCTAGCACTATTACATTATCTACTGAAAATTCAGAAGGTACTACTATTACTGTAACTGATGGTACTAGTAAACAAACAGAGTCTACTACTGATCAAACTGGATTTACTGAAACACCATCTATAGAAACATCTTTGTCTACTGAAGCATCATCTCTATCTACTGAACCATCTTTATCTACTGAAACGTCATCCATACCTTCAACCGGGTCTAGCACTATCACATTATCTACTGAAAATTCAGAAGGTACTACTATTACTGTAACTGATGGTACTAGTGGGAAAACAGAGTCTACTACTGATCAAACTGGATTTACTGAAACAACATCTATATCTACTGAACCATCTTTATCTACTGAAACGTCATCTATACCTTCAACCGGGTTTAGCACTATTACATTATCTACTGAAAATTCAGAAGGTACTACTATTACTGTAACTGATGGTACTAGTGAACAAACAGAGTCTACAACTGATCAAACTGGATTTACTGAAACAACATCTATAAAAATTTTTACTGAACCATCTCTATCTACTGAACCATCTTTATCTACTGAAACGTCATCTATACCTTCAACCGGGTCTAGCACTATTACATTATCTACTGAAAATTCAGAAGGTACTACTATTACTGTAACTGATGGTACTAGTGGAAACAGAGTCTACTACTGATCAAACTGGATTTACTGAAACAACATCTATAGAAACATCTTTGTCTACTGAAGCATCATCTCTATCTACTGAACCATCTTTATCTACTGAAACGTCATCTATACCTTCAACCGGGTCTAGCACTATTACATTATCTACTGAAAATTCAGAAGGTACTACTATTACTGTAACTGATGGTACTAGTGGGCAAACAGAGTCTACTACTGATCAAACTGGATTTACTGAAACAACATCTATAGAAACATCTTTGTCTACTGAACATCATCTACTGAACCATCTTTATCTACTGAAACGTCATCTATACCTTCAACCGGGTCTAGCACTATTACATTATCTACTGAAAATTCAGAAGGTACTACTATTACTGTAACTGATGGTACTAGTGGCAAACAGAGTCTACTACTGATCAAACTGGATTTACTGAAACAACATCTATAAAAACATCTATATCTACTGAACAATCTTTATCTACTGAAACGTCATCTATACCTTCAACCGGGTCTAGCACTATCACATTATCTACTGAAAATTCAGAAGGTACTACTATTACTGTAACTGATGGTACTAGTGGAAACAGAGTCTACTACTGATCAAACTGGATTTACTGAAACAACATCTATAGAAACATCTTTTCTACTGAAACATCATCTTTATCTACTGAAACGTCATCTATACCTTCAACCGGGTCTAGCACTATTACATTATCTACTGAAAAATCAGAAGGTACTACTATTACTGTAACTGATGGTACTAGTGGGCAAACAGAGTCTACTACTGATCAAACTGGATTTACTGAAACAACATCCATAGAAACATCTTTATCTACTGAAACATCATCTATACCTTCAACTGGGTCTAGCACTATTACATCATCTACTGAAAATCCAGAAGGTACTACTATTACTGTAACTGATGGTATTAGTGGACAAACAGAGTCTACTACTGATCAAACTGGATTTACTGAAACAACATCTATAGAAACATCGTTGTCTACTGAAACATCATCTCTATCTACTGAACCATCTTTATCTACAGAAACGTCATCTATACCTTCAACCGGGTCTAGCACTATTACATTATCTACTGAAAATTCAGAAGGGACTACTATTACTGTAACTGAAGGTACTAGTGGACAAACAGAGTCTACTACTGATCCAACTGGATTTACTGAAAAAACATCTATAGAAACATCGTTGTCTACTGAAACATCATCTCTATCTACTGAACCATCTTTATCTACAGAAACGTCATCTATACCTTCAACCGGGTCTAGCACTATTACATTATCTACTGAAAATTCAGAAGGGACTACTATTACTGTAACTGATGGTACTAGTGGGCAAACAGAGTCTACTACTAATCAAACTGGATTTACTGACACAACATCTATAGAAACATCTTTGTCTACTGAAACATCATCTCTACCTACGGAACCATCTTTATCTACTGAAACGTCATCTATACCTTCAACCGGGTCTAGCACTATCACATTATCTACTGAAAATTCAGAAGGTACTACTATTACTGTAACTGATGGTACTAGTGGAAAAACAGAGTCTACTACTGATCAAACTGGATTTACTGAAACAACATCTATAGAAACATCTATATCTACTGAACAATCTTTATCTACTGAAACGTCATCTATACCTTCAACCGGGTCTAGCACTATTACATTATCTACTGAAAATTCAGAAGGTACTACTATTACTGTAACTGATGGTACTAGTGAACAAACAGAGTCTACTACTGATCAAACTGGATTTACTGAAACAACATCTATAGAAACATCTTTGTCTACTGAATCATCTTCTCTATCTACTGAACCATCTTTATCTACTGAAACGTCATCTATACCTTCAACCGGGTCTAGCACTATTACATTATCTACTGAAAATTCAGAAGGTACTACTATTACTGTAACTGATGGTACTAGTGGCAAACAGAGTCTACTACTGATCAAACTGGATTTACTGAAACAACATCTATAGAAACATCTTGTCTACTGAAACATCATCTCTATCTACTAAACCATCTTTATCTACTGAAACGTCATCTATACCTTCAACCGGGTCTAGCACTATTACATTATCTACTGAAAATTCAGAAGGTACTACTATTACTGTAACTGATGGTACTAGTGGGCAAACAGAGTCTACTACTGATCAAACTGGATTTACTGAAACAACATCTATAGAAACATCTTTGTCTACTGAATCATCATCTCTATCTACTGAACCATCTTTATCTACTGAAACGTCATCTATACCTTCAACCGGGTCTAGCACTATTACATTATCTACTGAAAATTCAGAAGGTACTACTATTACTGTAACTGATGGTACTAGTGGGCAAACAGAGTCTACTACTGATCAAACTGGATTTACTGAAACAACATCTATAGAAACATCGTTGTCTACTGAAACATCATCTCTATCTACTGAACCATCTTTATCTACTGAAACGTCATCTATACCTTCAACCGGGTCTAGCACTATTACATTATCTACTGAAAATTCAGAAGGGACTACTATTACTGTAACTGATGGTACTAGTGGGCAAACAGAGTCTACTACTGATCAAACTGGATTTACTGAAACAACATCTATAGAAACATCGTTGTCTACTGAAGCATCATCTCTATCTACTGAACCATCTTTATCTACTGAAACGTCATCCATACCTTCAACCGGGTCTAGCACTATCACATTATCTACTGAAAATTCAGAAGGTACTACTATTACTGTAACTGATGGTACTAGTGGGCAAACAGAGTCTACTACTGATCAAACTGGATTTACTGACACAACATCTATAGAAACATCTTTGTCTACTGAAACATCATCTCTATCTACTGAACCATCTTTATCTACCGAAACGTCATCTATACCTTCAACCGGGTCTAGCACTATTACATTATCTACTGAAAATTCAGAAGGTACTACTATTACTGTAACTGATGGTACTAGTGAACAAACAGAGTCTACTACTGATCAAACTGGATTTACTGAAACAACATCTATAGAAACATCTTTGTCTACTGAAACATCATCTCTATCTACTGAACCATCTTTATCTACTGAAACGTCATCTATACCTTCAACCGGGTCTAGCACTATTACATTATCTACTAAAAATTCAGAAGGTACTACTATTACTGTAACTGATGGTACTAGTGAACAAACAGAGTCTACTACTGATCAAACTGGATTTACTGAAACAACATCTATAGAAACATCTTGTCTACTGAATCATCATCTCTATCTACTGAACCATCTTTATCTACTGAAACGTCATCTATACCTTCAACCGGGTCTAGCACTATTACATTATCTACTGAAAATTCAGAAGGGACTACTATTACTGTAACTGATGGTACTAGTGAACAAACAGAGTCTACTACTGATCAAACTGGATTTACTGAAACAACATCTATAGAAACATCTATATCTACTGAACCATCTTTATCTACTGAAACGTCATCTATACCTTCAACCGGGTCTAGCACTATTACATTATCTACTGAAAATTCAGAAGGTACTACTATTACTGTAACTGATGGTACTAGTGAACAAACAGAGTCTACTACTGATCAAACTGGATCAACTGAAACAACATCTATAGAAACATCTCTCTATCTACTGAACCATCTTTATCTACTGAAACGTCATCTATACCTTCAACCGGGTCTAGCACTATTACATTATCTACTGAAAATTCAGAAGGTACTACTATTACTGTAACTGATGGTACTAGTGGGCAAACAGAGTCTACTACTGATCAAACTTTATTTACTGAAACACATCTAAAACCTTCACGGTACACATTCATTATCTACTGAAAATCAAGGTCTACTATACTTAATATTACTGGGCAAACATTACTACTATAAATCTGAGGTACTATTTAGAAACGATGTACTATGCAAACAACTACTACTATAAACTTTACTACTAACATCATCTATACTCAACGCTAACTCATCTATACTACTGAACTTACACTGATACTCATTAACTTCACGGTCTAGGGCTAACATTCTACTGAAAATCAAAGGACTACTATACAAACTAAGATACATGACAACGAAACACTCTATCTACTGAATCATCTTTACTACACAAAACCCATTTTTTCTACTAAAACCCACTATCCCTTAATTAACATTTTATCTACTAAAAATTTCATTACTTCAACTGTTAACTGTTACATAACAAAAATTTTTGATAAACTATTGAACAATCACATGAAAAATTTTCCTTTTACTGAACCATCTTTATCTACTGAAACGTCATCTATACCTTCAACCGGGTCTAGCACTATTACATTATCTACTGAAAATTCAGAAGGTACTACTATTACTGTAACTGATGGTACTAGTGGGCAAACAGAGTCTACTACTGATCAAACTGGATTTACTGAAACAACATCTATAGAAACATCTTTATCTACTGAAACATCATCTCTATCTACTGAACCATCTTTATCTACTGAAACGTCATCTATACCTTCAACCGGGTCTAGCACTATTACATTATCTACTGAAAATTCAGAAGGTACTACTATTACTGTAACTGATGGTACTAGTGGGCAAACAGAGTCTACTACTGATCAAACTGGATTTACTGAAACAACATCTATAGAAACATCTTTGTCTACTGAATCATCATCTCTATCTACTGAACCATCTTTATCTACTGAAACGTCATCTATACCTTCAACCGGGTCTAGCACTATTACATTATCTACTGAAAATTCAGAAGGTACTACTATTACTGTAACTGATGGTACTAGTGGGCAAACAGAGTCTACTACTGATCAAACTGGATTTACTGAAGCAACATCCATAGAAACATCTTTATCTACTGAAACATCATCTCTATCTACTGAACCATCTTTATCTACTGAAACGTCATCTATACCTTCAACCGGGTCTAGCACTATTACATTATCTACTGAAAATTCAGAAGGTACTACTATTACTGTAACTGATGGTACTAGTGGGCAAACAGAGTCTACTACTGATCAAACTGGATTTACTGAAACAACATCCATAGAAACATCTTTATCTACTGAAACATCATCTCTATCTACTGAACCATCTTTATCTACTGAAACGTCATCTATACCTTCAACCGGGTCTAGCACTATTACATTATCTACTGAAAATTCAGAAGGTACTACTATTACTGTAACTGATGGTACTAGTGGGCAAACAGAGTCTACTACTGATCAAACTGGATTTACTGAAACAACATCCATAGAAACATCTTTATCTACTGAAACATCATCTCTATCTACTGAACCATCTTTATCTACTGAAACGTCATCTATACCTTCAACCGGGTCTAGCACTATTACATTATCTACTGAAAATTCAGAAGGTACTACTATTACTGTAACTGATGGTACTAGTGGGCAAACAGAGTCTACTACTGATCAAACTGGATTTACTGAAACAACATCCATAGAAACATCTTTGTCTACTGAACATCATCTCTATCTACTGAACCATCTTTATCTACTGAAACGTCATCTATACCTTCAACCGGGTCTAGCACTATTACATTATCTACTGAAAATTCAGAAGGTACTACTATTACTGTAACTGATGGTACTAGTGGGCAAACAGAGTCTACTACTGATCAAACTGGATTTACTGAAACAACATCCATAGAAACATCTTTGTCTACTGAAGCATCATCTCTATCTACTGAACCATCTTTATCTACTGAAACGTCATCTATACCTTCAACCGGGTCTAGCACTATTACATTATCTACTGAAAATTCAGAAGGTACTACTATTACTGTAACTGATGGTACTAGTGGGCAAACAGAGTCTACTACTGATCAAACTGGATTTACTGAAACAACATCCATAGAAACATCTTTATCTACTGAAACATCATCTCTATCTACTGAACCATCTTTATCTACTGAAACGTCATCTATACCTTCAACCGGGTCTAGCACTATTACATTATCTACTGAAAATTCAGAAGGTACTACTATTACTGTAACTGATGGTACTAGTGGGCAAACAGAGTCTACTACTGATCAAACTGGATTTACTGAAACAACATCCATAGAAACATCTTTGTCTACTGAAGCATCATCTCTATCTACTGAACCATCTTTATCTACTGAAACGTCATCTATACCTTCAACCGGGTCTAGCACTATTACATTATCTACTGAAAATTCAGAAGGTACTACTATTACTGTAACTGATGGTACTAGTGGGCAAACAGAGTCTACTACTGATCAAACTGGATTTACTGAAACAACATCTATAGAAACATCTTTGTCTACTGAAACATCATCTCTATCTACTGAACCATCTTTATCTACTGAAACGCCATCTATACCTTCAACTGGGTCTAGCACTATTACATCATCTACTGAAAATTCAGAAGGTACTACTATTACTGTAACTGATGCTACTAGTGGGCAAACAGAGTCTACTACTGATCAAACTGGATTTACTGAAACAACATCTATAGAAACATCTTTGTCTACTGAATCATCATCTCTATCTACTGAACCATCTTTATCTACTGAAACGTCATCTATACCTTCAACCGGGTCTAGCACTATTACATTATCTACTGAAAATTCAGAAGGGACTACTATTACTGTAACTGATGGTACTAGTGAACAAACAGAATCTACTACTGATCAAACTGGATTTACTGAAACAACATCTATAGAAACATCTTTTCTACTGAACACATCTCTATCTACTGAACCATCTTTATCTACTGAAACGTCATCTATACCTTCAACCGGGTCTAGCACTATTACATTATCTACTGAAAATTCAGAAGGTACTACTATTACTGTAACTGATGGTACTAGTGGGCAAACAGAGTCTACTACTGATCAAACTGGATTTACTGAAACAACATCTATAGAAACATCTTTATCTACTGAAACATCATCTCTATCTACTGAACCATCTTTATCTACTGAAACGTCATCTATACCTTCAACCGGGTCTAGCACTATTACATTATCTACTGAAAATTCAGAAGGTACTACTATTACTGTAACTGATGGTACTAGTGGGCAAACAGAGTCTACTACTGATCAAACTGGATTTACTGAAACAACATCCATAGAAACATCTTTATCTACTGAAACATCATCTCTATCTACTGAACCATCTTTATCTACTGAAACGTCATCTATACCTTCAACTGGGTCTAGCACTATTACATCATCTACTGAAAATTCAGAAGGTACTACTATTACTGTAACTGATGCTACTAGTGGGCAAACAGAGTCTACTACTGATCAAACTGGATTTACTGAAACAACATCTATAGAAACATCTTTGTCTACTGAATCATCATCTCTATCTACTGAACCATCTTTATCTACTGAAACGTCATCTATACCTTCAACCGGGTCTAGCACTATTACATTATCTACTGAAAATTCAGAAGGTACTACTATTACTGTAACTGATGGTACTAGTGGGCAAACAGAGTCTACTACTGATCAAACTGGATTTACTGAAACAACATCCATAGAAACATCTTTATCTACTGAAACATCATCTCTATCTACTGAACCATCTTTATCTACTGAAACGCCATCTATACCTTCAACCGGGTCTAGCACTATTACATTATCTACTGAAAATTCAGAAGGTACTACTATTACTGTAACTGATGCTACTAGTGGGCAAACAGAGTCTACTACTGATCAAACTGGATTTACTGAAACAACATCTATAGAAACATCTTTGTCTACTGAATCATCATCTCTATCTACTGAACCATCTTTATCTACTGAAACGTCATCTATACCTTCAACCGGGTCTAGCACTATTACATTATCTACTGAAAATTCAGAAAGTACTACTATTACTGTAACTGATGGTACTAGTGGACAAACAGAGTCTACTACTGATCAAACTGGATTTACTAAAACAACATCTATAGAAACATCGTTGTCTACTGAAACATCATCTCTATCTACTGAACCATCTTTATCTACTGAAACGCCATCTATACTTTCCACCGGGTCTAGCACTATTACATTATCTACTGAAAATTCAGAAGGGACTACTATTACTGTAACTGATGGTACTAGTGGGCAAACAGAGTCTACTACTGAACAAACTGCATTTACTGAAACAACATCTATAAAAACGTCTTTATCTACCGCAACATCATCTCTATCTACTGAACCATCTTTATCTACTGAAACGTCATCTATACCTTCAACCGGGTCTAGCACTATTACAATAATTACTGAAACTCCTGAGATTACTACTATTACTGTAACTAATTGTACTAGCGGTCAAACAAAATCTACTACTGATCAAACTGGATTTACTGAAACAACATCTATAGAAACATCTATATCTACTGAACCATCTTTATCTACTGAAACGTCATCTATACCTTCAACCGGGTCTAGCACTATTACATCATCTACTGAAAATCCAGAAGGTACTACTATTACTGTAACTGATGGTACTAGTGGACAAACAGAGTCTACTACTGAACAAACTGCATTTACTGAAGCAACATCTATAGAAACATCTTTATCTACCGGAACATCATCTCTATCTACTGAACCATCTTTATCTACTGAAACGTCATCTATACTTTCAACCGGGTCTAGCACTATTACAATAACTACTGAAACTCCTGAGATTACTACTATTACTGTAACTGATGGTACTAGCGGTCAAACAGAATCTACTACTGATCAAACTGGATTTACTGAAACAACATCTATAGAAACATCTATATCTACTGAACCATCTTTATCTACTGAAACGTCATCTATACCTTCAACCGGGTCTAGCACTATTACGTTATCTACTGAAAATTCAGAAGGTACTACTATTACTGTAACTGATGGTACTAGTGGGCAAACAGAGTCTACTACTGAACAAACTGCATTTACTGAAACAACATCTATAGAAACGTCTTTATCTACCGAAACATCATCTCTATCTACTGAACCATCTTTATCTACTGAAACGTCATCTATACCTTCAACCGGGTCTAGCACTATTACAATAACTACTGAAACTCCTGAGATTACTACTATTACTGTAACTGATGGTACTAGCGGTCAAACAGAATCTACTACTGATCAAACTGGATTTACTGAAACAACATCTATAGAAACATCTATATCTACTGAACCATCTTTATCTACTGAAACGTCATCTATACCTTCAACCGGGTCTAGCACTATTACATTATCTACTGAAAATTCAGAAGGTACTACTCTTACTGTAACTGATGGTACTAGTAGGCAAACAGAGTCTACTACTGATCAGACTGGATTTACTGAAACAACATCTATGGAAACATCTTTGTCTACTGAAACATCATCTCTATCTACTGAACCATCTTTATCTACTGAAACGTCATCTATACCTTCAACCGGGTCTAGCACTGTTACATTATTTACTGAAAATCCAGAAGGTACTACTATTACTGTGACTGATGGTACTAGTGGACAAACAGGATCTACTACTAATCAAACTACATTTACTGAAACAACATCTATAGAAACATCTTTATCTACTGAAACTGAAAGTAGCACACCTGTAGGAACAACTACTGACGAATACACTGGTTCTACTTCATCTGAAAAAACTACTGAGTCTATCACAACAGAAACGAAAATTACTACAACACCCACTTCTCCAGAAATCACAACACCTAAACCAGAGCCTTGTGATTCCCATTGTTGCACTTTGGAAGTTAAATTCAGAGTATTCTGTAAACATAAGCCTTGCCAAAGCAGAGTTAAATAATTGTGCTGTACTAAACGCAATAAAATGTTTGCCTTAGGAATTGTTTTGGCAAAATCTAATAATAAAGTTTGTACAAACTTACAGTACAAATTGGATTCATAATAACAAACTTCAAGTCTAAGGCTTTATAAAATAGTTTTTATTGATTATTAAATTATGAACCATAGGAATTTTTGAAGTGAATAATGCAGCAAAAAAAAGTAAAGATCTGTCTATTTGACCCATTTAATTTGAATATTAAATTGTTCCACTTGTTTGATAATTTTAAATTTAAATTTTTCATCATATATATAAATTGTTTTTCTTTTGCAACAGGTATAAAATAAAGTTGAGTACTTTGAACCAGTTGTAATATAACTCTTGTCAATTAATTTTATGTAGAAAATTTCAAAACTGCATTTGCGTTTGTTGAAAATAACCCTAAGAAATTAGTTAAAAAGTATCAACATGATTTAATAATTTTATTTTCAGAGCGAATTAGATAGTCTGCACTTGAGTTGTTGAAAGTTATTTGGGTACAAAGTGATTTAAAAATTGACACATATATTTTATAATAATAATGAATACCTCCATCTTAAAAACAGGTTTTTTTTTCAAAATCTAAGAACAATTTATTTTTACTCAAGATTGCTCACTTTGTGACGGTGCTTTTGGCTTACATTATTACACATATTAAAAATAAATAATTATTAGTTTCCCATCGAATGCAGCATAAATAATATTGTTTGTTAAAATAAACTTGTACCTAGTGCTGTGTTTTATGTTAAATGTGAAGCAGGCCTGTTTTGGAAATCTCGGAAAGACAAATTAAATAAATTGCTATGTTTGTAATCAAACTATCATTTTGTAGTTTGCTAAAATTTTTATTTCGATTTGTCTAAAACTGTAATCTATTGGAAATCCCTTGCAAAGATTTAAGTTAAGTTAAATAGGTTTTCTGTCTACTAATAAGTATTCTAAATGCAATTGTTATAAAATTAGAAAAAAATGCAACTTTGATTTTTAACGATTTACAATTAGATTCAGTAAGCTAATGCAATTTTTTTTTAAATCCAGATATATAAAAGCTAATAAAGAACTAATCTTCTATCAAAAAGTACAGTTAGTGATCCAATCTTATGTCAAAAATAAACGATATGTTTGGTGGTATCCATACACCACATAATATTTTTTATGACAATGGCCTTGTGTTGTATAATGTGACGTGGGACAGAACAAATGCAACTCAGCGTCTTGTAACACGTATACCGGGTGTTCAATAATCCACAGACATATGTCAAATGCAATTTATTCTAAAAGTAAAAAAGTAAAGATAAGATTATAAATAGTTTTAAAAAGAATTTATAAAATAACAGTTTTGAAGGTGGCATCACCGGCAACAACAATGTAATCCAGGCGTTTTACTAAATTTCTGGTTACGTTTTGGATCACTTCCGGCTTACATAACCATTTGTCTGACAATATGCTTTGTCAAAAAAGGAAATACTCGGAATTTTCATTTTTGATGAGCATTTCGTTGGCGAAGCTCTCTCTGTTTTTTGTTAAAATTAAATAGTGGCGTACCAACTTAAAGTTTGTACGTAAACATGTGCAGATGCTTACGCAAAATTTGATAACTTGATTCAGATTTAGTATAAAAATACGTTCTTGTATTGAATATGGTGACATTATGATTGCAATTCTATGTGATATAAACAAAATTTCTTGGGGCCGTCTATGTATTACTAAAATATTTTTTCTTTACCATAACTTTTTTCCATAAAAAATTGCATTAGAAATGTGTCGTTGTTTTTAGAACACACAGTATAATATTTTTTGCTCTAAAGCCCGACGGGGGGAGGACTAATTTCTACATGAAGCATACATAAAGAGAAATGCGACTGATAAAAAACCAAAACGGATTACGTGGTTTATGAATTAGTCCCTTTGAAGCAACTTAATTATTGTATATAAATAAAAGATGTAGGTATATTAAATAAAAATAATTTTGAGAAAATGACAAAGAAAGTAATACACCAATCGTAATGATCACTTACCAGCTAAATAAACAGAATCCACGTTATTTAATGCTGACACCGTTCTTTCATCAATAGCCTTCATTAAATTTTTTGTTAAATTGAGTACTTTTAAATGTTTGAGATTCGTGAAAAAATGATGAGGTAGTTTTCTAATTGAGGTATTTGTAAATCTGAGTATCTGAAAAACGAGTATCATTATATATTTTGTGTCTTAGTTGTATAATAAGGTGGTCGTTAAAAATTAAATTTTTTTCGACGCTCCAAAAAAACCTTCCTTTTAATGAAAAATACGGGGAAATTTTTTTAAAATTTTTTTAACAAAAATAACACGTGCCTCGAAACAACATAAATTAATTTTTTGATAAAATCGTGGTTTTTTGTAAGTATCTCTTAAAGTATACACATTTGAGAAAAAGTTATAGGAATAATTTTGTAGCAAATTCAATTCTCTATAAAAAGGGTCTTTTTCATTTTCTTCATGAAATTTATATTTATGAAGATATTCTCAATAATAAATTTATTAAATCCATATAGTCAACATTTTACGACCTACAACGTCATTTTTTCTAAAGTATAATTTTTTTTGTAATAACCAGAATTTATTATAGTTTTAGGAAATTATATATATTTAAGAAATAATGACGTTTGAAAGTCTTAAAATGTTGACTATATGAAGTTAATGAATTTATTATTGAGAATATCTCTATAAATATAAATTTCATGAAGAAAGTGGAACATACCTTTTTTGTAGAGAATTGAATTTCCTACAAAATATTCCTATAATTTTTTCTCAAATCCGCATACTTTAAGAGATATTTACAAAAAACTACAATTTTATCAAAGAATGAACTTTGATTGTTTTGAGACACGTGTTATTTTTGTTAAAAAAATTCCCCCGTATTTTTTCATTAAAAGAAGTTTTTTTAGGGCGTGGGAAGAAATTAAATTTTTAACGATCACGCTATTGTATATACAGGAATACCTCGGTAACGCGGTTATTGTTGCCACGAAAAGTACCGCGATAATCAAATACGCACTAATCGAGATAACAAAAGCATATATAACAGAGGTGGCCAAACTGCGGCTCGCGAGCCAAATGCGGCTCTTTGAAGGATTATATGTGGCTTTCGAGATTTTAAAGAGAAGTAAAGAGAAGTAAAATAAATGTGTTTAATTTTTAATATGTATTTAAATTCAATACACATATTTTGTACTTTTATTTATGTTTTCAATAAATATATTTTCTGTAATTTTTTTTTTAATACCTTTTTTGCATACCTTTTAAAGACGTATTTAATTGCGGTTCTCGAAAAATTTCAAATTTTGAAAATTGGCTCGAACTATCAAGGAGCTTGACCACCTCTAATATATAATAAGCCATTGCTGCCAAAGATTTTTTAAAATACATACCTGCCATGTAAAAAATAAATTTAAAGAAAGGAGCTTTTAAAATATTCTATTTAATATTTAGAACACACAACATAAGTAATAAGGTAAAATTAATCTTTTTTAAAAAAATATTTGTGTAGTGTTCAAACCATCCCGAACTTGCACAAAATGTTTCTTTCACTTCTGAAGATAAATCACTTTCTAATTTTTTTTTGAAGTTTTATATAAATGGAATGCTTTTGTTTTTATGGCTATTTGACTTATTGTTAGAAAAATTCTCTTCTGGTTACAGTACCCTATCCAAGTTGACAAAAGCGCCTCCATTTCGATCATAAGAGGGCTTCTGTTTCTCGTAGTTGGGCAACCAAAAGAAGTTGATACACTTTGCCCTAGTTGCTTATAGGCTGAAAAATAGTCTAAAATATGGCGAACAGTAGATTCATTTAAACCGTACGGTTTTGCAATTCGGGTTTTGCTTATGCCGCCTTCAAACTTACTTATCATATGCAACTTATCTTCTAAGCTAATAACTCTACGTTTCTCCTTAATAGAAGTGGATGGTACACCATCCTCGGGTTTTTCAGAATTAAATACAAAAATATTATAAATAAAAAAACAAATAAGAATATAACTACATGCGGTTTGTCCAAACGCGACCAGTTAACTAAAATGCTAAAGAGAGCTCAAGACAAATTTGCTGATAAAGGCATATGGGAATTACTTCTGAGCGGAAGTGCTAATGGTATTATATTTTTTTGCGTAAATACAGCTGAATTTCGTGATAAAACCGCGATAATTCAAATTAAGAACGCAATATTCGAAATAATGGTCTCGAAATATAAATCGCGATAAATCGAAAACCGCAATAATCGGGGTATTCCTGTACCTCTTTTTAAAATATCCACAGTAAGTTCAATTAGTTAAGTATATTAATGCTCTTTTATTTGTTCAAAAACACATGTTTTTCAAGTTGACAGTCCCAAAGATTTTGAAAAACAAACAAGATTTTAGTTTGGCAATATATTTCTATTATTATGATTCCAAAATAATATTTGGATTGATTTTATAGTAGTCCATACCAAATTAAAAATTATTACTTAGTGATAATCTTGCATTTTTCTTTTTAATTAAGATTTTAATTTAAATTTAAAAAATATTGAATAAATACGAATATTTTAAAGCAACATTGTACCTCTATTTTATTGTATGGCGAAAAACGACCGATTAAAGTTGTAATATTTGCTTTCCAAATTGTAACATTAACGAGATTAGGAAAACGTTCATTGATTTTACTTAAGTTTAATTTTGTTGTATGTATGTTGTAAATTTCCAATATTTCTACAGTTTGTCGTTTTTCGATCGACATATTTTTTAAATTTAATTTAATCCATGCGGTACCAGGGCAAGAATATTTGTATTGTTCTTCGAAATATAAACAACCAAATGCAGATGATCCGCCGGAAACATTCCACTTTTTCGATATCAGAATAATTAATATCAACCTGAAACACACTATTTTAATAGGTATATCTTTCACACATAGGTATTAAAGCTAATTTATCTTGCAGATTGAAGGCTTCTTAACGCAACCTTTCAACTGATTCGCATAAGAGCGGCCGTATACGAGCCACAATTGCGGTCGCATCCAGGAAAACTAAAATTCACAGTTAGAAATACTATACCGTCTATACATGGTCGCCAACTACCCTTGAAACGGGCTTCCACTGTGTGGTCGCATGAAATTTTATATTTTTTAGTTTTTTTTTTTATATTTAAAGCAGAAATGTAATTATTCTTTTTTATAAAATGAAATTTTAATAATTCTATTGGGTAAATGTAAAAAAGAAACACTTTTTTTTACAAGAAGTAATTCATATTGGTCGATGAACCTTAACCTACCCGCTTTAGGCCACCTTCCCCTATGGGTATTGTAGTAGGCAGAAAAAAAATACAGAAAATATCGGTCCCCAGTCAGAAAAAGTTTGGGAAACGCCGATCTAAGAATTTATTATTGCCTGATATAACTAATCTAAAACCAATATTTGTAACCAGGACATATGCAAGAAACATAATTAATTTTTATAAACAAGAACGTTCAAACCAGATTTTCGTTAAGCTGACGCCATAATCCCGGTCTCCCCTAATAAGAATTTAAAATTTATTTCAGCAAACATTTAAATTTATTCTATTATAAATATCCCTAAAATGAAATTTATAATGTTTAATATTTATAACATTACAAACCCATAGAAAATATTAAGAAGTTTATAACTATGTACCGTACATATCTCACTTGTACAATATGAGGTGTATATTGAGTTACAGACTGTTCTAACTTTATTTTCCCATTTCAGAACTTCTCGTCGACACGAGAGTAAGCGAAACTGTTTGAATAGACAAACTGATTAATCTAATATTACATTTATACAGACATTTCGCATTTACAATACACATTTGGAATAGTTCCTTCTGATTTCTGTTTTGTAGGTTAAAAAATTGGAAAATTTTATAATATCAAGTAAAACATTAAAAATAACGTCATATATTGATTGTAGATATTATGCAGGATATTTTCTATAATTATTGAAGTTTCTATGTACATACATTATTTTGCATCGCGAACAATGTAACACAAACCTATCTTCTGCAAATATTTATTATTCAAATTAAACTAACGCTAAACAAATTATCTTTGTTCTAAATGTTTAACAAATTGAATAATTATACCTACTAATTGCGAGCAATTCAAATTACTCCTATTATTAGCAAACACGTGTGCATATGTTCAATTTCGAATCATATAATCGTTATTTGCCAAACATTTGCAAATCCCACCACAAACCTTTTCATTTATTGTGAAATATTTGAGTAAATAGTTATAACAAAGCAAAAATCCTTGCTAACGTCTTAATTTACGAAATTCATATTTTAAATACAGTAAAACCCCGATTATCCGGACCTCAGTTATACAGATTCGCGATTATCCGAATTGTCAACCGCGTTCATTTTTTCCTGTTAAAACGTGACACTTCGTAATCGTGCTTAAAACCGAGTGTGCGCGTTTGAGCTCAAAGTGGCATATTCCGATCTCGAGAAAATGAAGCGCACCGCTCTGCGTCGCGGTTCATTTGCTTCCCTCGCTCGGAAATGTGCCACTTTTTGCTCAAATGCGCACATCCTCGTATTTATCGGATTTGTCTATATTATTATTTTATTCTTCAATTCAAAAAATTAAAAGTCGAATAAATTAGATCTATGTTTTGTTTGAAAAAAATTAGATATTTTATTCCTTTTGATAAGTTATCATGGTGCTCTTCCGCACGCCTAATTGTAGCGACCTTGATAAAAATATTTTTGGGTGTACTTTTGAATGTTTATTAATTTGCGTTTTTGATTAATTAAAATTGTATATGAGTCAAATTTTCTGAAGTGGGCCACTGAAAATCAACTAGTTGATATTTATATCATTTTTTGTAGATTGTTGAAGGTTTATATGTCAAAATATTTTTGGGTAATTTTCATTTTTCTGAAAATTATAAACAAATTAGTTTTAAGGCGCATTTTGTATACACTGTTGTAATTAAACTTCATTTATGGATTAATTCAATTTTTAAGTAAAAAAAATATTTATATATGACATAGGTGGTGCATCACAATTTTAGAATGACTTGGGTGGGATATGTTGAAAAAAAGGTGGAGAAATAAGAGTCAAAATTCGGAAAGAGTTAATGTATTGTTTTTCATGTACGCTGGTGTCCCATCTAGTCTAGCTTAAAAGTACTAAATTAGAAACGTGGTTTTTGGTAAAAATACCCTACTGTAATTTTTAATTAAAAGAAAAGGGGGAAGTGGTACATTTAGTTCAGTTTAATTTAATTATTATTATTTGTAAGAGACAAGAATAAGATAGGCAAATTCAATTATTAAGGAGTATGTGCACTTCCAAGCGAAAACTTTCTCCGAATAGAAAATCTGGATTTGTTATTAATATAGTCGAATCCAATTAACACGAAGATGTGCGCATTCGAGCGAAAAGTGGCACATTTACGAGCGAGGGAGGCAAATGAAGCGCGACGCGGAGCGGCGCGCTTCATTTTCCCGAGATCGGAATGTGCCACTTTGAGCGCGAATGTGCACACTCCACTTTTCGCCACGATTAACAATGATCAATTTACTTTTAATTTTACCTAAACATTTTATGATTTTATTTGATATTTTTTACTGTTGATTTTATAATTCATACTTATTTTTTTCGTTTTTTTTCTAAATAAATACCTAACAAGGTAAAATTGTTTTTCTTCAATTATCCGGATGAGCTGCAACATTAATTAGTCCGGATAACCGAGTTTCCACTGTAGTATGATTAGCTAAGTACCTACGTAAATACATATGTAATTCATCAAATATAATTTTCTCTTATTATATTTTATGTAAAATGGGCCTAAATTATTTTTTTTTCATTAAACTAGATCAACAATTGTATGTACATATATACGTAACTTTTTCTTTTTAAAATCGTAAGCAGCCTTGTTCCTATTATTATTCTGCTCAATTCCAGTTTGCTAATACGGTAATTTGTAATTCAGCAAAATATTTGGCATAGCTATTACCTAAATTAGGACATAATAGTTAATCAGCTCACATAAGTTTACATACATTTACATGCTCACCTTTCAAAAGATTAGAGTCGTGAACAACAATAATTACTAGTTGAATAGTTATTGCTTTGTTATTTGGCTATAATTTATTGCCAACATGCAACTACTAATTATTTGGAAAGTTTTCGATCAATAAATTCGATAAATCTTTTTTCAAATGTACGGCTATTTACATAGCATACATATCTTTAAACAAAATAAAAAGCTTATGATATACACTTGTGGTTATTTTTAAATATGAAATTGTGTGTAAATATTGATTAGCCATTTAGTCTGTAATGTAAAATCTTTTTTATCTTAATTGCAGTTGTATTTATACAGGGTGTCCCGTGGATTATAGCTGAACGGGCAAAGATAGTCAATTTTGAGATTATAATTTCTACCTTGGTGATTTCAATCGAAGATACAATTTTTCTGGGCTAATGTCTATTCTCGTCGACGCACCGCTCCTTACTGACAATCACAGTAAAATAATTTTCCAGATATCACTTAGCATTCAAAAGTTATTATAACTTTTTTTTTGACCAAAAAATTACTAGTAGGGACAGTTGGGGTACAATGGAACGAAAAAGTTATTTCGATTTTTAGAAAAATCTGTGTTTTATATTTTTATAATTTCTGCTTAAAACAATTAAGAACAGACCTAAAACTCTTGATTGAACACAAAAAAGAAATTAAAAATTAATCTTAAACCTAAAATATTTACGTGTTTATAAAAAACTTTTTTTGTTCCATTGTGCCCCAGGTTTGGGGTACAATGGAACATGGCCAATAAATCGCGTAAGATCATAAAGTATATTAAAATAAATTATTAACCAATTAAATACTTCCTTAACACTCTTGCTTGCTAAGCATGAACTTGGCAACAACAATTTTATATCTATAATTGACACTATTGCCATGTCAGGTTTTAGAGGAAAGTAAAAGCCTCTCACATATTAGTCTCACTATGCAGATCCCTATTACTATTTCTCATATGCTCTCTAACCAATATGACTTTAAAATCTGCAACAAAAAACCAATAAAGTAAATGAGTTTCTATGTTGCAGTGTTCTATTGTGTCGCGTTCCAAAGTGCCCCATAACGTTTCAAAAGTTTCAAACGCGAATTTTAAAACTTGGTAATGATTTCCATTTTATATTCTACTGTATTAAACAGTTAATATAATTAAAATTTATGTAAAAAAATATCACACACCTTACTAGTATACTTTTTCAGTAAAAACAATGTAACTTTTTACTAATGAAAACTATTGTTTTCTTCTCAGAACTTTGTTGTTGCAGAGCGGCCTAATTTCACTTCATTCCCCTGTGCATAGTTGGGCACCATAATCGCTCAAAACAGAAACCCGCGAATTTGTTTGGTATTTGAATATTTATCGTCGTTGTTTCATTGTACCCCGCGTTCCATTGTACCCCAACTGTCCCTACTTTTTTATCTCAAAATATTTTTAAAATTTTTTTTTGTGTGTATATTCTGCTTATGTAACACTATAATTACACCAAGTTTGAAAAGAATCGGAGACCATTTTTTCTTATGCCGCTAACTAGGGAAACTTGAACACAAGTGACACTCCTATTTCTACCAAATTTTTACCACAACGTTCCCAGTCCCTCAAAACCCTACTGGTCGTTTTTTAGCTGCGGAGATTGAACTTTCGACTAGTTATGGCCATTTCAATTAATTGGACGTTTATGGTAATAATGCCGTTTAATTGCTTATAAAAGCTTGCGGAATCAGCTGATTCAATCAGTCGTATCGCTATTTTAGCTATACGTTGTATAGTCATCTTTCACAGGATACACCGTATAGCTAATTTAGCTATACGGGGTTTTCTTATTGCGGATCGTCAAAGTAACAATTAACTAAAATGGCGATAACTAGTCGAAAGTTCAATCTCCGCAGCTAAAAAACGACCAGTAGGGTTTTGAGGCATTGGGAATGTTGTGGTTAAAATTTGGTAGAAATCTGAGTGTCACTTGTGTTCAAGTTTCCTAGTAAGTCCTTTAATTGTCGATACAGTGACATCTAGGGACAAAACAATTAATAATTTTTAATTCATTTTTTAAAGTTCACGATATAGACAAAGGGACGCCTTGATTGACTTTTTGTCATTTTCATGGTAGTTTTAATTTAGCCGTTGAGCTATTATCAATAGGACACCCTGTATATTTTAAACAATGTAAAGTTAAAAGTGTAATACTTAAATCTACCTTAGATGCACTATTGCCTTAAAGGTTTATCATTTTTAGTCAAATTAATTTTTCATATTGTTACAATCATTGATATTAATACCGCACAATTAAAAAAAATATATACCATATAGGTAACTTATTTTTAACATGCAAATATAAAAAAAGTTGAGCATTTAAATTATCTCAGAAATGACTACGATGACCTACATTGTTGTTTTTAAATGAATTGTTGCCCTTGTTAATGTATTCACGTTAATAAATTCTTTAATTGTTTTTTACTTAATGGAGATTCTTACAATACCGTCCGGTTTATAGTGCAATACCTTTACAAATCTAAACTGTCTATGTTTAATAAAATGCATACGTAATTTTACTGATATTTATCTCAATTTAACCATTGTATTTATGTAAAAGTTTTAAATTATTAAATAATTTACTAAATTATAACTTGAACGTGCATTTATTAATCAGAATCTTTAATTAAACAATCTGTTGAAATCAATTTAATTCGTTAAATTTTTCTGATTACGTTAAAATAGCAAATAACTTCAAATTTGTGCGATCGATAGTCACTCTAAAGCTATTTAAATATAATTAAATTAAAGCACCTATATAAGACAAAAAAATTAACTGTAAATCACTAAAAAATTAGAGTTATGCGAACAACTAATAGTTATATAAAATTTAACTAACAAGGAGTCAGGTATCGCGTAATGTGGTTATTTTTAAATATGAAATTGTGTGTAAATATTGATTAGCCATTTAGTCTGTAATGTAAAATCTTTTTTATCTTAATTGCAGTTGTATTTATACAGGGTGTCCCGTGGATTATAGCTGAACGGGCAAAGATAGTCAATTTTGAGATTATAATTTCTACCTTGGTGATTTCAATCGAAGATACAATTTTTCTGGGCTAATGTCTATTCTCGTCGACGCACCGCTCCTTACTGACAATCACAGTAAAATAATTTTCCAGATATCACTTAGCATTCAAAAGTTATTATAACTTTTTTTTTGACCAAAAAATTACTAGTAGGGACAGTTGGGGTACAATGGAACGAAAAAGTTATTTCGATTTTTAGAAAAATCTGTGTTTTATATTTTTATAATTTCTGCTTAAAACAATTAAGAACAGACCTAAAACTCTTGATTGAACACAAAAAAGAAATTAAAAATTAATCTTAAACCTAAAATATTTACGTGTTTATAAAAAACTTTTTTTGTTCCATTGTGCCCCAGGTTTGGGGTACAATGGAACATGGCCAATAAATCGCGTAAGATCATAAAGTATATTAAAATAAATTATTAACCAATTAAATACTTCCTTAACACTCTTGCTTGCTAAGCATGAACTTGGCAACAACAATTTTATATCTATAATTGACACTATTGCCATGTCAGGTTTTAGAGGAAAGTAAAAGCCTCTCACATATTAGTCTCACTATGCAGATCCCTATTACTATTTCTCATATGCTCTCTAACCAATATGACTTTAAAATCTGCAACAAAAAACCAATAAAGTAAATGAGTTTCTATGTTGCAGTGTTCTATTGTGTCGCGTTCCAAAGTGCCCCATAACGTTTCAAAAGTTTCAAACGCGAATTTTAAAACTTGGTAATGATTTCCATTTTATATTCTACTGTATTAAACAGTTAATATAATTAAAATTTATGTAAAAAAATATCACACACCTTACTAGTATACTTTTTCAGTAAAAACAATGTAACTTTTTACTAATGAAAACTATTGTTTTCTTCTCAGAACTTTGTTGTTGCAGAGCGGCCTAATTTCACTTCATTCCCCTGTGCATAGTTGGGCACCATAATCGCTCAAAACAGAAACCCGCGAATTTGTTTGGTATTTGAATATTTATCGTCGTTGTTTCATTGTACCCCGCGTTCCATTGTACCCCAACTGTCCCTACTTTTTTATCTCAAAATATTTTTAAAATTTTTTTTTGTGTGTATATTCTGCTTATGTAACACTATAATTACACCAAGTTTGAAAAGAATCGGAGACCATTTTTTCTTATGCCGCTAACTAGGGAAACTTGAACACAAGTGACACTCCTATTTCTACCAAATTTTTACCACAACGTTCCCAGTCCCTCAAAACCCTACTGGTCGTTTTTTAGCTGCGGAGATTGAACTTTCGACTAGTTATGGCCATTTCAATTAATTGGACGTTTATGGTAATAATGCCGTTTAATTGCTTATAAAAGCTTGCGGAATCAGCTGATTCAATCAGTCGTATCGCTATTTTAGCTATACGTTGTATAGTCATCTTTCACAGGGATACACCGTATAGCTAATTTAGCTATACGGGGTTTTCTTATTGCGGATCGTCAAAGTAACAATTAACTAAAATGGCGATAACTAGTCGAAAGTTCAATCTCCGCAGCTAAAAAACGACCAGTAGGGTTTTGAGGCATTGGGAATGTTGTGGTTAAAATTTGGTAGAAATCTGAGTGTCACTTGTGTTCAAGTTTCCCTAGTAAGTCCTTTAATTGTCGATACAGTGACATCTAGGGACAAAAACAATTAATAATTTTTTTAATTCATTTTTTTAAAAGTTCACGATATAGACAAAGGGACGCCTTGATTGACTTTTTTTGTCATTTTTCATGGTAGTTTTAATTTAGCCGTTGAGCTATTATCAATAGGACACCCTGTATATTTTAAACAATGTAAAGTTAAAAAGTGTAATACTTAAATCTACCTTAGATGCACTATTGCCTTAAAGGTTTATCATTTTTAGTCAAATTAATTTTTCATATTGTTACAATCATTGATATTAATACCGCACAATTAAAGAAAATATATACCATATAGGTAACTTATTTTTAACGTGCAAATATAAAAAAAGTTGAGCATTTAAATTATCTCAGAAATGACTACGATGACCTACATTGTTGTTTTTAAATGAATTGTTGCCCTTGTTAATGTATTCACGTTAATAAATTCTTTAATTGTTTTTTACTTAATGGAGATTCTTACAATCCGTTCGGTTTATAGTGCAATACCTTTAGAAATCTAAACTGTCTATGTTTAATAAAATGCATACGTAATTTTACTGATATTTATCCCAATTTAACCATTGTATTTATGTAAAAGTTTTAAATTATTAAATAATTTACTAAATTATAACTTGAACGTGCATTTATTAATCAGAATCTTTAATTAAACAATCTGTTGAAATCAATTTAATTCGTTAAATTTTTCTGATTACGTTAAAATAGCAAATAACTTCAAATTTGTGCGATCGATAGTCACTCTAAAGCTATTTAAATATAATTAAATTAAAGCACCTATATAAGACAAAAAAATTAACTGTAAATCACTAAAAAAATTAGAGTTATGCGAACAACTAATAGTTATATAAAATTTAACTAACAAGGAGTCAGGTATCGCGTAAGTATAAGGTCAAGAATGATATTAATCAATATTACTGAATAGGCTAATCAAATAAAAAAATTAAATTTTGAATTTGACCAAATTAATTTATTGTTTCTTTCTAACAATAGTTGATATATTTAACCAATTTTGTTTAAATTATTAGGACTCTTTTAAATAGCTAATTAATTTAAAATAATTAGTTTGTGCGTTATGTTATAATTGCCATGTAATATGTTTTTTATATTATAATATTTATTTTCCAAAAATAGAACAATGGATAAAAATAATAAAGTATATAACAAAAAACTCTGAAGGATAAAATTAAAATGCAATGTAATTTTTCGGTTATCTATATGTATAATTATTTACATTAAAATTAAAATACGGAAAGTAAATTGTTTTAAATTCTTTTTACTACAAGATTGTGTTAAATATCGTTGAAGTAACAAATATTACATTCATAGCAGGGGTTCGAACCGTTATCTTTATTATTCCGGTTGAGTTCCCAGTGATTAATTTTGAATATACAGTCAACTCGCGTTATAACGAATTTTAAGGGACCCACGAAAAAGTTCGTTATATCGAAAGTTCGTTATATCGAAATTCATAAATTTACAAACTTTTACAAATTTGTTTAGAGATATAGAATAAATCAATTCATTACACCACAAATTCGTTGTCGCTTAATAAAATGACCAATATAACGCATAAATGTAAAAAAAAATTAATAAAACAATAGAAAACAACAATAAAAAAACCAATAGAAATAATAGAAATAGAAACACGTATAATCTAAAAAAAATTTGTAATTTTAGTTTGTATGCAGATGACTGTGCGTGTCCGTTCAATTGCGTTCTCCAGATTTTAGATACTTGAGAATGCACTGTCATCAAGGTCATGGCTTTACAAGTAATTGATAATTGATAGTGTTGAGTCTGCATTGCTTTAAGATAAAAAAATCAAAAATTGTGTAGAAACACATTATGTAAATTATATAACATACCTACAGTACTTACTTTTATAACAAAAATTATTAGACTTTGGTCAAGAAAACTTCGTTATATCGAGGGGACCAAAACCCATTAAAATTTTCGTTATAAAGCGAGATTTTCAAGGGACCGGCGGTTTCTTTCTTTATATCGAGATTTTCGTTATATCGAACTTCGTTATAACGCGAGTTGACTGTATTATTCTTTCTTTTATAATACCTACTTCATTGATACTTTATAAATTGGCATAATAATAAAATATACCTATATAAACATTGAATTTAAAAAGTTATAATAAATTAACTGTAGGTGTAATAATTAGATGTATACAATCATATGGAAATAAACGAAATGTTTTTCCGGTTCAGTTCCGGTTTTCGTGCATCCAAAAAAATTTTAGTTTTCGGTTCCGTTTCGGTTCAAAGCCCTGTAAAATATAATAAAACTGTAAAAAAGCTTTGTAGAAAAGCTAGTAGACAAGATATTTACTTCATTCTCTAGCAGAAGTGTTATTTTTTTTGTAATTCAAAAATTATTTATTGATTGCTGTTTTTGTTGTTCGTCAAGTATATATATGTATATATATATATATATGTTACGGTAAATGTACACTCTTGGGAAATGTACACTTTTACCGTAAAATGTGTACATTTCCCAAAAAGTTAGATATATGTGAACTGAATATAATGTATATGTACATTTCCCGGCAAATGTGTACTCTTGCCTTCACGTTTTGGTAAATGTATACTCTTACCTTCATGTTTTAAGAAAAATTGGAATACAAATAAATTAAAAATGTTGTTGCAGTAAAAAAATATTTATTTAAATAAACATAATACAAAAGGCTTTAATAACAAAAATTATTTTAATTAAAAAATGTAAATGACAAACAAAACATACTTTTCTTTGCATATTATATAATATGTCGTAGGTTATGATCCCAATATTCATAAATACAATTTTCGTCCTAGTTTTTCACGACCAATACGATGGGAATCAAACAAATAATAATAATAACATACTTTTCTTTATTATAACAGTTAAATTTTATAAAACTATGAAGGAACATATAGAAATTTCATAATGAAAAAAGTTTTATTTATTTGAGCAAGCACTTGCGATTTCGTATTTTGTATGCTTACATTTACCAAAACGACATGGTCATTGTGAATTCAATGTACATTTCCTTCTTTGAAATTGTAAATGTTAGTTGAATGCACATTACCCAAACGAGGAGGCAAATGTGCACATTTACCGGAAAATGTGTACATTTGCCGCAATATATACTTTTACAGTAACGTATATATATATATATATATATATATATATATATCAGTGTAAATTTGTGGATTACATTAAAGAATGTAACATTTGGAAACATTATTAAAGATATTAAGAAGGGAATTTGTAAAGTAGTATTAAGGTGGATGTGTACCCCACGACTTTTAGACTACAACTTCTAAGTTAACCTAATTTGGGCCATTGATGAATAGTTTATTTTAGTAAAATTAAAAAAAATCGTAGCGAAAGTATTCAAAATATTTTGAAAAAATTGATATTTTCAAATGTAAAGTCACAAAACGGCAAGTTCAAAATTAGTGAATTTTGGACAGTTTGTTGATATTGTAATAAAACGCTAAACGTGAAAATTTAAAAAAATCATAGCTGTGGTTTAAGAAATATTCAAAATATAATTTTTGAACTTTTCTCCTGGTCTAAAACAAAAATTAATTCTCATAATACTTATAACCGAATAATTTATGTAGTTTTATAAATTGTTTGAATAAATTACAATTAAATACAAACCATTCAATACTTAGCAATGCATGTATAAAGTACTTAAAATGCAATAATAATATTTGTACAAAATATGCTGCCTCTCGTGAGGATAAAAAGCATTAAATTCTTTGTTGCAAACCCTTCTAATATTTATTTACACGTTGCTAACGTATACATGACGTTATCAATACTTGCACGTGTGATATCTATAAATATATGTTTATCGAACATTGTCTACGTAAAATTGAAGTTAGAAAAGTGATAGAAAATAGAAATACCAACTATTGCTTTCAATCTGTAATTTGAAAATAAGTAGCGCCAGCTTTTGTCCGCGAAACGTAATAACTAGGGGTACACTACTACGGCAAAATATTTAAAGCCGCTCTTCACTTTCAAAAGCACATAACAAAAATAAAATTTATAACAAATTACTACTCTACCTTTTTAAGTAGGCGATAAATTAATATGCTTCATAAAACAACTAATAATTATTTAATCTTATTATATCATATTTTTCTCCCAATAATCTAATAGGTAGTAATAAAATATATTTTTAATATCTTGTTTTATATTTTTGCTTAACTGTATAATCCGAATTATAATATGTATTTTAAATGGAAAATATATGATAAATGTAGTATTAGATTAATCGGTTTGACTCCTCAAACGATTTTAATTACTCTTGCGTCGGTCACAAGTTCTAAAGTGAGATAGTGAATATAGAATATTCCCTAATTTAACATATTTGTAATCTTCTACCATTCAGATATAAATTAGATAAAATTGAAAAAAACATTTTAAATATCTTTCATGGGTTTACAATACTGTGACTAAAATCGTTATAATTTCAAGCCAAAAATGTATAAAATTGAAAGTCTACTGTACATGAATTGTCTCATAAGGATTCGTCTTGGATGTAAGATTCGATTGCAGACTGAAATTGGAAAAGCAAGATTGAAATTTACTTTGTCGCAACAGAAAAAGAAAAGAAAATCCATTTAATGAAAACCAAAAAAGATAGAAATTTAATCGTTACTTTAGAAGCCTACTGTTCTTATTTTCTTATTAAATAGAAATAGAAATCGATAACTAAGACGGATTGAACATAAAGTATCAATTTTCTTTTTAATAGGGACGATGAAATATGTTTCGAGTACACGTATCATTAAAAAAAAGCTTTGGATATACAAATACGTAATGAAAGGATAATAATCAATCAATAATTAAAGCTCAGATATGATAAGAAAAAAGCCGAACCAAACCAATCAAATGTTTTTATTAAACTTTGAAGTCAAATAAAACATGAAAATTTATTATAGAATTTCTAATTACATCTACGTTGAAAGCGGATTATATAATTAAAGAGTTAGAGAGGGATAATTCAAACTAAAAAAACTTTACATTCAGATTTTAAATTAACGAGATTAACAAGAATAACATTTTAATGTGAACAATAATAATCGATTTTATTAAAAATAAATATTGATAAGCAAAATCAATGTACATATTAGAATTTCCAGACAGACAATATAAAAAATGTATCACTTACCAAAATAAATTCAACTTATAATTTATAGCTAAAACTTGACACATTTTTATTATTTATTGCATTTACTCTTCAAAACTCCACATATAAAAATTAATACACTAATAAATTATAATCCCAGAGAAATTAATTTCAAACTAAATTTCTATCTTTTGAATTTGCACAACCAACTCCAAATAAGATAAGGCGATAAAACGTGTTGTTTTCAAAATTGGCGAAAATTGTTAATTAAAAATTAAAAAGAGAATTCGAATGTAGTCGAGCTTTGAACGAGAAAGCAGCACCTTGCTTTATGGCAAGGGATTTCTGCTCCGTCCACAGTTTTGTTTTCTGGGACAGGATTACAAAGAGGAGGATACTGTTACAAAGTGTGTTATCCAATATTCAAGGAGATTATATAAAACAGGTGCAGCACTCTAATTGGGTTGTTCTTAACGCTTCCAATTAGCACAAGAATATTTATGTATGTGTTGTATATCTTTGATAATTTTTATATTTTTTTACTGGCTTTATATTTTAATTAAAATTCAGTAATTGAAAAGTGGGTCATGGTGTGCTGTACATTATGAGTTTTGTGGTAAATTACTTGTTTTTTGTGTTTTACAGGTAATACATTTTGATTAACGAGCATACAAATAATTTTTTATTAGTTTAATAAATTTTATCGAATATTGTGGATAGTTAATAAATTTCAAAATCTTTAAAGCATAAATTTAATTAAACACTTAATAGTTAGAAGCTAAATGTGTTATTATTTTTTTTTAATGGGTTTATTTTATATTACTTTTGTAATAATATAACTTGCTCCAGTTAATATATAAGTGACACACGGCCTTTTTTTTAAATGTTAAAATCGTTCAAAACCAATTTGTTGGATGTTATTTTTAAGTATCTTAATGCTATTAAATTTAAATTAGTGTTAATCTTTTTGATGTATTAATTTTAGATTTTTTCTGGAAGAACTTTACAGCAATGTTGGTTGGTTTCTATTTATTAAAATAATTTTCTTTTACAGTATATACGTATTTATATATGTTTCTTTCGGCCTAGCTGAAGTCAAAAAGCCCGGAGATTACATATATGCCAAGCCTTTACAGATCCGTTCATAAGTAACCAAGTTACAATTTAAAAAATTTTAATTTTTTCTTGCTAAAATAAACCGAAAACTTTAACTCTTAATTATTCGAAAACGTAACATAGTGTCCTTTACTTAGTTTTTAACCATCGGACTACAAATAAAAGAGATACGAAAATTATTCAATTTTTTTTTCTTCAAAATAGGCAAAGGGGTTAACATTTTTTTTCCTGGATTTTGGCCAGTTTTAAGGTTTTTGCGATACGATTAATTTTCTGTTTTATATTAAAAAAAAAAAAAATTGCAAAATTTTCAGTGATGTCGAAGTAATAACCTTTTGAAAACATAAATCTGTAAGAAATTTTACATTTTAAAAGATTTAAGCACCTTTTTTCCTGATTTTACATTGAGCCCTATTTGTTTTGACTAATCTTATAACTCCGATAAACGACGTTTCAGAATCTGAAAAGTTTTGGACGATATCTCCATAAATGACCGAGCTACAAATTTTCAAAGTAAAAATTTCCAAAAAAATTTATCTTCAACCACAATTTTTCAAAAATGTAACCACGTGTTATGTTGCTTATCTTGCGTTTATTTATAACTAGACTACTGGTTTTCAAATTATATTACTGAGACTCTTTTAAAAAAAATCTAGTCTTTGCACCTCCTAATTTATACGGTAAACCGTGTAAATCAAAATCATAATTTCTTGTATGGATAACCGCCTAAATCGAAAACAAATTCCATAAACACGAGGATGTGCACATTCGAACAAAAAGTAGTACATTTTCAAGCGAGGAAAGTAAAGAAGCGCGTCGCAAAGCGGCGCGCTTTATTTTCCCGAGATCGGAATAGGCCACTGCGTACACACTCGGTTTTAAGCGTGATTCAGAATAATTAATTTACTTCCTTAGACGACTAACTTCAATTGCAGATTTTTTGTTCTGTGCGCGCGCATGTTCTGATGCCTGCTAAAATTTTACCAGAGTTTGAGATACGCCAAAAGAAGTATAACTTCAAAAATATAAAATAACACCCTTATCGTTCTCTGCATTTATTTGAAACTGTAGGAAATGCTTCTTCTTCTTCTGAATGAGAAGAAGAAAATGCTCTAGAGATTCTAAATCTGAAAAGTTTTTAATGACCTGTTCACAAATAAGCAAACTACAATTCTTCAATAAGCTAGAAGGTAGTGTTGTGCTAATATAAACTCAATTATGTCGTTGTATCTACACTATACAAATATTGGAATTGTTAGTGGACCTTTTATTCAGTAAACAATAAACAAAATCGTGTCGAGTTCTCCTATAATTAAACAAAACGTAATTAAACCTATTTAATAGTGCATAGTATAGTATTTTCTGTACTAAAACTAGTTAGCATTTAAACTATTGAGTATTGAAAAAAGTGTGAAAATTGAATCCTGTATCTATGTGAGTTGACGTCAATTGCCCATAAAACACGTAATTGTCTTTATTATACCTATGTATTTTAATTTGTTGATAATTAAAGATATTAAATTCTTTTTTGCATATGCACTTAATATTCTGCAATTTATTAGTCCGCCAATAAAGTGTATTGCTTTAGGACAGCATCCGGTCCCAAACTTGAAAAATAGTCTTGGATTGGATTTGAACATGTTGAGTGCAGAAACTAAGGCATATTAAATTGCAAAATATTTACTTAATTGCATTTCTATACAAAAACATTTTAAATAACATTATGATTAGGATTAACTCATTAACGCCCAGTATTTCAGTGAATGATTAACCATTTGTTTGCGCTAACGCCTGTTTAACCCTTCGTTAGTCACCTGGTCTACGATTGTATACCACCTCCATTGACTTAACATGGGACGATATTTCAGGTGACTAACGAAGGGTTAAGGATGCGCCGTATGTAAAATACATGGCGGTGCGCAGCCTTAAACAGGCGTTATCACAAACGAATGGTTAATCATTTACTGAAATACTGGGCGTAACTGTTTTTCCAATATTAACGTTTTAAAAATTTATAATCTACTATTCAATTCAGGAAAGATTGGGTTTACGTCATAAAATTATTTTCAAGTTACGCATAACGTGGCATGTCATGTTTTAAAGGTAGAAAGAGAAAGTTGTTTGCGAGGTGCGTGTATGGTGTCTACATAAAAGCGATAAAGATAGAGTGATAACTGTATGTGGAATCTCATCGCGACACAATGAGCAACGCTAATATCAAATGGACTCACAGTAAGTTGATTCAATCCCGGACTTACGTCCACCGCTTACTTCAGACTCATAACGGTTATGACGTAAGCTCAATCTTTTCTGAATGGGGTTCCGTTTTTGTCAAACTCGACCCAGGGGGCAGCATCATAGATCATTCTGTGTCGCGCAAATATTCAAAGTTAATAACAGTTATGTGCTGATAGAGAAAATGGATAAAGAAAATAAATATTTTACTTGGACTAATGAACAGCTCAAACAAGAATTAAAAAAGCGTGGATTGCGTACCACAGGTAAAAAACTCTCTTTTTTTTCAACAATTAAAACTTTCTCGAAATGTTTGGAACATAACCTTGAAGATTTTAAACACTTAAAATTGACACTTATGGCTTTTTCCCAAAGAATTCTACGCGTCTTATTCTTTGGAAAAGTAAAAGTAGCTTTTCCTTTACAAAAAGGAACTGAACACTTTCCCATTTTTTTCGTATCACTTGAGTTTTTTAAATATTTTTTTCACAACGACATCAAAACATGTGGTCACTCTAAAACATTAGGTATAACTTATATATAGCTATAGTGTAAATGTATACTATTGTTAAAAAACTCACATAAATGAAGAAAAAAATTTTTACACATTTTTCATTATTTACTGCAGCAATTTTTCTTCAATTTTCATTTAATTATAACTAGTAAAATAATTTTTCACATTAAACTTTTTCTTAATTTAACTAAGATATTTGAAAACTTGCGCTTTAAAAAACTTGCTAGTGTGCTGCTCTCAAACGCCCGAGTTTGGCAAAACGGAACTCCATTGAACAATATTTACTTTAATTACTAACTAGCTGGCCCGCTACGGCTTCGCACGGCTGTTGAAATATCGAAATAAAAACTTATTTTTATTGACATAAAATATAGCCTACATTAATTAGGGATAGCGTAGCTTTTTATTAGTAAAAGAATTTTTAGAATCAGTTCAGTATGTCCGGAGATTACTCCATACATACAAATAAACATATTTTACCTCTATACTAGATATATTTTTTATTAAATTAGTTGATTTATTTTACTGTGCAGTTTGTTATTTAAACATGTAGGGTGAGTGTACCAGTCCCAAACCAGTTAAGGGCAAATTTTGACTTTGAAATGCTCTGAACTGGTATTATGTAGTTTTAACGTAGAAATGTATATATAAAATTGTTTATTGTTTACTAACGCTGCAATATTGATAAATTATTTGAATCTAAATATTTAAGTTTTTTATAGATTTTGTGAACAATATCAAAAACGGTAATGCACCTAAGGTTGACCACTGCGCTCATAGCTCTTAAATACACTAAATTTTTAAAATATGTTTGGAACGTTGTTAACATTCTAGGCCACGTAACAAAACAGTCGAATTCTTCAAAAATGTCCGCCATTTCTTAATTTATTCAATCGAACATACGAGTGGTCAACTACTGGTACCTGGTTTGGGACTGGTACACCCACCCTACCTAACTGAAGGATAGAAATAAAAAATAAAGTATGCTTTTATATTTATTGTTAGATTTATACAAATATACTTTTTAAAATAGTCAAAAGACAATTGTGTTCGTCTTTACAAAGAACGAACGAACCGTTTTTTTTAACAATTATTTGCGCAATGCATTTAATTAAGACAATTTCTTTCTTGTTTAATAATTATTATGTATAAACTGTTCATCTGCAAAGCAACAACCCATATAAAACCTTAACAATGAACAACTATTGAGTTAATAAATAAGCTATAAAGTTAAAAATTGTAGCATATAAACTTAAAAAAATATATATAATAAAGAATAGGAAACAACAGCTGGACAGAACGATGAAAAATAAATAAAAAACATAGAATTGCTCTGAAATATCACTGCAAAAGTAATTTCATAATGAGAAAGTTTCCTTGATAGGAAATAGTTAAGAAAAGCATCAAACAAGCGAAATAAATGTTCCTCATTACAAAATCGACTTAAAAAAATTAAGAAAAAGATAATCACAGAACATGCAATTTGTAAATCTAAATACAAACAATTTTACAAACATACAAAACCGTAGAAAGAAGAGAAAGAGTGGAAGACTAATTAAAGTATGTAAAAAATTGTAGAAAAATTTCACTCAAATTTGCACACGTCATATTGCTTTTGAGTGCTAAAAAATCAGTCTTCATTCTTAAAACGTGAGTAAATCGTTTGTACATATGTAAAAACGCATTTCCAGTCCGGTTTACGTGTGGCTACCATATCATCCACATCCAAGAGTGGTACAATGTCTGCTTTCTCACTAAAATGAAAAACAAATTTTTATCTCATATAACTGACTCTAAAGTAAACTGTTGTAAAGCATAGAGAAACGTTTTCCCCCCTTTAAATAGAGAATTGGCCAAATATTATTAAAAAACATTTCTCTATTAAGCGATTTTAGAACTTACTCGGCCACTTTGAAGGCTAAAGTAAAATTATGGCGACGATCTTTGGGTGTTAGTGCTTGGTAGTCAAAAGCATCCGGTAAAAAGTGATGGATCAGAGCACAAAATCCTAATCCATCTGCCCAGCTGGTTGAGAAGTTGTCTAATTGTATGTTCTAAAAAAAATAGATATATATTCAATTATGAATAACAACAATAGATCATGTACAGTAAACAAAACCACACATAAATAAGAAATCATAAAAATATAGAGAGAGAGAAAGAAAGAAAGAAAAACAGAGAAGAAGCATATGAGAAGAAGCTAACAGAAAACCAAATCAACAAAAAATAAAGTCCACCAAATAAAAATAAAATCCTTGATGGTGCTACCTCATATTCCTTAGTCTTCATTTGGCACCATTGTAAGAGCCGTTCCTTAACGGTGCTGGCTTGCCGATTGAGTTCAGGATCAGTGAACTTAAAAAGGGGCCGAGAGCCCGTAGGAGTTCTAGGAGTTCTGCTAAGCGGAAGACCAAGCATTAGTGAATTACTATATTTAAGGCTCTACAGCACCTAAATAATTTTTCGTTTCTCTAAAATCTGACCTGGTCGCTCCAAGTTTCGAAGCGAACCCTTGTTTAATCAAGCATAATCAACAATAGCTAATCCTCACAGGCGCTTCTTTTTGTTACTTTTAATACTGACTGACAAATAAGTCATATTTTAGAGTTTATTGACATTTAAAAGTCTGTTACAAAATTTCTGGAAAATATTTAGAAACTAAGTTTGAAACTTTCAACATTTTAGTGTTCGTTTGAGTGGCTTACTGCAAACGTCTTTACATTTTTAACCATATTTTGCACCAACGTTCTTATTTGAGTACATTTGTTTATAACAAACTTCTTTTTATATTGTAGTCGTAGTATTTTAATATTTGGTATTGAATGTAGAAATAAAGTTTTTGCATGCATATTTTTAAAATTTATACATAACAGCAATAGTTTTAATAAATAGTGTTAATTTTTGCACATATCCTTTTATATAGTAATTGGTAAGTTTTATATCTACATAGGTCTTCTTCTTCTTTATCTTCACCTTAATGTAGCTTTATTACTTATATATATATATATATATCAGTAGGTACTTCTCTATAACATTTTTATATGTATACACCTAGCTAATACCTTGGTAGAAAATTGGTTTTTATGTGCACATTTAAATGTATATATTTTAATAGTTTTTTTCTAATTTTTTATCCAAATAGACAAACTTAAAATATTATTTAATTTTACACATAATTATTTCTTTATGCCTCTACAGCACTTTAGAGATTGATATCTCGGATGAATTTTTTTTCTGCCGGACGTTCTTTTGTAATATATTCACAAAAATAGTTTTAGTAAATAGTAAATCGCAGGCGCATTGTACATACATATATACTAATAGTATTTCTTTAAAATTTTTTTCTTAAATTACAAATAAAAAAATTTTAAACTGTTTTGTAAATAATAATTTTTGTACATATCAATTTTAAACAATTGCTTGCTTGTATGGTATATCTAAAAATTTAAATCTATATAAGTACTTCTTCTATATAGTCATACTTACATTAAAATTATTTTACATGAAATTTTGGTAGAAATTATTTTTTGGATACACTGCTATTTTTTGTAAATAATATTTGCAATAACTTTGCATACTATTTATATATAGATCTTTAGTGCTTGATATCTCGGATGGAAATTACTTTTATGCTTTACTTCCTTCTCTAACATTAGTAGCTTTTAATCATTTTTGTATTAAGTTTGTTTCGTAGATAAAAAATTACTAACCACTAATTACTAACATATACAACAAAATAGTATTTAACATTTTTGTGATTGTGTTCCACTGTTTAATCAACTTCATTCCGTTTAAAAATGGGAATACATTCCAAGAATAAAAAACATGCTCAAAATGGAGAAAAGTAGATCACTTCAAGTAAAGAATAATAGAAAAAAGAAAGGTATAAACATTGTAGTTTGAAATTAATTTATAAAAAAATTGTATTTAATAAAATAATACACAATATGAAAAAATTATACTAAAATAACTACTATAAATATTTTATTTTTAGTAAAATGAATTGTCAACTTCACCACATTTTGAAGCATCAGAGGATATTGAAGAATTGTCAGATTTAGTTATAGAAAACGAAACTGAAATAGAAAAGAATTCTAAAATTTACGGAAGACGTATTATTAATTTAATCCCCTTTTTAAATGCACTTAAATCGTTAAAACACGTTGGGTTTGACTGCTCTTTTTTTAATATGGAACTAATTTCCGAAAAGCGCATAGGATTTAAAAGTTTGTTAACCTTTGTTTGTGAAGTTTGCAAGAAACAGGAAACTATTTCTACAGAAGGCGATATCAAAAGTTCATATGGTATAAATTTATCAGCCGTTTCCGGAGCTATGGCTATTGGTATAGGTCATAGTCAAATCACAGAACTTTGTGCTGCAATTAATATACCACTTATATCAAGCAAAACTTATTTAAAGTATCAAGAGGATTTACACAATCACGTTAATCATATAAATTATAAAAGTATGAATGAAGCTGGTGCTGAAGAATATCGTTTAGCAAAAGAAGCTTGTGATATAGACGAAGACGGAGTTCCTTTTATATTTGTGATTGTAGACGGAGCATGGTGCAAAAGATCCTACAAAAACAACTATAACGCATTATCTGGAGTGGGCTGCATAATTGGATATAGGACAAAGAAGATATTATATGTTGGTGTAAAAAATAGGTATTGTTCTATATGCAACCAAAATAAGAAAATACAACATAAATGTTATAAAAATTGGATAGGAACATCCACTTCAATGGAAGCAGCAATTATTTCTGAAGGATTCAAAGAATCGATGAAAACTACAAATTAAGATATAAATATGTAATTGGAGATGGAGATAGTAGTGTTTATAAAAGATTATGGAAAGTAAACCATACGGAGTAAATTATTATATTCATAAAATAGAATGTAAAAATCACTTATTACGGAATTATTGTAATAAACTAAGAGAACTCATTAAACGACCAAAATTAAATAATACTTTAAAACAGTTTATCGAAGGATCTATTATTAAATTTAGAACAGCCGTGGTATGTGCTGTACGACATAGAAAAAAAGAAGACACTTCATTGCAAGATAAAATTCTACAATTAAAAGAAGATATCCTAAACGGGCCACGACATATCTTTGGTGACCATCGATGTTGTCACAAATATTTTTGTACAGGACCTAAATTAGACGAAGCTCATTTATACGAGGATTTTAAAAAATTGTTCAGTATATGACGAATTTAAAAATGCTTTAATACGTGTTGCCAATAATTCAGCAAGTTTGCTGCAAGATGTAGAGAACAATGCCGTTGAAAATTATAATTCAATTGTTAATAAAGTAATAGGAGGCAAAAGAATAAATTTCAGTAAACGTGGATCTTATGAATTAAGATGTAAAATTGCTGCTGTTAGTTATAACAATAAAGGAACACATATAGATATAATTCAAGAACAAATTTGTAGTCAAGAAGTTGGAAAATACACAAAAATGTTTGCTGAAAAAATCAGAAAAAAAAAAATATATTTATAAAAGAAAAATATGTTATAATAAAGAAGATGAAGATTATGGAGCAACAGAAGATGTTATGTGTGATAAAACCCATATATATTAGCCATGGAAAAAATTCTTTTTAATGCAATTCGAAAAAAATAGATCCGAAGAAATATTTAATAGCACTATCGGACAAAGTTGCAATCCGATATGGCATAAAGAACGATTAAACAGAATAACAGCTAGTAATTTTGGAACTATATGTAAAATGAGAGCAAATACCAACACCAAAAATTTAGTAAAGTCATTATTGACTCCTAATTATCATCAATCCGCAATTAAATCTATAAAATACGGAATTGAAAAAGAAGAAATTGCTAAAAAATTATTTACAGAAAGAACAAATTTACAAGTTCAACAATCTGGCCTATTTGTTGATACAGAATATTTATTTATGGGAGCTTCGCCCGATGGAATAGTTGAAGATGGTGCATTACTAGAAATAAAATGCCCGTTTTCAGCGAGAGATGACAAAATTGTAGATGCCATAAAGAGTAAAAGAATTCTATGTTGTCAGTTACTAACAGTTAATAATTGTACAACAATAACATTAAAGAGGAATCATAATTATTATTATCAAATACAAGGAGCTTTACACATAGCTAAAAGAAAATATTGCTACTTTGTTTTATATACAAAAATAGATTTGCACATAGAAAAATTGAATATGATGACGTTTTTGGAAAAATAATATGACACAAAATCTAATACAATTTTATCTAAACGTACTTTTACCTGAAATAGTGGATTCTCGACGAGCAAGAAACATGCCTATTCGTAACATTAAACTGGGTGATTTAAAATAAAAAAATCTGTTATATAATTATAATTATGTATAAATATGTTTTGAGAAGAACTAAACCTCCGATGAGTCGATTAGGGTGATAGTTCTTACCGCGAAACATATATCATAGAATCATACAAATTCTAGCGATTCGTACAATCAACGTGACACTCAACGTATTAAATAAAAATAACACCAACAAAGCATTCTATCTATTTTTCGAAATCATATTTTTGTTTACATTACACGTCGCTTCTATTGTAGCAATAACGTTACTCAACCTGTAATTCGATTTTCTACCTGATTATCTTTTTTACAACCTTCTTATTGAAATTTGTGTATTAACTATACATTTAATGTTTTAATCGTATGAATTATTTTTATTGTACTTTTGTAGGATCTTTATTAAAAGATATATAAATATGTATATCCACATATATTTGTATATATTGATATATTATTATATATGTGTATTGTAAAATAGTAATATACACTTGTATATAGGTACAGTTATTGTATGTAATAACAAATAATAATTATTTTTGTTTTTGTAACTTTTTTTTTTATTAAAACAGATTGTACAACAGTTTATTTTCTGTAGAAAATATTAATTTAAATATTTTTCAAAATTTATGTAAAAAATATTCCACTAATGTGGATCCCCAATTTTACATTTGATCATTTAGGTTTACATCTTTTAATTATAAGTAATCATTACCAACAATCAAACCCTAAAACAGTTTTTAAAATTTTTATTTTAATAATTTTTTTGCAATAAAATTTATGAGATTTTAAATTAAAAATTAATTGTGGAAAAACTTTTAGAGATAATAAAAATTTTAGAACTTATTGTAAAATATTTTGATAAAAATTTTAAGTTTATTTCTTTATCATCATATTTTTAATTATGTTTTAAATAAACAAATGAATATTTTAATAATTTCTCAGTCAGATATTTAATTTTTTTTGTTGTATGTGTCATATATTTAATATCTATAATATTTTAAAATACAATTTTACTTCCTGTCATTAGTTTAACAACATAAATCTTTATATAGGATATCGACATTATTTTTATTAATAAAGACAGCACAATGAAAATGAATAAAAATTGTAAATTTTTCAATATTATAGTAGGTACCTACGTATTAAAACTTTATTTGAAATTAATTGTTTTCAAATTAAAAAAATTGGGTTCCGTTGTTATTTTCATTTATTATTTACATCCATAAATAAATATACATAACAAATAAATTTCCCAAGCTAGTGAATTTAATTCGTTATATCGATATTCAAACATAAATTGATAAATATTAAAGAAAAAAAATTAGTTTATAAAATTTGCGGTTTTATTTTACCTTTCCCAAGTTCTAAGTAGTTATAATTTTGATTTATAATTACTTGAATGAGACAAGAATAAAAGTAACAATTTTTCTTTTGTAACAAAAGAAGAAACCGTGAGTAAATATAAAAAATATATCGGTAGGACCTTATTGGGACACCTATGTCCAAATAAGGCTCAAAGATTTCTTTATATATAAATCAACTTAATATCAATTTAAATAATCATTATTATATTTATATTAAATTATTATTAGTGTTATTAAACTTAAAATAATAAATTATTTGGTTATAATTTAATATTTTCAATAAAAATTAACTTGTAAATTTTTAAAAACTATTAGTTAGGTTTTTTATCTTTATCTTTAAACAGTTTCCTGAACAATAAAATTCTTTGTCTGCATCTGTAAGAACATTATTATTTTCAAATAAACTTAAAACTGAATATGTTACACATATGGCCCACAAGGTTTTTGTGGGCATTATTAGGACATATCATACATGTAATAGAAACATTTGTCACATAACATATACTGATAGTATGGCTTTGAAATACATATAGGAGGGTAAGTAAACATATAATAAACAATAAACAAAAGAAAAACTAGACGACGCATGCATACAATTAAAAATATTAACCCTTTTGTAGCAAAATTTTATAAAATCCAGCCTGCACTTCGCGTCGTAGTACGTTTCTCAGTGCAAGTCCCGACACACTCAAGACCCGGGGCTCGCGTTATGCAGTTGCGCGTAAGTTATGGTCACGTACATTAATACGAGCTTTGGCAATGATTCGAAATCAGGAAGCGGGAAATTTGAAAACTAGGCCTTATTGGGCACTGGGCCTTATTTGGGTCAGCTACCTTAGTAGTAAAGAATACGTGCCAGTTTCAATATTAAAAGTTTTAGATAAAGGATCAGTTCAACTTAAATTTTTCAGAAGATGAAGAAAATATTAACAATAAAATTTTTAAAAACAATAAAAACGATAACATGTTACTGTAAAATTTATATTTATTTTATCATTTTATTTGCGCTATTTTTTTATTAATAAAATAAAAATATAAGAATTTAAATTCCAAGATCAAGTAGCAAAGGTGGGGTTCACTTGTATTAATAATAATATAATATTATATAAATTTTAAGCCCACTAATCTAAGAATAACTTGTCTAAACGCCATTACAACCATAAAATTCACTGCAGTTAAGGTTAAACTATTCTTCTATTGTAGTGCACTTGTAATACCTTAAGAAGATTAGATATTGACACCTACCCCAAACGAGACTCAGGTATAGAAGTAAATTTAGAGACTCGTTTGACCAGTTTTAAAATTAAATTTTAATTACATTTTGGTTTTATAGCTTGATGAGACTAGATGAAAAAAACTAAATAGGATGTACCCTAGAAAATTTTATTACCTATCTACGGGTTAAAACTTATGTCGGTAAAGTAATTCACAAGCGTGATATCTCTTACCAAAGAATATGACTTTTTATCAATTATAACGATTTCAAATCAAAATTTTGAAAAATTATTGAGGATGCCCCCTAGAGCTCAATACCTCCTACACACTGAGCCTTTGAGAATTCGGTAGACTATAACAAGGCGTCTATTATCTCGAAAAGAAAAATCAAATATTTTACATTGACTGTGAAATAGGTGCTGTAGAGCCTTAATGAGAAAATATAGTTCCCAAAAAGCAGTTTCTTATATACAGTAGCGCCCAAAAGTGAGTGCCGAAACCGTTTTTCACGCATAACTTTTTGCAATCTCGGCCAATTTACTTCAAATTTCAGTATATTGTACAGTTTGATGTTGGAAAATATTATTAATAGTTAACTGTTGCACAGATACGGTATTTTAGGTTATGTTCCATTTCTACTGCAATAGTCATTTTTTACATATTCCGCGCCGTCCATTATTGGTTTTTTCTTGAGTATTTGGGTTATTTTTTTTGTGTTCAGTAACAATTGACCAAGTTTTAACAATGCCAAAGGTTGAAACTTCTCCAGCCATTCGGAAAGCAATTATAGATATGAAAAACTCTAGCATGAAGGCAGCTGCCATTTCACGGATTCTAAAGATGCCAGCTCGTACTGTCTCAAGAATTATTCAAAGGTTTGATCAGAGAAATTCTGTTGAGAATGATAAAAGAACTGGTAGACCACGTGTTACTTCTTCCCGGCTGGATACACGCATTGTTCGTCGCTCCAAAGCGGATCCGATTCTCTCAGCTGTGGATCTGGCAGCAGAATTCAATCAAAGTGAAGGTCTAAATATTAGTCGAATGACAGTTTCCCGAAGATTGAGTGATGCTGGTTTGAATGGCAGACGTCCAGCTAAAAAACCTTTCATCAAACTCAAGAATCGAAAGGATCGCGTGGATTTTGCAAAGCGGCACTTGCATTGGACAGCAGCCGAGTGGAGTCAAGTACTTTTCACAGATGAATCTAAGTTCAATCTATTTGGAAGCGACGGAATACAATACATAAGACGTCCTCCTGGAGAAAGATACAATTCAAAATACATAAAACCGACAGTAAAACATGGAGGTGGATCAGTTATGGTTTATGGAGCCTTCTCTCGTAATGGCATGGGCCCCATCATTAAAATTAACGGAATAATGACTGGACAAAGTTACAAAGATATGCTGACTAATGTCGTCTTACCATGGGCCCATACAAATATGCCTCCTAGATGGATTCTACAACAGGATAACGATCCTAAGCACACCTCCTCGATTGTCAAGACTTCATTGCAGCAGCAACAAATCAGGATTCTTCAGTGGCCCAGTCAATCTCCCGACCTCAACCCGATAGAACACTTGTGGAAAGAGCTGGCAAGACGTTGTCGAAACAAAACATTAAGAATAAAGATGAAAAATTTGCCGAATTGGACAAGGAATGGAATGCAATGCCTGATTCAGTCTTTGAAAATCTTATTGATTCAATGCCATCTCGCTGTCAGGCAGTTATAAAATCTTGTGGTTTCCCAACTAAGTATTAGGCATTTTTATAATTATAAAATTGTTTTAGTGTATTGTTATACAGTTATTTTTCATTAAATCGTTCTTAGTGTTCTGTTCTGAAAAATGCGTTTTTTACACAAATAAGTCTAAGCTCGTTTAACTTCCGTAAATTTTTGTTTATCACGTTTTAAACATAATAATTCTTTTTCTCATACAAAACTGTATAACATACTCAAAAATGAAGTAAAATGGCCCATATTTTAAAAAGTTCTTCTCGAAAAATCATTTAGGCACTCACTTTTGGGCGCTACTGTAAGTGCTTTGAAGAGTAATTTAATAGATTATTTATTAATAAAAAAGCTATGCATATTAGAATCGATTAATAAATAAAAAAAAGATACATAGAATGTTTCTAAAATATATCATTAATTGTTTTTCAAACAGGGTAGCTTTATATTTGAAATTGTGAATGTGGCTTCATTTAAGAGATGCTTCATTTTTGTGCATTCTTAATTCTTCAGGCTTATTTTTCTAATTCATATTGTAAATTATGAATATCACAGAACAGGAATGGAAAACCGATGGTAAATTGAGAGGAAATGAACCAAATATGAAGTTTATACAAAAAATAGCACATTTTCTGTTTTTTATTATTTCCTCAGTCTTATAACAAATGCATGTACACATATTGGAATAGTAGATCTTACGGCAGGCGTAAACATTAATGTTTTTTTAAATAAATTAGACAACCAATTTATTTAAATAATTGTATGAACTGAAATTTTGTAAAACTGTAATTCGAATTTGTAATTGTGCCCTAAATATTTATTTCTATCTATGCAGTGCGTTTTAATTAATTTGATATTATTTTGCAATCGCAGTATCATTTGTATGGGGACACAAAAGCAATTGTTAATCAATAGAGATTGCTAAATAATTTTAGAGGTAAAGTTTTCATTTTAAATTGTACATTTGAGGATAAAATCTACCAAATTCTCCAAAGCAACCTTTAAATTTTTTTCTCTACTATTTGGTATTCATATTAAGAGAATTACCATATATAACATTTTTTAAAGTTCATACACTACAGTTCGCCATTACTGCATCAGATATTCCGTATTTAAAAATACCATTACTGAAGTAGGTGGTGTTATTAAAAATAAATTACATAACATTAATGATATATTCCACAAAATATCCAAAACAATGAGATCATTTGCTTAGAATTCCATTGACACCCAATGTTAAGAAGTTTATATGGTAATATGCATTTTACAGATCCCACGTAAAACGTTTAATGTAGACATACAAGGAAATAAGCAAAAAAATACAAGGACAACGAAGCACTTGAAAACTTTAGCCAAAGCGTTAAAGAAGAATCCTTTGAAACACAACATCGACACACAGAAAAAATACGTTGAAGAGATCTGATATCGACTTATTCAAAGATCATTAATGACACCTAAATAATTATAAAAAGCAAAACTCACCCTGGGGGAGAGTTCAGGCTATTCTGCTTATCGAGTTGTCGAAATTTGGCAAAAGGTGAAATGGGTTTTTTCGACACTTGTTGACTTGTTACTTTAGTAGTTACTAAAAAAATAGAAACCATCAATTAGATATTCAAATCTAAAATAATTTAATAGCCAATATACCTTGAGTTGTGGTGGTTGGACCTTCAGTAACGATTTTTTTAGTTGTTTCAACAGATTCTGAAAAGAAAAATTACAATTTTTAATAACTTCAAGCAAAATAGATTTCATTTAGTATAAGGAACTGTTAAGAGAACATGCAAATAGGGAACTCATTAACAACAAGTGCAATAAAACATTGGGGACCAAATTTATAAAAATACAAGCAAAATGCATGATCTGCAAATATTTATTTTACAAAAAGTATTGTCCTGAGTTTCATTTGATGCTACTTAAATTCACCTAATATTAGAATAAGAAAATTTCATTGATAAATATAAAAACAGGGAGTATCATCTGAGTTCTACCAATTTAAGCTTGTAAAGAAAAAAACTGTAAATACAATACTTTTTTAAAATAACTTGGGACACTTAAAGCTATCAAAGTACGCCTAATCTATACAAAAAAGGGAAACAATAATCAAAAGTAGCAACTACTGAAAAAACCTAGATTTTCGCGCATTGGGATTCAAACAAAACGAAGACGTACGGTGTGCAAGCGTTGTTAGTGGGTGCGCACACCAAACACACCGACACACTGCCCTCACCGATTCTTTTGTATTATTCGCTGTGTTTTCGCTGCTTCTCCCTCAGGTAAAATGAATTGGTGTGCGCACACCACACACCAATCTCCAACATTCACTGAAGCTCTATGCACACCTTTCTTCTTTTAGTGAGATCAATTTTGGCGTTAAAAGTTAAGCGGAGCACACTTCTTATGTATTTTTTAAAAATTTTTGTTTAGCTAAGTGCGCACGAATTCTTATGACTATTTTTTTTAACTTGCAGAACAATTATTAAAATCTAAAGTTATTCCATGAAGAAGACATGGAAAATGGAATGACATTAATCCACATATTCAAACAGACGAAACTTAAACGTTCGATTTAAAGAGATCTTCAAACGATTCTTCGACATTACTTTCGTCCAAGAGATTTGGACAATTTATGTTTGGAAGCGTTCTACTTCGAGCCACGCCACAATGTTTATGGATAGATACTTTTTCAGAAGTCTTCTTTCGGTTTATCGTCGATTTGGTTTGCTTAACTTCTGTTTTATCGCTTTTATCCAAGCTTTCGTCGGATGGCGTTTTGCTCATCGATTGTGGGGACATTTTTCCATTAAAGTACGCTTCTATGGTTTTTTTCTTATGTACGACTTCGTCTTTGGTCATCGCCGCTTGAAATTGTAAAGTAGGCACAGCCAAAGAGTGACTAGATTTTGATCGACTGACCATACTTGGTGTTGGAGATACTTTGGTGGGCGACTTTTGTTGTGCCCTCTGTTGCTCGTGCACCAATTGATGCCAAGAATCAGATTTGCTTAACATCTGTTTAGTTGGCGAGTATTCTTCTTGTTTCTTATTTAAGGTAACTGGGATATGGAATTTGCTCGTTATCACAGACTCTCCGTTCTCATTTATTTCAGTTTGTTGCATAGAAAGAGGTTTTCCATTTACCATAAAATCGGGAGTATGTTGATTATGTTGATTCTTATAACTTTGTGTTCTTTGAACGTTAGGCATCGTTTTGTTTTGTGCCAAAATGGTAGCAGAGTCCATGGAAAACTTCCGTTCAGGAATTTCCGGCACCGATTTTCTGTGTAATTGTTTTATGGGTTCTGGTTTCGTTAGTTCTGATTGAGTGACTTTGTTTAGAATATTTTTCAAATTGAATGCAACCTCCATATCGTGCTGGTCACGACCTTTTGGAGACTTTTGCTGAACCGTTACAGCTTGCTGACTAACCGGTCCTTTCATAACCCTGGTAACCGCTGCCTCATATTCTTTTACACTTTCTTGTGATGCTTGTCTGTTATACGTTGGAATAATTTGAGGTGGCGGAATAGGAGAAGATTCTGAACTTGAAAGCTCAGAGTCCGTATGTGGTTGAGGAGGTGGCGGGGGTGGCAAAGAATTTTTGGTGGGTTTCAATTGTATTTGAGATGAAGGATAAGAATAATTTTGAAGTGGTTTTTGATATGTAAAGTTAGAAGGTTGAGTAGTATACATTGGTTTATGAGCAAAACCGTTTTGATAATTTTTTTGGATTGGCTTTTGATTGGGTTGCACGTTTGGATGAAACTTCTTTGGTTGTTTTTGGTATTGGACATGATAATCCTCCGAATCTGATTCTGGAGGTTGATAATTATTTTGAATAAGAGGAGTTTTATTTCCGTAAACAATGGTGTAATTTTGGGGCTGATAGTTGCTCAAATGATCAACTGTGGGTGTCTTATTCCCGTATTTAACCGTAGAAAAGGTGGAGTAAGTGTTTTTATTATTAAATTGATCGCTTAATTTTTTGACTGAACTTGGTTTGTCAATGTTTTTCACCAAATATGGCGCTGTGAGTTTGTCGATTGGTTCAGATTGAACTTCGGGCGAAAGAAAAGGATTAGTTTTACTAATTTTGCGCGGTTTTACTATCGGTGGTTCTGGTAGAGGATTAGCAAAACTATTTTCAAATTTAGAAGTTGCTAATTTATGTACCCGATGTTCGCTTGATTGCATCCATGGTGTTGATGATGGAGAAGAAGTGTCAGGTAATGAGTGGCGAAGAGGTTTAGGGCTATATAAATACAGTGGAGCATTGTTGTCGCTCTCTTTAAAATCTGTTTTGACAATGCCTTCGGTAATTGGTTTTAATAATTGGGTTTTTGACAGTGGAAGGGTGGGGGTTGTGCTTAGACTCTTTTTAGGTATTGCTGCAAAAGCAGAAGTAGGCGCATGAGAAAATTTATTAACGGGAGGAGGTTGCGGTACAACTTTGTAATTTTTGGAAGAGTTAAATCCTTTGGTATCGACTTTTAAACTTCCTGTGACGACATTTGTCTCATCTGCACTGCTCCAGGGCGATGATTTTTCCTCTCTATTTGGTTGAAATACTTTTGGAAGTTGCTTTAGAGGTGTGGAAACTCTTGAAGCATTTTCGGCAGATTTCCAAAAATTACGAGCCGAATTTGGAGTGCTGGGAGTCGACGGCGTACTGTTTCCTGCTCTTTCGAACGCAGTTCTAATGTTTCCAAATCTATTGTTCCAGTTATTTCCTAATTTAGCAATGTTGTTTTGTTGGGAAGTCTGATTCGACCAAATTGATCCAAGTGTGTTGTTTTCGTTGTGCTTATTAATGAAAGCCATAAATTTGCGATCGCTATCGGTTTTAGGTTCGAATAAAGGCATATTTGTAGATTGCGAATTTCTTCCAACCCTTATAGGTCCACGAAGTGCTAAATAGTTACTTCTTCTAGCATTTTGCTTATCAACTAAAGAACCGTCACTGTCGTATTCGTCTTCGCTTTCATAAAAATTCATAGGTTTTGGAATATCAATTGTATTTGCTCGTTTCATTTTTAATTTTTTATTATTGTTAAATCGATTATGAAATTCAATTTCAGGCGTTTTCGGCTTAGAATATATAGGATTACTTTGTAACGCAAGTTCTGGTTTTTTGTTGATTGATACAACAGTAACCGGATCATCGTCAGTCTCCGATTCTTGGATATTATTCTCCAATTTTAACTCGGGTGTTTTCAGTACTGATTTCTTTTCAATTTCTTCTGAGAAATTTGAAGAAATTTCTGTCGGTTTCGGTTTGGGCGAGCTTCTTCTAAAATCTAAAGCGTCTGAAGCTTCCGTTGGAGTTTCGACCGTTGAAGATGTACCTGATGGACTTTGGCTGGTGCTTGTAGAACTACCAAAAGGTTTCGCTATTGCATTTTTTACGGGAGTATTTTGGTTACGATTTGGTAAAACGCTGCCTTCAGAATTTTGTTTTTGTAAAGCACGTTCGCCTTTGACGACCGAATTTAAAGGTTCGCACAGACTTATTTGCTCGATTAGTTTTCGGGCGTCTTCTAGTTCTTCGCTGGTGACACCGACCGTATGTCTATTTTGGCGGCGTCTACGGGAAAATCGCCCTGGGCCACCGCCACAAAGATTATTGCAGCTTGTGCTTGAACGTCGTTCCCCAGAATTAGAATGCTGAACGGCTAAACCATTCTGCAATTTCGTAACTAACTGAAGAAGAGAACTACGTCTTTCCGAGGTCATGTCACTAGATTCGCTTTTTAAACTAATCGCTAATTTTGAAAGAACGTTTTGTACTTCTACTAAAAGTCCGCCGCGCAAGTCTTCGCCAGATTCGGTACCCGAATCTGCAGTTTGCTCGTTATCTGGAGCATCGAGTAAGCCTTGAAGAAGAGGCAGAAGAAGAGAAGACTCACCCTCAACTCTCCCGCACGATTCCTCTTTCGTTTTTGTTATGAGATCCGCGCAAACTATAATCATTATCAGAAATTTTGAGAGTTGGATTTTTGATTAATTTTTACCTACCTTCTTGTTCCGCCATTACTTCCCGAAGTCTGTTCCTTATTATTTGACGTTCTTCGTATTCGGTGCTACGCTCCAACTAAAAAAGAGTTTAAAAATAGAATTATGTAACATCTTAAGATTAATGTAGTTGTCTTACCAATAATTTTAAAGTCTGTTCGTCCCAAACTGTGTTAATTTCTTCTTCACTGATTGGATGTGTAAAAGTGCGGGTTATTATGGTTGGTTTTCCACCCCCCTGGAACGAATAAAATTGTGAAAATTAATATTTAAAAAAGATATGTTTATTATTCTAGAAAATGTTACGCTAAATAAATAATCAAAAAAAATCAGTTTAAAATACATCGACGACTACTATTTTAAGCATTCATTAAATTTCCAACATCCTTTGATTTTTATAAGTTTTGCGTAAGTGAAGGCGTTTTTCATCGTGTCGATCAAAAAATAAATTCTATTTTGCCAATAAAAACAATAAAAAGCAAATAATAATAAAGCTTGGGCATATTTTTCGAAACGATTTGCGCGAAACGCAAGGTCTTCGGCGCGTAACCAAAATAGGAGAGTCCGTGGATGTTAGAAAACGGAGTATGCGCATATCTTTTCGTGGTTTTCCTAGTCCTTCGTATTTCGAAACAAACTACAGAGACAGAGATAAAAATATTACGTTTTTGAAAGATACACGACAAATTCCAACGGAGAGAAGGGGTGATTTTTTAAATCTATGCAAAATACTTACACCTATCGGTATGTCTTCCGGATTCTTTTTATTTATAGTTTTGCCCTTTGTTTGGTGCATTTTTTTAATACAACAATTAGGCTCCCGACTGTCTGAATTGGGCTGATGCGATTGCTATTATTTTAGAACTTAATCGACTAAAAATAAACCGAACTAAAAATGTTCGCACTCTTAAAACGAATGCATTAATATTCTTAAAATAAAACTCGATTTTTTTTCCACTAATATAGTTTTCCCACAAACATAAAGTATAATAAATACCCTGTTCTGATATCCTAATTTAAATGCATTGCCTTAATTAAAACTCCTTATTGGCCAATAGGAAATGTAACCATGGTAACGTTACTTATTCTCCAATTGTAATTTTAAATTTTAATATTGGGTAGCAAAATCATTACAATAGTTTCTCACGCAGAAATTAAGACTAAGTTTATTTGATGTTATATAAAAAATGTCCAACTTTGCCATAAATAATAAAAAGGAGCAAGAACAATGTTAGAAAATAAAATAAAAACAAATAACTTACCAATTTTAACCCACATATTGGTCATTCTATTGCACTACAGAACTAAAAAAATCCAAATACCACTAAGCTATTAATTATAAACTTTAAAATAAAGCTTAAATGAAGCAAAGCATCTTGGACGGCTGCCTTTTGTGAACTGACCAAGGAGTAGGACATTTTTTTGTATAAATACCATTAAAATCCTTGAAGAAGAAATTAAGTAGGAGATTCCTAAAATATCTAGGGGGTAAATCCCCAAATGCTTATCTTAAGTATCGGCAATTTTGTATGCAACTTCTTGTTGGTATTGGCGGCTCTTTAAATTTTTTAAAGATTTTTCGACTTTTTTGGTGCGAAATGAATTTGGAATGCCGCCGACAAAAATAAAACGGACGTCTGAAATGAATTGATGGCAATTTTATGTCTTGTAATTTTTTGGTTTACGACCCAATTTTTTTTCTTTTAATAAATTTATGATGTAATTAATTTTGTTAAACGGTATTTTTTTTAGATTGATTTTTTTTTAAATTTGAGTCATTTCTAATAAAATAAAATTAAAATAAGTTGGGTTCCTTTGAAAACTAGTTAATTCTTCAAAAGAATACATAAACATTTAAAAATGAATATTAATTTCAAGCAATCGAGGTTTTCTAAAAATTATTGGTGTTTCTGTTGTATTTGAAGTAAGTTGTCTTTGATGTTCAACAATATAAGATTTTGTAGATGATGTTCTAAATTAATCTGAAGCTTTTGTTATCGAAATTAGGACACTTTATCCTAATTTTACATAAAACAATTACGTAAATATCAAGGACGAAAATAGTTTCTTCTGTTATAATTACATGCAAACTTCTGTAATACAAAACCATCTAAAATCGGAGTCTTTTTAGTTATGCTACAAATTTAGTCAGAGATAAAATGAAACTGGTTAAAAGTTGTGACATTCGAAACTAAAGTTACTTCCGTTTGCACTTGAATATATTTTAAGACGGTTTTCCTTCAATACCAAAAACCAAAAAAAAAAAAAAAAATTAAAATGTCTAAAAATAACGTATCGCATTGTGCTTCAAATATCAGAGAGATATATATGTAGATTTAAAAAAATTATTCAATACTTTTTTTTACGTAAATCACGAACTTGAAAATTGTAAAGCAAACGAAAAATATCGTTGGCAGATTTTACCAATGCACAAAAATCAAATACCTGGCAATATCACAAATCCAAGTATAGTTTTTCGCATGTTTACATTTCGGTTATGCAAAATCACTAAAAATATCGCGTGTTAATATTTTAGTTCCGATTTTATTAATCCTTAAAGTTTTAGCATCTTCGTAAAAGAAGTGCCGGTTTCTTTTTTATTTTTAGACATCGCGTTTGTTACGCAAAATTTGTTTTAGACGTGTAGAGTTATATTTAGCAACAAATAACCATTCGTAGTAAAATGAGTGCGGGTCATTGCTTTTAGTTATCACAAAAAAATACTATAAAAATACAGTTAAAAAAAGTTTAAGATAAATAAATATGTACTACATTTGTACTACAGTAAAGGCTCTTATATTCCGACGCTCGCACATACCGACTATAGTCCTCTTTTTAGAGATGCCTGTATATAACAGTGGTTGCAAGACTTTTGAAAACTGCGTTATACTTGATAATAATAGATTGTCTATTGACTAGATTAAAAAAATTGATTGGTTTTTATTAAAAGTGTACAACTTAAGTAATTCGACAAAAAAAAATGGAATTGCAGCAGTTTTAAATGTGTATGCATTCAATGTTTTAGCTATATCTGGTAGGTATAAAAAGATTAAAATTACTTTTTTAGGTTATGTATCATATGTTCCAATCGCATAAGCAACCTTTCTTGGGAATACAGTCAAACCTCGTTAGTATGTACCCTATTAGTATGTACCCTATTAGTATGAACTCGTTAGTATGAACAAAATCTTCCGCACAAATATGTTCATAATATCGAGGCTCGACTGTATTACTAATTTATAACTCGATTGCTTGTTGTAATATGTTAAGATACTTTTGATAATTAGAATTCTTAGCTTTTTGGCATCAAATGAGACCTTAAGAATATTAAATTGTCAAAAAGAAATTGAGAAAATATCGCAATTACGAAAAAATCTTTTAAAATTCATGACAAAATACATAACTTGATTCTCGAAAATTTTGAACAACTTTTGATATTTGGCATCCTTAAATTGTTTTTAACACTAAATAAAATCTTAAGAACTTTGGAATAAATGCAATATTAAAGAATATTAATTTTTAAAATTAAAAAATAACAATACACTTGAACTTCGTTAGTATTGTACCCTATTAGTAGGTATAAACACCTTGTTAGTGTGAATAAAACATTCAGGACCAACATGTTCATATTATCGAGGTTTGACTGTACATATATAGTTTAATTTAGAAAATAGTTTTTAGACCTTAGTACCACATTCAGTACAATATTTCTCAATCTTTAAGCATTGGCACCTTGCGGCAAGTCATTTTTTATGACCGCAAAACTGTAGTAAACTGATATTATGAAATGTACGATGACAGACATATGTATTGAGAATGCATGTAAATGATTTTTGTTTAATAAATGGCTTTTATGTTATAATTTAAAAAGTTAAATCACAATAAATATATTACCCAAAACAGTAGTCTATTTTATAAAATTTATTTTTATCATAATAAATGATTTAAAACGTAAATGACAAATATTGTAAACATAATAAGCAATTATTCTGAATATGACGTACTCGAATTTGTGGTGCTCTCAACTACAACTGGTAGTAGAGAAAAACATAATGTGTAGTAAAAAAAAACACAATACTGGAACGAATCTAACTTTTGGATTTAGCAACATTTGGTACACATTAATTTATCTTATTATTTTATATGTGTTACTACAGTGACATTTAATCTTGTGGTAAAAAGAACTACAATTTTTTTCCTTGCGCTAAATCAAAAACTTCATTAATTTTGCTTTTAATTCTTTTACTTTGTTAAAGTAAAAATAGATAAACGAAAACCAAAGGTTTAAAAATATTGATTATTTATTCAAAAATATCATTCTCAATAATTTTTTCAAAACGCAATTAAAGTTAGACATTACGCGAGAACTTGGCAAAAGCAATTAAGCGACAAAACAACACAAACCCGTGCTTATCCATAAATGGACATCGCCAAAGCAAAAAAAACTATTTTTGCCGAAAGCGTTGTGATTAAAAAGAGTGGGCGAAACTGTTACAAAAATAGAAGACAATTTTACTCCCGATTCTTTGAACTCGAGGCGCAGCTTTATTTGTCCAAACCTCGACAAAACGGCAAATATTCAATAAAAAGAAAGAGCTAACGAAAACGTACATATCTAAAATTTTATTTTGATTAAACGGGAAAACGTTCTAATTACATACCGGCCTTTTAAGCAAAAAAATCCAAACAGAATGCAAATACGCACACACTCGCACAAAACACAAATACACAGTTTCACAAAATTACAGACCTTTTTCTTTAGAAAAACCAAGAAGGGGTTAAATTTTATTAAAAGAAACTTTGCGCTGTAGTTTTTTTGTAATGCAAGTGGTTTCGACGGTGGTGATGGTGCACACTGCACTGTGGCGAAGAAAAGACACGAAGTCCGGTGCGTCTTCTGACGTCACTAGCTCCAAATTTAGACGCACTCAAAGCAAATTCGCAAAAGCGTCTTTGCGTGGACAAATCTTTTTAAAAAGTCTGCGTAGAAAATGCGACTAGCCTTTATGGTATTGTTTTTACTCCTCAACATTAAACAAAGCGAATTGGAATTGCAAACAAAATGACAACGACCACATCGTCCAAAATTAAAGTTCATTGTGATAAAGTTCAAAGAGTAAACTGAAAGTCCATAAAACTTTGGAAATTTTCATTACACATTTTTGCGTCAAACAAAAACAAACGTGGAGAAATTTACGCGTAGTAATCTCGTGCTTGTTTGCTCTTTTTCTTCAATCGCATCATATTTGGCAAAAATATGCAAAGATCGATTATCACAAAAAAAAATTATAGAACGTTCTTGCCAAATTTTGTTTGAATTAAAATAAAGGAAGGACATAAATTTGAGAAGAAAAAAAGAATCGTATTTTTGGACACCTTGGAAAAATTGAAGGTAAAGACCTGAATGACTTGAATGTTGGAGGTTAACGCACAGCAATTTCAATCTATAATAAGAGTCTTGCCAAAAAAGTAGAAATCATTCTTGACAGTTATTAAGATCATGCTTAAGCATGTGTCTTAATCCCCCGCACCATAAATTATGCTAGAAAAGACAACGTGTCTTTACCTACAGTACTGCTAGTGTGTTTCTTCGGTAATTAAAAATTTTTGAGCGATATATCATTTAGTTCAAATGCTCAATTTTTATTACAAATATCTACCAGTCTTTCATGAAAATTGGACCAAATATAAGAAATGTTTTGGGCCTTACAAAAATTAATAATTATCACTTTCCGTTTTTCTTCAATACATCTTGTTCTCTTTCTTTGCCATTTTTTGCTCAAGTATGCATATAAATACAGTTTGATTTTAAAATACTATAATTGCTATTTTCTCTAATCGAAACAAGTTTCGTAGCCAAAATTTTTCAAAACAAGTTTAACATTGAAAAGTATGTTTATTGGTATGCAGTTTTTTTGAAATTAAAACAACTCAAACTGCATCAATTAGCAATAAGTCACTTTTTAAATATTTTTATTGCAATTCTATTCAAATCAGTTTGTCGTCTCTACAATAAAAAGGTTCAATATTTTGCTGTATTTATTTTTGACTAGATTTCTTTTTCTTTTTTGTCGGTACTAATATTGTATTAACAAAATATTTGGAAATCTCCAACTTAATAATTTATTTTTCTTCGATCATCATAAATCACAATAATTTTCCCAGGTGAATTAAATAACACAATAGGGTAAAACGTTCAGTCTGTGACTATCTAGCAGTGAATGACTGTTACAAGAAATAATGTTTATAACAATTAAAAAAAATATATATATTCATGATAAATTTTTTTAAGCAATCTTGTATGTCTCCTTTTTCATTTAAGTGCAACGAATAGTAATAACAAATAATAATAACGAAAAATAATAAAAAATATATAGTTAAAATAATTAAATTTATATTACAGTTTACTTGTTACATGTTTATTTGATTGTTCACATTACAAAAAAATTGCATGTAAAACCAAAAGAAATTGATAAAAAAAAAGACACGAAACAAAATTCAAAGAAAAAATTCGATTAGGAACTGCAAAAAGAGAAAGAAATCCCGATTGAGTTACAATTGAAAAAAACCGGTAGAATCTTTATATTTAACAAATTATAATGCCAGTCTTCGTTCCAAAAAAATGTTTAAAAAAATGGATTTAGTGAGAAAAATAATTTAATTTAAATAAAATGTTAAATATTAACTTTTTTTTTATGCACATATTTTTTATTATCTATGATCTAGTTTTTAAATTAATATTAAATAATTTTATGACATTCCTTTTTAATAGGTGAATCAATTAATCGGGCATTCATTGAGCTATACCCGGTCATTCTTTAAGCGAAAGGGGTCATTTAATAGACTCCTCATTTTAAACTCTTTATAGTTAATTTTATAAAGTTTATAACTAAAACGCCATAATGTTTTCTTTAATTCATAAACTAAAATAATATCTCATTTCAATGTAACGGTTCTTTAAGTTTATTACTTTGTTTACTATTTTTTTAAATCAAATTAGCTCGCGATGCAACAAATCGGTCATTCACTGGTCGTTTGTGTCCAACACGAAAATGATTATATAAAACATATATGTCTGACCGTGCCTAAATTCAGAAAAAAAATTTAAATCACAGTAACATAAATTTTGAAAAAGAAAATGTTAGGATGTGTAGATGAAACATCTTAAAAAAAATGTAAAAAATTAATTTTAGCAAGCGAAGAATACCAATCAAGTTAATATTTATTAAAATCATTTTTTAATATACATATTACATGGAACACCCTGTAGATAAAATAATTGGAATTTCTTTTTAAAGTACGTAAAATTGCTTTACATTTCCTTTACCTCCTTAAAAAATGTAACAGTGAAGATACATATGTTTATACATGTGAATGTAGTGCTATTAAATTTTAAAAAATGGCCTTTTTTATATAAATTGAATATTTCTTTTTTGGCGCTATTTTTAAGCGAAATAGTTTTCTATTTTCGATCGCAGAATAATTTCAACTAAAAATCGAAGTCAGCAACCTGTGCCTGCGGTGCTCGTCTAATTTTATTAATAGAATTCTTTGTTGTCTTTGATTAAGTTTTGTGTGTTAAAAGAAATATCGAGGTTTTCTTCCAACCCTTTGTTTTGTGTTCGCGAAAATGGATATCGTCAGATGATTTTTTCACTTTTTGAAATATCTCCGTCTATAAATCGAGAATTATGGAACACGATGAAATAATGGGAAAACACCGAATAATTTTGGCAGACATCTGATAATAAAATCTTTACGCCCATTAAAACTTGCGCTCAGCTTTTCAATCCAAAATAAATTTAGATTATCATTAGGAACGACGTTTAAGAGTTGCATGTAACTATTTATTAACCGACGTGTTTGTAATTTATATTTGCATGTAATGTAAATATAGACTTCTTCGTCCGTACTTTTTCCAGCTATTTCTACAAATGCACTGTTCTAATTGAACGAAAGAAATGGAAGCTTTCAGAATTAACATTCGAAACAACAGTATAAAAAATAAAAAAAACTCTAAAAGTAATTTAAATTTGTACAAAATGTTTCTCTTTTCTTTTTAAATAAAAGGTCGATTTTAAAAGCATTTTCGTTTTGTGTATACTTAAACGTCGCATTTTTTTAATGTGTCCTTAGTCTCAAATATAAAGAAAAACTATTTAAAATCAAATCCAAATCAAGGTCCGTAACGTAATAATTTCGTTTAAAAATAGAAAACTCACTTTCGTGGTGCTTGTCGTTGTTGTTGTGCGCCTTACGGTGGAAGTCGAAGAAGGTGATGAACAGCTACGATTTTCCATTCCCGAAAGAATAACTTGGGAACCAATAAATTTATTCAACAAAGACCTGGCTTCGGCATCTTCTGTCGATTCCCCTTCTTGAACATCTGCAAATAAAAATAGTTAGAAATTTGTTAATTATTTTATTGGCAAATAATTACAAGAATGATATGTACATTTTTAAGAAAAAATCACTTTGCGGTCAGCCATATTTTTAAATAAAAAGTGTAAAATTAGAGTATCCCAAAGTCTTTCTAAAGTTCATATGCGTTATACTTTAGTTATCATTCTTAATCGAAAATCTGCCTCCTTTTTTTGAATATAAAAATACGTTGGCATATAAATTGATTATTTTTTAATTTTAAAAGCAATTGTGTGGTTTTTTCGAATTAAATATATATATATTGCAAATATGACGTAGTTAATTCTTAGTTAAGGTAGTTCACCCGTAAATCCCTTTTTTTGAATTCGATGAAATTGATATATGATATGGAGTTATTTATTTTATTAAAAAAAATTACTTTTTTTACCGATTCTGAAGCGATATTTTCTTAATTGAAGTGCATTTAATTAATATGAAATACCTAGATTATATAAAAGTCATAGTTTTGTGTATATCTTGGAATCTTTTGTTACCAATTTTTTTTAAAGTTAATAGTTGTAAAACAAAAAATTAGAAAATTTTTGGAATCATGAGTTTTTTTATCAATTGATCAATAAGATATAAGTATTCAAAGTTAAAATGGAGGATAGACCATAACTCGGCAACGCTGTGTTGCAGTTGATCTTGATCAAATGGCATTTTTAAATTATTTCAATTTATAATATTTTCAATCAGCAGTAATACATATAAAAGAGAATATATGCACATATATGTACGATACATCGATAGAGCATTCGGTATAAGCATCAACAGTGTTGCCACATTTACTTTCTTTAAAAGTGTGATTGCATTAGTGCGTTCTGTATAAAAATGTTTTTATATATCAAATACAATCTAACAAAAATAAAATACTCGGCCTTTGAATATATTAAACTTTTTGTACTCCCTGTACATTTAGCTTAGGTGGTCACGAGGGAACTACCTTAAATTAAAACATAAATTACCATGTTCAGAATTTTTCATACGTGTAATCACGTCTTGTACACCACGCACACGTGTTTTAGTATTTAAAAATGTTTCGCCACCGGATGAGCTCATCGTTTCTCGAACGGTCGTCGTAATTGTCTCTTCTCGATTATCTAAAAAAACAATAACAATAAACAAAACATAAGTCAATAAAATAAAAAAAAAAAAAAACAAATCAAATCTGAATTTTTTTTAATTTACCAGGGGAAGCTTCCCTGCTGCTGCCGCTGCTACATTTTACTGTGTCTTTGAAACTGGAGGTGCGCAAAATCAGTCCTGCCTTTGGATAGGATGACTGCCTTTCATTTTTCGAAGTTTCAACTTAAAAATAAATATTTAAAAAATTCTTGGATTATTTTAAAAAATAAAATCGTATACCAGCATTTTCGATGAATTTTTTAGACATTTCTTTTACGGATCCGCGTCTGGTTACGTGGGTCGATTTCTTTATTACGTTTTCGCATATTTCGTCTTCAAATTCTTGCGGAATTTTCTGAAAGAAAATATTCAAATAATAAAAGTATATTGGCATAGTAAACTGATGGATAAACTGTTAGGCTTTAATTAATACAACTGTGCTGTATGGATCACATATAACTCTCTCAAATTTTAAATATTTGATTTATTACAACGTACTATGTTGTTTAGCTAATTAATTAAAAAATTAAAATTAATGATAATACATCGGCACAAGTACCTAACTTTTAACCTTCAAAAACATACCTGCACAACAGTTACAATAGATAATATACAAATTTCACAATTAAGCACAGCAAAGTATTTACGATTACATTTCGACAATAAACTGACATGGAAGAAACATATTACAAAAGAAAAATGAATTAAATTAGCCAATAGAGAAAAAAATCTTAATTAACGGTAGAAAATAAGATATTAGTCTGCAAAGCCATATCTGGAATAGAATTATACGGGTCCACTAAAATAAAAATATTTGAACCAAAAAATGTTTTTTCTTTAAGATGGCACTTTAGATTCAAATTATTCTGTTTTCTTAATTCAAGAAATTACTCTTAAATTAATAAATTAGAACTCTTATGTCTCAAAAAAATCTGTTCTTGATTTAAGAGTCAGACATTTTTTATGTATAATTATTGTAATTTATACATAAAATAATTATTAATTATTGTCTGCTTATATTAGATAACTAAATCATAAATTTTTTTAATTGTAGATGTACCTACATTTTCTTAAAACAGAAACATAAAGATTTAAAAAAAAACGAAGTAATATTTAGTGGAAGAGAATTGTACTTATTGTTAAATCAAAAATGGGGTTGTATCGACTGAAGAAGATTGCTTTTGCATTAAGTATGTATAAGTAGTTATCGATCGAAGATTAAAATTACTCAAAACAAGAATAGTAAAGCCAAGAGCAAAAATTCTTGAAGAAAAATTATTTTTTTTCTTAAAGGTTTTCTTGGTTCAAAATTATTGGTGGTAATGATTCATAATAAAACAAATGAACATTTTAAACCCATTGAAAGTCACTCAAATCAGTTAATTTTTATTAACCCAATAGCATAAAATATATGATTTTAAATTGTGAAACCTGGGACTCGCTTGTGGTGGCGCCACCGTTTACCAACATTGCCTTCTAGGATCAGAATACTTTCTTCTATGTTCTTCTTATGTTATTAGAGTCGCCATTTTTAGCTTATAAGATATAGACGTAACTAGGCCAAATATAACCCGGGACAATCCTCATTTTGCGCGCCCCCCTCCCTTCGTTCGCCCTTAACAATTTCCATTATGGCGCTCCAGAAAACCCAGTGCTTGAAGCACAAGGCCCTGATAAGATATTCTATTCTGATAATTAAAATAAAAATAATATTAATAAAAAAATATTATGGGCATTTGAATAGGTAATCTGCACAACGCAGATGCGAAATTTTTGTAAAAAACAATTACATACCTTTTTATCGACAATAGTGTTATAGGTTGGAGTGCCTTTGGTGCCGAATTTTTGAGTGGTAGTTACAGAAACGAGACCGTCGCGATTTTCGACGTCTCCTTCGAAATCGTTTGGATTATTAGAATATTTTGTTACGCTTATTTCTCCTCGAGGTTCTTCGCCATTTTCGGAATAATAGTGGCTTTTAATCACTGTACCTTGTACTGAAAAAGTGATTTCATAATTCTGTTTCGAGTTTAAAAAAACAATGTACTTACGTTTTGTTGTCTCAGTTTTATTTTGTGCTCTCAAAGCCCTAAGGCCGAACAATGGGCTTCCGTTTTCGTCAGTTGGACCGACGCCATAACTTGAAGTTATATCATCGATGGGTTTGCGTTCTTTATGTGAACCTGTATTTTTTTTAACGACTGTCGTGGTGGTCGTAGTTGTTGGTGGTTTTCTTGATGGGGGAGCGTCTGTTGCCGCTTTTTTCAGTGGTCTTTGTATGGCCCACGAAGGCTTTTCTTCCACAACTGTTTTATTAGTTGGTTCTGTACGTTTTAATTCCGTTTTAAATACGCTTTTAGATTCGATTTTTTGCGTTTTACGTTCTGGACTGCGTCTCGTTATTTTTTCTGGACTAACCCTAGTCGTTTTGTGTTCGAAGCTCGAATCTCTTGTGAAAGTCTTGGATGTTTTCTTTTGGAAGCTGCTTTCTTCCGTTTGGTAGTGTTCGTCAATCGATTTTCGGAAAGGTGGGCGCTCCGAAGGTCTCTTATCGATTTTTGAAGGCTTTTCTGGACTGGTGCCTCTGTATTTCATTATTTCTGTACTTTTTTCAGTTATGGTTTGCTTTACTATGCGGATTTGAGAGCGAATTCTGCGACGTTGTTCGTAAGTAACGGCTCTTTCAAGCTACAAATTAAAAATATTTGTATAAAATAATTATAAAAAAACAATAAAAACATAATTAAAACACATACAATTAAAACTAGCTTAACTGAAAAAAATTGTAAAAATTGCTCATCTTTTTCTTTAAATACTTCTCCGTTTGCCGTTTGGAGACCTATTAAGTGCCCGATAAGCAAAATTTAAATTTTAATGTAGATGTGTATGTGAAAAATTTTAAAAAAAGTGATTAATATCCTATTTTTTTACTTCAAGTGAATTTGAATAAAATAGCAAAAAAATAAATCTATCAAACTTACCAATAGCTCAAGAATTTCTAAATCATAGATTTCTTCAATTTCTTGATGACTTAATATTCTATCGATTTCAGCAATACTTAATTTTCTTTTATGACTTGCGGCAGTTGTCGTGGTCGTAGTGGTTGTAGTAGATGTTCTCCCGGAATCCGTACGCTTAAGAGTCACCCCAAATTTAGTAGTTCGGTTTGCTTCTTCAGGTTGTTTACGATTAAGAGGTTTCATATATCCAGGAGTATCATTGTCAGGTGTGGAATCACGCGATCGCCGTCTCGTTTGATAGTCAGGGGAGGGTTCTCGAGAATGAGAACGGGAACGATCGGGTGTGTGATCATGAGGAGTTCTATCTAAAGGCCACATGTAGTGCGGAATGTTTTCGAGAGATTGATCATGAGGATGTGGCGTTCGTTCGCGCTTAGGACTTGGGCTCTTAGATCTATGACGAGGAGATTGTGACCTATCGTGATGAGGACTATGAGTATGCGGAGTCCTGTCTAAAGGTTGCATATAATGTGGAACGTCACCATTTCTTTCTGGAGAGTGTGGTTTTATTTTATCCATCACCAAACGTGTCGATTTCAAACTATCTTTTCCTGGACGTTCGTCACAGGGTGCTGTTTTCTTGCTTTCGAAGACACTTGGACGATTTAAGATATCACGTTGTTTCGGCTTCTGATCCTTTGCAATGCTTTCAAAAAGCTCCTTAGCTTTACGGATGCTCTCTGTGCTTCTTATTCGCCCTGTTGGGCTTAAAACAATTTTAGGTTCTTCGTCTCTTCGACTTGATTTAGGTGTCGAATCTGGTTCCTCGCTTCTCTTTATAGAAGATCTTCGAGGTGTTTTGTCTTCAGGGCGAGGACGCGGTGAACTTTCGCGACGCATTGAGGTAGATTGTCGAACGTATGTATCTTCCTCGGTTTCAATTTGAACACATTCGATTGCAAGTTTTGTAGGAGACGATTCTCTCGATGGTGTTCTTCGTTGCGGTTTTACGTCCATTTTTGAAAGACTAATTGGTTTTTTATCGGTTTGTATGGTAGTTGAAAACCTATTAACTTTATCCGAGACGCTGAGTAAACACTGGTCTGTCTTTATGGTTTCGTCAATTTCAATAAAATCAGGACGTTGTACTTTTGGCGCTGGGCCGTCTTTTAATTTAGGTTTCTGAGAGTGACTGACTTTTTCAGCAGTTTCTATAAAATGACTTACTTTATCTGAAACACTGTTAAAATTTTCATCCTCCACCTGTGTCCCGAATCTTGGACTTTTGGGCCTTTGAATCTCATCTCCGTCATATTCTGGCTTCAATTTTCTTGATGGACTTGGGCGTTTTAATCTCTCAGCTTCATCTACGAATTTGCTTACCTTTTGGTTAACACTTAGTAAGCACTCGTCGGTGTTTTCAACTCTATCAACTTTTTCGGTTATTTTGGTTCTTTTTTCGTCAAAAACTTCCGTCTCGATTATGGGAATGTCGGAAAGACGTGTTGGTTTCCTTCTAATACTGGGTTCGTCTGGTTCTCTAATTTCATCAGGATATCTAGGATAGCCAGTGTCTTCCTCATCAGTTACAGGGCGCAAGTAAATACCATCAGGAGTTGCTTCTCGAGAAGACGTAGATCTCTGAAGATTGACTACAAATTCTTTATCTTCGTTATAATCATTGTTTATAAGAATCGATTTAGTTGTCACTACTTTCCTTTCGGGCGATTTGTTAATTTTGTTGATGTCGCTAAGACGAGTCGGTTTTGTACCATCGTAATCACCAGGTTTTGGTTTGCCACGACCTGGTGTACGAGAGAAAGGTTTAACAACATCTTCTCTAACTTTTGTAGTTTTTGCATTCGTTTTCCTAACGATTTCCCCTTGAGTAGTATAAGTTTCTAATGTTTCTATAATTTCAGATTCTGATTCACTGAACACGTCATCATCACAAGGCATACGTGGTTTCTTTGAAACCGTTTTAGGCTGTGTTTGTTTTGTTATATTTGATGGTTTGTATTGGGGTTTTGTTTTTGGAACAACTTGAATTGTTGTCGTCACAACATGTCGCTTCGGTTCAATGGTTTTAGTTCTAACATCATTTAGGTTTGTCGTCTTCGAAGTAATTCTTTTGGTGATGGTAGTTTGCGACTTTGGAGTAGATTTGGTGGAAATCATTTCTATTGGTTTTTTAGTTTTGGGCTTTGAAACATCGCCATTTGGAATAGCCTTTGAATACTGGCGTGATTCTTCGATATTTCTATTGTTGTATGTTGTAATGGATTTGGTAGTTTTGGTGTTAGGTTTCATGTGCAAGGGAACATCGCCATTTGGCCATTCTGGTTCGAATTCTGTATCAGATGTTTCATCGTCTGTCCTAGTTACAGAACCGGGAGATTCATCTCTTGTATATTTTTTTCTTTGGGTTGTAATTATTCGACCTGTTGTTTTATCATAGTACTGATCAGCGTATTCGGTGACCGAACATATTTTTGGAGATGCTTTATCTGTTTTACGACCTTTCGGTGCAGAGTAAGCGGTTTTTGGAACTCGTTTTTCTGATTCTTCCGGTTTGTTTTTGATTGGTTTTTGGGTAACTTTCGTTGTATAAATTGTTTTTGGACGTTCTGATATCAATTTTGTTGTTGATTTTGCAGTATTTTTAATAATTTGATGAGCGGAAGTGTAACGTTCGTTAATTTCTGGAGATTTATGTGTTGGACCTTTTGGTTTTGGAGATTCGCGAATATTTTTCGGTTTTTCATTTCCTGGAAACACTTTTACTGACGTTTCAGGAGTAGTTTTATTTGTTTTGCGATATTCTGTTGTTCTCGTTGTACAATATTCATCTGCAACCTTCGTTGTTCTATCTGGTGATTTTTGAGTTGGTTTATAGGTGGTTGAAATATTTTCAGGTGATTTTTGAGTTCTTGTAATTTGGTTTCTTTTAGGAAGTTTTTCCGGTGAATCGTACCTTGGTCTTTCATTTTTTGGTTTCCGATCTGGTGAAGTACTAGGCCTTTGAGATTTTGAAGTAACTTTTTTAGTAACATCTACAGTTTCGGTTGTATTGTAGTAATCGTCAACTCGATTGCTCTTGATAGTTCTGTGAGGCGATTGTTCCTTGTCAAAAGCGGGATTGCCATCCCATCTTCTTCCTCTTGGAGCATCTTCATATCTAGGCTTACTTTCCGGTGATTGTCGAGGTTTAACATTTTTTTGATTTGTTTTGTTTATGTGATCAGTTGTCTCTTTAGTAATTTTGCAGGTGCTTTTGTCTTTTATTTTTATAACTCTGTCAGGTGAATTCTCTTTGTCAAACACAGGATTTTCGTCCCATCTCCTACCTCTTGGTGTATCTCCACCTTGCTTTGGTTTTCTTTCAGGTGATTGATTTGTTTTTTGACTTTTTTGTGTAGTTTTTGTTTTATAATCAACATTTGTTGTTCCGGTTTTTGTGATTCTTTCAGGTGAAGTTTCCTTATCAAAAACTGGGTTGTCATCCCATCTACTTCCTCGTGGAAAATCATCATCTTGTGGTTTTCTGTCAGATGATTTACGTGTTTTTTCATTTTTTGTTATTGTTTTATGATCAAGTGTTTCGTAATTGCTTGTTTCTGTTATTTCTATGTTCCTTTCAGGGGAATCTACTTTATCAAAAATGGGATTATCATCCCACCTTCTTCCTCTTGGTGCGTTATCCTGGTATTGTGGTTTTCTTTCGGGAGATTCGCGAGGCCTGTAAGATTTTTCAGTAGTTTCCAATATATTATCAGTAGTTTCGTTCGTCGTTTTGAAAACTTTTGTTTCTTTGGATTTAATAATTCTATCTGGTGAATGTTCTTTATCAAACACTGGATTATCATCCCATCTTCTACCTTTCGGTTTATCGCCGGGTTTTCCGCTTGCTGGTTTACGCTCAGGAGATTCTCGTTGTGGTTTCTCGCATGTATATGTTGTAGTTTTTGTCATGTGATCTGTTACAGTATCATTTTGTTTTACATTAATAGTCCTATGAGGGGATTGTTCTTTATCAACCACTGGATTATCATCCCACCTTCTTCCTCTCGGCATATTTTCATCGTATTTGGGTTTGTTGTCAAGCAATTTATTTGGACGTTCATTTTTCAAAACCGTTTTTGTTTCTTGATCAACTCTCTCATAAACGTTGGTTTTATTTGTATTACTGATTCTTTCAGGTGAGCGTGACTTGTTCAAATCAGGATTGTCATTCCATCTTCTTCCTCTAGGAATGTCGTCATGAGTTTTGGATGTTGTTTTAGTTACACGATTAATTGTTTCGTTAGTATTTTGACATATGTTGGTGTCTTTAGACTTAATAACTCTTGTAGGGGAAGGTTCTTTGTCAAAAACTGGATTCTCATCCCATCTTCTTCCCCGTGGTATGTTGTCATCTGGTTCATTTCCTTTTGGATGTTGTTGAGGTAAATCGCGAGTTATTTGTTCTTTAGAAACCATTGTTGATATTTGATCGATGGTGCTGTAAGTATCTCTTCGAGGATATTGTTCATTGGTTTTGACTACTTTTTGTGGAGATTTCTCTTTGTCAAAAGCAGGATTATCATCCCAACGTTTACCACTTGGAGTATCTTCTGGTTTTCTTCCTAGTGGTATTTCATCAGATGGTTTTCTGTAAACTCGATCTGGAGATTGATCCAAAGTTTCATTGTCATCCCATCTTCTACCTCTTGGAACTTCATCGTCTGGTTTTAAGCCTTTAGGTTTCATTGGTTCCCGTTCAGGAATTTCGCGTTCTCTTGTTATTATTTTATCACTAATATCTATTGTGTTTTTCACGTAGAAATCATCGGTACGTTTAGTAACTTCTTGAGTATTGTAATGGTAAATTCTCTCCGGAGATTCACGATCTTTTGGTAAATTCGTGCTTGAACTGTCTTTACGAGGTTGTTTCTCAGGAGATTTGGGGCGTTGTGGCGACTTGGGGTAATTGTGTAAAGCATTAATCTCGTTAATAATAGTATCAATTGCTTCCTCATTTTTGATAATTCGACAAACTCGATCGGGGGACTCTCTAGGTGATTTACTTTGTCCTCTAGGAGAGGTTTCATACGGATTGCGATTTTGAGGAATTTTACTTGTTTTTACAACATGATCAGTAGTCTTTTCGTGATTAATAAACGTTTCGGTGGTCGTCGGTTGTCTTTTGTGAGGAGTAAATTTTGGCTTATCCGGAGAATCTTTTTTAACGGTTTTGTGGGGTTGATCAGTTTTTGTATCGGAAGTAACATGATATAATTCTTTTTGCAACTTGCGTTGAACTTCATCTTCGCGACATAATGTGTTTATAAATTTTTGAGTAAATTTCTGTTCTGGAAATTTAGGAGACGATTTTGTTGGACTTTTTCTTGTTTGTGAAGGAAATTCAGTAATTTCTTTTGTAGGCTTTTTGATGAGTTTAGTGCTATCATCCGTTTGCGGTTTTTTACCAAGAGGACGACTGGCATCATTTGGTGTAGATTTGGTACTTGTTTCTGTAGTAATACCAAGGATTTGTCGACAACGTTCTTCATAGGTATCGCGTCTTTTGAAGGGCTTTTCAGGTGTTTTCTTAGATGGTGAACAAACAGGCGACGAAGGGGAACGGTCAGTAATTTTCTTAGGTTTCTTAGGACTGGTTATGTAGTCAAGAGTTGTTGGCCTTTCATCTGTAACTTTTTTGATAGTTGTTGTCACGGTTGAGTTTTCAACGTCCAAGTCAGTAGTTTCAACGTATTCAATGTCACTGGCGATTGTTGTCGGTGATACACTTCTGGAACGTGGTTTGTTCTTTGGACGTCTGGTCAAAGTACTGCTGTCAATTGTTTTGCTTGGCGATGTCTCTGGCTTAGGACGACGAGTAATAGTGTTTGTATTTATTTCTGGTGTCGATTTGACTGGAGAGCGAGGGGTACCTTTTGTTGTTGCTGGTTTTCGATCTTTTACAGGAGAAGGATACCTGTCTGGAACTACTCTTTTGCTGGGTGAAGTTTCCCGTGAATCACCAGGCATTTTTTTAGTAGGAGAAGATTCCCTTTTAATTGGGGATGTACAAGGAGAATAACGTTTATCAGGACTAGCACTGCTACGCAGAGATGACGTACTAGATTTCAGACTCTTAGTGCTACCTCTTTTTTTATCTCGGTCAGGAGTTACGGCTCTTAAAGACCTAGCGAAAGCATCATGTGCCGGACTTACTTCGACACTAATACGTTTGTTTACATAATCCGCACGATAAGTAGTAGAATAATCAGTTTTTGGAGGTTTCTGTTGTTCCTGTGGCTTTGGAACTAAATGTGCAACAACTTCTTCAACAAATGGAATTTTATTAGGCGTTGGACGACCAATGGGAGTTTGATCGCCAGGCGTGCTAATACCTGGTGTGGTAAATCCAGGAGTGTTGTCTCCAGGAATACTTTCACAGGTGCGCGGAGAATGTTTTTTTGGCCCAACAATTGAATCAGGTGTTTTATAGGTAATTGTAGATGTTGGATTTATTTCATGTACTTGACGTGTCACGTGTATATCAGTTTGTTTTTTATTTTGGATATCTTGAACATCATTCGTGTTTTTTATTATTTCTTTACGAGTAGTTGTAGTAACGACTGTTGAACTTTGTGGTTGTTTTTCTGAAGGCGTGCTTCTTGAATCATCAGGTATATGTTTGTAGATTATTATCTCTTGGTGAGGAGAATCTGATGGACGCTCGGGTTCCGGACGTTTATTGGTTTCATTAGTTACATGAATCACTTGACGATTATCTTTATGAGAGTCTTCTTGAATATTTTGTTTGTATGTTGTCGTTTGTTGTATGTTGTAATGGATTTGGTAGTTTTGGTGTTAGGTTTCATGTGCAAGGGAACATCGCCATTTGGCCATTCTGGTTCGAATTCTGTATCAGATGTTTCATCGTCTGTCCTAGTTACAGAACCGGGAGATTCATCTCTTGTATATTTTTTTCTTTGGGTTGTAATTATTCGACCTGTTGTTTTATCATAGTACTGATCAGCGTATTCGGTGACCGAACATATTTTTGGAGATGCTTTATCTGTTTTACGACCTTTCGGTGCAGAGTAAGCGGTTTTTGGAACTCGTTTTTCTGATTCTTCCGGTTTGTTTTTGATTGGTTTTTGGGTAACTTTCGTTGTATAAATTGTTTTTGGACGTTCTGATATCAATTTTGTTGTTGATTTTGCAGTATTTTTAATAATTTGATGAGCGGAAGTGTAACGTTCGTTAATTTCTGGAGATTTATGTGTTGGACCTTTTGGTTTTGGAGATTCGCGAATATTTTTCGGTTTTTCATTTCCTGGAAACACTTTTACTGACGTTTCAGGAGTAGTTTTATTTGTTTTGCGATATTCTGTTGTTCTCGTTGTACAATATTCATCTGCAACCTTCGTTGTTCTATCTGGTGATTTTTGAGTTGGTTTATAGGTGGTTGAAATATTTTCAGGTGATTTTTGAGTTCTTGTAATTTGGTTTCTTTTAGGAAGTTTTTCCGGTGAATCGTACCTTGGTCTTTCATTTTTTGGTTTCCGATCTGGTGAAGTACTAGGCCTTTGAGATTTTGAAGTAACTTTTTTAGTAACATCTACAGTTTCGGTTGTATTGTAGTAATCGTCAACTCGATTGCTCTTGATAGTTCTGTGAGGCGATTGTTCCTTGTCAAAAGCGGGATTGCCATCCCATCTTCTTCCTCTTGGAGCATCTTCATATCTAGGCTTACTTTCCGGTGATTGTCGAGGTTTAACATTTTTTTGATTTGTTTTGTTTATGTGATCAGTTGTCTCTTTAGTAATTTTGCAGGTGCTTTTGTCTTTTATTTTTATAACTCTGTCAGGTGAATTCTCTTTGTCAAACACAGGATTTTCGTCCCATCTCCTACCTCTTGGTGTATCTCCACCTTGCTTTGGTTTTCTTTCAGGTGATTGATTTGTTTTTTGACTTTTTTGTGTAGTTTTTGTTTTATAATCAACATTTGTTGTTCCGGTTTTTGTGATTCTTTCAGGTGAAGTTTCCTTATCAAAAACTGGGTTGTCATCCCATCTACTTCCTCGTGGAAAATCATCATCTTGTGGTTTTCTGTCAGATGATTTACGTGTTTTTTCATTTTTTGTTATTGTTTTATGATCAAGTGTTTCGTAATTGCTTGTTTCTGTTATTTCTATGTTCCTTTCAGGGGAATCTACTTTATCAAAAATGGGATTATCATCCCACCTTCTTCCTCTTGGTGCGTTATCCTGGTATTGTGGTTTTCTTTCGGGAGATTCGCGAGGCCTGTAAGATTTTTCAGTAGTTTCCAATATATTATCAGTAGTTTCGTTCGTCGTTTTGAAAACTTTTGTTTCTTTGGATTTAATAATTCTATCTGGTGAATGTTCTTTATCAAACACTGGATTATCATCCCATCTTCTACCTTTCGGTTTATCGCCGGGTTTTCCGCTTGCTGGTTTACGCTCAGGAGATTCTCGTTGTGGTTTCTCGCATGTATATGTTGTAGTTTTTGTCATGTGATCTGTTACAGTATCATTTTGTTTTACATTAATAGTCCTATGAGGGGATTGTTCTTTATCAACCACTGGATTATCATCCCACCTTCTTCCTCTCGGCATATTTTCATCGTATTTGGGTTTGTTGTCAAGCAATTTATTTGGACGTTCATTTTTCAAAACCGTTTTTGTTTCTTGATCAACTCTCTCATAAACGTTGGTTTTATTTGTATTACTGATTCTTTCAGGTGAGCGTGACTTGTTCAAATCAGGATTGTCATTCCATCTTCTTCCTCTAGGAATGTCGTCATGAGTTTTGGATGTTGTTTTAGTTACACGATTAATTGTTTCGTTAGTATTTTGACATATGTTGGTGTCTTTAGACTTAATAACTCTTGTAGGGGAAGGTTCTTTGTCAAAAACTGGATTCTCATCCCATCTTCTTCCCCGTGGTATGTTGTCATCTGGTTCATTTCCTTTTGGATGTTGTTGAGGTAAATCGCGAGTTATTTGTTCTTTAGAAACCATTGTTGATATTTGATCGATGGTGCTGTAAGTATCTCTTCGAGGATATTGTTCATTGGTTTTGACTACTTTTTGTGGAGATTTCTCTTTGTCAAAAGCAGGATTATCATCCCAACGTTTACCACTTGGAGTATCTTCTGGTTTTCTTCCTAGTGGTATTTCATCAGATGGTTTTCTGTAAACTCGATCTGGAGATTGATCCAAAGTTTCATTGTCATCCCATCTTCTACCTCTTGGAACTTCATCGTCTGGTTTTAAGCCTTTAGGTTTCATTGGTTCCCGTTCAGGAATTTCGCGTTCTCTTGTTATTATTTTATCACTAATATCTATTGTGTTTTTCACGTAGAAATCATCGGTACGTTTAGTAACTTCTTGAGTATTGTAATGGTAAATTCTCTCCGGAGATTCACGATCTTTTGGTAAATTCGTGCTTGAACTGTCTTTACGAGGTTGTTTCTCAGGAGATTTGGGGCGTTGTGGCGACTTGGGGTAATTGTGTAAAGCATTAATCTCGTTAATAATAGTATCAATTGCTTCCTCATTTTTGATAATTCGACAAACTCGATCGGGGGACTCTCTAGGTGATTTACTTTGTCCTCTAGGAGAGGTTTCATACGGATTGCGATTTTGAGGAATTTTACTTGTTTTTACAACATGATCAGTAGTCTTTTCGTGATTAATAAACGTTTCGGTGGTCGTCGGTTGTCTTTTGTGAGGAGTAAATTTTGGCTTATCCGGAGAATCTTTTTTAACGGTTTTGTGGGGTTGATCAGTTTTTGTATCGGAAGTAACATGATATAATTCTTTTTGCAACTTGCGTTGAACTTCATCTTCGCGACATAATGTGTTTATAAATTTTTGAGTAAATTTCTGTTCTGGAAATTTAGGAGACGATTTTGTTGGACTTTTTCTTGTTTGTGAAGGAAATTCAGTAATTTCTTTTGTAGGCTTTTTGATGAGTTTAGTGCTATCATCCGTTTGCGGTTTTTTACCAAGAGGACGACTGGCATCATTTGGTGTAGATTTGGTACTTGTTTCTGTAGTAATACCAAGGATTTGTCGACAACGTTCTTCATAGGTATCGCGTCTTTTGAAGGGCTTTTCAGGTGTTTTCTTAGATGGTGAACAAACAGGCGACGAAGGGGAACGGTCAGTAATTTTCTTAGGTTTCTTAGGACTGGTTATGTAGTCAAGAGTTGTTGGCCTTTCATCTGTAACTTTTTTGATAGTTGTTGTCACGGTTGAGTTTTCAACGTCCAAGTCAGTAGTTTCAACGTATTCAATGTCACTGGCGATTGTTGTCGGTGATACACTTCTGGAACGTGGTTTGTTCTTTGGACGTCTGGTCAAAGTACTGCTGTCAATTGTTTTGCTTGGCGATGTCTCTGGCTTAGGACGACGAGTAATAGTGTTTGTATTTATTTCTGGTGTCGATTTGACTGGAGAGCGAGGGGTACCTTTTGTTGTTGCTGGTTTTCGATCTTTTACAGGAGAAGGATACCTGTCTGGAACTACTCTTTTGCTGGGTGAAGTTTCCCGTGAATCACCAGGCATTTTTTTAGTAGGAGAAGATTCCCTTTTAATTGGGGATGTACAAGGAGAATAACGTTTATCAGGACTAGCACTGCTACGCAGAGATGACGTACTAGATTTCAGACTCTTAGTGCTACCTCTTTTTTTATCTCGGTCAGGAGTTACGGCTCTTAAAGACCTAGCGAAAGCATCATGTGCCGGACTTACTTCGACACTAATACGTTTGTTTACATAATCCGCACGATAAGTAGTAGAATAATCAGTTTTGGAGGTTTCTGTTGTTCCTGTGGCTTTGGAACTAAATGTGCAACAACTTCTTCAACAAATGGAATTTTATTAGGCGTTGGACGACCAATGGGAGTTTGATCGCCAGGCGTGCTAATACCTGGTGTGGTAAATCCAGGAGTGTTGTCTCCAGGAATACTTTCACAGGTGCGCGGAGAATGTTTTTTTGGCCCAACAATTGAATCAGGTGTTTTATAGGTAATTGTAGATGTTGGATTTATTTCATGTACTTGACGTGTCACGTGTATATCAGTTTGTTTTTTATTTTGGATATCTTGAACATCATTCGTGTTTTTTATTATTTCTTTACGAGTAGTTGTAGTAACGACTGTTGAACTTTGTGGTTGTTTTTCTGAAGGCGTGCTTCTTGAATCATCAGGTATATGTTTGTAGATTATTATCTCTTGGTGAGGAGAATCTGATGGACGCTCGGGTTCCGGACGTTTATTGGTTTCATTAGTTACATGAATCACTTGACGATTATCTTTATGAGAGTCTTCTTGAATATTTTGTTTGTATGTTGTCGTTTTTGTTGTAGTTGTAGAAGATGTTGCTTGTTCAGGTTTTGTAGATCTCGGTATATATTCGTTTTCTTGAATTATACGTGTAATATGTACGTCGTCTTTGTTTATATCATAGGGCTTACTATCATCTCGTTTTATAATCACTTCCTTTTGTATTGTGGATGTTACCGTAGAATTGACATCATTGGTAGGCTTAGAGTATGGTACCCGTTCGTTTTCTTTTATCACACGTGTTACTTCTACGTTGTTCTTAACGTTTTCTTGGACAGAACTGCCTTTAGTTACATGAATTTCTTTGTGTGTTGTTGTAGTTGATGACGATGGGTATTGATCTTTATTAATCACATTATCTCTTACATCTTTTGTAATTACTTCTTTGTGCGTTGATCTGGGCAAATACTCATTTTCTTGGATGACACGAGTAATACGAACATCATCTTGATTGATAGTATTTTGCTTTATGTCTCCTTTAGTTGTAGTGACTCTATGAGTGGATGTTATAGAGGATGGGACATTTTCTCGCGTTTCTTTCACAATTCTCGTAACACACATTCCCTCATCGGTGGGGACGTTTTGGTTTTGTATATTCTGAGTTCTAATTATTCGATTGTCGTTTGTTCCTCGAACATCATTTTCTGTGTATCTAACATTCTGGGTACTACTGGTCTTTTTTACATCTTGGAAAGTATTTCTAGAATGGCTTTCAAGTTTGCTCGACGATTGAGCGGTAGTACTGCCTTTTGTTTCATATCTCGTTGTTGTCACTTTGCTTCCGTCTGCAAGCGTTCGAGTTTCAGTGGTTACAACCGTATTTCCATCGACATAATTCGGATTTCGTTTTAATTCGGCTGGGACATCATTTGTATACACTTTTCGCACTATATTTCCACCGGAACTTGGCGGAAGAGCTCTAACATTACTGGGTTCTTCGCCACTTGTACGTTGGTGAGTAACTTGCTTTGATGAAGAACTTGAACTAGTGGAAAATGTTTGAAAATTGCTGTTTTCGTCTCCACCTCTTGCCTCTTGCTTAATGACATTTTTAGAATTCGTTCCAACAGATTTGATGTAATTTTTGTCATCGCCATCGGCAAAGACGGAAGCATTTTGTTCACATTTTGCAGCATAGTTTGAAATGCCACCTTCAATTTTGTCGCTTCCAGAAGTAGTGGCGATTCTACTTGTGGAATGTGTTTTTCCGTCATTGCTCGTCTCGTTTTTACTTACTACATTCCAACCTTTGTTACCGTTTTGCCTTTCTGTAATTCAAAAAAATTGAGATTGGATTAATTGATTTTATATAAAATGTACGTACCCGTGATTTTGTACGACATGTCGCGTGTTGGTGACTCCGAATCACGGATTTCTTTGCTTTTAAGACTTAAAAAGCTGTGGTCCATTAATGAGTCAGCGTGTGTTGGACCGTGAGCGTCTTTCGAATTTTTGTCGTGTAGTCCTGGCGTACTTTGGGTCCTGTGTATTTCGTTCGACGTTTCCGCTGTGCTGCTGTAAAAATTTCGGAGTCGTTCCTCGCGAAGTTTGTACATATGCGATCGGATCTCTTTCTTTCTACCGAAGTCCGCCGTGTCTTGCCACTAAAACAACACCCAAATTACTTTTGAAATAGTTACTCGAAAATATTAAACCAACAAAGCGAAAAGCGAAAAAGACAGAGAATAAGCGTTGAACATGTTTTGTTTGGCAACCTGTAAAGTTATGATTTTTTTTAAATCGAAGAGAATTTTACAAAAAATACACCGGAAGCATATAGAATTTGTTCCCCAAACACCAAAAAGAAAATAGTTTTACCATTTGGCGTAAGATGTCTTCGTCTCTTATGTTTGAGACGTCGGCTGTTGTTTGGGCCGACATGCCCTTTTATTTATACACCTAGAATAAAAGCTCAAATTTAATATTGTTTCACTTGCAATGTTCAAAAAAACGTATAAGATGTATTATAATGTTTTACGCTCATAATAAGCAACAACGATCTTAACTACTTTTTTATTAACTATATTTCATTATTTTAATAAATATCTAAAAAGTCCTTATCTGCATTGAGCTTGTTTTACAACAATACTCCAAGTAATGTTTATAAAACTTAGATTCAGTTTTTGGTAGAAATACGGTTTTATAATTGTTAAATGACACATTTTAATAAGTAATAATAAGTAATAAAAAAATTGTTCAACTCCAAACAACCGATACAGTTGGAATGAGATAGTATTTTTGTTTACGAATTAATGAAAAATTTATCGCAATTTGGTCATAAGCTTTGTCAAATTAACTATAAAGAGTATAAAATGAGAAGTTTAGTAAATCATCTTTTTAACATTATATTAAAATCTTGCAAACTGCAATATTAATTTAATTATTTTAGCTATCTACTTATTGTTAATTTTATTTTTTCCACTTAAATAAAAAAGAAAAATTACAAGATAGCATAAATAAATATATCAAAAATATAAATTAATTTTTTTGTTATAAACATTACTTCTCGTAACGGTCATTCGCTGCTAGGGGGTTACATACTGAGCGATTTACCCTAAACTGACTTAAATGGCAAATATTAAAAACAGAAAAGGCAAACTAATTTAAAGAAAAAGGAATTAAATTAGCTAATAGGAAACAAATCTGAATTATCAATACAAAATAAAATATTAGTCTACAAAGCTGTAATAAAACCTTTATGGAATAGAATTATGACGCTGTGCTTCCAAAGATGTCAATCAAAAACGACCATGAAATTGTAAATGCACCATGGTCTGTATTCAATATATATTATAGACAGATTTGAGTATGCCAACAGTTTCAAAATTGATTAATAATACAGCAAGTAAACATTTTAAAACCCTCTAAAGTCACCAAAATCAGTTTTTAAAAGAACTAATAAAACCAGGTCCTCATAAAAGACTTAAAAAACTATTGCCAGATAATTTCCTCTAGTTTAAATTTATTTAATAAGTTACAAACTAATGTTGCATAGGTTGTATCATTATAATGCTACTTAATGTTAATTAGTGTCAGCATTTTTAGCTTATAGGATATTGTACTCTGATTATTAAAATAATAGTGATAGTAAAAAAAAATGTATTGTTGCAACCTAAATATATCTATGAAGCGAATAAAGTATATTGATGAAAACTATTCAAAGATGTTTAAAATGGTAGGAAAAAATGCAATAAACGCTAGAATTTTATCCAAACTTTGACTTATTTTTCCCTTAAAGTGAGTGACTATTGCTTGATTTTTACACATAATTAATCATTGATCACTAAACTTTAGAATAAGCAACAACGAATTTTGGAAACATCTTATAATGAGCAGATATTTTAAGTTAATTAGAACTAACTTTTTATGAACACCCTGTGCAATAGACAGAGTGAAATAAAGCAAGTCACCAGAAAAAATTAATCCGACCACAAAGAAACGCAATAAGAAGCCTATGAATTCAGAATGGCAATGTGGTCGTTAATTAACCGATTTATTTAAAGTGCAAGATGCATGCAAAATGATCTCTCCACTTATGTTACACTTTGCGTTAAAAGTTTGGCGCCTGCTTGCTTCTGCAACCGAAGCAAAATTTTAAAGCGATATGCAACAATAAATAATCAGGAACAAGTTGAAAAAGCTCGAGGCTATTTGAACTTGAAAATGATTTACATAATTCATTTATTTGTATACATCAGATTAAACCTTGATTCATTTAATTTCGTTTGTCTCTTTACGACTGTGCCTCCGGAGAGAAAAAGTTAACCAATAATAAAAATTGTTATCAATCAGGCGGCTTAAGGTCGCAATTTGTGTTTAAGAGTAAAAATGAGTAATCGATGAAAAAGCATATGTCGAATGCATAGAGATTTATAAATATTGATGCAAGAGTGGCCTATATTTCCATGAAAGGAAATCTCCAAATATGGTCCGGATTTGCAGGCTTCGACCATAGACGACCATGGTTTTAAAAACGAATGTTGTGTAATTACACGTCTTCTTATGTCAGATTTATTTTCCTTCGAATTAATTTTATTTCGCAGAAGTGAACATTTTGAGTACGTGACATAAATGTGGTTTTCTTCTGTTTATGCAAGAAAAATATTATTGAGGCGGTGTAATATCGTTCGATGGAAATTGCATATAGACAAAAATATGGAGCGGTTTAGATTTCCTAAAATGAACAATAGAAATTGGGCTACAACTGTAAATATTTAATTTGTTTAAATTGATTTTTTAGTTCTATTTTATACAATCGTAATAAGATCTAAATACATATGACTATGAATAATATGCTAGTTAATTTTTTTATATATTATAGTTACTGGGTGGTCTAATTTACAGGTATTTGTTGGCTAGGCAGATAATTAATGTAGATATCAGAAAGATTTAAATGTGTCTTACGTTTTGTTCCAAACAAAACCATGTTTTCAATCAAAAATGATATTTTAATTAAAACAATCTAGCAACCTATTGATGATAATTTCAAGTTACAATTTTAAAAAGTCTATTCGTGATTTATTAATGAAATAATTAAATAGGGTAAGTTAGCCGGTTGTGGGCACCCCCGAATAACTTTTGATCGTGAGCAGATACAGGTGTTTTCACGATCGTCATTTGTTCGCAATGTCAGCACTATGTTTTATTGCTAATATAAAGCGAACAGACGCATATGCGTAGGAGCTACGCGTTATTCCATGTTTTCATCTCTAAAAATGTATCGCGATGTAATCGTTTATTGTATTTAAAGTGCGATAAATAACAGTAACTTATTGCAAAAGGTCAGTCTAATGTAAATATATGCAGGATATTAAATATATTTTATAATTTTAATTTCGATTCAATCAAAATCTTCGTGAAATAAATTTGCCAGTCATTTGTCGACAGCTATGAATTTTCCAGTTGTGGGCACCTACATTTTACTAGTTGTAGGCACTTAAGTTTTTGCCATTTAAACCTTGTATTTCGCTGACAATTTGTCGAATATTGTTGTTCATATTAACATAACCCCCCTGCGGAGTCTAGAAGTGTAGCCGCGGCCTGATTTTGAGGGGGGAAGACCCCGCTCGATTATCATGTACGACAAAAATGTAAAGATATCAAAACTTTTTCACAATAATTTAAAAAAAATTAAACATTTTTGGTTTTGGGTTTCAAACGGACTTCTTTTCACAACTCGACTATTGAAAATCAGATTTTCGATTGTCGATCATCTTTGATAGGCCAATTCATATAACTTGAAAATTGTAAATAATATATTTACGAAATTTTTGCGGATTTTTTAGTGCATTTTTAGAATTGTCGATTTCAAAAATCAATTTTAATGCGTACATTGAAGCCATTTGACGATGATCCCGTGAAGTCTACTGCGAAAGTCTATTTTAAATTTTATTTTTATCTATTTTCTTAACTGAAGGCTTTGAATATGAATAAATTGTGTTTTTTCTCTATATAGTGGCGTTTTACTCCATATTTTCCCATTTTGAGGCGATTTTCTTGATGTGCCCACAACCGGTTAAAAAAAATTGCATGATGGAAAATGACTACTTTATGAAAAGTTAAAAATGTTTTTTTTTTAAATTGATATAAAATTAATTTCTTTGCCTGTAGTTAGCTAAGGTATCTGGCTACCCGATAATATGCTCATTTTGCAAAAAATATTGAGTTGGTCAAAAGTTATGGCCTAAACAGCTAACTGTGCCCACAACCGGTTAACTTCCCCTACTTATAAAAGTTTTCTACAAAACACTACTATAATAATTACGATTTAAGAAAAATTTATGATATTTTAACGTAAATGTTATGTAGTATCAAAAACAAGTTTTTTTTATCTTAGTGAATATCTATGTGTTACACTCAAAGTATTGATTTTGTTAAAGTATAGACTAACTAGATAACGTATGCATTTACTGACGTCTGTGGTAAATGTAATTACTTCAGCCGAAGGAAGCTTCTGCATTGTTGGATTGCGTTGCACATTTAGTTTGTTTATACTTAATGCGCAGGCTTCGTACATATAGAAACTTCCGTTTGGCCGAAGTAAACACATTTACTAAAGAAGGCAGTAAACGCATACGTTATTTAGTTAGTCTATACTTTAACTGAAACGCACGTTTTGACTGTAAAATATACAGGAAAAACATAATACGTAATTATTATTCAACTCGATATAATAAAATGGTCCATAAGAAATAAAAATTAAAGCCAAATTAATAAAAATGGAAGCGTGAAGATAAATATTCTTAATTCCAACATAAAAAAAGAAGAATGATATTATAATACCTACTTCTATAAATAAAAGTATTAATAAGTAATAACACCAAATGCTCCTAACAAACATAGATTCTTTGATTCATGAAACACATATTGATCGTAGGCAGAAATCTCTTAAACCTAAGAAAATCAGAAAACTTGACCAACGATCTAAACTCAATGTTCAACAACGAGGAAAATTGTACCAACCCATCAAGTTTTTGATATCATTTCGAATCTTTAATTTGATCTAATTTTAGAAGTCACTAATGACCTTTGAGTTAAAAGTAACTTGAAATATCGTTAACATAAAAAAATAATTAATTATGTTCGTTAATTTGATCGTCTCAAAATTTTTTTGATTGTACCTATTAATTTTGTATCCTTATCTCATGGACTGATCAAAGTTTTACTATTTTTAAAAAATATTAAACACACAACTAGCTGTAATAGTTCCAAGAAAAAATAGTCAAAAATGTTTAGATTTTGAGATCATTAAATTAACATTTACTTTAGCACGCTTGCAATGTTATAATAACCATGTTTTATTAACTACATATACATATTCATCTGTTCATTTTTGTTGTTCGTTTATTATCCTGAATCAAAAATTATTAAAAATTGACTATTTCTAATGAGAAGAAAGGAGAGGACAAAATCGCACGCAAACGAAAGAATACTGAGCAAAAGTTGAAGAACCAGCAAAAAAGCGGTTAAAATACATGTTGCACAAATATTCGATTCGACAAAGGAAGAAGAAAGTAATATTTTAAATGTTGCAGAGCGTGATTAATGTACCTATACTTAATCGTCAATTTTCAAGTAGAAAGCCTCTCTACATTTTAAAAAAAGTAGCAGTAAACAATAAAAAAATGCAGAATGCAACACTTACAGTTCTTTTATGGCGAATAATAATAACTTACAGACCCTTTGACATTTATCTCTCTAGTTTACTAGCAAATAAGTAAGTACATATCATACTTTTCCTATTCATTCTAGACATTTTCACTTAGATCTTTTGTGATTGAAATAGCGTGATTACAAAATATTTTTTTTAAATCCATCAATCTTATCTTATTTTTAGATATAATTCCACTGCATTAAGTTAAGGTGTTACTTTCGTATAGACGATCACACTGTAGTGTCCTCACCAATAACATCTGTACATCTTCTACCTGAACTCCAAATATTTAATTAACTGTATTTATCACCCATTTTCTTAAAATTTTTTGGTTATGTTTGCTTCAACAACTTCTAACACGTACTACGTTTCCACAGTCATTCAATACGAGTTGAATACGGATTCAATACTGTTGTCGGGTAAAAAGTGGTCATGGAAACCCTGATTCAATACGTATTGAACACGATTTAGATTCAGATACGATACGGTAAATTTTAGGATCGTATCTGAATTTCAACGTATTGAGTTCCATGGAAACCCGTAACTCGCGATCGTGCATCCGCAATTGGAGATCACTGGCGCTTTCTAATGATAATTTAAAATATATACACCTTTATATTAAATTGTCATGAAATTTAATAGAATTATAGCACACAATAAAATAAACAACACAATTTTATTTCGAACCTGCTCTACGTATTAACCTAGAAAATAAGTTTTCCTAAAACAGCTGATTGCTGTATCGTAAATGTATTCAATTCGTATTCAAAACTATTCATGGAAACACGTACTTGTTGGATCGCAAATCCGTATTCAACCCGTATTGAATAACCGTGAAAACGTAGTAACAATATAGCAAAATCCAATGTGCTTATCTAGTTACAGTTTTATGATTTCCATTTTAAGAAAGTATGTACACACACTTAAAAAGTTTGTACTAATTCTTGCATCTATTCTCAAATATAATTCTATTTTATTAACATTTTGCAGTACTTTAACAATAAATTAAGCCATTTTTCAAGCTCGTCCACTTCCAAAATATACTTTAAATTTTTTTTTTACACCCATACAAAAAGCTATTATTAATATGTATTATAATAACGATGAATTTTGCTACATATTTTGGTGCGTGTTTGTTAAGTTTCTTACTTAACACCATCTTAAAGTGGAACAGATGAAATCAAACATTAGTATAAACATATAGAAAGACAAGTTTCTTGTAAAAGAAACGCATAGTTGTTTTTTGTTTGTTCGAAGAACGTGGAAAAGCGCATAAAAAACCAAACACGAAAGTAAAGCTACACGGAGTTGTCCTCCAAGTATGGAGAAAGAGGCTGGTCCTCGTGTTAAGAGTTTCCAATTATGGCAAATTTAGTGCACTTTGTCAATGTTTCGTATTATCGTAATTACCAGTTAATTGTAAAAAATCTTCAACTCGAATTTGAAACATTACATTTAGAATTTATGGTATTTTTCTTAGATTTCCATTAACAAAATATTTTACTTTGATTTCCATTGTACAAATCTTTCTTGGGGCTTGCATAAATTGAAAAATAAATGCAAATTCTGTAGAAGGATAATTTTAAATTAGCCTTCTAAAATACTTCATTTTAATATTCACTTTAAAATAACATTTGTTTGACGTTTAATTAAAAAAACAATTAATGTTCGCGCGTTATTATTAAAGTCCTGATACGGATGACATAATACCGAATTATTTTAACCTACATCTCTTACAATTAAAATAAATGCAAATAAAGCTTGTCCGGGGGTACAAAAAATATAATAAAAAATAAGGGGTGTTCCAGAAGTGGTTAATTCTATTTCGAGAGTCACCGATAAAAAAGGTACGTAGGTGAGAAATTTTGTATTCCCACACAAAATCAGAGCAATATAAAAATAATAACTTTAATAAAACATTAACAATAATTGACCCCATAACAAGAAAGGTGTCCGTATGCAAATTTTCAAGGCTAACTCGACTAGAATCGAACTAAAAATATAATTTTAATTTTGTATTGTTTGATTTATATTAATTTCGAAAAGTAGGCCGTTGTCTCCTCCTTGTGTAATGCTTTTTTGTGCGTTTTGACAGCGAGTCTAACTTTTAATGAATATTTGCGGGGGAGAGAAATTTGCATTTTTTCACATTAAGTTTGTTGAAATTTTATATATTTTTTTAGTGTTCAAATAGAAAATTTTAAAATTCAGTTTTTGTTGGGTATTAATTTTGTTCTCATGCAAGGTCTTTACAATTTTAGACATATCTGAAGAATGATGTGGTTAATTTTGCATTAAAAAAAAGGATGTCCAAAGGAAGCTCGTAAAACTTTTTTTAAGCAAATTAACATTGTCACAAATAGTGAATATTGTTATTGTTAATTTAAAAACGACCTTCATGATTTTGTACATACTTTTAACGCCAATTTCGTAGGAAATATAAATCTGTTAGTTACATAACACCGACGCCTTCTGAGATCATGCCTTTTGTTTTAGTTTGAGATTTTTTTACTTTTTACTATGCAAATATTTTATTTTCATAATACAAAAGATCCTACATAGATCGTTAATATTACTCATTTCGCTTTTAAGATTTCAAACGCTTTGCTAATCAATTTATTTCTCCAATTTTCGTTCCGTGTTCTTAGCAGCAGTAGAGATTTCCGTTTGTAATAAGTTTTGTTTAATTTATCTATGAGTGAAGATTAATTAGTTTTACTGGTCAAATTTTAGACAGTGGCGCACACGGGATAAGGGCTTCCGGACTGCAACCTTCCTACTCAACTTTCCGTAATTAACTGCAATCCTGTAATTTATAATTTTTAATTTTTAGTAAGTTAATTAAATATAGTGAATCGTGCTCAAAAAGGAGCATTCACATTCGAAAGAAAAATAAAGATCGCCGTTCCGCGTTGTGCTTCATTTGCTTCCCTAGCTCAGAAATATCCATTGGATTTGTCGAAGGATCAATAAATTTAAATTAAATAAGAGTGCTATTTAAAATTACAAGAAAATTGGAGTTGAAGATTCGGACTTGTCTTATTTATTCGAAATTTCAAATATGAAAATTCGTAACTTATGTTAGATGTTTGTTGAAGTAGCTTCAGATATTTTAAATTCTGAAACCTTGTTTATTGGTGCATAAAACTAGTAAGAAAAACAATTTAGGTCCAATGTTAAATCATGGAGAAAAAATTATCTGAAATTTTCAAAGTAGGGTGGGTGTACCAGTCCCAAACCAGGTACCAGTAGTTGACCACTCGAATGTTCGATTGAATAAATTAAGAAATGGCGGGCATATTTGAAGAATTCGACTGTTTTGTTACGTGGCCTAGAATGTTAACAACGTTCCAAACATATTTTAAAAATTTAGTGTTTATTTAAGAGCTATGAGCGCGGTGGTCAACCTTAGGTGCATTACCGTTTTTGATATTGTTCACGAAATCTATAAAAAACCTAAATATTTAGATTCAAATAATTTATTAATATTGCAGCGTTAGTAAACAATAAACAATTTTATATATACATTTCTAAGTTAAAACTACATAATACCATTTCAGAGCATTTCAAAGTCAAAATTTGTCCTTAACTGGTTTGGGACTGGTACAGTCACTCTATAGCTTTTTACAAAAAAATTAATTTTCAAAATGTTATAGCTCTTCCATCTTGAAGAATTTTTCAAAGTTCTTTAATTTCTGAACATATTGGTTCTAACCCAAAATCTCGAAAATGGAACATAATAAAGAAAAATAATTAACCCCTTTGCTGTTTTTGAGAAAATAAATTTTCTTTAAATATTTAGAAAATGTTGCTATGAACTGTTCAAAGTCTGTACCGTCTTTTCAACTCCAAAATTTTAGACGAAGCTAAAAATCTTGTAAAATACACTTTGGCACGGAAATAAAGACGTAACTCCTTCACTTTTAGTTCAATCATTAGATACGACTCATATTTAGAATCCTGTGACCTTTTCCCATAAGATACGTGCAGAATCAGAAATAATTCAGAGTTGAAATAGGTACTTGGTTTATTTTTAAAAGACAATATTAAAATCGTGGGTTAGTTATTTGCGACCAGATCTTTAAAAACATTGTAGATTCGTGAACTTCTTGGCTTCTGTTCGACTTAAAGAGCCCTAGGAAAACATTTGAAATTTTTAATAAAATCGGTTTTGTTCCATTACTGTTTATCATTAAACTCCAAGTTTTCCTAAATTGTTGTAAAAATTATTCGTTGACAATAACTTAAAAATGAGCGACACGGATGACCAATAAAAATTAATTTTTTTAGAAAATTATATTTATCATGATGACATACATAAATATAAGAAAATAAGACTGCCAAAATATAATTCTTTTCCGATACAGTTACCACATTATTTTAACACTTTTTTTTCCTATGGAAAAAAATGTATGGCGTTTGTTACCGTACTGGTATGGTATTGAGACAGATACATGTGTTTATAAGAGGTTTAAATAGACAGTATACGCTTGAGGCCCATACTACATTGAAGATATGGCAATGTCACTAGAGCGTGCCACAATAGCTAAATTATTGTGAATCACGCTTAAAACCGAGTGTGCACATTTGAGCTCAAAGTGGCACATTCTTATCTCGAGAAAATGAAGCGCGCCGCTCCGCGTCGGCACTTCATTTGCTTCCCTCGCTCGGAAATGTGCCATTTTTCGCTCGAATGTGCACATCCTCGTATTGATTCGATTTGCCAATATTGATTGCCATCAATGAAAAAGGTCTCGGACATTTTCAATACGCTTATGACACTTGCGCTTGATGCAAGATCTGTGAATACTTTATTTCACTCTCATTGTCATCATCATCATCAACTCCAGCACTTCTACATTCCTTTTCTGGACATATGCCTTCCTGATTCTCCTCAATACCTCTCTGTCGGTTGCTTTTTTGGTCCATTGTACTCCAGCTACTTTTTGGGTGTCATCTCTCCATCTAATTTTGTGTCTCTGTTTCCTGTTCTTGGTTTCCATGCTGTTAATTTTCTGGTCCATCGATTGTCTTGGGTTCTTGCCACATGTCCCGCCCATTGCCATTGTAGTCTTGTAATTCTCTCTGCTATATCGGTGCATCTCGTTTTTGGTTTCTGATCCATTCATTAGTTTTTTTATCTAGTAGTGTCAGTCCCATCGTGCTCCTTTCTTTTTTTCTCTGCGTGATTTTCATTTTTCGGACCATTGCCGCTGTTACTGTCGAGGTTTCGGAAGCGTACGTGAGGGTAGGGAATACACAATGCTTAAATATTCTTGTTTTTAAATGTTGAGGCATTTTTGATCTAAACACATGCCTTAATTTTCCGAATACCGACCTACCAGTTAGATTCTTCTCTCAATTTCTGCCTGTTGGGTATCTTTTTCAATTGATGGTTTTTGTCTCAAATAAAGCTATTTTTCAACATCTAAATGGTCGCCGTTACCAAATAATATTGGCGTGATGTCTTCCATGTTTGAAATTATCTTAGTCTTACCTATATTTATTTTGTGTCCTGTCTTTTCTGTCGTTTTTTTCAGTTCTACTACCATCTTTTGTAGATCTTCCAGATTGTTTGATAGTAGCCCAATATCATTGGCAAATCTCAGTTTACTAAAACGTTCTTCATTTATGTTTAGTCCCATCGGTTCCCAATTTAGTTCTTTAAAGATGTCTTCTAGTGTATTTGTAAACAGTTTGGGAGAAATGTTATCTTTCTGTCTTATTCCTTGTTGTACTTTTATCGGATCGGTCTTGTCAAATACTTCGATAGTCATTGTGACAGCTTTGTATAATATTTCGCTTAGGATTATATATCGAAAGTCGATTCTGCATCTCTTTAAGGCATCGATCAGTGCACATTTTTCGATAGTCGAAGGCCTTTTCGAAGTCGATGAATGCTGTATATATGGGTATGTTATACTATTTGGTTTTTTCTAATATTTAGCGCAAGGTATGTATTTAGAATTTGTATAAATAGTTCTGATTGACCGCAAGTTGTTAAACAATAACAGCCTTGAAAATGACATACGTTTCCAAATTTTGTATAAATTAAAAGGATGATAAATATCTTTTATGCATTTAGTAACGACCTAAAAATAGACGAATTAATATAACAGTTAAAGATACAATTAATTCTGTTTATAGAGCGACACCATTGTGGTTTTATATTAGGCAATCGGCTTTAAATACCAAGTAATTCCAATACACATGCATGCAAATTTGCTTAATACTATCAAAAACTATACATTTTTCACGATTACATAAATTCCATCGCTTAGGTCAAAATTAAAAATGCAAACTGCTGTTAAAATTTAAAAAAAAAGCCGGTTTCTAACAATTTAACTTGTTTACATTGGTTTTGGAAGAATTTACACGTCTAACAATTTAACAGCTTTGCAAAATTTGTTTACTATTTTATGTTTAAATTGTCAGATAAATGAAAGTGTAACTCTTCAAAACGCATAAAAACATGTAAATTTACATAATTTGCCAGAAAATTGCAGTCCGATTTAACACGTACGTTGCATAACGCCTACAGCAATTTAACATAACTGATTCTTTTAAATTAGATGACACTTTAACGTTTATCAAATCAAAAATAAAAAAATATAGGTGTATCTACATATTTGCATTTTGTATTATAAATACCTATTAATTAAATTAATTATGGCACACTATTTAGGAATAATCAGCGATTTAATTTTGGATTAAACATGTAAAAACGGTGACGTTTGTCATCGAAACTGGTTAATTAAAAATAAACATAAAAAATGAGCGAAAAAAACCGAACCATAAGTAAACTAAGACAAAGTAAAGGCGTTTCGTGTAATTTATTATCTTGATCCAAGTAGGTTTTATATTATTTCTACCTTTTCGAATGCGCTGAGTAATGACTTTGCTTATGCAACAAATTTTTGTAGGTGTTTTAAACTTGTTTTTTGGGATGTGTGGCAGTCTCATCTTTTGATGGGAGAGTGCGTTTGGTTATCTCGGACGAAATTTCATCAGTTGTCATGGTGATTAATTAATTATCAACAAATAGCTTGTTTTTAATTCAAAATTTTTGTAACATCCTGTATATGCATGGGAATTCATACGACTGTAATTGTTAAAGTGTAAATTTTTCAAAAGAATTCGAGTTTTTAGTGAGGCAAAAGATTAAGCATAATTGAAACTGATTTTTATGGTAATTAAAACTTTCTGGTAATTTGGTTTTACTTTACAAGCTCTGATTAAAGCTTTTATTAAAAAAACGTAAGAGAAACATAACATAAATCGCATAAATATTTAAAAGTAATGTTAATTAAAATTATGAGAATTAAAGGTAGTTGAACTTCATGCGAATGTTATTGAAGATTTTTTATTAAATTATAAACAAATTGGTTTTTGTTTACCAGCAAAAAAAATGCAACGTTTTTTCACGTTGCTCTGTTTTATTTATTTTAATATTGCACGTCCTCAACTTCTAAATATTTTAAAGATGTTTTTGTTCAACTTTATTTCTAATTTGTTTTACTATTTACAATTCAATAAGAGAAACAGTTTAGTAACTTTTACAGTCATTAATATTTTATATAACCATTACACTCTTAATAAATCTTTTTATTGTCTAAAGTAACGCATATAAATAAATAAAAACAAACAATTGGCATAAAAAGAAGTCGTCATATTTATTTATAGCAAATCATTTCAACTATTAGTTTTAGATAAAAAAAATAGGTGAAGCAGGATACTATTGTTTAAAGTACAAAAGAAAAGCTATAATGTATTTATTTTTTCGAAAAATCAACCCTTAGAAGTATTCTAAATATGATAACAAAAAACAAACAAAAAATTTACCTGCCCTTCGAAAATTCAAACAAAGCACAAGGTTCGTAACACAAATCACACAAATTAAAATTAGAAGAAAAACAAAATCTAAGTAAGAAGAAAAAAAGAATTTAAAAAAATAGCACCGTTTAATATCACTTTCTTTTTCGAAGCAGTTTATGGCACTCCGGCTTATTGCCGACTGAATTTGAACATTTGCTAAGAAAACCTGCTGGACATGTCATACCTCCAGATTCCATAGAAAGCATATGATTCCCCCTTCTTTATGTCCCCCAAAAGCACTTTTGCAAAATATGACGTCGCTCTGCTCAAGTGTTGCGTTTTGAAAACGAGTGGGATAAGGCGCCTACGCCTTTAATGCCTTCTTTGGCTGCTTTTTATGCACTTTCACGATGTTGTAATTAATACCTTTTTTTAGAACTTCATAAAACTCGTAAGCTTGTTAAGTTTGTCGTTTTGCTATTTCCAAAGTTTGTGGTTTTTGGGGGATAAAATTAATAAAAAGCAGACGAACAGTTGAACTTTATATTTTATTTTTGGAAAATCAAGTGAACGTTGACCTTTTTTTTTTTGGTCGAATGAATTTTCATCGTCTTTGGGAATATTTTTTTTTTGGTTAATTTCTCAAGATCAATGCCACAATAGTCCCACGCTGTCGAAAATCGTTTGAGAAAAAAATGTTATTGATCTTCTTATTGCGTGGGATTGGTCTCGATTTTATAAAATTGGAGATTTTAGTAATAAATACAAATAAAATAAATATGCTTTTTTTTGTAATTGTCACTGCCGGTTAGTGGTCTTTAGCTTTGATTTTGAAAAATTCATATTGAAAAAAGAGGAAACCAAAAGGTAAAATTGGTCGAGGAAGTACTTAAAATTATTAATCTATTTTGTTTAAAGCGAAGGTTGCAGCATCACAATTACGAGGCTATTAATTGTTATATAACTCCATATTTGTCTATTTAATTATTTTAGTGCAAGGCTATAAAATTATAGCATTAATTTATAGATTTTATGCAATAAACATAATTGTATAGTCTCTTCAAAACATATTATTACTTTTTTTATTGTTGCAAGAAGTTTTACATAAAAAGTAAATTTTTATATTTTATTAGTCAATATAACGACTTTAAAGACTGGGACGAAAATGGAGCAAGAGTGGGAATTGGACGTTTTAAAACATATTTTAGGCGTTCTAAAAATTATATTTAATTAAAAAATATGTTTCAGTAAGGTAGTACCTGACGATATTATGGCCCATCTAAGGTTTGACAATTTTTTTTGCCACCATTTTAACATATTGCTTTTTAATTATCTACATAGAGGATACATCTATTCGAAAAAAAATTTAAAAAATAATTCAATAGTTTCCGCCCATTTTACATTAGTTACTTTTCTAGAAGTCTACTTTGGGCTATATCAACAACTTATGTAAATAACTTGGCCCACCTTATCCCAGTTTTAATAGTGAAGAATACAAGAACCAGGAACTCAAATTTTAAGGTAATTAGGCAATAATATATGTAAATAGAAACTATTAAACCTTTTTATATATAAAACTTGTAAATACGGAGTGTCAGACGAATAAGTACTGGAAGTTAACCCACTTGTAAATGACCCTATGTAAAATGAACAAAAACATATCTCAATTTAAGTTGACCTTCTGTATCATATTTTTCAGTTATGGTACGGTAAAATTTCAATTTAAAAATGTGTAATAATATTTTAAAAATTGTTGTTCTAGTCTATTATAACAATGCCATTAGAGTAATGTGTAGAATTTTTTTTAAATAAAGAAAAACCATAGAAATTATGTATCAAATATGCCAATTGGCAATGAAGCATGTACTAAATGATCTTTTAAAGGCATATGAAGAGGATGCTGTGTTGCCATTTACTGGAAAATTAAAATGTAATATTTTTCAAAACTCTTTAGATTTATCATATATTGTATATAAACTTTTACAGTTTAGATTAGTATCAGGTACCGCCCGGTTAAGTTTCAGTACCTATTCGTTTAGCACCCTGTATAGACAATATCACAAGTCCAAAAATTAATTTATTAATTTTTTGTGTTCTTACAATTGGGATCGTTTTTTCTATATCTTCCTATGTTTACAAACCTTCTTTCGATTTCTTTATATTTCGGAGCTGTAAAATAAAACAAAAAGGTTTCACATATTATGACAATCATATGATATGCCTGGGCTATAGCAACAAGCAATTTTCCGTAAACATTGTATGATAACGTAGTTCATGTTGGATATACACAAAAAATGACTACCAAATTCGATTTTACGTTAAAAAGTGACCAAACAACATTTTGTGTTAAATAACTATATAAAAATGATGTACTTACCGAACGACGAAATAGCACCCCCACGAAAAGGCACCCCAGCTCATTTCAACTATCCCATCCGACTCTTATCAGTTTTTCTCACAGAATTTTATTAAAATCTAGTGATGGCATTGCGTACTTTACTTACGACAAAAAACGGGCCATACTACCAACCGGACCATATTACCCTCAGGAAATTAAAATTATTATTAATTTTAAATAAGAAAAAAGAGAAGATAGTTATATCGTATATAGTTAATACAAAACTAAAACCGTTGCACGTCATAACTATAAATGACGTCACGCCGCGTACAGTGTAGGTCAAACTGTGAGTTTTGCCGCAGATTATAGGATATAAATGGTTTGTTCTAAAAAGAACAGATTTTTGATCGATTTGTGCACTATTTTTAAAACTCAATAAACACTAAAAAAGACGAAAAACAGTTACAGACAGATCGTGGCGAACTGTGAATAACAACAACGCAACGCCGCAACTTTGAGATTATGGCAGCCAATATTTCAATAGCAGCCAAATTCAAAATTGAATATAATCGTATAGCCCCAAACGATCTGGCAGGTTGGTAGTGCTGATTCACTTCAATGACGTTAGCAATGACGTGCAACGGTTTTAGTTTTGTATTAACTATATGTATCTTAACATAGAAATAAGTATAACAAACATTTATTATAGGTAGATACGGATTTACGAATTTGTCGCCTCTAAGCTGGAAATATTTTGCCGCCCTTCATCTACAATAATTTTTGTTTTTTGTTTCTACTATTGGTAAACATATTTAATATACTCACAAATTAAAAAGAATTTATCTTTATATTTCTTTTGTACTTGAATGATATATAAATTATGAAACATGTATGAACTAAATAGTTGATTAATAGAAGATGGCAATACAAAAACACATTTTAATTTATCTAGATTTTATTTTATTTAATTTTTTTAACTCCAACATTTACCGCCCTAAGCTATAGCCTTTCTAGCCTTATAGTAAATCCGGCTCTGGTTATAGGTAAATTGATCCAACGATATTTTTTAGTTTACTGTAGTAAATACCAATTTTGACTTACTTACTAAATTTTATATTAGCTAAACTACAACTCTGATTTTGCAATCCCAAAATATTATTTATTAACAATCTGTTGCTAATCGATTTCAGATTTTTTTTCTAGAATGTTATTAATTACTTATTATATAGTTTTCCATAAACCCAATTTTAATTTTAATAAATTTTTAGCATCTTTGAAAATGCAGAGAAACTAATTCTAAACCACCCACTAACTTGTTTAGTTATAAATACAAATTTACAGGTGTTTCCCACTTGTGTGATTCAAAATTTACAGTTTATAAAAATTAATAAAAGGCGTATCGTGCTTTATTAATCACTGTTATTTTTAGCTTAATTATGTTTAAACAGAAGGTGACATTACGTTTTTCTTCTTCAATTGGATTGTTCTTTTCTAATATCTTTCTGTATGTCTTCCAATAGAGTTTACCTTGAGACTTCTTATTTGTTTGCAACACGTGTTTCGAAAAATCGGCATAATAGAAAAAATTGTGTACGTTCGTTTTTTAAATTGGAAGGATTAGTCTGAGGATTAAGTAAAGTAGGCCGTGGATTGTTGTAGAGGAATAATTGCTAATTCCTTCTTTCTTAAAAAGGATCGAGATTAAAGCATATGCAGAAACGTTGCTTTCGCTAGTGTCCGATTTATGTTGGACGTCTTTGCCTTATCAAAATGTCATTTCATAAAAGGTTTAGCAAGCTAACTAATTTTATTTAATAAGCTTATACACATTTACACATACTGCTAATTTTTTTCTCCGAAAATCATTGGAAAGAATGTCAGCTGTTTGAAGGGATTTATTATTAAAATATAAGTTGTACTTAAGATTATTAAAATATATTCTAAAATAAATTTTTACATCGTGCATTTTAATTTTTGTAATATGGTACAGAGTACATACAGTTATTATTTCAACTTTAGCAAATTGGTAATATTTATTAACAAAATAATTGATAAAATGTACCTACTTTGGATACTTTGTATTTATAAAAAAAACCAGATTTTTTAAAATGTATAACAGATGCGTTTTGATAACAACTCTCTAAAAGCTTATAAAATGCATATATCAATATCAAACTCAACAATTTTAAAAACGACATGTAAGTTAAAAAAAACTTATTTATAATTGTTTGTGTTATAGATTGATAACCAATCATCCAACCCATGTGTTATTGTGAAGAAGATTTCTTACATCTTTAATTTAAGATTTCTGTTTTCTAAAATTTTATGCAAAAGCTTAGTTGTTTTATGAATGATATAATTTTCAGACGATTTATAAAAATAAAATAATAGTGGGCTACACGTTTATTGTGAGACAAATTTATTGGCGCATTTTAAATTATCGTGAATCATCCTAATAGTTTGTTTGTGTGTAAGTGGATGCTGGTATTATGTAATTTTCGAAAGAAAAAAAAATAATAAAGTAAAATGACGGCAATAACAATATTTTTATTAAATGCCCTTTCGTCTTTTCGTCCTTGTGGAACGCTTCAAAAGCTTTTAATTGTACTTTTCATACAAATACCTTGACTGTCTAGACATTGCTTGCTGACAGTATTCTTGATCATTGAAAATAATATAACCATATTTTAGATTAATTTTTGACAATTTAATATTATAGTAGGTATGCACAGAATGCTTTTGTATATGAGCTTGTTCGTTTTATGAATATACTAAATCATATTTTTGATTAAATTCTATTATTTTTACTAAAACGTATAAGTAATTATTTTTTATCGATACATTTGTAATTTGTGTGAATGATTTATTTATTATATGTTTATATCAAAAGCAAGGTTTTATTATCTACCATTCTATCACATACTATGTAATATGTACAATGTACATACAAGGTGATATATTTACAATTAGATTGAGGACATATTGAATTTGCCGCCATAGTTTTTAGTGTATTTTATAATTTGAATTTGGTGAATATGCAGAAATCTGGTAACGATCACTGTTAAATGTGTAGGTCAATTTATAAATGTTTTTGAAGAGTTTTGCACTTTGTTGTTTTGAATTTCGTAATTGCACTTGTGCTTTTTGAATTTATTTCCGTTTTTAATTTTAGTGCTTGTTTCATTTTGTATAAAAATTTTGAAAAGGGATACTCGAGATTTGAGATGAATTATCAATGCTAATCATCGATCAAATGTTCGAGAACTCACTATATTATGACGACAAACGATTAAAAAAATAATTTCTTTATCCACTACAAAAAGAACAGTTAGAAAATTTGGTTACAAGTTTTATAAGATAAATTTTTTATGTTGTTTTGCTCTTAGAAATTGTCCTTAGTTTATTATAGGTTTGTTCCTGCAGCAGTCACAAACGGTTGCCAACTGTGCGACGCTTGCACAATCGCTGAATAAATTATAAGTAAATTAAATTTTGTAGAAATGGTTGTTATAAGCCACCCCGCAGTTATTTTTTATGTTATATGTTTTATGTTCTAGCAGAAAACAAATTTGTGACCAACTTCTAGTTTGGTACTAGTTTGCATAAAAGTTTTAAAACCGCTTGCCATTGCTTAACAAATTAACAAAAACGCAACAGCTTAAACTAGACTATGTAGCACAAAAAATGGGCTTTATCAAAATGGCATACAGTGATTTGGAGTGATAAGTCAAAATTTTGATGTGTGCGTTGGGGACAGTAGAAAACGCATGTTGCGCACATCATCGGAAACGGACATACCATATCGACTGTTTGGTTAGGAAAGTTAAGCTTCCTGCATCCGTAATGGTTTCGGGCTGTATGTCTGGAAGAGGAGTTGGAAAGCTACAAATCATTACTAGTACTTACTATTAACGCCGATAAATATAAAACAATTCTTGATGAAAGTTTATTGTCATCTACTCCGATGTGCCAGTCTGCTGAAGGGGACTTTATTTTCCAGCAAGATAGTGCTCCATGTCATAAGGCAAAAACAGTCAAGACCTGGTTTGAAGAACATCAAATTCCGATTTTACCATGGACTACAAGTAGTCCAGACTTCTCACCAATTGAATCTGTATGTCGTAAAATGAAAAAGGAACTGCTTAAGAACCTAGGACGCACAGTAGCCGATCTTAAAACAAAATTATAACAAAAATGGGATAATGTACAACCACAAAAATGTGGAGAACTCGTTAGAACATTGCCTGATAGAATTAAAGTCACTGTGGCCAATAAAGGCGACGTAACTCAATATTGCCGAACTATTCTGAACTGTCAGTAATTCTTTATTTATTACTGTTAAGGTTGCAAATAATAACAAATACAAAATTATTTTTAAGCAAATATAAGATGAATGTTTATGTTGTATGTACTGTACACTAAGGGAAAAAATTAAAGGGTCAAAAAAATTTCCGAAATTTTATGGTGTTTTTTGACAGGCTGTATTTCAGTGAAAAATAAACGTATCTGAAATTTAAAAAAATCATTTTGAAGCTCCAAGATTCTAGTTTTCAGATCTTTTATTAAAACATTTTTAGGAGCCACTGTTATCATGCAATCTTAAGCAATGGCGCGCAAGAAAAATTTTGCAAATTTTTGCCTTTTTCGTTGAGTTCCCATGGACTTAAAAATTTTTTTTCAGCTAAACCATTATATGTAGCAGATAGCCTGTTTATTCAGCTTCAAGTTTCTTTTTTTAAAACCTTGATACGATTTTTTTACCGAAACACAGGACGTTAAATAGAAAATCATCTTTTGTATTCCATCATTGATATCTCAGTAACCAAAAGTCCTACGAGAAATTGCAAAAAAGTTTTGGAAACTGAAATAAACGCCCATTAAGAAACTGCTATGACCTTTATGAAAAAAATTTTTTTTCAATCTTTATCATCAATTTGAAAACACATAAAAAAAAAGTATTTTTGGACTTTTAGAAAATTGACGGCTAAGTTACAAATAATTATGAAATGACAAATGTTGAACGTGACTTTTATAGCTGAATATACCCCTAAAAAACTCTGTGAAGTTACAATTCAATCTACCAAACCTTTCCTATTGTTTTACACAATCAAACTTTTGATAAAAATTATAGGGTCACGTTTCTTGTGGCTAAAACATTTATAATCATAATTAAAATGGCCAATAAACATTTTTATTGCAAAAAACATTTAAATTAATGCAAAAAAAAAATTTTTTTTTAATTTAAAATTTTTTTTTTAAATATTTTTGTATTTTTTTTTTAAAAAGCTTTTTTATTTATAAAAAAGCAATGTCCAATCGTTTCTAGTTTGATTACGATTTCTTTACCGCCGGCATTAGTGTTACCCAAAGCGTACTACGTGGAGGTTACGCGGTCGGATTTACGCTTCATAACATGCATGTTTGTCCCAAAGGTTTTGTTGTTTCTAACAAGGGTTTCATACTAATAGGGTGCCTACTAACGAGGTTTGACTGTACTAACCGGTTACAACAACATTCAATTTAAAATACTATTTTTTTTAGAAGTTGTTAATTTTCATAAAAATATGAAAGTACGTTCGTGCTCGTAGCAGTACGGTATTTCACCATAGCGTGTATCATATGATGTTTTATCGAAAGAAATGGTTTCAGCGTGCACACATTAAAAGGATAGTCTTCAGAAATGAGCTTGTCTGTTTTATTTTGGTATACGTATATGTTAATATACTTTTTTGAGATTATTTTAAAATGTACTTTTTAATCTAAAATGGCGTTAAATTAAGTGTTAAAATAATTAATTATAGTAGTGTTTAAAAATAATGATTTTATCACTTTTAATTTTTTTTCTTTAATTATTTTAAGAATAAATATATTTTTTATGGGTTTTTTTTACTGCTGAATTTTAAAATAAAAGTTAAAGTTAATTTTTTTAGAAATATTTAATGTTGTCACTTTTTTAGCAAGAAATAATTACTTAATTATTTAAGACCATAATTAATTAAACATATAAATCTGTTCATTCATTAATACAAACATTTTTTTCGAAACCAATTCAAGGCTACCGATTGCTGCTCTTAATTAATTTTTGCCTTTTTTAAAATGCACAAGAAAAAATACCGTCAAGCAACTGCTAGCGTTTGTTGTTTCGGCGATCGAGGAAAAATGAAAAACCTTCGTAAACTTTGATTTCTTTCTGATGATGATTAAAAGTGGGTTATAAGATTTATTGAAAAAAAATTGCATTTACCTTGCAACTGTGCATTTGAAACGATAAAAAGTGACGTCAGATCGCCTACTCCTTGCAATGGACCAACTCTCCATTTATGGATCTTTGAAACTCGCTTTCTTAAGATCCAGTTAGCATTTTAAGTCGGTAGAACATCGATAATTGTTTAAACATTTAAAAATTTAATGTAGTATCAATTTGCTTTCTTTTTTTTTAAATCATATCAAATCAAAATCAAATTGCAGAATTTATAATTACTCGAGTATTATCTTCTTTAGATTTTGCGAAAATGTGTTTTAGATCTATTCAGAATTTTTCTGCATTTCCCACGTAAAAGAAATTTAGTTCTTGGTACTGTTATTTGCTTTCAAGAAAGGTTTTAAATAGTTTATGCACAGCATAAGTGGAGTTATGGCCGCCAACGCGGTTTCTTTGCTTTACTTCTTTTTTCTACGTTTTGCATTTATCGAAAATCCGTAGGTCGTGCTGTATCAGTTGAATTTTATAATTTGATTACTTCTGGTTATAATTAATGTTCTTTGATAGTCGCTATCCTATTTACATACATTTTCTATATATCATTGTAATTGGTGTGGTGCAGCTTATTTTTTTTGTTTGGCTTCCAGCAGAAGCTCACATAAGTCGGACTTGAAAACGAAACGAATTCAATTAAAAGTATTTAGAAACTTTTTAAACAATGATAAATAGTGATGTTTTTAGCAAAACATTAGTGAAGATTTGCATTAAATAAAAATAAGTATAAAACCTACTGACATCCATAGAAAAATTTAGAAAAAATGGTATAATAAAGTGGGCGTCGTAAATATTAAAAACACAAATATTTGTCATTATCCTATTATTATTATTATTTTCCAGAACAATGGCTGTCTCGGGGATAAAAAATAAAGCATTTGTTTGTTAACCATATTTGGAAGTTGTTAGAAGATCGCTAATTTATTGTGACGAGTAGTTTTGCTAAAGTTTTATGCTAATATTCGTACGAAACGATTTTTTTAAAGAAAATAATTTTAAGATGTATGTCCCATTCAAAAGAAAAGTATTCTTTATTTTTAAATTTATTTTACCGTTTCATAGGTTTTTGAAGTTAAGGACAATATTTAATACTTCTATTTGAGAAAAATTAAGCTTTAATAATCTGGATTTGATCAAAACTTCGAAAATTTTAATGTCTAAAACCCAACTAAATGTACATTTTTATTGCTTGTTTGTTCATAATATTAAACATAATAGAAAAAGCCGATTTGAATAAAAATATAGTTTTCATGTTTGTAAGTAACATTTATATTTTTATATGTATAGAGTTTACGAGTTTTTATTTTAGTGAAGACATCTTTTTTATTTATACGAATATGTGGAATTTTATATTGTATTTTTTAAATTCAAAAGGCTTATTACCATTATTATGAAATGTTTGCTACTTTTTAATAATTTTAATAATTTTTCTTTTTAATTTTTAGTGTATCTTCTAAATAGGTATCACATGACACCGGTGACACGTTTAATTTTTTGGCAAAAATAGTTAATAATTAAACCTATATTTAAGCAAAAGTATTAGTTGTACTAAACCATTTTAAATTATTGCTTTAGTACAAGTTAGCTTACGATTCGGAATACGTCGGAATTTATATTAAATAAAAGACAAAATTGTTCCTTTAAGTTTTTATTAAAAATAGCTATATATCAATATTTTTTTTTTATATAAATCAATATACATATAATCAGTAGCGTACGTAAGGTGGGGCAAGTTGGGTACGTGCCAGAGGTTCCATTCAAAAAGGAACACAAAATCGCAAATCATTAATCTTAAAAATTAAAATAATATAATTCATATTCAACTGTAGAAACAGTTGTCGAAAATGTTATAGATCTATTTACGTCGCAGAAGACAAGGAACGTACAATTTTAAGTTTAAGATTATTAAAAATGCATTTTTGCGGATTAATTTCGTTCTAAAACAATACATAAAACATGTGGGAATTATGACTATTTTCTTTAGTGTATATGTTTATTTTACATTTAGATATTTTATGAAGGGGGGCTACTTTGATACGCGCTCTAGGCGCTATTCCCAATTGGATGTAAATGGTTTATTTTGTAAAATGTTTAAATTTTAGGCGGAACAAGTTAGAAGATTCATTGGCAGTAAACAGAAACTATATTTAATTACTAAATAGAGATAGTTACCATACATTTCTTACTATTCTTAAATCTTTGGTATAAAAGTCATAATTGTTAAACTTTTTAAAATGGGAAGATACATTCAACTACTAAAATTATTTACCTATTTTTTTAAATCTTTTTAAGAAAAAAGCTAATTGAATGATTAACATCAACCAAACATCATTTAGCACAAGTAGATAAGTATTGCGATGCCTTTTTTTGGTAAAATGCACTTAGTCTTTATTAAAAGAAAGACAAGTGTTAATGAATGCATTAAATACCAGAGACATGTAATAAGCGTTCTGTGCCATGGACGTCTTGTCCCTTGCAACGAACCTCAAGAAGAATGAAATTAATCGCTTGATTTATTGTTTGTGCATTTACGGATCAGGTCAATGTCATGTTCTTTTCTTACTCATTGTTAGATTGCTGAATAATGTCAGAAACTATTAAGCACAGAATATTCTAATTGTTAACTTAACGCATGCACACAAACAATTATTAAGTGTTGCTTTATTTTTAAAACTTTGCAACTCAACACTTGTTCTTTTCTTCGAAATAAAACCCAGTTTTTTTTTAAATTTAGTTTTATTTTACTAATTGTTAGAAGGATAATCAACTCTGAAAATTAAACAAAAAAAGTCATTATGTTACTCTTCAAGTGTTTAACTACTATGAAGTATTAATAGTTTTTATTAAAAATTATGTGTTTCAGTTTTTTATAAACCTTTTACCAAATAGCATTCTAACAATACAAAGCTGTATTTAATTAATTAAAGTTCACTCAAATGTAGCAAGAAATATTAGGTTATAGATACATGCGTAATAACCAAATTTTTATTTCTAATCATTTTGATATCTCAAAAAGGTATTTTATTTGTTTTGTTACAAGATCAACAATTTATTCATCAAATTTTATTTTAATTAGAGCTTTACATTTGTTATTAAAATACTTTTTTAGTCAAAATTTCTCTAGAAGATCATGTAAATTACTTACTTTGTTTTTAATGAAATATAGTTTAGAGGCATATTTGAATAAATAAGAATTTCAGATTAAATGATACTATTTTCATGTGAGCTATTAGATCGTGAGTTTCTGTACAGGGCCGGATCTACCATATGGCTTTTTGGGCTTCAGCCCAGGGCCCCGTGGATTGAAGGGGCTCCCAGCTAAGTCAAGTCAAAGTCAAAAATAGACGATAATGCGAAAAAATCCATAATTTTATTAAATTAAACAGATGGTAAGGTTTGCAGCCCTGCGAATCCTGCGATTAATCAAACCTATTCAATTCATTTAATTAAAGTCTACGTTCAGGTGGGCCCCTAAGTAGTATTAGCCCAGGGCCCCCTAAACTCACGGTCCGGCCCTTTTTCTGTAGTCTACACAAGACGGCAGACAATTTACAAGCAAAATAATTTGAATGAGACTTCTGATTGGTTAATAGAGTATAGTAACTAATTGCAAAATACATACGAGGCGCTGTTTTTAAATTTCCTAACTGGAGTAACACTTTTCTTAAATTTTCTAAAGTTATACCCATGTTAACATTAAATTGTCTTTTAAAGAATTAATATAAAAGCGCACCACTATTCAAAAGCAGAATTGTTATTATTTAATAAAGAGACACCCACACTATGAAATTCACCCATTAGTCTCTCTTCTGTGTAAATTAGTAAATGATAGAGCTCAAGGCTATTTATAACGTAGTTCACACAGAGGAAACTACGTCTTAATTTAATATTCATACGTTAATACAACTTTAGTTTTAGAAAATTGATATTACTATTGACAATAACTGTATATTGCCTTAACGTATCTTTTAAAAGGTAATTAGATAATCACTAGATTAAATGCTCAAACTTAACTTTGAATTACTTATATAGGCTTTACATGCTATGAAAACGATTAATAACCATGTTAATAGGATTATCTAATAAATGTTTAACGTTTAGTGGTAAGAACTTTTTTATTTTCTTATTTATTCTATGAATCCAACAGGTGTTCTACTTAAGGTTATGTTGTAAATCTATTGTAGAGATACCTCGTGTTTTATGTCGTTGGTTTAGTATTGTATTAACAGAGCAACATTTAATACTCCAGAAGACATGCAGAGACTTTGCAAATCAAGAGTTGCAGCCTATTGCTGCAGAAATAGATCAGGAACATAAGTTTCCTGCAGAACAGGTTGTAAAATTGATACCCGTCTAAATATGATCTGTTTATTCTTATTAATTCTTTCTTTAGATTAAAAAAATGGGAAATTTAGGTTTATTGTCTGTTTGTGTTCCTAAAGCATGGGGAGGTAGTGGTATGGATAAGTTAGCTTTAGCAGTAAGCGTAGAAGAAATTGCTAAAGGCTGTGCTGGTACCGGTGCTATAATGTCCATACACAATACACTTTATGTTGATTTAGTTAATAGATACGGTAATGATATGCAAAAAGAAACTTTTTTAAGGCCTTATGTTAATGGTACTTTGGGATGTTTTGCTTTAAGTGAACCAGGTAAATAACAAGTAAATAATAAATTAAATTACTAAGGGATGTTTATAGATGCAGGCAGTGATGTTGGAAATATATTAACAACGGCAGTTCTAGAAGATGATTATTTTATTTTAAATGGTACAAAATCTTGGGTAACAAGTGGACATGAAGGAAAAACTGCCGTTATATTTGCTACAGTTGATAAAACATTAAAGCACAAAGGTGGAATACTTTGAAATATGTATTGTTATGAGTATAAAAATTAGGTTTTTAGGAATTACAGCGTTTTTAGTGCCTATACCTACACCCGGTCTTTCATTAGGAAAAAGAGAGAATAAATTAGGAATACGAGCTTCTTCAACTTGTAATATTATATTAGAAAACGTTAAAGTTCCTAAAGAAAATATGTTAGGTAATTTTCAATTGATACAGTTAAGTTTTTTAGCACTGTAATTAATTTTCAGGTGAAAGGGGGGATGGTTTTAAAATTGCAATGAAACAATTGGATGAAGCCCGAATTGGTATTGCAGCTCAAGCTGTGGGCATTGCTCAAGCTGCCTTTGAAGTAGCTGTAAAGTATGCAGCAACTAGACAATCTTTTGGTCTACCTCTTAATCAATTCCAAGCTGTGAAAGTAACGTTAATAACGTTATATAATGGAAAAAGTATTTATCAATTTTTTTTTAGATTAGACTAGCAGATATGGCAACAAGTTTGGAATCTGCCCGATTGCTAGTATGGCGAGCTGCAGCATTATGTGATAAACCTGAAAGATCTAGTAAAGAATCTTCCATGGCCAAATTAGTTGCTAGCAAGGCTGCTACATCTATTACTCATGGTGCTATTCAAATATTAGGAGGAATGGGGTACATTTCAGATATGCCAGCAGAACGTCATTTTCGCGATGCGCGTGTTACTGAAATATATGGTGGAGTCAGTGATATACAAAGATTAATTATTGGAGAATCTATTATTAAGGAATATGGTCCTTAAAGATGTATTTTATTAAATTAATTTAAAAAAAGATTTCTATAAATTTAATTAAATTACTGTGTTTTGGAGGGTACTATTTCTAAGATGGTTAATTGTCTATTTTGAACACAATGGGATTTGAATCCACAAATTAGTTTGTATATAAAGTACTACTATTTATTATTAATTTTGATTCTCATATCTTTCAGTCATTTTTTTTGTAAGTGATTTAAATGAAATGTTTTGCAGCTTAATATATTAAGACCATAATTCTACCTGTAAAGCCTTAAGGTATTTTTTTTGTGCAATTGAAAACTATATATTAATTTTTCAATTTATAGGTACTACCGAAATGTAAATTTAAGAAAACTGTAATTTAAAAGTGACTGATAACTTTAAAAGAAATAATATATTCTCATACTCAAGATTTGTTAAATTTATTTAAAATTACATATGTACTTTATTCATTTCCAAATTTGAAAGTGTAAATTGTATTATTTAATAAACCGACAATACCTTTTTGCAAACAAAAATTTTGTTAACAAATAACATGTTAAAGAAACACTTCTAATACTGTCAGAATAAGCGAGCTATATTTTTCTTTGCTAAATATAACGCTATTTAACATTACAAAACAAACAGTTTTTTTTTATACATACATAGATATATTTTACACGTTAGATTTATTTGTTTAGATTTAGTATGTAATAAATATCAGATTCAAGCTTGAGATTTCTTTTACTATCAGAAAAGAATTTGAATAAATTACGTACACTTGAATGAGATATACATATTGCATTTTAAACATATTTTACAAAGAAACATTGTCAAACTTCGTTTCGTACTTATTGTCATTTGCTTTACATTTGTATTTTATAATTCAAAATTTTCGTGGCTTGAATCCGCTTCTAATTTAAATAGATGAGTTTTGTGTGTGATATGAAAATGAGCATCCTGTAGAGAGATGATATGATTTAAGAACAGCAATAGTTTTGATTTGATAGGCTTTTAGTTTAAATTATTTTCTATTGTAAATTTTTGATAAACTTGAGATAGAACAGAAATTTATCAAAACTTCACTTTATATCTAATAAACTCTCAAATATGCAAATGTAAACCAAAAATTACCATCAAAGGAGTTTTTACTCATTCTTCTTTTAATTTATTTAATTAACAATGCTGGGACAGTATCCAGAATCGTGCCCAGTGCAATATATTCTAGGACTATGTGAGCTGTCCCAAATTCCAGGACCACATCTCATACAAAGACCTGAGAGCGTACAAGGAATTTCTCGTAATTGTCTAAATTGATGAAGGAGACCTCTTGCTTTGCGCGCAATCAGCTGACCATCCATGTACATTGCTTAAAAGAAAAAAAAATAAAATTAATTAATGGAATAATAAGCTTAAGTTCTTACCTAAAGAACTAAAATGCAGAAGCATTTCATCAGCTCTTAAATCTTGAGCAATGACATCATCCGCATAAACACAGATTATCGCTAAACACAAGAAGAGATGAAAGTAATCCGTTAAATAATTCGCCCAGCACGCTTCCCACATACGCAGAGCGACGGGTTCTGTGAATTCTCTTTTAAAACACCTTAAAAAAATAAATCTTTATCTTTACTAAATAATTGTTGATCGACGTACAATAATATCCATCGGTGGCAAAAGAGCAATTCGGCCGCATCTTTGTGTTTTTCTAAGTGTTCAAAAAAATGGGGTACCATAATCCTTACGAGTTCTCTTAAAAACCTTAACGATCTATCCATATCTCTATCAGTCGGTGTCGCTACAAACACAGCCCTTTGCATTAATCCTACGAAGCACCAAAATGCCGCTACTTCATCACGCAATTCGCACAAAACTGGAGCTAAAAGGTCGCTCATTCCTTGCGTGTAACTGCAATTAAATCCACGTGTCTTGTAATTTAAACTTATTCAAAAAGGGGCGACGTTTGTGTAATTAACGAAAGACGAGCACGACTTAATTACAACCTACCCTAATCCCGGATTGTAGACGGCGTAGTTGAGGAGAATGTTCTTCATTATCTCTAAGTTTGGATTGTCGTCTCCTGAGAAAAATGGATTTCCCCTATCCGTTCTAACTACGTCCTTTTCTACTACGCTTTGTACTTTCCTTTTAAAATGACTCAATTGGCTGCCCGTTAGTTCCAGTCTCCTTCTCGTTATTTCTTCGTATTCCTGAAAATCTAATAAGTTCAGTTTGTGATTTATGTGATTTAATATTGGGAATGACCTGTCTCCGTATTTCTGCAATCTGTGCTCGTTCTTCGTATGTGCTTTGATAAGGATAGCAATGTAACAAAAAAGGCCACACTTCTTTTCTAAGGCTTCTTTCCATTCCTGCGAAAAATATTGCTTTTCTTAATACAAGATCGTCTTCCAATTGACCCTTATCGTTGAAGAGATTTCTAAACATCTCTTCCGTCAATTTTACCACTTGACCTTCTTCAGGATGCAACTCAAGATCAGATACTTCAGGTCTGCAAACCATGAAGTGACGATAGGGGAGATTTTCTTCGTATCCTAAAAATACTATTGATGCGACTATAAAAATAGCATTTTTAAGTAATTTTACCTTTTGCATATTTAATACTATGAAGTAAAGAATGCCATTGGTGTAACACTTGTGCTAAATGATCCAATCCGCCATGGTGAAAGTGGAGAATCTTGTATTGAGATTCTCTAGAAGCAACGACTAACTGTCCGCAGGTGCAATTGGAATCGCTGAAGAATAACCTTAAGGATCTCATTTGACTTAAATCGACGCCAAAAGTCCTGCAACGATGCTGCTGTTTGGTTGGTAAAATAGGAGAGCAGCTGGTACTATCCGGAAAAGCTAAATTATGTTTTTGGGCCAAAAATTCAGGGGTCAACATCCAATTACATTGACTGTCGTTTGAGGTCACCGATTCGGATCTGGAAAAACTGAACTTTTCCACAGATTCTGTTAAATCCTTCACACTATCAGGTGTTGAAGTTATTTCTATATCCGGATTTGATATCTCTACGTTTATGTTAATTATTTCTTTTATTTCTTGTTTGTCGCTTTCGTCCGAACTTATGGATTCGGCCGTATCTTGTTTTTCGTCATAATTAAGAAACGGATTGGTGTTTTTGAATTCGATCGGTTTTTCAGGCGTCGAACTGTAATTAGAAAAAATCGAATCGTTTGAAATTAAACTCTCAACGCTGGTCTTTTTTAAATAGTTGTAACCATTTTTGATGTCTCCATTTTGAAGGGCCCCTGGACACTTCCTAAGAGTGCTGTTGGGAATCCAAGTTAAAAAAAGCGTTGGTCGTTTTACATCATTGTACTGATCTATAAATGTTTTTGTAGTTATCGTTAAATATCCAGGATGATGAAGAATATCTGTGTCCTGACGCACCATAGCTGGAGGATGGACACAGACATTATTCTTACAAAATAGGATTTCGTTATTTTCATACTGCGCCAATTTGTCGTTAAAGTTATCGTTTTCGGCCCTCAATATATAAGTAGAAGCTCTTCGAATTATGTCAACTAGAGGCATTATCACTTGAACTCTGTTATTAGCAGATTGTTAAGCACTTTTGTTTGCTTTAATTTTGCACATATTTGATTGTCTTTATCGTGATAGCACGTTAAACCGTATGCTCGTCCGCCCCCATATTCTACACCATTTATTGATCCATTAAAATATTCTTTCTGAAGATTTCTACTTTAGTTAAAACTTTTCTAACGCTACTATTTTTCCACAACTTGAAGTATCGACTAATCTTATCAAACCTAAAAGATTACATCCTTATTAATCCGTTATAATAAATTAAATTAGTGCGTAATGCGGTTTGATAAACTACAGTTTTCTACATGACGACATCCAAAAAGGAGGCAAAACTTGAATGGTGGAGCTTAGAATCTGTGTTGCGCAGGATTCTGTTATGAGATTTACATTCATTTTGCTTGAGTCTTTTTATTGTTAATAATTAGTACGAAATTAAGCATAATAAAGAATTATATAATGATATATTATATAATTTTTGAAGTTATACTTTTTTTGGCGCTTTGAGGGTAACATTTTAACAGGCAACAGAAGTTGCGCGCGCACGGCAAACGAAAACTTTGACAGATGAAGTTAGCCGCCTAGAAAAGTAAATAAATTATTGTAAATAATGCTTAAAACTGAGTGTACGCATTTGAGCAAAAAGTCGCACATTCCGATTTCGGGAAAATGAAGTGTGCCGCTCCGCGTCTCGCTTTTTTTACTTCCCTTGCTCGGAAATGTGCCACTTATCGCTCGAATGTGCACACCCTCGTATTTATTAAACTTCTTTACCTTAATTTTTGGATTTAATAAGAAACGAGTAATGTACCCAAATAAAGCGACGTCCTTATGTGCACATTCGAGCCAAATTGTTCACTCGTTTTTTAACTAAAATCTACAATAAACACCACATCATTCACTCGATTTACGCGCTACTTGTTTTACACGATTTCCCTTTTACACGTTTTACAAAAATAAAAAATGTGAAAGTTTTCATAAATGAAAATTATTTAAAATATACAGTTTGCTAAGTAAAATGTTTATTTTTAATTATTTTTAAAGACAATTCGTTGAACGAGATTGATAATTAATATAGCTAAAAAAGGTATTCTTTCTATTTTTATATGCAACAAAGTACGTCATCTAAAATACTTCTAAACCACGTTTACAGTGAAGATAGTTTTCCCAGAAAACTGTAAATCGAAAAAAATCTAATTCAGTCGTTTATTTCAATGTAAAAGAAAAATAAATAATACATACACATTCGCATGAATTAGACATACATACTTTTATATCATAGATACGTGGTATTTTATTGATGAAGGGATGTATTAAAAATAATACTACTTTTTTACGTAAAAAAACTTATAAGGTAATTTTTAAAAATAATAGTCTAATTTATACATATTTTGCTGTTTTCCATTTATACGATTTTCTCTCTGTAAATTGGGGAATATGTGTACAGTGGGGTGGCCACAAGATTAAATTTTTGTAAGGGAGGCGCAGTAACATATAATTTAGAATTTGGTTGCGGTGCCAAAAATGCGAAACACTTAGCCTAAAGAATAAGACGAAAGCTGGAAAAAGTTGACCCAAGGGGTTTTTCAAACTATGCGAGAAATTTTTCTAAAAAAATTACTAAAAAAATTTTTTTGTTAGTTTTAGATAAAAGCATATCGTACATTAGACAATATTTTGTAATTAGTCTAGTAGTTTCTCTGTTAATCTGAAAAAAAGTTAATTTTGACATGATTTCAAATTGAACCTTAAATTACTTTTGAAAACGTTAAATTATCAAAAAGTTAAGAGTTTTTTTTTGTAGAACATGCCTCGTTTCTGAACTACATAATTCATGTCATTTATTCAGAAAATAGAACAATGCCTCCAGGAACCAGTAAATATTAATATTAAGGGTAAAAATTTTAACAGGCGTCTTATTTTCTCTTCCTTTAACGTAATACACATATAAAAAATTTTAAAATAAAATAGTTTATCTTTGAAATTCTTCATTTGCTTATTTATACATCTTGCGTTCCTTAAATGGTCTATAAGAAATAACTTCCAAGAGATTATGTTGGAGGAACTCCAAATGTTTGCTGTAATCCAACTCCTTTTTTATTTTATTTATTGTTAATTGAAGATACCGGACAAGAATATATTTCAAGTAAAAAGTAGTAATATTTCCGTTATAGAAAAATTCAGGATTTACATTTCACATTGCGACTTTAGTATCTCTTTTAATCGACAATTTTCCTCTTTTTGCAGTAGTCTACATTCATTTTGTTCCAATTAACGACAGCGACCTATAAAGAAATCGGTTTTTAAAATTTTTCAACTTATTCTAACAATACAGGAAAGCTAATGCTTTTAATATTTAAAATAATTTATTGTTCGAATAAAAAAATAATTAACAATAATTAGTCTTACAGAATTATAAATAAATTCACAATTAGTAGCTAGTCGATGGTGTTTTCTGTAAAAGAAGTTCAGTTATAAAAATAATTATGATTTACAAATAGCACATTTTTTTTACACATTTCATTGAAAGCTAAGGCGTTGAGGATACCTTAATTGAAGCTGATTACAAGAATTAATGGCTATTTTTTATCTATAAATATGTACAAAATGAACTTTAGGCATAAATAACTATTGTTAGTCTAACAATGAGTATTTCAAAATCGTTTGTATATTATTCATAAAAGGAATTAAGTAATAAATAAATTCGTTTCGTGTGATTCTTCGAATATACTAATCATATAACAGTCAGTACTAAAAACGTAGTTAGTATTCTTTTAATTATAAGCTCTTCTAAAAGGATCCTTAGTATATGCTCCTCTATCATGTTCTTCTTTAATAATAACGAAGAAGCTGTAGACCACCATCCACATATAAAGATACACAACTGCAAGAAATATTATAAGTAATCTACTGACAAATTATTCCTTAAGTAAATATAAATAATTAAAAATCATTTGTATTGACCTAATGTAAAAAATATTGAATGAATAGATTACAGAATTAATGACCCAAATCGAAAAGAAAATGATCAAAATACATACCAAACGAAATAAGTCCAAGTACAAGAAAAAGACTTCCATTTAATGCATCCTTCTTTATGTAGAAATCAACAGATGTGTAAATTACTGAGACCAACAATCCTATTGCTAACATAATGCCCAGTAACACCCAGGGAATCATAAGGTACATATTTCTCTGTAATAATTTAAACAAAGAATTATAACAAGAACACATCTACTATTATACTAATGATTGAGAAAATTAAATACAAAACTTTGAAACACTACAACATTCGTAATAAAGATACAAATAGGAAAATTGTCTAAGCCCCACTCCAGGTATACAAAAGAAGAAGAAAGAAAAATTGAATATATTTAAAATACATTTTTCGGGGATCTAAGTAAACTTCAGGTCTCGATTTATTATTAAAGTAAGATAAACTTTTGATGAATTGACATTTTTATAAAAAAAACTACTTACTTTTATGGTTCCCAAGATTAACAAAATTGATATTAATATCGTCATTGCAAAATTGATGGCCATTATTATTTGCACTAAAATCAAATAACAAAATAAGATCTTTTCCACACTAATTCAAAATGCAATTATACCTGCTAATTTTGGTAACCAATCCAACACAATCGTTCGAAATTCTACTGGTGCTACGAAAATAGCAATAATTCCAAGTATAGACAGGATCTGAAATAGAAAATTGTTAGAAATGATTAGATTTAGGTACATGTTCAAACATACAATGCCTGCAAATCCTGCAACAAGTGTCCCCGTCCTGAGACTTCCACAAAGACAAAACGACTTTAACAACGTCATTTTAATGGTCTTCTTTCAGAACTAATCTGAAAATAAATCAGAATTACTTATTTAATCGGCATTGCGACCCTGCGAATGTTAATGTTGTACTAACTGAAAATATTCTGAAACGGGAGCAGAGTAGGTATTGAAAATATTTAATTGCGATCTTGAACTAGTTTGTAAGAAATTTCATAAATTAATAATTACAGGTTTAAGAAATTTCGTTTAAAAACAAGGATAGAGGATAAGGAGTAAAAGCAATTATTAAAACTCTTATCGTTTATTTAATTACATTTGTTTAGGTTGTGCTTTTGGACTTTTATCACTTATGAAAAAATTGTGATGGTTATTTTAGAATCTGCAGTTTTAGTTATGTGGCAGTCTTTAATTTAACGTTTTAAAATATTTTTTAACAAATTAGACGTATTTTACTAAAAAGTTGGAGGACCTATAATTTTTTAAGTTTATAAATTGCCATAGGTATCTATTCACAATCGTTACATTTATTTAATAAAATTAGAGATGCTATTAAAGTTCAATTTTAATTCCTTTTAATAGTTTAACCCATTAATTTCGTGACCCACTTATTTTTCTTCTATAAAAATATATTATTACAAGATTTACCAACACAAGTTGGCTTCAAAATAATTATTATGTTTATATTTAAAAATAACCGCGTATTTTTGTTTATTTAATTTTGAACTATTTTTAACACAAATAAAGTATTAAAATAGTCAATTTTCTAACGTTTCTTTGACAAGTGTTTCTAATTAAATTAGATATTAAGGAACGACAATATATTTTTAAACAGTTAATTAAATGGGAAAGCGAAAGGCCTATTTATGAAATCGTCTTCAATTACTTTATATTTTTAGATTGATTTTTTGACTCACGTTGGCTCAAGTCCAATTTTGAAATTTAAAAGAGGCCAAGTGCTTGGTCATACTTTGTTTATTTTTTTGTATCTCAAATTGTGGTTTAATCAAACCAGGAAACCATATCTTTTAATTTCAACATACTTTTGGTTTGTTTATGAAGAACAAACCGCAAATTGAATTTCTTTCATAATTACAAGTAAAAATATAAAATAATAGCCTTTTTTTAGATTGTTGTCAATAATGAAAATATTTATTGTCCGAATTACAAGTTATTATTGCAAAATTTGATGAGTAAAAATTATACAGTATGCACCATGAATAAGTACTGAAATTTAATCAGGTGATACATGACACTCATTTAAACAATCAAAGTTTAGATGCAATATGTCCTATTTCCATATTTCAATGCATATTTGATTTACGATTTATATGGTTTTGTTGATTTAAAAACAAATCCACATCGTTATAAAAGACTTGAAATTTTTTAAAATATTTCAAATAATAAAGTATTTATTATACATTTTCAAATTAAAGTTTATAATAGCATAAATCAAAAATATTCCACCTAAATCCACTTGACGTAGGGTCTTTTTGTTCAGTTTAGGGTCATTTATAAGTAGGTTAAGTATAATAATATCTAATGCCAAAAAATAAAATACAGTATAGCTGAAGTACGGTGGGAACTATCTGGCATCATAATTACTAAATGTAATTTATGTATTATTCGTAAAATAATTGTTTCTTAATTTTGGACGTCATTGATATATCGTGAAAACACAATCATCCAAAATTTCAAATTTTTTATTTTGTACTGGTTGACAATGAATGGTAAAAGCAAATACTAGATAGTGTATCACTAAATTTCGAACTGTAAAAAAACTAGAACAAGATAATTTTTAATTGGTAACCTTTCCGTGTGTTGTGATAGAAAAATCACTAAACGATTGCAATTTTTCACAGAAATAAAAATTTAGATAATGAAGAGTTACATAAAAATACGGCAACCATGCGTCGTCATTCTCACAGTTAACACTATTTTTAACGTGAATTTGCTATACTTTTGAGAAATGAAAACAATTTATTATTGCTAATAAAATTAAGTAAATTGTGGTTGATAATTAATTTCACTGTTTTAAAATACCAATTTATATTTGTTGCTGACTCACTTCATCAAAAGTATTGCACATTTGTTTTGGCAACAATGGTAATTTATGTGCGTAGTCAAAGTGGCATATAAAAAAGTTTCTGGTGTGCATTAAAGATTGATATGCCAAATGACAATAAAAACAAATTAAATTGAAATTCTGAACTGAGCTATTTTATAATTTTTTAGCTAGGTTGAACAGTGGTACAATCTTATAATGAATAGTGTAAATAATAATATAGCAAATATTTAATCTTGAAGACAATATTAAAATTTTTTGAACAAAAAATATTTGCAATAATAAATTTGTTGTAAATACTCAATTTTCTATATATTGTTTTGTATTTACATTTGTATTAAAATAAATTATTTATTATCAGACTTGGAAAAAAAATTATGCATCCCTTTGAAAAATTTTGGGCAGAAAATAGTTAAACAGTTAATTATAAAATGTGTATTTTATTAAATTCGCTTTTAAGGTAGAAAATACAAGGTGTTTTTTTATGATTGAAGGTATTTTAAATTAGGCGCCATATTAATTTAATTTTATGTTGGTAGTATTGGATGAGATCTGTTGGACAGGAGGTGTCAGTGGCGTCTCAAATAGAAATGGTCAATCTTATATTAATAATTTTAAAAAACCTGTTTTAGATCACTTACTGGGATCATTAGGGATCATAAGAACGAAAAAAAAATTGGACAGAACATTTTTTTCGACTAACTGGCAGATGTTTTAACTTTTTAAATTTTATTAATCGTTAATTTAGAAAAACGTATGCAGGTTAATATGCTGATAGTGTCATTTTTTATCTTCACCTGAAATTACCAAACTCAAAGTGTATATAAAAATAACAAAATTTTATTTTTTTACTAGTGAAAAATATTTGGCACGTCTACCACTAGATAAAAGCTATTTTGTAATTTTCAGCACGTGCACCTAAAAATCTACGGTAATAATACATAATAACGTTTGCGGTAACAATTTTTTTAGATGCCTACATAGGTATATAGGAATAAAGAAAATTGGAAGAAAAATGGAATTAATTTTTATTGCTCAATTAGTTTAAGTTCGTTTTACTAATCGTCTACTAAAAGCTAAAAAAAGGAAATTGCTATTTTATAGGGGCGTCCCTTTTAATTAATAGATTAACTTCCGACGATTTGGAGTCACGTCAGTTCATTATTTTGGATTTAAAAGTATGGAAACGGAGCAGAAAAAAGATAACCTCGACCTTGCCCCAGAGATGCTCCTCGTCATTATACCAACAAAAAACCGCAAACTCCTCTTGTTTTACAGTCATGCTGTAATGGTTGTAATGCAAAATAATGACCTAGACATGATTATTCGCCCACTGTAACACTTATTCCGATGTCGTCATTTTGAACAAGGCAAACTACTTACTTCCTTGTCTTATTTATTCACAAATGTTTCAATTTATAATGAGATGTATGCAGGGTCGGATTTACTATAGGGCTAGAAAGACTATAGTCAAAAGCGGCAAATTTTAAGGCGCGACAAATGTTGGAGAAAAAAAATTAAATATCAAAATGAAATGAAATCTAGACAAATTAAAATCATATGAAAAATACAATATTTTAAACACAAATACATTCATAAACCATATAGGTAAGACGCATCGATCATACATAACGTGACCAATTTTTTTCCTGTTAAATAGAACGCTTGGTAATCGTGCTTAAAATCGAGTGTACACATTCGAGCTCAAAGTGGCACATTCCGATGTCGGAAAAATGAAGCGCGCCGCTCCGCGTCGCGCTTCATTTGCCTCCCTCGCGCGGAAATGTGCCACTTTTCGCTCAAATGTGCGCATCAACGTATTTATTGAATTTGACTAGATTAAACAATTCTTTTTGTTTATCTTTATTGTGTTTTTTTAAATTACAAAACGGTAAGTTAAAAATAACCTATTGCTAAGGTTTATTTTTATTAGTAATCTTGTTTAAAACCACTTTGATTTTTCAACTTTAGAATTTTGTAACTGATAAACCAATCTGCTATATTTTTGAAGGAAATTAGACGCTCGAAAAAAAAAGGTCTGACAACATTTTTCGTTAAATTCACTCTTTCAAAGTTATTCGAAGTGCAAGTTCGAGTAAAAATTAATTTATCATTTTCTTTGTTTTAGACATTATTTTTTTTACTTGATTGATACATTTGAGGCTATATATTGAATATATAATTTTTTTTAAACAACTTTTATCAAATTTCTTCAAAATTTATAGTTTATTAAAATTTTATTTCGTTTTAACACTTTACTGGCCGGTGACGTAGTAATACGTCATTTTTATTCCAAATCCAGTAGCCGGTGACGTACTAGTACGTCTTTTAAAACAATCATTTATAATAATAATAATAATAAATTTATTTATTGCACACATTTTCGATATTAATTTATTTAGCTGCCATATAATATCATTTTTAACTTGAGTGCAATAAAAAAATTTATTTTTATTATTATTACAAAAGATTGTCTCAAAAAACGTACTGCTACGTCACCGGCTACTGAATTTCGAATAAAAATGACGTATTACTACGTCACCGACCAGTAAAGTGTTAAGGGTTTTAATCCAGCGAAATACAATTTTATTTAATTCAAGTAATTCCAAAAATAAAAAATACACGTTTTTTTCAATTAAGAATTATTTAATTATGATACATATTTCTATGTATAAACTTGTCTATTTAATCATCCCCCCCCCCTCTCTTATTGTTTAGATTTTTCAAATTTTAGTCAGTAATCTTTTTTGTAGAGCGTCTAATTTCCTTCAAAAAATATGTATCGTTCTCTTTTAGAAGCAGAGGGGTTTATCAGTTACAAAATTCCAAAGTTGAAAAATCAAATCGTAAAAACAGATCAATGTTCAATGCATGATTACGTAGAAATGGCTTACCGTACGAAGATTTGCAATCAGACCCTTTTTGTAGAGAATATAATTTTTTTTCATAAATGTGTATTATTTATATTTTTCAGGTATATTGTTAAGAAGATTTGAGTGAAGGATGCGTGTGGTGTAAACAAATTGAAATTATCGATGATAGACCTCTTAATATTAAAATTAAGGGCACAAATTTTGACGTTAACTTTTTTTTATCATCCTAAATAATATTTTAGGTATTCCATTAAAAAAAATAGTTGATTTTTTTGGCCCAGTCTAGTGCATATCCTCGTATTTATTGGATTTGCCTATATTAATCTTCTATTCTTCAATTCAAGAAATTAAAAGTCGAATAAATTTAGATTTGTTTTTTGTTTGAAAAATGTTATAGATTTTATTCCTTTTGATACGTTATCATGGTGCTCTTTCTGCACGCCTTATTGCAGCGAGCCTGATCAAAATATTTCCAGGTGTACTTTCGAGTGTTTACTAATTCGCATTTTTGAACAATTAAAATTGTATATGAAATGTATTGTGCCAAGTAAAACTCTTCTGTTCAATATGTCAGTGAATCCATTCAGGCAATTTTAACAATAAATAAAACTCCCATACGGTTTGTTGTATTTAATTATACCATTCAAAAATCTTCCAGCCAAGCACAGAATTCTTTAACGTTTGACAATAATGCAATATTAAGGTTCACATTGAAGATGTCTATACCAATCTTCTTCTTTTCAAATCAAGTAATCCAATAAAACTGACAATTTTTTTTTTTGATTTCAAACATTGGCTATTAACTTAGAGTAATTCCACGAATGCAAGGTATGTGCGCATTCGAGCGAAAAGTGGCACATTTCCGAGCGAGGGAAGCAAATGAAGCGCGACGCGGAGCGGCGCGCTTCATTTTCCCGAGATCGGAATGTGCCACTTTGAGCTCGAATGTGCACACTCCGCTTTTCACTACGTTTAACAATAATCAATTTACTATAAAAATATAAAGATAAGATCATTTTAGTTTGTGAGTACCTATATTAAATATTGTTTACCAGCAAGAGAAACAAAAACGAAAATTATTGTAGATGAGGAGCAGCAAATTCGTAAATCCGCCTCTGGATGAATGGTTACAATTTTAATCGCCTCGATTCCAGAGCTAAGTATTTGCTTGGATGGATCTCACAATTAGAACGTGGATAAAACTGTTGGAAAGTTGTAGGTGATTAATTAACGTTTTCAATCTTGTAAATTGGTTCATTACGCTGCACTGTACGTGCTTGAATAATAAACATTTTCCCAATAACGATGTTTAGACTAACAATCGCTCATTGCTCGTACGTACGTACATTAAAATTCAAATCAGAGGTCGAAAATTAAACTTGCATTAAGCAATTTATACAGTAATAATTCTCTTCCTCAATTTAGCAATTTTTCAATTGAATTGCTTCGAATTGTTTTGTAAATTTAGCGATGGATTTACTTTATTAATTGTTTAATGGTCGGAAAACGACGTAATTGCATGCAAGTGCAACAAAAACTAATTTCCTTATCAAGAATTATCGATATCCCAAGTTGTTAAATTACTTATTAGAGTTCTGCATTTCCGTAATGCAACGCCATATAATTTCTAATAACATTGCGTAAACGAATTTCACTTTATATTAAGCGTTTCTATAACACGGCGAGTAAGTTTAGCATATAGCCTAAAAAAATCCCATGGAACGTGAAATAATCTTTAATGTTCTTATATAAGTTTTACATGACGAACATAGAGAATTTTGGAACAATCAACTCGTGGATCTTGAAATGTAAGAACGCCGTAATTTGGATAAAGCCAAGAATGGAGGGAAGGCCGTAAACATTTTTAAAATTTCCTAAAATGTAAAACAGTTGTAATTAAAACAGCCTTCGTTATCCATAAACAAATACTCAAGGAAAGTTCTTCACGAGTTTGAATTTTCTAGAACGATTTTATCTCCACAAAATTATAAAAACCGAGTTAAAAATAAACATTATATCGCCATTATTCTGCACGTTTTTATAAAGTGAATAAACAATTTCTTATAATAATAGTATTCATTTTTATTAAAATACGCGTATTTATTGTTGATCCGAGCGTATTTAAAGAAAACTGTATTCATCACGTTGTACGCTCAATAATTTGTAGAATAAAATATTTCAAAATGTGAGTCATTCTAAATTCGAAAAACGTCGCATTTAAATAAAAATTTGTTTCGACCGTTTCGGCATAAGAAAATTAGCAATATTTATAACGTTAGCATGAGGAGGTGGTGAAAGGTTTTAAAATCGAAATTACTCAATGCTCTAAAAATAGACGCATTTTGCTCTTAAACGACTTACCCAAAAAATTTCCAAAAATAAATGCGTCGATTATTTGCTTTCGCACAGCACACGCGATCGTATACGCCCGCAATTTTTTTTCGAAAATTACTGAGAGTCGTTACGAACCATTTGCGTTTTGGATTAGATCTGCGTCCTTGTTAAATGTTAAAAGCCCAGGTTTGCAAAACTAATACAAGTTTGAGGCGCGCGCGTTAAAAGTGACCTCCATCCGCGGATTTTATGGTTCTGCGTAAGAAAATTCTCGGTAGATCTCGCTTGTACGACACTTGCGAATCATCGTTGTCCTCCGTCCATTTATGACAACAATGAACCGTTCAAACTTCGAAGATAAATCTGCTCGGTGGCTTGCTGGTCTGCAGAAGGCACGTCTTGTCCGTTCCTTAAATGGGAATGAATGTATTTACATTTCTTCTTAATGCTTATGACGAATTTGGTGACGTTTTATACAGGTTTTTGCTGAATAAACTACGAGAAATTAACTGAGTTTCACAATGTGTACAGGATGTCTAAACATATTTTACGACTATAAATCTCCTAAGCAACTGTTAAAGAATTTTTCTTTCAAGTCTTCTTGCTTTTTTCATTATAAGGACGCTAAAAATATAATTGGATGGTTATTTTTAAAAAGAGGCAAAAATTAGTGATGAAAATGTCTTTTTTTGAAATTTAGTAAATGGTTTTCATAATTCTTATTGCAAAAAAATGAACATACACTGTATAGCTAAAATGCTTTGTTTTAAATTATCTGTTATGATTAGAATTAAGATTCTTGCTATGCAAAGGAAAAAATATATGTAGGGCTAAACGTCCAGTCTATGACCACCTAGCAGTGAATGACCGTTAAAAGAAATAATGTTTATAACAATTACAAAAATTAATTTATATTTATGATACATTTATTTATGCAATTTTGTATCCCTCTGTTTTCGTTTAAGTGCAATACATAAAAGTAATAATAAGGTGTATACCTACATAGTTAAAATAATTAAACTTATATGGCAGTTTGTTTGTTACTTGACCGTTCTATAAACTATGCATTTTGACGATAGTATTTGTTTTTTTAACAATCCCTTGATTTATAATGATTTAATAAACGTATGTTTTATTCATAGTATTGAGATACAGTAGACCCTCGATAATCCGGCCTTCGGCTAATCCGGCACCCCCTGTAATCCGACATAGTCTATTATTTATTATGTATTGAATATTTTTTTGACAATCTTCGCTACACAGAGAGAAAAAAATACTACTATTAAAAAAATTTTCTTCATACTATAGGTAAAGCTATTCTTTTGTTTACCTATAATGTAATAACAAATGCTTATAATAAAATAATAAATATTGATGTACTTTTCTCAAGAAAATAATATCAATACCAATAAAATGAATATTTTTGGCGAATTAACATGTAGAATCTTATCATTGGATCTGTAATTTGTTGGATTACAAGGTACTCTTTCGTAAAAAATTCCGGACTATAAAGGGTCTTAGGCAGTACTCTATAATCCGACAAATTCGCTAATCCGACTCTGCCCTGCAAACTGTTTGTCGGATTACCGGGGTCCACTGTAGGTATATATATTTTCATTTGTTTGTTGACATTGCAAACGTATTGTAAAAAATACAAAATAAGAAGAAATGGAAAATAAAAAAAGGAAAGAGAAATCCAGAATGAGTTATAATTGAAAAGAAAACGGCAGAATATTTAACAAATTATGATGCTACCCTTCGTTTCAAAAAAATGTTAAAATAAGACATTAGTTAAATAAACATGGTGATTTCAATAAATTGTTAGATTAAACTTTTTTTATACATATATTTTCTAATCACCCATTACCTAGTGTTTAAAATAAGTTTTACAAATTTTTATAAATTATTAATTTTTAATACGTGATACCTACAATTAATCGGTGATTTACTGGACTATAGCCCGTCATTCTTTAGAAGAAAGTGTCATTCACTTCCTCACAGTTAATTTTACAAAGTTTATGACCAAATTGCAATGTTTTCATTAATTTATAAACAAATAATAAGTTATTTCATGTGTAACGATAGTTTTTGGTTTATTAAATTGTTTACTATTTTTTATCTCAAAATAATTCTCGATGCAAAAAATTACGTTTTACCTTATCCATCTCTAAACTGAATTACAAAAATAAATTTTAATTTGAAAAAATTAGATTAATATAACTCAGAAATGTAGATAGGACTGTTCTGAGCAATTACGTATTTGAGATACCGCTTAAAACGTATGACAGGACAACATTAAAAATAATCACTTTTTAAGTAGGTACTTACACGGTACTGACGAGAAGTTATTTAAAAAATGTTTATCGAAGAAATCGATCTATTTATTTATCAAAAATGACACCAAAAAAAATAAAATCATTTTATTTGAAAAATAACTTTAATAACAAATCAAATTTAAATCTTCTCAATTTTTTATCTAAAAGGTATTTAAAAGTGCATTATCATATTTTGTGAAATTTTTATAAAATGTAGAACGTAAAACTTAATGCTCAGTGTATGTAGGTATGTGGCAAAAGTATAATATTACAAAAGAAATATATCATTTTTTTTTTAATTTAGTTTGTATATACATACATATCTTTTGTTGTTATTATTGGTTGATATCAAGATGGATCTAAAATACAAGGAAAATTTAAATTTAAATTTTACGCATAATGTATTCCAAAATTACGCAAGTAGTAAATTAAAGCTTTAATAATCTTCAAAGTTTTAATTATTGTTTTTTACACGTTTTATACTTGTAAAATAAGCTTATTCAAATGTTTAATAAAATTATCTCTTGTGCCAAATCAAACTCTGTGAGTTCAATACACTTTTTTTAAAGATTCATAAAAAATTATTTATTTCTTTTTAATTTAATTATAATTATATATTTTGCTTTAATTTATAAGTATATTTAAAATATGTTTCTAAAAGATTAGTGATAGTTATTAAACGTGGTTTTATTAAAGGCTGGATATTCTATGAACTTCCAATTTAATAATTAATTTTATTATTTATTCAGGTAATCGAAAGTAATCGATTTGGCTTTATCACAAAAAAATAATGAAGCAATTTAATTATTTATTTGATTTGATAAAATAAAATAAAATAGTAATGGAAGTGCATTTATAACTTTAATAAAATTTATAAAGCGTAAATGCATTATTTTTTAATTTTAAAAATTATCCAAAATTGAAAAGTTAGATTATAAAATAATTTTAAAAAAATTCAAAAATGGTTCAATTAATTCAACCAAAAAATTCATTTTTAAACCATGCAAAATGAATGTATCAATTTCTGATTGTTTGAAATTACAGTTTTGTACTCAACATTGCGAGTTTTTTAGTTTAGAAAAAAATGGAAAATTAAAAAAACAAGAAACTAAATATTTTACAAAAGTTGTAGTGAAAAATTTTAGAGTCAATTGAAATAATATTTTTTATCTTTTTTGCAAAATGAAAAAAATTAAGATTTTTTCAAAAAAATTTTCTAAGGAAATTTATTGAATCTTTTAAAATAAAAATTTCCTAAGAAATGTAAAATAACTTATTCATTTTACTATCAAATATAAAACCATTAAAATCCTTAATATTTTCTCTTAATAAATCGCAGTAGTACTAATTTTTTGCCAAATTGACTGTACTTCCAAATCTAAAACTGTCAAAATTCCCGTCAGGATTCTCAAATATCTAATTTCCAAACAAACCTTTGGTTTAATCCAAAATTTTCAACAAGTATCACATGGACAAAAAGAAATGCATACGCTTGGTTATTACTTAGGCATTCCAAAACAAACAGAAGTCATAATCTTTACATTAATCGGAATTTGTTGCACGATCTTTGACGCCTCTTTATTAGACTTAAACTCGAACTTACATAAAGTATGGAACTTGACATTAAACTTGGAGCATTTCTCCGGAAGTTCGCAGGTCTTCATCAAATATTTGTTGAGCGCTATCGTTCTGGTGCGAAGCTTCACCGTTCATCTTTATTTGGCCTTTTATATTGTCATGCTTTGGCCTGCGATTTTTGTAAGTTTTTTTCTAGAGGAACTTACATAAGGTAGTTATTTATTGATTTGGTTGCAGGAAGACCGTCCAGCACTTTTACTTCCTTGGCTAATAGTTGGATTGATTAAGTGTTTGCTTACAGGATTAATGACATTATGTATTGGAATGTACACCTGTTTGGCTTGCGGAATGTTTCGTCCAGCGTGTTGGGACTTTTTCCTTTCGCAAATTGTGGAAAATGCGCCTTCCTTTTATATGTGGTTATGCATCCTAAGGTAACTTCAGCAATCCTTTTCATATACCACATAAAAACTGGATTCTAGTTTCTATCAAGATTTAAAATTGTGCGTTCCTTCGGCGCCTGCCGAGCCCGTAAAACCTAACATTTCGGAACTAACCATTAGACGAAGAAAGGTTCGATCTATGGCAGATGGTAATTTAATGTACACTCCTTACTTTTGTGAAATTGAAGAAGATAGGTATTTTTTACATCTTGCAGTTCCGTTTAGGTTTAATTAACTGTTTCAGACATCTAATAAGCGTTTCGACCATCGTAAATATCGTTCAACAATTAACGACGGATTTTCACAAAAAAACGACCAGATCGTTGGATTCGTTGCTGGGTTTTATGACCGTCGAAGCAGAAAAGGAAGAGCTCATGCACTTATATAAGGACGCGCATTCGGACGATGCTGGTTTGACAATTCAACAAAAAACAGTAAAAGCGTTAAAGTTGACGGAGAAAGACATTGAAAAGGCAAAGCTGAAAAAAAGTCAAGGACATGATAAACTCTTTACTAACAGCATGTTAAATTTACAAAAATTAGGTGAGCGCAGATTTGCGTAATAGGATTAAACTTTATTTTAGTGTGAAAGGTTAAGTGATGGCTTTCAGCATTTAGTTTTAGCGTTAATCGATGCCCGAATGGGTATTTTATTGTGTCATGACCTAAATTAATAGATAAGGGCAGCGAAGAACGAAAATATTGACTTTTCCATTAAATGTAACGCGCCCTTAAATAATATAGTAAATCTACAAAATAGGTCATGGCTACTAAAGCTAAAAGCAATTAGGATATTTCGAGTGTATTATTTTAACATGATTTTTTAGGTAAAACTCAACCTTTTGCAAGAGTAAAAGAGAAACTTCTTCCACACAGAACTAAAACTATGCGACCCATTTATAGCGAAAAAGTGTTCCCAAAAAGTAGCAATAACTCGAAATGTCCTCTTGTAGCGGATAATATGAGCGATATGTCGGAGATTCAAATCGCTCCAGTTCTGAACTACAGTTCGACGTCGGTCGATTACAATCCAAGTATGTCAAAAAATGTTGGCACTTTGGTTAAAAAAATGGCGGTCGAAGGAAAAAAGTCTTTGATACCTTTAAGAGCTTCTCGTCCAGTTCTTGCAAAGTTAACCAAACCTAAAAAAGAACCAGTGGTGAAAGAATTTGAAGTTATTGAAAAGACGTCTAGGACTTCTGATTTTACGTGTCAGGCTTCAACTTTGAGTCGAAATATTTTAAAATCGCCGCCCTTGGAGCTCACGAGGTTTATGCGTCGTAAAAATCCTCTTAAGAAATGCCCCGAAAAAATACCCGAAGTTAAAACGGCCTTGAATTCTAAAAAGATGAAAAAAATTATCGAGAATAATGTTGACCCCCAGTACTTTGAACAGAATTCTTTGTTTAGAAATGATGCATATGATCTCTCGTACTTGACTAAAATGCAAAGAACCGCAGACGAGTCTTAATTACACGATGTTCAACATCTAATTGTTAGTATAACAATTTAGGTTTCTATGTTTTTTAAAGTGTGATTTTATTATTGATGTTCTTTTTGTCCATTTTTGTATAAATGTGAGAACTTAACAAATGTTTTCCAGCTATTTATGCAAAAAGTGTTTTTATTTATTATTTGATATAATTAGTTTTTGATTTATTAATTATCATCAAATTTTAAAGCGCATTCAAAATAAGATCATTTAATTGGTGATTTATTTTAAAAATTAAAATTCTATTCAAATGTGGTCAAAAGTAAGATTTTGAAGATTCGACCATTGTGAATTTACATGCTTGGTCTTGCAATGAGACCCAAAGAATCTCGAAGAAGTGGGTTTTCAGAAACAGTTTGATCTCGATTTGTTTATTTTTATTATTCAAAATGTATTTTGATTAAATTAAAAAAAAATTTTACGTTTTTGGAAAATCAAATTAAAAATGTGCACTTACTGTTTGTCTATATATGTATACAGTGTGTTTGTTTAAGATTAAATATGTGTTGAATTTAGTGCCCGAGTTTTTAGTGTATTTCGTACTTTGAATGTGGTTAAATTGTCAGAAGCTGGCAATTTTGCTGTCAAATGTCAACGTCAACTCGTAAATGTGTATTTTACGTTTTATTTACTACGTTTCCACGGTTCTTCAATACGGATTGAATACGAATTTGCGATCCAATAGGTACGTGTTTCCATAAATAGATTTGAATACGAATTGAATACATTTACGATACAGCAATCAGCTGTTTTCGGAAAACTTGTTTTCTAGGTTAATACGTAGAGCAGGTTCGAAATAAAATTGTGTTGTTTATTTTATTGCGTGCTATAATTCTATTAAATTTTATGACAATTTAATGTAAAGGTGTATATATTTTAAATTATCATTAGAAAGCGCCAGTGATCTCCAATTGCGCATGCACGATCGCGAGTTACGGGTTTCCATGGAACTCAATACGTTGAAATTCAGATACGATCCTAAAATTTACCGTATCGTATCTGAATCTAAATCGTGTTCAATACGTATTGAATCAGGGTTTCCATGACCACTTTTCACCCGACAACAGTATTGAATCCGTATTCAACCCGTATTGAATGACTGTGGAAACGTAGTCATTGTTTTGATTCCTGTAGTTTCATTTGTGTTTTTGCGCTTATTTTTGTTTTTAATAATATTGCTTGTTACATTTCGTAGGAAAACAGAAAATGATCTACAATACGTTTTGTTAAATTATTAATATAACATTTGTCATCTCTATTCGAGACGTCACTGGCAAATTTTGTCTAACAGTACTTCCAACATAAAGAAAATTAGAATGACGCCAAGTTCAAAGTATTCTCAATCATAAAGAACCATCCTGTATATGTAAAAATTAACAATTTTCTAAAGCGTCGTTAACTGTGGAGTAATTAAAATTTAAAAAAGTTTGGTTTTAAGTATTTATTTAAGCTAATGATTTAAATTAATTTGTTACGGTATCTTTTTTCTAATTATTACTGTATTTTTCAATATGAAAACGTAACGTGTTCTAACTTAAAGTAAGCGATTAGCCCGAGGTTCTAACTTTTTTAATATGTATTTTACAAACCCGGATGCAAAACTTGAGCATAAGTCTTGTTAACCAACAGAAAACAAATACCTACAATAATAACTAATTTTGAATGCTTGTTTTTCTTTACCAATAGATAAAATTTACTCTACTACATAAGTAACAAAAATATATACATATTTTTCAATTAATTTACCTTTTTGGCGATATTAAAGTGCTAGACAACAAAAACACAATATTTTTTAATTTTTAGCTAAATGCCATATCTAGAAATTTACAGTGATTTTTTCAAATCATGATTTCTTCATTGTCGCATTTTTCTACTTATTCGTTTGCCTGCAATAATATTGTTATTGAACTGCGTAAAAGAAAATTGAATATTTAAAAAAAATGTAAATTTTTTTTATTTGATTATATTGATTAAATTTACGTGTACCCATACAAAGGAGAAATAAAGACGAAGATACATATATCCTACAGTTATCTACAAATGTAATTCATTTATTTTTGAAATTACAACGTTCTTCTTCCATATGTATCTCTACATTCGTTAATACTTAGTCTACCAGTTATTTATTTCACTGAAAATATTTTATTTTACGATAGGATCCGAATCCGGATCCATGTCTAAAAAATAGCCTTGTAATCAACTCGTATTCGTTCAGAAAAGCTTCACAAACTCGATTTTCAATGTGTTATTTTTATATTTAATATTTATTATCAAATTTGCTTCTTGTGAGGTATCTAGTTACACTTTTGAATGAAGATATTTTTACATTGTAAAACCCGGGTTATTTTGGTCCTGTGGGACCAATGCGAATATTAGAAATTATTAAACTTGAGATACAACTTTAATTTGCTTTTCATGTTCTTCTTTTCGATTAATAGTGTACACTTATATGATATATTAATTTAGTTTGAAGTAGATACCAACTAGATAACGTCTGCATTTACTGCATTTTTCGTAAATGTGTTTACTTCTTCCAAAAAGAATCACGCATATCAGTTGCCATTTCAAGTTTATCATGAATACCTACTAAATAATAAGTATCAGTATACACCCATACAATTTTTTTAGTGAAAAGTAGTTCTTAATGTTATATCAACGAGTAATATCTAAGTTTAGCATGAACCGGTATTCTAAAAAAGCAATTTAAAATACTTCTTGCAGAACTGTAAATTAGCAAGCACAAGATTTTGGTCAATCCAATTACTTATTTCTACACATCATTTTTCACAGGTAAAAGTATCTACTATGCTATAAAGTAATAAATTTAAAGTGATGTCTTAAAACAATCTTAAGATTCGACATAAAATGAATTCCATCACTTATTTTAAGACAATAGCAATAAAAATTCTTTAGCTGTTGGTAATCTTTAACTTTTAATTAAACTGATGATTTTTAACTATAAATTTTTTATGATTTAATTTCACATAATGAAATACATCTATGTGTAATAATTATCGAAAAGTCGGTGTGGTTTTTTTTATATAAATTGTGTCAAACTTCTTAATTACTTCTACTTTTTATAACAATTTTCGTACAATTTTGATATAAAAAATTTATTAAAATATTTACATAAGTCGTCAGACTAATTAATGCACATTTAATATCTCTAGCGCATTCCAAAATCATGTAACAGCGTTATAAACAAGCCGTGCCGCTCTCTGAACTAATAACAATCTTCACCATCCTCCACAGGATCAAAAGTATCAAAATTTGAAATTCTCGGATCACAAATGGTTCCATGGATGGCCTCGTCAATGTATGCAGACATTATTCTAAAATTATAATCGTCAGGATCTAATTTTCTATACAAAAAGAACGGCAGCCGATTTGTAATGATCCAAATGCTTGGCCTCTTCTCTTTGTCGATTTTCAAATCGTTCGGAAACACTAACGTCGTGCTGTTCTTTGCGATTAAACCCAAATTACTCCTTTTGTATGGCTTCCGCGAGTCCCAGCATCCTATCGAATCTTTAGAAACCAAATTGTAGAACAATATTCCATTGTTGTCCATTACTGCGGTTGACGCGTGGCCATGCTTTCCTCTGCTCTCTCCCAAAACCCTAAAACCATCTTTCGCATCCATCCAGCCGGTTTCGTTGCAAATGATCGACGTTTTTACGTAGCATTCTCTAAAACTCGACATGGGATGGAAGTACAGCAGCCGCTCTTTATTTCCGTGCACTTCCGGACTTAGTGCCAAAGAGAAAATGCCATCAGTCCATTCAAACTCCAAACCGTGGAGTTTGTAAGCAGCGGCCAAAGGATCGGGGTAGAACAAGTGATCCGTTATTCTCCAACTCTTCAACTGCTTGAAACTGAATACAACTAACCCAAATCTCCAAACGTCTGCTAAATAAGCATGAACATCTTCGCAATCGCCCTCTCGAATGTCCACGATTATGTTTGAGTACAAACTGTCTTGTTTGATAAATTCGTCTGGGATTTCGTAGCGTAGGATCAAACCGTTCGTGTCCAAATCGAAGACTAGAATTTGGGGTGGGCAAACTTGCTCTGGCTTTGTTGCAATGTGAATTTGGCCCGAATCTAAGACCCATAAGCGGTTACAAGTGTCCACTTGAACTCTAAAAACTGACACAATTCCGTCGCAAATGGAATCTAAAAATTAATCATTATAAGTCAAGATGATAATTTAATATTGTTGTGGATTTTACCAGTTTTGTACCAGTTCCAATTAGGATAAGGAACGAGTAACGGCGATTGTTCGTTTTGATCTTTTTGTATAACGGCCAAAGTACAGGGAATTCCTTCCCTCCACTTTGGGAGCGTAACAAAAATCCTATTTTTGTAAATTTCTATCCCTAGGGGTAAGTTGTTTTCGGGAATGTATCGTTTGCTTATTAAAGCGTATTCCCTTTCGTGGTCCGAGCGAAAAGCGAAGTCTATTTGTTTCCACATAAACCAAGTTTTTACGGGCCCCGTCCTTTCGAAAGGAATGGCTTGGGGCTTGGGCTTGTATTGCGTTTGTGGATAGTTGTCGTAGTACTCTTTGGTTTCTTTTTTGAAAATTCCCATGGAAATGAAGTATGGAAAGAAGTGTAGCATATTTGGCGATGATCCTAAAACGTTAACTAATTAATATGTTTATTCGCAAGTATTGCATTTGAAAGTTGATAATTTTATTAAGTAAGTTACATCATTTGGTATTTTCGATGCAGAATTAAATATTCCCGCCCTGTCAAAAATAAGAATCTCATTTGAAAAATTAGGTTTTTTTATTTATTAGAAGTAGAAAAATAGAAACAAAAACGGTTTAAATCTTCTTTGATTAACATGTTTATTGTTGTTTGAAATGTTCACAAGAAACGATAACAATATTCCGTCAAAAGGATTAATTTAAGAAATTTATCTAAGTAGTACAGTAAAATCGCTCGTGGCGACCATCTTCATAATGAGACCACTTCTAAAAGCGGGCAGTATGCTTTAGATCAGATATATTGTACTTTAATTCTTCTTATAAATTTCTCTCCAAGCCGACCACTCTCTAACCCGACCGCGACCGTTAAGTGCGAGACTGCTACTTTTCAAAATGACTTAAACTTGGAAAATTTTGTATAGATAATAGTTGTAAAAGTGAGTGTACATTAAACAAAATGCATTTACCTGCGTTATTTCTGATTCTAAGCCTGGCTGACATTTTAATTCTTGAATTGTCTGTAAAATAAAAAAATCTGCAGGCGTTTTTGGAAATTTGTAATTTTACATACTGACAGGTTCTTTGCAAAATTAATTTCCTATAAAAAAGCTCTAAAATAATAGAACAGCTATTAATAGTTAAATCGTAAAAAAGTTAGGTTGCATTGTTTGGGTGTACCTACATAAATAATTAAGAAATTTTTGGAGTTAAGTAATTTTGAAAAGCAGACGTTTGCGCAATTAAATGTTGCGAACCGGTTAGATCGTAGTAGCCTTAAAGAAAAATTTATATCTGTTCTAAAGTACATTTTAAAGGTATTTTAGGTATTTTAAAGGTAGCTCCCTTAAAGAGATGGTCGGCACAAAAAAATTTACTGCATAATTTACTAATTAACTACCTATATCGTTTTTGTATATATTTAAATATATAAAGATACTACTCTATTTATAATTATAATAACTTTGATTTAATAACAATTTGATTCTGATAAATAATAACGGCATTTCATCTAATATAGTATTCGTTATTACATTTATATTATTTATCTTTGTATTTGTCTCTAAGACGACCACCTCTACAAAAAACCAATTTGAGCAAGAACCGATGCTAGTCGCGTTAGAGAGGTTTTACTGTAATAAAGTTTTGGTTTTTTAGCAATGGTCAGTAAAACTTTAATTTTGTTTATTTTTATTTGTTGTTAATGTGTGTCAATCTCTATCATTGATCCTTAGTCTTGAATAACACTGTTATTTTAAAATAGGTATCTTATATTCAGAGGGAGTATTATTTATACCCTAAGGTCTATTACAATATCGCATTTTCAACATCAAATGGATAATGTTTTGCAAGAGCAATTTAACTCACGTTAACGTTAGTAATGTATTAATACTGAATTGCAGCAAATTTATTTAAAATAATGACAATATTATGATGTGGTTTGTCTAAAAACTGGTTTTATTTTTTATGAACTATATGGTATATTTTAAAATTGTGAAATGTTAATTCAACCAAAGTATAACTATTTATACAGCCTTTAAAACCACTACTTTTTTGTAACACATTTGATTCTAGCGTATCTGCAAAATAAAAAGAAAGAGAAAATTTAATTACAAAAAGTTACTTCACTGTATTTACCATAAATTGTTAGTATGAAAATACAAACAATTATTTTATAGTAATAAGAATTAGCCAAATTATCTATTTCAAAAAAATTAAGACATCATTTTTGTCGTGAGAACACTGTCTCTCGCTAGAAAATGTAATACATTTCGCTGCATGTCAATGTGATAGTTGGATGACTTATCGCAGAGTTACTCAAACTGTGGCTCGCGGCACAATGTCGCTCCGCATGAAAACTATTAAGGTCTTTAAAAATATAACATTACCCGGGAAAAAAAAATATATAATCATGTATAACTTTATATAGTTTTATATGATTATATATGGTTATATATTAATGTAAATATAATTATGTATAAATTTATATAATTATATAAAACTATATAGAATTTTATAAAGTAGCTTATTGCGGGAAAAAAGCATTTTATATAATCATATCTAATTATGTATAATTATATATAATTATGTAAATTTTTATATAACTATATACGTATATTATTATTTTTTATATAATTATATAAAATTATATTAGATTGCTTATATTAAATTATATATAATGTTATAATATTGTATAAATTTATACATAATTATATATATTTTTATATAAACCGGGAAAACATTTTATATAATTTTATAAAATCATATATAATAAAATATATATTGATTATTTTCAAAAACTATTTTAACCATCTAACCTCAAAATTGTACATCTGTCAAACATGAAAGATTGTCATTTTAGTAAGTCATTTTTATAAGACATTTTTAGTAAATATTTGAGAAGGCTTCGTAGGTCAGTGGCACAGCAAGCAGTCTCTCAATCCAGGGATCCGGGGTTCAAATCCCCAAAAAGGTACATAATTCTGTTTCAGATTTATCGATGACGTAATCAATCGCACACCGCGCTACTCATTGCAAACTACCTTTCCTTCCACTAAATAAGCAGATACCGAATCACAAAGGTTCTAATTAGTAGATTGATGGTAATTACCACAAATGTTGCTGTAGGGGAATTATTATATAAAATTTATTTTTTATATTTATATATAATTTTATATAATTATGTAAAATTATACATAATCATTTATATAAAATTTTATAGAATTATGTAAAACTAGATAAAATTATATCGCGCCAAAATTCGTCTATAATTATATATGATAATTTATATATAATTTTATATAATTATATAAATTTTTTTTCCGGTAGACACGATTAATAAAAAGGTTAATTATGGCTATCCATTCCTGATCGTCCGTCAACCAATGACAAAGTCTGTCAAAATGACAATTTTAAAAAATGCTACTTTGTCATTGGTTGATGGATAAGTTATTCTGTTACGTATAAATTATATGTTGTTATAAGTATTAGGGTGGGTCACGATAACAATTTGGAAGAAAAATTTAGAAACAAATGTTTGGGAAACGCTAACTTATCTTTACAAGGTAAATTCTTACTTTTTCAGAAGTTAAAAAATTATAGTTCCAGGAGTTGGGGGCAAGTTTTTACCAAATGGCAATTTAAGAGGGAGCCAAATTTATATGATAATATCTTTTAAACTAATTTGTTTAATAATTATGTTAAATTCCATTCGTCTGAAAGTGCCTAGAAAGATTTTAAGAGTATCATGTGCATAAAATTTTTGATATTATAAGATTTAAAAATTTTACATTTTGTTGTGTTGTAAATACGGTTCTATTATTTTTAGAGGTAATTAATATAGCTATTAAATATTTGTAAAAAAATCGTAAGTTACTTCCCTTAACCAAAAAGTATTTAGAAATATATTAAACAAATCTTGTGCTTGAAATTTATGATGTTATAAAATTTTTAAAATTACAGGTTTTGCAGCGACTTATATCGCTGTAAAAATCTATTAGCCAAGGTGAAGAACAATGGCCCTTTTGTTAGTTAGTTAAAATTTTTATACCTCATTTTGATATAAAAAGGCACACTATTTGGCATCAAATTTATATCTTTTTAATATCATTGATTTATTTTCAAAATCGTATTTATAATAAATAACAAGCACATATTTTTTTATATTATAATTTTGGTTATAAATTACAATAAGAAATCAAACGTTCATTTTGTGTTGTAAGTGATTCATTCTGATTTTTAAATACCCACTCACATGTTACAAAAATTATTTGCACAAAACTTTGACACATATTTTTTAGAATATGCACTTCTCAAAAAAACTCAACTTACTACTCGCACTTTGGGAATCTCTGAATTGGCATACAAGAAGCAACAGCGTCCATATAGCACAATACATGTGTAACATAATTTTCTTGTCCTTGTTTTTACAAAAAGTGCGTATTTGGAACTAAACAGTCGGAGAGAAAGTAACTTTTCTCGCTTAGAGAAATGTTAAAGACACATGTACGAATAACGATGACACCCATTTAAGGCTTATACTGGAAATTTCATCTTTAACACGATGATTACTATTGCATACTTTCTGAACACTATAAATTTATTTTAATTAATTTATTAGAAATACAACAACATGCTAGAAATTTCAAATTATAGGTATTGTATAAGACAGTGATGATAACAACATCTTTAATTTGCATTGTTTTTTCGAGTTATTTTGGAAACAGCCAATTTAACACCAAGATTAAAAAATGCAATTTATTTTGACCAACACTTAAATTGCATTTAACATAAATAATCGATTAAGATCGATCGAAAATTTCGAATAGTTTAAATAATTTTACACTTTCTCAGGTGCACTTACATTTTGATTATGAGAAAGCAATAAAAAATTATTCTAAACCTACGATAATCAAGAAAACGTATCCTAAATTGTAACATAATTTCAATAAAGTGAAAGTCGCAATTTAATTATTATTACTAACAGCTAGAAACTAGAATTAAACTTGAAAAAAAATTATACTAATTGTAGCACGAATGCAATTTTGAAAAAACTTATCCAAATAGATTTTTGGCGGCCGTTAAAAAATTCTTATGCAAAATCAGAGAAGAGGAAAATGCCGGAAATAAATTGTACGAGTCATGCGACGGTTTACATTCAATTTGGACGTATTTGAATAATGGCAACAATTAACTAAACGCAGTGTTAACTATTTGTAATTAGAAATTCAAGCTTGTTTAATAGGCGTAACGCAATTGTGGTTGCACCCATTTTTTTTCCGTTGTATAACACGCGTTCCTTTTTTCTATAGTTTTCCTTTATTTATCTTGCGAAGCGGCCGGCAAGTAAAAAAATACAACTCACCTCGTGATCGATGTCTTTCATGGTCTTCGTCGAATATTCTCAGATGATCGATGGTCTTGAAGGGCTTCTCGTTGATTATGTCTGAAGTCGGCTGCCAATTTTGGATCCAAGAATGACTTACTGACGTCATGTTGGAATTTTCGCGCATCCATCAATTAGAAAATTATGAAAACTCGCGCATCAACATATCTGTAATGCGATTTGCCTAATTTCAGTCAATTGCATCAAGTGCAGACGTTCGACGAAAAACTTTATTTTCGATCTTTTCGATAGGAACCGCAAGTTTTTGCCCTTTGCAAATTATGAAATTAGAGTTGTTGCTTGCATTTTGTGGTGCGCGAAAAAAATTAAACAAAGCCAATTAGATAATAAATTAAGTAACCGAATTTAATAATAAATTTAAAACACAAGACACCACGCGTATGTCGCACCACTTTCACTCTATATTATTATTAATATCAAATTTAAAATGGCAAGGCTTAATGGTAACACTCGGAATTAATTTAAATCCACGAACGCTTTTTTAAAAACGTTGCTGCCTGATTAAGCAAATTCGTAAAAGTAAATAAGAAAGAAATCGAAATGGACTAAAAACATTTTAATCGGCGTGTAACTAAATACTTGAATAAATATTTGTTTTACAATAATAAGAAGCAAATTTTAAGATTTTTTTGAACACATTTTATACGCGGAATTTCGAAAATGTGAAGAACTCCGGCAGAGATCTGTTTGCGTGATATTTTTCACCATAATACTGTGGAAGCACATTATTTAATAATTAAGAAAACTTTTTAGAACCGGTAATTGCAGATACAAACGTGACTATTTTTAAAATGTGAATCACAACTTTAATTAGCACTTCTTTTTAATTAATTCCAATTTTAATTGATCATAAAACATACCGCAAGTCTTATTTGATTGTTTTTCAAAAAGTAATTAATTGCATTTTTCCTATAAATAAATTTAAAATCAATTTGATTGATTCGATTGAAAATGTATTAATAACTAATCGAAATTGTGTTTTAAATTAAATTTTAAAATAAAAAAAAATATGAAAGGGTTTAATAAGAATATTTAATGACTTACTCGTAGGAAGTGATCGGTTGGAAGCTACTCGGAAATTTAAAAAAACTAAAGACGGGTAACTGCCTTATAAAGCGAAGCACGTGTAATAAATTAAGTTCCACTAGTTCTTATCGCCATTACCTCTTAGCGTGCATAAGTCTGCAAAGGTACTGAAACTGTGAAAGTCAACTTCCTCCAAATTATTTACTTCTCCAATTGCTTTTCTATTGGTTTTACATTACTTACGCACAGAAAACTTAACAGATTGGAACTGTTCTTTTTTAGTTGAAGCGTTATTGTCTATGAAACTCATAGGCGTACGTCACCTTTAATTTAATTTTTAGTCTAAAGTGACCGTTTTTAGTGTAGCTATTTGTCGAAGGTAATTTACCCTCCACAAATAGCTACACTAAAAATTTATGATTAGGGTAATTTTCTTTTAATTGCTGTAGATTTAACCGTCAGAAAAATTGATTTTCTTGTAAGAAACATATAAGCAAACTAATAAAATTTAATTAAGGAGCATATTATAAAAATTAATAAAACTGCATGTAGGCTATTTTTAGTGCTACGCAAAATTTAGAAGTGCACTTCTTATTTTACAAAATGGCAGGTTTTTAAAATAATATTTTTAAATTCTCTTTTATCTAGATACTAGGCCTGCAAAGAATATAACAGAATTAAATTTTTTAAACTTTATTATTAATTTTATGGATTATTGGTCCTTGTCTCCTTTAAAGTACTTCCCTTCTTTTTTACACACTTTTCCCAGCGGTGTTTTTATTTTGAAAAGCAGTCCTGGATAGTTCATTTGACATGGTGTTTAAGGTCTCTGATAAATTTGCTTTGGTGTTGTCAATATTCTAAAACTTATTTTGATTTCGGATATAAGAAAAAATTGCAAAGAGACGGGTCAAGCAAGTAAGAAGGCTGCGTTAGGACAATCATCTGTAGGTTGCGCAGAAATGCCAATTGTTCACACTCGAGGTCAAAGTGGCACATTACGGTCTCCGAAAATATAACGCGCTACTTTATTTAATAATTTGCAAGTGCAAGAAATAAAAGTAATAAAGAAGTGTAGGTATAACTACAATAATTAAAATTATATTATAGTTTACAAGATTTAAATACAGTGTTGAAGCTTTGAAGGATGCAATTAAAAAGGTTAAACATAACCTTCTAAGCACCAACAAAGCCCGTGATTTATAGAATACCAAAATAAATTTAATTAAAAAACTACACAAAAGTACATCTAAGCCTACAGTTTAAAATAAATTTTACATAATTTCATAAATTATTCATTTTTAATAAGCGAATCAATTATTATTCACTTATGTATCCGGTCATTCCTTATACGAAAGTGGTCATTTACTGGATTTTTTATTATATAATATTTTGTACCAAATTGCGATAACGTTTTCATTAATTCATAAACAAAAATAATATCTCGTTTCAACTGTAACGGTTGTTTTGGGTTTATTAGTTTGTTTATTATTTTTTTATATTAAAATAGCTTTCGATGCAACAAATCGGTCGTTCATTGGACGTTTTATCTTATATTTAAAAACCTTTGTAGTATTACAGTTTTATTATCTATAATTTACTTTTGTACAATTTCATACCTATGGACATGGCAAACAAATATTTAATTTGTTTTAATAATCAAATTTTAAAAAGTATATATTGCATTTTCAAAATAGTAGTTTAGAAGCTCTTTTTTCGTACAGTGTAAAGTTTTGAAAACTAGAATGCCTTAGATTTAATTTTTTGAGCTCTAATCTTTTTTGGCAACGGATTAATTATTATTTTCTTGTCATCTTTATAGTTACCAAAAGAGAAACAAAAGCAATTGCGAAGAGGAGGTACACAATAGAAACTTTATATATTGTTCAACAAATAATTTAAAAAATAATAATAATTTAGTAAGGAGTTGTCGGAATAAGACAAAAGGTCGTCCGATCTTGATGAAATTTTGGATTCATATAGAGATTGGTGTTTTTATGATAATCACAGAAAAAATGGTGACGTTGAACTGACATCGATTCATTTCTTGGGTCGGGTTGTGTTTCAGGTTCCGGTTGTGGTTCAGGTTTAGGTTTTGGTTCTGGTTCTGGTTGCGGTTCTGGTTCTGGTTCTGGTTGAGAGTATTAACCTCGGGTTCCCTTTGATATCTAAATTTTATCTTAAACTATTCCTAAAGAGCTTTCAGAATCAGTAATGAAACAAACGGGAACTCGAGGTTAATACAGTTGAAATGGCATTTCTTATTTATCATAACAGACTAACTAGCTAATCATGATCTAGGTCACAGGTTAGAATGCAAATAAGATGCAGTCATATCCACTGAGTAATAAATAATTAGAAAGAAATTTTTAATTATCATTTGCCGATAAAATTTTATAAAGCATCACTTATTATACCTACTTGCGTGGACAAGTAAATATTCGCATTCGCATATGCGAATGTTTAATGTCAAATATTCGTTATATTTTCAATATGTATCATATACATATCTCTTCTTCATTAATGATATGTTAGATAGCTGCAGTTGTAGATGAAGAGTCTGGTCAATGTTTCTAAAAATAAAATCTAAATTTATATACATATATATACATAAATTCAATGTTTTAAATTAAAAAAAAAAAATCAACATAAATACATATAATACATTAGTGACGCAAAAAAAACTATTTTTTGAGTCTCGAGTGAAAAAATGTTAGTTTTTGATGTTTTAAGAGCTACCTCCAACGGACAGCTCAAACACAAATTTTTAAGAGGTCGCTCAAAATTTTTTAATATTTCAAAAACCACCAAAAATCGAATTTTTTTTTTAAATTTTTTTTCTCGTTACAGTGTAATATTATAGACAAACAAAAAATAAGTTTCTGAAAGTTTTAATTTAAAATTTGAGTTTTAAAAGCTCACTCAGAATTTTTTTTTATTTATTAGTACATCACTTTGGATTATATTCCAATGCTAATAAAGCAAATTTAATACGCACTTTTTAATAAAATTATGTTTTTTTGTCATTTGATTCATTTTTAGTTCATCTCGTGGTGAAATTTTGTTGATTATTTTACTAAATAATAAAAAAAAATGTATGAAATTTTTATTTGAATATTAAAATGTCGCTCGAAAAAATCCAAATAAATAAAGAAAAATTCTGAGCGACCTTTTAAAACTCAAATTTTAAATTAAAACTTTCAGAAACTTATTTTTTGTTTTTCTATAAAATTATACCGTCACAAGAAAAAAAATTTAAAAAAAAAATTCGATTTTTGACGGATTTTGAAATTTTAAAAAATTTTGAGCGACCTCTTAAAAATTTGTTTTTGAGCTGTCTTTTAGAGGTAGCTCTTAAAACATCAAAAACTAACATTGGTTCACTTGAGACTCAAAAAAAAAATATATTTGTTTTTTTTGCGCCACCTTAATATACATATAAATCCAATGGATTAGAGCGAAAAGTGGCATATTTCCGAATAAAAAGTGGTATATTTTTGAACAAATACCAGCACATATTTCCACAATCCGAGACCTACTAGGTGAGCCGGAATTACACACTCGACTTTTCACCACAAACTACAATTAACACTTTATGTTTTAAAATATTTGAATCAAAAGTTACTGTATTTCTACCTTTTGACCAAATTTCCAGTTCTTATGATCTTTGACTGTAAATATCTATGTGAAGGGAAGAAAACTTATCAAGGATTTGTTAAATTAAATAAAATAATGGCCGCTATAAGTTTCCTGAAAATTAAAGGCCAAAGTGGCTAAACTATACATAAGAATAAATTTTAATTTTTTTTTTAATCAATTTTAATTAATCTAATTTTGTGCGCAATAATAATTAGCGCCCTAGGAGGTTTGCTAGTTTACCAAAGTGGTATCGCCAGACCTGACTATGGGTACTTTTGAAAAACAGATTTTAATTAATTCTAATAGAAATTTCACTTGTCGTACGCCACTGGTTTGCGGTTTTACAAAATAATAAGGTCGCACATCGAAAAATCTAAGCGTAAAATCAGTATTTTTTCTATTGTGTTTCTAATGCAGTTTTTTTGATTGCAAATGTCAAAATCGATTAATTAACAAGAAGCGCACACACGCAAAAGAGTAATTTAATTTCCCGGAAAAGCCATCTGTATATATTACAATCTTTATTTCTGCAATAATCTGTGTTAATTTATTAATTAATTGATAAGCATCCTTGTTTTTGCAATTTATTATGAATCTGAAACGAAACAAGAAAAAAAAATCAATTTTTTTAATTCAACGGTTACGTACTTTTTAAAAACCACAAAAACGAATAGAATTCATAAAAACAAGCTTCTTTACAGTTTAATTGACCTTAAAATTGTTGTGCGCTTCGTTTGTTTGATCTTTTTGATTTTTATTAGAATAATTTTTTAAATTATTGCCAAAAAAACTGCAATTATAGCGATAATCGTGCCGACTATTAAATAAAGAATGATAATTCAGAAATAGGAACTGCCAGAATTCGGAATTATTTATTAATGACGACAGGTAAAAAATTAGACATAGACATAATTTAAGCAAATATGTGATCTAAATACGTTTCACCCGAGGCACGAGTTAAAAGTGAAAGAATGAAAAATGAACCGACTTTTAATAAGTCTCTTTGAAAAAAAAACATACCTACTTCTATTTTGAAATCATTATTATCTAATCAGTTTGCTTCAAATCTTAACATTAAAGACCTAGTTATCCAAAACTGGATTATTTACCTTAAGTATTAATTATTAGAGTGTTTGGTGTAATTAAAAAATTCGAAGAACTTGTTGGAAAAAAAAGCATACCAATATTAAGTAAAAGGCGGTTTGGATTATTTCCAAATGGAAGCTTAATTAAATTTTTTTTATTTCTTAGACTTTCGTAGCCTCCCATTAATTTTTTTTATTAACGTTAGTTGAGTGTGGTTCTGCCACATTCAGCACAAAGTGATCCTTAAGTATGTTGCTTTATCAGGTTTTGTGTAACGAGGACGAAATTGAACATATGATTGTTTTTTTTTGCAATGTTTAAATGCAATTTATTAGTGTGATACATACAAGATTAGTTAAAGTGAAACTAATGTGGGAGTAAATAAGTTTTTATTTATGTCTGACTAACAGCAATATGAATTATTTTGTCCTTTACACAATGATAATAGAGTAAAACGCCCAGTAGAGTAACCCCTACCAGTGAATGACCGTTACAAGAAATAATTTTTATAACAATTAAAAAAAATAATTTATATTCATGATATCGGTATTTAATTATGCAATATTTTATGTCTTCTTTTTCATTTAAGTGAAAGAAATAAAAGTAATAATAAAGTGCATATCTAAAATAATTATTGTTTTATTGCAGTTTGCAAGACATCAATAAAATGTTAAAGCTTTGAAAGACGTAATTAAAAAAGATGGGCGTATCCTCCTAAACGCCAATAAAACTTGTGATTTATAGAATACCAAAAAATCCATTAATAAAAAAACAAGAAGGAACTTCTAAGCATAATCTTTAAAATTAATTTTTAAAAATTTTATAAATTACTCGTGTTTAATAGGCAAATTAATAAGTTAGTCATTCACTAGGCTATATCGCGGTCAATATTTACACGAAAAGGTCATTTACTAAACTCCTCAATTTATACTTTTTATAGTTAATTTTACGAAGTTTATGAAATTGCGATAAGGTTTTCATAAATAAAAATAATATCTCATTCCAATTGTAACGGTTGTTTTGAATTTATTAATGTTTACTATTCTTTTACATCAAAATAGTTCTCGATGTAACAAATCGGTCACTCACTGAGCGTTTTACCCTAAAACTATGAAGATGTCTATATTACGCGTAGAACTGTTTTTATTAAGTTTAATTCAGAAGATTAGTACTTGTCATGTACAGTTTTGGTCACCTTTTTACAGGTTTTATTAATCTTTTATTTTATGTTGGGCTTAATTGTACTGTGTCTATTAGTGCAAAAAACTTCTTATTTTTTGTTATTGAGTTTTTCTGAAACTTTATTGCCAATCTACACTAGACAGGAGTCTGGTGTAGACCGAGTAATCAGGATATTACTTGTGCCCCGCTTATCCGAGCTTGCGTGATTTTTAAATTTTGTTTATCAAAGTTTCGGAATTTCCGCGGTTCCATTTTAAAAATGTTGTCTAAATTGTTATGATAGCGAAGGAATTTTATCAATAACGAAATATCTAATTGTCCATAAAGTATAGTAGATTCAAAATCTTGTGACACTGGACTTTCGATACTATTCAATGCGCCAACGGCGTAAACTCGTTGAAATCTTTGACACGTATAGCACTACCTGACTTACATAACATTAAAACAATTTGAATAGCGCACGCCAGGAGAGCTCTCAAGAACCACGTTCTTTTCTGACTTTATCAATAATCATTATCATAGCTTAACCACTTTGCACAAACTATTTATAAATTATATGTACAAACCTTTCTCGTGAATGACTCTATCTATTAGTAAAAATCGTATCAAAATCCCTCTAGTAGTTACTGAGATTATGCTATACGGACAGACAGAACGGCAGATAAACGCATTCTAACAAACCTACAATTTTGATAAGTTTTTCTACTTTCTGAATTATCTTTAAAAAATTTTAGTTTTTGTTCTTAAATTGTTAAAAATTAATTAATGCCGTATGTTTTTCTGAAGTCAATAAGTTTTTTGAGCTTATTTAAAGATATATATCGAACTTGTAATTTTGCTTATTTATGTTTTATTTGCCTTCAAAATAATTAAAAAAAACTGCTAATTTAAATTTTGGGCGTTGTGAGACAGAATTATCGTTCTAGTAATAAGAGTAGGTTGTTGATTATACGTAAATTCCAAATCGTGTAGGTTACAGTACAATGACTGATCGGCCAGTCTTAAGAAATCGTCAGATTCAGCAACACAGAACAAAAACATAACTTTGTCGCAGAAAACAACTTTTATTTTCACATAGAGTGGAAACACGGTTATCCGGACTAATTATTGTTGTAGCTCATTCGAATAATCGAAAATTCGGTTAATTGAATGTATAGAAAAAATCGTGCTTAAAACAGATGTACGACACAATTCTTCGAACGATAAAGTATACAAATTATTACTAAAACAACATAAAGTATAGAAGTTGTTACTTTCAACAAATGACGTAATACCGATATAAGAACGGATCGGAAAAGGAAACGGGCAGAGTGGTCCAGATATACGAAGAGAAGAGACCATTGTTAATAAGATTAGATTATCGAAGTGTTAATAAGTAGTTATAAAAGAATTATAAGGGATGTCTTCAGATCTAACATATAATTTAGTTTATTGTAGTAAGGTCTATTTTGTGAAAATATAAATATATCTTACAAATCAGAAGTGGGATAGTGTGCAAAATGAGTACACCTCCACCCCAATCGCATAGCTCAAACCGTCTGCCTGATGACAATGGCCGAACATGGAAGACAAAATATAACAAGCTGCAGAAGGAATACGAGCAATTGATAGAAAAGCAAAGGACACAATCTGAGGATTCGAGAATTAGCGAACAAGCCAGTGTTACTAGTGAAATGGCTATGACGTCAGAAAGACCAGCTACTTCCTATACGAGGCCCCACGTGGGGGGATGAAAAATTAATACCCTCATATAATCCCGATGAAGAAAGAGATACCGTGGAAGAGTGGGTCAATAAGGTAGATGAAGTTGCACGAAGGTACTCTTGGAATGATAACGACACCCTGCGATTAGCAACTCTACGATTACGTGGTCACGCTCGTGAGTGGTTCGAGAGACAAACTTGTATTGATATGAAGTGGATGGACCTTGCACAGAGTTTGACAAAAAAGTTTAAAACAGTAATTCGTTTTTCAAATTTGTTACAAAGTGCAGCAAATTACGAGGCTCGTTCGGGACAGTCTTTAGGAGATTATTGTTTTTGTAAACTGCAAAAAACTGCAAGCGCTGAGGTGCAACATTAACGACGAATGTATGATCGATGCGGTAATCGGAGGAATTCGAGACGAAAACATTGCACGGACCCTAAGTTCTATGAGATTCGCGGATACTGACGATATGTATAGCAAAATGCGCACAATGGGAAACGTCCCATTAGTTACACACAAACGTACATACGAAATTAGCGATAGTGTCGCGAACAAGAAAAGACCGTCCCCAACGGTTCGCGACTCGTTACAACAACAGAACCCTCGAGTTCTCCAAGTACTGTGTTACAATTGTAAGCAAACAGGACATTTGGCAAGAAACTGTCCTAGGCCAAAACTAGAGTGCAGAAAATGTCACAAATTGGGACATTTGGCCGCGAAGTGCCGCAAAGTACCTGAAGCAAACGTTAATGAAACGACCGTAGGCGAAAATAATAAGATACCCATAAAAACAAAATATATTTATCGTACCAGCTAAAATAAACAGTTATAAAATAAAATGCTTAATTGGTTCCGGTAGTTCAGCAACCCTTATAAAACTTTCGATAGCACAAAAGTTGGATTTGAAAATAGGATACGGCGTAAAAAGTGTCATACGCAGTTTTATGGGAACGACCACAATAAGCAACGCTAAAGTCGTCGTAAATATACAAATAATGGGCGTCTCGGCAACTGTCAATGCGATCGTTTTAGGCGACGAAGAACTTATGCACGACATAATAATAGGCCGAGATTATTTGGATCAGAAACACGTTTTATTAATTAAACGACAAGATGACATCATTTTACGCACATTACCAAATATGAAATATAACGACATCGAAGAAACGATGACTGTTAGTGTCAACATAGGATTTACGAATGACGAAGTAGTGATTGGAGAAATACAAGATACCGACAAAGTGAAGTTGTTAGAACTATTAAATAAATCTGCTGAATGTGTGTCAACAAATAAATTAAGAAAAACTGATTTAGTTGCGATGAAAATAAAATGCGTAAGTGACGTACCTATTGTGTATCGACCCTACCGTATGCCCGAAGTTGAAAAAGCTATAGCACGTGATTTGATTAAAGTATTATTGGACAACAATATAGTTCGCGAATCGTGTTCACCCTATGCCAGCCCCATAATGCTAGTGAAGAAGAAGACTGATGACTATCGACTAGTCGTAGATTACAGACGTTTAAACGCAATTACTATAAAAGATAGATACCCCCTACCCAGGATTGAAGATCAAATTAATAAACTGGGTGGAAATAAATATTTTACGGGACTAGATCTTGCTCAAGGATTTTATCAAGTACCAATGGAAGAAGAATCCGTTGAGAAAACCGCATTTGTGACTCCGGACGGACATTACGAGTTTCTACGTATGCCTTTCGGCCTCAGCAATTCACCTGCAGTATTTCAAAGACTTATTAATAAAGCTTTGGGTGAACTGAAAGATTCTATCGCTTTTCCTTATATAGACGACATAATTATTCCATCGGTAACTGTAAAAGAGGGATTGGAACGCCTGGAGTTAGTTTTGATAAAGTTACGCGATAACAATTTAACATTGAGACTAAGTAAGTGCAAGTTTTTACAAACTTCAATTGACTATTTGGGCCAAGAGATTAGTGAGAAAGGTGTAAAGCCCGGGAAGCGCAAAATTGAAGCTGTTCTACAAATGCAAGCTCCAGGAAATGTTAAACAAGTGCGTCAATTTGTTGGGTTAGCAAGTTATTTTCGTAAATTTGTGGCAAATTTCTCGATTATGGTAGAACCATTAACTCGATTGACCCGTAAAGATGTTCCTTGGATCTGGAATACGGAACAGGAACAAGCATTTCAACTGGTAAAAGATGTTCTAACTACACGACCCATATTGGCCATATTTGACCCAGAGTTGCCTACCGAACTGCATACAGACGCTAGTAGTATAGGGCTAGGAGCCGTCTTGTTCCAATTTAAAGATAAAGAAAAACGGGTAATCGGTTATTTTAGTAAACAAACTACAAATGATCAACGACATTACCACTCGTATGAGTTGGAAACCATGGCCGTAGTGTACGCGTTACGATTCTTTCGTGTCTATATTTTGGGATTACACATAAAAATAGTGACCGACTGTAACGCACTTCGCACTACATTCTCAAAAAAGGATTTATTACCTCGAGTAGGAAGATGGTGGTTAGAAGTGCAAGAGTTCAATTTTAGTATAGAATATCGCCCCGGAACAAGAATGGCACACGTCGATACATTAAGTCGCTATCCAATTGGATTGGTAGAAACTAATCAGATAGACGTAACGGAAGAAGACTGGATTTTAGCAGCACAACGACAAGACGAAGATATATCCAGAATATGTAATATTATACGGGAGAATAAAAGAAACAGTGAAACTAAACATTATTTTGTCGACTACGAAGTAAAAGGAGGTAAATTGTACCGAAAACTGGAGTCGCAAAAAAGTGCGTGGGTAGTGCCAAAAGCAGCTAGAATGCAAATTTGTCGCCTGTGCCACGATGAATCAGGACATTTCGGTTTGGAGAAAACGCTCAGAAAAATCCAAAGTAACTATTGGTTTGCCGGAATGCGAAAATTTGTCAAAAAATATGTGAATGCGTGCCTAAACTGTATGTATTACAAACACAATGCAATTCAGAAGCAAGGTAGATTGCATGTCATAGAAAAAACGCCAATACCCTTCCATACAATCCATTTGGATCATGTAGGACCATTTGAGACCAGTACGAAAAGGAATAAATACTTGCTAGTGATAGTGGATGGTTTTACAAAGTTTACCATCGTAGAACCTGTACGAGACACTAAAACCAAATCGGTAATAAAGGTCTTGACTAACATTGTGTACTTATTTGGCGTACCACATCGAATAATTAGTGACCGAGGAAGTGCTTTCACTTCACAAACATTCAAAATATTTTGTAGTACATACGGAATTAAACATGTACTGAATGCAATTGCCACACCACGCGCTAACGGGCAGTGTGAACGTTATAACAAGACGATAGTGTCTGCTCTATCAGCTACGGCAGCAGGTGATTCTGAAGAAAAATGGGATTTACACGCTAAGAAAGTTCAAGGGGCTCTGAACACTACATTCAATAAAGCCATAAATACAACGCCAATAAAAGCTCTCATTGGTTATCAGTCGACATGTACAACAGAGTCAGTTATATTGAATGCTGTGCAAAAGGAACTAGAACGGATAGATATGGAGGAGTTACGCCAAGAAATAAGCAAACATATAACTTCAGATCAAAAACGACAAAAGGAACGTTACGATAAAGTACGAAGAAAAGCAACACGTTTTAAAGAGGGTGACATAGTGATGGTGCAGATAACAAGTGAAGCTGCAACTGGTTCGTCTCGTAAGCTGAGACCAAAGTACAAGGGTCCGTACCAAATCGGAAAGGTGTTAAGTAACGATCGTTATGTAGTAAGAAGTTTGAACGAAAGATACAGACGCAATCCTACAGTAATGGCTGTAGAACGGTTAAAGCTGTGGAAAGGAGTATTATAAACCGAACGACCACGTTCAAAATCGTTCGAAAGTCATGTAAGTACAATAGACGAGTTGGGCTTATATCTCTTACGAAGAGTTTCTAACAACACGTTAACAAATAGAGTTGTGTACTCTAACCATAGTTTGAGTTGCGTACTCAATAAGGGAACGAGGGACGAAAGAAGCGTTGTGTACGCTAATAAGTTTTGCAAATAGAGTTGTGTACTCTAACCATAGTTTGAGTTGCGTACTCAATAAGGGAACGAGGGACGAAAGAAGCGTTGTGTACGCTAATAAGTTTTGCAAATAGAGTTGTGTACTCTAACCATAGTTTGAGTTGCGTACTCAATAAGGGAACGAGGGACGAAAGAAGCGTTGTGTACGCTAATAAGTTTTGCAAATAGAGTTGTGTACTCTAACCATAGTTTGAGTTGCGTACTCAATAAGGGAACGAGGGACGAAAGAAGCTTTGTGTACGCTAATAAGTTTTGCAAATAAGTAATGCAAATAGAGTTGTGTACTCTAATCATAGTTCGAGTTGCGTACTCAAAATAACGAAAAACGGAAGTAGAGTTGTGTACTCTAATCATAGTTTGAGTTGCGTACTCAATAAGGGAACGAGGGACGAAAGAAGCGTTGTGTACGCTAATAAGTTTTACAAATAAGTAATGCAAATAGAGTTGCGTACTCTATAAACAAAGTAGAGGAGTTAAAGTTAGGTAAAGAAATGAGTCGTGTACTCAATAAAGAAATAAAGGAAAAGAATACGGAAGTGTATCGTATTAAAGGGACTGGCCTACAAGAGTGTTAAAAATTGGGTCACTTGGAAGGTTGCGGCCTTCATTAATACACTTTATTTGTTTACAGCAGCCACAACAGTCTGGGGACAGACTGGGGTAGTCGGATGGCCGAATGTACGACACAATTCTTCGAACGATAAAGTATACAAATTATTACTAAAACAACATAAAGTATAGAAGTTGTTACTTTCAACAAATGACGTAATACCGATATAAGAACGGATCGGAAAAGGAAACGGGCAGAGTGGTCCAGATATACGAAGAGAAGAGACCATTGTTAATAAGATTAGATTATCGAAGTGTTAATAAGTAGTTATAAAAGAATTATAAGGGATGTCTTCAGATCTAACATATAATTTAGTTTATTGTAGTAAGGTCTATTTTGTGAAAATATAAATATATCTTACACAGAGTGCGCACATTCGAGCTCAAAGTGGCACATTCGGATTTCGGGAAAATAAAGCACGCCGCTCCGCGTCGCGCTTCATTTGCCTCCCTCGTTCAAAAATGTGCCACTTATTTTGATGCACCCCCTATGTAACATATAAATATTTTTTTATATTTAAAAATAGAATTAATCCATAAATAAAGTCTAATTACAACAGTGTATACAAAATGTGTCTTAAAACTAATTTGTTTATAATTTTTGCAAAAATAAAAATTATCCAAAATATTTGGAGATATTAATTTTGACATATAAACCTTCAACAATCCGCAAAAGACGATATAAAAATCAACTAGTGAATTTTTCGTGGCCCACTTCAGAAAATTTGAATCATACAATTTTAATTAATCAAAAATGCAAATTAGTATGTTAACATTCGAAAGTACACCTGAAAATATTTTTGTCAAGCTCGCTACAATGAGGCGTGCGGAAGAGCACCACGAAAACTTATCAAAAAGAATAAAATATCTAACTTTTTCAAACAAAAAAGAGATCTAATTTATTCTAATTTTAATTTTTTGGATTGAAGAATAAAATAATAATATAGGCAAATCCAATAAATACAAAGATGTGTGCATTCGAGCGAAAAGTGGCACATTTCCGAGCGAGGGAGGCAAATGAAGCGCGACGCGGAGCGGCGCGCTTCATTTTCCCGAGATCGGAAATGTGCCACTTTGAGCTCGAATGTGCACACTCGGCTTTAAGCACAATTACAAAGCGTCTCGTTTTAACAGAAAAAAAGTTGGTCAAATTGTTAGGTATATGTTTACAAAAACGTCAGAACGCGGTTGACAATCCGGATAATCGCGAATCCGTATAACAGAGGTCCGGATAATTGAGGTTTTACTGTACTTCTGTTTACTAATCAACATTATCGTTATGTTCACTAAGATTTTTGCTAAGCACTAAAACAATTCTATAAGCAGCACGAAATCAGCTAGTAAAATTTCTATTTTTACAAAATCTGTCAAAAGAAATTATACCCTAAATTTTTTACAATATTATTTTTGCTACATCAAATTACAAGTTATTAATATTATTTTTACTGGGGCGTGGTTCAAGCTAGTGTATAACGGTTTTAAGTGTACTCATTGTGGCTTTAAAATGTTTTTCGTATAGTGGAGTACCAAGCACGTTATTGCTTTCTGTGCATTTTAATTTATTTTATACTTATATCAAGACATTGTAGGTTACATTATAACAAGTATGATATTTAAAGATGTAAATTTTTTTAATGTATGCAAAAGCATACAACGATATGAATTACCCTATAATTTCCATTTACAAGAAAATATAGATGGACTAAGCTCTCATTGAGCTTTTATTTTAAAGCGCAGGATTATAATTGATCAATCAAAAATAATAAATAATTAATTAGACTCGTAAAGTTTCAATTCAATTAATTGCATTGCAAGATACATATAAAAAAATGTATCTTAAATCAAGTTACACATAAAAAATAATTTCATGCATTACAGTGCCGGAGGAGAAGAGCTCCGAGGCCCTAAGTAAAGAATAATTGTCAACTCTGGCTTAAAAAATATTTACGTAACTTTTTTTGGAATTTTTAACTGTTTTGGCGTCATTATTATATAGGTGCCGTGATGCCTTTCTTATCTGGTTTACTGCCATCTGGGTCGAGATGCTGTTCATGAATATCCTTCCACAATTGTAGTTTAGTATAAATTTTAAACAATACCACGATTTCTGTTGTTAATTTTTTTTAATACATTAACTTATATATAAATGTTCTATTGTTAAAAATATGTGTTAAATAGTAGGTAATATAAAAAGTATTGCTTTTTTTACTGTTCTCTCGTTTTTAGAAGAGTCGTGAAATGGAAGACTGTGAACAAAACGTTTGGGATGCATACATTAATATCAAATGTAAGTGTGTACATTACAACTCAAGTTGAGTGGGATATAATACCTATGTTAAAGTAGAAAAAACATATACATAATATGTTTCTGGTCACGACACAACAGCTGACAACAGATGGACGATGAAAGCAGCATCTTTTATCAGAATGACAAAGGATTAACAGGATCCGTAATGGAGTGGCAAAACTGCTAAAAAAAATTTAACGAGCTTAAATATTTAAGACAAAAAAAAACCAACAGAAACTTTTTTACAGCACTAAAAAACAATGAAAAATATCATGACGTATTAACTTTAATTGCAACTTGTGGAGTACAACAGTAAATACGAGGTCTGTTTAGAAAATAACCGAACATTTTTAAATTCCGCGCCAACGAAGATATTTAGTGATATGTGGTTTGGCAAGGCCTAATCTTCTTTGTAGCACATGTTTTTAGATTGTTGATATCTTGTTTGGTTTTCGTGATATTGTTAATTGGGTGCATCGTGTTTAAGTGTTAGGGACGATGTATAAAATGGGTAATTTTCTGGAGCAACAACGCAACGTAAAATTTTGCGAAATACTGAAAAAAACTTTCACAGAAACGTTTCAACTTTTAAAAAGAGCCGCAAAAAGAGAGCAGAGTTGTGACGAGACAATGTCAATTTGTTAGTTTTGTGTCCAAAGTCAGATGAAGGTCCTCCCGCAGCTTCCTTACTCCCCAGACATCGCTCCCTGTGGTTTTTTCTTATTTTAGACATTATAATCAGCGATGAAAAAACGCTGTTTTTAATCATCATTGATGAGATCAAAGCAAATTCGTCACAGACGTTAAAATCCATCTCAAATTGAGCTATCCAGGACTGCTCTTCAAAATAGCAACACCGCTGGGAAAAGTGCGTCAATAGAGAAGGAGAGTATTTTGAAGGAGAGGAGAAACAGTAATTTGTAAAATTAATAATAAAATTAAATTAAAAAAGTTTGGTTATTTTCTGAACAGACCTCGTATTTAATAAATGAATTATTTTTATCCATCTTTGCAAGAAAATTTTTTGTTTTACTTTGTATAATACTTTTTATACATATAAGATACTGAATAGAATGGGATTGTAAGAAGGAAAAAAAACAAAAATAATGTGACAATTTTTTTGATCGCCTGTAAAATATTTTGATATTACAGATACGAATACGTTAATTAAACTCGTAGTAAAAATGTTTAATTTATGCAAATATTTAATTAAAAAAGATTTAAGTCAGTTGAAATTTTTTCATCAACTTTATAACATAAATCTAAAATCCTAAATGGTGAAATTAGAACAGTATACATTGATCTGCAACACTCTTGTAACAAACAATTCACTTTTAACAAAACATTTACTATGTGGGTTATTCAAATGACGATGTCACTCATCACTGAACACGGGCACACCAAACTAAATGTAAGATTTGTCAAATTGGAGGCAAACAACAAAGTATTAAAAGCAATTCAATCAACGAAAAATATTTTATAGTCTAGCTACAAATGACTAATTTAAATTTAAATTAAGTTTAGGGTTGCAAGCACCTGGGGAATCGTTAGTTTTATTGATAGTGTTTCCGAAATAATAAAAAACACATTTAGAATACTAGTACAGAATTATCATTTATCTAAAAAAAATTGAAATTATTTTTATTGTTCTGTTTACGATAGGGGTCTCAAAATATTAATTTTTGAAGAAAACTTTTATTGGAATAAGTTTGGTTTTGCCGTCAGGTTTTTTTTTAAATTCTAAAATACTGTGGCATGAATTTTTAAAATATTTAAAATTTAAATTTTCACTGTCCCCTCGAAACTCTTTTGCGACCCCCAGGTAGTGACGTCTCCACGCCTAATGAACACTGGCCGTTGAGTTTCACAAACTTGTGTTTCACACCATAGATGTAGATCATTGATTACGTAATACGAGTTTATCTTAGAATGGCCTTCGAAAATCTAATTTTAAACTTATCAATTTGTTGTCACATTATTCCTTATTGATCCCAAAATGTTCTTTCTCTCTGACCCTACTCTAATTTAATCAATTTTAATTAAATTTTAAAAGGAAATTATTACTCAAGAAAACGGTTTAGGCGAGTTTAATTGATACACATAATTATTTTTACACTGCTCACTAGTTGTATGATAATTTCAACTAATTAAGATAAAAAATGCATATTTCACATTTGCAAATAAAAAAGACGATCACAATAAATTACAAAGCTTAAAAATTACATACGAACGTTGTACAAAACGACTAAATCGTATTTAATTCAAAATACTGCTAACTGTAGTGGCGTCTACTGACTTCTGGTTTATAAAAACATCAAAGATAGAAATAATCTTCTCATTAACTAATTATTGTACTAAAGCAAACGCCACATTAAGTAAAATCTATTACTCCGATGGGAAGTGGACAGAAGAGTCGGTATTTCTCTTATAACTTGGTTTTCTGTTGTTATAACTACCATAAACTGGTCTGTAGCCACTGCTACCTCCTGTAATTGGTTGACTAGTCGGTTTACTAAGGCACTTAGAACCCTTAATTAAGTCGTCTACTTTGGCAGCCTGAATTCTGAAATTCGTTTCGCTAGTGTCGAGCGTACCCGTAGCGATTTTCTGGAAACGCATACTCAAGAACCACAATTCGTCCACATTTCGCTTATTTTTTATGACCTAAAATAATATTGCAGAATTAGTATGTAATCTGTAAACGGAAGCTAATTGTTTACCTTTACTGAGCTAACGAATTGCATTGTGTCTTTGTTCTCGGCAATCACTCCAATATTGTCTTTTCCGTAATCGGTGGCTGTGTTCCAGCAGTTTATCGTTATTTCTCTTGTAAGTCCAAAATATGCTATGCCATTTTTGTCAATTGCCATACCCGCGGCTTGACTAGGACGTTTGCCAGGATATGTCTACAACATAATATATTAGTTAAATTTAATAAAAATCAAAATTGTTAGCAATAATTACGTGGAAGATATCGGGATTTGGCGAAGGATTGAGCATGAAAGTACTATGATTTCTTAAGTCCGAAGTGTAAACCCAGTTTTCGACGTTACTTGAAAGGGCGTGGTAAAATAAAACGCGATCTTGGCCGGGAACGTAGGGAGACAAAGCCATACCCAAAATGCCGTCCATTAAATCGAAATGATCACCTGAAATTTTGAAACATCTTAATTTGATGCTTGAGATACATTTCATTCGCAAAAAATGAGGACAGCTTTGACAGCCAACTTGGATGAAAAAATTTACATGAGAAGTGTAATTAAATGTTTTTTTAACTTCCCATTTTTTATAAGCTGTCTCCGTTTTTTTACGTAATCGAACAATTTTAATTTCATTTACCGGCTACGTGGAATGTTCCAAAACTAGGGAAAGGATACATAGTTTTGTCGACCACTCTCCAGGATGTTTTCTGGTTGGCGTCGTAAACTATGAGCCCAAAACCTTGGACGTCGGCGACATAAATGAAAACGTCTCTACAGCTTCCAGTGGGATCACGGACGTCGACCATCAGCGTAACAAAAATGGATGTTGAGTGATATTGATCAGCTGGTACTTCATACCTATGTATGACTTCATTCTAAAAATTTGAGGAATTATTGATAATTGGTTTTTAGTATAAAAATTCAAAATTACCGTTTGGATATTGAAGGCGATTATTTGGGGAGGGCATATGGTCTCATCACCAACTCTTCCTGTGTCCAAGACCCATAAGTGTCCACATTCGTCTATCTACGTTTCAAAACAAAAACTTTGACAATGTTCTATAAAAAGCGTGCACAACATTTACCTTAACTCTAAAAACGGATATAAGTCGGTTAGGTTTACAACTTCTTGGGTTTTTATGCCATGACCAAGAAGGGAATGGCGCGATAATTTGATTCCCTTTGTACAAACGCTCTGTGACCGTTCCTAAAGTAACGGGCATCCCATCTTGGAATCTTGGTATCGACAAGAATATTTTATTCTTATCATTTGCTGTAAAAATAAGAGACCGTTGTTGATGGATTAAACATATTTATGGGCATCAATACTTACTCGAATAATGAATATCGACATCAATGGGTGCTGGATTTCCTTCGATGAATTCTCCGGAGTCAATGGCACTTTGACGTTCTGCTTCGGTCGCATAATCAAATTCTAATTGTCCCCAACTATAAACCGGAGTGATGCCCGGTGTTTGAGCTTCTACATCGTGAAACCATGACGTCGTGCAAAGACCCAGGACCACGCATAGCCACCTATTTCCTGAAAAGTGGGTCGTTTTTAAAATTAATCTACAAAAACCTTCGATATGTAATAAAGATTTGTTACTTAATGAATTAATTATTGCAAAAACGGCAAATCATTTTTTTATGTAAGGATTATTGTGCAACATTTTATTGTTACCAATTTAATTAGTTTTATTATAAGCTTCAACTAATTTTGATTTGTAGATTGACGATTATTAATCATTTTACGTCGAAAGAAAGGTGAAAATAAGAAAGGCCACTGCAAAGGTCGATGAGATCGATTGGCTTGGTTTTTAATTTTTTTTTCAAAAATTGGTTATTGTCATTTGTGAGAAAAACTCGGTGTGCCACAAAGCAGAGTCGGCCAATTACTTAGCTCGATGAAAAATTTTCCACTTTTTGCTCGAATGCTCGCGTCTTCAACCATTGTATTCACAATTTTATTTTTGTTTTTTTCGGTTAACTAAAATAAATTAATATATTGATGACCGTGTAGCGCTTACATACATTACAGATTTGTGGTTAAAAAGGCTGTGGACGCTAGGGGTTTATAATAACCACTTGTAAAAATTTAAACAAAATCCATTTTTCAAAGTTTTTTTCTTCCAAAAATATAGGGTTAACCTTCTTCTTTTTGGGATTTTGGTCAATTTTAAGGGTTTTTAGTTTACATTCTATGTATTAAGGTTCGATATTTTTAAAAATGAAAAATTTTGGCAAAATTCTCAAAGATTAAAGCAATTTAAAAATTTAATTATTCAATATATTCACACTTTTAAAGTTTTTTCTGTGTTTTATCATTGGGTTCTAATTGTTTTTTAATTAGTCTTGTGATTCGATAAATGAGCTTTCAAAATCGCAAAAAAAATTTAAATTATCTCCACAGATAGACGTATTTTGAATATTCACATACAGCATTTCGAGGGAATAAAACCCAAAACCTAGTCCTCAATTTCGATTATCTCAAAAATTTCAAATAGCACCCATATGGTTCCTTAGGTCGATCGGAAGTCAGCAAAGCTATTAAAGATCCGCTCACAAATAATCAAGTTGGTATAAATGTTTAACGAGGCGATGTGCCAATACATCGCAAAAAACACGAATATTATATCAACAAATATTGATTTTAAATCAACGTTTGCATTGAGATCAATAAATGTAATTTTTTTCCCGAATTAGCTACCATAAACACATGACCAGAAGTATTTTTAATTCTAAAACTATCATAAAATTAAGATTTGATTTTTGGATTCTATTATTGTAAACCAAAATAATTTTCTAAGAGTTTGAGTTAATACGTAATACAAAGAGTTCATTTCCTTTTTATACAAGTTGTTTTGAAGTAACCATAACTTTGTTCAGGAGATGACGGAAGGAACTTTATCAATAGTCCTACGTAAACATATGTACTTATGTATTTAATGTCAAAAATAACAACTCCTGTTATGTGTAACCCATTCTTCTCAATTTTTTGCTTTTACGAATTAGTGACACATTATTCTTTTTAAATACAAATTAAGTTTATATAATAAATTTGTATTACATGCACAAGAAGTAATAATGATATGGACTCTAACAACACATATTAAATTGTTTATTGCACTATGTTTTGCTGAGTGAGTTTTAGGTTTGTAACCAATTTTTTGTTTCAGTAAATACCTACAATATATTTCTTTATACGAATTTTTGCACGTACTCAACGGGAACGTATTTTTCGTATAACAACAATACAATAATATAATCGTTATAGAAATTATATTTCCATTTACAATTTAAATAAATATAATTAACAGAAACATAAAAAAAACCAATCAGTTGTCGCTCATGCAAGTTTGTCGGGCACTCCAAGAAATAGTCAAATTTTTGGGTTGGCCTTGGTATAACTTAGAATACGAAGCATGTACTTGAATTGATTTAAAAATTAATTCAACCCACCACATTTTTAAATGCAAAGTCAATTATTTGGCTAATCTAACTTTTGATTTCTGCCTATAGATGTTAACTATACTTTATAATTTAAGAAAAAGCAAACAATAAGAAATAACATTTGAAGTAAAAAGTTTAATCTTTTTATATAAAGTTGATCCGACAGATATGCAAAGCTGCAAAAGGTGAACTAGTACAAACGAAATAACACGTTGTAGTTTAATCCAGTAAAAATCGTGATCGATAAATAAAATCTATCAGTTGTGGAGTATTGTTTGAAGACGATTAAGTTCAATATGATAAATTGAGAAACTGGGGCCACAGAACAATTATTACCATTATCACGTTTAGGTCTTCGTGAATAGGTATGTCTCTGAGGCCATTGGTTCTTTTCTCATGTAACTGACATAGTATTAAAAAAACCAGAAAATGTATTCCTACTTTTATACAAGGTGTGTGTAAATTTGCCCAAAAGTTACACGCAGTGGCATTTATCGTTTAGTTCTGAATTGGAAATCCGAAAGTTAAAATGTTATATCATGGTCCATACGTCTTCACGAGATTGTCAAAGTTTAGATTTTGGTTCATAAATAAATTTGAAGGTTTTAATAGCTGTTGGTAGAGATAGCTGGTATTAAAAATAATAAAGAAAGAACAATGTCCAAATAGCCCCTCGAGTGGCCTGAATATAATTGAACATAATAGATATAGAAATGTGGTAGTATGAGGATAAAAATTATATATGATTTGCTTTATAAGAAATTCGAGAATTTGGTTAAAAGCTGAAAAAAGTAATATTTGCCTCAAAACGGCCCAATGAGCTGTAGCTGCAAAATGATATTCGCACTGTTGGTACTTGCGCTGATATCATGTCGATTTTTTGGTTTATCAGTTATGGTCTTACTGGAGGCATGAAAACGTCAATTTGTTTCATGTTTGTATTTTGCTGATATTTCTGTTATCGTTGACAATTCAGATGAACATCAATAAATAATTGATTTTAGCTAACACATTTTGTTGAATTTGAGTTGACATGTTTGACTGACAAACTATTGAAAAACATCTTCCATATTTTAGAAGGCATCCAGAAATATTACAGAAGTATGTAAATACAGTGTTGCCAAATGACTATTTTTTCTTAAATGATTCTTGAAAGCATACGAAGTATGATACAACATTTTTACATTAAGTTTTTTGATTCAGAATTGAACACAGAATGTCACTGCATGTAGCTTTTGCTCCAATTTATACACGCCGTGTATATAATATAAAAAATTGTATTATCACATATTTGTAAATCCATTAGTAACTAAAAATGATGTGAAAGGCATAAAAAATTTCTGAGATCGACATCAGTTCACGAACTAGCATTTCCAAACTACACACCGACTACTCAATTCCATTTTTCATTAATTGAGTTGTTATGTCATTTATTGAATTTGGGTTTGATTAATATTGTTAAAATACAATTAGTGTGCATAATACTGAGTAGGTTGTACTTTCTATGGATATTGAAATAATTAATACATTGCATTTGCGTGCCAATATAAATTTGTTATATCAAGCATTAATTTAGAAGTTGATAATAAGAACATATACATTTTCGTACAAAAGGTATGCCTAGATTTGTTGGAATTACATATTTAAATGAAAAAATTATAAATTATTATTATAAAAGGTAAATATGATAAATTATCTAAATTGTTCGGAGAAACTTATTGTGAACCCAAACTCAATATTTATTAAGTTCATATACAAACTTGTTCAAAGCATAAAACTTTTTTTTTGTCTTCTTTCTGGTCTTTAAAGCCTGTTGTGGCGCTCACTGAATAAGTCATTGATAAAGATATAATGGAAATTTCGATTAATCAGCCATTAAACATTTATGAAGAGTTCATCAAAAATAATTGAAGCCGGTTCTGTTATTTAACCAAAATTTATGCTCTGATGAGCGAAGAAACGTAACGATTGGCCTAAAGATAATGATATTATTATAACAATTTCAAGGTAAAGAAATTAATGAAAATTAACAAAAACCAGAACAGTTTCAAAACGCAAAAATTAACATTATCGTTTCTTAACGTTCCCATAAATTAGGAAAGTATTTTGGGGATGTGCTTATTTCCAAAGAAGGCCGTTTATTGTTCTTTGGTGAAGGTTAAATGTCTCTTTAACGCGTAGCTTCACTTTTAGGTCTTAGACAGATTCGATACGGAAAGGTCCTTTTGTTTTTTGCTCTTCCGGATTTACAAATTGCTTCTGGCTTCGAGCCGAGATTTAAATTGAAGTTTCGACGCGAGTATCAAAGAAGTTAAACTACGCATTACAAAAGTTTTAATTGATAAGAAATGCGTGTCCCAGATTTTACTCGGATAATTAATTCAATTGGTCAACGTAATTATCGAAGGGTGTAATAGAGAAAGGTTTGCAATTTTAACAAAACCGGAAGTTGAGTTTTAGTTACACTAAAAAGCGCACGCTTGGAAGTGTTACGATATTTTTTTTTCTTCTTCTAGATTTATGGGTTTTTAATTGTTTTTATTATAGGGGACCTTGAAAGTTCGGAATTCGAACAGGAACGCTAAGGGCCGCAAGAACTAGATCCGATGAACTGTTAAGTTTTGCAAGCTCCTATTTTCCGCATAGCTGAAATATACGAAAAAATCCAATTTATTCTTTAAATGGGATTTTTGCCATTTAAGAGCCTTTCTAATAAATTTCGAAAATTATATGTTTAATGTCAAAGTTTCAAGTTCAGCTTTCATTGTTTTCGCATTAAAATTCTTCAGATTTAATTACGGAAAAGCTTATATAATTTTGTTGCGGGAAAGCGACTTGTAAAGATTTTTTAAAAGATTACAAGCGTTGTTCTTTTTAAAATACACGCGAAAAATTTGCTAAAATTTCAGTAACTCTTAATTGATAATATTACGATATTTAATTTGTGAAAACCACGGCTCTCATTCGTTAATAAGAAAAAAGTACCATAAAATTAAATCCAAAACCACAAAAAACATGCTCAGCAAACAAACGAAATCAGTTTAAAGTAATGAGCGACCCAAATACCTAGTTCGCGAAAATTTTAGAAAAACATAAATAAAACGCCAATGCAAAACGATGCAAATTAAATACCTGGGTCTTCCTCTGGTCCGTCGAAAAAATCGAAAAGGGTCTATCGAATTCATTGTAGTCCCTTCGGAAGAACTGATAAGAAAACGATTTCTTCCTGTCGTATCTCCCAACGTTGATTTTATGAGGATGCACAGAAAAATCCAAAACGAAAAGCGCGCCGCATTTTTAATCGGCATTAAATAAATAAAACTGCGAGTTTTTGTATACAAAACGCGGGCAAAAGAGGCCATTCTTCTTCGCAAAAGTTTCGACTAAACCGTAAAACTTTCAAACGGCGAATAAAGCGAAATCATCGTCGAACGTCGTCTTGCAATAAGCGCGAACACAAGAATAAACAAAGTTCTTTTTAAATTGTTCAAACTATAAAATCGCCGCCAATGAAAAGCCGACCGATTCGATCGGACAAATAAACTGTTTCTTTGGTACTTTCGTTTCTTATATAATGAAATTATTAACGAGCTAATAATATTTAAAATTCAAAGTCCAGCATTTTTTATTGCGATCACATAATTACCGCTTTAATGGAAACGCCTTTTTCTTAGTCGGTTATCTTCAATGCTGTCGTTCCCATGGACGGCGCTGTATTTTTTCAATAATTTTTTTCTGTTATTAATTTTTTCGTAATCTAATAACTGTAATCGAGCCTTTACTTTGGCTGCTATTTTGAGAAATTTAATTATTTCATTGTTAATTACAAAATACTAAAGTAGTAATTAAGCGAAAAATTCAAAGAACTTCATTAATCAAACATTTTAACAACTTTTCATAATGAGCATTTTTTTAATACGTTCGGATATTATAAAAAAACCGGTGTGTGTACTTAAGTTCGCGGTTAGAAGTTATACTTCTTTGGTGTAAATAAATTAAATATAACCACGTGTTATGCCGCATCTCTTGCGTCTGTGTATAGATAGAGCAGTTTCCAAACACTATGTTACTGCGCCTCCCTTAAAAAAAATGTAATTTTGGCGTCTATTTTCCGATTTACACGGTAAATAGGTTCCGGAGAAAACTGAATAGGGTCAACTGTCCAGTGAATAAACGCTTAGGATAACGGTCATCAAATACTTAAGTTTTAAATATTACCTCAAATTTTAGAAAACTGCATACTACAAATGGGCTTTTACTTTATAAAGTATATACATTGTCGAACATATTCTAGCAATTTTGTTGCATAATAATAGCTAATTAAAAGCTAGAGTAGAATATAGTAAAAAATTAGCTATCAACCTAGTATGTGAACAGAGATCGACCTGTGAATGAACAGTAACACCCCAGTGAAGGAACAGTGCTTTGCAATGGAGAATATTAGGTATTTCTCTATGATAGATACTTTTTGTCAAATTCAAGACAAAAAAGGTACAGGAATGTAATATTGAAGGAGTCGTAAGTAACCTCAAAATATTTATTCAGATTGTGACGAATACAAGTTGTATTGTACCAAGACTCCCAATAATGGCTCTTCAAAAATTTATTTACATTAAAAACATTTTCACTCTTGCCGATTCGTTTCTGTATGTTTGGTGGTTTTTTGTTCTACATCAACATTTTCTAATAAATCAACAACTGTTCATTTACTGGGTTTCGCTCTTTTACCAACCTAATGAATGAACACCCAATAAACAAATATATTAATTATTGTTCTCATGCTGTATATTTTTTTTTATTGAAGGAACGTTTATAGGAGAGAATACATAACAGAAATAATTTAGAGAATGAATAAAACACAAATGAAACAACAATTTCAAACTGAAATCTTAAAAGTAGTGTGACGTGCTATCATGCAACATGTTGATTAAACAGATACAATTTGATTTCAGGTATAGTCAGATAACTAAATTTTGTTTCTTATCCCAGACAGGGTTTATTCTAACTATATTAATTTATAAAAGTACCATTCGAAAAAATCACAATTTAATATTTCGAGTTGAACGCTTAACGTTCATTCACTGACTTTGTTCATTCACGAGATAGTTGACCCTAAATCAAAATGATAATTTTTTGTATGGGAAACCGCGTAAATGAAGAACAAAGCAAAATATGCATAAATTGATCAGTTGGTTTTGGAAATCAATTAGGTAAGGTTTTTTTGTAAAGTAGTTGAAATTTTTTTTAATGCTTCCGTTCATCAAAAAAATACTATGTATCTATGATAGAAAAGTAAAATCTATATGCATTATCAACTTTTATTTTTAATTGAAATCAATGACAGAATTATACACATTTTATACAGTTTTCTGAGGAACCTATCTTCACTGTAAAAGGGGTTCAGGAGTATTCGAGATGAATTACTTTTTGGGTATATAAAAATTGACTATTTTCCTTTTTTTTCCTATAATATCAGTGTCATATAGTGATGAGCAAAACAAGAACAAGACCAAGTCTTGTTAGCATAAAGACAATCTTGGCCTTGGTCTTGTTCTTGCAAAAATGCAAGACTAGTGTCATACAACGAATTGTCTTAAAAAATAATTAAAACTACACATCTTGTATAGCAAAGATGTATATTTTAAATGGTTTTAATTCTTGAAATTTTTTTGATTTTAAATTTTGTAAATGGTGTAAAAGCGAAAATGTGTGTATTGTAAATTTTGGCTAAAAGTTCAGTATGCAATTTAATCTCGGGAAAATGTGCACCTTTCGCTAGACTTTGCACATACGTCGATAATTTCAGAATATTAATTTTTTTTTATAAATCCAACAATTATTGTAAACAAATTTAATAAATACGAGAATGTGCACATTCGATCGAAAAGTGGCACATTTACGAGCGAGGGAGGCAAATGAAGCGCGACTCGGGCGGCGCGCTTCATTTTCTCGAGATCAAAATGTGCCACTTTGAGCTCAAATGCGCACACTCGGTTTTAAGCATGATACACAATCATTAATTTACTTCGTAAATAATTTTAAATAAAAATTACAAAACTGTATCTGTACCAGAAATACCAAATCTCTGATTTAGCGCTTTCAGATAGTTAGTTTAGAAAAATTAACGCTACAACTTTTTCCGAATAAAAAATCTAAATTAAAATTTTTAATTTGAAAGAGATATGATTGATATAGACGCATCCATTGAGTGTGGGAGTATGTGCACGTTCGAGCGAAGAGTGGCACATTTCTGAGCAAAGGAAGCAAATGAAGCGCGACGCGGAGCGGAGCGCTTTATTTTCCCGACATCGGAATGTGCCACTTTGAGCTCGAATGTGCGCACTCGGTTTTAAACATGATACACAAAAATTAATTTATTTTCTTCGACGACTAACATCATACTGTCGAATATACGTTAGCTGTGCGCGCGCAACTTCCGTTGCCTATTAAGATATTACCCTCAAGGTGTCAAAAGAAGTATAACTTCAAAAATTGTCGAAGGTGTTAATTTGCATTCTTGAAGCTTTATAATTATGTCGATTGCCTAACGAATTTGTGTTATTGCTTCCAAATTTAGATTTTTGGCACAGATACAAATGGAACCGTATTTATTAATTTATTAATGCGATCGATACGTAAACTTGTAATTAATTTCCTCTGCTGTTCGTGATCGAAAAAGTGGGTCTTGTTTGATTTTTTTTTCAATTGTGCCTTCAATTTCAGAATTTTGTGACACCGAAGGACATTCTTTGTTTCTTGTTTCTTTGAAAAAAGGGATTGGCTTTGATTTTTTTGAACAATTCAGCTAAGGAAGATGAACTTAGGAGCGGCCGGTGTCATAAAAATAAATTCCATTTAGAAGCACCCTTTTGAATTTTAAAGATCATTATTATACATACTTGATTTTTTTTTACCAAATTTTAATCATTATATTTTATTCATATTGAATGGAGTTTAAATAAATAATTAACCAGCACTGACAATAAACTTGAAACACATTCATGGCCATTAATGGAATACAACAATAAATAAAAAATCTCCAAGGATTTCTATTTTGAGAATTTAAATACCTTCAGTTCGACAAATTTTTCAGATTTAAAGTCAAGTTGTAAATAATTTGAAAGGTGAAAATGCGTTTTAGAAAGAGTCTCAAGGCGATGTGGTTTTAACAACAAAAGTTTTGTAATGTTTGCGTTTTATGAAATCGAAGCAATTTCAATTTAAAAAAAAAAACACGAGCAAACACGAAGAAAATTCCACGCGTTGGACTTATTAAAAACTGCGACAGGAGGCGTGGATTTCGTTTTTAAAAAAATTCCCACAAAAAACGCACGTGTTTGCTAATTCTTGCGTACATTTCTTTTCCCAAGGATAAATGGACTTGCTGAAAGACTAAAAGTTGGAGGTAGATTTTTTTAGAAAGGCCACTTTTTTTTTTGTGTATGAACTCGTACCTTGGCATTGCATCCTTCTGCGGAAAAAATGATTCGCAAAAACACCGTTTGCATTTAATACGTGCGTTCCAAGACATTTTTTTTTAATTTTTAAATTATCATATTTATGAATAAATAAGCATTAAGTCTGTTAGTTCACTGCGTAGAACATAGGTAATAACATTTTTTTTTCTACTTTTATTATTAACGCTAAGAATAAGAATTTAATTGATGAAAGAAATAATGCAAAAACAATAATTATGTAAAATTACTATTTTACCCTTGCATAAAAATAATTACTAAGTTGATTAGAATAATAGTAACATTAAATTAATTTAAAAAAAGACTTTGACATGAGGATGTTAAATAAATTTCGTTCATCGAAAAAAATTAATTAAATATTATTTTGTAAAATTTTTTTAAATTAAAAAAAAACATTGGATAAAGAAATTATACAGATCTATTATACTAAGAGATGATTATAAAACTACCTTATCAGTTTTTGTTAACATGACGACCTTTCAGTTTATCTAAATGTAATAAATGTGGAATTTGAATTTCTGAAATATCATTCATATAGAATAATAATTGAAGTAGGGGAACCTGTTGTACTTGCTTCCTTTATACCTTGGTCACTGTCAATAAGTTGTACCTTGGCCCTAGGATCAACGGGCAATAAATAAAAATTAAGACATACATTTATTATTAATTTTTATTTTTTTTATTTTGTTTCAGATAATATGCCTCGCAAGTCTAAGAAAAAGTTTTAATCTTTTTAATTTTTTACCAAGTTATCTATCAAGTATGTAAAATTACAGTATACGATAAAAATTGTGTTAATTTAAGAAACAATTTTAGTGTCACCTCAAAGAAGAACATTAGTAGTTTTATAATCCAAAAATAAATAATAAATATATAGTTTTTATAAAACAATATGCGTTTTATTTTGCTTAATGTGAATAGAGCCAAGGTACATTACCTCTGTTGTACCTAGGCCATAGATCAACTAATTTTTGTATATTGAAAATATGGTTCCTAATGCTTTCAAATATTTTATGATGGGTATATTATTAGTGCTTCAATAGGGTGCAATTCATTTTATCAACAAATTGTTACATATACCATTTAAAAATAATTACAAGTGAAAAAAGGGTCAAGCTACACAGGTTCTCTAAATATTAGTAGAAATTTTTCTGCATAAAACTGATGAACTTGGACGAGCTAATAATAATAAATGATCCAAATTAAGGTTGCTTAACATTAATCTAATTAGAGACAATTTTTATCACAAAAATTTTGCTGGTCAAAATATATAAAGCCCAATTGAATATTATTTATAAAGTAAATATTTTCAGCGGAGCACCTACAATTCTGCGGGGACTGTAGATATTTGTTATGACTTTCTAAAAATTTTCTTCCATTTTTTTTTATTAACAAATTGACCTTGCAGTTAATTTGTATTTAATTGTGGGTTCAGTGTAGGGCTGCAGCATTGGGTAAGTCATTGGATGGTACCGTGGAACACGGTGTTTATAAAAATTAAACTTTTTTTAGAACCAATTAATTATTCTGAATTTGTTTAAAGTTGTGTATGCAGAGCTCAAAGTGGCACATTACCCATCTCGAGAAGATGAAACACTCCGCTCTGCGTCGTGTTTCATTTGATTCTCCCGTTGGAAAATGGGCTGATTTTCTCTCGAATGTATAGATACCTACTTAAAATTTATTATTTTTATTAACATCAAACTTCCCCTTTTAAATTTAATGAAACTGGACTTAACTGTCTGTGTTCAAAGTGAGTAGATCGATGCAGAAAAATTCAATAAATTCGAGCGAGGGGCGGCATTTTCCCTCGTTCGAAAAATTACTGCTTTGAGCTTAAGTGTGGATACTCAATTTTAAGCACATTAGCAGTAATTAATTTACATTCCAAAAATTTCTAACTAAAAATAGAGTTTTAGCAGCAGTAAAATCAATTCTTACAACTCTTACATGATTTTTTACGCTGAATTAAAATCGGAAATCTATTTTCTCATCACACGCCGTACTCAATGGTAGTCGGTATTTTGTCCAATTTTTGAAAAATCTTGACGTGATAGGAAAAAAATAGTTTCAACTCTGAATTCAGCGTTGAAAATATTATAACATTACCAATAAAACTAGTCCAGCTATGATATCATTAATGTGGCCTCTAATGCGTAATAAAATAGGACAAAGTCGTAAAAAATACCGATAACTTTGGAATGCAGCGAGAACTCTTTACATGGTGCAAAAAACGGGTTTCCGATCCGAATTCAAAGTGAAAAATCATGTAAGATCTGCGCCTTTATTATGTTACTGTAAAATAAAAATTTTATTTTGTTGGTTAGTGTTATAGGACGGTATTTAATTATGGTAGTTTCTGAGGGAAGGGCCATAGTCCGGTAGCTATTCCAATGGATGCGCCACTGGTTTTTAAATAGCCGTTATATTTTTTTTTATCTCCCGATCGCTATGATGGTGAAGATCTGACTCACCTTTTCGAGCAACAAAGCGTTACATTTTTGATTTTAAAAGATTAACGCGGTTTACTTAATAACAAGCCTCAATTATTTTGCTCAAAAGTATGTAAAGATTGTTTATTGTATTTTCCTTTTTTTTTCTATCTAATTGTGAGAACAAAGTTGCCATTCTTTGACTATAATCTTTTAAAATTTATAAAATCGTAAACAATTTAGGTTGAACATGGGTTTTTGCGTAAATTTTTTACGATTCAATTAATTTTGTTTTTAATTGAAATTATGTGGGAATTGTATAGGTACATAAGTTCAAAAAAGTGCTTTTTGAATTACATTTGTCGGATTTATTCTTTCATAATATTAGTGCACTTTGATTGTGTATCCCTGTGCCAATTTTTTCTCAAAATTAGACATCTATAATACTATATGAAATTTGTGTTATTCTAATTGAAAGTTATACTTTTAAGAAAACTGTTAAGGGTAAGGCGTCGTTCGCTATAATTACATATTTTTGGTAAAGTAATTATAATTTTTTTTGCTTTGATTTTATGCCCAAAGTATGGTATATGGCTAAATTTATTAAGAATGGGCCAGATCTTACATTAAAAGCTTTATACTTTTGCCACATAAAAATTTTTCATTTATACAGGGCAAGCAAGTAAAAAAATATAAAAACAAGTATTTTATCTTCTTTTATAATTCTAATTGATTTAATAAATTTCAGAATACCTGTTCTTTATTATTTTGTTTATTTATTAATTTATTATATCCTAAATATTCAAAAACAAAATTGTCCATATTTTATTAAAAAAATTTAATTTATACTACGAAAACAATTGTTGCTTAAAGAAAAGATAAGTAAGTTACAAAATATTTGTTACTTTTATATCAAAATAATGTTACAATTCTTATGCAACCACACATACAACCCCGATAATTTGATTGCCTAAGCAACTAGTTTTTTGGAGTGCTAATGCCAAACGGTAAGTCTTTACAATCAATAGTGTTTTGTGTTTATTCATGATAATACAATAACCCTTTACATTATCGGCAAACCTTTAAACTTTGCTCTAACTTTTGTATTAATAGCTATGAGAAATGTAGCGATATATTTTTATAAATTTCAAATCGAATAGTAAAGTTGAAATCGAATTAATTAACTTAAGAACGATTTAAATAAAACAACATAATTTAATAATAAAAAATTTAAATAAAACTAAGAGAATACGTTATTAAGTAACCAATCAACTTTTTTTATATTATTATTATTATATTTGAATCACCTTGAATGTTACGTTCGATTTTGAGAATTTTTTACCTTTTTCAAAGTAATCTAAAGTGACGTCATCATGTGTTATTCTTTATTCGATCCGTGTAATTATTCCGACTAATTGTTAGTTATTTATCCACAATGTGCGTATTATTTACATATAAGGTATACCCATTGAATTATTTATGTGAAACGTCCAAAATTCCTGTTTTTTACTAAATTATTTTACTCGAAGTATGCGTACGTCAATTGCATGGTTCTATGGTCATTATAATTAATTTGTTGATGTAAGGGTTTTCCGATTTTACATTTTCACCGACCATATTCAAATAATGGAATTTCGATTTCTCTATAATCAAGTTGACTTCAAACAATAGACGTTCATTGGATTGTAATTAGTGATCATTAAGTATTGATTGATCGCAAACTAATAGTCGTATGTCAATTTTAGAGCAACTGGGCTATCTCGTAGATATTACAAAAAAACAGGGAAGCTGTGCAGGAATTATTGTAAACTATTCTTTACCTATTTTCATGTTGGCTTAATAATGTGTTTAATTATGTTTTAATAAACAATTCACTTAAACGTCACAAAAGTTGACTTAACACAAGAACCTGTCGTCGGTCACTGCGATGAACTTGGCTTTACAAATTGTTTATATATACCAAAAGCAAAAGATGATACGCCTTATCCGATTTGCTATTGCTTACTCATTTTCGCTTATTTATTCTATGATTGTTTAATTTGAAACGCTTATTGATTTTTTGTCGATCAAAGTAAATAGGGTTTTACGAACGATTATTTTCGGATAAAAATTGCCCTCTGGGGTTTTCTTAGACGATAAGAAAAAAAGGGTTATTGCTTGATATTTACGCTATTTCTATCGTTTTGAAGTGTTTGTTTTTTTTCTTCAAAGGAATCGAAAAACATACGTGCAGACAGATTTTGTAATTTTTATCGAATTGTTTTTGAGGCATTTTGCAATTCCGTTGTAATTTTCGATATTGGCTTTTTTTTGTCGGATAAGGATTTTAATACCCAAAACCGCATTTTGGGTCGACGTTCTTCAGACGGGAAAATTGTTTCAATGAATATTGTAATTACCAGTTATTAGTCTTTTTTTCGTATTTGTGTGAGTTGAAATCAAGATTAATTAATTAAAATGTTTAAGTAACGAATTAAATTCTAATTAGGAGGATTAGATATTCTTCAATTGTACTAATCGTACTTGAACTTGTTGTTTCTTTGTAATTAACAAAGTTGGAAGAGCTTTACTTGAAAATAATAACAGAAATTTGCATTTTTGCATAATGGTAGAAAATTAATTTTTATAATTGAGGAAATTTTTTAAATATTTTTATACTTCATAAATTGCAATTAATGAAAGACAACAATGGAAGAATGACATACATTTGTCAATAATTTACTTTAATAGTATTCCTTATATTTATTTTTAGTTTAAGGATGCGTCATTATTGTTAAGAATTCTCAATCTTTTTAGGTCAATATCACAGCTGATGACCTAAATTTTTAAATTTTATTAAACATATTTTGTGTTCATTTTTAACAAATAAATTCTGTATTAATTTACCATAGAAATTTCTAATTACGTGCAGTTTTTCATAATGTTTTATTGATGATTAGCTTATTTATATATTGTTGCAATAGTAATTTTGGATTTTCCTCGTATAAAGCAATGCAAAAACCGTGACACAATAAATCGTGAATTATTAAACGGTATAACCGGAATCAGTATTTTTTTTTAGTACTATACTAACGTAAGCCTTAAAAGCTGTAATTTTCAGCAAACAATAGAAATTACTGGGAAAAATACAGGTAAAAAGTAAAGACAGCAAACAACTCGACAGTATTTTGACCACACTAAATATTTGCGTTAGTTTTTAAATTTCTAAAAAATAAAATAAACAAATAAAACACTTTACTTAAATAAACATTTAATAATAAATATTCGATTGAAACACTACTCCAAGGTTCGATAACTTTTTGATAATTTTTGTTGGTTTGATTAAATATTTGAATAATATTTTGCTAACTTATTCCTAAAACTATACATTTATTAAAAAAACTAATACCTAATAACATTTCTACAACAAATTTAATTCATAAATAAAAATTGGATGGTTGAAATCTGTAATACAAATACATTACAAAGTATAAGAAATTATAAAAAAATTTAAAGTAATAGACTTATATTCAATAGGTCGAGTAGCGTAAATTCTTCAATTTGAAAAATAATACTTAAAATAAAAATAAACATTTTTTATATTTATAATTACAGTCGCTTAGAACGAACAGTAGATATGTGCGATGGTGGTGTAATGGTCAGCATAGTTGCCTTCCAAGCAGTTGATCCGGGTTCGATTCCCGGCCATCGCACTCTCTTTTTTTTGCGTTAATTTACATTTGAAAATTATAAAATTTGAAATCTAAGCTTTGGCATGTTTTTTAAATTGAAAATCAACGTACAAATTAAGTCCAAACATCGAAATATAATTAGGTACGAATACGGCCACATTTGTTTTTCAAATAGTTTTAAAAGAAAACATTATCATTAGCTGTTGCTACATTATGAGGGGTAGCAGCTATACGTATAACTCTTAAATTAACTTCGTTTGGATTTATGGACCTTCTAAAAAACTTCTGAAATCTCGAAGAAATCAACCACAAACTTCCATCTTTTCTGTTCCATCTTATGTCTGCCACGAATTGCAACTTTTGTGGATCGTATGCTACTAATCTATAAAAAAAAATGTATAATTGTAAAAAAAAACAATCTCAAAGGTAACCTTTGATGATTATTATGTGGATTCCAAGTTGCAACAGACGTTTCAGTCATTGGACTGAAGAACAAAGTATCGTCTTTACGATCGACAGCTAAAGCAATACCTTGGGAAGACTTGGTTCCAACCAAAGACACGGGCAAAGCTTCCAATTCGGCTGGAGGTCCTTTTCGTAAAGCTGCAGTTGAAATGCTAAAGATTCTACAAACAAAAATCTTTAAAAATCTATTAAAAAAAACCAGTGCGTGTACTTATGTACGCGCATTAGAAGTTATACTTCTTTGCGGTAAATAAATTAAATATAATATGACTGAATTATGCACATTGCACTATGTATGTTTCGATTTACAGATTTCTGAAGAACATATCTTCATTGTAGTATTGTCAGATCAACATAAAGATGTTATATATGATATTTAGGATCTAGCTAATGAATGACAAGACTATTGTTATGTCTCTGTTAGACGGTTTAGTTGAATTTAAAGCTGTTTAAAGTACAGATAGTCTACCTACAATACGGCTTCTATAACACGATTCATAAGTTTTGTAATACCAATGTACTCCTGCAGCACTGCATAAAGTGATATTTGTTAAACATATTTGAAAATTAAATTACCTTAAAATAATGACGGTACTTGTAACCCATAATGAAACAATTTTGAATTTATGCGCGTCAACGAAAGTTTTATCGATTTTATGGCTCGGATATTGTAAGTCAGTGAAATACAGCTGTATTTTGAGTTTAACCTAGAAAGTTGATTTTGAAAGTATATGGTATGTATTATTTTGTTTTATTAAAGAATTACTTTATCTTCACACGTATTAATATTGAAGAGATCAATTTTAAATTAAATTTACTAATATTATGTTACGGTTATTTTAGATAAACAGCGATACTTGCAAGTTATAAAATCCAACAATCATTCTGACAATTTTATCAGAAATACCAACATTTTTCGGGAAAACCGTGCCTTTATTTCTACTCCAAAATGTATTATAAGTACGCATATTAATAAAATAATTTTCTCTATGACTAAAAACGTTTATATAGTTATTTCTACAAAATATAATTATTAATTTAAAATTGTTACAAGTACATAACTCAATTCAATGAAAATTTAATTGCGCGCTTATAATAAAAGAGGCGGCATTAAGAAAATAGAATCTTTCACTACTTTATTGGTCAACTGTTAGTAGGAGTTGCCGAAACGAGGAATTGAGAAGCGCGCGAATGCGCGTTTGATGAATCATTAAGAGGTACAAGTACCATAGTGCCTTTACATGAAAATATATAGATAACAAAAATATAATTTACTTATTTGTATTTGTACTTAATAGATTTTCGGAACGTAACTCTCCTTTTTGTGCTGGCTCTGAGTCTCATATAACACGGTTTCGAACAACACGGCATTATCTAGGAACCTATCTACTGTGTTATAGGAGGGTTACCTGTAATGTTAAGAGTTATTTTAGTCACTATCGTCTTCAAAAGCTAGAAGATCTTGCGGCATTATTCGATTTAATCTAGAAAGTTGTTATGGCAGATTTTTGTAAACAGTGTAAAAGTAAAATCGTGTAAAACAAGTAGCGTATAAATCGAGCGATAGATGTACTGTTTATTGTGGATTTTGTTTAAAAGCGGAGTATACCATACAATTCGGTTTCAGGAAAATATGCACTTCTCACTCAAATATGCACATATGTCGTTTTGTTTGGGTACGTGACTTCTTTTTAAATCTAAAAATAAATGTAAACAAATTCAATAAATGCACACTCGGCTTTAAGCACGATTCACAATAATCAATTTTACAAATTATTAAAAATATCTATTAAAACAACTGTTAATAAAAAATCGTCAATACTGATTGAAATGGTCTTAATCGTTCTTTTTCATTTGCACTTATGAGATTAGTAGTATATACTAAAACTCTCTTTGCTTCATTACAGTCTTAAAAATGGAAGCATGAATAAATGTCGATTTGGAGATTATTCTCTCTCACTTATGTACAGGTGATTTTTTCACTCACCTCTATTCATTAAAAAATAAAAATGTTCTATTTTTAATTTTAATTTAAGTCAATGGATGTGTGCAATTGAGCTCAAAGTAGCACATTTCCGAGCTCGGAATGTGCCACTCTGAGCTCAAATGTGCACACTCGCTTTTAAGCACTATTATCAATAAATTAGGCCAATAAATTATACAAAAAATTAGTTAAATAATTTTAACCGTTTCCTTTCACTCACATTGAAAAGATTGTTGTATCTTTTTGCTCCCTTCTACTCATTACTATGGTAAATACGTTTTTCGAACATAAAATCAATATTTACTAAGTTTATGATTTGAAAGAACGAATAATAAAGTAGACAAATCAAATAAATATGAGGATGTGCGTATTCGAGCAAAAAGTGGCACATTTCCGAGCGAGGGAAGCAAATGAAGCGCGACGCAGAGCGGCGCGCTTCATTTTCCCGAGATCGGAATGTACCACTTTGAGCTCGAATGTGCACACTCGGTTTTAAGCACGATTCATAATATCTAATTTACTTCCTAAATAATTTTAATTAAAAATTACGAGACTGTATCTATACCAGAAATACCAAATCTATGATTTAATGCTTTCAAATAATTATTTTAGAGAAATAAACGCTACAACTTTTTCCGAATAAAAAATCTCAATAAAAATTTTCAATTTGAAAGAGAGATGATTACAATAGAGAAATCGAATGAATAAATCGAATAAATCAAATTTTACTTTCAAGCACCAAAAGAAGTATAACTTCAGAAAGCAGTCTCATTAAAAGAGTACCTGTTGGTTGCTAAGGGTTGGAAATACACGACTCCCAAGTTAGGTGAATGCGCTAAACCTACAACTCCATCCATAAGGGTAAAAGATTCGCCACCAACATTCGAGTCAGCAAAGTCTGGGTCGGGGAACATCGATGGATGCATAACTCTCCAAGCCGTGTCGCTGAGCGAGTCGTAAACCACCATACCTGTAATTACGCTTTTTATAATTTATGAAAAACTGGTTTTGCATAAAACGAGACCTGGAGCAACTGTATCTGAGATGTACACAAAAGCCGAATCACAAGTTCCTTGAACGCTTTCATCGATAATCAAGTTTGTTAAGAGAGAATTGGGCCTTAAAACTTGTCGTGGAAACACGATGGTCCTTACGACTGCGTCAGTATTTAAATCGAAAATCACAATTTTGGGAGGACAAATTCTTTGAAAATCCTCAATGGAGGTCATAATACCAGAATCCAAAACCTACAATTAATTTTGTTATTGTAAATATCGTAAACGCTAAATAAAAAAGGTACCCAGAGTCTGTTACAAGAATCTTGTTTCATTCTGTATACAGAGGTCAATCCTCCACAGCTGTTATTGATTCCTCTTCCTGCGTCGTGGAAACTCCAATCGGGATAAGCTTGCAACTGCGAATTGGCACCGCTGTGACCGTTTCGGGATACGACGGCAACAGTTGCAGGAACTCCAGAATAAATTCTTGGCATTGAAAGGAAAATTCGGTCGTCTGTTACTTCAAGGCCGGTTATTACAGTTCTTTCCGGTCTGAAATGAATTTGGCGTTTTTATGTCTTGCCAATGACTTTCGAAAAACAGACTCACTTGAAGCTGCTCAAAAAACCGACGTCCGGATATGGAAAATTGAAATCCAACAAATTCCATTCGTTGATTACTTCCAGACCTAGGGTTCCTACCAAGAAAGGAAGTACAAGAAGACAAACGATTGCAGACATGGTAGACCTGTAAAAGAAAAAAAATTATTGAGTGTTTATTTTTAGAATACATATGTCTTGAAGTTTTAACATGTACTAAAAAAAGAATAATTAAAACATCGAGTAAATTACTTAAATTTCATTTTTTTTACAAAAAACCATCAAGGAAGTGGAATAGACACGTGTCTTTGATCGTTTGACATTAGAAAGACATATACATACTAAAAGTGCACATACAACAACACTAATGTTTCATTTTCAATCAAATTCGCTCGTAATAAGAATGAAAAAACAAGGACAACATTCTACCATTCAGAATTTAGAAAAAATGTAAAGTAAAAGAAGTAGGTTACTGTTCAAAGGTATGTAGAAAAAGTTTCGACACGTCGAAAGTGCTTATTAAATAATCTAAAACTTTTACATAACACTTATGATCATTCTATAATACCGACTTTTTTTAAACCCGCACAATGTCAATACCACCAATTTTTTTTTTAATTTTTATTGTTTTGTTGTTGTTCATTAATCGTTTCAAATAAATATTTGTTTATTATTAGATAATATTTAAAGAAATTTGAAGTAATGGTCAAGGTTCTTATTGATAATTTTAATTGTCGGTCGATTAAAATAGAAGGTTTTCAAATAATGAACGAAATGAAAGCAGTAACAAGGACTTATCTTAGGCGTGTCTCTAGTAAGAATGTTTAGATTATTATTTATGGATTTAGAACTTTAAATTTGAAGGGTTTTTAAAAAGTTTCAACTGATATTTGAAAATTAAAAGATTTTCTTTTTTGTTTTGTGTCTCTCTTATATGTAGTTAATTAGTTAAGACTTACGATTAAATTAATAAATTAACTGTAAGCAGCGTTAAGCTTGTAGGAGAATAGGGCACCGATCAGTCTCCTGGATTTTTTAATAAATGCATAAAATTAGCAACTGCTGATTATCATTAATTATCATAAGACATAGTACATTTAGAATGTAAATTAAATTTTAATATTAAATTTTTTTTTTTATTAATATAGAAAAAAATATTATTTGTATATTTACATATATGTAGGGGGAAAGTGGCATGAAACAGCCAGTTTTAAAAAAAGGGATAAATAATATAGAAGGACATAAATAAATCAAATTTTTTTTTAAAACTGTAATTGTTCATGCATTTATGTACGTAATGTCATAAAACATTTTTCAAAATTAACGATATCTTTCGACTTCTAATCATTTATAAAAAAAATAAAATTTGGCTTTTTCATAACCTATAGGTATTGAAACAGCCAACCCAATTTTTGAAAAAGCCATGTTCTTATTACAAGATTAAAACTGCACATTAACGAAGATATTATTTAATAATAATCTTAAGCTATAATTTTAGATCTTATATAATTATAAAACGTTTTAAATAACGCAAACTCTCGATAAAATATTTACTTACATAAATCTAAGAAACTGTAAAAAAATTTGACGTTTGAGATCAATCATTGCAAAAACTTAAAAACGTTTTTAGCAAAAATAATGCAATTTCCCTTTTACGCCACAGGATTCATATGCCCAACCATTACAATATTGCATCGGTACCACTCTTGATTGCTGTTACTACAATTATTATTGCATTTTATGCAATTAAAAGGTGGCCTTTTCATTACACTGCAATCCGGCTATTTCAAAACATATTCTCTCAAGAAACAAAATCTCGAAAATTACTATGAAATCAAAGATTAGTCTACAAAATATATACATTATTAGAAGGCCTAATATATCTATAAAATTGTAGTGTAATCATATTATTATTAGTTTTGTACGTATAGGCGTTAGAAAACAAATAAACTGAACTCAAAACCTTACTTTTTGACGACAAAATCTTCAATACGTCGTATCGGCGCCGTTTATTGACGGTGAACGGTCAAATTTTTGTGGGGGATATCTGGCTAGTGTTGCTATCTTAAAATAATAATACATGAACGATTCGTATGAAAACTACCGCGTAATTGATAATGGCTTTTTCAAAACTTGGCTGTTTCATACCACTTTCCCCCTAATATACGAGGTGCTTCTAGAAATAACCTATACGGTTCAATATATAATAAGCAATTGATTTTATTGAAAACTATCAATGATTCTGTTAAAAAATATTTTGCACATCATGGACCACAATTGTAATTTTGTTATTGGGGCGTAATATAATTTCGTAGCGTTTTTCTTTTTATAAAAATTTGTCAGTCTGTTATAATATTTTTGTTTTTTTACGTTATATATTGCTTGATAGAGCTTTTTTTCTAATCTACAAAAAAGGTTTCATGATTTCTTAGTTATTATTATAAATTTAGAGCAAACGGTGTAGTAAAATGTACTGTCAGGTTGAAAAAAGTGAACACTTCCGCTATTTGTAGCTTTTCGCTTTTAATCAAGGTCTAAACGATGCAAAAACTGCTGACAACATCCTGGCAGTCTATGGACAAGAGTCAATAGGTGATTCAAAGACTCAAAAGTGGTTTTTACGCTTTAAAGAAAACAATTCCGGTAGGCCCATGGATTTTGATAAAGAACGCTTTAATTTATGAAGATGTTCACCAAACAACACGTGAATTAGTTGAGAAGAAGCACACAAGTTATATGACTATCACCCGATACTCAGGGGCGTTTCCAGCTACCTGGTTTAGGGGAGAGTAATTTAAAAAAACAAAAACTTAAATATTTTTTTAGTCCATAAATTCAAAATAATCAACATCAAAGATATAATTTGTATAAAAAAGAAATATTATATAATAATATGAAATATTGGTAATTTTAAAAAATAAAAATAAATAAGGGAACGTAAAATTCTTGGGAGGGGGGGTAATTACCTAATTATCCCCCTCTAAAACCGCCACCCACGACACCTTCAGTCGATAGAAAGTACCCAAACTTGGATTTTGGCTACTACATCAATTAAGCATGAATAACAAAAATTTGAGAATCACGATTTCTGCATCTCTTCTTGTTCGGCATCATGAAACGCTTCATCGACACCAGTCTTTTTAAAGCGAATTATCACTGGTGATGGAAAGTTGTGAAGCAAAGAACGGAATGGTTAAGTCCGGACCAGTAGGTGCTCAACTTTTTACCTCTTCAGTTATTTAATTTTTTTCGACCACAATCAGGAATAACATAAAGATAAGAAAAATCTAATTGGTTTTGCTCACATTTCGCTTTGTTCGCGCATTCAGAGTTATTCAGTGTAATTGCTGTTTTACAAACTATAAAATAAAAATTATTTAGACTTTGAATTTATGATTTGTGTAAGCAGTTGTCAGACTCGTTGCTACTGTCGCCAAGTTTTTGAGTGAAATAATGAATTTACTAATCTAAAGTAATGAGTAGGCACCTACTGGTCCAGACCAGCAAGCAACTTCACGAGTAAAACCGAATTTTCATCATCAACAAACAATGTTATCGATTTGGTTAGACTGGGAGGGTGTCATTTATTTGGAATTACTTCTCAAAAATAGCACTACCACGGTCGAGTTATATGCTGATCAACTTCGACGTTTATCTAATATCATTGAATTAAATTACCATATCGCCGTCATACTGAGTTTTTGCTGCACGACAATGCTCGACCTCATATTACAAATGCTGTGAAGTTTGTGGTCCAAAAATTGAATTGGGAAGGTTTGGTACATTCAGCCTACTCACCGAGCCTGGCACTCTCTGATTTTCACTTATTTCGTTCTATTTCAAATACTATGCATGGTATTAAGTTCAAAAATGACGATAAATTGCAAAAGTAGCTTATAAAAGTTTTTGACTCAAAATCACCACAGTTCTATTGAAGTGGGATTGAAAAATTCGTTGAACGCTGGAGTGCAGTTACAAAAAGTGAAAGGAAATAGTAAATTGACTGATTATTTATTTTTTTATTAAAAATAAAATTTTTAAATTATGAAAAAAATTTATGTTAGATACAAGTCGATAAAAAACAGTGATTGATCCAAAAATATCCTTTTCACAATATTATTGCAAATAAGTATTCAACAATATTGATCTTAAATTAGATATTTGCATATTTTTGAATGTGCTACAAGCACATGGAGAGTACAGTTACATTATTGGTGTCTAGAGAATTTCTCAAGGCGACAAAGCTTGAAGCAAATAATTTTTATTTACTTCGTTTGGGTCTATTTACATGTAAATTATAAAATGTAAATGTCTTCAATAATAACTAATTAATTTTTAAAACATTCTTTATATTTACTAGCAGTATAAATTTTTCATAACACTATCTTTATTACTGTTGTAAAAATTAAACACTTGCTGCCAAATTAAAAACTATGTATATGTTAATTCGAATTTTTATTTATATAAGTCTACCTGGTTACATTAAGACGGTGTTTGGGAATAGCTACTTGCATACATTTTTTTATCAATTCATTATAAGTTGATCTTTCGCTGGGAGTAGCTACAAGACAGTGAGGGCCGCAAAGAAACCTAGTGGAAGTCTGAAAGGAGCTTTAAAAGCTCCCTTTTATATTTTTGAATAATTTATAATTTAAAGTAGTAGATAGACTTCGTATTACTTATTTTGCACAGTGACATAAAAGGTATTTTTTGGACTAGTGACTGGGTATACGGTAAAAAATATAAATTTTCAAATACCAAAACATCAATAATATTTATCGAATTGCAAACAAATGTAACATTTTATTCAAAAGTCAATCTAAGTATTGCAAAAAATAATTTAAATTTCACCGTTACATAACTGAATGTATAAATTATTATCTGGTAAACAAATTTTATTTAGTTTAGATGGAATATATAAATTTTATAAATATCAGTTTAATTCTAGAAATTACTACTTAAATTTTTTTCAGGGGGCGATGACTTCCGTCCCTTTTTATGTGCAACTTTGTTGCAGGTGGTCTGACTGTAAATGGCAACTTGACAAAATGAAGATTTCTATAATTGATAACATTGCTTTGGTGAATAAATATATAATAATAATTATAGAGTATTAAATAACATTTTAAGACTAAATAATGATTAGGAAATATGTAATAAAATTTATATTAATTATTATAATGAAATAGTTTATAGCTACAATTTTTTTTAAATTGCAGTTTTTTGTTTTATTGAAATCATTAATTGCCGAGGGCGCTACTATTTTCTTCTACCTTAAGGGCGTGAGAAACGTAAAATAACTAAAAAAATCTAGAAACTACGTGATTATACTTTTAAATTGGTATTGAAAAATCAGACCGATCACACTAAATTAGCTCTCATCAAGCATTGAGTGCGCAACCCCTGGAGATATCTGATGTCATTTTAAAAATTAAATAAACAAGGGCACGAGCAAGTGAGCTTGTCCTGTTAAATGCTTGTTTTTTATAATAATTTGGATATGTCTGAAATCAATTAACTTCTTTTGAGCAAGTCGTCATGTCCCTATAAAAAAAATTAATTGTGTTCATAGACCGCGATCTGCGGGCTACATGCGACCCTGCACTTTCTTTTTGACAACCCACATCATTCGATATTTCAAAGCTGAATAATAACTAAATTATAAAAATAAACAACTGTATAGCAATTATTGTTAATTGTTAAGCAATTGTAAAATTATTTTCAATTCAATTTTTTATTTACTTTTTTTTATTTGTTTCTTTTTATAACCTATAACATAAACAGTTTACGTTTGACAACATTAATTTTTTTGGCAGCCCTTATAAAATTAAATCCAACCCATTCGCGTTTAATCGACGACTCTTACGCCTAGTATTTCAGTGAATGATTAACCATTCGTTTGCGCTAACGCCTGTTTAAGGCTGCGCACCACCATGTTTTTTACATACTGCGCAGCCTTAAACAAGCGTTAGCGCAAACGAATGGTTAATCATTCACTGAAATACTGGGTGTTAGCCTTATCAAGTCTGTTTACCGCTGATTTACACAAATCATTATATTATTTTTTGTAAAAATCCATACGTAAGTAGTACCTATTGTTAGATATTTATAATATAACTTTTATATTATTTTTGACAAATGTACATTATGAGTTAAACGAAAAGATTGAATAAACGAAACTTACTTGTCAAATTATTTAAAAAAATGCATTCATATATACTACACCAAAAGCGCCACACTCAATTTGCCGCTTTTTCTAACGCCCAGAATTTCAGTGCATGATTAACCATTCGTTTGCGCTAACGCTTGTTTAAGGCTGCGCACAACCATGTATTTTACATACTGCGCAGCCTTAAACAGGCGTTAGCGCAAACGAATGGTTAATCATGCACTGAAATTCTAGGCGTAAGTGAATGAAATGATGGTTTTTATAAATTAATAAACATAAATAAATAATTGTAATTGCGACAAACTATTAGGTGGGGAACTTTTTTACCATTGGATGCTATATTTAAATTAGGCAGTAATTTACAACTATAACTAAATATAAAAAATGCTCCCCAATATGTGCCGCCCGGTGCGGACCGCACCCTCCGTTCCAACCCTCCTTAGGTATGTCACTGACCATACTTATTGCAACGGTACTGACAGCAATCAATCAAATTAAAGCGTTTAAATAAAATAATAACAAAAACTTGAGTAAGATTGGATTAGATTAAAAACGACAAACTAGTTAAAGTATCTTACGAACACAATCAAATGGCAATTAAATAATTATACGATTTATTAAGTTGCTTGTTTAATTTTCATTTCGTAATACGAAATATCAGAGAATTAATATACTATACAACCTAGAAATTAATAATTAATATGCGAAATAAAAGCTTATGTATTTTCGTTGTCAAGGCAACAACCACTTTTTTGTTTCGTATTTCAATGCTGTCCCGACTCAATTTAGAATAAAATTATATTTTATTAAATGTGATCGTTTGTTCTTTGTTTAGGTAATATTTATTTTATACAAAAAAACTATTAATTTGAATTAGTGTCAAAGAAATTAGAATTGTTCGAAGTTTCCCGCGCTTCTAATAGAATCGCTGTCTTATTACTGGCGGAACAATTCGATAAAAAGTGAAAAAAAAACGATAATATGCGCATATTTAAAATACTTGCAAAATACGCCAAATATAATTGTTGCTTCAATTAATATAATCAACCAAATTTTTGTAAATTGCAACAAGTTCTGAATGTTTTATTTTATTTATTAAAGCCTCTGAGCAACCTTTCTATTTCACAAAATGCAAGAAATGCAATTAATTTCCTTTGGATTAATTGAGAAAAAATATTGTTAGTTTTATGCAAGATTCAAACATATCGGTGCCTTTTATTATAATTATGGGTGTCATTAGTTATTTTCATTTTTTTTTAGTTCATTCATTAATTAAGAAACTTAAGCTAATTATCAACTTTATCCCAAACAAATAAAAATGCGTATTAAAATTTGTATTCACAATATTATAATTTGTTTTTGTTTAAATACGAACGTAATATTATTGTGAGAAAAAGAAACTATTTTTTAACAGGGTCCATAACATACTAAATTTCTAAAATATGTTATTGTATAATACACAATTAATTACCTGTTTGTGCGTTTATGCAAGATTAATAATAAAAATTACGAAATGCGATATATCCAAGATTTTCACAGAACCACAAAAACCATAACTTAAAAATTAAGAAGTAAACACCACAAAAGTCGACGTGGGACGTGCAACTGTTAAGAACTAAATCCAAAATGTGCAGCTCGACTAAAAAACACCGATTTTACTAGGAAATTTACATAAGTGGTCAAGATTTATCAGTCGGGTTAGTTTATGGGAACTTTCGCTTCCTCCCTCTCTTTCAAAACGACCTCCGTGTGTATCTGACACACCTGAAGTATCTCCACCAGGACCTGGGGGAGACCTTCGACCTTAACATTTGATCCTTTCTCCTCGTTTTTGTTTCAGCTAAGAATTTCGGTTTTATCGGTCTTTTTACGAGCCCGTAACACACTTTTCACACGTGCCATACCGGTCGAAAGAAAGTAAAATTTTGTGAAAAAGTGAAAGCTGCGTTTTTTTAATTTATGGCATTTTTAAAACGCCGCTCCAATTTTTGCAAAGCGAGAAGATTTTTAAAGCAATTTTGTTTGAGTGGATGCTGCCTGCATTTTTATGCAGTTTGCAAGTGCGACTTGAATTATTCACGATATGAAAGCGAACTAACTCTACTTTTTTTAAGAATACATCCGTAGAAATCGTTTAGTAAATAAGATGTAGTATGAAATTTCCAGAGCATTATTTTGTTCGTAATGTGATATCGTAACTTCTTACATTACATTGTGATGGTGACAATAAGATATCATATATCGTCTTATTTAGAGCGTAACTTTACTTTCAATTTACTGTTAATGCAGATTATTATTTTTTTTTGCTAATTTTTCCGACTATTAACAGCCGAAAAATAAAAATTCATTTTTTATATTTTTATTTCCTTTTTAAAGTCACACCCATAGGTATTTAATATGTATTTTTGCAAATATCTGTAACGCAGTTATTGGTAACATAGTTTGATCTCAAAAGCAGGGCTGTCCAATTTATGAATTAATGATAGTCATGAATTTTTCACAAAAGCAATCAATAGTAAAAATTAAAAATATACATAGAAGACATACAAGAGTAAATTAAAGCAAGCCATTTTTTTAAATGAAATTTAAATAAGTTGCTTATTGCAGATACCTGTAAAAGGCGAAATTTGTTATAAAAATGATGTATAATTTTGATATCAAAAATTTTTAGGAAATCTGTTTTGTAACTTGTGCCAATTTTTCTTCATTAGCCATATTTAGTTACACTTCTAACAAGATAGTAAAATATTAAATAATTAATAGAAAAACATGAAAACAAAATATTGCCTTTTAAATGATTTTTAATTTTTTATCTCTCAAAACTTAAATAAAAAAAAATGTGTAACACATCGATGGTACACATTTTCTCATTTTATTTGAACGGTAAATTTTTTTTAGATATTTTTTGCAATTTTAATACTTGGAACAATTATTACTACAGTGCCTGATATTAAGCGGTAATTTCTGATGTCTACCACGTAAAAATTTGTTAAATTCTTTTCTTTGTATTTAATAAAGGAATTTAGGACTTAAGGCTTTCAGGGTTTTAATAATAAAATTAACACACTTACCAGAATTGATGATAGGCTCTCTGGAGCTGTTATAAACACTAGAGTTCTCAAAAATTTTAACAGCATCACTAACACTAACCCAATATCGACACTAGTTAGGGCTTTCGAATAGATACCACGTCCTATATCAAAATGACGACGTTTCGCAAATGCTATAATTTGCATCTTCAGGACTCAATGGTCTGATACTGAAGATACCTGCGATCAGGTGGTCTTTATCTACCCATATTTATGTCAAGAAACAGAGCACAAAAAATTATTCATCCATGACTTCAAAATTATCAAAAAAAATTAGGGAGGGTAATGCGCCAAATAAGATTAATTTGGAAAACTCTATTGAGATTGTTAGGATTCTTACCTATCTCAATGCTTTCATGATATTTCCTTGGAAAATATCCTTTCGCAGTTGTGAGATATTCGGCCTTGTCATACAGAATTGTATTCCAAAAAATTACCATATTTGGCGCAATGTTGGTATTCTTTAATTCGAGTGATGATGTTCCTGTCGGTCTCTCCTATGTACACATTTTCACAGAAGCACGGAATTTTAAAAATTCCGGATGTAGCAAGAGTAAGTTTTCTGGACTTAGGCTTTACAAGGATCTGAGAGACTTTTCTCTGAAGTCTGAAGATAACCTTCATGTTATGTTTTCTAAGGACCTTACTGATACGGTGGAAAGTACCCTGAAGATACGAAAGAAACACCGTCATTGTCGTTTCATTTTTTTGGCAAATCAGTGATGCGTTGGTCTCAGTCTAATTTGGTCTTAAAACGTTTTATGGATACGTAATTGTCTATTAAATACTATGTACTTCTTTTTTATTTCACATTTTATAGTAATTCTATTAATTACACTGGCACACAGAAATAAAAAAGTAGTCAGTACTTTTGACCAGGCCCACCTAGGGTTATGTATTTCGATGCCCTGAATCCGAATTTGAGGTCGGTTTACCAAATATACCTCTAAAATTTTGAGTAAATTGCAAAAAACTGCAATTTTTAGCCAATTGAAGCAGTTTTTTGCAATTTACTCAAAATTTTGGGGTGTACGGGCCAACCAGACTTCGGATTTGGATTCAGCGCATCGAAATACATAACCCTAGGTGGGTCTGGTCAAAAGTACTGACCACTATTTTGTGTGCTTGTGATATTTTTGACTATGTTCTACTACTTTTTTACTATTTTTTACGATTTTGGATAAATATATGAATGATCGGGATTAAGAAATTCTGAATTTGCATTCATCTTATCAAAAAATATATATAAGAAAGGTTTGATTTAGTTTAATCAAATTTTCTTCATTTTTATAACTGGAATTTTTAGTGGTTTTTTGCAATTTACTTAAAATTTTAGAGGTATATTGGGTAAACTGATCTCAAATTCAAATTCAGGGCATCGAAATACATAACTCTAGGTAGGTCTGGTCAAAAGTACTGACCACTTTTTTATTTTTGTGTGCCAGTGTTATTAAAACTAAAAAGATAGAAAATCTCCAGGCGAGGACCAAATTACAAACGAAATGTTGAAAATGGTCTGATAGATGCAATGTGAATACGTTTCAATAAATGCCTTGACGAAGGCAAGATCCCAGACTCATAAAATACGTCAGAGGTGATCCTACTCTTCACAAAAGAAGAAAACAAAGAAATTATACACCGGATATCAAATAAGCTATATTTTTACGAACCAATAGAGTAGGTAGAATTTCGGAAAGGGTACAGTACAATTGATCACCTACAAACTATTCGCACTTTTATTGAAAAAACTACAAAGTACAATAGTCTAATTTACATAATCTTTGTTGACTACCATAAAGCTTTTGACTCCATTAAAACGTGGTCACTTCTAGAAAGCCTGAACCGTGCACGCATTGACTTCTGATATACAAAACTATTAAAATACATATACACCAACGCAATTATACAGTTAAAAAGGACAAAGAATTAAAGATAGACAAAGTTAATGTTAAAAGAGGAGTCCGACAAGAAGACACGATTTCTCCAAAAATATTTACCCTTATACTAGAGGATGTATTCAAAACATTAGCATGGGATAACAAAGGCGTGAACATCGATGGATCCTATTTAAACCACCTCCGCTTTGCGGACGATATAATGTTACTTAGTAGCAATATTGAACAGTTAGAAACAATGCTCAAATAACTACAAAGGCATTAGAATGCATTGGCTTGAAAAAGTGCAAAGCGCTTAAGAACTACTCAGAGAGCAATGGAGCGAGCCATGCTGGGTATTATTCTTAGACATAAAATACGAAATGAAAAGATACGAAGAAGAACTAGAGTAACAGACATAATGTCAAGAATAGCCAAATTAAAAGGGCGATGGGTGGGTCACGTAGCCAGGGAAGAGCCAAATAGATGGACGACCAAAATAATACAATGAACACCAAGAACTACAAAGAGAAGTATCGGCAGACCTCAAATAAGATGGCTCGATGATAAGAAAACAGCAGCAAAAGAATGGTTCCGAATTGCACAAGATAGGAAGGCATGGAAGATTATGGAAGAGTTCTATATCTAGCAGTGGACAAATGGAGGCTGAGAAGAAAAGAAGAAAAAGAAATAATCAAATATTAAATTTAATAGAGAATTAACGCATTTCAGATCTCAAAATTTCGATTAAAATGTACATTTTTGATCGAAAAATTTTCGCGCTTTTGTTGAACGTGCACATTCACATCTATACAAATTTCTTAGTTTTTTTTTAAATTTTGGTAAAAAATAGTTATTTTAATTCTTTCATTTATAATATTTTTAAAATCGATTGGTGTCGAAATTATTTTTTAATAAATTTAAAACTGACAATTTATATTGAGCCACTTGTAGCCTGCGGACCACATTTGGACAGCCCTGACTAAAACTCTGTTATTAACGCAATAAATTTATTCGTTTAATTATGGGGTGCCGGGGGTCACTAATCATATAAGTAACTAATAAATTATTAATTCAATGGTAATTGGATATCGGTAGTCGAATATAAATAAGCCGACAATTTTTGATATTTCTGCGCCTATATTTCGAAATGGTTTTAAATTGCAACCTTCTCTTCTAATTTTTATAGAACCTTATTAAAATGTATTAAATTTCGATTTTTTACCCTAAATTTTGAACGGAAAGTTTTTGATATTCGATTACAACAATCGCTAAAATGGATTATCTTACAAATACATTTTCTTTTTACATATTTTCTAATTAATTCCGTAATTTTGCGCGATGTTCTTTATATTCAATGTAATTTTCCGTAAAACAAAATGTAATAAAATTTTGTCCAACTTCCTGTTCTGGTTTAAAAATATTTTTTTAATAAACGGACGACTTTCTTCTCTTGATTACATTAAACAGTTTCGACGACAGAATAATTCTCTCTTCTTTGACTTTCCGGTTTTTCTTTACATAAATTTACGCAACTGGAGTATCAACAATTTCGAGCCGACTTTCCATACAATTACTATCATTTTTAAGTCATTGAACAGAACAAGTTCTTAGTGAATATCAATCACTTCATTTTTATTATACATCCTACCATTTCAGTAAAACCAACAGATACAGAAAAGGATACCCATACAATTGTTTTTAAAAGAAGTTTTATAAACAAATCAATTACATTAATTAGCTCCTGTTATGTATTAGTTTGAATATTAAAAATTAGAAAAATCGAAGATTACGAATAATCTTGAGTAACACAGAATTTGCAAATGTGGAACGGTCGGATGTCGTTTTGTAACAGGCCATTACATTAATCTTTAGGATTACATGATACCGCTCTAAAATTTAAGAAATAAGAATAGTTTATTATTAGGGGCTTATACCTATTTTTTTTCAAATGTCAGACTTGCAATAGATTAAGCTACGAGCTTAAAAAAAATAAAAGGGAAGGTAATGCATTTCATAAGCGAATTTCATTTAGTCACAGGGTCAATAAAAACAAGAATTTCTAGACACACCTTTTAATATAAGTATATATAACACAAACTTTATTTATTGTAATAACAACAAAGAATATATTACATTGTCTTACCTTTCATTCAAGCGTGTACATAAATTATGTATTAAAGAGGGATGCGGATTTCTTGCTAATTGGTAATTTATGTAATTGTCGATGAATATGTAAGCTGAATTGTACCTGATTTACACACTCTAATTTGTTACGTTTCTTATTCTATTGGATTTAAAAAAAAAGCACGTTGTTCTGACATTTAATATGTACAGTGAAATAATATTCCATCATATCATAAAAAAATATTAATTAAACTAATTGTATTAAATTATTGAGTTTAGTAACAAGATCTATGTCATAGTTAATAATAAAAAGAAGATTTAAGAGAGGAACTATCAGCTAATATTGACCTATCATTTATTGCTTGTTTTTGTCATTGCTAAATTCTGCTAACTGTTGTTTTTGATACATTAAATTCATCGATTGGTGATACTTGAAACGGGAAGCTGTTAAGGGATCAAACGATCAAATAAAATATTTACTGTCAACCATTGACGAAAATGGAAGAAGCAATGAATGATAAATGGTCCGATATGGCTAATCGCAAAGGCATTATGTTCTTCCATTACAACGCTCGACTTCACACATCTTTAGTAATTCGGTAAAAATTATTAGCGCTTCGGTGGGAATGTCACATCCACCATAGAGCCCTCACCCTGATTCATCAAATTGCCTTTTATTTTGACTTTTTCAAACTGTTTAAATAGTAAACATTACACTTGTGATGATGATGATAATGATTTTCTTTTTACAGATAAAATAGTTTTACAAACGTGAAATTATAAAATTGTAGAAAAATAGCAAAGGGTTATTGAACAAAATGATATAATTATAGTTATTTAAAATCCATTCTTTGTATAACGAAATTGAATTTTCAAGAAATAATAGATTACATGAAAATTATAAGTTATTCAAATTTTTTGGTTTCTGGTGTTTTTTTAATCTTTTTTAAGAACAATTTAAATTAGTAATATAAAAATTATGATTCATTTTTTATATAACATCTTCAATTCTATAAATCTTTTATAGGTAATGCATGCAAGTTATATTTGTGTTCTTTGCGATTGAACAGACCTATACATACCTACCTACTTATAAATAATCCATTCCACAAAGTTCGTTACTAAGATTAAGTTGTTTAATAATCTTGTTGTTGTATACATTTAAAATATAAGCCACAACAATTATATCTATAGTTATTTACTTAGAATTGATTAACTTTTAACCATAATTAACTTCAATTTGATTCTAGCCTTACTTACGATAATTTTGTTTTATGATAAATTGCTGAAAATATTAATTAAAAGCTTGCATTTTGATTAAACCACACTTATTTATACAAATTGATGTATCTAGTTTATTATTTTTTCTTCTTCTAAATTCTTATATGTAACTTTTTAAGTTTTTAAAGTAGTAGAAAACGATAAACAACTTTTTTTTCGTAAGTCGTGACGAACATCGTTTTACGGACGACCTTGACGTTATGAATGAAAGTTGTATACTGAACCATCACATTACCCTTCGCTCCATCTAAACATAGTAAAAACACATGTCTTTGTTTTGAATAGATAATACCCTGTACAGATTGCAATCTTAATTAATTTATAGTAGGCTTATTAGTGTCGATACAACAAATATTTATTTAAATAAAATATTTGCTAAACATCATATTATACAGCCCTTGCGATATATTTTAATATTTTTTATAAAAATTTTAATTCTTTAACCAAGGCTTAGGACAGATTGGAATCTTAATTAATTTGTGCAGATTTATTAATACCGACAAAAGTTTATTTAAATAAATTGTTTGTTAATTTTGCACAAAATTATTTCTTACCAAAAGTCTATTACGAAGATTGAGAACATTTTCCACAAATAAATTTTTAATTATCGATTTAAAAGTTCTTATTAATAAAGTTTAATTTAAAGTCTAACGATTGTAAATATTTTGCTACAATAAATTTTGTTTAAATAACAATCCTTTTATAAAGCAACCACTATTTGAAATAATTAAACAAATGTTAAAATTTCAAGTGTTGAATACGAATTAACAGAAATTCATACAAATCCGTAAAAAAATTAAAAACCACACTTATCAACAGCGATGGTATGTTAGATTTCGCCAATCGTAAGGCAAACTCTTTAAACGAATCCAGTCCAATAAACTATTTTAAAATCAATTGCACAAATTTTTAAATTCTAACGAGTTTTAACATTTACATTACACCTAATTTAAAAACTGAAAAAAAATAAGGAACCATAGAAACGTTAACAGGCTACAAGCTATAGATTTTCACGCATGAGTATTATATGTATACTTATGTCATCCGGTGTATTGCCGTCTTCTAATTGCAAGATAGGTGTCGATTTTGTGTCGAAATGCTGACTAGCAACATCAGCATTTGTAATATTATACAAAAGTCCAATGTATAATGTAATAGTATATGAAGTAGTATAGATAGAAATAAATAAAAATTTTTAAACTGAAAATAAATACTACGAAAAGATATAATAAAACTAAGAAGAGAAATAGGCCCCAATTAGAAAACGATTTAGTTATTTGCGTCTCAAAAATAGAACCATGATTCGACAAATTATCAAAAAATAAAAAGGCGCAGTCTTCTCACTGCAATAGTTATATTTTTATTATAGTGTAGGATTTGATTTTTACTTTTACTTGTTTTGCGATCGCGACCCCACAAGCAAGACTTTGCGACCCCCTTGGTGATCGCAACCCACAGGTTGAAAAACACCGGTTTAAAGGATAAGGTGCGTCCACATCAGGTTAGAAGAATTATTAACGTAAATATATGCCATTATTATGACACATGCTTCTATTCAAGCAATTATATTTTCACAATTACGCTGCTGGTAAAAAATCCGGATATTTGTAAATTGTAGATTTTATACTTATATGGAAAGTGAATCAATGTTCTCAATAATTGATTTTTAAACACTTTTAATACAAAAATTGTTTCAAAACGTTGTATAGATTGAAATGGACCAGTCTAGAATTAAAAACCTTAGTGACACTTTTTTTTTATTCCTTTTTTCTAAACACAAGTCCCAAAAATAATAAAATGTTTAAAAATTTACAAATAAAAATAAGTTTAAGAAATAAACCAAGTTACACATTTATTTTGGTGTAGTACAGCATAGGAGGTTGATATACGGGTCGTTGCAACATTAACAGAAATATTTGAAAATGGTTTTATTTATTAATAGTACATAATTTGGCAGTGCACAGAGCGTAAGTAATAAAATGGTTCATGCAGCTAACATTTGGTGACACTTAGCTTACTACAAATTTGGTATTTTTTTATCAGTACAATTTTTAATTCACAATTTAATTCTCTAATCGTTTTTATTTAGTCTTAGTTTTTATTATTGAGCTTCGTTTACTTTTTTTTTATTTTAAAAATTCCTAATATATCTATGTCTTTACAATAATAAATGTAACAAATTACCTAAATTAAATAAATGTATTTAAAAATATTTAAATCGCCAACAAATTTTTATAGTTCTTTTTTTCACCAGCGTCTCCTTCATCTCTTTAAATATTATTTAATTTCGTTTATATAAATATTTCTCTAGAAATATTTTTTTTACTTTTTGTTCTTAATATAATTTTAGTAATATGTATAATATACCACAGCGTCTCGAATTTTCTACACTCACATCGGTACTATATACATTCAGACACTTAGATTTCTAAATCTAAAAACTAAAAATAATAAAACAGCCATTGCTAATCTTTCTTCAGATTGTTGCTTACAATCGGTGGCGAATACTTTTAAAGGAGAACTACAAAGCCCATCGAATAATTTCATATAAAAACGAATATGAAGAATTTCTGCAACTGTCTAGCTTTTTATTTTTTTAAACCAAAAGTTTCACCTCCAAAGAACACCCGCCCCTTCTTAGGAAATAAGAAAACAAATAATTAACATTAATATTTGCCTTACTTGTCAAAAACGAGGAAGAAGATAATTTCAAATTTTTACCAATATGTTCTTCTCAATTGCTTTCTTCTCCAAACAAAACTCGCTCGATTCGTCACAACCTATTCAACCAACTTTGAGCCATCGATCTATGGAATATTCGAAAGCAGCGACCCACCTAAAAGAAATAGGGTAAAATGCAAAAGACACAAGCAAAATCAGGAAGTAAGAAACCTCTTTCTATCTGAATCCGATTCTGTATAAAAATAAAAGTGTTTGTGCGTTGGGTCCGATGGAACGATTTCAAAAGCGTGCTTTTTCGCCCCCGCCGTCGTTTGTTGAACTCGGTATCCGTGAAGACAAGCCACACCTTAAGAACAGTTTCAAAATGTTATTACTGGAACGGATTAACGTGTAATCCAAAAAAAACATCGAAAAATATTATAAAAATAATATAATTTAAATTAATTAATTAAAAACATAGTTTTAATGTGATTATGTAAATATCTACGCTTGTTGCCAGGAAATGTGTTTGTGCGTGGTAATTTGACTTGCGTGTGAAATAAAAAAAATTATCCGCATCGATGTTAAGTTAATTATACATTGATTTAATCAAATTCAACACTGTGTAAAATAATAAGTATAATGCAAAGAAAGTGATGAGTGCATAACAATAATTTATCAATTAGAATACGGCAGGGCCGGAAAACACAGTAAACAATGTGTGAAGGCACGTTTGCAATTGGTGTGCCAATTACTGTTTTGTTAAGAGCATGAAAAACTCTTCCTCCGGCCCTGGATCTTGCACTGTGTAAGACCGACTTTTTATGATTTATTCCAAATTTTCCAAGTTTATCAAATAATATCAAATTATATAGGTATGTATAACAAAGACTCTAGTTTAGCGGTCCTCAAATTTTTAAGATTAGGATCAAATCAGAATGTTTAAATTGCTAAAAGGTACAGATATAAAATATATGCATGAAAAAATAATTAAATTATAAATATTTGGATATATATTTTAAACGTGTATGTATAAGTAATATTTATAAAAGCATCAGCGGGTTGTACAAAAAACATATGCGAGATGATGCAGCCTGGGGAGCGTAGTTTCGGTACCTCTGCTCTATACTAATACATTTTAAGGGCCCAAATATTTCATAAAGATAATGTAAAAATTCAGGATACTGAAACTTAACTAGGTGACAACTAAAACTAATTTAAACAATAAAAAAAGTTTTTATGCAGTGTGTCCTAAATAATTTTGAGAAAAATTCAATTTAAGTGCCAAATAAATGGCAACATAGTATCGTCCACATATTTTCATAAAAAAAATGTTCAAAATATTCTAAATAATAAGGTATTTATTAAACCTTTTTAAATTAAAATTTACGATAGCATAACTAAAAAATGTTTTTCATTTGATTCTAGGTTAATGTACTGTTGATTTTATTAATAGTGAAAATTTAAGAAAAGCTCAAACAATCATAGCTTCTAATTTAATACAAAATAAAATTCATTTTTTTATATTATGTTTCCAAATTTGACGTTATAATACTAATTTTGTAATTAAATTTGACGTAAACAACTAAAACGACATTGAAGCATTAATTCAACGATATAAAGTTACAGTAGATGGGCAATTTTCTACTAAAAACATTGGTTTTAAAATACTAATCTTCTTGCACCTTAAACATTTAGAATTATATTCGAAATCTACGAGTTAAATGGCAGTGTATGGAAATGTATGTAAATGCAACTAAATTAAGCACAATTGCTAATTCTGGTAAAAATATCAAATATTTGTATTATATAACTTATGTTAATTAGTGAAATTTTGTACACATAGAATGTGATAAAAATAAATTTCAAAATCATAATTTGAAAAAAAATGCCTAATTCTAGTTTTACTTTGGTCAACTACACAATTTTATAACATTCGGTATTTATTTTCTAATTGTTTTAATTATAAATGTGTTATCTTGTTATTAATTTTGCTTATCATTCATTTTTACAAGAGAAAACTATGTAAATTCGTTTCATGTAGAAGATATAAGAAATCTCGACATAAAAAATATAATTATTTTAATTATTTTAAATCCAGATACGTTTTTAAATTATTTTTAATAAAAATTGTTCGATAAAGAAACTCAATACAATACTCTGCGGAAAAGGTATGATAAATTCTGACAAAATTTCTTATCAGAATGTATGAGTTTAATAAAGTTATAACAACGAAAAGATTTAAAATAATACCTACAAACAAAAAATAATTACTGAACTCACCGAAAGCATTCTTAGCATTTGCATCTTGGTAGAAATAAAGACATGCGTCTTTTAAAACGCAATATCTCCTACTCCAAGACTTCCACTGATTCCCTAGCTTGACCAAGTAACCAAAACAATCCGGTTTTTGCAAAGCATATGGTGTCAAAATTAAATTTCTTCTCATCTGTTCCAACCATGCGTCAACAGTTTGTGTTTTCTCGACTGCTATCACAAAGACTTCTAACCATTTCGCAACCGCTTGCTCTGTATCTCCGGCCAAATGAAGAGACGCTGCACCTACTTTCTTTAAATCAAATCGGTAAGGACGTGCTGGAACTCCCGAACTCGAGTTATCTACTTTGCAGAATTCATAGTTTGACACCATTATTGCACCGATCGGCTGTTTTTCCTTAACATCAAAATTTCGTATTGGTAGTGGGTTTGAATAATTTAAGCATACTTACAATTTCTGCTTTATAAAAATATAAGCAACCGTCCTTTTTTAAAGAAAACCATCTTCGAACCCATTTCGTAGTTGTTGTTCCATTTGAGCAGCTTCCCAATTTCCATAAATACCCACTTAGGATTGGATCATTTGTGCTATTCTCGCTTACAACTGGACTTAGCACACCACAAGTTCGAACAACCTATTTTATATCAAAAAAAAAATTGTAATAACGACATTTGCATTTTCAAACAAAGAAAAGGTACCTGTAATGATAAAGTATCACTGCCAGCGTGGGCAATTTTCACAACTTCAGAATGGCTTTTATCTAAAACGCTAATTCCATTAACAGCTAAGACAATATCACCAATTTCGAGGCCAGAAGTTTCTGCTGGAGTATCTGGCTCGATAGCAGAAACTACAACCGGTTTAGAACCGTGAATTCGAAATCCAAATTCTCCCGATTCTCTTCGAACTATCACCGTTTTGTCGCTTTCTGTAAAATTTAACGTTTTAAATTCTTCAGTCTTTTTTTATATATAAAAGAAAAGTTACCGAATGATTTCGACGCTTGTCTTTTATACATTTCCAGACATGATTTCCTATGAACCATTCTATGAGTGACGGCTTGATATCTTTTTCGAAATTCATGCTCCGATTCCGTACTTTCGGTGCTTGAAACTGAATCTCGTCTTGACAGATCCTCATCTGCCACAAACCTACAGTCAAGCCACTTCCCTTATGCGTATCATTGTTTGGCAAATAGCAATGTATTAAAGGACCTTCAAAAGTTTAAGAAGAAAACTAGACATACCTCCACCGATATCCGATTTACTCCACGTGTTTAATTCTTCATGGTCGTCGATATAAATCCAATAACCTTCGACGTAAGGCACATTGTAGACACCTAAATCGTCTTCGTCTTCAGGTGCTGCAGGAAGTACACTTGGACTGGAATCTGTAGTTCGAAGACCTTCTAAACTGTTATCGGTCGAACGAGCCATTGGTCTCAACTTTACACGACACGCTTCCGCCTTTCCTCCACGTTCTTCTGACTAAAAAAAATATTTTGTATCTGTTTAATACAGTTTCTCCATTTTACCTTTGCCCTAACATCGTGTCGATATCGGTGATGCCTTTTTTCTCCTTGAGGTCGTTCTTCAGACCTAAATCTTTTTTCGAATTTTTTATACAAACGTCCTTGTTTTACTCTCGGAGAATCAGCAAAGCCAGCAGGAGGTTGTACGATATCTGCAGGTTGTCCGTTACTGCTAGCGCTCTTCTCAGGTTCGTCGGTGGTTACTATTTCTACTTCTTTTCCGCAGTGTAGGCAATGAACTTGGTGTTCTGTTAAAGCCATATGACTGCTGGGATCACTGTAAAAAACGCTATCGCTTCCTGGGCTTACAGAACGTAAGGATTCTGCACTTAAAGCTTTGAGACGAGCCGATTCAGGACTGGTTTTAGGGCTTCGCTTTTTCTTACTTGGAGACTCAATGGGACTTGTACTAAAAAAGAAATAAACAATACAAAATAAAAAAAAGTACCGCTAAATACCTGTAAGGACTAAGTCTACTTTTGCTCTGAGATTCTGCAAGATTAGCTTGCATAGATCTTCGTCTAGGAAGGCTTCCTGGTAAACTTGATGGTTTTTCTTCGATACTTTCGCTTCGTCGTCGAACTCTAGAACCCGTTGGTGATCGTGGTATGGATTTTCTTCTGTTGTTTTCTTTAAATTTTTTATTTTTTCTTGGAGATACTTGTCCGGATATGGTTTGGTCCCCGCAGACACCGCTGCTTGATTCGTCGGAAGTGAGAGGAGGTTTGGCTTCAGATGTGCCAGGTTTAACCCAAAGTTCTTGCGAGTATTGTTCTGTCACGGCAGGACTGCGCATTAAGGAAGGTGATATTTTTTTTCCTTGTTGATTTTTGCGATGTCCTTGTAATGGACTTCGTGTTCTTACTTTGGCACGTTTTGGCTTCTCGCCCGTCTTTAAAAATTCTTTAGATGCATGAGAAGTTGCGTCTTCTGGCTTTCGAGGCTGCTTTAAAATAGTCTTCTGTTTATCTCTTGGTGAACTTATAGTCTCTACGTCTTTGTGCTTATCGATGTCCAAAGTGAACGTTTTCTTTTTACGCTTCTTCTCGTCTTCGGTCCATTCGAATTTATCGGAACGTGAAGACTTCCAAGTTTGACTAAAATAAAGAAAAATTTTAAAAAATTTCTCAAAGACTAATTGAGCCGGCAATTAAACCAAACAATTAAATTAAATATTAGACATAGCCTAAACAAAGTAGAAAGTGAACAAATATTAATTATTTTTATAGTGACAATTTATTAAATAATATTAACACCAACGATCGTTTTTTTTATGTTCAACGCTATTTAAAATGCCATTGTATTTAATCTTAATTTGGTTAAATTTCATAACAGTGAATAACTCAAAATCGCATTTAGGGAAACTTACTCATCTTCAACTGGCGATTCGTAATTTCCCGAAGAAGAGTAATGCACACTACGTTCGTCTTCTGATATGGAGGGCACATGTCTGGATGAAGGCACTGATGGTTTATGAGGCAAATCGGGGCACGATCCATCAAGGCTGTAACTACCAGAAGATGAGCTACTTCCAGAAGGCGAAGATCGCCCGTGTCGCGTTATGTGCACGGGAGTACTAGTGACGTCGCTCACTTCTTCTGGAATTGCTGTTGGTGAAAATGATGGAACAACCATGTCATCTGCTAAAATTTCGCTCTTGCCAAGACCGTACATCGACGATACGCTTTCGAAAGAGCTCCCTTCTTGTGTTGTTTGCGCGTGGTGCTTTTCGGTGGATCCCTTTCAATAAAGTTTACTCACTACAAACATGTTAGGAACAAAAAAATTACCTTTGTAGATCCATTTTTTCTAGAACTATCCGTTCCAGAATTGGCAGTGATATAATCGTCAGTGGTTGTGGTACTTTCAGAAACGTCCGTGTTTGTTTTACCGGAATCGGTGCGAGCTAATAACAAATCAGGAACAACGGCTGGTAATGGAGATTCTGCAAGAGGTTCTGGAGTGCGACGACGTCTTGCAGGCGATGGCGCCGTACGTGGAGAAAGATACTGTTGGTTGCTCGATTCCGGTTTACTTAATGATATGCTTGGAAGTTCTAATGTAACCCGTGAAGGACTTTGTGCCTACGATGTAACATTTTTGTTATCTTCATTTTAACTGTTTTCTGTCGGACAGATATTTACTTATAACAAGATAATCTAATTGCTACATCAGTACGGGCCAATTTAATTTGAAAAGCCACTTCGCGTTAATACTATAGGTGCAGTTTACACATTCGGGTGGCCAAAAAAATTTGACTATTTTTTCTTTCATCTCTCTTCAAAGTATGTTACTTTAAAATATTTTAAGAAACCTCACCAGAGATCTGATTAAAAAAATTTATGTCACTTACATTTTTTAGTATGTATATTATACATACTAAAAAATCGATTTTTTTTTCGTTACTGTAAAGACTTATATGTACATAAAAAATAATAAACTTTTTAACATTTCAAATCGATATATGAATTTTTGAACTCGTTAATAATTTTCAAGTCGTTGAAGTCGTCGAGCTTCTTAATATTAAAACTTTATTTTTACTTTACTTTTAATTCACATTATATTGATATAAATATATGAAAAAAAAAATTAAGAAAATTTTTATAACAAATATACGTTACTAAAAATATCATAATTTCAACGCTTTTTTAAATATTTTTTCCCTATTCTATATTTTTAATCATTATAATATGAATTAAAAATAAAATTAAAATAATATCTTAATATTTAAAAGTCGCTCGACAATTTCAAAAGCACCCCAGAAAAAATTCATTGCAATGAATTAAAAAAATTTAGAAGTAATTGAGCGACCTTAAAAAATTGCTATTATGATATAAAATTTTAAGAGGTTTATTATATTTTGGTATAAGTATTTACTGTATTGAGTAAAAAATAATAAAAATATTCAATTTTTTACTATTTTTTATATTTAAGGTAGTTGTTCAACCAAGTGCATTTTATTAGAATTGTTTTTTTAATTTTGCCAGATTATTATTTAAATAATTTTGAATCAAATAATGCAAAATAAAATATTTAAACAATACAGTTTTATTATATTTATTTTTAAAGAGCTTTTGAGTAAATGGGCAACAGCGCATTTATTTCACTCACAAATTTTTTGGCAATAAATTTAAATGTAAAGAATGTTTAACAATGTTTATCAATGTTAAATTTTATCTTGGTTAAATATTTTGGATATAACATTCGTAAGAACAAACCAATCACAAATATTTATCTATAGTACCATAAAATATGTACAAAATCGTACAGTGTTACCAGATTTTAGAATACAGGCTAAAACAAACAGCTGGTGGTACAGAATTGACTAACAGTGGCACATAAACATCAAAAAGTTTTGGGTTGATGGATTACGAATTTTAACTGACTTCAGCGTAAACTTTTTGCTCTGACTGTTGCAGAACAACTACCTTAAGTGATTTTACTTTAATCTTTCCCATTATTGGAAAAGTTTTTTAAAATACGCAAAGTAACATATTTGCATGAGCGACAAAAATAATCGTTTTTTGCGTCACCCTGATACATATGTATAGTATTTATTCTTAATATCAAAACAAAAATATCTTCGAATCAGTACAAAGCGGCATATATCAGGATAGTTCAAGTGCATCGAATTGTTTATATGCGATATCCGACTAAAACGGTAGCGTTTACAAAAAAATCAAACCTGAACGTGATCGCTTAATTCCTCGTCCAAAGCCTCCGTATCCATAGAAGATCGCTGTTGATGTTGCAAAAGTAAAAGGTGTTTTCTTCGCGACGAAGGTGTGAGAAGCAAAGCTGAAGCCCCAGATGGAGTCGTTAGAGAGGTCATCTCCGAGCTGCTCAGCGCTGTACCGTTGTCTGTACCTGAATCAACTTGCAAAACTGTTACCTGCGATTCATTCCAAATGCCATCGGAGTGGTCTCTAAAAAGATTATCATTTTAGTTTTAAATTAGCCCCTTGCCGATTTTAAATACGAACCTAACATCGTTTGCTAAAGAGTCATTAGAGGCGAAGGGTGAGAATTTACTCTCAGGAAGCAATGATAAGGTTGGAACGACGCCTTCTTCGACGGGAGAGATGATTTCTCTCTTCTTGCCGCGGGTTTCATTTTCTAAGATGTCGTCACTAGTAGAAGAGCCGCTCCTTCGCAAGTATCTTCCGCCGTAGATAAGATTTTCGTGAAACTCTTCGTCTATCGAATCCTGCGGACGAAAGCCAGAATCTTCGAAAGATCCTGAGATGGAAGAAAATGCATTATCGTTAAACCCTTTAAAAATGCCTTCGTTTTGAATAGGTGAGTTTTGGAAATAGGGTGTGAAGCTTCTCAATTCTGGTTCAATTTTAATGTTTTCATGACTAATGGAAGTGATTCGTTTTTCGGGGACAATGCTATCGTCGATTTTTGATATTCTTCGTTGATCGATAAGCATTTCTCCATCCGACACTGTTTTTTGGAGGCGCTTTTTTGTTACTTCGATCGGAGAGAAAGGCATCTGAGGTTCAAAATCAATTAAAATTTCTTTTGGAGTTTTTGGAAGGTATTCCTCTTCGGGCTCTAGTTCGTTTGGCTCCGAATGCGTGGAAGAGGTGTCGGTTTCTGGAAGGTTCAGCTCTGGGGGAGGCGATGTTAAAACAAAGGGCGAACGTGGAGGTTCGTCCGATTGGGTTCTTTGAAGGGGTTCATGGTTAAGTGCTATTTGAGGGGGCAAAGGTTTAGGGCCACGTGGAATTGTTGCAAATCTACCACCTGCTTCTGAATATGATTTCATAAGTTTTCTTCCGTTGATTAGAATTCCGTTCGTTTGGGCGCCTTGGGACACCATCTTCACCTACAATTCAAATAAAAATTCATTTTAGAATTTTACATAAATTTGTTTGCCAAGTAAATTAAATATTTAAAGAAATCTTGTAAAAGTCTCAAGTACATTCAGAGAAACGTAAAATTTAACATTTTAAACGAATGCCTGTATAAATTTTCAAATGTATTTTTTTAATCCAAAATGAATGGTTAGAAGTGAGCGTAAGTTTCTAAAGAGCCCCTGCTTAGTTTTCGCAGTTCTTAAAGTTTTATGGAGCCCTGTAGCTACAAAAACTTTACGTGCGTTTTTATATTTAAAAAGTAATTTATTTTGTCAAAACGATGATAAAAAGCCGTAAGAAGTATGGCTAGGGTTTGAGTTAAAATGTTTTACTACAATTTCAATTATGTGCATATAAAGTTCTACTTAAAAATATGAAATAATGCAATAATAGTAAAATATAAAAATATACCCCAACAATAAAATAAAACATAAGATATTTGTTAAAGTTTATTTCCATGTAATCTTTTGTGTTTTATTCTTTCTCTGTTTTACTGCTTCTCGTATTTTGCTTCAAAGAATTATTAAGGATTGTGGAATACAAAGCTATTCGCCTTACAGGGTGATATTAAGATACAGTAAGACCTCGTTTAACGCTTATTCGATATAACGCGGTAAGGTCGAAGATTCAAAATAGCTCAAAATATATGTCGAATCAACTTATTGTGACATTTAAAAAGAAACTCGTTTAACGCTATTTCCTTTAGCGCTTAAACTCATTGGAACGTATTCCCCGCGTTAAACGGGGTCATACTGTACGTGTATATATTTTGATTTCTTACAAGACGACAAATAAATGATCCGAAAATTTAACTTTTTGTTAATTTATAGATAAAAAATACATTTTTAAAGCGATCCTAATCAATATTTATTTGATTACAACAAGAGAATTATGAAGTAAAAGTAAATCCTTAATACTAATAAGGGTATCCTTTATTCTTCAATGATTTTCTGTTCAATATAAAGTTTGCAAAATTTAGTTTACATAAAAACTAGCTTTAATGCTTGTATGTTTACCGTTATTTACTCGTGTTATTATGTATAAAGCACAACATAAAAATTGGAATTTATTTTATTTAAAATATTTCTTTGTATTGAGCTAACGAGACTTTAAAATAAAAACTTTTCAAAGCTTGTTCATTTTATTTACGTTTTAACCAATTTTAAGCCAAAAGTTATAAAACAAAGCGTACAATTTTGAACATAATACAATTTTTTTTGAATTAAAGGAAAAATTGCTTTTTAAAACATTTCTACATATAAAAATTAGGTAATTCAAAAGCCTCTTATATTAACATATCGACGTGCCTAATAAAAACCATCGTAATTAATAAAATTCTATTTTTGCGATGCAATGTTCAACATTTCTGTTATATCTTTAAAATTTTCTTAGAAAAGTCTGGGTCAGATGTAGACTACCAATAATTTTTACCAGATTATATAAGTAAGTTCTTACAATTACATGGAAATGAACCTTTTAATGGTTACTTATTGGAACCTAGAATTTATGAGTTATAGTTTTGTTGGACTCATCGATATAGCATCACGGAATACCAACTGATAGAAGTGCAACTCTACCGTTTTAACGTATACACATTTTTTTTTGGATACCCAAGATGGGTAATAAAGCGATTTTTCCAGGTACATCTTTGTTGTGAATGTCGTAATGTTTCAAAGATGCAAGGGACCTACAGTGTTACGTGGGTTCCGAACTACGATAATTTCTAGAAAAATCCTTCAAACAGTACCCATTCCAGGTGCTCACCCTTTGCAGAAGAAAAGAGGAGCGAAAAATTTTTTGGATGATTAGAATCATAGCGCTATAGCGCTATGAGTCGAACTTATTTATGTATTACATGGCTATTTTAAATTATGGTTTCATTTAAACATTTTTAAATTTAACTAATAAATGTTATATTATTTATACTTAAAATGAACCCAAGCAAACTAATACTAACTGATTTGGATGGATTTTTAATCACACGTAGAAGGCAGCACGTGGAAAATTATGGCAAAAGAACTAGATGCTGTAACTCAATAATTTTTGAGTTATGGTCATTCAAAATACTACCCCTGGTGAGGATATATCATTACAATGTAATCATCAAAGTACACTTTTTACTTTAAATTAGCTTGGCAATTTAAAAAAAGTATTATACGAATAAAATGTACAACTACCAATCTCATATTTTTTATTTGATTTATTGCACATTAATTTTATCGTTTGTGTATCATTTTTCAAAACAAATGTAGGTTAAAAATTGTTTAGCTCTTAGTTCTTTAAAACTAAATTTTTTTTAGCAGTTTTAATTAATTTTTTTATATGTATGGCTTTAATAATAGCGTTATAACAAACTTGAACTTTCGTCTAATTACACTGGCACACAAAAATAAAAAGTGGTAAGTACTTTTGACTAGACCCACCTAGGGTTATGTATGTCGATGCCCTGAATGCGAATTTGAGGTCGGTTTAGCCAATATACCTCTAAAATTTTGAGTAAATTGCAAAAAATTACTAAAAATTGCAGTTATGAAAATGAAGAAAATTCGATTAAACTAGATTAAATCTTCCTTATATGTATATTTTGATGAAATCAATCCAAATTCAGAATCTCTTAATTTCGATAATTCATATATTTAGCCAAAATCGTATAAAATAGTAAAAATGTAATAGAACATGGCAAAAAATATCACGAGTACACAAAAGAAAGTGTTCAGTACTTTTGACCAGACCCACCTAGAATTATGTATTTTGATGCGCTGAATCCAAATCCGAAGTCCATTTGGCCCGTACACCCCCAAAATTTTGAGTAAAATGCAAAAAACTGCTTCAATTGGCTAAAAATTACAGTTTTTTGCAATTTACTCAAAATTTTAGCCGTATATTGGGTAAACCGACTTCAAATTCGGATTCAGGGCATCGAAATATATAACCCTAGGTAGATCTGGTCAAAAGTACTGACCACTTTTTTATTTTTGTGTGCCAGTGTTATGAATAATAAAGTATTTATAGTGGAGTATGGTGGGACGAAAATCGCTTAAAATAGAAAATTTTTAGTAGAGGTTTCACACTTGGGGTGAGTATTTGTGATGATAAAACTAGAAAATCCTCAAAATTTCTATCTTCTAAAGTTGTCGGAATATAGTTTTAATCGCAAAAAAAAGATTTTTTAAACCTATTTTAATGTGTTTCTCTAGTTTTTATTTTTTTTGAACCCTTTAGACTGCAAATTAAAAAACCAAACTATAACCCTTTTTTTGTCAATGTTCAAGGAATCCTCACCTAAAATTTCGTGAGGTTATGTTTGGACAAAATTGATTTTAAAATAACTCACGCAAATGCAAACCGATTCCAATGAAATTTGGACTGAAAGTAGCTCTTATTACTTAAAAGTTACGATATAAATTTTAACTAAATACTATTCAAATTTGGTCTAATTTATTTACGAAGTTTTCGTATATATATCGAAAATGCTGTATAAGAAGAAACCGCTTAACCTTGAAATTTTTTATCAACGAATGAAGCTTTTAATTGGGCTTTTGGTCCCCTGATATAACGAAGTTTTAACTTGACAAAGTCTATAATTTTCTTAAAAATATACTGGTCGGTATGTTGATATAATTTACATAATGGTTTTATGCGACAATTTTTGATTTTATTATCCTTAATGAGAAACTCTATAACTTAACATCGTATCATATTTCTTGCAAAGCATGGCATCTTTGATCGACGTCTATTCTCAAGTACTCTATATGCTGGTTAGAACGTAATTGAACTGGACTATCGTAACATCTACCTGCTCAAATAAAATTCGGAGTTTTTAGATTATACGTGTTTCTATTGTATTATTATGTTTATTATTGCTTTTTATTGTTTTATGTATTTACATTTTAAAGCGATCCTAATCAATATTTATTTGATTACAACAAGAGAATTATGAAGTAAAAGTAAATCCTTAATACTAATAAGGGTATCCTTTATTCTTCAATGATTTTCTGTTTAATATAAAGTTTGCAAAATTTAGTTTACATATAAACTAGCTTTAATGCTTGTATGTTTACCGTTATTTACTCGTGTTATTATGTATAAAGCACAACATAAAAATTGGAATTTATTTTATTTAAAATATTTCTTTGTATTGAGCTAACAAGACTTTAAAATAAAAACTTTTCAAAGCTTGTTCATTTTATTTACGTTTTAACCAATTTTAAGCCAAAGTTATAAAACAAAGCGTACAATTTTGAACATAATACAATTTTTTTTGAATTAAAGGAAAAATTGTTTTTTAAAACATTTCTACATATAAAAATTAGGTAATTCAAAATCCTCTTATATTAACATATGGACGTGCCTAATAAAAACCATCGTAATTAATAAAATTCTATTTTTGCGATGCAATGTTCAACATTTCTGTTATATCTTTAAAAATTTTCTTAGAAAAGTCTGGGTCAGATGTAGACTACCAATAATTTTTACCAGATTATATAAGTAAGTAAGTTCTTATAATTAGATGGAAATGAACCTTTTAATGGTTACTTATTGGAACCTAGAATTTATGAGTTATAGTTTTTGTTGGACCCATCCATATAATATCACGGAATACCAACTGATAGAAGTGCAACTCTACGGTTTTAACGTATACACATTTTTTTTTAGATACCCAAGACGGGTAATAAAGCGATTTTTTCAGGTACATCTTTGTTGTGAATGTCGTAATGTTTCAAAGATGCAAGGGACCTACAGTGTTACGTGGGTTCCAAACTACGATAATTTCTAGAAAAATCCTTCAAACAGTACCCATTCCAGGTGCTCTCCCTTTGCAGAAAAAAAGAGGAGCGTAAATTTTTTTGGATGATTATAATCATAGCGCTATAGCGCTATGAGTCGAACTTATTTATGTATTACATGACAATTTTAAATTATGGTTTAATTTAAACATTTTTAAATTTAACTGATAAATGTTATATTATTTATACTTAAAATGAACCCACGCAAACTAATACTAACTGATTTGGATGGATTTTTAATCACACGTAGAAGGCAGCACGTGGAAAATTATGACAAAAGAACTAGATGCTATAACTCAATAACTTTTGAGTTATGGTCATTCAAAATACTACCCCTGGTGAGGATATATCATTACAATGTAATCATCAAAGTACACTTTTTACTTTAAATTAGCTTGGCAATTTAAAAAAAGTATTATACGAATAAAATGTACAACTACCAATCTCATATTTTTTATTTGATTTATTGCACATTCATTTTATCGTTTGTGTATCATATTTCAAAACAAATGTAGGTTAAAAATTGTTTAGCTTTGAGAAATACGAGATAGGTCAGTTCTTTAAAACTAAATTTTCTTTAGCAGTTTTAAATAATTTTTTTTATGTATGGCTTTAATAATATCGTTATAACAAACTTGAACTTTCGTCTAATTACACTGGCACACAAAAATAAAAAAGTGGTCAGTACTTTTGACCAGACCCACCTAGGGTTATGTATTTCGATGCTCTGAATGCGAATTTGAGGTCGGTTTAGCCAATATACCTCTAAAATTTTGAGTAAATTGCAAAAAATTACTAAAAATTGCAGTTATGAAAATGAAGAAAATTTGATTAAACTAGATCAAATCTTCCTTATATGTATATTTTAATGAAATGAATCCAAATTCAGAATCTCTTAATCGGAAGAGAATAGCGTCATCCATGATTTTAATGATGATCTTGAAGGCGAGAATGGCAAAATGACAGTCGCAAATAAAAGCGAATTATTCTTCTTTACTGACAGCGAAACTCAATGAATTTTTAATGGGAACATAGATTCCGATGCGAGCAGCTCCCAAAGTAGTAGCATAACCAGCACATCCAGCGGTACAAGAAAGCGCTCGAATCAAGAGATGCCAGCCGGGGACAAGAAAGATTTTTAATTTCCTTTACCCAAAAGTACAAGTAAAAAGCTACATTTTGATAAAAAAAAATTGCCATAGGTTAATCGGTCATCAAGCCACAGCCATTTGAATATTTACAAAAATTTCAGTAAAAATGGAATTTCAGAAAATATTTTCAATATTTTTAGTTAAAATCTTTATCGTAACTTTTAAGTAATAAGAGCTACCTTCAGTCCAAATTTCATTGAAATCGATTTGCATTTGCGTGCATTATTTTAAAACCAATTTTGTTCTTAAAAAACGTATATATACATCGATTGAAGAGGGAGGGACAAACATAACCTCACGAAATTTTAGGTGAGGATTCCTTGAACATTGACAAAAAAAGGGTACTAGTTTGCTTTCTTAATTCGCAGTCTAAGGAATTAAAAAAAAAATAAAAACTAGAGAAACACATTAAAATAGGGTTAAAAAACCTCTTTTTCGCGATTAAAACTATGTTCCGACAACTTTAGAAGGTAGAAATTTTGAGGATTTTCTAGTTTTATCATCACAAATACTCATCCAAAATTTGAAATCTCTACTCAAAATTATCTAACGAATCTGCCACCATACTCCACTATTAGTACACATTTTAAAATTGAAGTTTATGATACTTTAACTCAAAAACATGCCACATAAGGCCACTTGATGAGAAGTAGGTTGGTGTTCAGTTTAAAAAATTATAAGTGGGTTAAGTTCCAGTACTTATTCGTCATACACCCTGTATAACTAGTAAATATGAACTAATGGACGTTAAATACAATATTGCAAATCAGCTTTCATTTATTCAACAGGTTGTTTTAAAATTGAAAGTAAAAATAAATATTTACCCTATGAATAGTCCTTGGACTTAAATTAAGTTGTCCTGCAGGCAAAGGCTTTCGTCCTAGGCACGCCTCCGTTTGTGTTGCTTGAGTTTTCATCGACGCCGGCGTTCGTTTAAATTTTTCTACAAAGAAGCAAACGGATTAATAAATTTAAGAAAAACATCCCTGTCGGCGTTTTATGATAAAGAATTTAGAGAATTACTCTCCTCATTTTTAAAATCTAATTAGAAACGGTAAAGGGGAGAAAATGAAACGTTTTCCCTTAGGTATAAAAAAAGTTCGCGAAATGATTCGCTACGACTATTCAAAATTATTCTTTATTAAGTAAAGTAAATTAAATGGAGAACAAAAAAAATCAGAAAAGTTACAAAAGCTCTTTGATGCTTTTCCTTCGTCCTTTCCCTCCTTCGTTTTCATGTGTCCGAGGAGTTTGAGTTTTCATAAAGAAAAAGATTACAGAATTTCCTTTAAGCCAAGGCTTTGCCTTTTGGCTTCAGAGAACGATACGGAGTGCTTCTGGCTCATAAAATAGTAACGAGAAAATTTTCGGCAAAAATTCACGTCACATAAATCCGCACGCCTTTGTTTATAAATTATTTCTAAACGAAGATATTACTGAATATTGGAAAAGGACGACATTGACGCCGCTGAAATGCGATTAATTCTTTATAAGTACACTCTCTTGTTCATAAATATAAATAAAAAATATAATTTACTTTTTACAAAAAATCATTGTACTTTTAGATTGTAAATTGACCATGAGCGGTGCCGTTACCATTTAGACAGGTTATGCAACCGCCTAGGATACAAATCCTAAAAGAGCAATAAATTTCTAATTTAAATAGATTTCAAAAAGCTGATAAAAAATTTGTAAGATTGCGGACAAGAAAAATTAACGTTTGATTTTTGGATTTTACGTTAGGATAAAATTATTGCGGTTATGATTTAATTTTAATAGCTTTGTTTTATTATTTAAAAAAATTCCTAAGAAGTTGTTATCGTTAAGGCAAGAATAATCAGAAACAATGGTTAGAAAATCGGAAATTTACTCACGGTTCTCTAATTTTAAATTTAAACACTTTAAAAAATAATGTGAATATTGTAGATAGTGGTAAAAAGCTGATTATGCCATTTGAGCACAAAATTGCACATTTTTATTATCGGGAAAATAACGCGCCGCTACGCATCGCACTACATTTGCTCTCCTCGTTTGGAAATATGCCATTTTTCGCTCAAATCTACACATACCTCGCATTCACTTAATAGGTCTATATCGATTTATCTTCCTATAAACTCTAAAATTAAATTAAATTCTTAACATCCTACACCCACTTCTAAATATAGTATCGTTGTGATAACGGTATTATCAGGCAGTAGCTGTAATTGTAGAGAATACTACAGTTTGTAATAATTTTCATGAGTAATCGGGTATAAATGTTTAAAAATAATCAAACAAAGTTATTAAATAAAAAATTAATGCTGTAACCTTTTCCAAACATAAAATATAAAAGAGTAGTAAAATTTTTTGGTCGATTTTAGTAGCACGTTTCGGCAGTTTGAAAGATATGCCAATTAAAAGTTAATAATGGGAGGAATTCATTAGTGTTATTTTTTACTCTAATTGGGGATAGTTAATATAGTAAAAATTGAGTTTGAAATTAGGTACATGAATATATCCAATCGAACTAATTACACTAATTAATTTCTCTCATTATTAACATTGCATTGATACATACAGTAAAAGCTCTGTTAAGCGGACACTCACGGTCGTAACATTTTTGTTCCGTTATTACAGATGGCCGGGTATTGCATAGGAGTATATTTATATGCACAGTAAATAGAATTTTTAATATTTTTATTTAAGGAATTGTAATAGTTATACGTAAATATTAAAAAAAATAAATTTTAATATTCTAAAATGTAAAATAAAAAACAAGAGCAATGTTTGAGTGCTTTCTAAATGAACACAATCTATTCTAATTTATTAACATAATGGCCCATTTCTTTGCCATAAGAGATGACTTTGAAAGGGGCATTTTTAATTTTTGATATACTACCGAAACATACTCCCAAAATTGACGAAACAGTTTACTACTTTTTTATTGGACTTTTAATTTGGAGAATTTAAAAAAGGCAATTAATGTAGATCAGTGTTTCCCAAACTTAGGTTCGCTGCCTAGTGCCGTTTCGCAAAAAAATTGCCTGTCTTCAAAAAATATTAAATTGGGCGCGTTCGTCCAATTACAAAGTCCGAAATAATGTCAATTTATAAAATGTTGCTTTGTCATTCGTTGACAGACAGGTAATTTGTTGTTACTTATAAATCATATTTTCTCATGAGTATTACAGCTGGTTGTGAAAAAATTTGCCGAAAATACTGGTACCCCGTAGGAGAGAATTTGGGAAAGGCTGATGCAGACGGATTCGGTGAATAGAATGTGTGTACACATTTTCACAATAGTGGCACATTTCTCAGCGAGGAAAACGCGAAGCGGTACACCTTGTCTTGCTGAGAATAAAAATCTGCCTCTTTGCACTCAAATTGCACATTCGGCGTTTTCATATATTCTACAATAATCAATTTACTTTTAAAAAAGACCGTATTTTTATCATGAACCGACTATCTGATTCAGTGCTTTTAAACTTAAAAATAGATGAGACTGGGAAAAAATTTTAATCATACTTTGTCGTACGTGAGAAGACGATTGAACCTTTTTTGTAGAGTATATCGATTATAATTACTTTTTCTACCGATTCATAGATAGAAACAGTTTTTGAATGTTTAACTTTGAATATCTCTGTGAAACAAATAAGTTGTAAATACAAAGATATAATAGGATAAAAAGTTCAGTTTGTGACCATCTACCAATGAATGACCGTTACGATAAATAATGTTTATAACCACAAAACATTAATTTATATTCATGATATATTTATTTATGCAATCTTGTATGTATTCTTATTCATTTAAGTGGAAAAAATAAAAATAATAAAAAAGTGTATATTGCGGTTTGAAAGATTTAAATACAATGTTAAAGCTTTGAAGGACGCAATTTAAAAAGATGGGCATAACCTTCTAAGCGTCAACAAAATCTGTGATTTATAGAATACTAAAAGGAACTTTATTAAAACAACTACACGGTATATCTGTTTAAAATAAATACAAAACTTTATGGAATACTCGTTTTTAATAAGTAAATTAATTAATCAGTTATTCATTGGGCTATACCTCCGTCAATATTTATATGAAAAGGTCATTTACTGGACTTCTCATTTTATACTCTGTATAATTAATTTTACAAAGTTCTGACCAAATTGCGATATTTTTTTCATTAATCAATAAACAAAAATAGTATTTCATTTCAACTGTAACGGTTGTTTTGGGTTTATTAATTTGTTTAACAATTTTTTTATATCAAACTGGCTTTCGATGCAACAAATCGTTCATTTACTGAACATTGTTCCTAATCGATAAAGATTTTTCAAGGATTTCAAAATTTCATTTTAAAATCGAAGCAACTTATTTACTAAGAGGCGCACGTATAAACTTTTCCTAGCGCCCAAAATAAGCCGACACCGACAGTGACCCTCACCTAAAGCGAAAGAATGTTCAGTCGGTGATGGTTGCTGGGTGATCGGTGGAAACTCCCTGGAATTTCTAAACCCCAAAAGCGGAAGTAATCGTTCCTGACTCCTCGACATCCTGTTCGTGTAGCTCGAAGAAGAGCCCAAAGAAACGACGGCGTCGTCGAAAGATGTGAGAGTGTGAGACCTCGCAAAACTGACATGTTTAGGTCTGCAAATAAAGTGGGCATTTAATTAATTTGAAACGTTTCACGTTCGAAAAATTTACAAAACGTTCCCACAAACAGGGCTATATTTAATTTCAAAGTATTTTAGAGTCAATAAAATTTCATTCGCTTATGGTATTGATTCGAAAAACCAGATACGCAAACAAACGCTTTCTATTCTACAATTTTAGATTTAAATTAATTTCAATTAAATTAATTTCGTAGCAAACTTAATAAATAAATGCCCAAAAAATCTTATGGTTGGTGAATTTTTACCTAAGCCCTAAAGGACGCCCCGGGGACGAGTTAACTACCACAAAAACAATTCTTCTTACTTTCAAAGAACTTTGTCGCAGAATTACAACATGAAATTGACTTACAAACGTAAATTTACATATTACGGTCGTAAATTCATAACTAAATCTCTGCAATATGCATCTGTGTACAGCGTCTTACTAATTAACAAACGCAATTAGGAGACTCATTATTTCAACAATGCCCTTGACCTTTAATTTTTTTTTAGTTTATTAAGCTTCAAGTTCCTTCCTCTTTTATTAAATAAAATGTCGGCTAAACGTAAAAAAGAAATTAAAAAGACGAACGTGCCTTTTCTTCAATTCATTTTTCTCGAGAGCTTAATTGAAAAAATCTAAGGGGACAATACCTCGAAACAGGTGGCGGCGGAGGGGGAATGTTGGGAGTGACGTTGCAATGGTCCAAAACGGAACGTGGCCTTTCCAAGCGAATGGATTCGTCATCCGAAGGCATCCACGTATATCTTCTGGGGTCGACCCGTGGTTTTCTCCTGAAATATGAGCACTCCAGCTCCTCGTCGTAAGGATATATTTCAGGTGGCGGTGCACCCCAGGGATATCTGTAACGAAAACGCATCGAAAGGCATCGTTAGTTGTTAAAATTTATGGACAACTTTGCTTACCGCGCTCTCCGATGATAAGATGCATATTCGAATGGATATCTTTTGAGGAGATCCTGAAGGTTTTCGTCCGATGGTATTTTTTGCTTAACGCAAACTGTGAGGAGAGACGTACGGTTTGAACACGGAGAATTTTGATGATTTGATAAGCAGCTAAATAAACTACGACGGTCTGTTTCTAATGCTCCTAGTCCTCTATCTGATATACAGTATTGTTCACGGATATCTTGTTTGCTGTAAAGTGGAGTTCCTCGTCGACTTCTAGAATGGAAACGACCCATGTTTTCATCTTCTGATTCATAGCTCAACGCCGTATGCTGAATGTCAGCCTAGAAAGAAGGGACTTTGTTATTTTTTAAAGGACACGCTTTATCTGAGATGTTCCTGTTAAATGTTGAATTGGTGGTTGCTCGATGACCCACTTTGGAAAATTAGGTGCAGAGTATTGTATTTATCGCAGGCGAACGGTGGAAATTAAAAGACTTATGGAGTAAATTTCGATATTCCAGACAAGCTATCAATGTAAGTGTTCAGCACTTTGGGTAATTGTGTGCTGATAACTCTAATGCGTTTCCATTCTTTTTCGGTGTCGTTCAACGAAAATAGACAATTTGATTTTTGAGAACGCCAATGTTGAAAATTGCCATTACGAGTACGCTTCTTGTATTTCTTTGCTTATCAATTTATCGATTCGCATAAATATACGCAAAGAGTTAAAAAGTAGGTTTTAAATTATTAGAAGCCCTGGTGGTGAAAGATATGAACTTGTTCAGACATTTCGAATTTTGAACATATAATTAGAACACTCAACATTAACCCTTAGTTTAATTTATTTTTTAATTTTAATAATAATAAACAATGTTCTGAAGTGGAATAAAATAATTATAATAAATCGAAATCGCATCGTTTATTTAAATAAATACGTCAACAATCTAACAACTAAATATCTTTGATTAGGATAATACTCAGGAAGACGTACAGAAGTCAGGTATTAAAGTATTTTATATTTGAGGAATTTTTAATTGTAAATGCACGTGCTCGGAGAGCCATTTTTTTAAGATATATTTTAGCACATTTTTACTAATAAAAATACCCTTGAGCCCTAACTTAGGAAAAAAGAATAATGTGAGTTGCGTGACGTTTACGTAAAATTAGGTCATCGAAATGTATTTGTTAATACTTAGTTCGTTAAATAAGCTTAATTACGTTTTGTATATTTTCAGGAGACGCTGAGTGATTTTGCTTATTGTTAGTAAACAAATGGTCCGCTAACGTATCAAATATTCGGGTAGATATGAATAAGAGACATATTTTTTCTTCTTTGCGTTACATTAGCATGACATCAATTGAAGGCAATTTGCATCATTATTATCTATACGTATAGAGGAATGTATTTATACTTAAAATTTTTTCGATATTTACACTTCGACTTGCAAATAAAATAGCTCCCTTATTTTTCGTTCAATACGACCCAGATTTGGAATCCTAATTTTTTTCCCATAAAGCGCAATGTTGATTTTCGAGTAATTAAAAGTTGACGTTTTGGTTCATTTTTGCGAAACAAAATTGAACATTGACAAAATTGAAGCTTCATTATTCGTGAACAAATCATTAAAAATTTTACAGATTTGTAATTGGCAGACTCTTTTACTTTGGAGACATAAAGAACCATAGAAAACCTATTTGAAGTTTTCAAGACAATCGAAGTTTGAAACAGATTTCTTTTTTTTTGAAATTTTGACTTTGAAAATTTGTAGCCCGGTTACTTGTGTAGCTATTTTTAAAAATTAATCATATTTTAAAAGCTTTCATATCGGGGCAAAAGTTGAAAAAACCACTAGGGAATATAATTAAAACATGGAGAAAAACGTACTTCTTCCATAAAGTGAATATTTTAGATAAATTAATTTCAATTAAATTAATTTCGTAGCAAACTTAATAAATAAATGCCCAAAAATCTTATGGTTGGTGAATTTTTACCTAAGCCCTAAAGGACGCCCCGGGGACGAGTTAACTACCACAATAACAATTCTTCTTACTTTCAAAGAACTTTGTCGCAGAATTACAACATGAAATTGACTTACAAACGTAAATTTACATATTACGGTCGTAAATTCATAACTAAATCTCTGCAATATGCATCTGTGTACAGCGTCTTACTAATTAACAAACGCAATTAGGAGACTCATTATTTCAACAATGCCCTTGACCTTTAATTTTTTTTTAGTTTATTAAGCTTCAAGTTCCTTCCTCTTTTATTAAATAAAATGTCGGCTAAACGTAAAAAAGAAATTAAAAAGACGAACGTGCCTTTTCTTCAATTCATTTTTCTCGAGAGCTTAATTGAAAAAATTTAAGGGGGCAATACCTAGAAACAGGTGGCGGCGGAGGGGGAATGTTGGGAGTGACGTTGCAATGGTCCAAAACGGAACGTGGCCTTTCCAAGCGAATGGATTCGTCATCCGAAGGCATCCACGTATATCTTCTGGGGTCGACCCGTGGTTTTCTCCTGAAATATGAGCACTCCAGCTCCTCGTCGTAAGGATATATTTCAGGTGGCGGTGCACCCCAGGGATATCTGTAACGAAAACGCATCGAAAGGCATCGTTAGTTGTTAAAATTTATGGACAACTTTGCTTACCGCGCTCTCCGATGATAAGATGCATATTCGAATGGATATCTTTTGAGGAGATCCTGAAGGTTTTCGTCCGATGGTATTTTTTGCTTAACGCAAACTGTGAGGAGAGACGTACGGTTTGAACACGGAGAATTTTGATGATTTGATAAGCAGCTAAATAAACTACGACGGTCTGTTTCTAATGCTCCTAGTCCTCTATCTGATATACAGTATTGTTCACGGATATCTTGTTTGCTGTAAAGTGGAGTTCCTCGTCGACTTCTAGAATGGAAACGACCCATGTTTTCATCTTCTGATTCATAGCTCAACGCCGTATGCTGAATGTCAGCCTAGAAAGAAGGGACTTTGTTATTTTTTAAAGGACACGCTTTATCTGAGATGTTCCTGTTAAATGTTGAATTGGTGGTTGCTCGATGACCCACTTTGGAAAATTAGGTGCAGAGTATTGTATTTATCGCAGGCGAACGGTGGAAATTAAAAGACTTATGGAGTAAATTTCGATATTCCAGACAAGCTATCAATGTAAGTGTTCAGCACTTTGGGTAATTGTGTGCTGATAACTCTAATGCGTTTCCATTCTTTTTCGGTGTCATTCAACGAAAATAGACAATTTGATTTTTGAGAACGCCAATGTTGAAAATTGCCATTACGAGTACGCTTCTTGTATTTCTTTGCTTATCAATTTATCGATTCGCATAAATATACGCAAAGAGTTAAAAAGTAGGTTTTAAATTATTAGAAGCCCTGGTGGTGAAAGATATGAACTTATTCAGACATTTCGAATTTTGAACATATAATTAGAACACTCAACATTAACCCTTAGTTTAATTTATTTTTTAATTTTAATAATAATAAACAATGTTCTGAAGTGGAATAAAATAATTATAATAAATGGAAATCGCATCGTTTATTTAAATAAATACGTCAACAATCTAACAACTAAATATCTTTGATTAGGATAATACTCAGGAAGACGTACAGAAGTCAGGTATTAAAGTATTTTATATTTGAGGAATTTTTAATTGTAAATGCACGTGCTCGGAGAGCCATTTTGTTAAGATATATTTTAGCACATTTTTACTAATAAAAATACCCTTGAGCCCTAACTTAGGAAAAAAGAATGATGTGAGTTGCGTGACGTTTACGTAAAATTAGGTCATCGAAATGTATTTGTTAATACTTAGTTCGTTAAATAAGCTTAATTACGTTTTGTATAATTTCAGGAGACGCTGAGTGATTTTGCTTATTGTTAGTAAACAAATGGTCCGCTAACGTATCAAATATTCGGGTAGATATGAATAAGAGACATATTTTTTCTTCTTTGCGTTACATTAGCATGACATCAATTGAAGGCAATTTGCATCATTATTATCTATACGTATAGAGGAATGTATTTATACTTAAAATTTTTTCGATATTTACACTTCGACTTGCAAATAAAATAGCTCACTTATTTTTCGTTCAATACGACCCAGATTTGGAATTCTAATTTTTTTCCCATAAAGCGGAATGTTGATTTTCGAGTAATTAAAAGTTGACGTTTTGGTTCATTTTTGCGAAACAAAATTGAACATTGACAAAATTGAAGCTTCATTATTCGTGTACAAATCATTAAAAATTTTACAGATTTGTAATTGGCAGACTCTTTTACTTTGGAGACATAAAGAACCATAGAAAACCTATTTGAAGTTTTCAAGACAATCGAAGTTTGAAACAGATTTATTTTTTTTTGAAATTTTGACTTTGAAAATTTGTAGCCCGGTTACTTGTGTAGCTATTTTTAAAAATTAATCATATTTTAAAAGCTTTCATATCGGGGCAAAAGACTAGTTGAAAAAACCACTAGGGAATATAATTAAAACATGGAGAAAAACGTACTTCTTCCATAAAGTGAATATTTTAGATAAATTTTTACTAAAAAATTAAACATGCACCGAGATGCAGCAAAATTTGTTCTTCTTTTGATGATCGAACAACAAACAGAAAATTAAATGAACGTTTGTTCGCAACTCTTTGAGTAAGCCAAAGACGATAAAATATTCATGCAAAGGATTAGAACGGAAGACAAAAACTGTGTTTACGGCTACGATATTGAGACAAAAGTTCAATCATCACAATGCATTGGTAAAGGATTCTCATGTCCTAAGAAAGCGTGTCAGTCTCGATCCAATGTCAAAGTGATGCTCACTGTTTTTTTTTCTACCTTAATGAAATTGTGCATTTTGAATTCTTGCCTCAAGGTGAAACAGTGAACCATGTGTCCTATCAAAGGGTTTTTTGCAATTTTTACGTATAAAAAAAGATCAGAGTTGTGGCGGGACATTTCATGATTCTTGCACCATGACAATGCGCCCACACACACTGTTTTGCCAATTGGTCAGTTTCATGCCAAAAGATAGGTGACTGTTTTTCCGTAGCCTCTTTACTTGCCACACCTGGCTTCTGGCATTTTTTCTTATTTACGATATTGAAATCAGTGCTGAAAGCACGCCATTTTCGGAGTTTAGATAACATCAAACCAAAGGAGACGGCCCATATGTGGCAAAAATCCCCGGACGTGCACCGAAATTTGATTGCAGATTATGATAGTACACAGTTCACTGAGTTTCACCATGCTTGAAAAAAAATTCTAGTGTTACGGGAACATGGTCAAAATCACATTAGAAGTTTTGTCGATGTCGATCTTAAATCTGCATTTTTCAATAGGAATACTGTTTCATACTCATAATAAAACAATATTGAGAAGATATTATGCAAAATGTCCGAAAAAACATACATTTGTTCAAGAAAAGTTTAAGTACAGTCGAACCTCCATAAGTCGAACCTCTATAAGCCAAATTTTTAATAACTCGAATTATTTTTAGCTACCCTTCAACTTCGACTTATCGAAGTTCAACTGTATATAAGAAAAGTTGCTACAATTTTTCTGCTTCGCTGACTTTGCCACCACTGGGCCAGCAGCGCTTACATGCATATCACTGTTTTTCCGCAACTCTTATAGATTAAATTTGGACTTTGCAATTTTTCCACATTTCACTTCTAACAACATTTTGATCATGTTCCCGTTGTGGCAAAATTTTTTGCGACCCCTGGTTGCACTCGTCTTTCAACGTACTACAATAATCTGCAATCAAATTTCGGTGCACATCCGGGGATTTGTTGCCACATATGGGCCGTCTCCTTTGTCACAAACTTTAAAAACTATCCCAAATGAGGCTATCCAAAACTGCTTTGCAAAATGGAAACACCACTGAGAAAAGTGTGTTAATAGGGGAATACTTTAAAGGAGACAAGGACCAGTAATTCGTAAAATCTTATATATAAAAATGAATTGGCGTGTGTTAGTCTCACTAAAACTCGAGAACGGCTGGACCGATTTGGCCAATTTTGGTTTTGAAATATTTGTAGAAGTTCAAGGAAACTATAGGTGCGAAAATATGAAGAAATTTCAAGAAAAATAGTAAAAACAACAATTTTATTTTCCCATACAAACTGATCGTAATGTAAGAATGTTTTTTTATCAGTCACGTTTTATTACCAATTAAGATCCTAAGAAAATAAAATAAAGCCGGATGTTGTCACAACTGAACTGCTTACATAGAAGATTTGGAGTATTTTAAATTAGGCAATACCCGTGCGAAGCCGGGCGATTCAGCTAGTTAATAATAAAGTTTAAAAGAAATAAAGTTTGTTTATATGTTGTTGATATGGCCTAAACTAAACTTTTAGAAAAATTAAAATAAGATATGCTATTTAAAATAGGCGGAAAGCATTTCTTTCCTTTTTTTTCGAATAGCCTCTATGTGGCCAATTAAAAAAAGTCTGTTAAAATAATGGTAGGAAAAATTTTGTATCCTTAGCTGGCCCATAAGACCTTTAGGTACTGCAGTTAGTATTCACGTAAGTGTTAATTATATTTGTTATAAAGAAAAAATAATTAGAGATGTTTTAGAAAATCATGTAAAGATTTCTCAACCTACACATACATATATACAATTTCCAATAAACGTCTGATAAATAATTACTTATACATATTTATTTTTAGTGATATTGTAATTAATTTGAATTATCATTGCATAATGCGTGGTACAAAAAGGTATAAATGAACCAGCATGCCAAACAAAAAAATTTGATGTTTATTGTATTTTTTGTGAATGACAAAAAGTAAGCTATATGAATCAAAATCAATTCTATCCATCAGCTAATGATACAAATATTTAAACACAAAAAATCGAACATCTTGATGTTGGCAAGTTTATACTATCTAAATCTGTTTTAATATACATTACCGTTAAAAGACCCTAAAATTTTCATGAATTAGAAAAACTATTATTAGAAATTTCTATTATTAAAAATTAGATGAAGTAAAAGTTGTTAAATTTTATGTAATGGCAAAAATTGTAGTACATTTTCCTTTATAATATTTTTTTTTCTGCCGAGAAAAAAGCAAAATATTAAATTTCAGGTAAAGTATAAAAAGGCTTACGCCGTCCCTGGTTATTAAATTGAATTTTATGTATTAGTAATAGTAATTTACGTTTTCGTAAATAACAATCTGCCTTTATTGACAAACAACTTCCCTACTTTTATTTTGTATTTACGTTCATTAATTATATAGAAAATTGTAACAAAGCAAATTCATTAAAGTTTTATTCAGAGATTTTATGCACAATTACATCCCCAAATATTGCGTATAATGAAATGGTTGGCGTTTTCTTTTTCATTAAAAGAAAATAATAATAAAGCACAAACACTTAGAGATCTCATTTACCAATTTACGAGTCTTTTGTAACACTAATTAAGTTTATTTCGACGTTAAAACTAATCATAGAGGTTTACTGCATTTTTTCTTTGTCGGGTTCCAAAGTTGGAAGATTAAATTTGTTTTTCTCCGATTTAAATTTTAAATACGCACAAATCGTTAAAACAATCTACACTGTTAAAAATTTTTATTGTAATTTTACAAAACATTTTTAGAAAATTACATTTGCATTAAAAATTTTTTAACAGTGTAGCTACTTGTTACAAGAATTCATTACTCCGTTATAAAATACTTTAGAAAAATTCGACGCTTTAGGCAGATAACAGAAAAACCAAAAGTAATTTTCATTGCTTTTTAGAGAGCTTTTTAAGCCAAAAAAGATTTTATATATTTCTCATAAAAGATCTAAGAGTTATTTAAAAAAGTATTTAACTCAAAGTGGTTTTGAGGCTAGTAAATTATTTAGGGTAAAGTTTCAAGAAGCTTTTGGCTTTACTGTATCGATCTGAAGGCATTAAAACCACTGCCAGGACTATGAAATTATCCTTGTATTCATTTAGAGCTTATTCCTTATCTCTTTCCTTACAGATTTTTCGATGCGAAACGTTTGATGTGCCTTAAAACGCGCTTTAAACTTTAAAGTTCCCCAATCGTTTCCCATAAGCTGCGCGATGAAAAATAGTTTAATTTTTTCCTTCTTCAAAATTGTATACTGCTACAAAAGGATTGTAAATGTCTTTTCTACACGTGTTTTGTCACGGAGCAGAAGTAATCGCTTGGGATTTGCGGAAAAGTGTCACATGTTTTCTCGCCTGTATGTTTGTTTCGGTTTTGTTCACTAAAAAACCTTTAGAATTTTAAACACGTTTCAAAAAATTTTCTCTTCACTTTTTTTCTGTACTAAATCAAATTTTTCGAAATTATCTTATAGGAATGTGCTTCTTGCAACGTAAAAGCTCAAAGCAGAGTAATCGCCGCTAAATGCTCGGAAGTGTTAGAAGAACCTTGCCGAAAGAATTTATAAAAGCTTTTCCTTGTGTAAAACGCGAACGAGAGCAATACAACAGAACAAACATCGAAATTCAAGTTAAATCTTCCGCACACAGTAACCGAAAAGTAAATATTTCCAAAGTCGCAATTAATTCCATCTAAAAAACAACCAGCACACACATTACGCCGTCGAATCGTTTTAGAAGAACCTAAAAAAACAATCCGATAGATCTGTAAACACTTTCACAATTATCTAATGAAAAAAAAAAGTCAACTTACTTGGGTGGAAACGTCGTAGTGGTTAAGCACGACCCTCGAATTCCCAAGATATCCTGAAAAAAAGAACATGACATTAGAAAATTGTCCAATCTGTTCTAGAAAAGTGAAAAGGGTGAGCGCTGTTCGCATTCGAAAGTTGAAAATTTTAAAATTGAATTTCGGGTGTAACAAGCAATAAAACATTTTAAGCTCCCCCTTGTTAATTCCTGCTTATAGAGGTCGCCTAATCCTTAGCAATTTTCTAAAATAGATATCGATTTTGGAAGGACACGCGGTCGAAGCACAATCGCTTTAATATTTCTTTTTTGCAAAACGTTAAACCTTATCGCTATTGTATTTCTTTTTACACGACGTTGCCTTTTGATTGAATTTTCAACCCCCATGTCTTCCTCCCGCATTTTGATACGATAAAAAATACATACAAGCTTCATTAGGACTAGAATAGGCAGCGCAAGAAATTTGACAAGTTAATCTCTAGTTTTTGTTCTCCATTTAAAAAAAAATTGATGCTTAAATATTTTTTTGAAGTTAAATTAGCGGATATTTGACTTGAATATTTAAAGACGAAATTTTTTAATTAAATGTTGGCGTTTTATATTTGCGGGGAAGAAATGTTTTGGTTAATGAACTGAGCGATTTTGATTTATAATTTATTATTCTGCAATATATTGAAAGTTTAATATTAAGCCAAAGTATTCGCTTTATTTTATCTTATAACTACGAGTTTCGAAAGTAACAAAGTTTAATAGCTAAGAAGATTGAGACGCACATAAAATTTTGGTCAATTAACTCATGTGAAGGGTTGCTTGTTGCTTAATATTGCCGAGGATAGAAGAAGATAATAAAATTACATGTTTAGGAAAAAGCTTTATCAATATTAGGATAAGTTAAAAAAATGTAGCGTTTTCTGTTTGACAAAGCGCTTTTGTCTACAAATTTTACGAAATCATTTAACAGTTAAAAGTAAGGAAAACAATAAAAATGAGGACTGCTGCTACTTCCTAACTAACCCCGTTTGAAAAGTGCCAACATTCCTAAAACGTGTTTGTTTTATAAATGTAGTTGTGGGTAGACTACACAACTTAAAAAGACTTTAAATGATATATTTTTAGGACTGTAGCATCCTCAATATGTATTGTAGAAATGGCTATTGCATAAACTGTAATATAGTTTCTATCTAACATTTATACTTAATGGAGCAAAAGAAATAATTATTGATTGACATGATTGCTTAACTTGTCAGTAGAAAGCAAATAAAAAATAATTTGTGGCGCGCACAGCTAACTAAAATTCGACAGTACGGAACTTCATAGGTCAAAAAGTAACATTGTGAATCATGCTTAAAACCGAGTGTGCACAGTCGAGCTCAAAGTGGGGGTGCCAATCAGACGAGGGTGCCCACATGGAGATCGTCAACAACGAGGCACTAAAAAAGAGGACTTTATTGGTGCCTCGTTAGTGACGACCTCCTAAAAGAACTACAAAAAAGTGGCGCATATTTTCAAAAATGTTTAATGGCGTCGTGCACAACTTAATGCAGGACGCCGTTAGAACCGTCGAAAAATGGTGCTTAAAAGTGGGACTAACGGTTAATCTCACTAAGACTCACTATATAGCCTTCACTAACAAGAAAATCTTGATACAAGAAACTTAGTAATGTGGGGGCAGACAATAACGAGAGTAGAACAGGTTCAATATTTAGGAGTCATACTCGACACCAAATTAACTTTCTATCCCCATGTTGAATACATAACAAACAAAGATACAAAAGCCCTATGAGCAGGTAGACGTATGTTTGGACAGAATTGAGGATTAAAACCTCCAATAGTACACTGGCTGTGCACTAAGGTGGTCATTCCACTTGTAACCTACGCATCATTAATATGGTAGTACAAAGCCGACAAAACGGCAATAAGACTTAAACTGCGCAAACTGCAAAGTCTTGCATGCCTAGGTATAACGAGGGCTATGTTAACAACCCCCACTGCGGCCTTAGAAACGCTACTTGACCTTCCACCACTTCAGTTAGTGGTGTAGCATGAGGCCATGATGGCGAACCCAGGATCAGACAAAACGGAAACGGAGAAGTAAGCTGGAGAAAAGGATTTCATACAGAAATCTTCTCAAAAATACAAGAAAACCACATATTACAAATGTGGTCCGATAAAACTCCAAAGGAATATCACTTCAACAAAGTTTTCAAAGTGAAAATCTCAGATAAAGAGAGAAGTGATATAGAGGCAAACCGTTTTGGAGCAATATGGTATACAGACGGCTCTAAAATTAGCAATCATACTGGAGAGGGAGCATACGAAGAACGCACAGGGAAAGAAATTATCATGAACCTGGACCAAATTGCAACCGTTTTCCAATCAAAGATGATTTCTATTTCCACATGCGCTCAAAACATGGTGGAAAGAAAATACATGGGTAAGAATATCCTCATCAGAACTGATAGTCAGTCAGCACTCAAAGCCCTGATGTCACTAAAAATACAATCCAGAACAACCGCAGGATGATTAAACACCTTGAACGAACTGATTGTACACAACAAGGTTACCTTGTGGATGCCGGGACATCAAGTTATAGCGGAAAATGAGAAAGCAGACTCACTAAGAAGAAGAGGAGCTAGACTCGTAAGGATAGGTCCGGAGCCGTCCTGCTACATTTCATATGCCGGTGCGAGAGGTTATATTAAGGACCTACTCAGAGACGCACACTACTTACACTGGATATCAGTGCCTGAACTAAGACATTCGAATTTATTCATTGCAAAACCAGACAATAAATACACTTCTCAAATCCTGCAATTATGGAGGAAGAACTTACAACTTGTGGGACTACTAACAGGACAATGCAAGCTGAGAAAACATCTCAATAGTTGTGGACAATCCCATGTGTAGATGGTGCGACATGGAGGAAGAAACTACAGTACACATTATCTGCCACTGCGAAATAATGGTAGAGACAAGAATCAGGAGACCTGGCGTCTCATGCGTAAAGACACAAGAACTCCAGTGAATGCTCCCGAAAGATATCCTGGACTTTTTTAGGGATACAGGATTCTTTGAAAAGGAGGGCACAATAGGTCATTTTTTGGCCGCGGTACTGTGGGCTAGGGTATATACCAAGTACCAAGAAATAATAATAATACACAAACGCAAGGTAAGCTACATAACACGTCATTATATTCAATTTAGTAACAACAAAGAAGTAAAAGTTCCAAATCGCGTACATACATAAGTACACGTAACAGTTTCTTTTAATAAAATATTTATACATTCGTCAATGACATATCCATATCATGGAAGAGCGTCGGTACTAAATCGGCGCGTTTGCGTTTGTGTAGGGATGGGTATAGCTTCCAGGAAAAACGTGAAGGGACTGTTTGTTTACATTGGAAAAAAGCACGTGCAATACAGGATTAAACGATACAATTGTCCTATTGTTTTTGACTGTAAAAAAAAAGATGCTATATGTAGCTTCCATTGAATAATGAGAAATAATAAGATTGTCTTACTTGTATTGTTTTAATTTTGTTATGCAATAAGTAAATTTTACAAGCAATTGTTTCTTTAAATTGAAATAATTTATATAAATCGATTTTTTAAGCTTGTTTAGTATGAAATAAGCATAAAATTATGTATAGAAAATATGGACATATAAAAGGAGGCAACATGTATTTTAATTTAGTTTAGTAACAATGTTTAAAATAATATCATTGTTGGTATTGGTTTTGGTCCAACTCAGTTTAGCAGAAAACTGTACCCGCTGCCGACGTGGAAAATTAATATTTCCTCATGATCCACCTTATAAAATCCCGCGTCTTTCCAATAAATGTATTGACGTTCCTGCACATTTGAACGATAAAGCTGTTGAAATATTGGTTCGATATGGTTGTGTAAGATTATGGGAACACATGTCTTGCCGCGGACGGACAGAAAACTTTAACAGGGGTCATCATAAAATTCGAGTACTAGCAGGAAAAGTATCAGCTATAAGTCGTTGTAGCTACAAACCATGAAAATTGAAAAAAAAATTGATTGTAAATGAATCCTATACTAAATATGTAAGTAAATAAACTATTGATTTCTTACATGAAATCTTGAAGTGCAGTTTCATTTAATTTTTACATGGGGATAGTTTATGTGCCGGAGCGTGACATAGGCTACTTTTTATCCCGGAAAAATACACTATTCCTGTGGGATTTAAAATTAGCCTATGGGAGTAAAACCTTGGGAAAATGATAGTTTTTATACAAGTAAAAAATTTTAAAATGATTATTTTGTTTAACTGTTGTGATATACATTTAAAGTAACTCAACAGAATATATTTTAACAGTTGTTCATGACTATTAATATAATTAGTTTTTATTGACTTATGCTTTTTTTCAAATGACCAATCAAATTGTACTTTTGTATAAATAGCCATAAAACACTTCCTTATTTTGAACAAATAGGTAGTAATAATTGACTTATTTATACCTACCATTATAGTGTCACTTTGTGGTTATCTACATTTGATTCAAACTTAAATACTTATTAAAGGAAATTTTAGATATAATAACAAAAAGATTGAAGATTGTAAATCAAAAATAAAATTTTATAAGTTAGGATGGTTTTCGGTGGACACGTCGATATAAATGATGATTTTGTTAAGATTCGTGATATTTTAAAATTGGCTCCATATTAATTGATTTTTATGGTGGTAGTACTGAATGAAATCTGTTGGAGAAGAATTGTCAGTTGCATCTAAAATAGGCATGGTCAATATCATAATTTAAAAAAAAACCGTTTTAGATCACTTACTGTGTTTATACAAAATGCAACAAGCCATACAAGTAAAAACAGAATATAAGCGTAAAATCACAAGTGCAACGATGGAAATCAAACCACAAAGAGCAAAAACTTTTAAACACGTTCACGAGTTGACCTAGACATTTGACATCGACAATTACTAGATTCTTACAATTTAACCACATGCCAACTATGGAATAGTCTTAAAACAGTGGCGCCAAATTTAAAAAGTCCACAATCTTAATAAATCACTCTGTGCATATGAAAATAAGAAATGTTTAATTAAAAAAAAATTAAATAGGTACATTATTAAAATAAACAAAAGGAATGGCAATTGTAGGGTTACCGTATCTCCGCTTTGTATGTAACCTTGTTTGAAAATTAACCCGTCTAATTAAATTTTAAGATTTAAACAAAGGTTAGTCTATGAGAAGTCTACAAATTTGGATTGTGGCACTTTCTAACATCAATATAAAAAACTGTTAAAACATTTTTTCTTAATTTATCAAGAAATTGACTAATTATAAATGTTTGTATGTTAAATTGTCTCTAAAAACTATTGTATATTGTACGAATTTGTGCTGAAATTGATATAATTTCAATTCTGATACTTTTCTATAGTTTACGATAATGATGGTCTTTTTTTTCAAAATAAGTACAAATTTTTTAATTTAAAAATGTTATATTTTGGATCAAAAATTAACGAATGAGCGATAGATAAATCGCTAATTATTTTTCCTTAACTATTTTCTAATGAAAAGTTAGTATCACAATGACCCATATCTAAATCAATTAATTAAGAGAGTAGCGTGGCGCAAAAGTTGAGTGCGTGGACCAATGCGCTAAGCGACCTGGGTTCAATCCCACGCTAAAACCATCTTAAAATTATACGCCTCTCTTCCCTTGCAAGACATTGGGCAACCAGCAAGGGTAAAACTGCCCCAGGAAAATATCCCCAATAACACCCCTTGTGTCTTTGACATACACAACAAAAGGCACAAGCGGGGAAATAGCCTACGCCCGGATTCGGGCACGGCACTTTAAGAAGAAGAAATCAATTAATATTTTGAACCGATAAACAAAGTAGAATTATATAATTAAAAGTTAACATTATTTAGGGTTGAATTATCAACTCACCTCCTTTTATAGTAACGGTCACAAAATGTAACATTATTAAAAAAATAAAAAAATTTGATTATTTTTTACTAATACGTAAAACTATTACCTAACTTTTCTTACTTTGAATGTATTTAGACAATAATATATCGAGTACAACTTTATTTTTTCATATTCACTTAAATAAATTGCAATAGTGTGCGATTCAACTCAATTGATTCGATTTCGTGCTTCCTTTTCCTATCCCTTATACTCTTTAGAAAAATCTTTAATAAAACAAGCATTGAACTTTATTGGAAAAATGTAACAGCAGCCTTAAATATTTTAAGACTTCCAATAGTGTACGATTGAATTCTTAAACATCTTAAAAATTTTATTTGTAGCTATCTACTTCCGAATCTAGTTCTATTAGTTTAAATAAAACATATTACACTTATATTATCTATGTTTAATTGAAATGTAATGAAATACACAACGTACAATAATACTATAAAAAATAAATTTTTGAATAAATATATATTTATCTTTTTGAAATTTATAATTATTAACTAGTACCTCAATTTAAAAATTTTAACAATAGAAAATTTTTCAACTTACTGATTTTATATTAAAAAAAAGGTAGGCTTTCTTTTACTTATTGTGTATAGATTTTATGTTCAAAAAATGAATTTACCATAGCAATGAGTGGAAGGGAGCGAAAAGATACGACAATCTCATCAGTGCAAGCGAGAGGAAACGATTAAAATTATTTAATTGCTTTTTTGTCTAATTGATTGTCCTAAATTATTGTGAATTTTGCTTAAAACCGAGTGTGCACATTCGAGCTCAAAGTGGGACATTCCGATCTCGGGAAAATAAAACGCGCCGCTCCGCGTCGCGCTTTATTTCTTTCCCTCGCTCGGAAATGTGCCACTTTTTGCTCGAATGCGCACATCCACGCATTCATTCGATTTGCCAATATTATTATTTTGTTCTTCAATTAAAAAAATTAAAAGCCGAATAAATTAGATCTATTTTTTGTTTAAAAAAGTTAGGTTTTTTATTTCTTTTTATAAGTCATCATGGTGCTCGTCCGCACGTCTATTTGTAGCGAGCTTGACAAAAATATTTTCAGGTGTACTTTCAAATGTTTATTAATTCGCATTTTTGATTAATTATAATTGTATATGTATCAAATTTTCTGAAGTGGGCCACTAAAAATCAACTAGTTGATTTTTATATCATCTTTTGCAGATTGTTGAAGGTTTATATGTCAAAATTAATGTCTCCAAATATTTTTGGATAATTTTAATTTTTGTAAAAATTATAAACAAATTAGTTTTAAGGTACATTTTGTATACACTGTTGTAATTAGACTTCATTTATGGATTAATTCAATTTTTAAATAAAAAAAAATTTATATTACATAGGGGGTGCAAAAAATTTTAGAATGGTGGCGTACGTTAAAAAAAAGGTTGTGAAATAAGAGTCAAAATTCGAAAAAAGTTAAAGTACAAAATTAGAAATGTGGTTTTTGGTAAAATTACCCTACTGTAATTTTTAATTGAAAGAAAAGCAAGAAGTGGTACATTTAGTTCAGTTTGATTTAATTAATATTATTTGTAAGAGAGAAGAATAAGATAGGCAAATTCAATTATTAAGTAGTATGTGCACTTTCAAGCGAAAACTTTTTCCAAATAGAAAATCTGGATTTGAAGGATTTCTTATTAATATAGTCGAATCCAATAAACACGAAGATGTGCACATTCGAGCGAAAAGTGGCACATTTCCGAGCGAGGAAATCAAATGAAGCGCGACGCGGAGCGGCGCGCTTTATTTTCCCGAGATCAGAATGTGCCACTTTGAGCTCGAATGTGCACACTCCGCTTTTCGACACGAATAACAATGATTAATTTACTTTAAAAAAATTCAAGTAATATTAAAACCGTAGTTGCGCTCTTAAAATGTGTCTTTTGGGCTTCGCTTATTTTTCATAATTTGTTCCTTTTTTTGCCATGAAATTAATTTGTATTTAAATAAGGAGGCTACAATGAAATTTTTGTTAGGATTTCTTAATATTCGGTATCGTAATTGACAATTTTCTGAAAACGGGACTTTTTGGCGTCCCTAGTGATTGTTTGGGGATGAGACAAATGATCTGGAAACGGAACAATCCCATTCAAAACAGGAAGTATGGTCACAATATTTAAAATTAATTTTTTTCTATACATTTAATTAACCGAATTTTCGATTATCCGAATGGGCTGCAACAATAGTTAGTCCGGATAACCGAGTTTCCATTGTATTGAAAAAACCAGATATTTAACATCTTCACATAGGTAAAATGAAAAAAATTGCCTTATTTGTTAAATTTAAAGTAGAAACAATCGAAATTGCCAATAGGTGTTCCTTTAAGATTGCGGACATTTTGAATTACGCGCCAGTTTTTAGGGTACTTGAACGTGTTTAATTTGTAAGAATGAGGTAATTTTTGCCGTCAAATGTTTAGGTCTAGTAATAATATGTATTTGAATAATCTGAATCCCAGAGTAATGTTAAAGGATGTCTTTTATTCGAACAGTTTATATCTGTAATCCGCACTATCAGCGTTATACACCTTCGTGTGTATCTAAACGTTATACGGATTTGCTAGAACGGATGTATTCATATAATTTGTAACTTTCAATCAGTTGATCTTGTAAATAATGGTTGTTGAACAAAAGTCTAACATTTTACGTCACTTTTAATAATAACTATATGGCATGAATTTAATTAATCGACTAATATAAACAAGGGCAAAAGTCAGAATTTGAATAACATTTATAAGTTAAGATAGTTTAACAATTAAGTAATTTGTTTGCAATTTATTAACTTTAGTGGTAGTTCACCTTTTCTAAGTAAAGAAAACAATTAAATAACAGATATTGTTATGCAAATCTTCATTATTTTTAAAGTAAATATTTTAAGGTGCATATATCTAGGTAAAGGCGTACCAGTTTTATCTAAATTTCCGCCGCCAAACTAATTTTGAGTACGATGGAATCTAATATAGGTATGTCCTAAATAGTTTCAGTGACGCTGAAGAAGTATCTCAAAATTGTTATTCTCGATCTTTAGAGAAAGCTTCATAATTCGATTCTAAAGCTGGAACATTTACGCTAGGTCATGGGGCTACTTCACTAAAAGTTATGTTCTTTTAATGTTAAAAATGTCACATTTTCCATTAAAAGATTCAATTTTTGATTGCATCTTTTGATAAATTAATAATTTAAAACATACATATTTGAATTTAGATTCTTATATATTTTCCAATTAACACAAATTAATAATTAAACTACAATATTATTAAGTTATTATTTTTAGTTCTTTAGAGGGCCGGCAACCATATAGTTGATATAATCTTATTGTTGTTTCCTATCTTCTATAGCGCCTTTACTACAATTCTTAAATCTACTATAATTTTGTATACACCATATTTTTAGACTCAGTCAATAAAAAAGTAATTTTAAAAAAACCTTAAAAATATTTATATTGTCCCACGAAATTATTCGCTATTGATAAACTAGGGATCATTTGAATTTAGGGCTACTACAGTATAAAACATCAATTATTTCAACAACATCCGAAAGGTGTATAACCTTGATTGTGAACTATGTTATTTGATATTCTGTATTTATGCAGTTTGTATGGCAGTAAAGTTGTTTGATTTTCCGGGGCACTCCCGGAAAATGTTTCAGAATTAACAATTCGTTTATTAACGAATACATATATGACTCTATTATGTTTAATAGTTCGTCGAACAATCCCTTGCTCATTTTAAAACCCCAAAACAATTTTCAGGTAACTATGCACATAAATTAAAAAATATTTATTAAATTGGCCCTTCAAAAATCTTCGATTAGTTAATAGATGCATCCATAACTTTTTTTGACTTTCTTATGATTTAAAAGTAATATTAACTCTTTTTGTGGTCCCATTTTCACCAACACAGCAAAAGTTATCGCTTATGACTATTATTAAAAAAATATTTTTTAGATCATTTGACCGCTCGTGCGCTCACTTAACTTTGAAGCGTAGCTATCTCACCGCACCAGCTAAACTTGCGGCCGGTTTAAACCGCCCGTGCGTTTGAGGTATTCATCTCAAAAAGAAAAAAATAACAATTTAATAACATTATTATTTAATACTGTGATCTTTACAAATAATTGTAATAAAGAAGAAAGTTTTACTTCAAATATGGCTTAAATAAATAATTTTTATCATAACATTTAATTAAAAAACATATCTGTCAACGTAGAAGTGTACCCTTAGTTATTAAGGGAGTGTACCCGGTTATAAGACGGGTTTTGTTTATGAGCCAAAATTTTTTACTGGTTAAATAAAGTCAAGTGTTCTATTCATTGTTGGAAAGGTAATGAAAATACTCAACTTTTATGCGCAGAAAGTTTTGTGATTCCATTATCATGCAAAATTTTATGACCAATTTTCTAAGTGACAGTTTTTTGACAAAAAAAAAATTTGTATCTAGGTATGAAACACATACCAAAATACAATAAAAATTGTAAAATATAAAGTAAAAACCTCATATCTATTTCAAAATTATAATTTTTTATGCTTTCCATAATTTTTATTTATCACTTTCCTCTTCATAATCGTCGCAATGTTTGCATGTGTAGATGCTTGCACACGTGTTTGCGCACTTAAAAAGAACTGGCCGCTTGCAAATATTGCATTTGATATTGTTAACAGCGTTCAATTTGTTCGGCAATAACTTTATACTAATGATTTTTTTGCTTTGGAACCCTTGGGTGGTGGTAATATGCTGTGTCTCATACCCGGACAATGACGACATTTTAAGAATTAAAAAAAATATAGTTTTCCAACCACATATTGGCCTAATCCAATATTGGATCGTAAAATATAAGAAAAACACTAAATGCTATACATTACACTTTCTTTTTTAAATTGATTTACATGAAAAAAATAACATTTTAAAAAAAATCAAAAACGTTTTTAACCTGCAATTTTACATACGATGTTTGCAGTTGATATAAGCAATGCGTCGATTCATTTCAGTATTAGTACAAAAACTGACTGATGACCAAAGAAGTACTTGACAATAATCAGATCGGCCATATTGACATTGCATAATGAAAATAATTGACTGTCTCATATCTGGAGCCCGTCTCATACCCGGGAACACTCCCCTACATTTCGCGGCTAGTAGCTGGCGCTACTTATTTTCAAATTACAGACTGAAAGCAATAGTTTCTATTCCACTTTTCCATCACTCTTCTGACTTCAATTTTTCGTAGACAATATTCGATAAACAGATATTTATAGATGTCACACGTGCAAGTAATGGTAACGTCATTTATATGTCAGAAACATGTGAATAAACATTAGAACGGTATGCAACAAAGAATGTAATTCTGTTTATCCTCACCAGAGGCAGCATATTCGATACAAATATTATTAACGCATTTTAAGTACTTTATTCATGCATTTCTAAGTGTGGAATGGTTTATATTTAATTGTAATTTATTCAAACAATTCACAAAACTACACAAATTATGAGGCTATAAGTATTATGTAATTATTTTTTTTAAAACCAGGAGAAACGTTCAAAAAATATATTTTTAAATATTTCACATACCACAGCTACAACTTTTTTTTAAATTTTGCCTAAATAAACCATTCGTCAATAGTAGCCTATAATCCAAATTTGGTTAACCTTGAATTTGTAGTTTAAAAATCGTGGTGTAAACATCCAGCTTAATACAACATATTTGAAATAATATGGCATTTTTAACATTTTTATTACATATATTTCAGTGAAGTAGCCCATGACCTAGTGTTAAAATTACAAGTTTAGAATCGAATTGCGAAGCTTCCTCAAAAGATCAATAAAAACGGATTTGGGAATCTTGTTCAGCATCGTCAAAACTATGAAGGATGTGTTTTAGATTGCGTGGTACTTAAAATTAATTTGTTGGCAGGAATTATGGAAGACAAGTACCTACAATGCCTTTTATTTTTGTTCTTACAAAGAAAATCACCGTACATCTAAAATCGTTTCCAAATAACAAAATTAGAGTTCGTAATGCTGACTCATGCGAGATAACTTAAAATACAATTTGGCATTTGATACGTTTTAAATAACTGCAAATTATACTAAAAAGAAGTAATATTATGTAGTAAAACGAGAATATAGAGAATTAAAAAAAAACCTTATTAAATGTTATTTTGATATCGAAGATTCTCTTTCAGGATATGTTAAATAAAAATTTGACTGAGTTTGAATCTCTTTTCTGCACTTTTATATTTTTAAATAAATAATTTTTGTTTTTAATATTTATATTTTTCTTTGGTCCCGGGACTAATATATCGTTAGGATCGCATTAATGCGATATTATTTCGTAAAAGTTATGTAATGACTTTTAGTCAATTCGACCATGACCTAGCATAATCGAATTGCGTTGCTTGCTCAAAAGTTGACAAAAACGGTTTTGAGATTCCCATTCGGCATGGTCGTAACTATAAAGGAGATGTGTTAGATTCCGTCGGACTCGAAATAAATTTGACGGCTGGAAATTAGAGAAAATTAGTACTACGCTTTTACGTAAGCTACTTAAACTTCTACGAATATTAATAGAAATCAATTTTCTCGATAAATATTTTGGTCCTAATTCCGAATATTAATAGAAAAACAAAGCAATGCTTCTATCTGATAACACAATTGCCATATTTAGCTATTAATGTTCATATTATTCGTTTTAATTGGTAATTAACTTTATAAAAAAAAGTTTACAATCATTACAGAGGGTGCGGTATTAGAAAAACGGGCAAATGGAATAATGAAATATATAAATTTGCCCGTTTTTCTAATACCGCATCCTCTGTAAGTGTTTTGCTGTCAGACACAGCAATGTAAATTGAAATCGAGATATTCAAAATTACATACGCTCTGTTGTTCTTTAATTATTAATAATACACCTAACCATCAATGGAAATAAGAAAATTGAGTATAAAAATAACTACAATTAGTTTTAAATATTTATTTCAATTTTTTATTATAGTAAATATGGTGCAATTTTTCAAAAATTAAAAGGTGGTAAAATTCATATACAAAATACAAAAAAAAACCATTACAATTACAATATTCTTATTAAAATTTATCATTCTTAACACAATTTTAATATAAATTGGGATTTATCGGTCTCTTTGAGGCAGAGTGCTGGTATACTATTTATATGTATATCGTTTTGCTATATCATTTTACAATTATTGCAGAATGTAGCAAATCTTTGCAAATTTGCGGATGCATAAGCAACTGAAATTTAATTGAATTATCCCGCAGAAAACAATCTGAGCTTTGCGACTGTAAATTAATCCTCAATAAACAATCCTATCGTTTCTCTACTTGCTGAAGATCTACATACAATTTCATTGTCTGCTAATGATATAGAACCTACAGCCGTGTCTCAATTTTCCGAATAACAGGCAGGTCAGGTAGTTACATGTAAACATGTATTTTGAAGTGGCTGTTACAAAAAACTTGATGTGAAATAAATGTTATGTCAATAAAATTCAATAATTTGTAATATATGTTCCAATTTTTTTCAACTTAATTAATAGTAAATTTCTCTATTTTATTTTAAATGAAAAAGTGATATTTATTTTGTGAGAAATATGGTATTCTTTTATGGTAATGGCCAACAGTCAACACTAACGTTTCTTTTACTGAAAATACCAATTAATATAGCTACCTATTATTGTATATAACGAAAAAAACAGCAAACAATTAAAAAAAAACACGACTTCTTTTGATTTTAATAAGTTGCTACTCTCGTTTGGAAATATGATGTTTTTTTCCTCAACACGGAGAAAAAAATATCGTTATAACAACTATCTAACGTAACCTCAAAGCACCTATTAATGATATCCTTATAATAACTATCCGTATCCCTATTAGAGCTATCCGTAGTATAGTTATTTTTCACAGGGATACGCCTTATTGCTAAATTAGCCAATCGAATCGTTGTTCTGACGAAATGTCACATTGAATATCCACAATAAGGAACTTCTGGATAGCTAAATTAGCTATACGGCGTATCCCTGTGAAAGATATACTACGTATAGCTATAATAGCGACACGGATAGTTCTTATAAGGATATTTTTTTCTCCGTGAAGCGATACATATCAATTCTTTTTCAATGTTACTGTTTTTTCTTGTTTGATTTAGGAATCAGAATTAGTATTTTTATTGACATCATTTCCACAAATTTGAAAGAAATAAAATCAAGAAGTATATATTAATTAGTACTAAAAACATTTCATAGTTTTCGTTTAGAATAGTAGACAATTAAATTTATTTCTTAAAACCAAATGTAAAATTTGGTTTGATGATTATAAACAAAAAATAAATACAGAGAGCGAATTTTGAGTGAAATTAGTACATATTCAATTTTAAACATATAATTTTTTTATGTGCTTTCGGTAAATGTTGAAAATAGTCCTCTGTTCACTAGTTGAACACCCCTTTTTTAATATGCACTGTAACTCACCGAGAAGTAACAAAAAAATCCATGTTTGGTAATGTCCGATCCCAACATCATATCATGTTTTCTACTTATGAAAATAATCCTATTGTAAAGTGTGTTTGTGCCGCCATTTTGAATTTAATTTTGACTTAATTTCCACCTGTATTTTATAAAACCTAGTAACTTTTATATTAAACTTTTTTTTTTAATTTTATAATTACTTTATAATAATAAAAAAAACAAAATAACGATTTTCAGTTTTTTATGATACTTTCGGAACTATTCGGAGTTTTGAAATTTTTTTAACGAAATCTGAATCGGCACCTAAAACTGTAAAACATTGCTCTTTTAACCAAACTTCTATCTTCACTAATAAAAAAGATACCCACGATAGCCTACTCAATTTAGGACACATTGTATATACAAAAAAATAGCTCGTTGAAAGTGTAAGATTAAACGTTTTTATATTTAGAACAATGCGTAAGACAATGGTAAAATCATTTGTAATTGAACCATAGCGCGTATTAGTAAAAATATATCATATGATCAACGATAGTTAATAATTTTTAAATTTTAAATATAAAATTTAGTTATACGAATAATAAAAATTAAAATGAAGACCAATTTAAACCATTAGCATGGAAAAAAAGTTTTATAATTTATAACTTTTTTTCTTGTTTGTGAAATTTAAAAAAAATAATTCTGCATTTTTAAGCTCAAAATACATCATAAACTATACACTTTGTCGGTGTCCGAATCATTTTGATACTTGACTGTCGGTCGCGTGCTCTGAAGTAATCTGCATAAGAAAAAGTTTGAGAGTCGCTGATCTGTACTTCGTTATCGCTATTTTTTCAATGTTTTGTTTAAATCAAATACACCTACAATGTAAAAGGAAAAAGCAAAACAAATAATTGCCATGGTTATACAATTATTATTTTTACAGTTTTCTTTACTTTTTAAATTATTTTTAGCTTCATATTTTGAACAGAAAACCGTGCACCCCCGTATTTAAAAATGATTAATTAAAGATAAGCCTCACCGGCTTTAAATTATACGCAAAAATTTAAATTCAAAGCCGATAATTAGCGATAAACGTAAAGAAATTGCAAAATTAACTCAGAATTTCTATATTAAAAGCAAACAATTTTGGGCCAACTCTTCATAAATAAATAAAAAAAAACGGACGCCTAAACAAAAGTAAACATGTAAAAAACCGTTTTTAATTAAAAACGTTAATTTAGTAAACGTCGACTTTTATTACTTAAATTTTTTAATTGCAAAATTCTAATTGTACGCTTTAATTTCTTTTACTTTTTTTCGTCGGTGTTTACGAAGTTGGCCTACTAGATTTTTGTAGTGTAGTAATGCAGAAACGTAGATGTGGTCGAAAATAAATTTAGAGAAAACGTTTGGAGCAGGAGACGTAAAACAGCAAAGCTTAAAAATTCAAAACAAATGACCTACTGTAAAAATTTACATCGCAAACATATGTAGCAAATAAAAATAACACAAAAAGGGTGGGCAGGTGGAGGGAAGCGAAGGAAAATAGATAACGCGAAAAGGACGATAAAACTGATAGAAATATGGAGTTGTTTTGATGGAAAACTAAAAGAAGAACGAATACTGAAAACGAGCTGTCGAAAATTGAGACGTTTAATAACATTAGCCCCCACAGAAAGTCAGAAATTTCTTTTATTTTGTTCTTACAATTTTTTTGCAAACCTAAAATGATTGATTATTAGAAAATAAAAGGCGGTGTTCGGCGCAAAAACGTCCGCCGAGTAGTTTGTTTGTTAAAAATTTGATCAAATGTAGGCATTTAATTTCTAAGTGCGTAATTGCTTTTGAAATCTGATTATCGTTACCTCCAGATATCTCGAGCAATTTTGAGTTAATGACTTATGAGCTTGTAAATGTAGTTCTGTGGAAAATTCATTAGAATAATTAGCGATTTTAGACAAACTTCTAACTTGCAGAATTTCTGATAAATTGAGCTTTTCTCTTCATCCCTTCCACATCTAACGACGCGCTCGTTAATTAATTTTATTAATTAATAACAATCCAGCTAATTTACTGTTTCCTCTCTTGCCTTTAAAAACTTTATCCACCTTCTTCTAATATTTTTTTATTTAATTTCGCCTCGGCTCGTCCCAAAGCATAAAACCCTTGAATATGTAAATCAAGCTTAAAACTTTTTAATTTTTGAATATCAATCACTTTGCCTCACTCATTAGATTTGATTTTTTCCGTTTTGTCTGCGAAGTATCGAATTTATATAAATCGCGTAACTTCGATTAATCGCTACGTTTGAGTTTCGAGTCGGTTAATTTTATGGTTTTCCACATCTTAATTTTTTGCGGTTGATTAAGATGTTCAAACTTGGAGTCGAGCGGTTAAACTGCCACTTTTTGCTTTTACTGCTAAAAAAAATTGTAACTTAAATGATTAACAAAATTGAAATCGATCGGGACGCGCAATCGAGGGATGAAAATGCAATTAACACCTGAAACGCAAGAACAATGCCTTTTCATTATTAAACCCTTTTAACTTACATTCAATTTTAATTTAATTTTCAAAATAAGCTCGCGCAATGGTAAAAATACTCGAGTGCCATAAAAATACGTTTGCATAATTAATTCTACAAATGAGACCGTGAAACACAGGAAATGAAATTAAAAAACCAAACGTCTTCGTTTAATAAATTAAAATGTTATTAAAAAACGGGGACCGATAAACGAAGAGGACAAAATGAGATTGATTACACAACGTGTTCATTTAATAACGATACCAAATGTCACTAATTTTATTATAAGTATATTTGATAGTTCATATTTTATTGATCATCGACTACAAAAGTTTATTTAAGACAGGTATTAAAAAAAACTCTTTTGTGAAAAATTAAAAATAACTCGTCATTTAATTTAAATTTACTTTTTTCATAAATTTCGTGCTGTTAACCTTCTTTTAAGGATTTGAGAGTTGCGTGTTTGACACCATTGATCTACAGCCATTATAATTTTGCATTCATTTTCATTTAAAGAGCAAAAATGCTCAGAATTGTTAAGCTTTAAAAAATCTCATTGTGCAATGTGAGTCTAGAATGTGACCAATTAGTAATAAAATACGTTCCATTTTTTACTTAAGTTGGACATTCGAAAAAATATTAATTTCAGGCACGTGATACGTAATACTAAATAGTTGCTATAAATTAATAACGTTTTCGATACGTGGTACAAGATGATGCGATGAATTAAGATGATTCTTGTCGGTTTTGATGAAATTCATAATGTTATCTAGTTGATTTTGAGGTAATATATAAATACTGACCTACATATATATATGTATATTATTTCGGGTTTAAAACGTCCTACGACGCTGTCCGATTTCCAAATGCCACTATCTTTTATCATTACAGTTGTTATTTAAGCCCCGTTCCCTCATTGATCATCTTATTTCTTGTGTCCACGTCTTTCTTAGTCTTCCCTTCTTTCTATTTTTCGGAAGTACCCATTTTAGAATTTTCTTGGTAATCTATCTCCCCCCCCCCATATTTGAATGTGGTCATACCAAATAAGGTGTTTTCTTTGCTATGCTCTCCATAACTGTTTCCTTTACGTTCATTTGTTCTATAAACCTTTCATTTTTGACTCGATCTAATTTTGATGTTTTTGATGATCGTCTTAGGGTGTCTATTTCTGCATATTTGTTTTTTTTTAAGTAATCTTTTATACGCCAAGTTTCAGCCCTATACACTAACATAGTTTTTATCATATTATCATATTTTCTTAGTTTACTTTCTTTCTTTATATCAGTGCTTAATAATATGGCGTTCAATATTTTAGTTATTCGTTTGGATTTGTTTATTCTTTGTTTTATTTCGTTATCATCTGTTCTCTTTTTGATAATGTTTACTCCCAAATATGGATATTCTTCACACGTTTTTATAGTTTCATTGTTGTTTAGTTCTGAGCTCGTTGTTTCTTCGCCTATACATAAGTACTTCGTTTTTTCTATATTTATTAGTAAACCCTATCTTTCGTGTTCCTTTTTAGATTTTTTGTCATATATTCAAGATCTTCTTTGTCATTGGCATATAATATCTGATCGTCTGCAAACTGCAAGGTATACACACAAATGTCATTGTCCATTTGTATCCCTATTCCTTTACATTTATCTTTATCCGGCCTACCTTCCCGACTGTTAATTCGCTATGGCGATTTGAGCGACCAGTGTTGTTATATGTAAATAAATAAAGATTGTGTGGTTCTGATCTAAAGTAAAACTAACTTTGAAGCTAGTGAATTTTGTTCGTATATTGCAGGTTCCTAAATTGTTTAATTTTGATTGCAACGTGACGCCCCGAGTCGAAACTTAGCGTCTCCAATAGAGCCTCCAATTTTAAAAAATACATAAACGCAATGCATTTAGGACTTCAACAACACCTCAAACCGACAGTTTTTCAATGATTTGCACACTTGAGGTGCTATTGAGGAGTTACAATTCGAATAGGCCCTCCAATTTTTGACGTTAGGTCTTCAAATGACGACTTTGAGACGCTATTGAGGACTTGAATATGAAGGATCTTAAAAAAGAACAAAGGAAAAGAAGCTTTTGAGGCTCTATTGAAACGCTACATTTCGACTCGGGGCGGTAACCGTATCAAATTTAGAAATTTGTTTAGAAAGTTTTAAATGTTAAGTTGGGTTCGAGGCAAAATGATCCGTCTGCTTGTGGGTTTCTTTAATGTCACTAAAAAAACACGCGAAAGATAAAAATAAACAAGCTTTAGATGGGTTGAAATATTAAGGCGGTAAAAATTTTGTTTTATGTTATTAGAAATATCTATGGTTATACATGATAAGTAATTATGTTTTGTACGCAAGTGACATTTTATTTTACATAATATTTGAATACAACGTTGTAAACGACACTATATTTGTTTTCTTTATCTAATGTACCAAAAACATGGGTTTGATACATGATCTGCTGACTGAATTCCCTAGCATCATCTTACTCACAGCCCAAGAATCATCTTGGGCCCCTTGATGTATAAGATGATCAGTTAGAAGGTTTTTAAAAATTGAGATAGATTTGAATAACAATGTAAATATTAAAAAATGTTAAGTAAGCCAATATTTAAACAGGTAAACCTTCTGTCCAAAACCGCTTTAACATTGAGATTATGTTGGATATCTTGCGACTTACGACTGTTCTTTCTAAAAAGCATCATCTTGTATCACCTTCCCCTAATTGTCCAACTATTTAGGTTCTTTGGGCCACATTGAAATACTCTTTTTACATTAAAGAAAAGAACTTTTTATTTCTATATAATATGTTTGAAAAACGTAATAGGGTGTATTTCTGTCAATCATTTTGATTCATCATTTTTTATCATTAAGAGAATTATAGTGAAAGAAGAATACAAATGTATATGTAAAAAAACATTGAAAACATTTACGTGAGCTTCTATTTATGTTTTTGAAATTGACCTGAATGACAGATAATAAATAAATAATTAATGTAAGTAAGCATTTGAAAGAACTATTATTTATAAATGTAGAGAGAATGAAAAAAGAAAACTAACTGCAACAAACAGAAATACGCACTGAATACGTAAATGATCAGAAAACCATGTAATCTGTCAAAAGCTCAATTGCTGTCAACCCTTCGTTAAAAATAAAATTGGCGGGTCACGTGGTTTAAATATTTCTCAGTCACGTTGCGTTTATGTGGTCGGTTCTTATTATAGAATTGTGGTGTTGCAGATATCTAATTTTCTAGATACAACTACATTTTTTGTTAAAAGTACCTGGGTCAACTATGACCGTAAAACTTTTGGTGTAAATTTTTTTAATAATTTCTGAGGTCGGCGCCCATTTTTATATTTTTTTGTTTTTTATACCATTTAGATAACAAACTAGATTTGACTTCTCAACTATTTTTGGAGTTATTTCTTGTTTATAATTAATTGAAAAAGTGGCTATGCTTCGGATAGTGTAGGTGCATATGACCATATAGTATTAAAAACAATCTTGTTATTACTTTTTTTTTTTTTTTTTTTTTTTTTTTTTTTTTTTTTTTTTTTTTTTTTTTTTTTTTTTTTTTTTTTTTTTTTTTTTTTTTTTTTTTTTTTTTTTTTTTTTTTTTTTTTTTTTTTTTTTTTTTTTTTTTTTTTTTTTTTTTTTTTTTTTTTTTTTTTTTTTTTTTTTTTTTTTTTTTTTTTTTTTTTTTTTTTTTTTTTTTTTTTTTTTTTTTTTTTTTTTTTTTTTTTTTTTTTTTTTTTTTTTTTTTTTTTTTTTTTTTTTTTTTTTTTTTTTTTTTTTTTTTTTTTTTTTTTTTTTTTTTTTTTTTTTTTTTTTTTTTTTTTTTTTTTTTTTTTTTTTTTTTTTTTTTTTTTTTTTTTTTTTTTTTTTTTTTTTTTTTTTTTTTTTTTTTTTTTTTTTTTTTTTTTTTTTTTTTTTTTTTTTTTTTTTTTTTTTTTTTTTTTTTTTTTTTTTTTTTTTTTTTTTTTTTTTTTTTTTTTTTTTTTTTTTTTTTTTTTTTTTTTTTTTTTTTTTTTTTTTTTTTTTTTTTTTTTTTTTTTTTTTTTTTTTTTTTTTTTTTTTTTTTTTTTTTTTTTTTTTTTTTTTTTTTTTTTTTTTTTTTTTTTTTTTTTTTTTTTTTAATATATTTGAAATCTAATAGTTTTATATTTAAATAACTTTTTTATATGGGTCGGTTCTTTGACTTAACAATTTTAAAAATATAAACGCAAAATGTATACTCAAATAATTAAAATCCACCGTTTTCTACAGCAATGAAGTAGTGTTGTACTTCGGTCACTATCGATCAGTTGTACTTTGGTCAGTGGCCTAGGTACATCCTGGATGTTATACTTTGACCAGGAGGATATTTTTTTATGTATTTCACATTTATATAATAGATTCCCAATAAAATATATTTAATATTTCAAAAATCATGTCTAGAAGTAAAGAGAAGAAAAAAGAACGCCTATTAATTACAATATTGGCGACTATGTTATATTTGTAAACGAAGGTTCCGATAAGTGACATTACAGAAAAATTAAAATGCCTCAGAGTTAACAAAACCAGAGAAAGTTATTATGTTCCAAAGATACAGAAGTACTGGGGTTTCTGCTAAATGCTTAAGACTGAATAATATACCTAGATATTGCTAGTGTTCTTATAAAAGTTAGTCCTAATGACTGATTCAAAAGTTAAGAAAGAAATACTATGAATGTTATGTTGATTTTGTTAAAATTTGTGATTAAATATTTCACTCGACCGAATAAAACAATTTTAGTAGAGAAAAGTTAATGTTTCTTTAAATAATCTTGTTTTACCCTAAATTTTCAATGTGTCCTAGGTACATCGTATGCGTACATAGGTGTGTTGTACCTGGCCTAATTAACCATTTTTTTAAACGTCTTAAACACATGTAAGTATGAAATAGACATTGCTGATATTTTTGTGGTGGCTACTCAAATAATAGACCTTTTAATATATGCTAATACGGTTTGTGTACGGTACGTCAAATTACAATAAAAAATATATAACTAAAAAACTGGCCGAGGTTCAACAGGTTCCCCTACACACAAATGTCATTGTCCATTTGTATCCCTATTCCTTTACATTTATCTTTTTCCGGCCTACCTTCCCGACTGTTAATTCGCTATGGCGATTTGAGCGACCAGTGTTGTTATATGTAAATAAATAAAGATTGTGTGGTTCTGATCTAAAGTAAAACTAACTTTGAAGCTAGTGAATTTTGTTCGTATATTGCAGGTTACTAAATTGTTTAATTTTGATTGCAACGTGACGCCCGAGTCGAAACTTAGCGTCTCCAATAGAGCCTCAATTTTAAAAATACATAAACGCAATGCATTTAGGACTTCAACAATACCTCAAACCGACATTTTTTCAATGATTTGCACACTTGAGGTGCTATTGAGGAGTTACAATTCGAATAGGCCCTCCAATTTTTGACGTTAGGTCTTCAAATGACGACTTTGAGACGCTATTGAAGACTTGAATATGAAGGATCTTAAAAAAGAACAAAGGAAATGAAGCTTTTGAGGCTCTATTGAAACGCTACATTTCGACTCGGGGCGGTAACCGTATCAAATTTAGAAATTAGTTTAGAAAGTTTTAAATGTTAAGTTGAGTTCGAGGCAAAATGATCCGTCTGCTTGTGGGTTTCTTTAATGTCACTAAAAAAACACGCGAAAGATAAAAATAAACAAGCTTTAGATGGGTTGAAATATTAAGGCGGTAAAAATTTTGTTTTATGTTATTAGAAATATCTATGGTTATAAATGATAAGTAATTATGTTTTGTACGCAAGTGACATTTTATTTTACATAATATTTGAATACAACGTTGTAAACAACACTATGTTTGTTTTCTTTATCTAATGTACCAAAAACATGGGTTTGATACATGATCTGCTGACTGGATTCCCTAGCATCATCTTACTCACAGCCCAAGAATCATCTTGGGCCCCTTGATGTATAAGATGATCAGTTAGAAGGTTTTTAAAAATTGAGATAGATTTGAATAACAATGTAAATATTAAAAAATGTTAAGTAAGCCAATATTTAAACAGGTAAACCTTCTGTCCAAAACCGCTTTAACATTGAGATTATGTTGGATATCTTGCGACTTACGACTGTTCTTTCTAAAAAGCATCATCTTGTATCACCTTCCCCTAATTGTCCAACTATTTAGGTTCTCTGGGCCACATTGGAATACTCTTTTTACATTAAAGAAAAGAACTTTTTTATTTCTATATAATATGTTTGAAAAACGTAATAGGGTGTATTTCTGTCAATCATTTTGATTCACCATTTTTTATCATTAAGAGAATTATAGTGAAAGAAGAATACAAATGTATATGTAAAAAAACATTGAAAACATTTACGTGAGCTTCTATTTATGTTTTTGAAATTGGCCTGAATGACAGATAATAAATAAATAATTAATGTAAGTAAGCATTTGAAAGAACTATTATTTATAAATGTAGGGAGAATGAAAAAAGAAAACTAACTGCAACAAACAGAAATACGCACTGAATACGTCAATGATCAGAAAACCATGTAATCTGTCAAAAGCTCAATTGCTGTCAACCCTTCGTTAAAAATAAAATTGGCGGGTCACGTGGTTTAAATATTTCTCAGTCACGTTGCGTTTATGTGGTCGGTTCTTATTATAGAATTGTGGTGTTGCAGATATCTAATTTTCTAGATACAACTACATTTTTTGTTAAAAGTACCTGGGTCAACTATGACCGTAAAACTTTTGGTGTAAATTTTTTTAATAATTTCTGAGGTCGGCGCCCATTTTTATATTTTTTTGTTTTTTATACCATTTAGATAACAAACTAGATTTGACTTCTCAACTATTTTTGGAGTTATTTCTTGTTTATAATTAATTGAAAATGTGGCTATGCTTCGGATAGTGTAGGTGCATATGACCATATAGTATTAAAAAACAATCTTGTTATTACTTTCATATTTATGAGAATTTAATTATGTTTCTTGCATATATCCTGTTTTTAACTATTAGCTTTAAATTGGAGAAATCAGGTAATAGATCTAAGGTATTGACCTTAGATCTTGAGCCTGGCAATGAAAAATATAACCCCATATATCGCCAAATTTTGACGGAATCGCGGTATGAAAAGGCATTATACCAGTAGGTAATAAAAAGCAATAATTGTTTAATACAAAATAAAACTAGAATTTTCTTTAAAGGCCTAGATAAATCACAAACCTATTTCTCAGGTTTTTATATAAGACGTGGTCTAGAATTGGTAAGGATTTGTGGCAATCGCGCCATGACGGGCGGTATTGCTCTCCGAACTGGACATTTTTTCAATCACAGAACATGATTGTTAATAATTGTAACAGCGATTCAATAACATCAATGCATTTATTAACCAATGCATTTTATAAAAATATAAATTAATCCCTGTGAAGCACTAAACGGATTGTAATTTATTTTTTTTAAGGCGCCAATATTAAATAGGATTTTTAAAAAATTGAAAATCAGGCAATAAAAAGCCATTTATAGATACACAGTAACCACCTGCATTTTTTGGTATATTTATTGGGTTGACAAGCAAGTAAATTTGGTTTTTTAATTTGAAATAAACCTTTTTTTTATAAAAAGAATGGATTTTAATTAACTAAAAATGTACCATTTCGTTCAATGACCTTTTGCCATCTTTTTGGTAACTTCATGATTCCACGTTTATAAAATTTCTGCTTCTTATTAGCAAACAACTGAACCAAGTAAGATTTCAGGTGCTCATTATGCGTGAAATTTTTACCTGTTAAAGAGTTTTGTGACGATTGAAATAAATGTTAAAGTGATGGTGCAAGATCAGCGCTATATGGTGAGTGTGACATCAGTTTCCAACCAAGCATCAATAATTTTTGAAGAGTTACTAAAGATGTGTGAGGTCTGGCGTTATCATAGTGAAAAATAATGCTCTTACGATTAGCCAACTCTGACCGTTTATCTTTCATTGCTTTTTCCAATTTTACTAACTTGATCGTTATGGTTCCTTGAAAGCAGCACAAAATACACATCTTTATAATTCCACCAAACTGAAAGCACGATCTTCTTTTGATTTAATTCATATTTTGATCTCGCTTGTGCTGGTGTCTAACCTTTGGACTATGATGGATTTTAATTAATGTTTTTGTCAATAATCCATTTTTTATTACCAGTATAGATTTGAATATATTTATTTAATAAATAAAATAAGTAATTGCCAAATTATTATTTTTCAAATATTAAAATGACTTTCTTCAGAATTAAAAGTATTTTCTAGATTGGATGCTACTTTTTCTGAAATTAAAGTTGAAAAAGTATTGAAAACTGATGTCGATTCTTTAACATGGATTTCCTATCTTTAAGACTCTTTCCAGACAACACTCCTGTGGGGTTTTAGGAAAGTTTTGATATCTTGAGATACTACATACGTGCTGATATTTCGGCACTAACTACAGAAGGAAAAACTGCAAGAAAAAATCTATTTAATTAATAACAAGTTAGTGGTAATGATAAATTTCAACTTCGTCTTTTTGGGAACAGCGGAAAGATTTATCTTAATTACTTATATTCATTTATACCTTAAAATTTGTAGACTGAATATATTTTTGTTTAAAAGTTTCAAGCTATTAAATCAAAATAAAGATTTATAATTACTACAACAAAGTCGTATCAATTAATTATAGCACTTAATATGTCCCAAAAATGGCACTTTTTAAAAAGTTCATTTAGTTGGTAGAAATTTTTTTTGAACGTAAACTACTTTATCTCTATAATTTTCTTGTAACTTATGTTTTAAACATCGCTGATAAAAGGTAATTAATATATCAGTCGAGGTACCAAAAAAAATATATAGATACCTATATTAACAATAATTTTTTTTATAAATATAAAAGTATAAAAAAAGGTTCAAATCCAGTCAAATATTTATTTAACAGATCCTGGCAAAGGAGCTTTGATATATCAAAATAAAGTTAGGATGAAAATGACACTTAATAAGGTTTTTTTCAAAGTCTGTAAATTTTCATTTTATTAAATAATAATACTTCTTTGTAGTATAATTTGCACTTTTTTAAAGTATATCAAATGCCAAATTTTACATTAAATTATTGTACATGAGACATTATTACAAACTTTATTATTTAAAAAAGATTTTAGATGCATGGTAATATTGTTTTTAAAAACAAAAATAAATTCTCGCCGCCAAATTTATTTTGAGTCCGACGTAGTCTAACACATGTGCTTTATTGTTTTGGCCACGTCGAAGGACAATTTCAAAACTGTTTTTATCGATTTCTTGCTTCTAGTTGTAATTTTTACGCTAGGTCATGGGCGAATTGACGAAAATTTATATTATTTCAACGTTTGAACTACGATATTTTTTCAATATTTTTATTAAAAGATACTATTTATGATTTAACCTTTTGATAAATTAAATATTTAACAGACATTTGAATTAAAAGTTTCAATATTTATTACAATTAATAGAAACAATAATTAATTACCTATTATAAGTATTGTAAAAAACCACAGTAATAGATAGAAATATTATTAATTTATTTTGCTCTTTGAAGCCAGTGAAATACTAAAAACCACTAATGGTACCATGAAATCGTGTCTTCTTTGAGTTAAATATATGTATCATTAAGCAGTAAACGAAAACAGCAAAGCAGTTGATAATAAAAAACATTGTAATACTTAGGTACACATATCTTCTTGGCCTTTTCTTGAAAACTGCAGCAACTTAAGCTCGTCACAGAATTATTATATTTTAGAGAAATATAATTTTTCTGTTTCTTTTATTTTTGTTTTTCCAGCTGTTAATACATATTATTGTTATTATCAATTTCTTGTATGTTTTTGTTTGAAAAATATTGTATCAGAAATAAAATCAAATCTTGTACAAGAAATTGTGTAGTGTAAAACGGCCTATATAAAAGATTTTTGCAAAAATGGACAAAAAAAATCCCAAAAAAGACACTTATTTTCAGACGGAGGGAGTAATATGCTTATTTAATACTGTTATATTTAATAATATTTGCAATAATCAGTAATTAATTTACATTAATTGTAATTAAAATTTGTTATTCAATTTCTCAAAAATTGTGTTTCCATAAAAAAAATTGTAATGACACTTTTAACATTAAAACAACATACTTTTAGTCATTTCGTTCATGACCTAGCGTAAAAATCACAACTTTGGAATCTAATTGCAAAACTTCCGCAAAAGATCGACAACAACAGTTTTGAGATTCTTCTACAGCATGGTCGGAACTATAAAGATTTATGTTGCATTGCGTCGTACTACTCAAAATACATTTGGCAGGGCGAATTTACGTAAGATTAGTAACACGCCTTTACATATATTTAATTACAGACGTGCACAAACAAGACAAAAATGTCACAATTTTAATTTCCAGAAACCGCCTCTTTCACTCGACCAGTGAACAACACTCCTTTGGATACCTTACAGAAGTTATAATACAGAAATATCTATTTACAATATTATCGTCTTAACATCAGCCATTGAAATTAATTTTTAATTTCTATTCATTTACTTAGGTACTACCAACTTAACAACTTTAGCTTAATTTAAGCAAGTGTCGTTAATATCAGTATTTAATAAATGCTTTGTATCTCAAACGTAATTTAACTCGAACCCTTAGCAACCCTCATAGTTAGAAGTTTCTTCTCCTTCAATATTGCATAGGTTGTTACTGTTGCTTTTCGTAGAAATGTTTAAGAGCATGACACGCACACAGAAAATCCAAAACAACCACCAGATAAAAATCGGGTTTTATATCCTTTTTTAATATCATTCCCAAAAGCATAAAAGTCGGACGTGCATTTTATGAGTTAAATTTTAATTTTTAGATCCATCATTTTGTAAGGTTTTTGAACGATTAATCTCCAAGCCCTATAACTTTATACATTTTGATCCCAGCTTTTCTCTCTTCCCTTAGAACTTTTATTATCTGCAAAAAGCAATTTTAAAAGAGAAACGAACGTTTGTAATATTTTCCTTTTCATTTTTTTTATTTCCAATTTTATGCAGACCTTATATTTGCCTTTTCCGGTTTAATTCGAAACCAAAATGTTTACAGAAGCCCTTTCAGTATTGAAATTTCGTTAATTTTTAAAGTTGAAGCTTTGCTCATAAAACGTAATGTTGTATTTTGCATTTTAAAACTGATGTGTTTTGTGATGAGCACGTTATAATTGTATTATTTTAAACTCATATACTGAGCCAATAGTAGTAATCACAATTTTGGATTATTTTTTGATTTGTTATGGAAGAAGTGTGATGGAAATGTCATTCGAGATGCTACAATTTAATTATATTTTTATGAATTATTTATTGCAATTCATAAAGATTGGTATATTTGTAAGAAAAATAAAGAATAATTCTGCAATTACACCGTCGTCTTTTGGTGTTTTCTGCCATGAAAAAAAATTGATTAAAAATTAATAAAGGCAATTCGATATTCTAAAATTATTGTAGGCATATGACTAGAATTATAGAGAGTAATATTATTGTTATCAAACAATGTAAATTAATTAAATGGAATGCTTACATTTTTAATAATTTTTAATCTGCTAATGATCAGTTACTTGTTTTAATGAAATGTTTTTTGTATTCGTATTTGTTGCACAGAACTAAAAACAAACTTACAAATTAAAAACGTTTTTAAATCACCAAAACAACAGGCTGGCAATAACAATATTTTACTCAAATTAGAAATTTCACCGTTTTCATTGTTTTGATGTCTTTTATATTCTTCCAAATGTAATTCTTATGATTTAAATTTTTTAATCAAATTAGTTAATTTTTAATTAATAAGTATGTTACCACTTTACTTTAAACCAACGAACAGTGACGGCGTAAGATTTAAATTCGTTGTGGGCATGATAAATTTTGCGAGGCCATCTAGTGGCCCTAGAAGACAGATTTATATTAGCTGTACTAGTTGAAAGTCCCGATTTCTTTGAACAGATGGAAGTACTTATGTATATATTGTTTTATATGTAATTTGACATTTACCCTATTTTGTTGTGCTTATGGAGTGTATAGGAGGCACATTTTACAAGGAAACCACAAAACATTACAGTGAACCAATCCTGAGCAAATAAGAGTAGCGTGTGAAACGTAATGCAAAAAATAAAATAAAATAGTGGTATATAGGACACTCTACACTCCATAGTTGTGCGGTTAATGTGCTACATATCACACATATTACTTTTGTGAAAGTGTTAAACTTCTAGGTAATATTGAGCTTAAATTTGTCTAAATTTGTTAAAAAAAAACTATTTGGAAAGTAGTTTTAATTTTCTATCTGTTTTGAACAACACTGCTGCCGAAGGTTACTTTATACTTCAAGAAGCTTATGGTGAACAATGGTGAACGCTGGTTACACATTTCAAAATAATAATCATGCTATCTACTTGGTGAAATCAGAAGGGAATTGTGTACTCTTTTTTGTTCCGTTCCTCATTTTTCATGTTTTTTTTTGGGATGGCGCTCCTAGCCCTAATGCACCACTTCTGGCGTGTTGGTGTAGTCTCCGGGTGCAGTTCCATCACCTTCATGTCCTTCCTTACCGTTCCTATCTAGGTCGTTGGTGATCTATCTTGGGATCTTTTAGGGATTAGCTGAAGAATATTTTGCCAATTTCGAAGAAGTGGTAAATTGGATCGATTTATGGTTTGCCGCAAAAGGTAGACAAAATGTATAGCTAGCCATAAAACATAATCATTTTTAATAAATCTATTGAAATAAACGTGTTTTCATTGATTAAAAAACCAACATTTTAACTGATAACCCTAGTATAGAAGAAAAAAAATTTAAATCCATGAAATTTTTATCTTCAAAATTTCTAATATTTTCACTTTGACTAATATTATTAATATAAGTAATAAGTAACAGTACAAAATTAAAGAAAATATATTTCCTGCTTTACTTCTTACTGGCGGTCATGACTTTTAATGGTGCTAGCTAAATATTTTTTATAAGTTAAAGAAAGCTGCAAAAATCTTCAAGACGCGTGGCCCCTTGGGCCGTACGTCGTAGGCGATGGCCCTCGTCGCTCACGCCTTACGCCGTTTCTGGCATCGAGATGATAATTATTATAGTTGCTATATTTGAAAAATTATTTTTATACAAATGAAAGTACAACATTTAATGAAATATATTGATTTCTGAAAATTAAAAAAAAATATTTCAAAACTTGCCAAAAATTGTTATAAACCGAAATCAATAGAATTAATACAATCAAATCTTATTTAAAAAGCGCTAAATCAGCCGTATAATATAAAATTGGATTACAAAATGTTAGAACTGACGTCGTGTAATAATAGCAGTAGGTAAATAGAATTTCCTCAGCATTTTAGCTCGAAAGCAGTAGTGTCGACAGCTTTTGCCATTTTTGAAGTTAAATTTGGTATTTATCAAAGTTGTACTATGTATACATAGTTATATGCCTCGTTGAGAGAAGCGACTACAATCCCTTAGCTAAATCAAGATAATTAGACTATTTTCAAGGGAATTACTTGGAAATTAATTGTTGCTTTAGAATTGTTATTATATTAATGCGTGTGTTTTCTTGAAGATAACCCGTTTGATATTTTGATTTACACCTACAATGTTTTATTAAAAAATATGTTAAATTCTGATAACTGCAAACAACGGAAATATTAAAGAAGTTGTATTATATATTTGTGTTTGCAGATCTGTCCCGAAATAAGAAATTTTTAAAATAAATCTTTCTATTTAACTATCACAATTTTTTACATATTATTTTAAGTGAAACTTGAACATAACGTCGACGAAATTATAACCTAGTTCACATTTAGTTTATAAAGAAAGCCCACAATCTTGTAGGATAGAATCAATATCATAATTTTATATTGAAATATATTTATCTGGAAAACATCATAGTTTTTGCACTCTACGCAAGAACATACTACATATTAAAAATTTTGGACAGATTTACGGTTTTTTTAATATTATATAATTTAAATCCCCTTACATACGGGTGGAGCAATCATTTCTATGCAAGAATTTGTGGAAAGCTCTCAAAAGAAAAAATGTTTTTTCGTATTAAATTTACTAGACTGGAAACAATAAAATGTGTTTGTTATTTTCTGAAATCGCCAAAACGGTAGTTTTTTAATGCTCTATAGTTATTATTATACACCAAACAATAATAATAAAACAAATTACTGGAGAACTATTCAGACAGAAATTTTTTCATATTAGATTTGCTAGACTTGAGGCAGTACAATGAGATTTGCAAAAATCACCATACCGCTCGTGGTGATGCTTCATAAATGTATATAACGTACTATTACAAATTTTTTACTACCAATTAATGTTTTAAAAAAATATTTAGTTTTTTTCGATTAAAACTGGTATATGCTCAGCAACTAGACTTTCGGTAAAGGAAAGGCCCGGATGAAAAAGAGGGGGTTTTGCGAGTTTGCGCATCTCACACGGGTGGGCAAGAGACAAGTGTATTTCAGAAAATTTCTTCCAAGCCAAAAAAAAGCAACTAGGACGTCTGGTAGATTCATCTTATTGTTAGCCAATCAATTGCTAGTGAACTGCAGACTCGCCCTTAGTCGTAAATAATTATTATTTTATTATTATTTTTTATCTATGCGCTATTGGCATCATATTGGCGTATTGTTAGTAGTGGTTCAGAGAAACACTATTGTATTTTTGTAAAAGTTTTGTGTATTTTGAAACACAAACCATATTTATACGAATCTTCTTTTAAAATTATCAGGCTGAAACTTCAAGGGACTTTTCAAATGCAAATTTTTAAAAAATTCTAAAATTAAACATCAAGAAATACACCTTGTATTAGTTTTATTACCTTTCAATCTATTTAAATATTTAATGTAAAGCGATTTCAGAATAAAAAATATTCAGAAAAACATATGCAAACATCTAGAATAAAATAATATAAAATTGTATTTCAAAAATTAATAAGCACTTAAAGCTCTTGGTCTTTGGAATCATTTTAAATTCATAGCTGTCATTTTTCAACTGCTATTTTTTATCTTAATTCTTTCAAAAAAAAATTTATAAAATCTTCTAGTCTCTCCAGAGACTGTGATCATAAATCAAAAATTAAAAGAGTTTTGAAAATTAGCAATGCAAGCTTAGAGTTTTAAAATATAAAATTATATAAATTTGTATTTGAACAAAACCGGCGGTGTACAAACTTTGATAAATGTAATCAATGCGAAAGTAGAGAGAAGAGCTTTGCTCAGAGTCGTACAATAGCGCCGACGAACTATTCTAAAACGTATTGTTTGAGTATACGTGTAAAATTTATGCAAAAGTCGAGAGAAGAGATAAGTTGAAGGTATTAAATTTTTCGAGCCACTTATACGACAATTAATTTTACAGAAAAGCTACGATTTAGTTGTTTCATATTTGATAATAAAGCAAGTTAAAGCTTCAACTTCGACCTAAATTTCTACAAGTTAATTCGTTTTAAAAGGTCGCCCCTATTAATAATGAAAGACGATGTACGCTATCGAAGAAACTATTGCCAAACTTTTATAATAATGAACCGTAAAGCCATGTTAATTAAATAATTAATTAATTAATAATGTGAGCAGAGTTTCTGTATTGTTTCGGCGCTGATTTAGCAGTTTTACTACAATGAGCATTTAGGAGAAGTCTTACAATGGGGGTTAAACCTTCAACCTACACAATTTTCACGTAATTCTAACTTTTCCGTTCTAATTTACTACCTCACTAAACGTAATACTTCAGGGCACTCTGTAAAACACCTCTTTTTTGTATTTCTTAAATGCTCTTCGAAACTTGAGAAGAGCATTTAGATGAAGCCAGTGACGGACCGAAGGGGAGGGCTATCGAGCTGCAATCTTCTCAACCTCCAGATACAGTGCGTTTCGAAATAATAGGCCCACTCAAGTATTGTTACATAAGGTGACAATAACGGATTCAAACAATCTGATTTTTTTTTAGTAATGTATCAACCACTACCACATATCATTGCAAAATTTCACAATATCTTTACTCTTATCATATAATTAATCATTTTCCAAAATATGGACTTTTAAAACCGTTCCAAAATAATAGATCCATTTAGATTAACGATAAAATTATAGAACAGAATCAAATTAACAACAATAACAAATTGATTAATACTTAATAGCCTTTCCCATGCGTGTCGGATGGCGTTTTCCAACTCATTGGTGGTGTTGAACTGGCTAGAATTGTTATATACATTGCGCACGATAACGCCCTAGAAGCCTTTGATTGGATTTAAATCAGGCAAACGGGGTGGCCAGACTAAAAAGGAGATGTTATGACTTAAAAGCCACAAATTTGTACTCAAAAAAACATTTAGAGTTGCATTGTCTTCCATCAGAGTGAGATTGGCTGCTTGATAACAACGGGTCAAGGCAAATAATGATCCTGAAGGGTTCTCTGACATCTCGCAGAGTTAAGTCGTTGGTCGATGAATGCCAATGTGGTTTTTCAAAAAGTTGAAAATGCTACACATTTTATCACCAATCCACCTCTGAAATTTCGTCTTGTGAAAAACTCGGTTTTTCACGCAAATCGTGCCAGAAATAAGCTCAATACACAATAACAAATTATTAAATGACTATTGTTAAAAGTAGACCTATCATTTTGGAACGGTTTTACTAGGTCAAATTTTGGAAAATATTTTATTTTTGTGGTAAGAGTAAAGATATTGTTTAGAAATTTTTAATGATATGTATAAATGATTGATACATTACTAAAAAAAATCAGATTGTTTGAATCCGTTATTGACGCTTCATTGCGCTTCATTTGCTTTCTTCGCTCGGAAATGTGTCACTTTTGCTCGAATGTCTACATACTTTTTTACAATAAATTTGAGGGCATTTAGGAAGGAATTTCTAATGCTAACGATGGGCCTACACTTTGCATTTTTGTCATTTACCAAGTCTTGGTATTTGGTGAAACCGAAACTAGAGAGATAACAATTAAACCAAGTTTTAGTTTAAGCTGGGTACAGTAATTTGATTTTCATATATATAGGTATATAAAAATTAATGTATTTTTTTAATATTTTTACTTGTTTATGTATTACTACCGCAATTTTATCATACCTATATAATATAAATTATAGATAACAATTTTGTTTTTAAATATTTTGCCTAGTCTCAATATTTTGGTTTCCCGAGGCATCGTTCAAACGTGATTTTCTGGTTTCAAGGCTTATGACATGGACATCATCCAAGCCTCGAACCAATGCTCGTCCAATGATCATCCAAGATTATACCCAAACTTGCGCCAAGATTAAAAACAATAGTATGAGGACTGGGCCAAACCTGAACCAAGCGCTGCCCAATTGTCCCTGACTACCTGGACATTAATCTTCGTTCTTTCCAATTAAAATATTAAATTTGGCACAATAAACTTATATTTTTTTAACGTTTGTATTGTCGAGTTAAAAAGCAATTATCAATGATCTGGCGTTCTTAATAAAATTACAGTCCTGTAATTTTTTTTTAAATAGAAGATAATTTAATGTCTGGAATCGTTTATATAGCCGAGTTTGCACAATTGATCTCAAAATCGCATATTGCAATCTCAGAAAAGGAAAGGCGCCGCTTCGCGCTGTGCTTCGTTAGCTTGCCTCGCTCGCAAATGTGCCACTTTTCGCTCGAATACTTCGTTTCGTTTGACTTGTTTCCATTAAGCTAGTCTCTTTAAATTTGAAAAAAAAAACACATTAAAACTGAACTAAAATCAATTTTTTGATTTTGAAAAAATGAAAATTAATATAGATAAATGCTATTAATACAAAAATGTGCACATTTGAGCGAATAGTGGCACATTCGACAAAAGAAAGCAATTGACAAGGCGCGCGTTTCATTTTCCGGAGTTCTAAATGTGCCACGTTGAACTCGAATGTGCACTTTTCATTATAAATACGATTCATAATAAATACTTTTAATTAAAAATTAAAGACTTTATTTCTACCCTCCAGTGGCGTAACCAAGGCTGCAACATTACGCAGCACTTACAATACCTCAATACAAATCCACTACAAAATTAATTCTTTAATAACAATGGGAAAAAAATTATACAAAGTATCCGCAGCCTCCTATAAAATATTCTGTGTGCGCCACTGGCCGAACCTTACACCAACTTTAAAATAAGCAAAATAATTGCATTTTCGTTTTAGCTTTAAAAAGTAATAATAAAACATACACCAACTAACATACCATAACGAGAAGAAAGTAGTCACCGAAAAACTGAAGAAGAGAGAAATAAGGAACTCGTGTTCTTTTAATGCCACTCACGAATAATTAATTTATAATTAAATTTAGAGCAAATCTGGTGGGGAAACTATAAGATCTATTGTAGTAGATATAATTAGAAGAATCGATAGTGGTTCGAAAAATTTTTATAGCACGTTTACTCCATATGGGAGAAGTTCATTCACGCGACAAGGCGCGATATTGGATACTGGGGAGTCTGTAAGCTTTTGCTTTTCGGAGATGTGCTCTTACACTCTACAAAATTACGAAACGTAGTAGCGCATGCACCACCTAAAAAGTTACATTTTGGATTCTGTTCGATAGTTTATTATAGGGAAAAAAATTTCCTTTTGTGCTTTGCTCGATCAGAAATATTCCACACAGAAAAGAAGTCCAAGAAAAACTTTAAACAAAGCCTCCCAATGGACGTTAAAAAAAACGGAGGCGGATAAAGAAAAATTATTGCTACGTTTTGTGAATTTTGAATAGTTCAAAACTTGATTTGAAGAATTGCTCTTTGAAAAATAGCTAAATTTAGAAACACATCTAAAGCTAAAATGACTTCATATTTGTGTTTTTATAACTTAACACTCTTTGTGTATCACATTTTTCCTCTTTTTTTGATGTTCAAAGCTGCGAAGTTCAAAAGCTGACCCTTTTTATACGTAAAAAATAACCCTTAAGATCCAATAAGATTTTTTTTAAAACAACCCTAAACTAATTTAGCAGTTAAAAATAAAACAAATTTTTATCTGTCAATAAAAATTGTAAAACGCTGACGTACTCGCTAATTTTTTTTAATTACTAGCTGATTGTGCTATTTATTTTTTCACAACAGAGTTAAAAGATAATGTCAATTATTTTTATTCCTTTTCTGATCGATTTCTTGTTCAATCACGCTCAAGGACAATAATTTCTCATTTAATCTCAATTTATTTCCGTTTCTGTTTCTTTTTCAAGAAGTTGCTTATTTAAAGGAAAAGAAACTTTTAAAACTTTTTGATTTAACTTTTCTCGACTTCGATAATAAAGGCAGAATTTGATTTTGACTTTACCTCTCGAACGATTACGATGAGATTAAAATTAAAACTGAAAAAAGACCTTCCGCAAATGAAAAAGGTAAAAAAACAAAAACAACCTATTAAATTTTCATTTTCCGGTTGATTTATTTTTTCCATTTGCGATTCGGAAAAGTTATATCTTTGGAACAGACAATTTTTTATTTTATTTCGAAAAGAATATCCTATTAAATTTTTAAAAGCAGCAACTCGATGCATCTTCTCCTAAGGATTTATAAAGAAATTGCTTTCGGCAATTGGTAAAACTAAAAATCCTTTTTCCCTTGTCTTGGAGTACGCGATCCTTTATATAAAAACCTTGTTAGTAAATCTTAAAGAGTCCTTTTAATTAAAAATTGATCCAAGCAACGTTCAAAGATAATTATGCGGTTTTAATGATTTTTTATTTCATTAAAGCTATGGCAGTGTGATTCATTTTTATTTAATACAAGTTGGCCTCCCGCAGCTTTGCACAGGTATTGAAATAACGAATTAAAAACTGATTGTTATATAAATAAAATATAGTTTATATTACTCAGGAATAGTGTAGCTTTTTGTTAATAAAAGAAGATTTAGAAACGGTTTACTAGTTCCAGGTATTACCCCCTACAAACAAACAAACAATTTTTACCTCTTTATAATATTAGTACCAATTATTAAATTTAAATATAATTATTCACAGATTATTGTTTTAATTAATTACCACTACTTAATAAAATTAAGTAATTTAAAATCCAAACCCTAATATTTAATTTTAATAGTAAATATTTTCGGTATCTAAATAGACTACATTACTCTCTGCAAATGAGAGTCTAATCAAAATTGGTGCATCCGTATCGCAGATTAGCCCTGACAAACGGACAAGAAAAACAGAGGACAAAACTTTAAAAACGTTTCTTTGGGTTTTAGTTACGCGCAAATAATCATATGAGCTAAAAAAAGGTTTTATTTCAGGGTCACAGACAGAAATTTCAATTTAAGTTATATCTTTGATATGCAAACATTAACTGCTTTGCAATTGTATTTGCTATAGATTACAAGCAATTTTAAAAAATTGCAGAAACTATTAATTCAAAGCTACTCAACACTACAAATAAAGTGGGCATAAGATAATCTCATAATTACAAAAATACTTCAGAAAATATCGTTAATGGCGAAATTTTGAAAAAATTGATAGATCAGCCAAAAAGTAGAACAAACCTTGCATTTTCTTGTAGGTTTAACTTTGACCTTGAATAACTTTTGAAGGAGTAGGGTTATCAAAAATTTACAAAGGACCTTTTTTGTAGAGCGTTAAATTTTCTTATAAGAATATGATATGGTCTTAGCTATACAATGAGCCGTTCAAGAGTTAAAAAATTTCAAATTAAAAAAATATATTTCCGTGTTATTTAAATGAAAAATAGAAATTCGCGATGCGCCATTTTTCAATATAAATATTAAGAGCTCTGCTTTTCACAGGCGTCTTTTACACCTTCCCAGACGTTTTCAAGTGGGGATTTCAAAATAAAAATTAGTCGAATTTGTTGAATTTGCCTAATATACATATATACAAGATTATCTCGTTTAAAATATAAGATATTTGGCCATAGCCTAAGTGACTTGTATTGAAATTTTGGAAGCCATTAAATTGGTTACCACGTAGACAGATATCCAATAAATGTAAGTCTATAAAATTTCCAAAAATAACTAGGGTCAATTATAACAAAAATAAATAATTTTTTTATTAACGATAACTAACAGAACAGAAAGTATAAAATTATTAAAATTATTTTTTCAGAGACTCCTTTAATTTAAGAAATAAATAATTAAATAAACACGTCAATGTTCTAAATTTTAAAATTATTGATAATTAATTTTTAAGGTTTGGTTCTCTCATAAAAATACTCAAAGAATTCATTAATTATCTCAACTAATTAATTAAAGCACAAATAAATTAATAATTGCGAACACAATTCGTACCTACCCATTTTAAAATTTTTATTTGTAATTTCTTAACAAACAGTTTTCTTGTCGATCAAAATACTAAACTTTCACATTTAAACTTTGAGATTAAATTTTAAAGTGATTCTTATCCTTCTTCGTATCTGTTAAATAATATTCGGACGTTTAATTAAGAGCAAGGGGGCGAGTTGAAAATGAAATAAGAAAGGGAGTTATTTAGAGGAGTCCATTAAACAGACGAGTGGATTTGTATATTTAGTTGTTGTTCAAGTTTAAGAGCTTACTATAACACAATAAAGTAGCAAGAGAACGAGGGTTTAAGTTTAATTTGTGTAAGAGAAATCGTGCCAACTATTAGAATTAAGAGAAGCAATAATCTCAAAAGAGGTTGCCCCTAAGATTTGTGGACTCTACTTCGGAGTTAATAGAGAGGAAATTATTAAATTAACTTTCGGAATTTTCCCTTTTTCTACGGAAGTACAAGGAAAAAACATTGATGAAAGGCTTGTTGCGTTCCCGCGCATGTGAAGAGGAATGCTCTCGGAAAAAGAAAAAATTTAAGAATTCCATCGGCGAAAAGACGAGGAGCGAGCGGATGTTATGGTAAACCGTAGAGGCGACCTTTATCACATACTTATAAGGCAAAAAATATTAAAATTGATGCCTTCATAATCGGAGTAAATAAAATTTAATATTCTTGGAGTTCCTAAATCGGTAAATCAGAAAAAGAAAAGCGCTCCTCTCGTATATTTCATGTAATACGGTTTTCTATTGTCAGGGATGTCTTTTCCAATCTCTTCGAGCACGTATAGAATTTTAAACGAAATAAAAGATTTTTAAACGTTATACGAAAAGGTAGGTTTAGAGCAGCGATTTCCAAACTGGGGGGTGCGCCTCCTTGAAGAGTCCCTGGGGGCCACAAAAATGTAATTATTTGTATTAACACATTTTCGTTTCACTTAAAAATGTGCTGTATTATTTTATGAAATACACCTATCTGTCTATTTACACGTTACATTTTTTTACACGGTTTACAAATCAAAATTCTAAAAATTTTCAAGAATGAATAGTATTTAGTATACATTTTTGCCAGAGATTTGGTTCCTGGTAGAAATACGGTTCTGTAACTAGTAATTTAAAAATTTTAAATAAATTATTGTGAATTGTTCTTAAAGCCCAGTGTGCACAATCGCTCCAAGAGGAACATTTGTTGCAATATTACTAAAACATTTATTAAAAATGTGTTCATTATTAAACTTTTTACTAATTTTTTTATTTATTATGTAAATGTAATAGTTCTCAGATTGACTGTCAGAAATCAAACCGAAAACAGAATTAAAAAAATAGGTAAACGCGGAGATATATTTATAGCGCAGTTCTGCGATAATTCTTTTACATAGAGTCGTGGTGAATGTAGTGACGACTTACATCTTACGGTATCATATTAGAAGTATATTCCTAGTTACTACGTTTCGCAGACACTAGCTGGCGCTACTTATTTTTATATTACAGATTGAGAGGAATAGTTTCTATTCCTATTTTCTATCACTTTTCTAAGTTGAATTTTTTGCAGACAATATTCGATAAACAGATATTTATAGATATGACACGTGCAAGTATTGGTAACGTTATGTATATGTTAGCAACATGTAAATTAACATTAGAAGAGTTTGCAACAAAGAATGTAATGCTGTTTATCCTCACCAGAGGCAGCATATTCGATACAAATATTATTAATACATTTTAAATACTTTATAAAGGCATTTCTAAATGTTGAATGACATGTATTTAATTGTAATTTATTCAAACAATTTACAAAACTACAAAAATTATTCAGCCATAAGTATTATGTAAATTATATTTTTGTAAACCAGGAGAAACGTTCCAAAATATATTTTTGAATCATTCTTAAACCACAGCTACGATTTTTCTAAACCTTGAAATTTTGCGTTTTATTATAATATGAACAGGTAGTCCAAATTGCACTACTTTAAAACTTTTAAATAATTTGCTTGATGACTGATATGATGACCAATAAATGAAATCCTTCCATTTTTACACACAATAAGTACTCAATCAGAAAATGGTAAAAAATAACCAAAAGTGCATAATTCAGTGATTTATTACAAGGTTAAATAAAAGTAAATAATCATTCTACATTCGGATGATATGTATTTGTTTTTAATGAACGAACGCACGAACATTTTTAACTATTTTCCGTAAAAATTAATTAATATCGAAAAGTAATAGACCATATTATGCAATTTTTACTTTGTTTTAGATTTAATTTTTTTATACAAAAAATTATAATTTAAGGGGGCGGTCCGAGAGAACTGGGTTGCCTAATATCGACTAAAATTTAGACGTTTCTTACTTCAATTACCATTTCTAAATAACAATATATAATGTTGCAAAAAAAATTAAATAGACCAATAAAGGATTGGACTAGAGCATGGCATATTTCATTTTTCCCAAAAATGTAATATAAATCTAAAAAAAAATAGCAAACCTGCTGAAATTAAAATGCTTTAAGGGGCAAAAAAAAACGATAGTTCAAGCTGTAATTATACAAAAACTAAAGAATTTGATCAAATTTGAAATATGCTATGCTGTAGAGCCATCTTTTGTGTATATATTGTTAGAAAATTGTATTGAAAAAGTAATTAATAACAATTTGGTAATTGAAGTGCCGAAGCACTGTTTTTGGTCTCGCTGGGCAAGGTTATGTTGAGAGTTTTATTGCGGTTCCTCGTTTTCGCTAACCAAAACTTTGACCCTTGTCCGTTAGATGGTAATAGCGTTGAACAGTTGTATTTGAAAGTTGTGGGGTAATGGCGCCTTGGGATGGCGTTATTACATCAGTGATAGACAAAAAAAGACTATAATAATTAAAAATTACACTCAGATTTATTTTAGGGTCTGTAATGATCACAAACACATTTGTCTGGTTTCTATATGAGAATTCGTTTAGGACTAGTACGGATTGCGTAATCGCGCTATTCTTTGCGGTGTTGCCCGCGGACCAGATTTTTTCAGGTACTGAACGCAGATCGATAAAAATCGTAACATGTAATGGTTTAATAATATCAATGCATTCATTAATCAGTGCGACCAATTTATATAAACAAATTGCGATTTAAAATCAGCTTAGTGTGCGCTTGCGCTTTATGGGTGGTTTAAATCGCCTAGTTTGAGTTGACAATGGTCAACTTTACAATGGTAAAACTTTGTTGAATGCGGCTTCGTACTTTGCCTTTATGGTTTGAAGGTTTTGACCGATGTTTTCGCACATTATAGCCCTAAATAGTTCATAAAAGGTAAATGACCAATGTGCCATTTACATTTTTACCTTTATACCAAAATAATAATTCTGTGTAAATATTTTTTATTAAATTCATTGAAGATATATTGTCTAAATTATTTTCTATTTTTGGTTTCATTTATGATGAACTTCAATACAGATAAAAATTTGAGCACATTTTTAATATACATTTTAAAAGTTAGTATACATATACAGGGGTCCCAAATTAAGTAGGTAACATGGGTATCTTTCTTATTAGTGGAGATACAAGTCTGGTTAAAGGGCAATGTTTTGAATTTAAGTTATATCTTTGATATGCAAACATTAACTGCTTTGCAATTGTATTTGCTATAGATTACAAGCAATTTTAAAAATTGCAGAAACTATTAATTCAAAGCTACTCAACACTACAAATAAAGTGGGCATAAGATAATCTCATAATTACAAAAATACTTCAGAAAATATCGTTAATGGCGAAATTTTGAAAAAATTGATAGATCAGCCAAAAGTAGAACAAACCTTGCATTTTCTTGTAGGTTTAACTTTGACCTTGAATAACTTTTGAAGGAGTAGGGTTATAAAAAATTTACAAAGGACCTTTTTGTAGAGCGTTAAATTTTCTTATAAGAATATGATATGGTCTTAGCTATACAATGAGCCGTTCAAGAGTTAAAAAATTTCAAATTAAAAAAATATATTTCCGTGTTATTTAAATGAAAAATAGAAATTCGCGATGCGCCATTTTTCAATATAAATATTAAGAGCTCTGCTTTTCACAGGCGTCTTTTTACACCTTCCCAGACGTTTTCAAGTGGGAATTTCAAAATAAAAATTAGTCGAATTTGTTGAATTTGCCTAATATACATATATACAACATTATCTCGTTTAAAATATAAGATATTTGGCCATAGCCTAAGTGACTTGTATTGAAATTTTGGAAGCCATTAAATTGGTTACCACGTAGACAGATATCCAATAAATGTAAGTCTATAAAATAACTAGGGTCAATTATAACAAAAATAAATAATTTTTTTATTAACGATAACTAACAGAACAGAAAGTATAAAATTATTAAAATTATTTTTTCAGAGACTCCTTTAATTTAAGAAATAAATAATTAAATAAACACGTCAATGTTCTAAATTTTAAAATTATTGATAATTAATTTTTAAGGTTTGGTTCTCTCATAAAAATACTCAAAAAATTCATTAATTATCTCAACTAATTAATTAAAGCACAAATAAATTAATAATTGCGAACACAATTCGTACCTACCCATTTTAAAATTTTTATTTGTAATTTCTTAACAAACAGTTTTCTTGTCGATCAAAATACTAAACTTTCACATTTAAACTTTGAGATTAAATTTTAAAGTGATTCTTATCCTTCTTCGTATCTGTTAAATAATATTCGGACGTTTAATTAAGAGCAAGGGGGCGAGTTGAAAATGAAATAAGAAAGGGAGTTATTTAGAGGAGTCCATTAAACAGACGAGTGGATTTGTATATTTAGTTGTTGTTCAAGTTTAAGAGCTTACTATAACACAATAAAGTAGCAAGAGAACGAGGGTTTAAGTTTAATTTGTGTAAGAGAAATCGTGCCAACTATTAGAATTAAGAGAAGCAATAATCTCAAAAGAGGTTGCCCCTAAGATTTGTGGACTCTACTTCGGAGTTAATAGAGAGGAAATTATTAAATTAACTTTCGGAATTTTCCCTTTTTCTACGGAAGTACAAGGAAAAAACGTTGATGAAAGGCTTGTTGCGTTGCCGCGCATGTGAAGAGGAATGCTCTCGGAAAAAGAAAAAATTTAAGAATTCCATCGGCGAAAAGACGAGGAGCGAGCGGATGTTATGGTAAACCGTAGAGGCGACCTTTATCACATACTTATAAGGCAAAAAATATTAAAATTGATGCCTTCATAATCAGAGTAAATAAAATTTAATATTCTTGGAGTTCCTAAATCGGTAAATCAGAAAAAGAAAAGCGCTCCTCTCGTATATTTCATGTAATACGGTTTTCTATTGTCAGGGATGTCTTTTCCAATCTCTTCGAGCTCGTATAGAATTTTAAACGAAATAAAAGATTTTTAAACGTTATACGAAAAGGTAGGTTTAGAGCAGCGATTTCCAAACTGGGGGGTGCGCCTCCTTGAAGAGTCCCTGGGGGCCACAAAAATGTAATTATTTGTATTAACACATTTTCGTTTCACTTAAAAATGTGCTGTATTATTTTATGAAATACACCTATCTGTCTATTTACACGTTACATTTTTTTACACGGTTTACAAATCAAAATTCTAAAAATTTTCAAGAATGAATAGTATTTAGTATACATTTTTGCCAGAGATTTGGTTCCTGGTAGAAATACGGTTCTGTAACTAGAAATTTTAAAAAATTTTAAATAAATTATTGTGAATTGTTCTTAAAGCCCAGTGTGCACAATCGCTCCAAGAGGAACATTTGTTGCAATATTACTAAAACATTTATTAAAAATGTGTTCATTATTAAACTTTTTACTAATTTTTTTATTTATTATGTAAATGTAATAGTTCTCAGATTGACTGTCAGAAATCAAACCGAAAACAGAATTAAAAAAATAGGTAAACGCGGAGATATATTTATAGCGCAGTTCTGCGATAATTCTTTTACATAGAGTCGTGGTGAATGTAGTGACGACTTACATCTTACGGTATCATATTAGAAGTATATTCCTAGTTACTACGTTTTGCAGACACTAGCTGGCGCTACTTATTTTTATATTACAGATTGAGAGGAATAGTTTCTATTCCTATTTTCTATCACTTTTCTAAGTTGAATTTTTTGCAGACAATATTCGATAAACAGATATTTATAGATATGACACGTGCAAGTATTGGTAACGTTATGTATATGTTAGCAACATGTAAATTAACATTAGAAGAGTTTGCAACAAAGAATGTAATGCTGTTTATCCTCACCAGAGGCAGCATATTCGATACAAATATTATTAATACATTTTAAATACTTTATAAAGGCATTTCTAAATGTTGAATGACATGTATTTAATTGTAATTTATTCAAACAATTTACAAAACTACAAAAATTATTCAGCCATAAGTATTATGTAAATTATATTTTTTGTAAACCAGGAGAAACGTTCCAAAAATATATTTTTGAATCATTCTTAAACCACAGCTACGATTTTTTCTAAACCTTGAAATTTTGCGTTTTATTATAATATGAACAGGTAGTCCAAATTGCACTACTTTAAAACTTTTTAAATAATTTGCTTGATGACTGATATGATGACCAATAAATGAAATCCTTCCATTTTTTTACACACAATAAGTACTCAATCAGAAAATGGTAAAAAAAATAACCAAAAGTGCATAATTCAGTGATTTATTACAAGGTTAAATAAAAGTAAATAATCATTCTACATTCGGATGATATGTATTTGTTTTTTAATGAACGAACGCACGAACATTTTTTTTTAACTATTTTCCGTAAAAAAATTAATTAATATCGAAAAGTAATAGACCATATTATGCAATTTTTACTTTGTTTTAGATTTAATTTTTTTATACAAAAAATTATAATTTAAGGGGGCGGTCCGAGAGAACTGGGTTGCCTAATATCGACTAAAATTTAGACGTTTCTTACTTCAATTACCATTTCTAAATAACAATATATAATGTTGCAAAAAAAATTAAATAGACCAATAAAGGATTGGACTAGAGCATGGCATATTTCATTTTTCCATAAAATGTAATATAAATCTAAAAAAAAATAGCAAACCTGCTGAAATTAAAATGCTTTAAGGGGCAAAAAAAAAAACGATAGTTCAAGCTGTAATTATACAAAAACTAAAGAATTTGATCAAATTTGAAATATGCTATGCTGTAGAGCCATCTTTTGTGTATATATTGTTAGAAAATTGTATTGAAAAAGTAATTAATAACAATTTGGTAATTGAAGTGCCGAAGCACTGTTTTTGGTCTCGCTGGGCAAGGTTATGTTGAGAGTTTTATTGCGGTTCCTCGTTTTCGCTAACCAAAACTTTGACCCTTGTCCGTTAGATGGTAATAGCGTTGAACAGTTGTATTTGAAAGTTGTGGGGTAATGGCGCCTTGGGATGGCGTTATTACATCAGTGATAGACAAAAAAAGACTATAATAATTAAAAATTACACTCAGATTTATTTTAGGGTCTGTAATGATCACAAACACATTTGTCTGGTTTCTATATGAGAATTCGTTTAGGACTAGTACGGATTGCGTAATCGCGCTATTCTTTGCGGTGTTGCCCGCGGACCAGATTTTTTCAGGTACCTGAACGCAGATCGATAAAAATCGTAACATCGTAATGGTTTAATAATATCAATGCATTCATTAATCAGTGCGACCAATTTTATATAAATGAAATTGCGAATTTAAAATCAGCTTAGTGTGCGCTTGCGCTTTATGCGGTGGTTTAAATCGTCTAGTTTGAGTTGACAATGGTCAACTTTTACAATGGTAAAATCTTTGTTGAATGCGGCTTCGTACTTTGCCTTTATGGTTTGAAGGCGCTTTTGACCGATGTTTTCGCACATTATAGCCCTAAATACTTCATGAAAAAGGTAAATGACCAATGTGCCATTTACATTTTGACCTTTATACCAAAATAATAATGTCTGTGGTAAATATTTTTTTATTAAATTCATTGAAGTAAGTTTTGTCTAAATTATTTTCTATTTTTAGGTTTCATTTATGATGAACTTCAATACAGATAAAAATTTGAGCACTTTTTTTCATAGTTAGTATACATTTACAGGGGGTCCCAAATTAAGTAGGCTAACATGTGTATCTTTCTTATTAGTGGAGATACAAGTCTGGTTAAATGGGCAATGTTTTGTAGTTTTAGATGCCGATTCAGATTCCGTTATTAAAATTTTAAAATTCCGAATAGTTCCAAAGTAATTGTAAAAAAACTGAAAATCGTTATTTTCTGTAATGTCAAATAACTTTCTAATTATAAAATTTACAAAAAAAGTTTAATATAAAAGTTACTAGGTTTTATAAAATACAGATTGAAAAGGTATGGTAGGGATCACAATCTTTCAAAAAATAAAGCACGTATACAAACAGACTTTGATAAACGTTATAGTATGTTGTGAAGTGGTTGTATAATTTTAGATTTTTGATAAATCAACGAGTTTTGCAAAAAAAAATTAATAAAACGAAAAGCAGCTCAACTTCTAAGCTTTCGTGCGTTTTTCAAAATAATGATATTTTTATTAATCAAACAGCAAAGCTTGTGAAATTATCGTAGATTTTATTTTTTTGAGATTAATTTTTATTAAATGGCTATCAAGCAATTGAAGTATGCCAATTTTGGTAAACATTTTCTGGGAGCATACATAGAAAAGGGGGTCGTTCATAAAATACGTTCGCATACAGGGGAGGGGGGGTCTTGCTGAGTGTGACACGGGGGACGAGGGGTCTACGGCAACGTGACGTTCGCCGTTCATTACATTTTAAATTAGTATTTCTTTCGACTATTTTTCTTTTTAAATTTTTATCATAATAGAAAGTCATTCATTTCGTATTTAGTAAATACATATTATTTATTTTTTCCTTATAAAAGATATTTATTGATTTATTTAAATTTTATTATAAAAACTAAATAAATATTTTTAATTCTCAAAATTTGTGTACTATCAATTGAAATTTATCATATTCAGGGGGTCTTAGTTTTGTGACAAAATATTTCTAGGGGGTCATAGGAAGTGTGACACCGCGTGACAATGGGGGTCAAAAAGCTGATTTTAGCGTAACGTATTTTATGAACGGCCCTAATAAAATAAAATAAATTTCGTTATCATCTGCTTCCAAAATTGCCGATCCTTGCAAAAATATGCCCTTTGAGAAGATATTTATTGAAGGTATGCAATTTAAATATGCACTTTGCATTCCCGGTCATTTCCAATTATTCTAGAATTTGAAAATACTAAGTATGTTTAGTATTTATTTACGATATAAGTATTTATTTCAATCTGATATTTTCAAAATTTAACTTTTTTCGTTCTTACTCCCTTATCACGGTTAATATTTTTACCACAAAATACTCTTCTGCCCTTAAAATTTTGTTAGTTATTTTTTAACCACAATTATAAATAATTTCGATATATAAAATGATTTAAAAATTTATATAGAAAACCTTTTTTTAATAAATATAATTGGACTAAAAAACATTAGTATCAAAGTATTTTCAACATTTATTTATGATCTATAATAAATAAAATTAGAACTATATTTAAAAACAATAAATATATCATCAGAACAAATAAAAAGAAATCCAGAAAATTAATCATTAGCGCCCTTCTGCAATACTATAATTATTATCCTTTCATTTTAAAGAAAAACAAGTATTTTACAATTTTATACACATATTTATGTTACTTTGTAATATTAATAAAACAAATCGCATTAATTAAGATTCATAACATAATAAATATGTATTCTTAAATTTAAACTGGTTTTTGAATTGCGCGCCGACGCTTACTTTGCGCTTTCTGCCAAACCTAACAATCGAAATCGCATGAAAATTCTCTGAATATAACATTTGAAATAATATTGCAAGTAATCAGCTTTTGGTAAACCAAACTATATGTCGAAAATAGACGAAAGTATGCGAGTTTGACCGATAAAACTAGACCTGGAACAACTTATGTATTTTGAAGGTTTTTCAAATCAGCGTAAAATCGATATCTTGCATCTCTATACAACTATCGTGACTCTCTCTACGAATAGTAGTTCCCATGCCACTAGCCAGGCTTCTTAATATATAAAAATATTTTTATTCTTAATCAATTTAAAAATTAAAAACATGGTCTCCGCTTAGAACGACATATCATCCTAAAGCACCACGAAATAATCAAATTACCTATTTTGATTATATGGATATGTATCTTTCAATTTCAATAAATATATGTATTCAGTCAAATTCAAGGCCCCGGGTTTGTCTAAATCTTCTGACCAGCGGGAGAGCCACCTAGAAACCAAAAGATAAGTTTATCTTATTTCTTGACCTACTTAACTTAGCACTAAACCGCACTGTAGTAATTCATTATTTCACCGCATCATGTTAAAATCGCTAATGTTTTGGATCGCCCCCTTAAATTAACACAGTTTTCTCCGGAACTTATCTGGAGTGCATATAGGGGAATAGATTAGCAGTGGGAAGTAACATAAAGTTTGGAAACCACTGGTTTAAAGGAAAGCGATGTTGTAATAAACGTTAATGCATTTTTATGTCTTATTTTTTAAGCGAAAAGTATTCTTAGCCAAAATTTTTGAAGGATCGACAAAAAACGAAAGAAAATATAATAAGCTCACAATCTAAGAAATCCCAATTGCAAATTTAATTTTATTCCCGAACATTATTTTGCAATAATGTTTGTCGTTGCGTCTCAATAGGGCTTATATTTAAATCAACCCTAATTTGCATAATAATTTCGACGAAAATCACTGCCAGGAAAGTTGATCCAATTTGATAAATTTCAGCTTATAATTGGATAAGTAAATCTGAATTTTAAATTTTTAAAAATGACCGAAGAAAAAATGGAGAACTACACATTTTATAATCACATCTTCTTTCTTAATTGGCAGCTTTAAATGATTTCTTGTGTAACATTCAGGAGCAACTGTAAAAGCAACGATGACGTACAGAAACTAAAAATTTAACCGCGAAATTTAGTTTCCTTAAATTAATTAAGTTTATAAATATTGTTGATTAATGGTAATTTATTTTCATTACTAAGAAATATTTAATTAAAATATTTAGTTAATGACTATGCTAATTTGTAAGAGTTAAGAAAAATTTTAATTAAAACGAACTGATGTTTTCTTAATTTGTAAATTCAAATAACTATTTTTATAAATTATCTTATTTTAAATAACAAAGGGCCATACAAAAGAACGTAATAAGAGAACACTACATTACAGAAGGTTAAAAAAGTAGCTTTGAAACAAAGCTACTGGCGCCATCTCACTGAAAATGTTTAAAATTCAATTAAAGTTTTCCATCCCTTTTAGATTCGATTTTCAAATAAATGTTCATTGTATTTCACTAACAATGCGCTTTTATAAATATTTTGCAAAATCAAAAAGGAAAACACGATAAACAGTATCGATTTTTAAATATTTAGCTAGGGAAGCGATAAACATTACGAAAGCTTTTTTAATAAAATGCACAAAATGTAATTCAACAAGCAGCATTGTTCGACGGGCAAATTATTTTATTTAAAGAAATTTTATTTAAAGAAATAGCCTTTTTTATTTCGTAATTAATAAAAGTTAAAACCAGTTAAATAACACAATTGGAAAGTATTTACCAAGAAATCGGTTTGAAACTTAGACGAATTTGTCACTTGATCACTTTCTTCATAAAGATTTTATATATGAATATTTGTGTATGTATTGTGTATCATTTTTTGCGATCAGACTGGTGCAATTTTTATTTCAATTACACATTTATTTTTTTGACATTTTACAATGTTTAATCCAAAATTTATTAATTTTTATTTACAAAAATATAATCTATTAAAACTAAAAAAGAATTAAGAAAATGTAATTTAACTTAATAAGCTCAACAACGTGTGAGATCAGAAATAGGTTAAAACTTATTTTTACGGACACCTCTCTTAGAAGGATACCTCCTTTCAGCGGATATTTTTTTGATGACATAGAAAAGTGCTTCAAATGCATTTTAATTATGTGTTAAGTGGACATTCCTTTAGACGGACACGGACCGCAAAATGTCACCATTAATAAATAGTTTTCTCTTAAACGGACTGATTAATACGTTTAGTTCTGCAGCCACACTGAGTGAAACAAAAATTAATTTTTTTAGAAAACACTGTCAGTTAATTGTGATAATCAGAGGAAAGTTTAAGAAAAATGTTTTACTTATAATTTTTTACATGTAACCAGAGCTAGAGTTCTAACAATGTCTTATAGGCCTACCGGACCTACACAATTAAAGTCTTGGCTGCAATTCATTTTATACACTATCTTTTACCCGCGGGTTCGCTCGAGTGGGCTACATTAAACCCCACTAAAACCGTATATCTTCCGGGATAAAAAGTAGCCAATGTCATTTATCGGCCCATAAAATATCTTTATGCAAAAAATCACGTCAATCCGGTGCTACGTTGCTCCGTGCAAGGTGAACAAAGAAGCAAACACATTTTCGCATTTATAACATTATTATATTTTAGCGTGGGCAAACGTAACTTTGAAAACAATTAAAAATTGTTTTGGTAAATGTGAATTTACAAAGTAAGAATTTTGATAAATGATGAAATTCCACAACCGCAGATTTCAATATTTCCAAAAAAAAAGATAATCTTGGTGTCACATTGATTTGAACTACACGCACCGACGATAGTATATTTGGCAAAATATTTTTAACAATTAATTTTTAATTAAATCGCGATTTTATATGAATTAATATCGTTTTGATTGATAATACAAATTTTACATGATTTAGATAAAATGTAAGATACTTTTTCATAAAATTGTAGAATATTTGGAATGTAATTATAATTTTCTGGTATAACGTAACGATCTTTAATTGAATGAACGAAATTATTAATATAATTTAAATAAATTCTAAAATTAAAGTTTTAACTAAAAGTAATTACTACAAAAATGTAAATTTTACGCTTATTTTAGCAAAAACTGATTAAATATTTCACCTACAATTTCGTAAAGTATATATAAAGAAAAGTTTTAGAAATGATTAGCAGTTTGAAAACATGTTTAAACATTTACTTATCTTGGTTTGTGTGATTCAATTGGCTTTCTTTCAAGAATACAATAGGCAATGGTGGTTCGACAGAAATTACCAAGGAAGTTTAATAATTCCATTTAATTATCAATACTTTCAACTTCCTTATTATGGAGATACTTTTTCGTGTATAAATTTACCACGTTATTTCAACGATAAACCAACGGGAGTAACAGTAAACAGCTATTGTACAAAACTGTGGGCTGATAGAGGTTGTAAAGGGAGTTCAGTCAAATTTCTTTATGGTGGACCATATTACATCCCGAAACCACTTATAGGCCGTGTTTCTTCAATCAGTGGCTGCTTCTACGGACAATATTAAATCTCAACCGCTCAACGAAACCAAGATTGTCTGTTTAATGTATTGTATATAAATATAATAAACATGAAAACCTTAATAACATTAGAATGTCTTTTTTAAGTGCAAGTGTTGGAAACTATCCCATTGCACAGGTTCACAAAATTTAAGTTTCGTTGAACCACACGACCTTTATTTGTGTCGTCTTATAATATAGGGTAGTGCCAATGGAAATAATCAGTTCAAAATTTTTTATCACATCTGAATTTTATTTGGTTAAGAAACTTGAATTTTCAAGAAAAAATTCGATAATTCTCCAGAAACATAAAAATAAATAATTTATAAATTAACCATTTATGAGTTTTTGGAATAATTAGCTTCCGGTTGGTCTCTTTTGATTGGCTAGCAGTAGTCGGCCTACATCCTTGAGCTCCATTTACGCTGATAACCTTTTCCCATCTTTGCACTCTCCTGATGAAATCTCTATGCGTGGTACACAATCAGATAATGGTTTAACAAACCTTGTTCCAATGGGTGGCTTACTTCATTTATTTATATACTCCATGTAATGCTTTAGTTTCGGTGAGAATTTATCAAGTCAGATCCAAAATATGTGTAAACTATTTGAACTCTTGCAGTAAAATTAAAAGTTTCCTAGACAATTCCCGATTCACTTCTTTACTTGAGAAGACCCATTTAATGACATATCGGATCGAATACACCTTGGTTAGCTTACATGATTTTCCTTTGTTGGAATTTGTAAATGTGGTAATCTTGATAGCAATTATATTTTTTTTAACGATGGTTAATACGAAATATTTCTTTCATCACTGACTCTTATAATTACTATTATTTTCATGGCTTTCAAAAAATTAATATAGGCAGTACTTATATATGGATGATTCTGTTTCAACTGTTACTTTTTTGATTAATTTTTTTTTAATTCTATAACTAATTTTTTTTTGTATTTTCATGCATATTATTACTCCATTTTATAGTAAAAATGAAAGTGCAAGAAGATTTTGCTATAACTTTAAAATATCGAGAAACAGAATTAAATTTTCCATGCAACGGTACTGACTCATTCATCAACGGAACAGACATAAAATGAAATGATAAATTGATGTATTGAAAAAGTATTAGTTAAGTTTTTTTAAGTTTGATTATATACATTAAGATTTATCAGTTAATTAGTTTGAATTATTTATGACGACAAAAACAATAACTAATTTATAGGTAAATCTTAGAAAACACATAACACGGTACTGATATTTAAGTGAGATATTGTACGTTTTCTTTTGATACTCATACAAGAAAAGTGATGAAATATGTTGATGAAGATCGTATTGATACAAAAATTTCATTAATAGATTGATAATGTATGACCAGTGAGAGCAAACAGTATAGGGCACAAAAATCACAGTTAGAAAGGAATCGCCCATATCTACATATACAGGGTGAACCGTATCTAATTTATAGAAATTAACCTGCTAATATATGATATTACACTAAACAAAAATGTAGTTCAAATTAAATGACTATAAGAGCAATACTTTTAAGTAATAGTAACCTAAACTTTTATTCAAAAATGTGTAATCAATACTTTATTAGTCTGAACACTATAAAAATTTTTGCTTTAATTCATTCTTACAATGGCATTACAAACAATTGTAAAACGTTTTTTTTGTCTATAGTCAATAAATGCTGTAAAAAATGTAGATTAAGTTAACATTAAAAGGTGTGAAATTCATTTGGCTTTGTACTAAATCGGAGTGCGAAAAAAAAACTGCTAATCTTTATGATTTTTTAACACAGATTATGTTGTTTTCTAAAACAGAAAAATAAATTTGGGTTTGCCATTCAAAAAATAATTATATGTTAAAAATATATATGGTGGATTTAGTATTGATGATTAAATATTTAAAAGTTAAAAAGTCTTAATGTACAAGCATTTAGAAGTCAACTGTTCGGAGAAAAGAATCATTTTTTTCTCAGTAGGTTGCTCAATTCTTTTACCAACAACGTTTCCTTTTAATATTTAATTCTTCTTCTAACAGCTTACATAAACACTGAGTATTTATAATTCAGAAGAAAATATCGCCAGGCATGTTAGAAGAAAATATTTCCAAATGTTTCAAATCAAAGCTCACAGCAATTAAATCGATAATGTTCGTTATATGAACGATACAGGTGTTCTTTTACGACGGCTGTATGTATTTTATTGTTCTATCATATATTTTATTTCTTAACGTTAAAGTCTTTATAACTTTATTTTCTACCACACTGTAGTGCTCCGGTATTGGAATATTATCCAAAAATCAAAATATAAATACAGTTTTTTTTATTATTTTACGTTTTTATTAGCTCATTAGTATATATATGATATATATGTGATATATATATGATCAATTCACGGAAGATGTTAAAATAACAACTCTGTTGGGTGATTTCCCTGAAGAAAGTAAGTGATTTGATCAAATCTCTTAACTGTTCTAGTGAAAAGATGAAATAAACAAGTCAGAACTCGCAGCTCCGTTTTGCTTGTTACCACTCCCATTTATTTCAAAAAATTACAAATGGCTATTAAACTACCAAGACCACGCAACGAAATTCAGCTTTCTTCTACCGTTGACTACAAGAAGAGCTGCCGGTAGATCGTGTGACATTAAAGTGTTATTGTTGGTTGATTTAACTATTAATAGATCATTTGAAGTTGAAGCATTGTAATCAATTAATTCAGATGCTGGTGGATCTTTTGAAGTTGAAGTGTTGTTTTTGATTTCCAAGGAAGCTGCTGGTAAGTTTTGTATTGTTAAAATAATTGTATGGTCCTGCTGAGTAAGAAGTAGATCCAAGTCCTCTTCAGTAACAAGTTTTTCAAGCAACTCTTTCGAAATTTGACTAGATTGGAGTCCTGTTTTTGGTTCTGTTCCAAGTAACGCTTTGTAAGGTGATCGTTTAATGGTTCGATGAAAAGAGGAATTCTTTGGAATTGAACAAAGTAAACAATCTATAGCCCAATTTTTTGTGTCATTGGTAACATAGCTTCAATATCTTGATTTGATCGCTCGACAGATCCCTGGCTAGCTGGATGTCTAGGCCTACCATTTACAATTTTGCACGTTGGCCACAGGCTTGTTAATTCTTGTATCACAGCAGCCGTAAACTCACGGCCGTTGTCGCTTTGTAGTATATGAGGACAACCTACTGCCAAAAATATTTTTAATCTCTATTGCTCTATTGCTACTTCGGCAACTCTTCTTGTAGTCAACGGTCGAAGAAAGGTGAATTTCGTCGCGTGGTCTTGGTAGTTTAATAGCCATTTGTAATTTTTTAAAATAAATGGGAGTGGTAACAAGCAAAACAGAGCTTGTGAGTTCTGACTTGTTTATTTCATCTTTTCACTAGAACAGTTAAGAGATTTGATCAAATCACTTATTTTCTTCAGGGAAATCACCCAACAGTTATTTTAACATCTTCCGTGAATTGATGATATACCTTAGAAATTTGATCAAATCTCTATTTTTAACATTTCACTGCAACATATATAAAGATATGATGATTTTGCAGTAATTATTTTATTTAAAGGTTGTGGACGCCATCAACAACTTATAACCTGACATTTTTATTTTATGGTAAAAAATTAATTGTTTTTCATTTTATAGAAATATTATTATAATTTTAAATAAATTATAAAATTACATTAAAAGTTACAATTGTCCGATTCTTTTTGATATTTTTTTCATTCTTCAAAGTAAAAAACAGATCTCCTATGTTCCATTAAATAATGAGGTGGCAATTGTAAATAATAAGATTGTCTTATTCGTATTGTTTTAATTTTGTTATGCAATAAATAAACTTTACTACCAATTGTTTCTTCAAATAAAAATAATTTTTAAAAATTGATTTTTTAAGCATGATTGTTATCAAATAAAAAGAATTTTTTAAAATTGTTTTTTTAAGCTTGTTTGTTATCAAATAAGCATAAAATTATGCACATATAAAAAAAGCAACATTGACTTTTAATTCAGTTTAGTAAAATGTTTAAAATATTATCACTTTTGGTATTGGTTTTGGTCCAACTCAGTTTAGCAGAAAAAGGTAGAATTATAATAGGTGGACAATTACTGTTTCTTGATGATCCACCTTATGAATTCTTGTATCTTGGCCAGAGATGTATTGACGTTCCTTTACAGCTCAACGATAAAGCTGTTGCAATATTGGTTTTCCAACAATGTGTAAGATTATGGGAACACCGTGGTTGCAGAGGAGAGATGGAAAACTATATGGAGGGTCAGCATAAAATACGAAGACTAGCAGGAAAAGTATCAGCTATTAGTCGTTGTGTATACACATGATATTTGAAAAAAAATTGATTGTAAATAAGACCTATACTAAATATGTGAGTAAATAAACTACTTATTTCCTATATAAAAAATTGACGTGCACATTCATTTAATTTTTACATGTGCTGGATCAATTACGTTTTAAATCACTTAGGTCCTGAATAATTTTAATTTTATGGATTTATAATTTCTTCTTAATATTGCATAAAATGGTAATTTAAAAATCGCTTTTATCAGTAACTAAATAATACATGGTAAATGCACCACCTAATAATGATTATGTAACTATACTCTTAAACATAATGAGAAGTGGAGCTAATATTCTACCTTAGACTACACAATAATGGCTTACATGGATTGTGCTAAATTGATGATTTTTAATTTTTGACACACCTGTATTTTAAATTTGGGAAAAATAGCAATATTTCACCGTCTCCTTATGCTTCTATAAAAGAGCAAGTTATACTGTACGTGCTTTATCGCAAATTTAGTTAATAATTAAGTGATTTTTAAGCGTTCCGTCAAAATGGGTTCAGTCGTTTCGGAGATTAACTGGGACAAACAAACACACAGACACCCAAAAATGAAAAAAAAAACGCATCATTGGGTTCATGGTAACGTACAAATAACCATATGTACTTAACCTTCCGCATGCTGGTTGACTAAATGTCACATGCCATACTAGGTGGGGCTTGCCATATCCCAAAAATAAAATAAAATTCACAAAATTGTACTTTATGACAGTTAAATGATAATAAATGATAATGAAACGCGTAGCGACGCGCTTCATTTTCCCGAGATCGGAATGTGCCACTTTGAGCTCGAATGTGCACACTCGGTTTTAAGCTGAATTCCCAAACGCCCCGTTTAAACAAAAAAAATTGTTCACTTTAATTATACCCACCTAGTAGGGAGAAAGTGGCATGAAACAGTCAAGTTTTGAAAGAGCCATTATCAATTACGCGGTAGTTTTCATACGAATCGTTTATGTATTATTATTTTAAGATAGCAACACTAGTCAGATATCGCCCACAAAAATTTGACCGTTTACCGTCAATAAACGGCGCCGATACGACGTATTGAAGATTTTGTCGTCAAAAAGTAAGGTTTTGAATTCAGTTTATTTGTTTTCTAACGCCTATACGTACAAAACTAATAATAATATGATTACACTATAATTTTATAGATATATTAGGCCTTCTAATAACGTATATCTTTTGTAGACTAATCTTTGATTTCATAGTAATTTTCGAGATTTTGTTTCTTGAGAGAATATGTTTTGAAAGAGCCACCTTTTAATTGCATAAAATGCAATAATAATTGTAGTAACAGCAATCAAGAGTGGTACCGATGCAAAGTTGTAATGGTTGGGCATATAAATCCTGTGGCGTAAAAGGGAAATTGCATTATTTTTGCTAAAAACGTTTTTAAGTTTTTGCAATGATTGATCTCAAACGTCAAATTTTTTGACAGTTTCTTAGATTTATGTAAGTCAATATTTTATCCAGAATTTGCGTTATTTAAAACGTTTTATAATTATATAAGATCTAAAATTATAGCTTAAGATTATTATTAAATAATATCTTCGTTAATGTGCAGTTTTAATCTTGTAATAAGAACATGGCTTTTTTAAAACTTGGGTTGGCTCTTTCAATACCTATAGGTTATGAAAAAGCCAAATTTTATTTTTTTTATAAATGATTAGAAGTCGAAAAATATCGTTAATTTTGAAAAATGTTTTATGACATTACGTACATAAATGCATGAACAATTACAAATTTAAAAAAAAAATTGATTTATTTATGTCCTTCTATATTATTTATCCCTTTTTTTAGAACTGGCTGTTTTATGCCACTTTCCCCCTACACGGAAGGCTAAAAAAGACTATATTTCAAAATAACAGACTGACATTTCAATTTTCTTTATTTGTATAAATTGTTGGTACGTTAGAACGCCAAAAAGGATAATTTAAAAACATAGTCACACAAGCAAGAATGCGTTTAACTATGCCATAAAACAAAAGTAATTGACGAATATTTTCGAAACGGTAACTATGGATAACCGATACTGTTGGGAACATAGCCACACAAGCAGGTGTTGGTGTCCTGAACCTGCTTCCAAAGTATGGCCACCTCAGAAATTGGCCACAGAATTTGTTCTTAAAATATTTCCGAAACAGTAAATGTGGCTTATTTAGAACCTAAAACAAGACAAGGCGAGATATTAGCTATACAATCAGGTATGAGTTTAACAAAAGTTCATCCAGTGTGTAGTCTTCTTCATTACTTGCCTTTTATGTAATAGTTTAGTTCCTGTGAGAATTTCACAAGTCATACTCAAAATATATTGAAACTATCTCAGCTTTTGCTAATCATTCGAATTGGTCTTCATTTTTCAGACGTTTTTTAATATCATAAACTGAACTCATTTTAATATCAATAACTTTAAATATTGCTATAATTAATTTGCATTTTCAAAATTTGTAATGGTTATCCGTCATATGATGCATTTACACTTGTAGGCGCTATAACACAATTAAAAATCATTTTACTATGGTTTTATGTGTTTTTTTGAATATAGGAAAGCTTATTTATATTAAGATACGACAGCTTTTCAGTAAATATTTTTCTTAATGTTGACGCCTACAACATTATTATTACTATCCGATTCTTTTTGATACGTGTTTTCTGTATTTTAACTCAGCAAATTGTAATTAATTCATCCTTTTAATTGTACGTTATTGTTTTAGAATATTTATTTCATGCTGACAATTGTTTTTTTTTTAATTTTTAAAAATATTTTAGGTACAAAATAAATTAAAAAAATTCATTTAACCCTTAATTACTGACGTACAAGCTTTAGGACGTAGTCACTGACGTCTCGTCTGTCAGACTACGCTATATTATTTGAATTATTTTGCAAAAATATTTAATATTTTTAAAAAATTTGTTTAATTTGTGTACGCTATGTGAATTGAGAATATGAAAATACACTGAAAGTAATGAAATAAAAACAATTTTGTTGTGAAAATTACATTTTTATAACGTAACAGACAAAAAATACGAAATACAGTTTAATAAACTCAATACAGTTTAAAAACAAAAATAATGCAAATGTCGCTATAAAGTTTGTTTTAAATGATTATACACGTTCTATTCAAACATATAAACTAAAAAAAAATAAACAAAATCCCAAATAAACAACTTTTAACAATAGCGAAAATTGTTATATTCTTGCTGACGCGCGCAGTCTGTTAGACGACGTTTATTTAATAATTCGCATTATTTTAGTTACCTTCCGCCAATGTAGCTCTTACTTAGAAATTATACTTGTCAGAAATACACTGCACGTAATGAAATAAAAACAATTTTGTTGTAAACATTACAGTTTTATAAGAAAAAAGGCAAAAAATACGAAAAACATTTTATCAAATTTAGTACTTTTAAAAAACAAAAATAATGCAAATGTCGCTATAAAGCCTGCTTAATATGGTTATATTTTATGATTATATTCTATTAAACAAATTAAAATAAACAAAATTCCAAATAAACAACTTATTACAATACACAAATATACTCGAATATTGTTACGTTCTCACTGACGCGTAGTCTGCTGGACGACGTGTAGTTTTTGAATTTGCATAATTTTAGTTACCTTCGGCCAAAATGGCTCTTACTTAGGTGGTATACTTGTCTCACCTTTACTTGAGAGTACACTGGAAGAAATTTTTTAAATGTGCTGCATAACATAAATTTCCCGATTTTAAAATTAGGAGTAGTCTGAGAGACGACGGGTCAGTACTTAAGGGTTAAAGTTACATTTGTCAAATTTTTTTGATACTTTTTGATTGTTCAAAGTTCAAAAGAGATCCCATATATAGGTTCCATTAAATAATGAGATGATAGTTGTAAACAAATAGATTGACTTACTTGTATTGTTCTAATTTTGTTATGCAATAAATTAATTTTACCAGCAATTGTTTCTTCAAATTGAAATCATTTTTACAAATTGTTTTTTTCAGCTTGTTTGCTATTAAATAAGCATAAAATTATGTATAGAAAATATGTACATATAAAAGAGGCAACATTTACTTTTAATTTAGTTTAGTAACAATGATTAAAATAATATCACTTTTGGTATTGGTTTTTCTTCAGCTCAGTTTAGCAAAAGATAGTGGCGTCTTCCTAGTTGGAGAATTAATATTTCCCCGTGATCCATCTTTTGCAATCCCGATAATTGGTGACAGATGTATTGACGTTCCTGAACATCTGAACGATATAGCTGTTAAAATATTAGTTCCCTTTGGTTGTGTAAGATTATGGGAACACAGTGCTTGCAGCGGACATAACGAAAACTTTAGGTTTGGCCATCATGAAATACGAAAACTAGCAGGAAAAGTATCATCTTTTAGTCGTTGTGGTTACAGATTATAATAATTGAAAAAAAATTGATTGTAAATAAATCTTATACTAAATATGTAAGTAAATAAACTATTGATTTCTTACATGAAATCTTAAAGTGCAGTTTAACTATTAATATAATAAACTGTGTGTTACTTTATTTTACAGGTCAGAGCAATAATTATATTTTAACAACACGAATTAATTAAAATAAAATCTTTCCAGGAACCTGTTTAATTTTTAAAAAATAAAACTCTTCGTTATCTTTCTTGTAGGTTTTACACACACCCTACCAGCATGCTCGCACACTAAAATTTATTTGAAACGGTCGACCCAAATTGAGGTATAATTTTTTTAAAATTTTTATAAAATTCCTACTTTTTTTTTGGTAAAATTATTTTATTTTAATAATACAAAATATATAAATCGCCATAACATAAGATAATCTAACATATCTCGTCGCGCCATCTACTTCTTCCGTTCCCTAATTTAAGGCGCTAATTTTAAAAATAACTAAACTGTTTACATAGGAAGCATTTATTTACAGTACTGTACAGATATTTTCGTAATAAACGGTTTACTTCCATCAATTTGAAAATTGTGATATTTTAAGTAAGGTTTTTTTGTTATTGTTTTGACACTATTTTGTTTACCTATTCTTTGTGATAAATGATTTTTAATTTCAGTAGCACAAGTTGAAGATTTTTTTTAAATTGCAATTCCTCTGCTTTGTTTATTTTTAATATCATAAACTAAACCTTTTTTTAATATCAATAATTTTAAATTTTGCTATAATTATGTTTTGCATTTTTAAAATTACTAACAGTTATCGATTATATAATGCATTTTTACATGCAGGCACTATAAGTCAATTAAAAATGATTTTGCCATTGTTTTATGTATAGGCTTTTTTATGAAAAAAGCCTATTTATATTAAGATACGATGATTTTGCAGTAATTTTTTTAAAGGTTGTGAATGCCATCAACAACTTATAACTTGACATTATTGTTAGTGTCCGATTCTAAAATTACATTAAATTTTACAATTGTCCGATTCTTTTTAATATTTTTTTGATTGTTCAAAGTAAACAAGAGATCTTTTATTTGGTTCTATTAAGGACGTTTCCACGGAAATCACTTTTCTTACAATATCTGTCAAGTTTTGTATACACATTAGAGTGGCCCTTATTTCGGGTATATTCGAATTGTTTTTCACCATAGTCCTAAATCAATTCCAAATCTCTAAAAAAAAATTTATGCAAAATTTTAGCTCTTAATTTTAATATTTTAACCCCCCCGATAGTTTTAAATAAAAATAACATAGGAAAAGTTTTGTTATTACTTTGGAATTTTTTACCTCATGAACTAACAAACGGATCATATCGCAAATGATAAGTCTTATAGAAAATTTAAAACTCTACACAAAAGGTCTCTTGTAATTTTTCGCTAACTTGATTGGTTCAAAAGTTATTCGACGTCTAAATCAAAATTCTACTTAATTTTAAGGTTTTTTTTCATTTTTACAGTCACTGGATAATTCAAAAATGATCGACGGCTTATTATTTTTAATTTCGATGGTTTTTTTTTAGAAAACTTCCAATATTTGAGTTATAAACACAATTTTTACAAATTCATGCTTCTGAATGGGCTGACAATGAGACTTATAAAATTGCATTACGATTCGTCAAAAAACTATCGGTTGTAAATGACTGTGCTAAGAGAGGAGTTAAACTAGTGCAAGATTTTTGTAAACATTATACTAAGGATGAAAAACAAATGCAATATGTATTACAATTGGTTAAAAATAACTTTTGAACCATGTTAAGTTAGCAAAAAATCATAAGAAACCTTTTGTGTAGAGCGTCAAATTTGCTGAAAGACTTATCTTTGCCGATATGATCCGTTCATTAGTCCATGAGGTAAAAAATTCCAAAGTAATAACAGAACTTTTCCTATGTTATTTCCATTTAAAACTTTGGTTATCGGGCGGGCCGGATTAATATTAAAATTAAGAGCTAAAGTTTATACTAAATATGTAAGTGAATCAACTACTGATTTCCTATATAAGATATTGACGTGCAGTTTGATTTAATTGTTAGTAGAATTACATGTGCTCAATCAATTACGTTTTAAATAACTTAGGTGATAAATAATTTTAATTTAATGGATTTATAATTTCTTTCTTATTTTGCATAAAATGGTAATTTAAAAATCGCTTTTATTAGTAACTAAATAATACTTAGTAAATGCTCAACCTAATAATAATAATGTTACTAAAGCCTTAAACATAATTCAGTACACTTTTTCTAAATCAAAATGACAAAGACACAAAAGTTTCTGTCTTTCAAAGTCTCAGTGATGCCTGTTTCAAGTCAAGCGATAATCTCATTTATTTGTCCGATCCAAACAATCCTTCCAAGTCTTCATTCCTCTAGTGCGTGTCATTTTGTTTAGTGTAAATGAAGTAGGTCTCACACTAGGAGCAGGTTTTTTAAATCCCATACCTGTTTGTGTCGCTATGGTCCTGCCTCGCCCTGCTTCAAGTCTCAAATCAGCCACACTCACGGTTTTGGAGATATTTCGAAAACAAATTTTGCGGCTAACTACTGATTTGGCCACACTTTGGAAGCAGATTTCATGAAACCTATATCTACTCAGGTGGCTATGTTCTCACATTATCCTGCTTCAAATCCTAAGTCAGCTACACAGACCATTTCAAAAATATTTGACAATTACTTTTGTGGCCAAGTTCTGAGTTGGCTACATAGCGGAAGGAGACGTATTTATACTAATTCCTGCTTGTGTGGCTATGTTCTAGTACATCATCCGTTTTAACAAAGAACTACTTTTTATTGTTAAAATAATTAAAATAATTTATTTCTATTTTGAAAACTTTTATATAATAAGGTGGCAGTTGTAAGTAACAAGATTGTCTTACTTGTATTGCTGCAATTTTGTTATGAATTAAATAAACTTTAGAAGCAATTGTTTCTTCAAATTGAAATAATTTTTACAAAGCGATTTTTCAGCTTGTTTGCAATCAAATAAGCATAAAATTATGTATAGAAAATATTTACATATAAAAAAGGCAGCCTTTACTTTTAATTTAGTTTAGTAACAATGTTTAAAATAATATCACTTTTGGTATTGGGTTTGGTCCAACTCAGTTTAGCAGAAAATGGTAAAACTGTAATACGTGGAAAATTACTATTTATTGATGATTCGCCTTATTTAATCCGGGATCTCGGCGAGAAATGTATTAACGTTCCTGCACATCTTAATGATAAAGCTGTTGCAATATGGGTTAGTCATGATTGTATAAGATTATGGGAACACCGTGCTTGCAAAGGACAGACCGAAAACTTTAGAATTGGTGTTCATCCAATACGCAAACTAGCAGGAAAAGTATCAGCTATTAGTCATTGTGAATACAAATCATGATAATTGAAAAAAAAATGATTGTAAATAAGTACTATACTAACTATGTAAGTAAATAAACTACTGATTTCTTACATAAACTATTGAAGTGCAGTTTTATTTAATTATTACTACAATTACATGTGCTTGATCAATTACGTTTTAAATTACTTACATCATAAATAATTCTAATTAAATATATTTTAATTTCTTCCTAATTTTGCATAAATGAGTCATTGAAACATCGCTTTTATTAGTAACTAAATAATACATAGCAAACGCACCACCTAATAATGATTATGTTTAGTATACCCTTAAACATAATTAAGTATATTTTTTCTAAGCCAAGTTACATAAACACAAAAGTTTTATGCTTTGAAAGTTTCAGTGACGTCTGTTTCAAGTCAAGCGATAATCTTACAAGGGAACCACAAAACATTACAGTGAACCAATTTTACTGTTATTGGTATCAGTCGATAGCCCCATGAGCCCTGGTCATAAGCCTAAAAGTATTTGCTTCGGAAATGACCCATAGTGGCACAAGAAGTCTCCAAATGTATAAATCAACTACGAAATGCCACTCGTGGATGGCGCTCACAACAAATTTGTATAACGCTTTAAGTAGACCTGATTCCGGACTTATTCGCTGCCTTTGATAATTATATCATTTTTACATAAAAATATTTGAACGTGAAAATCGTATTTATGTTTTTAACCATTACTCCTGATAGCACAACTTCTTCTGGAAATGGCAAACTTTGCATTCGAGTACATGTAAAGGATCTTTCATTAAGCGCTTCCTATCTTTAAATTTAAATAAAACAAAGTGTATGTGAGATAGCATCGAAATTTTTTATTCGTTTGAAAGACCTATTAATGCCATTATGTGTGGAATAAAACATCGTTCAAATGTCCGCCACGGCTTCTCTGGGTATAGCGCAACCGAAACGTCCAATTTTCCATGACTCTGGCGTATAAATCAGGCTGAATTAGACCGATGGCATGGGTTATATTGGCTTTGAAGACCGCTGTGTTTTGTGGCTTATTCGCATACACCTGCGACTTAAGAAAACCCCACAAGAAAAAGTCTAACAGGGTAAAATCGAACGATCTCGGTGGCCAGTTCACATCACCTCCACGTGAGATGACCATGCCCTCAAATCGCTCGTGCAGAATATCCAATGTGGCATGAGCTGTGTGGCACGTAGCGCCGTCCTGTTGAAACCATATGTCGTTGGTGTCCAGATTACCTAATTCAGGCCAAAAGAAATTGGTAATCATTGATCTATAGCGCTCGCCGTTGACAGTGATGGCTTGGCCAACGTTGTTCTCAAAGAAATATGAACCAATAACGCCGTCAGCCCAAAATCCATACCAAACAGTGACTTTTTCGGGATGCATTGGACGATCTTAGATCTCATGTGAATTGGTATCTTCCCAAATTCGAATAGTCCTCTCGGTAGGACGATGATGGCGATCGTAATATGCGCGAAGCGCGCGGTACGTTGCCCGAACAGAACACCCTTTTTGATAAAACAATTTTATTATTTGCACATGTTGTTGAATGCTATATCCTTACATGGTAATTTGGCAAAACAGACTGAATAAATGACAACTAATTTGACAGATGTAGCTTTAACAAGATGGCCGTTATCAATTGTCAAAGTTCGGAAGTTCCTGTTGGAAGACCCTTTACATCGTTTGTGGCATTGTGGACATGATCCGTTGTTTAAAAAAAGCAGAAAAAACCGCTATAAATAGTGCCAAGTTGAAAAAATCACATAATTGTTCATAATAGGTTCAGAATTTTTAAAAATAATATTTTTATGCATTAGAATAGACTTTTATTAATAAAAATACAAAAACTTAACTTTTTCTTCAACTTATAAACTATTGAGTTTTTTATTGAGTACTAAATTCCAATAATACGTGTCAATTACGATACCGAATATTAAGAAAACCTAACAAGAATTTCATTCTTGCCTTCTTGTTTAAATATAAATTAATTTCACTTGCAATTTCTTAATGATTCACAATAATTTAGACCAATAAATTACACGAAAACTTAATGGAATAATTTTAATCGTTCCCTCTCACTTGCATTGACAAGATTATCGTATCTTCTCGCTCCCTTCCACTCATTATTATGGTAAATACATTTTTCGAATATAAAATCAATATTTACTCAATTAAATTAACAATTAATATTTTTGATTGAAAGGAGCGCACGGAAAATTATACTAATACAATAAACACGGGGATGTGCGCCTTCGAGCAAAAAGTGGCACATTTCCGAGCGAGGGAATCAAATGAAGCGCAACGCGGAGCGCCGCGCTTCATTTTCCCGAGATCGAAATGTGCCACTTTGAGCTCAAATGTGCACATTTTGTTTTACGCTTGATTACCAAACGATCCGTTTTAACAAAAAAAAATTGTTTACGTTAATTATACTCCACCTAGTACACTTCAGGCTAAAATAACCATAGTTCGAAATAACAAACTGATATTTCAATTTTATTTATTTGTACAGATTATCGTTACAGATTATTGCAAAGAAGGATGATTTAAAAATATAGCCACACAAGCAAGAATGCGTTTAACTATGCCAAAAACAAAGGTAACCGACGAATATTTTCGAAACGGTAACTATGGAGGACTGATAATGTGGGAATAAAGTCACACAAGCAGGTATAGGTGTCATGGAATCTGCTTCAAAAAGTCTGGCCACCTCAGAAATTGGCTACAGAATTTGCTTTTGAAATATTTCCGAAACCATATGTGTTTAGCACTTGAAGCAGGGCGAGGCAAGACATTAGCTATACAATTAGGTATGAGTGTAACAAACCTGCTTCCAGTGCGTAGCTTACTTCATTTCTCCCCTTTTATGTAATGGTTTAGTTCCGGTGAGAATTTCACAAGTCAGACTTAAAATATGTATAAACTATCTGAGCTCCTGGAGAGAAATTAAAAGTTTCCTACGTAATTCTTTCGTTTCTTCAAGAGACCTATTCAATGACATATCTGATCGAATACACCATGGTCGGGTTACATGACTCTCCTTTGTTGGAATTTGTAAATGTGATAATCTTAATAGATAGGTATATTTAAATCACAATAGCAATTATATTGTTTCCACGGTAGTTACTTCTCTATGAAGTACTTCTTACGCCACTGTTTTTAGGTACATAGTACCTAGTTATACAGAGTGAACCGTATATAAATACTAGAAAATAACTTGCTAATATATCATTTTAAACTAAACAAAAATGTAGCTCACCATATGGGCAATATTTTTGAGTAATATGAAGTAGCTTAAACTGTTGTTCAAAATTGTGTAATCAATACTTTATTAGTCGGAACACTATCAAAATTATTAATTCAATTTATTCTTACAATAGCATTACAAACAATTTTAAAACAATTTTTTTATCTGTTGTTAAAAAATACTGTATAAATTGTATATTAAGTTAACATTAAAAGCCGTGAAATTCATTTGGCTTTGTACTATATCAGAAAGTGAAATACAACTGCTAATCTTTATTATTTTTTAATACAGTAAAAATAATATATGTATTTCCAAAAATGTGTTGCATTATCAACCTAACATAATGCAATTTTTACACGTTTCTTGTAGATATTTGCGTAATAAACGATTGACTTCCATCTATTCGAAAATTGCGACAATTTTAAATAATTTTTTTTTATTTATTGTTTTAACACCAGTTTGTTTACCTATTCTTTGTGATAAACGACTTTTGATTTTAGTACCAAAAAATTGAGAATTTTTTTTAATTGCAATTGAAGGGCCCAGTGCAATAACCGGCCAAGTCCATTTTAGGTAAATTTACAGGAGGAGGAAAAAACGTTTAAAAACGAAATAACAAGAATACAGTTGAAACAAGTATGCATGTCGTTAAAGTTAAATTTAAGTAATTTTGTTCAAAATTTACTAAAGGCTTTGATGAATATAAAGTAATTAAAATTTAAAATAAAATTGGACATAACTTTTATTGCACCGATGGATTGTACTCCGAATCATCACAACACCTGTGAGGATGACTTATATTTAATTTGGGAACCCGGTTTTTGTACAGGATGATAGAGGGAGTCATGAAGTACTTCATTCCATTTATAACTCAATTTGCCTAAAAATTGAACTTGACCGGTTAGTGAACTGGGCCCTTCAATTACTATACAGGAATACCCCGATTATCGCGCATTCGATTATTACGGTTTATTACGGTATATTACGGTTACGCGATTTATCGCGATTTGTATTTTGATACCAACTTTCGAATATTGCGTTCGTAATTCAAATTATCGCGGTTTTATCATGCAGTTCAGCTGCATTTACGCGAAAAATTATAGAAAATAAACATTAGCGCTTCCACTCAGAAGTAAGTCTCAGATGCTTTCATTAGAAATTTTGTATCTGCTCAACTAAATATTACACTGGGCTCTCACTAGCGCCAAAATGAGAAAGCACCAAATAATTTTTTTTTCACAAAAATGAATCAAATTTTTAGAATTTCTGAACTGTTAAAAGATAAGAATATTAATAACGATCCTAATCTCGAGCGATCGATAAAAGTGCGACGGAAAATCGAAAATGCCATTTATTGTTTGTTACACGAAGAAAAAACAAAGAAAAATTTTAAAAAGCAACACTACAGAAATATTTTTTTAAAAAAAATTAATTATAAATACTTAGGTATGTTGTGTGTTCTAAATATTAAATTAAATATCTAAAAAGCTAATTTTTTTAAATTTATTTTTTACATTGCACGTATGTATTTTAAAAAATCCTTGGCAGAAATTGCTTGTTTTATATGCTTTAGTTATCGCAATTAGTGCGTATTTAATTATCGCCGTACATTTCGTGGCAACAATAACCGCGATAATCGAGGTATTCCTGTACTTCGTTTATTTTACTTTGATGAAGGGGCAAATCTTCCGCTTCATGCTAATCATTCGAATTGGTCTTCATTTTTAAGACGATTTGTAATATCATAAACTGAACTTTTTATAATATGAATAACTTTTATATTGCTATAATTAATTTGCACTTCTAAAATTAGTAATGGTTGTGGGTCATATGATGAATTTACACTTGTAGGCCCTATAACTCAATTAAAAATCATTTTACCATTCTTTTATGTATTTTTTTGAATATAAGAAAGCTTATTTATATTAATATTAGACAGCTTTTCAGTAAATATTTTTCTTAATGTTGACGCCAACGACATTATTATTAGTGTCCGATTCTTTTTGATACGTGCTTTTTATAATTTAACTCTGCAAATTATAATTTATTCTACATTTTAATTATACGTTAGGGTTTTAGAATATTTATTTCATGCTAACAATTGTTTTTTTTAATTTTTAGAAATATTTTAAGTACTAAATAAATTATAAAATTACATTTAAAGTTACAATAGTTCAATTTTTTTTGATATTTTTTGATTGTTCAAAGTGCAAAAGAGATCCCATATGTATGTTCAATTAAATAATGAGGTGATAATTATAAATAAATAGATTGTCTTACTCGTATTGTTCTAATTTTGTTATGCAATAAATGAACTTTACCAGCAATTGTTTCTTCAAATTGAAATAATTTTTACAAATTGTTTTTTTAAGCTTGTTTGCTATTAAATAAGCATAAAATTATGTATAGAAAATATGTACATATAAAAGAGGCAACATTTACTTTTAATTTAGTTTAGTAACAATGATTAAAATAATATCACTTTTGGTATTGGTTTTTTTTCAGCTTAGTTTTGCAAAAGATAGAGGCCACTTCCTAAGAGGAATGTTAATATTTCCTCACGATCCACCTTATCATATCCCGGAAATGTTACACAGATGTATTGACGTTCCTGCACATCTGAACGACAAAGCTGTTGAAATAATGGTTTTCTATGGTTGTGTAAGATTATGGGAACATCGTGCTTGCAGAGGACAGACCGAAAACTTTAACCCTGGCCATCATGAAATACAAAAACTAGCAGGAAAAGTATCATCTTTTAGTCGTTGTGGATACAGATTATAATAATTGAAAAAAAATTGATTGTAAATAAATCATATACTAAATATGTAAGTAAATAAACTATTGATTTCTTACATGAAATCTTGAAGTGCAGTTTCTTTTAATTATTACTACGATTGGGTGGATTTATAATTTCTTCCTAATATTGTATAAAAAAGTAATTTAAAAATTGTTTTTATTAGTAACTAAATAATACATAGTAAATGCACCACCTAAGAATGCTTATGTAACTATACCCTTAAACATAATAAGAAGTGGAACTAATACTTTACTTTAGGCTGCACAATAAAAGCGTAAATGAATTGTGCTAAATTGATAATTTTTAATGTTTGACACACCTACATTTTAAATTTGGGAAAAATAGTAATATTTCACCGTCTCCTTATGCTTCTATAAGAGAGTAAGTTATGCTGTACGTGCTTTATCGCAAATTTAGTTAATAATTAAGTGATTTTTAAGCGTTCCGTCAAAATCGGTTCAGCCGTTTCGGAAATTAACTGCACGGAGAAAAAAATATCGTTATAACAACTATCTAACGTAACCTCAAAGGCACCTATTAATGGTATCCTTATAATAACTATCCGTATCCCTATTATAGTTATCCGTAGTATAGTTATTTTTCACAGGGATACGCCCTATTGCTAAATTAGCCAATCGAATCGTTGTTCTGACGAAATGTCACTTTGAATATCCGCAATAAGGAAACTCTGGATAGCTAAATTAGCTATACGGCGTATCCCTGTGAAAGATATACTACGTATAGCTATAATAGCGACACGGATAGTTCTTATAAGGATATTTTTTTCTCCGTGTGGGACAAACAAACACACAGACACCCAAAAATGAAAAAAAAAACGTTTCATTGGGTTCTGGTAACGTACAAATAGCCATATGTACTGAACCTTTCCCATGCTAGTAGACTAAATGTCACATACCATACTAGGTTCTTTTTGATACGTGCTTTTTGTAATTCAACTCAGCAAATTGTAATTAATTCATCATTTTAATTGTACAATTTTAAAACTTCGTATTTAACACCCTACTGACTGCGCCTTGTGGAAGAAAAAAAGGCAACCAATTTAACGAATAGGCTTGGCTACTTTTAAATTCAAGAAGTTACTAAATTTAAAACATTTAAAACAGCATTTCTTTTAAAAGGAGCAGTTCTTATATTTTTAAATTTTGCCTGTGTGCAGATTTTTTTCGTCTGTGTTTCGTTGCATAACATTGAAGTGATAATAAGTTGCTACAAGCGGTTTTTTTATTAGCTGAAATGAAATATAAATTTTGATATATGTATTTTAAGATTACTAATAAACTGCCGACAAAAGATTTATTAATAATTAAAATTTTATCTTCTTGAGTTTAAAAGTAACCAAGCCTATTCGTTAAACTGGTTGCCTTTTTTTCTTCCACAAGGCGCAGTCAGTAGGGTGTTGAATACGAAGTTTTAAAATTGTACGTTATTGTTTTAGAATATTTATTTCATGCTGACAATTGTTTTTTTTTAATTTTTAGAAATATTTTAGGTACAAAATAAAGTATAAAATTACATTTAAAGTTACAATTGCTCAATTTTTTTTCATATTTTTTGACTGTTCAAAGTGAAAAACAGATCCCATATGTAGGTTCCATTAAATAATGAGGCGATAATTGTAAATAATTATATTGTCTTACTGGTATTGTTCTAATTTTGTTATGCAATAAATGAATTTTACCAGCAATTGTTTCTTCAAATTGAAATAATTTTTACAAATTGATTTTTTAAGCTTTTCTTTTATCAAATAAGCATAAAATTATGTATAAAAAATATGTACATATAAAAGAGGCAACATTTACTTGTAATTTAGTTTAGTAACAATGTTTAAAATATTATCACTTTTGGTATTGGTTTTTCTTCAGCTCAGTTTAGCAAAAGATAGTGGCCCCTTTCTACGTGGCCATTTAATATTTCCTCATGATCCACCTTATATGATTCCGCATGCTTTCTACAAATGTATTGACGTTCCTGCTCATCTGAACGATAAAGCTGTTAAAATATTCGTTCTCCAAGGCTGTGTAAGATTATGGGAACACCGTGCTTGCAGAGGACAGACCGAAAAGTTTAAGTCTGGTTGTCAAGATATACGAATACTAGCAGGAAAAGTATCGGCGTTGAGTCCTTGTCGAGACAGACAATAATAATTAAAAAAAAATTGATTGTAAATAAATCCTATACTAAATATGTAAGTAAATAAACTATTGATTTCTTACCTGAAATCTTGAAATGCATTTTCATTTAAATTTTAGTAGAACGACATGTGCTGGATCCATTACGTTTTAAATATCTTTGATCATAAATAATTTTAATTAAATGGATTTATCATTTTTCTTCTTAATATTGAATAAAAGAGTAATTTAAAATCGCCTTTATTAATAACGAAATAATTTACAGCAAATGCACCAGCTAATAATGATTATGTTATTATAACTTTCAACATTAATATAATAAACTGTGTGTTACTTTATTTTACAGGCTAGAGCAATAATTTTATTTTAACAACACGAGATAATTAAAATAAAACTTTTCAAGATACCTGTTTAAATTTTAAAAAATTAAACTGTTTGTTATTTTTCTTGTAGGTTTTACACACAGGCTCCTACACGGAGAAAAAAATATCGTTATAATAACCATACGTATCCCTATTATAGCTATCCGTTGCATAGTTATCTTTCACAGGGATACGCCGTATAGCTAATTTAGCTATTCAGAGTTTCCTTATTGCGGATCGTTATAGTAACGATCCGTATTACTGTTTTAGACATTCAAAAGATTCTTGTCATAGTGATTTAACGGATATGCACGGAGAACAAAATATCGTTATAATAACCATACGTATCCTTATTAGGGGAGAGTCCCCCAGTACCGGCCGGCATCCAGTACCGGCCAGTTGTAATTTCTGGTATCCTACAATAAGTGGCGCTAGATTTTTCACTCCATTAGTGTGGTACGGTCTTTGAAATACTATGCCCGCCGCGGGGACGACTTGCGCAAAAAAGTTTACTGTCAGTGCAAAAATTTGTGATGCGCGTGGTGGACAAACGCTTCAAAACCAAAATTCTGTTCGTGATTTTGGAATTCAGAGGACGAGTTCAAAGCAAGTTAGACCTGGTATGTATTAGTTATTTATATGGCTATTACAAAATATATTTTAAATCGATCTATGTATAGGTATACGTTCTTGTCTGTAGACGAACATCATATGTTATTGTGTTTCCTGCAGTACCGGCCACAACATTATCCTTCAGTACCAGCCATTCTTTAAGTTTATTTTGAGTAGTTTAATTTGCTTACAAGAACACAAAGATGTCAGGCGATAAAAATGATGGTAAGCCGAAGCAAAAGAAGGGCACCTGGGACCCTGCAAACATGCTTCGAAAAGAAGAACTACTGCACGACGTCGTAAAGCTGAAAGAAGTGAAATTATAACAAGTTTTCCATACAAACAGATGATGGAAGCAAAACGAGCAGATAAAAGTAGTGCTGAATCAGCTAAACGAGGAAAGAGTTTGATTTCAGGAAGAAATGTCAGCAAGAAATCCAAGTTAACTAACAACAAAAACCTGGCTCCTTCTTGCAGACCGATTGAAGAAGAGACAATTTGTCCTTTGTTTCTTGAATATCACGAAGGGGATTGGATACGATGTGGAAACTGCAAATACTGGGTCCACGAAGCTTGTGCGAATATATCAGAGCTATCAAATCAATATATTTGCGATTATTGCGTGGTATAAATAGTCATATATTTGCTGGCCGGTACTGGAGGCCAATTTTTTAAAGACTGAATTTTCCTAGTTTTCAAATTGCAATAATAAAGTTAATTATTTCTAAACATGTAAACATGCCCGCACACTAAAATGTATTTAAAATGGTCGACCCAAATGTAGGTATAATATTTTTTTAAATTTTCTTAAAACCCGGTCCTTTTTTTTGGTAAAATTATATCATTTTAATAATACAAAATTTAAAAAAACAAATATTATATACATACATATATATATATATATATATAGTATAGGTATACATTAGGCTGATTCATAAAAGTTTTTTTAAACATTAATCACCAATTTTATTTCTAATCAGCAGTCGGGTATTTTAGAAAAACAAAAGATCTATTATGTTAAATATTTTAACGTTTTTGGCTCGACAATTAGGCTCTTAACAATCATAAGCCCACAGCGCGCCCACAGCAGATAAGGTACGCTTCTTTCAGAAGCAATAGATTTTCATTTTACCCAATTTTGCGGGTGTGTCTGGTAAGGACGCGCTGTGAGTTTACCAAATGTGTGCGTACCTGTTGTGGGTAAGTTTTGGGCTTGTAGCATTTTTACTCGGGATTGTAATTGGTATTCCATTTTTAAAATCATATTTAAAAATAATACATTTTTATGTATATTTTTATAGAATGATTAGTATTCCAAAACTCATAAATCTATATTTATGTTTAATGCAAGAACACAATTATTAGGTATTTTAAATTACAAGTGTGACCAATCTCAGAATTTATCCAATAAAATCTACAATCGAGGCAACTAGCGAGAAACTACAATAGGTATCGCTACATACGTTTGTTAGTCACACCATGCTATAATTTAATTTTCAGTCTGAAACGAAAACGGTTTCTCTTAAATAAAATAAGTATAGAATGCGATTCGAAGTCACTGAGAAATACATAATGCAAAAGGAAGCGTTTTCTTTTATAGAATTCTAGAAGCGGTTTCATATTAAAAGAGCAAATATTCCGAGTTGCAAACTGTAAAGATTGTTAGGTGTGAGTCTTAACTAAGCGCCTTGCTATTAGTTCAGCTTTGCGCGCAAAGATGGCGCTCATGTGCGATTTGAATAAAATCGAACTACTGTTTCAAAGCAAAAAAACTAAAAAAGTTAAATCGATACCTTGCAACTGTTATATTAAATATAGTACTTTGGGAATTAGTAAAAACTCGAGAATTTACCTGTAATTAAAATTGATTTTAATTAAGTGAACAAAAGCAAGAGTTGATCGAAATGAGGCCAATTTTGTAAAATTAGAGGTGCTTAATTGAATGACACACGGCAGGAAATGTTAGTTTACAAATTGCGTACATTTATAGCGAAAAGGCAAATAGCTAGAAGGGTTCCCTTCGTTCTACATTAACGCCAACAAATTTGCAGGGTTAAACTTTGATGACAGGTGGATAATAATAGTCGAAAAGCACAAATGTTACATTTTCTCCGTTTCTAAACTCTCTTCAATTTTTAGCGAAACAACTTAAAGATTTTTCATTACGCGAAACGTTTAAAAATGCTTAAATTCATCTTCAAAACTGTCTCATAAACACTTTCAAAACTTTATGAGTTGTTTGAAATTATGCAAAGCACCGACAAATAATTAACGCACATTCATAAAGTTCAAGGGAACGTCTGAGCTATATTTTAAAATTTGAAAATTATAAATAATTCAATAAAATTGCTATCTTAATGCGAGCAGAAGAAAATCAATGGAAATTAATTCACTCACCGGTTGATTCCATGCTAAATCCTTTCCTTAGTGGTTGATTCATAATTGGAAACGACACCTGAAACAGTAACAACCAATTACAAACTTAAATTGAAATGTTTTCTTAACTTATATCCTCTATCACTCTTCTACCCTTCGATCCAAGTTAATTAGCTTAAGAGATAAAAGTTAATGAAGTACTACTTCACAGCTTTTCCTTAATAGTCGACAAACTAAATCGCATTACGGATAGGAAATGCTGCTTTTCCTCTTCGACTGTATTATTTATTTCAGGAAGCTAAAGGTCTAAGCGTTTAGATAGCTGAAAGGCGAGTTTTCGTTGTGGATCGCACTAAATAGCTCTTTTAAGAAAAATAACGCGACACTTTCCCGAATTTACTTGTAAACAGAAAAAAAACGGCCCATCGCCTTCACGAAGAAGTGGCGATAAAACTTTCACTTTTAAAACGATTTCATAAAAATGCAGAGGCGTTTCTTCTTAGTTTTTTTTTTAAGTTTGCGAGTTCAGAAAGTTTATTTAAGAATTTAATTTCGTAAGCTTACCATTTTTGAGCGATGTCTAATAAAAATGGCTTTAAACGTCTTCCTGAATCGATTGCTTATTAAAATTAGACAGCTGTCCGCTTGATAAAAATATTAAACGAAAAACGTTTGATGCTTTTTCGATTTTGTATGAGAATTCAACGGATTCCATTTATAAAAACAATTGGATCATAAAAAGCATATGTTAAAGTATGGATAGTCATTTAACATTATTTTCCTATATTTTTTTATGTCAACGTTAGGTTGAAATCTAAAATTTACTCCACATTACATTTTATAATAAATAATTAATTGTATTTTAAAATCATTTTGAGTAAATAAATATTATTTTTACAAAATAATCAACTATCTGCCATAGGGTTGTAAATAATTGTAAAAATTGATTCTGTTTTCTAAAATTAATTATATCAGCGGATTATTAACAAAAACAAAATTTAAATATTTATTTAAAAAAAAAAACGATTTTATTAAATACTAGCTGGCCCGCCCGGTTTCGCTCGGGTATTGTGTTAAAAAAAAATTGTTTTTATTAAAATAAATATCCTATATAGCTGTTTAGCCCGGATTCGCACGGGTATTGCGAATTTTGAAGTAAAAACTATTTTTTTTCAAAATAAACTACATATAGCCTATGTCAGGGGTTCCCAATCTTTTTTACACTGGGACTCCCTTTACAGGTTGTAATTTTGCGACGCTTTTCAAAAAGAATATATTTAATGAATTTATTTCTTATTTTTATTTAATTATAGCTGGCCCGGCGAACTTCGTACCGCCTCAGAATTGAATAATGTGTCAAATTTAATAACTAAAAATTAGCAGAAAACCAAAAATTAAAATAAAATATGCATACACTATTGTCACAAAAAATACATATACTTGCCAATTTTCATGGTTATGGGTTGAACGGTGTTGGAGTGAAACGATAACATATAAATATATACCTATATGTATATACAAATACAGTAGACGTCACTTAATGTGATCACGGTTAATGTTATCAACCGCTTAGTGTGTTCAAACTGTCTTTGAATCGGTCCACCCAATACAAAATCATTACAATTTGTTCGGTTATTATTATCAATATTTCGTTTATTGTGATCAATGTTGAGTCCATTAGGCATTAGGACAGCGGTTTCCAAACTATAGGTAACCTCGCCGCCCTTCTAAAATATTTAATTATATGACGCACTTCTCAGTTTGACAACGTTGGATTAACCAATTTTCTAAATATGAGAAAAAAAAATTATATAATAGATTTGCTTTAAATTTCTACGGGACATTTCTATAGGCCCCAAATCGACATAGCCGGAGCCATTCTTACCTGCTTCTCCTTCAACACCGTAAATTTTTACGAATTTCTCGAGAAATTAAAAGTTGAAATTTTAGGTACATTTTTGTAGCACGAAAGTTTACGTTTAAAAAATTGTAACGTCGTTATTTGTAGAGGGACCTTTAAAAACTATACAAATTCGGATTTGCCAAAGTTTTCCGCTTCCGACAGGTGCAAAAAACCATAGGCTTGCTATTTGAAATTATCGAGAAAAACGATTTCGAAGGGACCGTCTTCTAATTATTTTTTCTAAATTTTCAATTTGATAAATCGTAGCTCGGTTATTTGTGAACGAATTTTGAAAAACTTTTCAGATTCTGAAAGCCCGTTTATCGTAGTGTAAATAAGCTAAAAAAATCAACTACTTTACCCTAACAGCCCGTAGTGTATTTTTGAAATAATAATATTGCATTTTTATTGTACCTTGCAGATTTTTAACTAAACGGTTATTGTGATTTCCAAGATCTTTTTCACAGCCTCTTTCAATGTGTTTGTGTTTCAGATTTTATTTGCGTAAACATTTTTAATTATATTTTAATCAAAATAAATAAATCGAGTAGAAGAATATTTCATCTAACATATAATAAACAAATTTTAATACTATAAACACACTTTATATGTATTATTATGCACATTTTATTGTTCTACGAAGCATTTCTAAAAATGTATTACATTACTGTATGTAGTAACTTTAAAATACAAAATTGTAGGAGCTCTTCATTAATAAATATAAAATTCTAACACGATTCAAAACTATCAAATAATAATATGTAATACAAAAACATACTAATTTAAAATACTCCAAATCTTCTATGTAAGCAGTTTAGTTGTGACAACATCCGGTTTTGTTTTATTTTCTTAGGATCTTAATTGGTAATAAAACGTGACCGATAAAAAAACACTCTTACAATAGGATCAGTTTGTATGGGAAAATAAAATTGTTGTTTTTACTATTTTTCTTGAAATTTCTTCATATTTTCTCACCTATAGTTTCCTTGGACTTCTACAAATATTTCAAAACCAAAATTAGCCAAATCGGCCCAGCCGTTCTCGAGTTTTAGTCAGACTAACACTCGCCAATTCATTTTTATATATAAGATTTCATTTCTACTAAAAAATTCAATATTATAAAAAAATATTTTAGACAATAAATTAAAACAAAAAGCCATTAATATACGTGTGTATGTACAGTCGTAGGCTAAAGTCATGTTGTAGAGGGCAGGTCGGTTCCAAAAAATCGCTTTTAGTTTTGACTCTGGTATTGGCAGGCCTGAACAAACACCCGCAGTGTTGAAGAATGTTTATTCTTTCCTAACAATAACACTAGTAAAAACTAACAGCGTTTTGGAAAACTTGACCTATTCTTTATGACCTTACATTATTCCATTAGCATTCATATATCCGATACCAAAGACAAATACAAATTTGAGGTGCGTTACTACAAAACTATATGCTAAGTTTTATTTGCAATTTTAGTTATAAAAATTAAAAAGATTGCAAGACTAGAATTTTTATTTACCATATACGACTTTAATTTTCATTTTAACTTTTTTTCATTATTTTATTAATGTAACAAATCAGTTTTTCTTTGTTAATTTGAATAGAAGTTGATTCATATTAGTAAAAAGTTAAATAATTCTCTAAGTAGCTACCTATGATAAAGCATTTCCCAAAAAAAAGTTTGTTTAGTTCTACAACAAAATTCCATTATCACATAATAAAAGTACCGACTCTAGTAATTTAAGAAATTGTATCTCAAATTAAATTTGTGTTTTATAGAAATCGTTAGTTTTTTATTTTTATTAAAATATTCACATTCTGGTAAAAAAGTCATTCCTTCACTAGATTAATCATTTCCTCATTATGAATTTTTTTCACTACATCGTTTTATCGCTTAAAAACCCATAAAAACATGGGGCCCTCTAGCGAGTCAATAAAAGTTAATTCAGCAGTTTATAATTCTTGTAAAAAATTGTAAATTCTTTGATTTTATCGTATTTTTATTTAGTAAAGACATTTTTTACAAGTTTCTGACAACTACCCATAATGTATTGTATTACAAAATGTTTGTTTTGTAAAGAATAATTTATAATATTTACTAAAGTAGATATAAAATTACAAAAACTTTGACTTCCTTTCATTTTTGTACCAAAATAATGCAATTGCGTCAATGATAAACAATACTCTTGTCAAATAATGAAATGTTACAACGATTCAGACTGACAAAGAATACTATTTGTAACCGTATTCAAAATAAGCAAAAAGATTCCCAAAATGTTTATCCTAAATAAATATAAGATTTTAGAGATTGTCTGAAAGCAAAACAGCCCTTTAAATATTTACATATCTATTCAAGGTGTTAAATGGATGATGATACTGCAGAGTTTCACTTTATACAAAATGAAAGACTCTGAATGTGGCTTAAGAATTGTTTATTCATGAAAAGTTATTTCCTACAGTTTTGTTTTCAGCTTCCAAAGCTCCACAAGAAAAAATAAAAAAGAAAGTAAGTAGGTTAAGGGCTTTCATCTAAATATATCTTCTTAATATTAAACGACAATAAACTTCCTCCTTTTTTACACAAGACTGCCTTTTATTAGCAGTATTAGTGGAATTTTCTTGTTAATATTAACGGATTAGAAATTGGATTTGTATTCGTTAAGCTCCTTATTTAGTTATTCACTTTGTAAATTGCGTGTAATTTTAGGGCATTGTTACGATATGCACATATCCGACTTTGAAGCCACTTTAAAGGCTTTTATTAAGAACAACGATTATGAACTAATTAATTCACTACACAAATAAATAATTTAAAAGTTAAATTCCGAATGTTATTAGGCATTAATTTAATTCACCATCAAAAGCGATCCGATTACCTAAGTAAGTCTGCACAAGTCTTTTTTATAAAATGTGCTCCTACTTTTAGCAAACGTTAAAATAATTACAGCCACAAATTTTCACGCCCTATGAACAAAAGTAGTTACTGTGTGTTTGTGACATTAATAAATACAAACCTCAACGACCACCCTTTAGTAATGAAATGACAAAAACAGTAAACGACGTACATTCCAGTTATGCAAAGTACTAAAAGCTATTCGGAAAACAGTAAGGAGTACTACGAAAATTACTATAAAAACTAAGCAACCTTTTATTATATTTTTTAATCTTGAAATGTCATTAATGTTTTTGCTACTTTTCATAATTTTACATGCGAACTTTAGTGATGGGGATGAACCGTACGATAAAGCAATCAAAATAAGAACGAAAAGAGCCGAAGGCACAACACAAGTCACTCTTATTACACCTGCTCTTAATACAAATGTAGAAGTACAAAAAGTCGAAGAAAAAAACTATCAAAAACGATTCGAAAGGGAAGTAAATGAATCAAACGATGACTTAGAGGACGATAAAGTTGAATACAGCGATGAAAAATCGATTGATAGTGATTATAAAGGTTCCCCATTTTCTCAGTTTGCTTTTCTTCTTCTTCTTCTTGCCCTTTTTTATACCTGTATCAGGTTTAAGCAATTTCACCGTTTGAAATTTTGCTTTTCAAAAAAACGAAACCAAAAACATTCAAAATTAAACATTTAGCAAAAGAAGTAATTTTATAATTTATAAGTTCTTAACAATAAAAAAACGTCCTTATTTTAGCGTTGTGACCATCAGAATCTTTGTCCTACGGAATTAAACGTTTTTTTTTTTGGGTTTTATTATTTAAACGATAAAGCTCTCTGGTGCCAGAAAGTTTTGAATGTTACTTTTTGTTTTCGTGTATAATTTTAGGTTTTTTTTCTAATTCTGCTGGGAAAAGCGTTAAAAGGCAACGTCCAGAAGAGCGAAAAGGACCAAAACTGTGGGACCATTGGGGAAAGTGGAGCCTCTGTTCGGTGAGTTGTGGGATTGGGAAAATTACGAGATGGAGGCATTGCGTTTCCGGTGGATGCGCTTCCGGAGAAAAAGAAGCGCAAATTAAAACTTGCACCCTGCCTGCTTGTTAGTTAATAACGAAAACGTTCTAAAAACTAAATTAAAAGTTATAAAAGGGTTTTAAGTAATTAATCGCCTTACGGATGGCAAAAAGGTAGAAAATTTGATAAGCTTTTAATTAAGTTTGGTGTTTTTTTTTGTAATAATAAAAATGAATATTTATGTGTCGAATAATAAAGAAATGAGAGATGAAGAAAAAAAAATAGAGGTGGAAAATTTGAGGCAAACGTTTTTGTGGTAAAGCTTAAAGTCGGATATCCTTTTCTTTGCATATTTTCTGCGTAGCTGAAAAGTAAATCGTGCTTAATCTACCACGGATCTCTTCCATAATAATATCGTTGTAAAATTGTATTTTATAAACATGAAACGTGTTGCTTTTAAAATCTTTATCTAATTAAACAATATTGTTTTACTATGCGTTTTAACATGTTTTCCATATTTTTTAAGGATTTTCTTTATGTTTGTCGAAAATTATTCCGCAGGTATTTTTATTATGGAAAACACACAGAAAACTCATTTTTTGTTTGTATTTTTTTCTTCTCTCAAAATTTATTAATTATCCTTTTTGCTGTATCCATAATTAATTAATAAATAAAATATAACGTAATTTGGCAACGTTTGTTTTCGAGTGGAGATTGTTAGAATTAAATTATTTTAATTTAATTAAAGTTTACAATTTACTCGTTTTACTAATTTACTGTATTTCCCGAAGTTGTCATAAGCCTAGGCTTATAATTTATTATATCGACCCTACCCTCCTCTTTCTCAACATTTCGTAGGGGTGTCTTAATTTATTTGCTATTCTTAGGCCAAGTTTTGTATTTGATTTACTGTTGAATTTTATTTTTGTTTTTTATCATAGAAACTGAAAGACTTGTATAAATGTTTCAAACAGAAAACGAATGGTCGAGTTTTTAAGCCCTATAATTTTCAGTTGGCTGCATACATAAACATAACACAAAATAATACTTAACATGTAATGTGTGTGCAGGGTCATAAACAAAATGAACCGAGCATGGTTTTCTTCATCCCGGTCATCACTGAAAAAATGCGTTTTTACATAAACAAAATTACATTTTAGCGCCATCTCATAGAAGATTGAGGTACTAGTAAGCTAAAATAGTAATGCATGATGGGACTACATTTATAACAATATATTTCAGAACCTGGCCGACCGAAAGCCATCACATTCTCACAATGAAATCGCAAGACGCCGAACAAAGCTTGGTCGCCTAGATATTTTATACAAAATTATTTAAAAACACATTGAAAAACATTTAAATTGCTTTTGTTAGTTTTTTTATGCCAACAGTAAGATTGTTACTTTTCTTTTAAGATTGTGCCACATAGTATAAAATTTACAATATATTATGAATTGTTTATTTTAAAAAGTAACTTATTGTTAGTTTTGCCGCTTGCGTTAAACTCTTTCTTAAATTGCTTGGATAATTGAATAATGAAGTTTTTATTTTAGATGAGCGCCATACCTGATTAGTTTTCAAATAGTTTAAGTAAAACCACGTTAAAATCGATACATAAATAAAAACAAAAAGTGCCCCTGGAGTTTCAACTAGTTGTAACACATTCTTAACCTTCCGTGTACTAGTTGGGGTATAACTTCTTCTTCTTCTTTATCTTCGCTTTTAATGCAATTGTTCCAACTGCTCCCTTATCGGGGTAGGCGGGTTCTTAAGGAGTATTCTCTTCTATTATATTCTATAACTAACATGAACAATTTTTTTTTGTTAAAACGGGTCGTTTGGTAATCGAGCTTAGAACCGAGTGCGCACATCCGAGCTCAAAGTGGCACATTCCGATCTCGGAAAAATAAAGCGCGCCGCTCCGCGTCGCGCTTCATTTACCTCCCTCGTTCGAAAATGTGCCACTTTTCGCTTGAATGCGCACATCCTCGTGTTTATTATATTAGTATAATTTACAGTGCTCTCCATCAAATCAAAAATTGTAATTTAATTTAGTAAATATCGATTGTATATTCGAAAAACGTATTTACCATAGCAATGAGCGGAAGGGAGCAAGGAGATACGATATTCTTGTCAATGCAAGTGAGAGGGAACGATTAAAATTATTGAATTAATTTCTCGTGTAATTTATTGGTCTAAATTATTACGAATCATTAAGAAATTGCAGTGAAATTAATTTGTATTTTAATAAGGAGGAAAGAATGAAATTTTTGTTAGGTTTTCTTAATATTGGGTATCGTAATTGACACGTGTCATTAGAATTTAGTACTCAAGAAAAGCCACACAATAGTTTATAAGTTGAAGAAAAAGTTAAGTTTCTGTATTTTTATTAATGACAGTCTATTCTAATGCATAAATAAATATGTGTTTTACTTAAACCTATTATTATTGGCTATTAAAATATATTTCTTATCATATAACTGTCATAAAGTACAATTTTGGTGATTTTTTTCATTTTATTTTCGGGGTATGGCAAAGCCCACCTAGTATGGCATGTGACATTTAGTCACCTGGTATGCGGAAGATTAAGTGTAAATAAATTAATATAAAAAAAGTTTGACTAAACTTTCGCTTGAAGATGATAAAATTGCAATTTTTTTAAGTAAATTACGTTTTTATCGAAAGGATACTGTCTCAATCTTTTATCAAAAATATGTTATGGGCAAATTCTAAAAAAAATTGCTATTTTAACAAAATGTCTTTGACTAAAGTAAATTTCGATACAAACACAATACAAAAATTTACATCTCTAGCAATAAGTTGTAGATGTGATAATATGTTGTTACTATAATTCTTCTTTGGATAACACTGGCACACAAAAATAAAAAAGTTATCAGTACTTTTGACCAGACCCACCTAGGGTTATGTATTTCGATGCCCTGAATCCAAATTTGAGGTTGGTTTACCCAATATATCTCTAAAACTTTGAGTAAATTGCAAAAAACCACTAAAAATTGCAGTTACTAAAATGAAGAAAATTTGATTAAACCAGATCAAATCTTCCTTATATGTATATTTTGATAAAATAAATCCAAATTCAGAATCTCTTAATCTCGATCATTCATATATTTATCCAAAATCTTAAAAAATAGTAAAAAACAGCCAAAAATATCACGAGCACCAAAAAAAAGTGGTCAGTACTTTTGACCAGACACACCTAGGGTTGTGTACTTCGATGCGCTGAATCCAAATCCGAAGTCCGTTTGGCCCGTACATCCCCAAAATTTTGAGTAAATTGCAAAAAACTGCTTCAATTTGCTAATAATTGTAGTTTTTTGCAATTTACTCAAAATTTTAGAGTTATATTGGGTAAACCCACCTCAAATTCGGATTCAGAGCATCGAAATACATAACCTAGGTGGGTCTGGTCAAAAGTACTGACAAATTTTTTATTTTTGTGTGCCAGTGTAATTATCATTTAGATATATCAATGTTTGAAATATTAGTGTTTGATAGCGCGTAAATATATTTTATTTTACTTTTTTAATTATACTTAGAAAGCTTTACAACTTATCTATAAATAACCCAAACCAACTAGCGCGTAGACATCGCGATGGATTAGATGATATGTACACGTAGATTCGAGCGCTCCAAACCTTCAGACATACCAAATGGGATAAAGTAGCAGCAATAAAAAAATTAATTTTACCAGGGGAAAGTAAAATAAGTTTCACTTGGATGTAATTTGTAAAGGTACGAATTACTGGATGACTTGCTTGCATATTTTTTGTTTTGGTTACTGTTACCTATACGATATAAGTTATTTATTGTCTCCTGAACAGACAGTAAATTGTCTTGGAGAAAAAAATCTATAATTAATCTGTACATTTAGAAACCGATTACCTGATAGTTAACTTAATTTTTGAAATAATCACTGATGTTTAACGCCTAATCAACTATTGAGCGCGTGAGAAGCGTATCAAAACTTAACTAATGATTTTAATTCCATTTTTTTTCTTTTGGCTATTCTTCTATCGAAATGTTATAACTAAAAATTAATTTTAAAGTGTGCTCAATATTTAGAATAATACCTATAAATTTTGTGTTCAGCTCAAGACTCTGTCATCCGTTGATATGACGTCTTTTAAGAGCGACATCCAGTATTTGTTCAGATGATTAAACTTGTAAATTTTATGTGAGGCACATTTTACAATGTTTGAAACCACACCAGTTCATAATATAATTAGATGAACTTTAAACAAAGTTATATCACATCTAAATGTAATACAGTCGACCCGCAGTTATCCGTCAAATGTTTTACATGACGGTGTAAGATTATCAAATTGTTGTACTATAGAATGCTGCCACCGACACCTGGTAGTCCGCAACTTTTTGCAAACGAGTACCATGTAATTCGATAAATTATCAATACTATACGATATGGAACTTTGGGAATTAAACAACACAATAGATAACACATAGTTTATTATAAAATTAACGTCATTAACGCAATGGCCATAGCAGTTATAAAACAACAAAAACTAAACGTAGTATATATTGATGTGAATCAATACATGTGCATGTATGCAATTAGAATGTCGAATTACAGAGGACGCCGAATAAGACAGGGGCCGGCTTACCGAGCGTCTACTGTAATTGTAATACCGGTTGAATCGTTCAAACTTATATTCTCGAAAGATTTGGTCTCTTTGGAGGCAAAATATATATACTTGGAAACTTTTTGGGCATACTTAAAAAAACAATATACAAAATCTTGCAGACCAGTAAATAATATAGAAATAAAAAAATATATAAAAGTTTTGCTAACTGCTGGACATCTACAATCCCTACTTGTTTAGGCTCATTCGCACCAAAAAAGACAAAGCTGTCATATTACTATTTTATCTGACAAAAAATTAAAAAAAATCCTAATATAATAGATTACAACGAAACTAAAGGCGGAGCTGAGCGAATGAATCAGAAGGGACGACCAATAGTTAGCCAATTGCTTTTCTATGAATCTATTGAATGTAGCTGTATATGATTTATACTAATATTTATAAACATCAGAACAGAAAAAACTGAATGAAGCATTTTACTTAAAAGAATTGAACGAATAATTAATCAAGTATCATAATCAGTCAAGTTACTTAAACATGACAAATCAATCCTCGAAGCAAAATATTATTGATTAGATCATCTAGACGAAATTCAATCTTTGACATCAAACTCTCACTGAGCACAATGCCATTTATGCGAATCCAAATTAATTTTTTTAACGTACCACAAGAATAATATGACGACTTTACTATAAGCGTCGGTGAGGCGCCAAGACAACTGATGCTGACAAAAATCATATACTCCAATAAGGGTTAAAGAAACGTGAATGTTATGAACTAAATTGGCCAGTTCTGGTTTTTGTAGAACAAAAATCGAAATATCATGTTAAAAAAAATTAATATATATTTGTTTTATTGCATCAATTTTCTGTACCGTTAGTGTGATGAGTGAAGACGAATGCGCATTTTGAGCCAAGAGTGGCACTGATGTCAGAAACGTGGTGCATATCGCTTCACATTATTCGTCTGTAAGTTCTCTGGATCGGAAATACAATATTGAAATAGCATGGAAATTGAATGAACCACGCATATTGCTGGCGATGTCTACGTGATTCAATTTTTGGTCGTTTTAGTTATATCTGTTGCCACTTCTCTATTCACTTGCATGTAAATTGAATTGTTATAACAAACTATTAGTTGGATAGTTCCTTCGGAAATCTAAGTTCTAGTTGTCTAACAAAAAGTAATCAGCATGCGACCGTGCCAAAGCGTCACTTTATTATATATCCTGCGCGACAAAACTATTAAACATTTAAACGTTTTTCAAATTACATACTTAAATTTTTTAAGTTCTCCGACTATTTTATATTTATATACAGGGTAATTTTTAAGATTGAGGACGTTTTGAATTTGACGCTACAATTTTTAGTGCACTTCATATTGTGCATGCGGTCAACTGTTTCTAAATGCTTTTGCGTTTTGTTGTTTTGATTTCGGTAGTTATGTTTGGGGTTTTTGCGTTGTTTCGCGTTTTAAATTTTATTGCTTGTTTCATTTTGTATGAAAACAGTAAGTATTTAAAACAGGTTATTATAGTTATTGATATGGTATTGACCATCCGCATTTGAAACGCTACTGGCAACTCTTGTCCAGTATAAAAATATTATTATACTATGTATGAAATCAAATTCAAAATGTTCTCAATCTTAAAAGAACATCATGAATGAATTGTTATTAGTAACATAACGCATAAAAAAAGCATTGACACATAAATATTAATATATGTAAACACATTAAAAATATATTGCATTAGTATGTTGTTTAAATGCCACGTGATGAAAAATTTAAAAATATAAGTAAGGTAAAAGTCCCTATTATGAGACACATTTCTAGGTAGGTCAAACATTAGCGCTATTATTTAATCAGTTTTAGTGTAAAACACAATTTAAATTAAATGATACATATGTTTTATCATTTTTATATTAATATTTTGAGTTTGCACTAAATATTAATTTAAAAATACTTCAAAATAAGCTTTTGTAATGGGAACCGCTGTGTCCTTATTTATGAGACACTTTAAAGGTGTATGGCCCCAGTGTCTCATGATGCAGGTTCCCATTATTGAGACAGTTAAAAAATCAATTTAGGACAACAAATCATTAAATTTTTGTAAATTAAACGACTAATCAACGAAAATTATCGTAAGATCAAATTTCTTTTTCTTCTTTAATTTTTTTTTGCAGCTTTTTAACCTGTTCTATTAATTTTCTTTTTTTCTGTTGCAATTTTTTTTCGGGTTATAATATAATTTTATAGACAAACAAAAAATAAGTTTCTGAAAGTTTCAATTTAAAATTTGAGTTTTAAAAGGTCGCTCAGAATTTTTTTTTATTTATTAGTACATCACTTTGGATTATATCCCAATGCTAATAAAGCAAATTTAATACGCACTTTTTAATAAAATTTTGTTTTTTTTTGTCATGTGTTTCATTTTCAGTTCATCTCGTGGTGAATTTTTGTTTATTATTTTAATAAATAATGGAAAAAAAATGTATGAAATTTTAATTTTAATATTAAAATGTCGCTCGAAAAAATCCAAAGTGATGCACTAATAAATAAAAAAAAATTCTGAGCGACCTTTTAAAACTCAAATTTTAAATTGAAACTTTCAGAAACTTATTTTTTGTTTGTCTATAAAATTATACCGTAACGAGAAAAAAAATTAAAAAAATTGTATTTTGACGGATTTTGAAATTTTAAAAAATTTTGAGCGACCTCTTAAAATTTTTTTATTGAGCTGCCCTTTGAGGTACTCTTAAAACATCAAAACTAACATTTTTTCCTCGAGACTACAAAAAAATAGTCTGTTTTTGCGCCACCCTAAGGCGCTCCCATCGCAGCTCTATCCAGCACCCACTTGAAAATATCATCCTCTTCTTTCGATGATAACACTGTGCTCGGTCCTGTCTTATTTTTATCTTCTCAGTAGGACCAATATTTTTCTTTCTACCTAGTGTAGCTACAGGTACTCCAAAGGCAACTACTGCCTTTCGTAAAGATCGCCTTTAAAGCTTTTTCGAAACTTAACGGATCATAGTTATTCCTTTTAATCTTTTCTTTGTTATTTTACTCTTCACATTTGAGCACAACTTGTTCTTTTTTGTTAATTTAGATTGCTTTCTTGTCTTCTTTGATTTTTGTTTATTCTCCATTCTCTCAGTTTTTAATTAAAATTTTGTTTCGCACACTGTTGTTATTTAATCCAAAACATTTTATAAATCAATATACATATAATATATGTAAAAATATTAAAAACTTATTTAATTATTAAAAAAAAATTGCTCAAGTACAACAAAGTTTCATTTTATGATTGTAGGTTAGGTTTATAATATAACGTTATTTCATTAAAAATACTTACTCGTAAATAATTATTTTAAGCTGTACTAATCAACAATACTTCATATTACAGAACTAAACTTTTAAATAGTTAATATCGTTGGTTGTTTTTTTAAAAAACTTATAAATGTAAACTGTCTCTTGAAGTCCGGACAAGCAAAATAGTATGTCCCTATTGCGCGATACACTCTTAAATGTCTCAAATAACCGGTACGTCCAAGTTTATAAGTGTAGGTGTTAATGATACAGTCGAAAATAGTCATAAAATAGTCATAAAATAGCATAAATGCTTATAGAATTGAAATCTAATACTCATTAGCTTTCAAATATCATATAATGCACATATGTAAATAGAAGTGGCAATTAAATTTAACGCGACTGAAAAATTGAATAGTCGTTGTCGCCCAACTTTGCTCAGAGCGTGTATTCAAGTGCAAATGTCAAACCGCTTATAGGTACTTTTATATTTTTCTTATTACAATAACAAAAGAATAACTGCAAACTTAGTAAATTGCTTTCAAAATTGATGAAGTTATGTATTCTTTGTATTTTTTAAAAAGATTATTGTGTACTTTTTGAATAAATTAATGTATTCACGTAATGTATCATAAATCGGGACATCGTCTCATAATAGGGACTTTTACCTTAATTGACAAAATAAAAGAACAATTTTTTAGAAAAATCAAATATCCCAAATATTTTTTTAAAATGTCAAAGTTATATTTAAAGAGAAAAATATGTGAAAAAACGCAACTGTAGATGTTCTAAAACAACACGTTCCAAGAGACAACCTACTTTAAGAATTGCTTCAAATTCAATGATGAGTCCTCAAAAAGTAACGTTTGAAACAGGTGTCAATAATATTAAATAAAAGATTCAATATTTTACAAAAAGTTGTATGTCGGTATATGTAGGGGAGTATTCCCGGGTATGAGACAGGCTCCAGATATGAGACAGTCAATTATTTTCATTATGCAATGTCAATATGGCCGATCTGATTACTTTCAAGTACTTCTTTGGTCATCAGTCAGTTTTTGTACTAACACTGCAATGAATCGACGCATTGCTTATATCAACTGCAAACATCGTATGTAAAATTGCAGGTTAAAAACGTATTTGATTTTTTTCAAAATGCTAATTTTTTTCATGTAAATCAATTGAAAAAGGAAAGTGTAATGTATAGCATTTAGTGTTTTTCTTATATTTTACGATACAATATTGGATTAGGCCAATATGTGGTTGGAAGACAATTTTTTTATTTAATTCTCAAAATGTCGTCATTGTCCGGGTATGAGACACAGCATATTACCACCACCCAAAGGTTCCAAAGCAAAAACATCATTAGTATAAAGTTGTTGCCGAACAAATTGAACGCTGTTAACAACATCAAATGCAATATTTGCAAGCGGCCAGTTCTTTTGAAGTGCGCAAACACGTGTGCAAGCATCTACACATGCAAACATTTCGACGATTATGAAGAGGAAAGTGATAAATAAAAATCATGGAAATCATAAAAAATTATAATTTTGAAATAGATATGGGGTTTTTTACTTTATATTTTACAATTTTTAATGTATTTTTGTAGGTGTCTCATACCTAGATACAAATTTTTTTCTTGTCAAAAAACTGTCACTTAGAAAATTGGTCATAAAATTTTGCATGTTAATGGAATCACAAAACTTTCTGCGGATAAAAGTTGTGTATTTTCATTACCGTTCCAAAAATGAATAGAACACCCGAATTTATTTAACCAGTAAAAAATTTTGGCTCATAAACAAAACCCGTGTCATACCCGGGTACACTCCCTTACATTAGGGTGGAGCGAAAAAAAATTTTTTCTTAGCCTGGGACTAGAATTTGTAGCTTATAAAAAATAAACATTTTTAAAAAAATTTTTTACTCAACATATTGAGGGGGCCCTCTCATTATTTAAATTAAATTCAAATTCAAATTCTTTTGAAACAAAAAAAACGTGCTCCAGAAGCTAAGTAGTGTCCTCTTTCTTGCACATTAACAATTATTAACTTAAAAAATTTTTCTATCGCCATTATTGCAGTTTTCAAAAAAAATCCAAAACAATAACATACTTTTCTTAGGCATTAAAGTGAATTTTGAGTTAGAAACGATCAAATTTGTTCATAATTTTTTTTTGTTTCCAAAAAAATTTAACTTGAATTTAATTTAAAAAATCAGTGGGCCAACTCAAGATGTTGAATAAATTTTTTTTTTTCAAATGTTTATTTTTTTATAAGCTACAAATTCTAGCCCCAGGCTAAGAAAAGAAACAAACATTGTTTTATTCGTTCCATGAATATTACATACGAGCTTTGTTCAGAAAATAACCTAACTTCATTTTTTTAAACTTTTTTTATTAATTTTACTGATTATTGGTCCTTATCCTCTTCAAAGTACTCCCCTTCCCTATAAAAACATTTATTCTAGCAATGTTTCCTTTTCTCGAAGCAGTTCTGAATAAATAGCTTCATTTGAGAGTGCTTTTAAGGTCTGTGACCAATTAGATTTGATGTCATCAATACTCTGAAAACGGCATCCCTTAAGCACTGATTTTATTTTTTCAAATAAGAAAAAAAAATAAGAATCCAGGTCTTGTGAGTAAGGAGACTACGAGAGGATAGTCATCTGATTATTGGCACAAATCTAGTCTCTGTCTGCGGATTTTTAAAACTTAGGTACAACGTTTGTTTCAAAAGTTTGCCCATTTTTACGTTACATGGTTGCTTCACAAAATCGTAGATTTTAAAAATCGCTATTAACACTTAAACACCTTGCACTCAAATAAGAATATCACAAAAACTAAACGAGATATCAACAATCTAAAAACACGTGGTTACAAAACGCTGCTAACCGCTTATCACTAAATATCTCCGTTGGCGCGTAATTCAAAATATTTGGTTATATTTTAAGCAACCTTCGTACAGCTTAAACTGCTATTTGCTATAAAAAAACCGCTAATAACAAAACTTGATTAACAGGATAACGTGTTATAAAAGAGTAGAAGAACAAAACTTATTGAATATTTATAAATATTGGAATTTTAAAAAATCAACTTAAAGGAATATTAAAATTTCTTGAATATACTTAAAAACTAAACTTCATTAGAAATTTTTTCCATTTAGCTTTGGCTTATGTCTTATTGTAAAAATCGAAATGAAACTGAACATATTAGAAAACTAAAAATTTCCACATCAAATCAAAATAAAGAAAATTTGATAAGCCCATATACCGGGCGCCTCGTGACTTGATGGCCATAGCTTAAGAGCATATTTTTCGAGAATTTTAAATCGAAAGTGCTTTATACACTTTTTTTAAAAACTGATGGCAACAGCTGCATCCAAATAAGACGATCCGATACTCTTCAGAGAGCTATATCTACAATTATTAGAAGAACAAAAATGTGTAAAGAGCCAGCGGGGAGACATCTAGAATCAACACTTTAACAAAATTTGTGTTAACAACAAAAAAATTCTTATTTAATAAAACATTATATTATATTATTCAAAAATATCTTTATTTCATTTGTTAAATTTAATAGTGCCCATAACTCCTTAACTATTAAGTTTTGGACAAAAGTGTATAAAGCACTTTTGACTTCAAGTGGTCTATGACCACTGGACACTCGGTATATTTACAACAGATAAGTTTAATTTAATTTAGTCAAAATAACTGCAACAAGCAAATACTAGTGTTACGTGCTAATTTTTAATCAAAATTGCCTAACATACAATAAAATTTTGTACATCTGGTCATTTAAATAGGTACAAAATATACTTTTGATTAATTACAAAAGCTTAAACTTTAAACTCTTGCAGCACACCTGCTTAAGATTTTGACAAAAAAAAAATAGGTAACTCATGCAACGCTCTTATAAAATTATTTATTCGACCTGACAGGTTGGCAGCATTTCGTTTATGAAATTTAAGGGAAAACTGAAGTGTTTGCGAAAAGCAATTTTCTTTAAACTTACTATGACGAAAATTGCTAAGTACTTTTTAATTAAACACAAAAATTAATTAAGCGCATTCCGCGGACCATAAGACCGCCGTTGCCGTCGTCGTCGACGTCGTTTTTCGAAGGCGACGATTCCTTTTAGTTTTTATGTCGTTTTCATTATTATTGACTCATCAATTTTTATACACACAGAAAGGATATCGAATGTTCCTTTTAACTTTATTCAACGAACGGTTGACCTTTTTTTTCATATGTTCTTTGATATCTATTTCAAAGAAACTAATGAACCGTTCATTTTGTCGTCGTTTTATAAATGGAATAACGCTGTCCGTTTATCCTTGAAAAATACACGCAATCTTTTATATAAATTGAAAAAGAAAATAATTAAACAACGATTAAATTCTAAAAATTTAACGCACAAGGATGAAAGAATGTTTGCCGAATAAAGCAATTCGATTAACAAATTTAAGCTGGTAAGAACCTTCATGTTTGCTTTTAACTACTTGGGATGAAGATAATCCGAGGTCCATATTATTATTGATCGATGGAATAACGAGGGATTGTTTGAGTTACAAAATTAGGGGTTGCAAACGAGGGCGTTAGCACCTAAATTTCATTTCTTATCTACCGTTTTTTATTATAGGTTTATTTTTAATTATAATCGACTGAAAGTTTGTTCGGGTTTAAATAATTATCAAATTTTCTGCCAAAATTAAAAATTTAGTCCTAAAATTCTCTTCCGCATCTTTTTTTCTTTCTACGAAACTTTGATATTAAAATGAAATATCACTTAAAAACTTAAAACAGTAGAAATTAATTTAAAAATTCTCAATAAAGACAAAATTTGTAGGTCGCAGTGTGACGGAACCATTTTATCCGAAATCAACCCTTACAGTTATTAAACTTTAGGGTTGACAATAAATTTTTAATACCGTAGCCTTTTTGGCGATGCACATCTGCGACAAGAAACACACTCATTGTGTTTTAGTTCCAAGTTAAATTGCGAAACTTCCACCTTTACTTTGTTTTCTAATTTTAACTCGGAACTATTCTTCGACCGAATAGAAGCTGGAGTTTCCTCTTATGTCTTTTGTAGGTGAGAAGAAGAAGAATCTCCTCCCTTTTCTAATTCCTTTGAACGTTATCTTACGTTATTTGTCTCTTCAGAAAATAGCTGGAAGTAATTTCGTGATTTTATTTTTTCGGGGGCTTCGATCTTATCGAGTTGAGTACTTTGCGAAGATCCTTCGTACTAAAATAATGGCAATTTGGGGATTAGGTGAAAGATACAAATACTGAATATCTTGCGAATTAAAGACGTTGTTCTTGTAGCTTAAGGGCGCGGAAATTACCCTTATAATTGTTATTTAGCTTAAGAAGTAACACTTGTTGAATGCTTTAATCTTTAAAAGGTTCGACTCCATTATAACTGGGAATTATGTCTAAAGATAGATCGGTCAATAATTTTTGGCGAGCTTTCCTTCAGATAAGGAAAAAATACTCAACACCGCAGCTAAAATAAAATGGACTTTAGCGTAAAAAGATTAAAGTTTATCGATCCTTTTAACGTAAGTGCTCTTTGACAAACCCAGAAAATTTGATTTTGTGTCCTTACGTTTCACCCTCTTTTAACATTGAATTCTCTTCTTTAATTTTTTATGGAACTTCATCAAATTTTATATTTTTTTAAAACTGAATTTGTTATGGTCACAATTGAATAAAATATAATAAAGATCTCGAGTTTTCTTTAAATTTATATTGAGCTCACGTCAAATAAAAATATATCAATTTTTAAAACGATATTTTTTTGGAATGAAATGTACGTAATGGTAAAATTTTAATAAATTGTATTTAAAGTTGCCTACTGATTATATTAAAATTATTTTGTGAGATAAATGTGCATTGCAAATTTTGTCATAATAATTTTCCATTTGATGCATATTTACGTTAAAATGTTTTTTTTAATATTTTCTTGTACTAAATCGGATTTTGCTTTTAAGCTTAGTACTTATGATTTTAAATATTATAATTTAAAAATGTTTTTGTTTTTTATTAATTATTCAATTCATACTATAAATTTATAATTTGCCGGAAAATCGAATAAAATGTAAAAAGCAATAAAATTAAAAACAAAAACGCACAAAACACAAATGCAACTGCAGAAATCAAAAGCAAAAACTTTTTAGAAACATTTACGCGTTAACCTCAATATTTGACATCAAACATTACTAAATTTTTTAATTTAACCACATTCAAACTATAAAATACACTGAAAACTGTAGTGCTAAATTAAACATGTCCTCAATCTTAAAAGATCACCAAGTACCTAAGTATCCATAAATTGAAATAAAAAATGTAACAGCGCCAGGTCCTAGAAATGTCAAATGCCCTACTAGTTTATTGATTTGCACCTTTAGAAAGCTACTCAAACCTGTTGATATAAAAGCTAGCTTGGAAAATTGAGTAAAAAAAATCTAATAGGTATAGCTTTTAGGAAATAAAGTTGTGTATGTGTTATAACAATAAAGGCGTAGAAAACCATAACCTAAATATTTCATCTCGCTCTGCAGCAGATGTAAATTCTGGTATCAAAGAATACGGTACTTTGTAAGTATGTCTTGTGTGTTGGGATTATGCGGGCAATTAAACGTAGTTTTGCTATAATTTTGGCTAAGCTGTTGTAAGAATCCTAACCTCTTCGTTGTTGATGTTGTTGGTTAGTCACACAAAAAATTGTATATAAATTCTTAAGTAAACCAGCATTAAAGATTTTGCAAAAAATTTGATCGTCTACCCTTGCATCTTACTTTACTTACTAAGTACTTTTTGGAAAATCTAAACCAAACTAATACACCCATACCTCATTCCGGAAAAATTGAGCGTAAATCGAAAAGCCGTATAGCGATTCAATTATTTTGAGACAAACTAAACAGAAGGTCGCGAACAGTACACCATTGTTTTTTTGCCGTATAACGATACATTGTGGGCCTTAAATCGTAAAAGTGCAATAATTTTAAAAAGTTGTTACAGCAAAATGCTGTAAAAGAAGTGACCTTATAGCAAGGTATAGGTATAATTTAATATTATGTTGTATTGAAGAATTCTGCTTCGTACCTCTGACGCATATTTCAAGAAAAACAACCACTAACATAACTTCAGTTTCAATTACAACATATAATAGCATCATAACCTTAAAATTGGGCCCGATAAAAATTAATATTGTAACGGACACGCACTAGAACATTCGAGTGTTCTCTATAACAAGGAAAGTCCCGAGCGGTTAGTCTCGGTAAGAGACTCGACAGTCTTGGAAGTCTTCTAGTTAGAGTGCTCACGATTATGTTAAAATCATTGAAGGAAATGCCGGAAACAGTGGAAATAAATAAAGTGCAAATAAATTAGTTAAGCAAATAACCAATATTTTTGCTACTTTAGTTATTGTGGGTTAATTCATTATTAAATAAACATTACTTAAATAGAGTCACCGAGTTTTAATAGTCACAACTCTAGTTCGAACTGTCAATGAATCCGTTAGAAAACGTAACTCTCAAGATTAATAATTTTTCAAAACTCTATAACTTTTTATTAATTTTATTTCTGTGTAATTTTCTAGCAGTATTATTTCTTGTAATAAATTGTACTTAACTTATCGTTTAGTAAAATTTTTTAATTCCTGTTAACGCTAGTTTTTCGTAAAACACCTATGCGTACTCTTTGCTAACCCGTATTTTTTGATTACCGTACCTTAACTAGTTACGTAGTTAGGATCAATAATTTAAATCAAGATTTTTGCCGGTGTTTTTTAATTACATTTTGCATCAATGTTAATTTCCTATTTATTTTGAATTTCACCGTCGGAGTTGCTTTTTCGGCCTTTCACACCAAAAGCTTAAGTGGAAACGATTATAAAATCAAACGTTTATTTTACTACTTCAAAGCACAGGCATAAACCGGCATATGGGTTTAGGTCTAACTTAGTTTTGTATAAATTCATGAGACCTTTATCAATACCATCTGAATTATATTTACTCTATAAATTTTCAACCAACCCCACATACATCCACGTCCAAATTACAAGACCGTAATTTATAAATTAACTGACTGAGGAAAATTAACGAGAAAACGCGCCATAAGGCCTTTTGTTCGATTTTATTTATGTTTACCATACGTTACAGGCCTTTTCAAATTTTTCAAAGTTCTTCAAGCTCCCGACGTTTCATCTTTTGATTCGAAATTAAGACGAAGTAATTAATTACTACGACCGAGCCAAATTCGTTTACTACGCGCCCAACAATAAATCACAACAAACCCAAAGCAGAGGTGGTATATTTTTTACTCAAAAACTAGTGTTAAGAAGGGCATCAGTCTTAATATAAACTGTCAGAACAACAAGAAAAAGTTATTTAACTCCATTCCTGTATCATATATCACAAGGAATTTGAATGAAAGGGATGCGTGACACCTTATATGCGAGCAGGTCTTAAAATAAGTCTTTCATTTCCTTTTTTTTATTATTATTTTACTTTTTCGAATCAGCTTTGAAAAGTCGGATTGACTTCTTAGCAATTCTCTCTTGTTTTATTCCAAGTGAGGCTTCTAGTAAAATGAAAGCAGCCTACAAGTTGATTGGTCTTAATTTAATAAATATTGGAAATTTTTGATTGTGAAGCACATTCTTTTCGTGCGGAACGACGCGAGAGGGATTTTATATAAGATAACCTGAAATAAAGCTGCCAAGTTGTATAAATTTTCTAAATCGAATAAGGGATGCGTCGTAATAACCTTAGAAACGTAGGGACATTTTCCTAAATACCCAGAGGCAATATTTGAGGGTAATGTTTGTCTAGAGAATTTTTATATAATTTTGTTTGCGTATTATTTTTGCTATGAAACCTTTACATAATGTAGAATTTTGTAAGTTTTTGGTGTCGTGTTTAGAATAAATGTGTTTTAAATTTTCGGTTTGAATTAAATTGAGTAGTTTACTATAGGCCAGCGTTTCCCAAACTTTTTTTGACTGGGCCTCAATATTTTGCTGCTTTTTTGAAGTTTTACTTCTTTAGGGGCGTTGAGTGTAAAATATTAGCACGCAACGAAAGATGCGCGCACAGCTGACGAAAATTTGATAGTATGAAGTTAGGCATCTAAGAAAGTAAATTAATTATTGTGAATCATGCTTAAAACTGAGTGTGCACATTCGAGCTCAAAGTGGCACAGTCCGATCTCGGGAAATTAATATATTTTTTAGCGCTTCTTTTCTGCGCATCGGACTATTGTTAGGAAACATTACTATAGCCCAAATATTGACGAAATGTGAAATAAATAATGTAACAATAGCCCTCTTAAGTCTAATAAAATTACATTTTATGGGTATATCTAAAAATGTATTTACATTGTAGATATACGAGGTCTGTTCAGAAAATAATCGAATATTTTGAATTATGTCCCAACGAAAATATTTAGTGATATGCAGTTGGCACTACATGTTTTTAGATCGTTGATATCTCGTTTAGTTTTTGTGATATTGTTATTTTAGTGAAACGTGTTTAAGTGTTGGTGGCGATTTTTGAAATGTGCGATTCTCTGAAACAACGTGCAACGTAAAATTTTGCGTTAAACTGGAGATATTTTAAACGTATGCATTATCACGGTGTCTTGCAACAGTCTTGTGACACAATTTTCAAAAAGCTACCAGAGTTGTGGCAAAACGTGTCATGGTTCTTGCATCACGGCAATGCGCTCGTACATTTAGTTTTGTCAATTCGTCAGTTTTGTACCAAATACCATATGACTGTCCTCTCGCAGTCAAACCTGGCTCCTTGCAATTGTTTTCAAAATTAAATTAGGGCCAAAGAGTCGCCGTTTTCAGAGTATTGATGACATCAAAACAAATGTGTCACAGACCTTAAAAACCACCTAAAATGAAGCTGTCCAGGGCTGTTGCGTCAAATTGAAACACCGCTGAAAAAGGGTGTCACTACGGTAGGAATTACGTAAAAGGGGACAGGTGTATTAATAATCTGTAAAATTAATAATAAAGTTTAAAAAAATCAAGCTGATTATTTTGTAAACAAATCTCGTACACTCTATTTAAAAATACTTGAAAAAATTAATTTAATTAGTGTTTATAAATCTTAAATTAGATGATGTCATTTATAAATTGAATGTTTATTTAATTCTAGCAAAAAGATTGATTTCATTTTAATACGTGTTTCTTTGCGTCACGAGTTTAAAGCCTTTTTATCAATTGAAAATGCGACACATTAAACTCCAATATTCACATTCGCACAGTACTAATAAGATTACTTTCAAAATACTAAAGAGAGAAAAATAAAAAACAAATATTCAAAGTGCAGAAAAAGCGTGGAAGAACCAAGAAGTAGACGAGTTCTCAAGAAATAACTTTTAGTTAAGAATTACCTGTGTATTACTGGTGCGACATATCATAGTTAATTTATTAAATAATCAAAATTTTATTAAATCAATATTGTCTACGTTTTTTAGATTTTTTATTTTAAATTTTATTTATGATATAAAGTTTATGTTTCATTACTTTAAAAGATTCAGTTGTTTAATTTCTTTTTTTAAAAACAAGAAAATTTTTAAAAATTAAGAGTTTTACATACATAATGTAGTGTGACATATTAGATGGTGTCACACTGTGTCAGTTTCTTTCTATTCAGCAGTTCATTTAGTCTTATCAAAAAAGTTTGGGTGCATTATTAGAAAAAATAAAAAATCTTGGCGAGAGAAGCTTTTATAAAATATTTTCTTATGGTGAATTAATCAAAATGAAAAATAAATCTTGTAAAATGTTCACCCTTCCATATTAGCCCAAACAGTTTAATATCTAGCCAGTAGTCAGCAATCGTAGCCAATATTGTGCTAATCTGGAAGCTCCATCTGGAACGTTATTCTACAAACAGGACTTATTAAAAATAATAGTACATAAAAACCTATACGTTTAACTATTTGATTAAATCTAATTATTAAAATCTAATAATTTTAAACAAATTTTTTAAGATAGCACAAACAATTATAAAAAAAACTAGGTACTTATTTTGGTTTTATACCAGACATATTGTATTTTTCTAAAACTTTTAACATGTAGGTACCTAGTATCAAATTACTAATTGTACGTACGGATTAAGAAACCGCTTTTATTATAATAGTAAATTCTAGTTATTATCACATTTAAGCACTAAAAATAGAAGATAATTAGAAACGCTATGGGAACGGTGACAATTTGTGCTCATGGCTTTCTGTTTGTGAAATTTTATCTGTTGTTTGAACAAGAAAAAAAAATAATTAGGGAGTTAAATTAAAATAAAAGGAAAATCTGCGGATTAAATCCATTAAGCCGCTTGACATTACATTATTATCTTTCATTTTAAAAATTTACATCGCATTTTTTTGGATGAAGTTATTAAAATAATATTTTCAGCTTGTACGCCGTTTAATTTTCATTTACGAGCGAGTTTTATTATTAATTCGGCTCAATTTCAATTAACTTCGGTTTGTTAGCAATTTAAATTTAATATTTCTCCGTTTGTATTTCAAAATTTACTTTTTGAAAATTTTATAGCAACAATTCAAGTTTAATTTTTGCGCTTTAATGAAATAAAGATAAAAGATAAATATTTACGCTTGAACTTAAGTAAATTACGCGAAGGAAAAGAAATTAAATCGACAATAAAATAATTTTCATAATAAATAAAATTAGGGGAAGCAATACGTCTTAAAGGTGGAAGAAAGGAAACGTGCAAAACTTTTCTATAAATCAATTTTACTTCCGCTTCCCTTGTTTAAAAGGAAACTCAAAGCGACACGCACAAAACTTTGGCTCCTTCTAAAATTAAGAACACCAACAGCTAACAAGGTTGATTTATTTATAAACGTATTGTAGCCCTTAACTTCTTTTCGAAATGTAGTCATAAATTTGTGTCGAATTTATGGCGTCGTTAATTATTTGTTTCTTCGTTTAAAAAACGTTTCCATTGACAATTTGCCAACCCCTGAGCTCGGGGAATTTAGAATGAGCGACATAGGAAGTCATCCCTTGCGAAAAGGGCGGATTAACCCTTGCAGGTAAATTAAAACTAGATGACAGGTACACATATTCACTTTTAGCAACAAAATGAAACCAAATTTCAAGCTCCTACATCTTTTAAAACCTAAATATATTTTTAATAAATTAATCAAAGACTGGGCCACACTAAATATTCTAAAATTATCAGGTTTGTTCAAAAAATAACCTAACATGTTGATTTACGCGCTAACGGATATATTTAGTGATATACGGTTGACAGCACTGCCTTGCGCATAACCTCTTTTGAAATCACGTTTTTCGATCCTGGATATCTCGTTTAATTTTTGTGATATTATTATTTTAGTGAAACGTGTTTAAGGGTTGGCAGCGACATTCAAAATGTGCAATTTTCTGAAGCAACAATGCGAGGTAAAATTTTGGGTGAAACTGACAGATGCTTTCACAGTAACGTTTCAACTTTGAAAAAAATCCTCAAATAAAGACCTAAGCTGTGGCGAGACGTCTCATTGTTCTTAAGCCTCGATAATAATCTCGCACAGCTTTGTAAATTCGTCATTTTTGTGTAAAAAATCAGTTGTCTGTCCTCCCGCAGCTTCCTTGCTTGCTAGACCAGGCTTCCGGCGATTTTTTCTTATTTGCAGACACCAAAGCCAACTTGAGACAGATCTTAAAGGTCATCTGAAATAAACTATTCACGACTGCTTCGCAAAATTGAAAGACCGCTGGGAAAAGTGTGTCAATTGAGGAGGGATGTACTTTAAAGAGAACAAGGACCAATAATCTGTAAACTTGATAATAAAGTTTAAAAAATAAAGTTTGATTCATTTCTGAACAGATCTCGTATATCCAATTTCTGCAAATAAAGATATTTTGTTAAAAATAAATTACTAGTCGTTTTTTAAATAATCTTTAACTGATGTAAGAGTATTTTAAAAATGTGATTCAAAACAAATTATTCTATATTCATAACAAATAACAGAGTGCTCATTGTGCCTACCTTCCATAGACGTAACTAAATTTAATATAACCATGTGTTATGTTGCGTACCTTGCGTTTGTGCATAGGTAGGCAATACTCACATACCCACACCCAAACAGTCTAGGCAGGTTATGAGTTAAGTTAGTCAGTATAAAAAAAATACATTTAATTTTCATAGACAGCTAACTTCATTCTGTTGCATTTTTATTAGCTGTGCGCGCGCAACTTTAGCTACCTGCTAAAATTTTATATTCAACGCACCAAAAGAAGTATAACGTAAGTAAAAAAGAATTGTTTAAAAATGAAACATTCACTTACATGTAAAGTAAAATTACACACGGTCCAAAATTGTGGTGTTATTATGAAAATGAAAAAGTATTATTTACGCATAGTAGTACTTCATTGAACGAATACAGACTTCTTCAAGCACGTTGCGATCAAATTATCATCAGTGGAAAAAGAAATAACACGTAAGACAATCTTAAAATAAATAAAAATAGACGCATGAAACATCGATTACTTTGTTTTCTTATTTCTTACGTAACTTCTTACTGTAACAGGATAAAAAATTGGGTCTATTTTTTTGCAGCACAGTCTCGTACGTTCAAAATTGTTTTCAGATAAAGCGTCTAACGAAAGAGACACTTGACTGAGACAACCCGATAATATGTTGATAAAACTTTAGTTGGTGGTTCTCCGGCGACAATATCGACACTCCATATTTTCTCCAATCTGTCGTGACGTGTGTACTTATAGCATACCGTACGAATAAAACAAGGCAAATTATGTCCCATAAATAATATCTTTGTATAATACAGTTCTGGCTAATAGGGTTAATGAGGAGACCTTAAAAAAAATGTCATTATAGTTCTATTATTTACGGAAATTTAATTATGTTCTAGCATAGGGGAAGGTCATCCAAAGATGGTACGTCGCCTAAAACGGGGATTGTCCCGCATGTGGATATGTTACACAAATAAATATCACATCAAATGTATTTGTATATTACACTGTCTGTACCTTCCCCGATTAATGTCAGACTATTTTTGCCAATAACGTTACAAAATCTATAAAAATTAATAGTTTCTTAAAATTTTTGAAGTTAATTTAACTTCCATTATTACAAAGCCATTGACAATAATCCATTTTTAATTTTGGGGTTTTCTTTTATATTAAACTTGTTTTCTTATTGGATTAAACATTGTAATGCCCCTCTACTATTTTTTATGTTGTTTTATCAAAACCATGAATGTGCACGGAAAAAAAAATATCCTTATAATGACTATCCGTGTCGCTATTTTAGCTATACGTAGTATATCTTTCACAGGGATACGCCGTATAGCTAATTTAGCTATCCAGAGTTTCCTTATTGCGGATATTCAAAGTGACATTTCGTCAGAACAACGATTCGATTGGCTAATTTAGCAATAGGGCGTATCCCTGTAAAAAATAACTATACTACGGATAGCTATAATAGGGATACGGATAGTTATTATAAGGATATCATTAATAGGTTGCTATATACATTGAGTGTCTTTTTCGGTTTCTCGAATTGTTGATTTTTGGTATAGTAAGCGAATTGTTGTTCCCCCCAAAATCCATGGGCCAGACCTTTTTCAAAGTGTGGGATTTGCCAATTGATGATCTACCTACCTGGGGTACGTTTGTCGTTTTAAAACTCGCCATTTATATATTATTTGAGAGGTTTGATAGCCTTTAAATCCTCCACGTTGGCCAGACGGGTTGGAGGATGGTATGGATATATAAGGTATATAGGATTTATGTGGTATGTGTGGAAAACATAGGTTGGAATATGATTTCCTCCCAAAAAGTTTAGGTAGTAGGAGGAAAAATCATAGCTCGCGAAAGGCAGGGTCGCATCCCTGTAGTAGACCTGCTCTCCACCGGGATCGTGAAGAGGTGTCTACCCGCTACATAGTTTTAATAAATGACAATATGCAAGAGGCACAACTTGCATTACAAAGGTTACACGACGAAGCAAAAAAGGTTGGTTTGAAAATAAATATACCGAAAACCCAGTATATGACAAACCTGGTCCTAAATGATTTTGTCAAAATAAATAACAAATCCATAGACCAAACACATGTATATAAATATTTAGGACATGAGATACACATTGGAAGAGATAACCAGACACACGAGATTGAGCGCAGAATGGGTTTGACTTGGGCAGCATTTGGCAAGTTAAAACAAGTATTTAAGTCCGACCTCCCAATATGTTTGAAGAGAAAGGTTCATGACCAATGCGCGTGCTCCTTGTTTTGACGTATGGAGCGAAGACGCTAAGATTGACAAAGAAAAATATCAACAAAATACAAGTAATGCAGCGCAAGATGGAGAGATCAATGTTAGGAATCACTCTTAGAGATAGAATACCAAATAGAAACATCAGGCAAACAACAGGAGTACGGGATGCTGTAAAAACCATTCTGCATCAAAAATGAAATTGGGCGGGACATGTCGCAAGGATGAGAGATGGCCGGCGGACAAAAAGGATCGTAGAATGGCGACCAAGACACGAGGCTTATAGAAACAGAGGAAGACCACCGACACGTTAAAGCGACGACACAAAAAGAGCAACAGGAAACTGGATAAAAGTTGCTCAAGATCGGAAGGAATGGGAAAATTTGAGAGAGGCTTTCGTTCAGCAGTGGACAATATGAGCTTGTGATGATGATGATGATTAATACGTGCCTTTGAGGTTACGTTAGATAGTTGTTATAACGATATTTTTTTCTCCGTGTGCGTTTGGGCAAAGCGGGTAGGCACCGTCTTCGCTTGTGATCATACGTAGTAATTTAATTATAATTGATAATTATACATTTAAGAAAGAATTGTAATTATGTTTTTGGTTAAATGAAAGTTTAATAATTATATTGTGTAAATGTAAGGGAAAAAACATTTGTTTTTAGAATAAGTGGTTATATTGATCGACAAACCTTACAAATCTGCTTTTGATCACCTTCCCCTATGCATGAAACAACACATATTGTCCTACTCTGAAGTATTGAAACTTTAGATCAGTGGTTCCCAACCAGTGGTCCGCGGACCATCAATGGTCCGCAAGAGCTAAGATATGGTCCGCAAAAGATTTCAAACTTTGAATGTTACTTTAGAATTTTACGATTACTTAGGTTAAACGTTTCGGTTAAAATTATTTTTAGAATGAAACAGTTTACTTTTTAAACTTGTGGTCCTTGCTAATAATAATGAAATCAAAGTGGTCCCTGGTCAAAAAAAGGTTGGGAACCACTGCTTTAGATTGATGCAATCGGTAGATCTTGGTCCAGTAATAAAAAATATAGACCTCAACAAATGGCGTCATATCATCAAGTTGGGTAGTAATAGCACCATGAGATGGAGTTTTTAAACCAGTGATATAAAAAGAATATATGAAAATAAATTTTAATCTTTGGAAAAATCATAAAAATACTTGTTAAGTTTTTATATAAGAATTCGTTTAGGACTGCTAGGGATTGGGGTAATTGAACCATTTCCGGCAGACATTTTTTCTAGCACCATAACATCACCATTAAATCTCAGTCTGCCTGAACATGTTGATATTTCGTTAACAACTTGTATAAATTAGTCAACAAAATACTTGATATTGTGTAAAATACTTTTAGCTTCAATTTTTTTCTTAATTTCTTGTAAGTACAGATAAAAGAAATTTCTATGATTATTTCTAAACAATAACCACGTTATGTTTAATTTAAAATAATGATTGTTGGTGAAAGCATGAGGTAAGAGACCCAGTACTCGATGTCTTTCCGTATTTTACGCATTTATAAAATAATTATGTAAAAACTACTACATTTACTAAATACTAATATGTACTTATTTATTACACAATAAAATATTATAATATTTGATAAAAAGTATTTAATAATTTTTGAACGGCCGGCGTACATAATATCTGTTTCTGATCGTTTATAAATAAGCCAAGCAACGTTATCAATGGCGGCACGCGTCATGTGTATTTCTATATTTAATAGTTGTTGATTGCCCAAAGCTTGAAATTTTATTAATGTTTATGATTTTTAATAAGTTGTTTTAACAGTTAATCAAGATAAATATTATTTTTATTTTATTAACACCGTACAAAACCGTGATCTTGTTCTGGTATCATTTTTTAAGTGTCGAATTAGTGCTAGATCAACTGTCATATTTCTATTTTAAGTTATGATTCTTATGTATTGCACAACTTTGATAGTTCGGATAGTTTGGACAATATCTCGACTAACAAGGTATCCGGATTATTAGAGAAAACTCTATTATTTATTAGAAAGGCGGAATTTTATATAATGAATATAAAAACAATTCCAAATACATATTTAATAAATATAAATTGATAGAGGCACTTGTAATGAAAAACATGTAAAAATAAAAATTATTTATATTCTGTACGTACATAAAAAATAATAAACAAAGCATTTTAAAAAATCTGTCAATCTTTGTTTGTACTTTTTTGGATGCAGTTCGACATATGCTTTTTGTTTTATCAGGAAATTCGACTCTTTTAAAGGGAGTACGTGTTTTAGGCGATCTCTTGTACGAAGCCCTTCCATCTATCACTTTTAAAAACTTAAAGTACCAGGCTGTTCAATAAGTTTTGTCGTTCGATAAGAAAAACACAATTTTATGGTTTAAAATACACTTTATTATTCAGTATAATCTCCCTGAAGATTAATACACTTGCTCCAACGATCCTCCAATCTGTGGATCCCATCCCTGAATTGAGAATCCGGAAGGTCTGCAAAATACGCTTCAACAGCCGTTATGACCTCTTCATTTGATGAAAAACGCTTGCCACGCATAAATTTTTTAAGTTCTGGAAACAAATGGAGATCGCTGGGGCCAAATCTGGTGAACACGGTGGATGCTTTAACAATTCGAACTTTAATTCATGGATTTTAGCCATTGTCAAAATGCTCTTGTGACACGGTGCATTGTCCTGGTGAAAAAGGATTTTTTTACACGAATTTTTTTCTTCAACTGGTCCAAAAGGTTGCAATAATATTCAGAATTAATTGTTTTACCAGTTTGCAAGTAATCCACAAACAAAATTCCTTTCGCATCTCAAAGAACAGATGCCATAACCTTCTTGGCCGATTTCTGGACACGAACTCGTTTCGAAGCCGAACAACCAGGTTCACACCACTTTTTAGCCTCTTGTTTTGATTCAGGATCATGGTGATAGACCCAAGTCTCATCCATAGTGATGAATCGACGCACAAAATCCACTTTATCCTTTTAAAACGCTCCAAATGTTGCTGAGAAAGTCGCATTCTGAATGTGTTTTGTTCCATTGTTGCGAATGCGGCACCCATTGTGCACACAGCTTTCTAAATCCCAAAATTTTACTTAAAATATGGATCACACTGCCTAATGAGATGTGTAGAGCCTCTACTAAATTTCTCTCAGTCAATCGACGATCTTCCAAAACCATATCCTGTATTTTGGCTATGATTTCTGATATTGATGCGCTTTTTGGACATCCTTCACATGGATCGTCTTCAAGGCTTGTACGACCACGTTTAAATTCAGCAACCCATCTTTCTACTGTTCTAATTGTAGGTAAACAATCATTATACACTTTTAACATTCGTTCGTAAATTTCTTTTGGTGCTACACCTTCCAAAAATAAGAATTTTATCACTGCACGATATTCAATTTTTTCCATTGTAAAAAAATACTGTGACACGGCGACACTAAATGGCTTGTAAACAAAGAATGAATTGACAGATTGAAATGAAACTTCACATACGTTCATATGAAGAGTGTAGCAACAAAACAAAAAAAATTTTGGGCTAGTAGCAACGCCCTCTCTTATCGAACGACAAAACTTATTGAACAACCTGGTAGAATGATCGATGCTGCTTGCAAAGTAAAAGTGAATAGTTGTTTGTTTGTCCAAACACAAAAATTCTTGTGTTGTTCAATTGAAACAGTAAAATACATATATTACATGTTCGGACTATATAGGTAAAATTTCTAAAATTCCTGAAATGTCCAAATTACAAGAATGATAGGATTACTGGATTGTTCGACCTATCGAAGTTGTGCTGTAGTGTTTTTTAATATAAATTCATTTTGCAATTTTTTAAATTTTAAAATAATTGATATAATTATATAAATAATATTGATAATAATTATTATCATTATTATTAGTATTATTTTTTATAATAAGCACTATATATTAATTGAAGGTCCTCTTCAAAGTTACCATAACTTTATAGCGATAGGGTACTGTGGTATAGGACCGATCGACAACTAATTTTCTTTGGATTTATTTGTGATTGGCGTAACCTCGGTTACGCCAATTACTCGTAATTAATTTGAAATATTAATTTTACTAATTGCCGTTGATTTATTATTTGAAGATTTATTAATTTAATATCTAAAAAAAATTTTTCAATAGATAGAAATACTTTTATAGCTTTATTGCATTGAGCACCACAAAATAGTGATTCAATACTGGGTCTCTTATCTTATCTATTCAAAAAAGGTTTGAATTACTAACACATAATACAATAATTATATTTTTTTTAGAATATCGCATTGTGTAAAATTGTTTCAAGTATTAGAATATTTTTACATAATTAAAGCATTTTAAATACGTTAAACTGTTCTTATAATTAATTATAGAGGTAAAAATATTTATACAACAAATCCCTGTAAATTTGTGAATTTTCTGTCGTATATGCAAACCGCAAAATGTGTTGAATTTCGGATTTATTCGACCGAATAAAGTCTCATTGTGTCTCCTCTGTTAATTTATTAGAATACAGTACAAAATTGTGCTTATGTGACAATATGGTTGCCTATTTGATTTATTTTTACATTTAACCTGCCGTTTCATTCGCCCCTTTAAATCTTTATTTCGAGAGATATTTTGCGCTTCGTACATAAAAATATACGTTTATTTTTTTTCCGAGGATTATAATCCTGAAACACGTCTTGTAAAAGTTGGTAAATCTTTAAGAATTGCGCATTTTGTGTTTAAAAATTCATGAACTTCAGAAGAAGTAGACTTTGCCCAGAAAAAATGGCGACAGTTGAGAAAGTTTAAGTTGGCAACAAAATTAAATCTGTTAAGATTTTGTCTTTATTGAACTCTTTTCTTATGCAGTAAAGCATAGGTTGTACAACTGTTCTTTTTATGCTCTTAATTTAATATTAGTTTGTATTCCACTTATTTATTTATTTTATTGTTTAAATCTTTTATTCTTCAAATTTATAATAAAGCTTATTGTATATGTTTCAAGTTTTAAAAATATTTAATAAATTGTTTATTTTAAATAAGTACAGTCCTTTAATTAAATAACATAATAAAGTTAGTTTAGATTTTCTTAGAATTGCTTTCAACTTTAATTTAATTTTTGTCTATTTTAATTTTAAAAGCAATTTATTGAAACGTGCAATTATGAAAATGTGATTATTTTTCGAGGAATGTTTGCTCTTAATAGGAGAAATACCAAATTGAATTCAATGGAAAGAAAGATCTTGAAATGTCTACACGTTTAGTGTTTTTAGCTTCAATTTTCTACAACCCTCAAGCAATAAGCATGAGTAATAAAATGAAATACGAGTCTTATGAATAATATTAACATTTTACATGATATATTACTTCTCCACGATCTCGTATAGAGGAAATTTTAGATTATATGCAGTTTTATTATTTACTTTCTTTCTTATTTGTTTGTTTTGTTAAAATTATAATGGAATATTAAAGTGACGCTTATTTACATTAGTTGTTAGATTTGTAAGACAACAACTAAAAATTTAATAAAGGCTAGAAGAAATAGTCAAGAGACGCTTATGCAATTTCAAGAAGCGAAAAAAAGAGGATAAACGAGAGTTTCCAACGTATTCTAAGAATTTTGGATTAATATGACGCTTATCTAATCACAAAGTTCATTAATTATATGTCACGGACTGCAAAAATGCTTAAGATTGTGCAATTTGTATTTTCATTGACATAAATCGAATTATTTTTTGTTTAGAAAGTAACTTTTTCTTTTTAAGACATGCAAAATTATATTGAAGCAAGTAATTAAAGGCTCTTTTCTGTTAAACAAACACAACAGCGTTAATAGTCTTCGTCGGAACACAAGAAAAGAAAATTAAAGAGTTGTAATTAATTCCAATAAAAGTTTTGAAACTAATAAGAATGTAATTATCAAAGAATTCAAACCTAAAAAGCTTTTCATTTATCGTTTTCTGGATATTATGCAACCCTTTCAGCTTCGTCATTTAGCAGCAACGGTTTGCCATTAACGAGGCAAGGATTACGCCATTTAAGTTTTGTAGAATCGGAATTTTAAAAGTTTTTTTATTTTCTTCAAACGCAACCAATAAAAATTTGTAACAATAAAAAAGTCTTTCACTTTATTAAAATGAAAAATTCTTTACGCGCTTTTAAATTTAATAAAAAAACATCTTTTGGATCGCTTTTAGATGTTTTTCTAAAGGGTTGTTTTTTTTTCTTTTAAAGTATAAAACGAGTAAAAACTGTATTGACAAAATTTTCTATTAAAAATAAGGAGCTTTTCAAATTAATTTTTTAAGATAATTTTATTAAAAAAAAGGTGATTTTAGAATTTACCAAAAATTGATTAACCTTTATTTTAAATAACAAATTTTAAGCTTTTAAATGTTAATTTTACTCACAAAAATTAAACATTAATAATTCATTAGATTTTCCCCACCAACAAAATTTAAATATATCGGTTTCAAATAAAATTCTAATTAAATTAGTGGTAAGCATAAATTAGAATAACTAAAGTTGCGTTATAAATTCAATAATTTAAAATATTACATTTAAAACCGAAGCTGACGAAGTTGCAACTTCAAGCTTTTGGTATTAATAAAATTTTTGAATGCTGTTTACATTATCAAATTCAGTATGAAATAAGGTATAGATAAATACGTTTTCATAAAATTGTATCGTTTCTTGTATTTTTGAAACACCGAATTCAAAAGGTGAGCATTTGATTTCTTTTTGCCTAAACTCAGAAATCTCAAAATTGAAGACGTGCCACTTGGCCTTCAAATTGTGCTCTTAATTTTTATTGTAATTGCAATAAATAACAATATATATTCCTTTGGTCTCAAAATAAATGTCCACATTCTCAAAAATATTTAATTCCAGATAATTGAAGTACAAATTTCATAAAGAAATATTAATTAATACAAGATTTAAGCTAAATCTATAATATTTGGACTATTGTAATAAAGTATATGTCACAGTTTATAATAACAAGGGAGAAAATATGAGCTACTATTGACTTATCATTTAATGCTTGTTTTCGACAATACCAAGTTGCTAACAGTTGTTTTTGATACATTAAATTTATCAGCAGTAGTTTTCAATGAAGTATGCGAATCTTTAGTTAACAGTCGTTACTGAGTTCTAACAATAAATGGTAGAGAGCTTGCTATACGTGAGTTTGGGAGACAAAGTTTCGTTTGACAATTTTCAGCCAGAATATGGTTTCATTTGTATACAGAGTGTCAGACCAATAGGCACCGAGCCTAAACTGGGTAACACCAAACTAAACAATAAAAGTTTGTGTGCAATATGCCCTAAATTTCAAAAAATTTTAAGAAAAATGCACTTTAATTTTTCAATAAATGGCAATACGGCATCGTCTCTATATGCTCTTGAAAAAGAGTGAGGTCCGTTATTACATGCTTTATTGCTAATTGGCATACCAGTTGTAAATGCGGAACATTGTTATTATAGACTTCTTATGTTACCCATGAAGTGATTAAGATAAGCAACTTTATTTTGCGTATCAATTTTAAGGCATTGTTGCCAAATCCATCTCTCGTATTTTAATGCATGTTTTATATGCAATTTTTATGATTTTTGATTTAAAAAAATCCATATACCTATGGCTTTAATAAAATTGTTACAACAAACTTAAACAAAAACTTTTAAAATATTCTAAATAATAAGCGTATTATGACACATTTTAAAGTGAAGATTACGATATCATAACTCAAAAAATCTAAAAATTTATGGGAAGGCAGATGCTAGGGATATCACTTAAATATAGAAAACCAAATGAATAGATAAGAAGCAGAATAAAAGGCACAGACGTGTTAGAGCGAGCAGCAAGTGTAAAATGGAAATGGTCAGGTTACAATGAGCGCATAAAAGACCATAGATGAAAAACTCAAATCGGTAAATAGCGCTCATATAATGCTTAGCCATTAGGCAGAAGACCGAGAGGAAGGTCTCAAACAAGATGAAAAGATAATATAGCAACACATACAGGCCTGATGTGGCATAGATTAGCTCATGACAGAAAGTAATGGAATCAGTTAGGAGACGCCTATATGCAAATGTCGATATATAACAGGCAAAAAGACGAAAAAAAACTCAAAAATTGTACACATAAGGCCGCTTAACTTGGGGTCTGTTTTCGTTCAGTTTAGGATAATTTATAACTAGATTAACTTCCAGTAATTATTCATCTGACACCCGGTATCTTTGAAGAAAATCAAAGTTTGAAATTATCTGTGAAAAACGCAGTTTTTAACGAAACAGTTCTTTTGCAAATAATACATATGCTTATTTTATTTACAAATTAATAATTTAGCTTTTTTGTAAAATCTCATATTTACTTGTCAATATTCAAGACAAGTTTTTCTTAGTGTTTCATAAAATTACAAATAAGGCGGTTATTTCCGGACAGAGCTACACCCTCTGTCCGGAAATAAATTAATAAAATTGTGAACATTTTAAAAAAAATATATGTTTGCCAAATCAACTTATCAAATCACTTATAAAGGTTTTTTTACTAATGTTTATTAGTAAGCAATTTTATGGGCCCATGATTGTTTTATTTAAAACAATATTTATTAAAAATTAAAGTTATTTGGCAGCCTGCGCTGCTTTTATAATTTATTATGCCACACATTTCTTTTATGATGAAAGTTATTTAATCCAAACTACTGTCCCGAAGATTATATGAATGTGAGCACGTAGAATAAAATACTAGGTACTTGACGTTGTCTGAGTTACACTCGAGGGGATTTCGCAAAGATATAACAATTATTCATTATGACATCTTCAAATAATAAAATTTTATTAAGTAGTCTTCTGGTCCATGTATATAAGGTTCCTCTCGTAATTGAGTAGGCACCTTAAATCCAAATACTTTATTGTCAACGGGCTTTTATTAGCGGCTTCGCTCACGTGGACTAAGCTCGAATGACACAGAAACATGTATTTTTTCCGGGATAAAAAGTAGTCTATATCACTCTCGGACTCAAAAAAACTATCTCAGTGCATAAAACACGTTGATCCGTTGTTCCTTGAAAGAAGGGCAAACGAACAAACACATTTTTGCAGTTATAATATTAGTATAATTATTAGGGTGTTTCAAAAAAAATTGATATGTGTTTTTTCACTCTCACATGAAAATACTGCAGAATACATTGAAATAAAAATTCTGTCCAAATCACAGTCTTTAATTCCAATTTTAAAAAGTCTCTTATTGAACTTAAAGATTTTGCTTTTAAATAACATAGGAAAATATTTTTTTAACATTTTTCACTATTGCAAACTATGTAATCTTTTTTTTATGAAATTAATTGATGATTTTTTATCAGCACTAAATTCTCTACAAAAAATCTCATTGTTATAAAATTGTTTAAAAATATTTTTTCATCGGTAGTTTATCTCCTATAATTAAAAAATCAAAAAAATAAAATTTGATAAGTATAAATACAACTTTCTAATTTTAATAAAATTGCAGGTTTATTTTGTCAAACTGTAATTTTTCAAATTTTTTGGTGTTGTCAATAATGGTAACAGTAAAACATGGTTTGAACTGTGGATAGTTGGGGTTAATATAAATATCTTGTAAAAATTTAAACGAAATTATTCTCCAAAATATTTTTCCCAAAAAAAAGGCATTAAATTTATTTTTCCCGGAATTTTGGCTAATTCTAGATGTTCAGAGATTTGACGAGTTTTATATGTTATAAAGTCAAAATTAAAAATTTAAATTTAAAATAATATTCTTATAGTTTAGGGGGAAAGTGGCATGAAACAGCCAAGTTTTGAAAAAGCCATTATCAATTACGCGGTAGTTTTCATGAATCGTTCATGTATTATTATTTTAAGATAGCAACACTAGCAGATATCACAAAAATTTACCGTTTACCTAATAAACGGCGCCGATAAGACGTATTGAAGATTTTGTCGTCAAAAAGTAAGGTTTTGAGTTCAGTTTATTTGTTTTCTAACGCCTATACGGACAAAACTAATAATAATATGATTACACTATAATTTTATAGATATATTAGGCCTTCTAATAACGTATATATTTTGTAGACTAATCTTTGATTTCATAGTAATTTTCGAGATTTTGTTTCTTGAGAGAATATGTTTTGAAATAGCCATGCAGTGTAATGAAAAGCCACCTTTTAATTGCATAAAATGCAATAATAATTGTAGTAACAGCAATCAAAGTGGTACCGATGCAAAATTGTAATGATTGGGCATATAAATCCTGTGCGTAAAGGAAATTGCATTATTTTTGCTAAAAACGTTTTTAAGTGTTTGCAATGATTGATCTCAAACGTCAAATTTTTGACAGTTTCTTAGATTTATGTAAGTAAATATTTCATCGAGAGTTTGCGTTATTTAAAACGTTTTATAATTATATAAGATCTAAAATTATAGCTTAAGATTATTATTAAATAATATCTTCGTTAATGTGCAGTTTAATCTTGTAATAAGAACATGGCTTTTGAAAATTGGGTTGGCTGTTTCAATACCTATAGTTATAAAAGCCAAATTTTATTATATAAATGATTGAAAAATATCGTTAATTTTGAAAAATGTTTTATATTTACATAAATGCATGCAATTACAGATTTAAAATTGATTTTTATGTTTCATATTATTTATCTTTTTAAAATAATATTCTTATAGTTTACTAACATTTTTGAAGCCAAAAATTCAAGTAACTTCAAATCTGCAAAGTTTTTAAGAATACCTTAACCAATAACCAATCTACGATTTTTGTATGTTTAGCGAAGCGTGTTGTGTTAATCTAACAGAAGAAAAAAATATTTTTATCTAAATACACAAATATTTAAATTGTTTGCGGACTTTTTGTTTTAAATAAAAATTTCTTTCTTTGATAGCTTTCAAGCCATTTTTAGTATTAAAAATACTACTATGTAGTCACTTATGGGACCTAACTTAGGAAAAACGTAAAACTGTTGCATATATCCACTAATGCTCATAATACTTGCGGCGAAAGCAAGATCTGTAATTCTATAATCAAATAAATATAAAAATGTGGTTTATAAAAAAAAGCACTTTGAGAAGCATCTATAATAAATTAGTTCAAACTATTAATAAAGAAGAGTAGATATTAATTCATTCTTGAGAAACTTTGGACTGCTTTTCATCAATATCATAGCTACCTAGCGCGATAGCTCTTTTGATAATCGTAAACGCACGTCACATCATCCGTTATGATGTTCTCCAGAAACCTATCATTCTCATTTGACCGATCTAAAGGTTTATGAATTTTTATGTATTAGACAATCGCGAGTAGCATAAAACATTCTTTCTTCAAATACACTTAAGGATATAAAATAAACTAAAATACCAATACACAAAAATTGGCATCTTGTAATTAAAGAGCCAGCGCCTTTTAGGTCAATTTTTGGCCTACCAAACGGAAAAATTACCGACAGGGCCCAAATTGTAGAGGGGAAAAAACTAATTAATCGTAGTTTTAGCGATTTGAAAAATGTGCTGCGCTTGAACGGTTGAATGAGTTTTTGGCAATTTTTTAATTGTCACAAATTATATAAGCTAGATATTGATGAAAAAGGTTCTAAACGATCCGAAAAAAATTTATAAAAAATTTTTTTTGATGTGAGCGTTCAGAAACTAATTAGGATAGGTCGATTTTTATTTGAGTTTTCCTCAATGTTCCCAAACTTTTTTTAAACATTTTTTGTCACAAATCAATTTTATTTTTTCATGCTCTTTCTAATGACGCTATTCAGTAATTTTTCCATTCACTCATTCGCATTTAGGCCAACTTGTTATCAAAGAGGCGCTGGCTCTTTTGTCATTACGTTGGAACAGTAGTAAAATAACTATTACTTTAGAATTTTACAACTTGAAAAGTTTAGTGTTTTTTGAACAAAACTTCGTACAAACAATCTACTGTAATGAAATCATAGTTGCAAAAAACGCATTATTTTGATAATGCATTATAGTTTAATTACCTATTTATTATTATTTCAATTAACAATGCATTTTCTCGTCATTATTAATTTTGTATTTTTCAAGAGAAAAATTAATTTTTATTAATATTATTCAATAAGTAATGTGTTCATTTTTTATTACTTATTTTTAATTTTTACCTAGTAATTAAACAAGTTCCACTAAATTTTGTTTCTAATGAGCAATGTATTCAATTTTCATTTATTATTTTTAATGAGTAATGGAACTATTTCTCGCTAATCATCATTTTATAATTTCATAAATTATAAATACATTTTGAGTGCAATTTTTAACTTCCGTTGTGAAAATTGTACGATTAATTCAATTGGGTCCCTTTTGACTTATGCTAGACATACTTTGCGTGCCTCGCGTGTATTTGTTTTTGAAAATACTGCCTTGATTCATTTTTTTTTATTTTAATGAGTAATATTTTATCCCGCAATACCCATTTTTTTAATGCGTAATGTATTGTGCTTCAATACTATTTTTTTTTAAATTGGTAAGGTGTCCTCAATGTTCATTTTTTTTAAATTAATAATGTTTTGTTCTTTTAATGAGCAATGAGATATTTTTCATTAACATTTTTTTTAATAAATAATGAGTTAAAAACCCGTTATCATTAAATTGTTAAAACAAATGACAATTGCATTATTTTTACTTTAGGATTTTTGCAACTCTGAATAAAATGTACGATTGAACCAAAAACGACACATTTACAATAAAGTAAATTATGTTACGCACCCACCCAAAGCGGAGTCCGCCTATTTCCCGACATCGGAAATGTATCACTTTTCTTCATGATGCACACTCAAATTTTTGCTATCATTATGATCATTCAAAATGTATGATAATCTATTTTATAAATAGTATGTATTGTGATGCAAATCTATGAAAAAAACTAGCCTTACGTTCGTAATATTATTCGTTTCAAAAACAACCCTGCTTTAAATATAAAATTTTAATAAACTTGTTTGTATGGTAACTTTAAAAAATCTTCACCCTTTAATTTTAAGTACAAAAGTCCATCAAAACTCTTCGTAATAATCAGCTCTTATGATTTATCAAAAACCACCTCTTCGGAACGCAAAAAGAAAACAGCTCGCATCAAAGTAGCTTATGAATTTTTCCATTTAAGAATTTAGCGGAGTTATTTATGTAAAGCAAGTCGTTTTAGGTGCCGAATAAATTTGCAAATTAATTAAATTGTCGCAAAGGGCTTACCAGATGCGTATTATGGAAATTTTCACTTCAAAGAAATGTTTGCGCGCAATTGTTGTGGGGAAAACGGAATACACGCCATAGATAGCCTACGACCGTCGCAGTTTTTTTTTCCTCTTTTTAAAGAACCGAAAGGAATTAATTGAAGAAATCAAAACAAGGTCAAGATAAAATGAATTTATGTTATTTTGAATGTTTACGCAGCAAGTGATATCTTTTTATCAGTGAACAGAAATATGTATATATATTACGAATAATAAAACCAAACAAGCTCATTATTTAATCATCATCTTCTAATAATTAAATATTCTATTCGAAAAATGATGGCTGTTAAGTTAACTTTAGGTGCTTTTGTGGTTTTGTGTACCTTCAGTTTTTTGGATACCAAATCAGTGCCTTCCCAAGACGACGAATTGGAGGGTATGTATAAATCTTTAAAAAAAACGACCACAAACCCTAAATTCCAACCCCAAAACGTTTAGGTTACTACTGGCGCCATTATTCGGGACATTTACCCACCGACGCCCTTCCTGCAGGTCGAGGGTTGAATGGGGAAACAACATACGTCGGTCAAATAATTTACAGAAACATTTTAGTACCGGGACAATTTCTTCCAGACGAAAGAAGGGTTTATTTCGAATGGGGAGACGCGGAACACTACGAAGACAACAACATTAAGGTAAAGGACCACTTATTGGTCTCATGAAAAATAAAACTCCTTCTGATTCTTAAACAGATTCTCTGCACGAAACACCCAGAACAATTCGAATGGATAAGAACGAACACCAAAGATGTGGGGAACATCCCCAATAAAAATTTCATCCTGGGCGGTTTCGAAGCCGATTACACCGTTTACATCGGAAGGGTTGCTGTTGGGGAGACGTTATCTATAGGAAAAGTAATCGTTACAGAAACTCAAAGCAAAGGATTCCACACTACTTATCGAGGAAACGCTACCTACGTTCGGGCACAGATTTTTGAGGTTCTTAATTACGAACCAACAATCCCCAAGAAAGATATTATCGCAAGTACTTTAAATACGAAGCTTACTAAAGGTGCGGCTGGAAAACTTGAACTTTCCGTTTTTAGTCTTACTTTTTCGCTTGCTCTTTTCTTGTGCTTGAAATGATCAGATGGAGTCTGAAGGGTTGAAGGTAGTCGAATAAGTTCCTAAAAATTTATTAAACGTACTTTGCTTAAAAAATGAAACATGAACTGCTGGTATTTAAGTTTTTCCCATTCAAATTAATTTTGTTTTAATTTGCTATTTTTAAACAAGGTACACCTGAACGCCTGTTTTTAGTATTGTAAATGTGTAGGATTTGTATTTATTTTTTCTGTATAAATAAAATAATCGAAAATTAATGTTTTAATTATTTCAAAGAATCTCTGCCGACACGATAAATTTTTGCAAAGATTAATCAGAAACGTTACATAAAAAAACCGACATTCCCAGACATAACAATGACTTCAAAGTAAAATCCTAGATGTTACTCTACGCCATTTCATTTAATATTATTATTAAATTTTAGAAGAATAGGTTAAAGGTTATCGGGAATTGTGTTTACAAGTAAGAAAATTCAATAAAATTAATTTGTGATTTAACAATTTCTGTTCAGGCTCAACACTTAAATACAAGAAATATTGTGCGCCTAAATCAATTCTAACTCAGTACCATATCAAAACGTAGGAAATTATTTCTATATCTATTTTTTCTTTTTTTTTACTTGAATGGATAAATATAACTTTTAAATCAAAATTTTGTGACCTTAGCGTTCAATATGTTATCAGTGTTTATTAATACTCAAAAACTATTAAACCGATAAATGTCCCGCAAAACATTTAATAAACACCGACATTTCTTTCTGTAAGTTACCAAAATAATGGCGTTCGGTTTAATCTTCTGTAGCGTTATTCTGTGTTCGAATGTAGTGTTTGGAGCAGTTTTACAAGTCGGAGATGACACCTGGGAAGGTAAAAAGATACTTATTCATGATTTATGCTCGCTAACCTAATTCTTTTTTAGATTTTTATTGGCGCGATTACGACGATAAAATCCCCAAAGACGCTTTGCCCGGGGGCCACATAGAAGAAACAGATCAAAAAACGTACATTGGCCAAATTGTTTATTCCTCCGTGTTGCTCCCTGGAGAACTCGTCCCCGACGAAGGGCGTATGTATTACAGTTGGGATTACGGAGATTATTCGACCACAGAAAATATTAAGGTAAATTTGTTTTCTTTTTATTTGTATCAAAAATTTCATATTTGATTTAAGTAAAGGAAAGAAAATACGATAAATAAAAAAATATAGTTTGAAAATCAGAATTATTATAAAAAACTTTACGATGGTTTTGGTTAAAGATCGATGGCTTTCGAATATTTCAATGTATAGAGCAGCAGTTCTTAACATTTTTGGCTAGAGAGCCAAAGTATAAATGGTTAATTCCATGTAAAACCGGCCACCCTGTGCTCTCCACTTTTTGAACAACTGGAAAAATATGTACGCGTGACCAAACAAAAGCTTAGAGACTCTACTTTTTAATGTTTATTGGCCCCTGAACAGAAAAATTAACTACGCATGTGGAGATGTAGAAAAGAGCGCCGTAACCCACTCAAGATTTCATTTTTTCTTGATATTTCGTCACAAGAAACAAAAATGTTATTCTGAAAACATCAAGATCGTATATACTATGTGAAAACACATAAATTATGTCTCTTGTAATTTTTGCCAAAACGTCTTAGATTTTCGACAAATGAAGGTCAAAAAATTTTCATATTTTCAATATTTGCGACAGTATTACTCGCATATAACAAATGATAATCAAAATTTTACAAAGACAAAAATTGTTTATTTTTTACATTAGAATACAAGTACTTTAATCCTACGCTTCTTAATGACGATTTTAGAAATCAACCAGTTCCTCCCGTGGAGAAAATGCGCAATCTTTAGCACAATTACTCTAAATGTTTGCAAATTAGTTGGAAATAATCTCTTATCAATACACCAGAAATGTTTTTTTTCTGCAATGATCTACAAAATTTGACAGAAAAATATAGGACAAGTCAGACTATACCTACAGTTTGAAAAATTCAAAGAAAACAACATATTCTATTAAATATCTCATTCATTATTTATCAAAGCGCGTATTTAGCTCTGTAAGGAGAAATTGTCAATTCCTAAAATCGTCATTAAGAAGCGTAGGATTAAAGTACAGTAAAAACTTGATTATCCGGCCCTCAGTTATACGGATTCGCGATTATCCGGATTGTCAACCGCACTGAGACTTTTTGCGAAAATTTCTAGTCTACGCATGAGTGATTTGTCGCGAAGGTGTGTTTCGCCCACGCCGCTCTATCGCAGCTAATTCTCACAATCTGTACGATAAGTCTCTATTTGAAAACTAAATACGTTACAGTTTCATAATGTCAAAACGTGAAGAAAAAGAATTGTTTACGTCAAATGTCAATCAATAAGTATTTTAAACATAGTTAAACCTTTTTACCTCAACATTTTATGATTCTATTTGGTATTTTTTACTGTTGATTTTATAATTAATACTTATTTGTTTTGTTTATTTTGTAAATAAATACCTAACAAGGTAAAATTGTTTTGTTTCATTATCCGGATTTTCGATTATTCGGATGAGCTGCAACATTAATTAGTCCGGATAACCGAGTTTCTACTGTACTTGTATTCTAATGTAAAAAATAAACAATTTTTGTCTTTGTAAAATTTTGATTATCAGTTGTTATATGCGAGTAATAGTGTCGCAAATATTGAAAATATGAATATTTTTTGACCTTCATTTGTCGAAAATCTAAGACGTTTTGGCAAAAATTGCAAGAAACATAATTTATGTGTTTTGACATAATATATACGATCTTGATGTTTTCAGAATAAAATTTTTGTTTCTTGTGACGAAATATTAAGAAAAAATGAAATCTTGAGTGGGTTACGGCGCTCTTTTCTACATCTCCATATGCGCAGTTGAATTTTCTGTTCAGGGGCTAATAAATATTAAAAAGTAGAGTCTCTAAGCTTTTGTTTGGTGACGCGTACATATTTTTTCAGTTGTTCAAAAAGTGAAGAGCACAGGGTGGCCGGTTTTACATGGAATTACCCAAATATATTTAAAGCCCGTGAGCCTAATATTGTAAAATTATATTTCACTATTTCCTATGTCATTTGGAGAATTCCCGCGACCTATCCCAATACCGCCAGCGACCCGAATGTGGGTCGCCCCCTGAGGTTAGGAAACGCTGGTATAGAGATTTTATAATTTAACTGCTTGAGAAAAGTATTGGTAATCCACAATAACATGCAATATAAAAGGATGCTAATAAGGAAAAGTAATAAAAAAGTAAGAAGTAAACGATGACAATAATGTAGTTTAGCGTTTCTCAACCTTTGAGTCGATTGTATGGTATGCTAAAAATAAACAATTGAAATGGGGTAGGACTTGAACGAAAACTGTTGGGTTGCACAGAAATAAAGTTAAGACACGCTGTTTTAGATGTTTATGGAAGTGATTATGTTCAACGTAGAATCCTTTTTTTACGATTTTGATGAATTTCAGTGTTATTTATTTCATAAATAAAATCAAATTTTTTGACCTATTGATAGAAAATAATTTTCAAACTTTTGTTTGGGACACACTTACATTTTAAACAAAACTTTTTGACTGTTTTAAGTGATTTAGGCTTTGTTGGCTTGAAAAGGTCATTCCTCAACCACTGTTAGATATTTGCCGAAAATTAGAGCGCGTACTCTTTGGTGATACATACTTTACTGAGTACTTTTAGCGATATATGAACAAAACAAATAATTTATAGGACATTAAACTACGGATTTGGCGAATATTTTCAGAACAACAGCAGAACATGTAACCGTAACAATTTCAACAAATAATAACCAATTATATCTTTCAAATTGACACCCAAAACAAATTGAAATTTACATTTCACAGTCCATTATTGTTTTAATTTTGAGAACTCTTTATTAACTGATGCATGTGAGTTAATTCTTACCATTTAGTAAAATTCATAATTATCGGTTGCTCTAGCGCCTCATGAAACATCTGTGAGTATTCTTTGATCATCCTATTTTACCATTAATAGGGGAAGTTAACCGGTTGTGGGCATTGTCCGGTTGTGGGCACTCCCGAATAACTTTTGATCGTGAGCAGATACAGGTGTTTTCACGATCGTCATTTGTTTGCAATGCCAGCACCATGTTTTATTGCTAATATAAAGCGAACAGACGCAAATGCGTAGTAGCTACGCTTTATTCCATGTTTTCATCTCTAAAAATGTACCGCGATGTAATCGTTTATTTTGTTTAAAGTGCGATAAATAAATGTAACTTATTGCAAAAGGTCGGTCTAATGTAAATATATGCAGGAAATTAAATATATTTTATAATTTTAATTTTGATTCAATCAAAATCTTTGACAGACCAATTTATATGACTTGAAAATTGTAAATAATATATTTACGAAATTTTTGCAGATTTTTTAGCGCATTTTTAGCCATGTCGATTTCAGAAATCAATTGTGATGCATATATTGGAGCCATTTGACGATGATCCCGTGAAGTCCACTGCGAAAGCCTATTTTAAATTTTATTTTCATAACTGAAGGCTTTGAATATGAATAAATTGTGTTTTTTCTCTATATAGTGGCGTTTTACTCCATATTTTCTCATTTTGAGGGGATTTTCCTGATATGCCCTCAACCGGTTAAAAAAAATTGCATGATGAAAAATGACTACTTTATGAAAAGTTAAAAATGTTTTTTTTTGAAATTGATATAAAATTAATTCTTTTGCCAGTAGTTAGCTAAGGTCTTTAGCTTCCCGATAATATGCTCATTCTGCATAAATATTGAATTGGTCAAAAGTTATGGCTTAAATAGCTAACTGTGCCCACAACCGGTTAACTTCCCCTACTTTATGCCTATGTATAATTCAACCAGTTTTGCTGTGCGGGTAAAATAGTCCCGCCTATGGATGCGCATGAATAGGGAAATGTCTGCAGCGTTGAGGTACAGTCGAGAGCAAAGTGACAATACTAACTGGGTGATATGGATTCTCAAAGCAAACTTAAAGGCAAAATACTGAAAAGTCAAACCGGATCTGTAATTGTCCAACTTTTTTAAAATTTTTTACTTAATTTCTTAATTGGCCGTGGTCTAGATTTTAAACATAGTTAAACCTTTTTACCTCAACATTTTATGATTCTATTTGGTATTTTTTACTGTTGATTTTATAATTAATATTTATTTGTTTTGTTTATTTTGTAAATAAATACCTAACAAGGTAAAATTGTTTTGTTTCCATTATCCGGATTTTCGATTATTCGGATGAGCTGCAACATTAATTAGTCCGGATAACCGAGTTTCTACTGTACTTGTATTCTAATGTAAAAAATAAACAATTTTTGTCTTTGTAAAATTTTGATTATCAGTTGTTATATGCGAGTAATAGTGTCGCAAATATTGAAAATATGAATATTTTTTGACCTTCATTTGTCGAAAATCTAAGACGTTTTGGCAAAAATTACAAGAAACATAATTTATGTGTTTTGACATAATATATACGATCTTGATGTTTTCAGAATAAAATTTTTGTTTCTTGTGACGAAATATTAAGAAAAATGAAATCTTGAGTGGGTTACGGCGCTCTTTTCTACATCTCCATATGCGCAGTTGATTTTTCTGTTCAGGGGCTAATAAACATTAAAAAGTAGAGTCTCTAAGCTTTTGTTTGGTGACGCGTACATATTTTTTCAGTTGTTCAAAAAGTGAAGAGCACAGGGTGGCCGGTTTTACATGGAATTACCCAAATATATTTAAAGCCCGTGAGCCTAATATTGTAAAATTATATTTCACTATTTCCTATGTCATTTGGAGAATTCCCGCCACCTATCCCAATACCGCCAGCGACCCGAATGTGGGTCGCCCCCTGAGGTTAGGAAACGCTGGTATAGAGATTTTATAATTTAACTGCTTGAGAAAAGTGTTGGTAATCCACAATAACATGCAATATAAAAGGATGCTAATAAGGAAAAGTAATAAAAAAGTAAGAAGTAAACGATGACAATAATGTAGTTTAGCGTTTCTCAACCTTTGGGTCGATTGTATGGTATGCTAAAAATAAACAATTGAAATGGGGTAGGACTTGAACGAAAACTGTTGGGTTGCACAGAAATAAAGTTAAGACACGCTGTTTTAGATGTTTATGGAAGTGATTATGTTCAACGTAGAATCCTTTTTTTACGATTTTGATGAATTTCAGTGTTATTTATTTCATAAATAAAATCAAATTTTTTGACCTATTGATAGAAAATAATTTTCAAACTTTTGTTTGGGACACACTTACATTTTAAACAAAACTTTTTGACTGTTTTAAGTGATTTAGGCTTTGTTGGCTTGAAAAGGTCATTCCTCAACCACTGTTAGATATTTGCCGAAAATTAGAGCGCGTACTCTTTGGTGATACATATTTTATTGAGTACTTTTAGCGATATATGAACAAAACAAATAATCTATAGGACATTAAACTACGGATTTGGCGAATATTTTCAGAACAACAGCAGAACATGTAACCGTAACAATTTCAACAAATAATAACCAATTATATCTTTCAAATTGACACCCAAAACAAATTGAAATTTACATTTCACAGTCCATTATTGTTTTAATTTTGAGAACTCTTTATTAACTGATGCATGTGAGTTAATTCTTACCATTTAGTAAAATTCATAATTATCGGTTGTTTCTAGCGCCTCATGAAACATCTGTGAGTATTCTTTGATCATCCTATTTTACCATTAATAGGGGAAGTTAACCGGTTGTGGGCATTGTCCGGTTGTGGGCACTCCCGAATAACTTTTGATCGTGAGCAGATACAGGTGTTTTCACGATCGTCATTTGTTTGCAATGCCAGCACCATGTTTTATTGCTAATATAAAGCGAACAGACGCAAATGCGTAGTAGCTACGCTTTATTCCATGTTTTCATCTCTAAAAATGTACCGCGATGTAATCGTTTATTTTGTTTAAAGTGCGATAAATAAATGTAACTTATTGCAAAAGGTCGGTCTAATGTAAATATATGCAGGAAATTAAATATATTTTATAATTTTAATTTTGATTCAATCAAAATCTTTGACAGACCAATTTATATGACTTGAAAATTGTAAATAATATATTTACGAAATTTTTGCAGATTTTTTAGCGCATTTTTAGCCATGTCGATTTCAGAAATCAATTTTGATGCATATATTGGAGCCATTTGACGATGATCCCGTGAAGTCCACTGCGAAAGCCTATTTTAAATTTTATTTTCATAACTGAAGGCTTTGAATATGAATAAATTGTGTTTTTTCTCTATATAGTGGCGTTTTACTCCATATTTTCTCATTTTGAGGGGATTTTCCTGATATGCCCTCAACCGGTTAAAAAAAATTGCATGATGAAAAATGACTACTTTATGAAAAGTTAAAAATGTTTTTTTTTAAATTGATATAAAATTAATTCTTTTGCCAGTAGTCAGCTAACAAGGGAATCTTTTAATCTTAAGTTGGCTTCTCGTAACAAGACCTACACTATTCGATAGCCCTTCAAAAACTATCCTAGAAACCGTTTTCAATTTTCCCAAAATGACACTTGTCACGGTGTAGCACGCGATTTCATTTAACATGTAAAATTCTGAAAACTGGACAACCGTATTGTAAGCAATGGATTGCGGCAATGAAAATGTACTCGTATGGCCGAGTGCATCTGCTCACAATTTTTTTGATTTTTTTGCTTTCTCTGGTTCGACTCCCCCGAGGAGCAACACGATATTTGAAATTATTTGTGTGAAATTATTGTTTTTTGTCGTTTATATCACGTTGGAAATTCATTTGCGCGTCTAAAAAAGCTATAGGGTAAGTTCACCGGTTGTCAGCCAGATAAAAAACAGTTCCCGTTTTCGGCCGTGGGGGTCTAGATTTATAACAGAAAGTCACAACAGGAAGTTGAAGTATTATAATTAATACTAACATAAATATGACTGTAACTAGGCAAATAGCGCCTCACAAGTTTGTTTGACAAGTCGTGTTTTATTACTGACTGGACGAGAACGGGCATATTTACCCTATATACCCTGATTAAACATTTTCATTGCCGCAATCCATTGCTTATAGTGCGGTTGTCCAGTTTTCCGAATTTTACATGTTAAATGAAATCGCGTGCTACACCGTGACAGGTGTCATTTTGGGAAAATTAAAAACGGTTTCTAGGATAGTTTTTGAAGGGCTATCGAATAGTGTAGGTCTTGTTACGAGAAGCCAACTTAAGCTTAAAAGGTTCCCTTGTAAGGTCTTTAGCTTCCCGATAATATGCTCATTCTGCATAAATATTGAATTGGTCAAAAGTTATGGCTTAAATAGCTAACTGTGCCCACAACCGGTTAACTTCCCCTACTTTATGCCTATGTATAATTCAACCAGTTTTGCTGTGCGGGTAAAATAGTCCCGCCTATGGATGCGCATGAATAGGGAAATGTCTGCAGCGTTGAGGTACAGTCGAGAGCAAAGTGACAATACTAACTGGGTGATATGGAATCTCAAAGCAAACTTAAAGGCAAAATACTAAAAAGTCAAACTCGCGAAGTGATAGCCCAATGTGATTCTGTACATGAAGCGGGAATTGTTTATTTACAGTAATTATTCATTTCAAATAAATAAAATATCCGAATAAATTTTATATTTCCTGTATTTTTTTACAAGAATGTACAAAAGCCGAGCGTACAGTACGTCTTTTTCTATCCGAATGCGTTCTCTCTTCATCGTTTACGCCGCTTGCAAGATTCTCACCCGCACAGTTAAATTGGGCAAGTTATACTTATAGTCCCAGCGGCGCCCGTAAAAAGGGTGGTGAACCAGAATAAGTACAAAAATGGATTTTATTACTTCTTGGATATTAGACAAATAATAAAACAACGGTTTGGCGATCTGTAACTTGTCCAATTTTTTTTTTAATAATTTTTTTTCTTAATTTCTTAATTGTGGTCTGGTATAATTTTGGTCAAGTATTAATGTGCCAGACCAATTCCATTCAAAAGAAGAATAAAAAAAAACATTTTGAACTTTAATTTTTGCTTATACCTTATATAGAAAATTTATTATTGCAATAAATATTTTGAGGGTACTTTGGCAAACAATTGTGTCGAGAATAAAGGTGCCATACTTAAATTTTTATATTCTATTGATCGAAACTTCTTCGAATAGTTAAATATCTTATAGATCAATTTTATAAAAATATTCGGAAAAAAAATATTAAAAAAAAAAGAATTGGACAAGTTACAGATTGCCAGACCGTTGTTTTATTATTTGTCTAATATCCAAAAAGTAATAAAATCCATTTTTGTGCATATTCTGGTTCACCACCCTTTTTACGGTCGCCGCTTGGACTATTAAAGAAACACATCAAAAAATAAAAAACTTGATTCAAAATTGAATGCAATTATAAAATTAAACATTTCTAATTAGGGTTTAGATTTTTATGCAATTACATATTCGGCAAGTTTTTTTTACTATATCGTAAAAGTTCGACTATCAGCTTTCTATCCAAATTGACATCCCTAGATGTTATTTTGTATGTTTCAATACATAGGTGTTGTATTAATCGCAGTCTATAAAAATTTTAATTTTTATTGCTATTATAAGTACCCGGTGTTCCAAAATCAACGAACACATTTCTAATGCAGTTTATTCAAAAAGTGTAACGGTTATAGGAATACTAAAAATAGCATTATAAATAGTTTTAAAAAGAATTTATGAAGAGACATTTTTAAAGGTAGCGTCACGAGCAACGACAATATGGCCCAGGTGTTTTTCGAAATTCTAGGTTACGTTATGGAACAGTTCCAGTATGCTTCGTCAGAAAATAAAATCTAGTCAAAGCTTATCTCAAAATTTTTTTTTCAGACAACAATCTTATGCCGAAGTCATGTCTCAGCTTCTTGTTGTCTGGCCAACAACTTGAATTTATATGGCAACACCGTGCAAATCCATACGCAAAATTTGATGGTTTGATTCTCGTTTTAGCACAAAAATAGGCTTTTCCGTTTAATATTTTGACATTTTTACAAATATTTCGATCGAGATTCTGACTGATGTAAACAAAATTTCTATGGGCCGTCTGATAATTACCAAAATGTTTTCTTTCTACCTTAAATCTTTTCCATAAAAAATTACATTTGAAATGTGTGCGTTGATGTTGAAACACCTGGTACATACTTGTCGTACTTATATAATTTTGGGTGTTTTTCTTTTATGTACTTATCTTTATTTTATGGCTATTTCGGCATTATATACTGCATAAAAATTTGAGCCCTTATGATAATATTAGGCGAGTAAAATATCATATTGTATGTTAGAAATCGTATATTTTCAGTGTACGATTTACAAATTTACGAAAAACATGAAACGAATACATAACAAAAATTGAAAATAAGTGTTTATTTTATGTACCACAAGATACATAAAATATTCGCTAAAGTGATCAAAAACTCCAAACTGTTGTTCCATAAAACTGTTTTGTTAGCTACAATGTTATTGATTATGTGTATCGATATCTTGCCCTATTTAAAGAATTTGTTTACTTACCCTAAATTTGGATCGAGCTTCAGCCATCGATCAACTTTAAGCTTAAACTTGAAATAAAACAAATATGTCACTGTGTAGTTACTTTAAGATTAACTATAGTGACTTTTTACTAAACTTTTAGGTTTTGTGTACACCCCATCCCGAAAAATTCGAGTGGCTGAAGACGAATACAAAAGCAGCACAAAGTCTACGAAGGAAGCGTTTAGTTCTAGGAGGTTTTCGTTCAGGGTATACGATATTTATAGGACGAGCAAAATCAGACCAAGGCTTGACTATCGGTAAAGTGGAATTGCCGAACGATGGGACAAGCCCAGGACGCTTTAAGATGGTCGTAAATGGAAGTACCGAGACGCCGAACGAATTTGAAATTCTAAACTATCAAATGCGAAGACCTGCACCGAATAAAAAAGGTGCCGCAAGTGATTTACAAAGCTGTTCCGTGTTTATATTGTTAGCTTTATCGATTTCATTTTACTTTGTTAATTAATAGGTCGTGTATGATAAGTTTTTGCCTGTAATTAATAAACGTTATATTAGTTGATAAAGTAAATTTTGTGTCTGGAAAGTTTTGAATGTTATTCAACGTTATTGTAAGCATTAAATTTGAACGTTAAAGAGATCTCTTAATTAGAATTTACTCTAAAATTGTTGGTTTACGTATTTATAGCTTTGGGCGATTTATATAACGTAACTTCTAAATATGAGGAGTAGCCCATTGATTTTCCTATTTTAGGTAATGTTGATTTGATTTATGCAAATGATAAAATCCCAACCAGAGATTCCATTATCTGTTACATACTGACTTGAAGACTAAAACGTCGAACGCAGCTATATAGATTAAATTAATTAATTAGTCTACAAAGTATACAATGACATCTTGTGATTTGGTTTTAAATTAAAATATATATTGTTTCATGCATAATTGCTATTGGATATGTTTAAATAGATCTACGGCCAATTATTTTTCTATGTACCAAATTTTTATTTAAGCATTGTAAAATTTATATGTAAACTTTTAATTAGTATTATTGTAATTCTTTGTTATAGAAAAACCAATTATTTCTGATTTTTTTTAAATTTATTTTTCTGTAAAAACCCCATATAGAGTACGATGGCACAAAAAAAACAATTTATTTTAATTTTTTGTTTCGCATAAAAATTTTTATAAAAATTTATATTTTTTTAAACTTTATCTGACGCGCCCACATTTTGCACGGATATTGAGATTTTGAACTAAAAACTTATTTATATCACAATGTTTATTTATTACGCAGGGATAGTGTAGCTTTTTATTAATAAAAATATTTTTAGAATAAGTTCAGCCGTTTTAGCCCGGACAAATAAACCGACACATATACAGACAACAAAAATTCTAAAACGCGTTTTTGGGGTTTTTGGTAATGTGCAAATAACCTTCAATAACACTTCAATTTTATTTATAAGAATATAGTTTATACGGATTATTGGTTCTAGTCCTCTACATAGTACTCCCGTCCCCTATTAACACACTTTTCCCAGCGGTGTTTCCATTTCGTAAAGCAGTTCTAAATAGCTTCATCTGAGATAGCTTTTAAGATCTGCGGAAACGGTGTCCTTACAGCACGGATTTATTTCAAAATTAATAAAAAATCCCAAGGAGTCAGGTCTGGAAAGTTAAATGGCTGCGGGAGGACAGTCATCTGTTTTTTGACCAAAACTGACAAATTAATAAAGCCGAGATATCAACAATTTAAAAACATATCCCAGATTACATTTAAATAAAAATTCTGTTCAAATTCTAGCCCTTAAATCAGATTTTCGAAGATATCTCTTTGATTTATAAAAGTTTCCCACTTAAATAGCATAAGAAAATGATTTTTGAACATTAATCCCGCGAACTATGTAATAATATTTATTTAAAATGTGAATTGATGATACTTTATTTGCAATAAATTCTCTACAAGAAGTCTCCTTGTTATAAAATTATATAAAACTTATTGCTCTGGAACAATTCGTTGTTAATGTACAGCAAACACGGCTAAATCGATGATTTTAAATTAGAGTTAAGGAAAACTCAGTTCATTTTCCGGTATAAATACTAATTTAATTTGTACTTACAAAAACACTTTCAAATCGGGTTTTAGCGTCATGGCTCTTCAAGCACTTAAAGCTCAAGGAAAGTGGTAAATTGGTTAACTGATGAAAACAGTTTGCCAACCGCTGTTGTAGGGCCACCGCTGCCTAGCAACTTTACCGAACGATAGGCAATGATTCGAATTTCTAGTCTACCCAAAAATGTAGTGATGCGGACTAACGAGCTGTTACTTTATACATAAAAATATCGATAAAATTTACGATTTTTTTTCTGGAAAACGTTGAAGTATGTTGATCAAACAACACTGCATAAATTCAGAATAAAAATGAATTTATATAATTTATTTATCACTACTTAACGTCAATTGGATATGAGAGAAATAAATTATCGTTGAACAACGTATTGTTAATAAAATTTCCAAGAATTATGTTTTATAGATTTTCTTTAGTATTTAGCTTTGTTAATTTCTTGGCTATATTCTTATACCCTGGTACAAATATGTAATATAGATATATGGGTGATGCCATTCTAACTGTGATTTTTGCGTCTTATACTGTTTGCTTTCACTGGTTATACATTAGTGTACTAATGAAATTTTTGTATTAATACGACCCTCAAGAACATATTTCATCACTTTTCTTGTATCAGTGTCTAAAGAAATCGTGTAATATCTCATTTAAATGTCATTACCGTGTCATGTCCTTTTCTAGGATTTAGCTATAAATTGGTTATTTTTTTGTCGCTAAAATAATTCAAACTAATTAACTGATAAATCTTAATGTATATAATCAAACTTAAAAGAAATTAATATTTTTTTTCAATACATCAATTTAACATTGAATGTCAGTACCATGGCATGGAAAATTTGAAATTTGATTTTCATTCTCGATATTTTAAAGTTGTAGCAAGATTTTCTTGCACTTTTATTTTTCCTATAAAATAGAGTAATAATGTGTATGAAAACAAATTTTAGTTATAGAATAAAAAAATTTTGATATTTTACTTTTAATTTGGTATATGATTTGGGATATATGTAATACAAAATCCGACCAAGTGGTCGCAGTCTAGTCTATTTAATGTTTAAATGATTATCTTGTTTGGATCAATCCCTTATGTCCAAACAATTATTTCACATTATTTCTACAAAATGTCCACAGTCATAATTTGTGTTTAGAATCCGGCCATGACATCGTTGATGCTGTGAAAATTATAACAAATTTTATTTTACATTTTTAAGTGGCCGCAAATAGAGTTTTATTAATTCAGATTGCAACCGTTAGTCAGATTAGTCTAGCCGGCGTTGTTTTTAGTACCTATTAATTAATTTTGAGGGTTACGGTACTGTTACAGAGTAAAATAACGAATACTAATGTGACCTATTGCAGCATTCTTGATTGATATCTGAGAGGTTTTTTATTTTTAAAAATTATTTGATATCTCTTTACCACTTAATGAAGCAAAGAAAAAATCGACTAACAGATGTATTCCAAGTGCTATATCATCGAAAATTTGGTGATATTGTTACAAAAAAAGGCCAAGAAAAGCATGTAAAGATAAACAATATAAAAAAAAGAAAAATAGAAAGTGACGCTAAAAATACCGAAAATTAGTTTAAAAAAATAAAGTGGACACAAGAACAGAAAGAGAGAAACTCTAATAAATTAAAGTAATATATTATTATTTATCAATAATATTGTTATTATTATAAAATATAACATTATCATATTAACACATCTAAAGACTTGTTTTTCTTCCCTTTATTAAAAACTAATTCCTGCTTTATTTCTTATACTCTAAGATCTGTTCTTCAATTACAAACGTGGTGGTCGCAAAGTGTTTAGCAACTGGCCGCCAACTAAGCAAACTGGTCATAAAACGGCAAAATCGTTTTTTTTCTATTATTAAGGTTATTATTATTTATTAAAATTATACCTATATCACAAAAAAAAATTAACATATTATTTATTAATATTATCCCACAGAACCAAAAAAGAAAACTACATTAAAAAGCACGCAATCTAGGCAGATATAGTATTTTCAATTAAAGGATTCTGTTAAGTGGTCGAAAACTAGCGAAGTGACCCTACACGAAGATAAGCCGTGTTCAAAATAAACTTTTCGTCTATTTTTTTCTAGTTTGTGTACTTACCGTTTTATATTTGTTCAGCAAGCATTTTGATGACGATAGTTTATTTATTAATGCTTCTATGAGTAATGTTACTTATAAAATATTATGTTACGCTAAAATTAAAATCGTATAAATCGTTTCAAATGCGAAGCTTTTAGCACATAATAAAAAGTCGTAACAAACATTTGGCTATAAGATATAAACGTACATGAAAGAATAAATAAGGTACTGAAATGTTTGCATTGTGCCTCGAGCTAAAGTTCCGATAAAAAAATTGTGCAAAATTTATGGGAAACGGGGGAACAACCGAACACAATTTAAATATGCAATTTCGCGATATTCATGAATAGAAAGGCGTCAAGCGATGAGTTTGTATAATGGCATCAAAACGTATAACTTAGTTGAAAACTAGAACTATATATTCCATTGTCAAAGTTTTTCTTATTTTAAAGAAAAAAAACGAGGAATTTACTTATAAACTTTTGCCGAGGATCATGTCGTTCAATTTAAACCCGTTAGCAAAGTTTTCGATTTGCGCTAAAGACAACACGTAAAGCTTTCTCTCGTATTTTTTCGAAGTGACAAAAAATCCGCGACTAATGTCGCGTCACAGGAAACGTAGAAAATCCCCGAATCCGAATGCCACCCCCTAATAGCTATAAATTTACCTTAAAGAGTGAGAGCTTAGTAGCTGAAATAGCGCTTTTTTCAACAAATAACGCCAAATTGTTTGTTAGTGAAACTACGCAATGCAAATAAAACGTAAATAAACAATTTCTTTGCCAATTTTCGTACTTAATCGATTTGTTTATAATGAAAACTAAATTACAAGCCTCTACTATTTAGATTTAAACCGCAACCGTCCCGGGATGCTACTCTAAATAAATATTTGTCTTCCTGCAAGTATTCCGAATTCTAAGAGACTTGTTAACATAGCGAAGTTGTTTTACAGATTTATTTATGTGTCTAAATTCTTTGTTTCTGGAATTTATCCTTGACTTGTTTATTCGATGTTTTATTATAGGTTTTGGTGGAATTTTATGAAGTAGAACAAAATAAATCAGTGTTTCTGGTGATGTGCAATCTCCAACTAATCAAGATAATTTAGTCCCAGACGTTTCTTCAAATACAGGTTGTACGCCTTAAACTTTTTTTGATAGTTGAATAACTAATTTATTCAAGTAATAATAGTTGATTCATTTTTCAGTGAGTTTAATACAGTTATCAGAAATAACCGAAAATACATGGTTTCTTGAAAGAGACATGCATAACGACCCTACTTTAAATGAAAGCAATAAGAAGAGAAAACGTAAGGCTTATATGAGTATTTGGAAACGTGAAATTAATAAAAAGCAAAGGATGTTGAGACAAAAATATATTGGTTATAGAAAAACAGAAGAAAGATATGTTCAAGATTCACTAAAAGGAGAGAGAAAAATGGGTACAACGTGCGATTCTAAATTTTGTCAAAAATGTAAAACATTTATGTGCTCAATGTTTACTAATGAAATAAGACAACATATATTTGATACATTTTGGAAAATAACATGGGAAGAAAAAAGTGTGTTTGTGATAATACCTGCTGACTGTAATAACTTTTATGATCAGCTCAAGTTCAACTAAGTATTTAATAGAAAATTCAAAGTATATTAAAAGTAACATAAGTGTTGTTCATTATTAAAATTGTATTGTTCTAATATTAACTTTATATATTTGTGATAATTAAATACTTAACTATAATATAAACCAAAATAAAATTTATTTTTTTATAAATAAAGATATATTTTTAAACAAATTAGTATTTTATCTAAAATATTTTATTACTATAGCCTGAGATTTCATTTTAATGCTATTTGAATTTCTTTTTATAGTCATATTTATTTACTTAGATATTTGGATAGCACGTAAGTATTATTAACATTTATTCGAAATATTTTATATTGTTAATTTTATTTTATTGATAGATTGAGCTTTCTGTACGATAAATAATCATAATCTGAGCTTATATATTTAATTTGAAAGAGATTAGTTCAATAGTTTTTTTAATATTATGTTTTTTCTTTCTCCTGTAAAATTGTATTTTTAGCAGTTACACGGTATTGACAAATGTACTTACGCGGTATTGCAATTTTTAGTTACGCGGTATTGCAGTATCGCCGACGTAATATCTCATTTAAATGTCATTACCGTGTCATGTCCTTTTCTAGGATTTACCTATAAATTGATTATTTTTTTGTCGCTAAAATAATTCAAACTAATTAACTGATAAATCTTAATGTATATAATCAAACTTAAAAGAAATTAATAATTTTTTTTTTATTACATCAATTTAACATTGAATGTCAGTACCATGGCATAGAAAATTTGAAATTTGATTCTCATTCTCGATATTTTAAAGTTGTAGCGAGATCTTCTTGCACTTTTATTTTTACTATAAAATAGAGTGATAATGTGTATGAAAACAAAATTTAGTTATAGAATTAAAAAATTTTGATATTTTACTTTTAATTTGGTGGTCGGCAAATTGGTATATGATTTGGGATATATGTAATACAAAATCCGACCAAGTGGTCGCAGTCTAGTCTATTTAATGTTTTAATGATTATCTTGTTTGGATTAATCCCTTATGTCCAAACAATTATTTCACATTATTTCTACAAAATGTCCACAGTCATAATTTGTGTTTAGAATCCGGCCATGACATCGTTGATGCTGTGAAAATTATAACAAATTTTATTTTACATTTTTAAGTGGCCGCAAATAGAGTTTTATTAATTCAGATTGCAACCGTTAGTCAGATTAGTCTAGCCGGCGTTGTTTTTAGTACCTATTAATTAATTTTGAGGGTTACGGTACTGTTACAGAGTAAAATAACGAATACTAATGTGACCTATTGCAGCATTCTTGATTGATATCTGAGAGGTTTTTTATTTTTAAAAATTATTTGATATCTCTTTACCACTTAATGAAGCAAAGAAAAAATCGACTAACAGATGTATTCCAAGTGCTATATCATCGAAAATTTGGTGATATTGTTACAAAAAAAGGCAAAGAAAAGCATGTAAAGATAAACAATATAAAAAAAAAAAATAGAAAGTGACGCTAAAAATACCGAAAATTAGTTTAAAAAAATAAAGTGGACACAAGAACAGAAAGAGAGAAACTCTAATAAATTAAAGTAATATATTATTATTTATCAATAATATTGTTATTATTATAAAATATCATATTAACACATCTAAAGACTTGTTTTTCTTCCCTTTATTAAAAACTAATTCCTGCTTTATTTCTTATACTCTAAGATCTGTTCTTCAATTACAAACGTGGTGGTCGCAAAGTGTTTAGCAACTGGCCGCCAACTAAGCAAACTGGTCACAAAACGGCAAAATCGTTTTTTTTCTATTAATAAGGTTATTATTATTTATTAAAATTATACCTATATCACAAAAAAAAATTAACATATTATTTATTAATATTATCCCACAGAACCAAAAAAGAAAACTACATTAAAAAGCACGCAATCTAGGCAGATATAGTATTTTCAATTAAAGGATTCTGTTAAGTGGTCGAAAACTAGCGAAGTGACCCTACACGAAGATAAGCCGTGTTCAAAATAAACTTTTCGTCTATTTTTTTCTAGTTTGTGTACTTACCGTTTTATATTTGTTCAGCAAGCATTTTGATGACGATAGTTTATTTATTAATGCTTCTATGAGTAATGTTACTTATAAAATATTATGTTACGCTAAAATTAAAATCGTATAAATCGTTTCAAATGCGAAGCTTTTAGCACATAATAAAAAGTCGTAACAAACATTTGGCTATAAGATATAAACGTACATGAAAGAATAAATAAGGTACTGAAATGTTTGCATTGTGCCTCGAGCTAAAGTTCCGATAAAAAAAAAATTGTGCAAAATTTATGGGAAACGGGGGAACAACCGAACACAATTTAAATATGCAATTTCGCGATATTCATGAATAGAAAGGCGTCAAGCGATGAGTTTGTATAATGGCATCAAAACGTATAACTTAGTTGAAAACTAGAACTATATATTCCATTGTCAAAGTTTTTCTTATTTTAAAGAAAAAAAACGAGGAATTTACTTATAAACTTTTGCCGAGGATCATGTCGTTCAATTTAAACCCGTTAGCAAAGTTTTCGATTTGCGCTAAAGACAACACGTAAAGCTTTCTCTCGTATTTTTCGAAGTGACAAAATCCGCGACTAATGTCGCGTCACAGGAAACGTAGAAAATCCCCGAATCCGAATGCCACCCCCTAATAGCTATAAATTTACCTTAAAGAGTGAGAGCTTAGTAGCTGAAATAGCGCTTTTTTCAACAAATAACGCCAAATTGTTTGTTAGTGAAACTACGCAATGCAAATAAAACGTAAATAAACAATTTCTTTGCCAATTTTCGTACTTAATCGATTTGTTTATAATGAAAACTAAATTACAAGCCTCTACTATTTAGATTTAAACCGCAACCGTCCCGGGATGCTACTCTAAATAAATATTTGTCTTCCTGCAAGTATTCCGAATTCTAAGAGACTTGTTAACATAGCGAAGTTGTTTTACAGATTTATTTATGTGTCTAAATTCTTTGTTTCTGGAATTTATCCTTGACTTGTTTATTCGATGTTTTATTATAGGTTTTGGTGGAATTTTATGAAGTAGAACGGAACGCGAGAGATATTTTTCTATTGACTTTTATTAAAATTGATTTTTTTTTCTTCTTTGTCCTCCACTTTTATATTTTTATTGAAATTGTTTTGCTATGCAGTCTCTGCATTACTATTTTCTGGTATTTATGCCGTATAAATAGCACTTATTAAAAACTAAACAAAAATTAATAAAATGGCCTTTATTAGATAATACAATGCACACGCCAGACTCAACCGCGGCAGCATAAAGCAGCGGATTATGATGCATCTACCGGTTGGAAACCATTTCACAGTTAATTATAATGAAATTTCTAAAATTAAAGTGTGTTAACAACTTTTATGTTGTTCAATTTTGAGAACGGTAAAACTTCCAATAAATGACCGATTTGTTGCATCGAGAGCTGTTTTGATACAAAAAATGGTAAACAAATTAATAAACCCAAAACAACCGTTACAGTTGAAATGAGGTACTATTTTTGTTTCTGAATTAACGAAAACATTATTGCAATTTGGCCATAAACTTTGTAAAATTAACTATCAAGAGTATAATAGAAGGAGTTCAGTAAATAACCTTTTCGTGCAAATATTGACCGAGGTATAGCCCAGTGAATGACTGAATAATTGATTCACCTATTAAAAACAACCAATTCATGAAATTTTCTAAAATTTAATTTTAATTTAAACACTATGTATTGATGTAGCTTCGTGTAGTATTGTTTTATTAAAGTTGCTTTTGGTATTCTATAAATCATTGGTGTTGTAGGCGTTTAGAAGGTTACGCCCATTTTTTAATTGCATCCTTCAAAACTTCAACATTGTACTGAAATCTTGCGAAATGCAATATAAATTTGATTATTTTAGCTATTCATTTCATTATTTCTTTCACTTAACTGAAAATGAAGACATACAAGATTGCATAAATAAATATATCAAAAAAGTGAATTCATTGTTTTAATTGTTATAAACATTATTTTTTGTAACTGACATTAAATGGTAGAAGACCACAGACTGTGCGGTTTACCTTATAAAGAAAATTTTGTTATTATTTGAACGGCCGAAATTTAACATTAACAAAGAACTAAAAGTATTATGTATTTTGCGAACTGCAATATATTCTTTGATGATGGTTTTTCTCGGAAGCTATTTAGATATTATTTTTTTCTTTAATTAATGACAATGAAGGTCCAAGCCACCATGAAGAATATAAAAATGCAAAAAAAGAGGCAAAGAAAGCAGTTGCAATTGCAAAAGAAGATTCCCAAAGGAAGTTATATGAAGATCTAGAAACTCCAGAAGGTAAAAAAAACATCTATAAAATTGCAGCTCAAAGAAATAAGAATAGTCAGGACATAACGTACATAAAATATATAAATGGCAAACAGGGACAGTTGTTAACTGATAATGATGCAATTGGAAACCGTTGTAAAAAGTATTTTGATCAGTTGATGAATGAGGAATTTTCTCATAAACAATTTCAACAACATCATCCTATCAAAGGCCCTTTATATGAGGTTAAGACAACAATGGTTGAAGGGCATTATATAAGATGAAAAACAGATGCGCAACTGGACCTGATGAAATACCCGTAGAAATTTGGAAAATATGTGGAGAGGATGGTTGTTCATGGTTAAGATGCTTCATTAATAAACTATTGGCAGGAGCGTCAATTCCGTCACAATTTTGTGAAAGCTTTCTGGTTCCAATATTTAAGAATAAAGGAGATATCAGAGATTGTGGAAACTATCGTGGTATAAAACTAATGTCCCACACACTTAAAATATGGGAACGCGTACTGTTTAATTGGCTTACGGACCTGGTAGAAATTCATGTCGATCAATATGGTTTTAGTAAAGGAAAATCTACAATAGACGCAATTCAAGCCGTCCGAATAATTACAGAGAAAAGGCGTGATATGAAAAGAAATTTTCACGCAGTTTTTGTGGATTTAGAAAAAGTCTATGACCGCGTTCCTTGCCAGTTGATCTGGAATGCTCTAAAAAGTCAAGCTGTTCCCGAAGGATTAGTAAAAACGATTATAGAAACATATAATCAATCCCAGACAAAAATTAAGAGCGGCGCTGGTACATCTAGTGGTTTCCAAGTGAATGTGGGAGTACACCAAGGATCTGTTCTAAGTCCTCTACTTTTTAACATGGTAATTAATTACTTAACAAGTGATTTAACGAAAAAGCTTCCTTGGAATATCTTATATGCAGACGATCTTGTATTGGTTGCAAGCAACTGGATGGAACTGGAAGAAGTGCTAGAAAGTTGGAGAGAAACCTTAGAAGACAATGGTTTAAGAATAACCAGATCCAAGACGGAATATATGTACGTAAACTTCTCTGAACAAATTGGTCCAGCACGTACAATATTTTTAGAGGGTGAACCACTACCAATGACCCATGAGTTTAAATACTTGGGGTCTATTATAAACGATAAGGGAACAGCTGACTCGGATCTAAAACATCGTATTAATATTGGTTGGATGAAGTGGAGATCAGTCTCTGGTGTATTGTGCGACAAAAAGATGCCTATACGATTAAAAGGCAAGATTTATAAATCAGTCGTTAGGCGTGCTTTGGCATACAGTGCAAAAACATGGGCGAGACTGGCTAAACACAATCAACAGATGCATGTGGCAGAGATGAGAATGCTACGATGGTGTGTGGGTGTCACGAAGAAAGATCATGTACGTGATGAACATATCCGAGGTTTATTGAGTGTTCAATCAATTAAGGATTTTATGGATGAATCTCAATTGAAGTGGTATGGACATGTTCAACGTCAAAATCAGACCCACATAGTGCAGCGAGTTTTGGCAATAGATGAACCTAAAAGGAAACCAGGCAGGCCGAAAAGTACCTGGAATAGGTCTTCCGTGAAGCTTCAATGTGATTATGACATCCCTCCGGAAATAGTTTATAATAGAAGAGAATACTCCTTAACAACACGCCTACCCCGATAAGGGAGCAGTTGGAACAATTGCATTAAAGGCGAAGATATAGAAGAAGAAGATTAATTATTCTAGAAATACTATGTATAAAACTCAAAAATAGCGCTAAATAAATATTAGACAATTAGGTCTTTGAATTTTTTTTTTTGTTTTAAATGGAAAGATCATATATAAGTTTTATAACAAAACTATTTTTATTTTTTTTTTCGCAATATTTCAAAAGTTATATCAAAATAAAAATTAATTTTGAATCCAGTGCCGAAAACACGCCGACAGCTCCCGAACAAACACGAGCGTGTGTGACGTCATAATGTTAGTTTTCATTCATTGCAGCTTATACAGAAATAATAAATGCAGTGTTTTGATCTATTTAATTCTTTTGTCATGGTTAAATACTCAAGTTTATATTGAAAATGTCAAACCACAAAAGTTATCGTTCTTGTTTTGTACCATTATGTACAAATACTACAAAAACAACTACTGACAAAATGTTTTTAAATGTTCCCCAAGATGAAAAACGTCGAAATAAATGGTTTCAAGCAGTGCATCGTTATAATCCCAAAACAAAATCGAATTTTTTTTGTTGTGAAGATCATTTCGATGTAAGTATTTTATAACACTATTGTTAGCAATTATTATTTATCCAAGTATACAAATCAAATAAGTAGAATTCAGTAAAAAATATATCAACATCAGGAATATTATCAGACTTTGCCTTTATAAATCCTTTATCACACATAGCTAATCGGAATTAACTAACAAATCGTTTTTTAGCAGTAAATTTTCAATATTATTGTCAACTCACGTGTAATAGCCGTAAACGCTGTCCTGTTATTAAACAGCTATAACATTATGACGTCACAAAGATGGTGGCCAATTTTGGCGCGTTTATAGTCACGTGATTTTTTTTTAAATTTTATCAATTTTTAATTGCTTATAATTAATTGAAAAAATTTTTTTATGTATTTTGCATTAAATATCCATATTATTAATAATAAAGTTTTAAAATACATAAAAAAAATCAATAATTTTTTTTTTCAAATACCTAATTGTTGAAATGGTGCTTGTAAGTAGGTGGTGTAAATGAAGTGCCCGTTAAGCATATGCTCGCTTTGTTCCCGAGATTATTCTTATCTCGGGAACAAATGAACTTAATTCAATAGTATTTTCATTATTTTATCTATACTGTAGTCAGATAAGTATTTGTATGAGATAATTAAAGATATAATTACATTTGGCATAATGAAACAATTATTATAGCAGAAATTCCTTCAAAATTTTGAAAATTTAAAAGTTTAGGTTATACAAACAATTTATAGAATTAGGTCAAGTTTTTGTATTTTGTAGATCTACGTATTTCTAATTGTCCTAAATAGCGCTAAGTCTAAGTTAAGGAGACCCTGAATGAATATAAGTTTAAAAGCCGTATCGCGAACGAATGCTCTGGTAACTCCAGATCATCTGAACGTATATAAGCCAAACGAAAGGCACCGAGCAGTAGGTCTTGGTAAATATTTTAACAGTAGTAACTGGTGTGTTTACGGTTATATTGAAGTAAATTGCAGCCAACAAATACATAGTGTGTAAATGAAGTAGTTAACAGTGTAACAGTAAACATAAATTAGTTAACCAAGTAATCAATATTTAGGTTAGTTTAGTTATTAAGTGTTAATTGAATATTAAATAAATTTAGTTATTACTTAAAATAAGTGACCGTCGTTTAATATTCACGACCCTGGTTTAAACCCCAGCGAACACGTTACAATGTATTAAACTTTTTGTGCTCACTGTAGTCCTGTACTGATTGCACGAGCGAATTGCGTTAAACAGGCAAACATTGTTGCCCTATTGACGTGTCTTATAAGAGAGTCGATTGTATTTTGAAATGTTTGAGCTAATAACTTTATTGTGTGTGCGACAATAAATCTTAAAAATTTCAACAACCCAAAAAAAAATTGTATGGTTATATCTGCATCTGTAAGCTGTCATTTATAATCCAAATTGAAGCAAATGACTTTTTTCTATAAATTTCAACAGCAAAACTTAAATAATAATTAAATGTTTCCAAAAACTAAATTAAAATATAGTTAATCAAACTTGTAGAATAAAATAGCAAACATGTACTTTAGATTGAAAAGTGAAAAGCATGTTTGTAAACAAGGCGTTTCAATATAAAATTATTCTTTCCTTTTTGTTCCTTATTTTTTGGAGTTTGTTACAATGAGAATATAATCAGGGCTTTGCTCTATAGTAAAAGTTTAAATAATTTCAATTAAAACAAAATATATGTTATTTATGAATTTTTACTTTAATAATTAAATAAACAACCACAAAATAATTAGCATCCTATGTTTTTATGTTTCAACAGGAAACTTATTAGTATTACTCTGGGGGATGGCGCATCTTGGCATAATCCTTGAATAAGGAAATTACTTTATATGCAAATCTTGTTCAACTTCTATTTCATTATTATTCTCTATTATTGCTCTACCTAAACTGTAACCTAAACATATACCTATGCTTTCGCAAATAAACAAGAATTTATAAACTAGGGCATATATGCACGTGCAGAAAGTTGGCCGGCTATTTAATTGAGTGCAAATATACATTTTAACAAATTAATTACACTTTGAATAGTGAACATGAGCAGATAAGCAATTATATAGTTTCCATTATCAATATTAGCAATAGAAATTGCAATTAAGGCATCGCATTTTCGATTAACATCCCGGTATCTGCATTGCGGCTAATCTACAACAGTGTTTAAATATTAATCTCTATTTATTTATTTTAGATTCAATATAAACCTGCCATCAACCTTCATCTGAAAATTCTAATTAATAAATAACTAATTACCTAATTAAAATTAATGGGCCTCCGATATTTGAGATGGAGAGTTAAAATTTAATCGAGTACCAATTGAATTTTGTATTGCTTGAAAGCTTAAAAATTGTACGGAGATCGATTGGTGGTTGCGGAAATTCAATTCTGATCCAAGCATTATAACAAAATTCTTGTCGCAGAAATTTTAGGTTACACAAGTTTAAGTTACATGTATGCTTGGAAAGTTTATATGCATGTAGTTAAATGGTGTCGCTTCCAGAAATTATTCGTCTTGAAGCTATAGAAATGTACTTTGACAGATGTTATTTATTTTAGCGAAAAAAAGCAATCACCGCTTTTGTTTGACTTTCTGAAGAAAATTAGGTAAAATTATGAAATTTGATATTTATTTCCTGAAATAAGAGAAGAGAGGGCACCCGCTCATCAAACACAAAGGGGTTGTTTTATCATCTTCTACTCGTGATATAAGAAAAAGCGAAATAACATAAAAGAACAAAATTACGGCGAGGTGACTGACCACTTTTAGCATTGTGTTTAACCTTTTGTTCGGTTCTTTTCATATCAGCGATAAAAGAAACGATCGTAATTTCGACAATACAGTAAAGTCTCGATTATCTGAACTAATGAGAACCGAAAATTGATCGGATAAACAAAAATTCAGATAATACGGATAATTAAAATTACATAGGTTTTCAAACAAAAAAATAAATAACACATGCTTTATATTTAATAAAGGCTTTGAAAGTTGATGTTACTCTTTCTAAATAGAAAGAGTTATTTAAGTAGAAGAAACCGGGGTAATGGCGCCATCTTAAAGATCTTGTTATACTTTTTTTATTTATGAAAATTTAATTATGTTTCTGGCATATGCCAGAATTGTTTTTAAATTGGTAAAATTCCTCTTCCTTTAGTCCTTCAGTCCTAGGACTGGTTTGCAGCAGCTCTCTACTTCTCTCTGTTTTGCGCCTTATTTATTATTCCTTGGATTTTTATCATCCACTTTTCCTTCAATAACTGTCTTTAGTAATCTATTTTCTCTCAAAACATGACCAATTGTTTGAATTCTTCGTTTTGTTATTTGTGTTCATATTTTTATTTTGTCTTGTCAAACTTTTTCGCTTTGTGGTCATGAAATTTTTACTATCCTCCTGTTGTATCACATTTGAAAGAATTATATCTTTTTTTGACCGCTTTTCTGATGGTCCAACTCTCTCATGCATATAGAGCTACGCTCTATATGTATATTTTTATATATTTTTATATATTGTTTTTTATGTTTACTAATATGCTATTGGATGTCAGCAGGGTTTTTTGTGTGTTTTATTCTATTGTTATTTTTTCTTGTGAATCTGTTATCTCCAGTGATTAAATTTCCTAGATATGCAACTTATTTTACTGCTTTTACTGTTTCATTGTTTATGGTAACATTGTTTATCATTGTATTCTGTTTTTAGCATAGCATTACTTTTGTTTTGTTATTGTTTAATTGTATGTTTTCTCTATTGTTTTTCTGTTTCTACTAGTAGAACTATATCGTCTGCATATCTGATAGTATTAATTATTTCACTATATATAGAGATTATTTTGTTCTGTGTTTGCTTGAATTCGTTTATTGCTTTTTGTGTGTATATCATAAAGAGAAGTGACGATAGAACTCATCCTTGTCTGATTTCTTGGCTAGTTTTGACTTCATCTTGCGCTGCATTGCAATCAACAATCGCTAATTGATATTTGTAGTATATGTTATATATTGTTTGTCTTTCTTTGTCGTTAACTCCCATTTGTTGAAATATTCCAAATATTTTAACCTAATTTACTCCGTCAAATGATGAATTTAGGTAACAATAATTCCTTAGACCTTTAGCCTAGCAATGAAAAATATAGACCTCAAGGAAAGGTATCATATGTTCAAATTATGAGGTACTAGTTATCTGGAATGCTTTCGTATTATTTTACTAATGCGATGGCGTCATTACCCCAGTCACCTTTAAATATGCTGATATTTTATTAACATTATGTATAAATTAGACAATAAACTACTAGTTCGACAGCGTAATACTTGATAATGTGTACCATATTTTAACTTCAATTTTTTTTATATAATCCATTAATGAAAAAGTGGTTTTGTTTGGCCCAATAAAATACCTATTGTTTTGTTTATAATTGTTTTACATAACTAAAACATTTTAAATATGTCAAACTGTTCTAATTAATTTTAGAGGCAAAAATATTTACACAACAAATCCCTGTATATGTGTGAATTTAATGACCAATATGCAAACCACAACTTGTATTGATTTTCGAGTTCATTAAAAGTGTACTTTACAGATTACTAGTTTAAAATTATTTTTAAAACTCGTACATTACTATAATAATTTAGATTGATTAACAGGAATCGGATAACATGGTAACTCGAATAAACGGTGCTCGGATAATCGCAACTCTACTGTACATAAAAAAGCACTCGATTTTGTAAAATGTGAGGTTTCCAAGTAGTTTACTTGTAACACGCGGTAATTATCCGGCAACCTCGGATGAGTTTAAGGGTTTATATACTTATAGGCTATTGCGGGGTTGAATCCGTGCGATAAAAATACGAGTTGTCTTTTAAAAAAGCACCAACAAAAAAACACGGAATTTCCATAGTTTAGTGCGCTATTGACCGGCTTGTTTAATGGCGAGTCAAATTAGGATTGACGCTCTTCCTGTTTCAGGAACAACCCCTATAAACCTCACATTTTCAGGATATCTGCCTACTTTGTATAACTTTGTGTACTCAATTTAGTTTTACGGTTAATAAGCGTCGGAATTTTTATATTGCCTTCTGAGGACTACATAAAGTTAAACGCTTCAGGTTTTATTTCTTTTTGAACCCCTTCTCTAAATTTATGCGACAGCTTTCCCTTTTCCGCAAACGCAAGATAAATAAATAGAAATCCGCTTTAATTGATTTCCAAAACTAAAAGCAAGCATTACAAACTATTACACAGGTTCTCCATTATGTGACAAGCATTATAACGCATTAACTTTTGCTGTTAACACAACCAAAACCAAGAACATCATACAATCGTCTTCACTATTGTGAAATAATTAAGATCGGTGGTAAGAGCATACAGTAAAATTAAAACCATATTATTGCAGTATGTAATCCTCAGTAAGGTTTACATCCTAACTTTATTTACTATTAGAAACAACCATAAAAGAACAAAATTACGGCGAGGTGACTGACCACTTTTAGCATTGTGTTTAACCTTTTGTTCGGTTCTTTTCATATCAGCGATAAAAGAAACGATCGTAATTTCGACAATACAGTAAAGTCTCGATTATCTGAACTAATGAGAACCGAAAATTGATCGGATAAACAAAAATTCAGATAATACGGATAATTAAAATTACATAGGTTTTCAAACAAAAAAATAAATAACACATGCTTCATATTTAATAAAGGCTTTGAAAGTTGATGTTACTCTTTCTAAATAGAAAGAGTTATTTAAGTAGAAGAAACCGGGGTAATGGCGCCATCTTAAAGATCTTGTTATACTTTTTTTATTTATAAAAATTTAATTATGTTTCTGGCATATGCCAGAATTGTTTTTAAATTGGTAAAATTCCTCTTCCTTTAGTCCTTCAGTCCTAGGACTGGTTTGCAGCAGCTCTCTACTTCTCTCTGTTTTGCGCCTTATTTATTATTCCTTGGATTCTTATCATCCACTTTTCCTTCAATAACTGTCTTTAGTAATCTACTTTCTCTCAAAACATGACCAATTGTTTGAATTCTTCGTTTTGTTATTTGTGTTCATATTTTTATTTTGTCTTGTCAAACTTTTTCGCTTTGTGGTCATGAAATTTTTACTATCCTCCTGTTGTATCACATTTGAAAGAATTATATCTTTTTTTGACCGCTTTTCTGATGGTCCAAGTGTCTCATGCATATAGAGCTATGCTCTATATGTATATTTTTATATATTTTTATATATTGTTCTTTATGTTTACTAATATGCTATTGGATGTCAGCAGGGTTTTTTGTGTGTTTTATTCTATTGTTATTTTTTCTTGTGAATCTGTTATCTCCAGTGATTAAATTTCCTAGATATGCAAATTATTTTACTGCTTTTACTGTTTCATTGTTTATGGTAACATTGTTTATCATTGTATTTTGTTTTTAGCATAGCATTACTTTTGTTTTGTTATTGTTTAATTGTATGTTTTCTCTATTGTTTTTCTGTTTCTACTAGTAGAACTATATCGTCTGCATATCTGATAGTATTAATTATTTCACTATATATAGAGATTATTTTGTTCCGTGTTTGCTTGAATTCGTTTATTGCTTTTTGTGTGTATATCATAAAGAGAAGTGACGATAGAACTCATCCTTGTCTGATTTCTTGGCTAGTTTTGACTTCATCTTGCGCTGCATTGCAATCAACAATCGCTAATTGATATTTGTAGTATATGTTATATATTGTTTGTCTTTCATTGTCGTTAACTCCCATTTGTTGGAATATTCCAAATATTTTAACCTAATTTACTCCGTCAAATGATGAATTTAGGTAATAATAATTCCTTAGACCTTTAGCCTAGCAATGAAAAATATAGACCTCAAGGAAAGGTATCATATGTTCAAATTATGAGGTAATAGTTATCTGGAATGCTTTCGTATTATCTTACTAATGCGATGGCGTCATTACCCCAGTCACCTTTAAATATGCTGATATTTTATTAACATTATGTATAAATTAGACAATAAACTACTAGTTCGACCGCGTAATACTTGATAATGTGTACCATATTTTAACTTCAATTTTTTTATATAATCCATTAATGAAAAAGTGGTTTTGTTTGGCCCAATAAAATACCTATTGTTTTGTTTATAATTGTTTTACATAACTAAAACATTTTAAATATGTCAAACTGTTCTAATTAATTTTAGAGGCAAAAATATTTACACAACAAATCCCTGTATATGTGTGAATTTAATGACCAATATGCAAACCACAACTTGTATTGATTTTCGAGTTCATTAAAAGTGTACTTACAGATTACTAGTTTAAAATTATTTTTAAAACTCGTACATTACTATAATAATTTAGATTGATTAACAGGAATCGGATAACACGGTAACTCAAATAAACGGTGCTCGGATAATCGCAACTCTACTGTACATAAAAAAGCACTCGATTTTGTAAAATGTGAGGTTTCCAAGTAGTTTACTTGTAACACGCGGTAATTATCCGGCAACCTCGGATGAGTTTAAGGGTTTATATACTTATAGGCTATTGCGGGGTTGAATCCGTGCGATAAAAATACGAGTTGTCTTTTAAAAAAGCACCAACAAAAAAAAACGGAATTTCCATAGTTTAGTGCGCTATTGACCGGCTTGTTTAATGGCGAGTCAAATTAGGATTGACGCTCTTCCTGTTTCAGGAACAACCCCTATAAACCTCACATTTTCAGGATATCTGCCTACTTTGTATAACTTTGTGTACTCAATTTAGTTTTACGGTTAATAAGCGTCGGAATTTTTATATTGCCTTCTGAGGACTACATAAAGTTAAACGCTTCAGGTTTTATTTCTTTCTGAACCCCTTCTCTAAATTTATGCGACAGCTTTCCCTTTTCCGCAAACGCAAGATAAATAAATAGAAATCCGCTTTAATTGATTTCCAAAACTAAAAGCAAGCATTACAAACTATTACACAGGTTCTCCATTATGTGACAAGCATTATAACGCATTAACTTTTGCTGTTAACACAACCAAAACCAAGAACATCATACAATCGTCTTCACTATTGTGAAATAATTAAGATCGGTGGTAAGAGCAATACAGTAAAATTAAAACCATATTATTGCAGTATGTAATCCTCAGTAAGGTTTACATCCTAACTTTATTTACTATTAGAAACAACCATAAATATTATGTGAATATTTACTTATTGTTTGTTTTTTTACATGAAAGTGTCAAATATTACATCTGTATGTGTAAAAATAACATCTTCAAGTGAAATAATCGCATCTTGATCAAGAATACTTCTAGGCGCAAAATTCACATCAGATCAGCCTTTTTCTACACTGCTTTTTATATAGGCCTTCCCCATAGTTCTCGATTTTTTCCTGTCTTGTGCTTCTCTGTACCAGTATAGTCCAGTGAACTTTTTGGGATCATCTGACCACTTCATCATGGGTCTACCTCTGCTTCGAATTTCTCCCCATGGTCTCCATCTTATGATCTTGTTACACCATCCATGTTGCTTTCTTACTGTGTCACCGGCCCAGTTCCATTTTTGGCGTGCTCTTCGTTCGACTACATCGGCTACTTTTCTCTTTTCTGGGATCCATTTATTAGTTTTTTACCTTTTAGGCTTATATTCAGAATGATTCTTTGCATTGATCTTTGATTGACACGTAGTGTAGGTATGTATAATGTCTTTAGTGAAGGTTCATGTTTCAGAGCCATACGTTACCATACGTGCCGCAAAATTATACATTCGAAAGTTCAAAAATTACATTCATAAATTCAAATATGCACATTCGAAGCTTCAAAAAGATACATCCAAAATTGTATATTCAAATGAAAGGCATAATGATTATTATTTTATTTTACATATAAAGGACAATTCGGTGTAACCGCGCGTACCCCAACACAAAATCGCAAAGCGATTTTGTCTAGCACAATGAGCGAAGCGAATTTTGCTAGTTTTACATATAAAAGACAACAAGATAATTATAAATATAATTTAATTTGAAATTGACGATGTATGATACATGAGTTTTCACATCAGAAATGTAGCACGTAAGAAATTATGTTCGTATTTACAGTCGTTTGCTTTTACTCATTTTTTGCTATTTAGAAAATGCATTTTTAGTAGGATAAACAAAAAAAATCCTAGAATGCATTAAATTAACAATATAATTAATTTACTTTTAAAAAAATTCTAATAAAAATAAAATGCTTAGAATATAAGATTTATTTTCAAGAATATGTTTGGAAATACTAAAAAATTATCACTTTATTAGTTTGAATGATTTACACTAGAATAGCTGACAGCAATTTTGTAGAATTGTAAATAGTACTATTGAATATGTGGCATTGTATTTCTAATACATATTAAATAGGTAGGAATATCGCAAATGTTCTCCATATTTGACTGTTGATACAATCGAGAAATTGCACACTGAAACAATGCAACTGTATGTTATTATAACCCAGATATTGAACTACAGGGTAATTTTTTAACGTTGAGGTCATTTTGAATTTGAAGCCTTACTAATTAATTTTAATGTTGGTAGTACTCGATGAGATATGTTGGACAACAGTTGCCAGTGGCGTCTCAATTAGGGATGATCAAAATCATATTAATAATTTCCAAATATCTATTTTACAACACCTACTGTTTTCATACAAATTGTAACAAACAGTAAAATTTTATATTAGTAGGTATACCTATATACAAAAAACACAAGTGCAACTATGGAAATCAAAATAAAAAAACTCTTTAGAAACGTTCAAGAGTGGACCACAACATTTTACACTGAAAATTACCACATTCTTACAATTTAACTACATTCAAACTATAAAATACACTAGACACCATGACGCCCAATTTAAAACGTCTTTAATCTTAAAAAATTACCCTGTATACCAAAATAACGAAGTTTTCCATAGTCTTTAAAAAAAACTAATTTTAGCGATATTTTTAATGTACAAAAACCAAAAAAAATATATACAAAATATTTAATGTTTTACACAGAAAACAATAGTTTAAAGGTTTTGGAAATATTATATATCCATTATGTAGAAATCAAAGATAAGGCAAATTTTTTTAATAAAAATTTTGAAAAAAACCAAAGACCAAGAAGACATTTTTGGGGTCACTGCTCTTTTATAATTTTAATAAGAAATAACTGAATTGCACCTAGAGTTAATATTTTACGTTAATTTTTTAATGACAAAATAATCAATAGGTATAATTTTGTCACGTATCATTAAGCCTAGTTTTTACCAAATCAGTAAAATGTCGGTATTATTACTATAAGAACGTTTTAGTAAAAGTAAAAAAAAATTAATCGTTTAAGATTGTTAAAGCAATAACTTTCACTTAAAGAAATAGTTTAACACTGTGATGTTAGTGAAAACAATATGTCTATTGATGAGTTAATTAAATATTATTGCTAAATAGATTTTTAGCAATGTTTTATTAAGATACATTTAAAAAATTAGGTTTTGATATTAAATATATTTCATAAATAAGAAATTATTTTGTCCTTGTAAATAAAAATATTGATTGAACGCAATTATCTTTAAATAAAATGTAACAATTGGAGATAATTGTAATTTCACAAATATTACCGAGTCGAATGAAAGCTGATCCATTACTTTTTATGTTGTTTTTGGTATATTATTTTCTAAAAAATGATAGGACATAAAGTTTTATTATTTGTTTATACACCCCTCAAATAATTTAAATGTTTCTTCCGTCAACGTAAAATTTAAATTATAAACATCAAGTTTTTGTTAAAATACTTTTTTCGACCGAATGAAAATTTTATGTTATGACAAAGCATAAATATCAAATAAAGAGAAAAAATGGAAACCGTATATCTGAGCCTATATATAAGTAAGTTAAATTATGGCTATGTTATACTATAATAAAACTTCAAATATACTTTTGTGAAAATGGTTGTAATAGAGACGGGTATCGGCCCAAATGATTCGATGATTCGGCTTGTCGCATCATCGAATTAAGCCGAACTACAAATCTGGGTATATACAACGTCCGTTCTAGGCCTAACTAGTAACCTACCAACCAGATATGATCATCTTAAAATCAATAGAAATTAGATTTACTTTGATACTGATAATGTTACAGCTATTGCACCGTTCGATTAGAAAAAAATTACTAAATTACTAAAATTAATAGGTAGGTACTACAATAAGATTTTACTATTTCAAGATTCATTGTACTTTTGTTAAGAATTAAAGAACTTCTTGGCTCTCAAAGATTTTGCCTGTTTTAAATACAGCAAAGGTTTTGCATACAAGCGATCTTTACAAGACGAGTATTATTAGTAATTCTTTAAGATAATTCGTTGGCTGGCATTGATATAACATTTATAAAAAGGAATTATCTCTATTTTTATATATACAAAGGTAGCTTATCTAAAATACACCTAAACCCCGATTTGCAGTAAAGGAAGGTTCTCCTGAAAAGTTTAAATCGGAAAAAAGTAAATTTTGCAAAATTCAATTATTTATTTTAACGTAAAATAAAAGCAGATAATACATATATATTCTTATAAATTATACAGGCTATCAGACAAATAAGTGTTGGAACTAAACCCACATATAAATTACGCTAAACTGAAAAAACTGCGTTATGGTGTCGTACACCATAATTTAAAAATGTGTAATAAATACATTATTATTTATTTATGTTCAAGTATATTATAACAATGCCATTAAAGCCTTATGTCAAAAATAATTATCATAAAAACCATAGAAATCATATATCGAATATGCATTCAAATAGGGAAGATAAGTTTGAAACAATGCCACAAAATTGAGACGTGAAATAAAGTTGCTTCTCTTAGTCACTTCACGGGCAACAAAAAATACTTATAATAACAAATTTTCGTACATTTATTTTGAAATATGATATCTAAACAATGAAATAAATGTACAATAATATTCCTAATTGACGTTTTTTTCGAAATTTTTTAGATTTAGGAAATACTGCATACGAATTTTTATTGTTTAGATTGGAGTCAGGTATTACCAGGATAAATCTAAATAGCTCTTTATCTGACACCCTGTATATACGGTCAGTTTTGTTCATTTTGCCACGAGACCAATTAAAGTTTTTAGAATTTACTTAAAAAAATAAATATCTAAATTGTTCTACGTACTTATAAATCAAAGCCTTGTACAGTCAGTCTAAGAAGTAATCAACACCCTAGAAACAGACCTACAGTAAACGTACTATTCTAAGAGACAAAATCTAGCGCTGCATGGTTAAAAAACAATTGAGATTGATCTTGGTAATTTTAGTACCTAGAATCTTAAATAGACACATAAAGGTATTTGTGACAGCTGTCGTTTTTGTTAGAAAAGATTTAGTAAATTGATTATAAAGATTTTTTTAAACAATTAATAGAAAAAATATTTGTTTTACTTATAAAAGCCGTCATAAACACTATTTTTAGCTAAAACCTGTCTCTTGGAATAGATCGATTCCGGTAAGTACTGTTTTTAGGGTGTTGATTACTTCTTAGACTGACTGTACATAACTATGATTTAAAAAATATCAAGTTTTATGGCCATTACGTTATGTTTAATAAACATAAATTCTCAGATTTATTTCAAAACATTATCTACAATTATATAAAAATCACATTTTAAATTAAAATATATATTCACATAAAGGTCTAAAAAAACAAAATTTAAGATCTAACACCTAACGACTGTAACGATAGAAGGCGATGGAAGATGGGAACCGCAGGGCGTAGAAGAACGCTATAAAGCGGATATATATATATATATACATTCAGCTCTTAAATTCAGTAAATAATTTTCATAATTACCTATAAGTAGGTAAGTTCCTATTATAAACTGAAAAAATATATAATTTTCTTTCCAATGCTAAATGTTTACATGAAAGTAACTTGTGACAGTTACTCTCAAGTGCTTGTCCATTTCAGCGTAATTTCGAGAATTAATAACAATTGTAGAGCTTACTTAAAACTACCGAGAGCTTAACTGTCAGAACAGCGTCCACTATACTGTAAAGATTTATTTCGCAAGTGAGTTTGGGCTCTTACGAAAGCATGGAATTTAAAAATCCCGTGAAGATATTGTCGAAATTGAGGATTTTGTGTTGTCCATTGCCAACACAGAAATTCAAAATTTGAGAGCTTTAAAATACGACCAATTACTTACGTAAAGGTCATTAGTACTTAGTCCGCTATGTTTCTGTTTTATTTTTTTAAATTCTTTTGACACGTTTTCTGTATTTTTAATGCGAACGTCTGGTTTGTATAGTGTATATGAGTTGACATTTGTTATTTAAATTTTAAATTGTAAATTTTACGTTAAATTTTGATTGCTGTAAAATTATACTTTATAGCCATTTCTTTCACGTTTCTTCTTTTTTTTCGTGATTCCCGTAACGTTTCTCTTTTGAATTTCATAAAATAGGTTTTTCATTATACATAGTTATTAATTCTGCAACCACATCTTTACACCATTGTTTTTTAGACGACATTTTGATAAATACTTTCAGAAATTCGAAATTTGTTTGAAATTGGCGAGTTACTCTCGAAATTAAGAATTTTTCCGTGTCCACCTGAAAGTAGGTAAATCTCTACACGTGCGCTCTTGATAGTTGACGGGCGCTCTCCGATAATGGCTCTCAGAAATGTGGCCATTTGTGAGATATACTCTCAAGAACTGCTATCGAGAGTATTTCTCCCAGTGAACATGTAGCTGTAGACCACACTTGGATAGTGCAAAATAGAAAATTATATTCAGTGGTGAACGAAAAGCAGCTTAATTTGAGGTGTTGTAAAACAGTCTTCCACATATCGGTCAATTTCGTGAAAAACTATTAATAAAAATACTAAAATTATTAAAAATACATTATTGTTAGTATTTGGTTAAATTGCAGAATGTTTCAATTACTATTATTTTTATTCGTTTAGGCATGGTTTTTTTGATAAATGAATGCGTAAAAAATACTATTTCACGTAAAAAAAATTAATTATTTTTTGAAAGTAATTGACCAATTTAGACATATTTTGCTTTGTTTTCCATTTAAACGGTTTGTCATTCAACAAACTATGATTTTGTTTTAGGGGAGACCGGGGTTGGAAGTCACATTTTTTTTCTTTTGTATTTATAGAGCCCATGGCCTTAATTTATCAATGACATTTATATATCAATAGATAGTGTATTTATTCTAGTTTAAAAAGAAATAAAGACTTTTTGTCTACCATTATCTAAAGAGAACATATTATAATTTTTCTCAAAAAAGAAAAGTGCGATTTTTAACCCCGTGTCAGGGATGGTTGTCATAGTGTCTGGGGTAGGTAATCACCCGCTAAATAAAAGGTAAAATACAAAACGACAAAACAAATGCATATGCTATTCCTAACCTATTCTATCTAACGAACTTAGGTTATGGTAACAAAAATGACAAATGTATAATTAAAGCTAATTGTTTATGTAGTAAAACCCCTAGAAACCAATAAAAAAAGCCGCACAAATTTATGGTTGCTTTGCACAGGTGACAACTAGCCCCCGTTAACTTGAGGCAACTTTCCCCAAAACAATTTTGGACAATTAACTCCGAAAATAAGATTTAAATCAATGGTCATTTAAGAAACCATATGAATAATATCATGAAGCATATCTTAAACATCATAAATACACAAAAAAGTATATCACTATGCAAAAATTAAATATACTTACAAGACAACACAGATTCACAAAAAATTACTTTCACTGTAGAAAAAATACAAACGTATATATTTCTTTTACGGTATTTCAGAGAGAACTGAAGTGAAGTACGCAAGGAGGTATTGTGCTCGGGCTTTTTTGACACCGGTAAACAAATTTATTAATTCATGTTATGGCTTTTGTGACAATCTACCCGTGACACAACCATACCCGGTCTCCCCTACACGGTTTTCTCCGAAACCGACCTACCATGTAAATTGAGGAATACGTGTAATTGATAATATTTTATCTAAGAAAAGTAGATGAAGCGCTTTTTGTTTATTTAAAACCCGTAATTTCGATTGTTAAAGCTTCATATTTGTAATAAAACCTTTCAATGAAATTTTCTTCTTGAACACGCGAATAATTTCCGCTATTTTTATTTCAATTTATAAATTGATGAGCTCCTGGAAAAATTTACATTAGAAACGGGGAGTGATCCTCATGAATACGTTCGCAATTCTGGTTAGAAACCGTTCCAGAATTACTAATTCTAGTGGTAGCCATCAAGCGAATTGTGAGGGTGGTTTTCATGTAAAATAATGCAGATCGTTTTTAGTGCATAGAAAATAAAAAATGGAAATAATTCTCTTTTTCATGTTTTGTTTTAAAACGCTTAAAAAATTCGTCTTTCTTGTCAACCAAAACAGACAATAATTGAAAGAAGAAAATAATTCGATTTTAAAAAATGTAATGTATAAGAAAATAATGTTTATGTAGAGAATGAAGCCAAATTGGTATGTGTAATGGTTCGCTAAATAGAGCAATTACACCACGCCTTTTTCGTTATTTATGCGAATGACTGTTTTCGTCTTTCGATGGAACAAGTCGTAAAAAATTATTTACAAAGCTTCCTTGCAGATGTGTTTCCGTTTGCTGTTAACATCGAGACTTGGAAAATTAAATTAGCATTTATTATTAATCCCGAAAGCCGAGCACAGTAAAAACTAGCAGTTGGGAAAAATTATTAATATTAATACGGGCTTTATTGCGCTTAAAGAGAGTCGGTATAATTTTGTAATAAATTTCTGTTGGACATTGAGCGGAAAGTGGTGCGTGTGACCCATTTCCGCCTGATTGGTAATTGAATTAAGCAACTTGTATTATTAGTTTACATACACACAGGTCGAATACACATCAAGAGCTTTGATTATACAATGAGATTCGATATTGCAAGCAAATCGTCTACGTTTGTTATTTTAGGACCAAAGTATTCTATTTACAGCCCACCCTCATAAAAGTTTATAACTTCAAAAGGCTCTGCACTGGAGCCATTGAAATTTTTTAATCGAACTCTGCCTCAAATCTGTGCTTTTAACTAAAAATGCTAAACATGTTGATTAAAGCTTCAAGGGTTGGTTTAATCATAGAATAGAACTTCTGCAGTATTTTCTAGATACCAAGAAAATTTCGTAGATATGTACAATATAATCAATAGTATTCGTGTATGTGCTAGAAATCTTTTATTTATTGAAAATACTGAATTAATGCCTATTAAAATTTGCATTATTTGTACGTATTTAGTATATGGGACAAACAATGCCAGTGATTAGTTATTTATGTATTTTAACAATGACCGCCTATGACGTTATTCAGATTAACAGCTTAACTGTTTGAATTAGTAAACTGCACAAAATACAGGCTGTTTACTTTCAAAACATGTTGTCCAAAATCGTTGATCTAAGTAAGTGGAGATATTATTGTCTCAAATAATGCAACAAGAGTTGATGAAAATTTTTTCGACAAGGGAAAGTGGACACCAACGAAAGGTATATATTGAGTTTGTCTTTATTTTGGAGAATCACGCTCTGCAGTTTATAATTGTTTGGTCTAGCTAAAAAGAAAATTAAAAAATTCTATCTTTGCGATTGCTCCAATTTGAGAACTTTTGGCCGCCGCTTCGACAGGTTATATAAAGCTAAGCAATGAATTAGAATCAGGTATTGATAAAAATCAAAAACTCGTTTATGTTAGACAAGCCACCCTTATGGTTTCAAAAATATTTCAAAAACAAATTTTGTGGCCAACTTTTGCGTTGGCCTCACTTTGGAAGCAGGTTTCATGCCACCTTTACCTACTCATGCGGCACTGTTGCCACGTTATATTTTCTTCAAATTCCAAGTCAGCCACACCTACCGTTTTGGAGATATTGGATAATTAATTTAGTACCTACTTAACTTTTTAGTATACCACTATGGAGACCATCGCGTCATGCTCCTTGGCCACCTATGTTCATACTACCGGACTGTCAAGTTTTCCAAAAGTTTTCTAATCCAGCTTATGGTAATCATTCTTCTCCATATCTTTACATTTCTTATTCACTCGATCTTGTCGTGTTTGTTGTAGATTGCTTCTCACGAAGTCAAGTTCGGCCACATCTCTTCCCCATATGAAATAACACAAATCAACTAATGAAGAACTTTTGTTACTCTTTTCACCATCCTGTAGAATTTATAATTGATCCTAAATACTTAAAATTTGTACAAGCTTTGATATTTTATTCCCCTAATTTAAGTAAGTTTTTAAAAAAATAAATTTAAAAATTGAATTTGTTCGATCGTGAAATGTATTATATTAGTTTCGATTTGGATTTTGGAATTCGAAATGGATTGTGTTCGAATTTCGAGGTACCATTATTGTTAGGTTTAGCAACTTGGGACCCGGAGTTGTTAAAAGAAAGCAAAACATATAAAAATATTTATCTGGAATAGAGTAAAACGTCCATTCCGTGACCACTTATTAGTAAATAACCGGTACGAGAAATAATGTTTATAACCGTTAAAAACATTAATTCATATTTATGATACATTTATTCGTATAGATATGTATGTGCCTTTTTTATTAAAAAGCAAGAAATAAAACTAATAATAAAAGTGTATTTATACTAAAAATAATTAAATTTATACTTTCTTTCCTTTTTTGCACTTTAATAAAAAAGAGACTAAAACATTGCACAAATAAATGTAAAATTAATATGAATTAATTTTTTTAATTGTTACAAACATTATTTTTTGTAACGGTCATTCACTGGTAAGTGGTCACGTACTGAACGTTCTACCCTATAAATAAAGTTTCACATTTTTTCTGATAAAATTTAGATTTTGCGTAACCTGATGAAATAATAATTTAAATCCGAACCCCTGGTAACCTTACATGTAGTTCACTACAATCACGCTTTACATCCGTCTTTGATTAAGCAATTTATTTCATAGATTGTACCTTTTAAAATTAGATAATGACTTGATCCAGGTTTCAAAGTGTGCAGAGCCCTTCAGGGTATGACGAAATATTAGCATATTTCAATCACCAGAAGCGAGTGTATAAGCTAAATTTAATTTTCTTGCAGCTAAAGCGCAATTGGATATCAAAAATAAAGATTTAAAATGATTTTAATTAAACTTTGTTATTCCTTAGAGAGCAATAAAATGATGCTTCCAAAAAACTTTAAATCGATATCATAAAAATTAGTCCCATATCTCGGTATAATTCTAAATTTGAAATGGAGGTTGTATTATTTGAAATCTGTATTACTACTTAGTGTATTACCAAAACTTTAAAGATGTAAAACTGAAGCATATAAGAAGAATTACTTTGTTTACTAAATTGTGAATATTTACTAAATGTCGTAAAAGTTTAAAAAATAGTACAAGATAAATAAAACCAATTTACCATATGTAGACGCGGTTCGCGTATTATAATTTAAAATACAGGGTGCAGCAAAAAAACTCGGTTAAAATTTATTGCGTCCTGGAAAGAAAGTTTTGTAATGTAGCCAAACAATTTTTGTTCTATCGAATTCTCCATATTTTTTTCTACTAGAGTTACTTGTTTTAAGTAAAATATTATTACACTCTTTTTTCCACTGTTAAACAAACGTGTTGCTATATTGGAGCGCTTTCGTCGAGGAAAACGTCAATGTGATATTGGTCGTTTGGTCAATTTACCTCAACAAAAACCGTGTCCGACGCAAGTCGCCATTTCAGTGAGCTTGGCCCTGACGGACGCCGTTCTGGAAGTGGAAGAAAACGGACTATGAACCCTTCCAAGAATCATCAGCTCATCAAGAAGCGAGTACAACGATATTTGAGTATCTTCATGCGGAAGACCGCTCGTGAAACCGGTATCAGCGACCGTTTAGTGCGGCGAATGGCCAAAGAAATGCTCGGACTCAAGCTGTACAAGCTCCAAAAAGTTTAGGTTCTCACAGAATAGAACAAAATAGAAAGCCCGTGTAGCTCCAAAGATGCCGCTAACTCAATAATTGGGCTGCATCTCAGTGACGGGAGCAGTTCCTCTTCACAAACGAAAATCTGTTCACAGGGGAGCAAGTTCACAACCACCAAAACGATTGAATAAGGTCCCTAAAAGCTCCTAGCACCGCGAAAATCCAGACTTCGTCATGCTCTGAAGCGCAATTTGCACCAGCTACATCACCTTCTTATTTTCGTGGAACAATGGGTAAAAGCAATTTAAAATTGTATTTGTTTAAAATCTAGTACGTAAATTGCTGGTTGCTCTTGGTAACGCGAGAGCAATGTTTTAGTTAGTTGGTTGCTATTTACATATTTACATTAGTAACTGTTTTCTGAGTACCAAAAGAGGATGTTTTCTGTGAAAATGGTGCTTGTAAAATCTCAAGAAGTGATGTTAAAATGTTAAACAGTTAAGTGAAGTATTGTGCAACAATTCAAAGAGATGCGACTCCACCCAAAATTGTTCCTAAGCTTAACTAAGGAGAGCCAGTTGCCGACCCATTCTTATTGCTGTGAGTCCAGTTCACAAAGCTTCTAAGCAGCCCAGAAGGTTTTTGCGGTTTATTAAGTAGAGCCCTTTGTCGACCCTAAGAGCTACATGTACTTGCCCCAGAAGTTTCCTGTGCTTGACTACGCGGAGCCCTTTGCCAACCTTAATGAGCCACATGTAATTGCCCCCAAAAATGTTGTGGAATTTATCTTTCCTTTACTGAACTAGTATTGGTATGTAAACGATCCAAGTTACTTTCTTGTCCTTACGCCTACTTTAAATCTGTATGTAACCATTCTCTGCCTGTTGCCTTTGAGCCCAAAGGATACGCGTTCAGAACCCCGTTAGCTAAACAGCCTCTGGAGAATGCTTCCTTGTCCTTAAGTCCGGATCTTTAATCCAGTAGGTCCCCGTTTAGTAACTCCGTTTACTGAACAACCTCTGGGGGCCTTCTTTGTCCTTGAGTAATGATCCGAAAACCTTGAACAACCTCCAAGGTACGCAACCATCCCATTATTAGGGGAGAGTAACCTATATTGAACCGGTGCTTAAATTGTACCACTTTTGTATTTCTACCAATTAACACTATTTTTTACATTGGCAACAAAAAAAGAGGCAAACGGAGTGGCACTAGCACTCTGACATTTTGTATCGGCGTTTGACAATATTACATATATGACTGTGGCAGAAAAAATTCTTTTTGAGCTGTATTTATGTTAATTTTGCTTGTGTTGTCTAAGGAGCTTATTCATCGTAATGGAAAGTTATAATTTTATAAGACATTCTATTTGAGAGTAAATTTTATACTGTTTTGTGTACTGGTAAAGGAATACAAATCTGACGAAGTTATGTTTTTATTTTTTATGACAAATTGAAAACATACCATGGTCCGTATATTGGACCGCTCCCGAGTTCCTAAATTGTACCGGTCCAATTAACGCAACTGCTTTTGTTATAAAATTTAAATTAATTTTAAATCATCTAAAACTAACAACGTACCCGCGTCGAAGTTTAGCGCATCAATAGGGCATCGAGGTTCTCATGTCTTTTGTTCTTTCTTGGGTTAATCAAGTTTTGGGTATCAAAAGCGTTTCAAGAGTCGGAATTGAAAGCTTAGTGCCACAACAGTGATGGCCGACCTAAAATTTATCACACCAATAGCGCTTGAAATGTACAATTTTTAATTTTTTGTCTGGAATAGCGTTTCAACAAGTCATCAAAGTTATCTATATTTGAAAAATAGCATAGCGTCTCTACAGTATTTCAAAGTTGTCAAATTTTGGGTATCAATAGCGTTTCACAGGGTGTAAAATGAAAATAACTGCACTTTTGAAAAGCTAGATATCATAAAAACTAGCATCCTTTTGGTCATCATTAGCGCATCAAGCATTATACTTTTGGAGAATATTGATACTTTGGTAAATAAGAATTCCAAAAACTGTCTAAAGTAATATTGTTTTTTTTAAAGATTGATTGCATTTAAAGAATAAATATAAGTGATAATGATCCTAAATTGTGTATTATTTTTTCTATTCTATGTTTTTCAGATGCGGTACAATTTAGGATCCTGGTGGTCCAATTTAAGGTACCGGTTGCGTTAATTGGACCGAAACACAACCTTAAATAAATAACGATTTTTTACTAATTGCGACTATGCTACAATATTAACAGATGGATATTATGTAGTTACTGAATAAAGCTTTAATGCGAACTATGTTTCATTTTTATGGCTCGAAAGAATTTGGTGATATGTACTATGAGCACAGGATAAAAGTTACCTATTCTTGAGGGTTTAACTCCTCCTTAAGACAAATCAAGTCAGAGTGTTTATCATAATAAGATATGGTGGGTCGGTCTTACAATTATCATACAGTGTTTCTTTATCAGTCACGTTTTATTACCAATTAAAATCTTAAGAAAATAAAATAAAGCCGGATCGTATGTCATAACTGAACTGCTTACATCGCAGATTTGGAGTATTTTAACTTAGTAAAATCTCGACTACATGCTTCATATTAAATAATGATGAGGTTATACAATTGTGTATTTTAAAGTTACGAAATATTTATCAATGGATGTATACAGCTTTTCAAATAATTCTTTACACCTATTTAGACATATTAAAATTTGAGATTGATAAAATCTAAATTAATTAAATATCCAAACATTAATTATAAATATTGAAACTAGGTGGTAAAAATGTATGACTTATTGATATCTTCTAAAAACAATAAGAATAATACTACATAGTATGTATTCATTATATTCAAAAGGACAAACTCATGTAAGGTGAATCACACATTTTGTTAGTAGTAAGGGTCGACACATTTGTATACGGAGCATTAAAATCTGTGGTTCGAATTTTGCTGATAGGTTGTTTTTTCGGTACATGTTAAATAAAAAACAATTTTTTTTATTTAATTACGTAGCATTTGTTCTTTGTCCCAAATATCATTTAAAAGTAAATATGGTATTTGCCAAAAATTATATTTAATATGACACAAATCATAACATTTTTTTTAACTATAATTTAAAATATGAATAAGTTTATTTTTCAATGTTGCATATTTTAATATGATATTTATCAAAAACAGAGAAAACAATATATTTCGTACTAATCTAGATAACTGCAGACACATATTCAACTCGAATTATTTAGAACAGCGTATAAAAAAGAGGCTGTCATTGGGATTCGAACCCGAAAATACGTTTTCTTTAGACCACTGCTTTAATCTTTAGAGCAAGGGGGTCTTATCATGAAGACGGAATTTAATTTTTTATTTTATTTAGCGGACACGTCTTAGATAATTTGAAATTACAAGCGTTCATTCTTTATAACATCGTGCAAAAACAATCCCTAATCGAGAAACTAAAATTGTAAATACTATAAAGAGCAAAAATACTACATAAGCAGTTTCTAGTCATTGTAGAATGAAAGAGCAATCTGATTTAATTCTATATTTTCATAATCTCCTAATACTGTAAACATACGGGCTGGTTGTATTTTGTTTTCATATCTTAAGTGGTTGATAAATAAACATTTCTACAATTACTTCGGAAAAATAAACTTTAATAATAAAACACTGTTAATAATTTTAAGGCCAACCTACCATATTTTAATGTGATAAACTCTTGACTTGATTTGTCTTAAGGAGGAGTTAAATCCTCAAGAATAGGTAACTTTTATCCTGCGTTCATAGTACCATTATGTCAAAAGTGGTTCAATATAGATTACTCTCCCCTATAAGAACATGCAAGTTGGCTAACTCTTTTTCACTATTCACCAGCACCAGAAGCCCCGCAACCCCTCATCGGAATCCACCCTAGTCAGCGGTTCCCCACGCCCTCCCCTCAACCGTCCAACCTTTGAATCAAACAGTATCCCAGAGTCATTTTCAAGGGCAAGGTACATTTATGCATCCAGCAGCACTTTGGCGTAACGTCTAGTCGTTCCCACAATATTCTGCTCCGACCCTAAAAGCCAAAACGACTCAGGAATGCTGCGAGGCACATTTCTTACTCACCGGATCTCAACCTAATGGACTATAGCGTGTGGTCCATTTTGGAAGTCAAGGCCTGCAACTAAACCCCATAAAAGTTTAAAGTCGATGAAGAAATCGCTACGGCGTGAGTGGAACCGATTGTCTCCAGAAGAACTGTGGCCAATCGCTGAAAATTTTAAGACACTTTTGGGGCTCCGTATCTCCGCAAAAATAAGCCACTTATATTAATTATAAAGGTTCATATTATAGTCATTCATTGTTAAATATGTTGAATTTCTTTTGTTTAATCAAATTATATTGCAAATAGATTAACGGAGTTGTTTTGCCGCACCCTGTAAATACCAATATATATTTCGTACGCACCAATTCTAATTTTATTATTTTTTTAATTTAAATTAAACTTTTTATGTCATACTGCTATATATTATTAAAAATTTTCTTTTAAATATGCCACTATAATAAATATTGCAATAACAACAATTAACTTTAAGTTTGTAAAGAAAATTGTATCTAATTTACATTCTCGTTTTACATTCATAATAATTTTTCAAACTAATGGAAAAGTAAAAGCTTTATTTAGAATCACTTTGTAATGATGTAGTAAAATTTCAATTATAACAGTCTTTGAAAGGCTTTCAGAGTTATTAATTTGAAGGGTTTCTGTTTTCGTTATAATTATTATTGTACATTATTAGCGAATCTTCTCTTCTGACAGTGATGGGGTTGATTGATAACTTTACGCTTTCAGAAAATCGAGGGTTGCTTCTTGTTTTCTTAGCTCTCGTGTTGACGTGAAACACAAGATACGAGCAAACAATTTAGCTATTTTAGTTTGAGATTAGAAGGTCTTCTATTTATCGAGTTTCACTTAAAATTCAAAACTTTATCCCATTGTAAATAAATTAGTTTAGTTTCAAGCAAATTTGTTTGTATTAGTTGTAGTTGGGGATTAAACAGAAATCAACCTTCCCTAATATTACACCTTTTGAAAGCAAAGAAAATGTCTTTCTAAGCGAGATACAAAAAATATAATAAAATCAAAGCTCGTATAATTCGAAACGAGACTCAAATTGAAGGGGATGAAAATTAAGGATTATTGTTTTAATAAAACCCATTTTATTGAAACGAGTAAAACCTTTGACGAAAAATTTGAAAAGCACAACGTCGATAATTACCCACCTACAGAATAAAGCAAATTAAATTTTTTTTTGTATAGAAGAAAAGGTGACACAGATGATGTCGATGATGATAATAATAAATACACGATTTAAGATTGATCCTTAATCGTTATCTCCAATTCGTTTCTAATTCGGAGAATATAGTTGAAAGATAATTACTTAGAAGATTATCTGCAGAATCGGATTAGGCAATCGCTTTACTATTTTGAGGGGTGTATTATACTAGTGAAGTAAACTTAAACCGAATTTCCTTTGACATATTTAGGTCACAGATTTACAAGTTTTGATTAACGAGATTAAACTTTAAGAGTGCTGAAAAATGATTAAAGGAAAGCCCCGCATTAAGGCATAGGTGTTGAGTTAGAAAACTAAGCAACAAGTTTCTCGCTTTAGCCTTTCACTGTTTAATAACCATCATGTATAGTGCTAAGGGTTGAATTTAAATGACATGTTAAATTAGGGCGCTTATTTCGAGCCCTTTCGCCAAACGAATTAGTTTTATCGGATTCCACATTTTTCTAATATCGTTCGACTTGTTTCGCAATTTTAAACAAACGCAATTTAACATTAGTATCTTTCTCTTTAAAAAAGAACGGCTGCCAAGGATTTTTCTAAAGCAAATTAATTCAAGTCTGCAGGAAATTGGAAAACTGCAAATCCCTTCAATAAATATCTAAGATTTAGATTAGCAGAAGCTGGGCAAACGATTGATAGCACACGATTCATTTCTTCTAAAATAAAAAAGGTGGAAAAATCGCAGAAATCACAGGAAACATTAAATTAAATGATATTAATTATGCATAAAAAAACCAATTTAAAATTAGATCTAACGTCAGTTTAATATTACCTACTAATTCATCAAAAACACGATATTTATATAAAAGTAAAATTTTACAAAAAAACAATTGAAAAAATTGGTCATAAACTTGTACCTAATCTTCAATATTTCAAGCTTTAAAATGACAAGGTTTTTTTAGTTATAAAATGACTAATTTTCTATAAATTCGTGTCGATGTAGTTTAAACAATAGATTTAGGTCAACTCCCAGTTGCATTTTACGACGAGTTACACTCAAATGCAACGTCATTTTCATGAATTGTGTTTGTTCTGGGAAAATGTCGATAGGGCATGCATTTTGCTCTGAAAGAAACTGTTTGCTATTTTATCACAACAAAAATTAACTTTATTTTGTAAAAAAATAGTATCTTTCTTGTAAAAAGATTTAGAAGAAACACTACCAAACATTCAGAATTCCGAAGCCAAAGGAAACAGAAGACATAACTTTCAATAATAATATTTTATTATTTGAACGCGATTTGTGTTGTTTACAATAAACTAAAAAAATATCTCGGCGAGCTAAAAATGGAATTAACTCGTGAACATTTTCGTGGGATTATTCTTCACACCCTTCGACGTAAATTATCAAGACAAGAGTATATCGATGAACTCCATTCTTTATATGCCGAAAAAGCACCATCGTACGGCACTGTAAATAACTGGTATAACGAATTTAATCGTGGCCGACGTTCGATCCAGAGCGATTTCCGTGAACGTCGTCTAAAATTGGGTGTTGTGCCAAAAAAAAACAGCGATGCTGTGCCTGAACTGACAGATCAAGATTGTCATGTGACACACCGTGAGATTGAGGCATATTTGAGAATTAGTATGGCAAGCATCAATAAGATATTGCATGACCATTTGGCCTTAAAGAAGATTTGTTTACGTAGGATCCCACATAATCTGACAAACGCTCAAAAGAAGACCCGAGTTTATTGGTGCAAGGAAATTTAAAAAAATACGCTACCTTGTGAGATAACAGCATGGATGGTCTTAGTTTTTGAGAGTGTCGAGTTCACCAAATCGACGAAGGTTTGGTCGTCCACAAACGAAAATAAGATCGATTTAAGACAAAGTGGTAGGTTGATTTTAATTTTCAGGCCTTTAAGCCAGACTGTTAAAGATCTGAGAAAGACGACGGTGGTGTATTGCTTGTTTTCGAAGCCGTGCTGAATGAATTCGCTGATTCGCTAGAGCTGATGGCATGTAGAATGGAACTTTTTCATTCCAAACTGGTGGGTTCGGATAGTATTAAGGTTATTTAGTCGAGTACTTAATCGATCAAGTATTACTTTTTTTAACAGATTGGAGAGCCTAGTTAGCAGGCTTATTGGTCTGTAACTGTTGATTTTAGTTTTGTTTCTTCCTGGTTTGGCAAACATTAGTATTTGGGCATGTTTCCAGGTCAGAAGGAAGTGGCCTAATCTTAGGGATGCATTAAAGATTGTGCGCAAATGTGCCAGAGCTTTTTTGGCAAGATGCTGAAAGATGGAATTAGAGAAACATGAATCTAAGCATATGAGCCTGAATAAGAGCATACTCTTTCAAGACTCTTCCAAGACGAATCAAATCCAACAAAAGTTGTTCTCAGAAGAAGCACATCAAAACAAATAGTTACATATTTCTTTGATATTACTGGTGATGTAAAACAATATCGTTAGAGCAACAAAAGATGGTCAATTCTGAATGATACACAACCATTTGTTTGCCAGAAGTCTTCGGTGAAATAATGAAAACGAACAAGCACCGTCGGATCATTCTTCATCATGACAATGCGAGTTCTCACACATCGGCTCAAACAAAAAAATATTTGACATAGAATTGATGGGTCACTCGCCATACAGCCCTGATTTAGCACCCAATTACTTTTTATTATTCCCGTACATTAAAAACAAATTATGTGGTCAACGATATTTTAACCTTGAAGAACTGGTTGATGCATTCAAAACGCACGTTTTGAAGTTACCTCAATCGGAATAATAAAAAATGCTTCAAAAATTGGTTCAAACGCATGCAAAAGTGTAGTGATCTTTATCGAAAATATTTTGAAAAACCATAAATCAATTTCGATCATAAATATTTGTTTTTTTATTATTAGATCAGAAATGTAAATAGCAACCTTTGTAAAAGTAATATCGCTTCAACTTCAATTTAAAATAAAAATACTTCTATTGAATTCAGAAAAGGTATTATTAATTTTGGTTAAAATAGAAGTAATTTTTGGAAATGCCAAATATTGAATAGTATCACATTGATTGCCATTTAAATGCATTTTTAAGTGCGTTATGACGTGCGTAAAAATTGATTATGATGGATCTTGATGGCTCGCGTATGCTAATATACATAGGTAGTACACAGAACGATATTTTAAGATTGAAGACATTTTGTATTGGGCGCCTTACTAATTTATTTTTGAGGTCGTAGTACTGGATGAGATCTGTTGGACAGAAGTTGCCAGTGGCGTTCCAAATAAGGATGGTCAATATCATATGAGCAATTAAAAAAAAACTGTCTTAGATCACTTACTGTTTTCATACAACATGTAACAAGTAGTAAAATTCAAAACCAGAATAAAAGCTAAAAACACGAATTCAACTGCAGATGTGAAAACAACAAAACGCAAAAGCCTTTGGAAACGTTCACGAGTTAAGCCCAAAAATCACCAGTTTCTTACAATTTAACCAAATTCAAACTATAAAACACGCTAAAAACTGTATCGCCAAATTCACGTTCTCAATATTAAAAAAGCACTTTGTATAGGTACACATTTGGATTTGACATTGTATTTAAAAAATTATGAGAGCGCTCAAAATTAAATTAAAGAGTTTGTTAAGGCAATTATTGTCCTTTATACATAAAATAATTTTATTTAAAAATAAATTACGTTTAAACAGTTCAAGTATCTCGTAGATTATTGTTCGTATATACAGATATGAGATTTAAAAAACCTATAACTTTTTTTACTTTTTAACCATTTCTATAAACAAAGAAAAAACCCTGAAATTTTCATACAAGCAAATAGCCAAAAGGAAAGGTAACTTAATTATAAAACGTACTCTAACTTCAACCCTTGAACAACAACGAGCACCGGAAATTCTAATTAGTGTGAAAATATGCAAGAACATGTCTTCGCGTTACATTATTTGCTGTGCAGGTCACAATTTGATTTAAAACCCCATTTTAAATGCTTACTCACTGGAAAAATTAATTTTTCTTTTATTTCGTTACTCATTTTTCATTACTTAAACAATGTAAGCTCGTTAAATGGTCAGAACTGCGTCTTTTTCTATTTGAAACAAAAAACCAGAATGCAATCACAAAGCCCATCGCGTTCATCTAGAAGTCGTATGGAACTATAAATTCCGGAAAAAATACTTCAACCCTCGTTTTTTAGAATAACATGAAAAAGCTGTACAACAAAAATGTTATAAAACGCTAACCGGGCTTTTTTTATATGCAAAAACCGGAAGTTAATGTGAGACGCATGAAAAAGACATAATTTACCTTTTTACACTTTGCCAAAAATTTATGGTTTTTTCTTTTAAGAAAAAATGAAGTTAGGATAGGTTTCTATTTCTTTTTAGTACGTACATTTTTCAACAACAATTACAGCCGTTTTTAATCAAGCACAAATCAAGAAATGAGGCCAAAATAGATTTTGCGTAGGTACCTATGCTTGTAGAATAAAATGGACGTCAATATAGAAGTTTGTAGCCCTCGGGAATTTTACGCGAGATCTCTTTTTAGTAGACACACAGAAAATAATCCTGCTTTTTTTTTACAAAAGATAATTTTTTTTATAAATTAATTTTTCTTTAAAACTGTAGTGATTACAGTCAGCACTTTATATTAATTATAGTCGTTGCAACATAAAATTGCAATGTTAGTAATACAATTGCAATGGATGGTTCAAAGTTTAAGATAGGTACCTATATAAAAAAGCTATTTATTTAGATTAAATATCACTGAAGTAAATAGTGGAATAATTAAAAAAATATTTGAATATTTTCACTATTAAAAATATAATAACATGGCTAATATTGGATAAATAAGTGGCTTAAGAAATGAGTTACTAAATCAGTGGCGCATTTTTAGGGAGGGCTTTATATTTAAATAGAAGTTAATTTCAACTTCAATTCATTAATAAAACGATCTTTGAAAACTTATTAATAATTACCGAAGTCTCACCCAAGAAGAAATACTGAGTGCGCCAGTTTAGTTTAAAAATTTTTATTTAAATGGACATACCCTCGTATTAATTCAATTTGTACATAACCTTATATTAATATTGACTTTTTTAAAGCGAAACTAAAACCCGTCGCTCCGAGTTGCATTTTTGTTCGAAAATATGCCACTTTTTGCACAAACGTGCACATTCTTATATTAAAAAGATTTCTTTAATTTCAAAAAAAATATCTGAAAAATACAGACTAAATTAGTTTATTTAATTTGTAAGCGAGTAGATTATTATGGAAAAATTCAATGATTGTGAAAGACAATATATCAATCAAGAGTCAAATATGTATAACATCTAAAAGTTAATTAGAATAATTAAATGTTTTGGACTTAAAAATTAAAAATTTAGTCTAGCTTTATTGATCTTTCTTAAATTTAAAGAAGAAAGATTAATATATACAAATCTAATAAATACAATGATGTGCACATTAGAGTGAGAGGTGGCACATTGCCGAGTAAGGATAGCAAAGGAAATACTATGCAGAGCAGTGTGATGACTCTTATGAATAAGATATACGTACTTTTATATACCTACGTAGTATTTTTTGATAAACAGATGCACGAACAAAATTACAACTATTTAACGTAAAAAAATTATAAATTTTAAAAAAAAATGTCTAATTTATGCATTGTTTTCCTATACAAAATATTATGATTTCGATTTACACGGTTTCTTTCGGAACCTATCGATTGTGTAAATTGGTGAATAGGTGTACAGTGGAGAGGCGCCAAGATTAGATTTTTTTAAAGGCGGCGCTGTTACATACAATTTGGGAACCGCTGGTCTAGCTACACACAAACGCAAACTACGCAATATAACACGTGGTTATATTTAATTTAGACACGCCAAAAAAATATAACTTTTTTTTAAATATAAACGGGACTGATTGATTTAGGTAAATACAATTAACACAACGTTTTATGGCGATTATAACAATATTACTCTTTTATAATTTTTTTTTTTTGATTTTGCGTTTATATTAGAATTAAAGTAAAATCTATCATTGCCTTAACCCACAACACCTAAACATAATTATGAATCTATGATTATGTGACTTGTTGCATTAATATAAAAAGTTACTTATAATACGGTGATATTGGGTGAAAAATAGTCAAATGGATGGTTTTACCATATAAATAAACGACGTCATTGTTAAATTTGGCATAGTGTTAGAAAATTCCCATTTAAATTATCTTTTGTTTGGTTATCTAAAGTCACAATTATTCTTAAATATTATTATCAACATTGTTCAATTTAAATACAAATAAAGACAATGTTAATTTTTTAGGTTAAATAAGTGATTTATCAATTCTTTTTGATGTTTGCACTTTTTTTACTCCGCGTTATTCTCAGATTCAGCTAGGTTTTTAACGAAATACGTTCGAAAATAAAAAAACTAATATAAGTACTTAGGAATTAGTGCAAAAACTGGGCACATGAAAATTGTTTAGATAATAATTATTTTTGTTATGTTCGTAAGGCCAAAAAACGATTAGGCCACCAATGAGAACTAGTTCGGGGCTACCCGCCACCTTTTGTATTGCCAAAAAATAAGACCAAATTAGATTGGACATATTTCCCCAAAAAAACAAATATATGGTTACAAATTTTTAATTAGTATAAACTTAAAAGTCCCTACTTTCATTTTAAATCAAAAACAAAAATAAATTTATCTATTTTTAATTGTTATTTGTCATTCTTTCAAGTGTCCGGGGCTACCCTATTTTCCCCTACAGTCTTTTTATAAAAATAACAAAAAACACGTATTTTTAAAATAGTTCTCATATTTTCCTCTTAATTATATCTAACTTCAGAATTATTAGATGAGTACAATATTTCTTAGTTTAATAAAACTTTGTTATGTGAAGGTTTCCTGTATTTTATATTATTTAAAATATTTTGTAGTTTTATGCATTGTTTATAGCGAATAATTTCATATACATCGATAAGTGCTAATTTTAGCTTACTGGTATTACATGTATTTTTAAAAAAGATTAAATATTCATTGTTTTGTAAAAAAATGTAGATGTTCTTAAATGAATGGTTTCTTTCTAAATCTTAACAGACGAGATAGCTACCTTGTATAAAAAAATTGTTTATTTTTATCAGTTAATTTTGTAATTATAAACTTACACCTAGGAAAGTTAAATTGTCTCAATTAAAATATTTATGATTTACTAAATATAAATGTACGTGAAATGATAAAACAGATAAATTACTATCAAAAAGTCAAGACCTTTTTATAGATGATATTATAAATCTTATTTTAATACGAAAATGTATCTTCTTAATGCGTGTATAGCTCTGTGCTTTGCTACTCTAGCACAAGGAAAAGCCGATGATTGTAAGTTTTTTGTTCTATTAACAATTTGTGTTCTATTTTTTTATATCCAGATTATTATTGGCGCGACTATATTGGTATAATTCCTGACGACGCTTTTCATGCTGGGCATAACACTTACATCGCACAAATAGCGCATAACAATGCTCTCATTCCAGCCCATTTGGACGGAACCACTAGAATTGCAGAATATCCGTTTCTAGGCGAACGGTATACAACGAACAAAAACTTTAAAGTACGTACATACTTAATCTGTTACAATCGTATGGTTTTATAATACGTAAATTTTCAATATTTAGGTGTTTTGTACAAAAAATTCAAATAGCTTCAAATGGCTTAGCACTAATAACGATCTCTTAAGGTTCTTAATAACTGATGAACTCTTTGTAAGAGGTGGCTATGATGATGACTACCCGTTGCTTGTTGGAAAATTAAATGGGCGAGTTGGAAAAATTACTATTCGTGATTGGTACCCAGGTTTAGGTTACACTTCCCATGAATCGGCCAAAAGAAGTACATCTTTTGAAGTGCTAGCAATAAGGCATTGCACAGGTTGTTAGTAAATGGAAAACACTTACACTCTTTTTGCTTTGATATAGATTTTTAGATCATCATAAATAAATATTAAACGTGATTTATAGGAGAACCTGTTGTACCTCGGCCCATTTTTCACTTGTAATTTTTTTTAAATTGTATATGTAACAATTTGTTGATAAAATAAATTGCATCGTACAGGGGCACTAATAACCCAAGCAGCACCAAAAATAGCGGCAACTGAAACGGAAACCTTACATGAGAGACTATTACGTAACCGTCACTAAATCTACGACTTTTATGTATAAATAACTTAATAGGAATAATTTCAAGTCGCTGCACGTAGCCGTTACCAACATATACCTGTACGACGTCCTTGAGGCTTTTGAAACTTACCGGTAGCAAATAGTAGTAACGGTAACTAGCTTATATTACCAAAAAGCGACTTAAAAGTTCCAACCTTTTTATTACAAAATGTGCCCTTAAGCGATGTTGTCAGATAAATTTTATGTTATCAAATTTATTTAAAAAGATTTTTAAAATAACAAAATTTATTTCTTCAAAACATTAAAATGATCGTTAAATAAATATCATATTAATTTTACAGCAATATTTGAACATGTTTCTATTTTTGAGGTTATACTTAATTTGACGTTCTAATAAGTGGAAATAATGCTTATTGCCACTTATTTAAGAACATTAACGCGGGGGAAGCCGCGGGTAAGTCCCTTGTATTAAATAAAATATAATTATATTATTTTAAAACTTACCTTTTATAATATAATAGCAATAATAAAAAATGCTCTGAGTATAACACAGAGTATAGTGTAAATTACAGTTTTTAAAATTGTTTATTGGTACTACACTTTTTAACAAGAAGCGGTAAAATAATTATTAAATTAAAAATTTTAAAATAATTAAAACCTTAATTAGTTACCTTTAAAACTGAAATAAGAAAATAAAATAGTTAAAAAATGGGCTCTAAGTAAATTATATCACCCCATATAATATTGAATTGAAATTAAACTAGTTGAAATTAAACGAAATTTGTTTGCTTTGTACTTTAAATATATGTTTCTTGCAATGCAACCCCGTAATTTCAACAAAAACATTTTTACAGTTATATTGGTAGCAGTGTTTTATTTGCACAATAAAGCCTACGTTTTTGTTAACACGCCATTTTTCGATGACGCCATTATTGCAAAATATGAACCTCACATCAGAATAACAAAAAAAAAAATAATTTAACATCATTTTTGCATCAAATATAGTAAATTAATGCATAAAAATTTGTTTTAAATAGCAAAGAATAATAAAAAAACCGTTTACATCTACGCCGGTGTCAGATTATTAAATAACAAATGACTTAAATAAAATATTTTAATAAAAATAAAACAAATTTTAATGGCGCATGGTCCAATTTCAAGTTACCATTGATATGTTTCTCAATAAACTTGCATTTGTTTTAATTTTTTTATTCTAACAATCGAAAAATGGTGCAAGTTTATGTTACCCTTATAGTATAAATATAATATACTAGCTGGCCCGCCCGCTTAGCCTGGGTTTTCTGTTAAAAAAAATATTTTTATTAAAATAAAATATCCTATATTACTGAGCGATTCGTTTGCGTAAGAAAATGAAATTTTGAAAAAGGCAAAGCACCGAGAGTTTTTCAAAAAATTCTTAAAAACATGCTCTTTTCGATAATTTTGGCCTGCAAAACTAAAAGAGTTAAACGGTTACATTTGCACACAAAAAAAGCGGGTTTTTACGATTTTGTAATAATTTTAAAAGCTATCTTTTGTACGATTCATTGTTCTCAAGCCTTATGTTATAATTACGTACATTTACAGTAATCAAAAATAAGCCACTAATCAAACAAATAACACTGTAGCAAGCTACAACAATTTTCTGCAATGTTCACAAAATAATTCATCGAAAAAATAAATTGTACTAAAAGCACTAACATAAAATAATAAGATCTTGTAATGTCGAAATTAGGGGTTTTGGGTGAAGCCAATATTTACAACGTAGGATTCGTTACGGATTTTAAAGGTGTCATGAGTTTTACAACCAACATCTGTTCATGGGAACCACCTTAAGAGATAAAGCATTAGTCGCAATAAACAATAATTACAATACAACGAATTTAAAATCCAAAACTTAACATTTAATTTTAATTTTAATAGTAAATATTTTCGGAATAAAAAGCATGCTATTCTTTGAAATGTCCTCTACCTGTCAATTTAAGTCCCGTCAAAATCGGTTCAGCCGTTTCCGAGATATACGGACGGACAAACTGACAGACATACAGACAGACAAAAATTTTAAAAACGCGTGTTTAGGCTTTAGTAACATTCAAATTACTATATGAGCTTAAGAAAAAGTTTTTATTTTGAAATCACAGACAGACACTTCAATTTTATTTATATGTATAGATGTATAGATATATAGATTTAGAAAAATAGTAAATATTCCATCTTGTTTCTTAGTTACCTAAATAGCCAAGGATCATAAAAATAAGTATGTTTTACAAAAGAAATTGCAAGACAGACAAAGCAGGTAACCCTGAGTAAATCGAGCAGGTAGTATAGTTCCGCGGTAAGTCGTAGTGACCACCATGTGACGTTTTTGCTACTCAAAAAATGTTCCTTATTTTGGTAGCGGGCACGTAATAAGAACGTATCTATAACGTGCCCGCCTCTAGTTGCGTCAACTTTGCGATTCCCTCTAATAGTCGCCGCTACGTTTCGGGGAGTAATTGTGCTAGTTGGGTCCGCTTTGATCACGAATTAATAATTTTTCTAAAAGTTTTTGCTTAAAAAGAATTAAACAGTTGTAGCGCACTCTGAATTTTGTTTTAGGTTTTCGGTTATTTTTCAATTTTTTGCAAAAAAATTGACATTTGTTTTTATATTCTAAATTATATCAACCAATCAATGATACAACCATACCTCAGTAACCGTTTAATGTTTTGACTAATTTGGGTCTTTTACGTGTACAACTCACTATCATTCAACCTTTCTATAATAATTGCGGATAAAGGTTTTGTAACACATAAGTAAGAACAATATACACCAACCACCTGAAATAGTTGCAGACACACTGGCATCGAGCTTCTTATCAAACGAAATTCTGCATGTTTTTTCAAAAATTTACTTTTGTGGTAATAGTTTCGATCGTCCGTATATTGTTTTATTTCTAAAAATAAGAAAGTTTGTAAAAAAGAGTAGTGGCTAAATTCCACAGACGATTAGTCGTTATAAAAAGTATTTCGACGAATAGAAGCAATTTGTTGTATAATAAAGCTCCCTAACGTCAAGATTTTTCAGCAAGAATAACTTTCCGAAACTTTTATTATCCTGCTTCTTTTTGCGAGGACGAATAAAAAATCCTCGACATCGTCTGCGAAGCAATCGATTTCATCACAGCTGTTGGATACGTTTAGATTAATAACTTTTAACGAGGATTTGACATAAATCGAGTTTGAAACACCTTCCGAAAACTCTATCAATATTCAGAAAATACGGCTCTGGCAAATTGGACGCCATTTTAATAATCTTAAACCTTAAAATCTTTCCTTTTTAGAGTAAAGAGAAACGTATGAAACGCGTCTTAAGCACCTAAAAATAAATGTCGTGTAAAAGTTAAGATAAAAGAGCCGATTCGCAGCCCTCCAAATATGAAAAAAGAACGAAAGGAATTCCTGAAGGAGTTCAACTTTTTAATTTCAACATAGCCGAGTAATTTTTTATGGTCAATTTAGTCTGGTTTTATTTTTTGTGCGTCTCCTTTCTATTTTAGTAGTTTTGTATTCATTAAAAGTTTATATGTTGTGGTTTTTCCGTTCTGTGGAAAACTTTCACGTTTCCATGGGGACGCTCGAGGATTTTCTTACTTTGGAATAATTCCAGGCTTACTCATTCATGTATAATGCACCTACTATAACACCGAGATAAATATTAAATCAAATTGAGAAACTTTGTCATAGAGCTAAATAATTTAAAAAATTTTAAAAAATAATAATTGGGTTTCCTATTAATTATATAAAATGCGTTTAGATGTTATGAAAAAGCACATTCAAACGAGAAGTGGCACATTTTCAACCGAAGGAAGCAATAAAATGTGTCATTTTAAACTTGAATATGCTCATTCGGGTTTAAGCTTGAATAGCAATAATTCAATTATTTTCGAAAAAAAAAAATTATAGTTTAAGGAGCATCTCTATTTTATCAACTGACATAGCCAGTGTAGTAGCCTTCACAGAACACACCATATCAAATCAAATGCAAGATTTGTTCTCCTTCGTCTTCTTTGACTTTTAGTTACATATGTTCTGGACCTATACCTTTGATATCATTGTCATCCGTTGTTTTGAGATGTCGCCTGCCACCCTTAACGAAACAATAGTAACTATTCAAACTTGAAAATTACTTTTAATTGCAGCTATCTTTATCAACAGTTAATGAAACTAACACTTATTTATGAACCAAAGTGAATTTCGTGAAGATGGGGTGTGTGGAGAAAATAACGAAACTCTATTTTTTTAAAGTTTATTATTAATTTTCCAGAGTACTAATCATGCTACTCTTTAAAATATTCCCCTCCTTTATTCACATATTTTTCCCAGCGGTGATTCCATTTTGCGAATCAGCCTTGTATAGCTTTATTTGCCTTAATGTCATCAACACCCAAAAAACGAGGTCATTTGGGCACTAATTCAGACCTTGGAAATTAAAAAAATTGCAAGGAACCAGGTCTAGCGAGTAAGGAGTCTGCAGGAAGACAATCATCTGATTTTGGCGAAAAACTGAGGAATTGACAAAGCTGAGTTTGCTAGCGCATTATTTAGTGTAAGAATAGTGAGATGTCCCGCCACAACTATCTATTTGAGAATGTTTTTTAAAAGTTGAAACGCTACTGTGAAAGTTTTTCCCAGTTTCACGCAAAATTTTAAGTTGATTTGTTGTTTTAGAAAATCGCACCAACATTTACAATTAAACACATTGCACTCACAATCAGATGACAATATCACGAAAACTAAACGATATATCAACAATTCAAAAACATGTGGTTACAATGCAGGTTATGTGCAAGGCAGTGTCACTAACCGCATAGCACTAAATATAACGGTTGGGGCGTAATTCAAAATGTTTGGTTATTTTTTGAACAGACCTCGTATAATTAATGACACAACATTTTAACATTAAGATTTCCGATTCAGATCTAAACAAGGAATGTTGCTGCGTGTGGCGATTACGCCAATTTATACACACCTTGTATAAAAGGAAAACTAAGAAATATTTTGAATTGTCTTTTGATGTAGAAGACCTTACAACTTGAAGAACAGATGGATAATTATCGATAAAGTTTGTAATTGCAGGACAAATAGAGAACTTTGTAACCAGGTTACTGATTTATACTTCGATTCATCTTATTTACTTTTTACAAAACTGTTCTATCTTTATTGACAAGAAGTGACAAAAAACCCGCACCTGGGCGTCATGTTTAGAGCCACTATTCAAAGAGCGTACATTAAATTAAATGAGTTTGTCAATTAGGGTTTTTTTTTAAACAAGAATATTATGTTAAATGTTGTTTTGTGTCTAAAGAATAAAAAGAAACATGCTGAAAGCAAATATTTTTTTTTTTGTAAATATGTATAAAACAATAAAGTTTTAGATTTATTTTTAAATATATTTTTTGGCGCTCGAAAAGCAATCCAAAGCTCATAACAAAAAGTATTAGGAAATATAAAATGTGACAACTAACTATAAGAGTAGAAAATAAGAAGAAGCAGCCTAAAAAAAAAGGTAGCACGTAAATGGAATATTAAATAAACGAATCTGCAGAAGAAAACAAACATTTATCAGGCGAGGGTGTTTGTTTTTTACATAAAGTATAATTCCAAGCTCGTAGCTATGGAAAATAAGCTCTTTTTTATTACATACGTTCCCGGAATCCTAAGACTTAACATTATTCTTGCATTTTCGTCCCGGGGAACATCCCATTAAGTATTTGCATAAACTCCAAAAATTTCTTGTGAGTAATCTTAAAATCATAGCACTCATTTCTTAATTAATCAATACATTCGGTTTCTTCATCACATAAAAAACAACATTATATATTATTGGAATAAAAAACGCTTTTAAATGATTGGATCTTGATTTACTGTAAAAAGAGAAAATAACCTAAACCATTTGATAATAATTTTTGTAAACTTCAACATTAAGCAGTTCTATTTATATTTTTAAACGACAAAATGTGTATTAAAGAATTTTATCATTTTATTTTTCTTTTTCTAAAAAAGAATTAAGTATTTTCAAACTCCTTATAAAACTTCTAGTTATATATTTTTTCCTTTTTCTTTGATAATAGAAAGCTAAAGTTTAGAGTTAGTAAATAAACTACAGTTAATCAGACTTTAAAGGGCACTAGACTTCTAATTTAGACGTGAACAAAGATTAAACGTCTAAAAAACCCAGGAGTTCTTTTTATAAAAGTCAGCATTAAAGTTTTAACGAGGGCAGAATGTATTTCAAAAGGTTTAGTAACAAAAAACAAGTTGTAGTTATTTTCACTCAAAATTTTTGCATAAAAAGGCATAAGTTTCCATTTTTCAGAAAGCAGTTAAGAGAGAATAGAAGCAAAAACGTTCATAAGAAAAACAACGTTAATTTCGTACATTTCCGCCCCAATTATAAAGATGATTGAAAAAAGCAATCACACGCAGAATTATGAATTAATTTTTTTAAGGACGTGACAAAGTCCTTTTGTAAATTAATTTTTTTTAATAGATTTTTTGTATGGTGCGCTTACTGGATATAGAACGATTTCCAGAATTATAACTCGACACATGACTGTAAAATTGCCATACAATTAATTTGAAAAAAAAATATTTTAAATAAAAACCAGGTAGACAGACTGGTATTTAAAGCTTTCATATTTAATGAACATTAATCTCTTATTTGAAAATTAATATCATTCTAACTCTTTTTAGATTGAGAAAAAGGAATGAGGCATCAATATCAGAAAAAGGAATATGACCCTGAAATCACATAATCAAGTGTTTGATTAACTTTATTTAACTTAAAAGTGAAAATAATAAAAAAAAATTTTTTGCCAAAATTTAAAAATTCATATTTTCGAAAAAACAAAAATACCTTTCCTAAAATATCAGAATTTCTTAAGATATGTAAGAGCCATAATATAAAAAAATTTAAGCTCAAAATTTAATGTTGATAGTCAATTTTTACAATTTTGAAATTTTATAAATTTGACATTATCAAATTTTTTTTGAATTTTATTTTTTCATAGCCCCAAGTATCTCTTTTAAAACAAATTAATGTCTTTTTTTGTAGCTATAATAGTTTCCAAGATATTCCCAAAATAAACTTGAAAAACAAGAAATATAGTAAAATTTTAAAATTTTGCATAAATTTTGAAAAAAAAATTTAATTTTTTTTTTTTTGGTAGAACTTCGTCTTATTACTTATTTACTGATACCTCAAAATATCGAAAAAATTGAAGGGCATATAATTATTTGTTGATGGATGCTGTATCTTAACGTCATTTTTTTGGTATTCGAAAAACCTTATATTATTTAAATTAAAAATAAACTACAACAGAAAGGGCGGTGATTAGAAACCAAGTGGAAGTTGGACTGACGATTATAACCGAAATTTATGAAGGAGAACGAACCAGTAAAATAGAAACCGAACGGATTAATTTTGGATCGATTACGCCTAGAATTGTTACCTATGTATCGGTTTGAAATAATTAATGGTTTTGGCCTCAAAGGCTTTAATATTGACATGTGTTATTAAGTTATAACCGTACTAATCTAATTAATAAGACTCCAAACTAACTTATTATGCGATTACGGCTTTGAGAACTTGTCGAAATGATGTTAGTATTAAGCTTTATAATCATTTCGCTTAGCTGAGCTTAAGGACTATATTAAATTATATTTTTTAAATTAGGTGCGTTAATGTTAGTAAAAACTCTTGGATATTGATTAAATCCATAGAAAAATTTACAAATCTCTTGCATCCTAAGCAAATATAATAATTTGATTGATAACATCCCAATGATAATTAAAATTTAATTTTCTTCGCACATACCATAAATCACAAAAGTAATATTTTAAGAACAAGGTTTTTTGATCACACGTGGCGCTTACTATTGAATATGTTTTTTCTTTTTATTTGTTGACCTATTGAAGTAACAATAAGGTAAACGTTAAAACTAAAATTACAGAAAATAGTTTACAGCGTATAATTACAAACTATGTATAAATGGGGTAAACCGTTCAGTGAATGACCGCTCTGTTGCATAGAGCGATATTTTGATGTAAAAAAATAGCAAAGAAATTAATAAACCCAAAACAACTGTTACAGTGGAAATGAGATATTATTTTTGTATATGAATTAATGCAAACATTATCGTAATTTGGTCCTAAACTTTGTAAAATTAACTATAAATGGTATCAAATGAAGCTCCAGTAATTGAAAACTTTTGTCTAAAGAATGACCGGGTTTGGCCTAGTGAATGACTGATTAATTGATGCGACTAATAAAAACGAATAATTTATATTTTGTAAAATTTATTTTAAACAGTAGGCTTAGATGTACCGTCGTGTTGTTTTTTAATATAAGTTTACTTTGAAATTCTATAGATTACAGGTTTTGTTGACTTTTAGAAGGTTACGTCTAACCTTTTTAATTGCGTCCTTCAGAGCTTCAACACTGCAAACTGCAATATAAATCTACTTATTCTAGCTATATATTTTAAAATTTTTTTTTTCTTACATTTAAATAAAAATGGAGACATACAAGTTTTCATAAATAAATATATCATAACTATAATTTTTTTTTTAATTAATATAAACAATATTTTTCATAACGGTCATTCACTGGTAGATGGTCATAGACTAAATGGTTTACCTTACATAAATTAAGAGTTTTCAAGATCTATCAGTTTTCGATCTATCGCTTTAGGAATATATGTTCTAATCTATTGTCAACAAAACTTTATAGTAATTGGTCATAGTTTAAAAGAAATTACCAACAAAGACATAGGTATTTCATATACAATATAATTGCTTATTGTATTTCCCCAAATAAAAAAATCGTTCAAAATTACTTATTTAAGATTGAAAGTTTAAGATAGGTATCGAAAATAATAGATGAAAATCGATTTTGATATTCGAGTCTTCTCATTTTAATGCTGTAGTTAATATCCAAATAAATACGATAGAATAAATAAAGTTGTTAGACACACGGTTCTACAAAACATACAAAAAAAGTAACTTATTTAAAGCAAAGTAAAATTAATTAAGGTAAAAGGTTTACCTGTTTTCCTGACATTTAGGCTTGTTGTTTAATCGACGATTTATTTTCTAACCGGAAACCATTTCCATTTATCACTTCCTATTGTTTTATCTGCAACAAAATAGATTAAACGATTAGTATATTTGATCTTGTTATTGTTTTAAATGTAATTAATTATTTCTATACTATATAGATTGCAAAATCGTAATTTTATAAATTTTATTCAGTCCCATGTTTTACCATATAGAAGCAATAAAATCCGCATTCATTCGAAATTAAATAGTATTGGTCACATTATTTTAAAGTCACTTTTATCCAAAGAAGAGAAAAAATATATTTCCACTTTATATCTGTCTAAATTTTCTTTCAATTCTTATCTATCAAAATATTTACATTTGAATAAATTTCGGGGAGCGAATCAAAGAGATCGAAATTTCGTAAAATGCCTTCGTCGATTTTATTTATCGCTTCACTCCTTCGGGAATCTTAAGAGGGGTAGCAAGTGCATGAGAAACCATATGGATAATAAAATTTGAAACATGCAAATCTATTCGAATATCTGAAAGGATAAAAAATAATGTAACTTATTTTTAAAATAGGACTTATTCTTTAGATGTACCAGGTTTTATATTTACACTATAACGTTTTGTTATTTGGTTAGAAGAAGTTTAACAATTGGAAGTATATATTTTGTGAATTTACTTATTTTATGTCCTCATCAGGCCACATTATTTCAGTTATTATCTATTTTTTTGGTTAGAGCACTGCTCTGACATTACCGTCCTACAGAGGCGGATTTATGAATTTGCCGCCCCTAGGCTGGAAATATTTTGCCGCCCCTCATCTACAATAATTTTTGCTTTTTATTTCTACTGGTAGTAGATACTCTCTAAAACTCAAATAGTGAAAAACTCACTTTTTGATATACTGACTTCAAAATTCTCTCCCAAAATAGTAAATTCATATAGAATTTACTGTCAGAATAGGGATTACTCTATTTATGAACATGGTTGCTTGTGTGCATCGTGGTAATTACTTTCGATAACATAAATAACATTATAATTTATCAGGTAAGTTAATAATAATGTGTTAATCATTTTTGTATAGATTGACATTAAATAATTATTTATATATTTACAATTTCAAAATACTGAATCACAATAAGTCAAAATATAACTGAGTGAATTAAGGTTGTATTTCTCACAATGTTAATTTTACTTTTTCACTGATTCGATAAGTTAATATTCACTAATTGACATTGGTATACTTTTAACTATTTTAAATAGTAAATATTCACTGCCAAATAGTGACTTTTCACTCGTTCATATTTAGAGAGTAAACAATATTTAATATACCTACCCACAAACTAAAATGAATTAATCTTTATATTTCTTGTTTTATAATTCCAAATTTTTTTTAATGTAAATTATTTAGTATTAATCTTGCATAAAGCTCTGTAATGCACATTCGGGCTCAAAGTCGAACATACCACGCATTTCTTAAATTTTTCTATAGTACCGATTTTCTTACTTACAAATTTTTGAAAACTTATTAATGGTTATGCAGCCCTACGCACAATAAAGTTTTGAGAGCGTCACTGCTTTAGTAGTAATATCAAAGAAATATTTTAAAATAGTTGCTGAAGATTAATTCATTCCAAAACCAATGGATATGAAAGATATCCAACCAGTTTGCAATATAATTTAAGGCGCTCTATTTAAATTAAATTGTTCGCCAGGATTTAATTTATTGTAAATTTTTTTTACACTAAAAATACAAAATAATAAAAATTTGTAATAAAAGGTCAGTGAAGCATAAAACCAGATTAATTACCAGATAATCTGTTTTCAGAGAAACCGTATTCAGTTGTGGTGATTAATTAAACCGACCCCCAAAAACAAGGCGCGCAAATTCTAAAGATCTAACTCGCAGCTATCTTTAAAACAATAATTGTTTAATAATTAATGATGCAAAGGAAAATCTACGGAAGTCCTCTTCATTTTTTGCGGCGCTTTCCTTTTTAACAAACCTCTAATTCATCACTAATTAACTTGAAGCATTTTAAGAATAAACATCAAAAAGAATGTAAGCTCGCGCTTTCAAAGCTTTTAAATTAATTTTTTTTTAAGTTGGCTTCTGGTAATTTTTTTTAAAGGCTAGAAAACAAAAAAATTAATTACTTACCAAAAATAATTAAAGAAAAGTAAAGTACTGAGAGAGAAAGAAAAAAAGAAAAATAGTATCGTTTTAGTTGCTATCGTTTTTCACTTGTGTTTTACGTTTAATTTTTTTTCCACAATGACACACAGAACTTTAGCGGACAGAATGATTAATAGGAGTCTTTCTTAAACATCCCCGAAGAACATAAATCGAAAACCCTTTATACAAGCACCTGAAAGTTGTTGAGGGATTTTAACTGAAACTTTACTTGAACTTAATTAAAACTCGATTTTTCGCTTAATTAAGATTTGTGCAATTTTATTTATGTCTCGGCAGGATTAAAAGTTGTCAATGTGTCACTGTCGACTTTAAGACCTTCGAAATTAAATATTTCGCAAAGTTTTTCAACATTTATTTTAATTGAATTTAATATAAAATATTTGAATAAAACAGTGTTTTTATTTTTGGGCGAAGTACTTATGTATTTTTTTATTCAAATTTAATATACTTTTTGTCAAGCGTGGAATACATTAGTGGTTCTTAAACTTGTAATGCTTTTGCAAATTCAAAAATCTTCAACGAACCCCACCAACAAAAAATTGAATATTAAAATATAAAAGTTAAAACGGAGTAATTATCAATTTTTTCGACGATCTCTTTGTTGGCCGAATCTCTACTTTAATAAGCGCTAGGGTACAGAAAACTAGCACATTTTCTTCCTCCAAAAATTGAAGGACTCTACGTTTTATATCATAAATCAACATAATGTTATTTTTAAAAGCAATTTCTTGTCTCGTGTTAGAACTACTGTTTTTATTAAGTCGATTCAACAATTTTTATTAAATGTTTTAATGTTCAATATGTCTTCGTATATAAACGTATATTTTTATTTCATCTCTCTTAAAGTTGATTGTTTTGAGATAAAATAATTTTCCTTGTCAGACTCTGCGCGTCTTCGGATTTAGCTTAAACTAAAATTTATTACCTTCATAAGGGGTAAATCATTATTAACGTAATTATAAGAATTATCTGATTAGTTTTTCCACTGTAATATTTAAATTCATTAACCCAAATCTTAATCAAAGAATTGTTGTTTTTTTCCAAAAGGTATTGAATTAGATATTTTTAAGTTTTGTAATGTTAAAACCAATTTTAATCAATTCTAAAAAGTATAAGACGTTGTTATACTTAGATATTGGAAGAATTGTATGTAGTGTGTTCGTCAAAAGAGAATGGACACGCGAATTTAACAAGGAAAGTTAAAGCTCCGAAAGTTAGAGGACCAATCTTACATGCTGCTTTTAGTTATATATTTAAAGTAAACACAATTTGGTCGTTGCTCGATGAACTCAGCCGGCTAGCCCGGCAACCTTGGGATGGTTTACCGATGTTTGAATCCCAATAGAGTCGTTTTTTTTCTAAATTTTTTTGATTATAAATTTTGTGAACAAGTAAAAGTAGGGGAAGTTAACCGGTTGTGGGCATTGTCCAGTTGTGGGCACCCCCGAATAACTTTTGATCATGAGCAGATACAGGTGTTTTCACGATCGTCATTTGTTCGCAATGTCAGCACTATGTTTCATTGCTAATATAATGCCAACAAACGCATATGCGTAGTAGCTGCGCGTTATTCTATGTTTTCAGCTCTAAAAATGTACCGCGATGTAATCGTTTATTGTGTTTAAAGTGCGATAAATAAAAGTAACTTATTGCAAAAGGTCGGTCTAATGTAAATATATGCAGGAAATTAAATATATTTTATAATTTTAATTTCGATTCAATCAAAATCTTTGCGAAATAAATTTGCCAGTCATTTGTCGACAGCTATGAATTTTCCAGTTGTGGGCACCTACATTTTACTAGTTGTGGACACTTAAGTTTTTGCCATTTAAACCTTGTATTTCGCTGACAATTTGTCGTATATTGTTGTTCATGTTACAATAACCCCTTTGCGGAGTCTAGGGGTGTAGCCGCGTACTGATTTTGAGGGGGGCGAGCAAAAACTTCGCTCGATTATCATGTACGACAAAAATGTAAAGATATCAAAACTTTTTCACAATAATTAAAAAAAAAATTTAACATTTTTGGTTTTGGATTTCAAACAGACTTCTTTTCACAATTCGACTATTGAAAATCAGATTTTCGATTGTCGAGCATCTTTGACAGACCAATTCATATGACTTGAAAATTGTAAATAATATATTTAGGAAATTTTTGCGGATTTTTTAGTGCATTTTTAGCCATGTCGATTTCAAAAATCAATTTTGATGCATACATTGGAGCCATTTGACGATGATCCCGTAAAGTCCACTGCGAAAGTCTATTTAAAATTTTATTTTCATCTATTTTCATAACTGAAGGCTTTGAATATGAATAACTTGTGTTTTTCTCTATATATTGGCGTTTTACTCCATATTTTCCCCTTTTGAGAAGATTTTCCTGATGTGCCCACAACCGGTTAAAAAAAATTGCATGATGAAAAATGACTACTTTATGAAAAGTTAAAAATGTTTTTTTTTTAAATTGATATAAAATTAATTCCTTTGCCAGTAGTTAGCTAAGGTCTCTAGGTTCACGATATTATGCTCATTCTGCATAAATATTGAGTTGGTCAAAAGTTATGGCCTAAATAGCTAACTGTGCCCACAACCGGTTAACTTCCTCTACAATATTATTTTATTAAAAATACAATTGAATCTTAAGAAACGGTTAGTATAATGGCCATATTAAGAATAAAATATTATAATTTTCAAATTATAATACAATATTTTATTGCCATAAATTGGACATTCATTTAATGTAAGATTGGTCTTCTAACTTTTAGAGCTTCAACTTCACATGTTAAATTCGCATGTTCATTCTCTTTTCACGAGCGCTGTACATAAAACTAAAGATTAAAATAGTTAAAAAAACATGAAACGATAAATGTCCTATAAATAACGTCAACTTTAATTCCATAATAAAAATTATTATAATAATGTTATGGATTTTTAAAATTTTACTTTGTAGATAATTAATTGGAATTATTTGATATTGCAGCACTGCATTAGACTACTTCTCGCTCTTGTTCAACAAAATTTGAATCTTATTTTTATAGGACATGGTAAACAATGAGGTTCCAGTATTATCCTGGATGCCGACCAAAAATTAAAGCCATTTTTTACTGGAAAATAAAATTAGAACACAATGATTATAATTTAGATGTAAATAACTGCACTACTGAATGTTACCCCAAACAATAAATTTACCAATTTTTATGCTAAAAAGCTGTAAAAGTACTATCTAAAACAGTTGTAATCCGTGAATCAGAAACGATATCCAGAATTTTTTTAATCTTTATAAAGTTTTACATAAAATACCAAAATGATACTTAAATCTAGTTTATAGTTCCGTATTTCATTAAATAGATTCTAGTTTTGGTTAAGATTAGAAATTTATTGTAATGTAGATACTACATTAGATGTTTTTCTATTATAGTGTATTGATTATTGTCAATTGCAGGGCAAAGCGAAATGTGGCGTTCGCGCTTGAAATGCCAATTTCTCATTGAAAAAGTTTTGCCCAAATTCATACATTCTCTGGCCATTCTGTTGCATACCTACTGTGGTTTTTAAGCTATTAACATTGTCAACTATATTTTATACAATTTAAAAAAAACTTTGAAAGATTTAGAGCTACATTAATTTTGAAGTGTTGGAAAAAAATTCATTTGAAAGAAACAGGTTCGAAAGCTCTGGCAAATTCAACTTGCAAGTTTGAAAAATACGGCAGATTAAAATTAGAAGACGGAAGGAAACAAAGAATCCATCAACATCTTTACAAAAGTGAATTAAAGTAACCCTTGATGGTTGAATATTTTTCACGGAACCACCCCAGTCTTACATTTGCGAGATGGCAATAATTTTCCAAGCAAAACGCTTAATACTTTCTAGCATTAACTGCGCCATTTTATTTTTTTGCGTCCCACCTAAAAATTGCTATCGTTTTAGCAAACGCGACGCCATAATAATTCGGAAGGGTAGCAAACATCGTCCCTTAACGACTTAATGCTTTATGGAATCAACGAAACGCTTTATTACTGCACCAAAACTGAATTACTGCCATTACGAAACCAAAACAATTCCAAATTCCTAACGGAATGTAACATTTATACGTTTTCCAAGATCAAATGGGTTTTAATTAATTACTTTTGAACCGCCGAAAGTTTTTTAGAATAATTATATTAGATGCAAATGTTCCAACACGGTATGTTGGGAATTGATTTTAAATAGTTTGTTTGTTGATATGGGTTTTTGGAACGAGTTAAATGTATTTCAAAATCAAATTTGCATAAAAAGCTCGATAGAGGACCGCTTTTCCTAAAATATAACTTAGGTATGTTAGTTTCAAAAGCAATTTTGTGCCGCCATAAAACTTCTCATAAAATAGAGCAATTTCGGGTGGTTGATATTGTAAGATTAAGCTTTACCAACGGAATAACATTTGTGCTCTTTTTTAAAGCTATAAATTTCATATATTAAGTTTGGAATATTGCTTAGGCATTTTCTGACGTCTTTTTTATGTCTTTCTGTGAGTTTCAGAAGTGATATCTGCAGCGCAGAGTTAGTAAAGTTAAGTATTTCGAGTTATTAATGCCTTATTTTTTTCAATTTAAAGCTTGATGTTTATTTAACACATTTTTGTTTATTCAAAATTTTAATGTTTCGTTTGTGTGCATTTTTCAAATTTTCTTTACGGAAAACTAAGCCATAAATCGCATTATCCATGAGATGGTACCGTTTACATCGCTACCTCTGATCGGATATTTCCGCATTTTCCAGGAATTCTGTCAAGCATTGGAAAATAACCCTCATATATCTGAAATTTAATAGTTTATTGATCTTTTGCGTTCAAAATCTTGTATATATACATAAGGGTGGCTTTCTACTCTTAATTTCACTTTACTGCTTCTAAATCTTAAATATAGTTTTTCTAATTTTTGTTCAGATTGATGCTACTAAATTAAAATTTAAAGATTCCGTTCAATTCTATTGAATAATAAAGTCCATTCCGAAAGTAGACTAACTTAAGTCAATCCATAATTTATTTTTAATGTTCAACAGCTTTACCGTATAAAATGTCAAAGCGTAGGTGTTTAAAAAATGTATTCACCTGTATTTTAATTTGACATTTTCTAAGTATGATAGAGCCGTAACCAAAATTAGAAAAAAAACGAGAAATGCAGAGATACTTTTAAAGGCAGAATGCGAAGTGGTTTTTAAAAATAAAAATAACAAAACGGAAATGAAAATAAAGCACTCGGTGATTAGTCGATGTAAATTAAACGATATAAAAATGAAAATGAAAGATGTCCCTTCGGTATATCCATCAACACATTGCTCCAAAATTGCAATTTGCATTTTGCTTTTTGTTACTCTTTTCAAATTAAAATTTTTATTGAAATTATTTTCGATTTAATCGTGTTATCGTGCGTTATCCTGTACAATAATAGTACTTAGGAAATTTGTTATTATTTAATGAAGGATTTTCTAGATTTTTTCGAATTTATATTTGATAAAAAAAAATAAGAAGTTTGGCTTTAAAGTCAAGAGCTTCGGAAAAATGTCTGGGGTATTATTTGAAGATATAAAATGTAGAAAAGAGGGGGTAATAGAGCAAAAATCTCGGAAATTCTACGAACCAAAAAGCGAAAATTGATAAAGTTGGATGCTCGGGGAGACATTTGTTCGAAAGTAAATAAGAAAGCGAAAAGTAAAAAGGGCTCCCTTGTTGATTTTCAGCCGAATTGAAAGAATTGCCAAACTACAGTTGCTTCTTGTCAACACTCCATCAAGTTTTGTGTGGTTTCTTTTTTATTCCCTTTTTCTGGTGCTTTCCACGTTCCCCTTCTTCCGCAGAGCTGTACTTACCCTAAAATTCCCACGTGCTCAATCTCGAGTTTTTCTAAGTACTTTTTTAAAGCACACACATTTATTACGAAAACACGCACACGCAATTTTTTTCTACTTCTAACAATTTAAAAAAATACGAAAGAAATAGGAAATATTTGGTCACTAATTGTTAATTGGTAATTTTTCGTTAAGACTAGTTTTAGTGTTTGTTTGTTTTTTAATATTAAAAACTTATCTATAGGATAGCACCAGTTATTTCGATAAAACGCAAACCGTACGCACTGAAAACCTGGAGAAAACTCCGGGAGGTGAGTCAGCTGCTGCCCGGAAAATCGGATTCTGCGCCAAAGACATGCGCTCCTTTAAATTCGAAATATCAGAACGTGGGATGTGGAATTTTATTTTAATTTGCGAACATACCCTTTGCGTTTCTCGCATACTTTTTCCAAATAGAAATTCTAAGTCCTTTGCACACCTCAAAAATGTGCTATATTTGTTTTCTTGCCTCGCCAGCGGAAAAATCAACACAAATAACGCATGAAACTTTTTTCCTCCTCAAAAACAAACATTTTTCGTTCGCTCTCGATTTTTCAAAATTAAAAACGTAGCCATTCATTTTATACAGCTAGCGATCTTTTTAAATTACGACTTCTTCTGCGTTAAATATGGCATCAGTCCGATGCGTCTGTGCAAGGGTTGGCTTTTTTTATAAAGATTTTTGTAAAATAATAAAGAAAATGAGGGTTAGAATATTGGTTCATAAATTTAAAAGCACGTCTTTCTATTGTAAAAGGCGCGGGATACTCTTTGTCAAAAAAAAGTAGTTGAATAATTTGAAGTTTCTGAAAAAAAAATAGGAAAAAAGTGTATTTTTATTTGCATGCAAAACCGGAAGGATAATCACAATTAAATTATCCTTTGTAAACTGTGGTGTACCTCCACTTTGCACGAACTTTCCCAATATTAAATTGCACTTTAGATATCAAACAGCTTTTCGAGACTTAAAACCTTTGATGTTTTTTGACGTTGTTGACGTAAATGCAACATTTAACACCTTTTAGAAAATGTTACCTACACAGTTGTTAAGCTTGTCGTTTTATATTTACCATTAGTATTTATTAGAAGTATAAAACTAATTACAGTGGAACCTCGATATTGTTAAGTCGTAATGCTCAATAAGAAGTAGAAAAAAGGCATTTATTTTTATTGAAGCCCAAAATACGCTATGTCTCAAATTGTTTCAATTCTGTAACTCCAACAAAATATTGTAACGATTTCTATAGGATTTGAATTAATGTTGCAAATATTAACAGTCGGTCACCTGTTTTCACATTTAAAATTTATTTAGCAAAAGAATAAATAATTATTTACAATAATAACTTAAAATACCAGTAGATTCCTATACTTAATAATTATTTAACTCACTAAAACTAATTTACTTATAGTTTAATGCAGGTGTGGCCAACTTTTGTGCACATAAGATCTACTTTTTATTTATAAATTGTGTCGCGATCGACCTATTTCTTAGGTAAGAAGGGGGATGTTTATGCAATGCGCTTTTATACCGACGTGCACTCTTGCAGAAACATTTGGCATTGAATTCGTCCCCTCATAGGACTTGTGAGTGATCTACCAAAATTGGTCGCGCGATCGACCGGTCGATCGCGATCGACTTGTTGGCCACCCCTGGTTTAATGCACTACACTAATTTATTTACACTTTTATTTATTAACACCGCGCGTTACAGAGTCAGCAGAGTAGAGAATTAAACTAAACTAAACTCATTATTACAGCAATGGGCGCGCTTATATGTGTATTTCGTTATCGGTATCACAGCTTCTGAAAATGACGAGAGAATTTTCCGTTTTCAACGATACGCGCCGTTCAAGGTCTTGGACTCGCTATACGATAGATCTTGGTCGAGTGTTTGATTAAATTAATCTATCGCGTTCGCTACACTCTTATTTCCCTATGAGGAACCATTAATACATATTTATATTCTATAACTCGAAGTTCAACAGGCAGACTCGCTTTGTCGAAGTTTGTAATGTAGCGACATCACACTTTGACTCCTTCTAACTGGAAGCAATAAAATCTTTTTTGCTAGATATTCCCAGATAGATTTGATTTTTTTTTCTATTATTTTTATACATGTCCCTTTTTATTTATTAAACTTTCCAAGTTTGCACTTAGAAATTATGTTCTTGTAAGCAAAAAATTTAGTCATAAAATCCTTGGTATCTCAAGAAACTTCATTAATCCAAAACTTTTTGCATTTTTTTTGAAATATGAATTATCGGGTTCACTGTATATCTATTATAATTTAAATCAGGCTTATATACCTATAACTCTGTTAGAAATAATGAGCGAATTTATATTAGCAAAAGTTTTGATGAAACGATTCTCAGTAGCTGACATCTTAATTTCATTTTTACGATTCAGTTTCTTTGAGTTAGATTGATTTGAATAACTTTAAAGAAATATTGAAAGATATACAGTTCGACAGAGAGGTCCAATCTCTTTCAATAAATGGATATTATAGAATAAATAACAGTTAATAGAATTATTCTAAAGGAACTTAAAAAACTATTCATTCAATTTTGAATAAAAAAAATATGTTTTACTTACTTTGGTATGATCGTGAATTAAATATATGTACACGGAGAAAAAAATATCGTTATAATAACCATACGTATCCCTATTATAGCTATGCGTTGGATAGTCATCTTTCACAGGGATACGCCGTATAGCTAATTTAGCTATCCAGAGTTTCCTTTTGCGGATCGTTATAGTAACGATCCGTATTACTGTTTTATACATTCAAAAAATTATTGTCATAGTGATTTAATGGATATGCACGGAAAACAAAATGTCGTCAAAATAACTATACGTATCCCTATTTTAGCTATTCAAATCCTCAAATTAACTGTCCAGTTACCTACACGACGGATACTGCACACGTTCACGAGAGTTTTTCGTTTGAACGCTTGAATCAAATAAATGAATCTATATTATAAGTATACTATGTAGAGCTGTTTTGATCATACTATGAATTGTCAAATTGACTTATAAATATTGTTAAATTAGACATTCGAATCCTTGTCAGAACAATACGTCAATTGAGTATACGTTAGATAGTTATTTTAAGGATATTTTTTTCTGCGTGTATAATTGTCAATCTAAAGTAGCATCCATAGTCATATTTGAATCATCTTAATCTTTTTCTTTAGCTTCGTGTTTAATGCAGTTGTTCTCAACTACTTCTTTGTTGGGGTAAGCGGCTTCTGAAGACGTATTCTCTTCTGTTATAAACCATTTTTTGAGGTGTATTACAATGACGTTGTAGCGCAAGTGAAGACCTTTTGCATGTACTTTTGGAGCTACCCCGTTATCATTTTGGTTGAACGATTGTCAAGACTCGCTGCACTATGTGGTTTGGATTTCGACATTGAACATGTCCTTATCATTTTATTAGCGATTTGTTCATAAAGTGCTTAATGGATTGAACACTCAATAAACCATCTTAATCTTAATTTCATTTTCCAAAAAAGTTTTTTGAAGATTATACTCTGTGTACTATATTTTGATCCAAACACAATGTTAAAAGTAATCGAAAAGAGAGCAGCTCGAGACAGAGAAATACACTTAATCTTTATAGATCTTGAAAAGGCTTACGACAGCGTGCCATTAGCAAAACTTTGGGAGGCCATCGAAAGAAACCACATAAGCAATATTCTTATTGGAGCGGTTAAAGCCTTATATAAGAATATGACTGCACGAGTTAGAGTAGGCAAAAGGCTAACTAAAAGCCTAATGGTAACGAAAGGGCTGAGACAGGGGGGTTGTATCTCCCCAACACTTTTCAAAGTATATGTGAAAGAAGCACTACATAACTGGAAAAAAAAATGCAAACCCATGGGTATAAATATTGGGCAAGAAACACTTTACACGCTACACTTTGCCGATGACTAGGTACTACTAGCAGAAGATACTCAAGACGCAGATTACATGTTAAGAAAGTTGAAAGACGACTATGAACGATGGGGGTTGAAAATTAATTTGAAAAAGACAGAATATCTGGTTGTGGGAGGAAAGGGCAAAGACTTAGAACTAGGAACGAAAAAAGTAAAAACAAACGAAAGTTATAAATATCTAGGCGTAAAAATAACAAATACTCCAGATAGCGGAGAAGAAATAAAAGCAAGAGTAGGGCAAGGAAGAACGGTGATAAGACAACTGAATAACGTGCTGTGGAACAATAAAATTACAAAACATGTTAAGCGCAGAATCTATAAAACAATAATAGAGAGTGTAAGCACATACGGCGCGGAACTTTGGGTATTCAATGAGGCTCAAAAACAGAAGCTGAGAGCAATGGAGATGGATTGCTGGAGACGATGTTGTGGACACACACGCATGGACAGAGTAAGATACGAATATATAAGAGAGCAAATGCAAGTAGATATTGATATAGTAGAAACGATAGAAGTAAAACGTGTAAAATGGTACGGACACGTGCAAAGAGTGGGCAGTGAAAGATGGCCAAAGAAGATAAATGAATGGCTTCCACATGAAAGAAGAAAGAGAGGGCGCCCAAGGAAAACATGGCACAAGGAGGTACATGAAGCCATGTTAGCTAGAAATCTTTAAGAGAATTGCCACGACAGAAAACAGTGGAAACAGAGGTGCGAGAGACGGCGACAGCTGTAAATAAACTCGCCTTATATATACACGGAGAAAAAAAAATATCCTTAATATAACTATCTCACGTATACCCAATTGACGTATTGTTCTGACAAGGATTCGAATGTCTAATTTAACGATATTTATAAGTCAATTTGACAATTCATAGTATGATCAAAACAGCTCTACATAGTATACTTATAATAAGGATTCATTTATTTGATTCAAGCGTTCAAACGAAAAGCTCTCGTGAACGTGTACAGTATCCGTCGTGTAGGTAACTGGATAGTTAATTTGAGGATTTGGATAGCTAAAATAAGGATACGTATTATTATTATAACAATATTTTGTTCTCCGTGCATATCCGTTAAATTACTATGACAAGAATCTTTTGAATGTCTAAAACAGTAATACGGATCGTTACTATAACGATACGCAATAAGGATACTCTGGATAGCTAAATTAGCTATACGGCGTATCCCTGTGAAAGATAACTATCCAACGGATAGCTATAATAAGGATACGTATGGTTATTATAACAATATTTTTTTCTCCGTGTAATAATGATTATGTAACTATACCCATAAACATAATGAGAAGTGGAACTAATATTCTATTTTAGACTGCACAATAATGGCTTACATGGATTGTGCTAAATTGATGATTTTTAATTTTTGACACACCTGTATTTTAAATTTGGGAAAAATAGCAATATTTCACCGTCTCCTTATACTTCTATAAAAGAGCAAGTTATACTGTACGTGCTTTATCGCAAATTTAGTTAATAATTAAGTGATTTTTAAGCATTCCGTCAAAATGGGTTCAGTCGTTTCGCAGATTAACTGGGACAAACAAACACACAGACACCCAAAAATGAAAAAAAAACGCATCATTGGGTTTATGGTAACGTACAAATAACCATATGTACTTAACCTTCCGCATGCTGGTTGACTAAATGTCACATGCCATACTAGGTGGGGCTTGCCATACCCCAAAAATAAAATAAAATTTACAAAATTGTACTAGTATCCGTCGTGTAGGTAACTGGATAGTTAATTTGAAGATTTGAATAGCTATAATAAGGATACGTATGGTTATTATAACGATATTTTTTTCTCCGTGTATATACACAATGTTAGTATCATTAATAGGTATATTAAAAAAAATAATTATCTACATTATAATTTGTTCAGAATTACGCAGAGAAACTTTTATTTTTGAGTTAAATAACTAAAATTATATCAGCCTGGCAGTCAATATGTTAATTAATTTTATTTAGTTTCAAAACCTTGAAGAAAATAATGAGAATAAATTATTATCTAAAGTGTGGGTTTTTAATATTGAGGACGTTTTTAATTTGGCGGCCCAGTTTTTAGTGTATTTCATATTTTGAATGTGGCTCAGTTGTAAGAATCTGGTAATAGTCGATGACAAATATCTAGGTCAACTCGTCAATGTTTCTATAGGGTTTTCCGTTTTGTTGTTTTTATTTCCGTAGTTGCAGTTGTGTTTTTACGATTATGCATGATTTTAATTTTACTGCTTATTACTTTTCGTATAAAAACAGTGACTTTTTAAAATATTAATATGATACTTACCATTACTATTCGAAACGTGCTTTACAACTCCTGTCCAACAGATCTAATTCAGTGTCACAAACATAAAAATAAATTAGTACGATGCTAAATTCAAAATGTTCTCAACGTTAAAAAATAATCTCATATAACGAAGTATATAAAAAATTATTAATAAGTTATTAAAAACACATACAAATTATTAAAATTGATAAAAATTCTTATGACATAATTCTGACGATTTGCAAAGATTGCTTTTCAAACTGAAAATAACTGCAGAACAATACAACATGCAAAACACAATCAATTGCCATCTCTAAAAACCCTATAGGATATAAGTTAGAGATCGATAAAAATTCATTCAAAGAAGTTATGCAATTTAAAGACTTTGGCGCAACTTCAGCGGTAACTATACCAGAAACGAAGTGAAGACGCAAGCAACTAAAACTACAGTAATATCCAGTTGTCTCCGCGGAATCAAATGGAGGAACAAAATATAACAGTAAAAAAAAAATTAAAATCTATAAGACATGCGTCAGACCACTATTAACACATAAACAAATAATCAGAACTACAGAAATAAAAACACTGCGAGCCATCACCGGGGTAAGCCTACATGAAGGGGTACATATGAAAAAATTCGGAAAATATATAAAATGCAAAATGTTGTCATATGGATTAGATTAAGACAAAGATCTTGGTGAGACCATGTTGAAAGAATGGGAGAAGAAAGGTTAGCGAAGAAAGTGCAGACGCTGACACCCAATAGAAAACGTCTCCAAGGAAGACCTCACAAATGCTGGCACGAGAACTATATGTCAACATCATAATGCAATTTGTAAGACCATTGGATAAGAAAGGATTAAACCCTAACATAAAAAGAAGAAGAAGATAAAAATGCTTAAGGTAGTTTCTTTGATTTATAAAATTTTTATAATCAACTTATTCAAAGATAATCTAGTATAATATTTCTTCCACTTACTTTCATAACTTGTTTTATTAATAAGACTAAAAAGTTTCATCTTTATGAATTCATTTTACCAACTACAATAGCTTTTAATAATTTTAATAAAATTTAAATCAAAATAATGAGAGCAGTTCGGAGAAGAAAAATATAAAATTTGATAATAACTTTTATTTCTTAACACTACAAAAATTTTAAAATTTTCTATTAACTGACAACAGGGACGTGCTGTTAATTCTAGACATCCTCAACCAACATTGTTTTGAGGGCCTATTCCATTAAACCATATTTGAGTTAGTTGTTACCCTTTCGTCAAAATACTGTTTTTTACTTTTTTGACTGTCAAAGAGATTACTCGATTAATGCATTTCATAAAAACCATCCCCACATGTATCCATGACTGAGAGTGTTCTTTAATATTAATTAAATTAATGCTATCAGCTTTTTAAAAAACAAGTTGTAATTTATTTCAAAAACATGCATTATCTCACTTGTTCGTTGGCAGAAGGCTAATTACAATTTTATAAATCTAATTTTTTAAAATTAGTGCGTTTAATTACGTTTTATTTTGTCAAAGAATGGTTTGTTTTAATAGAAATACAAACAAATATGTATAATTATGTTTCTCGAGCCCTTATTGCTTCAACTAAAAACCTATTATTGTTTTTTTGTTACGATTATTATTAAAACTACTGTTTAAAATTACTACTTATTACTTCTTCGGCATCATAAAAGCTACTTCTTTTGTTGAACAGTATGGGACTCTTTTATATAATTATACCATAGATGCTGATGTTGTTGGTCAGCATTTCGGCTTCGCATATTGCAATTTAACACTTATTTTGCAATGTGGAAGAGGTCAATATACTAGATAACGTAACAATATCTTTTGTTCCAAAAATATTGAAATAATTTTAATAACTGGAAATTAAATTCTACTCAAAGTAAATATTGTATAATATTTTTTAATTAAAATTAAATAATTTTAATATTTTGATTAAGAAATCATTGTTGGCAAGAGCCAACAATTAACTAAAACATAATTGGCTAATGTAATTGGTTTGGCCCCGCACCGATGTTCGAAAGTAATTAATCAAAACGTGCATTTAAAGCGCTATTTAAGTTGTGCTGATTCGGAAAGCATTCAAACAATTTGTCAAACTTCAATCCCTTGTCTTTTTTCCTGCTCGTCTGAAATTTCTGCAACGCCTTAATCGCAGAACGCAATTTCGAAACTCTCAAAAATAGTTCTCTAACGAACATTTGTCCCAAAACTTAAATTACTTTGCAGCTTTGTATTTTTAATTTACGACCGAAAGTTTGTCCTAATATTTCGATTAGAGTTTTCTTTACAAAAAAGGCCACCTATATTTATCGCTTCATAAAAACAATTCGCGGGGGATTTTTATCACCGTAGAAAAGAAGGTGGGAGGTCGTAATGTGAAGCTTTGGATGCTGCTTGCGGTATTTTTTAAGAAAACAAATTGGAACAGAAGGTATGTGACCTGTTCTTTAACTCCCCGAGGGACTTCGCCGCCCTTCACTTCGAGATGAAAGAAACGCAAGAGAAAGTGAGACGAAACACAACGAAAAATCGCCAAACCCTAAAACGAGATAAAGATTTACAGAGGAACGTTTTTAAATTGCGTTATCTCTTATTACTATTTTGATTAAATAAAAATTTAAATCTGAACGCACGTATATAAACATATTGTAGTTCTTTTCTCCTAATGTATAAAACACAAAAAGCATTATTTATTTTTCAAATTACGTTTCTTTGAGCTTCCGTAGAAACTTTCGCGTTTTAAACAAGAAATTAAATTTGCGAAGGAACCTTGCGAATTTTTTTTGCAAAAGAGATTTTTCTCCTGTTTATGCCTTAGGAACGCGCCCATGAATTTAAATCGCTTTTAAGGGCGCAAAAATAGTAACTCTGATAAGGAATGGATAGGGTCGTTAAAATACGTACCCTTTTTAAAAAAAAAGCTTCGATAAGATGACTATAATGGTTCATAAATTGAGCCGTAACCGAAGTTTTTCCAAAAGAAAAACATAAAGCTCGATTTTCCTCCTTCGTTTTTTGAATAATCGAATCGAAAAGCAACAGTCTGTGAAATTTAGTCTTAACAGCGACATTTTACGTTCTTGACATGAGTAAAAGTCGAACAACTTTGTTTCAAAATTGCTTGGACGTTTCCGAAAATAACTTTACTATTTTCGATTTTTTTTAAGGCAAAACTATTGTGCTTTCCTCATTTAAAAAAAACAATAAAACCTTTGAAATTATATTATAATACCCTGATTAAAATTGTTTTCAAGCTTTTAAAATAAATTTAATCCAAAGATTAACCAAATATAATACTAAAAGACGACCTTAATTAAATATTTAAATACATCTGTAATAATCCGAAAAATCTAAAAAACAAGCAAATGTAAAACGATAAAATGTAATTGCAAAGGGCGTGTTTGTAGTGATATAAACTTTCACAGAAAATTTAATTCAATTTTATTAAAACATTTACGGAAAACACCTGAGGGAATGGAGTTGAATTTTAATTAAATAATTTGGCAAGCTTTTATGTGTTCTTTTAATTTTCCTATTTTGTTATTGTTTGTTTTTCGCTTTTAATTGGTGATTTGTTGGTGCTACATCCCTTAAATTTCCTGAAACGAATATAAAGGCGCGATTTTATGCTTTTGAGAATAGAAAAGAGCATATAGGAAGAATCGTAAATCCTAAAGACAAATTTTGTGTCAAAGCGTATAAAATATTATTGATGACTTGGTAGAAAAGGGTTTTCATAGAACATAAAGAATGCTTGCTATCTTTTTAATTTAAACATAGGTACATCTTCCAAAATAAAAAAAATATAGAATGTGCTGTTTATCACGTATATTATCATAATTTTAGTATTGAAAATACCAATGAGCGCAAACGTTAATGGGATCTAATTTAGAAAAAACGTAATTAAGTCCTTTTTAAGTTCTTGAACTTATTTTATACAAATCTATTATATATAATTACGATTATAAACAAAAATTATTAAGTGTTTTATTTAAAATCAAAAAGTTTCGTTGTTTAAGCTCACATTAGAAAAACAATTTAATTAAATTTGATTTTAAATTAGAGGTGGCATATTATAATTCAAAATAAAAATAAGTTACAATTTACTTTTTATTCTGATAATAAATTTTTTAATTGAATCGATTTTTTTTTAATTTTTAATACTATATGACTGACTCTGGAAACTATTAATTCTCAAAAACAAAACGAATTAAATTAATTACAATTTGGAAATTCAAATTAAAATTAAAAAATGCTTAAAAAACTGTATCTGACTTTATGCCTTTTTTTGAAATAATACAATTAAATGTTTGTTTTCTTTTTAATTTAATCATGAGCACGGGAAAGTATTTTTTACGAAAGCAAATGAAATATTTTAAATCCCCAAAAATGTTAAAATGTTTTTAGTAAACAACAAAATTGCTCGTTGAAAATTCAACGAACAGTCTCCTATTTAATTTACGACTTAAACCTAAATCTTCTTCTAACTGCTTTCGAAAAAAACTTGGAAAATTAAATTTTTAAAGCGTAAAATGTTTAAGGCACAGCCCATAAAGTTTAACACAAACCAATAATAGTTGAAAAGCTATCGGATAATTTGCCACAGTTGAATTTCGTAATCCTAAACTTTGGGGCATGTTCCGAATTCGAATAAAGGCCATGAATTTGTAAAAGCCCTTTCGAAACTAAAGGGCTTCTCCTTTCTCAGCTGCTAGGATTATGGTTTATCCTATTAACATTTTCATCGCTCTTCCGATCATATTTTTTTACATTTAATAATTTATTAACTAAGCAAACTATTTCATTTTAAAAAATTCAAAATAATTCGTCTTCGTCTAATAACATTTTAATTAACAAAGCAAAACCTAAATTGCATTATGTTTGAAAAGCTTTTACATAATGAATAGAACAAAAATATTAAGTTTTTTTTGAAGACTCACAACGGTCATAAATCGAAACTTTTCTGTGAAATTTGCAGAAACTCTTCTCTAAAATAAAACGATAAAAAGTAAAAGAGCTCTGCTAGAAAACATAATGCGAATTTAAATTTACCCAAGCGCACTGCTAAGTTTGAGATCAAAGAGATTGCAACTTAATGACTTTCAACATTAATTAATTATACACCTGCTTATTAAACATTATTAGCCTCGTACTTATATTTTCTTTAATACACCACAAAGAATTGTAAAAAAACATATATACATTCGTGTATAGATTAAGGTGTGCCATTGTGCAATGACTTTTTTTGTCAGTAGCAACTCGATTATTGACCTGCAAAAAATTAAAATAAGCCTGTTAAAATTTTAGCCCTTAATATTAATATAAAGAGGTGTCTCATCGCATATTTCTATTTCCCATTTGAATAACATGAGAAAATTTTTTTCACTTTGAAATTTTATATCTCGGTAGTGGAACATCTCAAAGCTAATTCCAATATACATTTTAATGCTAAATTGAATGCTCTGCAAAATAGATATGATAAACTTCTTTTATAAACGTAGTCGTTCAAACGATATTCGACGTCAAAAGTTCAAAATAGAAAAATACTAATGGTTTTTTTTTTAATTTATAGCGAAATTATTGAGTTTATCGAAAAACTTCGTACCAAATAACAATCGAAGAAAATGGAATAAAAAATAATATATTAAGGTGGGTGGACCATGGAAGCCCACTATAACAAATAAAAAGTTATTATTCGTTTATTTACTGGATAAATGAAAGAAACAAATTATTAAGTAACACTTTATTTTATTACGTAACATATAAAACACTTTTTTTTATTGCAGACTTAATTACTATTTATTAAACTTAAGTTTTATTAAACTCTTTCAAACGGCCTTACTAAGAACTATGTTCCATACAAGGCCGATATAATAAATTAGTCGTTTAACTTACCATGATATAAAACTCCAAAGGAAAAAAAAATATATTATTTAAATAAGAAATAGAAATTTGAGATGAAGCATCTCTTAATATCACAATATTAGGAGCTGAAATTTTAACGGGGTTATAATTTTGTCTTTCTGCAAATGCAGAGTCGAGTGGAAACTAAAAAAAGTCTATGGAAAATGACACACCCATAGATTCTCGTCCACATGACTAGTGAGCTGTCAAATATTGAAATCACGAACAGACAAACTTATTAGACCTTCTTTCTGTTAATAAAAAATGCCAGAAACATACAACTTGGGCGCATTATTATTCTTGAAACGTTTCACTTATTAAATATAAACTAGTTTTGAAACAGAAAATGTAAAATTCGCGATATAATTCTACTCTTTCGTCATAAAAAGAAATGCGGCAAAAACCCAAATTTTTTACCCTCTTAAATATTGAGTGGTAATTTGAAACCTGCCTATATGGAGAGGAACTCATCAATATTTTCTTTCAGTTGACTATCGATCTAATTACATTAAAGTGATATAACTAAGAAACTTAATACTCGACCATCTTACAAAGATTGGCAGGTGTATTATATTAATCCTCAAATGAACTGTCAGGGACAGATTATTTTACATCTTATACAAGGTTTATAAGTGCGCGTTATATTTCACAAGTTGCTTAGTATTAAAAATAAATTTTCAAAATCCGTAAAACGTTCTCATCAATACCTACATCTCGTTTGCTTCAGTGAGATATTTAAGACTGAATGTCAAAAATTATTTTTGTGAATATATCGTTTTCTACTAGTCGGAAATAAAAGCCACAGTCGAGTAACCATAACACAGCGTTTTCCAAACTATGGTCGCGGCTCGGTGCCGGTGTTAAAAAATATTCAATTAGGCACGTTCAATATAAAGGCCGATTCTAGCCATCCGTTCCGTTTTCGATCGTCCGTCAACCAATGACAAAGTACAGTATAACCTCGATATAACGGACTGATTGGTGGGAGAGAGTGTCCGTTAAAGCCGAAAGTCCGTTATATAAAAATAGGTTTATACTAGTATACTATCGCTCTGGCTATGTGCGGTATATGAGCAGGACGGCATTATATCTCAAATTCTAGTGCTAGACGTATGACGTGATTATCATAGCCGCTAAAAATTATTTACATGCGACGACACTTGAATTTAATTTTTTTACATTTTACCGGATTTTTTGTCCGTTATATCCAAAGTTCGTTAAATAGAGGTCCGTTATATCAAGGTTTTACTGTATATTAAAATGACAATTTTGAATAAACCATCTTTGTCGTTGGTTGATGGACACAATTTTTTTGTAATTATAAGTGTGGGTCGCAAAAAAAATTTGCAGAGTTCCAAGTTCCAAATTAGAAAATGTTTGGGAAACGCTGACGTAAGAGAACCACTTTCGCGCGTATTTGATTCATATTTAGAAAATAAATACAGTCGAACCTAGATAAGCGAGTGTTCAAGGGACCGCAATCTTGTTTTTTCGCTTATAGAGGTTTTTCACTAAACCAGGTTTTTTGTTTATAAAGGTACCAAAGTGACTTTTCTCTCTTATGGATGTCAAATATACGATCGACTGTCTCTTATAGAGGTATAGGCAAGCAGCAGTCTCTGTTATAGAGGTCCACGAGGGAAAAAACGACTTTCTCTTATAGAGGTTTCTCACTTATCCAGTTCTCACTCACCCAAGTTTGACTGTATTCCAAAAATATTAACATCACAATTGTTTTTCGTTTTAAATTATAAGCACGAGAAAAAATATATTAAAACTGAATTTTCCCGAAATTCATTTGATCGATTCTGACGGAAAAAGTATGTTGTGGGATTTGTCTAAACAACTCTGAGGAAACAATTCAATTGAAATTAGGTAGACCGGAGAGGATGAAAAAAATATTAGATTTTTTAAAAGGTATTTAGTAAAACACAAAAATCCTTGAATTGTAGTGATGATAACTAGTTTTAGTTCTGTAAGATGCACAATGCCCATACACTGACCAGGAACCTTAGAAATTTGACATCAGCCAATCTAGAAAAAATAAGTGGGTTTAATAATTCTTGATAGGCAGTATCAAACCCCAAAAAGTTTATGTTTAAAGATAAGTTTTGTCTGAGAAAAATAACTTTAAAAATTGTAACTTGTAAATCAAATTTGGGCGAATTTTTCAAAACCTTTAATGGGAACGATTACATTAATTGCAAAAACTTATTTCAGTTAGTCTGCCATCTTGATTAAATAAAAGTCTTAGTAAGATAAAGTTACAAAATCGCAAGAATCACTACAACACGAGTTTTCGAATAACCGGACCTGTTAATCAAAGTCAATTTCTTCAGAAACTTTTTACGTTTTTGGATTAAAATTCTTAGTGGTTCGCAGTACCATAGTCATCTATCGCTATCGAACCCACTAATTTTTGTGAAAAGTGACAAATGTCATATTTCTTGTGTACTTAGATTCTCTGGTAACTTGCCGAAAATATATTTTTTTACATAAAGTGTAAGAAAAGCATCGTAAGAACTGTTCACAAACATTCAATTTTTTTAATTTGAAAAAACTATACTTATGGCTTTGTTCTGTGGTTATCAAAACTTTTCATTATGAGAGATATTTAGAACTCTTTTCTATAATTGGAAATAGTTATCCAAAAACTTAGCAACCCTACACTGCTGGCCAAATAAAATGGAACATGTTATAATTCAAAAACTAATGAATAGATTCTGGCCAAACTTGGTATATAATATTCGTATATTATGATATTCAAAATACAACATCTTCAAATATTTAACTTAAGTAATTAAATTTAAATTAATGAAATTAATGTAATTTAGGTGGACAATTTTTTTGGAACAAGCTATTTTTAATACATTTTTACACTACCATTATTATTTAATAATTGATGAAACCTCCTTTTCGTTCAAAACAGTCAAGTAGACGTTTGTTAATGGACATATACACAGTATCAATATATTCTGACCCTGTATGATTTATTTCAGATACTGCCTTTCAATAGCAAATTTTAATTCATTTTTGAATTAAACTTAACTTTGTAGCGTACACTTTCTGACTTAAGTGTGACCACATGTTCTCAATAATATTTAAATCAGGACTCTTCGTGGGCCATTCTAAGACTTCAATATTGGAATTTTTAGCCATGTTGTTTGTCGAGATTTATGAATTGAGCAATTATTTTGTTGAAATACATAATTTTCATCACCAAATTGTTCATCAAGAATAGCCTTGGCTTCCTTGAGAACATAAATGTATTGAGTAGAATTAACTTTGTCTTTCAAAATTTAATCCAAAATAGTCCGGTTGAACTCATCATGCCCCAGATCATGTATCCGCCTCCCCACATCAAACTCTATCTCTTACATTTTTGCAATCAGGATCAACATACGTCGACCAATTATCAGGACCATCTAGGAAAATCGCTTTTCATCGATGAATATAACAGTTTTCCAATCAATGCAAACTTGAATCCAGGTGCGACAAGCCTTATATCGCTTTACCTTATGTCCTTGCGTGCGTTGAATCTGTTTGGTTAAGGTTTTGTATTTAAAATTGAATATATTAAGCTTCCTTTTAATTGTCCTAGTTGAGACATGATTTAAATAAGCTTTATTTTGAATACACGACTGGTACATCGCCTTAACTCATCGCTGCAATTGTGCACAACTCGTTGAATTTGTCGTTCATCTTGTTGAGTGAGCTTAGGCTTTGGTCTAGGAGTCTTTTTTCACCTTAGATTCATCCTTGTTGATAAATCTATGCACTGTTGATAACGATACGCCACTAATTTCTGACACTTTTCTGTAATTCAGATGTCGATCATAAAGGTCTTTTACAATTTTAATAAGTTGTTTAGGATGCATAATTAATATAAATAAATTCACATATAAATAAAAAGACGTTTTGGGTTAGCTAAACACGTCTGATTTTCACCCAATTGTCAAATTATTTAGTGATTAATTCTGCTATCTATACTTGTTCCATTAAATTTGTCCAACGCAAATACACCATTTTATATAACAAATTTAAAAAACATTATTATTAGTTGCGTTTTACTTATGATTTTTTAAAACCCAATTAATAATTATTTATAAAATACATATACAAGAAAGTTTTCAACGTATATTTATTATATCATACTTATTTTGTGTGTTCCATTTAATATGGCCAGTAGTGTATAACAGGCAAAAATTAAGTACAGTTCACCAAAACTATTTTTTCTAGCTTCGTCTTTTTTTTAAAGTGCTGTGCCCAAATTTAAGCATAGGCTATTTTCCCGTTTGTGCCTTTTGTCTTGTATTACAAAGACACAAGGGAGGCTATTGGGTAAATTTCTTGGGGCAGTTTTACCCTCGCTGCAGGCGGCGTTAGATTAGGTAGTATACAGATATGTCAGTCCTTTGGTCTCTAGCATTTGAAAACAATAGGTGAGAAACAGACATGCGCGGAAATTTTCACATAGACGCACTATCCGAAATTCTGAATCAGAAGATACTTTTTATTTTATGGTTACTTATGCAGTTTTGTTTTCAGTTTTTACTAATACATATAATAATTAACAAAGTTACTTGTCTATTTATTATAAAATTATTTTCTTAATATTTTGTTTATGCTTATTTTAAACTTTTTAATTATTCATAATGTTAATATAAATTATATTTTGCACTAATTTTTATATAATTAAAGTCCTGTACGGTTTGTATTACTTAATATTTTTGTTTATTAGTTTCTGTTAAAAATAAGAATATTTGTATATGTGTATGGGAAACTCATACACACGCCGCTGATGACTAATATATATAATAACAAAATAAGTTATAATTTTAAGCTTTTTAAAATGTAGGGTTTGTTTAACTTTGTTAAAGTCCTCTATTGCCAGAGGGCGGTGTTATTTTCTGGTGCCTTATTAACTTTTAAGTTGGTATGAAAAGTCACCCCAAGCATAACGTTGCTCTCTGGTAACTCGTAAGATCGAGAAAACTAACCTATAAAGTCTGCACCTCTTGTAAAGCTTTACTACAACTTTTGTCCATCTTAAGATTTTTAAGAGAAAAGAAAATGGTTAATAACAACTCCCTGCGATAAACTCTATTGGAAATCGCGGGGTTATTTAAACCGACCATATAATTGGAAAGGTAAGTTATTTTCTTTGTGCAATTATTTCTAACTAAAACAATTAAATTTGCATCACAGAGAGTATTAATTGTTATTAATTCAATTTGATTCCTTCCAAGATTAGCAAGAGAAATGTATTTTCAAAGTGTAAACTTCCAAATAATACAGTGTGGTATCTTGCTTGTTCTATGTCCATTATATTAAGCTACTTTTTTAGAGTTTGTAAAATTTACTGCATTTATTAATATACATTTAGAGCTTTTAATGCTGTTGAAAGATATCAATAATTTTCTTATGATTAAGAATAAAACATCTATATCCAACGACCAGTGATTAGTTTTAAAAATCATCAGGAATCATATACAAAAAATACACTCGGCTAACTTTGCAACACTCTTTATTTAATTAAAAAAATTAAACATGTATTAAATTCTAGAATCTCCCAGAACCTCAGAGTAATTTTGTGCTTAAGCAACAAACTCATACAATTTCCTTAAATAAAATAAAACTTGTTTTCCTACAAATGTCTCAGTCTGCGCCATTATCTCAACTGCAATCAAAAAGAAAACTTTGATAAGAGAAAAATGGATTAAGCCCGTGGAAGAAAAGAAAGTTAGTCTAAAAAAAACAATAAAAAATAATATATTTGTAATTAATGCAAATAATTTTGTTGTTGCTTATATGATACTTTAAGATTTCATTTCTAATAATGCAAAAGCTAAATCTCCTGATTATTAAAAGGTCACAGCTGTTACAATCTGTTTATGTTGTTACTATTGTTAATAAGTGCATCTGATTTTTGATAACTGAGTTTTCTTATTTAATTTACCAATATAGTCCACTTGCAACAAAGGAACCAGGTCTTGCTGTACAGTTTAGCCTATAAGCCATAAAAAAAAAGCACAAAATGAGAAATTTACAAAACTTAAAAAACAAATTGAAAATTTATTGGAAAACATACAGGGAAGAGTAATATATTACATCCGTTTTTTTAGTTATCTATTAACGAAAAAAAAGAAGTTTTATCATATAGCTAGTCTAAAAAAATATAATATTTTAGGAAGATAGAAAAAAATTTAAGTAGCCTTTCCATTTGAATTTTAAAAAATATTTGGGATCGAAGGTGAACGTGAGTAGAATTCTCGAAGCCTGAGTGCTGAAGGGTTAAAGGTTTAGTTGTTGAACAATAGTAACAATTTCTTTATTATTTTAACTTGTACACAAAATAACTTATTTAACAATTCACTGTCATCCGCTTTTTTCACCACCGTATTTACTAGCTTTTTTCTTTTTCCCTGGTAACCAGCCTTCTCCTGTTTCCCCCGCTCACTTGATACCGCTACATACTCCCCCCTTCAGAATCTACGTCAATAATTTTTGGCGTATTTTTGAAAGTTACTTTTTATTTGGTTTTACTACAGAAGACGGAGGATCATCTTCTGTTTTAGACAAGAAATTTTTAGGAGGTATACAGCATGCTTTCCAAGGTTCTGAAGAGGCTAAATGAAAGGCAGGCTTGACTCTGTCGGTAGAAACTACAATAATTTTGCCATTAACTTCGATCGAAACAGTTTTTAATGTACGTCGTACGATCTTGTATGGACCTTTATATGGGGCTTTTAAAGGTGGTTTTACGGTATCGTCTCTTAAAAAAATATACGTACATTTATTTAGATGAGGATGTTGAAATGTTTTTTGACGACCGTGCCATGTTGTTTCTGTTGTGTGAATTCCTTTAAAAATTTCTCTAAGGTTTTCAACATATTTTTCTTCCTTGATTGTATGTGACGAGGGTTCAAAAATATCTCCTGGTAAACGTAACGTCGTTCCATAAACTAACTGTGCTGGGCATACTCCTAAATCTTCTTTAATTACGTTTCGTAATCCTAATAACACGGCTGGTATTTCGTGGGACCAGTTTTGTGTGGCACCCATAAGACGACACCTTAATGCTGTTTTAAGTGATCTATGCCATCTTTCAATCAATCCATTTGACTGAGGATGGTAAGATGTAGTATGATTGACTTTAATTCCCATAAAATTTGCAAGCGACCGAAACAAATGCGATTCAAAATTCCTTCCCTGATCTGTTACTATTTGTTTCGGGACACCAAATCTGCTAATCCAGTTTTCCCAAAGTGTCTTGCTTACCGTTTCGGCGCATTGATCTGGAATTGGATAACACTCTGGCCAACGAGTGAAACGATCGATGCAAGTAAGTAGAAATCTGTTGTTATTTGAGGGTGGCAAAGGTCCAACAATATCTATATGAATACAAGAAAACCGTTCATCCGGTTTTAAAAATTTTACTAGAGGCATTTTTTGATGTGTTTGTATCTTATTTGTCTGACAATTTAAACAATTTCTTACAAACTCTTTAATTTGTTTGTTCATATAAGGCCACACAAATCTATCTGTTATTAATTTAACAGTTGCCCGTCCACCCGGATGTGACAATCCATGTACATTTTCACAAATTCTCTGCCGAAGATTTCTTGGTACGAATGGACGAATTTTGCTAGTTGAAATGTCGCAATATAGTTTAATTTGATTATCTAAGGTGATTTGAGTAAGTTTTAAATTACTGGTTGATGATAAGATTTTCTGTAAGTCCGGGTCGTTGATTTGTGCTTGAGCAATTTCGTTGCTACTAGGAAAAGTGTTTGACTGTTCTATGATTTCTATTCTGGATAATGTATCTGCAACCACATTACTTTGACCAGTAATGTGTCGTATGTCTGTTGTAAATTGAGATATAAAACACAATTGTCTTGACTGACGAGCACTAGCTTTCTCAAGTTTTTGAGCGAAAGCAAAAGATAAAGGTTTATGATCTGTATAACAGACGGGATTATTACCTTCTAACATATAACTGAAATATTTAATGGTTGAGTACAACGCTAAAAGTTCTCGATCATAAGTAGAATATTGTTTTTCAGCTGCAGTTAATTTTCTAGAAAAAAATCCTAAAGGTTGCAAATTAGAATTATAAAGTTGATTAATTGAACCCCCTATGCCATTGTCTGATGCATCACTGTGAACGACGATTTTACACTTTGTTTTTGGATAACAAAGCAGAACAGCTTCCTTGATCTCATCCTTAGTTAATTCAAAGGCCTCATCCATTTCAGTTGTCCATTTAATATTGTCGTTATTTTTAAAGCTACCATTAAGATTTAAAGGAGCCTGTGTAGCGGCTGTACGTGGAAGAAATTTCCGGTAAAATTGAGCATACCTAAATATCGTTTTAATTGTTTGACTGTAGTTGGTTTTGAGAAATTCGTTATAGCAGTTACTTTATCTGAACTAGGTTTTATACCTTGCGCAGATATTTCATGTCCTAAAAATTTCAGTTTGTTTTGAGCAAAAATACATTTGTTTGTGTTGATGACTAGTCCGAATTTGTCGAGGCGTTGTACTACTGTGCGTAAGTCTATCAAATGTTGTTCCCTGTCCGTTGAAGCAATTAATATATCGTCGATATACGCAAAACAACAATTCAATCCGGTTAACACTTCGTTTATAAAACGTTGGAATGTTTGTGCTGCATTTCGCAATCCATACGGCATGAAGGGGAACTCAAATAAACCAAATGGTGTACTAATAGCTGTTTTTTCTATGTGTTCTTTATTAACTGGAATTTGTTGATAAGCGCGAACTAAATCCAAAGATGTAAAAATAGTTTTGTTGTTTAAAATTGACGTACAATCTAGTATGTTGGGGATAGGATATCTATCAGGTATTGTAACAGCGTTTAATAAGCGATAATCTCCGCAGGGTCTCCAATCACCATTCTTCTTTTGGACCATATGTAGAGGACTTGCCCAAGGACTCTTAGATGGTCTACATAACCCGAGTTGCATCATTGTATCAAAGGTCTTTTAGCACAAATTAGTTTGTCTGTAGCTAACCTTCGAGGTTTGGAGTACAGAGGTGGTCCATTGGTTTCGATAAAATGTGTTGTTGAATGCTTGTTAAGGAGTTGTGAGTAAGGTGAAGTAGCTTGTTCTGTTACTCGACGAAATTCACGTAAAAGTTTTCCGATATCACTTGTTGGATCTACACTACTGATTGAAATACTATTTATCGATGCCCGAAGGGTTTGTCCCAAACTATATTTTAAAGAATTTGCATCAATAATACGTTTACCAGGCAAATCAACTAAAAGATTAAAATGCGTAAGAAAATCTGTTCCAATAATTGCGGTTTTGACTTGAGCGATGTAGAAATTGAATGTAAATTTATTTTTAAATCCAAGATCAATATTAAGAGTTTTTTTTCCATAAACCGGTATCTTGGTATTATTTGCAGCATAAAAATATAAATTAGTCGGATTAAACGTTTCGCTATAACTAGGTGGAACAAGAGAGACGTCAGCCCCCGTGTCAATAAGAAACTGTTGTTTAGTTTTGTTATCATATAAAAAAAGGCGACTTGTATTAGGATGGCAGGAGCATGTCGCCACTGCCTGCCGATCCATTAGTTTCCTTTTCTTATAACTACAAGGAGGCTTACAACGATGTGCTGATTCTCCAAATGTAGCATGATACCAGCACAAACTGTCGTGTTGATTTTTGAATGTGTAGTTTGTAGAAGGAGATCTATTACGATATTGCTTTGAATGATCTCCGAAAGGTTTTCTAAATCTGCTAAACACTTTAATTTCTTCTCTAATTGCTGATATTTCGTGATTCAATTTGGTTAATTCCGATTCGTTTGTTGTTGAGCATTGCATTACGTTTGATTGAGTTACGTCAACAATTTTGTCCGCCATCTCACTTAGGGTTATTAAATCTTCTTTACTGACTTGAAGAATAGCTTGTGCCGATGCTGATAGTTGTTGGATCCACAATTGTTTGATTATATCTTCTGATGTCTTAGGACCGGCTAATAATTTTAATTCTCTTAACAATTGTGAAGGTCGCTTGTCTCCTAATTGAATACCAGTTAATAATTTCTTAATACGTTGTTCATCGGTGTCCGAACAGCGATGAATGATAGTTTTTTTTAATGTATCATAATTGGGCTGTGTACCAATCTTAAGAATGTCAGCTATTAAACTAAGAGCATTATTGTCTAAAGCGGAAATGATATAATTATATTTTGTTCGATCGTTAGTAATTTTTGATATTTCAAATTGAGCTTCTACTTGTTGAAACCAAAGTTCAGCATCAGAACCCCAAAAAGGAGGAAGCTTAACACTAATATGCGAGATTGTTGGTACCTGCCCTTTATGTATTTGACTTTTTAAATTGCTGAGTTCTTCTTGTAATTCTTTCACCTGCTTGTCCATTGTCGGGGTCACCACTTTAGTTGTTGAACAATAGTAACAATTTCTTTATTATTTTAACTTGTACACAAAATAACTTATTTAACAATTCACTGTCATCCGCTTTTTCCACCACCGTATTTACTCGCTTTTTGGTTTTTCCTTGGTAACCAGCCTTCTCCTCTTTCCCCCGCTCACTTGATACCGCTACAAAGGGTTTTGTGTTTTATTATTTCGATATCTTCAGTTGCATTTGTGTATTTTGCATTTATTCTTATTTTTAATTTTGCTGTTTGATACATTTTGTATAAAAACAGTAAGTGACGTAAAATGGGTTTTGTATAATTACACTGGCATACAAAAAGAAAAAAGTGGTCAGTACTTTTGGCCAGACCCACCTAGAGTTATGTATTTTGATGCCTGGAATTTGAATTTGAGTTCGGTTTGCCCAATATACCTCTAAAATTTTGAGTAAATTGCAAAAAACCACTAAAAATTGCAGTAATGAAAATGAAGAAAATTTGATTAAACTAGATCAAATCTTCCTTATATGTGTATTTTGATGAGAAGAATCCAAATTCAGAATCTCTTAATCTCAATCATTCAGATATTTATCCAAAATCGTAAAAAACAGTAAAAAAGTAGTAGAACAGCCAAAAATATCACAAACACACAAAAAAAAATGGTCAGTACTTTTGACCAGATCCACCTAGGGTTATGTATTTTGATGCGCTGAATCCAAATCCGAAATTTCTTTGGCCCATACATTCCCAAAATTTTGAGTAAATGGCAAAAAACTGCTTCAATTGGCTAAAAATTATAGTTTTTTCCAATTTACTCAAAATTTTAGAGGTATATTGGGTAAAACGACCTCAAATTCGGATTCAGGGCATCGAAATACATAACCCTAGGTGGATCTGGTCAAAAGTACTGACCACTTTTCTTTTTTTGTATGCCAGTGTTATTAATATAATATTTAAAATTGTTATTTAAGACGCCACTGGTAACTCCAGTCCAACAGATGTCATCCAGTGCTACAAACATAAAAATAAAATATTACGGCGCCAAATTAAATATGTAGCTACTCTTAAAAAACACCCTGTACCTGACGCCGAAAACTACATTTCTCGTATGACAAATTACGTATCTTGTACCATAAATTTTAGATTATTTTATTTATAATAATTTAATTAACATTTATATGTATTATAATGTAGTAAACATTAAGTCTTTAATTACAATATATGTATAATAAATTGGAATGTATCTTTTTGAAGTTATGAACGCATATATTCAAACCTCGGAATGTAACATTTAAACCTTAGAATGTACAATTTTACACCTTTAGTTGCGGTTCCTGGATTGGGGTGCGATTATTGCACAGTAAGATGTAATTTTTATACATGCAACATTTTGCACTTCTCTATTATGTTGTTTATTAAAATTTAGATTTGTTTTAAATATTTTTAAAGCACTTATCAATTTGTGCCTATATTAATTTGTAAGTTTTTCGGTCCCAACTGTACAACAGGGCATACTTTCCTGTTGCAAATGCATCAAATTTTAAACTGAATAAGAAATCTCAAAGAGATATCAAAAATCGGATAAAGGTGTCGTCGAAATTGCCTTTATTAAATAAGCAACAACACAAAGAGATCATGACAACTGCGTTCGTTTTCAGAGTTGCTTCAAATTTTTCAAATTGGAACGATTTAAATTCAATATTATATTCCGTAGTAAAAAAGTTCTTTCACTAACAATGTTGAAAATATAGTACATATTTCTTTAGATGAGCTGCTTTTAATGAATATTTAGCAGAATTCTTTCTTTTATTTCAAGTACCTTAAAATTGAATGTAGTATACAAAAGAATGCTTCTAATAAAGGCCATTTGCGCGTGGAAAACGTTTTAAAAAGAAAAATTACCTCTCTTTTAGAGACAAACAAATTTTTATTAAAATTAGTTGGTTTGTAAACCTCACGCTTTGAATACCAAAGATCAAAATAAACGAAGAATAATGATAAAGGAACGATAAAAAAGGTATCTAAACGTCTCGTCTGCTTTTTTCATTAAATACTAACTTTCTGGATATGAATATTGCAAAAATTCTGGAAATTAGATACAAAATTGAATTTTTCTTTTGCTTAGAATAAATATTGGCAGGTTATGAATAGAACCGAAAATAGGGAGATTTTTAGATATCCAAGCATTTAGATTTACCGGCAATATTTTCGATGTCTTCCAATTTTTTCCAAAGTTTTCTGCCACCAGAGAAAAGAAAAAACGAATCCAACGTTCGTCTGTTCTTAAATCGAAAACTTGAAGGTATTGATTTCTCGGAGATGTTTTCACAGATGAAAAGATTCTCAGCGTATGAGACTTTTAAACTAATGTTAAGATTACTTCGAAATAAAAATACGAAACAAAAATTTAATCAAAAAAGTCCAATTAAGGTTTACGCGAAAAGGAAGATTAATAATGGCGAAAGAGTAGAGTTAATTCTTTAAAAACTGTATACGTGTGAGTTTCGTGCGTAAAAATTTGTACTTAATCTCGGAACTTAAAAAATAACGCAAAAAATCTGGTAAAACGTGGTTATCAAAAATAATATGTTATATAATAAATTGAAATCGCAAGCACAAAATTTTCTAGAAAAATTTGAGTGGAAAAAATTAAATTAATTTGGGTTGGATTGGAAACGGTTAATATTTTCAAATTTGTCGAGCTGATGAATCGGTTATTGAATTTTCCATCCCGGTAGCAACCAATATTTTCATATACCCCTATCAGTAATTACGTATTTGAGAAAAATCGTGTTGGGAACATCAAGTATTAAGCGTGGGTCGCCTGTACCAATATTTTATATTTTTATTAAAAACATATTAGAAACGGTTAAATATGTATTAATGAAACCACATAATTGCTTGAATGAAACTTAATACAAAACTAAGAGTAGGTAATTTTGAAAATTTCAATTAGAAATTTTACGGTGCACTTAAAAGCTTTTATTAAGACCTAACTTCATCTCTTAATTTATAATTAAATAGGAGATTTTGCGACATTACTTAATATTAAAAGATGTCATTAGTTTATTAGACTTTTGTTTACGATTTTCTTGGTCGTTTTCCGTCTCGACGAAAAATTAATTTAATTTTTCTTAATAATTCTGAATCTTAATAATTTAATAAAGCTCTGGGATAATCCAACGTTTAGTTTTAATTTTTTTTGTGCGTATTAAAAAGAAATATTTTGGTATTCTAAATGTGTCGCATTTAATCCAATTAAAAACCGCCTATAATATTTGTTTTTTCATTAATTTTTTTATCGAAGCTACAACGGAAGACAATATATTGTGTATTTTCCTAAAGTGATAATATGAGTAATTCTGATAACAGTTTTGTATTTAAATAAAATTCGTATTTGGGTCGCCAATCAAGTGAAACGTGCTTAGACATTTATTCTAAAAAAATTAGGTAAGTAAATACAAATTTAAATTATATTTTAATTAAATATTTGCGGAGGTCTTTATAATTCAAATTCGTTGAAGATGATTTACTCGGCTACAAATTTCAAAATTTATGTAAATAAATGCATCACCCTTTTGGCTTAATTTCGAATTCGTCGAAGCCACTAAATATTTTCTAATAACTTGGAGCCAACCACGAATTCGAATTATCTTAGAAAATTCCACTTTGTTTGATCTATAAATCTATAGGGGTCTAGTTTTACATAAAATGAGCATTGGTTTTAGAGGTTGCGTAAAAGAAAAACATGCACAATTTTATCTTTGCCATAGCTCTCATTTTTGGGGCTTCGGCCGCCGTATCTACAGGTAAAATATTCATGTATTTTAAATACAAAATTAATTATTTTAATTTAGGGCATTATTGGCGTGAATTTACCGGAAATATACCGAGCGATGCATTAAAATCAGGCACCGATAAAAATGGTAAACCCGTCTATGTTGGGCAAGCTTTCTTCAAAAATGTAGGGCTTTTGCCTACCACCATTAGATCAGATTCGGAAAGTGTTACTGCTACCGCTTGGGGAAAAGATTTTACGTCTTCTTTAAATATTAAGGTAAAAAAAAACAATTATTTATATTTATGCGTATTTAATAACATAACGTTTTGTCTTAAGTAATAGGATTAATTAAACATTTACCAACACTGGAAATATTGGGTTGGCAAGAAAGTAATTTCGGTTTTTACAAATTGAAAATGTTACAATTTTTTTGAATCACTTCGGACAGTCTTAAAATTTTTTTTGTTTCACAGTTGTCAGTAACGATTTTTAGCTTACTTTAAAAACAAATTACTTGGTATTCGATTTACAGTTGTTAGTTTAGTGTCAAATTCAACATAAAGTGCAAAAATGAACATTTTCGTCATATTTTGCGTTTTTATTTTCGTAAAGGCAAGAAGACTTCTGAAGCCTACAAAGGCTTATGTAATGAATGTTTAACAGAACCCATGTATCAGAATTGGTTTAAAAAATTTGGCTATGTAAATTTTGCATTTAAAGACGACCAACCTTCAGTTAGACTAACAATGATCAAATCAAAGCCATAATTGAAGCTGATTGTGATAGAACTGTGAGAAAGATTGCAGAGAGGTTAAATGTCTTACACACAACAATTTAAAATCATTTTAAATGTTTTGGACCTGCGATATGCATCTCACACACAACGAAATCAATCCTTTTTTAAAACGAAACATCACTGGTGATAAAAAATGGGTTGTCTACAATAACATTCATTTAAAGTAATTGTGGCCAAAGTATGATAAACAAACACAAACCACATCAAAAACTGCACGGTATCAAGATAAGATCATGCTTTCAGTTTGTTAGGATTATAGAGGAAATGTCTATTTTGAGCAGCTTCCAAGAAAGCAAATGATCAATTCAGATGTTTACTGTAAAAACTGATGAAATTGAAGGAATCACTCCAAGATAAACGGTTGACATTGGCTAATTGTAAAGACATTACGATGCACTATGACACCGCTCGGCCTCACACATCTGTAGTAACACGTCAAAAGTTATTGGAGCTTGATTGGGAACGCATATCATATCCACCATATTGCCGTGACCGTGTACCATCAAATTATCATTTATTTTAATATTTACAAAACTATTTTAAGGATAAAAATATGACTAAGGATGATGACCTGAAATCGCACTTGATACAGTTTTATGCTAACCAGAAGTTCTACGATGGTGGAATTATAAAGTTACCAAAAAGATGTCAAAAAAGTCATTGAACGTACTGGTACTTTTATAATTGATTAAAATCCATCCGTTGTATAAAAATATTGAGTTATATTTCAAATTAAATAACCGAAATTACTTTTCTGCCAACCTGATAGTTTACCACTGATTTAATATACAGAACATTTTGTTTATGAGTAATTAAAAAAATGGTCAAATATCGAATGCATACGATATTTCGTCGTTTTACACGGGAGCTGTTAAATTTTTGACCAAAATTATGATTATTAAAATATTGACAATGCTAAATAAAATAACTCAATCGGATGTAAGTCCGAAAGTGTACCATATAACTTTTCTAAATATTACAAACTGTGTATTTTCAAACAATTATAAATATTTTGTACAAATTATGAAAAAAATTGTTGTAAGTCTAATTATTATAAGCTAGGCAGTCGCCCCGACTTTGCCCGGATGGCACTAAGCATCTACGGCTGGACGTCTTGTTATAAATTACAATACCCCACTGCGTTTTTCTGTCTCTATAGACTAATCTCAGAAACTACTGTAGGGATTTTGATACAGATCCATATAACTTAAACGATATAACCAGCGCACGCCAGGAAAGCTCTCAAGAAGCACGTTTTATTACAACTTGATCATAGTTACCGGAGAGTTAGGCGATGCCGTGAACCAGGGCCTTACGTTCAAGGGGCCCCTTGACCTTGCAGTGGGCGATAAAGAGCTGATGATAAAGTAACTTTGCAACTTTAAAGTATATATAAATGTAATTATTCTCTTAACTGGATAAAACTTGACCAGTTTAGATAGTGCGCCAATTTTTTTTGCACCGGGGCACTTGGTTACTCGGCTACACCACTGCATAATTCAGTCAATTTTTACGAATATTTTATAAATTATATATACAAACTTTCCTCGTGAATCAGTCTATCTATTAGTGAACACCCTATCAAAATCGCTATAATAGTTGCTGAGATTAGCCTATGCAGATAGATAGGACGACAGAAAAACGCAGTGGGAAACTTTAATTTATAATACGTAGTGATTATAAATGGAAATATTAAATAATAGCGTATTTGGCCAATAAAACAGCAATATGGTCCAAGTAATTACAATAAAAAGTCAGTACTTTCAATTTGAAAGCTAAAATAACCAAGAGTAGTCTTGAAACCTTGTAGAATATATTTCATAACTTGGGCATTTATAAAAACATAATTTCAGCGTTATAATAGTGTAATATAATTTATACAAATGTTATTCATAAAGTTCCCTGAAGTAAAAAGTGTAATATGGTGTTATTTTTATATTGTTTTGTGAATAATATGGAAATAAGCAGTTTCTAAGACAGCTTTGTTTACGTTGTAGTCACGTTTCAGTCTTTGATATTTAACAAACACAATTAAAGTGCCATAACAGTGCAATTTAATGTATAAACGTCTATTACATAAATTTGCCACATCTTGCTGCATCGCATTTTCAAAACTAATAAACTCTTACGAAATTATTGTACCTATTACAAATGTGTGTTTCAGAATCTCACCTAATTTAAATCACAAAAAAAGTGCAATTATAACGATCGTATTTAATTGGAACGTCTCTGCCAATAAAATTATTTATAAAAAATATTACGTTTTAGATACTCTGCACTGCAACTCCGGACAAATTTGAATGGATACCAACCTCAATAGAGAAAATGCATCTCTTAACAAATTGCAATCTGGTAACAGGAGGAACGGAAACGGAAACCGTCTTATATATAGGCAGAGTAATACACGAAAGGGAAATGCAAATTGGCAAGATTTTTCCAAGTTTTTCGAAGTACAACGGTTTGGCTTTGCCTCAAAATGGAAAAGAAGCCAACTACAAAAATTTCGAAATTTTAACATACAATTGTAGCAAGAAAACAATCTGCGACAATATGCCTGATATTTTTAAATAACTTCCAAAATTAAAACAGAATCTCATCTTTAGAATGCGCACCATTTAATATAATTCCTAATATTCTAAGCAATTACAAGTACAGTAATCCCCCCTATAACGCGGTAGATTGGATCCGAGTTATAGGAAAACGCGTTGTACATGTATTCTCGTATAATGCACTCGTATGAAACTGTATAACGTGTTATGTACACCTTTTAGTAGATATATGTATAATCAATGTTCTTACAGTTCAAACACTAGAAAAACGAATTTAATAAAATAATTTAATTTTATAAGACCACAATTGACACAACGTGTCAAATTCCCGCGTTATATGAGGTAAAACACGTGTTATACGAGGGACCTGAAATCGCGTAATATGAAAACGCGTTATAAGAGTGCCGCGTTATAGGGGGGATTACTGTATTGCATTAACACTTTTGTAGTGTTTATTATTTTATTATGCAGTCATGGACTAGATGGGAATTTTATCAAATTACTGTTCATATTTTCATAACTTTCATCGATATTTTTAAAATATATTTGTTACTTAAGGATGTACGGGCACGAAAGTCATTTGGCTCAAAATGCTTATTTTTTTATTAATATGTAGTTTAAGTATGTCTAAACAAATTCTCAAAATTTGAAGAGGTTAACCGACTATTTAAAGAAATAATTGATTTCAAAAGTAAGCATATTTAACATTAGTCTTATGGCAAAGTGACGGATAGAAGACATGTTTTCATAATTTTCACCCAAATTCGTCCGAGAATATGAAAATAAAACTATCTAATTAAAAGTTAAGACATTTATAAAGATATTAAAAAAATAAAAAACCGTACTAAACCGACTAAATTAAGAGATATTTACGAAAATTAGCTTACTTTTGTTAGCTCTTAAACTAAATGGCAACACTATAGACCATTAAAGCAAAGTAAGTGTCAAAAATACTACACCTAATTTTAGGAATTCTGGTAAATTTTCATCCCGATAGATAGTTTTGCTATTTCATTTCACCTTTCATAATTTTATATTCGCACGTGTTACACTCAACGTTTATTTTGAATTTACTGATAACATTTCCTTAATAATCATAATAATCACAGTGTTGCCATACGCAATGCTGCGGCCATAACCTCTTTACCGCGCGCCCGGACCGGTCTATCTCCACCCAGTACCCTGCTCGTACATCCTTAATGTGCAGTTTGTGTATTTTCGTATTTTATTTTGTTTCATATAGATAAGTGCAATATTCACAATTGTTTCCATATGTATGTTTAGTTTAGACTAATTTTGAACTAATACGTATGTGGTTATAGGCAGTATATACAGGGTAATATTTTAAGATTGAGGACATTTTAAAATTTCATGTTGGTAATACTGGATGATCAATACCATATTAATACTAAATATAAATAGAAAACTTTGTTTTACATGACTCTTTATTTTTTTTGCATACAAAATATGACAAGTAGTAAATTAAAAACAAGAACAACCAAAAATAACACAAGTGCAAGTGTGGAAACCAAAACAACAAACGCAAATCCTTTATAAATATTCGTGGGTTGACGTAGACATGACAGCGAAAATTACTAAATTCTTACAATTTAACCACATTTAAACTATGAAATATACTAAAAACTGTGGTGCTAAATTCAAAACACTTCAAATCTTAAAAAATAACCCTGTATTGTATAGCTATAGGTTGATAAACATAATAATTAATTTAGCACAAAAAACAACTCCACTTCTTCATTTTATGCAATAGTCAGTAGTAAATTTTATTTCATCGTTTTATACAACATTAAATCTGTACTGTCAAACTCAGATTATCTAAAATTTATTCTTTTTCAATATTTTTGATTAGCTAATACTTATACATAATTATAAAAGATACAAAACATATTAAATTTCCAAATAGCTAAAAGCTAAAATTATGCTTTGTTTATATTAAAATATTGTTTTAGAATAATATATACTAAGCTACTGATTATCCAAGCCCAGTTTATCTGAGTTTCCGTTATATTCAAGCTTCGTTTATTCGTGTTTTCAAGTTAACCAAGATATCGTTTTCAAAATTTTAACTAAATTCCTTTGGTAATGAAGAAATTGTATGAATAACGGATTATCTGATTATTAATATAATTTTATGTATTACCAATAACTCTATATAGGATTAAAGTACGACATCTTTGTTTGTTGATGATTTATATAATAGGTATACCATATATCCTTTGTCGTAAAAACATGTATATTTTAAATTGTTCTGTATTACCTATTCAAGTTATTGCTTATTTGAATTGTTTTTATTGATTTACATCTTTTTATACAACTCAACAGTTAGGGCAATAGCAGGATCTTAATATAATATTCAAATATTTACAAGCTAAACTATGATAGTATATAAATTCTTATACCATTTATTTATACCAGGTGTGCAACCTTAAAACGGCTGTTTTTTTATTTAGCAAAACACAATAATTAACGCAGAAAAGTGAAAAATATTTTATTCGAAGTAATTGCCCTCGCTGGCTATACATTTTTCCCATCATTGAGGAAGATTGTGGATTCCACCCCAAAAGAATTCATCCCCTTTGGATAAGAACCACCCATCGAGCCATTTTTTAATATCTTCATAAAATTGAAGTGCTGCTCAGCAAGCGCGTGTCCCATCGACGCAAATAAATGGTAATCTGAAGGGGCCAGATCAGGAGAGTAGGGCGGTTGGGGTAGCAACTCCCAGCCAAGTGCATCCAATGTATCCCGGACCAATCTTGCTGTGTGTGATGATGCGTTGTCGTGCTGGAAAATGATACCCTCATGCCGATCCGCGTGTTCGGGTCTTTTTTTGCACAATTCACGATCCAATTCGATGATTTGTTGTTGGTAGCATTGAGTATTGATCGTTTCACCAGGTTTCAACAGTTCGTAGTAAACCACCCCCTTCTGGTCCCACCAAACACACAGCATTTTCTTTTTTCCGAATCGATTTGGCCTAGCAGACGATGTTGAGGGTTTTCCGGGGTCCACCCACGATTTTTTGCGCTTAGGGTTTTCAAAAAAGATCCATTTTTATAGCCAGTGACGATTCGATGCAAAATGATTTTCTGTTGTGCCGATCAAGCAAGATTTCGCACGCGGTCTGGCGTCGTTCCATCTGTCGATCGTTCAATTGATGTGGCACCCACTGTCCGATCTTTTGGATTTTTCCCATAGCAAAAAGGCATTTCGAAATTGCTTGGTGGCTAACATTCAACTTTGCGGCAAGTTGTTTCTGCGATTGGGTATCGTCTTCGTCCAATAAACCTTGCAATTCGGTGTCCTCAAAACTTTTGGTCGATTTTCGCGCTTCTTGTCGGTGACGTTAAAATTCCGTCTCTGAATTGCCGAAACCACGCTCTGCACCGAGTTTCACTAAGAGCACTGTCGCCATAGAGCTCCACAAGAATTCTATGCGCTTCGGCGGCGGATTTCTTCCAATTGAAGAGGAATAGCAGTGCTCACCGCAAATGCTCTTTATCTGGCACAAAATTCGACATGTTTATCGTGATCAAAGGACACGTTATTGTTCGAAATTGCTGACTTTGTCTTTTGTTTACTAATGGCAAAGATTCAAGCAATGAGAAAAAATGGCAGGCAAGGTTGGCTGATGCCTAATGCGCGCGTATTGCCATCTATTAGAAAACGGCCGTTTTAAGATTGCACACCTGGTATACAAGGCACTGCCTACGATAATATTGCATATAATCAAAAACGGTACTCTAATAATCATTTAGGCAAACAAAAAGTTATATAATAAGTGTAACAAACAGTAAATCTCTATAATGTTTCCTTGTTTTAAAGATACCATAATGAAAACCAAAGCGCTGTTTAGAAAATTTTGATTATAAACAAATAAGTGTGAAAACCTACTGTCAACCTCATATAAGTAATTACTTAATAAAGACAGTCTATAAAAGGGGCGAGGACTGAGCAAAATTAGAGCAAGCTGAGAGAGTATAAAAGGATAAGAATAATCTTGTTATATGTGCAGGCGTTAAGATAGAAACTCAACAAAACAATCTTTTACCAACTACAATATTTCTCAAAAGATCCTTCACAAATATCACTGACGGTATATATTAGCTAAGATAAGCGGGACTCTACTGTACATGTAAATGAATATAAATTTTAATTCTTCTAAAACGTAGTTAAAAATTATCTTTGACCATAAATTAAATGGAAACGAAAACGATCCACTTTAAATGCACTTATTCTCTCGAAAGAAGAGCTTGAAATACATTAAATTTCTGATCTCTTTTGGTTTTGGAGTTTACAAGATAATTAAATAAAATTGGAACAAACACATCAAACCGTATTTAGACATAATTTAAAATTGAATTTTCTAGATAAAGTAATATTGTTAAGAATCACACGCTCTTATTTGTAACAAGTTGTTTATTGGTGTTGGAACAAACATAGTCAAAGAAAAAAGCGTTGCGAGGATAAAACGTAGGAAAAAGAAACGCTGCAGGAAAGAAACACTGTGAGAAATAACATTGTGAGGAAACAAGAAAAGGACAGTGACTAAAAGATGACACTTTTGCAAAAAATCTACAATAGTTATTTTTAACTCTGTTGCAATAGCGGCAGCTATACAATATGTCAGTATTTTAAAAATGTTTAGTTTTGCTGTTTCATAATTGATTACAGCTTAAAACTTTTAATTTTTTTCTAAATATAAAGTTCTGTATGAATATTTGTTTTTAATCCGGCTCACTGGACAACTTTAATCTCAAAAAGTTTGTAAAACTCTATTGTAAATTATTCTTCTAGTATCTTTATTAAATTTCTCTAAGTTCAATAAAAAACTTTATCTGATTGTTTTGATCAAAAAGGTTCAATAAAGTGCTATGTTTGCTTCCAAAAAATTATTCCATTTCAAACTAATTTCTGTTGCGCGTCATTTTGTGTGATGGTATGATTTTTGCGGGCGCTTAAAATATTATATGTTGATTTTGGATTAAGTAAAATTTAACACACTTCAAGTTTTAGTCGAGTTTTTATCGTAGGCCTCAAAAATTACGTTGCGGGTCGGATACGGTCGACGGGTCGTTCATTTAATATATCCAAAAAAAAGTGACTGCTTTTTCAAAAGTCCAACTTTTATTGGGGCATCTATACCAGTGGGGCAACTATCCTGAGTTTACCCTATCTTGATTCATTGTTTTTTTTTCTTCTTATATTTTCATAGTACACGGAGAAAAAAATATCGTCAAAATAACTATCTAATGTATTTTAAAATGCATGGAGGAAAGATATCGTTAAAATGACCACACGTATCGCTATTTTAGCTATACGTAGTATAGTCATTTTTCACAGAGATACGTCCTATAGCTAAATTAGCCAATCGAATCGTTCTGACGATACGTTATTTTGATGATCCGCAATAAGGAAACTCTGTAGAGCTAAATTAGCTATACGGCGTATCTCTGTGAAAGATATACTACGTATAGCTACAATAGCGATACGTATGGTCATTTTGACGATATTTTTTCTCCGTGTAGGCTATTTGCTATTCTTCGCGTCTTTGTTATGTTACATATTAAAATACCCCCAACTAAAATTGAAACCCAAATTTCAGCTCATCTTTTGAAAGGTCTCCCTGGCTCTCGCTTCCCAGCTGGTCTTGGATGGCACACTCTATTAACAAATCTGTCTTTTTCTGCTTTTTCTACATGGTTATTCCATTTTAGCTTTTCCCTTATTATAAATTTAACTACGTCGGTTATGTTTCATTTGTCTCTTACTGTGTCGTTTCTTACTCTATCTAGCTTGTTTTGCCCATTATGTTTCTACCATTCCTAAGAGCTATTTATTCTGATGGTGGCCGTTCGCGTCTCTGCACCATATGTGTGCACTAGTATCGTCCGCATAACTCATTATATGGATATATTGAGTTTCCCATGGTATATCCATTTAGCTCTGTAACACTCAGTTATTACCATGTTCATGATTACGTTAAACATGACAGTAGTTAATGAGTCTTCTTGTCTGATTCCTGCTTTGCATTCAATTGTTTCTGTAATTTAGTTCCCCACTTTTATTTTTGTGTTTGTTTCCTTCAATATAACATTAAAATTGTACATTAAAATATGCAATCAACAAAGTGAATTTTAATAAAAAAATCAACCCTGGAAGTATGATTTTTTCTGGCGAAATTAACTATGTTGGTAACCCTATAACATTTTATTTAGCAAAAAGTATCCTACCAAGGGTAGTCAAATGTGGACAAATTGTGAGCCCTGCTGATAATCGACGTTCTCTTGAATTGAATTTGATTAAAATTACTTTTACCATAATTACCTACATTTTTATAATTTCATCAAAAATTACATTTTATATAATAATGTTTGATTGTAAAGCAATGCAATAATCTAATCAAATAAGCACACATTATATTAATTACGAATTATTTAAACAAGCAATTATTGTGTTATTTATATTTTAGGAATTTAAAAAAAGCACGATTTTAGAATATAAATAAGAACGAAGGTACTTAAAAAAAACTTAGAACTGATACTTCAGTTATTTCATCCGATGAGCTGTCACTGCTATTAAACGAGGTACCCGAGCTACAAATATTATTAATTTTATTTTAACTTTAAAACTTAATTTTTTTTTAATTCTCAGATAATTGAAATTATAATTACTTAAGAGGGTAACATTTATATAAACAATATTTGGTTTTATCTCTAGCGTTTTCAATGTTAATTATTTGTCAACAATACTTTACTCTAAATGTCATAACCAACTAATTAAATTATAAAAAAAAATATAATTAGAATATTACAAGTCATAAACGGATCTTTTTTATTTTACCTCCTTTTTATCAACTGGGGTTCTAATACATCTCTGGTCGTTGAAGCACGACCTGGTTCAACAAACTTCTGTGTGCAAAAACAAAAAGAAATCCTTTTAGCAAATTTAGAAAGTTTCATATTTGGGTTTTGGCTTAAATTCAAAATAAAATCGGATGTTAAGAGTTCCTAAAAAAAGGCGGATAATAAAAAAAAAATTAACCGCTAAGCGTGCGTGAAAAGTGTTGCAACTCCTAGAGATTCGGTCGTGTGTGAAGAAAACGATGAAGAAATAATACAAAAGTGTCGTTTTTAGTGAAATCGAAGTTCTAGAAGAAAGAGTAAGAAAACCGCCGTGCCAGAGAAAAGGTGGAACAAAAAGAAAGAAATGCTCTTAAGAACGTCTTGTGATTCGGGTATATAAGCATTCACCTTCCGAGACAACGGCAGAAGTGTAGCAATCTTTTCATTAAACACAATGAGGTGCAGTAGTATAAGTTTACAGGTAAACATTTCTCCTAAATTAAATACGAATATCAACAAAAAAAAAACATATCGTTATTTTACAGGCGGCTTTGTTACTCGCCGTAGTGGCCGTGCTTTCTTGTGCAGAGGTCAAAGATAAAAGACAGGTCGGCTCTGCCGTGGTTGCTGATGAAAACGATCGCGAAGTTGCTGAAACTGGATTTTCAGAAGCCGTCCAAGCTGGTAGCAAATATTTCCAGTAAGTTTTCTAAATGAAAATTACCCTTCTTTATGTTCTTTTGCTAAATTAAAACTTCCGAAAGGAAGCAGTTATCATTTTGCAATATCCGCTTTCAAAGCTTCATTTCGTCTTTTAAAATTGCTAAATTCAAAATACTGGATAACGCATTTTTGATAATCAAATTATCGCTGAACATCAAAATCAGATTTGATAATTTGTTCGAATGTTATTTGAAATATCATTTATTTTTATTGAAAAAAAAAATTGTGAAATGTAAGGAAACGTTTTAAAGAACAGGTACTCTTAAGAGATCATAGATTAAGTAAAAGAAAATGTATAGGGACATTTACATGGCTCAAATGTCGCCCGAAGAATTAGAATTTGGACATGTCCGTGAGACACCCGACGATTGGGAACAACGCTTCGAGAAGATTAACCTCAACAATCGAACCCACCAAGGAAAGGTGTTAAAAATTTAAATAAACTCTGGTGTTTATGGTGCTTATTTCCTTTTATGTTTTTCGAGCTCTTGTTTTTCGAGAATAATAACATTTCTCTCTTTTGCTTCACTAACAGATATGCACATCAACCGGCCAAAGACCACTATGAATTTGGGCACCGACGTGGAAACGAGCACCACTTCATAGAAAGGCACGAAAAAGCTCACCCTCACGCCGGAGAATTCAAAACTAAAGTAATTACTCTCTATATTTTTAACTAATTCTATGCAAGCACTTAATTCCTTTTTGCACCGCTCTTCGAGCTTAAGGGGGACGGTTATGGCGTGCAAATGACAGGGCATTCGATAAATTTCTAAAAAATAAAAATTTATAGGTCAGGTGGGGTGATAAGCATGGAGGATATGGAGAACACTACTGGGACTATAACCATGCAGGACACGGACACGACGGCGACGGTGAAGAAAGCCAAAAGGAAGAAGAATACGCAGCCTATGCAGGAAATGATGAAGCTCCAATCGTTGCGAATCGACGACAGCGCAGAAATCTGTTGGACGGGGATGTAGAGTACGTCAATGAAAGAGCTCGTTCTCTGGTCGAAAGCGGAGCCGCCAGCAAACACGGCGGCAACTACAGAAAAGAACCAACTGACGGAAGAGTGAAAAGGAAAAGACAAAGTTTCTACAACCCCAATTTCGAAATCGATGAGGCGAACGTATTTGAGCCATGAAATGCTGCAATATCTCCTTTGACGTTTGTAAATGACGGCTACCAAAATTAATTTTTAATTTTTAAGAAATATCTTGCTACGATTTTTTATTTTTGTTATGGTGTTATCTGTTATATGTGTTTCTGTTAAATAAATACTTTTACGATTATAGAAATCTTTTCTTGGCGCAACAGAACGTTTCTTTCTACACGTTCTAATTCTTCTTAATCAATTATGCACGCTATTGTATGTCAAATAATGGCAGCGAATGTAAAGCATCCATCGACATACTTTGAAACATGTTTTTGTCAATGCTCGACCCAAAAAAATCATTAAACTTCCTAACACACTCCAGAGGACAAACCATAAACAACGTCTCCACAATTCTTAAGCATATAAAATCTATGATTAAATTTTTTTTATATCAACACTTACAGGTTCTTCTCAAATTGTTTAAAAATCATCTATCACATGCGTCTCCTAATAAGTAAAGCGTCTTTTGCGGTGTCGGGAAGTCCAACATTTGCATTATTTGGTAAAAAACTTAGTATTAAGGCGCACATCACGGTTCCAATAAAAGTGGGCATGTAAGCAAGTACTTCGTGTTGTGGATGCTAAAAAAGGATATTATTTTAAAAATAATTATTGAATTGCACACTTACAAAAATATTATAGAAATAGTGTTGAAACAAAGAGCTGAGGCCATAAATTCCTTTCATGCATCCTAAAGCTGTTAATCTTACAGGTGTTGGAAACAGTTCTGCTACGTAGAAGCACATAAATTGAAACAAAGTGTTTGAAAATACCAAATGAAGGATCCGTTGGATTAACATCACTTCTTCACCTATTATTATAATGTGTTGTTAACTGTTCATCTTGATCACTAACAAACTGTAACACATTGATTGTATTTGTTTTATTGTATCTTGTATAAAAATTATGCATTACTATTGATTATAATTGAGTTTCTTACTTTACGATTCATTGAATTAATATAAAGTAAATATCGTGGGCATACAAAGAAAAGTCACTCAGTCCAAATTTGGCTATTTCTTGCAATTTTAAAAATTCAATATTCATAATTATAAAATATCAATTTAAAGTATACTGGGTATTCCAAACTCAGGACACCCAATTTTAAGGCTAGATAGCGAATGAAATTTTGAGATGAAAGGTTTGTTGGCATTTTCGCACCTGTTACACAGATTCTGAAAGGGCTATCAAAATTAATTAATAATTTGGTACCTGCTTATCAGAAAATATATATTTTTTTATTGTTTTTTTTTGTTATAGTTGTTGACACATTATTGTTATAATCAGCTCTTTGATATTTCTCTTTATTCTATGTTGATAAATAGGGTAAAGCTAATTGGCGAGTAATATAGTGATAAATTTGGTTTTGGCGCTCTCTGTATGGTCCCGCCAGTACCGTACGTTTTTTGTATTTAGAATTACATGCAGCAAGCCTCGTTTCACACGTGTAACAGTAAATACGTTATTTTGTGCCTTGACGCCTAAACAATTTAAAATATCGCGCGTAACATGCGTAAATATCACTATATTATTGACCACATTATATATATCATTTACAATAGTAAAATTACGAGTTTCCTAATGAGTTTAAGTATTAATAAAGTAGAATTAATGTTGTTTTTTCTATAAGAATATTTTTGATGTACCATTAATGTGATAAATATTTTTTAAGTATTTTTAGTACCCTTAAAAATATTAGGCCCCTAAAAAAAATATATTCTACATTTTTCGCCTAAATTTAGGGAGAAAACTTCTAAGTTGGAAAGTCTGGTCCTTAGTTATATTTGCTATATTGGAAGTAAAAAACGACAACTGGTCTATTTACAAACCATAGACTACACGAAAAAAATGTATGGCGTATATCACCATATTTCTATGCACTGACGCAACAGGTCCCATTTGTATGGCTTTATTTACTATACTCTATAATACATAACACAATGCCTATGAAACCTCTTGCGACAGTTTACGGAATATGGTGACAAACGCCATATATTTTTCCCGAGTACCTTAAAATTGCATGACTGGACACAAGAATAGCATTATCACGGTGCTGTCAACACGATATCACTATATTACTCCATTCGTTTGTCATATACTTAGTAGGGCTCAATTAAAATTGAATAACTTGATTTAAAATAGTCCTATAACCTAAAGTTTTTGTTAATTTGTGATTTTAACAATATTTTTAAATAAATACTGATGAGTACGAAAAAATGTCTTTATATTCATAGTATCACTGTATAGTCCACTTTTACCTTATATCTAATTCAGTGAAGTCATGATTTAATGGTTAACCCTTTAATTAACTTTTAGTAGGTAATCAATAAAGAATATGATATGATGAAATGATCTCAATTAAGGTAATCAATTTGATAGTTTCTCTTGCATTAAAGTTGATAAAAATAAACTTTATATTAATCTGCTCAAGAACTTTTTATGTGTAAAAATAGCTTATTTAGTTTTTCCTTACATAAAAAATTTTTAAGAGAATTTTGTGTGTTACACTTTGTTAGCAAGATTTATTTTTCTAAAAAATTATTTTAACTTTAAATCATTAAACTTACTGTTTATATATTGGAATATCATAAAAATAACGGTTCCTTGTATCAATAAAATCCAATAAATGCCCATCAAGGCCGTTCTTCTGCCCAATTTAATCGCCGCAGCAATTGAACACAAAATTGTGAGAAGCTAAAATTGTTGTTGAAGTTTTCTTATGCTATCTGTATGCTTTTCTTTTTTTATAATACAAACCGACATAATACTTGATGTTAAATAAAAGTTGTACGTTTGTACGTTGAAGTTCTTAGACATATCTTTAACTAAAATACCTACTAAAAAGTTCTAGCAAAACAACTTTAATATTATTATTCACTCACTTTCAGCAAACGATGAAATCGATTCAATGCAATAAAGTAGTAAGAAAATAAAAAAACGTGTTCTAATATGAGAATGAAATAGAATTTTATAAATACTACAAAGTGTTGCCTTTTCTGGAGGTATCACTGGTTCAGAATAATCGTGAACTATTGAAGAAGTTTTGTATTTGTTTATTTCATTCCACGCCATTTCTTTATTGCCAGTAAATAACAACCATCTTGGCGATTCGGGCAGGTACCTTTAATTACATTATATAATCTCCTCATTTCTTAAAAAATGACTAGAATAAATTAAAATAAAAGGTCTTTATAGCTTCTTCACAGTTTTAATTAAAATACTCACTTACTCTTACCATATTATAAAAGGAATAAGCAGATTCATGGACACGCTTGCCAAATGCAGAAACTTCCAATGCTTAATGAAATATCGCAAAACATAACACAAATACGTTGCAAAAGGAATGTATAAAAATACTTTCAAGCCCATTGTAAAAATCGTCTTCTTATTACATAACTCTAAAACTAAACAAACAATATTTATTGTTAAACTGAAAAGTAGGTACTAATATTAAAATTGTTTTGAATATTTTTTGACTAAGTTTATATATTATGTTTTCTTAATAAAACACTTCTTACAAAGTATATAAATTGCCGTGCCTGCTATACTTCCAAAAGACATAAGAAACTTTCCAACAAATAAAAACGATTTTAGTGGAATAAATATTATACAAGAACCCACAATGTTAATCGAAGCTGCAATAATAAACACTTTTCTTCTACCGAATCTGAAAATTAATTCGAAAATTATGAATATATTTTTTGGTCTTTTCTAATGTGTTGTCTTACATGTCAGCTGCAATGCCTCCAATTGCGTTCGCTATTGAATAGCCATAAAGCCAAGCAAAAAATATATTTTTGAAATATTTTCGTCTTCACACACTAATTTAAACTAAAAAAGAAAACTCAAAATACAATTATCCTCGGTTCAGGAGAAAGCCCTGTAACTCGAAATTCTAATTTTTTGTATTAAAACCGTGAAATCGACAAGAAATTCGTTAATTTTTTACGATAATTAACTGTAAATATTTATAGTCCATTCGTTCATGATAAAATACATCTTATATTATCCGTGAAGTGATTAAAATATGCAACTTTATTTGAACTCTCAATGTTGAGGCATTGGGGGTGACGGTGTAAAAAAAAGTATAAATCGGGAGATAAATATATATCTATCTAATTTTTTTAATTTTAATCTCTGGAGTCGATTATAAACATACAAATCAAGAGTTTCTTTTTTGGTTTTACTAAAAATCAGAGATCATTTAAAAAAAGCAATTTAAAAGAAAAGAACATTTAACTTCATGTGAACTGCAGGTATTTTTTTCTTTAAAAACGAATAATATTATTTACATAATTTTTATCTTTTCTTTTAATTGGTTTTTAATTATATTTAAAAACATTCCTAAATTTTCCATTATTTCACAAAAATGACAATTTTAACAGAAAATAAAAAGCACCTCATTTATGACTGGTGAATATTTAAATAACAAGTGGGTTACTATCTCCAGATAGAAGTAACTGATAAGAGCGGTGATAGCAGATATGTGCCTAAGTTAATTAAAAAATTACTATATTTGAATTGTTTTTTAAGGGTTATAATGCATACCTCAATTCTTAAAGTATGACCGGTAATTGTTCCTCCTTTCGGTTCAATTTCGATAACACTTAAGTTACATGGAACATTGTCGGACACAGTTTGATTTTTGTTTGAAAAGTTTAATAGAGCTTGACAATCATTATTATGCTGTATTAATAAGTCGGTATAATTTTTTCGTCATAAGTGCAGTATTCTTCAGAAATCTTATCTCTAAAAAATATACATATAAAGGAATCGATTGAAATATAACAACATTGATAAGTTTTATTCATTGTTATAAGATCATTAAAAAAAACTTACTTAATAGTTGGAATTCTTGCTTTATTTGTCACATTTAGAAATTCATCAAAACTATAATTGTTGGAAAGAACAATAAGAGAATAATCAAGTTAGTAGTTCAAGTAGTCATAGTGATATAGAAATAGTTGAGAGTTAGTTATTAATGTGTGAGTACGTTATTAATGAAAGTTGTAGTTATTTAGAGTTGTGGAAAAAGCTATTATATATTAATAAAGAATTAATTTAATACAGAACCGATCATATATTTAACATGGTAGCAGAGGCCAGTGGTTAAGTTCTGGAAGAGTAAGAATAATAGCTAAGTGAAAAATGGAGCAAATGCAAGGCATCAAGTTAGAAGGTGTTGAGAACTGGACAGTGTGGAAGTTCCAGGTTGCAGTAATATTAAAAGGTTTGGGATTAATGAAGCTAGTTGATGGCGAAGAAAAAAAACCAGAAGTAGATGGAAAGACCAAAGTGGAATGGGAGATAAAAGATGCCAAAGCTCAAAGTTTAATAGTTTCGAGAATGGGCGAAAAGGTACTATTACATATAATAAATTGCAAGACTGCTGAAGAGATTTGGCGAAAACTGAAAAGCATACTAGAAATGAAGTGTAATACGTCACTGCATATAGTACAACAACAGTTTTATCAAGCACAATTGGAAGATGGAAATATAGCAAATTTCTTAGCAAGAATGCAAGAACTGAAAAGCAAACTAGACCAACTTGGGGAAGAAGTGCAAGAACAAGCGTTAATAACGAAGATATTGATGTCACTACCAAGAAAGTATTCGCATTTCATCTCAGCGTGGGAATCGGCTTCAAAAGAAATGCAGAGTATGGAAAACCTCACAGCAAGACTTCTAGTTGAAGAAGAAAGGTTAAAGCAACATAACGAGGGTGAGATAGTAGCATTAGCTGCCCGAAATGTAAGTAACAAATACAAAATTAAATGTTATTTGTGTGGGAAAGAAGGGCATGTTAAACGAGAGTGCAATTTAAATAAAAATCAAGGAAAAAGTTGTCATTATTGTAAAAAATCTGGTCATCTAATTAAAGATTGTAGATTTAAAAAGAAAAAGAAAGAAATTTAGATAAACAAAGTAAAAATAATGCTTTTGTAGTAATGCAAAATGAAGTTCTTAAAAATTCGAATAACTGGATAGTAGATAGTGGGGCAAGTGAACATATGACAGGAGACAAATCATTTTTTAAAGAATATGAAAATTTAACAGAGAGTAGATTAATAGTAATTGGGGATGGGTCAAAAATAGAAGCAATTGGAAAAGGAATTTATGTTTAGAAGCGTTTGATGGAAATAATTGGGTAGAATCAACAATAAATAATGTTTTGTATGTACCAAAACTTAAAACCAATTTATTTTCTGTAAGCAGAGTAACCGAATTAGGATATACATTAATAACAAATAATGAAAAATGTAGTTTTGTGAAAAATGGAAAAACTAGGGCTTTAGCGAAAAGAGTCGGAAAAAGTTACATTATGGACTTTAGATTTAAAAGAAACGTAGTTTTTATAAAACCCCAAATATGTATAGATGCTTATGAACAAGCGACTGAAGTAAATATGACTGTTGACATAAGTGAAAATACAGATAGTCAGGATATTATAGAGTCAAAAGAAATAACTGATTCTGATGAAATTATAGACAAGGGTCAAGAGGGAGTAATTAAAGATAACACAATTGTTAAAATCAATGGCGATGAAGGTAGAAAAAGTACAAGAATGGTAAAGAAACCTACTTGGATGGATGATTTTGAAACAAGTTTTGTGGCTATTGAAAATGAACCGTGGTCATATGATGAGGCAATGGAGAGGTCTGATGCAGAAGAATGGAAAAGGGCAATCGAACGAGAGTTACACGAGTTACATGGGAATAATACATGGACAGAAAGCCAAGCACCGGAGGGCAAAGCAACTATAAGCAGTAAGTGGATATTTAAGATTAAAAATGGTAGTAAGAAAGAAAAAGAATATAAAGCAAGGTTGGTGGCAAGAGGTTTTGAGCAGAAGGACAATTTTGATCTGAGTGACTTATATGCTCCAGTTGCAAGATTACCAACATTTAGAATTTTTATAGCTATAGCTACCGAATTAAGTTTACCTGTTTACCAGATGGACGTTAGAGCTGCTTTTTTGTATGGCGATATCAAAGAAGAAGTTTACATGAAGTTACCAAAAGGAGCAAAATGTAAAAACGATGTAGTAAAATTAAATAAATCGTTGTATGGTTTAAAAAGATCACCAAAGTATTGGAACGAAAAGTTTGACTCAATTATGTTAGGTGAAGGTTTTGAGAGATCAACAAATGACTATTGTTTATATACTAAATATGAGAAAAGTGAAAAACTATTTTTACTTTTATACGTAGACGATATATTAATATTCGGAACGAGTGAGAGTCAAATAAGTTATTTGAAAACAGTGTTAAGAAAAAACTTTAAAATGAAAGACTTAGGTTTAGTAAAAGATTATTTAGGCAAGGAACAGTTTTATAAACTTAAAAGAATGTGCGGGCAAAGTGAAGATAATTTTCTTATTGAGAGGGAGTGTTGGAAAGAACAATAAGAGAATAATCAAGTTAGTAGTTCAAGTAGTCATAGTGATATAGAAATAGTTGAGAGTTAGTTATTAATGTGTGAGTACGTTATTAATGAAAGTTGTAGTTATTTAGAGTTGTGGAAAAAGCTATTATATATTAATAAAGAATTAATTTAATACAGAACCGATCATATATTTAACAATAATCACAAACATGCTCTAATTCGGGAACAAAACATCTGACTTTTAAATAAGTTGTAAATTCAAATAAACAATTTTGAATTAACATTGTACTTAAATACCATATAACGCATACCATGAAAATAACAAATTGTAAAGAACATTCACCATTTTCGTTTAGCATATTTAAAAAGTCCATTTGCGCTACAATTTCTTATGATAATATTTTTTAGATATAATAGATATAGTTTTATATTACAATTTGTTTTCGACTCTCCAAAATTACTTTTAATGTATACACTAAATTTTGTTTGTTCCTGTTTAAACAATAAATTAAACTGTTTCAAAGAATAAACATAAACGTTTTGCTTACAGTTTTTTGAAGCTGCTGAACATCAGGTTTTCGTACGAATTTTGAATAAGGCTGTAAAATATAAATATTTAAATCGTTTATTATTATTAAAAAAAAATTACCCCAGCTTTGGGCAGAGAAGTTCTTGTAGCTTGAGAATACTCTTGAATAGAATGTTGTGACATTTTAGTGACAGAACAGATAAGATATTTTATTTGAAGTTTATGATTTGTACACACCAAGACATTAATTAATTTAGAACAAACTTATAAATTAAGTTTTGTAAAACAAGTAGCATGTAAATGAAGGGATAGGTGTATAGGTATATCATATAATAATATAGCACATTATTACATGAAAAAAAATGTATTAATACAAAATATTGCATTTTTGTTAAAATTTTTACGCTCCTGGAGTTTGAAAATCACGGCCTTAAAATAATACAAATCTGATCTGATATTAATGCCTTTTTAATTAAATCTAAAATAAAATTAAGAATATTATTTTAAATTGAAAATTTATTGATATGAAATCTGTAAGCTAATGTCCGTCCATAGAAAAGCAATACAATCCTTGTTAAATTTGAAGATGAGTAAGAAGCTCTTGAAGGAATGAATTGTCCTGTACTGCTCTTTTTATGTACCTAAGTAGTAAGCAGTAAAATTAGGTGTAATACATTTCCAATTATTTATTTTTTGTGAAAAAGAATAAATGAAATATACATAAAATGATTAAAACACAAATTAAAAATAAATCGTCACTTGCATATAAAAGCATAATTAAGCAATCAAAATAAAACTGATTACTTTTAATTTAATGTGCTAAAATTATAATTATAAAGAATTCTTACAAAGGAGATTATATCTGAAACTTCATTTAAATAGATATTTTACATCAAAGGAGCGAAGGATTATTATCTAAAAAATGTAGGTATTCGTTGTTAATTAGTTTTATTTTGGGATAGTATTCTTTTTCAAACTTTTCATCCATCATATAAACAATTTTATTGAGTAACAGTTTATAATTTCTTGACTATTTTAAAAATGATTAGATTTGCTTTACATTTTGTAACTAAATGATTTATATAGAATAAAAACAATAATTCACTATTCCTTGCAGAAATTAATTAATAATGTGGGATTTTATCCAAAGTTATAGTTACTAGAATTCTGCTTTTACCATCAGCAGCCTATCTTCAGATGAATCGAATTGGGGGTGGCATTAGAAGGATGGCTCTATTAAACTATATTATTTACTGAAGACAACATTAATGATGTTTTGTTGCTTCTTCGTTTAACATACAACACAGTTTATTCTACAATATAATTTAAAACATAGTCCTCAGTTATGTTTGTTATTTTTAAGTTTATTAATTAAACAAAACAGGATAGGGTATTTTCTTAGAATAGTTTGACGGACGCAGAAGCAAATACTTCTCCCTACATAATAGTTCTTTTCTCAATTTAAAAAATAAATAATGAAATTTATTTGTAAACATTGTCAACTTTATAATTATTATTACTTTGGTGACTGTAAAATTATTCTTATTCTGATAAACTGTTGAAAGACACTTTGTAAATCCATCTGTGTTTTTTCGATAATTTGTCTTAATCTTCCATCAGAAGCACCTGCTACTAACTTTGCAATTCGATCAGAGGGACATTTAACTAAAACCACAGTATTTGTGACTCCTAAAATGAAATGTAAATAAATCATTGAAAATAATATCATTAACATGGTGTACCATCTTCATCAATTTCCAACAATTCTATTTCAGGTTTCAATTCATATGGAATTTCTTGAGGAAGAAAATCTAATAAAGTGGCTTTAACAGTATTAATAATGATTTTTTCTGGTGTTTGGTCTGTCCACGTGTCTGCTGGATATAACCAATTGTGTGGTTTTGCTGATTTTATTAGATAATTTTTTACATCTGACAATCCACTACCTAAATACAACAATATCAAATGAATTCTTCTTTGGTAAACCTTTAAGAGTTAGTCTTTACCTGATAGCGAAGACACCATAAAAATATCTTTAAAATTTGGCCATCCTCTGCTAGCATTTTCAGAAAATTTACCTTTGGTTCGAGTTATAGCTTTTCCATTAACGCAATTCATAGTGATTAGTCTTGTGATTTCTAGTAATTTTCTTTTAGATTTGAGTACATCAATCTATAATTTTAATTATTTAAAGAATTTATCACTGTACGACAAAACAAAAAATATAAACCTTATTTAAAACTAGAAAACTTGGTTTAGATATATGATTTTCTAATAGATTAATAATTTTTATATCTAATTGTTCCCGTGTCCATACATTACTAACATCGTGAATAACTCCTATTGTATCTGCTTGCTTCAAACATGCATCGCTATCCTTTAAAAAGCTATTTTCTAATTTGTGTCTGAAACATATACTAATTAGTAATTAACATGATGTGCATTATATATACAAACACCTTTTTTGAATTCGACTTGTGATAAGACCAGGAGTATCTAAAAATATAATTTGTGCATCATTGTCTGTGAATATTGCACGGGCTTTGGTTCGTGTTGTATGGACTTTGGATGAAGTGGGGCACACCTAAAATATCATAATTAATAGTCATTGTAGAAAATAGTTTCATACAAACTTTTCTATCCATTAAATGGTTTATGAAGGTACTTTTTCCAGCATTGGGCATACCAATAACAGCTACTCTCAATAACTTTTGTGACGAATTGGTATCTTCGATATTGGAAGCATTTTCGAATTGTACTTTATGTAACGTGTTACACTTTCTGATTTGCTGTTTGAAATGACTTTTCGAAATAATGAAGATCGTTTTAAAATTATTATTTAAAAATCCGGACATTGTTTGAGTTTAGGTTAACTGCTTAGGGATATTGTGTTTAATGATTCTGTTGTTGGCATCGATTCCCGGTTTCTTTTATACGTTGTCCTCCTCGACAGCGTTAGAAATCGTTAAAGAAAATTAGATTAAAAGTAGTAAATATAAAATGCCGAAAAGTAAGCCTAGCAAGAAGAAAAATGATACCTCAGACTCAGATTCAGGTCCTGACGATGTAAGTATATTTGTTTTACCTAAAAAAATACATAACCAAATTTAAATCTACAAACCTTGTAGAGGGGTCCAGCAAAAAAGCAAAAGGTTGATAACGAAGAGAATTCGTGGAACTTAGGCAAAAATCGTTTTATTAAGTTATCTGAATTCAAAGGCAAATGGTATGTTAATATAAGAGAATTTTATGATGCTGATGGTGAATTGAAACCAGGCAAAAAAGGTATAATGTTAACCATGGAACAATGGCATAAATTCAAAGGATTTATGAGTGAAATTGATGATGCTATTAAGAGAAATGTTTAGACCATAGGTTTATGTTCCCCTTAATGTGGAATATTAGCTTATTACATGCATTGAGTTATTGATGTAAATTTTAGGTTTTTTCAGTTGAATTTGTGGATTAATCTGTTTGTTTACTTTGTGTACTTATAATATGTAAGCGTAATAAAGTTGATATCATTTATGCATTGATTTTTTCTTAATAATGTTTGATTCTTTATATCAACATAAAACTAATTAACTACTTAATTAACTTTGCTTTTGTATTGCAGATAGCAGAATTAATAATTGTTCTAAAAATATGTTTAAAAACAAAGTAAATGAATGATTTTGAATATAAACTTTCTGTTTATTTTAGTACCCAAAACATCTTTGATTTCAGACATCAATGTTTTTCTTAATTTATTGTATATCGATGCTATAGAACTAATATTACTCATCCCTAGTCTGTTGCTACTTTACTTGATTTTAATATGTTCGCAATTCTTTCACTTTTAGTCACATTATTATAATATAGGTACCAGATTCTTGTTTTATTCGGTTTTATTTTATTTTAACAAAGTTGTTAAAATCTAATTGTAATAAAATTAATAGCTGGTATTAGTAGCAAAGAAAGGGAAATATAAACATTTTTGGCCATAATAAAAAAGGCAATAATCAAGTTACTGTGATAATTTTACACCAATTCTACGAAATTTAAAATTTTGCTGTTTTTTATTTTCTTTATTTTACTTAAGATATTTTTTTTCGTTTTCACATCTACCATATTTGTAAAGAACCTATCTAAGATTTTTTTATGTACACTGTATCTTATTTACATTTTTTTTTTGCATGTTAGTCTGAAACGTATACCTCATGTTAAAAGAGAATCCAGTGTACTTTAACATATCTAAAATATACAGTAGCCGTATTACGTATTGTAAAAATTTCTGAAAATGTGTGTAAAAAATTCTTTACACAGAATTTGTTTCAGAAAAAAAGGGAAAAATTTTACAAAGTTCTCACTAGTTTGAAACTTGAAATTTTAGTCATATAAGTTAGTTTTTCCTTTTTATTACTTCATGAACCCTGTGGGCGATGTCACCACCATTGTGGTCACTGAAAAGGTCCTTAAATATTTTAGTTTCTTTTGAATAGATAAGGTAATTTGTATAACACAAAAGATACATTTTATCAGTAATTAATAATTTGATTTAAATTTTAATACTTAAATTAAAATTAAAAGCAAAATAACTAACTAATATACCATACTAAAAAGCAGAGTACGTATGAAAATAAGGCAAAGCAAATGCTTGAGGCAGTTTATGCTTGTGATAAATCAGACAGCTCTAGTGGAAAAGAAGAAGACAATTTTGATCTTGTATATAGCCCCAATTCAACAAAAGGAATTTTCTTTGAGCATAAGGTTTTTCAGAAATCCATTTAAGTCTTTCAATTTAATTTTAAGAGTAATATCCAACAAAAAGATGTATTTATTTATATGCAGAAAAGTTAATTGAATTTAATTATGTATGTAAATTTTAAAGAAGTGCGATCTCTTTTCTCGCAACATTGAATGAACATAAAATATATGCTTTAGTGCCTGCGAACATAAAGGTAAGGACTAATCTTGTAAGTATAAGAAGATCCGATGTTTACACAATGTTCACTGACTACAAAACTCAGCAGGTGTAAAATTGACGCGATACTTCCCTGAAAATAAAATGGATAGTAGATGGTGACCGGGAAAGCGTATCTACAGCCTTTTCAGCCAAGTGTGTGATCTGACATTTATGACACCTGTATATTATTTCGATCTCTCTGGCAGTAATGTCTGCTAGTGTGTTTATCTAAAAAGAGTGTTAAGGATAGAGGGAGAATTTTGTAAAGGCAATATAAAGAGGAAATTGCTCTCGGAGAACACGTACTATTTGTATGGACATGGGTTTGCTTAAAGAAAGGATGCTGTCTATAAAAAAGATGGCATGTCAGAGATCCATAAGTTTAGATTTGTTTTTTTTAAGAAACGTCTAAGAATATTAAATAAGGAACCTTTTGTCTTTCAGAAATAATTTTTTTGTTTAAGGCTGCGCGCCGCCATGTATTTTACATATACCACAATTTCAAGACTTCAGAAAAAACTACACAACGTAGAGAGTTCAAATTTTAGGACAATAATTTAGACCAAATTCTGGATGTTTCATTGGAATCAAATTTGGAAAAACAGTAATGTCTGCTAGTGTGTTTATCTAAAAAGAGTGTTAAGGATAGAGGGAGAATTTTGTAAAGGCAATATAAAGAGGAAATTGCTCTCGGAGAACACGTACTATTTGTATGGACATGGGTTTGCTTAAAGAAAGGATGCTGTCTATAAAAAAGATGGCATGTCAGAGATCCATAAGTTTAGATTTGTTTTTTTAAGAAACGTCTAAGAATATTAAATAAGGAACCTTTTGTCTTTCAGAAATAATTTTTGTTTAGGCTGCGCCATGTATTTTACATATACCACAATTTCAAGACTTCAGAAAAACTAACAACGTAAGAGTTCAAATTTTAGGACAATAATTTAGACCAATTCTGGATGTTTCATTGGAATCAAATTTGGAAAAATTAATAGTTTTGAAAAACAGCAAAATAGTAAAATTTTTAAAAAATTTGAACTCCAACGAAACACGCGTATTACTAATTACTTCAACACTGGCAAACCGTTTTTAAAAATGTTTAATAATTTTTGAGATAATCTTGAAATTAGATTTAGCATTCCTGCATATGCTAGTTCATATTGCTCAGATGCTAGCAAGAGAACCTGAACGTATAATTACAATGCAATTAAATACTTACTTATCAATAAGTTTATATTAATTGTTAGCAGAACTACATATTTATTTATATAACCGTATACGTGAATATATAAAAACATTTTAAATATGATATTTAATAATGAAAAAGTCGTTCAATTGTCAATGCAAAATAAAATTATTTATGATTAATTTGTCTGTTCAATATAAGTATATATGTGTTTTACATGTAAATATGTATTCTAAAGAACACCAAGAAATATAAATTTTAAATAATTAAATAATTACGCCTTTTCCTTGACCAAATTTTTATTTTAGCAATTAATTTAGCTTTTTTAAAAATTATTAATATTTTTCAAATTTGATTCCAATGAAACATCCAGAATTAGGTCTAAATTATTGTCTAAAATTGTAACTCTCTACGTTGTATAGTTTTTCTAAAATCTTGAAATTGTGGTATATGTAAAATACATGCGACGAGCAATGGTTTATTGAAACAAAGTTTTTAATTAATGTTAAATGTACTTACATATTTTTTATGTAACGGTATACGAAAATGTATATAAAAATAAATTGATTTTTAAATGAAACGTGTTCAATGGTCAATGCAGTTTGTTTCTTAGTAAGAAAATGAAATGATTATGATGCATTTTGCCTGCTCAATATAGGTTATATATTTATGTGTGTTTGCATGTACATATGTATATTATAAAAACAAAGAAATATTTAAAAAGAATTATTTAAAATATTTGCGCAGTATTAAATGAAATTAATTTATAATAACGCTGTGTCTTCAAGCTCAAATTTTACTTTAAGCAATTTCAATTTAGTTGATTATTTCAAATAACTATTAATAGTTTTTCAAAATTTGATTCCAATGAAACATCCAAGAATTAAGTTCTAAATTATTGTCCTAAAATTTTAACTCTCTACGTTGTATAGTTTTTCTAAAATCTTGAAATTGTGGTAATATGTAAAATACATGGCGCGCAATGACTTTATTGAAACAAAGTTTTTATTAATTTAAATGTAACTACATATTTTTATGTAACGTATACGTAAATGTATATAAAAACGAAATTGATTTTTATAAATGATTCCAATGAGATCCTGAATTAGGTCAAATTATTGATGATGCATTTGCTACTCTCTACGTATAATATATATATGTTTTTTACATGTAATATGTATAATACTAAAAACACAAGAAATATTTAGAAACAATTTTATTAAATATTTGCGCAGTTTGAACTAATTAATAATACGCCTGTTCCTTGCAACTCAAATTTTATTTAGCAATTTCAATTTAGCTGTTATTTCAAAAACTATTAATATTTTTAAATTTGATTCCAATGAAACATCAGAATTAGGTCTAAATTATTGTCCTAAATTGTACTTTACGTTATAGTTTTTCTAAAATTTGAAATGTAACTCTCATATGTAAAATAATGGGCGCATATGATTATAAACAAAGTTTTGTATAACTTTAAATACCATATTTTATGTAACTATATAAATGACCTTTATTAAACAAGTAAATTATATTTTAAATGAAAAGTTTTTAAAAACTATTAATTTATTTATGATATTTATTCTCAATGACATACTAAATTAGCTAAATATTGTAAATTGACTCCAAAAAAACTGATATTTTTAAAATATTGGTTTGAACTAATTAATAATACGCCTGTTCCTTGCAACTCAAATTTTATTTTAGCAATTTCAATTTAGCTGTTATTTCAAAAACTATTAATATTTTTATAAATTTGATTCCAATGAAACATCTAGAATTAGGTCTAAATTATTGTCTAAAATTGTAACTCTCTACGTTGTATAGTTTTTCTAAAATCTTGAAATTGTGATACTATATGTAAAATACATGGCGGCGCCAAGACTTTATTGAAACAAAGTTTTTTAAAACTTTAAATTTAAATTTATTATGAACTATCTAAATTATCTAAATATATTTCTAAATGTAACTCTGTATATTTTCATCTTAAATGTTATGTATCATGTACTGCTTATATTGAAAAAATGTTTAATTAATAATATATATAAATGAAAAGTATAGAAATTTTATAAAAGTTTGAATTAATAAAAGTTGCAATCAATTATTTAGCATTTCTCTCATGCTCAGTATAAGTATATATGTTCTGTTTACATGTACATATGTATAATACTAAAAACACAAGAAATATTTAGAAACATTTTTTAAATATTTGCGCAGTGTTGAACTAATTAATAATACGCCTTTTCCCTTCAAACTCAAATTTTATTTTAGCAAGTTTCAATTAGTACTGTTTACTTTGAAAATACTGATGTAAATTTTAAATTTGATTCCAATGAAACACTAGAATATAGTCTAAATTTTTGTTAAAATTTGTAATTCTCTACGTTTGAATAGGCTTTTTCTAAAACTTGAAATTGAACCTATTTTGTAAATACTTGCATCTTCAATGCTTTATTCAAACAAAGTATTTTATCAATTTGTAAGAAACAGTAATTTTTCCATGTAACTTGAGTATAAATACGCCTTACTAAAATGAACTGATACATTAACAACTGCATTGAATATGTTAAAATTTTCCTTCTACTAAATGTATAAATTTTTATACGTTATCGTAAAACTAAGACACTTTAAATTGATTCCAATGAAACACCTTTGGTCTAAAGTATTGAAACTTAAAATTTGCTGTTGAACTAATTAATAGTATAGCCTGTTCCTTCAAGCAACTGAAATTGTGTACCCATATGTTAGACAATACATTACAATTTTTGATTAGTTTCAAAAACATTACATATTTTTAGAACTCTTAGTAAATTCATATAAAAACTAAATTGAGGTCATCAAATGTATTGTCCTGAAAATTGTAATTCTACGTTGATGATGTTTTTCAAAATCTTGAAATTTGTACCTATATGTTAATGCTAATTGTACAATTATAAAATACACAAGAAATGATTTATAAAACATTTATTTTAAATGATCTTGCTGCAGTGTTGATGACTCATTACTTACTGCTCGTTAATAAATGATTGTTAGCAATGTTAATGGATTCAAAAACACTATTTAGAAATTTTTATAAATATTTGCGCAGTTTCTAATTAAAATACGCTGTTACGTGCACTCAAATTATTGTAAGCAATTTAAATTTAGCTGTTATTTCTAAAGAAATATTTGGATTGTAAATTTGATTCAATGCACTAGAATTGGTCTATTATTGTCCTAAAATGTAATCTATGATAGTAATTTCAAAGCTTGAAATTGTGGTTATGAATACAGCATGATTATATTAACAAAGGTTTTAAATGATTAAAGTTATGAAAATTAAAAAAAAATCCTTTTTATTTATAAAGTGTGTATTTAAAACTGACTACAATATAAAAATTTCTACAGAAAATTGTGGACGAAAATATGATGCACTGAATGCGCGTCATTTTTTTTTATTTAGTAATTATTAGGTTTTTGTTTTGAAACGAAAGTACACTAAGGAAAAGTTAAAGGTCAAAAAATTTCCGATATTTTGTGGTGTTTTTAACAGGCTGTATTTCAGTGAAAATGGTAGTATCTGAAATTTAAAAATCATTTTGAAGCTCCAAGATTCTAGTTTTCAGATCTTTTATTCAAAATTTTAGAAGCCATTGTTATCATGCAATCCTAAGCAATGGTGCGCAAGAAAAATTTTGCAAATTTTTTTGTTTTCGTGTAGTCGCCACGGACTTACAATTTTTTTTTCTACTAAACCATTATATGTAACAGATAGCCTGTTTATTTAGCTTTAAGTTACTTTTTTTAAAACCTTGATACGATTTTTTTTTACCGAGATACAGGACGTTAAATAGAAAAAGATCCTTTTATATTCCATCACTGATATCTCAGTAACCAATTGTCGTACGGGAATTTGCAAAGCAGTTTTGGAAACTGGAATAAACGCACTATAAGAAACTGCTATGACTTTTATGATTTTTTTTTTCAATCTTCAACATCAATTTGAAAACACATGAAAAAAGAGTATTTTTTGGATTTTTAGAAAATTGACGGCTAAGTTACAAATATTTATGAAATGACATATGTTGAGCGTGACTTTTATAGCTGAATATACCCTAAAAAACTCTGTGAAGTTACAATTCAATCTACCAAACCTTTCCTATTAATTTACACAATCAAACTTTCGAAAATAATTAAAGGGTCACATTTCTTGTTGCTAAAAAATTTATAATTATAATTAAAATGGAAAATAAACATTTAAATTAATGCAAAAAAAAATTTTTTTTTTAATTTTAAATTTTTTTTTATAATTTTTTTTTGAAAAGTTTTCTTATTTTAAAAAAACAATGTCAAATCGTTTTTATTTCGATTACGATTTTTTTTACCGCCGGTATTAGTGTTACCCAAAGCGTATTACGTGGAGGTTGCGCGGTCAGATTTACGTTTCATACCCTGCCGGCGGTAACAAAATTGTAATCGAACTAGGAACAATTGGACATTGTTTTTTTAAATATAAGAACTTTTATAAACAAAAATTTAAATTAAAAAAAAAAAAATTTTTTTTTGCGTTAATTTAAATGTTTATTTTCCATTTTAATTATTATTATCAATTTTTTAGCGACAAGAAATGTGACTCTTTAATTCTTTTCAAAAGTTTGATTGTGTAAAACAATAGGAAAGGTTTGGTAGATCGAGTTCACAGAGTTTTTTAGGGTATATTCAGCTATAAAAGTCACGCTCAACATTTGTCATTTCATAAATATTTGTAACTCTAGGTCAATTTTCTAAAATCCAAAAAATTTTACTTTTTTCATGTGTTTTCAAATTTATGTTTTAAAGATTGAAAAAAATATTTCATAAAATCATAGCAGTTTCTTATAGGGCATTTTTAGTTTCAAAATTATTCCGACATTTTTACTGAATATACACTATAAGAAACGTATGACTTTTATGATTTTTTTCTAACTCTTTAAATAATTTGAAAACCTGAAAATTTTATTAGAAATTGGCGTAATATTTAAAATGCAATTTGGCGTACTTTTATAGCTGAATAATAATAATCGTGAATTACAATTCGATACAAATTTCTATTTTAAAATCAAATTTTGGATTAAGGTCACATTTCGTTGCTAAAAATTTATAATCATAGATTAAAATGGAATAATAAACTTTAATTATGCAATTAATAATTGTTTATAATAAGATTGAATACAACGAATCTGGAGTTCAAATTAATTTTTAAATTGAATCGAATAAACATTGGACATTGTTTTTTAAAAATTATAAAAAAAATTTAAATTAAAATTTTTGCTTTAAATTTTTTCCTTAATTAATTTCAATTTTTCTGAAATGACTATCTTTAAATTAATTTAACAATAAAATTTTAATTTCACGGTTTAGGGTTTGTAAAAATCGTAAATTTTATTTCATAAATTTTTTTAATTTAAAATCAAAAATATTTTATAATTTTAATTTTGTTGGATTTTATTCTCTCAAAAATATACAGTTATAGGATTTATTATTTCTCAAACTTTGTAATTTCAGTACGAATTGGTTATAGAATTCAATAAACTGTTGTTTAAATCTTTTTTTTAGGTCGATCTAATATTTTAATGCAACAGTGTTCTTAGTTTATTGAAATTTGTAGTTTGGCTCAGAAAAAAAAAATTTGCAAAATTTTTGTCGCCATTCTTAAGATTGTCATGCTCTATTTTTAATAAAGATCTGAAAACTAAATCTTGAGCTTAAAATAATTTTTAAATTTCAATAGACCATTTTACTGAAATACAGTTTCAAAAAATAAAAATTAATTTTGACCCTTTAATTTTTCTCTTAGTGTATTAACATTTCAATTTTTTGAAAAGACCCCGTTCAAAATTTAAAATTTAAACTTTAGTATCCTGAAATTAAAATTGGTGGTATTTTAGTTGATAGGCTTATAAATCATTGTCAAAAAGGGTTTTCCTTTTTAATTATAAATATCCAAAATATTGGTTAAAAGATTTATATCAGTACGCCTATTTATCATTTAAAATGAAGTATAAGGACATATATGTATATTCTTAAATTCTTTGATAATTTATGTACCTAAAAAGTTGGTTTATAAAAGTTAATAACTGTTGTTTAAAGCTCTCCTTTTTTTTTGGGATCGCATACTAATATGCTGTAACCTGCAACAGTGGTGATCCTTTCAGTTCTATTGATAATCCTGTAGTTTTCTCGTCAGAAACACAGCTGATGTAAATCATGTTATATTGACTGAATATCCTCCTCTTTTGGTTCTATCGATATTCCATTCAATTTATTGATGATGTAGGTCGATATGTATTGTAATATAATTATATACATATATTATCGTAAATATAACTGAGGTGACGAGCTATATTACATTAAATTTTATTTCCTCCTTCCAAAAACAGCTAACTAATGCACGTTACAGGTCTCTTTTGGAATGCACGTACCTGCAAAAAATATGTGTATAGAAGGCTTAATAAATACATTGTATAAAGCTTTCCTTTTTTAATAAAACTTCCAATATTGGTGACTCTTGACAAGTACGCCTACTTCATAAAATGATTAGGGACGCATTTGTTTCATAAAACATAGATTGTTTGTTAGTAGTCGGTTCATATAGTAAAATAATGGGTTGGAGTTTAGCTCTACCAACAGTAACATTGAGGAGGTTCGAGTCCTTCCAGGCTTTATAGAGTCAGCCCCGGTGCCTATTGATGATCATGTTAAACTTTTGTTAGCACCATAGCTGATCTATATACTGATGTTATACTGGCTGAATATCCTCTTCTTTTGGTATTGTTCACCTTCCAGTAGATTTATAAATTATGTAAGTCGATATCTGTTGTAGTACAATTATATATATGATCATAATTATAACATAAGTGATGACAAACATACCCACTTAAATATATATTTATATGTTGTAATATTTTTCCTTTTTCGTATATAATTATTGAAGGTATTTGGTCTAATACACCATGTTGGTCAGACGTCTTGGTGTACGCATTTTATTTTTACTGTTAGGTAATCTAACATATGGAAAGGACAAAATAGGATATGAATAGGATTAAGGTTGGGACACGACCCCCTCCTAGTTCTAGGAGGTAAGTCGTGGCTCGCGTGGGCAGGGTTGCTTCCCTGAAGTAGATCTATCCTTCACCGGGATCGCAAAGGAGTATCCACCCGCTACCGTTAGAATAACAAACTTAAGGACAAATTTATGACAAAAAACAAAAGTAGAAAATGTAATCGAAAGAGCACATACAATAAAGCGGTCGTGGGCCGGACACATTGCACGAACCGAGGATGAAAGATGGACAAGAAAACACTTGTATGCGATGAATTCGTTCATCAAAAAGTAAAAATAAAAAAAGTAGACATTGGTTGGTTCTGATGATCAAACACAAAATATCATGGATTGTGTCATTTAAAAAAAAAACACATAATCGGACAAAATAAAATTTTTAAATAACTACAGAAATCAGTAGTCAAAAAAAAACAAACGATCAGTCTGGTGAACAGAAATAGAAAATATATAAAAAATACACCAATAGATGAGCAAAATTGCAGATGTTTATAAAAAGATGTATATCTTTCAATTCTTCGAAGATTTGGAGTACCAAACAGTGACAGCAAAAAATTAATATAAAACGTCGGATCATAAAATGTACTTTAGATTTAAGAAAAAAGAAATAAAGCAAATACTAGACACAATGAAAAACAACAAACGACTTGGAGAGAGCAAAATTAACACATAATTAACTCATTTAACAAATTATTTGAAAAAAAAATTACCAGAAACCTAGAAGAAACCAATCAGTAGGTACCTACTGGTACAAAACCCAAGAGAACTATGTAATAAGATAAACAAAATAAGATTACAAATAAAATTAATCTAAACTAAGATCACGTGGAATACAAATCTCACGATAATTATCAACAACTACTACATCGAAAAGACAAACAAGTACACTGACGAGCGTTTAAAACTGCATGACCGATTTAATCAACAAAATATATTATTTATGAGTATTAAAAAAGAGTTATAAACAAATGACGAATGTATATAATAGTTCGCACGTGTACGCATATCGTCGGTGATACTGCAATATCGTGTAACTAAAAATTACAATACGGCGTAAGTACATTTGTCAATACCACGTAACTGCTAAAAATACAATTTTATAGGGGCAAGAAAAAACGTTATAGAACTATTGAACTAATCTCTTTCAAATTAAATATATAAGCACAGAATATGATTATTTATCGTACAGAAAAATTGATCTATCAAGGAATTAATAAAATAAATATTACAAATAAAAAATACTTAGTGTATCAATTTATATAAAATAAATATTATCGAATTTTGAAAATGAGAACTAAGTTTATATTAGAAACTACTTTTACTTTCAATTTTAGTTTAAATTCTGATATCATTGATGTCACGGTAGATCATATAGGTTATTTGTAGCGTTATAGATCGCGATATGAAATAGTTTTTATTATCAAAAAATTTTTTTTCTAAAATAATAAATGTACCAAAGCATGTAGAAAAAATAAATATATAATTGAAGTACAAAATCTCATTTTTGCTATTTTTGTACTTAGGCGGTATTGCAAATTTTAGTTACGCGTATCACAGTATGACCGACGATAGGTGTACAAATGCGAACTATCATATACATTCGTCATTTGTTCATAACTCTTTTTTTTTAATACTCATAAATAATATATTTTGTCGATTATGTCGGTCGTGCAGTTTTAAACACTCATCTGTGTACATATCTTTAAGACATTAGATAAAAATATAGCGAAATATTTTGTAGCGAATTGACGTAAATTTTGTTTTTAAAAACAAAAATATCTTTTAAAGCTTAAGTCAAGCTTATTTAATCAAAGTATTTTTCCGCTATTGATGTACGGATGGTAAACGTGGACAATGACATAATGAACGATGATTCAAATAGCGATCAAGCAAAGATCAATGAAACGACAAATTTGAGAAATATTTAAGAGGGACAGAAAAGCAATGCAATAATACGAAATACCCAAAAACGATAAGATGCAATTAAAACGATTGCCACTTTGAAATATAACTTCATCGGTCATCTATATTAAAAAGATGCGAATGCAATAAATAGTCCATCAATTGTTGTTTGAAGAGAAATCAAACAAAAATATTGTAAATATCAGGACTTTTTTCACATTTGACTATTCGTGAATCTAAAATAATATAGATATATAAATATTCAGATTAAACAATTCTAAACAATTAATTTACTTACTGTTGTTGTTTTATATTTTTCTTTTCAATAGCTTGTAGAATATATTCGGGATCGGAACAAGTAAGGCCTGCACTCATTCTGTTCTTTACAATTTCGGCCAAGACACATTCTTTATAAAATGTTTCTAATCTGGGAATCATTGTTTTGTTCCAAAAGTCGCCGTCTTTAGTAATGTCTTCCACAAATAAATTATTTTGCTCTCCAGAATAGATTATAAAGTAACATTTTTGTGTCCTGTTATATTTAATTGACCCTGAATCTGTTTAAAAAAAATATGTATTAAATGCTTATAAAAAAGATCAAAATATAATACCTGATAGTAGTAATGATGAGTTTTTTTCAAATGAAGCAGTCCGTCTGTCCCTGTTTTTACACAAATGTTTCCCTTGCGTGCAGCTTCCTCTAGTGATATACCTTTATCGGCAACAGATTTAAGACATTTAATTTCATCATCGTTTGCAATAATACCTTTTTGAAAAATAACAATAAAATAGCGTTTAAAATGTTAAAATTTTCTATTTATAAACTTACCATCTGGTGACGCAGCCAGATATCCACGTTCTAAATCTATATATATACCGCATGGATTAACTTGTAGATTGTATAGAGATGCAAATTTTTCCCGTACCATTAATTCTTTTCTTATGCCATATGTAGTTGCGTCATTTTGAAATGTAGACCCTTTCAAAATTTTTTTGACTAAATTGTGGCAAGGTGTAGTATCTTCGCGTCGTACTACCTCACCAAACAATGAAGCGGTCAAACGATGTTCTCTATGTTTGCGGTATGTAGCATTCTCAAACTGACCTATGGTTTCAGTGGCAATAGCATCTCTCATATCTTTAGTAACCTAGAATTGCATTATTTAGTAAATTATTTACTTATAGCGCGTTTTAATTTCGTACTTGTAATTGTTGTAATTTTCTTTCTTTTAAATCTAATTCTTCTTCTCTGCTTAATTCTGGTTGTAGGGCTGACGGCCCATAATCTTGATTGATTTTTGAAGTTGCTTCAGTTGTATGGGAAAATAATTTTCTTGGAACATACTCTTTACGTCGCATATGCCCTCGGTGTTCAGTTTCCATAAAGTGTTTAAAATTTTGCCCTGGGCTACTGTCCATTGCCTTTTTCCACGATTTATAGTGCCATTCAAATCCTTCATTGTAACGAAGAGCTGTCAATTGAGACCTCATATCAAATGAATTTCGTTGAGTTAAATTTAAGCGTTTGCCCGCTGTAAATCTGGCTAAAATAGCCATAAATAATTCAGCTGCATTGTTCGTTTCATTTTCTAATAATCTTGGCGACTTTCTTAATACTAAATTTAGTACTCCATTAACATGTATAAACAGGCCTTTTGCTTCTAATTGTTCAATTTTAGAATCAACAACACCAATAGAAGAACAATACTCTTCCTTGCATTCTTTATGGTCACCAAAAATGTGGCGGGGACCGTTTATTAAATCTTCTTTCAATTTAATTAAATTTTTTGATTTTGAATTATCATTTATAGCTTTGTGACATTGATCTTCTAGCTTCTTAATGACCTTTTCAGTCAATGTCTTTTTTATTGTGGGGCACATATTTTTTCGGTTTTAGTTTTCTAAGTCCTTTTCCATAATTTTTAATGACATGATTGACACATTCAATTTTCGTGACTGATGTTCCATATGGGACGCGTTCAATAATTCTTCGATAAACACTAGAATCTCCATCGGCAATAAAATTTTTATAACGTAAACGATGCATTTCTTCTGATTTTGAAAAACCTTCCACTATAATATCTGCTTCCATCGCAGAAGAACTACCAACCCAGTTCTTGAAACAGATATGTGGACCAGGTGTGGACTTCTTATTTGCTGCACGTGTACATATGCAACAATATTTATTTCGAACACCGACAAATAAAACTTTTTTTGTTTCGCGTCCTACAATTACAGCCTAAAAATTAAATATAATCAGAATAATAAATAACTGTATAACGTTATACTAACAACTCCAGAATTGGCCACATATGAGTGGCCATACGATCTTTTACTCCATCCTCCATCCAAATAAACATCGATATAAGGTACTCCATCTGTATCAATATTACCTTTACCCATTGCTATTCTTCTTTCCTCAATTCCAGCCTTTTCCATTTCATCACTAAGGGAGTCTTTCCAAACCTAAATTGTTATGTTAAAATTATAATAAAACAATTTATAAAACGTTTTTTTTTTAATGGCCAAGTTCCTGTTCAATGTTCTTAAACGTATGTTTGGACATTGGTGGTATATCCATAACAGCTAACAGCTCCTGACTATGCCCATAGGTACTTCCGGTAGAAAGGGTGCCCCATACAAACCCATAATTCAAATTTGATTTTTGATCTGGAGCACAAGAGTACTTTCTGATAACTTCTGAACAAAATGTGCATCCAAATATAAGACAGGTTTCAAGTCCCATTCCATGTCTTTCTTCTTTTTGTAAATAAATTGTCCCGCCAGTACAAATTGGGGAATGGTGTTGTTGAAGAGACATAGACCAATTTAAGACGTACTCTAAATCAACGATTCTATATCCTTGAATGATTTTTGGTTTCGTTGTAGGTTCTTCAGCTTCTACCTCTAGGTTTTCTTGTAAAACGCTGTATAGAAGAGTTAACCCAATAAATAATAAACAACGTTCAAAAAATATTTGGTTATATGTCTATCATACGTCAGATATGGAAACATTTCTTAGCTTCGAGGCCAAATTATAATTGACTTCGAGTCAAAAGTCAGACCAAATTATAAAATAAAATAAATGATTATTAAGTGAATTAAGGAAAGTTGTTACTTTTTACATTATTTAATTATAATACACTGACAAAAAAGTAAGTTTCTTGGCTTTCGAATGAACTATTACATTTTGATTTGGTTGCCATTAAACGCCGCTGCAGTAAAAACAATAGCGTTGAGTAAAATTAAATTCGTGTTCGAAAACGATTTCGGGTTCGTATGCAAAATTATCGATAATCCAACCTTAGATACAAATTCTACGTCTAAGAAAACAGTTAAAAATACTTTTAGACTACAATTTCAACAGTATGCAAACTAGCGTACAAAACTGAGCCAACAAGGATAAAATCTTGTGCAATGCGCGGGAATGAGAGAAAATTGAATCAAAAAATATTTTACTAATTAAAACAGTTATTTAGTAGGAAAATACACAAAGAAGCTGGATAGCGTACAAGATTTACATGTTTTTAACTATTATTTTTTTTTAAATTTAAAATATGGTTCAAAGTGTTTCAAATTGATACGAATTTTATTTCACAGCTCATTGTTTTATCGTATTGTCAACGGCAACAAAATCCGAGTGACATATATGTAGTTCACTCGAAAGTCAAGAATGTTTGCTGGTAGGTACATTTTCATCAAAGTTAAAGATTTTTCATTTAAATAACATAAGAAAATGATTTTTTAACATTATTCACTCCCGCAAGACATGTAATAATTATATTTTTATACAATTAATTCATAATCTCATATCAACATTAAATTCTCTATAAAAAACGTATTTTCATAAAATTTTATAAAAATCCTTATTCCTATAACACCGGCACACAAAAAAAAGTTGTTAGTACTTTTAACCAGACCCACCTAGGGTTATGTATTTAGATGCCATGAATCCGAATTTGAGGTCGGTTTGCCCAATATACCTCTAAAATTTTGAGAAAATTGCAAATAACTGCAATATTTAGCCAAAAAAATATTACCAATAGAAATTTGAATTAATCAAATTTTTTGTAGTGCTGCTAAAGGATCCCCAATAAATGTTATGAAAAATAATGATTATATGGTTTGCGAGGGTGAATAATTTTAAAAAAATATTTTCCTATGCTATTTAAATTGAAAACATTTAAGTTCGATGACAAACCTTTTAAAACTCGAATTAAGAGCTGGGATTTGGACAAAATTTTTATTTTGACGTAATCGGCCTTATTTTCATGTCAAAGTGAAGAAACAGAAATATCGATATTTTTGTGGCGCTGATATACATATACGTAAGGGAGTGTTCCCGGGTATGAGACAGGCTCCAGGTATGAGACAGTCAATTATTTTCATTCTGCAATGTCAATATGGCCGATCTGATTACTGTCAAATATTTCTTTGGTCATCAGTCAGTTTTTGTGATAACACTGAAATGAATCGACACATTGCTTATATCACCTGCAAACATCGCATGTGAAATTGCATTGTGAAAACGTTTTGATTTTTTCAAAGTGTTGTTTTTTCATGTAAATCAATTGAAAAGGAAAGTGTAATGTATAGCATTTAGTGTTTTCTTATATTTTACGATCAATATTGGATTAGGCCAATATGTGTTGGAAAACAATTTTTTTCTAATTCTCAAAATGTCGTCATTGTCCGGGTATGAGAACAGCATATCACCACCACCCAAGGGTCCAAAGCAAAAACATCATTGTTAAAGTTGTTGCCGAACAAATTGAAGCGTGTAACAACATCAAATGCAATATTTGCAAGCGGCCAGTTCTTTTGAAGTGCGCAAACATGTGTGCAAGCATCTACACATGCAAACATTGCGACGATTATGAAGAGGAAATTGATAAATAAAATTATGGAAAGCATAAAAATTATAAATTTTGAAATAGATATGAGGTTTTTACTTTATATTTTACAATTTTTAATGTATTTTTGTGGGTGTCTCATACCTAGATACAAATTTTTTTTGTCAAAAACTGCACTTAGAAAATTGTCATAAAATTTGCATGTTAATGGAATCACAAAACTTTCTGCGGATAAAAGTTGTGTATTTTCATTACCTTTCAAACAGTGAATAGAACAACCGACTTGATTCTACTAGTGAAAAATTTTGGTTTATAAACAAAACCCGTCTCATACCCGGGTTCACTCCCTTACATATGGGTCATTCCATATGAAATCAACAAATGGGGTGTACCGTATAATTTTTAATTTTAATAAAAAAAATTGTAGATGATCTTTGTTGTGCCAGAAATGCTAAACGACCACCATTTATTTTTTTTATTGTGTAACCTCTGATCAGTACCCCACCGAAATTAAAAATTGTATCAATTTCATACTTGTACATAATGGGCTCTAGCTTTTTATTTAGAACAGGTATTGAAATGGTTGTTACTTTATTTGAAAGGGTCATAAATGTGCATTTTATATAATACAATAAAAGTAAACTGAAACAATTAGGAACAAGATGGTGACCATCCGAAATTACAAAATTTTTCAATTCTGATATTTATTTAAAATAATATAATAACAATAAAAAAACACACAATCCTATCATCGTTTTGTCCCCATCTCAAATAATAAATTAAAAGTGCGACGATATTCTAGCTCAGAAAATCTCAAGATACTAAAAGTTTGTAATGAAAAATAAATAATTTATACTAATTTTTTTTTTTTTGATAAATACCAGAATTGGAAAATTTTTACTTTTATTTAATTATTTTTATTATAAATTGACATAATTCTAATAGTTTAAATAAGTTATGAAACTTCTATAAATTATCAAATTCCCAGATTATTTTCATATTTAGTTGTAAAAATAGCACTTTTAAAAAAATCATATTTCCTAAAGAGGTGAAAATAACAGAATGGCACTAATTGGACTTCATTAACGAAGATATGGACTACATTTTCTGAAAATTTCAGATTTTTATTTTTCCTCCACATGGGTTTTTTGGGGTCAAAATTGAGCTTTTTTCAAAATTATCAATTTTCACATTTTTTTTCGTAGAAGATTTTATTCTAGGACAATGATAATTATGTCACGACATCACAAGAGTTAGTACTTTATTGTAAAAAAATCAACCCTTAATATGCAACAGGGTTGACACAGGGTCCAATCAAATATCGTAAAAATGAGAAAAAATTGTGAAAATTTCGGATGGTCACCATCTTGTTCCTAATTGTTTTAGTTTAATTTTATTGTATTATATAAAATGCACATTTATGACCCTTTCAAATAAAGTAACAACCATTTCAATATCTGTTCTAAATAAAAAGCTAGAGCCCATTATGTACAAGTATGAAATTGATACAATTTTTGACTTCGGAGGGGTACTGATCAGAGGTTACGCAATAAAAAAAATAAATGGTGGTGGTTTACCATTTCTGGCACCACAAAGATCATCTATAATTGTTTTTCTTAAAATTAAAAATCATACGACACACCCCATTTGTTGATTTCATATGGAATGACATATACATTAAAGTGTTCCTTAAAAGTTTTTTTTTTCCGACGGTCCAAAAGAACCTTCCTTTTGATAAAAAAATACGGGGGAAATATTTTAAATTTTTTTTTAACAAAAATAACACGTGCCTCAAGACAATCTAAGTTCATTTTTTGATAAAATCGTAGTTTTTTGTAAGTACCTCTTAAAGTATACGGATATAAAAAAATTTATAACAACTAGAATTTATTATAGTTTTATGAAATCGTATATTTTTCAGAAAGAATTACGTTTGTAGATCTTAAAATATTCACTATAAGGAGTTAATGAATTTATTATTGAGAATATCTTCATAAATATGAATTTCATGAAGAAAATGAAAAAGAACTTTTTTATAGAGAATATAATATGCTACAAAATTACTCCTATAACTTTTTCTGAAATTTGTATACTTTAAGAGATGCTTACAAAAAACTACGATTTTATCAAAATCTTGAGGCACGTGTTATTTTTGTTAAAATTTATAAAATAATTCCTTTGTATTTTTTATCAAAAGGTTTCTTTGGTCCGTCGGAAAAACACTAATTTTTAACGACCACCCTAATGTTCTTACAATTCAAAAACCAGGAGCACAAATTTAATAAAATAATTTACCTAATTTGATTTTATAAGAACACAATTGACACAACGTGGGAAATTCCGCGTTGTGTGGGCGAAAACAGGTGTTATACGAGGGACATAAAATCGCGTAATATGAAAACTCGTTATAAGAGTACCGTGTTATAAGGAGGATTATTTATCTTATATTTCCATAGAACGCGTTTCCTGATTTGAATTAAGTTAGAGTTGCTTATAACACGGATTCCATATAACGCGGTACGAATTAATCACGTTACAGGAGACTTGACTGTGGTATTAAATCTCTCAAAGTAAACTAAAACAGATGTGAAGCTCATTCTATTGAATTTACAAAATAGTTCTTTTACAACTAAACTGCAGTTGTTATTATTAATTAACCGTATATACATACATACATCTCTATGTTTAAGTAAATAAGTATAGTATAAAACAAATTTAAATATGAACTTACCTGTTATAGGTTTCTTCGGAAATAAATGAAAATTCCTTTAATGTTGATGGGGAATTGGTATTAGTTATATTAGGCACATTAGTGTCTCTAATTGCAATTGTATTTTGATTTTCAGCATTACTATATAAAACAAAATTATGAATTATATATAAAACGTTTTTTAAAACAAACAAACCATTGCACTTAGGTTTAATATTAAACTTTTTTTAAATAAAGAATTTTGATGACCAGATAACTTACGTTTTCTGCTAAAACAAACTCTAGCTTTAGGCATTTTATAAAAATGTAATAAACAATAAAAAATATCGTTTAATGTAAAGATTTGTTTGTATATGCGTTCAACACAAGAGTAGAGAACAACACATACTAAACGTTTTTCATCGATCCAGATTCATAGTTTTTCCGTTAATTTCGTTAAATCTTACTCAGCAGCGAATGTTCAAATAAAAAGCGCAAATGAAGTATTATTTCTTTGTACTCCGTTTATAAACATATTTTACATACATTATTTCGTAGTTCAGTTTAAAATAATCGTAATACTTACTAATAAAAATGTATTTATTAGGTTTTATAATATTTTTAAAATGGAATAGGTACTTATTTTAAAATATTTTAATACTAACTTAATTTTTTGATTACACCTATACCAAAAAACGTCAAATAGCATTTTAGATAAAACAAGTTATCTTTATCAGCCTAAAGCGTCCACTGCTAGACATTATCCTTACTCAAGGAGTTATCTCAAAACCAGATAATATAATAAAGGTCTTTTATTCATATTTATGTAATATAATTTTGCAATAATTTATATTGAATTACGTTTTATTAAACTTTTTCATATCAAGAAATTGTTTAATGTCCTTATGCAGTAATTGTCAGAAATTAGAATGTTGTAACAAATTAAATTAATAATAGTATCTTTATTATATGTTTTAAGAATTATTTATTATGTATTTTAAGAATAAAGAAATAATAAAAACTAAATCAAGTCCCTAATACATACTTCTAACAATAAGAAAGGTATTTGAATTCAAAACAAATCGTTTCGGGAATCGTGGTTGCAACAACCTATCACCTAGCGGTGTGTAGCGTATTAAGCGGGGTTCTTAGCATTGATGAAAATTGCAATATCGCGATGTAATCGCCACCTGGATCTTGTTACAATTTTTGTTTGTCGGCGCGCAGCCTTAATTCAGTTTGATACATTTATGTATATGTTTCAAAAAATTAAGTGGTGGATACGTAGCAGGTTGAGGCGCTATGAAAGATACAATTTATGAATGGGGCAAATCGAATAGAGCAAGGTCTGGACGCATTAGAGCGTGTGTGTTTATTAAAATAGGGTCATTCCATAGAAGATTAATTCGGACTAAATCAAAAATAAACTAGCAAAAATCGCTTAACTTTCAAGTTTAAAATACTGTTAAAGTTTTGCAGTAGTCCGTAATAATCGAATATTAAAAAATAATGTCATCATTTTTTATTTTCTTTGTTGACAATCGATTTCACTTCAACATGCAATAAGTTGAATTTAACCATACATTATAAGAGATACAATTTGCTAACTTTCCAAAAATAACAATGAAACTAAAAAAAAATTGCTGGTGGTAGATTTTACTCAAATAATACTAATTTCACAAAAATATATATTTTTGAAATGTTAAATCAAGAAATACTTAACAATTTCAACTGCTATCACAAAATTAAATAATAATCGTGTAAATGCATAGAAAATAAATTTCGGCATATCGTAAAAAAAATTAATTAAAGATTTATTTAGAATTAATGTTATTTGAAGTAAATATTACTGTTGTTTTCTGTAATACATGTTAAATACTTAATATACTGTTACTACTACGCTTATTTAGTTACCTATTTGTTCAGTTTTAAGAGATTCAAATTTTTATGTTCTCACTATGTTCTCTTTACGGAAATTAAAAAGCAAAAACTTCTTTTCTGTTTTTATTCTAGAATCAATTATTAGCTACTACATTTTCTTTACACAATTTATTTAGAAATTGTTTTGTAGATTTATGTAGAAACATGAATATCTAACTTGAAATATTTTAATAACTGATGTTTGGAACTATAATATTTTTTTACATATGAAGCTTTCTACTTGAGGTAATCACATGGGTCAAAAGATTGTTCCATTACCACAAAACACGAATTCGAGCAAGACTTGGTCCATGTTATTTGTTTGTGCTAAAAAATTAGATATGAAACTTGCTTTCATTGACTTCAAAAGAGAAAAAATGTTACGAATTTCCAAGCTTTAACGACACCCACCATAAAAAAAATATTGTGAAAGCTTTTGTGTAAATTATGTAAAAGTTCGACAACAATAAAAAGCCAAATGCATTCTCTATTAAAATAGGCATTGTTGGTTTAAAAACAGGAGCGATAACGTAGGTAATCGAATTTGTATCCACTGAACCAAACATGTAATCCAAAGCCTTTTACTGAAATAAAAATTGAAATAATGATAAAATACATGTTGGCTGGGGCATTAAAGTTAAGCCAACTGTTTTTAATTTATTCGTTTGGTTTTATATAATTTCTTTTACGTTTTTTAGTTACGTGTTTCGAATTTTCGTTTTGCATAAAGAGATTGAGCATTATTGGATTTTTCAAATATGAATTAGGGTGACGAAAGGGTCCTCGAAGATTAAATTGAAATACTTTTTTTTTGATTTTGTTGAATTTTAAAAACCATTATGGTAACATGGTACAATTATTCTGATTTATATTTATTTCCGTAACTGGAATAATTTGAACGTAAAGTTGTTGGCCGTTATGATTTTTGAAAAACTTTAACGTATGTTTTTATTAATTAACTTTAATAATAAACTTTGGTGGTAAGAAAGTAATTTCGGTTTTCACAAATTTATGACAATGCATCTTTTTTTTTAATCACTTTGGTCAATGTTATAATTTTTTCCGTTTGACAATTGACACTAGTGATTTTTAAATTACTTGGTGTGTGGTTTTTATTTACTAGGTCAGTGACAAATTTTACATGGAGCGCAGAAACTAACATTTTGATGAAAAATAGTGGAGTTATAAAGGCGTTGTGAATTTTAAACAGCTTTCAAGGAATAAAATGATAAATTCAAATATGAAATGTCAATACTGATGAAATTGGAGGAAGCAATCAAAGATAAACGCCCCGAATTGGTTAATCGTATAGGCTTTATTCCACCATGACAACGCTCGACCTAACACGTCTTTAGCATATTGTCAAAAATTATTGAAGCTTAGTTGGGAACTGATGTCCCATCCACCACATTGTACCATCAGATTACCATTTATTTCAATCTTTTCAAAAGTTATATTTGTCCATCTGTTTTCATTTAGTCTGACTAGATGTCTTTACCCTGTCTACTTTAAGCCCGCAATAATTTCCACGACATTTGTTACTTTTGTTTTGTTTCGAATTCATTGGTGTCAACTAAGCAAATTTCTGTCATGTTCCTTTCTTCTTTCATTCTTGTGTTTTTATGTGTTTCTCTAGATGTTTTTTGTCAACGACCAGTTTTCGGATTTGTAAGTAAGTTTTTTGTTTTTAGATATTATAATATCTTTCTTGAATTCAAAATGGGGCTTAATTTAGCAAACGCTACCTAGACTAGGCGAGATCTTTGTTTTGCTTCTTCTTTCTATCTAAAACTACTGTCTGTCACAAATAAATGTATTTGTTGACATTTTCTATATCTACAGTGTTTATTTTTATATGGCTTGCCTTTTCTCCCTCTTTTTATGACATCCTTTGTGTTGCTTAAATTTATTTTTAAACTGATTTTTTCTGCTTTTTCATTGAAAAGTTTTGGGGATAAACAGTCGGCTTGTCGCATTCATCGCCCTAGGTGTATGGGTTTTGTATCTTCATGTAATTTGTAAATTGCTCTTGCTTTACTGCTAATGTTTTTTAGAAGATCGATGTATCTTTAGTTTATTCTACAATTTTGTAATGTTTTCAGTACTGCCCATATCTCGACTGAATTGAAAAAATTTTTGAATTCCATAACTATTATGTATAGGGGATATTATATATAGGTATTTGATTTTTCAATTAAGAGTTTCATTATGAATTCTGATTAGATTTCCGATTGGTATCCATCTAGTTTTTTTAAGCCTATTTATTAATATGGACTCTATTATTAGAAAAAATAAATTCAGAAAACGTATATATCTTGAATTTTTTGTAATGAACGGTGTTCGTTTAATGATGCCCGAGTTGGAAAATTATTCCGGTTTATTCTTCAAATGTAAGTTTTTTAGGTTTTATTTGTTTTGCTAAAAGGTAAATAATACGAACTAAATGTAATTTTTTTGAATACGAGTTTTAAATGAGGATTCCAGGAAACCTCAACATCTTACATTTGAGAACTGAAACCGAAATTATTTTTCGACTCTGGTAAACAATCGTTTATTTTAGCAAGAAAATATGTACCTACATATTTATCTTTAGTGCTAATCGTTATTTTATAAAGTGATGCACTTAATTCATGTATTATGGTTTTTGCCATCAATTACAAAAGAATATTGATGAGAATAAATATATAGTTTCTTTCAAGCATCTAAGAATTTAAGCATAGTTAACTCTTTCAGTAAGTGATTATAAGAACAACTAAGAAAGTACAATTCATTTGTAGTAAATTATAAATTTATTAATCTAAAAATTGATAATCTTTCATGTAAGTAAGCTCTATTTGTTATTTTCTACTTTCTTAAAACGACAATGCTTTTTAGGAATTTGCTAGGCAAATATGAGATAAATATGTTGATTTTTGATGTCCTCGTCTGTTCAAGAGAGGGTTTGTTGATGAGAGCTTTTTATTATGTACATAATAAGGTCGAGGAAAAAGAAATTACCCATAACAGAGTGTCCATTAATGAAGACTACGCTGTAATTCAACTAGTCTTTAATATATATTTTTTAGTTTAAAGTTTGTAGAATTAACATTAGATTGCACAGTGAACTATGAATAAGTAGGTACTAAAATTTAACCGGGGGATGCCTTACACCAATCTAAACAATAAAAGTTTATATCCAAAATGTCCTAAATCCATGAAAATGCATTTTAATTTTTCAGTAAATGACAACACAGCATCGTCTTCATAGCCTCTTAAATTAATTTCGTTCTTTAGATATTTTGTTTCACAATAAACGTGGATTAATATTGTTTATTGCATTTAATTTATCGATTATATATGATGTGTTAGAACAAATGTAGGTTAACAATTGTTCAAGTTTTTTAAATACGAGATAGGTCAGTTCTTTAAAAGTAAATTTCTTCTTAAATCCATCTAACTGCTTTTGCATTTTAGCGGTTTCAATTACTTTATTATGACGAAAGGCTATTTAAAAGATACGAGAATTTGGTAGGTGCGAGTGAGAGAAAACGATTAAATTATTTATTTAATTTTTTGAATAATATATTAGCCTAAATTTTGTGATTGGTGCTTAAAACTGAGTGTGCACATTCGAGCTCAAAGTGGCACATTCCGATCTCGGGAAAATGAAGCGCGCCGCTCCGCGTCGCGCTTCATTTGCTTCCCTCGCTCGGAAATGTGCCACTTTTCGCTCGAATGCGCACATTTTCGTTTTTATTAAATTTTTACATGAATCTTTTTTTTCAAATCAAACAATTCAAATTTCAATCAATTTTGATTTTATATGCCGTGAAAGTTATGGCATTTATTGTTTTTAAAAACTGTTCAAAAGCATTAAATGTTTTGCAATAAATATTTAATTGTTAAGAGACCAATGTTTCTTAAAGGTCTAATTGACCGGTAACCGCGGTTGTAGTAAGTTCAAAATTGCCGCGGTTCTAGTGTTAATCTAAAATAAATGTACAGCTATAGCACATTACAATAATAAATAATATTTAAGAAATTTTTAATTTTGAAATAATTAAAAATAACTTATTTAGTATTTTATATAAGTTAGAATTACTAAATAAATATGTTGATTAGTGATAAGAGTTTAAATAAAAATAAATATAACATCGGAGAAAAACAATTTAAAAGCTTAAAACTGAAAAATGCAAATATTTTAACGTACAAATGTGTTTAATAAAGAGTTCGTTCAACAACTAAACATTATATGTTACCCACTATTTCTTTATGAAGCAAATCATATTTTATTGTATTAAACTGGTTAGGAATTTTATTATTATAAACATCTTATGTTAACGAGAAGCCATTACGATAAGTAATTTTATTTCGCGTTTTAATTATGAGGCATTGTTGCCTTGCCTATTTTTTATATTTCAATGCATACCTACTTGATTTGCGATTTTTATTGTTCTGTTGATTTAAAAAATATATATTGACATATCGCTTTAATGATATCGTTATAACAGACTTGAATAAACATTTTCGAAATATTCTAAATAATAAGGTATTTATTACACATTTTAAAGTATGAATTTTAGTTAAATTTTGTACACGTTTTTAATTTTTTACTAGATAATAGAAAAAAAATAGTACCGTTTTCTGTTATTTTGAATAAATTAATTTACATTTTTAACCAAAATATTACATTTATTAAATAATTAAGTATATCTTGTTTGAAAACCATTACTATATTAAATGTTTTAGATTGTTAATTACTTACATTAAAGTAAAAAGCATTACTCCGAAACATTTCAACATTTGGCAAACCCTCATATTTTATAATCTCACACTTAATAAAAGTCTTCTAGTTTCCTGTAGATTTCTCAAAAAGTTGGCTAATGCCACGAGGCATAACCGAAGTTTTCGGGGCTCAAGAGTAAAGTTCAGCCCTTCTGTATTTGCTTTAGTTTATGTGACTTCTGTTTACATCAACCACCACTTTAAGAGTTTTCATCGACATTCGTTTATTACAGAGCGAAAGTTGTTCCGTTTGTGACTACAACTTTTCGCTTTCCAACGGCGAACGGATTTAATTTTTTCGAAATCTCAAAAGGCTAGGTTGTTAGTTTTTTCTTCGAAGATCAAAAATCTTTGGTTTTACGTCATTCCAGGTTGCTTTACGTTTTCTGAGTGGTTTCATGTATAATACATCCAGTAGACCAGGTCGTCCCAGAAAAATCGATGGAAATGCGCAAGCGGGCGCGGTTCCCGGAGCCGAACCGCCAACCCGGAGCCGCAGTTCGTTCCGGTATCCGATCCGGTGCCGTTGGAGTAGTTCCGGAATGGGAAAGGTTCGAGTTGGTGCATTTTAGAGATCGCAAATGCACAGAGTTGAAAGTGCCACGGAATGCACTTTTGCTGGCTTCCAACGAATTGTTAATTGTCTTCAATTAAGTAATTCGTTTAATTTTTTCGGCTGTTTCTTTTTCATTCTCACGAGTTTTTATTTTTATGCAAAACCATGCTCGATTTTCCCTTTTTCTAATTATTGCCAAATTGAAGGTAAGCTTTGGATTTCAGCAAATTTTTAAAATTTTTCTTTATTGGACTTCTTCTTCTTATGTTTCCTACACCACGCGCTTTTTAAAGTTTTTTTAGAATTTAATATTTATGTCAAGGTCAACTTGATAGTAGGAAAATTGTAAAAAGTCTTGCCGGACGTTGCTCGTAGGATGTTGCGAAGTGAAAATAAAAATTGATTGGAAAGCTTAAAATAAGTTTCTTGTACATTTTACAAACAATTTAAAAAAAAAACACTAAGTGATCAAATCAGTGACCCAAATAAGTGAAACCATCAAAATTCGAAGAACATTGAGAAAAATAGTGAGTCGTTCGAAAAGCCTACAAATTCAGGTGAGTTACGCAAGTGATGTATGTTTCCCTTTGAATTTTAGATTTTACGTTCTGATAAAACTTTTTTCATTCTGAGAAAGTTTGAGCGGTAAATTTGTTAGCTTACATTCAGTATTTTTTAATTAATTAAACAATAATTCTTAATTATTATTCCTTCACGAGTTTATAATGAGTTACTTCCCTTTACTTAAATGTAAAAAGGGGGTGGGCTTTGAAACTCGTTACGATGAAAGTGTGGTTGATGTTTGTGCACGAATAAACATGAATAACTTTTAATTTCTTTCGTTTTTAATTTTGGAATTTTAGGTGATAATTACAGGAAGATTTTCGCTTGGTTTATTTTCTTATTTTATAATCTTCAGGCAAGATTGGTGTTGATGTATCTTGCTATTAAATTTACTGTTGATATTCTTCTGAAACCTAATTAATTATTTCAATATCTTAATATTTCACGCACCCCTTGTATAATGTTATCCAGGATTATAAATTGTTTATTGTACGAACTGGATATAGGGCTTAATTTTAGATTAATGGCATACATTTTGGTATGACGTTAATAAATAATATTGGCTGTTTTGGAGGTTTTTGGGGATTTTGTACTGAAGCTTTAAAATATATACAAACGTTTGCAAATTTGTTACGAAATCTTCTTAAGCACCTTATCTTACCTTCGCAAAACAAACGGCTGTGTGTTTTTTGTAATAAAAGCCTTATGCTTGAGAGAGCAATCAAAAAATTTTGAAACGCTTCGTGTTTTAATGATTGTGTGCTTTTTTACTTTCTGTTCCTAGTGTTTTATTTCTTTGCGTTCAATTATTGAAGCGATTCAATATGTAATTGAAAACTATAAAATTACTACACTATTAGGAGGTATTAGTGTTGTCCATATGACCAACGGCACAAAAATACAGAAATAGAGCATTGAGGTCGACTTTTATAAGCTACAAATAATGTAATAAAAAAGGCAGCATTACTACATATTTAAAGCATTCTCTGAGTTTTTACTCAGAATATTAAAAAATATATTTTTTAGCGTTGAAAAGGATAGCACGGGGAAAAATTTTTCTGTTACAAAATGCTATGCTACTACAGTAACTCTGTGCTATGTGGACCTTATACCAGAAATTCATATAAAAAGACAAGTTGACTAACGGAAGTATGTTTAATGGAAGCTTAAATTCACAATTGTTTAGTAATCCGTTTATTATTGGGAGTTTATTGAAGTTATACTTCTTTTGGGGCATTGAGGGTAAAATTCGACATTATGAAAGTAAATTAATTATTGTGAATCATGCTTAAACCCGAGTGTGCACATTTGAGCTCAAAGTGGCACATTCCGATCTCGGGAAAATGAAGCGCGCCGCTCCGCGTCGCGCTTCATTTGCTTCCCTCGCTCGGAAATGTGCCACTTTTCGCTCGAATGTGCACATTCGTATTTATTGAATTTATTTATATTAATTTTTATACATGCTCATACAGTAGACGCTGCTTAATGTGATCACGGTTAATGTAATCAACCGCTTAGTGTAATTTGGAACCGGTCCACCCAATACAAAAACATTAAAATTTGATCGTTTATTATTATCAATATTTCGTTTATTGTGATCAATGTTGAGTCCGTTATGCAATAGGGCAGCGGTTTCCAAACTATTAAAAAATGTTTAATCACATGACGCGCCTCCCATTTTGAAAAACGCTGAATTAACCTCTGCTTTTTTTTGAGGAAAAAAAATTTTAGGTAATGGAATTGCTTTCAATTTTTTCGGGACGTTGCTATGGACCCCAAACCGACATAGCGGGATCTATTCTTCCCTGTTCTCTTTTTATCCACCAAAATTTTTGAGAATACTAAGTAAATTTTAAATAATACACTTGGTCCTACAAAAACTGTCGTAGCGCCCTCATTTTCGATTCAATCATTAAAAACGTCCCGGATTCGGTATTCTGAAACTCCTTTCTATAAGATACGTGCAAAACCGGTATAAGATGCAATGTTAATTTTTCAAGTAATTAAGAGTTGACATTTTAGATTAATTTTTGTGGCATAAAAGTTTACGTTTAAAAAATTGTAACGCCGTTATTTGTGGACGGATCTTCAAAAACTATACAGATTTGGATTTGCCAGGTATTTTGGCTTTGGATATGACCAAAGCACCATACGCATGCCATTTGAAATTTACCAGAAAAATGGCGTCTGATGCAACTTGTAAATTAATTTTTTCTAAATTTCCACTTTGAAAAATAGTATCTTGTTAATTTATAAACAGATTTTTAAAAATTGTTCAGATTCTAATATCAGTTAAAAAATCAATAGGGCTCAATGTTAAGTCTGGGAGAAAAATGCGTTCGAATCTTTGAAAATGTATATTTTACCTTTTTCACTGGTGTCTTTCGTTTATTGTTTTTATTTGGTTAATGTAATTACTTTATCTAGGTCCCAAAATGATTACATTAAGGGGAGTCTACTGTATTTAATGTAGTTATGCCAAAGAAGTATAACTTCTAACCTGCGTACAAAAGTACACGCACTGGTTTTATTAGATAATAAACTTCAACTTTATTGTTTTAAAATTCTCACCTGATTATAAAGGAAACAATAACTGGACGTGTAACGAAACATTGTAAATATGTACATATTTAAACACTTAGCAGATGTCTGTTTGTTTTTAATGCCGTATTTAGATTTGTTATTTAAGTGCGGTGTTAAATCGCTTAAATTATTTTGGATTTTGGTGTAGGCGAAATAAAATTAACAGAATATTGGTTACGAAAAAGTCGTTGGAATATCTATTAGATGAATTTATAAAGAATGTTTTTATGGAAATAAAATTAATTTATTGATTTTTTCCAATAGTTACAGAATTGAGTGTAATTGTACGTGCAAATAATTACAGACTTCATATGTAAGAAAAATCATAATTAAAAAAAAATGTGTCAGAATAATTCGAAGTAGTGATGCGACTCAACTAAAACATAAAAAAATATAAGGGGCATGGATTTTATATACCTATATGCTTTAATATTCAAATTTAATAATGCTCCAAAGCAAAGCTTAAAATTTTGTTCATATTTTATAGTAATTTTCAAATGAAATATCAAAAAATCAAAAGTATAAACAATAATCTCCAAGGTTTTGATTAATTCACATATAATTTAACATTATACAAAAATGATCGCCAGTAGTGAACAAATTTGAAAAAGGTGTTACATTTTTAAAATTTTTATTTAGGTATATGCAACATAAAATAAAATTTTGCAGTAATAGCAGGCTGCCCGTTAATTCGGTGATTCGAGGTGATGACGGAGTGACACAAGTCTGATGTGAGTCAACTCGGATTGATTTTTTTTTTCGAAAACAATTTTTTTCGATTTCACTCGAGTAAAATTGTATTCGAGTCGCATCATTCATCCGAAGATACATGTCCGTGACCAAATCATTGGCAGATAAAAAAGCTTTTAAGTTAAAATTTTTGAACAGATTAAAAGTTGGGCCAAATTGGTAAAGGAATTTTTAAATTTACTTTGACATTACTGAGCATTCATCAAAGCTAAATAATTGTTAAGAGTTTGACTGAAAATGATTGTAATAATTAATAGTCAAAAGATAAAATAAATTTTGCGATAAAGCAAGGACCAACTGATCCTACTCTATTGAAGAAGCATATGAAAATGAGGCAGTGTTGCCATTTGTAGTAACATTAACATGAATTTTTCTGAAAAATAAAGAAATTTGATGAATTTTATTTTTTTCATCGTAGCCCAGCAGACAATCATAAGCAAAACGCGTGGGTGTGTAGACTACACAACTTAACTCTTTTTTTTAAATTTGTATGTGATAACATATAAAACATAATTAAGCTTATTTAATAAACAATTTAATAGAGCATGATACCATATACATAGCATGTATACTTTAATACAAGAGAATTTTCTTAAGATCCAAGAAAAACGCAGGATAAAAGAGCTAAGAAGATAATAGCAATAAATGGATCCGAATTTTAGCGCGTTCAATTTCAATGTAGCCCACCAATTTTTATTTGGCTCTATGCGAACGGAAACCACGAAAACCACCCCCAGAAACTTAATAAACTCAATAACAAAAATACACAACTTTCACCTTAAAGAAAGAAAATGGATTGACAGAAAACCTGAGAGTTTTATTACGTGACGAAAATACATAATGCTCCACATTTCTATATCCTCTTGCAATGTCATTATCAAAGAAAACCAACGTACGAATTTAAGTTTAAAAAAAAAAGGAAAGTATCCGGACAAGAGCAAAGAGAAAATAAGAAACATAAGCTTGAACTATCTTCGGAATCAAGTAAATAAAATATGCGACCACTTAAACTGGATGGTTTCCTAAACGGAAAGCGGAATACTTGCAAGAATAAATAAAAATGGAAAAAATTCGAGCATGGAATTCGAGAGTGCATCGCTGCAATACATTCTCTAAAACGAGGAAAGACAAATATTTATTGCAAATAAAATATATTTAAATAAACATTTACCTGTAACATTTACTACATTTGCACGAGTGCAAAAAGCGGAGGATTATTATACAGAATCAACACCAACATTTAATTACACAGTTTCGATTTACAGTAAAACCTCAATTATCCGGACCTCGGTTATACGAATTTGCGATTATCCGGATTGTCAACCGCGTTCGGACAAGTTGCGAAAATTAAACCTCGGTATTTTTTAGTAAATATTTTATTATTTTATTTTGTATGTCGCACTAAACAGTGTTTTTTTTGCTTTGTTGATTTTAAGATAATGTGCGACTGTTTTATTTAGTGATTAACATTTGTTGCGTAATCGTAATTGTGCTTAAAACCGAGTGTGCACATTCGTGCTCAAAGTGGCACATTCCGATCTCGGGAAAATGAAGCGCGCCGCTCCGCGTCGCGCTTCATTTGCCTCCCTCGCTCGGAAATGTGCCACTTTTTGCTCGAATGCGCACATCTTCGTATTTAATTGATTTGTCTATATTATTATTTTATTCTTCAATTCAAAAAATTAAAAGTCGAATAAATTAGATCTATCTTTCGAATGTTTACTAATTCGCATTTCTGATTAATTAAAATTGTATATGAGTCGAATTTTCTGAAGTGGGCCACTAAAAATCAACTAGTTGATTTTTATATCATCTTTTGCACATTGTTGAAGGTTTATATGTCAAAATTAATGTCTCCAAATATTTTTGGGTAATTTTCATTTTTGTAAAAATTATAAACAAATTACTTTTAGGACACATTTTGCATACACTGTTGTAATTAGACTTTATTTATGGATTAATTCAATTTTTAAATATAAAAAAATATTTATAAGTTACATAGGAGGTGCATAAAAATTTTAGAATGAGTTGACTGGGGTATGTTAAAAAAAAGGTTGGGAAATAAGAGTCAAAATTCGGAAAAAGTTAAAGTATTTTGTTTTTGTACGACGAAGTCTCCCATCTAGTCTAGTTTAAAAGTACTAAATTAGAAATGTGGTTTTTGGTAAAAATACCCTACTGTAAATTTTAATTAAAAGAAAAGCGAGAAGTGGTACGTTTAGTTCAGTTTGATTTAATTAATATAACACTAGTCGACACGAAATTTGTCTTAGATAAGAGAGTATGAAATTTCGATGGATTTAACGATAGTTAGACCAAAAAAAAATATATGGCCTGAAAAAGTTTGCTTTTGTATGCAGGAGAACGGTTGATCAATATTTTAGAAAATCCATAGTTTCAATTTTCATTTATTGATAAATCAAAACAAATATATTTATATACAAATTTTTATCAACTATTACTATTATATCAAATTACAAAATAGTGAAAAAAAATATAAAAGTGAACCTTATTACTTTTTTTTAATGTTTATAAGTACTTTCTTTCAGTAAACCCTAAATGTAGTGCCCCATTTTACTTTCTCACCTCGATACCAACCTAAAGTATATAAATATAAAAATAAACATTTACTTGTATAATAAACATATTCTTCTTGGATTTAAGACTTTCGCGGTTATTAATAATAAAATTAAAACACTTACAAGAATCGATGATGAACCCTCTGGAGCAGGCACTAACACTGTCACTAAGTCTAACTCGATTTCGGACACCAACACTAGTTAAAACTACCGGATGGATGCCGCGTCTTTTGTTAGCAATATGCCGACGTTTCGCAAACGTTTCAGGTTGCATCTTCAGGACTGGATGCTCTGATACGTTTGGGAAACATCGGCATATTGCTACCAAAAGACGCGGCATCCGTCCGGTAGCCTTAACTAGTTTTGATGTCGGAAATCGGATTAGTGTTAATGACAGTGCTAGTGCCAGCTCCTGAGGGTCCATCATCGATTCTGGTAATTGTTTTAAACAATTATTTTTTACTAAAAATTGTTTACCTTCTAAACATTTTTTGCAATTAATGCAAGCAACATGTGGGGCCTAGGGTTTGTCTAGATTCCGAACAGGACATTGGAAATAAGCTTCGTAGGCTTCACAAAGGTTTGAACATGCATTTAAATAAAATTTTGTATCTCGTACTTTAATAAATATACCACATATATAACAAAATATAACAAAAAAAAGGTGTACATGCAACAATGAGGGATAGAGCTATCGGAGAAGAGGAATGGAGAGAAAAGAAGAGATGGCAATTAAAATGCGGGATGCGGCAGAGGCTGTAGGACCCCCGCTTATATATATATATAACAAAATGCATCAGCCTCATATTTACACTTTCTAGACGACATTTTAACCTCTTTGAGTCTTCTACAAAACAGTTAATGGTTATTTATCACTAAAGTTGTATCTGTAGACGATGTGCGACACTCACGACCTTTTTATTTTTTCGCGGTATTTTTAAAAATACCGGAACTAGTTAATACTTTTTATTTTATATACGATAAGTCATAAAAAAGTATTATTATTATAACTCCCACAAAAGCAAACTTTTTAAGGAATATGGGTGTTTTTCCTTTATTTTGGACCATAATAAATAATAAAATCATAAAATAAATTTTAGGACAAAGAAAAATTTTGTTTTTGTCGAGCTTTGTTATTTGTTTGAGAGAAGAATAAGACAGGCAAATTCAATTATTAAGGAGTATGTGCACTTTCAAGCGAAAACTTTTTCCGAATAGAAAATCTGCATTTGAAAGATTTGTTATTAATATAGTCAAATCAATTAACACGAAGATGTGCGCATTTGAGCGAAAAGTGGCACATTTCCGAGCGAGGGAAGCAAATGAAATGCGACGCGGAGCGGCGCGCTTTATTTTTCCGCCATTTTTCGCCACGATTAACAATGATCAATTTATTTTAAAATAATTCTAGTAATTCTAAAACTGTAGTGGAGCTCTCAAAATGTCTCCTTGGGGCTTCGCTAATTTTTCATAATTTTTTACTTTTTTCATTGCAAAATTGCCGTGAAATTAATTTGTATTTAAATAAGGAGGCAAGAATGAAATTCTTGTTAGGATTTCTTTATTCGGTATCATAAATGACAATTTTTTGAAAATGGGACGTTTTGGCGTCCCGAATGATTGCTTGGGGACAACGGGACAAATGATCTGAAAACGAAACAGTTCCATTAAAAACAGGACGTATGGTCACATTATATATAGCTAAAATTCGTTTTTTTCTATACATTCAATTAACCGAATTTTCGATTATCCGAATGAGCTGCAACAATAATTAGTGCGGATAACCGAGTTTCTACTGTATCTTAACTCCGGCAACCCTTGAATCTTTCAAGTAATTTTGCCTCACATTAAAGAAAATCCTGGCAAGTGACTTGTTTAGGAAAATGAAATGTGTCTATTTAGATTTTGTAAGAAATAGTAACTGAAATAATGGTTGTAGTTAAGTTGTGTTAGAAATTGAATTAAATCTTTTTGAAAGTATTTTAGCATAAGAAAAGTGAACACTGAAAACGCACTTTCAGAATTTTACTCTGAAAGTAGAGAGAAATAAACATTAACATTATTTTGGAGGTTTATTGGTACAGTTTATTTTAGATTTATTATTTTGCGGTCATGTAAAGACCGATGTTTACTAGACCCTCGCTTCTGACAGTAAAATACCTCGGTTTAAGAGGAAATTCTGATGTAATAAGAAACTCCTGTGGAAGATACATGGCATTCAAGTAAAATTAACTAAATTTTACATTAATCAAAGTTGAAATCAGCTGGTACATAAGCATGGTTATCTTCAAACATGTCAAAAATTAGAACGTTTTTACTGAATTTTAGACAAGCACACTTTATTTACATACAATGACAATAGTTTTTTATTTTGAGCAGCCAAGATAGCAATTTTCAATTAAAATAAAACGACTTGTGAGGTATACAATTGTAAGATAAAATTTTAAATTTTTTGTACGTAGATATTACACACGAAGAAAAATTAGGAAAGTCTTTTTACGATAAGTATAGTATGACGTCACAGTGCGAGATGGCACAGCGTTGCCATATTGCAAATTTTGAGCACGACCCGACAAATGTTTTGGCATCTTAATACTTTGCACAGCAGAACGTCAATTTATTAGTTCTGAAAAGAACTTTTTATACGTTTTTAATGGTTCTAATGCATAAACATCAAACAGAGGTGCTATCGAGTCACGCAAACGCCAAATGTCAAATATCGATTGATCTTAATGATTTAAATTTAGTACAACGTCGCAAAGTGCTGCCATAGTGAAAACAATAAAATTTCCTACTTTAACGAGAGTTAACACGATAAAAAGTAGGATTTAAAGATTATTTTATCGGCTGCAGTTACTTACTAAATTTTTTGAACATAGAATTAAATTACTTGTAAAATTTTCTATATCTAAATGGTTTTTTATTTTTACAAAATATGCTGTTTTCGTCTTAACATAAACTTTATTTTACTGAAGCGGATATATTTTTTGCTTTTAGTTTTAGCACTTACCATTGGAAAGGCATTTACCTAATCGTATTGATTAAGGATGCGAGAAAAACAAGAACACTTCAATATAGAATCAAATAGATTTGTTAGGTTTCAATTTCTTAAGTCTTACATTTTTCTTATTGGTAAGACTGTAAATATAACAAAATAAATCTCTTAAGTAAATAAAATTGTGTCTTGAAAAAGTTATATTATTTTATTTACCATATTTTTCTTAATTTTTTGATTTCTATACAGTTCTATGCAGTTAAAATCAAACATTTTGAGTACCTTTTTAAATTTTCAAATAATGCATAATGACGTTATTTATATTTAAAAGTAAATATTTTTTTAGTGTTTTTAAGTTCCAAAACTCTTTAGTTAAGGTGAAGGGGGTTAAATTCATAAATGGGACAAGTACAACTTGTTACTATTACAAAACCATAAAGTAGTTTTCACTTACCCCACTTCACCTTAGAGCAATGCTTAAACCAGAAGATAATACGAACTTATGTTACATTAGTTTCGTTACAATAGAAAAAACAGAGAAAACACCTTTTACGGAAAATCTCACAAATCTATACAAGTGAGTGACAACCGACAACAATTTGTCTCTAATCTCTTCCACCCTTTTCAGGCTATTATTAATGATAGCTGTGCCCAAGTTTAAGGGTTGTATAGAACATGTTGCTTTTGTAATACTTCATCCAAAATTTTAAGAGATAGCACTTAAGGAGAAAAACCATGCATTTGTAAATTGATACATTCTTAGAAAAGCACGAAAAGAGTAATTTGATTACCTCACAAACACGTTTCTGTTCTTCAGTACATTTGATGAAAAAATCTAAACAGTTGTTCGCAGAATGTATGGATAACTTTGAAATTAGAATCCGTAAGTGTTAGTTGTGGTAAAATACAACTAATCCATTACTGTTACTAATTTGTCATTGGTAATTTTGGGTTGATTTTCCAACATAGTTCTTGACTAAATATGAACAAATTTTGCCTGGTGAACCGATTACATTATTTCAATTTGAATTTTAAACATGGTTTAAAATGATTTTGTAATTTCTTGACAGTCGAGCACTAAAGATGTTGCATCATTCAGAAAATATTTACGTCAAATTGAACCACTTTAGTGTCGCGAAAATAGACTTGTAGGTATATCGATTGATCCCCATTTGTGTAAATATTAAAAAGTGCAAAACATTTTACAGATCATTCTAGTAAAAGCAAGTCACATTAAGTAAATCTATGGCGTGAATTCATAAAACAATTTTAGTAGGGGGAAAGTGGCATGAAACAGCCAGTTTTAAAAAAAGGGATATATAATATAGAAGGACATAAATAAATCAAATTTTTTTTTAAATCTGTAATTGTTCATTCATTTATGTACGTAATGTCATAAAACATTTTTCAAAATTAACGATATTTTTCGACTTCTAATCATTTATAAAAAAATAAAATTTGGCTTTTCATAACCTATAGGTATTGAAACAGCCAACCCAATTTTGAAAAAGCCATGTTCTTATTACAAGATTAAAACTGCACATTAACGAAGATATTATTTAATAATAAACTTAAGCTATAATTTAATATTCGTTAATAATTTCTATATTTTTCATTTGGTCGGCCCTTTTTGGTTTAAACTTTTCTAAATTTTCAATTGGTCTATGCCTCCTTTGTTCCAAAGTTAATTGGATATGATTTTGGTCAAATTTGATTTATATAATTAAAAACGTTTTAAATAACGCAAACTCTCAAAAAAAATTTTTACTTCTAAACTTAAGCTATAATGTTTGTGTGAAACGTTAATTATCTTCACCAGGTTTCAAATATTAGCTAAACTCTTTTGTCCATTTTTTTCCCGAATCGATTTGGCCTAGCAGACGATGTTGAGGGTTCCCCGGGGGTCCACCCACGATTTTTGCGCTTAGGGTTTTCAAAAGATCCATTTTTCATCGCCAGTGACGATTCGATGCAAAATGATTTTCTGTTGTGCCGATCAAGCAAGATTTCGCACGCGGTCTGGCGTCGTTCCATCTGTCGATCGTTCAATTGATGTGGCACCCACTTCCCGATCTTTTGGATCTTTCCCATAGCAAAAAGGCGTTTCGAAATTGCTTGGTGGCTAACATTCAACTTCGCGGCAAGTTGTTTCTGCGATTGGGTATCGTCTTCGTCCAATAAATCTTGCAATTCGGTGTCCTAAAAAACTTTTGGTCGATTTTCGCGCTTCTTGTCGGTGACGTTAAAAATTCCGTCTCTGAATTGCCGAAACCACGCTCTGCACCGAGTTTCACTAAGAGCACTGTCGCCATAGACCTCCACAAGAATTCTATGCGCTTCGGCGGCCGATTTCTTCCAATTGAAGAGGAATAGCAGTGCTCCCCGCAAATGCTCTTTATCTGGCACAAAATTCGACATGTTTATCGTGATCAAAGGATACGTTATTGTCCGAAATTGCTGACTTTGTTTTTTGTTTACTAATGGCAAAGATCAAAGCAATGAGAAAAAATGGCAGGCAAGGTTGGCTAATGCCTAATGCGCGCATACTGCCATCTATTAGAAAACGGCCGTTTTAAGATTGCACACCTGGTAAAATACGCAAATAACGTACAATTACAATTCTCACTTTAAACTTAAATTATTTTGTAAAAACATTTTCACACAGCTATATATTTATGATTAACGTTTGTAAATAATTTCTTGGTGGCATTGTGTATGCTTCTACTTTGACAACTTTTAAGCTAAAATTACTTTTTGTAGTAAAATAAACAACAAACGTCAAATAAATTGATAAATTTAAATTTAAATTTTCTATATCTAAATGGTTTTTTATTTTTACAAAATATGCTGTTTTCGTCTTAACATAAACTTTATTTTACTGAAGCGGATATATTTTTTGCTTTTAGTTTTAGCACTTACCATTGGAAAGGCATTTACCTAATCGTATTGATTAAGGATGCGAGAAAAACAAGAACACTTCAATATAGAATCAAATAGATTTGTTAGGTTTCAATTTCTTAAGTCTTACATTTTTCTTATTGGTAAGACTGTAAATATAACAAAATAAATCTCTTAAGTAAATAAAATTGTGTCTTGAAAAAGTTATATTATTTTATTTACCATATTTTTCTTAATTTTTTGATTTCTATACAGTTCTATGCAGTTAAAATCAAACATTTTGAGTACCTTTTTAAATTTTCAAATAATGCATAATGACGTTATTTATATTTAAAAGTAAATATTTTTTTAGTGTTTTTAAGTTCCAAAACTCTTTAGTTAAGGTGAAGGGGGTTAAATTCATAAATGGGACAAGTACAACTTGTTACTATTACAAAACCATAAAGTAGTTTTCACTTACCCCACTTCACCTTAGAGCAATGCTTAAACCAGAAGATAATACGAACTTATGTTACATTAGTTTCGTTACAATAGAAAAAACAGGGAAAACACCTTTTACGGAAAATCTCACAAATCTATACAAGTGAGTGACAACCGACAACAATTTGTCTCTAATCTCTTCCACCCTTTTCAGGCTATTATTAATGATAGCTGTGTCCAAGTTTAAGGGTTGTATAGAACATGTTGCTTTTGTAATACTTCATCCAAAATTTTAAGAGATAGCACTTAAGGAGAAAACCATGCATTTGTAAATTGATACATTCTTAGAAAAGCACGAAAAGAGTAATTTGATTACCTCACAAACACGTTTCTGTTCTTCAGTACATTTGATGAAAAATCTAAACAGTTGTTCGCAGAATGTATGGATAACTTTGAAATTAGAATCCGTAAGTGTTAGTTGTGGTAAAATACAACTAATCCATTACCGTTACTAATTTGTCATTGGTAATTTTGGGTTGATTTTCCAACATAGTTCTTGACTAAATATGAACAAATTTTGCCTGGTGAACCGATTACATTATTTCAATTTGAATTTTAAACATGGTTTAAAATGATTTTGTAATTTCTTGACAGTCGAGCACTAAAGATGTTGCATCATTCAGAAAATATTTACGTCAAATTGAACCACTTTAGTTTCGCGAAAATAGACTTGTAGGTATATCGATTGATCCCCATTTGTGTAAATATTAAAAAGTGCAAAACATTTTACAGATCATTCTAGTAAAAGCAAGCCACATTAAGTAAATCTATGGCGTGAATTCTTAAAACAATTCTAGTATTATTTTTACTTTTTTTGATATCATAGATAACTTGCTTGCTCAATCTCCTAATGTTGCTAATCTCAAATTCAAACAAAGTATAAGACACAGGGGTATGTTAACTCTAAGTTTAAATGACTTCTAAGTTACTATGCAGTTATATCAACAAAAAATTAATTTTAAAAAGTTTAGAATGTACTTCAGTTTCTTCACTATAATGATAGAGTAGAAATGTTATAATTGGAATATGTAAGTACACAAATTTAGGACTATAATAATAATGGTTTTGATGGAAAAAGTAATTTGGCAGTTTCAAGTAATATAAAAGACACAATATTTAAATTACACATCTTATTATTTTTTTATATAACACACTTTGAAATTGACTTGAGTCTTTTGTAAACATTTTAATATAAACTATAATAAACCTGTGTGTCCATAATTCGGCACCCGGGTGCCATTCTGTGCTCTTAAAGTGTTATTGTTCATGCTAATAATTTATATTCCGATCCGATATTTGGTCAATTTTGGATCAACCGCTGCGTTTACTTTTTAAATAAAATAAAAATAAAAGCAATAATTAATGTGCTATAGGTACTTATGTGACCATACGTACCGTTTTGAATAGTACTGTTCCGTTTTCAGATCATCTGTCCCGTTGTTCCAAGCAATTATTCCGGACGCTATAATGTTCCGTTTTTAAAAAATTATCAATTACGATATAGAATATTAAGAAGTCCAAAAAATAATTTTATTTTTGCTTCCTTAATTAAATACAAATTAATTACACGGAAATTTCTTAATGAAAAAAGTGAAAAACTATAAAAAATAAGCGAAGTTCCAAGAACAAATTTTGCGAGTGCAACTACGGTTTTAGAATTACCCCAATTTTTTTTAAAGTAAATTGATCATTGTTAATCATAGTGAAAAGCAGAGTGTGCACATTCGAGTTCATAGTAACACATTCTGATTTCGGGAAAATGAAGCGCGCCGCCTCGCGTCACGAATCTTTTGCCTCCCTCGCTCGAAAATGTGCCACTTTTGGTTCGAACGTGCACATACCTTGCATTTGTGCAATTTCTCTATGTTAATAGCCAATGTTTCAAATCAAAATAAATATTTTAGTCAGTTTTATTGGATTATATGATTTGAAACGGAGAAAATTGGTATAGACCAGTGGTGGCCAAGCCCCTTGATAGTCCGAGCCATTTTTCAAAAATTGAAATTTTTTGTGAGCCACAATTAAATACGTATTTAAAAAGTATGCAAAAAAGGTATTAAAAAAAATTTTTTTACAGAAATTATATTTATTGAAAACATAAATAAAAGTACAAAATATCTGTATTGAATTTAAATATTAAAAAATACACACATTTATTTTACTTCTTTTGATACTTCTTTAAAATTTTGAGAGCCACAAATAATACTTCAAAGAGACGCATGCGGCTCGCGAGTAGTGATTAGCAAAACAAGAACAAGACCAAGTCTTGCTAGCATAAAGACAATCTTGGCCTTGGTCTTGTTCTTGCAAAAATGCAAGAATAAAAGCAAGACTGCAAGAACAAGCCCAATTTTGCTCATCACTACTCGCGAGCCGCAGGTTGGCCACCTCTGGTATAGACATTCCCAATGTGATCCTTAATATTGCACTATTTTCAAACGTTAGAGAATTTTATGTTTGACTAAAAGGTTTTTGAATGGTATAATTAAATATAATAAATGGTATGGGAGTTTTCTTTATTGTTAGAGTTCACTGAAATATTGAACTCAAGGGTTTTACTTGACACGCTACATCTCATATACAATTTTAATTGATCAAAAGGCGAATTGCTAAACACTCGAAAGTATACCTGAAAATATTTTTATCAGGCTCACTTCAATTAGCCGTACAGAAGAGCACTATGATAACTTACCAAAAACAATAAAATATTTTTTAAACAAAAAATTAATCTAAATTTATTCAACTTTTAATTTTTTTGATTTTAAGAATAGAAGATTAATAGAGGCAAATCGAATAAATACGAGGCTGTGCAGATTCTAGCGAAAAGTGGCATACTCACGAGATCGGAATGTGTCACTTTAAGCTCGAATGTGCACACTAGGTTTTAAGCACGATTCACAATAATGTAGGCCAATGAATTAGGCGAAAAAGTGGTTAAATAATTTTAATCGCTTCCTTTCACTCGCACTGACGAGATTGTCATATATTTTTGCTCTATTCCACTCATTGCTATGGTAAATACGTTTTTCAAACATAAAATCGATATTTACCAAACTAAATTAAATTTTTTGATTTTAAAGTGCCAAGGATAAAGTAGACAAATCTAATAAGTACGAAGATGTGCACATTCGAGCGAAAAGTGGCACATTTCCGAGCGAGGGAAGCAAATGAAGCGCGACGCGGAGCGGCGCGTTTTATTTTCCGAGATCGGAATATGCCACTTAAGCTCGAATAGACACACCAGGTTTTAAGCACGATTACCAAGCGGCCCGTTGTAACAGGAAAGAATTGGTCACGTTAGCTATAGTTACCTAGTATTTTGTTCAACACCCAGGGTGCCCACATGCAATAGGGTATTGCTAATATTGAATATCTAAGTTAAATACATTCAATAAAATAATAATTTTAACAAGATTTTTTACTAAATAAATATAGATGTTTGTTAATTTAATAATAATTTATTTATCTACACATAAAAAAATTATTATCATTTTTTTCTTAGCAACACTCATGACATTTAGTGTTGGTCTTTATGTGCTCATCGCGAACAGGCTTATTACAGTGACACACATATTTGTAGTTTTTTTGTGGTTTTAAATATACCTACCCCTATAACCTATGTGCATGAACCAACAACAACTTTTCGGCCTGTAAAGACATAAATAAATACAGATGTGGTAGTTTTTTTGCAATTTACAGGTTTCCCATACATATATTGTGTGGCAAGCTTTGCTGTGTAATGCCTTACAATTTCAGAGTTTTCTGCACGATCTTCAATTAGCGACAATTTTTTTTTGCAATTCATTATATTATTTTTTTAGTCGATGTAAATTGCATGACAGGCAATGTCGAAAATATTACAACAAATTTCTGAGGCGCGTTTGACTTGAAACTCATGGCGATTTTATTCAATTTCTAGATGGAAAAAAATAGTAGAACAATAAAAGAAATTATCATGAAGAACACAACTAATTTATAAAAATAACAGAGAGATATATTATATTAATAAATTGTTTACGTATATGTATTTACCAAGAAAATACACAAGTACCCCGGTTATTGAACAACGTAAACAAGGTTGGTTATTGACACAAGGGTTAATAAAGTTATCTGATAAGAAAAAAAGTAATTTTTAAAGTAAAAAGAATTGTATCAAATTAATGAACACTTCTAATGAGGTTTTGCGCTACCGTTTTAAATTTCCGCTAAAATTGGGTTGTGTATTTTTCTAATTATAAGTCCATGACCAACGTACATACAAAGCTACAATTTGGCATTAAAAATTAACAACAAATATTTTTTTTCTTACATTAAAATAAGCAAATGATGAAAAATTTACAGAACAAAAATAAAGAGTAAATGCCAAAACTAATTTAATATAAGTTACTAATAAAATATTGGTTAATTTTAAACTAACTGCGCCATTCTATTTTGTAACTGAAACCTCTTACCAACTTCAGATTCTTATTTATAATTAACTATTGTTAAATAATAAATTATGATATTTAACAAATTGAAATTATCACAAGTAATAAATTAGATTGTATGATTTAGTACATAAATACAATGTGAAATTCGTGTAACCAATCGAACATCTCATTTAAAGCACATTATTTAAAGAGCGCGAGTAAGGAAGTGTTTCTTTGTTATTAAACAACAATAGAAAATCTATTGCCAGAATAGTTTGTTATAGAAGTAATTGGTGTTGTCTTTGAAATTAATTTGAATGCTCTTATGTTTGTGAGCGATGAGTTTAATTACATGGAAAATTTAGTACATTAAATGCTAGAGATACTGTAAATAATGTAGGTGCTGTTTCGTGCAATTTAATTTATGATACACAACTTTGTAGTTATTTTTCAAATTTAATTAAGAAGTCTTTTTAAGCAATAATTTGTATAACTTTGCAACACTGTAACTTTATACTTCTTCTTCTTATACTTATAATATGTAAATTCTAATGAGGGCATAAAATTTTGGGCAAACCACTTAAACGATACGTCTTTTTAGTAGTGTCGTTTGAAAAATTTTATTCGTTCGGTTTTATTTATTTAAAGAAAGGTGTAGGGTAATGATTTGTTATACAGGTGTTTTCAATGTTTTTTGTTGTTTTTTAGTTTTATCTAAATTACTGACGCCAAATTTATTTTAAATATTAAGTATTTAATAAATTATTAAAAACTACAGTGTTAAATAAGAATGTTATTAAATTATTTTTTTTGCTCCTTGAGATCAATGAAATATTAAAAACTACCTGCAGTTAAATAGTTAATCATTCAATTATGCCTTTTTGAGTTAAATATATACAATCTGTCAAACGAATAAGTACTTATAAATATCCCAAAACTATACGCAAAAAAAAGTCAAGTGGCCTTTTAAAGTTATGGTATCGTACACTTCAATCTAAAAATAAAGCTCTTATTATTTAGAATATTTTGGAAATGTTTATTTAACTCTGTTATAACTATGCTATTAAAGTAATATGAAGATTTTTTTTTAAATTAAAAAACAATAGAAATAGCGTACTAAATGTGCACTAAAATAGGGGAGATAGGATTTGCAATGTAGTTGCTTATCACTTCACGAATAACTTAATATGCTTATACTAACAAAGTTTCATATTTATTCTGAAACATTATATCTAAACGAAAAATAAACGTGCAATAAACAATCTTAATTGACATTTATTGAGAAACATGATATTCCAACAATAAAATGATTTATTGATGAAGCCCGTACTAAAGATAACCTCACTTTCTTTTAAGAGCAATTACTGGAAAATTAAATTGCATTTTCTCGATTTAACTGTTAACTATTTACCACACGTATTGTATACTATTTCACTTATATGATAGAGCAAAAAAAATTCAATAACATTTTTATTTAATAATGTAATTTGTAATAACTAATAATAGAAAATGCAATCCAGGACAAATAAAAAAAAAATGGAAAAATTATCTAGATTAAACAGACTACATATTAGTTTATTACGAAGTAGAAGAAAAATAAAAATTATTTTATACGCTTAATTTGTTTTTTTTAATGTATTCCAACTTTTATTTTGTTTAGAAATATATTTAATGTTCGTAATACTGTTTCGTTATTTTAAGGTACCATAACTTTTAAACGGTCGTTTTTTGACTTAAGTATCATTGATTTATATGTTGAAATAAATCCAATAAACAGAAACATGGAAACTTTAAAAACTCACATCCGTAACGCATCTAAGTTATTTATTTAATTTTTGTGGAGCATTCGACCTTCTTCGATCTGGAGGCATTAGTAAAGCTGAAAGTTGAGTGTAATTATATCTACTGTTTCGTTAAAGCTTAACAAGTTACTTACGGTCACAAGTATTAAATTAGTTTCCAGTCCAGTCGGTTTGGACGAAAACTAAGCCAAAGTTTAGAGAAAGTTATAATGCTCATTTTCATTATTTAATATAGTGGTTTCAATAATTTAAAAAAAAATTAAGTAAATATAAAAATTGTAGATTTTTATATTCCTTAAAAAAATGGTTCAATGATTTTTCAAAGTACAAACAAAATCTGATTTTTTTGTATAATCTAGTTTAAAAGTGCTAAATCAAAGATATACCATGCCAACGCAAAATAATGTATACGAATTTTTTATTTATTTCGGAAAATCTTTATATTAACAATAATACAATGTAGATGTCACTTTAATCATAGCTGACAACCGAATTATAGAAGTTACATAATCAGGAAAAAACTAAACTATTGATTTGCACATTTATTATAAATCTACACGAGATGTTTAAGCATTAAATTTTAGGTGTAAATTTAAGAATAGTCAAAATTGGAATTAGCTGAATATTATAATTAATTTACTATGCAGAAATGCTGATATAATTTACGCAAAATTCTCGATTTTGCGCTTTGAACTAATCTTATTGTTATAATTTTGGCTCTATTTACGTAAAAGATTAAACACTATGTGTGTCGATGAGCACATTTCAAGAATTTTTTAAAATACCGAAGCAAAGTTATTAAATAACATTAGGAACAGCGGCTGTACCTATCTTTTACCAAACTTAGAGTCTATATCATTCGCGACTAAACTTTTTTGCCTTATAGATCACGTGTTCATTTGGCTCAACTATCTTTCCAATATTGAGTTTCTTCTACAAGATTCTACAAGAAAGTGCTTATTTCTTGTAATATGGCATCTATTTCTTCAATGTACCTTATTAATCGATAACCCATGTGGCATTTCCATAGTCAAAACATTCTATAACCAAGTCATAAAGTTCTCTAAATCACGTTTCGTAATCATTTATGTTTTAAAATTTTTTACTGCATAGGTATTTATATGTCTATTATTAGAAGGTGTTATGTTAGTACATAATTACTATCTGTGTTATGTGAATTATGCCATTTATGGAAAGCAAAATTTTGGACATGACTTACTTCAATGGGATATACTTTCTTGAACCCCCATATACATCTTATGCACTCCCATTTTTTTTTGCTGACATGGACCCCATGTGGTATGTAGTCGCCCACGAGGGGTCGATATAAACCATTTTGGGAATCTATGGTCTAAACTGACTAACAGGTGAAAAAAGCACAATAATTTCTAACATGCATTTATTAAAAATTATAAGTGAGGTAATCGCACGTTTCTTAACAGTACCTTAAAATTAGTTGTCTCTTGTCTACAAATTAGATTTTTATAATACCTACTAAAAACAAACCCTGGGATATGTAAATATGAGAGGCATTTCATTTTAGCTAACTTTGTGAAAGTAAACTTGACGTTTGCATATTTTCTGTTTTAGATAATTCCCCATGGTTTAGAAATGAAGTTCTCGAGCTCTCCCTTGCCTCAGTAATAATTTTTTGTCGAAATTAAAATTCTTGCATAATCGTGAAAACATTTAATATGCATTTGAAACACGTAAATCTCCTCAAATTATTCGTAACTCAAAGTTATTACTTTCCTTAAAATAAAGGCAAGAGCAAGGTATAAACTTTAATACCGTCCGAGTATAGAATTAAATAATTACTAATATAATAATTAATTAAACAATTCAAATCTTTGAAACATTTTTCATTATTCTTTTCTTTTCCAAGAGCAATTAGGGCATCGTTCCTTCGCCTAATTATCAGATGAAACATTTTCTTGTCTTGAGTCACTGAAAGGATTCCAATGGTATTGTTGCCTGACGGAGGCCGAATAATAAACGTGCCATTTTGTTTGTCTCTTAATAACTCTTCGGCTGCGTCCCTATTTATATTTTGATAAAACGGTTCGGTTATTTCGAGTTGTCGATCTGAAACAAATTATGTCTTGCTTTAATCTCGTGCTTTTTTATTCTATAATTAAAACAGTATATAATCAAGTTTATAATTAAGTTTTATAACTGAGTATTTGAAAGGCTTTAGTCAAGATATTAACAATTTGCTTGATGGGAAGAATTTGCGAAGTAGAGAAAGAGAGAGAGAGAGAGACTGAGAGTTTAATTTAAATACTCCTATATTTTTATCAAACTAGATAAAAATTTACGTTTTGATTTAGGAGAAAATACATATTGATTTTGAATTAAAAATACTATAATCGCCATACAAGTTGTTATTGATTTTTAATCGAGATGGATTTAAATTAATATATTAAGGTAAATATATTAATATATTAGTAAACAAATTACATTTTTGTCGGAATATTCTTCGATGATTCGCGTTCCAGCTGTGTTCGAAGCAACACTTATTCGACTGTTCCTAATTTATTAGTATTGAATAGTGAAATAACTAGAACCGTTAATAATTAATAGTTTAATAATTAAAGTGCGAGTGCCTTTCGATTTCCGATTGAACGTTAACCGCGCGACCGCGAAGTGGCCGCCTGGCTATTATCGCGAGTGATAAGGACACCATTCAACAGCGATTAATAAAATGTATCAGCCAGCATTTATAAATAATGCAGGATCTTATTATGATATTAATGCTCAACAATTACCACAGCAACAATTAGTCAATTTAACACCTCAATACCAGTTACAACAAAGTGGACATAATTTAGCACAACAACCAGTTCCTATGCAACAAGCAGCTTATGCAGCAGGTGTTCCACAGCAATCTAATCTTAATGTAACTCCACAAATTTTACAAATAAACAGTGCACAGCACTATTCTAATGAATACCCTCAATTACCAGCACAAACTGAAGCGGAATGGCGTAAAGTAGAATACAAAAAAAGACTGCGGTCAAGTCCAGAAGTAAGCAATCCAGCTAAAAAGCAAACGACACTAACTAAATATTGGCTAAACAAACCAGTTACTACAGAAAATCCGTATGAAAAATTAACAGAAGCAGATGACGGAGATCCAGAAACTGACGAAAAAAACGCAAAAACACCAAAAGCTCCCCCTATTTTCGTAAGCGGAGTAGAGAGTATAGCACCATTGAAAAACCTATTAAATACAATAGCAGAAAACACGTATAACTTCAAAGTGTTAAGTAATAATCAAGTAAAAATACAAGTAACTGACCCAAAAAAATATGCAGTGGTCATGGATGAATTGCTCAAGAAAAATACACAATGCTACACGTACCAATTAAAGGAAAAGAGAAGTTTCAAAGTAGTACTGAAAGGACTGCACCCAACTACAGAAATAAATGAAATTAAACAAGAAATTGAAGCAAAAAACCACAAAGTTATACGAATCAACAATATACTAAGAACACAGTATGAAAATAATAAAACAACTAAATTACCAACATCATCATTCTTCGTTGAATTAATGCAAAACGAAAACAACAAAGATATCTATAAAATCCTGTATTTACAACATACAAGTGTACACTTCGAACAGCCGTATAAAAAGAGAGACATTCCTCAGTGCACAAGATGTCAAACTTATGGACACACAAAGAACTATTGTTACAGGCTTCCCAGATGCGTTAAATGCGCTGGCGACCACATGACGGACAAATGCACATGGAAAGAAAAACGAAAAGATGTCGTTTGCTTCAACTGCAAAGGTAATCATCCAGCAAGTTACAAGGGGTGCAGTGTAAGGAAACAACTACAACAAAAGTTATATCCCGCTCTTAGAGAGAAAACCCTAATACAACAACAAAACCAATTAAAACCGACATCGAATGCATTAAATACCACATACCCAAATATTCAAACCTATGCCCAAGTAATCACCGCAAGCCCTCATAACCCAACAGTTAATCAATGTCAAGCAACACAACAACCCGCACTTCAGCCAGTTCACCACAACGATCGCATTACGAGATTAGAAGAACTAGTGGGGAAATTATCTGAAAGAATTGACTCAATGCTCAATATCATCACAGCGCTATTAGCCAAATCCAATAATGCTTAATTCCATCAAAATAGGTATGTGGAACGCTAACGGCTTGGCGCAAAGAAACCAAGAACTAAAAACCTTTATATCACAACACAATATGGACATTATGCTTATATCGGAAACGCACTTTACAAAAAAGAGTTACCTACGACTAACAGGTTATGTTATATACGACACTCAACATCCAGATGGCTCTGCCCATGGTGGTACTGCCATAATCGTAAAAGACTCCATAAAGCACTACGAAAATGAAAAATTTGCACAAGATCACCTCCAAGCAACCACTATCACCATGGAAGATGGCTCTGGATCTATAACAGTATCAGCAATTTACTCACCGCCTAAATATAATATCAAAAAGGAGCAATATACACAGTTTTTCAAAACCTTAGGCAATAGATTTATTGCTGGTGGGGATTATAATGCAAAACATCCGTGGTGGGGCTCTAGATCAAATGTACCATCACCAAAAGGAAGGCAGCTCTACCTTGCAATGCAAGAAAACAATTTAACACCGCTGTCAACTGGTGAACCGACTTACTGGCCTTCAGACAGAAGAAAGACCCCAGACCTTCTAGACTTTTGTGTGCTAAAGTCCATGACTAATACTCACCCGATTATTGAGTCATGCTTTGAATTATCGTCAGATCACTCTCCAGTACTTGTAACCTTGAGTGCAACTGCTGCACGAAAAACAAGACCACTAAAACTCCATACCAAAACAACCAACTGGCATGAATTTAATAATATATTAAGTAATATCCTTTATGCTCCAAAACTTAAAACAAAGGAAGAGCTAGATTCAGCAGTTGATAAAGTAAATCAGTTGATCCAAGAGGCAGCATGGGCAGCTACCCCACCAGAAAAAGAAATCGAACCTAAAAAACACTGCTCTGACAACGCAAAACATAAAATAATGGAAAAACGCAAACTGAGAAAACAATGGCAGTTGACCAGATCACCACATGACAAAGCCAAATTCAACAAGGCTGTGAAGGAAGTAAAGAAAACACTGGAGGAGGAAAGAAACGCCGCAATAAACCGCTATCTACAAGGTCTTTCAGCAACCAAGGACACCGAATACTCATTGTGGAAGGCCACAAAAAGAATCAAGCAACCACAGCATCGCAATCCACCAATAAGATTAGACAACGGCAGTTGGGCACGAACTAATAAGGAAAAAGCACAAACTTTTGCAGATCACCTACAAAAGACATTCACACCTTTTCCAAGCGAGACATTAAAGGAGGCTGATGACGCCATTCATAGCTACATTGACTCTCCTTTGCAAATGGAATTGCCAATTAAAGAGTTCAAAATAAAAGAGGTAAAATATGTTATTCACAACAACCTGAATGAAAGAAAGGCCCCAGGTTGGGATCTCATAACAGGAAAAATTCTCAAAGAGCTGCCTCAAAACATGATCAGAATAATAACTGCACTATTCAACGCAGCGCTAAGACTAGAATATTTTCCTGCGGCATGGAAGGTGGCCGAAATTATTCTAATAGTTAAACCTGCTAAAATCCCTGAAAATGTAAACTCTTATCGGCCAATCAGCCTACTGCCAGTAATGTCTAAGGTATTTGAGAAGCTTATACTAACAAGATTAAACCCTGTGCTAAAACAAAGAAAACTAATACCCGACCACCAGTGCGGTTTTAGACAGCAGCACGGGACGATAGAGCAAGTTCACAGAGTAGTACGTCAAATAAATTCAGACCTTGAAGAGAAACGCTTCTGTTCAGCGGTATTCTTGGATGTGTCCCAGGCGTTTGACAAGGTGTGGCATCCCGGGCTACTATACAAAATCAAACGGCAGTTACCGCACAACATATATAACCTACTAAAGTCCTACCTAAACGATAGACAATTTTATGTTAAACACATAGATGAATGCTCTAATTTATTGCCAGTACAGTCCGGGGTGCCACAGGGAAGCGTCCTTGGACCAGTTTTGTATCTGATCTTTACAGCAGACTTACCGATATCCCCATTTACAACAATCGCAACGTTCGCAGACGACACGACTGTGCTGGCGTCGAATAAAGATCCAGAAAGAGCCTCGGCCATTCTTCAACAGCATGTATATAAGATCCAGAGTTGGCTAACTACTTGGAGAATAAAAGTCAATGAGCAAAAATCTACACATGTGACGTTCACAATGAGAAGAGGTACTTGCCCGCCGATAACCCTAAACAATCATCAAATACCACAAGCCACCCAAGCTAAATATCTAGGAATTCATTTAGATAGGCGATTAACATGGAGGGATCACATTGTAGCAAAAAAAAAAGCAACTGAACATAAAATTCAAAACAATGTATTGGCTCCTCGGACGACGATCACAGCTCAACTTGGAGAACAAAGTACTTTTATATAAAGCCATTCTCAAGCCACTTTGGAACTATGGCATACAGCTATGGGGTTCTGCTTCAACATCCAATGTTGAAATTCTGGAGAGGTTTCAGGCAAAGGCCTTGCGTAGCATGGTCAATGCCCCATGGTTTGTCGCCAATAAAATCATCAGAAGAGACCTACAGATGTCTACAGTGAAAGAAGAAGCGAGTAAAAGTAGTGCAAAATACCGTGTAAAACTTACAGTGCATCCAAACCGGTTAGTGCGGAGGTTAGTGAACGAAACCGATGACACACGTAGGCTAAAGCGGTACAAGCCATCAGACATTGCCAACAGATATTAATTGTAATGTATAATGTATGTAATGTAATAATTAGAATAAGTCGGTAGTTACGACATTACTAATAGAGGCACGATTTGTTGAATGACTGCCTACATGTTATTAATGCATATTGTCATCTAATTTACTTATTGTCTCAGGACAGATTGTAAATAAACTGGGAGTAAAAAAAAAAAAAAGTAAACAAATTAATAAACCCAAAACAACCGTTACAGTTGAAAAGCAGTACCAGTTTTGTTTATGAATTAATTAAACTTTGTAAAATTAACTATACAAAGTATAAAATGAGGAGTCCAGTAAATGACCATTTCTTGTAAATATTGACCCTGGTATAGCTCAGTGAATGACTGATTAATTAATTCGTCTATTAAAAACAAGTAATTCATAAAATTTTGTAAAATTTATTTTAACTACTATGATTAGCTGTACCCTTTTTTTTTAAAGTTTTTTTTAGTATTCTTTAAATCACAGATTTTATTGGCGCTTAAAAGGTTACGACCATCTTTTTTAACTGCGGCCTTAGAAGTTTCAACATTATATTGAAATCTTGTAAACTAAAATAGAAATAGTTTTGATTACAATATTTTTGTTAACCACCGAAAGACCTATTTATGTTAATAATACTTATATTTTAGTGATTAGCATTTAATCAATTTTTAGTTTTTGTCGATGAAATTTATTGGTTTGGCAATTAATTATTGGTTGATTTATTCAGTTTTATAGAAATTAATTCTTGTGAAATGTTCATGTTCGAAGCAGAATAAATATTGCATTGACACAATGCAATTTGCTGTTAACAATGAATACTGTAATATTATTGATTTTTCGATATACTCCTGGGTTTTCAGTTTCGAAAATTTATCAGGCTGTTCGTGGTTTTCATCGAAGGTAGGTGTGTGCACTTGTGCCATAAACTATTATATTAAGATAAACGCGAAGAATGAACTTTGAAATTGCAATTCTAAATGTCTATGGATTTTTTATTTTTGAAGAACATTACTTTTGCTTTTTTAGGATATAATCCAAAGCAAGAGTAATGTTTTATTAAGCAATTGTTTAAAATATCACTCTTATGATACCGATTTTTTTACTTTTAATATATTGGTGGGTAATATAGGTAATTATGACTTTCTTTTTTAAATATATTTTAAAATGTTTATTAGCTGTTTTTATTATGTTTATTATGTTAATTAATTTTAGGATTTAAAGATTTGGTTTTTTAGAAAAGTTGACCATATTTTAAAACGAAGTTAGTTTGTTTTGGTCATTGTTAACAAATTCATATTCAATTGGACTTATGGGCTGCAGACTAAAGCAAAACAGCTTCTAAAAACCGTTTTCATAGCAAAAATTACTTTTCAATCTTTGAAATTATCACATTAAAAGTAATCCTAATATTAAAAATGGATTTTGTCGCTTATTGTGAAGCACTTTAAATAAAATTTGAACAAAGAACAATTTATTAAAAAAAACATTATGCAGAAAAAAATTTCTGAAATAGTAATCATTTTATTTAAAAATATGGTAAAATGTTTATCATTAATTAACGCATGATTCTCCAAAGAACGGAAGATGGTTTACTTTGTCAAAAATCTAATCACTTTATTTACAGGACCAGTGTTTGGTACCTCTGAGTAAGGAGTTCATTAACTAGTTTTTCTGTTTATTTTAAATTGAAATTGTTTATTAAAAAATTTTTTGAACCTTAGCATTACTATTTTCTTCATTTTCTCTACTTTAAATTATTCTGTATCAAGTGAGTACAATAAAATTTAATTATTTAACTAAAAAAAATATGGGATCACTTAAAACAAAATGGTATAACATAACAAGACGATTGCAATAATAGAAATAAAACATGTAAAAATAATTGTAAAGATGGTGTAAGCAGACAGGGCGTCAGACAAATGGATACTGAAACTAAACCGGATGATACCTGATACCAATGTAAACAAGAAAAGTTTACATGCAATATGTGCCAAATCTAAAATATTTCGAAAAAAATGTTTTTAATTTTCTAGTAAATGGCAACACAGCATTGCCTCCATATGCTTTTAAAAGAGCATGAGGTCACACAATAAATTCTCGGATAGGTTTGTTTATTACACATTTATTTTTTCGTTTAGATATCATGTTTCAGAATAAATGCGAAGAACTTTGTTATTATAAAAATCTTATGTTACCTATGAAGCGACTAAGATAAGTAACTTTATTTCACGTCTCAATTTTGAGGCATTTAATCCAAGCCTGTCTCGCCTATTTCAATCTATATTTGATATGCAATTTCTATCGTTTTTGTAATTTTTGAAAAATATTTTTTTTCATATGGTTTTAATTGAATTGTTATAACACACTTGAAAAAAATTATAAAATATTTTTAATAATAAGGGATTTATTACACATTGTTAAATTGAAGTTTAGGGTATCATAACTTAAAAATATTTAAAAAAGGCTACTTGACTTGGGATATGTTTTTGTTCAGTTTACAATTATTTATTAGTGGGTTAAGTTTCAGTACTTATACGTTTGACAGGCTGTATATACTTAGCAAAATCAAAACGAATTTTTATCAGATAATTGCAAACACGTGTTTTTAAAGTACCGTCATCGATTCAATTTAGAAGACAAGTCCCATAAATTAAACCTTATGGCTCGTAAATGGTCCACTTTATGTTATATTTAATGAAAATTACCAGCAAAAAAAATAAACCCAATTGAATAACATATTTAGAAAAAAGAATTCTTTCACTGAAACACATTTATTATTAAAGAAATTAAAATCGTTACTCTGATTGAAAATTTACGCAATGATATTTGGTAAATCTGATTGTTGCCGAAGCATCACAAAAAGGCCTATTTTTACAAAAAAATGCATTTAATCCATTTTTGTCTGGAATTGATCGTGAAAATACAACTAAATATGTAATGGAACTACAATCTCAATCTTCTGATTCACTTTATATGTAGATCAGTAAAACATTTCTTATTTTTTATATTTTTTTCAGTGGGCTAGATTTTGATTTTTGAATTTGCTAAATTAAATTTACTGGGTTTTGACATTTCTTCCATAAAAAAGACGTTTTTTAATTTGGATCGGTCCAATTTAGGAATTTGTGATGCTCCAAATTAGGATTTAACCTAAATTTTACTTTTTGATTAATAACAGAAACTAATATAAATTATCTAAAACCGACGCAAAAAAATATTACCCTATGTTTTTTCTAATATTTACACTGTAACACAGCTAATTTTTAGTCACCAAAAATATCTCAGTCCTTACATGAACTTGATTCACGACCAACTCATCAGCAAAACTGAGAAAGCATTAAATTTTGCTAAGCCAAATGTAATTATGCCGAAACTTATTTTTTGGCAGAAGTTAGGAACACATTTTAACACAATTATACACAGACGCCTTTCCCCTATGTGTATTAATTACTTTTTTGTATATGTGTCTGCACAAAACTGATTAAATTTTTATATAGTTGGCAAGTGTGTAAAATTAGTTATTTATCAACAATACAAAATAAATACCTTGTATTTTCCTGAACAGTCGACAATTTAGAAAGCACTAAGAAACGTCAAATTACCTCTGCGAATAATTTTAGAGTCGAAACAAGAAAACGAGAAGTAAAAGTAAACGTACCGTATTTGCTTTCAGAAATATTAGTTTGTAAATTGGAGTTGTTTTTCGTGCAAAAACAAACACAACACATTTTATAACTTGCGATCAAGCAATCGCTAAATATTCTGTTGGCCAAGTTGCCAAACACCCTCAGGAATACTTTCAAACACCAACACATTTATTAAATGCACTCCTCTTTCTTTGCTTTCTTTACATCTCAACCGATTCTGGTAACTCGATGAAATGTTTCTTAAAATGCATTTGTACGCCAACTGCAGTTAGGAAGTTAAAAAGCAAAAAAATGCCAGAGACATATGTAAAGCCATAGAATATATTTTTTTCGTTTTTAATTAATTGCATGTGCATTTGATTTTATGCGTTTCTTTATTTCATAATTTGACGCTCGGTTTCTTTAATGCTTTTACTGTTCTAAAAGCGAGAAAATGACCAAAAAAAGAGTTAAACCAGCGCTTTTCGTTTATATTTATTAGAAAAACGTGGAAACGTATAAGCGATTTTCTGACGCTTTTTTTGGAAAATGCTTCAAATATTTAACGCAACTATGCACTTCATAAATTTGGGACTGACCAATATGTAGAATTTAATGGGGCGTACTATGCGCCCTATTTTAAGTTTAATAGCTTTCCTTCTATTTTTATTGCTTTTTGTTTCGCATATACTTACGATTACATGTTAAAAAAATACAAAATAAAGTACAATAGCGAGTTCCGAATCATCTACTGTTTTTTATACGTTTATTCGAATTTTAAAAAAGCTTTATTCGCAAGTGGTTTTATTGATATTATTTTTTTTAATTGAAGGGGTTAACATAATAAGGATATAAATAACATTTTTATAGTGGGGAGATTATTAGAGTTTAAAGATATTTAATTTCTAAAAAGTTCAGAAAATATTTAAATAATATGGCGCCGGCATACCAGTGTTAAACAATTTAAGAGATATTTCTGAAATGGTATATGACATTGTACCTAAATTATCGCGACAATAGTGATGGAAATTATATATTATATTCGGCATTTATCGAAGAATTAAATAATTGATACAAAAATATTGAATACTGTCGTTAAATGCAAGCCTACCGAAAACCCTCGCTTTACGCCTATGTATCGAAAATGTCTATTAACTTGAAAACAATATTTTTATTTTGTATTTGGATCTAAAATTGTATTAAAAGCAATCTACTGCTGTTTTCTATAAATGTAAAATAAAAATTTTGTATTAATATTGTAGATATGGATAATCAAATATTGTATCTTTCTAAAAATTTTGGCAGTTTTATTTTGACACTACTGGTACAATTGACCCTAGCAAAAACTAAGAATAATTATCAATTGTTATCGGACTACAGATTTGCAGCTAATTTAAAAAAAACTAATTGACGAAAAGAAGTAACATAGTAATGTCTTTCACAAACGTTTTTTATACAAATTGATTTAAAATAATCACTTGGTATCACAGTTGGAAGCATTTTTAATATGACCAAGAATCATTTGTTAATGTTTGAATTCGGCATTGTATAAAAAAAATTAATGTATAGGGTTATACACATAAAAAGAAATTTACGCGAGGAAGCCAAGCTGAAACTAATATTTTAAAACCGCCAAATTAAATCTGGCTATTTTTAAACAAGCGTTTTGAAATTTTTTACATTTCCCTAGGATAGTTTTTTATCTACATACATACAACGCAGGTGTTTATAAACGTACAAAAAACAGTCTGTGTAATGTCTATTATTAGTTTTCCGGGTTTTCATCGACTACATAAACATAATGTGATTACACAGAAAATCGATATCACAAATTTTGAAAGCGTCGTAGAAAGAGTGACTTGTTTCAATCAACCTCCATCAATTCCGTCGGTATAAAATATATCATTCTATCCAAATAGGTTGAGGTGTTGCATAATTTTGTTTCAATTTTATTTAACGTTATAATACAAAGCAATATTACAATACCTTCTCTTTTTTAATTTATACATTATCTGTTTTTTAAATATTTATCAGTGAGAAGTTAATATTTTTGTCAGGGGTCTAAAAAACTACCAATTATTAATGATATTAATGTATTTAAAAAAAAAGGTTTTTTACATCAAAAATTATTGACTGCGATAGAGAGAGTTTTTTTCCAAAATTTACAATATTATTATTTATATTTGTTCATAATTTATTATTAAAACCATTTCAGTAGAATTAACAGTATTTTGTTTTGCTAATAATAAAAAGTATACTTTTTTTAAATTGGTATAGACGCCTAACAGCGTACAACAAAACAGTTTCGGATAGAAAAAAGTTAGATCAAACGTACTATTTTAGTTCAAAGGATTTGACCTAAATATTATTATTGTAAAAATGTGTTTAAAATATTTTTGTATAAATCTATTGATCTTTTATCATGTGGCGTACCTACTACAGTAAACCCCTCAATAACGCAGAAGGTTTCCATACAACGCGAAAAAAATGATTAGCATTAAGTTGCCTTTTTTAGCTGACAATTAAATGTTCTGTTTTTAATAAATATTACCTGATGCAAACATATTAATAATTCCACATAACACTGTCCAAATTAACTCGAATTAATTGTGAGTTTCAATACAACGTGGCATGTGGTTTCTATGCGGTATGACTTATATGTATATAGGTTTCTTAAAAACGACTCCAACGATTTGGATAAAATTTTGTATTTGGATAATGTTTTACTCCCTAAGTTTATCTATATTAGATAGGTGGCATCGCTGAAAAAATGCGTTTTCACATGTAAAATATGTTTCTCTAGTGCCATCTCATAGAATATTGAAATACCAGCTGACTGAAATATTCATGCATTGATACACACCAACAGATGCCACTACATTCATATCTATATATTTCATAACCTAGGTGACCGAAAGCCATCACATTTTCATGGCAAAATTGAAAGACGCCAAGCAAAGCTCGGTCACCTAGATATTAGTAGGTATATTATGATAATAAATGTATTTAAACAAAATAAATACTTACATATGAAAATATTTATAGTAGGTAATACAATTTAATTATTTACAATCACTTTTATACGACCAGATTGTGAAGAATTTTTTTTTAATATTTCAACTTTGTAATGGTTTGTTGAACTTTGAAAATAACTGTTTAGAAGCTTTTTTTTTGTTCAGTGTAAATTTTTGAAAAATTACAATGTCTTAGATTGATTTTATTTTTCAAAAATTAATCCTTAGTGATAATGGATACAAAAATTTAAATTATAGTTTTGATGCAATTTTATAACTCCTTACTTATTATACTTCGTTGGCCAGTAAATATTTGTTTTCGCATTCGCTATTCGCAAATGTCTGAAATCAGATATTCGTTACATTCCCAAATGTGCGATTTCATTGCGCGAAACTCACTCGCGAAACTTTTTTTGCGTTGTGGATACCTGTGCTTCGCCCAAAAAATTGTTTTGCGAAACTGTTTCGCATTGTCACTAACACTAAAATATTTACTAATCTTAACAGCGTCACCAACACTAAGCCGATTACCGACATACGTTGAGGCTTCCTGATGGATGCCGCGTCTTTCTGTAGCATAATGCTGACGTTTCGGAAAACCTTTTAATTCGCATCTTCAGGGCTGGATGCTCTGATACTGAAGCATCCTTGAAAAATCTAAAAATTTGGAGGGGGTGGTACACCAAATAAAATCAATCAATGTTTTAGATATTTTAAATAAAAATATTTGCTTATATACAAATATAGGTCAGAAACAAGAAAAAATCCATTCAGAAAGATCACAAAATTTAAACGTCTCCAGGAAAACTTTCGTAGTCACGTAAGACATTAAATTCCCATCTATAATAAAAAGATGCAGCCGGTTCATAAAATTTTAAGATCGAAACGTTTAAAATATAGACATTATACGGAAATGATTTCACGCATAATAGGGTAAAGCTTACTATGTATATAAACCGATTAAAACTTTTATAGAGACTTCACATAAAACTTTATAATTTACGTTATTCAAGTTTTCGTAATAACACGAAAACATAAATCAAAAAAAGAAACTTACACCGCGGGCATATTTCTTAACCGTCTCTCCCTTTTGGCTTCTTAAAATTTAAGGTTTAAGGCTTCCTAATTTTTGCTGTTTAAATTTTTTATTCCGGAAACCGCAATAATCGCTTATCTTTTGCTCACGTGAGTTGGCCGGCATTTTTCTTTTCCGACCTTTCTTTTCCACTCGAGTTAAATGACAAATTATTAGCGAGAGAATTCGCAGATACTTTTCCCGTTACGTTTTGGGATAACTCTTGTTTTTAGCGAAATATTGTTTTTAGATTATTTCTTTCTCGCCGAAAAAGAAAAGCAAACCGTTTTTGGTGTCAGTTATTTTGGCTGACGGTTAATATTTTTCACTCAGATAACAATAGATTTAATTAAACGCATCTAACAATACGTCAACAACAGAGTAATTTATATCTTCATTTTTTTGATCTACAAAATTTAATGTTATATTAAATATTATTCTTATGAATTATTAGTAGAAAACTTTGTTACTCAGCAATTATGTGCATATATAATTTATAATGCAGCAAACATTCGGGATTTTGTGTAGATTGCGATGAAAATACTCCGACATAAATTATCTCAATACAAATACGTATTTCAATGCGTTCTAAAGTAAATTTTTGATGCATATAGTTACACGGAGAAAAAAATATCCTTATAATAAGCATACGTATCCCTATTATAGCTATTCGTTGCATAGTTATCTTTCACAAGGATACGCCGTATAGCTAATTTAGCTATCCAGTGAATCCTTATTGCGGATCGTTATAGTAACGATCCGTATTACTGTTTTAGACATTCAAAAGATTCTTGTCATAGTGATTTAACGGATATGCACGGAGAACAAAATATCGTTATAATAACCATACGTATCCCTATTATAACTATTCAAATCCTCAAATTAACTATCCTGTTACCTACACGACGGATACTGCACACGTTCACGAGAGCTTTTCGTTTGAACGCTTGAAACAAATAAACGAATCCTTATTATAAGTATACTATGTAAAGCTGTTTTGATCATACTATGGATTGTCAAATTGACTTATAAATATCGTTAAATTAGACATTCGAATCCTTGTCAGAACGATACGTCAATTGGGAATACGTTAGATAGTTATTATAAGGATATTTTTTTCTCCGTGTATGAACATAAAAGCAGTAAAAACAATACCTAGTTCAGAGGTTTGGTTTTACTGGAATTTTGTATGTACCATATGGGTTGCTGATAATTCGTTTTGCTTTTATTTACAATATTGTTTGTTTCGAAATTATGTTAATATAAAAGGTATAGTGTCCGAAAAAAATATTACATCTAAAAAAATAATTCATTCACACCAAACTTTTTTGTATCGTATACCAATTGTTAATTTTTTTGTGTTTTGGGTAAACCCCTGTCATTCGCATATTGAATTTTCGCAAATTATTACAACAAATTGTTATATTATATGACTAAGGTAACTGATTCAAATAAGGCCCGGTGCCCAGTAAGGCCAGTTTTAAAATTTCCTGCTTTCTGATTTCGAATCATTGTCAAAGCTCGTATATGTTGCAAGAGAAAGATTGTTACTTTTATTTTGAAGTTTAATATAAACAAACATTTTGATTAGGAAGTATTGATGCATTTTTTTCAAAAACTTATTAATTATTCCTTTATAAACTTAAGGTGGGCCTTATTTGGGTCCGTTACCTTACATAAAAAATGCTTTTGATGTGATGCACCAGCCTAATGCTTTAAAATATTTAAAAAAAATTCTTTGCGCTATTTGGTATCTTCACGTGAAAACCGTTGTTCCTAAAAAATGGTTGAGACAAAATCTGAAAACTAAAATCTTGGAGCCTCAAAATGTTTTTTTAACGACTTTGATACGACCATTTTCACCAAAAAAGCCCGTCAAAGAACACCCAAAATTTGGAAATTTGGAAATTATATATGAATAATTAAACAAAGTAATCTCTATTAGAAAAATAACTATAAGACTATTTTTAAAAAATGGAAAAAATAGGCCAAAGTGGCTCGCAGTTACGGTACTTAATTAGTAATAATAAAAATTAGTTTTCTAAAATCTTTGAAAAAAATAATAAGAGTCACTTTCTTACATTCTTAACGGCGCATTTAATTATTGTTTATTTTATTAACAATTAATATTTGTTAGCTTCTTCTATGTTCATCTTTTGCAATAATTTTTAAATTAAACAAATTTACATTTGTTTCCAAATATAACGTCTCTCAAAGATTGGGTCGTATAATCCAACAACCATTTCTAATTATTACAAAAGAAATCGGTTTTTACAACATGTACTAAAAAACAACCACTACATGCCTGTATGGTAGAAACCCTAAAACAGCAAGAGGATGGTCCAATAAAATTTCTAGACGTAATTATTTTGTTAAGGCTACTATTAAGGTGGACTGTGGTAAAAACAATTTCGCCTACCAACGCAACTTGAAAATTATTTATCCAAAATTTGCAATTCCTTCAACCAATTAAATGCATTATTGGGAAAATTTAGTCTACCTTTAGCTCGTTAAAATAGAACACAAGGGTTTGGCTGTGTGATAATAACAGTTGTAGAACACATTCGCAACACATGTTCACCACATCTGCGTGTTTCCTTACAGATCTTTGAAAACTAAACAGAATTTCAAACTTAACGACTTCATAAACTTTTGTAGTTTCAATATTAAAATGTTCCATCCCAAAATTTACCTTTTTGCGGCTTCGGAATTCGTTTATGCCTTTTTAACGTTCGAAACTCGAGACCTTTCATGAATTATTTAAGTTTTTTTTGTATTTTTATTTGATTTATTATAATTTCTTATTTTTGTCGGCTTTTAAAAAGATGCGGGCTTCTGTAGGTGCTGTTACAGAAAATTGAAATACAAGCCCATGCAGATGATATAAAAAACTTTTTCATTCAGAATGCCAAACCAACACATAATTATGTAGCCTCTCCAGGTTTGGAGTAGCTCTTATTTTTCTTGTATAAAACGTTTGTAGTAAATGTTAAGTTTTTAAAGTTATACTTCTTTTGGCGAATTGAAAGTAAATTTTTAATCAGCAATGGAAGTTGCGCACGCTCAGCTAATTTGATTAGATAGCCCTTTAAGAAAGTAAATACATTATTGTGAATCATGCTTAAAATTGAGTGTACACATTCGAGCTCAAAGTGGCACATTCCGATCTCGAAAAATTGATTTGCTCCCCTCGTTCGGAAATGTGCCACTTATCGCTCGAATGCGCACATCCTTGTAATAATGTAATTTGTCGAAATTCTTGTTATTTTTTGAAATCTAAGAACATTTAATAAAATTAAACTAAATGAAATTTTTGATTTGAAAAAGAGAAGATTATTGTAGGTTGATCGGGTGGCTTTGAGCTGGAAGTTACACTTTTTTGATCAAGTAAATTAACTGTAATAAATTTCAACAAATAACTAAACTAGTAGTTGTTTTATAACAAGTAGTAAATGCCATAATTTATTTTATAAACAATTTAAACAAAATTCTAAAATTTCAATCTTCACACTGCAAATCCAATGTTTTATTTTAAAACACTTTAAGCGTTTAAATACTTATAGTCGCCAACTAAACACGACGTAGTGTTTAATGTAAGATAAACACCACAAATGTTTAATTCTAAAACACTTAAAATGTTTTATATAGGGATACATGAAAAATTCATAATTTTTAATATTTAACATATTTATTTGATTTTTGTGAATTAGATTGTAAGTTCTAGTTGTAATCCATATTAAATTTTTGATATAATATAGAATTAATAGGGCTATTTTGTAAGCCATTTTTATGTATATTGTTATTATTACCATAAGATTAGTTTTATTTCAAAATCTTGGTAAATTTTTGTAACACAATTGTTTACATTTTGATTTTGGATTCAAACTTTCCTTTTAGGTTTAATGATGACAAGAAGCATAACAAATGGTTTATAAAATATCCTTGTATGTTAAAAATTATAAGTTCGTTTTATTTACCTCTCTTATGTATATGTTTTTGAATGAGAGTATCATCAAATAATAAATTTGAATCTGCCGCTGATTATATGTAGTTCCTTTGCACTGCCAATTGCGGCGTGGTAGTCGCAATTTTGTTTCCCTTTTTTTACTGTTGATCGGAGCATCTTACTCTGTTTAATCTATGCTAACAAGATTTTAATCGTACTGAATCGACCAATTAGTAAATTGGCTGTTTAACGAATTGTTTAAGCTAAACCGGCAACTGAAATACACACATCATTTCATTAAACAGCCGTTAGCGCAAACGAATGGTTAATCATTCGCTGAAATACTGAGCGCAACAAATGTGCCTGCCGTTGCAAAAACACAACAGTGTGAGGGTGGAACCGGTTTGTTGTGTAGTTTTCCAAACAATCATAACAGTAGAGTTCTACTTGAATGTAATGAAGAAATAATGCCATTATTAGCAGAAATTAATGATATCTGTATATTAAATGGCCAAATTTTATTTGTAATATCAAGGCTTGAAACTATTTATTATGAACCCCAACTGAACATATTATCGACACCAGATATTTTTTAATTATCAACAACAAATTATCAATATTGAGAATTTAATTTTTCCACACACTCTCGCCCGTTTTAAAATAAAAAATCTAACCTCTATTCTTTTAATTAATTTTAATCGATTAGAATTTGTAGGATAATACCTACAATAACTAACAATTTGAAAACTTCCTTTAATAACAATAATAATTTTTTATACAAATATACATATTTATTTGTTATATTAATTACAGATATAATTTAGTGACTTCAATAATTTATTGTGTTTTAAAAAATTAAAGTTCTATTATACAAACGTTTTATGGCCGAAACGTTTTTCTCCGTAAACGTTTAATTTGATAGAATCTGTTTTATTTTAAAGCAATTTATATATAAAAGTACACGGTAAATGACTAAACAGTTAGAAGTGTTTTTATCATTAAACGGATAAAGCGTTTTTAAATAAAGCACTTTAGTGTTTTATATTTCTTTTTAAAACACTTGTAATGTTTTGTGTAATAGTTTGAACGTTTATACAGTTTAATTTCTAAACACTAAGATTGAAAAAAACACTTAGGGAAAGGTGGCCTAAAGCGGGTAGGTTAAGGTTCATCGATTAATATGAACCACTTCGGCTAAAAAAAGTGTTTCTTTTTTAGATTTACGTAATACAATTATTAAACTTTAATTTTATAAAAAAAATTATTACATTTTTGCTTTAATTGTAAAAATAAATTCAAAAATATAAAATGTCAGAAATTAACCGCTTTGCCCGACCGTGGGGCCTAAAGCGGGTAGGCTCTCATAAACCAATCGGATTAATCAAAACCTGTGAAAAAAATTATCTACACTTGACATGTTCTTGACAGTAACATTAATATTAAGTTATATTAAGCATTTTCATTTTATAACTGCTAATTTGTTCCAATCTTAATATTACTTCGGTTTACCATTGGTTTTAAATCTTAATTGCTTCAACGCTTTAAATCACTTATTTTTAATACCAATTTATTCCAATCAACTAGTTCCTATCAATTATAATAAAATTACTCCTTCTGGTACAAGCAAAGAGGGTACCTACCCGCTTTGCCCAAACACACATTTCTTAGTTTTGATACATTAACGTAAAAAATAATGGATGGATATTAAAATATTTAGTCAAATAATAAAACTAGTTTATTGTAAAAGAAAACCCCATTATAAAAAATGGGTTAATGTGAAGGGTTTTAGTAGCAATTGAAGTTAAATTAATTTCAACCATTTTACAAAATTATTAAATTTTTTGTTTTTTAATTTTTTGACGTTATTAAGCAACTTAGGTGTCAAAAGTAGTATGACATCAATAGGGCTGGATACTGGCATTGTAAATAAATATATAAATTTCAGCTAATATATAACATATCCATATAAGGGCCGTTACCCGCTTTGGGCTACCTACCCGCTTTAGCCACTCTCCCCTACATGTTTTACTTTAAAACGCCAAGTTAAACACTTGGATTTTTCAGTGCATCATAATCCCCCAGCTTCTCTCGTCCATTGCTGGACATAAACGTCCTCCGCATGCCTCCAACTACTCCTGTGTTGCGCAAATTGTATCCAGTTGTATTCTATTTTTCGTATAGCGTCCACCCATCGCGTCGGTGGTCTGCCCCAATTTCTCTTAGTCTTTTCGTCATTAGTCTTTTCTGTCATCGTTGAGTTCTGCCACATGACCTGCGAATCTCCATTTTAGCTTTGCTATTTTTTCTATGACGTCTTCTATCCCCGTTCTTCTCCGAATTTACCTATTCTTTACATGGTCCATAAGTTTGATTCCTAATAATGATTTTTTCATTTTCCTCTCTGATATTCGCAGTTTATATGCAGTTTTTATGAGAGTTACTGTTTCGGATACATACGTTATAACTGCGAGCACACATTTATATATTTATATGTATATTAAAACTCATAAGGATGTCGCTCCTAAATGCGTCCTTCATCTTGCCGTATGCAGCCCACCCTAACCCAATTCTTGTGTCTGATTGTTTCTGGTGATTCTTAAGTCACCTTTGGTACCAAAACCTAAACGAATACCCGCTTGTTCTATTGGTTGGTATAAGTTCAATTTATTTTCTATTCTATAAGTGATTTTGTAAAAATCTTGTATAGATGGGATAGAAGAATTCATTTGGTTCCCTCGCTCGGCAAAGTGGCACTTTTTGTGCGAATGCGCACATTAATACATGGTGAAGTTTGAAATTGAAGACATTTTGAAATTGACGCCATACTCATTTATTTTTATGTTGGTGGTACTGGATCAGAATTGTTGGATAGCATTTGCCAGTAGCGTCTTGAATCGGGATAGTCAATATCATATTGATAATTCTTTTAGAGCAGTTACTGTTTTCATACAAAATGTAACAAACAGAATAACTCTTTAGTAACATTCACGAATTAACCTTGAAATTTGACAATAAAAATCACAAGATTTTTAAAATTTAGACAGAATGAAAAAATTAAATACTCCAAGAACTGTGGCGTCAAATTAAAAACATTCTCAATCTCAAAAAGCCACTTTTTAATTAATAACCAATTTGTATACGTGGTTCCAAGTGGTTCGAGTCTCTGCGCTAAGCCCATCAAAAGATTTTCACGTTTTCCTTTTTTTAGTAAGGTTGCAACCTGGCAATAGTAAAATAGTAAAGTTTCCCCAGAAATTTCTGTGGTTTGGAGCCCACGTAAAACTGTAGGTCCTTTGAATATTTGAAACACTACGACATTGACAACTAAGATTCAAGCGGAAAAATCGCCTAAACCTTAGTACAGGTACAAAAAGACAAGAATAAGAAGATAAAGTATGACTAGATATATACGTTCAAGAGCCTTTTTTTATGTACTTTTAATTTTTTTATGATCTTGTTTTATATTATTGTCGTAGAATGACTAAGGTTGAATTATTTTAACTAAAAGTTTTTTGATACTACTTCTCTCCTAATACAGTTGCTATATTTCAGTTTAATGTAAAAATTATTACAGGTTTGTCAAGGAAATTAATTTGTTTGATTAACTAGTAGATTAATATGTAAAGCTATGTGTGAGTTGATCAATAGGTCACTTAGCAATTGCAGTTTGCAAATATCAAACATCAAATTTGAATCTAATATTAGCAATTTTACTCCTGCTATTGCAAAATGCCCCAAAATATTTTGTAAAACACTCTAGAAGATGGAAAATATCTGAAGAATTTAGTAATAACGACATAAGCAAATCTTCATACAAGTAATATAAAATCAAGAAAAAGTACTTGATAAAAGAATTCCATTAATTTTGATGAGAACGCCATTAAAATTGCACCATAATTTTTTAGAAACGTTATATAAACGTAGTCACTTAATATGTTCTATTTTTAGTTGAAACAATAAAGTTTGGTTTGGTAATTCCTTGTTTCTTTATTTACTTTCGTGTAAAGCAAAATGTAGTAACGAAAATGAAATTGTTCGTAGTTACATGCTATTTTCGGAGAGGTAGTATGATTTATTTTAAAATTAAAATTAAAACACAATTGAATGTTTTATTTACTTTATAAATTTCTATTTTATGTTTTTATATTTAAAATATTTTCATTCGTTAATTTTAACTTTATTATTTAAATTTCTGCGTGCAAATTTTGTTTAATTTTAGCGTTATTCTGCATGGTTGTAGAACTAAAACCGTTGACACAAATTATAATCAAGAATTCCATCTATACTACTCTATAAAATATGAGGTACATAATTAACACATTGACACGTATTTGACATCTGAGTTGAGTTGAGCGTATCATAATTTACATGTACATACATCTTAAGAATAACAAAGCTATGTCATAACAAAATAAAAAAAAATTCTTGGCAATTTTGCATTGAATGTCACTAATTGATTGATACCATGGAGAAAAATATGTGTAAATAAATAAAATCAAATAATTTAATTTTTTTTCAGATTATTTACACTCCTTTGTATTTTCTGGATATAGTCCAGTCATTTGGTCGTAAAAGAAGGGGTTACCTGGAAAGTTTTCCGGGAGTTTTGAAAATTGGTAGTTTTATATAATTTTATGTGCTCTTTCCGAATTTCAACTTTGCCACCTCGTATCTTTGCCGCTCGCGCCGCCATATTGGAAACATGACGCCTAAAAGCAGTTTTTTGATAATATCTCCTTTCCGACTCATTCCACGATAAAAACATTTATATACAAAATTAAACGAGAAAATTTCCTACAATTTATGTAATAACCTTTTTTCCCGTAAAATTAATAGTTTTGGCATACGAGTGCCGCAAAGTGTAGTTCAACACGCGTTTTGGCCTAAAAACTTATTTCCACACCACCTTGAGGTGGAGTAAATGGCGCCTTTTTTTAACCGTGGTATCCTCAGTATGCCTAATCCACATGCAATTCATCATCTTAAAATTTGCGCATTCTTCTCCGTTTGGCTGTTCTTGATGGACCAGGTGTTGCGAGTGCATCGTCATTAGTACTGATCGAAACGTCACAGACCACAATTTCTTCCACATCATCCGCGATGGGATTATCTGTTTCATCAAAATCTTCTTCGTTTTCGAAAAATTCGTTTCCGAAAATAGCCACCTAAAAGCAGTTTTTTTCAGAATATCTCTTTTCCGACTCATTCCACAATAAAAACATTTATATAGAAAGTTAAACTAGAGAAAATTCCTTCCAATTTATGTAATAAAATTTTTTTCCGTAACATTAATAGTTTTAACGTACGAGCACCGCAAGCCATCTACGCCAACCCCTGACATTTAATTGTAATTGATTACATTTTGCAACAAATATACTCAATAAAAAGTATTATAGATAAAGCAGCTGCAGATCATATTTTATTCTTGCATGCCTTCAGTGGCTGTGATACAGCATCAGCATTATTTAATCAAGCAAGAATGAAATTTATTAAGATACTCCGAAAAAATCCAGATTTAAACGAGGTAATACAGATGTTCAAAAATCCAAATGTTGATCCAGAGGTTATTACTAAAGCTGGAGAACGCTTCCTTCTTGAATTATACCTACAGTTACAGCAATTTAAAGTGTAAGAAAAATATGTCTTTGAACAAGTATAGATATGCATGCTTCAAAACATAAGCATATAAAAGTAAATTTAATATTGCGTCACTACCACCAACCGAAGAGCAGCACAACATTCGTTCCGAACCTATCACCAGGTTTAGTAGTGATATGGGAATGAACAAAATTCAGAGCTCCGGAAAGCTTGTTAAAGCTTATTTCTTGCAAATGCAAAAAAAATGTCAGAAAGTCTGTGGGTGGAGAAAGGCTGGGTTAAAGTGCTGCGTTATATGCACGAATTGTAGTGGTACCTGCGATAACTACCAAGTTCCATCACAAGATAGCGACTAAGAGGAAAAACGAATACTATTTTCGAGCAAAAGTATGATGAAATCGAAAACGAAGAAGATTGCGCTGAAACAAGTAATCCCATCGCGGATGATGTGGAAGAAATTTTGGTCTGTGACGTTTCGATCAGTACTAATGACGATGAACTCGCAACACCTAGTTCATCAAGAACAGCCAAACAAAGAAGAATGCCCAAATTTTAAGATATGAATTGCATGTCGATTAGGCATACTGAGAATACCATGGTTAAAAAAAACGTGCCACTTATTCTACCTCAAGGTGGTGTGAAAATAAGTTTTTAGGCCAAAACGCGTGTTGAACTACACTTTGCGTCTCTCGTATGCCAAAACTATTAATTTTACGGGAAAAAAGGTTATTACATAAATTATAGGAAATTCTCTAGTTTAATTTTGTATATAAATGTTTTTATTGTGGAATAAGTCGGAAAGGAGATATTATCAAAAAACTGCTTTTAGGCGCCATTTTTCCAATATGGCGGCGCGAGCGGCAAAGATACGAGGTGACAAAGTTGAAATTCGGAAAAAGCACATAAAATAATATAAAACTACCAATTTTCAAAACTCCGGGAATACTTTCCAGGTAAAACTACCAAATGACGACTAATAATACAAGTAAAATATCAAATAAAGTAAAACCACAACAAATTTACTCTAAAAATAACCCTTACAAAGAGTTGGTCATTATTAACAGTCATAAATGAATGAAAACAATCGGTTTTCGGAATTTTAAAACTTACCTTTTTTAAAGGTGGTCGGTTTCAAAAGATAGCCTAATTTACAAGTTGTCTTTACCTATAATATAGCTAAGAAATAATCAAATAAAAACTCCGATGCAGTATAAATTTTACTGGTTCTTCGCTGTGACGTTACAATATTTTAGATCTGAATTTGATGTTTCTAATTGAAGTGAAGTAAAAGGACGATAGCCACAAAAATTGGTTTATGAATATTATGTATTTTCTTATTGGAACCTTTTGAATTCTAAAACATCTATAAGGTCTTTTTAGATTTAACAATTTAAGCATGCTTACTCTTTTTGCTATTCAAAAAGTTTCTTTTACCGAGAAGAGTTGCAAGTGAAGTAGTCAATTGCTACATCATTACTAGTACATGCTTTGTGTGAACATTTTTAGTATGAATAACACCTGATTCACCTCTTCTTTAATATTGAAAAAGAAAATAGTTGATTGCCGTAAATGCGAAATTCGTTCGGTTCTTTTTTTTTTTTAACATTTGTGTGAGTTTACTATTTTCTTGTTATAAAAATACGATTTGGGTGCTAATGCGACATAAGTAGGGGAATGTTCCCGGGTATGAGACGGGCTCCAGATATGAGACAGTCAATTATTTTCATTATGCAATGTCGATATTGCCGATCTGATTACTGTCAAATATTTCTTTGGTCATCAGTCAGTTTTTGTGCTAACACTGAAATGAATCGACGCATTGTTTATATCACCTGCAAACATCGTATGTGAAATTGCATGGGGAAAACGTTTTTGATTTTTTTCAAAGTGTTGTTTTTTTCAAGTAAATCAATTGAAAAAGGAAAGTGTAATGTATAGCATTTAGTGTTTTTCTTATATTTTACGATACAATATTGGATTAGGCCAATATGTGGTTGGAAAACATTTTTTTTTTAATTATCAAAATGTCGTCATTGTCCGGGTTTGAGACACAGCATATTACCACCACCCAAAAGTTCCAAAGTAAAAACATCATTAGTATAAAGTTGTTTCCGAACAAATTGAACGCTGTTAACAACATCAAATGCAATATTTGCAAGTGGCCCGTTCATTTGAAGTGCCCAAACATGTATGCAAACATCTACACATGCAAACATTGCGACGATTATGAAGAGGAAATTGATAAATAATAATTATAGAAAACATAAAAATTAAAAATTTGAAATAGATATGACGTTTTCACTTTATATTTTACAATTTTTAATGTATTTTTGTAGGTGTCTCATACCTAAATACAAATTTTTTTCTTGTCAAAAAAATGATGGTTAGAAAATTGGTCATAAATTTTTGTATGTTAATGGAATCACAAAACTTTCTGCGGATAAGAGTTGTGTATTTTCATTACCTTTCCAAAAATGAATAGAACACCCGACTTTATTTATCCAGTAAAAAATTTTGGCTTATAAACAAAACCTGTCTCATACCAGGGTACACTCCCTTATATATTATAATATATTTTTTTGTCAAACCTTGTTGTATACCTTCCTTACATATTTGGACTTCTTACTAGGAAAGATATATAATAAATATTTTGTAAATGCTAAAAAATTACACTTAATGTAAAGCCTAACTTCAACTTTTTCTTTAAAAGCGGAAGTTATTCTATTAATTGATAAATTTTGGTTTAATTTTTTAACATCCAATACAATGATATTTGTATTAGAGAACACGTTTAATATAAATTAAATAAATTGGGGATTGGCATTTCTTAAATTTTAAGACGGCTTCAAAAAAAATTTATTTCGATTGTTTCTAAAAAAGCGGAACTCAAAACTATTCGTGTGTAAAACTCATAAAAGAAAGGTTACCTGTTATGTAACCGCTTTCAGCTCTTTTTCAAATTATAACAAGACATAATAAATTCCGGCGAATACTTCTTCCAGACAACAAGATGTAAAATATCACAACCAGAGGAAAACTAAATTAGAATGCGACCTACTTTAAAAACGGCAAAGCTCGTGATGTTTACTGCCGAACTTTAAACTGGTACATAGTTTTAGAAACAAAGCTAAACTTAGAAGACGAAGACTTTCCTTTCGATTTTTTTCCTAAAACAACAAAATAAAAAGCGCATAGGTAAAAACTCGAACGTTGCCCTAAGCATCGTAATAGATTTTAATCAAAAGTTCTTATCTGCTTTTCTTTATCTCTTCCTTGTATTGGTCTAAATTCTCGATATATATTCATCCCTTAACCAAAAGCTTGTAGGAAAGTCTCGATGTCGTACTAAAATAGGGTCAAACATTGTACATGGAGATCGTATCTAAAAGGAAATTTATTGGCGAACCCCTTGTATTGTTGCTGCTGTACGTTACACGCCTATACATTTCTTGCGTTGCCATACCAACCATTCTATTATATATTTTTAAAGCGAGTAATCGATTTAAGAAAAGCGGAAAATTTATTAGGGACTCGCTTAATCTTAAAACAGCAACAAACTAACAAAAGAAAAAAGGAACTAAGGAAATCATGCTGATGAATGTGAGCAATGAAAGCCCTACTACTAATTGCTCCTAATTTTCATTATTTAATAAGAAAGAACATTTTTCTTTTCTTTCTTTTTTATGTGAGAGAGTAAACAATGCTTTGGAATGATTGTTGTTTATGCTAAGAAAAGAAAGTTGAGGCTGCGAGGAGAAACGAATTTTCCAAGGATTTATATTCATATTAAAATGTTTAAGTTTAAAAAAAGGAAAGAACAAAAACCCGAGGGTCCATTGTCACCGATTTTATATTCAAACAAAAAAAAAGATCTTAAACTTTTTAAAACTTTAAAAGTTGGAAAATTTAATATAATAGAAAAAGTATCTTTTATAACATAAGGCCCAAGTATTCGACGCCTATTAAATATGTATAACTCTGAGAAAAATGTGAGTTTGTTAAATTTGATTTATGGCGTGTTTTAGTTTGAAAGAAAATCTGCTTCAAGGGAAGTAAACATTCTTTTCAATTTGTTTCTTTGATAAATCTGCGAATTTATTTACTGTTTTTGTTTTAGTTAATTAAATATATCTATTAAAAATGACATAAAAATAATTTACTAATTAATTAATTTAAATGCGACGCGTACAAAATTGGTGAGCCTAGATCCAATAATAAAATATTTATTAGGTATATACAGGGTGGCCCATTTACAACTTTAGATTTCAAACTTTTGCTATGGCATAACTACAATGTTTTTCCCAAAGCAGAATCAGAATCTAATCAATCTGCCAGGCCTCCATTGTAGGAATGTATTTATTGTTTAATTTAAAAATTATTGCGACCTCTTGGAGCTCTTAATACATTTCTATTTTTTATAGAAAATTTTAATCGGTGTACGTAGAATCATAACTCTAACTGTAAATGTAAAATATGAAAATTTTAAATTCATCATGATTAATTATGTATAGTTTTTTGTGTTCAATAACTCTTATAATTTAAAAAAGATTTTTTTTATGCTTATTGATTTAATAACAACTAAGGCAATAAATATGCTTCTCTGGGTGTTAATGATTATTAATTTTTCATGTTAGTCGTAAAGATTGGCATTCAAGGAAAGATTATCGGGTTATTACCCGATAATGTTTCCTGAAATCAAGTAAAACAAAAAATTCTTGAATTAAACAAGTAACTTAATAATCGACTAAAGTGGTAAACATATTGAATTTTAATGAAGTGTTTGCTTAACTTTTGTTAGGTAAACGTTGTAGCTTTTACAAAGCTTCTATCTTTGTATATTTACATGGCTAGCAATTAAACGATCTAACACTTTACTATCAGAGTCCTTTAATCAATTTATCTACGAAACACATCTCTGCGAGTTTCTGTTTTCGAGTAGTTTAACCGGAGTTACTGAATTGTTGCATTTATGTTACGTTCATTGAGTAAATGGGACAAATTTGGGCGTTAACTAGAATTGTATCGTTAATTATAAATTTCTGTATAAAGGGCGCTTCATTTATGTATAAAAGGCCAGAACTGGCCTACGCACAATTAAGACGATTTTTATTATTCATACATCTCGAAACTGATGGCAAGGGGTTATACGTTTCTAAAATTAAAAGGAGCGAGTCAGTCATAATCAAAGATTATAATTTTTATCTTCTCAAAAGTTTGAAAATTTTGCTTAAGATATATTATAGATACTACATATAAGAATGTTTATATATATTTTAAGGTAGAGCCCCGGTTTGTCCCCCACTACCACATCCGTATGTGTATTCAACGCTATTTGAACGTGCAGCAATACCTTAGGCAACTGGATAATTGGGAAAAAGATTTTTTTAATATTGTATTTTTCGGTTATTTAAATTTAGTAATCAAGATGACAGAAGCAGAATTTGAATTAGTTTTTTTGGTAGATATTACGATAGATTTGGTATTAAATAAATCTATGGTTTTTGCCCTCCGTCCAAATTGATAATAAATTGATTTAATTACTTAAATAAACTCATACAATTTTTTTAACTTCTTGTTTATTATTTATCTTTGATTCTAATACAATTGTTCTCAACTGCTCCATTATTGGGGTAGGCCTGTTCCTAAGGAGTATTCTCTTCTTTTATAAACCAGCTTAACAGCTTTACAGAAGACCTGTTCTATTTTTTCTTGGGACTATTTGGTTTTCTACTTGGTTGCTCGATTGTCGAGTCTAGTTGCACTATAAGTTCTGATTTTGACGTTAAACATGTCCATACCATTATAGTTGAGATTCACTCATAAAGTTCTTAATGGATTGAACACCCAACAAACTCCGTATTACGTATATAATCTTTATTCGTGACAACCATACACCATTGCAACATCTTCATCTCTGCAATATGCATCTGTTGATTGGGCTTAGGCAAGCTTGCCCATGTTTTAGCAATATACGCCAAAACAGGCCTTACGACTGTTTTAAAAAGTTTACTCTTCAATTTTTGTCACACCGCACACCAAGGACTAACTTTCACTTCATCCCACCTATATTAATGTAGTGTATTACCTCTGAATCAGCTGTTCCTTTATCGTTCATTGTCTACCCCAAGTATTTAAACTCATTAGACATTGGTTCATGGTTCACCTTCCAAGAATATTGTACGTGCTGGACCAATTTGTTCAAAGATATTTAGATACGCGTATTTTGTCTTGGATTTGCTTATTCTTAAACCATTTTCTACAAGTTCTTTCCAATTTTCCACCACTTCTTCCAATTCCATGCAGTTGTCTGCAACCAATATGAAATCGTCTGCATATAGGATACTCCAAGAAAGCTTTTTCATCTAATCACTTGTCAAGGTGATTGATTACCATATTAAAAACCTATCCAAAAATATTTTAGATGTAGGGGAGATTGGGGGAATGGCGGTCATCTGGGTAATGGCGGTCACTGTAATTTCTCAAGAAACGAATATATGAACAGGTTATGACATATCACGTCGGTCTTTGATTAATGTGTGAATTAATATTTGTCACTTTTTTTCTGATCAGTTGTGTTATTGGGAAATAGCGTGCAGTTTTATTTTTAATAGTTTTTGTTATAAGGATAAGAGTTTTTAAATTAAGGTAAGTTGAGGTATTAATATTATTTTAGCCTTTTTCACTTTTGACAGACAAGAATAGTTTGTTTGCTTCACATTCATTACAAATTAAAGCTCATCAACTATTTTTATTCACAACTTTTATTCAAAGTTAGTGAAACTAACCTTTTGGGGTAATGCCGGTCAGTGCATTGGGGTAACCGCAGTCAGTAACTGGCATTACCCCGAACTTTTTTCTTTTTAACAATGCTATTTTCATAATCATATATGAGATTTTTTTGGTTATTTTTTTCAATAGATGCCTAGAGACAGAAGGAGAACTACTTCAGTAGGAAGTTGGAACCAGAAACAATTAAAAAATGCAATGGAATTTGTGAATGAAGGAAATAGTATTCGAGGTAGCAGTAAAAGATTCAACATTCCTTTCAGCACACTTCAGGAACGGATTAAAAATAAGAACATTGAAAAACCTCGAATGGGTAGGAAAAGTACCTTTTCAAAAGAACAAGAAAAGTCAATGGTTGAACGAATCATTTTACTAGCGAACCTTTTTTATGGTGTTACACCGACTGAATTACGCAAAGTCGCATTTGAATTCGCGGAAAAAAATAATATCCCACATAATTTCAACAGGGAAACCCGAATGGCAGGATGGGATTGGTTTTGGGGATTTCGTAAAAGAAACCCTAGTGTTTCTATTAGAAAACCTGAAGCTACTTCCGTGAATCGGATCACAGCGTTTAACCGCGAGGAAATTAAACTTTTTTTTGAAAACCTTGAGATAATTATGTCTAAACATAATTTTCCTCCATCAAATATTTATAATATGGACGAAACGGGAATATCAACTGTCCAAGATACAGTGAATGTGTTATGTGAAAAGGGAAAAAAAAGAATTGGATCTGCGAGTAGTTGGGAAAGAGGAAAACTAGTTACAGTTATTTGCTGTATGAGTGCCTCTGGTTCATTTGTTCCTCCCATGTTTATTTTTCCCCGAAAAAGAATGTCTACCCAACTGTCAAGAAATGGTCCTATTGGAGCCGTGTATGAAATTTCTGACAATGGGTGGTCTAATGAGACTTTGTTTGTAAAATGGATGCAGCATTTTATCAAACTTTCAGGAGCAACACAAACAAACCCAGTGCTTTTGATTCTTGACAATCATGTTAGTCACGCAACTCTGGAAGCTTACGAATCCTGTCGAAAAAATGGCATTACACTTTTGTCTTTACCGCCTCACACATCACACAGAACTCAGCCTTTGGATGTTTCATTTTATTCATCACTGAAAAAAGAATTTCGTCGAGTCTGTTCCGATCACCTAAATAAAAAGGCCATTCAAAAAATTACTCCTTATGACTTAGCCGAGTTGTTTAACAAGGCCTATATGAAGGAAGCTTCTATGGCCAAAGCGATTTCAGGTTTTAAGAATACAGGCATTTTCCCCCTAAACCCCAATATTTTTAAAAATGAAGATTTCTTAGCTGCAGACACTTTTATGGATCATGATAAACTATCTGTAAATTGTTCAGAAACGAACAATGGCCTATTCACATCCAATGTGCATTTAAGAGAAGACAAAAATCATTCATTAGAAGTCCTTTTACCTATCCCTGTTCCTGTGAAACTTAATGGGAAATATAAGCGGACAAAACAGCATTCCGAAATACTCACTTCTACTCCTCGAAAACAAGTTCTTCTTGAAAAACAACAAAAGAAAAAAGAAAATCAGATTAAAAAGAAAAGTAAGGCGAATTTAAAATTTAACAAAAGAAGATTGGATATGGAAAATATAGAAATGGTAGAGAGTTCAGAACTTCACGTGCATGAAACAAAAAGACCAAAGAAAGATATCGTGAAGAAAAAAACGGTACGAAGGGAGTGTGGATTAAAGAATAAAGATAAAGTAGGACGGATTATCAATAAAATATCGAAAATATAGTTAAACGCAAATGACAATCGCTACCTCACTCTTGACTGCCATTGCCCCGATGTCAGGGTAATGACGGTCAAATTGCTTTTTTTAGATTATATTTATATAAACTATTACGAACATTTTGAAATAAAAAATTAATAGTATAATAAGTACTTCATTTAGTCCTATAAACAATGGTAAAAAACATTTTTGGTTCCTAGGATACTAGAACACCCAATAACTATTTTAAGTTAAGTGACCGCCATTCCCCCAATCTCCCCTACTCTCAGATCAACTTGGAAAATATTAGATGTACCAGCAGCAGTCTTCATTTTTGTCTGAGGTTTATTATTTTTCTATTCTGTTATTTACTCATCTTTTAGGAACAGCTTGACTTCTTAGAGCATTCCAAATTAATATAGGTACACTCTTTATTATGTTTTCTTCGTATCGATTAATTATAATTAAATAAAAACTCAGAATTTAGAGTTAGTAAAGTCAATGGAATTTATTTCTTTTTAAAGTAATTGGATAAATTTCAAAATTCTGTATATCTTATTTAAGATGCGTTGTATCAGATGAAACAAAAGCGGATATTACTGTTCATGGATAATAATTATAGTAGTTTTAGGTAAGGTAAAATAAATATCTGTGGAGCGAATAAAGATAACTATATTATGCATGTCAAATGTTAAGCTGGAAACAAAATGCACATTTGAATAATTTTTCGCGTAAGCGTACCTAGTATAAGGTATGAGTATTCGGAAATAGATTGTTGAAGTAATTTCACATTAACCTAGAAAAATTCTGTCCGGCTCTAGGCGGGTCATTATAATTTCGAAACCTTCAATCTCACAGCACAATTTGTGGAATAATTAAAAAAGGTTTGATTTTTGCAAACTCGTGACACAATATTGACCAACCATAGAAGAAATTCCGTACATAAAAAAGTGGAAGTAACTTAATTTGTTTAAAATAATAGGATAAAAAACAACACAATAATTATTAATAGTTTAAATAATTAAAACCAATATTTTTACAAAAAAGTAGAAAAATTGTATAAGTATTTAAAATTTAAGTAGGATTATTCTAATTTATTATGAAACATCTTGAATGTTTTATTTACTAAGGAAATGTTTGTCGTAATAAGTTTAGTGTTACAATTAGATGATTAGATGTATAATCTTAAATATTTTTATAGGTACTTGTGCTCTTTAAGCTTTTCAAGTATTAAATTTAACGTCTGTAAAGGGTTTGTTATGTTTTTAAAAAAAATCAAAACAACTTCAAAGCGCATTCCTTTCTTAACAAATTCGCGAGAATTTGCTAAAATATAAATAAAAATAAATGGCGTCGTTTTGAAAGCGAGGAAACTTATTAAAATTTCTCTTGCATTTCGTTATAAACAAAGACACGGTAGTTTGTAGTCGGTTTATGAGTTAAGAGAATTTGCAATATTATTGTGCTGTATAGCAGAAACAGAAATAACAAGAGTAAAATGGTAATCCAAGCTAATATCGTCTAAAACAATTAGAGAACACCTAAAACGAACAAATATTACATTATGTACATAGATAGTTACTTAGAATGTATACGCGGAAGGAAAATACATAGAATTTGCTGATTGGGATATATGTATACATGTGGATCGCGACGACGTCAATCGCTTAATAGAATTCAGGTCAGAGATTCTGTTTATCAAATCAGAACATGCAAATTCGAACACAGTTGTTTCAGCATAATTTTACGTTATTGATTTTCCTTTTAGATTAAGCGTACACTTTTCTAAAACGTCCTCGTTACAAACCTTTCATGTTTTAATCAGTGGCGCGCCCAGAGAAAGGGTTACTGGACTTTAGCCAGCAATAGTTAAATACGAGGGCACTTTGATAAGTCAGTGAGTTTTTGAATAAAAGATATTTTTTTTCGGCAAATAAGCCTTTTATTTCTCAAAATAGTTTCCTTTTAGCTCGCTACATTTAGTCTAGCGTTTTTCCAATTTTTTATTCCTTCCAAATAATAGGTTTTCTCAAGACCCTCAAAATAGGCATTTGTTTCTGTGATGACGTCTTCATTCGACCTAAATCCTTTACGGCCCAGCCATTTCTTCAGGTTCAGAGACAGAAAATAGTCGCAGGGAGCCAAATCTGGAGAATATGTTGAATGGGGTAGCAGTTCGTAGACTAATTTATGGATTTCTGCCATGGTGACTATACACGTGCGTACCCGTGCATTGCCTTGATGGAGCAGCACTTTTTTCTTGGTGAAATGCGGTCGTTTCTGCTTCAAATCTATATCAAATATGTCCAAAATCTGAATAATATTCTCCTGTGATCATTTTACCATTTTTAAAGTAATCGATGTAATGACGCCGCGTGCATCCCAAAAGCTGTGGCTAAGGCCTTGTTGGCTGACAGACCTAGTTTGGTCTTTTTTGATGCACGTTCACCCGAAGGAACCCACTGTCTTGATTGTTCATTGGTCTCTGATGTGTTGTGATGGATTCATGTATTGTCCACAGTAACAAAACGGCATAAAAACTCGTTCGGATTGTGATTGAACTTCGCCAAACACTCCTTTGAAGTGAGATATCGCGCCACTCATCGCGCGGATAGCCTTTTCATGTCCAAATATTTATTTAAATTTGGTGTACCAGATCAATTGAGATGGCTACAACCTCAGCCACCTCACGTACTTTGATTCTCTGATTGTCCAATATCATTCCATGAATTTTATCGACGGTTTCTGGAGTGACCACTTCTTTAGGGCGACCTGAACGTTTAGCGTCACTTGTGCTGATACCACCACAACGAACTTGGTAAACCACTTCTTAACTATTGAAATTTATAATGAATTTTACCAACAAACGCTAGTGTTTTTAAAAGCCGCGGTCCGAAAAAGCGCCGCTTTTTTTCTGAAGCAGTACATCGTTAAATAATAATACAATAAAACCTCTCTTAACAGACAGATCTCTTCAACAAACTCCTCTCTTCAAGGAACAATTTTAATAGGTTCCGGCTGAGAAAAGTAGTTAGGGCTCTCATTCTCAGTGGAGACCACTCTACATTGGACAATAACGTTGGTACCGCGATTGTCCGTTAGTTCTCCAACGTTATATTTTAGTTCCGTTCTGAATCAAGTTAAATCTGCCAGGAACAACATAAAACTTTTTGCTTTATTATGCATTAAGCATTAGTTTAAAAAAAAAACTGAATTTTACAAAAGCAATTTACAATATTCGGAAACGTGGTATTCAAAATTCAACACTAATACTTGCAACAAAATTTTTTATACATTTAAATTTTCTCCAACGGACAGTCGCGCGACAAACCTTATTGTCCATTGTAAAGGAATGTCCGCTGAAAAGGGGGCTTAAATACACTGTTTTTCTACACTTTTTAGCACCCTTCTTCCGCTGAAGAGAAATGTCCGTTAAGAGAGGTTTTACTGCTTTTTAATAGTTGCGTATGCACCATCTATCAAAATATAGTCAAAGTTAATGTTGAAAGAACGTAATCCAACAACTAACCTTTATAGTAGCCTGTCAGTGCCATTCCCAAATTGTTATAAGGTAATTATCAGTAACAATTTTGCAGGTATTGATACATAATAGATACCTGTACAGAGTCTTCTTCTTCGTCTTAATTTAGGACTTGGTCCTGTTATTTCCAATTCCAATTCTGCCTCTTAATCCTGGGACGCTGAGGTCCAACTTTTATGCCATCGTTTTGGGGGTCGTCCTTGGGGTCTCTTTGTGTTCGGCTTTTCTTTTTTTATAATTTTTGCTAGTCTGTTGTCGCCCATTCTATTTATATGGTCATTCCAGTTGCGCCGTCGTGCTCTCACCACGTTTTGAAATTTTAGAGTTTCTCTGATGTTTTCGCTCTTTACTCTGTCGTGTAGGGTAACGCCTGCTATAGACCTTAGGGTTTTCATCTCTGTTGTTCTCATCATGCGTTTTGTTTTGGATGTTTCTGCCCTGGTTTCGGCGGCATAAGTTAAAATGGGTCTGACGCAGGTTTTGTAAATACGTGGTTTACCTTCCACAGACAGGTGTTTATTGTTCCATATCACATCTCGTAAGTAACCTGATATGGCTGCTGCCTTCATTGCTTGTGTTCGGACTTCGTCGTTTAACTTTCTCATGCTGGATGTATTAGCACCTAAGTAGTTAAAAGTCATAACTTGTTCTATTGTGTTATTATCAACAGATAATTTACATCAAAACGGTTCTTTCGAGATGGTCAGTGATTTTGTCTTTTTTGTTGAAATTCTCATATTGAATTCTTCCGCTGTTGTTTTAAACCTAAACAGTAGCCGTTGCAATGACATAATTTAATAATAATAAAAACCTTGAGTTATTGTGAAATTATAGTTTAAAAAGAACATTTTTTGCGTCTTCATATACTAGGTTTAATCTCTGCTACTTTGCAATTTTTTTTAGAAAATATAATATTAGTTTTGGGCAAAACAAAAAATGTCACGCTATAGTCTCATCTTTTGTTAGTCTATTCCTAATTTTTTTATATTACAATTAGTTGTTGGAAAATAAGTAATATTTTTCGTCGGCTTGGTGCTGACGCAATGGTGACATGTCTAATATAAAAGTTCTCCACCGCGTTCTTTGTCATGATGTCTGTCTGTATAGGTTAATCTCAGAAAGTCCAGTAAAGGTTTTGATATGGTTTCTACTAGTAGATAGACTGACGCTGGAGAAAGATTATTTATAATATATTTTGTGTAAATTGGCTGAACTATGCGTACAGGGTCGCCGCATTTAAGCGCTTGTAGAGATCACTGGAATGTTCTAGTGCGTGCCTGTTACAATACAATTGATAACTTAATGTGCATGTTTGAGCAAAAAGTGGCACTTTTGTGAGCGAAGGAAACAAATGAAGCGTAACAGGGAGCGGCACACTTTATTTTCTTAAGATCGAAATGTGCCATTTTTAATTTGAATGTACAAAATTGGATTTAAATACGATTTAACATAAATAATTTATTTTCTACAATTGTCTAATTATAGATTACAAAAAAACGAAATTTTTTATTAAGTGCTTTAAAAATAAAGTAATAAAAAAAAATGATTACTAAAAAATTTAATTCTTACAACTTAAAATAAATCCGATCGACACAAAGTATGTGGAAATTTGAACTAGAAGTGTCAGTTTTTGTAAGGAGTGAAGTAAGTAACGTACGACATTTTCTCAATGTCGTAAATGTGCCAGTTTAAGCTCAAATCTACACACTGGCTTTCATAGTAGTTTATTTGTTTTCTAACATTACTAATTTAAATCAAAAATTAAAAACCATATTTCAACGATATAGTGTACTCAGGGGTGAGCCCCCTATAAAGCACATTATATTTAAACCAAATCAATTCGTTAAATAAAAATGAAAAAAACATTGGAAAATTAACTCCAGCCCCTAAAAAAATTGTGCTTCTGGTTTTAATATTGTCGAAACTTTTTATTACATCGGATTAGGTTTCAAGTTTGCAAAATTAATTAGGATTTATTGCGAAAGAAATATTCAATTTTCTTTCATAGGTTTTTCTTTTACAAATTACTAATTCCCATAATTTTACAAACTTATGGAATTAATACTAATTCTTTTGCGGTTCAACGAGTTCTAGAAGTTTAATTTAAATTCAAAATTAAAGACGTAAATTAACGAGTGACGATTTATATAAAAAAAAAATCGTTAAGATAGTCGGATTTTATTTAAAGGGAATTGGGATAATATTAAATGTAGGGAAGCAGAATTTAAGGGCGCACAAAAAAATGTCATCAAACTAAATCACCATTTCCTGCTTGTTGACGAAACACAATCTTTATGGAAGTTTTTTGCTTATTTATGCTAACGTTTTATACGGCATTAGAGAGGGTTTTAAGCTAATTAGTGCAAAAACTATTTGTTTCCGACAATCTTAGGAAAGGCAACGCTTTTTTATGAGCTTTCGTGTTATTTGAATATTAATCTTCATACATAAAAATAAAATTATCTATATGGGCCACGTTTTATATGAAATTTTTATGCAAATAAAGGAAAAGGTAGCTTTTACAAATACAAACATCTAAAAATAAGCATGTTAATCTTGTAATTACCCTAATGCTTGTTAGAAATGTACGTCAAAATTATTTTACCGCTTTATTCCTAGTTTTTTTTTCTTATACTATTTGACTTTAATTTTACTTTAAAGATCATTTTTGTATAAATATTTTTTTTTATGTGCTGTTTAGGGTTGAATGTGCGGTTTTATTAATTTTTTTAAATAGTTTTTGAAACGCCACTATCATTATTTAAAGAACAATGTTCTCTTGAATTGAATTGCGAAAATATGTGGTTATTTACTTACAATTAATAATTAATTTTTAATTAACGCAAAATTGTACGTTGCATCATTGTTCCAGAAAATCGCACATTTTAAAAATAGCTATTAACCATTAAATACGTTGCACTCAAACAGCAATATCACGAAAACTAAACGAGATAACAACAATCCAAAAACATGTAGTTACAAAAGAAGTTGTGCGCAAGCCAGTGCTGCCAACCGCATATCACTAAATATATTCATTGGTGCGTAATTCATGATGGTCGGTTATTTTCTGAACAGACCTCGTAGGTATATATTATTGATTTCGATAAATCAAGAAAAAAAAATAAGAAACGTAGGTAAATGTCGCAGTTCTTTGTTGAATCTGCGCTTTATCGTAATAGTTACGTTGCCTACGTTGTTTATTTTTTTTTTACGTAAAATTAAGAGTTTTTAGCAAATTGTACACGCTGTGTCAAAGCTTTTGTAAAGTGTATTATTTGCGAAAATAAAATTAAAAACTAGCTGAAATATTTGATGATATTATACGTAACTGTTAAGAGAATTTTATTCTTACTAATAATAAGTTATGGTGTTGCATCGTGATTTTAATATTGTTAAATAAGCAATATTAAAGTCATGATACAAAAAGTACAAGTTTTCTTGTTATTAAGAATTATGAAAGTTTAATTGTTTTAAATAATGATGTTTATGCTTTTTAAATCACCCTGTAGATTTTAGGCCTTTGGGGATGTAATTAAAATAAAGTTTACACAGTTTTATCGCAGCATTACTTCATAGTTATCAGTTTCTCTTGAGGGGTTGAATATTCCTCCCTTAACACTTACTAAAATCTAGGGCTACTGCTCCCTCGCCGATCGCCATTCCTTCAGAAAATCTTGAGGGTTGTTTATCAACAAATTTGCGCCTTTATCTTCTTTTACGACGTCCTAATATCGGGAAGAGGATAAAATTTAATTTAGACTCAAACATGCCAAAGAAGACGTATGCTCTCCAACGTTGCGGTGAAAATGAGCGAAAACGCACCAGCTCGACGTCGGCTAATTTTAGGTGGAAGGAATAAAAGAGAAAAATCGATATTGTTCGCATTAGGCTTGTATCGAAGGGCAGGTTTCCCATGTGTAGCATACATTTTAGAGCAAAACTTTAGGAAATTAATATTTATATTTGTATAGGAGGCACGTGCTGCAATGCGGGATTGTGAACTCGATGCGCTTAATCCATATTTTGGTAAGCAGCAAGCGTGTCATCGCGGCCGGGGATGCTATCAAGGGCTCAAATGCGTACGAAATCTCCCTTGGTAGACATCAGCAGATCTGGTGCGGCCCTGCATCACGTCCAAAACACACCGAACAAACATTAATATTAACGTGTGAGGAGAGTCGTAAATATTACACGCGTTTTCCACGTTTGGGGTGCATTTAGGGAGGCGTATGGTAAAGGTTTTTTTTTCCGATAAATAATCTGCTACGCTTTGTTTCCAAATTCTTACCTGCCTAAATTTTATTTTTCCTCTTCAGTTTTTTATTATCTTGGGAGGCAAGGAAAACTGCGCACTTGAAGTATTTTATGCCTGGCGTGTTTTTAGGCAAATTTATAATTCATGCTACGATGCACATCGGTAAAGCTCGTGTAATTTTTTTTTAATAGACAACGCGTTAAATGATTTTAATTAAACGGATACTTTGAATCATCACCGAACCACGTATTGCAAAGCTTGTTAAATCATTTCTATTTGGTTAACTTTTGTTGAAATTTATGCCGGTTGCATAGTAGAGATATCGATGTTATTATTTCAAATTACTACTTTTAAAGACATAAGTGCAATAAGTACAGTCCAATCAACATTTGAAAAACACGGTTTAAACATGGATAAATTTCCAAACTTGCAATGCTTTACTATTTTAGTATTTAAATAGATAAATTGTATTAAGGAGGTGCTGCGGTCTATAATTTTGTAAAAATCAATTTTTTAGGATATTCTTAAAGTATGGACTTTTAAGAATATATCTTCGAGAAAAAATATAGGATTGCGAATATTAATAGTCGGTCACTTATTTTAATAAGAATTACAATTTATTTAACAAAATAATTAACAAATGTGCCTAAACCAATAACTTAAATACTAATACATTTACTTAATAATTATTTAATTTACTAACTAATTTACTTACAGTTTTAATCCACTAAATTAATTTATTTATTTACAATGTACCTATATTTATTTAAAAATTTAGCTTTACGGCACGATAGAGATTACCTTGAATTTCATCGAGAACCAGGAGAGTAAAGATCACTAAACTGTGCGAAGGAAACTTCATCTTAAACTGCCTATTACGGGAGTCGACTACTTTTATATGCCTTTCAGTATCAATTAGGGGAGACCGGGGTTGGAAGCCACGATTTTTTTCTTTTGCATTTATAGAGCCCATGGTCTTAATTTATCAATGACATTTATATATCAATAGATAGTATATTTATTCTAGTTTAAAAAGAAATAAAGACTTTTTGTCTACCATTATCTAAAGAGAACATATTATAATTTTTCTGAAAAAAGAAAAGTGCGATTTTTAACTCCGTGTCAGGGATAATTATCATAGTGTCTGGGGTAGATAATCACCCGCTAAATAAAAGGTAAAATACAAAACGACAAAACAAATGCATATGCTATTCCTAACCTATTCTATCTAACGAACTTAGGTTATGGTAAGAAAAATGACAAATGTAGAATTACAGCCAATCGTTTATGTAGTACAACCCCTAGAAACCAATAAAAAAGGCCGCACATATTCATGATTGCTTTGCACAGGTGACAACTAGCCCCGTTAACTGGATCCAACTTTCCCCAAAACAGTTTTGGACAATTAACTCCCAAAATAAATTTAAATCAATGGTCATTTAAGAAACCATATGAATAATATCATGAAGCATATCTTAAACATCATAAATACACGAAAAAGTATATCACTATGCAAAATTTAAATAAACTTACGAACCTCAACACAGATTTACAAAAAATTACTTTCACTGTACAAAAAATACAAACGTATATATTTCTTATACGGTATTTCAGACCGAACTGAAGTGAAGTACGCAAGGAGGTATTGTGCTTGGGCTTCTTTGACACGGGTAAACAAATTTATTAATTTATTAGGTTTGCTGTTATGGCTTTTGTGACAACCTACACGTGACACAACCATACCCGGTCTTCCCTATCAGACCTTCTAGAAAAATGTAGATTGTTAAATTTTTTGTTGTTCTACTCTGTACAATGTGTAATTTTGACTGAAAACGCATAATATTTGGTTTTAGAATTATCTTATTCAAATTAAAAAACTTACTGTTAGTATTTTCTAAATTAAATTAGATATTTTTAAATTAAGAGTGTTACTTAAACATACAATTAGGTACATCTATTTGGTGGTAAAAATTTCATATTAATCAAAATGTCCGAAATTAATGTGTTTAGTAAAAATTAACTAAATGTAAGTATTAAAATAACAATTCTTACTTTATGTATACGTGTATTGTATTGTGATATAATTTTAGACTTAAAAAAGAACTGTTTATTTTAATTTGTTTCTCAGGTTTTTTAATTAAGATTTAAAGGTTCAAAATAAGTTTCAGTTTTTAAAATGTTATCCTTTATCTTGCCACTATATTTAGTTATAGATTTGATAGTCCGAGCCGCGTCTTCATAATTTTATTAGAAATCTGGCGAAAGCGAGATAAGAAATATAGAACCCATACATTAGTATTAAGCATCAATATAGTTTTGATTAATCATTCAGCTACGGTGTTAACGTCTCGTAACTGATATTAGAGACGTAGGGAACGTAATAACGACAAATTTCTTTTTTGGCGACTTTTAACTGTTGAACGTTATAACCTGAGTGTACGTTATAAAAAGGACGTTATAACCGAAGTACACTGTAATAAGTACAAGGTTTTGTTTTCATAGAATTTATAAAATTTGTATATAAATTGACATTTACATTAAAGTTCTAAAGTGAAAGAAAATGCAAATTCATTTAATTAAAGATGCAAATTACAATCAATTCTTTCTTTTTCAACTTTTATATTTTATATTTAGATGTTGCATTTAAAATTTTGATTTATATTTATTTATAAAATACTTGTATAGTTATTGTTGTTATACTTTGTTAATTTTCAGTTGCTTGATAAAGTTTCAATAAAGAAACGAAAGGTTGCAAGTTTAACAATTGTTGTTTTATTGAAAGTGCTTAATTCCAGTTAACGTTAAACATTATTTAAAATTTTGTTTAAGAAAAATAAAACTATTTTTCTTCAATCATAAAATAAATGCGTATGTACAGAATATATTTATATATAAATGTACATACATTTATATTGTTTTTGATAGACAATATACGTCGCTATCGAAAATAATATATGAAAAAGATCTACAGAAAAATAAATCGCAGTTTTAGTTTTATTTATATTAAAAGTTGCAATTTCCTCGACTGCGACTCATTCAATTATGAAATAGATATATCCCAGAGAAAAATAAATCTGCGCCTCCTCTCCTCCCCCGCTCATACACGATATCTCATCATAACTTTTTCAGCTTTCAGTGGCTTGTCATCATCATCATCCTTTATCCCGTCTGTGGGGCTTCGTGAAAATAGAATCGCGTGCGTTTTCTCACGACAGCTTATTGGTTAGGATGCACCACGAAAATTGTTTATCTTAAAACCGCCCTCGCTATTTTCTAAACGTGAAAAACGAATCGGCGAAACTGCAGGCCGCGATAAATTTTCCAGCTGTCGAATTCAATCGATATAGCAATTAGTGATCGGTTTCGCTATCTATTGTTTCGGTGATTTGTTTTCTCGTTTTTCTTGTTCGATTACTTTTTTTCTGCGCGCAGTTTGTTACAGTCTGAGCAAATTATGATTGCAGAGTAGGAGACAATAGCAGAGACATTAGCTTAGGAAATATGTTAAGCGCTTGTGTGTGGTAAACTATTTCTATGTTTATGAGTCCAGTTAAGATGTAAACTTGAATTGCGTGTAACAATTGCTTTCTGGAATGTATTAACTCTGCTTAACAATACTGTCACGTTGGTTCATTATTACGTTTGAAGGAAAATGGAATTAAATTTGGATATAAAGCTAACTTGTATTGTGCCTTTTCACTACGAACATGCGTGTTATCCTTGCTTAAAAATGTAGATTGTTAAATTTTTGTTGTTCTACTCTGTACAATGTGTAATTTTGACTGAAAACGCATAATATTTGGTTTTAGAATTATCTTATTCAAATTAAAAACTTACTGTTAGTATTTTCTAAATTAAATTAGATATTTTTAAATTAAGAGTGTTACTTAAACATACAATTAGGTATATCTATTTGGTGGTAAAATTTCATATTAATCAAATGTCCGAAATTAATGTGTTTAGTAAAATTAACTAAATGTAAGTATTAAAATAACAATTCTTACTTTATGTATACGTGTATTGTATTGTGATATAATTTTAGACTTAAAAAAGAACTGTTTATTTTAATTTGTTTCTCAGGTTTTTTAATTAAGATTTAAAGGTTCAAAATAAGTTTCAGTTTTAAAATGTTATTCTTTATCTTGCCACTATATTTAGTTATAGATTTGATAGTCCGAGCCGCGTCTTCATAATTTTATTAGAAATCTGGCGAAAGCGAGATAAGAAATATAGAACCCATACATTAGTATTAAGCATCAATATAGTTTTGATTAATCATTCAGCTACGGTGTTAACGTCTCGTAACTGATATTAGAGACGTAGGGAACGTAATAACGACAAATTTATTTTTTGGCGACTTTTAACTGTTGAACGTTATAACCTTAGTGTACGTTATAAAAAGGACGTTATAACCGAAGTACACTGTAATAAGTACAAGGTTTTGTTTTCATAGAATTTATAAAATTTGTATATAAATTGACATTTACATTAAAGTTCTAAAGTGAAAGAAAATGCAAATTCATTTAATTAAAGATGCAAATTACAATCAATTCTTTCTTTTTCAACTTTTATATTTTATATTTAGATGTTGCATTTAAAATTTTGATTTATATTTATTTATAAAATACTTGTATAGTTATTGTTGTTATACTTTGTTAATTTTCAGTTGCTTGATAAAGTTTCAATAAAGAAACGAAAGGTTGCAAGTTTAACAATTGTTGTTTTATTGAAAGTGCCCAATTCCAGTTAACGTTAAACATTATTTAAAATTTTGTTTAAGAAAATTAAAACTATTTTTCTTCAATCATAAAATAAATGCGTATGTACAGAATATATTTATATATAAATGTACATACATTTATATTGTTTTTGATAGACAATATACGTCGCTATCGAAAATAATATATGAAAAAGATCTACAGAAAAATAAATCGCAGTTTTAGTTTTATTTATATTAAAAGTTGCAATTTCCTCGACTGCGACTCATTCAATTATGAAATAGATATATCCCAGAGAAAAATAAATCTGCGCCTCCTCTCCTCCCCCGCTCATACACGATATCTCATCATAACTTTTTCAGCTTTCAGTGGCTTGTCATCATCATCATCCTTTATCCCGTCTGTGGGGCTTCGTGAAAATAGAATCGCGTGCGTTTTCTCACGACAGCTTATTGGTTAGGATGCACCACGAAAATTGTTTATCTTAAAACCGCCCTCGCTATTTTCTAAACGTGAAAAACGAATCGGCGAAACTGCAGGCCGCGATAAATTTTCCAGCTGTCGAATTCAATCGATATAGCAATTAGTGATCGGTTTCGCTATCTATTGTTTCGGTGATTTGTTTTCTCGTTTTTCTTGTTCGATTACTTTTTTTCTGCGCGCAGTTTGTTACAGTCTGAGCAAATTATGATTGCAGAGTAGGAGACAATAGCAGAGACATTAGCTTAGGAAATATGTTAAGCGCTTGTGTGTGGTAGAACTATTTCTATGTTTATGAGTCCAGTTAAGATGTAAACTTGAATTGCGTGTAACCGAATTGCTTTCTGGAATGTATTAACTCTGCTTAACAATACTGTCACGTGTGGGTTGCATTATTACGTTTGAAGGAAAATGGAATTAAATTTGGGAATAAAGCTAACTTGTATTGTGCCTTTTCCTCGAACATGGCGTGTTATCCGTTGTTATCAATTTAAATTTGGAAGCGATAAGTAAGGAATTCTATAACCGCCGAATCAACTATTTTTATTGTTTACCCGACGTTGCATTTTAAATCTTGGGTTTTACGAATTCATTCAACCAGATTGGACTTCTCAAAATGAGTCAAAATTAAATCATTATTAAAATGTTAATTTTCTGTTTATTTATGTACTTACATTGTGCTTCATTGTTAAACGACTTTTTCTTAATTTTCGGTCAATTGACAAAATACTGTTCTAAACGACGGAAAAAAATTGTGACAAAATTTTAACTCTTAATTATAATTAAAAGTGGTCGCTAGTTGTTTTTAAAATTTTCTCATTCCTTTACCATGTAAATCTACGGACTTTTTGAAGTGAAACTTCTTTAGGCACGGTATAGCAAATTAGCCTGGGAGAGAAAAATGAAACGCTTTCCTTTCGTCGGCTTCAAAAAGCAATTGAAAGAATCATGTCTACCTCTCTCTTTGTGGAATGCGTCATACGCATTCTTCAATCATGCGCAGTGCGTATTGTGTGTATATGTACAAGTCTCGGAACTTGTCCTGATACCTGAAATGCGCAAACGATAACATGAGACTTCCGATGTGGGACTGAAACAGTGCGCCTTACGTTCCGAGAAAGTACAATCGAAGACAAAAGTTTTAAACATGTATGTTGGCGAATTTGCCTTTTGCTGCACAAACTTTAAAACAGGACTAATAATTTTTCTAGCTTGCCCTCCCAGTATTTTAATTTTGAACTTTACTTTTAAAAACCATTATAAATCCAAATTAAAACAAAGAAAAAACAATAAAACAACAAAGAGCAAAACAACAACAAATACTAAAACAAACGACAAAACTAACTACAAATAGAAAACCACGTGGAACACAACGAAACAATACTTTCTCACGGATTGTACCGATACAACCACTAAGGCAGGTCTATCCAAGATGGTCTCTCCCCACTTTTTCACCGCAAGTTCACAGCGCATTCAGTTTTCAGATATCAAGATAAGTTCCGAGACTTGAATTGTGTAAAAATTTTAAAATCAACTAGCGACCTCTTCAAATTGAAATTAAGGACTTGAAATTTGGTGAATTTTTTTTCGATGTTTTGTAAAATAATATTTTGTTAATAGTGCATAACAAAAGATAATCATTTAAAAACAAAGCACCTTTAGTGTACAATGTACATATATTATATTCAGGCTTCAGTTTTGAAAAAAAGTAATCTTAAATTTAAAAGGTATAAGTTTGAGTTTAAAAAAATACGTTAATTTCTAAAATAATAACCATAATTCTGGAAAATGTAAGCTTGTAAGCAGAAATTATATGTAAATCACTAAATGAATAAATAGTTAATTATAATGCATTTACCTACATTTAACTGTTTTATATTTTGACATATTTTTGTACAAACTTACAATGTTCTAATTGTGAAAATAAAGATTATTATTTATCTACATATATGATTAAGTACGTAGATTATTCAGTTTAAACAGAAAATAAGTATATTAAAAACTACATAAAACATTTTATATTAATTAACAATTTGCACAGTTTTATTTATTTTTATAAAGTGTATTGTAAATAGTAATGCCAATAATTGGATATAACGCGCACACATACAAATGAAAATGCATTTAATTTATAAAATATGTACATCATATTACAGATTTGGACACGAAACTTGCGCTGAGAAAAATCATTAAAATTTGTTTGCTAAAGTCTGACATTTAACGTTTTAATGGTGACAAAAAGAGAGCCAAGTTTAAATATTTGTATAAATTAAGAAAGGTAATGCTACAATTTACGAATAATTCGGTTTCAAGCGCGGCAACAGTTGCAATGGGCCTCTTATCGCATAAGAAATTATTATAATATATTTCAGATAATGCAGATAATGGATGTATGTTTTAAAAAAAATTATCAATATTTTTAATGTAATTTACATTGCATCTAGGACCCGCACTAAATCCAGATTTAAATCTTATGAAAAAAGTTTCGGACTGTTTAGTGAAACAAATTTATAATGGTGGAACGTTTCGTAATTTAAATACCGAATAGGCCAGAAAAGAAAGCATTAGATTACCCTCTAAATATACAAAAAAATTATGCATAGGATGTCTTACCGCCTGCAATTAGTCTTAAGACTAAAAGAATTTGGATATTACGTTTCAAATTTATTCTTACCGTTTTCTTAATTTATTTTTGTTAAATAGTTGACTTGGATACACTGTTAAAACTTCTATTGTAATTTTACAAAACATGCGAAGAAAAAAAATTCCATGGTAATTTTACTACACAACTTATCCCAAGTCACTTTGCAAATATTTAAAAACATTTGTTGTAATATTATTAAGCATATATAAAATATTTTGTTCATTATTAAACTTTTTAGTAATTTTTTTTGTTTATTATGTCAAGGTTCTCAGATTGACCGGCAGAAGCCAAACATATTACAGTTAGAATAAAGAAGGTATTACAAAAAAACCTAGATAACCGTAGAGATGAATTTATAGCACCAATGCGATATTCATCTTATATAAAGTAGTGGTGGATGTAAGTGGCGACTTATATCTAACAATCATCTAGCGGTAGAGTGTTTAAGTAACGCTGTAGGGGTGACGCGGAAAAGATCCATGGCAGTTTCATTGGTATTTCCTTGTTTTACAATAAAATTAAAATTTAAGGAACTTTAGCATTTTTTTTAAATTAATACCTAGTAAAAAAAACACCATGAATTTATTGAAATATATCGTGCCTAGTTCTCTGTAGGTATAAGGAGAAACGGGGTAAATCCATCACCTTAGGGAAAGTTTCCCTAGAAATCGCCATGGTTCGGAATCCACGTAAAACTGTAGGTCCTTTGAATCTTTGAAACACTGCAACATTCACAACAAAGATTCAAGCGGGGAAATAACCTAAACCTTACTACAGGTACACACAGGCAAGAAGAAGAAGAAGAGTATTAGACTCTAATTTCAAATAATTGAAAAACAAAAAATAAGGACGCATTTATTGATGCGCAATCACCTTCCTGGACTTCTGCTGGTATATTTAGATGCGAATGTGGCTGCGTTGCCACATTCAGTGGATCACTTTCTTATTCTTTTTTTAATGGGGTGGCGCCATTATTCCGGCTTTCCCTATCTATATTTTTTTACAATAAAAACGGTTATTTCACAATCACAATAATCTTATCTAAATTTAATACTACTTCTTTTAAATTTGATTGAAGTTAAAAGATTATAAATACATTACTGGAACAGCACACTATTCTAAGTTTTTTTGCTTAAATCTAACGTATGCTAAAAATACTTTTCTTTTAATAGAGGCGAACTTTCGACCCTTATCATAACAAAGCAAGAGAATTGAAATGCGAGGTGGATGTTTTTTAGAATGCTAGCCTCACAAGAGCTTTAAAATAAATCGAAGGTTTACTGCTTTCATCCCTCTTTTTCGATAATCCGAAACACAAATGGATTATTCTTGATAAACAGATTGCTCTCTTTTGTTTTGTTTCCGGGTCAGTTTAAAGCTTGCGGCGATGTTGTTATTCGTGGTCGCACGGAAATGTTCGAATTAAATTGAGAATTAAACGGAAAGTGTTCCGAAGCAGTTTAATCAATTTTCCTACGCATTAATAATGGCTATCAGTTTTGACAGCGAACGCTGACGTTTGATTTGAAGCAAAAAAAAATTTTTGATCGTTTAGTTGACTTTAACTGAAGTAGGGTAAAATAACCAAATTTAAAGGATAATCAGTTGACATTGGCTATCAACCATTTACATACAGCTGAGCGAAGGCTAATTAGGTAATGCTAATGCCCTTTGGATAATTTACTATTATGTGTGTATCAACAAGAACATGAACCTCCATTGGTATTATTTCAATAGACTATTGTGTGAACTATTTGTCAAATGGGGTAACTGGTCTACAATAAAAATTAGATTTTAATGGAAATGTATGAATGTAGTATACAATGTACTTAAAATGTCCGTGTATGTATCTTGTCAACGTTTTTGTATTCTACAATTTATATTTAAAAAAAATGTTTAAATACAAATTAATTTAATGTAAAATATTTTCCATGAAGCAAAAGCTTATTTATTGAAATGTGTACCTACGCAGCCAGCTGCGGTTCTGGTGTCTGAGAGTACAATTTGTACACCTTTAGCTCTTAATGGATGTGTCAGAATATAGCACCACAAAAAATGTTGGTACAAGTTTACGCCTTTACATTGTTTTTTCTGTGTGCAGACAAGTACTGCACTCCTCCCAGAATCGGCCCTTTGTATATATCCTCTATTTTCTGTTTTATGCTTATGGATATGACTTCAATTTTGGAACAAATATAAACCAGTGTATCAGATAGCTATTTTTATCAATTAAATAATTTTAAATAATAGCCACAAGAGGTATTTGTTAAGTACAGTAGTTTCTCGATTACCCGAGTCCCGTTAAGACAAGTTTTCGCGTTATTCAAGTTAAGTCAATTCGTATTATCCAGGCTACAAATTTCAAAAATTATGTTTAAGTTGTCATTCACTTAGGTATATTTCCTATATTTAAAAATAATTTTATTTAAAATCATTTATTTGGCGTGTTTTAAGTGGTGTGACTTTACTTACCTATATGTATTACTTATCCTTTAGACGCCAAAATTTTGGTCGTTTTTAAAAATTTTGTATTATAAAAGTTTTTGTTTATTGGAGCTATCCTTGATTCAAGTTATCTCAGCTGATGTACTGTAACTATAGCCATATTAGCCAACTTTACGAATTTTTTAAATTTATAAGCACTACAATACTATTTATATGTCTTCTTCTTCTTCTCCCTTTCGACTAGGACTATGTCCTGTTTGTCTTGCCTCATTATTCTGTTGAGGACGAATACCAGCTCTGGCTCCATCTTTTCGGTGGTCTTCCGGGGGGTCTTTTTCCTGATGGTATGCCGTTTTTACATTGTTTGACTATTCTATTATCATCCATTCTTTCGACATGTTCTTCCCACTCTTTCTTACGTCTTTTTGTCCACTTCACTATATCTTTCACCCCACATCTTTCTCGGATTTCGGCACTTCTTTATCTCTTAATGTCACTCCTGCTATTTTTCTTAGTATTTTCATCTCCGTTGTTCGTAGTTTGCGTTTAGTAATTTGTGTTTACGCTTTTGTTTCGTTAGCATATGTCAGAATGGGTCTTATTGCAGCTTTATATATTCTTACTTTGCTCTCCTTTGTCATGTACTTATTTTGCCATTTATATGTGTTAATAGTTAAATAATAGACATTTTTGATTCATATGCGTAAAGCAAAGAATTTCGGCAGATATGGGTTTGACGGCACCAGACCAAGGTTATTTTTTACTACAAAAAAAAATAAATAAAATGCCACAAGAAAGAAATCTCAGTAAAGAAATTTTTAATTTAACACTCTGATTACAATTTTTATTCAAATTGTGTAATTGTATAAATAAACTGGCAGTAAATGCTAAAACAAACATAGTGTTTAGAACACAAAAAAGGAAAAAGGGAAAGAGAGAAAAGCAAAATTTCGCACTTTTTACACACGTGCAGAAACTCTTTTCTGACATAGAGAAATCGACCACTTTACTACCGGTGCACGAAACTTGAAAATACAACTTTCACAGCGGGTATTATAAATGTATTATAAATTGTTTTAAAGTTTCTGGTTTTCGATTTTGTTAACATCTATGATAACTAATTGAATATTAAATATTACTTTAATGTTTTATCAATAATTTTAACGGTAAATAAAGTACTTAAAAAACACTGGTTAAAAAATACCAAGGCTTAAAAGTACTCTGAAAAGAATTGATTTAAAGCATAGGTTTTTGTATTTAGTTGTAAAATAATTTGTTTTTGCTTCTTTTTTGTATGTAAAGCTTATTTTGCACTAAGCTTTCTCTCTTTTTTTTTAGATTTTAATATTTTTGAAATACCTTATTTTCATTACAGCCAGTAGTAGATAAAAGTCACGTTCAAACAACTAAATTTAAAAAATTTGGATTGATAAGACGTCATATAAGTTATGTTTCTTTTCTATTCTATAACGTAATACATTATGGTATAAAGGAAAATTAGTTGAATATAATAATATTTTTACAGTGCATTTTAGTTTTCTTTATTTAGAAATCACAATTATGTTTAGAAATCGATACACAATTTATTTAGAAATTGCTTAAAAATTCAATTTGTTTTAAAAAGAGCTGTTTAGCAACTGGGATTCTACTTTACTGAGTTTCTATAAGATCTTATACGTATTTAGCTACTTAAGATCATGTGGCTTATGTCTTAATTTCTCATAAAAAATAAATCCGACCTAAATTTCATTTTACAATGGAATTATGAAGCATAGCAAAGGTGTTTCATACGTATAATCACATAGCCACTGCACGAAATGATGCATCGTTAAACGTCAACATATGCAAGCTTAATATAATTCCTTTAATGAGAAAAGTTTGAGAGGAGTAAACATGTTGAAAAGCCGGAAGCAATTCCTAGACTTTGCCGTGCTAATTTCTTGATTTATGCAACATGTTAAATTTTCGAAACATTAATCGAAATTACGTCCTTACCTACAACAATACATATTTCATGTTACTTCTAACTTGTTAATAGTTTATGCAAAAAAAACACTGAATAAAATATAACCAAATTAAAAATAATTAATAGCCTTAATTAATTTGCCCAACAACTTGTGTGAGCGATGTAATATTTAAGATTGATGTCGTAAATCACTTATATAACTTAGTAAGCAAGTTTTTTCTTTTAATTTGTAGTTTGTTGATTCAGTTTATTCCGTTAATAAATCACAATTTAAGAGATGATCATTTTAAGTGATCGATGAAACTGAAGAATGAAAGAGAATATTAGAGGTAATTGAAATAATTCGAAATTTGTGCAAAGTTGGATTCGAAATAATTCTCGAAAAGTGGAACAGGGTATAAAGCAATTTATTCCACGTGTGGTTAAAACTTTTGGCAACAAATTCTCTTTCGCATCAACTAACAATGTTAATCGGTAATCTAAAGTGAAACTTTATCGTCGATTTTCTAAAACAATAAAATTAAGCAGGAAACTTTATACGAACAATTCTTGTCTACTTGAATTATATCATTCTGTTATGCAAAATACCAATTTTATTATAACTCGAGTTTTCGACTCGGAATTAGCTAGGCATTATTACGTTTCTCTGTATCTATTAGTAACGTCTTGTGTACAAATCAAGTTAAATAATTTGGAAAAAGATCGAAAACTGTTTTTATTAAATACGTATTTTTGTGGAAAATACTGAACGGAAAAAATAGTGATGTCAAAGTGGTAGGGGAGACCGGGTATGGTTGTGTCACGGGTAGGTTGTCACCATAAGCCATAACAGCAAACCTAATGAATTAATAAATTTGTGTACCCGTGTCAAAAAGCCCGAGCACAATACCTCCTTGCGTACTTCACTTTAATTTTCTCTGAAATACCGTATAAGAAATATATACGTTTGTATTTTTGCACAGTGAAAGTAATTTTTTGTGAATCTGTTTTGAGTCTCGTAAGTATATTTAAATTTTGCATAGTGATATACTTTTTCGTGTATTTATGATGTTTAAGATATGCTTCATGACATTATTCATATGGTTTCTTAAATGACCATGGATTTATATTTATTTTGGAAGTTTATTGTCCAAAACTGTTTTGGGGAAAGTTGGCTCAAGTTAACGGGAGCTAGATGTGACCTGTGCAAAGTAACCATGAATATGTGCGGCCTTTTTTATTGGTTTCTAGGGGTTTTACTACATAAACGATTGGCTGTAATTATACATTTGTCATTTTTGTTACCATAACCTAAGTTCGTTAGATAGAATAGGTTAGGAATAGCATATGCATTTGTTTTGTCGTTTTGTATTTTACCTTTTATGTAGCGGGTGATTACCTACCTCAGACACTATGACAACCATCCCTTATACACGGGGTTCAAAGTCGCACTTTTTTTTTGAGAAAAATTATAATATCTGCTCATAAGATAATGGTAGAGAAAAAGTCTTTTTTTTTCTTAAACTAGAATAAAAACACTATCTATTGATATATAAATATCATTTATAAATTAAGACCATGGGCTCTAAAAATACAAAAGAAAACAAATGTGACTTCCAACCCCGGTCTTCTCTATCATAACCGAGACAAAACTAGTATCACAAGTTTGATTGCAGGTTAGTGATACAAATTTTGTATCAGTGCTTGCACATGCGCAAGAAGCGTAGATTGTAAACAACTGCAGTGAAGTTAGCTGCGAAATTATTAAGATACTTGGTTACGGAACGAAAAAAACCTTTAATTTATTAACCAATATGTAAAAGTGAAAAACAATTATAATTTTGGAAGATTAATTTTTCTACTTCTATTTTTTCTTATAGGTATTTAAAGTAAAAAAAAATAAATAATTGAAAAATAAATAATATATGGTTTTTTAAATTTGGTAATAAATAACAACAAACACAAAAGAGATTTGTAGGTTATACCTGTGTTGATATATACATTATATTCACGTATACTAACCTATACATAATATACAGTATATTAAACGTCCATATAATATACATTAGATACGGTCTTGTAATTTTTTTTATATAAAATAATTTGGAAGTAAATTGTCTGTTGTCAATTTTGATGGATAGACAATTGTGCACATTCGAACTTAAATTGCCACTTTTCGGATCTCGAGAAAATAAAACGCGTCGCACGCGTCGCGCTTTGTTTCCTTTCCTCCCTCGAAAATGTGCCACTTTTCGCTCGAATGTATACATGCCTTGTATTCATTACGTTTTTCTACATTCATTTTATTTCCGGATTTCTACCAAGGATTAAATCTCTGATTTAGTGCTTTTAAATTAGACAATACCTAACATAAGAGTTAAAATAAATATACACTGTTATTTCATAAGCATAAAATATTTTATTAAACTAAAAAATAGATTTTTTTAATTTAAATAAAAGATTAATGTATACTAATGCAATGAATGCAAGCAGTAACGTACATAGAACTATTGTCACATGCGACATTTCGCAATTTTCCGCCTTTTTAATTCAATCAAAAACAAAAGTACTTATTAACATTATTATATTATTTATTTTTATTTTTATATAATTTAGTTAGATAAGTAGAAACATAAAAAAAAATACCTGAGGCAAACCGCACACATCCATCTTTCCTTTTCGCGACGTTAGCTACTGAATACATGGTATGTTTACATTTGAGGGAAATGTGCTACTTTGAGTTCAAATTCCACACTTACCTTTTCACCACGATCTACAATATTTTATTTTCTAAAAAAATTTTATTTTAAATTACAGATTTATATTTTTAGGAAGAACTATTTTTGTGACCATTAACTCTGAATATGCATGTGAAGCTAAAGTCGTAACAGTGATTCAATTACATCAATGCATACATTAACTAATGTATTTTATGAATCATTAAACATCCTAGTATTTGATTAACACTTCTAAAATTTTTAAATCGGCAAATAAAATGATATTTATTGATGCACAGCCAATATATTTCTTTCCTTTCGGGATATAATTAGACAAGAAAATAAATTCTACTGTTAAATTCAAAGAAAAACTGTCTTATTTTTTTTTCTAATAAAGTGATGCCATAACCCTGGTCTCTCTACAAGGCTAAATGATAAAGCTCTTTTAAAAATACGAAAAAAAGCACCAATTGCAACACTTCTCTCTTACTTTCTAAATAATACGCATGTAGAATTTTACTTACAGATTTTTAGGAAAAACAGTGCGTGTTATACTTCGATAAATATGATAGTTCTAAAAGTGTTGAAATAAAGTATTAAATGGCAAACAAAGTTTTATTAATATGAAGAACTATATCATAGCAAACGCGATAAATTGATCCAATCAAAAGCTCGAGAAAGATGTATCGTATAGCGAATCCAAGACCTTGATCAGCGCGTTTTGTTCAAAGCAAAGATTTCTCTCGACATCTCCAGAAGCTGTAATACCGATTACGAAATACACATATAAGCGGGTCCAATTGCGGTATTAATCGGTTCAGTTCTCTATTTAGCTGGCTCTCAGTGAAATTCTAAGTGATCTATCACACGCGGTGAAAATACATACCTAAATAAAAGTGACAATAAATTTGTGTAGTGCGTTAAACTGTAAGCAAATTAGTAAGTATGTTAAATAATTATTAAGTAAATGTACTAGTATTTTAATTATTGGTGTAGGGAATTTATTAATACTTTTGTTAAATAAATTTTAATTATTGTTAAAATAAGTGATCAACTTTTAATATTCGCAACTCTAGTTCGAACCTTACAGAAGTCGTTACAATATGTACAAATTAAAATCTAAATTTATGCTGTGATAATAGCCACGAAAAATAAAAGAACGCTGATTATTAACGACGAGGTAATTTTAAGTATGATGTGAAATACCGTAACAGCTCGTTGATAAAAACTGAAGGAAATGGCGTATTCGTTGTAGTTAAAGGCATTTGATTGCATCGTTGGCGTCTATGAACATTTCTTTGTTAGGTTCATTTCTTCAATTTCGTTCTCGAATCTTTCATTCGTGAACATTTTATTTCTGATATTAAATATATACGAGTATTTTTATTATTGATCTTAAAAAAATGGGAAGGAGCACAACTATAATAAAATTCCTCAGAGCAAAAGCTTCCTCGTAAAATGATCGAACTGAGGATTATTAATTTTTGTTTTCCGCGTACGAAATGGCTTTAAATTATATCCTACACTATGGGATGATGATATTAAAAAAAAAAGAACGCACGACCACGTTTTTTTTTCTCTCATGAATCCGTCTCGAATTATCGTAATTAATTTTCGTTTTCGTTGGCTCAAACAATGAAGCTGCTTCGTATGTAGATGAAAGTTTAGAAGATTAATCATAATTTTACGTTCCCGTATTTGTTTTTGTTAGTTTTTATTTTTAATACACGCTGTATTTTAATTGGTTTTCGTAATTTGTAATGTTGGTGCAGAGTTAATGCATCCGCCTTTCTTTTTTGTAGGAAACCATTTCGCAACGGTGTTAATTGTTCTCTGAAATTCAAATATGAACTTTTTTTTTAAACCGAACAGCCAGAATAATTTCGCGATTTAGTATTAAATTTTTTAAATTTAAACCTGGGAGGGTGAATCAAGTTTTTCTTTTAAGTTTATGATTAAAGTTCACGGGAGTTAGGCGCTTGCGAAAATACGTACATCTAAAACACACATCACTTACGAACATACATCTTGTACAGACAAGAAGCCATGATGGAGTATTCTATCAAGTGAAGTGGTATTTTATAGAACAACACAAGCTCGAAAATTAAACATGATGGATATCTTGTAGGGGATCTAATATTACGGTCACTTGTCTGTTATTTAAAGAACTCATCCTTGTAATACACCGTGTTTATTTGACACTGACGCATTTAATTTAATTTTTTTTTTTAATAATATGTCAATTCTGTAAAATATATCGGTTTAATATAAGATTCATACACTGAACTCGTTGGTTTGCTAGAAACTTTTTACTTTGCATTTCAATCAGATCAAATTATCAAACCTACATTCTAAAGGAAACCTTTGTTTTTTTTAATGATATCCAGGTAATAAAATATTGTAGATGCAGCTATGATAATATACTAACAGATTTTAATTGCCATAGGAGGAAATCCCCTAACGCCGGACCGCACCTAGTACCGGGTACTATGGAAATCTGTATATGTATTAATAAAAACAAAAAATTGTTTTATGTGCAGAAAAGAAGTAGACATGGATAGAAATGTGTGTAAGTTATAACAAGACTCAATCATCAGTTTATATTTTAAGAGAGCCTTGGTTTGTTATTTTTGACAAGAACGCATTGCATCGCATAATTTAATAGGTGTTGTATTTGCTAAGTTATATATTTTTTAAAGTTATTATGCGTTGTTTATAACGCATAATAACTTTAAAAAATAACTAATAACAAAAATAGCATAAATGTTATTTTTTTATTAATAAATCAATTCCAAAAGATAAAATTTTTATAGTTTTTATTTTAAGTTATTATATTTGTTTGTTTTTAGCTTTCCCCTATTACCGAACAGCTCTTGATTTCCAATATTGAACATTTTATTATTTTCAACTACCATATTTTTTAGACCAAAAAGGCTGAAAACTGCGTGATAAAATAGGAAACTGAGAAAATGGTGATCAAGTTCAAGAATTACGTAGTCTGTGTAAAATACTTTCAAGAGTGAGATACTATGTTCATATTGCCACTAATAGCACTAGTAAACTTGTGGCGATAACTCAGAATTCCCAAGAAATTATACTTGGAATCGATGAAAAATGTTTTAATCTGTTCAGCGTTATATATTATATTTATTTTATATTCGGTGGGTACTATGAGCACAGAATAAAAGTTACCTATTCTTGAGGGTTTAACTCCTCCTTAAAACAAATCAAGTCAGAGTGTTTATCATAATAAGATATGGTGGGTTGGTCTTACAATTATTATACAGTGTTTCTTTATCAGTCACGTTTTAGTACCAATTAAAATCTTAAGTAAATAAAATAAAGCCGGATCGTATGTCATAACTGAACTGCTTACATCGCAGATTTGGAGTATTTTAACTTAGTAAAATATCGACTGCATGCTTCATATTAAATAATGATGAGGTCATACAATTTTGTATTTTAAAGTTACCACATATTTATCTATGGATGTATACAGCTTTTCAAATAATTCTTTACACCTATTTAGACATATTAAAATTTGATTTTGATAAAATCTAAATTAATTAAATATCTAAACATTAATTATAAATGTTGAAACTAGGTGGTAAAAATGTATGACTTATTGATATCTTCTAAAAACAATAAGAATAATACTACATAGTATGTATTCATTATATTCACAAGGACAAACTCATGTAAGGTGAATCACACATTTTGTTTGGAGTAAGGGTCGACACATCTGTATACGGAGCATTAAAATCTGTGGTTCGAATTTTGCTGATAGGTTGTTTTTTCGGTACATGTTAAATAAAAAACAATTGTTTTTTTTTTAATTACGTAGCATTTGTTCTTTGTGTCCCAAATATCATTTAAAAGTAAATATGGTATTTGCCAAAAATTATATTTAATATGACACAAATCATAACATTTTTTTTAACTATAATTTAAAATATGAATAAGTTTATTTTTCAATGTTGTATAATTTAAGATGATATTTATCAAAAACAGAAAAACAATATATTTCGTACTAATCTAGATAACTGCAGACACATCATGTTCAATTCGAATTATTTAGAACAGCGTATAAAAAAGAGGCTGTCATTGGGATTCGAACTCCCAAATACGTTTTCTTTAGACCACTGCTTTAATCTTTAGAGCAAGGGGGTTTTATCATGATGACGGAATTTTATTTTTTATTTTATTTAGCGGACACGTCTTAGATAATTTGAAATTACAAGCGTTCATTCTTTATAACATCGTGCAAAAACAATACCTTATCGAGAAACTAAAATTGTAAATACTATAAAGAGCAAAAATACTACATAAGCAGTTTCTAGTCATTGTAGAATGAAAGAGCAATCTGATTTAATTCTATATTTTCACAATCTCCTAATACTGTAAACATACGGGCTGGTTGTATTTTGTTTTCATATCTTAAGTGGTTGATAAATAAACATTTCTACAATTACTTCGGAAAAATAAACTTTAATAATAAAACACTGTTAATAATTTTAAGGCCAACCTACCATATTTTAATGTGATAAACTCTTGACTTGATTTGTCTTAAGGAGGAGTTAAATCCTCAGGAATAGGTAACTTTTATCCTGCGTTCATAGTACTAGGCGACACTTTTACAACGCTCTAAATTATTGACCTATAGTTGAACCTAGAATTAGATGACTAATAAGTAAATAATAACATTTATATTTCTTTAATTTGATCGAAATATTTTATAAGTATTAATAAACACTAAAATTAAAAAAAACAACGTAGTTTCACTTTTATTAAAAAAAAAGCTTAAGCGTCCCGCATTAGGAGGCTTTCCCCTACATATTTAATGCAGTGGATAATCACTCAATGGTTTTATTGTTAGATGCAAGCCAATTTTGTCACTCGATTTGGTTTATTAATACCAACTGAAAAGTATAATCCCGCAGTTTATAAACTTTTATAGTTATTGCATTTTTCCCACGTTATTAACAGGTCAAATTCTGTTTGTCTTGCAGGGGGGCAAAAGGGATAACCCCCTGTACTTTTAATAACTATTCTCACCTGTCACATATCTTACGGTTTAAAAGAATTATTTTTTTATTTATTACCAACATTAAAATTTTAGTAACTGCTTCGAAGTTGGTGGCAGAAATGTTACATCGTAAGCATGCAGTCGGCACCTTTGGTCTTTATATAACCGCATAACGTACAGTTTGCCATGTTTTTGTATTGTTACGCCAGAATAATTTGAAATATCTCAATTATATTTATTATTATAAAACACGTTAAGCTTAAAGTTGTTAAGAATACAACAAAATGATAAGAATATCATAGCAATGTTCGATAGGAGTCGATTTGTTTTTACTAAAATTATTTTTTTATAAGAAGTACTCGATATTACAAAAAATTAATTTTTATATTTACATACAGTTCTACTTTCTTCTTTTCACACTCCGGAACTGCACGACCTCTCCTGTTTCATAATTTTGTTAGTTTTCGTTCACACGATTTTCAATGCAATTTTACACATATTTATAGTAAAAATTATTAAGTCTAACAAAACACTTATAACACATCAAACTACAAACCGTTCAATTTTATATTCAAACTATAAACAACTGTGTTAGCTTTTAGGTAGAAGATTCTAATTCCTATACGAGGAATTAGTTGGTCCATGTCAATACATAGGTCGAAGATTTTACTTTTGTATTAAACTATAGAAGTTTATACAATTTTTTTACATCTTTCAGAAAAGTCATAAAGAGGAATCTAAAGTAAGCATTAAAATTTAATGCCAAACAGAGAATTTTTTTTCGTTCACACCTCTGAGCTCACCCATGCTAACTTAAGCTTCTTTATGTTTGCAAATAATTCTACTAAGGAATATAAAGCAAAATTTAAAAACTAAACCAAAATATTGTGAATATTTTTTTTATATAATTCAAAAAAATTGAATGTCTAAGAAATTAGATAGAACAGAAGGTACAAACTTTTTAATCGGTAGGACTGTAATAATTGGCTAAAATCAAAACTAACAATCATATAAATTATATTTCAGCAAAACACAACATTATAGTTTTTACAGCTCATAAACCATATAATTTAAAAGTCGTCATTCATTTAACGGCAATTTCAATTTAGGCAGTTGAGATATTTTGAAATCCGGCAAAAAAATAGCAAACGTCGACCGATTATTTTCAGCGATTTTGAGTCTGTGTTTACAAATTCGACAAAACATAAAAACGGAAGAGATGCACTTTCATAATTTAGTCTTCTGTGATATAACGTTATGCGATTTAATTCTTCTTGTCTCGACCAAATAAAAAGTTAACTATGACTTCTAAAAATCACACCTTGAAAGCTGTTTAGGTTTTTTTACGTCTAGCGCAAAGTTAAACTTCTTTAAAAGCAGTGTTCGAAACCTTTAGCTATGTTTTTTTTGGACTTTGTGAAGTGTTTAAAAATAAGAAGTTGGTTTTATGTGTTTTTTCTTGTCTAAGGTTTTATGGTAGATTAAAGTCAGATTAAAGTAATTCAGATATTAATATATTTCCCTTTAATACAAATACCTTTTTAATACAAATTAAATTCAAATTTCAAATATTCGCAACTTTAGAATTTTAATCTGGATTGTCAAAATGCATATATTCATGAGGTATTCTCTTAAACGTTTTTATTATTCAACTTTTTTACTTCCATATCATGTCTTATCCATACCCAATAGCAATTTCTTTAATTTAAAACGCTTAAAATACAATTTTCAAATTGTATTTTGAGCGTTATGGTGCGATTGCAGAAAAAAACGTGACGACAAAGTACCACGTTTCTGATCTCCAGAAATTGATACTTGTCATTTCACGCCAAGCCTTAATTGATTCTCTCAATAAGAAGTGCGCCACTTTTCGTTCTTTCTACATCTTCGTTGTGGTTAGGGCTTTCAATACCGAACTAAAATCTGAATACCGGTATTTGATATTTGAAATTTGAAATATCGAGATACCGGTTTTTAAAACCGGTATTATTAATAAAAAGCTGATTTGCAAAATTAAACAATCTAATCTAAACTATTTAATAATTTTTGTGTTACACACTTTATGTATTTGTATAAACGAGACCTATTCATTGGTTAGTAGACGTAAAACATAAACAATCGCTTTATATTGCCGACACCGCCGCTTTTCGATGGTGCCATACTCGGCCCGGTATGTGTAATAAATGTGCCTGATATTGGTTTTAATACAATGAAATTGTTTGTTTATCTTCAAAAAAAAATTTCTTGTAATTAATTAATATTATTTTAAATTAGATTTATATTGTGCATAAATTCAATTTTTATCAACTAATGTGATACCAAAATACCGGTATTTTTACATAAATACCGGTTTTTAATAACGGACAAAAATCGTCCGGGATTCCGGTATTCGGCATCCCGGAATCCCGATATTGTAAGCCCTAGTTGTGGTTCAATTGTCTACATAAAATCTTTACAAAACTTTATAAATACAAAAACTTAACTTATATTTTTGAATATAGCGTCCAAGTTAAAAGTATCGATATTTACAATTTAATTGTCCCAAGAATATGCATATTCAAATATAAATACTATTTCTAAGACTTGGTGTTAAAATAAAAACAATTAATTTCAGATAATTCACATTTGTTGAGTTTATATTGTCTTTTTGTCTAATCGATTTGATTAATTGTTTTGTAGTCTGCAATAGTTGTACTCACAGTTAGATTTTTACAGCAATTGATTACGCAGAACGCAGCAAAGCAGAAACAAAGTTGCGAAATAAATTATCAAATAATCGGCAACACTTTGGTAAGATTTTTTTTTGGTTTGCGCAATAAACCCGGGCGTAAAAGTTAAACAAACACATAATGAAAGTATTGTTGTATTTTATAAAAAGGGCGAAAAAATAAAAGAAATGTTTCGTTTTGTAATATTAGAACGCGATAAGCTTTGGGAAGTTTGTAAATGTTTTCTTTGGGTCGCCATTTTCATGATGTATCGGTATTTTATTGAACAAAGGTTATTCTTTCCAACATGTTGACTTTACTGTTGGCGAAATCTTTCTTTAAAAGTTTGTTTTAAACTTTTCCTTATTGATAATCTGTAATATATTGATTGATGGTGCTTCAGTTCGAAATTATTTCTTGTTTATATGTTCTTCCCTCCTTTTTTTGACAAATTGAAAACTTCATAAATCAAACATGTTTACCTTGGTTTAGAAATGCGCCTTATTGTGTAACTTAATTTTTTTCGTTACAAACCACTTTGCAATTTTCGGTATTTAGATTGAATTAAAATATTTTTTTAATTGCATTAAAAGTTGCTAGAATTTTGAAATTGATTAATTTATTTAAGCAATATTAAGGTAAAATTTTGCGGCATGTGTTTCTCCCACTTTAGATAATTTGATTTCAAGATAAAATAAATAGAAAATTAGCTTCTAAGAGCAATTAAAACTTGGTTTAAAACACCACAGAAAGCGATAAATAATTCCGTTAAGTTCCCATACCCTCGAAACTTTTCAATCAATGTTGCAACAGTAGTAAGTGATGTAGATTAAGCGCCAAAACAAGTTGAATTATTGGTAGCTTTAGTATTGTTCATGGTTTATAGATAAAATATTGCTTTTTATGACATTAATTGCAAAATCTGTCCGAAACTAATCGTGGTTATTGTCTTGTCGTTTTTCATAATTCGTTATTAATTATAACGTTGCTGTTTGGCTATGTGTTTTATATCATTTTGGTTTTGTTCCAGGTTCGTGTCAACACTTTTGGCAGGTTCCATCCACGAATTATAACAAACGGTCAGTACAATGTTCATTTCACAGTGGAGATTAGACAAGTAAATTTGTTTCGTTTTTACATTTATAAATATTGTGAAAATTTCAATGGTTGGTTATAATTGTGGAAAAGGTGCCGTGTGCAATTTCAGTAAAAGTAAGCCTCTTAGACTAATAAAATATTATTTTTTGCATGGATTCATGGACCTCTTTTTGTTCATTGTCTTAAAGTCACTGTTCTTATTAAGTACTACTTTATATGCATTAGTAATGTTGATATTTGTAGATGAACTTTATTTTTTGAGAAAAATCTATTTGAGCGCGTAGAGTGAGATACAGACAAATATCAAAATGATTTGGACACGTGCAATTTTAATGTAATTTTTTGATTTTTACTATTGAAAATATTGCTAAACATTTTTCAAAATAGTTGTCAACATAAAATAAAAGTTCTAGAATAATAATATATAGAATTATTAATTAAATAAAATGTGGTTATTTAAAATACGCTCAAGAGTAAAATATACAAATTGAACGTATAAAAAAGAATCTGACCATATCAATGTCACAGGAAAAAAAATAGAAAACTACCGTTAAAATTTGAAGGTGTTTTTCGTCAAAAAATATCAGAAAAACTATAGTGTATTGATGGAAATGCACTTGCGGGAATGGGCATAAATATGTATACCGGATAATGATTTAGTAGAAGAATACAAAGAAAAATCCTATAAAACTGCGCATTTAAGTTACACCAAGATAACGATTCCGAGCATAAGACCTTGAATTAGTGCTTATAGCTTTTGTATAATTGTCTAAAAGCATTTGAAATACCCTCTCAATCTTCTGACCTAAACCCAATCATACATTTATGGGCACATTTAAAAAAAAACATCTCTTTTAAAATTTACGCTATTTACAGCGCATATTAAAATAAGAACGATCATAAATAGACAATAAAACATTAGAAAATTTGGCAGCTTCTATCTCTTGAAGATTACAAAGTGTTTTGAAGCAATAAGGGTATCTAACTTTTACACCCAATTCAAGTTAAACTTCGACGGTTGTGGGAGATATTAAACTGAAAAGATTTAACTAAATAATGAATGATTTCACGGAAATTTTTTTGAGCAACATTTGAACCTACCCAATTAAAAATTTCACTCGAAGAAAGCATTAAACTTTTAATTTAAATTAACTATCACTGCTTCAAAATACATGTATGTACAGTCGAATTCATGAAAGCATGAATGTACATCATGGACATGTAGTTCAATTGAGTCGATGAGTATTAAAACTATCTCTAAAAATTTAAGCCAAAGCTACTTATGTATTTGAAACGGACTATCATTATAGCAGATTTGAAGCAAACATACAAGAGAAATTCTTAATACATGTCTATATTGTTCTGCTATGTTTTTTAGTTAATACACGAAAAAAGTAACGTTAAAGTTAGTTCTTTTTAACATCAAACTAGGTTAAATTAAAATAAAACTTGAATTATTACTATCAAAACCTATTTAATAATACCAAAATACATGACTGTTTCAAAAAATTCTTTCAAATTAGTGGGCCATGTAAGGTAGGATTGATAAAAAAGATTATGCTGTTTATTTTGTTTTGGGATACATTTCAATAACTCTTCACATTTCAAGAATATATATCCGTCCCATTAAAATCGGGGGTGGTCACCTTGGATACCTTCCTTTTAAGTAAAGTCGCAATACGGTGTACACATTTTTTGGCAGCCTTCCGGTTTAGTGGGTCGCAAAAATAACTAATTTTTGGACCTAGTTGCTTTTACAACTCAAATATATTTTTTGATTTTAATTTTAATGGGAAGAACTTATTTTCTTCACCAATCGATAGACAATGCCTAAAAGTATGTTTTCATTTATAAAAATCAAAATATCAGGTTTTTGGAATTAGTACCTTTTAATACTCATCGATTCAAATATAGACACAGGTTGTTTATTTTTCCAATGGTCCGCCCCTGCCTTGAAATAGCGGAAACTGTGTAAACAGAGTATAGATTTAACCCGAACGTCACTTCCGTTCGAAAAAGATCTGAGTTACTCTCAACTGGGGCCTAAAGAAGGTTTACGTCCAAAATAAAGGATTAGCAACAAAATGTTAATTTTGAAACGTTTTTGCTTTGGTGTACACATAATTTGTTGTGTATTCAACTTTGGTAATGGTTGTAAAAGTTTAATTTGCCGCCTTGTAAGAAGCCCCATATAAAAAGTTCCGCATATATCGAGGAATAGGAGTATTAAAAAAAATAATTAACAATTAATACTAATGTAATTTATTAAAAATATTGGAAACGTTCACGTTGTTAGACTTATAAGAGATACATTTTACAATTAGACAGGTCTAACGGCAAACAAGAGTAAAAGAAAGAGAGAGAGAAAGAAAAGGAATAAAAAAGAGGAAATTGTGTAAATGAAGCGATTCATAAAACCCTTACTAAGAACTATCTTAACAACCGGTTTCCTTTTAACATCTGATACACCGTGGGCCTTCCTAAAATTTATTTCAACTTAAATTTATTTAGCCGCACTTTCTTAGAGTTAAACAGTCAATAAAATGGAGGATCTCTTAAATGTTAGACGTAAAATAAATCCCCTCGTCTTTCAACTTTCTTCAAGGGGGAAAAGAAAAGTAAAAAGATTCGTGCAAATTTTTAAAGCCCGAAGCATGTTTCCTATTAAAAAAAACAGTACTACAAAAATTTAGTCAAATCCTTTAAAGCGTACGCGACAGGACATTTTGAAATGTAATGGTATTACGGGGGATATACGTAATAGCTAGTAATCCATAATTTATAACGTGGGGGTGCTAAATCTTTCACCCCAAACTAACAGCTTCCCAAATGATGTAATATTTGCAACAAAACCTAATAACCATTTCTATTTTTTAAGAACAGCTAGTCAAAACCCACTTTTTTTTTATTTGAACAAGAACGAATTTAGTTGTGTTTATTTACCTTTCTCAATATGTAATTGTGGTTGCATAAATATTGATTAAATATTTAATCATATCCAAACTAAATATTAATCTAATGGTGGTGCCCTTTTTTAATAAAGGTAACAACGTTATCGCGATGTTTTATAACTAGATCAATGTGAATGTTTTATTTAAATCGGTTTTTCATACAAATTTTGGATTTTAACCAAAAATTCTAGTTCTACTTGTGTGAATGTACTAATTTTACAATACTTTGAATGGGAAATGACTTTAAAAGCACCATTGAAAAATCTATAAAATTACAAATAAATACCGCACTAAAAAAATCATCCTTTATCTTATCGAGCTATTAAATGGCCATTTACATCCATTTGTGCTATCTTCTCTGCTTCCTATAGCCCTAAATGTTAAATGAAGACACTTCACTCTTTTGTAAGAAAATATCTGATTGTTTTAAGGCGCTAATATTTTTTCGCATAAAATATTGACAATTTTCAACTTTAACCTTTGAGTAATTATTTTTCGATTCTTTTAAGAGAGCAGTATTATTATCAGAATGGTCAAATGTTTAAGATAAAGTTTTTTATAAAATTTCAAAGCATTATGCTGTTTAATAATCAGATTTTTCTAATTTACTAACTGCAAGGTAGAACAATATAAAATTACCTAATTAGATAAGATATGTTGTATTCTGAATAGAATCGAATCAAATTTTACTGAATTTATTTTTTTGGTATATGTATGTATGTTTAAATACTAAATTCAATATGGAGATCACTAGTGGACTACAGTAACATTTTAACAGACAATTATATAGACAATATTAAACACAAAATAAAAGCTTCGAAAATAATTACACTAGTTAGTATACGTTAACCATAGCCCCATGAAATTTTTGGTCATGAAATTGAATTTTTGAAACTTGCATAATCAATTTACTACCAAGTGGCAACATTCGAACCGAGGAAGAAGAAGTGAAGCAAGTGTATTCCTACAAATACTTAGGTTACGAAATAAAAATTGGCAGGGACAATCAAACAAGTGAAATTGGACGCCGGAGAAGTTTGGGCTAGACTGAATCCAGTAAACTGAAGGACGTATTAAAGAGAGTATTGTCAATAGGAGTCGGCGAGGTAAGACAAAAAGGAGAAAGTTTAAAAACATTAAAGTCAGGACACATATACTATAACAAGGGAAATGAAACCCGGTCAATCGGAGGAATCGGCTTTTTCATCAATAGAAGGCATACAAATAACATCCTCTGCACAAAAGACATATCCACCAGAGTAGCATACCTAGTACTAAAACTCAACAGACAATACAATATAAAGGTAATCCAAGTGTATGCCCCAACATCCGACCACCCAGACGACGAAGTCGAGAACTTATATGACGAGATATCCATAGCCCTGAACGATACACCCGGTCACTACAACATAATCTGTGGGGATTTTAATGCCAATATGGGCCTAAAAATACTAAGGAAGAAACAGCGCTAGAAAACTTCGGAACCCCAGGAAGAAACGAAAGAGGAGAGACCCTACTCAACTACCAACTACAAAACAATTTATACCAGATGAACAGCTTCTTCTATAAACAACTGCACATGGACATGGACATGGCAAAGCCCCGATGGTAAAACCCAAAATGAAATTGATTATATCATTAGCGACAAGAAAAGGATTGTAAAAGACGTGACACTCCTAAACAAATTTACCACAGGCAGTGACCATCAAATGGTAAGAGCGCTAATAGAAATACATATCAATCAAGAGAGATATCAAATGATAAAAAGGAAGCCAACACCAACATGGATAACACCCACAGATACGAAAGAATATAAAGATGAAATTGATAGACAATTGAAAGAGAAAATTACAAATGACGAAAACAAAGACAGTTTAAACCAAAAAATAACAGAAATTATTACAAAAAGTCAACAAAAACACTGTCCCAAAAACAAGAAAGAAGAAAAACTCAGCATGAGATCCAAACAACTAATGGAAATACGAAGAGAAACTAGACAAAGCAGGAACAATGAAAGTCGAAATCAGAACTTAAGAGAAACCAATAACGAAATCTCTAAAACCATCCGAAAAGACTTAAGGAAGTTCAAAACAGATCACATAAAAGAAACCATAGAAAATAATAGAAGCTTACGAGTCTTTAAGAGAAAACTGAGTAACGGAAAACACGTAATAAATAAGCTAAAAAATGCTAGAGGTGAAATATCGTCAAATAGAGAAGAGCTAATACAGATTGTGAAAACATTCTACACGGAACTATACAAAACAGCAAGAAAAGATAAAACAAACTTGAACAAAGCTGTTAAAAGGAAAATACTAAACCAAGGTTCAGAAGACATACCCAACATAACCATCAACGAAATAGACCACGCACTAAGGAAAATGAAACAAAACAAAGCCCCTGGCAGAGGATGGCGTGGTGGTAGAGGCCGTAAAAAATGGAGGAAAACTACTAAAAGGAAAAATAAAAGACCTATTTAATCTGTGCCTACATGAAGGCCATATACCAAAAAAGTGGAACAACGCTATAACTATTATAGTACATAAGAAGGGAGATAAAACGGACCTCAAAAACTACAGGCCTATAAGTTTGCTAAACCATCTCTATAAACTCTTCACCCGCATTATAACAAATAGACTAAAAAATAAACTAGACACATACCAGCCCAAAGAACAGGCTGGATTTCGACCAAATTTTGGAACAAACGACCACCTACAAGCAGTAAAGATACTTATAGAGAGAACAGTAGAATATAATAGACCCCTAGTAATAGCCTTTGTAGACTTTCACAAGGCCTTCGACTCTGTGGAGCTGGACAGCATAATGGAAGCCTTGAATGACAGCCGGATTGATAGACGTTGTACTAAACTTATATATAATATTTACAAAAACGCAACAGCAACAATAAAACTGCATGATAGTAGCAACCCTATAAAAATAGAACGTGGCGTCAGGCAGGGGGATACCCTATCTCCAAGCTCTTCATCACAGCACTAGAGTATGCCTTCTAGAAGCTCGATTGGGAAAACAGGGGCATACAAATAGAGGGGAGAATACCTCAGCCATCTTTGTTTTGCAGACGATGTGATCTTAATATCTGACGAACTGAACGACGCAAGGGAAATGCTAAATGAACTCGGTAAGGCATGCACAAAAATCGGCTTAAAAATAAACTTCAGAAAGACCAAATATATGACCAATCTTGTCCCCAGCGAACAACTAACAATACGAGACCAAAACATTGAACTGGTAGAAAAATATATCTACCTTGGACACGAACTAAGGATAGGCAGGGACAACCAAACATGCGAAATTGGGCGGAGAATAACCTTAGCTTGGGCAACATACGGAACACTAAGAGATGTTTTCAAGAGCGACATCCCAATATGCTTAAAACGTAAGACGTTCAATTAATGCGTGCTGCCAGTCATGACTCATGGAGCAGAAACATTAACGCTTACGAAAAAATCAGTCTATAAATTGCGAGTAACCCAAAGACGCATGGAAAGATCGATGCTGGAAGTCACATTAAAGGATAGGATCCGAAACGAAGAACTAAGACGTAGGACCGGTGTAATTGATGTAGTGAACCACATCACCAAAATGAAATGGAGCTGGGCAGGGCATGTCGTCAGACTAAGAGAACCTAGATGGACCCGCAAACTCCTAGAATGGGGACCCAGAATGGATAAACGCAGTCAGGGCAGGCCACCAACACGCTGGGCGGACGATATAAAGAGAATCACCACAAATTGGCTGCAAACTGCCCAAGACAGAGAAAGGTGGAACATTTTAGGGGAGGCCTATATCCAGCAGTAGATTTGAAGGGGCTGATTGATGATGATGATTGTCAATATGCCTAAATTGAGAACTGTACGGCCAAGGTGTACTACCAGTTAGGGGAGGATGGGGTAGGCCCGGACACTAGAAAGAATTAGAAATAAAAAATATAAATAAATAAATTTATTTATTTTTTATGATTTAAAATTAAAGTAGGGACTTTTAAGTTTATACTAATTAAAAAGTTGTAATGATATATTTTTTTTTAGGAAATATGGCCAATCCAATTTGAATTTATTTTTTGGCAATACAAAAAGTGGCGGGTAGCCCCGGACTAGTACTTATTGGTGGCCCAATCGTTTTTTCGCCTTATAAACATCTCAAAAATTCTTTTGAGGGCAATTACTTCGAATAAAATATTTTTCACTTTTCTGCGTTAATTATTGTGTTTTGCTAAATAAAAAAACAGCCGTTTTAAGGTTGCACACTTGGTATATACAAACATACTATAAAATAACTTGGTAAAATACATAAAATTCAGAAATACAACATTTAAGAGAGTAATTTAAGCGAGTAATTGTTGGCTGACAGCGATTGTCTACTTTAGGAAAAACCATCTAGAACTATCTAATAGCAACTCGCTGAAACCTAGCACCAGAAAGAAGAAGAAAAATAATCATTATTTTGTGTTATGCAACACAATATAATATTTTTCCTTAAAGTAAAGAATCACGCCGGTGGTCAATCACTCTTTGGTTTACTCTGCATCAAGCTAACGATCCCAAGCACATCTTTAATTAGTGTTTAGCTTTTATATAATTGTCCAAAAGTGTTCAAAACACCCTCCCAATCTTCTGACCTAAATCCTATCATACATTTATCCGCATGTTTAAAGAGAAAAGTAAGTACAAAAACATGTTATTTCAAATTAATAAGAATAAAGCGCACAGTAAAAGAATAATGGTCAAAAACCAGTTTTTAATTGAAAATTACAATCTTTTTTAATTTTTTTTTAAATATAAAGGGTTTGCCACAACTTATTAATTTTAAAATGTTTTTATTTTCATTTATACATATTTGGGTATTTTTAAGTTATACATTTTAAGAGAAGGCAAAACATTTTGATAATTGACTATCAATAATTTTTAAGTTTGCTATATCTTTTTTGGACGGTAGTTTCGAGATTGTATCCTCCTTGTAAAAAGAGAGTCGGACGTATTCATTTAACAATAAGATAAGTTTGACAATTTATAGGTACCATACCTGCTAGTATAATTAATATTTGGTTATATAATCTAATGAATTTATTTATAAACGGAAAGCACTGTGATTAATATGTACAAATAGAATGGATTCGATCGAAACTGTTGCTCAGGTATAAATCTAGCAATCAGTGCATAATCCGAGTATGTGTCTCTTATAAAGTTATAAGGAAGTTTGGTGATCTTCCAGACTTCGGTTAAGAGGTTCTTGTAATAATTATCCATATAAACTAACGAGACTATTACATATTACAGAGCGTAGTTTGTAAACTCGCGAAGGGTTCCAATTAATAATGACTCCTTCCTAACTCCGGTTGGACTCCTTTAAGTAGGTTTAATTAATCTAAAGCCATGCCTAGCGTAATGCCTAATCGCCTTATTGTTAATTAATTAGCAATTGTTACATCCATTCTCTTAAAATATCTCGTTTACTTCTGCAAATTATTGATTTTCTATATTTAGCTACTGTAAATCAAAATTTCTGTTTGTTCGAATTTAATAAATTGTGCCGATTTTATGTTAAAATCCACCTCTTCATTTTATATGGTGCAAGTTACAACTCGAGAGGCCTTTAAATTACAAACGTCGCCCTTTGCCATTCTCTGTCTTGAGAAAGGGTTGAAATTAATCGTCGCAATTAAGCGGAAGTCATTTAAGATGTTTGATTTCTATTTAAAAGCCAAAATGTTTAGTTGCTTTCTAAATATTTTTCGCTAATATTAAATTTTAAAATTTTAAATTGCACAGCTATCGTTCTTTGAGTCCATCCGAAGCTAAAAAGTCAGAAGATTTCAAATCTGGCAAGTTTTTAAAAATCCGTTTACAAATATATGAGCTGAAATTTTTTTAATGTTCAATTTTGTATCGCGAAAATATATCGAAAACTTTAACTCTTAATTATTCGAAAATCAAACATTCTGCCTTGTGCTGACTTTGCCCGTTTATTATGGGATAAAATCTTAGTATTTCATAACCGAAACGTTTTTAACGATTGAACTAACAATAAGCTACCACTTTCTTTTTGAGATAAAATATCAATTTTGCGAAACTTTTGCTTTTATGGAAAATGTTTGAGGTGAAAGGTAGCAGGAAAAAATGATTCCAGCTTAAAAATCTATAGGAACATCTTGTAGAAGTTTAAACAGAATGTATTTTTCAAAATTTTTTCTCGATAATAAAATGAGTAGTTTACCTTCATTTTTTTCAATTTTGACCGATTTTTCAAATATTGAGTTAAGATCGATTTTCTTATGTATTAAGGTCCGATACCATTCAGCAATGAAAGATTTTGGCGAAATTCTCAAAAATGGAGGAGTTAAAAGATTTTGATAATTTAATTTTTACTAAAAATTTACACTTTGTTATCTTCGAGTACGTTGAGACCTATTTTTTTAATAGCTTTATGCTGCAATAAACGTGCTTTTAGAGTCTCAAATTGTTTTAAAGATATCTCTACAAATAACTCAACCGCGAATTATTACAGTCGAAGTTTGCAAAAAATAAATCACAAGTCTCAGTCTTCAAACACGATTTTCTCTAAAATTTCAAATTCGACGCTTACGGTACTCTAAGCCTATTGGATGTCAAAAAGATTGGGGATTTTAAATCTGCAAAGATTTTATAAATCCATTCACAAATAACTGAAATACACTTTCTTTAAATTCAATGATATCGTCCTGTGCTAATGTATTGTAAAAGAACAAAAACATGTCTTCGTCTTTATCTAGGTACACCAGTGTTTCCAAACCTTTTCTGAAGTACAGAGCACTCTTATAAACATTTTTTTACAAAACATTTAATTACATTCATAAATAAAATAGGTTTTTATTACAGTGATATAATTACAATTTTGAACATTGTCTTATTACAATATTGAAACATAAACAAAATGTTAAACTAAAAGTGATCGGATTTTGTGTGTGCATTATTTTACGGAATACTTTCGAAATGCTTTCAGAAAACCAGTGTTTCCCGAAACACTGTTACTACACTTATATTAGAATCTTAAGTGGACCATTTGTATAATAATTAATAAACAAAATCCCTTCAACTTCTCCTAACAAATATACATAACGTAATTAATGTTGCTTAATAAGCGGCGTATCAACAAAAAATATTTTGATAACCTAATTTTAAATAAAGGCTTTCATCGAGTTCGACCAATTTTAATATTACATTTCTCTAAATTACCTTTGGGATGCATAAGTGCGTTCAGTAGTATTTTCAATACTATTATAAATAATTTTGGACGTTTTTTTTTTTAATTTTCATAGAATAGCTATAATTTTAAGATTTTTTTTTGATATAAAATCGATTATTATGATTCGCTTAATTTAAAGCGGCTATGCAAATCGGAATCCGTGGCAAGTATAGGTTTCGCAAGAGAATTAAAATTTTAAATTTAAATTATTCCTTTTCAATAAAATACAATAGCATATATTTGTAATATAATATTAAGCATCGCCAACGCAAACAATAAAATTCTATAAATTAATAAATATAATAACTACACAAAAGCCACATTACGGACAAACAATACATAGAATATAAGTTCGTTATAATGGTACTCTTTTGTGCAAAGCTTAAAATTACAAATAAAGTCGATCAATAAAAAATGCTTTCAATGAAATCAATAACCAGGTAATATTATTAAGAATGTCATACCGAAGAAAGCAGACTCAAAACGAATACTGAGAAAATTAAATATATCGTAGAAAAAAAAACGGTTCGTGATGAGATGGTCTGAAAATTTCTTGTAGAAATCGTGTAAACGAAAGTTATAACCCTTAACGCGTGCTGGAGGTATGTTAATGGCAAGGAAAGCGTATATTTATCTCTAAAAGTGTCAATAAAAGGTGTAACGACCTACCAACAGAGAGTCGGTGTTGTAAATAATTAACTTTGTTAGATTGTAAATATGTGGAAATGTTTGTTAGGAACGGGGTTAACCCGATCAAATATTTACGAAGGAACGGTTGTCCACATTTTTGGATCTAACGATTGGAAAAGCGTATAGGCCTTAATTAACCTTCCAATGTTAACATTTAAAGAAGGAGCTTAATATTTATGGCCCCTCGAAATGGAGATATCTGAGATTCAGGTTTATCTTGGCTTTATGTTAATTAATACCTTGAATAATTAGCAAACGTATTATCTTACAGAAACCTTCGACCTTTATCTACTTGCCATTCTCGAAGCATTTTGATTATTTTGGGTGTCGGAATTATTTAGGTGTGTGAATGTTGTTGTTTTATTTTTGATGTTATTTTTTATATAGAAACGATTCGAATTTAACGAGCACGAAACGAGGCCTTAAAACATTTTTGTGTTTATCGTAAAATGTATTATGTGATCGGAGATTTTCCTCTCGCTTTTTTTTTCTCGTTGAGATATGAATATTTTATGTAACTTTTTACGCTACTACTAAATCAATCTGTTACATAAATTTAACTCAATTTACATATCATCCGCGTTGTTGAAACTGAGAGGGCGAAAAAATTTAGTTGTGTAAAAAAAACCATAACTCATCACTTTTTTTGCGGCGATTTAGAAAAAAATTATTAACATTTGATAGGGGAAACTGATGTTTGGACTCTTGAAAACTTTGGATTTCAAATGGTGAAAATTTTTATAATAAATAAATACAGGTTTCTTTGTATTTGTGTTATCTACAACATATTTTTGAATAAGTCGCTTAAAAATTAAAATTAATTTATAGCAAAACATTATGAAATATTAATTAATATAAATTTTTATAATCTTAGTGTTAAATCAGAGTATGTAGATTCATGGAGAGAAGAAAATGGTAATTGTCACTACGTAACATGGGAATTATTATTATGTAGCATGGTAATCAAGTCTATTGTTAAAGAAATAAAACATATTACTATGTAGCATGAAACCTATTATCATCCTACTTAGTAATTTTACGATTTTATATAGTAGCTAAGGGCATAGTGAATATTACTTTGTAGTATAGGAATCAGAGCCATGTGAGAATGGTGTTGAGTCCTCTTCTGTATAGCAATCATCCCCATGTTAATATAAGTGATGCTGTGGTTGGCACAGCGGGTGTATGAGTTCCCAGTGAACACAACAATGTAATAGTGATATGCTCCAAAAGAACATATAACGCAAAAAATGTAATATAAATATGTTAAAAACTGTGACATAAATTTAATGTCAAATTAGTTATGACAATGTGATATTACCGCTACATAAATATGACATAAATATCACATCAGTGATCTATATATTATGTTATATTTACATAATACAAAAGACAAAATATATATATGCATTATTAGTAACATAAAAGTCCTATATGACATTTACATAAAAAATGATGTTCCCTAGAAGTCCACCATTATATTACCTCAATGTAAAATTTTGATATATTAATGACTTTTATGTTACGTACATATGACGTTCTAACTATATAGCAGCTATATCGCCCATTTAACATGTATCTTACATTTACGTTTACCATGTTATGCCTCAATGTTACGTAAATGAGAGTGTATTTTTTTCTAAATTCTTGCTCTAATTAACTTCTTAACTTGCTAATGATTTTTCGTTCGGTGATGTAAAACTACTCTTAGGGGATAGCTGAAAGTTGTCTGAAACTTATTATTAAGTATTACTCATTTTTTTGTAGTTAAAAAATAAATTTAAAAATTGATACTTTTAAATCAAATCGATACACGCGAATACTGCATCGGTAAAAACTGTATTTTAAAAAAATTATAAATATGTAATTAAAGAAATTTTGAAAATTTTTATTGTAGGTGGAATTATAAACAAATTTTACGTAATTTGTATTTTTCAGATAAAACTTATATTTTGTTCGAATGATTACAATAAAAATCCGTACTTTAAATTTAAAAAATAAAATAACTAATAGTATTTTTGAAATCCTGTAGATTACATTCTACAACTTGGGCATTTAGAAAAATATTATTTAAGTGTTAATAATTTTGAAAAATAAGAAATTCGTACGAATTTATTGTGTTAATTACCTTACACTAATCGCAGAGTAGCTAAAATTACATATGGTGTTATTTTTATACGATTTTATATATTGTTGTGAAAGGACGAAATATCGTATACGTTTGCCATTTGGCCAATTTTTGTTTCTTAATATCCTTAAATAATGAGTATTTAAAATTAAATTTAAAATGTTTCTGTGTACCTCTATTATCTGTTTTTCTTCTAGCAAGTATAAATATTTTCAGAAATATGAATTTGTATCTATTGTGAAACAGACGAGTGTTGCACAAACGTAATGGTCTGCTATTGGAACGTTCCAGGAAGTGATTTGGTTCTTTACTCAAGCGACACACCGCTTCGTGAAAAGACTACAAAATCTTAGCAACTGAAATACCATCGCATCACTCATCCGCTTTCCTGAATTTGAAAACGTAGAAACATAAGGCAAGATTCTTTTCTTTTTGTTCCATCCGTTACTGCCTTTTTAATCCGAACTGGCGATTTTAATTTGGTTGACAACTACTTTAATGAGTTCTGTACGAAATTACACGAAAAAAGAATGCTTGACGGAAAATTTCAAATTGCGTCAAGATTTTCGGATTTTAATTATAACTTAGTTTTTTGTTTTTAGTTTTAATAAAGAAACAGTAGACCGATATGTACTTAATACCTTTTAAGGAACTCGTGAGATACTGCAAGTTGTCTTGTGTAATATTAAAACTCTGAAATACAATGTCGAATACATTAATTCACGTAAAGCTAATTGTTTCATGAGTAGATAAGTAATTTTTTAGATGAAAACATCAAATTATTTTTGTCAAATATGAAATATGTAGTATTCATTGCACGTACAGGTACAGGTAGATATATGATTGGGTTTCAAAAGAAAAAACAGTAACTACTTAAAAATTTCTTTGCCTTTCTTGTTACAAAAACTATTAAAGTGCAAACTATGATAAATAACATTACCCAACTTAAACATTTAAACTAGAGTAAACAATAACACAATAAAATATTAACAAACTTTTAAGCACTGTTATTATTTTGTAGACACTTTATATACACATACTTACAGAAATTAACTATAAAATATTTTACTAAGAAAAAATAAGATTTTGATAAAAATACTTACGTATTATTAGTTAAAAAGGCATTGATTTTCAAGCTAAAAAAATGCTAAAGATTTATACCCCATGCCACATTTTTACTGACGATATTTTCTTGCTCATTGCTCCACGATCGTTTCTAATTTTATTAGCATTATTTATTACCCTCTCTTGTAATTGTTGTAGCTTATTTATGGGTACGCTATAAACTTTTTGCTCCTTGATCCTGAGAAATAAAAGTGTAGAGAGTGAGGTTGTGAATATTTGTAGTACGCATTGTATTTCGGATAAAATAAATTTTGCCTGTTTTTATGTATGACACTTTAAGTCAACAAAAAACTTAGGCACCAACGTATCACCAATCTTTTTTTTATAGTTTATTAATAATTTAAATTTTTATGATCAGTGCAAAGCCGGTTTCTTCAAAACATTATTTATAGCGCATTGATTTGATAAAATGTACCATTTCCTATTAAAATTTTTGAAGCTATTCCTCTTTTGGCTCATTGGGAGTAAAATTTTAGTAGGCAATAGAAGTAGCGCACTTAGTTAACGAGAATAATGCGTTAAAACTAAAATATTTATATTATTTACAAGCTGTCCTGCTACAACTTCGGTGGGGTATTTTTAAACGTCAAGATTCAATATATCGTTTTAACAGCTATCAATAAAATATAATGGTTTATGATTTTCTTAAATTTTACTAATTTAAAATCGGTTCAGCTGTTTTCGTCCGTATATCTCGATATACGGACGAACAAACAAACCGACAGACAAATATTTTAAAAACGCGTGTTTGGGCTTAAATAACAATCAAATAACCGTATGAGCTCAAGAAGAATTCTAATTTTGAAATCACACACAGACACTTTAATTGAATTTATATGTATGGATGTATTAGATTTATTAAAATTTCGTAAATATATAAGGTTTATTGAATATGTATAAATACAAAACAAATATTTTTCAAACCACAAACTTTCTACATCGAAAACACAAAAATTAGGAATGAATTGGTATGTACAACAAGCTGTGCTACAATGATTAATGCTTTATCCAAATGGTTTACAAATATTATTTCAAAAAAAAAATATATTAATAATTATATGCTGCATATGTATAACTTTTTCAAATAATAAAATAAAACCTGATAGATATATGTTTCAACTGTTTTCAGTAAAAAAAAATTATCTTATGATTTATCAGCTAATCACTAAGCATTTGATAATAAACGTATCTCATTTCCGTTTTATTCAAATTATTTTTTTGTTAAAAAATTTTTTAGGCAATTTTATTAACTCCGAGAAAGTTTTGAATTTGGCGCTATAGCTTTTAGTATATTTTATTGATTGAATGTGATTGAATTTGTAGAAAGCTGTCCAATTGCAAACTCTTGAATGTATCTACAGGGCTTTGTGCTTTGCGCCTTGTTGTTTTGATTTTTTTGCGTATATCCTTGTACTTAAATTAACTGATTGTCACATTTTCTATAAAATCAGTAAGTGATCTAAAATACGTTCCCTAAAATTATTAACATGATATTGACCATTCCAATTCGAGACGGCACTGGTAACTCTTGTTCAACACATCTCATTCAGTACTACCAACATAAAAATTAATTAATATGGCGCCTAGGGTGGCGCAAAAAACTAACTATTTTTTTTTTTAGTTTCGAGTGAAAAAATGTTAATTTTTGATGTTTTAAGAGCTACCTCCAAAAGACAGTTTAAAAAAAATTTTTAATAGGTCGCTCAAAATTTTTTAAAATTTCAAAAACCGTCAAAAATTGAAATTTTTTTATTAATTTTTTTCTCGTTACAGTATAATTTTATAGACAAACAAAAAATAAGTTTCTGACAGTTTCAATTTAAAATTTGAGTTTTAAAAGGTTGCTCAGATTTTTTTTTATTTATTAGTATATCACTTTTGGATTATATCCCAAATACTAATAAAGCAAATTTAATATGCACTTTTTAATAAAATTATGTTTTTTTGTCATTTGTTTCATTTTTAGTTCATCTCGTGGTGAATTTTTGTTGATTATTTTACTAAATAATAGAAAAAAAATGTATAAAATTTTAATTTGAATATTAAAATGTTGCTCGAAAAAATCCAAAGTGATAAATAAATAAAAAAATATTCTAAAATTTTAAATTGAAACTTTCAGAAACTTATTTTTTGTTAGTCTATAAAATTACACTGTAACGAAAAAAAAAATTTTAAAAAAATTCGATTTTCGACGGATTTTGAAATTTTAAAAAATTTTGAGCGACATCTTAAAAATTTTTTTTTGAGCTGTCCTTTGGAGGTAGCTCTTAAAACATCAAAAACTAACATTTTTTCACTCGAGACTCAAAAAAAAAATAGTCGGTTTTTTTGAGCCACCGTAATGGCGCCGAATTCAGAATGTTTTAAATCATACCCTATACATGTGTACTTAAACCTATAAACAAACTTAGAACAACTATAGTCTTTTATTATAGTTTTTTACCACATTTTATAACTGAAAAAAAATTCAGGCGTTTTATATCACGAAACAAGTCGAAGTTTCAGCTTCTACTTTCATACATAAATAATACCTCGAAGCTATCGAATTGATTTTAAGCTATCGCAATGGCTTGTTGTAATATTTAAACAAGAACTTCTGACCACTGAGAAAGTAAAGTGCACTTAACTTGACACTGACAGCATAGTACATGGATTCGAGTATTTGATAGTCTTGAGACTTTGATACGAATCCAATATTTGTCCGGGATTTGGAATGTGGGGAAATTTCCTTTAAAGTTTCCTTCCACACTAAAGCCGTGTTTTAAGATGGGTTTACAAAGTTTTCTCGCATTAAACCCAGTGTCTACTCCTTAGTTGAAGCCAATGAAAGGGGATGTTCTTCACTTTATTAAATTGATGGACCATAACTTCGCTGTTGTATTTTTTTCTAGGGTTTCCAATTCCTTTCGGAAGCATTTCGAGGATATAAAAAACAATTTTTGTGTTTCCGAGTTAAAAATTGGAATTGAAAACTTTTCGGTAGCGCCAAAAGTTAAAAGCCAGCTGTTCCTCACAGGATTACTTTTGGAAAGCCTTTATTCTTGTACCAATTTCTATAAACGTCTATGATATAGCAAAGATTGTTGCAAATGCCATTTTATAAGGGTTGTAAGTTAGAATTTGAGACAGGAAAAAGGTTAATAATTTTTGCGGGACGTAGGTAGAAGTTAGTATCTCCGAAACCCATGTGTGTGATATAAAACTTTAGTTTGCTAATAACAAAATATTTTCGAACCCTTTTTGCTTTTATAGTGGCCTTATATATCATTGCTAAATCCTCGGGTATTTCAAACGTCGTTCTGGACGAACACTAATTTTTGTTCAGAACTTTCCAAATCATAGTAGACATTTTAAAATTTGCGAAATAAATCGTTAGGTTTTTTCCCTTTTTTTTCCGATCCTCCATCCGCACACCGTTTACTCTTGTAAATGTATTTAAGTAATTAATTTCATTAATTAGGAGTAGTTTTTCTAGTTTTGTGAGCAGATGGCAGAGCGTTAAGTTTTAAAGCTTTACCAAAAACTTACATTTAAGTCGCGCACGTAAGTTAACACCTTGTTAAAATAATGAGTTTCACAAATGGCTTGCAATTTATACCACCAACAATTCCTTTTCTTGATTATATTTCTTACAAAGTTTCGTATGCAATTGTTATGCTTAAAAGTTTTTGCAGGAACGAAGTTTCGTCCCTTTTCTTGCGCTTTGTGCGGAGTGACAAAATGTTAAATTAAAATTGTATCCCATTTTTTGATTCAACGTCAGACATTGCACCTTTGTTATTAGTAATCTGACAAAGGCAAACGCATTTACGAAATTATTTAATTTATTTTCGTGTTTTTGCTGATTTAATTGTAAAATAAAAAAAATAACGAGCCATCGTTTACAAAAAGAAATACATATTCAAATTAATTTAAACAGCAAAAACAGTATTTCCATAAATTTCACAAAGAACTTCACATCGAGAAGATATTTGAAATTAAAATTTTTTTTAATTAAAATAAAATTTTGTGATAAAAGTCAACCCTTAACCATTTCTGACAAGAAATGAATAAGTTTTCAGGTATATTAAACTGATTAAAATTCGGAGAGTCGGGCTACAGATAAAAAATAAAATTCTAAGAAAGAAAAAAAATTATAAATCCCGAGAGCTTTCCTTAAGGATTATAAAATTGCCTGTCGGAGCTTGAAATTATATTTCTCGATGACCCAGATAGGAAAGCGAAGAAAATAAACCAAGCAAGGTGTATTTCCTAACGCTAAAATACTCTCATTGTAAAACTAACAATGAACTACACAACCAGTCCAAGTCAAAACCTTAACTTTGTGCAGTGGCAGCTCGTCAAACGAGAATATGTTTCTTTTTTTAAAAGTAAAGCTGCAATATCGAATTGCTTGCTCCATTTTTACCACACGGAAAAAAATTCTACTAGAGCTTATACTAATTCTGTATCACTGTCAATTGCAAATGAAATAATACTAGGTTAGCATCACTAGTGATACCAATTCCGTATCTAATGTATTTCATATGGACATTTAATATACTGCATGCAATATGGGCTAGTATACGTCAATAGAGTACAGTAAAACCTGTTTTTGTGCGGTGGATAGGGACCGCATAAAATAAATCGTACAAAAAAAAATTCAGAAATTTTATTAATACTTACATATAATAAACAACTTTGTACGATATACCACCTAAAATTTTTTTTATGCGGTGGATAGGGACCGCATAAAAAAAGTCGCACTTAGAAAATACATCAATTATTTACGAAATAGATGAAAAAATGCTTTCAATTAAATTAAATAATTAAATTAGACCTGGAAAAATTGTAAAAACATTTAATTCTTCATTGTACATATACATGGAGAAGTTTTCAAATTGTAAGTACATTAAATAGTTCGCTGCTACTCGTCGTAATCTAAAACGCGCATATTCTTGGGATAAATTGGTCCAAAATCGCTTTCGTCGCTTGAAGATAGGATTTCAATTGTTTTTTTTTCGTACCATAAAGTCAGTACCAAAGCCGCTGAGAGTCATATACCCCATAAAAATAAATCGCACAAAAAAAATTGCACAAAAATAAAATCGCACAAAACAGAGCGCACAAAAACAGGTTTTACTGTATAGAGATCAGTGTTTCCCAACCTTCTTTTTAACATGCGCTACCTAAGTCTTTCTACAATTTTGATGCCCCCCTACGTAACATATAAATATTTTATTATATTTAAAAATTGAATTATGCCATAAATGAAGCCTAATTACAACTTGTTCAAGACACAAAAACTTAGGTATTAGTAAAAAATTACTAAGAAATTATTAATACAAAACCAATAAGTAAATTGTCAAAATATATAATAGAAAATTAAAAATCAAGTACGTTTAGAAAATAACTCTCTAATATCATGATATTGCCCCTCATAACATTTAAATGGCCCACGTTGTGAAACACTGACATAGTTCAACACAGCTATAACCTACAAAAGTCATTTTTGTTTGTGATTATTTAATATAACTAACCATTCGAAAGGTTTTTTGGTTATATCTTTGTTATTTATGAACCAATTTCGACTATTCTTGAACTAAAAAAAAAATAGAATCGACCAAAGGCATACTAAACGCGTAGCTTTTCTGCTCTACGTCCACTGAAAATGCGCGCGTCCGAACAAAATCCGCGGATCAGATTTTGCTAGTTATTTAATATAAAAAATCAAAAAAAATTTAATGGTGATTTATTTAGTTTTTTTAAAAACGTTATTTTTTTCTTTAAATGTTTGTAAAAATAGAAGTCGAAAAATTAATCTACCAAACTATAATAATTTATCAATTTTAACTTTTGGTTAATAAATTACACGTTGTCATGATTACGTAACCAAGTACTTTAATAATTTTAGAGCTAACTTCACTACAGCTGTTTACATTCTACGCTTTTTGCGCATGTGTGAAAACTGATACGGAATTGGTATCACTGCAGTACTAATCTGAAACAAAATTGTGATACTAGTTTTGTTGAGAGTGGCGTGGCGCAAAGGTTGAGTTTGTGGACCGATGCGCTAAGCGACCTGGGTTCAATCCCACGCTAAAATCATCTTAAAATTATACGCTTCCCTCCCCTTGCAAGGCATTGGGCAACCAGCAAGGGTAAAACTCCCCCAGGAAAATTTCCCCAATAACACCCCTTGTGTCTTTGAAATACTATGACATACACAACAAAAGGCACAAGCGGGGAAATAGCCTACGCCCGGATTCGGGTACCGCACTTTAAGAAGAAGAAGTTTTGTCTCAGTTATGATACTACTCTGACGTCGCGATTTTTTCCATGCACGTAAATATAACACAGGTCTACAAAAAAAAAAAATTGGTGCTGACATAATTTCGTTATAACTTTAATCTCTACTCCCTTAGAAAACAAAAAATTGTATGTAAACGTCAAATCTACGTACAGTTTCAGAACTACCCTCACTTAAATATTTTTTCTTAAAGTTACTGTTTTATATACATTAGAGTGGTCGTTAAAAATTAAATTTCTTCTGACGCCCCAAAAATACCTTCCTTTTAATGAAAAAATACGGGGGAATTTTTTTTAAATTTTTTTAACAATAATAATAATATCTCTATAAATATTAATTTTATGAAAAAAATGGAAAAAGGGAAAAAGGGAAAAAATTTGTAGAGAATTGAATTTCCTACAAAATACTTCTATAACTTTTTTTAAAATCCGTATACTTTAAGAGATACTTACAAAAAACTACATTTATTTATCAAAAAATGAACATATTTTGTCTTAAGGCACGTGTTATTTTTGTTAAAATTTTTTTTTTTAAATTCCTCCCGTATTTTTTTATTAAAAAAAAGGTTTTTTTGGGGTTCTCTTTTAATCAGCTGTTTCTTGTATCCAGTATTGGGTGTAAGCGTTCCCTTTATCTTTCCAATTTTCTCTATCTATAGCTTGTCTTTCCCATAATTTTCCCGTCCATTTTCTTAGGTCATCTTCCCATCTCATTCTCGGTCTTCCTGTATACCTTTTTCCTGTAATTTGGGGCGTCAGAAGAAATGTAATTTTTAACGACCACCCTAATGCATATAAAACAATAACGTTAAGGAAAAATATTTAAGTGAGGGTAGTTCTGAAACTGTACGTAGTTTTGATGTTTACATGCAATTTTTTGTTTTCTAAGGGAGTACGGATTAAAGTATAACGAAACTATGTCAGCACTAATTTTTTTTGTATGCCTGTGTAATTATAAAAAAGATTGAAAAAATGAAAAAATATGTAGGATAAATCAAAAAACGAATGCCCACTGTTAGTGATTGTCCACTTTAAGAAAAAAACGTCTTAAAGGATGTCAATGGACAACCATCCTCTGGTTTTTGTCCTAATGCAATCATTAAATATTTCAGTCCTAAGCTGATATTGCAGCAAATATAAATAAAAATTTTAATTTTAATATTTTTCAAGTAAGTAATATATGTAGCATATTTATCAAATTACAGCTTTCAAGTATGCGTTGCAAACGTTTCAAAAACATAAATCATATACATTTCCTTACTGACGTAACCTACTTTTTGGAATAATTTAATAACAGGTATTTCGATTTGTGTAACATGTAAGTATTTGAATCCATTCGTACCACTCACGAGCCACCACTGAATTTGAAAAGCACGTTTTATATTTTTTCCTTTTCCCTTTCCGCTCTTCAAAGTTTACTCCGCGAAATTACGAGAACCATAAAACATCAAAAATTCTCGTTCGGATGTTGTTTAATTGTTTCGGAGAAGATTAAATAAAAGAAGAAGTCTTGCCGAGGTACTTTTTCCGTTTCATTTCCGCTGCTATTGCCAAGAACTTCGCGAATCAAACAAAAAAAATCCGGTGCAACGACCAAAATTGTTGCAATTTATGGAGAAACTTTGGTTCATTATATTTTTGGATGCACGTCTTTAGAGTTGGGAACTTTGCAAACTTTTAACGCAAAGTTATTAAAAATGTAACGTACGTTCGAGTAAATTTTTAGGACGGATTTATACGTAAAATAAAAACTCGATTGGCCAGAACGTTGGTCGTTTTCCCTTTTTTTTTATTTTACCGATAAGCTGTGGAAACTTTGTGGAACTTAATTTTTGTTAAGTTGCTTAAGGCTTAGCTAAATTAAAAGGTAAATAATTTTAATGAAATTTAAACAAACTTGAAATTAATTTCGGTGCCTACTGTGAAATGTTTTGCGTGTAAATAAGAAGAATTGCTGGTGTTTATGTTGAAAGTTTCCTTCATAAAGAGTACTTTGCTATTTAAAAATGCAGATGCAACAAAATAAATATTTGGTTCGTTTGCGTATAGTTTTATTTATTTAATGACTTTTTCTGAAACAAGAAATTATTTAACAATTAATTTTTTTTGTGTGAGACATATAGATACTATTTTAGAAACAATTAGCTACTACGTAAATAAGTTGAACTTTTTTTTTAATGAATACAGGACCGGCCCAAGCAAACATGCAAATCATACGGGCACCGCTATGAAGGGGGCACGGCCACAAGGTTAGGACTTTTCTTAATAGTAGCTATTAAATAAATTATATACTGCCATTTTTTTCATAAGCTTTAAAAAAACCATATACGCTCGGATCAATGGCATTTCCAGAAAGACGGCTAGCGGATTAAGTCTCCAAATCTGTAATTTAGTAATTCTTGTAAAAACAGCTTGTGCAAATCATATTTTTTACGACCCTTAAAAATTAATTTTTCTACATTGCAATTTTATTAAATTTCAGTAGATTTTGATTAATCATTTTTAATTATTAATACCACTCCCGTAGTAAACAAGAAACTACGCGCCAGGAACAGGGGGTCAAGAATGAACACTTACCGATCAATTTATTTTCTGTCATCTGGTGTTTCAAAGAGCATACTATTTTTAAATATTTTTAAAAATACAGAAATCCTTTATAATTATGAAATATTATTATCAGATGGCAATGCTATCGACCAACATACGCAGCTCCTGATTGGACATTTATGTTTTTAGACATTTGGTGGTAGTCTGTTGTCAACATAGTCTCCATTACATAATTTTGAATTGCACGTGGTTTTTTTAATATGAGTTGGGAAAAATTGTTGTATTAAAATTTAAGGCACAGGCCTTCCGATTCTTGCCGGATTTTATGATTTATTTGACTTTAATACTCATTTAAAACCAATTATTTAAAATGTGGTTGTTGCCGCCTCTTTGTTTTGCATAAGGCTACCAAATTAAAGATAGTAGACCAGCAAACAATATTTAAAAAAGTAAATAACACTATTAGCATGTAAGTATATATAATATACCTATATACAATGCTATTAGTTAGTCACTAGCGCCACCGTGAGTCAAGGAGCAAACTATTCCATTAAAATGTGGTCGTTTTCTTACATAGAAACTACATAGGAGTGTCAATTCTTTATATCTCTGTTTCCTGCGACGCGCCTTCCCGTCAGCGTTATTTAAACACGCTACTGCTAGATGACCGCTGGATATAAGTCACCACTTTTATCTACAACGGCTTTATATAAAACGGTTACCTCATATGTGCGATTAATTCATCTACCAGGTGTGCAACCTTAAAACGGCCGTTTTCTAATAAATGGCAGTACGCGCGCATTAGGCATTAGCCAACCTTGCCTGCCATTTTTTCTTATTGCTTTGATCTTTGCCATTAGTAAACAAAAGACAATGTCAGCAATTTCGGACAATAACGTGTCCTTTGATCACGATAAACATGTCGAATTTTGTGCCAGATAAAGAGCATTTGCGGGGAGCACTGCTATTCCTCTTCAATTGGAAGAAATCCGCCGCCGAAGCGCATAGAATTCTTGTGGAGGTCTATGGCGACAGTGCTCTTAGTGAAACTCGGTGCAGAGCGTGGTTTCGGCAATTCAGAGACGGAATTTTTAACGTCACCGACAAGAAGCGCGAAAATCGACCAAAAGTTTTTGAGGACACCGAATTGCAAGATTTATTGGACGAAGACGATACCCAATCGCAGAAACAACTTGCCGCGAAGTTGAATGTTAGCCACCAAGCAATTTCAAAACGTCATTTTGCTATGGGAAAGATCCAAAAGATCGGGAAGTGGGTGCCACATCAATTGAGCGATCGACAGATGGAACGACGCCAGACCGCGCGCGAAATCTTGCTTGATCGGCACACCAGAAAATCATTTTTGCATCGAATCGTCACTGGCGATGAAAAATGGATCTATTTGAAAACCCTAAGCGCAAAAAATTGTGGGTGGACCCCGGAGAACCCTCAACATCGTCTGCTAGGCCAAATCGATTCGGGAAAAAGACAATGCTGTGTGTTTGGTGGGACCAGAAGGGGGTGGTTTACTACGAACTGTTGAAACCTGGTGAAACGATCAATACTCAACGCTACCAACAACAAATCATCGAATTGGATCGTGAATTGTGCAAAAAAAGACCCGAACACGCGGATCGGCATGAGGGTATCATTTTCCAGCACGACAACGCACCATCACACACAGCAAGATTGGTCCGGGATACATTGGATGCACTTGGCTGGGAGTTGCTACCCCACCCGCCCTACTCTCCTGATCTGGCCCCTTCAGATTACCATTTGTTTGCGTCGATGGGACACGCACTTGCTGAGCAGCACTTCAATTCTTATGAAGATGTTAAAAAATGGCTCGATGGGTGGTTCTTATCCAAAGGGGATGAATTCTTTTGGGGTGGAATCCACAATCTTCCTCGAAGATGGGAAAAATGTATAGCCAGCGACGGCAATTACTTTGAATAAAATATTTTTCACTTTTCTGCGTTAATTATTGTGTTTTGCTAAATAAAAAAACAGCCGTTTTAAGGTTGCACACCTGGTATACGTGTATCTACTTTTCTTTGGAATTCCTTCTTCATTATAAGTGTTTTTGGTTTGATTTCTGCCGGTCAATCTGAAAAGTATTACACAATAAATATAATAAACTACCAAAAAGTTTAATAATGAACAAACTTTTGATATGTTGTAATATTTCCAACTGAGTTGCGGGATAGGTTGTGTGGTAAAACTATCGAGTATTTTTTTGTAATATTTTAAAACAAATAAAGTCAAAATTTTTGTAAAATTACAATTTATTATTGCAAAATCGGCTTGCAAAAAAATCACATTAAAAATTTTGAACAGTCGATTTTTAAAGAATGGGAGAACATTAGCTCTGAATATATTCAAAAAAATTTTTAATTTGAGTTACAACTAGACTTATGCCCCGTAGCACACGGAACGTTTTTACCTGCGTAGACACTTACTTGTCGGATTATTTTTAACCGATTTTCGTTATACTTTTTTTAATCTTTAAGATTTTTCTATCACACGATACATTTTGCTTAACTAAAACATTTTAAAAATGTATCGCAAGATGTCTCTTCTACGTACTATGATTCAAATATATTCAACTACGTCTTATATTTTATTTCTATAACAAGAGTGACCACGTGCATTTAGAAAATAGTAAGATGAATTCTATTAATCTAACTGAACTAGCAGGAATTGCAAAAAGGAAGAGATTAACAACATCGATTCTTTTATTAGCACAATTAAAACAAAGAAAAATGGAAGAAAAAAATAAACAAATTTAGACAAAAAAATGGTTAAAACGTAGAAGTGTGTCAGGCCATGGTACTCTTCAGATGTTGAATAATGAATTAAGGTATGTGCTTTAAGACCAAGAGAAGTGTAATTTATTTTATAAAAAAACTGATAATAAATAACATAACTTTTTGCATTAATTTTGAACGAAATAAAAAGATTTTTAGTGTCATACTGTTAAAAAGTAATTTGAATCATTGTAATAAAAATTTATTGCTCTACCAAATTAACTAGTTGTTATAACAAAAATTAATTGAAATTTAATTAAAAAAATACTGACTGACTAATTTTGGTTTTATATCATGTATTAATTCAGAGCACCTTTAATGATTTTTGTAAATTTTATACCAATTATGTTTTTAAGTAACAGGCAATGAGCCTAATACATGTAGTAAGAAGAAGTGACAAATTTTATAAATTATATTAAAACAAATCCATTTTTTTTAGTGTTGTAGATCCACAATCAAACTATATTTAATGAGTTATTGAATATGATTACGCCTTCATTAAAAAAATAAGACAGAGTGATGAGAGAAGCAATATCAGCTCGCGATAGGTTAAGTGTGACTTTAAGATATCTAGCAATTGGAAACACATTTACGGATCTTTCATATGCTGTTAGAATTGAGCAATATACGTTGTCAAAAATAATACCTGAAACATTAAAATCGATAATTGATGTACTTGACTCTCAAGTACTTAGATGTCCATCAATTAGTAGTGATTGGAAAGTTATTTCCGACAGATTTAACACTTTGTGGCAGTTTCCTCATTGTATTGGAGCAATGGATGGCAAATATATTAATTTCAGAGCCTCGAGAAGTGATGAATCAAAATATCGGAATTACAAAGGAAAAGATAGCATAATTTCATTAGCACTAGTGGATGCCGATTATAAATTTATATTCATCGATGTTGGAAAAAATGGACGAATGCACGATTCTGCAGTATTTCAGATAATCCTTTATGGCATAAATTGTGTCAAAAGTCATTCCATTTACCACTCGCTCATCCCTTACCCGGTGGCCAGTTGGATATTCCATATGTCATTGTAGCTGACGATGTGTTTGCATTAAAGAAAATATAATAAAGTCATATGCTAGTCGTCAAATTACCAAAGAACATCAAATATTTAATTACCGTTTAAGTAGAGCTCGTAGAGTGGCTGAAAATGCATTTGAAATTTTTTCAAATCGATTTCGAGTTTTATTAGGAACGATGCCGTTATCTGTAGAAAAGGTAGAATTAATAACATACGCTTGCTGTGTGTTGCATAATTTCTTGATAGAGAGAAAACCATGCTCCAAGTGAACTAAATAGCTTTGGTAATGAAATACTTGCTGGTATACAACAGCGGCCGAGTAATCGTTCATCTGAAAATGCTCTGGCGATTAGAGATGATTTTTCTCGCTATTTTAATTCAGTTGGTGCTGTACCATGGCAAGCAAAATGTGCAGGACTTGAATAGATATTTAAGTAGTAAAACATGTAAAAAATATTAGTAATTAATTTGTGTATAGATGTAAATTATACGTAAATGTACTCATTTGAGAAAGTACAATTTTTAATAATTACAATTTATTAATTATCTTTACCAGAACTGAAACATCTTAGTCTCAATTAAATATGTTATTAGTTTATTATCTAATATTAATTTTATATAAAACTCGGTTAAGCAAACAGGGATTTCCAAAAATATTGTTATTAAACGAAATATATTAAAATAATTCAATTTTAAGGCACGTTTTTTCGTATTTTGATCTTTGAATTCAGTCTGTCTTATAATCGATGACGTCCTATTGGGATATAGAGCAGTAACACAATTGTTTAGAAAAATTAGGATGAGTTTTATAATTGAAGTAGTAAGGTAATTTCGCGGGTAGTTTATATTATTTTAACATATTTTATTAAAATTTTCTACAAATGGATTGTATTTACCTATTAGATATGAATAATAACAACAATAATTGTGTCTGGTTATTAACATATTTATTTGTTATTTAACATCTCTAATAGTAGTACATGACAAATTAATTTCAATCTTCTTTTAACCCTTCTCCAACTATTCAGGTCGCCTCTAGCATCGTGTCGTACTGTGTAGATTCGTTTTTATATTGTTTTAATATTTGGCTTATAAAAGCTCCGCACGCATCGGCCAAATCTGGATTAGTTCCTTTTTGACACGATCTTTCAGGATCCATAATAGTAACTGGCTGGCTATTTAATTCAATAATTGTTTCCAATAGATTAGAATATTCGTCATTCATTTTTCTTTTTTTGACTTTCCTTTCTCGCTTTGATTTTGAAATTTCCTAGTATTATTGAATAATTATTGACCATTTTAAAATATTTATCTTCAAAGTTGCATCACTTAGTTGGAATGGTTTTATTTCAGCAGGTGGTATTTGATCTTCTAAAGATGCGGATAGTATTTCAGAGTTTTGGTTCGAGTCCTCCAATTTTATAACATTAACAGCATCGTTAGGTGTTGTTATTGCCAAATCTTGCTTCTGTAAAACAATTAATAAACAAATAACATATTAGAACTCTCAAATCTGTTGTTTTATATCGATATTTTAATGTACCTTTGCTTCCATATAATTCAGTTGCGATGATTTACTTTTTCGGGCAATGAACTTCATTGAATTATAATACCATATTGTAGGTTTATAAATCTAAAAATAATTGGAAAAAATTATAAGCATGGTGTAATTTTGTACGATTCTGTTTAAAGAAAGTTATTTGTATTTTAATTAATATAGTATTTATATTTACATCGTCAACTCCAACACCACTTTTTATGGATTCCTTCACTTTTTTATTTCCTATATTAAAAGTATTTCGTAGAGTATTAATTTTAATTGCACATTCTTTTCGGTAACGTTCGGATGCACTTTCGAAATTGTTTCACAAATCCGCGTAATTGCACTACCGCGAAGATCTCGATTATGGTAATCTTTATTATTTACCGCATATAAACACGACTCTAATTGATATGCATTAATTAGAGCTGTAATTTGTGCTTTATCCCACAGATTTTTAGAAATTTTATTTATGTTCAAGACATCACTTTTTAAATTTTCTGAATTCATTTCTGCAGAACTTAAAAAAAGTGCCCAATAACTTCTGTGATGTTTTGTCTAGGATTGCTAAACACAGACTGAATAGTGCGAAAAGTATTAGCTAAAAGCAATAGTCAAATTATATATTTTTTTAATCTTTAGTAGATATATTTAAAGAAAAGTGTGTTTACATTTCGAACACAAAGCAAAAAGAATTTTAGAAAATACCCAAAGCATTGTTAACAGTCAAAGTATTTCCAGAATGTTATGTTCTTTTAAAAAAAGTATTTTAAGCTCCATTCATTATTTAAATAGCATACATTCACCGAACAATAGATTCCAAAATTGCCACAAATACTTTTTTTTAAACCCGGATTAAAGGTAATTTTAATAGACAGTCAAATATGTAGGTACCAAAAATAATTAGGGATTTAGAGACAATTGCCTATTATCTTTTTTTACTTCTAAGAAAATGTATTATACAGTGGAAACTCGGTTATCCGGACTAACTATTTTGCAGCACATTCGGATAATCTAAAATTCTGTTAATTGAAAATGAAAAAAGTAAAAAAATTATGAAAAATAAGCGAAGCTCAAAGGAAACGGTTTTAGAATTACTTGAATTTTTTTAAAGTAAATTGATCATTGTTAATCGAGGCGAAAAGCGGAGTGTGCACATTCGAGCTCAAAGTGGCACATTCCGATATCGGAAAATGAAGCGCGCCGCTCCGCGTCGCGCTTCATTTGCCTCCCTCGCTCGGAAATGTGCCACTTTTCGCTCGAATGCGCACATGTTCGTGTAATTGGATTCGACTATATTAATAACAAATCCTTCAAATCCAGATTTTCTATTCGTAAAAAGTTTTTGCTTAAAAGTGCATATACTTCTTCATAATTGAATTTGCCTACCTTATTCTTCTTTCTCACAAATAATATTAATTAAATAAAACTGAACTAAATGCACAACTTTTCGCCTTTCTTTTAATTAAAAATTACAGTAGGGTATTTTTACCAAAAACCTCATTTTTAATTTAGTATTTTTAAACTAGACTAGATAGAAGACTTCATCGTACATGAAAAAAAAATACTTTAACTTTTTCCGAATTTTGACTCTTATTTCCCAACCTTTTTTTTAACATACCCCACCCAAGTCGATTTAAAATTTTGATGCACCCCCTATGTAACATATAAATATATATTTTGTTAAAATTTAATTAATCCATAAATGAAGTCTAATTGCAATAGTGTATACAAAATGTGCCTTAAAACTAATTTGTTTTCTATTTTCAGAAAAAAAAAATTACCCAAAAATATTTGGAGACATTAATTTTGACATAAACCTTCAACAATCTGCAAAAGATAATATAAAAATCAACTAGTTAATTTTTAGTGGCCCACTTCAGAAAATTTGACTCATATACAATTTTAATTAATCAAAAATGCGAATTAGTAAGCATTCGAAAGTACACCTGAAAATATTTTTATCAAGCTCGCTACAATTAGACGTGCGGAAGATCACCATGATAACTTATCAAACGGAATAAAATATCTAACCTTTTTCAAACAAAAAATAGATGTAATTTAATCGACTTTTAATTTTTCGAATTGAAGAATGAAATAATACTATAGGCAAATCCGATAAATACGAGGATGTGCGCATTCGAGCGAAAAGTGGCACATTTCCAAGCGAGGGAGGCAAATGAAGCGCGACGCGGAGCGGCGCACTTCATTTTTCCGTGATCGAAATGTGCCACTTTAAGCTCGAATGTGCACACTCGGTTTTAAGCACGATTACAAAGCGTCCCGTTTTAACAGGAAGAAACTTGGTCAAATTGTTAGGTATATGTTTACAAAAAACGCAACAAATATTAATCACTAAATAAAACAGTCGTACATTATCTTAAAATGAACAAAGCAAAAAAACACTGTTTAGTGCAAAATACAAAATAAAATATGTAATAAGAAATACCGAGATTTAATTTTCGCAACGTGTCCGAACGCGGTTAACAATCCGGAAAATCGCGAATCCGTATAACTGAGGTCCGGATAATTGAGGTTTTACTGTAATTCATAAAACAGTTTTTTCAACATATTGTGCTTGCACAGTAGATAATTTAATTTTTTAAATATTTATTGTTGCTTAACGCTTAGTGTTAATTAAAGCATTGTATTTTATTACTTCAACGGTTATATGTAAAAAACATAAATAATATTTTTTAGATACTTGGCGTTTTTCATATTTATTCGTGAACCTATTATGAACGACTCTATATCTACGTTTTTAAAATCACGTGACGCTAAACTCGTTTTTCATTGGTCATCTGCTATTTCAAGAAACAAAATTCGTAGCCAAATTAGGACCTGTTCTATTTCTAAAAATCAGTAAACGACACGATGTAAGGGTGGATTTTAGTTACCCCCACTGCGCCAACAAAATAATTATCCGACAATTAAGTGTTTACGCAGGTAAAAACGTTCCGTGTACTAGGGGCATTAAACGTGTGAAAATGTAGCCCTGGTCTAGCGTACGTCCCAAAACCAATACCGAGAATCCGAAATAGCCGGAAGTGACCTTTCAGGCCGCTTTTGGGCAAACCGAAAGTTGGCTAAGATTGGTCTGAAAGTGGTTTTAGAGGGTTTTGTGGGTTGCCGATTTCATTTCCAGAATCCGTTTATTAATATCTATAAGCGTTTTCAAAAAAGTATGACATTGATGGCCAATTAATGACTCAACTGTGTCTCTCTCGAAAACGGTCAGAGATATCAATTAAAAATCTACAATATTATACAAAAAGTTCTTTTGTAAATGTACAATATACATACCGATATTTCAAATCTAAGTTAACTATAGTGAAAAAAAAATTATTTCTGTACCTGACTGCAAAACATTGTGAGATTTTGTTAACAATGTATAAACGCAGTCACTCTCATAAAGTAAAGAGACAATTAAACATGACCATTATTGCAAGTAAATATAATGATATGAAAACAGTATATTTCTGCTATTTGTACAGATCCCATTTTTTCATATTTTTAAACAAAAATTTGTTTTTAATTAGATACAATTCTATCGTATAATTCAGTTCAATTTTTCTTAGAAACCACATTTCGATCACACATAATGCTATAAAAGGTAAAATTAATAGTTAATTTATCAACAAAAATTAATTAAAGAATTTTATAAAAAAGGTTAATCGGTACCATATTAGAATTTATTTTGAATTTTTATGAGTATAATGTAACTCTTTTCCACCTTTTTCGTATTTGCTGTAGTTTATTCATTAAAATAAGTTTACACATTTTCTAGGACTTTTATAACCTTGAATATATAATGTATTTTTTGTTTATTAATTTTTTAAGTAATACGTTTTTTTTGTAGGTGGTTAACAATTAATTATGTTACTGATTGTTGATTAAGTTTTCTATAAAGTATCTATTTGGGGAAATGTGCCCTTTAAAGATAAACACACACGTTTTGTTTTGAAATGTCATTATCTCAAACTTATTTACATTAACACATGTAATACTGCCTCTTACCCACTTGACTCCTCTGCGTGATGTAATTTGCAAAGTTTTTGTTAAATTTAAATTAACTCTCCATTTGGTAGACCTGCCTACCCTTTTATTATAAATTTTAATTATACATCATATTTTACCAAGTGTACTTGTGAGTCTTGCGACACTATTAATGTAGTCGTAGATTACCATTGTTGTAGAAATACGAACAGTTTCGATAATAGATAGCCACAAACGCGATAAATAATGATACTGAAACGTTCTACAATGTAGTTTATGACAGGCATTATACACCGTGTCTCAGAACTAATAGACGCCATTGATACATCTCACAGAAAATAAAATTCTGAGACGAAAAGTCCTTTATTATTTTTTGATCAGACCCATAGATAATTAGTTATTAATAAAAATGGGTGGCCAATCAGGTGCGCGTTATACCAGCAAAAAGAAAGAAGGGGAAAGTGAGATGTGACTGCAAGAGTGAGATGAAGGCGGGACAGCAGCAGGCTCGCTCGCACGGCAGTCTACGGGAGTAAAGGAGCTTTAACAACGGGACGAAAAGTCCAAGCATTAAATCTTATGTGCTCGACTCTCCAGAAATTCCAGAAATTAATTTAATAATTAATTTTAGTGAAGAGGCAGCTGAGTGTTGAATCTCCGAATTAAAAAAAAATTCAGCACTCTTGCAGTCACCTCTCACTTTCCCCCTCATTCTTTTTGCTGCTATAACTCGCACCTGATTGGCCACCCATTTTTATTAATAACTAATTATCTATGGGTTTGATCAAAAAATGACAAAGGACTTTTCGTCTCAGAATTTTATTTTCTGTGAGACGTATCAATGGCGTCTATTAGTTCTGGGACACGGTGTATATATTTTTAATTTTTAATAAAATTATTTTAGTTACAATCAACACAATTTATTATTTAATTTTAAACTGTATCAGTACAACTGTCTCAATAATTTTACGTAGGTAGATTAGGATGTGTAAAAAAAAATTATCCGCTACGAAAATTAAATTTTCGAGCACCGCGCGCCGGTTGTAAAGTGGTTGATTTTCCCATGTGGTTTCTTTCCGGACGGGTGTGGAAAGTGCGTACTTTCGCTCTTTTCCCTTCTACTTTTCCCCTTCTGTATTCTTAAACACGGTCGTTCGTTTTGGTATATATTTCCCGTTTTTTTATATAATGCATAAATATGTATAAAAATATCTATTTTCCAATGCGCAACAAAATTTTTGTGGAACATCTATATATATCTCAATATATCTTAGCTAAATAGGAGCTCATAATATTCATATTTAACACTAGATTTACGGACTGAGCCAATTTGACTCATTTAAAATTTTATTGCTATATACCTACCTATAGCAAAAAAAGCGAGGATTATTTCTGTTTGCGGAAAATGTATTTCAAAAACAGAGTTTATATTTAAAAAATGTTTTCAATGAAGTTTTTAACAATAAATCGTTTATTTCAATTTAGTTGGAACTGTTTTTGCAAAAAACTTCAATTTTGTTGTACGAGTCAAATTGGCTCAGTCCGTAAATGTAGTGTTAAAGGCGCTTATTATATTTTTTGTAAAAAAAGTCGGGAATTTTTGAATATTTTTTTGATATATAAATTATCTAAAATATTGACTATATGGAGTTAATGAACTTGTTATTGAGAATATCTCCATAAATATGAATTTCATGAAGAAAATAAAAGACTTTTTATAGAGGATTGAATTTCCTACAAAATTGTTTTTATAACTTTTTCTCAAATCTGTATACTTTAAGAGATTCTTACAAAAAACTACAATTTTGGTCAAAAAATGAACTTAGATCGTCTTGAGGCACGTGTTATTCTTGTTCAAAAAATTTTAAAAAATTTTCCCTGTATTTTTTCATTAAAAGAAACGTTTTTTTGGAAAGTTGCAAGAAATTTAATTTTTAACGACCGCCCTAATGTATACACACCCTGTATAATATTATATACTACACAATGCCTGTAAACTAATAATGATGTTCTTATTTTGTGAAAACGCACGAAGTGCAATCTGTCGGTTGTTGCATTCTGTGAGTTTAGCAGTTGAACTGAAGATCCATTGCAAGTCCATGCTTGCTTCTGAATGTTTTAATTTTCTTACTATAATTCTAAATGTAATCAGAAAACGACTCTTGGATTGTAGATGAACTTTAATAATATTAATTTATCTGCAGTTGCGCAGCTTATTAAAACAAATAGCAAAATTATACATTTTTATTTATTTGCAGGAAAATACCCGCCACTGTATAAGCTATATAAAGACATTTCTATTAAGTGAGCTTAGAGAAGCTCGCCAACCCTGAGCTAAAACAGGAAAAGTATCTCTACTAATAACTACTAACAACATGTACCTAATAACTTTCAAAAACAATCATACTAAAAAAATACGACTCTATCTAACTATTAATAAAATTTTTAATATTCAATTAATTCTAGCCAACTTTCGATTAACTACAGTAAAGTTTTTTCCAAATCGTAAAAGAGGTCGTCAAATAAAATAAAAACAAATCATAACGTTCTACATTATAACAATATTGAATAATAGAACGAAGCCGTTTTAATATTGCAACGTCGATAAAAAGAGGATTTTGTTTGTACTGTCGTTTTGTTATTTGCAGAATCAATTTCCTGTTTTCCTCTTCGTCTAGGCCCGAGGAATACGGTTACGTCTAACAGAAACGGAGGTCATCCTACGGAAAGGAAATTTTCGTAATTGTGTCAGTGCTTGTTCATTTGCTTGTGCTTGCCCTTTCTGGGACAATTTTCTTTTACAATCTTCCTGCTCGTCTATGTCTATCACGTACGGTCCTTTCAGTCTGAACACATCCCTTTATAGATTACAATCGCTTGCTCCACTAAAAAAATAAAAATCGTCCCTTCGGTTTTTATTTCGCATTTAACGTCAATATTTCGAACATGCAACTTAATTTAATCATATTTCCGGTTATTTTTCGGCTAATTAAAACAAATAAGCTGTATTTCGTTAAAATCAAATAGGCCGCAGTTTGCTTAGCAAGTTGAAATGTTGATGCGGACAGAGCACTTAACAAAATTGGAAGAAATTCCGAAATTAAGTGATCCGAGAACGTTTTGTACTAAACAATTCTTCTTAAAAAGTATCAGAAATAGGAGAAAGGGTGTATTAGAGGAAGTAAACGTTATAAAGTTTGACAAATTTATTGGAAAACTTCTAGGCAATTTAATTTTCGGCGGAAATTGTTTTTACTTTCTTCGGATACATCTTAACTTTGAATGCAACCGAAATTGCCGAATAATTTCGCTTCAACACTTCGGCTGATTCAATTAAGTCCTTTTTGTAAAGGAAGGTGGTATTTTAATTGCGTGCTTTCTCTTTTTCTCTGTTTTAATTTGAAGGTATTTAAGAATGCTCGTGATATTATTCGTGCTATTTTTAATGACGGAAATGAAAACATGGGAAAATAATAGGGCCCTTCAAAAGATTTTTGCTTTAAATAGTAACATTATAACAAATATGTCTACAATTTTTGTAAAACAGTTTTCTAGTTTGGCTATTCTTTATTACTTTTTAACTTAACCTTCCGCATACTAGGTGACTAAATGTCACCTGCCATACTAGGTGGGGTTTGTCATACCCCGAAAATAAAATGAAATAATATCTACAAAATTGTATTTTATGACAGTTAAATGAAAAATAAAATCAATATTTGCTAAAGTAAATTTAAATTTATGATTTGAAAGAGCGAAAACAACAAAGTAGACAAATCTTTAAATACGAGGACGTGCGTATTCGAGCAAAAAGTGGCACATTTTCCCGAGATCGGAATGTGCCACTTTGAGCTCGAATGTGCACACTCGGCTTTCAGCACGATTCACTATAATTTACACCAATAAATTAGCTCTAAAAATTAATTATATAGTATTAAACGTTCCCTCTCACTTGCATTGACAAGATTATTGTATCTTTTCGCTCCCTTCTACTCATTGCTACGGTAAATACATTTTTCGAATATAAAATCGATATTTACTAAATTAAATTAATATTTTTGATTTGAAGGAGCGCACGGTAAATTATAGGGGAGTGTTCCCGGGTGTGAGATAGGCTCCATATATGAGACAGTCAATTATTTTTATTATGCAATGTCAATATGGCCGATCTGATTACTGTCAAGTACTTCTTTGGCCATTAGTCAGTTTTTGTACTAACATTGAAATGAATCGACGCATTGCTTATATCAACTGCAAACATCGTATGTAAAATTGCAGGTTAAAAACGTTTTTGATTTTTTTCAAAATTTTATTTTTTTCATGTAAATCAATTGAAACGGGAAATTGTAATGTATATCATTTAGTGTTTTTCTTATATTTTACGATCCAATATTGGATTAGGTCAATATGTGGTTGGAAAACAATTTTTTTTTTAAATTCTTAAAATGTCGTCATTGTCCGGGTGTGAGACACAGCATATTACCACCACCCAAGGGTTCCAACGCAAAAACATCATTAGTATAAAGTTGTTGCCGAACAAATTGAACTACTAATGTAATAAATAAGAGAATGTGCGCATTCGAGCGAAAAGTGGTACATTTACAAGCGAGGGAAGCAAATGAAGCGCGACGCGTAGCGGCGCGCTTCATTTTCCCGAGATCGGAATGTGCCACTTTGAGCTCGAATGTGCACACTCGGCTTTCAGCACGATTCGCTACAATTTAGCTCAATAAATTAGCTCTAAAAATTAATGATATAATATTAAACGTTTCCTCTCACTTGCATTGACAAGATTATTGTATCTTTTCGCTCCCTTCCACTCACTGCTATGGTAAATACATATTTCGAATATAAAATCGATATTTACTAAATTAAATTAATAGGGGTAAACAATACAGTTGTTGGCCAGTCGACAATGATTGGCCATATTTAAAAAAATATTTAATAATAAATCTATATTTCTTAAAATATATTTTCTAATAAATGATTCGTTTTTTTTGCTAATTTACTATATCTTATTTTAATTAGAAAATATTGGCCGATCACTGTAAATTCACTAGTCAATTACTATATTTATATGCCCAATAACTATTTTGTTTAATAAAAGGGCAAATCACTGTACTGTTTACCCCTATTTTTGATTTGAAGGAGCGCACGGTAAATTATACTAATGTAATAAATAAGAGGATGTGCGCATTCGAGCGAAAAGTGGCGCATTTCCGAGCGAGGAAGGCAAATGAAGCGAGACGCGGAGCGGCGCGCTTTATTTTCCCGAGATCGGAATGTGCCACTTTGAGCTCAAATGCGCACACTCGGTTTTAAGCACGATTACGTTTTAACGAGAAAAAACAAACGCGGTTGACAATCCGGATAATCGCGAATCCGTATAACTGAGGTCCGGATAATCGAGGTTTTACTGTACTAGTTTTTATACCAAAAAACAACTTGGACTATACCAGGTTGTTCAATAAGTTTTGTCGTTCGATAAGAGAGGGCGTTGCTACTAGCCCAATTTTTTTTTTTGTTTTGTTGGTACACTCTTCATATGAACGTATGTGAAGTTTCATTTCAATCTGTCAATTCATTCTTTGTTTACAAGCCATTTAGTGTCGCCGTGTTACAGTATTTTTTTACAATGGAAAAAATTGAATATCGTGCAGTGATAAAATTCTTATTTTTGGAAGGTGTAGCACCAAAAGAAATTCACGAACGAATGTTAAAAGTGTATAATGATTGTTCACCTACAATTAGAACAGTAGAAAATGGGTTGCTGAATTTAAACGTGGTCGTACAAGCCTTGAAGACGATCCACGTGAAGGACGTCCAAAAGCGCATCAATACCAGAAATCATAGCCAAAATTCAGGATATGGTTTTGGAAGGTCGTCGATTGACTGAAAGAAATTTAGTAGAGGCTCTACACATCTCATTAGGCAGTGTGAGCCATATTTTAAGTGAAATTTTGGGTTTTAGAAAGCTGTGTGCACAATGGGTGCCGCATTCGCTAACAATGGAACAAAAACACATTCGAATGCGACTTTCTCAGCAACATTTGGAGCGTTTTAAAAAGGATAAAGTGGATTTTGTGCGTCGATTCATCACTATGGATGAGACTTGGGTCTATCACCATGATCCTGAATCAAAACAAGAGGCTAAAGAGTGGTGTGAACCTGGTTGTTCTTTTTCGAAACGAGTTTGTGTCCGGAAATCGGCCAAGAAGGTTATGGCATCAATTTTTTGGGATGCGAAAGGAATTTTGTTTGTTGATTACTTGCAAACTGGTAAAACAATTAATTCTGAATATTATTGCAACCTTTTGGACCAGTTGAAGGAAAAAATTCGTGAAAAAAGACCCGGTTTGCAGAAGAAAAAAATCTTTTTCATCAGGACAATGCACCGTGTCACAAGAGCATTTTGACAATGGCTAAAATCCATGAATTAAAGTTCGAATTGTTGGAGCATCCACCGTATTCACCAGATTTGGCCCCAGCGACTTCCATTTGTTTCAGAACTCAAAAATTTATGCGTGGCAAGCGTTTTTTATCAAATGAAGAGGCCATAACGGCTGTTGAAGAGTATTTTGCAGACCTTCCGGATTCTCAATTCAGGGATGGGATCCACAGATTGGAGGATCGTTGGAGCAAGTGTATTAATCTTCAGGGAGATTATACTGAATAATAAAGTGTATTTTGAACCATAAAATTGTGTTTTTCTTATCGAACGACAAAACTTATTGAACAACCTGGTAGATTAAGGCCGAGGAGTGGCAAACCGAGCCTTGGTTGAGAAGGCTTGGGCAAGGATTGTCAAACCAAGTCTTAGTTTACCAGGCTTGGCCCAGACTCGGGTTATGACCCATATTCCGACGCTTGAAGATTCACAATAATCAATTTACTTTCTAAAAATTAATAATTTAAAAATCAGGTGCATATTTCTACTAGAAATACATTCTCTGATTTAGTGTGCTTAAGGTGGAAGTGTACCCCCCGACTTTTAAACTACAAGTTCAAAGTTAACCAAATTTGGAACATAGGTTATTATTAATTAAAGGATTGTTTTGGGAAAATTTAAAAAAAATCGTAGCTTAAGTTTCAGAAATATATAAAAAACCGATATTTTGTAAGAGTAAAGTCACAAAACTGGAAGTTCAAAATTAATAAAATTTGGACAGCTTGTTGATATTGTAATATAACGCAAAAATTTAAACTTTAAAAAAATCGTAGCTAGGGTTTGGGAAATAATCAAAAATATAGTTGTTGGGGGTTTATCTCCTGCTTTAAAAAATATTAAATTCAAATAATATTTATAGCCGTATAATTTGTGCAGTTTTATGAATTTTTGAATAAATTACAATTAAATATAAACAGTTTAATATTTAGAAATTAATGTTTGAAGTACTTAAAATGTGTATGAAAATATTTGTATAGAATGTGCTGCCTCTGGCCACAGTAAACAGTTTTAAAATCTTTGTTGCAAACCTTTCTAATGTGTGCATGTTGTTGACGTATGTATACGACGTCACCAATAATTACACATGTGTTTGTCGAAGCTGTCTGCTTACCAAGACTGGAGGTAGATTGAGAGGTTGAAGTTGTAAAGAGATAGAAATATGCATACAAGGTCGCATGCAGCTTTCCGTCAACTTGCAAGTTTTAGCAGCAGAGTATCACGAGCGAGGGATATCTTTATAGGAGACCTTAGCAAATTACGGTCGCTGCTTGATAATACGCGAAGCGCAGATCATAATTGTCTTGTATTTGAAAAAAAAATTCTCCATTTTTAAAAAAAATTCAATTAGTTATTTTTCTGTTATAATTGATTATTTATAATAATGAATAATATCTAAATTATTCAACCTTAAAAAAAGTTTTCCAAGCCCGTGGACTGAACATAAAATGCATAAAATTTGAAAAAAAAATTCTTTGCTCTATTTGGTATCTTCACGTAAAAACCGTTGCTTTTAAAAATGTTTGAAAACAAAATCTGAAAACTAAAACCTTGGAGCTTCAAAATGCTTTTTAACGACCTCGTTACCACCTTTTTTCACCTAAATACAGCCCGTCAAAAAACCGAAAAATTTGGAATTGTTTCTTGCTCCTTAATTTTGCGGGAGTATATATATTTAGAAAGGCGCTTTGCAAGCTCTATTCAATTTTGATATACAATTAATACCTTTTGTTTACTATAAGAATATTGACACAATTTTGGGTTACACCGGAAGTGGTAAAATTTTTATAGTCAGCTCAAAAACAAAACACATAATTATATGTACGTTTCTATACTAGTACTTTTTTTGAAATTATTATTGTATTTGAAATTATAGACTTTTGCACTTTGGATGGGTATTCTAAACATTAATAATGTTATTCAATCTTTTCATAGTCTGAATCCGCTTAGCCCTTTATCATCACAGTGTTTTCTTTTAACTAAACATAATCTGCGTGATAAAAAATCTTGTGATAACTAATCTGGTTTTAGGTTGTTAATTAATTAGTAATTTAACGTATGATTGAAATAAAATTTGCAAAAGACTGTAAAATTCATTATGATTTATAACATGTTAAATAACACATGGAAAGAATCTCGATTGCATTTTGTTTTACAATCCGAATACACCTATGAGTTACAATTAATTAATGTTCTATCATTATTTTTTTTTTTTACCTTTTTTAAACTTTTATATGTAATAATAAAACTTATTTACCTATTATAGAATTTTAATTATTTTATTTTTGAGAGCGGGTAAATCGCCTCAACCTTACTACAGGTATAAAAAGGCAAGAAGAAGAAGAGCATTTATTTTTTTCGAAACGGTATTATTGTGAAATACTACGAGATCTATAAAGATAATAGTACTAACCAATCTTTTAATTTTTGATAACTTTTTATTAGACAATATTTGTTAATAATGGTCGTAAAATAGGTATGTGAAAAATAATTTATTCATAAGGGTAAATTATTTTAAACTCCACCTTCACTAATTGTTTCAGAGTATTACTAGTAAAAACAAATTCGATTGATGCAACTTACAATATATATGTATGTATTACATGTAATCAAAATTTTAGATAAATAGGTATAAAACTTTAAATAATTAGGTAGAAATTATATTGCAATTTCAACCTAGTATTCTTGTGAGAACGTGGTATAAAAGTTTTAATCTCCTGTGCCACCTACACAGTTTCTGTTTTGCAATAGCTGCCTTTTAATAAGCATTTGTATTTTTGACGTCATGAGCAGTGAGAGTGACGATGTGTGTGACGTAACATACACGAGTGCTATCTATTGGTATATTAAGAACTAGTGATTTCAATCTGTAATTGCGACAATGATTGGCCATATTTAAAAAATATTTAATAATAAATCTATATTTCTTAAAATATATTTTCTAATAAATGATTCGTTTTTTGCTAATTTACTATATCTTATTTTAATTAGAAAATATTGGCCGATCACTGTAAATTCACTAGTCAATTACTATATTTATATGGCCAATAACTATTTTGTTTAATAAAAGGGCAAATCACTGTACTGTTTACCCCTATTTTTGATTTGAAAGAGCGCACGGTAAATTATACTAATGTAATAAATAAGAGGATGTGCGCATTCGAGCGAAAAGTGGCACATTTCCGAGCGAGGAAGGCAAATGAAGCGAGACGCGGGCGGCGCGCTTCATTTTCCCGAGATCGGAATCTGCCACTTTGAGCTCAAATGCGCACACTCGGTTTTAAGCACGATTACGTTTTAACGAGAAAAAACAAACGCGGTTGACAATCCGGATAATCGCGAATCCGTATAACTGAGGTCCGGATAATCGAGGTTTTACTGTACTAGTTTTTATACCAAAAAACAACTTGGACTATACCAGGTTGTTCAATAAGTTTTGTCGTTCGATAAGAGAGGGCGTTGCTACTAGCCCAATTTTTTTTTGTTTTGTTGGTACACTCTTCATATGAACGTATGTGAAGTTTCATTTCAATCTGTCAATTCATTCTTTGTTTACAAGCCATTTAGTGTCGCCGTGTTACAGTATTTTTTTACAATGGAAAAAATTGAATATTGTGCAGTGATAAAATTCTTATTTTTGGAAGGTGTAGCACCAAAAGAAATTCACGAACGAATGTTAAAAGTGTATAATGATTGTTCACCTACAATTAGAACAGTAGAAAAATGGGTTGCTGAATTTAAACGTGGTCGTACAAGCCTTGAAGACGATCCACGTGAAGGACGTCCAAAAAGCGCATCAATACCAGAAATCATAGCCAAAATTCAGGATATGGTTTTGGAAGGTCGTCGATTGACTGAAAGAAATTTAGTAGAGGCTCTACACATCTCATTAGGCAGTGTGAGCCATATTTTAAGTGAAATTTTGGGTTTTAGAAAGCTGTGTGCACAATGGGTGCCGCATTCGCTAACAATGGAACAAAAACACATTCGAATGCGACTTTCTCAGCAACATTTGGAGCGTTTTAAAAAGGATAAAGTGGATTTTGTGCGTCGATTCATCACTATGGATGAGACTTGGGTCTATCACCATGATCCTGAATCAAAACAAGAGGCTAAAGAGTGGTGTGAACCTGGTTGTTCTTTTTCGAAACGAGTTTGTGTCCGGAAATCGGCCAAGAAGGTTATGGCATCAATTTTTTGGGATGCGAAAGGAATTTTGTTTGTTGATTACTTGCAAACTGGTAAAACAATTAATTCTGAATATTATTGCAACCTTTTGGACCAGTTGAAGGAAAAAATTCGTGAAAAAAGACCCGGTTTGCAGAAGAAAAAAATCTTTTTTCATCAGGACAATGCACCGTGTCACAAGAGCATTTTGACAATGGCTAAAATCCATGAATTAAAGTTCGAATTGTTGGAGCATCCACCGTATTCACCAGATTTGGCCCCCAGCGACTTCCATTTGTTCCCAGAACTCAAGAAATTTATGCGTGGCAAGCGTTTTTTATCAAATGAAGAGGCCATAACGGCTGTTGAAGAGTATTTTGCAGACCTTCCGGATTCTCAATTCAGGGATGGGATCCACAGATTGGAGGATCGTTGGAGCAAGTGTATTAATCTTCAGGGAGATTATACTGAATAATAAAGTGTATTTTGAACCATAAAATTGTGTTTTTCTTATCGAACGACAAAACTTATTGAACAACCTGGTAGATTAAGGCCGAGGAGTGGCAAACCGAGCCTTGGTTGAGAAGGCTTGGGCAAGGATTGTCAAACCAAGTCTTAGTTTACCAGGCTTGGCCCAGACTCGGGTTATGACCCATATTCCGACGCTTGAAGATTCACAATAATCAATTTACTTTCTAAAAATTTATAATTTAAAAATCAGGTGCATATTTCTGCTAGAAATACATTCTCTGATTTAGTGTGCTTAAAACCGATTTTATTAATATTTTGAAATGACTTCGTCGTATGTGAAGAAATCATTGAACCATTTTCTAAATAATATCGTAACCTATAATATTTATTGCAACCTAAATTTACCTCTCATTTATTAAAAAGTCAAATACAGTAAAACCTGTTTTTGTGCGGTGGATAAGGACCGCATAAAAGAAATCGTACAAAAAAAAATTCGGAATTTTTATAAATACATATAATAAACAACTTTGTACAATATACTACCTAAAACTTTTTTTATGCGGTTGATAGGGACCGTATAAAAAAAGTCGCGCTTAGAAAATACATAAATTATTTACGAAATAGATGAAAAAATGCTTTCAATTAAATAATTAAATTAGACCTGGAAAAATTTTAAAAACATTTAATTCTTCATTGTACATATACATGGAGAAGTTTTCAAATTGTACATTAAATAGTTCACTGCTACTCGTCGTAATCTAAAACGCGCATCTTCTTGGAATAAATTGGTTTAAAATCGCTTTCGTCGCTTAAAGATAAGATTTCAATAGATTTTTTTTGTACCATAAAATCAGTGCCAACGCCGCTGAGATTCATAAACCGCATAAAAAAAATCGCACAAAAATAAATTTGCATAAAAAAGGACCGCACAAAAACAGGTTTTACTGTATTCATAAGAAATGAAACGTTGTTATTAAAAAACAATGACCATTAAAAGTTTTTCCAAAACTTATAATCCCTTATAATTTCAATGCAATAATTTGCAAATTTAAGATTATGTTTTAACCTCAAAAGGAGGACCTAAGGAAAGCATTTACTAATTGTTTAAATATAACCACCTCCAATAAAGAAAACAGGTATCGCTTTAAGTAATTACAAATTGCTAAATACCGAACGTCTAACCCACGTTATCTTAAACAACTCAATTGTATTTTGCGTTCGAGGAAAATGTGATTAATGGACATGTCACATCAACAAATAAATTAAACGGAACGCCTTCCAAATTTCGTATTAATTTAATAAAACAAAGTACTCGCTAATTAATGACGAAAAACGGAAAAAAAAGGCGCCGGCGTTCTTCTTAATTCCGACGTTAATCTTTCGCTATTTATCGAGCAGCGGTCGAATTATTTGGATTGATTGTATTTGCGTGTGAAAGCGAGGACGGATCCGGAAAAGGGTATTTTGTTTTGTGTGAAAAATTCGGCGAAAGAAAAACAGGTCAAAGGGGATCAAAGTAGGTCTATTATGTCGGATAAAAATACGTCGCGCCGTTTCCGAAATGTGATGAAAGCTGATTGAGGACGGAAGTAAATTCTTTCAATTTTTAAGTGTTATTTAAAAATTCTATTTTAACGTAACTTGCTCCTTTTTTTATTGAAAGGGAAGGCGTTTTCTTTTTCTTTCCTTTTATGGAAATACATAAAGCAGAAATGAAGATGTATTTCTTTGCTTTTCGTATTGAAATATATTCTGTGAAAAAAATGAAGCAAGGAATGCGCGTGTTTAGAAAAGAAAAGAATATTTCGTATATGCATGTTTGGAATATTTTTCGAATTTTTTGTAGAAGTAAATTATAATTCTCTGCTGGATATTTCGCTTATTGACTAGTTATTTGCAGGAAAATATTAATCTTGTTTATCGTTGATGTTTTATGGCCACCGTAGACAATTTTAATTACCAAAGTTATTTTTTGAATGTAACTAGGCTAAAAAATCCGACCTGTGACCACCTATCAGTGAATGACCGTTACGAGAACACATATTTACAACAATTAAAAATTAATTTACATTTATATATTTATTTAGGCAAGCGAATAGTTAAAATAATTAAATTCATTTTGCACTGTGCTTGTTACTTGATTATTACTGAAAAACTAAAATTTATGAAATATGACGATTCTATAAAGTATGGATTTTGACGGTCGTGTTTGTTTATTTTTATCAATCACTTGATTTATAATTGTTTAATAAAGTCAATAATTATTTTAATTACGTTTAAATAGTTTGACCTTTGATTAGTTTTGATTAAATTTATGTCGGTCATTCACTGAAAGTTCCCAGTGTCATGTCAATAATATTACAAACATTTGTCAAAGGAATTCTGTTTATTTTTTAAATACTCGTTAGTGTTGCTATCATCGAAGTCTTAATTTATCCTATTGTTTAGTTTTGATACTTGTCTTAAAAATTTTAGAATAAAATTATTTAAACTTTTTATTCGAAAATACAAGAGACAGAATCTCGGCTATGTGTAAAGGGAACGTAAAATAATTAAAGGGGGCTTTAAGCAAAATATAGATGAAAGGAAATTCTCGGAAACTACTAACGTGTTCTTCAAAGGTCTGAAACAATTATTGAAAAGGGATGCAGTAACGATAGGAATTACGGAAAGGAACCGCAAATAAAAAAAAATAGTGATTGTATCGCAATAGAGAGGACAAATAAAATCGTATTGATGATCGTTCAAGTAGTATATCCACCATCTACTGTAAAGATATGTCGAAAAAATCTTTTATTGGAAAATTCCAACAAATGTTAAATAACAGAGATACGACTTCAATAAATTACTTAATTTGACTAGTATTTAAATATGCACGCAAGCATGGAGGTTATATTTTAAAAATGCGCAACAAACGCTGCACGTGATTTGATTTTGAAAGTTACACGTGGGCCAAGTTAAATTTTTATATAAAGGATAATTTATTTGGTTATTTACAGTGTTCATTATATGACGTTTCGTTATACATAGTTTTAATTGTAATTTCATTATTTTTGAGAATTTAGTAAAAATTTATGTATTTTTTTTGTTTAGGATCTTTTTTTTGGACCCTCTTACAAATTGAAAATGCAATAACACAGAACCATCAAAATCGGATGACATACGGATTATTGACTCCCTCCTAAATATTTATTTTTTAAAACGATTGAATAAAAATATCACTGTTTACATCGTTTAGATCCAGGAAAGTATAGGCGTGTTATTTGGGACTTTTGAGAAAAACGAAAATAAAAACTTGGACATTTGGGTCTCGGTTATTTATGAAGCTATTCCGAAACATTGCATTTTGAATATATAATTGATTTTTGGGCATAAAAATAGTTCCCAAAATAAATAGTTACATTTAATAAACAGACCGTACTTGGGGACCACTGCATTACATTGTGGATTAAGAAACGCTATAGAAATTCTGTAACTGGCACTTTAACATTTTTTTATAAATACTGATATACAACTTTATTGTTTTCTAGCAGTTAGTTAATTGGTTACGAATGGAATGAGTTAACGGTTAAAATAGCCAAAAAGTAATTTGTAGCTCTTAAGGCAAGTGCGTAAGTTGAGTACCGTTTATTTAAAATTACGTGGTCTAATTGTTTTTATTGATACATGTCTGAGTTCATTATTCCGTTTTAATTATTTTCTAGTCGAAATTGGAACAAAATTGTTTATCGATTGCTAAACAAAGCGTTCGTTAAAGATTGAAATATTACTGTAGATTAAGATTATTCATTGCACATTTATTTTATCGTTTAGATATCATGTTTTAGAATAAATGTGCGGAACTTTGTTATTATAAACATCTTATGTTACCCGTGAAGTTATTAAGATCAACAATTTTGAGACATTGTTGCAAAGTTTTTCTCCCCTATTTCAATGCACATTTGATAGCGATTTTTATGGTTTTTTGCGTTTCAAAAACAGAATTGAACAAAAATTTGCAAAATACACTAAGTAATAAGGTATTTATTATCTACATATTTTTAAATTAAAGGTCACTTGAATTGGGATATGTTTTTATTTAGATTATAGTCATTTATAGGTGGATTAAGTTCCAGTACTTCTTCATCTGACAAGCTGTATATATTTATAACTTGTTGTTTTGTCATTGTAATAAAAACATAGATAGTATTTTTATTTCTTATATGCACCCCTCACAAAATTTTTAAATTTGTACTTGACTCGGTGGGAAATAGATTGCTCATTCTTGTTCTAAAAAATATTTTTAGAAAAACGGATGATTACATTTCAACAGTACCCATATGTGTCTTGAATTTTGAATATGTTCTTTTTATTAAATATATAGAAGCAATAAATGTTTTATTCATAACTTTTTTATCGATTGAAAGAGTTCATAATTTACAATCAATTGTTGCTTCTAATATAAATATTTTATCTTTTACATCTTTGGTAGAACAGATGATTTCTTCTCATGCGAAAGCGTGGCTCCTGAAAGATACTCAAAATCTCAAAAGTCGTAGACGAACAAAGTATCAACGAATAAAGGGATTGTTCACTGAAACAACAAAAACATACAATTGCTTCTAAATCAAGTAGTGCCTTCATCAGTAACTCAAAACAATGATTGGAAAGGAGGAACAATAAAAATTGATACGAAAAAAAACTAAAGAAAAAGGACGCTTTGTATTCAAGATCCACAAGTTCAAAAACAGATATTAAATTTCTGTGAGATACATACATGTTTGTTCGTATTTTTTTTTTGTAGTCAGAATAGATACGTTTTAGTCTATTTTTGACGCACTTTAATGAATTTATTCGAAAACGATGTGAGAATTGGGAAAGGCCTGTAAATTGAGGTTCTTATAAAGTTTGATTTTAGCATATCAAAGGTAAAATTTGGAGTCGAAGTTGGTTGAGTTTATGCGTAAGTCAATGAAATGCGTGCCCACCGTATTAATAACTTCCCCCCAAGGTGGAGGCGGGCAAGAAAATTGAAGCTTTAATATAAAGTACCGCGGTGGAATGTAAGGAGTTCTAACAACGAGGAGTTAGTTGGATCGTTTCATAACGCTTCCATTAGCATTGGAATAACGTCGTAATGTATTCTCATCAACATCTTAGATTGCTGTGATTTCACGTCTACCGGAAATCTATTTCGGCTTTTAGGTAACGTGTTCCGTTCTTAGTGAACCATCTACCAGACTCTTCGTTTTCGAATATGCCGGCGGTTTGATGGCTCCGAATTTGCATCTATATTGGCTAGCGATAAATTATTTACATATAAAAATATTAATTTACTTTTATTCGATTCGAGGCAGTTTGCCGTGCTGCAATAATAGTGAAACGTTCTTAACGCATGCGTATAGTAGGAGTGGAAGAACTCATAGCAAAATAAGTCAAACCTTTTGCTCAAGTTTGTACCACTCGTGTCGTTAAAATGCCAACACATATTTATTAAAAAATACCCAACTTGGCGTTGTGATATTTAAATAAAGAGTCGGTTATAATTTTTGATTTTGAAGTTATACTTGTTTTGGCGAGTTGAGAGTGAAATTTTAGCAAGCAAAAAAAGTTGCGCGCGCACTCTTTGACAGTATAAAGTTAACCAGCGAAAAAGTCAATCACGCTTAAAGCCGAGTGTGCACATTCGAGCTCAAAGTGGCACATTCCGATCTCGGGAAAATGAAGCGCGCCGCTCCGCGTCGCGCTTCATTTGCTTCCCTCGCTCGGAAAGTGCCACTTTTCGCTCGAATGCGCACATCCTCGTATTTATTGGATTTGTTTATATTAATCTTCCATTCTTCGATTTTGGAAATATTGTAAAGAATAAGCTACTTATTAAACATTTTTAAATTGAAATTTACCATACCATAACTCAAAAATATTATACATAAGACCACTTAATTTGGGGGTATGTTTATGGTCAGTTTAGGGCACTGTTTCCCAACGTGGGGCCCACGCCCCACAGGGGGGCCACCATCGTGACACTTTTTGCTCGAATGCGCACATCTTCGTATTTATTGGATATGTCTATTAGACTGGGCAAGAAAAATCGACAATACCGAAAATATTATTTAGGATGATAAAAAAACATAACGGCAAAATTTGAGCTCTTAATTTTAATATTAAAAGGTCTATGGTAAAACATTACAATTTTTTGCGCCCCACGCATCTTTTACTCAAATCTTGTTAACAATATACCTCAAAAATATAAATAAAACACATTTTTGAAGAAAATTAAATTCCCTACAAAGAAGGTCTGATTGCAAATTTTCGTACGACAAGCCGTTTCCACGTAATCATGCCTTGAACATTGATCTGTTTTTATGATTTGTCTTTTAAAATTTGGAATTTTGTAACTGATAAACCAATCTGCTTCTAAGGGAAAATGATACATATTATTGAAGGAAACTAGACGCTCTACAAAAAAGGTCTCAATACTTTTTTCATTCAATTCACTCTTTCAAAAGTTATTCTAAGTTCAAGTTTGAGTAAGAATAAATTTATCGTTTTCTGTGCTTTAGACATTTTTTTTTACTTGATTGATTTTGAGGCTATTTATTAAAAATGCAATTTTCAATCGGACCTTTTTTGTATAGAATTTAGTTTTCTTCAAAAATATGTATTACAGTCGAACTTCTATAAGTCGAACGTCGATAAGCCGAATTTTTGATAACTTGAACCTGTTTCACTAGGACTTGCCTATTTCAACGTTAATATTTTTATATCGATAACTCGAATTTTGATAACTCGACCTAGTTTTAGCTTCGCTTCAACTTCGACTTATCGAAGTTCGACTGTATTTATATTTTTCAGGTGTATTGTTACGAAGATTTGAGTACAAGATGCGTGTGGTGTAAAAAAATTGAAATTCTTGATGTTAGACCCCTTAATATTAAAATCAAAGGCTCAAATTTTGACGTTAACTTTTTTTTATCATTCTAAATAATATTTTCGATATTACATTAAAAAAAAATAGTAGCTTTTTTTGGCACAGTTTAATGTCTATATTAATCTCATATCATCTCATCTTCAGCTATTCATCCACTGTCGGATGTATGCATGCCCCAAATTCTTCCACGCTTCTTTATCATTAGCTAGATGTATCCACTCCGTTTCCGCTACGTGCTTTAGGTCGTCCAACCGGTCTTTTGCGTTTTCTTGGTCTCCATTCAATATTCGTTTGGTCTTGCGGTTGTCCCTTATGCGAGCTACATGTCCCGCCCAATTCCATAGCAGTCTGCTGTACAGTTCCATTACCTCCTTGAGTTCAGATTTTCTTCTAATTTCGTCATTACGTCTGCGGTCTTTTAGTTTAATACCCAAGATACGTCTTTTCATCGATCGCTGTGTTATTTGGAGTCTTTCTCTTATGGTGTTGTTTAGGGCCCAAGTTTCCGTGCCATATGTTAGGACTGGCATTACATGTTAGTTGAACACTTTGACTTTCGTGGTATTAGGTAGTTTAGATTTCTACATTTTTTGTAATTTTCTAGAACTCGCCCAGGCTAGTGAGATTCTTCTTTTTAAATCCGCTTTTAGGTTAGTTTTACTTAATTTTATTTGTTGGCCCAAGTAGATGTATGGAGTAACCCCTTCTACTTGTTGTTCTAGATCAAAACTTTGGCTCCGTTATTAGTCTTGTCGTTTGTCATAAATTTTGTTTTTGCGATGTTAATCTTTAAGCTAATATTCTTGGATTTGCCATTTAGTTGGTTTAGCATTTCTTGTAGCTCCTCTCTGGCTTCACTAAATAATATATCATCCGCAAAACGTAAGTGACTCAATGTTTCTTCTTCAATAGAAATGCCCTTGTTATCCAAATTCAGTTGTCTAAACATTTCTTCCAGGGTTAATGTATTTTAGAATTTAAAAATTACTAATTGTTGTTGGACACATGATGTGTTTTTACTTCTGGGCAATATAAGTGAATTAAAAATGTTTTTCCATTGTCTAATGCATTGTTTTAAAAATAGAAAACTTAATCATATTAAGATAACATACCTTTACAATAATTATTTTTTTAAGTGTGATTCTTTTTGATACGTACTTTTCAATGTTTTCTTCTTCGCCAAATTTTAAATACAGGGATTTTATTTAATCAATCATTTTATTAAAAATGATTTTATGATTTTTATATGATTTTATGATTTATAAATGATTTATGTTGCAGTTTTCACATACTGATGAAAGCAACTAGGTAATTAGATTATTGAGTATTTCATTCACTAAATTGACTTATAATCATTTCCAAACATCATCAAGCTTAAACTATCGGAAATATCATCTTTCACATTTTGACCAAAAAATAACTAGTACTTTTTATCTCAAAATATTTTTAAAAGTTTTTTTGTGTGTATATTCTGCTTATGTAACACTATAATTACACCAAGTTTGAAAGGAATCGGAGATCATTTTTTCTTGTACCGCAAAGTCCTTTTCTATACTCTGTCCGGCCAACAGAAATAGTTAAGCCACGCCCCACTAAATTGAACCAATGTATGCAGTGCCCAGTTTCACACGGTACAAATTAATAATCAAGTTTGTCCCCGTTCTTGCAGGACGTGATTCAAAAATTAAGCCAATAGAAAAATTCTATTTAAATTTAGTGCACATTTGTGGGAGTGGCTTAACTATTTCTGTTGGGCGGACAGAGTATAGAAGCTTTATTTTATACCAACAATTTTTTTTAATTTTTAACAATATGTTAAGAAGTTAATCATAAAAATATATTAAAATTTACAAATGTCTTATTCATTTCGACATTTCACTGTATTTTTAATAAGTATGTATAATAATTTTTAAAAACCTTTTAAAATAATGTCTATAGCTCGACTACCTTATTACTAGGAAAGATGTTGCAACTTTTCTTAACAAAATGTTAAAATCCTGATATATGGAAATGCCCAATAATTCTCTTATTATTCGCGCGATAAAATCCCTAATTTAAAATTTAATTAAATTGTAGGTTTATTCGATCGTTAAACCCTTTAGAGCTTTTTGCACAACCCGGTATTTCGATGCATTAGCAAATTCGAATAGTTTTCATAATATCGAATAAGGGACCGAGGTCATTTTAATGGAAACTTTGCCAAACTTTAATTGAAACTACTGCATTGCTAAATACAAATAGGAAGACCGTTTGCGACCCTCTTTAATTAACTATTTCATAACTTTAATCTGGCGAATCGCTGCTCTTACTTTATTAATAATAAGCTGGCTGGATGATGGTAATTGCTTTTCTTTAATTCGAGTTGAGCGGCTCGTCGAAGCGGAATTAAAATCGGCGAAAAACAAAACAGAATTCGAAAATATCGAGGTTAGTTCTTTCTTCGGATGAAAGCTCTCGTTCCTATTCTTTGGCAATTACAAAGAAGAGCAAAGGGTGAATGTAAAATCGGTAATCTATTACTTTAGCGAAAAGAGAAGGCAATTTAAAGTTGGATTAGAGAATGGCAGAGCTTAATATCTCTCATTGAATGGATACCGACTAATAACAGCGGTTTGGTGTAATTATGCTCATTATCTAAACGGGCTTTGTTTATACATACGAAGGGCACTACCCCATGAATGTCTAATGTTTTGCTGAATTTAAAAGGGACCCGGAAACTTCACTGCTCTCTTCTCCTTTATTTTATTATTTAGAGAACCGCATTTTGTTCGCTTTACGTTTTCCTTTCTATTCGGAATAAATTTTGCAATTAGATTGCCTTGTTTAACAAATTTGTTAAAGATGTACTGTTTTTGGGTTGGTCTCTGTGGATTTAGTGTTTTGGACTAAGGTTTTTGTTTAGGGAATTTAGTTTTGTTTGCCAACTTTAAATGTGGACCAAGATTATTTTTTAAATGGAAGGACCTCGTATTCACCATTTACTTGGGATTTGGGGATTGAGTGAAATTAGACTTTACCAACTAAATTTTTTAGTTTTTGACTTGGTGATTAAATTTTAATTATTGGCCAAAAAAAATAATTAATTGGTTTTTAGATTACAGAGGTTGCAAAGTTGATTTTTGTAAATAATATGTATAATTTTTAAATATTACATTTTAAATGTTTTTAATGCCTATCCTGTTTATTTAAAAGTAGTTGAAATTTTTTAATGATTTGTTTGGTTTATTATAAACTTTAAAAATAACTTCCATGCATTAATTTCCCTAAATGTGCGATTTCAAAAAATTGTGTTTTATAAAATATCATTTGTAAGTATTTCCTTATTAATTTATTTAATGTGTGCCCTGTTTTTTTTTGGGATAGTTTACATTTTGTAATTATTTTTCTGGTTTATTGTAAACTTTGAGAAATAACTTCCATGCATTAATTATCCCTAAATCAGCTATTTCCAAAATATGTATTTAAAAAAACAATAATTGTTATTTTTTTGTTTTTAATTGATTTACAGTCAGCCTTATTTTTTTAGGGCTAGTTAACAGTTTTAATTCTTTTTCTAGTTAACTATAAATTTTAATATACCTATATATAAAAACAAAAAACACAAGTTTTTCAAAATATGAGATTTCAAAAAATGGTGGTATTTTTTATTGATTTTATTTTGTCACAATTTTTTTTGTCCGCATCATACAACTGGTGGCAAATTCAAATTTAATCCAAAAATTGACAAAGCTTAGTTTTTCTACACTCTATTTGCCAATACAGTGTTTCCCAAAATTCTTCGCATTAGAGCACATTTTCCGATACATTATGCTGGAACATTTTTTTATTTGACAATCTCTAATAATAACTTTAAATTAAAGAAAAGTTGATTTTCCTTTATATTCAACTATTAATAACGTATTTCATTTTAAAAAAGTTAAATCCATACACTTTAGTAAGATATTTCTTGTAGGGGCAGGTAGGGCAGCAGGGCGAAATGGAGTGTGTTGGGGGAGGGGTATTGTGGAATTGAGAGAGACAAGTGTATAATCAAATAAAAAACATTAAGGGAAAAGGAAAAATTACAAAATATAATTGAAAATAAAGAGAAGGATTTGAAAGATGAAAACAATAATAAAATGACTAGTTTATATTGTAACCAGCTGTATTTTCAGACAAATGAGGGCTACTGCTCTACTGCGATTTGCAAAAAATTGGTACATATTGTATGTACTGGTTTTGATAGTGATGATGATGAGTCCGCATTGATGTGTGAGTTTTGTATGCAAACAAAAATAAATTTGATTTACAATAGCTATACCCCGTTCTGCCCGCACGGTGAGATAGAAGGGGAAAAGAAGACTTTACTCTAGATAACTTTTTTTAGTATGTTTTGTTTTCTACCTACTTTTTTACTTTTATGACGTTCTAAATCGTCTACACAATAGTCCGGTCAAATAGACATTTCAAATAACAAAAATTCCGAAAAGCTAAATTTTAGTTGAGACCTTGGATACACCATTAGAAATAAAGTGTCAAAAGTCCCCATTGATCCCATGTGTGCTAAAAAGTTATTTGGGGTCAAAGATCAATATTTGAAGTTTTTTGGATTTTTTTCGAAAACCGTAAGTTTTATCAAAAAGTGATTCAAACTAAAATTATATATCTTAAAATTATCTAGAAAAATAGTTCTTATACTTTTTTTTCTAACAATCACCATTTGTGAGATATCGCGATTCTACACTAAAGGAAAAAATTAAAGGGTCAAGAAAATTTTCTAAATCTTTTGGTGATTTTTGACAGGCTGTATTTTAGTAAAAAATGGTCTTATCTAAAATTTAAAAATCTTATTAAAGCTTCAAGATTCTAGTTTTCAGATCTTTTAGTCAAAAATTTTTAGGAACTACCGTTATCACTCAATCTTAAGCAATACAGTCTGTAAAAAATCACCAAAAGATGTCCTGTTTATTCAGGAGAAGTTAGAATTTTTAAATTATTTTTTTCGATATTGGAAACTAATAAATAACTCATATATAAGTTTTCCTAAGTTTTTGATTTCATCAAATTATTTTATTTCTAATATTGAATCATTTGTATATATGCCTTGCATTTTTAATTGATTTAATAATAGCCCTGTTTGTTAATGGTAGTTAGATTTTTTTTGGTTTATTATAAATTCTACTATACCTTCCACACATAAGTTTCCCAAATATGTGATTTCAAAAACTAACGTTTTCTAATATAAATATCTACACAAACCAACTTTGCAACATCTTTAACTTAAGAATGATTTAGAATGATTTCTAAAGCACGTGTCAATTTAAACTTATAATCAGATACTCGTAAACTACAAAATTCAGTTAGTAAAATAAAACTTCATCTAAACCCAAAATTGTACGTATCGTAAATAAAGCGGGGTTCCTTAAATTAATAAAAATGTTTAATTAATTTTGTTTCTTTTTCAGGTGAGACAATAAGGAACACATTTTAGGTAATTGTCAAAAGACGAGGTGAGTTTTTGCATTAATTTATAATCGCATCAAATTAAAAACGAAATTAGATGTACAAGTTGTACGAAATATTAATTTATTTGGAAGTATTACTGAAGTCGTCGTCGGAGGTGAAATTACAGTTGGTAATGAATAAAAACAAAATTCCATTTCTTCGCAGAAAATAAATGAGCATAAAGACGATATTAACCCAAATCTTGAAATTAAGCTGCTGTATTGTGTTCTGAAACGAACAAATTTAATAATGTCTAAGAGGAAAAATAAACGTGCATCACCAAAAAGTTTAATTATTACGGCTTAGAATAATTTTGACGTTCGGGGCAGTGTTGCCACGCGCTAGAAGGAAAAATACTTAATATTGTACAATGTGAAATAAATTCTATATACAATTTCGAATAAAGGATTCAGATAAATAATTCAGCGGTTCTTTGTTTTTTTTTTTTTATTTAAGGATAACTGGAATATCGTCAAATATTTTGCGATTTTAAGGAACGAAAAATGCACGAGCAACTTTTGATCAAAGCGAACTCAACAAAACCTTAAGCGACCCATACAAATAATTAATTTCAAGTTGAAGTTGGTTGAAGTTGAAGGAAGGTGAACCTTCTATTATAAACATACGAAAATTGCGCTTTCATACAACATACAGTCTGCTTAACTTGTATGAAACTTCCTTAACAACCCCTTTTAACTACATATGTAGTTTACGGAATTATTCCCTTTACTGTGCAAATTTGCTAACAACTTATGCATAAACGTTTATAAATTCCAATTTAAAGAAAAAACATCACTGCAAGCTCCAATTAATGTTAATTTTAAATTATTGTGAATGTTGATCAAAGTTTGATTGAATCGATATGCAAGTAGTGTAGGAAAATTAATTTATTTATAGAAATGTGTACGTATTGTATTGATGCTTACATTAAATTCTAAAGCAAACATTTTAATGAATTATACAATATTACAAAAGGTGCTTTAACATCACTAAATCGCTAGGAATTATTCAAGGTATTAATTTTGAACATATTTTATTAATCAATTACCTGTGTTAAAAAATTTAAAGCTAACTATTAAAAACAATATTAAATTAATACATTTACTTTTTGTTAAACTTTAGAATTGATCACATTTGAGCTTATAAAAATTAAATGAAGTTAAAAACATTCTTTGTAATCGTCTTCCCGTGTAAATTATTGAATGAAACCTACGTTTTTAATAAGATTATTCAAGGAAAAATTATGTACTATTTTAAAAACGTTTTAAAGTTAGATTGTATAGTTAACTGGATTAAATTATACAAAAATAGTGAATTGTTATTAGTCCGGTCAAAATAGACATTTTAAATAACAAAAATTTCGACAAAGCTAAATTTTGGTTGAGACCTTGGGTACACCATTAGAAATAAAGTGTCAAAAGTCCCCATCGATCCCATGTGTGCTAAAAAAGTTATTCTGTCGTCAAAGATCAAAATTTGAGATTTTTGGATTTTTTTGAAAACAGTAAGTTTTATCAAAAAAGTAGTTCAGACAAAAATTATAGATCTTAAAATTATGCAATAATGGTCCTTATACTTTTTTTTCTAAGAATCACCATTCGATAAATATCGCGATTCTACATTAAAAGAAAAAATTAAGGGTCTTGAAAATCTTTTAAACATTTTGGTGATTTTTTACACGCCGTATCTAAAATTTAAAAAAGGCTTTTTAAAGCTCCAAGATTTTAGTTTTCTGATCTTTTAGTCAAACAATTTTAGGAGCCACGGTTATTACGCAATCTTAAGCAATACAGCGTGTCAAAAATCACCAAAAGATTTAGGAAATTTTCTTGACCCCCTAATTTTTTCCTTTAGTGCAGAATCGCGATATCTCACGAATGGTGATTCTTAAAAAAAAACAGTATAAGGACCTTTATTGTAGATAATTTTAAGATCTATAATTTTTGTCTGAGCTACTTAGCCGACTACATAGGTTGACGGAGTTTACACAATATTATTGGAACTATTCTAATTAATAAAATGAGTAGATTTCTATTGCGTAGACTTTTTCTTTATTTGATAGAACAACACACTCGTTTCATTTACAATAAACCACAACCTTGCTCGTTTATCTATATACCACAACTAACAACCTTATATATAAAACGAACTAACTAACCTAAATTTATTACTATTTTTAACACTCCCACTTAAATTTATATTATTCAAGAAACAGTTTTCATTACTTGATCTCGAATATAAGTGAATTTACAAGTAGGTAAAGCCTTTGTAAGAAAATCAGCAAGCTGACGGGAACTTTCTAGATATTTAATATTAATTATTTTTCCTTCGACATTTTCTCTTATGAAATTATATCGTATGTCTATATGCTTACTTTTTTTATGATAGACTGGATTATGAATTAATTTGATTGCACTCTGATTATCTATATTCAAAGTTACAGATTCTTGTGGCTCATTTATATCTAACAAAAATTGTTTCAGCCATAGTATTTCTTTAGCTGCATCACTAGCGGCCATATATTCAGATTCTGTTGTTGACAACGCTACTGTATTTTGCTTCCTACTAGCCCATGTAACAGGTCCACCATTCATTAAAAATATGTATCCTGTATTAGATTTTCTGGTATCCAAGTCATTTGCAAAGTCCGAGTCTGAATAGCCAGTCAATTCAGTATTGTTATCATATACAATTGATATATCTTTTGTATTTATCAAATAGCGTATAATTCGTTTTAGAGCATTCACATGTGAAGAATCTGGATTATTTACATATCTACTTATAAGATTAACTGCGTAAGTTATATCAGGTCTAGATACTGACGACAAAAATAATAAAGCTCCCACTGCTTCCCTATATGGAAAATTATTAGGGACTTCGTCAATATTTTTACACAGTTGCACGTTCACGTCAACAGGTGTACTACAACTTTTAGCATCTGACAAATTAAATTTATTTATTATGGTCTCTATGTAATGCTTTTGATTTATTGTTACACACCCTTTTGTTTTATTTATCTCCATGCCAACAAAAGAATTGCATTTTAATATCTTTATATCAAAATTTTTCCTCAAATCATCTAATATTGTTGTTAAAATGTTTCTATTTTTAGATAATACCAATCCGTCATCCACATAAATAATTAATAGTACTTTGATATCGTTAAAATATCCTACGAATATACAGTTATCAGACTGGCATGATTTAAACCCATATGTAGTTAGAAATAAACAAAATTTTTATTCCAGCATCTAGCAGATTGTTTGAGACCATATAAAGATTTGTTTAACTTACATACTTTAGATGACTCGGCTTTAACACCTACCGGCACCTCCATGTATATCTCTTCTGAGAGCTCACCATACAAGAAGGCCGTCTTCACATCAAACTGCCGAATCTCGTAATCTTCTTTTGCTGCTATACTTAGTAACAACCTAATGGAATCATATCTAGTAGTTGGAGAAAAAGTTTCCTTATAATCTAAATCCTTTATCTGTGTAAAGCCACGAGCACATAATCGCGCTTTAAATCTTTCTATTTCACCTTTATTTCTTTTTACGCTAAACACCCATTTACATGAAATGGGTTTCTTTGTAGTTCTTTTTGTTATTACCCAAGTGTTGTTCTTCTCATGTGCTCGAAGTTCTTCTTCAATGGCTTTCTTCCATTCACAAGAATTTGTATTATGAACTGCCTCTTCGTAATTGTTTGGTATTTCCAACTCAGTATAATTAATTTCTTTGCTGTTATTTTTCTGTGAACGTAGTATCATTCTATTCTGATCTTTCATATCAATATTAACATGTCCTGGAGGATGGTATGCGTCATCATCGTCTTCTATACTTTTCACACTGTCATCCAATGGCAATTCTTGAATATTTTCATCATGTAGAATGTCATTCTGTGTTGAAGAAACAATTAGTTGTTCTTCTTCCTCTTCTCTATTGATTTTTAATTCTGAAAAATTTTGTCTATGATTTGCTCCACTATCTTCATCGAATTTCACATCTCTAGATATAGTTATTTTTCTTGTATTTTGATCATACATCCTATAGTTCTCTTGTTCATATCCAACTAATAGCATTTTCACACTTTTCTTATCCAATTTCTTTGTTTTTTCTTTTGGAATATGAACATAACCTGTTGAACCAAAAACTCTAATATGCTCTAAGCTTGGATTATTTCCATACCAGAGCTCATGTGGAGATATATTACAAGTTTGACTAGATGAACTTCTATTTAAAAGATATACAGCACAGTTTACAGCTTCTGCCCACATATTCAAGGAAATATCCCTGGCATAAAGCATAGATCTTGCACTTTCCATTATTGTACGCATTTCTCTTTCTGCTCTCCCATTTTGTTGTGGGGTATAAGGAGCTGTACGCTCATGACTTATTCCTTTGCTTTCTAGGAAATTTGTAAATTCACAATTTACATATTCACTGCCATTATCTGTATGTAAAATGCGTACATCATGTTGAAACATATTGTTTATTACAGCATTATATTTTATGAAATAGTTGAGCACTTCATTCTTTTGCTTCAGGAAATAAATATGCCGATAACTTGTTGCACCATCTTTAAATAATACAAAATATTTCATTCCTGACACTGATAATTCTTCTATAGGCCCACAAATGTCACTATAGACAATATCACCAGGGTGTAATGAACCTCTGTGAGATTTCTTGAACGGTAGTCTAGCTTGCTTGCCATACTGGCATGCTTCACAAATAAAAGTATCATTTCCAGTCAGTGTCACAGGTATTGCACCATTTTTACTCATATTTTGAAGTTCTTTAACATTTAAATGGCCTAACCTCTCGTGCCACAACTTAATATCTGACTGCACTAAATTACAATTTTCTTGTACACAAGTCTTTATTTGTAGTTCATAAAGATTGTTATCTTTTAATTGAGCGCACATAACTACGACATTGTTTTTCATTATAAAGGCACTATTATTGTTTTTCATTATTACGTATCCTCTTCTAGTTGCTGCTCCTTCAGAAAACAAATTTCTTCTAAGTTCCGGCACATAAAGTACATTTTTTAATACACTTCGCTCCCACCGTCCTTTTACCAATTTATTTATAAATATAGAACCTTGTCCATATGCTTTAATATTTTGCTTATTTCCTAATTTGATAGTTCGATCGTAATCTTGAAAATCATTTAATTCTTGGAAAAATTCACGTCTGTATGTCATGTGCATTGATGCACCACTATCGAGTATCCAAACATCTTCTTCATGTGTAGGTAAAAACTTATTTTCTGCACTAAACGCTGACATATCTGGTTCATCTTGATTCTTGCGCTCAAATTTCTTAGGTGCTCTGCAATCTCTTGCAAAATGACCTCTTTTATTGCAATTATAGCACACAAATCGATAATTCGAATTGCCCATAACATTTGTCTTTCTTTTATTTTCTTTGCTAGTTACTAGTGCCATTTCATTAGTTGTATCATTAGCTAAGCTTGTCTCTTCATCTATCAGTCGTGATGTTAAATTATGAATTGATTGACTAGCCGGGGCAAGCGATAGCCATGCTTGTCGAAGAGAACGATATGACATTGGTAATGTACTTAATATTTTGGTCATTATTGCGGTATCACTAATGTTTTCACCAGATTCTCGCAACTGCTTTGCTAAACTCTCCACTTTAGACACATGTTGTGCCATTGTGTCACTTGAACAATATGTATATTGGTAAAACTTTTCATGAACCATCATCTTGTTGAATTCTGACTTATGTTCATAAATAGCTTCTAATTTATTCATAATTTCTATTGCGGTTTCACAGTTTTCTATTAGGGAAATTTGATTAAAATCCATTGACGATGTCAGAATAAACATCGCCATCCCATCATCCTTATTCCATTGCACTTGTTCACCACGATCTTCAGGTTTTAAAATATTTATATTCAAGCCTTTTGCTCTTAAAGCACAATTTACTTGAAATTTCCATTGTTTAAAATTACGTCCATCAAATTTCTCAATCTTCATCGAGTTTCCAATCTCCATCTTAATCGAAATAAAGTCGGACACGTTCTCGTGAAAACTAACAATTATTCTGCTCTTTACTCAATTTTATACTCTATATTTTGCGATTCCTGGGCCCATAACCTATTGGAACTATTCTAATTAATAAAATGAGTAGATTTCTATTGCGTAGACTTTTTCTTTATTTGATAGAACAACACACTCGTTTCGTTTACAATAATCCACAACCTTGCTCGTTTATCTATATACCACAACTAACAACCTTATATATAAAACGAACTAACTAACCTAAATTTATTACTATTTTTAACAAATATTCCAAATTGTAGTTGTCATTGAAAATATTTAGTATATTTTATAATGAATTGCAAGTTCTAACGTATTATTATAAGAGTACTAAAAAAGAAAAAAATAAATATTCAAAATAAAAGAGAAAAAATTATTAGTAAAATTATCGAAACGTCTCTCAGGCGCCAATAGTCGGTTAAGGGTTAATAAAACTTACCGTTTTTGAAAAAATCCAAAAAACTTCAAATTTTGACTTTTGACCTCAAATAACTTTTTTAGCACACATGAGATTAATGGGGACTTTTGACACTTTATTTCTAATGGTGTATCCAAGGTCTCAACTAAAATTTAGCTCTGTCGGAATTTTTGTTATTTGACCACTATTTTTATGTCTAATTTTACCGGACTATATTGAGAATACTAATCAATCAAACGTTGTTTTATATTGACAGTTGCACAATTATAACAGAAAGGGACAGTTTAGTAAAGTTATACTTCTTTTGGCAAGTTGAGGCTAAAATTTTAGCAGGCAACGGAAGTTGCTCACGTACAACTAACGAAAATTTGACAGTTTGAAGTTAGCTGTCTAAGAAAGTAAATTAATTATTGTGAATCATGCTTAAAATCGAGTGTGCACATTCGAGCTCAAAGTGGCACATTCCGATCTCAGGAAAATGAAGCGCGCCGCTCCGCGTTACGCTTCATTTGCTTCCCTCGGTCGGAAATGCGCCACGTTTCGCTCGAATACGCACATCCTCGTATGTATTGAATTTATTTGTGTTAATTTTTACACGTGAAATATTTAATTTAGTTCTACCAAAGAAGTATAACTTTCAATGCGCGTACAAAAGTACAGGCACCGCTTTTTTTTATAAAGAACCGTTTTTGTTATAGTTTTTTATTATTTATGTAAGTAATACATAGAATATACATTCGGTTTTTGTTACATGGAGAATGTATTATTATATAGTAATATCGCATGCTGCATTGCAAGCACATTTATAGCTTATCTTTAATTATTTGGTGACACTTGAGGTGGAAAGATACGTGGCTTACATGAATAACGATATACTTTTTAGTAATATAATACGTATCACAATTGAAGTTAAGATTAAGTCATGTTTAATTTAAAATACTTGTCAAAGAAAATGAAAATATAATATTTAAATTAGTGATTTATTATTAAAAAAAATTATTTTAATAAAAAAATGAACCGACTTCAAAAAAGAACTAAAAGTTGAAAATAATTCACAAATTCGCTAGGTACGTAGGTAGGTCTACCTATATACTTATTGTGTTGTGTTTTTGTGAATTATTTTTTGTTTGAAGTCGGTTAAAAAATAGATTAATTAAAGTGTTTAACTCAGGTTGTAGCTATTAAAAATGATCCTTTATTTTAAGGCATAACTAAATTAATTTAACACTTAATAACTATAATACTCTAAATATTAATTATTTGCTTACCTAATTAATTTTTACTGTTACATTCTTACCTAACTTATTTACATACTATTTATTTATTTTCATTGTTACCCGCATTTACTTCGATGATTTCAACATAATCGTGGGCACTCCAATTACGAGTTTCTTTGGAAACTCTTGACTGTCGATCTTACTACCGAGAACGTCCAGTCTCTTACCGAGAATAACTGATTGGCGCATTCGGTTCACCTTATATGTGTGCCGAAGAAGGACCTTCTTAGATGCTCTGGAGTTTCCAGAGCATTCCGATCGCGACGCGACCTTCAAGTCCATATGTATTTGCTGTAGAGAACGCTGGAATATTATAGTGCGTGCCCGTTACAAATACTATTCTTCAACTGCAAGAATATGTTCCTCGACAATTGTAGCACATATGTGGCACCGTTTGTGTTTAAAGAAAAAAACATAATAAAACGTTATTCTATATTATTAACACGTCATTAACATTATCCCCATTATTTCAAGATATGATTCAGTAGGTAATTATGAGCAAAACCAGGATAAATGCATGCACACGCGCATTGTTATTATTCAACAACAACAGATTTGTGCAAGCAGCCTTTGATTTGCTGTAGCTATTGTGCAAATATCTTTGTTTGTTCACTTTTTTGAGAAACACTTTTATACAGTTAAAAAATAGTATCTTCTTGTAACAGAACAATATAAATCATTTATAGTCATTTTATATTATAAGGTGAGCGGCTTATCCAATTTATTAACGTTACTAATTAATTGATACATAATAAATTTAAAAATTTAAAATAATAAATTATAACCGTTCATAAGGTGTTTTTTTTATTCTGGTTTATTCCTTAAAATGACGAACAATGTAGACAGTGCTACAAATGATCTACAATTCTACTGTTGGTAATTTACTGAAGAAGTGTAACTGTTAATAACATAAATACGATATCCACCTCAAAATATTTCTATTTTTTGAATAATAATAAATACCAAATGTAGTGGGTAGGCTCAAACCTACATACAGCAGTGTAGGTACGACCAGTTTCAGTAAAACCGATAAAAACACATTTCTCCATTTATTTCAGAAAAAATTATCTCAAATAATAAGGCATTATTATAATAACTTTTACTTGTGTATAAAAGTAGTTTTTCTAATAATATGTCTTGTAGATAATTTCGTTTAAAATTATCATAGCAACACTGAAAATTGTAAGGTTGGCAGTTTCATAAAGCAAATCATGTGAACGGTGAAACGGTACGTTGATTAATTTCGTTAACATTTTCTTGATTGCTACAGGAATGAATTAATACTGTAACGTTTCGATATTTGCAAAGCTCTTAGTTTGTTAGTTAAAACGTAATAATACATCAAATGGCATTAATTAGAATTAAAGCGTTTAGGGGTGCGTTACGTATTGTGTATTTCACGAATTAATATTACATTACTTGTCATCAACATAACTCGAGTCATTAATGATTGTTAACGCGTTTGCTGAGAGTGTCTTACTTGGATATATGGGCTTTTACATCTTTAATTATCAATTTTACCTTCTAACCACTTATTATTATTAGTATTAGCAATAATGGTACCTTCTAAGGTGATGAAATTTTGGTTTAAATCTAAAATACAATCACGTATGTCAAGGAAGTACAAAATACCATTTTTCAATGGAATTGGAAGTTTAATGTTAACAAAATTTATCAAATCTATAGTTTAAAAGAAAAGTGTTTATTATTGAAGTTTTTTACACAAAAAATATTAAATATTATATTTAATAGAAAAGACCACTTTTTCATTTCTCACATCGTTTATTTTTTTCGTAAAATGTGTTACTTTTGGTTTAACTATTCACTTTATTGTATTTATTGGTTTTTCTATTGGTACTAATTTTTATAAAAAAATTTGTAAAATATGTTAGATTCTATCTAAAGATTTTTGCGAATCCGATAATAGTTTTTGCTAAAATTGAACACAGTATTGACGGTTGAATGGTATAAATAAAAAAAACCACAAAATAAAAAGACATTGTACTTTATTAAAATTCTTAGGATTTGATACATTGTCTAAATTAGTAAAGAGGTAAACACTGGTGACATGGATTATTTGCGATGCCCAAACTTCATAATTTTACTTTTATTTTTAAATTGATATCGTGTTATATACCAATTAATTTTTCTCTTTAAATATTATTTCTCACACTAAACATCGATTAAGGTTGTTTATTACACATTTATTTTATTATAGGATATCATGTTCCAAAATAAATGTTCAAAACTTGGTTATTATAAACATTTTATGTTACCCGTGACGTGATTAAGAAAACAACTTTATTTCACGTTTTAATTTTGAGGCATTGTTGTCGGGCTTACCTCTGCGATTTCGATGTATATTTCAAATTCGTTTTATATGGATATTTAGATTCAAAAGAAATATTTTACATATGGTTTTAATGGTATCGTTATATAAGGCTTCTACAAAAATTTTCGAACTGTTCTAAAGAATAACGTATTTATTACACATTTTAAATTGAAGCTTACCATAACTCAAAAATATTACATATACTACGGCCACTTGACTTGGGGTAGGTTTTTCTTCAGTGTAATGTCATTTATAGGTTGCTAAGTTCCAGTACTTATTCGTCTGACAAGCTGCCAATGCACATTCAAAGCCATAATTGGCACATTTTCGAGCGACGAAAGTAAATAAAGTACAACGCAATTTGTCATTGACTATAAAATTAATCAAATTAAATAACATCGACTACCGAAATCGGGAACAACACCACTTTTTGAGCTTGAATGTGAACGCTCTGTTTTAATAACAATAATTAATTTATTTCAAAAAACGTATAATCAAAAAATTATGAACTGTATTTCTACCATCCAGTGGCGTAAGCTGTGTTACAGCTTCCCACGGAGTCCACTTTAATTAAATACAAATAAACTGCTAGCTAATTACAAAAAAAATTAAATAAAAGTTATACAAACTTTTGGAAGTAAACTGCAACCCCTCTTTCCCCGAATTTTGTGCACGCCGCAATTATTAGATAAAAATTAATATTATTGAATATTGCGTATTCCATTATAGAATATCTATACCAAATACAGTGTTTTAGAGATTAATTTCGATTGATAATTTACATGCGTAACTACAGTAATATTATAAATAAACCAATCAGAACGCTCCTTAGAAGTAATTTGCTTCAATTATGTTTCTAGCAGATTATCAGTGCCAACTAATCGGATGAGTCTAGTCATGCGCTGCGATGTTTCATCGAAAACGAATTTATTATAAAATAAACTCAATTAAAACATAAACGCATTTAAACATTACGGTTAAACTAAAATAAATTACAATCAAATTTCTATTGAAAAAATTTCATGATATTGAAAATTAGTATTACCGAAATGCATAAATTAGAGAAACGTTTATATATTCACATTTTGTACAGTTGAATTAAAGATTATACTAACAATAAGTAAACATGTAAACCTAATATTAACCAAAAAAAAATGTTAAATAGATTTTGATTTCTTCTGAAAATATCACTTCAACAATATTGAATTACTCCCTTTCCTCTCACAATTAGAATTCATAATTGAATTAATACATGAGAAAACAAACAACAAGTGTCATTTTTAAATTATAATCTTTTAGGGATACATAGGGGAAGTTCTTTAACGCCGGATAGCACGTAGTACCTGACACTATCGAAATCTGTGTTATTAATAAAACAAAAAAATTTGTTAGGTGGAGGAAAGTAATAGACATTGATAGAAATTGATAGAAACATAAGTTACAACAAGACTCAATAATCAGTTCATATTTCAGGAGAGCTTTGGTTTGTTATTTTTGACGAGAACACATTTCATCGCATAATTTCAAACACTAAAAAAACAATTTATTTATATTAAATATATTGATAGAGTTGCGGCTTTTTTATCGGCTTATTTATATTACAGATTTATTATTGATAATAAATATATGTAGTCATAATTTAAACAGTGACAAAATTTCAGAGTATTTAATATAAATGAATTATATACTTGCGTAATTTATTCTATTCAATTAAATATCATTTAATATTAAATAGATATTTTGGCTACTTTCAATTAAAACTGTTATTCTATTTAAACAAATGTTTGTTAATAATAAAATTACTTAAATTTCCCGCAAGTATATTAAATATATAATACCTAGGTATAGGTATTATATTTGCCAAGATAATATATTTTTTAAAGTTATTATGCGTTGTGTATGTTTTTCTTGTTAGTAATAAATCAGTTGCAAAAGATAAAATTTTTAGAGTTCAGTTTTTATTTTAAATTATTATATTTGTTTGTTTTTCGTTTCCCCTAGTACAAGACAGCCCTTTATTCTCCAATATCGAACACTTTATATTTCTGAAATACCGTATTATTTAAGTCAAAATATCTAGCAAAACCTGACAACTGCATGATAAAATTGAGACTTCTCCCTACAAATCGCGAAAAAATAATACAGATATAAAACAATTATACTAACAGAACTTTAAATTATGAAAGTTCGACTGTATATTTAATTCAACTTGAAAGGAATATACAAATTTCAGTTACGAATCGTTTCTCGGGAACAGCAGAGAATAATTTAATCCAGAAATTGTTTTAAATAGATGTTGGAATTCTGCCAATCTGAAAATACAAAAATTAAATTAGTTTGTAGCATTTTTAGAATCGGAAATTAATTGGCACAAATTTACTCTTTCAGATTTATAGGAAAATAACATACGAACGAACGTCGACGTAAAAAAAAAGGTATCAAATATTTATACAACGTCACATTAGGCGTTTTTATTGCTTAATACGCTCCCCAAATATCGATTGTCGCCGTTAATAGAGTGTAATATTTTTTATGATCAATCTACCCTCCTATCGAAGACTCCCTCGACTCCATTGCAGATAAACTTGGTTATTTTATCTTCTGACAATGTTGTCAAAATAACTGACCGTAAATTCCACAAAGAATGTGTTATTACCCCACTAATCTTATAACTACCCCAATACTAGATTAAGCTTGCTGATACGCTTGAGGAAGCTTTATAAGGGTAAAAAGAAGAAAAGGAAAAATTGCGAAGAAAAGAAAAACAAGGTCGATCTTAGTATGCGTCAAAGTTAAAGGTCGCCGGCCTTTTTGCTATAATTCATACCAACTAAAACCAGCTTGTTATAAGCCCGGATTTGTGAAACTTGGTACAACAGAGCCAAGATTGCTGTCTATGAAAACATTCGTTCTTTGATATCCTCAAATCTCAAGGACAAACAAATTACACCGCAACTCAAGAGACGGCCTCAACAGCTATAAAGTTAACAAATTTCCCTGGAAACTTGCTTTTATCTTTCATAATAAACTCACCGGAAACCCTTTGTGTTCAAAAATGTTGTATTTTAGAAAATACGATTTATTAAGTTAAATAAAAATGCCGAATATATGGTTAACTTTGTAGGCATAAATTAAATGTGTATTATCAACTTGTCAGAATGATGTTGGCAAGGTTCTATTTAAATACAATGGCAGCTCAAAGTTTCTACCTTTTACATGGTCCTATAAAGCTTTTCAAATTTTTAGTAACCTGATAATTCTAAAAAGGATTACGGGCGATATTTTATTATTTATCAAAAAAAAATTGGTAAACAAGTGAATTCAAGTTTAGAAATATATCTGTATAAAAAAAGTAGATAAATTAACGACTTTAAATTGATGACGTCATCTGAATATAAAAAAATAAATTGTTTATTATAATAGTTTCAAAACGCCTTGTTTTCACATAGATATGTAACCATTTAAAGATTTACTTTTACATTCAAGGCCATGAGAAATCCTCCATTATCTCGTTCACTTTCAAAGTAATCTATTAACGACGCAATAAGTCCCTTTGATTGCTTACACAAAGCTTTTGGCATGGTTTTGAAGTCCGATTGTTTTCAAAACTACTGAATAACGGATTACTTTAAAAAAAAAAGGTTTAAATAATACGAAATTATCAAAAATATGCACGTTAATAAGATACTACCGAAATACACGGATACTAGGCTACCACGAAGCTTAATATAAAGTGAGGTGAACAGATTAGTTAACTTAAAGAAACGATTTGTAAACTAATAACTAGTACCAATGTGAATTGAACAAATTTAATATATTAATAATTTTTGATTATTGATAAGTAAACTTTTATAAATTTTATTGTGCAGATATCATAAATTACAATCGGAGGCAAATGTACTAAAAATTAGAAATTTGTAAATATTGTAGCGAACGCGTTATATCTATCTAGACACGACCGCTACCGATAAGTTGACTCGGTCCGAAACCTTGAATGCACCTATCGGTCAAGGCGAGAATATACTGGAAATCTCTGGAAGCCGTGATATCGACTATCAACTACACATATAAGCGGGCCAGACTCTTAACTGGCGTTCGATGAAAGAAAAAAAAAAATAAAACTGTGTAAATAAATTAAGTTCACTTTGATTCTAAGTAAATTAGTTATTAAGTTAAATAATTGTTAAGTAAATCTAAAATTATTTTAGTTAGTATTGTAAATATGTTTTAATATTTTTATTAAATAAACTTATAATTGTTGTTAAAACAAGTGACCGACTTTTATTTGCAACACTAGTTCGAACCTCAGCGAATACGTTACAATATATACGTTTTATAGCAAATCACGAAATACAGAAATACGGTGAAAGTTAAAAAATATGTGATTAAAAAAAAATGGGAATTTGACCAATAATTTTGAATTAAGGATTAATTACAGGGTATTATAGTGGTTCTTTCTACAATGTGATTATTCGATAAAATAATATGTAGGTAATTATACACACAACTAATCTCGATCAACAAAATATTAAAAGTTTTAAATCACCCAGTCCGCTCACGACCCATACTTTGGAAAACCCCTGATCCAGAAGACATTAGAATGACAGTTCCACTTATCACGCGTCAGCGCGAATTGAAACCTTTCCTATGAAATTGATTACGCAGGAGGGCATTGAATATGTTAAACTATTCAATTTTATTTGATACTGAGATGACTGCATAAGAAAACCTCGCAATTAATGAGCAATAAGGGAAATGCTTAAACTTTAACAAACACAAACAAATATGAAATATGGAAAAAAATATGCAAAAAAAATCGAAATTAGAACATCGACTACCTACGTGTTTCATAAAAATTCGATTTGTAGAAATTCGAATATATGTTCATAAACAGTATAGTGCTTTAAGTTGTATTGTCTCCAAAAATAATAAAAGAAAACATTTATTAAAAGAGAATCGATGGTTGTAGAACAAACCATTCTAACATACGAGTTGAATAAGAAATGAAAAAACAACCAAGATGATTAAAAAAAGAACAAAACTAGAAATTTTTTAAGTTTTGAGCTTGTTAACTGCAAAATTTACAGCAACAATATAAGTTAATCTATCTTTAATGCTGCAGTTGCATTCAGATTTAGTGCACGGTCAAAGTTGAGTACAGATGATTGCGTCATAAAATAAATATCAAAAATTTTATGAAACTGTAGTATTAGTTATCGTAAAGTTTAATATTTCTGTTTTACAAGCTTAACAATTTTATGAAGACAGAAACTAAGGCAAAACGTATTTTTATCTTATTTCCATCGTAATTTCATTTTAAAACATTCTAATTACTTTATTTCGTAAAATATTCAAAAGATTTTTCATCTATAAAATTAAAATTTGTATTATGCAAAGATTCTGAATTTAATTGTCAAATTAATTAAAAATCCACCTGGAAACTGAAGTATTTAATATAGTCTGTTCGAGTTTTAGCTAATTCGTTTTCTGGAGGATATTACCGTAAAGCTGTATTATTATAGTCTATTTTTAGATAGTCTCAGAATACCATAGTTAAAATTATATATACGTCTACTTCTTGCTATAAAATTTTGATTATCGTTTTGCTTTAGATTAAAAACGTAGATTATTAAGGAAACTTAACAGTTTTTTGACTTTACTTATAGTACGATAACGCCTGGATTAAGAATGTGATGTCATATTGTTAGTTTCTCAGTGGACGCTTGAAATGATATAAAATAAATAACTTCGAATAATAATTCCCAAATAACTATTTTGTTTATTATTTTTTGAAGTAATGCGTCTTTTGGGGCGTTAAGGGGCAAATTTTAATGGGCAACGCAAGTTGCGCGCGCACATCTAATTTGCGAGTTAGCCGTTTAAGAAAGTAAATGAATTATTGTGAATCACGCTTAAAACCGAGTGTGCGCATTCGAGCTCAAAGTGGCACATTCCGATCTCGGGAAAATGAAGCGCGCCGCTCCGCGTCGCGCTTCATTTGCCTCCCTCGCTCGGAAATGTGCCACTTTTCGCTCGAATGCGCACATCCTCGTATTAATTAATTTTGTATATAACTCTGCTAACTTCAAAAAACTAAATATTCCAATAAATTTAGAGTTTATACTGGTACCTTTAGATACGATACGCCAATAGGTTGAAATTTTATGTTGCCTTACCAGTCAAAATTTGAGATACGAGTCAGCCAGCTTTAGTGGCGTTATAACCCTTAGCTTAGAATTAGACTGGCATGGGGGGCATTCAGAAAACAACGAAACATCCTAACTAACAAAAAAATTCCTCTAAGGCTAAGAAGAAATGTATATAATCAATGCGTATTACCCGTTCTTACATACGCAGCACAAACCTGGACATTGACTAAAGGCATAATGGATAAATTAGCTAAAACACAGAGAGCAATGGAACGTCAGATGCTGCATATAAAGATAAAAGATAAGATACGGAATGAACACATTAGAGAAAAAACAAAAGTAATCGATGTAAAAGAACATATAGCAAGCCTAAAATGGAGATAGGCCGGACATACTATGAGGCAATCTGACGACCGATGGAATAAGAAAATACAAGAATGGAGACCCTGGCTGGGAAAAAGATCAAGAGGTAGACCTCAGACAAGGTGGAAAGATGACCTAAAGCATACAGTCGGGCTCACATGGGCAAGAGAGACACAAAACCGAGAAAAATGGAAAACGAAAGGGGAGGCCTATATCCGACACTGGATGTAAAGAAAAGGCTAAGAAGAACCCTTAGCCGTAATTAGCAAACGGTCCAATTTCTAAAACTTCCGTGAAAATTTTAACTACAGTAAACCCCGATAGAGACGCGAAAAAATTCGAATTATAGAGGTTTCGACTTACAATTCAAGACTTGCTTTGGTAGAGCTCAAACAAAAGTTACGACAATAACAATAAATACCAAAAATTATAGAAAAGGACACCTGGTAAACACGTGTTGACGTCAATCGTAAAACGCTTTTCTTAGAAAAACTTTTGGGTTGTAGAGGTAGTACAATCAAATATTAATATTCTTGAAATACCGAAGTCAAATATATTTTTTCCACTTATCGAGAACTCAGATTTTGAGGTAAGGAGGTATTGGGGCTTGAAGGAAAGGGAACAAGGGTTTCTTTTGAGTTGTAGAGGTTTTTGACTAACCGAGGTTCTACTGTATTTACCTTGCTGCATAAATGGTTCTGTCATGCAGAGTGTCAATGAAAATATGGATTTGATATCTGAGCATTTTGACTTACGAGATTGATTACGAAACGAATTAAACTGGTATCTCAAGGCATCACTGTAATCCGAAAAAGTTGTATCGTTTAATTTGTTAAATAACTTCTTTTAAAACCTTTTAAACAGAGATTAGTTTTTTGGCAGAAATACGGTTCTGTAATATTTAATTAAACCTTTTAGAAAGTATATTAAATAATGTGAATCCCGTTAAGAGCCGATTGTGCACATTTAAAATCGAAGAGGCACATTTCGATCTTGGAAAATGAACCGCACCGCTTCGTGACGCGCGTTATTTGTTTCCCTCGATCGGAAATGTGCCACTTTTTGCTCAAATGCGCACATCCTCATATCTATCACATTAGACTTATACAAATCATCTCTTTAAATTCAAAAATATGCAAAAAAAACTTAATTTTTTTACTTTAAAAAAAATATATCAACGTAGAATAATCCATTTTTGTAAAAAAAATGTTTTTGAAACTAATGCACGCAAATACCAGTTACCTCTTAAAAATACATTGGCAAACATTTTAACCACTTATTAAATCAATATAAATGAGCACCTATGTGTTTGTAAAGACAAACGTTTGTTGTGGGTAAATATAATTATGCGTTAATACACAATTTAGTTAAACTCCTAGAAAATATCCATCCTGCGTTTCAATATTCGTTATAATACGAAAATCAAAAGCTTTAAATTGAATATAGTTTAAATGAAATAATAGGCGAATCAGCAACGTTCAAACGTAATCGCGTATTCCATTATTAAAACTTCAATAAAACATTTTTTAAAAATGTACCGAACTTTAGTTTAATTAAACAAAAGCCCTAGAAGTTCAAAACTTATCGACGATAACTTGAACCGTATAAATGCAAATCAGACATTTGACGCATCAGTAGTTTTGAATAAAATGCAAAAAACCTGCCAAAATTTTCTAATCTAATCAATAAATTTCCAATTTTTGACAAAAGTTTTCGATAATAGTGTTACTCTTTCATTTAAACATATCGGACTTGTACCTAAAAAAATATTTTAATATAAAGAATGCATATTTAGTAAATTCGTTATAAAATCGTCTGGTTATGCATTTTTACGCTTCGGTCGTTCTGGCCGCATAAATGCATTTTATAATAATACGAAAGCTTAGATAATTTCACTTTATTTCTTTTTGAGCAAACGATGATTATTATTAATAATAAATTTGAATATTAGTGATTGCATATTAATACAATGATAATTCGTCAACAATTTCGTTGCATCCACTTTGCATAGCACAGTCGACTATGATAATTATAATAATATCGAGTAAATGGAACTGCAATGGCCATCCAATGTTGAATTGTCATCCATAGAAATTAATTTCTAATAATCTGTACTATTGCTAGTTTATTGGCAGTCGTTTTTTCATGCTTCTCGATATAATCCAACAAATGCGAAGCCATAAAAGTTTAAAACAATTTTAACGTATTCACGCTTTTATGTGTTTTGCGTAATTGGGTAGCCATAAAAGTATAAATTGATACATAAAATAAAAACTTATCTTAATACAAAAGGATAATATTTTAACAATGGATCTATTTATATATTTTAATTGAAATTTAGAGCAACTAAGCAAATTACATTAGCCGATAAAAAAGATTTGTTTTTATATTGATTTAAACTAATTTTTTTATGTGCATTTAATAGTAAGAGTTTTACTAGACTGATTTGTTCACTTAAAACTTGCAATTATAAAAAAGTGAATTTTCTAAACTTATAGAAATTCATTTTGATTTTTTAGTTAGAAACAACTCAATTCATTTTATACAAAGAATGGATTTTAATCGTCTATAAATGCACCATTTTGTTCAATGACTTTTTTTCATCTTCTTGGGAACTCCATGATTTCACGTTCGTAGAGTTTTGATCTTTATGAGCAAAAAAACTGAACCAAGTGCGATTTAAGGTCATGAACATTGGTGATATTTTTAATATTTAAAGAGGTTTGTAAAGATCGAAAGAAATCTAATGGTGCAATATCAAGGTTATATGGTGGATGTGACATCAGTTCTCATCCAAGCTCCAATCATTTTTCACAAGATACTAGAGATGTTTGAGGTCGAGCGTTGTCATGGTGGAACATAATGCCTTTACGATTAGTCAATTCTGGCGGTTTATTTTTGATTACTTCTTTCAATTGCATTAGTTGTTGACAGTAATCACCTAAATTGATCAAATCGTTCATTGGAAGCAGCTTAAAGTACCCAACTATTTTATATTCTCACCAAACTGAACGCGCACGATCTTCTTTTGATGTAATTCATATTTTTATGTGGCTTGTGGTGGTTTATTGCGCTTGGACCAGGGACATTTTTGATCAAAATTTTTATTGAAAAATTGGGGACAAGTTGTACATTACCCCATCTGCATGTTCTCCCGAATTACTATATATGAATACCCATAAGATCTCGTCTAGTTATTCTTAACTCTAAAGGGGAGCGAAATATGCTAAAATTGTGTTAACTTTTGAGTTGAACACAGAATCTTTGCGAGATTGAAAAAACAAACTTTAGATTTGAATTTGGCATGGAAAACCTTGTTAGATCTATGCAATTGCTTCGTCTTTAGAAAAACATTTTTTGGCTAGGGGAGCGTTCAAGTATTACGTAACGCTATATGGGGGGGTTTGACCATCGCGCTATGCAACATTTTTTTTTATTTCAATGAAAAGCTAGTGAATTAAAATTTGCCAAGTTGGCAACCCCTTTCTTTAAGTATTACGGGAAAATGGTCACTTGGTTGTTACGTAACGTTTAGGGCTGGGGGGAAAATTAGGGCGCGTTACATGGGGGTAGGGGGGGGGAGTCAAAAATCTTCAAAAATTGCGTTACGTAATACTTGAACGCTCCTAGTGTAATATTGGATTACTAAATTTAACACGTTGACTGCCAACTACGAGATAACTGGTAGATTGCGTTCTTTTCTAGGACGCCAAACTACGAGTTATCTCGTCCTGTGTTTACTGTGTATAATAGGATTAAATTAAGTTGGCTTCTTAGATCGGAATCGTGAAAAGTTCCGTGGCAGTCAACGTGTTAAATTCATTTATCACTTTAACACTTATATAGACACACCCTGTATATCTAAATTGTCTAAAAAGAAATAAACCAGCTTAATTTTAGAATTAACAAGAATATTTTTTCTATAATTAAGTTATAGTTTTTTTTAAAATTTTTTCTGAATAAATTCTGATCCAAAGCGAATATGGTGTTACTCATAGCTACTCAAAGGTTCTTAATTGAAACGAAGTTTTTTTTTAATCAGCTCCTATAAAAAATTGCAATATAATTAAATCGTGAAGCGCAGAAATCCGTAATTAAAGTTCATTAATGGCAGAAAGCTATCGGGGCGGTTGACGATGAAATATATCGGGATTAAGGTAGGCCAAATTTTAATTAATTGGGGAAATTAAAAGCAATTGATTGTAAAACTAATGATCAATTACGAAAGGTTTAATTCGATCCCAATTTTAGAGGAAGGAACACATTTTTTATTCTTCGGTTGCACACAAAAAAATAGATAGACGCTTTGCATAATTGAGTTTGTCTCTGGGAAGGTTTCGATTTCTGAAAATTAAATTGAAATAATTTAGGTTTCCTCTAAAATAAGATAAATTAATTAATTTTGAGGTAGCAGATTTTATACGAAACTAAATTCGATATACACAAACCAAAAGATAAATGAGCCAAACTTAATTTTACTCCTAAATTTTCGTGACGCTTTGAAGTCTTATTTGTCATTGATTATGGAATTTCGGGAGTTTGCTTAATTTGACACAATTTCATCTTTCCCTTTAATTTATCATTTTGGAAACTTACTTTTGATGTTATTAATAATAAGCAAGGAACATGAAATTAAACCAAAAGTTTGGCTCTGCTTAATTCATTTCGTTTGGGTTTTTCTCAAAAAATACCTTAAAAGAAAAACGTATTTTTATTAATTGAATACATATCCTTATAATTTATTTTTGGTTGGCAGGTTCTGTCAATTTTTCCATTTGATATTATAAGATAGCTGAAAATAACGCACTTTGGCAATTGAAGTCTTCAACAAGGTAAAGAAACGGCAATTTTAAGAAACTTGAAGTTATAAATTATTTCATTATAATATTTAATAAATTAATAAAAACACCACCAATTTTGGGAAAATTAATTTTGTCATTCACAATCAGATCGTCTCTAACAAAATTCCATATGAAAGGGCCCAGAAGTCGTCACTTCCGGCTATGTTGGTATCGGTACGTTTTACTTGGCAGTTGTATCGAATGAAATTATCGATACCTACTTGAATCGAGATTTTTGGCACATAGGTTGGACTAAAAAACAATAAAATATTACTTCAAAGTAGTTGGAATTTACTTTTTTATTTACTACATTCAAAAATTAATGAAGGAAGTCCGCTGTCGTAGAATTGCCTAAAAATAATTATTTGTCTAGATGCTTGCCTGTGAGACGATTTCTTGATATGGTTAGGGAGCATAAAATTGCACAACTTTAAAGTACTTCTTGTTGATTAAAATATAACTCTATACCTCGGACTTTGAAGGCCTTATTTTATTTATTAAGCTAACATCACTCAATAATCCATTTTGACCAAAATTTAATTCATCATTTACATATAACCTTTTTAAAATTAGAGGTTAAATGCAATGTTTCAATATACGTTTCATGAACATACATAATTGTAACTAAGTCTAGGTAACGCGAAAAAATTTGACGTACGCGGTAAAAAATTGAAGCATGCGTATTCTTTATTTAGCCGAGAGATAATGTGGCACTTTCTTCCCGCAAAATAGGGACCGAAACCACACTTACGATCCCGGTGTGCTAAAAAAATAATTTCATTTTTGCCTCCTTAACCCTTAGTTACTCGCGTGGATGCTTTTCAGGCATCAGCGCCACAGTTTTTGTAATACTACATGTTACATTGATTTTATTTAATTGTCTTTTTGCACTTAATTTTAAGTTGGGTATTAATTTTTTTGTTGGTGTTGGGAAATCAATAGTGCATAATGTGAATGACATTAAAAAATTGGCAATATACCTTCAAAATCCTTAAAACCAAGTCATTTTATATGTGGTGCCTGAAAAGCACCGCGCGAGTAATTGCGTTACGGTAAACCGCGCGAGTAACTAAGGGTTAATTAAATACAAATTAATTGCACAGCAATTTTTTAATGATAAACATGAAAAACTATGAAATATGAGCGAAGCTCTAAGAAGAAATTTTGATAGCGCATCTTCGGTTTTAGAATTACTTAAATTTTTTTTAAAGTGAATTGATCATTGTTAATCATGGCGAAAAGCAAAGTGTATACATTCGAGCTCAAAGTGGCACATTCCGATCTCAAAAATGTGTCATTTTTCGCTCAAACATGCACATACCTTGCATACGCGAAATTTCTATATGTCGATAGTCCATCTTTCAAATCAAAAAAAAATATATTTTAGTCAGATTTTTTTATTTGAAAAGAAGAAAATTGATCACCATTTTTTGACACTAAACTGGCTGGGAACATTTCGTTTAATAAATCGATGGTTTGACGAGCTGTGTGAGCCGTAGCACCATACTGTTAGAACCAGTAGTCTTCCAGACCATTGTTCTGAATCTTTGAAAGTAAAAAAGGGTCAAACTTAGATCGATAAAGATCACCGTTCACAGAACTTGCGTTGCCATTGAGATAAAAAAAACAAAAAACGGACCAATTATGCACCAATCTACACATATGTCGCTCCAAACTATTACTCATTTGACATGAAGAGGTGCTCACGATATTCTTGTGGGTTTTTGGTTCCCCAGAAACGATAATTTGGTTTATTTATGTTGCTATTTAATTCAGAATGTGCTGCGCTAGTCATTATCATTTTGCTCCAAAAATCAAGTTCACTTCTCTCCAAATTTCGCATTGTTTCACCGTATTGCAATTATTTGGGGTAGTCTTCCGGCTTCAGTTGTTGCACCATTTGTATCTTGTAAGGGAACAGCTTCAAATCAATTCGTAAAATACGCTGCATCGACGAATTACTGACGGAGGAGAAATTGGAACACCCGTTACATTTTTAATTGATCAAAAATGCGAATTAGTAAACACTTGATAGTAGGGAAACCTGTTGTACCTTGGTCCCTTTGTACCTAGGGCCACTTTATGTTTTTAAATATTTGCGGGCTTTTGAGACCCATAATTTTCGATATTTCAAATGCCACATTGACAGATATTAACGTATAGTTAACAGCAGCTGGCCAATGTACTTTGTTGAGATATGAGATCAATTGAAATTTTTAATCGAAAATAAGTAAGTTTTTTTATATTCTTTTTACTTATTGATTTTTATTACCTATGAACAAATGACTCATCGTAATAGAAAGATTATTGATTAATGTTTGCATAGTAGTGGTCTGATTTTGGCACAGCATAAACTTTAATTTTATTTTTGAGTTTAAACATCAAGGGTTAGTGTGTTGTACCTCGGTCACTGTCAATAAATTGTACCTTGGCCTTAAGATCAACGTGCAATAAATAACAATTTAGATATATATTCATTCTTCATTCTTATTTTTTTTTATTTTGCTTCAGATAATATGTCTCGCAAGTCTAACGAAAAATTTAAATTTTTGCAAAGTTAACCATTAAGTATGTGAAATTTTAGTATACCAGCAAAGTTTTGTTAATTTTTGAAACAATTTTAGGGTCATCTCAAAGAAGAACAGTAGTTCTTATAATCCAAAAATAAATAAGGTAACTACGGTAATAAGGCCTAGCTAAGGGAAATTAGAAATTAAATAAAAAAACATCGAATTTAATCAACAGGTTTTAATAGTAATCATTTTTAAGATTCAGTTACTATAAAAAAAAAGAAAAATGGCAACTTTCAACGTAAACAAAACCAAAAATTAACATTTTTAAAAACCTTTCTAGTAGGCCTTATTATACCACTGGAGGGTAATAAGGCCTACAGCTTTAAAAAATTTAAGTAATCAAACTGGACATAATATATTTGATAACTAAGTTTAATAAATACATGAATACAGCGATTGGATTAATTTTTTTTAAAAAATTACAAATTGCCTCTCCTAACAGTCATTAGCGCAGTCAAAGTCATTAGTATAAACCACTGACATAATTTTTATTACCTAATAATGACTTATCGTAAGCAGGAAGATTATTTATTAACGTTTGCATAGTAGTAGTCTGATTTTAACACAACATAATCTTTAATTTTGTTCTTGTGATGATTAAACATCAAGGGCCGGTGTGATGTACCTCGGTCATTGTCGATCAATTGTATCTTGACTCTAGGATCAACGTGTAATAAATAAAAATCTAGAAGTATATCTGTTATATATTCTTCTTTATTTTAATTTATTTTGCTTCAGATAATATGCCTAGCAAGTCAAATCAAAAGTTAAATTTTTTTAAAGTTTTTAAATAGTTAAATTTCAGTATACGAGAAATGTTTTGTTAATTTTTGAAACAATTTTAGTGTTATATCAAAGAAGAACATGAATAGTTCGTATAATTTAAAAATAAATAATAAATATATACTTTTCATGAGACGGGTCTAGGTACATCACCCCTGTTATACCCAAGCCATAGTTCCACGAATTTTTAAATCTTAAAGCAATGTGAATAAGCAGTTGTTAATGCTTTTAAATTTTTTTATGAAGTTCACCTTATTAGTGCCCCAATACGGTGCAAATTATTTTATTAACAAATTGTTACATATACATTTTGAAAAAATTACGAATAAAAAAAGGAGTCAAGGTACAACAAGTTTCTTTACATATTTATATCCGTAAGACCTTAAAAGTAATGTAAAATGCATTAGAAAACAATTAAACTTTGATACAAAAAGTAGGAGTATAATAAGGCCTATGGTTAAACTTAGTAGGCTTTAATAACCACCGACCACGTATGTAAGAAAATCAAAATAAAAAAAATTTGGTCCATGATAATAAAGAAAATAAATGTGAATTTACATAGCTAAGTGTAATATTTCAAAAAATACTAACGATTGATTCGGACCGATTTTTATTATTCGTGTTGCCTGGCCGCGTTTTACGATATATGATGCTACATTTGGGGCAGGAAGCGGAATATGCCGCCTCCACAAACTTGTAGAGACATCTTCGTTCAATAGGTGTTTGTGTGTGTGGCCTTAAGTCAAAGCGGCTATTTTAAATACGATTTTTCTAAATTAGGCTTTATTAGCCGACAGGCCTTATTACCCGCAGGTACCTTATATAGTTTTCATAGAACAATGAGTTTTATTTTGCTTAATGTGAAGAGAGCCAAGGTACATCACCGCTGTTGTACCTAGGCCATAGATCAACTAATTTTTAAATCTTATAGCAATTTGAGTAAACGGTTGGTAATGCTTTCAAATATTGTATGATGAATACCTTATTAGTGCCCCACTACGATGCAATTTATTTTATCAACAAATCGTTACATATACAATTTAAAAAAAATTACAAGTGCAAAAAAGGCCAAGGTACAACAAGTTCCTCTACACCTAAAAATATTTTTATCAGACTCGCTGCAATTAGGCGTGTAGAAGAGCACCATGATAACTTACCAAAAGGATTACAATCTCTTTCAAACAAACAATAAATCTATATTTATTCGATTTTTAATTTTTTGAATTGCAGATTAATATAGACAAATCGATTAAATACGAGGATGTGCACATTCGAGCGAAAAGTGGCACATTTCCGAGCGAGGGAAGCAAATGAAGCGCGACGCGGAGCGGCGCGCTTCATTTTCCCGAGATCGGAATGTGCCACTTTGAGCTCGAATGTGCACACTCGGTTTTAAGCACGATTACCAAGTGTCCCGTTTTAACAGAAAAAAAATTGATCACCTTATCTATACCAAAAACAAGTTGGTATCGAGTAAGTACCATATATCCTTGTATCATTTTACCCCTAAGGATAACGCCATAGTATAGGAATAACAATATATAACAATTTATGGAAATTTAAATAAGGTATAAATTCGGATCGACAACATTTGCAAAAAGTTCAAATTAGAATATTGAACGCTAATGAATAATGGAGATCCGGAGCATATCGATTTGCGAAGCCTTCCAAGTGAGATAAAATGTAAAATTAAAGGAAGTACTTGGTTTTATTGGCAATTCCCAGAGTGGAGGTCAAAGTTATTGCAAACAAGCAAGTGACGGTGTTAATTCGATGAACGAGCAGCAGTTTTCCAGTGTCTGATCTTGTTTCCGAGTTGGTACAATGCGACCGCTAATGCGATTTGCGACGCAGACTACCAAAGATTCACAGCAATTTCATAAAGCCTTCCGACTTGCCAACAATTCATTGTTATAGATTTGGTACACGCCATTCAATTCTGACTTCTCGCTGATTATACGCTTTGTTTGCCTTTGCGAATATTTTATATTCCTTTTCTTCTTCATTCATCCTCCCCCATTTTAGATACACAATCGTTTTTAATTGTTAAGCTTTTTTTTTTAATTTTTGAAGTTCGCAAATGTTGCATTGTATCTAAAAATTGAATGTTTCGCAACCAACTGGGAAACGTCAGTTCTGAACCATATTTATTTTTTTTAAGTCATTCGGAATATCGCATAAAAAAACCTTTTGGTAAAGAAGAACTATGTAAAGCGGATGGAGTTGCTACCTAATTTCACATTAATTTGAAATAGTACTAAGGGTATATTTAGATTTATTCTATATTTCAGTTTTGCGAAAACTTCGTTTTGGAGGGGCTGTAATTCTGTTTCTAAATCAAATTTTCTAACTAATCAGGCACGAAACTGATATGATATTCAATTCCGAAAATGGAAATTTTAAACAGAACAATAATCTAATATTTTAAGATCGCGGAATCTCGGAGTAACGAAAATAGAATTTTTGGCTTTCGAAATATGAAGAGAACGAGGAGGGAAAAAATTGGAAGCCATTCTTTGCATTTTCTAATTATTGTGAAACGTAGAAGTACGAAGAAGATAATAATAGAAGGATAGGAAAATAAAGGTTGGCTAATAATTCAATCCTTGCTAAAATATGCACAGGGTTTCGTCCGTCTTAATAAATTATTTTCATCTCGCTGGTTATAATCTCAGTAAATTATTTCGAATTCCCTTCCTTGTTTTAATTCATTTTGTTAGGGGGTATTCTATAGAATCATTTATAAGATTCCTTCTAATAATTCAGAACGCCATATAAGCTGATTTTGCGTTCGCTTTTTATAAATTATGTAAAATTTGGAAACCATACCGGCATACAACCATGGCACAAGCTTAACGACTTTTGTTGATATCTTTCTAAAAATTTATTATTGTGTAAACTGTTAAACTTGCACGGGAAAGAATTAAATTTAGAGACTCATATTTTCTGCACTTTTTTTATATCAAATAGCTTTGAAGAGGGTGGCACATAGGACATTTGAGAAAAAAAATATGCTTTGATAATGAATATAAGGGTATGGCTTATTGCAAATACGGTCTAAAAAAAGAAGCAATTATTATTCACAATAATTAATTAAAATACACCGCAATCAAAAAATAAACTTTAGGAAATATTCTTTCATTCTGATTAAAAAAAAAAGAAACAGCAGAAATTCAAAACATCTCTTAATATTAAAAAGTGACCCGGTTTAAAAATAATGTAAAGCCAATGATTTAACTTGGAGTGTAAAAAAAACATTTTATACACAAAGGAGTTTATCATGATGTATTAAAAATCAGCAATTTGGGTTTTAAAATTTCTTTATATTTCAATAAAAGCAGAAATCATAGCACCCATGGAGAATGATAAAAGAATAGTTATTCCAAAATGCACCCAAATAATTATATTTACTCCTTCCTTTTACGGATTTTATTTCTATGAAATTTGAAATACAGTCGCCTCTCGATAATTCGTACTTCAAGAGACCAGGAAGAAATCATCGAGTGTGGCAAATTATAGAGTTTAAAGTAAAAAAGATTGATAACAAAATTTAAAAAAAATTATCTAAATTGTTTTTACTAATTTACTGCAAAGAATCCGTAATTTTTGATCAGCTCTGTCGGCTGCGTTGTTAATGGTGATGAGTGCTCAAAATACATTATGATCAATGTCAATGCGTAGTAAAAACTAGTACAGACCGAATGGTGCCTCTAACATAAATCGGTTGTCTTACTTTTTCTTTGTTCTCACCTTCATCTTGATTATCTGCCGTGATTGTAACCCTGGATGCCAAAATTTTTTGCCTGCTAAAGAAGCAATCCCAGGCACATCATTATCAAAGTGCAGGGTATAACGCGATTCTATTCTATAGGATCTACTAGACTTCGTTCTTCATCAATTCTATCACTTGGTTCGTTTTCACTGTCCTTACTAAATCTTGCAATTTTTCTTTTTTGAGCGTTTGCTGTCTAATTGGGGACTTTCCTCTTCAAATCATCCGTCCATCGGCTTGAGGATCCTTTTTTTGTTGTTTGCTCTATCCCGGTCGCCACTCATTTATTCGTGTCGTCCATCTGTTGTCTTTGAAGCATGTGACCTGTTCTACTATTTCTATTTCAGTTCCGCAATATGCTTTATGATATCTTGTATCGGTGTACGTATGTGTACAGTGTTATTGAGTAGTCTATCTCGTCGTGTGACTTTGTTTATAATTTCGTTTACGGATTGCATGTATATATTAGTAAATTTTAATTTATTAAATATTTAAATAAGTGTATGTGTAATAAACGAAATTATAAATAACAAAAATTTAAGGGTAACGTAAAGCAGCAGCATTAATTATATAAATGTAATTTGACTTCATCATGTTACCTTGTCTTTTTTAAACATTATCAACCGCTCTACCTAATGTAAGAAAATATTCCTAAACATGATTCTCAAGGTAACTTAAATGATTTCTAGTTATAAGACTGATAGTAACAAAAGTTTGTTGATTTTTGTAAGTTTACTTCATATTTTTGAATAAAAATTGATTTTTTGTACAATTTCATTTTTTTCATTATCTTTTTCGTCATAAAATTTTATTTAGGTGTTCTAATGATTACTTTGCATTGCTTACATTGTTGCACCATTTTTTTAGACACAAATTTTTCCCTGAGTAGTTCATGGATTTAACCCTTAGGCCGGTCGTCCATTGGAAGCGTAGTCGTGCGACTTGGTGGTAGCGCGTATACATCCGTATACGCACGACTAATCCCAATAAATGCCATGTAAGTGAACAACGTCCACTGCAAGCGACTACGAGTTCTCGCTTGCAGTGGACGCTGTTCACTTACATTGCGTGTATTGGGATTAGTCGCGCGTATACAGTCGTATACGCGCTACCACCAAGTCGCGCAACTACGCTTCCAATGGACGACCGGCCTAAGTACTGACGTACAAGCTTTAGGACGTAGTTTCTGACGTGTCGTCTGTCAGACTACGCTATATTATTTGAATTATTTTGCAAAAACATTTAATATTTTTTAAAAATTTGTTAATTTTGTGTACACTATGTCTATTGAGAATATGAAAATACACTAAACGTAATGAAATAAAAACAATTTTGTTGTGAAAATTACATTTTTTAACGTAACAGACAAAAAATACGAAATACAGCTTAATAAACTCAATACAGTTTAAAAACAAAAATAATGCAAATGTCGCTATAAAGTTTTTTTTAAATGGTTATACAAGTTCTATTCAAACATATAAACTAAAAAAAATAAACAAAATCTCAAATAAACAACTTTTAACAATAGCGAAAATTGTTATGTTCTTGCTGACGCGCGCAGTCTATTAGACGACGTTTATTTGTTAATTCGCATTATTTTAGTTACCTTCCGCCAATGTGGCTCTTACTTAGGAATTATACTTGTCAGAAATACACTGCATGTAATGAAATAAAAACAATTTTGTTGTAAAAATTACAGTTTTATAAGAAAAAAGGCAAAAAATACGAAAAACATTTTAACAAACTTAGTGCTTTTAAAAAACAAAAATAATGCAAATGTCGCTATAAAGCCTGTTTTATATGATTATATTTTATGTTTATATTCTATTAAACAAATTAAAATGAACAAAATTCCAAATAAACAACTTATTACAATACACAAATATACTCGAATATTGTTACGTTCTCACTGACGCGTAGTCTGCTGGACGACGTTTAGTTTTTGAATTCGCATAATTTTAGTTACATTCTGCCAAAATGGCTCTTAGTTAGGTAGCATACTTGTTTCACCTTCACTTGAGAGTACACTGGAAGAAATTTTTTAAATGTACTGCATAACATAAATTTCTCGATTTTAAAATTAGAAGTAGTCTGAGAGACGACGGTCCAGTACTTAAGGGTTAAGTAAATCTCCTCCCAGGACGACATTGGCCTAAACTTTAATTAAGAAAAAAAGAAAACTTTATGTATTTTTTAAATATTAAGTGTTTATATGATCTATAATTTAGTCTTTATTAGAAAAATAACTACAAGACTATTTGTAAAAAATTGGAAAAAATAGACCAAAGTAGCCCGCAGTTACGGTACACCTATATAATTCATAAGAATTTATACGCATTATCTCGTTCTATTTTTCATTGAAATGCATGACTGAATTAGGCATATTTTAATAAATACAAGGATGTGCACATTCGAGCGAAAAGTGGCACATTTCCAAGCGAGGGAATCAAATGAAGCGCGACGCGGAGCGGCGCGCTTCATTTTTCTGAGATCGGAATGTGCCACTTTGAGCTCGAATGTGCAGACTCGGTTTACAGCATGATTTACAATAATTTAGATCAATAAATTAAACGAAAAATTCAATAAATAATTTTAATCGTTTCTTTTCACTTACATTGACATGAATATGCTATCTTCTCGCTTCCTTTCCCTCATTTCTATGGTATACGTTTCTCAAATATAAATTGGATATTTACTGAATTGAATTAATTTTTTTTATTTGACGAGTAAGGTAAAAGTACCGGTTTTGGACACGTTAGGCCCAGTTCTAGACACTTGAGTAATTTTGATAAAATACCTTAAAAAATACGTAAAAAACATCATTGATGTTTCTATCGTAGTTAAACATACATTAATTACACTTATAGCAAGTAGCAATAATTCTTATATTTGACATTTGTCAAAATAAAGTGGAAAATGTCCACAACTGATACAGTGTCCAAAACCGGTACTTCTACCTTAGGTTAAATTACACAAATGTAATAAATACGAGAATATGCGCACTCGGTGTTAAGCACGATTCACAATAAGTAATTCACTTTCTAATATGGCTAACTTCATACTGTTAAATTTTTATTAATTGTGCGCGCGCACTTCCGTTGCCTACTCAAATTTTCCTCTCAAACCGCTAAAAGAAGTATAACTTCAAAAATTCGATATAAAGCACAAAGCAGCTTGCAAAATTAAAACGATGAAGTGGTATAGTGCGGCCAAAGAGAAAGCGATCGTATTACAGTATCCCTTAACGATTATTTTGCGTTTTCCTTTAACAACGTAGTATAACTCAGCCCTTCGGGACATCAAGGGAGCAAAGGCGTAACGATTCTTGGAAACCGTAGAAAATTGCTAGCATAACCGTGTATCATATCGCATAAAGCGTAGAGGGTAAAAGAAATCCCTATTATATCATGTGTTGAAATAACAAGCAGGAACAGGCTCTTAATTTGGCGCGTTGAAGTGTTCCAGAGCGCCCCTTTCGCTGTTACTTATGTGTATTTGTGATGTGTATTTCGCGGCTCTTAACCCGATTTCTTCTGGGTTGTTTTCCACGACGCTCAATCAGAAACGCACTCGACTATACATTTACAGATTCCGTTTCTTTAATTATTAATAGAACTCCAGCCGGTCCGCCTTTCGACAACATTTATGTACGAAATGTTTAATGCGAGGTTTGGAAAAAATCTAGAGGCAATTTTCTGGGTCATTTAAAACAAACAGGGAGGAAGTTTTTTGAAGTTATCGTCGCATGACTTGTCAGTTCACATATGATACGAATATCCAATGCGATGTAGTAACGTTTTTCGACTTTGAGCACGTCCAATATTCCAAATTTGAAATTCAAATCATTACTTTGCCTGCTTTAGCTGCACTAGACGGATGAAGTACCTAAAATGAAGAAATTACTATGGATGTCTGAATATATTCAAACCGACTTAGCTTTTTACTTTATTTATAAATTGTTTAAACAAAAATTTACAGATTTTGCAAGCGTTGTAATCGTATTGAAAATATTCGTTAAATAAGGTCCCAATGCGCATGTGCCCAGTAGAGAAAAGTGACAAAATATGGAATAGTATCCTAATAGGAAATTTCTCAATATCTCAATAACCAAACGTTTAAAATAAAATATAAGATCACCTACTTCTTTTGCTTGTATTAGAATCATACTTATAGAGACTTATACTTAGAGACCAGATTTTTGTGTTATTGTAGATTTTGTTTGCTTGGGTTCTGCGCGTTATAAAACCAACATCTATCCGATTCATGATCTAAGGAACGATATTCTGTAATTTTATTTTGCACAAAAGTGCAGATTTTGAGCTTAAACGGACTTTATTGCACGCAATTGCATAATTGAATAAATTTTCTCTAATTTTGATATTTTTTAAATTAATTTATAAGTTAAATTATTTTTTAAGATAAAGTAAAACGTACCGACTTGAAATCTAAATTTTTTCGCCATCTAACAACGCCCCTTATCCGTATTTAGGGTTTTATTTCACCATAGCAATAGATCTTTTTCTCCTCCTGTTAAGGTATTAGTCATTTTCCTTTTCAGCCATTAAAAGGTGCTATTAAAATTACATTGAAAACCCAAATAACACCTTTTAGCTTCTTATTATAGAGAAGGAAAATATGGCAGCAAAAATGTATTATAGAGTAAAAGTACCGGTTTTGCACTCGTTAGGTCCAGTTTTAGACACTTGGGTAATTTTGATAAAATAACCTGAAAAATACGAAAAAAATCTTTTCGTGTATTTATGATGTTTAAGATATGTTTCATGATATCATTATATAGTTTCTTAAATGACCATTGATTTAAATTTATTTTGGGAGTTAATTGTCAAAAACTGTTTTGGGGAAGTTGTCTTAAGTTAACGGGGGCTAGTAGTCACATGTGCAAAGCAACACTATGCATATGTGCGGCCTTTTTTTGTTGGTTTTTAGGGGTTTTACTACATAAATGATTGACTATAATTATATATTTCTTATTTTTGTTACCATAATCTGAATTCGTTAGATAGAAGTTACTATTCGCTCAGAGCAAATATTTTTTTTTTCTAATTATGAATAAAATATTTTTCGTTCTTTTCTTAGGTCAAATTTGTTACGTACAACATTTTATCTTTAATAAAAATAGGTATATGTTTTCTCGTTTTGTATTTTACTTTTTACTTAGCGTGTGACTACCTACCCCAGACACTGTGACAACCATCCCTGACAGTGGGTTAAAAGTCACACTTCTCTATTTTCAAAAAAATTATATGTTTTCTTTAGATAATGGTAGAGAAAAAGTCTTTATTTCTTTTTAAACTAGAATAAATACACTAACTATTGATATATAAATGTCCTTGATAAATTAAGGCCATGGACTCTTAAATACAAAAGAAAAAAATTGTGACGTCTAACCCCGTTCTCCCCTATTATATATACTAAACGGCTAAGAAAGTATTTTAACTAAATTTAAGCAAATGAATTTATATAATTAATGCTGCTGCTTTACGTTACCCTTTAATTTTTGATGTTTATTACACATACATTTATTTAAATCCCTTAGTCGTAACACTCCCTCGAGCAACACGATTACACCATTCTAAAAGTAAAAGATTTTTATTAAAATTCACTAATAACATTTCTATTACGAAGCAGGAAAGAAATATTTGATTTTTGTATTCTTTTAATTCGAATACCTTTGTAAACCGAATCTGTGATAACTTTTGAGAAATTGATTAAAAATAAGTTATTAAAAAAATATCATAGCACCAATAACTTTTACTGAATTTAAAGTATAAAGTGAATAAACTAAAAAAAAAAATTATGTGCCGACAGTTTTGCAATGTTAGTATCAATTTCTTTAAATATTTTTAATTTGCGCTCTTTCGTAACTTTTGCCCTAAAGGGCCATCTAGTTTATCTCAATGGTAGTGCCAGCCTTATATGTGTTTTATAAATAAGAAATGAATTAATTTTTACGGTATGTGTGACAAATAGTCATACACCTTCATAAAAATTAAAATTAAAACTCTTTATAGAACACAGTTTATGTATTTTATATTAATTTATTTTCCTATGGATTTCTTTTGAATTAAAATTATGAAATTGGAGTCACTTGGGGGTCCATTTATAATTCAAAAGATCAAAGGCGAAGTCGGTAAAAAAGCATAGCGCTTCCAAAAATTAACAAAAAATGAATTAGTTTAAAAATCGAGATTGAATCGCTAAGGATAGGTGTTGGAAAACAGAGGGAACTTATTACATTCGCAAATTAGCTGCGAATTGCATTGAAAATCCATTTAGAGTAATTGCTTTCGAATGTAGTTCTCGTTTTAGATGAGAATTTAATAGTTGCCGCTTCAAAAATAAAAGCCTCAAAATACTAATCGAACATGAGATACAATAAATCTTGGCACGATGTTGTTAATCCTTTCGTTTCTGTTCTTTATTATTAAGCCGCTTATGAAGTTATAAATGATTTCGTAGTAAAGCAAACCTTTTAAAATTGTCAAGCAGGATTTAAAATTGAAGTTGATTAATTGGTTTCGTGTAAAACGACTCGCCGAATTATTAGAGCATAGTAAAATCTAATTAGCCTTTTATAATAAATTTAATGCTATCAAAAGTTTTACAGAAAAAAAAACATCCTCGATCGTTTTTATTTTTAGTTTCCTTTGGCTAAATTTAAGCTTTTTTTCATACAATTTTTAAAGAGTAAGTGATCTATTTCAAAAATTTATATTGAGGTGATAATAATTGAAGGATGTCGTTATCCAGAAAGTATTTGAGTATAATACTTGACACCATAGAACAAATTAATTCTAACATATATAACGCCATGGAAGTGGAGCTTTTTATTTTGTTGTGCTCAGCAATGTGCCAATTTTTGATCGAATTGCACACTTAGTTTTTCACCACGACCTACAATAAGTAGTTTAATTTTTAGAAATTGGTGTATCTATACAAATTATAGGACTGTAATTCTTCTTCTTCTTGATGTTCCGTCTCCTAACGGAGGTTCAAGATGACTAAGGCTAAGATAGCCATAATCATCTTGAAGATCACCTTGTTTACAGTATCTCGAAAAAGTTGTGTCGATGTTATCCACAACCATTATCTAAGATTTTCAAAGCCAGGTCATTGTCTTTCTTCCTATTTTTTCTTCTCTTGTATTTTTCACTCCATTATCAGTCTTAGCACTTCGTATTTCGCGCCCCTTATTATGTGTCCGAAATATTCTGGTTTTCTCCATTTTATTGTTTTTATTACTTCATCTACTTTACCCATTCTGTGTAGGACTATGACATTTGTTATATGGTCTACCCTTGAAATGCGAAGCATTCTTCTATAGCACCATTTCTCGAAGGCTTCTATTTTCTTGATTTCATTCTGTTTTACGGTCCAAGCCTTTCCTTTATATAATAGGGTTGAGAAGACGTAGCATCGTAATATTCTTGTTCTACGACCAAGTCTCTTATCAGAAACCAAATTACTGATTTTTATATGTATTTTTTGAATCCCAATATTCTTGTGAACTGAGTCGATGAAAAGTCTCTTCAGCGATTTTTTAAAATAATGAAACAGAGTTATTGAAAAAATACACTGGGGAGCAAAAAATTTAGATCAACTTATATTTATGATCTCAACTCTAACCTATCTCCGTTCTTAGCTTCACCCATCCAGTTGAGTCCCGCTATCCGTTTGAAATCGTTCGTCCAGCGCTTCGACGAACATCCTCTAGATCTTTTCCCTAAATAGGAACGCCACTTTAGTAAATTGTTGGACCATATTTCTTCTGTGTATTAATATGTATTAATATGGCAAGTAAAGTTTCATTTCAGCTTAGCTATCAGCTCAGAAACGTCTTGATGTTTAGATGGGGAACGAATCACCGCCAAATAAGTCGTTCTTGAAATCAAACTTGAGTGAATCTTTCTCTGCATCTTCTCTATACTCCTCGACGTCTGTCTGGCCCTCCGCAAACAGTACCTTGCACCAGTCATCATTAAATTATGCCTAAGCGAGAGTCAAGTTTGCAAATCGTCGTCTACGTTATAATTTCGCCAACAATTCCTACGGCGAAAATACATGATAGATAACAAATATGATAAAAAATTAAAGCAGGGCTGTATTATATAGAATTATTATTGATTAAAAATAGTTTAAAGTAATAAACTGTTTTAAATTCTATCTAAACATTTTCTTTTTTTCAATTATTGTTTAAGCTTTCGATAAGCGTTCAGATTATTACACTTGCGGAAATATAAAAATAGAGGTTGCAAATAAAAATTTTAGTCCGTTAAATTAATTAAATAATATTTCTTGTAATATTGAACGTCTTTAATTTAATTATTTTACTAATCAAGTATATCATTATTTAATTATATTTGATCTTTATATAATATTAATTGTCTCTAGGTAAAATTAGTTTGTTTAACCTGTATTCATAGTTAATAATAATATTAATTTTCAATAAGTAATTGTGGATTTTTTAACAACCGAAGTAAATGAGTGAATTCCGTTCGATATCTACATATCTATGTATTACATAAAAATATTATGGTTTAATGAAGTGTCGAAATAATTTTTCATAAGTATGCATAAACATTAGATTTAACATATATTTACATACAAGCGTGGTAAATATACGCAACCCTCTTTTTATTGTTAGAAAATGAACGTTTATTGCTATAATAAACGTTTTACATCTTTTTTACCTTTTGCATAACTGTTCCTAAATGTTTGATTTAGGGCAATTAAGTACGTACAACGTAGAACAACTATATCAGAATTCCCGTATCTTATGACGATACCCACATATTTACTTAGTATCGTAAACACATATTTGGAAAAGGGTTCTATTTCAATTAACCATCTACTTCACTTTCAATTATTAGTTTAATTACTGCTAAATGTTTAAATTTTGATGCTTTAGTAAGCGAATCGATAAAAACATTGTTAATATAAATTTGGTATTGTTGACTTTAAGCATTAATTAAAAAACTAATATTTGCTATTCTACAGAATCCATCCTAGTTTTCAATTTGCCCAATTCTATTATTTTCTCTTCTAATTTTACAGTGTAATTACTGTATTAATTTTGCAAGATTCACTAGGGGTATGTATTTTGGAATTATTTGTTTTTCTGAATTTGCCAGTACTGCTAAAGCTGGCGTCCCACGTCGCAAAACATAGTGACTGCATGTGATCTAAATTTGCGCCTTTGTCATTTTTGGGAAGATATATGATTTTCGGTTTTTTATCGGTAAATTTGACGCAAGTTAAAAGAAAGCAAGGGTCTCGAGACCCGAACCATCGACCATCGTTTACTAACCGAACTGAAATGTACGATTACTACATCACTGGCAAAACTAAAAACAAGTTTTGGTAAGCCAACGCGATCCACACTACGGACTTACAAACGTCATGAAAATACGGATCTGCTTGCCAAGGTTTGTTAAACGCAGGTCACATGACGTTTGTTTGTATGCTTGATTAATTGGTGAGTTTGAAGCTTTCGTTGCGCTGAATGTTGCGATGGTTCCTTTGCGTTTCTGGCTTCACAAGGTACGCACTGTTCGACTGGATTTGTGAATATCACCGTTTGGATATAGATAAAAACGTCGTTTGACGTAGATAAATTGCAGATACGGCGTTTTTATTAATTTGTTAAACAAGACGGCAAAACACAACCATCGGCTACCATGGTAACTTGTACGTAGCCCACGTGACAAAAAGCTACTTCCTGATTGGTTCTCATTCAACTCAAAAAATAGCACAATTTCTATCATTGAAAACAAGCATGTTCGTAAGGAACGAAGATCGAAGTGACATCACTTCCATTCATTGCAGCTGGAGAACTTGCCACCATCATGCAATCAAGCAGCGGAGTAAGCGTCGTGTAATGCGGGCCTTACAAGACAAGGCTAGGTGAGCGTCCTGCCAAGCTAGTTGTCATGGATTGATGGCTTATGAAACATCAAATTTCATTACAATCGATCAGTGATTCTCAAATTTTTTGATGTCGGAGTGTATTCAAAATCTTACAAATAACTGTATGTAGGCGCACTATTTACAATTTTCTGAAAAAAAAAATGTTTGAATAATTAAGTCAAATATTACAGAAAAAAAATATTAAGACTAAATACCTACGCTCTTGTTGTAATTATTATTTAAACGATAAAAATTTAGTTTATGTATTTAATCAAATTCCCAACTTCAATTCACTTTGTTTTAATGATTTTACTACTCTAATAACACTGGCACACAAAAAGAAAAAAGTGGTCAGTACTTTTGACCCGACCCACCTAGGGTTATGTATTTCGATGCCCTGAATCCGAATTTGAGGTTGGTTTACTCAATATACCTCTAAAATTTTGAGTAAATTGCAAAAAACCACTAAAAATTGCAGTTATAAAAATGAAGAAAATTTGGTTAAACTAGATCAAATCTTCCTTACATGTATATTTTGATGATAGGAATCCAAATTCAGAATCTCTGAATCTCGATCATTCATATATTTATCCAAAATCATAAAAAATAGTCAAAAGTAGTAGAAAAATATCACAAGCGCACAAAAAAAAATGGTCAGTACTTTTGACCAGACCCACCTAGGGTTATGTATTTTGATGCCCTGAATCCGAAATTGAGGTCGGTTTACCCAATATACCTCTAAAATTTTGAGTAAATTCCAAAAAACTGCTTAAATTGGCTAAAAATGGCAGGTTTTTGCAATTCAAAATTTTAGAGGTATATTGGGTAAACCGACCTCAAATTCAGATTCAGGACATCGAAATACATAACCCTAGGTGGGTCTGGTCAAAAGTACTGACAACTTTTTTTTTTGTGTGCCAGTGTAATCAATAAATAACTATACACAATAACCACAAAAAACTTTTTAATTTTGTGTGTATTGTATAAATTTTATTCAAGTTTTGTAATGTTTACTTTTTTATCTATCAAATCGTAATGTGAGCGTAAATGTACCACTTTGAGCTCAAATTGCACAGTCGGAATTTTACTAAAATGTACCATAATAAATTTCCCACTTATTAAAATTTTTGATTAAAAATTACAGTTCCCTATCAAATCTTTGATTTTTGTAATCTTTGTTTCGCAATATCTTTATGAGGCAAACTATAACCTGACCATACGTCGTCTTTTATGGGAATCTACTCTAATATATTTTCTACAAGCAAGTCTTTGGGACAGCAAAATGTCCCGTTTTGAAAAAGATGAATGCCTTTTCAAAAAAATGTTAAATAAAAAAAGCCATATTAAGAAACCATTCCGGATGTCTCATTCTTGTTTGTAGTGAAAACGAAATATAGAGTATCTTTTTTTACTTACAATTTGGCAATTGTCCTGTTATTAGAAGAAAAAAATGGTCACGTTTAGCAAACATATTACCAATAAGAACCTTTTAAAATAATGAACCAAAGTTATTAACTATAATAATAGTAATAAATGCTATAACTTTTTCCCGAACTCAAAGTCTAAAGCAACTAAGCTATTAGAAAGTTTCGTCACTAATCTTTATATCGATATTAAATGAATATTCAATAGTGTTGTTCGTTTACCAAAGCAAATACAAAAATATCTCCAAACTTTACGGTTAATTATATAAAATAATCCATAAGGGTAAAATTTATTTATTCTGGTTTGTTGAAATAGACAAGCAAAGCAACATTTAAATATTGTAACCGATAAAACAAGAACTTTAATTAATTTTGTTGTTAAAGTTTAATTAAATTTGGAACCTTTCTGTTTTGGTTTAATGGTTTAATATTTTATACATAAAGTTCATTAACGTTCATATTTACAATAGCTGCAAAATATCAGATAATTAGGCACCTAAGCAGAGATCGGCAATAATGAGTTCTCAGTTTGCATTTTTTATTTTTTAGCTCACGTAAAATCTATTAAAAGAATTAATTTTTTTTTGACATTCAAATATTCAATTATTTTTATTTTAATAATTATTTCTTAATTATAATTATAATTTTTTAATTTCTGATTTTTTTTAATTTTTCATTTCCCGAAAAATAAATAATTTTTTTCTTAATAATGTTGATTGTTGAAATAATTAATGCTATCATTTCAAAATTATCAAATTATAGTTATTGTAGGCAAATAAAAAAATATGAATTTTACAATTAATCCAAATTATACGATTCGTGACACATTATACGGTTACTTCTAATTTCAGAAGATTATAAAATGAAACCGATAAAATTTTCTTCATTTTTCAATTCAAAACGAAATAAAGAGCTTTTATTGGCTCAAATGACGACCATTTTTGGAAATTATTAACCTCATTGTCGGTCTAGACGTTATTAATTTCTATAAAATTCACCTCCTTTCTAGACGTAAAAAGCAAATTAAAATCGTCCATCATTCCTTTTGATACTCTTTTTCGCTTTGCGTTCTAAACGAAAAATTTATTTCGTCGCCTTTTCCATCGAATATTGAAATAATGTGATAGGTCGCGAATAAAAAAGGTCAGATTCCGGTGCTTCTTAATATTTATTTAAAATATCTTTTTAAAAATAAAGACGTGCCAATTTGAATATTTTCCTCGAGCCGTATCGGAAAAGCGAAGAAGTGAGATGCGACAAACAAAAATGGAATATTACAGGTTTCGAGACGGAGGAAAATATCACTTTTAAATCGTAAATAATCGTCAAAGTTCACTCCAACATGCAAGATAAATCAAAGCAGAAAATTGCAATAACCGAAAATTCGTTCCGACTTGAAAATCGAATAAGAATTTTCGGATGAAAATACTCGATTCGCTTTATGCTCTTTCCGTGTTATGGCGATATTTATTTTAAAGGTAAGAATGAGACGGCGAAGACGTAAGTACAGATGTGCGGTGCTGGAAAATACATAAAAAATACACGATTTTCACATTTTCTTTGCTTCGCTTAACTTTGATACATTTTATTTTGGGGTCTTCGACGTTCCCATGTTTATTTTTGCCTCGACTCGCGAATTTTTCTGGTAAAATTTTACTGATGCGAACTTTAACGCTTGATTTTCTACCACGTAAAACCTAATTTCCTCTTTTTATTTCATCTAGCATTTTTTTTAAGAACACTCTCTTGGAAAATGCTCGACACCAAACCACCCTTCGAATGTTTCCTTTTAGGAGCCCTAATTTTACGAATAAATATTATTAATTTCTTTTGGACGCTTTTAATTATTTTTTAAATTGTTTTGTTTAATTTCGAAGCGCTTGCCAGATTTTGTCTTAATTTTGCGGTTTTCACTTCTCTTTAAGATTAAAGCAATTTAGTTTTATTTTTTTCCGGCGAGTCTTCGGGGAGCGTTTCTTTGACATTTAATTTCGGATGCAAATAAAGGCCGGACGTATCAGCGTCAAATGTATCCAACTTTTCTTGTGCTTTAACTTTTCCTTAATTGCTGCTGTCTGAAAAGTATTTAAATACTTTAGACTGACTTCAAATGCAAGAAGCTTTCATTAATTAATTACTCATAGGGTACGCTTTTCAATTCCTTCTCGTGCGCTCTTTATTCCTGACTAAATTTTTTATACAGAAAGAACTTAAAAAAGATCTTTTATGCACCGTTCAAAGTATGCCGAACCATCTTTTTACTATTTGACGAAATGAAATTTTTTCAACGCATTTATGCATGTAATTGAGCACAGTGGCGCACAGTGAACGGAGGCAATTTATAGTTCTAAACAATGGGCAAAATTTAAATCACTGAATTTCTTCCACCTTTTCATTACATTTAATTTATTTTTATTTATTTTATAGTTTTTTTTGTAATGCAGAATTGATAAACCTGGAAGAATACGCATTATGCTTTATTTTTTTTAGGTTTTTACTTCCTTAATATTACGTAAATTTTTGCTAACTGATAAGTTAAATTGCCAAAGTAGGTAGCCCACTAATGCCAATTATATACAAATTAATGACAAGGGCAATCTCTCAAAATAATTATTAAATAGTTATGAAGAATAACTGAAAACCGAAGAAGAAATTGTGGATACGCCACTGCTGTCTTCTAATTTTAATTAATGATTCTTAAAAAATAATTGATATTGTGAATTGTGGTTAAAGTAGATTGTGCACATTCGAGCTCAAATGCCAAGTTCATTCTTGATTTCTAGACATTTTTCAACAATTTATTCTTTTTTCTAGGTTTGAATGTGCATCTAAAGATTATCTATTTACTTTAAATAAGGCGATTAGCTATTCTTTGGAAATATGTTAGGACGTTTCACAATTTTTTAATTAAAATATATTTATTAATTTAATTTTGTACAAATTCTTCTATATTTAAAAATACATACATAATCTTGTTGTATTTATATAATTTTATACTTTCTTTTCTATTTTCCTAATGAAGAGACACTAAAATTGAAACTGAGAATTTTATAATTTTATTTGTTTTTGAATTATGTTAAAATTTTATATGCCATATTTTATATACCATAGATTGCTGACACGATTTTATCAAAATCTGTTCATTCATTTTCTAAAAATTGTTATGTCCACATTCCTCTATTGTTTTATTCTTTTGTGGGGCGCTGCCAAGGACTGAAATAACGGGCTATAGCTCTCCACAGAAGCCTCTAGAAGTAAATATACATTAACTGAAATCTCTTTTTTGAATAACGAAAGTGAAAACTATTATAAAAAATTATTAAAAATAATAGAAGCTAGAAGAATTTTTTTTTGCATTATTAGAATTCGTATACATATAACTCTGTACTAAAATTTTTTCATTCAAATTCTAAAAATTAAATTTGTTCTATTATATTTAGATAATATTGTAACGGGAACGCGCTAGAGCAGGCTAGGTTTCTCTATAATAGGCGCGAAAATATGGTGACCCTGAATACATACGGACTAGAAGGTCGCGTGACGAACGGAGTGCTCTGGAAACTCCAGAAAATCTAAGAAGTATTTTCTTGGGCACACACATAAAGCCAACCGAAGGCGCTGATCAGTGAGCAATCGACAAAAGACTCGACAGTCTCGGTAGGAGGCTCAACGGTTGATAGTCTCCGAAGAAGCCTCCAAATTGGAGTGCTCACGGTTATGTTGAAATCTTTGAAGTAAATGCGAGCAACGCTGGAAATAAATTGTGTGTAAATAAAATAGTTAATTAACTAACCTATATTTAGGTCAATTTAGTTATTAAGTGCTAATTCATTATTAAATAAATTTAGTTATTTTATTACTTAAAATAAGTGATTGTTTTTTAATATTCACAATTCTAATTTCAACCCCAGTATAATATTCTAGCATTTATTTTTTTAAATCTCTTTGTTTAAACGCACTCAAAAAGAGATACAGTTCTATAGTTTTTAATTAACTTTTTTAGAAAATAAATTAATTATTGTGATTTTGTGTTTAGAGCCGAATGTGGACATTCGAGCTCAATGGAACGTTAAACAAATTCAACTTATTCAAAAAATTTAATTTTGTCGCACAGTAGGTACACTTTATTAGTTATAGAAAAGTGTTTCAAAGTTATACAGGTAATATAACTCGCTGCCATTTTATTCCATTGTTTAACGTTGTGCTTTGACAAAGACATTTTACTTTCTATTAAATATTTTGTTGTCATTCAAACGAAAAAAAGAAACTTTATAAAGCACTTGCAAGAGCGCAATTTAAAGTAAATACCTCCCAGTAGATACTTTACTTTTTTTCAACTTCCCAATCAACTTCATGCTGTTCGTTGATTAGTAGAAAAATTCGATCAACAACTTAATGAAGTGACACAAAAAGATTGCTTCACTAACAAGGCAAATTAATTACTAAATTTTAAATAAAGCCGTATAAACTTAATAGAAAATAAAGGCGGATAAATATATTTTGTTAAAAGGATTAACCTATAATAAAGGTGTTTAATATTCCCTTTTTAACAAACAATGTTAATCGGCCTACCTCCTCAAAATACAATATAACCGAATAAACAGAGAGTAACATTTACTTTTCGAAAACCCACATTTAATATGAAATTAACGCGCACGGACTGATGTGAAAAATGGAGATTAATTCTCGAACGAATTAACGCCAAATCTAATTACTGCATAAGCGTAGAGTTTTAATTGTTTTCAACATTAGCGCGTTATTTCATCGATTTCGTTTTTATGCACACTAATTTTCTATTTGATTAAAAAACGTAAGGCGGACATCGTCCAGAACTGCAAAACCGCAAAGGCAAAAGAAATAGTCGAGCAATATCTCCGAGTAACCCGCACAACCCATTTCCAATTCCAAGTGAGGTACGAAATGAAGCAAACATGGGATTTATTCAAATACCTTCGACGGACACCACAAAAAAAAATAAAAGATAAAAAGTCACATAAATCCTTTTCCTTGGAGGGTAAATGAACGATCACAATAGGATTTGCGATCCTATTGTGAAAAATTAATGTAAAAATTAAAATAGCAATACTAAGACATCCCGCGCACCGGTAACTATTTTTATGTCATTACTAAAATAGAACCCAGAATTTCTTATAATGACCCTCACACTTGCAAATAAAAAGATGGTGCAATTAAAAAAGTTCTAACTCGTTGGATCTGTGGGTGATCAGCTGTTGCCGGAATAATCGAACGTGTATGCTAAAGACGTCCCCGCATGCGGATGATCAAAAAGTGGTTCTCTGAAGGCACAGTTTTTATTCAACGTGTATATTGATACTGAAGTCTTTATTGAAAAGATTAAAAAATGCTAAGCTTTGTTTAATATTCACATTAATTTGGAATTTCTCAAAGTTATACTTCTTTTGGCGGGTCGAGAGTGAAATTTTAGCAGGCAACGGAAGTTAAACGGCCACAGCTAACGAAAGTTTGAAAGTTCATGTTAGCCGTCTACAAAAGTAAATTAATTAGTGTGAATCTTGCTTAAAACTACGTGTGCACATTCGAGGTCAAAGTGGCACATTCCGATCTCGCGAAAATGAAGCGCTCCGCTCCGCGTCGCACTTCATTTGCTTCCCTCGCTCCGAAATGTGCCATTTTTTGCTCGAATGTGCACATTCTCGTATTTATTAAAATTATACTTCTTTTGGGGCCTTGAGAGTTAAGTTTTAGCATGCAACGAAAACTGCTGACGAAAGTTCGACAGTTGAAGTTAGCAGTCTAGGAAAGTAAATTAAGTATTGTGAATCTTGCTAAAAAACCTACAGAGAAACTTAAACATATGGAATAAAATACTGACAACAAACAAAATTTCAATAAATACGTATATAACAAAAATACTAGTCATAACCAAAGAAAGGCAAAACACAGAAATAACAATGAATGACAGACAAATAGAACAAGCACAGAAATATAACTATCTGGTAGTGACTAGAGACGAACAAGGTAAACGAAAAGTAGAAATAATAGAGAGAATGGATACAACAAACAAACTATTTTAAATGATGAACAAGTCATGTATAAGTAAGAGGAATTGTCACAAGAAACGAAAGTGAGAGTGTTTAAAACAATATTTATTCCAATATTGACATATGAAGCTGAATCATAGGTAATGGCCAAAAGGATAAAAAGAAAAGTGGAAGCAGTCAAAATGAAATTTTTGAGGAGAGTAAGAGGAGTGACACTTAGAGATAAAGTAAGGAGTACACAAATTAGAGAAGAGCTAGAAAGAAACTCGGTGAGAGAATTTATAGTAAAACCGACAACTTAGCTGTTGGGGACACATGTAGAAAATTGATGAAAAAAGGAAGCTGAAACAAATATGAAAGGCAATAACTATTGGGAGAAGAAATAGGGATAGACTACAAGAGAAGTCAGATAAGACGATAAAGAAGATACCGAAAAAAAGAGGCAAAACCGGTGATCGATGGGACCATGACAAACAATTGATGTTGTTTTCATCAAGGAATCTTTTGGTTATATTGGCAATGTAAGGACACTTGGATGGTTTTGAATGAAAGGAAGAAGAATGAGTTCCGGGACTGTGTCGATATACCGATAGTGTTTGATGTACCAGAATTAATACCAAAAAGGGCCTGCCTTCAAAGCGTGTAGCCGCACATACCATTCCACCGGGAATTAAAGTCGTTGCTAAGAAAACAGTAAATTTTGACGTTTAATAGTTAAAACTCCATCTGAGCTTCCTAAACAGTACCTGGATTTATCGAGGTAAAGAATTACTCTCCATTCTTGAGCCGTGTTCCTTATCGCGACTTTACTGCAGACTTTACTAGCTGATGTCCGTGACTTTGTCTGCGTAGAATTAGTACTTCGAGTAGTGTATTTGAGATATGATTGATGCACCTTATATAATTTCATCCCTTATTTCACCCACATCAAGTTTTATTTTCGCAACAAATAGTAGTCTATGTCCTTTTTAAATTTCCAATCTATCTCTATACCAAAATTCATCAAAATTGGTTTAGTGGTTTGGGCGTGAAAAAGTAGCAGACAGACAGACAGACAGACAGAGTTACTTTCGCATTTATAATATTAGTATGGATTGTGGAAGTATTCAGAGAGTCGAAAATAAGAATGATAAGAACTCAATCCAAATGAGCGTATTCGTCGATAAATTGTACTCATAGAGACTCTATGACTGATAGCTCCCATCCAATTTATTCTTTTCGGTCGTGATGGTTTTCTTTCAAGTTCACAAAATTAAATTTATTCAAATAAATTTAAATTTCATATTCAGATACATTTAGAGTTATTTTTTTAAGTAATAATATTTAAACGCACTCAATCAGATATATGGTGTTTCGTAGAGATGCAGTAGTGTAATCTTTAATTGCCGTTTTTTACAAAATAAATTAATTACTTAGAATTGTGCATAAATCGTGTGTGCACATTCGACCTGAAAGGTTTTTTAACGATTGAAAAAACAAATTACCGTACTCATAGATACTAATCTTTTTAATAAGCTCTACGATTTTTTGAATATATTTATAACTAGAAATATAATTAGAATCGCAGATAGGTGTCCCTTAAAATTACCTTGTTAGGATATTAAGGGCGAGAGGGTTTATTTTAAGGGCTTCTCGTATGCTGTGACATAAAGGTCCTGATTTTAGGCACGTAAAGCTGTTTGTTCTCTATGTCTCTGTCACTTATACCTACAATTCCAGCATACAAGGAGAGCCTATAACGCCTTATAAGTACCCCGTCTTCTCTTTGTCCTCGAAAAGGGCTTCAATTTAAATTTGACGTGATTTATGAAAATGAGGATTCTCTAATTATTTATTTAAAACTATCTTTTTCGGGACTAAAATAAAACATTCACGTCGTAGAGTTTGATAAAAATATGGCCGGATGTGCTTTATCCAAATTTATTTAATCCTAGGTAACGAAGATGGAACGTAAAATGAAATTGAGTTATTTTATACTTGTTTAATGGAAGAGTCATGAAACTGCGTTGATTTGTAATACAATATCACACTAAATAAAAAAAAAGAAGGATATTTGCAGTGGTATAGAACTTTCCCTTGGACTCAGCTATTTTAAACAATTATTCTTAAATAAATTATTTAAATACATATTTCGTATTCCTAATAAGTGCTATGATATTATAGCTTCTTTTCTGAAAATAATGCAATTTTTCTTAATTTCAATAGAAAACCAATAACATCAAAAAGTGAAGAAGATGATAAACAAATTTTATTTTTAGAAACCCAATTACATACGGACATAGATTTAATTTTTGGTAAATATGCATTATAAATTAGCGATTGATTAATATTAAAAAGGATAATTTTAATTATTACCAGCAAAGTTGTTTAAAAATGCATTATCCAAATTTTAATTAACAACTATTAATATATATTTTTTTTTAAATATTGTATCTAAAACATTACTCATATCTAAAAGCTACAAAAATAGAATAGTATTGTAATAAGTTGCTGTAATATAAATATTTTATTTAATGTGCTTAACAATTTTGATATCCAAAAGTCATTAAAAATACAGTAATAAAGTCCATCAGGCAATTAATTAAATTCGCTAAGTAATCTGTTAAAAGTTTTTAATTGAACAGAAAAATATTTATTTTATACAAAAATCGTTTTCTATACAGGGCGTCGTACAAATAAGAACTGACATTTAATCGGGCAATACCTGACACCACACAACAATAAAAGTTTATATACAATATGTCTTAAATCTAAAAAATTTTGAAAAAAATACAACTTGATTTTCTGGTGAATGGCATCTCATCTCCGTTTCCATATGCTTTTAAAAGAGAGTGAAGTCATTTAATACGTGTTTCATTGCTAATTGGCATATTTGATATGCAATTTCTATGGTTTAGTTGATTTAAAAAAAAAATCCTAGCTATGGCTTTAATGGCATCGTTATAACAGACTTAAACAATATCTTTTAAAATATTTTAAATAATTAGGTATTTATTATACATTTTCAAATTGAAGTTTACGATACAATAACTCAAAAATATGACACATAACGTCACTTACCAGGCTGTTCAATAAGTTTTGTCGTTCGATAAGAAAAACATAATTTTATGGTTCAAAATACACTTTATTATTCAGTATAATCTCCCTGATGATTAATACACTTGCTCCAACGATTCTCCAATCTGTGGATCCCATGCCTGAATTAAGAATCCGGAAGGTCTGCAAAATACGCTTCAACAGACGGTATAACCTCTTCATTTGATGAAAAACGCTTGCCACGCATAAATTTTTTGAGTTCTGGAAACAAATGGAAGTCGCTGGGGGCCAAATCTAGTGAATACGGTGGATGCTCCAACAATTCGAACTTTAATTCATGGATTTTAGCCATTGTCAAAATGCTCTTGTGACACGGTGCATTGTCTCGATAAAAAAGGATTTTTTTCTTCTGCAAACCGGGTCTTTTTTCACAAATTTTTCCCTTCAACTGGTCCAAAAGGTTGCAATAATATTCAGAATTAATTGTTTTACCAGTTTGCAAGTAATCCACAAACAAAATTTCTTTCGCATCCCAAAAAACTGATGCCATAACCTTCTTGGCCGATTTCCGGACACGAACTCGTTTCGAAGCCGAACAACCAGGTTCACACCACTCTTTAGCCTCTTGTTTTGATTCAGGATCATGGTGATAGACCCAAGTCTCATCCATAGTGATGAATCGACGCACAAAATCCACTTTATCCTTTTTAAAACGCTCCAAATGTTGCTGAGAAAGTCGCATTCGAATGTGTTTTTGTTCCATTGTTGGCGAATGCGGCACCCATTGTGCACACAGCTTTCTAAAACTCAAAATTTCACTTAAAATATGGCTCACACTGCCTAATGAGATGTGTAGAGCCTCTACTAAATTTCTCTCAGTCAATCGACGATCTTCCAAAACCATATCCTGTATTTTGGCTATGATTTCTGGTGTTGATGCGCTTTTTGGACGTCCTTCACGTGGATCGTCTTCAAGGCTTGTACGACCACGTTTAAATTCAGCAACCCATCTTTCTACTGTTCTAATTGTAGGTGAACAATCATTATACACTTTTAACATTCGTTCGTGAATTTCTTTTGGTGCTACACCTTCCAAAAATAAGAATTTTATCACTGCACGATATTCAATTTTTTCCATTGTAAAAAAATACTGTGACACGGCGACACTAAATGGCTTGTAAACAAAGAATTAATTGACAGATTGAAATGAAACTTCACATACGTTCATATGAAGAGTGTAGCAACAAAACAAAAAAAAATTTGGGCTATTAGCAACGCCCTCTCTTATCGAACGACAAAACTTATTGAACAACCTAGTAATTTGGGGTAGTTTTTTGTTCATTTTAGGGTTATTTAACTACAAGTTTCAATACTTATTTCTGGGAAACCCCGTTGGTTGGAGTAAAATCAAATTATTTTCATTTCAGAATCAGAATGATTAAGAGATTTTTTTAAATTTGCTTAAATAGTTGGATTTTATAACAAATATTTAAATATACCCATATAACAAAATCAAGTTATATTTTTTTAATTATTAATATGATATTGACCAATTCTATTCGAGACGCCACTGGCAACTCCTGTCTAGAAAATCCCATCCAGTACACTACCAACATAAAAATAAGTAAATTGGCACCAAATTCAAAATGTTCTCAATCTTTTTAAAAAATCATCCTTTACATTTTTTGTGCTACATTCTATTGCACTGTACTATAATTAGTAAAAAACTATTTTTTATTAAGTTGAAAAAATGACTCGCTACTGATTTACAATAGTGTGAATTATAAATTATGTATATTCAGATTCATGGCAATTTATTCAAAGAAAAATTAGCGATCGTTCAAGTTCTTAAAAAACCTAATTCAGCAGATATTTGTTAGCGCAAATAAGACGTGTACGACCTCAAAAATTTTCGTAAAACAGAAAGTAAAAAACCGTTATCTGATCAACAACATACTTAAAACGTCAAACCGTCTTTATAAGTTTTTCTTTGAAGTTGGACATATTCGATTCATCAATCTTGGCACGGTAATACGAATATCTTACCGTGCATCTTCGTTTTCAGCTTATCGTTCTTGTTATTTTGATTTACTGCCCGTTATTTATCATGTCGGTTTATTTATTCTCATCTTCTGCCGAGAAAAGTTGGCATTAGAAAAGATGTATGGAATAAAGTTTTAATTTCTTTTTCCATTTTTTTTTCCACTTCACATAGGAAAAAAAACAGTAACTTTTTACAATTTTAACTTTTTTTGTCTGCGTGCAAAGAAAGAACCGAAACGGATGCTGCAATTAACGCGAATCCCCTTCAAGCTTTTGCTTAAGACTTGGAAAGTTAGAAGTGCAAACCGAGAACTAATTTTTGACTTTGTTCGTTCACCTGTAACAGCCTCTCCTTCTAACGTAAGATAATTCCTTTCTAGGATCTTAACCAGATTAAAGCAGGTGTGTGGAAGCTTAGGAGTTGAGGGGATGAGACGTGAGCTAAAATAGGAGATCAGAGAAAATATCGACCCGCTCGTTCATCGTCGTCGGTTCTTCTGCTCCAAATAACACTGACTCTTGTTTCGTGTGTGTTATGCACGTGCCATCTTTTCCACCTAATGAAAAACCTCTGGGAAATAACGAACTTAAAATCTTTTTTAAGGACATAATCCTTCAGGACGACGCGTTCTTTAAATAACTCGCAAAGATTTATGTGCATAACATTAGTTGAACGTTCGCCGCTTTTTTTAAATCTTTTCCAAAAAAAATTTGTTGCAGTTTTTCGTTTGATACAAATGTGGTTATGTAATTGTTGAACGGAATAACTGGAGTTTGTGTTAATGCGGGTGAACTCTTTAAGGGAGAAGGGTTGCGAATAAAATTCTTATGCAAATTTTTGTAGGTTTGTTTGGAAATTTTGTGTGAGATTTTTTTTCGTTGCGAGAATAGGAGAATACAACTAAAGATGATTTTTTAAAACGTGGGAATAAAAATATAACTTAAGAAATAAAATTGTAAGGCATTCTTAGTCAAAATATTTGATATAACTTTTTTATATAAAGAGTAAAATAATTCTTGTCAATCATTTTTAAAGGCATTCGAGTAAAAAGAGGCACATTTTGGCCTTTGGACATGATTTTTAATAATAACTTTACTTTCTAAAAAATGTTAATTAAAAATTAGGGTAAATGCGCGAGAGATGCCGCACATTTTCAAAAAAATTCATAACTTTGGCAATATTTCGTTTAATTAAATAATATTTTAACAGATTCTAATGATTATATAATCCTTTAACACAAATGTAAAACTAAACAAAAATTCCATTCAGAAATACTCTTAAAATTAAAATTAAAAAAGATAATAATGCGGCGTCTCTCCCTCGTGCTTGGTAGAGACACCGCATTAAAAAAGGATAGATGCCGCACTTAAAATTTTTTGGTTCTAATTTTTTTCTAGTAATTGAGCTCTAGGACATACATTACACATGTCCATATACATCGTTCAAGTCATAGAAAGCCATTCTGAGCATTTGAAACATCAAAGTCAATCATCTTTTTTTGTAGTTTCCTCATATGACTCAAAACATTCTACACAAAAATATTTTCTTTTATTTGTGCCTCTTTGTTAGAGAACCGTGTTTTTCAAATTTTTTTAGTGCCACTCTTTTTTTGTGAAATTTTGTCCAAGTATATTTTACCTTTACCTTTATTTAATATTTTTTCTTATTTTAGATATTCTATTCAGTAGTTAATACACTCCCATGTTATTTTTGTGCTGTATAATGGTATTTACTTTAGCCAGCTTAAATTTTTTCAATGGCCTCTAGTAATTGTTCTTCAGACCAATGTATCCTTTTTGGAGCTGTTGGTTTCATAAATACTTCTGTGACATAACTTAAAAAAAAATTGAATGGCATTTTTGTTCATAAGTGTACTAATCATAGTAACACTAAACGCATAAGCTATATTAAATGATGCGACAACCATCCCAAATCATAGTACGGCAACTCTCCTTTTTATTGGGATAGACGCCGCATGGGACTCGCTTGAACACCAAAAGTAAAAATAGATTAGGGTAGTCATTAATTTATTTAAAAACATGTTGTTATGGAGTTAAAACACCTAAATGTTGTAAATATTATACATAAGCATTTCTACATATTAATGTAAATATAAACATGCATACAATTATAATGTTGTACACATTTTTTAAACAAAGTTATTATAAAAATTCTATATGTCCCAGTACAATTGGGTTATTAAATTAATGCTTAGTTAAAACTTTCAATAATGCTTATTAAAAGGGTTTTTATTATTGTGTCTGGTTTACACCTATAAGACTACTATATATTCTTACTTTATCTCATTTATTAGAAAATTAAAAATAAGAATTAATATTGTTTCTTTTTGTATCTAAATGTGTCACTGTTTGGTATTAAAAGACAAGCTTCAAAATATTTAAATTTGCTTAAAAATATATCACACTGCTTTTTAATCAATTTAATATGTATTTTCTTTGTTACAGGTGAGACTAATTCTCGCAAAATTATATACCTAAAACTTGTGGAAACTGTAAGTATTCTACATCAAAGTTATCTATTTGCATTTTTTTAAACAATTCGGAATCGTTACTTGCTTGCAAAAATAATAACAAGAAAATTCAAAATAAGACGGACAATAAAATGTAAACATAATTCAAATCGAACCATTCCACAAATCTGACAATGCTGTCAGATAAAATGAGGATTTGATCGAAAACTTCAAAGACGGTCTTTTGTACGCAAAAGTGTGAGAAGCGAAGGGACGAAGGGAACGTCACATTTCCTAAAGGAAATCAAGATATTAAGCATGTCACAGATGCTATTGGGAATTTATAGGCTTTTTTTAAAAAATGTAATCGCAATCATTTTCGTCATTGACTTTCGCTTCAGATCTCCTTATGAAAATTTTAATCTAAATTCCTCCTTCGTTTTTTGAGAAGATAGGCGAAGCCTTTTTGCGATTTAATTGTTCGAAATTTTTTGAAAGCAATCTGAGATTCTTTCTTTCTCGATCATTTGCTTTTGTATGTTCTCAAAAAACGAGAAATTGTTGAATATTAAAGCCAGGAACGATTTAATATGATAAATACCTACTGACGTCCTGATTTACTTTAAATTACAACTTATTGTAATTCAAGTTCTAATCGGTTTAAAAAATTTAAGGTTTAACATATGTAGTTAATAGGGATATTAGAATATTCGCATGATTTTTAAATAGTCACATTCGCATAAAATATTCGCATTTTTTAGAATATTAGTATAATACATAACAATAACTGTATTTAAAAAGACTAAGAACATTTGAAAACATTTTTAGTAATACAGGCACATTATTTACAATTTACTTTTATGCAATTATGAACATTGTGAACAAATATTTAATTTAATTTGTTTAAATAAAACAAATGAAATCTTTAGTTTGTAATGCAACAAATCGGTCATTTACTGGACGTTTTACCCTGTTGCTATATTACGTGACGTAAATTTGTCCATAAATTATTTTATACAACGCATATTTTGTTACAACTTTCCTAAAATATCACCAAACCTACCAAATAACCTTCGGAAAAAAACAGGAAGTACTTACTACATTATTTTCCCATTAATTTAATTAAAACTCGAGTGTACTTCAAATATGTGTATGCAAAATAAATGCAAACTTGTAAACGGAAATGACCGTACATATAAATCAGTGCCCTTTCCGCATGCAGTTTTAAAAATGTAAGCACATTAAATCGGAAGGTAAAGTTTCTAGTAGTTAATTGTCTACGCGTCTCCGAATTTGGGTATTATCTTTTTAGAAATTCTGTTGGCAGAAATTCAATTAAAACGAAACTATAAGCGAGTAAGTTGTTGGAAATTTTAGCGAAGCTTACAGAGTTTAATGAATGTAATGGGATAGCATATTCGGTTTTGTGTGTGAACGAGGTGTGAAGTACATAGATAGGCAGAAAACGGGCTTATAAACTTCCATTGCGAGCCTTCCATTTGAATTTGAAAGAGCAAGCACTTAAGATACGTTACTTTAAAAAAGGGGGCCGGATATTTCCATGAAAGAAATTGCGAACGTTAGTCAAATTTACTGGAAATCGAGCAGCAAGGGTTGCTTTTTTTTCTTCGTCTTCTTCGTTTTTTTTTCGTGAAACGTAAAAACAAAGTGTTTGTGTCGTGATTTCGCTATTTTCTATTCGCGTCAAACGATTCGATGATAAGAAAAAGCTGGAAAGGGGTGAGCGAAGGGTTTGTCGGTATAAAAAATTAGCTCCGACGTTTTTGCTGTTGGAAGAGCTTTTCCTACAATGCTTAATTTTTTATACCTTTTATCAGTTTCTTGTAAGTTATACTTTATCAAGGGAGAGGGTTATGGTCCGAAGAGTAATGTTTGGGAACTAATCTCTGACCTTATAAATAACCCAGGCCATTAGTTTCACAAATCAACCGCAAACGTCTCGAAACTTTAGAAGTTTCCTTCTTTATCCCTCGATATTTTATGAGGTGACATTTTTTGTGTTTTATTAAAACTTTAAATTTAAAACTTATTTTTATGCCGCATAGAGAAGCAGATGAAGAATTTGTTCATATTTTATGTGAATAGATACAAAGACGTGAGGATTTTAATGAAAAGGAGTAGGTGTTTAATCGGAAATATGACAGCTTTTGCTGAAATTTCTCACTTACTTCGTTGTGTTATAAAATATCGGATAACAAATGTGTAATTTTAAAGTAAAAAAAAAAGATTTTAGTTGTAATTAAAAAGCAATTATGTATATTGTAATTGCCTGAACAAGCAAAAAGCTGGGGTTGATATTTTCTTTTTAATTATAAATAATAACGTTAACGAAGAAGTGTACCCCTAGTTATTACGTTTAGCGGACAGTAGCTGGCGCTACTTATTTTTAAATTACAGACTGAAAGCAATAGTTTATATTTCTATTTTCTATCCTCAATAATTTAAAATAATTTTTGGTACAAAAGGGCGTTGGTTTTTTTTCGTACTTGAACTAGCGTAAACTATAACCGGAAGTTCAGTAGATCTAAACTGCACTGTTTTTCAAAAGTAAATTAATTATTATAGATTATGCTTAAAAATCGAGTGTGAGCCCTCAAGCTTAAAGTGACACACTTCAATTTCGGTAAAATAAAATGCGCCGCTCCGCGTCGCACATTATTTGCTTCCGTCACTCGAAAATGTGCCGCTTTTCGCTCAACTGTGCACAGCCTCACATTAATTAAACTTTTATAGAAGTCTATATTAATATTCTTTTTTTTAAGTTTAAAAAATTTAATTTATTTAAATAACTTTAGATTTTATATTTCGAAAAGGTTATAGCTTTAATTTTTTGAAATTATACTAGGCCCAAGAATTAAGGAATACAAAAAAAATCTAAAAATTTTACGTGATTTTATAAAAGGCTTTAATGTAGAGAAAAATGGTCGTAGAAAAAAATTAAAAAAGCAAATTATAGCTTCAAGTTTCTAGTATTCCGATCTTGAGATCAAATTTTTGGCAGCAGGAGAAAAGCCATAACAAAAAATTTGCAATAATTTTTTTGTAGTAATTCCATTATAAAGCTCTTCTAAATAATTGAATCCTCTTTAATTTGACTGGTTTACGAGCCTTGTACGGTGATTTTTCACTGAGTTATCATCTTTCAAAGCAAAAGAGTCATTATTGACTTTAATATATAATTAATAACTCGCGAACTAATGATAGTACAGAAAATCCAAGTAAAGTTTTAAAAGATGCAAGGTATTCTCTATAAGTATTCGTTATTGGTTTTTGATGAAAAAATTTTTCAATTTTTTTTTGCAAATTTTTTCCATATCCACAAAAACGATTGAAGTTCGTAGACCTTTTTAAAGAAAGGCAGAAATTTAAAAATTTTTTGTTCGTTGACTTTTTTACGATGACCTGGTCAAAAACTCTTGCTGCGAAAAATTTTGAACTCAAGATCTGAATACTAGAAACTAGTAATTTTTATTTGTTTTTTCTACAACATTTTTCTCGTAGTTTGAGCCTTTTGAAGACACCTAAAATCTAAAATTGCGTTTAATTGTATTCTTTTTAAAGAGAGAATATTCAAGTAGATAGATCTGATAAATTCAAGAAAGGTATACCTACATTCGAGCAAAAAGTGATACATTTTCGAGTGAGGGCAGCAAACTTTTTCCGAGCTACCAAAATGCGTCACTTTGAGTTGTAAGTGCAAATTCAGCTTTTCTCGACAGTATACAATAATCAATTTACTTTTTAAATAACTAGGAAGAGTAGTGCGAAAGACTAAATTTGATAGAGTAAGGAACTCACAAATAAGGAATATGACGAAACAGGAACCTATCATGACAAAATTGGAGAAAGGGTAATTGAACTGGTACGGTCACAGCAAATATGAACCCAGAAAGGATACGCAAGACAGTAATAGAGTCAGGAAAGAGAAGGAAGCAAATAAAAGGAAGGCCAAGGAAATATGAATAGAAAGGATAGAGGAAGTTGGAGCAAGCAGAGAAAAAACCCTAAATGAAATGAAAACACTGGCACAGGACCAAAATAAATTGAAGGAGTGGTTAATGGAAACAGGGAATATGAACCAAATCCGACATCCTAAATGGTAAAAGGATATAAGAAGAAGAAGAAGAAGAAGAAGAAGAAGATAATTTAAAATTATAGAACCGTATCTCTACTGAAGAAAAATTTTTGATTTTTGTGAACTTGACTTGTTAAACGGCTACTATAACAATGAAAACTGGTTATAATAATCCAGAGAAATTATTTAAAAAAATAACCATTATTGTTTTTTACGCACTTAAAATTTAAAGTGATTCGGTCGAACGGGTTAATTGAATTTTGAAAATGTAATATATCCCACAATATAATAAAGCTATATAGACCCTATGATATCAAAATTTTTAACAAATAAATATTTGTCAATTCTTATGAATAAAAAACTTCTTTTAAATAAAAAACAATCAAATCTCAAATTTGTGTATCAGAGAAAATTTATTTTGCGTATAAATTTGTTCAGTATTGTCGACGTTTCGAATACAAATGGTCTTCAATTTTTTAAAGTGGAACTTGTGCTTCTTATCGTTTTAGCATTTGCCTTTAATATTTCCAATTTGTTTTCTCCGAAAATACAAATGACTTCGTCCTTTTGTTATATCAAAAAAGTTTTGTTTAAATAAATTTCGCTTTTGGAAATTATTAACTAATGAAAGACCTCGATCCACAGACAAAAAAAAATTAGTATTACTAAATGAAAATGGATGTCCGACAAGCCTAAAAAAATGTTGTCGGTAGGATCAATAAGCGAAACTGATGCGTTAGCAGAATTTTGTAATTTACTTTAATATCAAACAAAGAGATAGTGGTAACTCATAATACGATTTATGGCGCTTTTGTCACGGTGTCTTTTATCTTTTTGTATTTATTAATTACATACGTGAGTCAGCATACAAATTATTGTTCGCCTGTTGTCTCTTTTGTGATCTACGTTTGGCAATGCTTTCAGAAATCAACAATAATATTAGTGAAAACCCGATACGCGTATTTGCTTTCACAGAGCGTGCCGATAACCTGTTCAAATTGCAAAAGTAGCCTGATAAAAATATTGTGCAATCTCTATAGAACAACAATGTGTTTTCCAAATTGACGTGTTTTGGACATTTTAGTTCAACTAACAATAGGATGGCTACTGTTTTATAGTATAGATAACTCGTTTGCAACAAAAACGGTTTTAAAAGTTTTAATCGGTATATTTTCGTTTTACAAATTGTAACGCTGGATTGAACACATACATTTTAACGCGGTCGCACGCAGCTCGGGCAATATCTCACTTCTTAAATACTATTACTAATTATTTTTAAAGTTGTATACTATGTAAAAGAGCAATATCTGCTTTATAGGAAAATAACAATTTTTATCTGCACTTTTTATTTTTATATGGCTTGTTAACTTAAAACTATTGCTTTACTTACATGGTAAATAAAATAATTTTCGATAAAAGATTATATTATGTATATAGAATTAAATTCACCCTGTATTACGGTACAGTCTGTATGTACATATATAAGCACTATGATTGTTAACATTGGCCCCCATATAAGATTTAAGCACTGAGACAACATTGGTTCAAACCTGCGACAAGGCTGATCAATTTTGGGGCAAAGCTGCTCAATTTTGGGATGATGTTCATCAATTGTGGGCCAAGTCTATAAATCGAGTCTTGAATTAATTTGCAATAATAACATCGTGCATAACCTGGCACGCAGTCTTGATCCAAGCCTGAGTATCAGGTCTTGAATTCTCCTTCACCAATAACTTAAACACTAGCACTTAACAATTATTTATTTACTAACTAACTAACTTACGGTTCTAATACACTAACTAATTTATTTACACTCGTATATTTATTTAAACGATTGTCACTCGTATGTTGTTTACATTTATACCGATAGCGATAGCGCTCACCTTGTAAATTCACCGAGCGGAGTTAAGAACATTGACATTCACGTACAACTGTTGACTTAGATTGCCGTGTAGGAGTACCGCGGAGTTTATATATGTGTCGTGGTATCTATCGAACTGGCTTCTAGAGTATTCGAGATAAATCTCCTCTACAGAGATATGGCGAATTCAAGGTAACTCAGATAGAAACCTCTAGTTAGTCGTGGCTTAAGAGATATTGAGATATATCCGCTTACTCAATATCTCATGGTCGCATGAGTATCTCGCGCTTGCTTAATGTACATCTATCACGGCTCTACACTCGATCACCGTGCCCGTTACAATATCGTTATAATAACCATACGTATTCCTATTATAGCTATTCAAATCCTCAAATTAACTATCCAGTTACCTACACGACGGATACTGCACACGTTCACGAGAGCTTTTCGTTTGAACCCTTGAAACAAATAAACGAATCCTTATTATAAGTATACTATGTAAAGCTGTTTTGATCATACTATGGATTGTCAAATTGGCTTATAAATATCGTTAAATTAGACATTCGAATCCTTGTCAGAACAATACGTCAATTGGGTATACGTTAGATAGTTATATTAAGGATATTTTTTTCTCCGTGTAAAAATAGCATACCAAATATGCATCAAAATTGAGACGCAAAATAAACTTACTTATATCAATCACTTCGTGGGTAACACAAGAAATTTATATGTAATAACAGAGAGTTGAAACATTAAATCTAAACGATCAAATAAGCATGTAACACACAACTTTAATTGACGTTTATTGTGAGACACAACATTCAAGCAATAAAATAAATTAGCAATAAACACTTACTCAACAATTTCATTATTTTTTAAAACCATATAGAAAAGATGCTATGTTACCATTTATTGGAAAATTAAAATGCATTTTTCTAAAAATTCTTTAGATTTAAAACCTTTATTGTTTAGATTGACGTCAGATATCACTCGGTTAAGTCTCGGTACCCATTCGTCTGACGCCCCGTATAGTGCTTTTCTAAAAATAAATTTTTGTTATGTATTTCCGACTAGAATTTTTTGAAAGGACCCGATAAGGATGTTATCAGGTTAACCTCGTAACCTGATAAGGTATAGATCAGGATAGCCTGTCGGGGACCTGATAAGGATGTAACGCAGATGAAGCATAATTAGGATTGTTTTATATGGTCCTGGTCCGGATTACCTTACATGGGTCTGACCAGGATTGCCGCCTATGGTGCTGACCAGGATCGCCTTACATGGTCCTGAGAGGTTCCCTAGATGGTCATAATCAGGAAAGCCCGATAAACAATAAATTGATTTTCTTTAGGGTCATCCTGATCCAATCCTCATATGGACTCCGTCAGGATAACCTGTTCAGAAATATTCTTTTTTTAAGTACGGCAATCCTGAGAAGTTCCTTAAATGGACATGACCAGGAGGACCCGATGACAAGTAATTTTTTTTATATTCGGGTCTTTCTTATGTGATCCTTATGTGGAATCTATGAGGATTGCCCGAATGAAGTTAACCGTATTTTCACCTAATGAAGTCCTTGTGACACTTCAAGGAAATAAGGAAAAAATTCTTGTCGGGTTTATAAGAAATAATATAGTCATAACTTTAGATTTTATTAACACAAACACGGATTATGATAAAAGATGTAAACGAATTGAGAGATTTATTAAAATTGTTGTATTTAAACGAATAGAACTTTAATTAACAAACAGAAAACGAGGCAATATTGTAATACCGTATTTGTAACTCTGTTCACCTTTTGTATGTTCGCTGAAATTCTGGATTAAAACGGTTCGCTGCTCGCAAAATAATTGTTGATAGAATGTTGTTGAGTAGATAACGGAAATAAAAGTTGTAAATTTTGATTCGTGCTTGTTGTGTGGAGCTTTAAATAAATTTATACGTGGTGCATTTTAATTTGCCACTTGTCAGATTTTTGATAATTTGACACTTTTATAAATTGCACAATTTATGTTTCAATTATATGAAAAAGTATAAAAGTACAATATTTCAACTAAATTAATATTTCATGATTATCGCAATTTTTAATTTGACATTTTTAAATTTAATTTACAATAAGTTTGACAGGATATCGCGTTTCACGTCTTTGATTTCGCTTCTGCTTGATTTCATTCCGAAGAAAAATGCATTCAAAGAAAAAAATGCCAATTTATGCTGCTAATTAACAAAGCATCCAAGAACAACGATAAGCCAAAAATATCACCAAACATACAAAAACGTAAAATATGTGTAGGTAAATTTTGTTTGGGTAGAATTGTTACAAAAACAAAATTATAAAGTGTTCATTGTTTTGTATTATTTACTTTAACGTGTAGTTTTAGGGTTTAAAATTAAAATTGCAAATTTTGCAAGATAAATTTTATTCGCGTGTCTCTCATGACGTACAATGTCTCATTCAAAACCACCTCTCATAAAAAACAACATATTTTACCTTTTTTATAATATAAGTTATTAATGTTTTTTCTTGTTCTTAAAGAACGTAACCAGGTAAAAAATATTTTTGCTGAAGAGTCGATCAACGTATTTTGTAATAATGCATTTGTTTTTAAATATCTGCAACCATATCAAATATTTTATCTATTAGAATAGGCTGTTATATTAATTTTGGAACTCTACAAGAAGGAAAGGCATTTTTTTGGAAAATTTAAGGTTTTTGTTTATGTAACCTGTTATGTATAGCCTTTATTGTTATTTTTTTATACTTTATTTTTTTATACGTTTTTTGATTCTTTAATTTACAAAATAAAATTGAAGATAAAAATGACCAAGTCTTGCTATAGCTTAAGGCACTGCTGATATTGCTTGTAGATAAACGTCTGTATTGCTTTAAACTAAATATATCAGTTTGCTTGTGTAACTTTTAAAACTTTTAATGGTGTATATTTTAGTATTTGCTTGTCCGTGTCTACTTAAGAAACCAAAAAATCTTTGTTTTTAATTAACCTATGATTCAAATTTGGTTAACTTTGAACTTATAGTTTAACAATTATGGGGTACACTTCCACCGTAAACAAAAATATAGTTTTAAAAAATTCAAGATTGTAAATTTTTCAAATATTAAATATATGTTTATGGGAATAATTTCCATTTTTGAAGTTAAAAGAAAAAATATTAATATAAACTGATATACAAAATCAATTAATACAAGGATGGGCACATTCAAGCGAAAAGTGGCACATTTTCCCGAAATTGGAATATGCCACTCTGAGCTCCATTTGAATCTCCATTTGAATCAAAATTCCCAATAATTAACTTCATTAAAAAAAATTAATTTAAGATTACAAGACCCTAACTTTATCCCGAACCAAATTTCTATTTAAGGACTTTTAAACAAAGATGTTCAAAAAAAATTAACATTGTAAATTTTTCCAAATAGGTATACAATAGGGTGGCGCAAAAAAACCGGCTATTTTTTTGTTTGAGTATCGAGTGAAAAAATGTTAGTTTTTGATGTTTTAAGAGCTACCTGCAAAGGACAGCTCAAAAAAATTTTAAAAGGTCGCTCAAAATTTTTTAAAATTTCAAAATTCCACAAAAATCGAATTTTTTTTTTTTTCGTTACAGTTTGTTTTTATAGACAAACAAAAAATAAGTTTCAAAAAGTTTCAATTTAAAATTTTAAAAGGTCGCTCAGAATTTTTTTTTATTTATTAGTGCATCACTTTGATTTTTTTCGAGCGATATTTTAATATTCAAATTAAAATTTCATACATTTTTTTTCCATTATTTAGTAAAATATTCAACAAAAATTCACCACGAGATGAACTAAAAATAAATGACAAAAAAAAACATAATTTTATTAAAAAGTGCGTATTAAATTTACTTTATTAGCATTGGGATATAATCCAAAGTGATGTAATAATAGATAAAAAAAATTTTGAGCGACTTTTAAAACTCAAATTTTAAATTGAAACTTTCAGAAACTTATTTTTTGTTTGTCTATAAAATTATACAGTAACGAGAAAAAAAAGTAAAAAAAAAATTTATATTTTTGCGGTTTTTGAAATTTTAAAAAAATTAGTGCAACCTCTTAAAAATTTTTTTGAGCTGTCCTTTGCAGGTGGCTCTTAAAACATCAAAAACTAACATTTTTTCACTCGAGACTCAAAACAAAAAATAGTCGGTTATTTTGCGCCACCCTAGTATACAATCATTATTTATTGGAACAATTTATATTTTTTAAACTTAAAAGAGGAAATATTAATATAGACTTACCTATATGGGTGATTCTACGATAAGGGGTTTTGAACCCATAGGGAATGCAGCGCTATCACTGAAAAAAATTGGTGCTGTACGCTCAAAAGACCAAAATTCACATCCTCCTTTTACGACTTACCAGTGGAGAGACACAAACACCTTGTAAAACCACTGCACCACACTGTCGCGTCTCGTCAAAATACAAATATCGGCGATTTAACAGCTCGTGTATTTAATGTTATTAACTTTACGTTGATACGCGCCCTTGGTCGATATTTTCAATAAATCTGTTTGATATTTCTGTTTGTATTAACTGATAAAAATATTCCAGGGTAGTGACAGGGACAAAAATGAAGTTCGAAAATTATTGAAAAAAACAAATATTGTAATATTTTCTCTTTATAATACTTAAGTATACTTGTTTAAATTTGTGCTAAATATACTTTACTGTGGCAACTGCGTCAAAGAAAGTATGAATTGTCTGTATGTTTAACTAAAAACGTCATGGGGACAGGCCAGGGTAGAGACTTTTTCAAACTTAAACATGGTATTTCAGAAAAATGTATTTTAATTGGGCACTAAATCATAATGCTATTTATAAAATACATCAAGATGCTCTGATTTATTGCATAAAATGACAACTCGTAGAATAAAAAAGCTATTTTATAATGATTTTCCTTACATATAACTTCTTATTGTAGAACCACCCATATATAAAATCATTTGATACAAGGATGTGCACATTCGAGCGAAAAGTGGCACATTTCCGAGCGAGGGAGGCAAATGAAGCGCGACGCGGAGCGGCGCGCTTCATTTTCCCGAGATCGGAATGTGCCACTTTGAGCTCGAATTTGCACACTCGGTTTTAAGCACGATTCACAATAGGAATTTATTTTTTAAGAATCATTAATTAAAATTAGATGGTATCCCCAGGATGCACCACCGATGAAAACTATTAAAATAAAAGAGGGGTTCGCTTAGCGCACCCTCTTTGAGAGAAAATAGTATTACTGTTCCACTTCGTAATACCCTTACAATGGATTTGATTAAGCTTGTAGTTTTTCCTTATTTTAAAGTAAATCCAACCTAAAGCTACTTAGTTAAACATTAATATTACATATTAAGTTGATACGTTTAGCTTTATTCGAAGGTTTTAAAACCTGAATTAATCTTTTGTCATGCTTTTTTTGAACAAGGCAAATTAATGGGTGTACAAAGTCGCTATTAGTACAGAAATAGGATAATTTGTAATCCATTAGAGAGTAGAAAATCATGTAAAGTGCGGAAACTGGAAGGAAAGCAAGTAGCAAGTCTGCTTAATATTGGATTAGGAAAGTACATCATGATTTAGCTCTCCTGTTTTCGGTAGGTTTACAAAAACGACGCCATCCAAATGTAATCATGTTTTGCAAATCATTTCCTTATTTACGTTCCCTCTTCGTGCGGTGAAGGCAGCGCTCTTTGACGCCGCTTACGCGTTATTTACAATCTCGTTACGTGCATCTGCTAAATAAGCGCGATCCTATTATGGTTTTAATTGCAACTTGTTTCTCTTGAACCAACCCCCGAATCTTCTCTTTCCGATTTTTTCTTTTGGCGAGGACATACGGTAATAATAAAATCAATATCGAGTACGCACTTGTTCTTTTTCTTCCGCTCCTCCGAAGCGCTTCTTCATGTTTGGTATTCAGTGCCGGGCAGATACCATAATGCACGGAAAAAATTTAAATGGCAGTGGCATTTTCTCGGGACCGCGTTAAGGAAATGGGATATTCATGCAAATTTTATTTGTGTTGAAGTAAGAAAGTTCAATATGATAGGCGAAATTATGGTAAATTAAAATTGTGTTTAACTGAATTTTTTTTTAAATGTCTTTTACGAGCGAGTTTGTCTTGACGCCTTTTAGATTGCGATCTTTTGGCGAAACGGTGGAAGGAAGCTTAAAATATGAGTTTTTTTGCAAATAAAAAAATTTATTTGCTTTGCGTTTTTTTTCCTGCGAATTTCGAGCGAAAGTTTAAATAGTTTTTTGAAGAAACTGGGTACAGTAGGATGAAAAAAAAATAGTAGACATTATGTTATTAGAATTATAATTACTGTTTTTGTAATTACATTTTTTGAAGTTATACTTCTTTTGGCGGCTGAGCGTTAAATTCTAGCAGGCAACAAAAATTGCGCGCCCACGAAAACTTGACATCTAAGAAAATAAATTAATTATTGTGAATGATGCCTAAAACAGAGTGTGCACATTCGAGCTCAAAGTGGCACATTCCGATCTCGGGAAAATGAAGCGCGCCGCTCCGCGTCGCGCTTCATTTGCTTCCCTCGCTCGGAAATGTGCCACTTTTCGCTCGAGTGTGCACATACCTCGCATTCATTGGATTTATGTACATTAAGCATCTCTCTTTCCAATCAAAAATTTCAATTTCGATATTCAAGACGAAAAAAGTTTATTTGTCTAAAATAACTGTTTAAAAGCACAAAATCAAAGATTTGGTGTTTTTGGTATAAATACAATCCTGTAATCTCCAATTAAAATTGCTTAGAAAGTAAATTAATTATTGTAAATTGTGCTTAAAACCGAGTATGCACATCTTCGTATTTATTAAATTTGTTTACATTAATTTTAGATTTAAAAAGAAAAGAGAAATATTCACAAATAAAATGGCGAACGAGCACATTCGAGCGAAAAGTGCACATTTCCCGAGATCAAACTGTACACTCGAGTTTCAACAAAATCTACAAAAAACACTACAGCTGTCCCTCGATTTACACGCTACTTGTTTTACACGATATCGTTTTAACACGGTTTACAAGAAAAAAATTCTAAAAATTAAAAAAAAAAAATTATTTAAAATATACATTTTTTCTCTACAAAATTATGTACTTTTAGTTATTTTACGTAAAAAAATTAATTAATTTCTAAAAGTAACTTTTTAATGTTTTCAATTTTCATTGTTAGATGTAATTATAAATATTAGTAAATATCATTGAAAAATTATTTTGGATTTTATAATAATGTTATTTAAAAAAAAATTAATATTATTGAGTATCTTCACTTTGCCATTTTTAATACCACGGTTATAGTAGCTATTATAAAGAAAAGGTTTTAAGCTAAATGCTATCTTCACCATTTTTTTAATCAAGGTTAATGTAAACCATTAGTATTTAACAATTTATGAATTATCCCAAAAATAATGAAGGAAAACAACGTATATAAAAAGTAAGAAAATTTTTGGCTATTTCCAGATTTTACTCTCCAAATTCTACTTTTTGGAAATGTAATTCACCCTATTGGAACTAAAACATGTGTTCACTTGTTACAAAAATAAGTATACATATTGGTAACTTGTTGTAAAAATAGTATAATTACTTAGCAAATTTCGTTACGTTTATTATTATTAATAAACATTTTTGATACATATGCGTAAAGCGAGAGATTTCGGTAGGGTTGGATTTGACGACACGAGAAAAAAGTAATGACGCATTCACCACTGGATCGAGTATACACAGTACATACACCAGACGATAGGCGCGTTCAAGATGTTTCCAGGAAGAAATTTTAACAAAGACATTTATAATTTATTACGCTGAATAGGGTAAAGCGTCCAGTCTGTGCCCGCCTACCAGCAAATGACTGTTATGAAAAATAATGTTTATAACAACTAAGCAAATTAATTTATATTTGTAATATATTTATTTGTGCAATTTCGTATGTCTTTTTTTTCCTCTAAGTGAAAGAAATAAAAGTAATAATAACGTGCATGGAAAATATAATTAAATATATATTGCAGTTTGCAAGATGTCAATTTAATGTGGAAGTTTTGAAGGACGCAATTAAAAAAGATAGACGTAACCTTCGAACCGCGAACAAAATCTATGATTTATAGAATACCAAAAGAAACTTTAATAAAAACTACACCAAAGTTCATCTAAGCAAAATGTTTAAAATAAATTTTACAAAATTTTGTGAATTACTTATTTTTAATAAGTGAATCAATTATTCAGTTATTCACTGGGCTATATCTCGGTCAATATTTGCACAAAAAGGTCATTTACTGGATTTTCCATTTTATACTCTCTATAGTTAATTTTACACAGTGCAGACCAAATTGTGATAATGATTTTAATTTTTTAATTTAGTTTAATGATTCTATTGTTCTTTATAATAGTTTTATTTTGATTATATTAGAGTAGCAATAAAATATAAACAAGTTTTTATGTATTACCATTATTTTCAACACAACTTGAAACATTCAAGTATTTTTCAAAATTGTTACCAATAAAATTATTAAATACATTTATTAATTAAGAATTACTTTTAAATAAATATTTGTTGTATATTTTTTCTTAAACATCTAGATTTTTTATTTTTTAATATTTAATTTAGTTATTTTCGCATAAAATATATATTACTCTAGCTATTCTTGACTTGCAAAAAATCTTTGAAATGCAAAACCTGAATAAAAAGGAAAAAAATGAAAATAAAAATGCGGTTTACAAATGCTAAACCCGCAATTGTTAAGGTTTTTGTATTTCCTAGTAAATTTATGAGTGTCCATCATAGAGAAGCCTAAATATACAAACAATTGATTTAATCTTCAGTGTTATATTCCATTTATACGTAATTTCTTGGCTATCGGTTTCCTTGCACTGTTTTTCTGGCATTTATTATAAATTACTCATCTAAAACACTGCTTGACGTCTAGACTAATCGATTCCATAAAGTAATTAAGTAGAAACTTAGATGAAATTTGCATAAACACCACGAACTGCACAAGATTGATCGAAAATCGAAACTAAAAATATTAATATCGAAAGAAAAAGAACGACTCCAGTTATTTTCAACTTGAAAATAGCAATGAATACTATTGAAACGCTTGAATTATTTCTGAAACAAGGCCCGTATTAAAAAATAAAATAACCAAGAAGTGCGAGCAATTTTCGCATTACGTCACGTGCAATCCTTGTGAAACGATTTTTCTTTCAAAGAGAAAAATCTATGCACCTGCCAAAAGCAAACAGTCGATTTTATCCGACTGAATAAATATTTGGTATTGAATGTTCATCGAAACTACGAAACGTGTTCATAAACGTAAAAGGAGGTAAAATTAAACCGGGCCGCACCACCGCCACCGCCCCCTTTACGGCTAATGTAAAAAAAGGGAACGAAACGCGTTTCGTTCCTGAATTTATTGCACGTGCGAACTGCAAAGTTAAAGTTAAATTGTTTCGGGTTTCTATTTTTTTTTCGTATTCTCTCCAGAGTTTAATACTGGAAATAAACGAAGGCTGAATATTGAGGTATAAAAATGTGGGAACTGTTCTTAAAACCGAAATGGAACGTTTATGGTCAACCCCCTTAATATGTTTAATCCCAACATTTGCAGCTTTTTTTATAAATCCAATTTGTGGTGCTTTTAATTTGGACGCAGCTTTATATTTTTTAGTAATTTACGTCTTTCGGTAATTGAGTGCCTTATATTATTTTTTGCAGTAAATAACTGAACACATATATTAAATGTGCAGTTGCTTAAAATTAAATTCGTACATCGCACAAAAGACAAAAAAAATTACATAGGGTGAACCCTCCCGTCTGTGACCTCTTACCAGCAAATGACCGTTAAATAAAATAATGTTTATAACAATTAAATAAATAAATTTATATTTATGTTATAGTTATTTATGCAATATTGTATGTCTTGTTTTTCATTTAAGTGAAAGATATAAAAGTAATAATTAAGTGGATAGCTAAACGAATTAAATTTATTTTTCAATTTGTAAGATTTAAAACACAATGTTGAAGCTTTGAAAAAGGCAATTAACAAAGATGAATGTAACCTACTAAGCGCCAAATAAAACTTTGATTTATATAATAGCAAAAGGAACTTTAAAAAAAACGAAAGTACCTACTTTTAAGCATTTTATAATATTTTGATGAATTACTCGTTTGTAATAAGTAAATCAATTTACTCAACCATTCATTGGGCTATACTCCGCTCATTATAAGAAGTGTAAAATCGGCATAGCGCGGCATGTTAATTTTTTGAGTAATTAAGGGTTGAAGTTTTACATTCATTTTTGTAGCACAATAGTTTACGTTAAAAAAATTGTAGCGCCATTATTTGTAGACGTATCATTAAAAACTATACAGTTTAGGATTTGTCAGACATTTTGGCTTCCAATAGGCTCAAAAGAGTGCTGTTAAAAATTCTAGAGAAAAAGGGGTTCGAAGAATCCGACTTGTAATTAATTTTTTCTAAATTTACACTTTAAAAAATCGTAGCTCGGTTGTTTGTGAACGAACCTTTAAAAACTTTTCAGATTCGGAAAGACCGTTTATCGAAACGTAAGAACAGCTAAAAAAATCAACTGTGCCCAATATTAAGTCCGGGAGAAAAACGCGTTTGAAACATTCAAAATGTAAATTTTGTAAATTTTTTTAATTTTCAACGTGCTTTAACTCAGACGACTGCGAATTTCGTCAAATCCTTTCATTTCTGAACTTTTTAATTTAACACGTTTTTGACTTTTGCGCAAATTGTGTAATAATATGAATAAATTGACAGTAAATGTCAAAACAAACTATAGTGTTTAGAATACAGAAGGCGAAAAAAGTGGAAGTGAGTAGCGCAAAAGTACCTACTCACTTTATACACAAGGGCAGAAAAAAACTACGAAACTATAGGTACTCTATTCCGACATGGGGAAATCGATCACGTTATTACTGGCCCACGCTTCACTAAAATCTAACTTTGGCAATGGGTATTACAAAAATTTGTTTAACTAAATTCTACTTCTTTTTCATTTTTTGAACAGGACCATGTCTCTTGTTTCTGCTATCCTATCTGTCCTGTGATGTAGATATCTAGGATTCAAATAATTATTTTGGTGATCTTCCTATTGCACTATAAAATTTAATTTTTTAAATTTAAAGCGAGAGAATTAATATTGACATATCTAGTTAAAATAAAGTTTGTGCAAATTTTCGCTTGAATTGCACGATCTGCAATACTGAGTATACTTTATACAAAATATTAATGACAAATTACGGCGTTATATTTCTACCAAAAATCAAATCTTTCATTTAATGCTTTTAAACTCGACAATACAAAACTCGAAAATATTTTTACTAACAATAAGTAAATAGCCCGCAACGTAAAATAGTTTGACTAGGTACTCCTTGTTTAGTGCAATGTTATGTAAGTCTGCTTCTTTTCAATATCTTTTGGAATATATCCTAGTAAAATGCAAATGTTTTAATTTCTTTATTTTTATGGCATCTTTTATATTTCTATTTCAGATGTTTAAAGTATTATACTATTTTATAATTTAGTTTGTACAATGTAGATATTCAACGTCAGCATCTGACATCCTTACAATTCCAAATTATTTTCTACACAGTAAAAAATTTTGCGTCAATACGTCAAAAAATTTGTGTGTACTAATGCTTTTTTACACTTTTGTGTGTTAATTTGACTCAATGAGATTGTGTAGTTCATCGCTTAACACAAAAAAATGTTATTACGTTTATTAATGACATTCTAAAGTGTTACTCTAAAAACTACACAAAGTTGTGTTTATTTGACACAAACATGTGTAGTAACGCGCCACCTATTCATTTGCGCGGGAAAGCCAACGGCACGCTTGTCCTGCCGAGTCACATTGTGCACATACAGCTTATATGGTATATGTCGTGGTCCGATCGTAGAATTGGCCAAATCGTGATCTGCCTGGTCATTTCACGATACGCGGCCATTTCATGATTTGGCTGGTTAAATCACGATGCGCCTAATCGAAAGTTAGACGGATCGACGAAAGCAACCTATTTATCGATATTCCTAGCCGACCACTGGGCATATCGCAAAATAGTTGCATTTTACGCTGCTTATTAAATTAGTCAACTTTTTAGCCGACTATATTGTACAGCCTAACTATGAGTATTTATCGTTATTTTGCGACATTTTTATTTATATGTTTAATTAATATCGAACATGATTACCAAATGAATGTGATTCTATGTGCTATTTTTAAAATTTTAAGAAGCAAGTTTTAGTTTAATTTTTACCTAAATATTTATTTGAACAATTTTTATGACAATAAAGAGTATAGTTTTTTATCTAAATTAACTCTTAGTTACTCGCGCAGTTTACCGTAACGCAATTACTCGCACGGTGCTTTTCAGGCTCCACATAGAAAATAACTTGGTTTTAAGGATTTTGAAGGTATTGTACCAATTTTTTAATGTCATTTACATTGTGCACTATTGATCACCCAACAACAACAAAAAAATTAATACCCAACTTAAAATTAAGTGCAAAAAGGAAATGAACTAAAATCACTGTAACAAAGTCTATAAAACTGTTTAATAATCATTTTCTATTTTTTCAATTTGCAATAAATTAATGTAGAATTAACAATTGGCAATAGCCCGTTGTTTTTTACTGGTTCTTTTAAAGTTTAATTTTTTTTTGAATTTTGACAACAAAAGCTTAATTTTAGTTAGTAAATTTTCTAATTTGGCTGTTTTGATAGGATGTGTTTCTATCCACATCACCCTTAAAGTGTTCAAAATCGTTCATAGTTTCGAAGGCTGATCAGAAAAATGTGTTGCATTATATATTTCTGCGTTAGTTCCAGTTAGATTGAGCAAGTGAAAAAAAATGCATAATGGTCATCTTTTCGTTCTTCAGAATAATAAATAGCTTTATAAAACTGATCAATAGTGTGCCCCTCGCCCCCCAACCCGTTAGAAATGTATCTAATATATGATATTTTAAAATAAATGTCGTTTCGAAAATAATAACATTATTACACGCGCGGTGCTTTTGAGGCACCAAAGCCACAACAGTTCAAACTTCGACAAATAAAACACTTTTATAATGTCCAAATTAATACTTTCAGGGGCCTATCGCACTCTAGAAAGACTAAACAAAAGTTACATGTGGGTGTACAGGCTCGCAAAAATTTATACATTTAATAATTACAAAAACTGTGGCGCTGGTGCCTGAAAAACAACCGCGCGAGTAATTATGGGTTAAATTTTATTTGCTATTCTTTAGACACCCTACAGAATCGATATGCCCAAGCATCGCTGGGAAAATCGTCGAACGATATGGCGGATGTTAAATGGCCAAATCATAAAATGGCGGAGTATTGTGAAATGACCAGGCAGATCACGATATGGCCAATTCTACGATCGGACTACGACATATACATTGATACTCTGTACTCGTGCTCTCAATTTCTCGATAATTATTACTTATTTTTTTAACATTTAGTTTTACAAACATCCAAATAAGGATAAATAACATATAAGCGTTTTGATAATTAATGCCAGCAATAATTTATTTAGTAACTTTATTTATTAATATAAAACTAAAAATAAAAAGTAAATCAGAAAGCAAAATGTATTTAAGAAACATTCAACCACAACAAATTGAGGTTATACGTTGTCGTCACTCAAATCTAACAAAGATTATTCTTTGTAAATATTTAACATTTATATATGTCGAAAATTTTACGCTTGCGCACTACGACATTTCAACACAAACTTGTGTAGTTTGCTACACAAATATATGTTATTATTTTAACATAAAGAACTTATAAAAATAACACTAAAAAGTGTATCAACGTTTTCTGTACACACGAAAATGTTAAAAATGTCGCTAAATTTTTTACTGTGTACGTTTATTTACAATTTTTTGTAGTTTAAGTCTTTTGTTTATATGTTTCTAGATATATTCTCTTTTAGCTATTTCAAATAAATTACATTTACCTTTGCTTATAAATAATATGTATTTCAAGAAATAAAATCCTTTTGTTACTGTACTTCTCTACGAAATGTAATTGCTTTAATCGATTGATTTTAGTTCTAACTGGCTTTCGACGAGCTATTCATTCAATTTATTCTTTCTTCGAATATTACAAATTGTTTTTGTGCTTTCTTATTAAGTTTTATTTTAAATCTATAAGTTGCTATGTTTTTGAGACTAATCTGTACTTTATTTTCAGCCAGAAGATTTTTCTATCAATTTTCTCTACATTGTACGATCGAATTAGTTTTGTTTACAGTATAACCGTGTTCCGTATATTTTTTCATTGTTTAAAATAAAACTTTTGCCCTTGCACAAAAAACTTTACTTTCGGTGTATGAGTTTTACTTTGATCTACTAGGTTTAAGTACCCTCAACTTTTAAAGTACGTATGTAGTAATTTAACTTTATAGACAATACTGAATCCAAAAAAAAGATAAATTCTAATTGAATTTTTGAAATGATTTAGCTATTTGAGAGAAATTTGGAAGGCAAACCTTTTAACCATTTACAAGATTCCATTGTAAAAGAAATAACTCAAAACTATGATACTTAAAATTGTCAAAAAACGCTTAGAATGTGAACGCTTTCATAAAATATTAGGCGAAAGATATTTATGAAGCGTTTCCCCCCTACAATTGCGCGTAGATCTTTAAAAAAATGCTCTTGTTTATTTTTCCGTCTTGTTAATAAATATAAAACAGAACAGCATATTTTTAGGCTATTAACATAATAAAAAAATAAATAACGATTTAGATTCAAAACTGAGCGTTTAATGTGGCGAACAATACTTTTTTAAAAAATGTATCGTTAATAAATTCGCAATTTAGTGCGATACGAGTGCATTTTATGGCCTCTCGTTTTGTTGAAATGTTGGCGTTATGTCGTGTTCGAAATGTTATAGAATTTGGGGTGGCTTTTGTAGGATATTGTTCGTAAACGAGTTTTAAAGAACTATTCTATATTTTGGTTTCGTATCGATAAAATTTGCGCGTTATGACACTCGCCTCAATTCGCTTTAATGTTTCATTACTATTTACGTTTCTCGCAATATCTTTTTTGTGTGAACTTTCAACTGTATTTTGATTCTTTCAACTGTTCTTTTACAAGGAATGCTAAACATTCATTTTTTTCTAAAATTATTTTTCAGTTTTTTATTTTTAATAAATAAAAAGTTTTAATTTGAAAACTCCAATAATTTAAAAAAAAAATTTAAGTTATAAAGTTATACTTTTTTTTGGCGTATTGAGAGTAAAATTTTAGTAGGTAACGGAAGTTGCGCGCCCACTGTCAACGAAAATTAATTATTGTGAATCATACTTACAACCGAGTGTGCACATTCGAGCTCAAAGTGGCACATTCCGATCTCGGGAAAATGAAGCGCGCCGCTCCGCGTCGCGCTTCATTTGCTTCCCTCGCTCGGAAATGTGCCACTTTGAGATCGAATGTGCACATCCTCGTATTTATTGAATTTGTTTATATATTGAGTTATAGATTTAAATAGTAGGGGAAGTTAACCGGTTGTGGGCATTGTCCGGTTGTGGGCACCCCAAATAACTTTTGATCGTGAGCAGATACAGGTGTTTTTACGATCGTCATTTGTTCGCAATGTCAGCACTATGTTTTATTGCTAATATAAAGCGAACAGACGCATATGCGTAGTAGCTACGCGTTATTCCATGTTTTCATCTCTAAAAATGTACCGCGATGTAATCGTTTATTGTGTTTAAAGTTCGATAAATAAAAGTAACTTATTGCAAGAGGTCGGTCTAATGTAAATATATGAAGGAAATTAAATATATTTTATAATTTTAATTTCTATTCAATCAAAATCTTCGTGAAATGAATTTGCCAGTCATTTGTCGACATCTATGAATTTTCCAGTTGTGGGCACCTACATTTTACTAGTTGTGGGCACTTAAGTTTTTGCCATTTAAACCTTGTATTTCGCTGACAATTTGTCGAATATTGTTGTTCATGTTAACATAACCCCCCTGCGAAGACTAGGGGTGTAGCCGCGGCCTGATTTTGAGGGGGGCGGGCAAAGACCCCGCTCGATTATCATGTACGACAAAAATGTAAAGATATTAAAACTTTTTCACAATAATTTAAAAACAAATTAAACATTTTTGGTTTTGGATTTCAAACAGACTTTTCACAACTCAACTATTGAAAATCAGATTTTCGATTGTCGAGCATCTTTGACAGATCAATTCATATGACTTGAAAATTGTAATTAATATATTTACGAAATTTTTGCGGATTTTTTAGTGCATTTTTAGCCATGTCGATTTTAAAAATCAATTTTGATGCATATTTTGGAGCCTATTTTAAATTTTATTTTTATCTATTTTCATAACTGAAGGCTTTGAATATGAATAAATTGTGTTTTTTTTATATATAGTGGCGTTTTACTCCATATTTTCCCATTTTGAGGGAATTTTCCTGATGTGCCCACAACCGGTTAAAAAAATTGCATGGTAAAAATGACTACTTTATGAAAAGTTAAAAATGTTTTTTTTTAATTGATATAAAATTAATTCCTTTGCCAGTAGTTAGCTAAGGTCTCTAGCTTCCCGATAATATGCTCATTCTGCTAAAAATATTGAGTTGGTCAAAAGTTATGGCCTACATAGCTAACTGTGCCCACAACCGGTTAACTTCCCCTAAAGTTTAAATAGTAAAGAGCAATGTTCTCAAATTAAAAGACATATTTGCACATTCGACGGTGGTAATATTTAATTTAGTTCCGCCAAAGAAGTATAACTTCTAACGCGCGTATGTAAGAACACGCAGCTGTTTTGTTTTATTAAAAACAATGTAAAAAAGAACATTCTGTTACTTAATTGTGTTAACCATTCGGCTCCTAAGTTGTTTTTTACAAGCACGAAAATTTACGGAGGCATCAACCGCTCAGAAAAACTTTAAAACCGTTTTCTTTGAGTATTTCTGATCAGTGTGCCGTATTGCTTTGGGAAATTAATGTTAAAATACAGTCGAACTTCAATAAGTCGAACGCCGATAAGTCGAATTTTTGATAGCTCGAACTTGAACCTGTTTGTCTAAGATTTGCCTATCTCAACGTTAATTTTTTTATGTCAATAACTCGAATTTCAATAAATCGAAGCGTTTTACAATTCTTTAAATTCAAGTTTCCATTAGTAAATAGGTCGATGACCCGAAGTTAAATTTTACAACTTTTTTAAAAATTTCGCTACCTGTGAGAGGATTAAGGACGGGTGCGGTTCAGTGTTATTGCTGCTTAAAAGGTCTATTGTATGAAAAGGTTTTATACTACAAGCTGTTTGACGGCGGCACTTCAATTGGATTTAAAAACTAATTTATATTTAAATGCCTTATGAACAGTTATAAATTTTAAGATGGTTTTACCGTTTATTTTACAACAAAAGAAACTATTTTTGCATTTTAGTTTTCATTTTGGTAGTTATTCGTCGAGCAGGAGTACGATCAAATGTGTTTTACGTTCTTTATAGTTTGCAACAGAGTATAACAGAAAATCTAAAAAAATTTATAACTTTTTCTAAAATTATTTAAGTATTAACATGGAGTGTAAACGAAAATTAAAAAGTTTAAGCATAAGGGAGAAAATTAATCTTATAAAAGAAGTGGAACGTGGGCTCAAAAGAAAAAAGGATATAGCTAAAGATTTTAGTATTCCCGCAAACACTTTATCAATCATTTAAAAAAAAGACCTAATTGTAGCTGCTGAAGATACAAATGACCACCATTCTAGAAAAAGGCTAAAGGAGTATCCTTTTCCCAATCTGGAGAAAGCTATGATTGAATGGTTTCGGTATGCACGTAATAAAAATATTCCGATTTCGGGACCTGTTACAAAAATCAGAAAAGTTCGCGCGCCTATTACATTATGATAATTTCAAAGCAAGTCAGGGTTGGCTGGAAAATTAAAAAAAAAAGGAACCTCGTCATTCAAAAAGTAATGTGTGGTTAAAGTGCAAAAGTGTCTGAAAACGATTGTGAACTTTGGAGGCATAAAGTCTTAATACCATTACTGCAAGAGTATGAACATAGCAATATTATTAACGCCGATGAAACTGTTTTGTTTTTTAAATGCTTACCGGATAACACTTTGGCTTTGTTAAATGAAAAGTGTTACGGTGGGAAACGTGGCAAGGAAAGAGTGACTTTGATGGTAGGAGCTAAAAAGAATGATATATATACTATATACCTTTACGTAAGTGTGTAACTGACTTTTTTTAATAACTCGAATTATTGATAATTCGAATTAATTTTGGTGCCCCTTCGACTTCAACTTATCGAGGTTCGACTGTACTAATCTTCAAATACTGTAAATATAAACAAATTTGAAATTCGGAGTTCTGATCCTATCCTTATAAGAAATATTTTCAAAATAGTGTTGAGTAATACAATTTTGAGATATTTAATTTTGGTAGAAAAACAATTTGAACTTATTTTACGTTCGCATTTAAAATTGTATTTTTGTGAATAATTCAAGCACTCTCTTTTCCTAATGCATTTAAATAGAAAACATCTCTGAAATTAGTGAACCCTGTATTTCAACTAAATGGCTTTTATTATGGGGATGCAAACTAAATTAAACGGCTAAAGAATAAACCCAAGAAATTTATGATTAGAGAAAACGCAAGAAAAGGGCAAAAGACTCGAATTCGATATAATTTATTAAAGTTCCGCGTTTGTGTATTTGAATTAAGTTCGGGGACTCTTAGTTTTGGGGAAGACGGTTAGAATTTAGTCGAGTTTCCATTAAAACATCCTTTCTTGCGGAGCAATCAAACATGTAAACAGTTACTGTTAGTGTTCTTGACAGAATTTGAATTTATTGCTCGAAATCTGTAAATGAACATCCATCCCCTTCATATCGGGGAACGTGCAGAGCTGAGTATTTGTCGAATTTATTAAAGTCTTTCATAACAAGCAGCGAGGATTTGTAATTACAGGAGGTGATGCTGTTAGTTACGTCTTTGCCGAGGAGAGAGAAAAATGATTTTCAACAAAGCGATTAACTCAAAAGGATTATTTGGTTCATTCCTCACGTTTGGTCATTTTTGATTAATTGAAAACCTCACGCTAATTATTACGATACTGTAAATGCTTTCCGCTTCGATTTTAGTCGATAATTTGTGGACGTTGGCGCATTTATTTAAATTTAATCGTGTGTAATTTTGTAATTGAAATTTATTATCTTGATGGCCATTAAATGCGCTCCATTTTAAAGAGATCTAACAAACAGCATTTTGAAAATGTATTTGATTTAGTATAGCTGAGTAGAATAGTTTTATGTTATAATATACAAATATGAATAGGTAAAGTTATAGAAAACATTATTTGAAAATGGGGAAACATTGGTTTTCAGTATAATCAAAAATTAGTAAAATGCGTGTTCCAACGAGACTTAAACGTTTGTAGCTACTGTTACACTCGCTAAGTAGAGTCAAAACTTGATATAATAACTGTAAAGAGAAACAAAAATATTTGGTGTTATCGAGAAAACTCAAAAGTGAAATTTTTGTTATACTTTATACAAGATAATCAAGAATATTATGTATTTAATAGATTAATATCTCTTTACTTTTTATAAGCAAAACCTTTTACACTTTAGTTTTTAAATTTAAGTATGAAAAATAAAATGTACCTACAATATACATATATGCTCGTAGAGAAAATCTTAGAGATGATAGAAATAGGATACAAAAAATTATTTATGTTTAGGGGAGAAGGGGGTCAATTGAACCAAAAAATGTTCAAGAATTTTTTTTTCGATGAATAAAACCAAAATAATAATTTTTTTTTCATGGAACAATAGTTTATTTTATCCATTATCATTTTCGACATGTGAATTAGTCAACAAATAATACAAATTTCCAATAAATATACAATTGTGCAACGGCGTCGAATGGTTTAATCGTCCCCCACGTGGGGGCAATTGAACCATTAGTCGGGGTCAATTGAACCAACAGTGCCTAACATAAAAACAAATATTTTCAATAAAGATATTATTATTTATTTAATCTTTAACCTTATATTATTTATTTTTGATGAAACTTATTATATTATATAGTATCATAATAATCAACACTTTCACAAACTTTTATCGACAAAATTATTTTTCTTTGTTCGTTTTTTTAACTTTCTTTGGCTTTTCAGTTAAATTCATTTTTTTGGTCTTTTAATATCACTGATTTTCCTTTCAATTTATAATTTTTTAGGAGTATCAGTGTATATTGCAGTTCTGCCTTGTACACGACCCTTTCTAGTATTTTGACTAGGTGTAGCTTTGGGTAAAGGACGTATTAGTGAGGGAGTAAGAATAACAGCTTCTTGTATTTGATTAGTTTTGTCGTGTAGAATACCGTTCTTGCCATCATTTGGAGACAATACGTTTAGCTGAAAATTATTTTGGCTGGAAGCTAAATTTTCTCTTGATCCAACATTACAACAACAAACGCCACATTTTTATTCTTGTGAATATTTTCATTTGTAAGTCGAGATGCGCGCGCGATTCTGATACTCACAGTGGTTCAATCGCCCCCGAAATTGATGGTTGAATTGACCCATATGACGATTTTGTAGTAATTAGTGTAAAATAAATTATTAAAAGAACTATTTTGAAAAGAATCGATAGAAAATTTAAATAAAATGCGTGTATAAAGACATAACAATTAAAATTTTGTCATTAAAAATGAAAATTACAATATTATAAAAAAATTTGTGGAGAGCTGAAAAACAACTTTGACATACTAAAAAACACGAAAACTCGATATTGAAAGATTAAATTATCATAATGATTTGAAATTTTGTGCAAACCAAGCTGTCGCATATTCGAAACCAATTTTTAGAGGACGACTCATTTTTTTGATTTTTTAGATTTTTTAAGCCCACTGGTTCAATTGCTCCGTGGTTCAATTGACCCCCTTCTCCCCTACCTAGAATACTGACTCAGGATATATATTATCCTTAAACATTTATCTAACATATTCCGCGAAACTAAAAAAAAAAGAGGTAACAAAACTATGAGTACCTATTTCATATTTTTCGATTTTAAGATAAAATAATTAAACCTGTTTTTATTTACTGATGTAATAAACTACATAGTGGGTATTAAATAATCATATTATACAGTGTAGGTGTGTAAGTTTTTTTAGAAAATTACACATTTCAAAAAACACTTAAAACACGTTGCACTCAAATAACAATATTATAAAAACTAAACGACACATTTAGAATTCAAAAGATGTGGTTAAAAAGGTTATGTGCAAAGCAATACTGCCAATCGTGTATCATTAAATGTCTGCGTTGTTGCGTAATTCAAAATCTTTGGTTATTTTCTGAACAAACCTCTTAAAGTAACTGCGCGTTGCATTTAAAAATGATTTAAGGTACATACTTTCATTTCGTTCCCACTCATCGACAATAAAAATTATTAATGTGCCCAAAATGGGTGCAAAGATTTCAATTTCATTTGTGATCAGGTATTACTAAGCGTTCTCCATTGGGTAAGGAATTGAGGCAAGTCACTTTATTGTTATCTCGTTGACCCAGAACGACTTAAGTCGAATTATTGCAAACTTACTTAATGGTAAGTGGGAATTAAAGTTACGTTATCTCGTTGCTAAAAAGAGCACTAGTCAAAATGGGTTACCGCAGGGGATGATCACTTCTGTCTAATTTTGTAATTGTATGTTTAACTATGAATGACAACTTGTCAAAATAAATTTCTTCAAAATTGATCACGTTTTGGTTACTCTTCAAATAATAATAATAAATAGGAATTTCAAACTTATCTACTGTCAAAACTCAGAAATTAGCTACAAGACAACCATAATTTGACCTGCTATTAACGTGGGAAACATAAAATAACTAGAAAAAAGTCTAAAAACTGCGTGACCGTACTTTTAAGTTGGTATTGAAAATACAAATCGAGTGATAAAATTAGCTCCATTCTAAAAGCATTGAGTAATCACCCCCTGGGTTACATCTCTCAATCGAGTCTCCAAAAAATTTAAAAATAAAACCATGATAATGTTATAAAATGAAGCTTTTATTAAGTGTATTCGATGACATTTTTTTTCAATGGAGGTATTAAAAATGGATTGAGAGTTTTAACGGTTTGTTGTCATTATGTTTAGTAGACATTGATTATCATGTCATCGTAGCTTAGATGGTTAAAAAAAGTATATCGTTCAAAACAGAGTCCGTGTTCCAACTGCTTTTTGCCTTTTTTTTGTGTGAATAATAACTACAAAAGAATATTATTAACCTTTTAGAATATTTCATTGTCAGTAAATATTATGAATGACAACAAACCCTAAACTTTAAACCCCGTTTTCACCGCCCTATAAATCCTCATTGGAAAAAAAATTAACCTTGAAATAACTGTTATTAAAAAAAATAGTTTTTAGAAAATTAACTTTGTTTTTGTATTTTGAAATAGGAGATCCTATATAAAAAGTGACATAAAAAATATTTTTTCGTCCAAGAAATCTGTGTTTAACACATTAGGCTTCTTTTGTCTAACACCCTGTATATCATGTAAAATTATTTTGTCTCGTTTTTCTATTGCGATTGATATGCTTCTAAGTAAATAATCATATCTTACAGACAAAATTGTTTTTCAACTACTTTCTGAGGAATTATTGTAAAACTAACACATATCTAATAATAATTTTAGATATAACCAAAACATATAAAAAATTGTTAAACTATTTCAAATGTCTGACTTAAAGTCGAACAAGTTTTTTTAAGGGATCGAGGGAAGAGAGCAAAAGCTCAATCACTTTGCTCGAGAATGACGAACAGAGTTAGGACTTTAAAGCCCGAGGCTTTTCCAAGTTCTCTCTGCTTCAGACACCGCAATCAGAGACATCTTTTTTCTTATAAGTCTCTTTGCTGCCGCCACCCCGGCACTTTGTTTTCACAATTGATAAAGTTGAGGGTTTCTGGTTGAGTTTCTGTTGACTTGCACTCTTACCATTCAAGCAGTCGGAAGAAGAATCTTCTGCTCGTCCGAAATTGTCTTATTATTGTTTTAAACTGTAGTTCTTCGTGATGGAGGAAACATCCGTTAATCCTGTTTAAAGCTTCGATTGTGTTTCGTTCTCGTACTGATTACGATTTATGTTAACGCTAATTGCAATTCAAGTTAATTTATAGGTGGGCTTCGCATATTTGTTGTCAGTTTCGTAAAATATCCTCTTGCTTTTCCAATTTATGCGGGGCCATAAATCGGCGAAAGATAACTGAAATTTAATCTTCCAATTTTGGAACCGTTTTATTGTTAGAATTATTAATCTTTAGCGTTGATTTAATTTCGAGTTTACTCGAAAGCTATCACGTTTTTGGATTAACTCGAACGGCGTAGGTGTTACAAATTAAGCCAGAAAAAATTGCAGAAGGGTTTTTTTAAAGTGGGCGTAAATATTTCCACAGTATTGAAATGAAGCAAAAAGTTTAGCTATGAAAGCCGAAGCGAAAAACTGGAATACAATGAAAACCAATTCTTCTTTCATACAAAATCTATTGAATAGGGTTCGGCATTTTCCGATATTTGAGTTTTCGTCGACGTTAGAAAGGGATAGATGGAGACTTCCACTTTTAGCGCCCAACATTCCGGCTATTCCGTGCAGACGACATTGAAAGGCAAATAAATTTTTCTGCGGTGCATTCGGAAAAAAAATAAAAAATTATACATATACCTCCAGTGGAAACTCTGTTATCCGGACTAATTAATGTTGCAGCTCATAATTGAAAATCCGGATAATTGAAAAAAAAAACAATTTTATTTTGTTAGGTATTTATTTACAAAAAAAACGAAACCAATAAGTATTAATTATAAAATCACCAGTAAAAAATACCAAATAGAATCATAAAATGGTTAGGTAAAATTAAAATTAAATTGTTCATTGTTAATCGTGGCGAAAAGCGGAGTGTGCACATTCGAGCTCAAAGTGGCACATTCCGATCTCGGGAAAATGAAGCGCGCCGCTCCGCGTCGCGCTTCATTTGCTTCCCTCGCTCGGAAATGTGCCACTTTTCGCTCGAATGCGCACATCTTCGTACTTATTACATTAACATAATTTATCTTTCTATTTTTCAAATCGAAATTTTTAATTTGGTGTAGTAAATATCGATTTTACGTTCCAAAAATGTAATTACCACAGCAATTAGTGGAAGGGAGCGAAAAGATACGAAAATCATATCACTGCAAGTGAGAGGGAACGATTAAAATAATTCAATTAATTTATTGGCATGAAATTGTTCTGAATCATGCGTAAAATCGAGTGTGCACATTCGAGCTCAAAGTGGCACATTCCGATCTGGGAAAATGTGCCACTTTTCGCTCGAATGCGCACATCTTCGTGTTAATTGGATTCGACTATATTAATAACAAATTCCTTCAAATCCAGATTTTTTATTCGGAGAAAGTTTTCGCTTGAAAGTGCACATGGGTGATTCCTAGATAACTGTGATTTTTATAACTAAAATTTTTTTGAAATGAAAAATGTTTTAAAACGCGTGTTTTGGGTGTTTTCTGTCTCCAATTATACACATTACTAAGCCTGTGTTGTAGTTCTACTACAACTACAACAAAATGAAAACTATGATAAAATTTGAAAATTTTAATGCCACGGTACTGACATATAATAGTCCAAGCGGCGACCGTTAAAACGGTGGTGAACCAAAATAAGTACAAAATGGACTGTATTACTTTTTAGATATTCGACAAAAAATAAACCAACTGTCCGGCGACCTGTAACTTGTCCAACTGTTTTTTTTTATAATTTTTTTCCCTAATTTTTTGTAAATATGATGTATAAGACATAAGTACAATGTTTTACTATTCGAAGAAGTTTCGATCAGTAGAATATAAAAATTTAAGTCTGGCGCCCCTATTTTAACACAACTGTTTGCCAGACTACACTCAAAATATTTAACACAATGATAAATTTCTATATAAGGTATAAGAAAAAATTAAACGTCAAAACTTCTATTTTTTATCCCTCTTTTGAATAGAATTGGTCTGGTACATTAATACTTGACCAAAATTCTGCTAGACCACGATTTAGAAAGTCCTTTGTTGCTACTTGTTGAGCGCCAGTTTTTTTTTTGTTTTTTTTGCAAAATTTACATTCAATTGTTATTCCGTCAAAAAATTTTAACAAAACTATAACAAATAAATACAGAAATAAGTTAAAATTAAGGAAAAAATAAATTAAAAAGTTATTTCTTATTTTTTCCATGATACTGACATCCACGGTACTGACATTTGAATTTATAATTGGCCTAACTTTATAATGCGGATAAATAAAATAATTTCCTAAATAATTTCGATTGCTTACGTAAAAGTAAATAAAAATTTACTATAATTAATTCAAACGTCGTATTGATAACCGTAAATTTCAATACCACGGTACTAACATGTAATTTTATGACTTACCTTGTTCAAAATAAAACAAATTACTTTAATTATATTTTTGAAACTTCAAAATAAATACACAGCTGTAAACGTTGCACAAATAGTCCGTCCTGAAAATGCTGCCAGCAGGAGTGGATGAAACTAAATTAAGATGGCGATTAGGCGGCAAATATTTCAATCTTAAAAATTGAAAAAAATTCCCGGACATAAATGAAAGACGATATTTTTTTTTACCAAACATTATTTTCGTATAATTGCAATATAATTTAATGGAGTATACAGGGTGTCCCAGTACTAATAGACGCCATTGATACATCTCACAGGAAATAAAATTCTGAGACGAAAAGTCCTTTGTCATTTTTTGATCAGATTCATAGATAATTAGTTATTAATAAAAATAGGTGGCAAATCAGGTGCACGATATAGCAGCAAGAAGAAAGAGGGGGAAAGTGAGAGGTGAGTGCAAGAGTGAGATGAAGGCGGGACAGCAGCTTTAACAACGGAACAAAAGTCCAAGCAATAACTCTTATGTGCTCGACTCTCCAGAAATTAATTTAATAATTAATTTTAGTGAAGAGGCACCTGAGTGTTGAATCTCCGAAATAGTGACTGTGTTTACTCCCGTAGACTGCCGTGCGAGCGAGCCTGCTGCTGTCCCATCGTCATCTTACCCTTGCAGTCACCTCACACTTTCCCCCTCTTTCTTCTTGCTGCTATAACGCGCACCTAATTGGTCACACATTTTTACTAATAACTAATTATCTATGAGTCTGATCAAAAAATGACAAAGGACTTTTCGTCTCAGAATTTTATTTTCTGTGAGATGTATCAATGGCGTCTATTAGTTCTGGGACACGGTGCATATTAGACTTAAGTTATGAGAAGTAACTTTTAAATTACAAAACGAATATTAATGGAAATTTTTACATTTAGTTTGAAAAATGAGAATCGGACATGCCACGGTACTGACATTTCTAGTATATTTTCGTAAGTTATGAATAGTCTAAGACCACTTATGTTCCAATATCTAATGTAGGTTGAAGAAAATGATCAGATTAATGATATTAATGACTTCTTAATAAGAAAAAACTATGTTTGATGATAAATAAAATACTGGACATAAAAAATCACAGTTATCTGAGAATCACCCACATACTCCTTAATAATTGAATTTGCCTATCTTATTCTTCTCTCTTACAAATAATATTAATTAAATCAAACCGAACTAAATGTACCACTTCTCGCTTTTCTTTTAATTAAAAATTACCGTAGGGTATTTTTACCAAAAACCACATTTTTAATTTAGTACTAGATGGAAGACTTTATCGTACATGAAAAAAAAAATACTTTAACTCTTTCCGAATTTTGACTCTTATTTCCCCACCTTTTTTTAACATATCCCACCCAAGTCATTCTAAAATTGTGATGCACCACCTATGTAACATATAAATATTTTTTTATATTTAAAAATTGAATTAATTCATAAATGAAGTCTAATTACAACAGTGTATACAAAATGCGCCTTAAAACTAATTTGTTTATAATTTTCAGAAAAATGAAAATTACCCAAAAATATTGGGAGACATTAATTTTGACATATAAACCTTCAGCAATCTGCAAAAGATGATATAAAAATCAACTAGTTGATTTTCAGTGGCCCACGTCAGAAAATTTGACTCATATACAATTTTAATTTATCAAAAACGCGAATTAGTAAACATTCGAAAGACAACCCGAACATTTTTATCAAGCTCGCTACAATTAGGCGTGCGGAAGAGCACCATGATAACTTGTCAAAAGGAATAAAATGTCTAACCTTTTTCAAACAAAAAATAGATCTAATTTATTCGACTTAAAATTTTTGCAATTGAAGAATAAAATAATAACATAGGCAAATCCAATAAATACGAGAATGTGCGCATTCGAGCAAAAAGTGGCACATTTCCAAGCGAGGGAGGCAAATGAAGCGCGACGCGGAGCGGTGCGCTACATTTTCCCGAGATCGGAATGTGCCACGTGATCTCGAATGCGCACACTCGGTTAAGCACGATTACGAAGTGTCCCGTTTTAACAGGAAAAAACGAACGCGGTTGACAATCCGAATAATCGCGAATCCATATAACTGAGGTCCGGATAATCGAGGTTTTACTGTATCTATATGAAAGTCTAACGTAAAATTTTTACGAATTCATTTGGCGTCGAGCTTTAAAGCACATGGGAAATGATTTTGTGTACGGAACGTTAACGAGCAGTTGATTATGTGTTTTCAACTTTTGTTAATGCAAAATTGTTATTTGAGTTCCAAATTTGTTTCTGCTACATTCGTAAAAAAAATGCGCAAACTGATAAAAGCGAAACGATGTCGACGCTCATTTAAATTAATTACGGCGAACAGAAAAAAAAAGTGTACAACGCGAGCTTGACATTTCCTCTCGCAAATGCCATAAAACCAGAAGGTTGAAACCTAATCCTGCATCGGATCCTAAATTTCCGGCCAATCAAAATTGCGATGTAACTTCGAACATAAAGTGCAATAAGCTCGGAACCGAATTGCAGAAAGCTTCGATTCGTTTCATAGATTTTAAAAACTGGAAGAGCTTTTCATTTTTGCCAGTTTTTCCACAAAAGAAGTGTGTCTTCTTTTAACTGGATTTTCAGTTTGAGCTTATCGATTTTAATAGAAATTCGTATAGTAAGCACGCGTAAGCATTTTTACGTCAATTGCGCGCGTGTAAACTAGGGACGAATCTTTACATCTTTTAAAAAACACGAAATCTCAATTTGTCCGCCCACTTTAATTCTATTTTAATGCAAAGAAAATAGAATTATGTTTTACATTTAGATTAATTAATAATTCAGGTAAAGAAAATGTAAGCTTGCGACGTAGATTAATTTTGATAATTCAAAGTGGATAGAGGAAGACGTGACGTAAAAATAGAAGTTGTTTTGGGACATCTAAAAATTTGTTTAAATCTGTGGAAATTTGTCGCGTACGGGCAGGAAGCGTTTCCAACCCTCGATAAAAATACATGCCGATTCGCATTGAGTGGAAGTTTTACACGCTGCGGTCCTTCACAGTTTCTCTCCAATGCGGATGGACCATCAAACTTTCCAACTCAAACTACATTGTCGAATCTATTTAACTTCTTGATGTTATATAGTTTGAACTCGAAGGTACTACCACTTCGGTTTACCCTCAAACTTTGCATGTTAACCGATGGTTAATGGTAAAACCGCCCTAGTGTTACTGTTGGTGATTATTTTGAACTAGTTTCTAGGAATTAGCAGATCTTAAAATGTCCGCAGGTTATATTAAACAGTAATTTAATATTTTTCTATCGGAATAATAAAAGAAAGCGGTGCATATATTTATGTAGGCGCAGAGCCGGATTTACTAGGAGGCTAAAAAGGTTATAGCGTAGGGCGGCTTATTTTGGGGGGCAGCAAATGTTGGAGTTAAAAAAATTAAATTACAAAATGAAATCTACTAGACAAATGAAAATCATATGAAAAAATACAATATTTTACATACAAATACATTCATAAATCATATACGACTTTTGGATCATACCTAACGTGACCAATTTTTTCCTGTCAAAACGGGGCGCTTGGTGTTCGTGCTTAAAACAGAGTGTGCGCATTCGAGCTCAAAGTGGCACATTCCGATCTCGGGAAAATAAAGCGCGCCGCTCCGCGTCGCGCTTTATTTGCCTCCCTCGCTCGGAAATGTGCCACTTTTCGCTCGAATGTGCACATTCTCGTATTTATTCAATTTGCATGTAATTAATCTTCTATTCTTCAATTCAAAAATTAAAAGTCGATTAAATTTCGATTTAATTTTTGTTTGAAAAAGGTTATACATTTTATTCCTTTTGATAAGTTATCATGGTGCTCCTCTGCACGCCTAATTGCAGCGAGCCTGATAAAAATATTTTCAGGTGTAGGAAAACCTGTTGTACCTTGGTCCTTTTGTACCTAGGGCAACTTTATTTTTTTAAATATTTTCGGGCTTTTGTGACCCATAATTTTCGATATTTTAAATGCCACATTGACAGACATTAACGTAAAGTTAGCAGCAGCTGGCCAATGTACTTTGTTAATATATGAGATCAATTGAAATTTTTAAGCGAAATAAAGTAATTCTTTTTATATTATTTTTACTGAAATATCTTATTGATTTTTATTACCTAATAAGAAATGACTCATCGTAATAGAAAGATTATTTATTAATGTTTGCATAGTAGTAGTCTGATTTTGGCACAGCATAATCTTTAATTTTATTTTTCAGTTTAAACATCAAGGGTCGGTGTGTTGTACCTCGGTCACTGTCAATAAATTGTACCTTGGCGCTAAGATCAACGAGTAATAAATAAAAATTTAGATACCTATACCTTTGTTAAAAATTCTTATTTTTTTTTAATTTTAAATAATTTTAAATTTTAAATAATCCTCGCAAATCTAATAAGAAATTTAAATTTTTGCCAAGCTAACCATTAAGTATGTGAAATTTTAGTATACGAGAAAAGTTTTGTTAATTTTTGAAACAATTTTAGTGGCAATTCAACGAAGAACATTAGTAGTTCTTATAATCCAAAAATAAAGATATAGTTTTCATAGAAGAATGGGTTTTATTTTCCTTAATATGAATAGAGCCAAGGTACATCAGCTCTGTTGTACAAGTGATGTTGACAAGTGAACAAAGGGCCAAAATACAACAGGTTCCCCTACTTTCAAGTGTTTAATAAGTCGCATTTTTGATCAATTAAAATTTTATATGTGGTGTATCGTGTCAAGTAAAACCCTTCAGTTCAATATTTCAGTGAATCCATTCAAACAATTCTAACAATAAGGAATACTCCCATACGGTTTGTTGTATTTAATTATACCATTCAAAAATCTTCCAGCCTATCATAGAATTATTTAACGTTTGACAATAATGCAGTATTAACGTTCACATTGGGGATGTCTATACCAATCTTCTTCTTTTCAAATCCAATAGAGCTACCTAAATTTTTTTTTTGATTTAAAACATTGGCTATTAACGTAGAGTAATTCCACGAATGCAACGTATGTACACGTTCGAGCGAAAAGTGCCGCATTTCCGAGATCGGAATGTGCCACTTGGAGCACGAATGTGCACGCTCCGCTTTCGCCACGTTTAAAAAAGATCGATTTACTGTAGTTGCGATCACAAAATTTCTTCTTGAGGCTTGGCTTAATTTTCATAATTTTTTACTTTTTTCATTAAAAATTGCCGTAAAATTTATTTATATTTAAATAAGGAGGCAAGAATGAAATTCTTGTTAGGATTTCTCAATATTCTTCTGCACACGCATGACTCATAGGCCACGAGAAAATCAAATATCTCTACTACCAACTGGGGCGACAGAATTTTTGGTACTATTCTTTCCAGAATTAAAAATTATTTACAACCAAATATACCGGAGGTTAGATTAAATAACCTATTAATTTTATCAATAGAACATGATGTATTTAATAGTATTTCTTTTGATGAATTAATTCAAAGATTTTCTGAAGCAAAAATAAGGTGCAAAATTATAAAATCTTAAGTAATTAAATTTTTTAATAGAAATGTCATTTTTATATTTTTGTGTTACCATCTTCTATTAATCAACTACCTATTTAGTTCATACATATTTCACAATTAATATATCATTCAAGTTAACAAGGAATATAAAGACAAATTCATTTTAATTTGTAAGTATACGTATTAAATATTGTTTACCAGCAGTAGAAACAAAAATCGAAAATTATTGTAGTTCAGGGGCGGCAAAACATTTGAAGCCTAGGCGTGACAAATTCGTAAATCCGCCTCTGTGTAGCGCGTTAAAAGTTATACTTCTTTGGGGTAATTGAATGAAATATAATCATGTGCTATGTTGGGTACATTGCGTTTGCGTATAACTGTTTTCCAAATTATATTTTACTAGCCTCTCTTAAAAAACGAAAAAACACACTTTCGCATTTTTATATTAGCAAGGAGTAGATAGTCAAAAAATATTTAATATTTCAAAAACAATTACTAATGAAGGTTCATACCAGCGTGGTGCTGTAAATTGTAACTTTAAGTTAATTGAAATCTCATAAATTGTGTGAATTCTTTCTTTTTTATCTTCTTGCAGCAGAATTAAAATTTAATTACTTGCAACTTGCAACTTGCAATCTACCGCAGATATTAAATGCAACTTTACTTTACTTTCTAATTACAATGGTTTAATTTATCTTAAAAATAAATAATACTTCATCAAAGCCACAGCAAGCGTGTATAGATTTAAAAAATCACACATTAACCCTCCGTTAGTCACCTGGTCTACAATCGTACACCACCTCCATTGGCTTAACATGGGATGATATTTCAGGTGACTAACGAAAGGTTAATTAATTTTTATTATTTTCGATACATAGTAAGTATCCAATATTTTTCTATATTTTAGTATTCTAATTTTTCTTGTTTTTTTAACACCTTTTATACCCAGAGTTGGGTGTGTAGGCGATTTCCCCACTTGCTTTTTAAAAAAAAAATAGTTAACTACCGGAGATCGGAATATACCACTTTGAGCGCGAATGTGCACACTCGGTTTTAAGGGTCATTCACAATAATTAATTGACTTTCTAAAACAATTTTAATAAAAAATTACAAGACTGTATTTATACCGGAAACACCATCTTTGAATGATTGCTTTTAAACAGTTATTTTAAAGAAATTAACACCACAACTTTTTCGGAATAGAAAATTTGAATGTCAATTTATGATTTGAAACAGGGATGATTAATATATAAATAAATTCAATAAATACCAGGATGTGCGCATTCGAGCGAAAAGTGGCACATTTCCGAGCGAGGGAGGCAAATGAAGCGCGACGCGGAGCGGCGCGCTTTATTTTCCCGAGATCGGAATGTGCCACTTTGAGCTCGAATGTGCACACTCGGTCTCAAGTGCGATTCACAATAATTAATTGACTTTCTAAAACAATTTTAATAAAAAATTACAAGACTGTATTTATACCGGAAACACCATCTCTGATTTATTGCTTTTAAACAGTTATTTTAAAGAAATTAACACCACAACTTTTTCGGAATAGAAAATTTGAATGTCAGTTTATGATTTGAAACCTGGATGATTAAAATATAAATAAATTCAATAAATACCAGGATGTGCGCATTCGAGCGAAAAGTGGCACATTTCCGAGCGAGGGAAGCAAATGAAGCGCGACGCGGAGCGGCGCGCTTTATTTTCCCGAGATCGGAATGTGCCACTTTGAGCTCGAATGTGCACACTCGGTCTCAAGTGCGATTCACAATAATTAATTGACTTTCTAAAACAATTTTAATAAAAAATTACAAGACTGTATTTATACCGGAAACACCATCTCTGATTTATTGCTTTTAAACAGTTATTTTAAAGAAATTAACACCACAACTTTTTCGGAATAGAAAATTTGAATGTCAATTTATGATTTGAAACCTGGATGATTAAAATATAAATAAATTCAATAAATACCAGGATGTGCGCATTCGAGCGAAAAGTGGCACATTTCCGAGCGAGGGAGGCAAATGAAGCGCGACGCGGAGCGGCGCGCTTTATTTTCCCGAGATCGGAATGTGCCACTTTGAGCTCGAATGTGCACACTCGGTCTCAAGTGCGATTCACAATAAATTAAATTACTTTCGTATATGGTTAATTAACTTCATACTGTAAAATATTCGTTAACTGTGCGCGCGCAACTTCCGTTGCTTGCTAAAACTTCGAAAAAAAAGCTCTCAAAAACGTTATGATTGTTAAAATTTAAAAACGCACTACGATTTTGTTTGATTTAATTATATTTTACGAAACATAGAACTTCCGCCGCCACAAACCCTCGAGGCCATTTTAAAATCAGACATACTTTTATTCAATTTTAAATGTTTGTTTGCAATTCAATGATTAAGCACGTCTACATTTACATTGAACTGGTAGAGGTTTTTCGAAAGCCATCTAATCGTAATTGCTTTTGTTGCATATGAAAATAGGAATCGCTCATTCATTTAAAATTTAATAATCTCTTTATATTCCCGGTCTATCAAAAATTAACGTTTAATACCAGAATTATTTGATTATATTGATTTTAGTCGAGTCAATCCCCGGATAATCCGCTCAGACGAAAGTAGAAGAAAGCTTTTATTAATTTTATACTGCAAAAGCTTACATTAAATTTTTCTATGCCGATAAGCAGCAGAAAAGACGAACACAATTATTTCAAAAATTTTAATTTTTTCAATGATTGATAAACGTTCATTAAATTTATATAATTTCATTTCTTAAGTATGAATGATTAAATAATGAATGTTTGTACATAAAATGACTTTAAAAATTTATATAAATATTGTACGAGATTTTATTAAATAATCGTTAATTTTAAAATATTTTTTAACCTTTTTAAAAAATTTGATTTATATTTGATGATATTAATAATAATTATAAATACAGTTGTTTAAGAAATATGAACATAACACTCTATTAATAATGTGCACTATGATCACGTATATACATATTTTGCTTAAACATTTTAATAAAAAAAATATATATAAAACATTATTATCTTACATTTAAAATTACACACTTTGATAAATTTATGATTTGATGAAGGATATAATAATATAATCATCATTAAATCACTTCGCACAATGAACTGAAAATATTATGAATTCTGCTGCCTTCATCCATATATTATCTAAAATTAAAAAATAAGATTACCGGAAAACTTTGATTTTTTTAAGTATTTAAATTCAATTTGATGAAATTTAAGTATTTAAGGGATGATAAATAAATATATATTAGATGATTCATAAATGCAATTTCACGAGAACAGGTATTAATGTCATATATGCAATCATAATATAATTTTTAACATATAAAATAAATCTATTTCAACTCGATATCTTTAATATTTAAATAACCATTTCGATGAATTTGACTTAATTAACTAATTAATAATAGGATCTTAGAAATGCATTAGAGAAATAAGCGGCTTACGAATGATTATACATAATTCAATCATTCATATTATTACTTTTACAATTTAATAGCGATTTACGAAACATTTATTATTTTAACAGTTTAAAATACAAATTAAAAATTAATTATTTTGATTAATGAATTATAAATTATGGATGTGATTGCATATTGAGGAATAAGCGGCGACCTTCATTGATGATGTTTCTAAATCACTTTCAATGGATCACAAAATATTATTAACAATTTTATAATACACTGTATTAACTGAAAATAATTATTCTTAAGTTTTTAAAGATTAAAAATTTTGAATGAGAAATTGATTCATGATTTTAATATATAATTAATAATATAGTTGTTGATATGATTACAGAGAATGGCGCGATTAAATCTATATATTTCATAGTACAAATAATGATTTTAAATTATAAAATTAACTTTAGAAAATTCTTATTTTAAAGTATTTAATACCAAACTATTTATGAAATTAAGTCATATGATTAAGATATAAATATAAATAATACTGATTCATTACGAAAGTGCACATTTCGAGCAGAGTGAAGTATCACCATTTTAGATGATTGCATGTTGATTTTGTTCATGCGATCACATAAAATTACTTTAACATTTAATAAAATCAAATTTATCAAACATGATTATTACGTTTAAACGTAAAATACCATTATAAATAGCATTTATATAACTGAATAAATTAAACTATAATTAAAATAATTGAGCGATTGCAATACGGTTCAGATAGAAACACTAAAATATTAAAAAATGTTGACTTTTTTAATTAATAATGAAAATTATTTACGCTAAAAAGTAGAAAAGCCTATATAAAGCGCTACACACAACTGAATTAAAAATAATTAAAAATTAATAAGATACTGAAATTTTCTTTATTAAATCCATGATGAAATTATTTTTAGTTAATTAAAGTTTAAAGTTCAAGAACGTGTTTAAATCTAAATAGATCCATTTATTTATTTAAAATGTTGAATTTTTTTATATTTAAATCACCCATTTTTAAAGTATAAACTGTAAAAATAAAAAATCTATGTTGATATTCATTTATATATCTACATAAACTAATATTTACATTTAAAAATCAATTTTTAAATTTTTCGAAATAAAATACCAATTTTCATGAATAATTTTAAGTTGAAAAGAGTTGATGATTAAGATAAATGGTTTCGTATTACTACTATATTATTTTTTATTTAAAATGTTTGACACACTGATTTCTTTGTTTTACAAATTACTAATATGTAAATAAATTATTATGAATTGGTATATTAAAAAAAGTTTTATAATTATAAGTCAAAATTTACTAAGTTATTTAAATAAAATTTGTAGAAGTGGCTTGCGATGTAATCTTGGATTAAAGAGTCTAAATTATGTTTCTGATGGTTTAGTAAATGTCTTTGAAAGGAGGGCTGAGGAAATAGAAAAAAGGGTGTTAAAATAGATTACATACTTTAAAGGCTGTTCAGCACGCAGGGATGCTGAACTGGGTTTCTCTCAAGTGGTCAAAGAAGCGTTCATTAACGGCTGTTCAGCACGCAGGGTGCTGAACTGGGAAGTGTCATTAACGGATGTTCAGCACGCAGGGTGCTGAACTGGTTTACTCCAAGTTGTTCAAAAAGGCATTCATTAAAGGCTGTTCAGCACGCAGGGGTGCTGAACTGATTTTCGTTCAAGATGGTCAAAGAAGCATTCCCCAGAGGCTGTTCAGCACGCAGGGGTGCTGAACGCGTATCCTCTGGGGCTTCAAAGCTGCATACAGAATTCTTTTACATGTTTAGCACGCAGGGTGGTCAAGGATGTACGCTCGTGGGCTCTAATTCTGGCGTTTCAGGGGCAAGTTCTTTGTGTTGTCTTCTAGAACTACAAGAAAGGCTGTTACATTAACCTAGAACACAAAATAAACGGGGAACTTCACGCTCTTTACTTTATTTTCCAAAAACCGGTAACTAACTGTCAAATCAATGACAACAACAACCTTTACTTTTTTTCGTTCCCCAGAGCAACGAGAAATTTACGCTCTCGATTTTTAACAATCTTCGTTAATGTGCAGTTTTAATCTTGTAATAAGAACATGGCTTTTTCAAAAATTGGGTTGGCTGTTTCAATACCTATAGGTTATGTAAAAGCCAAATTTTATTTTTTATAAATGATTAGAAGTCGAAAAATATCGTTAATTTTGAAAATGTTTTATGACATTACGTACATAAATGCATGAACAATTACAGATTTAAAAAAAATTGATTTATTTATGTCCTTCTATATTATTTACCCTGTTTTGAAAACTGGATGATTATAAATAAATTTAATAAATACCAGGATGTGCGCATTCGAGCGAAAAGTGGCACATTTCCGAGCGAGGGAGCAAATGAAGCGCGACGCGGAGCGGCGCGCTTTATTTTCCGAGATCGGAATGTGCCACTTTGAGCTCGAATGTGCACACTCGGTCTCAAGTGCGATTCACAATAATTAATTGACTTTCTAAAACAATTTTAATAAAAAATTACAAGACTGTATTTATACCGGAAACACCATCTCTGATTTATTGCTTTTAAACAGTTATTTTAAAGAAATTAACACCACAACTTTTTCGGAATAGAAAATTTGAATGTCAGTTTATGATTTGAAACCTGGATGATTAAAATATAAATAAATTCAATAAATACCAGGATGTGCGCATTCGAGCGAAAAGTGGCACATTTCCGAGCGAGGGAAGCAAATGAAGCGCGACGCGGAGCGGCGCGTTTATTTTCCGAGATCGGAATGTGCCACTTTGAGCTCGAATGTGCACCTCGGTCTCAAGTGCGATTCACAATAAATTAAATTACTTTCGTATATGGTTAATTAACTTCATACTGTAAAATATTCGTTAACTGTGCGCGCGCAACTTCCGTTGCTTGCTAAAACTTCAAAAAGCTCTCAAAAACGTTATGATTGTTAAAATTTAAAACGCACTACGATTTTGTTTGATTTAATTATATTTTACGAAACATAGAACTTCCGCCGCCACAAACCCTCGAGGCCATTTTAAAATCAGACATACTTTTATTCAATTTTAAATGTTTGTTTGCAATTCAATGATTAAGCACGTCTACATTTACATTGAACTGGTAGAGGTTTTTCGAAAGCCATCTAATCGTAATTGCTTTTGTTGCATATGAAAATAGGAATCGCTCATTCATTTAAAATTTAATAATCTCTTTATATTCCCGGTCTATCAAAAATTAACGTTTAATACCAGAATTATTTGATTATATTGATTTTAGTCGAGTCAATCCCCGGATAATCCGCTCAGACGAAAGTAGAAGAAAGCTTTTATTAATTTTATACTGCAAAAGCTTACATTAAATTTTTCTATGCCGATAAGCAGCAGAAAAGACGAACACAATAAGTAACGAACAAAAAACAAGACGAAAAAGCGTAAACGAAAAAAGAGAACTTCACAAACTTTTAATGATGTGTTAGTTTAATGTAATTAAGAAGAGTAAACTTAATTACAACTCGCAAATCCGATAGCAAATAACCGAACTGAATTATTAAACGTCGTTTAAGAAGCTGCGCGAAAATAAATTAGGATAAACGTAAATTTTGAACTCCTGCCCGGAATTATCTTTCTACATTTCGCCATTAGTTAAGATTTCCTTGTCCGACCTTTTTAAAACAGATGCCCTTTAATTATTGCAATTAACTTAATTCCAGGAAAGAACGTCACTTAAGAACTTTTTACGGAATTTTAAATATCGCTTTGCTTGTTAAGAAAAAAAATGGAGACGCGGCTAATGAAAGAAATTACTGTTTTGATTACCTTAAATTTGCAAAAAGCACTTGAGCAATTCTTTATTTGATTTAAGATTTGTCTGGAGACGCTCTGACGACCCTAAATAATTTTAATAAATATGCAAATTTTAATTTTGTTCACTTATGTTTCTATTACGGCCTTTTAGACGATGGTAATGTTTAAGGAACATTGTTAGACTTTCTATTTAAGTAGTTTAGGCATCCGTGAAATTAATTTTGAAGTTTCCTTTTGCTTACTCTTCAGTATTTAAAAAAAAATGCTTCGGTGGCCCTTTTAAAAAAAAAAGTTATAGAAAGATTATGGGATAGTAATTAAGATATAAGTATTTAAGTTCTATTTAGATAATTTTCGTGGATGCCATGGAAACATCACGTATTAACCAATTAAAAGTTTTAATTAAAGCGGTGTATTTAAAACCAGGCGCATTTCTTTATTTTTGAGGTTAAAAAGCTTAAACTTTTTGCTTTCCGTAAATGAACCCAATTTTTTATTATATAAAAACTATTAACAAAAAATGTGATTAATAGAAATATAATAAATAATAGTTTGGAATATTTAATCTACAAGTTAAATTTATGGAAAAGTATTTTTATTATATCAGTTTTAATTTTCTACTGTTTTGTTATTATACTACACGGAAAAAATATGGTCAAAATGACCATACGGATCGTTATTTTAGCTATACGCAGTATAGTCATCTTTCATAGGGATGCGCCGTATAGCTAATTTGGCTATACGGAGTTTCCTTATTGCGGATCGTCAAAATAACGATACGTATTATTGTTTTAGACATTCAAACGATTCTTGCCGTGATGATTTAACGGTTATGCACGGAGAAAAAAATATCGTCAAAATGACCATACGTATCGCTATTTTAACTATACAAATTCTCAAGTTGACTGTACAGTTACCTACACAAGGGAAATTGCACACGTTTACGAGAGTTTTTCATTGAACGCTTGAATCAAATAAATGGATCCTTATTAGGTATAATATGTAGCGCTGTTTTGATGATACTAGGAACTGTCAAATTAAATTAACCAATCAAATCGTTGTTCTGACAATACGTCATTTGAGAATACGTTAGATAGTTTTTTGACGATATTTTTTTCTCCGTATCTTTCTGTATATTGCAGGTTCAATAAAATTTGAAAATTTGAAATTCTTATTGTTACCAATATCATCTTTGGTTGTCAAAATTTTAGAAAATAGCTTTAGCATTACTTATATTGGTCAAACTATGATTTTACTTAGTACCTTAAAGTACGGTTTTGCCACCGTTTGTTGAGAGACTTACTGTAAAAGCGCGCTTATCTATATTTTAAGTTGCAGTCAATAAATGCTGATTTTAAATTTTCCGTGGACACCATTCGTCGCCTTAAACACAAACAAAAAATGAGCTCTTATAGAATTCGTATAGTGTGCTATTGAATTTTGTAAATCAACAATCGAAAATTAATATTTAAAAAAATTCATCAACACCAAATGCCAATCGAGCAATAACAACGAAGCGCGGCTCGTAAAGGTTAACCGAAAGATTTCCACACAATTTTCCGAGCCATCAAAAGAAGGGAAAGTCCGCCCAGTCATAACCATAAAGAACTTAACTCCGCCACGGCACAATAAAAGAGTACAAAGCGTATCCGAAGGAATGGAAACAAATGACCAACGGACGTCGCTTTTCCAAAGAAGGACATTACTTTTTACAAACTTTCCAGTCACGATATCTCACGATATTCGATAGAGCGGAAAATTAAAAATGACCGTTCTCAAATTTATAATTTTCTCGGTGCATTTTTCCATTTTTTCCCCGTTTTTTTTCTGATTTAGATTTTTCTACGAATTGCTTTCATTTTTTACGTTTTGAAATGTCGGAATCGGTTTCTCGCGGTTGTTGCTTTGTATTTTTTTAGGTCGGCTTCTTATAAAAAAACCGCAGTGCTTTCGCTTAATGAATATATAAGACTTTTGTTTCAAAGAACAAGAGAAAGAAGCCATTCGCTTTGAAAGTCGCGGTTGGCTAATTAACGTTAATTGAGTTTTATTTTCTTGACATAGTTTCCAAGTATTAAACCTTAAGTTACGGATGTTTTTTAGAAAAAAAAACAATTATTTTTTTTTGTTGCAGGTAAGGACTCCTTTCCGTACTTCAATATAACGACGTAATTATTTAAAAATAAAGAACTTTAAAACTTTTGGATCGTTACCACAGATGCTTTTTAAATTAGTTTCGGCGGCAGGAAATGGAGACGCCTTTCGTACGGTAACTGAGATTAGAATATCTACTTCTTTATTATTTTTCCGATAGGAAAAATATTTGTAAATTTTAGTATGTTTGTACTCCTTTATACAACGAAAAAAAATTCTCTCTAAATTTTAGCCCTTAATGTCAATTCTAATTAGTCGCTAGTTGATTTTATAATTTTCGGATTTTAAGCACACTGGTTTCCAAAATTTTTGAAGTTATACTTTTTTTTGGTAAATGAGAGTAAAATTGTAGCAGGCAACGAAAGTTACGTGCGCATAGCTACCCGAGTCGAAATTTAGACCCTAAATAGATCCCCGAGTCGATGTTTAGAGCCTACTTAGATTCTCCTAGTCCGAAATAGACCCGATTTAGAGCATTGTAACCCGACTAGGTCCGACAGTTAACCCCTAGCTGCTACCATTCTCCAAGAGATGCGATTTTGAACCTCTAAATCCGATAACTGCAAATACCGAAATCAGCTTAGCAGCGTTGCCAGTTGTTTTCGATATTGTAATTTGTTTGTTGACCACAAGTTAGCTGTTGTATTACAATTGAATACGTTTATATTTTTTCATTTTATTTATACACATAAAGCACGCGTAAGCTGAATACTTTTTATGTAAGTTATTGTTTTTAGCGTTGACATTGGTTATTACACAATTACGTTTAATAATTAACATTAAGATTAATTATATGTATATTTAAATAAAGAACTCTTAATACTAATAACTAAAATGTTTTTAAAATCTTGTCTATTTTTATGAGAATGGCATTAAATGGGTTCGACTGTATGAAAAAGACGTGGCAACACTGTTTATTTACATGTGTTCTTTTACATTGATGACTGTCCACCAGTCCAGTAAATGTTAAGATCGGGCAACCTATCCTAAAAAATGCGCTCTAATTATTAACTTTTACCGAAAGTATAAAGCTAGAAAATTACTTCTGACAAAAAGTCAGACTATAAAGCAAATTACTAACCCAGAAAGTAAGTCCCATCCTACAAAATCTCAGAGTAATCTAGGTATTTTATAATTTTGATTATTGTTTTGTCAAAGTTACTATTCTTTACTATCAATGCATTTGTATATTATAATACAAAATAAATATATATATTCATATAATATTAGTTTAATTATTATAAATACTAATAATAATACTTATGATTATTATTCTTCTTTTTTTTAATGTAATTATTATTTTTAGATTTTTATTATAAAAAATTAAATTTTATCATCGTATTTTGATAAATTTTAATTAAAAGTATTATAATCATGGTAAATGCGATTTAAATCCACGGGAATATAAAATATTATTATTATAAAATAGGATACAGAGGTCTAAAATCGGACCTAATTTTAATTTCCATCAGATCGGACTTTGAACCCCAAAGTGGTAAAAATGGAAATTTGTACCATTTTGGAGACTAAAGCCGGACCTAATTTAACATAGGAATAGACTATACTTTGAGTCTCCGAGTCCGGAATAAGTCCGACCTTAGGAGGCTCAATGTCGGCGCTAAATTTCGACTCGGGTAACGATAATTCGACATCTAAAAAAGTTAATTAATTATTGTAAATCATACTTAAAACTTATACAAATAAGAAATAAATAATTCAGACTTAATTTTTTTGACAAAATGGCTGGCATATCCTTGGGGTATTTTGAAGGTCAAATTTGGCACTAAAAAATACTAAAATCGGATGCCCTCAGCACAGATTAGGTAGTATACAGATATGTCAGTCCTTTGTTCTCTAACATTCAAACACCAGAGGTGACAAACAGATATGCGCAAATATTTTTACATAGGCGAACTGTCACTAATTCTAAAAAAGAAGACACTTTTTATTTTATGGTTATTTATACAGTTTTGTATTTATTCAGTAATTTACTAATCATTATAATAACAATTAACAAAGCTACTTGTCCATTTGTTATAAAATGATTTCCTTAATATTTTATTTATGCTACAGTTTTTTTTTACTTATTTCAAACTTCTTAAATTATATTTTGCACTAATTTTTATGTAAGTAAAGCCCTATAAGGTTTGTATTGCTTAATATGTATTATTGTTTTATAGTTTCTGTTAAAAATAAAAATATTGGTATAAGTGTATGAGAAACCCGTAGACACGCCTCTGATGACCTTTCGAACATATGTTCTTGCGCAGAAACCTCTGCATTACAAACAAGAACAATAAAATTCAGGTTCAATGACAAATCTGTATACTACCTAATCTGTGCACTCAGGGTAGCACTTCACCGAGAATGAAAGTGAATTTCACGGGACTGCATTTGTGCAGCCTGTTGGCCGAGCTAATGGTGCCCATATCCAAAATACGAGCTAGATTATTTATTTTTGCTTATTTTTCAACATTTTTTCTTTGGAAACAGTACAAATGAATTATACAAAAAAATAGCCTTTTTCCAATTTTTTTAGATTTAGGACAAACCAACTTTTATTGTTTAGATTTGTGTCAGGTACTATTCAGTGGCAGTACCTATTCGTCAGACAGTCTACAGCATTTCAGTTCACGGCCGACTTCCAAAAAACGTATCTCGAAGTCTTGGTGTACAAATTCAGAAAAAATAATCGTAGATGTTTAATGAACATAATAAATATAGCAATTTTGAAACCATTTATGATTAAGAAATTATATTTTTGAATTTTTGTTATAAAATAAGTCTAATCTACTGTTTGTAATTTTTTTGTTCCTTTTTTGAACCATGACGATCAATTATAGAGTAAGAACTCTTGACGTGTTTAGAGAGCTATTTAGTACCTACAAAATTGTCCTGTTTTTTAGCAACCCTTCTATTACTAATTCGGGGACTTATGGCAGAGATATCTCCAGCCAAAAGTGGTACAAATTTTTCGTATATAAAAATTGAAATAACGCTTGTAAAAATAGATTTTACAAGGCAAATTGAACGCTGTACATTGTTAAAGTAGTATTACTATTTAAGAAATCATAAGTGTCTATTGATTTTCAAAAACTTAGACAAAATCTGTCAACTGTTAAATATTCCAAATACAATTATCCAAAACCTATATATTTTTTATTTTGTATAATAATCAAGGTTTAGGCAAGAACATAGTAATCACATAAATATTTTTTGACGAAAATGATTAATGCAGATTTTTTCAAATATCATTACGTAAACCTTGAAAGAATTTAAAATTTTAAAAATGTACGCCTAATTTCTCTTATAAAGCTACAATCTTTTTTCATTTAACCGTTTTCTCATCTATCGTAAGTTACGTTACTCAAAATTAAAAAAAAAAAAACTCGCTGTGCATAAAAAGAGAAATAAGTTGAAGAAAGACAGAATTAGTAATTGGTGGAAAACCTTAGGGACGTCGCCGATGGGGACGTCCATCTGGATTTTGTCAATTACTCAGAGGTTTTCCGTTAATTTGTTGCAGATTTTAGCCCTTGTCTTGCGGTGGCGCCGCGGTCCCTTTATCTTATTTATCTAATCTTGAAGTCTTGCACTATCTGCACAACGTCGGGACTTCACAAACTGTTTTGCTGGCTTTGTTATTTAAGCTCGTAGCATATACGGTAAATGTTATTTATGGATTTGGTTAGGTCCTTTGTCATCCAGCAAGCTGACGCTTTGTAAAACATATGTTCGCTTTGTTTTCTTTCATTTTGTTAGTCGTTTATGTTTTTCTTAAATTATTAATCGATTCTTTAAGTTTCCGGAAGTTGCAGTTATTTTTCGGGCATACTTTTCAAACTGCTTCATAAAGTTGGATGATTTATTTAATAGCGCTCTTTTTATTTAGTACATTTACGGGCAACTATTATAAAACTTTTTTAAGGTCATTTAAATTTTAAGGTTGCGAAAACAACTAAATCAGATACGTTTTGGTTTTCCGATTTCGGTTCCCTATTTGCTTCAAAGCGATAACAATAATAATAAAAATAATGTATAAAAAATAATCTTGAAATAAGTTTTCGGGGCACGTATCGGTATAGATCAGCGTTTCTCAACCGTTTTTCGGCGTGATCCAGCATAGTTCTTTAAGGTTGTACTGCGATTACTTGTTTATTTTCCACATTGTATTTATTTTTCATTTCAACAACTATTTTTTTTATATCTTTGAAGCCTTTGCGATTCATTAAAAATTTAACGCCATCTAATATTTGGTCGCGACCCAATGATTGTGAAACGCTTGTATATATTTAATTGGTAATTTGAGATTCTCAATGTATGGAAAGAAATAATAAGTATTTGATACAAATGCAGAAACTTTAACTATGTACATAAATGTATATTCAAAATTATCTTTTAAAGTAGGCATTGTGCGTTAGAAATGACACAATGTGACTAGGTATTCCAGTTGTAAATGCAATAATACAGGATCAACCGTATATCAATTCTGCAACTTAACCCGCTACTATATGATTCCAAACCAAACAAAAATGTATCTCATATCAAATGATCATATATGAGCAACATTTTTGACTAATATTGTCGTATTTAAAAATGTTTAATAAATACCTGTTAGATACATTTTTTATATGGTTTATTCTTACAATGCCATTACAGATAACTGTAAAACAAAAATTGTTCTAAAGCCAAAAAGTACCGTAAACAAGGCTGATTAAATTAGCATTAACTATTTAGAGTTTGCTAATCGCTAATTACTACTTTTATTCAAAATGTGTAATTATATAAATAAACTAGCAGTAAATACTAAAACAAAAAACAGTGTTTTAGAATACAAAAAGGAAAAAAGTAGAAGGTAGACAGCGAAAGTCCGCACTTTCCACACATGTACAGAAAGGAACGACGAAAGTATGCTCTATTCTGCTTTGGGGAAATCGATCACTTTACTACTGCCCCATGGCGCTGGAAAAGTAAACTTTAGCAGCGGGTATTACAAAAAATATGTTTGCAATAAAGCACATACTGTATGTTCTCACGTTCTTAATGAAGCATATGTTGCCACTTTTGCTAAAATTAAAATGCTTTATACTCAAAAATCGTAAAGTTTAATTTCATGTATTGTTCTGTTCGATGTCAAGTATTAGTTGATTAAGTTTCACTAATTATTTATGGTTAAGCCCTTATATCTAAAAGCTTTAGAAGAGATTAAAATTGCGAAACCATAGAATAATCTCTAGCTCGTCATATAAATACATACATTATATTAAAAAAATATAAACTAAATATTTAGTGACGTATTTACATTTTAATAACCAATCATTAATATACAAATAAATATCTGTTAAATATGTATCAACACAATCACCCGTTAGCAAATCTACATATTAATATTCAATGTTGAAAAATTAATACTGAATATGCTAATTTAATACGCTGATTTTCACTTACAAAGAATTTGTAATCAACTTTTTAATTAATAGGAGAAGGTTTTAAATTAATTTACAAATATGTTTTAACAACATAACTAAAGAGTATTTTATATGAATGATTTTCAAACTTAATGACTTCAAAAGGTGCTTGTACACGAAACTACTGCAGGTATCTCGTACGCAACATCAACTTTTATATCCCAGAATAACTAAATGGTAATAGATTTGTTCCTACAGCTATTGAAAATGGTTTGAGAACTTTTATGCAAACTAGTGCCAAACTAAAAATTGGTCACTTTGTTTTCTGCTAGAACATATAACATAAATAATAACTGCGACGTGGCTTATATCAGCCATTTCTACAAAATTTAATTTACTTAAAATCCATTCAGCGAGTGCGCAAACGTCGGACAGTTGGCAACTGTTTGTGACTGCTGCAGGAACAAACCTAATAACAGACAATGAGTATCGATTATTTTGGATCAGAAGTCTCTAACATCGATCAAGAGTTAAATACTAATTTTTCGTTATAAGAATCACTATTTATTAACTAGTAATTCATATATCAAAAAAAATGGCAAAGACCAAAATGTGTCGTAGATACTACGACAGCCATATTTGAAAATTTGTGGACAGATTATACATTTAAAAAGTGCATAATTTTTAATAATTAGCTACGTTCTGAATTAAAATTGTCAGAGAATTGAAGTGTACATAATTTTGTATGCGGGTCGGCTGAATAAATTTAGCGGATCACGTTCAGTCCGCAAGGCGTAGTTTTGGTACCCCTATAATGATGTTATGCAATAAATTTGATTTGTAGGTATACTTAATCTAAACAATGATCGTTTTTTTTTGTCTAGTTAAAATGCTAATAAATGCTAACAAACAATTTTTTTTATTTAAAATTATGAAGCAAATCAACAAATTACCAATTTATTTGAATCCGTCGACCCGTAGGGACTTGCAAAAAATCGCATGGGGTAAAACGATCGCCCTAGGAGGCACTTTTGCATCACACATTGAAAGAAAATTTATATTTATTAGAAGCAACTGCGAAAGAGGGCGGTTTAAAGTTAGTTTGCCTCAAGCGGCAATTTTTAGCATGTCTACCTTAGGAATACTTATTTACCCAATTTTAAGATTATTTCAACTTTAAATCAACAAGTCTAAAAAATCTACTTTTTATCAAAATGTAGTAAAAAGCATTATTTTAAAAATTAAAAAGTAAATTAATGAAATAGGAATTTGATACAATGATGCAGAACTCATATTCTATTAGCATAATATTTCAAAATTAAAATTATACTTTTCTTAAATGAATGAACTGATTTTATAGAAAAATATAAATAGAATAAATTTAATGATCAAGTAATAGACTTAAGAAATATTTTTGAAGTTATACTTCTTTTGACGCATGCGAGTAAAATTTTAGCAGGCAGCGGAAATTGCGTGCGCACAGCTAACAAAAAGTCGGCAGTTAAAGTTTGTCGTGTAAGAAAGGAAAAAATTATTGTTAATCACACTTAAAACCGAGTGTGCACATTCGAGCTCAAACTGGCGCAATCCGATCTCGGATAAATGAAGCGCGCCGCTCCGCGTCGTGCTTCATTTGCTTCCCTCGCTCGGAAATGTGCCACTTTTTGTTCGAATGTGCACATCCTCGTATTTATTAAACTTGTTTACATTTATTTTTGTATATTTTGCTTTGTTTTCGATTTACAGATTTTCCATGCAAAAAATTATCATTTTGATTTACACGGTTTACCGTATAAATTACAGAATAAGTGTACAGTAGGAAAGTGCAACGACTAGATTTTTTAAGACTCGCATTTTATAAAGTATCACAATAAAATTTTCTTCCCCATTCGCCTCCTTTATTATTAGGCTACAAAAGTAGGTACATATTTACAAACATCTATTCATAAACTAAAATAAAAAATAAGTAATTAGGTCTTTGAATTTTTTTTTTTTTTGATAAATGGAAAGATCATATATAAGTTTTATAACAAAACTATTTTTATTTTTTTTTTCGCAATATTTTAAAAGTTATATCAAAATAAAAATTAATTTTGAATCCAGTACCGAAAACACGCCGACAGCTCCCGAACAAACACGAGCGTGTGTGACGTCATAATGTTAGTTTTCATTCATTGCAGCTTATACAGAAATAATAAATGCAGTGTTTTGATCTATTTAATTCTTTTGTCATGGTTAAATACTCAAGTTTATATTGAAAATGCCGAACCACAAAAGTTATCGTTCTTGTTTTGTACCATTATGTACAAATACTACAAAAACAATCCTGACAAAATGTTTTTAAATGTTCCCCAAGATGAAAAACGTCGAAATAAATGGTTTCAAGCAGTGCATCGTTATAATCCCAAAACAAAATCGAATTTTTTTTGTTGTGAAGATCATTTCGATGTAAGTATTTTATAACACTATTGTTAGTAATTATTATTTATCCAAGTATACAAATCAAATAAGTAGAATTCAGTAAAAAATATATCAACATCAGGAATATTATCAGACTTTGCCTTTATAAATCCTTTATCACACATAGCTAATCGGAATTAACTAACAAATCGTTTTTTAGCAGTAAATTTTCAATATTATTGTCAACTCACGTGTAATAGCCGTAAACGCTGTCCTGTTATTAAACAGCTATAACATTATGACGTCACAAAGATGGTGGCCAATTTTGGCGCGTTTATAGTCACGTGATTTTTTTTAATTCTATCAATTTTTAATTGCTTATAATTAATTGAAAAAAATTTTTTAAGTATTTTGCATTAAATATCCATATTATTAATAATAAAGTTTTAAAATACATAAAAAAAATCAATAATTTTTTTTTTTTTCAAATACCTAATTATGAATACAGAGAAATGGTTCAAGGTACAACATCCGTCATATACCTCTTCCCGAGGCGAAATTTAAGTCCTTTTCTCCATCTAACAGCGTCCCTTTTCCGTATTTAGGGTTATATTGCATCAAAGCAATAAAACATTTTCTACACCCGTTAAGTGTTGGTTATTTCCATTTTCAGTTATTAAAAGGTGCTATTAAAATACTTTGGAAACCCAAATAACACCTTTTAGCTTCTTATTGTAGAGATGGAAAATATGGCAGCAAAAATGTATTTTATAAATATTAAAGTTAAATCATTTTAAATAATATTTAAATTTGATAACAACCCTTGGATAAACGGGGCTTGAATAATCTAGATCCTAGCGTAATTATTCAACGTAACTTAGAAAAGAAAAGGAGCAATAATTGATTCAACACTAGCGACTTACGCTACTAGTGAAATGGTGTGTATGTACCAAACAATGGTGTTATTTATTGGATGAGAGGAAATTTAATTAATCATCTACATAACTGATTTAACATGCATGTAAGGTGTCACTATAACGTGCGCATTCTACGAGTTTACTACTTATGTTGAGAATCAATTAGATATTATTGCAAACTGCTACTAATAAAAATCATATTAAATTGTATTTAACTTTTTCTTTTCTATATAGAGTTGTATAAGTTTGTCCATAAAGGTTTAATTAATAACGTTATGAGATTTATTTCTTAACTTTGGATGTTCAGATAACTATGTTATTTTCTCTTTTGCCTATCAGTAAATATAATGCAAAATAATAATTATAACTGAATGTAAAAAGGTATTTCAATCACTCAACTATATTACAGGTTGATTTTCTAGAATTGAGGAGATTTTGAATTTGGCGCCATAGCTTTTAGTGTATTTGATAGTTTCAAATTGTAAGAATGTAGTAGTTTTTGCTGTCAAATGTTCAGGGCTTTGCACTTTGATTTCCGCCATTGCACTTGTGTTTTTACGTTTATTCTTGTTTTAAATTTTACTCCTTGTTGCACTTTGTATGAAAACAGAACAGATTCTTTTTAAATTATTATTAAAAACAAGATGTAAATATGGGCACTTTTTTTTATTTTTGACTTAAGTATAGTTACTTTATTTTGAAAAAATTCTAGATATTTGACTTTCATTAACAACTATCACAAGTTTACTAATTGATAGCAGGCAAAAGTACAATTAATATCAATTATATTAATTCAAAAACCAAGATCTGCAACAAACTTTTAAAAAAGCACCAAAATAGTTGGCGTGCAAATATGGACCCTCTCCAAAATTGTAACAAAAAATCGTTTAAAATGTTTTAAAACTGGATAAAACCATGCAAAACAGTAGATACACCGAGCAACTTGCATATTTTAAAATTTTAAATGAACATCAAATCAAAAATGGTTTGCAGAAATCGCACACATAAATAGCCTCATCAGCTCCGGCACAATCTAATGGTGCCCAATCAATTAAGGATTTTATGGATGAATCTCAAATGAAGTGGTATGGACATGTTAAATGTCAAAATCATACCTACATAGTGCAGCGAAATTTGGCAATCCATGAACCTAAAAGAAAACCGGATAGATCAAAAAGTACATGGAGCAGTTAGAGCAATTGCATTAAGGAAGAAGATAAAGAAGAAAAAAAATAAATTAAGACTAAAAATAAGTTGAATAATTTTAATCGTTCTCTCTCACTCGCATTGAGCGGATTGTCGTATCTTTTCGTTCTTTTTCACTCATTGCTATGGCAAGGAACATAAAATCAATATTTACTATACTAAATTTGAATTTATGATTTGAAAAAGTTAAAGATAAAGTATAAAAATCGAATGAATGGGGGGTATGTGCACATTCGAGCGAAAAGTGGCACATTTCCGAGCGAGGGAAGCAAATGAAGCGCGACGCGGAGCGGCGCGCTTCATTTTCCCGAGATTGGAATGTGCCACTTTGAGCTCGAATGTGCACACTTCGTTTTAAGCATGATTCACAATAATTAATCTACTTTCTCAGACGGCTAACTTTAACAATCGGATTTTTGTGAGATGTGCGCGCGCAACTTCCGTTGCCTCTAAAATTTTACTCTCAAAGCGCCAAAAGAAATATAACTTCAATAAAATATGGCGCCAAAATCAAAATGTTCTCAATCTTATAAAATAACCTTATACATTTTACAACTAAAATCCTTCGGATACTACCCGAAAAAAATTCTGAATTGAAAGGGGGGAAGCTATTTAGCAAATCTGACTAACTAAATATTAGGGATGCCTCGAAAGAGAATGATTTATATTTAATGTCTGCATCAATATAAATCAAAGTTGTTTAGTAGAAAAGCGCGATAGATAAATCAAGGATGGGCGTTATAAAGGAAGTAGCTGAGCGTCTGATAGAGTTGCTTTGAAATTCCAATTCAGTCGACGAATGGAAACCGTCAAAAGAAAGAGATTGCATTTGCATCGTGCACGAGATCTGGAGTCTACCTCAAATTTCGATTCCGTTTAACTCGTCAACTAAAATAATCGAAGAATTGTTTTCGAAATTGAGGACGTACGACCGAAAGTTCGTCCCATTCAAAGCCGTTTTATATATGGAAAGCGACAATAAAAAACAAAAAAAGAGGAAAACCGGGGGACAAGTTAGAATATTGTTATTATTATCGCGAGGCCGTTTTTCATGTACTCTTGTTGGTGTTTTAGTGCTTTTACTGCGCCTTCAGAGAAACAGACGGAAAGAAAGTTAATATACGGAACGTTTAGCTTTTACACATAAAAAATAACGACGATTTTCTTTTAATCATGAGCTTCATTTGTTACGTCCAAACTTGGAGCTACCTTCTTCAGTTAACTTACGTACCGTATAAATAACCGTTCGGGTGAATATTTATCTTATTTCTTGCGCCGAGTGCTTTCAGATAATAAATTTATAAATAAAACTTAGATTACGAGCATTTTACAAAAGATTACAAACTTTTGAAGTTGTAAAGAAGTTATTTTTAAAAGAAACGATTTTATTTATAAGATAAGTGTTAACGGTTTTTTGTTTAGAATGGAAGGGTTTACAGAATGTCAAAGGGAAAGTTGAAAATTAAGTACTAATTGTCTTTTCACTTTGCCCCTATTAATTGTATTATTATCTACAAATATGCCTTTCATTGTCAGTTTTAAATTGTGATTAATATTTATGATATACATATACGATAGCAATAATTATAATTACTAATTCCTTGTGTACAAGGAATTAACAATGTTGCATCAGTTTTCAAATTTTATTTCAATATCTATATATCAATGGTCTTGTACAAAAAAAAACGAATTTGCTAATTAATGGCTGTAAGCAATATAACGAAAGTCCAAATTATACGTATATGTCCCTATGCTAACTCAAAAGTCAATATGTATATTGATTTACATTTCCAGGGTTTTTAACAAATATAAATACGACGGCAGTTTGGTCAGTGACTTTTTAAAATTCCCGCAAAGTAACTTTAAATGCAACATTGCTCCCGTCCACCGCCATCTATGAATAGACTACTGTCAAAGTTTGAACAGCCTGCATCATTTAGTTTTTCAAGAAAAGGTTTGATAAATATTATGGGGACTGTGCACCATCAAATTGGAATGGTGAAGAAGTGGTTTACCGAGTTCCGTTGTGACCGTACCAGCACAAGTGACGCCGAACGTTCAGGACGGCCGAAAGAGGTCGTCACGTCAAAAACTGTCGATAAAATCCATGAAATGATATTGGACAATCGGAGAATGAAAGTGCGTGAGGTGGCAAAGGCTATAGGCATCTCAACTAAGCGTGTCCATCACATTTTACATAAATATTTGGACATGAAAAAACTATCTGCGCAAAGGGTGCCGCGATTGCTCACACTCAACCATAAGCACAACCGTGTGACAACTTCAAAGGAGTTTTTGGCGATGTTTAGTCGCAATTCAAACAAGTTTTTGCGCCGTGGACGAAACATGGGTCCATCACAACACACCAAAGACCAAGGAGCAATCAAAACAGTGGGTGAACGTGCACCAAAGAATGCCAAGCTAGGTCTGTCAGCCAACAAAGCATTAGGCTTAGTTTTTTGAGATTCACACGGTGTCATTCACATCGATTATCTTGAAAAGGGTAAAACGATTACCAGCGAATATTATTCAGAGCTTTCGGACAGATTCAATATAAATTTGAAGCAGAAACAACCGCATTTGGCGAAGAAAAAAGTGCTGATCCATAAAGACAATGCACGGGTGCACACTTGTGTAGTCACCATGGCAAAAATCCATAAATTGGGCTACGAACTAGCATATCTTCCAGATTTAGTCCCCTGCGACTATTTTCTGTTTCCAAACCTGAAGAAATAACTGGACAGTAAAAGATTTGGGTCAAATGAAGAAGTCATTACAGAAACAAACGCCTATTTTGAGGGCCTTGAGAAAACATATTTGGAAGGAATAAAAAAATTGGAAAAACGCTGGACTAAATGTATCTTGCTAAAAGAAGACTATGTTAAGAATTAAAACGCTTATTTGCCTAAAAAAATATCCTTTATTCAAAAAGTCACCGACTTATCAAGCTGCCCTCGTATATTCACGCAAAAGATAAGTAAACTTTCCCCACCTTAAGGAAAATGTCGTAGTAACTTTTTTATTTGTGAAAATTTAATTATGGATGATTAATTTTGGAAACGTATAAAAAGTAACTGTAAATTTCTTCCGCAATAAAAAATTCTACGTGCGCCAGTACAGCAGTGACAAAATCGAAACGTAATACAAAGCTGGTAATATTTCTCATTTCTTCAAGGCGTAAATATTAAATAACGTAATTACGAATATTGACCAAAGCAAAATTTGGATCGCTTTGTTAAACCAAGAGAACAAAGCATTGGTTTCTCTTTCAAGTAATTTGAGTTTGCATTATTTGTGCTATTTGCTTTAACACTACTTTCCTTGAATTGTTTATGTGTTTACACCTTCATAAAAGAAAACTAAGTAAATACATTTTCGTTTTACGCAGCATTCGCAGACGTGTTATTAATTTTTTTTTCGAAGTTGATTTTATTTATTTTCTTTGCCTGATTAAAATAAAATGTTTACTGTAGAATTAGATAATTAATTCAAATTATCTCAAAAAAAATACAAGAAAAATAATTTTAATCCAGTTTTATTTCTTTTTTAATTTAAAAGAGAAGATAATAATAATACAAACTAGAAAAGTAAAAATTCATTTTATTGCCATCCAAGAAAACTCATAATATTGGCAGTCATTAATTTTTCCTTGCAATTTTATTGGAACAACAAATAAATGTCAACATTTAAAATACTATGTTGTAAAGGCTAATCGTAAAATTTTTTGAAAATAACACGAAATGTCTTAATTTAATTTCAGAGGAATATTTGCCCAAAACCTTAGAGATAGTTCGCGGAAATTAATTGTGATTTATAATAGTTTGATTTTCAGTATACTATAGTAATATTAAACTTTACTAAATTGTTAAGTGCTGCACATCCGTCTATCTATAAGTCTGACCTATTTAGCAATTTCAATACTCCAATGAAGCCCTATCTTGAATACGTTGTCTACCGCGTGTAACAAAAATGATACATATTATTTGGATCAAGTACACCGCGTGTATCATTTGGTATACGCGAACAATAACTTCGTTCTGGATATGGGCATGCTACCAGGTCCCATTTAGCATAAGTTTGTTATGGCGGGGTGGTTGGTGTGACATAACATCTTGGCCAATTTTTGTTTTAAATCTAATAAAAGATATATTATGTTATTAATTGAACAATTTTATTCTTGAAAAAACAGTGTGGTCTGAGGGACATTTTTCAAAAATACCCGCGGCAGTCAACATGTTAAAAAGCCTGGAAATTTCTGTCATATTGGAAAAATTATTTTTTAGTCTATCAGTCGATTATTAAATTTATTCTTTAAATATAGACATTTATATAAAATCAATCCATTAATTTAATAAAAGTCGTGTATAAGTATAAAGTGGAATGAAATGTGGGATAATTTTAATTTTGAAATATTATAGTAATAAATTGAGTTTCGCTTCGATTTAAACCTAAATTTTCAGATCCTTTTAATGGATCAAATTTCTATTTTATTACATCTTTTTTTAATTCTTAAATTTTGCTTATTATTTTTTGATAAAAGTATGATTTTTTAGCCTTGTTGATTTCAAGTTAAAGCTAATATAATTTTAAAATATAAAATATAATCTTAAAATTGATTAGATAATGTATTACTGTAGAACCAGTTTTATAATTTTAATTAAAAATTCTGAAAAAGTAAATTGATTATTGTATATAACAGTTTATCTTTTTTGTCTTCGGTTAATTCCCATAATTTTCCATTATTTTTCACTTTAAAAAAAAAACAGTTACTGAAGAATTCTTTGTAATCTTCTTCATACCTTGTAATTCAAATGTTTAGATTGCATTTATAGCTCATGTCTATTTACAATAGTATAATTAAAAAATAAAAAAATCATTTTACTATTTTCTCCAGAAACTGATCTTTAATAAATTCAGAACCTTGTCTTGTTTTAAATTTATTTTTCAAACCGAATATTTACATCCCGAACCGAGTTCTTTAATTGTTAAATTCAAATTAAAATGAAAATTTAAATGAATTTCACGCTTCAAGCTTTTTCGTTGCTGCATTTCGTTGAGAATTTTTAATTAATTGCACCTTCGTAAAATTAGACATAAACGCCGTCCAGAAACAGAACCATAAATTCAATTTTTATGAACTAGTTATTTCGTAAGCTTATAATTAACTCTGGAGGATCGAAGGTGCCTTCTTTTAGCGTTATCGTAAGAGCTATTAAAACGTATTTTTACTAACTAATAAATTCGCCAAAAGTTCAAAAAAAAAACTTGAAATGGAAAGTGCACAAAATTGAAACGGACGTTCATGTAATTACTTGTAAGTTTCTAACTAAAATTTATGAAGCCATAGTTTGAATTATGAAGTTCTCGTGCGGTTCTTATTACCATAAGCTTAGTTCGCAAAAAATATTTCAGTGCTTAATCTTGGAGATTAATTAAATTCTAATGTTTTATAGTCAACTCTGATTCTATTTAATTTTAATGAAATGAAATAAAAGTTTTGCTTACTTGGCCGTTTTCCAGCCTTTATTTTTCTGTATTAGGGTGACGATTCATGCGCATACTTTATTAAATTTAATTGAATTGAGTGAAAAAAATTAAGGTAGGTACTATAGTGGAATACCCACAATTATTTTTCGTTTCGGAGGGAAAATATTTTGCAACATTTTTCTATTATATTATCGAATGTGCCCATTTATCGTTTTAATAGATTTGCCTACATTCAGTTCTTTCGAAATCAAAAACAATTAACACTAGAACCGCGGAATCGGTCATTTTGACCGTTTCGCAATTTTATCGCCTTGTTACTTTTTATTAGTTGGACATATTTCTGCCATATTACATGACTTTTTCTAATTTTAGTTGATAATTACTGTCCTATAATTGTTTTTCTTTTTAAAATGTATTTTTTTCTCTTTTAATAGGAGACACATACTTTTTTGTCCGGTTATTCATTTGATCGGTTCTATCGATAACTATTATTTATAGCAACAGAGAAATGCTTTATTACATAGAAAAAAAACCGGAAACAGTGCCTTATTATAACGAAAACTAAATAAAAGTAGACCTTTTTGATCAAATGTCCAAATAATATTACGTAAAGGCAGCTTCTTGAAGATGGTTGTTTTTAACATTTTGAATATAACAGAAATTACTCACTATATTTGCTCGAAACCAGTATCCCATGTCCTTGTTCAAGGTACAAGCTATATCTATATTAAAATTTATCAAAATTGGTTCAGTGGTTTAGGCGTGAAAAGGTAACAGACAGACGGACCGACAGACAGACTTACTTTCGCTTTTATAATATTAGTTTGGACAATTAAATTTTTTTAGAAAATAAATTAAGTATTTGTGCTTAAAGTGGAGAGTGCACATTCGAGCTCAAAGTGGCACATTCCGATCTCGGGAAAATGAAGCGCGCCGCTCCGCGTCGCGCTTCATTTGCTTCCTCGCTCGAAAATGTGCCACTTTTCGCTCGAACGTGCACATCCTCGTATTTATTGATTTGCCTTAATTAATCTTTTGACTTTCAAATCAAAAAATTAAAAGTAAATATGAATTTTATGTTCAAGAAACGTATTTAACATAGTCATGAGTGGAAAGTGAGCGAAAAGATACGAGAATTTGGTAGGTGCGAGTGAGAAAAAACGATTAAATTATTTATTTAATTTTTTGAATAATTTATTAGCCTAATTTTGTGTGTGCTTAAAGTGAGGTGCACATTTCGAGCTCAAAGTGGCACATTCCGATCTCGGAAAATGAAGCGCGCGCTCCGCGTCGCGCTTCATTTGCTTCCTCGCTGGGAAATGTGCCACTTTTCGCTCGAACGTGCACATCCTCGTATTTATTGATTTGCCTTAATTAATCTTTTGACTTTCAAATCAAAAAATTAAAAGTAAATATGAATTTTATGTTCAAGAAACGTATTTAACATAGTCATGAGTGGAAGTGAGCGAAAAGATACGAGAATTTGGTAGGTGCGAGTGAGAAAAAACGATTAAATTATTTATTTAATTTTTGAATAATTTATTAGCCTAATTTTGTGAATGGTGCTTAAAATTGAGTGTGCACATTCGAGCTCAAAGTGGCACATTCCGATCTCGGGAAAATGAAGCGCGCCGCTCCGCGTCGCGCTTCATTTGCTTCCCTCGCTCGGAAATGTGCCACTTTTCGCTCGAATGCGCACATCTTCGTTTTTGTTAGATTTTTATATGAATCTTTTTTTTAAATCAAACAATTAAAATTTCAATTAGTTTTGATTTTATATTCCGTGAAAGTTATGGCATTTATTTTTAAAAACTGTTCAAAAGCATTAAATGCGTTGCAATAAATGTTTAATTGTTAAAAGACCAATTTTTCTTAAAGGTCTAATTGCCCGGTAACCGCGGTTGTAGTAAGTTCAAAATTGCCACGGTTCTAATGCTAAAGTTGGACAAAAATTATTTTTGATGTTAAACAGGGAAGATTAATTTTGGCAGATATAATTAATACAAAAATATTCACATTTGTGCAAAACAAAGTATTAGTAATTTCAACAAATTACTTAATTTATAACTAAAAACTTCAGAAAAGCAAAGGCCGCCGCTCCGTGTCACACTTCATTTACTACTACGCTCGGAAATGTGCCGCTTTTCGCGCGAATATGTCCATATCTCCTTTTATTATATTCGCCAACATTTATGTCTTTTTTTTTAATAAAAAAATGCAATAAACTGGATTAATAATAATTCTAAAAAAGTTATAATTAAATGTTAAGCATAGAGTTTCTACCATTCACAATTAATTTCAAATCATCTGCAAAAAATTGACGAAAAACTTTTGAAACTTATAAAAAATAATCGCAGTCTTGTCCCTCTGGCCTAATAAAATTATGTGCAATGATCATAATTTTGAAAATTATTGCCAATATTTGTTCATATTTTTTTAATAATAAAGGGTTAGAAGGGGTAAATATAAAAGAAAAAACAAATCTTTTCATTTTGAACGCAGTTAAAGATTAGATAATGCGCTTTAGAGCAGATTATATTATACTATCCATTGAATTCTTCCACATGATAGCATGAAATTGAAGATAATTAACTAAAGAATAAATTTTTATGTACAAAGAATGTCCCTCATTTTTTTCTTCCAAATAACGCTAAACGACTGCACCCGTACTAAAACCACCCTTCCTTTTGCCCAAGCTCGTAGCCCTCGGAACGCCGGGGTTTTTGGTCTTTTTCTAAAATTTTCCAAATCCATAGACACAAAAACAAACAAAAAAAATTCGCAAAATTTTTATTGCGCGCTATTGCTCAAGAGTGCGTGATAACGGTGGCTTCTAAAAAATTTGACTAAAAGATCTGAAAACTAGAATCTTGGAGCATTAAAATGCTTTTTTAAAATTTCAGATACGACCAATTTTCATTGAAATACCAACCTGCCAAAAATCACCAAAATATATCGGAAATTTTTTTGACCGTCTAATTTTTTCTTTTGTATATTTGATAAAAATTTAAAACTTACAGAAATCTTCAAAATAATCCAAATAGTAATTTCGCAAGTTAACAAAAATTTATTCGGGTTTCCATTGGTTGTTATTAAATTAATTTCTTAGCTTTTTATTTTTTGCGATGTTTTCTGCATATTATTTTTATCGTTTCCTTGCTTTTCAATTATCGCAAATCGACAGAAATAAAACAACTCTGGAAACTTTGCACTAACCGAAATTTGGCGAATCTAATCATGACTCATCGTTTGAATTAGAATAAAAAATAATATCTATAAAAAACTCAATGAATACGAATATGCACAACTCTATCTTCACCACAATTAATTTATGTTCTAAAAATGTTTATGTAAACATAACACAGGTGATTTACTTGTTAAAAAAAATAAATTAAAATTTTAGGCTCATATTTCGACCAAAAACAAATATAATTTGAATTCTTTTAAACCAAGTTATTAAAAAAATATACGCTAGTCTAACCTATTCCGAATTTAAAACCTTTTATTAAAATCAATTTAATTTTGTAATTATAAACAATGCCGATTAATGCATATAGGTACAGTGGAAACTCGGTTATCCGGACTAATTATTGTTGCAGCTCATTCGGATAATCGAAAATTCGGTTAATTGAATGTATCGAAAAAAACGAATTTTAACTATATATAATGTGACCATACTTCCTGTTTTGAATGGGATTGTTCCTTTTTCAGATCATTTGTCCCGTTGTCCTCAAGCAATCATTTGGAACGCCAAATTGTCCCGTTTTCAAAAAATTGTCAATTACGATACCGAATATTAAGAAATCTTAACAAGAATTTCATTCTTGCCTCCTTATTTAAATACAAATTAATTTCACGGCAATTTTGCAATGAAAAAAGTAAAAACTTATGATAAATAAGCGAAACCCCAAGAAGACATTTTGAGAGCGCAACTACGGTTTTAGAATTACTTGAATTTTTTTAAGGTAAATTGTTAATCATGGCAAAAAGCGGAGTGTGCACATTCGAGCTCAAAGTGGCACATTCCGATCTCGGGAAAATGAAGCGCGCCGCTCCGCGTCGCGCTTCATTTGCTTCCCTCGCTCGGCAATGTGCCACTTTTCGCTCGAATGCGCACATCTTCGTGTTAATTGATTGAACTATATTAATAACAAATCCTTGAAATCCAGATTTTCTATTCGGAAAAAGTTTTCGCTTGAAAGTGAACATACTCCTTAATAATTGAATTTGCCTATCTTATTCTTTTCTCTTACAAATAATATTAATTAAATCAAACTGAACTAAATGTAACACTTCTCGCTTTTCTTTTAATTAAAAATTACAGTAAGTATTTTTACCAAAAACCACATTTCTAATTTAATACTTTTAAACTAGACTAGATGAAAGACTTCATCGTACATGAAAAAAAATACTTTAATTTTTTCGAATTTTGACTCTTATTTCCCAACCTTTATTTTAACATATCCCATCCAAGTCATTCTAAAATTTTGATGCACCCCCTATGTAACATATAAACATTTTTTTTTTCTATTTAAAAATTGAATTAATCCATTAATAAAGTCTAATTACAACAATGTATACAAAATGTGCCTTAAAACGAATTTTTAAAAAATGAAAATTATCCAAAAATATTTGGAGACATTAATTTTGACATATAAACCTTCAGCAATCTGCAAAAGATGATATAAAAATCAACTAGTTGATTTTTACTGCCCACTTCAGAAAATTTGACTCATATGCAATGTTAATTAATCAAGAATGCGAATTAGTAAACATTCGAAAGTACACCTGAAAATATTTTTATCAAGCTCGCTACAATTAGGCATGCGGAAAAGCACCATGATAACTTATGAAAAGGAATAAAATATCTAACCTTTTTCAAACAAAAAATAGTTCTAATTTATTCGACTTTTAATTTTTTGAATTGAAGAATAAAATAATAATATAGGCAAATCCGATCAATACGATGATGTGCGCATTCGAGCGAAAAGTGGCACATTTCCGAGCGAGGGAGGCAAATGAAGCGCGACGCGGAGCGGCGCGCTTCATTTTCCCGAGATCGAAATGTGCCACTTTGAGCTCGAATGTGCACACTCGGTTTTAACCGCGATTCACAATAATTTAGGTCAATAAATTAGACGAAAAATCAGTTGAATGATTTTAATCGGTCCCTTTTACTTGCACCGACGAGATTATCGTATCTTTTTGGTACCTTCCACTCATTGCCATAATAAATACGTTTTTCGAACATAGAATCAATATTGACTACACTAAATTTATATTTATAAATTGAAAGAGCGAATAAAATCAACAAAGCAAAAAAACACTGTTAGTGCGAAATACAAAATAAAATAATAAAATATTTAGTAAGAAATACCGAGGTTTAATTTTGGCAATCCGGATAATCGCGAATCCGTATAACCAAGGTCGGGATAATTGAGGTTTCACTGTATCTACATATTTTAGCAAAAAGGGGCTCATTTTCGAGTGAGATTCAAATAAAACCAAATTTCAATAGAATGTACACACTCGGTTTTTCACTATAATCTACCATGAACTTACATTTAAAGAAATTTTAATCAAAGATTATAAAACCGCAGTGACGCATCAAAAACTTTTTCTGGGGAATTCGGTTATATTTCTTAACTTTTGTTATTACGGAATGGTGCTTTTACTTAAATTGTTGATAATTTTGGACCGTCATTAGGATGTTTGCAACTCGGTAGGTCTCCTCTTAAACATATGCATATTTTAATTCTTCTGTTACTAAACAATTAGAGTTTCCAATGGTGCAAGGGTCCAATTTTCTGGTTTCATCTGAAAAATGGATTTATAAGTAGAAAAATGAAAAAAACAGTTTAGAATCAAAAAACGAATAAATTTTATCTGTGCTTGATAAAAGTTTTCTTGTAGTTTTAGTGTTCGAATCGTTTTTACTATTTTCTTGTCACTAAGTTAAGCACATAAATTTTCTTCAATATTTAACAACCAACGAGACGTTTTTATTTCTTTCTACGTCGATAGGAACTAAGAAGAGGGTCAAATGTTAGATTTACCCAGTTTTTTGAGTGGAACAAATAGCCCTAAAAGTAGCAGTTGCAGATGCTCATTTTCCGCGGTGGCTGAATCTTCATCCATCATTTCGAGTGAGATGCACATTAACGTTGTCTCGCATATATCATGGCTTACACATTTTACTGACTTACCTATCTCTTTTATTGATGCATTCGCTTCGGTTTTATGACGTCTTTTCGTTTTATGTTTATAATCTTTCCAGACAACAGGGGATCGTTTTGCTAATACACCTCTCGTCCATGCGCATTTTTCTGAATGTACTTTAAAAATCGCTTGATTTATGTCTTCCATTTTAAACTTTCGAAGGACATAAATTTTATTCTTAACTCTTCTATAATTGAAGGGCCGATACGAGCCGACAATGATTTACGGCCGCTCCACTTCGATATGAAAAACTTCACAGGTCTTCCTTTTCATAATAAACCGTGCTTATTCGATATTGGAACACAAATTTTAGGTTTATGCTCGTGTCAAAACTTTTTTAAATTTTTTTGTAGTTTTTCGTAAAAGAATTAGTTAATTGCTAAATTCTATTAATTAAATGAATTGACGGGGTTTCAATTTGAGTTACGTTCTAAACGATAAAAACTTTCCAAATCATCAAAAGCAAAAATATTTGATTAATATATGTACACTACCTGTGTTGACTTATGGAATGGAGACGATGACTTTTACAACTAAAGTTATGAGAAAAATGGAAACGACACAGTGAGCAATGGAAAATAGAATGGTAGTGACGTTAATGGATAAAAAAAGAGACACATAGGTACGACAAGAAACGGGTGTGACCGATGTCGTAGAAAGGATAGTAAAACAGAAATTAAGTTGGCCAGGTCACTTAATACGAGGCGAGGAACGGTGGACTAGCATTATTTTAAATTGGAGGCCCAGAATGAGCAAAAGAAGTATTGGAGGACCCATGAGGAGATGGGCGGATGACGTAAAGGCGGTAGCCGGGAAACAATGAAATCATAATGGAAACAGACAGAAAACTGTGGAAAATAAAAGAAGAGGAGTGTATTCAGTTTTGGAAACAGTATATCTGCATAAGAAGAAGATGACACGGTTTTCCATTAAAATAAGTAACGAAATACAACTATTTTTACATAATTTTATTTCAACAAGATTTAAAAAGAATTACTTCGCAGGATTTGTACGATGTAAGTTTAAAAGTTCTACGTACACAACACTGTTTTGCTCCACTGACAAACCTTTTTGATCAAACACGATGAACGCGAGCTGTAGGTACACAGAGTTTATATGCAATATGTCCTAAATCTAGGGAATTTCAAGAAAAATGCATCTTAATTTTCCAGTAAATGGTAATACAGTATTATTTCCATATACTTTTAAAAGAGAGTAAAATCATTTAATAACTTATTTGTGTCTAATTTATTTTGTTTTTTGAATATTATATTTGACAATAAACATCGATTAAGATTTTTTATTCCACATTAATTTTACCGTTTAGATATCATGTTTTAGAATAAATGTACGTTAACGATTGTATAGCTTTGATAAATATGAGATAGGGAAGTAATTTAAAACAAAATTACAAAATGGATGTTTTAACATTTAATTTGTTTACATTTTAATTTAAAAGTAATAATTTCTTGCAAAAATGTTCACTAGGTGCAATGTGGAAAGTGTGTGAATCTATCACACAATAATCCCACTGACTTGATCTAATCTGAGTAAGTCTGTGCCGGATGCGAGATTACAAAAATAATTCTGGGATAGGTTAGGTGCCTAAAAATAAAATTCTTCCAGCATGACTTTCGCTTGCTTCGAGGAATGCAATTGATCAGATACACAAAAAGATGTTTTATTTGACGGTTTTTTTTTCTTATTTTTGATGATCATAATTTTATTAAGATGCAAAATTATGTTGAGCAGTGGTAGAGTTTAAACATTTCACTGTGAAATAAAAATAAATATAAAATCAGATAAAAAGTATTAAAAGCTTACAACTGTTAAACCCAAATATCTTAACCAATTCAAAGGCCCTACCCACTAATATCTAAAACTACCTACAATACAATACAAAAAGGCAAAGCATTTAACTTGGTATGTATGAATTTAATAAAAAATACGTTAAACTACTTAAGACAGTAGTTTCCAAGGGTGCAAGGGGGGCATGCAGCTGTTTCCAAAATATCATTTTCGAATACACACCAAAAAAGTCGAATAGTTATCAAAAAATTTTTATGTATATTTTTACATAAAACCTATTGTATATTATTTTGTAGCCCATTAAATTATAATATCAGTAGAGTATTTATGAAATTAGATTGTTAGAAAAATTAAGGGGGCGCAATAATTTTTTTTTTTAAAGGGTGGCGCAGGTACAAAAAGGTTGGAAACCACTGACTTAAGATATGTTAACAAATCATATGTTATTGTATTAAACTTGTCAGAGAAACACATTAGATGCGAAATTTATATCAGTAAGTGATCTAACCTAAAGTAAGGTATTCCAGATGGTCACTAACGATTTTAATTGAACTGAAATATAACATACCGCGTGTTTCATTTAAAGTGCTACCAGCTTATAACTCCTAAACTAATAAAAATTTAAAAAAATATATAGGTATAAAATTGTTTTCACTTTATTGAATCTATGTATTGGCATAAAAAAAAATTTTGTTTCACTTTAGGTTTAACAGAAAATGGTGTCAAATTTTCTTATCTTGAATAGAAGAGTGTAATTTTTTTTAGATAGTTGTATAGAGCTCGTCAAAGTTTTTCCAAAAATGTATAACAAGTTACCATTTAATTAATAAATATATTTAACAAACATATTTTTATTTTTACTTAAAAAATTAATACTTTACTATTTAAATTAAAAACTTTTATACTCGCACTTTTTAAAATTTTTATTATCTTAAAAGTTATAAGCTTGTGGCACTTAGCTAAAATACTCTTATTCAACAAACGGAATTTTTTATTAAAAATTAATTATTCATCAAATGGTAACTTGTTATACATTTTTGGAAAGCTCTCTACGAGCTAAAAAAATTAATACCCTTCTATTTAAGATAACAAAGTTTACACGGCTTCCGGTTAAACCAGAAATTAAACAAAAATTGAATTTATAGCAGTGCATAGATCGAATAAATTAAAGAAACTTTTCTACTTGTATTTAAAATTTTTTTTTTATTTTAGGAATTATAAAGTCGTGACACTTTAAATAAAACACCCGGTATACATCAAATTATAAAAGACTCGTATTTTTTGTTATTGCGAAAAAAGATTTCTAAGGGGTAAAATGAACCTCTAAAATTCACCACCTCAAGGGATGGTTATAAGTAGTGCTGTACAATTTAGCGGGTTAACCAAATTAGCCAGGTCGTCAAGTAAGACACTTAGTTAAGACAGGCTAATATACCTACGCCACTGCACAAATAATTTTTTAATACTGTCTGTCGCACACATTCCAGCTTTACTAAAACTGACAAGTTTATTGAAACTTTAGATGAGGTACGATTTTAATTATAGAATAATGATCATAATTAGAAGAGGGAAAAAATAAAACAAAAAATAGTACAGGAAAATTAAATGTACCAAAGAATAAAATTATAATATGTCTCCTTAAAACCTCATAATTTGCATACACCTCGAATAGTGAAGTGCCATTCAGAAATAAGGGGGATAAAAGTAATGAAGGTTGTTCGAATTCTTCGGAGCGCATTGTTACACCAGAGTTTCCAACTGGGCTCAATCAAAATAACGAGCTGCAGTCTCTGAATTTTTCCCAACCTTAACGAGCCACAACGAATTGCAAGAAAAGGCTGTAAAGCCCCCAACTCTCGTTCCCCTAAATAAATACAAACGCAATTTTGTCCGATTTGTTAATTTGCATTTATTGCTCTCATTTTTCTTAAAAGTCGCCCTCTTTAATTTTTAAGGCAAAACATTAAACCGATTTACTTTGAAAAGGCAGAAACGAATCAAAAACCTTTCCAAGCATAAATCGAATTACTTCCATAAAACGTTGTCATTTATTTCCAATAAATAACGCTTTTTTCGGGTAGTTGCACCGTAAATATGTCGTCATAATTTCTACTATTGTTTACGCAACTTATCGAATTTCCTTCCTGCCATATAAATATTTCTGTAAGACAAATTATAAATACGTTTGGGTTACTTTTATTTCTTGTTAATGTATTTTGGGTCACCCATATAAAATTAGGTCGTGTCAGTTTTGGAGTTGCTACGTTTTTACGTAAAAACCAATATTACTTTTAAGTGGAGCGTGGTCTCAAAGGTTTTTCGGATTACGTTTGCTTTTTGTAAAATTGAATCATGAACAAAATAATTTAATAAAAAGCATATTAAAGGAAAAGCTTTTTATTGGCTTTCGTTACCAAAAAGTCGTCACCAACGACATGAAATATTTTTGTAATAAAAATACGCCCTATGAATTAATACAATGTCCGTAACACTCAGAAACCCTGAACAACCCCATAGAAATAATAATTGAAAAAATTATTTAAACAAACTTACGTCCTGTCTGTTATCACCCACCGACCGTTAGGAGAAATGATGACCAGTAAATGACCGATTATTTTAAGATATTAATATTCTCTTTTGTTTGTTGACATGATATACCTAATTACAAAAATAAATCTTTTAAACAGTAACACTTACTAAAAAAACTAAAATATTTAATGCTGCTAAAACTGCAAAAAAATTACACTAGATTTAAATACAATGTTGAAAAAAGCAATTGAAAAGGTTAGACGTAACCTCCTAACTGTATTTTATACCTACTCATATTTTGTAATAATCTATTATCTAGTGTTTAAAATAAATTTTACAAAATGTCATGAATTACACAGATCTACAAAAAAAAAATTGTGTTGCCCTGTATATCTTTGCAAATTTTTATGTTTTTAAGTGCCCAAATTACGAATATATTTATGAAAGTACTGAATGTGCTCTTGTTTTTATGATATTTACATATCTTATATTTTGAACAATTATCGGCTTGTTAGTAATAAAATGTATTTTCCCAGTCATGACTAGGCTTATGCGCAACTTTTTTGCGCATACAAACATCACGTGATCACCACTCTCAGACCCCTTGCTCCGCCTGTAAGAAATTCTTTAACTGTCGGTAAAGCTAATGTAATAAGGGCAGTTGTTGGTGAGCAGAGACAAAATCAGACTTCTACCACTACATAATAAGTTAGGAATGATAAAGTAATTTGTAAAAGCGTTGAACAAGGAAGGAGATTGTTTTAATTACATTTGTAGAAAATTTCCGAAGCTTAGTATGGAAAAGTTGAAAGGTGGAATATTTGATGGTCCTCAAATACGGCAATTGATGAAAGACACAGATTTTATTAAAGTTATGACTGTTTCGGAAAGTAAAGCTTGGAAAAGTTTTGTGTTGGTGGTCGAAAATTTCATGGGTAACCATATAGCACCAAATTATGAAGAAATTGTAAAAAATATGCTGACAAACTTTCAGACTCTAGGAGCAAATATGAGTATCAAGTTATACTGTCTCCGCAATCATCTCGATAAATTTCCGGATAATTTAGGAAATTATAGTGACGAACAGGAGAGTGGTTCCACCAGGATCTAAAAGTGATGGAGAAAAGGTATCAGGGTCGATGGGATTGTCACATGATGGCAGATCTTTAAAAAAAGATTGTTCCTGAAAAATTATAAAATAAAAGTTTATAAAAGGCGTTTTATAAAAATATAACATATGTTTTTGACATTTTCCTCTCTATTTACTTTGATGTATTTTAATTTTTTAAAACAAAACTGACATTATAAATATATCTGTTATTTTGTGTCTTGTTTTTCGATTTTTGTAATGTAAAATGAAAATAAAGATTTAAAAGAAATCGAGAGCAAAACTTACAAAATCATTGATAGTTTTATGAATTGTGAGCATAAATATATCCAAAATCAATCTTAATTCTAGAGCAACAAAACCACTGTAGACCAGTGTTATTCGTTTTTAATAAGTGAATCAATTAATCTGTCATTCACAGAGCTCTATCCTGTCATTCTTTAGACAAAAATGGTTATTCACTGGATTCGTCATTTTATACTCTTTATAAGTAATTTTACAAAGTTTATGACCAAATTGCGTTAACGTTATCATCAATTTCAAAACAAAAATAATATCTCCTGTCAACTGTAACGATTGTTTTGGGTTTATTAATTTGTTTTTTATTTTTTATATCAAAATAGCTCCCAATGCATCCAATAGGTCATTCACTAGACGGTTTACCTTACAATAGAAGAATTTTTATCATCAGATAATAAGTTTTATTACACGGAGAAAAAAATATCCTTAATATAACTATTTAACGTATACCCAATTGACGTATTGTTCTGACAAGGATTCGAATGTCTAATTTAACGATATTTATAAGTCAATTTGACAATTCATAGTATGATCAAAACAGCTACATTGTATACTTATAATAACGATTCATTTATTTGATTCAAGCGTTCAAACGAAAAGCTCTCGTGAACGTGTGCAGTATCCGTCGTGTAGGTAACTGTATAGTTAATTTGAGGATTTGAATAGCTAAAATAGGGATACGTATGGTTATTATAACGATATTTTGTTCTCCGTGCATATCCGTTAAATCACTATGACAAGAATCTTTTGAATGTCTAAAATAGTAATACGGATCGTTACTATAACGATCTGCAATAAGGAAACTCTGGATAGCTAAGTTAGATATACGGCGTATCCCTGTGAAAGATAACTATCCAACGGATAGCTATAATAAGGATACGTATGGTTATTATAACGATATTTTTTTCTCCGTGTAGTCATAATTTTATTAGTACAGGTTGGTCAAACTTAAATCGCAAGTGTGCCACTGCTTTGCACACGACCAAAAAATTTACAAGTATAGTATTATTGAAGAGAAAGGAATGAAACACAAAGTACGCCTCTTTCACTCTCGGCGGTGGTACTTATTAACTATTAACACTTGGAGACGGAAACACATTTGCACTCCACAGCGTTTCAACCACAACTAAATAAAACTTTACATAAAAAAAAAAAGAAAACTTTACTATAAAAGCTGACATGAACGCTTTATCGCGGGTCTGTGAACTCATTTTAGCAAAAAAAACATAAATGATGATTTTTAGCTAGTATATATTTGTAAAAATTTTAAAATATTGTTGTTATTTCGAATAACGACTCTTTCAGAAATTAATGATAATAAAAATACAAAGAAAAGTGGCAATGTTAAACAATCGTAATATTTCTTTCTTTTTATCGGTATGAATACTCAAATACAAAGGAATTTTAAAAATTTTTATTTAAAATTAATTTTTGATTTACATAATCTGAAAACAAAGCTTATGTTAAATTTATGTAGGTAAAAAAAATTAAACGTTTTAATTGTAGCTACCAGCAATTTTCGTAATTTCAAAAATAATTTATTTACTGGAAATATTTAATAAACTTTCTATTAAAAACATGATTGCTTGGTTTATTTAGAAAACGTACAATTACGATTTTGCACTAGATAATTGTTCTGTTGTTGACAAACTTCTGCTGCGAATACGTCAAAAATTAGTAAAGTTTTACAAAGCACAGCTTGTGCAAAAAACTTGAAAGTATGAGAAGCATAAACAAAAAGTGTAATTTCGTTCGACCGAGCCGGTTTCTAATAAAGTAGAATCAATTTAAAAATCATACATAAAAGGCTACGTAAGATATGACGACCAAATATATACAGCTTTTCTTATAATTGAGTATAAACCTTAAAAGCAAATAGTTCATTGTCAATTTTACCTAAAAACTGCCTTTTTATTGATTCAATTCAATTTTTTTTTAAATTTGATGCGCTTTTATTGAAAAACCCTTTATATTATTAATGGAATACTTCAATGTTACTTAGTTACACTAGTAATTTTTTACCTAATCTTTAATGCAGTGGTTTCCAAACTTTTTGTATTTGCGCCCCCTTTTAAAAAAATAATTGTTGCGCCCCTTAATTTTTCTAACAATCTAATTTCATAAATACTCGACTGATATTATAATTTATTTAATGGGCTACAAAATAATATAAAATATTATGTAAAAATATACATAAAAATTTTTTGATACCTATTCGACTTTTTGGTTTGTATTCGAAAATGATATTTTGGAAACAGCTGCATGCCCCCTTGCAACAGTCACGCGTCACCCTAGGGGGGCGCGCCCCACAGGTTAGAAACCACTGCTTTAATGTAAACTGACTTTACGGCCACTCTGTATACAAAACTTAATTTTACCGCTTCTATCTTAAGTATAAATACTTGATGTAAAAACAAACAAAAAGTTTTAAAAATTAAAATCTCACAATATGTTTTCCTCCCTTATAATAGATATAAGAACCCATAAATAAAGAAAGAAAGCTGTAAGTTAGTTGAATCCTGTCAATAGCAAACAACAGGAAGAAAAAGTCGCTCCTCCTATTCTTTCTCAACATTAAGTCGAAACCTAATTAATAATGTATAAAGCTTCCGGAGCCGCATTTAAAATTCTCGAAGCAAACATCGAGTGTGTAATACCTTTTCCTCCCAAATTAAGGCGGAAAGAAAAACATGGAAAGCGGTTCAAATTTATTTTCTTAATTGGACGCGGTAAACTTAAATGAGATAGGGGAGTGCTAATTTTTTACAAAACAATTAATTAAAATTAAAAACCATTATAAAAGATAGCGACTTATTAGGGGATCCAATTTAACGACTTGCTACGCAGTTTCTCCACTTACTTCGTAAAGTTTGGGAAAAGACGTTGTTGTCGCAAGTTCATTAAATAATCACCGCTATTTTATTACAACCAACCGCTACGTAGTTACGCGAAATTCCTTTAATTAAATACCGTAAAGCCTCGACATTATTGAAGTATAATTTGTATCGACATCCTTTTAACACCTTTGGTTAACCTTACGGCTTTACGAGGCTTTATAAACTTTAAAAGTACCGCAAGTCTTGCTTTTATATGCTCAGGGGTTGGTTTAGGGCGCGCGGCCCCCGCTAATCCTCTGCGCGCAATTCTCATTTCCATTCTGAAAATATTACATACATAAAAAATATACCCCGCGTCCCTCGCTAATAAAGAACGAAACCTAATTACAAAAAAATGCAACTTTAAAAACACTTGTAAATAATTTGCATATCTTTATGTTTCGCGCTAACACCCCTTATCCCGGTTATTTACAAAAAAAAATGGGACCGTTAAAGCGGTAACAACTTGTTCTCCAAATCCCTCGGTTTTATTTTAAAAAATGTAATAATATTTTTTAGGGGTGTTCTTTTTATTCTGTCGTTACGGTCGTGCAAATTTGTTTTTGGGGCTGTTGAAAATGTTTATTAAATATTGAACGAGCCTAACGAGCAAACACTTAAAATTCTGTTCAAGTGTTATGAGAAAAATTTGTTTTTTTCTGGATTGTAAATCAACGACGGAGATGTAACTATCAGTGGCGGTTCGTCAAAGAATATTTCAGGAGTTATTGCGTGCGTGTTAGGTGTACGAAATTAGGGGTTAATGAGTGTTTATAATGGGTTACACCCGGGGTGGTTCTTGGAAAACTCATATTTTCCTTCGTATAATATGTAACAGCTTGAAAATGTCATCAGTACACGTGTTTTGATCAAATTATTTCAACAATATGGTTATTTCTAAGTTGGTATGCAATTTATTCAAAAAGTATAAGAGTTATACAAAAAATAAAAGATAGAGTTATAAATAGTTTGAAAAAGAATTTATCAAAATTACTTTTTTGAAGATGGCGACACCTGCGATGGAATATCCATGACCCAGACGTTTTTCGAAAATCTGGGTCACATTTTGGCGGATACCCGATTTACATAGCCATTTGTGTAAAAATGTGCTTTGTCAGACAAGAAAATTTTGTCAAAACCTTATCTCAAAATTAACTTTTTGATGAGCATTTTGTTCGCGCCTTTTGTTGTCATCAATCGATAGCAAAATAACATGGATTTTGTACGAAAACACGTACAAATTTTTTTGCAAAATTTCTAGGATTGATTCTCGTTGTTACACAAAAATTGGTTTGAATATTTTGAGATTTTTACAAGTATTTTGATTGCGATTCTGAGGGATGTAAACAATATTCTGGGGGTCGTTTTAGTATTACCAATTTTTTTTTCGTACCTTAAATCTTTCCCATAAAGAAATGCATTTGAAATGTGTCCGTTGATTTTGGAACACCCGGTATTCATATATCATAAATCATTTCTCAAAAGATGGACTGAAAGTTGAGTTTCTACTTCAGTTGAGAGTTCCTTAACAGCGTAATAAAGACGTCAATTAAAACAGGCGATAAATAGTTTGCAAAAAAATTAAAACAAGAAGAAGAAGCCATTAATACTTAGATCGTAACCAGCTTTTTTGGGACCCTGGGCAAAGCCCTATTACTGGGCCCTTCCTACACTAAATTTTATGAATGAAATAAAGCTACCAATTTCCCTACTTTAGCTACTATGTTGTTAGGACAATAGTAGGCGGGGGGGCTGTTTTGAACAGGTTTTCAAAAAGTCGTTAAAAGGTATACAGTTTTTTTAATATAATGTAATTTTTCTGTTTTTTTGGGCCCCCCCTGGCATCTAGGCCCTGGGCACGTAACCCTGTTGCGCATACTTAGTTAGGGCCACGTGTATAATGTACTACTGGCTAATATTTTTGTCATGGTATTACAATCGAGAAACTTTTTGGAGGGCAGTTTAAACTAAAAGAGTGACTTGTTTAAGAACAAAGTTGAACGTCACAGCATTCGTGGCGCTAGTTGTCACAATTGTATATATCATTTTTCAGCTGACGATGGTTACCGATGATCTATTTTCATTGAATTACAAAATTTATTATTAATGTAGTGGGGGAGAAGGGGGTCAATTGAACCAAAAAATGTTCAAGAATTTTTTTTCGATGAATAAAACCAAAATAATAATTTTTTTTTCATGAAACAATAGTTTATTTTATCCATTATCATTTTCGACATGTGAATTTGTCAACAAATAATAAAAATTTCAATAAATATTCAATTGTGCAACGGCGTCGAATGGTTCAATCGTCCCCCACGTGGAGGCAATTGAACCATTAGTCGGGGTCAATTGAACCAACAGTGCCTAACATAAAAACAAATATTTTCAATAAAGATATTATTATTTATTTAATCTTTAACCTTATACTACTTATTTTTGATGAAACTTATTATATTATATATCATATTAATCAACACTTTCACAAACTTTTATCGACAAAATTATTTTTTTTTGTTAGTTTTTTAACTTTCTTTGACTTTTCAGTTAAATTAATTTTTTTTGGTTTTTTAATATCACTGATTTTCCTTCAATTTCTAATTTTTCAGGAGTATCAGTGTATATTGCAGGTTTGCCTCGTACACGACCCTTTCTAGTATTTTGACTAGGTGTAGCTTTAGGTAAAGAACGTATTAGTGAGGGAGTAAGAATAACAGCTTCTTGTATTTGATTAGTTTTGTCGTGTAGAATACCGTTGTTGCCATCATTTGGAGACAATACGTTCAGCTGAAAATTATTTTGGCTGAAAGCTAAATTTTCTGTTGATTGAACATTACAACAACAAACGCCACATTTTTATTCCTGTGAATATTTTCATTAGTAAGCCGAGATGCGCGCGCAAGTCTGATGCTCACAGTGGTTCAATCGCGCCCGAAATTGATGGTTCAATTGACCCCATATGACGATTTTGTAGTAATTAGTGTAAAATAAATTATTAAAAGAACTATTTTGCAAAGAATCGATAGAGAATTTAAATAATATGCATGTATAAAGACATAACAATTAACATTTTGTCATTAAAAATGAAAATTACAATATTATAAAAAAAATTGTCGAGAGCTGAAAAACAACTTTGACATACTAAAAAACACGAAAACTCGATACTGTATTATCATATTGATTTGAAATTTTGTGCAAAGCAAGCTGTCGCATATTCGACACCAATTTTGAGAGGACGACTCATTTTTTTGATTTTTTCGATTTTTTAAGCCCACTGGTTCAATTGCCCCGTGGTTCAATTGACCCCTCTCACCCCTATATTATATTTTTTAATGAGATTATAAGTGACTATCAATCAAATATATTGTTACAACCAACTCGTGACTGTAGTCAAATTCGATAGACAAAATTCGATCTCTCTTTAAAAAAAAGTACAATCAAGAAGACTGTGTTGATAAGTTAATGTTAAAGCAATCAATAGTTAGTATAAATAAATTGTGTTCTTTGAACATTTTAAAAGTCTAAAAAAAATCAAATCATTGTAATATTTTACACCATATTCTGAAGTGTTGGTACCTACTTACTTAAAAATCACGTTATTAATAAATTGATAATATTTTTTTTATAAAAGTATAAAAAAATAATTTGAGCATCTTTCTTTTATATTCCATTCTTGTTTTTATTTTTTTATTGACATAGGCATAAATATTATTGAATTCTTATATGTAAAATTTGTTTCAGAATCGACTTGTCGTGAAAGTTCCATAATACAAAAGAAACAAAATTGGTGCCTGTTGTACTGTGACTTCCTTTGAAAAGCGCCTTGGGACTATTTAAAAAGGTTTGTGAATATATTTCTCGTAAGTTTCTATGTATGTAGTTAAGTTTTAGTATTTATTTATTATTTATTTTTATTTTTAGCTAAAATCTCTTTCGATTATTAAAAGAATTGCTTGGGTGAAGTCATGCTGTTAAAGTAAAACTTTTCCACTTGCACTACTCTTATTAGTATATATTTTTTTGTTAAGCCCAGACGCTGGATCTTGTTTAAATATACAGGGTGATTCTCTCAAACTGAAAACGTCTTGATTTTGGCACCATACTATTTTATTTTTATGTTAGTTGTATTGGATGAGATAACAACATTTACAAAGAATGCTACGGTACATAACCCTCCCCCTACCACCGTTTTCTTTTCGAGCGATAGTGCATGTGTTGGAGTGGCGTCGCTGCTGACACACTCTCCATCTCTAGCGCTTCCCCCACCACGGACCCAACTATTCTTCTCATGTGATCGGAATTATCATAACCCTCGAAAATTATAGCCTCCTCAGCAAAGAAGTTTCACTTCAAAACTTTTAAAGTAGGAGCAATTAACTACGATAAAGCACACAAACGTGGCGCATAGTATGTGAAAGGTTGGCCACTCTTGGCTTAAAGAATTACAGATTTTCGTTCCACTCAACCGGGATTTAGTCTCCACGAAAAAGTTTTACTTGAAAAATAATATTACGCTCGAACCATTTTCACAATTTTACTGTAATAGATTTCATGAAATATTACACGAAAAACGAAATATGCAGCCAATCTTGATACATTCCCTTTGCGCTTAGAAATTCCAAAGATTTAGAGCGCCAAACATTTCCTACAAATTGCAGAACGATCAAATTCCAAACAAATTGAAAATATGTTTCGGGGAGTGATTAAAGAGTCCCACAACAATCGTTAAGCAAACAAAACCGAAAACGTTCTTCTCATAAAAACAATCCTAATTTATTGCTCTGTTATCGCGTTTCGAAAAAATTGTGAGCGATTTATTTAAAAAATGGAACAAAATTAATTAAGAATGGAGCATAACTTTGTGCATACAAGAGTTGATTAGTACATTCGCTGAGTTGCATTTTGGGTCTTCCAATCCTCCATCTGCTTGTCGTGTGTTAATCAAGAGTTGGGACTAATGAGGTCCCGCATTCCAAACGTTCCGGGTTGACCCCCGACCCACTTGTCTCCACAGCCAACAACCTGACCTCAGTACGACAGCTTTAACCCCAGCGCACGTTGTATACACTTATCAGTTTTACCTTCACAACCCAATTTTTTCGTCTTTTGAATTTTTAAAGTTAATTAAAATCGGCGCCGTCCCAAACCCGATATTAATTTCGCTCGAGCTTTGAACAAGTTTTAAATAAACTACCACTAAATCAATCGTTAAACGTTAATCCTCTCTTTTTCGTATTAAGTCTTAGAAAATCAAGACACGTTTCTAATATAACCAGAGAACGAAATAAATTATTTATTATTTGAAATGGCTTCGAATTTTTACAAGTTTCCAAATGTTTAATTAAAATGTTTCGTGAAGACTCTTCAGAAATACGGGAAGACTAAGATGTTATTAAAATTGTACTTTTGAGACATTAATAATAAAAGCATAAAATAATTTAAAGTAAACATTGGAAAAGGAGATAAATTTTTATACTACAAGGTATTTTTTTACAGTTCACTTTATTCACTTCATTTTCAAAGCGAATTAAAATCTTAAATTATCTTATTGCCACAGATTGGTTTAAATACAACTCCGATTATCAGAGGAATCCAATTTTTGTACTGTAACCGTTAGAAAAATTCAAATTTTTGTGATCGCGATTAAAGTGATTGTAGATAAAATGACTTATGTACGATTTTTCGTACATAAATGGTTTCATTAATTTATAAAATAACTTAAATAAAAAAAAATTGAATAAAAAGTAAATAAACTCATTTAAATGAATGTATAAATCACAAAAAAAACCCTTTTTTATTGATACAGTCCTTAAGAATTTTTTAATACAAACAAACTATGGTACGTTTTTTCAATTTTTTTAATCGCGTTTTTGAAACCTTCAACATTATATTGCAATCTTGCAAACTGCAATATAAATTGAATTATTTTAGCTATTCACTTTATTATTACTTTTAGTTTTTTCACTTACATAAAAAAGAAGACATACAAGATTACATAAATAAATATATCATTAATATAAATTAAATTTTATTAATTGTTATTATTTTTCGTAAAGGTCGTTCACTGGTAGGGGTCATTTACTGGGAGTTTTGCCGCAAATTTACTTTAGTTACAAATTGCCACCTTTTTTTGTAAAATCTGAAAATTACTCGTCAATATTTAATACACGATTTTTTTCATCTTTTACAAAATCATTAAGCGGACATTTATTTCTGAGCAGAGGGAGTTGTTATAAAAGTGAGAATAAATTATTTTGTATTACTTCTATACAATTATACATTAATTCTATCTTAACAGATTATAGCAAACTGGAATCTATGTATAAGACAAAAAAAGATATTAAAACCGGTACATGTAGGGGGAAAGTGGCATGAAACAGCCAAGTTTTGAAAAAGCCATTATCAATTACGGGGTAGTTTTCATACTAATCGTTCATGTATTATTATTTTAAGATAGCAACACTAGCCAGATATCCCCCACAAAAATTTGACCGCTCACCGTCAATAAACGTCGCCAATACGACGTATTGAAGATTTTGTCGTCAAAAGTAAGGTTTTGAGTTCAGTTTATTTGTTTTCTAACGCCTATACGTACAAAACTAATAATAATATGATTACACTATAATTTTATAGATATATTAGGCCTTCTAATAACGTATATATTTTGTAGACTAATCTTTGATTTCATAGTAATTTTCGAGATTTTGTTTCTTGAGAGAATATGTTTTGAAATAGCCGGACTGCAGTGTAATGAAAAGCCACCTTTTAATTGCATAAAATGCAATAATAATTGTAGTAACAGCAATCAAGAGTGGTTGATGCAAAGTTGTAATGGTTGGGCATATAAAGGGTAAAGGAAATTGCATTATTTTGCTAAAACGTTTTTAATGATTGATCTCAAACGTCAAATTTTTGACAGTTTCTTAGATTTATGTAAGTAAATATTTTATCGAGAGTTGCGTTATTTAAAACGTTTTATAATTATATAAGATCTAAAATTATAGCTTAAGATTATTATTAAATAATATTTTCGTTAATGTGCAGTTTTAATCTTGTAATAAGAACATGGTTTAAATTGGGTTGGCTGTTTCAATACCTATAGGTTAGAAATAGCCAAATTTTTTTTTAAAATGATTAGAAGTCGAAAAATATCGTTAATTTTGAAAATGTTTTTGACATTACGTACATAAATGCATGAACAATTACAGATTTAAAAAAAAATTTGTTTTATTTATGTCCTTCTATATTATTTATCTTTTTAAACTGGTGTTTATGCCACTTTTACTTATGAATACGCGCTAAAAGTTATACTTCTTTGGCGTAACTAAATAAAATATAGGGGAGACCGGGTATGGCTGTCTCACGGGTAGGTTGTCACATTAGCCATAACAGAAAACCTAATGGATTAATAAATTTGTTTACCCGTGTCAAATAAGCCCGAGCACAATACCTCCTTGCGTACTTCACTTTAGTTCGCTCTGAAATACCCTATAAGAAATATATGCGTTTGTTTTTTTTTATACAGTGAAAGTAATTTTTTGTGCATCTCTGTTGAGTCTCATAAGTATAATTAAATTTTGCATAGTGATATACCTATTCGTGTATTTATGATATTTAAGATATGTTTCATGATATCATTATATGGTTTTTTAAATGACCATTGATTTAAATTTATTTTGGTAGTTAATTGTCTAAAATTGTTTTGTGGAAGGTTGTCTAAAGTTAGCGGGGGCTAGTAGTCACAAGTTCAAAGCAACCATGAATATGTGTGGCCTTTTTTATTGGTTTCTAGAGGTTTTACTACATAAACGATTGGCTGTAATTATACATTTGTCATTTTTGTTATCATAACCTAAGTTTGTTAGATAGAATAGGTTAGGAATAGAATAGGTATTTGTTTTCTCGTTTTGTATTTTACCTTTTATTTAGCGGGTGATTACTTACCCCAGACACTATGACAACCATCCCTGACACGGGGTTAAAAGTCGCACTTTTCTTTTTTCATAAAAATTATAATATGTTCTCTTTAGATAATGGTAGAGAAAAAGTCTTTATTTTTTCTTAAACTAGAATAAATACAATATCTATTGATATATAAATGTCATTGATAAATTAAGACAATGGGCTCTATAAATACAAAAGAAAAAAACTGTTACTTTCAACCCCGGTCTCCCCTATAATAAAAATAAATTGACCAAATGAAATAAATCACAAACAAAACATTCATAGGTGCTCCCTTTATTTTGTTCAAAGCTGCCCCAATGGTACTTCAAAAATAATAGCTTCTTTATTGCTAACATAATGCTCAAAATTACTATCATTTACCACTATTGCGTGAATTATGAAATATTGTAACCAAAAAACTAAAAAACCACTCCATTTTTCTCAAAATGACTTTGTCAGATCCTCACACATTTATTTCAAATACTTTAGAATTAATACCCGAAAATAAAATAACCTCGTATCACAGTTGCACGCTATTAAGCGTCGGCTATGACAAGTGATAGTTGTGTAAATGCTGTAGAAATATTTCATCTAAAATTTTATTTCAAATAACTTCATGATGACATTTGTTCAAAGCTGCCTCCTTCTCCCCTAAATATGGATTTTATGTTAAAAAAGTATTTACCATAGCAATGAGTGGAAGCGAGCGAAAAGATACGACAATTTTGTAGGTGCGAGTGAGAGAAAACGATTAAACTATTTATTTAATATTTTGGCTAATTTATTAGTCAAAATTTTGTAAATCATGCGTTAAACCGATCTCGCAGATTTTAACTCAAAGTGGCACATTCCGATCTCGGCAAAACGAAGCGCGCCGCTTCGCATCGCGTTGATTCAGTGCTTTTAACAGTTATTTCAAAAAAATAAACACAGCTTTTTCGAATAGAAAATCTGAATGTAAGTTTTTGATTTCAAAAAGATAGAATTAATATAGGCAAATTTAAAAAATACGAAGATGTGCACATTCGAGCGAAAAGTGGCACATTTCCGAGCGAGGGAGGCAAATGAAGCGCGACGCGGAGCGGCGCGCTTCATTTTCCCGAGATCGGAATGTGCCACTTTGAGCTCGAATGCGCACACTCGGTTTTAAGCATGATTCACAATAATTTAGGCCCATAAATTAAACGCAAAAATTAGTTTACTTTAAAAAAAATTTAAGTAATTCTAAAACCTTAGTTACACTATGAGAATTTCTTATTGGAACTTAAATTATAAGTCAAACCTCGTCTTTCTTGAGATTCGACTTATCGAGGTTCCACTGTATAATTTTGTATAAAAGGACATTAAATTTATTTACCCTTTCACAAACAACATTTTCTATTGTACTGTACGATACATCTGAACCCCTTTCACGAGATTAAACGAAATAGTTTCAGAAAATTATAACAGTCTCCGAAACGCAACAATAACGCTAAACATTTCCACTTGATGGAAATTGACTTATCTGAATCGCGTACGGAAGAACGACTTCGAAAATAGAGAAACAAGTCGGGAATCAACAAGGGTGTGGAATAATGCGAGACGAAAATGCACTCGTCTGCTCATTTACAAGTTACAACATGTAATAACACCATCATTTCAGGTCGTTTACTTCATAAACTTGCATCTTTAAACTGAAACTAACTTTAAGGAAAATTAAGGCTCGATTGCTATCCTGTACACACCTTCCCCTTATGGTTGTGGCGAACTTTATTAACGATATTCTCCGACACGTTTATTAATTGCGGTTCATTTTATGCTTCCATCTTAAACCCTTTAATTTTTAATCAAAATTTATTACTCTGCCTCCGCTTCTTCCCTCCCGTATATGCTATGCTTGTATGTAATTTTCTGTGGCAATAAACTTTCCCTGTATTTCTTGCTAACAAATTAGATCCTTCTGGGCTTTATTTCTTATACCTCATAAACATGTTAAGATTTAAACAAAAACCGCCATTTTTAAGCTGCTTTCAACATTAACAACATTTTTGAAATATGTAGAATATTCCACACGCGGGATAATTATAATATAAATAATAATTAATTATGCAAATAAAACTGATGAAACTTTAGATTAAAATTTTATTAATTGCTTTTACCACTTCTTTTCGAAAAATGTTCGTTATTTGTATTCCTACCTTTGCGGATGAAATATGTATCAGATTTTATTGTATGTTGTTCTTACACGGAAAATAAATTGTAGTTGCTACGAAAATAAATGTAACTTAGTTTACTACATATTGATATAAACATATGACAACACCAATTTGAAGTTACCTCAACTACAACATTGTATCAGCGCCAACTATAGTGAAAAAGTAAAAGTTACCGTAAAGTGTAGCAGTCTTAACTTCTGCTATGGTTCACTTTACTGCAACCGCAGTAAACTATAATTATGAAACGTACGATGACAGTTAGATGTATTGGGTATTAATAATGCGACTCGAATATAATTTTATCACTCAACTCATACCAATCATTTTACAATTTCACTCGAGTGTCATGTATTGAACAAGTTGGATCTTAATAAAACTACAAGCTTAATTAATCAGAAGTTTTATTGCAAGTTTTTCTAAATCAACCTTTAAGTTGGAAGAATGGAAATAAAAATATAATAATAAATTAACAACCAGATAAACTAATAAACAAACATAAATGTAATAATTGTACTAAAATTGCAAACTTAGTCATATTGCATTATTTACGGTTATTTACATCGCTATAAAGATATTAAAAATGATAATTATTGAATAATAAACTAATTTTCTTCTAAGACCATTTTTTATTATTATTATAATAAAAAATGGCTTTTTAATATAAAATAAACTCTAAAAAAATTTAAAAAAATATTTGGTGGATTTGTTTGTTATGTGGTTGCTTTTACATACAAACTTAATATTGTTCAAAGATAAAGCTTAAAATATTGTTTATTTTATTAATTTAACAATAATTTTCAAATAGAAATACCAAAAAAATTTAAAGTATGGACAAGAACCTCAAAGGTTTTAATTAATTTCTATTTAAAAATTATTTAAACTTAAACAAATGTGATCGTTAGTAATAAACAAATTTGGAAAAATGTATGTTACATTCTTGGAATTGTTATTTATACGTAACATAAAATAAAACTTTTCAGCGTCAGCAGATTTACGAGTTGATTCAGTGACTCGAGTGTTGACCGAGTAAATCGAGTTGATTTTTTTTTCAATCGAATAAGATTTTTTTCAATTTTGCTCTAGTAAAAATAGACTCGAGTGGCATCATTATTGAATATTAATATAATGATTTTTATTTAATAAATGTTTTTTTAGGTTATAATTTAAATTATAATTTATTGAAATGCGTTATGATCCAATATATTTTTAAAAACTTAAATCGTTCTTATTAGCTTTTTTAAATATCATTGTTGTAATACTTTTTCTCCACTCTTCAGGGGGTTTTTGTCTTTTTAATTTTTTTTGGAACAGTGTTGTTAGTGCTTTTTCCAATTCAGGTCCTCCATACTTGAGCGTTTCATTCGGAATATTATCGGGTCCGAAAGATTTTCTATCCTTTAATTTTATTATTCCTTTCTGTACTTCTTGTTGTGTTATGTTTCCTTCTTTTTGGTGGTCTTCTAGGTTTATATTTGCGTATGTATCTCCTTTATTGTCTTTCTGATTTCTGTATAAGTTCTTTAGGTATGTAGTATAACCATTTTTCAGATGTGTTTATGTTTATTTGTATTTCTTCACTTACTTTTCATTTTTATAATAATAAATGATATAAAAACGCAAATGAAAAATGTTCTAAACACAATAATTAATTAATCTGAATATGGCCGACACGTGTTCTGTAGTGCCCTGAACTACAACTGGAAGTAAAGAGAAACACAGCGTGTAGTAAAAAGAACCACAATACTAGAGCGAATCTAACATTTGATAAATATTTATTTATCATTACTATTTATATTTGTTACTATAATAACATTCAACATACTCTTGCAGTAAAAAGAACCATAATTTATATTCTGTGTATAAAAAAATTAAAGATAGGAAAAAGTTCGTGTCCCTAGAACATAATTTTGGCATAAATTGTACATGTCTAAAACGGCAGTAAGTAGTGCGTCCACCTTATATATTTCTTAGGATTTGCATAATTAATTTTGTCCTTTATAAACAGAAACTTCGGGACATTTGAGAAGATCGGACTTGTAATGTTGGACAAGTTAAGACGGGATTACGTTGCAAAATTTATATCCCTAATTTATTTTTAGAAGTTAGCACACATTGCAAAAAAAAATTAGGGCGTTAAAAGAGAAATACTATTTATCTAAGTTTTATTAAAAAAAAAGAAAATTTTCTAGGCAATCGAGCAAAGAGACAAAGAACCCTAAAAGAGATGGGATTGAATTATTATCAAAGCGTTCAATTTTTTCTATTTTTTTCCAAAGCGAAACTTGGACAAAGCATTCTAAATTTCAATCCAAATGTAAGATCCGTACGTAATATTTAAAATTTTACTTTTCAATTCCGGTTCTTTGATTAGAATAGAGAATTTGCATTTCGTATGGATTTTTGAAGCATAAAGATTTTTTTAAAACACGTTTGAAATTGGAGTACCACAAATTAAAAATAGAAAAAATTGGAATTCCTGGCTCTTTTCGTTCAAGGAGGACTTTTTTACTTATTTTTCGTCTAATATGAGTCTTTGATCCCTCATGCAGTATTTTCTTTGACTAAAGGGTAACAAGCGTTTGAGGGCGATTTATATGTGCTTGCTTTTGATTAAAAAGACAGCTTTTAGCTGCAAAATGCTTTTTAATTTTATTTCACGTTGCAATAATTTATTGCTTCACGTTTTCATTATTTTACAACATATAGATAGAGATAAATTTTAGTAATTTTTTTTATTGAACAAGAGTTTGTAATTGAGAAGAGTTAAGATACGGGTATAATCTCAAATGTTTTGAAATATATTTTACAAAGAATTTGTTATGTAATTTGACAAAAATATGAATTTATGGTAATTAGTTTTTTTTTCTTTATAAATCATTATCCGCAAAATTATCAGCGCCTATCATAGTGACAATTGAATCAAAGAAAAATTATTTAATACAAATTGCCTCATTCTTTCGTTGTTCGTAGTTAATAATTCTGTATTTAAACGCTTTAAAATACGTCTCTGATAAATGTATAAAATTAATTATTCTTATGCTTCACATTTGCAAAACATGGTATAATATGCCCCCCTCCCATTGCGCCCCCGTCTTTTCGTTTTACAGGTAGGGCATGAGTTTGAGTAGCGTCGACGCTGACGTGCTCTTCTTTTCTAGCAATTCCCCCACCACGTATCTAACTATTCTCCGCATGTAATCAAAATTTGCGTAACGTTTGAAAATTGTAGCTCCCTCAGCAAAGAAGCTTCACTTCAAAAACTACTCAAAAAGTTTTTTTAGAAATTGTTGCGGTTGGGAACCTATGTAAAACTATAGGCCCCTTGTATCTATGAAATACAACAACATTGACAATAAAGATGTAAGCGCGAAAATCGCCTAAACCCGACTCTGAGTATACAAAAGACCTGAGATAAGAATTTCCCAAACTTGACAACTAAAGAACACTATTCGCTCAGTTTACACGGGATAACCTTGTCAAATTTTTTATAATGAACAATAAAATTTTAATTTATTTAAAAAAATATAGTTCTTAACTTTTTTCTTATGAGATAGTAAGAACAAATGGTAATGTCAGCAACTATGTAAATCCCACAGCTCGTTTCAGAAAAGTTAAAGAATTTGAAAACTTAATACATAAAATAATTGTAATAAAGCTTTTAAATAAATTTAAATTTTAAGCAAATAGAGAAACATTTCTTACAGTAACAATATTTGTTTTATTTTTATGACAATATTCGTAAATAATTTGCGTCTTTTTCTGTTTGGTTTTAAATAATAAAAAGGGCAATTAAATTTAATTGTGTAGTATCTGTTGCTGCTTACGCCTTTGAAATTCTAAACATTTCCAACACAGATTACCAAAGGATAATCACAAAGATTTCGTTTTAATTAACTTCTAAGGATAGAACATTTCAAACTATAAATCCTTTTGCTTTGAACTGTCCTGATGAAGGGGGAGAAAATTTAAAGGTAACTGAAACACTGAATTTGGATGTATTGCACGTTGACCACAAAAAAGGATAGTATTTCCATTGCAATACTTTTTTTTCGTTTACCTCCAACCTTTTGATTAAGTTATGGTTGCGGGCACACAACTAATAAAAATTTGACAGTATGAAGTTAGCCATCTTTTTTTTCTTCTGATGCTTTATCTCTTGTGGGGTCAGCATGTGTAATCACTTTTTGCCATGTGGTTTTATCTAAAAAAGTAAATTAATTATTGTAAATCATGCTTAAAACCGAGTGTGCACATTCGAGCTCAAAGTGGCACATTCCGATCTCGGGAAAATGAAGCGCGCCGCTCCGCGTCGCGCTTCATTTGCTTCCCTCGCTCGGAAATGTGCCACTTTTCGCTCGAATGCGCACATCCTCGTATTTAACTTTCAACTCTCGTATATCTAATGTTTCATTTCATATAAATGTAAAAATACGTAGATTGACATGAGTAAATTAAATCATAAGATTATGTGCACAATTAAATTAAAAGTGTCCCATGTTGGAATAAGAGCATATTGAAACGAAGCAAAGCACATTAATTTTTCCACATGGGAATTATGCCACTTTTTTGGTTAAAATTATACATTTAGATTTTCGTTCTGATTCACGAAATTAGAATATGAATAAAAATTGAATGCAGCTTTTTTCTTACATAAGAGTAACGTTTATTAATGCTATATCAATGGCTTTGTTTAAGTGCTTAATGTGCAGAACGTTTATTTAATGTTACGTCATCAAATTGTATTAGTTGATACTCAAATTTTTCATAAGTTTAATTACGTTTTGATTATTTTTTATTGGAAATCGCAAAATTTTGTTCATTCGAGTATTAGTGTAGGTATAATAAAAACGACATATTTTTGTTCTTTTGCATTAAATTAGCACAAAACGGCTTTAATTTGTTTTGGTGTATAGTAATTGATTATAAATAACTATAAAGCATCAAAACGATGGTTTGATAGTTTTCTATAATCATATTCGACAGTTTTAAACGTAAATTAAAGTTTAAACGTGGTGGAGAATTACCAAAATTTCAGATTTAAATAAAGTGGTAACGATAACTAAATTTTCTTATCGCAAACTGCATAAGTCTTTCCCAGCACACCTCAGTTGTGAACTGCGTGTGAAAGTGCTAATAACGCTCTTTAAAATTTAAATTTTAATTCGTGTTAATGTTTGTGTATAAACTAGTCCTGTCAAAATAGACATTTCAAATAACAAAAATTCCGACAGAGCTAAATTTTGGTTGAGACCTTGGGTACACCATTAGAAATAAAGTGTCAAAAGTTCCCATCGATTCCATGTGTGCTAAAAAAGTTATTCGGGGTCAAAGGTTAAAATTTGATATTTTTTGGATTTTTTTTTAAAACGGTAAGTTTTATCAAAAAAGTAATTCAGACAAAAATTATAGATCTTAAAATTATCCTCAAAAATGGTCTTTATACTTTTTTTCTTAGAATCACCATTCGTTAGATATCGCGATTCTACACTAAAGAAAAAAATTAAATGGTCAAGAAATTTTTTTAAATCTTTTGGTGATTTTTGACAGGGTGAATTTTAGTGACAAATGGTCGTACCTAAAATTTAAAAAAGGTCTTTTAAAACTACAAGATTCTAGTTTTTAGATCTTTTAGTCAAAATTTTTTTGGATCCACCGTTATCACGCAATCTTAAGCAATACAGCCTGTCAAAAGTCACCAAAAGATTTAGAAAATTTTCTTGACCCTTTAATTTTTTTCTTTGGTGTAGAATCGCGATATCTCACAAATGGTGATTCTTAGAAAAAAAAAAGTATAAGAACCATTTTTGTAGATAATTTTATGATCTATAATTTTTGTTGGAACTACTTTTTTAATAAAACTTACCATTTTCGAAAAAATCTAAAAAACCTCAAATTTTGACCTTTGAATGTTCGATGGGGACTTTTAACACTTTATTTCTAATGGTGTACGCAAGGTGTCAACCAAAATTTAGCTCTGTCGGAATTTTTGTTATTTGGCCACTATTTTATGTCTAATTTGACCGGACTATTATGTGTACCAAAGTGTTTACAACCCTGGGAAGCACTCTTTATACGAACTCAAAATTGTAAGTTTTTTTAAAACACTATTGATCGTTTTCGAATATGATAAGATACCTACACATAAATAATAATACTTTTAGAAATCTTATACCACCGTGCTCGGAAAAAAATAGCCTTTTATTTTGATCATAATTACTTTAGAAAATATTAATTATAAAGTCAAAAATTAATTTCCTTTGTTCTAATATTTATAATACGTCACAGACATGACGACTCAGCGCTTCGGGCTATTTTGCGAGTCTACTCTATCGTACTCTTTGCCTGAGTTTTGCGATATCATGTATTTGGCCTTTTAAATATTAAAATATTTATGTAGGGGAAGATGGGGTAGCCCCGGACACTTAAAAGAATTAGAAATAAAAAATATAAATAAATAAATTTATTTATTTTTTATGATTTAAAATGAAAGTAGGGACTTTTAAGTTTATACTAATTAAAAATTTGTAATGATATATTTGTTTTTTTAGGAAATATGGCCAATCCAATTTGACCTTATTTTTTGGCAATACAAAAAGTGGCGGGTAGCTCCGGACTAGTACTTATTGGTGGCCCAATTGTTTTTTGGCCTTATAAACATCACAAAAATAATTAATATTTAAACAATTTTTATGTGCCCAGTCTTTGCACTCATAACATTGAATCCAGTCTTCATCAAAAGTTTTTTTGCATATGATGCATTCGGTTTCTTTCTCCCGGTCTTTTTGGGAAAAACTTCGAATATTTTTGTGTTTTCAATATTTTTAGCAATTTTTTGTTTTTTTGTTTTAATTTATTGTTTTTAGTTTTCTGCTTTTTCTCTGAATTTTGTATAAATGGAGATGTTAAAATATCGCTCCTATGGGTTTTTTGAGCTCCGTTGCTAAATGTTTTCTTGATGCATCAGGAAATCGTAACAGTTGTTTTAATAAATGTGCTGTGCTGATTGAAGGCACCAGGTCAGTATAGATGTTGACCACCGTTGCGATTCGTACTGGATGTGAAAAATACACAAAGTTGACTAAAGTACAATAATTTAACCACTATTTATTATCACAGTAAATAATAAAACACCGACAAGTTATTCATTTCAACTGTAGTATAGAGTAACTTTTGAAAAAGATTATTAATTAAGTTAAAATAATATCCGGGGGTACCCGATTTTTAATGTTTAACATTTTTATTCAGAGCTCCTAAGATGTAGTAGAAATATTTCAAATACTATTACAAAGTTTAAATATAATGCATTTTCTTCAACTTAAAAAAAAAAATAAGTATTCACACTTACGTTTTCTAGTTGATAACTTGAAATGAAATCTGACGAGCGCGATGAAAAATTTTTATATTTTACAAACTACTCCTTAAATTATAACAGACTCGGTGTTTACGTGACAACTAAATTGCATATGTTTTTACTCTAAACGACGCCTGTTTTAACCACTTAACAGTCGGATATTTTTGAGAAAAATAGTAAAAAAATTGTCACTTTTTTTTTTGTTTTCATTAAACTACATTTATTAATACTATTAATTAATTACAATAAATTTACTCAATAAGTAGTCGACGCTACTGTATGAGTCATTCCCACTTTTGAGAAACAAGCGACGTTAAATTCTCGGGCAAATCACTATCTACAAGTTAAAACAAAAGTTGTCCGAACGGGAGTCGAGATCGTCAGTGTACGGAAAAATGTTACGCCCGAGTGCAGTTCGGGCAAAACTGTCCAGTGGTTAAAGAAAATTTTACCAATGCAACGCGATTAGGTTCTTAGAAATTCTTATGTCCCGCGATTACCCGCTGTCCTGGGCTACCCCACTTTCCCCTACCTACCTATTTGTAATAAATATAAAGAATTTGATGCATCAAACCGACCGTTTTGGCGATTTTGGAAAATCTTATATTTACTCTTTCCCATCTAATATGCAAAAAAAAATTTCTTTTTTGATAACTTTCCAAGAATTTTTAGTATTGAAAAGACCATAACTGTGTGCGTATGTTTGGAAACCAACTTAAGAAGAAAGGAAATCAAACAAATACTATCAATACGTTTATGACACATGCATAGAATGCGGATCTGTAAATTTTTTCAACAAATGGATTATTCGGTAATATACACACATATAGACACATAATATGGATATACAAATAAAAAGCGACTTATCATAATAGGCCTAAGTGCAATCGCAGTTAAATTCGCCACTGCTCAAAATTTTACGTAAAAATTGTAACGCTGTTATTTGTAGACAGATCTTTATGCCTATACAGATTCAAATTTTCCAGACTTTTTGGCTTAGGATAGATCCAAAAAATCATAGTCATGCTATTTGAAATTTTTGAGAAAAACTGGTTTGAAGAGTCCGACTTTGAAAAATCGGAGCTCGGTTATTTGTGAACGAATCTTTAAAAACTTTTTATATTCTGAAAGCTCGTTAATAAGAGCATAAGATCAGTGAAAAAATTAAACAGGACTAATGTTAAGTCTGGGAAAAAAAGCACTCGAATCTTTCAAAATGTAAATTTTGCTAAAAATCAAAATGCTGTAACTCCGCCGTCTTCGCGAATTTCATCAATTCCTTTTATTTCTACGCGTCGAAAACCGGCGCTAACTCAAAACCCGCAAAATTAACCAAAATACAGAAAAAATATAGATTAACCCCTTTTCTGTTTTTGAGGAAAAGAAATTCTAGATAATGGATTTGTTTTAAATTTTTGCGGGACATTCCTATGAACTTAAAATCGACATAGCCGGACCTATTCTTTCTTGCTCCCTTTTAACCCCCAAAGTTTTCGATAAAAAAAATACACTTTGACTCACCAAAACGTACGTAGCGCTCTCATTTTCGATACGATCATAAAAATGGCCAGTATTCGGAATTCTGGGACTTTTTTTAAAATACGTGCATAATCGGCATAGAGCGAAATGTTAATTTTTCGAGTAATTAAGGGTTGAAGTTTTAGATTCATTTTTGTAGCACAAAAATGTATGTTAAGTAAATTGAAGCCACGTTATTTGTAGACGGATATTTAAAAACTATACAGATTCAGATGCGCCAGATTTTTTATCTTCAGATGGCACAAAACCATAGGCGTGCTATTTAAAATTCTCGAGAAAAATGGGTTCGAAGAGCCCGACTTTAATTATTTTTAAATTTCCACTTTGAAAAATCTTAGCTGGGTTATTTTTAAACGGACCTTTAAAAACTTTTTAGATTCTGAAAGCCCGTTTATCGCAGCGTAAGAACAGTTAAAAAAATCAATAGAGTTCGATTCTGGGAGAAAAACGTGCTCAAAGATTTCAAAATAGATATTTTGCTAAAATTTTTAATTTTCAAAATGCTGTAACTCAGCCGTCTTTGCGAATTTCGTTAAATCCTTTCATTTCTTAAGGGTTCCAACCCTAACACGTCGGAATTCGGTCCTAACTCAAAACCCACAAAATCACTAAAAATCGAGAAAAAACAAGGATAACCCAGCGGTTTCCCAACTGTATGTAATCGCGCCTCCCTCAAAAATATTTAATCATATGACGTAATAAAAGTACTTCTAGCGCTTTAAAAAAATATACATTGAGCTAAAAGTAGTACATTTCCGATGTCATGTCTATGAATGCCATGATGCGGAATATATTAATTCCTCAACATCGAAAATGCATCACTATTTGATTGAATTGGACACTCGTTTTTTCTTCACGATTGACAGCATTCAATACAAAATTACGAAATTCTAATTAAAAGAAAAAGTTAGTAATGTGATCAGTTACTTGGAAACATATTAACCCCTCTGTTAATAATAATTTCTAATATTGGTTTCTTAATTTTCCATCTTATTTTTAATTATACAAAAAGATTAACCTTTGTTAATACAGGACTTTTAAAAATTGTTTTAAGTTATGCAAATTTTTCTTTGAAAAACTTGTTATTAAAAAAAACTGAATACAAAATTTATGACGAAAGTAAAAATCGGAAAAAACAGGGAAGAAAGCTTCCGTTCACATTTCTGTGTCATTAGGCACGCCTTTGCATTACGTTTATCGATTTTTTAAGAAACGTGCTCCTTTCTATTTTTCTAATTTAAAATTCGCGGAAGATAATGGTGTATGTCTTTAATTTTGATTTTTTTTTTGATATCTACACAATTTTTGTGCTTAATTGCTTTTTTTTTTCGCAAATAATGAAAAGTTATTTACAACTTCTAACATCGTGCTACTGCACAGAATTGTTTTTTAAAATTTATAACTAAATATAATTACCAAATAAATTTGTTATAAAACATAAACATTTTATGATCCGCAATAAAACCTCTTATAAAAGTTGCTTTCCGAGATTCAAATTGTAATAAAATGAGAACAAACTCAAATTTGTATGATTTACGGTTTTTGAAGGTTTCGAACTTTGCGTAAATAACTTTTCGTCGAAGAGCATGCTTTCAACGTGCATAACTGTTTATTTAAATTTTCTAATGCGATCAACTTAAATAAATTTAAAAAAGTCAAGTGCGACGCCAAAAAATCAAATAAAAACTATGCTGCAAGTCTCCAAAATCTGAAAGTGACAGAGAACGCTTAAGCTGAAACCATCTGCATTTAAAAATTTTCCTGCTTGAAAAATTATTTAAAACGGCATTCGAGCGGAAGCGATTCCTGACAGAATTTAAAACGTTCGGTTAGACAAAAAAAAGTTGCGCCGAAATCTTTTTGTTAGTTTGTACGCAGGAATGTCGCGGTTATTACAACAATTTCGAGATCGTAAACTATTTTAGTTAATAAAGAGCTTAATTAATTATCGGAATTTTCAAAGTTTATAAAGTTGTATTTTTTGCTTTTAGTCACGAAGGTAATTTTATGACGATAATGACTTAAGCACAATTGATCATAAAGGTATTTATAGATTTTTATTTACGTATATATATGACGTTAACTCATGGCTCAAAGTATTTTATTTGTTGTTTATTATATTAATTTAATTTTACATACATATTTATTAGTTATATTAAGAAGCGACGCGTGTTGCAAAACATGTTTAAACACATATTGAAACGATTTTTAAACTTATACTTCTTTTGGCGTTTGGGAGTAAAATATTAGCAGGCAATGGAATTTGCGCGCGCACAGCTAACGAAAATTCGACAGTATGAAGTTAGCCGTCTAAGACAGTAAATTAATTATTGTGAATTGTGCTTAAACGAGTGTGCATTCGAGCTCAAAGTGGCACATTTCGATCTCGGAATGAAGCGCGCGCTCCGCGTCGCGCTTCATTTCTTCTCGCTCGGAAATGTGACTTTTCCTCGAATCGCACATTCGTATCTATTAAAGTTATACTTTTTTTTGACGCATTTTTTTTTTTTTTTTTTTTTAATTTGAAAATTTACAACCTGCTGTTTAAAGCTATGAGTAAATATGATTACAGAGTTACATTTGAAGGAGAAATTATCCATCGATAATTCTCCTGACTAATATAAAAAGTGATTATAAACTGAAAACTAAATAATTGACTTTCTTATTGGTCTAAAACATCCGTTGGCCACTGCTTCTTTAGCCTTCTTCTGATTGATGGTGGAATATGTAATTGTTTTGCTTCATCGTTGGGATGATTCGGGAGGTGTTCCAAGTAGTTTCTGGTTAGTCTGGTTATTTCTTCACCTACGAGCGGAATGCTAGCATCCTCGTGCAAGGTTTTATTGCTGACGTACCAGGGTGCATTAAAAATCATTCTAAGTATTTTGGATTGAATTCTCTGCAATATCTGGGTGTTAGATGGCTTCGTGCATCCCCAGAGTTGAACTCCATAGGTCCAGATAGGCTTTATTATACACTTGTATAATAATATTTTATTCTCTGTTGAAAGTTTTGATCTTCGTCCTATAAGCCATCCCATCTTCTGTATTTTTAGATTAATTTGCGTTTTCTTTGCTATGATGTGGACTTCCAGGTGAGTTTTGGTCTAATGTTAGTCCGAGATACTTTACTTGGCTGCTGACTGGTAGTGGTATACTGTTTAATGTAACTGTAGGACACACGATGTTTCGTTGGTAAAGGTGATCTGTGTCGACTTTGTAGGATTTACCATGACCTTCCATTTGTTTAGCCATTCTTGTATAAGGTTGAGATGCGTTTGTAAGTTTTCTGATGCTACTTGAGGGTTGTCACTTATAGATATTATTGCCGTATCATCGGCGAATGTGCAATTGGGTTGAATTTGTGGTCGGGATGTCAGCCGTAAAAATTAGGTAGAGAAGGCCCTAATATGCCCTGTGGGACACCGGACTTTATAGGGTAGTAATTAGAGGTTTCGTGTGGAATTTTACTTGAAAGAAGCGTTCGGAAAGGTATGATTTTACAATCAAATAATGGGGTGTGGGGAAACAGGATTTAAGTTTATAAAGGAGACCATCGTGCCATACGCGGTCGAAGGCTTGTTGCACGTCTAAAAAGGCAGCTGTACATAAGTGTTTCTTTTCAAGACTGATGTGAATGTTGTTAACGATCCTTTGGCATTGTTGTATAGTAGAATGGCTTTGCCTAAAACCAAACTGGTGGGTTGGTATAACTGAGTTTATTTCAGTGTCTACAGAAATTCTTTTGAGCAACAGTCTTTCGAGGATTTTAGACATAATCGGTAGCAAACTAATAGGCCGATACGAGGTGACAGCGTTTGGTGGTTTGCCTGGTTTGTTGACCATTATTATTTGGGCAAACTTCCACGTGATCGGGTAGTATGTTAGCCTTAACACGCTGTTATAGATTGAAGTTAACAGAACTACAGCTTTTCTGGGAAGTTGTTTTAACGTGAAGCCAGTAATCAAATCAAAACCAGGGGCTTTATGGTTATTACATCTCGTGATCTCTTGTCTCACTTCATTTGGGGAGAAAGGTTTAATTGGTAGCATCATCGGACAGGAAGCGTCTAAAAGGTGTTTTATTTGCTCATCGTTATTATTGTTGGCTTCATGAGCGCTATAAACTTGCGACAGGTGTTCTGCAAAGATAGTAGCCTTATCCTGTTCTGTTTTTGCCCAACTTCCATCTTCTTTCCTTAAAGGTGGAATGTGCTGCGTCGGTCGCTTAAATGTTTTGGTGGCTTTCCAAATGGTGTGATCTTCTTTAGACAAACTGGTGATAAATGATTCAAAAGTGGCATTTCTAATATCTTGCAATGCTGTTTTTAATTGTCGAGTAAGTCTATTATATTCTCTTGTCAAGTTGCGCCGAAATCTTTGTTAGTTTGTACGCAGGAATGTCGCGGTTATTACAACAATTTCGAGATCGTAAACTATTTTAGTTAATAAAGAGCTTAATTAATTATCGGAATTTTCAAAGTTTATGAAGTTGGATTTTTTGCTTTTAGTCACGAAGGTAATTTTATGACGATAATGACTTAAGCACAATTGATCATAAAGGTATTTATAGATTTTTATTTACGTATATACAGGGTGTCCCAAATTGAGTAGGCTAACATGGGTATCTTTCTTATTAGTGAAGATAGAAGATTGGTTAAATGGGCAATGTTTTGCAGTTTTAGGTGCCCATTCAGATTCTGTTAAGAAAATTTTAAAATTCCAAATAGTTCCAAAGTTATGGTCAAAAAACTGAAAATTGTCATTTTCTTTAATGTCAAATAACTTTGTAATTATAAAAATTAAAAAAAAAAAATTAATACAAAAGTTACTAGGTTTCATAAAGTAAAGATGTAAATTAAGTCAAAATTAAATTCAAAATGGCGGTTTCCAAGATATTGATACCAACTTTCTTATTTTAAATAGGCGCCATATTGGATTTTTACATAGTTAAATAGCATTTTTTTTTCTCTTTCAACCAGTATAACAACCCAAATTTAAATAAAAAATTATTAACAATATTAAATTTTTCTGTTTAAAATCAAGTAGCCATGAATTATCAAAGAACAATAAAACAGCATAATACAAGCCAAGGTCATTATATTTATTTTTTGACTGATATTGTAAGTTTTTTAAATAATAATAATTATTACCTTCTAAATAATTCAAAATGGCAAAGTTTTTAACTACGCAGTATGATATGTTTTGTACCTACATTAAATGTTACAAAAGCTCCTGCGTTGCTGCACAAACATACTTTAACAGTTTTAAAAAAAAATGATGAAGATCGTCTTCCACATTCCTTCAATTTGGTTATTGTAAACATCTATACTTCTACATATTCACATCCAATCTTTTAAAAATTTTAAGGTTACGTTGCTTTTTTTTTGGAAAACTGTTAAAGTATGTTTGTGCAGTAACGCAGGAGCTTTTGTAACATTTAATGTAGGTACACAACATATACTGCGTAGTTAAAAACTTTGCCATTTTGAATTATTTATAAGGTAATAATTAATATTATTTAAAAAACTTGCAATATCAGTCAAAAAATAAATATAATGACCTTGGCTTGTATTATGCTGTTTTATTGTTCTTTGATAATTCATGGCTACTTGATTTTAAACAGAAAAATTTAATATTGTTAATAATTTTTTATTTAAATTTGGGTTGTTATACATGGTTGAAAAAAAAAATGCTATGTAACTATGTAAAAATCCAATATGGCGCCTATTTAAAATAAGAAAGTTGGTATCAATATCTTGGAAACCGCCATTTTGAATTTAATTTTGACTTAATTTCCATCTGTACTTTATAAAACCTAGTAATTTTTGTATTAAACTTCTTTTTGTAATTTTTATAATTACAAAGTTATTTGACATTAAAGAAAATGACAATTTTCAGTTTTTTGACCATAACTTCGGAACTATTCGGAATTTTAAAATTTTCTTAACATAATCTGAATGGGCACCTAAAACTGCAAAACATTGCCCATTTAATCAAACTTCTATCTCCACTAATAAGAAAGATACCCATGTTAGCCTACTCAATTTGGGACACACTGTATATGACGTTAACTCATGGCTCAAAGTATTTTATTTGTTGTTTATTATATTAATTTAATTTTACATACATATTTACATAATATTTACATACATATTTATTAGTTATATTAAGAAGCGACGCGTGTTGCAAAACATGTTTAAACACATATTGAAACGATTTTTAAACTTATACTTCTTTTGGCGTTTGAGAGTAAAATATTAGCAGGCAATGGAATTTGCGCGCGCACAGCTAACGAAAATTCGACAGTATGAAGTTAGCCGTCTAAGACAGTAAATTAATTATTGTGAATTGTGCTTAAAACCGAGTGTGCACATTCGAGCTCAAAGTGGCACATTCCGATCTCGGGAAAATGAAGCGCGCCGCTCCGCGTCGCGCTTCATTTGCTTCCCTCGCTCGGAAATGTGCCACTTTTCGCTCGAATGCGCACATCCTCGTATCTATTAAAGTTATACTTTTTTTTGACGCATTGAGGATAAAATTTTAGCAGGCAAGTAAAAGTTAGGCTCGCACAGCTAACGAAAATTTGCAAGTATGAAGTTAGCAGTCTAAAAAAGTAAATTAATTATTCTGAATTATGCTTAAAACCAAGTCGGCACATTAAGGTGCTCCAAAAAAATTTTTTCTTATCGTCTCAAAAGTTTCTTGTAGGTATAAAAAAATTCTCGCAGATCAGTTCCATATTTTGGTTCTACGCGACGCTCAACGGTTTTCCGTTTTTCCATATAAATAACACGTAAAAAATTTTTATTTTTATATTTTTTAAGTAATACTACTAAAAAAAATATTTTACAATTTTGATGAACACGTTTTTGTAGGAAATTAAATTCTCTACAAAAAACCTCTGATATGATTTTTTCGTAAACCTAACGTATAAAAGATTATTAGACTTTGAATACTAGCAACCAAGTAAATATAGTTATAAAGCATTTGCTTATGATATTATTGACTGAGAATTAATAAAAAGTATATTCCAAAAATAATTTGAATTGTTTTTATTTCCAAAAAGTAATTCGACTATACTACGAGCTAGTATTGAGACATTGATGTCTTTTTTCAACTACTGAGTAATTATTCACAATGTAAAAACAATATGAATAATACAATAAGATCAGCTGGAATACAAAATGCGTTCTAAAATCATATAGGTTAGATTTAACTTGATTGGTAGTATTCAAAGTTTGATAACTTATACGCGTTAGGTTTACGAGAAAATCATATCAGAGGTTTTTTGTACAGAATTTAATTTTCTACAAGATAATGTCTATTAAAGTTGTGAAAAATTTTTTTTTAGTAGTTTTACTTAAAAAATAAAAATAAATTCACGTAGGTATTATTCATATAGAAAAACGAAAACCCGTTGAGCATCGCGTAGAACCAAAATATGGAGAAGATCTTGTGAGAGGACATTTTTTTATTCCTACTAGAAAAAAAAATGTTATTTTTGGAGCACCCTAGTACAGATACCTCACATTTATTGAATTTATCTACTTTATCTTTCGCTTTTCAAATCATATTTCAATTTAAGTTAGTAAATATGTGATTATACATATGATCGAAAAACGTATTTATCATAGCATTTTAATTACATTTTTTTTTTAAATAGCTAATTGCACTTCTTGAATGCCGCTCATCCATTTTTACTGACATTTGGCTAATTATTAAAAAAATAATCTGCTTTTTATATGTTTATGCCATATGTTAATAAACTTCGGACTAACCATTATTTAAAAAACAAAAAATGAGATGGCGCAATAGTTGCGCGCCATAGATACTTTACTAGCCTATAGGGGAACACGGGGGAATTGGCGCCACTTAACGTAAAATTCCAATAACTTTTAACAAAAATAATTTTTTAATATAGTTTTTGCTTTTTATTATAGTGTAACTAATCAAGTTTATGCTATAAACAGAGAAATTAAAAAACATACCAAACAAAGATAATTATACTTATTTTTTTAAAAAGTAATATTGCGTTCCATTGCTCATGAGTATGGGGTAATTAGAACCAGAGTAAGGGGTAATGAGATCCACCGGGGCAATGGTAACCAGAATAAGAATATGTAAAATATTATATACTTATAGCATTTTTCTTATGTGTTTAAAACCTAAACCTATTCTCATATGAAACGTAATTATATTATCTTTAGAAACATAAAAACACAGTTAGTTTAATGAGAGCCATTCGACTCCCACTGCTCCAAATATTAATTTTTAAGTTTTCATATTATTTCCAAAATACATTTGGTTATTTTCATAAATTAACCTTTTTATCCAATTTTCTAATGATAAACCTACAGGTTAAAAGAGGCAATAATTGTAATAAAATAATTTTAATACTCGCAATTCGTATTTGAATATCATAAAAACTTAGATGGATTGCCCGAAAATTTTTTTAATATGTATTTAATCAATATTGTAAAATAATGTTAATATATATTATTAAGAACATTTTAAATTATATTTGCCCATACTTTTATTAAAAACTTTTGAAAATAGCACAGTATTGAATTTTTGTATGATGGTTTATAAAAAAAATCGACTACCCATTGTATGTTTAATATCTCGTCGGTGCTTTATCTAAAATATCCCTGTTATTTCTTGAATTCGTAAGTTTATTAAAAATAAAAAATACAAATTCTCAATATATCTAGGGTAGAAGAACCTGTTTTGGACACCATACCAGTTTTGGACATTTTCCATCTTATTTTGACATACATGAAATATAAGAATTGTCGATTCTGCTATAAGCGTAATTAATATATTTTTAACTACGATAAAACATCAACGATTTTTTTTTTACAAGTTATTCTATCAAAATATTTCAAGTGTCCAAAAATGAGTTCAAGCTGTCCAAAGCCTGTAGTTTTACCCTATACTTATATTTGAAAATAATATATATACGAAAACCTTTAATTTTATATCTTTTTGTTTAATTGATCATATAATTTTATCTTTGTGAATATTTAATCTGAATTCTTTATAAATATGTTAGCATATTCAACAGCAGCAGTTTAAAAAAAAAACGTTTTATTAATGAACATGAAAGACTCCGATATTGTCTTATTTATTGTAAACTATTTTTCATTTTAAATCGTATAAAAAAATGTTTGCTTAAGAGGTGCATGGAAATTGCATTACATAAAAGCTTTAGAAGTTATACATTTGTATTATGAATAGAACGAAAATATTTGCTTTTAGATATTTTTGTAATAGTAGAATATTTGCTTACTCAAATAACTAAAAATAATTTATAATTTCAAAATTTCCATAGGAGTTTGCAAAGTTTGAGCATTCACGATTTTGTTTTTTGTATTTTAAATTCAAGAAAAAAAAATTTTTAATAAAAACATATTTATATTTGTTATTTCAAAAATCTATCAAACTTGCTTTTGCAATTTAATTAATTTTTTGTTTATTGCGAACAAAAACCGTGAAGAAGTACTTAAAAGAACGGTACAAGTTTAAGAAAGAAATCTAACTACGTAAGATTCCAACAGATTTTCTTTAGTTTAAATGCACAACTCGACTAGTTTCAAGATTATATCGAAGACGGAAAATAAATTCAATCAATTCTAATTTCCAGCATTGGAATTACACGAAAAACAGATACTCGTTAATTACTTGAACGGTCTTCTCGCCTGCCGAGACAAATTTAGGCTATAAATTCAATTTACTTCTTGTTTTTTGTACAAATCGGGACAGCTTACATTATTAGAATAGATTAGCAAAGTTTGCAGTAAACATCACTACACTATTTGGCCCTTTGTGTTAGACAACATTTTGTACGTGTCCTTATCAAATTACAATAGTTTTTTAATTAAAAATATCGGAAAATTAAAGCCCGCCGCTCGGCGTAGGATTGAATTTGTTTCCCTTACCCGGAAATGTGCCACTTTTTTCCGGAATGTGCCCATATATTGCATCTATCGTTTTGTCTATATCAATACATTTCAATAAAAAAATTAAGTCAAGTGTAAGATGAAAAAGTGTAATAAAGCCCACATAACTTAATTTTCAATTATATTACAAAAATCTAAACTTATTGAAATATGATTTTATTGAGAAAAACTACAGTAGAAACTCGGTTATCCAAACTATTCATTGTTGCAGCGCATTCGGATAATCGAAAATTCGGTTAATTGAATGTATAGAAAAAAACGAATTTTAGCTATATATAATGTGGCCCTACTTCCTGTTTTCAATGGGACTGTTCCGCTTTCAAACCATTTGTCCCGTTGTCTCCAAGCAATCATTCGAGACGCCAAAATGTCCCGCTTTCAACAAATTGTCATTTACGATACCGAATATTAAGAAATCCTAACAAGAATTTCATTCTTGCCCCCTTATTGAAATACAAATTAATTTCACACCAAATTCTTAATGAAAAAAGTAAAAAATTATGAAAGTAAGGGAAGCCCAAAGGAGACATTTTGAGAGCGCCACTACTGTTCTAGAATTACTTGAATTTTTTTAAAGTACATTGATCATTGTTAATTGTAAGGAAAAGCGAAGTGTGCATATTCGAGCGAAAAGTGGCACATTCCGATCTCGGGAAAATGAAGCGCGCCGCTCCGCGTCGCGCTTCATTTGCCTCCCTCGCTCGGAAATGTGCCACTTTTCGCTCGAAGTCGCACATCTTCGTGTTAATTGGATGCGACTATATTAATAACAAATTCTTCAAATCCAGATTTTCTATTCGGAAAAAGTTTTCGCTTGAAAGTGCGCATAGTCCTTAATAATTGAATTTGCCTGTCTTATTCTTCTCTCTTACAAATAATGTTAATTAAATCAAGCTGAATTAAATGTACCACTTCTCGCTGTCCTTTTAATTAAAAATTACAGTAAGGTATTTCTACCAAAAACCACATTTCTGATTTAGTACTTTTAAACTAGACTAGATGGGAGACTTCATCGTACATGAAAAAAAAATACTTTAACTTTTTCCGAATTTTGACTCTTATTTCTTAACCTTTTTGTAACATACCCCACCCAAGTCATTCTAAAATTTTGATGCACCCCCTATGTAACATAAGTATTATTTTATATTTAAAAATTGAATTAATCCATAAATGAAGTCTAATTACAACAGTGTATGCAAAATGTGCCTTAAAACAAATTTGTTTATAATTTTTACAAAAATGAAAATTACTCAAAAATATTTAGAGACATTAATTTTGACATATAAACCTTCAACAATCTGCAAAAGGTGATATAAAAATCAACTAGTTGATTTTTTAAGGGCCTACTTCAGAAAATTTGAATCATACAATTGTAATTAATCAAAAATGCGAATTAGTAAACATTCGAAAGTACACCTGAAAATATTTTTATCAAGCTCGCTACAATTAGGCGTGCCGAAGAGCACCATGATAACTTATTAAAAGGAATAAAACATCTAACAACAAATAGATCTAATTTATTCAACTTTTAATTTTTTGAATTGAAGAATAAAACAATATAGGCAAATTCCATAAATACGAGGATGTGCGCATTCGAGCAAAAAGTGGCACATTTCCGAGCGAGGGCGGCAAATGAAGCGCGACGCGGAGCGGGGCGCTTCATTTTCCCGAAATCGGAATGTGCCACTTTGAGCTCGAATATGCACACTCGGTTTTAAGTATGATTACAAAGCGTCCCGTTTAAACAGGGAAAAACTTAGTCATATTATTAGGTATGTATATGTTTACAAAAAACCCAACAAATATTAATCACTAAATTAAACAGTCGCACATTATCTTAAAATCAACAAAGCAAAAAAACACTGTTTAGTGCGAAATACAAAATAAAATAATAAAATATTTAGTAAGAAATACAGAGGTGTAATTTTCGCAACGACAATCCGGATAATCGCGATTCCGTATAACTGAGGTCCGGATAACCGAGGTTTTACTGTACTATAAAACTTTAACAATAATAATACCCGACTAGGTACTGACTAGGTACTATGTACCTAATTTGTTATTTAGTGTTACTGATTTTGTTTTGTTAACATTTTGAGTAGTATATAACGTATTTTGTAAAATGCCTGTGCGATACAATTTAGAGCCTTTTTTTTAGTGTTTTTTATTAGAAAATTCTGATGTTTGAAAATTTAAAAAAAAAGACGACTTGTGTAGGCACTGCATCCTTTGACTGAATGGATTTTTAAGGTTTATCATATGATACATATATTTATTTTTTGATATAAAGAAAAATAACAGGTTAAACTCAGGATAGATGACCTACATTTTAAGTTATTGCTAATTAATCTTCAAAAAACATAAGTCATAATTTTTGGCGAGGAATTAGTTTAGTTTATAATTAATTCTAATGACTGAGTTTTTCTAAAAAAATACTATCATGTACAACATAATTACAGATCAAATGTAACCGCCACTCATCCAAACAAAAATTTCGAGTACGCCACAATAATAATCACTTTTCGCAGATTTACTATAATACCTAGAACTGTTTACAAAATTAAATATATATTTACCAACTCCATTGGTTGTCTATTTTAAGTCATATTTACAGTTTTTTTAATATTTCAATTATAAATAATAAAAATTTTATGCGGAAAGCACAATGTAAAATATGAACTAATCTGAGCCGATATTGTTCTCAATAGGCCTTAATTTACGACCCTAATCATTATACAAAGCCATAATTACATTCCATTTCGATTTTGGTAGATTTTATTGAAATGGATAATAATTAAAGCTTAGATAACCGAATAATGTTGGAGTATCGCGTTTAATCACACTATCCGTCAAATATTAACGAAATTGACGTATTAATTTTATAGATTTTTGCTGTGAATGTGTGTTTTGGAATTTATCAACAATTTTAATCCTTAATCAAACGTTATGAATATAAATATATACCCTATCCTTTGGCCTATAGAGGACCGCGACCTTAATTTTTCTCTCTATACCGTTGAACTTTTATCATTATAGCAGGTTAAAATTTTTCGTTAATCGTAGTTCTGAAATGACATTCCACAAACACATCTTTCTTCTTCTGGAGTTGAAAATAAATTGTTTTCTTATAGTCCAATTTTTATTAGAGATAAAATGTTTGTTGATTTTCTTTTAAAGACATTATTTTCCACTTACGCGCAAGGAGCAGCAAAGGGGAATTTATTAGAAAATTTGTCTTCATTTCAAGAACACGATTTTATAACAAATTGACGTTAGCGCAATTTTAACCGCCTTAGAAAAATCTAAAGCCATAAATTTCCGTTGTCTTTTCTTAGAATGGGAATTGCGGAATTGTATCGTTTCGTACGTTTCCTAAGTTTCCTATCGAATTTGATATCGTATACTTTTATTTCGAATTTGAGAAGTCGCTTCAATGCTTGGAATAGAAAGCTGTCTTTTTCAAATCGAAATAATAAAATTAAAACTTGGAAAAGCACTTTGGGCAATTTACTGTTTCCTATTTTAAGTTTTTATAGTGTAACAGACCGTTATTCATTTTCTAAATTCATAAAGACATAAAGTCATCAATATTATCATTAAATATTTGATATAAAATTATTTTGAATAAATGAATATTTTATGAACATTACGAACATTTATGAACAACATATAAACGGTATATGATGAATTAATTCTTGGTGTTTAACGAATTGTAATTACCAATAGCAAAAAAAATTAGTAGAAGTTCATTGTCACATTTTATTATCATATTTCTACTAATTACTAACAATAAAATAAAAGTTAACTATTTTAAACCATTGTCAAGCAAATGCGCACTATAAGCGCCAGCAAAATTTTATTTACCAATTAACTGTCCAGTCCCGGCTTCGCGCGTATATTGAGATTTTGAATTAAAACTGATTTTTATCAAAATAAACTATTACCTATATTACTCAGGGATGTTGTAGCTTTTTATAGTAAAAGAATTTTTAAAATCGGTTTAGTAGTTCCAGAGATTATCCTCTACAAACAAACAAACAAATTTTGCCTCTTTATAATATTAGTATAGATTATTAAAATTAAATATAATTAATCACATATTATTGTTTTAATCAATACGACTTAATGAAATACAATTAATTTAAAATCCCAAACTTAATAGTAAATATTTCCGGAAAATAATGCAGCCTCAAAAGTCCTTTACAAACTAATAAAATCGGTTTAGCAGTTTCGTAGATTAAATTAAACAAACGAAAAAACAAAGAGACAAAAACAATTTTAAAAACGCGTGTTGGTATTTTCGTAACGTGCAAATAAACGTATGAACTTTAGAAGAAATTTTCATATCGAAATCACAGACGTTTAATTTGATTTATATGTAAAAAATTTCAAAATAGTTGTGTGCATTATACTACAGTAAACACTGTATTTATTTTAAAACTTTTTATTTATCTTACAGTGTAATAGTAGACATAAATTAAATGAAACAATAATAATTAAGCAACAGATAAAAAACTACGAGAAACGAGTTCAGTTAATAGAAAAACTTATTAAAGCTGTTATTTGGTAACCGCAACGATGTTCTTGAAAAGTCTGTTCCTAATTCTTGGTGGAAGTCGACGATGCTCGATAATACTGATGAGATTTTAGATCAAGGGGGCCCCAACTTCTTTCAACTAAATTTTGCTCTCGAGAGTCAGTTCTTGGTTAAGAGTTCATCGGGAAATTCATCCAATTTTGGTTAAAAACCGCCCCCACCTTCTTCCTCTACCTTCTTCTCCTCTCCATCCTAGACTTTACAGTGTTAGCTGCAATTAGTTAATTATAGGTAATTGAGTTTTGCCTTCGTTAACGAACTCCGCATTTATAAACGTATCTTCGATCAAATTATTTTTCGTTTTAAAATTATTTTTTAGTGAGCCTGGAAGCTTTCTTAATTAATTTTTTTTTAGTACTGTTTTAAAGTATAATGAAACGTTCCTTGTTTAATTGTTTCTTTTCTCTCTTAAAAATTCACATAGCTTATAATTATTTCATATACAGGGTGGGGAAAAAGTTCCCGGAATTTTTAAAAATATTTTAACAGTATAATAGTCATATATAAATAAATTAATTTATGCAACTAAACGAATAATAATTTTTATTAGTTCAATAACAATAAATTAAAAAAAATATATTTACAAAAAATGTTCAAAATTCCTTCCTTTGGTCTTAATGCATTTATGCAAGCGCTTCTGATAATTTCCAACAATGGTCGCACACTTTTCTATTGTAATTGCGTCCCAGGCATGTGTTAACCTCACTTTCAGCTATTCTACGGTAGTGTACCGTCTTCCTGAGACTTTTTAGTCCAGGATAGACCACACAGAAAAGTTCATGGAGTTGAGATCTGGTAAGTATGGCGTTCAAACGTTTGTACCCCAGGAACCGTAAAACAACAGTTTGCAGACGGCTATCGTTGATTTGGCAGAATGGGCCGGAGTACAGTCTTTTTGAAGGCCTAATCCGTCTGCTTCAAGATGTTGCGAAGCCTGCGGCTCAAAAACATCTTGTAGAATCGGCTGTTGATACTTGTCCGCATTGATTTTCACGTTTCTTGGAATGAAAACCAATGGCGTTTTCCGAGTCGTGCAAATACCACCCCAGGCCATAACCGAAGCCCAGAAATGACTACGACTGATGGTTGTTTAGGTGATGGTTTTCTGCTGACTCTTCTTGAGCAGCTGTTGACGGTTTTGGCGCTTATGGAACGATTCGACCGTGAAAATTTTCTCTTCAGTAAAAAGCACCTTGCTCAAGCGACCGCCCGCGACCAGACCCAGCATTTAACGACAATTTTTCGTTCACTTTCACGAGTCATAACGTCAACAGAACGAAAAATAAACAACTAACTAAATTTTTTTCTAGTCTAAAATTATACGAAAAATTCGTTAAAATTATTTATATTTACATCAAATCACTATGACAACGATAAAAACGGCAAAAACAAAATTCCGGGAACTTTTTCCCCACCCCCTATATGTTATTTTATTTAAAGAATATATTAGAGCTGTATTACAAGTTTTAGTATTGTTTTATGACGACTATAGAAGTAAAAAATAATAAAAATAATTGTTTTATAGCAAACTTAAATTAAAATTACATTTAAGTGTTATGTACATAGGACATTCGTATCATGCTACATGGTTAGCGGCAAACCACATTTCTAATTATTTATCACTTTCATTTTCAAAAAATATTTTGCAGTTTCTTATGAATTTAATATATAAGTAAATTGAATATGTTTAGAAATTGTTTCTAGTTTTTGCAATAATAATATTTGTGTTATACCTCTTTATTCAAAACTGTCTAAAAACATAAACCTACTAAAATACCATATTGTGTTTGCCTTATATGTTTGTACAAAGACGTCAATCTTCAAGTAGAATTGCTCTAGAACCCGCGAAGAACTTATTGAAGACAATAAATCGGAAGAATGATTGTCAAATGTAAATTATGATTTCAATACAGTTATACTTTATTTACTATTTAGGCCGCTTCATAAAAATAAATTGAAGTCCTTTGGCACACTTCTCTATGTTCTTCAAGCTACCGCACCTCTCTTTTCTCTTAACATAATTTTAATTTTTTAAGACTATACTTAATATTTTTTATTAACCATACAATAAAGTAATTTAGTTTGGTTTACTTCTTAATATGCAACTAACATTATCAAAATATTTTCTCAACTGAAAGAATTAATGTAGAATCAAACCTAACCTTCGAATTTTTTTTCAAGTTACGCAATAGTATAGAGTTTTTATTAAACTAAGCTAGAAGGACGTATCTATTATATACACAAATATGATTTGTTTCCAATGCATACTTTTGTAGTAATTAATTATTAAGGCAGCGGTCCGAAAAAGTGCTGCTCTTTTTCGGAAGCGGTGAATAATTAAATACACCCATACCTCGCTTTACGGTCTAGATACGTTCCACGAAACTTGGCCGTAAAGCGAAAAGCCGTATAAAGAATCGAGATTGCGCTTGCGCAAGATTGGCAACATGTAGATATATCGACATAAAAAAAAAGTTTTTTTTTGCCGTTATAGCGAAACATTTTAGGCCGTAAATCGAAAACGTGCTTTAATTGAAGAGGGCCTTTATAGCAAAATGCCGTATAAAGAGCGGCCGTATAGCGAGGTATGGGTGTAATAATAATTACGCTCTGAATTAATATAATTTTTTTTGCTTTATATATATTGAGTATTAGTTTTAATAAAAAATTGAATATCACAAAAGCAATTTACAAGATTCGGAAAGGTGGAGTTAAAAATTCAACACTAATATTTGTAACAAAATTTTTCAGTGTGATTTTTGCATGTGCGCCATCTATCAGAATATAATCGAAGTTAATGTTAAGAGAACATAACCCAACAACTATCATTTATAGTGTCTCGCCATTTCCATTACCAAATTTTTATAAAATACTTGTCACTAACAGCTTTGCAGGAATTGATACATAAAGGATGCCTCTAAAGGATGACATATTTTAAATTGAATAAAAATCTTTAATTTTTGTGAAATTATAGTTTAAAAAAAATTACTTTTACGCACTGTTAAAAAATTATGAAATTATGTTTGGATGTAGACAAATAAATTGTCTATAATTGAAATTGAATTTGATTAAAATCCATTGAGTATTTTTCTAGATCTGAGCTTTCAAAGTGAGGGGGCAAAACTTTCTACTTCGATAGTAAGTAAATAGGTTTAACAAGTCTATCGTTTTAATAACAGAACATTTTAAAGGTTCTCTGTTTTTCTTTTGCGTTCGGAATATATTACGACTTAAAATTCGATCAACAAAAAATGAATTCGTATAAAATAAAATCTAAGCTGCACCTTTAAAGTAGATTAAATTAAAATCTATAAAATATTCGCAATAGAGCGTTAAAAATCGAAGCTTTTATAAAACTAATCTTCCTTTAAAATGTCTGAGCATGCACAGCCCTTTAAAGAACATTTTAGATCGTGATAAAACCAGCATGGATAGTCATGATTTTGCGCGTTAATTCACAAATTGAACATCAGACGTCTATCTTCTCTTTCAATCAAACCTTTCGGATGAGTGCTTTGCACGAATTACTATCTTAACGAGCAGCGAACTATAAAAAATTACTCGTTCGAAAGCCCTTTGCTAGACATCAATTCTGTTCCATATTAACCGCTTTGTATTTTACATTTTCTACAAGTAAAGTTTATACACCAAGAACGCCAAATATTATCTTTGCGATATTTAGAAAAGCTTTTAATATAATTAATCTATTTTATTATTTCTTACTCATTGAAAAAAAAATTAATTCTATCTACTCTAAAAAATAAACACAAAATTTTGAAATTATTTGCTAAGGGATTTTATTAATGCTTAATGGACCATCGATGCCCCACATACAATCTTTTTAATACTATTAGGAATTTGAAGACAAAATAAAATGTCTGATTTATCGATAGTCTCCAAGGCTTAGAAGACTATTCCTATAAAACATTGGAATTAAATAAAACAAAAATTTATGGTTTACAAACCCAAAATTAATACTTCTGTTCAATATAATAAAAACAATTATTTAAACAAGTAAGATACACAATGTATAATAATTTAAATTAAATTAAAATCATTTTTGTGTATCTTTATAAAAATACTAGCTAATGATAGCCGTCCGTGTGGTTTACTATGTTAACAATATATTTTATTTACAGAAGTTGAAACTTCCTTCCTCTTCAGCGTATGTGTTGCGCTTTGCTCCTTCCCTATATGTACAAAAACGTTAATAACATTATATTAAATAGGAATATTGTAATAATTTTTACTGAAGATAAAAACCAAGCTTCTAAAAAAAAAACTAAAAAAATTAATCAAAATCTATCTAGTTGTTTTTGCGTGGTGCGCGCACATCGACGGTCCAATTATCATTTTATTTAAATAGATTACAATAAAATTATTTAAAATATTTTTACGATTTATAGTAATCGAAAAAAAAACTTTAAAATGTATTATTTCGTTTATGAAATTTATCAATTTTATATTTTTAATTTTAAGCTTACTTTTTCCAAGTTTTTGTAACTAATGGTAATTGACATTTGGTAGTTTGATAAAAACACTTCCCAATTTTTTTCTGACTGAGGACCGGTATTTTCTGAATTTTTTTTGCGGTACGCCCTAACAATTTTAACAAAATAAGATTTATAAGTAACAATAATAACCTGTCCGTCAACCAACGACTATGCAGTATTTTTTTAAAATGTATTTTTGTTGGACAATCTGCGATGGAAATGAGCTCAAATCGACCTTTAAATTGAACGTGCCAAATGTGATATTTTTTGAAGACTAGCATTTTTATCCTGCAGGCCTTAATTTTGTATTTTTTATAAAAAAAAAATTTTATAAAAATTTCCCTGCAGAAAATATGGTACTTAATTTTAATTAAAAAATTTACTTAAAAATAAATGTTATATTGAGAATCGTATTTAAAGCACATTCTAGCGTTAAGTGACACATTTCCGAGCGAGGGAAGCAAATGAAGTGGAATTCAATTGCTTTCCTACTTTAAAAACGTGTTATTTTTTGTTCCAATGTCCATATATCTCGTATATGGTATATACATCAGCTATCTCTATATTAATCGTTTTTCTTTGATTAAAAAGAAATGCAATAATACGGAACTATATCAAATCATTGAATTTTAAGTTAGAAGAGTAGTAAAATTAAATAAATACGAGATATCGTCATTTAAATTCTAACACCAAGTATGTCAAAAATAATACTTTTTCATGAGAGTAAAAGAACCGCATAATTTTACTTAAAAATCATTACAATACCATTTTATAGTTTGTGTAGATTTCATAATAAATTTATTAAATGTAGAATCCTTAGTTTTAAGTAAAAATTTCTAATAAACCATAATTTTTTGACATATATGGCATCAGAAATTCAAAACCGCCAAAAAATGACTTAAGTGGTGTTAGAATTTAAACGACAATATGTGCATCTTCGAGCGAAAATAGGCTTATTTTCGAGTTATGAAGGTCAATTATTTTTTTCCGAGATCAGAAATGTGCACACTCAACTTTTCACATTAATCTACAATAATGAGTTTAGTTACCCGGAATTCATTTTGGGTATTCGGTTATTTTTTATAACTTAAATTTTTTTTCCACACTTTTTTGATTAGCAATTAATATTGCCATCGATTTTTATTTAATTACGCATAGGGGAGAGGGCTGTCCTTTAGTAGCTCTTAGTTGTGTGCGCCACTGTGTCACACTTCTTTTTTGAACACAGACTTGTCTAATTTTTGAATATCTTAACTATTTTAATGTTTCGTTATATTTCTTTAAATCAATAATTTGTGAAGGAATCTTTATGAGAATGATCGATTGGTGGTTTCTCTTTATACCGGCCCATCCATTATCAAATTTGTTTTCCGTAAAAGTGGATCATAAATAGAGTTTGTCACTAAAAATATAATAATTGATTTACGTTTTTAATTAACAATAAGAATAATTATTTTAGGACAGACAAGCATTTATCCACTGTCTCCTCTCTTGAGCTACGCTCGTACTTTTATAAATCATAAAAAAGCATCAAAATAATTGAGAAGAAAGCTAAATTTGAAAAGCAATTAATTTCAGTAGTTCCATCATTAATTTCCAGAAGGTGGTGAATCGATTTCATCTTAGAAATGATCAAATTGCATTCCAACGAAACCAAAAAGAAAACCTCCAATGTTATTCTATAATTACGTTCTTCTAAAAATGCAGAAGCACTTCGTCTGCATATAAAACAACGATAACAAAGAGTGGACGAAGAAAATTTATATTACGTCTCATTTTATGAGCTTTAAAACTCGATCTAATAAGAAAACAACATCTTCCATGTTGCATATTCCAATGTCGGCGCTTAAAAAAACCCCAAACTAGGGGTGATTCTGAAAGTTGACCGACCATCAAAAAAAAAAAGGAACTAGAAGAGTCCAATTCGAGATAATGCATCAAATTTACAGTAATCTGCCATCTGTAACGCGGATGACAAAAGATTTAAACCACGAGCCAGCGAGCTCATTGTCCAAGAGATGCCAATTTGTCGGCATTGTCCTCGTTTCAACAACCGCTTACGCCCCCATCGTGTTTCTATCTGAAAAAGTCACTCACATTCGTTACGCGTTTCTTTTATACCGAGAAACTTACAAGTTCCGCTTTTGTCCCCCTTCCCCCACCTAATTTTTTATTTGCTTTTAAACCTTTTTTTTGTTTACTTTAAGTTCTGCTCCGATTGTATACAAAAAATCAGCTATCTGCATATAACTTTTATTGGGGAGAAATATTTAGTTCTAACATAAGCCAAATTCAGTTAAGTGTGGCTCAGTCTAGTGCAATGTGCAGGACCATTTATAGTTGTCATTAAAAAGTTTGTACTATTTATTGGTAACATAAAACGCCCAGTGAATGACCGATTTGTTGCATTACGAGCTATTCCCTAGAGTTGGAATAAGATATTATTGTTGTTTATGTCTTAATGACAACATTATCACAATTTTCTCATAAATTTTTAAAAATCAAAATTGTAAAGAGTATATATTGGGGAGTTCAGTAAATGACTACTTTCATGCAAAGAGTGACCGGGGTATAGCCTAGTGAATGACTGATTAATAAATTTTGATCTCGGACAAATGAAGTGAGTCGCCCTGCGGGGCACTACATTCGCTTCCCTCTCTCGAAAATGTGTCACTTTTCTATGGAGACCACATAAGGAGCACGAATTCAAATGGGAGAATTGATAGAACTTGCCCATCGATATAGTATTTACTAGTGTTTTCCAACGTGGGGCGCACACCCCACAGGTGGGCAATTCGATTGCTTAAGAGGGCAATTTAAAAAAAACAACTTTTCCAGAATGTAAATTTAACCATATGGTGACTCTCAGCTTCTTAGTTTTTTTAATAACTTCTTTGTGATTTCTTCTTAAAGTCCATCATTTAAGCTACTTAGTGAATAATTAAAAATTTCGAATATTAAAAATTATGCATGTGTTACATGGTGGGACATAATAAATTTTTAATAGTTTAGGTAGGGCATGGCACAAAAAAGGTTGGGACACACTGGTATACACAAAGTTTTCTTTTTTTATCACTAGCGTATCTAATTTCCCTTTCGTACTAACAGTGTACATTGGTTACACAATGTACCTGCACAAAAGTACAATATATGTATATCTATGCTCGATTGACTTTGAAAAAGCCTTCGATACGGTTCTCCACGGTAAAATGATGCAGTTTTTAAATGCGGCGAAAATTGATGACAAAGATAGACAAATAATTGCAAAATACTGGCACCAAACAGCAAGGGTCAGATGGGAACAACAAATGTCAGAAAAAGTAAATATTAAAAAAAGAGTGAGACGGTGCCACATTTTGTCTTCACAGTTGTTCAATTTATATTCCGAAGAAAATTCAACGAAGCGCTCACGGATGCAACGGAAGGAATCAGCATTAATGGACAGGCTGTGAATAGCATACGTTATGGCGATGTCTCTCTAGTCATAACCATTTCCAATAAAGATCTTCAAATTTTGAAGGATCGAATAAACAATTCATGTGAAATATCTGTATTGAAATTGAATATCAGCAAAACCAACTGCATGAATATTATTAAACAGAATTATGTACAAGATAATGGCATTGTAATTAACCACAAAGATCTGGAGGGAGTAAAGCAACTTACATATCACGGGAGTAATATTAACGAAAATTGTGAAACAACGAATGAAATCAAAATCCGAACAGAACTAGCACGAGCACCCTTTCTAAGAATAAAAAGTGCTTTATGTAGTCTTGATCTAAACTTCAGCCTTCGAACAAGAATGGTACGTTGTTATGTATTTCCAGTCCTGCTGTATGGTGTGGAGACATGGACACTAAGGTGTCCCATAAATTTCAAGTTTGTTTTTTTTTAAGTATACTTTCTATAAATTTTCCTAATGACCCAATATAGTCTAGAAAAAATATTAGCTCATTTTATGAACGATAACCCGTGCCGACTTGCAATTTAAACTTGTTCATCAAGTTGCGCGGTTACTGCACTGCGACCTGTAATTACGTGATTTTTTAGATTATTAGTACGCTATTCTTTATGGTGTAAAGATGTCGTTTGATTTACGACGTGATAAACAATGCATTTTCCTATTGTATTGCTTAGCCATCAATTAAATGGTGCAAAATTACCATCTAATCGACAAGCCCTCTGTTTTATTTTATAATACTCCAGAAGTCAAGCTGACTGTCAGAAAAAGTGCAGATCTATTAATTAGGGAGTGCATGATATTTTGGGAAAATGCAAGAATTTCCACAAAGGCATTTCTTAACTACGCAGAGAAACTTGTTGAATTATATCATATTTGGAGAGACCTTGACAACTTATTTGATATTGCATATGGTCGTGAATTGGAAAGGATGAAAATAAAGAAATAGAGGAATAGATAAACTAAGACAAATAGCATTATTCGCTGTTGCATCTATTTGTACTATAGAAAATTTGAAACATTTTTGAGAGTGGCGTGGCGCAAAGGTTGAGTGTGTGGACCGATGCGCTAAGCGACCTGGGTTCAATCCTACGCTAAAACCATCTTAAAATTATACGCCTCTCTCCCCTTGCAAGGCATTGGGCAACCAGCAAGGGTAAAACTGCCCCAGGAAAATTTCCCCAATAACACCCCTTGTGTCTTTGACATACTATGACATACACAACAAAAAGCACAAGCAGGGAAATAGCCTACGCCCGGATTCGGGCACGGCACTTTAAGAAGAAGATAACACCTAAACTTGTCGCAGTTTTAGATCATTATCAGTAAAGCATAAGAGACTCCGTTTAGATTTTTCATGCGGTTGTAGAAGCGCTTGGTCTGAGCAGTGATTGTTTCCAATTAATAAATTTTCGATTAAAAAGAATTTGTACTCAAATAGAAAATATAGGGCAAAAGCAATAAAAACTGATTTTCAGAACCATGTACCTGACGTAGTCACAGTCCATTGGGATGAAAATCTATTACCAGAACTGAATGTACGAGATTCAAAAGAAGAACGCTTTCCAATTATAGTTTTATTTGACGCTAAAGAACAGCTTCTTTCAGTACCAAAACTAAAGAGGTCTTCTAGTAAACATCAAGCAAAAGCCATCTCAACTGCCCTTTTTGACTGGGATCTAAATGACAAGATACAAATAATGTGCTGCGACACCACATCTTCGAATAAAATGGAGCTTGCGCTCTTTTAGAGCACACTTTACAACGAGAATTGTTAGGTACTGTTCGTTTGTATCCGGACTGTAAAAACCACACTAAAGAGAAGTTACCCTGCCTGATTGTTATTACTTTATGCGTTTAAATAAAGATAAATATTACAAAAATTTCATTTTGCCTTTTATTCACTTCATTTATTTAATTTTTATTAATTTTATAGAAGATTGGAATAATATTACCAACCACAATTTTTGAAAAATTTGAAGCTCGGTCGGCACGGGTTGCAATCATGCTAGAAAGATCAAATTTCATATTTGAGTATGGTTTTACATTTATAAAAGTTATAGGGGGTATGCATATCAAAATTTAAAAAAAAAAAAATTTTTGTCATATTTGGGACACCCTAATGAACACCCACGAAAACTTTGCTTAAACGACTGGAAGCGTTTGAAATGTGGGTGTACAGGAAAGTGCTGAAAATTAGTTGGATAGACAAGATTACCACTGACCATTAGAATTTATTGGGGGGGGTGAACACTAGTTCAATCGCACTTAGGCCACTTAGTTGGGCCCATTGTGCTACCCCTTTGTGTGACTCTCGTCGCCCTCAATCCTGGGTCCATCCCAACCCTTGGATGAACCCCAGGATAACCGAGGGCGAGAGGTCACGTATGCTGGCCATGTTGGGCCAGCATTCCCCCAACATGGATCTTCTTATTTGGACGATTGCAGGGCAGTGACAAAGTATGTGTTCCATGGTCTCGTCCTCTTTTTTACATCCTCTACATTTGGGATTTTCGCTGACTCCCATGTTGTAAAGGTGTTTATTTAGTCTGCAGTGTCCCGTGAGAGCACTTATTATAAGTCTCAAAGAATCACGGGATAACCCCAGATAATAATTTGCGTTTTTCCTAGAAAGCGCTTTTATAGCCGTTTTTGCAAATTTACTGCTGTTATATTTAGTCCAACTTTTGGAGTGATTTTCGCTTGTTAGTTGCTTGAGGATCTTGTCAAGGGTACTGGCCGACAGTGGCAAGATGGGTTCAGGTCCGTACGGGTTTCCTGATGATCCCAACCTTGCCATTTTGTCAGCCAGCTCATTCCCTTCAATTCCTTTGTGGGCTTTGACCCAACAGAGTGTTAGGTCGTTGTGGGTACATACCTCATTCAGGACCACTGACCATGTCCGTATCGGAATTAATAAACACCGAGAAATTGTAAAAACAATAAAGAGACGCAAGCTCGAATATTTTGTTCACATAATGAGACATCCCGAAAGATACGAAATCCTACATTTAATATTACAAGGAAAATTTCCTAGCAAGCGGTGCCCAGGCAGGAGAAGAACATCCTGGTTGAAGAACCTACGATAATGGTTTGAGAAAACCACAACCTAACTGTTTCGAGCAGCTGTTAACAAAACCATGCTTATGAATATGGTAGCTAGCATGATAACCTACGATCTTTAACTGTCCTGATACTTTAAAAAGAACTAACATTAATTTAGTATCTTAAATACAAGCAAATTTTTACAACAACTGATTTTCATTTGCACAATATAACAGTTCCAACCTAAAAATTGTAATAAATATTCATTTAAATAATAATTTTCAAATACCATGAAAATACAATTTTGAATTATGCTGTTTCGGTACAAACAGAACACCAGTACCATATTATGGAAAGTCATTTGTATTATTTGGATTACTTATGCAAAAATGAATGGAACAAAATTTTTATTCAAAACCTTCTTCAATTTTCATTTGCTACTTAATAAGGATAGCGTGTAGACAACAACAAAGAGTATATGAAATAATAATTTTTTTTTCGTTTCAGATAAAGACTGCAAACGCTGAAGTACGACAAATCTCAAACTCCAATTTAATGTAACCCTCGGCCCGATTTCGACATAGAAAAGGTTAGTTCCATTTTCAACATATTTTCCGGTGCACAACAAAGAAAATAAAATATATGCCAGTAATTAAAATCCATTGAAAACGAAACTAAAATGAATGCGGAAAGTTGTTATTCAGTAAGTAACGTTGAAATAGAATTGATTTCGCTTGCAATCCTCCCCAAAATTTGTTGTTTACGTGGCAAAGCTGTTTTCGGTTAAAATTTATGAGATGCCTAACTAAATCCAAAAGGTTTTATTCGAACCTAATGGATATCAAATCAGAATTAATTGGAGAAGTTTAAAACAATGCGATAGGCGTTTTAATCACTTATTGCTTCGATGTGCATTAAAACTAATTAATATTTTTTTATCGGTTCCATTATCTTCGATATTGATATAAGTCCTACGCATAGGATTTTGAACAATAAAACGAAACGTTGCTTTCGAGAAACCTAATTTTTATTGTGTGTGGGCGATTTTGCGAGCGTTCGTTAGACGTACGAAAAATTTTAAATTGCTTTCGCTTTCCAAACTTTGAACAAAGTTTTTTTCGATAGACTTATCGAGTTTTCGTGAAGAAGTAAAAGAATTAAAACGAATGTGTTCGGGGAATAAATCGAAAGGCGGACATGTTTGCGAGGAACGCGTGAAACAAAACTGGAAAATTAAATTAAACATGAATTATTAATGTAATTTGAAGCGGAGAAGTATCCAAGTTTTTTCTAAATAGTAAAACTCGAGTCTATGTATATTCTTTATGTTTATAAACAGTGCGCCCCTCCCTGGAACACCAAATTATTAAATATGGATTAGTGGCAAAGGTTAATTCGTTAATATATAGGTGAAGAATTTTTTTTAGTGGTTTATAAATAGAAATTTAGAGTGCACCACTGCGGTTTTATATATTTAGATTAATAATTGGTAAAAAGTAAATTAATTATTGTAAGTGGTGCTTACAGCCGAGTGTGCACATTCGAGCTCAAAGTGGCACATTCCGATCTCGGGAAAATGAAGCGCGCCGCTCCGCGTCGCGCTTCATTTGCTTCCCTCGCTCGGAAATGTGCCACTTTTCGCTCGAATGTCCACATCTTCGTATTTATTGGATTGGTCTACTTATTCTTCGCTTTTCCAAATCATAAATCTAAATTTAGTGTAGTAAATATCGATTCTCTGTTTGAAAAACGTATTTGCCATATAGTTCAGTCATTTGGTCGTAAAAGAAGGGGTTACCTGGAAAGTTTTCCGGGAGTTTTGAAAATTGGTAGTTTTATATAATTATATGTGCTCTTTCCGAATTTCAACTTTACCACCTCGTATCTTTGCCGCTCGCGCCGCCATATTGGAAAAATGGCGCCTAAAAACAGTTTTTTGATAATATCTCTTTTCGACTTATTCCACGATAAAAACATTTATATACAAAATTAAACTAGAGAAAATTTCCTACAATTTATGTAACAACCTTTTTCCCGTAAAATTAATAGTTTTGGCATACGAGAGCCGCAAAGTGTAGTTCAACACGCGTTTTGGCCTAAAAACCTATTTTTACACCACTTTGAGGTAAAGTAAGTGGCGCATTTTTTTTAACCGTGGTATCCTCAGTATTGCTAATCCACTTGCAATTCTTATCTTAAAATTTGGGCATTCTTCTTCGTTTGGCTGTTCTTGATGGACCAGGTGTTCCGAGTTCATCGTCATTAGTACTGATCAAAACGTCACAGACCGAAATTTTTTCCACATCATCCGCGATGGGATTATCTGGTTCATCAAAATCTTCTTCGTTTTGAAAAAATTCGTTTCGGAAAATAGCCGCCTAAAAGCAGTTTTTTCACAATATCTCCTTTCCGACCCATTCCACGATAAAAACATTTATATACAAAGTTAAACTAGAGAAAATTTCCTACAATTTATGTAATAAATTTTTTTTCTGTAAAATTAATAGTTTTAACGTACGAGCACCGCAAACCATCTACGCCAACCCGTGACATTTAATTGTAATTGATAACATTTTGCAACAAATATATTCAATAAAAAGTATTATAGATAAAGCAGCCGCAGATCATATTTTATTCTTGCATGCTTTCAATGGCTGTGATACAACATTAGCATTATCTAATCAAGGAAGAATAAAATTTCTTAAGGTACTCCGAAAAAATCCAGATTTAAACGAGGTAAAACAGATATTCAAAAATCCAAATGCTGATCCAGAGGTTATTGCTAAAGCTGGAGAACGCTTCCTTCTTACAGTTACAGTTACAGTAATTTAAAGTGAAAGAAAAATATGTCTTTAAACAAGTATAGATATGCATGCTTCAAAACATCAGCATATAAAAGTAAATTTAATATTGCGTGCTACCACCAACCGAAGCAGCATTCGTTCCGAACCTATCACCAGGTTCAGTAGTGATATGGGAATGAACAAAATGCAGAGCTCCGGAAAGCTTGTTAAAGCTTATTTCTTGCAAATGCAAAAAACATGTCAGAAAGCCTGTGGATGGAGAAAGGATGGGTTAAAGTGCTGCGTTATATGCACGAATTGTAGTGGTACCTGCGATAACTAGCAAGTTCCATCACAACATAGCGACGAAAAAGAAGAACGAATACTATTTTCGAGCAAAAGTATGAAAAAATCGAAAACGAAGAAGATTGCGATGAATCAGATAATCCCATCGCGGATGATGTGGAAGAAATTTTGGTCTGTGACGTTTCGATCAGTACTAATGACGATAAACTCGTAACACCTGGTCCATCAAGAACAGCCAAACGAAGAAGAATGCGCAAAATTTTAAGATAATGAATTGCATGTGGATTAGGCATACTAAGAATACCACGGTTAAAAAAAACCTCAAGGTGGTGTGAAAATAGGTTTTTAGGCCAAAACGCGTGTTGAACTACACTTTGCGGCTCTCGTATGCCAAAACTATTAATTTTATGGGAAAACAGGTTATTACATAAATTGTAGGAAATTATCTCTAGTTTAATTTTGTATATAAATGTTTTTATCGTGGAATGAGTCGGAAAGGAGATATTATCAAAAAACTGCTTTTAGGCGCCATTTCTCCAATATGGCGGCGCGAGCGGCAAAGATACGAGGTGGCAAAGTTCAAATTCGGAAAGAGCACATAAAATTATATAAAACTAACAATTTTCAAAAATCCCGGAAAACTTTCCAGGTAACCCCTTCTTTTACGACCAAATGACTGGACTAATAGCAAATAGTGGAAGGGAGCGAAAAGATATGATAATCTCGTCGGTGCAATTGAGAGGAACGAATTAAAATTATTCAATTGATTTTTTGTTTATTTTATTGGCTTAAATTATTGTAAATCACGCTTAAAAACCGAGTGTGCATATTCGAGCTCAAAGTGGCACAACAAAATCGAGCTATATTTAAAAAAAATGTATAGGTGATATGAAAAATACTAATTTTATGAATAGTAATATTCTTATATACAGTTAAACTTTATTCTATTCAACACTCTCTTAATCATTTTTAGTGATCGAGCTATTCCAAGAGACAAAATCTGGTGTTGGGTGGTTGAAAGAAAATTCAAGGTTGATCTTGGTAAGGTCTCTTGGAATAGCTCGATCACTATAAGTGGTTTAGAGGGTGTTGAATAGAATAAAGTTTAACTGTACATATACTACATACGTGTACAATAGACTGGGCCAAAACAATCGACTATTTTTTTTTATTGGAATACCAAAAATATTATTTAGGATGATAAAAAAGAGTTAACGTCAAAATTTGAGCTCTTCATTTTAATATTAAGAGGTCAATCATCGAGAATTTAATTTTTTTTTCACCCCACGCATCTTTCACTTGACTCTTCTTAACAATATACATACCCGAAAAATATAAATAATACATATTTTTGAAGAAAATTATATTCTCTACAAAAAAAGGTCTGATTGCAAATTTTCGTAAGATAAGCCGTTTCCACATAATCATGCCTTGAACATTTTTTTATTTTTTTTAACCCCACTGTATTTGCAATCTATACCTACATACAAAGTACATTCAGCAAATCTTATGTATTTGATTATGTGTTTGAGTCACATGTAGGAGAGTACCCAGTAGCAAACTCCTCTTTCAATAAGAATTTATCCGTTTTGAGAATGGGACAAAGAACTTACATACTACACCTCAATACTAAAACTGACTTAAAATGATTATGGGCTGGTTCTGAAGTTTCGTTGCTAATTATTATTAAACCGTGTGGGTAGATCGGATGGCTTAAACCTTTTTAGTCTTTTTGGTTCACCAGTGTCGTCCATTAGACGATGCACAGCGTCGTTTGGATGATCAGTTAGTCGGTTTTTATTGCCTTGAACATAGATCTGTTTTTACGATTTAATTTTTTAAATTTGGAATTCTGTAACTGATAAACCAATCTGCTTCGAAAGAGAACGATACATATTTTTGAAGAAAATTAGACGCTCTACAAAAAGGTTTCATTGCATTTTAAATTAAATTCACTCTTTCAAAATTTATTCAATGGCTTATCAACATCGTATACTGAAGATCAAAAATCTGATAGCTGTAAAAAAAAATTACATAATCGGTATGTGCAATTTTTTAGCAAAGTACCAAAATAACGTTTTTTTTAAATAGCCAAAATATTAAGATTTTTTCCCTACAACCACAAGACAGTCTTTTTTTGAAACGTAACGCACTTAAATAATCATTATATGTAAATATATGTAGCTACTATCGAATTTGTTTAGTCAAAATTTATAATTTAAAAAAAAGCGAGTTTGTAAATTTATCCAAAATATAAATTACATTAAATAATGGTATGCTGTAGGCTGGGTTACGTATTTTAGGAATAAAAAAATAATTTGCTATTTTATGTGGATTAATCAATACGTAATTAATTACAGAATTTATTTTTATCTCTCTATCTTGCTACGTTAAAAACCTGCTTACAAAATTTTTTTAAACATATAGGTATATATTTAATGAATGCAAAGTATGTATCAATTTGATCTGGATTGTACACACACGGCTTTGAGTGCAATTCACAAAAATGAATTTATTTTCAAAAAAAATATTAAATACAATTATACCACATCTTTGCTTTAATGGTTTTACACAAAGCTATTAAAAACACTAAACATTATTACTTTTTTCCCATATAAAATCGAACTTTATTGGATAATGTTTCCTTGTAGTAATTGTAGCCACTACAACAAAGTTAGTTTTTACTCTCAAATATTTATATTTCTTGGAAACAAAGGGTTTTATTTACACTAACCCATCTTTTACACTTTTTATTTTAACCTATTGAAAAGTTGGAAGCCAACGCTTGGGGGAAAATTTGTATCTTAAAAGAAACGAACGATTTTCTACTTCGTTTTATGGTTTATTTTTGCGTACCTTTGGAGGATCAATCGCGGTCTAACGTGCCTAGCTAGAGTTCTCTTATTTTCTCAGCTTTATTCAGAAATTCCCATGTTACTCTGTAGTGCTTTTAAAGTCCATTGACCTAAAAAAAATCCCGGAGATTTTATGCTCAAATAAAAAAACCTGAACTCTATTTGACTGACTTTTTTTCAGTCAACTTAACGTGCTAATTTTTTTATTGGCAATTCAGTTAATTATTTTAATACCTATGCAATTTTATATTTGAAACCAGCAGTCAGTTTTTTACCAAAGTTGATTTGATTTTTACTCGGGAACAGATTTAGAATATGTACAACCTTTTTTGCAATTATAACAGAATGCTTCTATGAACTTTGTTCATTTTTTAATCAACAATTTCTGCGGAAGAATGTCTGAACAAAGTTGAACGACGAAATGTCAACAGCTTCTTTTTGCAAACCGGCAGACACAACTCCATGAATTTTTTAACAAACCTTTAAATATAAATGCGCACAAAGTGCAACTGCTAGCACAAAACTAAGGACATAATTTTTAATAAAAATATGGATATTTTTTGCTTTTCCCTTTTTATTTAAAAAAAAAAGACGTAGGAGGCAAGCGAAGAAAAGAAAGCGCAGTAATCTCTTGCGTATAGAATTTTCTTCTTCGTAGTCTCAGGTGTGTAGCAAACCTTCTATTACCGACACAGAAATGTTTAAACAAAATGTTTCGAATTTACTGCTAAAAGGAAAAAAAGTAAAAGCCTCCAATCGAATTCAGTCTCGATTGCTTGGGTATTTCGGATAATATTTATTTAAAAAATAAATTTCTTTACATTTGGAACAAAGCCGAAATTTTTTTCAGTTCAAAATCGTTATCTTTAGAAGAAAACTTTTTGAATACACCTGAAACACAAAGAAAGTTCTTTTATATAACAGGTTATTAATAAATATGATACCGCAGCAACTTCTTCTTACTTTAAAAAAGGAAATTCAATATAAAAGAAAAATTTCGGTTTGCTTTATATTAAAAAGGATTACCTATTTTCTTCAGAAAATAAATTCTTAACAAACTTTCGTAATTATCGAAAATAACAGGCAATTTATTATTTAGAAAATTAATCTGAAATTGGATCTCACAAAAATCTATATCGCTAACCTTTTTTTAATAAGCAAAATTACTGCAGCATTTATTAAACTATGTAAAATATAATTATACTTTCTCGATGTTATCACAATATGTTTATGTTCTCGGTCCAAGCAGATAGTGCGTCATTTTGTAGTATGTTCAGAAAACCCATTTTAAATGATTTTAATTAATCCAAAGTACAGGTTTTCCTTGTACAACACGGTACAATTGTTTCCTAAAAAAAGATGTTATATAAAACCGTGGTATGAGACCAAGGACCAATACAAAGAGGGCGGTTAGGTTCCACAATTTACTAATAACAAACAATTTTCAAGTACCTACTTGCAAACAACTTCAATTTTATTAAAAACATATAGGTATGTCTATTTTAACACAAAACAACAACAAACATAATAAATGATATAAATATAATAAATGATATTATCTTGACTCGCTGCGTCCTTTTCAATGTTTACACCTTTTTTCCTTCTAAAAAAACCGGGACGTTAAAAGTTATACTTCTTTGGCGTAACTAGATTAAATATAACTATCTATTATGTTGGATAACTTGCATTTGTGTATAGCTAGAGGAAACGCGCATGCCCTATGGGTATACCCCTACCACGCTCACAGTCTACGTCTCTTACGCGTTCCTTAGTCAGTATAATGAATATACATTTAATTTTCTTAGACAGCCGACTTCGCACTGTCGAATTTTCGTTACCTACGGTTAAACTAATACTTTCAATGCACCAAAAGAAGTATAACTTTAAATGTTTTAATTTAGATTTGTTTACTGGTTCTTATATAGTCGTACATTTTCTGGTATGAAAATGAATATTTGATTGACAAGCAACTTTTGCTATTATTTGATCGTGATTCAGAATTATGTAACAAATCTTAAATGATTTCTTTAAATAGAGTGCTGAACATCTTATAAGAAATATAGATAGTAACTTGGGAAAATTAGTATTTTAAGAAGTTAAAGTTAAGGGTCTTTTGAATTGAGCACCTTTTTATAAAACTAAATAAAACATAGATAGCGTCGTGCATTTATCAATGGGATTGAAGAACAATCAGATGATTTTTCTCAAATAATATTTTTTTCTGATGAAACAATTTTTGAAATTGGTGGTTACGTTAATAAACTAAAATGCCGTATTTGGGACGAGGAAAGTCCACGATGGATTCATGAAAAGTCTTTGCATCCTAAACGAGTCACTGTTTGGTGTGCATTATGATCAGGTGGTGTACTTGGACCATATTTCTTTGAAAATGCTGCTGGTGATGCTGTAACTGTGAATCGTGTTCGTTATCGTGAGATGTTAACCGAATTTTTATGACCTGAACTGAATGACATTGATCTAGAGGATTTATGTATTCAACAAAATGGTGCAACACGTCATGCAACTAATGAAACAATTGGATTATTGAGACTAAAACTTCTTGGACGTGTATTATCCAGAAACGGTGATGTTAATTTCCCACCAAGATTATGTGATTTGACCCCTTTGGACTACTTTTATTGGGGTCACATAAAATATCAAGTCTATAGGAACAACCTACAATCGATTCTTGAACTAAAGAATGAAATTTTCGTGTTTTTGGTGGTATAGAGCCGCAATTATGTTAAAATGTGTTTCAAAATTTTGACAAAAGAGTGAACGTGGTGGGGCTGCAAGAGGTGGTTATTTGACAGATATTATTTATTTTGTTTAAATGTCATACATTATACTTCAATTACCAATAAAACGTTTTTGAAAATATATGCAAATTATGTGTTCTATTTAGTTTTAAAAAAAACGCTCAATCTGAAAAACTCTTTATAACGCCCACAACGTCATTTTCTTAAGCGCTAGCTTGGTCAAGTTGAAGATCTTACCATAACAAATTCAGAAAAAAGTATGAAAGTCGTCAAGATAGTGTTTATTGGCAAATTCTATTGTATTAAATAATCGATACTTGAAATACTTTATTAAAGGGTTTTTTTCTGACAATTAAATATTTTTAACAAACTAAATGGATTTTTACAAAAAAAAAACTTTATTAAGTTTTATTCACCTACATCAAAAGTTTGCTGAAAATAATTTAATGTAAATATTAAAATAAAAGAACTTTTATCCGTAAAATTAGTGAGTGTGAGGGAAGCTTTGTCTGCACGAATGGAGCCCAAGTTTGAGCTCTAATCTTATCATTAGACGACGGGGGAGTTTTGCATATAATCCCTGTTAAGCTTTGATACGCAAACAGACACACACGCCGCCCCCAAGAACCTATCTCTAAGCACCACTCATGGTTTTAGGTGAACGCCATAATCAAATAAATTCTTAAGCCCTTTAATAGTTAATCCCGTTCTCTATTTGATAAAAGTTATTTTCCGAGCATTAAAAAAGAAGAAAAGGAACAGAAAAAAAAGGAAACCGTCTCACCATCGCAAAAGCAATTTCATTTGGAAGATCAAAAAGCTTCTCCTTACTCCGATTGTATTTTATTAAGAGTTCATTATAAAAGCTGAACCTTTGTTTAATTTTCGTAGGCTCGTAAATTTTATCAAAATATGTGTTGGATAAATATGAATAATGTAAAAGCGAAGAAAAAGGGCGACCTTTCTTGCTAACAGCAAAAAAATCGCAAAATGTGGAAGTTATTCCTGCCGTTTTCAAATCTAAAGAGAAAAAATATTTTGAACGTTCTTTTATAGAGGGAATACGTTTTATTCGCCATCTGTTGTATACATTGTGATCGTTGATTGAAATATTATTGAATTCGTATGAAACTCGTACCAAGTAAACAATTGCATAATAAAATTTTGATTTTCTTTTCCTGTTTCGTTTCTCAATTGAAATTTTATGAAAAGCTAACATATTCTATGTACGACCAAAGCTTGCTAAATTAAGTCAAATAATGCTTGCATTTAATTGTATTGTAATCTATATAATTTAGTGGTGCACAAAGAAGAAGGACTACAGTGTTGTTCCTCTTCCCCCGCAGACAATCCATCATAATTAAATTAAGAAGTCGACGACAAAGTCAATATCTTAATCAAACACGTCAAACAAATTTTTGAAGATTGATGGCAAACAACCGAAACACAAGAAAAAATCTTGAATGTGCAACTGTCATTTTTTAATAGTATTTTAACACATTGAGTAAGAAAATCATTGTGAATTGTGCTTAAAGCCAAATGTGCACATGCTTGGTATTCATTGAATTGGTTTATAGCAGGGTTTCTCAATTTCTAACGAAATATAGGCCTTTTTAATAAGAACCAATCCATAGTATCGCCCTTTCCACTTCAAAAAAAATTTGTTAAGTTTATTAGTTTATTTGATAATTATACTTCTAAATACTTTGTAAAAACATAAACATTTATTTACTCAGAATACGCATTATATTTTAATATAAGTAACAAAGTTAAAAAATATAAATAATAACATTTTACGAATAAATAAAATAATATCCGGGTGGGCGAGCTTGGCTCGGTGTCTTTCGAATTCGCAATGAGAATGTGATGGCATTTGGTCGCCTAGGTACTGACATATAGATACGAAGGTAGCGCCATCTGTTATTGTGTATTAATGCATCTATATTTCAGCCTACTGGTACTTTAATGGTCTATGAAATGGCGCTAAAAAACAATTTTTTGTGGGAAAACACAATCGGGCGCGCCTTTATGTGTATTTCGTTATCGGTAGCACTGCTTCTGGAAATATCGGCAGAATTCTTCGCTTTCAATTATACGTGCCGTTCATGGTCTTGGCTTGCTATAGGATAGATTCTTCTCGAGCGTTTGATTAGCTTAATCCGTCGCGTTCGCTACAGTATATTAGTACCACAGATTAGGTATGATACAAATATGTCACTTAGCCCGCAATCTATTGTTTTCGTTGGTAAAGTATAAGCTTCTGCACAAAGCAAAAGGAGCCTCTGCGCAAAAACATATGATCGAAAGGTCACAAAGGCGTGTGTATGGGTTTCTTATTTTTAACAGAAACTAACAAATAAATATATTAAGCAACATAAACCTTACAAAGCTTTACTTATATAAAAATTAGTACAAAATATAATCAAAGAAAAATAATTTAAAAAATATTATAGCATAAATTAAATATTAAGCATATCATTTTATTACAATTACACCAGTAACTTTGTTAATTACTATTATTACTCATTAGTAAACTACTGAATAAAAAAGTAACCATAAAACAACTCGCAATAGTGTGTCTATGTGAAAATTTTCCGTCCATATCTATTTGTTACCTCGGGTTTTCAAATGCTAGAGAACAAAGGATTGGCCTATCTTTATCTTACTTAATCTATGGGTAGTACAATGTTGCCAAATGTATGTTTCTTTTTAGTGATTTCTGAAAACATATGAAGCATTACACATTATTTTCACATTTGAATTTTTGATTTAGAACTGAACAAAGAATGTCGCTGCGTGTAGCTTTTGCACTATGTTATACACACCGTGTATAGGCAGTTTTTACAAAAACATAGGTAGGTGCGTACCTATGTTATAAGATGTACAATTAAATAATTTTATTGAACAGTACTAACAATATCAAAAAACAATGTAATGCTGAAGTAAACTTAATTCTTAAGCTCAGGTAGACCAAACAATATACAGTAAAACCTCTCGTGGCAACCATCTCTATAAGGAGACTACCTCTAAAAGCGGGCAGTATGTTTCGGAACAGATATACCGTAATTTAATTCTTCTTATAAATTTATCTCTAAGGCGACCACTCTTTAACCCATCCGCGACCGTTAATCGGGATATGGTGAATATGTTTCTCGAACATAAAATCGGTATTTACTAAATAAATTTCAATTTTCGAATTTGAAAGAGCAAAGGATAAAGAGAAAACAATTTGTGAATGCGGGGTAGGTGCGCATTTCACCGAAAAGCGGCACATTTCCGAATGAGGGAAGCAAATGAAGCGCGACGCGGAGCGGCGCGCTTTATTTTCGCGAGATTGGAATGTGCCACTTTAAGCTCGAATGTGCACACTTGATTTTAAGTACGATTCACAATAATTTAGGCCAATAAGTTAGACGAAAAAGCAGTTGAATAATTTTAATCGTTTCCTCTCGCTCGCACTGACAAGTTTGTTGTATCTTTTCACTCCCTTCTACTCTTTGCTATGGTAAATATATTTTTCGAATATAAAATCGATATTTACCAAACTAAATTGAATTTTTTAATTTGCAAGAGTTAAGGATAGTGTAGACAAATCTAATAAGTACAAAGGTGTGCACATTCGAGCGAAAAGTGGCACATTTCCGAGCGAGGGAAGCAAATGAAGCGCGACGCGAAGCGGCGCGCTTCATTTTCCCGAGATCGGAATGTGACACTTTGAGCTCGAATGTGCACACTCGATTTTAAGCTCGATTAACAATAATTGAATTACTTCGGATTAAATACTACTTTATTTATAATAACTTTTATTGGATAACAATACGATTCTGATGAATAATAACTGCATTTAATTTAATATAGTATTTGTAATTACATTTGTATTGTCTATCTTTGTCTTTCCCTCTAAGGCAAAAGACCAATTTGAGCAAAAACCGACGCTGGTCGTGTTACAGAGGTTTTACTGTATATCTTTTGAAATTTTAAACAATTTCTAAAAACACGCCAACTTGTCCGCTCTTTAATCCACGTCACATGGAACATATTGAATTTATTTTAATAAGGAAGGGAAGGTTTAGGTTTGTTTTTGTTTTTAAAAATGCATGGCACGTCGCGACTTTTCATAAATAAGACAAGAAGCCCTAATGGGAAGTTGCAAAAGTGGAAAAACAAGGTTGTTTTAACCAAATTCGGATATAATTCGAGCTTATAAATCTTAGCACGTAAAAAATCTCAAGTGGCCAATTCATCGTAACGAGATAAAGCAATTACAATTTTTCAAAACGTCGGTCCTGGAATTAAACAAGAGACGTGCAGCGCCGAGTCGAATTGCTTCCGTCTCCGGGCTGCCCAACCTCATCAAATTTCAGTATCTACACAGCGGGAACGCGAAAACTTTTGAAAAATTGTTTATCAAAACTTACTGTTATCGTTAAGGAGAAGAAAGATAAGCGAAAGAAAGAAGGGGAAAAAATAATATTGCCAATACCCTAACTGTTGGAGTTTTCCCGCAAATATTTTTAACCAAACAACAAAATCCTCGAGGATTTTAAATTAAATTCGACCAATTAAATGAACAGCTTTGGAACAGTTTGAATCCATAATTAATCAAATTTGAAAGAATTATTTGCAATTACTTGAAGAAGCTTTTTTATGCCAAAGTGTCACTTTAAGTCCTTTTAAGCCTCAAATGCTTTATTGCCTTTTTATTTACAGCTTTTTTAATTTGCAGTATTAAGTATGCATTACAAGAACAAAAATCGTTTATTAAAAAATAATTAAAAATATAGATTTAAAAAAAATTGAGAAGTATGCATATGAAAACTGACCGCGCATAATAATAAGCCAGTGGTTTCCAAATTATACGTTACTGCGCCTTCTAAAAAAAAACGGTACTTGTTCTTATGTATGTACGCGCGTTAGAAGTTATACTTCTTTCGCGTAACTAAATTAATTATAACTTTGCGTTTGTATTTAGCTAGACCAGTAGTTTTCAAACTATATGTCACTGCGCCTCCCATTGTACAGCTATTCCCCAATTTACACGCCCGATAGGTACTGGAGAAAACCGTGTAAATTGAAATCATAATTTTTTGTATGGGAAACCGTGCAGGTATATCGAAGACAAAGCAAAATATGCATAAATTTGTCAGTTACTTTTAGAAATTAATAATTTTTTATCAGATTGTGTTTATATGCGTTAAATTGAGATTGTTATAAGTATGAGTTCGGCCATCAGTTTTTTTAACTATTGTATTAATTTAATATTGCTCAGATTATGTGATGAATATCGCCTATTCAATTTTCTTAAAACGCATGGTAAGGTATTTGCTTCAATTTTTTTTTCTAATGCTGCTTTTAATGGCTTTTTTGATTTAAGTAAATTTTAATTTAAAATTCATTGCGGTTGAGGGGGATAATAAAGTTCAATTTCGTAAAATAATTTTTATCATGTACGGGTTAAATTATTTTAATAAGAATAATACATGTTGGAGATATTATTAAAACACATATTGGAAAAAATGAAGAAGATTGTAAAATCATAGAAACCCTAAGAAAAAAATAATATAGTTTTCATGAGATACAAATTATTTTATGAATTTTTAATACTAATACATATTATATTAATATTAATATTATTATAATAAATTAATATTATTATGTGAACAAATAGACTTGGGTTTATAAATCCCATTATACAAATATGTGGTGAGCGCCATCTATGAGTGACAGTTTGTAGTTGACCTATAACTTTGAAGACTTCTTGTGCTATTATGACTCATTTCCGACGGTAATGCTTCTAGGGTTATGACCAGGACTTCTGAGGCTATTGACTGATACTAATAATAGCCGGATTCGTTTACTGTAATGTTTTGTGATTCCCTTGTCACATGGTTAGAAAGAGGTATATTGTTCAGAACAGTCTGTGTTCAAACCCTTTTTTTTTAACTTTTTTCTTGCGTTGATATTGGTTAAATAACTACAAAAAGTGCAATCATTAACGTTCTAAATGTTATTAACAATTTAAAATACTTTATTGTCAGTAAATATCACTGTAACGCGCTATTAATATCCAAGAAAAGACTTTGCGAACAATTTATGAGAAATGATTGAAAATTATGTTGCATCAATAAACGATTTTACTGAAAGAGATAGTATAACTGGTAATTCTAGTGAAAATGAAAATGGCGATTTTCTTATTTTTTTTATAAACAAGCAACGAGTTTTTCAAATCCTTTTGACAATTTGACAATTAAATATTTTAAATGGTTAATAACATTTAGAACGCTAAAGGACTACATTTTTAGTATAATAGTTATTTAACCAATGTCAACACAAAAATTAATGACAAAAAGGAAAATTTGAACACTGCATTATAAGCGGTCTGCTAGAGTTGCGTAGGTCTTTCCAAAGCTCTTTGTTTTTTAAACTAATCAAGAACACGTGTCAACGTCAAAAAGTCAACAAAGAATTTGTTGGTATAATTATTCGAAAGATGGCAGCACTTCAAAGTCGTGCAGTTGATTTTGGGACACGATATAGAATGTTTATGGAATTCAATTATTTAACCTTCCGTGTACTAGGTGGGGTATAACTAACAGAACAATTTTTTTTTTGTTAAAAGGGGCGTTTGGTAATCGAGTTTAAAACCGAGTGTGCATATTCGAGCTTAAAGTGGCACATTCCGATCTCGGGATAATGAAGCGCGCCGCTCCGCGTCGCGCTTCATTTGCTTTCCTCGCACGGAAATGTGCCACTTTTCACTCGAATGTGCACATCCTCGTGTTTATTATATTAGTACAATTTACCGTGCGCTTCTTCAAATTAAAAATTTTAATTCAATTTAGTAAATATATATTTCTATTCGAAAAACGTATTTACCATAGCAATGAGTGGAAGGGAGCGAGAAGATACGATAATCTTGTCAATGCAAGTGAGAGGGAACGATTAAAATTATTTAATTAATTTTTTGTGTAATTTATTGGTCTAAATTATTGCGAATCATTCAAAAATTGCCATTAAATTAATTTGTATTTCAATAAGGAGCCAAGAATTAAATTCTTGTTAGGTTTGCTTAATATTCGGTATCGTAATTGACACATGTCATTGGACGTTAGTACTCAAGAAAAGACTCAATAGTTTAGAAGTTGAACAAAAAGTTAAGTTTTTTTTATTTTTATTTATAAAAATCTATTCTAATGCATAAATAAATATGTATGTGTTTTACTTAAACTATTTATTATTAGCATTGTATATATAATACTAGTAGGCCAAAATTATATATACAATGTTATTAGTTATTAAAATATATTTCTTATCATTTAACTGTCATTTAGTGGATTTTATTTCATTTTATTTTTGGGGTATGGGAAACCCCATCTAGTATAGCATGTTATATTTAATCACTTAGTATGTGGAAGGTTAAACGCATCTATTTATTTTGTGTTAATAAAAATTTGCATTATATCACCGCTAATTTTAGTAACGAAGCGTCACTGATTCAATTTAAATGCTATTCACGAACATTGCTTATTTTAAAAGTGCAGTTATTCGGTTTTAATTTTATTGAAAATTTGGATGATTTGTTTTTGTAATTGGAGTTATCCGCATTCTATTTCCCCATATAATTAGATAAAGTGTCTAATTTGCAAACCGCGAATTTACGTGCAATATTATTTTAACGATTTTCCTTTTCGTTTTAAACACAACAATCAAAAAACTAGTTTTTTTTTCAAAGTAATTTGAACATTTAAATATTTCAGTGGGTAAAGGCTAAATAGCAACGAAAGTGTCATGAACTCTTCAAATATTTATTTAATAATTTCGAGTTTCTCATTTCAGCAACGCCGACCTAATATTTTAACTCTCCAATTATGATTTAATAAAAATTTAATTCGAGTATTTTGAAATAAATTGTTTCTTCCAACTTGTTTCAAAACAATTTAAAGTATTACAAACAGGAGCAGAAAGTTCGGTGTTTATTTTAACTAATTAAAGGCTTTTGCGACGAATACTTTTATTGGAATAAATTCTAAAATCAAATCTTAAATAAACCTTGTTACATGACAGATTATTAATCGATGTACTTAAAGGGCATCACTTAAGGACCTGAAAAGTAATCTTTATTGAAATGATTGATGACTTTTCAATGTTGATAATAAATCACGTTATTTTTAGTGCATTTGGGGTGCAAGTAGTCAATAGAGTTGCGACAAAAAAAGGCATTGATCTTATCTATTTTTATATACTCCTATTTTTACTTTCGTTTCTTCCTATTTTTAAGACATACAATGATCTTTTTTACAATTTTATTTTATTGATATTATTTTCTTTTTTTAAAGTACATGGGTTAAAAGAGAGTAAATTATGTATAGTGAAATGAAATAATTATTTAAAAACGCCGCAAACACTGATCGAACACGTATAAAAAAATGAGAGATTAGTCAAAAGCAGAGGAGGCAGACCTTTGTTAATTATATAAAACACAAATTTATATGAAATAAAGCTTTTGCCTTTGGGGCGCTCCATTGTTGCGGGGAAGCACCCCAATTAATGCGTCTCTTTGTTTCAACAAAAATTGTCTATTGTTGTAATAACTAACTCTATTACGCTCGAAACTTATAATTAGCTCCCCATTCAAGCTTCTACGTAAGTGGAATTAAGGAAAAGACGGGCCTAAAATTGCACGAATTATTTTAGCACCCACGTCATTCACTTTATATCACTTATTATTGTTAATTAACGCACCTTTCTTTCGCTCTTTGAAAAAGAAATAAATTATTTGGATACGTTGCGTTGGCCATAAATTCTTTGATAACGTAGCATAAATAATTCATACAAAATTTGATGTTATAAAAAAAACTACCCCTCACCATAGATTATTATAATATACAGAAATTTATGATCTATAATTCCGAAAATCATTTATCAAACTTTTATTGCCGAATAAAGAGTTGTATTATGATCGATCATATAGATTATTTATAGGTTTCTGAATTTCTATTCTGATTTTATTGTGTGGTTTGCTTTTTTTACCTACGACATTTTTGACGTTCTTCGATTTAAAATATATTATAGAAATGAAATATATTTATTTTTAACTCAATTTAAAACTACATTATGAAATAAAAAAATGGAGTTTAAAATTCTTAGTAAACTTATAATAAAAAAAACCAATGATATTTAATAGTTCTTTAAACATCTAAATTACGTTTCAAATTATGTGATTTTGACATTTTTTGTATTACATATTTTGGTTTGATCGAAAAAGTAATATAAAAAGCAAAAAAAGAGTTGTGTCAAAACAATATTTAATATGAGTATTAAATTAATAAAATTAATTAATAAAATTAAAAACTTTGATTAGAATTGAAAATGTAACACCCAAGACATGCACCCGCGCTACACCCTTAACATCGGACATTATGTTCTACAACAGGTGTCACTAGCGACTTAAGTCGCAAGAGCGGTCACTGTGACCCTTGTTTGAAAGGGAATCCCAAGATCAGAACGGTATGCTGATCACACTGGCGTTCCCTGGACCGTGTAGAGGGAAAATAGCTTACGGTTTCTCACTGCGAATAAATATATTGCGAAAATACATGTCTCATCTATGTATTATAGAAATTAGTTAGATTTGTACAATATAGGTTGCAGACTTTGGAAAGTATGCAATTTATTTTGTTGATGTATAGAAGTTTTATAAAAAACTCAGATTCCCGTACGAATGAAAAACTATTTGATCTTTGTTTGCTATTTATTTTATTGATAGTGGAGTCGGATCATGTCAAGTGGACGCCCGATTTTCCACTTGATCATGGAATTTTTGTTCAAATATATTTTTCGAAAATAGTTATTACTAATAATCATCCCTTAAAAAAGTTTTTGAAAATTTAAAATTTAACAATAATTTTTTTTACAATTAAAACAGCGGTGCACTTAGCAAGAAAGCTACCGGATTATAACCCCTCTCTATTACTACGTTTCCACGGTTATTCAATACGGATTGAATACGAATTTGTGATCCAATAGGTACGTGTTTCCATAAATAGTTTTGAATACGAATTGAATACATTTACGGTACAGCAATCAGCTGTTTTCGGAAAACTTTTTTTCTAGGTTAATACGTAGAGCAGGTTCAAAATAAAATTGTGTTGTTTATTGTATTGTGTGCTATAATTCTATTAAATTTCATGACAATTTAATATAAAGGTGTATATATTTTAAATTATCATTAGAAAGCGCCAGTGATCTCCAATTGCGCATGCACGATCGCGAGTTACGGGTTTCCATGGAACTCAATACGTTGAAATTCAGATACGATCCTAAAATTTACCGTATCGTATTTGAATCTAAATCGTGTTCAATAAGTATTGAATCAGGGTTTCCATGACCACTTTTCACCCGACAACAGTATTGAATCCGTATTCAACCCGTATTGAATGACTGTGGAAACGTAGTATATTCCTAATATTTCATAACAATTTCTAATAAATTTTTTACAATAATTAAAGATCGAATTACTGCCCTGCAGTGGCGTATCCAATACTCACAAAGTCCAACATAATTAAATGTTTACAAAAAGGGAAGGAAAAAGTTGGAAATATGAAAACTAACCACACCCCCCTTTTCCTCCAATAACGAGTTGTAGAAATTTGCATTTTTTAAGTACCTCTCAAAAGTTTCTTCATTTGATTTGAAACATTCAGTGTAAAGTCCATAGGGGGATAATAATGGTAAAAATGCCTTTTGTAAATGTCTTAATGATGTTCTATGAATATGTAGACACTATAGAAATATAAAGATCCTGAAAATTTTAGACCTTAATCTATATCGGTTTCTTCAAAAAGTCTAAATAAGTAAAAATTGGAAAATAATGTTTTTCTTTGGATTGAGTGAATAGATTATTTTGAAAGTTTAGTATATTATGCAGGCGATACAAAGCCTTTATGAACACCATCGAACTAATTTTTAACTTAATAAATTGATGATCAAAAAAATTATTTTCTCTTCCTTTTTTAATTTTTACTATGATACTTTTTTGAACAAAATTATGATTCTATCATTTTTACATTTCTTAAAAGACCTATAATCTGTCAGAATTTTTCAAAATTTTTAATGGTATGCCATAGTTAAAAACAATAAAAACTATTTTTATTACTAAACAAATCAAATTTTTCAACAAATTCTAGCTAAATAATTACAAATTATACTATTCTTATTACATAAATAATAAGCTGAAATTAATCTCTTACATTAGAAATTAAAAAAAATTGTTGTTACAATGAAATATAACGCCTATTAGAATTTAATAAAATTATAATATGAAATAATTTGTAACTCAACTTTATTAAAATTTTGAAAAAATCCTGAGTGATTATAAGTCTTATAAGAAATGTAAACATGATGAAATGATAATTTTGCTCTAAAAGTATCATATTATAATAAAAGTTGAAAAAGTAGGACAAAATAATTTTTTTGATCATCAATTTATTAAGCTAAAAATTAGTCCATGGTGTCCATAAAAGCTTTCTATCGCCTGCATAATATACTAAATTTTCAAAATAATTGATTCACTCAATCCAAAGCAAAAAAATATTTTCCAATTTTTACTTATTTAGACTTTTTGAAGAGACCAATATACATTAAGGTCTAAAATTTTCAGGATCTTTATATTTCTATAGCATCTACATATCCATAGAATATCATTAAAATATTTACAAAAGGCATTTTTACCATGCTTATCTCCCTACGTCCTTTGTATCTAAAATTTATTTCTTTTAAATTGCGTTTCTTTTAGAAAAAATCAGTTTCGCTTCAATTAATGAACAACGAGAATCAAAAAACTGAGTAATAATTTTTAATAGCAAACCTCTTCGCCTTAACTTCAAGGTATCAAAACTTTACGACATGAAGTTAAAAAAAGTTTTTACCGATCTTTTTTTTTACCGTAAAGCCATAAAAAGGGACAAGTTCGAAAGCAAAAGCAATCTCCATTATCCTAAATAGTTTCCATCTATAAACCTTCTAAAAACTGGAACAACTCCAGTAAACCTTGCAATTTCATTTTAATAATTGCATTACTCGGTCCTGGTCTAAAAGTTTGTCCCCTATTAACGTCTTTTGTGTTTAACGTCCCCTTTTCCTTAACTTTTGTTTATTCTTGTTCTGTACAGCAGTTCTTCGCTGAGAATTACTTCCGGCCACTTATCTAATCGTTTAATCTTTGCACTTCGCTTTTGTTTCTTGTTATCCGCTTTTTCTTTTTGTCGCTTTTATAATCTCGAAATATCTTTAACTGAATAACGACCGGAGACACGTAAGCTTTAAATACTTCCTCCTCCTCGAAGATAACAGCTCGTAAATCAGAAAACGGCTCTTTTTCGGATTTCGTGTGCGATTTCGTAAAAATCGGAATAGGTTTTACTTTTTTACGATCTTCATCTTTATTAGTATCTTTTAACTTTTTTTTTTAATTAGGAAAATAATTAAACCAAGGGCCGCTTACAACCGAAACGAAATCAATTTTTATAACTATTAAAAAATAAATATAAATTTTAATTTGCAATATTTCTTAATAATCGTTCTAAAATAATAAACTAAATATAAGAATAAGTCTATAAATATTACATTTAAATTTACGTATAATAATTTATCATAAGATAGATACACAAGGTCAGGGACGATACTAGGGGGTCAAGGTGCTCTCTATAATTAAATACTAATCAACTTCAAGATCAACTGATTCATGAAACAAGTGAAAGAAAGTATTGGTAATTTATATGAAATAACCGAAGCCCCCCAACACGAAATTCTATATGCGCTCCTGCCTAGAATACTTATAATAATAAAACGATCATTAAAACTGATAACTGTAATAAAAAAAATTAAACGTAACTTTTATATTCTACTGTTTAAACACTTTCATTATTTATATAAAATGATTTTAAAATGAGTACACTTTACAAGAGATTCTATCAACGTACTCATCAACCACTTTAAAAATATAGCTCTTAATTTTTAAAGTAGGTATTTGAACATTAATTAAAATTCCTTTCATTTAGTACATATATATCTCGTGGATTAGTTTCCTAAAAAAAACGTGTTTTTGTTGTTACAAAGTGCTTCTGATTAGGTACTGCTAGATTATTTTCAATTTTTTTGAAAAAAGGCAAACAACGCCCAACAGGTGGAATCGAACCACTTCGATTTTACTCGACTACAGATTTGAAGTCTGCACCTCAGACCACTGAAGATCAGCTGGGCACTTAATATACTCTTTTTATGCCATTATATAATGTAGATATTCCTTGTTTATTTATGACTTATATTCAATTAAATGTTCTCAACTTTTTTTAAATTGCCATAAATAACTGTCGAATTTTCTACAGAAATGTGGACAATTTTGTAGGAAATCATTTTTTAAGTGTACCAGTGTTTAATTAATGATAAAAAAACATTTAAAAAAAATTATAAAGAGTTACCTATATAGATTCTCAAGAATAATTAAATCAAATTATTATCTACAGATTTAGCTTGAAATAAAGAGAATTTTCTTATAACATTGTTATTTAGGCATCTTTTTTTTTCAAAATATAGATCATAAAATTTCACTTTTTCAAAAACTATTTTATTAAAAACCATCTTCCTTATTAAGATATTTAGTTCAAATTTTTCATTTATTTTAATGGTGCTATACATTTTGTCGAATTTTAATTGAAAGAATTCGTAACACAAGCGTAGATAAAGGGAATTGCATTACATTTCAACCTTTCCAACTTTTTATTGCGCACACCTATTGTCTAAAACATAAGTTCTTTAGGACAAATGTTTGTTTCTTTAATTTTCTTTTACTCTTATAAAATTTTGATTGTAGACTTGGTTTACAAGATTTTGCAAATTTGTTCTAAATCACTGTTTTAAAACAATAAAAAAAATTTAAGAAATAAACATTAGACAAGTATAATAATATGATATTTTATAACACCCATGTAAAACTATTATATACTTATATGTATACATATTACGTAATTGGTAAAAGTGTTAAAATATATAATAATAAAAATATATTTTTTGAATAATAGACCTGCGCAGAAAAAGGTTGGAGATGTTAAGGTACTGCAACTCCCTTTTATTACACTTGTGCTATTATTGTTTTGACCAAAATTAGATCACAATAAAAAAAAGTATTTTGAGCGAAAAAACCAACTATCTTAATAAACATGGAAGTTGCATGGCCTTTGTTTAAAAAAAAGGACGATTAAATAGAAAAATGATATAAGAATAATTTCCTCATTCTAACCAAAGAAATTCTAGTTGACAACTTAATCTACTTTTCTTCAACACCTTTTATAAAGTGTAAATACAATATCGATAAAATTTTCAAACTGGTCTAATATCAAGCTAACTCAATAAAATCGTTAGTAGTACATTAATCATTTTCTATCATAGTGTAGAAACTTTTCTAACTGTAGAAGACTTCTGTCTCGACTACACTTTCCCAATTATTTTTATTATTTTTTTCATTTTATTAACTTCAAATAGGAGAAAGCGAACAATATTTAATTTAAATAAAAGGAAATATTTTGACTGAAAATTCAACTTTCTTAGACCCTTAAAGTGCATTTTATTAATATTTTTTTTATTATTTACAGAATGTGGTTGCTTTTTGCACCGATTGTGTTCTTTATCGGTGTCCTTCAACAGGCAAGTCCAGGACCTGCATGCAGAATAAGCGAATATCCTTGCAGAAATGGTCGTTGCATACGGTTAGACCATTATTGCAACGGAAACGATGACTGCGGAGATAAATCCGATGAGCCTACATACTGCACAGGTTTGTAAAAACTTTAATATTCAATACGCAACCCATGTATATTATTGTTGGAAACTTAAAAATTGAAAATAATAATAATTGTCTAAAGACGTTGTACTAATCATCAATTTATTTGAAGTCCAACGCACCCTAACACTTGTCCTTTATAATTTTGATAAGGCTGAACAACAATCTCAATACCGTTTCGTCAGTCTTTTGAGGAAGCTTGGCAATTCGATTTTAAAGTTGTGGTTTTTACAGTAGGTCATAGGCGTCTTGACTAAAAGTTATGTCATTTTTTAGTTCAAATATTTTTTGCATTTATACTTCTCGCCATTCGTGAGATATCGCGATTTTACACTAAAGGGAAAAATTAAAGGGTCAAGACAATTTCCTAAATCATTTGGTGATTTTTGATGGGCTGTATTGCTTAAGATATCGTGATAACGGTGGCTCCTAAAAATGTTTGACTAAAAGATCTGAAAACTAGAATCTTGGAGCTTTAAAAGCTTTTGTTAAATTTTATATTATTTTTTACTGGCATAGGTACAGCTTGTCAAAAATCACCAAAAGATTTAAAAAAATTTCTTAACCTTTTAATTTTTTCTTTTAGTGTAGAATCGCGATATCTAACGAATAGTGATTCTTTGGAAAAAAAGTACCATTTTTGTAGATAATTTTAAGATCTATAATTGTTGTCTGAACTACTTTTTTGATAAAACTGGGATCGATGGGGACTTTTGACACTTTATTTCTAATGGTGTACCCAAGGTCTCAACAAAAATTTAGCTCTGTTAGAATTTTTGTTATTTGAGATGTCTATTTTGACCGGACTACTTGTTGGACATCTTTTTTGTTATCTATTAATTTATAATTGTTTAGAAAACGATTAATGAGTCACTTTTTACACTATTGAAACCACGTTTATATTATATTTCATTAAATAAGCAACGTTTTAATATTTTTTTAAATGTCGTTCATTGACTTGTAATAATGCATTTCCAAATTTTTAGCGAAGTGTCCGGTAGAGAGGCAAAATCCGGTAGAAGGGTCACTTACCTTATATCAAAATGTTTAATCAAAAATATTTGAAATAATATTGCACTTTTAACATAACAATGACATAACTTTTAGTCAAGTCGCCCATGACCTAGCCTAAAAATCGCAACTTTAGAATCGAATTGCGAGACTTCTTCAAAAGATCGACACAAACGATTTTTAAATTTTTATTCAGCATGCTCAAAACTATTAAGGACATATCTTATTGTTAGATTGCGTCGAACACAAAATTAATTTGGCGGCGGATATTTACATAAAACTAGTGCAACGCCTTCAAATACAATTTTAATTAAAGAGGTAGGTATTAGAAGATAGGGTAGGTAATTTATAAAATAATTAATCTCTAATTAGAATTAGCCGACTTTAAACAAAACACAGAATAAATAATCAATTCACAATAATGACGGGTAATTCAAAAACGTTTAAAATAAATCAAAAGGCACTTGCGTCATCGATAAATAAAGAGATCCTTTAGGCGAATAAGAGGGTAAATTTGCGATCACAAAGAGCAAGCAACGGCCAGCGCGGAATATGTTAATGGCTTGACATCTTTGTGGGTCGAAAATTGCAGAGGGTTGGCGGCGCCGGTGTCGGTGGTAGTTGGCAAGCGAAGTAGTTTGCTTGTGACAACGACATGATAAGGTAACAAAGTCCTGTCAGCCAGGACAATGCCGTCACGACGACGATAACAACGACTACTCGGTAGGTGCTAATCACTGGCACTTGCCATCTACCACCTTTCCTCTCGCACGTCCCTCCCCGTCCTTTGAACAGAAAAGCTGCTGTTTCAAACAGCTATCAAATATGACGAGGGTGCCGTTCAACCTACAACTTACTTTCCGCCACCGTTGCTGCTGCTACTAAGGGTTTCTAAAAATATGGCAACCCTTAAATAACTAATCAGTATAACCAACCCTTCTTTGCTTTAATTTGATTAGCTGCAAACTGTTTTGGTTATTATAGTTTTGAGTGGATGATTGATTGAAAGAGTTTTAGATATTTGTCTTATTATGACAGATGTCTATTTTTAGAATAATATTTATTAGAACGTCTGTCAACTAGATTACCCTAATGTTGTTTTTTTTTATTTATGGATTAAGGTATTCTTAAATCTTTTATGTATAAGAACCGAATACTCATTAATTCATTGAATTAAAACTGTAATATATTTTTTGTCGAACGTGCTGTACTCCTAGTTATTACGTTTCGCGGACGGTAGGTGGCGCTACTTATTTTCAAATTACAGATTGAAAGCAATAGTTCCTATTTCTATTAGGTTGGCAACCAATTAATTCCCGATATCACACATTGATGTCTTTAGCCATATTTTTTAATGGCTTTTGACAATGATATTTTTTTTTCCATTTGACATTTGTTAGCTGTCAGTCTTCAAGTGCTTTGGAAGCAATTTGCACATATTTTATTAAAAGGTATTAGTTGGGCGTCAGTTTTAATATGGAGTGCAAAACCGAGAATTTTTGTCATATTTTACTTTTTTATTTCCGTAAATGAAAGAACGCAGCGCAAGCTGATAAAAAGTTACGTGATTTGTAAGGTAAGAAGCCTTAAAAGAAAGACAGTGGCAGAATTGGTTTGACAAATTTAGTTTTGGTGAATTTTCACTAAAAAAAGATCAACGACCAGGTCGACCAGATGAGACTGACGATGATCAAATTAAAGCCATAATCGAGTCGGATCGTCGTGTAACTGTATGAGAAATAGCAAAGAAGTTAAATGTGTCCTATTTAGCGTTTAAGAAACATTTAAAAGGTATGAAACTCCTTAAAAAGCTTGATATTTGGATTCCACATAAATTGAAAGAAATTTATTTAACGAAGCACATCAACGGTTGCGATTTGCATCTTACAAGGGAAGGCTCTTTGACGTGTCTCGGATTTGGATGAAAATTTTACCAAATGTTCAAAAGTTAATATGCCGCATCTCGCGTAATGGGCCGATTCAAGGCTAAATATTTTGTAGGTGTACTCGTACTAGTTCGTGGAACATTTGGTAAAATTTTCATCCAAATCGGAGACACACGTCAAAGAGCCTTCCCTTGTTAGGCCCAATGAATCCGGCCCTTTTCTGAAATGAATCATCACTGGCGATGAAAAATAAATTGTTTACAATAACGTCAATCAAAAACGATCGTAGTTCAAGCTTGATGAGCCAGCTCAATCCACGTCGAAAGCTGATATCAACCAAAAGAAGATTTTGCTCTCAATTTGGTGGGATTGGAACGTTGTGGGCAATTTTGAGCTGCTTTCAAGGAACCAAACGATTATTTCGGATGTGTACTATCAACAACTGGAAAAATTAAATACAGCGATCTAAGAAAAACGGTCAGAATTGGTCCATCAAAAAGATGTCATTTTTCACCAGGACAACGTCAGGCCACATACATCTTTTTGGTCACTTGCCAAAAAATTATTTGAACTTGGTTGGAAATTGACGTTACATCCACCAAATAGCGCTGTCCTTGCTCCATCAGATTACCATTTATTTCAATCTTTGCAAAACTCCTTGGATGGTAAAACTTTCAATGACGATGACGCCGTGAAATCGCACTTGGTTCGGTTTTTTGCCGATAAAGATCAGAAGTTCTACGAACGTGCAATTATGAAGTTTCCAGAAAGATGGCAAAAGGTCTTCAAACAAAATGAAAAATATATCATTGATTAAAGTTCATTTTTTGTATTAAAAATAATGTGTTTTATTTATATGAAAAAACAATATCAACAAGCTGTCCAAATTTCACTATTTTTGAACTTGTCGTTTTGTAACTTTACATTTGAAAATATAAGATTTTTCTAAATACTTAAAATGCGATTTTTTTTAAATTTTGCTAAAATAAACCATTCCTCAATAGTAACTTATGATCCAAATTGGGTTAACTTTGAACTTGTAATTTAAAAGTCGTGGGAACACATTCACCGTAAACGATATTAAAATATTTAGTTTTGCAAACAAAAATTAATATTGGATAGATCAATAAGTAATTCGTAATTTTAGAGTAAAAAATAGAAATAGCTATTTTTAAAATAGAGAATTTATTTTTAAATTCTATATTGGCCGTTTTGTTCGACAACCTTTTGCCATTTCATAGGCAGCTTCATAATACCATCCATCCAATATTTCTTATGTTTTTCTGAAAAGAATTGAGAAACATACATTTTAAAGTCTCCTAAATAATTAATGTCTTTTTTTCACTAAGCGTATCACTTTTTACTCGAATGTGCATTAATGTACATTAGAATTTTGGCCCAATTTAATGTTTCTCTTTAAATCTTTCATTGCAGAAAAAATATTTAAACACATTCTGGTATTAGAGGTGCTGGCAGAAACTTGATCCTTATCATTAGTTTTACATTTAAAAGGACTCTTTTTGTTTTTAAAATTAATTTTTGGAAAATTAAATTCCGATCCCTAACCCCGATTAAAATAAATGAACAATGTGCCAACAAAAAATATGTCTTTAAAATGAAAAGTCAAAAAAATGCTAAAATTTAAATAAAACCAAGGGGATTTGTTGAATTGTTGGGCGCAATTGTAAATTAAATCGATTCTGAAGACAATAGCGCCGACGAAGAATGGGGATTTAATTTAATATATTTTTACATACATCCAAACATAATAAAACTTAAAATTTACACAGTTTAAACGTGTCCCAAATATTATTGACCAATTTTACCTTTTTCAAAGAAAATCAATTCAAACTTGTTTATATTAAATTGTGCGAAAGAAAAGTTAGGCCCAAAGCCAGAAAGTAAGTAAATAAATAAAAATCTATAACCAATAGTTATATAGTATAAGTTTTTCTCTAAACAATATTTTGCAATAAAGTTGTTTGACGGTCAGGAAATTTTATTTTCCTTTGTGAAAATTCCGACTGCGTCAGGATGCCGAGACAAATTAAATTTTTTCTGAACTTGTTCCTTCTCCTTTCTTTTCTATAATTTAATTTTTTATTTACCGATTTGAATTTTAACTCAATTAAGACTCACAAATAATACGGAGAAATGCGATTTATAAAATCGCCAAAAAATGTCTTCATTAAGAAAAAAAAGAGCTGAAACGACCATTTTTACGCTCGGAAAATAAAATTGCCTCAATTTTGCGAAAATTATTTGCGATACAGAAAAATTAGAGGTCTTAAAATACCTTTCAACACAATAATAAAATTTTAAATTAAATAAGAACGCGTTTTGGGGGTGTTTTATTGCGTTTTAACGAGTTTGGTCCATTTCATTCCGGAATAGAGGCTCCAATTTGAAAATCGTAAAATTTCTCTTTTACTTTATTCCTTTTTTATGTTTCTAATTGATTCCTTTTAACAAATCACCAATTTTCTTTGCTGCAACTGCAGAACTTTATAATACAATTTTATTGCAAGACTTTTATTGCATTTTTATCAAATAAGGGATACTTAAGCTGATAAATGGAGATATTAGCTCAGCCACCTTAGATTTTAACTTTGCAAAAAATTATAGTGTTTACCGTATTTTTTTTAATAACTTTGTTTCATTTTTTTATTGCTTTTTTATTTTATTAATTGAAAAGTATTTTACAAAAAGAAAAATGAGTTTAATAAAAACACTATCTAACACCTACACATTTATTCATCATTTATTTAAATAAAATAAAAAAGGAAATGAAAAACAAATCTTTTGATCTCTTCTTTTGCAAACGGGATGGAGCGGTGGAATAAAGTGCATTAAAAATTCTAAATAAATAAAAATATTAAAATGTCATGTTGCGCTTTACATTCGGAATGCATAATGCAATACAAAATTTTACGAACATACATACATCATGCGCGCTTCCCCATTCTTAGCAAAAATAATTTCGGACGAAAGCCTTTGTAAAATGAAAGCGGTGGAGTTTAAAAGCAGAGGATTTCTAGAAATCGTATATTTTGCATATTAGAACACGTCTGCATTTCTTCTAACGTATATTTGTACTGCGCTCATCGTTTCGAAAAGACGAAAGGATTTTTCTCCAATCGAAAAGCTGGCTTTTCCAAAAGCCTCACTTACATACAAAACGTTACAATTATTTAATTTACGTTCTAATTATTTCCTCTTTTGAAAGCAACAGAGAAACAATTAGGGAGCTTAAGTGGCTTTTAAAAGATTTCATTCCCACCAAAATCGAGTTAAAAGTACTTCTTGTTAATTACTAGTTAATATTTTATTAATTTTCTATTTTGCTTTTAAATTAATTATTTGTGATGTTTTCAGTTTATAAATATTGTTGAAAGTAAGAGAACAAACAACTATGCTGCCATCGTTACGTCATAGTTTGAACTAAAATTACAGTTATCTATTTACGTATCTCATTTTATTTTAATTTATTAATAACAAGGACTTCAATTTTCAAAAATAATTTATAGGTACCATTAAAAGAAATATTAAATAAACTGAGCTTTTTTTTAAATAAATAAATACATTAAACAATAATAAGGTATTGAGAGTTATTTAATTTTGTGGTCGTTTTTCTAACACATATTTTAAATTATTCACATATTCATTTTCAATTACAATATTATCAATTTCGTACAAATGCAAAATAATGTATTAGCTTATATTAACGAATATACCTACGTGATTATTTACTAAGCCAATCAACCATATTAATTGTATTTTCTAATTTAATTTTAAAATTTTGATATGCTTGTTTGTAACCTAAAAATTAATTACGATATTCCATTATAGTTAAAAACTAATACAAAGTATTTTAGTAAAAATACGAACACATTTTTAATTAAACGTCAAATTACATAATTTTAATTGCAACGTGTTAATTGTATTTTTTTAATATGTAATGAATGCATTTATTAAACTCTTCCATTTTTTTTCGATTATAACGAGCAAAACACATAAAAAACATATTTTCACAAAATTACTGCAGTTGCTCTATTTTCTTTAATAGAAGACTCGTTTTCGTAAGAACTGCGAGGTTTTTCTAATTTACTGAGAAATAACCCTTTTTTTTAGGAAATAAACGTATTTTGTAGCTCACTTTAAAAAGAAGCCTTTCAAAAATGATTGCAATTTAAGAAGAACTTTTTTTTGTTTTAGTTTCTTTCTCCACGCTTCTCTTTTGCCCCGTTCAAAGGGTTGAATATTTAAATTGGGATAGTTAAAGGTTTGGAGTAAATTAAAGGACGAAAAAGAAAGTTTAAGGTCGACGTAATTTAATCAGCCCGATGAACTCTAGATTTAATTTCGATGTGAATGTATTTGCAAATATATCGGAGATTAAATAACTTCCCTAAACAAACAGAAAAGGGTTAATTGTGTTCGAAGTCCACTTGGATGTAATCGTTACGTCAGTGGATGTTCTTCAAGAGATTTGGTTTCTCTCCCAATATTGACTTAAGACTTCTCAAAATTAACTTACGTTTATATTTTTAGTTTTCACAAAGGCCAGAAGATTAATTGTCTTCTAGAATAAAGTAATTTACCGAACGATAAGCAAAACGCATGTTTCATTAATTAAAAAGGAAAATTATAAATTGTCTCTTGAATCGATATTTTTGAATAAATTACTTACTTATAATTACACAATTATAATAAATGCTTTGTGATCAGTGGCGTACTTAGGGGACGGACTATCGGTCTGCAATGTCCTTCTAGAACCGCCCATTATTAAATAGAAGGCATTCTAGGGCACCACTGCGGTTGTATAAAATAAAAATAACTTTTTTTAAATAAATTATAATTTGTTTCTAAAACCACGTGTGCCTATTTGAACTTAAAGTAGCGCATTTCGATCTCGGGCATAAATTTTGAATTAAAAGAATTTTTTTAAAAAAATAATAGCAGCCGTATCTCCGGTTTTATAATTTTTAATTAAATATTTTTCAAAAGTAAATTAAATATAGAAAATCGTGTTTAAAGCCGAATGTGCACATTCGAGCGAAACGTGGCACATTTCCAAGCGAGGGATGCAAATAAATCGCCCCCCTTCGCGTCGTGCACAGTTTTATATTTATTGTATTTGTCTACATTAATCTTCTTTCTTTCAAATCACAAACTTCAATTCTGATTTAAACTATTTAATTAAACGCACCAAATCAGAGATTTGATATTTCTGGTGTAAATAGAGTCTTGTAATTTTTAATTTAAGTTGTTTCGAAAGTAAATTAATTATTGTGAATCGTACTGAAAACCAAGTGTGCACATTCGAGCTCAAAGTGGCACATTCCGATCTCGGGAAAATGAAGCGCGCCGCTCCGCGTCGCGCTTCATTTGCCTCCCTCGCTCGGAAATGTGCCACTTTTCGCTCGAATGTGCACATCCTCGTATTTATTACATTTGTCTAATTTATACTTCGCTCTTTTAAATAAATAGTTTCAATTTAATGTAGTAAATATCGATTTTATGTTCAAAACCTTTTTTACCATAGCAATGAGTGAAAGAGAGCGAGAAGATACGACAATCTTGTCAGCGCAAGCGAGAGGAAACAACTAAAATGAATCGCCGATTTCTGGAAAATGTGGCACTTTTTGCTCGAATGTGCACATACTCGTATTTATTGAATTCCGATACGATATAGGGTAGACGCACCGGTTTTAGACACTATACCATTTGTGGACACTACTTTTTTTAATATATAAAGTATGTTACAAATATTATTACTATAGTAAGTGTACGAACAGCGCCCTCAAATACTTTGGAAATATGTGTGATGTGAATGTGAATTTTTTCCATAACATTTGACATAAAAAAAATTAAATTAAAAATCCAGTAATCAGTTTTGAGTAATTCGTATCATAAGTTTTAAAAATAATATGAGTAAGTAATTAATTATTTTGATTAATTTTACTCAATATTTTTTAATTATTCATTACATATTAACTTAAAATACTTTAATTATTAGCTCAAAGTATGTTCATGCCAATATAACTCAAAATATTAAGAAAAAAATGTGCTGTCCACAAATAGTAACAACAAAAAATAGATTTACTATTTTTGGACACGATGTAGTTGGTCGTAATCTTTTTATGTCAAATATTCTAAAATTATTATTATTAATAATTGTTCTCAATCCTGACCTAAATTTTTGAATGACTTTCCTTTTTAAGATTCTATCCTAAAAGTTAATAATTCCAATGTTACTGAGATTCTACAAATAGAGAATGATATTGTATTGCCTGTCGCTACAGAACATGTAGGTATCCAATGAAGAAATTGAAAGTCAATCATCTAATATTATTATGCAATTATAATCAGTTGACAAAGTATTTAATAAATTAATTTTATGGCCAAAAAAACATCCCAAAAGAAGAGTAAAGCTGTTAAACATTTACCTTCAGTAGTAACTGTTGATGGATAGTTGGAAATTATCGAGGCCAAAGATAAAGAAAACAAATATAAAAAAATTGAAAAAGAAAATAAAAAAATAGAGACAACTGAAGGCAGAAAATAATAAAAGATTAAAAGAAGAAAAACGAATAAAAAATCTAAAAAATTATAAATCAAAAAAGTTAAAAAATCAATAGAATGAATAAAATAATTATTTGCCTATGTTAGCGAGTTATTTTTCATATGTTTAACATTATATTTTATATTTTCTTGAAGTACTATTAAAGATAATAAAGTAAAATTGTTTTCTAAATAATGATTTTTTTAATAACTTATATTTTGAATAGGTACTTGTGCCTAAAACTAGTATTTATCTCGTCCAAAAGTAGTTCAAAGTGTCCAAAAACGGTGCAAACAGGTAATGTTATGTAAATATGTTATTTTTTAAATACATACTGGAATTGAAAAACACTTCGTTAATGCGATTATCAGTTTGTTGACATATTTGTGCTTATAGAAAAAAATAATTGATTGGACTTTATGTAATTTTAATATAACTATTTAAGAAATACTTTAAGTTGCGAAAACCTTTGAAGTGTCCAAAACTGGTGTTTCTACCTTATGTACTTTTACTTATTTTACTCAAAAAAGTTAATTTTTTTCTAAAAATAATAATAATAATAATAATAATGCGTAAATCGGGAAATAAGTGGACTATGAGAAGGCGCTAAGTTTAATTTTTTTTAAGCGAGACGCAGTTTCGTATAGTTTGGCAACCACTGGTCTAGCAATATATAAACGCAAGGTACGCAACCTAACACGTGGTTATATTTAATTTAGTTACGCCAAAGAAGTATAACTTCTAACGCGCGTACTAAGAACGCACACCGGATTTTTTTAAAACCATTTCTGTTTTTATCTCTTGAGGTTCGCAGGGTGAGCGACTGGAACATTACTTCTACTCAACACTGCTAGGTTCCCGACCCTCGGTTAGAATTTATAGCAATTAAAAAAACTTTGAAAGATAGAAGATATCCTTACAGAAACATTTGGCGGTTTAATTAACTTTTGAATATACAATTTTCGATGGTTGTAAAAGTTTGGAATCAATTAAATGAAGCAAACTCAATAAACTCGGCGTTTACGAGCTGAGGATTTTGTACAGTTTAATTTAACGAAAAGGGATGTTAGGGTTTCGCTTATAAAGTCGTCTTTAAAAAAAAATATGCGAATATTTCTGAATAACTTAATATCATGTAAAAACGTCCTCTTTTTCCAACTCGCGAAGAAACGTCCAAAAATGAAGGGAAGCAGTCTTTCAAATATTCAAAGGAAATGACACGCAAGAGACACAACTTGATGTAAATCGAGTAAATAAAACACGAAAATGGAAGAGCTTTTTGCATACATTCGTAGCGTAGATGTATTAAAAATTATTTGGCAACATTTTTTCAATTCTTTTATCGCCCGAGAACTCTTCTTAATAAATGCAAAATTAATTTAATTTAATAATCTTCTTCCGGAATTTGCTTTATTAAAAATTAATGAACATATTCGATATTTTATTAGCTCTGAAAATTTATTTAAAACCTTTGAATGAAGAAGGCTTTATGAAATACATGGGGTAAAACGCCCAGTGGACCGATTTGTTGCATCGAGAGCTATTTTGATGTGATAACATAGTGAAGGGTATAATTTAAGTAACCAATTTTATTCTTGTTAAAACAGGACGCTTGGTAATGGTGTTTAAAACCGAGTGCGCACATTCGAGCTCAAAGTGGCACATTCCGATCTCGGGAAAATGAAGCGCGCCGCTCCGCGTCGCGCTTCATTTGCCTCCCTCGCTCGGAAATGTGCCACTTTTCGCTCGAATGCGCACATCCTCGTATTTATTGGATTTACTTATATTAATCTTCTATTCTTCAATTTAAAAAATTAAAAGTTGAATAAATTTAGATTTATTTTTTGTTTGAAAAAGGTTATAGATTTTTTCCTTTTGATAAGTTATCATGATGCTCTTCTGCAAGTTCAATTGCAGCAAGCCTAATAAAAATATTTTTAGGTGTACTTTGCAATGTTTACTAATTTGCATTTTTATTCTATTAAAATTGAATATGAGCTGCATCGTGTCAAGTAAAACCCTTCAGTTCAATACTTCAGTGAACCATTCAGGAAATTCTAACATTAAATAAATCTCCCATGCGGTTTGTTGTGTTTAATTATACAATTCAAAAATCTTCCAGCCAAGCATAGAATTATTTAACGTTTGACAATAATGCAATTTTAAGGTTTACATTTGATACCAGTCTTCTTCGTTTCACATCAAATACAGTTATCCTTCAACATTCGCGGATGCGACGATCGCAAATTTCGATTATTCGTGATTAATAAAATGCGGAAAAATTTGATATTCGCGAGCCATATACTCGCTTATTCGCGGAACCATTAAAAAAGGTTTCTGGAGTTTTTGAACATAATGTATTTTTCAGTTGTGCAGTTGTGTAAACATTTCCCATTAATAACACAGGGCCACGATGAAAAAACTTTTTAATAATTTTACCTAATTCTGTATTATTTTGTGTGCTGATTCTGGAAATAATCATAAAAGAGTCGAATCGCTCGCCAATTGCGCACATTTCAACACAGTAAAAAATTTCGGTGTAAAGTTGGACCCGGCGACTTTTACACGGCCGTGTGAGTGAAATTTTGGTGTGAAATTGCCTTCGTGTAAAATTTTGACTTTAATAAATTTCACACGGTGTAATTTACTATGTTTTACACCGTTTGGTGTTATTATTTATAATTTAACCAATTAAATTACTATTAGTGGTTTCTAATCCATAAAAATATATTATTTGGCGCGATATTTAAACGACTAGTTATAGACTTATAATACATTTATAAATAAATGACAAAATTATAAAAAATATAAATAAAATTATTGATAATTATTTTACTTTTTTTAATATTTTCATGAATTTTGTGATTCAAATTACAATTACTCCTTAAAATAGTATAATCTAATATCGTATGACGCCGAAACTACACAATCAAATTATATTTATTGATAAAAAATTATCATGAACTGCATTTACACGCAGTATGGTATAAAATTAAGGATTCACACCGTTCAGAATTTTATATTACACTTAATGCGATTTTTACACCGTGAAAATTAAATATTTTATTACTGTTAGAGACGAAAATGAGTTACCAGTTTTTGCTCAGATTCGTTCTTTATTTGTTTATAATAATATTCCATTTGCTGTTTGTGCGCTGTGGGAGACTGTTGATTTTAAATATACATTCAATGCCTATTTAATTAAACAAAGTAATACAGAATCTATCGTTATCGTAAATTTATCATCGTTAAGCCATGAAGAACCTTATGAAAGCCACAGGAGTATAAGTGGTAAAGGTTTATTTATAGTTTGTAAATATGTGATAATTGTTTCATAATAAATAATTATAAAAATCTTAAAAGTAATTGATTGTAAATATATTTTCATAGATTAGAAACCACTAATAGTAATTTAATTGGTTAAATTATAAATAATAACACGGAACGGTGTAAAACAGTAAATTACACCGTGTGAAATTTATTCAAGTGAAAATTTTACACGAAGGCAATTTCACACCAAAATTTCACACTCACACGGCCGTGTAAAAGTCGCCGGGTCCAACTTTACACCAAAATTTTTACTGTGAATATTAAAAAAAATAATTTTATTATTATGTGAAAAAAATATTTTTAATCATTGAAATGTTATTAGATTAACAATAAATTCTCATGTTAAAAGTTTGGCAATATAATCAAATGTTATTAAGTTGACAATTACGATAAATAACACAGCTATTTACTTTCTTCCAGTTAATAATATCAAATTGTAGTGTTTAACCTACATGCTTTTAATTAACATTCTAAGGATGGCTAATTGTGGTTATAAAAATTCTCCTAACACTTTTTGTTTTATATATGGTAAATTTGTAATTAACCAACATCAAAGAAACATTACTGACGTGAAAAACGTATACTTTGCATATTTTGGAGTAGAAATCGCTAATCAAGACAAATGTTGGGTTCCTCACAAAGTGTGTTATGTTTGTGTCGAGGATCTTAGGAAAATATTTAAGGAGAAGAAAATTTTTAAATTTGCAGTACCCATGGTATGGAGAAAACAAAAAAAAATATTCAGGTGATTGTTACTTTTGCAGCATTGATGTTTCTGAATACAATTAAAATAATAAAAAAGTAATTGTTTATCCTAATCTTACTTTAGTTGACCGGCCGGTAGCTCATGGACCAGGACTTCCTGTCCCTGAGCCACCTCACTCTATTGATGACATTCTATGATCCAGTCACGAATTTAATGAAAGTCCATTAAATGATGATGAATTTCAATGTCCTTAAGATAATTTAAAACCACAGTTGTTTACACAAACTGAGTTAAATGATGTAGTGAGAGATTTGGGTTTGACTAAGAAAAACATTTGTTGGAATCTGGAACATCCATTTACCATTATAAAACAAGAGATCAACAGTTTGGTCAATTTTTCAATTGTTATTTAATAAAAAAAACTATGGTTTATTTAATTATTTGTATCAAATTATCTATTTTAAAATATATAGTCGATCTCATATTGTGAGAGATCTGAGGGTGATAAAAAAAAATGAATACCAAATTCGATTTCAGCACCCAAAAATACATAAGATTCAGGTGAATTGGTATAAAAAGTTTTCACAAACATTTTTTTTGTTGGCCTGTGTAATTAATTATACCTATATCTCGAGATGTAAAAGCAAAAGATTCTTGTGCAATTCAGTGACACAGCAGTTTAAGTTGTAACAAATAAGATTGTTAAATGTGAACATATTACATTGATTTTTTTTATATTTTAGGTTTTATTACAACTACTTAGGTGTACATTTATTATTAATGCTATTTTAAATTTTTTTGAGTGTATTGTTTGTTTTCAGTTCAATAATATGATTAATTTTATGGTATTACTTAAGGTTTCTTCTATTGTTTTTTTTTATAATATACAAATTTTCATTTTATTTGAATTAGAAGGTCTAGAATTATGATTAATTCGACATTCGCTATCAGTGCATATTTGGCAAATATTTCGGACATACATAAAGCGACTTGGTGAATGTTACCATTTACTGGAAGATGTCGACATTTACCAGACTTCGGTCTTACACGGTAACATATATACAACGTATGTCAACTATCGTGGAACGTAACCCCCCTATTTCCACATTCAGATAGACTTAACATACCCGAATTTGATACTCGCGAAGTTTTTTTGCAACGTAACCCTCGCGAATGTGAGGGATTCTGTAATCCAATAAAGCTAACTAAAATAATTTTTTTGACTTGAAACCATCGTAACATTCTCATCTCTGCCAAGTGCATTTGTTGTCTGTGTTTAGCCAGTCTCTCCCACGTTTTTGCATGAATACCAAAGCAGGCCTAACAGCTGTTTTATAAATCTTGCTTTATAATCTTATAGACATATTTTTGTCACACAGCACACCAGAGACTGATCTCCACTTCATCCAACCAACATTAATACGATGTTTTACATCCGAGTCAGCTGTTCCCTTATTATTTACAATTGACCACGACTATTTAAACTCATGGGTCATTGGTAGTGGTTCGCCTTCTAAGAATATTGTACGTACTGGACCAATTTGTTTAGAAAAGTTTACGTACATATAGTTCGTCTTGAATCCGCTTAATCTTATACTCTTAACTTCTAAGGTTTCTCTCCAACTTTTTTTAGAACTTCTTCCAGTTCCATCCAGTTGTCATCAACCAATACAAGATCGTCTGCATATAGGATACTCCAAGAAAGCCTTTTCATTAAATCACTTGTCAAGTAATGAATTACCATGTTAAAAAGTAGAGGACTTAAAATAGATCCTTGATGTAGTACTCCCACATTAACTTGGAAACCACTAGATGTACCAGTGCCACTCTTGATTTTTGTCTGGGGTCGATTATATGTTTCTAAAATAGTTTTTACTAATCCTTCGGAAACAGCTTGACTTCTCAGATCATTCCAGATCAACTGAGGAGGAAGGCTGGCATAGGCTTTTTCTAAAACCACAAAAACTGCGCGAAAGTTTCTTTTCTCTGTAATTATTCGGAGGGCTTGAATTACCTCTTTTGTGGATTTTCTTTTACTAAAACTATATTGATCGACATGAATATCTACCATTTCTGAAAGTCAATTAAACAGTACGCGTTTCCAAAATTTGAGTGTGTGGTACACTAATTTTATAGTACGAAATATATCCTGAATATATATATTTTTTTTAATTGTTATAAACATTATTTCTCGCAATGGTCATTCACTCATTGATATTCACATACTGGGTGGCTTACCCTACATATAAAAAGAAAGTTTGAAGAGCGATATTTTTTAATTTTAACTTTGACTTTTTTTTTAAACTAGTGTTGTGTAATTTGGGTTGACTACAGTTAACCAGCCAAACTAAATTAACCGCGTAAATTAATTAACCGGATAACTGTTAAGTAGTTTTTTTTATAAATTACATATTACATATTAGAGTATATTAATTAATCTAATATCTATTAAGTTACCATTATTTTTTATATTATGAAATATCATTTATTTATCTCAGTTTTTTTATCGATCTGGTTAACTAGTTTAACCAATTAATTTAGCTTGGCTAACGAACTAATTAACCCGGTTAAATTTTATGACCGGTTTGGTCGCCCAAATTCTACAGCACTACTTAAAACACTTCCATCATAATTTTTCAAGTTTTAAATTGATATTTTTATCTCAAAAATGAAACGTCGCACTTTCCTGTTAAATAATGAACGTTAGTCACATACGGCGCAAAGCCATTTGTCTAAAAGCTAATTAAAAAACTCGAAAGCTCTCTTCCTATCCAAAAATTTACCCACGTTAATATTTCTAAAGAATTGGACATTAATCATAAAAAAAACTGTCCCCAATTGAACTTCAAACCCACTTGAAATGAGCACCGATCAGAAACGATCCAAAATTTATAAAAAATTCACGTTCAGCCAACATCGTCAAAACAAATCGACCAAAGTCGATTTTTACTAATCTTTTAAAACTATTGCGCTTTCGGCTTTAACGGTTTGCGACCGACTAATAATATTTGCAGTAGATCCAACGTAATTATGAGAAATGTTTGTTAAGCATTAATGAGCGCCTAGGAACATTTGCTTTTCACCGTGGAAAATCGCTGCGGAATATTATCTTTGTTTTAACGATTTTGGGTGAAGGAGAACGGGAATAGGTTATGTTGGTTTTCCTTTTAATAGTCATAAATAAACAGTTGAACTTTACGTAGGTTGCTTAATTACGACGAAAACTAATCTTGCGTGTAATTAAAACAGTTTCGTTAATCATTTTTGGCGGTGCCTTAAGACACAAGGGGCATCCCTTAAGTGCGTGCCCGTTAATTATTCGGCGGTTGCTTATTGACCTTATTATAAATGTTTGTATCTTATAATTTGTCAATTATTTTGTAAAACAACATTATTTAATTTGCCAATTTCAGAGATTTAAAATTGTAGACGAATTTACATAAAGAATTATTCAAAAAAGGATACAAAGTGTACACAAGTTATACGTACGTTAGAACTTATACTTCTTTGGCGTAAATCAATTAAATATAAGCAAGTGTTATGTTGCTTATCTTGCGTTTCTGTATAGCTACACCAGTGGTTGCCAAACTTTGTTACACACTTCCTTTTGAAAAAATTAAATCTCAGCGCCATCTCACTGTACACCTATTCCCTGATTTACACGTTAGATAAGTTTCGAAGAAAGTATGTAAATCAAAATCAGAATTGTTTTATGAGAAACCGTGTAAATCGAAAATAAGTTACTTTTAGAAATGAATAATATTTTTTTACATGAAAGCATAACTATATGAGGTCTATTTAATAGTAATAGTTTTCCATATTTATGTTAATAAATATTACTATATTCTTAACATATAAGTAAAAGTATATAATTTATACACACTTTTTTATATGCATTTACCATATAAATACTTATATCCAGAAATATATTATTTTAAAAAAGTTGTCGACATTTGGTGTTCATAAGAAGCTATTCTAATCATTTTCAAAGTTATATGCGTAAGTGTGTGTGTGTGTGTGTGTGTGTGTCCGACATATATTGAACGAAAAAATTACAAAATCACAATTTTCCTAATTTTTCTCATTTAAACATAAATTAGTATTTAAATCCAATTGAAGTGCCGACGTCAAAACATCAAAGTCTTGTAGTAGGTTTCAACTTTTTCATCCTATTTTACAATAGCCATTTTGACCAGCAATAACACCGAACAAACCCGTTCTTTAATCCTACTTTTATGAAAAGTTGTAAAATTTAACTTCGAGTTATCGAAATATTTACTAATGGAAACTTGAATTTAGGGAATTGTAAAACACTTCGACTTATCAAAAAATTGGAGTTATCGAGATAGAAATATTAACGTTGAGATAGTCAAGTTTTAGGGAAACAGATTCGAGTTTGCGTTATCAAAAATTCGACTTATCGAGGTTCGACTGTATATTATATTATATAGGTATTTATCCATGATATTTCAATCTATTATGAAATTTATATGCAACAAATTATATTTTGACAGTATATAAAGCTTAATAATAAAATATATATTTATTTTTATAGTTTATATTATAAAGCATAGTATACTTTACAATTTATATCAACTTTATATTTGAGAATACATAAATTTTTGCCGTTTTATAAAATGATATATTTACAATATATTTTTTTATATATAACTAAAAGATATTTTATTTTCAAGCGGGTTTATTTGGGTACATTACTGTTTTTTTTTTAAATCCAAAGATTAATGCAAACAAATTCAATAATATCGAGGATGTGCACATTCGAACGAAAAGTGGCACATGTCCGAGCGAGGGAGGCAAATGAAGCGCGACGCGAAGCGGCGCGCTTCATTTTCCCGAGATCGGAATGTGCCACTTTGAGCTCGAATGTGCACACTCGATTTTAAGCAAGATTCACAATAATTAATTGACCCTCTTAGATTGTTAATTTCATACTGTCGAATTTTTGATGGCTGTGCGAGTACAACTTCCGTTGCCTGCTAAAATTTTACTCTCAACGCGCCAAATGATTGAAATGGTTTTTTCTTTCCGAGAAGAGCGTAAGAAAAATATAACGTTTCCAAAATCGATAAATTAACAGATTTCAAGCGTCTAATTAATTGGTTTCGGTGAGAAACGGCGAAAATGGAAGATAAATTATAAAAATATTGTGATTTATTGGTTCTTTTAAAAAGGCATTTGCATATTTCCGAGTTTTGTTTTATTGGTGTACTTTGAAACCCTATTTTTTAGATTGACGTCCATTTTCAGCATCGTTTCCTGTGATTTAAAAGCACGTTTAAAATAAGCCAACTTTTAAACTAAATTAAGCTACAGGCTTTTACATCATACAAACGTTATTCTTTCAATTAAGATATTTTTTTTAAACAATTTAATTATTGCAAATAGATACCTTTTTAATTCGTTATTATTTTAGATTTTAACTTTTATAAAGTCGTGTGGCACTTCAACAAATTGTTGTAAATATAGAAAAGTGTTCCACAATAAGCGGCCTACGCGTACTAAATATTTTATCGTATCGTATTGGGGAAATAAATTTGTCGCCCTTTCTAGACTATTGATTCCATTTGTTATCACGTAGTGTTTCTGCATTTTTATTCTGTAGGTTTTTCTAAATTTTTAAAAAGTAAATAATTTTAGGTGCATTGTAATTCGTATCAAATGCAAAAGGTAGAAGGTAAAATGCAGATTTAATTATTGCAATTGAATTGTCGTTGAAAATGTTAATTTTGTAAATTTGACTCAATTAAAATTTTTATATATTTTGACGTGTTGAGAGTAAAATAGCAATGTATGTTGCGCACGCACATCTAACAAAAATTTCACAATTGAAGTTAGCCATCTAAGATGTTAAATTAATGATTGTGAATCACGCTTAAAACAGAATGTGCACATTCGAGCTCAAAGTGGCACATTCCGATCTCGGGAAAATAAAACGCGTCGCTCGGCGCCGCGCTTGGAAATGTACACGGACCGGTTTTTAATTAAAAGGTATTTATGGGGTGTCACGGTAATATTTCATATCTTCAAAAAGAAATAGCATTTTTCTTTCTAATTTGAACGATGTGGTTTGATGGTTTGCAAATGTATTTAATTTGATCTGTTCATTAAAGCTCTTGTAGATATTTTTGCTCAATTTTTAATTTAGAAATAATTTATTGATTTTTTGATTTGAGATATTCAGTCAAGGTGAAAATGACTAACTTTTGCTATAGCTCTGGGCACTACTGCTATCGGTTCCAGATAAACGTGTTTTGCTTTAAGGTAAAAGATACAGATAACAGTTTGTGTGTATGTTAATTTTAGTATTTTCGGGTCCGTGGTCGGGTTAAGGAACGCGTCTTCGTTTATTTGTAATTGCCCAAATTTATTAATTTGTTAATTATCTTATAAACATTGACGTTTCTAATAAAAATTGTGTATTTTTCCCATCGATTTTCCAATTTGTTTTGAGAACTTCGGTGAGTTGTTTTTTTTAAATTATCTTTAATTGAATCTTATTGAGGGTTGATTCTTATTAATAGATTTAACTTGGAGGTTAAGGAAATTAAATAAAAATGATAGAATGTTTGTAACAACTGATAAAATTATGAAATATTTTTTAACTAGGTAAAAGTGATAAAGGAATAGTGAAAGTGTTGTAATTATTTTAGAAGAAAAAAAATACAAAAAATTTGAATTAGTTAGTCGCAATTTTTGATAAATAATAACAAATTTTTTTAAAACAGTTTTATTGTACATATAAGAGTGTAGGAAGCTACACGAGCACTAGATTTTTTGTAGCAAACAAAAATATTTTCAATGGGGTCGTACAGATCCCAGTGTGAGCTTCAAGAATTAAGCGATATTAAAACATTTTTTGTTATTTTTCACATGTCACGATGCGTAATAGGAAACATAACACTAACATGCATTTCAAGTCAGAAATCGGAACATAATGTGCTTCGGAGGCAAGCTGTAGGTATATATTTTATATTTTATAATTTATATTTATTTATAGAATATCTAATTGTAGTTATTGTTGTTATACAAATTTCTTATTTTTCAGTTGCTTGAAAAATGTTAATAAAGAAACGAAACGTTGCAAATTTAACAATAGTTGTTTTATTGACAGTGTCTAATTCCTGTTAACTTTAAACAATATTTTATACCAGCGCCCCAATAAGTGCAAAACATTTAGGGTACTCTTTATGTACCAGCGACCCTCAAAGAGTTAAACGCGTGCGGCGATTAAACTGTTGCCCGCGACAATACAACCTGCAAATTTGGATAACTCCCAGCACAGGAGTAATCAAAAGTTGATCTCTAAACGCTTAATTTTTATTTAACAATTATTCAGCAAAATATCAATTGATACTAAACTATTATTGAAAAGATGAAAAAACGCCTCGTGTTATTTGTACTAAAATTAATTTGGATAATTTTTGTTTTAGATATAAAGTGAATTTCTCGCTCATGCTAAAACAATTAATAAAGTTTTGATATTTTTTTTAAGTTGTCAAGCAAGTTTTAAATTTTTTTACCTATAAGCCATCCGCTAATTATCTCATGACATCAAATTGTTTTGTTCTTTTTTCCTCATAAAACTACGGTGTAAACGTATATTCCCAACAAAATCCAGTGCAAAAATGAGCAAAATGAAACTTATTAGTTGCAAGTGAGCGCTTAGCAGACCAGCGAGCAACTTTCGCCCGACTAAATTTATTAATCATCAAGATAGAAAATCTCTTGGTGCGCGCGAGGTCTTGCTTCAAGTGGCAAACAGTCGCTAGTATTGAGCTATACTTTGCCTCAAAACTAATTTATCCGACTTTGCAAGCAAAACTTATAATTGGTTTTTGTTTCAGTGTGCAACAGGACTTATTACGGTGACGTGGGGAAAACGTACGATCTGCACGTCAACAAACCTTTGGAGACGAGATTACCATTTTTGTGCCATCTCACGTTTACGGCGAACGGTCAAAGCCACGGGGATATCGTTCAGGTAGATTTGAAAGCATTAATTTTAGAGTAAGGATAATTTTTAAGTGCTTGGTAAGCAACGTAAAGCCCTCCGAATCTTCCTTGGTCTGATTGATGAGAGAGAAGCGTTATCCGTATCGCATTTTAACTACAATTGGATAAAAACGAGTAGAATATGGTTTCTGTTAAAAGTTTCATGTTTTTGTGGGTTTAGGTCGTTAGGAAGACGAATGTTACGATAGTTTTTAGGGAGTTTCTCCAACTCTAATTGTAAAGGGAGATCTTAAGGTTTTAATAGGTAAAGTTGACTCCGAAGATGCTTTTAGTCGAGTTATTTCCCTAATAAACTTTTTCAACGCCACCCAAAATCTACGTCGAACTTTCCTTACGTTTTAGTGAATTCTTGAAATTACTTTAAACTTTATTCGAATTCGAGCTTTAAGAGGCTTTTAGTTAAACGTTAAGAAGTTAATCCCACAAACAAATAGACGCTTAATTATTTATTATCATAATTGAGTGCTTCCTTCTTTCGTTTACATTTTCCGGTTCGCCTTTCAAATTTATTAATCGTTTCTCGATTTCTTCAACACACTTTATACAAAAAAAACACTTCCAACTTTAACTTTTAAGGTTTTTAATTATTTTTTATTTGAACTACTTGAAAATATATGTATTTATCTGTAGATTATCTGTAGATAAGTAAATTATAAATAATGCATTATTGAATACGTAATACCTATTGTAAAAAATATAATATCTATCATATACAGGTAACCCACGATTAAATCGGATTTTTACGACATAGTTTTGCTTTTACATTATTTTAGAATAGGAAAACTCAAAAAATATTTTTTTCTAAAATCACGTTCGTTTAACGTTGCTTAAGACTAACATCGAAATAATTTTAGAATTATTTCAACTCACACTACTAGTTAGTTTTCTTTTAAAAAAATATTTCGTTTCTTAGGGTTGGCATTGATGGGGTTGTGGTATTTTTATTACTACCATTCGTAAATTGTATTTTGTTTTTTTGTGACTGGTATTTCTTTTAGTTAATCTGTATCTTTATTTCACAAATTATTCTGTACATTTCAACTAAAGCGCATACAGGGTGTCATACGAATAGGTACTGAAACTTAACCGTGTGTTGCCTAACACCGATCTAAACAATAAAAGTTGGTATGCAATATGTTATAAATCTAAATAATTTCAAAAAAAAATGCATTTTAATTTTTCAATAAATGGCAACACACTATTGTCTCCATATGCTTTTAAAAGAGAGTAAGGTTATTTAGTACGTGCCTCTTGCTAATTGGTCTATTTGTTATACATTAAAATTTGTTAGGTATGTGGGAACCGCAGTTCCTCTAACGGTACTTTCTTGCTGGTAATCCTTTTACGATCCACCCCATGCTGCTTCCGAAAACCTAAGATCCATGTCCACTCACGTTCCAATCTACATAACCAATTTCCAACCTTTCATTTCTTAAATTCCAGTTTGGCGGTAAATGTTTATTTGTAAACACTACCGTTAGGTTAGTAATCCGGTCGTAAACCATTGCGACAGCCATTGTCCTCGAGCGTGGGACCCTTACTCTTCTTTTCAACCCTTTTACTATAAATACCTTTCCTTTTCGTTTACCTCATCTCATTCCTCGTTCCTCGATCGACCAGTTACTACGATTCATCGAGCTGCACACCTTTTCGACAACACTGCCTCCAGCATCAACTTCATTTCCGCCACCGTCAGTGATCCACCTCCGGTGCAACCATCACCAGCGATCAACCTCCGGTACAACCATCACCAGCGATCCACCTCCGGTTCCGCCACCGCTAACGTCATCTCACCTTTAGTTCATCTGTATATATTCCTTCCTCAACTTGTAAATAACCTTTGTAAATATTCAAAATAAAAAGTGGTTACACGCCACAAATTGGTGACCCCGACGTGATCTAAAGGAAGCCCAACGATGACCGCAACTGAAAAACAAATGGATCCGATGGAAGCCATCACCAACCAGCTAGCAACGCTCTTTGCCACGCAGATCGCGGAAGTAGCTACAGCTTTACGAGCTGAAATAGCGACTTCGGCGGCACAACGAAGACATTCGCAACACCATGGATCCCGCTCACACAGTCAGTTCAAAAGGCAGGCACAAAACGTCAAGTGTGTGCTGGTACCACAGACGATTCGGCAAGAAGGCCAAGAAATGCACAACCCCATGTGCAAACTCGGGGAACGGAGTGAGCCAGGCTTCAATGGCAGCAAACGATTCTCGCGTTCAAACACGTCGCCTATTCGTAACCGACAAAGTCACTAAAACACAATTTTTAGTCGACACAGGAGCAGACCTATGCGTCGTACCACGGACGCACGTACAAGGGCGTCGCGTTAAAGTTCCGTATGAACTTTACGCGGCAAACGGCTCCACCATTCCTACGTTCGGGTACGAAACCCTACAGCTAAACCTAGGGCTACGACGTGAATTTACTTGGCGCTTCATCGTTGCCGACGTCTCCAAGCCAATCATCGGTGCAGACTTTTTGGCGAATTTTGGTCTCCTCGTCGACATCAAAATCAACGGCTCATCGACGGCGTCACAACCTTGACTGCACCAGGTCAGGTAGCAGAGTGCAGCACCGAGTGGTTACATATCCGAGCGTTAACGGGGACATCACCGTTCCATACACTTTTACGCCAGTACCCGGAAATTACTCGACCCAGCGGCGAACCAGCAGTGGTCAAGCATTCCACCAAGCACCACATTGTCACCACCCCGGACCTCCGGTAGCACAGAAGCCCTGACGTCTTGCTCCAGAACGTCTGAAGAATGCAAAAGCTGTATTCTCAGATATGATGAAACAAGGCGTCATCCATCCCTCACAAAGTCCATGGTCCTCACCGCTACATATGGTCCCGAAGAAGGACAACGAGTGGAGGCCATGCGGCGACTACCGAGCCCTCAACGCTCGAACTTGCCCCGACCAATATCCTGTAAGGCACATACAAGACTTCTCGCAAGCTTTACACGGACAAAAAATATTTTCAACAATAGACCTCGTGCGAGCCTTTCATCAAATTCCCGTCGCCGAGGAGGACATCCCAAAAACGGCCATAACAACTCCATTCGGCCTTTTTGAATTCAAGTTTATGACGTTTGGGTTACGTAACGCGGCTCAAACGTTCCAGCGGTTCATCGACGAAGTTCTGCAAGGTCTCGAGTTCTGTTACGCGTACATCGACGACATACTCGTGGCCTCATCCTCCCTCGACGAACATCTCGAGCATTTAAAGTTCTCTTCGAACGCCTGAAAGCATACGGCGTCGTCGTCAACTCGACAAAGTGCATTTTTGGCCAACCTGAGGTCAAATTCTTAGGGTACATGGTATCCGGCGAAGGAACACGACCACTGCCCGAGAAAGTCGACGCAATCCGTGCTTTTCCACGCCCTGAAACGGTCAAGAAACTCCGACAGTTTTTGGGTATGGTAAACTTCTTTAGAAGATTCCTGCCTAAAGCTGCCTCGGTACAGGCACCTCTAAATAACCTCCTTCAAGGCAACGCTAAGGGAAAGACACCAGTCTGCTGGACGCCACAAGCGGAGCGCGCGTTCGAAGACACGAGGGGTGTCTGGCGCATGCGACGTTACTGGCACACCCGGAGCCGCACGCACCCTTAGCTATCTTTAGCGACGCTTCGGACTTCGCTGTGGGAGCATCGCTGCAGCAACTCGTGAATAACAATTGGCAACCGCTGGAATTCTTTTCCAAAAAATTAAGCCCGGCAGAATCCAATTACGGAGCTTACGACAGGGAGCTTCTGGCAATTTACCTCGCAATAAAACAGTTCAGACACATGGTAGAGGCGCGAACATTTTGCGTCTATACGGACCACAAACCAATTACTTTCGCTTTCCGTAAGCAGTCGCAACAGTGTTCACCGCGACAAATCCGGCACTTGACTACATAAGCCAGTTCACGACGGACATCCGACACATCGCCGGTGACGAGAACGTAGTCGCCGACGCCCTTTCAAGAATCGAAACGCTAGAACATCCACTCGATTTCGAAGCCCTAGCGACGTCGCAGAAGCAAGACAAAGAGCTCCAGGAGTACCTGAACAACAAAAACTCTGGACTCCAGCTGAAACTTGTTCCCATCCCGGGGAGCAACATATCCCTCTTCTGCGATGTAGCTACACAAACAGCACGCCCGTTCGTAACCAACGAATTCCGCAAGCTAGCATTTAATAGTTTACACCGGCTCTCGCACCCTGGAGCTACAGCAACGGTAAAGCTGGTTACGCAACGCTACGTCTGGCCATCCGTAAAACGGATTGCAGGCAATGGACGCGTAGCTGTTTACCCTGCCAGCGTTCAAAAGTCACGCGACACGTCTCTGCACCGGTGGGCTCTTTTACACCTCCATCGGCGAGATTCGAACACGTCCACGTGGACATCATCATCATGCCATCCGCGGAGGGTTACCGATACTGCCTCACGATGGTAGACCGATACACCCGTTGGCCCGAAGCAATCCCCATCGCCGACCAGGAAGCAGCTACAGTGGCGCGTACTTTTTACCACCACTGGGTAGCACGCTTCGGCACACCGCTCCGCATAACAACCGACCAAGGGCGGCAGTTTGAATCAAACCTTTTCAAACACCTCAACCAGATTCTGGGGTCAACACATCTACGCACAACAGCGTACCATCCATCAGCCAACGGAATGGTCGAAAGGCTACATCGACAGCTGAAAGCAGCTATCATGTGCCACCAGGACAACCGTTGGACGCAAATACTCCCAACCGTTCTACTGGGAATCCGTTCTGCCTGGAAGCAAGACCTACAGTGTACAGCCGCCGAAATGCTGTACGGGCAACCGCTTCGTCTTCCGGGAGAATTCTTAGATTCAAAACACTCGGACAACAACCTACAAGATGCAGCCGACTTCGTCAAGGACCTCCGAAAATTCCAACAGGAGGTGGGACCTACAGCAGGCGCACGACATGGGACGAAGCGCACATTTGTGTTCAAGGACCTCGCGACGACGGAGCAAGTTTTCATCCGCCGCGACTGTCACCGACCACCGCTTCATCAGCCCTACGACGGCCCGTTCAAAGTAATCAGTCGCACGGACAAAACGTTCACCGTACAGGTCAATGGCCGGAACGTGAACGTCTCCGTCGATCGGCTGAAACCAGCATTCATCATGTCAGAGGAACCAACAACAGAACCAGTCATCCGCCAGACCGCAGCATCCACACCGACTCTCGAGTCGACGCCTGGATCAAGGACACAGACAAGATCCGGACGACGCGTCCGGTTCCCAGATCGCCTTCAAGTTGGTCTCCCGTGACTCCATCACTAGCAGGGGGGTACTGTGGGAACCGCAGTTCCTCTAACGGTACTTTCTTGCTGGTAATCCTTTTACGATCCACCCCATGCTGCTTCCGAAAACCTAAGATCCATGTCCACTCACGTTCCAATCTACATAACCAATTTCCAACCTTTCATTTCTTAAATTCCAGTTTGGCGGTAAATGTTTATTTGTAAACACTAACGTTAGGTTAGTAATCCGGTCGTAAACCATTGCGACAGCCATTGTCCTCGAGCGTGGGACCCTTACTCTTCTTTTCAACCCTTTTACTATAAATACCTTTCCTTTTCGTTTACCTCATCTCATTCCTCGTTCCTCGATCGACCAGTTACTACGATTCATCGAGCTGCACACCTTTTCGACAACACTGCCTCCAGCATCAACTTCATTTCCGCCCTTCAGTATCACCTCCGGTGCAACCATCACCAGCGATCAACCTCCGGTACAACCATCACCAGCGATCCACCTCCGGTTCCGCCACCGCTAACGTCATCTCACCTTTAGTTCATCTGTATATATTCCTTCCTCAACTTGTAAATAACCTTTGTAAAATTAAATAAAAATGGTTCCCAATATAAAAAATTTTAGTTCTTAAACTATTTTAAAAAATTTAAATTTTTTTGTTTTATTTTTTTTTTTAATTTTTAAACTCCCGGAACTTGAACCCCTCGTTTTTGAAAAGGGTTTTAAAATTTAAAAAAATTATTTTAAACCCAAAAAAAAAATTTAAATGTTACTTTTAAACACTACCGTTAGGTTAGTAATCCGGTCGTAAACCATTGCGACAGCCATTGTCCTCGAGCGTGGGACCCTTACTCTTCTTTTCAACCCTTTTACTATAAATACCTTTCCTTTTCGTTTACCTCATCTCATTCCTCGTTCCTCGATCGACCAGTTACTACGATTCATCGAGCTGCACACCTTTTCGACAACACTGCCTCCAGCATCAACTTCATTTCCGCCACCGTCAGTGATCCACCTCCGGTGCAACCATCACCAGCGATCAACCTCCGGTACAACCATCACCAGCGATCCACCTCCGGTTCCGCCACCGCTAACGTCATCTCACCTTTAGTTCATCTGTATATATTCCTTCCTCAACTTGTAAATAACCTTTGTAAATATTCAAAATAAAAAGTGGTTACACGCCACAGGTATGATTTGGTATTCTTATCCATTACCATAAATTTTGGAAAAAATTATAACAGTTATTATTTTTGTTATAACTTGGGTTTATTTTAAAAAATTTCTAAAAAGTCTTCATCGATAGATAATTCATTTCGCAAAGGTCAAAGGTCATACGAATGATCCTTGAGAAATGTATGATTCCATTAATATTAATAAAAAAAAATTAAATTAAGTGTGCAATTCAAACTCAAAGATTTTTATTTCTGTTTAATTGTGCTACATTTGCACTATTTGCTCGTAAAATGTACCACTTGTGCTGGATTTAGATATACCTGGTTTTATTGGATTTGTCAATTTTCCTCTCCTTTAAATTAAATTAAATTTTGGTTAGTATATTAAATTGTGTGAGAAAATGCTTTCAATCTCTGCCACCCAGAACTGCAGCCATTTGAATTTGTATATTAGCTCTAATTGCAGACAATAGCATTTCTTTTTACTTCGGACTTCTTGCGTTCAATATTACGTATGTGATCAACATTTACTGTAAGATAGTATTCCTTAACATTTTCCAGTTGACATTTTGTTATGGTATTTTAATCCATTGCAGTTCTGCAGTTCTATTAACGTCATAGTACCATATTCGGTACTTGGTCTTTTACATGTCCACGGTTTCCACTGCATAACTTTGGTGTTCCATCTGTTGTCGTTTCTCCTAAGCTACATGTCTTACAAAGTTCCCCTTGTTTTCAGTTATTCATACCACCACATTTCTTACTTTGGTTTAGGAATATTAGATGTACCAATTTCGTAGTATACCCGAGTCAAAATTTAACGCCTCAATTTTTAACGACAACTGAGGTTCTACTGGTGCTATTGAAGACTTCCAGCGTCTGAGCGCAATATAATTTAAGATCTCAACCAGGCGATTTTGTGACAATTTGCACACTTGAAGTGTTATCGAGGTTCTTATTGAAACGAATAGCTTTTCATTGGCACCTCAAAGGTCTTACTTCTTATAGTGAGTTTGAGGTCTCTGAGATGCTATTGAGGACCAAATTTCAATTGTTGACGCGTCTGTAGCAACTCAAAAGTTTTAATTTACAAATAATAATGAGTATTTGTTTACTTATTGAGATACTATGTAAATTTAAAAAAATTTAGACTCTTGAGAACTTCCCGAGGGGTATTTTATTTAGATTTATCAAAACAGACTCTTGAAGTGCTATTTAGGAGCTTAAATTCGAATAAGTCCTCGATTTTTGGACCTTAAATTTATCAATGGGCACTTTTAGACGCTAATAAGAGCCTAAATGCCATGACTCTGTAAAGAAACAATAGAAAGGTATTATTCATTTAATTATTAAAACAGAAAAGAATTTATTTACAACAAATTAATGATCCTAAAAATAGCAAAAGTCCCATGTTTTTTTTTTCTTTTTATAAATAAAGTAGCAATATTTTTACCTACTTCGCTAAGTATTAATTTTTTGTCGAATAAAATTTCTATTACAAACTAAAGCTTACGTTTAAAAAACCCAAACTCTGATTAAGTTTATTAGGAGTTACGTTAAATATAAGTACCTATACCAGTTTTTATATAAATACCATCTGCCAGCAACAACTGTACCAGGTTTATTAGGCTACTGTCTAACATGATTTTGGTTCTTTGTCATTCCATGGAAAATAATGTCTTAATATTTAAGATAAAGAAACCAAAGTTAGTAATTAAAAAGGAACACTACTTTTTTCAAAGAAAAAATATAAAATTGAACTAAGTTTAATTTTTTTATTACCAAAAAAAAAATTTGCATTTGTTGATTCTGAATATTTCTGTAAAACGAATAAAATATTATATATCTATAACGACTTCAGATATTTTCTAAAATGATGATATCGATTTATTTTCAATTTTTTTATTTTTTGTCTAAAGCGACTGGGCTTATGATATCTGAACAAATTGAACATATAATATTAGAAATACTCAATTTGAACTCAGAGAACGATTAAAATGAACCCGTTTAACTATCTAAATACTTCCTTAATTAAAAATGCTCTAAAGTTCCTGACAAATATACACAAACGAATAAAATAATTTTCGAAAAAGTAAAAAACGTTAATTACGAAACACCTCAGCGGAACAAGAAAATTAGAAAACATTTTAAAAAGACACGTTGTAGCGTTTTAAAATTTATGATGGCACTTAAAAATACAAACTTCTATACTTTGTTTGAATTTAAAACAAAACAAAAAGGAGAAGAGGGCATTTTATCAGATTTCTTAATCCGATCTTAAAGCTTGTTGAAAAGCGAAATAATGGCTTCTTTCTAAATCTGCAAACAGCGATTAAGTGTTTTAGCGATTGTGCGACTGTAATTGTCAACTTGGAATGACGGGACATTTTTTAACTTTAACGCTGAAAAGAGGGGCTATATTTTACCTTGAGTCGCGCCTAAAATTTCTTTTTGCCTTTTTACTTTTTGTCTATAACCTTTTTTTAACTGGTCCCGTAATGTTCTGTATTTGGGTACGTATCGTGCAGTTAGAAAAAATACACCAACATATGTATCTGTAGCATGCATGTTCGGGATTTAAAAAACATAAAAAAAGAAGTTAAAAAAATACGTTAGACCATAAAATGGCAGACCGCTCGCAGATATTATCGAACATTTCCAATTACGGGAGAGCTTTATATAAACTGAAACTAAATTTATCTCATCCCTTAGTGCATGTTTGTTTGACGCTATTTCTATCTGATCAAATATGGTGCGGTTTCATTGCTCTTATGGTTATTTCCCAAATAACTAATTCTAATAACACAAACACGTTGGACTTCCAACGTAGAGATATAGAAGGGACTTCCCCTGTTTGTGTTTCGTTCAAAGCAAATATTGACGTACAATTACGTTTATAGATTGGTAATAGTGTTTCGAATGTGATAAGACTACTACAGTTTACCTGGATTAGTGTTATTAATCGTCCTCCCAGCAAAAATGCAGCGCATCGGTCTTCGATAAATTGAGCGACTTTTTCTTTAATTGGATTCGTAGAATTTGCTCAAAAGAGAAAGAAATCTGCCATTTAATTAAGGAATAGATTTAATTACAGGAAGCGTATTAAACTTTAATAATATGCTTGACCTAACTATGTAAATGATGATTACATTGTACGAATATACAGTCAAATATCACAATGATCCGGACGCTCACAAAATGAATTTTGGACTTCGAAATAATTTTTTTCTTATCCAAAAATAAGCAGAAAAGTGAAAAACAAATAAAAAGCATTAAATAGAAATTTTCCCGATTATTGTTTCGGCTTCGACAAAACTAAAAAAATTTATAAAAAACGCTGAGTCAACCAAATACCAAAGCAAACCTAATATACAATAGTACATTATGACCCCGTTTAACGCAGGGGATATGTTCCAATGAGTTTAAGCGCTAAATGAAACAGTGTTAAACGAGATTACTTTGATATATATCAAAATAAGTTGAATCGACGTAAATTTTGAGCCATTTTAAAGTTTCGAGCAGACCATGTTATTTTAAATCAGCGTTAATCGAGGAAGCGTTTATCAAGGTTTTACTGTACGTAGGTTTTTAAAAAATTACGTGTTTTAGGAAATCGCGTTGTAAAACACTACTGATCGATACAAAAAAAAGATTACATTTTGAAAATTGTTTTAAAAATAGTTTTATTTAATTCTAGACAAGTAAATAACTGTATTTACGAGGTTTGTTTAGAAAATAACCAAACATTTTAAATTACGCGCCACCAAATATATTTATTGATTTGCGGTTGGTAGCACTACTTTACGCATAATCTCCTTTGCAATCACATATTCTGGGATTGATATCTCGTTTAGTTTGCGTGATATTGTTATTTGAGTGCAACTTATTTTTAAGTGTTGGTGACAATTTAAAATGTGCGATTTTCTAAAGTAACAATGCAGCGTAAAATTTTACGTTAAACGGGAGAAAACTTTACAGAAACGTTTAAACTTTTGAAATATGTTTTGCAACGGTTATAAAAATTTTAATATACTTTTTAACAGTTAAAATCTAATAATATAATTATTAATTATTGTTTTGTATCTACGTTAATACGTTGCCATTATTGATTAATCTTTGAATACCTGTCAAAATAATTCTGGTCCAATACTTTTGAACGGTAATGTATATAATACAATACGTAAATGCAGGGCGCGACAATTTCTGGCCCTTTTCATACGCAATTTTGTTAGAGACGGCCTGACTGCGAATGACAAGTTGACAAAATTAATTTCTCCAAAATTGATCACGTTATTATTAATTAATTAAATATTATAATGAAATATTTTATAACTTCAAGTATTTTAAAACTGCCTTTTTTTAACTTTGTTGGAAGTCTTCAATTGCCATAGTGCCCCGCTATTTTCTGCTGCCTCATTAACGTGGAAAACCTAAAATAACTAAAAGATCTAGAAACTGCGGAGATATACTTTTAAGTTGGTATTGAAAAGTCAGACCGAGCGAACAAAATTGTCTCCCAGCTAAAAGAATTAAAATCTAAAGTAATTTGTAAAACTTGGACCTAAACTTGTCTAATTGTAAGATTTTTTGAGAACACACTTTACTGATAAATATTACTCGCAACAAAGTTTGGCCTTTTTGAAATCATAAATATTATACAATTTTTTCAATTCAACACTTATTTAACGCAAATCTCACATTTCTCAAAAATAAGAAGTTCTTTTTATTTTACCTAACAATATAATATTTATCATATTAAAATAATCGAAAGCAAATTAATTTTGATAAGAATAATGAAAGTTTTCGTATATTTATTAATATTCATTTTTAATTAGACACACAAAATTAGTTAGAGCCTACTATTAATAATCTACGAGAAAAAATTAACGATGTATGAATAACTTTGCCGTAAGAAAACCAAACGCAATAAAAAAGCCCTAAATTTACTAATAGGATTACAAAAGTGGGTGAGTTTTTTACGATTGGCTGTGAAACTGATGCAGACAAGAAGAAGCCTTTTTAAATGATAAATTCGTATAAATTTACAAGTTGGATCGAAGCACGAAGGGGGAGAAATAAAATTGATGAGGGATGATTGAGACGACTGGGATCTCAATTGAAAGCGAGGGCAAATACATAAATTGGGGTTGAGCCCTGAAATTCTCAAACTGCTGACCATGGAGATATCTTATGACCACCTTCCTCTTCTTCTTCGGGCTCTTCCTTTTTCTATTATATATACGACTTTCGTGTTAATCGTTAAAAAAGCGGATTTCTGTGCATTTAAACCCTCAATCTATTTCGCTCTGGCGTCTTTCTCTGCCCACATTCGGCTCGGTTTAACATTTCCTTCGCGTGCGAAAAAATCGAAATACATATAAAACAATAAATCGTCTCTTCCACATATAAAATACATAGGTATATAGGAGAAAAAAGGAGAAAACTCGTAACTACCCACATTTCCATTAATCAAAATGAAGTACGAGCGCACGTAGAAAAATTTGCTTAGCTCCGCATGGAGGGTGTTGCAAAAAATGTGCGGGGATCTCGTGACAACGACAGAGACTACTAGATTTAGTCGATCTAACAAACCGTAAAAAATTGCACGTCAAAGGCGGCCATCTTTCTTTCACTTAAACCGGATAAAAGGGAGAAGAACGAGATATATCACGATTGACAAATTCTTCGGGAAAACTCTCCACACACTTTTTGGTCATCTTACGATTTACAAGGTTAAAACTAGTGGTGCTTTTATGCGTTTATTTTAATGGCAATATTTTTGCTAGAAACACATTCACCTTCCCCGAATCTCGTCTAAGGGTTGACGATGCATAACAACGAAGGGCGAAATGTTTGTCGGTCGCTTTATTACCGGATATTGGAGAAATATCGCCGTTTGCTTTTTCTATTTCTTTTTTATTTATGTCTAGTTTCGGCTGTTTATATTTTTCTCACGTTCGTAAATATTTTTGCTGGGCCATAATAATATTTTATGTAAAATCTTTTTACGTTAACTTCACTTTATTTTTAGATAAACGTATGAGCTGTGAGCGAAAGTTGTTCAACGTTATTTTACTTTTAATTCTTTAGGTACTATCGACTTGAACTTTAGGATTATCAATGACTAAATAATAATTTAAAGCAAATGCTTAAAGTAAACAGGTGTCAACTTCTTCATAAGAAAATTTATGTTAATTTTGTTATTACATATATCCGTTCTAACTTAACACTTAGAGCGGAATGTCCGTCTTAAATGCTTATATGGTACACTTTTAAGGTAAACAACTTTAATATAAATCACTGTGCAATAGGATGTCCGTTATTTCTCAAAATAATTATTTTTATCGGAGCGCCCTCTAAATAATATACCAAATAATACCAATAATAGTACCAAAATTCGAACCGGTCGTATAATATAGATCATACGCCGTTTTAATAATTGTACGCGTAAAACTAGACTAGAACGATGCTTTTATGCACTGAGAACCTACCAGGCGAACGCAGGAACCCTACTCACTTATTTATGATTATGACAGTCATTATTTATATTAACAAATTATTTATTATAACAATATACCTATAATCATAAATTTTTCAATGTTTTCCATTACTAAATTATACCTAGAATTATGAAATCTAAAGATTTTGGTTTTTTATTTATTTTTTATAATACCATATAAAACATTACTATAAAGGAAGGTGGCCTAAAGCGGGTAGGTTAAGGTTCATCGATTAATATGAATCACTTCTTCTATAAAAAAATTGTTTTTTTCTTAAATTTACGCAATACAATCATTAAACTTTCATTTTATAAAAAAGTATAATTACATTTCTGCTTTAAATGTACACGAAGAAAAAAATATCGTTATAACAACTATCAAACGTAATCTTAAAGGCACCTATTAATGATATCCTAAAATTTAACAAATTATTTATTATAACTATCCTATAATCATAAATTTTCAATGTTTTCCATTACTAAATTATACCTAGAATTAATCTTTTTGGTTTTTAAAATTATTTGTAATACCAATAAAACTTCTAAAAGGAAAGGGGCCCAAAAGGGGTAGGCTTAAGGCATCGATTAAAGAATACTTCTTCTATATGTTTAAATTTTACGAATAAAATTTATTCCCTTTTTTTATAAAAGTATAATTATATTTCTGCTTTAAATGTAGAAAAAAACTCAAAAATATAAAATTTTCAAAATTACCCGTTTTGACCGATAAGGTGGCCTAAAGCGGGTAGGCTCCCATAAACCAATCGGATTAATCAAAACATTTAAAAATAATTATCTACACTTAACATGTTCTTGCCAGTAACATTGGTATTAAATTATTAAGCATTTTAATGTTATAAACTGCTAATTCAGACCTGTAATTTGTTCCAATCTTAATATCACTTCGGTTTACCATTGTTTTTAATTCTTAATTACTTCAACGCTTTACAATACAATACAATTTTAATTAATCAAAAATACGAAAGTACACCTGAAAATATTTTTATCAGACTTTCTGCAATTAGGCGTGTAGAAGAGCATAATGATAACTTATCAAAAAGGATAAAATCTATAACACCTTTCAAACAAACAATAAATGTAAATTTGTTGGATTTTTAATTTTTTGAATTGAAGAATAGAAGTTTAATATAAACAAATCCAATAAATACGAAATATGTGCACATTCGAGCAAAAGTGGCATATTTCCGAGCGAGGAAAGCAAATAAGCGCAACGCGGAGCGGCTGTACTGGTAGTACTTTGAAGGCTTTTCTCTAGAAGTTGCTTCCGTGGTTTTTTAGTGAACACAAAGATTTTTTTGGTGAAGTGGGATTTTCAAATTTTGCACCAATTGAAATTTCTTCTGGCAGGAAACCTAGTTAACAAACTATGTTTTTTAGAACATCGCAGAGTTTCAATAAGCAATAGCTTGATAAAGTTTCAATAAAGAAACGAAACGTTGCAAGCTTAACAATTGTGTTTTATTGTGTCCAATTCCAGTGAACATTAACATATTATAAGATATTGGACGTGAACATTATGATTAAGCTATCTACTACGTTTTAAATATATGTAAAAACTGATTGCAACTATAGAAATTTGATTTTATAATTATTTAAAAATAGAATTAAACATTATGTATCTATGAGGATCATGCAGTATTTTGGTATCTGTATTTGCTTGAAGCGTCAGTAGAATTTTGCCCACAATAATTTTTGTTTCAATAAAGTGCAATTAATTTTTAATTTCATATACTTTATTATTTCATTTCACACCTATCATTCATCATTCGGTAGGTATACACTTATTTTCTTTTCTTCAACAAATTAGATTACACAATTCATTCATTGGCAATTTTTTCTTTTTAAAAGATCAGAACCCCGTTTCTCTGATCCAACAAGTGGCAAAACGGAGTGCACAAAAATTGAATGCATTGGAGGTGAGGTGCTGCTCTAGAAAAATTTATCTTTGTTTTAAACTTGTGTAGTGCACACCAGTGTCGGCACTGCGAGAACGACAGTGCTCTGTCTCCCTTGCAGCTTGGCTTGCAGATGTCTATGTGCACATGCGCACAACAATCAAACACCTCGCCGCTAGTATTGTGAAGCGCACAGTTCTATACAAATATTTTTGATTTTTTTTATAAATTGCGGGATGCTTATATATAAAGTATACAGTGAGATTTAAAGGAAAAAGAACTCATTATGTGGACATTGGCGTGCTGCTATTCCACATTGCCTATACACCCAACCGCCACTGATAAAATGGCCATATCCAAAGGTGTAAACTGTAGCACTCCTAATAGCTCTGAGTGGTCAAAAAAATTGTGCAATGCTTGTGTAACTCACGACATGATTTATGTATATTAATTTTTTTTGCAATTTTTTTATTCAAGATTTAATTTTTTGTTACGGAATTCTACCTACACTCACGTATAAAAGCTTCAAGAATAAACAGCAATTAAAATAGTCGATAGGCGAATGTTCCGTGGAACGCCGTATCAAGGGATGTTCCGCTTTAAGTGTTAAATTATCAATGAATTTTTTTTTTTATTAAAAATAATAAAAGTACGTGCTTAACATAAAATGCAATTAAAAAGCAACAGAAATTAGGAAGAAAATTGTTGTTTTACTTCAGTGGAAAGTTGTTGGCATTAGAAATTTGAAAAAGCACTTAGTTTTTAAAGAGAAAGCGACGACGTCGGAATTTCTAAGAGTTGAAAATGAGGTACCTGGCGATTGTATTATATTCTAAAATGGGGTTTTGAAAATGATGAATATCTTTGATTAAAGTTTTCGCCAGCTAAAGTGAATAAATTAAAATCTGATAATATAGAAGAGAGCACTTACTGTAGTATTTCATAAAATGGAAATAAGTTCGTTCGTTTATTATTAACTCCCCGTAAATGGAAAAGTTGGATGAGTATTTAAAACAAAATTTTAATATGTGCATTTTAAAAAGTTTTAATTATTTCTGCGAACTGATAAGCCGCCTTCTCCGCTTTTATTATTTAGAATTATTAATTAATTTTCTATCGATTCCTTCAAGTAATTTATTTTAAGGATTTGTTTTATTAACTCTCGTTTATTTTGTGTTATTTACATTAGCTTTATCTTTGTGGGTTTTCTGTAATGACTAAAACTACCTTATGAAAAAAAATCGGATGAGTATTTACAAATTAATTGTTTTTATGATATATTACATAGCCGAGACAAGAGCGAATCACTTGCCTCGGATATACATAAACAAAGAGAGGTAAATTAATGTAAAATAAAAATCAATAATTGCAAAAAATTTAATAACACTATCCGAGGTAAGATTTAATGTTTAATATTTCTAAACTGTTTTATTCCTAAAATGCAAATAGTATAAGATAATGAAACTTTTTCGAACAGAAGGACTAATTGCAGATAACCACAAAAACTTACATTTGATAAATAAAACCGAATTTTATTTGTTATTCGAGTAGTCAATACAATTTTTGTAGCAGGGGTGCCCGCATATGAATTTTACATGATTTTTTATGTTAAATTCAGATTTGATGACCGTTTTTACCCATAACTCAAAGATTGTGTTCTGTACTTAAAAGTTATCGCTAGTTTTTAGAATTTTAACACAATTTTACTGCGCAATAAAGGCCACCATAACTAACGTGGCCATTTTTTTTCCTGTTAAAACGGGACGCTTAGTAATCGAACTTAAAACCGAGTGTGCACATCCGAGCTCAAAGTGGCACATTCCGATGTCGAGAAAATGAAGCCCGCAGTTTCGCGTCTCACGTTGACAAACTATTAGAAGTCCAAAATAGTAGAATGAAGACACTCGAAGCAAAAGAAACAAAAAAATTAAATCAAGAACTGAAGAAATCGGAAAGAGAACTCAAAAAACAAATAAAAAAAGGGAATAATAAATAAAAGAAATTATATTTTTTTTATTACTAAGAACTATTAAAATAATATATATTTAGAATTAATAAGTAGGGGGAAAGTGGCATGAAACAGCCATTATCAATTACGCGGTAGTTTTCATACGAATCGTTTATGTATTATTATTTTAAGATAGCAACACTAGCCAGATATCCCCACAAAATTTGACCGTTCACCGTCAATAAACGGCGCCGATACGACGTATTGAAGATTTTGTCGTCAAAAGTAAGGTTTTGAGTTCAGTTTATTTGTTTTCTAACGCCTATACGTACAAAACTAATAATAATATGATTTCACTATAATTTTATAGATATATTAGGCCTTCTAATAACGTATATATTTTGTAGACTAATCTTTGATTTCATAGTAATTTTCGAGATTTTGTTTCTTGAGAGAATATGTTTTGAAACAGCCGGACTGCAGTGTAATGAAACAGCCACCTTTTAATTCCATAAAATGCAATAATAATTGTAGTAACAGCAATCAAGAGTGGTACCGGGTGTTTTGCAATGATTGATCTCAAACGTCAAATTTTTTGACAGTTTCTTAGATTTATGTAAGTAAATATTTTATCGAGAGTTTGCGTTATTTAAAACGTTTTATAATTATATAAGATCTAAAATTATAGCTTAAGATTATTATTAAATAATATCTTCGTTAATGTGCAGTTTTAATCTTGTAATAAGAACATGGCTTTTTCAAAAATTGGGTTGGCTGTTTCAATACCTATAGGTTATGTAAAAGCCAAATTTTATTTTTTTTATAAATGATTAGAAGTCGAAAAATATCGTTAATTTTGAAAAATGTTTTATGACATTACGTACATAAATGCATGAACAATTACAGATTTAAAAAAAAAATTGATTTATTTATGTCCTTCTATATTATTTATCCCTGTTTTTAAAACTGGCTGTTTCATGCCACTTTCCCCCTACTTAAAAATAGAAACTGACTCCTATATATTATATGCTTGAATAAATAATTATATTAGTATAATATTTATTTATTATTATTTTATTTTGTGTAAGTGTTTTGATTTATTGATTTTAAACTAAACATTTTCAGATTAAAAGGTGACTGGTTTTTTAAAAAATGCCACGTTTATTTTACTGTTCCGGTATTGGATTAACCATATTCCAGTATTGGGACTAGGCTTTTTAGATTTTGCACTCTTTACAAATAAAATTGTCTATATTAAATTTTAGCAAATTTAATTATTTTCTTATAGAGAAATGTTTATTTTATATGAGACAAATAATTTTTTTTATAAATTATTTTAATATTAGTAAAATGATAATAATCAGTCGTACGCCCTTCGTCCTTCCGATATTGAGTCATTTACATTATCTGAAAACTCTTATGAATCAATAAAAAAGGAAAAGAGCGTTTTAATAGACAGAAGTATTTTTATAGTTTTATTATGTTCAATACGTCAAAATATTGATCGAGTAATTAGGTCTCCTAAAAAGAAAAATTAATTTGCAAAAGTATGAGTTATTGTCGTATACCTACTTGTGTCTATAAGAAAAACTTGTTTAATTTATTGCATATTTCTGAATGTACTTAAACCACTTCAATTTGCAACGTTATTATTTTTTAACAATTTCTAAAACAACTCATTGGAACCCATGATAACAGATAAAAGGTTTTGTATAATGATTTTCGTGTCATAGAATAGAGGAAACCGGAGTTGGAAGTCACAATTTCTTTCTTTTGTATTTATAGAGCCCATTGTCTTAATTTATCAATGACTTTTATATATCAATAGATAGTGTATTTATTCTAGTTTAAGAAAAAATAAAGACTTTTTCTACCATTATCTAAAGAGAACATATTATAATTTTTATGAAAAAAAAGTGCGACTTTTAATCCCGTGTCAGGGACGGTTGTCATAGTGTCTGGGGTAGGTAATCACCCGCTAAATAAAAGGTAAAATACCAAACGACAAAACAAATGCCTAACCTATTCTATCTAACGAACTTAGGTTATGATAACAAAAATGACAAATGTATAATTACAGCCAATCGTTTATGTAGTAAAACCCTTAGAAACCAATCAAAAAGGCCGCACATATTCATGGTTACTTTGCACAGGTGACAACTAGCCCCCGTTAACTTAAGCCAACTTTCCTTAAAACAGTTTTGGACAATTAACTCCCAAAATAAATTTAAATCAATGGTCATTTAAGAAACCATATGAATATCATGAAGCATATCTTAAACATCATAAATACACGAAAAAGTATATCACTATGCAAAATTTAAATATAGAGGAACTTAACCGGTTGTGGGCACAGTTAGCTATTTAGGCCATAACTTTTGACCAAACCAATATTTTTTGCAAAATTAGCATATTATCGGGAAGCTAGAAACCTTAGCTAACTACTGGCAAAAAATTTAATTTTAAATCAATTAAAAAAATTTTTTTTTAATTTTTCATAAAGTAGTCATTTTTTATCATGCAATTTTTTTTAACCGGTTGTGGGTACATCAGGAAAATCCCCTCAAAATGGGAAAATATGGAGTAAAACGCCACTATATAGAGAAAAACCACATTTTATTCATATTCAAAGCCTTCAGTTATGAAAATAAAATTTAAAATAGGCTTTCGCAGTGGACTTCACGGGATCATCGTCAAATGGCTCCAATGTACGCATCAAAATTGATTTTTGAAATCGACATGGCTAAAAATGCACTGAAAAATCCGCAAAAATTTTGTAAATATATTATTTACAATTTTCAAGTCATATGAATTGGTATGTCAAAGATGCTCAACAATCGATAATTTGATTTTCAATAGTCGAGTTGTGAAAAGAAGTCTGTTTGAAATCCAAAACCAAAAATGTTTAATTTTTTTTTAATTATTGTGAAAAAGTTATGATATCTTTACTTTTTTGTTGTACATGATAATCTAGGGAGGTCTTTGCCCGTCCCCCTCGAAATATGGCCGCGGCTACACCCCTAGACTCCGCAGGGGGGTTATCTTAACATGAACAACAATATTCGACAAATTGTCAGCGAAATTCAAGGTTTAAATTGCAAAAACTTAAGTGCCCACAACTAGTAAAATGTAGGTGCCCACAACTGGAAAATTCATAGCTGTCGACAAATGACTGGCAAATTTATTTCGCGAAGATTTTGATTGAATGGAAATTGAAATTATAAAATATATTTAATTTCCTGCATATATTTACATTAGATCGACCTTTTGCAATAAGTTACTGTTATTTATCGCACTTTAAACACAATAAACGATTACATCGCAATACGTTTTTAAAGATGAAAACATGGAATAACGCGTAGCTACTACGCATATGCGTCTGTTCGCTTTATATTAGCAATAAAACATAGTGCTGACATTGCGAAAAAATGACGATCGTGAAAACACCTGTATCTGTTCACGATCAAAAGTTATTCGGGGGTGCCCACAACCGGACAATGCCCACAACCGGCTAACTTACCCTACTTATGAGACTCAAAACAGATTCACAAAAAATTACTTTCACTGTACAAAAAAAAACGAACGCATATATTTCTTTTACGGTATTTCAGAACGAACTGAAATGAAGTACCCAAGGAGGTATTATGCTCGGGCTTCATTGACACGGGTAAACAAATTTATTAATTCCTTAGGTTTGCTGTTATGGCTTTTGTGACAACCTACCCGTGACACAACCATACCCGGTCTCTCCTACCATAACGAATTAAGCTAATTAAATTTTTTGCCGTTATTTATACACACACTGTATTTTATAACGTATTTTTTATCACACCAGGATCAAGAGTGCGATTTTGGACCCTATTTTGCGGAGGCGAAAATGCCACATTCTTTCCCAACTAAATTATCAATACGCATGCTTCAACTTTTTTGCGCATAGGTCAAACTTTTTCACGTTACCTAACAACGACTTATTTACAATTTATAAAACATTGGTAAAATAAATATAATTAAACATAAGTGACATTTCTATTTTAACCAATAATTATAAACGTCAAAATATTAAAAATGTGTGCTTTAGATAATTTATCTAGTAATGATGATTTAGAAGTAATATCACGGAATTTCGATGCTGGTGCGATAAAGAATTTATTTCAATGAATTTTCTGACTTAAGAGTATTTTTAAATAAAACTTCATCAAAACAGTAAGTGGCATTACAAAACGCTACAACATTTAATATTTGCTTCACACGCAGACGCTTTAAAATAATTACATTCATTAATTTTAAATCGAAAAGTAATGAAGCAAACAAAAAGAAGGAAGCGTGCGACAAAGCGGATCATTGCGCTTGCCTTACAAGACATTTTATTGGGAAAAGAGAAGAAAAAAATGTGTTTGACACGGAGTTAGTTTTAGGAAACCGCATATATAAATAACGAGGATGCCAAAAACTTGAAAAAAGAGGGAAACCCGTCAGAATGAACAATGACCGCTGTTTTGACACGGAACATTACGTCTTATCTTGTAGCAACCCTTCCAAAACAAGATGGAAACGATTTTTTTCGCCTAACGCGAAAACAATCGAACTAGAAAATCTGCACAAAACTTATTTCGAGGCGAATTTAATTCGGAATCTATTAAAACTGCCATGAAAACCGATATTTAATAATTGTTTCGAGTTCGGTATCCTTAAAGGTACTTTAATGCCCTTGTTCGGGAAAGTTTTAATAGAGATTTGCTTCCGTTTAAGTGAACAGACTTTAATACGGTTACCCAAAGCAACCTCTAATAATCGATTTTAAAGAACATCCTCATAAACACTTCTAAGCTTTTCGAAAAGTCTTGAAAAGGAGCATGGAAGTTGACTTTCTGCAAGTTTTTCTTCGCCTCCAATATTTTAGAAGTAACGATTAACTTAAACCAAAAGTTTTAGCTAAATTAAATTATCCAATATTGCGATTAAATTGTTTTTAAAGTTATACTTCTTTTGGCGCGTTGAGAGTAAAATATTACCAGGCAACGAAAATTGCGCGCGCACAGCTAACGCAAATTCCATTGTTGAAGTTAGCCGTCTAAGATAGTAAATTATTTATTGTGAATCGTGTTTAAAGCCGAGTGCGCACATTCGAGCTCAAAGTGGCACATTCCGATCTCGGGAAAATGAAGCGCGCCGCTCCGCGTCGCGCTTCATTTGCTTCCCTCGCTCGGAAATGTGCCACTTTTCACTCGAATGTGCACATCCTCGTATTTATTCGATTTCACTTAAAATACGTAAGATAAAGTTTTTTTTTAATTTTCCAAATAGTGGGAGTGAGTGAAAAGATGCAAGAGTCTCATAAGTGCAAGCGAGAGAGAACGATTAAAATTGTTTAATAAGTTTTAGCAACATTTTTAACTATTCATTAATTTAATGAACACATACACTTCTTTGATAGTTGATTATTGTGAATGGAGCTTAAAGCCGAGTGTGCACATTGAGCTCAAATGGCACATTCCGATCTCGAAAATGAAGCGCGCCGCTCCGCGTCGCGCTTCATTTGCCTCCCTCGCTCGGAAATGTACCACTTTTCACTCGAATGTGCACATACTGCGCATTAATTCGATTTTTCTACTTTACCCTTCACTCTTTCAAAAAATAAATTTAAATTAGTTTAGTAAATATCGATTTTATGTTCGAAAAACGTATTTACCATAGCAGGAAGTGGAAGGGAGCAAAAAAATACGGCATTCTCGTCAATGTGTGTGAGAAGGAACGATTAAAATTAATTCAGTTACAGCAATGAAATATAACTTCTAACGCGCCTATATAACTACACTCACCGGAACTTGAAGAAGGCGATTGTTATTTAATTAAATTTAAATTCAAAATATCTGAATATTTACAAGCCGCACAACGAAGGCAAGAGTTCTGACAAGCAAATTAAATGTGGAAAAACTCGTGACCGAAAGTTTTTCATTAAAACTTTCCAAGGCTATAGCGAAACTAATACTTCACACATTAATCAAACTTTATTTCTAAGGGTCGAAGTTTTAAATCGATGCAACTTTCTTTCTTATTCCTTATTTTAATAAAACATTTTATATTTTCGTTTGTCTAGCGATTCGCAGGTTTGTCGAAAAAATTTAGTTTTGACATACTTTCAAGAAAGCGTACAGATATATTGACTTTGACTATAACTTTTTATTATAATATTTTTTTGAAAAACTATTAGTTTGCATAAGGTTCGAATAAATGCATGTACAATGAGTAGCGAAACACAATAATTATTTTACTTTCCAAAAAAATTGTTTAATTAAAATTATAAATCAACAGTGGCGCACTCAAAATGTTTTCTTAGTTATCCAATTTTTCATAATTTAATAAAAAATTATGTCATTAAAGAACTGAAGAATAGAAAATTAATATAAGCAAAGCCAATAAATACGAGGCTGTGCACAAGGGTGGTCATTAAATTTTTTTTCCGACGGTCTAAAAAACCTTCCTTTTGATGAGAAAATTTGTGGGATTTTTAAAAAATTTTAACAAAAATAACACGTGCCCAAAACAATCTAAGTTCATTTTTTTTATAAAATCGTATTTTTTGTAAGTATCTCTTAACGTATACGGATTTGAGAAAAAGTTATAGAAACAATTTTATAGGAAAGTCTATTCTCTATAAAAAAGGTTTTTATTATTTTCTCCATCAAATCTATATTTATGGAGATATTCTCAATAATAAATTCATTAACTTCATAGAGTCAACATTTTAAGACCTACAAACGTCATTTTTTCTGAAGTATAACAAATTTTGTAACAACTAGATTTTATTATAGTTTTACGAAATTATATATATTTCAAAAAGAATGACGTTTCACGATCTTAAAATGTTGACTATATGATGTTAATGAATTTTTAATGAGAATATCTCTATAAATATGAATTTCATGAAGCAAATGAAGATCTTTTTTGCAAAGAATTGAATTTTCTACAAAATTGCTCCTATAACCTTTTTTCAAATCCGTATAATTTAAGAAACACTTACAAAAAACTACGATTTTATCAAAAAATGAACTTAGATTGCCTTGAGGCACGTATTATTTTTGTTAAAAAAAAATTATAAAAATTCCCCTGTATTTTTTCATCACAAAGGAAGGTTTTTTTGGGCCGTCTAAAAAAAATTAATTTCTAACGACCACCCTAATGTGCACATTCGAGCAAAAAGTGGCACATTACCGAGCGAGGGAAGCAAATGAAGCGCGACGCGGAGCGGCGCGCTTCATTTTCCCGAGATCGGAATGTGCCACTTTGAGCTCGAATGTGCACACTCGGTTCTAAGCACGATTTACAACAATTGATTTACTTTCTTAGGCGGCTAACTTCATACTGTCGAATTTTTGATAGTTGTGCGCGCGCAACTTCCGTTCCCATCTAAAATTTTACCCTTAACATGCCAAGAGAGGTATAACGTCAAACAATGTTGATATGAAAGCTGAATTCTCTAATTATCTTTTAGAAAACGGTCATATTTTTCTAATAGAATTTAGTGAAAGAGTATATTATGAGTACCCGGTGTTAAACTACCTGGAAAAAGAAATCCAGTACAGCGGTTCGTTAAAGTGAAAAAAGTTTTAGACTTAGTCCGCTCGGCTAAAAATTTTTACTCCTGCTCCGCCTTAACTTTGAGGTGCACATCCCGATAACAAATCATCCAAACTCCAAAAGTGCATCCTTCGTCTTTAATAACGTTTATCCATTTTGTATGACCGAGATAACACGCACTTTAGATGATAAATTGTCTACGTGCAACGAATTTCCATATAAAGAAATGAAAAATGAATAGTTTCGGAGAATCTTAACCAAACTATGGATTGGGGTCGCAGGTTGCAGGTGAAACACCGTTATATTCAGAACCCTACCCAGATAAAAACTTTCCAATTTAAGTTTTCTTCGACTTTTGAATTTTGAATAAGCTTTTATTCGTATTATTGCTTCAAGTTGTTAAAAAACACGTTTTGTGCAACGTTGTATTTTTCCTTGTAAAAGCAGATTAATTTGTTAAATAAACGCACCAATTTTTCGACAAGTAGGTACCTACATGATTTAAAAAAAATTATGGTTTTGCTAAATTGCAAATTAAAAAGAATTGGAATACCACTTGTTAGCATTCATTTCGATTTATCTGAAAAGAAGTTCTTTGATGATTTGAAAATGAGTACGTTTTTTATTAAAGACACTTTTCAACGATCAGTCTCATAAGCAATTAGTTTTTCTTTTGTGGAACATTTTAATGACTACGCGAAAACTTTTGAATGTAAATGCATACCGACATCGCTGTTATGTATTTGTGTTCGGTTTTATTTTTAATTTTAATTACATCTGTTAATTAACGTAGAAACATCAATGTGTTCATTAATTTTTGAAATGTGTATTTTTTAAATTTTGACAAGAATATTAGGTACTAGCTATGTATATTAATAATAATGTAAAAATTAGTTTAAAATTCAACATGTAGTAGGCACAGTGGCGCACCTAGGAGGAGGGCTACCAGATAGCGAAGTTTCTTACAGTTAAATACAAATCAACGACAAAATCAGTTCTTTAATGTCATAATTTTTTATTAAATTATGAAAAATTCGATAACCAAGAAAACATTTTGAAGTTTGGCCGGAAACACGGGTACAATTAATATTGTTTTTCTTATAGACAGATTTACTCCTGCTCCGCCTTAACCCTCCGCCTACTAGGTGACTAAATGTCACATGCCATACTAGGTGGGGTTTGCAATACCCCAAAAATAAAATGAAATAAAATCCACAAAATTGTACTTTATGACAGTTAAATTAATAAGAAATATATTTTAACAACCAATAATGAATAGGTTTAAGTGAAACACATATTTATTTATGCATTAGAATAGACTTTTATTAATAAAAATACAAAAACTTAACTTTTTCTTCAACTTATAAACTATTGAGTTTTTTCTTGAGTACTAAATTGCAATGACACGTGTCAATTATGATACCGAATATTAAGAAAACCTAACAAGAATTTCATTCTTGCCTCCTTTTTGAATACAAATTAGGGTGAGTGTACCAGTCCCAAACCAGTTTTGACTTTGAAATGCTCTGAACTGGTATTATATAATTTTAACGTATAAATGTATCAAATTGTTTATTGTTTACTAACACTGCAATATTGATAAATTATTTGAATCCAAATATATCAGTTTTTTATAGATTTCGTGAACAATACCAAAAACGGGAATGCATCTAAGGTTGACCACTGTGCTCCAATAAATAACCATTTTTGCACCTATAGTTGACCACTGAAAAACTAATTCAGAAAAGGTAGTTAATTGAAAATAAAACACTATTTTGGTAGACAAATTGACTTTCATGTATTGACTTAAAGTTCCTCTTGACTTACAACCAATTTTTAATGGCACAGTGAAACGTAGGTAGTACCTAATTCCAATACAAACATGAAAATTAAAACATTAACTTTAACAAAACTTATTGTCAAACTACGATAGAAAAATAAGAACTTTGCACTTAAATTATCAGTATCACCTGTCACAGGTGAGTAGTAGAACCAAATAGAGCAGTCTAATCATATTGAGGTAAGCAAATTTTATAAAATCTTATCTCGAAACCGTAAAATTAATAGAAAATTCTTAAAAAAAGGTAACAATTGGTTTTACCAACGAAACTAGAAAGCTTTAACATTGCAAAAATTTGGCCATCTCTTCAACTTTGTACGAACCTCTGGTATTTGTAGGAACAGGTGCTTTTATAACTTCAACGATGCTGCCACGGTCATACCATATCATATCCTCTTTTTCAAGCCATTTGAAAGTGGTCCCAGATAATAACACCATAGTACTGACTTTAGCGTTACATTCGTCAAAGTTTTTGATTTGCCCAGAGAAGTATTTACCGTTATACTTGATAATGACATAAGATCTCACTTCTAAGCTATCTTCAAAGCTTGTAGGTTTTCGGGCATACAAATTCAATGGAATATCATCTTCTGAATCGGATTGCACAAAAACTTTTTTCTTAATGCGTTTCTATTAAATGTTTCTTCGTTATGGGGATTCCCTTTTTAGCGTTAGCGTTAATCCACCTAGACAATAATAACTCTTCTTGTGGGGTCAAAATAGTTGATGGTCCCATTTTTCGCTGTACAGGATGTCTCATTTTTATTTTGTTTATCACAGTCAAGTGAGGGATATTATATTTTCTACTTGTTGGCCTTATTTTAGCGCCTTTACTAATTTCGTCGAGGCACTTAAACAAATCTTCCTCTGTATATTTCAAAAATGTCTTTTTGGAGGGCTTCTTCAATATAGAACAACGAGAAACAAAATTAAAACACTAATCTGGTCAACCATAGAAACACTTTTTCTACTACTGTGTACCAATAGTTGACCAATTGGTCAACTAAAAAAACTCAGTACAAAATGTGTACCAGTAATTAACCACCTTTAAAAATACTTGATAATGTCATTAATTATTAAAAATAGCAGCTCATAGCTCTTAAATAAACACTAAATTTTTCAAATAATACAAGTTTATGACAATAATTAATAATTAATAGGTGATATTAAAAGATTGAACTTACCATGTCAACGTGAACTTCTAACTGTGTAGAGAACAAGTGAATGACACAACATTATGACAAAAAATGCAAGGTAGCGATATAATTACGTCACGCTCGTAAAAAATATGCTTGGAAGGTTGCTAATAGTCTAGGCAATGTAATAAAATAGTTGAATTCTTCAATTATGCCCGCAATTTTTTAATTTATTCAATAGAACATACGAGTGGTCAACTACTGGTACCTGGTTTGGCACTGGTACACCCACCCTAATTTCTCGGCAATTTCTTAATGATTCGCAATAATTTAGACTAATCAATTACACAAAAAACTAATTGAATAATTTTAATCGTTCCTTCTCGCTTGCACTGACAAGATTATCGTATCTTCTCGCTCCCTTCCACTCATTGCTATGTTAAATACGTTTTTCAAATATAAAATAGATATTACTAATTTAAATTACAATTTTTGATTTGAAGGAGCGCACGATAAATTATACTAATACAATAAACACGAAGATGTGCGCATTCGCGCGAAAAGTGGCACATTTTCGAGCGAGGGAGGCAAATGAAGCGCGACGCGGAACGGCGCGCTTTATTTTCCCGAGATCGGAATGTGCCACTTTGAGCTCGAATGTGCACACTCGGTTTTAAGCATGATTCACAATATTTTAGGCCAATAAATTAGACGAAAATTAATTGAATAATTTTAATCGTTCTCTCTCACTTGCATTAACAAGATTATCGTATCTTCTCGCTCCCTTCCACTCATTGCTATGGTAAATACATTTTTCGACTATAAAATCGACATTTACTAAATTAAATTAAAATTTTTGATTTGAAGTAGCGCACGGTAAATTATAGTAGTATAATAAACACGAGGATGTGCGCATTCAAGCGAAAAGTGGCACATTTTCTCGAGATCGGAATGTGCCACTTTGAGCTCGAATGTGCACACTCGGTTTTAAGCTCGATTACCAAACGTGCCGTTTTAACAAAAAAAATTGTTCACGTTAGTTGTACCCCACCTAGTACACGGAAGGTTAATAAAGCGCTTCGTTTATTTGCGAAACATTAAATGTAGAAGTAGGTACGCTTTCGGTCGAATAGGTTGAAAGTTTGAAAAGGGATTCCTAGAAATTAATCGTCCTCGAAGATGTAGATAAACAGATTAGTAAAGATTAGGGGTTCATAATTTGTACCCAAGGGTGTCCTTCGACCATTATCCTTGATAAATGGCCGGACAATTATATGACAGTCGAGAGAACGAGGGAATCATCAATCACGAGACTTATTTTCAGGTTGCAAAATTCTTTTCCAACTTCTCTTATGTACCTACTTAACAATCTGAAGAACTGATATCGTTTTAATTGCACTTAGAAATTGCTGTTTTAATAAATCGGTGTCGAGGGAGACATCCACCACGCCAACGTCACATTTTCAAGCGGAACTCTTTTTTGGATTTTTTCCAATTTTTTTTTATAACAATTTTCCTTGGCGTATTTTATTTATGGCAAACAATTAGAGAACATTTTGGATGTTTTATATTTATAGAAGGTTGCTTCTTTTTAGGCGGATCCTTTTTTCGTCAGTTTATTTTAGGAATTCTGTTTGCAATTTGAGGAATTCCGAAGAAGGGGTTAAATTTTTACGAAACGAACCTTTTTTTTACTTTTTTTGTTACCTAAAAAAGAACTCATCATTTCGTCATTTTGTGAAATGACTTAAACGTATTTTATCGATATTAATAATTCTCTGTTAGCTCTTAGCGCGGTCAAATTAGACATAAAAATAGTGGTCAAATAACAAAAATCCGACAAAGCTAAATTTTAGTTGAGACTTTGGGTAAACCATTAGAAATAAAGTGTCAAAAATCCCCATAGATCCCATGTGTGCTAAAAAAGTTATTTGGGGTCAAAGGTCAAAATTTAAGGTTTTTTGAGACAAAAATTATAGATCTTAAAATTACCTACAAAAATGGTCTTTATACTTTTTTTTCTCGGAATCACCATTCATAAGATATCGCGATTCTATACTAAAGAAAAAAAATGTTCAAATCCGTGGACATAAAAACAAAAAGAAAAGAATTTTGCAATTTGTTTTGCGCCTTATTGCTTAAAATTGCGTAATAACGCTGGATCCAAAAATTTTTGACTAAATGATCTGAAAACTAGAATCTTGCAGCTTTAAAAAGCCATTTTTAAATTTTAGATACGACCATTTTTTACTGAAATATAGCCTGTCAAAAATCACCAAAAAATTTAGGAAATTTTCTTGACCCTTTAATTTTTTCCTTTAGTGTAGAATCGGGATATCTCACCAATGGTGATTCTTAGAAAAAAAAGTATAAGGACCATTTTTGTAGATAATTTTGAAATACATAATCTTTGTCTGGGCTACTTTTTTGATAAAACTTACCGTTTTCAAAAAAAATCCAAAAACCTCAAATTTTGACCTTTGCCCCCGAATAACTTTTTTAGCACACATGGGATCGATGGGGACTGTTGACACTGTATTTCTAATGGTGTACCCCAGGTCTCAACCGAAATTTAGCTCTGTCGGCATTTTTGTTATTTGAAATGTTTATTTTGACCGGATTGAACCGGACTGAACCTCCACGATTCTTTCAAGAGGAACTTAATGACGTAGTAATTTTTTATCAACTTCTCAAAAATCAATGCAAATTATGGGTTATATTTAGTTTTAGAAAAAGGTACTCAATTTGAAAGACCCTTTACAACCCTAAAAAATGAATGTTTTGTATTATTGGGATTATTTTTACAACGTTTTTTTCAAGTGATGTTTATTCATCTTTATACAAGTGTCTGTTTTCCAATAATAAATAGAAATTCTGTTTTAGTTAACATTAAAAAGTAGTGATCGAACACAATTCTCGAATATTAGATTATACAAAAAAAAATATAAAGTATAAGAGAAGTTAAATGTATTGTTAAAAATATTATTTTCTGAAGTGGAAGGCTTAAAATAAATGTTTGTTGAGCAAGTGTAATAATGCCTTTGCTACTTATGTAAATTTAAAATACGTTCGGAAGCCGGCAAAGTACACGAGTAGTTTCAGAATTAAATGAAACACAAATTTTGGAGAAATACAATTACCGCCGAACTGTAGCTCTTAATTATTCGTTCAAAACAGAGAAATTCCATTGACAACAAAACTGGAAACAGCCAAATACGTGTATCAACTGCTTAATTGTGTAAAGTTGAATATTAGAGTTGAATTAAAACAAAATCTAACGTTCATTACTGAAAACTATTGTTATGATTTTGAATTACTAATTTGAATTTATGCAACCGCTTGATTTGTTTCTATTTTGAAGAACTTTGCACGCAAAATACTAATTTTGGTTTCGGTCGTTTTTGTTTGTCAATTACGTACCGTGGAAATTTTGATTATATAAAATACGATGAATTCTAACCAGTGATTAAACATAAACCCCAGGGTTTGTCATTTTGCAGAAACTTTTTTTACTAGTAGGCGTTCGGCTTTACGCTTCAGTAAGGTACAATAATAAACCTGTTAAAGTTTCAGCCCTTAATATTGATATTAAGAGATGCTTTATCGCGAATTTCTATTTTACATTTAAATAAAACGGGAAATTTTGTTTTTAACTTTGGAATTTTATACCTCGGTAGTAGTGGGACATTTCAAATACAAGTCCAATATACATTTTTATAGTAAATTGAACGTCTCACAAAAATGTCTCCTAAACGTTTTTCATAAACATAGCCAATCAAATGATATTCCAGCTCAAGGTTCAAAATAAAAGTTATACTTCTTTTGGCGTTTGAGAGTAAAATTTTAGCAGGCAACCGAAGCTACGCGCGCAAGATTAATAAAAAATCAACAGTTGAGGTTAGCCGTCTAAGAAAGTAAATTAATTAATGTGAATGTTATAATTTATGAAAATGCGTTATAATCCAGTATATTGTTAGAAACTTAAGTTTCAATAAAAGAGGATGAACATTTTGGTACCCACTCCAATAGCTATAATTGTAGTATCGTTTAAAAGGTCTTACCAAGAGAAACAATATTTATTAAGGCGTGTGCACCTTTCTCTTACTAATATTTATTAGTATTTTGCATTAACCTTCCGCATACTAGATGAGTAAATGTTACATGCCATACTAGGTACCCGACTAGAAATTTTGTCCTGACACTGACAGGGACCGGATCCGAGTTGCCGGATTCGTAACTGCTCCGGCATGTAACGCAGATGAGACATCCGGAACTTATCCGGCATGCCCTATGTGGAACCTATCCGGCATGCCCTGTGTGGAACCTATTCAGCTTTGCTGCTACCAAACCCTTCCGGCACATTGACATCACTTTAAAATGTTCCTGATTAATTTACTTTTCGATTAATCTTGGATTGAATCTGGTAAAATAACTGAAAGAATATCTAATCTTTTATTTAGGATCTAAAACAATTTTTTTAAATTTTACATTTTTATAAGCTAATTACAATGTTTTTCGATTACATATTTATATCCATTAGTTTTTCTTTATTTATTTTAAGATCTTTCAATTTGATTTGTTTTTTGTCTTCCGCTAAGATCACTTTTCTTGATTTTTCACTATCCGTAGTAAAAGCATACGGTGGTGATTCTAACTCCACAAGCCGAATTTCAGCTTGCTCATATGAACCTATAAAATTTGTTTTAATTAATAACTTCATTAAAAAAAATATTATACTTATATCACATGAAAGGTGTGTATAAATCAATAAAATTTATGAAAATTGATTTAAATAACTTACAAGCTCTCCCTTGAATTTCCACATGGTACTCCGGCCATGAAGGATTCGGACTTTTACAGTTTTTTACCAATACGTGTAATTTTCCACATTTTTTCGCATTCGTAAATGGTCCTGCCATATATTTGCAACACAGGAGGTTTCTTTTTTTGTTCCAAAACAACCATGAAGCTGGAACTATATCTAGATTTTCTTTTGTGGATTTATCGTCAAATAATACCAACCGATACATATCATCCATTCTGAGAAAAATTGGAGAAAATATATTTATAAAAAATAATTAGTGATAATAAAGTTTTTAATATTACCTATAATATTTTTTCATAATTTTGATTACATATAATTACTAACCTGATTTTTTTACACTTATTTCAGTTATTCACTACTGTTTAGAATTCACCCCCGAGTGCTTCAGTTAGAATTTGATGATGTAAAAATAAAAAAAATGGGAACCAAAAATAAAATAAAAACACATTTGCAAGAATACATGTGCACTCATTTAATTCTGCTTTAACACTGCCCTTACAAGGGTGGTTTTCACCCCCGCTGAGCAAAAAACACATGTTGCTGGTAAAACATGTTAGAGATAAAATAGATGTTGGAGGTGGTTACTTACCAAAGTCTGATTAACTAAAAAAAATGCATGACTAGTTTAAGAAAATAAAATATTACAAAAAAAATTAGTAATATTTTCGCTATCCATAAAAAATCCGCTGAGAGGAACGTTTCAGATTGCGGAATGATATACCAAATCTTAAATTGACAGAACATATATTATTTGGGCATTCCTGAACTGTTTCGGATACGTTTCTGATCAGGCAAGCCCTTTACAAGTTTAACATATTCAACATTGGGCTAGCCTGATCTATTCCCAATCCGGTCCGAATCAGATAAGAATACGGCAAGCGGACTCCGGCAAGCCCTGCTCATAACTGATCCGGACCGGATGTAGTGTCAGGTTTAGCTCCGACTTTTTCTAGTCGGGTAGGGTTTACCATACCCCATTAAATAAAATGAAACAAAATCCACAAAATTGTACTTTATGACAGTTTAATGATAAAAAATATGTTTTAATAATTAATAATGATTAGGTTTAAGTAAAACACAATGTATCTTCTCGCTCCCTTCCACTCATTGATATGGTAAATACGTTTTTCTAATATAAAATCGATATTTACTAAATTAAATTAAAATTTTTGATTTGAAGGAGCTTATGGTAAATTATATGAATGTAATAAATACGAGGATGTGCGCATTCGAGCGAAAAGTGGCACATTTCCGAGCGAGGGAGGCAAATGAAGCGCGACGCGGAGCGGCGCGCTTTATTTTCCCGAGATCGGAATGTGCCACTTTGAGCTCGAATGTGCACACTCGGTTTTAAGCTCAATTACCAAGCGTCCCGTTTTAACAAGAAAATATTGGTCACGTTAGTTATACCCCACCTCGTACACGGAAGATTAAATACGTATTTATAATACTTATTGGAATTACTTTTTTCCGACAGCGAATTGGAACAGGCGTCATGATAGACTTTTTCTACATCAAAATATTAATTATGGCTATTGAAGCGGGTACCACGGTCCATAAATTTTTGTCCATTGCCCGTTACGTGCACTGTAAATATTTTAGGTGTGAAAATAGTCGCTAGAAATTTTATACGCTCGGTGAGAATTGATGTTACGAAATTCTCTCAATTCGCGATTAAATTGATAATTAGTCTAAAGGATGGGAAATACGATACAATAGACTGGTTTTATAATATTAATTGATTTAAACACGTCAGTGAGAAATATTATAAACACAATAAGCAATTATGTACTCTGAATATGGCGGACAAGAGTTTTGTGGTGCTCTCAACTGGTAGTAGAGAGAAACACAATCTGTAGTAAAAAGAACCACAATTTATTTTCCGTGTTCAGCTATTAAAACACCGAATTAATTTTCTTTTTAAAGTTAAGAGTATATTATTTTAACCGGCCGAGTAAGCGCTACTATGTACCAGTCGGCCGTGCAGATAAATGACATCACGTTTTCGATAGAAAAATTGAAACTTTAGAAGTCTGCAACTTCGTCGTTTACGAACACATTTTTTTTAATTCACCAGCCATCGGCTTGTTTTAAATAAAAAAAATATTTTAAACGTCAGGAAACCACTCTATTGTGTAAATCGAAAATAGTTCTATTTTCAATTTACACAATGCTAAAGTTGTCTTGCAATCGACGAAAATAAAGCTGTGAAGTTGATTAGTTGTTGGTGGTAAAAAAATGGGCGTTGGTCAATTGCGCGTCGCGGTAAGTTTACCCTCTGTTTACGGTCTTTTGTCTCATTTTTTCAGGTACTTAATGTTTTAATACAAGTAGGATATTTCTTGCACTTTCTTAAATTGTCCTTTGAGGGTGATTGCAGCCCTTTTAGGCTTTTATATTACAAGTGTCACTTTTTCCAAAAAAAATATTTTGATTGAGCGCCGTGATTATAAATATATCCATCATGCATCCGATTACATTTCGGTCTTTATTCATTTTCTCTTTTTATCCAGCAGCGGCTTTTTAAATTATTTTAAAGTCATGAAAGCCACTTTTAGGTAAATACAATAGTCATTTTCATTCCAAAAAGTTGAGTGCCTGAAAAATATATGGAATGAATTTTTGGTAAAATATGGGCATTTATCATTTTCGCGTAATTTATACAGTTCCTTTGTTATTAGAATAAAGATTATTAATGTTTAAAAACGTGAAAACAAAATTTTACGTGTTTAAAGCTTAAAGAGTCAGCTTATTTGTGTAAAAAGCATTTTTCAGAACAGAACACTAAGAACGATTTAATGAAAATAACTGTATAACAATACACTAAAACAATTTTATAATCATAAAAATGCCTAATACTTAGTTGAAACCACGAGATTTTATAACTGCCTGACAGCGAGATGGCATTGAATCAATAAGATTTTCAAAGACTGAACAGGATTGCATTCCATGTCCAATTCGGCAAATTTTTCATCTTTATTCTTAATGTTTTGTTTCGACAACGTCTTGCCAGCTCTTTCCACAAGTGTTCTATCGGGTTGAGGTCGGAGATTGACTGGGCCACTGAAGAATCCTGATTTGTTGCTGCTGCAATGAAGTCTTGACAATCGAGGAGGTGTGCTTAGGATCGTTATCCTGTTGTAGAATCCATCTAGGAGGCATATTTGTATGGGCCCATGGTAAGACGACATTAGTCAGCATATCTTTGTAACTTTGTCCAGTCATTATTCCGTTAATTTTAATGATGGGGCCCATGCCATTACGAGAAGGCTCCATAAACCATAACTGATCCACCTCCATGTTTTACTGTCGGTTTTATGTATTTTGAATTGTATCTTTCTCCAGCAGGACGTCTTATGTATTGTATTCCGTCGCTTCCAAATAGATTGAACTTAGATTCATCTGTGAAAAGTACTTGACTCCACTCGGCTGCTGTCCAATGCAAGTGCCGCTTTGCAAAATCCACGCGATCCTTTCGATTCTTGAGTTTGATGAAAGGTTTTTAGCTGGACGTCTGCCATTCAAACCAGCATCACTCAATCTTCGGAAACTGTCATTCGACTAATATTTAGACCTTCACTTTGATTGAATTCTGCTGCCAGATCCACAGCTGAGAGATCGGATCCGCTTTGGAGCGACGAACAATGCGTGTATCAAGCCGGGAAGAAGTAACACTGGTCTACCAGTTCTTTTATCATTCTCAACAGAATTTCTCTGATCAAACCTTTGAATAATTCTTGAGACAGTACGAGCTGGCATCTTTAGAATCCGTGAAATGGCAGCTGCCTTCATGCCAGAGTTTTTCATATCTATAATTGCTTTCCGAATGGCTGGAGAAGTTTCAACCCTTGGCATTGTTAAAACTCGGTCAATTGTTACTGAACACAAAAAAATAACCCAAATATTCAAGAAAAACCAATAATGTGACGGCGCGGAATATGTAAAAATGACTATTGCAGTAGAAATGGAACATAACCTAAAATACCGTATCTGCGCAACAGTTAACTATTAATAATATTTTCCAACATCAAACTGTACAATATACTGAAATTTGAAGTAAATTGCCATTGCAAAAGTTTTGCGTAAAAAACGGTTTACCACTTTTCGCATGTATATGAAAAAAATATAGAAAACAGTTATAATTTTTTTTTTAAGTAACATTAAAAGGATTTTGCTATTTGTTGTATTAAAAATTCATTCTACAAAAAACACATGGCATAATCTAAAATGTTTGTCATCGATTTTCATCATACGCAATAACGTTCATTTGGACAAAACTTTAGTTTCAATTAGTGAAGCATACCAATATTTAACTATTTAACTACGACAAGACTTTCATAAAAACTCAGCTTGATAATTTGTTTTTAAATACCGTGTTGTAGGGGTACGTTCTACCTTCACATTTTTACAATGATCAACCGAAGCAACTGATCTTTGATTCGCGATTTCAAAACGGTAGGGGGGCAAAATTGGGCGACTTAACCCTATATTAAATACATTACTTTTTGTCTACATTCGCGAAGTAGCATTAATTTACATAAAAATTTGACTAATACTAAATAAAGCAAAATTATTCGTTCCTTCTCAGTTCCGCAAATGAAATTATTCCATCTTTTTGCTCTCTCCCACTAATTGAAATATTAAAAATAATAACCTTCATGAATGACGTATTTTTAAATTGTTCTGTTTCAATTGTATACATGTAACGTTCGTATTTTTTCACTCAGTTCCACATATTGAAAAATTAACCAAAAAAGCGTTTTACGTATTTTCAATTAAAATTTAACAAATACGAACATGTGCGCATTCGAGCAAAAAGTGGCACATTTTCCCGAGATCGGAATGTGCCACTTTGAGCTCGAATGTGCACACTCGGTTTTAAGCACGATTCACAATTATTAATTTACTTAATTAATAAAGTTGTCTTAGGTACAAAGGGACCTAGGTACAACAGGTTTTCCTATATAAATACGGGAATAACCGCGTCTCCCATGACGTTATAACAAGGTATCGTTAAGCGAGGTATTACTGTATAGGCAAATCCAATAAATACAAGGATGTGCACATTCGAGCGAAAAGTGGCACATTTCCGAGCGAGGGAAGCAAATGAAGCGCGACGCGGAGCGGCGCGCTTCATTTTCCCGAGATCGGAATGTGCCACTTTGAGCTCGAATGTGCACACTCGGTTTTAAGCACAATTCACAATTAATTAATTGTTTTTAAACTTTTAAAAGTGCTTTAATTAAAAGTTACAGAACCATATTTCTACCCGGAAGTAAAAGAATACTTTAAATAGTTTTTATTCTTAAAATTTTTAGAACTTCAATAATTTTACAAAAAAACTACATTTATAATAATTAGTCCTAAAACCTTCACTAACATAATTATTTCATTTCAGTTAATTTTCGACGAATTCAAAGTCGGCCGATACGAAGCCCAAGCCTTGGACGGCTGTCCGGACGGTTACATGCAATTAAGCGAACTCGGTCGACCCTTCACCGGCGGTTCTTGGTGCGGATCCTCCTCAGGCCCAGCAGCATACTACAGCGAAACTTCAACAGTAACAGTGACCGTCAAACTCTTCGCCTCGCCTCAACAACCATTCCAATTTCGCTTACGCTTCCGTTTCGTTTCTCGACGCGAAGCCATCGTCCGCTTCGGTTCTCCAGCTTCCCCTCTGGAACGTGGACAAGTGGCACCGGGCACCTACTGCACGAGGCAGTTCGAAGAATGTTACCGAAAGCCGTGCAGGTTGCAGTCCCCCAACTACCCCGGCATGTACCCTCGTAACGTATCTTGTTATTGGAGTTTGCGACAGAAAGTAGTTCCTACTTGTAAACACGCCATGATCGCCGTTCGTCAAGAAGCGGCACACAAGATGCACATGAAGCGCTCCATAAGTGTCTTAGGACTTAATAAAACAGTTCGTGCTCTAAGAGCTTGGCGGGACTGCACGGGGGAGAGAGATCACTTGATCTTCTACGACGGTGGCTCAACGAACGACCCCGTTCTTGCAAAATACTGTGGCGGTGATTGGTTACCCAGAGTCGTCTCGCGAGGTTCCGAAATGTTGGTCGCCTTCCACTCATCGCCCTTCAGCATTCCTCTACATTCACCACCATCACAATCTCCTTTGCGAGGCTTCGAACTCGACGTGGACGTCATTTTTGCAGACTCCGATTCCCTGGATTACTCGCGCGAAGCTCTCGGATGCGATTTCGACGTCAACGCCACCGATCCCGACGGAGACGACATTTGGACGGGTCGCGGAAGAAAAGGACGTCTTATAAGTCCGAGACATTCGTTGCCTCCGAACACAACGTGCACGTATAAATTTAGAGGATACCCAGGAGATTTGATTTGGATTAGTTTCACTTCGTACAGTCAAAGAGCCCTTTTGGTAGGAGAGAGCGCTCATGTTTTATTGGGAAATAGCTCGAGCAGCGGTGGATGCGCTACGAAATTGCGAATATGGGATGGAAATGTCTTACTCGAAGACAAATGCGATGAACCTCCACGTCTTTGCGACCATAGCGCTCTTAGCAACTCTACGAGGTTCACGCGACCGTGTTCGCCTCCAGAGAGTTATCTATCTACGGAAAGGAGTCTCGTGCTGCAACACCACACCGAAGATGGCACCGCCTTGCATCCGGCATCGTTTAAATTGAAATACGAGTTCGTCGATACTCGTTTAGGGGGTGATGCATGGCCCTCGAGGGAACCCCCAGGTCCCTGCCATCGCGTTTTTCGCAAATCGCACGTTGGGGAACTGCTTTCTCCTCGTAACATTTTTTTATACGGTCGCGGAGGTGCGAACGATTTACATTGTGTGTACAGACTGGAAGCTGGACCTGGTGAAAGAGTACGTTTAGTGTTAAATAACGCATCCTTCGGTTTTAATCCGACTTGTACGACATCGACGGATGCGCACAGCGGGCGCCCTGTTTGCGAGTACCTTCAGGGCGGTCGCGTCACCGAGCTCAGCATTTGGGAACTTCCATGGAGAGATATCAGAATGCCTAGAGCTTGCTTATGTGATAACATAACTGTAAATAATAAACCAATGGTGTTCCTATCTTCTTCTAGAACCTTAGAGCTCCATTACACTGCCAAAGAGATGAACATCACAGAAGACTTTACCGATTTATATTTTCACGCCACCTTCGAATTGGTGCGAATGCCTGAGTGTCCGCGTAAACAAAGAATGCGAGGCTACGGTGGAGACGTCCATTTCGCTAGTCCTCCAGTGGAACGCTCCGAACTGTTGTGTTCCGGTCTGCCGTGGCTGATCGAAGCACGAAACAACAGAAGCCTTTTCCTCCTTTCGTGGGGCGCCTTTTTACCTTTAAGGCCACGTCTCGAAGAACCAACACGTTGTCCGACAATTAACAGAGTTCTAATTTATTCTGGAAGACCTCCAAGGTTAGTGCGCGCTCTGTGCCCCGCTGAACCCGGTGCTCGACCGCTGGCGGTCCACGTCTTTAGCGAAGAATGGTGGGGCGAAGGTATTCATCAAAGTCAAATACGTTCCCCTAATTTTCTTGTGGAATGGGTCGGAGGTGAACCGGGACTGGCGGCCTTCAGTTGGTTGGAAATCTCACGTTCCAAAGCGTCTTTGCTTCAGCAACTCCAAGTTCCAGTGAACACAAGCGAAAATGATACGGAATTAGAGTGTTCTCATCGTTGCCCCGAGCTGGACGCTTGTATAAATCCATCTTTGTGGTGCGACGGCAAGGATCACTGTCCTTCAGGTTGGGATGAGTCTGAGACGCAATGTGGTTCGGCGTCCAGGTTACTGACTTCGCTTCCAGGTGCAACGATTGCGGCAGCAGGCGCCGTGGCGGCATCTTTACTTCTTCTTCTGTGTTTGACGGCGCACAGAATAAGGGCAAGGCGTAGAAGAAAAGTGGCAAAGAAGAAGTTGCTAACGGGACCGAGACTGCTGGATCCGAGTCTTAATTCTTGACATAAAGCACCCCCCGTAGAATATATTCACGTTGATCGGGAAACGACTGTATGAGATCAGGTTTTTCCCGGCTCGTCCGTCCCCTTGCTCACTTCTTATCTATTGGTGCCTTTCTGTGATATGCGGGTTTCTGACGCTTAAGACGTGCTCGGAAGTTTTATGGAAGTGGTAACACGTTGCAAGTAAGTCTCGCTTTAAATTCTCTCTTTAACACCGAAGACAATCGCGTCTTTAATTGTCTGTTTTAAAAAAATCTAATTTATTTAACCTTTGTGTGCCAATAATGGCGTAAAAGTCTGTAAAAAACTAACTGCTTATCTACTTCTGTAACATTCCATGCCGAGCCATCCACCGGAAGACCAAAAAGTAAAAAAGATTTGTCAACAGATTTTATTAAATCCTCTAGAATTATTCGATTTATTTGAAGTTGGTTGCTTGGAAACCACTAATAAACATTTTCCCATTTCTAACCAACTATTTCTTTGAGGACTACCAACAGTTTTTTACCTTTTGATCGGCCGCTGTATATGTTCATTAATAAAGAAAATTTATCGTGGGCCACAAGTGGCTCGCACGGCACGGAATGTGGTAATAACCGTAAAAACTGCAATAATTAATTAATTAGTCGACTTCCGTATTTCTTAAACGTTTTTAATAAAATGTAAACAATATACAAAAAAAAAGACTGAATGGTTAAAAAATAAAAGTCAAAAAAATGTAGAAGAAGGAAGGCTCGATAAGTTTGCGGAGGTGACACGATTTGAATATTTATAATGGTCGGTGGACCTTAGCAAGTTTTACTCGTTTATCCAAAAGATGTGATAAGACTAACTAAAATTATGTTTTATAATTCGACGATAAATTATTCGACTAATCCGACACTCGAAATTATTACCGACTTTATACTTCGATAATTCCTTTGCTAAATATTTGTAAAAACGTTTAAATTTTAAGCGGGAATTATGCTTCGGACCCTTTTTCTTATTAATTTCATTTGGCGACAAACAAAAAACATGGACGGCTTTTAATTAGGGACCTTTCGAATTTCGTCTAAAGATAGGCTTTAGAATTCCTGTATGCTTAGAAACGTTTCAATATTCTTGAAGGGCATATAAAAAGAAAGCGAGAATTTTAGAAATAAAGGAGATGAACTCGAATTTCCTCAAACTTGTAGAATTTGTTAGAAAAAAAAGTGCGTGAAAAAAGTAAAAATTGAAAAGTGTCGTTTATTATGCATTATGCAGAAAAAATATAACAGAAAAAATTACTCAAAATTCTGTAATATTTCATCCCTTGTTATGCTTACACGCGTTTCTTTGACATTAATATATACGTGTTGTTAACAACTGACAGAAAACGAATTTTATGAAAAAAAATTGCAAATATCAAAACGTGTACAAATACGCTTTCGTGTGTTCGAAATAACGCCCAACAATTAATTTTTTTTCTTAAAATTATTTTTGCCAGAAATACATCTTACTTTATATTAATTCTCCTTGAAACATTTCAAAAATAGAAAACCATTATTAAAAATTGTAGATTTTTTCTTTTCCTAACGTAACATTAGTTTGATATTGAATTTTTCATACAAAATAAGAGTTAAAAGAATTAAAAAAGAGTCATAATAGAAGTAAGTGCCTTTTTACAATTCTTTCAGAACTTATTTTAAAGCTTTTACAGTGATTTATTTTCCTTGAAAGAAGTGATAAATACGTAAAATTTAAGTTAATCCAGAAGTTTTCAAACTGGCATAAGAGAAAACTTCCCGAAATTTGAAAATATTCAACAAGATTAAGAATAATTTGGAATATATTTTTTTTCAAGATATGAAATTGTAAGTGATCTTTGCATTTAAATTAATGTACCATTTTTTGTAAATTTATGTTAAATTGGCAGTCCTGTGTTATTTGTTTACATATGTTTTCGGTGATTTTATTTTAATCAGTTAGTCAACGCATGTGTCATTATTTTTAAACAATGCCTTAGAAAATTATACAAAATCAAGAGCTCCGAAATTACCCATAATATGCCTTGTAAATGAAAACGTTTTAGTACAACTGGTTTCAACAATATTTTCTTATTTTAAAACCGGTTTTAATTATACCGAGTTTTCCATTTAAGATTAATTGGTTCTTAACATCATTAGCAACTAAAATAATCAAATATTTCAATTAAAAGTTATTTTAAGTGAAATTTCTCATTTACAAAATTAATTCTATTTATACAGGGTGTGGCATTTCTAGTAGATCAAAACCTAACATTTATAAATAAAATAATTTATGTATAAAGGTTTGCTTTTGTAACATTTTAAATAAGTTTAAACGGAATTTTTTTAATACTTGCGATGAAAGAAAACTATCCACTTCTTTATCTTATATAACATTGTTTTAATTCAAAAATATACCTACAGTCGGATTCGCAAAAGTATGGTTGCACGTCATCAATAGTATTCGTTTTCAAATAACTACACCACGTTTAGTCCGGTCAAAATAGACATTTTAAATAACAAAAATTCCGAAAGAGCTAAATTTTGGTTGAGACCTTGAGTACACCATTAGAAATAAAGTGTCAAAAGTCCCCATCGATCCCATGTGTGCTAAAAAAAGTATTTGGGGTCAAAGATGAAATATTGAAGTTTTTTGGATTTGTTTTGAAAACGGTAAGTTTTATCAAAAAAGTACTTCAGACAAAAATTATAGATCTTAAAATTATTAACAAAAATAATTCTTATACTTTTTTTTCTAAAAATCACGATTCCTTAGATATCGCGATTCTACACTAAAGGAAAAAATTAAAGATCAAGAAATTTTTTTAAATCTTTTAGTGATTTTTGACAGATTGTATTTCAGTGAAAAATCATCGTATCTAAAATTTAAAAAAGGGTTTTTAAAGCTCCAAGATTCTAGTTTCCAGATCTTTTAATCAAAAATTTTTAGGAGCCACCGTTATCACGCAATATTAAGCAATACAACCTGTCAAAAATCACCAAAAGATTTAGGAAATTTTCTTGGTTCTTTAATTTTTTCTTTTATTGTAGAATCGCGATATCTCACGAATGGTGATTCTTAGAAAAAAAAGTATAAGGACCATTTCTGTAGATAACTTTAAAATCTATTATTATTGTCTGAGCCACTTTTTTGATAACATTTACAGTGTTTGAAAAAAATCCAAAAAACATCAAATTTTGACCTTTGATCACGAATAACTTTTTTAGCACACATTGGATCGATGGGGACTTTTGACACTTTATTTCTAATAGTGTACCCAAAGTTTCAACTAAAATTTAGCTCTGTCGGAATTTTTGTTATTTGGCCACTATTTTTATGTCTAATTTGACCGGACTAGTTAGGCAACACGTCCCTCGTTCATTCCACGTCCGATTTGTTTCGTTCTCTCTCTACACTTAGTACTCATATAAGTGTAAAACTTACAAAGTTATATCCGCCTAATAGGTACTGTAAAACCGATCAATTGCAGACTTTGAGAAAGTAAAAATACATTTGTGTGTACTATTTCTGAAATTTCCATTAGTTTTCAAATTATAGAATCGTGGCATTGCCAATAAAAACACTCGATACACTTCGATATTTTTTTAAATTTTACTGACATTTTTAAAAATCGCTAGATATAAAACTGTTCTATATTTTAAAAACAAAGTACATAGTCTAAAAGTTATACAAAACATGTTGCAATATTTATAGCTGAATTAATTTTTAATTATGAATTAATTGTATTTTAAATACAGTTTTATTACGCTTACATACCTACGCCACATCATAAGTAAAAGTTTTGTTTTGGTATTTTACAACTAGTTTTTAAGATCCGTGTAATTATTTTGTGTAGTTTGCTACAACAACCATTTTGAATGCCTTTTTATGAATATTTTTCATTTAACATGTAATATTATTTTTTTATAAAAAGCGCCTTTGAATGATATAGGTACCTAAGTAGGCACATGTATTTATCAATACGTGATATATAGAATGGTTGCTTTCATTTCTAATCAAACGTAATAATGTACAGAACTACATCGAAATCGTGTTAAGATTTGATAACAGACCTTCTAAGCGCTGACCCAAATAAATTTCTAGATTACTAACTTCCTATATAGAAATTTAAGTTTTAATCAAAACAAATCAAACATGAGAATAGCAACAGTTAGGATTTATAAAAACGACTTTTTCAATTACCGATAATTCCTCAAAATTACTACTTAAAACTAGTTTACTGCAAAGTATTTTCTATATAACAAAATGTAATATTACAATATTCAAATATGTAATTATGTATTCTTGAATTTACACTTCTTAATTTAAGTTGCATTTTTCAAATTTTTACATTTTTTTTTTTAGTTTTTCGTATTTTTAAACTGATTATTAACTTTTCTGTGTATCAAATTGAACTAAATTAGATTAAATTAGGGCGTAGAACATAGTCTTTTATGCATTTTTATCAGTAATCTGCAATCATTATCCAAAACGGTCGGTTAATAACCTATGTAATATAGAAATTCAGTACCTACACTTTACTTCAAATGCCGTAAGTACTCTCAGAACGCGGTTTTTATATAACACAGTGCCGAAATAACAACGTCCTTCCTATAACACAATAAGTTTCCGAATAGCCCGACAAAAATAATTCCGTAAGGTGCAGCTAATAATCGAACAGTTTTAGCACACATTGTATATCTAAAGTAGTTTTTTAGAAAAAAAATCAAAAAATGTGTTCTTCTAGAGTGGGCCCCGTTTTGTTATATTCGTAATTTCGAATTCCTACTAACATTTCTTTGCTTTGACCAAATACCTTAAAGCATACCAAGCTACGGATCCCATTAAGGAAATGGTCCTATCCTAGAATGGCAGTTATCGCTTTACAGGCTTACAAGACAAACCACATTTATCTTGCGGTACTTTCTACCATGGATCCGGGGACCTTCCACAGGGTAATTTGTTGAGTTACGTATATCGAACTCTGTTTGAAACCCCGAGAGTTAGGCTTAGAAGAACACCTACATGTTACGCTCAAAAACGGTCTTATAAAGTGATGTTGGGTAGCGCAACGCTTGCAACTAATCAAGAAACAAACAGTTTTCTTGATGAATTTAAAAACAGTAGATGGGCTAAAGTTGTCTTTACAACCTCAACCGTATATTTGTCAGAAATCTGTAGAATTAAAAATTTAACATTCCACACAATTATGTAGATTAATTCATTCAAAGATATCAAGCTAGTTGACCCATAAATTATTTTAGTCAGATTTTTTTTATATTTTACTGGGTTACAGTTAGGAACAATTCTTACAGAATAAGCCCAATTAAATTAAATTTGACCATCACTCAGCTGAGAAAAATAATATCAAAGTTTGGGATTTAAACATGTATCGCATTGGAAAACTAGTCGTCAGATTTTTTTAAGACTGAAGAATGTTGTGAAGTAACAATTAATGAAAACCTCAGAAAAAAAGTAGAATGATTTACTTTGAAGTTCGGCAAATATTATTCAATTAATAATTCAATTTGTGGGATGTTGCTTTCCCAACATGACCTTCGCCGATATTGTGTGGCAGCATAGCGCAGCTGTAGTACGAGTCGGAATAAAATACGGTCCGGTTTCAAGGCGCACACAAATCATGAGCCAGTGGCGCAGTCATTGGGGAGGGCCACTGTGTCAAAGTCTTCCCAGAACACACTATAACTAAATACTTTTGCCAAAGGTAAAACTTTTCATCCATAATTTCATTTGTATTATCATTAATATTTCTATTAGTGTTAGTTTTAATATTTTAATAACTACTCATTCATTTTGTGTTATATTATCGTTCGTAACGCCAGTGGGACCATTATTAGCTATCTAATCAATTCGATTATTTTTTAAATACCGATGATAGACAAGTTCGCTATTTCTTCTACCACAAATGCAACTGTCATTAAATCTATTATAAGTTTTAACTACATAACGAATGTAGAAATTTTTCTTTTTATTTCCTACGCGTTCTTTACTTCAAATTCACACTTTTGCAAATTGAATTCGCTTTTTTACAAATCAAATTCATCGTTGCGCAAATAAACTTTCTCCTTTTGTAAATCAGTTTTATCCTTTTATAAATAAGTATTTTTTTTTAATATCTTACGTTCTTTTTAATTTTTTTTTTAATCATTCAAATATAACATAATTATTAAAAAATTTAATCGTTGTTCTATTGTAAAACTTTTTTGACTTGCAAGTTGTGAATTTCTTTAACCAATTTTGAATGAGCTCAGAGCTTGCTAAAATAGTTTTTGAAAGTTGGTTTTTAGCCAGAAGAGTTCGCTTATTTTTAAAGAGGTATTGTTTACTGCTCTTAATTAAAGATGTTTTTACCAAATTTTATGATTACTATTGCTGGTGATAACCTACAAATATGGTCTCTCTAACCTCAGCTCAACAAAGTTCCAATCAAAAGAGAAGATTAATATAAGGAAATCCAAAAAAATCAGTAAAAAGTAACATATTTCCAAGCAAGGGAAGCAAAAAAAGCGAAACACGACTCACAATAATTAGTTACTTTTTATCAAAGTTTTGATTAAAAATTTTAAAAAACCGTATTTTTACTCTCAGAGCTCCAACCCCATTTAAATAAGTACATATTAATTCGTTCCTAAAAAATCGGAAGATACATTGTGGAATTTATTGAAAAGTAAACGTAGCCCAGTCTCAACCATCAATTAATCAAAATTTTGTGTGCACCACTAGCTCGGGGCTACCAGCAACACTTCGATTCAGATTTTATGTGAACCCCAAACACCCTAGCACCGGCACTAGTCAAATGTATTGGAACCTTGTAAATATTATAATTCCTTTCTTTAATTTGTATTAACCATTATCGTTTTATTTTCGAAAACATTATACAGCTCTTTTACCCTAACCTATTCGATATTCATTTTATTTATGCATTTGAATCTATATTAGATTAGGGACCGTTGATGTACAATAGAACGAAAAAGTTATTTCGATTTTTAGAAAATTGTCCCAGGACTGGGTTTAATGAAATGGGGTCTGGGGTTCATTGGAACATAGTCAATAAAACGCGTAACATCACAAAATATATTAAAATAAGCATTAACTAATAGAATACTTCTTTAACAATCTTGTGGGAAAAGTATATTTATTATATGTCGCTTTGCTTTGCTTACTAAGCAGGGACTTGGCAACCCAAGCTTTATATCTAAAATTAACACTATTGCCATGTCAGATATTAGAGAAAAGAGCAATTCTCTCACATATTAGCTTCACTATGCAGACCTCTGTCATTTTTTCTCAAACGATTTCTAATCAATACGACTTTAAAATCTACAACAAAAAACAAATAATGAAAATGGGCTTTTATGTAATGGTGTTCCATTGTGCCCCGTTCCAAGGTACCCTATAGTATTTCAAAAGTTTCAAACACGAATTTGAAAATTTGGTAATGATTTCCATTTTATATTCAACTAAATAGTCAATATGATTAAAATTTATGTAAAAAAATTATCACATACGTACTATTAATACCTTTTCAGTAAAAACAATAGTTCTTGAGTAAGAAATTTACCTTTTTGCTAATAAAAATTTTTTTTCTCAGAACTTCGTTGTTGCAAAGCGAGTTAATTTCACTGCATTCCCATGTATAAAATTAGGCGCTGTAATCGGTCGAAACGAAAGCGCGCGAATTCATTTGAAATTTGAATATTAATCGCCGTGGTTCCATTGTACCCCGCATCTCATTATCCTCCCGCTGTCCCTACCTATTTGTATATTTTTTCAAAACTTACTACATAGGAACAATAAATACTTTAAAAATCAATATGTAAGAACATTGCTTAGTTTAATCATAATTTTAACGTCCAATATCTATTAATATTAATGAATTGGACCCTGTCCAATTTCTGTTAACTTTAATTAATATTGCTTAGTTTGTTAATAAACTTCCAACATTAAAAAAACTATAACAACGTTTGATAACACTGGCACACAAAAAAAAAGTGGTCAGTACTTTTGACCAGACCTACCTAGGGTTATGTATTTCGATGCCCTGAATCCGAATTTGAGGTCGGTTTACCCAATATACCTCTAAAATTTGAAGTAAATTGCAAAAAACTGCCATTTTTAGCCAATTTAAACAGTTTTTTGCAATTTACTCAGAATTTTAGAGGTATATTGGGTAAAGCGACCTTAATTTCGAATTCAGGGCATCAAAATACATAACCCTAGGTGGGCCTGGTCAAAAATACTGACCACTTTTTTTTGTGTGCTTGTGATATTTTTCTACTACTTTTGACTATTTTTTATGATTTTGGATAAATATATGAATGATCGAGATTCAGAGATTCTGAATTTGGATTTCTCTCATCAAAATATACATATAAGGAAGATTTGATCTAGTTTAATCAAATTTTCTTCATTTTTATAACTGCAATTTTTAGTGGTTTTTTGCAATTTACTCAAAATTTTAGAGGTATATTGAGTAAACCGACCTCAAATTCGGATTCAGGGCATCGAAATACATAACCCTAGATGGGTCGGGTCAAAAGTACTGACCACTTTTTTCTTTTTGTGTGCCAGTGTAATTGAACAACCTCTTTTCATGTGAAAACAAGAACGAAAAGTACCAAACTATTTTCAAGAATGGTCGTAACAAAACTGACGAGTTTAAAAAGAAAAACGTATGTAGCAAACGTGTCTTTTGAAAGTCGGGAGTAAATAGAAAACAATATAAGCGCTGACGTAGCGACGCGTCGCGTCGTATCGCGTCCTGTATTTAGTAGAATGGGGTTAGTTTATTATCAAACGTGTCGCAGCATCCTGAACATACACACCAAAAGTGTACAATGCTTCTAAAACAAAACTATCCGAGCGTTAAGCAAGCAGCAGGTAAAACAAGAGGCGATAACTACCCCCGACTCCGAATTCAACCCCCAACAGCAACTCCAACTTCTAAAACACGTACTGCATTTATATTCTCAACTCTGCACTGTCTCCTACAATGTTTTCTGGATGCAATCTCTAAATGCAAACTAAAATCATTTTCGTGGAAATGGGAAAAGTTTTTGTCGCTCTTTTCGCGAAACGAATCTTTTGTGAAAGTTGACTAATAATTTGATTTTATCTTTAAATGTTGCACATTTTTTAGCTGTTTTTTTATTTACTTTTAATAATGCTTCTGAAGATTTTTGATTTAAAAAATGAAAATACCTTGTCTTACTATTTTTGAAATATTTTAATTGGAAATTTGTACTTATAAGATTACAAAACGACAAGTATTAAACTGTATAATAAAAAAAAGCGGTGCCTTTACTTATGTAAGCGCGTTAGAAGTTATACTTCTTTGGCGTCAATAAAATTAATAGAAGCATTTGTATCTTGATTTCCAAATTATATGTTACCGTGCTTTTCTTGAAAAATTTAATCTTAAAGCCTCACCACTGTACAGTTATTTTTCAATTTACAGGTGGAAAACCGTGTAAATCGAATACAAAGTACAATATGTATAAATTGGTCAGTTATTTTTGGAAATTAATAATTTTTTTTACATAAAATAGTTGTAATTTTTTTTAGCATATCCGTTTATGAAAAAAAAATACTACGTCTCTGTGGTATAAAGGTATGTACAGTGAGACCTCGGTTAACGCTGATTGGATATAGCGCGGTCTGCTTGAAGTCTCGAATCAGCTCACAATTTTCGTTTGGCGCTTAAACTCAATGGAACGTATCCCTTGCGTTAAACGGGGTCTTACTGTATATCCAAGTCATGGGAATATATATGCATTATCTAACTTTATTCTTATTCTTCTTACTACATGTATTAGGCTCATTGCCTGTTACGACCCTTATTCTTGATCTTGCCATCTTTTAGGTGGTCTCCGTACTGATCGTCTTCTTTGTGCGCTGTATATCCATATCTTCTTGGGTATACTATGTTCGTCCATTCTCTCGTTGTGTTCTTTCCAATTACGTCGATGATCTTTTACTATTTCATTAACGCTGCGCACTCTTAATTCTCTTCTTATACCCGTGTTCATTTTCCTATTCATTCGTGTGTAGCCTAATGCTCTTCTCAAAAACCGCATTTCTGATGTCTGTATTCTTTGTTCATTTGCTTTTGTGATTGTTCAGTTTTCGCTTCCATATATTTCGCAAGGGATTGCCATTATTTTGTAAAAAAATATATAATGCCATTTACTTTTCTTTTACATTGAAATAAATGACATTACATATATATTTTTCAAATTACAGTTTTCTGAAAAACTTATCTTCATTTTAAAATGGGGTTTAGATTTATTATAGATGGATTAGTTTTTGTGTGTATAAAAATTGAAATAATTTATTTTTTCGCTATACTATCAATGTCCTCCAATGAATTGTCTTAAAAAATAGCTCCAAATAAATATCTAGTAAGATAAACGCCTCTATTATTGACACTATAAGAAAGACGGGTAACATTCGTTTTTTTTATTATATTTCAAATTAATAAAATCTTTTTTTTGCGTATTAAACTTTTATCAGTGTTTCTACTTGTATAATTCAAATATTATCAAATTTAATATTAACTTGAAACCTATTGGTTTTTTGACCTGTCATTTCACCAATAGGTCAAATGGGTGTATTATTGACAGGGCAAAAAACTTGCAGAGCCGATTATTGACATACCATTAATCCCATTATTGACAGGTCTGATGCGCATGCGCACTAGTGTACTTAAAATAAATTCAAAATTAAGCCGCAGTTAAGGATGTACGAGCACGAAAGTCATTCTGCTCAAAATGCTTGATTTTTTTTATATGTAGTTTAAATATGTCTAAACAAATTCTCAAAATTTGAAGAGGATTAACCGACTATTTAAAGAAATAATTGATTTCAAAAGTAAGCATATTTAACATTAGTCTTATGGTAAAGTGACGGATAGACGACATGTTTTCATAATTTTTACCCAAATTCGTCCCAGAATATGAAAATAAAACTATCTAATTAAAAGTTAAGACATTCATAAAGATATTAAAAAAATAAAAAACCGTACTAAACCGTCTAAATTAAGAGATATTTACGAAAATTAGCTTACTTTTGTTAGCTCTTAAACTAAATGGCAACACTACAGACCATTAAAGCAAAGTAATTGTCAAAAATACTAACCTAATTTTAGGAATTCTGGTAAATTTTCATCCCGATAGATAGTTTTCTATTTCATTTCACCTTCCATAATTTTATATTCGCACGTGTTACGCTCAACGTTTATTTTGAATTTACTGATAACATTGCCTTAATAAGCATAATAATCACAGTGTTGCCATACGCAATGCTGCGGCCACACCCTCTTTACCGCGCGCCCGGATCGGTCTATCCCCACTCAGTACTCTGCTCGTACATCATTAAATAATTATCAATTTTATTTCAATTAACAATGGAAAATTTTAGGCATTGTCTGAAAAAATTAAACATTTTAATGAATTGAACTGGTTGTTCACTATCTTTATGTATTTCTAGTATTAACGTCAGTCAGTAATTTATCAATTTGATTAAAAATGGAATAAAATAACAAATATTTTGTAATAAAATATTCAAAATTGTGATTATTAATAAAAATAATGGAATAAATAATTAAATTAAACAGAGTGTCAATGGTGGGGGCTCTGTCAATAATGGCGACTTTTACCTTTTTAGCAAAAATTTATATTTTAAATAGTTCTTATTCGTGAACATTTTTTGAATTATCATTTTTATAAACAATTTTGTCTTGGCAAAATATGCACTTTTTGCTTAAATATGCACACAAGTACGTCGTTTTATTTGGGTATATTACTCTTTTCTTTTCAAATACAAAAATTAATGTAAACAAATGTAATAAATACGAAGATGTGCACATTCGAGCGAAAAGTGGCACATTTCCGAGCGAGGGAAGCAAATGAAGCGCGACGCGGAGCGGCGCGCTTCATTTTCCCGAGATCGAAATGTGCCACTTTGAGCTCGAATGTGCACACTCGGTTTTAAGCACAATTCACAATAATTAATTTACTTTCTGAAACGAATAACTTCAACTGTTGAATTTTCGTCAGTTGTGTGCGCACAACTTGTGCGTTGTCTGCTAAAATTTGACTCTCAACGCGCCAAAAAAAGTATAACTTCAAAAGAATATAATACGATTACAATTATAAAGAATACAAAAAAAATACGTATTAAATATTACCTACGTACAAAACTGATCATAAAAATAAAACGTTGTTTTTCAAAGAAACTAACTTCGGCTTAAAATAAATAAAAATAAAATTATTCGCGTTAGTAACAACAGAAAACGAGAAAAAAGCGTCTTTATACTATCGAACGAAAAACAAATTAAAAAATCCGCTGACAAAAACACAACACCGGGCGAAATTTTAATTAATTTTAAATATTTTTACAACTAAAATAACTCTCTTCGTAGCAAAGTTAATTAACAGGTGTAGAGAATAAACGTACAAAAACAAAACTTTAATGCAAAGAGGGGTTTCATGTTTATTAAGATAACTTAATTTAAACTTCATCCCCTCGTTTTGAGGTATCGGATTATATTTGTACAACTTTTTATTAAATTATATCCCTCCTAAATTGTATGTGTTCAGCTTATTAAAAATTCTTGTAATAGTCTCCTTTTATTTAAAACAATCTTTCAACAGGTTTTTTTTTTAAATCTATATAACTTGGATTTTTAGTAATTGTTTAAAGTTAATAAACCAATTATTTGACGATTTTTTAATCTTGCTGTTCGGTTCGTACTTCGAATACAAATGTTACGTTCGAGTCAATATGACTCAATAGTATAAGCTATAGTAAGCGATCAGTAGTTCTTCGTGTTGAACGAAATAAGGCGATAAACTTATTTCTATCTATTGAAAAAAAATTTTTATTGATTCTAAGGGTTTCCAGAATATAAAATCGAACACATTTTAAGTAATAAACCAACAGCAATTAGTGAAATTAATATTTCCAAATTACTCGGTTGCCCCACTACCCGATTACAAAAAATCAGGGTCAATACAAAATTATGGTAATTTCACTTAGTATTTAGAACATTATTTTGAAAATTAGTTAATTTGTATACTAATTTTAAAACATCGAAATTGCAAGTTGACCTTTTATTAAAAAGAACGATAACGCACAGTAGAAAATAAAAATATAAAAGGTGATCAAATATAGTAATTTCAAAATCTCGTGCCACTCTACCTTCGATGCTATTCAAAATGCAAACGCCATAAACTCATCTGAAGCTGTCGACGCTTACAATACTACACAAACTGCACCACATTGTCATCTTTTGTTTGCTTTCAATATTTGATTATATAATAAATTTATATTAGGAATAAATTATTAATATATAATAATTTTATTTATGTAGCAGATTACAAAGAATTATTTTATAAATACGGAAAGTTGATCGGGTATTAGGTCCTGATCGAATTCTAATACTTTTATCTTCGACAATTTAAACAGAATAAAAATGATCTACAGGCTATTAATAATCTTATTATTTGAGTTTTAGCAAAAAAATAATATTATAAATTAATTTAAACTATTTATTGCAATGCCCCACAATTTGGAAGAAACGCATAACATGAGCTTTACATAAACACGATGAATTTTTTAACTAACAATATTTGTCTCACAATCTGAGAACAGGGAAATTAAGAACGGACAATTATTATTGATCAATTAATTTTCTGCCATCTGTTCTTTGAAACAGCATACTAAATTTTGTATTTTTAAATACATAAATCTTTTGTAAATATGGCATTGTTTATTGAATCTTAATGTTTTTTACATTTTCCAGTAGTCTATTGTCAACATAACGGTTACCAAATTAAATAGAGCAGGCTAGCAAACAATATTTTCGTAAGTCACTAGCGCCACCGCGAGTCAAGGAGCAAACTATTCCATTAAAATGTGGTCGTTTTTTACATGGAAACTACATAGCAGTGTCTATTCTTTATATCTGGGTTCCTTGATTTGTCTTATTATCCTTTTTAGGTCAAAATTTGTACTTAGCACGTTTGTCGTTATTAGTGTTGCCGCGAGGCGAGACGAGACGAGACGAGACGAGAATATTTTTCCTCTCGTAGCGTCAAGTAATTTGAGTTTGTGTTATCGTCTCGTCTCGTGTTCGACATCGAGCGTAGAAATCGTATCGCATAGTTGTCGGAAATCAAATTATTACTCCATAATTATATACAACAAGGAATATTTTAATAACATAATTTTATAAATGCTAAATAAAACTAGGGTACGTAATTGTATTTATATTATTACAGTAATATTATTTTGCGTTGATTGATTCAAATTATGCATATATCAAATTATTTAAACCCAATCAAAATATAACTATTTTATTCTTAATTCATAGCCATAATTATTTAAGTTTACAAAGTGTTAACTCATTAATATAATACAATAACATTTTCATTATCTTAATCTTAAAAACTATAGCATTAATTAATTATAATTAATCATACATGGTTGCAGATACTAATACTAGTCTGCATCAATTTTTTTTTTAATTTGGCAAAATAATTTTTTAAATTAGTTTTTTGATATTAGAAAATTCTCGTCTTTTAAGAAATCGTTTTTGTCTTGCTTCGATTGTCCATCTAACGATATTAAATATTTTTAACTCGTCTTGTGACGCAATTAGGTCTTTGAATTTTTTTTTTGTGATAAATGGAAAGATCATATATAAGTTTTATAACAAAACTATTTTTATTTTTTTTTTTTCGCAATATTTCAAAAGTTATATCAAAATAAAAATTAATTTTGAATCCAGTACCGAAAACACGCCGACAGCTCCCGAACAAACACGAGCGTGTGTGACGTCATAATGTTAGTTTTCATTCATTGCAGCTTATACAGAAATAATAAATGCAGTGTTTTGATCTATTTAATTCTTTTGTCATGGTTAAATACTCAAGTTCATATTGAAAATGTCGAACCACAAAAGTTATCGTTCTTGTTTTGTACCATTATGTACAAATACTAAAAAAACAACTCCTGACAAAATGTTTTAAATGTTCCCCAAGATGAAAAACGTCGAAATAAATGGTTTCAAGCAGTGCATCGTTATAATCCCAAAACAAAATCGAATTTTTTGTTGTGAAGATCATTTCGATGTAAGTATTTTATAACACTATTGTTAGTAATTATTATTTATCCAAGTATACAAATCAAATAAGTAGAATTCAGTAAAAATATATCAACATCAGGAATATTATCAGACTTTGCCTTTATAAATCCTTTATCACACATAGCTAATCGGAATTAACTAACAAATCGTTTTTTAGCAGTAAATTTTCAATATTATTGTCAACTCACGTGTAATAGCCGTAAACGCTGTCCTGTTATTAAACAGCTATAACATTATGACGTCACAAAGATGGTGGCCAATTTTGGCGCGTTCATAGTCACGTGATTTTTTTAAATTTTATCAATTTTTAATTGCTTATAATTAATTGAAAAAAATTTTTTTTTAAGTATTTTGCATTAAATATCCATATTATTAATAATAAAGTTTTAAAATACATAAAAAATCAATAATTTTTTTTTCAAATACCTAATTATCGAATCTCGCGCCAACACTAGTTATTATGTATTTGCAATTTATAATATTTGTACGTAATTGCCCCCAACTCATAAGAGACAAAAAAAATTCACAAGTTATGACTAGGGTTGCCTCTTTTTATTTGGGCAAATAAAGTATATTGGTTAATAAAAGTAGGGGAAAAAATACATTGTATCACAGTAAAGTATTATTGATTTTACTTTATTATTTTGTTTAAAAACGTATTTTTTTATTACCTTTAGCAATACTGAACAAATAATTAGCACTACTAAACAGCTTCACAGCATCTTTGCAGTCTATATTTAAGTCCAGAACAATAAATAAATAATTTTTCATATCACATGCATAGAAACAACGCGTTTTGATCCCTGTTTTGCCAGTCAAAACAAAACAATTTCAGACCAATGCGACTGTGTCAGTCAGAAATGACATTTGTTTCTCCCCGAGGGGAGAAACAACGTTGTTTCTCTCCTAGGGGAGAAACAATTCATTTATTTATTATTTATGTCTTTATTTCAAGTCTGTCAGAATCGCATTAAGCGAATAAAATCATAATCGTCTGACAGCTGTCATCAAATCGTTGTCAAAGATTTTAATAAATTACAAAACTCGTTGTTTCTATGCATGTGATATGAAAAATAGTATGTGTGGCACGGGATGAAACGAAGACGATTTCAGACCAGGGCGATGACAGCCATCGCTTCGCTCGGGCAGTCAACTCTCGCCCTCGTCAGAAATCGTCTTGTTTCACCCCTTGCCACACAATATACTATTTCATCAAACACAAATACGAAATTATGAGATAGACAATATTTGGCATTTAAGGTTAGGTTGTGTTCAAAAACGCAGTTGTTCATTCGAATAACTTTTTTGATATTTTAATGATTAATGTAAAATGATTCCTAGAAAATTCAAACTATGTGAAATAAAGTATATTCGCGTACTTTATTGTTCTCTAAACTGTAGAGTATAATTGCCCGAAATAACCCACAATACTTTATTATAAAGTACGGGTGGCAACCCTTGTTGTGACCTTTCGAGCCCACTACAAAATGATTTACAACACGCATATCTTGATAATACGTGTATTTATTTCAAAAACTAATTTCTTTTATTCTTAATAAGTTATTGACCCAAACGTAACATATGTAACAAACAAATTTTTTTTGAAAACCGAAAACTTAAATTATTTTCTTTCAATTAACAATTAAACGTCTTGTATTGGTTACATAAACCCGAACAGAAAAGCAAGGTTTTAATAAAAAAAACAATTCGGCAAGGATCTGAAGACAAAATTAATTTTAAAATAAATTTTATAATATGGGAAAAGTTTTGCATTCTTTCGCTACGAATTATTAAAAATCAAGACAATAAATGATAGACATAAAAAATCTCAAGCTACTTATTTAATATTGGCGAAGATATTTAAAAAGAGAAACGTCTCATTATTTTTATTCGTGCATAATTTTGCAATTTTTCACATTAGAGAAATCTGCAAAGTGAGATAGAAAAAAAACAGAGAAAGAGATAGAAAAAGATACCAGATGAAACAAAGCGAACTTAGATCATTTTTGGATATTAAACTTCAACTCTTTTCTTTAAGTTTCATCCTTTAAGTTGGCCCTCATAAAACGTTTTATTTAGTTTTCCAACAACGTATTTTCAGACATTTTATCGTCACTCCTTTTAGACTTCTCCTAAGACCCGCACTTAGTTTTAATACACTTTTTGGCAAAAGAGAAAACGCTTAGAATGTCGGTATTAAAAAAAATTGACTTCGTAACCGCAACGTTTCGTTTTCTTACAATTAATCGGACTGTACTTTCCTGAAGGAAAATCGGAAAAGCCATAGAGAAATGTGCGAGGACACTCTTCAATTCAATTTTTTTTAGTTCGAACAGTAAACCAACAAAGTTAACGTCGCCATAAATATTTGATAACGGTTTCTGAGTGAAAAGTTAAAGGCTGAAACAGCCACCTTGATTTATACATTTTCCAACCCTCCAAACAGTCGTAAAAACTTGTAGGTCGTTCTTCAAAAAAATGCAAAACCCTATTTAATTAAATTCCAAAATATATCTTTTCTATAACTCTTGTTCTTTAATTCAATTCCTTTAACCTAGAATTTTCTTTTGAAAAAGGGCTGCTCTTGTTTTTCATTAATATTTAAAAAAAATTCGTTTTATTAACAAACTGACCTCACGGTGGTTTTGCATTTAATTCTGATGTATTATTCTTTATTGCTTAAGAGCAATAAATTAAAAATTTGGTGTTTGTGGTGTAAATACGTTCCGGTAAAGTACCGCAAATGTTTTTATAAATAAATTAATTATTGTGAATCACTCTTAAAACCGAGTGTGCTCATTCGAGCTCAAAGTGGCACATTCCGATCTCGGGAAAATGAAGCGCGCCGCTACGCGTCGCGCTTCATTTGCTTCCCTCGCTCGGAAATGTGCCACTTTTCGCTCGAATGTGCACATCCTCGTATTTATTGAATTTGTCTGCTTATTCTTCCCTCTTTCATATTATAAATCTAAATTTAGTGTAGTAAATATCGATTCTGTGTTCGAAAAACGTATTTACCATAGCAATGAGTGGAAGGGAGCGAAAAGATACGATAATCTCGTCGGTGCAAGTGAGAGAGACCGATTAAAATTATTTAACTGATTTTCATATAATATATTGACTTAAATTATTGTAAATAACGCTTAAAAATTGAGAGTGCACATTCCAGCTCAAAATGGCATATTCCGATCTCGGGAAAATGAAGCGCGCCGCTCCGCGTCGCACTTTATTTGCCTTTCTCGGTCTGAAATGTACTACTTTGAGCTTGAATGTGCAGATCTTTGTATCCATTAGATTCGTTTATATTAATGTTCTTTTTTTCAATTCTAAAAATTACATTTATTACATTTAACTTATATTTTGTGTCCAGAAAAACGTATATGTAGCTTTTAGTGTTTTAATTAGCTCGTTTTTAACTAAGTAAAGTAACGTATAAACATCTTCCTATTGGATCATCTTTAACAAATTCTTCCCAATCAACAATTTTTAAGGTATATCCGTATTTACCAACAGTGTTACCTACAAAATATTTTTCTGGTGGGAGGTACAATTAGTTCTTGTATTTCCAAAATATATTTTCAGGATAGCTACAAAACATACTTTCGTCACGCCGTACTAATTGAGAATGAATGGAGAAAAAATTGCAAAAAATAATTATAATCTTCTAATTTATTAATATTAAGTAAAAAACATTATTATTTTTTTTATGGTACACGGAGAAAAAAATATCCTTATAAGAACTATCCGTGTCGCTATTTTAGCTATACGTAGTATATCTTTCATAGGGATACGCCGTATAGCTAATTTAGCTATCCAGAGTTTCCTTATTGCGGATATTCAAAGTGACATTTCGTCAGAACAACGATTCGATTGGCTAATTTAGCAATAGGGCGTATCCCTGTGAAAAATAACTATACTACGGATAGCTATAATAGGGATACGGATAGTTATTATAAGGATACCATTAATAGGTGCCTTTGAGGTTACGTTAGATAGTTGTTATAACGATATTTTTTTCTCCGTGTACTTACTAAGGAAAATCATTAAATAATTAATTATATATTTTTTGACCAATTCGAAACACATTACTATAAGCCAATACTTTATTTTTCAAATTGCAATGTAACGAAATACATTAATGGGCTACTACACGGAGAAAAAAATATCCTTATAAGAACTATCCGTGTCGCTATTTTAGCTATACGTAGTATATCTTTCATAGGGATACGCCGTATAGCTAATTTAGCTATCCAGAGTTTCCTTATTGCGGATATTCAAAGTGACATTTCGTCAGAACAACGATTCGATTGGCTAATTTAGCAATAGGGCGTATCCCTGTGAAAAATAACTATACTACGGATAGCTATAATAGGGATACGGATAGTTATTATAAGGATACCATTAATAGGTGCCTTTGAGGTTACGTTAGATAGTTGTTATAACGATATTTTTTTCTCCGTGTACTTACTAAGGAAAATCATTAAATAATTAATTATATATTTTTTGACCAATTCGAAACACATTACTATAAGCCAATACTTTATTTTTCAAATTGCAATGTAACGAAATACATTAATGGCTACTACGGAGAAAAAATATCCTTATAAGAACTATCCGTGTCGCTATTTTAGCTATACGTAGTATATCTTTCATAGGGATACGCCGTATAGCTAATTTAGCTATCCAGAGTTTCCTTATTGCGGATATTCAAAGTGACATTTCGTCAGAACAACGATTCGATTGGCTAATTTAGCAATAGGGCGTATCCCTGTGAAAAATAACTATACTACGGATAGCTATAATAGGGATACGGATAGTTATTATAAGGATACCATTAATAGGTGCCTTTGAGGTTACGTTAGATAGTTGTTATAACGATATTTTTTTCTCCGTGTAGTTTTAGAGTTAATAAAATCAATTTTTATTTTAATTATCAATTAGTTTTAAAGTTGCGTAATGAACACTCGGTGTTCAGCATGATTCACAACAATTCAGGCCAATAAATTAGACGTAAAATTAATTAAATAATTTTAATCGTTCCCTCTCGCTTCAGCTGACAGGATTGTCGTATCTTCTCGCTCTCTTCCGCTCATTGCTATGGTAAATACGTTTTTCAAATATAAAATTCATATTTACTATATTCCGTTTTTAAACTAGGAGGAGCGTTTTAAATTATACGCGCTAAAACCTGGATCTGTGATTGGTTGCTTCGCAGATAGGTTTACACAGGCGAAATGCGAAATATTCCAATAAATTTGACGTATTGCTGTCAAATGCTATATTTTGACTTTACTTGGTTTATATTTAATATTTATTCAAAGGAAAATAGAGTATGTCATTCATGTTGAATTTCGTGTGACAGTAAAGAAAACACTTGTCTTGCTACAAGTTCTAATTACATATATAGTGACCCGGTTCGGCCTACTGGGTCATTTTCAAGCTCACCCCAACGTTTTTTCTTAACGGACACAAGTCATTAACTAGAAATAGCATGAAATCCATTTTATTATGAATTTGCCTTAAGGGGATGAAAGAAATACTAATATTATAATAAATAATGATCACACCATGACATAAAAAACATATTTCTATTCAAAATTTACCGCCAGAATGATCTAGTGATATGTCTGGTAATGTTTGCTGTATAAATGTGGCTTTTCCATTTACTCCCTAGTTTAAAGACGATGTAAGGTAAAAGTATCGGTTTTGGACACGTTAGGCCCAGTTTTAGACACTTGAGTAATGTTGATAAAATACCTCAAAAAAATACGAAAAAAACATCATTGATGTTTCTATCGTAGTTAAACATACATTAATTACACTTATAGCAAGTAGCGATAATTCTTATATTTGACATTTGTCAAAATAAAGTCAAAATGTCCACAAATGGTACAGTGTCCAAAACCGGTACTTCTACCTTATAAATTAATTTAAAATTTTTGGTTTGAAGGTGCATGGGATAAATTAGACAAATGTGATAAATACGAGGATGTGCGCATACGAGCGAAAAGTGGCACATTTGCGAGCGAGGAAAGTAAATAAAGCGCGACGCGAGCGGCGCGCTTTATTTTCCCAAGATCGGAATGTGCCACTTTGAGCTCGAATACGCATACTTAGTATTAAGCGTGATTCACAATAATTAATTTACTTTCTACGGCGGCTAACTTCAACTGTCGAATTTTCGTATGCTGTGCGCGCGCCACTTCTGTTGCCTGCTAAGATTTCATTTTCAACGCGCCAATGAAGTATAACTTAAAAAATGTTAATTTAATATTTAAATTGTGTTTAGATAACTAATTATTATATATAAGACATGTTATATAGTAATATTTATTTCTAAACGCAATATCAAAATTTTTTAAGTTGTTAAAAACACTAAAAAAATAATATTTTTCCAACCCCAAAATTGGAAGCTCATAAAATCTTTAAAAACCGATCCCTCGCTCGTTTTATTCAATTCTTCGCAAGTCGCGGGATAAGAAAAATCTTTAAAAAAAAAGGGGGAAAAGAGAAAATCTCGTCCATTAAAGAGACGAAAGGAAACTCTCAAACAATTCCAGGTTTGTCTCAAATGTTGAGAGATCTAATCTGACACTAAACCCCTATAATTCTGGTTTCCAACTGCCCGGAATACTTCCGGATTGCGAAAACTTAACGTTTTCGTACGGGAAACGGAAGTACCTCATTCCCACTAACTTAATCTTTAATACAATATTCAACACAAAACACTTATCAACCTACTTTCGCTGATATTTTCAGGAAATTATATGGAAATTTGATTTAGCAATTTTGCTATTGTAATTTCTTAGTTCCGGTTCCGAAGTTAACATTTTAATTAAACAAATTAAAGTTAATCGAGAAGCGTTAGTCGTTTTACAACTTTACTACTTAAATTTTTTTTTCCCAACTAAATGAGCTGACAAGGAGCTTTACAAAATTCAAACACAGATGTTCTATTTTCGAGTTTCAATTCTTACGTGAGGGGTTTTAGAAATAAAATAAGCGTAACACAACTAAGTAGCTAAAACTATTACCATCCCTTACACAATACTATTATTCCAGTTCACGCTTTAACGCTTTTATATAAACAACAAAGGAATATTTCCGCGTTTCCGGTCCGACTCCGGAACCGTAAAACATTAAATATAAACCGCGCAAAAGTAGAGACAGAGACGTACGTTCCGCTTATTTTTAAAAAAACGTATAAACAACCCTTCCTCCGCATATTAATAAAACAAGATCATAGTAAAGCGAAATCCGTTTTAGTTTCTAAGCGTATCAAAAAAAAGTTGAGCGATAGCGGCCCATTTATCAACCCTTAACGAACCTCCGCAGTATCGCGCTTTAAATATGCCCGAAACAGGACTGAAATATGTTAACTTAACCCCCCTGTTTTATGGAAGTGCCTTCTGCATTCATTTCCGCAAAAATCCACCCTCGTATGATTCGTTTAGCAACTCGATTTAACCACCCGCCGCTTTTTTCTCCTCTCCTTCTCTCTTCCATGCGCGATAATTAGAGGAAAAATGAAAAATCGACCTGTCTTTTCAGTTTTATTTCTCTTTTTTGAATTTTTATCGAGTTAGCTTTGGTTTGTGCTTACCTTTTTTGCGATATCGTTTGACAAAAAAAAAGGAAATGTTAAATTGAAATTAGATAATGCTTTGTATCGCCTAGTTTTTTATCTTTTTCGTACGATATTTTTATTATGAAAGGAAATGAAACTTTATTAAAAAGATGATTTGCTGCAACAGTTAAATTAACTGTTGTAGCAAATTACATAATAATTGCGTTCCAAGGTAAATTACAAATTAAATTCGTAATCGCGTCAAGGGTGGCGCAGTTGGGGATCCGAGCCATCTGCATGCTACCGGTTTTCCGCAGCCAATTTGACGAGACCGATTAACCGCCGATCAGATCGACGCACGGCCGGATTAAGCACGTCGAGGGGCCGGCGCGGCAAAACTAAATAAGGCCACCGGTAAGCTTAGAAATTAATAATTTGTAGTAGGTACTTACCTACTCCACTGAACATATAATATTTTGGCTTTATTTGGAGGTTGAATTAAAAGGACTTTTCAAAATTAGGTGCATCCCCAGAATCAGAAGCCTAGACGCCCAGCATTTGCACAACGCACGAACGTCGTGATGCAATGTTTTTTTTGTAAGGTCCAATTATTGGGAACTTAAACAAAGATTATATTATGTGGAGTATCGATTTTTACCTGTCACTTTTGAATTTATGTTCAGAAAGAATTATAGGGGTTATTATTTTTTAATAACTCTCTTGCGTTGTTTTCAAAAATTATTGGACACTTTTCATCGATAACGTCACTCGTTGCACAAAGATATTTAATTTAAATCAGAAATTTGATCCTTGGCAAAAATACTATATGGAATTTTTAATTAAATTTTTTTTAATAGTTGAGTATGTAATTCGAGCTCTAAACTGTTTGTTTTTGGACGAGGAAAAATACATCTTCTACTCGGTCTTGGCAAAATATGCACTTTTTGCTCGAATGTGTACACAAGTCGTTTTATTTGAGTATATTACTCTTTTCTTTCAAAATTCAATAAGTAATTTAAAAAAATTCAATAAATACAAGTTAGTGCGCGTTCGAGCGAAAAGAGACACATTTCCGAGCGAGGGAGGCAAATGAAGCGCGACGCGGAGCAGCGCACGTTATTTTCCCGAGATCAAAATGTGCTACTTTGAGCTCGAATGCGCACACACGGTTCACAATAATTAGCTTATGCCCCTAGCACACGGAACGTTTTTACCTGCGTAAACACTTACTTGTCGGATTATTTTTAACCGGTTTTTGTTATACTTTTTTTAATCTTTAAGGTTTTTCTATCACACGATACATTTTGCTTAACTAAAACATTTTAAAAATGTATCGCAAGATATCTCTTTTACGTATTATGATTTAAATATATACTACTACGACTTATTTTTTCATTTCTATAACAAGAGTGACCATGTGCGTTTATAAATTAACAATATCGATTCCGTTGATTTAATTAGAATAGCACAAATTGTAAAAAGCAAAAGATTAATTACATCGATGCTTTTATTAGTACGGATTTTTAGAAATTTTATTCACGTTTAATTTTCGCGCAGCTATTTCGAAGGTCATAGACCATGAGAAAATCAAACGTCTCTAACACTTTACGCAGGTAAAAACGTTCCGTGTGCTAGGGCTTTTACTTTCTCAGAAGGCTAACTTGAACTGTCAAATTATTGTTAACAGTGCGCGCGCAACTTCTGTTGCCTACTAAGATTTTACTCTAAATGCGCCAAAAGAAGTATAACTTTAAAAAATGACAAATAAGAAAAGGGCCAAGGTTACATATAAAATTACTTTTATTTATATTCGAGTGAATTCTTATTGATAATTGCAATCTGTAGTACTTTTATACTTGGTTTTAAATGCGTTTGAAATCGTTTCGTGTTTATAGACCGAACATACACAAACTGCGAATCTCTATACATGTTGGTTTTATTTTTATATCTTTTCAAAAGGAATAGAAAAAACCAAAAACACATATAGTTTATTACAATGGAATGCCTTTTTTTTTGAGAAACATACTTTAGAAAGAAAATGTTCCACTTAAAAATGGTCTTTTATTAAATTTTATTATTTTTGAACTACATATACAGTAAAACCTGTTTTTGTGCGGTGGATAGGGACCGCATAAAAGAAATCGTACAAAAAAATTTGGAAATTTTATAAATACATATAATAAACAACTTTGTACGATATACTGCCTAAAACTTTTTTTATGCGCTGGATAAAGAGCGCATAAAAAAAGTCGCACTTAAAAAATACATCAATTATTTACGAAATAGATGGAAAAATGCTTTAAATTAAATTAAATAATCAAATTAGACCTGGAAAAATTGTAAAAACATTTAATTCTTCATTGTACATATACATGGAGAAGTTTTCAAATTGTACATTAAATAATTCACTGCTATTCGTCGTAATCTAAAACTCGCATCTTCTTGGAATAAATTGGTTCAAAATCGCTTTCGTCGCTTGAAGATAAGATTTTAATTGATTTGTTTTTGGTACCATAAAGTCAGTGCTAACGCCGCTGAAATTCATAAACCGCATAAAAAAAATCGCACAAAAAAAATTGCACAAAAATGAAATCGCACAAAACAGAGCGCACAAAAATAAATTTGCATAAAAAAGGACCGCACAAAAACAGGTTTTACTGTATTTCCACTTTCTTCATACAATTTATATATTATTTTTAACGTTTTTAGTCGTGTTTGTATAACGATTTAACTGTTTTCGTCAATGTCAAAATTATCTGTTGTCTTTTTTTATCAATTTTAAAGTACAAAAAGTGTTTATTTCATTAATTGTTTACCTATTTATTCTATATTTTTTACTTTTCTTTTTTTTCGAAAATGTTTTCTCGTTGTAGTGCGCGCTCTCTTTGTCCTAACGTAGTATTTGTTGTTTTCGTATTATCGGTTTAGTTCAAATGGAAACATTACAAAAACTAAAATAAATTGAAGCGTCAATTAATCAGACAGTGGACACTTCATAGTTCCTGAAAAAGTCCAAAAATTATGTCACTTTTTTGAAATTAATAATTGTGAAATTTAAAAGTTCATCAACAATTTTAAGAAGCACCCATTCTTTAGAAAATCTGTTATCTGCAAATTTTAATATGAATTGTTTAAACACATAAGGGTGTCACGATTTTTAAAAATTATTTGTAATGTGCCCCCTAAGGTGCAAATATTAAAATAGAGTCAATTTCTTTGAGTAAGTAGATACAGTTAAATCAGTGCTATGGAGACAAAGATTTAGTAACAATAACTAATTTTAAAAATTTATATAAACCCTTAATTATTTTTTTTAATTTGTACTTAAAACCTTTATGTTGAAAATTTTTATTTTTACGAAAACTTTATAAAGCAAAATAGAGCATTAGCTTTCTTAAGGCTCGCTGAATTTTATAAACAATTTTCTTTAATAAAAAAACTATTAATAGAAAATTTTATCAAACATTCTATAATTAGGCAACGTAGAAAAAGCAGGAACTTTTAAGAACAAATATTTGTAGGAACTCTCTTAGGGGAAAAAAGAGGGCGAACTTTTTTTTGGGTATAAGTTTTTTTAACGAAGGAGCAAACTTATAGGATAGCTATTTTTATATAACTCTTGGGATTTTAAAAGTTATCTAAACGTCTCTCGTCTAACCCTCTCTTAAACTTCAAAGAAACTTTCTTCGAAATAATCTTACACATTCAATACTTCTTTAATTTTTATGCCGTCCCTTTTCTTTTCTTCTTTTGGCTCCTCTCCGTTCGGTTTCGTTTTTTTCTTTTGCTTTCGCTCGACCACTTTAATCTATCGGGATTTCGTACTTTTCGAAAACTAAGCTCCAAGTAATTTATTACGTTTTCGCTGAAGCATATTTTGTGTCGAGTATGTTGGAGGAATTAAATTCGGCGACCCAATTTTTTATTGCCAACATAAAAGATGGATAAAAACGGAATTTAATGAGGACTCGTAAAGATTTAGATTTATTCAATTTTTAATGAGGATAACTTCTTGCGAATGCGAAAAATAACACTATTTACCTACCCGCAAGCATACTTAACACTTTCTCGCCAACAAGTCGAACGATTTTGATCAAAATCCGTCAGTTAAGTATTGACGTAATGAAGCATGGCGTTTTAGAAAAGTCTTTGTAGAGCGTCAAAGTGTGCGTGGACATTTAACACTCGACGTAGTGCTCTTCGTGTATTTTGGGCGTAAAGGAACCGAAAGATTTTCTAATTCAAAATATAATATCAATGAATGAGTTCAAATAGAAAATTTGGATGCTAAAGCAGTTGATTGTAAAATTTATAAAACAAGGTACGCCCCAATTCCTCTTTTGAACAGTTCTGGAAAGGGAATATTTAAAGAGCGGCCCCCATTATCGTCGTCTCCTTTAAAACTTTTACCTCCCTCCTTCTTCTGCGTCGTCGTCTTTTTCGCCTTTTCAGATTTATCAGTTCAGGTGAATTTTGCATTATGCAAATTTCGCTGAGCCGAAAGTACGGGATGATATTTGAATTAATTATTAACGCGGCAAAGAGTTAAGGATTTTCAGAAATTAATTAAAAATTACAATTTCTTATTTCTTTTTCGGTGCAATTTGCATTCGTTAATAAAAAGTTAAGTCAAAGCTCTAAATCGGATTCTGCACGTAAAAATACGAAACTTATTCGATTTCGAAAGGCAAAAAACGCTTGTTTTATTCATATTTTATTTGTTGCGTTTAGAAAAGATAAATAAAAATCGTTTCCGAATCGGAATACGAGGCGAATTTACAATTTCCAAGTTGGCAAACTAAGTACAAAGCGTTTTTATTTAATTTGCATTTAAAAAAAATATTAAAGAGGGTTAATTTTTTATGTCGCAAACTTTTCCCGCGTTTGAACAGAAGAAAGGCAGAGATAGGGGTTCATTACTTATTTTCGCTTCCTTTAAGCGTCTCACTCCTTTAAATCTTCTGTTTATCTTTTAAAATAAATGATTTAAAGGCGAATAAATACAGGCGCTTCAATTTTATTAAAATTACCTTCCTCGCCCTCCATAAAAAATAAGCTTCCTGCTGACGGTGGAATGTAATTTCAATCATACATAAACAACGTCCATAAATCAGGGCCGGATTTATACTCTGAAAAGGCTTTAAGTTGAAATAAAATTATGGTTTTTGGAAGAATTATTTTATATGCAAAATACGTTTTTGAAGTTATACTGCTTTTGGCGCTTTGAGACTTAAATTTTAGCAGACAGCGGAAGTTGCGCGCGTACAGCTATCATAAATTGGACAGAATGAAGTTAGTTCTAGAAGAAAGAAAATTTATTATTGTGAATCACGCTTAAAACCCAGTGTGCACATTCGAGCTCAAAGTGGCACATTCCGATCTCGGGAAAATGAAGCGCGCCGCTCCGCGTCGCGCTTCATTTGCTTCCCTCGCTCGGAAATGTGCCACTTTTCGCTTGAATGTGCACATCCTCGTATTTAATGAATTTGTCTACTTATTCTTCGTTCTTTCAAATCATAAATCTAAATTTAGTGTAGTAGATATTGATTCTAGAATGTTCAAAAAACGTATTTACCATAGCAATGAGTGGAAGGGAGCGAAAAGATACAATAATCTCGTCGGTGCAAATGAGAGAGATCGATTAAAATTATTCAACTGATGTTTTGTCTAATTTATTGATTTAAATTATTCTGAATCACGCTTAAAAACCGAATGTGCACATTCGAGCTTAAATTTTATACTAAAAAATATAAATTTATATTCGGAAAACGTTATTGTGTTAATAACTTTATTTAAAACCATTAAAACAAATTAATCACAATGTTAACGTCCAATGTCTTTTAATATTATTTAAAGTCAATAGAAATTGGACTGTCAATAAAACAACTCTTGTTAAATATGCAACGTTTTGTTTCTTTCTTGAAACTTTTTCAAGCAACTAAAAATTAACAAATTTGTATAATATATATATATATATATATTTTGGGTTCAGTATGTAGGTATGTACATCAGATCTCTACATTACATATTACACATCATGTCTGCACAGATTAATTATTCAACACTGAAATACAATTTCTATAATAACAATAAATACAAATATTTTATAAATAAATTATAAAATATCTTAACATCTCAAAAATGTGTTAACCTACAAAACTCAAAAATTGTACATGTGTCAAACATGAAAGGTCATAACTATGATTCTAGATAAAAGATTATTTGCAGTTGTATAATTTTAATTGTAATTTTTTGATTTTATTTCATTTTTATGTCTTTATATGTATATTAAACTAAGGCCTTGAGTATCTGAACGTACATTTACAGTTTTATTAATTTTGATAAAAACCATTTCACTTAAATTTCTTTTATTTTTATTCTGTTCACGATGTAAAATAGAAACTTATTCAAATTGAAAATGATGTCCAACATCAAAATAGTGAATATCTAATGCTGTTTTGTTTGGTTTAACATAATTTATATTTTTACAATAATTCTTATGTTGTTTTAATCTTTCTTTAAGTTTTTGATTCGTTTGACCAATGTAACTACTTCCACAACTACATGGGATTTTATAAATCAAACCAGATTGTTGAAGAAGAGGAATTGGATTTTTTAATTTACTATATACTGCATTAATTGTTTTTGGATTATAAAATGCTAATTTTCTACCTCTTGGTCTAATAAAACGATCAATACCACTGGACAATTTTTTGATGTAAGGAAATCGAAAATACGTTGTTACTTGTTAGATATCTTTTTGCTTATCTACTCATTTAAAATTATTTATAAAAAGATTAATAAGTTCTAAAGGGTAATTATAAATAATAAAAAGGTTTGTCATTGGTTTTATATTATCTGCATAAAAATCTTCATGGCTAAAATGTAAAGTTCTTTTCATAAGAGCTTTAATTACATCTATCTTTTGACTCATAGGGTGATTAGAATAGTAGTTTAATAATCGCCCTGAACTCGAAACTTTTGATACAAATCAGTTCTTAAATTTCCATCCGAAAACCTATGTATGAAAAATTTGGTTGAAAAAGTTTCAATAAAAAAACGAAACGTTGCACATTTAACAATAGTTGTTTTATTGACAGTTCAATTTCTGTTAACTTTAAATAAAATTCAAACAAATATTTGGTGTTTCTAAAACAACAACGGTACTGTAATTTTTAATTAAATTTAAATAATTAATTTTTGATAAAGCCAAGTGTGTACATTTGAGCTCAAAGTGGCACATTCCTGTCTTCAGAAAATTTGCTTCCCTCGTTCGGAAAAGTGTAAATTTTACGACATTAAAATTCGCGCGTTTGTACACCTGTGATTAATATTTTTTTACAGATCGCCGAGACACATATTACCTTAAATTTAATCCTCTTTTAATCTGCAAAAACCGCATTTAATTAGGAGTATTGGTTTTCGAGTTATTTTGATTTTATTTGTGACTCGTATTCGAGTTTTCGTTGTAGTAATTTTGAGAGAATAGTAATTTTTCGAAAACGAGTAGGTACAAATGTTGAAATTAAATGAAAATTCATTAAATTTAGTATAAATCCTATACATTTTATGGATTTATTTCAAGCCAGAACTTTTTAAATTTTGAATTTGAAAATTTTCTAATTTTTTAACTTCACGCAATCGTGAATCAATAATAAAAATTGTTTTAAGAATCCTACAGACCCAAATTTTCTCACATTCACTTCTTTTTGATGTGTAAAACACCTATTTTAAACGGACCATTGATTTACTCAAATTTTCTATTTTATCGCGTATTAGTTAAAAAAATTAATTAAGCTCTCAAAATGAATAGAAATAGCGCAAAACGTTCAAATTGGAGCGGACGGATCGTTCGTGTCCGACGTGGAGAATAATAAAGAAAACGCTAGTTTCAACTTCAACTCTCCGTTATTATTTTACAATCCTACACATGATGGTGGTATTCACTTTTACAGATTAACCATACACTTTTTATCTTTCACCCATAAGAAAAAAATATTTTAATATAAATGAAAGTTAATACAAGATAATTTTATCATTACAAAATAATGTAATTATTCTTTTCTACGCATATACCTTGTGTTAAAAATCCATGTCTTTCTTTTAAATTCCATATAAGTTAGTTTGTGTATATATTAAGAATATTTAACATAACTGAAAATAGAACTATGCGAATTTTGATTTCAGGAATTAATTAGTGAAGTTTTCTATAAAAGATTTTCTTTTCCATTTCTAAGCAAATATATCCTATCGAAAATTATTATTATAACTCTTCACATAAGAGTTAATATTTAAATACTAAAATTAACTGAATTGTAAATTTGTTAACAATTTTCGGATACTCCTAACGATTGGCAGCTCATTTCGCTGTTAAAATTCTTATAACTGCATTGCCAGCATTTTAAAATAGAACAAATTCAGATTAATTTTAAATTGTTAATATTGTTGTTGTTGGCGCCTGCCTTTTATACCTGTATCAGGTTTAGGCGTTTTCCCGCTTGAAACTTTGTTGTGAATGTTGTAGTGTTTCAAAGATTCAAGGCACCTACTGTTTTACGTGGATTGCAAACCACGGCAATTTCTAAGGAAATTTTTGAGCAGTTTTACTCTTGCCAGGTGCTCAGCCTTGCGAAGAGAAGAGGAGCGTGAAATTTTCGATGGTCGGCGCGGATTCGAACCACTTCGAATCCACCTCGCTAGCAAAGCAGCCCAAACACTAAACCACTTGCACCACGCTTCCTCTTAAATTGTTAATATTACCCTTATTAATGTTTTTCTAAAGTATTGTTTGATATGTCTATCTGCAGTTGGGACATAAATACCATAACTATTCATTTGAAAATTATTAGAATCTAGTTTTTTTTTTTTATTATGGACCCATAATTTTTACATTAATTGATTTTATTTGAATTATTACGAGTATGTATTAAACCTCATTTGAATAGAAGTCACCATTGCATTAAATTATCGATATTCGAGTTACATACCATATTTGCTCGTAAGTTAAGAACCAAATTTACTTTTTGTTTTTAAAGTTTTTGTTGTAACCACGAAATCTTATAGAAGAATATCCTTCTAGCTAAAAGTTTAAAATCGTTTTTCTCGAACATTTTCAATGCTTTGCTAAATTTATATTTCAATATTGGTCTTCAAATGAGGTATACACAGCTCGGAGTATGATGCAGGTATACGGATTAAAAATATCCGGACTTAGCATAGCTGACATCCATTTATTTTTATGAATAATTTTAAGAAATTTTGTAAAATTGTATAGTTCTATATAATTTTATAAAGAAAATTTTTTTCGGGTAGTTAATCTTCTATAATTAAAAATCATAAAAATAAGAATTAAATCGATAACTTTTTCATGATATAAAATATTTTTTCAGACTATTTGATAGTGCATTAAATAGAATATAAAACTGCCATTTCACTTTTGACCTATCTTTAATAGTTTAGCCTTTTAATTGAAAAAATTTGAAATTTCGACAAATTTCAATTTTGTAAGTTCTTTATTAAGTAAAATATTAATAATAGAAATTTGACTCAATTAAATTTTTGTAGAGAATTTAATGACTATAAAGGATTACTAATTAATTATATAAAAAAATTATTACATAGTTTGTAGAAGTAAATAATGTTAAAAATCATTTTCGTAACTTTTTAAATAAAAATGTTTAAGTTCGATGAAGGACCTCTTAAAATTGAAATTAAGAGATGTAATTTGGACAGATTTTTTAATTCGACGTATTCTGAAAAATTTTCATGTGATAGTGAAAAAAAATTGTTTTTGTTGGAACACCCTAGTATGTATACTCCATTGTATTCTTCAATTATACCTGAATCACTTTATGTCAAGATGGGCATTTTAAATTTGTTCTTAGAAAGGATTTAGACTTAAGATATTAACTTGTGCCGAGATGGACGTTGCTCTTTCAAATATTTTAAATAAACCGAAAATGTGATTCACCTACTTGAGCTTCCCTTTGTAACTTTATTGTTTCATGCTGGTAAAACACCAAAAATCTTATTCTTGAAAAAATCGAAAATATTACCAAAGGGTAGGTATTAAATTTTTTGTTGTGGCCTTACAAACCATCATTCTAGTATTTTGTGTTGTGTTGTAGGGGAATTGTGCTTAAGATGACATACTTTTTGTTTTGAGGCAAATATTTGAAAATTCAAAGGTGGTAAAAATAAATCTAAGGTTATACATTTAAAACGTTTATTTACAAAGCACAAAAAAATCTTGACGCTATAGAACATTTAATAATCGAAATAAAATAAGAAAACATCAATCATATTTATGTGGTTAAGATAACACACATCAGTCTAAGTTGACATAGTTAATTTTCTTTGCACAATTCACATGTAAACACTTTAATTCTTGGTGCAACGCTACACATAGAGTGTGGCACCATCGCTTAAATAATTGGCACCATATCCAACGCGATTAGACTGCAATGAATCAACTGTTACTAAGTCATCTTGGAAAAATTGTGTGGAACCAATTGCTCATTCAGGAAGTTATTCGTTATGTTCCTCCTTGCGTCCTTTAAACTATTAGTATTATGCCAATTTATGATAAAAATAATCAAATAAAAGTCAACATTTTTTAAACTCTGGTATTTATCAAAAAAATATATATATGCAGAAATTGTTTATTTTTCATTGCAAACTTTTACTATCTTGAGATTTTCTGAGCTAGAATATCGTCACACTTTTAATTTATTATTTGAGATGGGGATAAAACAATGATAGGATCGTGTGTTTTTATTGTTATTATATTATTTTTAATAAATAACAGAATTTGAAAATTTTATTTTTATTTGATTATTTTTATCATAAATTGACATAATTCTAATAGTTTAAATAAGTTAGAAAACTTTTATAAATTATCAAACTTCCAGATTATTTTCATATTTATGTATAAAAGTAGCACTTTAAAAAATATTTCCTAAAGAGGTGAAAATAACAGAATGGCACTAATTGGTCTTTATTAACGAAGATATGAACTACATATTCTGAAAATTTCATATTTTTATTTTTCCTCCACATGGATTTTTTGAGGTCAAAGCTGAGCTATTTACAAAATTATCAATTTTCACAATTTTATTTTTCGTAGATTTTATTCTAGGACAATAATAATTATGTCACGACATCACAAGAGTTAGTACTTTATTGTAAAAAAATCAATTTTAATATGCAAAAGGGTTGACACAGCGTTCAATCAAATATCCTAAAATGAGAAAAAATTGTGAAAATTTCGGATGGTCACCATCTTGTTCCTAATTGTTTTAATTCAATTTTCTTGTATTATATAAAATGCACATTTATGACCCTTTCAACTAAAGTAACAACCATTTCAATACCTGTTCTAAATAAAAGCTAGAGCTCATTATGTACAAGTATGAAAATGCCCCAAATTTTTTGAATTCGGATGGGTACTGATCGGAAGTTATACAATAAAAAAATAAATGTGCCACCACAAAGATCAACTACAATTTTTTATTAAAATTAAAAATCATACGGCACACTTTTTAATTCAAATTTGTTGATTTCATATGGAATGACCCAACATTATTTTATTCATTATTTTAAAATACACCCATACCTCACTTTGCGTCGGAGTTACGTTCCAAAAACACGACGCAAATTGAAAAGACGCAATGTGAATTAAGAAAAAATAGAAAAAAGTGGAGCCGTCTGTTAAAAACAAGAAAAAATTAAAGACTCGAACCCAAAACAACGCAACCTCGAAAACCTAACGACGCACGGTGAAAATTAGTACTAATTAAGTAGCGACGCAACTTCGAAAAAACGCAAAAGAAACGACGCAAGGCGAGGTACGGGTGTATATCTTTATCTTATCATTACAATTTTTTAAATGCGGGTTGTGAATAAATTGTAAATTGCGTTGCACTGTAATTTATAAAGTGTCGTTCAATAGGCACCTAATAATTCTAATCAAATAGTTAATATATACATTACGTAACAATTTTTAGTGTTTGGGCTGCTGCGCTAGCGAGGTGGATTCGAAGTGGTTCGAATCCCGCGCCGACCATCGAAAATTTCACGCTCCTCTTCTCTTCGCAAGGCTGAGCACCTGGCAAGAGTAAAACTGCTCGAAAATTTTTCTAGAAATTGCCGTGGTTCGCAACCCATGTAAAACGGTAGGTGCCTTGAATCTTTGAAACACTACAACATTCACAACAAAGTTTCAAGCGGGAAAACGCCTAAACCTGATACAGGTAAAAAAAGGCGCCAACAACAACAACGTAACAATAATGATCAATCAATTATTCTTATCGTTGGATTTATCCCAAAACTCCTTCGATTCAATGACCGTAAAAGAAGTGTCCATAATAAAAAAAGTTCTATTCTAATTATTTTTAAATGAACAATTATAGTATTTATATCCCAACTACGCATAGGTATATTAACCAATGCATTATCCAAAATATAAATAGGGGTAATTAAAATTGAAGTTGATCTGCACATGTTAAATTTAAAAAATATGTATGAAGTTATAAGAATTTCAATAGTTACTTTGTTAGGGCTATTCTAAAAGTGTTAACAAATTTACGAGTCAGTTAATTTGCATCGTTTAAATATTAACAATTATGTGAATATAGTTTTAATAACCATTTTAATTTAATGGCGTAAATTTTCTTTCAAATTGAAAAGAAAATTGTTTTCTGTTCCGTTTAATATTTTTGTTATATTATTATATTGTAAAAAGTCAACACCATTATTTGCAGCGTTTTAAAATAATAATGGAAAGTTTAAGCTAAAGCTATATCGCTTTCTTTATTATGCTCCACGTCAGACCCAAACGATACGCTGGCTCTAAACTGAGGGACATTACTAAATGGTGTGAGTGTACATCCGATCTTTACATTACATATTACACATCATGTCTGCACAGATTAATTATTCCACTCTGAAATACAATTTGTATAATAATAACAATAAATACAAATATTTTATAAATAAATTATAAAATATCTTAACATCTCAAAAATGTGTTAACCTACAAAACTCAAAAATTGTACATGTGTCAAACATGAAAGGTCATAACTATGATTCTAGATAAAAGATTATTTGCAGTTGTATAATTTTAATTGTAATTTTTTGATTTTATTTTATTTTGATGTCATTATATGTATATTAAACTAAGGCCTTGAGTATTTGAACGTACATTTACAATTTTATTAATTTTGATAAAAACCATTTCACTTAAATTTCTTTTATTTTTATTCTGTTCACGATGTAAAATAGAAACTTATTCAAATTGAAAATGATGTCCAACATCAAAATAGTGAATATCTAATGCTGTTTTGTTTGGTTTAACATTATTTATATTGTTACAATCATTCTTATGTTGTTTTAATCTTTCTTTAAGTTTTTGATTCGTTTGACCAATGTAACTACTTCCACAACTACATGGGATTTTATAAATCAAACCAGATTGTTGAAGAAGAGGAATTGGATTTTTTAATTTACGCTATACTGCATTAATTGTTTTTCGATTATAAAATGCTAATTTTCTACCTCTTGGTCTAATAAAACGATCGATACTACTGGACAATTTTTTGATGTAAGGAAATCGAAAATACGTTGTTACTTGTTAGACATCTTTTTTGTTATCTACGCATTTAAAATTATTTATAAAAAGATTAATAAGTTTTAAAGGGTAATTATAAATAATAAAAAGGTTTGTCATGTGTTTTATATTATCTGCATACAAATCTTCATGGCTAAAATGTAAAGTTCTTTACATAAGAGCTTTAATTACATCTATTTTTTGACTCATAGAGTGATTAGAATAGTAGTTTAATAATCGCCCTGAACTCGAAACTTTTGACACCAATCAGTTCTTAAATTTCTATCTGAAAACCTATGTATGAAAAATTTGGTTCAAAAAGTTTCAATAAAAAAACGAAACGTTGCACATTTAACAATAGTTGTTTTATTGACAGTTCAATTTCTGTTAACTTAAAATAAAATTCAAACAAATATTTGGTGTTTCTAAAACAACAACGGTACTGTAATTTTAATTAAATTTAAATAATTAATTTTGATAAAGCCAAGTGTGTACATTTGAGCTCAAAGTGGCACATTCCTATCTTCAGAAAATTTGCTTCCCTCGTTTGGAAAAGTGTAAATTTTACGACATTAAAATTCGCGCGTTTGTACACCTGTGATTAATATTTTTTCTACAGATCGCCGAGACACATATTACATTAAATTTAATCCTTTTTTAATCTGCAAAAACGCATTTAATTAGGAGTATTGGTTTTCGAGTTATTTTGATTTTATTTGTGACTCGTATTCGAGTTTTCGTTGTAGTAATTTTGAGAGAATAGTAATTTTTCGAAAACGAGTACCTACTCGTAAATTAAAAATTATTAAATTTAGTACAAATCCTATACATTTTATGGATTTATTTCAAGCCAGAACTTTTTAAATTTTGAATTTGAAAATTTTCTAATTTTTAACTTCACGCAATCGTGAATCAATAATAAAAAATTGTTTTAAGAATCCTACAGACCCAAATTTTCTCACATTCACTTCTTTTTTGATGTGTAAAACACCTATTTTAAACGGACCATTGATTTACTCAAATTTTCTATTTTATCGCGTATTAGTTAAAAAAAATTAATTAAGCTCTCAAAAATGAATAGAAATAGCGCAAAACGTTCAAAATTAGATATTTTAAGGGAGGCGCAAAACATATATGGGTGATTCCTAGATAACTGTGATTTTTATAACTAAAATTTTTTTGAAATTTAAAATGTTTTAAAACGCGTGTTTTGGGTGTTTTCTGTCTCCAATTATACACAGAACTAAGCCTGTGCTGTAGTTCTACTACAACTACAACGAAGCGAAAACTATGACAAAATTTGAAAATTTTAATGCCACGGTACTGACATATAATAGTTCAAGCGTCGAACGTTAAAAGGGTGGTGAACCAAAATAAGTACAAAATGGACTTTAATACTTTTTAGATATTCGACAAAAAATAAACCAACTGTCCGGCGATCTGTAACTTGTCCAACTGTTTTTTTTATAATTTTTTTTTCCTAATTTTTTGTAAAAATGATGTATAAGACATAAGTACAATGTTTTTCTATTCGAAGAAGTTTCGATCAGTAGAATATAAAAATTTAAGTCTGGCGCCCCTATTCTTGACACAACTGTTTGCCAGACTACCCTCAAAATATTTATTGCAATGATAAATTTTCTATATAAGGTATAAGAAAAAATTAAACGTCAAAACTTCTATTTTTTATCCCTCTTTTGAATAGAATTGGTCTGGTACATTAATACTTGACCAAAATTCTGCTAGACCACGATTTAGAAAGTCTTTTGTTGCTACTTGTTGAGCGCCAGTTTTGTTGTTTTTTTGCAAAATTTACATTCATTTGTTATTCTGTCAAAAATTTTTAACAAAACTATAACAAATAAATACAGAAATAAGTTAAAACATTGAGGAAAAAATAAAATAAAAAGTTATTTCTTATTTTTGCCATGGTAGTGACATCCACGGTTATTACATTTGAATTTAAAATAAACCTAACTTTATAATGCAGATAAATAAAATAATTTCCTAAATAATTTTGATTATTTACGTAAAAGTAAATAAAAATTTACTATAATTGATTCAAACATCGTATTAATAACAGTAAATTTCAATACCACGGTATTGACATGTAATTTTATGACATACCTTTTTCAAAATAAAACAAATTAATTTAATTATATTTTTGAAACTTCAAAATAAATACACAGCTGTAAACATTGCACAAATAGTCCCTCCTGAAAATGCTGCCAGAAGGAGTGGATGAAACTAAATTAAGATGGCGATTAGGCGGCAAACATTTCAAATTTAAAATTGAATAAAATTCCCGGACATAAATCAAAGACGATTATTTTTTTTACCAAACATTATTTTCGTATAATTGCAATATAATTTAATGGAGTATATATTAGACTTAAGTTATTAGAAGTAACTTTTAAATTACAAATCGAATATCGATAGAAATTTATACATTTAGTTTGAAAAATGAGAATCGGACATGCCACGGTTATGACATTTCGAGTATATTTTCGTAAGTTATGAGTAATCCAAGATCACGTATGTTCCAAAACCTAATGTAGGTTGAAGATAATTATCAGATTTATAATATTAATGATTTCTCAATAAGAAAAAACTATGTTGGATAATAAATAAAATACTGGACATAAAAAATCACAGTTATCTGAGAATCACCCATATGTAGTTTGGAAACCACTGGTCTAGCTATACATTTAATTTTGTTACACCAAAGAAGTATAACTTCTAACGCGCGTACATAAGTACACACTCCGGTTTTTTTTAATGACTGACGACCAAAGCTTTTTTTTATTTAAAAAACGCAGAAATTAAATAAATTTAATTGTAAGACATTATTAAACAGAAAACTTCTTTAGAAATTTTTTAAAAATAGCATACTTAGTTTAATATTGTAAAGCAAAGAAAGCAAATGACGTGAAGCAGCGTGCTTCATCTTCCCGAGATTTGAGCTCTAATGTGAACACACGGCTTTAAACCTAATTTTCTATTTAATTTTTACTATTCACTTTGAAAAAAATTATTAAAATTATAAAACTGTAGTGGCGCGTCCATAATTTCTTCTTCTTCTATCGGTTATTTTTTATAATTTAAAAAACATTTATTTCATTAAAACTACCTAATATGTTCTGATGTCTGTTCCTCATAGGAACTTCCATATTTTTTTTCCACAAAATTAATCTCTGATAGATTTCATTCCTGCAATCTTTGCTTCAAACACAGCTGTCTGTGAATAGTAAATGTCACTAATTAATTTATAACGGGCGTATGACTAGCAATTAAGTTTGAAATTGGAATAGAAAGTGTCATATTTAAATTATGGAAATAGCGAAAACACAATTACAAACGCAGAAAACCGTTTTTAGGCAACCTGAATGGAAAATTTGAAGAAGTTTGAAAAGGGTCGGAAGCTTTTTGCATGGGACTCGTGTAATCCGGTCAAAAACAGAATCGACAGTTCAATTAGTTGCTCATCAGAAGCAAGTAATGGCAATATTAAATATGCATGAATGCCGAAAACCACAAACGCTCTTGTTTTACACAAATATCTATTTCACTTTATGCGAGAAACCCAGCTGCTAAAGCAACCCTTGGAAGCCACTACAAATCTCCAACGTTTCGGGTGGGTTTAATTTCAATAATCATTTAGGTCGCACGCAGAATTCCATCTAAAGACTAATACACTTATCCTCAACTAAAGTTGCTTCCAAGAAATTTCTAATCCATGCTCTAATTTTAAAAGACCAAAACTTAAGGCGGGGCAGAAGTAAAAATTTTTAGCTGAGCGGATTATGACCGTTTTCTAAAAAAGAATTGGAGAATTCGGCTTTCAAACCAACACTTTTTGAAGTTATACTTCTCTTGGCGCGTTGAGGGTAAAATTTTGGCAGGCAACGGAAGTTGCGCGCGCACAGCTAACGAAAATTGGACAGTATGAAGTTAGACGTCTAAGAAATTAAATTAATTATTGTGAATTATGCTTAAAAACGAGTGTGCACATTCGAGCTCAAAGTGGCACATTCCGATCTCGGGAAAATGAAGCGCGCCGCTCCGCGTCGCGCTTCATTTGCTTCCCTCGCTCGGAAATGTGCCACTTTTCGCTCGAATGCGCACATCTTCGTATTTGTTGAATTTATTTATATTAATTTTTACATGTGGTTATATTTAATCCAATTATGCCAAAAAAGTATAACTTCAAACGCACGCACAAAAGTACAGGCACCGGTTTTTTTAAATTTTTATTAAATAAATGGTGGGTGTTTTTATGTATTATACTTCTTTGGTGTTATTACACATCCCTTAAAAATCCAATTTTAGCGTCTCCGCATTCCTACACCGTGGGAGTAAAATTTTGGAGGGCAACGAAAGTTGCGCGCGCATTACTACACGGAGAAAAAAAATAGGGATTTTTCCTATTTTTGCATAGGAAAAATTCCTATGTCGCATAGGAATTTTTCTAATGTTAATATAGGAATTTTTGCTACACGGAGAAAAAAATATCGTTATAATAACCATACGTATCCCTATTATAGCTATCCGTTGGATAGTTATCTTTCACAGGGATACGCCGTATAGCTAATTTAGCTATCCAGAGTTTCCTTATTGCGGATTGTTATAGTAACGAACCGTATTACTGTTTTAGACATTCAAAAGATTCTTGTCATAGTGATTTAACGGATATGCACGGAGAACAAAATATCGTTATATTAACCATACGTATCCCTAGTTTAGCTATTCAAATCCTCAAATTAACTATACAGTTACCTACACGACGGATACTGCACACGTTCACGAGAGCTTTTCGTTTGAATGCTTGAATCAAATAAATGAATCCTTATTATAAGTATACTATGTAGAGCTGTTTTGATCATACTATGAATTGTCAAATTGACTTATAAATATCCTTAAATTAGACATTCGAATCCTTGTCAGAACAATACGTCAATTGGGTATATGTTAGATAGTTATATTAAGGATATTTTTTTCTCCGTGTATGTTAACATTTGACCTTTTTCCGACGGAATATACGCAAATTGAAGCTTTTGCACGTATGGGGACTTATATTCCACCCAAAAATTAGAGGTTGGGCATCGGGAAGATTTCAAATTCAAAGGTAATCGTCAAGAACTAAAAAATATTTCTGTTACCTTTGAAATGATTCCTTTGGCATTAGTTTTGACAAAAACGATGGAAAAATTCAATTCATTAGAGCACATAAGGGATTTTCAAAAAGTAATTTCAGAGAGCCATGAAATTTTGATAAATTTGGTACAAGGATCTTTGTGGAGGGAAATATCTGCAAAATTTGAAAATAAGTTCGTTTTGCCGTTAGAAATTTCATTCGATGAATATGAGCCAAATAATCCTTTAGGTAGCCATCGCGGGATTACAAAGATTGGCGCGGTTTATGCCAGAATTTCATGTTTACCTGAGTTTATGCAATCTAAATTGGAAAATACATATATCTTAGCTTTATTTAATTGTCTAGATGTTAAGTGGTTAGGATTTGAAACCATTTTAAAAGATGTAATTGGTGAATTGAGAGATTTACAAAGTGAGGGAGTATGGGTCAATTTTAATGAAAATAAAAAAAAAAGTTTATTTTACTGTTGTTGCGGTTTTGGGTGACAATTTAGGCGTACACAGTATAAATGGATTTGTTGAGTCTTTTAAAGCAAATTTTCCCTGCAGATTTTGCTACTCTCATAGAAATAATTTAAATCTTATAAATAATGAAGAATTTTGTCCCATGAGAATAAAAGAAAGTTATAAAAAGGATCTTACTACCAACAATTTTACTATGTTAACATAGGAAAAATGCCTATGTTAATATTGGAAAAATCCTTATGTTAACATTGGAAAATCGCTATGATAACATTGGAAAAATTCCTATGTCAACATAGGAATTTTTCCTATGCAAAAATAGGAAAAATCCCTATGTTTTTTTCTCCGTGTAACGAAAAATCGACAGTATAAATTTAACAATCTAAGAGAGTAAATTAATTATTGTGAATTGTGCTTAAAACCGAGTGTGCACATTCGAGCTCAAAGTGGCACATTCCGATCTCGGGAAAATGAAGCGCGCCGCTCCGCGTCGCGCTTCATTTGCTTCCCTCGCTCGGAAATGTGCCACTTTTCGCTCGAATGCGCACATCTTCGTATTTATTGAATTTATTAATATTAATTTTTACACGTGGTTATTTTTAATTTTGTTACACCAAAGAAATATAACTTCTAACGCGCATACAAAACTACACGCACCGGTTTTTTTACAAAAATAAGTTCAACCCAAAACAGTTTAGATAAATATTTCTTCTACCTTTCTTACAGAAATGATTAATAAAAGGTTTAATACAGTAGAACCTCCATAAGTCGAACCTCGATAAGCCGAATTTTTGATAACTCGAACCTGTTTCCCTAGGACTTGCCTATTTCAACGTTAATATTTTTATATCGATAACTCGAATTTTTGATAATTCGAAATATTTTTAGTTTCCTTTTAACTTCGACTTATCGAAATTCGACTATATTTAAAGATTTGTAATTTGTAAGTCATTGAATTTACTAAATTGATCTAAATCAAAACAATATTAATAATGAAAACTTCTCTATTCTACGCATTATTAAACTATTTATTAAAATTAAAATTACACATTATCTACAATTGATAATACAATGTTTAAAACCTTTAAAAATTATATAAAGTTTATTACAATAATAAACATAAATAACTTGGAACTACAACTTCGCGCGAATAAATGTATCAAATTTTGAAAATTTTTGTTACTTATAATCACGTTTTTTTTCGAAAAGAATAATTCTCAATACGAATTTAAATAAACATTTTAAAAACACAATATACAGTAATCCTCCCCTATAACACGGTAGATAGGTTCCGCGTTATAGGAAAACGCGTTGTACGACCATTCTCGTATAACGCGCTTGTACACTGCTGGCCAAATAAAATGGAACATGTTATAATTCAAAAACTAATGAATAGATTCTGGCCAAACTTGGTATATAATATTCGTATATTATGATATTCAAAATACAACATCTTCAAATATTTAACTTAAGTAATTAAATTTAAATTAATAAATTAATGTAATTTAGGTGGACAATTTTTTTGGAACAAGCTATTTTTAATACATTTTTACACTAGCATTATTATTTAATAATTGATGAAACCTTCTTTTCGTTCAAAACAGTCAAGTAGACGTTTGTTAATGGACATATACACAGTATCAATATATTCTGACCCTGTATGATTTATTTCAGATACTGCCTTTTCAATAGCAAATTTTAATTCATTTTTTGAATTAAACTTAACTTTTGTAGCGTACACTTTCTAACTTAAGTGTGGCCACATGTTCTCAATAATATTTAAATCAGGACTCTTCGCGGGCCATTCTAAGACTTCAATATTGGAATTTTTTAGTCATGTTGTTTGTTGAGATTTATGAATTGAGCAATTATTTTGTTGAAATACATAATTTTCATCACCAAATTGTTCATCAAGAATAGCCTTGGCTTCCTTGAGAACATCAATGTATTGAGTAGAATTAACTTTGTCTTTCAAAAATTTAATCCAAAATAGTCCGGTTGAATTTATCATGCCCCAGATCATGTAACCGCCTCCCCCACATCAAACTTTATTTCTCACATTTTTGCAATCAGGATCAACATACGTCGACCAATTATCAGAACCATCTAGGGAAAATAGCTTTTCATCGATAAATATAACAGTTTTCCAACCAATGCAAACTTGAATCCAGGTGCGACAAGCCTTATATCGCTTTACCTTATGTCCTTGCGTGCGTTGAATCTGTTTGGTTAAGGTTTTGTATTTAAAATTGAATATATTAAGCTTCCTTTTAATTGTCCTAGTGGAGACATGATTTAAATAAGCTTTATTTTGAATACACGACTGGTACATCGCCTTAACTCATCGCTGCAATTGTGCACAACTAGTTGAATCTGTCGTTCATCTCGTTGTGTGAGCTTAGGCTTTGGTCTAGGAGTCTTTTTCACCTTAGATTCATCCTTGTTGATAAATCTATGCACTGTTGATAACGATACACCACTAATTTCTGACACTTTTCTGTAATTCAGATATCGATCATAAAGGTCTTTTACAATTTTAATAAGTTGTTTAGGATGCATAATTAATATAAATAAATTCACATGTAAATAAAAAGACGTTTCGGGTTAGTTAAACACGTCTATTTTAACCCAATTGTCAAATTATTTAGTGATTAATTCTGCTATCTATACTTGTTCCATTAAATTTGTCCAACGCAAATACACTATTTTATATAATAAATTTAAAAAACATTATTATTAGTTGCGTTTTACTTATGATTTTTTAAAACCCAATTAATAATTATTTATAAAATACATATACAAGAAAGTTTTCAACGTATATTTATTATATCATACTTATTTTCTGTGTTCCATTTGATATGGCCAGTAGTGTATGACCCCATATAACGCGTTATGTACAAATGATTCACCTTTAACTTTTCTCCTTAAAGGAAGTTTAAATCAAATATTAAGAAAAAACTATGTTGTGAACGAAATATGTGCGTTTTCACTTGTCATGCACAGAGAAAAAATATTGTCAAAATAACTATCTAACGCAGGGGTCGGCAACCTATGACCCGTGGGTCACCGAGTGACCCATTTGGTAATTTCAAGTGACCCACTTTAGTTCCGAAAATAAAGTATAAGATATACAAACATTTTTTTCTTTTTCCCAAAAAATTTATGTCGCAAATTTTGACCCGCGGCCAAAAAAGGTTGCCGACCCCTGATCTAACGCATACCTACCCAATTGACGTATTGTCATAACAACGATTCGATTTGCTAATTTAATGACATTTATAAGTTAATTTGACTGTTTAAGTAACATCAAAACACCGCGCTACATATACTTATAATAAGAATCCATTTATTTGATTCAAGCGTTCAACAAAGAACTCTCGTGAACGTGTGCAGTTTCCCTCGTGTAGGTAACTGTACAGTCAATTAGAGGATTTGTATAGCTAAAATAGCGATACATATGGTCATTTTGACGATATTTTGTTTTCCGTGCATAACCGTTAAATCAATATGATAAGAATCGTTTGAATGTCTAAAACAATAATACGTATCGTTACTTTGACGATCCACAATAAGGAAACTCCGGATAGCTAAATTAGCTATACGGCGTATCCCTGTGAAAGATGACTATACTACGTATAGCTAAAATAACGATACGTATGGTCATTTTGACAATATTTTTTTCTCCGTGTGGCTGAGAAATAAATATTTTGTTTAAAATTAAAATTATAAAAATAATATTTCTATTCTTTTTAGTAGATATACATATGTATTATCAATGTTCTTACAATTCAAAAACTAGGATCACATATTTAATAAAATAATTTAATTTAATATTATAAGAACACAATTGACACAATGTGCAAGCGTACGCAAAATTGATTATGAATGGTGCAAATCATTATAAATTTCACAGTACAGAAATATAACGTGGGAAATCCCCGCGCTATATGGGGGAAAACACGTGTTATACCAGGGATATGAAATCGCGTAATATAAAAATTCGTTAGAGGGGGGATTACTGTATTTCTATTTTTTTAAATGAGCCTTTTCAAAAACTTGTTCGTTAGTAATAAATTAAACATCCAAAATAGTCGGTTTATAGACAAGACCCGTTGGAATTATTTTTATTTTTGTTCAAATTTGACATGGTTTTAAGAAAAGGTTATATTTATCTATGGTTAGTTGGATTTTGAAAAACCTTTTTCAATTAATTAATTAATGTAAATACTTTATCATCTTTATCATCAAAAAAAACTAATTTAAAAAGTTAAATTTAAGAAAGTACCTTGATACGTCGCTAGAAATTTGCTTAAAAATTCTATGTGTAATTTTTTTTTCATAATTCCTTATAGTTTGACCGGAAACACGGGCGCAATTAACATTGTTTTTCTTATTGACGGATTTACTCATTCTCCGCTTTAATCCTCGCATTTTAGATATTCGCCTTTTGTGAAAGGCTTTTAAATTTGCAGTAGCGAATTACTGCTCGCCGTCCTTTTCTTTCTTCTCGTAATCGTCCAAAAACCAGAACTCAAATTAACTTGAGAAACTATAAATTTAGCAGTTATTGTTGTACGCGTTTTTTTGTGAGCAGGTAAATTTAAAAACAGCGGAAAACCTTCTTACGAATTTATGGTTCAAATGCATTTAAAAGTAAAATATTGTTAATGGTATGCAAATTACGTCGGTCTCTAAAGCGAAACTCTTGGATTATATTGAAATTAAATTCAAAAGACATGCCAGGTGTTTCTCGGCTTATGAAATTTCAAAAAAAAGTTTTCGCTCGGTTCGTATTCGCTAAGAACTGGCGATGCTTTTAATTAGAAATTTAATTTGAACGGTTCCGTGTCGATCACCTTTTTCCTGATTTATTATTCAAGCTGCATCCTTGGGGCACTTATTTTGTTCTAATCAAAATTATAGAAGACGCAATTATCAATAAAGGAACTAGCCCTGAAAACGATTATTTTTGTATTTATCAATAAAAATTTACAGATCCTGCATCTTACGAAAGTATCAAAAGCGTATTGAAAGTATCTACAAAGCTTTCATCGATAGCAATCATATCCAAAAACCGATTAAAATTTTTTTTTGCTTATAAATTAAACGCATAATATTTAAAGGGCATGGTTTCTTTATCACTCGTGTCGTCCATTTTGAAATAGTGTTATCAATCGCGAAATATCGAAAAAATAAAACACAAGTCAAGTATCAAATTGGTCGCATATGATTTTTTCAATCTATTTGTAACCCACATATTCGAAGATTTGTTTAAAAAGTTTTTAAAAGTCTATTCACAAATAACCAACCTACGATTTTTTTAATGTTCAATTTTTTGTCGCGCAAATAAACCCTAACTTTTTACTGAAATGTCATTTTTATCGATTGCGTTACAAATAAGGAAATTACGTTCTATTTCCGAGTCAAAACGTAAATTTGCCAAGTTTCTAATTCTGTCCAAAATTTTTGGGGTTAAAAAAGTAGTGGGGGCTATGGACAATAGAGGTCCATAGGAAGGTTTTGTAAAAATTTAAAAAAATTTTTTTATTTTGACCAATTTTGTGGTTTGAGTTAAAATCGGTCTCTTATGATACGTTCAAAAATTATAATTTTTAAAATAAAACAATAAAATTTAAAGGATTTATAAAATCGGATAAAAACTATTAAAAGCTTACAACTGCAAAACACGAATATTTTAAGCAGTTCAAAAACTGTACACATGTACAATTCCCTACAATGCAAAAAAATAATAAGCAGGGGTATTAACTACGTATGTGTATGTATTTAATAAAAAGTTCCTTAAACTATTACAGATAATATGTTGGCCAAAATTTTTTTACGAATATTGTTTTTAGCTAGGAGAAGTATTAAAAATTAAATGATGAAAAGTTCTCAGAAAATTAAGAAATTAAGATAAGTAACCCTATTTCATGTGTCCATTTTGAGGCATCGTTGCCAAACCTATTTGTTCTATTTCAATGATTCTTTTGATTTTATAAAAAATAGATTAATGCATATTTGCGAAAAATTCTAAATAATAAGGTATTGATTACACATTTTTAAATTGTAGTCTACAATGCCATAACTCAAAAATATTACACATAAGGCTACTTGATTTGGGATATGTTTTTGTTCAGTTTAGGGTCATTTATAAGTGGGTTTTTCAGTACCTATTCATCCAAAACACTGTAGGTATACATATGTACTATTTCCGATACTAAAAAAAAAGGAAAATTATCAAAGCCACTATATAGGTCGAATTGAAACGATCGACCTCGTAGAAATGAAACCACACTAGCTACTGCTTTATTCAAAGCTGACAATGTAACGTAATTGAAATTTGTGTAGGGATTTTCATGAAATCCGCCACCAATTATTTTTACTTTTTGAGCACTCCGTACGTCTAACAACTGCTGTTTATTTATGAAAGTAAATAAATTACAACTCGGAAATTCTAATTTTTGATAAATTTAAATTAAGCTGCCAGACACAAGCTTTTTGACATAATTCTGTGTGGTATTGCTAGCTCTAATGATAAAATTACAAATCAAATACAATTATCGTAATTATTTTAATAATATATCAGTAAATAAACGAGTAGAATTTTTTTTTACTTTTTCACATACGAACGTATTATAAGAAAAAGTGAACAAAAAGGATTAAGTAGTAATCTTCTTTTTGTGGCTTTTAAATTTTCTCTTTTTATTACAATTGCTTTTAATGCTAGAAAAAACTTTCTGTGCTACTTTTGTAAGAAGGACATGTTTTATCTGTGTAACCCTTAAAAAAGGAGTAGTAAGAAATAAATTAAATTGCAATTTGTTTGAGATAAAGCAATGCCTTGTAACAAATGTATCCAATTTGTAGAGTTGGTTTGTTTTGAAAAAAAAACCTTAAGAAACGGAGAAAAATTGCTCGAAATTTGTTCTTCGATTTTTACAAGATTGAAATATCAATGTATTCCATCTTAACTTTTTTATTTGTTTAAAACCTAAAAGTTCGGTGTCGGATTAGCAATAAATTTTTTTAAAATGATTTTATAAAAAAAAAGTGTAGGTACTAGTATAAACAATTAGTGAAATATATATGAATTAAAAAAACTATTACTGAAATTATTGAATTAATAAGCAATAGTTTAGCAAACTAATATTAAACAAATGTGTGCAAAACCAAAAGTGTGTTCTGTTTTCTAATTTAAATTAATTGTGTATTTTAAAGCAAAAATTGATCTAATAACATACAATCTTTTTAATATAGTTTATGGACAACGAGCGTTTTCAAAATAGTTTTAAATAATTGCCCTTATAGTATTAAGAACTTTTATACGCCTTAGAATTAAAAAATATCTTTTTATACAAGGCGATTCAAAATATAGATTTGGAAGAGCCATTTAACTCTCCGTGCAGCTATTTCCTAATGTGTTTTAGGAAAGATGGTAAATTTTTAATCGCCTTGTATTTTGGATGTAAATGAAAAAAACATACATAATTATTTCCTGTTTTCAGGTCACCTTCGGTAGCTGTAAAACAATAGGAAAAAAAATGTGCTGCTTATTATTAAACATTATTACAAAAAGAAAAAAAAAGAATTCTTTGTAGAAACGAAGGTAATAACTATTTAATGTGTTTTATGTATTTTATGCATATTTTATTTCCTGTTAAATGTTAGAGTAGCGTAACAAGAAGAAAAGAAACGCATGTGTTTATTGATATTATTAAAAAGAACAAACTGCCAAACTTAGAGTCGAAGTTATATTTATTGTTCGTAAATGATGAAATATAGCAAAAAGGAAACTGATAAAATTTTGCTTTATTTCATTAAAATTCGTATCAGACTTACACAACTACACAATGTATATAATAAATATTATTATTATTATATGATGGTAATAATAATAATGATAATAATCGTATAGGACACTATTAAAATATTAAATAATAATGTAAGTAGCTAGACTTGCACTTTACATATATGACACAAAGCAATCACCCATTACCATAAAGAGAATAAAGAATTATAACACCAACCCTTTTTACTTTTCACGTCGATTTCCAAAGCATCACAAGCGGAGCTTCCTCTGAAGGCAACCTCAACAAAATATATCAATTAATCAATGCAGCTAAAGACATATAATATTTAATTCAACTTAGAGTCCTATGGAACCCAATTTGATCCTGCCCCTTCATCAAAATCATAAATACCTCTAAAAAAGTAACACATTTCTAAGTTTAATTAAAATTAATTTTGGTTTAATTAGCAACGCTGAACATTCTATCGAACATATTCTTTAAATTCGGCCCTGTTAAACTAGTTACTTTGGATAAACCAACAAATAATTTAGTATAAATAAATTTACTAAAATAAGTCGCTAAAAAAAATTGTGTTTTAGTTTGCGGGTACAAATTGTAGCTTATAAAAAAAGAAAAATAAATTTCAATATCTCGAGGGGTGCCACTAATTTTTAAAATTGATAATGCATTTAATTTTTTATTTTAGGAAAAAACTTTTTTTTGCCTTAGAATCTTTAGAAATATGTACAAGTTGCCAAATACGATCACTTTTAACTCTATTTTTTATATATTTTTTTTAATTACAATAATAATTATGAATTTTTTTTTAAAGGGTACTGCAGTTTCTAGTATACAATTTTTTTATATATATTCATTTTTAATTTTAAAAATTAGTGTGACACCTTAAGGCAGTGGTTTCCAACCTTTTTGTACCTGCGCCCCCCTTTAAAAAAAAAAATTTTGCGCCCCTTTAATTTTTCTAACAATCTAATTTCATAAATACTTAACTGATATTATAATTTATTTAATGGGCTACAAAATAATATACAATATTATGTAAAAATATACATAAAAATTTTTTGATACCTATTCGACTTTTTTGGATTTGTATTCGAAAATAATATTTTGAAACAGCTGCATGCCCCCCTTGCAACGGTCTTGCGCCCCCCTAGGGGGCGCGCCCCACAGGTGGAAACCACTGCCTTAAGGTATTAAAAATATTGTTTTTCTTTTTTATAAGCTACAATTTGCACCTTAAAGTTGAAAAAAAAAACTATTTTGTCGACCCACTCTAATGATCACATATTTAAATAAATAAATACCTATATTTAATTATATCGTTCTAATAGGCATTTAAGAATCGGCGGTCCAGGACAGCTGTAAATGCGACCCAACAAAAAATTGTAAGTTTACAAACTTTATAATTTTTTGACCAGCAATAATATTCATAATACTACAAAATCATATTTCATTATTTTATTAAATTTTTAAACAGTTCTGAAACATATTCGAAATAAAAAGTCACAGTTACATATCAGGCGTTTGGTTTCTTGTACAAATATAGTGGTATAACTTTTTAATTTAAAATTGCCAAGTGTAAGATTATTGTAAATCGTTATGAAAAACCGAGTGTGCAATTCGAGCTCAAAGTGGCACATTTCTAATCTTGGGAAAATGATGAGCATTTTATTTGCTTCTTTTTCTAGAAAATTTACTACTTTTTTCTCGATTGTGCACATACCTGGTATTTATTAGGTTCAGAAACATTATCAATCTTTTCTATCCACGAATCCAGCGATTGTTTGTGCTAACTGCCATGGGCAATAGTGCGCCTTAATTAAAAAAAAATGAACCAACTAATTAAAAAATTAAAACTGTTAAGGTTTTCTGAACATAAAATACAAATGTAATGCACTACCTATATGTTATTATTAGAAATGTAAAAAATAAGAATAATATGTATAAACAAATTCAGTGAATACGAGGATGTGCGCATTCGAGCGAAAAGTGGCACATTTCCGAGCGAGGGAGAAGCAAATGAAGCGCGACGCGGAGCGGCGCGCTTCATTTTCCCGAGATCGGAATGTGCCACTTTGAGCTCGAATGTGCACACTCAGTTTTAAGCACGATTTACAAAAAACAATTTACTTTTCAGATATTCCAGGATCGTATTGCTAGCAGAAACTAAATCCCTGATTTAAAGTCCTCAATACCTAATACTTGAAAGAATTCTCAGTAGACTTCGTCGTGGGCAAAAAATCATTAGTGTAAAAAATATTCAGATCTACGATTTTTATAATAACGTTTTATATACGAGATATTCCCAAAAAACAAATCTTTAATATTCTTGTCTTGTTTTTTACTTTTATAATAAAAAAATTTATGGCTGCTATCCCAAAAACACTTTTCTTCTTCAAACCATGAATCAACCCAATTTTTCACTTCTTCAAAATTGGCATTGTTTCTTAGCTAACCCATGTGGCATGGATCGAAATAAGTGATAATCGAAAGGGACAATGTTTGGTGAATACGGCGAATGAGATGGAACATTCCAGATAAGCGATATTAGTTTGTCCTAAACAATTTTTGTTTTATGTGGTGAAAGCATTGTCATATAGCAAAATCACTTTTCCTTGCGTCCTGACCCATTCCCAACGTTTTTTCGTCAAGTGGTCATTCAAATTGATGATTTCTTGTTGGTAACGTTCACCATTAACCGTTTCGCTAGTGTTTAACAATTTATAATACAAAATCCCCTTCTGATTTCACCAAACACAAAGCATTGTTTTCTTGCAGAAGCGATTAAGTTTTGCCGTCGATGTTTCTCCAACTGAAATAGACCCACTTTTGATTATCAGTAACAATTCGATGCGAAAAACATTTTCTTTTTTGTCTTCTCTACAAACGTACACTGGTGATCTTTCGGTGTTTCATCTGTCATTCGGTCAATACATGGGGCACCCATTATCCTTCTTTCTAGATCTTTCCCATTTCTTTTAAGCAATCTGAAATAGTTTGTTTAGCAATTTTTAATATATTCGGAAGTTTTTTTTGCGTTTGGCACGGACCTTTATTCAGCAATACTTGCAATATTTTCAAACTTCTCTGCTTGATCTGAGCGCTTTTTGTCCTTTACATCAAAATCGCCGCTTTTAAAACGTTTAAACCAGAGTTTGCAATTTTTTTGAGTTAGTGCATGTTCATCACAAACTTCCTGAAGTATACGGTAAGTTTTAGCAGCAGTTTGTTTAAAAAAATAGCGAATAAAAACTTCTCGTAATTGCTCTTTTTTTTGGAACAAATCTAGACATATTTAAGCTCAAAAATACCTGAAATTTTAACACTTTTAGAAAAAGTGTGGTTATAAAGCACTTTGATAGCAGAACAATATATGGGCAATTCCATCTGTTGAAAGAAATTGATACTTTCAACCTAATAAAAGTATGGACGCTCCTCTCTCAGCGACAAGCTATATAATGACCATAACCCCACTGTTGAGAAATTAATTAGACCGTTTCGTAAATTAAAGATGAATTAATTTAAACTTGTAAAAAAGATTTATATTAAAATTTAGTTTATAACAATTTATTTTAATGTATTTAATAAAGCTCAACTTTGAATTATATGAAGAGTTAAAATTCACAATACATAACCAGGCCAGTAATTGTCCGAGCATTCAAAATACATGTAAGTATCTTTCAAACAAAACCGGTCGTTTGTACTGGAAAAGTAATCCGGTATTACAGAAATTAATTTGAGTGCGTTAATGCTTTACACCCTCAAAAAGGATTAGATGGAAGGCGACTTCTGAATTACCGCCCCCTTTTAAACTTACCTTCGTTAATACCACCGACAAGTTGTGGTCTCTTCTGTAATATTTTAAAGCCACACTTTGAGCTCTTACTTTTTTCCATTAACTTCCTTTAAATTACAAGTTTAAGTTCTTTTTTTTTTACTTTAGCGGAAATTAATTTTTTATAACCCGCAACAACAGTTTTGGCCGTTTAAAAATTTAACTTTCGCTTCAATTTTGCACGACGGTATTGTGGACTAATTTATTTTTTCTGCTTGTTAAAAACTTTTAAATGGATATAAAAAATTTTGAAGATGTTTAAACTTTTAAACTGTGTGTTATACGACCGATATTTGAAGTGCGGTATAAAAAATCCAAAAATTTTAATTATTTTAGTTACGAAGTAATTTTTTTTAACAAAGTAACGTACTTCTTTCGCATTAACGAGTGCAAATTTTTTTCAAAAAATTAATTTGCTGTTATATGTTTGACGTCGTTTAAGGTAAAAACGCCCAGTGAATGTCCCATTTGTTGCATTGAGAACTATTTTGATCTAAAAAAATACTAAACTCAAAACATCGGTTACAGTTAGAAAGATATATAACTTTTGTTTATGAATTAATGAACATATTATCGCAATTTGGTCATATACTTCATAAAGTTCAGTAAATGACTTTTTTGGGCAAATATTGACCGACTATAGCCCACCTATTAAAGACCAACAATTGATAAAATATTGTAAAATGTATTTTAAACATTATGCTTAGATTTGCCTTCGTTTAGTTTTTTTTATTAAAGTTCCGTTTTGTTTTTTATAAATCACAGATTTGGTGGCGCTAAGTAGTTTACGGTCATCTTTTTTAATTCCGTCTTTCAAAGCTTCAACATTGTATTGAAATCTTGCAAACTACAATATAAATTTAATCATTTTAGGAATCCACTTCATTATTACTTCTATTTCTTTTACTTAAATGAAAAAGAAGACATAAAAGATTGCATAAATAAATATATTATGAATATAAATTAAATTCTTTAATTGTTATAAAGATTATATCTTGTAACGGTCATTCACTGGTAGAGGATCGCATACTTGTCGGTTTACCCTAGGCAAAAATGTAACTTACAATTAGAGCATAGTATTTTTTTATGCTACAGTAGGTAGGGGGAAAGTGGCATGAAACAGCCAAGTTTTGAAACAGCCATTATCAATTACGCGGTAGTTTTCATACGAATCGTTTATGTATTATTATTGTAAGATAGCAACACTAGCCAGATATCCCCCACAAAAATTTTACCGTTCACCGTCAATAAACGGCGCCGATACGACGTATTGAAGATTTTGTCGTCAAAAAGTAAGGTTTTGAGTTCAGTTTATTTGTTTTCTAACGCCTATACGTACAAAACTAATAATAATATAATTACACTATAATTTTATAGATATATTAGGCCTTCTAATAACGTATATATTTTGTAAACTAATCTTTGATTTCATAGTAATTTTGAGATTTTGTTTCTTGAGAGAATATGTTTTGAAATAGCCGGACTGCTGTGTAATGAAAAAGCCACCTTTTAATTGCATAAAATGCAATAATAATTGTAGTAACAGCAATCAAGAGTGGTACCGATGCAAAATTGTAATGGTTGGGCATATAAATCCTGTGGCGTAAAAGGGAAATTGCATTATTTTTGCTAAAAACGTTTTTAAGTTTTTGCAATGATTGATCTCAAACGTCAAATTTTTTGACAGTTTCTTAGATTTATGTAAGTCAATATTTTATCTAGAATTTGCGTTATTTAAAACGTTTTATAATTATATAAGATCTAAAATTATAGCTTAAGATTATTATTAAATAATATCTTCGTTAATGTGCAGTTTTAATCTTGTAATAAGAACATGGCTTTTTCAAAACTTGGGTTGGCTTTTTCAATACCTATAGGTTATGAAAAAGCCAAATTTTATTTTTTTTATAAATGATTAGAAGTCGAAAAAAATCGTTAATTTTGAAAAATGTTTTATGACATTACGTACATAAATGAATGATCAATTACAGATTTAAAAAAAAAATTGATTTATTTATGTCCTTCTATATTATTTATCCCTTTTTTTAAAACTGGCTGTTTCATGCCACTTTCCCCCTATACAATTTAAATTTATTTTAAAAAATATTTAAATTTCTAAGGAAATTTACTAAACAGTAAAATTAACAGTAGGTACTTGTAAAGCCAATAACATATTTTTAAAAGTTTATCTTACAATTAGTCTTTTCAAAAACTTAATTGACATCTTGGAAAAAATGACACAAATGTGGGGACGCTAGAGTTTTATAGCGAAAAGCACTGTAATTTTTAGCCAAAAATTCTCTCCTTGCATCTACAGGGTGCAATTCCACTGACATTTTATGTCTATAAATTTTGGTTTATACAAAAACAATAATTACTAAAACCTATCAATTTGCCAAGATATGAGTTTTGATTTGTTTATATACTTTTTTAAGTATTACATTATTAAATATTAAAAGATTAAGAAAAAAACTATTTACCTACGCCTTTCTGATTTTTACAAAAGTTCTTCTTTATTATTTATTGTAAAAAAGGAAAAAAAAATTTTCACTTTTAAAACTTTATTATGACTTGACGCCAAAAAATCCATTTAAGAAACTTTAAAATTTTTAATTTGCGAATAAGAATAGTGACTTCAAAAGTTACTTCGATCGTAAACTACAACACCGAATAAAACTTGAAATTTGCAAAATTTTTAAAGCACAAATACGTTTATTTAATTTAATTAAAACTTTTTCGAGTGCTCTTAGTCACATACCTATTTCGTTTTTAATAAATTTTTAAACTTTTTTCCGCAACCATCGTTTTAGTTAAATTAAAAAAAAAAGCATTTTGTGTAAATAAAAGCAAACAAAACGAGAAGAAACAAATCTGAAAAACAAACGTAAAGTATTATTTACAATTATAATTAGGTTTCAACATTAATTTCAAAATATTCAAAATTACCAAAGGAACTTTGCAAGAATTTAATTTAGGTAATGGTTTCGTTATTTGTTCGAGCGTTGGCCAAATGCCGGGGGGCGACGGAAAGATTTGTTATATTTAAATTTACGCGAAGGAAAGTAAATGATCAAGATTTTAGAAATGGAAACGAGAAAATAAATTACGCAATAGACATGTGAAAAGTGAATAAAATAAAACCAGCAACTTAGAATTCCACTTTATAAAATTTTCTAAGCGCTCTTCCTATAATTTACGAAACGCATCCTTAAAAGTTCGGTTCTCCACAAATTTTAATACAAATCTTCACAAAATAAATTTACCGTAAACACGAACAAGTTGCTCCACTTTTGATTTTGTTCATTAGCAAATAAATGGAGGAGAGCACACTTTTAAACATTTTCCTTTAGGCTTTCAAATCCAAATTCTGATCAAGCAAATCGAATAAGAAGACTTATCTGAACTATGCTACTCAAAAAAATTAAAGAAATAGAAAATTGCAACAAAATTATTTGTGATTTTTGAAGCGCTGTAACTCAGAAAAATAATCGTATCGAAATATTAAAAAAGCCCTTGAAGATTTTAGTAATGAAATTTTTTAACGAAAAATTTTTTTGAGTTATTGCAATTATTGTGCAAACAGACGAAATATCAACATCCAAAAATTGTTCATTTTTTTTAAAGATGTCGTCAAGCTGGAATTTTTGTTGTGCCGTAATCAATATAAAAATTAGTTAGATTGTTTGTTCAGTTATAATTCGTTTTTTTTAAGTTTTTTAGTGTCAGGAAACACGTTTATAAAAAAAAATGGAAAATTTTTGACTCTTGATATTTCTTCTAATTGCAAAATAACAGTAACTTAAATAAAATTTTGTTAAAAAATTACATAACTAAAATTTTCAAGCTTTAGAAGGCTCTTTTTAATATCCCAATAAGATGATTTTTTGCAAAGTTACAGAGTTTCAAAAATCACTAAAAATTTCGTTGAAATTATCTGTTTCTTTAACTTTCTTGAGTAGTGTGTTTCAATTGATTGCTGACTATATTTTAAGGTTTCATTACTTGATGTGTTTAGTTGATTTTAATTATTACTCAACATGCCAAGAAATACCGTAATAATCGATAATCCATTCTTTGAAAATAAAGCTGTATTTCTTTTTTTAGGAGAAATATCGAAAGTATAATTTGAGGAAAACGTGTCAAATTATTCTCATTAAAAAAGGTTTTATTTTCAGCTTATAGTTGGGCATCTTTGTAAGCAATCTAATTGCATTAATATTATTTCTAAAAATTAAATTTAAGGATTTGCAGTATCTTGACTTTAACGAGAGCTTCTTTGTGACATCAGTGGAAGAGCCTTTTAAAGCTTCCAGCTTTAGGTTATGGCATTTTCAGCCTACATATTAATTCATTACTATGTAGTTTCTACTTTTTTAAGAGGATGGAAAACGTTTGGGTTGACTCCACATTGAAACTGCGCTTTCAAGCATCTAAAAGGTAGCGTAAAAGTTTAATGTAACAAGTAACATTCAGGACCCTATTTACTGAAAGCAAAATATAGTTTTATGTTATGAAACGAAACAGTTGTTCTTTGTAGTACATAGTTAAAATTGAACCTTCTATCAACTTTTTGCTGAATGTGTAACCATGGGATTACTTTAATTTCTGAGAATCTTAACGCCGAATTTATTTTTGAAGTTATACTTCTTTTGGCGCATTGACAGTATAATTTTAGCAGGCAACGGAAAATGCGCCAGCACTGCTAAGAAAAATTCGACAGTTGAAGTTGGCCGTCTAAGAAAGTAAATTAACTATTCCTATTACTATTAGTATTTACGTCATAAACTAAGCATTTAGGGGGCTCTGCAAAAAAATAAACCAAGTTGATAAATAACGGACACCCTATTGTACAGAGCCGGTGCAACTAGGGCGATCACTTCTGCCCGCCATCAGCCCCAATTTTGTCATTGTCAGTTTAACTGTGAATGACAACCTGTCAAAATAAATTACTTCAAAAGTTGAAAGACAACCATAATTTGATTTGTTATTAACGTGGGAAACATAAAATAACTATAAATAATTTAAAAACTGTGAGACTGTACTTTTAAGTTGATGTTGAAAATTCAAATCGAGTGACAAAATTGTCTCCCATCTAAAAGCATTATGTGATCACCCCCTGGGTGTAATGGTATCTGACATACCTAGACAAAAATTTAAAATTTTTTGAAATAATAATGATATAAATTACTAATAAAAAAACAACTTAACGAAAAATTAATTTACAAACTGAAGGAAAATTGGTGCACAATATTTTAAATATGATGTTTAAATCAGTTACCTAAAATCAACTGTTATTTGCGATTCAAACTCGTACAATTTCTACAAACGAATTTTTTATTCGCTTTCGATAATGTTACGTTTGATATCAAAGCCGGTTGAAATTTTAAAATGAGTCAGTATAAAGTCAGTCTTTGTGCGGTAAAAGTGCTTCTTAATTTATGCTTTAATTTGTTTTTAAAAAAAATGATTAATCTTTTTGATGTGTAAAAAAAAGTTGTGCATTATGGACCAGTCGACAATAAGGTAGATCTTTTTTCTCTCTACTATAGTTCCTATAGTACCTTCTCCATTCATTTTATGCTATTAATTATCAAAAATGTTTAAATACTGAGTAACAATCACACAAATCAATTTTATATAGTAATGAAAAACTTATGCAGTTTGGTTCAATTAAATGAATAAGTAGATAGCATACAGTATAAACTCTCTACAACGAAAATCAAGTTACTTACCGAGTGTTTTCTTTCATTATAAAGAGTTTTTGCTGATTGGAGTTTTGAAAATTAGACAGTGTAAGGGTACAAATACACGATATTTTATTTTTATATTTTTGATTGACATTTATGCTAAATCAATATAGTCGACCCTCGATAATTGCAATTTTTTGATAGTTGGAACTTAACACTCGGTTCCTTGAAAAATTTAATTCCATTTTTGAAGAACATAAATCGAGACGTTTGATCAAGTTATACATAACGCAGACTAATTGAACCTATCTATTTTTATTTATTAACTAGCAAAATTCGCTTCGCTCATTATGCTAGACAAAATCGCTTTGCGATTTTGTGTTGGGGTACGCGCGGTTTTACCGGGTGCGTACTTGAAACGCTGCCCGTTTGGTGCCTTCGGCGTCTAGCATAGTCTCTGGGATTTATAAAAGACCCGCTTCTTCATTGTGTAGTTTATTTTATTTATTAACATACAGTTTAACATATTTAATTATTATTAAACAATCATAATGATATAAATACAATTTATTTATACTATTTTGGGTACGGAAAAGATTCTTCTTGGTCTTTGTCGATAATTGCGTAGCGAATAGTCCATCTCAATTAGAATTTTCTTTGGTTATTTTTATCGTTGAATCGGAATTTAATACAAAGTATATATTTATCCATGATTTGTTATTTAAATTAAAATGTGCGTACAAAATTAGTTAATAAATTTATTATACCTGCAGTTCATGTAACTTACGATGCAGTTTTTTCATCGATCTATGATTTAAGGGGGCGATCCAAAACATTAGCGATTTTAACATGATGCGGTGAAATAATGAATTACTACAGCGCGGTTTAGTGCTAAGTTAAGTCTCTCAAAAAATATCTTTTGGTTTCTAGGTGGCTCTCCCGCTTGTCAGAAGTTTTAGACAAACACGAGGCCTTGAATACGATAGTTGTATAGAGATGCAAGATATCGATTTTTACGATGTTTTGAAAAACGTTCAAAATACATAAGTTGCTGCATATCTCGTTTTATCGGTCAAACTCGCATACTTTCGTCTATTTTCGACATGTAGTTTGGTATAGGAAACAGTTGATTACTTGCAATATTATTTCAAATGTTATACATATTCAGAGAATTTTCATGCGATTTCGATTGTTAGGTTTGGCGGAAAGCGCAAAGTAAGCGTCGGCGCGCAATTCAAAACCAGTTTAAATTTAAGAACACATATTTATTATGTTATGAATCTTAATTAATGCGAATTGTTTTATTAATATTACAAAGTAACATAAATATGTGTATAAAATTGTAAAATACTTTTTACTTTTTCTTTAAAATGAAAGAATAATAATTATAGTATTGCAGAAGGGCGTTAATGATTAATTTTCTGGATTTCTTTTTATTTGTTCTGATGATATGTTTATTATTTTTAAATATAATTCTCATTTTATATAATTTTATCATAAATAAATGTTGAAAATACTTTGATACTAATGTTTTTAGTCCAATTATATTTAATAAAAAAATTTCTATATAAATTTTTAAATCGTTTTATATATCGAAATTATTTATAATTATGGTTAAAAAATAACGAACAAAATTTTAAGCGCAGAAGAGTATTTTGTGGTAAAAATATACACCGTGATAAGGGGGTAAGAACGAAAAAGTTAAATTTTGGAAATACTAAACATGCTTAGTATTTTCAAATTCTAGAACAATTGAAATGATGGGGAATACAAAGTGAATACCTATTTAAATTGCATACCTTTAATAAATATTTTCTCAAAAGGGCATATTTTTGCAGGGATCGACAATTTTGGAACAGATGATAACGAAATTTATTTTATTTTATTATCTATGTGTGCTGCCAGAAAATGTTTACCAAAATCGGCATACTTCAATTGCTTGATAGCCATTTAATAAAATTAATATCAAAAAATAAAATCTACGATAATTTCACAAGCTTTGCCGTTTGATTAATACAATTATCATTATTTTGAAAAACGGACGAAAGCTTCGAAGTTGGGCTGTTTTACGTTTTATTAATTTTTGTGTAAAACTCGTTGATTTATCAAAATCCAAAATTATATTTTTTAAAACGGATGATCTTTAGCTCTAAAAAATTCAACTTTACATCTTCAAAAATAAAATCAAAACCTACAACCACTTCACAACATACTATAACGTTTATCAAAGTCTATTTGTATACGTGCTTTATTTTTGGAAGATTGTGATCCCTACCATACCTTTTGGTGGCCCCTGAGGTTTAAAAACCTTGTTTTGTATAACATCTATAATAGGGTGCTTCGTTTTAAACGATTTTTTTTAATTTATGGTCCATTGAGAAAATATTGTTCTAAACAAAAAATAAATTTTCACATAATTTCAATCTTTAATTTTAATTGGTTATTATTTAATTTTCAAATTTTCACTTTTATTTAATATGTGAATTTACAATTTTGTTCAATTATCTATATATCTGCTGCATTTTAGGTAATTGTCGTGTTCTTTATGAAAAATTGTAGGAAAAATAACAATCTTTAAAAGTGCTCCATAGTTGGATCTGTCACTTGAATGGTTTCACGGCATTTTTTCATAAACGGCTAAACTTATAGCAAAAGATAAATGGCAATTTTGGAGGAAATTAAATTTTCTACAAAAAGGTCTGCAGTCAAGAGTTGTGAAAAATAATAAATAAACAGTTATTTGAAAATTTAATATGGAATTTTAACACGATAATACAAAAATATTTTAAATGTTTATACGTTGGAATGTATTTATCTTATAAACTAATCACTTTACAACTTGGACTCTACGGTGGGCACTTTTAAAATTTATATTTTCTTTACAAATTTCCGTAAAGAACAAGATAATTCTATAAAATGCAGGACAGATACAGATATATAAATTCACGTGTTAAATGCATGTAAAAATTTTAAAATGAATTGGCGACCACTTAGAATTAAAATTAAAGATTGAAAATTGGAGAAAATTTCTTTTCTGTTCTAAAACAATATTTTGTCTGCGGATCGCAAAAATAATTGTTTAAAAACGAAGCACCCTAATACATATATTTTTTTATGCTGGCTATTATTCAAAATGTTTATCTTTATAAATAATTAAAATTTGCAGTAATTTTAGTATTGGAAACGTTACGCACAAAAGTTTCATTAAAATCATTTAACTTATTATAAATGTAAAAATAACTAATATTAAAAATTGTTATTATAATATTGAGTTGAAAGGTGTGAAAATTATTTTTTAAATATTAACAGAATAAGAACAAGTTGCATTTATAGTTCAATATCGATCGATCCTGTGTATAACACTCTGTCTAAGCGTAATTAGAAATATGCAATACACAACATTTCTAACATCAGGCACTAGAATGAAATGGTTTAATATTTTGTAGGGATTGATTTATATTTGAGTAATGAATGCATTGATATTATTACACCATTACGTTGTTACGATTTTTATCGATCTGCGTTCAGCGTACCTGAAAAACATCTGGTCCGCGGGCAACACCGCAAGGAATAGCGCTATTACGCAATCCTTACTAGTCCTAAACGATTTCTTATATAAAAACCATACAAATATGTTTGTAATCATTACAGACCCTAAAATTTAAATTCTGAGTGAATTTTTAATTATTATAGTCTTTTTCTGATGAAATAACGCCGTCCAAGCGCCTTTAAAAACCCCACAACTTGAGGATATGAAGCAACTCCTTGAAATCTATATTTTTCTTCATCAGGCTCAAGATCTAAGAAATTTCTTTTACCTGATTTGGCCAATTTAAACCATTCTTAAGAACAGGAATATGCAAGCAACTTTAATTAAATTTTCAGAAATAATAAATACACCTATGTTTTTCGTCAATAAAATCACAGAAGTAATTTTTCATTAGTCAAATCATGTGGTGTCGGAATTTCCAGCACTTGAAGGTAAACAACTTTTCAAATATAACTTTCAGCGCTATTACCGATTTTTTAACCATAAGAGTCAAATTTTGGTTAGCTAAGACAACAACCGCAATAAAAATTTCAACATAACCCTATCAGCTGATCAATGAACATCCCGGCGTTTCTATTACCAAATTGTTATTTAGACACTTTTGGAAACACAAATTTTTAATAATGTATACATAAAAGATTACCTCTAGAGCATATTACATTTCAAATTTTGATAAAATTAGCCTAGTTTTGCACAATTACAGCCTAAACTATTTTTTCCTTTTTTGCCCTTTAAAAAAATTTTTAATTTAACTAGGTTTGGCTATTATTTTAAAGATTTAATTACATTTTTGCAAAATGAACTATAATATCTTCTAGTCCAATCTTTTAAATTGGTCTTTTAAATTTTTTACAACATTTTATATTGTTTTAGAAAGGGTAACGAAATACAAATATCTAGAATTTTTATCGTTTTATTACAACCCATTTTTCATTACAAAAATGTTCTGTTCCCGAAATTGAAAAATTTCTTGAGTATCCTTGGTCAATTTGTAATTGTTATATTTACGCCTTTTCATAAATCCTTTCACTTTTCGATTCCAATTAAAACATTTAAGGCATTGGAACATTAAGCACCAAGTACATAGCGTAATATAACAATCAGAAATAAAACGTTATAAACTCCACATAATCAAAGATTTATTTTATTTTCTACAAAAGAAAATAAAATATTCAAAGCAATTTCATTATGACAGTCCAAAAATTTCCATCTACTTTTAGGAAAAGATAGGCATGCAATTTTAGAGATTTCCGTTCTGCTTTGCTTTTCTATTTTTTGGAGTACAGCCAAAATTTTATAAAATTGTAGGAAAAACATTTCGAAACGTGTTTCAGGACATTCCGGTGTTTACATATTGAATACAAGAATGTATTTGTCGTTGTGGTCGACCCAGGTGCAGGCAATTCACCACACAACCAAAGCAAAGGCCCAGGGGATACACAAATTGTTGACTATCCCGCATTCGTGCTTTTCCAAGACCTCGACTTTAGTTAAATATTTATGCTCCTTTGAAGCTTTACAACTTGTGCACTTTTATTGTGCATTGCTTTATGTTTTATAACTTATTTAATTCTTTATCGTGTCGCAGTATTCATAAATTGCAATGCATTCCGGTCGCCTTCGTACATTTTTAAAGATAGCTCAGAAAGATTGTAAATCAATCGCTTTGTTACACATTATTAAATAATCTAACCAAGCCCATCGGACATATTCATATTTAATACTTGCTAATTCTACATTTTTGAAGCTGTTAAAAATTCCACAGGCGGTGCTAATTTTAAATTAAAATGACTCAGAAAACTGGAAAGCTCGTCACTGTTTGATTTGAAATTCTGTTTGATTTCAATGGAAATTTCATAAACGCGAATCATTTGTCACAATTACAAGTGACCATTCAAAAGTTTTGGGTAAAATTAATTTTTTGATATTTAAGGCAATTCATTTTTTCAAATTTGCTCATGATTAAATTGGTAAATTGAGAACATGTGATAGAAATTAATTCATAGTTAATAAAAAATAAGTTATTATCTGGAACTAAAGAGAATTTTAGGCTTAAAGCACGTTTATTAAATTATACAATGTTTTAACTCAAAAATTAATTTTATTATATAAAAATCTAAATGTTAAACTTAGTACACAACATGCTCAAGTTAAAATTTTTAAATTTACAGTAATACATACAATAAAAACTATAAAAAACCATTATTTTAAAATAATTTAATATTGCAGTATTAAATAGTTCTATAAATATATAAAAATTACTTAATGTTACACATCAAGATGAAACGCGTTTTTCATTGTTTCAAAAATTGAGTCACTGTCTCGCACACCAAGGCCCCTTAAATAATGATAAAATCTATTTCTCCTTTTTGTGTTATTACTAGCTCTAATCAACTCAGACCTACAGATTGTTCGTAAAGTAGGTAAATAGTCCAAACTTAAAGCTTTGCTCTCCAATTGATGAACTATAGATAAATTCTCTTGAAGCGCTTCACAACATTTGAGCTGCTTCGTTCTCCACAACTTCCTCTTTTTAATACCATCTCTTAAATCTTCGTTCTGATCTTTAAGAAGAGGAATACGAGCATCTAACAGTTCACGGGACCATTCAAAGCCGAATTCTTTATTAAAATTAAAATATTCTAAGGACTCGTTTAATTCCAAACTATCTTTAACAAGATTTCGGTGTTGGTTATGTACTGGTTCCAAATCCGTATTAATATCTAATTTGCGATAAAGTAAATCGGTACTAGCCAAAGCTTCGCAAGCGTTTGAATAATTTTTTAAGTCCTTAGAGTCCTTAAAATTATTATAAACACTGATGTCTGTGTTCCACCAAATTTCTCCTAAATTTGAAGACGCACTCTGCATTAATGAGTTGCTTTGAAGTCCTTGAGAATAATCCGTGTTCAAAGTAACTTTCAATATATTCCCTGCATCATCTGAATTCCTTTGTATCCAAAACTGAAGTTCCAACAAAGTACTTCTAACATCTCCTCGATTCTGTTCTAATAATCTGCTTATTATATGTCTATCAACGTAAGAACCTTCAATTAAACACAAAACTTGCAGCCAGGGTGCTAAAACGGGTCCTGTCAAGGCCGAGAATGTAAGCAAAGGATATAAGGATGTAAATTTCCTTAAATGTAAACAGTCGCAATCTGTGGTAGTAAGAATTATTGGACGTTTGCTGGTAGTTAAAAGCTGATTTAAGGCACCCAGAAAATTTTCATCCTGTTCAAAAACGATATCGACATCTTCTACTAAAAGAAGACAAATTCTTCTACTCGAATTCAAATTATCGTCGTCTTCCTGACTGTTAGAATCCTTAACAAATCCTACAACCGTATCAGTTTTACGAACTTGATGAGAACGAGTTGCTTCCTGTAGCTCTTGAAGAAGACGCTTCCCTAAAAATTTATCGAAATTAATGAATATCATTTACAGTGATGTCTCATTCAATTATCCAGTTTGAGCCTCACACGCTTTACTAAACGTTCTTACAAATTCTTTGGTACTGTGAATCTGAACCAAACTGTTTATTAATTTTTCAAAAATATACGAGGATATAGGTCAGTTTCGCTCAAAAAAGTGCTATTAATATTTAACATTCAAAAATAGAAAAATTAATTTTTTTAACATGTAGGCAATTATAAATTAGTCTATGAAATGTACTTCTTAATGGTACTTTAAAAAAGGACAAAGTAATATCTAAGCAACAAATAATTATTCTTTGATCCTAATAAAGCTTTACATGAAAAGTATTCTTTTGAATTTATACAAGCTATATAATAATTCTGACAATGACATCTCTGCTCATTTATTAAACGAATGAATACATTATAAAGATAAAACAAAGATAAAAACAAATATGAATTACATTGTTGGGGTATATTAAATAATCTTCCTATTAAACATTGTTTTTTAAAAGTTAATAATTGTTTCATTTTGAAAAGATACCTTTTTATAAATACCAATTGTAAATTAAGAAAATATTTAAAAATATTTATATTTCACAATTTATAGAAGATAAAATGAACCTAAAACGTGCTTTAATAGAACAGAAGAACATTGTTTCAAAGTTTACTACAAAAAAAATTAGAAAATTAATTTTAAAATTAGATAAGTAATCCACTAAAAATTAAGTAATCCCTCAAAATATCGATAATTGTGTACCTATCTATAAATAATAAATGTACTTGTTAAAAGCTTTTAATAAAATTGTTTGCCGTGCCAAATCGTATTTTACAAATACTTTTTTTTTAATAATATGTAATTTATTACTTATTAATATTTTTACTTCGTTCTGGTTTAAACATAATTATGTATTTACCTTTAATTTACATATCTATTTAAAAATTTTAATTATTTTAAAGTACAGTAAAATCTCTTGTGGCGACAACCTCTATGAGGAGACCACCTCTAAAAACGGGCAGTGTGCTTTAGAACAGATATAATCTAATTCAATTCTTTTTATAAATTTTTCTCTAAGGCGACCACTCTCCAACCCGACCGCGACCTTTAATTGCCTTTCAAAACAATTTAAACTTGGAAAATTTTGTAAAAGTGAGGATTCGCTAAACAGAATGCATTTACCTGCATTATTTATGATTCTAAGCCTGACGGACATTTTAATTATTTAATTGTCTGTAAAGTAAAGAATCTATAGACCATTTGGAAATCTTTAATCTTGCATACTGACAGTTTCATTGAAAGTTGATTCCTTATAAGAAAGGTCTAGAATAATAGAACAACTATTGACCCTTTAAAAAATTCTGAAATAGTTAAATCGTAAAAAAGTCATGGTGCATTGTTTAGATGTACATACTTAATAAAACAATATTCCAGGTTTAAGTCATTTTGAAAAGCAGACGGTTGAGCAAAAACCCACGCTGGTCGTGTTAGAGAGGTTCTACTGTACCTAAATGTTAAATATTAATTGTGATTTCCAACGACTATCTTACATAAGCACAGTGCTTGCGAGAAATAAAAAATTTATAAGTGATTTGCATACAAAATAAAACATATTAGAGTATTAAATAATAGATAAATAAAATAATTTTCTCTAAATGTTCGACAGTACTCATCCACCAGTTTATTTGCACATCCCAACCTGCAATCAATTGTGAGCCTACACATACAAACTTGTAGTAGAGTAAAAATCTGCAATTTTAACAAACTGTGTATGTTTGATTAAATATCTTCATTCTGGATTGAAAATTAAGTATTTAAAATAATTAACTGAACATCAGTCAAGATTTGCAAAGAACTAATTAATGAATAGAGACCTTTAGTATTTCCCTTAGATTAATTAATATTATAAAACAATAAAATGTGTGAGTTGGTTAATGATTTGATCAATAACTAAATTAGTATGAAACCAGATCTATTAATGAAATACTGGTTCTGTGTTAAATTTATTCAATAGTAGCAATCTTATTAGTAATAAAAAGGTATTATAAAATATGTTTTACCAGTTCTTTTGCTTGATGCATTTATCTCCAAAACATTAATTCCTAGTTGGTTACATAATGCATAAACAGTCATCGTCTTGCCACAGCCATTTGGTCCATACAAAATTAAAGCTCTCTCTGAAAGCTGACAATTATCCCTGCCACTCATATCTCCAAATTCAAAGTCCGAACTCGTATCAGAGTCATATCTCTTTCGTTTCTTTCTCCCAGCATTCGTTTCTTCGACCAATTTTATCCACTTATTAAGCCATGTTTTAATTTGATCAACACAAAATTTATTTCCATAAATTTCTTCAGATGAACTTGGTTTATATAAATCTGTCCATAACTGCTTTGCTTCCTGTTTATCTCCAGAAGTAGCTTCAACAACTTCCACACTATCATCAAAGTTGATCTTTTTCGTTTTTGCTTTTGTGTTCGTTTTATTGATTATAACTTCCGCTGCTCCTTTTTTATTTTTCTTATTAAGACATTTAAAGGTTCTAATAACTGGATAATCCGGATTATCAGACTTTATCTGTCTTAAAAGTTTTTTAAATCCTACTTGTTTAAGATTACTTTCCTCCTTGATCGGCTCTGTGTGTTGCTTGTCTGACAATGTAACGCATCCCAATTGTAATGATCCAATATTAGGTGTATATGATTGTATAGCTTTAAGTTGCAAATTAACTTTTGGAAGATTCCAAAAATTTAAACTACTTTCTGCTTGTTCATTCGGTGTTGGTTTTACAAGTATATGACTGATTAAAGGAAATACTTGGTAATTCTCCTCTTCAACACTAAAAAAATCATGTTTATTATTGAATTAATATTTAATTAATTAACTAAAAACCTGTGGTGCTTTTCAAAAGCTTTCCTCTCTGCTTCTGGTAATGGACTATGAAGAAATTGCTTTCGAGCTTCCAGTACTGCTTTACTAACTTTTAGTTTCTTTTTACTCCTATCCACTGTAAAAATTGAAGCAAACTTTGTATTTTTCTTATTTGTATCACAATATTTTTTTGAAGCTAAGGGTTCATCTGAATCGGAACTTGACCCAGAAAAAAGTATAGCCTGCTTGGTTTCATTGTTTAATTTTGATGCTAACCAATCTTGTGATGCCTGATCATCATTAATTTGAATTTTGACTTTCATTTTCCATTTAGGTGTATTTTGAGAAGTTAAAACCATTTGAACATCTTTCTTATTAGAAAAACAAGCTGGTCTGCTAAGTTCAATTATTTTTTCATCTTCAATTTGATCATTGGATTCAACACATTGATCTTTGAATTCACCACATTGAACATCAGAATCGTTAGAAACGTGTTTTGATTTTCTTTTAGTTGAATCACATATTGAATTATTTGTAGTTAACATTTTTTTTAAACGTTTTGCCCTCTTTTCTAATTTTTTCTCAATAATTATACCTTTTTCTTTGTAAATTGCTTGCTTTTCTTTTGCTCCTTTTCTATTAGACCATTCTTCAAAAGTAGTTTTCCTTGCTTGCAATTTCTTTTTATACTGCAACTTAATTTCTGGGGGCTCTTCCACTTGTTCTATTTCCTTTCCTGGGGAGTTCTCTCCTATACTTTTATGCCTCTGGTTCATCATAAATGTAAAAGCATTCACTTTTTGTTTGAGTTTATCATCATGTCCTGTTTCATTATCTAATAAATTGCTATTAGATGTATTAATCAGTATTCCATTTACTTTCTGCTTTAGGTCTTCATTTAATTGTTTTTTGCATTCTGTTGTTACATTTATTTCACTGTGCAAAGCTTTTATAACGTTGGAGTTAATAGAGTTTTTCCTTTTCTGTCTTTTAACTTTTTTTTCCTCCTTAATACTAGCTGATGGACTATCTTCACCAGTACTTTCTTTCTTATTATTCCTAGGTTTTTTATTAACATTAACAACTTCAAAATCATCGTCACTGGTAGAAATACTTAGTTTTGACTTATTTTGATCAAGAATTTCTATTTCAGATACTTCTTGTGTTTGTGATTGTAAAAAAATTTTAATACTATTCCGACTTACATCTTCCTTAGAATTTAACAATTCACTTTTTTGTTCTAGTTGTACATTAAACTTGTAATCATATTCATCGGATTTTAATAAAGTTTCAGTATCATTTTCTAATTTACTACAATTATTTACAGCATTCTGGACTTTCTTTATTTTTACACCATTCTTATTACCTTTTAATTTTCTTTTTTTTGCTTTTACATTATTCTCTTCATATTTAGTTTCTAGAAATTAATATTTATTAGTAATTATGATACATTGTTTTACTACTTCTTACTACATACCTTGAGGTTCAACACATATTACTGATGACATTTTTAAGCATGAAAAGAATGTATAAATCGGTAAATATTCCAAATTTATTATACAATCATATTATCGGCAATAAAGTAACCACTTTAAAGAAAAGAAATGCATAACCTCCAATACCAAAAACACTTAATTTTAACTGAAAACTACTCACAATAGTCACTTACTTTTCTAGATCTGTAGTTATTAACAAGCATAACAATATTTTTCTCAAAAGAATTACTTAATTAAATTAGAAATTTCACTTAACTGTAAACAAACCGATTACTGACAAATGGGCGCGAAATTTAGTAATAATAACATTTTAACGTGGTCAACCTGCGCTTAAAATGATAAAATTGGTTAACCTGAAATCCTTGTGCAAGTGTCAAATCAGCTGTGATCATTTTATTTAGCGAAAGAATAACATAAGGCTTAATGAAATTTGATTTAAAAATGTAAAATGTTTGCTGTACTTTCGTAGATAACTTAGTGCAAAGTGTATGTGTACATCAGCAATAACAAGACTTATTTTTTTTGACGAAACTTACAATGGATCTGTGACATTCCCAAACCTAATTAGAATAAGAAGTTTACACAACGTAAATAAAGCTAATACCATATTGTTATCTTAAATAAATCTTCGTGTTTTTTTAGGTGATAAGTGTTAACTGATAAGAAATAAAACATGATGGATCCTGACTTGAGTGGCATGGATATTTGTAGAGTATGTCGATCAGAAGGAGCAGCAGAACGTCCTTTATTTCACCCTTGTATATGTACTGGTAGCATAAAATTCATTCACCAAGAATGTTTAGTACAATGGATGAAATATTCTCGAAAAGAGTATTGTGAATTATGTGGCCACCGCTTTTCTTTCACCCCAATATATTCTCCAGATATGCCTAGGCGTTTACCTTTAAAAGATGTCATAGGTGGCTTACTGTCATCTGTAGCAACAGCTGTTAAATATTGGTTACATTATACATTAGTAGCAATAGCTTGGCTAGGCATTGTCCCATTGACAGCATGTCGAATTTATAGGTGTTTATTTGCAGGATCTTTGGATTCATTCTTTTCTCTTCCTCTTGATATGCTATCGACTGAAAATCTAGCCTCGGATGTATTTCATGGCTGTTTTGTAGTTACGTGTACATTGTTTGCATTTATCGGTTTAGTCTGGCTTAGGGAACAAATTCTACATGGAGGAGGACCAGACTGGCTAGAACGAGAAAATTTAGCTGCTGCGGCAGCCGCAGTTGCAGCTGAAGAACAACCCCCACAAGAAGAACAAGCTAATATCGCCAACAACTTAATACATATGCAACCTGAAGAAAATCCAATTATTGAAAATATGAATAACAACCAAAACAATAATATTATAGAACAGCAACCCGAAAATGCTCCTTTGGAACCTCAAGAAGAAGGAGACCCAAATGTGGGCGATGAAAACAATTGGATACCTATGGAATGGGATCGTGCCGCCGAAGAGCTAACGTGGGAACGGTTGTTAGGACTTGATGGCTCCTTGGTTTTTCTTGAACATGTTTTTTGGGTTATATCACTGAATACACTTTTTATTTTAATATTTGCTTTTTGTCCCTATCATATGGGTTTGATGGCATTATCCATCTTTGGTTTAAGAGAACCTGCGGCGGCGAGTCATTTCGAAGGCTTATTAACGACATTAATGGGTTATTGTCTTGTAGGTATGTTTCTTGTAATACTGCACCGAATCGCAGCCTTATTTGGATTAGCAAAAGCACGCAGAATTCTGGGCTTATGTTACGTTGTTGTTAAAGTAGCAATGTTATCGGTCGTGGAAATTGGAATACTACCTCTCGTTTGTGGATGGTGGTTGGATATATGTTCTTTAGCAATGTTTGACGCGTCTTTAAAAGATAGAGAAGTTAACTTTAAACTTGCACCAGGAACGTCAATTTTTATTCATTGGCTTGTTGGAATGGTTTACGTTTACTATTTTGCATCATTTGTTCTTTTACTCCGTGAGATATTACGTCCAGGCGTTCTCTGGTTTTTGAGAAATTTAAACGACCCAGACTTTAGTCCTATACAAGAAATGATTCATCTACCTATACTGCAACATATTCGCAGATTATTATTATCCGCAGTAATTTTTGGTACTGCCGTTCTTTTGATGTTATGGCTACCAGTACGAATACTTCGTACTTTATTTCCAACATTTTTGCCATATACCGTAACCGTAAGCAGCGATGCCCAAGTAAACGAACTATCATTAGAATTATTATTACTGCAAGTAATTATTCCTGCTTTACTTGAACAATCACATACACGCATTTGGCTTAAGGGTCTTATCCGTACTTGGTGCAGAGCTGTGGCCTGGTTATTAAATATCCATTCATATTTATTGGGAAATGGTCAACAAGATATGGATGGCCCTCCTGCAGCGCCAGCTGCAGAACCTGCAGGAGGACTAGCTGCTGCACACCAAGCCTTGGTTATGCGAGAAGGCCCTACAGGTTGAATTATATTAATTATAATTTTCTTAGCTACTTACAATTTAAAATTGATTGTAGGTTTTCAACCATACGAGAAACCTGTATTTTTTGCCGCTCGTATCGTGGCTTTACTTATATTAGTGTGCCTATCGTTGGTAACTGCAAGTTTAGCTGCCTTAACAATTCCTGTATGGATGGGACGACGAGTAATGGTAATTTGGTTGATGGGTTCACTACCAACAGATCCGCGATTTATAGCAGCACCGACACCAGCAGTTGCAAAAATACACGAGCTTTATACAGCAGCATGTGGAACTTACATTTGTTGGATGATTGCAAGAGGTGTTGCGATTATCTTAAGTTGGTTGCCCCAGGGTCGAGCTGCGATGATTAAACGTCTTAAACAGTGGTGTATTTTAGGGGCGAAAACATTTATTGCTAGCGTTCTCTTAATAGGTCTTATACCGTTGTTATCGGGACTGCTATTGGAAGTTGTGATTATTGTACCACTGCGTGTGCCAATTTACCAAACACCAATCTTGTTTATATGGCAGGATTGGGCATTAGGAGTGTTGTATACAAAAATTGCGTGCGCCATCACAATGATGGGACCAGAATGGTTCCTAAGAACAGCCATCGAACGTATTTATAGAGATGGAATACGAGATATGCATTTGATGTTTATTATTAAAGAAGTTGCAACTCCTGTTGTAGTTTGCTTCGGACTTGCTCTAGCAATTCCTTACGTTTTAACGTATACAGTGGTTCCCATATTTGTCACAAGCATGCATATGAGAAATTTAATCGCACGCAGAATTTATCCCTTCTTGTTATTAATTCTGATCGGTGGTATGGTTATCACGTTACAAATTAGACAGTTTAAGAAGCTCTATGAGCACATTAAAAATGATAAATATTTAGTTGGACAGAGACTAGTTAATTATGATCACAGACGTGCTAAACCACAAGCTAGCAGCAACACACAATAGTTATATTGAATTTATTGTACGATTAATTTATTAAATAGATATAAAGAAAGATTGTATAAATTTGTTACATTGTATATTTTTGTTTTTCAAGATTTTCATGTTTTTTTTCTGTTATTTTAAAAGGGTCGGTATATAAATAAAGAAGTCGGTCATTAATTTTCTCATTACTATTTACATTTTACAATTTATGATAATTTAATCAGTGGTCGTGTAATGGTTCTCGACGCCCTAAGTAGAAATTATAAAAGTGTCCTTTATCAACACTAACGGCAATTTTGTTGGATGGACAAACGCCTCGTTGGTAAAACCGGCCCTACTTTTTATCTGTATTCATCTATTATACATTGTTAATAATTTATGACAAAAAACAGGTAGTGAAATAAAAACAACATTTCTAACTAAGATGATCTAAAGGAAATTTCATTTCAATGACGGGGGGAAAATTAGTCCTAAATATGCTCAAAAATAGGCGCTCTAATATTTTAGATATGTCGTTAAATAAATTGTCTATGCACAGTGGTTTTGTTATTAGAACTCGTACGATTCTTACAAACAAGTTTTTGTTCACTTGTGGAATATCACAAGAGTAATACAAAACACTATCAAAGCTCTTGAACTTCAAATTGTTGTTTCAATATTCTTCATGTTAATTATTTCGAAAATGCCAACTTTTTGAAAGTATATTCTGTCGCCATCTATCATTACTACGCCGGACTTCTATATAAAATAACACTTCTTTAGCCAGTTACTAAATTAAATATTTTTTGTAAAATATTAAATATCTAACGTAAAACACATTGAATTTGTTCAAAAACTCTTGAAACACAGTTAATTACGTTTTAATGTGTTTCATGCTCATCATTTATCGGTCAGACTTATTAATGAAGAGTCACAATTAACTATTTTAATGATTTTTACAAATTGTTTCAACATTTTGTGCAAATAATTGTCTATGTCAGGGATGAGCAACACGAGGCCCGTTAAACATGTTTATGCGGCCCGCCAAGCAATTCTAAAGTAAATTATAAAAAAAAAATTTAACTTAATTTGTTTGGTTGAAATATTAATAATTTTTAAGAATAAAAATAAATAAGCGAACAAAAAATTCTTATGGGGGGTAATTACCCAATTACACCCCACTGAAACCGTCACTGCACCTAGACCAGGGGTGACCAACCCAAATGAGCTTGAGGGCAACTTGGCAAAGGAATCATAACTCCGCGGGCCGCTTATAAAATTATATAAATGTAAACTCATAAATAAAACAGGCAATATCTGTCATATATTCCCAAGAATATTATTTAAAAATCTAAGTTAATTTTAGAATATATGGACGCACAAATAATGTATTATTTCAATACATTGTTTTTCACTACTTTGGCCATTATAAAATAAATATATTTTATAAAAGTATGATAAATCTTGCGGGCCAGAAAAATGGTCAAGGCGTGACGCGGGTTGACCACTCCTGGTCTAGACTAAAATCTACCCTCGTTTAATGATGAACGTAATTACATAAATTAACTGATTTTGTAATAATAATTTAATTTTGCATTTTACACAGACCCTGAGATTATCATAATGAAATTAATATAAATAGCATTTATAAAATAAAAAATATTTTACAACTGTACTACACACTAAGCTTAAATATTCAACATAAATGCATAAAGATAAAAATTACTTGTACCAGATTTCTGTTTACAATTGTGCATCTTTAAACAATACAACTTTAATGTTAAATTAAAAAACAAACAAAAAATATAAAATAATCGACTTTACAAATGCTTTGATGTGTTCCAATACCATCAGTCTAACAAATATACACAGGATATAAACAGAATTTAAACATTTTGTATTTCCTGTGCATATTTGCAGATAATTAAGAATATTTGCCAATTACATACATTACTAAAATTTTTTAAAAACTTTGGCAATAGCTTTTTAAGTATATGATTAATACTATTATCTACTTTTTGTAGATCCAAAAATAGTTGTTCTTAGCATGCACTAATATTAATTGAAATAATTACTATAAATAGGCGTGAAACCTAAGGAAACAATTCAAATATGTATCACGTTTTAAAGTTCAATAATACGCTGACCATAATTGTATCATATTAGAAACATATTTTAGGACTAGCACATTAATTTCCTGATAAATTGTTGTCAATTAATAAATAACCCGTGGAATTAAAATCAAAATGAATATCTTTTTAAATGTCGCTACGAGTAATAAAGTAGGATGGATTGATTAGTGAACACCATTAATGTCAAATTTCTTCAGTTGAGTTTTCAAATAAAATTGTACAAACTATAAGCATTTCTAAATTTCAAGATTCTGTTTGTTAATAACGCAATTTAAATTTAACTAAAGATAAATTAAAGTCAGTACAAATCTATCTGTTTCTATTATTAAAAATGCAATAGCTTTCTTTTATCTATTTAATCATCACTTTAATTTTCTGCAATTGTGATGCAAATGCAATTCTAAGCGACACAGTCTTTGAGATATAACAAATACATAGAAACGAACCAAATATATAAAATTAAGAAACAATTAACATAAAATCCCAATCACATTTTTAAATCACAAGCTTTGATATTAAAATGCACCGAAATTTGTGCTTTTTTCATAAAATAACATGTACGCAGTACTTTGAAGCACTTCTTCAATTGTTGCTTCCCGAATTTCAACATCAGATGTATAGTACCATCTAAAACAATTTATTATTTTTACACATTGAATTCATTAGCGTATATTTTACTTTGTGTTTTGGTGTCCACGCCTGTACGTTATAAAATGACCAGAATGAGCATCTCCACTATGCACCACCACGGCGCATAACTGGTAAACATTTCTCCATTCAGCTGCTTTATCAGATAATGATCCAGCACCCCAAGCTGAAGGCATACTATTCGATAACGGACTTCCACCCTCGCTAGTGCTAGTGTAAAGCTATAATCAAATTTATTTTTCATTAAAAGATAATCAAAGAATTTAGTAAAAAATATATAACATATACTATTGATAGTGAATAACAATGTTTTTTATTATTAAAAATAAATTGATTTTATTTTTTAAAATCAAATACGGGCATCCTCCGATTATAGCGAGATTCGATTTTTAATTAGAAAGCAAATTTCCAATTGTGCCCCTTTTTGTATTTTTACTGCACTGAGATTTTTTAAAGTTATACACTTTTGTTAATATTACTAAACATTGTATGCATTGTTTGTATTCTAGAGTATGTTAAAAAAAATTGGTTAGTGTTTTTAATATTTCGGAAGGCATAAAAGATATGCATTTCATATTGCTTATTAAGTTCGATTAGCGTAATTTCGTTTATCGTGGCATTTCAAGCAACCTATTAATCACATTAATCGGAGGATGCTATATCAAACCTACAGATGATGTTAATCGCCTCTGATTTTGAGCTTGTATGAAAGTATAAGCTGCAAGTGACAATCGTATTGGAAATTGCACATAATCTTGTCTTTTTGACATAACACCTGTTTGCCACGTATTGCGTGAAATATGAACACATAGACATACGGGTAGCTAAAAATATTTTGATTACATTTGGTTACATTTAAGGGCTCTCCAACATACTTTTCCAAAATTTAAAATTTTAATTTGTTTGGATTGAATCTGTGGTAAAGCAGGATCTCTGCCGTCGTTGCAGCCTTCACATTGAACATCTAATACAACTTCAGGGGTTACAAAATTCGTTAAAAGTTGATGCAACTTATGTCTACCCCATCCTAAATCACCCATTCCAGAAGGCAATGCTAATGAAAGACTTCCAAATTTATCATAACGAACAGCAGACTGAAAATGAACGTTATTTGAAAAAGTATATAACATTTTGACAAAGATTTACCTTAAAACCACATTCAGTACACCGTAACTGACTAGTTAACGTTCCACTAAATGGATGTGATAGTGGTTGGGGAGGACCTGCCAACTGCAAAGACTTGCAAGATCTTGAAATCCAACGATAACGATGATTAGCTCCTCCTCTCCACGAAAGACTACTTGGTCTACAAAGATCATTAAGGGACATCACACTACCCATGCTATCAAACTCTGGACTCTCTGATTCAACCTCTGGACTACCAAGTTCACATATACCTAATGCATCAGACAAACAACCAGCCTAAAACATAATAATAAAATATGGTAAACCTTACTATTAATAACCACTACCTTCCTAGATAATTTTTGTATCTCGTCATCTAATATAGTTAATATAACATTAAGAAGTTCGTGAGCATCTTGTTCACCAGCAGGAATAACCCACCCTAAACGTTTAAGAGCATTTATAACAGCTGCAGGTGCATAAGAAGTTTCTTGAACCGATTTATGAGTACCATTTATAACTACAAACGTAATTTAAATATCATTTAAAAATAACAAACAAAATAGTTACCAGACAAAACTGTTGAAAGGGTGGCCCTTAAGCTTGTGTCTTTAGTAGATGAATCCAGTTGTAACCATGTTACAAACTGCGAACATGCAGCTAATGCATGTAAAACAGCATTCAAAAAACAAGTTTGCCCTAAGTTCACTAATCCTGCAAGACGTCCTCTACCTCTCCCGGAATGTGTGGCAGGACCCCAAAATACAAATGCTCCTACAACGGCAGCTGCAGTTAAACCTGCAGCCACTAAAATCTTTTCCGATTCCATGAAGTAGTATTATTCAAAAAGAAGTGTATAAAATAATCTGCTTGGGTCTCACATTATTATTGTATCCTCGTTATTTTTCTGTAAAATATTACCTTAGATTTTTACTTTAAACTGCGTCGTAATTAATTTTCAATAAAATTGAAGTAAATCACTTCAAAATAACACACTTCTGTTCAAACATTTGATATTGTGAAAATACCCAATTCTATAATTTATATACATAAGTATATCTAACAAGCTTAGAAAGAGTAATGCCATTACCAAAATTCCAATATTTTGAGAAATAAGGGCCCAATATGAATTACTAAAAAATGTCAACAAAATCGGTGAATTTAGAAAATTTCATTATATTACGTTTGCAGCCTGCAAAATCGAAATGGCGGCTTTTAAAATTTGAAATAGTATGTTCACTTAATTCAATAACTATTTAAGTATTTCTAACTTCTATGCAGTACTGCAATCAAGTTTAAATTGCACAAACGCTTTTGCCACAAAACAAAATTCTATTTTTAATTTAACCATCCCAAGAAAAATTGTCTGCCAAATATTGAAAGATATAATGCGTTTTACTATATGTATACATAGGTGCATACATGATGTATGTACTTATAAATACGTTTTATTTAATAAAATTTATAGTTTTAAGAAAAGCACTAACTACATACATATGTGCCTATACAGATATTGTAATAAATTTTAAATCAATAAAATTACACAAACACTATCTTAAAAACTATACACTTAACATAAGTGATAACACTACAATTATCGAGTATTGCATCCTATCAAAGTCTCTTTAGGTATCAGTTTATTGCCCTTCGCTCTTAATTCTCGTCTAAAGTAAATTTGCACTGTAATTTGAATATCAATATTTATCTAGAGTAGTTAAATCCATTTTTATCCTGCATAATATCATTAGAGTTAAGGAAATCAAAATCAGATCATTTGTATTTGTTGCAAACTAAGCCATTTAATTTGTAGGCAGTCAAATTTCACTCCACATCGAGTCCTGGCCAAATTAATTTCATGAATTATGTATGTCACTTTTTTATATCAAGCACAGAAAAGCAACACAATAAAAAAATAAGAAGTTCTGATGAATAACTGGTAAAAACACAGATCATTCAATCATGTTAGGAATAATTACCAAAAGAATGTCGGTTTCATTCAAAACGCCTGTTCAAAATTGTAGAAACTAAATCTTAAAAACTTGTATTGTATGACGTGGAAATCGAAACTGGTGTCAAATAATTAGATGACTCCATTTCATCGATAAGTGCCAACACTTTCCTTTTAAAAATTTTGAATTGATATTCTGTAAGTTCGTTAACTTCAGGCAACAAGCTTAATAAAAACATTTTCCTTGCATTTTCCAAAAAGGCTCTATCAGGGTGTTCTTCGACTTTGAGAAATTGCGGAACAGTGCCTCGTTCCATAACTGGTTCGAATATTGCTTCTTTATTGTTACTCTCACCATTTGCGATATCATTCATAACTTCCTGGTCAACCCTTGAGACTTCTTCAATAAATGGCTTAACATCCAGGTCCTCTTGTTCTATCTTCCCTACATCAACTAAATTTCTATCTCTTTGTAGAGGCTTTCGTTTCAGATAAGGTATCAAAAATCGCATGTATTTATCGAGGTAGTAAGGTGTCCGTATCACCGATCCAGATTTTCGTATTTTTCCTCTTCTGCGGACGTAAACAGTTCTCAAGTTTACCCATCGCGTCTTTGCCACATATGCTAGACAAAGAAAAAGCAATATAGTTTATAAAAAAACGCCACAATTCTTAAAAAAATACAATCCCATAATAACGGTTGTCAGTAATTTTGTTAATCTAAGAAATTATTATATTTATTATTACATTTAAATTACAGGTGATCAGATCCGGACTGTGCCGGAAGGGCCCGGGTGGCTCCCCACAAGCCCGGAGCCCGAGACTTGCCGCTAGCTCGCGGCAAGCGTCGCAAGTCAGACCCGTGGGGTGCCCGCGCAGACTAAGGTCCGGCTGGCAAACGCCACCCCTTCATATATGACCAGTCCGACGCTGCAGGTGATCTTTGACTTTCGTACAATTTGCTATTTTTTTCCCATCGATGCAAAAACTGGTCAATAACGGCTCTTCCCGCTAGCAAAGGAGATGCTTTAAACATATGCATTTGGCGCCCTTTTAAATTGGCAGCCGGGGCACCCACTCCGGTTGCCCCCTCAACCTAGATCCGGTACTGGTTCCTATTCCCTACTGTATGTAAAAGTACTATAAAAACGCAATATTTTATCAAAACTACAATTTTGGATTTTTTCTTGACATTACTTTTGTTCCTATTTCAGGAACCATTTAAGTACAAAAGTCTAGAAGTGTCTGTTGTCTCAAAGCATTAAAATGCAATTTACATTAATGATCTACATTTAATAATGGTTGTCTCTACTATATAAAAATAAATTAATAGACAATAAATAAAATAAGTTGCTACTTCTTCAAGATAAAAATAACAGAAATAATATTGAAAATTCTCAAACGGGATTAAATTAATTGAAATAACTGCTGATTGATAAGCTTTCGAATATAATTTATTAGACTAAATTAGCACCGCATTACATATCTATTACTAAAATAGCTCGCTGTGTTCCTAATCTGTAGCATTTTAAACGATCGTATAAAAACTGGCAACACTGTAAGTACAACCCATGCACCTACTTTAGTTCTTTAAAATAACAACTTACCTTTCATAGTTAAAACCGTTCTAAAAAAATAACAATTACCTGAAACCCCCAGTTTTTTTCCAATTTCTGCCCATGCATCTTCAACCATTTTCCGATTAGTGTAATCAGATCGTGTAAAGTCATACAAGCACTTGTATTTTTTAACCTCGCATACAAGAGTTATATTTGTTGTATAAAAGAATTTGTTTGCCATAATATAACAAAATAACTCAGTTAAATAATGCAAATACTAATGCTGTCTGAGTAATACATACGCTTGTATGAAAATACAATTTAATGAAGTATTTGCTCTCCCGATCCGATCATAATCTTGCGCGAACATCGCATAACGACCGTAGTGAACCGATTGCGTCTCAAGATCGCAGGTCTGGAGATTCGAATCGACCAAGCGCGCTACTAAACAGAACCGTATTACGATTTGGGGTTTTCAAATTACAATCGAAGATTTTTAGAATATCACACTTTTCGTTAGTGAAACAATCTATAGACAAAATGTTGATGTGCATGTATCAGAATATAAATTAAAATTTTGTCCTCCATACAATAATTTGTTAGTTGATATACCTATGCCTGAAATTTATTATCTAACAACGTTGCCAAATGTGCTTTATGTAAGACCAATATAAAACCTTCAGCTAATATTGAAAATATCGATAAGATTATTGTACACAACTCTATTATTATTAACAGGCATGGTCCAAAATGCATTTACAACAAAAGGCGCTCAAGTTGAACCAATAGATTTAATTTTGTTTCAAAATCGATAAAAACAGTACGCATTTAGAATTATCGAACTTTTTTACGCAAGACATGTAAATTCAAAATAGGGGCGCAGCGTTAAATTTTTGAATAATTAAAAGTTGGAGTTATTAACAGATTTTTATGATTCAAAACTTAATTTCAAAAGATATAGCTTAATTTGTGAAGAATCTGTAAAAACTACACAGATATGAATGTCGCGAAGTTTTTGGCTTTGAATAAGATTAAAAAACTAAAATGTTCAGTTAGCAATTAAAAAAAGCGGTGGTAACGACTGTAAAATGTACTTAATTTGTCAAATTTAATTTGACACATTCTCATCACAGCTATTAGTGGAAATTCTAAAAACCATTTATGTATTTTAATCTTTTCAAATATACAATTCAGTTTTTGTCAATTTGAAGTTAGCAAAGATAGTTTTAAAGTTTCATGTACTTACAGTCAATATTTTTTCAAATAACCAAGTTGTAATAATCTACATAAAATTGTTTGAAAAAATATTGACTGTAAGTATGTAGTCTTAAAACCATCCTATGACATGGTTAACTTCGGGAGTCCATTTAACCCTATAGAAATATTTTTCCGCAAAAAGATACAGGTCTCTTAGAGTTCGATATAGAGTAACATATTTCACTAAATTCAAAGTACCTTTTTTACAAAATTTTGTTAATATTAAATGATAACTATAGGTTCTATCCTTGATAATTAACTACATTAATTTTATAGCAATTTAATTTCGTTTTTCACACCAATTAACAATTTTGCATCAAACGGTTTTTAATGTCGTCAACAAATACAAAGAATAATATGAGTAACGTGATAACAACTTTAAATTATGCAATGCACTATATTGATCTTTAAAAAAAAGTTGTTTTTTTTTATTTAAATGCCTGGCGCCAGGCAACTTCCGATACAGCTTGTTTTGATGCGAGGGTAGTTGCCTACGGTATCTGCATTAGTTTTAATTTTTTTAATCATTTTATTTTGGGGGTTGTTAACGTTTTCCCTTTCTGCTTTTTTATATTATGTTAATTGGAAGTAATGATTAAGATTTAGAGGTAATTTGTGGGTGTGTTTAAAAAAATTTACTGATTCGGACTTCTGATACCGCCCCACCTTCAAAATTTTAGAAAAAACTAAATAAATCAAAAAAAATACAGTTCCGACTCATAAAAACGAACGTAGCAGACCCATTTTCGATCCGATCATTAAAAACGACCTGAATTCGGAATTCTGAGGTCTTTTTCCAAAAGATACGCGCAAAGTCGGCATAGAACGCAATGTTAATTTTTGGAGTAATTAAGGGTTGAAGTTATAGCTATATTTTTTAGCACAAAATTTTACGTTAAAAAAATTGTAGCGCCGTTATTTCTGAACGGAGTTTTAAAAACTATACAGATTCGGATTCGCTAGGCTTTTTGAATTCGGATAGGCTCCAGAAACCATAGGCGTGCCATATGAAATTCTCGAGAAAAACTGGTTCAAAGGGTCCGAATGGAAAATTTACAGGTAATTTGAATGGAAAATTTCCACTTTGAAAAATTGTACCTCGATTATTTGTGAACGGATCTTTAGAATTTTTTCAGATTTCGAAAGCCCGTTTATGTGGACTTAAGATCGGCCAAAAAAATCAAGAGGGTCCAATGTTAAGTCTAGGAAAAAATGCACTTGCAGTTTTCAAAATGTAAATTTTCCTAAAATTTTTAATTTTTAAAATGCCTTAACTCCGCCGTCTGCGAATTTCGTCAAATTCTTTAATTTCGGAGTTTTCAACTCCTACGCGTCGAAATCCGATCCTAATTCAAAACCCCCAAAATCGCCAAAAATCGGGATAAAACACGGGATAAAACCCCTTTGCTCGAATTGAGAAAAAAAAAATTAGGCAAATGTGTTTCCTTAATATTACAATTTTCTCTTTTATTTTATGAGTTGTGTTTACTTCCACTAAACGCTGCAAAATAATAATTTAACCATTTATACATTATTAAACTGTCGAGGTATTTTGTAATAGCATGTCCTTTGTGAGGGTCCCAGAAGTTATTTCTTTTTAATTATAAAATAAAATAAAATACTGCTGGCAATTGAGCTGAAGGTAATTTTTCTGTGTTATAAAATTCCAACCCTACCCACTGTGTGGCCCACAAATTTCCTTTCGCATATTACAAAACTCGCTTGTGTCCCTGTACAAGTAATCATCTATGTGGTAATTTACTTCCATCGTTCTTTACATATTAAATGAGCTCCACCAAACTTGACATACAAATGAAAATTTGGATTTTGAACTAGGTGATACAATCATAATTAATTTACATGTGTATAAATTCTATTATTAAATGCACAATAGTTCAATCAACTAACATATTGTTTTAGGTTCTAAATATTCTTGGCAAGAACAATTCCATAAACATTTAATTAATATTGTTTCGTTATTAAATTAACATATTAAACGCCGTAGCAGACAACAGAATTAATTTGATGACTTATCCTTAGGACTCCAGAAGATTGCCATCTTTACTATAATAGTGAATCAAAGGATTTTAAATATTCAAGCAAGATTTCTTGTAAATATGTATTATTTACTAGCAATATTTGGACAACAGCATCAAAGAAATTAATCGACATGCTCCCTAAAACCAAAATTGATGTTTTAAACTCAGGACTATAGCAGCCATATTTGTATTATTTTTCTTGCCTATAATTCACCATCACAAACAGTTCAGTATTAAAAACATTAATTGTGCTCGGCGCATAACATACTAATTATAACAATTATTTTTTCCTACTATTATTAAAGACAATCTACTTTAGGAAAAATTTAAAGTTTAAATTTCAACAATAAGTTTTACATTTTAATGGAGAACTGATACTTTATTAGTTTAACTTAAGTTATTAGTAAATTCTTAACAAAAACAACTTTCAGTCTTAACAAGTTTAAATTTTTTTTAATATATCAATTTTTTTTAATTTAGTTTCAAAAATAACAATTTTTAAAATAAAATTAATTTTTATGTTAATAAACTTAAAGGAATGTTTAGATCAGTGAGAATGTTAAGAGAACACCCAAGATTCATGTAAATGTCAATTGTTATATTTTATAACATTAAATACCCAGGTGCTTGGCACATTTTCCTGCCAATCAATGGTGTTCAATAATACTTAACTAATTAAGTTTTAGTACCGAGTACAAATTCGCAACAACAACTTCTTATCTTACTTTTTAATACGATTAATAAACTTTCTAAATGACGCCGTCCATTTACTACGAGTCAGTTTAACACATTCGGATTCATCTAAGGTGGCTTTCGGACTAAATTTTTCTTTCGAGGTTACTAAATTGTATTCTGGACAAAAGTCAGAAGCAAAACCAGAGTCACTTCCAAAACCTATAAAGAAATAATTACAGTACAACTTGAGGCAATGTTATGTGTTAAAATTTACGTCGAGCGTTAGCAGTTGTTGGGCTTGTATTGCTCTGTTCATCGTCATATTTATCTTCGAATTCTTCACAATGTGAAATCGATGACTCCGAAGTATCATCCATAAACGATATACCCAATTCAGCAAAAGGTATGCTCAAGGAAGAACATTCACTGGGACTATGCTCAAAACTAGTTAAAGGACGGAAAAATTCTGATAAACTTTCTCCCTCGTTGCATATTGGGGAAGGCGGGGGTTTGAGTAAATTTCGAACTTCCAAAAAAGGCGTTTGTAGACATGAGAGAAGTTTATGACTAAAATATGTTTTCTATTAGCTTAATAGTTCCAAAACTAGTAGAATTAAAAACTTACTTATATTTAGGATTATGTTGAATACCGAAAGCTGCCTTTGTGTAACTACAAACAGAACATTTACGTCGCTTACATGTAGCCAAATGTCTCATAGCCTTTTGAAATTGTGAACTTAATGTGGCTGTATGATACGCTATTGTATGTAAATTATCCTTCTGAAAACAAACACTCTTTTGTTATGCATTCTAATCAAATGCATTCCTATAAACAACTCACCTCTTTGTCAAAGTAGTTCACATTATCGGTGTTACTTTGAATATGTAATGTATTAATGTACTTCTTGATGTTTTTACGTTCTGATTGTAAGACTTCTTTTAGACGATCATTCTACAATGGAAATTTGTTTTTAAAAGCCATAAACAATTGTTTATTTAAGTAGAAATACCTCTAATTCTAAATACTCTTTTTCGTTCTTAATTTTTGTCATATGACTTATTGCTTCTTGTCTAGCTAATTCTAATTTTCTACGATTCATTTCAGACTCTTGAGCTTGTTGATTGAGCTAAAAATATATTTTATTTAATTAATACAATGTGTAAGGAATGGTTTGAGTAGAGGTTTTGCATTCCAATTTCACCTTTTTGCAAAACTATGTATATTCATTCTTTTGTAAATCAATTTCATCATCTTATTGTACTTTCCCATAAATGTGTTGCTTTCTTTTTAAATTTTTGTCCAAAAAATCAAATCAAATATATTAGGTAAATGTAATTATTTAAAAAAATAATAATTCGTTACAAATTCTTTCTGATGCTTACACAATGTGAACTTTTTAAAATTTTCTTGATAAAAGTCTTCAATTTGCTATAGTACTGTGATTTATGAAAAAAGTATCAGTTAAGATAGGATTACACAATATCTATAACTGCTGAAAAACAATTTTCAAAAACTATTTGAGCAAGCACATTGCTAATGCCAGATTTAACTACGCTGAAAGGTAAGTCAAATGTTCTATGCGAAGAAAAATTTGTGAGAAAACTAATAGAACTCCACAATTTCCAAGAGTCAAAAAAGATTTATTATTACAAATTTTTTAATACTTAATTAAGGTTTAATTTTACTTTTTTTGTCAAAAAATAAAAAAGAATGTAACATAATTTTAGATTGATCCTTGGTTTTTATAAAATAATACAATAAATTTGCAAGAGTGAATTTGAAATGTAAAACCTGTACATACCACTTTAAGAATGTCATCTCTCTCCTTTTCAATTTGCAGCTTTTGTAAATTTAATTTATCTCTTTCACCCTTTAGCTAAAAATATAATATTATAAAAGAAATAATTCTTAAATGCTGTTAATATGAAACCTTATCACATTGTTCCTCTAAAAATAAAACCCTTTCAAGCTGCACAAATGATTCGTCTTCTTTTTCTCTTAAAAGAAATTCATTTGATTCCAGTTGCTTAGCTAATTTCTTTTTCTGCCGTATTAAATCATCCCGTTCCAACTAAAATATGTTAATTTAAAAACAAAAAACTTTTGTAAATTTCCATTCATAATATGGTACCTTAACTTCATGATATTTTTCCTCCAAATAATAAGCTATATTTTTTGCCTCTTCATACTTTTGAGATAAATGTAAGTACTTGTCGTAATGTTTTTTAAAAAGAACAAACCTAAAATAATTTTCTTTTAAAAAAATAGTTGTGTATGAAAGTTTGAACAACTTACCTATAAAAATCGTTTTCTGTGACTATGTCTCTAATACTGTCTTCGGGATCAACCTTATCATATAGAGGTAGTTGCTGCCTACGTTGTTCAGGTAAAGTCGTAATATCAACTCTCTTTAAAAAATTGCCTTTGGCAAAAGGCGGGGAACCAGTATTGTCCAGAACATTTTCGGAACAACCATGATAAATGGTATTGCTTACTGTTGGAATATCTGCTGAATTTTGTAGAATCAATTCGTCACTTTTACTCGACTTTAAGTCGTTGTAAAATTGATCCGGTTCTCTTGGCGGCTTATTATTACGATATGTATCCAAAAAAGATCTGGGAAATGTGTCACCTCTTGAAACCAATAACTCAGTCATGTTTTCTGAAGTTTACCATCACTTTTATGTTCACACAAAACAGGTAAAATACTTTCCACTAAATTTTTAGAACAATTTTCATCTTACACATTATAAAAGTCACTTACACAAATTAACACATAAGTTATTCAACAAACGATATACGGAACAAGCACATTACGTCAATAATAAACTACACTTTTATGTAAATGCCAAATATTTGCAAAACAACCACTTCAAGGTTGTTGTTCCTCTACCATTTCACTTTAACCCACTTGTAAAACAATGACAAAGAACGAAGAGAATGCGTTACCAATATTACACATCGATATTAAGAAATATCACTAACAGTAAATTTAAATTATTTTTGGAATATTGCCTCACCTGCTGCGGTCTACACAAATTAATTTTTGAAGATGTTGTTGGGTTTCTTTAATTCAAGATTAACTACTAATATTTATACTAGCATTATTTGTACAGTTAGAAATGGTCATCACATGAGAGGAAAACCTCCAGAACTAGCAAGAAATATAAAACAAAGGCTTACAGGTATTCCACGTTGTACTGTTATAACTAAACATTAAAATGAGGTTAATTTTAGAGCTTAATTATAAAGATCCCAAAATTAATTTTAGAGTTGATATTGGACTTCCACATGCTTCACATTCAAGAAGTCAGCAATTGAGACAAAGAATAGATGTGGTAAAAGCAAATCGTAAAAATAACGAATTAGAAAAATTAGCACGCAATAAGAAATGTTGGTTATTGGTCTTTTAACTTTGTAGATCTTAAACTATTTTATAATTGTCTTTTTTTTAGTATTAATTGATTTAGACAGTAGTAAAAAGGAATGGTTATTAAATGCTGGACAATATCAAATTAAAGAAGTAGCAGATCATTACGGTATATTTGATCATCTGTTTGGAGAAGCATATTTTGTTCCAAGAGTTCCACTGTCCATACTTTACAACACTTCAGAAGATACACAATTGCCAGTGTTGTATGGAAATACTGTAAAACCTTCACAAGCAGTCGATAAACCGGAAATTGTATATGAAAGTGACCCTAACACATTATGGAGTTTACTTCTAACAAATCCAGATGGACATTTTACAGATTCCTCATCAGAATATGTACACTGGTTTATGTAAGGACTTTTGCTCAGCTAGTATAATCATCTTAATTAATATTTTATTATAGAGCTAATATACCAGGTAATTCCGTAGAAAAAGGTGAAACAATTGTGGAATACCTTCAACCATTTCCTCCCAAAGGAACTGGATACCACAGACATATATTTATTTTATATAAACAAGATAAAAGAATAGATTTTGGTTCTTATAAAATTCAAAGCGACTGGTAATAATTTTCATTCGTTTAAAATGTAATTTTGTAATTAAAAACAATTTTAGTACCATTTTAAAGGAACGAACTTTTAAAACTCTAGATTTCTATAGAAAACATCAAGATTTTCTAACACCGGCTGGTTTGGCTTTTTTTCAGTCCGATTGGGATTTTTCTCTAACGAATTTCTATCACAACACATTAAGTAAAGTATTTCAACAAATATACGTATTACGTTAAGTTAATTAATATTCCGTTTTAGATATGAGAGAACCAGTATTCGAATATGATTTTCCAAAACCGTATATTCGGCCTCAAGAATGGTTCCCTAAACGAAAACCTTTTAATATTTATATGGACAAATACCGAGATCCGAAACAAATTAATAAAGAGTTCCTAATGCGTAAAATGAAAGGTGTTCACCCTTTTAAGCCGACACCTCCAGCTATACCTTACCCCAATGCAGTGTATTTTGAAGGATATGTTCCTTCTTGGTTGAAAACAGAAATGACCAAGTCGCGATTAAAATGGGGAAGAATCAACGATATTGATTAAATATTTTCGAAATTGTATACTAATATAATAAAATAAATTTAGTAAACATTTATAATCATTTCAAGTTAAATGGACCTTTATTTTTAGCTTTGTTTAGCCGTACGTGCCCGATTAGATAAGGAAGGAGAGATAGCATTCAGAATAAATTAATATAGTAATTACGTTGGTGACGCGACGAATCTTTGATTGCGTGTCAGATCGGTTTGTTTTGTAAGCTTGTGTATACCAAAGTGGAATTGACAATTTTATTTATTGTTGTGTTCAATAATAATTTAAAATCTGCGGATTATTAAATAGTTTTAAGGAAGATATGCATGTGAGTATTCATTGATTTTATCGTTTTCTTTACCTAGGTAATATTACGCAATTTTAACATTAGCCTTGTTTTTGTATGCCATTATCAATTTCCAGATTTATAATTTTAATAAATAATATTTCTGTTATGTTGAAACTGGTTAAATTTTTAATTATTGTATAGTTAACAATCACAACAAAATGATGCCAATTAAGTATAAATAAACGTCGGTTTATGTCTTATTTAAAAAAAACTATTAGTTTTTTATTAATATGTATGAAAATCTTATTTTTTTTTATTTCATTTTAATTTATAAATTGGCAATCAACTTCTTCGGCCTTCGTTAAGATAGATACCATCGCGGTGAATACTGCAAGGAATAAAAGAAAAATATATCTGAAATGAGTTGGGATAGTGTTGATGAAATATAATAAATTTAAAAATAGGGCTTTCTGTAAAACAATGACTGGAAATAAGGTGAAAGTTCAACGATTACAACGATTCTTATTAACTATAAAAAAATAGTTCTCTTCGTTCCTTAAATTGTTGTTAAAATAGTTCTTGCTTTGATATTATACCTATTAGTCTATGATGTTATAAAATTATCTGCGTTTAAGTACACTTCAAGGCTAGCAAAGAATTATGTTTAATCTGTAAACAATTTTTTTCTTTAAAAAAACCTGTTATAAAGTACAGCCCTTGTTTCCTCGAATTTTGTTCAATTATTCGTTTTATAATTAATTTTTTTTCAATAAGAATTTAAATTAAAATGTTTATAAAAAGAATTGCAAACGTTATCGTACAGAACGCTTCATTTAGTTCAAATAATATGGTAACATTTATAATTATAAACTTATAATTTCATAAAAGAAGCATCAAACATAATAATAACTTAATTAATAATTGCCTGAATTTTAGAACGGATCCTAAAAAGGTAAAGCTGAAGGTCGACGAATTATGTAAGATTCAAAAACCGGCTTTAAATCGTATTATAATTATAAGATTATTCATAGCAATGTCGGAGTAAGCATAATGGGGGTCCTAGGCTACAGCGGTCCTTGTAAACCTTATACAGATTTTTAACTTACTGTATTAAATGCCGTCTAAGAAATCTTTTAAAACATTAGATGCCAAGTCAATTCAACCAATAGATTAATCAAATTTATAATATAAAAATTCGCCCCTTTATAGATTTCAATAATTTCAGAAAATGGATTTAGAAACTGGCGAAAGTCTTCGCGATAAAGAAACAGGAGAAATGCCTGCTTCAGCCAGAGTAAACACAGAAACAGGAGAATCGGAAATCAACCGAAAAACACCCAAGCAAAACAATAATACGAAAAAATTTAGGATACCCAATCCAAATCCACCTCCTCCACCAAAAACGAACAATTCAGAAATGAAAAACCCTTTTCCTAATAATAATATTGCATCATGTATGTTATTCCTGTTACCAACAACCTTATTCTTTTATCCACCTCTTGCCCTTTGTATGCTTACTGCAGAAATTATATTACACATATGGGCGCACAAGCAGAACAAAAGGACGACAAAAAAAGATGTGTGTTACCGGAGTCCCCTACATATTATTCTTCGGGAGTTTTGTGCAGCATGTAAAGAAGAACGTTCGAAAAATAAAATTATAAACATGCAAGATAAACGTAGCTATAAGTTTTTGAAATATGGAATTGATTACGTTCACGGTATTACAACGTAATACTTGTGTAACATATCAAAATTATGATTTGTCATTTGTAATGTTAGAATTTAAAACATTCTTCTAAGCGGTTTAGGATATTTTATCTAGCTTCAACTGAGGATGTCCAACTTATAGATAAAAGTGATAAGAATTACTTTCAATTTGGATATCGGTTATTTTGTAAATACAAATATTTTCGTTATTACTTATAAGGAAATGTTATAATTGTTTGTATTGTGTCTCTTCAATAAAATACAATTTATATTAAAACTTAATTTGAAAATTAATAAAATAATTAAAATCACTTACAATTGTCATCAGTTAACGCATTCTTAAAATTTCCCTATCCGCCAACTTACAAATAGCATTAAAATCGAACCCAATGTGCGCCCTCCAAAATTTACAGCGCTTCCATATCATGGCAGGATAATTAGGGCTTTGTATTCCATAAAAAATTCTAGCAATCGCTCGTCCGGTAAACGTAGTGTCTCTATACATTGATATTAAATTCCGTATGTCCCCAACTATTCTTTCCTCTGGAAGTGGTTCAAAAACCATCTCCGAAAACAAAACCAACGGTTTTGAGCTTTCAAAATATTCACATATCCTTTCTTTAAAAGCTTTCTCGCTCTCTGTTAAATCCTTTTCTTCTAAACACATTTTCACTGTTGGTTTGGCAACGCTCTTTAAAGTTTCATGAATGGCTTTTAATTGTAAAAGTCCATTACGTTCTTGTTCGATTATTCGTTGACACAATTTATCCAACATTTCGTCTTGTTCGGTCAGTGATAAATTTCCAGATGAATGTAAATGAAAACCTAAATTTTCAAACTCAACGGTCAACTTCGAACGCTTAGGCCGATTATTTTCTGAAATTCAAATACATTAAACCAATTGATTAGAAAAAAAGTGTAATTTTAAACATACCCGTAGTCCATTCCAAATTTTTCAATTTATATTTACACATGCCACTATCCATCCCCAATTGTACAGCAACTTCAACAACAGGAAACTTAAAAACATTGTTTTCTTTATCTTCTTTTTTGTACAATTTAAGAGCCAAGGCAAGAGGAGGACAATTCTTAGCAGTTTCTTTTATAACTTGCGGTCCTGCATATGAAATTATTTTACAAGTCGTGTAAACGTTACTAAGAAGTTTAATGTACTGTCGATCATCTAATTCTAAATAGCATAATATGGTTTCGATATGTTCTGATGGTATATCTAAAGATTGCACTGTATCGTCGATAGAAAAAGCAACTTCGTGTTGAGAGCACGGCGAATTATCGCAAGAGCATTGCAAAAAGCATCGCTTTAAAAGTTTGCGAATTATGTGTCTATCAACAGAATTACCATAAACGTGACGACTTAATTCGTTCAGATCGGTGCCCTACAATGCATGCGAAGTTAATTTAAATGGTTAAAAATAGATTAATTTAATTTACTTTAGAGTCAAGAAATAAATGGCAATGGGCCGGTAATCCATCACGACCTGCTCTACCAATTTCTTGAACGTAACTCTCTAGATTCATCGGCATATTATAGTGAATGACAGAACGTATGTCAGCCTTATTAATGCCCATCCCTGTAAAGTAGAGTATGTTAAGTTAAGTTTAATATGTTTAAATAAGATATACCAAAAGCAACAGTGGCTACAACGATACGTAGTTCGCCGCTCATAAAGGTTTTTTGAATTCTTTTGCGACCACCGGCTGACATCCCCGCATGATAGGTTTCTGCTATCACACTATATCGTTTTCTTTTTCTGTTACCATTATTGTAGTTTGCCATAGAATCTTTATTTGGTAAAGTTGTTCTTAATAAAGTTGCGACTCTTTCACATTCTTCTCTTCTGGTGCAGTAAATTATTATACTTTTGTGTGTAACGAAAGGCTCGGACATAAGAATTGTTAACAGAGCTTGATCTTTGTTGGCATCTCGTGATACACTAAGTCTTAAGTTGCTTGGAATCGGCACATCGCTTATTATCCCATTTTTGCCATCAGGTATGTCGAGATGCTTAATTATGCTATCCCTGGTTGATTCCGTTGCAGTAGCTGTCAATCCAAGAATAGTTTTAACACCAAGTTGTTCTCTTAAAACATGGCAGACTTTGAGATAAGACGGCCGGAAATTATGAGACCATTGGGATACGCAATGTGCTTCGTCAATACATGCAAATGCGATTGGTGGAAGTTTATAAAGAAGAGCACCGAAACCTACAAAATTATTTTATAGTGGCGAATAATTTATATATATTTATATATATAGGTATTTATATAATAACGCTGCTCAACAATTTTTTTTTGTTGCTGAAAATATTTCGCTGTATTTGGTTATTTAAAACAATCACTTTAAGAATGTAACATTGGATTTACTTAATTGGCTTTAGTTTTTATTATCTTGAAGTACACTATAAAACATTAATTCGTAAAATTTTTTACTATTCGTATTCCGTAACGAATTCAATTTTTCTCATTAAAATTTCTTTTTTGGTAACTACAAAGAGATTCCACAAAAGAAAAGTTTATAGGCTGGGCACTCCAAATTCAACCTTTTAAAAATCAAATTCGGTTTTTTACAAAACAATTTCACTTCTTTGAAAATTCAATTTGTGCTTTTGTAAACTATGTATTTGCCTATAAATAAAATATACTACTTTCTTTTTAAGTTTTTGTCAAAAAAAAAAAATCAACTCAAATGTAAATTAATTATTAAAATGTTATTAATCTTAAATCTCTTATGACGCACGCACATTATGGTTTTTCTTTTTAATTTTTCACAGAAACTTAGCTACGTGCAGTTTTGAACTTAATTTCTGGCGTTGTTAAATGGGGTAGGAGAACTCTGAGTACTTTTTGAATATAACCTGTATTAGCGATCTTTCTCTGAATTTTAATATTTTACCAATTTTTTTCCAATTATGTTGATTAAATCAATTATCTAATCTTCTGTTTTTATCGAAATACAAATTTTGTCTACTTTTTTGGATACGTATATTCATTATTTTAAAAACTAGAACGACTCTTGATAAATTGATTGTAGTTTCATAATCAAATATTCAAATATACTCAAACACTATTATATTTCCAACAACAAATTTGGTGTTGACCACTTTAATAATTACCTGATGATCGTTCACCAGCAACCACAGTCTCAGGCGAAACAAACAAAATATCTAAATCTCCTTCAAGTATATCCTTGCTAGCTTTTTCTCGTTGAGCTTTCGTTTGGTTCGTGTGTAAACACACGGCCTTCATAAATTCAGGAATTCCACTTACTTGATCCTCCATTAAAGACACTAGAGGTGATACAACCAAAGATATGCAAGTTTGCTTTTTCGAATATAGATAAATTGGTAACTGGTAGCACAAACTTTTACCAGAACCAGTACCTAAAGTTACCAAAGTCGATTTTCCTGATAAAATTCGCAATATAGCCTTTTCTTGTCCACCACGAAAACTTTCGTGCCCAAATTTATGGAGGGCTTTGAAAACTTCGCTAGGAGTTTCTAGAATTTTAATAGTATTAGAACAAACATCTATCAACTAAATAAAAATATTTACCTGTCATTGTAGAGTCTTCGTAGTAAGGTTTAACAAAAGTTTTATTGCTGGAAGGTTGTGGTATAATTATATTACTCATTTCTTCTTCAATGTTTGTGGTTTCCATTGAAAATGTATGGTCATCAGATGTTTCATCGTTGTTTGGGTTTTGGTTGCTCACAGAATTGGATTTAGCAATTTTTGCTGCTTCGTCTAAAGTAGGATGTGGATCCTCATCCTCACTATTTACAACAGGCAAAAGCTTATCCTCTTTTGCAGATTTACACTTTCTGGCAAAATGTCCAGTACCTCCACAATTAAAGCATGTCAACACACTTTCACTCGATCCATTTGTGTTCATGTCCAAGTTGTACAACGCTTTTTTCTTATTTCTCCACATTTGCTTTTTGAAGTTACTAAACGTTTGCTTCTTTCTTCCTCTTACAAACACTTTCTTCTTTATATCAATTTTAACAAAATTTTCGTTTATTGTGTTTGATTGTAATTTTTTAAGCAACCTTTTTTCCCTTGCGTTTTCTTGCTGAGAAGAAACAGATTCTGTTTTATCAGGCAGTTTTCGTACCTTTTGTTCTACATTCTTAGCAGTAGGTACTGTAATATTAGATGTTATTAACTCTTCATACTGAAACCTATAAATATCCTTTGGAGTTGTTTTTGATTTATGTTCTGCTTGTTGTTCCTCAGAATTCAGGGAATTAAATGAAAACGAATTTATTTTGGAACAAGTTTGATAAGAATTAAGGCTTGATGAATTTTTTTCAGCATCTGTAGTAGTTTCGTTAGTACCAGGGCAGGCAATGTTATTGGATGAATCAGAAATAAATGTTTCTGATGGGCACTTATCATTTGCAAATATGTTACAAAAATCTAATTTTTTTAATGTTGTAGTTGTATCTCCAACAAAATTTGCATTGTGATCGTCATGATTTATATGTGTTATTTCAGATCTTGATTTTTTAAGTATTTGTGTTTTTTCCTCGTCATCAGAACTTTCTATAACATCTTCGTCACTTTCACAAATATTGTCAGTAAAAGACTGAGATTGTCCAACTCTGTCAACCCAATTCTTATCAATATTTCTCACAGATTTATAGTTAGAGGTATTTAATAAATGTAAAGGCACTGATGAAAGAGTTGTTGTGGGTGCAACTACCTTTAAATGTGGATCTTGAAAAATCATACTATCTAAAGAATGTAAATTTGATAAGTTTGTTTCAATAGGATTTGGTTGTTCTATAGAATCAGGCTTAACAATTTCCGTTTGACTCTTCCTTTTATTGGAAGATAATGATCTTCTAGAGAAACGCTTAAAGGGCTTTATCCCTTTAAATAATTTTTCAGTAAAACTTGAATTAACTTGTACTTTTTCTAACTTTCCATTTGGACCTTTGCCTTCTTGCTGTTTATTTAAATGTGTTCCCCAAGTCTTTTCTGTGTTGACATCATCAGTAATAGGTTGCTTGGTTTGTGGTGGAATGCTTTCTACTTCGTCTTCTGCTTCGATAAAACCATCAATGTCTGTAAGACTTTTTTCAAGTGCAAATGTCTTAAGCTGATAGTATATTTTATAAGCTTTACGAACATCTAAATTGGCTTCTCGAAAGTCAACCTTAAATATAATTAAAACTAAGTAAATCAAGATCCTTATAACCAATTTACCTTAGATGGTAGTCGTCCAGTTTTTTGCTTAAATTCGTTTTCCCACAACTTTATTTGATACTTGCACATATCATATTTACTTTTACCACTTGTTTGCATTAATACTTCCATGTTAAAGTCTTTTATTATTGTTGTAAAATTATATTAAGGGCCCATTAAAACACCAGACATCACTTCTGTCGGATTTTGCCGCGTTAGTTAGTATTTCATTGTCGCCAACTGTAATAAATGAATGATAAATTTGGCAACTGAAATGAAGGTCAATAATGAATGTTTATCTAGTAAATCTATTCTATCGTTTTAAAAAAGTTCCCACGATATGATTAATACAATAAAATGTAAAAAATGTAGGATATTACTATGCCATAACACACAATTCGTTAATATACATGATTTAACAGATGGCAAGGATTGTGCAACAATAACAGAACAAAAATTGCTGTTTATAAACGAAGAGGCAGTACCAGAGTGGATCCTATCAGTGATAAAGGAAAATAATTGGACAAAGGGAAAGCTGCACTGTACAGATTGCAATACAAGGATTGGTGCTTTTGATTTTATAAGTGGCTCGAAATGTGCCTGCGATAATTATACATTACCAGCAATATACTTAATTGTTAGTAAAGTTGACGTTGAAAAGAATTTATAACAAATTAAATAAAAAATATGTATTTTGAAATATTAAATACAATAATATAAAATAAAAATATCTTATATATATTAAATCCTACACCATTTCAAAATATTAGTTTGGACAGATATGTAACAATATCATAAATAATGAGAGAAAAATAAAAGGACTCCAAGTCCCAGTCTTTGAGAAATATTATTGCTGTTTACAATTATCTTTTGATTTCTTTTTTGGCTTTTTTTCTAAAGAGGCCATTCTACGTTGTCCCTGTATAGGCATATATGGAGGCACATTATTGTCTTGTTCTGGTTGAACCAATTCTGGTGAAGGAAGCAGCATACTAGGACTACTACTTGAGGTACTTGTTGTCACAGTACTAGAAGAGCTGGTATCGTAAAAGGGAATGGAATGTTGACTTCTTCTATTATAAGTTGGATCTATAGCCATAGCTATATTGACATGTTGAGAAGGAGATGATGTACTTTGTAAAGGTTTATTTGAAGTCTTAAGATCAAGCTGTGTAGGTCTTGCAGGTGGTGGTAATTTTGGAGGAGTAGTATTTATGGGAAAAGCATAATTTATATCTTCATTGGTAACAGCTACAGTTTGAGATGTAGGCAATAAATCGATGGGATTTGAGTATGAATCATCTGGCATAATTTGATTTATATCTTGTTGTTTTTTAGCTAAAGATTTTTGTTTGGCTCGTTCTCTTGCCCTTTTAACTTTCTGCCTCTCGCGTTCTTGAAGCAGCTTTGCTAATTCCTTATCTTGAACTTCCATGGCCAACATGCGATCTTTGATAAGTTGTGATTGTTCACCTGAATTTTCTTGTTCTTGAAGATGTCTTGCCAATTGGGCATCCCTGTGTTCCTGTATTTCACGCACACTGGCATCGTCCAACGGAATGCCTATATCAACCATACTTAAATCGTCAAGTTTATTTATTCGACTGTTGGAAGTACTTCTGCAAGGTTCCACATATAAATCAGGATCTCCGTGATTTATATTGTTTAATTTTGTGCTGGAATGACTGCCATTTCTGTCTTGTACAGACATATGAAAGGGTTGCGGTCTTATAGAGGCACCTTGGAGTTTTTCTACTAGTAAATGCATATCAGGTTTCTCCTTTGAAACATCTAACACCTTTATTTTTGACTTTTCTTCCAATTCCAATTTAGTAGCTAATTGTTTGGCATAGATGCCGTCTATTTCTTCTTGTTCCGCAAGCATCTGATGATAAACAGCTGCAGCTTGCTCAGCAAGCTGTTGTTCTCGTACTTGCTCATCGAGAGCTCTTGGAAAATCTTCTCTTACAACAGCATTACGAAATCTGTTACTCTCATAATGTTGATTTATCTCTTGGTTTTGCAAATGATAAGCCAGAGCACCATCTTCTCGTATCGTCCATTCTTTACAAACTTCATTTACTTTACCCAATTTAGGTAATGTATCATGTTCTGATTTTGCATTTGCCATTTAATTTACATCTGAAGATATAAACCGCACTAACTAAATTAACTAGTTTTTCGTCTTGCATGCGGAAAATTGAGGTCACTACATAAATATAAAAGAAAGTTGTATTTTAAATAGTTACTCACTTAAACAAATTTCTTGTAAATATTTATTTGACCTTGTTGAGAACCACATCACTATTATGAAGATAGCGACTTCCGATTTATTTATTAAAGAACCGTGTAATACAGGTGGTCCCCGACTTTTGTACCTAATTGGTTCCTGAAATATGCCGAAAGGTTGAAATGTACGAAGTATAGCAATGTAACGAAAAACCCATAAATTGAGATGTTTTTAAAATATATCTTTTTTACGATACGTTTTATACAACTCTAACTTTTAAATACAGTAGGGAATAAGTAGAGAAGCAGTATTTGAAAATAGAATGTACCAAAGTCGAGGACCACTGCACAAAGAATAAAAAACAGAAATACTTCTAACAGAATGGAATTTAAAAGCGCATGATCCGTATAGCCAAAATGCTTGGAATATTTTAAAAATATGCTATCATTCAAAATTAAAAGTTTGTAGTTTTGTCTTGTTTAGTTATTTTAAAAGAATATTAAACACAGTGAACCTTTCATAATTAAATAGAAAACAAAAGCTTTGGAAACTTGAGATAAAAAAAACCAAATCCTTCTTAAAAAAAATAATGGGCACGCCACTCTTACTTTTAATATATTTTACATTATTCTTTGGATTATTAAAATATTAAATTGTGAAAAAAGCCTAAGTGTATGTTAAGGCAGGAATAAACTGAGTAAACATTGTTGATCAACAGTTGGTCAGATATTGGCAAACTTGTTGCCGGAAGAGTTGCTCACAAGTCGACCAACTAACAAAAACATTTTAATATCTTGTTCGTTATCAGTATATGCTACTTTATGTATACATTGAGGACACTGTTGATACATACTTCCTTTGAAGTTCCATCTCTGGAGCGGATATCGTGCAACCGTTCATCAACAGCGATGTACTGTTGGACGATCTTGTGTGCTACTAAATTTTTGCCCAATAATGTTTATTCAGTCTAGTCCCGTCCTTATACAATACTATTTAATCGCCTTAACATTCCAATATTTCAGTATTTTGAATAAATCTGGCAGAGGTTAAAAATAATTCTAAATGAAATTCTAAATAATTCGCAAACTAACACAATATACCAAACATTAAATTGAAATCAAAGAAAAAAACTTACCAGGTTACTTCCAAGCAGTGCTTCATTTTATTAAGTAATTAGATAACAAATAAATTAAATGCAACCAGCACCTAGAAATTAATTACTTATACTAAAGAACTTATTAAGGAGAAGCTCATACCAAATATGATTTAAAGATAAAAATAAATATTAGCCGTTAAGTATCTATATAAAGCTATACACGTGTGCCTTGTTTACTTTAAAGATTAGTGGCCAGATCATAATCCGGAGTACCAGCTTGATATGACTGCACATATTTCATATGTGTATCTGTATCGATGTAACTTTTTCTTACAGAAATGTCGTCACGCATAAGCGTACGCCAATCCATCTAAAATACATTAAAATAAAATCTGAAACGCTGCTCAGAATGGTTCACATACCAACTTCTTATAACGATCTTTTCTTAGTACAAATTTGTTGCCAAATGATTTTAAAATATCAGCTCTTTCACACCATGGCCATATCATATAGTCAACCATCCCAGGTTTTTGTCCTCCAAAAAACACAGTATTTCTTTTGATGAGTTCATTTTCAAATAGTACTAAACCGTCCATTATGATAGATCCTTGCTCCTCAATACAACTTCTACTTGAATTAAGTACAAGCTTAGATACAGCATTAATCAGCTACACAAAGAAAGTTTTAAAAAATAACGTTATTACAGGTTCTGCACTCTGAATTCACTCTTTTACAAATCGGATATAGGTACGTTTTTGTAAGTCAATTTAATATTTTTGCAAATCAAAGTCACCTTTTTGCGAAATAAATTGTTTCCTTTGCAAATCAAGTATTTCTTCATAAGTATTGTAGTTTTTTTCTTATATGTTTTTCAAAGAAAGGTCGAATAAAATGTAAAGTAATTATTAATAAATTAAAAATGTTAATAATCGCTAAGTCTTTGTAACTCTTGCATATTGTCGGCTCCTTTCTTTCTCTCTACGTGAAACTTAAATTAGTTTTTGGCGTACTTAAATTTTGCATAAGCACTGTTTTAAAACAAAGAAAATGAAATTTTATTATTACAAAAATAACTTTCACGAACGGTTAAGCAAGTAAATGCTAATGCAAGATTTAACAACCCCAAGAAGTAAGTCAATAAATTCACGCGAAGAAATTTCTGTGAAAGAGTAGACCAATCTCCAGAACATTCAAGTCAAAAAAGCTTTGCAATAAATTAACTTTAAAATCTTTAGCAGCTCCTTTATTTCATTTTATTTTTTTGAAAAATATAAGAAAAATTCAAATAATAATAATAATAATAATGGCAAAAGGACGGAATTGATGTGCAAAAAAGTAAATTTTATTTGCAAAAGAGTGAAATTGTTTTACAAAAGAATGAATTTAATTTACAAAATTATGAAATCGTTTTGTAAAAGCACAAATTTGATTTGCAAAAGAGTGAATTATAGAGCACAAAACCTGCAAAGTTAGTAATGTGTTACCTTATTAAATTGATCTAAAAGTAAACGGTCTTTTGCTTTTTGCAAAGGGTTACGTGGGTACAAAGGACGTGAAGTATACTTATCCTCTAAATAATCAGCTATTATTAAGCTTTCATAGATAACGTCCCCATTTTCCACTTCTAATGCTGGAATTTTTCCCAAAGGACTCTTCTCATAAAACCAGTCAGGCTTGTTAGATAAATTTATGTTTACTACTTCATATCTGTAAAAAAAATATAAATCATTAATTTATCTAATTTGTAAATAATAAGCACTTAATATTACGAGATTAAGTTTTTCTTATTTGATAGCAAGCCGTGAAAATATAGGTTCTATGGTGTAATGGTTAGCACTCTGGACTTTGAATCCAGCGATCCGAGTTCAAATCTCGGTAGAACCTTTTCTTTTTAATTATATGTGAAAAAATACTTTCATAATCTATTTAAAAAAAAAAGCAAAGAAATGTTTATTGTTTTTGCTCATTTATATAAACCAACGGCATTCACAGGTCCTATGGTGTAATGGTTAGCACTCTGGACTCTGAATCCAGCGATCCGAGTTCAAATCTCGGTGGGACCTTGTTATAAAAATCTTTTTTTTTTTAAAGTATTTAAACGGGCTTATTAAATATGAAACAAATTTAGACATTGTAAAGTTATTGCATGCGTTGCCAGTATTAAAAATTTCTTTCGGTTAGAGATGTGATAAACTAATAACAGATTTTGTAGGAATATAAATTCGAAAATTTAAAATATTATCAAAATAGTTTTATTTGGTTATTAAATTTAATTTGTTAATAGTAATGAAAAAATGAAAATTTTGCCGAAACCCGGGATTGAACCGGGGACCTTTAGATCTTCAGTCTAACGCTCTCCCAACTGAGCTATTTCGGCAATACAAAGAGTTTACATCACAAAATTACCATTATAAAAACAGAATACTTACGGAATTTTTTTTGCATCTAATATTAAATGAATTCTTTGTGCATAAGGACAGAAACGGCTACTATATAAACGTATTCTTCCCCTAAAAGATGAAGGGAACTTGGAATCTAAAAAGCGTAAAAGGTACAGGTGTTGTCATCGTTTGTGATATAAATAGCAATGAAGCAATAACACGGAAGAGCCTCGTACATATGTAATAAATTTACCATAGTAAAACACCACATTTTTATTATAAAAAATATCATTTAATTTTTTTTTTAATCTTTGGCATATTTGAATTTGCTCCACACAGTTCAAATAATAAACTTACTCTTTGTTAAATGTTTAGTATTCATATCAAAAAGACAATTATTTCGTTTAATTAACTGGGGAAAATATTTCAAACTTATATTCACTGTGTAAATTCTCAAACTAAATATCAACAAGCAGCTGACTCTTGACAAATGCGTTAAACAGGATTGTATCAAAGTTATTTAAAGTTTTATACAATTTCAAGGATTTTACCAGAAAGTTACCATTCCGTACAATACTTTAAAATGAAATCACTATTCTAATTTAAACCTTTATGATAATATGGTATGATAGTGCAAATATTGATTTACAAAGAAAGTATTTGAATCCCACACTGTTCAAGAAAACAGTGCTTTGTATAGAGCTGTCCTCTCTGAGAGGTCTTTTGAACTACACCGTTTAGGTTTCTGAAATTATGATTTTAATGTTTATAAATTTATATTAAGTAAACATATTTATCTTTTTATTGTTATGATTTAAATTATGTTTATAAATTACACAAAATTAAGTACAAAAGAATAACTCCACCGTTTGTAAGCCTTGTACTCAAGACCCTATCCATATCGGCCCCGTGGCGCAACGGATAACGCGTCTGACTACGGATCAGAAGATTCCAGGTTCGAATCCTGGCGGGGTCGCATTCCAAGTTTTTTGAAATTCAAAAACTTCATAAATAATTTTTTTTTAATACAAATGTTAAATTTTTAAGTTGATGGCAGTGAAGAATTGTATTTAAAATTGTTACAATCTTTCAATTTTATTGAACTAAAAAATTCTTCGTGTGTATAAATTCGATTATATTTCAAGGCAAAATTCACCCTGTCCATTTTCGCAATAGCAAAAGCAAATATAGCCTTTGTTGACTCTAAATATTGACTGATTGGAAATACTGGTGTTTATTTTGTATTTGATTGCTTGGACATTTGAAGATTCTCTGGAGTTAACTTAATTTTAAGAATTCCGTGAAGGGTGGACTTTTTGTTAGTACATAAAAGATTTTTTACAATGTAAAGCAGACCGCGTAGAACATTTGATATTAATTTGAAATAGAACATAGAATAATTTAATTTACATATTCACCCCTTAATTACAGACATATACATACAGAAGAATTATTCCGAAGATCATAAAGCACATTGTTTCAAATTTCAATTAATTACTTCCAAGTTATAAATTTGAAAAGATAAAGGAAAATATGTATATGTATATTCTAGGGAAATGTTTAAAAAGTATTCTCGATTGCATTTCCGGCCATTCCGGAACAATTCCGGATAGGATTGGCCGGACTAATCATCGATTTTGTTGCTAACCAATGATGTTCGAACAGGTAACTTAGCAACACTCACTTTTAATTAAAAACTGATACCAAGGTGTACATATTAGCCGATAATTAGGTTTAGGATGAATAAATCAAAACGAATGTGTTCCATTTTTGAAATCATTAGGCATTTTTTGAAGTTATACTTCTTTTGACGTTTGAGAGTAAAATTTTAGCAGGCAACGAAAGTTGCACGCGCACATTTAACAAAAATTTGACAGTTGAAGTTAGCAATCTCAGAAAGTAAATTAATTATTGTGAGTCATGCTTAAAATCGAGTGTGCACATTCGAGCTCAAAGTGGCACATTCCGATCTCGGGAAAATGAAGCGCGCCGCTCCGCGTCGCGCTTCATTTGCCTCCCTCGCTCGGAAATGTGCCACTTTTCGCTCGAATGCGCACATTCTCGTATTTATTGAATTTATTTATATTAATTTTTGCACGTGGTTATATTTAATTTAGTTACGCCAAAGAAGTATAACTTCTAACGTGCGTACATAAGTACACGTACAGGTTTTTTTTAAACAGCTGCTGCAGTACTTTTTAAATATCGTTTAATACATAAAAAAATTAGCACAATGGGCCGAACTAAGTGGCCTAAGTGTGACTGAACATTATCCCCCCCCCTTCCCCCAATAAATCCAAATACATAAAAAATTTATAATTTATTACTATTTACAGTACTATATCGGAATGTTACCAGAATTTGGGTACTTTTTAAAATCCTGAGAGCCATTATAAAGACCAGTTTCGGTTGTGCCTTGGGTCAAGGTATTGATGTGAAGGTATGTCAGTGTTTATGTAAAATTAGGTAAAACGTACAATATGGAAAAGTTATATTAAGAAAAAAATTTTCCCTATTAGGTTTAATTCATTGTCATTTAATGTGAACTTAAATTATTTGAATTACATTTCAAGTAGATACTTGTCGCACGAATACACAGTTACCCACACTACAAACTTGGGCAGCAATAAAAGACTTCAGGTAGCCAGAAATAATTTTATTGGGGTTTAGGGTTGAGCGAAGATCATAAAATGTTAAAATTCGTAAGATTCCTATGTCGTAACGTGCATAGGTAGTACTGTATATAAAATTTAGAAAATTTTCGAGTAATATTAAAAAATATTGTCACCATTGAAGTGTTATAAGTTTCTCAAGCCAAATTTACTTTTCGACAAATGAAATACAAATTTTTACAAATCAAATAGAGTAAAATGTCTAGTCTATGACCTCCTACTAGTAAAGGATTGTCACGAAAACTAATTTTTAAAACCATTGGCGCACTGTGGGAGGGGGCACTGTTTGGTGCAGCTGCCCCCTTCGACTGCCATACATTTAGATGGTTAATTATGTGTTTATGCTTAAGTACTGTTGTAATCTTGTAAAAGATTGAAGAAAATTGTTTTTTGAATAAATACTTAATTAAATACTTATGTAATCTAATAAATGCTCATTTCTATTTATGTGCAAATTAATTATCGACAGGAAATTCTTAACCTCCTCCCCCCCAACCTCCGGTCAACAGCTTAGGTGCGCCCAAGTTTATAACACATAAAAATTTAATTTCTATGCATAATATACTTATTTATTTATTTCATCTTATTTATGTAACCTTATATGTCTCCCTTTTTATTTAAAATAGCTAAAATAATTAAATTTTTATGGCATATGCAAGTTGTTGAAGCTTTGAAGGCTGCAATTAAAAGGTTATACATAATCTCTTAAGCTCCACCAAAGCCTATGATTTATAGAATATCAACAAGGAATTTAATTCAAAAACTGCACGAAGGTACATTTAAACCTAGAGTTTAAAATACATTTTCCAACAATGTATAAATTATTTGTTTTTAATAGGTGAATCAATTAAGCAGTCATTCACTGGATTACATCTAGTCATTCATTAAAAGAAAGTGATCATATACTGTACTTTTTATTTTATACTCTTTATCGTTAATTTTACAAAGTTTATCACCAAATTGCGATAATGTTTTCATTAATTCACAAACAAAAATAATATCTCATTTCAACAGTTAACGGTTGTTTTATTAATTTTATTAATTTTTATTAATTTGTTTATTGTTTTTTTATCTCAAAGTAGTTCTCGATTTAACAAATCAGTTATTCTTTGGACATTTTGCAAATCAATTTCTGTATTTTCCAAAACTATGTAGGTAATACATAAAATTGTTCTTTTCTAAATCATTTTCGTGCTTTTGTAAATTACGTATTTTCCCATTGATATATTTATTTCTCTTTAAATTTTTGTCAAAGAACTTAAATCAAATGTAAATTAATTCATAAAAATGTTTTTCACACATTAATACATTGTGGAAGTTTTTTGACTTTCTTACAAAAATTCATCTACGTGAAGGTTTGAAGTTTAGTTTTGGCTTTGTTAAATTTTGCACAAGCACTGTGATCACTTCGCCAGTTTTAAAATTGTTGAAAGGTAACAATAAAATTAAAATAAAATTTTTGCCCCCCCCCCCCCGCAATCTTGCCTTATATCGTCACGATAAGCAATACCCATCCTGCCCCTCTGTTAGCCAACGTATTTTATGATTGTCCCCTTATGAAGAAATACTGAATTAATAAAAGGACGAAATTCATTTTCAAAAATATGAATTGGATTTGTAAAAAATGAATTTGATTTGCAAAAAGGACTGTTTGTTTCACAAAAGGATAAATTCGGAGTGCAAAACCAGTAAAATACAGAATTGTAGCAAGAGTTTTGAAAGCAAATCTACATAAGTTTAATAAATGCTTTACAAAGAGGAATTTTTCACATACAAAAAGTTAAAGTGTAGGCAATTTAAAAAAGGAAAGTTAAAGCGAGGGTGCTGAATGCGTATCAATACATTATTACGTAATTATGGGGCGCGTGGCGGTCGACAAGCATATGCTTTACGCACGATTTCTTCTCAACACGAATACACGTTCCGGATTTTGAAAAATTATATTAATAAGACGAACGATACTTTGAAATAAACACAAACAGTTTACACAAAAAAAACAGAAAAAATGATTATACTAAAAATTTTGAAATCTATTTTACTTATGTATACAAAAAGTTATTATAATAATTGTTATTGTTAGTTCTCAATAATTAGAAGATTGATCTTTGCAGAACTGATGTAATTTAATTTGAAAAAAAAAGAGTTTAATGTTTTATTTAAAATTTAAAAAAAGGCTCATAATTTAAACTGATCCCTAATTTGGACCATAACTTTAATTTTGTCTTTTTAACAACTTATTATTGTGTTAAAATGTATTGTTAACATAGGTACTTATACATAAATTAAGAAAATGCAGATTTATACATGAGGATTTCATCAAAAAAAAACGTAATTTAAGTAAAGAAGTATTTATTTTTAAATTATTTTTTGCGTTTATTAGTAATGGTCAAGTTGGAAGGCAAAGCTCAATCTTAAAGATTTTTTTGATAAATTAGGCTTTTCCAAAAATCCCTTTTAACTTTCAAGTAATATTATATATGTATGTTAAGTAATATATTTTTTGTAATATCCGCTCCAAAAGTTTGATTTTCGAGCGCGATATGGCAGTATAGAGTATATTTTCGTCGTTCTTTTCTGCACGTGTGTGGAAAGTGCGTAGTTTTGTTTTTTCTCTTCAATTTTTCCTTCTTCTGTATTTCAAAAAACTATAATTCGTTTTAGCTTATTTATGTTATTACATAATTTGAATTAAAGTAGTTATTAAATTGAAAATTGTTTTATCGTAAATTCTTTCTCGAAGCACTTCATTAGTTTTGTTTGTTGTAAAAATTAAATCTTTCGATTATTATTTACAATAATACGAGTGTTCCTTTCAACTAATACTTCTGCAGCGACTTACAAAAAATATTATTTGTGACGTATACTTATGTAAAACTATGGATCGAAGCCTACTAAAATCCCTCGTTTTACGCATATGTATCTAACATAAAATATCTATTAATCTACTTCAAAACAATTGTAAGTATCTCCAATGATTACCCACTAAAAAATGTTATATTTTTTTTTAAAGGTAATAAAAGATCAATAAAGTTTGGACAAACACAAATGTCGAATTGTTTATACATTGAAAACTAGTAACCCAATTTAAATGCAGTTTGTAAAGGTTGTAAACGTTGTAAACGAAAGATAACACGTTTAAACTACAAACGTTTTAGCAATGTTGTTTTTTATCACACCATATTATTATTCCACAAGCACACAAAGCTCCAAGTTTATACTATTAATAAAAACCAACCCTCGACCAGTTTCTAGCAAAAACAATAAAAAAAAACAACTCACCGAAGATATCGAGATGAATTGGCTAATCTTTTGGAAAAATAACACAACTTTTTAGAAGTAATTTTTAAAATTCATGGATTTGGCATCCCTTAAAAACACAATAAAACCAAATCAAAAATAAACGAAGACTGCTTCGTTTGTTAACCCGGTCACGGTCGCGTAAATACTATTTAGACTACAAAAATTCGGAAAATTATACACACCAAAACTTATATCTTTATCTTTTAGCTCGTTTATCTCCGACCGCTATCAGCAGTGCCTCGGTCTGCAGTAAAATATACCATTAGTCATTTTTATTTTGAATTATTTTTTAAAATCAATAAATAATAATGGGTAATAAAACAAATTAAAACATTTTGTGAAATACTTCCAATTCCTAAGTAGTTTTAAGATTTAAAACAGTACAAAACTAAAATTAAAATAAATATGTTCAAATTTGCACACGATATTTAGAAAGGACTTTTTGAATTTGGCGCCATATTATTATATTTTTATGTTGGTAGTACGAGATGAGATCTATTGGACAAAAGTTGCCAGTGGCGTCTCGAATAGGGATGGTCAATATACTAATAATAATTATAAAAACCTGTTTTATATCGCTTACTGTTCTCATACAAAATGTAACAAGCAGTAAAATAAAAATCAAGAATAAACACAAGTGCAACTATAGAAACCAAAACAACAAAAAGCAAAATCTTTCATAAACATTTGCGAGTTGGCCTAGACCAGGGGTCGGCAACCTTTTTCGGACGGCGGGCCATTTTCAAAATAAATTTTTTTATGCGGGCCGCATATTCAAATGTAACTTAAATATTGCTTTTATATTATATACGAGTATAAATATTATTAAAAATAAATATTGAAAAAAATTATTTTTTATTGACATGCTATAATAACAATAATGTCAGAGAACAAAAATAGCTGCATTGGCGAGCCGCGCAAAAAGTTGGAAAGAGCCGCATGCGGCTCGCGGGCAGCAGGTTGCCGACCCCTGGCCTAGACAATTGACAGCAAAAATTACTTGAATCTTGCAACTCATCCACATTCAAACTATGAAATACACTAAAGGTTGTAGCGCCAAATTCAAAACGCCCCAATTTTTAAAAATCAACTTGTATTTCTTACCTTTACCATATCTTCTTCGTAATCTATAAAAGTAACACCTCTCTAAGACGACTTCCTTTTGCTCTTTCTTGGGTTAGGCTTTCGTAAAACTGACATGCTAAAAATGTTAAATTATTTGATATAAAATTTGAATAATACAGTTCATGTCATCCGAAAAATGCAAACGATATTTTACAAGTCTGCTCGAAAAGTTCCAGTGCATTTAAAAAATGATTCATATTGTATCATAACATGCCCATCACTTGTTTAAAATAAATGTCGAATTCCGAAGAGAAGTAGAATAGTGAGTGCATCCCTGATAGCAACAAAAGTAGTTAATTCGAAATTCTCAGTTGATTGCCCATGACAAATCTTGAATAGAGCGCCAGGGTGGCGACGCTTCCCAGTAACCATTACGCACCCCTATAATGGCAATGATTTACGATATAAAGAAAAGGTGTGACTAATACTTTAAAGGCTTGCTTTTCCTTTTTATTTTATTTTCTTCTTTCCTTCATAATTCGCCTCTCTCTTTTTTTTTTATATAAAACCGAACATCATTTATTTTTAATCTATTTTTCATTTATAATAAATACATAACATTTATACATTTTCGTGCTCCACTTTGCGCTCCTTAACAAAATGGCAGACATTTATTACATAGGACTAGCAATACACTTCGACATTTTTCTTTATATCTTTTTCTTCCTCTTCTCCTGGGTAGAATATCGTATGTATAATTACAATATTTTTTTTAAATTTATTCATGTAGAAGCGATACAACGATTAGTTAATTTTGTTAACTGTCGTTTATGTACAGGAACGACAAAAATAAAATGCTCTAATACGAAGCCGAAGAGATTCAAATCAGATGAACGAAAAGATGCCAACAATAAAATTAAAAAAATAAAAATAAAAGAACCAAGACCTGTGTAACATTTTCTCGAAAACGATAAAAATATACATCTGTGTAATACATATCACAGTCCCGCGCATTGGCGGTTCGTGTACCTATCCTATTTTTCATTTATCATTAATTTTTTTCCTTTTTTTTTCTTCATTTTTTTTAAAGTTATTTTTATAAACACATACTGATTGCACTGATATACGATTACCATATTGCCAAAAATACCTCATTTTGGTTTTGACTAGAAAAGATATATAAACAGGACAATTCTATATCTACGAACAGTCTTCTACGCCCTTCTATATTCAACTACAAGAGATTGGCAAATTAGGTACGACAGTTTATACTGGTATTTTTTTCTTTTTCTCTTAACACTCTAATCTATGTACTTGCAAAATAACGACATCGATTTTTTGTCCTGTAGTTGTTGGTTGGTGTGTTATGCAGGTAGTCGTTTGCTCCAGTTCGCTCCAGGCGAAGCGACTGGAACAGGTCATGCATAATGGGGATACGAGCCTAACGGTGGAGCACCTAGATGGGGACCTGGATGGTGGCTTATCGAATGTGTGCTTGCTGCAATGTTTGAATAAAGATTCGCACTTGGGTTGCTCCAATACGATCCTGGTGATGGAAATATCGAAGCTGGAACAAAAACTTATCAATAATGATTTAGCAATTTGAATCGTAAAGAATTCTTAAAAAGTAAATTTTTAAAATCATTTTTCAGGGGTAGTTCCTGATAGAAAATTTGTGATTTTTTGTCGAATGTTTTTATCACATTCACGACCGTAAAATAGAACAACAGTTGACCCTCGTGACACCTACTTTTTGGTAATTATTTTAATTTAGTGTAAGTGTTGACTGTTTCAAAGGAAATATTATATCACGTTCTTTTTTCTTTATGTGAAAAAATTTAAAACGCCCCAGTGGCGTCAGGGCACTCGGTAAGTTGATTACTTGATTATGTGCCCGAGACCACCTCTGAGGCGTTTGACTAAAAACATCAAATATCCTATAAAATGTAAACATATAACATAATAAAATATAACAAAAAAACAAACATATTAATTGTTTGAAACACAAAGTAAAATAAAAAAATATTTCTAAACTCACATAAAATCTCAAAGTAATCTATTTTTGGTGCGGTACGGCCAATATAACCCAAAAACTCTAAAAAGCAGTGCAAATAAAAAAACATTAATTTTTTAGTGATATCGTCGAAAACATGGTGTATTTTTTTTTAGATTGCGCTGGCTCGTCTGTCATAATCTGTACACTTGAAACTGACAATGTCTATGACACAATCCAACCATTAGAAACGTCAGAACACACTTTTATTAGAATTTAAAATTATTCATCAAATTTATACACTTCTATATTTTGTGTACCGGCGGAACGCCTCTAGGGCGGTCTCGGCGTGGTACCCAATGTTGAGTGACTGTAGCACATACGGTGCCGGCAATGAATGTGTTAACTTGGCTATGTTTGACAACATTTTATAAACCACGCACTCAAAAGAAAATCAAAGGCTGTTTTTATTTCCCCTCTAGCACTATTCGTGTTTCAATGATTCAAGGAATTACAGTTTTACATGAGTTTTGAACTACAATAGTTTCTAGAAAAATCTTTAAATTTTTATCAGGTGTTTAGCCTAACAAACATGCATACTGTTTTGCGCTGGAATTTTACCCTTAAGGCTCTACAGCACCTATTTCACAGTCAATGTAAAATATTTGATTTTTCTTTTCGAGATAATAGACGCCTTGTTATAGTCTACCGAATTCTCAAAGGCTCAGTGTGTAGGAGGTATTGAGCTCTAGGGGGCATCCTCAATAATTTTTCAAAATTTTGATTTGAAATCGTTATAATTGATAAAAAGTCATATTCTTTGGTAAGAGATATCACGCTTGTGAATTACTTTACCGACATAAGTTTTTAACCCGTAGATAGGTAATAAAATTTTCTAGGGTACATCCTATTTAGTTTTTTTTCATCTAGTCTCATCAAGCTATAAAAACCAAAAATGTAATTAAAATTTAATTTTAAAACTGGTCAAACGAGTCTCTAAATTTACTTCTATACCTGAGTCTCGTTTGGGGGTAGGTGTCAATATCTAATCTTCTTAAGGTATTACAAGTGCACTACAATAGAAGAATAGTTTAACCTTAACTGCAGTGAATTTTATGGTTGTAATGGCGTTTAGACAAGTTATTCTTAGATTAGTGGGCTTAAAATTTATATAATATTATATTATTATTAATACAAGTGAACCCCACCTTTGCTACTTGATCTTGGAATTTAAATTCTTATATTTTTATTTTATTAATAAAAAAAATAGCGCAAATAAAATGATAAAATAAATATAAATTTTACAGTAACATGTTATCGTTTTTTATTGTTTTTTAAAAATTTTATTGTTAATATTTTCTTCATCTTCTGAAAAAAATTTAAGTTGAACTGATCCTTTATCTAAAACTTTTAATATTGAAACTGGCACGTATTCTTTACTACTAAGGTAGCTGACCCAAATAAGGCCCAGTGCCCAATAAGGCCTAGTTTTCAAATTTCCCGCTTCCTGATTTCGAATCATTGCCAAAGCTCGTATTAATGTACGTGACCATAACTTACGCGCAACTGCATAACGCGAGCCCCGGGTCTTGAGTGTGTCGGGACTTGCACTGAGAAACGTACTACGACGCGAAGTGCAGGCTGGATTTTATAAAATTTTGCTACAAAAGGGTTAATATTTTTAATTGTATGCATGCGTCGTCTAGTTTTTCTTTTGTTTATTGTTTATTATATGTTTACTTACCCTCCTATATGTATTTCAAAGCCATACTATCAGTATATGTTATGTGACAAATGTTTCTATTACATGTATGATATGTCCTAATAATGCCCACAAAAACCTTGTGGGCCATATGTGTAACATATTCAGTTTTAAGTTTATTTGAAAATAATAATGTTCTTACAGATGCAGACAAAGAATTTTATTGTTCAGGAAACTGTTTAAAGATAAAGATAAAAAAACCTAACTAATAGTTTTTAAAAATTTACAAGTTAATTTTTATTGAAAATATTAAATTATAACCAAATAATTTATTATTTTAAGTTTAATAACACTAATAATAATTTAATATAAATATAATAATGATTATTTAAATTGATATTAAGTTGATTTATATATAAAGAAATCTTTGAGCCTTATTTGGACATAGGTGTCCCAATAAGGTCCTACCGATATATTTTTTATATTTACTCACGGTTTCTTCTTTTGTTACAAAAGAAAAATTGTTACTTTTATTCTTGTCTCATTCAAGTAATTATAAATCAAAATTATAACTACTTAGAACTTGGGAAAGGTAAAATAAAACCGCAAATTTTATAAACTAATTTTTTTTCTTTAATATTTATCAATTTATGTTTGAATATCGATATAACGAATTAAATTCACTAGCTTGGGAAATTTATTTGTTATGTATATTTATTTATGGATGTAAATAATAAATGAAAATAACAACGGAACCCAATTTTTTTAATTTGAAAACAATTAATTTCAAATAAAGTTTTAATACGTAGGTACCTACTATAATATTGAAAAATTTACAATTTTTATTCATTTTCATTGTGCTGTCTTTATTAATAAAAATAATGTCGATATCCTATATAAAGATTTATGTTGTTAAACTAATGACAGGAAGTAAAATTGTATTTTAAAATATTATAGATATTAAATATATGACACATACAACAAAAAAAAATTAAATATCTGACTGAGAAATTATTAAAATATTCATTTGTTTATTTAAAACATAATTAAAAATATGATGATAAAGAAATAAACTTAAAATTTTTTATCAAAATATTTTACAATAAGTTCTAAAATTTTTATTATCTCTAAAAGTTTTTCCACAATTAATTTTTTAATTTAAAATCTCATAAATTTTTATTGCAAAAAATTATTAAAATAAAAATTTTAAAAACTGTTTTAGGGTTTGATTGTTGGTAATGATTACTTATAATTAAAAGATGTAAACCTAAATGATCAAATGTAAAATTGGGGATCCACATTAGTGGAATATTTTTTTTACATAAATTTTGAAAAATATTTAAATTAATATTTTCTACAGAAAATAAACTGTTGTACAATCTGTTTTAATAAAAAAACAAGTTACAAAAACAAAAATAATTATTATTTGTTATTACATACAATAACTGTACCTATATACAAGTGTATATTACTATTTTACAATACACATATATAATAATATATCAATATATACAAATATATGTGGATATACATATTTATATATCTTTTAATAAAGATCCTACAAAAGTACAATAAAAATAATTCATACGATTAAAACATTAAATGTATAGTTAATACACAAATTTCAATAAGAAGGTTGTAAAAAAGATAATCAGGTAGAAAATCGAATTACAGGTTGAGTAACGTTATTGCTACAATAGAAGCGACGTGTAATGTAAACAAAAATATGATTTCGAAAAATAGATAGAATGCTTTGTTGGTGTTATTTTTATTTAATACGTTGAGTGTCACGTTGATTGTACGAATCGCTAGAATTTGTATGATTCTATGATATATGTTTCGCGGTAAGAACTATCACCCTAATCGACTCATCGGAGGTTTAGTTCTTCTCAAAACATATTTATACATAATTATAATTATATAACAGATTTTTTTATTTTAAATCACCCAGTTTAATGTTACGAATAGGCATGTTTCTTGCTCGTCGAGAATCCACTATTTCAGGTAAAAGTACGTTTAGATAAAATTGTATTAGATTTTGTGTCATATTATTTTTCCAAAAACGTCATCATATTCAATTTTTCTATGTGCAAATCTATTTTTGTATATAAAACAAAGTAGCAATATTTTCTTTTAGCTATGTGTAAAGCTCCTTGTATTTGATAATAATAATTATGATTCCTCTTTAATGTTATTGTTGTACAATTATTAACTGTTAGTAACTGACAACATAGAATTCTTTTACTCTTTATGGCATCTACAATTTTGTCATCTCTCGCTGAAAACGGGCATTTTATTTCTAGTAATGCACCATCTTCAACTATTCCATCGGGCGAAGCTCCCATAAATAAATATTCTGTATCAACAAATAGGCCAGATTGTTGAACTTGTAAATTTGTTCTTTCTGTAAATAATTTTTTAGCAATTTCTTCTTTTTCAATTCCGTATTTTATAGATTTAATTGCGGATTGATGATAATTAGGAGTCAATAATGACTTTACTAAATTTTTGGTGTTGGTATTTGCTCTCATTTTACATATAGTTCCAAAATTACTAGCTGTTATTCTGTTTAATCGTTCTTTATGCCATATCGGATTGCAACTTTGTCCGATAGTGCTATTAAATATTTCTTCGGATCTATTTTTTCGAATTGCATTAAAAAGAATTTTTTCCATGGCTAATATATATGGGTTTTATCACACATAACATCTTCTGTTGCTCCATAATCTTCATCTTCTTTATTATAACATATTTTTCTTTTATAAATATATTTTTTTTTTTCTGATTTTTTCAGCAAACATTTTTGTGTATTTTCCAACTTCTTGACTACAAATTTGTTCTTGAATTATATCTATATGTGTTCCTTTATTGTTATAACTAACAGCAGCAATTTTACATCTTAATTCATAAGATCCACGTTTACTGAAATTTATTCTTTTGCCTCCTATTACTTTATTAACAATTGAATTATAATTTTCAACGGCATTGTTCTCTACATCTTGCAGCAAACTTGCTGAATTATTGGCAACACGTATTAAAGCATTTTTAAATTCGTCATATACTGAACAATTTTAAACTCCTCGTATAAATGAGCTTCGTCTAATTTAGGTCCTGTACAAAAATATTTGTGACAACATCGATGGTCACCAAAGATATGTCGTGGCCCGTTTAGGATATCTTCTTTTAATTGTAGAATTTTATCTTGCAATGAAGTGTCTTCTTTTTTTCTATGTCGTACAGCACATACCACGGCTGTTCTAAATTTAATAATAGATCCTTCGATAAACTGTTTTAAAGTATTATTTAATTTTGGTCGTTTAATGAGTTCTCTTAGTTTATTACAATAATTCCGTAATAAGTGATTTTTACATTCTATTTTATGAATATAATAATTTACTCCGTATGGTTTACTTTCCATAATCTTTTATAAACACTACTATCTCCATCTCCAATTACATATTTATATCTTAATTTGTAGTTTTCATCGATTCTTTGAATCCTTCAGAAATAATTGCTGCTTCCATTGAAGTGGATGTTCCTATCCAATTTTTATAACATTTATGTTGTATTTTCTTATTTTGGTTGCATATAGAACAATACCTATTTTTTACACCAACATATAATATCTTCTTTGTCCTATATCCAATTATGCAGCCCACTCCAGATAATGCGTTATAGTTGTTTTTGTAGGATCTTTTGCACCATGCTCCGTCTACAATCACAAATATAAAAGGAACTCCGTCTTCGTCTATATCACAAGCTTCTTTTGCTAAACGATATTCTTCAGCACCAGCTTCATTCATACTTTTATAATTTATATGATTAACGTGATTGTGTAAATCCTCTTGATACTTTAAATAAGTTTTGCTTGATATAAGTGGTATATTAATTGCAGCACAAAGTTCTGTGATTTGACTATGACCTATACCAATAGCCATAGCTCCGGAAACGGCTGATAAATTTATACCATATGAACTTTTGATATCGCCTTCTGTAGAAATAGTTTCCTGTTTCTTGCAAACTTCACAAACAAAGGTTAACAAACTTTTAAATCCTATGCGCTTTTCGGAAATTAGTTCCATATTAAAAAAAGAGCAGTCAAACCCAACGTGTTTTAACGATTTAAGTGCATTTAAAAAGGGGATTAAATTAATAATACGTCTTCCGTAAATTTTAGAATTCTTTTCTATTTCAGTTTCGTTTTCTATAACTAAATCTGACAATTCTTCAATATCCTCTGATGCTTCAAAATGTGGTGAAGTTGACAATTCATTTTACTAAAAATAAAATATTTATAGTAGTTATTTTAGTATAATTTTTTCATATTGTGTATTATTTTATTAAATACAATTTTTTTTATAAATTAATTTCAAACTACAATGTTTATACCTTTCTTTTTTCTATTATTCTTTACTTGAAGTGATCTACTTTTCTCCATTTTGAGCATGTTTTTTATTCTTGGAATGTATTCCCATTTTTAAACGGAATGAAGTTGATTAAACAGTGGAACACAATCACAAAAATGTTAAATACTATTTTGTTGTATATGTTAGTAATTAGTGGTTAGTAATTTTTTATCTACGAAACAAACTTAATACAAAAATGATTAAAAGCTACTAATGTTAGAGAAGGAAGTAAAGCATAAAAGTAATTTCCATCCGAGATATCAAGCACTAAAGATCTATATATAAATAGTATGCAAAGTTATTGCAAATATTATTTACAAAAAATAGCAGTGTATCCAAAAAATAATTTCTACCAAAATTTCATGTAAAATAATTTTAATGTAAGTATGACTATATAGAAGAAGTACTTATATAGATTTAAATTTTTAGATATACCATACAAGCAAGCAATTGTTTAAAATTGATATGTACAAAAATTATTATTTACAAAACAGTTTAAAATTTTTTTATTTGTAATTTAAGAAAAAAATTTTAAAGAAATACTATTAGTATATATGTATGTACAATGCGCCTGCGATTTACTATTTACTAAAACTATTTTTGTGAATATATTACAAAAGAACGTCCGGCAGAAAAAATTCATCCGAGATATCAATCTCTAAAGTGCTGTAGAGGCATAAAGAAATAATTATGTGTAAAATTAAATAATATTTTAAGTTTGTCTATTTGGATAAAAAATTAGAAAAAAACTATTAAAATATATACATTTAAATGTGCACATAAAAACCAATTTTCTACCAAGGTATTAGCTAGGTGTATACATATAAAAATGTTATAGAGAAGTACCTACTGATATATATATATATATATAAGTAATAAAGCTACATTAAGGTGAAGATAAAGAAGAAGAAGACCTATGTAGATATAAAACTTACCAATTACTATATAAAAGGATATGTGCAAAAATTAACACTATTTATTAAAACTATTGCTGTTATGTATAAATTTTAAAAATATGCATGCAAAAACTTTATTTCTACATTCAATACCAAATATTAAAATACTACGACTACAATATAAAAAGAAGTTTGTTATAAACAAATGTACTCAAATAAGAACGTTGGTGCAAAATATGGTTAAAAATGTAAAGACGTTTGCAGTAAGCCACTCAAACGAACACTAAAATGTTGAAAGTTTCAAACTTAGTTTCTAAATATTTTCCAGAAATTTTGTAACAGACTTTTAAATGTCAATAAACTCTAAAATATGACTTATTTGTCAGTCAGTATTAAAAGTAACAAAAAGAAGCGCCTGTGAGGATTAGCTATTGTTGATTATGCTTGATTAAACAAGGGTTCGCTTCGAAACTTGGAGCGACCAGGTCAGATTTTAGAGAAACGAAAAATTATTTAGGTGCTGTAGAGCCTTAAGGCTGTAGACTACCGAATTTCGTCCAATGTATTTTAAATGGAAACTGCGTTCCCGTCCTATTGCCGTATTTTTGGAGATAATAAATTGATAATTTTTGTATAAATAGAGATTATATATCTTTAAAACGTAACGATTTTTGATTTATCAACGTGTTTTACGTAAAAAAATTAATAAAGCATAAAACAGACTAAACTTTTAACCATTGTTGTGCTTTCAAAAATAAAGAGAATTCATTTCTTTTTTTACCAATCTAACGAGAAAGCTTGTTAAATTATCGTATTTATTTTATTCTTTTTATAAATATATTTATTAAATAGTTATAAGCAACTAAAGTACGTCGATTTTGGTCAAAATTGGTAGTTTTTTTCGTTTGATTGACAAGGTTAAACTGCTTAAAAATGTACAAACACTAATTCCATGAAATGTTCGAAAGAATAAAAGGTTCTCAAAACAGATAGAAAATAGGAATATGTTGCTGGTCAACTTCATTTTATTTAAAATAATGAAATATATTTACAAGAAAAGATTCTTAAAAGTAATAATAACATAAGAATTCTTTGATATTTTTTCCTTTGCTGCATACTTACCCCACAATTTGAAGTTGACCAGTATACTATTGTTAATTTTAACCTTTTTTTAGTATTTTATGTGTTGAAGATTTTAAAGGGATTTGCGATAAGAAATCTTTAAGCAGCTTAACATTGTCAATCAAACGAGAAAAACGACCAATTTTGACCAAAATCGGCGTACTTTAATTGCTTATAACTATTTAATAAATATATTTATGAAAACAATAAAATAAATACGATAATTTAACAAGCTTTCTCGTTCGATTGGTAAAAAAAGGAATTAATTATCTTTGTTTTTGAAAGCACAACAATGGTTAGAAGTTTAGTCTGTTTTATGCTTTATTAATTTTTTTGCGTAAAACACGTTGATAAATCAAAAATCATTACGTTTTAAAGATATATGGTCTCTATTTATACAAAAATTTTCAATTTTTTATTTCCAAAAATACGGCAATAAGACGGGAACGCAGTTCCCATTTAAAATACATCGGACGAAATTTGGTAGTCTACAGCCTTAACAAATTATTTAGCGCCCGAACTGCCCTTCGGATATTACTTGTATGATTTTAATTGTTTTTTTTTAATATAGAAATATTTGTTATGGGATCTCTTCTAATAAAACTTTATAACTTATTGTTAGAATCCTTCATAAATTATGCTAAATGTTTAAAATAATATCTATAACTTTCAAGTTCAGTTTAAACATGTATGGAAGGCACAATATGAAGCAATACTAAAATAAATATACATAATTTAAAAGAAAAAAGAGAATTTTGTCAATAATATTAAATTAAATAAAAAGTAGGAGTAAGTAATGAATAAAAATTACGGTTACACTGAACCCGAACGCGATACTACAATGTAGAAATAGCAGCCGTAAATAAATACCCGAAAAGCATTTTGTCTTTGACACAGCTATATTTGATCTACGTTTATACTGTCACTGCAGTCCCATTCCTTTCAACTGCGTATACCACGAATAGACGCTTCTGCATAAAAACCAGGTTGTCCGTTTATTCATATAATTTTCTTCTATGACCGTTTATAGTCCAAGCGGCGACTGTAAAAAGGGTGGTAAACCAGAATAAGTACAAAAATGGATTTTATTACTTTGTGGATATTGGACAAAGAATAAACCAACGGTTTGGCAATCTGTAACTTGTCTAATTGTTTTTTTTTTATAATTTTTTTTCGCAATTTTTAAGAAATTGATGTATAAGACATAAGTACAATTATTCGATCAGTAGAATATAAAAATTTAAGTCTGGCACCTTTATTCTTGACACAACTGTTTGTCAGACCACCCTCAAAATATTTATTGGAATGATAAATTTTCTTTATAAGGTATAAGAAAAAAATTAAACCTCAAAATTTTTGTTTTTTATTTTTCTTATGAATAGAATTAGTCTGGCACATTAATACTTGACCAAAGTTCTGTCACACCAAGATTAAAAAATTAGAAAAAAAAATTCATTAAAAAAAAACAATTGGACAAGTTACAAATCGCCAGACCGTTGGTTTATTATTTGCTTGATATCCAAAAAGTAATAAAGTTCATTTTTATACTTATTCTGGTTCACCACCATTATAACGGTCGCCGCTTGGACTATTAGTGAATGTTAAAAAATTGTGCAAAATTGATTATATAAAGTTCAAATTACATAATATGAAAATTTGGGACAATTAGTAGCTTTTTTTTGTAATAATAATAAATTTCATCTATTAGTTGAACAAATATGCATAAAATTACACATAAAATTACAGTTATTTTAAATTGCTCAGTGAATCGATTTAAAATTTTCCCAGTAGTTTTAGAATTGAGTGACGAACAATACGAAATTTTCGTTTGTCTTGTGACATTTCGACATACCTCCCAAACATCATTAAAATTTCGTCATCCGTTTACATGGCGCCTTAGCGGCATCTAGTATTTGCTCCGACGATTAAACTAGCATATTTTAGATTTTACATGTTTGAATGAACACCAGATCATAATTTAATTAAACGTTCTCTGAATGAAGCTATTATATATTACCTTCAAATGTAACAATCAAAATACCTATTCAATCGTTCAAAGTTATATTTTTTGAAGATTTGCTCTTTTTTGGTTACAAAATATTGAAACTTGAAAGATTTTTGAAAAAAACTTAAAAAAAAGCTAATCAAAATTTTGAAAACTGTAAAGAATATAGAAATAAGAACATTTATGTAATGTTTGTTAATTACTGGACATTTAAAATCTTTTTTTATTTTGATTTCGTACGTGCTAAAAAGAAAAAACTGACATATTAGTACTTTTGTTGCATCACGATAATGCTTTTATAGAAAATTATAAGAATCTTGATATAATAAAGGATTCCAACTTCAGCTGAGTCTTCGCACTCTCTTCTTATTGCTATAGCTTAATTTTGATAAGCTATCTAAATTAATTATTAACCCACTCTTTGTGCATTAGGTGCAAAAACGCCACAGGGATTTTCAATTGAAAATGCCGTCCGCTATTTACCCTTATAATTTGGTCTTCTACTTTTGGAACACCCTGTATATTTATATTTATTTTAATAAAGAGAACACAATAATAACTAGCTTTTTTTATTTACTCAAGACTGAATAATGCCCATCTTCTTAAAGCGGTCATCTCTCCCTATAACGGTCATTTTCACCATCAATTTTTGTGGTCGCTATTTAGAAGTTTTACTGTAGTCGATTAAGGGTTAAACTCAGAACGCCAACCAAAAAGTATTTTTATTTATTTTGCGTATTTTTTTCTTTTTTGTACAAGAACGAAAGGGCTTTTCGATTGTGGCATCCCAATGCATCTAGGCATACAAATTAGCTCGCTCCCTATGTTTATTCAAAACTTAAGAAACGTTTACAAATTCAAATGCGCTGCGAATGACATGCGACAAACGCAACTAACTTGTCGATTTGTTTAGTTTGCACTTTCGGCGAAAATATGCGAATCTTCGCTGGTAAACTCCGTCTACCACCCTTATTACACAGTAAGTTCGAGGGTACATACGACGGCAGTCCTTTATTGTTTTCTCGTTGTCTGCCGAAATATCCATTAGCAATGATTTCTGTTGTCCATAAGCAGCAAAGGGCATTAAGGGTAGTTTGTTAACAATATTCTTATTTGGGAGGGGCCGATTAAATGACGGGTAATGTGCTCTCGAGGGGCGAAACAATACACAATCAGAGCATTACGTCATTAAGGGGGTGCAAGTGTTACTACGAACGTGTTACGAGAGCCTACGCTCATCCACTTGTGACGTGCATGTTAATTCCTTTTTCTATTATGAGGAATACTTGTCAAATCAAAAAGGAAAATTTCTACAACTTACAAGGAGACGTTCAAAACTCTGAAAAACGGATTTTGTTTATATTTGCAGTATTTGAAGATCATTACATTAATTCCTGCAAGCAGTGAGACGCACTACTCAGAAATACTGGGAAAAGTCGCTTTAATGTTTTACCTAGCAGTTTATATACCGTAGGCTTCTGTACATACAAATTTCAAGCAATTCCGTAGCTCAGTTGCTACACAATAATAAACGAGAACTCGATGCAGGCGAATCGCTTTCTTTATGAGAGTGTTCTAGATGATTGGAAACAACACACGAAGCGTCTGAAATAGGTTAGATTAGCGGCAAAAAAATTCAAACTTTGTATGCTTGGATATACAGGGTGTCCCAAATTGAGTAGGCTAACATGGGTATCTTTCTTATTGGTGGAGATAGAAGTTTGGTTAAATGGGCAATGTTTTGGAGTTTTAGGTCCGATTCAGATTCCGTTAAGAAAATTTTAAAATTCCAAATAGTTCCGAAGTAATCATCAAAAAACTGAAAATCGTTAATTTCTTTAATGTCAAATAACTTTGTAATTATAAAATTTACAAAAAAAAGTTTAATATAAATAAAAAGAAACTAAACGTTAAAATTTTTTAAAGATTGGATGTAAATATGAAGAAGTATGGATGTTTACAGTAAGCAAATTGAAAGAATGTGGAAGATGATCTTCATCATTTTTTTTTCTGGAAAACTGTTAAAGTATGTTTGTGTAGCACCGCAGGAGCTTTTGTAAATTTTAATGTAGGCACAAAACATATACTGCTCAGTTAAAAACTTTGCCATTTTGAATTATTTATAAGGTAATAATTATTATTATTCAAAAAATTTACAATATCAGTCAAAAAATAAATATAATGATCTTGACTTGTATTATGCTGTTTTATTGCTTTTTGATAATTCATGGCTACTTGATTTAAAACAGAAAATTTTAATATTGTTAATAATTTCTTATTTAAATATGGGTTGTTATACATGGTTAAAAAGAGAAAAAATAAATGCTATTTAACTATGTAAAAATCCAATATCCGAAATTCCATCCCCTCGAGTCCAGCACAATCTTATCACAGCATTAGCACAGTCATCATTGCGATAATAAATTTTAACATATTTTCCAAAGGAAAATACCATTTTTGAACGCTTTGATAATTTTGAAATGTTGGCCAGTCCTCAAATGAAAGGTAACATGATTAGGATACGCTTTCTTTCTGTCTTAAAATCCAATTCAATAAAAAGTAATATCTTCTTCAATATATTTGCAATCCATTAGCGTGATAATGACAATTCGGAAGTAATTTGTAACATTGTATGGAATTCATTTTGAACAATACATTCGTAATTTTAAAAAATTTAATGTCTTTTATCTTATTATTGATGTTCTCAAATAAATAGTTCTATTTAGTTATTTCATACATTAAAAAAAAATTACGGGATTTACAGGATGAAAAAAATTATATTTCAAACAATGTGTCACTTGAACATACTTGCAATTAAAAAAAATAAGGGGTTAATACTGCGTTCCCGAGGGTGGGATTTTAGGGTATGAATTTTATGTAAAAATAAGTCCCCTTTTATATAAAAATTGGGGTGTATTTTTAAATTTTGAAAGTTTTCGTTCTTTCCGTTTTAGGGGGCAAAGTTGTCATTGGTGCACCCTGTATATATACAAAAATTAGTCGTTTAATGTACAAGATAATAATAAACGACAACGTAGAACAGTAAAGTCGTCTTTTTCCGGTATTTCTGAATAGTGCGTTTAACTTCTTGTAGGAATTACTGATTTTCAAATATTGTAAATATAAACAAAATCTGTGATTCAGAGTTCTGAGCCTCTCCTTGTTAGTTGGAGTGCGTTTTTTGAAAAACTCCTAGACACGCCATTTTGCGATTTATAAAAAAAGAAGTGGACGAAGAAAAAAGAAACGAACACTAATTGTAAGCTTTAAATTACCTGTGGAATTAGGGATGCCAGCGTGTGGGCTCATAAATCCTCCAAGTTTAGCACTGTGGTGATAAGAGCTCATAAAGAGCTCACTTTGATATTTATAACTGCTTGGATCGCTGGTAGAGGGTTGCGTAGCCGCCGCCAACCCTTGAAAGTCGAATTTATAGGCGTATCTTTTCCCATGAACTTTCGTCATTATATTTTTGTCGTAGTAATATCTGAAACGAAACAAGAAAATAAATCGAAGGTGTTTTTAAGCGTTTTCGTACAAAGGCATTTCGTAAAGCATATTAAAGCGTCCGGTCTATTTCAGTATGTTCCGGGTCCGGAGGACTCCGGAGACTGTTACATCCTCCGGATTCCGCTACCGTCGTCCTTATTGATTTCGCAATTATATCTGCAGTCCGATCCGGAAATTATATAGGCATCTCCGTTACTCCCGACTTGAATTTCTTTCCTTCGCTCTAAGGAGAGAGGAAAAAAATGGAGGACGAAAAGGGAAGTGAAAAGTGAAAAGGAAAAATAGTAATAAAGTGCATTAACCGATATCGGCCACTAATTGCTACAAATGAACACAGCAATGGGATTACCCATCCCCTATTTCGTGCTGCCCCAACTACGACCTTTGACTTGGTTATTGCGAAAATCGGCCAGTTCAATTCTCGACGAGAACACGTCCAACCGTTGCAAAAAACGACGCGGTTCAGTCGAATATGACAAATGCTATTTGGCCCCTCAATTGGACTGAAATAGAAGTTTTTTATTCGGTCAAAGATTGCATTCGCGAACTATTAATCTTTCATTGACGATTTTATAGAAAGAGATTATTATTTTTTTAAATCGAAAAAAATGAGAGGGGAATTTTTTTAGGATCGCTTTTTTGAGGTGGTAGATTTGCGTTTGTTTCTTCTTTTCTTTTTTTTTTAACAATGTTTGCAAATAAAAGCTCACCTTAACGCCCTCGACAATTTGTCATAATTCATGTTGGGTTTTGATTTTCGTTCGCCCCATCTGCGTGCTACTTCGTCGGGATCTGTTAATTTAAATTCTCCGTTTGTGCCTTCCCAGGTTATGCAGGCTGCGTTCGAAGAGTCGCTGAGTAATTCCAAAAGAAACTGCCAGAGTTGTATCTGCCCCGAACCTGAAAATTAAAGAGTTATTAATAGCGGAAAAAACTTGGAATATTTTTCAATAGAAGGCTTCTTATTGTGATATCACAGTAGTCACTAAAGAAAATTACTAACTAACTATTTAATACAATATTAATTGTTAACGTTATAAGATTAAAAAATAAATGAGACGCACCTAATTGAGTATGCACCTAAAAACAAATACTTTATTGTCAATATTACATTAAAAAAAACAATGGATTTTTTGTTGATTCCATTTGATTTATAACATATTATTAAACACAAAATATAAAAATAGATACATAATTATTTAATATTTTATAGCCAAAATTGTAATACATTAAGAATTTTGTTAATTGATTATACACATTACAAAAATTTTAAAAAAGAACAAAACGCCAAAATTTTAATATGATATGGCACCTTTCTTGGTATCTATTATTGCTTGTAGGTGATCTGCACGGAGAGAAGATAATAGTAATTCTTACTATGTAGCATGGTAACTATTACTATGTAACATGGTGACGACGATTTTCTCTAAAAATATTACTGGGCATAGTAATTTATTCCTATTTTGAATGGTTAAACAGGACAGGCCACATAGAAATGATTTTCATACAACATGGTTATGGTTCCCATGCACATAGAGGAAATTATTATTTTTAAAAGCAGCAGTCAAGTTACAATAGAGTTTTGACAATTATAGAGGTTATACTTAACTATACTCTGTCCGGCCAACTGAAATAGTTAAGCCACGCTCCACTAAATTGAACCAATGTATGCAGTGCCCAATTTCGCACGGTACAAATTAATAATCAAGTTTGTCCTTGTTCTTGCAGGACACAAATGCTTATATGGTTGCTTGTGTTACGTGCTTTAAAAATTAAGCCAATAGAAAAAATTCTATTTAAATTTAGTCCACATTTGTGGGAGTGGCCTAACTATTTCTGTTGGCCGGATAGAGTATAGTACACTGGCCGCAGCAACTATAATTAAATAGAAATGATTGCTAAGCAACATAGCACCGTAGCACCATAGCAACATAGCACCGTAGTACCATTCCCGCATGGGTGTAAATCCTATCGTACAAAGTAAGATTTATTATACAGATAGCTACTATGTAACATGGTAAAAATTACCAGGTAGAGTGGTAAAGAGTTCCATGCTACACAGTAATATATTCCATTTTTTTAAAAATAGAACTGGTTGCCATGCTACATGGCTATAATTACCATGTTATATAGTAAGAATTACCATTCTCTTCTCTCCGTGTGGTATAGAAATAACTAAACTTAATATAAGGAATGAGCATATAGTTATGTTTGGCAAAGTAGTCCCTGTCTTAATTTCGAAATTGGTGCTAAATTCCAAATATTCAATACCGAAAAGCTGACCAACCAAGCTAACATTTTTAAACTATAAAAATGTCCAACATGTTCAAACAAAACATAGTTATAAGAAATACATTTGATTATTGTGTATTTGATAGGAGATAAAAACCAACATTTCTGATAAAAAATAACTTGATCATGGTCCAAGCGTGATAAATCAGCACAAGCCAAATCAAAACCTGAATTGCATCAAAAACTGATCATGCTTTCAATTTCGCGAAATTATAAAAGTATTGTGTATTTTGGGCTGCTTCAAGAAACAAAACAATAAATTCAGATGTCAAGTGTAAACAACTGGTAAAATTTGAAAAAGTAATCAAAGATAAACGTCCAAAATTGGTTAATCTTAAAAGCATTATGTTTCTCCATGAAAATGCTGGACCTCACACATTTTTAGTAACTTGTTAAAAATTCTTGGATCTTGATTAGAAATTTTAGTTACATCTCTGACCATGTAAGTACAATTAGTATACCATTTATTGCAATTTTTACAAAACTATTTAAAAGGTAAACAATGATGCTGACCTTCAATCGCAGTTGGTTCAGTTTTTTGCTGATAAGGACCACTAGTTCTACGTACATCTAATTAGCATCCATGAAATTTTGCAACATGTACATTAATTTTTCATAAAATGTACTTAATGTAAATGTGTTTCTTTTTCTTTACTTCAAGAAAAAAAATTAGAAAAATTTAAAACTATTTATTATAAATATTTATTTGATAATACTAAATTCATTATTTTTATCCCATCTAGCTATATCCAAATGGATTAATCGTGGCACACGTTACCAATTTCAAGATACCTACTCAAAAATCAGATTAGAAGTATTGGTTTCAAATTTTCCGTTATTAAAAGAAAGCCCCAACCTTTAATTATATGTTTTACGATGTTGTTTCAAAAAAGCATTTCAATAATCAACCAAATTACAACACGAATACGCCAAACTTAAATTCGTTTTTCTTATTTGTGGAAAATAGAAGGAAACAGAAAAAGGGTGCGTGCCAGATAATGCGTGCTCAAGCTAGAACTTATGTAGAACCGAATTTAGATGAGCTCCGATAACAAATAAAATATTATATTAAAGTGGGAAAAAGATAAATATATCCGGTAACACCATTTTCTGTTAAATTTTCCCGAGAATTATATTTCGAAAGCTAACCCGACATTCCTTTAAAATTTAACGGTGCAAATTTGAAAGAAATTACGTGCTCAATTAAGGGCGATTCGGCGTAATTATTTCTAGGAAAAGAAATCGTGTAAAATTACGATTCGTAATGATACGAAAATCTGATTACAATTTCAGATACATAAATTTCGAAGGGCTATAAAAGAAATTTAGTCATTTTTCGACCCTAAAAATAAAAAAAACAATACGATTGCTTAAAAAAGAAACGGAACGGTGATCGCTACCGCTTTTAAGAAAATCGTCAAAGGTGTGGGCCGTTAAATTCTAAATAATGACCGTGAAAAAAAGGCAAAAATTACAAAAACAATAAGCGATAATAATTATAAAGAAGTATGTCCGAAACATGTGTTCCAAGTTTCCGACTTCCAGGTGCATGTTTTGTAAAATCACAGGGTTGTGCGTCGGTTTCCTTCCGCCACATTTACAAGTAAAATCACATTTGCATTTCTAATTTTGAAACTGACAAAAATTATACGATTATTATATTATAACGGTACTGCCTTCTTTCCTATAGTAAATTAAACTGTTTTTTTTTAAATTATGAGAATGAAACATAATGACTTGCATAAATGTTGGTTTCAGTTGTAAGCGACTATATCACTTTTAAAATGCACTTTTGTAGTACATCGTATGTGTTCATTAAATTATTTTAAGTTTAACGCTTGCGAATATTTATTTTTATCCTTATTATATAATTTAAATAAGTACGTATAAAATCGTTTTGGGACTACACCGACGATCTAATATACAAATCATGTATATTGAGCAATCGAAAAAAAAGGCAGGAGTTGTTAAAGTTTTAATCAAAAGTTGGATTTTGAAGTGATGAAATATTCATAACACAGGCCTACAAAAAAAAAATTGGTGCCGACATAATTTCGTTTTAACTTTAATCTATACTCCCTTAGAAAACAAAAAATTGTATTTAAACGTCAAAACTACGTACAGTTTCAGTTCTAACCTCACTTAAAATTTTTTCCTTAAAATTACTGTTTTATATACATTAGGGTGGTCGTTAAAAATTAAATATCTTCCGACGCTCCAAAAAAACTTTCCTTTTAATGAAAAAATACGGGGGAATTTTTTAACAAAAATAACACGTGCCTCAAGACAATCAAAATTCATTTTTTGATAAAAATGTAGTTTTTTGTAAGTATCTTTTAAAGTATCTCTTAAAGTATACGGATTTGAGAAAAAGTTATAGGAGTATTTTGTAGGAAATTCAATTCTCTACAAAAAAGGTCTTTTCCATTTTCTTCATAAAATTCATATTTATAGAGATATTCTCAATAATAAATTCATTAACTTCATATAGTCAACATTTTAAGATCCTCAAACGTCATTCTTTCCTAAATATATAAAATTTCCTAAAACTATAATAAATTCTAATTGTTACAAAATTTTTATACTTTAGAAAAAATGACGTTTGTAGATCGTAAAATGTTGACTATATGAATTTAATGAATTTATTATTGAGAATATCTCCATAAATATAAATTTCACGAAAAAAATAAAAAAGACCTTTTTTATAGAGAATTGAATTTCCTAGAAAATTGTTCCTATAACTTTTTCTCAAATCTGTATACTTTAAAAGATACTTACAAAACACTACGATTTTATCAAAAAATGAACTTATATTGTCTTGAGGCACGTGTTATTTTTGTTAAAATAATTTAAAAAAAATTCCCCCGTATTTTTTCATTAAAAGAAAGGTTTTTTTGAGGCGTCGGAAGAAATTTAATTTTTAACGACCACTCTTACTTTCTTACGAACTGTGTATAGTATTTAATTAGTACCGGAAACATATATAAATATGCTATAATTATTAAATAACAAAATGCTTACTTTTTGATTACATGATATGGGGGAATGACATCAAAAAATTTAATATTTAAAAAAGTTGCTGTCAAATTAGTTTTCACAAAACATTTTCTCTTCAACCGTCCGCTATAGTGTATGGTTGTCAAAGCCAATGTTGCCAACTACAAAAAAAATTGCAATGGAGTTTGATAGACCTTTAAATTTTGCTCCAATTACACTGTTTCAAAACGGTGAGGGAATGATCGATTTTTCACGGGCAAAATTTTGAATTATTTTTAAAAATATTTCGAATCGCATTTTTTAAACTATAAACTCATGTAGGTACAGTCAATACTATCCTATATGAGTAAAAAATAAGATAACATATAATAAGTAAGGATTTTTACGATTTAAGCTAATGATTCTCTTCGAATTTAGCAGTTGGGACATAGTGAGGGAATGATTTTCAGGGTACTTTCTTGGATATATCTTTTTTGTTTATTATATAAAAAATAAATTTGTTTCATAAATTTGTACATTTAGTACAGTAGTTTTATTAATAAAAAAGACTTTTCGTAATTAACGATCCTGGTTTGTAAAAATCATCAAGGACATCAATTTTGACTTTTTTCGAGAATCAGCCATAAAACAGTAACTTTAAGGAAAAAATTTTAAGTGAGGGTAGTTCTGAAACTGTACGTAGTTTTGACGTTTACATACAATTTTTTGTTTTCTAAGAGAGTAGAGATTAAAGTTATAACAAAATTATGTCAGCGCCAAAATTTTTTTTTTGTAGGCCTGTGTAATCTGCACATATAAAGAAAAGTGAAGTGTTTATCGGTGATATCAAAATAAAGGTTTTTTATCACATCGAGGTCGAAAGTGCGGGGTTCGGACCGTATTTTGCGGGAAGAAAGTGCCACGTTCTCTCGCGATTAAATAAGAAATACGTATGCTTAAATTTTTTACCGTGTAAGTCGAACTTTTTTACGTTACCTAACAACGACTTATTTACAATTTATAAAACCCTGTTAAAGTAAAAAATAATAATACATAAGTGACATTTTTATTTTAACCAATAATTGTAAATGTCAAAAAATTAAAAATGGCTACTTCACGCGATTCATTTGATAATGATAATGCGGAAGAAATAAAAACGAAATTCATTGCCGGTTTGATAAAAAATTTTCTCACCATGGGAAGAAAGTATAACATCTCGACCTGCGATTTTATCGGCCTCGCCTTCAGATCGGGGGATAATGATATGCGGGTTGGAATGTCATACTTTTTTCCCTAGGGGACTAATTTACTCTTTTATCACACCGGGGTCGAAAGTGCGGCTTCGGATCTTATTTTGCGGAAAGAAAGTGCCACATTCTCTCCCGGTTAAATAAGGAATGCGCATGCTTAAATTTTTTACCGCGTACGTCAAACTTTTACACGTTACTTAACAACGACTTATTTACAATTAATAAAACCATGTTAGAATAAAAAATAATAAAAATATAAGTGACATTTCTAATTTAATCAATAGGGTAAACTCAGGATAGATGACTCACATTTCAAGTTATTGCTATATTTTTAAAACTATTAATACCTAAGTCTTTGTTTTTGGCGAGGAGTTAGTTTAGTTTATAATAAATTGTAGTTACTAAATTTTTCTAAAAACACTATCACGAATAACATAATTACAGATACTAAAACGAGTGTAACAGGGGATAGGTGCATAAAGCCTGGGTTAGATGCCCCACAGAGTAATGTAGCACTTGGGATAGATGCCCTTAATAAAAACCTACATTTTTTGTAAATAATAACATATATCTACTAACTACTGTTTATTTATACAATAGTAATTTTCAAAAAAATTTAAAGTCCTGGGGTGTAATGAAAAAAATTATTAAAGGGATAAAAGTACTGTTAGATGACCGTTATAAGAGGTCGGTTCCCAGTGTTGACTGTATGTAAGTAAGGGCAACTACACCTAGAAAAAAAGAGCGAAGAATAATAATATGCAAAACTTTAAAAAATACAAGGATGTGCACATTCGAGTGAAAAGTGGCACATTTCCGAGCGAGGGAAGCAAAAGAAGCGCGACGCGGAGCGGCGCGCTTCTTCCCGAGATCGGAATGTGCCACTTTGAGCTCGAATGTGCACACTCGGTTTTTAGCGTGATTCACAATAATTAATTTACTTTCTAAAAAAGAGGTTCTTGAAAGAAACTATTAAAAAAAATTAAAGAATTAAAAAAGAAATTTTTGAAAAATTAGTAAATATGCCATTCCACTTTTCAATGTATCTTTTAATTCGCATATAAATACATTTTAAAAATTGAAAAACGGAAAATTATTTGTAAATATTCAAAACATGCTTTTCTTAGTCTTTTATAAAATCACACATCGGACGTTTATATCTGGAAAGGAGTAATTTATTTCACTGTAACACTGATATTAATTAGTAACAAAGCCAAAATAAAATTTGTGCCATAAATCTGGACGAAATTATTGCATTGTTCTAAATTGAACGTTAGCTTTTGATTAGATTCGCTAAATTTCGATTCTTGTAACGTTTCGAGAGTTGTATTTCTAACAAAAGCAGGAAATCGTAACAATAATATACTCCGGTTATTATTAAGACGAAAAGGTCATTTACTGAACTCCTTATTTTATACTCTTTTTATTAATTTGACAAAGTTTATGGCCAAATTGCGATAAGATTTTCGTTAATTCATAAACAAAAATAGTATCGCATTTCAACTGTAACAGTTGTTTTCGGTTTATTAATATGTTTACTATTTTTTTTATCAAAATAACCCGCGATGCAACAAATCGGTCATTCATTAAACGTTTTATCCCAATCCCTTTTTACATTTTAATAATTTTTAAATACATCCCGTCGTAAGATTTTAAATCACGTTTATACTTGCAATCAGCCAACGCTTCTAAAATTTCCAATCAAAGGCAGGTGTTACAAAGTTAAACAAAAAATAATAAACATTATTCTAATAAGCGATTAGGGGTTTAACGAGGGTGCGTTGGAAAGATTTAGAGTTTAAATAAAGTGAAAGAAAAAAGTGTGCTAAATGTCATTAAATCATTAAAAGCGAGTAGTAATGTTGATATAATGATAGCCTTCTGGAGCCATTTAACTTTCGGTTCACGTGGAGGGTTGGTTTTTTAATTTTTTTTTAAAACGGCACGTGACCGCTACGTAACCGGCGTATATAATTAGCGTGTGTAGTTTATTTTTTGATTTGATTTTGGCACGACACGCAATCCTTCATTTTGTATTTGGAAAATTACGTTATTATGGGAATGAAAATGCGAAGGGTTGGCGTGCCTAAATCATTTCCTAATTTCTGGATAGCGTTTCTTATATTATTTTCTTTTTCTTCTCGACGAAACGATTTTTCCGCTCGCCTCGTATAAATCAAACTATTGCGCTTCCTATCGTTATCCTTAAATCGAATTAATGATCAAATAATTAAGGGTTGTTGTTGTGAGTTATCATATCTTATTACCTGAACTGGCTAGTCGACTGCTTGTTGGTCCAAACATTTGATATGGATCTAAAACAGAAAAAAAAACGAATTATAAAAGGAAAACGGGAAATGATTTCCCAAATAATTAAGATAAGAAAGCTTGAAAAATCATCCTCAGCCCCTAATAAACGTCTCTCATTCATCAGCTGTAGTGTCTGCTGAACATCGGTAGCAAATAATTAGGTGGCAAAGCGACTCTTTAGGTCAATCAAACTGCCCCTTTGGTGAGCTTTTACTAGAACTTTTCCAACCCTAAACGAGCGCGACCCTTCGCTTCACTTTGCTGTTTTATTTGAGAAAATTGGGATCGGCCCGATTTCTTCGACGAATTATTACGTTTATAATTTCTACAATTTTATGCACGCAAAATTTTATAACCGTAATAAAAAGAAATGGAAGTTTTGTAATTGTAGGCGTTTCGTTTTTTTTTTCTGTTCTTTTTCTATTCTTGCGGACGTTTCGCACGAGTGGAGTAAAGGCGCCACAGCATGACAGCCACCCCATGTTAGCGTATTAGGGGGTTGAAGGCTACAACACAACGGCTAAGACGTCAAACATATTGCATTACACAACTATCGAACCAAATACCGTTTCGCATAACAATTCCCCGCAGAAATCCGATATTTATGGGCTTTTGATTATCTTAGATTTTGTGGGCGCGCGTTTTTTTAAAAAGAATATTACCTACCAATTGGAGGTTGTCAAATGTCATTAGCTTAATTAGAGTTTTAATAATTTTTAAATATTACTTTTAGCAAATCTGTTATTTAATAACAAAAGTATTATGTGGAAGGTTCTGTATTATATATTTCAGAGGTTTTTTAATTTTTTTGAAAACTTGGAACATTTATACTTCTACAATTATTAAATGTTATAATGAAATAATTTCTAACTTCGTGATTTTTAAAATGCCGTTGATTATTTTGTTGAAATCTTCAATTGGTAGAGTGCGCTGTTATTTTCTGCTGTCTTAATGTGAAAAACATAAACTAACTATAAAAAATTAAGAAACTGGGGTGTCATACTTTTAAGTTGGCATTGAAAAGTCAAACCGAGTGAAAAAATTGGTTCCTATCTAAAAGCATTGAGTAATTCTCTCTCTAAATTTAACAAAAAAGATTGGTTCTCAATTTGGAACAAAAATATATAACTTTTGTTTAAAAAAAGTGCTCAACTCTTAATAAAAAATAAAGATACTTCCAGATAAAAAAAAAATAATATTTAATAAACATACATTAAAACTTATTTAACCGTTATTTAATATACAATTTGATGTTGTTTATTATATTTGAAACTTTTAGAGGCATTTAGAGCATTTGGAAAGACAATGTTGCTATCAGGGGGTGCGCACTCAATGCTTTTAAATGGGAGCCAATTTTGTCACTCGGCTTTGCTTTTCAATACCAACTTAAAAGTATGAACCCGCAGTTTCTAGATATTTTTAAAGTTATTTTATGTTTCCCATGTTAATAAGGCAGCAGAAAATAGCAGCGAACTTTCCCAATTGAAAACATCAACAACATAAAAAAGCAATAATTTAAAACAAGTTGAAGTTATAAATTATTTCATCACAAAACTTAATAACGTGATCAATTTTGGGAAAATTAATTTTGTCACGTTGTCAATCGCACTTAAACCAACTTTGGCAAAATTGGGCATGGTGGTGGACACAAGTGATCAACCCCTGCATTGAACTAAAAATTATATAAAAGTATTTTTGAATAAAGAAAGTCCAGTAAATTGTTTAATTAAAACAGATTTTTAAGTTTTTTAACAGAATTTTTTCAATTATAAAAAAATATTTCTTCCTGTTCAATTTTACTGGTTCTATTCTTTTCTATTAGAGGAGCTATCGGGTAACAGAAGAGGTGCTAGTTTTCAGATATCTAACACTTGATTTTTTTTCGGAAAACGGGCCAACTTGTTTACTTTTTATCAAATGGTCCATTCCTTTAATGATTCTTAAAAGATATAATTATTATAATAATTATGATCATTTCAAATTTATTATGATAAATGAGAAAAAATAACAAAATTGTACACACGTCAATATTCAGAGGTTAAAATCACTGTTTCGATAAATAGAAACACCGCTGGGAAAAGTGTGTCAATAAGGCAGAGAAGTACTTCGAAGAGTACAAAAACCAATAATTTTTAAAGTTAATAATAAAGTTTAAACATAATAAGTTCGGTTATTTTCTGAACACACCTCGTACGTGAATTTTATTTCACATTTTTTTTGTGAAGCGAAAAATTTTTTACAAGAATCATTAGAGAAACCTAAATTTGGTTAAGTCGCTCGCGAGAAACAAATTCAGAACGTCGCGGAAATTTGTTTCAATGCTTGTTAAATCGGAAATGAAAAATTACGGTGCGCAACCTCTTAATATTAATATTAAGAGCTCAAATTTTAAATGGATAATACAGGTGTACCAAAAAAAACACGCCTCCGCCTTCCCTCAAAAAAACTAGAAAACAAAAAGTTTTTCAAAATTTTAAATAACTCGTCAAGTTTTATTTGAAAGGGGAGAAATTTTCACATAAAATTTATACCCAGAAATTCCACCCCTTGAAACTCCGCATCAATGTTGCCGCAGCTATAAAACCATAGTGGTTGGGAAGTCCCCTAACGCTGTACTGCACCTAGTACCGGACACTATCGAAATCTGTGTATTAATAAAAACAAAAGAATTGTGTTATGTGCAGGAAAGTAGTAGACATGGATAGAAAGGTGTGTAATTTACAACAAGACTCGATCATCAGTTCATATTTCAGAAAAGCCTTGGTTTCTTATTTTTGACAAGAACACATTGCATCGCATAATTTAATAGGTGTTATATTTGACAAGATAATATATTTTTTTAAGTTATTTTGCGTTGTCTATGTTATTTTTGTTATTAATAAATCAGTCCCAGAAGATAAAATTTTTATAGTTAAGTTTTTATTTTAAGTTATTATATTTGTTCGTTCTTCACTTTCCCCTAGTACCGGACAGCTGTTTATTCTCTAATGTCAAACACTTTATATTTTTCAAATACCGTATTATTTAAACCGAAATATCTAGCAAAAAAAGAATACTTCATAAAAAAAGTAGAGACTAAAAAAATGGCGATCAAGTTCAAAAATTGTATAGTTTGTGTAAAATACTTTCAAGGGTGACATTCTCTGTTCATATTGTCACTAATAGCACTAGGAAGCTGGTGCCGATATCCCAGAATTCTCAAGTAACTATACTTGTGATCGATGAAAAATGTTTTAATCTGTTCAGCGTTACATGTCATATTTATTATATGTCCGGTCCTAGGGAACACTTTTACAACGCTCTAAATTATTGAGCCATAGTTGAACTTAGAATTAGATGACTAATAGTTGAATAATAACTTTTATGTTTCTTTAATTTGGTCGAAATGTGTAATAAGTATTGACAAATGCTAAAATTAAAAAAAACGACGTAGTTTTACTTTTATTTAAATTAAAGCTTAAACGTCCGTCACCAGGAGACTTCCCCCTATATTTTAACACTTTCTAATTTTTTTCAAAGAAATATACCATTTTCGTTGACAATTCTCAAATCAAAGATAAAATGATATTGGCATTTAAGAAACAAATTAGGGTACATTTTCTTTTTGTCTTAAAAACCAATTTTATAAAAGCAATATCTCCACACTACAATGTATTTGCAATCTATTGTCCTGACGAGCATGATTTTTAAGTAAGTTGTGCCATTGTATGGAAGTTCATTGGTTGATTTTAAGAAAATTGATATTTTTTTATCTTATTATTAAGGGAGTGTACCCGGTTATGAGACGGGTTTTGTTTATGAGCCAAAATTTTTTACTGGTTAAATAAAGTCGAGTGTTCTATTCATTGTTGGAAAGGTAATGAAAATACACAACTTTTATCCGCAGAAAGTTTTGTGATTTCATTAACATGCAAAATTTTATGACCAATTTTCTAAGTGACAGTTTTTTGGCAAGAAAAAATTTGTATCTAGGTATGAGACACCTACAAAAATACATTAAAAATTGTAAAATATAAAGTAAAAACCTCATATCTATTTCAAAATTATAATTTTTTATGCTTTCCATAATTTTTATTTATCACTTTCCTTTTCATAATCGTCGCAATGTTTGCATGTGTAGATGCTTGCACACGTGTTTGCGCACTTTAAAAGAACTGGCCGCTTGCAAATATTGCATTTGATGTTGTTAACAGCGTTCAATTTGTTCGGCAACAACTTTATACTAATGATGTTTTTGCTTTAGAACCCTTGGGTGGTGGTAATATGGTGTGTCTCACACCCGGACAATGACGACATTTTGAAAATTTTAAAAAATAATTGTTTTTCAACCACATATTGGTCTAATCCAATATTGGATCGTAAAATATAAGAAAAACACTAAATGCTATATATTACACTTTCCTTTTTCAATTGATTTACATGAAAAAAATAACATTTTGAAAAAAATCAAAAACGTTTTTAACCTGCAATTTTACATACGATGTTTGCAGTTTATATAAGCAATGCGTCGATTCATTTCAGTATTAGTACAAAAACTGACTGATGACCAAAGAAGTACTTGACAGTAATCAGATCGGTCATATTGACATTGCATAATGAAAATAATTGACTGTCATATCTGGAGCCTGTCTCATACCCGGGAACACTCCCCTAATATTCTCAAAAAAATAATTTAATCTAAAATATCTCAAAGTTATATTATGTGTTGTAAAAAAGATTACAGGATTGATGCTGAAATTCAGGAAGTGGTATTTTTGATTAAAAATTTTATATAAAATTTCGTCTCCTTTCGAATAAAACTAGACGTGTTTTTTTTAAATTTTGAAAAACTCTATTGTTATTGAGTGTAGGGGGGAGGAAGGTCAAGTTTTGGTTGGTACACTCTGTATATGTACAGAGCATTCGGTATAAGTATTGACAACGCTGCTACATTTACTTTCTTTGAAAGTGTGATTATTTTAATAAGTTCTGTATAGAAACGTTTTTATGTATGAAGTACCATATAGTCTATAACAAGGGTGGCCAAGCTCCTTGATAGTCCGAGCAATTTTTCGAAAATTTGAAATTTTTCACGAGCCGCTATTAAATACTTATTTAGAAGGTATGCAAAAAAAGTATTAAAAAAAATTTATTTACAGAAACTATATTTATTAAAAATATAAATAAAAGTACAAAATATGTGTATTGAATTTAAATATTAAAAATTAAACACATTTATTTTACTTCTTTTGATAATTCTTTAAAATACCGTGAATAAATGGTGACAGCACTACTTTTTTAAAATATAATAGCACAAAAATTAAAAGGGAACTCGGGTAAATTTATCGAGAGCCACAAATAATCCTTCAAAGAGTCGCATGTGGCTCGCGAGCCGCAGGTTGGCCACCCCTGGTCTATAACAAAAAAAATACTCGGCCATAGAATATATTACACTTTTTGTACTTAATGCAGCCCTGTACCTTTAGTTCCGTTTGTCTCGAGTGAAGCACCGTAATTTGATTATTTGTACAAAAAATTGAGAAACCCCATAATATTTATGAGAAACATACAATTTGCAAAAAGTTGAATTTTATTTTCAAAAAGGTAATTGTACTTGTAGAAAGTAGCACGTGCCCCCCTATCATTGAAAATCTATATTTAATTAATTCAGCGGTGTCTAAACGAATAAATAAAAATAAAGTATTTTTGTTTAATCGTAGCTTAGATTTTCCTTTTAAAAGCGTTCTATCGGGGGTTAAATCTCGCATGATTTTAGATTCCGGCCGGACGGTTGCTGTCTGACGGCGACTTCGCGACGATATCTGATTGCATAAAAGTTAGCGTGACCCTTACATTAATATAAGGGAAGGAAAACGTTTTATTATTCTCATTCGTAGTGCACCACAGATAGGTACAAACATACGACGTGCATTTTTCTTACGAAATAAAACAAAAAGGACAGCTATCCTCTGACGATTATGTGTGAGTCAAAAGTTGATTACGACCGTTCTGTGTTTAGTAATTCAAACACAAGGGAGTCGTGTTTAGGGGTAATGTGACAATCATTGAATCAGGGGGCACAATCAGGTAATTATTGCATTGGGACTTCAATCGGCAAGTTATTAGACGTAGGGGATGATCGCCCTTATGCCCTTAAGCAAACTCTAACAGAGACACCACTGAACACTCTTAATATTTTTATTTGAGGCAGGGATGTCCAACCTTTTAGCTTTCCTGGATCACTTTGGCAACATGCGAGTTGTTATTTTGCGTTATTATATACAAAAATTGTTCAAAGATTATTTCACCTACATAGAACGAAGTCTGGTGGAAATTTTAGTACAGGGAGATGTAGATTTAATTCAAAACTGAGCAACACACAAATTGTTTGCCAACAAGCTTTCGAAATGCGGAAAAAGGAAAAAACGTAAAATCTGAAATGCTCTGAACATAGCGCATTGTTAACCTTAAAAATTAGATTTTAATGCTCTGTTCAATTCAAATATACTCCTCGCAAAAATTAAGGGAGCAAGAAAAAATTCAAAATTTTTCGGTGTTTTTTGACGGGCTGTATTTAGGCTAAAAATGAGCGTATCAAAGTCGTTAAAAAAGCATTTTGAAGCTTCAAGGTTCTAGTTTTCAGATTTTGTATTGAAAAATTTTATGCATTTTATTTTTGGTTCACGGGTTTGGAAAATTTTGTTTGAGCTAATCCATTGCATGGATCAGATAGCCTGTTTATCCAGCTTTATTTCCTTTTTTAATTTAATTTCTTGAGGAGCTATCGGATTTCAATGAAAAAGGACCCTTTTGTCTTCAACCACTGATATCTCAGCAACCAATGGGCGTATCGAAAAATTCTTTTATTTAACTAGCAACAGATACAAAATTGTGAGAAAAGACGAAAAAAAACAATTTTTCAATTTTTAAGGAGATTATCTGATGTTTAGCAAAAAAAATTTCTTGCGAAATTTTGATCGTCCGATCCAGAAAAACCGCTCAGTAGTTCAATGTGGTGTTTTACAGGGCTATTGGGGATATATTGAGTTGTAAAAATTTCTTCAAACATTAGCTTTTCTATCAATATTTGCAAAGATGCAGTCCATTTACCAAAAAAAAAAATGATATTATTTTTCCACTATTATTCAGCAATATACTCTCAAGTGATGATTCAGATATCGTTTTGGGCCAATTCACTATGCTTATTATCCTATGGCTTTTCGTCAAATGTAAGGTCAGTCACATATGGAATTGCCCTAATGCATATAGGTACATTTTTATGAATTAGATATATCTACTTTTGTATTATATCATAGATACGTAGTGGGTTTTTTGATGAAAGGATGCACTACAATAATTTACAACTGTTTTACGTAAAAAACATTAATTAAATAATTTTTAAAAATAACTGGCCAATTTATGCATATTTTGCTTTGTTTTCGATTTACATAGTTTTCTCCGGAACCTATCTACCTTGTAAGTCAGAGAATAGGTGTACAGTGGGGAAACGCCAAGATTAGATTTTTTTAAGGGGGACTCAGTAACATAAAGTTTGGAATCCACTGGTCTAAAGTCTCGTGTACTTTAGCTATTGATTTTGGTAAAGCCGGCGGCAATTTTCGACGCTCATAATATATGTTCTTTTACACACAGTGTAAATTGTTTGCTGTTAAGCTTGTCTCAGTTCCACCATGCTCGATCTGTTATTTTCGATGGTTTTTCAAAAAAATTATCTTCGGCTTTTCTCAAATGTTTGCTTTCTTCTTCTCATGATTGTGATTTCTAATGGGCCTTGAAATAGTACGACTATTTTATTCCGTAGCATATGTATATCTTACGTGATCAATTTTTTCCCTGTTAAAACAGAACGCTTGGTAATCGTGCTTAAAACCGAGTGTGCACATTCGAGCTCAAAGTGGCATATTTCGATCTCGGGAAAATGAAGCACAAAAAATTAAAAGTCGAATAAATTTAGATTTATTTTTAGTTTGAATAAGGTTATAGATTTTATTCCTTTCGATAAGTTATCAGGCATGCCTAATTGCAGCGAGCGTGATAAAAATATTTTCAGGTGTACTTTCGAGTGTTTTTTTGAAAACAGGACATTTGCTTGGGGACAACGGGACGGATGACCTAAAAGCCGAAGAGTCCCGTTCAAAACGGGACGTATGGTCACATTATGTATACCCAATTAAGTTTTTTAATTATACCTCGAACACTTTGTGCCAAGATGAGCATTTTAAATTTGTCCTTAGTAGGGATTTAGACTTACAAGATTTACATGTGTCAACATGGGCGTTGTCTCTAAACGATTCAGCACAAGACCTCAGCTACTTAATACAGTAAAACCCCGATTTAACAAACTAATTGGAGAGAGGGTATCCGTTAAATCCAAAAGTTTGTTTAAAATAAATCAAAAAACTTTTTTTGAAAAAACACTGTATTTAGATATAGGGGAAGGTGGCCTAAAGCGGGTAGGTTAAGGTTCATCGATCAATATCAACCACTTCGGCTAAAAAAATGTTTCTTTTTTAGATTTACACAATACAATTATTAAACTTTCATTTTATAAAAAAAAATAATTACATTTCTGCTTTAATTGTAGAAAAAAACCCAAAAATATAAAATTTTAGAAATTAACCGCTTTGCGCGACAGGGGGGCCTAAAGCGGGTAGGCTCCCATAAACCAATCAGATTAATCAAAACATTTGAAAATAATTATCTACACTTGACAGTAACATTGGTATTAAGTTATATTAAGCATTTTAATGTTATAAACTGCTAATTTGTTTCAATCTTAATATTACTCGGTTTACCATTGTTTTTAAATCTCAATTGTTTCAACGCTTTAAATCACTATTTTTAATACCAATTTATTCCAATCAACTAGTTCCTATTAATTATAATAAAATTACTACTTCTGGTACAAGCAAAGAGGGTACATACCCGCTATGCCCTAACACACATTTCTTGGTTTTGATACATTAACGTAAAAAGTAATGGATGGATATTAAAATATTTAGTCAAATAATAAAACTAGTTTATTGTAAAAGAAAATCCCACTATAAAAAATGGGCTAATGTTAAGGGTTTTGTAGCAATTAAAAATAAATTAATTTTAAACATTTTTCAAAATTCTTCAATATTTTGTTTTTTAATTTAGTAACGTTATTAAGCAACTTAGGTGTCAAAAGTAGTATGACATCAATTAGGCAGGATACTGGCAGTGGAAATACACATATGAATTTGAGCTAATATATAACATTTCCACATACGGGCCGTTACCCGCTTTGGGCTACCTACCCGCTTTAGGCCACCTTCTCCTACATGCAGTGGAAACTCGGTTATCCGGACTAATTATTGTTGCAGCTTATTCGGATAATCGAAAATTCGGTTAATTGAATGTATAGAAAAAAAAAACGAATTTTAGCTATATATAATGTGACCATACTTCCTGTTTTGAATGGGAATGTTTCGTTTTCAGATCATTTGCCCTGTTGTCCTCAAGCGGGACGCCAAAATGTCCTGTTTTCAAAAAATTGTCAATTACTATACCGAATATTAAGAAATCCTAACAAGAATTTCACTCTGGCCTCGTTATTTAAATTCAAATTAATTTTACGGCAATTTTGCAATGAAAAAAGTAAAAAATTACACTGGCCTACAAAAAAAACTTTTTGGTTTGGTGCAGCTCTGTCCGTATCTGTAGTCGGTAAGGTAGGTAGTATAAACTTTATTACTGCTACTAGATGTCAGAAGACAGCTCTGGTTTACCTACAATTCTTATTTTAATTTCCTGGATTGAGTACTGAGAAATTAAAGGCAGGAATTTTTGATGGGCCTCCGATACGTCAATTGATTAAAAGTTTTACGGTTTTTGAAGCTTCTATGACTGAAATAGAAAAACTGGCGTGGAAATCGTTTGTCGTTGTTATACAGAACTTTCTTGGTAACCATAAGGCAGATAACTACAAACATTTAGTCGAGGAAATGCTGCTGAACTTCAAAAATTTGGGCTGTAATATGAACTTGAAAGTGCACTACCTCCATGATCATATTGATCATTTTGAGCATAATTTAGGAGATTTTAGCGAAGAACAAGGTGAACGTTTCCACCAAGATATAAAAACAATGGAACACAGGTACCAAGGCAGATGGGATATTCATATGATGGCTGATTATTGCTGGGGATTTATGCGTGATTGCCCAGGACAATCTCACTCAAGAAAATCACTCAAAAAAAATTTCTTAATATATTATTTCCAAATAAATTGTTATTTTTGAAAAAATGTGTGTTTTTCTTCTTTCTTATAAACGAGAGCTGATGTGAAAAATGTGACTGATATTTTCGTATCAGCTCACAAAATATACCCAAAATCAGGTCTAAAATCTTAGGCACCAAAATGAGTGTAGGCCAGTGTTATGAAAAATAAACGAAGCCCCTAGGAGACATTTTGAGAGCGCAACTACGGTTTTAGAATTACTACAATTTTTTTAAAGTAAATTGATCATTGTTAATCGTGGTGAAAAGGGGAGTGTGCATATTCGAGCTCAAAGTGGCACATGTCCGATCTCGGGAAAATGAAGCGCGCCGCTCCGCGTCGCGCTTCATTTGCTTCCTTCGCTCGGAAATGTGCCACTTTTCGCTCGAATGTGCACATCTTCGTGTTAATTGGATTCGACTATATTAATAACAAATCCTTCAAATCCAGATTTTCTATTCAGAAAAAGTTTTCACTTGAAAGTGCACATACTCCTTATTAATTGAATTTGCCTATCTTATACTTGTCCCTTACAAATAATATTAATTAAATCAAACTGAACTAAATGTACCACTTCTCGCTTTTCTTTTAATTAAAAATTACAGTAGGGTATTTTTTACCAAAAACCACATTTCTAATTTAGTACTTTTAAACTAGACTAGATGAGAGAACTTCATCGTACATGAAAAAAAGATACTTTAACTTTTTCCGAATTTTGGCTTTTATTTCCAAACCTTTTTTTTAACACACCTCGCCCAAGTCATTCTAAATTTTTGATTCACCCCCTATGTAACATATAAATATTTTTTTATATTTAAAAATTGAATTAATCCATAAATGAAATCCAAATTACAAAAGTGTATACAAAATGTGCTTTAAAACTAATTTGTTTATATTTTTTACAAAAAAAAAAAATTACCCAAAAATATTTGGAGACATTAATTTTGACATAGAAACCTTCAACAATCTGCAAAAGATGATATAAAAATCGACTAGTTGATTTTTAGTGGCCCACTTCAGAAAATTAGACTCATATACATTTTTAATTAATCAAAAATGCGAATTAGTAAACATTCCAAAGTACACCATGATAACTTATCAAAAGAAATAAAATATCTTACCTTTTTCAAACAAATAGATCTAATTTATTCGACTTTTAATTTTTTGAATTGAAGAATAAAATAATAATATAGGCAAATCCAATAACTACTAGGATGTGCGCGTTCGAGCGAAAAGTGGCACATTTTCGAGCGAGGGAGGCAAATGAAGCGCGACGCGACTTTTATTATTTACTTCAACAGTATTTAAAAATATAAATTTATTTTAAACACAAAATAGCATTACAACGTTTACAACAAAAATGAGATTGAATTTGTTATTGAATGATAGGTTTTATAGGTAAAAGATAATTGTGTTTTGATGAGGTTTTTGGGTGTTGTTCCTTTCACCTTAGGTGAGAGGTTGTTGTGAAAGGTGTCTGGATTATAGGAAAGATTTGAAGGTAGGTGAATGTGTCATCAGGTTAATCTATTAGTCTATATGTTAATATATAACTCCTCCCTCCTTAAGATGAAAACAAAACGGAGTTTGTGTTTTCATTTGCCCTTCTTCGTATTTTGCATTGTTTTTTGGGAATGTATTTGAATATAATCCAAGATACAAAAATTATAATACCTAAGGCAATCAGTGATATCGAGGCGTGGTTGTAATTTGGAGCGTGTTGGTTGGTGATTGTTGGTGGGTGTAGATAGGTGATTTCGTTCTTTAATTTTGAAATATTGTCCAAATTGATGTGTTGTAGATGTAGGCTGTTTGTCGTTATAGGGTTGATATGGTCTTCGATTTTGATTTCTGGTAGAATGAATGGGTTTCCTCCTGTAGTGGTCTGCATATTGTTGAACTTGAAGTCTTCTGTGTTGAATTCGCATTGTTGTGGTATTTTGATTAAACTAGGGTTTTTTGATTATAGAAAATCCATTGGAGGTGCATGTCCTTTGGATTTTTATTGGGTGTGTCATAGGTAGCACTATAACGTAGTTGTTGCTGATTTGTTGGTATATTGTGGTGTTTATATAAATTTTGGTAAGTTGACATCCATCCATTTTTATCTCTTGGATTAGTGGAATGATGCAATCTTCACTGCCTGTTGTTAGTTTGTTGTTGCATATAAAGATGTCTTCGATTTTTGGACATTCGTTTTCTTCGTATTGATGTGTTTGTGAGTTAAGTAGTAGGTATGGATTTTGAGGTATAATAGTAAGATTGTTTTTTTGGAATAGGATATAAATGAAAGTACTCAAATTTATCGGTTTTTAAAATTGGTAAGTGTATAGCAAATATAATTTTGTTATTGGAAAATAAGGTTTGTACACTCGCTATTTGGTAATAAGAGATTGTATTTTTAAATTTTGGAATTTTGATTTTCTTGTAAATCCTATTTAAGCTTTTGATCATTTTTCCTAGTTCAGTTATGGATACTATAGTATTATGCAACGTATTTAGTTTAGCGAACATAATTGCGTTTTCAATATTGTCTAAGAATGTTATGAGGTTTTGGCAATTTAGTATTACCTGACTAAGAACATTTTGAATTTTGATGAACATTGAAACGTCGTCTAGAAGTTCGTGAAATGTTTTTTTCAAATGTATTATGTTAGCTGCTATTAAATTTTGATTTTTACTAAGAGTGTTTATAGTGTCATTGTAGTTATCGATTAAAGTTTTTGTTATCGAAGTTTGTAGTTCCATTTGTTTGTTTATGGAGTTTTGATTTTCTGACAAGATTTTTAGTGCGTTTTCGTAATTGTTTCCGTCGTCTGAATCAAGAGTTCCAAAAGCCATTTTGATGTTTTACCAATAAGGTTAATCAATCCTCTTTTAGTCCTACTATGAGGTGTAAGGTTATTTAATTTATATTTGGATTCCTGAATGAGGTATTTTGCGTGTGATAATAGGTTTATTGAATAATATTTAAATGTGTTGTTGGGGGATTCTTTTAATGTTGATTTTATGATTTCGTAATTTTTGATTGTGTTATTTAGAAGTCTAATTAATGGTTCGATTTCTATGTAGTGAATAAATGAATGTTTAGCTTCGACAACTTTACCTTGGCCTAGGTGGAAAGGTAGTATTAAGGATTTTATGTCGGTGATTTCTATGTCGTCTAATTGTAGTGTCGTAGTTATAGATGCTAGTATGATTGTTAGTAGGAGTACTTTAAGAGTTTTCATCTTTCTGTAACAAAAGAGTTCTATAAATTTTCCTAGGTTTTTTGATAGATGATTTATGATAAGTTCCTCGTTTTGTAATTAATTTTTGTTGGTTGTTTTGATTACTTTTGTTAGCGTGAATTTGGGTTTTGCTTTGTTACGATTTTTTGATTGAACGTATGCCACATCTTCTGTTTTGTAAGTTGACGGTTCTTCTCTGGATTCGTTTAGTTTATTAATAATTTTCTTTTTGGTTTCTGCATTTTTTATCCTTATAGAGTCGTATAAATATTTCACTTTTTCTTTGTGGTTTTGAACATAGTTTGAAATTATTTTTCCGTCTGATAGTTCAAAGGGGTCGTCAGAATCAATATGACCTCGTATTATTTGAAAAGGTGTGTGTTGTGTGACTGAATGAATAGCATTGTTGTATCCTATTATCGCATAATTCATCAAATTATTAGCATCTTCGTGAGGTTTTTCTAATTTCAGACATCGAATTTCTTCGGCTAGAGTAGAGTGAAACCTTTCAACGGGTGAGTTGCTATTTGAATTTTTTGAGGTTGTGTAGTGTAGTTCTATTTTGTGTAGTTTACAGAAATCTTCAAAACTCTTGTTCTTAAATTCACAACCTTGGTCCACAGTGATTTTTAAAGGGATTCCGTGGTGAGATATGTATATTAGTAAGTTTTCCAAAACGTTTACTGAGTGTAGAGAATTAATTTTGTAGGCTTGTCCGTATCTTGAAAATGAATCTAATATGGTGAAATATTTTTGATTAAGAATTTGAAATGTGTCGGCATGAATGTGTTCAAAGGGTTTAGCTGCTGTTGGAGTTAGGTTAAATTTTAGTTGCGGTGGATTCCTTTCGTACTTTGCTGTTTGACAAATTTTGCAATGATTAACGTAGTCTGTTATATCTTTAATCACGTTCGGCCAGTAGTAGTTTTTTCCTATTGATGCTTTCATTTCAGAAATGCCTTTGTGGCAGGTTTTTCCTTCGTGGTGGTATTTTAGTTTTATATGTTGTTCTTCAGGTTCCTGTATGTCTTGTAGTACTTTTGTAGTTTGGATGAACGTGAAAGATGAACTTGTGAAATGTTTTTGAATTGTGTTAATGAATGGGAACATTAACTCTGTCGTGTGAAAGTATAAGGCGTATCGTTGTTTGGGATCAAAATGCGTCTTGAGGGTATCTACGATGTTTTTTTCTAAGTCGTATTTTGGTAGCGAAATTAATAATCGAGTCTTATCAAAAAGTTTTGTTGTTTGTACTTTTGTTTTTATTCCGTCTTTGTTAAATTAAAATGGCTTGATTTTTAAATTGGTTTAGTGCTTTATCGGTGATACGTAGTTCTATTATTGGATTTTCTGAAGCTGAGTGGATGGTTTCGTCATCATTTTCGTTGTCGGGTGGTTTGATTTGAACGTTGGAGATAATGTGAATTTTTTGTTCGTCTTTCGGAGGTTGAGTAGTACTTGGTTGATCTTCGTTGCTTAAGTAGTTTTCTATGGTTTCTCTTGCATCTCCTATATTGGCTGTGATTGATTCAGTTTCTGATTTTTCTAAAGTGTGGATTTCCATTCGTGACAAGGCGTCTGCGTTAGTGTTCTGTTTGCCTTTTTTATAAACGATTTGATAGTCGTATTCCTCTAATTTCAGCCTCCATCTAACGAGACGAGAGTTGGGCTCTTTTATGCTAAATAACCATTGTAGTGGCTTATGATCTGTGTAAATTGTAAATTTTTGTCCGAATAGGTATGGTCTGAAATATTTGGTTGCCCATACTATTGCTAGTAGTTCTTTTTCGATCGTACTGTAGTTACACTCGGCTGGATTGAGGGTTCTTGAAGCGTAAGCTATTGGTAAATCTTTTCCTATAGCTCCTTGACTTAAAACAGCTCCGATGGCTACGTTAGAAGCATCAGTCGTAAGAATAAAAGGTTTCTTAAAGTCTGGATATTGTAAAATTGGGTCATTACAAAGAATATTCTTACATAGTTGAAATGCTTGTAGATATTCTGTGGTGTGTTCGATCTTTTCTCCCTTTTTCAAGCAGTTTGTAAAAGGTTTCGTAATCTTTGCAAAGTTTTTTATAAATCTCCGGTAGTAACCTAATAATCCTAAGAAAGATTTTATTTCTTTTACCGTTTTGGGTATTGGAAAATTCTGTACTGCTTCAATCTTCTTTGGGTTTGGTTTGATTCCTGATGGGGTAACTATATGTCCTAAAAATTCAACTTCTTTTCTCAAAAATTCTGATTTATCTAGTTGTATTTTGAATTTTGAGTCTTTTAGTTTCTGAAATACCATTTTAAGATTGGATATATGTTCTTGAAGAGAAGTAGAAAATATGATTATGTCGTCCATATATACAAAGCAAATTTTGTTTTGTAAATCCTTGAGGATGTTGTCCATAACTCTCTGGAATGTAGCTGGTGCATTCTTGAGACCAAATGGCATCCTTACAAATTCGTAGTGTCCGTTCTGAACATTAAATGCCGTTTTAGGGATGGATCGAGGGTCCATTTCTATCTGGTGAAATCCAGAAGCTAAGTCTAGAGTGCTGAAGTATTGGCATTTTCCAAGTTTGTCTAGAATATCTGTGATGTTCGGAAGAGGGTATCTGTCGTCAATGGTTTTCTCGTTGATTTTCCTGTAATCGATCACTACTCGCCATTTTTGTTTACCACTGGCGTCTAGTTTTTTGGGTACTATCCAAATGGGCGAACTCCATGGACTTTGGGATGGTCGGATGATTCCTTCATCTAGCATTTTTGTTATTTGTTTCTCAACTTCCGGTTTATGTATAAATGGATATCTGTATGATCTCGAATGTACTGGAATGTCGTCTGTAGTCTTGATTTCGTGTTTAACTTGATTGGTGAAAGTTAAATTATCTTTGTTGTTGTGGAATATTTCTGAGAATTCGCGACATAACTTTCCAATAGCATCTTTTTCTTCTTGATTTAGATGGTCTGTTCGTATTAGTTTATCAATGTTATTTTGTTTTCGTTTCTCAAGTTTGGATAAAAGCAATCCGCTGAAAAGATGTCAAAACACTCTTTCTTGTTGTCGGGAAACGGAATAGTTTTGAGAGGATTTTTCAAAGTTACAGTGATATGTGAGTCAGTGTTATTATGAATTTCCATTATAGCATAATTATCGACAGCGGTCGTCAATGTCTCGGGGATGTAGAGGTTGTTTATGTAGCTTTCGGGGATGATTACATCACCGTTATATTGGTTGACTGGAATTTTCTCTAACAGAACTTCGTGTGCATTAATGCTGATGGTGAAAGAGTTTTCTTGAGGTTTCCGATAATAGAAGGGGATATTTATATATCCGTTGGTTAGTGTTTGATTCGTCAAGTCTATTGACAAATTCATTTTAATAAGATCTCCAAGACCTATGATACCATCGAAATAGTTATGGAAATCAAAAAGTAGGCAGGTGATGTGATGATTTGATTGTAGTTCTCGGAATGCTGGAATTTTTGCCTTAAAACGAATTTCTTTTTCACCAGTTGACGTTTTTATTCTACATGGTTCGTGATAGATTTGTTGGGGAAATAACTCTTCTGCAATAGATGGTCTGAGTATCGACGCATAACAACCAGTATCAATTAGTAATTTTAAGGAAGGGTTTTGGGTCTTTATGTATGGTAGGGGATTAGGACAGGTTAAGTTATTAATTTCCGTGATTATGTTGGTTGGAGTTCTTGAGGGTCCAAATGAAAATTTTGTTGTGTGCTTATACTTTGTTCGTATATATCAGTATCACCGTTATCGTCGTTATCGTTGATTATTTCTGTATTTGAATAATTAGTCGTGTCCAAATAATTGTTTTCCGGTGAGGGTTCATGTTGATCAAACTGCTGATCGTAGTCATAGAAATCGTTTTCTATTTCGTATAATTCTTGAGATGTAAAATTTTGAGGTCCCGTTGGTCTAAAGTGATTGACAAACGGTTTTCTAAATGTGTTTCTAGAAGTTGTCGACATTGGTTCCGGTTTATTATTTGGAATTTGACCTGTAGGTTTGAATACGTTTTTCGGAGGTCCAAATGTTTGTAAATTGGTAGGGAATTTGTGTTGTGTTGGTTTAGGTTGGATGTTTATTGGTTGTCTAGGAAATTGGGGTTTGTAATTATTTTGGAAAGTTGGTGATTGTGGATATCGATTCTGGAGGTATTGGTTATTAGGTTCATAATTCTTATATGGTTGTCTAATGTTTTGGTGGTAGTTATTTTGAGGTTTGTAAGTTGATGTGTGTTGTATATTTCTTGTTCTTGTTAGATTTTGAGGTTGTGAATTGTTAAAGTTTGGTATATGTGAAATGTGTTGTGTATATCTGAAATTTTCTTCTTCAGTCACATAGCTCATGGCTACTTCCAAAGAATCTGGGTTTCTTAACCTAACAATACTTTGTAAATGGCCTTGTAGACCTCTAATAAAAGTTTTAAGCGAAATTTTGTCGTATTGTTTCACGTATATATCTTTTGTAATTTTTGTAATTTTTGATTCATCAATTGTGAATAATTTTGAAACTAGTTGGCTACGGAAATTTGAATTCTCTTGCCAAATTCTAGGGTAATTCATTTCGGAATGGGACCATAGTTATTAGGTCTTGTTCAAGACAGTCTAAGTTTCTTTGGTCACCAAAACTTAATCTTAAAGCTTCTTTTATAGCATTCCAGGTGACTAATTCACTTCTGGATCCTATTAAAATTTGAGCTCTATCGACTAATTTGCCTATAATCACTCTTAATAAATAAGTATTCAATTGATGATCATTTGTGTTTCCATAATTGAGGAAAAGATAATCGCAAGCGGAAATAAAGATTTCCAATGTGTTTCTATCCCCATTATAGTGGGGTATAGTGTCCACGTATAATTTTAATAATTGATAATTTAAAGTATCAGGCATTTTGTTTAAATTTATAATTGAAAGTGTTTTAGTTAATTTATCTACGTCTAAATTAATTTTGTTCATAAAGTTTTTTCGAATTTTATTTTATTAGTCTAATTTCCTATTCAGGGAAAGTACCTAAATGTTACTTAAAGTTAATTATTTGAGTAGTTCCAAGTTATAATTCCTATACAGGGAATAAAACAAAGGATGAGACAAGGATTGTAAGGACTCACCAAACAGTTACCAGATGCCTCTTTGAATCACCTTTGAGTTGATACGTTGAAGTTTTTTGTTGGTGTTGAAGATGATGTTCTCTTGATAGTGCCTTGAGGAATTGAGATTCCTAGTTACCCTTTTATTGCTCGATGCACTGAATTCTTAGGATAACCGCACTATCCTACTGACTGCGCCACTTTTATTATTTACTTCAACAGTATTTAAAAATATAAATTTATTTTAAACACAAAATAGCATTACAACGTTTACAACAAAAATGAGATTGAATTTGTTATTGAATGATAGGTTTTATAGGTAAAAGATAATTGTGTTTTGATGAGGTTTTTGGGTGTTGTTCCTTTCACCTTAGGTGAGAGGTTGTTGTGAAAGGTGTCTGGATTATAGGAAAGATTTGAAGGTAGGTGAATGTGTCATCAGGTTAATCTATTAGTCTATATGTTAATATATAACTCGCGGAGCGGCGCGCTTCATTTTCCCGAGATCGGAATGTGCCACTTTGAGCTCGAATGTGCACATTCGGCTTTAAGCACGATTACAAAGCGTCTCTTTTTAACAAGAAAAAACTTGGTCAAATTGTTACGTATATGTTTACAAAAAACGCAATAAATGTTTATCACTAAATAAAACAGTCGCACATTATCCTAAAATCAACAAAGCAAAAAAAACATTATGTTGTGCGAAATACGAAATAAAATATTTAGTAAGAAATATCGAGGTTTAATTTTCGCAACGAGTCCGAACGCGGTTGACAATCCGGATAATTGCGAATCCGTACAAATGAGGTCCGAATAATTGAGGTTTTACTGTAAATATAACCTACGCGTGTACTAATATACTATCGCTCCGTCTAGGTGCAGTCTACGAGCAGGACGGCATTATGTCACAAATTCTAGTGCTAGACGTATCACGTGATTATCATGGCCGCCAAAAATTGTTTACATGCGGCGGCACTTGAATTAAGCATGTATAATACTATCAGGACGTTTTCAATTTTTTTACATTTGACCGATTTTTTTGTCCCTTATATCCAATGTTCGTTATATCGAGGTTTTACTGTACTGTACTGCCATATTTGTACTCCTTCGAAACCAGGGGCAAAAAGGACAATGTCTAGTTTAAGGCAATAAACCCAATGAAACGTGGACATTTCTTCATTGATTTTTAATGGTTTCTGTCAAAATTATATTCCATAATATTTTCGGCCACTTTTAAAACGAAATTCGTGAATGATCACTTTTACTCGTTTACGCTGATCACTTATTTTCGATCGACTCAGTGTCGATCAGAAAACTTCGAATATAGCCCCGCAGAGTAAAATACTAAACATTTTTAAAACACGTCTTAATCTTTCAAAATTTGAGTCTTGTAACCAATGCGTGTTATCTATTATTTTATGTAGGTTAACGTTTTGATGTTGGACCGCGGTCACAATTGGCCCGTGCCGCATGCGTCCCGATAATCTCAGATTGCACAATCCTAATTTAAAGCTTTCCTTACCGGGTTGTCGAAGATGTCCGTGAGGATCCAAAGTGGCCTTCGTCATCCCCGATAACGTGTTCGTGGCGTAACCTGAAACAATAAAAGAATTTATGTAGAGGGTTGATTTTTAGTTCTTCGATGGATTCGATGCTCTCGCATTCGCTCCACTTGGTTTTGTTTCTACGGCTCACTTCAACCCTGTTTGATGGGCAACGGCGTGGAAACCGACAAGAGAATCCTTTCCGCAGGGTGGACACCACCCCGTATCCCTCGATCTGTTCCCCAAAAACGGCTGCTTGTTTTAACTCGGGAAGAGAAATACAAATAAATGTTACCCGTTGAGAGCTGCCTTACGAATTTTTCTAGGATAATTATGTTTATTCTTCTTTGTAGAGGAAGACAGATTTTAACTGTTTGTCCAAAAAATTCGCCGCTTACGAGGGGTGAAATTTAAAAAAAAAGAAGAAGTTATTAAATGCGAAGGGGAGAGAAAGCATACGCATAACGTCGCATTAAAATTATCTTAATGGAATGATTGACACTTACATTTAATATTTACAAATGAAAAGAGCTCGCGCTTTGCAGATTTAATGGATTTCGTCCTTATCAGCTTTTAGGAACACGTGACGTTCCCTTTTCCTTTTAAATATTTTTTTTTCGCTATTTTCTTTGCACCCGAAATTGTAACAATGTAATCTATTCGTCAAACCTACGAATTTCGATTGCTTTCAATATTTATGTAAGTGGTTATCGTTAATTCTAGCGAAGTTGTCTGATTGGGATCCCGGAACAGGAAAGAGTCTTTCCTTCCCGGACTCCCGGAGCGAATGTCCTTTTCCGATTCTTCGTCCTATCTCTAACGCTTCAACGAATTCTATTATTTCTTTTAAGTTCTTGTATTTCGGATATATCTTATTAGTTATACAATTCTTTTAGACAAATCCTAATCAAAATCAACTGTTTTTTTATCACATAGTTCTGTTTAATTATAAAAAAAATAAGACAATTGTATGATGAGTTGAAACGGTGTTTTGTCGTGTGAAGAAATAAAATTAACCTCACAATTTTATTTGCTTTTGATAGATTAAAAAAAATGTGCCGAAACCCGGGATTGAACCGGGGACCTTTAGATCTTCAGTCTAACGCTCTCCCAACTGAGCTATTTCGGCATTGGAAATATGAGTGGATAGAAAATATGTGCTGCAGAAAATCGTTCAATGAAATCAAAGTATAAAAATTGGCCCATGGGGGGATCGAACCCACGACCTTCGCGTTATTAGCACGACGCTCTAACCAACTGAGCTAATGGGCCGCTGTAAAGTATAGTTTTTTTTTGTTATCAAAATGTACCTACAATACAAGCAGTTTGGAATCTTAAATTAATTCCACTTGAAAATATTATTTATATTTTTTTATTGTTAAGCAATTGCCGTTCTACACATTCAATTGCTTTCCAATAGTATACAAAGCACAAACAACAAAATTGTTTGGCCTGATTATTATTAAAAAATTGATTGTTAGGTAATATAAATAAACCAAACTATGTTAAGTCGAAAATTATTTAACTTATATTTCAGATTAATGAATAAGTCAATGAGTTAACTAGTTTTGATTTAAAAGTGCATAGGTTACTATCTTATCTGTGTAAACACTTTAAAAAATTGGTATAAACATTGATAATGTTACGTACTATACAGAGTATTTTTAAATTGGCTCAAAACCTACACCCAGCGACGTTATGCGTTCAATTCTGAATCGGAAATCTCAATGTTAAGTAATATGTTGTATCGTGCTTTTTAAGTCTTCGCGAGGTTCTTAAAGTTTATACCTACTTAGGTCCATAATTAAGTGTTAGTTTCAATATCTGTTGGCAGAGATATTTGCAATTCAAAATAATGAAGCAATTTTAATACTATTGTTTTTCAAGCATTTTCTATTTTGACTTTAGAGTTGGTTTTTAACATTTGTTTATTAACTTACTTTTGTGAAAAACAGATTTGGCAATGTTGCAAAACAAATTTTATATTCTAATGCGAATTTAATCAAAGCATTATTGTCAAATTTTGACGTTTATGTATTCAATTCGACTCCGTGTTATATTTTTGTATAACCTTTACTTTTTTCGCGTTTATCTGTGTAGAATTTAAAACGTAAAATTTACCCGTCTGATACTAGTAATATCAAGTAAAATGTTATCGAATATTGAAATTCAAACAATATTACGGAACTTATTATTACAGTGTTGCCAAATATATGTTTCTGATAAGTTTTTCCTAAAAACTAATAACGTATAAGACATATTTTATCGTCACATTAGGATTTTTGATTCAGAATAGAACGAAGAATGTCGCTGCGTGAATTTTTTTCGCTGTGTATATCAAATAATAAGAGTATGATATATTTAAGATAAAAACAAGGCAATATAAAAATGTGTTATAGTATAATTAAACTGTAAATAAAAAGACATTGCCGAAACCCGGGATTGAACCGGGGACCTTTAGATCTTCAGTCTAACGCTCTCCCAACTGAGCTATTTCGGCCTTGAAAATATAAGTGAGTATAAATTAGTACAATGATAGCAAACCCTCATACATTTGATGAAATAAGAGTCGGACTACAAAAACAAAAATATTGGCCCATGGGGGGATCGAACCCACGACCTTCGCGTTATTAGCACGACGCTCTAACCAACTGAGCTAATGGGCCTCTATAGACTTTAGTTTTTTTTTGTTGTCGAATACAAGCAGTTTGGAATCTTAATTTAATTCTACTTGAAAATATTTTTTTACTATTAAGCAATTGCCGTTCTGCACATTCAATTGCTTTCCAACTAAGTAGTTTCAGTTTTTCAAAAGATTGTTAAATTATGCAATATTGTGATACTTTTTCTCTCGATTACGAAAATTATAAAGATAGAAAGCAAACAAAATTATGATATAATTCTTTTTAAAATTTTTGTTGTAAATTATACCTATAAAGGTAAAATAGCATGGAACTGAAGATAATATTATATAAATTTTAGATTTACTAATAATGTAATGATTCAGAATCCTTATTAATAAAGATCTTCTAACTGATGTATTTCGGGCTTAAAATTTGCACATCTATAAAATTGATACTTGATAATGAAAAGTCAACAAAAGTTAAAAAAAAATAGCTGGCCCATGGGGGGATCGAACCCACGACCTTCGCGTTATTAGCACGACGCTCTAACCAACTGAGCTAATGGGCCGCTGTAGAATTTCTTTCTCAAATACACAGAGACGCCTTGAGGAAGCCAACTTTATTTTATTAAAATTTGAATCGACAATTTTAGTTTTTCAAAAAGAAATCGATAGGTCGAAAGTTCGCACAATAAAATAGAGTTCCGACGGTGCTTCTCTAACAAAGAGCTGTCACACACAAAGCCCTAAAAGCCCTGGAGCGTTTAGTTTACTATCCAAACTTAATAATGGCAGTCAAAGCGCGAAGCAGCGCTGATTGCGGCGCCTTCACACCCGGATGCGCGGCATCAGAAGCCGGGACTTGCTCCAGGCTACTAACAGCGGCTTCAAAGGATTCGTTATCCTGACACCATTTCACGGGCCACGGATTCTCGTCGCAGATGGTGTTGAAACCCCCAAGCATTTCGTCTCGTATTAAAATATTTATAGTGTTTCGTTTATTTTCCCATTTACGAATCTAAAAGGACAATGGCCTCCCACCTCCGCTTCTGAGAGGAAACAAAATTTACCCTAATTTTAAGCGAACGAAAAATCGACGCCGACAAAAAAGAAAACGGAAAACATCGAAGTGAATTTGATAATCCCGGACGACAAATCGGCTAATAGAAATTTCCTCGAGAGCTAAAATAAAATCTCATAAATTCGTGGACTAAGAGCGCTGGTTCCTGGGGAAAAACGGATTCCAGCGAGTGCGGCAGGAAATTCGAGAGCTGGCACGGGAAAGAGTGAGGCGTGGGTGGTTTCCTGCTGCCGGGGTTAATACAAACTCCTGCAGGGATGCTTCCGTCACTCTTACAGCTCATATCCCTTCTGTCTTCTTACGTTTAGATTTAAAATATTGCAATTATTTCGATGCTAACCAAGCGGAGCCCGGGTATTTCTTTTGCGAGCTTCGAAAAGAAAAAAGAAATCGGTGGAAAACTCACCCTGTGTTGGAGCTGTAGTGTGAGCGCTCCATGATCCTTTGTACGATGTGTCTGCAAGAAAAAATGGTGTTAATTTATTTATTTTTCTTGTTTGAAAAAAGTGTTTGTTTTAATTAAATGAATTCTTGCACGAAGGTTGCGTAATTTAGATTAGAAAACTTTTAATTTTAAAATTATTTATAGCGGGCTTGAAAGATTTGATAAGAATTATTAATTGTTTTATGTAAATATTTAAAAGGTCGCACTTTAGATAATTATAAAACACTCGCTTGATTGTTTTTTGCTGTATAATCAATATGTATAAGATGTTTTGAAATTTATTTAATAGTAAAATTCCACAAATTATTTTTTTAAATATTTGCATCGATTTTGATTATTTTTAAGATTTAAAAATTAGGTTATGTGTTTATTTATAGAGTTATGACTATCTCTATTTGTTTTAGGTATTTTGGCATGCATCCATCTTTGTTTGTTTACCATGGTTACAGACTACTAAAATAATACTCTTAACTCTATTATTTTTATGAACGACTCAATAGTTGCCAAGACAACCTAAAATCAAAACCAATGCAAAACTCATTAAAAAAAAATAGAATATAATTCGAAAAATAAAATTACCAGCAAAAAGCATGGAGAAATTACTGAAAGTCGAGCTTCTGCTTAAATAATCAGCTGTTGGTTTTATATCCAACATGACGAATAATCTTCTGGACACAACTCGCGCAAATTTACACACCACTTACATACTTTTCAACGTTACAAGTTTTTAAAGAAATTTATTAAAAATAATGTTTTTTAAACGCAAAAAACACCTTATCGTAGTAGCGATCGTTCTAATGAGCGACAAATTATGTACGGCGCACTAATTTATTAATTGCAAAAAAATATTTAAAGTGTGCCAGTGTGACAGCAAGAAAATAGGAGAGAATACAAGCAATCTGTCAACTTGTCTGAATATGAAGCACATTTATGATCAACTGGAAAGTTTTTCAGGAATTTTCACGGCGGGTTTATTCCAAGGGTGGAGCTAGGGGTGGAAAGGAAGCCAATCAGAATTGAAATTACAAATAACCCTCTGCGTCACAAACAAATCCCTCCTTTGCCCTTTGTAAGGGTAGGGGTGTTCCAGATATTTTCCGAATCTATTTTCCACGGCGAAATTCTTACGTCGATTTGTTCACGAGCTACAATCATTTTATTTATTTATTTGCTTTTTTACTTAACATCGAAATATAAGTTTTGAACATGATTGTGCAAATTATAGTGATCTTGATTTTTTATAATTTGATTGTAAGATATGTTTTGGTGGGAATGTGTACGTAGTATTTTATTTGGAGGTAAATAAAAGTGCTAACTAAATCAGATATTAATTTACCATAACCCAAGAAAAAATTAAGTCGGCATTTTTTGGAATTTGCAAAATGTATGTAGAAGGACCGGGAAGCAATTGTACAGTAAAACTAGTATAATTTGAACGCTAACGATTTGACATAGAAAGATGTTTGACATATCGAATATATGTTTACAACTATTATAAGTCTGGTTGGAGGTAAATAGACAAATATACAATAATTATTAAAGCAGTGGATCTTAACCTTTTCAGAACTACGGAATAGTTTACAATTTTACAATATTTTGGCGAAACACAGTCGTAAAATAAAACAGTCAATATATTGATTTTCAAATTTTGGTGGAACACTTTCTCTACCTTCATGCAGCACCAGTGTTTCGCGGTACACCGGTTCAAAACCACTGTAATAAATTCATGAAACACTAATAATAGATATAAATTGGTTTATTTAGATACTTAAAACAGTTCTAAATATGGTGTCTTTTTTCTTGATAAAATAACATATTAGATAAATTAAAATTTATATAATTTGTTTTTATTACAACTTATTAATTAATTTTTTTGTTATAAGATTCGTATTTCGAAGCGTAATTTAAGTTACAGTGCCGTCCTTGCTTTCACAATTTTAATTAAATACTCGTATTAAGTAAAAATTTCGAATTTTTAAAACTGCGATTGATGTGCTATAATTTCATCGGGTCAGACAACAAAACTTCTGCTTTGAATTCAAAGGATGCAACAGACCAGTGGCGCACCGAGAATAATTTTCTGGTGAAGGAAGTTATTTTTCATACTTTTCCAATTTTTTTCTTACAGAAAATACAGTAATTAACTTTTAATTAAAATTTATATGGAATAGAAGCTTCGTATCGCGCTCCGTATGGCACTGCGTTTGCTTCCTTCGCTTGGAAATGTACCAACTTTTGCTCAAATTTGCTCATCCCTTGTATTTATTGTATTTTCTACTTTAATCATCTGTCTTGCAAATCATACAATTAAAATAGCAATTAATGTAGATTTAATATACGAATAAAGTTATAAAGTTTGTTTTTTTAAAATATCATTATACTTATAAAATCATTAAATCGAAAATTTTGTTTTTATGGAGTATTTTATACACCGTTGTACAATTTTTTAGAGATTTAATTAATTATTGTGAATTGTGTTTAAAGTCAAGTATGAATATTTAAGCTTAAAGTGTTATATTTCCGGACGAAAGAGAATAAAAAGCGCCGCTCCGCTTCGCGGAAAGTAATACTAAATAAATCATTTCAAAAAGTAAATGTTGGAGTTATGGATGTGTTCAATCTATTGTAATTTACCGTATATTAAATAATAAATGAAAGCAAACTAAAGTCTACTAACTTAAAAATTCTATCTCTGAGCATTTTTTAAAAAATTATCTAAAAGAAACTTACAATTAACATAAATTTTAAAAAAAGTAAACCTTTAAATAGAGTAGGGGGAAAGTGGCATGAAACAGCCAGTTTTAAAAAAAGGGATAAATAATATAGAAGGACATAAATAAATCAAATTTTTTTTTTAATCTGTAATTGTTCATGCATTTATGTACGTAATGGCATAAAACATTTTTCAAAATTAACGATATTTTTCGACTTCTAATCATTTATAAAAAAAATAAAATTTGGCTTTTTCATAACCTATAGGTATTGAAACAGCCAACCCAATTTTTTGAAAAAGCCATGTTCTTATTACAAGATTAAAACTGCACATTAACGAAGATATTATTTAATAATAATCTTAAGCTATAATTTTAGATCTTATATAATTATAAAACGTTTTAAATAACGCAAACTCTCGATAAAATATTTACTTACATAAATCTAAGAAACTGTCAAAAAATTTGACGTTTGAGATCAATCATTGCAAAAACTTAAAAACGTTTTTAGCAAAAATAATGCAATTTCCCTTTTACGCCACAGGATTTATATGCCCAACCATTACAATTTTGCATCGGTACCACTATTGATTGCTGTTACTACAACTATTATTGCATTTTATGCAATTAAAAGGTGGCTTTTTCATTACACTGCAGTCCGGCTATTTCAAAACATATTCCCTCAAGAAACAAAATCTCGAAAATTACTATGAAATCAAAGATTCGTCTACAAAATATATACGTTATTAGAAGGCCTAATATATCTATAAAATTATAGTGTAATCATATTATTATTAGTTTTGTACGTATAGGCGTTAGAAAACAAATAAACTGAACTCAAAACCTTACTTTTTGACGACAAAATCTTCAATACGTCGTATCGGCGCCGTTTATTGACGGTGAACGGTCAAATTTTTGTGGGGGATATCTGTCTAGTATTGCTATCTTAAAATAATAATACATGAACGATTCGTATGAAAACTACCGCGTAATTGATAATGGCTTTTTCAAAACTTGGCTGTTTCATGCCACTTTCCCCCTACTATAATATGTATTATATATAATAATATAAATGCTTTTGCTAAAGTTGTTTGATAACTCATTTAAAAAATGTATTCTGTATTTCGGTACCTTTACTGTACAAACAAAACTAATTATATTTTTCAAAACTAATCTAATTCTTACCATCGTACTGCTTTACTAAAATAAAAATAATTTAATTTGTAAGGCAACAGCTTCCTGCTATAGCTTTATTGAGAAGCTTCCAAGACTTTAAAGAAACTCTTCATCGATATATTACATATTTAAATTTGTTATAAAATCCATAAAAAAAATTCACAACAATTTAGTTGTTAAGCATAAAAATATAACACTAAACTCGATAATTATGAAGAAACTATATGTACCGATTTAAATAAAAAAAGAACACATATTTGATTGAGTGAGTAAAACGAAGTGCAACGAGGAATTTTCTCCAATTCAAAATGTAATACATTTTGCTCAAGTTGCACCCGTTCACTGTTTGTCTGGTGGCAAGATTTGCAACAACGAAGATTTACATAAAATTAAATCAGGATGGATCAAACATTAATGATTAAATTATTTGGAATAAATGTTTATCTGTAAGAGCTAAACGTGCCACTTTTTGCTCAAATACAACAACCAGTCCCTAATTTAACTAGGGGTGATGATTTCCGCCTCCCCTCTACCATGCCCAATTTAAACAGAGTTAGTTTAATTGTAAATGATAACTTGACAAAATGAATGTCTCCAAAATTTATCACGTTATTAAATGTTACAAGGAAATAATTTATAACTTCAAGATTTTTAAATTTTTTTGAAATCTTTAATTGGTAGAGTGCGCTGATATTTTCTGCTGCCTTAATGTGAAAAACATAAACTAACTATAAAAAATTTAGAAACTGCGACGCCATACTTTTAAGTTGGTATTGAAAAGTCAAACCGAGTGAAAAAGTTAGTTCCTATCTAAAGGCATTGAGTAATTTCCTCCGTCAATTCAACAAAAAAGATTGGTTCTCAATTTGGAAAAATTAATATACATACCTACGTAAAACTTTTTTTAAAATTTCTTTTAATACAAAGAAATGCCTAAATGATATAATCATAGTGTTTAAATACCTATAACTAATAAAATATTTTTGTTGATTCTTTAGAAACAAATTTTTGTGCTAAATCAACTTTTTAACATTTATCACTTAGGCATTTTTTGCTGTGACCTTTTCAATTATAGGTCAACAAAAATATATGTATAACTTTTGTTTAAAAAAAGCGCTCAACTTTTAATAAAATACAGATATACTTCCAGATAAAAAAATTTAAATATTTAATAAACACACATCAAAACATATTTAACCGCTATATAATATACAATTTGATAATGTTTAGTATATTTGAAGCCTTTAGAGGCATTTAGAGCATTTAGAAAGACAATGTTGCTACCAGGCGGTGCGCACTCAATGCTTTTAAGTGGGAGCTAATTCAGTTCGCTCGATCTGACTTTTCAATACCAACTTAAAAGTATACGCCCGCAGTTTCTAAATTTTTTTAAATTTTATGTTTGCACGTTAATAGTGTAGAAGAAAATAGCAGCGCACTTTGGCAATTGAAGTCTTCAACAAAGTAAAAAAACGGCAATTTTTAAAATCTTGAAGCTATTAATTATTTCATTATAATAATAACGCAATCAATTTTTGAGAAACACATTTTGTCAAGTTGTCATTTACAGTCAGACTGTCTCTAACAAAATTGTATACGTAAAAGGCCAGAAGTCGTCGCCCCCTGGTTGCTATTGCTACTAAATTTAATGTCAAATTGACGTTTTGTGCTAAGTTTGACATTTCAAAAACGTCAAATGACCAACTTTTAATACTTGTTTACGTTGCTGAGCAACTGTCTACAATAAAAACCACTACCAACTTTGCCCCATAAAAATATTCAAACTGACTTCTATGTCTTGGGCTCAGCTTTTCGTTTCCTATATTTATTTGGAATATCAAAAAAATAAATTAACAAAAACTAAATTTTCTCACAATACAAGTTTTTGTTTCACGTTGGATCTTATATCTTTGACTGGCTATTAGAAGAAGCAAAGAGAAAAAGCGACCAAACAAAACTCTTAATTTAAATATTAAACTCAAAGGTAAGTCGATAAGAGAAACAAAAAGCTTTGAAATAATGGAAAAAAGAACGAAGACGTCTACTTAACAGCCGACGCTGAAGCGAAAACAAAGTGTTATTTGTTTCATTATCGAAACCCTCAAAACGGCTTCCATTTTGCATTGAGCGAACACAAAGGCTCGCTTCGGGCCTCTGTTAACAACAATAGGAGGGAATAATACAACACATTGCGATTATAAGTTCGCATTAGTGTTGTAATTTAGAAAAGCGTCTTGTTGTTATCTTACTCGAGTCTTAGTTAGGCGTCGCTCCGTGACGGTGGCGCTCGGCGCCGGAAGCGTCGTCATAGTAACCCGGCAGCCACATCGATTGACGCTGCTGGCGTGCTAACGCGAATTATATAATCCTCGTTGTTATAGCCCACACTCTGGAATAATGTTACTTTACACCCCCATTTCTTTTTTCCTATCCTCAAAATATAAGCCCACTAAATTAAATCGTCTTTTAACCTCGAAATCGTTCGTTGACAACGATGCCAAAACAAAGTCCAAAAATTACTACCTATCGAACTAGACTAAAATCTATCGCCTATCGCTATACAAAAAAAAATAAAACAGTTTGAAAAAAGTTATAGTTGGTGTCTATTTTTAATCACTTGATTTCATTCATAGGTACTATTTCAAGAAAATATTTCGATATTGTTTTTTTTGTTAATATCTCAATTTGGGTTATTATAAAATTGTAAATGGTAATATTTTTTATAAAAATTGTTCAATGATTTCTTCGTGTAGGTACTTACGTCGAAGTCTGCTTAGTGTTTTATAAAGACTTATGTATTGTCAAGTTTAAAAGCACTCAGGGATTTCATTCTTGGTTGAAATACGGTCTGATCATTTTTAATTTCTTAATTTCAAAAGTAGAGAGAGTGCTATAGATTAAAATAAAAAATCAAGTGTGTAAATCAAATTCAAAAGTGGTGCATTTTCGATCTCGAGAAAATGATTTAGTTTCTGATAAAAATAGTGTTCTGTCATTTTTGACTAGAAAATTGTTTTTTTTTCTTGTCAATCGTGCCTAAAATTGAGTGTGCACTTGCGAGCTCAAAATAGCACATTTTAGACATCGAGAAAATGAAACGCGCCGCTCCGCGTCGCACTTCATTTCTTTCTGTCGCGCAGAAATGTACCACTTTTTGCTCGAATTCATTGGATTCAGAAAAAGCGCTAGCATTTATTTTCTAAAGCAATTGTTCAAAGCACTCAACCAAAGATTTGGTGATTCTGGCACAATTACAGACCTGTAATTATTAATTATATTTATCTCCCGATCTGGTTTTTTGAGAAAAAAATTTTTTTTAATATTTATGATTATTAATTATTAACTTGTAAAATACACAAAAAATTTTTTGGAATTCCTTAGTTAATCTACAGTTCACAAATATTGATTAAAAGATTAATGTTTGCGGGATTTTTTAGCTCAATGTACTCTCAAGAACCCTGTAATTTTTCTAGTTGGTCACTTTATCCGTCTTTTCGTCCTAATTGTTCAAAATTGTATAAATAATTAAAAAAACAAGATTATTGCTTTAATTCAGTGGTTTTCAAACTTTTTTGTTTGGCAACACACTAAAACTATCAAATAGAAGTTACGACACCTTTATTATTATTATTATTTTGCTCTTTTACTGTTATTAAAGATATGAAAGATGTACAGTACATGGCAACGAAGCAGGTTAATAAAAAAGATAAATTATGCACAAGCAGCAATTTAGAAATGAGAGGAAGAATTCGTCAAAAACTTTTGCGGCATCCTCGTGGCGTACTTGCGGCACCCGCTTTGAGAACCACTATGCCTTTACTGTACTCACTACTCACAACTTTGCATTCAGTACCTTTCAAAATTTAAATAAAAGAAGAAAAACATTTTCGCACTTCACGTTCCCGAGTTTGCAATGTGCTACTTCGAACTCGAATGTGCACACGCGACCTTTCACCACGATCTAAAATAAGCACTAGGCTTTATAAAAATTAATAACTGTATTCTTAGCAGTACACGGAGAAAAAAATATCGTTCTAATAACCATATGTATCCTTATTATAGCTATCCGTTGGATAGTTATCTTTCACAGGGATACGCCGTATAGCTAATATAGCTATCCAGAGTATCCTTATTGCGTATCGTTATAGTAACGATCCGTATTACTGTTTTAGACATTCAAAAGATTCTTGTCATAGTGATTTAACGGATATGCACGGAGAACAAAATATCGTTATAATAACCATACGTATCCCTATTATAGCTATTCAAATCCTCAAATTAACTATCCAGTTACCTACACGACGGATACTGCACACGTTCACGAGAGCTTTTCGTTTGAACGCTTGAATCAAATAAATGAATCCTTATTATAAGTATACTATGTAGAGCTGTTTTGATCATACTATGAATTGTCAAATTGACTTATAAATATCGTTAAATTAGACATTCGAATCCTTGTCAGAACAATACGTCAATTGGGTATACGTTAGATAGTTATATTAAGGATATTTTTTTCTCCGTGTAGGTATATCACTGATGATTTTTCAACGATTTTTGGAATACTAAAATAACGTTATTAGGAAACTACTAAGCACTATAACTTTTTTCAAATTGCTAAGTCTAAATTAATTAACTCATATTTAATCAGGTGAATTTAAAATGTATGTATACTCCACGACTTTAAAACTCCAAGTTCAAAGATAACCAATTTTGGATCATAGCTTACTATTGATGAATGGTTTATTTTAGCAAATTTAAAAAAAATCGTTGCTTAAGTATCCAAAATATTTAGAAAAAGCGGATATTTTCAAATGTAAAGTCACAAAACGGCAAGTTTAAAATTAGTGAAAATTTATACAGTTTATTAATTTAGCAATAAAACGCAAAATTTGAAGATTTAAAAAAAAAGTAGTTGTGGTTTAAGAAATATTTCAAAATATAATTTTTTACGTTTGTTTTGGTTTGAAAAAAATAATTCACATAATACTTATCTTCTTCTTCTTTATTTTCACATAATACTTATAGCTGAGAATAATTTGTGTAGTTTTGTGTATTGTTTGAATAAATTACAATTAAATACAAACCATTCAACACTTAGAAATGCATGCATAAAGTATTTAAAATGCATTAACAATATTTGTATCGAGTATGCTGCCTCTGGTGAGGATAAACAGCATTACATTCTTTGTGGCAAACCCTTCTAATGTATATTTACATGTTGCTAACGTATAAATGACGTTACCAATACTTGCACGTGCGATATCTATAAATATCTGTTTATTGAATATTGTCTACGAAAAATTGAAGTTAGAAAAGTGATAGAAAATAGGAAGAGGAACTTTCAATCTGTAATTTGAAAATAACTAACGCCAGCTACTGTCAACGAAACGTAATAACTAAGGGTACACGTCTACGTCAAAAAGAGAAGATTAATATAAACAAATTCAATGAGTACGAAATATGTGTACAATCGACCAAAAAGTGGCACATTTTTCAGCGAGTGAAGCAAATTAAGCAAGATGGGAAGCGGCGCGCTTTATTTTCCCAATATCGGAAATGGGCAATTTTTTGTTGCAAGGGCACATTTGGCTTTTCACCATAAACCACAATAATCAATTTACATTTTAAAAATTTCTAATTAAAAACTAAAGAGCCGTATTTTTATCGAGAACCAAATCTCTGATTTTTATTATAGTTGACTACAAATGTCCTTGACAAGTAAATAAACTATGTGTATATCGATATAAACTTTCTAAAAAAATTAAAAAATAATAAAATAAAATTATTAAATAAAAAATTCCTGTTTTAACTTTGTCTCTGTTTTAAGGTCGAAATTGACTAGACTAAAAAACGATTATAATAGGTGTTTGCTGACAAATCTGAATGATAACTAAAAATAGAGGATCGGAAAATGCAGTTGCGTGTGGGTTATAGGGTGGAATTAAGAGGGCGAACATAATAGCTAGTTATAGGGCTGAAAAGTCAGAGGGATTACGTTACATGCAAACATTACGAAGTAAATCAAAACGCCAGATAAAAAGTTGTCAATTTCTGTGACAACAAAAAAAAGGCGAAAAAAAAATAGAGAAAAACGTTTACAGCCCTCCTAGCATTAAGCTTTCGAAATGAATATCTACGGCACACTTCGCTGAAGTGGCTGATGCTCACTTCTTTTGTTTACGACAATGGGGTTTGTTTAGGATGGCAATTGACATACGCTGACAATTTAGCAACAATTGTCCCATCGCGTTGAATGGACGTTCGAGTGGTTACCTTTGTTCAAACTGGGATTCGCTGTGGGAACGCTTAACACCTCGTTCGGTGGTTGTTTTTATTTTAGGGGTGGATCACGATAAAGTTCGTTTAATTGACTTTTACTTTTTGTTGCCGCTTTCTTTTATATATATCTTTTTTTGAGACCGACAATGGTGTTCGAGATATCGCGCTTTTTAGAGACGAAGAGTATAATTTAGCACTTCAAACCACCCACCCTTTTTGCTCGGTTTCGTGTTTTTTGAGTCGCGAATCCTGAAAATCATCGAGGATAAAAGATGATTGCTATCATTACATTAGTGGCGGTAGTTTTAACGTGAAATCGGTACGAGAATTCTTTAAAAATCCTCTTCGATATGCGAAAACCGTTCCTGCGAAAATGAGTGGCAATTTTCACATACTAAAGGCGAACGAAATGAAAAAAGAAGGCGATAATGGAAGAGAGAAGGGTGGAAATACCTCAATCAACGTCTATTCATTAGTCTCTTCTCTTAAGTACGCCTTTTTCGAATAAAACGCGAAATTACCGAACAAATTTTCTTCAATTACTGTTTGTTTTTAAAGAAATTTGCAAAAATAAAATAATCAATCGGCCTTTTGTACGGCTTAATTTTTTTCGTTTCGTCTGATTAAGTTTTACTGGAATTTAAATGCGAGTTCAACTGTTTAAAGTGAAACAAATCTGTACAAAATTAAAAGTGGACATTAACTTAAAATGTACACTGATGAGAGTTTAAAACTGCACGACCGACTTAATCGACAAAATATATTATTTATGAGTAATAAAAAAAAATTAGAAACAAATGAACTTAAATATATCACACACAACAATCGAAAAATATTTAGAAGGCGCTGGACTTGTTAAAAGCTCGATATTTGGGATCTACATGAATGAAAAGAGATTCGTTTAACACAACGAATGAGTATTTGTGATATGCATCTTAAACACAACGAAATTGACCTATTTTGAAACGAATCATCACTAGTGATAAATAATGGGTTGTCTACTATTGTTATTACATTAATCGAAAACAATTATGGTCCAAGCGTGCTGAATAAGCACAAACCACATCAAAAGTTGAGTTGCATTAAAATATGATTATGTTATTAGTTTGGTGATATTTTAAATGCGTTATGTATTTTGAGCTTTATACAAGGAACCAAACAAGCCAACAAGCCAACAACTAAAAAATTAGAGAAAGATAAAGGGCCCGAATTGACTAATCGTAAAGGCATTACATTCCACCATGACAATGACTGCAGAAGTTTAATTTGAAAGGAATACTTCACGGAGAAAAAAATATCGATATAATAACCATACGTATCCCTATTATAGCTATCCGTTGAATATTTGTCTTTCACAGGGATACGCCGTATAGCTAATTTAGCTATCCAGAGTTTCCTTATTGCGGATCGTTATAGTAACGATCCGTATTACTGTTTTAGACATTCAAAAGATTCTTGTCATAGTGATTTAACGGATATGCACGGAGAACAAAATATCGTTAAAATAACCATACGTATCCCTATTTTAGCTATTCAAATCCTCAAATTAACTATCCAGTTACCTACACGACGGATACTGCACACGTTCACGAGAGCTTTTCGTTTGAACGCTTGAATCAAATAAATGAATCCTTATTATAAGTATACTATGTAGAGCTGTTTTGATCATACTATGGATTGTCAAATTGACTTATAAATATTGTTAAATTAGACATTCGAATTCTTGTCATAACAATACGTCAATCGGGTATACTTTAGATAGTTATATTAAGGATATTTTTTTTCTGTGTTGCATTATAGTAAATAATAATCGAAAATTTAATTTCTCACATTATAAAAATAGACGAAATCCCCGAAAGAAGAATTTACAAAGAAATTTTTTTTAATTTAATACGCTGATTAGGGGGAAAGTGGCATGAAACAGCCAAGTTTTGAAAGAGCCATTATCAATTACGCGGTAGTTTTCATACGAATCGTTTATGTATTATTATTTTAAGATAGCAACACTAGCCAGATATCCCCCACAAAAATTTGACCGTTCACCGTCAATAAACGGCGCCAATACGACGTATTGAAGATTTTGTCGTCAAAAAGTAAGGTTTTGAGTTCAGTTTTTTGTTTTCTAACGCCTATACGTACAAAACTAATAATAATATGATTACACTATAATTTTATAGATATATTAGGCCTTCTAATAACGTATATATTTTGTGGACTAATCTTTGATCTCATAGTAATTTTCGAGATTTTGTTTTTTGAGAGAATATGTTTTGAATGAGCCGGACTGCAGTGTAATGAAAGAGCCACCTTTTAATTGCATAAAATGCAATAATAATTGTAGTAACAGCAATCAAGAGTGGTACCGATGCAAAGTTGTAATGGTTGGGCATATAAATCCTGTGGTGTAAAAAGGAAATTGCATTATTTTTGCTAAAAACGTTTTTAAGTTTTTGCAATGATTGATCTCAAACGTCAAATTTTTTGACAGTTTCTTTGATTTATGTAAGTCAATATTTTATCCAGAATTTGCGTTATTTAAATCGTTTTATAATTATATAAGATCTAAAATTATAGCTTAAGATTATTATTAAATAATATCTTTGTTAATGTGCAGTTTTAATCTTGTAATAAGAACATGGCTTTTTCAAAACTTGGGTTGGCTCTTTCAATACCTATAGGTTATGAAAAAGCTAAATTTTATTTTTTTTATAAATGATCAGAAGTCGAAAAATATCGTTAATTTTGAAAAATGTTTTATGACATTACGTACATAAACGCATGAACAATTACAGATTTAAAAAAAAATTGATTTATTTATGTCGTTCTTTATTATTTATCCCTTTTTTTAAAACTGGCTGTTTCATGCCACTTTCCCCCTACTAGTTTTATTTAAATTATGTAATTATATCAATAAACTGTCAGTAAATAATAAAACGCACTATACTGTTTTAGAATACAAAAACGTAAAAGTGAAAGGAATAAGAGCGAAAGTATGCACTTTCCACACACGTGCAGAAAGAAACAACAAAACTACATTTTGTTCTAACTGCCGCCTTACAGCACTCGAAAATCAACCTTTTACAGTGGGTATTACAACAAAATTGTTAATGAAGTTTGACGTGTTAATTAAATATTTAATTAATTTCATACAAATTAGGTTTTTCATTTTCTTAAAATTTGTTTTTGATTTTAGATAATATACGAGTATAAGCTATTTTAAAATCAAATTTTTTTAAAGCAAAGTTATAGTTTTTATTACATGTTATGTATGATCTATAATTGATGGTTAACAGTATTTGTAAAAAAATACATAAATTACAATAAAAAATGCAATTTTAGCAAAATCCAAAACTATTTTAAGTTAAATCTAATAATTTTTTTACAATAAGTACTTAAGTCTGATACATAAAACAGTTTATCATACCTACTAAAATTTTATTATACCTATGTTTAAATCCGCTGTGAGATAAATATGACTGTAATGTTGTAATAAAATAAACAAATCAGAAAAAATTGCAATCGTAAAACTCATATCTGAATTATTAAAAGAGCCAAGATAAATTTATCTAACTTGAGGCCCATTCGATTTTAAAAAATAGTAACGTAATATTAAATAATTAATATTAAAGTAAAGTGCTCGTTAAAAAAGAATGGACATGCGAAGTTAAAGCTCTGAAAGTTAGATGACCAATCTTACATTAAATCAAACGCCCAATTTATGACAATAATATATTGTATTACAATTTCAAAATTATAATATTTTATTTTTTATATTGTCATTATACTAACCGTTTTTTTAAGAACTGATTGTACCTTTAATAAAATAATATTGTACTTTTCCGTGTTTATATAATTTATAACCAAATAAGTTTAGAAAATAAAGAAGGTACTGTATTGGGATTCAAACATCGGTAAACCATTCCAAGATTACCGGACTAGCCGGTTGAGTTAATTGAGCAACGACCAAATCGTTTTAAATTTAAATATATAATTAAAAGCAGCATGTAAGATTGGTCCTCTAACTTTCAGAGTTTTAACTTCCCATGTTAAATTCGCATGTCCATTATCTTTTGACGAGCACTGTACATACAAGATAGGTACTTCAAAATTTGACAAAGTATAAACTTGATCCAAGCACCAGAAGCGACGGCGCACGCTAATTTGTAAAATTTTGTTATAATACAAGTGCAATTCAGTATTAATAAGTATTTTAATAATTAGCAACAAAGTTGAAATTAGTAAAAAATATGCATTAACTTGTATCTAAATCTATATTCTAAACAAACAGCTCCAGATTATTTTTTATTTAATTTTTAATAATGGCACTGCTAGATAAATTATTATAAACAAAAATATTAAATTTTTAATGTGTAGATACAAAAATGGCGACCTTACTTGAATTGCTCAAACCCTTTTTTAATTAAAAAAAACTAACGAGAGAACAAAGAAAAAAATTAACAACGTAACCGGCAAATTTTACAAAGTTTGCTAGAAAAGCAACCCCCTAAAGCCACGTGCCACAGCAGGGTGCAAGATGGCACGTGCTAGCCACTCGAAAATATTATTCACATTAATATATCACGCTTATTTCGCTTGACCGCCCTTAAATATCGCCCATAGATCGAATTTATAAACAGATACCTTTTCATAAATAATTTCGACGTGAGAACTAAAGCGCTAAAAAAATAATTAAGGGTAGCGCCGACGATAAGGGTTTGCTAATCGGTCGATCTTTCGGAAGGGCTATTGGAAATTCGGAAAGTTGTCCCAATAGAGAAGAAATTGACCCCGATTTTAAAAAGAAAAATGGTTAAAGTACGCAACAAATAAAATAAATTCAAAGTGAAGTGGTCGGAGCGGTGTAGTCGGAAGAGCGGGCTGCCGGCGGATACCGCTGTCTCCGGGACACTTCCTCCCCGGAGCGGCCAATTTCACTCGGAGCGAGCGCTTTCCGTACTCCCGGACTCTGGAATTCGCTCGTGCCGCCCGACTTCTGTTTTCCTTACAAATTAAAATAATTTCGAACGAAAACAGAAAAAAAGTGCGCGCCTAACGCGAAATTTAATAAAACGAAATTGGAAATATTTAATTTTCGATCGCGCTTTTTTCGAAACGATAAACGAATTTCCAAGACGTAATAGGAATACACCTCGAGCCCGACTTATTTCCTGAACCAGAGTCAAGTTTCGAGGCGTAACGAAGAGTCTTTGAGAGAGAGTACATTAGATAATCCAGGAGGTGGTGGAGCGTTCGAGAGGATGGGGTGTTATCCGGGTTTAATTTAAAATTAATATAGCGCAGGCGGCGAGTGCCGGAAATGAGCTTTAGGGCCCCGTAACGGGGCGCGAGAGGCGCTTTTTGGGGGTGGAGAAACGCTTTGACTTGTACAACTTAGTCGTCTTCGTCTTCGTCGCTTTCCTCGAGACAACTTTAGTTGCCTTAATTAGGAAATGGATGTCCTTCTTTATTTCTCATTTTCTTCTTGCAAATTTTCTAGATGACGCACCATTTTTCCGGAAAAAACCTCAATTTTCTCTCCTATTTTCATTAATTAAGTATATTAATCTTGGATGCTTCATGTAAATTAAATCACCTTATTAATTGCTAAATTACGTATTTTGTAATTTTATACGGTCTTTCTGTTCTTTTCTAACTTATGGATTTTTCTATTTCTGCATCTCTTTTTAAGTTTGCGTTACCATAGTTACAAACTTACACACATGAATGTGTATTTCGGGATCCACCATTAATCAATTTATAACCTCTTTTATGATTAATTTAAACCTTAGAAATGTCAAGATTTGCAAGGATAATAAATTTCATAAGCGCCTAAGTAAGAGCTGCCCTCTTCAGGGCGTCGCTACGAGTTAAACGTACAAAGAGCAGTTTTCGGTAGTGCATCGATTGGCGTCGCGACGTTAACGTCCTCTCTATTGTGGAAGCGATTCAATTTATTGATTAATTTTCAATTGTGATATACAGGGTGTTTAGACACAAAGTAACCCCATTCGGTTGTAACAGAAAAACGAAAGCATTGTGTTTTATTTTAAATTTTCAAGTAGATTTGGCGTCATTGTTGAAAACTAATGATCCTTCATCGGATTAATTGAAAGGCACCAACGACCCACTTCGTTGATGGAAATGGAAACAAACAAAAGTATCTCGACACGTGCCGAAAGAACAAAAATACAAAGCACCTTCAAAAAAGAACAAAACTAGCAAAATAGGGCTCAACAATCTTGCATAGCAATAGATTTCTCTAACTATGACTAATACCCAGTATTTCCGGAACGAAATGGTAGAGCCACACGTCCCTACCGTTTCCGGAGCTCCCGGATTCCCGGACCCCTTGCTTGCCTGCTTTTGCTTATATTTCTACTTGTATTTCTTTAACTTTCGCCCCTCGTAGTTTGTGTACGTATGTGTAAGTTGCATTTCCATCTTAGTCAAATTTACATGTAGAAAAGCCTCACTTTAAATACTTTGTATTACTATAGTAACAAGTAGTTTTATGAAATCAAGTTCGAGAATCTTCTAATTGTAAGGAGACTTTGTATTATAGAATAATATGGACAAGTAAAAACAAAAATTAGTTTAAAATTAATAAAATAAATAGAAATAGTTATGATTACACAAAAAATGACGAGTTATGTTGTTAAGTCAAGGGTAAATATGCATAACCCATGTACAATTTGAATAACATGACGTCATACTTAACACATAATTAAATTTAACTACTACTCACTATCAATACAGCAAAGAGTTTTAATTTGGTTGTTTATATTAAGTCGTCACATACCGGGTGAATATATAAGGCGTCCCAAAAGTAATTGACAAACGGGAAAGGTACACGGAGAAAAAAATATCGTTATAATAACCATACGTATCCTTATTATAGCTATCCGTTGGATAGTTATCTTTCACAGGGATACGCCGTATAGCTAATTTAGCTATCCAGAGTTTCCTTATTGCAGATCGTTATAGTAACGATCCGTATTACTGTTTTAGACATTCAAAAGATTCTTGTCATAGTAATTTAACGGATATGCACAGAGAACAAAATATCGTTATAATAACCATACGTATCCCTATTATAGCTATTCAAATCCTCAAATTAACTATCCAGTTACCTACACGACGGATACTGCACACGTTCACGAGAGCTTTTCGTTTGAACGCTTGCATCAAATAAATGAATCCTTATTATAAGTATACTATGGAGAGCTGTTTTGATCATACTATGAATTGTCAAATTGATTTATAAATATCGTTAAATTAGACATTCAAATCCTTGTCAGAACAATACGTCAATTGGGTATACGTTAGATAGTTATATTAAGGATATTTTTTTCTCCGTGTAGGATAGGAAAAAGGCAAAAGACTTTTTTACTCAGAATTTCATTGCCTATCCTCTTTTCTCGCTTGTCCATTTATTTTGGGACACTCAATATATAATTTAATAAATTATAGAAGTTGATAAAAAATTCAACACAAGAAATATTAAATTATTTTCTAGTTACGCGTTACGTGGTAAGTCATCTTTTAAAAGTAGCACAAAAAAGTTTTGAAGATATTAACGCATAAGTCATTAGGAAACGTTGAGCAACGTGGCAATTTTTAAATTTCAGACTTACATCTACCGCTTACTTCAGACTCATGTTGATTATTACGTAGTACCAATCTTTTATGAATTGCATATTACATACTAGACTTTACAAAGCATTTTCAAATAAAAATCTGCCAAACTAAAAATAATAAACCACAAAAAAAGCACACACTACAATAATTACATATTTCTGCCAACTTTAGAAAACAAAATGCTCTTTAATATAATAGTAAAACTGAAAGGTCGCCGAAATTTAAGTAAATTGTTCACATTGTACCGACTACCATAACAACCAGTGGCGTAACTACACCATTGAGGCCCGTGGAAAATTCATCGGATGGGGTCCACCTCAAACGTTGTAGATTCTTTTTAATAAATCACCACGTAAGATACATACAAACGCTATTGTAATTATTGCGTACATTTGCCAACTATTTTCTCGAAATTTTTAAATTAAAGAGCATCAATATGCTCTTTAATTCAAAAGTTTCAATCCAATGACTGAAATAACAATTTTATTTTTAGTAAACATTTTAATTATTAAAATTGTTTTTTTTGGGTTTTCTGTTTAGTAAAAGTGTTAATGAAATCAACAAAGTTAAATGTTCAATGGAAGGAATAGCTAAATTACGTAATTTTTCTTGTCCCATAGAATTTCTTGAATATTTATTTAAAATTTTAATTGTGAAAATGATAGCTCGGTACTAGCCGTAGTCACAAGAATGGTTACAAATACATACAAATTGTGATACATTTTTTTGTTTAATTTGTGTATGTATTTTATTAAGTAGGGTAACCCGGTCAATAGATGGACGCCTCCCAAAGAATAGACAAAAGTTCTTTAAAAAAAATATTAAATTTTAAAATAAATTTTCTGTTTTACAAATACAGTAAAACGTCCCATAGACGGACACCAATGGTCATGAAATTTTGTCCGTATAAGAAAGGTGTCCGTCTAAAAGAAAAAGAACTAAAATGCATATAAAGCATAGGCACTTCTCTCCGTCATCAAAAAAATGTATGCTGAATGGAGGTGTCCTTCTAAGAGAGGTGTCCGTAAATGGAGGTTTTACTGTATACATATTTATGACTATATAAAATTATTTTTTTCGAATATATACCTACTTACTTATTATTAGCATAATAAAAATATTTTTATTTGACATGACAATGTCCGGTAGAGAGGTTACTTACATTATATAATTTTGTTTATATTTAAATAACAATGCAATAAATCGAACTATTCATTAATAAAATCAAAAAAATATAAAAAAATTTGCTGACCATTTATTGTTGAGAAATTTTTAATCTCAATCCAATAGATATAAGAGTAATGCATTTTTCAAGAAATTATTTTTTATATATTCTGAAAATTATTATTCCATCTATTTGTTCATTGGTTATTTTTATTAAGATTACGCTATAGCTTTATATAAATAACAAAACAAAAATATTATTTTTGAGAAGCGTCCAACTATTGGGGGTGGCGATCCATCTACTGGTAATATGAGCTTTTTTTCTTAAAATTTTATTTTTTTATAAACTACTACTTTATACAAGATTTTCATAATTTTTTTTAAATTTATTGGACATTTTTACATACGTGTAGGTATAACTCATTTTATTATAACTTATTAATATTTTGCTATATTATTTCATTAAAGAAACATAAGAATTTGCTTAACCGTCCGTCTATTGGTTGGGCTACAGTCACTTAAATTAATTGAATATAAAACTAATAAAATTTACTAAATTTTTTAGTAATAAATGTTAGAATCCCCCTGCTCATGGCTCTTTCGGGCCGGGTGACCACTTTCGCCGAGGGCCTCTGGCATTTTGCCCGTCATAGCACCCTATCGTTACGCCACCGATAACAACTAATTGAGATGATCAATAAAAAAGTTAAGAACAATGCAAATCAAAATCTGACATCAGATCACTTTTAAGTATAACGTCACACTGTTCCTAACGTAAACGACCCACATCAGAAAAATATAAGAAAACTCACCACATTTTGTTCGACTTAATGTCTCCGAAATGCTGCTGTATCCTTTTGGAGATAAATGTGGATGAGCGGATTTATCTGTACCTAAAAAAATAAAAGATAGCATGACAGGGGTCGTTTCATCTTTGATTAAGTCGTTAAAATGAGACACACTGTATATGTGACATTTACCCCACGCGGCAGTTACATAAACTCGTTATCAGATTATTCAACCCCAACAACAAACTTAGAAACTACTAAATGGGTGGCTTGTAGTCTATTAATCAAGCAAGCGAAGGGGATTTAGATGCATAAACGTACCCCGAAATTTCAGAGATCATAAATACGAGCGACTATGATGATTGTTATTAAAGATATAACACCCTTTAACTGTTAAACTTCTTGGGAGGGAATAATTCAAACTGAAAAATTTCCAAGTTGATAAGAAGAATAGAAAGCAGAAAAATTGGAAGATTGTGTCTTGAACGTCGCCGAAAGTAAAGAGACAACCGACTTCCGACGAAAGAAAGGGCGATAATGGCAATTACCAGTGACAAACATTTAATTTGCGTTTTTAACTTTTAGCCCTTTTCAGTTGAAAATAAATAAAGAGGGGTTGCCCGTTGTCTGTCGTTGTGAATGAGCGTAGCAATTTTGGCAAGTCATTCCTTCTCCGCCGCCAAGGAGGTGGTGTGATGTGATAAGCGCGAGGGGTGTGATAATAAAAGGCACTAAAAGGACGCGCGTCGTCCCCTCAAAAAGGAATCCCCGTCGCGTCCTAAGTGAGAGGATGAGACGCCCAGCGAAATTTATTCTTCGCGTCATCCTCGAAAAACGTTCGGGACGCTTTTTTCGACGTCCAAATTATTAATCATTAAGCGTCGGGGTTGTTTTTGAAAAGATTACGATAACTAATAAATGTTGACAGGGGTCTCTGGAGTACTAAGAGCATATGTTTCAATCCATTTAACGATTTAGGGCACGAACCAAACACGCACCACATTATAAAGTGCACCGTCGAGGGTGGTTTCGATTCCCACGGGTGACTTGATAGTGATGCGTGACAACAACCACTAACCAAACAAAGCACCCCCGTACAATACAATTAACGGCGATTGTTAACTAAAGTGAGCAGCGGCGAAATGTCGACAAGCAATTTTTCCGAACGTCTCTTCCTTACCTACGCAGCCGCCCCCAGTAAATGAAATACGGAAAAAAATTAGAGAATTTGCATCCTGGACAAGTGTATTGAAAAAAACCCTGACGATAATTAAATGTAATAACAGTTAAAATTTATGTTTAACTGAAAAAAGGTGCTGTCTAGAATCTTATTAAGTACTTTTAGTACTCACGTGGATCTTACAGGTTGTATTAATTTTTTAAATTAGAATTTAGTCAGAACATGTCCTAACATGTTCTAGTTGAATACTTTTAAACGTTTCTGATGTTATATTGAATATTGTAAATAATTTTGATTTTTCTTCCAGGCTCTTTAAAGGATCTATTATGCTTTATTAAACTCTTTGTAGAACTTAAGTAGTATTTTAAAAAAAAACATTCTATGTTAGTTGTACAGAAATTGCTTCCAAATAAGGATGTCTTTCCGTATTTTATTTATTTATTTAGCGTTTTGTGCAAATAAAAATAAATTGATTTACATTTTATCCTTATTAAAAAATTGTGACAAAATGCTCCAAGAAAATCAAAAAAATTAGATTGCTGATTTGTGTGTAAATAATAATAAAAGCCATGTAAAATTATCGGTTTTTCGAAAAAGGTCAATAAAATTTCGAAAATACGTTGGATAGATAATCGTACAGAAAAAAAATCTGTACATAATGTCAAAATAATTTTAATAAACGGTAAGTAATAGAAGTTTCATGATTATCTTTAGTATTCAGTTTGATAAAACAAATAAAACATAGATTATTAAAATGATTATAGATGTAATTTAAATATTTTTTTAATTGCTATTTGAAATAAGTCGATTGCAAAAAGAATTTAAAAAATACAAAACTAATTAAAAGAACCGGTATGTGTACTTACATATGTACGCGCCTTAGAAGTTATACTTCTTTGGTGTAACTAAAATAAATATAACCACGTGTAAAAATCAATATAGATAAATTTAATAAATACGAAGATGTGCGCATTCGAGCGAAAAGTGGCACATTTCAGAGCGAGGGAAACAAATGAAGCGCGACGCGGAGCGGCGCGCTTCATTTTACCGAGATTGGAATGTGCCACTTTTAGCTCAAATGAGCATACTCGGTTTTAAACGTGATCACAGTAATTTAATTATTTTTCTCAGGCGGCTAACTTCAACAGTCGAGTTTTCGTATGCGGTGAGCGCGCAACTCTGTTGCCTGCTAAGATTTTACTTTCAAGTGTCAAAAGAAGTATAACTTTAAAATGTTAATTTAATATTGAAAGTGTGTTCAGATTTACTAAATATTAAATTTAATTAAATCAATAATTTTTTTAAATTTTTCTTTTCCTTCTTCCATGCAATACAAAAATTTAATTTTTGGCTATATAAAATTAAGTACTGAATAAAACCTAAATATATTCTAAAATAGAGCTTACTTAAGCTCTATTATGGACTCTAACATTTCTAACAAGAGCTTAAAGAAGTGCTGAAAGTGATAAAAAGCAACGCTTACTGGCTCCTAAATATAACTTCTATGTTATTTAGAATCCATATAAGTACTTTTATGATTTAGGGCAAGTAAATCTAAGCAGAATCTGAATAGGATTTAAGTTTCAATTTGAAAAATTTGAAATAAAATATTTTAAGGGTGTGGATAATCAAATATAGTAGAACATACTTCAAATGTAAAGTGAAAATTGATGACACAATCTTTTTGTTAAAGGTAAAAAGTTGTAATTCTTTAATAAAACCATCTTGCTTATCGCGATTAAAAAAAAATATTTTGTGAATTGTAATTTTTATTTTTTGAAATTTTATTACGTCCATGAAAAGCAGAGATAAGCAAAAGCAAGGCCAACAACCAGTTGTAGTCTTGATCTTGATATTGTACATTTGATCTTGGCTTTTTACCAATAGAGTCTGTTTTGGTCTTGCTATTGGTCTGGTGTGTTAAGTCTAATAAGTAGAAAGAAACTAAAGTAGATAGAGCTCCAATCTGTATAACAATTGTTTTGTTTATGGTCAAGTTTCAATTGAATATTTTAAAATTCAATTTAATATACAGTATTCGAAAGAGCGTTAAAAATGTTTTTAAAAGGTGGTAATGTAGATTTTAAAAGACTGAATAATGCAATTTATCAACCATCGGGCGTCCTCTATGAAAAAATAACTTCAAATTTTGTGAGCGGTTTCTATAGAAACAATTAAATGCCGTAGTAACAGAACATAAAAATGAATTATTTTAATTGTATTTGGTTGCTCCATAGAAACCGCTCATGCAATTTGGAATTGTTCTTCCGATGGGTAGAAGATTCAAAGCGTTTTGTAAATTACATTTTTCAACTTTTTAAAACGTATATTATAAACTTTTGAAAATAGCGTAAGTACCATTTTTTATGCCTTTTAGAATGTTGCATATTACCTACATGTAATTCAATTGAGATATTTTGCCTAATCGGTATGCAAGTCGAGTGTTGGTTTTGATTTTGCTATTGCAAATACAAGCATTGCTTTTGATCTCGATTTTGCAAAAAGAGCAAAATTGTAAGACCAAGTCCGATTCTGCTCATTATTATGGCCAATTTTGTGAGTTCATTTTAAAAATCATGGAGAATAACGGAATTTAATCAGATTTCTGATATCGGAAGATTGTGAAACGTTGGTCCATATATTTGTGTGTTTTTCTAATCCCAAAAATGTATTCAAACATAACTTTTAACTGTAATTAAAAACCGTTTTATAAATCAATAATACCGTTAATTTTGCCTGGATTAAGCAACTTTTTTAGATTTTTGAATTATAAATTATTTTCACAAAAATGAAACACAACTACTATCGAGCCACGAAAACGTAAATGGTCAAATGTCAAATATCAATTGATTTTAATCATTTAAATTCAGTACAACGTCGCAAATGCTGCCATACTGAAAACAGTCAAATTTCCTAGTTTAACGAGAGTTAACGTGATTTAAACTAGGAATTTAAGATTATTATATGGCGTGATTCTATATTTGGGTAATTCTCATTTTTTATTAGAAAAATATGTCAAAAAATGAAAACGTCTTTCTAATAAAAGTGATGATGGATCTTAATAGTTTTGGTCTTTTTCTTCAAGGGAAAAATATTTACTGAGCTTGCAATCCTCAATTTAGACAATTATAGGGGTTTGAAAAAATGTCTTCCATGCTAGTGACCTCATATCCGTGGATGTGACATTCCTTACATTAATGGAATCCATGGAGATGACTGCTACAAAGAGGTGACACTTTTTGGAAATAAATTTTACCATCAACTTTATTTACCTCAATTAACTTAACATTCAAAATAATAAAAAAAGTCACTTCCATGGATAAATTTTTGGGTTACAGAAATATTTAGTAAAAGAAAACTGAATGAAGAGACTTTCTAGAAATAACTTATGTTAGATTTATCAAAAAATTTTAGTTACCTAGGTATATAAAAGACTATTAATAAAAAAATATTAATATTGAAATTTTGTCGGAAAACAACTTCTGTATCGCGTATGCCAAAAAAATTGAGTTTTCGAGGTACGACTGTAAATTATACAAGTTAAAAATTTTCTGCATATCTTAAGTTCTTTTCTAAGAATTAATTTTATTAAATTATTAATAAAATTGGATACCAAATGTTACTTAGCTTGTGGACTCGCAATGACCTCGATGGACCTGTCACTCACATCTCCGTTTACCCTAAGACGGGCCCGATATAAACGCTTTCCAGTAGCATTTTCAATACCAAAAAGAATAAATAAACAGAGTATCAAATCGATATATGTTATGCGATCCGGCGATGAACGGGCGTTGCTTAAATTGATAGTGACGGGTTTCCGGAGGCTAATTGACGTGTGCACGGTGATTGATGCCCAGCTTCCGGTCGCCATTCTGGATACGAGAGCTTAATTGCGTTGCCCCATATCGAAAATCTACTCCGATTTTCCCCCGAAAAAAAAAGTAGGAGAGAAGAAGCGTAGATGGATTAATTTTTACCACTGCAAAGCGTACGTGAGTGGAAAATTGATTATGATCGGCTGTCTCTGATATAAATATCGAGTATCGCAAAGATTTGGGGGGTCGAAGTGATACTAAGGGGTTACTGGATTGTGACCGCCACGCCCTGATGGTTAGCGGGTGCTATTAATTGAAATATCGGGAATGGTTTTGCACTGATGCGTGGGAACTTTGCTTTCTTTCGAGCGGCGACCCTGATTTATTGTTTACGGTTTTAGCGAAGCTTATCCCCTAAAATCGGGCGACGTTTAAAACTCCACCAGCAATAATATAAATAAGCCGGAGGGGCAGCTCTCCCGCGCCAAAAGTTAAAAAATTCTTCAGGTGTTGCGAAGAAGCTACGATCGTTATTTCCGGTTTTCCGTAGTTCTTTTCGAGTTTCCGCGCCCGCCATCTTGGCCTCGACGAAAATAAATCATTAATTTAAAAAGAGGGAACGCTTTTGTTATTTTCCTTTTATATTTTTTCGAGCAAGAACTTTGAAATGTCTCCGTTCCTTTGTTGGGATCTCTTTGGGCGAATTGCTTTGTTTCTGGCGCTCTTTGTTTTTCGTCCCCTGCGAAAAGCACCTGCCCGCTTTTGCATGTTTAAGGCCGCTTCGGGAATGTCGTTAACGATTTAAAAGTAATCTCTAATCAGAGATCTATAAGCAATGGCGTCTGGAACACTCCATATTAGCACCGAGATGAGTGCTTTGCTCTGCGCTAGCGTAAGAGATAAAATGCGGCCAATGAGGTACTGACAGGGGTTGCTATGGATACACAGCTTCATCTTTGACTACCATCTTAAATTTTAGAGCTTCGGAGATCACAACTGTTAAGCTACCCCGAAAATTCGCTTCTAACATTCACCTTCGTCCACTGCTCCTGAACTTGCCGAAAAACAAGTGAACATGTTTTTCTTTTATAAAAGTCCCATATTTTGTACGGTTCGTTGGATTAAAAAAGGAATATGTTTCTAAATATAGGGTGATTATAAAATACAGTACACGTACACCTATGCCTTGATTTACGCGGTATATTTTATATGCGGTCTTAATTTGTGTTAACTCAATATCCGGGGTCAGATGCGTTTTACCAAAAGATGAGTAGTTGCAAACTTGATCTAAAAAAATAAATATTTATAGTTTTTTTTAAAGTGGTAATTTAGAAAAAAATAATTACAAGTCGAACTTTTCGAATCAGTTTTTCAAATGGTATGCCTATGGTTTTTTAAGCCTATCCAAAGCCAAAAGACTGGCGACATCGAATCTGTATAGTTTTAAAGATCCATTCCCAAATAATGGCGCTACATTTTTTTAATGTAATCTAAAAATTCAACTCTTAATTACTCAAAACTTAACATTGCGCCCTATGCCGATTTTGCACGTATCTTAAGAAAAATTTCGTAGAATTTTGAATGCGCGTCGCTTTTAATGATCGGGTCGAAAAGGAGGGCGCTACTATCGTTTTCGCGAGTTGAAGTGTATTTTTTTTTCTTTATGTAGTTTTTATAAAAATTTTGGCGGTTGAAAGCGGAGCAGGGAAGAATGGCTCCGGGCATGTCGGTTTGGGATCCATAGAAACGTCCCACAAAAATTTAAAGCAAATCCATTACCTAAAAATTTTTTTCTTAAAAAAGGCAAAGGGGTTCATCTATCGTTTTCCAAACTGGGAAGGACAGAGTAGTCTAAGCGGAAAGTATTGCTAAAATTTTATAAATAAAATTTTATGTTTGTATTATTTTATACAATATGGGGGGGGGGGGCAGGTATCATAAGATTAAAAATTTTTAAGGTAGGCGCGATTACATAGTTCTGTAACTGGAACCCTCTGCCTTAAAGAATAGAAGTGAAGCACGAGACATAAAAACATAAAGATAATTATTACCACAGGACTTTTTTGATAGATGGCTCGATGACATGTAAAATATATTATTTTAAAAATTTAAAAAAAATGTGCAACCTCTATAAATTAATATATTGATTTGAAATTTTCAGAATAGGTATTTATAACACAAAGAAAAAAAAATCAATTTTTATCATTTCGGAAATTTTAAAAAATCTTGAGAGATCTCTTAAAATTTTTTAATCGCCCTAATTTTTGGTAAACAATTTAAAAATATGTTAAATTAACAAATTTTTAAGGGAGACCAAAATTAAAAAAAATTGTTTTTTTTTGAGACACCCTAATGTCGATTTTTATTTTATTATAACGGAATAACTTTCTACAAAAAATTTTAAACGCGTTAGAAACTCGAACAAAGAAAGCAAACACTATAAGAATCGTTCCTTTATAAAACCCAAAAATCAACTTACGGAAAATATCAAAATACGTAGACTAACATTTTGGAAAAATTACACAGCTTATTAAAAGCGACGATGTGAATAACGTTTCATAACCCGACCACGGACACACAAATACTAAAATTTCTGCACCAAAAACTTAGAAAGGTACACACACAAACAAACTTATATCTTTTATCTCAAAGCAATATTTATTTACAAGCGCTATCAGGAGTGCTTCGGGATATAGCAAAGTTAGTCATTTTTATCTGGAATTTATTTCTTAATCTTCTGCATATTAGGTGACTAAATGTCACATGTCATACTAGGTGGGGTTTGCCATACCCCGAAAATAAAATCCACAAAATTGTACTTTATGACAGTTAAATGATAAGAAATAAATTTTAATAACTAATAATGAATAGGTTTAAGTCAAACAAATATTTATTTATGCATTAGAATAGGCTTTTATTAATAAAAATACAAAAAAATACCTTTTTTTTTTAATTTCTAAACTATTGAGTTTTTCTTGAGTATTAAATTCCAAAGCCACGTGTCAATTACGATACTGAATATTAAGAAATCCTAACAAGAATTTCATTCTTGACTTCTTATTGCAATACAAATTAATTTCACAGCAATTTCTTAATGATTTGCAATTTAGACCAAGAAATTACACGAAAAATTAATTAAATAATTTTAATCGTTCCCTCTCACTTGCATTGACAAAATTATCGTATCTTCTCGCTCCCTTCCACTCATTGCTATGGTAAATACGTTTTTCGAATATAAAATCGACATTTACTCAATTAAATTAAAATTTTTGATTTGAAGGAGCGCACGGTAAATTATATTAATGTAATAAATACGAGGATGTGCGCATTCGAGCGAAAAGTGGCACATTTCCGAGCGAGGGAGGCAAATGAAGCGCGACGCGGAGCGGCGCGCTTCATTTTCCCGAGATCGGAATGTGCCACTTTGAGCTCGAATGTGCACACTCGGTTTTAAGCTCGATTACCAAACATCCCGTTTAAAAAAAAATTGGTCACGTTAGTGAGCCCACCTCGTACACGGAAGGTTAAATCAATAAACGCTTTAAAAAGTTGGAATACCAAAAGGCTAACTACAAAGGTTTTGAATAAATATCTACATATTAGAAACAGAAATATGTATTAGAACATCCAAATAATTCACTGCTGAAAAAAATTAAAGAAACAAAAAAATTTACAAGGCTGTAATTCATCAGCGAAAAAGGATCGTACCTAGATAAAAAAAAAACATTATAAAGCTTTAAGTTTCAAATTTCAAAATCTTTTGACAGAAAGTTTTTTTGAAGAAATTTTTTTGAAGTAATCCATAGAGAATAAATTTTTCCAAATTTTGGTTTCTTCAAGGTGGTTCTCAAACTCTGAAAGCTTTTTCGAACTTAATCGATGCCCAGGTCAGTTATCTTATTTATTTAATTTCAAATTGTTTTTTTAAACGTTTTCGTACGCCTATTGGGCGATGGTTGAATGAAAAATGACACTGTTGTCTTTAATTATAAATATCTCAGCAACAAATTATCTCACAGTAAACACGGTTTTGAGAACCCGAATATTATTTTCTATTATTGACATTGTATATAATTAAATGACAAAAATAAGTTTTTACGATTTCTCAAAAAATGTACAGTGTACAACGAAACCAATGATATCAAAAGTAATTTTTTAGCTAAAGGTACTCCTAATAACCTTGTAAATTGAGGAGTTGATCGTTTTTCTGTTCAAAATGATCAAAGTTTTGAAAAGGATTGAAGAAACACGTTTATTAGGTACTCCTAAACATTACGTAATCAATAACAAAATAAATAAAAAAAAATTCAATTATCCTCACAATTTTACAATGGATATCATTTAAATTAAAAAAAAAATACAAAAAATTACATAATACATTTTTTAAATTCTTTGTTTTATTTCTTTTCAAAAAGTTGCTGAACATTTGAAAAAACGATACCTAGTCGTTTCTGGCACTATTTTAATTCTTATTTTTAACCACCCCCATTTGGGTTACTAAAGTTTATAATCTGTTTTTAAGCAAAAGTTAAATTAATTTTTCGTTATGGCTCATAATTAGTAATATACACTTTTTAATTTTCAAACCATTTTAAAATAACTCCAAAAACAATAAAAACACATTTCTTTAAAACAATACAAAGCAATGCCGGCTAGACGAGATTAAAAAAAAAATAATAAACTCACCCTGAGAAGAGCGTTTAATATCAATATCGTTATCACGCAATCGACTAGAATCCTGAATGCCATTATCCTGTGTCCTTCCCGTGCTAACGCCACTGTACAAATCGCTGAAGGCACTGCCAGCCCCTAGGAAACCGCTTCTGTCCTGCAAACCTTCGAAATTAGAGAAAAAAGGGGTTGAAAGCGCTCAAATCGTACCTGAAGGGCGGCTTTCGCTTTTTCCACGCTTTGCTTCAATTGCTCGAAGGTGCTCGGATTGCAAAATCTATAAGCAGGCCAATCGGCAGCCGCACCAAATTCTTCGGTCTTGATGCCCAAGGGACATGCACCACTTCCACTTCTCTTCAATTCGAGCGCGCTTTGATACGAGCACGAGCTCTCGTACATCTTTCTTCGTAAGGGACACTTTTTCCTGAAAACAAATAGACCTTGTGGTTAAATCAGGGGTGTTAAGTTCGAATAGCGTTTTTTTTTAATTTGCGACTTTAAAAGTAGTTAAAAGTAGTAACAATAGAAATACGGTTTTTATTTAAAAATTGTTAAACGCCTAATTGCTTATTTTAGATAGTGTTTATGGCCGAGTGTGCACATTCGAGCTCAAAGTGGCACATTCGATCTCGGGAAAATGAAGCGCGCCGCTCCGCGTCGCGCTTCATTTGCCTCCCTCGCTCGGAAATGTGCCACTTTTCGCTCGAATGCGCACATCCTCGTAGTCATTAGATTTGTTTACATTTAACTTCTTTTTTGCGACCAAACAATTTAATTTAGTCTAATAAAATATAGTTCCAGGGTTTATTGATTTTAATAACTTGGATTAAGATAGTATTCTTATAACTTGCACGTTTTTTTAAGCCTTTATCGGGAATTTTTTTTTAATAGGAAAAAAAGATTCAATTGTTTCGTTTTTTTTGATATAGGTATTATTATTGACAAATAGATTCAAAAAAATTTTTTTTTTAATTTTACAACGTTTTATTATTATTATTATTGGTCAATGTAGACACCTCAAAAAAGGTAAGTGACTGGCACGGGTGATTTCGGCTCTTGAGGACAACGCAAATACAAAAATCGAATGGATTACACAGCCACACAAAAAAAAGTCATGGTCGGGTCAGAAGATTAGACCATAAATTCTATATGTAGGTATTTGGGGTCGCTGAATCCGAATCCGAGGTCAAAAATACCCCTACACGTCTGAGTTTCGACATAACCTCAAAAAACTATTTTATAGGCAATTTAACATTTTAACGTTGTGATTTGAGTTGTAAAGTAACCAAACGGTTATCTATATAAATAAAAATCAATGCCACTTTTCGTTGTAATTTTATAACTCAAGAACGGGCTCACCTATCCAAACCAAATGTTTAGGCTTTGTTCGGACTATTTAGTAGATGGTTTATGTGAAGTTTGCACAAAATCGGTAGAGCGGTTCTTCATTTATCACATTTTTTGTAACAAATGAATTCAATAAATGGCGGATCATTTTGTTAATGGGGATTATGCTTTGTATATCGGAAACGGCTGAACCGATTTTGACGGGACTTGAATTAATAGGTAGAAGACACTATCCTTGAGTAACATGCGCTATATTTTATTTTTAAAAAAAATAGTTTTTACTTCGAAATCGCAATACCCGAGCGAAGCCGGGCGGGTCAGCTAGTTATCACATAAACCCTTAACCTCATTACTTTATAACCTCATACTGCCATAATCTCACAACCTCACAACTTTTCGAACTTAATCGATGCCCAGGTCAGTTATCTTATTTATTTAATTTCAAATTGTTTTTAAACGTTTTCGTACGCCTATTGGGCGATGGTTGAATGAAAATGACACTGTTGTCTTTAATTATAAATATCTCAGCAACAAATTATCTCACAGTAAACACGGTTTTGAGAACCCGAATATTATTTTCTATTATTGACATTGTATATAATTAAATGACAAAAATAAGTTTTTACGATTTCTCAAAAAATGTACACTGTACAACGAAACCAATGATATCAAAAGTAATTTTTTAGCTAAAGGTACTCCTAATAACCTTGTAAATTGAGGAGTTGATCGTTTTTCTGTTCAAAATGATCAAAGTTTTGAAAAGGATTGAAGAAACACGTTTATTAGGTACTCCTAAACATTACGTAATCAATAACAAAATAAATAAAAAAAAATTCAATTATCCTCACAATTTTACAATGGATATCATTTAAATTAAAAAAAAAATACAAAAAATTACATGAATACATTTTTTTTAAATTCTTTGTTTTATTTCTTTTCAAAAAGTTGCTGAACATTTGAAAAAACGATACCTAGTCGTTTCTGGCACTATTTTAATTCTTATTTTCAACCACCCCCATTTGGGTTACTAAAGTTTATAATCTGTTTTTAAGCAAAAGTTAAATTAATTTTTCGTTATGACTCATAATTAGTAATATACACTTTTTAATTTTCAAACCATTTTAAAATAACTCCAAAAACAATAAAAACACATTTCTTTAAAACAATACAAAGCAATGCCGGCTAGACGAGATTAAAAAAAAAATAATAAACTCACCCTGAGAAGAGCGTTTAATATCAATATCGTTATCACGCAATCGACTAGAATCCTGAATGCCATTATCCTGTGTCCTTCCCGTGCTAACGCCACTGTACAAATCGCTGAAGGCACTGCCAGCCCCTAGGAAACCGCTTCTGTCCTGCAAACCTTCGAAATTAGAAAAAAGGGTTGAAAGCGCTCAAATCGTACCTGAAGGGCGGCTTTCGCTTTTTCCACGCTTTGCTTTAATTGCTCGAAGGTGCTCGGATTGCAAAATCTATAAGCAGGCCAATCGGCAGCCGCACCAAATTCTTCGGTCTTGATGCCCAAGGGACATGCACCACTTCCACTTCTCTTCAATTCGAGCGCGCTTTGATACGAGCACGAGCTCTCGTACATCTTTCTTCGTAAGGGACACTTTTTCCTGAAAACAAATAGACCTTGTGGTTAAATCAGGGGTGTTAAGTTCGAATAGCGTTTTTTTTTAATTTGCGACTTTAAAAGTAGTTAAAAGTAGTAACAATAGAAATACGGTTTTTATTTAAAAATTGTTAAACGCCTAATTGCTTATTTTAGATAGTGTTTATGGCCGAGTGTGCACATTCGAGCTCAAAGTGGCACATTTCGATCTCGGGAAAATGAAGCGCGCCGCCCGCGTCGCGCTTCATTTGCCTCCCTCGCTCGGAAATGTGCCACTTTTCGCTCGAATGCGCACATCCTCGTAGTCATTAGATTTGTTTACATTTAACTTCTTTTTTGCGACCAAACAATTTAATTTAGTCTAATAAAATATAGTTCCAGGGTTTATTGATTTTAATAACTTGGATTAAGATAGTATTCTTATAACTTGCACGTTTTTTTACGCCTTTATCGGGAATTTTTTTTTATAGGAAAATAAGATTCAATTGTTTCGTTTTTTTTGATATAGGTATTATTATTGACAAATAGATTCAAAAAAATTGTTTTTTTTAATTTTACAACGTTTTATTATTATTATTATTGGTCAATGTAGACACCTCAAAAAAGGTAAGTGACTGGCACGGGTGATTTCGGCTCTTGAGGACAACGCAAATACAAAAATCGAATGGATTACACAGCCACACAAAAAAAAGTCATGGTCGGGTCAGAAGATTAGACCATAAATTCTATATGTATTTGGGGTCGCTGAATCCGAATCCGAGGTCAAAAATACTTCTGCACGTCTGAGTTCCGACATAACCTCAAAAAACTATTTTATAGGCAATTTAACATTTTAACGTTGTGATTTGAGTTGTAAAGTAACCAAACGGTTATCTATATAAATAAAAATCAATGCCACTTTTCGTTGTAATTTTATAACTCAAGAACGGGCTTATGTATCCAAACCAAATGTTTAGGCTTTGTTCGGACTATTTAGTAGATGGTTTATGTGAAGTTTGCACAAAATCGGTAGAGCGGTTCTTCATTTATCACATTTTTTGTAACAAATGAATTCAATAAATGGCGGATCATTTTGTTAATGGGGATTATGCTTTGTATATCGGAAACGGCTGAACCGATTTTGACGGGACTTGAATTAATAGGTAGAAGACACTATCCTTGAGTAACATGCGCTATATTTTATTTTTAAAAAAAATAGTTTTTACTTCGAAATCGCAATACCCGAGCGAAGCCGGGCGGGTCAGCTAGTTATCACATAAACCCTTAACCTCATTACTTTATAACCTCATACTGCCATAATCTCACAACCTCACAACTTTAAAAAATTCGTAATCTTACGTATTAAACACCAACTAAAAAATCTTAACTCAAGTTCTAAACGAAATAACAAATCAGTTTACCTGTAACCTAGTAACCTTATAACCCCACGACCCCATAATTTTATAACCCCATAACTCAATAACCACAATAACTTCAGCAATTAAGCACTGAAATTTTTTTATTTAAGCTGTAAACTAAAAAATATGATGGCAGATTTCTATTGGACGCTAAAGCGAGATACAAGGAAAGAAGATAAAAAGCGTAAATCGTTGCATAGATCGTTTAATGAGAAAAGAACCCGGTATAGTACCAAAAAAAACCTGACACTTGCTTTAAAAATCTAATTTTACCAATCGTCCATTCTAATCGTTTAGTTCCAAGTTTGTTTACTTTGGTCATTCAATTTCCATTTAGTTATTCGTTATTGGGTTATGGGGATACGGGGTGAAGAAATTATAGAGTTTATCTAATTGTGTTTTTAGTTTACAACTTAAATAAAAAATTTCAGTGTTTAATTGCTGAAGTTATTGTGGTTATTGAGTTATGGGGTTATACAATTATGAAGTCGTGGGGTTTTAGGGTTACAAGGTTACGGAAAACGATGTTCCACTTATTTGTTTTTTCGTTTAGAACTTAAATTAAGATTACGTAAGATTACGAATTTTTTAAGGTTGTTCAATTGTGAGGTTATGAGAATACGAGGTTATGGAATAATGAGATAAAGGGTTTATGTGATAATAACCGGTTGGTTACTTTACAACTCGAATCACAACGTTAAAATCTTAAATTGCCTATAAAATAAGTTTTTTGAGGTTATGTCGAAACTCAGACGTGAAGAAGTATTTTTGACCTCGTATTCGGATTCAGCGACCCCAAATACATATAGAATTTATGGTCTGATCTTTTGACCCGACCATGACTTTTTTGGTTGGCTGTGTTATTAATCTGTAGGATTGGTGTTCTCGCTGGAACTAGAAATTTTTATTTTTTATCAGAAAATAATAAAATGTCCCTGCGAGAACTACTGATGTGTAGAATAACGTGTATAAATTTCAGACTAATCGGTCAGATAGCAATTTTTTTTAATCCAGGCTGACTGAAAAAACGTTGTTTTAAGAAAAACGCGTTTAACGTTTTAAGAACAGATTTTTTTTTAACACAACTCATACTTACATTAATCGTCTATGCTTGACGCGTATAATATGCTTTATACACAGTACTCGCAATATATTTTACTTCCAAAATAAGTAAGAAAAAAAGTCGATTTTTCCAACCCACCTTAAAAGTACTAAATTCGATTTGGTGCTTCTGGTATAAATACAGTCTTGTAATTACTAATTATAATTATTTAGAAAGCAAATTAATTATTGTGAATAAGGCTTAAAACCCAGTGTGCACATTCAAGCTCAAAGTGGCACATTCCTGTCTCGGGAAAATGAAGCGCGCCGCTCCGCGTCGTGCTTCATTTGTCTCCCTCGCTCGGAAATGTGCCACTTCGCGCTCGAATGTGCACATAGCCCGCATTTATTAGATTTGTAGGTTTATTTTTAAGTTAAGGAAGTTAAATTGAAATAGATAAACTTATGTTTTATGTTTCGGAAAGGTTATGGCGTTTACAGTACTACGTTCTCAGAATCTTATGAATTTTAACATTTTTATGATCTTCGCTCAACTTTAAACCGCAATAAAATGATTCCTGACTACCTGAAGCTTTTTCTTGCTGTCTAAATTTGTGGTGTGGGTAAATGTGTATCCGTGTGACAAGTATATATTTGAAATGTAATTCAAAGTTACATTATATGTATGACCATGAAATTTTCACCTTAATAAAACTTTTTTATATTGTACTGTAACAAACGCGATAAATGAATGTAGCAGTTGCGATAGATTAATTTAATCAAACGCGAGAGATTAATGGAAGCGAGCCCGATACATTAAATCTAAACACGGAACCGAGAATCTTCTATCTTACATTACCGTGAATGTTGATATCGCTAAACATAACTACTATTTCGTTCTTTCTGGAAGCACTGATACTGATACCGAGACATATATATATAAGAGTAGCCGACTTCCGCACTAGTCAGTTTAAGACTAAGTTTGTTTGCCAGTGTCGGTGCTCTCTCCACTCGGCTCGTACGGTAAAACTCAAGGTAATCTCTAACGCGCCGTTAAGATAAATAATGTAAATAAATATAAATTGTAAATAAATACAAGTGCAAATCAATTAATTTAGTGTATTAAAACTGTAAGTAAATTAGTTCGTAAATTAAATAATTATTAAGTAAATGTTGTAGTGTATTTAAGTTATTGGTGTAGGCAAATCTGTTAATTCTTTTGGTAAATAAAATGTAATTTTTATTAAAATAAGTGACCGCCTGTTATTATTGATAACCCTAGCTCGTACCTTAGTGAAAACGTTACAATACGTTTTACCTACTTTTACGTACACACTGACAAACCGTCATACCAATACCTTGACTCATAGCACGACCGAAACTAATTTTTATACTCTCCTTCAGGATTTTACGGTGTTCCCAAATCCTTGCAATATTCCGAGCTAGTACCGTACTATTTTTTATTCTTTATAACTTTGTTTCGTAACTATTAAGGTGGAGGTGTACCCCACAAAGTTAACCAAATTTGGATCATAGGTTACTATTTATAAATGGTTTATTTTAGCACAATTTAAAAAAAATTGTAGCTGTAGTTTAAGGAATATTCAAAAATATATTTTTTAAACGTCTCCCCTGATTTAAAAAAAAATTAATTCACATAACACTTACCCGAATAATTTGTGTAGTTTTGTCAATTGTTTGAATAAATTACAATTAAATACAAATCATTCATTGAATGTATAAAGTACTTAAAATGCGTTAATAATATTTGCATCGAATATGCTGCCTCTGGTGAGGATAAATAGCATTAAATTATTTGTTGCAAACCCTTCTAATGTTTATTTACATGTTGCTAACGTAGTATATATGACGTTACAAATACTTGCACGTGTCATATCTATAAATATATGTTTATCGAATGTTGTCTAGGTACGATAAATTTAAGTTAGAAAAGTGATAGAAAATATAAATAGGAACTAAGGGTAAACAGTACAGTGATTGGCCCTTTTATTAAACAACATAGTTATTGGCCATATAAATATAGTAATTGACTAGTGAATTTACAGTGATCGGCCAATATTTTCTAATTAAAATAAGATATAGTAAATTAACAAAAAAAACGAACCATTTATTAGAAATTATATATTAGGAAATATAGATTTATTATTAAATAATTTTTTAAATATGGCCAATCATTGTCGACTGGCCAACAACTGTACTGTTTACCCCTATTACTTTTAATGTGTAATTTGAAAAAAAACTAGCGCCAGCTATTGTCCGCGAAACGTAAGAACTAGGATTACACTTCTACGTTAAAAGCTAAAAAGATTTAATTTTTCAAATTTAGAGTTTAAAGATTAACGTAGACAAATCTGATTAATGCGAAGTTGTGCACACATTCAAGCGGAAAGCGGCACATTTCCGAGCGAGGGAGGCAAATGAAGCGGGACGCGGAGCGGCACGTTTCATTTTCCCGAGATCGGAATGTGCCATTTTGAGCTCGAATGTGCACACTCGGTTTTAAGCACGATTCACAATAATTAATTTAATTTCTAAATGATTTAAATATAAAAATGCAAGACTGTACATATACCAAAAACACCAAACCTAATTTAGTACTTTTGAACATAATTATTAAAAACAAAAAATCTTGCCACTATATTTTATTAGACTTCATTAAAGAAAGTAGATAAATGTAAATAAATCTAATAGATGCGAGATAAGTGCACATTCGAGCGAAAAGTGTCACATTTCCGAGCGAGGGAAGCAAATAAAGCGCGACGCGGAGCGGCAAGTTTAATTTTCCCGAGATCGAAATGTGCCACTTTGAGCTGGAATGTGCACACTCGGCTTTAAGCACATTTTACAATAACTAATTTCCGTTCTAATAAAATTTCTTATCAAAAATTAAGGATCGTACTTGTATCATCAGAACTGCAACCCCCCACAACTAAAGACAAATTCCGCAGTTCGAACTTGTTACTTTGACCTTAAATATGCACACTGGGCTACTCGCCAAAATCTACAATACCAATTCTATTTTTTGGAATTTTGTTTTAATTTAAAATTGCAGGACCGTATTTATCCCACGACCCAAATCTCGATTTGTTATTATCATACAAAACTCAAAAAAAAATATTTGAAAAAAGAAAATTAAATATTGTTTTAATACAAAAATTCCCCTATCATTTTTTTTTTATATAAAAATTGTAAAATATTTCTATTTGCGCTCAACACATTTGAAGGTTACATAATAAGCGTAATCCGTTTCGAAATTAAACGTGACGATGTAGCGCTCACTCGATTTTTTAACGACAATAGAAAACAACCCCTCACCTCATGTCTTGGAAAATCTATAAAAAGCTGCGAAAGGAGCTGCGATGCGGTAACGCAAAAAATTCAATAAAAACAGGAAGGAATCATCGTTAATTAACTCGAATCACTAAAATCACTGTTTACATATCCGATAAATGGAGGGACTCGTAACCAATCGGTGTTTATTATCAATTCGCGTCTAATTTTTAACCAATAAACTTGTGTAACGATTACGTGATAAGTTTATGCGCGTTATCAACGTTTGTTATCAGTGGATTGAAGTCGAGCCACGCGAGTTTGTCGCAGCGAACTCGATTGTTCGTTTCCGTTTCAATTAGCGTACAGGAAGAACTCCCTCATCTCATTATGCACTGTTTTACAAATTTTATTTTTAGATTATCGTTGGAAGTTATGAGAAATAATTGTGCGAGATTCTTACGCTTCTCCAAGGTCTCGGAACGATTTTCGCGTTTCGAACAACAGCGAGGGTTGCGCGCTTTTTTTTGTCAAAGAAGAAAATGCAAGACTTTGTCCCTGGCAAAAGTTCTATCCATAATTCTGCTTCGGACTATATTTCACCTTTTTATCAGTTCCGGTCTACTACAATGCCCTTGTCGCTATAAAACAGCCCCGTCACCTTCGCACGTTGCCCGCTTTTATCATCCCTTATCCCCCTGGACAAAAATATGCCCAGAATATACGCACGCACAAAAATATGTATCTGCCAAATACGCACAATGGATTTGTGCTTCTTATCAAGAGTTCATTTGAAAAAAAATACTTTTCAGTTTTATGAGTTGTTCGTGTCTTTATGTGAATCTACCAAAGTCCTACAGGGTGAACACAAAGAGTTCCATACACCCGATTCTTTTTTTACGCGAAGGATTCGTTCCAAAGAGACCCGTGCAAAAAAAGTGTAATATGTAAATATGCAGTAAAGGGGCGTTCAAGTATTACGTTAAAAAAATTTTAATAATTTTATACCCCCATGTATAAGCGAAAATAAGAAAATAGTACATTCCCCTTCCTCTCCCAATGATAAAACGTAAGAATTTAAAAAATAGTAGTATTAATTTAAATTATAAATATTGTTTTGAAAACCTTTTCATTATATTGCAATTTTTTATCTTGCGATTTATAATATCCTCCTGCTCCTTTTGTCATCAAAACAGCTTCCCCGAAACTCTAAGCTTGCTTACGTAATACTTTGACGGCCGCAAACATATAAAATTTATAGATCGGATCTACCGAATATAGTAAACAAAAAAGCGTATTATAGATATCTTAAGCAAAACAAAGAAAGCAACAAACAACAACAATTAAATTTCTTAGAAGTGGTGTACAAAATCACAGATAATTAATTTTTACTATTTTTGGCTGTCTATATTCTGCTTAAAGTGTGCGTGTTATGTCTTTTTTTCTACTAATATAATTTCCATGCCTAAACGTAATCGTAATGTGAAAAGCATGAATTGTTTTTCAGATTTTTAAACCGTATTAAAATATAAAAAAATATAATGTAAAAAAACATTTCTTTTATTTTGACAATGAATATTAATTTTACTAATTTTGACGAAATTTTGCTTATCTATAGTTTATAGTTTATAGTCCATAGCAGATGATCAAATGGTTGGGACTATTATACCATTTTATATTTAAGTTGAAAGAATATGCAATACCATTTGATTAATCTGTTTATCTTACAACATCATTTTTAGTGTATGGCTCTTATTGTTAGAGACAATTCATGTTACAGGTTAAAATGTTTTAAGAACGCAATGTTTTTAAGAACTAAAAATTTAAATCTTTGAAATGACTTATACATATTAGAACTTCAACTATAAATAGACATATTTGAAAATTTTAATAAAACTTACAATAGAGAAACTATTGTTTTTAATCAGGTACTTTGTAGCTTTGCCAAAAAACATTTTTTTTAAATTATTGCTTTTAATATAATCAAAGCATGTATGAATGAATTAGGGCTTTAATTGCTGTTAAAGATACTATTATAAAATGTGAATATTATTTAAGTTTTTTTTTGGAACTTTTTATTTATAAATTATTTAATTATGTATATGTTTTAAAAAATTAAATTAGTGAAAAAACTGATGCGTATTTAAAAAGACATTTTTTTAAGGAAATTATCTTAATAATTTGCTTCTTTACTCTATACGTATACCCATTTTGATATAAATTATATAGTGTATTGTTCATGATTTCATACAATTTTTTAGTACAGATTGTTTGATGTTATATAATATTTTCCTTAAAATTTTATCGAGCATCAAGAAACATTTATATCAAAAAAAGTGAGTCGTTGTTAAGGCAAGTTCATTTTGCAAGTTATGTAAAAAAATTAAAAATAATTATCTAAAACGTTCACTTATAGATAAATTTTTCACAATCAACGTATCAACTGTAGGTATATTGAAAAAATTGGTAGATCTATTTAATAATCATTTATAGCTCAAAAATAATTAATCCAACAATAGATGTTTATATGAAGTAGATATTACAATAACACAGCGTTTTTCAAGGTTTGAGTCATGTTTAAATTCTAATGGATAGCAACGGTGTTAATTGAATTTAAAAAACGATACTTAATGACAAATAAAAAAGAAAAAACATTATTTTAATTACAATTTTTCAAAAAAATATATTGTACCGCACTCAAGAACATATACCGGGAGAACAGAAAGTAAAAAATAGTTCACAACAGATTTCATTAAATTTAGAATTATTCAATCGTTCTAAGTTGGTTTCCTTGAAATAACAAGTAGGGGGAAAGTGGCATGAAACAGCCAGTTTTAAAAACAGGGATAAATAATATAGAAGGACATAAATAAATCAATTTTTTTTTAAAATCTGTAATTGTTCATGCATTTATGTACGTAATGTCATAAAACATTTTTCAAAATTAACGATATTTTCGACTTCTAATCATTTATAAAAATAAAATTTGGCTTTTACATAACCTATAGGTATTGAAACAGCCAACCCAATTTTGAAAAAGCCATGTTCTTATTACAAGATTAAAACTGCATATTAACGAAGATATTATTTAATAATAATCTTAAGCTATAATTTTAGATCTTATATAATTATAAAACGTTTTAAATAACGCAAACTCTCGATAAAATATTTACTTACATAAATCTAAGAAACTGTCAAAAATTTGACGTTTGAGATCAATCATTGCAAAACTTAAAACGTTTTTAGCAAAAATAATGCAATTTCCTTTTATGCCACAGGATTTATATGCCCAACCATTACAATTTTGCATCGGTACCACTTTGATTGCTGTTACTACAATTATTATTGCATTTTATGGAATTAAAAGGTGGCTGTTTCATTACACTGCAGTCCGGCTATTTCAAAACATATTCTCTCAAGAAACCAAATCTCGAAAATTACTATGAAATCAAAGATTAGTCTACAAAATATATACGTTATTAGAAGGCCTAATATATCTATAAAATTATAGTGTAATCATATTATTATTAGTTTTGTACGTATAGGCGTTAGAAAACAAATAAACTGAACTCAAAACCTTACTTTTGACGACAAAATCTTCAATACGTCGTATCGGCGCCGTTTATTGACGGTGAACGGTCAAATTTTGTGGGGATATCTGGCTAGTGTTGCTATCTTAAAATAATAATACATAAACGATTCGTATGAAAACTACCGCGTAATTGATAATGGCTGTTTCAAAACTTGGCTGTTTCATGCCACTTTCCCCCTAAATATATTCCTATTGAACCGCTACTGATCACTTCTAATCAACATTAATTTTTGAAAACTACCAACAATTTTTTACTTTCAGATTACCCTGTATATTTGGTTCACTACAACTTGACGTCAGAATAAGACTATTAAAATTAACTTATATTCATGTTAAGAATAACATGAGGTCGTGCTTAGCTATTTAGTATAATAACTATAGCCATTTAACATCTCAAGATAACTGGTTTTTTGGGCAATAATTAATTGTCCAACTTTTAGTTTATTTCTGTTTTACTTTCGATTTAAGTTTTTTTAGAAGAGCTTTTACACTAATGCCGTACAATTACTTTATATAATAAATTTTTAATTTATCAATTTGGCTAAAACAAAACATTCATGCAAAAGAAAAAAAAAGTAGAATATGAAGCTTTGACAACACTGAAATCTGTTTTAATAGTGGTATTACTGCGAGTTTTAACCAATAAATTAGCGTAACAAATTTTTTATAACATTATTATTAAATCCATTTCTTATTGTATAAAATATGTAAATGGTAAACACATTTTGTTTATCGTGTATAAATTAAGAAGTAGTATATTCAATAAAAACTACCTGGATTATCAAAAAGTAAAATTATATTTAATTTCCAACACTTCTTTAATTTCTGATATTGAATCAAATTAGTCAAATTGTGACATACAAAATGAATAAAAGTATCATGTTGCTAGGCTACGATAAGAAAACTGTAAGTTTATGTTTTGTAGTTTAAACGTCATATGATTGTCAAGATGACATTTATAAAATCATTGGTCATCAATGTTAAAACAATTCTTTTATAAAAAAAGATAAAGGTTTCGATACATTTTTGCAAATATTTAAATCTCGGAAATTTTGTAGTTTATTTATTTTTTTTCCAATTAAGTTGTTATCGTTTAATTCAAATTTTACGAGTATAAAGTTGGCAATGGCAAATTAAATTCTTCGGGAATTGTCGTTCGTTTTTACATTATAAACAATTCATTCTTCGCTCGTGAAAATCGAAATAAAAATGCATTCGTGACAAATTCACGCCAATAAATTTTTTCCGATAAATTAGAACGGATCCTCAAAACCTATAAAAATCTAAAAATATTCGACACGAACGGTTCGCGCAAACTTATACAGTAGAAATATCTGGAGGATTTCCAAAAAACTATCCAAATATTTCAAGCTAACAAACTTGTATCTAAATGACTCACCTTACTGTTGATAAATTTTCGCAAAAGTTTGTGTTCGCATAAAATGTAAACACTTTCGATCTGTTTTGAAGGAAGAAATAATTGGATCACGATTAAACGCCTTCATTTTATGGGAATTGAAAAGAAAGGATGCAACGTTCCCAAAAGGGATTCACCACAACAAAGGGGATAAAAAAGGATACACACACTCGTAACCCAGAAATGTCATTAAGCACGCGAAATCGAAATAATGGAACAGAAAATATATAAGATCCTTCCTGTAGGAACACTTGCGGTAAGTCGGGAATCAGTCAGTGATGCAGGAAGACAGTGTTGACAGGAAGTGTAATGCAGGTCCTGCGGAACACGTAGCGCCGGCAGGAATGGCAGGAAGCAATATCGCAAGTGGCGGTTCCTTTAGGGGCGGTCCACCCCCACTATCGCCGGCACCACCTCTAATATAGGGGTTGATTATGATCCTACAGGACCTTATTCTCTTTACCTATAAGAGAATTCTAGTCGCTTATGAAATATATACGTCTTCAGGCTTCTTCGCTGTTTACCAACCTATTAAAATAAATCCGAACGTAAAAGCAACTTTTCAAACATTCCTAATGTGTTCATTTACTGTGAAAAAGCTTCACAGCAATAAAATTGTAAAGATTTAATTGAAATAATTAACGAAAAAAAAAGGAACAAATTAAGAGTCTTCGTCCATTAACTTTAACGTTTTATTTGGAAAGTTTTCTGTTTCCGCATCCGAAATAATAAATTCGGTTATTATTGGGCAATCAAAATAAAATTAAATAGTAATTTTCTGTAAACAGAAAAACGCATTAGTCAGCGTCAAGAGTAACTAATAATTATTCTTCGTACGTGTGTAACTTTTATTTATTTTTTTTTATTTTGATTTGTGAGGGTTGATTGTTACGTTTCCAGTCGTCAAAAAAATTTATATAAATAACATTAAGGTTTTCCGTTTTAGCAAACATAGTTTTGCTATTAGTTTTATAAAGTAAATTTTCTTACGATATTTCAGGTTTTGAAACTAATTAAATATTTTAATATGTATTACTTAGAATTTGTAATATTTGGATTAAGAATGGTACCTAATGTATTAATTTAATTATTTAAAAAAAAGTTCTTGCTTTTGCAAAGGGGAATAACTCAGAAAATGTCAAATATAAGTTCTTTGTTTTTTTTCCAAAACTTACCAATATGTATTATTTCTGAAGGTAAGTACCAATTAATTATTAGTAAGCAAATCTTGTTTTTTTTGTAAAAGGAGGTTTTAATTAGCCTTATCGTTTACTAAATAAAGTAATAATTTCTATATTGTCAATATCTATAAAACTTGTCACTTATTGGACGTACGAGACAAATAGTCTATTATATATTTTTACGAAAATATATTTGTGTTAATTTTAAAGCAAATTCAATCAAAATCTATTTTTTTTTAATATGTATTATCTCAATTTATTTACAATCTGTACATATACTACATTTAGTAAATTGTTTGAACTCTGGATATATGGTCGTGTAGGAGTATACGCAGTAGTATGGTCCTGTAACAGTAGATAGTAGTCTACTGTGGCTTTTGGGTACAAGCTCGATTAGTAACTAATAATACTTAAACTAAAATAAAACTAAAGCAAGAACTATATTCATTTAAATGTGGTATCTCATAGGCAAATCGTTTGGCAAGTCGAATATAATATAATATTTTATCTCAGTAATATAATATGACTAGCTGTTACCCGCGGCTTCACCCACGTGGACTAAGTTTGAATCCCACAGGAACATGCATTTCTCCCGGATTAAAAATAGCCTATAGCACTCTCCGGCCCATAACCTATCTCAATGCAAAAAAACATTGATCCGTTGTTCCATTTCTGCGTGAAAAAAAGACAAACATACAAACCAACTCTCTAAAACTAAAATAGTAAAAAATTCACTTTTTGAAATAGTGACTTCAAAATTCACTCTCAAAATAGTGAATAAAGTTGTCATTATCATTATTATTCATGTGCATTATGGTACTTTACTTTCCAGTGCATAAATAATATTATAATTTATCAGGTAAATTAATTAGAATATTTTAATCATTTTTGTATAGATTGAAAGTAAATAATTATTTGCATATAATCGGTTATTTACAATTTCAAATTACTCAATGGCAATAAGTCAAAATATAACTAACAATGAATTAAGGTTATGTTTCTCTCGATGTTTTCACTGATTCAATAAGTCAATATTTACTAATTGACAGTAGTATACTTTTAACTATTTCAAATAGTGAATATTCACTGCCAAACTGTGACTTTTCACTCGTTCATATTTAGAGAGAACAAACACACTTTCGCATTTATATATGTATTAGTAAGGTTTTGATACTATTAAATGATCTTTGGACCAAAAACGGTACAAAACAGCTCAAAAAAGTACATTTAGTGCAGGCATAAGTAACTTTTCTTACAGAAAAATTTTACAAAATGATAACATCCGATTTTAACGATATTTGGGACAACATTGGACAGGCGTATTAGTAAATTTTGACATTAAAACTGGGTGTTGGAAAACGATTTTAGCGAATGAAATTCACTTACACAAGAGCTAATTAGGAGTGCAAGTCATGTCAAAACTTTGCACTTCATCATGGATATGATGGGATCACCATGGAAACAAGAGCCCTCGCTCATAGTTTGCTAGATAATATTGTAGGTAGTGTTAATCGTTTATGAATATGTTCCACACTTTTAATCAAATTGAAAAAAAATATGTTAAAGTAGAGAATATAGACATAAGTCCTTCTGTAAAAATGTTATTGTGGTTACTCGAGCCTATGGGCTAAAAAGATTAAAAAAACCTAAAATGTGTTTTTTCGTTTTCTTATGTACAAAAAAAAATTTAATCACAAATAGTATTATGCTCCAATTTTAATAAAATTTTGGCAGTAGTATAAGCCAGGTCTGACATTAAAGCTAGATGCTAAAAAATAACTTTAGAGAAGGTAAAATACCTTTTATAATGCACACAGAAATTGCATTTTTTCATCAATTGCTTCAATTCTGTATAGCTATACAAACCGGGTGTCAGACAAATACGAACTGAAATTTTACCTATTTACAAATTATCTTAAACTGAATAAAAACATCCTCCAAGTCAAGTAGCATTATGTGGAATATTTCTGAGTTCCGATATAGTAATCTTCAAATTAAAATTGTGTAATAAATACCTTTTTATTTGAAGTATTTCAAAAATTCTTCTTCAGGTCTGTTACAACAATGTAATTAAAACCATATGTAAATTAAAAAATATATTAATAACACCATAGAAATCGCATATCAAATATACCAATTCAGAAATTACTTTCCTACTGCCCAGTTTTGTCGAATTAGCTCAAAAAATAGCAAACACAAAAAATATACAAGTCGACTTACTTGAAAACTTCAGTATCGATCTTAATGAAGAAAAAAATATGACAAAAACATATTTAAATTAAATTTTAAAAAATTTTAAATTGTTTTCTGTAAAGAAACAAAAAAGAAATTTATATTTTGAAAGAAGTACGTATACAGGGTGTCCTAAATTGAGTCGCCTAACATGGGTATCTTTCTTATTAGTGGAGATAGAAGTTTGGTCAAATAAGCAATGTTTTGCAGTTTTAGGTGCCAATTCATATTCCGTTAAGAAAATTTTAAAATTCCGAATAGTTTCGAAGTAATCGTAAAAAAACTGAAAATCGTTATTTTCTTTAATGTCAAATAACTTTGTAATTATAAAATTTACAAAAAAAAGTTTAATATAAAAGTTACTAGGTTTTAAAAAATACAAATATAAATTAAGTCAAAATTAAGTTTAAAATGGCAGTTTCTAAGATATTGATACCAACTTTCTTATTTTAAATAGACGCCATATTGGATTTTTATATAGTTAACTAGTATTTTTTCTCTTTTAACTTTGTATAACAACCCATATTTAAATAAAAAATTATTAACAATATTAATTTTTTCTCTTTTAAATCAAGTAGCCATGAAATATCAAAGAACAATAAAACAACATAATACAAGCCAAGGTCATTATATTTATTTTTTGACTGATATTGTAAGTTTTTTGAATAATAATAATTATTAGCTTATAAATCATTCAAAATGGCAAAGTTTATAACTGAGCAGTATGATATGTTTTGTACCTACATTAAAGGTTACAAAAGCTCCTGCGTTACTGCACAAACATACTTTAACAGTTTTCCAAAAAAAAAGCAACCAAACGTAAAATTTTTAAAAGATTGGATGTGAATATGCAGAAATATGGATGTCGACAGTAACCAAATTGAAAGAATGTGGAAGATAATATTCATTTTTTTTCTGAAAAATAAATATTCAAAGTTTAATAACATGGTTTTTACTTCTAATTCACTTTTATGTAAGTAAATTTCACTCTCTCGAGTGGTTTTTTACCACATAGTATTTATGCCAGAATTTATCAACAAGCCTGACAGCATTATACCAATTTTTCTTTGAAATCGAAGATTAACTTTCTCAGAAATATTGTTCATGTCTCCACGTTATATGTATTTTTGACAGAAATTTTTGTATGCCTACGTATAATTACTGTAAAACAAATCTAATAAAACTAGACTAAACTAACAAGAAAACATTATAAAAAAAAATAAAAATACCATTTACTCCAAAATATACCTTCATTAAAATACATGTATATCATACCAATTTTACTTCCTGCTAACCCAGAAATCGTTGTAAAAAATTACCTTTTTATCTAAAAGAGCACTAATTTTACTTCACTCTCGGACGTAGAAACGAACAATTTTTCGCAAATAATTAATTGGCATAATTGTAGATTCAAATCGCGACGTTTAGTATTTAATTGGAAGTCGTTCAAATCGTCACGGTCGACGATCAAAGCTGACGATGTCATTACGTCCTTAAATGTCGCAGCAGATCGCTTACGCTTCCTGAATTTTCGATAAAGATACTCTGTTCTATTTTGCAAGAGGGACGTTAACAACCCTTAACCCTAATATGCTACACGTTCGCATTTTCTACCTCCACATGTTTAATTTATTCCGAACTCGTCCCAATCGCATTTTATATCGCGACGCACCTAAATCATCCTCCACAACAAACAGAACAAAACCGTAACACCCTCAACATTGGATTATCAACAATGATTGTTGTTCTATTGCCCATGAATATGTTTACGAGAGCAATGAGTAAGGGTGTATGTTTTTATTAGGGATGCTGGTGTATGTTTCGACGACATCGAATCGAGGCACGTGCTTCCCTATTTATACATTTTTTCCTTTATTGTTGCGAGTTGGAAGAACGAAGAGATAATTTTCTTTTTAAAGATTTTTACTGCCATCGATTCCGACGAGCACGTTAAATGTTACGGATCAGAGATTTTCTTCCACTAAATTAAACTCCCAACCTTCTCATCATTAGCAGCTACAATGCGTTTCGTGAAGCGTTGACTCCATCCCCCATCTCTTAACAAAAAAAAATATCGCTAATTTTACTTAGGCAGAAAACAAACTGGCGATTTTTTATATATTATTTCTACATCTCCAAATTGAAAAGTGTTAAACATTATGGTATCTAGGTAACATACTAAAGTACAGTAAGTCCTCGTTTAACGGCTCCTCAATTAATGGAATCTGATCAAAGCTTAAAAAAACTTAAAAATTAACCTTGATGAATCTATAGTAGCATTATTAAAATGACATCGTTTAACGCTGTTTCGTTCATCACTTGGTCGGATTGAAATGTATCCTAAACGATAAACGAGGATTTGCTGTATTGTATTAAAAATTTTACATAATTCATAAATTAACAATGCTAAATAAAGAAATAGATCTGTGTTCTAAAATTGTTAAAACATTAAATTAATTGAAATAAAATAAATGTAGGTAAGTAATGGAGTCATTCTGGCTATGTGTGTGCACTTAAGCATTTGAAGGGTGTAAAGATAAGGGATGGAGAAAGTGAAACCATGTGTGTGATAAGATTATTTATTTAACTAATGATTAAATTAATAAACAGAAAACCTTTGCATTTTAAAAGAAAGATTAATTAAGAAAATCTAAAATGCGCACACTTGACCCCCCGGGGATAAGTAAGCGCATTTAACAAAATTGTGTATTTTTTTTACTATAATTATAAATATCCTGACATTTAAAACATAATAAAATAAACCAATTCTAGTTATCATTAAACATTATTAAAAGATATTGGACATGAATATTATGATTAATAAAATAAACGTTTAGGTTTTTTTATTAGATAATTTTGGGGCAATATTTGAAATAAATACACGTTATCACGTTCCACTTATACCCCTCTCACTTTCTCACGCAAACCGGTTCTCTTTCCCTTCAAAAATAAAAAGAGTGCGTACACTTACACACTGCGCACAGTTACCGAATGTCTCTATCTATGAAAATCTAGTAAAAAATGATTTTTCAATGATTAGAGACAAGCGATACTAATTATTTTTATACTTTAGAAACATCAATTTTTTCTACAATAAATACGTATTACTTCCTGATTTTGTACATAGGTGCAATTAATAATAATTTGAATTAATATGTATTTGATTTAAAAATCAAATTTTTGACAAGCATTAGTGTATTTTGTGCTATTTTGAAATTTATATGGAATCGCTATTGTACCATATTCCAGGTGTTTTAATTTCTCTTTCAATATCAATTTCAATTAATGTTGTAAGAAAGTTTGACGAATTAACTTACAGCGTAATCTCTTATGGTTTAGGTGGACTCGTAATTTGTAATTTAGTAAAAGACATCAAAGACCAGATCAAAGGATGAAAATTAAATTTGAAATATTTTAAGGGTGAAACCGTTCAAGTTGCATAGATTTGACTAGAGACACTTTTTGTACAATTTTTTGTGAAGAACAAGACGATTGCATAAAATGTAGCAGAAATACAGATCATTGAAAAAGAAACTGTAGATTTACATGTTAAATAAATAGGCAAGTTTTAAAATAAATTAGCGACTACTTAGAAATAAAATATGAATAAAAAATAAAATTTTGTGAAAGTACAGTCGAACCTCCATAAGTCGAACCTCGATAAGTCGAATTTTTGATAACTTGAATTATTTTTAGTTTCTCTTCAACTTCGACTTATCGAGGTTTGACTGTATTTTCTTCGTTGTTCGGACAATATTTTGTCTGTGTACCGCAAAAAAAATTGTTTAAAACGTAACACTCTAATATACAAAATTGATTTGCAAAATACAAGGCAATTTTTTCAAATTGAAGACATTTTGAATTAACATTTTGAAATAACAAAACTCTTTAAAAACATTTGCAAGTTGGCCTAGACATTTGACAGTGAAAATTACCATATTCTTACAATTTTACCAAATTCAAACTATGAATTACACTAAAAACTATGGCGCCAAATTCAAATCGTCTTCAAGTCTAAAAAATCGCCCTGTAAAGCATTTGATTTGCAAAAATATGAAATTGACTTACAAAATGATAAAATCTGAGTACAAAACTTGTATTATGGTCACGACAAATATGAATAAAAATTTAACGTAACTATAAATTAAGTGATTTTTGATTTTAGAAAAAATTGTAGGCAAAATGTATGAAATCAAAGAATAAAAAATCAAAGTACTAATGAAAACAAGTATCAACATTAATAATTTAATCAGATTGGAGAGTATAAGCCCCCACAATGATCCTGTAACCATTTAGGGGTAGAAATGGTGAGTTACGGATTAAGGGTAGCTGGATATTTCGTACAGCCGCTGGCATTGCGTGGAGCGTCAGTCAATTGTCACCATTCCGGAAGTTGCATTGTGCATTTGATGCCGGAAACGAGCTCCATGCAGCTCGAATCTCATCCCTGCAACATTTCGAGATACTTTACATAAAACACATTCGGCATTTATGGGATATCCAACCCCTCCGTTTCTCTTTTTAAGGACGCACACGCTAATCTCTAGTTTCGCTTCTTCCTCTGGGGAAACGCGGCCCAAACACGAAAAAACTAAATTAAAATCGTGGCGGCCAAAAAACTAACAGCTTTCACCAAAAATTCTTTATCTTCGAACATTAAAAGCTCGTTTATAGCAGGGACCATTATTTCGCAAGGACGTTCATTATTTTAAGGCCAAACTTGTAGGAGGAGGAGGTCGAAAGGGTTGCGCCGCTTTTGGAAAAAGGTGGTGCGACTAAATAAAAATGTAAGTGCACTAAAAAAAAGGAGAGAAAGCGTGGCGTTAATTAAAAGCTCGCGGTCGTCGTTGGGCGATAATTGGCGTCGAGATTAAAAATTTTCCTCTGAACTCTCGGTCGGCGTTAAGGGATGAAGGGAAGGGATGTTGTGCGGAAAAGCAATACATCAACAAACTGTTTCCATTAAACGTAACGTGCCGTACATTCAGAATCCGGCATGTCGAATACATTAGTGGCGACTTAATTTGTGTACATATCAGAATCATGTCTTAAGCAAAAGAACAGTTTGATGCATTACTTCCCCCCCGAATGGGTCACTTTCCAGACTTTATATCGTTTGACCGGACACGTAACGTTAAAACGGCGCATATATTTGTTATAGGAAATTAGAAGAGCATTGTTATAGAAATGCTTGATGGTTGTTGGGTTTGGCAAAGAAGGCGACGGTGAGCTTTTGCTGAGAGCTCTTCGTACGATTTGGAGAAAAGTAGGCGTTTCGCTTTTTAAACGAACACACTAAAAAAGGGTAATAAATAATCGAAAATTTACCCCCATTACTATTACTAAATATGTGCATATTTAATATCGACAGCCATAAAGATTTATCAGACTGATATCGTATGAATTATTAATGTGGTTGTATTCCGCGTATTAATTAACAAGATACCAGAAATGGCGTGCATAATTATAAAAATGTACGAGGCGAATAATCATTAAACGTTAATTATCAGAATTTAGCAGGTTATCAAGACAAATACTAGTAATAAGAATAATGTAACACCATCTCTGTTTCTGACGATCCCTAAAAGAAAAATAAACACCGGCGCGTGTACTTGTGTACACGCGTTACGAAGTTATACTTCTTTGGCGCGACTGAATTAAATACAACCACGTGTTATGTTGCCGACCTTGCGTTTATATATGTATAGCCAGATCACTGATTTCTAAATTACATGTTACTACGCCGCTCTAAACCCTTCAAAGCGGTCGTCCTTCGTATAACAATCATTACTCTTGTGATGTGAGAAAATCTCACGCTATTGCGCAAGCGCAAAGAGCGGAATTTTAAACTTGATAAAGTAATGTGAGGTTATAGTTGTAGTAATTTTATTTTTGTTAATTATATTACTAACGAAAAAACTGTCTCATTGGGGGTAAGCAAATGACAATTATATTCTAATATAACGGTTGGAAACTACGGAGATAGGCGAAGTATATCGAAGCCATCCAAATTGCAGTTTTTTTTGTTAGGGAGCGTTCAAGTATTACGTAACGCAATATGGGGTGTCAACCATCGCGTTATGCAACATTTTTTTTAATTTAAATAAAAAGCTAGGGAATTAAAATTTCCCAATTTGGCAACCCCTTTCGTTTATGTATTACGGTCAAAAATCTTTAAAAATTGCGTTACGTAATACTTGAACGCTCCCTTACCGACTTTACTGAAATGATGAGAAATAATCTTTTGCTTTATAAAAAAAAATTATTCACTGTTCTGTAAAGCATAAAATTTTAAAATTTTGAGAAAAAAAACGTTTTACAATAAGCTTGAGAGAATCTTTCTACGCTACCGTCTAATCTTTACGCTTCCCCACTGTAGACTTATTCCTCTATTTACACGGTAGATTGGTTCTGTAAAAAATTGTGTAAGTCGAAAAAAGCAAAATATACATAAATTGGTCTGTTTCTATTAAAAATTAATTAATTTTTTTTACGTAAAGTAATACTATAAAAAAATACTATTACAACAGATATAGATTGTACAACCGTTCAAATGACTGGTCTTGGTAAGTAGCACAAACTGCAAATTTGTTTCAGAAAACAAACAATAAAGAAAAAGTGCATATTGAAAAATGTATTACACTGTAGTGAATGCTATAGATTAATCTAATCAACGAGTTCAAGGCCAATGGTCCAGCGGTGCGTATCGTTGAAAACAGAGAATTATCTCGAACTTTCCAGAAGCTGGAATACCGATACCGAAATACACATATAAGCGCCGCCGATTGCGGTAAACAGTCTAGTTTAGTTCAGTGCGCTACTCAACTAGCTCTCGGACAAATTAAAGGTAATCTCTAAGGCGCGGTAAAAATAAATAAATAACAGTGTGCAAATAAAATAGTGTAGTGCATTAAATTGTAAGTAAATAAGTTAAATAATTATTAAGTAGAGCCTTTAGTATTTTAGTGTTTATTGTAAATAATTTGTTAATTCTATTGTTAAATAAATTTTAAGTGTTGTTAAAATAAGTGACAGACTGTTAATATTCGCAACCCTAGTTTGAAAACCCTAGCGAAAACGTCACAATATGCATATGTTACAAAAAGTCGTAAAGTTTAAAACGCTGCAACTATGTTGTATATAGCACATTCTAATCACAATTTTAAAAACGACCATTTGACTAGTCATGGATGGAATAAACAATTTTTATTCTTAAAATTTTTGGAATTTTCATTTTTGTAAACCGTGTAAAAGCGAAAACTTGTATAACAAGTAGCGTGTAAATCAAAGGATGTAGTTTTTAGTTAAAAGCCGAGTGTACAATTTAGTCTCGAAAAAATATGCATTTTTCGGTGGAATGTGCACATTACTCTTTTATTTTAGAAAAACAAATTCTTCAGCTTTTCCGGAATCAAAAATTTAAATTGAAGTTTTCGATTTGAAAGAGTTTAATATAGACAAGTCCATTGAATGCGGAGTATGTGCACATTCGAGCTCAAAGTGGCACATTTCCGAGTTATGGTAAATATATTTTTCGAACATAAAATCAATATTTACCAAACTAAATTTAATTTTTTGATTTGAAAGAGTTAAGGATAAAGTAGACAAACCTAATAAGTGCGAGGATGTGCACATTCGAGCGAAAAGTGGCACATTTCCGAGCGAGGGAGGCAAATGAAGCGCGACGCGGAGCGGCGCGCTTCATTTTCCCGAGATCGGAATGTGCCACTTTGAGCTCGAATGTGCACACTCGGTTTTAAGCGTAATTCACAATAATGAATTTTCTTTCTAATCAATTTTAATAATAAATTACAAGGCTGTTTAGTGCTTTCAAACAGCTATTTTAGAAAAAAAAACGCTACACTTTTTTTAATTTGAGTTTTTGATTAAAACAGACCAATTCAATAAATTCGGAGTACATTTGATTTTAAGCATCATACACAATAATTAATTGTCTTTTTTAGCAATTTCTTCAAATTTTTGTTAGCGGTGCGCGCGCAACTGCCGTCGCCTGCTAAAATTTTACTTTTGAGGCGCCAAAAGAAGTATTACTTCAAAAAGCAGGTGTGGTAATGTGTAACGTGTCGCTGCTAATATAAATCATAAAACTTCCCCCCAACGTTTACCTACCTTTAATCAAATTTTAACGATAACGTACGGTTTAATTTAACTAGACTTTGATATGTAGCCCTCTGTCTCGACTCTGATTGAAAATAAGAGCCTTTTAACGAATCGCTGAGTCATCCAGACTTTTATCAAAATTGATTTTTGTGTTCCAAGTAGGATCTTCGATTTTTAAAAATAGCAGTTATTGAAATTAACATTCATAGCGAACAACAAATCTTTAAAGTTTCGAACTTTTACTATAAGCTACCTTATGTATTTAGAAGTATTGTTTGCATTGTATCAATAATTTAGTTTTCACTAATCGATGGCGTTATAATTTTTTGAATCGCTTTGGTAAAAGTTTAATTTTTTTCCGTTTGACAACCTGGCTACTGCCCATAGTGACTTTTAACTTACTTTGGAAACATACTACTTGGTATTTAGATTTGTTAGTTTAATGTCAAATTTAATTTTGTTTTTTGTTCCGGTAAAGGCAAGAATTTTTTCAAAAAAATTAAGGGGTTAATCCATGTTTTTTTTCGATTTTGGCCGATTTTAAGGTTTTTAGTTGGTATTGATTACCGATAGAATATGGTTCAATACGTCTAAAATTAGAAGGATTTCGGGAAATAATGAAAAATAAAAAATATGCTCAAATTAAAATTTTAATTAAAAAAAATTGACGCTGCAAATATCCAAAAACGTTATCGTTAAAAGAGTAGCACGCTCTGGTTATAGACACTACGGGTCCATAGAAACGTCCGCTTAAAAAATAAAGTAAGTATATCGATTTTTTTAAATTAAAAAAAAACATACCCATGTTTTTTCTCGATTTTGGCCTATTTTGGAGGTTTTGAGTTAGCACTGATTTCCGATCAAATAAGGCCCAATACGTTTGAAAATAAAAAGATTTTGCGAAAAAATCAAAATAAAAAAGTTAGCGCAAATTAAAATTTTGATTTTAAAGAAAAATTGAATGCATTAAAATGTCGAAAGTGTTTACCGTTAAAGGGGTAGCAGAGTAAAACGGCTCCGGCTATGAACACTATAAGCTCAGGAGAAATTTCTCTTGAAAAATGCAGCAAATCGATTTTATTTAATTTCTCCAAAATAATCAAAGAGGTTAATAACCCATAGATAAAATATGGCCCAATATGGTCTCAAACACAACGAAATTGATCCTTTTTTAAAACGAACATTACTGGTGATGAATAATTGCTTGTCTATAACACTATTAATCGAAAGTGATCATGTTCCAAGTCTGATGAACCGGTATAAGTCATATTAATAACTGCTTTCGTCAAAAAAATATCATTAAGAAAATTCCAGGGAAAAGTCCACGATAAATAAAAAAATAAATAACTGTTTTTGCAAATATAAATACTTTAGTATAGTGACAACACCATAGTACATTACGTTTTTACAAGTAGCAGCACAATTTCTTTTTTGTTTTCTGACAACACAGTCATTAAGAAAAGTAAATCTGCTGAACTATGACCAAAATACGTTCTTCTGAGTAATCAAACACCCGTAAATGTTTGTACAAGTACGATTTTATTTTAGTTTTTGTTGGTTCCCAACTTTTTATTTGTCTTTTTCTGTATGTTTTCATTTTTTAGTCAAAAATACCATTTTAGAATGTATAACTACGTTTTTATATCTTTCAAATTATTTAAAAGTTCCTATCTTATGTCCTATAATGTCACTTCTAAGGTTTAATTTAAAAAAGACTAATTTTTTACAATACCAAGTAAAGTAACAGTGGTGTCATTCAAGACTTATTATTTCAATAAATACGTTTTTAAAATTGCCCAAATTTGACTTCAGGTATAAAAAGGCAAGAAGAAGAAAAAGAAAAAGAAAAGAAGAAAGAAGAAGAAGAAGAAGAAGAAGAAGAAGAAGAAAAAGAAGACGAAGAAGTTTTTAAGAAACTTATGTTTTTTTTATTTTACCATATTCTAATAATTTGTGTCATGCACTTCGACAATAGCTATAATTTACAATTATAAGAGAAAGATTTTCGAAGTTTAAAAACTGCTTCGAACATGACTTCTTTATGCATATAGTGTCGGTCACATTTGTGTTTTTAGAAATAATTATATATTTAATAACTTTGTATGAACATATTTTACTATTGGGAGATAATTGAAGAATTAACTATAAAACCATGCTGAAATCAAAACTGTGACCATAGTGGTATTGAGAATATAAAGCAAAATAAAATGCAAATTTTGTCGAATGTAAAGCCAGTCACACATGGAATTGCCCATTTGGTGGACTAATAAAGGTGGTGTGTATTTTGAGTTGCTTTCAAGAAACCAAACGATCAATTCAGTCATTTATTCTCAACAACGGATGAAAATAGAGAAAGCCATCAAAGATAAACAAGTTAGTCCTCAAAGCATAATGTCCTACCATAAACAACGCTCGACCTCACACATCTTTAATAACTCGTCAGAAATTATTGGTTTTTGGTTGGAAACTGATGTCATATTCACCATATAGCCCTGACCTTGGACCATTAGACTAGCATTTATTTCGAGCTTTGCAAGACTCTTTAAATGGTAAAAATTTTACTTATAGTGAAATCGCACTTGGTTCGGTTTTTCGCTGATAAGAACCAGAAGTTCTACGAACTTGAAATCACAAAGTTACCAGACAGATGGCAAAATGTCATTGAACAAAGTGGTACATTTATAGCTGACTAAAAGTCATTCTTTGTATTAAAAAATTAAGTTTCATTTCAAACTAAAAAACTCAAAATACTTTCTTGCTAACACGATAGGTGTTCAATTCACATACAGAAAACTAGTGGCTTTTCGAATTACAATAAAAATTAATATGAAACATTGAGCACTGTACTATTTTAGTTGAAATTGAACTACCCCTATAAAGAGTGCGCCCCCAAGCGATACCGCATCGTATTTATCGATTACTTTCCTATAATTTTAGTCGCAAACCACCCTAAAATTACCGAATTCGGTTTAAGTTCAGTCGATTACGTTACGCAATAAATTTATATGAGTTGTTTTCCTCTTGGCTGCGAGTAAAGCACACGAAACAGTTAAAAAAATATCGAATTGTAATTTGGGGGATGACGTAACGACGTCGGGGCGCTACCGTCGACCATGATGTCTGCTGTTCGATTTTTCGACGCCTGCATGTAGAATTCCGCCTGAATTAGTGACAATATACATTAGAGATGTTCGTTTAAAATTATATAAAAAATGGTAGCAATGGCAAGTATGGACGAGCACGAAAGGAAAGTCGTGATGGAGTTTTGTCATTTGCTCGAAAAATCCAAGCAACTATTTAATGGGTTACGGTAAGAATAAAGTATTGTTTTTTGAACGTACGGATTTAATTAGTGGTTGTCTTGCTTTCAAATTGGGCCTTTCAATGTCCAATTAAGGTTTGAAAAGCAGTGGCGAAATGTCTTTATTAAAATAATGTTGTTTTCAGAGATCTACCTCAGTATGGACATAAGCAGTGGCAGGCGTATTTCGGAAGAACTTTTGATATCTATACGAAATTGTGGAAATTCCAACAGCAGCATCGTCAAGTTTTAGACACGAAGTACGGTTTAAAACGGTGGCAAATTGGGGAAATTGCTTCTAAAATAGGGCAACTTTATTATCATTATTAGTAAGTGGTTCGTCTTTCCTACTTTGTTTTTTTTCATAAAAACGTAACTTTTAATCATATTTCGGGAACGTTGCGATTTCATAGTGCTTCATAATAGTTGTAAGCAATTATTTTGGAAGTCGCCCAAGAATTATTAATTTCGTTTTTCTTTTCGTGGAATTCACCAGTTTTGGCATAAAAAAGAAGCGCAAAATATCGGCTTATTATAAACACACGTAGATATTTTTAGTTGTTTGTAAATCGAAGCATCTCTTATGGCCAACGAATCGAGTAACACAATTTTACGGCTCACTACGCACCCCCATATGTAAAATTTACACCAAAGATCCTTTGAATCGGTTACAAAACAAACCCTTTTTTTATTTTATCCACTTTGGTGGTTTCGTTTACCTTTTCCAATTAGCTCAATCAATGTGACCAAGAACTGATCTCATATTACACAAATCAACTTTTAATTCTTTGCTAGAAAAAGATTTAGTATTCCAAATTGAAATAAGCGCTATTTTGTGTTTGAATTTAGCGGCTATATGTCGATAAAATAGATTGCTTAAATAAAGCCACTCAGTGGTTTTTCCCGCGATGAATTGAATAAAGTATTTTTCTGTTTTGATTAAAATATTTTTTTTAGATATGAAATTTAATGTAAAAAGAACGTGATAATGTCAATGATCGAATGATTTTTGTCTGTTTAAAAAAACAACTTGTAGTAACAAACAACTATTGTGAATTTTAAATATTAAAATAGCGCAAAAATACTTAAAAACTATAATTCTTTATCTGAAGTTTTCTTTATTTTTACAAAGTTTTATTTATTATATTGTTGCACTATTTTGGATTTAATATAGTGAAAGTTATTGATAAATACCATAAATCGTAGAGAGTAAAGAGTAGAACTTGAACAAAACATTGCATATTTTTTATCTTAAAACTAAAAAATTAATTGCTTCTCTCAATTGGTCGAAAGCGTGTTAAATTAATAATTAAATTTTTTTTTTTAACAAAATTAGCATTCTTGGAAGAAATGAATTTTAATTTTAGGTCTCGAGTATGATGAAGGGCCCTTATAAAGCTTTGAGCCCTAGGATATAGCATTTTTAAACAGTGCTCTAGTTAGCTACTATGAAAGCTAACAACGCCCTCTTTAAAATTATACGAGAAAAGTAGCTACAAACTATAAAATAATTTAATTGTATAATTTACACTAGGTGTATAGTTAAGTACATATGTAGAATGCCATTAAATGAAGACAAATTAAGAATAAATACGGTTGAAGCTCTTCATTTAAAAGAAAAGAGATAAATGATTAGAGCAGCAATGCAGTGAAATTCCAATTTAACTTGATTTATTGGCTATAAATTTATCAAGAGTTCATCATTTATTTATTTTTTATATTTTTATGGACCGTTTTAATATGGTGTCAATTACATACTTCTACGAATATTTAGAACGTTTCGGTTTTCCGCGATAAGTGAAACTAAAATTAAATTATCCTAATTATTTGAAAGACGTTAAATTTTAGGTTTTTTAAACAGAAACATTAGCGATAGAATAAAAAATGTTTGCAAAATATAAATAATGTTTTTTTTTAATTAATATTATTATTAAATGTTAATTTGATACTAAACCTAGTTAAAACAGTAGTCTTTTGCAAAAAATCGCATTTTAAAAGACCTATCGTTTTTTTAGTAATTTATAAGTATTTTAAAAAACACAAGAAAAAACAATTCGAAGGATTATTTAAATAAAATAAAAAATTTGAATGTATTTTAATTTTTAAGAAATATTATTTAGAAATTCATAACGCAGTTATTTGTAAAAACGATTTTGAATATAAGTAGTTATTGCAGACTTAAAATATTTACAATCAGATGTTCTACCAGAAGAGAACAAACTTATCTTGTAATATTCAACATTTTAAGAAAATTAAGTTTATGGCATAGACCAGTGGTGCTCAACCGGTAGCTCATGTACCACATGCGAATCCTTTTACCAAATATTTTTTGTAATAAAATTACGAACATTTAATGTCCGTGCATTAAATACGTTCAAAATTTAAATAGTACCTAAACCTTCAAAAATACAACAGTGGCTTATCTAAAAAATTTTAAATTATAACTGGGCTCCTGCTAATTGAAAGGTTGGGCACCCTTGGCACAAAGCTTAAATTTTTGGAGATTTTACTGCAGAATTTAAAAATTCACTGGTCGAAAAACCAAATTACCTTTCAGTGTCTTATTTTATTACAAGCATATTTGAAAAATCTCCACGAACACTTAAACACGTTGCACTCAAATAACACTATCACGAAAACTAAACGAGACGTTGTTACAAAGAAGGCTATGCGCAAATAATAAAACCCTACAACTCAAAATACACAAAATGATTGATTTTATATAAAATGATTTCAAAAAAAACCGGTTTGTGTACTTTTATACATGCATTAAAAGTTATACCTCTTTGGCGTAACTAAATTAAATAAAATTAATATAAATAAATTCAATAAATACGAGAATGTGCGCATTTCAGCGCAAAGTGGCACATTTCCGAGTGAGGGAAGCAAATGACGTTCGACGGGAAACGGCACACTTTACTTTTCCGAGTTCTAAATGTGCTAGTTTGAGTTTTTAGTACGGTCAAATTAGACATAAAATAGTGGTCAAATAACAAAAATTCGGACAGAGCTAAATTTTGGTTGAGACCTTGGGTACACCATTAGAAATAAAGTGTCAAAAGACCCCATCGATCCCATGTGTGCTAAAAAAGTTATTCAGGGTCAAAGGTCAAAATTTGAAGTGTTTTGGATTTTTTTCGAAAACGATATGTTTTATCAAAAAAGTAGTTCAGACAAAAATTATAGATCTTAAAATTATCTACAAAAATGGTGCTAATACTTGTTTTCTCAGAATCACCATTCGTGAAAAAAAATTTCCAAACCCGTGGACACAAAAACAAAAAGAAAAAAATTTTGCAATTTTTTTTGCGTGCTATTGCTTAAGATTGCGTGGTAACGCTGGTTCCTAACATTTTTTTACTAAAAGATTTGAAAACTAGAATCTTGAGCTTTAAAACACCATTTTTAAATATTAGATACGACCATTTTTCACTGAAATAGAGTTTGCATTAAAGTTTTGGACTTACCGACAAAAAATACCTAACCAAAAATTAGATCAGCGCGGCCGCAAACGAAGAAATGTATTTCACGGTCGCATGACGCGAGCTGAAGGCCCTTTTGCAACGCTGTTTGTTAGAGGCCCCCTTCCCTCGCACTTCACGCGACTAGGCGTGTTTCTACGTTCTATTTTAACAGAGTTATAAAGGTGAGCGCCATTACCCAGTGAGCGCTATTCCCCCTCGCTCCCCTACCGGATAGTTACCGGAGATATCCCTTGCATCTGTACAATAAATCCAAATATAAATCTAAAAGATTCAATAAATACGAGGATGTGCACATTTGAGCGAAAAGTGGCACATTTCCGAGCGAGGGAAGCAAATGAAGCGCGACGCGGAGCGGCGCGCTTCATTTTCCCGAGATCGGAATGTGCCACTTTGAGCTCAAATGTGCACACTCGGTTTTAAGCATGATTCACAATAATTAATTTACTTTCTTAGACGGCTAACTTCATATTATCGAATTTTCGTTAGCTGTGCGTGCGCAAATTCACCTTCAACGGGCCAAAAGAAGTATGACTTCAAATATATTAAACAAAGATATTGCCGACTTAACTTTATTTATATAATAGTAAAATTAGTTCTAGTTGCAGTTTAGAAAAAATTAATAATAAATGTTTATACCTAATGTTTTTATAATTTTCTGCGTTTCCGAAATATTTGTTCTAAGCAAAATAACTAATTAATATTAATTTCCAGCTTAAGAACTAGCGAAACAAATTATTTAAACGAAGCATATTCGTTTTACGCAGCAATCAGGGGCAGAGCCTACTACTCGAGAGCCTCCAAGGAGGACAGGTGAGCTCCTAAAGAAAAACAATATTTTCAATTCAAAATTAAGTTGTTTTTCAAATCGTAGATCAGAACTGATGGTAAAGAAGCTGCGCTATTACGCAAGATTTATAGTGGTTTGCTTATTGTTAAGGAGAATGAAATTAGTTAGGGAATTAATAGTAGAATTAGACAGACATATCGCCGAGTATACAAGCACTTATGAGCCGGACGACCAAATCGAATGGAGCTTAGTTCTTGACGAAATCAAGGGTTTCGTTACAGCCGATAGTTTAGTTTCCGTAATGCACGCAGACACCAACCCCATCGTTTTATCCCACAGGTAAACATCTCGTACATTCCCTTAAATTAATTCCAAGCATCTTTTCGCCAGATTAAGCCCCCTGACGACGCCGCCCGTAGAAAAAAATCAGTACATGACTTTAACGTTACAAGAAATTTTGATAGTAGGTAGCGCGTCGGAGCAGGTCAAATTTTCGGAATTAACGATGGATATGTTTAGAATGATACAAACTCTCGAAAGAGAGCCTCAGGAAGATTATAATCATGTTTACGACGCCTCCCCGGCCACTGGCCGCAATCCTTACGCCGTTCCCGGATCGAAGGGGTGAGTTTCCGGCAGAATCCTTGAGACCTTTTCCTCTTACTCCTTAAGTCTAAGTGACCTCATTGCAGCGGTTCTAGATATATGGAAAACGGCGAGAGACCAAATCGAAGGGAGAATCCTCACAAGTATCTACTTTACAAACCGAGTTTAAGTCAAGTTTTAGTTTTCTTAGCGAGCGGATTTAAAGAATTGCCCGCGAACGGTGCTTTACTCTTGTACATTTCTGCTGATGGTTGTTTTTCGACGACGAAGCACCCCGAAGATAGTAAGTCTTTTTTTTGCTTTAGTATACGGTACTACACCATGTCGCCCAATGCAAGTCGCATGGCAAACTCATGTAAAAAAAATGTACATATATTTTCATAACTGTGTTTTTAAATGTTACGTACACGAAGAAAAAAATATCTTCAAAATGAGTATCTAACATATCCTCAAATGACGTATTCTCAGAATAACGATTCGATTGGCTAATTTAATAATATTTATAATAAGTTCATTTGACAGTTCATAGTACAATCAAAACAACGCTACATATTATACTTATAATAAGAATCCATTTATTTGATTCAAGCGTTCAATAAAGAACTCTCGTGAACGTGTGCAGTTTGCGTCGTATAGGTAACTGTACAGTCAATTTGAAGATTTGTATTGCTAAAATAGCGATACGTATGGTCATTTTGACGATATTTTTTTCTCCGTGCATAACCGTTAAATCATCATGACAAGAAACGTTTGAATGACTAAAACAATAATACGTATTGTTACTTTGACGATTCGCAATAAGGAAACTCCGGATAGCTAAATTAGCTATACGACGTATCTCTGCGAAAGATGACTATACTGCGTATAGCTAAAATAGCGATACGTATGGTCATTTTGAAGATATTTTTTTCTCCGTGGAATTAGTAACCAAAATATTGCTTAAAATATTTAATCTATATTTTACTTTTAACGCTGATTTTGACATCAAGATCGATACTTCATTTTAACTCAATCGAAGTTTATGGAAACTTTGATCCACTGGTCGATAAAATCAAATTTCTCTATCTTACAGTGATAAATAATTCGATATGTGGTTTGCCGCTGACCGCGTAGCATGATACGGATGATGGAGAGCGGTACTATGCACATCTTGCTTTAATATTAACTTATCATTAAAGTTGCTATAAAACAATAATGAAATATAATTAAAAAAATAATGAAATCGTGAAATGACTTAAGTTAAGTTTATTATACAAACCAAGTTTGTTTATTGGATGCTATATATTACAAATGGAAATGACTTGCCATTTTGTTGTCTAAAAAGGCGAACTAACAAAATATTAAAAATCCAATGCATGTTATCTCTTTAAAAAAGTTACAGTTGCATTATTTCCAAATTGCGTCATTTAGTTTAGAAATAATTGATTTATAACGCCTGAAAGTTACACAAATTGAAAAACGTAGAAAAATATGGAAACTTTTTGATATATCTTAGAAAATCTCTTAAACCGCTCTAAGTATGTACAAGTCGACCAGGATAGCTCGGCGGGTGAAATAGTCCCGCCTATGGATGCGCATGAATAGGGAAATTCCAGCAGCGTTGAGGTACAGTCGAGAGAGAAGTGAAAATACTAACCGGCTGATATGGAATCTCAAAGCAAACTTAAAGGCAAAGTGCTGAAAAGTCAAACTCGCGAAGTGATAGCCCAATGTGATTATGTTCATGAAGCGGGAATTGTTTATTTACAGTATTTATTCAATTCAAATAAATAAAATAACCGAATAAATTTTATATTTCCTGTATTTTTTCACAAGAATGTACAAAAGCCGAGCGTACAGTGCGTCTTATTCTATCCGAATGCGTTTTCTCTTTATCGTGTGCGCCGCTTGTAAGATTCTCACCCGCCCAGCTATCTTGGTCAAGTCGTAACCATATCAATTTTCTCGTTACAACAATAAGCCTTTAAATTTTTATAAAATTTTGTCCTGTTTTGAAATCCGATATTTTAAAGAGAGGCGATAATACTTTTCACAATGATAGTAATGACGCTAAATCTAATGCTCGATTAAAAATTTGTAGGACATACCGGGGTTTGTATGTATGCACTTATAAATTTTAACCTAAGTTATGTCAAAAAATAAGAGTGGATAAATATAGAAAAGTTGACCAAGATACAAACTCAGTTTTACAAGGGAAGCTCGCGAAAATGATCTTAAGTTATTTGTTAATTTTTGCACCGCAGATAGAAGGCGCAATGCTTGTATATTATATCAAAAAATTTAACGGGTTACCGCATAATACAGAAGTGTCAACTAATTTTTGAATGATATCGACTTTTTGTCAAAACATTTTTCTTTGATCCACATATGTAGATTAAATGTAAAAATATTTGTTTGCATTTAAGTATAGCAAACTGTGTCCGTGATTTTGTTCAAGTGGTTAACGATATATTTTATTTACAGAAGTAGATACGTCCTTCTTTTACTGCACAAGCGCATCGCGTTGCTTGACCTTACGTATATGATAATTTCAATAACTTCATATTAAATAAAAATATTGTGATAATTTTTATTGGAGATAAAACCCAATTGCCTAAGGAATCAAACCAAAAAAATTTGATCAAAATCTATCCAGTAATTTTTGCGGCATGCGCGCACATCGGCGGACCTAGCTATCATTTTATTTTATATAAATTATTACAAAGTATAACACTTACTTGTTTTCTATAAATATAAGAAAAACATTAATTAACAAAAGTCAAACGGCAATAAAAATTTTAAAAAATAATAAGATTAATTGGTATATTACAAATTTTAAAATAAATCAAGTAAAATATTGATACTAACTTCTAATTTTGTTACCTTTACTAGATTTTGGCCAATAAAGTATAGTTCATTTGTGAGTCAAAAATTCTAAATTTAAAGTTGATTTATTCAAAAAGTTTACACGGTCAGCTGCAAATTTTTGGTATAATAATGGGCATCGCGTCCTCTATTTTTAGTGCAATAATAAAACCAAACTTGTTTCTTTTAATGAATTTAAAAAGAGAAGACTAATGTAAACAAATCCAATAAATACGATATTTGCACACATTCGAGCAAAGTATGCCACTTTTGACTCGAATTGCACACTTGGTTTTTCATTACGATCAACAAAATTTTTTTGATCAAAACATACAGGACCAAAAATTACGATTTATTTTTATTAGTACTATAGACAAAAAACAAGTTATCAAAATATTATTGTTGTCTGGAATTTTATGATTGTTAAGATGTCTTCATAAAATGACTATAACTTGATTTTAAATTATCAATTTTAGTGGGTTATGATTTGGGTGGCGTTTTGACGAGCGGAAGAAGAGACGGCGAACACAAAAAACAAAAAGAATCTCACTGCCTTTATCCTGGAGACTTATATCCGTTTACCAGAAGACCTCTCTTTGTAATCGTCGACTCCGACAATAGTTTCGTGTTCCAACACATACCCAGATACTTCGGTCAGCCTTTGGTCACGCTTATGTCGCCTCAGGACACGCCACCAGCTTTCCAAGGTTCATTTTCTTCGTATTTTTTTGTAGTACAATTTTACAACTTTTTATTGTAGATCAGCAGCATAACGGCTCGTTGTTCACTTTGTTCCTTCACTCACCCTTGACTGCCTTCTGTTACTGTTGTAATTTAACAAACATTCCAATCCATCATTGGGAGAGATGTCAAAGTTTTGTTGATCGCTTCGTGACAGAAGCATCTCGTCTTTTTACGCGTTCGAGAGTCGGTGAGTATGATGAAGGTATGTTGGGGATAGCTGTTGTTAGCTTGCACGTACAACAAATTATCTGTCTCTTAATAAAAGTAATCTTCTTCTTGCAAGGGTGGGGTACAGTTAGGAGCTTAAGACGAAGACGATGGATCATTCCTTAAATGATTTGAGTAGAACCATCGTCATCAGTGTCGGATTAAAAGCTTAAGGATGTCATATTTTTTGTATTTTAGATGAACTTTTTACAATTCGATTCCCAAAAAATTTAAATAAAAAATCGTTTTTAACGCGGTATGGGTTGTTATTATCGTAACGATTTTTTCCAAAAAATCAGTCTGATTAACGTTGATTTTATTTATAACCAACTAAAGCCATGAACTATAACCATGCAATTAGCAACAATAAAATCAGATAGAATGTCTTCAAACAATTTAAATGTTACCATAAGAAATGATTTGAACAATTTAAGAAAGTACGAGCACGAAAGTAATTTGGAACAAAATGCTTGATTATTTTTTTATATGTAGTTTAAATATGTCTAAACAAATTCTCAAAATTTGAGGAGAGTGAACTGACTATTTAAAGAAATAATTGATTTCAAAAGTAAGCATATTTAACATTAGTCTTATGGCAAAGTGACGGATAGACGACATGTTTTCATAATTTTTACCGAAATTCGTCGAAGAAAATGAAAATAAACCTATCTAATTAAAAGTTAAGACATTAATAAAGAAATTAAAAAAATAAAAAACTGTAATGACCGACTAAATTAAAAGATATTTACGAAAATTAGCTTACTTTTATTAGTTCTCAAACAAAATGGCAACACTACAGACCATTAAAGAAAAGTAAGTGTCAAAAATACTAACCTAATTTTAGTAATTCTGGTAAATTTTCATCCCCATAAATAGTTTTCTATTTCATTTCACCTTCCATAATTTTATATTCGCACGTGTTACACTCAATGTTTATTTTTATTTACTGATAACATTGCTTGTTAATCATAATAATCACAGTGTTGCCATATGCAATGCTGCGGTCACGTGATCTACATAACCTTTTTACCGCGCGCTCGAAGCGGTCTATTCCCACCCAGTACCCTGCTCGTACTTCCTTAAATAGCTTTTTATTGAATATTGTTTATAACGATATGTATCATTTTGGGCAGAGGTTTTTTATTTTAACTTTTTTGAAAAATGTTTTTCTAATGTTTATATAGTAACTATGGATTTCAAATCAAATACATATAACCTATCACAGGTCAATTTTATCCTTTTACAAATCAAATTCACTTTTTTGCAAATCAAGTATATAGTTTGAAGGAAGATAAGAAAAATCATAAAAATTATAGAGGTGTCACACCGTTATGCTATATGCATAAAGTTCTTACTAAAATTGTATAAGATAAAATTCAGCCATGCATAAAAATTATTAAATAACAAGGATTTCGCCAGAACTGGGATGGAATTGGTAAGAGAGTGTACTCGGATATGAGACGGGTTTAGTTTATGAGCCAACATTTTTCACTGGTTAAATCAAGTCGGGTGTTCTATTCACTGTTGGAAAGGTAATGAAAATTCACAACTTTTATCCGAAGAAAGTTTTGTGATTCCATTATTATGCAAAATTTTATCACCAATTTTCTGAGCTTCAATTTTTTGGCAAAAAAAAATTTGTATCTAGGTATGAGACACCTACAAAAATACATTAAAAATTTTAAAATATAAAGTAAAAACCTCATATCTATTTCAAAATTTTAATTTTTTATGCTTTTGGAGGCAGATATAAAGAAATTATAATTTTTATTTATCAATTTTCTCTTCATAATCGTCCAAATCACGTCGCAATGTTTGCAAGTGTAGAAACTTGCACACATGTTTGCGCACTTCAAATGAACTGGCCGCTTGCAAATATTGCATTTGATGTTATTAACAGCGCTCAATTTGTTCAGCAACAACTTTATACAAATGATGTTTTTGTTTTGGAACCCTTGGGTGGTTGTGATATACTGTGTCTCATACCCGGACATAGACATCATTTTGAGAATTACAAAAAAAAATTGGTTTCTTACCATATATTAGCCTAATCCAATATTGGATCGATTTATTTCAGTGTTAGCACAAAAACTCACTGATGAAAAAAGAAATATTTGACAGTAATCAGATCGGCCATATTAGCATTGCATAATGAAAATAATGGACTGGCTCATACCTGGAGCTGTCTCATACCTGGGAACACTCCCTTACATTTTGCGGAACTTATGAAAACATGTCAATGGTCAATTTAATTGCATGTTAAGTTTTTGCACGTTTTATATCAATTATTGGTTAAATACAATTTTTTTTATTATTGTTATTAAAAATTTTAAAAAATGCTTTTTTCCGTGACTTTCTAAAACGAGAAATTTTAAAGCTCCGATTACTTTTAATCCGGCACTGATCGTCAGCGTTGTCAAACGACATTCAGAAAGCAGTTCGGCTTGTAAAATCGCATGCAGTTGTTAAAAGTTTGCGCTAGAAAAAATGTTGTAAGAATTGAATTAATTTAGAACCATCGTATTTGCAATTCTTCGGAGACGATTTCCTGCGGCTGGTGTTGCTTCGTTACGTTTTTTGTGACGTAGTATTGCACCTTCATCGAGCTTTTAAAAGCCGTCAGTACCGTCCTCGTTGCCAGCCGCCCCTGCCGGAAGCCGAATTGCTGGAGCATCCATCCCTGCAGCACTTGGTCCTGGACCTGGCAGCCCATTTGGAAGTGCGCACTCATTTCATGGACAACCACGAGATCGACTGATCCAGGGCTTCCTCCTCATGGCCGTGTGTGGGGTTTAGTAAAATTTGGGGCGCATCTTCGCGGCACATGCATGAGGATGAACTCAATATTGGTCGTCGAATATTGTTTATTATTTTACGCGTAACGTTTTTTGTGGTCGTTCTGTTATGGCTGACGAGGGACGCCCATTTTTTGGGCGGCTTTGTGAATATGCCCAAGTTTTTTTGGATTCTGTTCATTCAGGGTGCGATTATTGAAAAGGATTCGACGTATTTTATTCGAATGAATAATCGCACGTGGAAATGTTTACTATTACCAGTATTAATTAACGAACTTGCCACGTTTAGAAGTTTAGCGAAAGTTAAACAGAAACTTAGAGTTTCGTTGCGATATACCTCTCTAATAAGATTTGCGAATTTTTCGACGATACCGGATCGTTGTATTTTGCGAAATAATTCGTGTCTTTCGACGCCTTTTACCCTCATCCCCCGCGTTTTTTGCCAATCTGTCCACGTTAAGCACGGTGATAATAAAGCTCAACTTTTGAGCGTTGCGTCTCGTCTTTCAAATACTCAACTCAAATTCAAACATACAAAATCGCATAGCTACATTTAATTCTCAACTTGGCCGCAGGCTCGGAGCGAACCTCCGACGTCGGTTTTTTTAAATGTGAATCAACAAACAAATCTTTAACTAAGCAGAAAACTTAAGCATAGCAACATCTTCATATTTCTTTGCCGGAAATCTTAATTACGACGCCTTTTTACTTGTAACAAACATTTTGTAAAAATTTGTACAAACTTTCAAAAGCCGGGTATTTCGATCTGTCGTTAATATATGTAACTGCGGATGGGTTGCTAAGGAAATAAATGTGGTGAAGTTTGTTTCCATAGTAATTGATCTACGGTTTGTAACAGTAATTAATCAGAATTTGAAATACTGAGCATGAATCACGCAAAAAGCAAAACAATAAGTAGATATGAAATATATTCGATTAGACGGAGGTCCTAATGCTGCAAAGTTTTATAAAGCGTTTCGATTTTTTCAAATTAAAAAAAATTATATTTAAAGTGACTAAGGAAGTATCTCAATTCATGGTGTGTTTTTAAGCGCAGTCGAAATAAAGTTTAAAGACTAATTTTAAATTTATTATGTACAATAATTTCTAGATTTTTTAATTGAATTGAGTTTAAATTAACCGTAATTTGCATATAATGCAAGCTTTGCAAGAAAATGTTAATAACTATTAAAAACCAATATTATCTGTATTCGAATAATCAACAAAATACAGAAAGTCAGTGGCGCAAGTAGAATTTTTAATTGAGGGCAACTGCGGCCGTTAGTTTTCAAATTTCTTTAAAAGTTATACATCTTTTGAAGCATTATGAAAAAACATGAGAATGAATTTTTGAAGCGCGTACAGGGTGACATTAAAATCTACATGTTGAAGTTGGTCACTAAACCTTTCGTTACGTTTGGGGTATAGAGTGCAGAGCCAGGGGCAGGGTTAGAATCTCGAAGAGTGAGATTGTTGTGCCAGGGCCATAAAATTATCGCAAATTGCCAAAAATTATTGTAGATCTGTAAAACATTTTTTAATTTGATTAAAATGTATGAAATCATTATTATATCTAGACTTACAAATGTAAATTAAAATGTTTTTATTCATTAATGAATGAAGATTACAAGTATTACAGTGAAAATCTTCTCTATAACGGACACCTATTGGGAACTATATTTTGTTCGTTAGAGGGAAGTGTCCGTTAGGAGAGGTTATACCTACTGTATCATATTTGCAATAAAATTTAAAATATTTTTTAATTATAATTTTCACTAGGGAGCGTTCAAGTATTACGTAACGCAATTTGTGAAGATTTTTGACCCTCCTTTCTCCTATGTAACGCGCCGTAACGTTTTTCAGCCCCCAATCCTAACGTTACGTAACAACCAAGTGACCATTTTCCCGTAATACATAAACGACAGGGGTTGCCAACTTGGGAAATTTTAATTCCCCAGCTTTTTATTTAAATAAAAAAAACTATGTTACGTAACGCGATGGTCGAACCCCCCTCCCAGCCCTGTAACGCATCGTAACGCTTTACAAGACCCCACGCCCCCATATTGCGTTATGTAATACTTGAACGCTCCCCTATCAGTAACATAAATTTTTAAATTTTAAACATACGTTTAAGTATTTTTGGTATACAAACTGTATAAGCACAAAATATCAAATGACATACTTCGCATTTGGGTCTATACATAAATACTTCGACTTGTTAATAATATAATTTATGTTTTATACAGTAGTAGCGCTAAATTCAAACTTTTAAAAGTTTATTAAATTTACCTGCGGTATTTATGATTCTAAGCCTGATGTACATTTTAATTCTTTCATAGTCTGTAAAGTAAAAAAATCTGCAGGCGTTTTTGGAATTTTGGAATTTTACATACTGACAGTTCCTTTGTAAAATGATTCCTTATAAGAGAGCTTAAGAATAATAGAACACACTCGGTTATAAGCATGATTCACAATAATTTAGGCCAATAAATTAGACGAAAAATCAGTTGAATAATTTTAATCGTTCCCTCTCGCTCCCATTGACATGATTGTCGTATCTTTTCGCTCCCTTGCACTCATTGCTATGGTAAATATGTTTTTCAAACACAAAATCGATATTTACTAAACTAAATTTAAATTTACGATTTGAAAGAGCGAAGGATAAAGGGAAAAAATTCTGTAAATGCGGAGGTTGATTTTATTAATGTATTGCCCCCCTAAACATTTAAATTGTCCCCATGTGGAGCGTGGGACCCACGTTAGGAAGCACTGATCTAGACAAATACAATTAATTTTCTTAAGCACTTTGCAGTTAATTTCTATTTAGTTATGGGGGTTCTGAGGGGTTGGGGGGTTGTAGCCCGGCAGCCCCCCATTGTGTGTTAAAACGAGGGGGCATTTGTTAGGGGTAGGTTTGATTTATTTAGAAAAAATACTTTTAGTATTTACAAAGTTTCAAATTAAAAATTCTTTTCTTGTCGATTATTTTTAAACAATTTATAATTTTTTTTAAAGCTAGCAGATAGCAGTTGATCGACGAGATTTTTACAAAAAATTCAAAAACAAACAATGAATTGTTTATAACCTAAAACTACGAATCTAATTTAGAGGGAATTTGCAGCAATCGTGAGACAATTAATATATACGAAATGAGAAGTCTTCGAAATCTTTTCAAAACATCCCATATCATTTTTACATAACCGCTACACACCTCAAGTAAGTAACGTTTACGCCGTTTATTAAACCGACCACGGTCACCTAAATACTAAAATCTACGCGTTAAACATTTTAGAAATTACGCACACACATATATTTCAGTACAAAGAAACACTCACTTATCTACAAACGATATCAGCAGGGCCTCGGGCTATTGCAAAAGTTAGTCATTCTTACCTGGTATTTATTTTTCAAATCAAAAAATCAATATACATTTTAAAAATAGAAAAAGTGCAAAATGGGCTTCAGTAAACATATATTAAAAATAGAAATTGTGAAAGCTCCAAACATCATCTCCACATTTTGACATCAAAATGATAATTATTTTTAAAAGGTTAAAAAATTTATATAGCACCCCAAAATACGATGTAATTAAATCAACATAGATTTTATTAAGCCAAATATAAACAATTAACATTCCATAGACATAAAAGTTTGAAAAATTAAATCATTTTTGCAACAATTAAATACGTTTATTTGGTCAATCGATTTTATTACGATTATTAATTAAAGATAATGAAAAAACTAACATATGAACAGAGGTACTTTCTTAGTAAATTCTATAGTCTTTATCTCTAACGTCCTTTAATCAAATAAAAAGCCTAAGAGATGTTATACAACAATCTTGTATCAAAGTAATAATCAGCTAAAAGAATATTTAATTTTGAAAAAAATATTCATCGTTCGGAGCCAAAGTAATTTGGCTATTATTAGGAATGCAGGCTAATTGTATTAATAAAGCACTTTTCCCGGCTTATCTTTGTTTTCGAAAACATTTCTTGCAGCACCACTTTATGCCTTATTCTTAAATTTACTAGTTCTATAACCTTGTTGGTAAAGAACACAAAATACAGAATGTTTTTAAAAAAGAAAAACTTTATATGCTATAATAAAGCTTTAAATTAGGCTAACTTAGAAGAAATAAAACCTTGCGTTTTAAATGAATTTTGAAGCTTAAAATAATTCATTAAAAAAAAGGTACTTTAAACCAAAACGTATTTTTTTAAATTTAACATGTCATTGGATTAAAAATAAATATGTTCAGATTATTGTATGTTGCTCTTAAAATTAACTGATATTGTAATATTGTGTTTTATAAAAACTCTTCCCTTAAATTTATTAACGAAAAAAATTAGACATTTAATCACATTATAGCACGTAAATTGTATTTGAGAAACATCCTGTATTAAATAAAAGTGGACAAATCGTTTACAAATAAAAGCATAAATTGATTTCTAATCAACAAAAACATAGGCGATTAGTTATTTTTAAGAAAATAAAGAGATGCATAAAGAAGTGCATCATTTTAAAGATGACACTGTAAATACAACATAATTTTTAAGTTTTCAGCTATAAAGATTGGTAGTTGTTGGGGTTAGATTTTTAAATGTTTAAAAACTACCCCATTAGTATTTTGCTATTGCTCCCTAAAAATGTTTGTTTCGATATGCCACAAGTTCAGTAGCATTTGGTACCTATACGAATTGTAGAAAACAAGCTGCACCTGATTGAATTTTTAAAATACTATAAACTGTTAAGAAAAATTCACTTTACATATTTCTATGTTTCTTTTACCTAAGTATATATCCTTCTTCATACATGTAATTATACTTTCTCTGATTTTTTTCGTGTTATTCATAAAACTATCAAATAGAAACTGTCTCAATCCGATCATTCCTCTTTTACTATTATCAATTATGTTACCTGTCTATTTTAATGTATTGAATTATACAAACATTATAATAATTATACAATTACCAATTCATTAAAGTATATTACATGTTCGAAAGCTTTATTCCATACCAATCCTGAATTACGTCGACACATCTACTTTGTACTTTATGGAATCATAAACAGAATGATTTTTGTATTTATAATTAGCTGCATTATGTTTGTAATGAATAAAGATGTGCTCATTGTGAAATTAAACAAAGCTTTTAAAAGCTCGCATAAAATCTTATCTAAAACTTAAAAAAAAAATTGGTAAGTTATAAAACGTTACTGGAAAAAGATAGAAAGGGGATAGGTTTCAGAGAATACCGCGCAAAATAAACCGTGTAAACACAGATAAAATAAACATATAAAAAATGTTGATGGACTCTATCCAAATACAAAGCGAATTTTGAAGATTGAAGATGTTTTAAATTTGGCGCACAGTTTTTAGTGTATTTCGTAGTTTGAATGTGGTTGAATTGTAAGAATCTAGTAATTTTTGCTGTCTAATGTCAGGGTCAATTCGTATATATGTCTAAAGGGTTTTGTGTTGTTGTTTTGATTTCCGTACTTGCACTTCTGTTTCTTCCTTTTATTCTTGTTTTTAAGTGTACTGCTGTTATATTATGTATAAAAATCTAAAGCAGGTTTTTAAAAATTATTAATATGATATAGAACGTGCCTATTCCAGACGCCACTGGCAACTTCTGTCCAGCATAAAAATAAATTAGTATGGCGCTAAATTCAAAACGTTCTCAATCTTAAAAAATCACCCTGTATTATAGAAGATGCAAATGAGATATAAATAGTTTAAAAAGAAAAAACAAAACACAACGGTAATTAAGGGGTTACATGGGTTTCACGGCTTTCAAATAATCGAATTTTTTTATTGTCCTATTAAATTATACAACATCTCTAGAATATTGTTCTAAATTTTCAAATCGATCGGAGTCATAGTTTCGGAAATATAGAGCCTTCGGAAGTTGCGCGCTCAAAGACAATTGAGCCCAACGCGCCTATTTTTTTTTTTGACATCAGTTGATCGTGTTATAAGTTCTGCTGTCAACGCACAAGCATCCTTTTTTCTCGGGGTCGCCGAAAATGACGTCGCAATGGCAGAGTTTTAAATATTGGAACAAAACTTAAAACGCGTTTTTCTCGAAACTGTATTTTCAAAGTCGGTTGTCAAGATTTCTCGAAAACTACTCAACCGATCTTGATCAAATTTTACACACGTCTTCGAGATATTATTGACAAGAACTTGAACGAAGGATTTTGTTTTATAGGTAATACAACTATTTAAAAAAAAAAAATATAGAGCAAATTTTACCGAAATTTTTAATTTTTTGTAAAAGGGTCTGCCAAATATCCAATTTTCACTTTTTTTTATTTTCCTTCGTGCAAAAGGTATCAACTAAAACATCTATTTTTTGTTTTGATATCAGTTGATCCAGTCATGAGTTCTGTTGACAACGTGCAAGCACCCTTTTTCCGAGGGGTCGCCGAAAATGACGTCGCAATGGCAGAGTTTTATATATTTTTCTACAAAAATTTCAGAAATTCTTTGTCAAATGTGTATATTTAAGGCAATAAAAAGTTTGAATAAAATATTTCATTTTTTATATAAAAAAAAAATTGTTAAAAATCAGCCGTTTTTTAGTCGCGGAAACCCATGTAACCCCTTAAGTAAATTTCTTAGAATTGGTATAGTAATTCTCAGAAAATTTATTGTTACTATTTGCTGTTCTTACTTCGCTTAAAGCATTGATAACTCACCTTTTTTTTATTTATGTAAATTGCTTGCTTAAATGATTATTGGATTGTACTGTTATATTTACAAATTTTTGACTCTAAATTTTGAATGTTGACTCCAGTAAGTCAATTGAAGTTGTAGATCACCATTTAGTAAAATTGCTGGATTCTGAAATTACAATTTTCTGGTCCCAACCTGCTCTTCATCATCAAAAACCTTAAAAATACAATTTTTAGAGATTTTTTACATAAGTATTCAGCAATAAAATAGATCTGTATAAGCAGAATTTTTCAAAATATTAAGTAACAAACTGCAAGAGTGAAAGTATTATAGATGTTTGAAAGACTCATGACTACGCTAATGCGCGAAGGAGGAGTTATAAATCAGGTGGTGAAAATCAGTGGTGAAAATATACCACCCAAAGCAAAAAGTTATACTGAAGTTAAAATGAAAATGTCTTGAAAAAGACAGATTGTTTTTAAATAAACGTAAGCCAAAAAAAAATTCGAAAGAAGAAATGTAAATAAACCACTATGCAAGATCTTCACGCCACGAGAACAAGGATTTAAATAAACCCATATTAAAGCGAATGTTTTTAGGTTGAAGAGTAAGTAGTTTCTTGTCTAGAAAGAGTAACCCTGCGTGTTTTGGTACTTCGCGCAATGTTCATGAGCCCTTCAAACATCTATAGTCCGCTCAACATCCGATATTGCAAGCCAGAATTTAAAGATACGTACTGTGGGCTCCCAGACCCTCACTAATTTTAACCCCTAATAATTAACCCTAAAAAATTAGTAGATAATAAACAACGGAAGTAATTAAAATGATAAATTTTCCTTAAAACTTTTGTACAATAAATTATTTACAAAAAAGGTAAAAATACGTACTATAATAGCTTATATAAAACAGATACTTTACATTTAACTCTATCTTAAACAATTACAAGTGATGTATTACGTTATGGTTATAGTTCCGTCGATATTTCAGGCTCACTATATTTCCTGAGACAAACATGTTCTCCAGTGTATTCAGGAATTATGTATGGCCCCTTCCTAAATGTTCCATATCCTTCTGAAACGGAACTCTCATTTTGAACGTCGTTATGTGGCACGGATAATGGATTCATATTAGTTTTGTGATGTGAATTTGGATATGAATGGCGATTGTTATAATAACAATTAAAACTATCTGGCGGATCTAAAGCGTCAACGAGCGATGTAACCCGTAACGGCTTCTCATATCGACTATTTTCACTAAAAGTTTTCGAATTCTCCGTATTGGGATAGGAGCTACTCACGTGAATTCTTAAAGGCTCTACGTAATTACTTCTAACATTAATAATACTAATATTATTTTGATTGTGGTCGTTTTTATCAGTACTAAGAGGAGATCCTCTTGATAGAGAAGAGGCATTACTAACTGTTGGAATGTAAGCTTTTCCATAAGGTTCCCGTCGCTTTTTCACTGAATGCGTATAATCCTTGGTTCCTCTACGTTTCAATGTAAAGTCTCGTTCGCCATTCTTTGCTTTGCTGTGCCATTGCACCCAACTATACCTCATTATCGGATCAACCGGGCCCCATTTACGCAAGGGCTTCGTCACGGCTACTATTTTCTATAAAGAAAATTGATTGAATTAAAATTACCTAAAAAACTGTAATCGTGGGGAGTCACGTACATCATTAAATGTGTAATATTCGTCTTGCCTACTGATTTGGTAACATCCCATTGCGATAATGAAAATTAAAGACGTTACAACAATCGACCATCCTGTTCCGTACAACCACACCGGGTCCACCTCCCATATGCCCGTCAAAGAAACCGTAGATAGAGCCCAGACGAACAAAGCGCCGAGTATCACTGGGACGATCCACCATAAAGTTATCCATATCTTTGATAAACCTGATCCAAGAATAAATTCGAAATCTAGCTGTATCCTCTTGGAGCCTAAAATTAACTAAGTGAAGGTCACGCACGTTAAAATATCAAAGGGTACTCACCATAAAATGCAACGATTGCCAATATTTCAAGAGTCACAGTTATTAAAATTATATTTCCAACGACGTAGTGATCCAATAAGTGCACGATGCCGAAATTCGACGGCAACAATATAGCCGCGCTCAAGACAAAACCGATAAACGACAATACAAGCAGGGTTTGCCACCAAGACCATTTCTGACGCGTTTCAACATTTATTGCCTTCAGAAGAGTGTAAAGAAGAGTCGTCTAAAAATAAATGTTTTATTAAAAACACAATCAAAGCAATTTATGAAACTGACCATGCTAATGAATCCCGAAAACAGTAAAAAACAATACATGACCACCATCCAGGCTTGGGCATTGGCATTTCCAAACACTTTGCCGCTGTCGTAGATCAAAGTGGCAAAATGTAATTCTGGAATTTTTTCTTGGCCAAGCAACGGATCCAGTTCTCCAGACAAGATGAAGCAAAGTATCACAGATGATATTCCAAAAATCAGATTGATCAAAACGTAGGCAAAAGCAGTCCTGAAAGAATACTGGTGTTATTAAAGTTTTTCAACAAACATAATGCTTTTTGGTACCAAAATGCGTTGATTTTGCTAAAAATTATTCCAGCATTTGTAACGAATGGACCAAAGCCGATGTTTGTTGAGAAAAATACTTGTATCGCTGCATAGTACCATATCTACAAAGGATCTTTGATTAAAACTATGGTTTTAGTAAATTCATGCATGTGTGATTAATATTAACTTACATCTGCAGAGCTCAGAAGAGACCAGTCAACGTTATCGGTTATTTTTTCGAGGCCTTTGTAGGCATTTTCCAATTTTACAGCTTTGACTGTTAAGGCAACGAAACAGCCTATGATTAAAATTAAAAATAATATTAGAGTTTTGACGTAAGTTTTTGTTCTGCCGACTAATAGAACGATTAAGACGACCCATATCAAGAACAAGATCCCAACGTAAATTCCGTACCATTTTGGATCTACGAAAGCAGATTCCAGGAATGTTTTTCTAAAATACGAAATTAGCCTTGTGTTAATGAAATGCAAAGTTGCTAAAATTGGCAGTACTTACTGTAAGCATTCTTGTCCTGGAATGCCTTCGGCTTTGTAACCAGACTGAAAAAAGAATGCAAGGCATAAGTTCAGGTCAATACAGACGAATATGTTTAATTGTTTTGAATTAATTAAGGAATTTACGGTAAACATAATCAACGAGGCGTGAGTGTGTAATTTCCTGTTGAAAAACTTGGTCAGTAAGACATTAACTTTGAATTTTAAACTATAGCCGTGTTTCCTGTCCTTGAATATTATTTTTTATATTAATTCAAATCACTTTCAAATGAAAATTAAAGTCATAAAGGAAGTTGTTATTAAAAATTAAAACTATAATGTTAACTGGATCCGTTACCAAATGATCGGTGCTCGTGTCAAGCATTTCGAAGGATTTAAATGATTGAGCGAAAAAATATATTTATTAAACAATTAATGGTTATAAAATCCTTTGTATTAAAACATTGGTTTCTGTATTTATTTTTTTATCAAAACATTTAATTGCTCTACCGGATGTCAGACGAATAAGTACTGGTTCCTAAACTGAACAAAAACGTAGCACAAGTTCAGTGCCCTTATGTGTAGGTACATATTTTTGAGTTATGATATCGTTAAATTCTATTTAAAAATGTGAAATAAATAACTTATTGTTTAGAATATTTCAAAAAAAATTGTTCAAGCCTGTTATAACGATGATATTAAACCCATAAAAAGAATACTTTTTTCAATCAAAAAAATACTGTAAATATCGTATATCAAATATACCAATTAGCAACAAAGCACGTTCTAAATTAAGAGCATATAGAGACGATGCTGTGTTGCCATTTACTGTAAAATTAAAATAAATTTTTCTCGAAATTCTCTAGATTTAAGACATATAGCACACCAAGTTTTATTAGTTAGATGGGTGTCAGGTGTTACCCGGTTAAGTTTCAGTACCTATTCATCTGGACATCCTGTATACTAATTTTCTAAATTCCTTACTTTTGGATTAGAAAATAAACAATATTTTAAACCCTAATGTCTAATAGGTTTAGACATTTTATTGGAACTTTTAGAAATCAAAAATTTTCTGAAACTGCTGTTTAAAACTTGTAAAATATTTAATAGATATTTGTTTAAGGAAACGTATTTAAATTGCCTATTATATTTTGCAAAAAATAAGGAAATATATGCAAATAAATTCATTGTCTTTCTGCAAAGGACAAATATTTAATATTGTTTCAAGCCAAAGGGTATAGCCGAAGAAGCACTTAATATCTGCCCCCAGCGATTTTTAAAAATCATCAATTTCTCATTAAAAAAATATTTTATGTTTTTCTCTATCTAACTAAAAATAGAGACGAAATTTTAACTAAGATATATTTTTTCTAAACTAAATAAAAAAATTCAATTAAAAACAGCCGCAAATCAATTAAACTACATTTAAAAGATTACATTGATCTGTTACTCAACACTCAATTAATTTGGTTAAACTGTTAAATGCCTCTTCTGAGAGATTAATTTACTAAATTGACTCTCATCCATATCTCTACATTTGCTATCTAAGAGTATGTGGTAGATCTTAAAATAAATATTGGATATAACAAAGTAGAATTTACATACAGTGATTATAAATATATAAATATTTTCTTAAGATGAATTTTCATCATAGAAAGTAAATATTATAGCCACAGCTTTTTTAAATAGGCTCACGTAACACCGATAATGAAATCGAGCATAAAGTTATTAAATTTTATGTAAAAACGCCGCATAACTATATTATTTAAATAAAAGGAAGTAAACTGGAATGTTTAAGAACACGTAACAGAATTATGTTTGAATAGTTGCTCTTTTTAGACAAATATTTATAGTGAGAAGTGAGTTATTTAAAAACAATGCTATCTTTATGAAGTAATAACACTATTAATTGCATCCGTACAAGTAAATACAATTAAATTTCACTTAATTTAGCCAGCAGACGTAATCCTATGGTGACGTACTTTTAACTTAGACATTTGTTATAAACAATGAATTTTATAAAGTAAAAAATTATAGTATTGTTGTTTTATACGTAAGAACATATGTGGAAAGAAGAAGAGTACATAACTCAACGCCATACAACCTGGTTCCCTTAATTTAAACAAAAAAAAATTAAATAGCAACTTACCTCTGTTATTTTAACGGAAGCACATTCGACAAAAGGTGGCGGACCTTTGCCCAACCAAATTAAGTAATTGACAAACATCCCCATATACAAAGAGTAATACAAAGTTAGGAAACATATCGCTAAGAACTTGATGTACCCCACACCTGAAAAAAGTTAATAAATATTAATATAAGCATTTCTCTTATTTGTTTTCGCCATAAAAAAATAAGACACGCGAAGAAAGTTGAAAAGTTCTTGAAAAATAAAAGCAATTTCTTGCTATTACAATAAATTAGTTATATAGTCGAATTCATTTTAAAACGCATATGAGTAATCTCTGAATGCAGTGAGATTTAATACATAATATTTTGTTGTCTTTGTCATACTTAAAAAAAATAACTATTAAAAAAACATATAGTTTTTTTGATTTAAAATAAATTCGACTAAATTAGGTCATTAACTATGCAACATCCGATTATTTTAATTACGAAGTTTAATACCGGCCATCTTTGATACTTCACGTTAACAATTTCTTTGTTTTTGTTTTATTGTAAAGATTCATCATTACCTTTTGAGACGAATTTTTTATTTGTAATCATCTATAAAATTGCCTTTAGTAGAGTCAATTATGTAAACCATGGATAAATTGAAAATTCCTGTTATTTTTTAATATGAGTTCCTTTGTGGAACTAATGTAGCACTGACAGCTCGAATTATTAAAGAAGTATTGTGCAAACATGTGGCTAATGAACGTACGGTAGGAAAATACAGTCGACCCGCAGTAATCCGACAAATGTTTTGCAAGGCGGTGTCGGAATATAAAATTGTTGGACTATATGTAGTTGGGAACGTTTTGAAAAAAAGTACCTTGTAATCCGACAAATTATAAGAATGGTGAAATAAAATTGATACTTTACGATATGGAACTTCATGAATAAAAGAACACAATAGATAACACAAGGTTATGGAATTAACGTGATTAACGCAATGGCCATAGCAGTTATAAAAAAATAAAAACTAAACGTAGTACATGTTAATGTAAATCAAGATATATATGATGATTCTACGATAAGAGGTTTTGAAACCATAGAGAATGTGCCAATGAGAAAAATTTGATTTTTTTGATTTAACACATATATTACAATTTTTGCCCCTTTTATCTACACATTTATGTAAGTCACTTTATACATATTTAGTTACTTTTTAGAAAGCCAGGGTAAATACATCGGCCAGGATAGAGACTAGCACCTTTTAAGTAATAATTAGAATAATTTGTATATTACTTATACTAATACCATACCTTTCATTAAATCAACAAGTTTTACTTATGATATAAACTAAAAAAAATCAGTAAAATCGGATTATAAACAAATAAATTATTATTTATTTTTTATCATACTCTTTTGCTTTTACCAGAATAATTTAAAACGTTTGATGAGAATGTTGATATATATCTGGATTAGTTTGCACAAACATCTTATGATCTAAACTATCTTCTTTGGTCAGTGAGTACCTCCTCTGGTAGTTTATTTTACCAGGAAAATACGGCAGGGGAGACGTTTTCGTGACAAATTTAAAATTTTTAACTGACATAAGTTAATATTGGACTAATAATATATCACACCTTAACTATTACAGTATTGTTTAATTTAAGTAGTAAATAAAAATAAATTAAGTGAATTTTATAAATTTTACAACTTACCAGGGGAGAGACACAATTACTTTGCGAAACCACTACACCACACTGTCGCGTCGCGCCAGAGACAAATGTCAGGGATTTAACGGCTCGTGTGTTTAGTATTATTAACTTTACGTTGATACGCGCCCTTAATCGCTTTTTTGTATAAAACTGTGTGATATTTCTGTTTGTATTAACGGATTAAAATTTGCTAGGGTAGATACACAAAAAAAACGAGACAAAAATGAAGTTCAAAACTTATTGAAAAGAAACAAATATTGTTATATTCTCTCTTTATAATACTTAAGTATACTTGTTTAAATTTGTGCTAAATATACTTTAATGTGGCAACTGCGTCAAAGAAAGTATGTACTGTCTGTATGTTTAACTAAAAACGTCATGGGGGACAGGCCAGGGTAGAGACTTTTTCAGACTTAAATATGGAATTTCAGGAAATGTACTTTAATTGGGCATTAAATCATAATGCTAAGTATAAATTACATTAAGACGCTGTGGTTTATTGCATAAAATGACAACACATAGAATAAAAAAGCTGTTTTATAATGATTGCCGTACACATTACCTCTTATCGTAGAATCACCCATATTACACGTATGTATGTATTACCATTGTCGGATTGCAGAGAGCGCCGGATAAGACAGGAGGCGGCTTAGCGAAAGTCGACTGTACATTTCAAAATATTTGTGATATGACGTTAGTATTCCAAATATATTGAACCATTTAAAAACAAAATTAGTGGTGTTAAGAAGTTTAATAGATGGGTTCCACATAAGTTAAGAGAGCATCAGAGGCAAATATCGTTTAGGAGCTTGCCTTTCTTTGGCATCGCGACCTACAAGCCAACCATTTTTACACCGTGAAATGAAAAATAGATTATTTTTGACAATCGCAAGCTTTCAGCACATTGGTTGAATAAGTTGAAATGCCAAAACACACTTCAAGACCGAACAAAAGTTAATGGTATCTTTTGGTGGCCTAGCCCTGGTAATTTGGACCCATATTTTGATTAATTATACTGTTTCTTGTTTGGGATATAAGAAATCAAACTTTGACTTCAAAATCGGACATTTCATACTTATTGAACTAATAATTTCAATGAAAATTTAAGACTTACCCCTAAAAAGTGGTACGGCTCTCCAGGTCTTCGTAAAGCCCTCTTGCGCCAGTTGACCTAAACCCAATTCTAAGAATAGAAGAGGTAGTCCAATTAGTAAAGATAAGACGATGTAAGCGGTTAAAAAAGGTAAACCCCCTCGAATTAATGTCATTTGTGGTAGTCTGTACAGATTTCCCAGACCAGCAGCCAATGATATCGAACACAAAACGGTTTCTGCATATCTGAAGCATGACCAGCACGACTGGAATACACAGAAAAATTAACAAATTATTGATAATGATAATAATCGGTAGAAATCGCAATCGAATGAATATTTATAAGTTGAAATTAATAACAAACGTTGCGTTTTAAGTAACGGTGATCGATTTACGAGTGCGTTTAACAAAAACAACTGTACTTACAGTTTCAGTTTGCTTTTCTAATTTATTAGCTGGAAAATTAATTGTATCTAACTGTAACGATATTGCAGTTCTTTTTAATAAATTCATAATAAAAATGTCTTACAGATGTTTCGCAAAAAAAGAAATTAAGCACGTTGTGACTCCGTTAATCAAAAATTAATTTTAATTAGCGCCAAAGTAAAACACCTATAGGAATCATAATTTTACTCTAATGTAAATTTTTCATAAAGAAAAACAGGTTTAATATCAGTGATAGTAGATTTCTATTTCTAAAAAAACAATTCTAATAATCGAAATTTTTTTTAATACTATTTTAGGTAACCACAATTGAACCACATTACGTATGACTAACATAACCAATTTTTTCCTATTAAAACGGGATACTTGGTCAATGTGCTTAAAACCGAGTGTGCACATTCGAGCTCAAAGTGGCACATTCCGATCTCGGGAAAATGAAGCGCGCCGCTCCGCGTCGCGCTTCATTTGCTTCCCTCGCTCGGAAATGTGCCACTTTTCGCTCGAATGCGCACATCCTCGTATTTATTGCATTTAACTTCAAATATGCAAGATAAAGTATTTTTTTATTTCTCAATGAGTGGGAGCGAGTGAAAAGATACACGAAGTGCATAAGTGTAAGTGAGGAGGAATGATTAAAATTGCCTCAATAGGTATTAATACACATTTTTAACTGATAATTAATTTTCTAAACATATAAATTGTTTTTAAGGTTGATTATTCTAAATTGTTCTGACGCCGAGTGTGCACATTCTATTTTGTGTTTAAAAAGAAAAAAGGAATGTATCCAAATAAAAGGACGTATGTGCACATTCAAGCGAAATGTGAATATTTTCCCGCGACCAAATTGCACACTCCGTTTGTACCCAAAATGTACAATAAATAGAACACCTATTCCTAGATTTACATGCTACTTATTTTACGCGAGATGGCTTTTACAGAAATTAAAATTCAAAAATAACGCAAATAGTACCCATACATTCTTATAAATTAGATATATCTATTATTATACCATAGATAATATTTTTGACGACAAAATCCACAAAAACTTTACAATTATCTATTTGACGTAAAAAATTAATTAATATCTACAATTAATTAACCACTTTATGTATATTTGCTTTGATTGCGATTTACACGGATTCCTATACAAAAAATTATAATTTTGATTTAGGGGGAAAGTGGCATGAAACAGCCAGTTTAAAAAAAAAAGGATAAATAATATAGAAAGACATAAATAAATCAAATTTTTTTTTAAATCTGTAATTGTTCATGCATTTATGTACGTAATGTCATAAAACATTTTTCAAAATTAACGATATTTTTCGACTTCTAATCATTTATAAAAAAAAATAAAATTTGGCTTTTTCATAACCTATAGGTATTGAAACAGCCAACCCAAGTTTTGAAAAAGCCATGTTCTTATTACAAGATTAAAACTGCACATTAACGAAGATATTATTTAATAATAATCTTAAGCTATAATTTTAGATCTTATATAATTATAAAACGTTTTAAATAACGCAAACTCTCGATAAAATATTGACTTACATAAATCTAAGAAACTGTCAAAAAATTTGACGTTTGAGATCAATCATTGCAAAACTTAAAAACGTTTTTAGCAAAAATAATGCAATTTCCCTTTTACGCCACAGGATTTATATGCCCAACCATTACAATTTTGCATCGGTACCACTCTTGATTGCTGTTACTACAATTATTATTGCATTTTATGCAATTAAAAGGTGACTTTTTCATTACACTGCAGTCCGGCTATTTCAAAACATATTCTCTCAAGAAACAAAATCTCGAAAATTACTATGAAATCAAAGATTAGTCTACAAAATATATACGTTATTAGAAGGCCTAATATATCTATAAAATTATAGTGTAATCATATTATTATTAGTTTTGTACGTATAGGCGTTAGAAAACAAATAAACTGAACTCAAAACCTTACTTTTTTGACGACAAAATCTTCAATACGTCGTATCGGCGCCGTTTATTGACGGTGAACGGTCAAATTTTTGTGGGGGATATCTGGCTAGTGTTGCTATCTTACAATAATAATACATAAACGATTCGTATGAAAACTACCGCGTAATTGATAATGGCTGTTTCAAAACTTGGCTGTTTCATGCCACTTTCTCCCTACATGGTTTTCTCTGTCACCCATCTACCGAAAATAGATGTACAGTCAGCCTAAGAAGTAATCAACACCCTAAAAACAGTACTTACCGTAATCGAGCTATTCCAAGAGACAGGTTTTAGTTAAAAATAGTGTTTAAGGAGATTTATGATGGCTTTTATAAGTACAACAAATAATTTTTTCTATTAATTGTTTAAAAATAGCACGATCACTGTAGGTGCTGCTCTAGGGTGTTGATTACTTCTTAGGCTGACTGTACTTACAGTAGGAAGACGCCAAGAATGGAAAACACTGCACTAAATCATCGAAAAATTAAGAATACTGAAACTGTCATGCCCAGATAGGTAATAATGATGATAAATTGAGAAAAATTAAAATTGAAAATTTCAAAATTACTTTTTTTACATTAAAACTTCGATAGAAATTCATATCTCTGTTATTTAATTATTTTTTTTACTCTATCTCCCAAAAGTGTGTTTTAGAAACTGAACAATTAATTTATTAGAAAAAATATTTTATTTCCCACATACTAAAGATAAGATAATTAAAAAAGAACAAAAGCCGGTTTGACCTGAAAATTGCCTAATTTTTGGAAAAATTTGTGACCACTCATTTTATTAAGAAGACAATGCTGATCATTTCTGCCAAAAAAAAAAGTTAAAAAAACTATTGTGAACATGAAGTATTGCGACTTCGAAAATTGAGCTGCGCCTAAGAGCTTGAAATGTGTTTTAAGTGACTTTTTATGCAAATAAATATCAATATGTATAATAAATTTTTTTAATCCTTATCATATTTCTTCAAAAATTATTTTATTATTTGTTTTGGTTTCGTTTTTAAATATAATTTTATTAGGGTTGGGAGCCCAAAAGCTAGGGATATTAGGCTGATTTTCAGACGCGTTTTTAACAATGTTCCCATTATCCGATAAGAAAAATTATTTCACTACTCCACTTGATTTTTGATGCTCTTTCATAAAAACTTAGTCATTAATTTTTCCATTAACATTTGGTCTAATTGAACAGTTTTCTGATCAAACCTGCTGTCGTTCTTTATGAACATTAAAGATGAAAAAATCGAAAGTGTTTTAATCCAAAATCTAAGCAACCCTTAAAGATCCGTAACTCTGTTATTGTTAGATAGAACACAGATTTAAAATCACAAAACTTGTAAACAAAATACGATAAGAAAATAATAGTTTTACAATCATTTTGATATCATTTTTTTCTGTTGTATTTTTGCTTGTTACAAAATTTACGGCTACCTTAATTTTAATTCTTAATCTGACAAAGTGCTTTTTCTGAATTAAATCAAGTACAACATGTTATTTTTAACATAATAATGATCGAAGAAAATAGGTACTAAGTAATTAAAAAGTTTATAAAAAAATATATAATCAGATTTTTTCTAATAGAAAAAAGTTGTTGTGATAACCACTTGACGTATTTATAAGTAAGAAAAAGGTCATTTCATTGAACAAGTAGGGGGAAAGTGGCATGAAACAGCCAAGTTTTGAAACAGCCATTATCAATTACGCGGTAGTTTTCATACGAATCGTTTATGTATTATTATTGTAAGATAGCAACACTAGCCAGATATCCCCCACAAAAATTTGACCGTTCACCGTCAATAAACGGCGCCGATACGACGTATTGAAGATTTTGTCGTCAAAAAGTAAGGTTTTGAGTTCAGTTTATTTGTTTTCTAACGCCTATACGTACAAAACTAATAATAATATGATTACACTATAATTTTATAGATATATTAGGCCTTCTAATAACGTATATATTTTGTAGACTAATCTTTGATTTCATAGTAATTTTCGAGATTTTGTTTCTTGAGAGAATATGTTTTGAAACAGCCGGACTGCAGTGTAATGAAACAGCCACCTTTAATTCCATAAAATGCAATAATAATTGTAGTAACAGCAATCAAGAGTGGTACCGATGCAAAATTGTAATGGTTGGGCATATAAATCCTGTGGCATAAAAGGAAATTGCATTATTTTTGCTAAAAACGTTTTAAGTTTTGCAATGATTGATCTCAAACGTCAAATTTTTGACAGTTTCTTAGATTTATGTAAGTAAACATTTTATTGAAAGATTGCGTTATTTAAAACGTTTTATAATTATATAAGATCTAAAATTATAGCTTAAGTTTATTATTAAATAATTTTCGTTAATGTGCAGTTTTAATCTTGTAATAAGAACATCTTTTCAATTGGGTTGGCTGTTTCAATACCTATAGGTTATGAAAGCCAAATTTTAATTTTTTATAAATGATTAAAGTCGAAAAATATCGTTAATTTTTAAAAAATGTTTTATGACATTACGTACATAAATGCATGAACAATTACAGATTTAAAAAAATTTGATTTATTTATGTCCTTCTATATTATTTATCCCTTTTTTTAAAACTGGCTGTTTCATGCCACTTTCCCCCTAATTTAAAAGTTCTTATTCACGGTTATTGAGGTATGTAGTTCGAAAGTTACCTGATGGACCAAAAGAATCTTCATAATCTTATTAAAATAACATTTTTTACATTTAATTAGTTATTATATCATTTAAATCAAATTGTGCTTAAGGACGAAGCAAAAGTAATAATTGCGCATTGCTTATATAAATAAGAGTCAGTTATTATAAAAAAATTAAGTTTAATTACAATTAAATATCGGACATGTATAAAAGAAAGTCGACTGTAATTGATACTAAATTAGACTTTAAAAAAATTAATATTAAAACCGTTTCGGTGGAATCGAATTTTTTGTTAGTTTAATTAAAATATAAAAACGAGTCATAAATTTTGCAATTCCATCTTATGTTAGAAGATTTTCACAAGTTCTAATGACAGTACGCTAAGCAACGAAAAAATTAAAGAAAGTCATAAATTAAAATAATTTCAAAATTGCATCGAGAATAACTTTAATTTGCGTGCGGTGGATATGCATTAAATTAAATAAATCAACGACGGTTAATTATAACGTAGACTTGCGTTTCCACTTTCTTTGCCCTTAAGGCGCCCATTAAATAACTGAAAATAATAATTTCAACATAATTATAATTTGCATAGGCACATGCGTCTCATCGGCCAGCTTCCGCAGTTTTTCTCAATTTCCTGTTATTCGCAATCTATGGCCGATTTAACGCCGCGTCGTTTTTCAAGGTTCTCGATGGCGTAATTAAACATTAATAAATGGAAAGATTTTATGTACAGTGGAAACTCGGTTATCCGGACTAATTATTGTTGCAGCTCATTCGGATAGTCGAAAATTCGGTTAATTGAATGTATAGAAAAAAAACGAATTTTAACTACAGTCGAACTTCTATAAGTCGAACGTCGATAAGCCGAATTTTTCATAACTCGAACCTGTTTTACTAGGACTTGCCTATTTCAACGTTAATATTTTTATATCGATAACTCGAATTTTTGATAACTCGAATTATTTTTGGCTTCCTTCAGCTTCGACTTATCAAAGTTCGACTGTATATATAATGTGATCATACGTCTTGTTTTGAATGACAGTGTTCCGTTTTTAGATCATTTGTCCCGTTGTCCCCACGCAATCATTCGGGACGCCAAAATGTCCCGTTTTCAAAAAATTGTCAATTACGATACCGAATATTAAAAAAACCTAACAAAAATTTAATTCTTGCCTCTTTATTTAAATGCAAATTAAATTCACAGCAATTTCTTAATAAAAAAATTATGAAAAATAAGCGAAGCCCCAAGGAGACATTTTAAAAGCGCAACTACGGTTTTAGAATTGCTTGAATTTTTTTAAATTAAATTGATCATTGTTAATCGTGGTGAAAAACAAAGTGTGCACATCCGAGCTCAAAGTGGCACATTCCGATCTCGGGAAAATGAAGCGCGCGCTCCGCGTCGCGCTTCATTTGCTTCCCTCGCTCGGAAATGTGCCACTTTTCGCTCGAATGCGCACATCCTGGTATTTATTGCATTTAAAATCAGATATGCAAGATAAAGTATTTTTTTATTTCTCAATGAGTGGGAGCGAGTGAAAAGATACACGAAGTGCATAAGTGTAAGTGAGGAGGAATGATTAAAATTGCCTCAATAGGTATTAGTACACATTTTTAACTGATAATTAATTTTCTAAACATATAAATTGTTTTTAAGGTTGTTTATTCTAAATTGTTCTAACGCCGAGTGTGCACATTCTATTTTGTGTTTAAAAAGAAAAAAGGAATGTATCCAAATAAAAAGACGTATGTGCACATTCAAGCGAAATATGCATATTTTCCCGCGATCAAATTGCACACTCCGTTTTTACCCAAAACGTACAATAAATAGAACACCTATTCCTAGATTTACATGCTACTTATTTTACGCGAGATGGATTTACAAAAATTAAAATTCAAAAATAACGCAAATAGTACCCATACATTCTTATGAATTAGATATACCTACTTTTATACCATTGATAATATTTTTGACGACAAAATCCACTAAAAACTTTACAATTATCTATTTGACGTAAAAAAATTAATTAATATCTACAATTAATTGAGCACTTTATGTATATTTGCTTTGATTGCAATTTACACGGATTCCTATACAAAAAATTATAATTTTGATTTACATTTCATTTGCATCCCTCGCTCGGAAATGTGCCACTTTTTGCTCGAATGCGCACATCCTCGTATTTATTGAATTCAATTTAAAAATATGACATTTGTGAAAGTTGTTACTTGTATTATTGCAATGAGTTGGAGGGAGCGAAAAGATACAAAACTCCTATAAGTGCAAGTAACAGGAAATGATCAAAATTGTCTCAATGGGTATTTATGAACATATTTCATTGCATTTAAAGTTGATTATGGTAAATTGTGCTTAGAACCGAGTGTGCACATTCGAGCTCAAAGTGGCACATTCCGATCTCGGGAAAATGAAGCGCGCCGCTTCGCGTCGCGCTTCATTTGCTTCCCTCGCTCAGAAATGTGCCACTTTTCGCTCGAACGTGCACATACCTCGCATTCGTGGAATTTCTCTATGTTAATAGCCAATGTTGCAAATCAAAACAAATATTTTAGTCAGCTTTATTGGATTATTTGGTTTGAAAAGAATAAGATTGCTATAGACATCCCCAATGTGAACCTTAATATTGCATTATTGTCAAACGTTAAATAATACTATGCTTGGCTGGAAAATTTTTGCGAGGTAGGTATAATTAAATACAGTGAAACCTGGATAATTGGGATCTGAAGGTACCTATATTTTTTTATCACTTATAGAGGCTGTTCATTTACCAAGTTTCCCAAATAGGCAGGTTAACGTGGCAGTTGTCTTATTTATAGAGGGTCCCACTATGAGTGGACTAAATGTACCATTTTTCATATAAAAAGGTGGAAATATTAATAAAAAGAAAGAAATGCGTATTTTATATAATTATGTATATTGCTTTGCATTAGTGTTAGTTACAATTATTATTTAAAAAAAAAATAGAAAAATTATGGTATAAAAAAATCAGCGACATTGGTTTGTATTAGGTGTTTCTCTACAGCATAAATCTGATCGAATATATCAGGATTATCAATATTTTTCAACTCAAAATATTTATGTAAAGTTTCTAAGGCCTTTTCTGCGTCATGCTTTGATACTTTTTCTAAAACCTCTTCACAAGTTTCATAAACCTCCTCCTCTTATTCTATCACCATAGAGAAAGCAAAAACAATGTCGTGTATATAAATTGTCTCACTTGTACAGGCTATTGAGCTAAAAAGTCCCAATTATAAAAGTATACATCGAAAAATTGAAAAAATCAAGTCTCAATTAAGAAGGTTTGAAAATTTCCAGTAACAAAGGTATTTCAATAAAAAAGTGTGGGGGCCTCATTGTAATTATCAATAACGGAGGTTTCTCACATACCCAGGGCCCATTTATCCAGGTTTCACTGTACAACAAACCGTAGAAAAGTTTTATTTATTGTTAGAATTTCCTAAATGTATTCCCTGAAAAATTGAACTAAAGGGTTTTACTTGACACTATACCTACATTCCATATACAATTTTAATTGATCAAACATACACATTCGTAAATACTCGAAAAAACATCTGAAAATATTTTTATCAGACTCACTGCAATTCGGCGTACAGAAGAGCAACATGATAACTTATCAAAGGGAATAAAATCTATAACCTTTCTCAAACGAAAAATAAATCCAAATTTATTCGACGTTTAATTTTTTGAATATAGGCAAATCCAATAAATACCTATTGAGGCAATTTTAATCATTCCTTCTCACTTACACTTAAACACTTCGTGTATCTTTTCACTCGCTCCCACTCATTGAAAAATAAAAAAAATACTTTATCTTGCATATTTGATTTTAAATGCAATAAATACGAGGATGTGCGCATTCGAGCAAAAAGTGGCACATTTCCGAGCGAGGGAGGCAAATGAAGCACGACGCGGAGCGGCGTGCTTCATTTTCCGAGATCGGAATGTGCCACTTTGAGGTCGAATGTGCGCACTCGATTTTAAGCATGATTTGCAATAATTTTGGTGACGTAAAATTGGTCCATAATTTTTATCATTCCCTCTCACTCGTAATAATATGTTTGTCGTATCTTTTCACTCGCTCCCACTCATTGATATGGTAAAAATATGTTTTTCGAACATACAATCGATATTTACTGAACTAAATTAATATAAGCAAAAAAAATGTAATTCACAAAATTCAATTAATACCAGGATGTGTGCATTCGAGTGAAAAGTGGCACATTTCCGAGCGAGGGATGCAAATGAAGCGCGACGCGGAGCGGCGCGCTTCATTTTCCGAGATCGGAATGTGCCACTTTGAGCTCGAATGCGCACACTCGGTTTTAAAACCACTTAAGCACGGTTACAAAGCGTCTCGTTTTAACAGGACAAAAATTGGTCAAATTATTAGGTATATGTTTACAAAAAACGCAAAAATATGAATCACTAAATAAAACAATGGCACATTATCTTAAAAGCAAAAAAACACTGTTGTGCGAAATACAAAATAAAATTTTCGCAACGAGTCCGAACGCGGTTGACAATCCGGAAAATCGCGAATCCGTATAACTGAGGTCCGGATAATCGAGGTTTTACTGTAATAATAATTAATGAATTAATCGGAGGACCTTTAACTAACGGATTTTTATTTAAGCGTGAACTAGATATGTAATGACTGTATCTTCTTCTAAATTAAATAATTCGACCTAAAAGCTCGCTAATTAAGTAATTAATTTAAAAGATTAAAAGGTTGCAACTTGTAGGTGTCGAGACTTACTTTAATATCTGCGGCAATTTTCACACTGAAGCAATCTAAGGACTGCAGGAAGCACTTGATTTTGAACCCCCAAGTGTTCACGGCCGCACTTCGTTTCAAATAAAATTGGGGCGGATAGGTGCGATATTTACTATTGTAATTGTTAGGGAAATGATTTTCGTTGGTCACGCTGTATATGTAATGTTTGTCGTCGTATAGTAGAATCATAACGACACCGCACCGAACTTCACGACATCCTCGAATAAAAGAAGAATAGTTTCTGTTAATATAGTTATTGTTTTCATAACAACGTATAAAAGGAAACTAAGTCGAGCAATGCATAAAGAAACCCCCCTGCTTCTTGCCGACCACAACTGCAATCATTAGAGTGTAAAAAAAAGTTACGAATTTGTTTAACTCTAATTATACTCTTCTTTTAAATTAAAAGCCTGAAATTTTAAGAATTACCTCGTGTAATTGGCTGAAAATTTAAAAGGTTCGCAGTTTACTTTTTAGGTCGGCGGCGCTTTTAAATTTTGCCATTGCGCAATGTTCAAATCGTTTAACTTCTCTTTTGGTGGAGCTCGATTTTTGCCTATTTTTTATCTGTAAAAAAACTTTTTTTATGACAAAAAATCTAGAAATGTTTTTCAAAATATTTGTAAAGGTTTTAATTTGAAAATAACATGACATCATATTATACGTCAGACAATAAATGACCATTTTTTGCTTATAATTGATGAAAGAGTGTTCATATACTTAACGTCTTTTATAAATTAAGTAATTATTTAAAAAAAAAACGAAAAGAGACTCTCAGAATAGGTACCATTTGAGCAAAAAAATAATAGAGGAGAAAGTATAATGCATTCCGTAAATTTTTCTATATGTCTATATTTTTGCGACAAGCCAGCCCTATTGACACTAACAATTTAATAGCTGTAGAAATCACTAGATGGCACTTATTCTTGTTGTTGCTCGAACTCATCGAAATTAATATCTCAAAATAGTCGGTCATTTATTGGCTGAGTATTACAAATAAAACATACCAGTGAATTGTCGATATAAAATTAATCAAAGCTAATTATTTAATAAAGTCAACAATATTTAAACTCACTTTAAATAATTATTTACTTTATGAAATGATTATAAATCAAGTGATTGTAAAAAAAACGAATACGATTGTCAAAAAACATATTTATAGAATTGTCATAAGTATGCTATATGTTATCCTATATCGAATTTTAAAAGATTCGTTTTTTTTTTGTTTGTGAGGACATTTTTAAGAGGTGGAATGGACCAACAAAATTCATAGTATTAATCGTTTTATATAGTAGATAACAAAAAAGATGCCCAACAAGTAAAAACATACTTTAAATTTTCTTACATCAAAGAATTGTCCAGTAGTATTGATTGTTTTATTAGACCAAGAGGTGGAAAATTAGCATTTTATAGTCTAAAAACAATTAATGCAGTTTATAGTTTACTAAATTTGTTAAAAGATCAAATTCCTCTTCTTCAACAATCTATTTTCAATTATAAAATCCCATGTAGTTGTGGAAGTAGTTACATTGGTCAAACGAATCAAAACTTGAAGAAATATTAAAACAACATAAGAATTATTGTAAAAATATCAATTATGTTAAACCAAAAAACACAGCATTAGCTATTTGCCATTTTGATGTTGGACATCATTTTCAATTTGAACAAGTTTCTATTTTACATCGTGAACAGAATAAAAATAAAAGAAATTTAAGTGAAATGGTTTTTATCAAAATTAATAAAACTGTTAATTCACGTTCAGATACTCAAGGCATTAGTTTAATTTATAATGACATCTTAAATAACATAAAATCAAAACATTTAAATTATACATTAAACATACTGCAAATAATCTTTTATCTAGAATCATAGTTACAATCTTGCATGTTTGACACTTGTACAATTTTTGAGTTTTGATGGTTAAAATCTTTTTTGTATCCTTATAAAATACTTGTAGTTATTGTTGTTATACTTTGTTAATTTTCAGTTGCTTGATCAAGTTTCAATAAAAAAACGAAACGTTGCAAATTTAACAATAGTTGATTTATTGACAGTGTCGAATTCCTGCTAACTTTAAACAATAGTAAAAGATATTGGACGTGAACATTATGATTCACTTATAAACAGATATATTTGGAACAATCTGGTACTAGATACAAATCTCTATGTGCAAAAATATTGACTAGAAACTAGAAAAACAAACAAGGGGGCCATAATCCCACCTTCTCCTTCAATCGAATCTGCACGACCTCGTGATAATTAGGTTACCAATTTAATTTTATCAATTTTTATTTAAAAAAATTAACTTAAAAGAATGCTTAAAAGAATACTGTTCACAATTCATTGAAAACAATTTAGAAATAAGATCAGTCCTCCTGTTTATCCATTTTATGAAATTCGCAGTTACATTGCTATTTTGCAAATTTAATATTTTTTGTTGTAGATTATTAAATGCCATTCGAGTAAAAAGTAAGAAAGTCTTGAATCCTTTTTCTACACGGCCGTTAGGTTCCAAAAACTACCGTGAAAAAACGTGTAAAAAAGAATACAGCAAACATAAAAATTGTAGACAGCTTTTATCCAGATGTAATATGATTTAACAAATACGAAACAACACAAATGGACACTAGAATGTCAGTTGGTCTTAACCGATGATTAAATAATCTTTTTTTGTTAATTTCAATTTTTTAAAACCGTTGATCACTTTAAATAGCAAAAAGAGACCGCCCGACTGAAAGCATCAATTTCTTTAGATTGTTGGAATTACACGTTGCTCTTTTCCCATAATTAACAATAATCATATAAAAATTTATTAAACCTACTGGTCCAAGAGAGCCGAAAATAAGTCTAAGATACCCACGCTGGCTGTGGTACAACAGCCCAGAATTAGTCGGTCTCCATATTTCAGCGGTAACCAACATTGGACCAAAATCAGAACGCAAACCACAACAAAAACAAATATTATGAGCCTCGGCGGTTAGAAAATTAATTCAATACCAATCGGAGGATGGTAAAATTAAAATGTGCACTGATAGTCTCTTCGAAGTAGTCCTTCAAAGTTTCTTGTACTATCTCAAAAGTGCAGTTCACGTACCAAACAAAAAAAAAATACACTTCGACTCAAAAACGACCAGGATTCGAAATCCTGAGACTTTTCTATAAGATAGGTGCAAAATCGACTTAGGGCGCAATGTTAATTTTTTGAGTAATTAAGGGTTGAAGTTTGAGGTTGATTTTTTAGCACAAAATTTTACGTTAAAAAAATTGTTGCATCGCTATTTATAGACGGATCTTTACAAACTAAACAGATTCGGATTCGTCAGGCTTTTTGGCTTCGGATATGCTTAAAAAAAATATAGGCGTGCTATTTGAATTTTTTTAGAAAAATGGGTTCGAAGAGTTCAACTTGTAATTAATTCTTTCTAAATTTTCACTTTGAAAAATCGTAACTCAGTTATTTCTGAAAGTATCTTTAAAAACTTTGATATTATGAAAGCCCCTTTATGGGAGCCTAAGATCAGCCAAAAAAATGAACAGGGCCAATGTTAAATCTAGGAGAAAAACGCGTTCAAAACTTTCAAAATGTAAATTTTGCTATAATTTTTAACTTTCAAAATGCTGTAACTCCGCTGTCGTTTCGAATTTTGTCAAATTTTTTAATGCCTGAACGTTTCCAACCCTAACACGTCGGAATCCGGTCCTAACTCAAAACCCCCAAAAATGTCAAAAGTGAGGAAAAACATGTATTTTCTCGATTTTGGCCCATTTTGAGTTAGTACCGGTTTTAGACGGACTAAGGCCTAATACGTTCAAAAATAAACACTTTCTTATAAATAAAAAAAATAGCGTTTTAAAAGTTTCATTTTAAAGCCAAATTTAATTTTTCAAAAGGACGTAAATTTTTATTTTAGAAGAAGAGCGCTGGGAAATTTCACCGGCTATAGTTTGCTAGGGGTACGTAGGAACATTTCCTTGCAATTTAAAGCAATTCTATTTTTTCATTTTTTGTCAAAAAACATCCATGTTTTTTCTCGAATTGAGAAAAAAAATTTTAAGTAATGGATTTGCTTTAAATTTTCACGGGACGTTCCTATGAACCCCAAACCGACATAGCCGGAGCCATTCTTCCCTGCTTCCCCTTTAACCCCAAAATTTTCAAGAAAACTAATAAAATCGAAAAAAATACACTTCGACTCACAAAAATAATCGTAGCGCCTTCAGTTTTAATCCGATCATTAAAAACGACCCAAATTCGGAATTTTGAGATTCCTTTCTATAAGACACATGCATAATCTGCATAGGGCGCAATGTTAATTTTTCGAGTAATTAAAGGTTGAAATTTTAGGTACATTTTTATAGTACAAAATTTACCATTAAAAAAATTGTGGCGCCGTTATTTGAGAAGGAATGTTTAAAAACTATACAAATTCGGATTTGCCAGACTTGTAATTAATTCTTTCTTTTCCACTTTGAAAAATCGTAACTCCGTTATTTGTGAACGGGTCTTTAATAACTTTTCAGATTCTGAAAGCCTGTTTATCGGGACTAAAAAAATCGACAGGACCTAATGTTAAGTCTCGGAGAAAAAAAGCGGTCCAAACTTTTAAAACGTTTGTTTTACTTTTTTGCTGGTGTCTTGCGCTTATTGTTATCAGTCGGTTAATGTAATCACTTTATCTAGATCCCAAAGTGATAACATTAAGCGGCGTCTACTGTATATTTGTGCACTTACACTGTTTTTGTTGTCAAATCTCCATATAACGAAACTCTTTATAACGAAATAAAACACTGAGTCCCTTAAGTTTCGTTATAGAGAGTAATATAAAACAACCAAATAGAGCGGACCATAAAAATGATTATCTATTTAGGACCCGCAATCGTAAATGTTTTGTATTTCAAGGATGATAGCTATTGTTTAAACAACCATAAGTTCGATTTCTGTGGGTAATAGTTTAAATAAAAATCGGCAAGGACGTTGTAGCCTTGCTCGTTGCGAAAATGCATGCTTAATTATAATTTTATGTACTAGTCCAAGTTTAAAGATTGCTAAACATAAGCGTTTGTTTGTTGTTATTATAATTTTCAATGCATATTTAACAGTTTGTTACTTAATCTTCGGGAAAAAAGGGTGGGTTACAGGAAACGAATTTTTAAGTAATTATTTCTAAAATATGCGACAATGTCCTACGTTACATAAATTTGTTTATTAATGATGCGCTACTAAAAATTGAATTTTTAATAAGCCTAAACAGAAGACATGTCACGATTTTTTATAACTTTCTAAACCAGCTCGAAGAATAATGATTTTAGAGGAATTTACTTATCTTCAAAGTAAACAAGTCGATAAAAATAAATAAAATTCCAAATTACTCACACATATCTTTTTTCGAATGCTAAGGCGCCGATTGTAAAATAAATTACTATTGACACACTTCTTTGAAGTGGCCTTAAAGATAATTTTCGATGGGAAGTACGTGCCCTTAACCATTAAAATATTTTACTCACGGCAGAAGTTTTAGACGACACCAGACGAACTGTTGACCCCTGGTCGTCACGTCTGCTTTCCGTTTCGGAATGATTATCCCCTAAGGAAGTGGTAGATCGAAGGGTCGGATAATCGAAAGAATTGTCGGTCGTATAAATGATTCCTCTATTATCCAGGTGACTCATGTATAAACTGTTGTCGAGGATGGAACTGTTGCTGATGGTCCCGGCGTAATCGTACGAATTGGAAAAACTGGCAGGTGTAAGGGGTGGTTTGTACTCCGAACCGGTCTCATCAGGAGCATACGATAAGTTGTCGTAAGAATGAAGATTATCGGTCGTTATGCTGTTATACGTATCGATCGCCTTCATCGATGGCACTTTTGAGAACAATTTCGGACGATACATCTCTGGAAAGAGCGCGATGCGTTGACCAACCTGGAAAAGACGAAAATTATGTAAAATACTCCTACGTTCTTCAAATTTCCCAATGTTATTTTATTTCCTAACTTTCGTTGAATATCTTTGAATTATTTCCCAGAGTTGCGTAACACAAAATTATATTTTTTTTTATTCCAATAAATGTTAGCACTTTGCAAATTTAAAATTTGCACTTGATCACCTCTCGCATGCCAAATAGTAAACAATATAATTTATTTTGCACTTTAGACTTGTCAATGTGCGAAGCCTTTTAAGTATTTCGTTTAATTTATGCTTTAATCGAAATGTACATCGTTTTGAATCTAAAGTCCACAATAATTTAGAAGGATTCTTAATTTTTTCTAATAGACTTAGTATACACCATATTATGATAAAGCTCACCTCTGAGTGCCTATCTTAATAGTACTTTGATAAAAAATTACGTATTTAGTTCAAGCTACTTAAAATTTTTGAATGTAAGTTACTCGGACTTTTATATTGGTAATAAAGCATTATCTCTTTAGACAAACAAATTAATATTTTTTTATAATGTGAATCAGGATGGTTCTAGAAGCTTACAACTATTTTTTTATAAATTTTAGGCAAAAATTAATTAGTTATTATTATGAACACATATAATGCAATTCAATCAAAAATTGCAACATTGTCAGTTGAAATTTAGTTTTTTTTGGTCGTTTGGCGCCACACATAGTATTTTAAGAGTTCACAAGTTCGATAAAACACGTCATTTCAAGTGAACGTTACTTAATACCTGATAGGTACATAAAAAATGTATGTTTTTGAAGAAATCTTATTTAGTAATGTTCATCAGAACGAGGTAAATTTATTTAATGAATTACGTATATCAGATAAATTAGAAAAAATGTGAAATCTATTGTGGATAGCAAGTAGAAGAAATACGTACAAAATGACATAGGTGGCATAATTCAAATTTTGGCGGACTCCACCACGCAATTGACAACCCCATCACGTGACCCTAATGGCTTTTACTAATCTGTCAAAACTTGAATGAGGCCCTCTCATTCGTTTATACGTTACGAATTTTTTCTTTGCAGGTTTTTTTTTATATACGGTAACTTTTTCACTACTATCCCTGTTTGTGTAGCATTTATTTTTTTTCCAAGCATTTGTTGCTGCCCTCAAACAACTTCTTCAAAAATAAATCTTTGTATTTGTTTTTGAAGAATTTTTTTCCAGCCCCAAAAGGACGTTTTATTTATGGGCAAGGGAAACTTAAACCAAAGATTCGGCAGACCTCTTTAGTTTTAACTTCTACTCCTAATATGAGGGAAATTAAATCTAAAAATGAGCTCAACGCTCCCTCCGCAAAGATAAGACGAAATGTTACTAAACGTATTTAAAGACGATAGTGAAAAAAAAATTCACAATAACCCATGTATCTATTGTAATAATCTTTTTTCACGATCTAAGCCCGAAGAAGACTTTACGCGTTGGACTCACGCTTCTTGCCCTGACGTTAATTTGTGAACTTTGTCGATCATTCTATAGTTGTTACATGTATGTAATTTTGTCCATAGCATATAGACAAAAAGGTAGTGAGTAGACACTCTTCTATGATCCCGATAGGAGACAGGTTATTTCAGGGAAGACACTCTGCCGACGCGAGTCTTTATTATCTCCCTTCCCTACAATGGGCAAAAAATCATGGCAAATCCTTTATATCCCATCTATACCTTATTCCATTACCATACTCCTATCCACAAAAACTTTAAAAAACATCTAGGCAGCACTGTAAGTCATAGCTAAAAACCCCGAAATAGATGCTGAACTTCAAAACGAAACAGAATTACCTCAGGCGATTCTCTACTCGGACTGTAAAAACAGTCTGCTCCAAAGAGTGTGAGAAGGACGTAAGTTAAAAATCGTCACTAAAAAAAAACTCCGAAAATTTTAAGGGGAGGCAAAATCCGACTATGGATTGATATGCTGAATATGATGATATGGACAAAATTGATTTTGGCTGATCTCAGTTAAACTAAGAATATATTTTTTTCTGTTATTTTTGTCGTATAAATGTTTGTTAGTTCCAATAAATAAAGAACCAAGTCCCAAAAATAGAACTATAAGACATTTTGTACGTATTTCCCCTACAGTTGACTACCAACAAAAATGTTTAAATATCAGTTAGCTCTGTTGAATTTTTCATATCGAAATCTAAACAAAAACAACCATTATTTTAGTCTTAGGTAGGTGTTTAATTTATTATTTTTACGATTTGTTTGTTTAAATAAGATGGAAAATAAATTAAATAGTTTTATGATTAATTAAAATTTAAAATGGTTTTGTTATCCAAGTTGATAAATATTTTCTTTTCCAAAACCGTGACTCTTAGAATACAGAGGCCCCGAAGTAAAATGAGCCACTTTGAATAAGTCTATTGTCGTTATTTTTTTCAGATATATTTTCAAGACAATTCAAGTTTTATGATTTTTTTAATCAAAATTAATCGTATATAGAGCTTTAATATAGAAATAAATTACAGACATTTTACAGTAATCATTCTCCGGCTAAGAAATAATTAAAGAATCATGAAATGGCGTTTCGGATGTGAAACAATTTCATTTTCTTTTAATGGCATAATTCGAACAAGAAAGATATTTAAAATAAACGACGTCGTTGTTAATATAATAACATAGCTATAGCAATAAAATAAATTGTAAAACTAGACTTAACGTTCAATACAAGTTCGATTAGACCACATTTACATAAATAATTTAATTAACGAATTTTTGTGGCTTCAATAGTCTCGTCAAAACGTTTCTATGTGTTCGTAGACCCCGTTTAAAATTTCCATAATTTAAATTTCATTCAATAGTTAAAAAACTCTGACGTATTTTTATAATTGATATGCGTATAAACAAAACTACAAAATCATAAATCATTGCTTGCTCAAAATTCTTTTTGACGAAAAAGCGCTATTCATTATTTATTTTATTAATTCACAAAGTTTAATTGAGAATCTGCAAATTTAATATTTTTTGTTGTAGATTATTAAACGAACAAAGAATGCAATTCGAGCAAAAAGTAATGCTTTCGATTGGAAATACATAAATCAACTTCTGCTCAAAAGTACACATTTTAAAATTTAAATAATTTAAATTCAATCAAATTGCTATGAAAACTATTACGTATTATTATCATTTATATGCGTTTAAACAAACTTATAAAATCATAAATGTATAAAAATTGGGAGATTTATATAAAACTAGCTGGCCCGTCCCGAGTTTGTACGGGTAAACAGATTTCCCCTCTTTATATTGTAATAAAAAAATATTAGTATAGTAGATGATACCTAATAGGTACAATTTAAAAAACACCTTATAATTTTCAATTTATTTTTAACATAGAAAACATTATTGTGACTTAAATATAAAAGCCAGGTATTGTGTATCGTTTCGCAGATTTTTTTTAGATCTACTGATCACCAATATTTTTATGGTACATTATTTTCACGTATTTTCACGAGATTTTGAACTAAAACTTGTTTAGATACAAATAAAAATAGCTTATATTACTCAAGGATAGTGTAACATTTTATTAGTGAAAGAATTTTTAAAATCGGTTCAGTAGTTCAAGAGATTACCCCCTACATATCAACAAACAAACAAAGACCTCTTTATGGATAACTAACATCTTTTATCAAATTTTGTTATTTATCGTAATTGTATAAATAAAGAGCAGGTGAATATCTACTTCCACAAAAAAAATTATACTATTAATTTCAGACAAAAGGTTGAAATAAATCTAACACTGAAAATCCATAGAAACCTTTTAATAACAAAGTTCATTCTTAAACAAACTTCTCAATTCACAGCGTGGGTTATTTTTAAACGGGATGTCAAACGAATGGGTACTGAATCTTAACCGGGTAGTACCTGACACTAATCCAAACAATAAAAGTTTATATACAATATGCCCTGAATTTAAAAAAAATCGAAAATTTTTTATTTTAATTTTTCACTAAATGGCAAATCGTCTCCATATGCTCTTAAAAGTGAGTGAGGTCATTTAGTAGGTGCTTCATTACTGATTAACATATTTGAGATACGATTTCTGTTTTTTTTTAAATTTATACCCGATATTTGGGGACACTTAATTGTAAGTAGGCTCCTAAATATTTTATATAATTTTTTTTATAAAATTTTTGTAAGTCGGAAATATGTATCAACACAATTTTTAGCAATCTTTTTTGTAGATAACGCATTTCTAAATATAAGTCACGCCGAAGCACAATTATGATTCATGAAAATTAATTTTAATAAGGTTACTAAGTTCATCGATAATTTTGATTAACGTTTGTACGTATCTTTTTATTTTCAAATAAAATCTCATGCTGGCCTTAAAATATAAATAAGTGTAACCTTCCCATGCCTGTTTTATAATAATAAAAATATAACAAATTATTGTTTTATTATGTGAGTTTATAATTGTTACTATCGGTATTCATCATTGTATACAAATAATTACGAATTACCTTGACAATGTTGTATCCTTAACTTGAATTAAATGTGAATGTATTTAAGAATTTCATTGGCATTCGAAATTAATGTTCAAATGACGAATCGTTCTTAAGAAACCTAATTTGCATAAAAGGATTCTAAGGTTCTTAAAACTCGAGACTAAAATAAAAAAATTAAGTTGAGAAAAAAATGGGAAAAACGAAAAATCAACTAACAAGTTGAAGTTTATAAAATTTTCAAACGAAACAATGGTCGAGATTCCTATTTAGATTACGAAATTATGGTTGATTAATCGTTACGTTTTCCCAAGACGAGGGTGTAATTCTATTCAGACAGCAACAAAAAGAAAGCAATTAAGACCATATTTCTTCTTATCATTTTATTGTTATCGATAGACGTACTTACGGAACAATAACAATTTATTATTCACACATTTGAAGATTTGCTACACATTTCTCACTATTGTTGCTCATTTTTTTTCTTCCCTTGGCTAAGTATCGATTGAATTGTAAATATTTTCGATTGCCGTAGATTTTTATCGAAAATTTATTCGTCACAGATTTCGTCATTCAAGATTGCAATAAACAGAATAAGCAATTATTAAAAGGTACTGATGAACAAAATAAGTGATGTCACTAGGTAAATATGTTTTGGCTTTTATCCAGAAATGAAGGCGAATTCATAAATGCTTATCAAATGATAAACTGATGGAACATTCCGGAAGCTACGAAATTCCGGTTAGATTAACAATTTGGTGGAAGATTTAAAATGATGCTTTCACTGAATCTATTAAGTAATCTAAACGCTCCTTTTTAAAATTAAACGTTTAAGAAGTCTTCTGTTGGTGAACATTTAAAAAATTGTAGGTCGGTTATTTGTGAACGAATCTTTAAAAACATTTAAAACTTGGAAATTCCGGACTTTTTGGCTGGAGATAGATTTAAAGAACTGTAGGCGTGCCATTCCAAATTTGGACTTTTAAATTTTGCAGATCGCTTATTTGAGGAGATATTTTCGAAAAGCTCCGCTTCGAATTTTCAAAGCGTGAAGTTGAAAAAAATAAAATTTTGAAAATGCTATAACACCTTCATTTTTGAGCGTTTTACAAAACCCTTTCATTTCTGTACATATCGGACACTTGTAAATAAGAGACCGGCCCTAACTCACAACCCCCAAAATCGGTTGTTTTTGAAAAAAGTTTTACAAAACAGATTCTCTAGAATTTTTTTCAGGGCGTTGCAATGAACCGCTAATGTCCACATCCAAAACCATTTTCCCCAGATACTAAAGAATATTTGCGGTTGAAAACCACCACAAAAATTTGCGATAAAAGTAAAAAGGGTATGGTCAGGTAGGCAATGGCAATCGGCCCGCTAAAAGATTTACTTAATTTTTGTTTTCCGAGTGCCCTTACGCTTTTGCGAAATTTTTACCTAAAGTTCGTTTCGGTTTGGGGCGAAAATAATAAAGGTCAAATTTATAAAATAATTTCTGTCCTATGAACGGGTGAATCTATTTCAATAAAAATAATATATGTTGTAGATGTTATTAAAAAACATTTTGTAAAACAATTAAGAGGTCTGTATAATAGTAGAAACCGTAAGAGAAAAAATATATAATTTTCAAGAATTCTTTTGGTGGTCAAGAGGCTTTCGCACCATCGCTCGATTTTTTTAGAAAAAAGATCTTCGTACATTTTTCTATAATCTGTGTAATTTTTCGATTTTTAAATAAGGTGGTACGTTGTCAAATACACTAAAGTACACAGCAAGGTGTAGCAAGCCAAAGAATACTAACGAGCTCTTATGAACTGATCTTTTTGGAAACATAAACAATTATTTAAGCTATTTAGATACATGTATTGTTGTATTGTTAGGATATTTACAATTGTGATCATAATTTATATTTGATAATAATTGCAAAAAATTAATTTTTGTGCAGTTACAGTATTATTTGTCACCAATTTAAAAAGGTTACATACATACAATACATACAATTAATAATTCTGAATTAAAAGTAAATTATTTAAGAATTTAATTATTTAAATATTTAATTTTCTAGAAACATTTTATTATATTATATTATCTAACAAAAAATATGGGTTACATCTAACAATATACTTTTGTGTATTTGAGGACGTACTATGCTTTTTAAAAATCTGAAAATGACAAATTATAGAGAAATGTACAAAAATTTTTTTCTAAAAAAATTAAAGTTGGTCTAAAGCCCCTTCGCCCAAAAAAAATCCTAAAAGTTGGATTATTTTTTTTTCTTGCGGTTCCCATGATTTTACAAACTATATAATTTTTTTCATAATGTATCTTATAATAGCTACATCACATATCATTTTTATTAAAATAGATTCGACCGTTCATAAGATAAAAATTATTTTATGAAATTGAACTTTATTATTTTCCCCCCAAAAACCCAAACCAATTGTAGGTTAAAATTTAGCTAAAGTATATGGGACATCATAAGCACTGTGATAAAAAAAATAAAGCAAATATCTATGGGGGCCTATTGCCCATGGTTACCCGACTGTACACTTTCGCATAATTTACACCCTTTACTCCCTTGTTTTTGATCCAATCGTTAAATAAGTCCCAAATTTGGAATTTCAATACTCTCTCAGAGCGCAATGTTAATTTTTCGAGTGATTAGGAATTTACGTTGTCGGTTTATTTTCGCGACACAAAATTATACATTAAAAAAACCCTAGGTCGGTTATTTCCAAACGAACCTTTAAAATCCTTGCAAATTATACCAATATAATGTGTTTTTAAAGGAAAAACAAAGTTTCCATATTACTTAAAAAAACACGTAGAAACTCACTGTTTTTAAATTATGTATAAAAAGGTTTCGCTCAAACCATAAATTAAAGCAGAACCAACGAAATTTAACCGAATAACCTTTTTTAAAAACACAAAGCAAAAAAGTCGATCGCAATAATAAAAATGTTCATTAAAAATTTTCTACATCCTGGTGTAAATTGATTTTATAATCTGTAATAATAAAGCGCATCGTATCAATTTAAAAGTTGGACTTCGTTCTTGTAACCGCACGAAGATATAAACGACTAAATACACATATATAATACCTAAAGAAACTATAAATAAGTTTCGTTTAAGCCAATAATTTATTTCCAGATTATTTTGTAATTAAAGTGACCTTAAAAAAAGATTATATAAGTGTACTAGGCATCAGGTGTAACGAATTACGTGAAATAATCGAATCGATATCCAAAACGAAAAATGTATAATTAACAAACTTACGGGTTGGCCTTCGGAATCGCGAGGAGCTTCTTTTTTATTCCAAGTTTCCTTCATTTTCCCCAAAATCACCCCACATCCAGAATGCAACGAACTACCAACGGTTCTAATCTAATCGCGTAATTGTTCGTAGCGGACGATAAGAACAATAAAACATTTTCATTTAAACCTCACAATCGCGCACTTATTTTCGAAAATTTGATTTTTTCGAAGAATCGCCAAGTGCATGTCCGAATCGAAACGCGGTCGAGCAATGTTTGAGAAGTTTGCTGCTCTATTAGTCCGAGCTGTTGGAAATACAAGGTAAACCCGACTGAAATACAGAAATTGATAACGCGAACGATATCAAAAACATCCTGGCACGTACTACGGCTATCCGAGCGCAAGGAGGGGGAACAACAAAATCTCGTTATAACAATAATGAAACTGTTCAAATTTTTTATATAATCTTCCAATGACAAATTCAATGGGTCTGTAACCGCAACAGGTTTTTCCAGTAATATACATTGCATATATACGTTACTACCTTGGTTTTGCTTGTCTTGTCTGCTTTACATATCTAAATTAATGTTAATTTGTCGATTATCGTAAGCTTGTGTGTGTGCGAGTCTTTTTAATTAGTCTTCATTTGTATCTTTTTTTTTGTGAGTGCTCTTGAAATTGTGAGTGCTCGGTTTTTGTGATGGACGAAGTAAGTAGTTCGACTCTAACTTTAGAAACTGAAAAAAAATGATGATTGTCTATTATTCATAATTAAAAATTTCACTTCTACACTTTTACAATTAAGAATGTGTATCATTTTTTGTTGCCATTCTATGACACACAGGACATCCAATTTTTAAGTTTTGCAATGTACTAATCTTTTATCAAAATGATTTTAAAACTGTGATAGAAGACCGATTGACAAATGAACAAATCATTGCTAAACATAATTCACCAGGGCGTGTATTTATGTACGCGCGTTAGAAGTTATACTTCTTTGGTGTAACTAAACTACTGTTAATTGTTCTATCTCACTCGAATTGGTAGACTGACGTATCTTTTCGCTCCCTTCCACACATTGTTATGGTATAAATGCTGTTTAAATCTAAAATCGATATTTTCTAAACTAAAATTAATGGCCATAGGGGGATAAGCAAGGTAAAAATGCCTTTTGTAAATATCCTAATAATATTCTATGGATATGTAGACACTATAGAAATATAAAGATCCTAAAAATTTTAGACCTTAATTCAGTGGGTTTCAAACTGTGGGGCGCGCCCCTCTAGGGGGGCGCGAGACTGTTGCAAGAGGGCATGCAGCTGTTTCCAAAATATCATTTTCGAATACAAACCAAAATAAGTCGAATAGGTATCAAAAAATTTTTATGTATATTTTTACATAATATTGTATATTATTTTGTAGCCCATTAAATAAATTATAATATCAGTTGAGTATTTATGAAATTAGATTGTTAGAAAAATTTAGGGGGCGCAACAATTTTTTTTTAAAGGGGGGCGCAGGTACAAAAAGGTTGGAAACCACTGCCTTAATCTATATCGGTTTCTTCAAAAAGTCTACATAAGTAAAAATTGGAAAATAATTTTTTTTCTTTGGATTGAGTGAATCAATTATTTTGAAAATTTAGTATATTATGCAGGCGATAGAAAGCTTTTACGGACACCATGGACTAATTTTTAGCTTAATAAATTGATCAAAAAAATTCTTTTTTCTTACTTTTTCAATTTTTATTATGATACTTTTTGAGCATAACTATGATTCTATCATTTTTACATTTCTTAAAAAAACCTATTACTCAAAATTTTATTAAAATTTTGTTAATGGTAGGGTGAGTGTACCAGTCCCAAACCAGTTAAGGACAAATTTTGACTTTGAAATGCTCTGAACTGGTATTATGTAGTTTTAACGTAGAAATGTATGTATTTATAAAATTGTTTATTGTTTACTAACGCTGCAATATTGATAAATTATTTGAATCTAAATATTTAAGTTTTTTATAGATTTCGTGAACAATATCAAAAACGGTAATGCACCTAAGGTTGACCACTGCGCTCATAGCTCTTAAATAAACACTAAATTTTAAAAATATGTTTGAAACGTTGTTAACATTCTAGGCCACGTAACAAAACAGTCGAATTCTTCAAAAATGCCCGCCATTTCTTAATTTATTCAATCGAACATGCGAGTGGTCAACTACTGGTACCTGGTTTGGGACTGGTACACCCACCGTACGCCATAAAACAAAAAATAAAAACTATTTTGATTACTAAACAAATTGAACTTTTCAACAAAATCTACCTAAATAATTACAAATTATACTATTATTTTTATATAAATAATAATCTGAAATAAATCTCTTACATTAGAAATTAAAAAAAAAATTGTTCTTACAATGAAATGTAACGCCTATTAGAATTTAATAAAAATATAATTTGAAATAATTTGTAAATAACGTTATTAAAATTATATTTCAGCGTATTATTTATGTAATAATAATAGTATAATTTGTAGTTATTTAGGTAGAATTTGTTAAAAAATTCGATTTTTTGGTAATAAAAATAATTATTTTTTATTTTTATGGCGTACCATTAAGAAACTTTTGAAAAAATTCTAAGTGATTATAGGTGTTTTAAAAAATGTAAAAATGATAGAATCATAATTTTACTCAAAAAGTATCACAATAAAAATTGAAAAAGTAAGACAAAAAAATTTTCTTGTTCGATTTATTAAGCTAAAAAATAGTCCATGGTGTCCGTAAAAGCTTTCTATCGCCTGCATAATATTTTAAATTTTCAAAATAATTGATTCACTCAATCCAAAGAAAGAAAATATTTTCCAATTTTTACTTATATAGACTTTTTGAAGAAACCGATATAGATTAAGGTCTAAAATTTCCAGGATCTTTATATTTCTAGTGTCTACATATCCATAGAATATCATTAAGATATTTACAAAAGGCAGTTTTACTATGCTTATCCCTCTATGGTCTTTATAATTTGAATAAGCGAAAGATAAAATAGACAAATCCAATGAATGCAGGGTATGTGCACATTCGAGCAAAAAGTGGCACATTTCCGAGCGAGGGAAGCAAATGAAGCACGACGTGGAGCGGCACGCTTTATTTTTCCGAGATCGGAATGTGCCACTTTGAGCTCGAATGTGCACACTCGGTTTTAAGCATGATTAACAAATTAATAATTTTTGTTTTGGTGGCTAACTTTAATTGTGGAATTTTCATTAGCTGTGCGCGCGAAACTTTCGTTGCTCGCTAATATTTTACTCGCAACACGCCAAAAGAAGAATAACTTCAATAATTTTGAGTGTTGATTGAACGCATCAATAAAATTAAATTTCTGAACGGCATGTTGAATCATTTAAAATAAAAATATCTTAATAAAGGAGTTAAAAACGTACAAATACATAAAAAAAAAATTGTTATTATTTATGTTACTTTTTTTTATGTAAATTGTTGATACAAATCTTGCATTTCGAATTCACCCTTTTGCGAGTCACTTTGATCTTTTTATAATTCAAATATTTTTCTATTTCGTAAGTGTTTGTAAAAAAATGACATTAAATGTGATTTATTAAATAAATTAAAATTTATTTATTATAGTCTTTCTGGCACATGCATATTCTGAAATTTGTTAGAGTATCTCCCAATTTTTTTTTAAACTTTAAAAAGTGGTAGGTAAAACATTTATGTAGAAAACCTTAATTTAAAAATGGGAACGATTTGAGAGCAAAACCTGTATGTTTTAATATACAGGGTGTCTCTATGATAAGCTCAACGAAGTTATCTAAAATCTACATAAAAAAGTCAATCAAGACGTCTCTCTATCTCTATCGTGGGCGAAGGCATTTTATTTTGACAATTATAACCGTTTTGGTGCAAAATTCGATTTAAATAAAAAACACTGTGTCAATTGCGATGAAATTTTGTAGGTAGAATTAATTTTTATTGCTACATCCGTTTAAAAAATTTAATTGTCGGTGCGGTGACACCTAGGGATAAAAGAAATTAATTAAAATTTTTGATTTCATTTTTCTTTTAAATTACATATACGGATGCAGCAATGAAAATTAATTCTAGGAATACAATTGCACCGCAATTACCAGTGTTGTTTATTTAAATCCCGTTTTGAGCTAAAAATTCATAATATTCAAAATAAAATAACTCCGTCCACAATAAATATAGACCATTTTTGATGTAAATTTTAGATTTACCCGTTGAGCTATCAATCAACGAGACACACTGTATACTTTCTTTCGTTATATTTCGAAAAGGCATATTACACAAAGTCATTAATCACTCCCTTATTATGAAAGAATACGCTACTACAACATTTCCTATTTTAGTTCGAAAAAATATGTGAGAGTATTTAACAATTGTAAATACCACTTTGTCATTGCATTAAGTAACGAGACAATTAGTAATTACTGAACTAGTTGCATCTCATTGTATATGTATATCAAAAATTCAAAATAGTCTATTTAAACTTCAATTTGCCATTCCCATAAAAAAAGTGTATTTATAGAATATTTAATTGCGAAATAAATTGCCATCAATTTAATTTTGTTTAATAGTAAAAAAAAAGTAGAGAAACGCAATTAAACTACTCCGACCTAATTAAACTAATCACAAATGTACGAGATTTCCTAATGTTAATTAAACATAATAATATAAAAAGCCAGTAATTGAAATCAAGATTATATAATTGATGCAAACAAATTAAGACAAAATCATTTAACACTCGACTTCTTTAACGAATTTACTAACAATTTAACTTGTAAGATAAATAATCGTTTTTTTACTTTTACTCAATAAGTTTATAAAAAGTGAATTAATAAAAATAGGGTCACATCAAATGTGGGTTCGTTTTAATTGTTTAAATTACTCCATCTTTCTAATCGTATATTTCAAACATCAATTATTACTATTAAGATTTATTGTTAACCGGCATGTGCGCTTAAAAAAAAAGGTTGGACATAAATTTCTCCATTGCATTCGTTATATAAGGTCTATTAAAGAGTCCAATAATGTAAACTAACTTCTGCTTTGCACGTGAAGACAGAAAGGAAAAGTTTTCAACTTACCAATTTTAGGAATCCAAAATATCCATCAAATCATCGAACTCATATAATCATGTCTCCTCTAAGTTTTCTTATTTTACTTGTAAAATAAATAGTTAAACGCACCTTCGATTTTGTAAACATGTAAAAACTAAACGTTTATCTTAATATTGTTTTTCAAACTGCGTTTAAAAAAATAAAGTATTTTAATAGTTACATTATATTATTTTAATGAACTGACAAATTAGTAGGCGTTTAATGGGTTTAGTGGGTAACTTTTTACATTAGTTTTCCACAACAAATGTATGTTATTATGTCCATTATATAACTGCATTTTTATACCAAACTTCGATTTGCTTTACTGTTTGTAATTAATTATTTAAGATTGAAGAAGAAAAAAACAATATTAATTACTACTTACATGTACATTTATTAATTGCAAGAATGTCACAGAGAATAAGGTATAAATTCCATGACACAATATATTACGAGATTCTGTGCATTTTTTGCTAAATTATGGCCATTCTTACTGTATACATTTTATATCTATTTTCAAATTCGAAGTGCCAACCTACAGAGAACAATTAACAATATATAAACAGAGACATATATAAACACTCATCACAATTTACAAATTATACTATTATTTTTATATAAATAATAATCTGAAATAAATCTCTTACATTAGAAATTAAAAAAAATTGTTCTTACAATGAAATGTAACGCCTATTAGAATTTAATAAAAATATAATTTGAAATAATTTGTAAATAACGTTATTAAAATTATATTTCAGCGTATTATTTATGTAATAATAATAGTATAATTTGTAGTTATTTAGGTAGAATTTGTTAAAAAATTCGATTTTTTGGTAATAAAAATAATTATTTTTTATTTTTATGGCGTACCATTAAGAAACTTTTGAAAAAATTCTAAGTGATTATAGGTGTTTTAAAAAATGTAAAAATGATAGAATCATAATTTTACTCAAAAAGTATCACAATAAAAATTGAAAAAGTAAGACAAAAAAATTTTCTTGTTCGATTTATTAAGCTAAAAAATAGTCCATGGTGTCCGTAAAAGCTTTCTATCGCCTGCATAATATTTTAAATTTTCAAAATAATTGATTCACTCAATCCAAAGAAAGAAAATATTTTCCAATTTTTACTTATATAGACTTTTTGAAGAAACCGATATAGATTAAGGTCTAAAATTTCCAGGATCTTTATATTTCTAGTGTCTACATATCCATAGAATATCATTAAGATATTTACAAAAGGCAGTTTTACTATGCTTATCCCTCTATGGTCTTTATAATTTGAATAAGCGAAAGATAAAATAGACAAATCCAATGAATGCAGGGTATGTGCACATTCGAGCAAAAAGTGGCACATTTCCGAGCGAGGGAAGCAAATGAAGCACGACGTGGAGCGGCACGCTTTATTTTTCCGAGATCGGAATGTGCCACTTTGAGCTCGAATGTGCACACTCGGTTTTAAGCATGATTAACAAATTAATAATTTTTGTTTTGGTGGCTAACTTTAATTGTGGAATTTTCATTAGCTGTGCGCGCGAAACTTTCGTTGCTCGCTAATATTTTACTCGCAACACGCCAAAAGAAGAATAACTTCAATAATTTTGAGTGTTGATTGAACGCATCAATAAAATTAAATTTCTGAACGGCATGTTGAATCATTTAAAATAAAAATATCTTAATAAAGGAGTTAAAAACGTACAAATACATAAAAAAAAAATTGTTATTATTTATGTTACTTTTTTTGATGTAAATTGTTGATACAAATCTTGCATTTCGAATTCACCCTTTTGCGAGTCACTTTGATCTTTTTATAATTCAAATATTTTTCTATTTCGTAAGTGTTTGTAAAAAAATGACATTAAATGTGATTTATTAAATAAATTAAAATTTATTTATTATAGTCTTTCTGGCACATGCATATTCTGAAATTTGTTAGAGTATCTCCCAATTTTTTTTTAAACTTTAAAAAGTGGTAGGTAAAACATTTATGTAGAAAACCTTAATTTAAAAATGGGAACGATTTGAGAGCAAAACCTGTATGTTTTAATATACAGGGTGTCTCTATGATAAGCTCAACGAAGTTATCTAAAATCTACATAAAAAAGTCAATCAAGACGTCTCTCTATCTCTATCGTGGGCGAAGGCATTTTATTTTGACAATTATAACCGTTTTGGTGCAAAATTCGATTTAAATAAAAAACACTGTGTCAATTGCGATGAAATTTTGTAGGTAGAATTAATTTTTATTGCTACATCCGTTTAAAAAATTTAATTGTCGGTGCGGTGACACCTAGGGATAAAAGAAATTAATTAAAATTTTTGATTTCATTTTTCTTTTAAATTACATATACGGATGCAGCAATGAAAATTAATTCTAGGAATACAATTGCACCGCAATTACCAGTGTTGTTTATTTAAATCCCGTTTTGAGCTAAAAATTCATAATATTCAAAATAAAATAACTCCGTCCACAATAAATATAGACCATTTTTGATGTAAATTTTAGATTTACCCGTTGAGCTATCAATCAACGAGACACACTGTATACTTTCTTTCGTTATATTTCGAAAAGGCATATTACACAAAGTCATTAATCACTCCCTTATTATGAAAGAATACGCTACTACAACATTTCCTATTTTAGTTCGAAAAAATATGTGAGAGTATTTAACAATTGTAAATACCACTTTGTCATTGCATTAAGTAACGAGACAATTAGTAATTACTGAACTAGTTGCATCTCATTGTATATGTATATCAAAAATTCAAAATAGTCTATTTAAACTTCAATTTGCCATTCCCATAAAAAAAGTGTATTTATAGAATATTTAATTGCGAAATAAATTGCCATCAATTTAATTTTGTTTAATAGTAAAAAAAAAAGTAGAGAAACGCAATTAAACTACTCCGACCTAATTAAACTAATCACAAATGTACGAGATTTCCTAATGTTAATTAAACATAATAATATAAAAAGCCAGTAATTGAAATCAAGATTATATAATTGATGCAAACAAATTAAGACAAAATCATTTAACACTCGACTTCTTTAACGAATTTACTAACAATTTAACTTGTAAGATAAATAATAGTTTTTTTTTACTTTTACTCAATAAGTTTATAAAAAAAGTGAATTAATAAAAAATAGGGTCACATCAAATGTGGGTTCGTTTTAATTGTTTAAATTACTCCATCTTTCTAATCGTATATTTCAAACATCAATTATTACTATTAAGATTTATTGTTAACCGGCATGTGCGCTTAAAAAAAAAGGTTGGACATAAATTTCTCCATTGCATTCGTTATATAAGGTCTATTAAAGAGTCCAATAATGTAAACTAACTTCTGCTTTGCACGTGAAGACAGAAAGGAAAAGTTTTCAACTTACCAATTTTAGGAATCCAAAATATCCATCAAATCATCGAACTCATATAATCATGTCTCCTCTAAGTTTTCTTATTTTACTTGTAAAATAAATAGTTAAACGCACCTTCGATTTTGTAAACATGTAAAAACTAAACGTTTATCTTAATATTGTTTTTCAAACTGCGTTTAAAAAAATAAAGTATTTTAATAGTTACATTATATTATTTTAATGAACTGACAAATTAGTAGGCGTTTAATGGGTTTAGTGGGTAACTTTTTACATTAGTTTTCCACAACAAATGTATGTTATTATGTCCATTATATAACTGCATTTTTATACCAAACTTCGATTTGCTTTACTGTTTGTAATTAATTATTTAAGATTGAAGAAGAAAAAAACAATATTAATTACTACTTACATGTACATTTATTAATTGCAAGAATGTCACAGAGAATAAGGTATAAATTCCATGACACAATATATTACGAGATTCTGTGCATTTTTTGCTAAATTATGGCCATTCTTACTGTATACATTTTATATCTATTTTCAAATTCGAAGTGCCAACCTACAGAGAACAATTAACAATATATAAACAGAGACATATATAAACACTCATCACAATTTACAAATTTCAATATAAATATATTTTCTGTTAGGATGAAATTTTAAAATAATTATCGTGTTAGATAATTAAAAAGTATGCGCATTGCGACATACTCCGCATCCTAATGCGAACTCTTCTCCAGTTGGGGGATGTTTGACATGCAATGGACATTCTTCTCCTTCTAATTGTTTTGCTTTAGGACCTAAAATAAAATGTATATCATTAAATAAGTAGTTTATAAGAACAAATCATGGAAACACACTATGCAACCTGAAATATACTTATACAACTATAGTTACATACTAACTTGATGAATCAAATTCTTTTTAAAATGCCATCGTTCAATTTTGGAGTCATTTTTTGAATTAAATAATTCCAAGTGCCTAAATGAAAAACTTACCTGCAGGACAACTAGGCAATTCGTTCTTTGGTAGATTTGTAACTCTTTGGAAATCGTCGTGGCACGGGTTACAAAAGTGCGTTGTACCAAAACAGAAAAACACGGCCACAGAACAACAATATCTGCATTTATATTCCAAAAAATCAGTGCCGTGTTTAGGACACATTTGTGCCCTTGCTACATCAGAACAAGCTCCACATACTAATTCAGTTGGATCATAGTTTTCGCCAACTTCGGCATCACAACGAGCTTCTCCTCCGTAATATGCCTAAAATTACATGAAAATGATTTAGTTTTGTGAAAAATTAAAAGATCAACCTTGTTGCACTTGTAGCAAACATAATAAGCATAACGATCCATTGCATAGGAAGCTGGATCATTGTAATATCGTGTTCCAGGAGTTGTAATAACTTCAACTGTATGTAAGCCTTCATATTCTAATCGCATTAAAGCTTTCCGTCGGACATCTTTGTATAAGTCTTGTACTGGCATCAGAAGTTCGGTCACCATAGGATGTTCCAAGTTTTCCTAAAAAATTACTTTTGTGTTACAAAAAAACGAAGCAATTAAACAATTACCTTGCAAATTGGACAAAGAGAAAACGAAAATGTTATCCTAGGACCGGCCCATCTTTTCATTAATACAGCTTTGCAGCAATGCAAATGGAAAACATGTCCACACTTAAGCTGAATAGCAGGAGCACACGACAATGCTTCCGTAAAACAAATCATGCACATATCGTCGGCATCTTGTCTCAAAGAAGGATCAGAGGAACAACCATGAAGGCATGGTAAACATGTGGTTTCTCCCAACACTCCTCCACACATATGACCACAATTTAATAACTTCGAACAGGCAGTACGAGCGTATTCCTGACACTCGTAATCGGCACAAACATTACCAATTGCAAGTAAACCTGAATTACTGGTGGCTCCACAAAATCTACAAACTCCGTTAGTTGCAGAGCCCCGGCTACGAGTACCACCTTCACGATATTCAACCAAAGCTTTGAGGGTACGAGCGTCCGCTAAGGCAAGTAACCAGAATAGCTTGGTTCGTCCACAACCCTCGTGAAGTTCAACCTTTATTGCTTCTTCTTCTTCTTTACACACCTAAATTAAAAATCATTAAACAAAACAATTTATTAATAGATTTTTTTGAGCACCTGTCGTTGATGCATACGTGTCTTTCGATGTAAATGTAAGAACCGATCGCAGTCAGCGCATAAATTACCACAGATATTGCATTGTATAATTGCGTTCGTTTCTCCATCGTCGTGGTTAGTGCACGTTGGTCGTGGTGGAGCTGGTTGTCCATCAGCATTACTCCATTGACCAGACGATAAACGCTCAACATGATCTTTATCAAGAACACATAAAGAAGCTAACGCCAACCATAAAGTCGGGGTATGAAGACATGTGCTAGGCACGCGTTGCTCTTCGCTTAAGTGTGTCAAATTTAAAATATTTTCGGCAATCGCGCCCTTTGTAACATTTGCCCAAGGTTCTGAGAGTTTTCCCTTAAATGGAAAAATGTTTGCATTTTTTTTAAAGCAAGTTTGGTGAAACTTACAGCGACCATGTCTTTAAGTAAATGTACTATAACTTCTGCTAATTTTCTACTAGTAGTCCCCGTAACCACCATCGCCCTCTTATGTAATCTCGGGGTTGAATGGAAGTGGCTAAAGTGACCGTGCTAATTTCTTTTGCAGGACCTCCAGTTGCAGATTTGCTCTTCATTTTAACCTGAACTGTTAACGCTTTTGCTATTATGCTAAGAAATACATCCAAAATTCCAATCCTAAAAATATTGTAGGAATTGCTTATAATTTTAACTTTGATTTTATAAATTTACTTATAAATATCAAATGTTGTACTACCATCTCCTTTGTTGCTCGCGGAAATTATACTAAAATCTTTAGGAGGTAAATGATCGACTCCAACAATTTTAGCGAAGAATTCCGGTGTTATTTCAAGCAGCATTCTTCTTAATAAGGAGGTAACCTACACAAGTACTTTGCTGTATTATTAAAATCACTACAGATGTATTTATACCTGTCGTTGTACCCTTGCACTTCCTGTATGTAAAAGAGTTAAGATATCGCCTAACAATCCGCCTTGATGTGATAAATATGTTCTACCAACGCTACTTCCCGAAAGTGCCAAAACCATCGAAAGCATCTCAAAGCAATAGTTATCAGAATTTTTGACTGCGTCTAAGCTGTGACCTGAACTAGCAGAACCTGCATTCGTTGAACATAAAAAGGATTCCCATTCATCCCTGACTCTTGAAGTTTCCTTTCGAATTGCTTGCACAATATGAACTATGACCTACAAAATCGTAATTAAAAAATAAATTGTAATCATTAACTAACACACCTGTTTCTGTAAATGCGTTAATTTACTTCGACTAAACAAAATTCCAACCATATGTTCTCGAAGATCATTACTTTCTTCTAAAGGCTCCAAATTTTCAGCACCAGAACTTAAAGCACTATCGAAATTATTTACGTTATGCGCTTCAGGATCTCCTACAATCAGTTTTATTAATTGCAAGAATGTCACAGAGAATAAGGTATAAATTCCATGACACAATATATTACGAGATTCTGTGCATTTTTTGCTAAATTATGGCCATTCTTACTGTATACATTTTATATCTATTTTCAAATTCGAAGTGCCAACCTACAGAGAACAATTAACAATATATAAACAGAGACATATATAAACACTCATCACAATTTACAAATTTCAATATAAATATATTTTCTGTTAGGATGAAATTTTAAAATAATTATCGTGTTAGATAATTAAAAAGTATGCGCATTGCGACATACTCCGCATCCTAATGCGAACTCTTCTCCAGTTGGGGGATGTTTGACATGCAATGGACATTCTTCTCCTTCTAATTGTTTTGCTTTAGGACCTAAAATAAAAATGTATATCATTAAATAAGTAGTTTATAAGAACAAATCATGGAAACACACTATGCAACCTGAAATATACTTATACAACTATAGTTACATACTAACTTGATGAATCAAATTCTTTTTAAAATGCCATCGTTCAATTTTGGAGTCATTTTTTGAATTAAATAATTCCAAGTGCCTAAATGAAAAACTTACCTGCAGGACAACTAGGCAATTCGTTCTTTGGTAGATTTGTAACTCTTTGGAAATCGTCGTGGCACGGGTTACAAAAGTGCGTTGTACCAAAACAGAAAAACACGGCCACAGAACAACAATATCTGCATTTATATTCCAAAAAATCAGTGCCGTGTTTAGGACACATTTGTGCCCTTGCTACATCAGAACAAGCTCCACATACTAATTCAGTTGGATCATAGTTTTCGCCAACTTCGGCATCACAACGAGCTTCTCCTCCGTAATATGCCTAAAATTACATGAAAATGATTTAGTTTTGTGAAAAATTAAAAGATCAACCTTGTTGCACTTGTAGCAAACATAATAAGCATAACGATCCATTGCATAGGAAGCTGGATCATTGTAATATCGTGTTCCAGGAGTTGTAATAACTTCAACTGTATGTAAGCCTTCATATTCTAATCGCATTAAAGCTTTCCGTCGGACATCTTTGTATAAGTCTTGTACTGGCATCAGAAGTTCGGTCACCATAGGATGTTCCAAGTTTTCCTAAAAAATTACTTTTGTGTTACAAAAAAACGAAGCAATTAAACAATTACCTTGCAAATTGGACAAAGAGAAAACGAAAATGTTATCCTAGGACCGGCCCATCTTTTCATTAATACAGCTTTGCAGCAATGCAAATGGAAAACATGTCCACACTTAAGCTGAATAGCAGGAGCACACGACAATGCTTCCGTAAAACAAATCATGCACATATCGTCGGCATCTTGTCTCAAAGAAGGATCAGAGGAACAACCATGAAGGCATGGTAAACATGTGGTTTCTCCCAACACTCCTCCACACATATGACCACAATTTAATAACTTCGAACAGGCAGTACGAGCGTATTCCTGACACTCGTAATCGGCACAAACATTACCAATTGCAAGTAAACCTGAATTACTGGTGGCTCCACAAAATCTACAAACTCCGTTAGTTGCAGAGCCCCGGCTACGAGTACCACCTTCACGATATTCAACCAAAGCTTTGAGGGTACGAGCGTCCGCTAAGGCAAGTAACCAGAATAGCTTGGTTCGTCCACAACCCTCGTGAAGTTCAACCTTTATTGCTTCTTCTTCTTCTTTACACACCTAAAATAAAAATCATTAAACAAAACAATTTATTAATAGATTTTTTTGAGCACCTGTCGTTGATGCATACGTGTCTTTCGATGTAAATGTAAGAACCGATCGCAGTCAGCGCATAAATTACCACAGATATTGCATTGTATAATTGCGTTCGTTTCTCCATCGTCGTGGTTAGTGCACGTTGGTCGTGGTGGAGCTGGTTGTCCATCAGCATTACTCCATTGACCAGACGATAAACGCTCAACATGATCTTTATCAAGAACACATAAAGAAGCTAACGCCAACCATAAAGTCGGGGTATGAAGACATGTGCTAGGCACGCGTTGCTCTTCGCTTAAGTGTGTCAAATTTAAAATATTTTCGGCAATCGCGCCCTTTGTAACATTTGCCCAAGGTTCTGAGAGTTTTCCCTTAAATGGAAAAATGTTTGCATTTTTTTTAAAGCAAGTTTGGTGAAACTTACAGCGACCATGTCTTTAAGTAAATGTACTATAACTTCTGCTAATTTTCTACTAGTAGTCCCCCGTAACCACCATCGCCCTCTTATGTAATCTCGGGGTTGAATGGAAGTGGCTAAAGTGACCGTGCTAATTTCTTTTGCAGGACCTCCAGTTGCAGATTTGCTCTTCATTTTAACCTGAACTGTTAACGCTTTTGCTATTATGCTAAGAAATACATCCAAAATTCCAATCCTAAAAATATTGTAGAAATTGCTTATAATTTTAACTTTGATTTTATAAATTTACTTATAAATATCAAATGTTGTACTACCATCTCCTTTGTTGCTCGCGGAAATTATACTAAAATCTTTAGGAGGTAAATGATCGACTCCAACAATTTTAGCGAAGAATTCCGGTGTTATTTCAAGCAGCATTCTTCTTAATAAGGAGGTAACCTACACAAGTACTTTGCTGTATTATTAAAATCACTACAGATGTATTTATACCTGTCGTTGTACCCTTGCACTTCCTGTATGTAAAAGAGTTAAGATATCGCCTAACAATCCGCCTTGATGTGATAAATATGTTCTACCAACGCTACTTCCGAAAGTGCCAAAACCATCGAAAGCATCTCAAAGCAATAGTTATCAAAATTTTTTGACTGCGTCTAAGCTGTGACCTGAACTAGCAGAACCTGCATTCGTTGAACATAAAAAGGATTCCCATTCATCCCTGACTCTTGAAGTTTCCTTTCGAATTGCTTGCACAATATGAACTATGACCTACAAAATCGTAATTAAAAAATAAATTGTAATCATTAACTAACACACCTGTTTCTGTAAATGCGTTAATTTACTTCGACTAAACAAAATTCCAACCATATGTTCTCGAAGATCATTACTTTCTTCTAAAGGCTCCAAATTTTCAGCACCAGAACTTAAAGCACTATCGAAATTATTTACGTTATGCGCTTCAGGATCTCCTACAATCAGTTTTCCAAACACCTGAGATGTTATTAAACGAAAAACTCTTAAAGTTTCGCTTTCACAATTTCTTTGTTGGATTGTTATTGCATTATATTGTTTGCCAATTTTAAGGGATTCGCCTGTTATTTCTCCAAGCACTCTGATTTGACGAACTCTAACTGAATTATCGGGTCCTTTTATTTCTATGCGTAAAACGGTATGCTCAGGATCTAAAAATTAAAAAAAATATATATAAAAAAGAATGTACTTATATTCAATATTATTTTAAACCTTGTATGGGGCAATTGACCCAACCACCGAGAAGTCGTGTTTCAACTTCTACAGTTCTCAATCTGACAAAGTCCTCTGAATTTGGGCCAGAAGAAAAGCAAATACTTGATATTTTATTCTAAAATTGTATCTGTGTTAAGATTCTAAAATAAAACTGGATTTTAAGGAACACTTACGGCGAGATCCCTACAGTTATCAACATGAACACAAATCAATTTAGGATGGTGACTTTGAGCACAAATTATTGTAAGTGTTTTAGTTTTGTTCCTGTCCTCGTCACCTGATTCCCAAAAGGTTTCTGTTGAAGCATCTGTTAAGCTTCCAACCATTGCTTGTCGACTTGAAGCTTTTATTTCAATTGATGGTGTTAGGTCTTTTAAACTTTCCACTGTGCATATAATCTACGTAAACAAAACGAGAAATCAGTAGCGAATTAAATTGAATGGTATCCTTAATCCGTACTAATATTATAAATGCGAAAGTCACTCTGTCTGTCTGTCTGTCTGCTACCTTTTCACGCCTAAACCACTAAACCAATTTTGATGAAGAACATAGGCTACTTTTATCGCGAAAATAAAACTTGAAGGGGTTTGCATGGGGCATCAATCAGATCTCAAGTAAGGGATATAAAAATAGTCTACTCAAAGTACTAATTCTACGCAGACGAAGTCGCGGGCATCAGCTAGTTAATTATAAAACTGTATACCTGATTCCAATTGCTTTGATGACTATCTTGCATTGATACAGATACTAATTCAGTTGGATCATAGTTTTCGCCAACTTCGGCATCACAACGAGCTTCTCCTCCGTAATATGCCTAAAATTACATGAAAATGATTTAGTTTTGTGAAAAATTAAAAGATCAACCTTGTTGCACTTGTAGCAAACGTAATAAGCATAACGATCCATTGCATAGGAAGCTGGATCATTGTAATATCGTGTTCCAGGAGTTGTAATAACTTCAACTGTATGTAAGCCTTCATATTCTAATCGCATTAAAGCTTTCCGTCGGACATCTTTGTATAAGTCTTGTACTGGCATCAGAAGTTCGGTCACCATAGGATGTTCCAAGTTTTCCTAAAAAATTACTTTTGTGTTACAAAAAAACGAAGCAATTAAACAATTACCTTGCAAATTGGACAAAGAGAAAACGAAAATGTTATCCTAGGACCGGCCCATCTTTTCATTAATACAGCTTTGCAGCAATGCAAATGGAAAACATGTCCACACTTAAGCTGAATAGCAGGAGCACACGACAATGCTTCCGTAAAACAAATCATGCACATATCGTCGGCATCTTGTCTCAAAGAAGGATCAGAGGAACAACCATGAAGGCATGGTAAACATGTGGTTTCTCCCAACACTCCTCCACACATATGACCACAATTTAATAACTTCGAACAGGCAGTACGAGCGTATTCCTGACACTCGTAATCGGCACAAACATTACCAATTGCAAGTAAACCTGAATTACTGGTGGCTCCACAAAATCTACAAACTCCGTTAGTTGCAGAGCCCCGGCTACGAGTACCACCTTCACGATATTCAACCAAAGCTTTGAGGGTACGAGCGTCCGCTAAGGCAAGTAACCAGAATAGCTTGGTTCGTCCACAACCCTCGTGAAGTTCAACCTTTATTGCTTCTTCTTCTTCTTTACACACCTAAATAAAAATCATTAAACAAAACAATTTATTAATAGATTTTTTTGAGCACCTGTCGTTGATGCATACGTGTCTTTCGATGTAAATGTAAGAACCGATCGCAGTCAGCGCATAAATTACCACAGATATTGCATTGTATAATTGCGTTCGTTTCTCCATCGTCGTGGTTAGTGCACGTTGGTCGTGGTGGAGCTGGTTGTCCATCAGCATTACTCCATTGACCAGACGATAAACGCTCAACATGATCTTTATCAAGAACACATAAAGAAGCTAACGCCAACCATAAAGTCGGGGTATGAAGACATGTGCTAGGCACGCGTTGCTCTTCGCTTAAGTGTGTCAAATTTAAAATATTTTCGGCAATCGCGCCCTTTGTAACATTTGCCCAAGGTTCTGAGAGTTTTCCCTTAAATGGAAAAATGTTTGCATTTTTTTTAAAGCAAGTTTGGTGAAACTTACAGCGACCATGTCTTTAAGTAAATGTACTATAACTTCTGCTAATTTTCTACTAGTAGTCCCCGTAACCACCATCGCCCTCTTATGTAATCTCGGGGTTGAATGGAAGTGGCTAAAGTGACCGTGCTAATTTCTTTTGCAGGACCTCCAGTTGCAGATTTGCTCTTCATTTTAACCTGAACTGTTAACGCTTTTGCTATTATGCTAAGAAATACATCCAAAATTCCAATCCTAAAAATATTGTAGGAATTGCTTATAATTTTAACTTTGATTTTATAAATTTACTTATAAATATCAAATGTTGTACTACCATCTCCTTTGTTGCTCGCGGAAATTATACTAAAATCTTTAGGAGGTAAATGATCGACTCCAACAATTTTAGCGAAGAATTCCGGTGTTATTTCAAGCAGCATTCTTCTTAATAAGGAGGTAACCTACACAAGTACTTTGCTGTATTATTAAAATCACTACAGATGTATTTATACCTGTCGTTGTACCCTTGCACTTCCTGTATGTAAAAGAGTTAAGATATCGCCTAACAATCCGCCTTGATGTGATAAATATGTTCTACCAACGCTACTTCCCGAAAGTGCCAAAACCATCGAAAGCATCTCAAAGCAATAGTTATCAGAATTTTTGACTGCGTCTAAGCTGTGACCTGAACTAGCAGAACCTGCATTCGTTGAACATAAAAAGGATTCCCATTCATCCCTGACTCTTGAAGTTTCCTTTCGAATTGCTTGCACAATATGAACTATGACCTACAAAATCGTAATTAAAAAATAAATTGTAATCATTAACTAACACACCTGTTTCTGTAAATGCGTTAATTTACTTCGACTAAACAAAATTCCAACCATATGTTCTCGAAGATCATTACTTTCTTCTAAAGGCTCCAAATTTTCAGCACCAGAACTTAAAGCACTATCGAAATTATTTACGTTATGCGCTTCAGGATCTCCTACAATCAGTTTTCCAAACACCTGAGATGTGATTAAACGAAAAACTCTTAAAGTTTCGCTTTCACAATTTCTTTGTTGGATTGTTATTGCATTATATTGTTTGCCAATTTTAAGGGATTCGCCTGTTATTTCTCCAAGCACTCTGATTTGACGAACTCTAACTGAATTATCGGGTCCTTTTATTTCTATGCGTAAAACGGTATGCTCAGGATCTAAAAATTAAAAAATATATATAAAAAGAATGTACTTATATTCAATATTATTTTAAACCTTGTATGGGGCAATTGACCCAACCACCGAGAAGTCGTGTTTCAACTTCTACAGTTCTCAATCTGACAAAGTCCTCTGAATTTGGGCCAGAAGAAAAGCAAATACTTGATATTTTATTCTAAAATTGTATCTGTGTTAAGATTCTAAAATAAAACTGGATTTTAAGGAACACTTACGGCGAGATCCCTACAGTTATCAACATGAACACAAATCAATTTAGGATGGTGACTTTGAGCACAAATTATTGTAAGTGTTTTAGTTTTGTTCCTGTCCTCGTCACCTGATTCCCAAAAGGTTTCTGTTGAAGCATCTGTTAAGCTTCCAACCATTGCTTGTCGACTTGAAGCTTTTATTTCAATTGATGGTGTTAGGTCTTTTAAACTTTCCACTGTGCATATAATCTACGTAAACAAAACGAGAAATCAGTAGCGAATTAAATTCAATGGTACCCTTAATCCGTACTAATATTATAAATGCGAAAGTCACTCTGTCTGTCTGTCTGTCTGCTACCTTTTCACGCCTAAACCACTAAACCAATTTTGATGAAGAACATAGGCTACTTTTTATCGCAAAAATAAAACTTGAAGGGGGTTTGCATGGGGCATCAATCAGATCTCAAGTAAGGGATATAAAAATAGTCTACTCAAAGTACTAATTCTACGCAGACGAAGTCGCGGGCATCAGCTAGTTAATTATAAAACTGTATACCTGATTCCAATTGCTTTGATGACTATCTTGCATTGATACAGTGCAATCTTCTAATTCTTCACTCCTTGATAAAATTTTACTAATATTACTAAATACCTGCAATGCATAAAAACAATTTTAACAATTATTCTATAAGTATTGTGGTAGATCTAAGTATATTTATTAAAGCAGAAGAGGTATAAAGATACAAGTCCCTTTATAAAAAATAAACTTACTTGAGATCTATGAAGAAACGAATGATCCGTTGGAACAAATCTTAAACCCCAACATCTAACAGCCATTTGCTGAAGAGCAGAACCCATTGGAAGGAGAACCATTAAATCAGCTATTGTCTGCAAAAGTCCATGGAAAGTTGATGGTAAAGGATTTACTGCTTCTCCAGCTATTGATATGTCTGACAATGGATGCTCACACACATTCAAGTCCTAATGTACAAAAAAAATAAATATTACTAATCTAGCTTCGCACTGTGACACATACCTGTTCGTCAATCTTTCTCTGTGGCTTGTTATCGTCTTCTCCTTCTGCATCTATTTCAATAGAAGTGAGTGATGTTACAAACCACCACAAAAGGTCATGAAGGCATACAGGTTGCGTAACTGATCGTAATAACCAATTTAAAGCTTGCATTGCGTACACTCTACACATTGCCTTTCTACAAATTTGAAAAATAACATTTAGAAAAAATTAATCGCAAAAGTATTACCTCAACGCTTGTCTCATTGCCAATTGAAGAGATTCTAAGTCATGTTGTTGAAGAATAAATACCATAACTGAACGTTGCAGCAAACATAATTTATCAGTCGCCTCGTTTACCTGATTATTACTAACTATCGACGAACCATCCATACTTGGCACTAATTTCTGTAACGTCGTTGATGGATTACATAATAAGGAAGAACCACCTTCTGTAAATAAATATATTAATTATACGTATTTTAATAAAAATCTCAAATTACCAGCACTCATTTCACTGCTACTATTATTTCTCTTGCGCATCATTATAATTCTGCCATCATATCCGGCCCGAGCCCACGGAGCTCCATTCGTACCCATTGACACTGATCGATGAAATCTAAGCCCCTTTGTGCTATCTGTGTCATTTTCAGATAAAGATACTTCTGAATGCGGCTGTAAAATAGTCGTTTCATTATAATTCTTATAAATTCAACGTCGAACCCTTACACGTTGCCCGCTAGACTGGCCAGAAAAAAATCCATCTTGAATGCTCTTACGACGCAATTCTTCGTCGCAAAAAGGACTTTCTTCATAAAGAGAAGTTGCTCCCAGACCTTGTAAACATTGGAAAGGAGGCAAAGGATTAAATGGGCCACCTAAATCAGGAGGAGAATTATTTTCAGATAACGAAGGCATCGCATTCATAGATGCTCTCCTTTGGTGTGTGATTCCTTTAAAATCACAAATATAATTTATAAGAAAATTGTAATATAAAATTAATATACCTGTATCGGCAGCACTGGCCAAGTCTAATAGAAACATGGCGTTATTCTTCATTATAATATGAGAATCGATATGATTAGTGCTGCTTGGCGATACAGCTGCCTTTGTGTAAGTATTTTTTCTTTTAATTATTGTTTTATTACGACTGTTTTGTTGCTTATTATTTCTGAAAGCATTAACATATTTTTCCCGGCAATTTTCACAGAGCAAATACCATGAACTTCCAGCTAGAAAAATTTGATTATATATAACGGTAAATTATTTGAATGTAAACATACGAAGACCGCCATCACCACAATTACCGGCCCATCCTAAGCAGTAGTTGCCCCCAGAGTTATATCCGCGACCTCCGGCATGAACTCCACATCCAACATGTGCTTGACGCATATGATACGTTACTGGGTGAGGAAATAATTCTCCGCAAAGTTCACAGAACGTCTCCCTTTCTATAGTAGTCGAGTAGCTGTATAAAGCTATATTTTCTATTAATGTAAGAAAAGCCATAATTCCAAACTTATTAAAAATATTTTAGATGTTATGGCAATTACAAGGTTTTATATTTGAAGGTTCTTAATATATAATATCATAAAATCCATTTCCAAAAATGCAACAGACCCAGCATTATTTAAAATAAAGTTTCTGTAAATGCGTTAATTTACTTCGACTAAACAAAATTCCAACCATATGTTCTCGAAGATCATTACTTTCTTCTAAAGGCTCCAAATTTTCAGCACCAGAACTTAAAGCACTATCGAAATTATTTACGTTATGCGCTTCAGGATCTCCTACAATCAGTTTTCCAAACACCTGAGATGTGATTAAACGAAAAACTCTTAAAGTTTCGCTTTCACAATTTCTTTGTTGGATTGTTATTGCATTATATTGTTTGCCAATTTTAAGGGATTCGCCTGTTATTTCTCCAAGCACTCTGATTTGACGAACTCTAACTGAATTATCGGGTCCTTTTATTTCTATGCGTAAAACGGTATGCTCAGGATCTAAAAATTTAAAAAAATATATATAAAAAGAATGTACTTATATTCAATATTATTTTAAACCTTGTATGGGGCAATTGACCCAACCACCGAGAAGTCGTGTTTCAACTTCTACAGTTCTCAATCTGACAAAGTCCTCTGAATTTGGGCCAGAAGAAAAGCAAATACTTGATATTTTATTCTAAAATTGTATCTGTGTTAAGATTCTAAAATAAAACTGGATTTTAAGGAACACTTACGGCGAGATCCCTACAGTTATCAACATGAACACAAATCAATTTAGGATGGTGACTTTGAGCACAAATTATTGTAAGTGTTTTAGTTTTGTTCCTGTCCTCGTCACCTGATTCCCAAAAGGTTTCTGTTGAAGCATCTGTTAAGCTTCCAACCATTGCTTGTCGACTTGAAGCTTTTATTTCAATTGATGGTGTTAGGTCTTTTAAACTTTCCACTGTGCATATAATCTACGTAAACAAAACGAGAAATCAGTAGCGAATTAAATTGAATGGTATCCTTAATCCGTACTAATATTATAAATGCGAAAGTCACTCTGTCTGTCTGTCTGTCTGCTACCTTTTCACGCCTAAACCACTAAACCAATTTTGATGAAGAACATAGGCTACTTTTATCGCGAAAATAAAACTTGAAGGGGGTTTGCATGGGGCATCAATCAGATCTCAAGTAAGGGATATAAAAATTAGTCTACTCAAAGTACTAATTCTACGCAGACGAAGTCGCGGGCATCAGCTAGTTAATTATAAAACTGTATACCTGATTCCAATTGCTTTGATGACTATCTTGCATTGATACAGTGCAATCTTCTAATTCTTCACTCCTTGATAAAATTTTACTAATATTACTAAATACCTGCAATGCATAAAAACAATTTTAACAATTATTCTATAAGTATTGTGGTAGATCTAAGTATATTTATTAAAGCAGAGGACGTATAAAGATACAAGTCCCTTTATAAAAAATAAACTTACTTGAGATCTATGAAGAAACGAATGATCCGTTGGAACAAATCTTAAACCCCAACATCTAACAGCCATTTGCTGAAGAGCAGAACCCATTGGAAGGAGAACCATTAAATCAGCTATTGTCTGTAAAAGTCCATGGAAAGTTGATGGTAAAGGATTTACTGCTTCTCCAGCTATTGATATGTCTGACAATGGATGCTCACACACATTCAAGTCCTAATGTACAAAAAAATAAATATTACTAATCTAGCTTCGCACTGTGACACATACCTGTTCGTCAATCTTTCTCTGTGGCTTGTTATCGTCTTCTCCTTCTGCATCTATTTCAATAGAAGTGAGTGATGTTACAAACCACCACAAAAGGTCATGAAGGCATACAGGTTGCGTAACTGATCGTAATAACCAATTTAAAGCTTGCATTGCGTACACTCTACACATTGCTTTTCTACAAATTTAAAAAATAACATTTAACAAAAATTAATCGCAAAAGTATTACCTCAACGCTTGTCTCATTGCCAATTGAAGAGATTCTAAGTCATGTTGTTGAAGAATAAATACCATAACTGAACGTTGCAGCAAACATAATTTATCAGTCGCCTCGTTTACCTGATTATTACTAACTATCGACGAACCATCCATACTTGGCACTAATTTCTGTAACGTCGTTGATGGATTACATAATAAGGAAGAACCACCTTCTGTAAATAAATATATTAATTATACGTATTTTAATAAAAATCTCAAATTACCAGCACTCATTTCACTGCTACTATTATTTCTCTTGCGCATCATTATAATTCTACCATCATATCCGGCCCGAGCCCACGGAGCTCCATTCGTACCCATTGACACTGATCGATGAAATCTAAGCCCCTTTGTGCTATCTGTGTCATTTTCAGATAAAGATACTTCTGAATGCGGCTGTAAAATAGTCGTTTCATTATAATTCTTATAAATTCAACGTCGAACCCTTACACGTTGCCCGCTAGACTGGCCAGAAAAAAATCCATCTTGAATGCTCTTACGACGCAATTCTTCGTCGCAAAAAGGACTTTCTTCATAAAGAGAAGTTGCTCCCAGACCTTGTAAACATTGGAAAGGAGGCAAAGGATTAAATGGGCCACCTAAATCAGGAGGAGAATTATTTTCAGATAACGAAGGCATCGCATTCATAGATGCTCTCCTTTGGTGTGTGATTCCTTTAAAATCACAAATATAATTTATAAGAAAATTGTAATATAAAATTAATATACCTGTATCGGCAGCACTGGCCAAGTCTAATAGAAACATGGCGTTATTCTTCATTATAATATGAGAATCGATATGATTAGTGCTGCTTGGCGATACAGCTGCCTTTGTGTAAGTATTTTTTCTTTTAATTATTGTTTTATTACGACTGTTTTGTTGCTTATTATTTCTGAAAGCATTAACATATTTTTCCCGGCAATTTTCACAGAGCAAATACCATGAACTTCCAGCTAGAAAAATTTGATTATATATAACGGTAAATTATTTGAATGTAAACATACGAAGACCGCCATCACCACAATTACCGGCCCATCCTAAGCAGTAGTTGCCCCCAGAGTTATATCCGCGACCTCCGGCATGAACTCCACATCCAACATGTGCTTGACGCATATGATACGTTACTGGGTGAGGAAATAATTCTCCGCAAAGTTCACAGAACGTCTCCCTTTCTATAGTAGTCGAGTAGCTGTATAAAGCTATATTTTCTATTAATGTAAGAAAAGCCATAATTCCAAACTTATTAAAAATATTTTAGATGTTATGGCAATTACAAGGTTTTATATTTGAAGGTTCTTAATATATAATATCATAAAATCCATTTCCAAAAAATGCAACAGACCCAGCATTATTTAAAATAAAGTATAACTGTTAAAATAAATTGCAAACTAATTTATTCTACAAAAATAAATAATACATTTTCTAAAAAACATAAACTATAAAATGTAATAATGAACTTCTCCGTTTAAATGCAAGATAATTGACATGAATTCCCAATATAATTACTAATAAAAAATATTCTTAACGACTTTAAGATATCGAAGGGATTCCCAAAAGACGTATTTTTAATGCAAGGCCTGTTTAGTCAACAATAATCTACACACCTGCATAATTTTGCGCAAAAATTTTCTTCTTCCTACTTTTTTTGATCTCTTTATCAATGGGAATATTTTTCTCTTTTACATCTTTATCAACTTTGTTATACATTTTATCACATTTTTTAATTCTCGCATGAACTGGGGTGGTGGCCATCATTTGTTGGCTCATTGCCTGTAAACAATTCCCCGTCAGTTCTTCCCATAAGAATACCAAAGATTTCAAAGCTGGAGGTAAAACTGATATGGTTTGATAACCATAGTTGCCGTCACTAGTAGGAGTATCCTCCTTTATTACACCTTCTGGTAATTTTCTGTTCCGATTACGATTTGCACTTGCATTTATAGCGGAACGTGTTAAAGTTTCAAGAGTGGAAGGCTGAATATGTAAATAAGTGCCTGCTGTGCTTACTTCCACAGAATGTCGTTGACGAGCACGTTCTTCTTTGGTTAATTCTTGATGTCTTTTATCCACTGCATGCTCAGAAGGTCCCCGTGTTATCACAAGAGCACCTTGCTTCGGAAGACTCGGATGAAATTTTAAAAATGACGCGCATGCCATAGCGTCATGTACGATACCTAAGAGTAATTTTTAATAAAAAAAATTGTATACATATAAAAACAATCTTACCTTCGTGCCATAAAAATGCAGCGAAAATTGCTCTTAGTGATTCGGCTACTGAAGGACTCATAGCTTCCTTCACAGGTTCGTTTGAAGAGTAATTCATTTTATTACTACTCGTCGTAGGAAGTTGGGAAATATTGGCAGGCGATATGGCTCTTTTAGGTCGCACTTTATTAAGGACTCTGTCTTTTCTTAACATTTTAGGAGACACGCGGTCATCTTTATTTATTGAACCAATAGAAAAATGTCCTTTTAGTGAAATATTATTGCTGTTTTCTGGTGATGTTTGTGTGCCAGTCTGGGTAAGTTTTCGAGGACTTTGCTCTTCCAATTCCTATGAAAACTTATGAGCTTAATTATAAACGTAAATTAAACACAATATTAATTTACAGTTGTTTGTTGTCTTTTGTGTGGTGTATGTGGCGAACTGTTTTCGGAACGCGTCTGCAAAGAACTGCCACTAGGACTTGGCGAAAGATCTCGAGGCTGTGTAGCTTGACTAGGAGATTGCGATAAATCTCTGGTAATACTGCTCACAAAAGCACTGGTATCTGATTGATTAGATCCTCTTCGTACAGAAGCATCCTGCGCTACACCTGCTACAAATGTAATACAAACTGAAAAAACACCCAAACATAAAAATATCAGAAATTATTTACCTAAAGGTGAAATCCCAACACTTCGTGGAGAACCGCATCCTTGCGGACTACTACTGGCACTATCATGCAACAAATTTCGTCCTGCTATGAACAAAGTATTAAGACAATTAATAAATAGATTTCCAACACACATACTACAACTTACGTGGAATAGCAACAGGACTAGAACTACGGCTGGGAACTTTTGGGGATATATGACCAGCTTTTGGACTAGATATTCTTTTAGGAGTTTCTGGAGGGGTGACTCCATTGCCGTTAGCTCGAGATTCACCTATGGCTTTTACAAGGTCTTTTACAGACACTCCAGAAAACTCAGAAGACGATTCGCTACTAAAAATAAATATAAAATATTAAAATACTTCCTTTGTAATTAATTACCTTTTGTCATCAGATTTAATCCATTTTGGTACGCCACTAGGTTTACTACAGTCCTTTAACTTTTCTCTTCGTGGAACTTTTGGAGATTCGTGTTTTGAGTGATCTCCAAAAACGAACGGATTTGTAGACAAACTCTCCATATTTACTGCTGGTGGTGCTTGTAAATATCGTCCACCAAACGAAAAATGAGGGTCTGATATATTGTGAGTAAAATCAAATCCTCGCTTATTCGAATTTTTTGGTTCTTTATCAGATGATTCTATGTGCGGATGGCCATCTAAAATCGATTACTTTAAAATAATAAGCTTAGTATTATTAGAAAATTATACCTTTTTCGATATCATTTAAGGTTCCAATATATAAAACATTATTATGTCCCATTGCTAACGACCATGCTTCTCCGTCAACGTTAAAACAATATTTTTCTTTAGTTGCTTGATCCAGTTGCACCCAACAGCCGTCGCAGTTTACCATATATTCGGTTACTCCAATTCTATTGCCCAGTACTAGCATTCCAACAGGTGGTGCTTTTAAACTTGGTTTCGCGCGAACGTTATGTCCAGAAGCACCACATTTTATTACTTGATAAGCTCCAGAAAAACCCGCTGAAGCTTTACGTCTACAAAAATTAATTTACTTAATTTTTTGCAATTGTTCATATTTAATTTTACCTATCGTGTATTTCTGGTAGCTTCCTCATGATGGTTTCGGTAATAACTTGGTCTAAAATCGATTTAGGTTCTTCGACGGGTAAAAGCAAAGTTTTTCCCAAATGCTGATTGTACTGTAAGCACCACGCCTCGATGACGGAAACGATACAATATTGTTTAATGGTTTCGGGGGACAAACGCAACCATACACCATCATCGTTGTGAATCTATAAGACATATTATAAATTCAACGAGAAGAACGAATAATAATATTTATAAACCTCGTCAATAAAAGCTATTGTGCCATTCACATGCACGACGCCGATTTGTTCGCTCTGTAAGGATGGATGTGTTCGAATACGAAGCCCTGCTGAATGCTTTGCAACAAATTTACGCAATTTACTCGGTTGATGTACAGGTTTCTTCGATAAATTCTGAGTAGGGGGCAGCATGCCTTGGGGTGGCTCCTTTACTTCTACTTTAAAAACCTGCGAAATATAGTTTAGAGAAATGTTAGAGAAGTGGTGTTTAACGTACTTCTTCCATATCGTATCCATCTATGTTGACAACTATTGAATAACATCCAACAGAAGCGGGAGTCCAAGTTGCACTATAAGTTCCATCACCATTGGGACGTACTAACATATTTTCACTAGAGCGCTTTACAGGAGGTGAAGTGTATCTTAATTCTTCAAAAGAATAATTTTGATAAGCCTAAAATTAGAAGAGGAACTTTCATTAAAATGGAATTACAAAAATTTAAATCAAACCTTCATGACTGTTATCGAATGGAAACACATTTTATCTCGAACGGTATGCTCATAGATGTGGTGTAACGGTGGAGGTGGTAATCCGCCAAAAGTTAAAGGATCTGGTAAACTAACTCTTCGCATTTTTCTTCCCAAGTCATGATCCCCAAGTTCCTTTTTATCGATAGGAATTGCTTTTACTTCCACCTATTTAAAAGAACAATAGGTTTCCTTTTAAATACATATACTATAAAAATGTATTGTAAATAATAAGAAGTAAAATAGATTTTAAATGCCATTTTGATAATAGGGTGATTAACCTACAGGCTTGAACTTAAAATATAAAAGGGGAGCTCCAACAGTGTAACAGCAGTCACTTAAATTTATTTTAAATTTTAAAAACTCGCTTCGTCATAATAAATTGTATTCCTACTTGTTTTAGAAACCAAAATAAATAATCTAATCGAATCCGAGATAATCAAAATAACAATGAAAAATGGCACATTTTCGATTAAAGAAAATTAATGCAAAACGCGAAGATAGTGATGAGCAAAACAAGAACAAGACCAAGTCTTGCTAGCATAAAGCAAATCTTGGCCTTGGTCTTGTTCTTGCAAAAATGCAAGACCAAGACCAATTTTGCACATCACTACGCGAAGAACAGAATGCGATTTTCCGAAATCGAAAATGTACCAATTTACGCTTACATTATGAAGTCTTCCCTTACAATAATCAACAAAAAAATTGCAAAACTGCATTCATTTAAATCAGAAGTTCCCAGACTTTTTGATCAGCGGGCCAAATATTACATACATATTATTGATAAACGAATATTAGAAAGCTTGAATCAAGTTCCAGGACAAGATTGCAACAACTTGTCATGCGTATCTGACCCGCGGGGCACACTTTGAGAACTCCTGATCTAAATACTGAAAAACTTCTAATGTAGACCCTATGCAAATTTTTCTTCTATTGTACTCGTTAATATATAATTAATTTCATAAAACTCATACCTGCTTGTGTGGCTATGTTTCCACATTATCCTGCTTTAAACCGCAAGTCAGCCACACTTACCGTTTCGGAAATATTCGACAATTACTTTTGTGGCCAACTTCTGACTTGGCACACAATTGGAAGCAGGTTTCATAAAACTTATACCTGCTTGTGTGGCTATGCTTCCACATCACCCTGCTTTGCATTTTAATACAGCAACACTTATTATTCTTTAAATAATTTAAAAATGTAATTTTAATTTTTTAATATTTTAAAAACATAAGTACGATCGTCATTTTTCCAAAATTAGTATATGTAATACAAATTAATTAATTTACAATTTACATTTAGTACAAAATATAATTAATTCGTATGTTTTTATTTTTGACTATTAATGTACATTTAGTACTTATGATTAAACTGAATTATAATGGACTCTATATGGTTTCTGTCCAAATTTTTCTTCTATTGTACTCGTTAATATATAATTAATTTCTTTTACTTTGATAGTTAACTCAAGTTTTGTATACATAGCTATATTCATATATTTTTTTAATATATAAAAAGTAAATTCATACAGGAGTAATTAATACACCTAACGTGTTGTCAGCGCATAAAACCTAATAAAATAATTATCTCAAACAATATAAACCAGAATAAGCTAAAGCAAGGTCAATGTCTGTTTCGATGTCTTGTTTAAATTCGTATCGGTATCTTTAATGCCGATAAAAATTTCGCGTTGCTCAGGATTTGTTATTAAAGTTTTATATTACATGTTAAATAAAGAAAAGTATTAACAGTTTTATATTGTGGCGTTGTTGCCAAATGTATTATAAACTAATTAATATTTGTTTGGTGTACAATTTTACGTTAACTTATCATTTTAGAATTTTGTTACCTTCGGTCTATTGATATTTGATACGAATAACATTATTTTTAATTTAATGTAGAATATCAGCTGCATAAATTTTAATACTCATTATTAGCCCGACTAACTATTTATCTATCATTACTATTTTTGCTAATTTTGTAGTGTTAAGTTTATTAAAACCATTGGCTTACAACGTAGATTTCAAATTATTCTGTTAATAACGAGAATTAAAAATTATACCTCGTTAGAATAGTTTTTTTAGACAATTTATTTTTTATACTTTTACTTTCACTCAAATTTGCATAATATTATCAGTATTTATCTATTATTTTAACAAAATTTAAATGATTGATGTTATAATTTTAAAATAATTATACATATGTATATGTATGTATACATATATACATATTTTGTTGTTGCCTATAATAAATATAAAATGTTAACTGATTTTGTACATTTTTTGCTCAATGAAAAATGCTAGTCGATGGAAAGATTAAAACTACATTTAGATAGGTATGTATTTAATTTTTTAAACAAAGATGAACCGTTACCAACAAATCTGTGAATGCCGACAATAAGTTTATTATAACACTATCAAGTGTCATATAAAATTAAGTTGGCGCTTTAAAAAAGCTTACCTTTTTATCATTGTTTCGCCCGCATCTTTTAAGCATGTGTATTATATTTAATAAAACAATAAATCAATTTGTAAATTTAATTAATTACAATTATAGATACTAATTTTGGAAAAATGACGCACGCACTTATGTTTTTTAAAATATTTAAAAAAATTAAAATTACGTTTTTAATATTATTTAAAGAATAATAAGTGTTGCTGTATTAAAATTCAAAGCAGGATGATGTGGAAGCATAGCCACACAAGCAGGTATAAGTTTTATGAAACCTGCTTCCAATGTGTGGCCAAGTCAGAAGTTGGCCACAAAAGTTATTGTCGAATATTTCCGAAACGGTAAGTGTGGCTGACTTGCGGTTTGAAGCAGGATAATGTGGAAACATAGCCACACAAGCAGGTATAGGTTTTATGAACCCTGCTTCCAAAGTGTGGCCAAGTCAGAAGTTGGCCACAGAATTTCTTTTTCAAATATCTCGAAAACCGTAAGTGTGGCTGACTTGAAAATTGAAGCAGGTGGAGGCAGGATGATAGCCACACAAGCAGGTATGGGTTTTAACACACCTGCTTCCAATGTGTGGCCTACTTCATTTACCCTCATTTTGATTAACCCGGGACTGCAAGTTGCAAAGCGGAAATCATCATTTTACAGCATGAGCTCATTATATTGTCGTAGCCTAATAACGCGGTGTTTATTGCTATAATTTTGTTTGTATTGGTCTATAGTTCATTTCAGATAAATGCTGCTTACGTCATCAATATAATTATGTTTTATTGTACGACATTACGAAATATAAAAACATTTATAAACGATTGTGTTAAAATATTATCTTGTTAAATTATAATTCAAAATAACTAATACATATAATCCATGCCAGCGGTGCCAAAACGTTTTAAGAATAGAACTAATTAGAAAATTAATGCAAATTTAAAAAAAATAAAAAAATTCAGAAATTGTATTTCTACGCGTTATGTAAGTAATATTTTTAAAAGCAGAGCGAGTCGAAATTGATTGCCAGTCTCTAGTTTGATGACCCCTGATCTAAACTATTAAAAGATAAGGTTAGGAATTTGTGTCATCAAAAACTATCAGACAAATTTGCTCTAACGCTGATGCCTATTAAAAAGAGTCCGAAGTGACAATTAACAACGATGCAACGCTGAAAGATTTCGTTTCATTATTAGTTATCTAAATTTCTAGCACTGTCAATAACTAATCAATTAGTAAGATCTATTGTCAAATCAATAAAGGGTTGCAACCAATAAACAAATTAAAATTATCTAGTCTTTCTTACCAACCAAATAAAAAAAAAATCGATACCTATGTAATGTGATTGTTATAGTTAGATTTAATTGCGATGACGTCATATCATACTTAACATGAACGAGCTATAGTTGAAAATATTCACCACTATTTAAATAATCATTTTAAACAATTTAAAAAGAACTTGTTATAAAAACCAATTTTATTAATGATGTAAAGTGGCATTATATGAAGAGAACTGTATGTGCATTTAAAATTTTAATTGATCGATAAATTAAAATCGATCCAAATATAAAATTTACCTTCATATTTGGAACGTGAACGAGATCTGTATATTGATCTCTCGTTAAAACCGTAACAATAGCCGGCCATCCGCATCGTAGATCTTCTCGAGAATACAACACCTGACATCTCGAAGGATCCACACGACTTCCTGGTTGTAACCATTGTGCAAGTCTTCCGCCACTGGTTCCGGCCACACACCCAACGAAATCTCTGAGAAAAAGGCGCTCGTTGGAGTGAACACTGCAAATTGAAACAAGTTAGGACGTGTTCGGAGCTTGAATAGCACGAAAGAGAGGTATAAAGACCCCGCAACCTTAAACACTGAGCGGTATCTAAAAAGGGAACGAGATGCATTCATTCGGAGGCAGTTTTAGGTTCCTCCTACGTCTCGTCGAGAGTTTCTCGCGGACAACAAACTAGACGGTCGGCTTTTAGTCAGAGAGCCAAAGCAGAAGCAAAATAGAGCTCGATCAGATAGTTCTTCAGTGTCGGATCGTGAGCGCGCCGAAGAAGAGTGATTTCGCCTCAACCCCCCTGTCAGAATGTGTAGGGTGAAAGAACAGGTCCTCGAAAGGCGAGCGTTTCATTATCTAAATAGGAAATTGGATAAATAGTGCGAGTTAGGAGCTGTTAAAGCGATGTGTTCGCACAATGGGTGTACAGTGGTGTTTTTTGGTAATATTTTGGGTGTTTGTGGGTGTGTTTGTTGTGAAATCAGTGCCGACTTTTGTCGAAAAGGGTGCCTCGATAGATGCGTGCAATTTACCAGGATGCAAGTGCAACGATGCTGCTAAAATGTGGAAGATCATTAATTGCACTTTTAATAATACTCAGGTAATTTGGATTTGTTCAAAGCCACCCATCTGTGTAACTTAATCTTTAAAGTCTATCCAATTTTTTTGTTAAAATTAATCAACGAGCAGAAAAGTAGATAATAACTGCAAATTTTATATGCACGAATAAACATCTTGCGACATTAAAAAACAGGATGCATTGTTCTTTTTTTTAATACAAACAATTAATTCTTATTAGTGCTTTAAAACGTGCCTTTCTTATAATAGCTTGCCTACTATTATTTCGTATAAACGATTCGATGATTGGAAAAATAATGATTTATAAAATTGTAAACGAAAAAAAAAATTGTTTAAGCAAGAATGTAGATTTAAAAAAAAAAACTGAAAGTAGGTTTTCAAATGTAATTACACCTGCGAGGTCACACTAATTATTATTATAAAGTCATTATTATGTACGTTTCAGTAATAAAGACTTTCGGAGATTCGATTTCGGAGCAACAAGTGATTTATTTTAGAGCTTAGGGGTGTGTGATGGAATGTTAAGGGTTGGGGTCTGGTTTGTTTAAAAGTTTACGTCTTCTTTTTCTTTGAATCTAAAAGAGGTTTGAGCATTAGTCAGAATTTTCTAATGAGACTAACTTCAAACGGCAATGTTTTCCAAATTAATGGTTGACTAATTCGTTTCTTTATCAAATATTTATAGTGTGATAGGTTGAACCTTGAGCTTTTATTTTTAATTGTTTGACCACTTATCATATACGATGACTATTTCTTAAAGTAATTATGAAACTATTATTTGCTTGTTTAATTATTTTTGTTATTTTATGTACACGGTATGTGTTGAAAAACCGCAAAATCATAGTTGCGTTATTTCTTCGACACAAAAGGTTTTTTGTGGGAATCCTAAAAAATGGATAATTTTTTTAAGTTTAAATTTGATAATATGTCTGCGTGTCGGCATGTTTTATACGTAAACATTCGTTGAATCGAATTTTTTTTTAATTTGATTGTTTTTGATAAGACGTGGAATAACGCTGCCAGAGAAATGTTCAAACAGATTTACTCCAGCAATTCTTGTGGCCATCGGTTCCCATAAATTTTGAAAGTTGCTCGACATTTTAAATGGGGCTTAAAAATTCCCATTTGTTAGTATATGAATGCTTTTTGAAGTTATACTTCTTTTGGCGCGCTGAGAATAAATTATAGCAGAGAACAAAAGTTGCGCGCGCTCAGCTAAAAAAAATTAAATTAAAGCCGGCTGTTTCAGCTAACAAAAAGTCGGCAGTTGAAGCTAGCCGTCTAAGAAAGTAAATAAATGATTGTGAATCATGCTTAAAACCGAGTGTGCACATTCGAGCTCAAAGTGGCACATTCCGATCTCGGGAAAATGAAGCGCGCCGCTCCGCGTCGCGCTTCATTTGCTTCCCTCGCTCGGAAATGTGCCACTTTTCGCTCGAATGCGCACATCCTCGTATTTATTCAATTTGTTTACGTTTATATTTGCATATTTTGGCTTGTTTTCGATTTACACGATTTCCCTTACAAAAAAATTATGAGTTTGATTTACACGGTTTACCGTGTAAATCAATGTAAATAATCGCAAGGTAAGCAACATAACACTTGGTTACATTTAAATTAATTACGTCAAAGAAGTATAACTTCTAACGCGCTTTTTTAAGTACACGCACCGGTTTTTTTAATATATTTTCTTTTTTAAATATGTACTTACTCGCATAATTGCCTATACATCTTAAAAACAAAAACTTTATTGTCAATAATACCCAAAAGAAAAAAAATTGGTTTCTTTTAAATTCCATTAAATCCATAACACATTATTAAGCACAAAATACACAAATATCTACATAATTACATATTTAATATAATGCGTTTTATAGCCAAAGAGTCGAAATGGGCACTGAAACTCAACTTATCTAAACAATAAAATAAAAAATAAATTAAAATAAATCTAAACAATAAAAGTTTGTATGCAATATGTTCTAAATCTGAAGAATTTCGAGAAAAAAACATTTTATTTTTTCAGTAAATGGCAACACAGCATCGTTTTCATAGCTTTTTACAGAGATTCCTAATTTCTTTTATTATTTGAATATGTCTCACAATAAACGTCGATTATAATTGGTTCTTGCAGTTATTTTATCGTTGAAATAACATATTTCAGAATAAATGTGCGGAACTTTATTATTATAAACATTTTATATTACCCGTGAAGCGATTAAGATAAGCAACTTTATTTCACGTCTCAATTTTGAGGCATTGGTGCCAACCCTATTGCTCCTATTTCACTGCATATTTGATATGCGATTTCTATGGCTGTTTTGATTTTTTTTTTAAATTGTACATATCGTTTTAATGGCATAATTATAACAGAGTTGAACAAAAATTCTCGAAATATTCTAAATATATTTTTAAATTGAAGTTTACAATACCATAACTCTAAACATTGCCCATAAAGCAACTTGCCTTATTTTTCAATTTTGGGATCACTTATAAGTGGGTTAAGTTCCAGTACTTATTCGTCTGAGAGTCTGTATATCTCTACAAAAGAAACCTAATTTGGGTTTTTAAATTTCTTTGTTAAAATATTTTTTTTTAGTTGGATTGTAAGTTCTATCCACAAATGCTCTATGGGTATGAGGTCTAGTATAGTGAAGGGGTTTACAATAATTTGGATGTATTGTACAATACCAATACCCTAATCAAGTATCGTGTACGAAATAAAATAACGTTAACTACAATTTGAAAGCCGAATCGCTCAATTTAATTTTTACTACTTATAAATATTGTAGCTTAGCCATGGCAAAAAATAATTAATTATAAATTGCTGGTCCCATTTGCAACAACCATGGACCCCCACAATATTCACAATAACGCATTTGCAATTAAGGTGTGTACTCATTTATGGGAGTAACTGCATTAATTAAATTATAAAGTTGTCGTAATGCACTAATGCACTGCTTCTTAATTTTTACTTGAGGCTCCTCTTCGATCTTAATTAACTTGAATCACTGAGAAACACGTTAGTTATTTTAGAAGAAATTAGAAGGCTTTTTTTTAATTTATAAGAAGTAATTATTTGGTTATTATTTTTTTTTTGTACGTGCCCCTGTTAATATTACAAATTTTGTTTCACGTATAAAATACTTCACAATAGTGGATACCGAAGAAGATACCAATAGGGACACTGATTTATTGGTAAAAATATAGTCCAAAGTTTGATTTGCAGTCAGTAAAATAAGGGTTTTTACCTGCATTCTATCTTTTTTACAGCTCTAAATAATACAATTTATTTCTTAGATTTCAAGCTTGTTACAATGCTAAATGACTACAAATAACAATGGGTTATCCCCAACCAGAGGTTTTTAATAGTAATCTTCATAAAAATGGTAAAATATACTTAAATAGCCTTTTCATAATTTTCTTGCCCTTTGAAAGGAAGATTATTTTTAAATTTGAACGGAGACAAATCCAATGAAAATGAACTATGTATACATTCGAGGGAAATGTGTTACTTTTAGCTCAAATTACACATCGAACTTATCGCCATGATTTCAATCAATTTATTGTATGTATTTAAAAATTACAGAACCGTATTACTACCAAGGACCAAATCTCTAATTTTTGACACCATTGATTCTGAATAGCTTGCTGTGTTGCCTTTTACTAGAAAATTAAAATACATTTTTCTCGAAATTCTTTAGATTTAGTAGATATTGTACTTATATTATAAACTTTTATTTTTTCGATTGGTGTGAGGTATCGCCTGGTTAAGTTTCAGTACCTACTCGTCTGCCACCCTGCATATTGATAAACACTTATCAGGGATTTTTTAAAATACTGTAACGAAGTTATTAAAAAAATAATGACCACTATAACTTTTTCTGTAAAGTTTAAAATACTTGAGCTAATAAATTTTTTCATCTACGATAGTTTCCCTTTTGTTAAAGAAAAATAACAAAATATTGACTTTAAAGTCGGTCATTTAAAACTTTAAAAAACCTTTAGGTACTTATTTTACTCTATTGGATACTTTGTAGATCAAAAATGTATCGATTATGCCGCGAATTTTGGATCCTTTCTATAATGTTTAGAATATACAGAAAACCTCTCTCTAAAGGACAGTCGCGGGACCAACTATATTCTTCATTGAAGAGGGGTGTCCATTAAAGAAAGATGTCTGTTAAGCGAGGTTTTACTGTACAATAATTTTATAAAACTAAATTGACAGAAATTTGATAAACCATACATTCAACATACATATAGCCGGCATTACTGAAGAGAAAACATTTTCTTTGTGTCAATAAACATATTTATTCTTTAATTTGATAATCACTTACGTATGTAGCATAAGCTTATGATAACCGTAACGGAGATATGATTCATATTTAAACAAATAATTAAAGATTCCTTTCCTTTTAATAGTTTTTAGAAATAAACGACTGTCGTTTGATGAAGTACTCCATGTGGTTTTTTTTTCAATATTAAGTTTTTATAAAATTCTGTCACTTCTCAATAAGTATATTTACGTACCCACCACTATTGAAAATAATAGGAATTTTTGCTTTAACATATTAAATTAATTTTTGATTAATTTCGACCATTAATAAAGAGGTTATTACACCAGGTGTTTTCGTGAATCACTCTGTGTGTACATAATACAAAGAAATTTAAACTCTTGCAATAAGTACCTTTGTCTTGAAGACGAACATGTGTTTTTCTTATTAACTCCGATTTGTTACATTAAAAATTTGTTTAATAACTTTTTCAAACGTCTGTGTTTATATTTTGCACATATTTGTGCCGTTACTAATTTCCTAAACCTTGATCTGCGGTTTTTAATGCTTTAGCAATTAATTCTACTCATCAGTGTTCTTGTTTTTCACATATTTACCCAGTAATACAAAAAGCTATAAATCTTAAAACTTTAAAAAAATTTAGAAGACAAAAAAAACGTTGGCGTCAAATCTTGTTATTGAAATAATGTAATCAAAGTTGTGTCTCCGCGATTATAAACAACAATAATAATAATAATAAATCTGCTTCGTACTTTGTTAGAATTAATTAATCTACAGATTGTTCTTGAAAGCAGCACGCCCTATAAATAATCAAACCTTTACATCTCGTAATGTAAAATAAAAACTAATTTAAAAAAAAAGGGAATTAATACGTAACTCGACTTACGCCAGTGAAGCTTTTGAAAAACACTATAAATTACAAACAAGCATTATAAGTCGGGTTTTATTTCGGGAACCTTAAAGAATTTTGTCGAAATATTTTTGGGAGCTATCGGTCGTTAGTATTCTAAAAATATTGTCTCCCAATTTTTTTTCTGATAAAAGAAGACGCTAGTTTCCCCCCCGAAAAAAAAATCGAAATCTGCGGGCATGTTGAGAGAAGATTAAAGGACGATTTCGTCGTAGAACAGATTTAATTTCATATAATTAGTAGGCCATTTAAGTATCTTCTTATCAACTAATTAGTAAATGATATCTTCGATTTTTTTTCGAAACCGTGACCTTAATAGTTTGTTGAACCGAAAAGCCACATAAAACGGGAACTGAAAAAGTAAATTGTTGCAATATTTGAATTCGATTTGTTCGTTTTGAAGTTGGTTAAATTTGTACAACAACCCACGAAGTAAAAGTTGTAAACAAATCTCATTTTTTTACTTTTACTCGTTTCACTTTTTATTGAACTTTGATTAAATTTAATATTTAATAATAAGTGGATAATATACATATAAATTGATCGAAGTAAAATTTCCACAAATTCTAAACACGTGAGAATGCTTATTCATGCATTAAACATAAACTCGAAAATCGTCAACCTTTACACAAAATTATTTGTTGACAATTTTAACAAGCTTTAAAAAAAATGAGAAGTAGAAGTTTAAAGTATTATCAGTTCTTGTACTTATATTTTTATTTTATGAATGCACCCTAACTCTTAAACATTTAATTTGAAAAAAAACCGGTGCGTGTACTTACGTATGTACGCGCGTTAGAAGTTATACTTCTTTGGCGTAACGAAATTAAATATAACTACGCGTTATGTTGAGCACTTTTCGTTTATGTATAGCTAGACCACTGGTTTACAAATTATATATTACTGCGACTCCCTTGAGAAAATCTAATCGTGGCGCCTCACCGCTGTACACCTATTCCCCGATTTACACGGTAAACCGTGTAAATCAAAATCATATTTTTTCGTATAGGAAACCGTGTAAATCGAAAACAAAGCGCAATATACAAAAAAAAGCAAACAAATCCAATGAATGCAAGGATGTGCACATTTGTGCGAAAAGTGGCACATTTCTGAGCGAGGGAAGCAAATGAAGCGCGACGTGAAGCGGCGCGCTTCATTTTCCCAAGATCGGAATGTGCCACTTTGAGCTCGAATGTGCACACTCCGTTTTAAGCAATATTCACAATTTATTTAAACGCATCCCCCCATTTACGCGGTCTTTTTTTACACGGTTTAACTTTAACGTGGTCAAGCAAAATGATTTTTTAAATATGTTTTTTACACGTGTCACTCCCGCACATATTCCTCGCTCTTCTTTTCTCTCAAGACAACGAAGATATTTCCGCGAATTGTGGAATAGAACTTATTAATTCTTCCAATGATGAAAGTGATTTTGAACCGGTCACAAAGAAAAGGGTTAGAATATTAAAAGATTACAGCGACAGTGAAGATGAATAAATGTATGTTTTTAAGATTGTTGTTATATTTTGTTCCTAAATAAAGAATACCAGTGACTTAAAACATGTGGCTTATTTAATTTTGAGAACATCCTTTTGAATCAATATTTTTAATATAACACACTGTGAATGTTTTTTAAAAGATTTTTGGAACGCTTCTTCAAATTTAATATGAAATCAATGTCTTTATTTGGACGTTTTTTTATACACCAGAGGAAAAAATTAAAGGGTCAAAAAAATTTTCTAAATTTTTTTGTGATTTTTTGGCAATTTGCAAATTTTTTGCTTTATGTTTTTGTGTACACGAACTTGGAATTTTTTTTCAGCTAAACCATTATATGAAACAAATAGCTTGTTTATTAAGCTACAAGTTTGTTTTTTTCAAACCTCGATACCATCATTCTTCACCACGATACCGGACGTTAAATAAAAAAAGATCCTTTTGTCTTCAATCATTGATATCTCAGTAACGAATAACCATTCGGAAAATTTGCAATTTTTTTTTTGCGCGCTATTGATTAAGATTGTGTGATAATGGCGGTTTCTAAAAATTTTTTGCTAAAAAATCTGAAAATTAGAATCTTGGAGTTTTAAAATGCTTTTTTTAAATTTTAGATACGACCATTTTTCACTGAAATGCAGCCTGTCAAAAATCAGCAAAAAATTTCGGAAATATTTTTGACCATTTAATTTATAATTCTTCCTTTTTTCCTTTAGTGTATAATCGAACCTATCCTTTGAATTTGTATGTGGTCCTTGCCTTTTTTTTACGCGGTTTCCATTTGCGCAGTGTTTGAAAAGAACGTATCTACCGCGTAAATCAGGGGATGAGTGTACTTTCTAAATAACTTGAATTAAAACTTACAAAATTGTATTTATACCAGAAATATCAAATCTCTGATGTAGTGCTTTTAAACAGTTATTTTAGAAAAATAAATGTCACAACTATTTCCAAATAGAAATATCTGATTTTAAGTTTTTGATTTGAAATTGAGATGATTAATATAGATAAATACATTAAATACGTGGTATGGGCACGTTCGAGCGAAAAGTGGCACATTTCCGAGCGAGGGAAGCAAATGAAGCGCGACGCGGAGCGGCGCGCTTCATTTTCCCGAGATCGGAATGTGCCACTTTGAGCTCGAATGTGCACACTCGGTTTTAAGCACGATTCACAATAATTAATTTCCTTTCTTAAACGGCTAACTTCAACTGCCGACTTTTCGTTAGATGTGCGCGCGCAACTTCCGTTGCCTGCTAGAATTTTACTCTGAACTTTATAACTTCAAAAATATTGAATAAACAAATAAAACTTAAAAAAAAAGATTGTATTGTAAATCATTTAATTCTCAAGCATTTAAAAAAAATACGATCAAAATTAATTCCGAACTGAAAACAATGCAAATTATGATAAATTTTGGAAATTTTAAAGTTATGGTTTAAAAGTAGCAAAAGATATAAAATACTGTTTATAATTTTAGATGAGGCTACTTCCTGTTAGGCGTAAAAAATGCATATTTTATTTCTGGCAGTGCTTCTCTGTCTGTTCGTATGTGTATGTGTGTTTTATTATGGCCAAGAATGAAAAGCTGTCTTTTATTTGTTTCCTTTTCCCTTTAAAGTTTGTTCTTTATGTCGTTGGAGGCGTTTTCGAAGTTAGAAACTAAAGCTCGAAACTACTAAAAATTCGAGCAGGCTATGTGGGCGATCGTGAAATTAAATTAAATTCTTAATAGATATTAATTTCTCGGGAATTTAAAAAATTTTCATTTCTACGAGACGTAAGATGCCGGCTTTCACATAAAAATGCCAAACGTAAGTTTTCGAAAGCTTCCAAAATCCTACAGAAAAATAATCACTTGTCTCTTTAAAGATTATGCAAAGAAAAATATGAGCGCATTGTTCAACACTCTGTTGCCTAAATTATGTCATCGTAAAGCAGCGGTTCTCAATCTCTGCAGAAAATGCTAAATAAACTTTTAAATTAAACAAAAAATAAGGGTGTTGAAACTTATATGTCTGTTTATCGACTCAATTAAATCACTTATTAGTTTTAATCGATTTTTTAAATTATTTGTATGGTCGGAGATTTAGTGCTTTTAACCTCGTCAGTAAATACATAGAATTAAAAAATCCTCATTGGCAACAGATTTCGTCGTACGTGAAAAAATCATTTAACTATTTTTATAGCAGCCTCTTATCTTCAACCAATAGAGAAAAAATAACAATTTCTGAACATTTACGCTCGAACAAGCGAATAAGGTGTGTGTATATCGATGAAGACTTTTCGTGGATTTTAAAGTTTTCTTTTAAAAATATTTTAATTCTTAAATATTTCAAAAATAAGGGGCGTTCTTGTATATCTTAGCGAGGACGCACAATAAACCCTGACACCGGCAGTGAGTGGCGATGCTCACGAACAAAATAACCGTCGACCCCCATACATAAAAAAAATTGAGAGGCACTGGTTTAGAGCATACATGTAACTTGCCGAAAGACAATGGTCCTCTAAAGTACATAAATATTAAAAACTTTTTATTGTAAAAGAAGTTTAAAAGAAAGTTGTTGATAGTATTAAACTATTAAATGTCAATTCATTAATTATGAATGAAAATTTCGTCATCTACGTTAATTTCCTTTTTTTTCTAACCAAATTGTATACAGTGTTGAGAATAAGTCCGTTGAAAATGCCTTTTAGAATAATATAATTATCAAAATTATACATAAAGGGTGTTTATAGTATTCAATTTTGTTTATTATACGTTAGATAAAATATTAGTCTACTCTATTTATTTTGATTAAAATACATTAAAAATATTTACGCAAATAAAATCTGAAACACAAACACATTAAAAGAGGCTGTGAAAAAGTTCTTATAAATCACAATAACCATTTGAAAATCTCCCAATTTACAAGTATTTAATAATTTTTAATGGGTATATGGTTTTTAGTGTTTAATTAATTTACAATGGACCAAAAGAAATGAAAATCAAGTTCTATAAATATAGCAATAAATGGCGGAAATCTTATATATGAATGTATACATTTACTAGTCAGTGTATATATTGAACGAAATGTACCCTTTCACTGTAACATATACAAAATGATATGCGACGCGAAAGAGTAAGAAGAAAATTAAATACTGCCCTAAATTTTAAAAATATTTCCGCTACAGTTAAGCATGGTCGTCAGAACTTATGATCTGGGGCTCTATGAGTTACAATAGAGTTGGTAATTTAGTTTTTATAAACGAAATACTTAATAAATATGGTTATCTGACTATTTTGAAAAAAAAATTAATCGTCGGTCCTAAAACTGATCATTCAAGATGTTTTTAATTTTACGAAGATAGTGATGTCAAACATAAAGCTTGGAAAGTTGGAATGTAGTTGTTAAATAATTGTCCACATGTACCCAGAGTATAAATCTTAACTCCATCGATCATCTTTGGATTTCGTTTGAGACAAAAATTCGTAAATATAATAATCCAACAGGCACTGTAAAGCTTAAAACCCTTATAGAAAAAGTATGGAATAAAATATTTAATTCTATTACTAAAAAACTGGTAAAAATCCATGTCAAAGCGATTAAGGGATGTACTTCAACATAAGGGATATCACCCTAAGCATTTGGTAAAATTTTAAAAATTATGTATTTATTTTGATACAATTTTAGAAGAGAACAATGTGAATTTTCAAAACTTTATATTTAATTTTTGCAATAATAGTTAAATTACATGTTTAATATTGTTAAAATATCCATATAGGTACAATAGGAATATTTTTTTAATATTTTTAAATCATTTCATTATTTGCGCTTTTCTCACTGAATTTGTAATTTCCATTTACTTATTCACAGCACTGTACGTACTTTATTAACTATCACAACTTGAGTGACTTGAAGCTTAATCAAGCATTGAAAAATCCTTAGGGTTGTTTTTTTCGAGTACGACAAAACAACAGCTCCTCTTCCGCTCTAAAAGTACTTCTGGAGCATATTAAACATTTTTTTTCTGAACACAAAAATGTAGAAAAAAGTGTTCCAATTAAATTTCTTCGTTAGAAATAAAATAAAACTTATCAATTATGAGTAACATCCGTTGTGGAAAAGTGACCTCTGACACAAACAAATACGTTCATCAACTGGTAGTTTATCAAACACATAAATCTGCGTTTCCTTTTTTAGAGCGACGATTAAAATTCGCGACGCCCAACTTACAAATCAATAAGGCCGATCGAATTGTTATGCAATTTGCTTAAATTGCAATCTGCATGACGTTAATATTAATTTAAAAAATAATAATAATAAGGATAAAGTAGGTTTGCCTTCCTTTTACTTTTACGCAATGCAATCTATACGTACAATAAACTTGTTTATTTATTTATAACTTTTTCGAACAATATAGTACGACGTCTCACGATGAATCTGGCTCGCATTAGTACTAAAACATTTAATATTCATAAGTGCAGTGTGCCACTTTTGCTAATTGAAATGCAAATTATAACTGTAAATTGAAAACAAAACGAAACTTTGACATTTTATTTGCTTGCAAGAGAACGATTTGCTCATTGAATTGCATTCTTTTAACACCTACGTTATATGCATAAGTATTGTTTTTTTTAAGAATATTTAAAGAATTGATAGGCTTTTTGTTAAACATTAAACACGAAGCTTTATCTCCCAGTTTTGTATTGAATAACTTGGCACTTCTGATGCAAAAAATATCTGGTTTTAACGCCAGAAAGCTTACAATTATATACACTTATCCCGTCATTGCACGGTAGATTGGTTCATGAGAAAACCATGTAAATCGGAATCATTATTTTTTTATTTTTATAAAACCCTGTTGGGCGAAAACAAAGTAAATATGAACAAATTGGTCAGTTATTTTTCAAAGTTAATTAATTTATTTAAGTTAAATAGAGGTACTAATTAATTTAAATATAATTTATGTTAACAAAGAACTTAACCACAAAATAATAGTTGTTTTTATTGTTCTATTTTTTTTATTTGTTTTTTGAATTCTCTATCCTTTATGTTTTTTTCTGCTATTAATTTTTTAGTTTCCAGTTTCTTCATTTGACTATTTTTGATTTCTAATCGTTTTTGAACTTTTCCTTCATTTTTTTTCATGTAATTTTATAATTCATCTTGAGTTAAAACGGTAAAAAGTTTGAATCTGAACAAATATCTAAATGATACAATACTTAAAACTTAAAAATCAATATTATGCAATGAAGAATTAAAATAAAACATATAATTTGAGGTTATACTTGGTTAAACTATTTTAGATAGAAATAGGTATTACATACAGAAATTTGTTTTTATTATTTGAATCAAAGTTTAAGTATATTTTCCACATTTTTTATAACAATTATACTGTAGTAAATTAAATTTCGAAAAAATTATTTTTGGGCAGAGAATTTAACAAGACAATACAGTCAATTCTATGTTCAGCTACTTACAATTAGTTTTTATTCGCGATATTTTTCTTTTGGCACAAATATCAAACCTAAAATAAAGCACGGGATATTTTTATTTAAGACATCGGTTAAATAACTTGCCCAATTTCTGTTAATGGTTAAAAAATACACGTTGCATTTTTATCTTAACAATTAAAAATTAATATAAAATTATTAGTTCTTGTATTTTTTTTATCAATTCCTTAATTTTGTTTGTTATGTTTTTTTTTAAACTAAGAATTAATTTTCTAGAACACATATTGTTCACTTTCGTCGCCCTCAAGGTATGGCTCCAATTAGATTCATCATAAGACACGCTGTATATATTAAACCTCGCTTATTTATAGCAAGTCGGAACAATGTTTACAAACGTATCCGAACTTTGTATCGTTAAAAACGTAAATCGAACGAGAAATTTGTCAAAGAAAAAAATTGTTTCCATTTAAAAATAAACGCACGATTAATATTTTTAACGCCCAAGCCATTTTGTCTGGAATACAACAAGCAGGAAAAATTCTTAGGCAATAAACATAAACAAACCTATCCAGAAGCTTTTAAGAAAATTAGTACAGGAAATATCGATCAAATTTTTACTTAAAGACTCCTCAAGTAAAATTATGTGAGAAAAAGATGGGGAAAACGATGTAAAAACGCAGAAGTAAATAACTGAGTAGATTACTTGTCTGGCACATGGTTTAACAGTTTTTCTCGGACAAAAAAAACTAGTAAAAAAGCACGGTGACGTTCGTAAAGTTTTTCGTTCGACGATGGTCTTTAGTAAAAATCGTCCGTGCTTTCGATGATAATGAAGAAGAAGACCTGCCTACTTTTATATGATGAAAAGAAGTAGCAAAGCAGAACAACCTGTTTTCTGTAACATTTTAATAACGATTATGCCTTGAGGTTAAAGTCCCGTAAGTCCTTAAAAGGAACTAAATAAGATTGTTGTCCTTCGCGTTTGTTTTCTTACAAAAACGAATTTTTACTTTACGTTGTCCATCTTCGTGCTAATTAATTAATTGGTTGCTTACTGAGACAACGTAATTAATCGCCATGTAATTCGTTTTATAAATAAAATTTCTTAAATGGTTAAAGTCCCCGACTTAAAAACTAAAAAGATGAGTCACGTTCGCGTTTTTTACATTCGAATTTTTAAGTTATACGTTCTCTTTGTGCTAATTGAAATAAAATGCTTAGCTTATGAGCAACGAAATATGCGCCAGCAACGTTTTACTGATAAATTCTTAAAGTTAAGTTAGCGTTCAAAAATCTAAAAGGTAAATAATTTTGTGTTCCGTGTTTTACAAAACAATATTGTAGCATCATACGTCTAAAAGTTGTTTTCGAAAATTTAAATGAATTCGTTTACATTAAAAAAATTTATGTTAATCGTTCAAAACTGGTAGCACACCTTTTTAATGCAATTGAAGTTATATAACATTAATTGGTGAGTCAAATTAGAGGAACGGAATTCGCCTCAAGTTGCATTTAAGTTCGAATTCCTCTACAGAAACGAATTTACAATTTTTTATAGAGAATTGTTTATTGTCGTTTATACAATGATTGGATTTTTTGTTAAAAATCCGCAATTCCTGGAAGAAGATGCTACTCAATGACGATCCCCAATTTGACAATCCTATGCAAGAAGCTGGATGTGAAGAGTATTCTTTTGGCTTATGCTCTTATTGTCAACACCGGCTTTGCTTTCGACACTTTGTTGTCGTCGACACACATGCTAATAAATAAGATTTTGATCCTTACAATTTACTTTATGTTTTAATTTAACTTTTAAGTTATAATTTTATAAACAACATAATAACATATCGTTGTTCTTAAAAAACACTGGTCAAAGTAGTCTTCAAAAGATTGTTTTACAATACTGAATTAATCACAACAATAATAGAATAGTAAAGACTTGTCACAACTGCAAATAATTTTGACAGTATGCGTACTTATTGGTAATACAACCCTGTTAACGGAATAACATATAAATTTATTAAAAACATTTTAATTTAGTTTACATATTTTCCGGTGATTTTGTGTTTTATACCATTTCGTAAAAACATCTAATCATTGTATAAACGAAAATAAACAATTCTCCTTCAAAAAAATGCAAAACTCCTTTTGCTACCTAGAGGACTCGAACCGGGAACAAATCAAAGATTAGCAGCGCTTCTCATTGACCACCGTATTATGTTATATGTAATTCGCCGTGTATAATGAAAACCAGTTTTGACAGATTAACACAAACTTCTGGAGCTTGTCTTGTCGTAACGCAAATCATTTCGCAAAATTTTAAAACGTTTTCTAGAGTAGGTTTTGATGCCCTATCGAATGATGTGGGTCTCATTGCGTAAAGCCACGGACCACTAAAAAGGGTCCCTTGTAAGAGAGTAAATTAATTATTGTGTATCGTGTTTAAAGCCGAGTGTGCATATCCTCATATTAGTTGGATTTGTTTACATTAATCTCGTATTTTTTTCAAAAATAATTAACTGGATTCGTCTGTATTAATTTTCTTTCTTTCTGTTTAATTTTAGTGCAAACAATTTAAATTTATATTCGATAAACGTTATAACGTTTATTTCTTAATAACTTTGTTAAAAACATTATAAGAAAGATTACGTACTAACACATTTCCAAATCTATAATATACCGTTTTTCAATAAAACAGCACATTTTCTTAGTTTTCCTATCGTCTATAAAAATATTCATGTTATGATTATTCCAGATAAATTACAAATGATCGATTAAATTAATTCTCGATTAATTTTGTGAAAAAGTACTGTTTATTATATAGAAAAATCCCGGGTGCAATTTGAACTAAAATCCGCCCACTTTTTGCTTCGATGTACAATCCTCATTTCTGGCGATTTATTACAACTTTAAAAATAGCACCAAGAGTTTACGTGAAATAAAATATAACAAGGTACGAAACAGATTTAAAAAAAATTAAGAAAAATAACACCCCGTTAAAAAACGCCCCCTCCCCCTGCAGCACAGAAAAAGCATGTATGTTTGGTCACTTTAGTCCCTAGTCATTTTTGGTTGTCTTATTTTCAAGATTTGTGATTCGAATTGAAATTATTGAAGTGTGGAAAAGGAAGAAGTAAATATTTAAAACGAAGCACGAAGTGTGAAGCGTTTGAGAATAAAAACAAATTAATTGTATAGGCCTTTGACTTTGTTTCGAACTTATATTAAATATAGTTTTGATTTAATAACAATTTTATTAATCTTAGCTCTTTTATTATTTAATAAAATCGATTAATGGCTTATTTTCAATATGGTCTGATAATAAAAAATATATGGATTTATTATATTAAGAGTAAGCATATCTATCCCTCGTTTTACACGCAACTTTTTTGCACGATTTCGCTTTTGCACGGTTTCCAAAAAAGATAATTCTAAAATATTCAAAATGATAACTATTTAAAATATACATTTTTGCTATTTAAGATAGGTATCTTTGTGGCATTTTAAAATAATTATTTGAGCAATACTGATATATATAAAAGGGATATCTCCTTGTTTTATACACAATTGATCTAAAATACACTTAACTCCAGATTTGTAGTGAAGATCAAAAGAAAAATTCGCGAATAAACAGTAATTGTAAGTAAATAAACATATATGGTATAATTTACTATATTTGATTGTTAATTTCTGTATCCAAAAATAAGTACAGTGGATTTCGGTTATAACGATCATGAAGCACCCATACAATTTCTTCGCTATGTCCGAAAGTCCCGTAACTTAAATATTTAGAAGAGATGATTTTAATGCATTTCAGTACGTATATCAAAATTTAGAAAGTCACTTTCAAAAGCATCTCTTATGACAAAGAAATGGCCGATTATGTTAATAAAATAGAATAGATTTTGTACAGTTAGAAAAACACTAAAACATTGTTCTGGTTTTTTGTTTTTTATTTTACATTTTAGAATATTTCAATGTTTTTTTAATATGTATATCTATTACAATACATTAAATATTGAAAATCCTATTTACTGTGCATGGAAATATTCTCCTATCCAATTTCCGGACATCTCTAATAACCGGACAAAAATGTCACGACCGTGAGTGCCCGTTTAACAGAGCTTTTACTGTAATACATAAACATTCTTATGAATTATATAATGTAGATTTTATACCTTGGATAAGTATAATAGTATTTTTTTTTGATGAACGGATGCATAAAAAAATTTACTACTATTTTATGTAAAAAAATTAATAAATTTCTGCAAGTAACCGATCAATTTATGCACAATTTGCTTTGTTTTCGATTTACAGGGTTTTACATAGAAAAAAATATGATTTCGAATTACACGATTATCTGCGATTTTATGTTCTGATAACACGAGAATTAATTTTCACAAATAATAAGTAGTTAATTTACCACGATTATTTCTGCAATTTGTACTTATTACTTCGTATACAGCCCGTACTTTTATCGTACAAATAAACTGAATGATTCACGAAATATATTTACAAGAGCAATTAAAGAAATAAAAGAGTCGTCTAATGTGACAAAGGAGACGAACTTAATTAGTTAATCGTATCTTCGAGAAGTCAAAGATCAGTAATTTTATCAACCTTTGTACCTATAGTAAACTAAAGAATGTATGCAAACCTTAGTTCATTTTTGCTAGCGAATAAATCAGGCAAATTCTAATTTTAAACGCGTTTTAAATAAATATTCGAATACACTATTTTTGTGGAGCAGCTTCAAGAAGCAAACCAGGTGTGTGTGACTCAGGGAGGATGGAGTTCGGTTCGCGAAATTTCCCTTTTTTCGTTTTTCGGAATTAATTTTAGAAATACTACAGAGAAAAGCGAACGTTTTCTGCGCCTTAAAATATTTACACATTTTCATTATAACAAGCGAGAGCTCTTCAAAAATATAACGTACTGATTTTTCCAGTTTCAAATATAATTTTTATGTGTTGTACTTTTTTTTTTTTATTCTTACGACAAATCGTATTGCTTTACGAAGTAATTTAGATTTTTTAATTTGATTATTTCAAAACCAAAATACTAAAATATATATTATTTCAAATTTACAGGAATTGGACAACAATAAAACAACTCTTGTTAAATATGCAACGTTTCGTTTCTTAATTGAAACTTTTTCAAACAACTTAACATCTCAAAAAATGTGTTGACCATCAAAACTCAAAATTGTACAATCTTGAGTTTTGATGGTTAACACTGTTAACTTTAAATAATATCAAAAGATATTGGACGTTAACATTAAGATTAATTACTAAAATATATTTTTGGAAAAAAGAAATTTAATTTATAGTTTATTTGAAAAAAATAATAACGAAGTAATCCCTGTCACTTTTTTGAAATTCCAAAATTGTTTCTCGAAAGTTTTAAATTGAATAAAAAGTCTTTAAGCCTGTTGCGATCAATCTTTGACATCATCAGACAACTTTCGTTAAGCTATTTTTCAAGTCAGACAGCATTTTAAACTACAGTAAAACCTCGCGGAGCGACCATCTCCATAAGGAGACCACTTCTAAAAGCGGGCAGTATGTTTCAGAACGGATACAGTGGAACCTCGCATAACGAGTGTCTCGCATAACGAGCGAGGTTTCGCATAACAACAAAACAAAAATCGTCTGGCAAAATGCTGAAATCATGGTAAACTGTAGCTTCATACATTGAGAAGCATCACCCTAACTAGGCAGTGACTATGAGGTTTAGAAATTTATTGAATGATAATGCGGTGTCGCATTTTTACCGAATTTTGAAGCGTAGGCAAAAACAAATGTCTCGACAGATTCCTAGTAAAAAGGAAATAGGTATGTTACTAAGAAAATATGAAGATGAATCAGGCTTCTTAACAATTTATATGTATTTTTCTTTGAACAAATGCCACACATAACGTTTTTTGGAGTAGTTTTTTTTTTAAATTTCATTTTTTGAGTATTTTTTTTTGGCATGGAACGCATTATCATATTTTACATCAATTTATATGGTAAAAGTTGTTTCGCTTAACGAGTGTTTCGCATTACGAGTAAGACTCCGGAACGCATTATGCTCGTTATGCGAGGTTCCACTGTATACTGTAATTTAATTCTTCTTATAAATTGCTCTCTAAGGCGACCACTCTCTAACCCGACCGCGACCGTTAATTGCGAGACCGCTACTTTTCCAAATTACTTACACTTGAAAAATTTTGTATCGTTAATAGTTGTAAAAGCGAGCATTTGCCTGCATTATTTATGATTCTAAGCCTGATTGACATTTTAATTCTTTCATAGTATGTAATGTAAAAAAATCTGCACGCGTTTTTGGAACATTTGTAATTTTACATACTGTCAGGTTCTTTGCAAATTGATTCCTTATAAGAAAGCTCTGGGATAATAGAACACACTCGGTTTTAAGCATGATGCACAATAATTTAGGCCAATAAATTAGACGAAAAAGGAGTTGAATAATTTAATCGTTCCCTCTCGCTTCCATTGACAAGATTGTCGTATCTTTTCGCTCGCTTGCACTCATTGGTATAGTAAATGTTTTTCGAACAAAATCGATATTTACTAAACTAAATTTGAATTTACGATTTGAAAGAGCGAAGGATAAAGGGGAAAAACTTTGTGCATGCGGGGTATGTACGCATTCGAGCGAAAAGTGGCACATTTCCGAGCGAGGGAAGTAACTGAAGCGCGACGCGGAGCGGCCCGCTTCATTTTCCCGAGATCGGAATGTGCCACTTTGAGCTCGAATGTGCACACTCCGTTTTAAGCACGATTCGCAATAATTTAGGCCAGTAAGTTAGATGAAAAAGCAGTTGAATAATTTTAATCGTTCCCTCTCGCTTCCATTGACAAGATTGTCGTATCTTTTCGCTCCCTTCCACTCATTGCTATGGTAAATAAACTTTTCCAACATAAAATCGATATTTACCAAACTAAATTGAATTTTTTGATTTGAAAAAGTTAAGGATCAAGTAGGCAAATCTAATAAGTACGAAGGTGTGCACATTTGAGCGAAAAGTGGCACATTTCCGAGCGAGGGAAGCAAATGAAGCGCGACGCGGAGCGGCGCGCTTCATTTTCCCGAGATCGGAATGTGCCACTTTGAGCTCAAATGTGCACACTCGGTTTTAAGCACGATTTACAATAATTTAGGCCAATAAGTTAGACGAAAAAGCTGTTGAATAATTTTAATCGTTTCCTATCGCTCGCACTGACGAGATTGTCGTATCTTTTCGCTCCCTTCCACTCATTGCTATGGTAAATAAACTTTTCCAACATAAAATCGATATTTACCAAACTAAATTGAATTTTTTGATTTGAAAAAGTTAAGGATCAAGTAGGCAAATTTAATAAGTACGAAGGTGTGCACATTCGAGCGAAAAGTGGCACATTTCCGAGCGAGGGAGGCAAATGAAGCGCGACGCGGAGCGGCGCGCTTCATTTTCCCGAGATCGGAATGTGCCACTTTGAGCTCGAATGTGCACACTTGATTTTAAGCGCGAGTCACAATATTTAACTTACTTCCGATATAATACTACTTTATTTATAATAAATTTGATTTCATAACAATATGATTCTGATAAATAATAACTGCATTTAATTTAATATAGTAGTTGTAATTACATTTGTATTGTCTATCTTTGTCTTTCTCTGTAAGACGACCACCTCTAAAAAGACCAATTTGAGCAAAACCGACGCTGGTCGTGTTAGAGAGGTTTTACTGTATTTCGTTATATTTCACGAACACGCTTTATTCGATTTCTAATTTCGAATAAAAATACACGGGTCCGAATTATCAAAAATTTAAAATGACAATAATTATTAAGGAACGCTTCACCGGCATTTCCTGCGATTCTGCGAGGTTAAAGCCTTCCGCAATAACCGAAAGCTTCAATTTTTGTAGTGAAAATAATGTACCTGATAAACTTGTAGGAAGGTTCTTGAACTTTTACGACGAACAATTTTCCTTCAAAAAATATCGAAAAAATACAAAAGTAAATATCAATCCTAAAACGGAAGTGCCTTAAGGATTATAAATGCCTTTTAAACTGGTTTTCCTTTGCAATTGTTAAGCTGTGACAGTAAAGGACTAGCTCTGCGTTTATTTTTAGAATCGACAATCTTTTTCTTTTTTGCCTCCAAAACTTGTTAAGTAGCAAACAACCCCCTGCGTCAATGAATTTCAATTAAGTCCAGGTAAATTTCGTCAAATAAGCTGGGGTTGTTGGACTTGGAAGGTCTTCCAAAATACGACGCGATTTTAACAATTTTTAAAAGGCAAAGAAGGAGATTTGAATGAGCCCAATTCCATTAACATGAAACTTTTTTTTTTCTTAAAAAAAAACACGTTTTATTTCAACTTTCATGGTTAAATTTTCAACTGTGTCAACTTGTCAATTTTTGACAGCGACTCCAGGTCATGGTTTAAGTCTCCATTAACCTTTAACACGGATTATTACTATTATTAAAAGCCTGTCACCCTTACGACTTTATAAATAAAAATTAAACTGAATTAGCTTCAATGGTCCTTAAACTAAACCGGAAACTCTCGAAGCTATTTTAATTAAAATCGCACTTCCCCACGTTATAAAAATACCATTTATCAAGGGTTGTGTGTAAACGCAGGATAATGGAATATTTGTGTTCTAAAAGAGGGTTGTTTGTGTTTTTTAAGACGCGAAGGGTGTGCTCTATTGAAGTCGAAGGGCATTGATTACGTTAAGGACATATGCGGGTGCTTTAGCGCAGCAGTCGCCAACATTTTCATGAATTCATAATTTTAAATCCCGTCCACCAGACGTACTAGATTTTGGGACATTCCATATGAAATCAACAAATGGGGCGTGCCGCATGATTTTTAATTTTAATTAAAAAAGATTGTAGATGATCTTTGTGGTGTCAGAAATGCTAAACTACCACCATTTATTTTTTTTATTGTATAATTTCTGATCAGTACCCATCCGAATTCAAAAATTGGGTCAATTTCATACTTGTACATAATGGGCTCTAGCTTTTTATTTAGAAGAGGGTTGACACGGGGTCCAATCATATATCGTAAAAATGAGAAAAAAATTTGGAAAATTCGGATGGTCACCATCTTGTTCCTAATTGTTTTAGTTCAATTTTATTGTATTATATAAAATGCACATTTATGACCCTTTCAAATAAAGTACCAACCATTTCGATAACTGTTCTAAATAAAAAGCTAGAGCCCATTATGTACAAGTATGAATTTGATCCAATTTTTGACTTCGTATGGGTACTGATCAGAAATTATACAATAAAAAAAATAAATGGTGGTGGTTTAGCATTTCTGGCACCATAAAGATCATCTACAATTTTTTTATTAAAATTAAAAATTATACGGCACACTTTTTAATTCAAATTTGTTGATTTCGTATGGAATGACCCCTTCCACAAACATCAAATCTCTTATTTGGTGCTTTTAAACAGTTATTTTAGCAAAATAAAAGCTACAAATTTTTCCGAATAGAAAATCTGAATGTACGTTTATGATTTGAAAAAGAGATGCTTAGTTTAAGTCAATTAAGGCATGGTACGTACCACGCCATACCACGCACATTCGGGCGAAAAGTGGCACATTTCCGAGCGAGGGAAGCAAATGAAGCGCGACGCTGAGCGGCGCGCTTCATTCCAGATCGGAATGTGCCACTGAGCTCGAATGTGCACACTCAATTTAAGCATGATTGGCAATATTTTAGGTCAATAAATTTTAACAAAAAATTAATTGAATAGTTTTTATCGTTTCGTCTCACTTGCTTTGACAAGATTATCGTATCTTCTCGCTCCCTTCCACTCATTGCTATGGTCAATACATTTTTCGAATAAAAAATCGATATTTACTAAATTAAATTAAAATTTTTGATTTGAAGGAGCGCACGGTAAATTATACTAACATAATAAATACGAGGATGTGCGCATTCGAGCGAAAAGTGGCACATTTCCGAGCGAGGGAGGCAAATGAAGCGCGACGCGGAGCGGCGCGCTTCATTTTCCCGAGATCGGAATGTGCCACTTTGAGCTCGAATGTGCACACTCCGCTTTAAGCATGATTCACAATAATCAATTAATTAAAAAATATATATAGGGCCATAGTTCTACCAGAAATGCCATGTCTCTAATTTGGCACTTTTAAACTATCAGTTAAATATGTTTTTTCAATTTTTATTTAATAAATACATTTCTGTGAACCACGGACCATCTATTAACAACCGCTGACTTAACGTAAATGTTCCTTAAAAGAATGCTTCCGCTCATTGTTTCCTGTTTTCTTTCACCAAAGATTGACATCTCCACAATAACGGAAAGAGAACGGCACTCCTTCTGTGTCAAATTTAAAAACAGCCTGATTACAATTCTAAATCTTTTGCAAGGCAAAAAAATGTACAAGACCAACAGGAGACGGATTGTTATTAATATTTATAGCTATAGGGGCGCACCCACTCCTTATTTACAATTTGTTCCCCTCTTGCTTTTATTTAAATTACCAAAAATACTCCTTGAGCTATTTTACACTTAGCATTGACTATTTTGTTAATAAGCTTCTTGAGATGTAGAGGAATGTTAAATTGAAGAAGATTTAAGTTGATGAGTTAAAGAGGAGAGGTGGGAGTGTATTTTGTTTAACCGAAAGTTTCTATTTTCAGAAAATAGAATTTACACCAAACTCGATCCCTTCGACTACAATGGAAGTTTCGATAAGCGGCGGAGGAGAAGTTATTTTTCAACCGCACACCTTCGTCGCATTAGGAGGGTTCCATTTGTTGAGGGTCGACGGCACTCGGCGCTTCGTAATGCGAAAAAATTCGTTTTTGGATGTGAACTCTGCTAGTCTGCTTGTGCAAATACAAAACTGTGATCGATTGGTCGTCGAAATGAATGCCTTCAAAAATGTACAGGTGATTAGCATTTGAAGGGTGAAAGTAGTTAAAGTAAGCCGAAAAAGGAATGTCGATTTTGTGGCAGAATCAAAAAAAAAATCGACGTTCTATTAAAAGAAAGTCTTCCTTTTTAATAATCGGAGATATCGGAGTGCGATGCATATATGAGCATACAGGATGTCCATTATCAGTAAAAGTCAATTCCAGACAGTAAGGTCACTCCTTCAATGTTTGTCCGATAAATGTAGCAAATATTTAGTGAAATTTTATTGACACAAGTCGGAAAAATGGGGCACATAAAATACTTCACCATCTGATGTATGGAAGTTTACCGAATATTTGTTATTTGAGTGACCCATATACAAACCCCTACACAATGTTTACATTTTTGAAATATTGACCGTTGTGTGTGGAATCGGCTCTAGCTCTACAAAAAATCACGTTTTTAGGGAAGACCGGGGTAAGGGTACCATCCCATCAGAAAAAGAATACGAAAGGTTTCCTTTGAATTTGTCAGTGTAGTCCAAATTTTTATCTAAATATATCGGCAGAAAACAAAGATGATGGCTGTGCACCAATAAAGACACCTTAATTTTTTGATTTTCAATTTTTGAATGTTCCCATCTAAATTTGGCGCCATAAAAAGAAGTAGATCATAATCGGTTTAATTTGTATTTTCATAAAATATATTGCATAATGAATGCATTGATGTTATTGAATGACTCTGACGATTTTTAGCGGTCATGTTCTACACGGAAAGATATGTATGGCGTTTATCACCATACTGCCGTAACGAACCAAATAAGTATGGCGTTATTCACCATACTGCCATGGTAAATAACGCCATACTTATGGGACTCACCGCTAGAGCACACGACCCGTACGGTGACAAACGCCATAGGGGCCGTTCAAGTATTACGTAACGTATGGGGGGGGGGGGGTCTTGCAAAACGTTATGGTTCGTTACATGGGCGGGAGGGGTTCGACCATCGCGTTACGTAACAATAACAAAATATTTTAGCAACTTTTCGGTACTTTGAGCAACATAATTGTGCCTTTTAGGTAAAAATGGCCACTTGGGTGTTACGCAACGTTTAGGGTGGGGGTCAGATAATCGTTGCGCCGCGTTCCGGGGGTCAAAATGTTCAAAATTGCGTTACGTAATACTTTAACTGCCCCATACCCAGGAAATAGAGATATAAAGAATGGACACTCATATGTAATTTTTATGTAAAAAAAACGACCACATTTAATGGAACAATTTGCTCCTTGACTCACGGTGGCACTAATGACTAACTAAAATATTGTTTGATAGCTTGCTCTCTTTCATTTGGTAACCGTTATGTTGACAATACATAGACTACTGGCAAATTTCAAAATACATAAAGACCCATTCAGCAAAGTCATATTTACAAAGGATTTCAGTATTTTTTAAAATACAAATATTTAGTATGCTCTTTGAAACAACAGATGGCAGAAAATTAATTGATCAATAATTGTCCGTTCTTGATCTCAATGTTCCTGGCCATACCTTTCTTACCATATCCATGCTAGAAAAAATAACTGGCGCAGGGGGCAGTACCACTAGAGATGGCTGCGATTACTCCAGTCCTAAACGAATTCTTATATAACATCCTGACAGCTATATGTATCACCTTTGCAGACTCTAAAATGCAATTCTAGTTTAATTCTGTATTATTGTATCCTTTTTTGATATCACTGTTGTAATAACACCTTCTCAAGGCGCCATTGCCCCACAACTTTATACGACGCCACTCTTTCAGGTCTATATTTTTCATTGCCAGGCTCAAAATCTGAAGAACTGCTATGAACGGAATTCACCAATTTAAAGCCAATATTTGAACACAGGACATATGCAAGAAACAAAATTATATTGTCATAAATCAGAAAGTTATATTGAGATTTTTGTTGAGATAATCATAAAAAATATAAGTATTAAATTTCTTTCACTGAAACGTTAAAAAGGTATCTTTTTTTAATATTGTAAACCCCCTATAGTCTCCCCTATAGTACTTATAATACTGTTACAATCATAATTTTCTCATTGATGAATCCGTTTTAATGAAAAAATACAACTTATTCCAACTCTGAAAACACTTAGAAAAACCCCGTCGTTTCTAAAACGTACAAATAAAAATTGTAAAGTGCTTACTTGAAAAGAAATTGCAAAACCGTTGAGGCTTATAAATTTTCATCTTTTACGATTGTTTTTATGCAGCCTCTTTTCAGCAATGCCTTCCACAATCTAATGAAATATTTGTTTTTGAATACAAAAAGATTTACCTACATATATTTGTTTACCATGCCCTTTGATTACTGGAACATTATAAAATAAATTCTGATAATTTGTTTTAGACTCCAATATCGGTAGAGATAAGTCGTTGTTCCTATGTTTCGATACAAAATTCAGCGTTCAGTCGTTTACAAGATGGAAAATTTCACAACATCCCCTTCTTGGACCTCACCGAAGGTGCCTTTCATTTTAAGAATCAAGGAATTATTGGACGACATGGTCCAGTTACAACTGTAAGTATCCAGTACCAAAGCTTATATCAAAGAGAAATTATATACAGTGTAAACTCTTTATAACGAACTACTTTACAATGAACAACTTTCTAGTATAGCTATTGTTCGAGATTGGTTGGTTTACACTAGGGGCCGGCAACCTTTTTTTGCTAGGGGGACAAATTTCAGAAATGTGGGAGTTCGATGGGCACCATGAAGAGGTGCGAGTGATAATTCTTACATATGAAAATAAAAACGTCTACTAAAATTATTTATTAGAATAACGAGTGTTGGCTGTTCAAATAGCTACTTCTTCTAATTTAGATATTTCAACGGCGGGCACCTTAAAATTGCTTCCCGGGTATCACGTTGCCGACCCTGATTTACACTATTGCCCATACAATAAAACACTATCTACAACGTAATGGTCTTCCTCTATAACGAAACAACACATTTTTGTTTGGACATCTGTGTTCCATTTTCGAAAAACAATATGTCTTTAACTACTTTTTTAATAAATTACATTTTTTAAGATCTGTTTGCCATTACTATGCCAATGGGAATGGATGCATTGTCACAAGTTTTGGCTGAAATACCAAACAAGTCAAGTTGTGAATTAATTTATGAACTATGATCATGACTAGCAAATGAAAAAAATTGCGCGTTGGTCAAACTGTTTCTTTGATTCGTGCAAACTTGCAAGAAGCACTTGAGGCAGCTGATTCATTCGGCGACTTTTTATTGTTTTACAAAGACGGTCCTACCGCATCTGTAGATATGGAAGAAATTAATACAAAAATACAAACCAAGTATTGGTCTAGCAAAAAACCTCATGCCAAAATAAAAGACTATACAGAAGAGATTTTAGAAATTGACGTATACTCAGTTATAAAAATAAAAAAGTGTATTTGTGCCCTTTCATTGTCTTTTTGTTCAGATCTCCATATAACGAAAACTATTTATAACGAAAGAAAACACAGGGTCCCTTGGTCTTTGTTATAAAGAGTTTACACTGTAGTTTGCTTTTATTTGCATAGTTTTGATTGTTGTAATTGTTTTTTAATATGACACTTCTTTTTAGCTCTCATTCCATAGTGTTATTATGCCAAAAATACCTTCAGCAACTTTCTACTCGTCCCTCGCCGAGATAAATATAAGAAACTCGGAAATCAGAGAGATTTATACAGAAGCATTTAATGCAAATCAGATATCCGCCGTTTTATTCATAAACAGCTCGATTCACAGAATCCAAGCGGGCGCTTTCAGCGATCGAACGCTTTTAATTGATTTTAAACTATCGAAATGCAGAGTTCATGTCTTGGAAACGAGGGCTGTGATGGCATCCATGACTAATTTAACTGTTGAACATTCCAAGTACGTTCTCTCTTTTAAACAATTTCAATCTCGAATTGATCGTAAATTCTTTTGCAGGATTACAGAGATCCAAAGAGGAGCCATCAATGGCACCGTAGCAAAAGCCATAATAACAGACAACGAAATAGGAATCTTCAATTCACGCGGATTCGTTTTAGACAAATGGAATCGCATCAACGTCGACAATAACATTTTGAAACGGATCGGCACCTCCTTCCTCGAAGTGCTTTACAATCCCAAGATCCAACAGATCGAATTCACCTTCATCGGCAATGAAGTTTACAAAAGCGAAAGCGGTGCCTTAAGTTTTCTTCCCGACCTTCAACTGACTGCTTTAAGTTTGAAATTCGATAACAATTTTTTTAATCAAACTTGTCACTGTGATATAGATAAGTGGGTAGGAGAATTATTAGGAAATTCGGAAGAGGATCCGACTTTCGTCCTTAATTCTAGTTTTTGTACTATTAACGCCCTCCTGTCGAGATGCTTCGAGCTCGAAGAGGGCCTCATCAATATGCACAACTTCACCGAACTGGTGTGCGGCTTGGAAGAGTCCATCAAATGCGAACCGTACTCGGGCGAAACGATAACATTGGATGGAGCTAGCGAAATGGAGGCCGACGATCAACCCCAAAGCAATAGCAGCCTCATTCTGGGTTTAGTTTTAGGAGCTTTGTTAATAATCGCCGCCAGCGGTACAATTGTGATACTTTTAATACGTGGAGGATTGTGGTTGAAAAGGAAAGGCTACTGCATGCGTTTTCGCAACTTGCACTATCACCAAGAGCACCCTAGTCCCGAAGACGAAGGTACGATAGTTCCGATAGAAACCAGCAACAAAAACGACGTGCCCGACGAATTGACGCCGGAAATCCTTCAGAGACTTAGGGAGCAACTGGAGGATCCTGCAACTCACGACGACGCTCGCGAAATGATCGAAAGACTCTACGAGCTCTTTATAACCGGCGACAGTTACACACATAACAATCGGCAAGAGGAAGAGGCGCATCTTTACGAAGAACTGGGCAATTTGCAGCTTCCTCGCCAAGAGAAGAGACAAAGCGACGAGCCTTTGGGTTTCCTAAGGATGATGGAGGAGAAATATAATACAACGGCCAATCTGATTTTGGGACACGATTCGAGCGGGAAGCCCGCTTTGGCCGGGGAGTATTCGGAACCGACAGATGCCGCTGTCCACCTGTATTCCGAATTGCAACAGAATCGAAGCGAAGAGGCATTGGATTCGAACAAAAGAGATTCGTATAAATCTTATCATAGCAATACACAAAGATCGAATAATTCGGGAAGAATGGCGTTTAGACCTTTGCCGGAAAAGCCCTTGGATCCGGAACCTGGACCGTCGAAGCATTACTAAGAATTATATGTTAATGTCTTTAGAAGGGTTTGATCTCTTATTTCGAAAGGGAAGTAAAATGTTTTGTTGAATTATAGCTCGGCCGAAATGATAGTTTTTAAAATAAAAAGGAGTCCGCATAAGTCTTGCGATTTTTGGTAACGCCGATGTTGAATAAACCTAACGATTTAGTGAAGTAGTTTTTCAAAAATGGTATTGATATTTTAAAGCATCCCTAAAAACTACTCGCCATAATTATATTCAGAATCAAGGGCTAGAAAAACAAATTGATTTCCTTATAAGAAATACTGTTTTGCAAGTATTTAATAAAAAAAATCGTAACAGTAAAGTGATTCTTGTGAATCGCGTTTTGAGCTGGGTGCGTACATTTGAGCTCAATGTGGCACTTTCCGATCACGAGAAAATACAGTTTTGTAATTATTAATTTAAATTATTTAAAAAGCATATTCATTATTCTGAATCTTGCTTAAAACGGAGTGTGCACATTCGAGCTCAAAGTGGCACATTCCGATCTCGGGAAAATGAAGCGCGCCGCTCCGCGTCGCGCTTCATTTGCCTCCCTCGCTCGGAAATGTGCCACTTTTCGCTCGAATGTGCACATCATCGTATTCGTTGGATTTGCCTTCTAAGAAAAACACAAGCTTTATTGTTTAACACTCTGTTACTTAAATTATGTCATTATAAAGCCGTCGTTCTCAATCTGTGCCGAAATTGCTAAGAAATTGCAGGATTAAAAAAAAAATGAGTTTGCAAAGTACATCTCTGATTACTGACATTATTTTAATAACCGACAAGTTTTATTAGATATTGTTTAAAATTAATTTTGTGCTGGAAAACGAGTCACTAATTTAAAGACTTCCCTCGGTCGCAAATGTGCCACTTCTTCGAATGTGCACATATCTTATATTAATTAGCTTGGTTACATTAACCTTCTCTATTTCAAATCAAAAATAAATTCAAATTTTCTATTAGAATAAAGTTGTAGCGTTTATTTCTCTAAAAGAACTGTTTAAAAGCATTAAATCATAGATTTGGTGGTTCTGATACAAATACAGTCATATAATTATTAATTAAAATTATTTAGAAAGTAAATTAATTATTGTGAATCGTGCTTAAAACGGAGTGTGCGCATTTGAATTCAAAGTGGCACATTCCGGTCTCGGGAAAATGTGCCACTTCTCGCTCGAATGTGCACATCCTCGTATTAATAGGTTTTGCCTACATGAATTTTTTTTTTTTCAAATAAACAAAATCCAATAAAACTAGAATAAAACATTTTTTAATTTAAAAGAAAGAATTAAAATGAACAAGCCAATATATACGAGGTATGATTAATACCAAGAATTAAAGCAACCAAATCTCTGATTTCGTGCTTTAACACTTGATAATACATAAAACTTTTAATGGATCTTTAAAAAATTCAAATAAACCCTATTACTTTTCCGGTACTTTCATATTTTGGGGTTTAATGCAGGGGTCTCCAAGCTACTGTGCGCAGATTTTTTTATAAATATTTTCTTTGTATAACAGCTAGAAAATACATCCAAATATGTTACGATCATTTTAAAATTTAACCTGAACCCTTTTTTTTTAATCTGGCCCACTAAGCAAATTGAATACAGACATCCCCCGATTAGCCCGCATTCGCTTAATACAAAAGCTCATTTGACGCGATTTATAATTAGCTACTAAATTTGCACTGTAATTCATTAAGAAAATACCATTTTGTTAATTTCGCGAATTGATATCCATTGTTTTTATTCTAATCTGTGCAAAATACACAGAATCTCACATTTAGAAAAATATTTGTTAGTTTGTTAAAGATTTTGCTTATTAAATTCGACTAGCACGATTTCGATTAACGCGATTTGGTTTAAAGTGGAATTTTTGCGCAACCCATCATGCAAATCGAGAAATGTCGGTACTTCATCCGAATGTTAAACAGTTTGGGGCCCACTGGTCTAAACTGACTGGGTCACATAAACAAGGCACATAAAGTTTGAAATTGTATAGTAAAACCGAAAGACTTATTATGTAATTCCTACTACAATTTAGGCATTGCTAAAAACAATTATTAAACTATTGCATTAAAGTAATTAAAATTATTTAATCAATTCTGTAATTGTTTAAAAATAATAAGAATCAATCCCCATAGATTAAAATTAATTTTGTTTTAAAAGAATGTTTGTTACTTTCTTCGGAACGAAACATTAATAATTTGGGATTTGGTTTCTGTACAAAAAAGGCCATTGATTTGTTTCATCAACGTAGATTTTGAAATATTAAAGCCCAAACATACGGCTCCTATTGATTATATATGTTTTATTATTATTATTATTATTCCAAATATATAACGTTGAAAGGACGAAGACTTTTATGCTCAACTGTGATAAGTGTACAGTTTTTTTTCTTTCAGTAATCGCCATGTTAATATTTGTGTTGTACATTTTAAGTTCTTTTTTTTATTTGCATTGAAGAGATTTAACTACGACTGTATTCATTTTGTAATATATGTATGTATGTATGTAAGATTACATTTTATGCGAGTTTATGTAATTTTTTAAAAATAAAAGTATATTTAAATTTATTGCGTTTTAGCGTGCTTTAAGGGGAGGTTCTCAGGTTGAAGTCGCCAAAACCGTGGCCAGGCGGCAGCATATTTGATTAATATTTGAACTGATCGCGTTTACCGCACAATTATTGACAAGGACATTACAAAACGAGTTCCCAACTTCACGATGCTTCTCGATACAGCTGTAGACAAATTCCAGCTGTTTTAAAATTCTGCTCCGTGTAGTTACATGTATTTTATTTTAGTACTAGCTGCCCGCTCGGCTTTACTCGGCTTCGCACGGGTATTGCGATTTCAAAAAGTGTGGGAATTGTTGAAACTAAGAAAAGTAAATTTTATGTCTAGTACAAACCCTATGGCAAATAACTAAATATTTAACTAGTTTCTAAAACTAATCCTTTATGATTTTAATATACCTTCATATTAATATCATTATTCAGCGAACAACTGAGTATTTCCCGGAGCGTTACTAAAATTACGGAAAACTATTCTGAATCTTGCTTAAAACGGAGTGTGCACATTCGAGCTCAAAGTGGCACATTCCGATCTCAGGAAAATGAAGCGCGCCGCTCCGCGTCGCGCTTCATTTGCCTCCTCGCTCGGAAATGTGCCACTTTTCGCTCGAATGTGCACATCATCGTATTCGTTGGATTTGCCTTCTAAGAAAAACACAAGCTTTATTGTTTAACACTCTGTTACTTAAATTATGTCATTATAAAGCCGTCGTTCTCAATCTGTGCCGAAATTGCTAAGAAATTGCAGGATTAAAAAAAAATGAGTTTGCAAAGTACATCTCTGATTACTGACATTATTTTAATAACCGACAAGTTTTACTAGATATTGTTTAAAATTAATTTTGTGCTGGAAAACGAGTCACTAATTTAAAGACTTCCCTCGGTCGGAAATGTGCCACTTCTTCGAATGTGCACATATCTTGTATTAATTAGCTTGGTTACATTAACCTTCTCTATTTCAAATCAAAAATAAATCCAAATTTTCTATTAGAATAAAGTTGTAGCGTTTATTTCTCTAAAAGAACTGTTTAAAAGCATTAAATCATAGATTTGGTGGTTCTGATACAAATACAGTCATATAATTATTAATTAAAATTATTTAGAAAGTAAATTAATTATTGTGAACCGTGCTTAAAACGGAGTGTGCGCATTTGAATTTAAAGTGGCACATTCCGGTCTCGGGAAAATGTGCCACTTCTCGCTCGAATGTGCACATCCTCGTATTAATAGGTTTTGCCTACATGAATTTTTTTTTTTCAAATAAACAAAATCCAATAAAACTAGAATAAAACATTTTTTAATTTAAAAGAAAGAATTAAAATGAACAAGCCAATATATACGAGGTATGATTAATACCAAGAATTAAAGCAACCAAATCTCTGATTTCGTGCTTTAACACTTGATAATACATAAAACTTTTAATGGATCTTTAAAAAATTCAAATAAACCCTATTACTTTTCCGGTACTTTCATATTTTGGGGTTTAATGCAGGGGTCTCCAAGCTACTGTGCGCAGATTTTTTTATAAATATTTTCTTTGTATAACAGCTAGAAAATACATCCAAATATGTTACGATCATTTTAAAATTTAACCTGAACCCTTTTTTTTTAATCTGGCCCACTAAGCAAATTGAATACAGACATCCCCCGATTAGCCCGCATTCGCTTAATACAAAAGCTCATTTGACGCGATTTATAATTAGCTACTAAATTTGCACTGTAATTCATTAAGAAAATACCATTTTGTTAATTTCGCGAATTGATATCCATTGTTTTTATTCTAATCTGTGCAAAATACACAGAATCTCACATTTAGAAAAATATTTGTTAGTTTGTTAAAGATTTTGCTTATTAAGTTCGACTAGCACGATTTCGATTAACGCGATTTGGTTTAAAGTGGAATTTTTGCGCAACCCATCATGCAAATCGAGAAATGTCGGTACTTCATCCGAATGTTAAACAGTTTGGGGCCCACTGGTCTAAACTGACTGGGTCACATAAACAAGGCACATAAAGTTTGAAATTGTATAGTAAAACCGAAAGACTTATTATGTAATTCCTACTACAATTTAGGCATTGCTAAAAACAATTATTAAACTATTGCATTAAAGTAATTAAAATTATTTAATCAATTCTGTAATTGTTTAAAAATAATAAGAATCAATCCCCATAGATTAAAATTAATTTTGTTTTAAAAGAATGTTTGTTACTTTCTTCGGAACGAAACATTAATAATTTGGGATTTGGTTTCTGTACAAAAAAGGCCATTGATTTGTTTCATCAACGTAGATTTTGAAATATTAAAGCCCAAACATACGGCTCCTATTGATTATATATGTTTTATTATTATTATTATTATTCCAAATATATAACGTTGAAAGGACGAAGACTTTTATGCTCAACTGTGATAAGTGTACAGTTTTTTTTCTTTCAGTAATCGCCATGTTAATATTTGTGTTGTACATTTTAAGTTCTTTTTTTTATTTGCATTGAAGAGATTTAACTACGACTGTATTCATTTTGTAATATATGTATGTATGTATGTAAGATTACATTTTATGCGAGTTTATGTAATTTTTTAAAAATAAAAGTATATTTAAATTTATTGCGTTTTAGCGTGCTTTAAGGGGAGGTTCTCAGGTTGAAGTCGCCAAAAACCGTGGCCAGGCGGCAGCATATTTGATTAATATTTGAACTGATCGCGTTTACCGCACAATTATTGACAAGGACATTACAAAACGAGTTCCCAACTTCACGATGCTTCTCGATACAGCTGTAGACAAATTCCAGCTGTTTTAAAATTCTGCTCCGTGTAGTTACATGTATTTTATTTTAGTACTAGCTGCCCGCTCGGCTTTACTCGGCTTCGCACGGGTATTGCGATTTCAAAAAGTGTGGGAATTGTTGAAACTAAGAAAAGTAAATTTTATGTCTAGTACAAACCCTATGGCAAATAACTAAATATTTAACTAGTTTCTAAAACTAATCCTTTATGATTTTAATATACCTTCATATTAATATCATTATTCAGCGAACAACTGAGTATTTCCCGGAGCGTTACTAAAATTACGGAAAACTCACTTATTTTAAATATTTTATTAACAAAAAACATTTTTACATAAAGAAATATTGATTCTTTGTATGTAAGGTTTATTTAAACTATAAACGTTACTGTTAGTTTCATATTTGGAAAATTGTATACTTACAACTGATAAGTTCTTCTCATTAGCGGGGTTATTTTGCGTCATAATGTTTTTGTATGTGATATAGTACATAGTATTTCTATATTTTTCCTCCAAAATTGCTGTAAGTCTAGCCGTTTATAAAAAAATGCATAAATTGAAAAAATTGAAGTTATGATTTTTTAGAGGTAAGACCGTTCAAGTTACATAGATCCAACTCTGGGCAATTTGAAAGATTGTAATTTTCTCTACAATTTTCCGCTAAGAACAAGACAATTGTATACAATTTAGCAGAAGTATAAATAATTGAAAAGAAAAATTGTAAATTTACATGTTAAGTAAATGAGAAAATTAAAAAATCAACTAGGATAACCCGACCAATAGATGGACAAATTTTCTTTTAATAAGTAATTATATTAAATTTAAGTATAAAATCCATCTACTGGTGATATGAATTTTTTCTTAAAATTTATAGTTTATAAAATAGTTTTATAAAAAAACCTTATCAGATCGTTTCACAGCTTTTAATTCCGTTTATTTTAACACGAATTCAAAAAACAAAAATATTCAAATTAAATAGGTATCATTGCTAAAATAAAATTTTAAATATTTTAATATTGTAATATGCCTGCACTAATAATTATTTATTTTTATTAATAAAAACTTGGAATTCTTATAATAATAAATTTTAATTATAAATTAATTAATTACGTTTTCATTTCTAAATAGTAATGTATACCAAAATTTCTTAAAATTACTCTTAGTTTAAAATTATTATAACCTACTAATACGAGATTTTTAACTTTTTAATTTATGGTCTTTCAGTTTTAATTTTTTTCTTATAAGTACGTTATTAACAATCTTCAAACCCAATTAGTACCTTTAAGATTATTAATCAAAAAATTTCAATGTTTATAAACTTCAGTCATGAAATAATAAACACAGTCAAAGTTATTTTACGTTCTTACATGTGAAGTTGAAAATATTGTTAAAATATGCGCGCCATGTAAGCCAAAGTACACGAATCACTTGAACGGGTAGTCTCTCTCTCTCTAACATGCAATGCATATGGAAGTAAATTTTCCAAATGAATAATCTCAATTAATACTTTATTAATTTGAACACGACTTGCACCAAATCAATCTGTTAAACTTTGTTCGTGATGAGACATATTTCAATTTCATGAATTCTTTTGTAGTTTTAAATAATTTGCATCTTTAGGACGCCCGCGAAGTTAAACTTGTGAATTAAAATGAATTCCACTTTTAAAATTGTGTCTCATCATTCTTTAAACAAACCGAATTCATTTTATTCAAACAATTCAAATTGATTAAATAATTTAAGAGATTATTAGTTTCGAAAATTCGAATAAATTTAACCTCAAAACGTATCCTGGCAATCCCACCTTCAGTCATTCTTACATGTGAAGTTGCAAGTAATTATTGTTAAAATATACGCGCCATCTAAGCCAAAGTACCCGAATCACTTGAACGGGTAGCCTCTCTCTCTAACATGCAATGCATATGGAAGTAAATTTTCCATATTAATAATCTCAATTAATATTTTGTTAATTTGAACACGACTTGCACCAAATCAATCCTTTAAACTTTGTTCGTGGTGAGACATATTTCAATTTTATGACTTCTTTTGTAGTTTTAAATAATTTGCATCTTTAAGATGACCGCGAAGTTAAACTTGTGAATTAAAATGAATTCGACTTTTAAAATTATGTCTCATCATTTTTTAAACAATCCGAATTCATTTTATTCAAACAGAATTCAAATTGATTAAATAATTGAAGAGATTTGTAGGATTGAAAATTCGAACGAATCTAACCTCAAAACGTACCCTGACAATCCCACCTTAAAGCGCAGAGGAGGACGTTCAAAAGTTAATCGTTTTTGTTTTAATTGCAGGTACAAAAATTAGCAATTCTCCCCGCAAATTACAACCCCTAACCGCAAGAAAAGTTAGAAGAGGTCATTGGTCGCGGTTGTCGTCGCGACGCACGCAACTCGACCATCGAAATCAATGTTGCCTTTAAAAACGCATAACATCGATTCGAAATATGCAGTAACAACAAATTATTTAAACGTCTCAACTTAAATTTGATCACAGTTATCACTTTTCTCGACGCTCACAAAAATAAACAACACGATGGATAAATAAACAGACTCGCGGTTGCTTAGTTTCCATCGCCATGGAAACTTTGGCGTCGAAATGAGAGACGCCACAAATGCTCAAGAGTTTTGCGATTGCATTCGCGTTTCTGCCAAGTTTTATTTATTTAAATGACGTAAACAAGAATCGGTCGCTTTATTACAAATTGCAGCTTCCCATCAGTTTGTGTTTGGTCGCTTTTGTTGCGTAATGTCTCATTTAAAAACAGTGCGCGATTTTGCAGTTTTTTGCAGGAAGAACGTGCGATTGTTTTTAAAACAAAGTAAGTATTGATTTATGTACAAATTAAATTATTTGTTTTTTTTTTCACGAGCGGGTACATGGTTACCCTTCAATCGAGCTCTCTTTCCATGGGAACAATTGTGACGGCATTAAATTTAGCAAGACAAAAGGCTTTATTTTCACGAAGGCATTTTTAATTGAGAAAACTCGTTTAAAAAATTGTTAAATCGGGATTTGGAACCAGATTTTTATTAATATAAAAACGTCCGTGCGAACTCCAAGGAAAAGCAATAATAAATTATAATGGTTTTCAAACGGATATATGTTTACGAAATTATTTTTGCAACATTACGTAAAAATAATGTATAAATAGTACCTCAAAAAACTTGAAACGTGTTCATTTAGATTTTATTTAAAAATGTTAATGGAACCAGAAAAAAAATAATTAACATCAAACAAAACCCACGTGTTGCCATTCATTTGAATTTCTAAAAGCGTTTGCCCGACGCAAAGAAAAAAAAACCTAAACAAACCGTACGCCACTGTTTTATCAATTTAATTAATTTTCCGCATTGATTTTATTCCTAAGATACCTAGTTGATAAGATTACGCCATCTCGCTTGTTCAAGGTTTTGTTGGGGTATCAATTTTGTGACCTTTACCTATTTTAATTTCTTGCAAATATTTTGCAATGCGTTTACCAAAAATGTTTGATGAATAACTTATCAACGTTTCCGTTTCCCGCTCTCTGCTATAATAAATCTACAGTTGAACCTCGATAAGTCGAAAAACACTACAACTCGAAAGAAACTCTTATTCCCTTCCCTTCAAGCCCCAATACCTCTATATTTCGAAGTCTGAGCCCTCAATAAGTCGAAATTATCAATAATAATAATAATAAAAAAGATGTCCAACAAGTAACAACATACTTTAAATTTCCTTACATCAAACAATTGTCCAGTAGTATTGATCGTTTTATGCGACCAAGAGGCGGAAAATTGGCATTTTATAATTTAAAAACATTTAATGCAGTTTATAGTAAATTAAAAGATCCAACTCCTCTTCTTCAACAATCTGGTTTGATTTATAAAATCCCATGTAGTTGTGGAAGTAGTTACATTGGTCAAACGAATCAAAAACTTGAAGAAAGATTAAAAAAACATAAGAATGTTTGTAAAAATATAAATGATATTAAACCAAACAAAACAGCATTACGTATTCACCATTTTGATGTTGGACATCAATTTGAATATGAACAATTTTCTACTTTACATCTTGAAATGAATAAAAATAAAAGAAATTTAAGTGAAATGGTTTTTATCAAAATTAATAAAACTGTAAATTTACGTTCAGATACTCAAGGCCTTAGTTTAATATATAATGACATCTTAAATAAAATAAAATTAAAAAATTAAAATTATACAACTGCAAATAATCTTTATTTAGAATCATAGTTACAATCTTTCATGTTTGACGCAGGTACAATTTTTGAGTTTTAATGGTTAAAATCTTTTTTGTGTCGTTAAGGTATTTTATAATTTGTATTTATTTATAAAATACTTGTAGTTATTGTTGTTATACTTTGTTAATTTTTGAGTTGCTTGATAAAGTTTCAATAAAGAAACGAAATGTTGAAGTTTAACCATAGTTGTTTTATTGTAAGTGTCCAATTCCAGTTAACGTTAAACATTATTATGGATTTTATGTTAAAAAATGTATTTACCATAGCAATGAGTGGAAGCGAGCGAAAAGATACGACAATTTCGTAGGTGCGAGTGAGAGAAAACGATTAAACTATTTAATTAGTTTTTTGGCCAATTTATTAGTCAAAATTTTGTGAATAGTGCGAAAACCGAATGTTCACATTTGAGCTCAAAGTGGCACATTCCGATCTCGAGAAAATTAAGCGCGCCACTTCGCGTCACGCTGATTCAGCGCTTTTAAACATTAAAAAAAATAAATACAGTTTTTTCTGAATAGAAAATCTGAATGTAAGTTTTTGATTTCCAAGAGATATAATTAATATAGGCAAATTGAATAAATACGAAGATGTGCGCATTCGAGCGAAAAGTGGCACATTTCCGAGCGAGGGAAGCAAATGAAGCGCGACGCGGAGCGGCGCGCTTCATTTTCCCGAGATCGGAATGTGCCACTTTGAGCTCGAATGTGCACACTTGGTTTCAAGCACGATTCGCAATAATAAATTTATTTTAAAAAATATTTAACTAATTCAAAAAACCCTAGTTGTGCTCTTACAATTTCTTCATGGGGCTTAAATTATAAGTCTCACTTGAGATCCCACTTATCGAGGTTCTACTGTACAAATGAAAACACCAAACCGCAAATTTATGGAAAATTGTTTGCTACATTAGTTTTCGAAGAGCATTACGAACTTGATGAATGGAGCAGCAATTGTTGCAAAATATGAACTTGGCACGGTTAATGCAAACGTTCTATTATGTAATAATGAGAAGTAATAGAATAGATAATTTCTAAAAATTAAAGGTGATGTCACGTAGAGAAGAATAGAATTACTCTACTATACCGCCTACATTAGTTCTTATTTAAGTGGAACATAAAAAAGTGCATCAATTAACGAAGTTAAAGGATTATTAATGAAGAACAATCGTTTAATTTAGTCAAAACGGAGGCGTTTGTTGATATACCTTAAGATTTGAATTTTTTCAAGTTTGCACAGTGTAATGCTTGTTGTAGGGTGTCTAAAATTAATGTACTAACTTCGAGTGCTTCTGTAAAAAAAATTGTTTTTTTTTGGGAAGTAACGAGACCTATGACTAATCTAAATTTAATTAACGGATATTTGTTAATAGTGTGGAAAGAAAGAGATAACTATAAATTGTTGTAATCTAAAGCTAGAAATAGGAGACGTCGGACGCGACATTTGTTTAGTTTGAATAAGTTAAATGTAAAGCAAATATTATAAAAAAAATGTTAGCAAATTGTGCTGGTGATGCTTAATGTTTGTTCGGGATTTATTTATTTAAACTCATTTCATCAGACCAGTGTGCTTCGAGGTCTTACATTTTTCTAAATAATTGCAAAGGTAAATTTCCTTTTTTTTACCTACTTTTTAATTTAATTTTTATTTAATGAGAACATTTTTCTATTTTACATACGGAAATATGGTAAACCTGCAGCTATTTATCATTTATACCGCGTGTTTTAAGAGGCATTGGGTGTGCTTGCAAATAATTCTACGATTTTTGTGAATTGCCATAGGCATTTGTGCTTAATGTTTCAAAAAGATGAAACGAAGCTATTGTTAATATTTTTGAATTTAAAGAGATTAATTTATGTAGATAAACTAAAAATTGTTTACGACACAACCCCGATCTAATAGACAAAACATATTATTTACGAGTTTAAAAAAAAATTAACCAAATGGCTCTTAAATTTTGATCAAAAATTATGATTTCAAAGTGTTAAAATTTTGATAATTATAAATAAAGTAATAATAATATAGTAATGAAAATTGAAGCTTCTCTGCGATTATTCTAATGTAACTAATAAAATATATTCGTATAAGTTTACTAGTTCTCAGAAAGCGACCGAAACATAAAAATATTTAACATTGTTCATTTTGTCAGGTATCATTCGGTCAAGTCTCAGTACCTATTCGTCCGATACCCTGTAAATCACAGGCCCATATTTCTACCAAGATTCAATTCGAAAATGTGTCACTTTTCGCTTCAATTACATGCTCGGCCTACCCTAGAAATTATAACAATTTATTTAATGTTTAAAGATTCTCTTTGTATTCGAACGTGATATGAAAAACGTAGACATTCATGAATTAAACAGTTATTTATTATTTTTTGATTCGCCCCAAATATATGAAACTTTGGTTCAATATTTCGAATACAGTGGTACCTCGACATACGAGTTTAATTCGTTCCGTAACCTTGCTCGTATGTCAAATTGCTCGTATCTCAAAGCAATTTTCCCTATTGAAATGAATTGAAATGCCATTAATACGTTCCAGCTCCCAAAACGCGCCTCAGTTGTTTTTGTTAAGTGTTTTTGAATAAAAAAAATTTATTTACAAGAAGAAACATTTATTTATAAATAACAAATACATATTCTATAAAAACATAATAAAATAAAAAGTGAAGTGCTTATGGAAGCCCTTAATTTTGGTCACTGTTTTTTTTCGTCACGTTTTGCTCATTTTCACCTGTAGATTTAAAAAAACTGTCCTCGTATCTCAAATCTTGCTCTTATCTCAAAGCAAAATATCGCTCGCTTGGCGGCTCGTATCTCAAAACACTCGTATGTCAGTACACTCGTATATCGAGGTACCACTGTAATTGGGATTCCAAAGAAAATAAAACCAATTAGTTATTATTTTTCTATGCTCATAATTCAAATCTTTATTGTTTACTTGAACTTCCTAGGTGGTACACGTGTACTTTAACTGATTATAAATTGTAAAAGAAACATCCTACCAATTGGAACATTATTTTTGAAAAACTTTTTCAAGATGTTTATTGGCGACTAAAACCTGCTGAAACTATCACTTGGACAGCCCTGACTTAGAGAATTCCTTCATAGTACATGAGTCCGTTAATGTAATAATAAGTACAGAAATAAAGCAACTAAAAAACAACATTCACGTTAACAAATTAACTGCAGGAAGTCCTAAGTAAAATAATTCAATTACAAACAATTAGGTACTTTGAGCTCCCTTAAAGGCGAACGCTTTGAAAAATTTGGTTTACAGAGTAGAGAAAACCCGTTCCTTATGTGTCGTTCGGTTAAATTATTAAATATTTACACACGTGTATTTATTTTCGTGGTAAAAAAAGGTAGAAAAGAATTTCCGTTACTCAAACGATAAAGAGCTGAAAAAGATCGAGTAATCAGCACGAATCTTTCAGGTGCACGAAATGAGAACACACCTCACGACGTAACCCTATCATCTTCTGATAAGAAACTCGAATTAAACATCGGTTTTATACGAGTATTAGTCATATTGCAGAGGTGAATGTGATAAGATATAGTTCGTTGTGTGGTTTTTTGATATCGATTACTAATTTACGCAGAAACTATTACGATAAATATTAATTAAATTTGATATTTCTTTGAAGAGCAAATGAAGAAACTTGAGCGTCATCAATGAAGACAATTCTGCAATGTTTGAAGGATTTAAAGAGTTTATTTGGTTGCTTTCATTTATGAGTTTCGTACACCAACTTGGAGGTATTGTTATCAAGAATGACATCACTGCAAATCCAGAGTTTGGGTGTCAATGGACTGGTGGAAGCGTCGATAGTGGAGTTATATGTGTTTGTCAACCGTACGCAAATGTAAGACATTATTATTGCTAAGTATAACAATACTATTGAAACTTTTTCAATAAGAAATAAGTAACTCCATCTTTGGAGCACATCGTCGTACCTTTTGAAGTTTGTTAATGCAACATTTCAATTTTGCAGGAATTCTTCATTCAAAAAGGATCCATACCTTCTTATGATGCACAAATTATCAAAATACATAATTGCAACAGCGTACGTTTTGGTTCTAATTCAATAACCGAGATGCGAAACTTACGAAGATTGCAACTTTCAAATATCAACAGTTTATCCTTCGAGTCTTCTGCGTTGTCTTGGAGCGCCTACGTGCAAGCTAACAATGATTATCCAAGCACTTGGGATAGCATACCAAGTTTAAAAATCGAAATTGAAAAATCAATCATTAAAGTCATATCAAGCTACACCTTTCAAGGACGCATAAGCAGTATAACGATTGAGGATTCGCTAATCGAAAACATTGCACCCTTCGCCTTTTCTTCCCTGGTTCACACGAAAAATTTGGAGTTTTCTAACATCGAATTTTCCAACATTGAAGCGCAAGCTTTCAAGAAATTTCCAACGGAAGTCTTAATGATATCCGAATCCAAGTTTAATTTTCTCCCAAGTCGCACCTTTTCAGATTTGAGCGTTTTGGATAGTTTGCAAGTAAAAAATTGTAGCTTTGGAATAATCAGATCTGGAGCTTTTTTGATTAAACAGCCTAAACGTTTTGAGTTTGTAAATTCGGAAGTTGAGACCTTGGAAGGAGATGCCTTTAAAATAACGATGAGGGGTAGTGTTAAGTTTAAGAATTGTGCGTTTAATACGACGAATCGGGGAGCTTTTGCCGGAATTAGTTTGAATAAGGAAGAGGTCCTAACGGATGAAGAAATCATGTTTGATACAATAACGTTTAATAATTTTGTAAGGGGAGTTTTAGATGTTAATTCGACGAGCTTTTCGCGAAGCTTCAACGATATCTTCATACGAGAAGATTGTAGGTGTCGATTAATTGACGATATCGCCAATGAAGAGTTTCAATGTTTACATGAAACTCAGAAAATTACTTTTAAGGATTTTAAAGATAATCATTGCTCAGTTATGGCGAGTTATTCAACGATCATCATAATAATCGTGGTAGTTTTAGTATTGTTCGTTGTTATTTTTTCTGCACTTATGGTTTATTTGAAATGTTTTTATAAAAACCATACCGAATACCTAACAGATAAAAATGGTAAACCCATAAGTTTAATCATGCCTGACGGACGTACATATCGAGAAACAGAACTTCACGTCGTCGTTGAAAGGGCAGATTTGTTAACCACCGATTTGTAATTAATTCGTTAACTCGTTATTAATCTGTGATAATTTTACTTTTGTTACACCGACTGAAAATATGTATCTATTTGTGTTCTTGTTAGTTACGTAAAGTTTAGTATTAATTCACTAGTCTTTTGTAAATAAAGTTAATTCCTAAGTAAATCCGCTAAAAATAAACACATGCTCAAAACAAACAAAATGTTATTCGACTCACCTATATGGAAGAGTTCCATCCAGTGCTTGAGTGACGGATGGAGGACTGCTGAGGGCCAACCCTTTCGCCAACAAGGAACCATGTGATATCAAAGCATGTGCTGCTACTAATTCAGCTATTTCGATATCCAAATCAGTTTCATCAGCTAAAATAAGCAGAAAATAGCTTTGTTAAATAATCGTGTATCACAGACAAAACTTACAATTGTTACTTGGTAATTGCAAATCTTTCTTCATAAGACTCGCCGCACACATGCCACCCAAAAAAGACAATTCCGCTTCTAAATGTTTTAAACCAGCAGTAGGACCGCACATGCCCATAAAAGGCCACTCATAACCCACCACTAAGCATTTAAAACCATAAGAACTGGCTCTGTCATCTTTCAAATAATCTGAAGCAGTTTCCAAGGAAAAAATCACTTCGTTTCCTGGCAAAATCACTGCTGACTGAGGCCACTGCAAGCTAAAATTATTTTTCTTTATTTTTAAATTATAAATTAAAAATCGCATTAAAATTTTACCATCCGCTGAATTTATGGAGAACTGGCCAGTATGGTAATGGCATAGAATCGTAGTCATCAGTTTCGATTAGTTTATTTTTTAAACAGGATGTATTTCCAAGACTGGGAACGTACATTTGAAGAGAATCTTCAGGTTGAGCTGTAGCACAAGCGGGATCAAATTCTAAAGACATCCATTTTACAGTGTCAGGAAATGCAACCCTACAAAGAGAAACTTAAGGTTTTTTTATATGTTTACATAGATACAATCACAATTACCTATAATTTGAAACACTTGCAGATTTATAAGGGTGATCGCTTTGTACCCATGTGTAATGTTGACTGGTTGTATTACTTATACCATCCGTAGCGTCTGATTGATTTGCCGAACCTCCAGATGTACCTAAATTGGTATTTGAAGTCACACTTTGATTGTTTGATAGTAAATTTAAAGCAGCAACGTGTGGGAGCATATCTTGGATTAATGTTAGTATGTGAACTGCATTCTAAAAGATAAAAATATTGTTTCAATACAAACTATACAAATATAGTGGCATGCCCAAGGGGAAGGTTGCCGATTTGTCCTTGCAGTTGTGTAATTATTATGTACATGTTTTAAAAAATTATTTTATTATTGTGGATGATGATATAAAGCTGAACGTGCAGATTAATCTTTTCTCGCTTTATACACAAAAAAACAATTTTAATTCATTTTATTAATTTTTAAATTTAAAGCTGATAAATGCTAACAAATTCAATGGATACGTCATGTTTGCACATAAGAGTGAGAAATGGCACATTTTTGAACACCGATAGTAAATTTATCAAAATAATTTATTTAAAAAAAAATGTAATTGAAAATTAAGTATCTTATTTCTACCATTCAGTACCGCATCCAGGGGTGTAACCCCCCCACACACAAAATCCACCATAATCAAATACGAATCAACTGCAATGTCAATTAATAAAAATGTTAAAAAAGGGAATGAAAATTATGGAAAGTAACCGCAACTCTCTCCCCCTCAATTCTGGGAGCACCTTTGTATAAATGTGATATTTAATAATTGCATATAATAAAGTATTCTCACCCTGGGATCACTTGTAGCCAAAGGACTAATATGAGCCATTATTAAAGGCAACAATGTCGTAACAACAGACGCATTACTTAATATTTCAGTTGTAGACACTTCATCAACCTTATCTCGCGCCATTGCCAATAAAGTGCAGCAACTATGAATAATTGAAGATGTCATAGCAAGAGCTCCTTTACGTGCTTGTTGCTCCAATCGAGTGCTTGTTACTTTTGAACACTCCATGGGATTACTAAAAGTAAGACACGTTACTTCAATTTTAACAACTTGCAGATCAATTAATTGAAAAATAGTTATTGGGCAACAGACCTATAATACAAGACAACTGGTAGTTGCCCACGTGTTAGAGTAGTGCCGTTAAAGCTCAATGAGCATGCAGAAAAAGTAAAAGTAGTGTTATCAGAACCTTTAACGGTACTTAAGCCACCATCACCATTGTTAGTTCTACCTCCGTGATTTCTTAAACGCATAGCGTATTTTACATTCTCCTGAAAATTCGAATTCCACACTAAATACAACGGCTTTTAATATTTAGATTAGTAATTTACCTTAATTGCTACTGCCCTATCGAATTTAATTTCCGCAATATCAGGAATGAAATCCTCAGGACCAAAAGATCCTCGGGCTAATTCTAAACAATTCCATCGTTCGGTATGTGTATGACTGTCAATTCCACTAACAGAACTTTGCTGAAATATTCGAGCATTTATAAAAATGTTAATTAAATATAATCAATATCCTACATTTTCTAATAACTCCAATTCATACTCGTAGTGCCCTATTCCCCCATAAATCCCAACACCAGCTAATGATATGCCCGGACGATCGACTTGGAAACATATCGCATCAGGAGAACCATTTCCGGTATTCCAAGTCCTAGATTGATTAGTTCGAGTAAATCTTGAGGGAGTCACGTGTAAAATTCGACCACAAGCACTCTGTAGGTCTTCCTGAAAGTAAAAAAATAATAAAAATTTAAATTATGTAATGAGATTACTAATTACATCCGTCGAACTGCATTGATGTACCAATTCAGCTACAACTCTAGCTAATAAATGACAGCAATGTCTTGTTAGATTGGGAAAGAAAGTCATCTTGTATCCCTGAAGTACCTGAGTTACGGGCTCCGAAACTAATTTCAACAATCTATCAAGAACTTCCTTCCACGTCCAATTTAAACCAGCGCCACTTGCCTCCATCTAAAATATGTTAATTATTTAACAGAAATAGAAATTTAAAATAATTTACCTGACTTCTATAAGTCATTTGTTCCACTAAAATAGGATAATGATGTGAATCAGTTCCATTCATTGCAGGTAAGCCGGTGTTATCAGAAGGACTTAGGCCACGGTTCATGGAATTTTCGGCACTTGTTCCATTATTTAACAAAGGAAAAGTAGTGCGAAGTCTAATACTAGGACTACACAAAGCACAAAGTACAGCACTCAAAAGTCTTTGACTGTTTGAATTAGAGTAATATTCGCTTTCCTAAAAAAACATTATTTTCATATAACTTTCAATGCAAGCAAAAATTGTACCTTTTCAATATCAGCTAACAAATCACACAGACAAGTCCATTTTAAATAAGAAGTGGGATAAAACGCATGGAAGCAAGCGACAAAAGTTCCGTGACATTCTTCCAAAATGCTGTTCATCATTCTAAAGTAATAGCCACCATTTTTTATAGTTTTATATTTGCTAGACTTTTTGCCCTGCATAGCTGTTGGTAAATTATCGGATAATATTTGTTTAAGTAATGCACGAACGTCACCGATACATTCTGCTAAATGAACGTTTTCTAAAGGCGCTTTCTTTGAAATCAACGAAGGATAAATCTCATTAGTATATGTTCTAATCAATCGTAGACTTGCTCGACTAATATAAACCAATCTTTCTAATTCTAAAGTCGTATACATGTGTTGAGACGTTTGTCCATCCATAACTCCCAATTTAAAGGTATTCCAAGACCACTGAAGAAGCGATAACAAACTTTGGAAGCACTCTTTTGTAACAGTACGCGAAAAATCTTTAGAAAGAATATGAATGGGTTCAGTTACGTCAATTTGACGACGAGGAGGTTGGATTTCGGCCGTAATAACTTTATATAAAAGCTGAGGTATTTGACCCGCATTTACATCAGTCCCATTATTAGATTTCTTTGATGATTTAAAGTAGAATAAAACTTGATCTTCTGTTGTTACCATCGTTTGTCCTGATGAGCCGCAATCGCTACTTGGACCACTAATGCGACCCCAAGCCACGTACCAGCGATGTGCCTACAATAAATCAGTCATTTAAGTTGGTCGTTCAAACTAAGGACAATTTACTTGAAGAGGAATGGGATCGTCAAACATCATAGGGAATTTCTGCCTGGGGCCACATTCATATGGGATTTCATCGGTTTCGGCTACCAATTCACCATCTCCTTCTTGTTCTCCGCCATCAGGTCCAATATCCAACAATTTAATTTTACCTGTGTACTCTCCTCGGCCACCAAATAATCCAAACCCTCCTAAAGTTACGAATATTGTAAAGAACCCGTTTTCAATTCAATATAAATATTACCTAAGAGTACGTCGGTGTCTGCCATAAAACGAATGGCTTCAATACTGTGTCCTGAGTAACCCCAACCTCCTCCGTGACTTTCGAAGCGATTAACGCACTGGAAATCTTCTCTTGTAAATTGTTTCCCAGCTACAAGTCGACGTTCTTCAACGTCATCTTTGATTGCAGTCATTTGTAAGTCATGGGCGATGGTGATAGTGTCCAAACAGCACAGCAAATTAATAGCAGCCTGTAATCTCGTAACGTGACAATTTGAGAGTACAGGTAAAGCCAATTCTGCGCTTAAAATAGCTGATAAATTAAAGCCAAGCGGTTCTTCGTCTTTACTGGTATTTGAAATAGAAAACATTTTTATATCGGACAAAATTTTCTTGTCTGTAGTCTCAATTGCATTTTTAGTTCTTAATTCGGTTGCTATTATATTATAACAAACCACTTCATGATTTGTGGGATTGTAAGACCAAAGGACGTTGAAAATAGGATCCATGCAGACCGTTTTGTTATAGAAATCCACTTGAGTTTTACTTTTAAATGAATTGCAGTTACCTTCGCGCTTATTTATTACCAAACTGTGAAAACTGTTGGCATTATCCAATTGATTTGGTAGTAGAACTGAAATTAAAAATAGATTGAGTCGTGTAAATTAAAAAGATTAAATGGTAATTACTTATATAATTTTTGTTCGCCGTAACTGTAGATTTTGAGAGGCTAACTGAATTTATGAGACTTTCGTCAATTTTTAAAAAGGTCTGATCACCAGAAGCTCCTACCCAAGTAGCTCTTCGACCATGTCTCGGACCAATGTTGGGAATTAAACCAGGGATAGCGTACCAAGGACATCTTGGGTCACGATATTTTGAAGAATTACTTTGTCCTGGTTGTATATCTTGCGGAGAAGAAGCTGGTGGTAATCTACCAAGTTGCCCTTTCTTAAAAGCCAATAATTAGCATTTACAACTTTATTGTGAAAAATTGTTTTACCTGGTAATTTCCAAACGTGTAGACTTCACCTTTAGCTGTTAAGATCGCGGTATGGTTACTTCCAGTCGCAATGTGAACTGCACTACAAGGCAATTTTACTAATTGAATAGCCGATTTTGCTAAAATATCTCCACAACCTAATTGTCCATATTGATTGGAACCAAAACTGTATACCTGCCCATTTTGGAGCAACAAAACGCTGTGGTGCAACCCACAAGCAATCTGTACAATTGGACTATCGCATGGAAGTTGAATTTTAGCCGGAGGTAAACACGCGATACGTGTGGCATCTCTTTCAACATCAGACCCTTGTTGATCTTTTCCTACTTAATTTAATTAGTATATTTGTCTTCAACATTCAATAAGTTAATACCTAAAATATTAGTTTGCCGAGGGTTATTGGCTCTGTGCACGGGAGTGCTGGGTACAATCGCTGGCGAAGAGCGAGTGCTTTTTAATTTAGCAGCCACTTGCTTACTTGAACCAGCAACCGATATGGATTTTCTTGCTCTACTTTTACGTTCTTCCAATCTGCTTTGTAACTAATAATGAAATGAATGAAATTATTGTTTTTTTTTGTAATGTAATAAAAAATACCTGCTCTTGAAGTTTAGCCCGCTGTCTAGGAGGAACCAAGTCTTTAACTTTGTCTCTAAATATTAAATCTAATCTCATCATTCCTGAAAAATCTGCTGCCCCATCTGGTCCAAGAATAGCCAATTGCCTGTTATCAACAGTGTCTCGAGCACAAAGCCTGCAACAACCACATAAGGCACAACCACTGTCACCTTCTCCACAACCACATTCCCTAAAATAAACAGTTAAAATTATTTATTTGTGGTGCTACACAGGGAGAGACTACCAGACCCCAGCCCCTGTCAGACCAATTATTAATTAAATACAAATTATCTGTAAGATTAACTTTTTAATAACAAAAGTGAAAAAATATTTTGGAAAATTCTAAAATAACCGAAACCTGAAAGATATTCCAGGTGTAAATTGATTATTATAAATTGTGGTGAAATAACAAATGTGCACATTCGAGATTAAAGTGGTACATTCCGATCTCAGAAAAATAAGAGCGCCGCTCCGCATCGCCCTCCATTTGCTTCCTTCGCTCGGAAATGTGTCACTTTGACCTCGAATGTGCACATACCTCGTATTCATTGTATTTTTCTAAATTAATCGCCTCTGTTTATATTCAAAAAATTACCTTTAATTTAGTTTTATTGAATTTAGACAATGAAGATTGATGTAGACAAATATAATGACAACGAGGAACGTGCTAGTTTTAGCACGAAGCAAGATTTACAGACATTAATTCAATATGAAAAAAAAATTAATTAGAAATTAAATACCACATTTCCACCACGCAATGGCGTTCCTAGAGCTGCAGCCCCCATAATTAAATACAATGCTACTGCAAGGTCAATTCGTTAATAAAAAAAACATTTTGAAAACTTACACATAACTGTACATTGTAATATAAGTAAGAGAAAGACTTACTGCCCAGGTTTGCGATCAGGTCTCATTGAAGACAAACAGCTAATTGAATAACCCGTACATTCTTGACAAACGGTACACACCATGCACATCTCATGGTGCCACTGATGACTTCCAGGCGGACACATATGTTCTCGACCAATAACCTCTAAAGGATTACTATCTGAACTTCCTGGAACATTTTCTAAATCTTCACGATTTGCCATGTCTTCAAGATCTTCATAAATATCTTGCTCGTCGTGACTAGTTCCTCCAGTTTCCATGGCAACAACAGCTGTAGATGTTTCTAACAATATAAAACAATTCAACGTAAATACAAATATAATTGGGCAACAAATTATTAACCTTCTTTATTAATTGGAACAAAATCCCGTCCACATTGATACTTATTGTTTATTCCAAAAGTATAAACTTGCCCTTTACTAGAGAGAGCTATAGCATGGGCTTTTCCTAGTGCAATTTGCACTATAAATTCTCCTTTTAAATTACAAACTAAACCTAAAAGAAACAATGTAGGAAACGATTTTGAAGAGAAATGTGTATACCTGTAGTATGATCTGCATGTGTTGTGTCTTTACCAAACATAAGTAACTCGCCATCTCTTGTAACTAAAGCTGTCGATCCATTGTTACAGGCAGCATTGACAATAAATTGACCATCTACTTTAATCATCTTCTTTGGTTTTGTGGGTTTTGGTTGTCTCCTAACTTTATTTTGATCTCCATCTTCGCCCCTTCTTGCAGTTCCTTTTTATACAAAAATTTAGCCAAATTAAACAATTTAATAATTCATAAATTACCAGCAAAGAATACGGAGCCATCCTCCGTTACTAAGATCGCATGTAATCCATCATGCCCCACAGCAATATGTGTAACTTTTGGGGTTTTTGTTAATACTAATTCTGACCATTTTCCAGTTCTTACACCAACTTGTTTTACACCAAGAGATGCTGCTTTTCCACAATAAAAAACCTAAAAAATATAATAATTTCGTTAGACTATGGTATTAATTTTTGAACATTGTACTACTTTTCCTGATGTAGTTCTTAATAACCCGAACTCTTTGCCCGCACAAACCATTGCAACTTCTTCTTCGTTGCCTGCGTTAACTGCGTGAGACACTCCGTCACTTTCGAACGAAGCTATTCCAATAGCATCAACACATTTTCTTGCTAATTTTAAGGGTAATTCAGTAACTAAAGACGCTGGAGCTGTTTTGTGATTAAGCATTCGAACAACAAATCCGTCCTATAAAAGAATGATTAAAAAATTCATATTTATTCTTAATATAATATTTACATCTTTGGTGGGTAGAATAGTTCCGAGGAACTCTCCATCAGAGAACACCACGGAAGCAGCTGCGTCCCTACTGTGCAGTGGTAAAGAGCTTGAAATAAGTAAACCTTGCTTTTCTACGATTAAAAATTCTCCTCCTCTTCGACCAGACAATTTTAAGTATAAATTTCCCTAAAAATTATATTCAAAAATGATTTTATTCAATTGAGGAAAAGGACGAAATATGTAAATTACATCACAGAGTAATGAGATAAGACTTTTGAAAGACGAACAACGATATGTATCAATTTTAACGCTACAGAAAGAGAATAAGAAAAATTTAAAATACTAACAAACAAATTTAAAAGAATAAAAGAGTAAAAAACATAATTGTAATAGTAGACAAATAATTTAAGCAGAGATAGAAAAGAAAAAGTGATAAAGTTGTTCATTTAGAAGTACAGTAAAACCTCTATATTTAGACACTTCTTTACAGTAGCCACCTCTCAAATCGCCAATTTTGAAATTTACAAACCAATATAGGAATTCCTGTAACAATAACCTTCCTAATAACGGTCACCTCTCTAATATGGTCACTTCTGCGAAAATTATTTCTATAATTTACCTCTTATTAGCAGTCGCGTATTGCAGAGAAAGGAGTAACAAAATATCTTTTAGGTAAATATTGTATACATTGAAAAGCTTAGTTTAATACATTTGTATTGTGGATGACTTCACGTAGCCACAAAAAAATGGAAAATCAATCTGATAAGTTTCAGAACCAACAAATTTGGAATCACTTTCCTCATCATGCATTACTTGACTTATTATTTTTTGTATTCCAAAATCGATATATTGAGTTAAAACATTTCTATCAATAGATGCATAATTTTCTAGACAATTTGTCTTTCTCATTAAATTATTCTTGCTGAATATTCTCCAAGAATTCTGCATTTTCAAAGCATTTTAAAATGTAGTTGGCAAAAGTTTTTTGATAGGTCGCAGAAAGCGTTGGCTAAAATGCTTTTTTTGCATTTTCAAACATACTTTTGCTATTTATGAAAATTATCAGATTGCTTTTCTATTTGTTTGTGGCTATGCGAAATTAGCCAGAATAACTCAAAATAATTCAACTAAGCTTTTTTTTGGGATATCGTCGGTGATACTGCAATACCGCATAACTAGCCTTTTCCGTAAGATCTAACTTTGAATGGGATAATATTGAAAATTAGACCTTATAAAAAAAGCTAGTTACGCGGTATTGCAGTACCACCAACGATATTTATGATAAAAATTTTTTGTTACTCCTTTCTTCGAAATATTCCACCCCTAATCAGAGGTAAAATTGCATCTACATAGTCAAAGAATTTGTGGAATTTCAATTATTTAATTTATGTAATATATTTAGATTTATTTTAATAAAGAAACCACAATATTAATTAACTTCTTTTATTGATTCAAAACTAAATAGTAGCCACCTCCTTGTAACGGTCATCTCCCTATCATAGCGATTTTCGCCGTCAAATTTTGTGACCACTATCGAGAGGTTTCACTGTAAACGTGATACTATACAATGGTAATACGATCTCAGGCAATCTTAAATGACTTCTCGGTTTAGTAGTCAACAAACGATTTATCTATTGAATTTTTCTTTGTCAAATTTCTTTCATATAAACCTTTTGAACAAAACAAAGCGGAGTTTGATTGCATATCAGAAAGAATACTTTCAGTAGAGATGAAGGATTAATCAGAAACCCAACACTGATCTAAGTCATATATGAAATAGATGAGAACGAAAAGAAAGAAATAAAGAGCAATTTTTTAGAAACCCTACAGCAAAAGGTAGAAAGGCATAAATTATTGTACAAATAAATTGCCCTTAATAAAACACAAAACTTACATCACAGTAAAGTAGAGTTCCTTTATCATTGGGATAAAAATCTGGTTTCCAGATATAAACATGTCCCTTTAAAGTTCCACCATAACCAGATCCAATTTTAAACAAGCCTTTCGTAGTAAATAAAAATAAATACTGACCATCACTTGCTAGAGATTTTAAAGCCATAGGAGCACTGTGTATATCTGATGGCATTCTTACTAAAAAAGAATCAATTTTTGAATTGTAAGGTACTCCATGTGTTATCCAATCAGGTCTAAGAATTTTCCCTAAAAGTATTCCATGAATACTTCTTTGAAGTGCTGTTAAAACAGCTGGCATCTACAAAGTATATTACATAAAATATGTGCTAATCTAATGCAAAGTGTTACCTGAATATTTTGCATAGCCAAAGCTCGCGGACACATTAATAAAGCAGCAGTTGCCGATAGATATTTACCAGTATCTCCTCTAACAACAACCAAAGATAATAAGCAAGCACATGCGATAGCTGTTAAATGACTTCCATCATTAGGGACGGCACTTTCAGGTCCATGTAAGGTTGCAAGGTCTAACAATAACTCAAATAAAGCGTCAATCACATCTGAAGGCTCCGCTTTTAAACCTTCCGGTGTTTGTCCTTGCAAAACATCCAATAAAGCTGACAAGGCTTTTGTACACAAAAAAGGATGTGTAATACGACTTTCTTTTATTAATTCAAAAACTGATCTTAATCCTAGACCAACTATTTTAGATACTCGCAATGGAACATATGTCGAACTACTTTGCGAATTATCTTCAGTGTCAGTATCTATTTCGCTTTGATCTTGTGTAGGATTACTACAACTACTTTGTAGATATTCTTGACTAGCATTTCGCATCCATCGATCTAAGACAGCCAAGCGTACAGAAGCAAACATGGCAAACGCAGAAGCATTGCCAGGTAGCTCCATTTCTGGAGGTGTTTGAATATCATTATCGCTCACTAATTCCAATTTAGTCTTCTGTCTATACTTATTCTTTGAGGCTTTCCTTTTATTCTTTTTCCAGTCTTGTTTTCTTCTTTAAAAAGTCGAATTAGGTTTTAAAATTATTTAATATGAAATATATAACATACCTTTGGTTTTCAGATAAAACTCTATACATATCATGAAATAATTTACCAAAATCTTCAGGTTCTGGTAAAGTAGTTATGGAATCTTTCGTTAAAAACATTATTCACGAAAGTTGTCTACAAACTATTGATTTTTTAGATAATGAATCACTTGAAATTTTGATTTAAATTTTATATTTCCGCGTAAAACTGTAGTTTATCATTTCATTTAGTCAATGTTTAGCGTTAATTGTTGTTATTCAGATTTGTTTATTATTAACACTTGTAAATAACTAGAAAAAACCGATTATAAATTAGGTTAGCGTCAAACAATTAGACCGTTTATATCATATTGTTAACTGTAGGTGGCGGTACCATACAATTTGAAATAATTTATAATAACATAATGTACACAAGAGGGCGCAAATTATTGCGTTACTCTATTGTATATCTTTTCTCTGCTACATATCTTTTCTCTGTGTATAAATATGCCTGGTTGTGCGATTGCTGGATGTGGAAATTATAACAGAGTTACTAAAGGAACGGAAATCAAATATTTCCGATTTCCAATAAGAGACAAAAAAATCTGCGATAAGTGGATTAGTGCATGCCGTCGAGCGGATGAGATAAATCTAAAAAATGGTGATTATTGTTGAATTTTGTAATATTTAATTGTTTTATATTATTTTCGTTCAGCGTGCATATGTTCAACTCACTTTGAAGCTAATTGTTTTGCCGAACCGTGCCTTAAGAACCAATTATTATATTACATGCCTAAAAATACTAGAAATCTTAAACCCGATGCTCTACCCACTTTAAATCTAGCTGGTAAAAGAAAAGATATTAACGAATCAGGTAAGGGTGCTCGATTGGAAAAAAGAAGAAGAATTGAGGACACTAAGATAAAACAAGAAGTTACTATTTTGTACTGCAACGACTTACTTGAGAAAGCGACAGAAGAGAGAGATCCACTAGATATAACAAACATGTACGATTTCTTTTTCTATCCATTGTTTATTATTTATAAAAATTTTTTTTGTAGAAAGGTGGAGCAAGACGAAATTTGGGAATTGAAAGCAAAGTTATCTACCTTGGAAAAAGAAAATGAAACATTAATAGAACACCTGAGAAATAGTGAAAGCAAAATTAAACATTTTGAGGCGATGTTTGGAAAAATTTTTACGTCTGGTCAAATGAAACGAATACTAGACCCCGATAATAAAAGATTACAATGGTCTTCAGAAGATATAGCTTCAGCAATATCCTTACAACGTGTGAGTCCTAAAGCCTATCTTTATTTAAGGTCACTAAACTACCCTTTACCAGCACTAACCACTTTACAAAAATGGTCAGCCCTTTAATTTTGAATGAAATAGTATTTTTGACGAAAGAAATTATTTAACTGTAGTTATGTTATGAGGATTGACCAATGATTTAGAAATTACTCCAGGTATGGCAGAAGAAGAAATCTTAATACCACAATCGTTCTTCCAGTCACAATATTCCAAAATAGATTTTCCCGAAACAGAAACTAATAATGAATTCTTACGTTTGTCTGAAGATATTAAATGCAAAGACTATATCAACCACAAGTTTCTTAAATACACAGCTGGCTATGTTGCTTATAAGTTTAAAAAGAAGTACAATTTGGAATCTGCAACAAGTATAAATGAGCTAGATTCTGGTATAGGAGACGGGCTGTTTTATATTTCTAGAGGTGGTTTCTTAAATGCAAACGATGATTTGCGTGAAACTGCTGCAGTACTTGATACCGAGTTTAGGGTTACGCATGGTAATTCGTCTATACGGAAAAAAGGAGACTGCCCATAAGAGGGCAAAAGTCCCCGGATGTGCACCGAAATTTGATTGCAGATTATGATAGTACACAGTTCACTGAGTTTCACCATGCTTGAAAAAATTTTCTAGTTTTACAGAAACATGCTCAAAATCACATTAGAAGTTTTGTCAATGTTGATCTTAAATCTGCATTTTTTGATTAGAATACTGTTTCATACTCATAATGAAACAATGTTGAGAAGATACTATGCAAAATGTCAGAAAAAAGATTACTTTTGTTTAAGAAAAGATCAAGTACAGTCGAACATCTATAAGTCAAACCTCGATAGGACCAATTTTTGATAACTCGAACCTGTTTCACTAGGACTTGCCTATTTCAACGTTAATATTTTTATATCCATAACTCGCATTTTTGATAACTGAAATTACTTTTAGTTTCCTTTCAACTTCGACTTATTGAGATTCAACTATATATAAGAAAAGTCACTACAATTCTTCTGCTTCGCTGTCTTCGTCACCACTCGGCCAGCAGCGCTTACATGCATATCACTTTTTCGGCAACTCTTATGCATTAAATTTGGACTTTGCAACTTTTCCACATTTCTCTTCTAACGACATTTAGTCCATGTTCCCGTTGTCGCAAAATTTTTTGCGACCCCTTGTTGCACTCGTCTTTCAACGTACTACAATAATCTGCTAATTTTTTTTTTTTTTTTTTTTTGACAACTTCAAATATTTATCAATCAAAATTCTAGACAAGAAATATAAGTACAATAATAAATAAAACTGGATTCAAAAGGCGTTTCACATCAAAGCCGAGACCGTAGGAGAAGACTTCGAAGACTCCGTTAAAGAATGAAAAGAGGACTCGTATGGACTTTCGAAAGTTATATTAGATAAAGAATTTTCGGAACTGCAGGGCTTAGGAGGGCACTTAGGTCTGCGTCCACGTTTCTTGCAAGCTTTCTCCTTTTTCCTGCGGGCCTTCTTTTCTTTAGGGCAAGGCTTCCTTTTCTTTTTGCAGGCAGCTTTCCTCTTCGGTTTGCATTTCGTTTTGAAGGGCGTCGGGCTCTTGGTTTCATCCGCTCTAACACCTGCGGCCACAAACTGTGATTCAACTTGTTTAAACCATAATTTCACATTTTGCTTCCAAAATGGTGGAATTTTCACACTCACTCTAGCAATTTCTGACTTGTTGTCTTGGTTTATAATTACAGAAGATTGATCTGTGATCATTTTCTCGGGGTCACCAATTGTAAATAACGTTTACTAACTCAATATTTTTATTCAATTATAATTAAGTTTTAATTAGCACAATATTCTAACGTCTTATATTCCAAATCGTTCACTTGTTAATTTGTTTACTTCACAACCTCCAAAGCTTACTGTCTCTAATGCTTTTAATTATCACTACAACTTACATACAATGTTTTTTTTGCAATAAAACGTGTTAAAACTGCATTATATGTTTTTTCTGTCTTAAATAGTCCTTGCTTCGCAGTGACGTCACGCATGGGACCTGCGATGCGCATAGCATTAGTAGTATAAGTGGGTTAACTAAAAATGTTACTAAATTTTTTATTCTTACAATAACTACTTTGTGATTTGTCAGAATGTTTTTATAAATAATATTTATTTATTGTAAACATTTTTGAATCACAGTACATTGACATTTTACATTTTAATTATTTGACTAGGTAAAATAAACAATAAAAGAAATAACATCAGTTTTCAGTATGAACTTTACGTTTGTGTCCATTGTTGTCTAGAATATGTTTATGCAATTCATTTAAAGAAGAGTAAACAGATTCAGGTTGCAAGTAGCGATGTTCTTGTTGTATTTGCGGAAAATTATTGCTAATTAAAACAGCATTCCATCCAGCACTTTTGGCACCTTTGTAATCCAATGCTGGTGTATCACCAACGTGTGCACATTCTTCTGGTTTTAAATCTTCAATTTCTGCTAGTTTCATAGCAGTTTCAAAAATTTTAGGGTCTGGTTTTTCTAAACCAACTTGATATGACGTTATTATAAATTTAAAATAATGCTTAAGCTCAGCATTTTCTAACGTTTTCTCTAAACGAGGATCAAAGTTTGAAATAATACCCATTGTTACATCTTTTCCTTGTAAGTAGGTTAATAAGTCTAAAGCTCCATGACAATACTGCCAAAATGTAAAATTCTTATATGCATGAATTAAATCATGAGAAATGGTTTCTAATGTTTCTTGATCAAGTTTATTTTCCACAGCATTAAATGTACCATTAATAACTGTTTTCCACCACTTTTCCCAACCCATTCCAGTTTCTAATCCAAAATTTGGATGCTCTTTGGTCATTTTATGCCATTGAGTTTTAAAATTATTAGTTAATGTTTTGCTATCACAGATAATTCCATATTTTGCACCGACCTCAGCGTATTGTTGTCCAGGTGCAATCTTAAATTTTAATAAAGTATTTGTCACATCGAAAGTCAATAGCTTTATTCTCGCAATATTCATTGTTGTAATTTTATATTGTTTAGCAGTTAAACTAAAATTAGATGTTCATTACTAGTGTACATGAAGAACAAACTAATATTTACCTTAAATTTATCGCACTTTATCCTAAAGTAATCATTATCATAATTGCTGCATTTTTTTATCAGCATTGTTACATTTTTATAAGTTCACATACGTCTGGCTAGAAGTTGGTTATATTTATATAATTTTTGACGTTTCGATACATATCGAAATGCAAATGTCCTATTTGAAGTAATTCTTATCAAGTCTAAGGAACTATGAGATAATTTCAAGTATTTTCACTTTTCCTTACTTTAGCTTTATTTTTGAAATTGAAATCTAATTATTAAAGAAATGTTTATAAGAAGTACTCAAATATATTTTTTTAGTAGTTAGAAAAAAACCTTAAATTGGAATATGTTTACAAGAGAATCAGGTTCTAAAGTTTAACAAGCTAATATAGAATTTTTATGAAATATAAACGGAAATTCCTCGATTTGCGATTTTAATTTCAACGAGAGTAAATATTTGATATATGAAATTTAAATTAAAACTTTTAATAAAAAAAATTAATATCCGGTCCAATGTACGTTTGCATTAGCGAATAGTTTTATCCCTCTTTCTATCCGTCAAAGTACCATTGACGAATTTGCAATTTAAATATAGCATTAAAATTATAATTAAAAACTTATTTGGAGCGTGTATTTGAATTTCAAAGGGTTGTTTCAATTTATTCCCAATTAGTGGTAATGGCTTGCATTATTCTATAAACTTATTAGCATTATTCCAGTCGTAGGAACTTATTTCTTTTAATAAAATTTTACATTGTTTTGGTAGAAAAATTAAACTTTTACTTAAATAAGGATCATGCTTGAAAGTATAGTCAGTTACAAGTTAAAAATGTTTAAGATGTGTCACAAATTGGCTTCTTTTGAACACAACAGCAACAAAAATGTCGTTATATAATAAATGAGATAATTATATTTTGAAGAATAAAATAAAAAAATATTTTACTCCATCATTACGCAGGTATACACATTCTAAACAAATGTATACCATTTTTGAACCAGAGAAGTAATTAAACATTTAAATTCATATTTTATACAATTTTTAATTAAAAACTATTTTATTTTCCGTTTTAGATTGTTTTATAGTATAAAACTTAGCAATACAGTATTGTTAGCATAATTTAATTTACATAACATCATATACAGGGAGTCAGACGAATAGGTACTGACGCTTAACTGGGTGGTACCTGACACCAAACTAAACAATAAAAGTTTCTATGCAATATGTCCCAGTCTAAATAATTTTGAAAAAAAATGCATTTAAATTTTCCAATAAATGACAACACCGCATCGTCTCCATATGATCTTAAAAAAGAGTGAGGTCATTTAGTACGTGTTTCATTGCTAATTTCTTTAATGTTTGAATATTATGTCTCACAATAAACGACGATTAAGATTATTTACTGGACATTTATTTTATCGTTTAGATATCATATTTTAGAATAAATGTACAGAGTTTTGTTATTATATACCTCCTACTCTATCCGTAAAGTAATTAAAATAATCAATTTTGGGGCATTATTGCCAAGCTTATCTCTCCTATCTTAGTGGTTATTTGATATGCAGTTTACTTATATGTTTTTTTTATTAAAAAATAATTCTGCATATGGCTTGAACGTCATCGTTATAACAAACTTAAATAAAAAAATTTAAAATATTCTAAATAATAAGATATTTATTATACATTTTTATATTGAAGTTTATGATACCATAACTCAATAATATTACACATAAAGCTACTCGACTTGCGTTAGATATGTTTTTGGCCAGTTTAAGGTTATTGAGAAGTCAGTTAAGTTTTGGTACTTATTGGTTTGACAGACTGTACTTATAGGTAAACAATTGATGAAAATCTAAAAGAAGCTTTATCTGAAATCATAGGGATTTCATTTTGCTTAGTCCGACAAAAACATTGTGTAGATTTAAATTAAAGCAGGCGTGTAGAAGACACCATCCCCTCATATATTATTTATTAAAAAACATTAATTATACCGTAAAAGTTTTAAAAGAATTAGCGTAAAGTTTCTAAAAATGAATTAGAAACTATTTTGAGAAATTAGAAGTAAATTTAGGTACAACCAAAATGCGATAAGGGAAGATTACTTAAAACCCTCACCGTTCTGAGAAAGAGCCTATAAATTTTAATGAAGCCGTGTAATTTTCTAGTGTAGAATTAGCACAAAGACTTGAAGCTTCTCAGATTTAGAGCTTTCCCACATATTACCACTGTTTCTATTATTTTACTCAAATTTCAAGCCTCAACTTTCGCCCCCGAAACGTTTAAGGCCGATAGAAGTTAACGCAAAAAATTAGGACTCGACGATAAGGGTTTTTTTTTTTTTATCGGAAGCTAAAAATATTATATACGTGATCGTAAAAGCTCGCAATCATAAAGAATGCCGTTTATGGCTATTTATTTTCTAGTGTCTTTGTGATATAAGTGATGAAAGGCGAGGATAACGACATAAAACATACGAGACGCCTCGTAAAAGAGCGAGGAAATAGAAGTGGAAAATTATTAGATTGGTTTTCAGCTATTCTGGATAACCGCGCTTTGATTACTTCAATCCAATCGGCACCCCACCGCAAAAGAGATTGGGGTTGTTACAGAACATCCTTACCTCCTTTTATCTCCGGAACAAACATCCACTTCCTTTTCTAATTTTTTCTTTTCTTTCCTTTTAGGTAATCTTTATTTTGAAAATTGTAAATAATTTAAGAGGGTATTCTGGACGGCCAAATTTTAGGTGATTTTCCAGCCGTAATAAATAAAAAACATTTTTACTTTCGGTTTTTTTTATTAATATTTGAAAAGTACATAAAAGTAAAAAAAAATACAGGCCGACAAAGTAGGGAAAAAAAGCTGCCCCCTGGTTGACATGATTCGGACCCCGTCGGTGATCTGTACCACAAAATGTAAATTAATTTTTAAAGAGTAAACATGCCATTTTTGTTTGACGAGAGCGATTTGAAGAAAACATTTTTTGTCAAAATGGCGTCTTTGTGAAAAAACAATTTTTTTTTGTTTTTTTAATTTTGAGAATTATAGCAAAATGGTAAAAAAAATTAGAACGAAAACACATTTGCACGGTTTTAGATTCATAAAAGCGTCACGTTTCAAGATCAACGAGAACCAGATTTGAATTGTACAAAATTAAAAAAAAAACAATAATTAGTAGAAGTGTCTCTTGCTTTGTGAACTAATAAAAAAAGAAAATTTGTGAGGGTATCAAATAGCTCACATGATATTTATTCAATTTTAGATTTTAAAGCTGCACCAAACTAATAAGACGTGTCCCAAGTGTATATTTTACAAAACTAACCCCAAAAACTTTACAACCAGCCCTACTAATCCACATTTAGTTTTAAATTAACTCCGGCTCTAAAAGGACGACTATGAAGTGAAGTCAGGGGTTGTAAGTTTAACATAAACACCACGTCTTTTTTACGAGCTTCGTGGATGAACTTCAGACGCGTAATTCGCGAAGGTATTCTTAAATTTATTTACTACAAAACCCTTTAACGAACGTTACGTTATAATCCGGCAAACCCATAAAAATATGGCTTCAAAGATAAAGCCATCATTTTATTTTGTACATAAAAACCGTCGCCACGTTATGGAAAATGAGAAAGAAACCTATAAACCCCCACTAAGTCACATCAAAGAGTTTTTATAAAAAGCTTTTTATAAAATTTTTTTTATAAAAAAAACCAGAGCTTTAATTTTTTTTAACTACTTTCTTTCTATATAAAAAAAATGCCCTATGCTGATTTCATATTTGTGTTATTATTTGTTCAAATATTTTAGAAAAGTTGTAGATTTTAAGAGAAATATTTATAATTAATATTTGCTTTAAATTAAGAGTTGTAATAAAAATTAGGAACATTTATTTATAATAAAAAGATGCCTTTCACTTTCCTGTACGTTAAAATTATGCAGAAATCTAATGTTACCAAAAGCAGATATGCCTCATAATATTGACCCTCAAAAGCCAAGTTATCTAATATCAAAAATGAGAAAGTCAATTAAAAGCACCTCAATTATTTGAGAGAAAACTGTCCATTAATTTTATTAAAGGTAAAACCAACGCGGGGTGTTAAAATAATATTGGCTTCTACTTTATTTTAAACCCATAATTTTTTAGTTTACAAATAATAAAGCATATGTTATTTTTTTATGATGAGGGCCTGTCAAGGGATTCATCAGAGATGCCTTATTGAAGCAAGCCTTAATTGTCTCGGATAAGGACTTGACATGGTTCTTATCAGCAATGCCAGTTTTATTATTAAAAACAATAGTTTCATTGTTATAAATAAAAGAACCATTAATTTTTGCAAAAGCCGATTTAGCCTTTCCTAGACAATAGACACTTTCTAGTAAATGTAATCTCGTCTACTACTGATTTGCAGTGTTGACAGAATATTTTTCGAGAGACCACTAGTGGCGACTCTAAAACTACTAGTAAACTACTAGCGCTCACTCGAATCTGAACTAACTATTAATTCAAATAATGAAAAACTAAAAAAAAGAAAGAAAAGCAAAAAAAGTCAAAATATTCAGATAAAAAAGTATTGTTTTTTTCTTTTTTACCATGTTACCTTTATTTGATTTACTGTCTTTAATACCTTTGGAGGATATTTACTACTAAAAAAATTACCAGCAACTAAAAAAACATTTTTGCCTACTAATGGAGGGGTAAAACTACTATACTAAGTTGGCAACACTGCTGATTTGGTATACATCACGATACACTTATACCGGTATGCCTACGAGCATCCCCACCTCACCACGTCTGACGTCACTGTGAAGCACGGGCTAGATTCGATACATAGAAAACCCTTATATAACGCAGTTTTAATCACCATCTAAAAGTTGATAATAAAAACTTTATTAAACAAATAAAAAATATAATTAAGTATTCTCTTTCCAAGCGTAAGTCACTTCATCGCTTTTTGTAACTTCCAAAATTGATTGCTCCTCAGATAAAAATCTACGAACACAGGGACCAAATAAGCTAGGATTAAGACTAGATTTTTTATCCTTCGTTAGACAACTAACAATTAGGCCAACGATAATTGTTACAACAACTCCCATCGCATAATAATACTGAAACGAAATTCTAAACAACCAAAACGGTTCATCTTCCATACTCGTCCTAAAAGTAACTATCAAAAATTGTAAACCATTTTTTAGAAACTCACAAAGTTCCATTTATTCCCACCAAATTAGTCCCATTACATTCTAAAGTGCCAAGAGGCTTTGGTACGAATTGTATAAGTCCATTCCAAACATAAATCTGATTTTTGATTATAATCAAAGCCATCAATAAGAGAGATGTCAATCCTCCAATTAAAGCTCCCTAAAACATCCAAATTATTTAACAAAATGAATAGCTACATCGACTTACTATTTTATTTGCACAAGGAAAAAGCATCCCCAAAGTGAACAATCCCAAAGCTGGGCCTCCTGTCATACCGTTGACGCAGTGGAATAATTCCAGAACGGTCCCAAGTTTTTCTATCACAAAAATAAGGCAAATGCTTAAAATCCCCATCAGAACTGTTAAGAGTTTCATGATGTTACTCGCTCTTCGTTCTGAAGTTTCTTTGGGCATATACGGAGCTAGAAAATCGGAGTAAATAACGCCAGAAAGTGTATTGAGAACTGTCGAGAGTGTACTGGAAATAATTATTATCATCCCATGATAAGAGAAAAATTATGCTTACCTCAAGGCTGTGCTGAATAAACCAGCTACGAATAAACCGCTAAGACCAGGAATTCGAGAAGCTACGTCCAAAACATAATAGGGAACGATTTGATCCGCTTTCTTCATTAAACCCATCGACAATGGATCACAATTAAAGTACTTCGTATACATAATAAGTCCAGAGAAACAGCTGATGAGTTTTGTTAAAGCAGTAAATATTACAAATATTGTGAGTGATCTACGATTTTATCAATTATATTTGAAAGGTTCTAATAATAAAAAAATACTTTTTAGCATCAGTCAGAGATGGTAAAGCCAGGAAACGTTGAACTGCTGATGGATTTGTTGAGAATAATCCAGCCCAGCAGAATGTGTATCCTATCGTGACTGACCAAAAGGTATTTCGAACAGTAGGATCCGGATTTAAACTAAAAATTTTGATAAATAGTTGTTTCATCTAATGATTCACTTGCATATCTAAGGTATGTAATTTGACAAATACGGGAGCAATTTTATTATGATTTAATTTGCCTTAATTTTGTTTCAAACTACAATGCGTTTCAATAAAATTAATCTGGTCTGACGGAGTTGGCGCAAAACTGTTAAATTATGCGTAAATATAGAACAACAAATGATTTCATTTTGAAGACAATCGGTCAGTTCTGAACAAAGTTATCACTTAAGAGTGTGTTTTCTCACAATTATTTAGTGCATCAGTTTGTAGTGCTTTTCTGTCAATTTATATTTTAATTCAAAGTATCAATTTAAAATTACCTGGAAGAATGCCTAGAATGTAAAGACGTGTGGTTTTTCTACACATTACGCCCTTTGAAAGAAGACGAACTGTGAGAATGTACGAAGATGGTTTGATATTCGCTGAATTTGGCAGAAGTTGAAAAAATTTGGTGAGATCGGCATGAAGAAGATTTAGAAGCACCTAGTAGAAGCAGTAGGCGTTCCACAGAATCTCAAACACGAGAAAATCGGTTCTTAAAAAGAAATGAAGAACTAGTCCATAGAGAACTCTCACGATCGATTGCAATACATTGGATGAGAACTATCGGTCATAGAGTCTCTATGAGCACAATTTATCAATACATACGCTCATTTGGATTGCGTTCTTGTCGCACTTATTTTTGAATTCCTCTAATAATAGAGCACCACTAGGATGCAATGTAGTCGCGATAGAGAAGACTGGGACCAAGAATGGAAAAAAATCCTCTGATACTCTTTACCTTAGAATAATTTTTAAGAGATCACAAATTTTGTATTAAATCATTTTATACTATTGTTTATAACAATTAATACAGTGTTAAACAAATTAATTGTATAATCATAAGTTTCATTGAAACTGTTATTTCAAAGATTTGTTTTAAAAGCACATAAAACAAAATTAATGCATTTGAGTCGAGCATTAAAAGATAAATGGCTGCAATACAATGAAAAACACGATAAAGTGATTTTGCAGCATGACAATGCGGGATCCCATGTTGCGAAAGTGGTCAAGAGATGCCTAGAAACCTTAAAATGAGAAGTCCTACCCTACCAGCCGTGTTCCTCCGATGTTGCTTCTTTTGATTATTGGCACTTTCTGTTTTATGAAGAAATAAGAACTCCGATCGATTCGTGGATGGTTTTAAAAGATGACCGGTTTTTTAAACGCGGTATTCGTATGCTGCCGGAAAGATGGAAAAAAGTAGTGGTCAGCCACAATGGTTTGATAACGATTAACCACACCTACCAGATTCGAAAGCAAACATTCATGGAAAAATATTTTATTGTGTGAATGGTAGAATTGTCAAACTATAATTCACCACGAGTTGTTGAAATCAAATTTAACTCTTACTGTGGATAGACACGTTCAGCAGCTGCAAAAATAAAAAGGAAACTTCATGAAAAGCGTTCTGCACTCGTCAGTCGCAAAAACGTCATTCTTTTACACGATAATGCGCGACCGCATACACCAAGAGTGACCAAAAAAACAAATTCTAGAGCTCATATGGTCTGTTTTATCACACTCACGTTACTTCCCGGGCCTTACTCTGACAGATTGCCACCTTTTCAGTTTCTTACAAAACTTTTTGAATGAAAACACCTTCAATTCTGAAAAGCAAGTCACTCTGGATGTGAAATTTTTTTTCAGCCCAAATTAACCACGTTTTACAAGGAAGGAATTCGTTAGCTGCCAAGGCCATAGATAATGATGGTTAATACATAATAGATTAATATCACTTTGTTGTTTAAAGAAATCAAAATAAACGTCTGATGAAAAAATAAAAGTTGTTTATGACTCGATCTGATAATTGAAATGTAAAGCTATGAGAACTCACTTAAAAAATTCCAGACGTTCTCCTAAAGTTGATTTTTCCCATATTGGTCCTAGCCCTCCCACCGAAATTGTGCCCATTACCAGAACAAAAATCAAAGTGGTTAAAGTCACACAAAATTGTAAAGTGTCCGTCCATACAACGGCTTTTAAGCCCCCAATTGTCGTATAAAAAATGCAAATCACTGACATTATGGGTGCAATTATGTGGAGATCAAATCCTGACACTAAAAATAGTTTATTTTAAAAGTAGGTATTGCCTCTTAAGCATATTAGGCTTGTTGATTATCGAACAAAAAGAAAAACAAAGAGCTTAATGTTTAGAATGTAAAACATCGTTATTTGGTTTTTATTTAAAATTAATTTATGTGCGTAATTAAAGAGTCATAAAACTGGTGAAAAATAAATAATTCCAAGTTTTTAATTAATTGAACTATTTTGAATTAATAACATTATTTATTAATGTTCGATATTTCTATTTCTATTTTAATTTTGAAACATCAACTTTGAAATTTGTTTAAAACAAAAATCGTTACTTTAAGATACAGTGGACATACTAAGCTTTTAAAAACTTAATTGTTTTAATTAGAAATTTTATTTTGGTTAAGAAAATGTCTTTTATTGAAACGCAGTTTAAACGCTATGTACTTTTATCCAAAAAATTATCTGTTTGATTTCTTTTTGTTCAGCAATATGTAAGTTAAATAAATATAAAACTGTAACTACGAGGTCTGTTCAGAAAATACACGAATATTTTGAATTACGCGCCAACGGAGATATTTAGTGATATGCTGTTAGCAGCACTCCTTTGCGCATAACTACCTTTGTAACCACATGTTTTTGGATTATTGATATCTCGTTTAGTTTTCGTGATATTGTTATTGAAGTGTTAGTGACGGTTTTCGAAATGTGCAATTTTCTGGCGCAACGACACGCCGTAAAATTTTGCGCAAACTGGAGAAAACTTTGACAGAAATGTTTCAATTTTTAAAAAAATCCGCAAAAAAGACCAGGGTTGTAACGGGACAACTTATGGTTCTTTCACAACCCCAATGCGGCCGCACGCTCAGCTTTGTCAATTTGCCAGTTTTGTGCCAAAAATCAGATGACTGTCCTCCCTTAGCCTCCTTACTCGTCAGGCCCGGCTTCCAGCGATTTTTTCTTATGTGCGAAATTAAAATCAGTGCTGAAAGGACGCCGTTTTCAGAGTATTGAAAACATCTAAGCAAATTCATCACAGATCTTAAAAGTCATTTGAAATGAAACTAGCCAGGCCTGCTTTGCAAAATGGAAACACCGCTGGAAAAAGTGTGTTAATAAGGGAAGAAGAATACTTTGACAAGAACCAATAATCTGTAAAACTGATACTCAAGTAAAAAAATTAAGTTCGGTTATTTTCTGAGCAGACCTCGTATTCTGAGTAGATAAATATAAAAAGCATCGTGCTTAACGGACTTAACTTGTTACCTTGATTAAAGGCTAAAGATGGAGCATATACCACGACAGGCAGGAATAAAATAGCTGCAACTACATAAAGCAAAGAAGCAAATGTTTTTATACTCTTATCAAAACGTAGTTCTAAATAATCATTGGCTGTGGTTAATTGTAAATTATAAAAAACCGGTAGGAACACAAAATTGGTAATAAAACCGACTATAATTAGCGATAAAGCCATCAAAGATATTTGCATCCCATGCATGTAAATCTCAGCTGGTATTCCGAGCAAAGTAACACCTGATAGTGTACTGAAAATATTACATAATTTATTTACTAATAGGTGAAAAATAAGTAAATTGATTTACCTCGCAACTAAGACATTGAGACCGGAAAAAAGTGCATGCGTTTTCCGCCGAGAAGATAATCGTTCGTTGTTGTCTGTCGGCCGCAGCATCCGAAATAAATACCGACGGCACTACTAAGTCCAAACATTGAAATAAATAAAGCGTAATCGATCCATGAAAAGTGTACAAACTCCATTTTGGTACGAAACGATATGATGACTGCTGAAAAAATGTAAGGGAATTATATTTACGCCTGATAGGTTCGGTCGTAAAAGTAAACCCCAGATTTACATTTGAAGATAAAACATGTACACAGATTCATGGAAAAACTAATTACAGGCTCAAAGTGTTTATTCTTTATTTAACTTGAATTATTAAAATTAACGTTACTTGCTTTAGTAAGTTTGATTGAATTATTTAAATTTGAGAATTTTGATGCCTGGTTGTTACTAGTTAAGATAGATGCTCTAAAAAATTAAATTTTCAAAAGGCTGAAAGTTCAAATGTCTTGAGTTTTACAAATTCATTTGCTTTTAAAGATATTCAAACGAACAATTAAGTAATAAATGATTAATCTGTGCGTATGACTACTTAAGAATAGTTATAAAAGTTTATTTTTAAGTAAATTAAATCTGTTTATTGTTTTAAATAAGCAAACTACCGGGTTGGACAAAAGTAATTTAAGTTTTTTAGTTTGAAATAAAACTCAATTTTTATACAAAGATTAGATTTTAATCCACTAAATGTACTATTTTGTTCAATAACTTTTAGTCATTTTCCTGGTAGGCTCTTCATTTCGCGTTCGTAGAAATTCTGGGCTTTATCAGCAAAAAACTAAACTAAATGCAATTTCAAGTCATCATAATTAGTCAAATTTTTACCATTTAAAGAGTTTTGTAAAGATAGAAATTAATGGTAATCTGATAGTGCAATGACGGGACTAAGTGTTGGATGTGACATCTGCAGTTGCCAATCAATTTCTAATAATTTTGGACGAGTTTCTAAAAATGTGTGCAGTCAAGTGTTGTCATGGTAGAACGATTAGCTAATTCTGGGAGTTTATCTTTGATTGCTTTCTCCAATTTCATCAGTTGTTGACAGTAAATATCTGAATTGATCATTTGATTTCTTGGAAACAGCTCAAACTACACAACACTTTTATGATCTTATCTAACAGAAAGCATGATCGTTTTTTGATGCATTTCAGATTTTGGTGTGGCGTGTGCTGGTTTATCACGTTTGAACCAAGATCGTTTTTGATTAATATTATTGTAGATACCCATATTTCATCACCAGTAATGATTCGTTTTAAAAAAGATTCGATTTCGTTGTGTTTGAAATACATATCACCAGTGATGTATCAAGGGTGAGGCAAATAAGGAAAGTGACTTGGGTGTCATTCAAAGGGGGCGCAAATAATCAAATTATTAAATATAAAAATCAAAATAATGCCAACAATGTAATTTACATTCAAACGAAGAAACAGGTTTCGAAAATGTTATAAATGTATTTGTTGAGTAGAAGACAAGAAAGAAGCACATTTAAATTTAAAATTTTTATAGATTAATTTCGTTTTAAAACAAAAAGAAAAATGTTTTGTAAGATTTGTGCCTGTATTTTAAGTGGGAAAACTTTGAAATCAAAATTAAAATACTTAGAAATGAAATTGAGGGCTGAAACTTTTAGGGATTTTTTTGATATACCCCGTGTTTTATTCAAATTGCCACAAGCTTATAACTCTTAAACTAATAAAAATTTGGAAAAAAGTACAAGTGTAAAAGTTTTTTTAATTTATAAAATCCATGTACTAGCATAAATATTAATTTCGTACTACTTCCGGTCTAATTGGAAATCGTATTTACTTTCTTATTTTATAAAAAGGGTATTAATTTTTATTAAATAATTCAATAGAGCTTGTCGACGGTTTTCCAAAAATATATAACAAGTTACCATTTGATTAATAAATAATTTTAAGAAAATTTATTTATTTTTTATTACCAGTGTGTTTCAGTAAAGTGGTGCTAAATCTTAAAATGTTTAAATTAACGTCCTTTGTAACCAATGCACAATTCACATCTGCGAAATACAAATTTGGTAGCATTTTTAATAAACTCTGAAGAAATTGAAATAAAGGCGTCAATACTATGTTGACGTAGCTCTACTACATTTTCTGAAAAAAATATTTACAATAAGGCCATAAAAAACAATAAATTATTGAAAACCTCTTGTCTGGATCTATACAATTAAAAAAAAAACATATAGATACCCTTCTATTTAAAATTAAAAAATTGACACGGTTTTGGGTTAAACCGAAATAAGTACAAAAGTTGTATTTATGCCGCTGTATAGATCAAATAAATTAAAGAAATTTTTATACTTGTAGGTACTTTTTTTAAATTTGTTATTATAAGTTTAAGAAATAAGAGATTGGGACACTTTTTTGAAACACCCTAATAATCCAAAATAATTTTTTTTTTAAATTATTTATTAATCAAATCGTAACTTGTTATACATTTTTGAAAAGCTCCCGATGAGCTTTATCCAATTATCTAAACAAATGAATATCCTCATACGTGTTTAAAATAAGAAAGTTAACACGATTTTTGGTTAAACCAAATGTAGTACAAAATTTATATTTATGCCAGTATATAATTTAAAGAAACATTTATACTAATACTTTTTTAAATAAAATAATACAGTAAAACCTCTCTTAACGGACACCTTTCTTCAAGGAACAATTTTCAAGGGTCCCAGTTGAGAAACGTATAGGAGAACAATGTATTAAGGCCCCCTGTTCAGCGAACGCATCTCTACAACGGACTACTTGGTACTGCGACTGTCCGCTGGAGAGAGGTTTTACTGTATTGCACATTTCTAAATGGAATAAAAGTATTATTACAAAAAATTACATTTTTTTTAAACCCTTGCCGCCCCTCTTTGCATTAGTCCACAACTCGCCCAGTTTGAAAATCACTGTATCAGCATCTCCCACAAAAATGTTGTGGAAAAATGTGCGATAAAAATTTGTAATGCATTTTGCCTAAAAAATTCAAATTGAAACACACCAATCTTTGAATTTATGGAAAAACATAAAGTTACATAATTCGTGCGATTAGTTCGATAAGATAGGCCGCGTCTCTGATTAATTGCTTGTTAATATTTCATAGAAAATTGTAGATAAACAGAGATGATGTTTGCATTTGCATAGATTTGTACGACGGCAGCAAACGCCTGCGTAACTTCCAGTCAGCTGTTATTTGTAGATTTCCGGAGTGTTCCCGGAGTACAGACTCCGGAGTCTACATTTTAACTGTTTACATCAGTCTTGCACGGTTTTCCTTTGCGCCGCGACGCTCTTTCCGCTACTCTCTCTTCGCAAAATCCACGTACAACGTGACCGAATTTTTTTCAGCCACGTTTCACCGAAAGAGGCAACCCCAAAATGACGCCTCTAATTAATTTCTAAAAGAGAGAGACGACGCCGCTAATGGCCACGATGTAAATTAATTTTAAGGGTGCTCGTTGTCGAAAAGGATATTTTTTTTTTACTAATTGCGATGTTACTTTGTGGAAGAAGCGGAATTTTAGTGGTCGCGTTGCTATTGGCAACGGGTTTGAGCGTCTCCGGTAGACTGATTCAACAAGGTAAGGGTTTTATTTGCATCTCTTGAAGTTGTTCTACGCGAAAAGTTAATTTCTCAAAAATACGTAGTAAATATTTATAACGACTTCCTTCCGAGAAGGAGGCCGAAAAAAAAACAGAAAAATTACTAAATTTAGTAGACGTATAAATTACTTTCGGTCGCTCTTGTAAAAGTTTATAAATCCCCAAAGAAATTACTGGAACGTGATTTGCAAGGGAATATTCCTTTAGCCCAAAAATGAATATTTGTGTGCCACCTAAAAGATTTGCGACGAAAATGTAAATTGCGTGTTTATATTATTCGAAATTTAAAGGGTTGCTCCAGCGCCTAATTTTTATTTATGTCGGGCGTCTCGTCCTCGCTTATTTTTTCGCGGCGGATCGTTTCGCAATGTTTTTCGCGAAGACGAAATAACGAGTGCGATGTTCGCGAGCCGAACTTCGCCGCAGAAAAATAAATACTAAACATTTTTTAAGTTTTCGTGTAAACACGACGAGGAGCGAGCGAAAGTTTTTCGTTTTTCGCTGGAAGCACGTTTTTTTAAGAGTGAACTTGAAAGGCTTTCAAATATTTAAAGTTTGTTTTTTTTTGGTGCTGAAATTTATAAAGGATTTTCTATGACATAATACGAAGAAGTGAGCAGTTTTAGAGAAACAAAGAGCGTGGTTCTTTTACCTGTAAAATTTCGACGAAAATTAGTCGACGAAGAACCGCGCGGCTTTAGAACGTACAAAGGGTATAGCCGGATAAGCACTTAAAATCTGCCCCCAGCGATATTTAAAAATCTATATGGCTGATCGATTCTTTATTCAAAAAAAGTATTTTTTTAAAAATTTCAGCTTTTAAACCCTAAGGTTGGCGCCATAATTGAATAAAATGTGTTTTTCAGTATTTATTTTATTATAACTATTCTACTAAATATTTTTGAACCAAAATTTTTTTAGTAAAAACTATCAATAAGGGACGTTAAAAAATATTTTTTTTGTAAATTTTTAACTATTTGTTTTTGTTTAAAAAACATAAAACAGTTTTTATTGTTATATTTAAATATGTTCCTTTCAGATGTCACTCACAAATTTTTTTCAGAAAAGCCCTCTATTACCCTTCTTTACATGGTAAAATTTTCAACGTGATCCATTTGGTGCAACACAGACAAAAAAATAAAATCGATCATATTTCGCTGAGTTGTTGAATGAAGACGGTATTACATATCAAATTCCAGTGTGTAAAAATACACCAAATATTATAAAATTATAAGTAAAATTTCGGCACATTAACTCAAAAACATACTGTTTAATTTATTATTAACCAGATACGTATAAAATCACAGGCATTAGTCAATATTTGGCTAAAATAATAAGACCTGCCGGAATTCTAAGTCGTTTGTTTACAGATGAAAAAAGTAAATGCTGTAGTGCATAAACATAATGAAGTGAATTAACTGACATTATTTACAACAATCTTTACAAAAAATTTCTCATATTTTAATTACAATGAGTTTCAGTTATAACCATTTTGTTGTTATAGCGGCGTAACATAAATGTTTAATGATCTAGTCGCTTATAACGACTTCAGGATACAGCGACGAAATTGTAGTGGTCCCTTCATTGTTATTATAACCGAAATCCACTCAAGTTAATTTTATTTCATTACTTGTATTAAATTCAAATTCATATTTTATGTGAAATTACTTTATTTAATACAAATAATATACAGTCGAACCTCGATAAGTCGAAGTCGAAGGGACACCAAAATTAATTCGAATTATCAATAATTCGAGTTAATAAAAAAGCTTAAAAATTAAATATATATTTGTGTATGTATATATGTTTTATGTGAAATGGTATTTTATATAACGTAATTAGAACTGTAAGTGGTTTAAAGCATACTTTAAAAATCCCGCTTTAAATAAGTAACTGTGATTAGCTCATTTTTGATACACCATTATGGCCGTTAGATAATTGACCAATCAGAAAGGTTAATCACTTCGTAACCATAGTTATATTAGAATAGTTTCAATTCTACCTTTTTGAAATAGGCATGTTATCAAGAAATACTTATAGGAGTTTTGTATCTTTTCGCTCCCTCCAACTCATTGCAATAATACAAGTAACAACTTTCACAAATGTCATATTTTTAAATTGAATTCAATAAATACGAGGATGTGCGCATTCGAGCGAAAAGTGGCACATTTCCGAGCGAGGGATGGAAATGAAATGTAAATCAAAATTATAATTTTTTGTATAGGAATCCGTGTAAATCGCAATCAAAGCAAATATACATAAAGTGGTCAATTAATTGTAGATATTAATTAATTTTTTTACGTCAAATAGATAATTGTAAAGTTTTTTAGTGGATTTTGTCGTCAAAAATATTATGGCGCCACCCCTAGGGTTTAAGTTGAAATTTTTAGAAAAATACTTTTTTTGAATAAAGAATCGATCTGCCATATAGATTTTTAAATATCGCTGGGGGCAGATTTTAAGTGCTTATGCGGCTATACCCTTTTGATTTAACCCTCCGCATACTAGGTGAATAAATGTCACACGTCATACTATGTGGGGTTTGCCATACAACGAAAATAAAATGAAATAAAATTCACAAAATTGTACTTTATGACAGTTAAATGATAAGAAATATTTTTATAACCAATAATGAATTTATTTATGCATTAAAATTGACTTTTATTAATAAAAATACAAAAACTTAACTTTTTCTTCAACTTATAAACTATTGAGTCTTTTCTTGAGAAGGGGAGTGTTCCCAGGTATGAGACAGGTTCCATCTATGAGACAGACAATTATTTTCATTATGCAATGTCAATATGGCCGATCTGATTACTGTCAAATATTTTTTTGGTCATCAGTCAGTTTATGTGCTAACACTGAAATGAATCGACGCATTGCTTATATCATCTGCAAACATCGTATGTGAAATTGCATTGTGAAAACGTTTTTGATTTTTTTTAAGTGTTGTTTTTTTAATGTAAATCAATTGAAAAAGGAAAGTGTAATGTATAGCATTGAGTGTTTTTCTTATATTTTACGATCCAATATTAAATTAGGCCAATATGTGGTTGGAAAACAATTTTTTTTTTAATTCTCAAAATGTCGTTATTGTCCGGGTATGAGACACAGCATATTACCACCACCCAAGGGTGCCAAAGCAAAAACATCATTAGTATAAAGTTGTTGCCGAACAATTTGAATGCTGTTAACAACATCAAATGCAATATTTGCAAGCGGCCAGTTCTTTTAAAGTGCGCAAACATGTGTGCAAGCATCTACACATGCAAACATTGCGACGATTATAAAGAGGAAATTGATAAATAAAAATTATGGAAAACATAAAAATTAAAATTTTGAAATAGATATGAGGTTTTTACTTATATTTTACAATTTTTAATGTATTTTTGTAAGTGTCTCATACCTAGATAGAAATGTTTTTTTTGTCAAAAAAACTGATACTTAGAAAATTGGTCATAAAATTTTTCATGTTAATGGAATCCCAAAACTTTCTGCGGATAAAAGTTGTGTATTTTCATTACCTTTCCAACAGTAATTAGAACACCCGACTTTATTTCACCAGTAAAAAAATTTGGCTCATAAACAATACCCGTCTCATACCCGGGTACACTCCTTACTAAATTCCAAATCAAGTGTCAATTACGATACCGAATATTAAGAAAACCTAACAAAAATTTCATTCTTGCCTCTTTATTCAAATACAAATTAATTTCACGGCAATTCCTTAATGATTCGCAATAATTTAGACCAATCAATTAAGCGAAAAATTAATTGAATAATTTTAATCGTTCCCTTTCACTTGCATTGACAAGATTATCGTATCTTCTCGCTCTCTTTCACACATTGCTATGGTAAATACATTTTTTGAATATAAAATCGATATTTACTAAATTAAATTAAAATTTTTGATTTGAAAGAGCGCACGGTAAATTATACTAATATAATAAACACGAGGATGTGCGCATTCGAGCGAAAAGTGGCACATTTCCGAGCGAGGGAGGCAAATGAAGCGCGACGCGGAGCGGCGCGCTTCATTTTCCCGAGATCGGAATGTGCCACTTTGAGCTCGAATGTGCACACTCGGTTTTAAGCTCGTTTACTAAATGTCCCGTTTTAACAAAAAAAAAATTGTTCACGTTACTTATACTCCACCTAGTACACGGAAGGTTAATAAAATAGATAGAGGTTTCTTTACAAGCAAAAGCACTAGGTGTTTAATAGTTTTAATTAAAATTAAAATTTATAAACGTATGAGAGTGTTTTAGACAAGACCATAATTGAGAAATAAATTGGATAACCGGTTCGCTATTTGTTCGAATAACTAACTCTAATACACCTCCCTTTATTTCCGGTGCAGAAGACGAGATATGAAACAACTTTGTAATAAATTCCATTTCTGAACTTTGTGTCTTCGAGAATGTTCCTCTTATTTATTAACACATCCAAATCTTTAACGGTTTTCCAAAGATTTCGAAGTTTTTCCTTCGAAAAAAGAGTTTTCTCTTAATTTCCGAAAGAGGCAAACTTTTATTTAGGAAAACATTGTAAAACTTGATACTCCCATTTTTATATAAAGTCAAATCTTTAATTTTAAATAAAATTTAGTTTTTTTGCTGTCGTATGCTGTTTTAAAAAATATTTCAATTTTACTGAAAGTCGATTCTAGCTCCTATAGTAGAAAAATCTATATGTAAAGAAAAGTTTGAGCACTTTTTTGCTATACAGGGTGTCCCCGATTGAGTACATTAACATGGGTATCTTTCTTATTACCGAAAATAGAGATTTGGTTAAATAGGGAATATTTGGCAGTCTTACATGCTAATGTAAATTCCGTTAAGAAAGTTAAAAAATTCTAATTAGTTTCGATATTATCGTAAAAACTGAAAATTGCTTTCCTTGATAACTAATAACTTCATAAGTATAAAAGTAAAAATATATTTAACATGGTTAATAATATTTTACGACATTTTCCGATCCCCAGTCGCATTCTCCATTTTTTTCTGTTTTTTCCACACTACTTCATGTATTTATCTCTCAATTCTCTATCTATTTCTTCTCTCCAGTTTTTTCTCAGTCTCCCCCGCTTTCGCTGCCCTGGTTGTTTCCATTTCAGAATTTGTTTTGAAATCTGTTCTTCTTGCATTCTTTGTATGTGGCTGTACCATTTCAACTGCTTCGTCTTAATATCGTCTACTACCGTGTCTGTGACTTCTATTATTTCTCAATTCGATTGTTGAAAAATTTTTCTAGTCGTGATTTTCTTGCCGCCCTTCTCCAGTAATCCATTTCAGTTGCGAGCGGGGTTTTCTCAGGTAGTATCTTTAGCTGCCAAACCTCGCTTTCATATTTGATTATGCTTTTTACTATAGTGTTATACATATATGTATTTTTTTTTTTTTTTTGATATATTTGGGTTTTATAATATACCGTTCAGTAAAGATATGGTTTGTCTACCTTGGGCATTTCTAACTTTAATTTCTTTATCTAGCGTCCCGTCTTTCGTCATCTTCACTCCTAGGTATTTATACTTCTGGCAGTTCTTTATTAAATAAAATAATAATAATAATAAGTTTAATATAAAATTAGAACTTTTACTCCACTCTACACGGAAAGAAGGGAATGGTAAATCTCACTATGTAATATGAAAATTATTACCCTATAGCATTAGAGTGTCCGTTATTGCCCAAGTTGATTTTTTTTGCTGCTGCCCCATAAATTTTTAGTTTGTCTTAAAAAAAAATTCAACCCAAAAAAACTTTTAGTTTTCAAATTAAACCGTGCCGAAATCATGTTACATTTCCTATTTAAATAACATGGGAATTTCGAACTTTTTGCATTTAACTGTTTTTCTCTGAAACAAATAATAATACGGCAATGACTATACAGGGTGTCCCAAATTGAGTAGGCTAACATGGGTATCTTTCTTATTAGTGAAGATAGAAGTTTGGTTAAATGGGCAATGTTTTGAAATTTTAGGTGCCCATTCAGATTCTGTTAAGAAAATTTTAAAATTCCGAATAGTTCCGAAGTTATGGTCAAAAAACTGAAAATTGTCATTTTCTTTAATGTCAAATAACTTTGTAATTATAAAAATTAAAAAAAAAAGTTTAAGACAAAAGTTCCTAGGTTTCACAAAGTACAGATGGAAATTAAGTCAAAATTAAATTCAAAATGGCGGTTTCCAAGATATTGATACCAACTTTTTTATTTTAAATAGGCGCCATATTGGATTTTTACATAGTTAAATGGCATTTTTTTTTCTTTTCAACCATGTATAACAACCCAAATTTAAATAAAAATTACTAACAATATTAAATTTTTCTGTTTAAAATCAAGTAGTCATGAATTATCAAAGAACAATAAAACAGCATAATACAAGCCAAGATCATTATATTTATTTTTAATTAATATTGTAAGTTTTTTAAATAATAATAATTATTACCTTATAAATAATTCAAAATGGCAAAGTTTTTAACTACGCAGTATGATATGTTGTGTACCTACATTAAATGTTACAAAAGCTCTTGCGTTGCTGCACAAACATACTTTAACAGTTTTTCAAAAAAAAAGCAACGGAACCTTAAAATTTTTAAAAGATTGGATGTGAATATGTAGAAGTATGGATGTTTACAATAACCAAATTGAAGGAATGTGGAAGACGATCTTTATCATTTCCATCATGTCCATAAATTACGTGAGATGTTTGGGGGACAATAAAATCACACAAAATCTCACCATGGGGAGGGGGTCTCGGCAAATATCACGCATTTTTTTCTGATTGAAACAAAAAAAAATTATACTATTTTGGTCCATTTAATCCAGATTGTACATGCTTAAGATTTAATCTTAAGCGTAATCGTAATACGATTAAGATCATTCTCAGCAATATTGATTACTAGTCTTAACTAGTCGTAAATAAAAGCACGAAGCAATTTTTTTTATTTTACAATAACAATCCAACGCGTTTACGTAAGAAACCCACATTTTGAAAAATCTCACGTGAGATTTGGGGGTGAATAAAATCTCACGAAATCTTACCATGGGGGGAGGCACAAAATTTAAAAAAACACCTCACGTAATTTATGGACGCCCCCCTATGGACTAAACTTTAATCTTAAATAACTTTTGAAAGAGTGAAATTATCAAAAAATCATGACACCTTTTTTGTAGAGTATTCAATTCTCTATAAATATATATATTGGCCATTGCCGTATTGTTATTTGTTTCGGAGAAAAAAAAATGCAAAACGTCCGAAATTCCCATGTTATTTAAATGGGAAATGTAACATGATTTCGACACGGTTTAATTTGAAAACTAAAAATTTTTTTTGGATAAATATTTTTTTTAGAGCAAAATGTAAAAATATAGGGCGGCAGTAAAAAAAATCAACTTGGGAAATAATGGACACCTTAAAGTTACATGGTAATAATTTCTATGTTAAATAGTGAGAATTACCATTCTCTTCTCCCCCTGTAAAATAAACAAACCTTTATTTAACATAATTTTTGTTTAACATTAAAAATCATTTTACTTCTAATATTGCATTAGATTTTAATCACAACCTTTTTATTTAAGCGAAGTAGAATTCTAAAAAATATTTTTCGATTCACATACATTAATCTTTATATTTTTATATAAAATACATAGCTTTATACCGAAAATCCGATTCTGTATACCAAAAAATATTTATTTTATATAGCAATTGAATTATAAAAAAATATACAAAGACTTTAAAAATTTTGATACGCGTTTTTTGTACTGAGGATTTCTACCATCCGATTTGATCTCAGATAAGATTGCGTTATATTCGTTTTAAAAACTTTCAAATAAAAAGCAAGCGAGTTGCCCAAAAAATCATTCTTTATAAAAATATTTGGTTGGTAGCAACCAATAAAAACACTAATTTAATAGTTCTTTTTAATCTCGACGATAAGAATAGGGGAAATCTATTTATAATTTTAGATCGTTTTAACATTCAAAAAAAGTTTGCACTTTGTGCAAGATTTTGTTTGTTTCCAGAAAAATTCTGAAAATACAAAGGAAGGATCCCTTTTTCGTTTTAGCTTTTGTATCTTTAAAGGATTTCTTGAATTTTTTTAAAAAGTGCTTTTTCTAAAAAAAAATTTTAAGGTTAAAAAGTGCTTTTTAGGGCCCGAAAACGAGGAATTTAACTTTTAGTTTTCAAATTAAACCGTGCCGAAATCATGTTACATTTCCTATTTAAATAACATGGAATTTCGAACTTTTGCATTTAACTGTTTTCTCTGAAACAAATAATAATACGGCAATGACTATACAGGGTGTCCCAAATTGAGTAGGCTAACATGGGTATCTTTCTTATTAGTGAAGATAGAAGTTTGGTTAAATGGGCAATGTTTTGAAATTTTAGGTGCCCATTCAGATTCTGTTAAGAAAATTTTAAAATTCCGAATAGTTCCGAAGTTATGGTCAAAAAACTGAAAATTGTCATTTTCTTTAATGTCAAATAACTTTGTAATTATAAAAATTAAAAAAAAAAGTTTAATACAAAAGTTACTAGGTTTCACAAAGTACAGATGGAAATTAAGTCAAAATTAAATTCAAAATGGCGGTTTCCAAGATATTGATACAAACTTTTTTATTTTAAATAGGCGCCATATTGGATTTTTACATAGTTAAATAGCATATTTTTTTCTCTTTTCAACGATGTATAACAACCCAAATTTAAATAGAAAATTACTAACAATATTAAATTTTTCTGTTTAAAATCAAGTAGTCATGAATTATCAAAGAACAATAAAACAGCATAATACAAGCCAAGGTCATTATATTTATTTTTTGACTAATATTGTAAGTTTTTTAAATAATAATAATTATTACCTTATAAATAATTCAAAATGGCAAAGTTTTTAACTACGCAGTATGATATGTTGTGTACCTACATTAAATGTTACAAAAGCTCTTGCGTTGCTGCACAAACATACTTTAACAGTTTTCCAAAAAAAAAGCAACGGAACCTTAAAATTTTTAAAAGATTGGATGTGAATATGTAGAAGTATGGATGTTTACAATAACCAAATTGAAGGAATGTGGAAGACGATCTTCATCATTTCCATCATGTCCATAAATTACGTGAGATGTTTGGGGGACAATAAAATCACACAAAATCTCACCATGGGGGGAGGGGGGTCTCGGCAAATATCACGCATTTTTTTTTCTGATTGAAACAAAAAAAAATTATACTATTTTGGTCCATTTAATCCAGATTGTACATGCTTAAGATTTAATCTTAAGCGTAATCGTAATACGATTAAGATCATTCTCAGCAATATTGATTACTAGTCTTAACTAGTCGTAAATAAAAGCACGAAGCAATTTTTTTTTTCTTTTTACAATAACAATCCAACGCGTTTACGTAAGAAACCCACATTTTGAAAAATCTCACGTGAGATTTGGGGGTGAATAAAATCTCACGAAATCTTACCATGGGGAGGCACAAAATTTAAAAAAACACCTCACGTAATTTATGGACGCCCCCTATGGACTAAACTTTAATCTTAAATAACTTTTGAAAGAGTGAAATTATCAAAAAATCATGACACCTTTTTTGTAGAGTATTCAATTCTCTATAAATATATATATTGGCCATTGCCGTATTGTTATTTGTTTCGGAGAAAAAAAAATGCAAAACGTCCGAAATTCCCATGTTATTTAAATGGGAAATGTAACATGATTTCGACACGGTTTAATTTGAAAACTAAAAATTTTTTTTGGATAAATATTTTTTTTAGAGCAAAATGTAAAAATATATAGGGCGGCAGTAAAAAAAATCAACTTGGGAAATAATGGACACCTTAAAGTTACATGGTAATAATTTCTATGTTACATAGTGAGAATTACCATTCTCTTCTCTCCCTGTAAAAATAAACAAACCTTTATTTAACATAATTTTTGTCTAACATTAAAAATCATTTTACTTCTAATATGGCATTAGATTTTAATCACTACCTTTTCATTTAAGCGAAGTAGAATTCTAAAAAAATATTTTTCGATTCACATACATTAATCTTTATATTTTTATATAAAATACATAGCTTTATACCGAAAATCCGATTCTGTATACCAAAAAAATATTTATTTTATATAGCAATTGAATTATAAAAAAAAATATACAAAGACTTTAAAAAAACTTTTGATACGCGTTTTTTTGTACTGGAGGATTTCTACCATCCGATTTGATCTCAGATAAGATTGCGTTATATTCGTTTTAAAAACTTTCAAATAAAAAGCAAGCGAGTTCGACAAAAAAAATCGATGTATTTTTGTAAAAATATTGTGCGGTCGCGGTAGCAACCCAAGTAACGCGCAACGACGTCAATTTAGTTAGTTCCTTTTTTCAATCTCGACGATAAGAAATAACGAGGAACGCTATTTATGAATTTTAGATGCCGTATTAACATTCAAAAGAAAGTTTGCAGCTTTGTGTCGCAAGATTTTTGTTATTGTGTCGTCCGAGAGAAAATCCTCGAGAAAATCACAAAGGAAGGATCACCTTTGCGTTTTTTACGCTCTCGTCATGTTTAGGATTCTATTGAAATAGTAGTGTTTTTTTTAATAGAAATTTTAAGATTAAAAAGAGCTTTAAGGGCGAAAAACGACGGATTTAATTTTTTCGTTTAAATTAAATTCTTTCGTGCGTCAATATACATGTCGGCCCTTTGTGCCGCATTTAATTCGATAAACACAACCTTCGACCCACCTATTTAATTAATAATTTCAAAAGAAATTAATTTTCGATTGTCCAAAAACGGTCCTTTGTTAATTCGCTCAAATTTCATTTGGAAATAATCGCATACAATTCCACCACTCTTTTATTTCCCCTACAAATTAATTTCTTATTCAAAATAAAAAAATACCCTATTCCTTTGAATTAAACTGTAAACGTCACTTTGACAGGCAGGTGACGTTTAAGAGGAACGAGATAATTTTAGGAGAAAAGGATGATTTTATTAATCGTTACTACCAACCTCGACGTTTAAATATAACTATTAAGTGTAGTTAGGTTTTGACGTTTCGATTCTCGATAAAAAATAAATACCTTACCGTCTTTTTTTTGAATAAGGTGATTTTATTTAGTAATCAACAAAAATTTATTTAATTTACGGATTTAGTATTAAGACTTTAAAAAATTTGCGAATGATATTGAGGTTTGGACGTTTTTATTGCGGCGCAATTTGTCTGTTTTTTGGGGACGGTCGTTGGAAGAATAATTCTTTTCGTCGGAAACGATTCTCCTTTTGTTACTGACGTAGATTTTTTTGTAAGAATGTCCAGAAGCTATAATGTAATCATCTCGAGAGCATTTCAGCACAATTCTTAAACATAAAAAGTTATTATTTTAGGAAATGACATAAAAATCTGCACGTATTTAATGAAAAGAAAATATGTTTCTATTTCTAATCATTTGGAAGTAGGGAAGTTCTTTCAGCTCTTGGCTGATTAAAAGACATTTAAAGGCTGCGTTTTTTATCCTTTTTTTTTGTTTATTTAAATTTTACGACTTTCTGCCGAACAAAAACAAACGTTGATGAGGAGTTGAAAAAGTTTTTTATGATTATTTTTTTATAACAAAACTAAGAAAGGAAGTTACAGTAATATTTGTAACAGCTGTATTTTTTTATCTTTTTTTTGCATTTTTAACCTATTTCTAGCTAAAATTAATATCAGTGGCCCACCAAAAGGAAGGGTTGCCCTCTATACAAATTAACTACGTGATCAATTTCTTAAAGAAAAGAAGAATTGAAAATTATGAAATATAATAGAAGGTTCAAAAGGGTCCCGACTAGAAACTACTTTGGGAATGCCAAACAGCCCTTGTGTTAGTTTTAAATAATTTCAAAAATATTTTCTGACTTTTTTGCATATTGAAAACATTTGGACATTTAGACATCTGGGTGTTTGAAAAACATATAGCAATGGTAATTAATTTTTTATGAGCTTATAAAGGGAGCTACAACATAACCTCGTCTAAACAAAATTGTCCCGAAGGTCCCTACTAAACAGCCCTTGGGTTAGAATTTAATAATTTAAAAAAAAAATTGGGACTTTTCTACATATTGAAAACATTTGAACATTTGAAAAACATATAGCAATGGTTATTAATTTTTTACGAGCCTATAAAGGGAGTTACAACAAAGTCTCATCTAAATAAAATTGTCCCAAAGGTCCCTACTAAACAGCCTTTGTGTTAATAATTTTGAAAAAAAAAATTGAATTTTTCTGTATGTATATTGAAAAACATAGCAACGGTTATTATTTTTTTATGGGCTCATGAAGAGAGCTACAACAAAACCTCATCTAAACAAAAATTGTCACCAAGGTCCTTACTAATTAGCCATTGTGTTAGATTTAAATAATTTCAAAAAAAATTTAGAACTTTTCTGCATTAATTATTTTATAAAAAAAACATTAAAAAACGGTTTTTCGTCCGAATGCGAGACAGCAATCTATTATTATCTCAAATCAATTTTAATAAAAAGTACATCAAGTTTGCGAATAGTCCTTTAATAATTTATTTCGGATATTTAAAACGTATAACGGAAGTATAAAATTTATAACTGCTCCAGAAAGTAACAAATTTAAAAGCTGAAAGGGGCTGTTTGGAATTTAAAATTAATAGTTTTGCGTTTCGAGAGTAAATTATATTTAACAAGATGAAGTGGTTGACTAAGAACTACTACCATACACGTTTCAGGAAGAAGTGCGTATTGTTGTTGTTGATAATAGAAGGGGTGGTATAAATAGGGGTAGAAATAAATTACACCGTCTCTACACTTTACCTAGATTATAAAATATTGAATTCTAGAACGGGCGTGGGTGTTGTTAGTTCTCGTTTTCTAAATCAACCCTTAAATTAATTCGGTGTACTGCATCTCGAGAAGTTCCGCGAGAAACTTTTGCAGAACTTCTTTTAAAAACGAGAAATCTCTTTAGTTTCAGTTTTTTCAGCAAATATAATTTAATTGCAAAAAATCGATATTGTGCGCTGTTCAATAGTTGAAAATGTTGCGATTGAGATTTGTTGAGTAAGGTAAATCGTGAGAAATATTTCTTTTAAACCTTTTACAAATACCTTCATATAAAACTGATGCCAAGTTAATGTATGTAAAGTTAAAAAGCACAATGATCAGGCGTTTTCAAGAAATATTATTTTTTTACACTGACAGATACGTTTAGTTTTCTATAACGTTTAAATGAATTTATTACATATCAGAGCTACTCAAATTCTTGTTTAACAGTATCAATTCAAGAAAATATTTTTTTTCCTTCTTTTAAATTTAGCAAGTACTAGGTTTTTGCAATTTGTGTTGTTTAATTAAGGGTTTTCAATCTTTTAGCCCAGCACAGTAGATATAAATCTTGACAAATGTAATTCTTGTACTAATAGGACCTAGTTTGCGATTGTTTATTCATTAAAAGATATATCTCGTACTGAGACAATTTTGCGCTGAACGCTATACAGTAATAATATTTTTGTAATACCCTCTGTGAAAGTTTAATTTTCAAATGCCGTGCAGCGGTAGTAAAGTGGTCGATTTTCTCATGTCAGAATACAGTATAGTTTCGTCGTTCCTTTTTGCATGTGTGTGAAAAGTACGTACTTCCGCTCTTCTTCGTTCTACTTTTTTCCTTTCTGTATTGTACCATCATGTATTGTACATCACTATTTTTGATTTTAGAGTTGTATTTACTGCCAGTTTATTTATATAATTACATAGTTTCAATAAAAGTTTTTGTAAATTGTAAAAAAACCGCTAACGCAACAATAGTATTTAAATTTCTTCGTTATTTTTAATTGCAGGTATTTTTCTTAACGGCCGTCGTACCTAACACTTATTTATGGTTTAAAGTCCCCACTTTGAGAGCTTCGTGAAGACATGAAAACATGGTGCCACATTTTAACAATAAGACTTAGATTTAGAAATAAATAAGGAATGCAGCTGCGTGTAGCTTTTGCATCAATTTATAAACACCCTGTATAATTTCTTTTTTGTTCATTTGTGTAAATTCAATGTTTTTATAAGCCATAGCGATTTTTCTCACAATATATTTTCCTATACCAGTTGGTTTATTTTACGCGGGTCTCAACCAAATAAAAAAATGCACATAAATCGAGAGATGTGTATTTTATCGAAAAATTTGAATTATTTTATTATACTGAGTTACAACTTTGAACTTACCGTGTCTAACAAAGTTTACAAAACAAATTCCATTATCCGTTTAATGTAAAAATAATTAGTTAGGCAACTCTCCAGTTGATTTTAAACAGGCTAGAACTTCAATAATTTATACAATATAAAATTAAGTTCTTGCGTTATTTTTTCTGCAGCTGAAAATAGATCCCCAAATGAATTAGAAGTTGCCTTTGTTCGTAAGCAACACTGTATAAGAAAATTTATTCGTAAAAGCAAAACATATTCTTGTACAAAACGCTCTTGTTTTCATTTTTTGTTGCAAAAAATCGTCTTTTATCCCTGCAAGTCATTCTCGTTATTTATTTTCTTTTCCCGAAAACCCTAAACCATTTTTCTTCGCTCAAAACAAAACCATTGAACAAATAAACAACTTTTGGCGCTAATACCGAAAAACGCTTCGAATGATAACTAAAAATGTAAACAAATGCAAATAAAATACTAACGACGTTTTCCTAATAACGTAGTCAAGAAAACTTCGCCGGTTCGTTTAAATCTCTTTGGCGACAAGAAAAATGTGGCGGTCCTCTATAAAAAAAAAACATGGGAAAACTAACTTTTAAATGAATAACGAATTTCATAAAAACTTTCGGACGCCCAAATGTTGAACACGCGGCCGTCGCGGTAGTCTTGTCGGCGAAAACTTTTTCCACCGGCCAAGAGATAGGCGGAAGCCCTAAAAGATAACAGAAAAATAAACTTTTTAACTTTTCGCATTAAATAACGCTGACCGAGCGTTTCACCTTCTTGAGTACTATTTTCCGGCTTATTCCTTCCGCTTTTAATTTTTTCTTTTTTTCAAAGATTTAACCTTCCGCATACTAGGTGACTAAATGTCACAAGCCATACTAGGTGGGGTTTGCCATACCCCGAAAATAAAATAAAATAAAATCCACAAAATTGTACTTTATGGCAGTTCAATGATAAGAAATATATTTTAATAATTAATAATGAATAGGTTTAAGTAAAACACATTATACCTTTTCGCTCCCTTCCACTTATTGCTATGGTAAATACGTTTTTTAAATATAAAATCGATATTTGGGTGATTCCATTCTAACTGTAATTTTTTGTGTCTTATATTGTTTGTTCTCACTGGTCATACATTATAAATCAATTAATGAAATTTTTGTATCAATACGATTATCATGAACATATTTCATCACTTTTCTTGTATAATATAAGTTGGAGTCTAAAGAAAACTTGCAATATGTCACTTAAATGTCAGTACCGTGTCATGTCCTTTTCTAGAATTTACCTATAAATCGATTATTTTTTTTGTTGCAATAAATAATTCAAAGCAATTAACTGATAAATCTTAATGTATATGGGTGATTCTACAAAAGTTCGGCAACTTGATGTCATCATTCAATAGAGAAAGAATTTTATCATTTTTTGCAAATATTTCATTACATTCCAAAAAATCCATGCTCCTTTTGCCTGCTCACCCAATTTCGATGTATTTTTTTAAACGCGAGTTTGTAAAATAACACAATAAATGTTCAAAACATCAGTACGTTGTCGTGTCACACCTCCCGAATTTCATAATTGAGTGATTGTATGTTAAAATATATTCAATTCATTGTAAATTTTACTATTCTACTATAAATTATGAAGTATTGACTAATTTATTTAACATCTTTTATCATAAAATCGAATACAGTATTCTTTAAAAAAAATGATGAACTCTGTGTTCACTTTTATCCGTCAGTCCTGTGTCCAATTTTAAAATTTGAAATTTCACCCAATTATAGATATTCCAACATTAAATCCTTATTCAGTATTTAGTATTGATAGTAAAGTTAGTAAAAAGCGCGCCCTTTATACGATGCGCATTTTGAAAACAATAAAAACGGCGTTGTTATGTCGTAAGCACGTGAAGTTCTAGACAAAATGTCAGTTATATGGCGAGTACTTATTTATTTACGTAGATATATAGTTTGTTGTAATTTATTTATGACAAAATGTGATTTGTTAAAATATATCATCCTAATAATAGAAAATCCGGTAGAAATTTTACTTTGAATTATAATCTTAAAATTTTGTCTCATTTATCAGTTTCGTGTCGTCAGTTCCATGTCCGAAATTTTGACAAAAGACGTATTACCATGGCACTGATATATAGTACATACATTCATCCATTAATTTTAATACTTTCTGATATAATTAATAATTCTTTCTAATATGATTTTATTCATAAAAATGTGTGCATTGTAAAATTTTAAAATAGTTGTATCAAAGTCGCAATAAATCTTGTATTTTTTAATAAATGATATATTTCATTTGTACCTTGGTAACCTCGTCAGTTCCCTGGCATTCAAATTTAGAAAAATTCAAATATCTCAAAAATTGTTTGATTAAGTGACTGGCCCTGTTTGGAACAGTGTATTTATTAGATTACCTATATCTTTATAATAAAATACTAAAAAAATTTTACCTAAAACTATACAAACAAAATTAGGTCAAAAGTTGCCCAACTTTTATAGAATCACCCATATAATCAAACTTAAAAGAAATTAACGATTTTTTTTAATACATCAATTTGAGATTGAATTCCTGCTTAATAACTTTTGTTTTTAGATTTAAGCAAATTTTTAAATTTAAATGTGTATGACTCGTGTGCCATTTACCTCAAAATTAATGAAACAACTAATAAGCCATATTGAAAGTACGTTAACCGAGGTATGTTTACAAACATTACGCAAGTGAAATTCTCAAGCGAGTTTGTGTCATTTTAAACTCAATTTTTAAAAGATGATGTCATAAATTTACTTGTCAGTACCGTGGTATTGGTGAACTTAATTAACAATTAATTTTTTTCATTATAAATAATCAATTTCTATACTTAATACTAGCCTAAATTATAGGGTAATAGAATATTATCAAATTCAAAATCAAAAAACTACAGTTGCTATTTTAATTTAAAATGTCAGTATCGTGGTGGTCAGTACCATGTCAAAAAATAATAAAAATATATTTAATTGTTAATAAATAATATTAAGTTTATTTTATTTCTCTAATAAGAATGTATGCAGACACTTTTCTATGGGAAAAATTTATTATTCTTTAAATGATAAGGTGGGAAAAATAAATAACAGAATGACGCAAAAAACAAAAAAATCGAAGAATTTATTCCAAGAAGTTAAAAAATTGCCAAAGATGACTGAAACTGTATCAATGCGTAGAAGCTTAAGAATTAAAAATGCTGTGATGAAAACCAAAAAATATTTTAATTAAGTTAATTTTTATAAAATGTGTTAGATTTGAGTTGATTAACGTTTCATATAAATTATAATGTATTATTTGTTATACATAAGTTACTATGGATTATTGAAATGTTAAATAATCAATAAAAAAGAGTTTTAAAATGTTACAGTACAATTCATAAATGAATTTAATAATTTTTCTGAAGAATGTCTACCAAATTTATTTTATGTCAGTACCGTGGATGAATGAGTCAGTACCGTGGCATGGAAATTTTAAAATCTGATTGTCATTCTCTATATTTTAAAGTTGTAGCAAAATCCGCTCGCACTTTCATTTTTACTATCAAATAGAGTAATAATACGCATGAAAAATCAAAAAAAGTTGAGTTATAAAATTCAAAAATTTTTAATCAAAAAAGTAACAGTTAAAACAGAATCACCCATTTACTAAATTAAATTAAAATTTTTGATTTCAAGGAGCTTATGGTAAATTATATTAATGTAATAAACACGAGAATGTGCGCATTCGAGCTCAAAGTGGCACATTTCCGAGCGAGGGAAGCAAATGAAGCGCGACGCGGAGCGGCGCGCTTCATTTTCCCGAGATCGGAATGTGCCACTTTGAGCTCGAATGTGCACACTCGGTTTTAAGCACGATTACCAAGCTCCCGTTTTAACAAGAAAAAAATTGGTCACATTAGTTATACCCCACCTCGTACACGGAAGGTTAATTGTTTTTCTATGCAGTTTTTTACGTTTTTGGTTGAAGTTAGCGTTTCGAGGAGTGGGGGTGAAGACAAACACATCAGAAAATGTTGGGAATGCAATTATCTAAAAGCGCAATCGTTTAAGTGCAGTGCTTAATTACTTGTTATCAAGTTAAGAAGTCTTTTCTAAGCTCTGACATTTCAAATTACAAACTAAATTTAATTTTACAACAGTCATAAAGTTGTTATGGCTTCGCTCTTATGCTTCTTTGGCTAATTTTTACGGCACTTCCGATTTTGTCGATTGAATGTCGTCGAAAAACTAAATTAAAATAGTTTATTTGGGTTCGAATGAGATCGAAAGCAAAAATTGTCAAAGGTAATTTAAAATTTAATTAAAAGCCCAAAATGAAACAAAATTTACACTAAAAGTTAATTTACTAAAATAAATAAAGCCTATGCCGCGGCTTCGCAAATGTTGGCACAAGTTCCAAACCGAAAATTCTATATAAGCAATTAAATATGTAAACAGATTTTAATCATTTTTAACCGAAAATATTTTAATTATTTTGCGAAAGCTCTACGACCCTCTTCTAAAGAGTCTGAACATTTTAGTAGCGAGTGGCGATTTAAAAAAAAATATTAGTAACTTTATTTGACTAAAAAAAAATTCGGAGCACAACTTTCATTACAAAAAACATCAAGTGGAATTTTTTTTTGGCAATTTCTATTAACGAATATGCTACGTACAATAAAAAAAAAGCTCCGGCAGGATGTTGGGTTTTTAATTTCACTTTTATAACGTTGCCCATACGATATTCAAAAATTTGTTAATTAACATTTAAAAAAAGAGCCTTCGTTTAGTTCGAAATTGCTTTCTGAATAAAACGTTTCGCTTTTTTACGAATTTAAATTAAACGCGTGAAATGGCACTTCAAAGTGTGAAAACGTTAAAATTAGGCTTTCTTAAGCCCTAAAAAATAATGTCAGTCCGAAATTTACTCCTAAAAAAATACAAGGCCAGCTTAAGAGAACATCCCTCGCGTTAGAAAGCAAATAAGCGACGTAATGTTTTGTGTCCAAACAGAAGTTAAAAGTGGGCATCGAGTCGCGTATTTGCTTTTGTCTGGCAATTATAGGGGTTGAATGTTAGTACAGCGATATTAGGGGTATTGTCGACGCTAAGTAAACTTTTTCACTATTTTTAGATTTTAGCTTTAAAAATATGGGAAGAAATCTATCCTATGGTTCAGGAAACTTGCCTAGGTCGCACTATTTAAGGACTTTTTTGATATACAGGGTGGTTCTTTAACATTGACAACGTTTTGAATTTGACGCCACAGATTTTAGTGTATTTCACGATTTGAATTTGGTTATATTGCAGGGAACTGGTAATTTTCGCTGTCCAATGGCGAGGTTATTGTTTCTCAAGGGTTGTGCGATGTATTGTTTTGATTTCCGTCGTGTTTTGTGCGTTTATTTTGAGATCCAGTACTACTAACATAAAAATAATCAGATTGGCGCTAAATTCAAACTGCTCTGAACCTTAAAAAAATTATCTTATACAATAACGTCGTGATAATCTGAAACGGCATTTTTAAAGAATTGTGATTATTACAGCTTACATTAGTTATCTATTTCATGTACTTATAATTCAATTACACCAAATTAACTTTATTTAATTAAAATTAAGATTAGGATCATAGGTTTCAAAAATAGCTTTTTTTGTAAATATTTTGATTTCTATTAGACGGAGTGAAAACGTTAATAAAAGAATTGTTAGATCTCTGTACCATATTTACTACAAAAATAGTCCAATAAATTACTTTACGTTTGATGAAGCCCGCTGAAAATTTTTTAAACTCTGATGTATGTATTTTTGAGGTTAAAAACGCTAACTCAAAAATTTTGGTTTCTGGTGGAAATACGGTTGTGTAATTTTGAATTAAAAATTATTAAAAAGTAAATTATTTATTTTGTATTCTGCTTTAAAGCCGAGTGTGCACATTCGAGCTCAAAGTGGCACATTCCGATCTCGGGAAAATGAAGCGCGCCGCTTCGCGTCGCGCTTCATTTGCTTCCTCGCTCGGAAATGTGCCACTTTTCGCTCGAATGTGCACATCTTCGTATTCATTGAATTTTTCGCATTAATCCTCTTTTAAAATTAAAACTAATTGGAGATGCGTAAGTTTGCATTACCACAACAAAAAATACAAGTAAAAAAAAAGGAAATAATTTAATTAATTAGCGTTACTCGTATATCTAATTGTAAAATGGTTCAAATATAAAAAATTGTTTTGGCAAAATCACAGAAACCAAAAAGTTATCGAACTATAACTTTTGAGTAAAAAATGATGAGCGTCAAGCAAAAATTTTTTTTTCTGCATTTCTTTGAAGAATGCGGTTCCAATTATAAATTTGCAAATTATTATTGCAATTAAAGAGTCTTCCCGGGTAAAAAAATAGAACCGATATGTGATCTCTTAACTTCTGGGATTCCTTGAAAATGAAAATTACAACTTTTTGAAAATTGAAATCAAATTTATTCCGAAAAACTATAATTATTCCAAAAGACTATTAATTATGATACACTAATATATTATCGGGTTATCGCGTTTATTTTCTAAACTATTTTTTTTAAGAAAACGTAAATGCTGATTTGGTTCCTAGTACAAATACGGTCCTGCAATCTATAATTAATTCTTCTTAGAAAGTAAAGTGTCAGATAGAACTTCTGGCCTTTATCAGCAAAAAAACTGTACCAAGTGCAATTTCAGGTCATCATCATTAGTGAACCTGTGATCATTTAAAGAATTTTTGTAAAGATCGATATAAATGGTAAACTTGTGGTGCAAGATCATGACTAGATAGTTGATGTGGTATCAGTTCCCAACCAAGCTCCAATATGTTTGACAAGTCACTAAAGATGTGTAAGGTCGATAGTTGTTGTGATATTACGTTTACGATTAGTCAATTCCAGTCATTTATCTTTGATTGCTTGCTCCAATTTTATCATTTGTTGACAGCAAACATTTGAATTGATTGTTTGGTTTTTTGGAAGCAATTCAAAATACTGAACATCTTTATAATCCCACCAAATTGAATGTATGATCTTTTTATGATGCAATTTAACTTTTGATATGGCTTCTGCTACTTTATCACGTTTTTACCATGAACGTTTTGAATCAGTATTATTGTAGACAATCTATTTTTCATCACCATTCGTTTTAAAACGGGATATATATTTCGTTGTATTTGAAATGCAAATTAGAAATACTCTTTCGTTGTGTTAAATGAATCTCTTTCGATTCATGTAGACCCCAAATATCGAGCTTCTTAATAAGTCCAATAAATTTTAAACGATTTTGAATTGTTGTGCGTGATAAATTTAACTTTTCTGCAGTTCTCTTACAGTTATATGACGATGTGCTTCTATTATAGCTTTAACTTGATCATTATTAAATTCAGTTGGTCGACCAGAATGTCGATCACCTTTAAGTGAAAAATTTACAAAAGTATTTTTTACTATAGATTTCACATAAGTGTTTGTGAGCCGTACAATTAGAAGCTTTTCTGCCTTTACGGAAATAAAAAACAAATATGACGAAATTATTACAATTTTTTATCACACCGGCATCGAAATTCTTCGATGTTTCTTGTAAATCATGATTATCACATGAATTAACTGAAGTACGCATTTTTAATTTTTGACTTTTATAATTATTTGTTAAAATAGAAATGTCATTTATGTTTTATTATCTTTTACTTTGACAATGTTTTTTTAATTGTAAATAAGTCGTTGTTAGGTAACGTGTTAAAGTTTGACGTACGCGCAAACTAATTAAAGCATGCGTATTAATTATTTAGCTGGGAAAGAATGTGGCACTTTCGTTCCGCAAAATAGGGTCCAAAACCGAACTTTCAATTCCGGTGTTATGAAAAAGTAATTATTGTCAATTGTCAAATAGAAAAAAATTTAATATTGCAAAAAATGATTCAAATAAAATTATGACGCCATCAATTTGTGAAAACCGACAATTTTTGTCTCGCCAACTCAATATTATTTGTTAAAAAATCCAATGCATCAGAATGATTTGCACATTCGAGCGAAAGGTGGCACATTTCCGAGCGAAGAAAGGAAAGGAATTGTGACACGAAGAGTCGTGTTTTATTATCCCAACATTTAAATGTGCCACTTTAAGCTCGATTTGCACCACGACTTGCACCACTTTACCTTTCAAAATGTTTTAATTTAAAATTACAGAACCGCATTTCGAAACACTGGATCAATGAATAACTATATTTCTTCTTAATGAATGCTACCAAAAGTCCCAAGACAATTGTGGTTTCCTTTTATTAACCGCTAAATATCAATTATATAAAACGGTCAATAAAAACTTTGAAAACTACGATTTAGACAACTTTTCTCCACTTCGTTTTTATCTTGAAAATTCTTTTGTGGGGAGGTACAACTTTTAAGTTGGAGAATGATTTTCGGTTTGCTTTTACATAATTATTAAGTTCGATCGGCGATTAAACAGAAGCACGAGACACAGTTAAAGTTTAGAACTACGAAATGAGTTTCTGGATTACTTAAAGATGTCACAAAGCTGATAAGTTTAACAAGATTTAGTTGCGTGGAAGATGGAGAACTAATTCCGCGTTCCTTCTTTAAGGGGATGAACATTTTTTTCCTCCATGTGCAGGAAGCAGAGGAAGAATTAAATTAAGAAAATTCGTTCCTCGTCGGGGTCAATTATGTAGATATTGGAAAAGTTTTTAAGACTTCCCGACCCCTTTCTTGTTTTTTAAAAATAACAACAGCAACGAGTTAAGAGCCACCCTCTTGAAGGCGAAAGGTCAGGAACGAGAAGGGATAAGAACTAATTAAGGTCAACGGCAATTTGCCGATAGTTATTAGATTGGTTAACTCTAAATCTTTCGCTCTGACAGAAAAACTTTTCCGGAAAAGTTTTCCGGTAATTGAACGATATGCTTCTTGCTCTTAAATTTGCTTTGGTCACTTTTAATCAAAATTTCTCCCTTTTTTCCGCTTTCTCTCTCTCGATCCCTCTTTGCCTTTGTTCGCTTTTTCTAAATTTGCAATTATTTTCGGTTCGATTAGTTCGACTTTGTATTTAACGGATTTTACCCTCGTAAACCACACCTTTTATTGATTCAATATTAACACAAGCCGTATTTATGTTTTCAGTTTAATTATTTTACATTATTATTTGAAAATTAATTAGTACTAACTTGTTTTTTAATATATATACATATATATTTTATAATTTAATTTTCGATGCAAACAAATTAAATAGCATTATTTAAAATTAATTTGAAAATATCTAACATAGAGGAAAATTGTAAAAGCTAATTTAAGTTGGAAAATATTAAATTGCAGTACACATTTCTATATCTGATTAAAATTGCACGGAGATTAGTTGCGCGTTTGTAAGAAGCATACGGAAATAACAACAAAAAATTAATTAAAATTCTATATTGTTTTTTAATATTATTTTGTGTATAAAGAAAAACATATATCATTTTCGTGATTCAATAAATAAATCTAATAAAACGATCATGTTACAGAATTTATTTATTTAATTACACCAAAATATAATTTGTTCTTTTTACTACGAGATTGTGGTAAATATCATTGTACTAATAAATATTACATAAATAGTAATGATAAATAAATATATACCAAATGTTACCAAATCCAAAAGTTACATTCGCTCTAGTATTGTGGTTCTTTTTATTACACCTTGTGTTTTTCTCTACTATCAGTTGTAGTTGAGGGCACTATGCACTCGTGTCAGCCATATTTAAATGAATCGTTTATTGTGTTTACAATATTTTTCATTTACGCTTTTAAATCATTTATTAGCTGTGCGACCGAGCTTTGGTCGGCGTCATAATATGTTGTACTGTCCCATATAATGGATTTTATTTTTTTTACTGTGTTGGACCAAATGGATCAAGTTGAAAATTTTACCGTGTAAAGAAAGGTAAGAGAAGCTTTTTCAGTGAAAAATTCGTGAGTGACACCAGAAAGAAACATATTCAAATATAAAGATAAAACCTTTATTTTTTTTTTAAACAAAAAGGAATAGTTAAAAATTTACAAAAAATTAATTGTTAAGGTCCCTTATCAATAGTTCTTATGAAAAAAATTTTTGTTTATAATTATTTAGTAGCATTGTTACAATAAATTAAATACAGAAAAACACATTCTATTGAATTATGGCGCAACCCTTAGGGTTTAAAAGCTGAAATTTTTAGGAAAATATTTTTTTTAATAAGAAATCGATCAGCCATATAGATTTTTAAAAATCGCTGAAAGCAGTATTTAAGTGCTTATTTCGGTTATAGGTACCTTTTATAATTATATTTTATCGAAAGATGGCTGACAACAAAAGATGTTAGAAAGTTTATTATTATTCATCTGATGATTTAAAGAATGCATTAAAAGATGTTAAGGATAAAAACAAAAAAATAAAAAATAATTTATATCTTTGTATTTTTTTTATTTTATATATTAAAGTTGTTATTTTAACATATAATTAATATTATGTAATGTATAAGAGCAAGGCATTTTTCAAAAACTTAAAATTTCTTTTTCATATATTTTGAAAATGTTTATTTGTTTATTGATTATTTTTATTAAGTTTAAGCTATGTATTAGTTATTAACTTTAAAAGTTTAAAATAACAATACAAAAATATTGTTTTTAGTGATGAACAAAATTGGTCTTGGTCTTGCATTTTTGCAAGACCAAGAAAAAGACTGCCTTTATGCTAGCAAGATTAAGACCAAGACTAAAACCAAGACCGAGTATGCAAGACCAAAACCAAATACGCAAGATTAAACCAAAAGTTATTACTTCCGGTTGAATTTATAAGTTAAACTATTCGACGCAACTTTAATATATTCTTTTCTTGGCACAAAACATTTTTTTTGTAGTAGAAATTTTTAATTTGTTTTACTATATTTTAACACTAATTATAAAGAAACATTCCCACTGTTTGAGAACAGGAATTTACAAGAATATCGTTCGAGTAAGAGTTCTTTGTTCCAATGTTTGGATAACACATAGTTGAAATATAAAGACATCTTAATTTTTTTCAATATTTTCACTCATTTCAAGTACCTTGTACAATTTTTTTTGTCTAAAAGATTAATTTATGCGTTGAAGGAAGGGTAAGTTTTCGAGTTTTTATAACTTTCATAACTATCGACACTATTTCCTTTAAAAGGCCTGACAAACTCGAATGTTTGACAGAAAATTTCAGTATTTAAGATAATTGTTATATCGGTAAAATATTTCCAGATTTTTTAATAAATAATATTAATTTCAAAATCTTTGCATATTGTATACTTTCTTATTGATTTTTACCTATAAATTGATATATATTTCGGTAAGTGTAAGTATTTCAAAGTTTCAAGCGGGGAAATCGCCTAAACCTGATACAGGTATAAAAAGGCAAGAAGGAAGGAAGGAAGTGTAAGTTTTATTAATTAGATATATTTAGTACCAAATTTTTAATTTATACTTATAAAAAATCTGAAAAATTTGCCAAAAAGTAGCATGTATTAGGCTAAATAGTTGAGACCAAGACTAAATACGAAAGACCAAGATCAAGACCGAATAAGCAAGACCAAGACCAAGACCGAGACTAGAAACATTTGTGTAAAAACAAGACCTAGACCGAATAAGCAAGATGAAGACCGATACCAAGACTATTACAGTCTTGGTCTTGGTCTTGCTTTGCTTATCACTAATTATTTTGGAGAAGTGTCCCCATTCATTGGGGGTGGCCGTCTATCTACTGGAGGTTTTGTCCATTTACTGGTGATATGAGCTTTTTTCTTAAAATTTCCTTTTACACAGGTATAACTCACTTTATCATAACTTTTTAGTCTTTTACTTTGTACTATATTATTTCATTAAAGAAACATAAGAATTTGCTTAACCGTCCATCTAATGACGGGTTACCTTAGTTTAATTCATATTCTATTTTGTAAATAAAAGATTAAGGTTGTAAAAAACATCGCTTTATTTCATTCCATCGCATAAAAAAATAAATATATAGTAATTATTATTAAATCGTTCCGGTATTTGGTCTTATTCCGGTATTCGATCATTTACCTTATAAAGCCTAAATTTATTTAAATAATTTCAATTTTTTCAACTTGAAAGAAAGTATATTAATATATAGACTTATACAAAAAATTAATAAATACCAAGATGTGCGCATTCGAGAAAAAGTGGCACATTTCCGAGCGAGGGAGGCAAATGAAGCGCGACGCGAAGCGGCGCGCTTCATAGTCCCGAGATCGGAATGTGCCACTTCGAGCTCGAATGTGCACACTCCATTTTAAGTGCGATTCACAATGATTAATGTATTTTCTAAATTTTTTTTATCAAAAATATAAAACAGCAGTGACGTACTAATAATTTCTTTCGAAAAAAAAAAGATGATGGGTTACGGTTATTGTTTTTTTTTTTTTGCGGTATTGTGCTTTTTATAATTTGAATTTTATTTACATTGGATTTTGGTTGCACCACTTTTTTCCTTTTGTGTCAATTTTTTTTTTGTAATTTAAATACACTGCCAACAAATACCATTTTTGAGTGTTAATTAACTAATTTAAAAATAGGGCAACTTATTCTGAGTTTTGCTTTTTTACAGAAAACATTTTTAAACCGTTCCGCGAGCGTATCGCAACATATTTTCCAACTTTAATTAAAAACAAAGTAGTTTTCGGTAGAGTGCATCGCTTTTAATGCATCGCCCGTGTATACGTGCCGGTTTATTAAATTACATGTGGCTTTTTGCAATTTCCAAAGTCACCAAAACACCGCGAATGTGCTTCGTCTTGAACTTCTGCTGCCATGTCGTTGCAAGATTTGTCTTATGACATAATCTTCGAGCGGTAAAAAGCATGAAAAAGCATTCCGCCCGATAGAAATGTACGTTTCGAAGATGTAAAATGTTGGCAAAAATGTCTGCACCGCTCTTCTGCAGCATCAGTTTTTCGCTGCGACATATCCGATAAAACTAAATATTATTATTACTGCGACCTAGTTCACGTTTAGGGGTGAGATTCGAGTTAACATTTTAAAAGATATCCAAATATAACTCCGGGACTGCTTTTTTATTCATCTTTTTTCCAACCCTTCAAATTGTTGCCGGACACGTATCTAAATTATCCACTCCGCTCTTTTCTTGTTCCTTTTATCAAGAAAGAAGTGGATTATACTCTTCCGCAGTCAGCTTTCGTCTTTCGAGGTCAAAAATGCAAATAACTAAATTTAGTCAATTTTTCAAACAGAGACGAGCGAAAATTTCAAATTACTTTTGTTTACTTCTTCTACGAAGAGAAGTGTAGTTCTGCGAGCGTCTCTTTTTGCGATTCGACTTTTTTATGCTAAACAGCACGCTTTTATCGCTGACCACAATTTTAGATTTTAAAATTTGAGACAATTTGGAAAGAAATGGGCGAGACGTGGGTTGTTTTGTGTTTTTTAGCTCTAGATGTAACGAATAATGTAAAATAAAGGGTTTTTTACTGCTTTTACATGCAAAATACAATTTAAAATATATACCTATGTTACATTACATTTTAATTGATTTAAAGTATATTTACAATACAAATAATGCGAGGTTATTAAGAGCGATAGATCGCCACCGGTTTTATATTAAGTGTTCTTTATTTATGATTTTAATTAAGGATACGTTAAATATTCGCTCCAAGCACAATTTAGAATATTTTATTTATTGAAGTAAAGCTTCTTTGGTGAGGGTACTACAATTTTCGAGCGTTACGAGAATTCCGATCGCGGGTGGAAAAAAATCTGGGGGTGAAGAGGAAATTGTATGTCAACGGCGACACTACATCAACACATGCGCTACCGGTAGAATGGGAAAATGGCAGGTGGAGGAAAAGGTACATGCTTTATAAACGTGGAGGTGCAATTTATGAATCTAAATATAAAATTTATGAATTTATATATTTATCAGAGACGGACTTCAACGCGCTTAAATACACTTGACTGCAAACAATGAAAGCATGGGGCTACAACTTCGCCATGAATTTGTATTAAATTATTTTCCTTTGAGTGCTGAAACTATCGTTTGCAATTTTGCTACGCATTAGGTCTTATTCTTAAAAAAATTACCTATTAAATAGTTTTATCAATACCTAATAAGCAAGAAGTTTTACTTTTGGCATGGTAGACTCCACGCACACACTTTTTTTCAATGAATTCCATGTTTTAATAAAAGTTAATATATTAGTCACAATTTTAAGATCGTTGTGTTCATCAAAAAGGAAGACTAATTAAACAAAAAGGACATTTAATAAATATAAAATTAATTTCATAACGCAAATAATTGAAGCACATTTTTCTTTGTTTTAAATTATTAAACACATACATTTTGATTTGTTTAAAAACCTGGGAATAAAATGTTTAACTTTGGGTTTTTAGACTTCGATTACTCTTGTGAAGAAACAAGGATTTTTTACATAAAGCGACAAATTTTTGAGTTTATATTCATAAAGTAATTACGGAATAACACTATGACGCATTTTGCAGATAGAAAATAATTTTCTAAAATCTTGTCAAATATATTTTTTTTAAAAGATACCTAAAATTTAAAATGGAAAATAGGTATTTTATATTTTGTGTATTTGAATTTAAAATATGTATTTCAAATAAATTACCTAACTCATTTTCTTTAAAGTTTCTTGTTTTAATTTTTTATCATATATTTTTAAGGTATGATGTTGGCGGATCTAGGTATCCGCGAATAATGGCAGATCCGCGAATGGGGAAGATTTAGTGTATTAATTTTCATGCTTTTAAATAGATTTAAAATTTTAATTTTATATTCTGAAAGTTATACTGTTTATTTTTTTAAATAACTGTTTAAAAGTATTCAAACGGAGTTTTTTTGCAGGGTAAAAATGCGATCCAGTAAAGTCTAAATTAAAAAAAAAATTATTGTGAATTAATTATAACGTTCACGTTCAATATCTTTTAATATTAATTAATATTAACACGAATTTTACTTTTAATAAAACAACCGTTGTTAAATGTGCAACGTTTCGTTTCTTTATTAAAATGTTTTCAAGCAACTGAAAATTAATTGTTTTCTAAATAATTATAAATTAATAGATAAGAAAAAAGATGTCCAACAAGTAACAACAACTTTAAATTTTCTTACTTCAAGAATTGTCTAGTAGTATCGATCGTTTTATTAGACTAAGGGGTGGAAAATTAGCATTTTATAATTTAAAAACAAATGATGCAGTTTATAGTAAATTAAATAATCCAGTTTTTTTTAATAATCTGGTTTGATTTATAAAATCCTATGCAGTTGTGGAAGTAGTTATATTAGTCAAACAAATCAAAAACTTGAAGAAAGATTAAAACAACATAAGAATTATTTTTAAAATATAAATTATGTTAAATCAAACAAAACAGCATTAGCTATTCCCATTTTGATGTTGGACATCATTTTTAATTTGAACAACCCGGAAAAAATTTTATATAATCATATATAATCATGTATAACTTTATAGTTTTATATAATTAAATATGGTTTTATATTAATGTATATATAATTATGTATAATTTTATATAATTATATAAAATTTTATAAAGTAGCTTATTCCGGAAAAAAAGTATTTTATATAATCATATGTAATTATGTATAATTATATAATATTTTATAAAATTATATTAATTTTTATATAATTATATAAAACTATATAAATTTTAATATAATTATATATTTTTGATATAATTATATAAAATTATATTAGATTGCTTATATTAAATTATATATAATGTTATAATATTATATAAATTTATACATAATTACATATATTTTTATATAAACCGGGAAAACATTTTATATAATTTTATATGATTTTATAAAATCATATATAAAAAAATATATTTTGAATATTTTTGATATAATTGTTATTATTTGCTTTTTTTTTAAAATTATTTATAATTATACTAACTTATGGACAAATTCATAAATTAGATAATTTAATAAATTTAGGACATATTAATCATAATAATATGTTAATGTTCACTGGAATTGGACACAATAAAACAACAAATTGTTAACTGTTAATGAAAGATTTAAAAATCTTTCATTTTGACACATGTAAAATTATTGAGTTTTAATGGTTAACTTCCTTTTTGTGTTGTTAAGTTGCTTGATAAAGTTTCAATAAAGAAACGAAACGTTGCAAGTTAACAATTTGTTGTTTTATTGTGTCCAATTCCAGTGAACATTAACATATTATAAGATATTGGACGTGAACATTATGATTAATTAATCATAATGTTAATGTCCAATATCTTTTAATAATATTTAGATTTATTAGGAATTGGACAACAATAAAACAATAATTTTATTGTTGTCCAAGAGGTAACCCTGTTAAATGTGCAACGTTTTGTTTCTTTATTGAAACTTTTTAAAGCAACTTAACATATGTCAAAAAATATTTTAATCATCTAACCTCAAAATTGTACATGTGTCAAACATGAAAGATTGCCATTTTATTAAGTCATTTTTATAATACATTTTTAGTAAATATTTGAGAAGGGTTCGTAGGGCAGTGGCAGAGCAAGCAGTCTCTCGATCCAGGGGTCGGGGGTTCAAATCCCCAAAAAAGGTACATAATTCTGTTTCAGATTCATCGATGACATAATCAATCGCACACCGCGCTACTCATTGCAAACTACCTTTCCTTCCACTAAATAAGCCGATACCGAATCACAAAGGTTTGAATTAGTAGACTGATGATGGTAATTACAACAAATGTTGCTGTAGGGCAATTATTTATATAAAATTAATTTTTTATATTTATATATAATTTTATATAATTATGTAAAATTATACATAATCATTCATATAAAATTTTATAGAATTATGTAAAATTACCTATATAAAACTAGATAAAATTATATCGCGCCAAAATTCGTATATAATTATATATGATGGTTTATATATAATTTTATATAATTATATAAAAAAATTTTCTCGGGAAGTTTCTATTTTACATTGTGACCAGAATAAAAATAAAAGAAATTTAAGTGAAATAATTTATATCAAAATTAATAGAACTGTAAATTTACGTTCAGATACTCAAGGCCTTAGTTTAATATATAATGACATCTTAAATAAAATAAAATCAAAAAATTTAAATTAAAATTATACAACTGCAAACAATCTTTATTTAGAATTATAGTTACAATCTTTTATGTTTGACACATGACAATTTTTGAGTTTTGATGGTTAAAACATTTTTTGAGATGTTAAGGTATTTTATAATTTTTATTTATTTATAAAATACTTGTATTTATTGTTGTTATACAAATTTATTAATTATCAGTTGTTGAAAAAGTTTAAATAAAGAAATTAAATGTTGCACATTCAACAACAGTTGTTTTATTAAAAGTCTAAAAATTCCTGTTAACATTAATTAATAATAATCGCTACAGCTTTTTCTGAATAAATAATTAGAATTTAAGTTTTTGATTTGAAAGAGAGGTGATTAATATAGACAAATTCAATAAATACGAAGATGTGCGCATTTGAGCGAAAAGTGGCACATTTCCGAGTGAGGGAAGCAAATAAAGCGCGACGCGGAGCGGCGCGCTTTATTTTCCCGAGATCGGAATGTGCCACTTTGAGCTCAAATGCGCACACTCAGTTTTAAGCCTGATTCACAATATTTAACTTATTTTTAATAATATTTATTTAAAATTACATAAATGTAATGGTGTAATTTCTTGAGACTTTCATTACCTTAAAAAATTTCCAAACATTGTTGTTATTCCTTATTACAATTAATTTGTATTTAATCATAATCAGATATCTAACTTTTTAGCCCACCCCCCACTCGATACACCACGGCGTATAAAATAAATGGCTTTAATTTTTAATGAGATCGTTAATCCATATTTTTATGTAATTTTGGGAACTAAATAAGTTCAGCTGTTTAAATTCTCTCGATTTCTATCGGAAATAGTAAATATCTAAAAATAGGCAAAATAAACCGGCTAATAGCGAAAAATAATTGGACGGAAGCGCAAAGTTTGAAAACTGGAAAGAAATTTCCCAGACGCTGCCTAAGGGTTGAAGTGTTTGTCTCGAATTGGTCGGAAAGAAAATGTGGGTCGTAAGAAAATTTAAATTTTTCATAAAACGAAGCGGCAGAAGGGAAAAACGAATACGTTCGGCGTAGGTCAAGAAAGGAGTACCAGAAAGAAAGAAACGCTGACGCTGCTTCAGCAGCTTCCAGTTTTATGATTAGGTCACTCCTGTCTCTTTTCCATGAAAATTACTTCGCGAGTTACTTTCGCAACTTTTTTATTGATTCGCAAACAACTTGGACTGTCGTTTATATAAAAGTTTCCGGTTCTGTCACGTTTTCGTCTATTTAAAAACTTTCCGCCATGAATAATTCGGCGACAATCTTAACTTCTTCCGAAGAGATTAACTTAATTTCGAATTATTTTATTTTTAAAAAATTGCGTCGACGAAAAAGGAGGAGCAATATCGGTTAACTTGCCGTTAATTTACTCGAAGAAACTTTTTGGTTATCAAACTGATCCTTTACGTTGAGTAACAAATGGACAGCAATCCTTTTCGTCCCGCAGACATTGACGAATAAGGGTGTTAACGACGGGGGTGGCGGAATCCCTTTTAACAGTAACAAAACCGACGCATCGTCGCCTTCAAAGATTCATTTGCATTCCCTCTTTGTTTTTTCTGCTCCCTTTCGTTTTCCCTCGACAAGATAAAAGATTACGCTTAATCGAGGAGGAAAGGTAAAAATTGTACAGGATAACGAGAATGTTTCTATTAATTTTCTTTTGGTCGTTTTGCGAAAAGGAAGCATAAGCGCCCAAATTGTGGGGAATTAGAAATAATGCTGATTTTGCTGCTTCGTTATGTATGTAGGCACTCGGTTAACTTGATAATGAATATACATGAATATAATCAGACCGAAGTTCTGATGGACTTTTGATTTATGTGCCGTTTTTGATTTTGAAGCTTTCGGTGAAATTCTAACAATGAAGAATTAGTTTAATTTCGAATTTTAATCCGACAAACATAACAAACTTTAAAAAGGAGGAGTGATATAGTGAATTCTACTACAGTTGAACCTCGATATTGTGAACATATTGGTCCGTAATGTTTTGATCATACTAACGAAAAGTTCACACCAAAGGCGTATACAGGATAGGACTTTGGGGACTCAAGCCCCCACCCCCCTCACCAAAATGATGTGAAAAATCAATAAAAACATTGTTTTAAAATTCATTTATTCAAAAATTTTCTTATTGTTTTAAAAAGTCAGCTTCCAAGCCCCTTTCAAAATCAAACCCCGAATACGCCACTGGTTCACACTAATAGGGTACAATACTAACAAATTTTGACTGTATTGTTTTATTAATGTTCTTCTTATTTTCTTATTATTTGGCATTTTTGCCTGTTTAATGTTTATGAATGTTAAAAATCAAAAATCTTCGATTTATTTCAAAATTATTATGAGCAGCGGGTAAAAATCTTAAGATCTTATTTAATGTTAAAAAAAATTAAGGATACCAAATATCAAAACTTGCTCAAAATATTCCAGATTAAAAATTTTATATTGTTTAGAAAAATGTATTTTTTTAATTGCGAGTTTTTCCTCATTTCCCTTTAACAACTTAATTTAAGAACTCATTTGATGCCAAAAAGCCAATAATTATAAATACCACAAGTTTTTTAACGTATTACAACAATCAATCGAGTTATAAATTTTTAATACAGTCAAACCCCGATATTATATACATATTTGTCCGGAAGATTTTGTTCAGACCAACGAGGAGTTCATACTAACGAGGTTTGACTGTAGTACCTTCAATGACTTTCATATTTAGCAACAAAAAAAAACGTTTATATTATGTGTTACTATTATAATTTTTCAAGATAACATTTTAAAGTTTTTAGAACATATGACTTAAAGATTTTAAATATATTTTATTAATTATCTTATACCGAACTATTCATAAATAAATTTTAATTTCAAATTCAGTCACTGGTTGGTTAGTTTTACAAGGTAAAGTTATAAAATAGATCACAGCTTTCCAAACTTTTATGAAAAGAAATCAATTATTGATAACCATAAGTTCTAGCGACTCACTTGCTCTAATGCATATTTTATAACATTGCTGTCCAATTTCCCAAAGTTTGCAAAACATCAGTGGCGCACTCAGGGGTAGGGCTACCGAGCTGCACCCTCCACCCCCAACATTTAATCTATTTTAATTAATAACAAAAAAACTGCACGTTTAATTCTTTGATGAAAAAACAGAAATAAAGGCCATTGTATATATGTAAGCATAATCAATCGGCCCCAGAGGGATATTTGGATCATCTTTTGAAAGTATGTTGATACAGATAGGATACATTGATCGTGCTAGTTCAGACGTCTATCTATTTTGGTTTTTGAATTAAATGAAAAAAAAAATTTTTTTTCAACAATGGATTAAACGATTCGAATGAAATTTCATCACATTATAAAGGTTATAATTATTCAAAAAAATAACAGCTCGAAATCTTAATAATAATTAGAAACAGATGATTGTTTCCGAATTTTTTTTTTATGATAACGTTCTAGAAGTATTTTGAAACTAATTTTCTTTTATATGTTTTTCGATGTAGAATAACCTCTCTAATTCTTAAATTGATCAAAATGATCCGCCATATTGCAGTAAAAATAATAACAAATTTTTTGATATTAAAAACGATTTATTTCAATGTTTATGCCTATGAAACAACAGAAACAATTCTTACTTGATTAATTTATATATGCAAATAACATTAATTATTGAAAACAATTTTTTTATTTAACAGACGGACATTATTTGTTTAAAATCGCTAAAATTTATTCTGATTAAATTAATATATCGATAAATAATATTTATATTTATGTTTTAATATGCAAAAGAGCATTTTAAGTGACATTATTAACATCTAAGAAGGGGAGGTTGAGAACTCTGAATCAGATTTATGTATATGTATTATCAATAATTTTAAGATTACTGCTTCAAGCTTAATTTGCCAAAGCACTGCGACGCACTATTCAGAAATACTAAAAAAAACGGCTTTAAAGTTTTACTGGGCGGTTGATTTCTCTGTAAGATTCGATGCGCGTAACAAATAGCTCGGTAGTCGAGAGGTTAACACAGCTCACTACAGAAGAGCGGCTTTCCGGTTTCCACAAAATGCTGTTTTTTGTATAGTTTAAAATTTTTTTTTTATTATTTTTAATTATTACTTAAAAAAAATAAAATTTGTGTGCTAAATACAAAAAATAGCTTTTACGTTGTTATTTTCAATATTTAATGTTATTTTCACTTCTAAATTAATCAAACAAGCTTTGTTTCAGTTGTTTCAAAGGTATAAACAAAAGTGGCACAAAGTGTTATTTGGCGAACAAAAGGTCATACTTTTGGTTGTGGCTTTTTCTAAAAAACACTGTCTTTTGTACAAGATCTGCATTTGTACAGGATTTATTCTGAATATTTCACCAGGCTCATTCCGTTCAGCTGTAGAAAATATAATTTTACGGTTAGATGACATTATACAAAATAAGTTTCAGTAATACTTATTGGACATTTAGAAGTATACTTTGGCATCACACATTGGATTTTTGAAACGCAACTTCTTTGCTGCGGCGGCTACAATTTTCGGTGTTACGAAAATTCTGATCTCATGCGGATATTTAATAGTTAGATACGTGGGAGGAACTATATTTATTATATTATTTTTTAAATTACTCTAGATTTTTATTAAACAATTTTGAATTAAAATTGTTGAATAAAATACAGCAATAATTTTGTATTTTACCTATTTTTTTTTAAATTGAGACAAAAAAAAATAAAAAACTATTGTCTCTTGTTCAATAAAAAAATACTAATAATTTATCTCTATCTATACCTAATAAGCATGAAGTTTCACTTCTGTAGCGCGTAGTTTCCACGCACACACTTTTTTTAAAAAGCAAGGGCATCATATTAGTTATGTGTAGAAAAACATTTGAAGTAGCACAACGCACTCCAGCGCTCTCTGAAGTGCGAAAGTTATTTTTCACTAACCCTGTACCTACTTAATATATGTATCTACTTAAATCTGCATTTTTAAACATCAGTATCAAATTTATTCTGTTATAAAAACGGCGTTTGCCTCGAGTCATATTAACAGAATTCATATTTAAGAAAATATTAGCTAAGAACATTATATTTTATATTATCTGCGATTATTTTTACTTACGTTAGAAATTTACATAATTAATTATTGTTATTAATTTTAGTAGTTTTAAATTAAAAATTAATTTTTAAAGCCCTCAAACATAATTTTCATTTTCACCCCCGTCAAAACTAATTTTATTGTCCTAAAACGTTTAAACCAGTATTTACTAACAAGGGGCTCACGCCCCACAGGGGGGCAATTTGCTTGTTCAAGGGGCAATTAAAAAAAATGGCGACTCGCAGTCACCTATCAGGCTTAGTAAACGTCCAGTAAGGAGTGCAAATAATTTTCTAATAATTAAAATAATATAGAAAAAACTTACATCGAAATTATTTTGTACTTAAATACCTGAATATACCTATTATATTTGCTTGAATTATTATGTTTTTTTCACTAACTTCTTTGTGATTTCTTCCTAAAGTCCATCACTTAAGACATTTAGTAAATAATTAAAAATTTTGAATATTAAAAATTATGCATATGTTACATGGGGGACATAATAAATTTTAAAATCTTAGGTGGGGCATAGCACAAAAACTGTTGGGAAACACTGGTTTAAATAGTCTTGTATCAGTATTGTGCCACCAAATCACCCTAAAATTTACATTCTTAAATTTTTAATAAAAATCAAAGTTGGTTGGAAAGCAAAACTTGAATAGAAAGTGAAAGAGGAAATTATTTATTCGGTGTGAAATAATTTAACGCAAAACCCGTTGACAGGTTATTTGCATTTAAACAAAATGTTGTTATTCATAAATATTACATTAAGAGGGCGGAAGAAGGGGAGGTCGAGGGGCTTTGTGATAGATCGATAAATTATATTTAATCGCATTTACATAAAATTAATGCAAACGTTGGAAACGTTGAATCTGTAACCAAAACGTAATTGTTAAATAATATTATCGTTCGCGAATTTTCCCTTTGATCGTAATTTTGTTTGCGCTTTTTTTCTTCGGCCGTTCGCAAATCGACGATTTAATTATTTGTAGTTTGTATATCGAAACAAAACAAAAAAGATTACACGATAGCGAACGACAAAAACGAAACTTATGAAATTAATAAAAAATAATGTTGAACTATCTTTTAGGTATTTTAACGAATTTTTTCCCTCGTAACCGACATCGGAATTTTAGGCATTCTAATATAATTTTGTAATTTTTCATTGTGTACTTCAGTTTTCGATATAAATATTTATCGACGTCTTTCAACCCCGATAACTTAAGATTTCTTTAACAACAGAATTATAATAAATCATATTTTCTGTTTTTTGTAAAAACATTGGGTATAGATACTTAATATAAACTATGCTTGAAAAAGGACAACAATCTAGTAAGATATCTTTATTTTTGTTCAGTTGAGAAAATTCTAAAATAAACAAACAAAATAAATAGAATCGTCTCACTACTTATGCCCGTGCTTTTCAAATGATTGCCATTGAAAAATTGTATCTTTTTTTCAATAATTATACTCGCGACTATAAAAGGACTTCCGGGATGTAGCGCACCCCCACCCCTTTTGAACAATTCATAATTAAATGCAGGTTAACTGGGAAATGTAAAAATGCGGTTATGTAATCTATTGTTAATTTATTTTAGAAAACAAAATAATTAAACTGTATCGTGCTTCAAACCGGGTGTGCACATTCGAGCTCGAAGTGCCACATTCCGATCTCGGGAAAATGCAGCGCGCCGTTCCGCGTTGCGCTCCATTTGCCTCCCTCGCTCGGAAATATGCCACTTTTCTCTCGAATGCGCACATACCCCGCATTCTTTGGATTTGTCTGCTTTTTACTTCACTCTTTCATATCATAAATTTATATTTAGTTTAGTAAATATCGATTTTGTTTGAAAACGGTATTTATTATATTTATCTACTTTGTTCATCCTTCTTTCAAAATTAAAAAATTAAATTTAGTTCGGCAAATATCAATTTTGTTTCAAAAAAATGTATTTTTACCATAGCAATGAGTGGAAGGGAGCGAAAAGGTACGACAATCGTGTAAATACGAGTGAAAGGGAACGATTAAAATTATTCAACTTATTTTATGTCTTAATTTATTGACCTAAATTATTGTGAATCACGCTTCAAACTGAGTGTGCACATTCGAGCTCAAAGTGGCACATTCCGATCTCGGGAAAATGAAGCGCGCCGCTCCGCGTCGCGCTTCATTTGCCTCCCTCGCTCGGAAATGTGCCACTTTTCGCTCGAATGTGCACATACCCTACATTCTTTGGATTTGTCTATTTTATACTTCACTCTTTTATAACATTTTAAATTTAGTTTAGTAAATATCAATTTTGTTTCAAAAAAATGTATTTTTACCATAGCAATGAGTGGAAAGGAGCGAAAAGATACGACAATCTTGTAAATACGAGTGAAAGGGAACGATTAAAATTATTCAACTTATTTTATGTCTTAATTTATTGACCTAAATTATTGTGAATCACGCTTCAAACTGAGTGTGCACATTCGAGCTCAAAGTGGCACATTCCGATCTCGGGAAAATAAGCGCGCCGCTCCGCGTCGCGCTTCATTTGCCTCCCTCGCTCGGAAATGTGCCACTTTTCGCTCGAATGTGCACATCCTGGTATTGGTTTACAATAATTTATGAATTTAAGGAGGAAACAAAACGACGTATATTCCACTTTCAAGCGAACAGTAGTTATTTTACCAGGACCAAATTGTTTATTAGTCGTCAAAAAAGAATGGACATGCAAATGTAACATGAGAAGTTAAAGCTTTGAAAGTTAGAGGACTATTCTTACATGCTGCTTTTAACTATAACAAAACTAAAACTATGACAAAATTTGAAAATTTTAATGCCAGTACTGACATTATTTCCACGGTACTGACATATACCATAAAAGTCCAAGCGGCGACCGTTAAAAGGGTGGTGAACAAAAATAAGTACAAAAATGGACTTTATTACTTTTAGGATATTTGACAAATAATAAACCAACGGTCTGGCGATCTGTAACTGGTCCAATTGTTTTTTTTAATAATTAATTTTTTCTAATTTTTTGTAAAATTGATGTATAAGACATAAGTACAATGTTTTACTATTCGAAGAAGTTTTGATCAGTAGAATATAAAAATTTAATTTTGCACCCTTATTCTTGACACAACTGTTTGCCAGAGCACCCTCAAAATATTTATTGCAAAGATAAATTTTTTATATAAGGTACAAGAAAAAATTAAACATTAAAATTTTTGTTTTTTATACCTCTTTTAAGAAAGTCCTTTGTTACTATTTGTTGAGCACCAGTTTTTTTTAGTTTTTAACACAATTAACATTCAACTATTATTCTTGCAAAAAAATTTAACAAATAAATAAAACATTAAGAAAAAAATAAATTAAAATATTATTTGTTATTTTTGCCACGGTACTGACATTTAAATTTATAATTAACCTAACTTTATTAATGCGGATAAATAAAATAATTTCTATTGTTTATGTAAAAGTAAATAAAAATTTACTATAATTAATTCAAACATCGTATTAATAACCGTAAATTTCAATACCATGGTACTAACATGTAATTTTATGACTTACTTTTTGAAATAATAGTATATTATGATACAAGGGACTTAAGTAGCCGATTATTGAACTGCGTGAAGTTAATGCACGAGCGAAGCGAGTGCTTTAACTTCACAAAGTTCAATAATCGGCTACTTAAGTCCCGTGTATCGTACATTATTTTATAGTACAAAAATAATTCTAAAAATTCTACTCTTTAAAATAAAAAAATCTCTACCTACTTTGATATTTGAATTAATTTATTCCACGCTAATGTCAGCCTTCATACTTTTTTGACAGCTCAAGTTTTAACCATAACTATGTATGGAGATTTTTATTGGTATTTTATTGTTTTCCGGTGCTTTTTTAGGAAATTACAAAATATTTGTTCTTTTTCTGTATATATTTATGTATAAAAGATCTTTTCTTAGCTTATTGTTGTCTTTATACAACTTCGTGAAATAAGTAAATGTGTGATTTAAGCAAAGGATAGCGTGCAATAGTCGGATACTTAAGTCCCGTGCAAGCGTGACTTAAATATGATTTTAAGTCATCGAGTACTATAAAAAAAATTACTTTAATTATATTTTTGAAACTTCAAAATAAATACCCAGCTGTAAACATTGCACAAATAATTTTTCATGAAAATGTCGCCAGATGGAGTGGATGAAACTAAATTAAGATGGCCATTAGGCTACAAACATTTCAAATTTAAAAATTGAATAAAATTTCCGCACATAAATCAAATTTGATTATTTTTTTTTAACAATCATTATTTTCGTATAATTGCAATATAATTTAATGGAGTATATATTAGACTTAAGTTATAAGAGGTAACTTTTAAATTACAAGACGAATATCAATAGAAATTTATACATTTAGTTTGAAAAATGAGAATCGGACATGCCACGGTGCTGACATTTCCAATATATTTTCGTAAGTTATGAATAATCCAAAACCACTTATGTTCCAATACCTAATGTAGGTTAAAGATAATTGTCAGACTTATGATATTAATGACTTCTTAATAAGAAAAAACTATTTTGGATAGTAAATAAATAGTGAACATAAAAAATCACAGTTATCTGAGAATCACCCATATACCCATGTTCTTTTTTATTTAATAAATCGCCACTATCATAAAACATAAAGAACGTTAGTTCATTCCATTTTTCAATCAAAAAACTGAACAAAAAAACAAACTAAAACTTTTTAGCCTAGATAAGAACCGCTTAAAGAACTACCTATTCCATAAATAATAAAACGTTGGTAAATTCACATTTAAGGTACATAATTCTTAATCCCGGGACAAGCACAGAGATAAAAGGTCATAATAAATCCATTAAATAAGGGCAAACTTTTAGAAACAATCTTGACAAGGACAAGAGAAGAGTCTGGCGTCTCGTCTACTGTCCTAAAATTTATTGTTTTTAGTAGGAAATAACACGCATAACGAAAAGGACAAATAAATATTATCATTAACGCGACAAGGCTGATACTTTTCGACGTTCATCCCTTTCAGCGTGTCAACATTCGCCTCCTCTTCTCATTTCGTCACAACTTGGCCGATTTTAAAGGAATTTGTTGTTATAAATCACAACAAAACACAATGCGAGCCGAAATCTGTTTGTTTTGTCCTTAAAAAGGATTACGTTCATTTTTTCCGTCCTCCTCCAAATTCGCTAATTAATTATTGTGAATAATTTTCGCTTTCGAAAAAAATTTAAATCCGCTCGTAAACAATTTAGTAATTATTTTAAAGGCCCATTGAATATTCATGTTTTCTTTTAAAAAGGAAAACTCAAAAGAGAAAAATTGGATAAAAACGCAAGAGAAATTGAGCGTAAAAAAACCTACTTCTTTTCTTATTTACATAAATACATAATTTTATTGATATCTTCTAAGGAATTCGAGCGTAAATAATTTGAACGCCGTGGAATACGCAAAATTGAACTCGAATCATATTAATTTTGCAATATCGTAGGTTTCCACGCACGTTCTTGCCCAAACACAACAATTTGCGAAAAACCCTCGCTAATAAATTACGCGGAAATTATTTCATTCGCGAATTTATTATTAAAAAAAAAATGCAAAACGACAATTCAAAAATAATTCCTCGCTATTAAACTTTACGATTCGAACAAATCGGTGTACAAAAAAGGGATGTTGGCGAATTTCGGATAAATCGTAAATCGATGACACGTGCTTATCATTTACGTGGACAGAAATAGGCAGAATGCGTTGATAACGTTTGCGGAAAATATGGATTTTCTTTCAAAATCTAATTAAACGGAACGTTTCGAAATTAATGGCCATCGTTAAATTTGAATCGCGCGGAAAAACGTATTAATTCAATCCTCGACAAATGAGACAATTTCGATGATTTTCGGACATGTTCAATAACTTTTCTTGCGGTGCTTTTTTATTTCAATACGCCATTTCAAGGTTGTCGAGTTTTTAAATTCGAATTGATCTTGCCAACACTTTTTTTCTAAAATCAAAATTCACCAGTTTAGCTCTTCGAGCAATAAATTTCCATGTTAAAAAGAGGGTCTAAAGGAGGACGAATTTCGCTTTAAAAACGTCTGCCTTTTTTTTCAAGGGGAAACAATAATAGGAGTTAATTTAAAATTGGAGGCTGTATTTTTGCGTTCTAAGTACCACAACTTTTGGTCTTCTTTTATTGAACTAATTTTCGACTAATGACGCAATTAAATTCGATTTTCCACCCCATTTGTTCTTAAATTACGTTCGCTATTATTCACCGAAAAGATTCATTAATTCGATATGTTATTCCCACAAAAATCATTTCTCCTTCGATCATACTAATTGCTTTCATAATGTTTCTTTAAGGCTTAAAATTTTTGAAGTTACACTTCTTTAGGCAGTTTGAGGATAAAATTTTAGCAGGCAACGGAAGTTGCGCGCGCATATCTAACGAAAATTTGACTGTTGAAGTTGGCTGTTTGAAAAAGTTAATTAATTATTGTGAATCATACTTAAAACGGAGTGTGCACATTCGAGCTCAAAGTGACACAATGCTTCATATAACGAAAACTCTTTATAACGAAAAGAAACCTTCGGTCTTTTGAGTTTCGTTATAAGAGTGTATGCTGTATTTTATATAAAAAAATTGATTAAAATTAATTTAAATAACTGAGCAATTTATACATATTTTAATTCATTTTTGTGTGATTTGTTACGTGTACACTGGGGGGCCCCACGATTTTTTTAAGGGAGGTAGAGTACCAAATTTGGAAACCAGTGATCTAGCTGTACACAAACGCTAGGTGCGCAACATAACACGTGGTTATGTTTTATTTAATTACGCCAAAAAAGTATAGCTTCTAACGCGAGTACAGTCTTTGTCAAAAGAGCATGGACATGCGAAATTAACATGTGAAATAAAAGCTTTGAAAGTTAGAGAACCAATCTTACATTAAATTGAATTTATGACAATAAAATATTGTATTGGAATTTAAAAGTTATAATACAGTCGAACCTGCATAAGTCGAACCCCGATAAGTAAGAATTTTTGATAGCCCGAACTCAAACCTGTTTCCCTAAGTTTTGCTTATCTCAACGTTAATATTTTTATATCTATAACTCGAATTTCAATATTTCGAATTTTTTAATAAGTCGAAGCGTTTTATAATTCTCTAAATTCGAGTTTCCAATAGTAAATATTTCCACAACTCGAAGTTAAATTTTACAACTTTTCATAAAATTACACTACCTGGTACGATTGAAGAACAAGTCGGTTCGGTGTTATTGCTGGTTAAAAGGTCTATTGTAAACTACGATGAAAAGATTTTATACCTACTACAAGATGTTTTGAAGGCGGCACTTCAATTGGATTTAAAAACTAATTTATGTTTAAATGCCTTATGAACAGTTATGAATTTTAAGATGGTTTTACAGTTTATTTTACAAGAAAAGAAACTATTTTAGCATTTTAGTTTTTATTTTGGTAGTTATTCGTCGAGTACGAGGACTAACAAATGTGTTTTACGTTCTTTATAGTTTGTGACAGAGTATAACAAAAATATTAAAAAAAATTAATACTTTTTCTAAAATTATTTACGTATTAACATGGAGTGTAAACGAAAATTAAAAAGTTTAACCATAAGGAAGAAAATTAATCTTATAAAAGAAGTGGAACGTGGGCTCAAAAGAAAAAAGGATATAGCTAAAGATTTTGGTATTCCCGCAAACACTTTATCAACCATTTTAAAAAACAGAGACCTAATTGTAGCTGCTGAAGATACAAATGACCACCATTTTAGAAAAACGCTAAAGGAGTCTCCTTTTCCCAATCTGGAGAAAGCTATGATTGAATGGTTTCGGTATGCACGTAATAAAAATATTTTGATTTCGGGACCTGTACTGTTACAAAAATCAAAGAGTTCGCGCGCCTATTACATTGTGATAATTTCAAAGCAAGTCAGAGTTGGCTGGAGAATTTCAAAAAAAAGGAACCTCATCATTCAAAAAGTAATATGTGGTTAAAGTGCAGAAGTGTCTGAAAACGATTGTGAACTTTGGAGGCATAAAGTCTTAACACCATTACTGCAAGAGTATGAACATAGCAATATTTTTAACGCCGATGAAACTGGTTTGTTTTTTAAATGCTTACCGGATAAAACTTTGACTTTTTTAAATGAAAAGTGTTACGGTGGGAAACGCAGCAAGGAAAGAGTGACTTTGATGGTAGGAGCTAAAAACTAATGATATGTATATACGGAAGTATTTAACTGAACTTTTTTTAATAACTCAAGTTATTGATAACTCGAATTAATTTTGTTGTCCCTTCGACTTTAACTTATCGAGGTTCGACTGTATTTTATTTTTTATATACCTATCGGTAAACCATCCCAAGATTACAGGAAGAGCCACTGAGTTAATCGAGTAACGTCCAAATTGTTCCAACTTTAAATGTACAGCTCAAAGCTGCATGTAACTTTCTGAGCTCTAACTTCCCATGTTAAATTCGTATGCCCATTCTCTTATGACGCGCACTGTATATAAGAACACGCACCGCTTTTGATAAATCAAATTAGTATTGTAAACTTTTGAGTATTTTCTTTTAGTAAAATATTCTTTTCGGTAACAACAAGGTTACCGACATTATTAAAACTCAAAATATGACGTTTATAAAAAGAAGGAGCGTTTCCATAGCAACCCATTTAATTAATGAACTAGAGATTTACAAAAAGTAGAATGCACTTCGCTTCATCGTCTTCAAAGTGAATTTAGTTGCAAATAAAGCGATTAATAGTTTCAAACGGAAACTGGAAGGATAAAAGAGAATTAAGTAAGATCATGAAAGTCGAACGGTTTTTTGCGTAGTCGATATTTTCGTTTTGAAAGGCTTTTTGCAACAAAAAAAAAAGGGTGAAAAAACTGTAGGGGGGTTATATTTTCTTGTCGCGATATGACAGGAAAGATAAGAAACAAGAAACGACAGCTGAAAAGCCGAGGGTAATGAGCCGTGGCAGGTGTATCCATATACCATTAGGTTTCGTATAACTTTAAGGGGTTGAAGAGCAAAGGATGGGGGGTTGGAGGATGATGTTCACTACGTATTCGAATATATGGATAAGTTTTAACATACAAGAGATTTATAAACAATCTCTTTCGAAATAAATATATGTGGGAAGTTGTAAAGCACTCGAAAGAAAGGCAACTTTTCTAAATATCCAATAAAATTGGAAAGCATTCGGTAATTTCGTTTAAAGTGGATTTTCTAGTGAAATACTATTTTCGATTCGCTTCTTAAATTATTTCCTTCTTTTTCTTATTGTTTGAGGACTTTGCATAATAAGACGTAACTACTTAAAGCTCTTCGACTTCGTCGGTTTCGTTTGTGTAATTAACGGCAGTGGCGTAAGTATGGGAGCACGAATTTTAGGGGACAAAATTAAAAAATTTTCTTTTTTTTCGTAGGACAATGACACGAAAAATGTTTTTTATTGTACATTGACGCCTTTTAATTGCACACCTATGATGAGGACTAGAGGGTTGCAGTCCATCGCTCTCCAAAACCTAACATAGTTATAAATCAAAGTCAAAATCTATTTTTAAATGAGTTATATAAATTTTTAAGATTAAAAAAAGCATAGTTGCTCTAATTTTTTTTAATACAGTAAAAGAATTATTTTATTCAAACTTTTAACCTTCCGTGTACTAGGTGGGGTATAACTAATTTTTTTTGTTAAAACGGGACGTATGGTAATCGAGCTTAAAACCGAGTGTGCACATTCGAGCTCAAAGTGGCACATTCCGATCTCGGGAAAATGAAGCGCGCCGCTCCGCGTCGCGCTTCATTTGCCTCCCTCGTTCGGAAATGTGCCACTTTTCGCTCGAATGCGCACATCTTCGTGTTTATTATATTAGCATAATTTAACGTGCGCTTTTTCAAATAAAAAAATTTAATTTAATTTAGTAAATATCGTTTTTATATTCGAAAAACGTATTTACCATAGCAATGAGTGGAAGGGAGCGAGAAGATACAATAATCTTGTCAATTGCAAGTGAGAGGAAACGATTAAAATTATTCAATTAATTTTTCGTGTAATTTATTTGTCTAATGTATTGCGAATCATTAAGAAATTGCTGTGAAATTAATTTGTATTTCAATAAGGAGGCAAAAATGAAATTCTTGTTAGGATTTCTTAATATTTGGTATCGTAATTGACACGTGCCATTGGAATTTAGTACTCAAGAAAAAACTCAATAGTTTATAACTTGAAAAAAAAGTTAAGTTTTTGTATTTTTATTAATAAAGATTTAATCTAATGCATAAATAAATATGTTTTACTTAAACCGATTCATTATTGGTTATTAAAATATACTATTTCTTTTCATTTAACTGTCATAAAGTATAATTTTGTAGATTTTATTTTTTTTATTTTTGGGGTATTGCAAACCCCATCTAGTAGGGCATTTCACTTTTAGTCACCTACACGGAGAAAAAAGACATTGGGATTTTTCCTATTTTTGCATTTTTCCAATGTTATCATAGGGATTTTTCCAATATTAACATAGGCATTTTCCCTATGTTAACATAGTAAAAATAACTATGTAACATAGGAAAACTTTCTATGTATAAAAAAATCAAAATTCTATAAGTTTGTAATTTTTTATTTAATTTCATTTATTTACAGTAATAACATTGATTATACTAAATCACGCATGTTTTAGCGGCAAACTTATTTAAATTCAAAATCGTACAAATCAAAAATTTAATTTTGAAAAATCAAACTAATAACAATAATTTTAATTTTCATGAATTTTTAATTTTTTTAAAATAAAAAGCAAAATTCGAAAAAAATTTCATTGAATTTCTTTATCACTAACTGTGTATCACTGTTTTACTAATAAATAATCTGAATTGATCGAATGAGAAAATTATTATGTAAATTTGTAATCGTTAAGTTAAATTACGTTAATTTTATTGATAAATGGATTTTTCCTATGTCACATGGTTATTTCTATTATGTTAACAAAGAAAAAATTATTGTGTTAACATAGCAAAAATTTCTATGTTAACGTAGCAAAAATTCCTATATTAACATTGGAAAAATTCCTATGTCGACATAGGAATTTTTCCTATGCAAAAATAGAAAAAATCCCTATGTTTTTTTCTCCGCATAGTATACGGAAAGTTAAACATTTAAAAGAGCAACGTTTAAACAATTTTTATAAATATTTATGAATTTTTTTTAATTAAAAATTTTCAAAATTTAGCCGTTGAGACCCGTTTTTCAAAGACCCCTTAGAAAAAATATTCTAGCAGTGATGAAAATAATTCATAATATCTTGATTTGACATCAAAAAACAAACATTTTTTGTCAGTAGGTGAGTATAGCTTGTGATTGAACAATGGATTTGAAAAAAATTAAAATAAGCATTTTTGGCGGAGTTGTATGCAAAAAAAATACATTTATCGGCAGCGTTGGACTGGGCTAGAAGGACCCGGGTGGCTCCCCACAAGCCCGGGGCTCGAGACCTACTGCCTGGCTCGCGGCAAGCCCCGCGTGCCTTGCCGCGGGGTGCCCGTGCAGACCGGTGCCCGGCTTGCAAACGCCACCTCGACTATATGGCCAGTCCGACGCTGTTTATCGGCGCTCTTCATTTTCCCGAGTTCCAAGTGTGCCATGACTCACAATAATTAATTAAATTTTATAAAAATTAGAATTAAAAAATAACAACTATATTTTACATGGTTAAAAATAGCTCAGTAAAATTAAATAAAAATCGATTGCACATTTACTAATAAAAAAATGTAGGCAAACTTTTCAAAACTTATAACAAATAACCGCAACCCCTCTCTTCTTAAGTTTAGATACACTACTATAGCTTCCTTCGTCGGCTGTTTATAAATTCGTAGGCGCACCAATTTTACTTGCTCCAGGGCGGTAGATATATACTACGCCACCGATTAACGATCCTTGTTTAAACAATCGAACAAGAAACCTTTTGTAGAAATAGTCTTCATAGTTTCAAAATCAAAATTCATAAGCTTCAATTTTATATTTAAATAAAATGTATTCAGTATGTACAAAATAGGTACCAATCAGTATACGATAATAATAAAATACTAATCGGTTTAATCCGTAAAAAACATGACTATGACATATTAAAACATTTCTTTGTTTATTTATATATTACTGTAGCGAACGCGATAGATTAATTTAAGCCAACGCGGGAGATTACTGTAAGCGAACGCAATACATTAACCTAAACACGCGCTCGAGAAACTTCTATCTTACATTACCTTGAATGACAAATAAAAAGAATATCTATTTTCTAGAAGCTCTGATAATTGATACCGAGACACACATATAAGCGTAGCTGACTCCTATAATAGGCACTCTAAGACTAAATTTTGTTCGTTCAGTTCAATGTTATACTTAACTGATTATCGGCGAAACTCAAGGTAATCTCTGTCGTGCCGTGACGATAAATTTTTCAATAAATATGCATTGTAAATAAATACGAGTGTAAATCAATTAGTTTAGTGTATTAAAACTATAAGTAAAGTAAATAATTTTTAAGTAAATGTACTAGTATTTAAGTTATTGGTGTAGGCACATTTGTTAATTATTTTGTTAAATAAATTTCAATTGTTATTAAAATAAGTAACTGACCGTTCTCAACCATAGTTCGAACCCTAATGAACTCAATTACTCAATTACAATACATTAAAAAGATTTTAATGTTATTCTCATATATTTACGGTAATTGAATTTTTTTTTCTAAGATTTATTAAATAAAATACATAAAGCAACAAGAAAATTAAATTTCTACATGTAAGGGTATGAATTTTTAAAGCGCGAATCCAGTCGAATTTTAGGAATGTTAACAAACACTCCATAAAAGAAGAAATTCTCATTTATAAGGTAATGGGGGTTGTTTTTGTTAACAGTTTAACAGTAAATGGGTTTCTGTGTTTTAATGCACGCAAAAACTACGAACGGGGTTGTTATAAAAACGTAGATTATGTACGTACGCAAACCCTCTTTGTTTATATAGCAAAACACGATACATACATCATTTAGTCCAACTACATTTTTTTCAGTTACGCTAAAATTAATCTGCGCAAACCCTTGCTTAGATTTTCTAATTTATTTTAGTTTTTATTTATGGTCAAAAAACAGTTTGGTTTTATAACTAAATGTGTATATAAAAGGAAGGTCTAGAATAACTAAATTTGTTTAAATTTTAATTCACATTTTAATTTGTTGGTTAAATATTTAAAGACGGAAAAAAACTAATATAGCTCGTTAGTTGCTCCACAACAAAAAAACACAGCAAATAAAGTGCACGTTGAATTGTTAATTTTCCATTTCCTAAGGTCAGGGTGGCTGTAGTTATTGCTGAAAATTAGTATTATGATTTCCCAAAGGTGCACTTGTCTGACGACACATGTAAGTAAATACGTCTGGTTAAGTTGAACCTTTACGATTTTAGTTAACCCTCGAATTATACGTTCGCCTAAAATTAATACGCCAAACTAGGGTTCTTAAAAAAATTTGGCGTTTGCGAACAGTCGCGCGATTATAAGTAAAAGTCTTATTATTGTTGTGTAAGAGATCACGATATACTGAAAGATGTTAAAGCTTTGTTGGTCGGACTATGAGGGATTCCCCGTTTTTTTTTTAAATTCAGTTATATAACCAAAAATATTTTTTGAAGTTATATATGTTTTGGCGCATTAAGAATAAAATTTTGGTTTGCATCAAAAGTTGCGCACGCACAGCTAACAAAAATTCTAAAGTTAAAGTTGGCCGACTAAGAAAATAAATTAATTATTGTAAATCATGCTTAAAATCGAGTGTGCGCATTCGAGCTCAAAGTGGCACATTCCGATCTGGGAAAATGAAGCGCGCCGCTCCGCGTCGCGCTTCATTTGCTTCCCTCGCTCGGAAATGTGCCACTTTTCGCTAGAATGTGCACATACTACACATTTATTGAATATTTCTATAATATTTTTGTTTATTTAATGCAATAATACTTCTTTTAATGCGTCGAGAGCAAAATTTTGTAGGCAGAAAGGTTGGGCGCGCACAGCTAACGAAAATTTAATAGTTGAAGTAAGCCATTTAAAAAAAATTAAATAATTATTGTGAATAATGCTTAAAATCGAGTGTGCACATTCGAGCTCAAAGTGGCACATTCCGATCTCGGGAAAATGAAGCGCGCCGCTCCGCGTCGCGCTTCATTTGCTTCCCTCGCTCGGAAATGTGCCACTTTTCGCTCGAATGTGCACATTTTGGTATTTATTATTTTTTTTTACATTAATTTTTTGATTTAATAAGATAATAATTTTGTACACAAATAAAATGACATATGTAGATATTCGAGCGAAAGGTGCATATTTTTCCGAGACCAAATTGTACATTTCACTTTCAACCAAAATTTACAATACACGTTTATCTGTTTTGCACGATTCCGTTTTTAGACGTAGATAAATAAAATTTCTAAATTGTCAAGAATGAAAACTATTTAAAATATATGTTTTTGCTATACAAAATGTGTATTTTTAGTTATTTTTAAGAAATATGCTGGATGATTAATATTATAACCAAAAAAAAATTTTTTTTCTATTTCTATAGACACAAAAAATACTTCATCTAAAATACCTCTAAACCCCATCCTTCAGTAAAGTTAGGTTCCTCAGAAAACTGTAAATCAAAAAAATATAAAATTTGCACTATTTCGCAGAGCATGCTTCAAATTTATCAGTAAGCAGTACGGTAATGTCATCTGCATATGCTATGGTGTTATAATCTTTGTTAGATGTTGATATCGATGACCAAATTCTAAATTACAATTATTTTGTGTAGTCAAAAATATTTAATTCATATCTGACCAACTTATATATATTTTGCTTTATTTGCAATTCAGTAGACAAAACGTTATTTATGCGAATTTAAAAAGAAATTGTCGAAATGCAAATATATACGATAGTTCGTTTTTTTACACAGGAGATGTTAAGTTTTTGACCAAAACACAAATGTATTGTATGAGTTGCGTTGCAATCATCCCAAAAACGTTGTTATTGGATTTTTTGATTGAGCGAGTAGTTTCAAGCACAATGCTAATTAATTTTATTTTTTGAATATTATATGTCACAATATACGTTGATTAAGAATGCTTATTGCACATTTATTTTATGGTTTAGATATCATGTTTTAGAAAAAAAAAATTAAACTTTGCTATTATAAATATCTTATGTTACCCGTGAAGTGATTAAAATAATCAAGTTTATTTCAAGTCTCAATTTTGGGGTATTGTTGAAATAGGGCTTAAGCTTATCTCCCCTATTTTATTGTATATTTGATATGCGCTTTAAATGTTTTATTTTTAAATTTTTGAAATAAAATTTTATATACAAGGTTTTAACAGAATTGTTATAACAGACCAGAACAAAAATTTTCGAATTATTATAAATAACAAGGTATTTATTACATATTTTAAGTTTAAGTTTACGATACCATAACCTAAAAATATAATACAAGGTCACTTGACTTGGAGTATGTTTTTGTTCGGTTTAGTGTCATTTATAAGCGGATTATTCGTATGACAGGCTGTATATGATTCGACCTAATAATAGATTTATTTAAAAATAATAATAATTTAGTCCAACAAATTTATTTTTATGTTCGAAAAATATTACAAAGTTTATTATTATTATTTTTAATAACTTTGTTTCGTTATTTTTAAACATTAGGACATGGGGACCCATGTCAATTACCGCAAACTTGGCTTGTCCGCAACCGCAACTAGAGCCTGATAAAACACAGGGTACAAACGTTAAAAAGCTGCAGTTGTATGTGGAAGAGATTGATAACGTGTGCAAACATAAGTTCCTCTCGACATTTAAGTTTTTTATGTTTTACTTATCTTTAAACAAAAAGTTATTGTTACATTGTCAATTGGCAGATTCGTCTCGTTTATAAAAATTAACATCGACTGAAATGTATAAAAACTTTAAGCCGGATTTGAATTTGCAATTTGTATTTTTCGTTTTTTGGTTTCAAAGACTGCTTTCAGGAGTGGTCATTCACGATGCTTCCCTTTCACCCTGTAATTTTCAATTTGTAATTTGGACCATTTTAACTCGAAGCTTTTCGATTTTAATTTGTGGCTTTGCATACGTATTCGACGCGAATTAATTTAATTTCAATTACCTATTTAAAACTTCAACAATTATTATTTGAATTACAAGTGAGATTATACATTATTGAGTTGTTAATAAATGCAGCTCTATAGCAAATTTGTATTGTTTGGTTTGTTTATTAGTTGTAGTAGTTTATTAGGATTTTGATTATTTTAAATGGTTAATAAAACTTAATAGAAATAATATTATTTTTCAAGAACTTCAAGTAACAATTTCCCAAAAGTATAAAACGACAGAAATATTTAATACATTTTTCTTATTAAAAAAAATGACAACCCGTGTCTGCTTTTTCATCGACTCTCGTAACTCGAAGACAATCTAATAAAACAATTTGGAATTTTTAATATCCGAAGTTGAGCAAACGTTCGAAAGCTTAGAAAAAAATCAAGTAAAACTTTAGCAGTTTATAAGAGACACATTTTTAAATCATCCGAATTAAGGCGAAAGCTCAGCCAACTATGAAACAGATTTTAGACAAAGATAAATTTTCCGAATATTTTCCAGTTAGAGCAAATATAATTTATGTAAAAGTACTTTGTCAAGTTCTAGTTCATTCTTCTTGCAGTTTTCTCTTTTTAATATTATCGACTTCTTTTTTAAATTGTTATTTACTCTACTTTGAATATTTTTTATTTCAAAGTACAGTGGTAAGCAAAAAATTTAAGTCAACTTATAATTATTATAGTATCTTTGCAGAATTTTCTATTTTAAGTTTATTTATCTATATCTAGTTCAAAGATTTCTACAGCTGACGATGTATTCTTTCTCTCAGTCTAAGATTTCATTCTCTCCGGTTTTCCCATTTCCCAACCAGCGCCAGCTCTAGCGATTACGTCGCCTCGACCAAAAAGACAAAGTGGCACCTCATAAAAATCCAGTCAAACCTCTAAAACTCGAACCTCGATAAGCCGAATTTTTGATAACTCGAACCTGTTTCTCTAGGACTTGTCTATTTCGACGTTAATATTTTTATATGAATAACTCAAATTTTTGATAACTTGAATTATTTTAAGTTTTTCTTCAACTTCGACTTATTGAGGTTAGACTGTTTTTTTGAAACAACATCGTAAAACATATAATTAAAAATTGGGGCTTTCTTTTAATAACGAAAAACTTGAAACCAATACTTCTAATCTGATTTTTGAGTAGGTATCTTAAAATTGGTAACGTGTGCCACGATTAATCCATTTGGATATAGTTAGATGGGATAAAAATAATGAATTTGGTATTATCAAATAAATAGTTTAAAATTTTTCTAATTTTTTTTTCTTAAAGTAAGAAAGAAGAAACACTTTTCTACATTAAGTACATTTTATAAAAATTTAAGAAAAATTAATGTACATATTGCAAAATCTCTTGGATGCTAATTAGATGCTTTTTTTAATTTCAAGACACAGCAAAACATATTTCTTTTAATTTTTAACATTAGAACCTATAAACCATATCCCTTAACAGTATGTGTCCCAAAGTAAGTAGACTAACATGGGTATCTTTCTTATTAGTGGAGACAGAAGTTTAGTTTAATGCGCAATGTTTTGCAGTTTTAGGTGCCGATTCAGATTTCGTTAAGAAAATTTGAAATTCCGAATAGGTCCGAAGTAATCGTCAAAAAACTAAAAATAATTATTTTCTTTAATGTCAATTAACTTTATAATTATAAAATTTACAAAAATAAGTTTAATATAAAAGTTACTAGGTTTCATAAAATACAGATAAAAATTAAGTCAAAATTAATTTCAAAATGGCGGTTTTCAAGATATTGATACCAACTTTCTTATTTTAAATAGACGCCATATTGGATTTTTACATAGTTAAATAACAATTTTTATTCTCTTTTCAACCAGGTATAGCAACCCATATTTAAATAAAAAATAATTAACAATATTAAATTTTTCTGTTTTAAATCAAATAGCCATGAATTATCAAACAACAATTAAAAAAAACAACCGAACGTTAAAATTATTAAAAGATTGGAAGTGAATATGCAGAAGTATGGTTGTTTACAGTAACCAAATTGAAAGAATGTGGAAAATGATCTTTATCATTCTTTTTCTTGGAAAACTGTTAAAGTATGTTTGTGCAGCAACGCAGGAGCTTTTGTAACATTTAAAGTAGGTACAAAACATATCATACTGCTCAGTTAAAAACTTTGCCGTTTTGAATTATTTATAAGCCAATAATAATAATTATTTAAAAAACTTACAATATTAGTCAAAAAATAATTACAATGACGTTGGCTTGTATTATGCTGTTTAATTGTTTTTTTATAATTCATGGCTACTTGATTTGAAACAGAAAAATTTAATATTGTTAATAGTTTTTTATTTAAATATGGGTTGTTATACATGGTTGAAAAAAAAATGCTATTTAACTATGTAAAAATCTAATATAGCGTCTATTTAAAATAAGAAAGTTGGTATCAATATCTCAAAAACCGCCATTTTGAATGTAAATTTGACCTAATTTCTGTCTGTATTTTATGAAACCTAGTAACTTTTATATTAAACTTTTTTTTGTAAATTTTATAATTACAAAGTTATTTGACATTAAATAAAATGACGATTACTTCGGAACTATAAGGAATTTTAAAATTTTCTTAACGGAATCTGAATTAGCACCTAAAACTGCAAATCATTGACCATTTAACTAAACTTTTGTCTCCACTAATAAGAAAGATACCCATGTCAGCCTACTCAATTTGAGACACCCTGTATATATTAGGGTAGTCCTTAGCGGGGGTGTTTTCAAATTTTTATGCTCCCAGGGGCTCAAATGCTTCCAAAGCGAGAACAAAAAATTTCCTGAAAATTTGAGCTTCTAATATTAACTCTAAGTAAAGCGCGCATTCGAACGAAAGTTTCTTATGGATGCCTTCGTTATAATTCGACTATTTCTGTAGTTTTCAACCGCCATATTAAAAAATAATTGTTATTTCCTTACCCAAAATGAGACAGTTTTTTCGTTAATAACACAAAGAATTATGATTCTTTGTTAACAAAAATAAAATTTACTACAACTATAACCTCACATTACTTTATCAATTTCGAAATTTTGTTTTTCGCGCTTGCGCAATAGCGTGTTATTTTCTCTCGTCACAAGAGTAATGATTGTAGTACAAAAGATGACCGGTCTGAAGAGCTAATAACGCACTGTCCAATTTCGTATATAAATGTAAATTTGTTGCTTTTTCGCATTTAAGCGTAAAATCCAAAAAATATGCTTTGCGATTCATCATTGAATTTTTAATTTAGGTTATAAACCATAGGTAAATGATTTATAATTGACCAATAGGTAAAACAGAAAATTCCACAAAGATATCGCAACTATAATTTGACCTCAAGTTTTTCTTCGTGAGTGTATTTTAATTTAGTTTAATTTGTTTTCTCGTTTTGGCGCTATTGTAATTTAACAATCCCTATACGTTTGCTTTAAAGAAATAATTAAATTCAAAAGCCTGCAAGAGAGAGGGATAAAATTAAAGCTAAAGTCGTCGCTAATTTTTTCTGAAAAGAAGAGATTATAGCAAAGCGTCAACTCTTCTATAAAAAAGCTAATCTACCTTTTCTCTTTAAATTTATTATGATATTCGAAATTTATCCTTGTTATGAGTTGTTGTAAAGTGAACACAAAGGACAAAGGAGTCTGCAAGGACAAAGGGAAAATTTCTGCGTGCCTTTCGCGTATTTTACCTGTCCATGTAATTTACCCTCGACATTCGTCAAAGTACTTTTCTATTCAATTTTAACGGGACTTCAATAAAGAAGAACTTTATAAAAGGTGTCGCACGAATCTTTGATCATAATTTTTGCTCGCCAATTTCTGCATTTTAATTGAAATTCTCGCGAGATCAAAGAACTCGGCCGAGAGAAGTCGGCATTTTTCGAAAATAAAAAGGCGTACTAAAAAACCGATGACGTTTGCGCAAAGGTGTACGGTTGGCAAATTAAATTTTGGAATCGTCGAAAATTAAAAATGCGTGCGAGTGTCTTATAAGCGTTACGTAAATATAATCTTGGAGGAAACGCTTTCGGAATATTAAAAGCGAAATATTTCAAAATTCCGTACACGAATTCAACTCCATATCTCTATGAACACTTATTTTGGATGATTCTACTTAGAGGGTTGGCTTTGGGGTCGAAAAAACGGTGCTTTGAACTATCGCATTAAATCAAAGCTTTTGAATAGCTGCGTGAGCCCGCCAACTAATTGAGATTAATTTTGCATTCAAAGCAGTCGATGTTGATTGCAATATTCAAGACTTGTGTCTTGTTGACAGACTTTGTTGGTAATTTTAAATGGCTGAATTGTTGTTAGAGGATCGGTGTTTTATCGTATTTTTGAAGTTATACTTCTTTTGGCGCTTTGAGAGTAAAATTTTAGCCAGGCAACGGACATTGATCGCGGGCAGTTAACGGATGCACAAAAAATTACTTTCGCTGTACAAAAAAAACAAACGCATATATTTCTTATACGGTATTTCAGAGCGAACTGAAGTGAAGTACGCAAGGAGGTATTGTGCTCGGGCTTCTTTGACACGGGTAAACAAATTTATTGATTTATTAGATTTTTTGTTATGGTTAATGTGACAACCTACCCGTGAGACAACCATACCCGGTCTCCCCTATATACTAATTTATCTTTACGACAATAAAGATTATCTTGAGTTTCGCCTAGAACAAGCAGAGTAAAGATCACTGAACTGTACGAACAAAACTTAGTCTTCGACTGCTTATTACGGGAGTCAAGTACGCTTATATGTGTATCTCGGTATCAATTATCAAAGCTCCTAGAAAAACGTAGATTGTTCTTTGCCGTTATTCAAGATAATGTAAGATAAAATTGACGTCTCGCATTTGCTTACATTAATCTCTGGCGTTCGATTAAATTAATCTATCGCGTTTGCTACAATACCCATTAATCTTTTAATGAGCAACAAAATATTTTTATTACCAATTTTCTTTTAATAATCAATGGATCAACATCTCCATACCATTTAAAAAAATGACGATTGCATCCTTTTGTACTTTAGGATTTTTGGAACGATGAAACTCGATTTACAATGATTAATTTATGTTCTAAAAAAGTTTTAATTCAAAAGTTAATTTAAATTCCAAGATAAATTATTAATTTTGAGTAGGTTTTTTGAAATTTTTTAAACGAAGACTTAAATTGGAAAAGCTGAATTTTTTTGAATTCCGAAAAAGAAGAATGTAATATGTAATGATTCGTGTTCATTGGATTTGTCTATAAAGTCAACTCGCGTTATAACGAATTTCAAGGGACCCACGAAAAAGTTCGTTATATCGAAAGTTCGTTATATCGAAATTCTTTATTATAAAAGCATAAATTAACAAACTTTTACAAATTTGTTTAGAGATATAGAATAAATCAATCCAATACCCCACAAATTCGTTGTCGCTTAATAAAATAACCAATATAACGCATAAATGTATTTTTTTTAATAAAACAATAGTAAAAACAATAGAAACAGAAACAAGTATAATCTAAAAAATCCGTAATTTTAGTTTGTATGCAGGTGACTGTACGTGTCCGTTCAATTGCGTTCTCCAGATTTAAGATACTTGAGAATACACTGTCGTCAAGGTCATGGCTTTGCAAGTAATTGATAATTGATAGCGTTAAGTTTGGATTGTTTTAAGATAAAAAAATCAAAAATTGTGTAGAAACACATTATGTAAATTATATAACATACTGTAACGGATTTCCCCAATCCAAATCCAATTTCCAACGAGAGCAAAAGCGGTTCGTACTCGGGTTGTGAATAATAACACACAGTTGGCCACTTAATTTACAATTACAATTTATTAACACAAATAATAAACAAATTCTTCTTTACCAATAATTTAAACACTAGCACTTAATAATTATTCATTTACTAACTAACTAACTTACGGTTTTAATACACTAACTAATTTATTTACACTCGTATATTTATTTAAACGATGGACACTCGTATGTTGTTTACATTTATACCGATAGCGATAGCGCTCACCTTGTAAATTCACCGAGCGGAGTTAAGAACATGGACATTCACGTACAACTGTTGACTTAGACTGGCGTGTAGGAGTACCGCGGAGTTTATATATGTGTCGTGGTATCTATCGAACTGGCTTCTAGAGTATTCGAGATAAATCTCCTCTACAGAGATATGGCGAATTCAAGGTAACTCAGATAGAAACCTCTAGTTAGTCGTGGCTTAAGAGATATTGAGATATATCCGCTTACTCAATATCTCATGGTCGCATGAGTATCTCGCGCTTGATTAATGTACATCTATCACGGCTCTACACTCGATCACAGTGCCCGTTACAATACCTACAGTACTTACTTTTTTACCAAAAATTATTAGACTTTGATCAAGGAAACTTCGTTATATCGAGGGGGCCAAAATCCATTAAAATTTTCGTTATAAAGCGCGATTTTCAAGGGACCGGCGGTTTCTTTCTTTATATCGAGATTTTCGTTATATCGAGCTTCGTTATAACGCGAGTTGACTGTATTAAGGAGTATGTGCACTTTCAAGCGAAAACTTTTTCCGAATAAAAAATCTGGATTTGAAGGATTTGTTATTAATATAGTCGAATCCAATTAACACGAAGATGTGCGCATTCGAGCGAAAAGTGGCACATTTCCGAGCGAGGGAGGCAAATGAAGCGCGACGCGGAGCGGCGCGCTTTATTTTCCCGAGATCGGAATGTGCCACTTTGAGCTCGAATGTGCACACTCGATTTTAAGCAGATTCACAATTATTAAATTATTTTCTTAGACGGCTTACTTCAACTGTCGTATTTTCGTTAGCTGTGCTAAAATTCGCTAAAATAACCGAGTTTCCACTGTAATTCAATGCATTTGTTAATAAATAAAGAAATTGCAAAATTATTTAATGTGGTACTGAACTGAGTTAATCAGTTCACTACCTGGCTAAAAATTTCTTGATTTCTCATAAGAAACTATCCAAGTTATTCACAAAATAGCACATTCGACAATATTCTCAGTGGTGAATAATTTGGATGTTTTGTGAAGACCACGTATTAATTTTAATTCGGTCTACTTTTTATCTTTAATTTAAATTAAAAGCCACCCTTACTTACGCTTTTATTTAAAAATATGCAACGACACCCTAAAGATTCAAAATGAATGCTTGTTAAAAGCTTCCACCTTTTTAATTTTTTTTTTGTGTATTAATACGGAGGAATAATTTACGCGCTTTTGACTTTCACTTTATTTGCGACTTAAATTTCAAGCGAATTATCAAGAGAGAAAAACGTAATAAGGGTTGCGTTAACAATAACCGAAAATATAACGAAGTAAAAGTAGAAGGATAATTGTACAAGTTTTAGTAAGCAATTTAAAGGTTCGAAGAGTAAAAGCAATTATTTTTTCACGTCGAAGCACATGATACAGCATTAAAATTTGCGGTACATATTCGCGTAAGAGGGTAAATACACGCCCTTGCGGTATTTGCGAAGAGCTCGTTAATAAAAAAAAAGGGAGAAGGGCTTAAAACGCTTCACATTTATTTATATTTTCAATACTCGTCGTTTCTGTCGCATACATCAACGCATTGTTGTGATAATGATGAATGCACTCCATAAATGTTGCTTTCCCTTTGTTTTCTAATAAGGGAAGTGCTTTTGCACGTTTATTGTTTCGAGCCCTTTTGCAAATGGAGGATTATTACCGTTTCTATTTATCGAAGTAGAATTTGAAAAAAAATTCGAAACACTTTGTACGTACCTACATCTAATTTTTTGCGACATTTCGATTCATAAATTTTTATTAAAGTTGGAAGTTTCTTTGAGAGTTAGTTTTATATTAAATTAAATTGTAAGTGAAAGACGACGTCGACGACGACATGGAAGAACTTTTTTTTTGCTTCCATATTTTTCGAGTTGTATATTAAATTTATGTATGCGTTAAAAATAAATTCCTGTAGCAATTTCGTTGCAGCACTACATTCGGTTCGACATGTTTTGAAAAATTAAAAAGCGCAGAGGTTTTTCTGCTAACGCGATTTGGTTTCTATTTGATTGAATGTGGAAAATTCAGAAGGTGGGTTTTGTAAAAGTTTTTAATTTTTACAAAGGCCATAGAGGGATAAGCATGGTAAAAATGCCTTTTGTAAATATCTTAATGATATTCTATGGATATGTAGACACTATAAAATATAAAGATCCTGACAATTTTAGACCATAATCTATATCGGTCTCTTCAAAAAGTCTAAATAAGTAAAAATTGGAAAATAATTTTTTTCTTTGGATTGAGTGAATCAATTATTTTGAAAATTTAGTGTATTATGCAAGCGATAGAAAGCTTTTACAGACACCATGGACTAATTTTTAGCTTAATAAATTGATGATCAAAAAAATTATTTTCTCTTTATCAATTTTTATTATGATACTTTTTGAGCAAAATTATGATTCCATCATTTTTACATTTTTTATAAGACCTATAATCACTCAGAATTTTTTCCAAATTTTCTAAATGGTACGCTATAGTTAAAAGAAATAAAAACTATTTTTATTACCAAAAAATCGAATTTTTTAACAAATTTTACCTAAATAACTACAAATTATAGTATTATTATTACATAAATAATACGCTGAAATATAATTTTAATAAAGTTGAGTTACAAATTATATTTTTATTAAATTCTAATAGGCGTTCTATTTCATTGTAAGAACAATTTTTTTAATTTCTAATGTAAGATATTTATTTTAGCTTATTATTTATGTAATAATAATAGTATAATTTGTAATTATTTAGGTAGAATTTGTTGAATAATTTGATTTGTTTAGTAATAAAAATAAATTTATTTTTTTTAACTATGGCGTACCATTAAAAAATTTTGAAAAAATTCTAAGCGATTATAGGTCATTTAAGAAATGTAAAAATGATAGAATCATAATTTTGCTCAAAAAGTATAATAAAAATTAAAAAGTAAGAAAAAATCATTTTTTTGATTATCAATTTATTAAATTAAAAATTATTATTATAATAAGAAAAAAAGTATGCACTTTCCATACACGTGCAGAAGAGAAAGACAAAACTATTCTCTATTTTGACATGGAGAAATCGACCACTTTACTACCGCCGCATGATGCTCGAAAATCAAGCTTTCGCAGCAAATATTACAAAAACATTTATTTTGTTTATTTTTTAAAACTTCTATAAAATTTTAATAATATTAACAAAAATGGCTTTTATATTTATATAAAAAAATTTCAACTCCTTATCTCCAAACAAGAACAATGTGAAGTTTGCATTTAAAGAATATATAACCAAATTTAATACTTTACACCTTCAAGCAAGCAAATTTGAAAAAAAAATGAAGCAATATAAAACTATTTTGCAAAAAAATATCCTTAATGACGCCCAACGCAGCAGACTGATTTTGCGTTTTATGATAGGATTAAAAAGATTAAAATTAAGAAATATCTCATTTATTTGTATAACTTGTTATAACTTTTTAAGATTGAAGACATTTTAGATTTAGCGCCACAATTTCTAGAGCATTTTATATTTTGAAAGTGGTTAAATTGTAAGAATCTGACGTATTTCGCTGTCACATGTCAACTCCTGAATGTTTCTAAAGAGTTTTGCGTTTTGTTGTTTCGATATTTGTAGTGGCACTTGTGTTTTTAATTTTACTGCTTGTTACATTTTGTATGAAAACAGTAAGTGATCTAAAACCGATTTTTTTAAATTATCAATATGATATGCTACACGCCATTGGTAATTCCCGTCTAACAGATTTCATCCAACTTGAAAACTAATATAAAAAAATAGTATGGCCCCAGAATCAAAATGTCCTCAATCTTAAAAAATCACTTTGTAAGAACTTAAAAAATCCTGCTTTTTATGTTCGACAAAATCTTCAGAAGGTCACCTTTCTTTTCTAAATATGTAGGGTAATACATTTCCATCAAGACATTAATAATTCTCAAGACTGAAGATGAATACGTGCAAAAGCTATATTTTAACGTCTAATGGCTTATTTTATAAATTGACAAGGTTACAATTACAGTTGTTGTTACGTCAATTGAGCAAAATAAATGATTAGTTTATTAGTAACGCTACGTTTCTATAGCAACACCTGTAATCATGAACTCTTGTTATTTTAGGCAGCTGAAGGCAGGCATTAACATGAATAAATTGTATGATTGATGACGTAAGGCTTTATAAATGGAAACTGTGTCGTCTGAGATTTGTAGTAAAACAATAAAAGAGGATAAGTTCGTACGAGTTTAAATGTAGAAAATGGCCCAATAAAAGAATTTAGAAAAGCAGTGAAAAAATTGAATAACGAATCTGGAACAAAGGCGTCTAGATGTGAAAAGGTAGAAAGAGCTTTTTACGAAAGATAATTAAATACCTGTCCCTTTGTGAAGGGAGTATCCATAGCGGTTCACATCCTGGTTGCCTTTAAACTATTTCGTAACTAATACAATCTCCATTTCTGCAAGTTGGATTCCATTTTGAGTTAAACTCTACGTTGTGTGCTTTGTGCTGCAATATAATATCGCGTCCTCCTCTTTGGGGGACAAAAAGTTTGTGTCTCCGTGTTTTCATCCCCCGTGCCTTTGCCGGTGTTCTAAAAGACCCGCATTATTACAGTTTAACATGTCAGATGTAGTTTGAAACTTGTCGCGAAACTATTTATGAAGGCGCTTTCTCCAACCCTCTCTATCCCTCGCATTTCACGTAATTATTGAAGCGCGTCTTCCTCTTCTTGTAATGGAACCCGCCGACGACGCCTACGCCCTAGCCACCCCTCACCATTAAATTGTTTTATTATCAAATACAGTTTACAAAGACATAGGGAAATTTAATTGGAAACGCCTTTGGGGGGGAAAAGCTACAAATTTTCTATCACCTTTGCCCCGATTGCTTGTTAGTTCGTCCTAATTTCCAAAGGATCGTGATGGAACTCCGCAAGAGCTTTTATAAATTCCAACCCTTTTTTTTTTTTGACAACGAACACTCGTTACTTATTCATTCCATAACAGGAAATTGAATGAATATCCGAATAAACCGATTGCTTCAATAAAATTGCTCCAGACTTTGATACCCTTATGAATCAATGCTTACGACACCCCATTTTTGTTTTCAACTGTAACTGATAGTCAAATAAGGGTTGCGACATATTTATTTATCTATTTTGTCTATTCTATTCTTTATCTCTTGTTGAAAGCTCTTTGGGGTTAATGCTTTTGATATTAGGAAAAAAATGATAAAACATATTTTTTTATGACAAATGTCTTAGCCATTAAAAAGGTTTCCAAGTTGTCTTGAGTTAATTGAGCAACAAAATAAATAGGGTAACTGTTCTACAGTGAACTATTGATACATGCGATATCACTACGCGTTGTAAAAACTAAGCAAATTTTGTGATTGAAACAACTCCTAATAAGCCAGTGAACCTTGGTCATTGCCCCTTCCTAAAAAGCTATGTATTTTGAAGAAAATTATTTTACTACATTTAAAGAATTGCAAAATTATGCATCTACTGAAAGCATAGGTTCAAAGAGAAGGTGATTTTTTGAAATTAAGGGTATTTCATAGTTTAAATATGGTTCAATTGCGAGAAGCTAGTAATTTTTGTCTTCAAATGTCAAGGTTAAATTCTAAGTGTTCTTAAAAGGTTTTGCGTTTTGTGGTTTTGGTTTTCATATTTTACTGCTTGTTACATTTTCTATGAATGCAATAAGTACCCGAGTCGAAATTTAGCGCCGACATTGAGCCTCCTAAAGTCAGACTTATTTGAGACTCGGAGGCTCAAAGTAGAGTCTATTCCTATGTTAAATTAGGTCCGACTTTGACCTCCAAAGTGATACAAATTTCCATTTTTACCACTTTGGGGTTCAAAGTCGAATCTGATGGAAATTAAAATTAGGTCCGATTTTAGACCACTGTGTCCTATTTTATAATAATTATAATGTTTTATATTACTGTGGATTTAATTCGCATTTACAATAATTAGAATACTTTTATTTAAAATACGTAGCTAAAGTTTAAAATAATAATTTAAAAATAACAATTACATTAAAAAAAAGAAGAATAATAATCATAAGTATTATTATTAGTATTTATAATAATTAAACTAATATTGTATGTATATATATATTTATTTTATATTATAATATACAAATACATTGATAGTACAAAATTACCTAGTAACTTTGATAAAACAATATTCAAAATTATAAAATACCTGGGTTACTCTGAGATTTTGTAGGATGGGTTTTACTTTCTGAGTTAGTAACTTTTTAGTAAGCTGTTGCTGTTCCTTCGGAATTAAAGACAAATCGGTAAAGATTAATAATAAGAGCGCACTTTTTAGGTTAGCTTTCCCGAGCATAAGATTTACTTGACTGGTGGACAGTCATCAATGTAAAATAACACATGTAAATAGGGAGTGTTGCCACGTCTTTTTCATATAGTCGAACCCATTTAATGCCATTCTCATAAATTTAATAGACAAGATTTTAAAAACATTTTAGTTATTAGTATTAACAGTTTTTTATTTAACTATACATATAATTAATTTGGATGTTAATTAATAAACGTAATAGTGCAATAACCAATGTCAACGCTTAAAACCATAACTTACATAAAAAGTATTTAGTTTACGCGTACTTTATGTGTATAAATGATATGAAAAAATATAAACGTATTTAATTGTAATATAACAGCTAACTTGTGGTCAACAAACAAATTACAATTTCGAAAACAACTGGCAACGCTACTCAGCTGATTTCGGTATTTCCAGTTATCGGACTTAGAGGTTCAAAATCGCATCTCTTGGGGAATGGTAGGAGCTAGGGGCTAACTGTCGGATCTAGTCGGGTTACAATGTTCTAAATCGGGTCTTTTTCGGACTAGGGGAATTTATGTAGGCTCTAAACATCGACTTGGGGATCTATATAGGCTCTAAATTTCGACTCGGGTGATTTAAAAAGGTTTTCCAAAATTACTAATATAATATTAAGCATCCGAATTCGAGATGCCACATGCAACTCCTGTCTAACAAATCTTATCCGGTACTACCAAACGTAAAAATAAATAAGTGTGGCGCTTAATTCAAAATGTCTTCAATTTTAAAAAGCACTCCATAGCATTCCATAAGTTCAAAACAATATTTTTAAATTTGTTATGTAGCCAAATAGATGACTTTTACTAATTGATAATTAATTTTAAACTTTTTACATATAAAAGGCAATTAACTAATTATAAAATAAATTTACTTAAAATTAATACTGTAAGATAAGTTTTCATCTACGAAATGAAGCATTTGGCTTGATCTTCAATAATTACATTAGTTATTCTAGTCTTTTTCATTGTGCCTATTCACCATTTTTTAATTCTACCGCAAATGCATTTTCTAAATGAAAACCATTAGTAAAAACAAAACTTTGTACAAACGAAAATGATTTCTGTCATATCATTCGCAGTGTGTCTAATAAAATTAGTATAGATAATTCTAAAGACTACAGGTGTAAAAACCTACATATCTTACACCATCAAATTTTGATAAATTTATTTATAATGAGTTTATTATCTTTTATATGTAAAATAATAAAATAATAATTAAGTCTTTTATTTGAATTTAAAGTAAAAATAGATGTGTTTTGTTAAACATTTTTGTGTATTTGCACCTATACATGTAAATTATAAACATGCGAATATATAATTTTACATTTTTATATCCCGGTGCTTTCATCAAAATGCGATTATTGCACATTACGATATTATTTTTGCACTTCTCTGTAAATAAAAGAATTTCAACGTTGGTTTTTGTTCTCCCTGAATCATTTAATAATTTATTTATTATTAAATTCTTAACTATTTTGTAACAAAAAAAAATTGTATAATAACAAATACTATCTACTATTTAATAAAAAATACTATATGACCATATTTAGGCTATCGCGAATATAGTCACTTTTACATTTTTTTAAAAATTATTTAAAACCCCAACGATAATTAAATATTCAAAATTTTATAAACATTTGTAGTTACGATTTTTCTTAAAAATATTTAAATAATTGTTAACAAATAACTTTGAACAATTTTTTGTTAATATAATTAAAGTCTATATTTAGATTATACTTCATGTAATAAATGGTACTTGTTCATTATTAAAAATCTGTATTTAGATAGTTTATAATTCAAGCCGTTTGCAAGAAAAAAAAACAAAAATTTTCCGATTTTTTTACATGGTATCTAAAAGAAAATTTGAAAAAATGGAATATGCACCTTTAAATAACAGCATTTAGAGCTCATTTTTGACTGAGATATATTGTTTTAGATGTTTTATCGAATTGTTCACGCGCTTAAAAAATTTTTTATTTAGAACACACCAAATGTACTTTTCATTTTAGGAAAAATTTGACTTATAACATAAAATTATTTTCAAGCTACGCACAATGTGGCAAGTCATGTTTTAAAGATAGAAAACGAAAATTTTGAAAAGTGTTGTCTGCAAAGAGTATACATGGTGTTTTCGTAAAAGCGACAAAGATGGAGCGATGAACGCATGTTACACGTTAACACACAAGCCATCGCGTCACGATGAGTGACGCTAACATCAAATGGACTCGATTCAATTTTAGACTTACGTCCACTGCTAACTTTAGACTTATAATGATTATGACGTGAGTCTAATATTTCCTGAATTGAACAGTACATACTTTATCAAAGCCTTCTTTAATTTCTACTTTTAATTTATGTTATCAGTTAGGTACTTTTTTTTAATTTAAAGCCACATATTCTACAAATGACTATTTTTGACTAGTTTCTTGGGTGGGCACTTCATACAACTTCCACTATTTATAAAAAAAAAATCATATATAATTTTTTAAAAATTATTATAAAATCGTAAGCAAAAAAATATGATTGTAGATGAATTCATTCAACAGAAAAAGATGTTTACAACGTTAAAAATAGCCAGGTTTAAGCAAAGCCCATAGAATTCCATAATAAAAGAGATAATTGTTTCTACTCTGGTATAAACGTGGGCTGCGAATTAAAATCTAATAAAAACAAGAAAATTAATCATTTTGCGAGGAGGAAAAACGTAAGCATCTGCCTTTAATTTCCCTGAAGAACGCAAAAAACTGAGGACTCAATCATTTTAATTGACAAAAACTTCCATAAAACGAAAGCCATCATCTTAATGCGCGTATACGGCATAATATTTTCTCATAAATGAGTTATGATTTTTTACAATGTCGACTAAAAACATTTTTTCTTAGTTGCCAAAATTCGAGTCACGTCCTTTAAAATTGCAAAATATAACTTCGCGCTCGGCGAGGGGACAGGAAGGACTCTAAATAAAGTTTAAAAGGTCATTTGCGTGTGAAAACGAGCACAAACCACCCCATCAACATGTGTTTTAAATTTCAAATGGGTTTTCTAAAAGGGTCTTAACGTGTACCGACGGAACATCAAAATACACTCAACTCAAGATTTACCGCTTATGGGTTCGTTGGTTTTTTTACTAAATAAACCTTCCGACCTTCGATCGTTTTTCTCATTTTTGATTTTTCGTTCCCGCTTCGAGCGCCCGACGTCTTTTGCGTCGCGAAAGCGAAACGTCTCGCGGAAAATCCCTCCATTAGCAAAAACCACAAATTAAATCGTTCGCCAATTTATTAAAAGCGCGCTGATTATTATGCGGTTAAATTAATGCTGCGAGCTTTTTCTGCGAGAACGAAAACTTAATCGAAAAAAGTGATTTCGTTAATAACGCGCTGTGTGCTGCTTCTTGTTTTACACCTTCTATAAAAATTGATGTTTCTCTTAAGAGAAGGCGCGCTTTATTATTTTTAGGTTGTCGTCGAAGGCTTTTGGCCTCGTTTCTAAGGTCGCTTTCTGAAAGCGACGTTTTCTTTTCGCTAAAAAAAAATGTCGAAAGTTTTTTTGATTAAACAAGTTGAGAAGGTGCTTTTAATATAAAGCTATCGACTATCAGCTTTAATAAGTATTTTTTAAATTAAAAGCTTTAAAAAGGGCTTCTAAGTAATCTCATTATTGAGTTTGAGTCCCATTGAGAGAGCTTTTCGGTTATCCGTTTTTATTAATGTCGGCTTTTGTACAAAATTGGCACCAACATTTTTTTTTTTTTTTAATACTGAGATGTATTAAAAAATTGCAAATAACATGTGTGTTTTTAAGTTGATACTTATTTAAAATAATAAATTTTGTACCTAAATAAATTAGGCGGTGAAAATAGCTGGAATTAGTATTTAAAAAAATCATAATTGACAAGAAACAATTTTTAGTTTATTTGATGAAGTAGGTATACTTTTTTTGGCGCATTGAGAGCAAAATTTAGCACGCACCAAAAGATGCGCGCGCACAACTAAAGACAATTTGATCATTGAAATAAGCCATTTAAAGAAAGTAAATTAATTATTGTGAATCATGCTTCAAACCGAGTGTGCCCATTCCAGCTCAAAGTGGCACATTCCGATCTCGGGAAAATGAAGCGGGCCGCTCCGCGTCGCGCTTCATTTGCTTCCCTCGCTCGGAAATGTGCCACTTTTCGCTCAAACGTGCACATCCTCGTATATATTGAATTTAATTTAAAATATACAAGATAAATGTATTTTTAATTTTTCAATGAGTGGGAGGGAGCGAAAAGATACAAAAATTCCATAAGTGCAAGTGAAAGGGAATGATAATAATTGCTTCATTCGGTATTAGTAAACATTTTAAACTACTAATTAATTATATTAACATATTCGATTGCTTTTAAAGTTGATTATAATAAATTGTGCTTAGAGCCGAATGTGCACATACCTTACATTAACTCAATTTATTTATAATAATCATCTCTTTTTCAACTCAAGAATTAAATTCGAATTTTCTATTCGAAAAAGTTGTAGAGTTTATTTTGCTAAAATAACTGTGTAAAAACGCTAAATCACAAATTTGGTGTTTCTGGTATAGAATACAGTCTTATATATATTAATTAATGTTATTTAACAGTAAATTAATTATTGTGAATCATGCTTAAGGGTTCTGGGTACGAAACTTTGTGATGTATACTTTAAATGTAAACTTAATTACTTTCAAAGCCGACTTTTTGATGTTAGAGCATTGAAAATTTTTGCTTAGGTAGGGACCATCCGAATATGCCTCGGAGTTTTTTTTAATTTGTTAATTTTGTAGAAAAAAATTACACATAAAAAAAAACAGCGTTCACTTGTAGTACTTTCTGCCCTTCAATAATAAAAAATACCATTTTAGCTTTTTCTCAAATAAAGGACAAGAATTTTGCGGAATATTATGCAAGTGTGCAAATTCTAATTCAATGAATAAATGACTTAAAAGTGAAAAAATATTTTTAAAAATTAACAACTTTTTTCACAAATATTGTAGTGAACGCTATAAATTAATCAAAAAAAAATTATGGTATAGCGAGTCTAACAATAAGACTGAACGACGCGTATCGTTTAAAGCGAAGAATTCTTTCAACAACTCCAGAAGCTGGAATACCGACAACGAAATACACATATAAGCGGGCGAGATTGCAGTAATAATCAATTTTTAGTTCAGTTCTCAACTCAGTTGACTTTCGGTGAAAAAGGTGATCTGTAACGCGTGGTAAAAATAAATAAACAACAGTGTAGAACTAAATTAGTGTAGTCAGTTAAACTGTAAGTTTAGAATTTTTTTATATTAATGCTTCTACTTAAAGTTGTTGAAAGTGTTGCATTTTTGTTTTAATTGTTAATATCTTTAATAATCTTTAATATTGCCACGCTCCACATAAAATGCACTAAAAACCATAAAAAAAGGGCTTGAAAAATTTCTTCCTATCATAACAAAAAAATTTATTCAGTGTTCGTATTAGTCTACAGAGGGGCGGAATTCAATCGACATCCGCATCATAATTGATGATCGCACCAATTAGTCATTGATATATGATAACAAAAGCACATTTGTAGGTCACATTTTAAATGCAAATGTACAATAGAAGAAAAATTTATCAAAAAAAAATATCGTACCTATATAAAAAAAAGTAAATAAAATTGTTTCCACCACAAATTTTTTATCATGAAAAAAAAGAAAATAAAAAGATGCAATAGGCATTCGATTATATTAATACTTAATTATATGAACTATTCACTACAAGAATACAAAAAGTTTTTTGGATTACTAATATGCACAATAATTAATAGTTATACAGAGTGTCCCAGATCCAATAGGTTACCATGGGTATCTTTCTTATTAGTGAATTATTTTTATTTTAAATCAAGTTTAATTAATCTTACATTAGACACGCTGTATATTGGTAAAAATTAATGAACACTATTTTCAGACTTTAGAGTATTGTTTTAATGAGCATTTTGAGTGTATTTCTCATATTTGAAGCAGAAATTATGTATACGTTGCGACCGTATTGGCTTTTAAAAAATCGATCTCACAATTTATTATAGTCTTTCGGATCATATCATCCAAGCAATTAGTTTGAGCAATCCACTATAGCTGACCTTAATGTAATCACATCCAAACTCATTGTCAATTTAGAAAATACTTTGATAAATAGCTCTCTGCATAGGAGCTCACTCATCAGTCGACAATTAGTCAATCTGCTGATAAAGTAACCTGTTTACTAATGGTTGTTTCGTATTAATTTTGCCACATCTCTCCCCATAGCGATAGATACTAATTAATAAAACTCTCTTTTTACGGTTGGCTCAGTAAAAACCATTGTTCTATACGTGCAGTCAAATATTAAAATGATTCGGACATCCACAAAATGTATAATGTATTTCTAGCTTAAAAAATCATGTTGCAAAATTTACGAACTAGAAGAAAGGTGATAAAGTATAACATATTAAACAGAAATTGATTTTACTAGAAAATAAGATCTTATAAACTTATAAAGCAAAAAAAATAAAGAAAGCGTAACGTGCGCCAAATCCAATAAAAATAATCAGAATACTCTTATTTAATATCAAGTTGTTTAAATTACCTTACATGTAAGGAGCAAGCGATGTGGAACGCATGTGCGAAAGAATGTTTTTATTTCTGAAAATAAAATATATTGTTAATATAGTAAATAGAAAAAAAGCTTAATAAAATTAAGATACGATAACGTTACAGTTATTATTTTTGTTTAAGTGTTGTTGGCGCCAACAAAGCTCATAATGTGATATTATTGATAGTGTCCGATTCTTTTTTTTCTATGTTTTATTTTTCTGCGTATTTTAATAAGCAGATATTGTTTAATTAATAATTTTGTTTGTTCTAAAAGATTTATTTTATGCGGACTTTTTTTTAAATTTTTAGGAATAAGTGTTTTACGTAAGTAGGGGGAAAGTGGCATGAAACAGCCAAGTTTTGAAAAAGCCATTATCAATTACGCGGTAGTTTTCATACGAATCGTTCATGTATTATTATTTTAAGATAGCAACACTAGCCAGATATCCCCCACAAAAATTTGACCGTTCAGCGTCAATAAACGGCGCCGATACGACGTGTTAAAGATTTTGTCGTCAAAAAGTAAGGTTTTGAGTTCAGTTTATTTGTTTTCTAACGCATATACGTACAAAACTAATAATAATATGATTACACTATAATTTTATAGATATATTAGGCCTTCTAATAACGTATATATTTTGTAGACTAATCTTTGAATTCATAGTAATTTTGGAGATTTTGTTTCTTGAGAGAATATGTTTTGAAATAGCCGGACTGCAGTGTAATGAAAAAGCCACCTTTTAATTGCATAAAATGCAATAATAATTGTAGTAACAGCAATCAAGAGTGGTACCGATGTAAAGTTGTAATGGTTGTGCATATAAATCCTGTGGCGTAAAAGAGAAATTGCATTATTTTTGCTAAAAACGTTTTTAAGTTTTTGCAATGATTCATCTCAAACGTCAAATTTTTTGACAGTTTCTTAGATTTATGTAAGTCAATATTTTATCGAGAGTTTGCGTTATTTAAAACGTTTTATAATTATATAAGATCTAAAATTATAGCTTAAGATTATTATTAAATAATATCTTCGTTAATGTGCAGTTTTAATCTTGTAATAAGAACATGGCTTTTCAAAACTTGGGTTGGCTGTTTCAATACCTATAGGTTATGAAAAGCCAAATTTTATTTTTTATAAATGATTAGAAGTCAAAAATATCGTTAATTTTGAAAATGTTTTATGACATTACGTACATAAATGCATGAACAATTACAGATTTTAAAAAAATTGATTTATTTATGTCCTTCTATATTATTTATCCCTGTTTTTAAAACTGGCTGTTTCATGCCACTTTCCCCCTACTAATTTATACAATGACATTATAATTTACAAGTGTCCGAATCTTTTTGACATTTGGCTATATATGAGTAAGTAGAGAAATGTATCCTATATTGGGCAACTTATAAATAAGAGTTCCGTACTTCTATCAACCGGAATTTCAGCCCCTTATAGTTAAATGCAAATCAGCCACAAGGTCAATTTGACATTAAAAAAATATTGTAACGGGCACGCACTAGGACAATCCAGTCTTCTCTACAACTAGCGTCTAAATACAGCGTACGTGTTTAAAGATCCATTTGCAAACGGATTGCTCTCGAAACTCCAGAGCTTCTAAGAAGCTTCGTTTTCGGTAAACATATAAAGCGGATCGAATGTGCCATGAGTTAGTCTCGGTAGGAGACTCGACACTCTTAGTAGAAAACTCGGAAGTTTTCGATAGGTAACCTCTTAGTTGGAGTGTTTAAAGTACACAAGACGCGGATACAGGATTTCGTTTAGGGGGTTGCAATTGCCCGAAAAATCGTTCTAAACAAAATGATTGATAAAATATTAGTTTTTTATTGTATTTGAATAATGCCGTTTGTCTTTCTTGTAACGAGGTAATGATGTTTATATGACAATTTTAAAATTGGTTAAAATAAAGGACGTTGGTTGTGAGTCCTGAAGGAGTAATTGCATTCATTACCCATTCCCAACCGCGCCTGATGTTACTTCGAAGTTAATACGACCAACAATGGAGATAAATAAATAATATGTAAATAAATTAGTTAAATGTGAAACTAAATAATTGAAATGTATAGATTAATTAAGCAAATAACCAATATTTTGGCTACTTTAATTGTTTAGTGTTAATTCTGTTATTAAATTAATTTAAATATTACTTAGAAAAAGTGAACGTTTTTTAATATTCACAACCCAGTACGATCCCTTGCGAACTCGCTACAATATAACAATTAACTCCCCCCTTTTTCCCCAACGCCCCAAAATAAAAATAAGGAACGCCGCTGAAGATAAGATTTGTTTTTTAGTCCAACCTATTTTTCTTTTTGATTTCATATCTAAAATCAAAATTAAAAAATTTTTAATACAGACCAATTCATATGACAAACTTCTTTGTCAAAAATTTAATCAAAATACGAAATAAATACCAATATACCTGTACAACATATTTTATTCTTATACTTTCTTTTATATTATTTTGTTTAATTTAAAAGAAGGGATTATTTGGAATTCTTCCACATGTAAAATAGACCAAAGAAACAGAATCCAACATATTCAGGTGAAATTCGAGCGGCATTTCCGAATTGTATTGCCTTAAACATGCGAGTTTCGTCGTTTAAAAATATTTGAAGGATTTGTCGAGGTGCTTTCTGCGGGATTTGATGGGCATTTACTTCTCGAGGGCGACGTTACGGCTTTAAATGGGAAATAGAAAGAAATTGTCCATTCAGATATTATCTTTCCGAAGGATTTTAGTGGCGCACGTCTCTTCCTAATAAAGTTTTCCCTTTATTATGGGCTGAGACTTTTTCCTTCGCGAAAGAACATCCCGTCACCCCCACGACCACCTATAAAGTAACGAAGACACTTCTGCGTAAATCTTTTTTAGTGTGCCATTAGTTTGCGCGGAATTGGTAATTATCTTTAAATTTTTTCCGAAACGTTTCCCTTTTAAAAAGTTGAAACGTCTTTTCGGAGCGCACTTTTGTGGGCGGCAATGGAATAAATCATAGGACGGCCAGGGAGAATGTGCGTCGCGTTCCTTTTGTAGAAATTAGCGTCGTTGTGTTTTTAAGGAGGATAATAATTCGACTTAATTTAATTTCGAAGGCAACAAAAGGTGGAAGAAGACCTCACTCGAGATTAATGTCTCCCTTGACGATGGAACGAACGCTGAAATAAGACTCGCTTTTAAATAGAAAGAACGACATTTGAATATAGAACGGAAAATGTTGAATTAAAACCTTCCTGTCCCATACAAATGCTCTATGAATCAACATTTCTGCTCGGAAACTTCTGGTTTAAATAGCTTTACACGAAAATGGCGCAAATGAACCGAATAAAATCCGACCATTTTTATGGTTTTATGGACGACTACCAATGAAGTTAGAACTTTCCTTTATTTCCACCGAACTTTTCTTTTTTTATGTAAAAGATTTATAACCGGAATCGAATTATCGGCGTTCCTTACGCGACGGGGAAGAAGTGGCGCGTCCGTAAAGATAAAAAAAGTACAAATTAGAAGGCGTTTCGAATAAACGAGAAGAGACACAAGCATAAGAGTGTGTAATTTATATAAACGAGAGTTGAACTGAAATTTGAGCGTCGAGAGTTTTCCCTCAAAGTCCCAAACAGTGTTTCTTCGTAAGCTTTACGTGTAAGAGAAGCCGCCCCCGGGGGATCCAAATGGTCTCACACGCCGTTGCGTTGCCGTTCACCTCATAAAAACAACGCAAATACGGTTCACGCTTATTAAGACAAAATGAAATTTCGTGTATGGCGGTTAAGCGAATTTTCGCCCCTCTTGTACGCGCCCCCTCGTTACGGGTTCTTGTTTTTTCGAATTTTCCGATTTAGTGAAGCGAACTTTTCCTATTCGATAAGTTATAAGGATTAAATTTTGTTCTTTTTAAAGTTTTATTCGTTTTTTTTTTCGCGTCAATACAATTCATAAGATGTTAAACAAAGAAATTTGTGTAATTTTATTTTTTGCAATTAGTGGAGCACACACAGTTTTTGTTTTAGATAGATTGCGGGTAATTTTTATAAATTTTGCTATAACATTGATTGCTTAAGAGGTAGTTTAAGGTTTTTTTTTAAAAAGGGATATGAAATTTTAAGGGGACCGGAAAGTAATGTCGTTTTTTTACATTAAATTCAAACAAATAAATTTTTAACAATATTTTATTTTTAATCAATGATGTAATCACCCTCGTTATCAACAACCTTTTGCCATCTAGTCTGCAAATTTTCAATGCCCGATCGATAAAAACCAATAGGTTTTTGAGAAATATATGTGGAGATGGATTTTGGATACCATCTAAGTTTTCAAATTTTTGTCACAAAGAAAGTGTTGTAGCGATCGAAATAAATGAAAATCCGATGGGGCAAGGTCCGAGTATGGTGGGTGAGAGTTTCCCCCATTCATTAATTTTTCTAGGGTTCGTTTTGCACAGTGCGGTCTTGCATTATCATGGTGCAGAATAACGCCTTTTCTATTGACGATAGCTGGATACTTTTCAATTAAAGCTTGATTAACTCGATCTAATTGTTCACAGTAAAGGTCTGCATTAACAGTTTGTCCAGATTTTAACACTTCAAAATGAACTATTCCGCGAATACTCCACCAAACACACAAAAGCGCTTTTGGGGTGTAAACCTGGTTTTGCAGTACTTCGTGGCGGTTCATTTGAAAAGCCATTGCTTTTCGTTTCGGATTGTCATAAAGGACCCATTTTTCATCTCCAGTAATCAAGCGATCAAAAAACGATTCTGTAGTGTGCCGCTGAAGCAATAAGTTGCATGTGTTCGATCGGTTAGATTTGTTCTCCTCAGACAAATTATGCGGAACCCAAACACCTGCTCTGTTTACTTTACCAATCTGCTGTAAATGTTCTTGGATAGTGGACCAAGGTTGGTTAAGCGTGTTTGACAGTTCCTCGATTGTCTGACAGGGATTTGCTTCCACTTCTGCCCTTAAAACATCATTGTCTAAAATTGTTGGTCTTCCTGATCGATAAGAGTCAGACAGATCAAAATTACCAGATCTGAACTTGGAAAACCACCTTTGGCATTTACGAATGTCTAATGCACTTGGATAAACATCGCAAACGTTTTTGGTAGCAATTGTGGCATTACTACCCTTGCGAAACTCAAAAAAGCATACAATGTCGAATATGTACCTCTTCTGGTATTTGGCTGGCCATTTCACCCAAACTTACAAATATAAAATAAGATTTAAGTTTTTACAAGCTGACAAGTCACTTTAAACATAAAATTTCTTTGGAACGACTTTGAAGTCCTAAACAGCTGAAAAATGGTTAACAAATATTGACATGCGCAAAAACGACATTACTTTCCGGTCCCCCTGATATAAAATAAGTTCTATAAAATCAAAAAATATTTTTGAGTTAATTAGTAGGTATAGGATAAACTAATTAAAAAAATAAACAAATTAATAATTTATATTGATTTAAACTAAAAATAAGGTCACCGAGCATAGGTACAATAAAATTGATTGCATGCAAATCAAAAGAATACTGAAAGAGCAAAAAAACTTAACTAATAAATAAATTTTAAGATTAATTAAAAATACTTCTTTTATTCGATTGTATTAATTTTCCAATATTAATAACTACTTTTTCAAAACAAATTTTATTAAATATTGATTGATTTTCTAATTTATAAATGTTTCGTAAAGTGGCCGATAGAGGGGACAGAGGTGACCGATAAAGAAGACATCGCAAATTTATACTATTATCATTTATTATTAACATTCTAATATATATTATTGGCCTTTATCTTTTTTTATTTTAAAGTTAAAGGTACGCTCTTTGAAAATTTTTCATAAATTTAATTATACCATTGGTTATTAATATTTAAGCAAAACTCGGTTGCTCAGATATTGTACATTAAGTGCAAGAAGCCAAATTATATGATTGTTTAGAAACGTTAAAAATGTATGTCCAAAAAGAAAATCAAACTACAATTAAACGACACAGGCTGCTCAGTCAAGGGTTTATTATAGTTTTTTACTTATTATTTTGTGATTCGCCGTTAAATAAGTAATTTAGATGACAGAGAAGAAACAAAAGGTATGACTTTTTTTGTTATATGTACTTACTAATTAATTATTTGTTTAATCACAATTTTACTATATATTTAGAAATATTTAGAAACACGTTCAAACATATCTAATTATAAAATTGGCCTAGACAACGATCAATTAATCGGCTTTTAAAGATAATAAATTTCATTAAACGATTTGTGCATGTCTTTGCGACGATTTAATGGTCTGAAATAGAATAAAATCGATTAAAAGACTCTCCTCCGAATATTTACGACCTAATGACAATCAGTTCAAAAGATAATGCTCCTTTAATTTACCTTGAAAATACTGTAATCTTTTTAGTGGCGCGCCCAGGAAGAGGGCTAACGGGCTGCAGTTTCCTTTCGTAGAACCTTTTATAATATCAGAAACATTTATTGTTTGAAAATAATGAAAAATAATCTACGATCAAAAAAGAAATTTTAAGTAGCTACACCACTGCGAGTTAATAATTTCAAATCAGTTTTAAAAAGTAAATTAATTATTGTGAGTAGTGTTTACAACCGAGTGTGCACATTCGAGCTCAAAGTGGCACATTCCGATCTCGGGAAAATGAAGCGCGCCGCTCCGCGTCGCGCTTCATTTGCCTCCCTCGCTCGGAAATGTGCCACTTTTCGCTCGAATGCGCACATCCTCGTATTTATTAAATTTCTTTATATTCAAATCAGTTACGCCAAAGAAGTATTTCTTTGAAGTATTTTTTTGAATTAAATTGCCCTCCATTTTCGCTTAGATTTTGATTTTTGATAATTGGAAGGATTAGTTCTATTATGTATTTTAGAACAGCAGTTTCCAAACTATGTTTCGTTAGTTATGTATAATTACAGTCGAATACAGTCGAAATCCGACATCAAATTATCCAAAAAAGCACAAAAATTGACTTTTAAAAATCCCGCTGTAAATGTGCCACTGTGATTGGCTCATACTTGATTCACTACAATGGTCGCCAATTAATTAGCCAATCAGATAGAATTAATTATTTCGTAACTATAGTTACACTATAAATATTTGCAATTTGAATCAAATACTTCAATTCAGATTCAATTCAGATGAAAAATAATCTACGATCAAAAAAGAAATTTTAAGTAGCTACACCACTGCGAGTAATAATTTCAAATCAGTTTTAAAAAGTAAATTAATTATTGTGAGTAGTGTTTACACCGAGTGTGAAATTCGAGCTCAAAGTGGCACATTCCGATCTCGGAAAATGAAGCGCGCGCTCCGCGTCGCGCTTCATTTGCCTCCTCGCTCGGAAATGTGCCACTTTTCGCTCGAATGCGCACATCCTCGTATTTATTAAATTTCTTTATATTCAAATCAGTTACGCCAAAGAAGTATTTCTATGAAGTATTTTTTTGAATTAAATTGCCCTCCATTTTCGCTTAGATTTTGATTTTTGAGAATCGGAAGGATTAGTTTTATTATGTATTTTAGAACAGCAGTTTCCAAACTATGTTTCGTTAGTTATGTATAATTACAGTCGAATACAGTCGAAATCCGACATCAAATTATCCAAAAAAGCACAAAAATTGACTTTTAAAAATCCCGCTGTAAATGTGCCACTGTGATTGGCTCATACTTGATTCACTACAATGGCCGCCAATTAATTAGCCAATCAGATAGAATTAATTATTTCGTAACTATAGTTACACTATAAATATTTGCAATTTGAATCAAATACTTCAATTCAGATTTAATTCAGATGAAAAATAATCTACGATCAAAAAAGAAATTTTAAGTAGCTACACCACTGCGAGTCATTAATTTCAAATCAGTTTTAAAAAGTAAATTAATTATTGTGAGTAGTGTTTACAACCGAGTGTGCACATTCGAGCTCAAAGTGGCACATTCCGATCTCGGGAAAATGAAGCGCGCCGCTCCGCGTCGCGCTTCATTTGCTCCCTCGCTCGGAAATGTGCCACTTTTCGCTCGAATGCGCACATCCTCGTATTTATTAAATTTCTTTATATTCAAATCAGTTACGCCAAAGAAGTATTTCTTTGAAGTATTTTTTTGAATTAAATTGCCCTCCATTTTCGCTTAGATTTTGATTTTTGATAATTGGAAGGATTAGTTCTATTATGTATTTTAGAACAGCAGTTTCCAAACTATGTTTCGTTAGTTATGTATAATTACAGTCGAATACAGTCGAAATCCGACATCAAATTATCCAAAAAAGCACAAAAATTGACTTTTAAAAAACCGCTGTAAATGTGCCACTGTGATTGGCTCATACTTGATTCACTACAATGGCCGCCAATTAATTAGCCAATCAGATAGAATTAATTATTTCGTAACTATAGTTACACTATAAATATTTGCAATTTGAATCAAATACTTCAATTCAGATTCAATTCAGATGAAAAATAATCTACGATCAAAAAAGAAATTTTAAGTAGCTACACCACTGCGAGTCATTAATTTCAAATCAGTTTTAAAAAGTAAATTAATTATTGTGAGTAGTGTTTACAACCGAGTGTGCACATTCGAGCTCAAAGTGGCACATTCCGATCTCGGGAAAATGAAGCGCGCCGCTCCGCGTCGCGCTTCATTTGCTTCCCTCGCTCGGAAATGTGCCACTTTTCGCTCGAAAGCGCACATACCTAGTACTAATTGGATTTATCTATATTAATCATCTCTTTTTCAAATAAAGCATTAAATTCGGTTCTTTTATTCGAAAATAGTTGTAGAGTTTATTTTGCTAAAATAACTGTTTAAAAGCACTGACTAAAAATTATTAGAAAGTAAATTAATTATTGTGAATCGAGCTAAAAACCGAGTGTGCACATTCGAGTTCAAAATGGCACATTCCGATCTCGGGAAAATGAAGCGCGCCGCTCCGCGTCGCGCTTGCTTTGCGTCCCTCGTTCGGAAATGTGCCACTTCTCGATCCAATGTGTACATACAGAAAGAAAAAAAGTAAAAAGGAGAAGATCGAAAATACGGACTCTCCTCATACGTACATAAAAGGAACGCCGAAACTATACTCTATTCTGACTTGGGGAAATGTGTCACTTTACTACTACTGCATAGCATTCGAAAATCAAATTATTGCAGCGGTATTACAAAAAATTATGTTCAGTTTGTATTGCATTTAAGGAAAGAGATTAATATAATTATAGTTTTCACAACACTATTTATTTTCAATTTGACAATTTTTAATTTTTTTATTTATTTCTATCTAGAACTATTTTATTAATACTACTTAGAACTTTTTGTTGTACTACTCTTTGTTATTACTACTTATACTACCTCTTTTTCTCATTCTTGTTCTATAAGAAAAAAAACTTTTTATTTACAAGAAAAATCTTCATCGTTAAATAATAAATACAAGTTCTTTTATTTTTAATTTATGTCATATCTCTATTTTAGAATTAAATTAAATGAACCAATTGTTTTTGTCATTTGTAGTTTTTATTATAATTCTTACAGAAACACAGTTTTACTAATGTAAAATGTCAGTGCACGCCACTGTCTGGCACTACACTTTATTATTACAACTTATTGAACTGTGTTGGTTTCTTTTATTACAGTATTTCCTGTAAGGAAACCTACATCACACATTGCAAATCTATCTTGCAATTAAAAGAGGACAACGACGTAACAATATAAGCAAATCGAATAAAATAAGATATGTGCACATTCGAGCGAATGTAGTACATTTCCAAGCAAGGGGGTGCAAATATTCACTATCTCGAGATCGAAATGTGCCACTTTAGGCGCGACTGTGCACACTTAACTTTAAACATGATTATACAACAATTAATTGATTTTCTAAAGTCTGTTTAATTTAAACCTACAAGACCGCTTTTGTGCTAAAAACACTAAATAGCTGATTTAGCGCATTTAAACAAAGTTATTAAAAGAAATAAATTTTATAACTTTTTCAAATATAAAATTCATTTATTGGAATTAATTTAATTATAGTACAACTTCGCTAGTTTGGACACATGTGTCCGGACTATCGAGGTATCCGGATTACTGGAGGTATCTCTTTTATTTATTACAAAGATAAAATTTTGTATTATGAACATAAAAACAATACTGGATTAATAATAATTAAGGTAATACTATCAATACCACAAAAGTCAAATGTGGGTTTTGGGAAATTTGACCTCTGTAGTATTTATATTTAGCATCGCCGCGTAAATGCAAAAGAGATAGATGTACGCTTACAGAAAATCTGTTTCGCTCAAAATATGAATAAAAAGTATGTCGTATGTTTTGTACTAAAAATGTGTATAACACTGATATTCCCACATACCGCACTCGATGCATTTTTAAATTTTGCGCGCGTCATAACCTTTTTAGCGGCGTTGAAACATGTAAAATACATAGCACATTTTTCTTAATTATTTATTAATTACTCTTATCACAGGTTCTGAAGCTCAGATTCTGATTAACCAAAATGTTCAAAACATTTTTTTCTTTCGTTGATACCACGTTCATTAAAATCTGACTGTCACTTTTCGTGTAATAAAATACACTTTGTGTTTTCCCATAAGGATCAATGGTTAAGGCAAATATTTTTAAATATTAATATCTTTTTTCAGATCTCTGTAGACCTTTAAAAATATTATTGATTTATTATCTTATTATAATGTACCAATATGCCAAGTTTCATTAAATTCTGAACGTCAATTCTGAAACCGATAGTACTACATTAAGCATTCGGTAATATTTTTCAAAACTTTCTAATGCATGGGGCAGATTTTTCATTGAGGTTTTGTGGGCAGGGCTGGACCGTGAGTTTAGGGGGCCCTAGGCTAATACTACTTATGGGCCCACCTGAACGTAGACTCTAATTAAATGAATTGAATATGTTTGATTAATCGCAGGATTCGCAGGGCTACAAACCTTACGATCTGTTTAATTTAATAAAATTATAGATTTTTTCTCATTATCGTCTATTTTTGACTTTTACTTGACTTAGCTGGGGGCCCCTTGAATTCACGGGGTTCTGGGCCGAAGCCCAAAAAGCCATATGGTACATCCGGCCTTGTCTGTGGGGGAATATTTTCATCATCTGTTTAATTTTCTTATCGTAATTATTAAAATTCTTATCGTAATCGAACTAGAAACGATTGGACATTGTTTTTTTATAAATAAAAAAGGTTTTTTAAAAAAAATTCTAAAATTTAAAAAAAAAAAAATTTTTTTTGCATTAATTTAAATGTTTTTTGCAATAGATATTTTTATTTTTTATTTTAATTATGATTATAAATTTTTTAGCGACAAGAAACGTGGCCCTTTAATTCTTTTCAAAAGTTTGATTGTGAAAAACAATAGTAAAGGTTTGGTAGATGGAATTATAACTTCACAGAGTTTTTTAGGGTATATTCAGCTATAAAAGTCACGCTCAACATTTGTCATTTCATAAATATTTGTAACTTAGCCGTCAATTTTCTAAAAATCCAAAAAATACTCTTTTTTTAATGTGTTTTCAAATTGATGTTAAAGATTGAAAAAAATTTTTTTTTCATAAAGGTCATAGCAGTTTCTTAAAGGGCGTTAATTCCAGTTTCCAAAACTTTTATGCAATTTTCCGTACGACTATTGGTTACTGAGATATCAATGATGGAATACAAAAGGATTATTTTTTATTTAACGGCCTGTATCTCGGTAAAAAAAATCGTATCAAGGTTTTAAGAAAAGAAACTTGAAGCTAAATAAACAGGCTATCTGCTGCATATAATGGTTTAGCTGAAAAAAAATTTGTGAGTCCATGGGGACTCAACGAAAAAGAAAAAAATTTACAAAATTTTTCTTGCGCGCCATTGCTTAAGATTGCATGATAACAGTGGATCCTAAAAAGTTTTTAATAAAAGATCTGAAAACTAAAATCTTGAAGCTCAAAATGATTTTTTTTAATTTCAAATACGACCATTTTTCACTGAAATACAGCCTGTCAAAAAACACCATAAAATATCGGAAGTTTTCTTGACCCTTTAATTTTTTCCCCTAGTGTAGTAATCTGGTTATTGTAGTGTCCGAATACCGAAGTTGTAGGTACTATATAATCTAATAAGTACGAAGGTGTGCGCATTTGAGCGAAAAGTGGCACATTTCCGAGCGAGATAACAAATGAAGCGCGACGCGGAGCGGCGCGCTTCATTTTCCCGAGGTCGGAATGTGCCACTTTGAGCTCGAATGTGCACACTCGGTTTTAAGCATGATTTGCAAAATTTGGTGACGAAAAATTAATAAATAATTTTTATCATTCCCTCTCACTCGTACTTATGAGTTTGTTGTATCTTTTCGCTCGGTCCCACTCATTGTTATGGTAAAAATACGTTTTTTGAACATATAATCGATATGTACAGAATTAAATTTAATTAGTTGATTGGAAAGAAAGATTAATTTTTAATGAATACAAGGATGTGCGCATTGGAGCGAAAAGTGGCACATTTCCGAGCGAGGGAGGCAAATGAAGCGCGACGCGGAGCGGCGCGCTTCATTTTCCCGAGATCGGAATGTGCCACTTTGAGCTCCAATGTGCACACTCGATTTTAAGCGTGATTTACAATCATTTTTGGTGACGAAAAATTAATAAATAATTTTTATCATTCCCTCTCACTTGTACTTATGAGTTTGTTGTATCTTTTCGCTCTCTCCCACTCATTGCTATGGTAAAAATACGTTTTTTGATCATATAATCGATATTTACAGAATTAAATTAAATTTGTTGATCGGAAAGAAAGATTAATTTTTAATGAATACAAGGATGTGCGCATTTGAGCGAAAAGTGGCACATTTCCGAGCGAGGGAGGCAAATGAAGCGCGACGCGGAGCGGCGCGTTTCATTTTCCCGAGATCGGAATGTGCCACTTTGACCTCGAATGTGCACACTGGGATTTAAGCACGATTCACCATGATTATACATTTTCTAAAAAAATGTAATTAAAAATTAAAACCTTTAAATTTATACTAAGCAATGAATAAAATTTTAGTCCATAGGCAGGAACTAATATTATAAAGTGGTTATTTTTTTTATACGTGCAAAAAAAATACGTGCAAAACTACTAAATGAATTCTAAAAATTCATCCACTAATAATAAACTGCACCATTCCTGAATAACTTAAGTTATATTTTATTTTGGTAAAAATAAGTTTTTAGTTCAAAATATCAATAGCCGTGCGAAGTTGAGGCGGGTCAGCCAGTAATTTATAAAGTTATAAAAAATAACCACAGCCCCCTTTCCACTAGAAAAAAACCCTGGATGCGCCCCTAAATCTTTGTAAACCACAAGAAATCTCTTTGAAAATTAGAAACGGTGTTTGCTTTTATTAGTTTTAGTGGCGAACGAGAAAATCATATCTTTTTAGGGCGAAAAGTAAAGAGAGGATGGAATATATTAAGGGTTGCAAGCAGTTTGACTAAATTTATATTAGGAATCGCAAACCGAAAAGTTATGGAGTTTTTTGAATGTTACATAAAAACTTGTAAAATATGTTATAGTTTTTCTTTTGGGAGTTAGGCGGAAAGCTTTCGCAAACGCGCCTGGTAGAGAAGGAGAAGGATGGGCGCGCGCAAAAAAAATACCACCGAATAAGCAAAACAAAGCAAAAAGATCCTCGATCCCAATGAGCAATTTACGAAGGAAATTAATTTTCCAACCGGAAACGGTTGAAAACGAGACGTTGAAAAATTCCGTTAACGAGTATTAAAACTTTCTGCACTGTGTAAACTTTTCAACGTACAATAAATTAAGGTTTTGTTTCCTACTTTGAGAGAATTTTTAAAATAACTTTCTTTTCCTTTGAACTTTGGAAAAGCTACGATAAAACTAAACCAACTTCGAATTAAAACAAATAAAAATTATTTGACTAACAAAAAAAACGTCGTTTTTCAGATTTCACAATGGAAAGCTGCCCACCTCCGTCGTTGGCTCTGAACGGCACAGAAACCGAAGAAGGCGACACCAGAATTCAGAACGAATATCGGCTGGTCCGCGAAGTGAAATTTTCGGGAGCTATTGGGCCTTTGGGGGAGCGAAGGCTTTGTAAAATTAAATGCATCGGAGGTCAATGGGTCGGACCGCTTTGCGTCAACGAAGACGACGAAGGTCAGTTTATTTTTCTTTTAATTTTGAAAGAATTGCCCTGCTTCATTGTTTTCGACGCTCCACACGCATTTTAATATCGTCATTAATTTTTTTTTAATAACAAAAGTAGGGTATGGCTTACTCGCTCGGCTTTCTAAACGTGGCAACGTGATGTAATTAATAATGTGAAAAGCTTAGCAGCCTGTTAATTAATTTTTTTAAGGAAGCTATTACTAACGTTGGAAGATTTATAGGCCCGTTTTATAGTTTATTAGATGTTTAACTTAGACAGAAAACTAAATCTAATTAAATCGCTAACTACAAATAAAAGCAGTTCGCGTTTTTTATTTTTATTAATTGAAAAACTCTAGTTTTTTAACAATTATACAGGGTGATTCCCAATTGGTTAATGTATATATTGTAGCGAACGCAAGAGATTAATGTAAGCAAACACGATAAATTAATCCAAACACGCGATCGAGAAATATCTAGCTTTAAAACCTTGAATGTTAGTATGGTTAAAGATGCAAATTATCTCGTTTCTTCTGGAAGCATTGATATCGATACCAAGACACACATATAAGCGCAGCGGACTTCCGTAATAAGCAGTCTAAGACTAATTTTAGTTTCGTACAGTTCAGTGCTCTCTACTCCGCTGGTTCTCGATAAAACTCAAGGTAATCTCTAACGCGCGGTGAAGATAAATTTGTAAATAAATAAACATTGTAAATAAATATGAGTGTAGATCAATTATTTTAGTGCATTAAAAGTGTAAGAAAATTAAATAATTATTAAGTAAATGTAATAGTATTTAAGTTATCGATGTAGGCAATTTTGTTAAGTCTTTCAGTTAACTCTTTCAGATAGTCCTACAGAAGAAAGAATTGAATGATCGGTATTAAAGACTCAGACTTGTTATCTATTTTGTAAAGCAATATTTAAAGCACCATTAGGGACGAGTGATTAAAATATAAGAATTGTTTTTTTTTGTTCTTGTTGCAGTAAAAATTTTAAGCTATTAGACTTGTCTCTATCATTATAAATTAATTTTAAAGACTTTAAAGGTAAAAACAACGTTTTTGATCAAAAAACTAACCTATTAAATAATAAAATTATAAAATTTATTTAAACAAAGAATTAATTTTAATAATAATCTTATCAGTTATCCAATGTTACATTTGCATATGTAGTAACCGAGCGATGCATTGAAATAAGATAGAAACTATCTCCCTCTCGCTCCCACTCCTTTCAAGTAAAAATTATAAAGTTGCTAAAATCATTGAAAATATACAATTTTACCTCACATCCCTCAACTTGTTACTAATTGTCTTGTGGTTGGTTAAGCGGGTCGAATAGCGTCGCTTTTCCGTAAACAAGCTTAAGTTTTAGTCTAGTATTTCAATCGTATTTAAAATGGCCGTATTGATTTTTGGCAACGTGAAAATTTATTGATGCGCGTCGTCGAGGTCGTTGTGGACGGTTAACTTTCTATTTAATTTTTTTGGACTTTTACACAAGGTGTTTACCAATGATTTTACTTGCAGTTTTTTTATTAATTGTTGATATTATTTAAATTTAATGTTCGCACAACGTTAATTAAATTGACAATAATTATATGGCATACTTTTGTATCTGCCACTATGTTAGGCGTTTACATATATTACTTAGGAATAATAAAAAAGTAAAATTTGAATTATCTGTTTCTTTTTCCAAAAGTTATCAATTTTTTTTCTTGTTGAAGTCAACAATTTGTTAATATTTAGTTACGTAAGGAACCTAGTACCCGTTCGCTTTCGGTATTTTTTACATTTATAAAACGATTATGTAAAGACTGCTACATAAAAATATAATTATAATATTAATAAATAGTGCTAGGCTGCCCCAAGCTCAGGGGGCTCTTCGACCCTCCAATGGCTGAGATAAAGAGTTACCTAATGATCAAATAGTTTTGCACCTTTAAAGTATTTGTATGTATTTACATTTTTTACTTAATAAAACCTAAACAGTTTAGATACGGGCCTAATTTTTTTTGGACCCGGGTTCTTGGTTAACTAACTACGCCACTGTGGATATTACCAGTAAGCTTGAAAGAAGTTTGTAATGAATTACCAATACAGCAGATTTTTAAACTTGATTTTGAACCTCCAGAAATCAACTCTTTGCCAAATGTATTTTTAAATCGGCTAAATAATCGAAGTTATTACATAAACATGTCCCTCGTTGCTAAAATCACTGGAGCCATAGGTCGTATAATATCCCCGATTTTGCCTCCGGCTCATTCAACAAGTAGGACCGTTTCCTATATTACAAAACCTTTAATAGATGTTTTGCTGAGAAAATTTAGTGATCTCACAAAACACAACACATCATTGATTAATTTGAAAGACCAACATATGTCATAGATCTGAATTTGCGCTTGAAGGTCGTATCGTAAATAGACTATTGCAAACCATACAAGTAAAGCAAAGTGTAGACGTCAATTAGGGTCGTTGCTAAAATCTGTACAGAATTAAGCATAATGACAAACCCAGACTAATTTAATTTTAAGGGTTCGTATGATACTGTTAGATTTTCTAAATATATTGTATTATGAACGATTAAATTATGTACAATATATTAACTAGGTATATACAGCAAAAACCTGTTTTTGTGCGGTGTATAGGGACCGCATAAAAGAAATCGTATAAAAAAAATTCAAAAATTTTATAAATACTTACATATAATAAACAACTTTGTACGATATACTACCTAAAATTTTTTTTATGCGGTGGATAGGGACCGCCTAAAAAAAGTCGCACTTATAAAATACATCAATTATTTACAAAATAGATGAAAAAAATGCTTTCTATTAAATTAAATAATTAAATTAGACCTGGAAAAATTGTAAAAACATTTAATTTTTCATTGTACATATACATGGAGAAGTTTTCAAATTGTACATTAAATAGTTCGCTGCTACTCGTCGTAATTTAAAACGCGCATCTTCTTTGGGATAAATTGGTCCAAAATCGCTTTCGTCACTTGAAGATAGGATTTTAATTGATTTTTTTTGATACCATAAAGTCAGTGCCAACACCGCTGAGATTCATATACCGCATAAAAATAAATCGCACAAAAAAAATTGCACAAAAATAAAATCGCACAAAACAGAGCGTACAAAAATAAATTCGCATAAAAAAGGGCCGCACCAAACAGGTTTTACTGTATATTATTTAAAAAAAAATTTGGTGCGTGTCCTTATGTGCTCGGGTTAGATGTTATATTTCTTTGTCATTACTAAATTAAATATAAGCACGTGTTATGTTGCATACTTTGGGTTTTTGTTTGGCTATAGAGTAGAGGTCTCAAAGATTCCGCACTTAATATTTGATTCGATATAAATCAAGAAAAACACTTATTATCATAATCATCTTTATTAAGTTTAATGAATGTTATAGTTAATCGAAGCTGCGGTAATACTTTTTAAAACTATGAAAAAAAAATTGAAATGTGTACCACAGATTTCTAAATTATATATTGCTGCACCTCTCTTAAAAACATCTAATGTTGGTGTCTTTCCACTGTACACCTATTCCCCGATTTACACGGTAGATAGGTTCCAGAAAAAATGTGTAAATCGAAAACAAAGCATAATATTCATAAAATGAAACAATATAAATACATTATGTAAGTCTGTTTTAAGCTCTTATGTTTTTTTACTAAAGTCAAGCCAAGTTCAGTATTTGTATTTAATAATAGATGACATTACAATTAATTTTTACGGCATAAACTTTTGAAGTTATAAAAGTGGCGTACACAAGAAACCTTGAAAATTATTTAATTAAAAATTTAATTTTACTTTTAAAGATAAAAAAATAAAATTAATACAAGATCAATGTTAAAAATTGGTATTTTTGCGTAGCAGGCCTAGTTTTACTTGGTAAATGATTGAAGGCCCTAAAAATGATACGTATACCAAAAAATTGGTACGGATAACATCTCTGCCGCAGCCCAACTCAAAAAGAAAATCCACAAAATAAAATTATGGTTTTTTTTCTAAAATATATGCCCATCACTAAATTAGTAATTGCAATGCCAAGACCCCTACAAGCAATAATCAATATCAAAAAGATATCACATCACAAAATTGCGTCGTTTTAACTTTTGTAATATGTATATTCAATTTTGTGTTAACCGAATTGATTAATATTTAAAAGTTTTGGCTATAAAATGTATTAGGGTTGTTCGGGGTAAGAGATCGCATTGCTTAGATTTCCGCGGGGAGTAAGGATATTACGGGCGCTTTTTTGATGAAATGAGGGGCGTGCGAGTGGCCATGTCGAAATTACACATCAATTTGCTACACACGCTTAGCGCAAACAAAATACGACGAAAAATAAAAATTTACAATTAATTCTATAGATTTTTGTGCTCAGAAAAAGTTTATCACGTTTGTGGACTTTAGCGCAATTATAAACTCCATATGCAATCGTATACCTAAAAGACTGCGTGCTGTTACTCGCATTGCGGGTCAAGAGTTCGCATTCTGACCGAGGCTCATTATTGTCTAATTTGATGAAAACTATATGTACCATATATTAAACTATCACATACACTAATGCATTTTGTAATGCATTAAATGCTCTATCTAATAAGCATTATCATATCCCTGATATCTAATTATCTTTGTTTTGGCGTGATCGAAAAAGATAAAATGCGTGCTCTTGACCCGAATGATGCTATATTAAATAATTATGCAGTTATTGCCATATCTTGTGATTAATTGTTATGAATCGAACGGAATTAATAAAAAACTTAATTTTTATTTCTTTTAGGTAAGATTGGCATTAAGGTACATTTGCTTTTAAGGAGTATACTAAATTATGAGAGCAACTGTATGTTTTTTAACCTTACTTGTGGAACTGTTAATTTTAATCAAATCCAGTAGCGTTAACAATCCTATTCTCCTTCGTTAGCTCAATTAAAATAATCACAATATTTTACGTACATACCATATATCAAAATAATCACTTAATTCAAATTGCTTAGTCATTGAGTTAGTATTGCGATACAATAAAAACTGCAAGAAATATTTTATCAATTCAACAACTCCGTGACAAATCGTGTTAAAAATATCTTTTAATGTTGTCCTTCCAGCCCCATTTTCAAATATTCATCCATCTACGTCGTGTATCAAAATTATTGATGATAAACATCTCTCACGTTGAATGTTTACTTAAATCCAAACCAATTTTTTTTTATTAGGTCAAAAATAAAAATATCCGCACAAATATCGAATAGAGTGTATCGAAAATAATAATTATTAATTAAAAATAACAAAGCGTACAAAAGGCCCTCCATAGCAAAGAGCCGGTTCGTATAACTGTCAGTATGTTCGTCTAAAAGAGAAAGCCCGATAATTGACAAATGAAATTTCGACTCGAATATGGAATTTAAATAATGCTTATTAAATTGATATGCATCTCTCAACCCTTATTAACAATTTACAATGCAATCGAGAACGAAGAACCCCCCGAAAACCAACAAACAATTTTAAATCTGATAAAAGCGCCCAGAAAGAAAATTAAGGGTTCAAACTTTATAAATAATGGAACCGACTCCACTTGTATTCCTCTCCAGTTTAATGTTTTTAATCGGAAATTTATGTAGAAGGCTTCGGGAATTATCTTCAGCAATTAAAAAAGTAAAAAAGTCTAACAACGTCGGACCTGTTTTCTGTTCGCTTGTAAATTTTTTAATAATGTCTGATGAGTTAATGAAATTTTAAAAATTGCAAACTCTAAACTTGTGGTTTTTTATTTTTACTTCTGTTTATTTAGTTTTTTCTTAATGGTGTACAGTGCTCGTCAAAGGATAATGGACATGCGAATTTAACATGAGAAGTTAAAGCTCTGGAATTTAGAGGACCAATCTTACATGCTGCTTTTAGATATATATTTAACGATTAATTAAGTCGGCTACTCCGTCAACCTTGGGATGGTTTACCGATGTTCGAATCCCAATAGAGTCTTTTATTTTTCTAAGCTTTTTTGATTATAAATTTTGTTAACAGGCAAAAGTACAATATTATTTTATTATAGGTATGTACAATAATTTTTTAAAAACTGGTTAGTAAAATAACAAAATAAAAAATAAAATATTATAACTTTCAAATTCTAATACAATATTTTATTGTCATAAATTAGTCGTTTAATTTAATGTAAGAATGGTCCTCTAACTTTCAGAGCTTTAACTTTTTATATTAGATTCGCATGTCCATTCTCTTTCGACGAGCACTGTATATCACCCAATTTCGTCCAATGTATTTTAAAAGTGAACTTTGTTCTCGTCCTGGTACTGAAGTAAATATTGATATTCTTTTTAGAAATAAAGAGCATGCGTTTTTAAAAAAGTATGATTCTGTATTTTTGATAAATCTTCGAGTTGTACGCAAAACAATTAATAAAGGGTAAAACAGTATAAACTTCTAAGTCTTCGTGTGCTTTCATAAATAAAGATATTGATTTCAACTTTTTACCAATCGAACGAGAAAGCTTACCAATCGAGGCTTATCAAATTATCGTAATGATTGTATTTTTTTGATAGCTATTTCTATTCAATGGTTATAAGCACTTGCAGTATGCGAATTTTGGTAAACGTTTGTGTATTTTTCATATGATTGACAACCTTAAGCTGCTTAAAGATTTATAAAAACTATTCATGGATCGAATGAATAAAAAATTTTCAAAAAAGGTTGATAATGGAAATATTTGCTGGGCAACTTCATTTTATTTAAAATAATGTTACATATTTACCTGAAATATCATAATTTGTAACAATAATAACAACAAAATATTATTTTATATTTTTTCATTTTCTGTATACTAACGCATAATTTGAAGTTCATCGGTGTACTATTGCTACGTTTAACCTTTTTTTAGACCTTAAAGGGATTTGCGAAAAGAAATCTTTAGGCAGCTTATCCTTGTCAATCATACGAAAAAATCTTCAATTTTTACCAAATTTGGGGTACAAGAATTATTTATGACTATTTATTATATTATTATTTTTATAAATAATTATTAAAAAAATATAATCATTACGATAATTTCTAAAGCTTTCTCGTTCTATTAGTACTTACTATTAATAAGTTACATATTATTAACGTATATTAATCAGTATTATATCTATTAGATGATTATTTATCATTATTTATATTATTATTTTTTTTTAGTTATTTTATCGTTATATTTCATAATATTAGAAAACACTATTTTATGAACCATTTTACTTCAGTTAGCAGTGTTAAATGTAAATATCGATGAATACTAATGAAGCAAAAAATTCGAAAAAAAAATTTTTAATAATATAAATAATGATAATTACCTAATCAATATTATATTAGCTGGTAAAATAATTTAACTAGTTAACCGATTAACTAATTTAACCGATTAAGCGGCTAACTGATTTAACCAGTTAATTTAACTTCGATGGTTAACTGACGAAATGATTAACCAGGCACAATTTTATGGCCGATTTTGTACAAGATTATTATTTTATTAAAACGTGTTAATTAATTAAAACAATAATCTGTGATTAATTATATTTAAATTTTAGTAATTCTATATAAATACTTTAATTTCTGGCCCAATTATTTTCCCTACTTAGATAGCTCTAATCAGTGATGAATACAAGCTATAAATCTTGCGATACTTTCACGCCTTATTGCTTATTTCCGCTAATACTTTCTTTCCTAAAGTGGTTCCGATGACCAGCATATGTTGGTTGTAAATCTTATTTATATCTGTAATGTTGAATTATTTGCTTTTTTAAGCTTATAAGGTTATTTGCACGTTATCAAAACCTAATCACGTTTTTACAATTTTTGTCTGTCTGCCTCTCGGTTTGTTTGTCCGGCCTAATCTCCAAAACGGCTAAACCGATTTTAACGCAACTTTTATTGGCACGTAAACAACATTTTAGAAAATAATGTAGGTTAGCATTTATTTTTGTAATATTAAGTTCATCTGTGTAAAAATTGAAAAACTAGAAATTTGGAGGTACTTAAATGAACTTATACTTATTTATAAAAATTCCAAGCGATCAAAATCAGTAATCGCTAGTTAATCATTAAAAAAAAGAACTTTTAACAAATAGAAATATTTTTATAGCTTTATTTTGTTCAACATGTAAAAATAATAATCGGGTATTGGATGTCTTGTCTTACAATAATAAAAAAATATAATAAAAACAGTAAGTCGAAAAAGTTAATAAAGAAATAGATTATATTTATATATATTCATCAAAAGGGTAACCCAGGTACACCGGTTATTAAACAACATAAACAAGTTTGGTTACTCACGCAAGGGTTAAGAGAAAGGAAAAGTTTTTTTAAAAAGGAAATTAAGGTCCTCAAAGATTCGCTTTGAATAACAAACCTATAAAACCGCAAGCGGTCAGCCTTGGTGGAAACGACACCAACCCATTTTCCATCACCGAAATCCCTTAACCACTTTCGTATTCGATATAGAAGCAGAGATTTTACAATTCACCCCCTCGGTAGATCATTTCTACAACCCTAATGGTGTCGGATGATGTGGGTTTTTTCTGTTATTACCAACCTATCGCATCCCCTGACCACTCAATATATTTCTTACGACGGGATTGACACGTAATTTATATATACCTTCACCTGGAAGGTTGCACAAAAAACAAACATCGCCCTTTCCGTCGCCCAGAAAAAGATTTAGAAATAATACTTAACCGCTTTCGAGAGAATTGCAAGAATTTAATATACTTTTTAGGAGGGTCGTAATTATATTTGTCGAGTTTGCTTGTTAATTTTACGTTCAACAGACAAAAAAAAAGGAACTCTTAAGGTGCTTTTCTGTTTTTAATTTTAATTGAAATTAAAAGCGCGTTCTCGACTCGATCCAATTTGATGTGCGTGGGCCTTCACAAAGAAACGAAGTTCTTTTAAAATGTTCGAAAAATAATTTTCCGCCTCCTAATCGGACATTTATCTCGGTCCAAAATGCGATTAGTTTAAGGAGTTTAATTTCTATTAAGTAATCATTTGTTACTGTCGAGCAGCATCCCTTAATTATGAGTGACATTATTTTTAATAAATTATCTTAAGGGAGGCAGTTTTAATTAGATTTTAAGGTACTTCGAGTATCGAGTTTACGTCTGCTGAAAAAAACGGACAATTGATTATGTTAAAAATTTATGTCTTAGCAATTTTTTGGTCGGTTGAATTCTTAAATAGCGAAAAATTGCTTATAGGACGGAAAAGAGCAAATAAATGGCCCGTAAACACCCTCCAGAACATTATTATATAGGGTGCTTAGAAATTAATGCAATTTAACTTTGCGTTTAAGCATTTATTACTCGAATTAGAGTCGTCGTCTCTTTCCCTTCCTAAACTTTTGTAAATTAATTTTAATTGAGTTAAATATAAAGTCGTTGCAACTATCTTCGGTTTCCGGAAAATTCTTTTATAGGCACTTAGGCAGTTTTGCAATTAAGAGGTCGAGAGTTAACAATGTGAAGATCAAAGAGTTTTTAGAAAATTTAATAAGCACAGATTTTGCAATTAACGCTTCGTCACTTGCTCAGAGCGAGCAATAAACGGAGAGCTTTCCTTCGGGATAAATTAAGGTGTGTTTATGAAAATCATTCTTCATTCTTAATAAGCGACGATTGTTGACAGATGTCGCGTATTTAATCGACTGGAATTTATTATGAAAATATTCTGAAGTACAGTGGAAACTCGGTTATCTGGACAAATTATGGTTGCAGCTCATTCGGATAATCGAAAATTCGGTTAATTGAATGTATAGAAAAAAACGAAATTTAGCTATATATAATGTGACCATACTTCCTGTTTTGAATGGGATTGTTCCGTTTTCAGATCATTTGTCCCGTTGTCCCCAAGCAATCATTCGGCACGCCAAAATGTATCGTTTTCAAAAAATTGTCAATTACGATATCGAATATTAAGAAATCCTAACAAGATTGTCATTCTTGCCTCCTTAATTAAATGCAAATTAATTTCACAGCAATATCTTAATGAAAAAAGTAAAAAATTATAAAAAATAAGCGAAGCCTAAAGGAGACATTTTGAGAGCGCAACTATGGTTTTAGAATTACTTGAATTTTTTTTAAGTAAATTGATCATTGTTAATCGTTGCGAAAAGCGGAGTGTGCACATTCGAGCTCAAAGTGGCACATTCCGATCTCGGGAAAATGAAGCGCGCCGCTCCGCGTCGCGCTTTATTTGCCTCCCTCGCTCGGAAATGTGCCACTTTTCGCTCGAATGTGCACATTTTGGTATTTATTTTATTACCAAAAAAGAACCTGACACATGATTTAAGATTCTTATTTTACCGATCGTCTATTTTAATCGTTTAGTTTCAAGTTTGTTTACTCTAGTCATTTAATTTCCATTTGGTTATTAGTTATTGGGTTATAGGGTTACGGGATGAAGGGATTATAGGGTTTGTCTAATTGATTTTTTTAATTTACAGCTTAAATAAAAAAAATTCAGTGTTTAATTGCTGAAGTTATTGTGGTTATTGAGTTATGGGGTTATAAAATTATGGCATCGTGGGGTTATAGGGTTACAAGGTTACGGGAAAACGATGTTTCACGGATTAATTTTTTCGTTTAGAACTTGAGTTAAGATTTTTTAATTTGTGTTTAATACGTAAGATTACGAATGTTTTAAGGTTGTTCAGTTGTGAGGTTATTAAAATATGGGGTTATGGGATTATGAGGTTAAGGGTTTATGTGATAATAACCGGTTGGCTACTTTACAGCTTGAATCACAACGTTAAAATGTTAAATTGCTTATAAAATAAGTGTTTTGAGGTTATGTCGGAACTCAGACGTGCAGGGGTATTTTTGACCTCGGATTCGGATTCAGCGACCCCAGATAGATATAGAATTTATAGTCTGACCTTCTGACCCTACCATGACTTTTTTTTGTGTGACTGTGATATTAATCACTAAATAAAACAGTCGCACATTATCTTAAAATGAACCAAGCAAAAAACACTGTTTAGTGCAAAATACAAAATAAAATATTTAGTAAGAAAAACCGAGGTTTAATTTTCGCAACGAGACCGAACGTGGTTGACAATCTTGATAATCGCAAATTCGTATAACTAAGGTCCAGATAATTGAGGTTTTACTGTATTTAGTTCAATTCGGGACTTGGGTCGTTTCTATTGTACGACGTTTTTTTTGGCAATTTTAAAGGTTGATTGGGTTTATTTTTGTTTTCCAACTGCAAAACGTAATTTGCAGGTTCTGCTTGTAAAAAATGTACATTTTTTCCTTATTTAATTTATAACAAAGATTGGGTTATTTTTCGACTTGGGGCTGTTTATCTTTCGGCTCGTGTTTATTTTCTCTTTTGATAAATTTTTTCTTTGAAAATCGGAGCGGAAATTATTTACGGTTTGCCATCGGAAAATGTTATACGTTTTATTGCTAGAATGTTTGTAGGTTTGACTCGGTATATTTTAATAAATATAGTCGATAGTCCGTATTTTGAGGGCGCCGTTTCGATGTGACAGAGTGGGGATGAAACGAAAATCTGATTTTAGACATTAGCGAATGCGACTGCAAAAATTTGCTTGTCAACACAACTACTGGTTGTTTCAGGAAAGACTGGGCCTACGTCATAAAATTATTTTTAAGGTGAGCACAACGTGGCCAGATAGAAAGAAAAACTTTTAAAAATTGTGGTCTGCGAGGAACGTACTACATGTACCAGTTGAAAGGGTCGATTTATTTCAACCGATATATTGTTGTATAAGGTAAATGTTCCAATACCGGAACAACGAATGTCGCATGACTGGTTATTATTCTACTACACGGAGAAAAAAATATCCTTAATATAACTATCTAACGTATACCCAATTGACGTATTGTTCTGACAAGGATTCGAATGTCTAATTTAACGATATTTATAAGTCAATTTGACAATTCATAGTATGATCAAAACAGCTCTACATAGTATACTTATAATAAGGATTAATTTATTTGATTCAAGCGTTCAAACGAAAAGCTCTCGTGAACGTGTGCAGTATCCGTCGTGTAGGTAACTGTATAGTTAATTTGAGGATTTGAATAGCTAAAATAGGGATACGTATGGTTATTATAACGATATTTTGTTCTCCGTGCATATCCGTTAAATCACTATGACAAGAATCTTTTGAATGTCTAAAACAGTAATACGGATCGTTACTACAACGATCGGCAATAAGGAAACTCTGGATAGCTAAATTAGCTATACGGCGTATACCTGTGAAAGATAACTATCCAACGGATAACTATAATAGGGATACGTATGGTTGATATAACGATATTTTTTTCTCCGTGTAATATTAAAATAATTTATAAAATAAAACAATTTGTCTCACCATATAAAATAGACATTTACCTATTAGAGAATAATAAAATTTGCCAAAATGTCGTATAGATAAAAAATGTTGTTCTAAAAAGTACGGAAAATCTAGTATCGGATCGCTTAAAAAGCCTAGTTCCAATAGCGACATATGACTGTTCCACTACCGGAACAGTCAAATAAATAGGGCATTTTTGAATTAAATCAGTCACTTTTTAATCTAAAATGAATGTTTAACTTAAAATTATTTATTATTATATTACAATACAGAGGGTAGTTCTTATTATCAACTATGTAGTTACAAAGAAAACTATAATACCTTTTTTTAATTGTTTTATTTTTTGATTCTTTTTGAAGTTTTCTTTTTTGTTTTTTTTTGTTCTTTAAACATTTTTTTTCAATTAAGTAGTTGTTTTCACAATGCTTCGTCGTTCTCTTTTTTGTACAACTTTATTCATGCATTTTGGTGTAAAACGGTAAGACGTTTGACCTTTGAATTTCGAAATTCCACTTGACTTGCAATTTTGTAAAGTTTGAGTTATTTGAATTTTTTTTAAATTGTTTAATATTTAATAAAAAATCATTATGTGGAACTGATGAATTAAAACAAAACTTAGATTATACCTTGTTAAACTATTTTAAAAAGAAATATTAAATATAGAAATATATTTTTATTATTTAAATTAAAGTAAGTATATTTTGTGCATTTTTTATTTATAAAAATTACTAATTAAAAAGTTCTCTTTTATACATTTTCTATAATCTTAAGATCATTGCCAAATTTATTACCAAAATCATTAAGAAACATGGTTAACTTGTGGATCTGGCTCTATTGTCATAATATACATTTTTTTTCATATTTAACGTAACATAATTTAACTTAATTATTAGGTCTAATTTGTATTTTCATATAATTAACAAAAAAATAACACATTATGTAATATTAAGATAAGTTTTATTTAAAATATTTGGCATTGTTTATTCAAAACATTAAGTTTAATTTAGTTCAATTTCATTTAGGTTTTTTTTTAATTTAAAGAGATTAGTATAAATAAAATTATAAACCCTAACAGCACATAATATTGCAGGAATATTGCTGAAATATTTCAATGTTGTTTAACATTTGCAATATTGCTGGAATATTATTGTAATATTACAATGAAATATTGCAAAGACATATTCAAATAATATCCCTGTAATATTTAAAAATAGTATTTGCTTGGTAAAACAAGATCCCGAATATTCACAAATATTAAAAAGAATCATAAACTTTTGCGAATAATAGTAAATTATAAAAATAATTGAATTTAAACAAAAATAGGTAGATTTGAAAACATTGATGGTATAAGAATTTTATTTTCAATTTATTTTTATATAATTATGATCATTGTAAATAAATATTTGTTTTACTATTTAAATTTTACTAACAGTGTATCTGTAAATGTGAAAAATTTGTTAAAGTAAAACAATTAGGTATTCCAGCAAAATTCCTGCAATATTATGTGCTGTTAGGGAAACGAGATTTGTGCATACTTGGCTTTAATTCACAATAATTACTTTTATTTTCTAAAAAATTTGAAATAAAAATTAAAAGACGTATTTTTACTATAACTAAATACAAATCAATTGTAAGGTCAGTCCGTTAAAGAAAATTGAAGAAAAAAAACTTTTAATTACTGAAAATTGTCTGCAACCTCCTTCGATGCCAAAAAAATTCAGGGGCGCCACTGCAGTCTTATATTGTAATACTTAAATAGCATTTTAATTACTGTGGAATAAGATTAGATATTTTGCAATTTTGGTACAAAATTTAAAAAATCCATAATATGTTACGGTAAGTTTATTTTTCATAAGAATGTATTCAATTTTGAGATAGAATGAAATTGATTTTAAAAACACTCTACCTACGTTGAAAACAAACAACGTTTTTAAAAATCGCCGATTTGAGAAAAGTCGAATATGTGCTAAAATTAGTTTAAGAAACCGAGTTTTTGGCTGCCGAAGAAAACGCCGGAAAACGTTATTTAAAATCGTTTATAACATTTAACGGCTCCGCGAGTTTTTCTTTCCCGATAAACGCACTCGCTCTTCGCCATTTCTTTATGGACTTTCCTCGCAGAGAAAAAAACGAGCCGTTTAATTTTCCTAGCCAACCTACACAACGTTTAATCAAGTAGTTAACTTCTAGGATAACGACGAAGGACGAAAGTTAAATTGCAAACTTTTAGTAGGGGCGAAGGCGAAGGGATTTTATTAGTAGGTAGTTGGTACCCTCTTAAGTTTGCCTCGACAGGCCTTGCCAATTATTTAGGAATATTAACGCAATTTTTGCGGATGTTATTTATTAGCAAGAACAGATGTTGAAAGTAGTGCAGTAATGTATGTAACTTAATATTATTGTGGTTGCAGAAAGCGGTCGTTTTCACCCCATGTTTAGAAGTTGTAAACTCGAATATATCAACCCCCATCTGGTCGTTACCTTCAGGAATGTTTCTATGCAAGTAAGTTATTTATTTTACATTGTTTATTGATAGAATGCTGCTTTTGCTCTACGATTATTCTTCGGGTAGAAAATGAGCGCCAAACGTGAGCTACGAGAAAATTGAAAAGATACGTTTCTCGATTTCATAACGTTTGCGAATTAATACAATTTTCTGCGAAAACCTAGAATATACAGTAAGTGCTTTTAGTGCAACGTTTAGTTTTAATTAAATTTGCTTTGGAGTAGTTGATGGGGCCCAGGGCCGTAACCAGAAGGTGGCGAATCAAACCATAGAAATATTAAATAAATACTTACAATGTTTCCAAAATAGAAGTCCACGTAAAATTATTTTTTTTTGTTACGAATTTGTTCTAACTGTAAGGGTTTAAAGTAATTTCTATTTAATTTTTAATTGTTGTAGATATATTGATATACAAACGTATAAGTAGCTTTAATGTTATGTTATGGCTATAATCACAAATTTTTATTATTTTTTCTACATAGTAGATATTAATTTACATATAAAAAAGTTGTATTATTAAAAATATACTTATGTTTTTTTTTAATTATTTAATCGTAAAGTTTTTAAATTTTTTTGCGTTTTTTAAATAAGGGTTTAATATCTACCTGTACGATTTGTTCAATTGTATGTATAACAGTAATTTGGTATTTTTTCCAAATATTATTTAATTTTATAAATTTAAAAGTTAAGTTAAATTATGAAGTTTTTTGCAATTATTTTTCTTCAATTGTTTTGCAATATTGAATATTAAATATTAAAATATTTTTCTAATTTATTTAATAATTATTATAAAATTTTTTGAATAATTTATTGTTAACTTGTTCTATTTTAAGTTTTCAGTAGCATTTTCTTTATTTTTGGTTTGGTATAACTCACAAATTAACAAAAATTTTTTTTTAACTAATTTAATTATTTAATCAAATTTAAAATTGTTTAATAATTATTTTCTTAAACATAATTGAAAAACAGGTAGTGAAAGTTTTATAAAATTTATTAATATTTTATCAGAATTTTGATTTTTAATATTGTTTCTCTTAATTTGTTTTTTGATTAAAATATTTTATTAATAATTACTTTTACAAAACAAATTGTAAACCAGTTTGCCTGATTATATTTTGCCACAAATTTTTATACAATTATTTTTTATAACATTTTGCTTTGTATTTGCTATAAACCAAATGAAATGTTATTAATTTTAGAGTTATAAAACAAAATCTAAAATTTTAAGTTTAATTATTATTTTGAGCATTGCTTAACGTATCTATTAACCAATATCTGGGTGACCGAGCTTTACTCGGCCTATTTCGATTTCGCCGTGAGCATGTTATGGCTTTCGGTCGCCTAGCTACTGAAATATATAGATACGAATGTAGTGCCATCTGTGGTTGTGTATTAATGCATGAATATTTTAGTCTACTGCTGCTTCAATACTCTATGAGGTGGCGCTAAAAAAAGATTTTTTTTTTGTAAAAACGCTTTTTTTCAATGATGGCGTCTATTTATATGAATTTAGAAAAGAAAACTTTATCAAAATACAAAAATTTATCCAAATTGTTAGGGCCGTTTTTGAGTAACCAATGTGTGTATACATATATAGAAGAATAGTTCGCTTAAATACGATATCTTCGGTTATGGTTAATAAAATATTACTTTTGCATTAGACTATGCAAAGAACGAACTCAAAATTTGAGAGAGCACATTTCACAAAATTGAATGTTCATTCTTTCTTCAGGTATCAATTTATCACTGCAAACTTTTTTTTGTTATACACGGTATATATAAAACGGCCTAAAACCTACATGCAGTACTTGACGAGTACATTGGCGATAAATAGCCCAATCTGGGAAGCGTTGACTATGGCGCCAAAATTTTTCCAGAATTAAAAATTATTTACGATCAAATATGTTTGAGGTTAGATTAAGTGATTTATCAATTTTATCAATAGAACATGACGTATTTAATAGTATTTTTTTTGACGAATTAATTCAAAGATTTTCCGAAGCAAAAGTAAGTTGCAAAATTATAAAACTTTAATTTATTAAATTTTTTAATAGAAATCTTCTATTAATCAACTATTTAGTTCATATATGTTTCACAATTCCTATATCATTCAAGTTAACAAGAAATATAAAGATAAATTCATTTCAGTTTGTGAGTATATTAAATATTGTTTACCAGCAGTAGAAACAAAAAGCGAAAATTATTGTAGACGAGGGCGGCAAAATATTTCCTGCCTAGAGGCGGGAAATTCGTAAATTCGCCTCTGAGTTATTACCTATTTTAAAACCATGCGTTCTTTTTGAGCCACTCTGTATAAAAGGTTCTCAATAACAGCTTTTTTTTAAATTTTAATTTAGCAATAAATTTGTTTTAACGGGCGCTTACCTATACATTTTCTTTTCCACGTTTTATTTTATTTCTGTCATTGATGTTAAACGTCTAAATCTATAAAATTCAATTTATTTAGAATATCTTGTTAAATTTTAAATAAATATTTCGTTGATATTTTTTGTTCGAATCTTTATTTACAAAATTCACTTAAGAAGTAGAAAATTAGAAAGTTCAAATATAGATTTTATTTTATATTTTTTTATAAACCTTATTATTTCCGAGGTCTCATACATTTTTAATAAATAAAGCTAATTTATATTCACTTCGATGTTTTTTAAATGCTATTTTTAGCAAACCCGCTGCCTTTAAATATATCTTTGTGAAAAAATAATGTAAGATCCGTGTTTTAAATGGAACCGTAATAATTTTTCAGGTATTTTAAGAAATCGCAATAAATTTAACGTAAAACATTAAAACGCATTTTTTGTGTATACACAATTGGAATTTTATTTAAATTAAGCTTTTACAGAACTTGGTAATTTACTCGAAAGCGTTGTCGATGTAACGATATTAAGTTACAAGACGAACGAAATTTTCATAAAACAATTTAAAACGCTTTTATTAACATTGCGAGTAATTAATTTAAAACAAAATTTTAGCCAACGAATTAAATTAAGCAATTTTGGGGATAATCATTCGATTTTGAATTTAATTCGAATTTAACGATTAACGTTCGCCCGATTTTTGGGTAAAATTGCCTTCGAAAGATAATTATTATTCGCTTATGGAAAATTCACTTTGGGAGATTTTGTTTTAAAACTCTTCCTCGTCGAAGTTTCTTAACGTTTCCTACTTTTGGGAAAACGGTTGAAATTTTTTTCGCGTAGTTCCAGCTTTAAAAAAGCGTTGGCTCTACGGAAAATTTGCATTATTGATTTTTAAATCAAAAACAACCGTGTTTTTCTATTTTTGTAATTTGTGACAAATACAAAAAGGGTTTTAATTTGCATCAACCTGAAACGAGTAGTTTTAAATAAATTTTAATTTAGCAAAAAACGTAAATTTATCAATTTTAGCGTGCATTTGCTTTTAAATTTTTATTTGCTTTTTTTTTTAGTTATAAAAAAATGCATTCGACCGTTTTAAATTACTTTTAATAATTTCGTGTTAGAGCAGAACCGCGTTTTAAGAGGTTTGAGTGTGCAGTAAAACCTCTCTAACACGACCAGTGTCGGTTCTTGCTCTAATTGGTCTTTTGTAGAGATGGTCGTCTTACAAAAAAAGACAAAGATAGAAAAAGTAAATGTAATAACGAATACTATGTTACTGCAGTTATTATTTATTAAAATCATATTGTTATTAAATCAAAGTTATTAGAAATAAAGTAGTATTATTTAGGAAGTAAATTAATTATTGTGAATTGTGCTTAAAACCGAGTGTGCGCATTCGAGCTCAAAGTGGCACATTCCGATCTCGGGAAAATAAAGCGCGCCGCTCCGCGTCGCGCTTCATTTGCCTCCCTCGCTCGGAAATGTGCCACTTTTCGCTCGAATGCGCACATCCTTGTATTCATTGAATTTGCCTATATTACTCTTCTATCCTGCGCACATACCCCGCATTCAATTGATTTGTCTATATTAATAATTTCTCTTTTAAATCAAAAACTTAAATTTAAATTTTTTATTCGGCTAAAATATAGCATTTATTTTTCTAAAAAAACTACAGTCGGACCATGTCAAGTGGACCCCCCATTTTCCAGTTGATCATGGAATTCTTGTTCAAATATATTTTTCGAAAGTAGTTATTACTAATAATCATCCCTTAAAAAAATTTTGAATTTATTAATTTTTTTTACATTTAAAATTTTCGGTACTTTTAATTAAAAAATTAATTGAAAAAAAAGCTGTTAAAGATAACTTAACAAAATTTTCAGAGTTTATAGTGAAATTATTATAATTTCTTAAAAAATATTTGATATGTTTATTATCATACTTTTTATTTAACTTTTAAATAAACAAATTAAAATTTGAACGGCTTCCTTGTTTTGAGAAAAACGCATTTAGAGTTTCAAGAACAGATTTTTTTTTAAAACTTAAAGGGACAGTTGGGGTACAATAGAACGAAAAAGTTGTTTCGATTTATAGAAAAGTCAGTGTTTTATATTTTTGCAATTTTTTTTAAACTATCAAGAACAGACCTTAAACTAATAATTGAACACAAAAAAGAAATCAAAAATTAACCCTAAACCCAAAACATTAGCGTGTTAGCAAAACCCTACGCTCTGTTCCAATGTGCCCCATGACTGAGGTATAATGGAACAGGGTTTGGGGTACATTGGAACATGATCAAGAAATTGCATAACATCATAAAATATATTCAAATAATTATTAATTAGTTAGGTGTCATACGTATTTCTATGCCCTCCCCTATCGCTTTTTTTTGACATATCGATGCAATGTAGTGCACTTGACATTTTTAAATTTAGCTACAGTTTGCAGACTCATTCCTCCTTCTACGAGTTCTACAGCTTTTTGCATATTAACTTCACTGTGCAAGCCCCTATCACTTTTTCTCACACTGTTTCTAACCATTATGACATTAAAATCTGCAATAAGATATAATTAAAGTAAAGAAGCAGTGTTCCATTGTACCCCGTAAGGTTTCGAAAGTTTCAAACATGAATTTAAAAACTTAGGTTTTTTTTAATTTTATATTAACTGTAATAAATAGTCAAAATGATTAAAATTTATGTAAAAAAATATCACATACATACTATTATTACTTTTCTGCTAAAAACAAAAATTCTTTGGTACAAAATTCCAACTTTTGTTAACAAAAACTATTTTTTCTTCTGACAACTCCGTTGTTGCTAAGCTACAAAGTTTCACTACGTTCGTGTGCAGAGTTAGGCGTTGTAATTAGTGCAAATGAAAGTGCGCGAATTCGTTTAAAATTTAAATATTAATCGCCGTCGTTCCATTGTACCCCGTGTTCCATTGTACCCCAACTGTACCTATTTATATTAATTGTCTGTGTTTGGGGCGTATAATATGCTTTTTACAGTGTACTCTCAATATCAATATTTTACATTCGAAATAAGTAAGAAAAAAAAAACTGCCCGCTTTAAGAAGGGATCTCTTTATAGAGATGGTCGCCACGAGAGATTTTACTGTATTTAGTTTTTACATCGCTCTCATTTTCCTTTTTAACGGAGAATTGATCCAATTCAAAGCTTTTGTAGTTTTTTTTTAAAGAATTTAAATGAGGTCTGCTCAAGCGAAAAAAAATAATTAGGAAAATATTGGAAGCTTTGAAACGTTAATAACAAAATGGAAAGAGACGAGAAATCTAAAAATCAGATCAATCAGCAATAAATATAAAGAGACATTCGATATTTAATTTGAAATTCAATATAGTCCCATCTTTAACAATAAAAGGAGACATTTGCATCCACTTCAGGAAACTCAATCTGATAACATTATAGGATTACCTTTATCACTTAAATTTCATGCATAGCCTATCGATCGTTCCAACTTATAATCGGATCAAAACCGAAAATACAGTTAGCCTTTGTTTTGGGGTTGGCGTATGGACCTTAATTTTTTTATCTTGCACACACTTAGACTGATCCACAACTAATCTATCTAATGATTTGCATTAAGCAAATAGATTTTCCATTCAAAATTCTACAACGTCAAAAGGCAGGTGCAGTGACTCAAAGTTAAACTGGGTCACTAATAGGGGAGACCTTCGCAATGGCGTTACATTAAGGAAAATTATTTCTTATAAAAATTTACTTAATTTAAGCATATGTCTTGTGGTCAATTATTGACTTTAAATTGGTAAAATCAGACCATAGCAATTCTTTAGATCTTGAGTCTGATAATAAGAAATATAGACTTTGAGAAATAAATTCAAATCCTCAAGTTTTGGAACCATGGCGCTTTGAGATGGCGTTATTACCCCAGTGTAGGTAGTTCTTGTCACATGAAGATTTGTTAAATTTCTAAACCATAATCACATTTTCTTTTTAGAAAATGTGATTCTATTTTGTGAATTTAATTACTGTATATTATTAATTCCCACATATTCATGTACTCTTAGCAAAGTTTTCACCCATCATATTTTTTTAAGGAGTGAATTTAACGATTGGGTAAAATTCTATTTGTAGCACGTAAAAGCGTTTATCTGGAGCGGACAGTTTTGGAGCAGCACTAGGGTAAATGAAGTAGGCCACACATTGGAATCAGGTGTAGTAAAACCCATACCTGCTTGTGTGGCTATCATCTTGTTTCGCCCTGCTTCAATTTTCAAATTAACTACACTTACGGTTTTCGAGATAATTCAAAAATAAAATCTGTGGCCAACTTGTGAGTTGACCACACTTTAGAAGCGGGTTTTATAAAACCTGTACCTGCTTGTGTGGCTGTTTCCACATTATTTTGCTTCAAACCCCAAGTTAGCCACAATTACCGATTCCCAAATATTTGACAATACCTTTTGTGGCCAACATCTGAGTTTGTGTGGCTATGTTTCTACATCATCCTACTTACTTTATATTTTATCACAAAAAAATCTATGTGGCCAATTCAGACGTTGGGCACAAAAGTAATTGTCGAATACTTTCGAAACGGTAAGTGTGGCTGACTTGAGGTTTAAAACATGATAATGTGGCAACATATTCACACAAGCAGGTATAAGATTTATGAAACCTGCTTCCAAAGTGTGGCAACTAAGAAGTTGGCCACAGATTTTTTTTTTAATTAATTCGAAAAGAGTAAGTGTGACTGATTTCAAAATTAAAGCAGGGTGAAGCAGGACGATAACCACACAAGCAAGTATGGGTTTAACACACCTGCTTCCAATGTGTGGCCTGCTTCATTTACTCCTAGCCCTGCTCCAAAACTGTCCGCTCCAGATAAAGGCTTTTACATGCTACACATTATAATTTTACCCAATTGTTAAATTCACGCCTTAAAAAAAATGATGGAGGAAACCTTTGCCAATAGCACACTAATATACCGAAATTTCAATTTGTGGCCTACTTCATTTACCCTAACGCTAGCTTCTTCTTCTTGGGGATGCCTATCGGTTCCGGATGTTGGCGATCATAATGGAAATCCGTATTTTGCTAACTGCAGCTCTGAAGAGGCCCACTATTTTATTGAACCACGTTCTTAGGTTCTTCAGCCCTAATATTTTTTTCTCGCTAGCCCTCTTTTTCCGTCTCTTTACCTTGTAGAATAAGATGTGGCAATTCATATCGTTGTCCATTTCTTATGATATGTCCAAGGTATTGTGGTTTACGTGTTTTTATTGCCAACTCTTTCTAGTACTGTCTTGTTGGTTGTGTGGTCTGTCCAGGATATTTTAACATACGTCTGTACAGCCACATCTCAAATGCTTAGACTTTTTTGCAGGCTTTTCTAAAATTGTTCTTGATTTTTTCCTACTACTTATTATTTGTATCAAATAAGAAAACAAAATATTTTTATAAATCAAATTTTTGTATTATTTTAAAAAATGTAATGTTTGAAAACATCCTTTTATTGTCAAAAATGTAAAATTTTAATATTTTGAAATAAATAGTAAACAATAAGGTAAAATAACACACCACATAAAGCGGATTTATTTATAAGGACTTTTGTTGACTTTACTAAAGGGATGTATGGAAAACATTAATAACCAAATTCGACAAACCGCATAAATGTGTAACGTAAATCAATAGAAACTAACTGCTTTTATATTGACCGAGTAAATACGAAACTGGTTGTCCAATATTTGGAATTAAACCAATTCAAATTCATCGAGCACTAAATTAAAATTTCCATCGTGGCTGAATTAAAATCATCTAATCATTTTAATAACTTTGTCCACCGTATACGATTGTTATTTTGATACGCCATAAAAAATAAAACTTTGAATCGAATCAAAATTTTAACACCCCGAACCAAAAACTTGCTTCTTCTTCAAACACAATCGATCTTAAAGTGCAAATACGAATACCTCGAAAATAGGGCGTTAAATCTCTCATTCACAGATTGCCGTACAAAGGTATAAAACGTCCTTCTAAAAGGGTTTAAGTCTATCTCTCTGTCGAAATTCAAATTTTATTTCACCCTTCTTTCAATTTATTGACGCTAGTTGTTTTAGAATTTTGAGTTTTCCTAAAATTATCTTTCTAAGAATAATATTAGTAATAACTAGACAACGGATCTTGGTGCTCTAAAAATTAAAAATTTTTGACTTAATTCGATAAAGTCTTGGTAACCGTCAATGAGTTACTTTTAAGTTGGAGTAACACAGAGTTGGGACATCAAACTTTTTCGGCAAAAAGACCTATTTCTAAGAAGCATCGCTCTGTATGTATAACTTGACCAAATTTTTTTCTGCTGAATCGGAACGCTTAGTAATTGTGCTTAAAACCGAGTGTGCACATTCGAGCTCAAAGTGGCACATTCCAATCTCGGGAAAATGAAGCGCGCCTATCCGCGTCGCGCTTCATTTGCCTCCCTCGCTCGAAAATGTGCTACTTTTTGCTCGAATGTGCACATACTCGTATTTATTAAAATTATGTATATTAATCTTCTATCGTTATATTTAAAAATTTAAAATCTATTAAATTTAGATTTATTTTTTGTTTGAAAAAGGTACTTCTTTTTCTTCTTCTTCTTCTTCCTCATGTTTTAAACTTCATTAGTCCGTTACGTCACTCTTTCTATGTAGGGTGGTCTTGTATTTGGTCTGGAAAAGGTTATAGATTTTATTATTTTTAATAACTTACCGTGGTGCCGTTCTGCACGCCTAATTGCGGCGAGTCTGATAAAAATATTTTAGGTATACTTTTGAGTGTTTACAAATTCGCATTTTTGGTTAATTAAAATTTTATATGGAATGTATCCTGTTAAGTAAAATCCTTCAGTTCAATATTTTAGTGAATCCATTTAGAAAATTCTAACAATAAATAAAAATTTCTTGTCGTTTCATTATATATAATTATGCCATTCAAAAATCTTTTAGTCAAGCATAAAATTATCTAACTTATAAAATAATGCAATAATATACTTCACATTAGAGATGTCTACTCCAATCTTCATTTCAAATCAAAAGCAATGTTCAATATACTTTAAAAAAATTTAAGTAAATATTTTTATTTAAAATCGTAGTTGCGCTTTCAAAATTTTTTCTTGGGACTTATTTTTCATAATTTTTCATTAAGAAATTGCCCGAATAGAAATTTTAAAGTAAGACCTATTAGATCCTCATAGGGATGCCCTATAGGAACTCCAAATTGGGATATCACGCAAAGTCCTGTCTGGTCCTAATTGGGCAATCCCATTTAGGCCCCAATGGGAAAATCCCAAGGAGATACCAACCATCATTTAAAAAAAAAGTTATCATTTGATTTATCATTATCTTGTAGTGCTTAATTAGAATCTTTGATTTGGCATCAGCTTACTTCGTTGATAGTAGAGAGGTATTGAAAATGGGAAACAAAGTAAAGGAGTAAAGAAAATGGCAGTGCTAGAGCGGTGTGCGATTGATAACCTCATCGATAAATCTGAAACTTTCTGAATGTTTTCTTGGGGATTTGAACCCCAGACTCATAAATCGAGAGCCTGCTTCGTTAACCACTGAGCTATGACGCCTTCTCAAATATTTACTAAAAATGTCATATAAAAATGACTTACTAAAATAACACACAAGGTTGTTCTAGTTAAACTAAAAACACTATTACTGGAGAATTTACAAAGAAAACTACATATATTTTAACATATAAACATATTATACTCTGTAGGGTCTTATCGTTTTTTTATTCAAAAGTTAAATAAAATTTACTATACAGCAGTTTTCTCGTTCAGTCATTAATTCTTGCTCCCAATCAAAAAACTAATAATTATGCTACCTTTGATTTAATTCAAATATTAAAAACTTTAAGTTTAAAGCAGCTGAACTTGAAATATAGTTGTATATTTCATTTACATATTAAATTTATCATATAAGTTGTTGATTAGCTGAAATTATGAATTATTTTATATTACTTAGATATTTTTTGTAATCAATTTCCATATAGATCGCAAATGTGATGAACATAAACATAATTTTTTTTTACGTCAGCCCGAGTCGAAATTTAGCGCCGACATTGAGCCTCCTAAAGTCGGACTCATTCCGGACTCGGAGACTCAAAGTAGAGTTTATTCCTATGTTAAATTAGGTCCGTCTTTAGTCTCCAAAGTGGTACAAATTTCCATTTTTACCACTTTGGGGTTCAAAGTCGAATCTGATGAAAATTTAAATTAGGTCCGATTTTAGACCTCTGTACCCTATTTTATAATAATAATAATAATATGGATTTAATTCGCATTTAAATGATTAGAATACTTTTATTTAAAATACATAGCTAAAGTTTAAAATTACAATTACATTAAAAAAAAGAAGAATAATAATCATAAGTATTATTATTAGTATTTATAATAATTAAACTAATATTGTATGTATATATATATTTATTTTGTATTATAATATACAAATACATTGATAGTACAGAATTACCTAGTAACTTTGATAAAACAATATTCAAAATTATAAAATACCTGGGTTACTCTGAGATTTTGTAGGATGGGTTTTACTTTCTGAATTAGTAACTTTTTAGTAAGCTGTTGCTGTTTCTTTGGAATTAAAGACAAATCGGTAAAGATTAATAATAAGAGCGCACTTTTTAGGTTAGGTTTCCCGACCATAAGATTTACTTGACTGGTGGATAGTCATCAATGTAAAAGAACACATGTAAATAGGGAGTGTTGCTACGTCTTTTTCATATAGACGAACCCATTTAATGCCATTCTCATAAATTTAATAGACAGGATTTAAAAAATATTTTAGTTATTAGTATTAACAGTTTTTTATTTAAATATATATATAATTAATTTGGATGTTAATTAATTAACGTAATAGTGTAATAACCAATGTCAACGCTTAAAACCATAACTTACATAAAAAGTATTTAGTTTACGCGTACTTTATGTGTATAAATGATATGAAAAAATATAAACGTATTCAATTGTAATATAACAGCTAACTTGTGATCAACAAACAAATTACAATATCCAAAACAACTGGCAACACTGCTCAGCTGATTTCGGTATTTGCAGTTATCGGACTTAGAGGTTCAAAATCACATCTCTTGGGGAATGGTAGGAACTAGGGGCTAACTGTCGGGCCTAGTCGGGTTACAGTTCTATAAATCGGGTCTTTTTCGGACTAGGGGAATCTATGTAGGCTCTAAACATCGACTCGGGGATCTATGTAGGCTTTAAATTTCGACTCGGGAGGTTACCCCACTTAGATCCCACATGAAGCACAATTGAGAAAAAGTTACAATATTTTTTTATTTTTGTTTAGGATTTTTCAGTTGGGTTTTTATTGAGCTCTAATAAGGATTTCTCAATTAAGCATGCCTTATTGGGACTCAATAAGGTCCAGATGTATACCTTGGAAAATCCCAAAGTCATTTCTAGTCAGGTGACTGTCCGTGCAACTAATTTGTATTTAAATAAGGAGGCAAGAATAAAATTCTTGTTAGGATTTCTTAATATTCGTTATCGTAATTGACAATTTTTTGAAAACGTGACATTGTGGCGTCCTGAATAGTTACTTGGGGACAACGGCGCAGATGGCCTAAAACCGAAAGAGTTCCATTCAAAACGGGACGTATAGTCACATTATGTATGTATCAAAGTGCGCACAAAAATAAAATATTTTTTAAATTTAAATAAATTAAAATTAATACTGAATATAACTAACGTCTTTATTTATTTTAAAACATAATTTAATTTAAAAATCAAAATTAGACGAAACCTATTCAATTGTGCAATTTCATGCAATAAAAGTCGTATTCGTGCAGTTAAGCTCAAAATGTACAAAATATACACTGTTGTGCAAAATATAATTACAGGATATCATTCCTTAGGCCATGAATCGGATAGATATTGGTTTTGTAAGGCCCAACACCCAAACAAACAAAATGTGCAATAACACCGAATCCGGTCTCTAGTAATAACGATAATTCGAAATTTTATAAAGTGGAGTTTAATTCGAAAAGTGGTTGTATTGGAATTCAAAGCCTTTGGCTATTCGATTAAAACTTTAATTATGGATTCTCTTAATTTCCTCTCTGCCTCCCGAAATCCTTAATGCGATAATTATAACTTTTCGTAAATTTAATGAAGTGGGCGGAGGGAAAAGGATATATTTTTCGTCCGTTTCGATGTATGCATGCGGGAATTAAATGATATTAGGATTCAATTTTAAGTTGGGAAATTGACGTATTCTCCTACAAAAGTCCAATCTTAGCATCCGAAATCTCTTGTATCCAATCATACGGCTGCTGGACATCACAAAATCGCAAAGGATTATCTCAGTCTATGTTCAGTGAATCATCAGATTATGTCGACATTTACATATGGATTTGCGAGGCAAAATCTGATACCGACAACCATTAATATAATTGTCCAAAAGCGCATCTGTTTAATTTGTTGCGGAACTTCAGCCCGATGTACTGGCATGCAAATTTTTTTAATTCCTAACATTGGATTATGTTTAACATAAATTTCGGTTTATGTCTGAAAGGGCAAGGTAAATATTTAACATTAATTGGAACGGTTTATTCCCTAAACACGTCGGTAACAAATTTCGGATCAATTATTGTGCAGTACTCTGTATTACTTACGAACAATTATAACGGAAAATGGAAATCAATTTAGTTACAAAGTTGATTGAGAAGAGCAGGGCCGAACTGTTTATTAAATTTCAAATAACTGTTTCCAATTCTAACAAATAACCAACGCTGAATTAAATATTTGTGAACATGTCGTATTCGGTTGGTCGGTGCTAACTTAGATTATTAAAAAATTGTAAAATTTTGTATTTTCTACGAAAGTGGTTTTCACGAAGAGGAGATCGGAACTAGTACTCACAAAGCTTATTTTTTGTTTCGTATAAGCTAGGTTGGGTCCACATGAGACCTAAGAAAAACGCATTCCGGTTTTTTATCTTATATTTTAAACGGGCAATTCTTGTATACCAAGTGTCCCATAAATAAGTACTGAAACTTAACCCACTTATAAATGACCCTTGAACAAAAATATACTTTTGCCAATTAGCAATGAAGCATTTTATTAAATAACTTTACTCTTTTTTAAAAGCATATTAAGATGAGGCTGTGTTGCCATTTACCGAAAAATTGAAATAAATTTTTCTCGAAATTCTTTAGATTTAGGACATATTATATATAAACTTTTATGCTTAGATTGCTGTCAGATATCACCCGGTTAAGTTTCAGTACCTATTCGTATGACAAAATGTATACATTGGTCTCTCAAAAACGGCTCTAACGATTTTTTATTTAGACAATGTTATACTTTTCAAGTTCATATAGATAAGTGTTAACCCTGACAAATGCGTATTCACTCAATTTTTTTGTTCTAGCGCAATCTCATAGAATATTGAGATGCCAGTAAGCTGACATATTTATGCAACAGATGGCACTACATTCATATAAATACCCAGGGCAAACTCAAAAGGTGCCGAGCAAAATTTGGTAGCCAAGTTATTATTTTATAAAGAGCCACACTTAGATACACAACTTTAAAATTTTTTATTTAATGTAATTGCATATTTTTACACGTCATATATGGGTGATTCTACGATAAGAGGTAATGTGTACGGAAATCAATATAAAATAGCTTTTTTGTTTTACGTGTTGTCATTTTATACAATAAATCACAGCATCTTAATGTATTTTATAAATAGCATTATAATTTAATGCCCAATTAAAGTACATTTTCCTGAAATTCCATGTTTAAGTCTGAAAAAGTCTCTACCCTGCCTGTCCCATAACGTTTTTAGTTAAACATGCAAACAGTTGCCACATAAAAGTATATTTAGCACAAATTTAAACAAGGTATAGGTACTTAGGTATTATTAAGAAAAAGTAATACAATATTTGTTTCTTTTCAATAATTTTCAAACTTCACTTTTTTCACGTTTTTTGCGTATCTACCCTGGCATTCTCTATGGTTACAACACTTCTTATTGCAGAATTACCCATATAAGAACACATAAAAAATATAATTATTTCAATTTTCTTGTACTCTTTTAAAAGAAAATTGATTAGTGTAGATAGATACTGGTAGGAACCAAACAAGGCTATTCAATCTCGGTTCTCCCAGTCTCTCTCTGACAGGTTCCTTTCGGACATTGCTTTGGTTATTTTTGTTTTCCACGTGGTGTGAGGTTTTCCTCTTTTTCTTCGTTCGTATAATTTCTGGCAGTCTGTTGTCTTACATCCTTTGCATTTGTCCATACTATATCAGCTATTTTCAGTTAATCTCATCTAGAATCGTTTTAGGCATGTTTATGATCTCTCAGATTATCTCATTTGTTGTTCTTTCTGTTCGTGATTTTCTTGCTGCTCTTCTTAAGTAGTCCATATCTGTAGCCATCAATTTCTTTTCTTCATTACCATTGAATTGCCAGGTTTCACTTCCGTAGGTAAGTATACTTTTAAAGGTGGTGTTGTATGTATATCTTTTATTCCTTCTTGTAATGTTTCTAGTCCACAATATAGAATTCAGCATACCTGTAGTTGCTCTTCTTTTATCACTCTATCTTTGATTGTTTCTGCACATTTCCCACTGTGATGTATTTTTACTTATAGATAATCATATATCTCGCATGGTTCTACCACGTTATTATTATATAACACCTTGTCTTCATTGTTCTTTTCATTACACATATACTTTGTCTTTTGCATATTTATATCAAAACCCAATTTCTGATAAATATCATATATAGCCCCCGATCTACGGTTTTTTGTTTTTTTCATTATCTGTGTTATACAAAACACATTGTCTATTGTTGAGCGTTCTGCTTGAAATCCGACTTGTTCTTCGCTTTCAAACGGTTTGTACTCTGCATCAATTAACTGCGTTAAGATTCTTCTGTAAATTCTGCTCATCGTGCTGATAATTACTATGCCTTTATAGTTTTTTGGTTCATTCTTCTATCTTTTTTTATGTATAGAGACTATCCATGACCTTTTCCAGTCTTCAGAAAAACCTTCTCCATTTAAGTATTTGTTCATGAGTACTGTCAAGATTCTGTAACAAGTTATACGATGGTTCTTTTACCACTTCTAAATAAACATTTCTAGGTTTGGGTGAGTAACCCGTTTCATTTTATAATTACCTTTAGCACGTTTGACTTGTTATCTCTATTGGTTCTCCCTGTATTGTAGGCATGCTATTCGTGCTCTCCATGTATTGTGCTCTTGTTCTCCTGAAGCAAATCTTTGTAATATTTATTCCAGTCATCAATAGGAATTATGTTTAGCGTGTTTCTGTCTTACTTTTGTGTTTGTAGTGCATTTAGTGCTTTCCATGTCTTTTTTGTTTTCTTTCCTCCTATATGACTACACAGGTCTGCAAAAAAATGAGAGCTGTTTTGGTTTTTTTCCGTAATTCTTATGTTTTTGGGTTTTGGCTGAATCTGAAAACGATTTTCATTTTTTTGCAGAACGTCACGTTTTCTAGCAATCTAGGTATCTATATTAAACAAGTTTTCGTCTTAATACCACATATTCGCCACAAATATAACAGAAACTGTCAGACGAATTCACACACTTCTGCACAGACAACATTGCACTACCAGGTGTGCAACCTTAAAACGGCTGTTTTTTTATTTAGAAAAACACAATAATTAACGCAGAAAAGTGAAAAATATTTTATTCGAAGTAATTGCCCTCGCTGGCTATACATTTTTCCCATCTTTGAGGAAGATTGTGGATTCCACCCCAAAAGAATTCATCCCCTTTGGATAAGAACCACCTATCGAGCCATTTTTTAACATCTTCATAAGAATTGAAGTGCTGCTCAGCAAGCGCGTGTCCCATCGACGCAAACAAATGGTAATCTGAACCAGATCAGGAGAATTAGCAACTCACCAAGTGCATCCAATGTATCCCGGACCAATCTTGCTGTGTGTGATGGTGCGTTGTCGTGCTAAATGATACCCTCATGTCAATCCGCGTGTTCGGTCTTTTTGCACAATTCACGATCCAATTCGATGATTTGTTGTTGGTAGCGTTGAGTTTGATCGTTTCACCAGGTTTCAACAGTTCGTAGTAAATCACCCCTTCTGGTCCCACCAACACACAGCATTGTCTTTTTCCCGAATCGATTTGGCCTGCAGACGATGTCGAGGGTTCTCCGTCCACCACGATTTTTGCGCTTAGGTTTTCAAAAGATCCATTTTCATCGCCAATGACGATTGATGAAAATAATTTTCTGTTGCCGATCAGCAAGATTTCGCACGCGGTCTGGCGTCGTTCCATCTTCGATCGTTCAATTGATGTGGCACCACTTCCCGATCTTTTGGATCTTTACATAGCAAAAGGCGTTTCGAAATTGCGGTGGCTAACATTCAACTTTGCGGCAAGTTGTTGCGATTGGTATCGTCTTCGTCCAATAAAGGGTGTCCTCAAACTTTTGGTCGATTTTGCGCTTCTTGTCGGTGACGTTAAAAATTCGTCTCTGAATTGCCGAAACCACGTTGACGAGTTTACAACTTCGCCATGACCTCCACAAGAATTCTATGCGACTTCGGCGAGCAGATTTCTTCCAATTAAGAGGATGGCCATGTCCCGCAAATTCTTTATTGGACAAAATTCGACATGTTTATCGTTCATCAAAGGAACGTATTGTCGAAATTGCTGACTATTTCATTTTGTTTACTAATGGCAAATTGATTCAAAGCAATGAGAAAAATGCATGGCAAATTGCTGATCCTTGCGCGTACTGCCATCTATTGAGAAAACGACGTTTTAAGTTGCACACCATGGTATATTGACCAAGATGGTATCAAACAATGATGAGTTAACAAGTAATTATTGCACTACTTTCTATATCGGCACATAGTTACAACATTTAGCTGTAATTTAGCTCAAAACGTTATTTATTAAAAAGTATATAGTTTATAGCGTATAATTTAAAACCTCAATAAAATAGCAATGTTCGCAACAATGCTCTTTTCTGCACAATTTTCGACATAGCTTTACTATAAAGAACATTAATGGAAATGCGACCGTTTGTTTTAAAACCATAAGAAAATACAAAATGTACGACTTCTCCGCTTTGAGAAGTTTAAATTGTCAATAGAAGACGTCGAGTATAAATAAATTATGGTTACAAGTTGTATTGCACTCGTTTCTAATATCGAACGAAGGTTAAACTTGTTTTGCGTTATTCTAGTCAAAATTCGTTAATTGAATTAAAAATAACGATTTAGTTATAGCTATATACAGTTAATTCCATAAGTCGAAACGCCGATAAGACGAATTTTTGATAGCTAGAACTCGGACTTGTTTCTCTAAGATTTGCCTATCTCAATGTTAATATTTTATGTCAATAAATCGAATTTCTATAAATCGAATTATTTAATAAGTCGAAGCGTTTTACAATTCTTTAAATTCAAGTTTCCAATAAAAAAGGAAAAGGGACCGTTAATTTTTAAACAACCATAAAATTTAAAAATTACGTTTCCCCCTTTGAGAAGTAAAATTTAATAGAAGGTCGGTTAAATTATTTAAATGGACACTGGTTATCAACAAATTATCTGTTTTGACGGATAGTCAAATTCTTAATTGAATTTAAAAAAAATTTTGTTTACGTGAAAAAGGTAACGACAGAAAAGACAAGATAGCTAGAATTTTGGGCTTTTTCTCTAAGTTTGCTTTTAATTAATTTTTTAGAAATAAATCAAGTATTGTGAATCGTTATTAATGTGAAGCGTTTTACAATTCTTTAAATTCAAGTTCCATTAGTAAATAGGTCCGATGCTCGCAGTTCAATTTTCCTCTTTTAGAAATTGCCCTGAGAGAGTTTAGGACATGCTTTCGTGTTATTGTTTGCTTAAAATCTTTTTCCTTTAAATCAAAAGTTTTAAATAAATATAAACGTTTTGCCATAGAAATTTGAGTTTAAAGATGAGGGGGAAAAGGAAACAGATTTAGTAGACAGTGAGAGTTATTCGATTAAATTTTTTAAATTTAATTTTTGAAAATTTTAAGCCTAAATTTGTGAATAGTGCTGAATGGAGTGTGCACATTCGAGCTCAAAGTGCCACATTCCGATCTCAGGAAAATAAAGCGCGCCGCTCCGCGTCGCGCTTCATTTGCTTCCCTCGCTCGGAAATGTGCCACTTTTTGCTCGAACTTGCACATACTCATATTTATTGATTTGCCTTAATTAATCTTTTCACTTTCAAATCAAAAAATTAAAAGTAAATATGAAACGTATTTGCCATAGTAATGAGTGAAAGTGAGCGAAAACATACGAGAATTTAGTAGATGCGAGTGAGAGAAAACGATTAAATTATTTATTTAATTTTTGAATAATTTATTAGCCTAAATTTCGTGAATAGTGCTTAAAATGGAGTGTGCACATTCGAGCTCAAAGTGCCACATTCCGATCTCAGGAAAATGAAGCGCGCCGCTCCGCGTCGCGCTTCATTTGCTTCCCTCGCTCGGAAATGTGCCACTTTTCGCTCAAACGTGCACATACTCATATTTATTGATTTGCCTTAATTAATCTTTTCACTTTCAAATCAAAAAATTAAAAGTAAATATGAAACGTATTTGCCATAGTAATGAGTGAAAGTGAGCGAAAACATACGAGAATTTAGTACATGTGAGTGAGAGAAAACGATTCAATTATTTATTTAATTTTTGAATAATTTATTAGCCTAAATTTTGTGAATAGTGCTTAAAATGGAGTGTACACATTCGAGCTCAAAGTGGCACATTCCGATCTCAGGAAAATGAAGCGCGCCGCTCCGCGTCGCGCTTCATTTGCTTCCCTCGCTCGGAAATGTGCCACTTTTCGCTCGAATGTGCACATCCTGGTATTTATTTACATTTAATTTAGTTATGCCAAAAAGTATAACTTCTCACGGGCGTGCATAAGTACACGCATCTTTCTTTATCATTTAATAATTGTTGTAAATAATATGAAAATTTTCAGCTTAACCACTTTAATAAATTTTATGTACAGTTAACTCGAATTCTTTGATAACTCAAGTTGGAAAGTGTTTCTCGACAAAATGCCTATTTCAAAAAGGTAGAATTTAAACTATTCTAATATAACTATGGTTACGAAGTGATTAATCTTTCTGATTGGTCAATTAGCTAACGGCCATAATGATGTATCAAAAATGAGCCAATCACAGAGACTTATTTAAAGCGGGATTTTTAAAGTATGCTTTAAACCACTTACAGTTCTAATTACGTTATATAAAATACCATTTCACATAAAAGATATATACATACACAAAAATATATTTAATTTTTAAGCTTTTGTAATAACTCGAATTATTGATAATTCGAATTAATTTTTGTGTCCCTTCGACTTCCACTTATAGAGGTTCGACTGTATTTACATATAATGTGACTAAACGTCTTGTTTTAAATGGGACTGTTCCGTTTTCAGATCATTTGTCCCGTTGTCCCCAAGCAATCATTTGGGACGCCAAAATGTCACGTTTTCAAAAAATTGTCAATTACGATACCGAATATTAAAAAATTCTAACACGAATTTCATTCTTGCCGCTTTAATTAAATACGAATAAATTTCACGGCAACTTCTTAAGGAAAAAAGTAAAAAATAATTCTATGCTTGACTAGAAGATTTTTGAATGGTATAATTAATTACAACAAACCGTAAAGGACAGGGCCGGATCTACCATATGGATATTGTTAGAATTTCCTAAATGTATTTACTAAAATATTGAACTGAAAGTTTTTACTTGACACGATACATTCCATATACAATTTTAATTGATCAAAAACACAAATTCATAAACACTCGAAAGTACACCCGAAAATATATTTATCAGACTCGCTACAATTAGGGGTGCAGAAGAGCAACATGATAACTTACACAGGCCTGCAAATTTTTGGTCATGACGTCCTCTCTAGAATTTGACAACTGATTCTGGGGTATTTTGATGCGCTGATTACAAATATGAACTCGGTTTTTCTCCATCACCCACAGACTTTTTGGAAAAGCTACAAATAGAATTTCGAGAAAAAACACGTTTTCTTACCGAAAAAAATTAATAAATAAAAAAGTAGCTATTTTCTAACTTTGAAAACTATTAAAATATTATTACAAGACATTGTTAAGATACAATACATATCAATTTCTTTGTGGAATCTGGTTCTTTTTTCTCCAAAACTTATGTTGCGCGATTTTCTTTGAAATTTGCGGTTTGGATTGTCGCGCTTCTGTAACCAACAATAATCCACCATCATGGTAAAATTTCATCTTTCTTGATACCTGTTTTCAAGTTCTTTTAAATCTTGGTAAAACCTTTCGCCTTATTCTTCATCAACGATTCCTAGATTTTCTGGTACGTATTCAATGTGCGAATTCTGGAAATAAAATTTAATGCTCATATTACAGCCCATTAGACCCAAATTTGTTATTATTTTGACTATTATTTTTTTATAGTAGGAGTTTTTATGGGTCTCCACATCAGGGGAAGGTATTTTTTGCCCTTTTGACCATTTGACGAAAAACTCAATGGTATGTCGAGTTACAGGGGTGGAAATCTTTTAAAGAAGTGGTGAAAAACTTTTTGGGGAACAATAAACACAACGACTATAAAGAAATAGTAGGCAAAATGATATCAAATTTGGGTCTCATGGGCTGTAATATGAGCATTAAGCTTCATTTTTGAAATTCGCATATTACCTACTTTCCAGAAAATCTAGGAGGTGTTAGCGAAGAACAAGGCGAAAGGTTTCATCAAGATTTAAAAAAAATCGAAGGTAGGTATCGAGGAAGATGGAATTCTACCATGATGGCGGACTATTGTTGGCAATTGAGGCGCGACTATCCAAACAAGAAATTTAAAAGAAAATCGCACAACAGAAGCTTTGGGGAAAAAAGGAGCAGATTCCACAAAGAAAATTAAACACATTGTGGCTTAACAATGTCTTCTAATTATATTTTAATAGTTTTCAAAGTTCGAAAGCAGCTACTTCTTTATTTATGTATTTTTTTCTGTGAGAAAACGTATTTTTTCTCAAAATTCTATTTGTAGCTTTTCTAAAAAATCTGTGGGTGATGGAGAAAAACCGAGTTCATATTTGTAATCAGCGCATCAAAATACCCCAGAATCAGTTGTCAAATTTTAGAGAGGACGTCATGACCAAAAATTTGCAGGCCTGTGTTATCAAAGGGAATAAATTCTATAACCCATTTCAAACAAAAAATAAATATAAAGTTATTTGACTTTTAATTTTTTGAATTGAAGATTAGAATATTAATATAGGCAAATCCAATAAATACGAGGATGTGCGCATTCGAGCGAAAAGTGGCACATTTCCGAGCGAGGGAGGCAAATAAAGCGCGACGCGGAGCGGCGCGCTTTATTTTCCCGAGATCGGAATGTGCCACTTTGAGCTCGAATGTGCACACTCGGTTTTAAGCACGATTACAAAGCGTCCCGTTTTAATAGGAAAAAAATTGGTCAAATTGTTAGGTAGGGGAGGGTGGCCTAAAGCGGGTAGGTAGCCCAAAGCGGGTAACGGCCCTTATATGGATATGTTATATATTAGCCAAAATTTATATATTTATTTACCATGCCAGTATCCAGCCCTATTGACGGCATACTACTTTCGACAACTAAGTTGCTTAATAACGTCAAAAAATTAAAAACAAAAAAAATTTAATAATTTTGTAAAATGTTTGAAATTAATTTAACTTCAATTGCTACTAAAACCCTTCACATTAACCCATTTTTAATAATGGGGTTTTCTTTTACAATAAACTAGTTTTATTATTTGACTAAATGTTTTAATATCCATCCATTATTTTACACGTTAATATATCAAAACTAAGAAATGTGTGTTTGGGCAAAGCGGGTAGGTACCCTCTTTGCTTGTACCAGAAGGAGTAATTTTATTATAATTGATAGGAACTAGTTGATATGAATAAATTGGTATTAAAAATAAGTGATTTAAAGCGTTGAAGCAATTAAGATTTAAAAACAATGATAAACCGAAGTAATATTAAGATTGGAACAAATGAGCAGGTATAATATGAAAATGCTTAACATAACTTAATACTAATGTTACTGTCAAGAACATGTCAAGTGTAGATAATTTTTTTCAAAGGTTTTGATTAATCCGATTGGTTTATGAGAGCCCACCCGCTTTAGGCCCCACTGTCGGGCAAAGCGGTTAATTTCTGACATTTAAAATTTTTGAATTTATTTCTACAATTAAAGCAAAAATGTAATTATTTTTTTTTATAAAATTAAAGTTTAATAATTTTATTACGTAAATCTAAAAAAGAAACACCTTTTTTTTAGCCGAAGTGGTTCATATTAATCGATGAACCTTAACCTACCCGCTTTAGGCCACCTTCCCCTATATGTTTACATAAAACGCAACAAATATTAATCACTAAATAAAACAGTCGCACATTATCTCAAAATCAACAAAGCAGAAAAAAACACTGTTTACTGCGAAATACAAAATAAAATAATAAAATATTTAGCAAGAAATACTGAGGTTTAATTTTCGCAACGAGTCCGAACGCGGTTGACAATCCGCATAATCGCGAATCCATATAACTGAGGTCCGGATAATCGAGGTTTTACTGTATTTCAATGGAAACGAATTACGTTTTCAAGTGACAAATATTGATGTAGAAGGTAGCGATAAAAGTTAATCTGTGCGACGCAAGATTAAAAATAGCCCAAAATAAAATGTAATGGTAAAAAACTAATTGAAGATGAATAATCGTAAAGCAAAAGCAATTTGGAAGAAGGAAACAAGGGAACGATCGTTTCCTTTTGATGGGACTCCTTTATGTAGCAATAAACCCCATAAAGCCTTCCATTAGTGTCTTTATATTAAAGAGCACTATAAAATCGATTAAAGAAGCCATGAATACTTAAAGAGATAAATGGCTTAAGACTGCAGGTTGGGTATTTCCCCACGGAGCAAAACTTCAGATACGGTGTCGTGAACTTGGACTCTATAAACTCCTGGGAGCGTCCAGTCCTCGATGTCAAAATGGGGCCTGGTCGCACAAACTACCCTCCTGCGTGCCTACGACCCTTCTTACCAACTTTACAGGTAAGTTTCAACCCTCTGTTCCTCTTAATTCTATTCTAAATCGGTTTATTTAACTACTCGACCCCAATTTCTAGTCGTGAAGGCAATGCTCAAAAATGACTATCTCGTTTCGAGCTTATAAAATTATCAGTCAAAATTAAATGTTTCTATTTAGCATTTTTTTTAAATCTTATTAACTCTATTATGATAAACCTGTTAAATAGGAAGTAGTGATATAAATCATATTAAAAAGTACTTGTAGGTATTATTTTCAATAAAAAATATATAAATAGTGGCTACTTAAATGAAATTAACGTCGGAGCGAAGGTCAGGTTTTGGTCGAAGCCAAAGCCGAAACCGATTGTTTGGCCCTAGCAGTAACTTTCGGCCGAAGCCGAAGGTTCAACTTTAATAAGAAATTCTATAATACTGGATAAAAACCATAACAATATCAATGCAAATTGTCTACGACTTGTGCAAGAATGTTTTTTATTATTAATTATTTATTAATCAAATGATAACTTGTTATACATTTTTGGAAAGACCCGGACGAGCTTTATCCATTTATGTAAAAACATTTAAATTTTTTTATTTAAGTTAAGGGATGTGACACAATTTTCGGTTACACTGGAAGTACTACAAAAGTTGTAATTACGCTGGTGCATAAATCAAATAAATTAAAGAAAATTTTATACTTGTACTTTTTTTGAAATTTTTTATTTTAGAAATTAGAAGCTCATAGCACTTTACTGAAACACAACAATTAGAAAACAAAAATTTTTTTTACATTATTTATTAATCAAATGGTAACTTTTGGTAAGTTTAGGAAAGCTCTCGACGAGCTCTATCCAATTATCTAAAAAATGAATGTTTTTCTATTTAAAATAAGAAAATTGACACGATTTCCGGTTAAACCAAAAGTAGGACAAAATTTATATTTGTGCCAATGCACATTGGGCCAGGATCGACCAAAAAAATTTTTATTCTAAAACATAATTATTTCTATGTATTTGACCACGAGGAAACCGATTTTGAAAGAATTTTTGAAATCGGTGAGTTAGTTTTTGATATAATTCTGAAAAACCGAAAAAACCGAAACTTTGGATTTAGCAAGATTTTAAAAAATCTGAGGTCCTACGATGTTTAGGATTGTTTTGTTGATTTTAGAATGTATTTATTTGTCAAAATCGGTTAAGTGGTTCTTTAGTTATTTCAAAAGATTCGAAAAAAAGTGACAAAAACGGGTGTTTTTAAAAAATCATATCTCCGAAACGGTATTGATTTTCCTTAAGAGTATTTTTTACAATATAAAGAAACACTTTAACTTTTAAGCAAAAAAAAATAAAATTGAGTTTTTAACTCGAAATTTAAATAAAATACGAATTTTTGAAATATTTATCGAAAATATGATCCCAAACTCCCTGTATTATTGTTTCCCTGGAGAAGGCGGTAGCGAGGTTATGTTGCTGTCACAGACACATGGTCAATTGCCTCAGCAGAGATGGCTTATCTCTGCTTGTGGTGCTAGGAGTGCACTCCTGCCCCCCTAGTTCTAGCGCTTCTATCGGCCGGGGCACGGATGGGACACCCCCAGCAGAGATAGGCGATCTCTTCTGGGGCAATGGAACACGTGTCTGTGACAGCAACATAACCTACCTCCCGACTTCTTCAAGGAAACAGTAATACAGGGGGTTTGGGATCATATTTTCGATAAATAATTCAAAAATTCGTATTTTAAAAGTTCCGAGTTAAAAACTCAATTTTATTTTTTAGTTTAAAAGTTGAAGTGTTTTTTTATATTGTAAAAAATACTCTTCAAAAAACAATGCTGTTTCGGAGATATGATTTTTCCAAAACTCTCGTTTTTGTCCATTTTTCTTGGTTTTCTTGCAATAACTAAAGAACCCCTTAACCGATTTTGACAAATGAATAGATTCTAAAATCAGTAAAACGATCCTAAACATCCTAAAACCTCAGATTTTTAAAAATCTTGCTAAATTCGAAGTTTCGGTTTTTTCGGTTTTTCGGAATTATATCAAAAACTAACTGACCGAATGCAAAAATTCTTTCGAAATCGGTTTTCTCGTGGTCAAATACATAAAAATAACTACGTTTTAGAATAAAAGTTGTTTTGGTCGATCCTACTAGGGTGGGGGCGTGTTGTGCGTAGGGGGATGGTTTAGTAGTGCGCGTGTTACATTAGTAATTTTACAAAACATTAATTTAATCCTACAAATTAGAATTGTAAAATTACAATAAGTATCTGACAAATACAAAACAATTGTAAAATTGCAACCTGCTTAGTACTCTAGCTATAACAAAATGTAATATTACAACAAATGCGTGTTAAAATTCCAAAATACAATACAAGAGTTTGTAATTTTACTATGCAATTGCTTAGTAAAAATGTAGTAAATTTCAAACATTTTTAACAGTGTATCTTATTCTTGTCTCTTACAAGTAATATTAATTAAATCAAACTGAACTAAATGTAACACTTCTCGGTTTTCTTTTAATTAGAATTACAGTAGGGTTTTTTTACCAAACACCACATTTGTAATTTAGTACTTTTAAACTAGACTAGATGGGAGACTTCATCGTACATGAAAAAAAATATTTTAACTTTTTCTGAATTTTGCTTCTTATTTCCCAACCTCTTTTTTAACATACCCTACCCAAGTCATTCTAAAATTTTGATGCATCCCCTATGTAACATATAAATATTGTTTTATATTTAAAAATTGAATTAATCTATAAATGAAGTCTAATTACAACAGTGTATACAAAATGTGCCTTAAAACTAATTTGTTTATAATTTTTACAAAAACGAAAATTCCCCAAAAATATTTGGAGACATTAATTTTGACATATAAACCTTCAGTAATATGCAAAAGATGATAAAAAATCGATTAGTTGATTTTTAGTGGCCCACTTCAGAAAATTTGACCCATATACATGTTTAATTAATCAATAATGCGATTTAGCAAACATTCAGAAGTACACCTGAAAATATTTTTATCAAGCTCGCTACAATTAGGCGTGCGGAAGAGCACCATGATAACTTATCTAAAGGAATACAATATCTAACCTTTTTCAAACAAAAATAGATCTAATTTATTCGACTTTTAATTTTTTGAATAGAAGAATAAAATAATAATATAGGCAAATCCGATAAATACGAGGATGTGCGCATTCGAGTGAAAAGTGGCACATTTCCGAGCGAGGGACGCAAATGAAGCGCGACGCGGAGCGGCGCGCTTCATTTTCCCGAGATCGAAATGTGCCACTTTGAGCTCGAATGTGCACACTCGGCTTTAAGCACAATTACAAAGCTTCTCGTTTTAACACGAATATTGAAAACTTATTTTAAATGAATTCAATTTCCTCTATCACTTGATTTATTATCTTCGGTTTCGTTTTGGGAAAATAATTCATTCAAAAGTTCTTTTGTGTCTTCTTCAAACGATTTAGAAATAATTTTAGTCACATTAGTCTTTGTACTAATTGCTTTTCGCTTAAATCCACTTAGCCGTTTTGTTGTCAAAATGATTTTTCTAAAATATAAATAATTAAAAATACGATTGTTAGTGGTTTTTTTACAACATTAATTTTTACTTTGATTTGTTTGTGAAATTTACTGTCCTACACCGAAGGAATATTGTAAGAAAACTTAGTTTTAAAATCATAATATTTACTATGTTTTATCGTAAACCGAGTCTATAATCTTAAAATTACAATTTTTATCAAACTCGCTACAATTAGGCATGCGGAAGAGCACCATGATAACTTATCAAAAGGAATAAAATATCTAACCTTTTTCAAACAAAAAATAGATCTAATTTATTCGACTTTTAATTTTTTGAATTGAAGAATAAAATAATAATATAGGCAAATCCGATAAATACGAGGATGTGCGCATTCGAGCGAAAAGTGGCACATTTCCCGAGCGAGGGAGGCAAATGAAGCGCGACGCGGAGCGGCGCGCTTCATTTTCCCGAGATCGGAATGTGCCACTTTGAGCTCGAATGTGCACACTCGGCTTTAAGCACAATTACAAAGCTTCTCGTTTTAACAGGAAAAAACTTTATCAAATTGCTAGGTATATGTTTACAATAAACGACAAATATTAATCACTAAATAAAACAGTCGCACATTATCTTAAAATGAACAAAGCAAAAACACTGTTTAGTGCGAAATACAAAATAAAATATTTAGTAAGAAATACCGAGGTTTAATTTTCGCAATGAGTCCGAACGCGGTTGACAATCCGGATAATCGCGAATCCATATAACTGAGGTCCGGATAATTGAAGTTTTACTGTATTTAAATTAAGCATCAAGCCATTACAATGCATAGAAGAAATACAATTAAATCCTTTAAAATAAAATTAGATTTGTTTGGACAGCCTACGCAAAAAAATTCCAATAGATTTTTTTTTTAAGAAACCAAAGAAAGCGACCTAAATATAACCGTAGGCTTGTATTCAATTTCTCTGTTTATATAAAATTCTTTAAAAAGAAATGTCTTTATCAAAAGCCTTCAACTCGAACTTTTTGCTTTTATTGAAATACAGTCTTGATTCAAACGTTTACTCGAAACTAAAGGACATTTTTTCTCAATACCAAAAATCATATTGCTAAAACCTTTCCTTTTCAACAAACAAATTTAAAAGAAATTAAACCAATTTTAAAATCGTTAAACGATTTAATAATTTCCTTAAAATCCATTCGGTTCTTTTTTTCCATAAAAAAAGTGAAACTTGTTCATCATTTATCAAAGGCCATCTTCCAAAGGGACTTTTAAATAATTTCAGTCTCCGGCACGCAAGGTTTATCTTATGATAAATGAATTAAAAAAGAAAGAGATTTAGTTAAAAAAAAGAACGCAGACGTATTTCTAGCGAAATAAAGTAAAAAGAAAATCCTGCCCGTGTGCCACCTATTATTTTTGCTTTAATTCGATCGATAGCTAAATTTAATTGAAAATTCTGCATGAGGAACAAATTTAAACGTAAAACCCATTATTCGAGTCGGAATTAAGTCAAGCTCGTTAGAAAATTTATTTTTTTACAAGAGGAGGTCGTTTAATTTTAATTCTGAACGGATTTGTGAAACAATTCTTTGGGGCAAACGGTTTACATTGTTTTGATACTTTTTTCTGAGTGTGGTGTGTGTGAATCAGTGGCGCACCTACGGGGAGGAATGCCGGGCTTCAGCCGCACCTCTCCTTCGCCCTTTATAATTAAATAAGAATTAACTACAAGGTCAATTCTTCACCAGAAGATGTCAAAACAATTATTGGAAAATTATAAAAAATAGAACCGAGAAGAAATTCTGAGAGCGCCACTACGGTTTTGTCATGTTTAATTAAAAATTTTTAAAGTAAATTAATTATTGTGAATTGTGATTAAAGCCATGTTTGCTAAAAATTATTTTATTGTCTATTTCAAGAGTATTAAATATAGGGTCTTATAATATTTTATTCTTTATTTTAAATAACTTTGTTTAAAAGCAATCAAACAGAAATTTGGTTTTTGGTAAAAATGCATTTGTTTTTTTTGATAACAAATTAGTCCTTGTAAAACGTGCTTAAAGCAGTGTGTGCACATTCGAACTCAAAGTGGCACATTTCTATCTGGGAAAAATTTTAATATCCACGAATATTGAAAACTTATTTTAAATGAATTCAATTTCCTCTATCACTTGATTTATTATCTTCGGTTTCGTTTTGGGAAGATAATTCATTGAAAAGTTCTTTTGTGTCTTCTTCAAACGATTTAGAAATAATTTTAGTCACATTAGTCTTTGTACTAATTGCTTTTCGCTTAAATCCACTTAGCCGTTTTGTTGTCAAAATGATTTTTCTAAATTTTGATTCTTATTTCCCAACCTCTTTTTTAACATACCCCACCCAAGTCATTCTAAAATTTTGATGCCCCCCTTATGTAACATATAAATATTGTTTTATATTTAAAAATTGAATTAATCTATAAATGAAGTCTAATTACAACAGTGTATACAAAATGTGCCTTAAAACTAATTTGTTTATAATTTTTACAAAAACGAAAATTACCCAAAAATATTTGGAGACATTAATTTTGACATATAAACCTTCAGTAATATGCAAAAGATGATATAAAAATCGATTAGTTGATTTTTAGTGGCCCACTTCAGAAAATTTGACCCATATACAATTTTAATTAATCAATAATGCAATTTAATAAACATTCAAAAGTACACTTAAAAATATTTTTATCAAGCTCGCTACAATTAGGCGTGCGGAAGAGCACCATGATAACTTATCAAAAGGAATAAAATATCTAACCTTTTTCAAACAAAAAATAGATCTAATTTATTCGACTTTTAATTTTTTGAATTGAAGAATAAAATAATAATATAGGCAAATCCGATAAATACGAGGATGTGCGCATTCGAGCGAAAAGTGGCACATTTCCGAGCGAGGGAGGCAAATGAAGCGCGACGCGGGCGGCGCGCTTCATTTCCAGATCGGAATGTGCCACTTTGAGCTCGAATGTGCACACTCGGCTTTAAGCACAATTACAAAGCTTCTCGTTTTAACACGAATATTGAAAACTTATTTTAAATGAATTCAATTTCCTCTATCACTTGATTTATTATCTTCGGTTTCGTTTTGGGAAGATAATTCATTAAAAAGTTCTTTTGTGTCTTCTTCAAACGATTTAGAAATAATTTTAGTCACATTAGTCTTTGTACTAATTGCTTTTCGCTTAAATCCACTTAGCCGTTTTGTTGTCAAAATGATTTTTCTAAAATATAAATAATTAAAAATACGATTGTTATTGGTTTTTTTACAATATTAATTTTTACTTTGATTTGTTTGTGAAATTTACTGTCCTACACCGAAGGAATATTGTAAGAAAACTTAGTTTTAAAATCATAATATTTACTATGTTTTATCGTAAACCGAGACTATAATCTTAAAATTACAATTTTTACAATGTGACATCGTAAATTTTATTTAAGAAATTATATTTCTCAAAGTTACGATAAATACTTTTGGAGTTTCGCTCGTATTAGACATTGCTAATTTTTTTAGAAATTTTTTTCACAACGCAATTATTAAAAATTGTAACGTTAAAAATGACTATGATATTCTAAGGAATTTTAAATACCATGCGATTTTATTTGTTTGGACATGTTCATATTTTTCGAGATCGAACAACCGTATTATTTATAAACACATTCTTGATTTCTATGTTACTTAATCGAGGGCACATTTTATATTTTTTTCTATCTTGGCCGAAAGTTTGGACTTTGTTCCCTGTCAAGCGGGAACAATGTCGCTCTTTATTCCCTTGCAACGGATAAATGATAAGCGACTTTGTTTCCGCTTGACAGGGACGAAAGTCCGATCTTTCGGCCTAGTAAAAAACATACACAATACACATTTTTAATAATAAAAAAGGTCTGATTGCAAATTTGCATACAACAAGCCGTTTCAACGTAATCATGCCTTGAACATTGATTTGTTTTTACGATTTGATTTTTCAAGTTTGGAATTCTGTAACTGATAAACCAATATGCTTCTATAAGATAACGATACATATTTTTAAAGGAAATTAGACGCTCTACAAAAAAGGTCTCATTTTATTTTTTGTTAAATTCACTCTTTCAAAAGTTTCAAAAAGTGGAATAAGTGCGCGACGTAATATTTATTTTACTTATCTCAAAGCAAATATTGATTTTAAATTGTAAACTTTAGTTACAAATTTTACGATAGTAAAACAGTATCTTTTCCAAATAAAATTTAATGCAATAAACTGTTACAAAAATTACGATATTAAATCGTAAATATTACATCTAAACAGTACATATTAAAACAAAAAATTATTCATTGAATTTGTATAGGGTACAAGCACCGGTTTTGGGCATTGTACCAGTTGTAGACATTATCCACTTTATTAAGACAAATGTGAAACAAGTATAAGAATTATCGATACTGATATAACTTTAATGTATCTTTAACTACGATAGAAACATAAATGATATTTATTTCATATTTTTCAATTTATTTTATCAAAATTACTCAAGTGTCTAAAACTGAGTCTAACCGGTACTTTTACCCTATATCAATCTTTTCTATTTCAAATCACAAAACTGTTTTAGTCCAGATTTATTGAATATAAGAAGATTTGAATAATCGAATCGAATGAATACGAGCAAAAAATGGCACATTTCGGAACGAGGTTTACTTTTTCCAGATCGGAATGTGCCATTTTGAACTTGAATGCGCACATTCGACGTTAAACACAATTTAATTAGAAATTTAATTTAATTAGAAATTAAGTACAGTATTTCTACCATCAAAGCTGCATTCCTTTATAATTACAGTAAAACCTCGATTATCCGGACCTCAGTTATACGCATTCGCGATTATCCGGATTGTCGTTGCGAAAATTAAACCTCGGTATTTCCTACTAAATATTTTATTATTTTATTATGTATTTCGCACTAAACAGTGTTTTTTTGCTTTGTTGATTTTAAGATAATGTGCGACTGTTTTATTTAGTAATTAATATTTGTTGCGTTTTTTCTAAACATACCTAACAATTTGGCCAATTTTTTCTTGTTAAAACGGAACCCTTTGTAATCCTGCTTAAAACCTAGGTGCAATTCGAGCTCAAAGTGGCACATTCCGATCTCGGAATAAGCGCGCCGCTCCGCGTCGCGCTTCATTTGCCTCCCTCGCTCGGTAATGTGCCACTTTTCGCTCGAATGCCCACATTCTCGTATTTATTGGATTTGCCTATATTATTATTTTATTCTTCAATTCAAAAAATTAAAAGTTCAATAAATTAGATATATTTGTTATTTGGTGCTCTTCCGCACGCCTAATTGTAGCGAGCTTGATAAAAATATTTTCAGGTGTACTTTCGAATGTTTACTAATTCGCATTTTGATTTAATTAAAATTGTATATGATTTAAATTTTCGGAAGTGGGCCTTTAAAAAATCAACTAGTTGTGTTTTATATCATGTTTTGCAGATTGTTGAAGGTTTATATGTCAAAATTAATGTTTTCAAATATTTTTGGGTAATTTTCATTTTTTGTAAAAATTATAAACAAATTAGTTTTAAAGCACATTGTGTATACACTGTTGTAATTAGACTTCATTTATGAATTAATTCAATTTTTAAATATAAAAAAATATTTATGTTACATAGAGGGTGCATCAAAATTTTAGAATGACTTGGGTGGGGTATGTTTCAAAAAAGGTTGGAAAATAAGAAACAAAATTCGGAAAAATTAAAGTAATTTTTTTTTTATCTAAGATGAAGTCTCCCATCTAGTCTAGTTTAAAAGTACTAAATTAGAAATGTGATTTTTGGTAAAAATACCCTACTGTAATTTTTAATTAAAAGAAAAGTGAGAAGTGGTACATTTAGTTCGGCTTGATTTAATTAATATTATTTGTAAGAGAAAAGTATAGGAGAGGCAAATTCAATTATTAAGGAATATGCGCACTTTCAAGCGAAAACTTTTACCGAATAGAAAATCTGGATTTGAAAGATTTGTTATTAATATAGTCGAATTCAATTAACACAAAGATGTGCGCATTCGAGCGAAAAGTGGCACATTGCCGAGCGAGGGAAGCAAATGAAGCGCGACGCGGAGCGGCGCGCTTCATTTTCCCGAGATCGGAATGTGCCACTTTGAGCTCGAATGTGCACACTCCGCTTTTCGCCAAGATTAACAATGATCAATTTACTTTAAAAAAAATCAATTAATTCTAAAACCGTAGATGCGCTCTCAAAATGTGTCTTTTGGGCTCCGCTTATTTTTCATATTTTTTTACTTTTTTCATTGCGAAATTTCCATGAAACTAATTTGTATTTAAATAAAAGGGCAAGAATAAAATTCTTGTTAGGATTTCTTAATATTCGGTATCGTAATTCACAATTTGTTGAAAGCGGGACATTTTGGCGTCCCGAATGATTGCTTGGGAAAATCGGGACAAATGATCTGAAAACGGAACAATCCCATTCAAAACAGAAAGTATGGTCACATTATATATAGCTAAATTTCGTTTTTTTCTATACATTCAATTAACTGAATTTTCGATTATCCGAATGAGCTGCAACAATAATTAGTCCGATAACCGATTTTCTACTGTATCTACAAATCGACTGCAAGTTGAATGCATCAATAAAAAATAATCAAAGAATAATTTTGGAAACGTATGAAACGCAACCGCAACTCTTTCCAATACAAAAGTCGGGGTGCGCCACTGGTGTGAATTATTTATGAGAAACTTTGATGATAAAAACGGTTATATGTATTTGTACAGGTGAAAAGACAAACAGACGTTTACGTCTTTAAAATATTGACAGGCAGGTTTTAAAAATGAACGAAGAAAACTTTAGTACTTTTTTTTCTTTTAAAAAATTTAGCACAAGTCAAACGAGCAGCTATCATTTCGTTTGTATTTTCAATTTATATTTTTTTCTTTTTAAAGAATAATGAAGTTGCTTCTGACTAACAACAACGTTCAATTTATAAAGTTTTAGTTATTATTGTTTAGTTGAATTTTGCTGTATTTATGCACCGAGGACTTTTGAAATATGCATAAAATTTTACAATTTTTTTTACGAAACTAATTAATAAGAAGTATGTTTCAGAAGGGAATTAGGAAAGGGTATCAGAATAGCGGTTCATAAAAATTATTTTTGCAGACCCTAAAAAATATGATTTGGTAATCAGATATAACGAGGGTAGTCACGTATCATGTCGGAGGAAGAAGATTTTTTTATCTCTTCAAGATATGAAATGTTTATTTTGCAAGGACGATAAAACTGCCACAATTTCGCAAATAACGACGGAAAATAATGCCTCGCAGCCGTGTAATTACTTTCTACGTAGACAAAATGTAACAAAACCTCAATTACGATCAAGATTTTTTTTTGCTAAAATATTTCTTTTTTATAGCATCGGAAAGGAGCTTTATTTTTTTATAAATATTTGATGATATTTTTATTGAGCGACGGTTTTAATTAAATCTGCCCGTGTTTAAATAAACAATATTTATCGTTTTATTTTTAGGTTGTCGAAGCTGATCGATTTCAATTTTATTAAAATACCGTTTTCAAAATAAAAAGAAAAATACATACAAATCTGCTATAAATTTATATTAAAGCGGCAAAAACAAAGGCCCAATGTTTCAATTTTTTTTACAAAAAAACAGATTTGTTCGACTGAATGTTTTATGATATTTAATTACAGCGCGCAAGTTTTAGAATATTATAGTTTTGGGCAACCAAAAATATTTCCATAGACGGGGGAAGTTACAAACAAAAATTAAAAAATCACTTAAAAATACATAAAATTAATGGTAGAAGTAGTTTGCAAAAAAACATTTTGTACCCTTTCAGTGATTTGAGAAAAGACTAAATTTCCAATACCTTTGTCTTCTGGGCAGGCTAAATATACCGGGTGTCCCGTGACTTAATGGCCATAGCTTAAGAGCGTATGCTTTTGGCAATTCTAAGTCAAAAGTGCCTTATACACTTTTGTCCAAAATTTAATAGTTAATAAGTTATGGGCACTATTCAATTTAACGAATAAAATAAAAACATTATTGAATGAAGTAATATAATATTTTATTAATTAATTTTTTTTATACACTATACGTTTTAAAAATTATTTTTTTACATACTATTTAATTTTTCTGTCTACTTGCATTTAACTATGATAGGCTGTAGTCCTGATAGAAGTACGATTTTTAATTTTTAATTAAACTTTTTTTAAAATATATATTTATTTATTGTGAATCATGCTTAAAACCGAGTGTGCACATTCGAGCTCAAAGTGGCACATTCCGATCTCGGGAAAATGAAGCGCGCCGCTCCGCGTCGCGCTTCATTTGCCTCCCTCGCTCGGAAATGTGCCACTTTTCGCTCGAATGCGCACATCCTTTTATTAATTGCATTTGATTATATTTATCTTTGTTTCCTCAAATTAAAAAAATCCAATAAAACTGAAATGAATTTAATTTTTGAACTTACATTTACATAAATGATTAGAATGGCCAATTTTGGCCACGGCCACAAATTACACCAATATTCCACAATACTAAAGTCAAGTTAATCCGATTACAATCTAATTGCATACACATATAAATTGGAATTTATGTAGTGGTTTTATTATAAATAATGAATAGATAATTTTTAAGTGATAAAGGCAGCAGCGCATCCAAATTTTGCAAGAAGGAGGCTGCTCTTATTTGTTATAAGTTTCCAATTTTTTTTTAAATATTTTGAGGTTGCACATAACTCATATTATTATATTTGTTTAGATTCATTTTTGCTCTTCGTTTTACTTTAATAGATTTATTCATTGTTCTCAAAAACTTATATTAGTAGTATTTATTTTATTAAAAACTTTCTTTGTGTTTTTACATATTATTATACCATTGTCCATAGCACTTATCTTATAGAATGGATATGACTTGTAACCGTACACGGAGAAAAAAATATCGTTATTATAACCATAGGTATCCCTATTATAGCTATCCGTTGGATAGTTATCTTTCACAGGGATACCCCGTATAGCTAATTTAGCTATCCAGAGTTTCCTTATTCCGGATCGTTATAGTAACGATCCGTATTACTGTTTTAGACATTCAAAAGATTCTTGTCATAGTGATTTAACGGATATGCACGGAGAACAAAATATCGGTATAATAACCATACGAGCAAAATGAAGCGCGACGCGGAGCGGCGCGCTTCATTTTCCCGAGATCGGAATGTGCCACTTTGAGCTTGAATGCGCACACTCGGCTTTAAGCATGATTCACAAAAATTTTGGTCACGAAAATTTAGTAAATAATTTTTTATCGTTCTCTCTCGCTCGTACTTATGCGTTTGACGTATCTTTTCGCTCGCTTCCACTCATTTGCTATGATAAAAACGTTTTTTGAATACAAAATCGATATTTAATAAATTAAATTAAACTTTTTGAGTGGAAGAAGCGTAGGAAAAATTATACTAATGTAGTAAATGCAAGGATGTGCGCATTCGAGCAAAAGTGGCACATTTCCGAGCGAGGAGGCAAATGAAGCGCGACGCGGGCGGCGGCTTCATTTTCCGAGATCGGAATGTGCCACTTTGAGCTCGAATGCGCACACTCAGCTTTAAGCATGATTCACAAAAATTTTGGTGACGAAAATTTAGTAAATAATTTTTTATCGTTCCCTCTCGCTCGTACTTATGCGTTTGACGTATCTTTTCGCTCGCTCCCACTCATTTGCTATGGTAAAAACGTTTTTTGAATACAAAATCGATATTTAATAAATTAAATTAAAATTTTTGAGTGGAAGAAGCGTAGGAAAAATTATACTAATGTAGTAAATGCAAGGATGTGCGCATTCGAGCGAAAAGTGGCACATTTCCGAGCGAGGGAGGCAAATGAAGCGCGACGCGGAGCGGCGCGCTTCATTTTCCCGAGATCGGAATGTGCCACTTTGAGCTCGAATGCGCACACTCGGCTTTAAGCATGGTTCACAAAAATTTTAAGTGACGAAAATTTAGTAAATAATTTTTTATCGTTCCTTCTCGCTCCTACTTATACGTTTAACGTATCTTTTCGCTCGCTCCCACTCATTTTCTATGGTAAAAACGTTTTTTGAATACAAAATCGATATTTAATAAATTAAATTAAAATTTTTGAGTTGAAGAAGCGTGGGAAAAAATTATACTAATGTAGTAAATGCAGGATGTGCGCATTCGAGCGAAAAGTGGCACATTTCCGAGCGAGGGAGGCAAATGAAGCGCGACGCGGGCGGCGCGCTTCTTTTCCGAGATCGGAATGTGCCACTTTGAGCTCGAATGCGCACACTCGGCTGTAAGCATGGTTCACAAAAATTTTAAGTGAAGAAAATTTAGTAAATAATTTTTTATCGTTCCTTTTCGCTCCTACTTATACGTTCAACGTATCTTTCGCTCGCTCCCACTCATTTTCTATGGTAAAAACGTTTTTTGAATACAAAATCGATATTTAATAAATTAAATTAAAATTTTTGAGTTGAAGAAGCGTAGGAAAAATTATACTAATGTAGTAAATGCAAGGATGTGCGCATTCGAGCGAAAAGTGGCACATTTCCGAGCGAGGGAGGCAAATGAAGCGCGACGCGGAGCGGCGCGCTTCATTTTCCCGAGATTGGAATGTGCCACTTTGAGCTCGAATGCGCACACTCGGCTTTAAGCATGATTCACAAAAATTTTGGTGACGAAAATTTAGTAAATAATTTTTTATCGTTCCCTCTCGCTCGTACTTATGCGTTTGACGTATCTTTTCGCTCGCTCCCACTCATTTTCTATGGTAAAAACGTTTTTGAATACAAAATCGATATTTAATAAATTAAATTAAAATTTTTGAGTTGAAGAAGCGTAGGAAAAATTATACTAATGTAGTAAATGCAGGATGTGCGCATTCGAGCGAAAAGTGGCACATTTCCGAGCGAGGGAGGCAAATGAAGCGCGACGCGGAGCGGCGCGCTTCATTTTCCCGAGAGCGGAATGTGCCACTTTGAGCTCGAATGCGCACACTCGGCTTTAAGCACGATTTACAATAATTAATTTACTTTCTAATACTTTGTAAGTAAAGATTACAGGATCGTATTTCTACAAAGAACTAATTATATATTTGAATGCGTTTAAACAAAATTATTTAAAAAAAAATTATCGCTATAAATATAAAATCTAAAATCTTTAATTAAAATTACAGTTACAATATGATTTTTAAATGCTATTTACATAGAAAATTTTATCAAACACACATACAAAAAACCAAAAAAAAAAAAAAACATTTCTCAGTAAATAATCTATTTACCCACATCTAATTTTGTTTTACGTATTTTTTAGAGGACGCGCCACCAACGGTTTTAATAAAAATCCCGTCAGGTTCGGCGTCAGTGGAACCCGCAGGACTGTTGGCAGTTTTTCCGGGATCAACGCTTCACCTGGAGTGCCTCTTTCCCGAAGACTCGGCTCGCCTGACTGGACATGGACGTCTCCTTTGGGGCAATACCTCACAGGTAAACATTACACTCGCCTTCGAATAGATTCGCGAAATTGGAGAATAAATTGCATTCTCCACTATTTTCTAAGGACTCGGCCGCTTCTCATTTCATTCGATCAACTCGAGCTTTCCTTCTTTTCGCTTACTCTATCCTTCTGTTGCATTAAAGAAAAGAAATTGTATTACAAAAATTCGGCTCGAATTAACTAAAGCGACTGAACTAAACATTAAAGGAAGGAAAAAGGAAGTAAACAGAGTGTTAATTGCTTATTCAGTTAATTGATTAAAATTTTATGGGCGCGAGGTGGCCGAGGCGTTTTAGGGCTTGGAGACTTTTGTGCACCTTTAACGAGTTAACGTAAGACATCATGGGACTTAAAGTTTTCACTTTAAGATCGAAATTTTATGGACGTTATCTCATTGTAATCCTCTTTTAAAACCGAAAGCTTAAAGTGAAATTTATTGCTCTAAAGTGTAGATTGTAATTGTCGAGTACTTCGCTTGTCTAACCACGCAATTAAATTTCTGCGAAGTGAGTGGATTTGCGATCCGCAAATCTAGAAGAACGCTTTTAATTTTCCGCCCGTGCTTAGTAATTTACATTTCATTTTAGAGTTTAATATGCTGCCATGTAAAGCGCCCCATACACGTACAATATTATTGCGCAATCGTTGGATTTGTTCAATAAAATTGATCGTGTGTAAATTACATTAAAGGTTGTGCAATCTATTGTGTAAAATCAAAAAACAGTGTGCGCGTGGAGTGCACGCGCGACACAAGTAAAACTTTTTGCTTATTAGGTATAGATAGAGATAAATTATTAGTATTTTTATATTGAACAAGCGATAGCAATTTTTATTTTTTTTTGTCTTAATTTTAATAAAATTAGGAGAAATAGAAAATTACGATTGTATTTTATTCACCAATTTATTTCAAAATTGTTTAATAAACCTCTAAAGTAATTTAAAAAATAATAAAATTTATTATATTAGTTTTTTGTCATTTTGTTTTTTTTTTTTGATTTTAGCACATTGCAAAAATTTTAATAAAATCGATGCACTTATTCAAAAGATAGTAAATTGTTTTTAAAACTTTTTAATGGGTACATTTTCTATGGTAAAATATTTCGAAACTAACGTAGCAAAATTGTAAATAATAATAATAACAATCAAAGAAATAGAATTTAATACAAATTATAAATAATGTAACGAGTTCACTAGGGTTCGAACTAGGCTTGCGAATAATAACAGTCGGTCACTTATTTTAATAACAATTTCAATTTATTTAACAAAATAATTATTAAACAATTTACCTACACCAATAACTTAAATACTAGCACATTTACTGAATAATTATTTAATTTATGAACTAATTTACTTACAATTTAAATTCACTAAACTATTGGATTTAAACTTTATTTTCAATGTTTATTTATATACGACATTTATCTAAACAATGCGTAAAGAAATTGCCTTGAGTTTCACCAGATCAGCCAAGTAGGAGAGACCGGGGTTAGAAGTCACAGTTTTTGTTCTTAATTTATCAATGACATTTATATATCAATAGATAGTGTATTTATTCTAGTTTAAAAAGAAATAAAGATTTTTTCTCTACCATTATCTAATGAGAACCTATTATAATTTTTATGAAAAAAGAAAAGTGTGACTTTTAACCCCGTGTCTGGAGTAAGTAGTCACATACTAAATAAAAGGTAAAATACAAAACGACGAAACGACGAAACAAATGCTTATTTTTATTAAAGGTAAAATGTTCTTTGTAAGAAATTTTATCTAAGAAAGGAACGAAAAATATCTTATTCTTAATTAAAAAAAATAAAAAATATTTGCTGTGAGCGAATAGTAACTTCTATCTAACGAACTTAGGTTATGTTAACAAAAATGACACAAATATAATTACAGCCAATCGTTTATGTAGTAAAACCCCTAGAAACCAATAAAAAAAGCTGCACATATTTATGGTGTTGCTTTGCACATGTGACAACTAGCCCTCGTTAACTTGAGATAACTTTCCCCAAAACAGTTTTAGACAATTAACTCCCAAAATAAATTAAATCAATGGTCATTTAAGAAACCATATGAATGATATCATCAAGCATATCTTAAACATCATAAAGACACGAAAAAGTATATCACTATGCAAAATTTAAATATACTTACGAGACTGAACACAGATTCACAAAAAATTACTTTCACTGTACAAAAAAAACGAACGCATATATTTCTTTTACGGTATTTCAGAGCGAACTGAAGTGAAGTACGCAAAGAGGTATTTTGCTAAGACTTCTTTGACACGGGTAAACAAATTTATTAATTCATTAGGTTTGCTGTTATGGCTTTTGTGACAACTTACCCGTGAGACAACTATACCCGGTCTCCCTTATAAAGCATTGACACTAACAAAAACAAACTGCCTCTTACGGGAGTCGGTTACGCTTATATGTGTGTCACGTTATCGTTTATCACAGCTTCTCAGTAAGTGTAGATTGTGCTTATCCAGCATTCAAGTTAATATAAGATAGAAGTTTCTCTGTTGCGTGTGTTAGAGATGTATCTCATTCGCTTAAATGAATCTCTTGCGTTCGATTAAATTTATCTATCGCGGCCGCTACATTCATTCATAATATTTGCTACATTATGTATTTGCTTTGAAATCCATCACTGATAAACTCACAAATTCCATATTTAGATTCATAAATTCCATCTCCATATTTACTCTACGAATTTTCCACCCCAGCCATTTACGATTTTGTCAGGTAGTGCAGTAGATTCGCCACTGATGCGCTCTCGTCTTGTACCGGTTTCCCCACCACGTACTTAAGTATTGCCCTAGTGGGATCGGAATTTTCGTAACGCTCGAAAAATTGTAGCACCCTAAGCAAAGAAGCTTCACTTCAAATAATTGATTATTTATTGCGTAATGCGAAAAATAGTTTACCGTGTGCAGATGCGATTGTGCAATATGGCGTTCATTGCTATCCAAATGTTGAGACGAGTGGGTGTAAATGGCCAAAACAAATAAAAAAAGCTTAATTTTGGACACTATCGACGTGTAACATTCCCTACCATTTCTGCTAGACGTTAAGAGTGCGTTACAGCAGGCCACATAGTATCACCTGCGGGCAGCGGGTTGGAACGAAGTAACTCTGAAACCGAAAGTAGGCAGTGATAAATAAGGAAAACAACCGTTATTAGGTGCTCAACGCTTTTTAAGGCAGAAATCGGCGTACTATCAATGTAAAATAGTGTTTAGATTTTTTTTGTTTTTATTTTAGGAATTTGGAAACAGTTTAGTAAAAACCACATATTAAAATCGCTTCATAAATAACAGTACACAACGCGTACTGGGTTCCAATTAGGTGAAACGCACTCTTAAGAGTTAAAACTATAGAAACCGTGTAAAAAAAGTCCGATCTTTTTATTTCTTTTTTTTACGCTTACGCCCACGGCAATCAAAATGCAGCAAAGTTCAATGTAACTCAAGATGTTCACCATGTCAGAAATAACTAGCATCAAAATTTATTTCGCAATAATATTGTAAGTTTATGCCCGCTTTGCCCAATATATTGCAGGACTCTTCAATATCATCTACGCACGATCAACTTTACCACATTATAAGTCGTTTTGGTCGCAAAAAATTATCAACCAAAATTTCGACATTTATAGTCGAGAAAATCTGGCAACTATTAAAGGAACGCGTCAATCCGTTAGAGGGAATCCCTTGGGAAACATTCAACAAGGATATCACAAAAACTGTCAACGTCAGAAACATCCTTACGAGTTCTGCACATGGATTTACACGAGGGTGCAACTCAAAGAGTAGGGGAATAAATTATATCTGAATTTCTAAAACCGCTACAACCCTTACTTTTGTCAAACCTATGCGTAAAACGTTTCTATTTATTTTCTTTACTTTTGCACCGCTGAAAAACGCTTATTTTCCATTTGAACCCAATTAAAATTTTTAGAATCTTGTATTTAATTCAAAATTCCTTCGTGGAAAATATTTTAAGAGCTGTTTACACATTTTTGATAATACTCCATCTTTAACCTTCCCTGTACGAGGTGGGGTATAATTAACGTGTCCAATTTTTTTCTTCTTAAAACGGGACACTTGGTAATCACGCTTAAAACCGAGTGTGCACATTCGAGCGAAAAGTAGCACATTCCGATCTCGAGAAAATGTGCCATTTTTCGCTCGAATGCGCACATACCCCGTATTCTTTGGATTTGCGTACTTTATACTTTACTTTTGTTGTTGTTGTTGGCGCCTTTTTTATACCTGTATCAGGTTTAGGCGTTTTCCCCGCTTGAAACTTTGTTGTAAGAGTAAAACTGCTCGAAAATTTCCCTAGAAATTGCCGTGGTTCGGAACCCACGTAAAACTGTAGGTGCCTTGAATCTTTGAAATACTACTTTACTTTTTCATATTATAAATTTAAATTTAGTAAATATCGATTTTGTTTGAAAACTATATTTACCATAGCAATGAGTGGAAGGGAGCGAAAAGATACGACAATCTTGTAAATACGAGTGAGAGGGAACGATTAAAATTATTCAACTGATTTTTTGTCTTAATTTATTGACTTAAATTATTGTGAATCACGCTTAAAACTGAGTGTGCGCATTCGAGCTCAAAGTGGCACATTCCGATCTCGGGAAAATGAAGCGCGCCGCTTCGCGTCGCGCTTCATTTGCTTCCCTCGCTCGGAAATGTGCCACTTTTCGCTCGAATGTGCACATACCCCACATTCTTTGGATTTGTCTATTTTATACTTCACTCTTTTATAACATTTTAAATTTAGTTTAGTAAATATCAATTTTGTTTCAAAACTATATTTACCATAGCAATGAGTAGAAGGGAGCGAAAAGATACGACAATCTTGTAAATACGAGTAAGAGGGAACGATTAAAATTATTCAACTGATTTTTTTGTTTTAATTTATTGACTTAAATTATTGTAAATCACGCTTAATACTGAGTGTGCACATTCGAGCTCAAAGTGACACATTCCACTGACGGGAAAATGAAACGCGCCGCTCCGCGTCGCGCTTCATTTGATTCTCTCGCTTGGAAATGTGCCACTTTTTGCTCAAATGCGCACATCGCCGTAGTAATTTCATTTGATGCATGAAACAAAATTAGATATAAATAGATTATTTACTGAGAAATGTTTTTTTTGGTTTTTGGTATGGTAGAAACACCGGTTTTAAACACTTGAAGGTTTTTGCAACTTAAATTACAGTAGACACCGCTAAATGTGATAAAAACCGACTGATGACAATAAGCGCAAGACACCAGCGAAGAAGGTTTAACATACGTTTTGAAAGCTTCTAACGCGTTTTTCTCTCAAACTTAACACAGGACCCTGTTTATTTCTTTAACTAATCTTACGCTCGGATAAATGGAATTTTAGAATCTGAAAAGTATTTAAAGATCCGTTTAGAAATAACCAAGCTACGATTTTTCAAAAAATTAATTACAAGTTTTTGTAGAAAATTTCAAATAACACGCCTATGGTTTCTTAAGTCTATCTAAAGCCAAACACTCTGGCAAATCCGGATTTGTATAGTTTTTAAAAATCCCTCCACAAATAACGGCGCTGTAATTTTTTTAACGTAAAATTTCAACTACAAAAATGTACCTAAAATTTCAACCTTTAATTAGTCAAGAAATTAACATTGCTACCTAGGCACGTTTTGCATGTATCTTGTGGAAGAAATCTCAAAAATCCGAATCTTGGTCACTTTTAATGATCGGATTGAAAATGCTGGCGCAACGCTCGTTTTTGTGAGTTAAAGTGTATTTTTTTCGATTTAATTAGTTTTCTCGAAAATTTTGGGCGTAAAGGGGGAGCAGGCAAGAATGGTTCCGGCTATGTCGGTTTGGGGTCCATAGGAACGTCCCGTAACAATTTAAAGCAAATCCATTACCTAAAATTTTTATTTTCGAATTCGAGCAAACCCTAAAGGGGTTTTTTCTCGATTATGGGAGTTTTGAGTTAGCACTGATTTTGGACGTATTAAAGCCTAATACGTTCGAAAATGAACGCATTCCACCTACTTCTAAAAATAAAAAAGCTATTATGTTTTAAAAGTTTCATTTTAAAGCCAAATTAATTTTTCAAAAAAAACGAAAGTTTTGTTTTAGAGGGCATGCGCCGGGAAATGACACCGGCTATAGTTGCTTGGATTACGTAGGAACATCCCCTTGCAATACAAAGTAATTCTATTTTTTCCATTTTATCAAATAAAACGTGGGTTTTTTCTCGATTTTGGCCGATTTTTGGGGTTTTGAGTTAGTACGAGATACCAACGCGTAGGGGTTAAATACGTTCAGATATGAAAAAATTTGACGAAATTTGGTAAAACGGTGTAGTTACAGCATTTTGAAAATTAAATATTTTGCAAAATTTACATTTTGAAAACTTCAAGCGCATTTTTCTCCGAGAGTTAACATTGGGCTCTGTTGATTTTTTTAGCTCATCGTAGGCTCCGATAAACGGCCTTTCAAAATATCAAAAGTTTTTAAAGATCTGTTCAGAAACAATCGATTTTTTCAAAGTGGAAATTTAGAAAAAATTAATCAGAAGTCGGACTCTCCCGAACTTGTTTTTCTAGAAAATTTCAAATGGCACGCCTATAATTTTTAAGGCTTATCCAAAGTCAAAAAGTCTTGAAAAGACGAATTTGTATAGTTTTTAAAGTTCTCTCAACAAATAGCAGCGCTATAATTTTTTTAACGTAAAATTTTGAACTACAATACTTCAAACCCTAATTACTCGAGAAATTCTCGAAAATTTAGGAATTTGAAAAAGGAGCAGGAAAGAATGGCTCCGGCTATTTTGGTTCGGGGCCCATAGGAACGTCCCGTAAAAATTTAAAGCAAATTCATTACCTAAAATTTTTTTTCTTCAAATTTAGGTTTTGAAATTGTTGAACCCATTTCTCCATTTGAACCATTTCGGATAGGGTCGATTTGACAAGAACACGATTCGCTTCCAGCGTTACACATCATAAAGGTATTGTATATCTTTAATATACAACGATAACCCTTTCTGACGTACTAATTCTGAACCCTTGTAGCTTCCTAGCTTTATTCCTCGAATTAGGGTTAATTATCCTCTCTGTTTATAGTGTGTTGTATGAAAAAAATCTTTCCCTTATGCAACTTTAATAAAACCTCTGCTTCGGCTTCCGGTTATTGGTTTTCTGATAAAATTTAGGAGCACGCGAGAAAAAAAATAGGGAGCAACCTCGAGGCTATTATATTATCCTACATGTCTATCAAAAGGGTGCCTCAAAGGCGTATAACATCGCCGACAAGAGATTTATTGTTCGATGAAGAGTACGGTTTGCTCGAAGACAATTATATAAGAAGTTTTTATGGAGCAATATCCCCAACTACACACGTTGAGAATGTAAACAGGGGATGGTTTTTTTTCTTTTTTATCGGATTTTAAACGAAACGGCTTTATTAACTTTAAAAGTTTTGTATCTGCACTTTTAACTCTCCGTATGCTAGGTGACTAAATATCACATGCCATACTAGATGGGGTTTACCATACCCCGAAAATAAAATGAAATAAAATCCCCAAAAATGTACTTTATGACAGTTAAATGATAAGAAATATATTTTAATAACTAATAATGAATTGGTTTAAGTAAAACACATATTATTTCTGCATTAGAATAGACTTTCATTAATAAAAATACAAAAACTTAACTTTTTCTTCGGCTTATAAACTATTGAGTACTAAATTCCAATGACACGTGTCAATTACAATACCGAATATTAAGAAAACTTAACAAGAATTTCATTTTGTGTCCTTATTGAAATACAAACCAATTTCACGGCAATTTCTTAATGATTCGCAATAATTTAGACCAATAAATTACACGAAAAATTAATTGAATAATTTTAATTGTTCCCTCTCACTTGCATTGACAAGACTATCGTATTACCTCGCTCCTTCCACTCATTGCTATAGTAAATACATTTTTCGAATATAAAATTGATATTTACTAAATTAAATTAAAAATTTTGATTTGAAGAAGCGCATGGTAAATTATACTATTACAATAAACACGAGGATGTGCGCATTCGAGCGAAAAGTGACACATTTCCGAGCGAGGGAAGCAAATGAAGCGCGACGCGGAGCGGCGCGCTTCATTTTCCCGAGATCGGAATGTGTCACTTTGAGCTCGAATGTGCACACTCAGTTTTAAGCGTGATTCACAATAATTTAAGTCAATAAATTAAGACAAAAAAACAGTTAAATAATTTTAATCGTTTCCTCTCACTCGTATTTACAGGTTGTCGTATCTTTTCACTCCCTTCTACTCATTGCTATGGTAAATACAGTTTTCAAACAAAATCGATATTTGAGTGATTCCTAGATAATTGTGATTTTTATAACTAAAATTTTTTTTGAAATTAAAAATGTTTAAAAACGCGTATTTTGGGTGTTTTTTGTCTCCAATTATACACAAAACTAAGCCTGTGCTGTAGTTCTACTGCAACTACAACAAAACAAAAACTATGACAAAATTTGAAAATTTTAATGCCACAGTACAGACATATAATAGTCCAAGCGGCGACCGTTAAAAGAGTGGTCAATCAGAATAAGTACAAAATGGACTTTATTACTTCTTAGATATTCGACAAATAATAAACCAACTGTCCGGCGATCTGTAACTTGTCCAACTGTTTTTTTTTATAATTTTTTTTTCTTAATTTTTTGTAAAAATGATGTATAAGACATAAGTACAATGTTTTACTATTCGAAGCAGTTTCGATCAGTAGAATTAAAAATTTAAGTCTAGCACCCCTATTCTTGACACAACTGTTTGCCAGACTACCCTCAAAATATTTATTGCAATGATAAATTTTCTATATAAGGTATAAAAAAAATTAAACCTCAAAACTTCTGTTTTTATCCCTCTTTTGAATAGAATTGGTCTAGCACATTAATACTTGACCAAACTTCTGCTAGACCACGATTTATGAAGTCTTTTGTTGCTACTTGTTGAGCGCCAGTGTTTTTTGTTTTTTTGCAAAATTTACATTCAATTGTTATTCTGTCAAAAAATTTTAACAAAACTATAACAAATAAATACAGAAATAAGTTAAAACATTGAGGAAAAAATAAATAAAAAAATTGTTTGTTATTTTTTGCCATGGTAGTGACATCCACGGTAATGACATTTGAATTTAAAATGAACCTAACTTTATAATGCAGATAAATAAAATAATTTCTATTATTTACGTAAAAGTAAATAAAAATTTACTATAATTAATTCAAACGTCGTATTGATAACCGTAAATTTCAATACCACGGTAGTGACATGTAATTTTATGACTGATCTTTTTCAAAATAAAACAAATTAATTTAATTATATTTATGAAACTTCAATATAAATACACAGCTGTAAACATTGCACAAATAGTCCCTCCTGAAAATGCTGTCAGAAGGAGTGGATGAAACTAAATTAAGATGGCGATTAGGCGGCAAATATTTCAAACTTAAAAATTGAATAAAAGTCCCGGACATAAATCAAAGGCGATTATTTTTTTCGTATAATTGCATTATAATTTAATGGAGTATATATTAGACTTAAGTTATGAGAAGTAACTTTTAAATTACAAATCGAATATCGATAGAAATTTATACATTTAGTTTGAAAAATGAGAATCGGACATGCCACGGTAATGACATTTTGAGTATATTTTCGTAAGTTATGAGTAATCCAAGATCACTTATGTTCCAAAACCTAATGTAGGTTGAAGATAATTATCAGATTTATAATATTAATGATTATCTGAGAATCACCCATTTACTAAATTTTAATTTATAATATGAAAAAGTAAAGTATAAAGTAGGCAAATCCATAGAATACGGGGTATGTGCGCATTCGAGCGAAAAGTGGCACATTTCCGAGCGAGGGAGGCAAATGAAGCGCGACGCGGAGCGGCGCGCTTTATTTTCCCGAGATTGGAATGTGCCACTTTGAGCTCGAATGTGCACACTCCGGTTTAAGCACGATTTACAATTATTAATTTATAATTTAAAATTAAATACCATATTTCTACCACCAGGACTGCTGCAGTCATCTCATAATTAATTATAAAAATCAATCAATTAATAAGAATAATTTTTAAAAATTATGAAACGTAACCGCAGCCTTCTCTTTCTCTTCTTTGCCAAGATAAAAATTATAATTCACGTAACGACTCCAGTTAAATACTTCCATAAATTGAAATCGTCGAATTGAGCACTTTTCGGAAATGCCTGTTGAGTTGTAAAAAAGATCCCTCTTCGATTTCGCCATCTCGGCCAAATAATAAATATTGTGAATTTAGTTCTCAACTTTATTTTCCGTTTTAAAAACATAAAAAAGTGCTTTTTTTAAGTTTGCTTTGAATTCGGAAGTTTCCGAATGAAAGGGAAAGTAATCGTTTTCCTTTCGAAAGACCTTTAAGACTTGCAAATGTACTTCGTCGACAAGTTGATCGGAAGAATTTGTCTTAATCAATCGGCCATTAAGAAGCTCTTTGGTTTTAATCGCAGTAAATGACGCACAATTACTTTTGCTCCGGAAATTCTTCCAAATTAAAAGTGTTTGCCTTTAAAAACACTTCGCTCTTTGTTCTAAATAAAGATTTCCCGAGCTTTATTAAAAGAGCAAATCTACTTTCTGTTTTTCTTCTTATTTTAAAGACGCAATAATTTTAATCCCGATTCGGCTTATAAAAAAAACATGGAAAGTATTTAAAAAAAAATTCAATTTCGCGAGGAGGCTTTTTTTCTTGCTGCACAAAAAGCGTTCGAATTCAATCTCGATTTTAGAGGAATTTATTTAGTAGAAGGAAGAGAAAAGTTTCGCTTACGAGTGGCCACAAATCGATGAATTGGGAATTTAAAATCACCAATTTGTGGAAAAAGTACAAGACTCGTTTTGAACACAAATCTGTCATTTAGCGAACTAGGATTTTTTTTATAAAGCACTCGAAAAAAGTCGATAAGTGCACTTATTTTGAAAGGAAACCTTTTGAGATATGTGCATTTAATCGAAACACGTTACTGTTGCATAGAAAAATATTGAAATACCGTGTCACTCATGCTTGCTGATGTTTTCAAATCGAAAATAGGACGTCAGCTTGACATTGTATCTCGTTGTTCGACAATAATAGCGTGTTCTCGTTGGTTGCACTTGAGCTGAATGCTTCGGTGCGACAAAAGTGCAGTTTTAATCAATTTTATCGAAGGAATATCATATACAGTAAAAACCGTTTATGGCGACGATAAAGGGAGCAATCAAATTTAGTCGTTATAACCTATCGTCGTTGTAAAAGACATTTGAAAAAAATGAAAAATTAAACATTACATAATTACACCATTTATTGACTAGACATGTACAAAACAGTCGAAAACGGCTAATTATTTTGTAATGGTTTAATTTAAGTCTTTTTTATCGGGCTATTGTTGAAGTTATACTTCTTTTGGCGCGTTGAGAGTGAAATTTTAAAAGGCACCGAAAGTTGCGTGCTCACGGTTAACAAAAATTCGACACTTGAGAAAGTAAATGAATTATTGTGAATCATGCTTAAAAGCAAGTGTGCACTAGGCAGACGTCGCGACATCTGCACCAGTGCCCGACGTGTCGGCCACCGGTGCCTACTTCTGGAACATAAGTCATATTTTGTTGCCGTCTTTTACATACTTGTCAATTACAATATATATTTATTAGGGTGGTCTTTAAAAATTAAATTTTTTCCGACGCCCCAAAATAATCTTCGTTTTAATGAAAAAATACGGGGGAATTTTTTTTAATTTTTTTTGACAAAATTAACACGTGCCTCAAGACAATATAAGTTCATTTTTTGATAAAATCGTAGTTTTTTCTAAGTACAGTCAACTCGCGTTATAACGAAGTTCGATATAACGAAAATCTCGATATAAAGAAAGAAACCGCCCATCCCTTGAAAATCTCGCTTTATAACGAAAATTTTAATGGGTTTTGGTCCCCTCGATATAACGAAGTTTTCTTGACCAAAGTCTAATAATTTTTGTTAAAAAAGTAAGTACTGTAGGTATGTTATATAATTTACATAATGTGTTTCTACACAATTTTTGATTTTTTTATCTTAAAGAAATGCAAACTTAACACTATCAATTATCAATTACTTGCAAAGCCATGACCTTGACGACAGTGTATTCTCAAGTATCTTAAATCTGGAGAACGCAATTGAACGGACACGTACAGTCACCTGCATACAAACTAAAATTACGGAGTTTTTTTAGATTATACGTGTTTCTATTTGTATTATTTCTATTGTTTTTTTTTATTGTGGTTTTCTATTGTTTTATTATTTTTTTTTTACATTTCTGCGTTATATTGGTTATTTTAATAAACGACAACGAATTTGTGGTGTTTTGGATTGATTAATTCTATATCTCTAAACAAAGTAAAAATTTGTTAATTTATGCTTTTATAATAAGGAATTTCGATATAACGAACTTTCGATATAACGAACTTTTTCGTGGGTCCCTTGAAATTCGTTATAACGCGAGTTGACTGTATCTCTTAAAGTATACAGATTTGAGAAAAAGTTATGGAAACACTTTTGTAGGAAATTCAATTCTCTATCAAAAAGGTCTTTTTCATTTTCTTCATAAAATTCATATAGGTAATAAATTCATTAAATCCATATAGTCAACATTTTACGACCTACAAAACGTCATTTTTTCTGAAGTATAAAAAAATTTTGTAACAACTAGAATTTATTATAGTTCTGCGAAATTATATATATTTAAGAAAACTTTTTCAAAAAAAAAATTCAAAAAATATAAAAAGAATTTTTTTTTTGCATTAATTTAAATTTTTTTTGCATTAGAAATGTTTATTTTCCATTTTAATTATTATTAAAAAATTTTTAGCGACAAGAAACGTGACCCTTTAATTCTTTTCAAAAGTTTGACTGTGTAAAACAATAGGAAAGGTTTGGTAGATCGAATTGTAACTTTATAGAGTTTTTTAGAGTATATTCAGCTATAAAAGTCACGTTCAACATTTCTCATTTCATAAATATTTCTAACTTAGCCGTCAATTTTCTATAAATCCAAAAAATACTCTTTTTTTCATGTTTTCAAATTTATGTTAAATTGAAAAAAAAAATTTTCATAAAAGTCATAGCAGTTTCTTATAGGGCGTTTATTCCAGTTTCCAAAATTGTTTTGCAATTTCTCGTACGACTATTGGTTACTGAGATATCAATGATGGAATACAAAAGGATCTTTTCTATTTAACGTCCTGTATCTCGATAAAAAAAAATCATATTAAGGTTTTAAAAAAAGAAACAATTGACGTTGAATAAACAAGCTATCTGATACATATAATGATTTAGCTAAAAAAAAATTTGTAAATCCGTGAAGACTCAACGAAAAACAAAAAAATTTGCAAAATTTTTCTTGCGCGCCATTGCTTAATATTGCATGATAACAGTGGCTCCTAAAAATTTTTAAATAAAAGATCTGAAAACTAGAATCTTGGAGCTTCAAAATTATTTTTTTTAATTTTAGATACGACCATTTTTCACTGAAATACAGGCTGTCAAAAAACACCATAAAATATCTGAAATTTTTTTGACCCTTTAATTTTTTCCCTTAGTATATAGAAAAAGGTATACATAAAATCAACCAATGACTTCGATTTGGTCGTTATAAGCGGTACGCCGCACTAACCGATGTCGTCATAAACGGTTTCTACTATACTTATTATTTTGAGTCAATAAATTTCATTTTTTTAAATATAGCGGAAACCCGGAAATGGTGCCACGTTCGCGAAAATCTCGTTTTAACTTTCTAATTGACGAAAATTTAATTATGTTTCTTGCATACGTTGGTTTGTCTTTTCGTCACGCAGCACCTTCGACCCCCAATCGACCCCCTGGCTCAGATTAACCCCTATTTTTGTTAAATTACATGTGCAAAGCAAAACCATGCATAGGTGCGGCCTTTTTTGTTGGTTTTTAGGGGTTTTACTACATAAACAATTGACTATAATTATATTTTTGTTATCATAATCTGAGTTCGTTATATAAAAGATACTATTCGCTCACAGCAAATATTTTTTAATTTTTTTTAATTATGAATAAGATATTTTTCGTTTCTTTATTAGGTAAAATTTGTTACGTATCTTTAATAAAAATAGGCATTTGTTATGTGGTTTTGTATTTTACCTTTTATTTAGTGGTGACTACCTACCCCAGACACTGTGACAACCATCTCTGACACGGGGTTAAAAGTCACACTTCTCTTTTTTCATAAAAATTATAATAGGTTCTCATTAGATAATGGTAGAGAAAAAGTCTTTATTTCTTTTTAAACTAGAATAAATACACTATCTATTGATATATAAACGTCATTGATAAATTAAGACCATGGGCTCTATAAATGCAAAAGAACAAAAAATGTGACTTCCAACCTCGGTCTCCCTACTAATAAAATTACTACTAATAAAAATTATATATTTTTTCAGAACAATATTTAAATATATTAAAACGATTATGAAAATGAATTTAGACAAATATAATAATACAAAGTATCATTCGAACGACATGCATCACATATTCAACCGAAAGAAGCAAATAAAGCGCGACGCAGAGCGGCGTGCTTCATTTTCACGAGATCGGATTTCGCCACTTTGAGCTCGAATGTGCACACTCGGCTTTAAGCACGATCCATAATAATTTACTTACTTTTAAAAATGTTTAATTAAAAATGATAAAACCGAAGTGCCGCACCCATAATTTCTTATTGTGGCTATTTTTTATAATCTAATAATTTTTTCACTTTTTTTTTAAGTAATTGATATCGCAGCTAATTGGGGGAGTGGGTGCAGTTTGGTAGCCATCTTTCTGCGTGCGTCATTGGAAATTTTTGAAATCTTATAAAAAATCTAATTTATTGTTTTAACACTTTTAATGAACAGCTTGCTTTTAATGTGCATTTTACTTGTGCTTTGCCAGCAACGATTTTGAATTTTTTTCTCGCGCTCGTTTAATACAAATTGAGAATTACTGTTTGACAAAAAAAAAGAAGAAAAATTAGTAGCATTTTAGGACTGGAAAGTCAGAAAAAAGTATCAAATTTATAAACGAAATTAACTTCATTATTTAAGGAAAAACGCGAAACACCTTTGGAAGTTTTTTTTAAAGCAATTAATTAGCCTAATACGTCCATAAATAAAAGAATAAATGTCTTAAGGAAACATTTACCTCCAACCCTTAAAACCTCCCCCATAAACTTGTTAAAATGTCCCTAATAAGATACGCGATTTATTTATGTCGCAATTTACTTCTTGGATAAACTTTAAACAAAGATAAAATGCCACAGCAGCAAAAGCTTCTCGGAAAGGTCTGAAAAATATTATAACTCAGCACCGGCTGGGGCGTTTTGTAAACAATAATAACTTTGCGGGCACGGAAGGGCAATTATTGTTTGGTCATACCTTTGGAGCATAAACTAAAGGAGGTTAATTTACCTCTAAAATATAATTTAACCATCGGGTCTTATAAAGACATTTTAGAACAATGCCAAAAGCGCAATTCTGGTTTGTTGTACATTACACCAATTTATAGTTTCTCGCAAGTAATTCGAAATTATGACGGGACTATTTATTTAATACAGTAGTTTCCGGTTAATTGGGACTTTGGTTAAGCGAGACAACCGTTTATTTTAAACAAACATTAAGTACCTAAATTATGGCTTATTCGTTCTAAAGACGAATCCAGTGGTGCACATAAATAACAATGAAAACCAGATTAACAATCGATGTTTACGCAGGGCAATGGAGAAGAACGAAAACGGGTAATACGCAATGATGAATTATTATTTTTGAATATGCTTTATAGTTAGTTCGTTGCTGAAAAATGATAGAATCGCAATTTGAGTCAATTAAGAAAAATTCAATTAATTTTGAACATAAATAAATCCAAGCAAAAAATGCAACTAAATCATTTACAATGTCTTTACAATACATAAGGTGTCCCACTTAAAATTAATGAATCTTTAATCCAATTACAAGTAAGATTGTTTTATTTTTTAAAGTTATTTTTATTTACAATAGAAGGTGTTCTATTTACTGTGAAATAGATAACTTTGTTTTCTTCTTGTGGAACAACGCAAGTATTGGTATATTTTTATACTGAAAAATGACATTGATAAAAATCTATGGATATTTATTGTAGGTATTTTTATTATTAAAAGTTAACATTTTATAAAAACATACGTTTTTAAACTTTTTAAAAATCTTACGTATGATAACAAATTTATTTAAAAAAAGAAATTGTGTACAGGGTGATTTTTTAAGATTAAGGATGTTTTGAATTTGGCGCCACAGTTTTTAGTGTATTTCAAAGTTTGAATGTGGTTCCATTGTAATAATTTGATCATTTTTGCTGTCAAATAAGTAACAATAAATAAACTCTTGCATGTTTCTAAAAAATTTTGCCTTTTGTTGTTATAATTTCCGTAGTTGCACTTGTATTTATTGCATTTATTCTCGTTTTTGGTTTTACTGCTTGTAACATTTTATATCAGAACAGTGAGTGATCTATTTAAAACAAGTTTTTTAAAATTATTAATATGATATTGAGCACCTCGATTCGAGACGATACTCAAAACTCCTGTCCAACAGATCTCATCCAGAACTACCAACATAAAAGTAAATTAGTATGGCGCCAAATTTAAAATGTCCTTAATCTTAAAATTTCTACTTTTATTTTACAGTTTTCTCAGTGATTTTTGGGCTTAAATTCGAAAAAATTATACCCGTTATTATTTTTTTATTACCTTTAATAAAATTTTCAAAATAGGTTTCTACAAAAAAATAATGCAATTTGAAAACTGATTTATACAAGTCGGTTTTTATAAACCCATGCTTTAATATCTATAATGAAAAATGCTATTAATGATCAAAAATTAGAATTTAACTTACTTATCAAATGTGCCATCTAAATTATCAAACTGTTTAATTATTTTTAAATAAAATTATTTACCAATAAGGTTTATAGTTATCCCACATTTAGTGAGCATCGAATACCATTCTGATAATCCTGATATTCAAATAGTTAACCTGAGTTATTATTTTAACGGCACCAGAACTTGAAATGTAAAACGTTTTACTTAAACTGTATTGAATAATCTTTATCTTTAATACATTTTTATGTATTTAAAAAACAATTCACTAATCTTAAATAGTTTTCATAATATTTAATATCTGGGTGACTAAGCTTTGCTTGGAGTCTTTCGTTTTCGCCATGAGAATGTGATGGCTTTCGGTCGATATGAATGTCGTGCCACCTTTTGTTATGTACCAATGAATAAATATTTTAGCTTGCTGGTACTTCAATACGTTATGAGATGGCGCTAGAAAAAAAATATTTTGTATAAAAACGATTTTTTTTTAGCAATGACACTTATCTAGATAAGCTAAGGAAGTAAAATATGATCTAAATACAAAATTTGATCCAAATTGGTAAAACCATTACCAAGAAACATATATGTATAATGTATATATATATTGGTATACAAGAATAGCTTGTTTAACCTTGCGTGTACTAGATGAGGCATAACTAACATGAACAATTTTTTTTATTTATACGGGACGTTTGGTAATCAATCTTAAAACCGAGTGTGTACATTCGAGCTCAAAGTGGCACATTCCGATCTCGGGAAAATGAAGCGCGCCGCTCCGCGTCGCGCTTGATTTGTTTCCCTTCCTCGAAAATGTGCCACCTTTCGCTCGAATGCGCACATCCTCGTGGTTATTATATTAGTATAATTTATTGTGCGCTCCTTTATTACAAAAATTTAATTTAATTTATTAAATATCGATTTTATATTCGAAAAACGTATTTACCATAGCAATGAGTGGAAGGGAGCGAGAAGATACGATAGTCTTGTCAATACGAGTGAAAGGGAACGATTAAAATTATTCAATTAATTTTTCGTGTAATTTATTGGTCTAAATTATTTCAAATCGTTAAGAAATTGCCGTGAAATTAATTTGTATTTCAATAAGGCGGCAATAATTAAATTCTTGTTAGGTTTTCTTATTTTGAATCGCAGGTTACTATTGATGAATGGTTTATTTTGGCAAAATTAAAAAAAAAATCGTAGCATAAGTATTCAAATTATTTGGAAAAAACTGATATTTTCAAATGTAGTCACAAAACGGCAAGTTCAAAATTAGTCAAATTTGGACAGCTTGTTGATATTGTAATAAAACGCAAAATTTGAAGATTTAAAAAATCGTAGCTGTGGCTTAAGAAATATTTAAAGATATAATTTTTGAACGTTTCTCCTAGTTTAAAAAATAATTCACATAATATCTATAGCCGAATAATTTGGGTAGTTTTGTGAATTGTTTGAGTAAATTACAATTAAATATAAACTATTGAAAACTTAGAAATGCATGTATAAAGTAAGGTAACTGATCCAAATAGGGCCCGGTGCCCAATAAGGCCCAGTTTTTAAATTTCCCGCTTCTTGATTTTGAATCATTGTCAAAGCTCGTATATGTTACAAGAGAAAGACTATTACTTTTATTTTGAAGTTTAATATAAATAAACATTTTGATTACGAAGTATTAATGCATTTTTTTCAAAAACTTATTAATTATGTTTTTATAAACTTAAGGTGGGTTTTATTTGGGTCCGTTATCTTACTTAAAATGCGTTAATAATATTTATATCAAATATGCAGCTTCTGGTGAGGATAAACAGCATTAAATTCTTTGTTGCAAACCCTTCTAATGTTTATTTACATGTTGCTAACGTATAGGTACATCACGTTACCAATACTTGCACGTGTAATATCTATAAATATGTTCATCAAACATTGTTTACAAAAAATTGAAATTAGAAATGTAATAGAAATTAGAAATAGGAACTATTGCTTTCAATCTGTAATTTGAAAATAAGTAGCACCAGCTACCGTCCGCCAAATGTAATAACTAAAAGTACACTTCTATAGATGTTTGAAAGACTCATGAACATTGCGCGAAGAACCAAAACACGCAAGGTTACCCTTTCTACACAAGAAACTACCTACTCTTCAACCTAGAAATATTGGCTTTAATATGGGTTTATTTTTATACTTGTTCTCATGGCGTGAAGATCTTGCATAGTGGTTTATTTACATATCTTCTTTCGATTTTTTTCTTGGCTTACGTTTATTTAAAAGCAATCTGTCTTTTTCAAGACAATTCCATTTTAACTTCAATATAACTTTTTGCTTTGGGTAGTATATTTTCACCACTCGTCCTCTTTCTTGATTTATAACTTCTCCTTCGCGCATTAGCGTAGTCATGAGTCTTTCAAACATCTATACGGTAATATGAATATGGAGTCACTAAAATAGACAGAAACATGCATCTTAATTGTTATAAATTTTAGGCAAAAAAATATTATTTTTTTTAGTTACTAACAAGGCAAACATTTTTTATGGTTCATATGAAAAGCATACTCCTGCTTTATTGCTTCAATTTTGACACGTTTGCTTTAGTATTTGTTAAATGCGACCCGTTAATAATATTTCATAAAAACGATAAGCAATTGAGCTTCGAGTAATCGGAAAGTTGGACAACCCTGTTCTAAATAGTTTATTTGTAAATGTGATAATCTGAAATTTTCAACTTTCTCGCACGTTTCAGATTTTGTGTAACATAATACAAGTTTATGTATTAGCAAATGCTTTTATGTGTTGTGTGCAAACATGAAAAGCTCCGCTTTTGTTGTAACGCTTTCGCTAATCAACTTTTCTCTTTCTAGCGATAATGTTTTCCTCGTCAGTTTTAATACGATACATTTCGCTATCTCTTTTATTTTTCTCTAAGTAAATTAAAGGAGAACGAAAGCGAATAAGTATATTTCCCGGATAGTTTCTTTTAAAAAACGAAAATGAGCTTTCTTATTTGTTATTTCTTGGATTTCGAGACATAATGGAGAGTTGTAATTTTTAGAGTTGTTCTTTATCCAAAACCCTAACTTTCCGAGCTTAGAAAATGCTTTTAAAACATTTGTTTCAGCGTGGAATAATAAATAATTTTTTTCTTCGTTCGCTACGAAAGCGAATTACTTCCAGTAATAAAAATTACTGTTAGGTTTTACATTCGGATGTCTTATAAAAGTGAATAACTAAACAAGTAAGTTTTACGAGCGTTTCGTATTAAAAAAACGCGACTTTATTTTGTACTAAAATATCGCTTTATGTTTTTTCTTCGCGTAAAGATAGATAGTTAATATTTTCTTTTAAAGGACGATAATAAAACGGCTTTAGATATCGAAAAAAAATTAAATCTATACGCTAAAAGATGAAAAGCATTGTCTCTTTTGTTGGGGATTGGAGCATCGTTTATCAAAGTAAAACCTATGAAAAAATGTCGCTTAAAAATCAATCACAGCCTTCCCTAATTTTACCAAAACTAACACGGGACTTCTAACAATAAAAACCAGTGCAGGATTAAACATAAAAGGGAACTTGGGTTAATACAAGATTAGTGGTTTTTCAAAATTAAAAAAAAATATATTAACTTATATACGTTTTGGGTATAACATTATTATTTTATTTTTAGTGTATTGTTTAAGGCAACCCAATTCGGTAGTTAACTAGGATAAATCAGAGATCAACAAATTGTATATATATTTTTAAATTAAACGTCTAATGCCTTTAGTTAACTAAATTTAATTTAAATGAATTTACGTTTTCTTAGTCCAGTTAGTTTACACAAAAAATAAGTTAAGGAAAACTTATAGAATTTAATTTATTTTTTAACAACTTGATTTAATCAGCGTCCCCCATCCCGTACAAACCCCAATTTAAATAATTGCAAATCAACTAATTTAAAAAATTAGGTAAAACATATTGGAAAATTATTAAAAATATAAAAAACAAGCTCTCCATGTAAAAGTTCTAAGTTCTCCATTACATTTTTATAATTTTTAGTTAAAAAAATTTAGAATTTAAATTAATTATTGCAAGTTGTGTTTAAAGTCGAGTTCGGGACAGACAGACAGACTTACTTTCGCATTCATATAATTAGTTTGGATTGTATCATGCTTTGTATTTGTCAGAAACCGTTAAAAAAACACACACATTTGACTACGTTATATTATCATACTACTTTAATATATATTTAATTAATATATTTGATATTTAATAGATATTATATAAATAACAAAATTTGACAGTAATGTTTAATATAAAAATCTCATTGGAATACAAAATTTGCTTTACATTACCATATGTGTCTTTCGTAAAACTATGTAATGAAGAAATGTTAAAAACTAAGTTTGAAGTAAAAAAATAAAATGTCAGAAAATCAACAGTATTAAAATTTTTTTGTTATTCTTGTTTATTGTTATTTTTAATCTCTACCAACAGTTATTGAAATTAACACTTATTTATGAATTACAGTAAAACTTTAATTATCCGAACTTCAGTTATACGGATTTGCGATTATCCGGATTGTCAACCGCGTTCGGCCTCGTTGCGAAAATTAAACCTCGGTATTTCTTACTAAATATTTTATTATTTAATTTTGTATTTTGCACTAAACTGTTTTTTTTGCTTTGTTTATTTAAAGATAATGTGCGACTGTTTTATTTAATGATGAATATTTTTTTGTGTTTTTTTGTAAACATATACCTAACAATTTGATCAAGTTTTTTCCTGTTAAAACGAGATGCTTTGTAATTGTGCTTAAAGCCGAGTGTGCACATTCGAGCTCAAAGTGGCACATTCCGATCTCGGGAAAATAAAGTGCGCCGCTCCGCGTCGCGCTTCATTTGCCTCCCTCGCTCGGAAATGTGCCACTTTTCGCTCGAATGCGCACATCTTCGTATTAATTGGATTTGCCTATATTATTATTTTATTCTTCAGTTCAAAAAATTAAAAGTCAAATAAATTAAATCTATTTTTTGTTTGAAAAAGGCCAGATATAAAAGAAACGAAACGTTGCAAATTTAACAATTGTTGTTTTATTGAGTTGTTTTATTAAGTGTCCAATTCCAGTGAACATTAAACATTATTAAAAGATATTGGACTTGTATTTCTACCATCAAAACTGCACTCCTTTATAATTACAGTAAAATTTCGATTATCCGGACCTCAGTTATACGGATTTGTGATTATACGGATTGTCGTTGCGAAAATTAAACCTCGGTATTTCCTACTAAATATTTTATTATTTTATTATGTATTTCGCACTAAACAGTGTTTTTTTGCTTTGTTGATTTTAAGATAATGTGCAACTGTTTTATTTAGTGATTAATATTTGTTGCGTTTTTTCTAAACATACCTAACAATTTGGCCAATTTTTTTTCTGTTAAAACGGGACGCTTTGTTACCGTGCTTAAAACCGAGTGTGCACATTCGAGCTCAAAATGGCACATTCCGATCTCGAGAAAATGAAGCGCGCCGCTCCGCGACGCGCTTTATTTGCTTCCCTCGCTTGGAAATGTGCCACTTTTCGCTCGAATGCGCACATCCTCGTATTTATTGTATTTGCCTATATTATTATTTTATTCTTCAATTCAAAAAATTAAAAGTCCAATAAATTAGATCTATTTGTTATTTGAAAAAGGTTAGATATTTTTTCGTTTCGATAAGTTATCATGTTGCTCTTCTGCACGCCTAATTGTGCCAAGCTTGAAAAAAATATTTTCAGGTGTACTTTCGAATGTTTAGTAATTCGAATTTTTGATTAATTAATATTGTATATGATTCAAATTTTTGGAAGTGGGCCTTTAAAAAATCAACTAGTTGTGTTTTATATCATGTTTTGCAGATTGTTGAAAGTTTATATGTCAAAATTAATGTCTCCCGATATTTTTGGATAATTTTCATTTTTGTAAAAATTATAAACCAATTAGTTTTAGGGCACATTTTGTATACACTGTTGTAATTAGACTTCATTTATGGATTAATTCAATTTTTAAATATAAAAAAATATTTATATGTAAGGTGGAGTATATTAAAAAAGAAGTTGGGAAATAAGGCGCAAAATTCGGAAAAAGTTAAAATATTTTTTTTCATGTACGATGAAGTCTCCCATCTAGTCTACTTTAAAAGTACTAAATTATAAATGGGTTTTTTGGTAAAAATACCCTACTGTAATTCTAATTAAAAGAAAAGCGAGAAGTGGTACATTTAGTTCAGTTTGATTTAATTAATATTATTTGTAAGAGAGAAGAATAAGATAGGCAAATTAAATTATTATGGACTATGTGCACTTTCAAGCGAAAACTTTTTCCGAATAGAAAATCTGAATTTGATGGATTTGTTATTAATATAGTCTAATGCAATTAATCCAAACATGTGCACATTCGAGCGAAAAGTGGCACATTTCCGAGCGAGGGAAGCAAATGAAGCGCGACGCGGAGCGGCGCGCTTCATTTTCCCGAAATTGGAATGTGCCACTTTGAGCTCAAATGTGCACACTGCGCTTTTCGCCACCATTAACATTGATCAATGTACTTTAAAAAAATTCAAGTAATTATAAAACCGTAGTTGTGCTCTCAAAATGTTTCCTTTGGGCTTCGCTTATTTTTCATAATTTTTACTTTTTTCATTAAGAAATTGCCGTGAAATTAATTTGTATTTAAATAAGGAGGCAAGAATGAAATTGTTAAGATTTCTTAATATTCGGTATCGTAATTGACAATTTTTTGATAACGGAACAAATGAACAAACGGACAAATGATCTGAAAACGGAACAGTCTCATTCAAAACAGGAAGTATGGTCACATTATATGGTATATAGCTAAAATTCGTTTTTTTTTCTATACATTCAATTAACCGAATTTTCGATGATCCGAATGAGCTGCAACAATAATTAGTCTGGATAACCGAGTTTCCACTGTAGTCCGAAGTTCAAGAACCTTATTGAAACGTGTGAAGCATAATACAACATTTTAATTTATTTCCTTTGTTAACTGCGCTTTTGCGACAATGCCTCGTGAAAAGTCTTCTGTGTACTGCGGATGTGTTGTCAACAAATTTGTGATTTGTCGATGGCTGAGACGGCTGGCACAGCCTGTAAACATAAATTTCACACAATGTGTATTATGGTTCGTTGTTGTTTACAAGCGAAATCAGATGTCAAAGGCTTCATTGCCGATAAATGTCCGGTATGTCCGGTACCTCTGGATTCTTATGCGGTGTTAGTACAAATAAATAAGAAGTTAGATTTGTTGACAGTTTTAGACTCTAAGCTCACTGCTTTGACAGAGCGTGTAGATAAAATTCAGGATAGTTACATTTCGCTAGAGAATCGTGTTTCGAAACTGGAGTCAAGGCGTTTGCCAAATATCGAGTCATCAACTGGCGCTGCGTTTGTTAAGCAAGTTGCAAATTGTATAAAAGCAACTACTGACATAAATATAGAAAAACGTCAGCTAGAATTGGAGACAAGGATGCTCAGTGATCAATTTGTTATTTCAGGAGTCTCTGAGACGATTTCTGAGACGACTTCTAGTAATTTGGTGCATACTGTGGTCAGGTTAGGTTCGCTATTGGGTGTTCCGGATCTAGCAGTGGATTGTTTTCATTATGTAGACAGGATTGGAAAGAAAGGTGGTCCTGGTGGAAGCCGAGACATTATAGTTAAGTGTAAGTCGCCGCAGCTTGTTGGCGCCTTTGTCTCAGCTAAGAAGAAACATCGGGACTTTACAGCAAATATTTTGTACCCGCAGCTAGATAAGATACCAATTTATGTCAGCAAGAGATACCCTTCAACGTTATATAAGCTAAGACAATCTGTAATAAAGAAGTATCCGGCGATTAATAGAAGAAATGTCTGGATTGCTGGTTCCAGTGTTTGTATAAAATTGAAAGAGGATCTGAACCAATTAAGGTTTATCCGTCTACAGATCTGGGCAATGTCCCGGGTCTATCAGCATAATATTTGAATATTGACTCTGTACAACTCCCTTCGGCTGCTGTTCTTGTGCATATTAATCAACTAAAAATTTGTCACCTTAATGCTCAGTCTCTTGTGCCCCATATTGACGAATTTCGAGAATATTTCAGATCTAACTATTACGACGTTATTGCGGTGTCGGAGACTTGGCTCAATTCAAACGTTGTTGATGCTCAAATCAGTTTGCCCATGTTCCATCTACATAGAAACGATCGGAAACGTCGGCATGGCGGTGGGGTTGCTATATTTGTGCGAAATATATTCTCGTCGCGGATTGTTGCGTGGTCACACAATAACTGGGATGGTCGTCCTGAATATTTATTAATTGAACTGTGGTCTGTTGACAAGAAAAAATTTTAATTAGTGTTATTTATAGACCACCACATACTGCTCTGCTGAAAGACTTTGAAGAAGACTTTGACGTACTTCTGCCGGTATATAATAACATTGTAATTATTGGAGACTTGAATATTAATATGCTACATGATACCTATGAAACCAAATGCCTTAAAGACTTTTGCAATGTTCACAGCTTGTATTTAGTTCCGTTCAGTAGTACTCATCATACTTCTACGTCTGATACGTGGATTGATCATTGTATGGTAAATGATCAGTCAACTGTGATTTCTTCTGCTCAGACATTAGAGCCTTTTCTATCGGGACATGATGCTATATCTGTCTGTGTGGATTTTACAGTACCCAGACAGCAGTTTAAGCAATTAAGATGTCGCAATTGGAAACTGGTAAATCGGGAGTCTATAGAGAGGCAACTGTTGAGCTGTAGTTTGCCTGTTGTGGATTACAGTATCTCCATAAATGATTTAATCTCTGATTTAAATCAAGGTATCCTTCGAATTCTAGATGGAATTGCCCTGAACACGTGATTAAAACTTCTCGTCCGCCTGCTCCATGGTTCACTAATGATATTCGTGGGCTTCAGCGTAGAAGAAATAAGTTATATAGGATTTTTAGAAGAACTGGGTATGCCTATGCTGAGTACTGCAATATTCGTCGTTTAGTTAAACAAAGGATTACCAAAGCTAAAAGGAGTTTTTGCAAACAAGGATTGGAATTACTCGAGCCCCAAAAGTCATCTGGGATGATTTCCGAAGGCTTGGGCTTCTTAAAACTAAGTCTTCAATATGTCCGCCAGATCTAGATGGTGACAAGTTAAATGACTACTTCGTGTTAGCAGGTGGTGGTAGTAGTGTTAGTCAGCAGTTTCAGACTGTTTGTTCGTGTGTTGAGAATGAGAAACAGTTTAAATTTGTGGCAATTACGCCAGAAGATGTTCAACGAAATTTGAGTCGTGTAACAACTAATGCTGTAGGCCCGGATGGCTTCTCGATAAGATATTATAAGCAGTTACTGCCTTACTGCTTGCAGTCAATTGTTGACTTCTTCAATGTGTCGTTATCTACTTCAGTGTTTCCTCAGCAGTGGAAAGATTCATTTGTGCTACCGATTCCAAAGGTTAGGTCTCCTCTGCAGTACAGTGATTACAGGCCCATTTCTATTCTATGCCCGCTGTCCAAAGTGCTTGAGCGCTGTGTTTATGATCAGATAATTAGCTACATTACAGTGAATAACTTATTGGATCCGTTTCAGACTGGTTTTCGAAAGGGAGCAAATACTCAGACTGCCGTAATTCGGTTTTGTGATGATATACGTGTAGGGATTGATAAACACTTGGTTACCATTGCTTTGTTTTTTTGACTTTTCCAAAGCATTCGACAGTGTCGATCATCTACTGGTTTTGTTAAAGCTTAAGGATCTAAATTTATCGGAGAATGTCCTGAAGTGGTTTAGCTCGTACTTGAGTGATAGGCGACAAGCAGTGAAGATTGAAGAGGTGCTATCTTCGTGGAAATCGGTGCGTAGTGGTGTTCCGCAGGGTAGCGTCCTTGGCCCGCTGTTATATACCTTGTTTGTGACTGACCTTGGTAAACTTATTGACTGCAATCATATTTTTTTATGCTGATGATTTAGTGATTTATAATACCTGTAAAATATCTGAAATTAGGCAGTCTGTTGAGTGCATTAACGATACTATTTTGAAGATAGAGGCTTGGTGTTGTAACAACTTACTTAGGCTTAATGCAAGTAAAACAAAGGCTTGCATTTTGGAAGTCCGCAACATGTGAAAGATTCAGCGTGTTTAAATGCACTAAAAGTTGTAGTAAATGGGGTACCAATTGATTATGTTACTTCTATAAAGTACCTTGGTATTATAATAAACAGTACTCTGTCATGGCATGAGCAGATAGTGTCAGTCAGTAACCAGGCTATGGGATGCTTAGCGCGTCTAAAGATGAATAGTGGTGTATTAAATACTGAGATGCGAAGAAGACTGGTTACTGCGCTGATACTGCCAATATTTGACTACTGTAGTGCTGTTTATACTAACATCTCTGGTAGACTTCAACAAAGATTGCAACGCAAGTTTAATTCGTGCATTAGATTCATTTACGGTGTGCCGAGGTCGAATCATATCACTCCCTACAGGCGTAGGCTTGGCTGGTTGACTTTGCAGAGCAGGCGAGAATTCTTGATTATGTGCCAGGTGTATAAGATGTTGCATTTACATCATGATAAGCTGCTCCATGATAACTTTCAAATTATGTTATCCATTAGAGATCGCGCTGAGCGTAAGAATGATGTGTTTTACCAACCAAGATTCAGAACAGTTAGTTATGAACGTTCGTTTTGTTAACAGCTATAAAGACATGGAATAAGCTACCATCAGAACTTGTTGCCTTAGTTATTTTAACAGAATTTAAATCTGCATGTTACCGTTGGTTTTTTGATAGAGACGTTTAAGTTGTTCAGATTCAATATTAATAGTATAGTCAAAATTAACATTTTTATTTTCCTTATTGTCTTATTGTGTTTAATGTTATTCTGATTTTGTTATTATTATATTAATTTTAATACTCGCTATGTATATATTGATATTTTACGGCCCTTAAGGAACACTTGTTCTAGGGTCGCTTTCCTTTTAAATAAATAAAATAAATTGGAATACAAAATTTGCTTTACATTACCATATGTGTCTTTCGTAAAACTATGTAATGAAGAAATGTTAAAAACTAAGTTTGAAGTAAAAAAATAAAATGTCAGAAAATCAACAGTATTAAAATTTTTTTGTTATTCTTAATTATTGTTATTTTTAATCTCTACCAACAGTTATTGAAATTAACACTTATTTATGAATTACAGTAAAACTTTAATTATCCGAACTTCAGTTATACGGATTTGCGATTATCCGGATTGTAAACCGCGTTCGGCCTCGTTGCGAAAATTAAACCTCGGTATTTCTTACTAAATATTTTATTATTTAATTTTGTATTTTGCACTAAACTGTTTTTTTTTTGCTTTGTTCATTTAAAGATAATGTGCGACTGTTTTATTTAATGATGAATTTTTTTTGTGTTTTTTTGTAAACATATACCTAACAATTTGATCAAGTTTTTTCCTGTTAAAACGAGATGCTTTGTAATTGTGCTTAAAGCCGAGTGTGCACATTCGAGCTCAAAGTGGCACATTCCGATCTCGGAAAAATAAAGCGCGCCGCTCCGCGTCGCGCTTCATTTGCCTCCCTCGCTCGGAAATGTGCCACTTTTCGCTCGAATGCGCACATCTTCGTATTAATTGGATTTGCCTATATTATTATTTTATTCTTCAGTTCAAAAAATTAAAAGTCAAATGAATTAAATCTATTTTTTGTTTGAAAAAGGCCAGATATAAAAGAAACGAAACGTTGCAAATTTAACAATTGTTGTTTTATTGAGTTGTTTTATTGAGTGTCCAATTCCAGTGAACATTAAACATTATTAAAAGATATTGGACTTGTATTTCTACCATCAAAGCTGCATTCCTTTATAATTACAGTAAAACCTCGATTATCCGGACCTCAGTTATACGGATTTGTGATTATACGGATTGTCGTTGCGAAAATTAAACCTCGGTATTTCCTACTAAATATTTTATTATTTTATTATGTATTTCGCACTAAACAGTGTTTTTTTGCTTTGTTGATTTTAAGATAATGTGCAACTGTTTTATTTAGTGATTAATATTTGTTGCGTTTTTTCTAAACATACCTAGCAATTTGGCCAATTTTTTTTTTGTTAAAACGGGACGCTTTGTTACCGTGCTTAAAACCGAGTGTGCACATTCGAGCTCAAAGTGGCACATTTCAATCTCGGGAAAATGAAGCGCGCCGCTCCGCGTCGCGCTTCATTTGCTTCCCTCGCTCGGAAATGTGCCACTTTTCGCTCGAATGCGCACATCCTCGTATTTATTGGATTTGCTTATATTATTATTTTATTCTTCAATTCAAAAAATTAAAAGTCTAATAAATTAGATCTATTTGTTATTTGAAAAAGGTTAGATATTTTTTCCTTTCGATAAGTTATCATGTTGCTCTTCTGCACGCCTAATTGTGCCAAGCTTGAAAAAAATATTTTCAGGTGTACTTTCGAATGTTTAGTAATTCGAATTTTTGATTAATTAGTATTGTATATGATTCAAATTTTTGGAAGTGGGCCTTTAAAAAATCAACTAGTTGTGTTTTATATCATGTTTTGCAGATTGTTGAAAGTTTATACAGTAGCGCCCAAAAGTGAGTGCCTAAATGATTTTTCGAGAAGAACTTTTTAAAATATGGGCCATTTTACTTCATTTTTGAGTATGTTATACAGTTTTGTATGAGAAAAAGAATTATTATGTTTAAAACGTGATAAACAAAAATTTACGGAAGTTAAACGAGCTCAGACTTATTTGTGTAAAAAACGCATTTTTCAGAACAGAACACTAAGAACGATTTAATGAAAAATAACTGTATAACAATACACTAAAACAATTTTATAATCATAAAAATGCCTAATACTTAGTTGGGAAACCACGAGATTTTATAACTGCCTGACAGCGAGATGGCATTGAATCAATAAGATTTTCAAAGACTGAATCAGGCATTGCATTCCATTCCTTGTCCAATTCGGCAAATTTTTCATCTTTATTCTTAATGTTTTTGTTTCGACAACGTCTTGCCAGCTCTTTCCACAAGTGTTCTGTCGGGTTGAGGTCGGGAGATTGACTGGGCCACTGAAGAATCCTGATTTGTTGCTGCTGCAATGAAGTCTTGACAATCGAGGAGGTGTGCTTAGGATCGTTATCCTGTTGTAGAATCCATCTAGGAGGCATATTTGTATGGGCCCATGGTAAGACGACATTAGTCAGCATATCTTTGTAACTTTGTCCAGTCATTATTCCGGTAATTTTAATGATGGGGCCCATGCCATTACGAGAGAAGGCTCCATAAACCATAACTGATCCACCTCCATGTTTTACTGTCGGTTTTATGTATTTTGAATTGTATCTTTCTCCAGCAGGACGTCTTATGTATTGTATTCCGTCGCTTCCAAATAGATTGAACTTAAATTCATCTGTGAAAAGTACTTGACTCCACTCGGCTGCTGTCCAATGCAAGTGCCGCTTTGCAAAATCCACGCGATCCTTTCGATTCTTGAGTTTGATGAAAGGTTTTTTAGCTGGACGTCTGCCATTCAAACCAGCATCACTCAATCTTCGGGAAACTGTCATTCGACTAATATTTAAACCTTCACTTTGATTGAATTCTGCTGCCAGATCCACAGCTGAGAGAGTCGGATCCGCTTTGGAGCGACGAACAATGCGTGTATCAAGCCGGGAAGAAGTAACACGTGGTCTACCAGTTCTTTTATCATTCTCAACAGAATTTCTCTGATCAAACCTTTGAATAATTCTTGAAACAGTACGAGCTGGCATCTTTAGAATCCGTGAAATGGCAGATGCCTTCATGCTAGAGTTTTTCATATCTATAATTGCTTTCCGAATGGCTGGAGAAGTTTCAACCCTTGGCATTGTTAAAACTTGGTCAATTGTTACTGAACACAAAAAAAAACACCCAAATATTCAAGAAAAAACCAATAATGTGACGGCGCGGAATATGTAAAAAATGACTATTGCAGTAGAAATGGAACATAACCTAAAATACCGTATCTGCGCAACAGTTAACTATTAATAATATTTTCCAACATCAAACTGTACAATATACTGAAATTTGAAGTAAATTGGCCGAGATTGCAAAAAGTTATGCGTGAAAAACGGTTTCGGCACTCACTTTTGGGCGCTACTGTATGTCAAAATTAATGTCTCCCGATATTTTTGGAGTATTTTTGGAGAAGTGGTACATTTAGTTCAATTTGATTTAATTAATATTATTTGTAAGAGAGAAGAATAAGATAGGCAAATTTAATTATTAAGGACTATGTGCACTTTCAAGCGAAAACTTTTTCCGAATAGAAAATCTGAATTTGAAGGATTTGTTATTAATATAGTCTAATGCAATTAATCCGAACATGTGCACATTCGAGCAAACAGTTTTAAAAAAATTCAAGTAATTATAAAACCGTAATTGTGCTCTCAAAATGTTTCCTTTGGGCTTCGCTTATTTTTCATAATTTTTACTTTTTTCATTAAGAAATTGCCGTAAAATTAATTTGTTTTTAAATAAGAAGGCAAGAATGAAATTGTTAGGATTTCTTAATGTTCGGTATCGTAATTGACAATTTTTTGATAACGAAACAAATGAACAAACGGACAAATGATCTGAAAACGAAAGAGTCCCATTCAAAACAGGAAGTATGGTCATATTATATATAGCTAAAATTCGTTTTTTTCTATACATTCAATTAACCGAATTTTCGATTATCCGAATGAGCTGCAACAATAATTAGTCCGGATAACCGAGTTTCCACTGTAGTCCGAAGTTCAAGAACCTTATTGAAACGTGTGAAGCATAATACAACATTTTAACATTAAGAGTTTTGATTTTTAACTGAACTATGCATGTCGCTACGTGTATCTTTTGCGTCAACTTATACACAACCTGTATGTTTATCTATTTATTGTTTGTTGGTTTGTAGGAGAGTAATATAGGCTACTTTTTATCCCGGAAAACACATGTTCCTGTGGGATTCAAACTTAGTCCACGTGGGCGAAGCCGCTGGCAACAGCTAGTAGGGGGAAAGTGGCATGAAACAGCCAGTTTTAAAAAAAGGGATAAATAATATAGAAGGACATAAATAAATCAATTTTTTTTTTAAATCTGTAATTGTTCATGCATTTATGTACGTAATGTCATAAAACATTTTTCAAAATTAACGATATTTTTCGACTTCTAATTATTTATAAAAAAAATAAAATTTGGCTTTTTCATAACCTATAGGTATTGAAACAGCCAACCCAAGTTTTGAAAAAGCCATGTTCTTATTACAAGATTAAAACTGCACATTAACGAAGATATTATTTAATAATAATCTTAAGCTATAATTTTAGATCTTATATAATTATAAAACGTTTTAAATAACGCAAACTCTCGATAAAATATTTACTTACATAAATCTAAGAAACTGTCAAAAAATTTGACGTTTGAGATCAATCATTGCAAAAACTTAAAAACGTTTTTAGCAAAAATAATGCAATTTCCTTTTACGCCACAGGATTTATATGCCCAACCATTACAATTTTGCATCGGTACCACTCTTGATTGCTGTTACTACAATTATTATTGCATTTTATGCAATTAAAAGGTGGCTTTTTCATTACACTGCAGTCCGGCTATTTCAAAACATATTCTCTCAAGAAACAAAATCTCGAAAATTACTATGAAATCAAAGATTAGTCTACAAAATATATACGTTATTAGAAGGCCTAATATATCTATAAAATTATAGTGTAATCATATTATTATTAGTTTTGTACGTATAGGCGTTAGAAAACAAATAAACTGAACTCAAAACCTTACTTTTTGACGACAAAATCTTCAATACGTCGTATCGGCGCCGTTTATTGACGGTGAACGGTCAAATTTTTGTGGGGGATATCTGGCTAGTGTTGCTATCTTAAAATAATAATACATAAACGATTCGTATGAAAACTGCCGCGTAATTGATAATGGCTCTTTCAAAACTTGGCTGTTTCATGCCACTTTCCCCCTAATGTATATATTTTCATTATTTAGATAGTTGATCAAAAAATGAAAATATTGAGTTAACCCTAAAAAAATAATTCATAATAAATAAAAGAAATACGTAAAATATTTCAATTTAAAAAAAAATTAACAATTGTATGTTAATAAAATGACAAATCTGTTTCATAAACAAACCAAAGCGAGATTTAGACTCGCAAAAATTACTGATAAATAATTTACAAGGCAAAACTCCTAAACCTACACACATGTAATCGCTTTGGGTCGCTCTTTCTAATTTACCGGATGAAATATAATATTTGTGGAGCTGTACGTAAGTCATTGTTGAAAGTTCCTCGAAGCAATGTTTGTTTAAATTTTCCTATGGCAGCGCGCAAGGAAACCCTTAAACTTACATCTATTAATTTCTCCCGAACTTAATCGCATAATTCCGTGTTCGAAGCTTCTAATAAAAAGCTTCTAGGAAAACAATTCGCGATTTAATGTGAAAAATACATGATTCCTCGGAAAATCTATTAGCAGCAATTTATCAACGAACACCCAAGCGTTTCCCATCGTCGTAACGAAACAATTCGTAGTGAAAATAACTCGTCCTCGAAGGCTTCTCTCTTTCGCCGTTCTCTTCGAGAGAAAGAAGGGTAGCATTGAAGCTTTTTGTGGATTTAGTGGGACGATTACAACGTTCTTACAGCCAAAATAAACAACAGGAAAGCAGAGCGTTGCTCTAATGAAAGGCCATTTGTTCGTTGTCTACTTCGGGAAACACTTCCCTTCATTTTTCCGACCTCCCGGGATGTATTTAGATTGAATTATAGATTTTTCGGGCTTAATATATTTTAAATGCCCCCCGCAAATCTCCATGGACCAGAAAACTTGTTGCTTCTCTTCTTGGCGGTTGCTCGTCGCTTAAGGCGGAGCAGGAGTAAATCTGGCCATGAGAAAAACAATGTTAATTGTGCCCGTATTTCCGGCCAAACTATAAAGTACAGTCGAACTTCCATAAGTCGAACGCCGATAAGACGAATTTTTGATAGCTCGAACTCGAACCTGTTTCTCTAAGATTTGCTTATCTCAACGTTATTTTTTATGTCAATAAAACGAATTTCTATAAATCGAATTATTTAATAAGTCGAAGCGTTTTACAATTCTTTAAATTTGAGTTTCCATTAGTAAATAAGTCGATGACTCGAAGTTAGATTTTACAACTTTTTTAAAAATTACGCTACCTTAGAGAGGATTAAGGACGGGTGGGTTTGGTGTTATTGCTGCTTAAAAGGTCTATTCTATAAAAAGGTTTTACACTATAAGCTGTTTTGACGGCGGCACTTCAGTTGGATTTAAAAACTAATTTATGTTTAGGCGTGAAAAGGTAACAGACAGATAGACAGACAGCCAAAGTTACTTTCGCTTTTATAATATTAGTTAGGATAATTAAATTTTTTTAGAAAATAAGTTAAGTATTGTGAATCGTGCTTAATGTGAACTGTGCACATTCGAGCTCAAAATGGCACAGTCCGATCTCCTTCCTTCTCTCGCTCGGAAATGTGCCACTTTTCGCTCAAACGTGCACATCCTCGTATTTATTGATTTGCCTTAAATAATCTTTTTACTTTCAAATCAAAAAATTAAAAGTAAATATGAATTTTATGTTCAAGAAACGTGTTTGCCATAGTAATGAGTGGAAGTGGGCGAAAAGATGCGAAAATTTAGTAGATGCGAGTGAGAGAAAACGATTAAATTATTTATTTAATTTTTGAATAATTTATTAGCCTAAATTTTGTGAATGGTGCTTAAAATCGAGTGTGCACATTCGAGCTCAAAGTGGCACATTCCGATCTCGGAAAAATGAAGCGCGCCGCTTCGCGTCGCGCTTCATTTGCTTCATTTTCCCGAGATCGGAATGTGCCACTTTGAGCTCGAATGTGCACATCCTCGTATTTATTTACATTTAATTTAGTTATGCCAAGAAGTATAACTTCTCACGGGCGTGCATAAGTACACGCACCTTTCTTTATCATTTAATAATTGTTGTAAATAATATGAAAATTTTCAGCTTAACCACTTTAATAAATTTTATGTACAGTTAACTTTAATAACTCCAGAACTCGAATTCTTTGATAACTCAAGTTGGCAAGTGTTTCTCGACAAAATGCCTATTTCAAAAAGGTAGAATTGAAACTATTCTAATATAACTATGGTTACAAAGTGATTAACCTTTCTGATTGGTCAATTAGCTAACGGCCATAATGGTGTATCAAAAATGAGCCAATCACAGTGACTTATTTAAAGCGGGATTTTTAAAGTATGCTTTAAACCACTTACAGTTCTAATTACGTTATATAAAATACCATTTCACATAAAAGATATATACATACACGTTTTGAATTTAGCTTTTGAAATTAGTTTTTTTTTGATGGTAGAAATGCACTTACTCGAAATAGACCGTTGTAAGAACATCAAACTCTTATAGTATGAAACATTTTTATCCTATTTTACAATATGCATTTTGACTAGCAATAATACCGAAGAAACCCGTTCTTTAATCCTTCCAGGTATTGTACTTTTATTCCGGTTTCGGGAGATCATTAGAAAAATTTGATAGAAACCCAACATTTGGGATCAATCAAGCAAAAGACAATTTTACATTACTTTTAATCTAACAATAAATAAGATGTAATTAACCGTATTATTTAAGTACTTAATAACAATAAATAATGTTAATAATTGTTTATAAATTTTGGTTATTTTGTATAAAAGATGGTAAATAGCTATGATACACACAAAAGTATTTAACTCGACTTTTTTTGATAATTCGAATATTTTTAGTTTTTCTTCAACTTCGACTTATCAAGATACCACTGTATATTGTATTTTTAAAATGTCTATTTAAATCCGTAATGAGAATTATTTTTTCCGAAAAAAAACGTAGTTATAAATAACAAAAATTTTCAAAATTTGTTACGTTTATGTGCGCGACGTTGTAGTTTCAAGTTCTTTATGTTTGTAATTATATATGGGTGATTCTACGATAAACGGTTTTGAAACCATAGAGAATGCACCAAGGAGAAAAATTCGAGTTTTTTGATTTAACACATATATATTACGATTTTTGTCCTTTTTATCTACACATTCATGTAAGGGCAAGTCACTTTATACATACTTAGTTACTTTTTAGAAGGCCAGGGTAAATACATCAGCCAAGGTAGAGACTAGTGCCTTTTAAGTGATATTTAGAATAACTTGTATATTACCTGTATTAATACTAAACCTTTCATTAAATCAACAAGTTTTACTTATGATATAAACTAAAAAAATCAGTAAATTCGGATTATAAGCAAAAAATTATCATTTATTTTTTATCATACTCTTTTCTTTTACCAAAATAATTGAAAACGTTTCTTAAAGAATGTTGATATACATACACATATCTGGATTAGTTTGCACAAACATCTTATGATCCAAATTATCTCCTTTGGTCAGTGAGTATCTCTCCTGGTAGTTATTTTACCAGGGGAAATAAGTTTTTGTGACAAATTTAAAATTTTTAATTGACATAAGTTAATATTGAACTAATAATATATCACACCTTAACTATTACAGTATTGTTGAATTTAGGCAGTAAATTGAAATAAATTAAGTGAATTTTATAAATTTTACGACTCGCCAGGAGAGAGACACAATCACCTTGCGAAACCACTGCACCACGATGTCGCGTCGCGCCAAGGACAAATGTCAGCGATTTAAGTGCTCGTGTGTTTGGTGTTATTAACTTTACGTTGATACGCACCTTTGGTCGCTTTTTTGCATAAAACTGTCTGCTATTTCTGTTTGTATTGACGGATCAAAATTTGCTAGAGTAGATACGCAAAAAACGGAACAAAAATGAAGTACAAAAATTATTGAAAAGAAACAAATATTGTTATATTTTCTCTGTATAATACTTAAGTATACTTGTTTAAATTTGTGCTCAATATACTTTAATGTGGCAACTGCGCCAAAGAAAGTATGTACTGTCTGTATGTTTAACTAAAAACGTCATGGGGACAGGGCAGGGTAGAGACTTTTTCAGACTTAAACATGGAATTTCAGGAAAATGTACTATAATTGGGCATTAAATCATAATGCTAAGTATAAATTACATTAAGATGCTGTGATTTATTGCATAAAGTGACAAAACATAGAATAAAAAAACTGTTTTATAATGATTGCCGTACACATTACCTCTTATCCTAGAATCACCCATATAAATTTTATATAGTTTTTAAACATTATATTATCAATTGTAGATAATGTGTAATTTTCATTTTAATAAATAGTTTAATAATGCGTAAAATAGAGGTTTATTTTTAATATTGTTTTGATTTAGATGAATTTCGTAAATTCAATGACTTGCATATTTATACAAAAATTTAAATATTTAATTTCGCATTATTTATTTTTGTAAAAAAGGTAGACATATTTATCTAAACTGTTTTGGTTTGAACTTATTTTTGTAAAAAAACCGGTGCGTGTAGTTTTATACGTGCGTTAGAAGTTATATTTCTTTGGCGTGACAAAATTAAATATAACCACGTGTAAAAATTAATATTAATAAATTCGATAAATACGACGATGTGCGCATTCGAGCGAAAAGTGGCACATTTTCGAGTAAGGGAAGCAAATGAAGCGCGACGCGAAGCGGCGCGCTTCATTTTCCCGAGATCGAAATGTGCCACTTTGAGCTCAAATGTGCACACTGGGTTTTAAGCATAATTCACAATAATTCAAGCCAATAAATTAAACGAAAAATTAGTTCAATAATCTTAATTGTTCCCTCTCACTCCCATTGACATGATTGTCGTATCTTTTTGCTCCCTTGCACTCATTGGTATAATAAATACGTTTTTCGAACATAATATCTATACTTACTAAACTTTTAAATTTACGATTTGAAAGAGCGCAGGATAAAGGGTACAAATTCTGTGAATGCGGGGTATGTGCACATTCGAGCGACGCGGAGCGGCACGCTTCATTTTCCCGAGATCGGAGTGTGCACACTCGGTTTTAACCATGATTCACAATAATGAATTTACTGTCCTAGACGGCTAACTTCACACTGTCGAATTTTCGTTAGCTGTGCGCACGCAACTGCCGTTGCCTGCTAAAATATTACCCTCAAAGCGCCAAGAGAGGTATAACTTCAAAAAGTGTTGGTTTAATCCTCTCGGCTAAAAAATTTTACTCCTGCTCTGCCTTAAAAAAAATCACTTCGAATACTCGGTTTTATTTAAGAAACCTTTTTTAAATCGAATAAAAAATATTCCAGATCGCAGAAAATCAGATTTCAAAAACATACATTTATCAAATTTACGAACGCAAATTATTTCGGTGGATATGTAAAATTCGAGTATAATTTTTTTTAAAGAGGAGCGTCAATTTCAAAAGTCACCTTTCGTAAATATAAAATTTTCCGACGCAAATTATATTTCCATATATAAAAATATTTGCGAGGATAAAGTCCCCGGAGTATTTTAATGCAAACAAACTTTAATGAAGAGAAGACGACCACAAAGCTAAAGTTTGAAAATTGTTACATAAATTATAGAACTAAAACTACGAACCCCTAAATTAAACTAAAATTTGTTTAATATTTTACGGCGCGGAGATAAAGAGTTTTTCGGTTCGAGTAATGAAATTGGAAAAGCGATAAGGGAAAACAGTTGTTTTTCTTGTTGTTTCTGTTATGTGTTCGGTTTTTTTTATTACACTTTTTTCTAATTGGCACATTCTCGCATTCCATTCTGTTGTAAGCGAGAAACACAATTAGATTAAGTAAAAGTTAGAATGTGTGTTTAATAAAATTTTATTATCGCTAAAACAATGTCGGACAGGATTCTACAAATTATTTTAGAAGTAATAAACCCGCTGAAGTTATTTCTCTATTTTGCACCAATAAAATTAATAAAGTGTCATGCAATTTTAAAGAAAAAAATTTAGCTCTGGAAAAAGGGATTCTATTTTTGAATTGTCCCAATATCAAAATGAATCAAACACCCACAAAATGTATAATTTATGATTTATTTCTAATATAAAATGCTTAATAATTTAAAAAAATCTACAATTAAGAAGAAAAGTAAAAATTATTAAACAAATAATGGTTTTACTAAAAAGTAAGATCTTATAAATTTACAAACCTAAACAATAAAGAAAACAAAAAATTCAAAAATATTCGATACCAAAGTAAACAAAAAAAAATTATAAAATTAATATGTTGTTGCAAATCTTTTATTTTTTAAAAGTTTTGTGATATGCGAGCATAAAAGCTATCAAATTTTTTAATATTTTATTGTCTATTTTTAACTAGTCTTCTTTTAATATGCGCTTTGAATCTTGTTGATTTGAAATGACGTGTTTTTGTACTTTTTTCTTTAAATGTGCCAATAAATGTATAATAAGGTTAAGGTGGAAAGATTTGCAGAGTGTTTGAAACACTTTTGTTCAATTATACAAAAGCTATAAGCACTTGATGTAACTTAAATGTTGATTTATGGCAATTCTTTTTATATTTTTAACTAAAATATTTTTTAGTATATTTATATACCGAGCAGGGAATTTACGGCAAAATTTCCCAGATATTTTGGTACAGTATTTAGTCTTGGTACCCGAGAATTATTGTTAGAGAATCGAGAAATTCTTAATTGTAAATGGAAATACACAATATTCATTCTCTTACAAAACGTGTTTAATGTTTAAAGGGACAGGAAGAAGAGCCAAATATTCAGATCTTGTGTACAAAGCTTGTACAGAAAGTAACCGAACTTTATTTTTTACAATTTATTATTTATTTTACAAATTGGCCTTTGTTCTCTTCAAAGTGATTCGCTCCCCTATTAATACACTTTTCCCAGCAGTGTTTCTATTTTGCGAAGCAGTCTTGGATATCTTCATGTATCATCGTTGTACCCAATGCAAAAAATGTAGTTACATAGTTTACTATTTGTAATATTGCTATTCTCTATAATTATTTTTATTTCTTTTAAGGCTATACCAGTTTTATTTATGCATTTTTTATATTAATCTTTTAAATTGCTTGAATCCCGAGCATTTCCAGGAATACCTTAAACAGTCTAGTATCCCGGAAATCAAAAAAATGTCGAAACTGAGGAACCCTAATTTGTATACATTCCAGTATGCATATTTCTATGAATAAACCTTAGTTTAATTAACACTATTTGACGATAAACATCTTCAAACTTTTAACAGAGGCTTTTAATTTTGTTTCTCTAATTTCGTGTTTTGTTGCCTTCAAATTATTGCTTTACCAATCACTTTTACTTCTATCAATTTGAAAATTGTGATAATTTTTAATAAATACTTTTTTTTTCTAATTTGACATTATTTTGTGTACTAATTTTTTGCTATAATTAACTTTTTATTCTGGTAGCATAAAATTTTGAATTTCTTAAATTGTATGTATTTATGTGTTGGTTTAAATATAAAAAAGCTTATCATATTAAAATATCATAAATTTTACAGCAATTATTTTTTTAAGTGTTAGCACAGTCAACTCATAACGTGATATCATTAATAGTGTCCGATTCTTTTTCTTACAGGCGTTTTGAATTTTTCATTTATTTTATTTAATTAATAATTTTATTCATAAATTATTGTTCTAGCAACTTTATCCTATGCTGATAATTATATTTTTTAATTTGTAAGAATATTTTAAGTAGTAAATCATAAAATTACATTAAAACTTAGAAGTGTCCGATTCATTTTGAAATTTTAGTGTATTTTTTTTAAATATGCAGTAGAAAATAAACAAAATTATATGAAAAAATGTCTAGTTATGATTTTTATAAATAGTGTAAACTTGGTTTATTTATTGCTCGCCAGTTAGAATGACGTTTACAAATTAATTAATTCTTTCTGATTAAAATAATGATTTTAGTGTTTTTCTTCATAAAAAGGTTCAGAGATTTCGAAATGGAGTTTTAATAGCGCCATAAAACAAAGCTAATTTATTGTTAATTTCCTGAAAATAATTGGAAATACAATAAATCTTTACTTAAGATATGCTTAGAAGCCTTTTAAGGGTTTTCCTGCGTTTAAACGGCCACGAAAATTGATGAAAATGTAAAACGCAAACCTACACTTTAAAGCGAGCTTTTCCAATGTAATCCCTTTAGAATACGATCAGCCAAAAAATATTTTTGTATAAACATTGATAAGGAATTTCGCCAAAAAGAAAGAAAATTGAAGAAAACTCAGAAAAAGTAAAACCGGTTAAATTTCGTAAATATTACAATGCTTCGAATTACATTTCTCTATTTTTCACTGTTTATTTTTTAAAGCCTTAATTTAATAAGAACGAATAAGAAATTTTGCTATAAATTCGCAAGAATTTTCTTTTTTTAGTTTTTGTTTGAAGTACTGGCATTTGAAATAATAAAATTACAAATTTAAAAATTGAAAATTGAAAATCGGTCATTAGTAATGTAAACTCACAAATCAGTCATCCATTAATTGCATACAAAACCAACAGAGGTCGTTAGAGAAATAAGACACAAATAAAGTGGGTGGACCATGGAAAGTCACTATAACAAATAAACAGTTATTATTCGTTTATTTACTAGATAAATGAAACAAACAAATTATTAAGTAACACTTTATTTTATTATGTAACATATATGTAGAACATTTTTTTTTATTGCAGACTTAATTACTATTTATTAAACTTAAGTTTTATTAACTCTTCCAAAAGGCCTTACTAGGAACAAGGCTTCATACAAGTCCGATATAATATAAATCAGTCGTTTAACTTAAAATTAACGTTATGGCAATCAAAATATCTGCTTATACTTAAACTACATAAAAAGGTGTTTCATTAAAACAAAACATTTAATGCTTACCATAATATATTCACTTATAAAACACTCAACGAACATTACTTGGACACAATCATATAACTCAGAATGTATTCGTGGAAATGTTTTAAAATACTACTAATGAGTATTATATCGATATCAAATAAGTTGCCAATAACATTTATAATAAAATTATAAAAAATTAGTAAGGCCAGCCGTCAAATTTTAGATAGGCCTTATAAGGAACACAATCGATATTTTAACTGAAATTGAAATAAAGTAATATTTTTTTCTTTAGTAGGTACTATAGCAAGTCCTTTATATATTAATTTAGAATAAAAAAACAAAGAAAATAATAGATTATTTACTTAAAAACTTACATTTTGCTTCGAAGGACCATGGCCTTCTATGGTCCACCCACCTTAAGTATTTGACCCCCATTTTATCAAAGTATCCATGTTTGTAAAATTAAAATAGGATAAGTTTGTTCTGGAATACTTGTTTTATGCACTTTTTCGTATGAACATAATATTTTCATTTTAAACTTACTGCGGTACTTGTGCAATCTATCAGTTATTACCTCTCTTTATTGTTATCAATCCATTCTTATCTAGATTAATTATCAATTTAATATAATTTTGGATTACCAGGTGAAGGCCCAAGTATGTTTTAAGGTACATGCCATTGTGCGGTCCTAATAACGCAGCCCAGTTAGTAACCAATAAGGCTTACTGATAAATTTTTAGTCGAGATTTAGTATTCATTTTGAATCGTGGTTAACGTCGAGTGCGCACATTCGAGCTCAAAGTGGCACATTTCGATCTCGGGAAAATGAAGCGCGCCGCTCCGCGTCGCGCTTCATTTGCTTCCCTCGCTCGGAAATGTGCCACTTTTCGCTCGAATGCGCACATCTTCGTATTTATTACATTTATCTAATTTATTCTACGCATCTTCAAGTAAAAAAATTGAATTCAATTTAGTAAATATAAATTGTATATTCGAAAAACGGTTTTACCATAGCAATGAGTGGAAGAGAGCGAAAAGATAAGACAATCTTGTCAGTGCAAGTGAGTAGTAACGATTAAAATTATTGAAGTAATTTTTTGTCTAATTTTTTGGCCTAAATTATTGTGAATCACGCTTACAACCGAGTGCGCACATTCGAGCTCTAAGTGGCACATTCCGACCTCGGAAAAATGAGCGCGCCGCCCGCGTCGCGCTTCATTTGCTTCCCTCACTCGGAAATGTGCCACTTTTTGCTCAAATGTGCACATCTTCGTATTAATTGGATTTGTTTATATCAATTTTCATTTCTGCAAAAGAAATATCCAATAAATCTGATATAAGTTTAATTTTTTGATTTACATTTACATAATTTATTAGATCGGCCTATTTGACCATCGCCGCGAATCACATCAATATTCCACCGTATTAAGGTCATGTTAATCCGACTGCAATCAAATAAATTTGAATTAAAGGTTTTACTACAATTAAATCGCAACAAAAGTTCCATTAGATGCGAAAGGAAGGAAGCTCGTGTTCTTTCTAAATATTTCCAGAGCTACGCCAATAAATAATTTTTTGCAATTTCGAATTTAAAATAAAGACCTCGGCTCGAAAAGCAGCTTTCTATTTAACGCCATGATAACTCTCTCCTCTAAAACATGTAATTCATCATTTGTGATTTATGGAGGAGAAAAAATGGAAGTCAATTTCCGGTATAACTTTAGCAACACATTCTTTTTACATATGTCTGAATTATTTTTGAAAAGGCAGACACAAAAATAAATACCGAAGCTCCCCCATTATGGATATCTCTTTGATTAACCGAAGAGAGTAAACTAACTGTAGGTAGTTTACTTTAACATCCGCATGTATGTATATCGGTTTTCCGAATAGATTATAAAAGGTTTCCTTTGAGAATTTTAAAAGCTCATGCAATATTAAAAGAGTGGAACTCTTACAAAGAAATCCCCAGCGTTGTTAAGAGTTTGCCATCAGGTATTTGGAAGAAACCCCATGTTTTTCTTCTCCTTCTGATATAGAATTTTTATCAATCGGTTTTAGGTTGGGCGATAGCATCCGAAGAGCGAGACTGGAAGTACAGATTATCAATTTACTACGCTAAACCTCAAGATTCCGGAACATTCACATGCGCTACGCCCCGGGGGATTACAAACAGCATATCGCTACACGTTGCCGGTATGGATTTATAAGAGGGTTGAATGTAAAATCGCATTACATCTAATTCAATTTTTTCCAGCCATACATTGCGGTCCCATCTCCGTATCCAGCATGCATCTCACTGTAAGGGTCGAAGGCACCAGATTAGGGCATACTGCAATCTTTCAGTGCCCCGTGGGCTTTAGAATCAACGGCAGCGCTAATCTCACTTGTCAGGCTTCAGGTAAATCGAATTCTTCTACATCCACATCCACAATTTTCCAGTGCCGTAGATACAAGCTATTGCGATGAAAAATCATCTAGTTCAGTCACTTTAGACGAGCGTTTTTCAAACCGAGAGGCGCGCCTCCCAAGGGTGGCGGTGACTAGTCTAAAGGGAGGCGCGAAATGATTGGTAAAATTTTATAAACAAAAAATTTTATGTTTGTATTATTTTATAAAATGGGGGAGGAAGGCGTCAAATGATTAAATAGAAGGCGCGGTTATAGGTATACAATTTGGAAACTGTTTTTTCTCAATTTTGACCAATTTTGAGGGTTTTGAGTTAGGACTGGATTCCGACGTGTTAAGATTGGAAACGTTCAGAATTGAAAGCATTTGACGAAATTCGCAAAAACGGTTGAGTGAAAGCATTTTGAAAATTAAAATTTTTAGCAAAATTTACATTTTAAAAGCTTAGAGCGCGTTTTTCTCTTCTATTTAACGTTGGATGCTGTTGATTTTTTTTAACCATCTTACGCTCCGATAAACGGACTTTCAGAATCTATAAGGTTTTTAAAGATCCGTTTACAAATAACTGAGCTACGATTTTGTAAAGTGGAAATTTAGAAAAAAAATAATTAGAAGTCAGACTTTTCGAACCTGTTTTTCCCGAAAATTTTTAATGGCACACCTATAGTTTTTTGAGTCTATCCTAAGCCAAAAAATCTGGTGAATTCGAAACTCTATAGTTTTTAAAGATCCGTCTACAAATAACGGCGCTACAATTTTTTTAACGTTAACTTTTGTGCTACAAAAATGAATGTAAATTTTCAACCTTTAATTACTCAAAAAATTAACATTGCGCCCTATGCAGATTTTGCACGTATCTTATGGAACAGAATTTCAAAATTTCTAATCCAGGTCGTTTTTAATGATCAGATCGAAAATAAGGGCGCTTTTATCGATTAATTTAATTTTCTCGAAGATTTTGGAGAAGGAGGAGGAAAGAATGGCTTCGGCTATGTCACGTTCATAGGAACGACACACAAAAATTTAAAGCAAATCCATTACTTAAATTTTTTTTCTCTAATAAGCAAAGGGATTAATCCAGCGTTTCCTAACTGGGGGGCGCCGACTAGTTTAAGAAGAGGCGCGAAATGATTGCTAAAATTTTATAAATAAAATTTTGTGTTTGTAATATTGTATAAAGGGCGGGGGGGGGGGCATATGATTAAATATTTTTTTAAGGGAAACACAGTTACATACAGTTTGGAAAACGCTGCTTTAGACCAATTTTTTTAAACCTCTTACGAATCATCGCCCACTTAACTTCAAAAAAAATTGTTGGATTTAGTAATTAAATACTTTGTAAAAAATTACACATTTACTTACTTAGAATACGTAATACAACTATTAACATTTTAACTAATATAATAAAATATAACGCTTTTTATTGAATATAAAATATTAAAATATAAAAAAATTGATATTTTTGATACATATGCTTAAGGCAAACGATTTTGTTAGGCTTAGATTTGTCGACAAAAGACCCAGGTTATGACGCATTAACTAGTGGATCGGGTACACAGAATACACATACCAGTAGTTCGGCGAGTATGTGTAAGTGTACGAATAAGATAATATAGAAGATGGTATCACTACGTAATGTGTCAAGCGCTCGCGCCTTCACAAGTGTGTCCGTGGCAGTGGCGGTTTCAGGGAGACTAATTGGGTAATTACCCCCCTAAATATTTTTCGTTTGTTTATTTATTTTTATTTTTAAAAATTACCAATATTTGAAACAAACAAGTTAAGTTATGGTGAATATTCCTTTTTTATACAAATTATATTTTTTGATGGTGATTGTTTTGTATTTATGGAATAAAAAACATTTTTTTTAATTACCACCCCCCCCAAGCCAGTTTACTGGAAACGCCCCTGGTCCAAGGCATCAATTTAAAATTATTGACGAGATGCCAATGTGAATATATTCTAACCTTTGACGAGTGTTGTCTATTCAAGTCTACAGGGTTCTTAAGCTCCACATATAGTACTCTACGTGAAAATTTCTTGTTAGTCTTTAAGGCGACAGAATTTCTTAAAGAAGCACTTTTAAACAATGTTTAGTATAATCAATCCCATTTCATGCCAGACGTTGTACTTAAGCTGTGTCTCTTTATTTTTTGAACACCCCTTGAATAAATCTTATAAAGTACTTCAAAAACATAAAATATGCATTGCTTTTTCTAAATATGTTTTCCAGCCTACCCACTTTTGTTCTACATATTATTCTTATATGCTTTTATCAAAATAAGCTTACTTGATAGTATTCTGAGATTGGAACCAGAGTATTTTTAACATTTTTTTTGGTACGAAGACTACCATCAAAATTTGTTAAATATAAAGATTCTGTCGTGTTTTCAATTGTAACTCAATCTGAATACCCCGTTCTTTTTTTCTTTAGTTTTTTTGGTTTTGTTCTTTTTTGCAATACCTATGTCATGTCAACAAACAATTGAAAATATTAATATCTCAAAATAGTCGGTCATTTACTGGCTGAGTATTACAATAAAACGTACCAGTGAATGATCGACATAAAACAAATCAAAACTAATTATTTAATGAAGTTAAAACTATTTAAACTCAATATAAATAATTATTTACTTTATTAAAATATGAAAATATGAATATAAAATATTTTTTTTAATTATTATAAACATTATTTTTTATAATGGTCATTCACTGGTAGATGGTCACAGACTAGACGTTTTGTCTTGTAATGTTGGAAACAAAACAACAAATTTAATTCCACTAAATTGCTTAAAGTTTAAAGCAACTGAAAATCCTAGTAATAAAATAAAAATTAATCAAAAATAAAATATTAGCAAAGTGCCGTTGCACTTGACATTCAATTTGCCATTCTTTTGAATATTTTTATTTAATTTAAGAGTTGTTTGATCGTTCAATTACTTCATTTACTGTTTGCTTCTATTTTATAAATTTCAATTTTATGCTTGAATAATTTTAGTTGTTTTATTAAAAAAAAATTGAAAGAGTTCGTTTTATGTTACGAAAAAAGTAATTTTTCAATTTTCTTTATTAAAAAAGTAACTTCTTTTATATAAAACTAAAACATAATTTTTTGCACCAACACTGAAGCCCTTGTTACGCTGTATTAATATTTATGGGCACCCATGTTATAAATATCAATTTGTATCTTTTAGCAAAACATATTTTGGATGCGGGCGCTTTTAAGAAAAAAAAAGCCGAGAAAGAAAAACTCAACGAAAAACAGTAACTTGGTTTTCATCGCATTTGAATTAATCACCTCAGTAAATAGTTGTTGGAAAATCCAAATTGAACAAGCTTTTGCAATTAGAATTTAAGTAAACAAACTCTTTAAATTCAACTTTTATTATTTTTCAATCGACGTGCAGTTATTTTACGAAAACGCTCGACGGAATATTGGCGAAAAAAACTATAAGCCAGTAACACAACAATAGAAAATTTATGTTTGCTTTCTATTCGAAAATTCAATCTGCATTGAGGTTTTAATAATTGATTTCCTCTTGTAGAACAAAACCATCGCAAATATTCGTTCAAAGCTTGTAAAATTACCATTGGAAAAGTTTATCTTTTCATTTACATATAGATTCAAAAAAGAAGAAATACTAATCAAACTTATTTAACTACAATTCGAAAACGTACTTCATGTTACATTGTTTCATTATTTTAACAAGCTCATAAAAGAAAAAATAAAAATATCTATTATTTGATTATGTATTATTTGCGAAGAAGTCAAACAGCAAATATTATAATTTTAGATTGCATCAGATCTTCAAATACTAAAAATTTTTTCTAATTAAGGTTTTTCAACTAAATTTCTGGACGACCGAGCTTTGCCCGACTTCTTTCGATTTTGTTGTGAGACTGTGATGCCTTTCGTTCGCCTAGATACTGAAATATATAAATAATAATGGAGTGCCATCTGTTATTGTATTATTGCATGTATTAATGCATGAACGTTACGGACTGCTGGTACTTCAATATTCTATCAATGGTACTAAAAAAAAATGTTTTGTGTGAAAAGGTATTTTTTCAACGATAACGTATATTTATGTAAATAAACTTAGGAAATAAATATTACTTAAATACAAAATTTTATCTAAATTGTTAAAGGCGTTTTCTAGAAATCAATATACAGGGTGAGTCTTAATGCATTTTTCTCGGAAACCGTTACTCCTAGCGATTTTAATAACGTATACCTTTTTTATGTAACAAAAATAGGTGCAACGATTTTTTGGGTCTACAGTATAGCCAAAAAAAGTTGGAGCAATTTAGATGTCTCCTAACGAATTTGAATTTCTCATCCCAAAAAAACCCCGAATACTAAAGTTCGTGGATTTATCTAGAAGTGTTTCAGAGATATTAAAGAAAATGGGATTTAATTTTGAATTTTGACACCGTGTATCTTGGTTATTATTAACTATTTCGCTAACGTCGTTTTCTATCGCTATCATTGTCAAATTTGTTAATCTATCTTGAGACGTAGTAGAGCGTAAATGTAAAATTCAAAGAAAAACTTTCATATTGTTTTTCTAATGGGGTGGCGTCATTACCTAAATTGATAACATTTTTTTAAAGATTTTTTAAAATAATAAATAGCAGTTTATCTGTTACAACTTTTTCTAAACTTAAAATGCAAAGTCAAGACTTTTAATCAAACATAAAAATTAATTTAAAAGTATTTCTCAAAAAAAAAGTAAACTGATGAAAAACGAAGCTTCCGAAAGACGTTTGTAAAGGAAAATAGAGATAACTTTTAACTTCTATAAATTTAAACGTAAATCCTGTATGCGCTTTTATATCCAATACCCTTTTGCAAAAGCTTCGATAAAGTTACTCGAGAAACAAAGTTCTCTTTAAATAAAAATTAGAGGAGAAATAAATGAAACGTAAGGGATCCTTTATAGTGTGGGATAACATTATGAGATAAACCAATGACATAGTTTGATTATAGTTTGGTTCCGAATCACCGATTTCTCTTTGGTTCCATCCGATTACACCTAATGTTTGGTAAAACTTGTAGGAAGACTCAATTCCCTAATAACAACCCTTGGAAAATACAGTTTCTGCCCTCTTTGTGTTCTCATTTTTTACAACGATCGATGGTATTTTATTGCTTGTAGGTAAATGGTCCTCATCGGTGCCTACATGTGAACCAGTACGATGTCTGTCTTTAAACACACCTGGAGCTTTAGATGAGCCCCATTTAAAACTGGTGGAACACAACTCGAGCTACGGAGGACGAGCGGTGTTCAGTTGTGCCTGGGGTTATCAATTAATGGGACCACCAGGAATCGAATGCGAATTAAGCGGCAACTGGTCGGGGCCATTACCCAAATGTATTCGTAAGTGCTTTTCCATAGGTTTCCATAAAGAAAAACTAAAAAGACCACATTTTTAGCAATACAATGTGCACCGCCGGTGATTCCCGTGAACGGTCATCTAATTCAATCGGAAGCTGCAGGAATGGATGGGGGTCGATATGCCGTCGGCAGTCTCGTACAATTTGCATGTCGTGGAGCTCATATTTTAGACGGAGAGCCTAGCATAATTTGTACAGAAACAGGATATTGGTCCCATCCACCTCCTTTTTGTAAGAATAAATCTTGTTGAAGGGGAAATACTTCAATGCAGCTTGTTTTAGGTAAACCTCGTTGTCCCTATTTAGGAGAGCCCGAAAACGGTTCTCTAGCACCATCAAAGTTTTCCTACGAACCTGGAGATGAATTACAAGTAATTTGTAATCCTGGATTTGAAGCACGACTTGAAGCGCGGCCTAAATGCCAAAGCGATGGACAATGGTCGATGCCTTTACCACACTGTACCAATTATTCCCAAATATAAAAGAAGAGAAAAAAAGGGATGTAATATAAACTTGTATATATCTTTGTGATATATCTATAAATATATATATAGGTAATTATTTTTATTTTTATTATTATTTATTTTATAATTCTATGTATATAAAATATATACATTATGTTATAATGAATGATCTCATGCCGAACGAATATTTAATAATGACGATTTAATACAAAATAAAAATATCAAATTTGTAATCAAAATTTACATTTACCAAAGACACCAAAAACTTGTTGTTAGTTTTAAATTAAAAAAAGGTACATTGTCTATTTTATGCAATAGCAATAGGTATTATAGAATAATGTCCAGTGAGTCTACTGCCTTCAGAAATTGTTATTAATGAAAATAAAATAGTCAGTTTACTTATGTGTAAAATATTAAATATAGCATTTATTTAAAGTATTCTACATTTCGTATTAAATTTTTTACAGCAATTGTGGTGACTATTAACTTCAATTGTCTTTATACAGGTATGTATAAATTTCATCACTTTTTGAGTATTTTTTCTAAACATTGTCGCCTAATATGACGCCACAACCATATCATGCCTGGAATAGAGCGCGATTATAACAGCAATAAATACATAACTTATTATTAGAGGATCTCGACCACATCCATGTAAAATAATACATTATTACTTAAGGAATTTGTAAACAAAGGTGTTTAATTAATGACTAAACTACATATTTAATCATCAAATATTTATTAAATGACCTGTTACTTGTAAAATTTTTCTATTTGTTGCCTCTTCATTTAAAACAAATAGTAAATTATAAATATACAATTTTGAAAGTTTAATATTAAATAAGTATAAATTACCCAAATTAAAGAATAAAATTAATTTTCGTTACGTTGTTTACTTTCAGTAATTCTTTGTTACGTAATTATATAAAACCAGTACATATAGTAAATTGTACTGTATTAAAAGAAACTAAAAACTTTAACAGTCATAGAATCTTAAAAGATTAAATTAAAGCTTTAGTCTTATTCATAAAAAAGGAAATTAAAATACCAGACTTAAAAGCTAATTATTTTAATTTACAGATGTTTTTACTTTTACTTCCGTATCATCTTCGTCCTCGTCTTCTTCTTCTTCATCATCATCATCTTCCTATAACAGAAAATATAAATTACTGTCTACAAGTTCAATAGTAATAAAATATCATTACATCAAATCCGAAACAGTTTTCCATATCTTTCACTGCTGCAATTTTTTCTTCTTGTGATCTTACTTCACGTTTGGTCGAATGCAAACTTTTCATTACTTCTTCATTAATATCTACTACAATTTTTATTTAGAACAATAAGGACAAGATTCTACAAATTAGTTATTACCTGAATCGGCGATTAAATCGCTTGCAAGCAAACTTGATTGACTCTCAGTTCCTACTAAGGAGTGTTCATCTCCTTCAGCTAATTGAATAACTTCCAAAACAACATATTGTTGACCATCTGAACCTTCGACAGCCATCATATCGTCTCCTTCTTCATCCTCCGAACCGTCCAAGTGAGGAACAACTTCAACTGGTTGACCATCAATGATTTGTACTTTTTTTTGGCGACCTAATTTGAGAGCTAATTGTTTTTCTTGGATAGACGATTCTGGGTCATGTACGGCCATATGCCTAAGTAAATTACCTTTATGTCTAAAGGCTCTTCCACATTCCAAGCATTCGTGAGTTTTTTCACGAGGAGGTGGAGGCACGTACTGCGGATTGTGATATAAATTTTGGTGTCGCTTAAGGAGTTGCTTTTGCCTGAAGCACTGGTCACATTGATCACAAGTGTAAGGTTTTTGATCCGTATGGATCAACATGTGAGATTCCAAATGACGAGCCGATATTGAAGCGTATGGACATAAGTCACACTTATAGCATTTCTCACCTTCGTGAGTCTTATTATGGAGCTATAATGCGATTTATTACAACATGGTTAAAAATGTTCATTATTATAAAATTTTACCTTATAATTATATCTATCAGGGAATGATTTTCCGCAGCGCTTACATTTAAGAGGTTTATCAGAAGTGTGTAATTTTTGTACGTGTATCCGTAAATCCGTTTTACGACCACACGTTGTTGGACACAGCTCACATTGAAAAATGGGTTTCTCTCCAACTAAAATTCATACATTAATAATGGGGGTCTAATGACATAATTTTACACTTACTATTATGAGTTAGTTTGTGTGCTTTAAGACTATTGGATTGGGTAAACCGAGCTTTACAAATGTCGCATTCGTAAGGTTTTTCCCCAGTATGAATTCGTAAATGCCTTTTCAATTTAAATGTATCTGGACTTGCATATGTACAATGAGGACACTTAAAAAATTAAAAAAAAACATAATTCGTTTTAGGAAGTACAACTAAATAGTAAATAATATACCTGGTATGGTCTTTCGCCTGTATGACAACGAATATGCCTCTTCAATTTCGAAAGCTCGACACTTGCATAATCACATTCATTACATTTATGCGGTTTTTCATGCGTATGCCTATAACGCACATGCCGTACTAATTCACCTAAAATTTAAAAAAAAAAAATTTTAATTGTTTGTAAATTCAAAAGTACATCAGAATGTATAAATTATACAAAGATACTAACCAGAAGTAGTAAAAGCAGCATCACAATATTTACAAGAATGAGGTTTCGTGCCAGTATGTGTATTAACATGATTTTGTAATGATGCAAGCGTTTTAAACCCTCTTTCACAAACACTACATTTGTGAGGTCTTTCTTCTGAATGACTCTTCATATGACGGGATAATAAATATCTCTTAGGTGTTGTATAATTGCAATAATTACACATGTGTGCTTGAGATACAACCTGCGACTTTCGATGAAAAATTTTTACAATCTTAGATTTATCATCTTCTACTTCAGAATCTACATTCCCTCCTTCTTCATTCTCATCAAAGTCATAGACTGAAAAATATAATTTTAATGTTAGTGAAATTTTACAAATGAACTAAATTTACCAGCCATATCTTGATCTCCATCAGTCTGTTCACCTTCTTTTAATTCGTCAGGGTTTTGAACAATTAAAACATAGCTCAATTCACCAGTATCTGTGTCTGCTGGAACTACAGTCACCTTTTGATAAGAATTTCCTGAATTAATTAAAATGTGATTTGGAGAATTACTTGAAATAATCTAAAAATAACAGTGTCCTTTCAATATTCTTTGTATTAAAAATATAATTTATACAAACCTACCTTTTCATCTTCATTCGTATCTATATCATCATCATTGTCTTGATTAAGGATAAATTCTTCACCATCTTCTCCTACAGCATTTATGGCTGTAGACATTACAGTAATAACAGGTTGTCCCTCGCCCTTGGCTTGATAATAATAATGACCAGCTTGGTCCACAAAGTACGTACCACCTTCATTTTCTTCTTCATTGTCTTCTGTTTCATTTCCTAAAACTTAAATTATATGGCTCGTTTATTATCCAAAAAAAAAACAACTCGTACTTACCTGCAACTTGTTGTACATTGGAGGTATCGCTTCCAGCTATTTCTTTCTGAAAGCCTTCCAAATATGACTGAATTTCAGTAACAGTCTCTTCAGATTCATTTCCTTCAACTTTGATAGGATCTTGGGCATATTCTGTCCCCATTCTTAAAACCTAAATTGTAAGTTCAAGTTATCTTTACGGGTAAACATGTGGACTTCCTAAATGATAACATTAAAGGTATTCCATAAAATTCTTTAACTAAATGGATCGACTTATAAACCATAACGCTTAAGGTTTTAGTTATAAACAGAAAACTAAAAAAGAGCGGTCAAAAATTATTTAAACAACCAACTGAAAACAACAAAATGTACAAAACTGTTGGGTTAGCATTCCAAATATTTGGAAGGAAGCAAAAGACGCCATTTTAACGAATAAACTATGAGGCGTGTGCAAATCCGAACATTACAAGAAAACATGTTTTCGATATAATTTGTTTATAGATTAGTTTAATTAAAACAATTCGAAAATTATTCTTACTTAACAACGCTAGATGTAGGGGGCATTTCATCAAAAATTTCATAAAATTAGCACTGCTGGCGCTGTCATCAATATGGAAGCACACTAAGAGTGTCACCGTCAAGAGAAAATTCACATTTTTATAGTTATCCGACTTAGTTTAACGCAAAAGTGACAAAAACCAACATAAAATAAGGTGAAATGAAATTTTAAATAATAAAAACAACGCGTAAAAACACTATTGTTAAAAAATGTTTATTTAAAACTTACCCTTTAACTCTAATAATGTCCTGTGAGGGCGTATTACAAATGGCAGCGTCTGTTTTATGAAATAAGAGATGGCGAGGCCAGCGGGGCAAATTAGGTCAGAGAAGCCATGATAAGTTGACAACTGCGCAGTGGTCGCGTACCCGATCTAATACGAACAACAAACGAAACCATTTTTAAATTTTCTCCAGTTTTGTGTTGAAAAATCGTCGATTTGTTTTGCTCAACGTACTAATCGAGATGTTAGATTTAATGTGAGTAGAAAAAGTTATTTTTTAAATAAATTAAACTATCATTTTTGCATTATTAATACATATTTAGAATAATCATAACCTTACTTAAAATGTAATTTAATTTTCCGGTGGGATTTTAATTGATTTATAATTATTGGCAAATCGAATGCTAAATCGTATAAAAAACAATACTGAAGGAGGTTCTAATAATTTCTCTAAACCTGGTTTTTATAAAATAGGTATTTAAGTAGCTATTAACATATTAACTAATTTAATATTTGATATTTAATACCAGCATTTTGTAAGTACTTATGAAAGTTTATTTACTCATTACTTTGGTGGTTTATACTTCTTTTTGGGTGTAAACATTGGAACTGCATCCTCATCTATTGTACAGAGCTCAACCAATTCTTTGCTCTTTGTTTTTATGTCGTGGTAGTTCGGCACTTGAGCATCTTCTATTGCAACATCAAACAGTGCTAAAAAGATTTTAGATCATTATTGTTGCCGGCATAACATTTATATACATCTTACAATCCTCTGTTGCATACTCTTCAAATGGCACTGCTGAACATATTTCGGTTGTAAGTTGATGGAAGAATTTGTAAGCTAGCTCTAATTTGTCTCCTTCCAGGGTTTGGCCAACAGCATTGTTCACGAGAATAGTTAATTTTGGTTCGAGTTCTGTTATTATGTTGTTTCCTTTAAATATTTTTTGTTTAGTATAATTTAGAAGATGCCTTCTAAATATTACCTTCTGTTTCGTACGGAGGTGGAGTTGGCACAACAGCAAACGCTGAAGCTCGTTTCTTTTTGAGTGCATCATCAGGCTTAACAATTACTTTACCTTCGGCTTTTGGAGCTTTATCAGGTTTAGTTTTGATTATACTGCATTTTTGCGATAACTGTTGTAAAGCTGAACGTATTTTTACTAACAAGTTGCTCTGATGAAGATAAATTTCTCTTGCTTCCTTTTTGCGTTTGTTTTGACTTTCAATTGCTGCCAATAATTCTGCTTTTTCATTTTTATACCTTAAAGAGTTGGGATCAATGGTACACCACGGAGGAGGGCTACTCAAATACAGCCTCCTCCATATATAATTATAAAGTAATTATAAGATAATTTTTTAATGATAAAAGTGAAAACTTTTTTAGAAAATTATATAAAATAAGAGAAACCGTAAGCCTTCTTACGGTTTCGGATTATCTATTAAATACGTATTAATAAAGAATTCATATTACTGAAAAGTATTTTCATGCATCGTATATAATAATTTTGTGTGCATTTTGTCAGCATGTTCCTTTTTGGTTGCTAAAGTGTCCCTCTCTGCGATAGACTTTTGGAGCAATCCTTTCAATCTATTACTTTGTCTTTGTTGTTCCACAAGGCTTAAAAATCATTATTGCTCTAAATATTTTGATTATCAAAACGAATGCATTTTACCAAGGGAAAATAGCGTCGAAATTCGAAACGTATGTTGTATCTTGAAGATTATGTAATATTTTTTCTATATTCGCCAGATCTTGTTCCAAAGAAACATCGGCATTAGTTTTTGGCAATATTACTTTTCCTATATTTATGTCGCTCTAAAAAATAAAAAACGTAGCACTTGAAACACCGATAATCATGTCTCACATCTCTTCGAATAAGTAAACCCATATTAGTTGATAATTGATTAACTTCTTGTCTCACAACTTTAAGTGAACTGTCGCGAGCCTTCATATCCCGTTTTACGGCCCTTTCGAGCTCTTTAAATTCTTGCTTTCGATCATCCAGATATTCGGTTGCTAATTGTCCTAATTCCGTTGTTCTCATCATACATTTACTTTGTAAAAAGCTATCTAATTTTAATGTTGCTAAAACGGCATCAAAATATATGGAATCCTACAAATCAAGTACAATAGAAAATATAAATGGGGGAAAAAAGCAAACCTTTTTAAGAATATTTAAAATATTATGATACGTATGTTTAACAGATAAAGCTGCTTCTTTTTTAAGCGTGGCGTCCTGAACTTTGCCGGTTATTATTTGTGCTTGTTGTTCAACTGGGATTAATCCATGCCCCTCATATTTCATCCGATCATCAAGCTCCGATAGTTCTAACTATAAAAAAAGTTGAATTGTAATTGCTTTTTGATTACTTCGGTCTTACTTTTAAATTTATAAGGGTTTGCGTTTTTTGCTTCATACGATAATCGATACGATCTAAGAGCTTTCTCTTATTGAAATTGCTTTGATGAAGATGATCAATAACTCTCTAAAATCATATAAGTTAGATAGATGTAGGTTGAAATAATTAATCTTACGATTGGTGGCAAATTTTGAAAACCTAATTGTAAATCTCTGTGCTCCGCTAATGTATTTCGTAACTGTTGTCTATCACCCTGTATAGCATTATCTAAGTCTGTTCTGTTACCCTGAATGTCCTTTCGTAACTGTTTGATTTCTTTAAATTGTTTTTTACGTGCCACTATTGCATCTAACGAGAGGATTTTTTTATCTCTGGCTGAAAATTGAACATGTTTTATTACGGATCATCTATAATATTAGTTTACGTACTGTATAAATTATTCAAGCCCTTATATTGAGTTAGTTTATCTTTTGTTGTCCATCGAGAACTTTGCATGCCATGCAATTTCACCTTTTTTGCAGATAACATATTCATTTTGGCGATTTATTTTTTATAATGCAACAATTTTCAGCTAAATTAAAATGTTTTGTAAAATAAAATTGACGTATATTTTATAAAATAGTGTTCTGTTTTAAGTTCTTTGTTTATAATCTCAAAAATATGTATGATTACACACAGTAGCGCAGTCAGGGGAAGGGCTACCGGGATTCAGCTCCCCCCAAACCCGAATTGATGATAATACGAAGTAACTCCAAGGTTAATTTTTCTAAATAATTATGACAAATAATAGGAGCTGCAAGATGATGTGCAACTGCGATTTTCTAATAGTTCACTAAAAAAAATTACGATGTAAATTAATTATTGCAAATGTGCACATTCGAGCTCAAAATGGCATATTTCGATATCGGGAATTTTGAAAACGTATATAAAATAACAACAGCCTTCTCTAAGCAAAAATTCTCTGTGCCACACACAAAACTATTAAAATCTATAATATAACTCCAAAAGTAATTTATTTAATTGTAATAGGCCACTACTTATTTTTTAGTTAATTTTCTTTAATTATAAACTAAAAAAATTAAATATCCACGAGTACTGAAAACTTATTTGAAATGAATTCGGTTTCACCATCACTTGATTTATTATCTTCGTTTTCATTTTGGGACGATAATTCATCGTCAACTTCTTCTGTGTCTTCTTCAGACGATTCCGAAATAATTTCAGTCACAATAGTTTCATCTTTGACATTGCCTTTCGCTTGAATCCATTTAACCGTTTCGTTGTCGGAATGAGTCTTCCAAAAATCTAATTAAAAATAAGATTGTTATAAGTTTTTTCTTCTACTTTTAATTTGTACCTCTATTATCTGTAAAATTGAATGGCCTAAAACATAAGCAAATTTTTCCATCCAAAGCCATTCGAAGTAAACTATTAGCAGCGCGATAAGAATCGAGTCTTGCTGCTTTTGCAGTTAAGTACCCTTTCTTCTTAGCCCAACCATCGCATATATCCATTGCTGACCACTCTTCTTCCTCTTCAGGATGCTTTATGTTCAATAATCGAGGTAAATTTAAATGTTCGGCTAAAAAACCCATTTTAATTGATGATCATAATGAATTGTTAAAATTACCTAAGTATTTAACAGCTGTAAAAGGCTGGCGTAATTGTGCAATAGGAAAACTGCCCATAATTACTTGTACAACTTTTGGAACTTTAGAAGGGAAGACGAGTCCCGGACAATCACATAAACGCACATTGTTTGTGAGAAAAATTGTTTGAAAATGCTTAGTATGACCAGGGGTCCGCGAGACGCTAACAACTTTCTTTCCCATAATTGCATTCATTACTGATGATTTTCCTACATTGGGTTGTCCAATACAACCTATGGTAAGAATACCGTTCTTGTATAATTCATGCTTAAAGTAACTGGTGTCCACTTTTTTCATTTCAATTACATTTGCAATTTCTAAACCATCATCGCCAGCAGATTCCAGAGAACTTTCTACTTTAATTTTGTCTTGCCAAGATGTTAAATCAACAGCATCTCCAACTATACTTTTGCATGTATTAAGAAGTAACTGTGCTCCTTCTGTTGCCATTTTCAATTTACCACGTCGTTTTCTTACTTTTAATGCTGAGGCTTCACCAGATTGGGGGTTTATTACGTTATAGCCTGGGAATGAAGTAAACATAATTATGTGAATTTTTGGATATTTTTCCATAAAATAAGCTTTCCAAGCTACTACTAAGTCCGAAGTACTTAAATCAATCTTATTTAATACCAATATAATTTCTTTCTTTAAGGTATTTACTACATATTCATAAAAAGTAGGTGGAAACATTAAGGCCTAAAATTAAAAGCTTTACACTTGAAAGCAATAAATAAATTACTTACAGCAAATCGTATATCCACAATAAATAAAATAATATCGGACATTTCTAATACTCTCCACAGTTGTCTCCATGTTTCTAAATTTAACTCAAAGTAACTTATTTCCTTCCAATTGAAATCTTTCTCAATTTTATTTACATATTCCTAAAAAAATACTAGATAATAAACATTTAACGTTTAACATTTAAAAATTAGACTTACAGTGAAATAGCGATTCTCTTTGGCATTTAAATTCTGCTTACTTTCTTCAAAAGACCAAGATGGTCTTTGAGGAAATGTAAGTTCTTCCACAAAGTATTCTTCAACATTAATCTCTAGGTCTTTCTCATTTTTATAATTCAGCGATTGTCTAGCTATTTCTTTTTGTTTTATTATGTCTTCGTCAGTTTCGCGATAAAACTGTAAGGCATATCTATTGGCATTTGACTTAACATCTTTAGTTACTTGATAATTTAATTTCTGGGTAAGTGATCTTGAATTACCTTCGGCTGTAATGTTTACATTTTAAAAAAATAATACAACAGAGGTTTACTTACTTTGTATTAAATTCTGTACACGATGCTTTTTCGCTTTTAACTGTTCCTTTTTTGCTTTCCCACTAAATGGAGTTTTTCTACGACCCTGAGGCATTTTTTAAAATCACTTGGTAATATGTGCACATAATCTGATCATAATTTAGGTTAACTGCTATTTTAATTTTGTTGATTCTATGTGAAATAGCTGAAGTCAAAATTAATAGGTGTCGCTTATCATTTTCAAATTACAATACAAAGTTATATAAATAGAAAATACCGTACAATTACAAGAGGTATGTACTGCGAAGCAGAATGAAGCAATTTGCCGATTATTTTAATATTTATTTTAAATATGTTTAAATAGATTCATTGTGAAGTTGTGGATATAGTTAAACGTGTTATAAAGAGATGGCGCTCGGATGTCGGTTTATCTTATTTAAGAAGTTTTTGTCGATTTTGAAATTTTCTGAATATAAGTGTAATTAACAATAAATAAATTTAACAATCCATATAGGTATAACAAATATTGATTTAAATACAGTATTATTTGAATCATCCAATTATATAATTTAACTGTAATATAAGCTTTAATTTTAAAATTATTCTTCCCTTATATTTATCATCCACATATAATTCAAAAAATTTCAGCATGTTTTTTAAATTTTTTCATATTAGGGGCCGTTCAAGTATTACATAACGCAATTTTTGAAGATTTTTGACCCTCCCACCCCCGCCCCCCATGTAACGCGTCGTAACGTTTTTCTGAACCCTCCCTCACCCCCACCCTAAACGTTACGTAACACTAAAGTGACCATTTTTACCTAAAAGTCACAATTATGTTGCGCAAACTACCGGAAAGTTGCTAAAATATTTTTATTATTTTTATTTAAATAAAAAAAACAATGTTAGGTAACGCGATGGTCGAACCCCCCTCCCACCCATGTAACGCATCGCAACGTTTTGCAACCCCCATTGCGTTACGTAATACTTGAACGGCCCCTTATATATTGAAAAAACTAGTTCTTTAAAAAGGAGATATTTGTATGTTTTACTTATCATCATATAGGAATAATAGAAGTTCTATTCGCAGCAATTATATTGATATTACATATTAAAAATTACAAAAATTTTCCACCAGAACAAATGGTAGTTTATAAAAATTTATCACGAACAACAGTGTTCGCAAAATATCATATAAAATTGTTATTTTCGAGTAAAACAATTTTTATTGCGTACATTCAAGGTGTCAGACGAATTGGTACTAAAACTTAACAGGTACTACGTTTCCACAGTCATTCAATATGGGTTGAATACGGATTCAATACTGTTGTCGGGTGAAAAGTGGTCATGGAAACCCTGATTCAATACGTATTGAACACGATTTAGATTCAGATACGATACGGTAAATTTTAGGATCGTATCTGAATTTCAACGTATTGAGTTCCATGGAAATCCGTAACTCGCGATCGTGCATGCGCAATTGGAGATCACTGGCGCTTTCTAATGATAATTTAAAATATATACACCTTTATATTAAATTGTCATGAAATTTAATAGAATTATAGCACACAATAAAATAAACAACACAATTTTATTTCGAACCTCCTCTACGTATTAACCTAGAAAATAAGTTTTCCTAAAACAGCTGATTGCTGTATCGTAAATGTATTCAATTCGTATTCAAAACTATTTATGGAAACACGTACCTGTTGAATCTCAAATTCGTATTCAATCCGTATTGAATAACCGTGGAAACGTAGTAATGGTGTTACCTGACATTACTCTATACAACAAGAATTTGTTTGCAATATGTCCTAAATCTAAACAACTTCGAGAATAATACATTTTAATTTTCCAGTAAATGGCAACACAGCATCGTCTACATAAGTTTTTAAAAAAGAGTAAGGTCCTTTAGTACGTGCTTCATTGCTAATTAGCATATTTCAAATGCGATTTATATGGCTTTTGTAATTTCTACATATGGTTTTAATGGGATCATTATAACAGACTTAAATAAAAATTTTCGAATTATTCTAAATAATAATATATGTGGATCAAGTTCAAATAATTATTCGCGTGACACCCGGTTTATACTTACATACATATTTAAATCTAAATCAAATTTAACGGAGTGTTTATGAATTCCGATTTTGTGATGTATTTTGACCAAAACCAAACAAATGGCCAATGCTTTGTGCTAGTATCCTCATGTCCTCTACCACCTTTATTATGTTTTCAATTGTAAATGGTTTGACTTCTTCACTAGTTTTATTCTCAGTAATATTGGTTGCTTCTGTTGGAGACGTAATTTGTTTTTCAAGTTTTGTAACTAAAAAATATGTATTAACAAAAATAAATTTTAACAATATTAATACTAATTTAATGCAAGAAGGAAACATTAATGCGGAGCAGTTGTAAATTTATCCATAAGAAAAACAAATTTTTTTACACATAGAATCTTTAGGAAATTTTCTTGGAATGTACTTTTTTTAATAAAGCTTTTTAAATTAGTTTGTTTTTTGATGATAAGGATACATCTACTCGAAATAGACCGATTTTCAAAATTCTAACTCGATACATCCCTGCAAAATTGTCATAAAAGCAACATCAATATTATTTTTGAACCTGTCCGTGAATAAGAAATCAATAAATAGCTTAAAAAAATTAGCCGGTTAGCCGTTAGCTAATTAGCTGAGCTAAGCTAGATTAACCGGTTAAGTCGCCAGCTAATTTTGTTAACCGGTTAAATTAGTTAAACTGATCAGTTAGCTAGCTAATTAACTTAGATAACTGTATTAGCCTGCTTAACCGGCTAAATTGTACAGCTTAAGTAAATATAGATATGATATATACAAACGAAAGTATTTAACTCCTCTTTTTTGATAACTCGAATTATTTTTAGTTTCCCTTCAACTTCGACTTACCGAGGTTTGACTGTATTTTAATAATGCCGAAAATTCAAAAAAGTACCTCGACACATTCCAATAAAATTGCCTAAATATTTCTATGTGTAAAAAGAATTTTCATAATTCCTTATAGTTTGGCCCGAAACACGGGCGCAATTGAGATTGTTTTTCTTATGGACAGATCTACCCCTGCTCCACCTGTTTTAGTACACGTTAAAACAACAACATTAAATGTATGTTGAAATCATAGTGAAATACTTACTTAAGAAATTGGTCACGACTGAAGCATCATTAGGAGCGCTTTCAATCTTTTTAATTACGAGTTTTATCCGATTTTGCATATTTTCTATTGCTATATTATTCACATTACACAGGAGGTTATTCCTAGAATTCCAAAAATATAGTATCTCTTTCTTTTCCAGACAATCGTGGTAATATTGTAGCATCTACAAATTCAAATCATAAAATATTATCATATTTTCTTGTCGAGAAGTCGAGAATTCTTACAGACATAAAACTATAACTTAAGGAATTGTTAAAAATAGTTTTGTCTTCGTATATTTTCCATAAAAACATAGTTTTGATATAATAGCTAGCAATATTATGGTGTCCCAAAGTATCCCTCAATTTCTAAAAAAACACTCTCATACTTTATTTAAATTACAAAATTAAATGCGTACCTTTAGGAGTTTAATTGTTGGCTTTAAATTACGACCATCCTTAATTAAAATTCGTTCTTGCTCTTGAAAAGATAAGCGCCAATATAAACCTGTAGTGTTACCATTGGGCTTCTTTGGAACAATGAAAAATTCAGTCTGCAATAAAATCACGTTCATAACAGTAAATCTCGCTATTCAACATAAAAAACTTTTGTGATAAGAACTATACCAGCAAATACTTATTTGAATTAGAACATTATTGTCAAAATTACTGGAATTTTTATTCTTTATTTAGGCCATTTCCATGCATCACCCCGAGCTTTAATTTTTTATAAAATGTTATACAATTATCATTAGACTACAAAACATTGCATGCACCAAAGATTTAAATTCAAAATCGGAGGAATACTTCGGCAAATGTATTATTTTTCGTTTTTAGTCCAAATGTCCCACTCATTACAAGAATCAGTGGGATCAAATACTTACGTCTATTGTCCTTTCACGTTTTCTATGTCGAACATGACCAGTATTTAAATAATTTTGCAATACCTTAGTTAGAACAGGATTTCTTCGGTACCTCCCGTTAGGCCATTTGTCTGCAGAAAATTTGAAACAAGGTACCAAATCTATATCCATTTTTACCGATTTTCCATTTATAGTACCACTCAAAACTAAAGTAAAAGCAGGACCACTCTTTTTAACGTTTATCTATCAATAATGTTTTTTACCATTAATGAATCTACAGATTATGATAAATATTTACAATGAAACGCTCTTGTTCAGTATAAATTACGATTCGGTCATCTTCCTTAAAATCATTCAGTGCCCTTTGTATTATGCCTTCCATCCATGAATATACATTTATGGTATTTAAATACTGATTTTGATCCAGCAAGCGTTCAAGTCGTCTACAAAAATATTTTTTTTAATTTATTGAAATTTGAAATTAATTACACTAAAATACGGATAATGTGCAGCTTCTGGTTGCTTTTGAAAAGTACTCAGGCCATTCAGCTTCACACGAACAAACCCAGGGAGATCACTGTTGATTAATTCTGGTTTAGTCAAAATTGGTAGCTTCATCAAAATATCGAGATCAAATTCTTCTGGCTTGCCAACTCTTATTTTGTCATAAAAGCTACCTCCATAAAATACCCTCTCGTATAATTTCGCAAATAAAGGGTCCTTCTCCGTCATTTTGGTTATTATTTTATTTAAAATCTGAAATTTTCGTAAATTATATTTTTGCAGAAAGGAAAAATTAGCCTTATTAGATAATGTAGATAGCTTTAATTTAAAAACCATCAATTCATAAATACGGTGGCATAATTGATTTTGAATTTAAAGATTGTTTTCTTTAAAACTGTACGTTTTAACTAAACTAAATACAGTTTCCAGAGTGGTATTTTAAACTATGTAAATTGTTGGGTAAATGTGACCCTTTATGCGCCCAGGGACGGGACTGCAGCCCCCACCCCCAATGAAAATTAACTGCGCGGTAAATTCATTAATAAAAAAATTGAAAACTCTTTTGAAAATTAGTGAAAATACAATAGCCCTAAGAAGATGGGCCACTGTAGTTACCACTGTTAAAGGCCCTTTTGTTTAGAGTGCGCAAAAATAGTCTGTTTCTTTTTTTTAATTTTTTTTTATGTTGTTTAGTTAGATTAGTTGTTAGGTATGTATTTAGTATAGGAATATTTTTTTGCATTATTTTATTGATATTGTTCTTGTCAATGGAAAAACACAGATACAGCATAAAAACATAAAATGAACTTTTATTTTGTAGTTTTTCTGAATATTGTCATCAATAAGTGATAGTTTTTTTTTGTATATTTATAACTAGCTGGCCCGCCCGGCTTCGCACGAATATTGAAAGTTAATTTGTCTCCACGAAAGGTCCTTTTATTTTAACTGGATAATATACAGCCTATGTCCACCCTGAAGGTTCACTCTAAATATAACTGAAAGAATTTTGAAATCGGTCCGGTGGAACCGGGGATTACCGCAAAAGTCCAAACTCATAAACATTACCTCTTTATAATATTAATAAGTATAGAAGTATAGATATAGATATAGAATATATAGATATAGATAATAATGGACCACTTAATAGCAAATAGGTACTTTTGCATAAATACAACAATGACGGAATAGTTTATCCCCGTTCCTTGGACGCAACTAATTCAAGTTGTTAGTATTTAAGGGTTAAAAAATATATCCCAAATTTTTTGAAACGTGTATAAAGCGACCGCTCGCCACCCCCAGCAAAAATTCAGGGTGCGCCTCAAATATGTATATTCTATACAAAGTCAATTTAAGTGTTTTAGAATGTGTTGCCTGTGTGGCAGGAGCTCTCGAATGATATTACGAATTTTGGAAAACATCTAAACTATTTTTTTAAATTCTAATAAAGACTAATTGCATACCTATCTACGTTTTTCTAAATGTTCTTAATATCTTTCTATACAATTCATGGTTACATGAATTTGAATTGTTGCATAAATACTTGTACTTATCATTAATTATTTATCACACTAAAGTGAATTAAAAATACATATTAAATTGACGATAAGAACTTTTTTGAGTATTTAAATCGTATAAAAATTATTTCTTTATTGTGCAATATGTACTTACAAATTCCAGAACTCTCTTATTTCTTTTCTCTTCATCTTCGGGCAACGATATATATTTTCGATTAATTTCTTGGAGAGTAGTCTCCATGTAATTATATTTATTTCTGTCATTCATTGCACTTTGCATTCAAGACTTTTTACCGCATAGTATACTGTCGTTAGTCACTTGACGACTGATGAAATAGCATGCCCGTTCTTTATATACTTAAACACGACTTGTTCGAGAATATTCTGCAAATAAACACATAATATGCACCTTCGCTGTTGCGCATACATTACGTTGCTAACAAATTACTTTTATCTTTAAAAACAAATAATGAATTGTTGGATAATATAGTTTAATCTCAATCTGAAGTAGATTTTATCGGAAAACCTTTTTCAATTGTTTTTATAGCTAAACACCAAAATTGTTACTATTGCATCAGAACTAGCAAGGTCATCGTTCTACTATTTATAAAGTTGTAAATACATCGGGAATTCACCGGTGCTAGCAGTTTCTATATGTTTTGGTACTTTTTTGTATGAATGTTATTTTGTTATTAACTAAAGTAAAATTAATGAAAATAAAACTCGCGCCTTTCGTTTAATGCATCAACTGATTTAAATTTACTTTGTTAATTAAGACCCCTAGAAAGGTAATCATCATAAATTTTATGAACGAAATTTGAATATATCTGTACTATTTTGCGTAGAAGCATTAGGGGACCTTCAGCTTCCATTCGATTGAATCCAAACATCGACCTACAGTGCTGTGAATAAATAAATAGAAATTACTTTAGTTAGAAAAACTCTTAATAATAAAGTTATAAAAAAAATATATTCTTATTATATATTCATAAGTTAACAATATTAAACATATTACACATTTCGTCGAAAAATTTCATTAAATTATTTATTTGTTATTATTTTCTCTTTACTTTTGCTCATATCGTAAGCAATAATAAATTAATTATTTTATTGGTAAGAATTTAATTATTATTATTCTAGGGTAAATGCGCCGGTTAGCCGGCCAGCGCCCGTTCTCGTTCAGTCAGCAATAAAAACAATAAAACACGAATTGTTAAACAAACTTATGATGCGCTATTTAGTTACAGTCATATTTAGTAGGGGAAGTTAACCGGTTGTGGGCACAGTTAGCTATTTAGGCCATAACTTTTGACCAACTCAGTATTTTTTGCAAAATGAGCATATTATCGGGAAGCTAGAGACCTTAGCTAACTACTGGCAAAGGAATTAATTTTATATCAATTTAAAAAAAAAACATTTTTAACTTTTCATAAAGTAGTCATTTTTCATCATGCAATTTTTTTTAACCGGTTGTGGGCACATCAGGAAAATTTCCTCAAAATGGGAAAATATGGAGTAAAACGAAACTATATAGAGAAAAAACACAATTTATTCATATTCAAAGCCTTCAGTTATGAAAATAGATTAAAAATGAAAGTTAAAATAGGCTTTCGCAGTAGACTTCACGGGATCATCGTCAAATGGCCCCAATGTACGCATCAAAATTGATTATTTACAATTTTCAAGTCATATGAATTGGTGTGTCAAAGATGCTCGACAATGGAAAATCTGATTTTCAATAGTCGAGTTGTTAAAAGAAGTCTGTTTGAAATCCCAAAACCAAAAATGTTTAATTTTTTTTTAATTATTGTGAAAACGTTTTGATATCTTTACATTTTTGTCGTACATGATAATCGAGCGGGGTCTTTGCCCGCCCCCTTTGAAATCAGGCCGCGGCTACACCCCTAGACTCCGCAGGGGGGTTATGTGAACATGAACAACAATATTCGATAAATTGTCAGCGAAATACACGGTTTAAATGGCAAAAACTTAAGTGCCCACAACTAGTAAAATGTAGGTGCCCACAACTGGAAAATTCATAGCTGTCGACAAATGACTGGAAAATTTATTTCGCGAAGATTTTGATTGAATCGAAATTAAAATTATAAAATATATTTAATTTCCTGCATATATTTACATTAGACCGACTTTTTGCAATAAGTCACTGTTATTTATCGCACTTTAAACACAATAAACGATTACATCGCGATACATTTTTAGAGATGAAAACATGGGATAACGCGTAGCTACTACGCATATGCGTCTGTTCGCTTTATATTAGCAATAAAACATAGTGCTGACATTGTGAACAAATGACTATCGTGAAAACACCTGTATCTACTCACGATCAAAAGTTATTCGGGGGTGCCCACAACCGGACAATGCCCACAACCGGGTAACTTACCCTATTAATTATAATACCTCAACTTCCTGTTGTGACTTTCTGTTATAAATCTAGATCCCCGTGGACGAAAACGGGAACTGTTTTTTAACCTGGCCGACAACCGGTGAACTTACCCTATATGCAGTATAAGAATTGCTCGTTTAAAGTATAAAATTTTAAAGTGGGTGAAGTTCCAATATCTATTCGGCGAATACCCTGTCTAATATAGTATTTTTAGAAATAATTTTAATCACATTATCAGTGTAGACGATATCAATTTTTTGCAGCAGGATACGGAACATTATAAATGGTGTAGTATTAACAAACTTAATCGAAATGAAAACAAAGGTGTAGTCGCATCCTTCACCAGGTCTAATTTTTTTGATCGTTTATCCATGCAACTAACTGAATGTAAAATATTTAAAGGTGAACCACTAATTTCGTACCAGATAAAGCATTAATAATGCACTTTTTTATTTTACTGATGTATTGCACCAAATCCAATTTACAACCTTGAACTTTTCTTTCTAGTACTACCAGAATTTCCCTAGCAATTTTTTTTCGAAAAAATACTTAAGTTCCAATAAGCAACAGTAACAGCAATCAGTAACAAGTTCTATTAAAAATAAATTAATAAATGCCCATCTAGGTGAGGGAAAGTTATTTTTAACAGTGTTGAATACATTATACAGTAATATCGGTATACTATGTTGTTATTTTATTAGAGCAAAATAGATGTATTATAAAACAACGGAAGTTTGACGCGACCTAATATTTCAACTTCCGATACTAGGCTGTTGCCTTTTCATTCAATAGAATAATCCGGCACTAGATGAAATCGGTGGCGTAGCTGCCATGAAGCATTAAATTTAATCCAATAAATGCAGATTCTATAATCGGAAAGGTTTAAACTGTTAATTGTTTAAATAAGTTTTTAATACTTCTAAATCCGAATTCTGCTGTTTCTAGTACAAATGTAAAATTATGCTTTTTAATTAAACTTTTTTGATACTAAATTAATTATTGTGAACCGTGCTTAAAGCCGAGTGCGCACATTCCGATCTCGGGAAAATGAAGCGAGCCGCTCCGCGTCGCGCTTCATTTGCTTCCCTCGCTCGGAAATGTACCACTTTTCGCTAAAATGCGCACATACCTTGCATGCATTGGATTTGTCTACTTTATACATATCTCTTTCAAATCATAATTTTAAATTTAGTTTAATAAATATCGATTTTATGTTCGAAAAATATATTTATCATAGCAATGAGTGGAAGGGAGCGAAAAGATGCGATAATCTTGTAAATACGAGTGAGAGGGAATGATTAAAATTATTCACACTAATATAAGTAAAATTTTAAGAATTATAGGTTATACTCTTTTTGATTGACTTTATAAATTAGGAGAAGCACCGATTTGATTTGCTGGAGGGTGCCAGCTAGGGCACTGACTGTAGTTGTGTAAAAAAGTTACCATAGTTTTAAAACGGGGAGCGTTTAAACTCCATGACAACCAAACAATTAACTTTTATAGGAAGTTGCGAGGAAAACTCCCATAAACCGATAAATATATCCTTCAGCTAACAACCCTAAACAATTATGCTTAATTGTAGGCTTAAACAAACATAGACCGAGTGTGAAAAGTTATCGTTTAATTTGGAATCGTTATAAAAAAATAATTATCATTTTAAACTAAATCTTAAGATTCATTTAATTGTTTTCATGTGTACTATGTATTTCTTTAATGTTAAAATTTAAAAAACTTTTTATTGTTTTTAAAAACTAATAAAATTAATTAAACATTTAAAAGTAGTTATATTTTAATAGAGAATTACTTTAAGAATACGTACTTACTTTTTATAAGAGGGGAACCTTTTATAGCAAAAATCAACGAAGGTCGTTTTTAGATTTATTTTCAACTTTTAAACAACATCGCGCATTTTATAAAGATGGTACCTTATGCTTCATCTTTTGTAAATTCGACTTCCAAGTGAGAAATTGCTATAACTCACGCTCTTTTATTCATTATTCCAATTACTTTAGACGAAAAATAAGCAAAGTTTGGAAAAAGTTATAGGGTAAGTTCGCCGGTTGTCGGCCCTGTTAAAAAACAGTTTCCGTTTTCGTCCATGGGGGTCTAGATTTATAACAGAAAGTCACAACAGGAAGTTGAGGTATTATAATTAATACTAAATATGACTGTAACTAAATAGCGCATCACAAGTTTGTTTAACAATTCATGTTTTATTGTTTTTATTTATTTTATTGCTGACTGGACGAGAATGGGCGCTGGCCGACTAACCGGCGCATTTACTCTACTTACCGATTGTTGTATTTGTTTAATGGATACACAACTTGATTTCATCATTTATAAAATATTTCGTCAGGTAGTCTGCTGAGAACACACAGTCCAACCTCGATAAGCCGAATTTTTGATATTTCTTATTATTTTTAGTTTCTTTTTAACTTCGACTTATCGAGATTTGATTGTATTTCATTGTGTCTTGTCGCTGTTAAAAACACTAAATAAGCGCTTTGGTTTCTGGCCGAAATACGGTCCTATAAATTTTAATTGAAATATTTTTAAATGTAAATAGATTATCGTTCTCAAGAAAATAAAAATGCTATTTACTTTAATAATTACAATTGCAAAAATTTCTTAATTGACAATATTATACAGTGGCGTGTCCAGAATTTTTGTTTGGTTACTTTGGTCTAAAACATTTGTCTCATTTTTTTTATTTAATTTTAGAATTATTTTGTAGTTGATTTGACTTAAATTTTGGGGGCCCGTAAATGTTAGTCAAACCTTTTTTTTTTTAGAATATAAATTATATATTTTATAGTACATACATAATTAATCTAGCGATTAAAGCTACGTAAAAGGCGCCTTGTGGAATTATAAAAGGAAAAATTCTATTTAAATTACTCTTTACTTGATACAGTACACCTACGTTTCTCAAACTTTTTCTGATTGGGGCGCGGTATTTTCTAGGATTTTTTTGCGAACCACTTTAATACTGATAATAAAATATGATTTATAAGTATTGATCTTAACCTGTCGGTCAACCAATGAGGAAGCAGCATTTTTAAAACGAATAACTAAAATCGACCTGTATATTGAACGTGCATAATGTAATATTTTTTGAGGGCCGGCGTTTTTTTCATGCTGGCCGGCATCGGGACCCGCACCACTGTTTGAGAAGCGCTGCATCACATGGTATAAGGAAGCAATCAGTTTTACGACGAACGCCTAGTTTTCTTAATTTTCTAATTGAAATATTTTTTTATAAAGTACAAAAGCAGAACGTTGAATATATCATTTTTTTAATTAAACAAAGCGCTTTTGAAATGCACGAACCTTAAACAGATCGTTCAAAAAACATAGAAAAAAATGTGCTTTAGGGTTGATTTTCTAAGTTAAACGTGCAACGAGAAAAATTGAAAGGAAGCAGACAGAGAAAGTTTTAATCAATAATAAATGAATAAAATCCGAGCAAGGGTTGAAAAGCACGTTTTGTTGTGGTTCAGTTAAAGTTTTGCTAGCGGGGAGAAAGCACGAAAGTTTCAAAACTTTCGCTCGTAATTTACACGCTTATAGAAGTTTCATTTAATATGAATACTTACGGGAAAAAAATGAGAATTCGCCAGTTTTCAATTCAGAACGATAATAGCACTTCTTATCGTAGAAGAAGTTTAAAAAAACAATTTTCGGAAGACATTCCTTTCGATTCTAAGAATGACTTGATGTCAACCTTAGATGACGATTTTCCATTGTGCTCAAAAAATCAAAAACTTGCAGATCGACCCCTTCTTCCAACCAAAGAGGCCTGGGCAGAAACCAACGACGACCACCTTAAAAGAATTGCCGAAAAAAAAACTACTTTCAAGCTCTCGGAGCCGAAGGATTCGATTCTTCTTTCTCATCAGGAATTGGCAGAAAGGCTTCGTCAAGCATGGAAGGACCGAGAGAAGAGCAAGCACAATTTAAACATCTTTTTAGCATCCAACGTAAGGGAAAAACAAGATGATTTAACAGACTCCGAAATTACGTACGAAGATGTCACCAGCGCATCTCCTGTTATTCTTCCAAATAAAAACTTGGATGCTCCCGTTGCCGAAACTAATTTTAAGAGTATTTTTCAAAAACGAATGAGACGAGCTCACAGCACGGACGAATCATTGGGCTATAGAAATCGAGCAGTGGTCGTTGTTCCTCTAACCAGTCAAAAAACTCAAGATACAGCTTTCGAACCGAAAGAAAAAACGAACGTGTGCAAACCAATCGATGTTGTAATACGGCCTTTAACTTCCGCTTCATCTAAACGTGAAAACTTCAAAAATCGAACAAACTTTGCTTTTAATGGATCTCCAAATGTCGGTACAACTAAAGAAAGTACAAGAGCTCCATTAATTCGAGCTTCGTCGGTTCCTCTAAAACAGGCACATTCAAAAACGGTTAAGAAGCGCACCAGGTCTGCTTATAAACAACGGGGCAAAATCGAAGACGAAGATGTGGCTGTTAAAAATAAAAACCATAAATTGCAGCGGTGCTTTTCGGCATCTGGTGCTGAAGTTATTACAATGGTATCGCTCGTAAGTCCTGAAGGAAGCGATGTGGAGGATAAAATTGAAGTTGAAATCGAAAAGCCCAAACCAAAAGTTACTTCGCCTGTTAAAACAGTATCCGCCGAAAATAATGCCCGAATTGAACATCAAACAAATTTTACTCTTAGAAAAGCTGTTAAATCTGGTAAGATCCCCAGAAACTTTCATAATTAAACACTAGTCAAGATAAGTTTTGTAATCAAAAGAGCAAATAATTGTTTTGAAAATTTATAAAGGACAATCAAAGCCCCACAGGAAAAATGTCTATGTTTGTCGCTGTGGTTTTATAATTTTTATTAAAAAATGATAAGAAATTAAACTAATCATTGCGAATCATGCTAAAATCGAGTGTGCTCATTCGAGCTCAAAGTGGCACATTTCCGATCTCGGAAAATGAAGCGCGCCGCTTCGCGTCGCGCTTCATTTGCTTCCCTCGCTCGAAAATGTGCCACTTCTCGCTCGAATGTGCGCATACCTCGCATTTATTAGATTTGTTGACACACAAATTAATTGTTTGATCTAAAAGACAAGATTACCATCAGAGTGACTGCAAAAAATGATTTCAGAATTCTTTGATAATACCCGGTTTTCCAGTAAAGTTTGTTCCAGATTTAAAAATTGTATTCGTATTAAGATATTTAAAGTTTTGATTTGAATTGTCTATAATTAAATATGGTATAAAACTCATAACAATAAAAAAGACATGTTCAACTAAGTATATTTATTTGAATAATTAATTTTTTTAGTGCATTGTCATAGCTCGTTTTTTGTAACTTGTTAAATAACCTTATAAAAAGTAATTTAGAATTACTAAGTAAGATAAAAATAATATAATGATCATTATGAACTTGCAAACATTGAACTTTTATCATTTGGTAGATAAGTTTTTCAAACTGATCATCAATAACTTTTTCAGCTAAAAGTTTAGCTTTCTTTAATGCCAAATCTTTTTTTTTTCATTCGTTACACATTTTCTTTTCAGATCTTTAGTTAAAATATTTAATGGGGAGTTTCTTGATTATAATCAATCTGATAAATTCTTATAAAAAAAAGCTATCAGAAAATGATCTGCATTTATCCACGGAAAATCTCAAAAATTCTTATAAAATTATTTTCTTATAACGAGTACGTGAAAATAAATTTATTTTCCAAATTCTTATAAAATTTATCAGAATTTTTGAGATGTGATTATTTAAATTTGTAGTCTATGAGTTTTTATAAGAAGTGAAACATCATTTCGTTCGACATCCCAAACGTTATAAGAATATTATGGTAATACTTATATCAGATTTTTACTAATAAATTGAAGTTAAAATCAAATTTGACAGAAACAGAAAACCTAAATTAGTAAGTACTTTTAAACAAAATTATTAAAAGCAGTAAATCATGCTACTGTACTTTATTAGACTTCATTGAAGAAAGAAGATAAATGTAAACAAATTCAATAAATACGAGGATGTGCACATTCGAGCGAAAAGTGGCACATTTCCGATCGAGGGAAGCAAATGAAGCGCGACGCGGAGCGGCGCGCTTCATTTTCCCGAGATCGGAATGTGCCACTTTGAGCTCGAATGTGCACACTCGGATTTAAACACAAGCTACAAAAATTAATTTAATTTCTAAATTAATTTTTATAAAAAATGAAAGGCACTATTTTTACCATTTAGAGCTTCGGCCCCTCCGTAGATCTCACCATAATAAAATACAAATCAATTCTATAATAAAAAAATAAGTGGAAACTTAGGACATTTTCAAACTATCATTTTGGTGTTCAAAACTTTTAAACTGGCGTAGGTGTGAAGGTCAATATCATAATTACATAAATGCGAAAATTAAATCATTAAACGCGTTCGGAAAATTAATTTTACTATAATAAAGCAATGTTTGTTAAGGCAACAATAAGAAATTAAATTAACTCTCGATTAGTTTGGGAGCAATTTTTCATTCAATAGAAAATCGTTTAATTCGAGGAAAATTTTCCATTAATACCATTTTGTGGGCATTTCTTGCGAAAAACGTTGTACCCTTCGCATTAACCCACTTTCAACTTTTGACACCTTCGAAAAGACTTCATTGTTCATCAAAAAAATACTAATTGATCGACACTGTAGTAATTAACTCGAAACGCTTTCAGGTCAATCTTCTTGTCAGTCTTTTGGGGTATATTTAAAAAATCTATGACGATTGCATGTATCTCGAATCTTTTTTTCAAATAATTTTTTTTCAGTGTCTTTTCAACAGTCGAGTATACATGCTGTTCGAAGTTTTTCAGCGAGTTTTCCTGCACGAAGAGCATCGGTCGTTACAGCTTTAATGGCTGGCAATAATTCATCGAGTGGAAAATCATTCGGTTCAAGTCTTCAGGAGAAGCGTGGAAGTATTGAGAATGTTTCCGAAGAATTAAGAGAACCCAAACGTCGTCTTCTTCGATCTAAGAGTACAACCGATGAAACTAGGTACCACACACATTAAACTAATTCAAAAAATATACCGAGTTATATTTTATGTTAAGTAGTTGTTAAAGAAGTTCGATATAATGATGAGGGGTGACCTAGAGATATCTCTCACGACCTTTTTCATCACGAAAATATTCAAACTTTGAATACTTTTATATCGATTCCAATGATCTATTAATTGATTGATTGTGAAGTTTTTTGCAAGCCAAAAAAGCAATTGATTCGCTAATTAACGATTCTGTTCACCTATTTTATATCAGGTCACTCAATATTTATGTTCGTATCCAATACCGGGGCAGTGCTAGCTGAAGAAAGTTATATATAAAGCTTCGAAAATCTGTATTACTAAAAAGCAAGAATATAAATCAAACTTTAATATGTTTTATTTGTCTATATCAATGCACGCTCGTAAATTTGGTTATTGACTTATTTCGATTTGTATTAGTTTTGCGTGCCTATTCGAATTTATGTAATCTTATATTTCGGATTTGTTTAATTTAAAATAATTTCATAGAAAACCTATCTCCGAGCAATCCTACATATGTAAGTTCGCGTGTAGCAGAGCAATGTTTTAAAATACGAATATGTAGAGTATGTTTACAATTTATTTTAAATGTTAACACATAACATTTGTGCATATTCTTAATGTTGCCGTATAATTCATTTCTTATTTTTAGGACTTCGCATAAGGAACCAATTTTAATACCGAAAGATATGGAAAAACTTCCAAATTGCTCCGAAGATTTAATTAATTCTTTGGCGGATGGATCAAAGAAATCAGAAACTACAGAAAATGAACCTTCAAAATCTACCTTAAATGATGGACAACAACAAAATAGTGAAACGGAATCGTGTGAAAGTCCGAAAGAAAAACAGTGCTGGGATATGTATTGCAAAATGAGTAAAAAAGGTATCAACGTATCTTTTGATACCATTTTGAGAGGAATGCTAACTCCTACTGAATATAGACTGAGAAGAAAATCAATTTCGTACAATGAGGCTGAAAATGTTGAGAAAGTTATGGAATAAGTTTTAGTATATATCATCACGCCATAATTTCAAATTCTCTTATTTTTATTTTGCAGTTTTGATTTTAGGAAATCCGTGATGACGATTAAAAAAGTTAGTTTTATTCATGTTCAGTAAATGAAAATATATTTACTTAGGAGAATGTGGAATAAAAGTGATGATATTGAAGATTTTATTATTAATGAAATATATAGTTTAGGGATTGTTGCAATAACTTATTTAATAGTTTAATATAGCGCTTTAGTAAATGAAGTTTTAGAAATATTTTTAAATAAGTTATTGATTAAATTTTACGGAAAAATCTGGTAATTTATTTAGTTGAAGTTTAGAATTTTTCACGGTTGGCGTTCCTGCTTATTGTAATCAATATCTGTTTGATATTGTCAACACAATGAGTTTTTCAATACATTACCACTTGTTATGAAATTATTATTATTGTGCCTTTAGTGTTAATATAATGTTAGAATACAATTAAAAATGTTTCGTAGACATAAAAAGGAAAATAAAACTAAACTTGAACATAAACTGTATTTAGTATGTATTTTGAGAAATTTTATTATTTTGGTTATTATTAAAACTGATTCCTTTTCAGGCTAGAGAAAATCCAGAGCCAATTTTTGATTTATCAGAATGTGATATTCGTAATGTTCCTCCAGGAATTTATTCTTTATGCCGAGTATTTTTAAAGCACCGGTTACAATTGGAACACAACCAATTATCCTCTTTAACAGGCGGTGGAGATTTAAACGATTTGAGATTGCTAAGAGTTTTAGATTTATATGATAATCATTTTAGTACAATTCCTGACGAAATTGAATTATTAGTCAATCTTGTGGTATGTAATTTTTAATTGTTTAAGTTTCTCATATTTTCATTATTTACATTTTAGGAACTTAATTTAAGTGATAATCACATTAAGAAACTACCAGCGTCCATTTGTAATTTAAAGAAACTTAAAATATTAGATGTTTCCAATAATTTATTAAAGACTCTACCAGATAATATAGGACACTTGAAAAACTTACGTGAATTAAACGTTATGGGAAACAGTGATATGCATAGTTTACCAAAGAGTTTATGTGAAGCACAACGACTGAATAGTATAAAAGTATGTTCAACTAATTTTGTGTATCCTCCTAGTCAGGTTGTTGAAGAAGGAACAGAATTTATTATGAAATATATTTGTGAAGGTAGGTATTTATATCACAGTTATTCAACATATAAATTTTTTATGGCTTGTAGATACAGGTTTTACATATGTAGCTCCCGATTTCTTAGAAGATGATGAAGAAAACAAAGACACTGCAGATTATTGCGGTGATAGTTTTAAGGTATATCTTTACAAATGAATATATTAAACTAAGAGACTAATATTAAAGATAAATGTAGAAATGAAAAAGTATGCTTCCTCTAATACTTTTCATATCTGAATTGTTTTAAATGGATATTAACAAGAATTATTTTTAGCTAATTTGGCTTTTCTATTTCTTTTTAGGCTAAAATGCAGAAGCTTGACCAAATTAAGGCATGTTATATTTTCTTTAATCCAGCGCATTTCTAATTGGTGAAGTAGTTTTCATATCTATTTTTTTTAAATATCACAAAATCTCATTAACTCATTTTATTGACACTTCACTTGTGGGCGTTTGATTAAAGTTTATATCTAAGATCCTTATATGTAAAATTTTAGGAAATGCGACTACAAAGTTTTCTGGAAATGGAAAGAAATAATGAAATGCTACAAAGAAAAGAATTTGAATTAGCAACTCATTTAAAATTAAATAAAGAAAAAGTAATTTTTATTGTATTTACTAAGTTCAAATTATAAAATATTACCTTTATAGCTGTTATCGCACATTTCAGAACAGCAATCGAATCTGGAACTAAAAATATCGCGACTACAAGATAAAAAGGAAAACGAAAAATTTCAATTGTTGGAGCAATTACAAGAAGGTATATTGGTAGGTTTTTATTGCTTGCAATTTCATTAAAATCATTTTTGTTTAGTTGAACAAAGAGCAGATTATGCTATAAAACAACTCTTTGCTCTTAATAAAGAACCACAGCTTTATTTATTAGAACAAGAAAAGAAACAAGAAGAGGAGTTATTAGCTGCTGCCAATGAGCACAACAAAACTTTGCAAAAACAAAAAGTTTTAAATGCTATGCAAGAATTTCTTCAACAAGAAGCTGTAACATTTATGAAATATCACGAAAGTCGATGTGAAACAGCTAAAACCATCTTGGAACAGTAAGCTAATTAACTTATAAAATTCTCTTATTATGTTTGATTATTATTCAGCGAAATGCAAGCAGACAGCAATCTTGTAGACGTTTTACGCAGCCACGGACAAGACAAAGTCAATTTAGTAGATCAACTTCAAGAAGATGCTGATTTACAAAAAGCACTAGTCGGAACTTTATTAGAAAGGGGCGATGCACGTAGCTGGGGCCTCGTTCAACAAGTTAGATTAGTCGAATCTCAATTAGCTACTTTAACAATTCTTGAAATGGATCGCCAAAGACTACGAGTGGATGAACACTTGGTGATTAATATTTATAAATTTTGTACATCAATTTTTCATATTAACTAAATATTTTAGATGGATCTAATAAACAAAAGATCATATTTGTCAAAACTATTAATGGAATTACTTCATCAACAAGATGAACGAAGAGCACAACTATTTGCTACTTTAAAATTGATGGAAGAACGTAATTCTAATCAAGACTTCTGGCTACTTCAGTACCAACAACTTCTTGAAAGGTCCATTTATTTTAGAAATTGGTCGATTTATATATTTAATCAATTGTGTTAATTTAGAATGCCCAGCGCCATCACGGAAGCACAAAACAATATGGATCCGCGACTCTCTCAATCTTTGCTTATGTGTGGAGTTTTACATTGTTTACCCTTTCTAGCTCATTTAGCAAATCACGAAGGTAAAAGAATAATTTTCAACTAGTATACACTTTTAATTTATTATTCCAAATTTAGAAGAAGTAGGAGATGTAACTGAGGAGGATTTAAAAAATGTAGGAATAATGCATAGTGAAGACAGGAGAAAAGTTCTGGATGCTTTTCAAATGTATCTTAAATTACAAACAGATCAAACTCGTCAAGATGCTGCTGCTTCCGCTCCAATTTTGAATGAAGCTAGCGCGCCTATGACTGAATCTGTTCAGAGTCCAATTTTAAGCGAATGCGTGATTTGTATGGAAAATAATGTAAGTAAAGTCTTTCTGTATCAAATACTTAGCATATCAACACCAATATTTTTTAGTGTGAAATTATCTTTGTACCTTGCGGCCATTTATGTTGCTGTATTAATTGTTCAAATGCGTTGAAAGAATGTCCAATGTGCAGAGGGACTTTAGAGCACAAAATAAGAGTATATATACAATAATCCATTCCTATCTTCTTATGAATTGCAGTTGAAACATTTTGATCTATTGCACAGTTTTATAATATTGAGAATAAGTGTAAACTACAACATTAAGTGCCATTATTTCTATTTGCTATAGATATTGTGATCTTGTGTTATTACTTAAATGCTGTTAAGTATAACCAATGATGAATTTCTATTTGAATCACGTAATGTTTCGCTTTCTTGTTATAAAGACTTTAAAATTAATTCGCGGCCTTACATATTTATAGTTAATAAGTATGTCTTTGCACATATTCAAGAATTAATATATATGAATACAATTCGATTATATTTCTATTCATTGCTCATCTCCAGATACAAAATTTTATATAAATAATAAAATATTTAGTTTTAGATTGTATATTAGAAAAACAAACTTAACCTGCTGGTAATATTGAATATTTAATACTATATTAATTATCTTGGTTTTCATCATCAATAATTTCTTCACTGGCTTCTTCTGATCCTTCATCCTTTTCTTCGGGTTTTTTAGATTTTGAAGTCTTTTTCTTTTGTGTGTCTTTATATTCTATAATAATATTAGCTTAAAATAATTATTTTAAAATAAAGAATATCCTCACCTTCTAAAGCAGTTTGTAAGGGTTCTACTAACTCATCAAACTCTAAATTTTTCAAAGCGTCAAATACGTCTTGTGCTATGAGTGTTTTACGATTTACTCTTTGTGCCATTTGAGACGAGTGGGAAGTGATATATAAAACAAAAACAGCAGCTGCACGTGCTAAAGCAATACGTGCATCTTTACCTATATTTACATTATCGTTTATTGCCTCTTTTATAATTCTTTGTACAACACTATTTGGTAAATTGAAATCCTCTAATTTTTCCGCCATATTTCTTTATACTTGTATGTGTTACGTGAAGTATTTACTTTTATTTCGATTTATCTTCCATATAATTTAATAATCAACACAATTCAAAATAACCTAACATACAAATAGAATGTTGTTTTTAATATGCAGTTTGTTTGGTGTTGAGTTTATTATGTTGGCAAGAAATTTCCAGAATTGACAAGCCTCTCCTACAACATTAATGTAGGTGTTATAACATCTATAATATTCCGAATTCGTTATGAGCGCTAGTAAAAAAATAGAAGAAGGTGTGGAACATTGTCGAAATGCTGAAAAAAGGTAAGCACTTTCGATTAATTACACACCGATATATGAAAAATTAATTTTGTAGTTTAAAAACTTCACTTCTCAAATGGCGCCCTGATTATGAAGTAGCAGCGGAAGAATTCAATAAAGCAGGTAATTCGTAATTCCATTCGTGAAACCTATTAATTTACTAGTTAAAAACATTTCAGCCACATGTTTTCGAGTTGCAAAATCATTTGAACAATGTCGTGATAGTCTATTGAGAGCAGCAGAATGTTTCAAACAAAATAGATCGTATCCTTTAACAATAATGTTGTGTCTTTAACGTGTATAAATTAACCTTATCTATAATCAGTCTATTTTATGCTGCGAAAGCAATTGATCAAGCAATTCTAGTTTGTAAAGAAATTGGAGATCTAAATGAAGTTCCAGCTTTTGCAGAACGTGCTGCTAATATGTATCAGAGTCATGGAAGTGCAGATACTGCAGCAGCTTCGTTAGATAAAGCTGCTAAAATTTTAGATCAACAACACCCCGAACAGGCTTTGCATTTATATTTGAGAGCTGCCGACATAGCTTCAGTAAAGAAATGGATTTATTTTATAAAATAAATACAAATAATTTTATTTTTAGATTCAAGATAGTCCAAGACAATCTGCTGAATATATAAGTAAAGTTTCTAGGATATATGTCAAGCTGAAACAGTAAGATTTTACATATAAAACAATAATCTATAGTAATTTTGGAATGTTACAGATTTGACTTGGCAGCAGGTTCTATCAGACGTGAAATTGGTTTACATCAGCAAAGTGAATCTTATCAAGCAACTGGTCGTTTAGCAGTAGCTCTTGTTTTAGTTCAGTTAGCACGTGGGGATGTAGTAGCTGCTGAAAAAGCTTTTAAAGAATGGGGTAATAATTATAATAACTGTTTATTTTCTTAAAGTAATAACTAAATTTTGTTAGGTAATTATTGCGAAGGTCCTGAAGTGCAAACTTTGGAAATGTTGTTACAAGCATTTGATGAAGAAGACCCTGATATGGCTAAAAAGGCTTTAAATAATCCTTTTATCAAACACATGGATGTTGAATATGCAATACTTGCACGTGATCTACCATTACCTGAAGGTTTAACTACAGCCCCAAAGGCGATTGTGCGTGAAAATGCTGCACCTTCCTATGTATCTCCTAATGTGCAGGCTTCTGGGTCTTTTACTGTAAGTATTTTAGTAATAATATATTCCAATTATATCGCTTGTTTATAGGAGAATGCTGAAGAAAAGGGAGATTCTGCTAACCTAACTAAAGAAGGAAGTGATGATGATTATGAAGGGGGACTTTGTTAGGAAGTCTGTTTTTACATTCCTTGGTTTTTATGCTGTATATTAAAGCAGATATGGAAGTAAGCTAAAGATTCCAAACATATCTGATGCTTTGGATATTTATTAAATACTAGTCCTGTTACATTATAATGAGCAATTTTATAGCTAAATATTGTTGGTAAGTGATAGGTTTTTTATCTTATTTTTAAATAACAATTAGCAACAAATATATTTGCTACAAAACGATTAATTGTTAACAAAAGTAGTGGAGAAATACACAATGATCTCTTTTTTAAAGTTATATATATATTAATCTTCAGACTGAAAGTCTTGTTAAAATTTTATATTACTTGTAGCTTTAAGAAATACTTGTTGCTAACACCTGATTAGCATTTTATTTATTAAAAACACCTTGCGGTAAGATATATACAATATGAAAATTTATAATTTATTTGATTCACATAAGAAGCACCATTATTTTTGACAGAAACGCATTTCACTTTACTTTCATATAGTAATTAGCTACATGTGCGTGTACTGTCTGTAAATAAACTAAATAATGCTACCATAGGTTCATGAACTTATACTACTAGCATTCAAATGTTCTTTTCTTTTTTCTTTTCCTCTTAAAATTGCCTCTTTAAAAACTTTACAATAAAATTCAATAGCACTGGGAGAATCGTCATTGCCAGGTACAGGATACGTTATCAAATTGGGATTACAATTTGAATCAACTATTCCAATAGTTGCTATACCCATTTTAGCAGAATCCCTTATGGCTGTATGTTGTAACAACACATTGTTTAATGTATTAAAAAATATACAAAGATCTGGTAAACGTGTAACTGCACCAAATTGGGTATCTGCATTTGTAAATATTCCACCACGCCAAAAACGTGTATGAGCAAATTCGCCACATTCTATTGCAGTCTTTTGTACTATAAATGAATTCTGTGCTCCTCTCATAAAAAACAATATTATCCCATCTCTGTATGCTATATGAGCTGCTATATTTAATGCTTTCCTTAAATATTCTGCTGTCTTGTCTAAATCGAAAATTGTATGACCTAGTCGTTCACCATAAATGTAGCGGAGCATTCGATTATCAAGTGAACCTAATTTATGACCATAGTGGACCCGAGCATTAAATAAATCCTTAACTGCGAATAAGTTATGAACATTAAAATAATCTGGATGATTTAAAACAGTTTGGTCTAAGTTTACCTCATGAGTGCCTATTAAAAATTATATAATTAGTTTGTTATTAAACATTTGTGAAAGACTTACTTGGTTCATGTGTTATAGGTGATGCACTAATTGAATACAGTTTTGTTACAGATTTGTTGATAACTCTGCTTATTTTGGTAAAAGCATACATATTATTGAACTGTATCCTTTAGATTAATACAGTCTATTAACTTATCAGCACTTTATTAACTTTAAATTATTGGATTTTCAGATTTCTCATGTATGAATTGTTGATGAAAATTATAACCTTAAAAAGCTATTTAATAATTTTAATCTAGGGGATCAGAGCTACCAATTCTATTAACAGTTTAACCAATACAGCAAAAATAATAAACGTTCTTTAAAGTAGTAATGTGTAACTGATGTTTGAAGAGTAATTAAGCTCTGAACTTTGATTTTGTTCTATCGATCAAGTACATAATATCTTAATTATATGTAAGTAATATTACACCTTAATTTACGTTTTATACCCATCACATTAACACACTAAATTTTTAAAGTGTTCTCTTCTTTTTTTAAGAATGACTTTGGAACCAAGTCCTAAACAGATCCAAGATTTTAGAAGTAATTTTCTGAAAGAACTTGAAAGTAAAGGCGATGCAACTGGTGAGCCACTTTATCGTTTATCATGCAATTAGTTTCAATTATAATTTTTAGTAAGCAACGAAGATGTAGAAAAAGTCAAGACCAGCGATGACTGGTTACGAAGATTTTTAATGCATCATGATTTAAGTGAAAAAGAAGCACTTGCCATGCTTTGGGAGTCATTACAATGGAGGAAAGAATTTAAAACAAATGGTAATTTTTTTCTTAATAGTTTGATGAAGAATTGAATTTATCTTTCATTAGTTATCAACTTCAAGGTTGTCTTATAATTGCATAATTAATCATTTTTATTATGTTTATATAATATTTATTAATTGATGAAGCATTTTATGACATTAATTTTTTAATTTTTAGAAATCAATCACACGAATGTAAACCTTGATTATATAAAGGAGGGTGTTATGTTTCCGCACGGCCGAGATAAGGATGGTTGCACTTTATTTATTTTTAAGTGTAAAAAGCATGTTAAAGGACAACTAGAATTTGAAGAACTAAAACGATGCGTTATATATTGGTTGGAGAGACTGGAGAGGTAGAATAGGAAGAAATTTGAAAGCTTTAATATAAATTTCTTTTTTAGACAAGAAAAGGGCAAACCTGTTACAATTTTTTTTGATATGGAAGGTTGTGGTTTAGCAAGCGTAGACATGGAACTAATCAAATATGTAATTCATATCTTTAAAATGTATTACCCATACTTTTTAAATTATATTATAATTTTAGAAATGGCATGGATTTTAAATGGTAAGTGAAATTTTTCAAATTTTTGTACTCGATGGTTTTACTCATTATTTTTAGCTGTTTTCAAAGTAATAAAAGCTATGCTCCCAGAAAAAGCTGTGCAAAAATTAAAGGTCATAAAAAAGCCAGAATTAAGTCAATATGTTGATCCAGATCAATCTTTAAAGTGCTGGGGTGGCAACGATAATTATACATTTGTTTTTGAACTTGAAGAAAACACAATTGCCAATAATACCAGTGTGCTTACGAATAAAAAGGTGAGTAGCTTTTAAATTATTCCAACAGTTTGTCAAATCAATATTCCATTTTTATTTATCTTGACATTTATAGAAGGGCAGGAAAATGTCATTGAACTCCATACAGTTACCTTCATATTTTTTTTTTTTTTTATTACTGCTTATGATTATGAAATTGGTTTCTTATTTATCAATTTCAATTCCAAAATACTTTTAAATTAAATTGAAATAATTTTTTAATTTGTTATAGTAAATTAAATTATTTAAGATAAGTGTAAATATCAATCTAATCAATACATTTGTGTTAGGTTCACTTTGCTGATGGGTCACCAATGTCAGAAACATCATCAACGAATATTGATAAAGAGCAAGGTATTCTGTTATTATTTCTCTTTTTATAGAAATTGGACGTATAATTGTTTTAGGGGATGGAGGAATACTCAGGGTTCAACCCTCTTCAATCATTACCTTTGTTAAAGAAGGGAATGAGTTTGTTAGCACTTTGGAACTTTACAACACTGACAATCAAATTAACATTTCTTATAAGGTAACATTCAATAATATTACCATTCATTGAGGCTATGGGTAGTACTTTTAGATGAAAACAACATCGCCTGAGAAATTTAGAGTACGGCCAAGTGCTGGTTGTTTAGCTCCAGGAGGTCATGCAACTATTACAGTTACTCTTTTACCAGGGTTTCATTTTGGAGGCCTATTTAAAGATAAATTTCTAGTCATGAGCATGCCAGTGGCTTCAATTGATTTATCAGCCCAGGAATTAACAGAACTTTGGAAGGTAAGTGCTCTGTATCTACTTTTATTAAATTATAACAGCGCTGTCCAACTGGCGACTTGTGTATTACACTTGACCTTTAAAACAATATTTGTGACCTGAAAAAGCTTCTAAATTAAATATATTTTTTAATAACAATAATATATACTTTTATAATGCATCCTATGGCTATGACCTTAATTGGAAAGCAATTTAATACACTTTCTATGTAATAGCATCTTGTTTTTAAAAATTGTGTATTGTGGTCGTCAAAAATTTTTGAGAACTTTCTTATTCAAGTAAAGGTTGGACAACCATGAATTTGCTTTGTTTATTTATAAATTGCTTCATTTATAATAAGCTATAAACTAAAACGGAGATTTTTAGAATCCGAAAAATAAAGAAATCTCCCAACATCGTCTCAGATGTGCACAAAGTAATGAGATAACTAGAAATGGCGAAGCTTTATCAACGAACACATCAGATTCCGATCAAAATCAAATGAGTCAACTCTTAAGCAAAATATCAAATTTAAGTGATTGTCAATCGAAGTTGCATAATGCTATAGTTCGTACACAAATGCTTCAGTACTTTTTAATCGTTTTTGTTTTATTTCTCAGTATTACAGTTATGATAGTACTAAAAAACGTTATTGAAGATAAGACTTCTTCTAATGTTTGTTATAAAAGCGAGTACGTAGAATCGAACACCCAATAACAATAGGATTCAGATGCAAGACCACAGAATATACAATTTATATTAAAAATTATAGAAAACATAATGTGGAATTTATTGTACGTTTACAGTCTATACATTGCATAATTATATTCGTTGGTCTTGCATATCAGAGGTACATAATAAATAGAATAGCATGAAATCTAAGCAATCAATGATTTTTTTTCACATTTCTCAAATAATAAATGTTAATTAATCGTGTAGAAAATTAGGCGCATAAACTCTGAAAAATTCAAAACATTCAGTAATGGATTAATATTCGAAATTTGCATGTGTGGTTTTATTACTTCAGTTCTGTGTATGCATTAATATTAAAATTTGTAATGGTAATTAACAGAACTGAATTTACTAAATCAGAGTAAAACAAGGCTAGCAGTATTTTTTACTTGTATACATATAGTTAAGGCTAGATTTTCTATCGTATTTTCTATGGTATTAGTTTTTCTTTTTAAATAATTTAAAACTCAAAATTGCGTAGGCAAGTTAATCTTCACAATATATACTCACAGCAGATATATTTCTACATTCGTGTCTTATGGGATCGTTTTCTCTGTTTAAGATATTAAGGTTGTATTTTACTTATTTAAGCTGCATTGTTTGTAGTATTTTTTGTTTCAAATCTACTTATATCGCCTATGTTGTACAATCTACATATATATCTCTATTTTGTTATTAAATAACGTTCTTACTAATCTTTATCTTTTCATTTAAACGTCGCAAAATCGCGTAGATACGTGTGACTTCAAATTTGGTTTACAATCTACCCTAAAGGAATGATTAAAGAGTACAATAAAAAACTTTTTATTATTAAACTTCATATATAAACAACTTAAATGTTTGAATATTTACTTATAATTTGTTATTACTTTGTCTAATAATAAATTAACATTGCCCAGTAACTCAAATAAATTGGAGAAAAATTGTTCCGCATTTGGAACATGCTTCATCATCAAGTTGACAAAAGTCTCAGATTCCTTCGTTTCCAAGAATGCTTTTAATTTGTCATCTCGAAAACTTAATCTGAAAATCATCTATGATAATTAAATTCTATTACTAAATTAATACGTTACATTTTAATTATAATAAAGGCTATAAATCTCCACTCGATTGGCTTAAAGGCTACATTATTTGCTTCCAATCTAAAAGTTTTGACTAATAGTTTTACTTCATCCCACATGTGCTGTGTTGGTAGTCCTAAACTTTGTGTTAAAGTGACTAATCTGGAAAAAAAAGACAATTTACTTCTAATCACCTTAGTTTCTATTAAAATTGCTTACGTTTTATTGATAGAATTTAAAAAAACTTTAGAGCGAATTATATCTTGAGAAGTATTATCCAAGGGTGGTAAAACAGGAGGAACTTCAATTTCTTGAGATGGATCATTTACTTCTTGGCTTTCGTTTGTCGTCTTATTTATTACTTCTACATTTTTACTATCCACAGAACATGAGGCACCAGTGTAAAAAGCCCTTACCCTTAAATCCATTCCTTTACTTCTTTCTTTCAGAATTTTATAGTCAGGTATCGGTTTTAAAGACTTATCGAGCACTGTTCTATCATACTTGTCTTCAGCTATTTGTGTAATATGTAATTTATGACAGATTTCCTTATACTTTCTTTGGTAAATCAAAGCAGTCTCTGACGTTGGACTTTTTTGTAAGTATTCTTCTAATTCTTCTTTACTTAAATACTTTTTAATATGTTCCTCGCCATATATAAATATAATGGTATCCAATGTTAGCCATTCTAACGTGCATTTTTCAATATTTTTTAAGAAATATGTATCAGATACTTTTTTTGTTTTAGTGTTAGGATTAAATTTAAGCTTGCTTTTAGTAATAACTTTTTTTTCTGGTGTTTTCTTCTCATCATTCTTTTCTAAAACATCTTGCTTGTTAATTTCCATCTCGGCCATTTCATCTAACGAAGCTTCGGTAAATGAAGAAACCGATGTAAAATCTGAATTGGTGGTTGAAGGTTCTACATTCACTTCTTCTCCTGGCACTCCTCTAATAAAATTTATTGGTTATAACGTTGTGGAAATGTAATACAGATTAGTAATTACCTTTCAGTTAATGGTAATAAAGTAAAATTGGGAGCTTCTTCTTGATTACGTAACCATAATGGACTATTTTGAATTTGCTGTTTTATGTATATACTGGCTTTGTAACAATAATTACTACAGTAATGCTACAATTAAAATAACTAAATCACCCAATTATAATTCTATACAAAGCAAACCTTTCTATCAGTAACATCGTACACTTTATTTGATTTCGTATCAATAAAATATCGCTTTTTAGGCATTTGTGGTAAATGATTACCACATAATGGATATCCACAGGTATTACTAATAGCTCTTTCTTCTATAATGTCTTGATAGTATGCCTGATTTATATGTTTTAGCTAAAAGTTTTTGCAACTCAATGCTAATTAACTTTATAAAACTTGTACACTTACGCAACGTAGAAACACTTCTGTATGAAGCTTTCCTTCTATAAGAAATTCTAAAATCTTTAGGGCTCTAGCATTACATTCCTTTCTCCATTGTTCCATTATGATTTCATTTTGCCTTGTAATAAAATGTAAGAAAGTATTTCTAGAACAACATATAGATTTACCCACCTGGTTGCATTATCTTTAGCGTTATTTTGTAGTCCATCTTTAGTACTAGAGTATATCTTAATGTAATTTTCTAAAGAGTCTTCCATTATATTTTCTTCTTTTTATTTATGTATTTAAATCGTTTTTAACCTAAAATTGTATGAAATCATTCGTTAGAAAAGGATAAGTGGGAGTAAAAAGGTCTAAGGAAGTCAAGATTGACTATTAAGCATACTTGGTGTAATATATATACTGGGTGATTAAAAAAAATGCAACTAAAAAAAAAGAAGGGATGTAACCTTTACGCACGGTTGAAGAAAAACTTTAACGATTCTGGCAGATATTACTAAAAAAGATTAAAATAAATAATATATGAATTTAACAACATTTTTTTGGTTTTAATTAATTTGTTTTAACTATTAAATACCTACTTACTTTTCAATTAACTTTTTATGTCATTTAATTAATTAATTTAATGTTTTGCATTATAGTTTTGTAATTGCCTTCAGGCATTTATAGGTATACACTGTCCGGCCAACAGAAATAGTTAAGCCACGCCCCACTAAATTGAACCAATGTATGCAGTGCCCAGTTTCATACGGTACAAATTAATAATCAAGTTTGTCCCCGTTCCTGCAGGACATAAATGCTAATATAGTTGCTTGTGTTACGTGCTTTAAAAATTAAGCCAATAGAAAAAATTCAATTTAAATTTAGCGCACATTTGTGGGAGTGGCTTAACTATTTCTTTTGACCGGACAGTGTATAGTTTAATTTGTTAAAAGTTTCAAAACCGGAGGCTACATAGATTTTCGCAAAGATAAGGAACTTTTTTTTGTTTTTATTATTATATTGCCATTTAACGCCCCAGCGCGTTTTCGAAACTTTGGCAAAACGACCAAAAAAAATTTTTATACGATTTCTATAAAAAGTTTTTCACGGTTAGACAATTTAGATCTTTGCATAGATAAAGATTTTGTTATAGGCCCAGGCCATTTAGAACCATTCAATTTAAACCCAGGCGATTTAGCCGGAGGCTATAAAGAATCCTTATCAGTATGAAAATCTAAATCGCCTAATAGTGAAATCCTTTTTATAGAAAACGCATAAAAACATTTTTTGGTCGTTTTGCCAAAGTTTCGTATTTGTCTTTAGGCATGTTTTGTTATATTTGCTAAGTTTCCGAATCGGAGGCCACAAAGATTTTATCAAAGATAACAAACTTAATTTTTGTTTTTAATGTTTTAATATTTTGCGCGCGTATTTTAAAAGAAAATTAAAAGCAAAACAGCAGGTGGTAAAAAAGTTTATTTATTTTTCACATGTCACAGTTTACAACCCTTGACCTTAAGGATCTTTTATTTTATTGCAACAAAATGAGAGTTTCACGCTATTGGTATACAAAAATTTTAAATTAGGGTTTTTAAAATCCCTCAATACTAATTTTAATCCAAAAAGAAAATTTTATTTCTGGTGATTTACAAGGGGCTTGTGTTTTTTTATGATACCTATTCTGCGGACATTGCATTGGTAACGTTAACTTAAGATGGAAGATTTATAACCTACAAAAAATAACAATGAATTAAATTAATAAAAATAAACCTACATAACTTTGAAAAATGATAACAAACATATACTTAAGATGCTGTACGCTGCGTTTATAAGATTTATAAGGCGTAGATTAGTTCTTGGTATTATTTTTACTTTATCTTTGATGTACTGCATTCTTAGTTTTGTGCATAAGGTTTGTACTTTTATTTATATGAAACTGCAATATACTTTTATCTTTTTTAGAGCGACTATGTAAATAATGATATTTCACCACCAGTTGTAAGAACTAAACCTTTTATTTGGAGAACATTACAAGAACACAATGCAAGCAACGATGAAGATCTCACCTGTAGAAACTCTGTACAAGGCAAAATGTTGATTGCAGACGACAAAGGTTGGTTGTTGTTATGAAATTATTTGTAATAAACGTAATTACTTTAGGATATGTATGTCCTCGTACTGATTTATTGACAAATGGTTGTTGTGTTGAGGGATCTTTATCGACAACTCAATACTCATGCGAAACTTGTAATAATAACAACTGTTGTGCCGTCTATGAATATTGCATATCCTGTTGTTTACATCCTGACAAAGTATGAATTTGCTCTATTAACTTACACATAATAACGAGAGTAATAAAATTATCTTCTAGAGAGACGTTCTTGAAAATGTTCTTGGCAAGGCTACGAAAGAGAACAACGTTTTATTTGCATCGGTAACTGATCATTTTGAATTGTGTTTAGCAAAATGTCGAACTAATTCTCAAAGTGTGCAACATGAAAACTCTTATAAAGATCCAAAAATAAAACACTGTTATGGGGAAACGGCTCCTATTACAAATAGTGGAGAAAGTAAGGTTTTATAAAGATTTTATATTTTAGTGAAGCATTATCACTAATTAAAAGAAGCAACGGAATTATAGTTTGGGTAATTTATGCTTTATCGAAGCTGCCTTATAGTTTTACTTAGCATGAAGTGTCTTGTACCTTTTATTAAATTTTTATAGTCTATGTCTCAAATATTATGTTATCTTTTATGAAAAGCATTATATAAAAATAGTGCTAATTATTTTATTGTAATAAAAAAGGAGAACACCTGTACTGCTAAACTTAAGTCGCTTTATAAACATCCATTCAAACATACTTTTTTTTATCTTTTCTAATTTGTATATATACAAAGCACAACAGGTGCAAAATTATGCAAGAAACACTCACATCCTCATGTATAAAAAATAAGGAGTAAAGCTGTGAGATGTTTTTGCTTACATTCACTAACTATTCTTAATTCGACTATCTCTAAACATCCATCAGGTAAATGAGATTTTTCACAATAATAAATTAATAATTATATATTTACAAAAAATGGTTCATTTTTTCTTCTCACTTTCACAAGAAAATCAAAATGTTCAGCTATTTTAACGTACTTTATATATAAATAATCTAACACTTATTACTGGTAATAATTAACTATTCAATGTTTAAAATAATATTCCTTATTAAAGCTCGTTAATAATTAAGAAAACAAATGCTTTTTGTTATAGTTTTATAAGAAAAATTAAAAGAAAAACTACTAGGCACCGAATCTCACATTAATTTGTTATTTACATAAACAATTACTTGCCTTACCTATTTTTTTTAATTGTTTTATTCCTTTTTTGTGTATTATAATAATCAAAAGCTTGATATGAATATGTTTTGTGTCACGAACACCAAGGGATTTGTACGAAAAATATTGTTTTTAATTATTAAGCCATAATACTTTCTAAATAACACAAAAAGTTGGATTCCCTTTAAAAAATTAACAATAATGCCCCCATTGTAATACAAAAACCTTAAATCACTAAAAAAAAAGCATAAGGGTTGCATTTCTTATCACTAATTTTTGATTTTAAGTTCTCATTTCTCAAAAACAGAGGCATCGACACAAGATGTTTCTGTTTACAAAAATTAACAAAAAAAGAAACTATAAAAAAATAATAAACAAAAATTATTCCTCTAAATCAAACAAATAAAAAATAATTTTCTCGCCAATTCTTACAATGACGTGAATTAATAGAACGGTACCAAAAATAAGATGATATCGCAACCGAATTTCTTCAACCACGAAAGCATTACCTAAATGTAGCGGCGTATCCATCTCTCAGTCTGCTTTTTGAGTGAGGGGTGGATATTCTTGATCATCGTTAAATTGAAAACCGCCTTTTGGGGGTGATTCGGTTGCAGCAGCCATTTCTCGGTACTTCTCAGAATCTGTTTATAAATGACTTATTAGTTCTCTTAGCTTTCGCTTTTTTGCTTATGGTTATTGGATGTGGATGCTTTGAAAAAGCAATATAATTAAAAGCACCTTTCCTGAACCTTTTACAACCCCTAAACTCTTATAATTAAAGACAGCTCTTTATGTCGTTTCATTAAAGCTCATACTTCCCGAGTTTAAAATTTATTTATTTCTCACAAACAGCGTGCAAAAAAATATAGATATAAGCAAATGACCTAAAATAAAGCAATTTATTAAGTGCACTTAACTTAAACAGAGATATAAAAAGAAATGCGAGGTTTACATGAATGATACTTAACATATATTGACCAGTACCTGACATATGGCCTGGTGGGTTGCCTTTCAGGATGCCAGCGTAGCTACCTAGCATTGCCGAGCCTTGCAGGGAACAGAAAAACAAAAAAAATGGGTGCGGATTATAGCATAACTACTTGGTTCAGGATTTGACAAAACTAGGGAACTTTTAGTATTCAAAAATATCGGTGTAAAATTTATGTTATGTTTACAAGAGATTATGGCAGTTAACTAAGCCAAATCAATATTTTTCTATTTGTAAATTCTATCGATGCCACTTCAGAAACGAAATTTGGAATTTGCTTTAAAACTCTTGTAAGCACACACACCTAAAATCAAAAATTCGATTATAAATGCACCTCAATACAAAAAATTATAATTGTCGAGTAAAATACGCGTTTTTGATACGGTTAAGATATGGCGAAACTAAGCGAGGAAATTTATAAAAAAGGTACTGTTCGGCATATTTAAAAGCAAGAAGACTAATGAATTCAATCAACTCACTTTATTATGCCATTATTAATGTTGCAAGACTCTTTCTGTGGAACGAGTACAATTTTTAAAACCTATTAACAACTAAACGCAACTTACAAACCGATTATGTTTATACAATAAGAAAAGACAACTATACCCTGATAATTAAACTCGAAGAAGACATGAAAACATCATCAGTCTTTACCTCCATCTTGACGTCCTATGGCTTGGGGCTCGGACCGACCAGCAGCACTATCACCTTGTCCGCTACTCTTATGGCTTTCCTCTACACGACCATCCAGTCTATGTTGCTTCAGCAAAGTCAAATCACCTCCTTCGTTACCGTCCAAATTGTAAACATACAAATATCCATCCTCTGAAGCCACAAGTAGTCGCAATTGGTTCTGAATCCTAAAATCGTATATAGAATTATTATTTCATATTAAATTGAATTTAACTGTTTAATACTTACGTAGTTATAGCTATTACATTTCTAACGCCGTAGAAAGGTAAATGTGCTGTAGTAAAAGCTCTTCCTTGATTAAAGACATCTGTGACTTGCGTTGGTAAATAATTTGTCAAGTAGCCCATCCAGCTCGTTTCCTCTAAGCTTCGTCTCGGGCTAAAAATTTTGAAAAACTTTGTCAAGCCTAACCTACAGATAGAAGAGAGTAAATAAATAGACTGAAGTTTTAAATCATTCACACAACACTGCTTCTTGTTAAACAAACTATCGATTACTTCGATACCCTTCGAAGTTCATCGAAACTTAATAACGCATTAGAAACACTATATCAAATCACAAATAACTTTTGGGTCATTCGTAACGTGACCGTTTCGAAGGAGACTGCCCCGTTTATAGGTCGCCTGCCCCATTCCCCCCAAGCAAAGCTTCGAGACACTAAAATGTCCCTGTTTTCACATAATTTGTTAATAACGAGAGCGAATATTAAGGAATTCTACCAACAATTTTGAACTTGTGTAGATAATTTGCCACTTTGAGCTCGAATATGCATACTGGAATTTAAGCTCCATGGACAATAATTAATTTACTTTCTAAAATAACACACACCAAATTTTATTTATAAAATTTAAGCAATCATTTTGCGTCTCCCCTTAGACTATTCCGCGCCACACAGTTTGGAAAACGCTTGATTCACCCCTTTGCTTTTTTTGAGGAAAAAAAATTTAGCTAATGGATTTGCTTTAAATTTTCATAAGAACCCCAAACCGACATAGCCGGAGCCAGTCTTCCCTCTACCCCTTCATCCCTCAAAATTTTCGAAAAAACTAAAAAAATCGAAAAAAATACACTTCGACTCACAAAAACGATCGTAGCGCACTTATTTTCGATCGGATCATTAAAAACGGCCCGGATTCGAAAACCTGAGACTTTTTTTCATAAGGTACGAGCAAAATCGGCATAGGGCGCAATGTTAATTTTTCGAATAATTAAGGGTTGAAATTTTAGGTTTAATTTTGTAGCACAAAAAATAACATTAAAAAAATTGTAGCGCCGTTATTTGTGGACGGATCTTTAAAAACTATACAGATTTAGACTTGCCAGACTTTTGGACTTCGGATAGGCCCAAAAACCCATAGCCGTGTCATTTGAAATTTTCGAGAAAAGCTGGTTCGAAGAGTCCGACTTGCCATTAATTTTTTTATAAATTTTCACTCTGAAAAATAGTAGTTCGGTTATTTGTGAACGGATCTTTAAAAACTTTTCAGATTCTGAAAGTCACTTAATAGGAGCGTAAGATCAGCTAAAATAGTCAAAAGGCCCCAATTATAAATCTGGGAGAAAAACGCTTTCGAAGCCTTCAAAATGTATATTTTGCTAAAATGTTTAACTCCGCCATCTTTCCAATTTTCGTCAAATCCTTTGATTTCTGTACGTTTCTAACCCTAACACGTCGGAATCCGGTTCTAAGTCAAAACCCTCAAATTCGAGAAAAAACATAGATTAACACAGTGTTGTGCAAACTGTATGTAACAACGCCTCCCTTCAAAATATTTAATCATATGACGCCCCCCCCCCCTTATAAAATAGTACAAACACAAAACGCTGCAGTGCAAGGTCAAAATGGCAGAAAAATTTTGAAAATATGAGAATGTAAACGCAGTCCCCCTTCTCAAATTGTAACTATAAAACGATATCTATAAAAAGTTAATGTCCCGTTTAAAAAAAAAAGCGCGAACCTTAGTCATTCCATAAAAAAACAATAAAATAAATTGCATGACCAGCGACAAGTCCGTTTTAAATTTTTACTAGCACATACTTTATAGGCAAATTTACCCCAAAAAAAACCCTCCAACCCATTGAACGATATCACATGGAATAAACCTTATTCTGAGGCGGGATATCAATTGCAATTAACTAAGAAAAAGATCTGTAAGGGACCGATTATCTTAGTTAAACATAAGTGACGCCTCTTCTTTACTCAAAAACAAAATCTCCCATCTTTATGAAATAAATCCTTATAAAAGATCATTTAAATAGCAAGCAACGCAACTGAATGATTTAAAATAAAAGCCACACAATTCAAATCAGAAACCACGTGCTATAAACACATACCTATCCTTAGGTTCTTCCAATTTAAAAACGTGTACAGTTTCAGTATTACTGCTACAGGCGAGATACTGAGAGCACATACTGAATGCTAAACATGAAATAACGACGCATCTTTTAACGCCTCGTCTAAATTCATATAATTTGGCACCGTCTGCAACTGAGAACACTCGAATAACGGTGCCCTTCTCCGACGCAGTTGCTATTCGAGTCCCATTAGGACTAAAAGCCAAAGCGGCTAATGGGCTTTCGTGGGCTGGGATCATGGTCTTTGCATGCTAAAACCAACCATTAAGAAACAAAATTTAAAACAAATTAAAGACAACCTCTTACCAAATTATTTGCATCAAATATTTGAACCTCTCCGATGGTTGAAGATCCAGGATATGCTAAGTAACAATTATCATTGTTAATACTTAGGGCGCATAAACCTTGGGGATTGGGTGGTGTATCTCTAATTGTGTGTAAGACTTTCATATCCCGAATGTTATGGATATATAAACTTTCTTCTAAACAAACCACTAATCTAGCTCTGCAGATAGGCAAATCAATTGTTAAATGCATTCAGAGAATAATTGTGTGTACATTACCGATTCAATTTAACAGCTAAGATGGTATTAGAGTATGAATAATTGCAAATTTCTGTTCCTTTCTTAAAATGGCACACTTTAAGTGTACGTGGTGCGGTAAGAGATACAACAGCAACCAAACTGCTGCTGAACAATCTTTCAACCAAACATGTATCTTCGGTTCCATTGCTGTATATTTGTTCGAGCGAATCTATTCCGCTCAAAGAGTATAATCGGTATCCAGTTTTGCTTCCAACAGCTAGCGATCTAAAATACACAAGCCGTTAATTATAACTTACACCAATTAGGAAATAAAACTTAGAACTATTAGTCAGTATCATTTTAGTAATTAAAACCTGTTGCTAAACCAGAATATTAACACCTTAGGCGAGTAATTGTAAACCTTACGCTACGTCTTAAATATTAAATAATATTCTTCCCACTACAAAATCAGCTCATATGTAGATCAGCTGATAATATGTTTGTTTATTTTACAAAATGTCCCACTTATGATGTTCCAGATATGCCCAACGAAAATTGCCAGATTAGTTAGGCAAGAAAGTTGTTTCGATTTTTTTGATAAGTTTTTTTTATATCTCTCGACATTGAAAACACCTTTCTCTTATGATACAATCCAAATTTTACTCTTTCATAATAATTCACCATAAATTTATTTCTTTGTTTGTAAATGGTTAGCGAATGATTACCAAAATGCATAATTAACTGCGTCATCCGTTTAATAACGAACTTCTATTGAACATTTAGACGCATAATAATTATTTTGCAATCGCTTACGTGCAATCTTGGTTGAAATTCACAAAGAACGTCCCAGAACCATTTGAATCTGACGAACTATTTGTGTTGTTCATGAGTCCGTTTAAGCTTGATTTTTAGTATTTTCGTCAACACCGTTTGTGTTGATATTAAACAATTTATTTTAAACAGTTTTGCACTTGCTTTCTCGTTCACTTTCAACACAAAGAGCGACCTTGGTATTTCCTATCACAACACCAACAACTAAATTACTACCTCCATTTTGTATTGACAGAACAGCTGACAAATAAACCAAAGGTTGCTTTCGCGCAAGACATCTACATCAAACTTAACAAACTAAATTTATAGGCACGAATACAAATTTGAATACGAAATAGAATTTGAGAAAGTATTGCGTACATTAATAAATTACGATTATTTAAACTTTAGATTGTAATCGTTATTTTTAGACGAAACCTTTGATTATATATACCTAGATTGCTAATGTTATAGGCGGATTTGCAGCTCCGAGGTCACGTTAAAAGTGGTTCGTAATGTGGCTCCCTTTAACGTTCAGTAGGAAGAAGTACTATTTTTTTTACAGATTTTAGTTTTGTTACAGAACGTCGTAAATGACTATTTTTAGAGCTTAACTAAGTAGGTAAGTTATGATTGAGAATAACGGTTAGGATGGGAGGGATTAGAGAGACTGCTTGAATCGGCGAAAATTATATATCACTTCTTTTACATTTCATAAAGTATTGAAATAATAAGAACAATAAGAAACATTGACAAATTGTATATATTAATGAAAACTAAAGAATGAATACATATTTAATATACATTTGTTTTTTTAAGACATTAAAAATTCTCAATAAAATCAATTCTTAATAATAAATAATAATAATTTAACCGTAAATAAGATATAAAGATATATTGTTGACACATAAAGAATTAAACGCTTGCCGCCAAGCTTGTAAAATTTTAAAGATAAAGTTGATACTAGGTAAAAGTATTTATATTTCAATTTCAAACTTTTATGTTCATTGGGCAATTGTGCAGAAAGTACCGTTATGGTTTATTATAGGCATTTTTCTACTATGGCCGCTGCTACACTAATTTGAAATATAACAATAGACATTATTTTAAATAATTCTAAACTAAAAAATAGCAATTAGAAAAACGCCATTAAAAGAAAAAATTAGGGCCCTCTTTGTAAAAAGAGTACAAATCGTGTGAAGACGGGTCTCAACCATATCCAATATCAGACTCATAAATCGGATCTAGAAGTGAATTTCAAAAGTATGTTTGTCGGTTGATCGTACCTACATATATTTCTATATTGTAATAAGTTGTTTTTTTGGGATTTTGTTCATTTTGATTTGTTTAATGGAATATAACCATATAAAACACCCTTTATAGCAACATTTGCATTATATATTTGTTTTTAAAAGTACCTACTAAGTTTGTTAAAATGTTTATCGTATTTTTTGCCTTTTGTCTTATAAAACTGTAATTTTACAACAAAATTGTTTTTATTTCATTACGTTCAGTGTATTTCTGACAAGTATAATACCTAAGTAAGAGCCATTTTGGCCGAAGGTAACTAAAATAATGCGAATTAAAAATTAAACGTCGTGTAACAGACTGCGCGCGTCAGCAAGAACGTAACAATTTTCGCTATTGTAATAAGTTGTTTATTTTATTATAGTTTATGTTTGAATGGAACTTGTATAACCATTTAAAAAAACTTTATAGTGGCATTTGTATTATTTTTGTTTTTAACTGTATTTAGTTTATTAAAATGTATTTCGTATTTTTAGTCTTTTACGTTATAAAATGTAATTTTCACAACAAAATTAATTTTATTTCATTACGTCAGGGTATTTTCATATTCTCAATCCACATAAGGTAAAAGTACCGGTTTTGGACACGTTAGGCCCAGTTTTAGACACTTGAGTAATTTTGATAAAATACTTTAAAAAATACGAAAAAAACATAATTGATGTTTCTATCGTAGTTAAACATACATTAATTACACTTATAGCAAGTAGCGATAATTCTTATATTTGAGATTTGTCAAAATAAAGTGGAAAATGTCCACAACTGGTACAGTGTCCAAAACCGGTACTTCTACCTTAGTGTACACAAATTTAACAAATTTTTAAAAAATATTAAATGTTTTGGCAAAATAATTCAAATAATATAGCGTAGTCAGTACTTAAAATCAATTTAGTATTTTGAAAAGATTGAAAGATCGAAAAGATAAAAAAATGGGTAGTTTCTATATGGTGAAATATTTCGAGATTAGAGCCTAGTATGTAGTAAAATTGTAAAAGATAGTAATAGCAGTCAAAGAATAAGAATTTAATACAAATTCATTCTGAAATTGCTGCCCGATTAATTTATTGCTCGTAGTCAATAATTCTGTATTTAAGCGCTTTAAAATCTCTGCTTGAGAAATATATAAACTCATAAATTCTATATTTAGATTCATAAATTCCACCTCCACATTTACAAATAGCGAAGAACTAAACCTTTTTCAAATTTCGAATAATTATCTTTGCCATCTATCAATGGGGTTCATAAATTTATCGAAAACAACAGCAGCGCACAATTGGAATAGCCGCCGCCTCCAGTACTAAGGGCTTGCGGCCTCCAGATCGTCTCCTAAAAGCGCTGCACAAAATTAACATGGGATTGACAATCTATGTTATATATAATCAAAGACGAAACCATCTGTTTCCAATTAACACAACAAATTGTTTAGAAATTCAACACTTAGTCAAGTATTTATATATTACTTGCATATCTAAGCGTACTTGTACTAAAATAAATAACGTTATAAATATTTGTTTTATTTCCCAATATATATACTAGAAATATTTAACAGTTTGTATATAAATTTCTTTGGAATCATATAATACTTTCGTTAATATATTAAACGTATCACCACTATTTATGTAATTGAATCGACCCTATTGCATTTTTTCTTCAATAAATAAATTTAAGAAAAACGTTTCTAGTACTCGGAATTTTTGTACTTAATCATATAAAATTAATGAGCATTTAAGCATATATAAAATCATTTAAAATTAATGCTTTAAAGCTATTTTAAAACTGAAGGATGTTTAAGAGCTACTTATTAAAATGATAACAATAAAATAAATAATAAATGTTTAGAGTACAGTTTCAACAATTAAACAGCTACTTAGGCAAAGAGTTCGAAACTGCACTATCACAAAATAATAACTATATATGTAGTATCTTTTTCTTAACTGTTTTAATAGCGCAATTTAAAAGTAGACCTCTAAATTCATAATCAATTTAATAACTTTAGTTATGTTATAATGAACTGATTAAAATTTTGAGTAAATTTAAAGCGTGCTATTAAACTTTTTGGTACCGACAACTAGTCTATAAAACTGTTTAGCATAATAAAGTAATATTCCCATTGTCCGCACCTAATAAAAGTAATCTATTTAAAGGCAATATAGCCATGGACGTTAATAAACCTTTAAAGGCATCAGATCTCAACTTGGTACTTGAAAATGAAGCATCACTGTGAATTGAAGTGTGAACTCCTATCCTATTCGCAGTGGTGCCCGAGATCAGTTCGTTATTGTAGATATTTAGGCAGTGGACCGGTTCCGTAGCTCCCCTAGGGAGGGAAATACTGTTACAAGAAAATCCATAAAATTATAAAAAACTTAAAAACCAAAATAAAAAACCTACTTAACGTGAAACCGCAATTTTGCCTCGTGCACATTCCACACGCTTATCATTTGATCCAAACTGCTCGATATAAGCGTATTTTCCCCATAAGGTACCAATTGCAATACTTCGCTCTCGTGTGCTCTCCACGTCGATATAACCAATCCCGTTCTTGTATCCAAAACTGTTATATGTCCGGAGGATTGCCCCGTTGCTACCCAATTTCCAGATTGCGATACGGCCAAACACCTAATCAGTCCAGCAGGATTTAAGGTCACCTAAAAATGAATCTATGGTAAACCACCATCTCTATCACCAAAAGTTCTAATGCACAAAGTAAATATAAAATGATACGATAACTTACCTTACTTACCTTTAACTCATAAACATAATTGCAAAGTCGAGTATCGACAACTCGCACTGTTCCTTCTGTAGTAGCAGCAAAGAACAAAGCACTTGGTGCTGGCATACATTTTAAAACGTTGATCGGAGGAAATTTAGGAGACTCCAAATGTCCAACGTTCACTCCCATGAAAGGATCCCAAATGTGTACAACACTATCGCTCGACGCAACTAATCTCATACTTTCTAAGAATGTTATGCTTAACACAGATTTTCTATGAGCCGTGTACGTCCACTGACATTGTGAAACATGTGAACCATCCCCTTGGCTCCTTAAAGACCAAAGTTTTACGGTCTTATCCCTACTTCCACTCATGAAACTGTTCTCATTATCTAAAACGTGCAAGCATTTAACGCTGTTTAAATGACCGTTAAAGTTTTGCAAGCGAATTTGTTTAAAATTAAACATGGTGTCTTTTTCAGACCGTCCTATTTCATGTTCCCAATAAGCCAACCAATTCCCTCGCAGGTGTCGTGCATTGTTTTCCATTTTGTTGCTAATTAAACTTAAAATATCTGGAGTATGAGCGTCAGATAATTCTCCTATGCCTTGTACGTCGATTCTATTGCCTACCACTGCAATATTACTTCCTATACTACTGTTTCCACTATCTTTACTTCCATAGTTAAAATCAGATAACTGCCAATTCGATACGATATTAGGATATGTTAATCTCATTTCTTGCTCATATTCTTGACACAAATTTCGAATAATAACGTGATTCTTCAACGAAGACTCTAAACAACTCAAACCGATTACTTGCAGAAATGGAACGTATGCGGTATGCGCTAGTTCAGACGTAAAAACTTGCCTCAACTCATCTAAAGCCTACAAAAAATTAATCAGATTACTTTCAAACTGGATTAGTAAAGCTTACTTGATTTGCAACATCATCTTCAGTAGTCGTTGTCAGGACTTTTGCAGGAGGTGGTGAAAGACTGTCGACAGATTCAGAATCCTTCACACGTACGTGGGATATTTGAACAGGTCTTCCTCCAACTGCCCATTCCGTTGTTGTCCCATCTCTTCGTAGCTCAATGAAGTGAGTTTCTTCCACTGATCTTAAAGGGCTATGCTCCTTTGCAATTTTACCACTGTCTTCAATATAACTGCCGTTGCCATGTGCTTTGTCGAAGATTAAAAAAAATCTCTGGAGAGAAGGCACAGCTAAATGCGTTCTAGTCATATGTGCCCCCATTCTTAAAGACAATAAATAAACAACATCCAAATATTTGCGAGCTAAGACATTACGAGCTGTTGCTCCATTTGGAAAAGTATATCTTGTAGAGCCTAGAAGCCGGATTGTTGGATGAAGAATACTTTTTAATATCACATCCTACAATAACAATTGTTTTATTATTTGCGTTTTTGTGGGTTAAATAAATAAAAACCTGAAGGTGATCCATGAAAGTAGTATCGCACAAATATGGAATAATGTGTTGGAGTAATGCCAAACAAGAAATTAACCCTCCTTCTAGGTTTGCTGTTAATCTTTTCTTACATAAAGCTATTAATTCACTCATATGTGGAAAATACTGCAATAATATTAATTGTTCTCCATATAAAGCTAAAAGACAGTTTTTAAAAATGTGTAATCCTTTAAATTAGTTAAATGAAGTTACCAGCTATGCTTGCTAAACAATCCAAAACTTTGGCTGCATTTTGATCTCCAACGACACGACTCGAAGCTATTGTAATCAAATCTAAATTATCATCAGTTCCTGAATTTCCAAAGTCTTTGGATAAAGCAAAAAGGCTTTCCTTTCCTACGTAACACAAGGTAAGCATTCTCAATAAATTTCTAGCTAAATATTTAGCAGTAAGTACAGGGCCTAATCTGTGAGACAACCAAATTAAACTATCCGAACTCATGTCAGATATTTTCGCTTCAGATTTCCTTACTCGAATCAGAGATTTGCTTTGATTGTAAATAAACGATCCACTGGAGTTTGATTGCCTGTCCGTTCTTTCATTGCTTGCCGTTGTGGTCGTAGGAGAATCGAGCTTCATTTCAAAATGCGAAGGATCAGAAGTTTTATCGTACATATACTCCATTTCGCTCTTTTTACTTCCTATTTCACAACTTATATTATTAAATTCATTTTGTCGATAACTGGATGGAATGGGAATTGTAGGTGTCGAAGAACCCGCTTTACTTGCTAAATTTCCTTCTAAATAATCTTCGTTTAAATTTAGATTTAAATTTAATTCCTCCAAGCTTCGAAGCTGTTCAATGTTTTCTGTGAGTGTTGCGTCAAGAGCTTCTTCAGCCGTGGAATGACCAAAAGGTAAATCTGAAGCAACATTAAGTTCTAAATGTTCCATTAATGACTTTAAACATTGCCCATTATCGTTTGCGTTATCTTCGTGTTCGAAGTCAAATATTTCGGGTTCTGCAGCAGCTACTGGCTTTACCTCGCTTTTAACCATTTTCTTATCTGACGAAGAACTTGAATCATCACTTGGCGATAATTCCGGTTGCTCAGAATCGATGCATCTGCAAGAAGTGATTATTGTATTTTTTATTGGAACTGATGTATTTACTTATTTTTTAATAACATATAAATTGGCTATAAATTAATTTAGTCATTTACTACGCCAACTTACAGTAAATTTACCAGTCGTATTCATAAACATTTTTAAATTACCTTAAATTAGAAGTTTTTCTCAAGATTTTCTTAGTGTGTGTATGTAAAATAAAATCCACTTTATCGTAATCTCTGTAGCCACCAACGGCTTCAACTAATGAAGTTATAAAATGCTCCAAAAAGCACTTCAAGCTCAACCGTACCATCAAACGTAACAAAAAACTGTGATGGTAGAGTTTGGCAATTTTTGTATTATATGGAATAGTGGCTTCGCTTGGTTCGTTTTCGTATAATTTTAAGAGAGAACCAAGCAACGTTTCGGAGGTTTTCTGTGGGCCTAAGACACGTGCCACCGGGTCAAACAAATACCAGGCAGCAAGGACGGAAGTTGACGGTTCTTCTAACAGTTCCTTTATGTGTGGTAGTAAAATATAAATTACTTCCAGCTCCGATGATATGTTTAAATCATTCAAGAGATTCTCAATATTTTGGGCACATTTTTTCACTTTGCATTCGCTAATGTTTTGAGCAAATAAAACTTTCGTACGTTCCAAATTCTCGTACTCCAAACACATCTGTCCATCACAATCAAAGTGATACAAGATTAAAAGTTCCTGAGAGACGTTATTGAAGTCTTTTAAAGACGTTATGAGGTAATAAAGTTTTTGGAATGACTTTGGGAATGGAATAACGCAATGAAGTAACGGTTCGAGCAAAAGATGAGCGCTCGGTGGAGGAAGCCCCACATTCGTAACCGTTGGATACTTAAAGTTTTCTAATTCGGCTCCTTCGGGCAACAAAAGCTTGACAATATTCTTTACACACAAAGGAACCTCGTTCTTACAAGTTCTCACCACTGCAAGACATGCTCTTAGTCTTTCAGGAAACGACAAATTTAAATCATGATTCCCCAAAGCTCGTAACTGCTTCGCCATAAATATTTCGACGATTATACAGCCCAGAATCTGCAGCTCTTTAATTCTTCGGGCTGTTATTATTTCAGCATAATTGCACGTCACTAAGTTCTCATTTTTCTTAGAATTCGACTTGTTAAAACGCAAAGCGATGCTGTGATTATCTACTGGAAAACTGTGAGATTTTATAGCCCGTGAATTGCGAATTTTGGCTTCGTAATTTTCCGCAAAAATTCTATTTGTAAAAGCGTGCGGAATAAAATCATCGTTTTGTAAAATTCCGGCTTGAGCTTCGATGATTACGCATTCAGTTCCACTTTTACATCGCTTTTCGTTATCAAATGATTGTTTTGAATGAAAAGTTTTTGCTAAAAATCCATGTAAGTTTTCTAAAGCTGTTAATGCAAAAGCTGGATTGTATTCTTTGGGAAGATAAATAGTACCAGTACTTAAGCTAGGTTTTTGTATGGACAAACGATTAGGATTCCCTTTAGTAACGTGCGAAGTGAATGTGGGAGTCTTAGGCCCTAAACTAGCGCTTCTTGGTTTATCTTTGTGATCTTCGCTTAACGAAGTCCTGCTTCTCGATAAAAAACGACTTAAAGCTAACGGTGAGCTTTTTTGTTGTCTCGAGTCTTCTTCTTGCGATAACTCTTCTTCTTCACTTTTCGACGCATCCAGCGAAACCGAAGAGGACGCACTGTGCTCTCTTGCTTCTAAAATTTTTAATTTTATCAAATTTAATATAGTCGAATCTCTAGAAGTTGAATTTTTGATAATTCAAATTTAAAGCTGTTTCCCAACTACTTGCATATTACCATTGTATATATAATACATTGTACATTGTATTATATATACACTGATATTACAATGTTAATATGTTTATCTCGTTAACTCAAATTTTTTGATAAGTCGATTTTTTTTTCGATTTCTACTTTGACTTATAGAGATTCGACTGTAATTACAAAACTACTGATCTTGATACTCACTGTGTTTATGTTTTTGGATGTAAATTTTTGGTGGTGTCTTCCCCCAAAACGGCGACTTAATAGCCTTAGGCGGATGAGGACGCGCAAAAAGTTGTACAATCCCAGATTTTGTAAGATTCGTGTGCCCATCGACAAGCTGCAGGCATACGTTCTTCGATTTTATTGCAGCACTTCCAGAAAGCCTAAAAATTAAAAAAATTAAAAAATACCTAAAATGTAAAAGCCATTTACTTGTAACCAAATGTTAAATCAATCCAATGGTGGAGACGTTCTGAAACGTGTGCACTTTCGAGAATTTCTCTGTGTTGCTGTACGAAGTCTTCAGGACTACTGCTCCAAGGAGGAATTTCTAAGTCATCCAAATCGTCGTGAATGCTCTTAAAAACTGTGGGATCGGTAAAAAATTCAGGAATACACTCGTCGGGTGTCCATTCTTGTAGTCTTTGGATTGAGCTTGGGTACTCCGCTGGAACCCATATTGTTCGAACGTTTTTGCATAAAACTGTTTGTGGAGTTCTTCTTGACATATACACATAATAAGTAATAGGAGATAAAACATCAGAGACGTGATGAGGAACTTGGGACTGAGAGTGTTCGTAAGTTAAATCTAGCTGACGGTCGCCTTTGTTTAAGCGATATTTGGACTTCTTTAAATCTCTCCAATTTTTACCACAACGTGATGAGAAATCGGTAACCCATGGAAAAACTGGATGACGATGAGGATCGCCAGTTTTACGACCAGCTAAATTATTTAAAGCTAAAATATAACTAAAATTTGAGATCTCGCCTTCTACCCATAGCCTGCACAACTTTTCCAGACTTTCGTTAGTTATTTGTACTTTATCGTAGGATTTAATGCCACAACTAAAGCATTCTACATTCGTATCAAACCTGTGTCCAAACTTTCTGCAATCGGGAATGTTTACATTCTTATTCATTGTATCATTTTTTGGTAACTCTTGTATATGTAAATTGGAAATTAATTGTGGAAATAATTGTATCCATAAGTCTTCTGATAAATATATGTCATTTAAAGTTATATCACCTAAAGTCAAACTGCGATCGTGTAAAGCTTTCATACATTGTAATAGTTGATATATGATAAATAAAGGTTTGGTAAAGCATTTGTCTAATAAAGCTGGACTAAAAGTAACACAGTCGTTTAAATTATGTAATAAAAATGGAATGTGAAGCAAAAAGATTGCGTTCAACGTCTCCACTCCACAAACAGCTGGTAAAAAATTCAAATGTGGTTGATAAAATTTAGTAGATCTTGAGTTATGATTAGACTCATTCGTATTTATTATTGGGCATGCATAAGTTCGTACGATAATCTCCCTAAGAACTTCGTTATAATCAGTTAAAGTCACTTGAGTATCTTTCAGATTTTCCAAATGACTATTATGCTTTTTATATGACTCTTTCCATAAATTTTTAAAGTTAGTTAAAGAAATATATTGCATTAGTTGTGAGAATAACAATGGTGCTTCATTATTTTCTGCAATACGAACACGAGGTAACGGAATAACTTTTGCTTCTTTTTTTTTAAAAATTCTAATAAATATTTTTGTCCACCCTAATCCGAGATCTTCATCACATTCGCTCCACGTTTCTAGTTTAGTTTTTTCAATAAATTCGATAAGTTTTCCATATTTTAAAAAAGATCTATAAACGTAATGATAAATTTATGACAGTAAATGATCTTATACTTACTTTAACCAAGAACGATGTACTATAGCTATAAATTTATCCTCTCTAGAAGTTGATTTTAAATATTTTTTTGGTATGCCAAGCTCTTCAAACAGACTTTCCATGATCTATATTTGTTCTTCTTAACGTTCTTTAATTGCAGAATAAAAAAATAAGGTCACTAAAATACTCAATAAAAAAATATCGAAGAATAATGACTATAAAATCGTACTTACAATAACATTAATTATAACTTAATTAGACATTCATATCAACTTTAATCCGTTTTAATTAAAAATTATAATTCTGTTTATGGTAAAACTGTATATTGTTTTCTAACCTAAAAAATACGTTGACAACTCAAGGACTTTTTAGTTTAGTTTGTTTCTTATTGTTAGAGGTCGCTGCTATCTAACAATCACAGTTAGCTAGGATACAGAGATATCACTCCTATGTTGTGTTTAGAAATTATTTTATTTTAGCCCACAATTTCAAATTAAAAATCTAGAAAAAAAACATAAATTAATCCCTTTGCTTTTTTTCGAAAAATTTAAAAAATTGATTTGCTTTATTTTTCAAGGGGCCGTTTCTATCGGCCCGTAGTGTTCATATCCGCTCTGCTACTTCATTAAGGCAAAATTTTTCAACATTTGAAAAGCGTCAATTTTTTTACCATTCGTGCATTGTATTTTTAGTTAAAAAAAATTACATCATAAATCCTACTTAATAAAGTAATAAATAAAATATTTTTTTAATTATTTAATCAATGTCGTAAATAAAAATCAAAACTTTGTTAAAAAATGATAAGTTAAAATAAAGCTTTAGAATAATATTAAAAAAAATAATGTAGTTTTTTAAATTAGTCAATATTAGCAAAGAACATGAATTTTAAATCCCGTACTTACTAATTTCGTCGAAAGCATCGAGTTTTAATAGAAGCTATACTTGTGCGCACAGGGTGCGCAGATTTTATTTTGTGCCATTGGAATTGCAAAGTGGCACCTCTGTAACGCATAGCGTATTGTTATTTTGTAGTTTCTAGTGGTAAGTAAATAAAATGGGTGGTTGTTGTGCAGAATTTTGTAATAATTCATCAAAAAAAAATTATTTAATGAGAATATTTCCAAAAGATCCACAGCGTAGAGCCGAATGGATAAAAAATGTAAATCGTCCAGGATGGACACCTAATCAATATGCGTATTTATGCGAGGTAAATTTTGAATTAAAACTTTTATTTTAAGCAATAAATATTGTAAATAATTGTTGTTATAACTATACTTGTTCGCATTAAATTATATAAACAAGTAGTAAGGTCGTGGTAAAGCGATAAATGATTGATTAAACATAATGTGATAAACGATTTGTTATATACATATTATAGGTATAGGTACTAATTTATAAATATTATTTTTCGGACCCAGGTTCATTTTACCTCAGATATGTGGGAGAAAAGAGCAGATAATAAACCAAAGTTAAAACCAAATGCTGTACCAACAATTTTTGGTTTTTTTCTCAAAGAAAGAAGTTTTCCAATTGAAAATAGACAAAAATCCTCCCTTTTGACTGAAAATGTAAATTGTTTGACTTTATCAAAAAACAGTAGTGTTATGGCAAATGTTAGAAAAGAGGATAATTTGGTTAGTATAAAATTATTAAACTTTTAGAACATATAATTTTTATTGATAGTCGAAAAAAATTTTCAGAATAAAGAAAATTCAACAATTCAATTAGAACTTGAAGAAACTTCTTCATTTCCAAGTTTATCAGAAAAGGAAAAAGGTGATAAAAATGTTGAAATATTAATTGATAAAACAGAGATCCACTCTTTAAAAACACAACTTGAAAGAAAAAATAGTGATTTAATAGTATTACGAAAAAAATTAAAGAGCGTCAAGTACAAAAACCACATACTGGAAGATAAATTAAAAAATGATAAATACAGACAAGTATTGTGTAAAATATTTAATGATGATCAAATTCGAGTTTTGATAACAAACAGATCTCCTCATCAATGGTCTAATGAAACGATTCAACTTGCTTTACAACTAAAACTTACTTGTGGAGTAAATGGCTATGAGCAGTTGAAAAAATTAAATATACCTCTTCCTGATTTACGTACTATACGACGATCTTTACAATTACATAAGATATAGATTATCGACTTGATCCAGATTCCATATTTGATTTATTGGAATTCGAAAAACAATTTCGAAGTGATGTTCATTTCGAGCCTCATGAATGAAATGGCCATTGCAGGAAAACAAAATTTATTTAATCCTTTCTTTAAATCATGATCTGATAATATAACTTTCCGAGATGAGAAAGGGAGAGCAACCAATGTTTAGTGTTTATATTTACAAGTGGCCTTATAAGATTTAATTTTAAAAACTAATTTGTTAATTTATCGTTGAATAAATAATAAAAAATACCACCTTCATAAACGTTTTTATCTTATAACAATGATGTATTGAAAGACGGTACAAGAAACTCGGTTTCATGAAAAATGTAAACAAAGATTGATGAAATAAGGTATAAGTATATGAACTAGTCAACAAGGACACTTAAAACTAATGTAAATATTTCAAAATACGTAAATTCTATTGTGACACATATCCTTTATCAAGTGGACTAACAGAAGTGAACGGTCTAAGAGTCTGATCAGGATTTGGCAATGAACCACCAGTTGTCGTACGACTACCATCTAATAAAAGCACTTCTTGTCTATATCCGCTATGCCTACAAAACACCCAATTCGTTTAAGTTTTACATATTTTATTTATGTACCTTAAATAAGTATTAGCTTCTTTTTCCATAATTTTCTTATCATTCGTAAACAGAATACTTCGATAATTTGGCCGGCCTCTGCCTCGCTCAACATATTTATCCAACACTCCATTGTAAACCAACAAATCATCAACTAAAACCTAAAAAAACTATAATAATTAAGTAAACAAAATTATTCCAAAAATACCCCAAATTCTTTAACGCCTCTGAAAGGTGTTTTAGAATAATTCCATAACTTAATTAGAGACACAGTAATCGGTTGATCAAGAACTATGTATATTCTATTAAGGCACTTAGGTATTATAGGGGCCAACCAAGAGTGGGCCCCTTCATAATCATCTACAAAACCATCTATTAACTTATCGGGGGTCCGGATATCACCAGACACACCAGGTAAAACATTTATACTCTCTGGATAAGCACATATATCTAAAATATGAAATATTATTTCAGTTTTATTAATTTAGAATGCCTCACTTTGTTCCTCTAGTAGTATTTTCTCTCCATACTCGTTAAACAATTCAATTTCATTCAAACCACAGTAATATTGATCTCCCCAAGTTGAAAATATTGTAAACTGAATAACAAATCCTTCTGGCATTTCGCTTTTATACAAACTTAGCGAATTTAAATGTTTCGATAATTCGATGTAATTATTAGGATTGGTACTAATGTCCAGAAACCTTATATCTTGTACAAAATCGTAGTGAGTATTTCCTGGTGCCCTTCGTAATAAAAAAGTATCGTCCCTTTGTATTGGGTTCAATAAAGGCTTTCCATCTAACATAATTTTAATAACCTGTACTCCTGCATACGTTGTTTCGGGACTCTGATTATAATTCCAAAGTCTTATTCCTAAGAAAATTCATTACAGATTATAAAAATAAAAATATTAAATATAACCGCACCAGAAATGTAAATAAATTCATTAAATTGTAATGAAATAATGATATCCCTTTCTGGCTTATAAGGAACCCACCACATATTTCCGATATCTGTTGTAATATTCTCTTCATTAAACAAAACACCCAAGCTTACAGTTCTTATTTCATAGCTACAAGTAATGTTTTCTTCATTTAATGGTATTCTGTTATTCGATGCTCCTATAACTTCTAAACCTGTTAAACCTATTATACTTGAATACCCCCAATTGGAAATTAAGATTATATCCATTCGATTTGCACCAAATAATATTTGATCTTTATATGAGGTAGAATCGATTTCTTTCTTGGTTTCCGGTAAAGCACCAGTGTAAGGACGACTCTGTAACAATTCTCTGATTTAAATTGATTTTAAAATAATGTAACTCACATCCGTCGTAGCTACCGTGGATGGCCTTACTGACGTGATTGGAGTCTCGGGCTTTGGGGTTGCTGTTAAGGTCGAATATGATCTATCATTTTGTGAAATTAATTCCAAAATATTTTCATCTGTTGTAAACAAAATTGTCTAAAAACCAGACACAAAGTAATAAAATGATTTACATAATAAAATAGAAACTTACATCGCCAAAAGCATGTACTCCACCCAAAATACCTCCACAAGCCTTTGCAATTTCCCCTTTAAATATAGGAGTTCCGTCTAACAAAATAACAGCATCCTTTACACCGCGAAAGGAATGTATCCGTGATTTGTTATAATTCTTAACAAAAAAATACAGTAAATGCAAATTGCTTTTCAATACATCTTGTAGAAGGTCATTCCACGCAAAACAATCGGACAAAAGTAAAAAAAGATCGGTCGACTATTTCAGAAAAAAAACGTATTTCATTAACTTATTTCACTACGTTTACTTAACTCACTATATTAATTTTTTTTAAATTTCAGTACATTTTATCCATAGTACCCGTGTTTGTATCATGGCTTGCGATTTTTTTAAACGAAATGGTGTTCGTAGAAACTAAATTGTACATCACAAATGTAGCTACTTTTTCTTTCCAAAAAACGTTTTTTCTATCTTTATTAGGAACATTTGACACAATTAAGCTCTTTAATTTGTAAAAAATATAATTTTGAACTATTATTATTAATTATTAATTAATTAACTATTAATTATTAATAACCGCGAAAGCGGTTATTAATAATAAAATTAAAACACTTACCAGAATCGATGATGGATCCTCTGGAGCTGGCACTAGTTAAGGCTTCCGGACGGAAGCCTTAACTAGTGTTGGTGTCGGTAATCGGGTTAATGTTAGTGATAGTGCTAGTGCCAGCTCCAGAGGATCCATCATCGATTCTGGTAAGTGTTTTAAAAAATATAATGTTTAATTTGTATCAAAAGACATCGCCTTAATGATACCAAAAAAGTTTAAAACCTGAAATTTATACTATAACTACATTAGAACAGTATTCCCTGAACGTTTCAGTTTTTTGGAAAACTTGAGCAATTTGCCCAAATTCTCAATATTTAGAAGAACATTACGGGCAAGGGGTTACAATATAACAATTAATTTTTTTACTGGTAACTCTTTTAATATAAGGTAACTTATATTAAAAATTTAAAGCTTTACACTTGTCCTCTTCATCATAAAAACCGCATTTTTTACAGATTAAAATGGCTAATTGTGACTTATATCGCCATGTTCCTAATAAAGAGAAAAAAACTATTTCAGATGCAAAAAGTAGCTTGTTTTGCCATCAACATCTTAAGTTTCTTTCCCAATGTATAATTCTTTTAGTTCAACATAAATTCAAGTTTCCATGGACGTCAAATTTATTACAATAACATATAATTTGAAAGCCAGTGGTCTAGCTATACATAAACGGAAATTGCGCAACATAACACGTGGTTATATTTAATTTAATCGCGCCAAAAAAATTATAACTTCTAACACGCGTACATAAGTACACACACCGGTTTTTTGTTAACTGTGAAATAAATGACCATATACGTATTTTTTCTGATATGTTCAATCGACCTCCATTATTAGACATGATTTGGTGTGCAATAACCCGAAAATATATTACCCATATTCTTATCATAGCAATCGTTATAATGTGAGTAAATTCGATAGTAATTGTGTGTTTTGATCCAATATCAAAAGGCGTGAGCCATAAATGCACATCGTCCTGTGTGCGATTTACTCCATCCAACAGATTTTGTACAACTCGAGGATCGTTCTTATTTTCCGGAAGAATATTTACATCTGGTGGTAATGCAGTTATCTAAATTACAACAAGTTTGAATAAATAACATTCAAAAACTCAAAAAGTAAAACTTACCCTTTTTACATCAACAATTTGTCCGTTACTACCAAAAAGCTCGATACCATTTAGTCCGACATAATGTCGATCGCCCCAAGTGGTTAAAATATCAAAAACCAATATCTTTCCTGTAGGTAATTCCGGTATAATAAAATTGGCATCAGATTCAACACTATAAGACTCAATTAAATTGTCTTTCTGCTCATCTTCTATCGAAGACGTTAAAAATGGAGTGTGACTATAGTTCCTACGAACTTCTTCATAACTGTTGCGTTTATTTATGTGTCTGTTTCTTAATCTCTCAGTTATTCTTTCGTTTTCATTAAGTAACTCATTTATAATTCTTTCACGAAGTCGATTTTCTTGATCTACTTTATACATGTATTCAGTTAAGTGTTTACCTTTAGGATCTTGTTTTGAATTCCTTCTTGGAAGGTAGTAAATATCTTCAGAAGATTTGGCTTTATTTATCGCACCTAACGATTCATCAGCTTCTGTGGCTTTTCTTATATTTTCGTATACGTAATAAGGCACATAATTGGACATTTCACTTTTACTTCTAATCGGCGTTTTATTTTCCAATATTGACGGACTGTAACCATCTAAAGTGGTCGTATGCATTTCGTTTTGTCTAATGTCTAAAAAATTAGATTATTTTTATTTTCAACACAAAGTGAAACAATTCAAACTATTGACGTTTAAGCGCCATCTAGCTTACAACAAATTTATTAAAAACCAAAGTACATTATTTTATTTTGAGATCAATTCAATTGACATGCATTCACATACCAAAATCATTACGGGCACTATCCAGTCTCCCCTTGTGGGTTCTTTGAAAAGTACTTAAACTATTCCAAGACTTCTCTAAGTCGTTTTCATTAATTTCTTTATGTAATGAAGCGAAATCAATAGGTCCTTCTAACTGAGGCACTAAATAATCCCACTTGGACAACATTATGTGCCTTGGGGTGCGTCGAGCATATATCTGGGAGGCCAAAGAAGATCTTCGGCCAAATTTTGCTTGTTGTTTGCTTAAAGAAGGTCGCCTAGGATAAATACTTAAAAATATAAGTCCTTATTATTATATAAATACGCACGTATTTCGTTTTTCTAATGTTAGACCTTCTGCTACTGAAATCTTTGATGGAATATTTGATCCGTCTTTAAGAGTATTTAAGTCTACTAAATGATAAACTTTGTCTGGTCTACTACCACCTTCTCGTGGACGATTTTGTACAACGTCGCTTTAAGCAGAACCAATTTAAAACTCAGTTGCACATAAAAAATGGATCTCTTACTCAGAAATTTCTCCCAACCATCTTGGTACATAACCGTGGCTTGGCAAATTCAAAGAATTTCGTGAACCATAGCCGTAATAGGTCTCATTATTAATATCACACTTATCACTAGTTGACATGCCTACATTAAATATTAAGACACCTAAAACGATCACGTCACGTTAACTTGTAAACATTCATAGTTATTTTACTTACAACATTAGAAGTACATGATATAATTATTATAAATGTTTCATAGACAAAGTTAACTTTAAATTTGCATTTTTCCACAATTTTCTGTGTTAATTCCAACCAAAAGATATATTTGTTTTGTTATTATTTGTGGAAACCATGACAACGCTGACATTCATTTTTAAAATGTTATTGACCCGTCATATCCAATTAATAAAATAACACAATAAGCTTTTATGTTACTAAAATTCAGATAAACTACTTTTGTTTGTTCAGTTTAATAGCTGTGCTTTTATGTGAAAATTTACATCAATCAGTTCTTTTTGTTAAAACACCTTCCTGGTTCCAATACCTAAAAAAAGGGTATTAGTATAATTATTTTCTGTTAGGTACAACAAATACCTACTTATTTTCATTTAATACCTTGAAGTTTATTATAATATTGTCCTATTATAGATTAACATGACCGTGATTGTACGAGACATTTATTACAAATAAAATCTTGACAATTACAGATTTATTAATTACAACTAATACATTGTGTATATCAGAAATTATTTCCAAAAATCCACACATCTACAATTAAACATTAAATATCTGTCATTTTGTGAAGGAAGAACTACTGAATATCAGACTTATATACAATACTCGTTTGATTTTAGTTAAAATTTTTCTAAATAAATATAATATTATAAGTTTTACTTAAGAAACAATAAAATTCAACTAACGGAATGTTCAAAGTATGTACTAGTCTATCATTATCTATGGTAAGTCAATCACAGATCCCGAGAATTCGAGCTAAATACTACAACATTTCCACACAATGCAGTAATAAAATAATCAAATATCATCCCTTTACAATCTTATTGGCACTTCACGTATATAAAAATTTAAGTTTATCTGAAAGCCGCACCATTATCTCACTTTGTTAGTACTTTTCACCCCCTTCAACCCAGCTACATACAAAAAATTGAGCAAAATCTATAAGTTATTAAAAACTAAAACCTATTTGCATTGCTTCCATTTCATAACAAATAAATTGAGCATTACAAATTTGCATTGTTTTAAAATGTACTAAAAGTAATCTTTGTTTATACTTGTAGACTTTAAAAGTCATACGAAACTCACCACATCAAATAATAATTAGAACGCGGGTGTTTTTTACTATAAATTGCGAGTTTAAAACTCTATAGACTAGAAATATCTAATTTTAGCTATAAATAGAATTTATTTATAGTTTGGTCCTGCGAGATTCAAAAAATTTGGCTCTATTTTCGTTTTACCTACAATTTTAAAACCATTAACTGGAATTAATCGACATGGAGGACTTAGGAAGAGATAGTTCGGGGTATAAATAATTTAGAACGGCGAAATAATGAACGCCTGCAGCCATTACAACAAATAAATGCCATATAGCATGAGCACATGGTATCGAACCATCCATTTTAAAAAATATCACACCTACAGCGTACACCAATCCACCAATTTTTAATTCTGTTATACCATGGAAGTCGTGCTAAAATTAAATTGCTTTGTATCAACTTATCTTGCTATTTAAGACAAATTAATACCTCTGTTATAAACGGAAATGGAAAGATTCCCATAAATAAATAACAAATTGTTTCTAGCATTTTATACCTTTCGTGAAAGGCTTGTTGGTATATAATTCCAAGGGCTGCCAATAACCAAACCACCCATTTCATTGAGGAAGCCCAACCATTGGAAGGATGTGATTGAACGGTTAACCATGGGAAGTAAGACCCAGCTATGAAAATATAAATCATAGCCCTGTCACAGCGATGCAACACATCTTTTAATTGGCTAAAAATGTTTCCTTTAATTCGATGTATATATAATTTTCATTTGCTTACTTACCTATTTTGAGTGTGATAACAAACGCAGTGAAAACTGGTAGATACACTAAATAAAAATATTATGTGTCTGTTTCTTAATCTCTCAGTTATTCTTTCGTTTTCATTAAGTAACTCATTTATAATTCTTTCACGAAGTCGATTTTCTTGATCTACTTTATACATGTATTCAGTTAAGTGTTTACCTTTAGGATCTTGTTTTGAATTCCTTCTTGGAAGGTAGTAAATATCTTCAGAAGATTTGGCTTTATTTATCGCACCTAACGATTCATCAGCTTCTGTGGCTTTTCTTATATTTTCGTATACGTAATAAGGCACATAATTGGACATTTCACTTTTACTTCTAATCGGCGTTTTATTTTCCAATATTGACGGACTGTAACCATCTAAAGTGGTCGTATGCATTTCGTTTTGTCTAATGTCTAAAAAATTAGATTATTTTTATTTTCAACACAAAGTGAAACAATTCAAACTATTGACGTTTAAGCGCCATCTAGCTTACAACAAATTTATTAAAAACCAAAGTACATTATTTTATTTTGAGATCAATTCAATTGACATGCATTCACATACCAAAATCATTACGGGCACTATCCAGTCTCCCCTTGTGGGTTCTTTGAAAAGTACTTAAACTATTCCAAGACTTCTCTAAGTCGTTTTCATTAATTTCTTTATGTAATGAAGCGAAATCAATAGGTCCTTCTAACTGAGGCACTAAATAATCCCACTTGGACAACATTATGTGCCTTGGGGTGCGTCGAGCATATATCTGGGAGGCCAAAGAAGATCTTCGGCCAAATTTTGCTTGTTGTTTGCTTAAAGAAGGTCGCCTAGGATAAATACTTAAAAATATAAGTCCTTATTATTATATAAATACGCACGTATTTCGTTTTTCTAATGTTAGACCTTCTGCTACTGAAATCTTTGATGGAATATTTGATCCGTCTTTAAGAGTATTTAAGTCTACTAAATGATAAACTTTGTCTGGTCTACTACCACCTTCTCGTGGACGATTTTGTACAACGTCGCTTTAAGCAGAACCAATTTAAAACTCAGTTGCACATAAAAAATGGATCTCTTACTCAGAAATTTCTCCCAACCATCTTGGTACATAACCGTGGCTTGGCAAATTCAAAGAATTTCGTGAACCATAGCCGTAATAGGTCTCATTATTAATATCACACTTATCACTAGTTGACATGCCTACATTAAATATTAAGACACCTAAAACGATCACGTCACGTTAACTTGTAAACATTCATAGTTATTTTACTTACAACATTAGAAGTACATGATATAATTATTATAAATGTTTCATAGACAAAGTTAACTTTAAATTTGCATTTTTCCACAATTTTCTGTGTTAATTCCAACCAAAAGATATATTTGTTTTGTTATTATTTGTGGAAACCATGACAACGCTGACATTCATTTTTAAAATGTTATTGACCCGTCATAGCCAATTAATAAAATAACACAATAAGCTTTTATGTTACTAAAATTCAGATAAACTACTTTTGTTTGTTCAGTTTAATAGCTGTGCTTTTATGTGAAAATTTACATCAATCAGTTCTTTTTGTTAAAACACCTTCCTGGTTCCAATACCTAAAAAAAGGGTATTAGTATAATTATTTTCTGTTAGATACAACAAATACCTACTTATTTTCATTTAATACCTTGAAGTTTATTATAATATTGTCCTATTATAGATTAACATGACCGTGATTGTACGAGACATTTATTACAAATAAAATCTTGACAATTACAGATTTATTAATTACAACTAATACATTGTGTATATCAGAAATTATTTCCAAAAATCCACACATCTACAATTAAACATTAAATATCTGTCATTTTGTGAAGGAAGAACTACTGAATATCAGACTTATATACAATACTCGTTTGATTTTAGTTAAAATTTTTCTAAATAAATATAATATTATAAGTTTTACTTAAGAAACAATAAAATTCAACTAACGGAATGTTCAAAGTATGTACTAGTCTATCATTATCTATGGTAAGTCAATCACAGATCCCGAGAATTCGAGCTAAATACTACAACATTTCCACACAATGCAGTAATAAAATAATCAAATATCATCCCTTTACAATCTTATTGGCACTTCACGTATATAAAAATTTAAGTTTATCTGAAAGCCGCACCATTATCTCACTTTGTTAGTACTTTTCACCCCCTTCAACCCAGCTACATACAAAAAATTGAGCAAAATCTATAAGTTATTAAAAACTAAAACCTATTTGCATTGCTTCCATTTCATAACAAATAAATTGAGCATTACAAATTTGCATTGTTTTAAAATGTACTAAAAGTAATCTTTGTTTATACTTGTAGACTTTAAAAGTCATACGAAACTCACCACATCAAATAATAATTAGAACGCGGGTGTTTTTTACTATAAATTGCGAGTTTAAAACTCTATAGACTAGAAATATCTAATTTTAGCTATAAATAGAATTTATTTATAGTTTGGTCCTGCGAGATTCAAAAAATTTGGCTCTATTTTCGTTTTACCTACAATTTTAAAACCATTAACTGGAATTAATCGACATGGAGGACTTAGGAAGAGATAGTTCGGGGTATAAATAATTTAGAACGGCGAAATAATGAACGCCTGCAGCCATTACAACAAATAAATGCCATATAGCATGAGCACATGGTATCGAACCATCCATTTTAAAAAATATCACACCTACAGCGTACACCAATCCACCAATTTTTAATTCTGTTATACCATGGAAGTCGTGCTAAAATTAAATTGCTTTGTATCAACTTATCTTGCTATTTAAGACAAATTAATACCTCTGTTATAAACGGAAATGGAAAGATTCCCATAAATAAATAACAAATTGTTTCTAGCATTTTATACCTTTCGTGAAAGGCTTGTTGGTATATAATTCCAAGGGCTGCCAATAACCAAACCACCCATTTCATTGAGGAAGCCCAACCATTGGAAGGATGTGATTGAACGGTTAACCATGGGAAGTAAGACCCAGCTATGAAAATATAAATCATAGCCCTGTCACAGCGATGCAACACATCTTTTAATTGGCTAAAAATGTTTCCTTTAATTCGATGTATATATAATTTTCATTTGCTTACTTACCTATTTTGAGTGTGATAACAAACGCAGTGAAAACTGGTAGATACACTAAATAAAAATATTAATGTTGCCCCATAAACTAAAGCAGAAACAAATTGAGCACCATTATGAGAACGTGAGATCAATTCAAGTGTTGCTAAAACACTCGGCACGATCCAAACGCCATGTGTTATTACATTCGCCACATGTTCGGCTTCTGTGGGTTTGTATGCTTCTTTGGCTGTTGCTTTTTGGTTCATCCAGTGAATTCTAAAAGCAAGTACTTTACTTTCGATCTACTTAAGCATATAGCGCACACTTTTTTAGTTCTTGCCATGGTATCAACCCTTTCAAAAGATCGTTGTACTCTCTCGCACTCCTATAGTTATTTTGCATGCCTGAAAAATATTGCATGTTAAATGGAACAATATCTTTAGCATAATGCGATACATTTCTCAACAATGCCTTCAAGGTTAGGTGTTTAATAATAAATTATAGTTTGCAATATAATTATAGGTATGTCAAATAAAATACCCAAACAACTTTATAATGATATGTAAACAGCTATATATACTTGGGAATTATGCAATTAATCGAAAAACTAGTAGTATCAAGGCGATAAAACAACCTATAACCTTCCTAAAAAATTTAATGGAATTGAGTAAAAATTTATATCGCAAATTGTTCAAATCTAATTATAAACTCTAAATAATCGCTTTTCTAAAGAACTTCATCAATTTTTCTTACCAAAATTGGCCTTTTGTAAAATTAGAACTATCGCTGTGACAGTGGCGTTTGGACGACTATTTTTGGTACCAAATTTTTAGCGCTAAATTTTAAATTAGATAACAAAATTTTAATTCCGAATATGCTCACCTGTTTATGCAATCCTCTACGTCTGAAAGAATTAGAACAATAGTTGCGTCCTTCTACTTTTATTTAAAAGCCGGTTATGTAAAACAGTTATATGGATTCCATTAATCAATTTACTGACAAGAATCTACTTTAAATAATTTGAATTGAGTACTATAAAGACACTTGAAATATTATATATTAAATAGATAGTAAATAAACTTTGACTTAAGATAAACTAATTCTATAGTTCCCTTGTGTAAAATATGTAGTTATAAATAAACTAAAGTAGTAAAAACTATTAACTGTTAAGATAACGGAAAATAATATTTAATTACAGCAAACTATTTATTGTACTCGCAGTAACCTACCGACTGTTTAAATCTAATTTTTACAATAAATAAGTATTCAATAAACGGGTTATCCCCAAAAACATCAGTCCGAACACCATGAACACATAGGTCTTTTAGAAATAGAAAAAAAACGAATAAATTAAAGATAAACTCAAAATGTAAATAAATAAACACAAATAAATACTAATCTAATAACAGGAATGTCATGCATAAAATTAAAGGAAATCAAAACCTTTAAAGAAGTGGTGGTGGTTTAAGCATTGACTTTGTAGCTTTTGCTAATTTGTTAGAAACAACATGAGCAATATGAGAGCTCCTCTTCCAAATGTACTCTCTTGTCTTATCGTGGTCATCTTTGCTTTCAACTCTCACCTACAATAATTGCTTGCATTTAAATTTTAAATTAAAATGAACAAATGTAAACCTGTTTGGGTTGTAAAACTCGAATACTGTGTAATGCGGCAGCTCCACCATGAATTATTCTTAAATTTAATTTTCCAAACATTTCTGTCGTAGTTGCTGTAGCGCTTTTAAGTTCTCTATTTGGTCCTTTGCCGAACTAAAATAAATTGATATAGTTTATGAAAAATATGTATACAAAATGTACCTCTTTTTCAACTCTTAAGGTAAGAGGTCCTAAAATAAAATTAGTCTTAACCGTTGTATAATTTGTCATCATATTCACATTAACATCCCCATCTCGTCGAATGGAACTTAAGCCATAAAGTGTGGCCTTAGCTTTGGGCGATTTTGCTTGCTTTGTTTGACCCTTGTTATTATTCTTCTTTTTATTCTTCTTGTTGTTTTTAGTTTTATTTGAACTAACTGTTCTAACTTCAGATGTAGAATTGTTTCTGTTATTTTTATTATCAGCATTTCTCGATATTAAGATGAAAGAAGGTTCCCTAACTTCACTTTCTGTAGCTCGAGCAATGGGAAATTCTGCCATTTTGTTCCTAGTATCAGGAACCCTTATTTTATTCTTTTTATCAGCGACCCTTACACGTGTTTTGTTCGATACTTTATTCGCTACTTTACTTGACACTTTATTTGTTTTCTTTTTGTTCTTTTTAGTGGTGTTATTCTTTTTAGTATTACCCTTATTCTTTTTGGAGTCATCAGTTTGTAATTTTACTCTAACAGGATCGTAAGATGTTGCTAGTATTTTATTAATACGTCCCAATATGTTATCCAAGAAACGATTATATTTTGCTATATAAATTGCTGGCATCCGTGTCCCTAAAGCACCTACAAAAAGTAATGATAATTAGTGTTAATTGCAAAAAAATTAAAGCCATAGTATCAGAATTGTATTAATGTAAACTTTGTCAAAGTAAAAGGAATCAACCTTGTCTTGCTACATTTTGTTAATGTTAATTGTAAAGAAATCTCGTACTTCGATGCACTGTGACAAAAATGGTATTAAAATTTTACCACAAAGGTAATCGAAAGTCTTAGAAAATAATGGCACTTATATCCTTCAATCCAAATTACTAATTCCAGACACTTTAGAGTATAAATTCCGAAAAAGTTAAGTTAAAAAATTCTTAACAATATACACCTTATTCGTTCCACAAGGATATTCAGAGTCAAAGATTAGTCACTTGTAGAAATACAATTCTGTAATTTTGATTTACATAAATTTGGTGAAGATGTTAATAACTTACAAAGTAAGATAAAACATATGGGATCTGATTGAACTTGGCGTAATGTCCAAAAAAGGCCATGGTCATGATAGTTAATTTAGTTGAAAAAAAACTAAATTAACTTTTTTGATTTTAAAAAGAAAAGGGCAGTATAATCAAATCCAATAAATATGAATTATATGCCCATTTGAGCGGGAAAGCGCACATTTCCGAGCAAGGGAAGTAAATGAAGCGCCGCGCAAAATGTAGCGCTTAATTTTCTCCAGTCATTGATATGCCGTTTTGAGCTCAAATTGCACACTCGCTTTTTTAACATGATCTATAATAATTCAGTTACTTTCTGAAAATTATTAATTAAAAATTTCAAGACCGTATTTCTACCAGAAACACCAATTTAGAGCTTTTTATCTCGCCAATACTAAAGAGTTGAAAAATTTCCAAAAGCTAACATCCTAAGTAAAAACAATTCTTGTACAGATTATCAAGATTTACAAATTTGGCCGACAAAAAACGAGATATTCACAAAAAGCAACCCTGTAACATTCAACCCCTGAAAATCCCCGAGAAGTGATAAGGACTTTTCAGAAATTTTTTATTAAAAAAGAAAATATAATGTTCTCCCAATTTTGACTTATTATTGTTTTCTATAGCTTAGGTTCTTAAACGTATATTATAATGCCTATGAGATTATTAAAACAGAAATTAGGTCTCAAGAACGACGTAGGGGTTGAGATGGGGCCCGCAAAAAAAATGTTGTACAAGAGGGGGTCCTCAGACTACATAAGAACCCTGATCCATAGTGAGTGGGTTATAAAGCAATAAAAAAATATAAGATTTTGATTTTATATAATAAAGATCGAAAAACTTATATGAATTCCTTGTACTTCAGAAAATTTTTTAATGAAGAACCCTTGATACTTAAACTGTACAAGTAAAATTTTGATTTGCTTAAAACCCTTAAATTATGCAATTTCAAACCTTTCCATTTTTTTGTAATTCGCCTATCGTAGCAGAGGATGCTTGAGATTGGTTTTTAACATCAATTAAACCAACTACATACAAATTTTAACGCAACCAATTTCAAATCCGTTGGTTTACTTAAAAAGTCAATTTTTAAAAATAAAATAAAGTAATGGAAGATATTTTGTACTTTGTAATTATGATTAATCAGGTGAGTAATGTATATGCATCCGTGTTATAATTACAAGCATTAATTTTCTTCATTTCTAGTTCTCAGATAATTACATAGAATTAAATAAGTAATTAAATATTAAGAGACAATTTTATAAATAAATAAAAATAGTGGGGAAACTAACGGGACCGACAAAGACCATATAACTCGGGTCAGTGGCCATTTAAGGTCAGGGCTTAACTGAATTAAATTTGTAAAATCATCGGTGCCACAAACTAGCATTCGGATTGTTCAAAAAAAAAAAATCTAAGAACAAGAAGAATGTGACACCACGTTTTTGGGTAATCGGACATTAATTACAAGCACGTCCTTTAAACGGTCATAAAATGTAGGTCACCTACTGACCCTCTTCGAACCTGACTTTCTTTAAAAGGTCGTACGGTTCTTCTACCTGTCTTTTAATGAATTAATGTTTTAGTGTTAACCGGAAGGAAAATTTTGCCAAGTTTTGTATTTAGCAACGATGGTGATGGTGGTGGTGAGAATTGCAGAGAATCGAATTGGAAAATTTTCTTAAATCGAATTATTTAAATCAAAATTTTGCATAAAAGTCAACGACCATGCAGTATATCTGCAATGTTAAACAGGTTTAAAAAAAAGAAGTATGTTAATCCGGTTGCAAAAGCCCACAGCCAGCAAACGAGTTTAATATTTTTAAAGCTTGGTTTTTTCTGTAATTTGCAATGTCACATGAAGAGTCAATGTCTAGTCGATTAAAGTCATGCTGTTAGATGAATCCGAGCAGTAATTTCATCTTCATAGTCAACACAACAACCATGTTATTCAATGTTAATCGATAAAATCCATTCAGGTTCCGATAAGTCAACCAATATGCCACAACATTCAACATAAGCAATTACATCGTGCAATTTGTTAGTAACAAATTATTTTTAGTATTTATTTAGCTTTAAAATCTAGATATATGTCACACCAGTGTTATTTACATATAAGACAAAAAACAATAAAACGCCAGTTATCATATTTAATTCTTTTAATATTTTGCAACAAGTCGATACATAATTTTGTATGTGTTTTGCCACATTGTGACATTTACCTAGACTGAGCAATAAATTAAATTAAATTAATTAAAATAAATAAATAAATAAATACATTAATATAAAAATCTACAGACTGGCGCGATTTGAGTTCTTTTTAAAAAAAGTCATAATTTAGCCGGTTTTGGTATTAAAAAAGAAGTCTCCAATAAGATTTATCTCACTTTATTCACCTTTGGTAATTTACGGTGATGGTGTTTATGAGATTTCAGTTTTTTGTTGTGTGACTTATGTGATTTCGACTCACGTGATTTCCTGGCATCAATAACATCTTCGATAGCATCAGTTTCATCGTCGTCATCGTCGTCATCGTCGTCGTCGTCGTCGTCATCGTCAACAGTTAAATCTGTGATATCGTCGTCGTCATCGTCATCGTCGTCGTCGTCATCGTCATCTTCATAAGCTGGTACCGGCTCAACTACTGTGGGCTCATAAACTACATTTTGAACCGAGGACGACGTATCTGTAGGATCCCTTATAACACTCGCACTTCCTTCAACTCCATTAAGATTTAGCGAACTATCAGTTCCTGCACCTGATTCATTTATATCCTCTTCGGGAATGATTTCTTCGGTTTCAACGGCTGGAGCTGGTTGAGGTTGCGGTTGAATCTGACTCGTCTGTATTGGAACATCCTCATCATCATCGTCGTCATCGTCATCATCATCATCATCATCTAAAAATCAAAGAAATCATCCTAAGCTTTTCACTAAAATTCTTCAAACTTACCGCCTAAAAAATCATCAAAAAATCCGTCAAAACCATAATCGTCGTCGTCGTCGTCATCATCATCATCATCATCGTCAAGTCCAAGATCTATATCATCGTCGTCGTCGTCATCATCTCCAGATTGTCTTCCGGTTTCCTTATGTTGAGGCTGTGGCACTTGAGGTGCTTCAGGCGGCGTCACAATCGGCTTTTCTTCTGCAGATGCCAATTTTGCTGGTGTTTCCGATGGAATTGCTTCTTTTTCAAACACCCCCTCTTTCTCTTCTTGCGCTATTCCCTTTTGTAGAACTTCGGCTTGCGTTTCAACACTTGCGGTATTTATAGGATTCGATTTGATTCCTATTATTGCTAAGCACACGGCTAAGCAAAATAAATATATCCTCATCTTTAATCCTGAAATGAGAATAAGCCAACTTTTAAACTCATCAACAGTAAATTCTTGTCGCCTTAATTTAAGTAGAACGCTGTTTACAGTTTGAACCTACTTTTGAATTTAAATTAAATTCCTTGTATAATTAATTTTGTAAATAGTTTTCTATGGACATTTTCGAGAAAATATCAAAAGGGCAAGTTGAACGGAAACGAAAGAGGACTCACCGTTGTCTTTCACCAAGGTACAAAAAGTAACACTGTCACTAATAAACACGGAAGAGCTATGACCGGACCTGACCGCTCCGGAGCGGATTACTAAATACTCCAAGTTCTTCAGAACACGGTTCTTATACCACATCTGACGTCATATTGCACTTCTGAGGATGTTACAATAATTAAAGTAGTGTTAGACTTATTCGAACCGTTGCTTTTGAATACAATACGGTCCTGTCCTTTTATTTTTTCTTACAGCACATTTCCATTTTTAAATTTAACAGAAAATGTGGATTATCATATTTAACATGTACAGGATTTTGCCGCTTCTAGCTTTCTATAATATTATATTGCTTTAAAAATATTAATTTTTCAACAGATATTTGAAGTTCTCAATTCCAATTGTAATCAATAAAAGAAAAGCTCAAAATTTGCTTCTAAATTTTAATGGAAGCATTTCTATGCAAAAATGTATGCTATAAGTTCTACTGACCTTAAAAAAAGTCTGTGTGAAATGTCTCATTTTATCTATAATTTGAAATAAAAAATAGCTATAATTCTTATTATTAAAATAAAGTACCGAAAAGATAAATACGTTTATTAAAGTAAAGATGCGCTTGTTCACAGAAAACTAACAATTTAAATGTTAGTTGTGCAACGTACCATAAGAAATCGTTCAGGCTTAAGAAAACAAATAGAAACATTTGTAATGAAAAAATTAAATGTTTAAATAGTAATTATTTAAAAGAATTCGGCCTTGCTCTTGCTTCTTTCCGTATATTTGTAGGTCATACGTACGGCAGTAGGTCACACACTTTTCAATTTCTAAACTAGTTTTCATTTCATTCATTTTGTCTTAAATTATTCATTGTTCATTTAAATAATAAACAATATGTTCTATAAGTAAATCACTTTAGAAAAAATTTCGATAGAATTTTTTTGAAAAAAGCTACAATTTCCAAGAAACGTTGATTAATAAACAACACAATCACACAACTTTTAAATAAACTAAATATCTAGCTAAATTTTATATTAATGGATCTCAAATAATAACAATAAAATTAAATTTAAGAAATGCTTTTTAGAAGAACAAAAAATTTAATTTTAAACCTAGGGAAATAGATGATTACAACATTGGTGATTCCGAAAACAACAAATATAACCTAAAAAATGGCATTACCACCGAACAGTTCAAAAATGTATCCTTCTAATCATAAGACTATTTTTGTTCTAGACCATACACCATATTTCGGAATTTCTTGTGAGAGTCCCATCGAATTTGAATTTCTTAAAACTCGTGCGCCTGGTTTCATACCATTAAATCCAATTTCAAAGTCGTTGTGGACTTGTAGTGTAGAATCTGCAATTGAATATTGTAGAATAGTATGGGATTTGTTTCCACAAGGCAAATTAGTAAGTTATAACTTATTTGGATGAAATTGATAAATAAACAATTGTTTACCTTTTAGATTAGATTCTTCGCTAGTGATACTGTTGCACATATTATGAACACTTGGAGCCCAGCACAACAAAATTTAAATCATGTAAGTTAAAATCATACAGTTGTACCTTTGCTTATAGTCCTACTTGCAGGTAATGAATGGAATGTCTTTAATAGGAATACCACCATCGCCACCTCCTTTAAGATCTTCACAACCTCCACAAGATTTTTCTGTAGTCCACGGCTTAAGAGCAGCCATCGAAGCTTTAGGTGAATGTACAGACCTGCAACTCGAAAAACGTAAAGCTATGGCTTTAGGAGATGGCAACATAAAGTTAATAAATAGATGTAGAATTATTTGTATTACTTCTGCTCGAGACAACGACAGCATGAAAAGATTACAAGAAATTTTTAATAATTGTTTACATGCACATAACAAGCTTGCTGCAGGCTCTGATAGATATTTAGCCATTGATCACTGTCATTTAGTTATAATTCACACATTTCCTGTTAACATTGAATCGCAGGTTACACAACAACCACCGAGAAACGTATGTATTTATTAACAAAGGAAGCCTAGTAAGTATTAATGTCTGTTACAACTTTTTAGATTTCTTCGCTACTCACTACAGAAGTTTACCCTATCAAAGCTCCATTAATATCTACTAAACTATCTTCATTAATTTTGGACCATTATGATTTGGCAAGTACAACGGTAACAGGAATTCCAATGAAAGAAGAACAAAACGCCAGTTCTTCTGCTAATTATGATGTAGAAATTTACCATTCCAAAGAAGCACATACTGCTATTTTAAAAGGAAATGCGGCCGATTCTTTAGCAATTCGTACAATCAAAGAAGGGATGGAATATGAAACTGTAACCAATTCGAATTTTGGTTTGGAATTGAAAATTAATTAAATTATTTTAGGTGACTTTGAAATGGTGCACCCCCAGAGGATGTGCGGCTTCGGAGCTACAAAACTGTACAAGCATGTACAGAATAACGCCGGTTGAGGTAAATTCTAGACCGTCCTTGTGCCTTATTAATTTCTTATTGAATGGGCGATCCGTTATGTTGGAAATGCCAAGAAAATGTGGAGGAAAGATCACTAGCCATTTGTTGGCTTCTCACGGAGGTGAAATCTTTGTCCACACTTTGTGTACTGCAAGGTATATGATACACAATATGAGAATTTCATTTTATTAATATACATTCTGGTAGATCGGTGCTTGAAGATCCTCCTTCTATATCGGAGGGTTGTGGAGGTCGGGTAACTGACTATAGGATAACAGATTTTGGACTTTTAATACAACAAAATCGATTGGTGCCATTGAAACCATCTTATTACGATCTTCCAAACTCCATACCCAAAATGAAAGCTAGGCTTACGAGACATACAAAGTACTGGCCTCTCACAATTAGTTCAACCTTAATTTTTAATTTAAAAAATGTAAGACGTATAATTAGAAACTGTGTCAGATGCTAAGTATGTATCATTTTTAGTATATAGATCCGATACCTGGAATTATAACTAAAGAAAAAATAGCAGATGAAGAAGTAATACAATGTAAACAAGTCATTTATAATTTGATTGCTCTGGAAGCAAAACACGAACCTTTACATCTACCAAATGTTGGGCAAAGAGGGAAAGGTCAAAAGCGCGAAGAGCAATACAAAATAATGTGGAATGAACTCGAGACATTGTTAAAAAATAATTGTCACTCTGAAAGTCACAAAGCTGTATACAATTGCCTCATAGAATGCCACAAATTTGCAGATGACAATGATAAAGTTGAGTTAGATCAGGCTTTGAGAGAACTTGATCAAATGTGTAAGTATTTCTAACTTTTTTATTATTTTACAGTAATTTAGAATTGGGTATTTTAGCCAAAGTAGAGCCAGACATTCAAAGAGCTTCTGTAATAAGGGCAACAACAGATTCACCAATGTCACCACCACCTTTAACTAGCATTGCAACTCCATTACTTAAAAACGTATTAACTAGACCGGGGGGTATATATTCAACTCCACGAACTTTGTATGATATATTTACAGCTCAAGATAAAAGTAAGCATAGACCTGATTTTGCTGGACGAACCAATGATAACAGTATTGCTAAATTATATCCAAATTTAAAACTTGATAATGATCGAGGGCCTCGGGCAGACCCGATGGAAGCCGAGTAACAAATTTACACCCAATATTGTAAATACTGTGATGTATATAACATTTAATATAGAAATAAAGCTATTATGTTTTTAATAGACAACAAAGGAAATTGTTCAAATGTATATAGTAAAAAATGAATGCATTAATGTTAAGTAAATAAAATATAATTTAAGTATATATACCTATGAAAAAAAATCAGTGTCCATTCAACAGCCAAGAGTCCCTTAAACTTATCATTCATTTTAATACACCGACACTTCATACTTACATCAAGCCATATACATTTTCGTATTTGCTATGTTTGCTCAATCACAAAACTGTCTATTAATGGAAAACAAAAGTTTACAAGTAGATTAATGTTACAGAAAAGTCACTTATTTAGATATTTTCAATAAAAGATTAATATCAGAACTATTTAGCTTAGCAATTCATATAATTTTGGGATATGAAACATTTTTATTTAAAAAGAATTTAAATTAGTGACTGTTCACTTTAGCAAAATTATTCGAAGGTTGGCACTTCTTTTAAAATAATAAACAAGATAAGATATCTATGTGCTCCACAAGCTTTTTTTGTAAACAAGTATAATAGTGTTAATTGTGTTAAATGTAAATAATGTAGCTTTAATGAGTGTGTTACTTAGTCGAATCTACAACTTTAAGAGCGATTGATTATTTTAAAAGACATGTAAGAACTTTTCTATAATTCCTATTAATAGTTATCTGCATGTAAATTTCATATATGAAAATTTTACCAAACTTATTGATAGTCATAAAAAATATTTTAATTATAACAAACGTTAAGATCGGTATAAGTATATGAATTAGTAAGTAACAGAAAAGCAACGGCCGTGAAAGATTTATATTTATGAAAATATCCTACAAAACCTCAAACTCATTTCTACAACTGATATTTTTACAATACATAATTTAGCAATTATGAATATCTCCAATAGAAAAGCAGCAAGTACTAATAGACAAAGCGAATCAAAAATATTAATTACTATATATATTTATATATATTATACTTTACGATTGGAACACAGAGATATTCAAAATTGCAGCATTAAAATTAACACCTCGCTATGTTAAATAATAAAGTGACTAACTATTTGTTTTGTAAAAGTGTATACGTACTACAATATTCGTAAAGGCATTCAGTTATTTGTTGTCTTTCTATATATAAATATATTTATAATGAATAATCTGATCTTTTCGAAATTATAAAATCGTTTAACAGTTTTGTACTCCAATGAACTACGATTTCATAACAGCGAAGAGTAACTCGAAACTTTTTGCATTCAAAATCGCGATAATTTCAAAAGCAAAAAATCGAACAATAAACAAGACACAAAACATGAAGTGGAATGTACCATCATAGCGCATTTTAAAACGAATGCCTAATTAAAGGAATATATATTTTTTTTATAATGTTCTTCTTACTTTTTACAATGTCCTGTTTCAATTACCTAAGCTTCGTAGTATTTAATTCATTAATTAATCGCTAAAACAGTACATCATAGAAAGCAAGCAGATAATTACAAACAAGAGAAATAAATTACTTAAGACGTATTTTGTAACTACTAACACTACAACAGTAAGAAAAACTATGTTAGTGATTAAGACAGTATCAAAATAATGTTTTTTTGTTTTTCGACTAAAAAAAACAACAAAACAAAAAACATACACATTTATGACAAATTTTATACAAATAATTTAAATTTTGCGATTTGATCAGGGGGTGGGGGTGGGGTGGAAAATTAAGATTCATGAAAAACGAAATGGTAACTAATTTGATAAATAAGCATTCACTTGTTTTTTCATAATGTGACACATTCTATTAGAAATATTTAAACGACATTAACTATAAACAATTTCCTAATCGAACTGTTCCTGAATATCGCGTATCCTGCAGGTGTAAAGGGCCCACTGTTTGTTTCGCCAGCAAAAATTCGTTAACAAAAACCCTAAGGAAATACCCATTTATCAAAATACAATGCAAAATGAAAATGAATAGGTTTACTAATTAGTAGTGAGACGCTCTGCTTTCTTTTGGGTGTTTCTGTCATATTACTGTATCAGCATAAGTACATTAAAAAATTAATAAAAGAAATTAAAATTTAAAACGGTAGACGAACTAAAGCTTTTTTTCAACACCCAAAAAATACAGAATCGATTTTTTTTGTTTATATTTAAAACTAAGAATATGAAGTATGTTTAAATGTGACGATACCTAATTTTAGTTATACAAAGTTAAAACCTTAAAGTAAACCCCGCATTTGTCACTTGTCACCTACATTGTTTTTACTTTTCTTGCTAGTCGGTTGCTCTTCAGAATTTGAGTCATCATCAAGAGATCTTTTCATGTCCCCAACGGTCGAGTCATTTGTTGAATCTGATACGATGCTATCGTTTGTCTCGTCGTTTGCCGTTATGGGGGTACTGGGCTTATCCAGACTGTCTTCTGTGAAGGATGTTGTTGTGTCATCATCTAACACAGCCGCCGCTTTACCATTCAGTGGCCCTTGGTTACTTTCATCGGATGTGGTGGCATCGAGTGAATCACCATTTTGATGCACTACAGCTCCTCCTACTGTGTTACCATTTTCGACAGTCACATCTAAAAAATATGCTATGTTACCTTATCTGCTTACGTTCCCAGTTTCTTATGAATTTGGAATAAAACTTACGAGAGAGCAAGTCGGGCTTTAATTTTGAAGCGACATAGTGTGTCCAAATAGCGAGTTCAACTTTATGAGGGGACCAAACTATGGGACTTTTAGGATCTTCCTTCCTCAGTCTATCTACAACAGCTTGAATGTGACTGACAAATTTCAGGTACTCCTTAGTAGTGTAATCGATGCCTTCGATTTCTGGAATTGCCATTAAACATTCGTCTGCCATAAACGGTGCATTCTCTGGGCTTGCCGCTGCCAATAGTGCTATAAAGTTATCGGCGGTTTTCACAAAATTCAATAGCAAATTTTATTTAATTATTACCAGAAGCCATTGTAGTTCCAACGCCTTTTAGATTTGAAAGTGCAGTGATAGCTTGCTCTAAGTTAGGCAGTTTTTTGAAGGCTTTCTTGGTTTCTTGCATGACAGCTCTTGGGGTATTTACTTTAACGAGATATGAAAGTTGAGGATAAAATTTACCACGTATCTGTTTCCATTTCATTGTTTGTACAAGCTCTTCGTGAATCATATGGGCATCTTTGCCTCGACTCTTAATCTTCTTCGGTAGTTCATTTTGATACCTAAAAATTCCTTTATATAGAAAAAATACGAAACGTTGCCTCTTCCCTAAATTATTTTTAATTAAAAATTGATTAAAACAAAATGGCCAACTCATTAATTAATCACGACCTAAAAGTTTTTTAATTAAAATTTAAAAATAAGTAATGTAATGGTATAATAAGAACGACACATTGTCATCCGTTTTATGAAAAGAAAAAAACAATTCAAGTACCTAACCTATAGGGGTAATTCTGCGTTGCTATGGCAATGCCCTGGTGTATACTCCGACTTTCCGAAAATTTAAAACAAGTAAACAACCGAAAGGGAGGAAAATTAATAAAACAGGCAAAAATTCGATTAGAATAGACGCGCAACATTAAAAACGAATTTGGGAATTTTCCATTGCGCCATAGCAACAGCAGAATGTACGAAATTCTGAAAAAAACTAAGTTTCAGCAACAATACTCCAACAATTGCATTTGTTTATTTGTATAAATAACGCAATATATTGTTGGAAATATTAACAATATGATAAAACGCAGCAGGCAATGGAAATCCCCACTCTATTCGTCATCGGACTTGGGTCACAATTAAATTATTCCGAAGTTAAAAGGCGGGATTATTTGGTTAGCGAGAAAAGTAAACGATTCAAATTGTTTTCGTCCAAATCTTAATAGTTTGAATGGCAAAAAACGTCTAAAATCCGAAACGAAAAAATAAATTTAAAGCTTCGACGTAGTTGGCTTTGTTTGATCAGACACCATTTTGAAAGGCCGAACTCTATGTTGGCATGTTTTTTAAATTTTCCGGGGGTTGTTCGTGATTTTCGGCTCTTCTTTCGATATATCGATGCATAAACAAGCCAAACCGTCGAAATGGCCGTAATTTTTACAGGAAAATTTAGGAAAAACCATACTTTTCGCTATAAGGATGTAGCGATGACGCTGTACTTGTACAGCCATTAAGGGTATCAAAGTGAGCTTAGGAAAAACGCCGGTAAACAAACGAAAATCGGAGAGCGAGTGCAGTTGTCATCGATTATCACGTGACAACCGTGATTTTAATGACCGCCCGCTAAGATATCGCGAGGGTGTACTCACTCTGCGGCCGACAGCGGACACATATGAATGCGGGTTCAATGACATACTTCAACTACTCACCAATTGTCTAATTTGACCAGTTCTTCGGGCTTCTTGTTCGTCTTCTGATCAGCTTTCAATTTCAAGGCTTGAGGGTAAAGCTTCAAGACTTGTTCGAATTGCGAAGAAGTTCCGTGCTGAAAAAATGTAGCCGTATCTCTTGCGGAGGCCATGACTGATCGCGACTGGCACTGCTCCGCTGGCGTGCTGTACGCTAGTGCACTGTTTCGCCGTGTACGTTCCTCGCAGCAGCACCGGCGTGGCCTCGATGTTTCCCCTAGCCTGGCCTAACAACGTCTGACATTCCCCTCCGACGTTGCCACTCCTTACTCCTCCGGTACCCGGCCGATGCCTTTCCTGCAACTGATGGGACCTTTTGCGTTAGTTCAGAGTCGGTCAAAATTCGCCTCCGATAACAAAGCGAACGGCCCGACGTGCCGTCAAACTGCTTTCGCGTTTAGCCCGAAATTCCTCTGGCTCCCCATTTGGAATGTTACCGTGGCAACGTCGCTTGTCGTTTCCTGCTATCGCGTTTATTTGTGCTCTGCCTGAGCGTTAGCTCGCTGCTGCTTCGTAATCAACAAAATTATCAGCCGTGTCCATACCAGTTACGACGATCGACTCACCGACTGGTCCGATGATAATGCCTTACCACCACATACTTTCTATTGTTTTCGACTTAAGCACGGCCGTCCGCCGTTTTACCTTATTTTCTTATATTTTTGTTAAAAAAAATAGGCGACGCGACGTTAAAACCTGAAACCGGAGATTGTAATCGCTGTAAAAGCAAGAAACGGCGAACGTGTTTACGCAATATGTTAGACAAGGACGGAGGAAACGTATTAATACGCGCTGACTACTGATTTTACAAGCTTTCATAATGAAAATATCGCAACTCATTGGTATTGCAAGGGCAACAAAATGTTAAAAGACTTGCCAGTGTAATAGTTAAGCGGTTTATGCCCTTGGTTGAAAAAAAATATATCAGGGTGGAAGTAGAAAGTTTTTAACGGGCATGGAAAAATTTGCACCGCAAAATTATCGAATCTTTACGGTCAGGAACTTCGAATCATCGTAGAAAGTTCCAAAACCACTTTCTCGGAAAGTCCGACGGGTATTTTCGGGTTTGCCCTCGTATGCATTATGAATCGCGTTTTTGTTTATTATCGATTGCATTTGTTATTACATAATTTGAATATCAGCGTGCACTTGATGTTTTTTTTTTATCAACAGCCAACTAATGAGACATTTTGCAATTATAAAATCGTTTTATCGAAACGATTAAAGTTTAAAGCGCAAAGTGTTCAATGTTTAATATTATTCTTTATAGTAAAAAAGAGGCAGGTGTCGCGTGTACTAAGAAAATAAAAGGCCAAACACCTGCGGAAGCCCTCAGTTTACGGTTTCCTATAAAAAACACGTCGCGCTTTCCTCGCTTCTCCGCCTAAAAAACGCAAAGCCGCTTACGCATCGAACAAATCCCATTTTAAAGGGAACGAAGGGAGAAAGCGACAAAAAATAAACGAATGGAACCACCTTTTCGATTAGAAATCTTGGCCCAACTCGTGGCACGCTCGACGATCGACGATCGCTAAGCTAGCGGAGAATATTCCTTTGGCCTATATCGTCGGTAACGCCGCCGACGTTCGATTATTTAATTTAGGATCAATTGTTTTAAGATTTTAAACAACGAGGAAAAATTGCCTTTTTCTCTAAATGATCGTTAATCGAATTGGTTTTTGCCAGATGAAAGAACGAACAAGTGGGAGCAAATTTGACCCCGTTGCGCTTGAAACGCGGCGACATATTGACGTCATGCAAACGCTCCACCTACCAGATATTTTCTTGCATTAACCATGACAGCATGACGTATCAAGTTAGCATTGTTAGGTGACTACGCAACGGCCGTTTTCGATTGCAAATTGTTTATCCAAGAAATCAAATGAATCATCGATAATAATCGAAGTCGGCTTGGTCCTCGATGCGTTTTTGTACGAAAAGAAAAAAGCCCGGGGAAAAACGAGCGGAAATAGAAAATTAGAAAGTTAACGACCCATTTATGTATCGTTAATGAAGTTTTTGTTTAATTTCTTGGCGTTGAGGCGCCCAACGGTCTAGGAAGTAGGGCGAAATCCCGTTATTGTTCCGAGGAACGAAAGATATGCAGAATTCACCACTTGTTGCTACTAGGCGAACGTCTTATCATTATCGACGTTGATAAAAAAGCCTTAATCCGTCTTTTCGTAATATTTAAACAGACCCCGATGTTTCAGCAAGATATGCGCCGAAATGAGGGATAATCAAAAAATCATTATTTTTCACAAGTCAATAACCATAGGCGTTTTGAAGGTTCGCTTAATTAGAGCTTTCTTTTTTAAAGTTTTGCTGTTTTTATTTTGAATTAAATGAAGGCCCAAAAAGAAGGCACGCTCGAAGAATTAAATTTAAATTTTCCTCTATATTAATAATTCAATGCGCATAGTTGCGCGTTTTGAGGGTCCCTTTATTTTTAGTAAGTGCCGCAAGAAGAATCGACGCCGCCGCGTTATGCATTGTCAAACACGTGTGATTAGAGTACATGTGGGTACTTACCAATGCTGCAGAATATGTTGACAATGTTGCTTGGTCGATTTAAATCTTATATCACAACCTCTTGCTCTTTTGCTGGCATAAAATCTGATTGCGTAGTGGCCCCTTTTATCGTTGTAAACAAGTTTATCGACTTTGGCCTTGGTTAACTACATTTACCCACCATCTAGCGACAAACAGAAGAAGCGATTACATTGACAACATTGAAATTTTTCAAATTCTCCCACGTTATTTTCAGGTTAGCAGATATCTTCTTTAAAATTTTTCATATAACATTTATTAATAAATCAATCCATAAGAATAACACCCACAATTATTTGTATAAATTTCTTGGCACGTCTATTCGGCTTCCATTTTCTCCATATAACTTATTGGCTTACCATCAATCATTTTTGATTTTGTCATATTGACTTCTTTTAATTCAAGTTTTTCTCCACTTTTACGTTGAGCTTTTTTCTTTGCTTTGAGTAATTGTAAGCCAGTTATATATAAAACGGCAGCACCGATGAAGCCACAATAGTAAATAGAGTCATAATACCTTAGCACTTCTTTTAATACGAGTAAATTGAATGCCATTCCTAAATATGAAAAAGCTTGCATTTTAAAGAACCATATGATCCATTCCCATACTTTTAACGACTGAAATATAAAGCACATTAACTGCAGCCATTATTTCAATAATATACATACCCTTCCTTTATTATCCTTAAGGTATAATTTGACATAAATGTCTTCGATGGGCAAATACAACGGAACCAAACCAATGCACACATAGTGGCCTAAATACATTCCATGCCAAAAAGCGGAAACTAACATCGTAACAGTTGTCCGTAATTTTTTATTAGGGAACCGCTTATACACATACATAGCCAACCAATATTGGATACAAATATTCCAATTCTTCATGCCATCTCGGAAGGTTGTACAAAAATCTGCTCCATATGGATTTATATTATGAATAGTTTCAAAATCGTACTCGTATTTTGTTGGATTTTTAATTCTAACATAATAAATAAACCTGTTTTTGATTTAATGGCTTATTTAAAAATAGAGCTTACATTTCATCCGTAAGTTCAAAGTTCTTTGTGGGTCCATGTCCAGCTTTCGGTTCCATTTTTTTAGGATATGCGCCCAAACCAGCCATAGTACAAATGCATTCAGAAAGTACAATTCCAATATAGATTCTCATTCGAAAGTTGAAAAAGTTTGGCCATACATACCAAAACCTATACAATACTGATCGATTATTATAAAAGTCGTTTGTCATGGCGTACTAAAAGTAAATTCATATTAAAAATTACATGCCCGAAATTATTTCTTACCGAAATTGGCCAATAGTGTGTTCCCAATAAAAATAATACGCAATACATTGGCACATACTTTAGTTTTTTAAAAGTATCACCTTTGAGGTTTGCATGTTTCCAATATGGAAGTTTAAAGTAATCAGAAAATGTTTTGTATCGATAATATGGTCCTTCAAAAGAGTTTTGTTTATAAAGTACATTGCAGCAAGAACATACCAATATTACCAGTTAAAACCCCAATATAGTTGAAGGAATAATGAAATATATCAATCAAGCCAGGATTGATATCATCCAACTTCTCTTCTGCTGTTTTATCGGCATCGCTTTTCTTTTTATATTGATAAGAACTGTTAATCTCAAATGCTAATCCAACTAGCTTTAAAGTAAGCATCATTTGAATTAAATTTGTATGAGTAGGAGGATACGGAATTCCAAAATGTTCTGTAATTCTGAAGAACAGTAAATATGCAAATGAAAATGCAAAACTTATTAAATGACATCGGCTGAAAGGATCACATATAATTAACCAATAAAAACGACTGTTATGTAACTTACTTTTTAGGTATAACAAGAATTATTAAAGCGTTAACAAAAAATGTTAAAAGTGGGTGCCAAATATGATAACCTGATACCATGAATACAATTAGCAGCCCCAATAAAGTTCCTACCCATTTTTTCTTTTGAATGCCTGTTATCCTTCGATAGAAATATCCAACAACAATACACGATAAAAGCAGGCACATATAAATTGCATCGTCAACATTCATTTTTTTTATCTATAAGTACAACTATTTCTCTATGACTAAACTTGTTTAATTACGTATTGATAACCAAATACATTTCTTGTCAGTTTCAAGGTTATGTTGTGTTCAAACAGCCATAATCCAAACAATTACTTTTAGATGGCAGCACTAACACATTCAAATTTAAACATTTTATAAATTATTATTTTTGAATTGTTTATCTATGTTTATTTACGTTTTAGGTACTGTTGTTCTAGAATTAACCCAATTACATAAAGTACTGCGGGAAGTACAAAGCCAAAATAATATGTTGAATGGTAATATCTGAGGATTTCATTTAACGTTAACAAATTGAAAGCCACGGTTAAATATGAAACGGTTTGCATTTTCATAAACCATATTAGGAAACTCCAACCTTTGTGCGGTTTATAATTAGGATTAGTTCTCTTAAGTAACAAATTGACGAGCAAATCTTCCACTATCAAGTACAACGGCATTAAGCCTAAGCTAAAGTAATAACCAGCGTAAGAACCATGCCAGAAAGCCGATACTAATAGGGTAACTATTGTGCGAAACTTTTTGCTGGGAAAACGTCTATAAACGTTGGTAACCAACCAGTATTGAATACACATATTCCAATTCTTCATGCCTTCCCGTACTGTTAAACAAGAATCGCATGTGTATGGATTCATCGAGTGAACCGTTTCGAAAGTAAAGTGTTCAGTTTTCATCTTTTCTTCGTCGTTTATGCTGAAAATTGCTAGATAAAATAAATGAGAACGCTACATTTACAAATTTACAGTTCTTTGGTGTGTAGTAAGTTTTGGGTTGGTCCATGTCCTGGCTTTGGATGCGTAATGCTGGGATACGCGCCAAATCCTGCCATGGTACAAACGCACTCAGAAAGGGTAATGCCACTATAAAGTTTCATACGAAATATAAAGTATACGACCCAAGAATAAGCAAAGCGATATATCCACGATTGCTTTTCATAAAATTCATCTGTCAGGGCATACTTTACGTAAGTTTGATAGTAATTACAATTTTATTTAAAATACTTACTGTTATGGGTAGAAGGTTAAAAGGAATCCAATGCAGTATGAAGAACAGAGCAACGCATAATAGACGCTTTTTGGTTTCTTCGTTGCAGTCAATATGATCCGAGAATGGAAGATCAAAATAATCTTTAAAAGTTTTATATCGATAATAGGGTCCTGCGAGATAACAAAGTCGTTATTTATAAGAGTTATCTGTTAATTAAGAGGAATTTAACCATACCGCTACTTATTCCAATATAATTGAAACAATAATGAAGAACTTCTATAAGAGTTGGGCTTTCATAGTCTTCGTTTCCTGCGGCATTCATTTCGAAAACTAAACCAACTAATTTTAATGTCATCGTCATTTGCGTGACATTCAAAATTGTTGATGTTGAATGAAAATACAGCAAGTGAGAGAACGAATAAAAAAAACTAGTTAGTTGCATATACCTATGACAAAAACGTTATTAACATTATTAATTCAATTAAATAGGTGTACCTTTTTGGTAGTAGAGTTATGATCACACAATTAATAAAAAACAATAAAATGGCTTGCCACATATCGGTCTGGCAGGAATAAAACAATAAGAGGCATCCAACAATCGTCCCAATCCATTTTTTGAAATTTTTTTCTTTTATTTTTCGATAATAATGACCGAATGCTATTGAACTGAAAAGAACGAATGAGTACTGAACGATATCTCGGTCCATCTAAAACACTTGTCGATTATTTTCTTAACTAATAGAATCTATTTTTGTATGTATCTTTAGAAAGACATAACAATACTAAAACAATTTTATAATTTATTTGAGTTACATTATCGAAAATTGGCCTTTGCTTCGTAATTGATAAGAGGAAGTACTGTTAGTATAACCGGTTTAAGTGTATAAGAACCGACAAGGACATTTATGATCTTTATTATGTACTTTATAATAATAATTTAGAATGCTGCTAAGTTGCATCAGATATTTTAATTATTTTTAAAATTAGTTATTAATGTAGAAACCCAAACATCATTATCTATTTGTTAGAGTACGATAATTTTAATTAATCTTGAATTGTTTTAATAGCATTTATATTGCTATCATTTACATATTAATCTTAATAATTTTTTAGTAGTTGCATAGATAAAAAGAAAAAAAATATGGAATTTTTTTCAATAGTACAGAACCACACTGTATATGATCCAACATGCCAACCTGTATATGATAAATAAATAAATTGAGGTTAAATGTTTAGATGTCAGAATGTTTTATTAATATTGCATTTTTAATATAGTATTTTCACTTATAATTTTAGAATAATAATGAGTGGTACTTCAAAGGAAAGCAAAGAAAGTAAAACTTTTCAAGAAAAAATACGACAATACTTCAGAAATAAAGGAAGTCAAGGTGTATATCGAATTCTTTGTTACTTTCCAAAAATTTAGTTAATTCTTTCTTTTTAGGTGTACGTCCCCGTCCAGACTTTGTATTAACTGAAGATATTAAAAGCCTATTAAGTCGGGATGCTCCTGTACCTACTCGTACCAAAGCAATTAAAGAACTATGTGATGTTGTCGCAGTCAATAAACTAGAAGATGTAAATGATCATATCTGGAGTTGCAATAGCTTTTATTCGATTTGCTTTTGTATTTTTAGAAAGCTGTTGAAAAACTATGGGTTTGGCTGCACGATTTATTATCGGCAGAGCAGCCTGAAGAATTACGACACTTGGTGTTTTATTTTTTTCAATGTCTTCTTAAAGGACAAAATGAAAGACTGACTTTGATGCGTGCCCATTTTTTTCGTGTTATAAAAATGCACGAGATTCCTGATGATCTTGTTCCAAGATTTGAATTACTGCAAGCCTTAACCGATAATGGGAAAGATGCGCGTTACTTTGAAGAAGAGGTGATGAGTAACGTGTTACTTTTTAAGCTTATACTTATTACATTTTTAGCTGGGTCCTTTTCTATTAAAATGGTTACCCGAGTTATCGGCCGAACTTCCAAGTGAATATTTGGGAATGTTAATAACTTTTATTAAATTTAATGCTGCATATTTTGATGAAAACGCTGTTGCAGAGCTTGTTCAGTAAGAATTTGATTTTGTTTTAGATTTATAATTATAAGATAATTATTTTAGGCAAATATCGCTTTTATGTTATACCACAAAACAGGATACAATTGTTTTGGCATGCATTGAAGTTTTAGAGACTATATTGGCTTACAGCATTTTACCTCCTGATATTCTGCCGAATTTTATTGCAACGTTATGTCGTACTGTTAATGGAGAAGCATATTGTCAAACTAGTTGGAAAGTAATGAGGAATTTATTGGGTACTCATATGGGGCACGCTTCTTTGTACACTATGTGCCAGATTTTGGAGGAATCTTCTTTAAAACAAGATAGTGGACTTTTAAGAGGAGCTATATTTTTTATTAATATGGGATTATGGGGTACTCAACCTCTTCCAAATTTAAAATGTCCTCCAAGTTCAGTTTTGCCATCAATCTTACGGGTTTGTTGCTGTCAGTTATTGTAATACATGTAGTAGATTTAAATTTTCAGGCGTTAGAGTCTAATCAACCTGTCGTGACCTTTGAAGTAATTTTAAGCGTTCAAAGACTTATCAGCAATTTTGGATATCAACTGCATGATCCTGAATGGGATATTATAATAACTATTCTACAAATAATTATAAGTCAAGTTGGTATGTACTTACTTGATACTTGAAAATGTTTATTTTACAATGTTTTTCATTAATATGATACGTTTTCTTAAAAGATAAGTACATTTTCTGAAAACATAAGCGTTTCTTTTAGATTGTTATGGGTACTATGATACAACTGAGTACGCATGTAAAATTTTTCATGTATAAATTTATATTACATAAAAATGACCTATCATTGCCAGTGGCTTAATGATTGCATTGCTTTCAATAATTATATATTCTCTGTATTGTTTTTATTTGACTCTAATCTCTAATTTGTGGAATTACATATGTAACATACATTTTTACATGCAAAATTTTACACGCTTAGTCATTATCAATGATATCCTAGCATTCATAATCTTCTACAAAAAGTAATTAAATTTGAAGAAAATTTATTTATATTTTGAAAAAATGCATTTAAATAAATGAGAAAACTCGTAAATTGTGAATTTATAGAAGCTGCACCGGATATTATACCAAATACGGTAGTTGCTAAGCACCTGCATGAAACACTCAACACCATCGAGAATTATATCGAAGTGGGAAAATTCTTTGGACCTATTGACAAATTCTATACTCTAATCGAAGGATGTTCTTTGTTAAGACCTGAAACTTCAATTTTTAAACTCATATCCTATCTAGCTCAAGATATTATACCCATAAGACAAACTTGGTTTAGTAATTTAAACAATTTACTCCAAAAATATTATCGTCAAGAAACCAGAACAAATATTCGTTTAAAAGTATTGAGCGTCCTTTCTAAGGTTATTAAATTAAATAGGTAATTTATTGGAAAAATTAACAAATAATGGATTAATATAAAAGTTCTTTTAGACGAGAATATGAAGACGAATTGATAGATCGGATAGTCGTACCACATTTAATACACATTGGAAGCGATCCTGATCCAATAGTACGTACTGCAGTAGCTGAATTACTTGTTGATTTGTGTTTTCATTGTGATTCAAAAAAATGTTTGGAAATTTTGGATATTTTGGAAAAGGTACAAATCTTTTTTACATTTACGATTAATTTTTTAATAAATGTATTGTAGTTACTTCTAAGACCGTTTGAACAACATTTTGGCGATGTACAACTAAGCGAAGCCGATTCACAAGATGTGAAAAGTACTGCTTTAGGACTTATAGATATATTTTTGTGTAAAATACATCGTTTACCATCGTCACATCCTGTTAAAATCTATACATTGCTTGTAACTTATTTGGAACAGCATTACAGCAAACCAAAAATGTTTGAAGAATGCAATCAAATTCGATATAAGGTATTTCTGTTTAAATTGAATAGGGCGTGTGGTTTTGTTTAAAATAATTTAATTTTAGATATTAGATTGCTTTCTAAAAATGAGAGCCGATTCTTTGTACCGTATTGGATGTCCTGACCCAACTGGGAAATTAAAATTTAGTCCATTTTTATGTGTCACTTACTGCGTCTCCGATCGGGGTCCACTGGCTTCGCCGCCTCCTACTTCTCCTGCAATATCTCAACAACCGTCTTGTGCGATTACTTATGTGCCACTACGAAGAGCTTTTAAAATTTTTATTACGTGTTTGACACAAGAGAAAGGTTGTTACTTTGGTAATGCTTTAAAGGCTTAATAAAAACTTACTATTTTTAGATTGGGAAGTACTCCAGTTAGTGCTTCAAGGGATTCCTTTGGTTCTACAAAATAAATCCCTAATTTTATCAAAACAAGGGAACAACGAAATTGATTTATTAGTGGACGCACTAACTGCAATGGTATGTATCTTGATTTACGCGGATTGTTTGTCCAATGTGAATTTTTTGTACACGATTGTAAATTGCTTAAATTAAGTTGTCTGTCACTAAAAAAGAAAAAACGAATAGTAAGAAAAACTTGTATAATTTATAAAAACATTACGTATAAGTTAACAAAAAATTTTAAAAAATTCAAATAAATCTTACACGGCGTAAGAATCTGGTATCATTCAAAAACCTCTTGTTCATAAGCTCAAAGTCACGATCCTCATTAAATCTTACTTCATTATCATTATTGTTGTTGATATTTTAAATGAAGTTTCTAACAATACATCTTTTAATAAAAACTTATCTAACCGCGTAAATAATGGTCTAATTTGTCGTCTAAAAAAGTACCGCATAAATTGAGGGATAGGTCCAATTACGTTATTATTTATTTTAATACAATGTAATTGTTTGTAGATAACCGACAAAAGCTTACTGCTACCTGAATCGCTAAAGAATCCCACGAAACCGAACCGAACAGATTTTCACATATTGGTCCTTTTGGTTCTTGCTGGATTAGCTTCTTATCACGCTTATTTAGATCAGGGACATCAACAGAAATTGATACGCTGTTTAGTAAAGTATGGTTTGGTTCCACGTTGCTCAAAACAGTGCATTTCGGCTCTAACGATATGCACTTTAGAAATGAAAGAAGTTATGGTTAAGTTACTTCCTGAAGTGCTTTTAGACTTATCTAAAATCTCAGCCACTGTTCACATAGCAATTCCTGTATTAGAGTTTTTATCGAGTTAGTTGTATTTTATTTTTTATAGACTTCTATTAATAATTTTAATTGTAGCTCTTACAAAGTTGCCAGCTATTTTTGTCAACTTCGTTGGAGATCAGTATATGGCAGTTTTTGCCATTTCTCTTCCATATACGAATCCTTTTAAATACAACCATTACATAGTATCTTTAGCCCATCATGTGATTGCTGTTTGGTTTTTGAAGTGCCGTTTACCATTTCGACGAGATTTTATTACATACATTTCAAAGGTATTGTTTGAGCTAAAAGACCAAAACATGATTGGAAATTTATTAAAAGAAAATATTTTAGGGTTTACAAACGAATGTTTTGGTTCCATTCGAAGAAACTCATAATTTACATACAGATTTAAGTAAATTAAATGAAGACAGCTCAAATCGTAAACGTAGTTCTAGTTTAACAGAACAAAGCTCTCGACGTAGGGAAAGAACTTCAACTATAGCTAGAGGAGATGGTAAATTGCCACTAGATTTTCGAAGACCTGTAATCGATAAAGCTGTTCAAACATTTTACCAGGAACTTACGGAAACTTGCATAGATTTAATGGCTCGTTACACGTATTCCTCTTGCAGTGCCTTGCCTAGAAGGTGTATAATAAATACGTTTTCTCTAATATATTGTTACTTATTAAGCTCTTTTAGATCACCAACAGCGGAATATTTATTAAGTGGTGGAAATTCAATGACTTGGTTCTTAGGTAATAAATTAATTACAATCACAACAAGCGGATGTACTCAGAAAGCTTTAAAGCAAGGTCTTTGTGACAAATGTTGGACTATGTGTAGATTAGACAAGAGTAAGTCTTCTGATTTAGATACAAATCTTCGTTCCACGGTTCGCAGCAATAGTAGCGAGAAAGAAAAGGAGGAATCGAGTAGTTCTCGTATTACCCGACAAAATTCTGGCGATAAATCTAATAATAATACATCAACAAGTTCTCCCATCGAAGAAAACAAAAAATTAAGCGATAAACTGGAGCAGTTACCTTCGAAATTGCAACAACTAATTTCAGTGGACGGAGGAAAACTTACAGAAAGGCAAGCATGTGTTTGTTGGTGTCAAGGCTGGGCCGAAGTATATGTTAGAAGGCCTACAGGTGATATGTCTTGGATTATGCGGATTCAAAATCAATTAACACATCAATTGAATATGTATGATTATCCTTTAAATGAAATACTAACACTTTTTACTCCTTCTGTGCAACAATGTGCTGAAGAAATGGAATCAACCGATACTCAATGTCATTCCGATTCTGTGGATACTGGAAATCAGGACGAAGAATTTGGATCAACTACAAGTATGCCCATTAGTATTCCTGGTAACTTAATTTTTATTAAAAAAAAATCATTAATGATAAGTTTTATTCAAGGTTCACCTTGTAAGCAATCTCCATCGAGACAGAGCTCGCGCGACAGTATCGAGGAAGATCTGGAAAATATCTACGAAGATGGAACTAAATCACGAAACCCGGTTCGACGATCAAATTCTAGCCCAGAAATGTCGGCAAGTTGGAAAAATCCTTTCCTTCAAAAACAAGAAAGAGAACGAGACGAAATTCGTACGCAAGAAGAAGAGGGTTCTAAGAAAGCCAAAGCTTTTACAAAAGATATGCGTGTTAGCTGTGAGGCTATTCCAGAAGAGATTTCAGGTATGGGCACAACGCCTCCTTCGAATGACCTCATGTCTACTTCAAAAGATTCAAGTTTACCTGGTCAACATCCAGCTCTTCTCAGTTGTCATAGTTATCCAGGTTCTACACCTCCAAATGAACAGACGTCCGTTCCGAAATTGGCTCACACTGTACCTCCTTCGCCTAATATTATACATTCTAATGCTCCATTGACTCTGCCTTTAGGACAAACAACGAATGCGCATTTACGGAATTCTGCAATGCATGCGAACGCTTTGAAGGCATCTAAAAGTGAATCGTTAGAAAGCGTAGGATCAGAGAAAAGCCTGGAACGACCCAGCACTTTATCGAGCTTACCAAATCTGCCTCCTTTATCTTCTAAGCCACCACAAAGTCCCACACAGACATCGCCACGTTTACCGCGACATATTCAGGCTAAGGAAGGTTTGTAAATCATTTAAGAAATTAATAAAATTAAACATTTAACATATTTCAGGGCACGAAATACAAAAAAGCTCATCTTTAAATCTTGAACGACCTCATCTGTTGAAAATGAAAGAAAAGAAAAACGGTAGCATCGAAAAGTTAAATCTGTTGGATCAAACCCAAGCACAGAAGCGCGATAGAGGATATACTATTTCTGTTATGAGTACCTCGCGTAATCAAAGATTGGAGAGTTTACGACATACAATAAAATCTCATTCGAAAGAAATACCGAGAAGTGGTAACAATCCTAGTTTAGTATTTCTTCAATTATTTCATTCGGCGGAATTTGGAAGTACGAGTGAAAAGCCTTTACTTGTAAATTCAAGCCAAGTCGTACAAAGAGCCGTGAAAGTTTTAGATTGTATTCCGCCTTATGAGACACATAGGATTGGGGTTATTTATGTACGGGAAGGACAATGCAATAATGAAACAGAGATATTAAGGAATCCTTTTGGATCGATGCGCTACGTACATTTTTTACAAAATTTAGGAACTCTTATCAAACTGCAAGACGTTGATCCTCAAGTTGTTTTCTTAGGAGGTTTACAGCAGGATGGTAACGATGGTAAATTTACTTATATATGGCAGGAGGACGTGATAAGAGTAACATTCCATGTTGCTACTCTCATGCCAAACAAAGAATCTGATCCTAATTGTAATAATAAAAAGTTACACATTGGTAACAATAATGTAACAATTGTGTATAACGAAAGTGGGGAAGATTACAACATTAATACTATAAGAGTAAGTTCATAACGATTATTTGGCAATATATTTACGCATTAATTATAGGGGCAATTTAATTTTGCTTGTATCATTGTGCAACCCTTGGATCACAATACGAACAAAGTTACAATTAAAGCAAAGGATGAATTAATTGAATTAATGGGTACATGCGAGCCAAAAATTGTATCCGATAAAAACGTTGCCATTTTAGCAAGACAATTAGCATTACATGCAGATGTATGGCTTTTATGCATTTTAAGTACTATAATAATTATCATGATTATATATTTTCAGTTGGCTTCACTTGTCTCAAGATCATTGAAGAGCCAGTCTCAAGATCCTTATGCATCAAATTGGCTTGAACGTTTACGAAAAATAAAAAATGTACGAACAAAAATTTTACAGATACCACCAAAGAAAGAAGTTGGACCAGATGAAGGTCCAGTAAAGCAGCAACAACGAATGGAAGACTTTTCAGAGTATGCTTAGACTGAATATTATTTGGCAAACATATATACAAGATAATAAGCTTGGTTATTAATAAATTAATGTTTAATTTTCCACGTAGCTTTATCAGTTTTGATATCCTTTTGACTTTTTCCATACAGATAATTTACGTTATTTTAGTTCTATGGCTTTCTAGAATGTGTATATTTCTAAGGATTCTCTAACAATTTTTATTACAATCATGTATTTTAGATATATTTTTTCAATTTTGTGTATTTGTATGAGTGTTTCGTGTGTAACAGAAGAAGATGAAGGTGTAAAATATGCTAATAAATGCGAAGGTAAATAAATACATCTAAAATTGCAAATTTTATATGAGGTTATGTTTTTAGTTTGCAAAATACTAGCCATAGAATTAGAAGAACGATTGAAAGAAACAGGGAAATCGCGTGATGTTATAGAAACAGGTTATTCGGTAGATGATGTAAAACCAAAGAAAAAGAAAGAATATGCAAAATCTGAATTACGATTTATCGAATCCTTAGAAGGTGTTTGTGATCGTATTTTAGAATACAATATTCATAAAGAACGAGAAGATAGTACTCGATTTGCAAAAGGCATGAGCCAAACATTCCAAACGTTGCATGGCCTAGTTGATAAAGGTGTTAAAGTAGAACTCGGCATTCCTTACGAGTTATGGGATAAACCTAGTGTTGAAGTAACAAATATGAAATCGCAGGTAATATATTTTACCTAAAAATGAGATTGTCTTTGATTTTTTAATTGTAGTGTGAAACAGCTTTGGAACAGAATGAAGGGGCGTTAGAGGATTGGTACTGGAATCATCAAGATGTTCCTCTTATAGACTTTATATGCAGGAATAAATATTTAAAAGACATTGAAGCTTCATGTTTGGATGAATCTTTAAAGGGTGATAAAAGAACAGCTGCACCAAAAAAGAAAAAACAAGAATTATAAACCAAAACTTTAATAGTTTATGGATTTTCTAATAATAAAACTGCAATAATTTGTTTACTATTATGTTGTTGCATCAGTTTTCTTTGGTATTCGAGGTTTTTTAGCTTTTCCTCTTAAAGCTCGCATTCTATCCATTTCTTCTTTAAAGTCTTCATGTTCATCTCTGAACAATCCATAATTTCTTAAATGTACCATTAATTTACCAATTTCTACATGTCTTGGATAATAATTGTGTATCTCTTTACGTAAATCGTATGGTTGTTCGCTAAATAACCTGACCACTCTCATTGATTTAGGATTTGTTGGTCGCACTACTTCTCCAAATATTCTGTTACTTAAACGATTCATTCTTCGTGCATATTCCGTTGTTAGTTTTGTAAGGTTAGCGTATCTTGCGTATTTACTCATTTTATACAACACAAATTTGAAATATAAATTTAAAGTTTTGATATTACAGTTCACATCGTTGGACAGCCATTAAAATTTATGTATTTCGATAATTTTGGATTCCTGGTTTAGAAATTGGATAATAGCAATGGTGAAAACCATGCAAGTTAAAAGATATAACAGTTTTTATTTCGTTGTTTCCGAACTAAACTTGTCATGTTAGTTACATAATTAGGCTGTGTAGATAAGGTGGCGCTTTGAAATGAGCTGTAAATTTGAAAGTACCGAACGAATAAAGTAAGCAAAAAGTAAATTCAAAAAATAAAAATAACTTCTATGATGATGGTATGTTATTAATTATGCATCTATGTTTTCTAAATTGATTCCTCGATATATTCTTTTAATAACTTCCAAGAAATAGTGTAACGCTATTCCAAGTTTAAGATTAATATTTTAAAAAATAAAGATGTAAAGAAACTATATGGTAATTGAATTGATACTGTAATGTTTAAATAATTATTGCAAAGGAAAAGACTTAATTAAGAGAGAGAGTTAAAACAAAGTTTTTAACAATCGATATTAACTTGTTTAATGAAATATTGCTATTAACAATATATAACCTTATTGGGATAGAAAAAAATATTTTTTGAAATGTTTTAAATATCGAAAACAAAGTACAGGTTGTGCCCTCGCTTAGGAAAAGTTGATATCGCATACTTTATATGTTTGACGTTAGATGCTGCATTATTCTGCTATTAAATAAATGTCAAATTTCAGAATTTTGGTGCTTTAAAATGTGTTTATTATATAATTTGTTGTAATCTTAATGGTTTTTACCTAATATTCGCACAAATCTATTTAGTAATTAAAAGTTAACTAGTACAAATTCTTTCGGATAGTTATAACTTTATATGAATCCATAATTAGGTAAGTGGGTTGTAGTTCATGCTTCTTCAATTATGGTATTTGTAATTTTAGAAATGATGACTGCTATTCCTGATGTGGTATCTTCGATATCGTTTATGGCAATCTGGCCCAACAGTTTTTCTATGTAGCTTATTACTCGTTATAGGATTTTTGATACAGTTTCATCTGCTATACTCCTCTTACCAAAAGCAACAGCGGTTAGAAGATTATAACACGCAAGTAAGCATTTTTGTTGACAAAATGTTGTTTGTTATTATTACTTTAAAATCCAATTTAAGATGAACGAAATGCATGACACAATGAAAGCCATGGAACATGTTGCAAATAAAACAGCAATAACAATGGTCAAATTACAAAAGGTAGTTGCGAATCACAAAGCGCCTCACATTAATTTTATACACAATAAAAGATGACAATTATGGAAGAACGCTAAAAAGTTATAGTAATGCTGTTTTTTGTACTGCACAACTGTAGAATTTTTTGTTTCTAACAGCTTAGATAGCTACTGATTTTTAATCAAATCAAAAAAAAACAAATCGACATTTGGAATGGAGAAGAGTTGCAGTTATAATTATAAATTTTACTGCAACTTCAACAATTCAAATTAAAAGCAAAGTGTACTTAATACTGCTTTTTAAAAAAGCAGCTCCGAGGCACATTGCATGTGATACAAATCTATTTTTTATAATTGTCTATTTGTTCTTAGAAATTTTATATAGCCAAAGGCATTTTTGTTAGGTTTTTTTTTATTAGATATTTATAATTGATGCAAATTAAGTCAATTAGGTGTTTTTTTTTTCAAAAGTATATGGTGTAGATAATCATAATCCTTGCCCATACTACTGTGATTGCTTTAAATATTTATACTCAGAAACTCTTAAAATTAATAGATCTTTTAAAATATTAGTCAGTATTACAACTGTAATGGATTTAAATGTTAAACATTAGACAATAACGTCCACTTAAGTAAAAGCCCAAAAAGGCTACACAAATTGCTTATGTGATGCACACCTTTGTGTGTTAAGTTACAAAATGGCCCAACGGAACTATTTGTAGCAAAACAAATGTACCTATTTACGTAGTTTACATGAAATAATTGTACAACTTTTAATAAATGTTGATGTATACTATTTAGTAAATATAAAAATCGTTAGTGCTGGACAAAGAGAATTAATATTGCATTGTTTTGGGTACTTCTCACATATAAAGGTAAAATTGTAGTTATCAACATTTTTAAACACCTTTTTGTAATTAAAATAAACTTACAAAATAGTTTATTTCACACTTATAAATAATTTATAACATTTTAAATACGTATTGTATGTATGCATAGTATTATAAAAAAAATATTTTAGCGTCACCATAATGCAATGTCAACATGCCACCTAATACCAATTGACTGATTTGTGATGCAACTGTGATTATTAAACGGTTTTATCATTCTAAATGCTGGTTAAGATTATCAAGCGGTAAACATTTCGAAGCATTTTTAAAATTACCCTTATTTTCTAAAACCCCATGAGGTGCACATAACCAAGGGTCCTTAGTAACATTTTGCCAGTTATATAATTTTTCTTGTAATTCCTCAAACAAAATTTTGTACGTAGAATTCGTGGCCAAGTTATTTACCTCAGTTGGATCGAACTTTAAATCATACAATTCCCATTCCGGCCTGTTATAATACGTTTGTAAGGTTTTAAACCAATTTAATGGGCGATGGTTTTGAGTCCTCGAAAGTAAGTCCTTAAATATCAATTATTAATCTATTTTAAAATTAAAATGATTCAATACATACCTGGAAGGTAGGTGATAAGTAGAAATCTTGGTCTATCGGAAAGGGAGCAAAGTAATTGACGTTATGTATTAATTTATATCTCTGAGTTCGGATGGCCCGCATTGGATAATACATTGTAATTTCATGGAGATTGTGACTGGCATAAACTGCCTCTTCCGACTTATTTATAGGTTCTAAAGTTGTGTACTTTATTAAAAGAGAAGTGATCATGCAGTAATTAAATATTACCTTTCACAAGAAGCGGAAGCAGACTTCGACCAGTTAAAGCAGCTGAGGTATCATCGATTCCACTTGCTTTTGGAGATATTTGATACCAATCCAGAAGAGTTGGGACAATATCTAATAAACTAGCAAGAGAATACGTAACTTGATTACGTCTTTCAGTATGCACAGGGGACGAAATAAACATTGGTTCAGCTAACCCCGAATCATAAACATTTGTTCTGCCATTTGGAAACGGTACTCCATTGTCAGAAGTATAAATTACTAAAGTATCGTTCAAATGTCCTGCATTTTCTAGCTCTTTCAGTACCAAACCGACTCCTGTTAAAAATAACAAAGTAATATATAAATACTTATATATGTATTTAAATCTAAGAAGTACCCTGATCTAATCTAGAAATGGTGGTGTATTGAGCTGATACATCTCTTCGAGCTATTGGAGTGTTGGGCATGTAATAAGGCAGATCTATTTGGTCGGCTTGATAGTATATCGGATGCCAATCAGGAATGATTCCCATTCCAACATCTCCATTACCAAATTTCTCGCAGAATTCACCATACTGTGGATTTGTATGGCCACAACGATGTGGATCATGAAAAGCCACATACAGAAAGAATGGACTAAAATTTTTAATTTATAATTAAAATCTTATTACAAATTCAGCAAGCTAATACAAACTTACTTGGAAGAGTTTGAAAGAAATTCTTGAACGAGTAATTTAATATTGGTAATATTACGACCTACTTGCAATATTGAATTATTTTCTTCTGTCTGCGAGTAATCAAATGGATACACAGATTCAGGCCCTACGTGTTTCTTTCCAATGATTCCTACAAATTTAGAATTTACTTAAAGGATTACAAATGATTGAATCCATACCTGTACGTATACCATTTCGCTTTAAAATTTTTGGAAGACTTACTATATTATTAAAGGAAGAGAAATGGTGTTCTCCTTGATGTAAACCATACATTCCATTCTGATGGGAAGGCATGCCCGTTAAAAGGGCTGAACGACTAAAATTGAGAAATAATCAACAGTAAACAAATAATGTAATAATGAGGGATACTCACCTTGGAGAACAGCTACTAACCGATGTATATGCATTATTAAATATTAGACTTTTTTTCGCCAATTTATCTAGATTAGGAGATTGGCATATTCGATTTCTATAAGTACGCATTTCAAAACCACCATCATCAGCTAAAAATTAAATTTAAAACTTCAGCAGCCCTCTACATTCTTTAAAAAATACCAACAATAATGGACTTGTATTAAGGAAGGTTTGCAACATTACTAAATTGATAACGTGCCGCATATTTATTGATGAGGAATAACTAGAGAATTATCTAAATTGGTAAGGTAATTAATAGAGAAAAACACTTACCTAATATTACTAAAGCATTACGTTTGTTTATTTCATTTTTTAAACTATTAATTTTTAAGGAAAATAGTAACAAGAGCAATAAACTCCACCTCATTTTTGAACCTACTTTTGTGCTTTCTGAAGACTTTCACAAGAGTTTTGCGCCAAAAATTTAAATATCAATGTTTTATTTTTCAATTATAGATGCACGATGTCTACAAAAAAAATGCTTTGTCTGTTTGATGTGGATGGAACTCTAAGTAAAGCTCGACAAAATATCAATCCCAAGCTTGAGGAATTTCTTCTAAATAGTTTAAAACCTTTAGCAGATATAGCTCTGGTAGGAGGTTCAGATTTATGTAAAATACAAGAACAAATGGGTGGTGAGGATGTGCTTCATAAGTATGATTATGTATTTCCTGAAAATGGATTAGTAGCTTATAAAAAAGGTGTGCAGTTAGATAAGCAAAATATTCAGCAATTTATAGGCGAAGAAAAACTACAAATATTTATAAATTTTGTTTTAAAATATTTGTCTGGTATAGTATTACCAGTTAAACGAGGAACCTTTGTAGAATTTAGAACTGGTATGCTTAATGTTAGTCCTATAGGAAGATCCTGTTCCCAACAAGAAAGAGACGAATTTGAAAAATATGATTCCGTACATCATATAAGAAGAACGATGATTGATGCACTTAAAGAACAATTTCCTAATATGGGATTAACTTATAGCATTGGCGGTCAGATTAGCTTTGACGTTTTTCCTAATGGATGGGATAAAACATATTGCCTGAAATACTTAGAAAAGGAAGACTATAATGAGATCCACTTCTTCGGAGATAAGACAGATGTCGGAGGAAACGATTATGAAATATTTAATCATTCTCGTACTATTGGGCATAAAGTACTTAATCCAGATGATACCAAAGAACAATTAAAAAATTTTTTTTCCTTGTGATGATTTTAATATAAATTAGAGTGTGTTTTAATTAAAACAATATTAGTCTAAAAGACTGTGATTGGACAATATCAAAAACCAAAACTGTACTTTTTTAAATAATTTTATGCCTTAATGGTCAGTAATAACAATTGAACTTTTTTAATAAAGTTGAATATTTATTCTCCTGTATAATTAGGTCTTCTTTTCTCTCCGAAGGCTTTAAGACCTTCAATTCGATCTTTAGTAGGAATTACTTGAGCATAACAAGCTTCTTCAATAGCCATAGCAGAATTTATGTCAACTTCTGTACCTCTATTAATAGCAAACTTTGCCATTTTAATTGCAATTGGACCATTCGGTAAAATTTCTTTGGCAATATTCAAGGAATGTAAATAAGCAGCATTACCTTCGTCATTCTGTTGAACTGCGTGATTTACAAGTCCTAAAAAACCATTACATATTGTAAGATAATAAAGAGATACAAAGGAAATAATTGCCTAAATCTTTAGCTTCAGATCCATTGATTATTCTTGCTGTTAATATTAATTCTTTGCTATAGCTGAATTTATTAGACGTGGTAACCTTACAGTTCCCCCAGCTCCTGGTATAATAGCTAATCGTGTTTCTACTAAACCTAATCTTGCAGAAGCAGAAGTTACTCTTATATCGCATCCAAGAGTTAATTCTAATCCTCCACCTGAAAGGGCTTATTGTAATACCATTCTTCTATTGTGAGTCACTTACCCAGTGCCAACCCATCAATAGCAGCAATTACTGGTATTTGTAAGTAATAAAAACGTGACATTAGACTGCGTAGACTATTAGTAAATTGTGACACCTCCAAAGAAGACATATTAAGACGTTCCTTTAAATCAGCACCTGTACAGCTTAATGAAAGCATTTTTATTTGGGTAATTATTAATTTAAATTACCTGCACAAAAGACATTGGGAATACTACTTTTAATGATTAACACTCGAGTATCTGTTAAATTATTTAGTGCTTCATTAATGTCATGAACCAGGCTGAAACTCAAAGCATTCTTCTGTTTCTGGCGATTTAAACTCAGTACAGATATACCCAAATTGTCCTTTTGCAAATGTTGCACACTTACATCTGTTTGTAAATCTTTTATTGGCGCACTAAAAGTTCTTTTTTGTATAAAAAAGAAACTTCGGAATGTACTATAAACACGACTAGCTGATGCCATTTTTATTTAGTTAAGAAATACCAAACATCACTGATAAGAAAGAGTAATGACTATTCTTATCAGTGATATTTTAAACAAAGATTTTATTTAATAAGTTGGTATATATGTGTAAGTTAATAATTTAATTTTCGTATATATATATATAAAAAAGATTAAAGCGCAGAAATTATAAAATTCCAAGTTTAAAGCATTTTAATTATTTTCGTTAGAAATGCCCAATTCCAATTCTTCTTCAGGAGTTAAATAAGTTTGATCCTTTGAGCAAGCGTCCTTTTTGAATTGTGCACTACAATCCTCAATTTCTAAATCATCATCGGAGTCATTATTAAAAACTCCATCTCTGATGGAACGTTTTGGATTGTTTGTATCCTTAGGTTCTTTATGAGTTGGAGGAACAGAAAGATCGCCATCGTACTTGATGACTTGATTTTGTGCAAGTCTCCATTCGAGAACTTCTGTTGTAAAATCATCTCGGTTGCCCAACGAAGTAAAACCGACGACCTTATCAATCATTATGCTATTCTGAATGCAGACAAGAGTTGGAATTGTTTTTACGTGCAATCTTTCTGCTAAAAATGGGCATTTTTCTGCATTCAATGACACAAACTTAGTTTCCAAGTGTTTCGGTGCAAGTATTTTCAGGTGTTTGTCAAGAATTGGAGAACGGGTGTTGGTTGGAGTAAAAAAATGAACAATAACATTGTCCGATTTCTTTACAATATCAAAGAACATTTTTTCTTCGGCCAATTGGTCATAGGAACCGTGTCCACTTTGTAACCATGCATGCTTTCTATTTTGGTGGGATTTAAGTTCTTGGAGACGTTGCTTTCGTAGTTGTTCTAAATCGTTTAAATCCATATTATCTATTTTTTCAATTGCAGCATCTATTTGCTTTTCTATGGTTTTTGTAACCTCTAACACTTTATCTTGAATTACGTTGGAATTCATGGTCCTATTTCTAAAAGTAACGTATTTCTATGAATATTGTAACTTAAATTTTACGTATATCTACTTTCTGACAGAAGTCCTTTTTTGTTTTCTTAAATATTTAATTTTTTTAAAACGGGTGTGTTTATGTCTATATTGATGACAATTATTCACACAAGGTAGACCATAGATTAAACAGAGTAAGATGTTCCGATCAACGGTAAAAAAAGGGAAACAAAATTGCGACTACCGCGCCGCAATTGGCAGTGCAATGGAACTACATATAATCAGCGGCAGATTCAAATTTATTATTTGATGAGATTCTCATTGAAAAACATATACATAAAAGAGGTAAATAAAACGAACTTACAATTTTTAACATACAAAGATATTTTACAAACCATTTGTTATGCTTTTTGTAATCATTAAGCCTAAAAGGGAAGTTTGAATCCAAAATCAAAATGTAAACAATTGTGTTCAAGAATTTACCAAGATTTTGAAATAAAACTAACCTTATGGTAATAATAACAATATACATAAAAATGGCTTATAAAATAGCCCTATTAATTCTATATTATTAGAAAAATTTAATATGGATTACAACTAGAACTTACAATTTAATTCACAACAATCAAATAAATATGTTAAAGATTAAAATTATGAATTTTTAAACATAAAAATAAATTAAATTATAACAATGAGTAAATAGCTATATGAAAAAATTCAACTTTGTGAATCATTAAAAATTATATCCCTAAATTAAATGACAAAATAAATACTTAAATAATTAAGAAATTTCTAAATAAAATAACTAAATACTAAGAAACGTATATACAATATGAATATACTAAAAATCATCCTCTTTCTGGCAAACTAGCAAAAGTTTCCTCGATCTAAACATTTAAAACTAACTCTAATTTCTCCTATAAGATTGATTTTCGTATTTTAATGGTTGCTTGTACCTATTATGTGCCTTTATATTAAGGGTCCAGTCTATCAAATTTCACCCACTAATACTTTTAAATCACTTAACACTTAAACACCACCGTTATTACTGTTAACCTCAAACAATAATAAACACCAATTTTAAATTTGCACGCCCTACGCAGTGCAAAGAACTACCATTGTATATATAATAATTGTTTGGTGTTGAACTTTACTGAGTAATTCAGCTGCACTGCCGGTTGCGTGGTTTGCTGTTTCCAGGTTTCCCTATCCAATTGGAACATCTTAACTTCATTTATCTATGCAGTTGGGTTTGCGACAGCATTATTAAGGGCTATCGTGCCCGAACCCGTCGCGGGTCCCTTGACCACGGCCGCTGGCCCAGCTTCTGCTTCCGCCCCCAAAATTGGTGGCCCCTCTGCGGCCACCGTCTTTTGCGTAGATGGCCCCTCTGGGTCCACCGCCGGTGCATCTCCATCATTTCCAATTGGTAGATTATTATTCTTAAAGAATAATATATTAATTAATGAATATATTAACATAAAATATATTTTTTTAAATTAAATAGGGTAGAAGCACCGGTTTCTGAACACTGTACCAGTTGTGAACATTTTTCTTTTTATTTTGACAAATGTTAAATATAAGAATTATCGATAGTGGTATAAATGTAATTAATGCATCTTTAACTACGATAGAAACATCAATGATGTTTTTTTCGTATTTTTCAAGTTATTTTATCAAAATTACTCAAGTTTCTAAAACTGGACTTAACGTGTTCAAAATCGGCACTTCTACCTTATATTAAAAATGTAATTTCTGAAACTATAATAAAGAGGTAAATAAAACGAACTTACAATTTTTAACATACAAAGATATTTTACAAACCATTTGTTATGCTTTTTGTAATCATTAAGCCTAAAAGGGAAGTTTGAATCCAAAATCAAAATGTAAACAATTGTGTTCAAGAATTTACCAAGATTTTGAAATAAAACTAACCTTATGGTAATAATAACAATATACATAAAAATGGCTTATAAAATAGCCCTATTAATTCTATATTATTAGAAAAATTTAATATGGATTACAACTAGAACTTACAATTCTGGCAATTTTATCAGAAATACCAACATTTTTCGGGAAAACCGTGCCTTTATTTCTACTCCAAAATGTATTATAAGTACGCATATTAATAAAATAATTTTCTCTATGACTAAGAACATTTATATAGTTATTTCAACAAAATATAATTATTAATTTAGACTCGTTACAAGTACATAACTCAATTCAATGAAAATTTAATTGCGCGCTTATAATAAAAGAGGTGGCATTAAGAAAATAGAATTTTTGACTATTTTATTGGTCAACTGTTAGTAGGAGTTGCCGAAACGAGTGATTGAGAAGCGCGCGAATGCGCGTTTAATGAATCATTGAGAGGTACAAGTATCAAATTTTCAAATTTGATTCTTCAAAGCGATTAAGATAAAATACACCGTTTAGCCTATTTTGATTTGGTTATTCTTGTTTTTAAATAGTTTAACAGATAATGAAATTATTCACTACTATTGAAATAAAATAGTTGGAAGCAAAGCTATCATTTATCGTTTATGTGATTAGACACTTTTTTGAATTTAAATTCCCAATGCCATTCAAAATCGTTAATTTTGTCTAACAATAAATATAATTTATCATTCGCTTAAATAATTAATAAAAATAGAGAAAAAAACTTAACTAAAAAGCGAATTAAATCAAAAATCAACTCCCATTAAAGACAGAAATTCCCTCCAAAACGCACTCACCTCTTAATTAGTTATAAATAAAAAAAAATAATGAATTAAACACTAACTAAATAAATATTTAACTCTCAACAATAAGTTGGTGTTTACAAAGTCAAAGCTAAACTATAAATGAAAAAAATTAATAGCCTTTCCGATATCAAAAAATCGATAAAAGTTCCCACCTCGAAAGTTGTTATATAAACTACTTTAAAATGGATTTCTAGAATATTTCAAAAGAAAAATGCTCTCTAAATCGAAGGTTCATATTCAGTAGTTTCCGTTAATACTTTTAAAAAAACTGTCATCAAAGCCTAGTAAGTATTTATAAATATCGATAATATAAAATCTTCTTTTAATGATTTAAATAGCAAAATATATTCTTAATTTAAAATAAACACAGTACAAAATGATACACATAGTACAGCTAGAATGATATAGAGATCAACTATTACAAGTCATAATAGAATAGTTAATACTATCTTTAAATTATAATTAATTATAAAATAACTTAATTAAAATCAATGAGCTATATTATAATTACAGGTACTTATTAGACGCCTTACTCTTATAATGATTTCGTTTCATACCGCTTATAATTTCGAATACACACACCCCAAACCATACCATAAAAAAGAATATTGCACACGAGCTTGAGCATAAAACTAATTCGTTGTTTAGAAACCAATGCATCAAAATTATTTACAAAAGAACCATTCCAACTACGCCAAACTAATACAAACCAGAAGGCAAATCAGTTACTTTACTAAGGGAATTCAACTGATTCTTACTCTTATCCATTTTTCGTACGTTACTTAAAATTACTTGATTATTCTTATTGGCGTGATAACCAGAATACATTCCAGCATTAGTATGTCCTCGTTTTATAACAAAACTGTTATTATTATTAGTAGTGATTGTAATGGGTTTCTCTTGTATTCTGGATTGATAATAATAGTCTCCATTTTCATATTTATGATGAGGAAGGAAAATCTTATGCCTCTCTTCTGATTTGTATGAGCTCGATGGAAGTTTGGAGATTTTGAAGTCTTTTGTTGTACCATTTAAGAAGACATTTGAGGTGCTTCTAATAAGCGTCGTCGTTGTTCCCGTGGCATTACCCGAATCACTTTGTGTTCGAGAGGTATTCGATTTTTGGTTCGTTAAAACAATATCGACCATGGTGTCTAAACCATCGTCAATGCGATCCAAACTTTTAGATTTCAATTTGTGTGATGTGTAATCTTTCTGTTGGTTTCCATGAGTTTCTGGCGCTTGTGAATAATTGTCTATGTAGTAACCGTCTATACTATTATGACGAATTGCTTTATTGTTTGTATTCACTTCTCGAAGTTGAATGTTTGAAACAACATGATGAAAAGACTCGCTCTTCTTCAAATGTGGATGCCTGACATCCAAAGTGCCATTAAAATGAGTTGTGCTTTTTTCTATTCTGGGTAGCTGGCATTTAGAAGCGCTCAATAAAGAATCTGAACCTTCGTCGCTTGTATAAGGTGTTTCATTTTCAAAAAATATTTCTTTATTGTCGTAATCGTAATCCTCTGAAGGAATAAAGAGATGAATTAAACTTCTCGTCCTGCGAGGAGGCTGCGGATGTAAATTACTGGGAATGATTTCAGATTCGCTATCGAAAATTGGATCGTTCATCGAAACATTGCAGTTAACTCTCATTTGAATTTTGTTCGAAACTTGCGTTTCCTCGGCCTTTTTTCTTTCTTTGTTGTACGCTTCGGTTTCGGCATCGTTTATTATGTTTTTTAGTTCCTGAATAACGTCGTCTATCGTGGTTTCTTCTTCGTCGATCAGTTTGGTGTCAGCTTTCATTGCGACCTTTTCGCTTTGCAAATTGTAAACCTCATAAACCGAAGGCTCACGTTGGATATCTTCTGGTGATAAACTACGTTCAGAAGACGATATGCCTTCGTCTTCCGCTGGTGTTGAATCGTCTACAAAAAAAATCTTGGTAATTTTGTTTAAAAATAATAAATAGAAATGAATTCATTAAGATTTAAAGAATTTAAATAAGACTTTCGTACATCTTTAAAATGTATTTACTTATTCAAAATCTAAACAGTATTACTCACCTTTTTTCTTATAAACTATTCTATGAGATCTTCCACCTGGTTTCAGTGAAATTACTTCATCTTGTAATTCACTACAACGTTCCTTAAGGCACTGCTCTAGGGACATTAATACCCCTTTTTCTTCCTGTAAAATCTGTAAGAATTGAACTAATATTAAAAGAATCAAGAAAAATAAAAACAAAGTACCTGTACACGTCTTTCGAGTAATAATACTTTGTCTTTTAGATACTCGTTTTGTTTTTCGGCTCTTTCCACTCTGGCAGTCAGATCTTCAACGTCGATATGATTCTTTTCCAAGTGGTCGAGTTCTTCGAAAACCATTTCGGCAGAAGGAGAATTAATTGAAATAATCTACAAGACAAAGTAAATTAAGGTTTAATTTTTTATTTATCATTCACACACACCTTTCTAATGTTTTTAAATCCAATCCAGCTTGTTCGAGTTCAGCTTGAATATACAAGCGCTTCTGTGCAGCTCCGGCATTATCAAGAAATGCATTAATAAACCTAATACCACAAGCCAAAAGTTCACCTTGTCCACCAGCAGACGTTAGCATTCCTATTAAAAACCTAAATCGTACAGGTTCACCGTAACGTAATCTGAGTGTTGACATTGCCTCCGAAACTGCAGTATGGCCACTTTCAGTTGGTTCACAAGCTCTTGTGAGTAACTACAATATTTATTAATCATTTATTTTTATTGAAATAACAAAATTACGATTCATACCTGTAGGGCTATAATTCTAGACTTGTTAACGTTACTCATAATACAAACTGCTAATGTAAAAAGACCAGCAGAGGAGGCACCTAATCTGCGAACTGATTCCGTATATCGAAGGCAACAACAGTAGATACATTGAAGACATGATAATTCGTCTAAGAGAGCTCTTCTTTGCATCGAAGGTGGTACACGATTCGCTGTGTTATTCGATCCCGTTGTGTTACCCCCATTATTTCCTTGACTAAGTTGAATTGCTCGTAAAAGCTCTAAGAGTAAAGTCACCCCATCGTGAGGCTCAGACACGAATTCTTGAACGAAACTACAAGTAAAGAAAATATATAAAAAAAGTATATTGTATAAAAAGCAGATATTAAACTTATATTATACTATTTGTCTTACCCCACAAATTGTATATGGACTTATAGAAATACACTAATCAGTGGCGAATTAAACACTTATGCTTAAGATCCTCTCTTATAAAATCAGTAAAGTTCTGGTGTCACCAAAAAAACAAATTGGTAACTTTTGAAAAAAAAATAGATTGCATATATTTTACTTTTTTGGACTTACCCTCCTTTGCACGCGCAAGGGCAAAATAAGCTTAGGTTGCAATTGAAGAGGCAAGATTTGAATAATTAAAGAGAAACAGAAAACAGGGACCGCAACACTAAAAGTCCCTTATTATGCCAAACAGAAATTGAAAACATGTACAACCAGTGAATTGCAGAAAATGGTCCTGTAAATTCACATGTGATTTTCTCCTCTATTTTTAAAATATTTATTGCTTGACCCCGGAAATTTTTGGTGCACATTATGAATAAATATACAAATACTATTACAGTGCTGTGAGAGTATGATATAAACACGTATAAGTGTACAAAAATGTTGCATAATAAATAAATAAACAAAAAATACTGAAGGTATTGTTAAATTAAAAACTAGTTAGTCTTAAAGTTACTTAAGCAACACGAAGGACAACAAGGCTTCATGGAAGTGTTTTCTAAATGCCTTTCCTTGCATCCAATAAATATTCCAGGAGTTTTGTAAATCAAGGAATTGACGGTTTGTCCTTCGAAAGGAACTTCAGGGAGAGCATATTGACGTTTAACACTCCAAGGTTTCACCTCGGGTTTCGGTATTTCTTGAATGGTATAAGATAGCTTATGTATACTTTTATCTTCCATTTTACCAACGGGGTCAGATAAAGCTTTTGAAATTCTAATAGGTTGTACCATAGCCTTGTCAACATCATGTGGGACATACGTTGCATTAGCTGTTGTTGATCTACTCATGGGCATATCACTTTTTGCGAAACTAGGAACGGGACGAATTGCATCTCGCACCTGTATCGGTTTTTGATTGTAATCTTCTTTGTTAGCTGTCACAAATTGCATGAACTTACTCTCGACAATAGTCGAAGGAGCAGGAATAATCGGTGGTACTCGAGGTACATCAGAGAAATTTTGATAAGCAGTTCGATGCATACTCTCGCCCAGCATTTTACCTTCACCTAGATTTATACTACACCCTTGTTTCAAGGAATTAACTTTTGGTTCCTCTTTAAAAAATACAAAGTCGTTACTATAAACAGAAGAGCCCGGCATTTTCTCTTTGGACAGGATACAACTATTCTTAGGTCTAAAAGCCTTAGGAATTTCGCAAGGTTGTGGCGGATAACTTTTCCTATACTCTGAATTACTCGACATTGGTCCGGTTGGTAAAATAAAAGATTTAATACGGGACGGTCTATCTTCTACAGAAGGAAGGTGCCAAGGAGGGTAAGAAATTTGAGTGTTGCTTTTAGTATCCATTTTTCCCCGCATTCTGGTCACACTTTTGTCGGGGCGACAAGGTTCAGGTTTATTTGCGTTTAAAACATTATCTGTATAAGATAATCGATGAAGAGTTTGACCATCAAATGGTAAATCGCTTGAAAATGGAATCCTTGGTGGTCGCATAGATTTGGTCTTCTCGTAAGGTTGTGTCACAAAATCTCTTTTTTGAGTCGTCAAAGTTTCCATCGAACCTCGTCCCAAAAATTTATTATTTTTCGGAAAAATCGGAAGTCGAGTTTCAAGCGTTTCAAATCCATTGTACGTGGTATTATTAGTTGTTTCATTGGTAAATTTTCCTGAGCTAACGCTCAAACACGTTTTAGGCTTAATTGGTTTCAAATATTCAGTTTTTCCTACACCGTAATCCTCTCTGTAAACACTTTTATCAACAATCTTAGCTTTCAATAACTGATTAATAACTTTCGGCCTGTAGCACTTCGGAACTGGGGGTTGAACGTAGACACATTTTTCTTCTTTTAATAAATCACAACTTTTGCATTCTGGAAGGCATTTACAGGTTTTTGGTGGAGGCTTTGTTGGACATTGTATGCAGTTTAACTCATTTAAATTTTCATCGGTCGACATTTATCAAAATAAAATGAACAATACCATCATTAAATATTCAACATAACGATATCCTTACTTGCTTCCATGGAGATTTTTAATTTTTTTTAATTAAGCTATTATAAGGTAACCAAATACTTTGCAATAATTTAAAATACATTTAAATATATGCTTTATAATCATAAATGTAATTAATGTTATTGTTTAAAAATACTTATAATAGTGTCTTTAATTCAAATATGTTGTAAGCGCCATCTATCTTTAACACGTGGAAATTCATCCAATACTTTGAAAGCTCTTTGCGCCACTACGGATTATTTCCGTTAGAAATTCTTTTAGTTATGATTAAGATGAATAGCGGTATTCACTGGTAAAAATTACTGGCGGTTTCTTTCACTCCATTATCTTACATTTAACTTCTTAGAATGCCAATTATTCAAAATAATTAAAAAAATATACGTGAATGCAACGCTAGTAGTTCGAACCCACTTTGCACTACAAAATTGAATCAATTTATAGGCAAAAAATAAGTTGTATATTTTAGTATAATTAAATGTATAAAAATAGATAAAAAGCAACAGGTACAAAAATTTCCAAAATGTCTGTTTAAAATGAAATCAACACCCTGCTGTAGGGCAACAACAAGGTAGGGAGCAAGGATCGGCACCACCGCCCCCTTGATTCGCATTACAGGGCTGTTCGGGACAATCGACACCATAAGGATCATCGTCGTCGCATTCAACATAAATTCCAGGAGGAGCATAACTTAATCTGTTAACGGTATTATCAGACATGCGAAGAGTAGGTGGCGAGAATTTCTTCTTAGCGGCCCATGGCATATCAATAGGTTCCTGGGGTTCCCAAGGCATGTACGACATCTTCTGAACTGTATTTTTTTCGAAAGGTCCACAAGGTCTAGGAAGTGCAGGAATAGGACGAATTGCACATCGGCGAGATTTTGCGGTATCCACCGGCATGTACGAAAGTCGATTTGTAGTCTTATCGCTCAGAGGACATTCGCTTGGATAAAGGTTGGGGGATGGACGTATCGGAAACGCTTTGATTATATGTTTCGGTACATAATCGTGCTTGTTGGTTGTTATGTCTTGTATTGGACCTTCGCCTAAAAGCTTATGATTGCAAGGATAAATCGCACAAGGAGGAAGCGCATCCTTGTGGTATTGATAAGACATTTTGTTCACAGTATCCTTAGTAAATTTTCCAGTACCAATACAAATGTTAGGCCTTGGACGAACAGGACATGCTCGTTCATTTTCACAAGGCAAGTAAGACTTACGATAAATCGTATTATCTGACATCTGCAGTTCTGGAGGCTTAAATTTTCGAAGAGGAGCGAAATTCTTCGGTCTCGCTGGCTGAATGTATTTGCATTTTTTCTTCTTTTGAGGAACTACGATTGTGACAACTCCTGGTTTAACAGTTGCGACGCACACATTTTGAGGGTTTACCGGACACGGTGGGACTCCTGAAGGAATTGTCGGGATTGCTTGTGGACCAGGACAAGGATAAACTGCTATTTCTGGAGTTGGTAGACAGCATGGCGGTGGTAAGCAATAAGGTGCTGGGGAACATTCACATTCCATTGTACCAGTTTTACGTTGTTCGTGTAAAAAAAATTAAAACCAGTAACAACAAAATTCAGTCAAACAGACAAATTTGGGAATTTTTTTTAAGAACGTCAAATGCATTTCATGTTTACTTTTTTAAAATTGAATACAATGTGCCTCTTTGATTTTTTTTCGTTGTTCGCTTCATTTATGGTCGAAGCTTTAATTATTAGGCTTCCGTTCGTGATCTCTTTGGTTACACATCTTAATTCTTGTCTAAATGAAGAAGAACAAATAGAATGTTATGTATTCCATTGACTCTGAGCGGCCCACGCTTGGTGCAATAAATTACAATGTGCAAGTACACCAACCAATATGTAGTATAATTATGCAGCTCGAAGTACTAACCGGAACGAATTTACATTTACAGCCGTTAAGGTAATACTTCCAGCACCAATTAAAATGATGTATCGTAATCTACTGAACTAACAACAGACCTTTCAAGCAATTACTAGAATCCTTAAGCCAAACCACCTTCGGAGATTTTAATATTTGGCCTTAATGACCCAAAAATCGGTCTTAAAACCCATAACTATCAAAACAATCTACCTATGTTAAATAATTTTTAAATAAATTTTCAATTATATATCGAAAAAAAAATTAATTTAAAAATATTAAAAACGCAACACAACTAACAGAAGTGTAGTTGTGGTTGCCTATGTCTAAAACTTAATCAAATTATTTTCAAGAGATTTAAAATTTAGAACTAAGTGATTTGCAATTAAAAAAATTACATACCTAGGGTAAGATAATCTGAGATCTGCTTTGAGTTTCGATAAAAACTCTGAAACTGTTCCAAATTGCCTTAAAGTCATTTCGCTACTGCCAGGTGTAAGCATCGGATTACGGTAATCTCTAAAAGAGTTGTTTTGTGACCTTTGACAATCCAATTCGAGCATGCTGGTTGACGTGTATAAATTTGTAGTACCATTTGTGTGTTTTCGGACCCATTTTCGAACGCTCAAAGCGTAGTCTTCGGGGTTGTAAATGGGTGGACGTTGTTTCTCCTAAAAATTGATACGATAACTCATTGTTTTTACGTTGTGTAAAGTTCTCATACATTAGATTTTAAAGTGCATTATAATATTATAATAAATAAATCATAAAAACATGTGTAATTTTGTGTAATTTAAACACTGAATACAATGGCTACGATTTTGTAGCTATAAAACGTATATAAATATGTATTCTTTTCTTCCATTTTTTTCTTTTATTTAATATCATTAGTGATCTTAGTGTAATTATGTCTAATGTAATGAATAATTTATTAGTATTGTTTTATGGTCGAATAAAACGAAATAAATTTTTAATTGCAACAACAAACCTATAATTAAGTTGTTATTGAGTAAGGAAATAAAAAGCGAAGTTACAATCTGAAAAACTCGACGAGCAGAACTTATACATTCAGATAAGCTTTATTTCTAAAACTTGGTAAAGAGCTTTAATCATCAGATATTTGTAGTAAGAACGACATGCTCGAGTGATTGACACCAGATAAATCACTGAAGAAAATACGGTGTACTCCGTAGCTGGATAGCGAATAGTCAGTGTTGAATTCGTGCGAAATAACAGTACATTTTGCGGCTTACTATAAACCTTATACAGTAAAACCTCTCTAACAGGACCATGGTCTTTTGTAGAGGTGGTCGTCTTAGACAGAAAGACAAAGATAGGCAATACAAATACTAGATTAGATTAAATGCAGTTATTATTTATCAGAATTATATTGTTATCAAATCAAAGTTATTATAAATAAAGTAGTATTATATCGGAAATAAGTTAATTATTGTGAAACGCGCTTAAAATTGAGTGTGGACATTCGAGCTCAAAGTGGCACATTCCGATCTCGGGAAAATGAAACGCGCCGCTCCGCGTCGCGCTTCATTTGCCTCCCTCGCTCGGAAATGTGCCACTTTTCGCTCGAATGCGCACATCTTCGCATTTATACAATTTGTTTCAATTATTTTTTGGATTTAAAACGAAAATAGTAATGTATTCAAATAAAACGACAGGTAAAAGCACCAATTATTGACACTATAACAGGCTAGGTTATAATTTTATTTTTTTTATTATATTAAATATCAATATTATGGAATTTTTCTTTCAATATTATTTTAATTAGTCTTTTCACTAATCAAATTCAGACTTTTTAATAATAATTAATTAAATTTAGTAATTACAGCCGAACGCCGATAAGTCGAATTTTTGATAGCTCAAACTCGAACCTGTTTCCTTAAGATTTGCCTATCTCAACGTTAATATTTTTATATTGATAACTTGAAAGTCGATAAATCGAATTTTTCGTGAATTCGAAGCGTTTTACAATTCATTAAATTCAAGTTTCCATTAGTAAATATGTCGATAACTCGAAATTAAATTTTACAACTTTTCTTAAAATTACGCTACCTGGGAGAGGATTAAGGACGGGTCGGTTCGGTGTTATTGCTGCTTAAAAGGTCTATTGTATGAAAAGGTTTTATACTACAAGCTGTTTTGACGGCGGCATTTCAATTGCATTTAAAAACTAATTTATGTTAAATGCCTTATGAACAGTTATGAATTTTAAGATGGTTTTACCACAGAATACTCACTTAAAGAAGCGAAGCTTGACCCTTTTTGATCGGCATTATATCTACGCGCATGACCCGCTCCGTTAACATGGCGTCGTAAAGCTTGGATTTAGATTCAATAAATTGCACACATTCTGTTTCTTTCTAACTCATTGTCTAAATTTATTTGATAAACTTGAGTATGTTTTGCGAGCGACCTCTATCGCAGGGTGGAGACAAATTCATTGAAAATAAGTAGGTTGCAATACTATCGGAACTCAGTTATTATATAGTAGTTATTTACCGAATTTTGAAACATAAACAAAACTACTACACTTATACTTATAAATTATATATAATAACTATGATTTTCCTATTAATTTATGTTGTTTCTAACAGTTTTAAGCATAACGCATTTGAACTTTTAAACTGAAGGTATTTTAAAACTCGCGCTGCCCGCTCCGGTTAGAATGGCGGACGTCACGTGATATGGGAACCTGAAGATCAAAAGTGCCGACGACAAGCTTCGCTTCTTTAAGTGAGTATTCCGTGATTTTACCGTTTATTTTACAAGAAAAGAAACTATTTTTGCATTTTAGTTTTCATTTTGGTAGTTATTCGTCGAATACGAGGACTAACAAATGTGTTTTACGTTCTTTATAGTTTGTAACAGAGTATAACAGAAAATCTAAAAAAATTTAATACTTTTTCTAAAATTATTTACTTATTAACATGGAGTGTAAATAAAAATTAAAAAGTTTAAGCATAAGGGAGAAAATTAATCTTATAAAAGAAGTCGAGCGTGGGCTCAAAAAAAAAAGGATATAGCTAAAGATTTTGGTATTCCCGCAAACACTTTATCAACCATTTTAAAAAACAGAGACCTAATTGTAGCTGAAGATAATTATTGTGAATCGCGCTTATAATCGAGTGTGCACATTCGAGCTCAAAGTGGCACATTCCGATCTCGGGAAAATGAAGCGCAACGCTCAGCGTCGCGCTTCATTTGCTTCCCTCGCTCAGAAATGTGCCACTTTTCGCTCGAATGTGCACACCTTCGTACTTATTAGATTTGTCTACTTTATTCTTAACTCTTTCAAATCAAAAAATTCAATTTAGTTTGGTAAATATGGATTTTATGTTGGAAAAATACATTTATCATAGCAATGAGTGGAAGGGAGCGAAAAGATACAACAATCTCGTCAGTGCGAGCGAGAGGTAACAATTAAAATTATTCAACTGCTTTTTCGTCTAGAGGTTTTACTGTATATCTCTCTTTCGTATTTTTTTTTAAATTAATTTTTATGTAACGTGCAATTTTAAAAGATAATCGACTTTCATAATTGAAGGCTTCCTAGAATACTCCAGTTATTTAAAATCGTGGATGATTTGGCTCAGTATACCTTTAAAAACAAATTTTTAGAAATTCCACAAATTCTTGTTAGTGAAAGCTCGAACTTGTTATCAAAGAAAGTTTTCGGTTAATTTGCATAGATGAAAGGTGTTTGAATAGATTTTTGTATAATTTTTATTTCAATAAAAAACGAAAAGCAAATGGATACCTTAGTAAGGGTGTCTTCGTCCCACTTGAGAGCTCCAATCCGTCCACCCTCTTCAGAATTAGGAGCCATAGTGCTCCTCGACTCGAAAAGCTCGCTGTAACAAAAACACAAAAAATTAATTTCAATAAGCCAATGACTTTAAAAGCATTGTTTGCTTTTTATACGCCGAACACTTTTCGTAGCATTTGGCGAACTATTAATTTTGACCGGTCGAACATTTTAACAAGTTGTTTCGACAGCTGAACGGTTTTAATTATTATGTGTTATTCACACACGTCTTTATTTATTTAGCAATTATTAAAATGTCACAAGTTTTAATTTAAATTACTTCCAGAGATGAAGAACTTGGCTGGAAAAAATGGACAACCAATTTACACCAACTAATCTCGTTAACCTCCCATAAAGGCAACAAGCAATTTATCGGTCTTATAAATTATTACTAAACGAATTTGTTCGTTGCATTTTTTGCTTCGAAAAATTTTAAAAATGTAACGTTTGCATGCAAGACTATAATGAGGCAATAACTCAGCAACATTGTTCAAAAAAGAAGCTTTAAAAAGGAACCCTTGGGGGGTTGATTGCGTTTGAATTAAACGCGAGCTTCTTAAAAGCTAAATAAATAAAGCTAAGCATGCGAAACACTAAAACTAATCTGTATAAAGGATTTAATCAATTAAATAAAGGTAATAATGATAATAATAATGATAAATCTTCTAATTTTTCATTTGCAAAGACTCATAAGCGTGTAATTACTTTAAACTTGGATATTTTTCTTGATTTTAATGCAACATTCTTCTTTTAACAGAGCTTTTAGTGCCGCAAATCTGGAATAATAAAACATTAGTAAAGCAATCGACATTACAGAAATAATCGTAAATTGAAATGGACGCATTAGGACGCATGGAAGTGCACCGACAAATTACTCAATTTATTGCACTCAACTACTTCCATTTCCAAATGATAACATCTCGAAAAATGTTTGAAACATTAACATAAATATTAGTAGCGATTATAACTTGACTACGTTTTAAAATAGACGCCGAAGCGCTCCGACGTCAAGAGAGAGAACTAAAAGCGTTAGCGCGTCGAGTTTAACCTTCCGTGTACTAGGTGGGGTATAACTAAGGTGCACAATTTTTTTTTTTGTTAAAACGGGACGTTTGGTAATCGAGCTTAAAACCGAGTGTGCACATTCGAGCTCAAAGTGGCACATTCCGATCTCGGGAAAATGAAGCGCGCCGCTCCGCGTCGCGCTTCATTTGCCTCCCTCGCTCGGAAATGTGCCACTTTTCGCTCGAATGCGCACATCCTCGTGTTTATTATATTAATATAATTTACCGTGCCCTACTTCAAATCAAAAATTTTAATTTAATTTAGTAAATATCGATTTTATATTTGAAAAACGTATTTACCATAGCAAACGAGTGGAAGGGAGCGAGTGAGAGTGAACGATTAAAATTAATCAATTATTTTTTTGTGTAATTTATTGGTGTAAATTTTTACGAATCATTAAGAAATTGCGGTGAAATTAATTTGTATTTCAATAATGAGGCAAGAATTCTTGTTAGGTTTTCTTAATATTCAATATCGTAATTGACAAGTGTCATTGGAATTTAGTACTAAAAAAAAAAAAATCGATAGTTTATAAGTTGAAGAAAAAGTAAAGTTTTAGTATTTTTATTAATAAAAGTCTATTCTAAATAGGGTAAGTTCGCCAGTTGTCGGCCAGTTAAAAAACAGTTCCCGTTTTCGGCCGTGGGGGGTCTAGATTTATAACAGAAAGTCACAACAGGAAGTTGAGGTATTATAATGAATACTAAATATGACTGTAACTAAATAGCGCATCACAAGTTTGTTTAACAATTCGTGTTTTATTGTTTTTATTTGTTTTATTGCTGACTGGACGAGAAAGGGCGCAGGCCGGCTAACCAGCGTATTTAGCCTTTGTGTTTTACTTAAACCTATTCATTATTGGTTATTAAAATATATTTCTTATCATTGAACTGTCATAAAGTACAATTTTGTGAATTTTATTTTCGGGGTATGGCAAACCCCACCTACTATGGCATGCGACATTTAGTCACCTCGTATACGGAGAGTTAAAATTAATTTTTGTTTCGAAAGTTGCGAGACACGCTAAAACAATTAGAATAAAAGTAAAACCTAAGAACAATTACGCTATAAACGAGAGATATGAATTAACTAAAAGTAATTAAGTAAATTTATATCTTTGTTAGTTTTTAAAATGGCGTAACTAATAACAACGCACACGAGCTGGAAGTTTCGATATAATTTTAAATTGTATTTCCATTTTCACTTTTAACTCTCACGATTATGGAGCGAGCGTTTTAAAATTTCAAAACAATAATAATAACCGCAAAGGAAGAATGAAACGGTTTCGAAATTAATTTCGCGTTTTAAAGATGGAAAAGCGCGCGGCTTATAATTTGCATAAATAAATTATTGAATTAAATAACGTTATCGTTTCTTTTGATCTGGATACGATTTGTAATTAGTTCTTATAAGAAATACTAAAGCGAACGTTCCCTCGACTATATTTATACAAATATGGAAGAAGGAGATATGCTCCAGCAGTTATTTATCTCGAATCGTAATAACAAACTATGCAATATTGATGAATCGAGCATTGTTTAATTACTCATATTAATTATTCTTCTTTTTTCATACAATTATTTATTCTAAAAAAAAACTGAAACGCGAGAAAAAATTAGCACTAAACCAGTCTATAACGATACATGTCTCCAATCTTTTCAATAATTAATGAGAGCATAATTTGTTCATTAATATTACAAGATTATCGCCACAAACTGAAACATAATAAAGATTAATATCTACAAAAATAAATGGCAATTATTAATAGCAGGAAAAAAAACCGAGAGGCAGTTGATTCCCGTTTAAAATCATTATAAACGGATTGCCATTAAAATTTTTAATTTTCCGCTTTGAAATTAACGCTATGGTAATTCAGTCAGAAGTAAATAAAAATCTTAAAACGTTAAAACATAAAACACTTTATACAATCGCGAATACAATATTTTTTATTTGTTGAAAGCACTTTAGTATTATTTATTTGTAGAACTAGATGATAGCCGCGACTTCGTCCGCTTGAATTAATTTTAAATGGCTAGATATCCGAGCTTTGCTCGGCTTTTTTCGGTTTCGCCGTGAGAATGTGATGGCTTTCGGTCGCCTAAATACTGAAATATACATGTATTGCATTTAACTAGATTTTTTTTAAATTAAGTATTTAGTAATTTTCCTTTTTTGTCTATAACACCATTAGTTTTTTAATTATTTTCGGACCGCGTCGCTTGCCCCTTATATGTATGAATACTTTAATAACTTGATATAAAATGGTAATAAATTTTATTGCATAGAGAGATCAAGCGTCCAAGGAATAAAACTAAAAGCAATTGATCAAAATCTATCGAGTAGTTTTTGCGTGACGGGCGCACATCAACTGATCTAGCTATCATTTTATTTATAAAATAGGCAAAAAATTAAATTTGGCAATAAAAATATATCAATTAATAAAAATTAAACACCAAGCCCTTAGAAAAAAGTTTCAACTGTCACTCGATTTTAACATATTGTCAAATGATTAATAACTAACAAATATTTCCATAGTAACAATGATCATTTCTTAGTTTTATAATAACTAACAATGATTTCCATACAAACCAACAATCTTTTACTGTATAGACTTTAACCACTTGACAGTTTTACCGAGTGTCGCTCAAGCGCGAATTTTTTTCGTACACTGACTAGCCCATGTTTCGCCCGGGAAAAATTTGTTGCGACTTGCAGATAGTGATTTCCCCGATTATCGCCCGTGCGATGGATTACCATAAACGTCGTTTGTTTCATCTTCTCTGATTACAATAGGTTACGAAATTTTTAGCCCCAGATTATAAAAGTGATGAAGAAATATTGACAAACGAATTATACAACTATAGTGATTTTTCAGTATCATCGAAATATGATGATGCTGATTCAGACAACGAAGATGTACTTCCATTCAGAAAATTTTGTGAAATAAATGTAGAAAATCGACCACAACTGAAAGTAAACTACAGACGAACCTCCATAAGTCGAACCTCGATAAGTCGAATTTTTGATAACTCGAACTCGAACCTGTTTCCCCAGGACTTGCCTATCTCAACGTTAATATTTTTATATCGATAACTCGAATTTCGATAACTCAAATTTTTCGATAAGTCGAAGCGTTTTACAATTCCCTAAATTCAAGTTACCATTAGTAAATTTTTCGATAACTCGAAGTTAAATTTTACAACTTTTCATAAAAGTACAATACCTGGTAGGATTAAAGAACGGGTTTGTTCGGTGTTATTGCTGGTCAAAATGGCTATTGTAAAATAGGATGAAAAGGTTGAAACCTACTACAAGATTTCGATGTTTTGACGTCGGCACTTCAATTGGATTTAAATACTAATTTGTGTTTAAATGCTTTCTCAACAATTATGAAATTTAAGATAGTTTTTACCGTTTCTTTTACAAGAAAAGGGTCTATTTTTGCCTTTTTGTTTTCGTTCTGGTCGTTATTCGTCGAGCAGGAGTACGATCAAATGTATTTTTTGTTGTTTATAGTTTATAACAGTGTGTAACAGAAAATCTAAAAGAATTAAATACTTTTTCTAAAATTATTTACCAATCAACAAGGAGTGTAAACAAAAATTTAAAAAAGGCTAAAGGAGTGTCCTTTTTCCAACTTAGAGAAAGTTATAATTGAATGGTTTTGGTACAGACGTAGTAAAAATATTCTGGTTTCGGGAGATCATTGAAAAAAATTGTAGAAACCCAACATTTTGGATCAATGAAGCAAAAGAGAATTTTAGATTACTTTCAAACCAACAATAAATAAGATGTAAATAACCATATTACCTAACTACTTAATAACAATAAATAATGTTAATAATTGTTTACAAATTTTTGTTATTTTGTATAAAGGATGGTAAATATAGATATGACATATACACAGAAAAGTATTTAACTCGACTTTTTTTGATAACTCAAATTTTTGATAATTCAAATTATTTTTAGTTTCCCTTCGACTTCGACTTATGGAGGTTCGACTGTATTTATTTATGCATTAGAATAGACTTTTATTAATAAAAATACAAAAACTTAACTTTTTCTTCAACTTATAAATTATTGAGACTTTTCTTGAGTAGGGGGAAAGTGGCATGAAACAGCCAAGTTTTGAAACAGCCATTATCAATTACGCGGTAGTTTTCATACGAATCGTTTATGTATTATTATTTTAAGATAGCAACACTAGCCAGATATCCCCCACAAAAATTTGACCGTTCACCGTCAATAAACGGCGCCGATACGACGTATTGAAGATTTTGTCGTCAAAAAGTAAGGTTTTGAGTTCAGTTTATTTGTTTTCTAACGCCTATACGTACAAAACTAATAATAATATGATTACACTATAATTTTATAGATATATTAGGCCTTCTAATAACGTATATATTTTGTAGACTAATCTTTGATTTCATAGTAATTTTCGAGATTTTGTTTCTTGAGAGAATATGTTTTGAAATAGCCGGACTGCAGTGCAATGAAAAAGCCACCTTTTAATTGCATAAAATGCAATAATAATTGTAGTAACAGCAATCAAGAGTAGTACCGATGAAAAGTTGTAATGGTTGGCCATATAAATCCTGTGGCGTAAAAGGGAAATTGCATTATTTTTGCTAAAAACGTTTTTAAGTTTTTGCAATGATTGATCTCAAACGTCAAATTTTTTGACAGTTTCTTAGATTTATGTAAGTAAATATTTTATCGAGAGTTTGCGTTATTTAAAACGTTTTATAATTATATAAGATCTAAAATTATAGCTTAAGATTATTATTAAATAATATATTCGTTAATGTGCAGTTTTAATCTTGTAATAAGAACATGGCTTTTTCAAAACTTAGGTTGGCTGAGGTTATGAAAAAGCCAAATTTTATTTTTTTTATAAATGATTAGAAGTCGAAAAATATCGTTAATTTTGAAAAATGTTTTATGACATTACGTACATAAATGCATGAACAATTACAGACTTAAAAAATTTGATTTATTTATGTCCTTCTATATTATTTATCCTTTTTTTTTAAACTGGCTGTTTCATGCCACTTTCCCCCTACTAAATTCCAATGACACGTGTCAATTATGATACCGAATATTAAGAAAATCTAACAATAATTTCATTCTTGCCTCCTTATTGAAATACAAATTAATTTCACAGCAATTTCTTGATGATTCGCAATTATTTAGATCAATAAATTGCACGAAAAATGAATTGAATAAGTTTAATCGTTCCCTCTCACTTGCATTGACAAGATTATCGTATCTTCTCGCTCCCTTCCGCTCATTGCTATGCTAAATACGTTTTCGAATATAAAATCGATATTTACTAAATTATATTAAAATTTTTGGTGATGAAGGAGCGCACGGTAAATTATACTAATATAATAAACACGAGGATGTGCGCATTGGAGCGAAAAGTGGCACATTTCCGAGCGAGGGAGGCAAATGAAGCGCGACGCGGAGCGGCGCGCTTCATTTTCCCGAGATCGGAATGTGCCACTTTGAGCTCGAATGTGCTCACTCGGTTTTAAGCTCGATTACCAAACGTCCCGTTCTAACAAAAAAAAACTGTTCACATTACTAGTACCCCACCTAGTACACGGAAGGTTAAGCATATAGATATGATATATACACAGAAAAGTATTTAACTCGACTGTTTTTGATAACTCGAATTATTTTTAATTTCCCTTCGACTTCGACTTATCGAGGTTCGACTGTATATGCCGTTCAATGTACAGTCGAACCCCTATAAGTCGAAGTTAAAGGGAAACTAAAAATAATTCGAGTTATCAAAAATTCGACTTATTGAGGTTCGGCTTATGGAGGTTCGACTGTACTTAATTGTGAAAGAAAAACGTGTCAATTTTTGAATACCTTCTCTCGCCAAAATCCGACTGTTAAGTGATTAAGCGAAGGTCGCCTGTATTTACTAAAAAATAGTTGTAAACTAATATACACAATAAATTCCTCCATAATTTCTTGTACCGTTCCTTCTTAAATTTATAGCAAGCATATAACGTTAATATAAATTCCTCTCCGATTGTAAAGACCAATTTTTTTCGTCTTCTCACAACGTCAAAATCGCAAATATAATTATTAGAACATAAATTTAAAGCATTAGTCATAACGAGGACTAACCAGTAGTCTCGCTTTATTATTATTAATCGAAAGGCGATATTAAAGCATCTCTCCGTTCAAAAGCAAAAAGATAAAGATGGAGTAGAAAAAGAAGAAAAACGAAAGAATCGACAAGTTATTAGGTGTCAAGATGATCATATCTGATTGAGTACATAATAAACAATCTGAAAACGTGTTAGCAACAATTATTCACTTAGTTTTATCTCAGGATGCTATTTACATACCGCCACTGTTTAATTTTTCTTCGGCTCGCATAAATCTTTTCTCTGCTGCTTTTGTTAGGTGATGCTTTAATTGCTATAGTTAAATTTCAACTTTTATGCATGGTTCAAAAAAAAATTAAAATAAATTGAGTGTGCACTTGCGGTCTTAAAAAGGTCTTCAAACTGGTCAACGAACTTGTGTTGAAAGTTACGTAATTATCGCGGATTTTTATTACATTGTTCATTATGACAAATATTTGACAAGCTTGCCTTATTTGTTTTTAAATTATTTAAAATATTGCTTCCGTTTTATTTTTAATTAATTCGAAGCTTCGGTGATTCAGTAATTGGAACGTTGAAAATGTTAAAAGAATCCTTTTTCAGTAGTTTTCGTTCCTGCATTTACCCATTTAAGTGTCTTTTTGTTTTAAATTTTTTAATAATCTTGTATAAACAAATTCATTTAATTAATACGTTTTCAAAAGGTCCATTTGCTTCGTGCCGTGCGTAAAATTAATAATTATTTTTCATTTCATGCACTTTTCAATCCTTTTAATGGCCATATTTTTATCTTTTCTATTACGCTGAATTTATTACATTTAAAATACCATTAGCTGTAAGAGAGATCATCACTGTAATTAGGTCGAACAACTGCTGATTTTACAATATTTTTTCTAATTCAATTAATTACAGCGGCACACAAAAAAAAAGTGGTCAGTACTTTTGACTACAAGCATCTAGGATTATATATTTCGATGTGCTGAATCCAAATCTGAAGTCAGTTTGGCCCGTACACCCCCAAAATTTTGAGTAAATTGTAAAAAACTGCAATTTAAGCAGTTTTTTGCAATTTACTCAAAATTTTGAAAATGTACGGGTCAAACGGATTTTTTTTTGCTACTTTCTACTCCTTTATTACTATTTTTTACGATTTGTGACAAATATATGATTGATCGAGATTAAGAGATTCTGAATTTGGATTCATATCATAAAAATATACATATAAGGAAGATTTGATCTAGTTTAATTAAATTTTCTTCATTTTCATAACTGCAATTTTTAGTGGTTTTTTGCAATTTACTCAAAATGTTGGAGGTGTATGGGTTAAACTGACCTCAAATTCGGATTTAGCGCATCGAAATACATAACCCTAGGTGGGTCTGGTCAAAAGCACCGACCACTTTTTTTTTGTGTGTTATAATAGAATTGAGGACTTACTTTTTTTTTAAATTGACTGTTATTTTCGTTTAAAGTTTGTAAATAAATATAATATAACATTATATGAGTATCGGCAAATTATTAGTTACAAAAAAAAACAAATTACATAAGGCAACAAAAAAATGGTTTTTGTCCTGATTTAAAAACATATTTACTTTACCAAAGAGGCTGATTAAGAATATCAAATCAATACAAATTAACACATCATAACAGAGACCCCCATAGAATATAAAAGACGGCCAACTCAAAGATAAATCTCTTATCTCATTAAATCGAATTCCTATTGTTCCAAATAATTATCCTCAACGTTAAACAAAATTTATGCGTGGATTCATAGTTAAAAGTGATCTCAAAGTTTCATAAAAATATATTACAAAAATTATACTTTTGTCCATATGTTTACAGAATAGCACTCAATAAATTGATGTTTACATGTAATTCAGGGCAGAGGGTGATCAGCTTTTAGATAGAAGCCAATTTTGTCGCTCGATTTGGTTTTCAATACAAACCTAAAAGAAGAGTGCCGCAGTTTATAGTTTTTTTAGTGATTTTATGTTTCCCTCGGAAATAATAGGTCGGTCAAGTTCTTGTTGTCTTACACCAAATTTTTGACAGTACATAAGTCAGAAACTCTTATTTATTGTTATTATTTCCAGGGTAACCTAATTAACGTGATCAAATTTGGAGAAATTTATTTTGACAAGTTGTCATTAACAGGTAAATTCGACTCTGTCAAAATGGAGCATGATGAGGGGTGGAAGTAATCACTCCCCGATTAAGAATATGCAGAGCTATACTTTTAAGTTGGTATTGAAAAGTCAATCCGAGTGACAAAATTGACTCCCATCTAAACGCATTGAGTTATCACCCTCCATTTGTAATTTTTAATGGTAGAATAGATGGCCTACGCAGTGATATTGAAATGATCAAAATTGAACTTCTGAAATAGTAAAAATAAGTGCGAGAAGTTGTCGATTGCCTGCTCAAGTGGGCAATACACAACCGCACGAATTGCACATACATAGGTACGATTTATCATTATTAGTGCGAGAAATATTTATCATCTGTCACTTAAATGTCATATTTTATTTAAAATCAAGAGTTCGGTCTAAAAAAAAATTAATTACTAATAAAATCAAAAATTAATCAAAAAGTGTACAAATAGACAAATAAATGAAGAATGAAAATTTAAAAGCGTATAAGTAAGTGATATCTTTTCCAAAAATCTAATATCAGATATTTTAAAAAGAAGTCTCATTTTACTACGTTCCGGCGATTCAATTTTGGTAATTTTGATTTTACAGTGGAGCGATCATTTTTCTATCAATTACACGTAAACAATAATTTGATTATATTCTTTAGAGATATTAATAAAACTTCATAATGTGTGCAGCTTTTTATTACATCATCAAGCGATTCTTTTTTAATTTTTAATATTAGTACTAAATTTAAAAACCGATACGTGTACTTATGTACGCGCGTTAGTAGTTATAGGGAGAAGTCCCCTAATTCCGGACGGCACCTAGTACCGGACATTATCGAAATTATGTGTTATTAATAAAAACAAAAGAATTGCGTTAGGAAGCGTTCAAGTATTACCTAACGCAATTTTTGAAGATTTTGATTTCCCCATGTAACGCGCCGTAATGTTTTTCAGATTCCCCCTAGCCCTAAACGTTACGTAACAACCAAGTGACCATTTTCCCGTAATACATAAACGAAAGGGGTTGCCAAATTGGGAAATTTTAATTCCCTAGCTTTTTATTTAAATTAAAAAAAAGATGAATAACGCGATGGCCGACCCCCCATATTGCGTTAAGTAATACTTGAACGCTCCCTTATGTGCAGGAACGTAGAATTTTCAAGTAATTATACTTGTGATCGATGGAAAATATTTTAATCTGTTCAGCGTACTTTATTTTATATCCGGTACTAGGAGGAGACACTTTTACAACGCTCTAATTATTGACCCATAGTTGAACCCAGAATTAGGTAACTAATAAACGAATAATAAATTTTGTTTCTTAAATAAACGCTAAAATGAAAAAAAAACACAACGTAGTTTTACTTTTATTTAAAAAAAAGGTTAACCGTCCGCCACTAGAAGACTTCCCCCTACTTCTTCAGCGTAATTAAATTCAATATAACCACGTGTAAAAATTAATATAAATAAATTTCAAAAATGCGAAGATGTGCGCATTCGAGCTCAAAGTGGCACATTTCCGAGCGAGGGAGCAAATGAAGCGCGACGCGGAGCGGCGCGCTTCATTTTCCCGAGATCGGAATGTGCCACTTTGAGCTCGAATGTGCACACTCGGTTTTAAGCACGATTCACAATAATTAATTTACTTTCTCGGAAGGCCAACTTTAAATGTCAAATGTTCGTTAACTGTGCGCGCGCAACTGCCGTGGCCTGCTAAAAGTTTACTCTCGTTTCGCCAAAAGAAGTATAACTTCAAAATACAGTTACTTTACTTAAATATTCATAAAAAACGCATCTCTGAAGTGTGAGAAAATCTCTATGATATATACTTTATTCGCTTAATTATCGAAAACTTTAAATTTCAAAACTTAAAAACAAATTTCAAAGATATGTAGCAATTACCAACTTAATTTTTAATCAATATTGAAAATTTGTGTATTAAAAAAACTACACATTTCGACAAGATCAATTCGTTTTAATAAACTCAAAAATTTCATTTAATTAGCAAAAGTTCATAAATCAAAAACTCTAAAATTCGAACAAGGCTCTAATTAGTCTAACGCAACGCGATCCAACGCCAACTCCGAAAAAGCGTAATTAATATAGCCGTCTCCCCATAATTCATCTAAATCATCCGAAAGCTTAAACTAATTTATTAATTTATCGCTAATTATACTGCAAGCGACGAGAAAAGCATAAACGTTAATCGTCCCAATTTATTCAAAAAAAAAACACTCGCTCACCAAAAGCGAGCAGAATTTTCTAATCAACGACACATCAACATTTCATACGACTTTATGGTAATGTAATGGCAACTGTACAGTTGCTCCATGGCCTACTTTTAATTAAATAGCATCGAATTCATGCAAATTAAGGCTAACTTAATGCAAGAAGATGCAATCTGTTTGTCTTCTTCTTTTCAAATTGACGGATAAAATTCGAAATGGAAGCGAAAAAGATGAAGAAAGAGAATTGCAATTATTCAGTAGCAAAACTAATGGCAGATTCACACGCGAGTCTAAGAATTCTTGAACAAGTAAAAGTCCCGCTATTATATGAGAGATAACCTCGGCAATGGACTTGAGGACTACGCCCAAGAAGCTTCAAGATCGAAACTGAAGAGATCGAGGATCAACAGGATTCAGAAGAACGAGATCGAGATCTTTTCTATTGCGCTGGCCAGCTGACGGTCGGAGATTGTGTTGAATCGGTCTCTATTTTTATTAAAATCCTAAAATATTCCGATTTCTTTAAATGCCATTCGTAGGAAATTCCGACCCCATACTCAATTTATTAGCTCGTAAATGCCATCGAAGTCAAAATGTTTGAGAACGACCTTCTGCAAAATCGATCCTAAAAAATTAAATTAAAAACCATAATTTACCATAAAAAAAAGCCGGAAGCTAAAAAAAATTAATACTAAAGCTCCTTCGCGTTATAAAAAGATTTAATTGGCTTGTTAAATGCCAAACATAAATTCGAATTAAATCCAATTTGAATAGTTCCCGAAATGCAAAAAAAAAACGGACCGAAACCAAGCTGGCTTCGGAAATTTAAAATAATTGATTAGAAGCGGCTTTCGGATCTTTTTCCCCGTCGTAAATTCAAAAGAAATTGGTTTTGGTAATTTTTAAAATAATTTATGCCGATCTTTCCTTTTCAAAAATTTAGGAAATTATAAAGGCGGTTGTTTCTTCCTCGATTTGATTTATTTTAATGTAAATTGTGCAGGTTTCTATCCTTTTTTTTTGTATGAATTTTAACAGCTTCCTTGAACGTTATGTAAAAACGGATTTATAAAATGAGTTGTCCATAAAAATAAAAGCAACAATTCTTCATATTTTTTTTTAAATTATATAACAACCTTCCACGTATTGTTTAAAAAAAATTAACTCAACTTCCATGTGGGTTTAACAATGAGCATTAAAACAATTTAATAAATAATAAATCCTTCGTGAAAGTTGGAAGTGAAAATTTTTACACCTACAAATGCGCCAGGTTTGCTCTAATTTGTGAACCACTAATAACACCTTCAATTTCTAAGAAAATCTACAAAAAAATCAAAACAGACCACAACCTAGTTAATAACAAAGAACAAAAACAGAAGCCTAAAGATTGGCCTCGTTTTCAAAAAGCCTGTAATTATGATTTTTTAATTCGAACTTTGAAAATTTATAGAATCTAAGAGATTACTGAAATTACTTGAAAGTTGACAAACAAAATTAATGACTCCGTCATTTGCTGCGAGAAAGATTTATTAATTACTCTACTCATTAAAAATTACTTTCTTGTACGTTATTTTTGTTGTTATAAAACTGATCTTTATTGAGGAACTAGCTTTATGGCGTGGTAAACGAACAATTTTGATATTGCACGATAATTTCATGATTTCGATTTGCCATTTTACTTTCCACTAACCTCTTTGCCCTTAAATGAGAAGTTTCAATTAAATATCATACCAAAATAGATAGAGGTCTAATAAATCAAGCTGAACTATTTTTATTCCGCCTGTATAAATAAATACAGTAGGTAATTTAATTAAATAATTTTTATAGTTTACTAATATTCGATTTTAAATTGATTAACTTAAAAAAATTAGAATTTCTGTATTGTATAGTTTCGTTTACATGGAAACCACTGTATAGTACAATGCTTTTAGATTAGTAATTTATTTCAAGTTGACCACAATGTTTTACCAACTTTAATGGTCATCTTCCCTAGATTGTTGTAGTAAATTAATTAATCGACTAAAAAAGTTGGCTACAATAACAACTAGTACAGCCGCCTATGGGAATATAATAATTCAATTTTTTTAATATTACCCATCATTAATTGTACTTATAACACTAAATAAATCTTGGAAAGCTAGGCAAAACAAGATGTGATTATTATTCAAAATGGTAGCCAGTTGTAGTAACTACAATAATTATTAGTTTTTTCAAGTCTGCCAACAAAGCAATTTAATTTATTTTATCCTTGTTTTTCTTGATGGCGCTCTAAAAAAATAAAAAAACTGCAGGGGGTTGAAAGCTGAGCACCCACTGTATAGTTCGCGATCTTGCTAACGAGACAAATATTGACAGTTAATTACTGAAATAAAATAAATGTTGGCAATATCAGCTTTAGTAACTTTTATGATTTAGATTTGCTTTAAATTTTTGCGGGAGCCATGCTTCCCTGCTCCCCCTTCAACACCAAAATTTTCGAGAAAACTAAATATATCAAGAAAAATTACACTTTGACTCACAAAAACGATCGTAGCGCTCTCATTTTCGATCCTATCATTAAAAACGACCCCGATTCGGAATTCTGAGGCTTTTTTCCATAAGATACGTGCACAAGTGGCATAAGACGCAAAGTTAATTTTTCGAGTAATTGAGGGTTGAAGTTTTAGATTCATTTTTATAGCACAGAAGCTTATATTAAATAAATTGTAGCGCCGTTATTTGTGGACAGATCTTTAAAAATTATACAAATTCGGATATGCCAGACTGTTTGGCTTCGGAATGGTCAACTTGAAATAATTTACTAATCTAAAAGCATTGTACTATACAGTGGTTTCCATGTAAACGAATCTATACAATACAGAAATTCTAATTTTTTTAAGTTAATCAATTTAAAATCGAATATTAGTAAACTAGAAAAATTATTTAATTAAATTACCTACTGTATTTATTTATACAGGCGGAATAAAAATAGTTCAGCTTGATTTATTAGACCTCTATCTATTTTGGTATGAAATTTAATTGAAACTTCTCATTTAAGGGCAAAGAGGTTAGTGGAAAGTAAAATGGCAAATCGAAATCATGAAATTATCGTGCAATATCAAAATTGTTCGTTTACCACGCCATAAAGCTAGTTCCTCAATAAAGATCAGTTTTATAACAATAAAAATAACGTACAAGAAAGTAATTTTTAATGAGTAGAGTAATTAATAAATATTTCTCGCAGCAAATGACGGAGTCATTAATTTTGTTTGTCAACTTTCAAGTAATTTCAGTAATCTCTTAGATTCTATAAATTTTCAAAGTTCGAATTAAAAAATCATAATTACAGGCTTTTTGAAAACGAGGCCAATCTTTAGGCTTCTGTTTTTGTTCTTTGTTATTAACTAGGTTGTGGTCTGTTTTGATTTTTTTGTAGATTTTCTTAGAAATTGAAGGTGTTATTAGTGGTTCACAAATTAGAGCAAACCTGGCGCATTTGTAGGTGTAAAAATTTTCACTTCCAACTTTCACGAAGGATTTATTATTTATTAAATTGTTTTAATGCTCATTGTTAAACCCACATGGAAGTTGAGTTAATTTTTTTTAAACAATACGTGGAAGGTTGTTATATAATTTAAAAAAAAAATATGAAGAATTGTTGCTTTTATTTTTATGGACAACTCATTTTATAAATCCGTTTTTACATAACGTTCAAGGAAGCTGTTAAAATTCATACAAAAAAAAAGGATAGAAACCTGCACAATTTACATTAAAATAAATCAAATCAAGGAAGAAACAACCGCCTTTATAATTTCCTAAATTTTTGAAAAGGAAAGATCGGCATAAATTATTTTAAAAAAATTACCAAAAACCAATTTCTTTTGAATTTACGACGGGGAAAAAGATCCGAAAGCCGCTTCTAATCAATTATTTTAAATTTCCGAAGCCAGCTTGGTTTCGGTCCGTTTTTTTTTTGCATTTCGGGAACTATTCAAATTGGATTTAATTCGAATTTATGTTTGGCATTTAACAAGCCAATTAAATCTTTTTATAACGCGAAGGAGCTTTAGTATTAATTTTTTTTAGCTTCCGGCTTTTTTTTATGGTAAATTATGGTTTTTAATTTAATTTTTTAGGAACGATTTTGCAGAAGGTCGTTCTCAAACATTTTGACTTCGATGGCATTTACGAGCTAATAAATTGAGTATGGGGTCGGAATTTCCTACGAATGGCATTTAAAGAAATCGGAATATTTTAGGATTTTAATAAAAATAGAGACCGACTCAACACAATCTCCGACCGTCAGCTGGCCAGCGCAATAGAAAAGATCTCGATCTCGTTCTTCTGAATCCTGTTGATCCTCGATCTCTTCAGTTTTGATCTTGAAGCTTCTTGGGCGTAGTCCTCAAGTCCATTGCCGAGGTTATCTCTCATATAATAGCGGGACTTTTACTTGTTCAAGAATTCTTAGACTCGCGTGTGAATCTGCCATTAGTTTTGCTACTGAATAATTGCAATTCTCTTTCTTCATCTTTTCGCTTCCATTTCGAATTTTATCCGTCAATTTGAAAAGAAGAAGACAAACAGATTGCATCTTCTTGCATTAAGTTAGCCTTAATTTGCATGAATTCGATGCTATTTAATTAAAGTAGGCCATGGAGCAACTGTACAGTTGCCATTACATTACCATAAAGTCGTATGAAATGTTGATGTGTCGTTGATTAGAAAATTCTGCTCGCTTTTGGTGAGCGAGTGTTTTGAATAAATTGGGACGATTAACGTTTATGCTTTTCTCGTCGCTTGCAGTATAATTAGCGATAAATTAATAAATTAGTTTAAGCTTTCGGATGATTTAGATGAATTATGGGAGACGGCTATATTAATTACGCTTTTCGGAGTTGGCGTTGGATCGCGTTGCGTTAGACTAATTAGAGCGTTGTTCGAATTTTAGAGTTTTTGATTTATGAACTTTTGCTAATTAAATGAAATTTTTGAGTTTATTAAAACGAATTGATCTTGTCGAAATGTGTAGTTTTTTTAATACACAAATTTTCAATATTGATTAAAAATTAAGTTGGTAATTGCTACATATCTTTGAAATTTGTTTTTAAGTTTTGAAATTTAAAGTTTTCGATAATTAAGCGAATAAAGTATATCATAGAGATTTTCTCACACTTCAGAGATGCGTTTTTTATGAATACTTAAGTAAAGTAACGCTTAAACCTGATACAGGTATAAAAAGGCGCCAACAACAACAACTGTATTTTGAAGTTATACTTCTTTTGGCGCAACGAGAGTAAACTTTTAGCAGGCCACGGCAGTTGCGCGCGCACAGTTAACGAACATTTGACATTTAAAGTTGGCCTTCCGAGAATTCGCTGTCTTTGCGAATTTCGTCAAATACTGTAATTTCTGATTGTTTCCAGCCCCTACGCATCGAAAACCGGTGCTAACTCAAAACCCCCAAAATCGGCCAAAATCGAGAAAAAACATGGATTAACCCCCCTTTGCTTTTTTTGGAGGAAAAAAATTTTAGGCAATGGATTTACTTTAAATTTTTGCGGGATGTTTCTATGGATCCCAAATCGACATAGCCGGAGCCATTCTTCCCTGATCCCCCTTCAACACCCAAAATTTTCGAGAAAACTTAATAAATCGAACAAATACACTTCGACTCACAAAAACGATCGTAGCGCCCTGATTTTCGATCCGATCATTATAAACGACCCCGATTCAGAATCCTGAGGCTTTTTTCCATAAGATACGTGCATAATCGGCATAGGACGCAATGTTAATTTTTTGAGTAATTAAGGGTTAAAGTTTTAGATTCATTTTTGTAGCACACAAGCTTATGTTAAAAAAATTGTAGCGCTATTATTTGTGAACGGACCTTTCAAAACTATACAGATTCAGATTCACCAGACTTTTTGGCTTCGGATAAGCCCATAAAACCATAAGCTTACCATTTAAAATTCTCGAGAAAACGGGTTCCAAGAGTTCGACTTGTAATTAATTTTTTCTAAAGTGCCACTTTGAAAAATCGTAGCCCGATTATTTGTGAACAAATCTTTAACAGCTTTTCAGATTCTGAAAGCCCGTCTATCGGAGCGTAAGATCAGCCAAAAAATTCTACAAGGCCCAACGCATTCGAAGCTTTCAAAATGTAAGTTTTACTTTCTTCGCTGGTGTTCTGCGCTTATTGTTATCAGTCAGTTAATGTAATCACCTTATCTAGATCCCAAAGGGATCACATTAAGCGGCGTCTACTGTAATTATAAAATATCTTATTTAATATTTTATAGTTAAAGATAAGTAAGAATTACAAAATAATTATGTTGAGAAGTGGTAGAGTTTAAAAAAATCTTTGTTCAGTTTAGGGTACATGTATAAGTGGGTTAAGTTCCAGTACTTATTCGCCGTACACCCTTACCGAACTTAAAAACACAACAGTTGTAAACCGTGTTTAGAGTTTACGACTTGTGACAGTAAAAGAGTTTTAAACAATGGAGTTTGGGAGTAGTTTAGAATTGGTTTCAAACAAGTTCTAATCATCCGCTTTTGATGAATACCCACCTTTAGATGAATACTTGCTACTGTACTCAGGTCCTTTTCTAAAGAAAGTGACATCTGTCATAAATAATATGTGTTCTATTTCGTTTTCTAAGCAAGTTTAGTTACCATAGCAAAGCTGTCATTGCCAACATGAATTCTACTTCAGCGCCAAAATTTTTCTTATTACCAATTTTAGGAACCGTCATATTTTACGAAATGATCATTTGTTTATAAGACCTATTTATTTTATTAACAGTCAAGTGCTACCAAACTTAAATGCACACTTAAAAATACACTAATGCAATTTAAAATCGTTTAAAGGACCTATTTTTAGGAAACCATTTTAACTTCTTTGAATGACACCAATAAACTAATTAAAAATAAAAGATAGACATTTTCGCTTTTTTAATTTATAATCATAAACGAATAAAAATTCAAATTAAAGGAAAAAGCACACAAATAAAGGAAGAGTAGTTGTATTCTAATTTCAAGCAATAAATTAATAAATAAATTAGAATAGAAACCGAAAGTTTCCCCTCGAATTTCTCTAAGCATTCGATTTGCAAATCGACTTTCCTACGCAAAGAAAAGAAGCCGCGTTCCTCGTGCTTTTTTGAGCCTAGTTTATGATTTTTTAGTAGCAATAAATAAATTATTATTAAAATAATGAGCATATTGCATGCGATATTGACCCACATTTGTAACAAATCGTGAAAAGTACTCGTTAAGTGCTTTTCTAATTTTTGTTGTCGTCTCTACGGGTGGCTGAACGTCTTTATTAAAATCTATTAAGACAAAAACAGTTCACGATTTACATACAATTTCCGCTAGAAACTTAAACCGTATAATCGTTTCAACAAACAATTATCAAAAAAACAAAGGCCAGAAATCAATTTAATTACATTATAATTCACGTGGAAGAAAAAAAAATTTAGATTTACTTCATTCAAAAATCTATACGAAATACTAGTCAGTTTTTTACTTTTAAAGAAATCCTACCTCGTTTGACAACTTCAAAGTCGAAGTAATCTGTAAGTGCACCAATACGCGATATGTTTAAATTATTATTTTAATTAAAACAAGTAAACTCTTATTGAAATACAACTTCACCGTAAGAATGCAACTGGGGAACTGATTATTTTTCTGTGAGTACGCCTTATCGCATTTATTCCCATAACATTTTAATTCGCCAAACTTTTAAAGTCATTTTCGAATCAATAATAAATTAGATAAATAAATAAAAATTTCTTTATTGAAGTCAAACTTCTTTTGGCGTTGAGAGTGAAATTTTAACAGGCAACGGATGTTGCGCGCGCACTAAAAACGAAAATTTGAAAGTATGAAGTTAGCCATCTAAGAAAGTAAATTAATTATTGTGAATCATGCTTAACGCCGAGTGTGCACATTCGAGCTCAAAGTGGCACATTCTGATCTCGGGAAAATGAAGCGCGCCGCTCCGCGTCGCGCTTCATTTGCTTCCCTCGCTCGGAAATGTGCCACTTTTCGCTCGAATGCGCACATCTTCGTATTTATTTATATTAATTTTTACAGGTAGTTATATTTAATTTAGTTATGCTAAAGAAGTAGGGGGAAGTCTCCTAGTGACGAACACTTAACCTTCTTTTTTAAATAAAAGTAAAACTACGTTGTTTTTTTTTAATTGTAGCGTTTATTTATACTTATACCATATTTCGATTAAATTAAAAAAAACATAAAAGTTACTATTCATTTATTAGTTATCTAATTTCAGATTCAACTATGAGTTAATAATAAAAAATGTAGAAAATATTCTGTGCAACATAGTTTTTCGTCTATTTTAAAAATTTCCTTTTTTGAACATAAAATTACTTCATTTTCATTCCAACCATAAACGTTGTACTTGTAATTTTAAAATTCCCTCATTTATGTAAGTGCTCAGCGTTGTCATGGTTAAAAAAATTAAGTCGATATCTTTCGTAGTTTTTGTAAAAACAGGTACCTATATAAAAAACTATACAGTTTTTCAGGAGACCAAAAAAAAATTAAAAACGTGTGATATTTCTACTTTAAAGCATTATAAGAAAAAAATCTGTTTTTTAATTTTTTTTTTGTACTCACCCCCTTAAATAAAAAATTGTAATTCAGATTTTTTATTCGGATAAAGTTTTAGCGTTTATTTTCCTAAAGTAAATGTTTAAAAGTACTAAATCACAGATTTGGCGTTTCTGATATAAATACATCTTGTAAATTTTAATTAAAATAAATTAAATATTGTGTATCACGCTTAAAGCGAAGTGTGCACATGCTCGCATTTATTGAACTTGTTTACATTAATTTTTGGATTTAAAAAGAAAAGAGCAATGTGCCCAAATAAAACTACGTAGGTATAGTAAACGCAAAACTATATCCTTTGAGTGACATCAGACAGCAGGAGCGTTGACATAAAAATTTGGTTATGTGTATAAGTGCTGCTGTCAGAAATATGTGACGAATCTTGACAATGCAGATATGACTCAGGAATATATGAATATAAATATGTATTGATAAAAATATCTAGTTTTACGTTTAAAACACCGAAAGACGGCAATAGTGACAGCTAACCAAATAATTTTGGATTCGATCCAATTTCGCCAACCTGACCATAATAGAATTCGAAATATACCAATTAAATAAGTACTTGCTGTAATTCAGTGGGCTATAAACTAATATAAAATACGTTTTAGTACATTTATTAAAAAATGCCAAATTGTAACATTTTTTGCCAAAATTTTATTTCATCAAGAAAATTAATTGTATTATCTTTATACTGAGGAAGTTAACTAATACGAGGCCTAGGCTGTGAGCGTAATAGGGCATGCGCATATTCTCTAACTATAAACAAAAGCACGATACGCAACATAACACGTGATTTTATTTAATTTAGGTCCACCAAAGAAGTATAACTTTGAAAGCGCGTACATAAGTACACGCACGTTTGTTGTTTCTAATTGATTAATTTAAATAGTCCTCAATTTCCTCTACACCAATAATTCCCTTTTTTGTATGTAATCATTTTTTAATTTTTATGCTGTTTTCTTTATGTAGATGAGAACACTTTGTTTTTAAGCAATGTTTTTGCGGAGCACAACCAAAATATTTTTCTGAATTCCAAAAAATAAATTCTCACTAAATCTCAACCCCTAATTTTAATTCTAAGTGGTCGCTAGTTGATATTAAAATTTTCCCATTGAATTGACATGTAGATCTAGTTACTTTTTGAATTGCAAGGTCTGTTCAAAAAATAGGCGAATTTGCTTATTTTTAAATTTTTATTAGTCAACTTTCAGAGAATTAATCCTTATTTTTGTGTAGGTATTTTAAGGTGGTTCATTATAGAGCACCATTTTTTTCTTTAAAGTACCACCCAAAAATCTTGTAAAAAATAAAAAAATAAAAATTTTTATCTTTTTTGGGCTCTTAATTTTGATTTTAAGCTGTTACTAATTGATTTTTATGTATTTCGATCTAAATAACATTAAAAAGCTATTTTTCATGATTTTTTTTCTACCGCTCATAATATAAGTTTTTTTTTACCAATTTTGGCTTCAAAGTCCTTATAGAGGACTAAATTCTCTGTGAAAAAGTTCCATAAGTCAAGTGTATAAGTTGAATATGCTCTTTACAAATCGCCTTTTAATTTGTAAATTTTTTAAAAATGTGTGAACTATGTGATAAACTACTTCATCCATTAATAAAAAATTATTTTCAAACAATTTCAAATATTTTATTTAATACTAAAATAATGCAAATATTAAATCAAAATTATCTACACAAATATAAATAAATAACATGCAAAAATGTTAAACAAACATTAAAAACAAATATTGTACAATTAGCGCACTCAATTTTTATGGGTTTCTGATGAACGTTATTAATAAATAATAAAAATAAAATAAAAAATTGTAATAATGTAAAATGTTTCTATAAATTGTTTTGAATTAGTAGTTAATACAATGAATGAACACCATAAGTACTTAATTTCTAAGTGAGTTTTTCAAAACGACCAATTTAGACCAAACACCTTGACGCATTCGCCTATTTTAACTGCCACTTCGGTTTTCTCTTTTGCATTTTTTTTAAATTAATTAATCAATGTAATTCGACCTTCTAAAACTTTCGTCCAAACTTAAAAAGAATTGCGTAATAATTAACGATTCGTTAATCCCAATTAAACGCCTACCTTGATGTATTTGTGGTTCGCTATTAATTGTCTAAAATGCCTCCTACTGCAAATCGACGGCATTACAAATGTAAAATTGAAGTTTGCGAATCAACAATTACACCACCTACATCCTACGTTTAATTCTTTATGTTTTCTATGCAGACAAATCTCCGACATTACGACGATTTTTCAAATTGGATTGCAGAAGCTATGATTTATTAGAAAAGAGAAAAATCATCAATTAGGATCATAAATAAAAAAGCGCGGTTTCCGTTTAGAACGAAATAAGAAAGTGTTTCATCTACGATTTTACTTGTAAATTACATGCTTTTGCGATTTTATTATAAAAAAAAAAACAACAAAAACGCACGTCATGCATTTTTTAATTTTGAAACACGCAAATCAAATGAGCTCTTAATAAAAAGTAAATTATCATTATCAAAGATAATTAAAGTCTTATGTTGAAGAAATGCCTCAACTACAGTTAACCCCTGGTAAACACGATGCTTTAGTTCCTAAAAAAATACCCATTTAAAAAACAACATTGAAACAAAAGTTAGAAAAACTGCTTTAAATAAAATTGAAGTTAAAATAATAAAGTAAGAATTTTTGTTTTGTATGATTTTTTTTCACAGATGTGAATGTTTTTCGACATTCATCATTTCTCGATTTTTTTAATACAAATGCTTTACTTTTTCAAATTGCGCAACGTTTCTCTAATTTTTCCTTTTTTGTACTATTATTTTATACACATTTTTTCTACCGAATAAAAAAAGATACAAGTGTATATTAATAAAACATAATGTTTTCACTTTAAATAAGAACGTTTTCTTTCTGAATAAATTTCTACGCATAATTTTCCTAAATCTAAAATCGTGTTAAGGCGAAACCGTATCATAAAACAGCGAAGTTGTCGAATAATTTTTGAACCGTGTATACGAGGGGTTACTGTACGTGTTTTTGGCCATATAAAAACGGTTTATAGAAGTAAAACGATTTTTTTTCTTAAGAAAAGATAAAATCAGGATAGCTGTGAACCTTGGTTTTTTCTAGTCTTCCTGTTTAAACAAATCTAACAATAAATTGTAAAGTATTTCCGCTAAACGAGTCGTTGAACACACATTAAGAACTTAGAAAGGTCAATGTCGTCGTTTTTAAACAATTCTTTAAATGCAGATCGAAATGTTTAACTGTTTATCATCTGAATTACGTTTCCAGATAGTAAATGGAACACCGTACGGTATGCGAGATTTATAATTTCGATATAAATATTAAGCGCTACTTATTTGTTTTCTTTTCGATCTTCTCGCTTAAAATTTAAATTAATATTTTCAATTTCACAAATGAAAATAATCATTTTGATTTAATTAAATTGAAAAAGCATTTTGAAATCAAGACGGCCACCCAAACACAAATATTCCATAAAAATTAATTAACGACTTACATACGCGTTCAACAAATTGATTGTCGTTTTATTTTCTCTGCTCTGAATCGTTTCTAACTCAAAAATAGTCTTTTAATCAACCACAAACCCATTTCGGACACCGAAGCCGTTCAATTCCACCTGTTGCTTGTTTATTTTTGAAAATTATCAAAAATTGTTCAATTCCCATTGAAGATCATAAAAAATGAAAAAATTACTTACGAAATCCTAACGTAATTTTAAAAATATAATATCAACACAAAACCAACGAAATCGGACACAATCACAATGTTTCGTTTCCAATGACACGCCGACTATTAAAAATTCATAGCACGACTACGGTACAACAATAAAGAGCCGACCTCTTCCTCAGCCAAGAAGTACGCAACTGACTTGTGACTTCTTCGAGGTGGTGTGGAATACGATGCACCGGTACACCATAACAAAACGAGCGGAGCTTTAAACGTTTTACTCATGTATGGATGTGCCTTTTGTTCCAATATATAACTATTTACAAATTATTCCGTTTTACTCTAAATTAAGGTGGATGTGTACCCCACGACTTTTAAAACACAAGTTCAAAGTTAAGCAAATTGGATCGTAGGTTTTAGCAAAATTTAAAAAAAAATCGTAGTTTAAGTATCCAAAATATTTAGAAAAACTGATTTTTCAAATCTAAAGTCACAAAAGGGCAAGTTCAAAATTAGTGAAATTTGCACAGCTTGTCGATATTGAAACAAAACGCAAAGAATTTGACATTTAAAAAAAAAGGTAGCTGTGGTATAACAAATATTCAAAAATATTATTTTTGAGCGTGCCTTCCGGTTTCAAAAAAAAATTAATTCACATAATACTTATAGTCGAATAATTTGTGTAGTTTTGTGAATTGTTTGAATAAATTACAATTAAATGCATACCATTCAACACTTAGAAATACATGTATAAAGTAAGGGAGACCGGGGTTGGAAGTCACAATTTTTTTCTTTTGTATTTATAGAGCCCATGGTCTTAATTTATGAATGACATTTATATATCAATAGATAGTGTATTTATTCTAATTTAAAAAGAAATAAAGACTTTTTGTCTACCATTATCTAAAGAGAACATATTATAATTTTTCTCAAAAAAGAAAAGTGCGACTTTTAACCTCAAGTCAGGGATGGTTGTCATAGTGTCGGGAGTAGGTAATCACATGCTAAATAAAAGGTGAAATACAAAACGACAAAACAAATGCATATGCTATTCCTAACCTATTCTATCTAACGAACTTAGGTTATGGTAACAAAAATAACAAATGTATAATTACAGCCAATCGTTTATGTAGAAACCAATAAAAAAGACCGCACAAATTCATGGTTGCTTTGCACAGGTGACAACTAGCCCCCGTTAACTTGAGTCAACTTTCCCCAAAACAATTTTGGACAATTAGCTCCCAAAATAAGATTTAAATCAATGGTCATTTATGAACCATATGAATAATATCATGAAGCATATCTTAAACATCATAAATACACGAAAAAGTATATCACTATGCAAAAATTAAATATACTTACGAGACTCAACACAGATTCACAAAAAATTACTTTCACTGTAGAAAAAATACAAACGTATATATTTCTTATACGGTATTTCAGAGAGAACTGAAGTGAAGTACGCAAGGAGGTATTGTGCTCGGGCTTCTTTAACACGGGTAAACAAATTTATTAATTCATTAGGTTTGCTGTTATGGCTTTTGTGACAACCTACCCGTGACACAACCATACCCGGTCTCCCCTACTTAAAATGCGTTAATAATATTTGTATCGAATATGCTGCCTCTGGTGAGGACAAACAGCATTAAATTCATTGTTACAAACCCTTCTAATGTTTATTTAAATGTTGCTAACGTATACACGACCGTTACCAATAGTTGCACGTGTGATATCTATAAATATCTGTTTATCAAATATGGTCGACAAAAAAGCGAAATTAGAAGTGATAAAAAATAGGAATATCAATTATTACTTTCAATCTGTAATTCGAGCATAAGTAGCGCCAACTAGTGTTCGCGAAACGTAATAACTAGGGGTGCACTTCTACGTTAAGGGGTTACATGGGTTTCACGGCTTCAAAAAATTAATTTTTTTTAATTGTTTTTTAAATTCTACAACATCTCTAGAATATTGTCCTAAATTTTCAAATCGATCGGAGTAATAGTTTCGGAGATAGAGCCTTCGGAAGTTGCGCACTCAAAGTCAGTTGGGCTCAGCGCGCCTATATTTTTTTTTGACATTAGTTGTTCCTGTCGCGAGTTCTGCTGTCAACGCGCAAGCACCCTTATTCCGAGGGGTCGCCGGAAATGACGTCGCAATGGCAGAGTTTTAAATATTGGAACAAAACTTAAAACGCTTTTTTCTCGAAACTGTATTTTCAAAGTCAGTTGTCAAGATTTCTCAAAAACTACTCAAGCGATCTTGATGAAATTTTACACACGTCTTCGAGATTTTATTCACAAGGACTTGGATGAAGGATTTTGTTTTATTTTTAATGCAACTATTTATAAAAAGAAAAATATAAAGCAATTTTTACCGAAATTTTTAATTTTTTGTAAAAGGGTCTGCCAAAAATCCAATTCTCACTTTTTTTTATTTTCCTTCGTCCAATTTCTAGTTTAAGGTATTAACTAAAACACCTATTTATTATTTTTTTGACATCAGTTGATCCTGTCATGAGTTCTGTTGTCAACGCGCAAACACTGTTTTTCCGAGGGGTCGCAGAAAATGACGTCGAAATAGCAGAGTTTTAAATATTTTTCTACAAAATTTCAGAAATTCATTGTCAAACGTGTATATTTAAGGCAATAAAAAGTTTGAACAAAATATTTCATTTTTTATATAAAAAAAAATTGTTAAGATCAAGCCGTTTTTTAGCCGACGAAACCCATGTAACCCCTTAAATAAAATGAGACCGCTTGCATTTTAATTATTAAATTAAAAGAGTAGAGTTAATAAATCAACTCTGCCCGAAATGAATTCGAAACTAACGGAGAACATTCGAAAAAACAAGCTCGTACTGTTTATGTATCGATAAGAAAAAGAGATGTTTAGGTTATTGGGTTAACTCAAGACTTTCACAGTTAATTTCGCAATAAAACGTATTAATTTTTATTTAACGTGACGAAATATTGTCATCTCGGTGCAGACGAGCAACTTTTATAATTTTTCCGATTCTATTTGTGCGTCACGTTAGCAAGAAAAGTTAAATTGATGAAAGTGGCACGACTTTAGTTAATTGTAATTCTTAATATTATCAAACTTACGATTTAATATGTACAATAAAGGATATGGTTAAATTTTATATTTTGTTTTTATTGCTTCATTTTCCGTTCCAAAACCATTATAAAATTCTACTTCTTTTTATTTAATAAGTCTTAGGAACCTGCAAGATAAACATTAGTACTGCATTTCTATTTTTTTAAGTTAAAATAAATAAAAATGAAAGCTTTACCTTGCATATTACCAATGTTGTTCTTTGGGGTTGTTTCTATATGGGCAACCCAATAATGGCGACAATATGCACATTAAAGTGATAAACATCATAGTTCTGATTAAAGAATATAAATAGCTAAAATTAGTTCAATTTTAAATGAAAGAAAAATTGTAGGAAAACATATTACTTTTTCGGAGATTGGAAATAGACCACTTTTAGCTCGATTTGCATCTCGTTCTTACATTACTATCCACAATAGTCGTTTTATTTTTTAATTTGTTTAAATCACATTCAAAGGATCGTATTTCCATCAGAAACTAAATCTTTCATTTTTGACCTTTGTCAAATTATTTTTATGAAGCGAATAAGGTATGAAGGAGGACTTTTGGGGAATTTTTTAAAATACAGTGATGTTTACTTATAACGAACCCGTTTATTGTGAATTTTCGTTTATAACGAACCATGGTATAGGGTACGAATTAAAATCTTATTAAGGTGGATGTGTACCCCTCGACTTTTAAACTACAAGTTCAAAGTTAACTAAATTTAGATAATAGGTTTTGGCAGAATTTAAAAAAAATCGTAGCTTAAGTATCCAAAATATTTAAATAAAACTGATATTTTCAAATGTAGTCACAAAGGGCAACTTCAAAATTAATAAAATTTGGACAGCTTGTTAATATTGTAATAATACGCAAAATGTTTATAACGAACCTTAATTTTTGGTATAATTGCAAACGTTTTCGGGTATAACGAACTAAAATAGGCATTATTCCAACTAAGCAAAGAACTACCCAAAATCTTGAAATCTGGAAATCTTGAAATATATATCCATGTAGATATGCATTAATAAAAAGAATGAACTTCGCTTATAGGGAACCGTATTTGTCGGTCCTTCGAGGTTCGTTACAAACGTGTATTTCTATTCAATTTGTAGAATAACTGTTTGTCTGTTGTAGCAATCATTAATACTTCTGTTAGTTTTGTGAATTAACTAATAACGTCCTTTATTCGTTCGTTTAATCCCAGCATATCGTTATTTTTGAAAATCTTAATTCATGCGTGACTGAATTTATTCCGAACCAATTTCCAATTTGTCTTGTGGTTTAAGAGGATCTAAGAAAAAGAAGTAATTTTAAAAACGCACTCTATCATAAAATAAATATTTTACGAAAAACCTAAAAGTAGAAGAGAACGCAAATTAAACAGAATATTTCAGCGAGAAAAAACACCAAGCAATTTGCATTAATCTTTGAGAAATTCCAACAATTTAAAATTTTACCTTTATTTGCTGACGTTAGTTTAAAGTTTAAAAGATAAAAAATATAGAATTATAGGAATTATTGTACCAATTTGGTTCTCAATTTACTGATCTAATTGTAAACTTATGCAATTGTATTGTTTTACACCTATTTGAGTTCCAAATGTGTAAAAATTACATGAGTCTCTTCTGGAAGGTATTTCGTGTAAAAAAAGCAAAATGTAAATTATCTGCACACACCAAAAAACTAAATTTAAGAGTCATCAAGTTTTTCTTTCTTTGTCAAGGCCTTTTAAAATAATAAATGTAAATTAGTGCTTGTCACAATTAAAATTTTTGAGATTAAAATCGGATAAACAGTTAAATTAGTGAGTACTGTTACGTATGCTTTAATTTTTGGAATAATGTCTGAGAATTTTCTCGTTTTTGCTGTTTATTATTGTTTTAATTAAAACTAACGACGTTGCAGCTTTAATTTTTCCTTATTTTGATTACCCAAAATTTGAAGCAAGGAATAAAGAAAGAAGTAACAATCCAAATGGTTTAAGTAACAGTAAATAAATCATTCTGAGACAATTCAGAAAAGAAACAATACCAAAAACCATTTGCTTTTAATAGTTTTTTAAGTGTGCGAACTTGCAGACAATTATTTTGGTTACATCAACACTTTTCTTGGATATTATGTAAATTTTCCATTTGTAACAGTTAAAAGTAATAATTTTAAGTCTTCGGATTTCAAACTTATCAAATAAGTGGGAAAGCATTAATTATACGGGTCGAATTCGAAGAGGTCAATATTCTTCGACCCAATCATGTAATTAGTTTTTAATCGATAATTTGATCGCTTCTAGTATTAAAATTTATAATTGCATACACGTATTTATAAAACAAGCAGCAGATGACAAGCAAATTTTTATATTTCATAACGAAACCGTTATATTTAAGCTTCGAGTGTTCGATCAGACTTTCACGTCAATTCATTAGTCGAAACATCAAATTAGTTGTTATAAAGCCATAACAAAAAATGTATATACACTTATTTTTAAATAATAGCAATTAGAATCAGATGGTATACAATAAAGTTGTTAGCGGAATTAACGAACTAAAGAAGTTGAAGTATTTTCAATGCCAAAACACTTGAACTTGAAAAAGTCAATAAAAGAAGTCGATAAACTTTAAAAACAACAAATGTTGTACCTCATAACTATGTTTTATATGTATGTAAATAATGCATTATTCATATTTAAAATTATTTTACTAATGAACTTTAATTAAAGTTAATTGAACACAAAACACCAAATTTACCAAAAAAATAAAAATTAAATTAATCAAAGCATTTGATATACAAAAAAATCAAATACTTTAAATAATATATGTATAAATAATTAAAAACTAATTAATGTTAAAAGACTAAATAAAGAGTATTTAATGATTTTCTTCAAACTGTGTAGGCAACTAAACATTCACTAGTGGTTTAGTGGTTGCATAAGCACTTTCATTCGTTCTATCTTATCATGAATCAGAATTGGTTGACTTAATAAATACATTATAATTAAATTAACATAACTAAAGTTACCCAATTTCTATAAGATAAATATAATGTAATATCTTAGTGCAAATATTAAAGTAAACATGCGAACTTGTTCTGAACATTCAAATAACTTAATGCATTAAAGCTTTTAAAATCTTGAACATGAGCGCACTTTTATCGTAAAGGTTTATCTGATTGAGAATTGCATTAATAATTTTATAAATGAGTTAATTAAAATTAATAAAGATTACGTTGTTAGCTTTTAAAAACGCATGCTAAAAATTTCAATATTTTATACTAAAAACTGTTAAAGTAACAGTAATATTTTTTGTTCGAAAGGATTTGAATGCCTAAAAAAAACTTGTTTCTAATATCAAAATACAAGAGGTGCGATTAATATCATTATGCAATCGATATACAATCAAATATTTAAAAAAATCGGACACCCACAAAATGTTTAGTTTTTAATGTTTTTTTAGCTTAAAAATTTTAAAAATTTCACAAACAAAAAGAAAAGTGATAAATTGGAAACTATTAAACAGTAATTTATCTTACTAAAAATTAAGACGTTATAGATTTATATAGGTACGAAAACAATATAGAAAACAAAAGATCCAAAAATATTCAGACAATAATATTTTAAAAAAAGAAACAAAATTATTTCAAAATTAGTACTGCACGCACGACGTATGAATACAAGCTCCGGCGCTTGCCGAATATGCACGGAAGTAGCCGGTTTACTTAAACGTAATTTTCAGTTGCAGGGGTAAAATAAAAAATGTTGAAATTCCTTATAAACTAACTAATTCTAATAAACATTTGTGTTTTTAATGTTAGTGGTTTTTCTGTTTCCAAAGAACCCTTTAAACTACTTAGAATTTTTTATAGCCGTTAGCAAGGCAGTTACTTTTCACCTGAAAAGCGCACGTCCAATTCTTTTCTATTTTAGCAAGTGTATGCTATGAATAAGTACTAAACTTTAACCGCGTGACACCAGACACCAATCTAAAAAATAAAAGTTTATATGCACTATGTCCCAAAATCATTTTCGGAAAAGAAATATTTTAATTTCTCACTAAATGGCAACACTCCATCCTCTTCATAGGTATGCTCTTAACCCTCCGTTAGTCACCTGGTCTACAATCGTAGACCACCTCTATCGACTTAACATGGTACGATATTTCAGGTGACTAACGAAGGGTTAAAAGAGAGGAGGTCGTTTAGTACGAGCTTCATTGCTAATTAATTTCATTCTTTAGATATTATGTTTCACAATAAACGTCGATTAAGATTTTTTATTCAACATTTATTTTATTGTTTATACCGGGTGTTTCATTTAAAGTGCCACAAGCTTATGACTCTTAAATAAAAATTTCAAAAAAATATAAGTATAAAAGTATATTTAATTTATTCGATCTATACAATGGCATAAATATAAATTTTGTTCTACTTCCGGTTAAAGCAAAAATGGTGTCATCTTCCTTATCTTAAATAGAAGAGTATTTATTTTTTTTTATAATTGGACAGAGCCCGTCAAAAGCTTTCCAAAAATGTATATCAAGTTACCATTTAATTAAGAACTAATTTCAAAAAAAATAATTTTTTAATTTCAAATTGTAGAGTTTCGGTAAAGTGTCACAGCTTATAAGTTCTAAGCTAATAAGAATTTCAAAAAAACTGCTAGTAGAAAAGATTATTTAATTGGCACGTTCTATGTGCTGGAAAAATGGAAATTTTGTTTCACTGATTACACAGCCATACAAAAAAAAAGTCATGGTCGGGTCAGAAGGTCAGACCATAAATTCTATATGTATTTGAGGTCGCTGAATCCGAATCCGGGGTCAAAAATACCCCTGCACGTCTGAGTTCCAACATAACCTCAAAAAACCTATTTTATAGACAATTTAACATTTTAACGTTGTGATTCAAGCTGTAAAGTAACCAACCGGTTATTATCACATAAACCCTTTACCTTATTACTCCATAATCTCACAACTGAACAACCTTAAAACATTTGTAATTTCACGTATTAAACACCAACTAAAAAATTTTAACTCAAGTTCTAAACGAAAAAACCAAACAGTGAAACACTGTTTTTTCGTAACCTTGTAACCTTATAACCCCACGATCCCATAATTTTGTAACCCCATAACTCAATAACCACAATAACTTCAGCAATTAAACACTGAATTTTTTTTATTTAAGCTGTAAACTAAAAAAATATGATGGCAGATTTCTGTTGGAGGCTAAAGCGAGATGCACCAAAAGAAGATACAAAGCGTAAATCGTTGCATAGATCATTTAATGAGAAAAAAACCCGGTATAGTACAAAAAAAGAACCTAAAACTTGATTTAAGAATTTGATTGTACCTATCGTCCATTCTAATAGTTTAGTTTCAAGTTTGTTTACTCTAGTCATTCAATTTCCATTTGGTTATTCGTTATTGAGTTATGGGGATACGGGGTGAAGGGATTAAAGGGTTTGTCTAATTGGTTTTTTAGTTTACAGCTTAAATAAAAAAAAATCAGTGTTAAATTGCTGAAGTTATTGTGGTTATTGAGTTATGGGGTTACAAAATTATGGAATCGTGGGGTTATAAGGTTACAAGGTTACGAAAAAACAGTTTTTCACTGTTTGGTTTTTTCGTTTAGAACTTGAGTTAAAATTTTTTAGTTGGTGTTTAATTCGTGAGATTACAAATGTTTTAAGGTTGTTCAGTTGTGAGGATATGGGAATATGAGGTTATGGAGTAATAAGGTAAAGGGTTTACGTGATAATAACCGGTTGGTTACTTTACAGCTTGAATAACAACGTTAAAATATTAAATTGGCTCAAAATAGGTTTTTTGAGGTTATGTCGAAACTCAGACGTGCAGGGGTATTTTTGACCTTGGATTCGCATCAGAGGTGGTCAAGTTAAATGTAAGCAAAAAAAACCGGTCACGTGAGCATTTTTAATAACGCGAACAAGCAATAGATGTCAGCACGGTAAATTAAAATTTTTTCAAACCTACTTTATCGATACTTCGTTGATATTTGTTATATTTCGTCCGTAAACATTTGCTTTTTTTGGTTTGAATAGTTCTGTTATACACACAGAGAAAATTTAAAAAGCATTTTTATTAAGTATTCCATAAGAACCATTGTTCACAATTGGTGTAAAGATGTGAATCGTTTATTAACGGGGAAGAATACACGGTCTTATTATGGTTCAGATAAAATTAAATTGCTTGCCCAAGGTATGTACCAAAAAAGAAAAAAACGCATGGAAAATAATCAAAAGGTATTATAAAAATTTTTAATTTTAATTTTTTTTTCAAGTCATTACAGTTTTATTTGCCATTAATATAATGGTAATAGGTATATATAAGAAACTCTTTTCACTCCAGTTTTTTAAACTAGGATTTTGTTTTGGTAGAAAACAATGCACAAACTCAATCTTTCTTAAAACTGATAAATCTTTTACAGTCAAAAAGTTTGAATGTGGTGTATCGTCTTTTATACCATATCTTTTTAAAACTTCTGTTGATAGAATTTAACAACTTATCAAAAAAAGTGTATATACAATGGAGTTACGAACGCAAAGCGTAAAAATATAAATTTATCAAGTATTTTTTTGTTTTTTAGTTTTGTATTATGTATTTTGTATTGTGTAATAAACATATAATTAGAAAATACTTTGTTTTATTTTTTAACAATTTAATTTGACTTTTATTGAATAATTTTAAAATTGACTTTGAGCAAACAACCACCAGAGGCGCTGAGTATGTTTTGACCAAACAGAATACGTGCCTGTTGTGCATCTGTAAACTCTCACGTTATCTGTGATTCGCATTCAGCGACCCCAAATACATATAGAATTTATGGTCTGACCTTCTGACTCGATCATGACTTTTTTTTGTGTGGCTGTGTTATTAATCGAAAAAAGTGTCAACTTTGTTAATTTAAATAGTAAGGTGATAATTTTTTTCTAAAAATTGTATGACAAGTTATCATTGAGTTGATAAATTATTTATAATTTTATCATATTGCCACAAATTCGAAAAAAGTTACAGTCGAACCTTGATAAATCGAAGTTGAAGAAAAACTAAAAATAATTCGAGTTATCAAAAATTCGGCTTATTGAGGTTCGACTGTATATGGTTAAATGTTTTTTTAATTTATTTATTCTGTCGCTGAATAAAATAATCTCTGATAAAATTTTACGTTTTTCGCTATACAGTTTTCGTTGATACCGATTTCTCTTTTTAAGATTTTTTTTGTGCAAATGGTCACTTCTTGTACATTTTTGGAAAGCTTCCGACAAGCTCTATCGAATTATAAAAAAAATAAATACCCTTCTATTTAAGATAAGAAAGTTGACACCGTTTCCGGTTAAACCGGAAGTAAAGCAAACTTTATACTTATGCCATTGCATAGATCGAATAAATTAAAGACACTTTTATACTTGTATTTGTTTTAAGTTTTAATTAGTTTAGGAGTTATAAGCTTGTGGCACTTTAAATGAAACACCCGGTATATCATATTTCAGAACCAATGTAAGTTAGCAATTGTTTAGCTTTAATAAATATGAGATAGGTCAGTTCTTTAAAAGCAAATTTGCTTCTTAAATCCATCTAATTGCTTTTGTATTTTAACGTTTTTAATTATTTTATTATGAGAAAAGACCATGTTTTAGTCTAAAATAAACGTATAGCAAATTCCAATAACACCTATTACCTAAATAAAATTTAAACCATTTCTATTTTATAGTCGAGAATAAATCAGAATTACTAAATAATTCTGTTGATCAATGGTAGAGCTTTAAAAATCCCACTGTTAAATATAAATAAATATAAAATCGAATAAAAACTATTAAAAGCTTACAACTGCAAAACACAAATAATATGTAAAACTGTCTACTATTCAATAAAAAACAAATATATATAGGTAATTATTACACATTTTAAAATTAAAGTTTATAAAACATAACTTAAAGAGATTTCACATAAGCTTACCTGACCCGGTGTATGTTTTTGTTCAGTTTAGGGTCATTTATAAGTTGGTTAAGTTTCAGTACTTATTCGGAGTATACCCGGTATACAATTGTTTTAGGTATTAACATGAGTAGTAAAACTATAATTAATTTTAAAAGTTGGTCCTTACCATTTTTGAAATATTACCTATTCTCATGGGGTACCAATACTTTCTGCTATGACTGTACCCCTTTTGAATATTTTATACCTAAGCGTACTTTATATAAGCAAATTTTATTTAATAAATAATTTTAATGATGAGGTTCTTTATTTTATACTGACAATTTTTTGTTTAATTTTTAGGAATAATTTTAGATACAAAATTTTTAAATTACATCAAAAGTTTCAAGTGTCCGAATTTTTACGATTTGTGATCGTATATTCATAAAACCTACTAAATATTTGCATAAAACATACCTTAAATAATCGCTTTCTAAAGCTTCCTGCCATTCGCATTGTGAACAGCTACAAATCGTGTATTGTGAATTAAACTCGCTGATGGAATCCTCACTAATTCTGGGCCTCGATAATCGGGCTTTTGTCCATTTATCTGTTACTACAACAGCCCACGTTCGATGCAACAGGAAGAGAACTTTGCTTGGTTTTTCTCTGCTCTTATCGGATGATCTTGATAAACTGCTAAAGCTATGGCCCATTTTGGATAAACAATCCGATTTGACTACAGTTGTTTATAAGGCATTTTAGAAGCATGCATCTGCAAAACAAAATCAAGTCAATAAAGTTTTCTCGAAATGTTGTCGACGATCAATAGAGATGTCTTAATTAAACCTAATGAAGTAAAATTATATTTACATCAACTTTCTTAACGTAACTTAATACATAATCTAACTTTCCAAAATGCCATTCCTGGATACTTGTGTATCAAGCTGAATATGTGAGAATACGATAATCAGAATCACTGGTAAAGCAATAAATCATACAAATTATATGCACATAAACAAAATAATTGGTTTTTACACAACTTTTAAGGCACATTAATAGTCATTATATTCACTCACAAAATACTGAAAGATAATAAGATTTAAAATATTTAAACAAAACTTATTTACACACTAAATTATTGCTTACCTATTATCAATTAATATAATTAACTGTAAATTAGATGAAATGCATTAAAAACAATAAAATAATCTAAATTCACAGGAATCACATGAGACAGACATGCTCACTGCAAAATACGATAACAAACGCCAAAATGGCGTTACAATCACAAAGTCAAAACTCATAGTGGCATGCTCGATATTTTTTAAGTTATAATTTAAGCAATAATTTATTTCCATATAATTCCTAGATGTAGTACCTAATTTTATTTTTATAAAACTAATTTATAACTGAAGCGTTTTTGCACGAAATTAAAATTAAATTTTGTATTTGAGTCAGCACGTGACGTTCATAACTAAAGGGAGACACTGCAGATGGTGCTTTCAAAAAAATTGTTATTTCAGCAAATTTTTAACAAACCGGCTTTTATCACGTGGAAATAGTATTAAAGAGGCTCTAAATATGTAAGTATTTTAATTACCAAAAATCTCTCTTTACATAAAATAGAATGAAATGCATACCATCTTTAAAAAGACTTTCTTTAGATTAATGCAACTCAAGTAATTCGAATACACGTTGGTGGTTATCACAAAACTAACTGAAAAGTACTCGATTATGGTTTTACATGTGGTACAATAAATCTGTAACGGCACGCAGAACTACAATGTGCTGAAATAAACATTATTTTGTAGAAGTTGAAAATTGGACACTGTATGGCTGCTGTTGCAACCCTTCAAGGTTTCCTTTATTTATCTTTCCGATCTGTTTATTATAAAGGTTTATTTTAGGCGCTCCCAGTAAAGTTTTACATAAAAAAAATTTAATAATATCACCAAGAATCAATACCGGGAAAAGATAACAAAGATAAGAGCTAAAGAAAAAAACGGAAATGTAGATATTGTTTCAACAATGCAAACCTTTATTTTACTTAAGGCTACACCTAAATAGAAAAACTTTGATAAGTACTACAAATATTTATTAATTTTGAAGTAGTGTAATACTACATATTTCTTTGAAGGCACCAATTTCGATAATTTTAAGTTTTAAAATGTTACAGTTTGTTGTTTTTGGGTTTGTTCTTACTTTGTGTGAGACTGGTAAGACCAACAAAGAGTTATTTTTTTTTAATAATTTGAACATTTCAGTGTTCTCATTGGAGTGTTACACATGCGATTCACAATTTAATCCGGATTCCTGTTATGATCCGTTTAATAGCAAATATGCATCACCTCAATACTGCACAAACAAGTATTACTTGCATCCACAAACTTATTGGTCCTCGTATCCAATTGGATTCGAATGTGTAAAAGAAGAAAGATTTTGTAAGTTTGAAAATAGGCTTTAATGAACAGTTTCCATTTAATTTTAAAAACTAACTTACAGACATGAGGAATAATATGAGACATGTAAGAAGAAGTTGCCAACCAAAGGGGTATTGCAGCAAATTGCAAGAAAGTGGACAATTTGAAGGATACACATTGGTAAAATGTGATGTTTGTTTTGGAGATCTTTGCAACTCTTCATTCCGAATCAAATTGTCATTGGTTCTTAATCTGATATTTTTTTTAATTTTTTATTACTGCACAGATATTTAAATTCGAAGGAGGAATGTACAGTTACTTGGAATTTAAAAATTTTGTACTAATACCTTCAGTTAAAAACAGGCTTTCGGTTTCGTTATAGATTTTAATAAATTATTATACTGTTAGATTTAGAATTTTGAAGTTTAAGTTGATCTTAGTTCTCTTTTCTGTTCAAATTAAATTTAAAACTAATTATTACTTTATTTCTTTAGTAGCACACCGAAATAAAATAAAACCACGAAAATCTTTTAAGAGTTTCAATCCAATTATCTAGTTAAGTCATAGTAAAGCAATTTTGGAGACCTACAAAGTTGGAAAAGAATTTAGGTGATTCGATTAGCTTAAAAAGCGGATTTTAAAGCACGTTTTGGTAATTTTCATTTAGAAAGCGCCAATTTTTTATTGATCAACGCAACCCTTCACCAGGAATTAATTAAAAAACTTACCTGCAACTTGTAACAAGCAGCACGAACAAAAAACACAGTCTTTAAATGTTCCACTATTCAAATCACAAACCGAACAAGAATTGTGGAGTAAACGCATGAAGAAGTATGCAGTACAATTGTACCGATCAATGCATAACACTGTAATTAAAAGAGCAACCTTCCCAGACAGAATGTAGACGACTAATACGCACAACCATCACCTCTTCTTGTAAAATCGAACTGTTAGATCGTTCTGCTGAACTCTTAACCGATAACGATTTACACATTCTGTGTAAAACATATGTTTTACAGCAATTAACATTTATATCACGTAACTATTTACTCCATTTACCCACACCTTGCTTTACTCAATTTCTTGCGTTTTAGTTCCGATGGCATAGAGGACCTGGTGGAGCCAATTAACGACAGCATCCCCGTCTTACAAAAAATGGAAATGTTAACAATTCGTAGTATTGCAAACAAGGATTATTGAAAAGCTATTAATGTTACGGTATATTACATGTTTTATCCATATGTGTAATCTAGACCCGCAGTATTATGGAAAATTTAAAAGATCTGGTGTTTGGAAGAAGTACACCAGGTCATTAGTGCTTGATAATTAAGCATTAAGGCCCCACTTATAAGTAGCTTTAGTTTTGCATTTTTGAATACGTTAGATTTCCTCATTACTAATCAATAGATTTACTTTCTCTGCTTATAATTTGATTGACTAATAAATATGATATTTACATACCGGAAAAGTTTGTGTAACGGCAACAATTTTTAATTTGTTTTTTAAGTAATATTCTTCCGGTGTCTTAGGAAATATTACTATTTCTAGGGCGTTTCGCATCGCTTTCAAAACTTTCATAGTTTTGTTTGTTAATGGAATATGAATTAAGAGAAATACACTTGTTAAGAATTTTAAATCAAATCACGATTTAATCACATGTCGAATGCTGATGTATACTACATTTAAATATTTAAAAACCTAATTTATAATTGTTTTTGTCTGAAAAAAAGTGGTTCCGCCCGGGATCGAACCGGGGACCTTCTGCGTGTAAAGCAGACGTGATAACCGCTACACTACGGAACCTCCGTGTAAATGTCTTACCTTTCCATTATTTATACAGAGCGATTAAATTAAATTTTTTTAAATATATTATATTAATTTGTAATTAACATAATGGAGTTTATAAATAAATGCTAAAACCAATGTCATAATGAAATATACGAAAAGTAGTAAAATTAAGTTAAACTTGTAATGTTCACCTATTTTATATTAATTATACGTTATTCTATTTTTTACTTACTTTGACTAGTAGGTACAAATAAAGAATTTTTATTTCAAAATAATATTTCTATAAATGTAATAAGAAGGTGTTGTTTATTAATTCTGCTAATGACTATTTTAATTGTTAGTTAAATAATAAGACAAATAAATCTAGTGTTTTAATAAATTTAATATTAATTAAAAAAATTCCACAAAAAACTAGTGACATAAATTAAGCAGTAGCACTAAGATGTTTGTGTACACATTCTTCTTTATTAATGAGATGAGTAGTCTTGTTAACTAGTTGCATGAGTGAAGAAAGATCATGAGCCCAATCATTGAGAACATCACTTGGATCTTTTGATTGTTGAAAATGAATGACTTCGGCAGGACGATCAGTTTTAGCTTGCACTGTTTTATTGACTACTAACTGTGATAAAAATTCTTCAGTTTCGTTGGTAGTTAAATCTAAAAGTTCTGCCATACGAGCCAATCTTATCCTTGTGTAGTATTTAGCCATAACACGAATATTGTGTTCAACAACACGACTCCTAAAAATCATTCTCTAGTTCAAGAATTTAAAAATTAATTGACATATAGTTTACCTCAAATCCTTCCATCGTTGTTTGGCTTGTTCGTTACCACTGAATACAGGCGTATGCTTCAGAGGAGCTTCATATATTTCACAAAATCCAGACCATTTAATTAATTCTGGTGTTGTAAAAAGTTTTAAAAGTTGCTTGTACAATGGGATTTCTTCTAAATTCTTATCAGCTAATACACGATGCGTTAAATCAGCCTGCAATTTAAAAAAATTGTATTAATTCAAATAACAATGTAGCTTTTTAACTTGCCTGTTCATTATCATGCGGAGCCAATATAATATACAGAACAACAGCTTGTACTGCAGCCTGTCGATCAGCTGGAACATCTTGTATGGAAGATGTGTTAAGCACAGCTCTGTAATGCTTGCAAGTTGCAAGATATGAACCCTCATGTTGATCTAATTCCATCATAAGACGATAATACTTTAATTTCAAATCCTAAAACTTTGTGTTATTATTGTGTTTTTAATATGGGATAAAACAAACCTGTGTTCCATCATCTTCAAAGAACTTTGTATTGATTTTTTTAGAAATAATCTGAGTACGGATGTAATCTTGCTTAGCAAGACAAAGTCGCATCTGTTCCAATATAAGTTCAACCTTCTCACGTTTATCCATTGAACCATAAGTTTCAACTTGCAATTCTTGAATAATATTAGCAGCTTCTGTAATATTGCCTTCATCTTCACGAATTTTAGCAAGTTTATGTGTTAGTCTGGCTCTTTCCACTTCTACATAAATTTTACCCTCTGTTACTTGCCTAAAACATAAAAATATAATAAGTCTCTATATAAGAAGAATATGAACATTTACCTAAGAGTATCAATTAATTGAATTTTAGTGTCTTTGTCTGGAGTTTGATCAACATAACTGCAACTTTCTTGCACCATTTTAGCAACAGCTTGCTTTAATTGTGATCTACGTTTTGAAAGTAGAACAATGTGCTCATTAAGGGCTGTCCAGTTACTAGCTTCAAAACATATCTGAACGATTGCAACTAATACACGGCCAGTTGAAACCATATCAGCTCCTGTTCGTGTCTGTTTTTCTAAAGCTAGCAACGAATCCAAAGCATCATGTAATTTACCAGAAGTTGCAAGTTTTTTAGCTTCTGGAATCTTTTCCTCACAGGTAGTGCTGTAATCTACTTCCATTTTCAGGATTTTACCCGAATCTGTTGCTAAAGCATCCATTGTTAACTAAAATTTGATTTAGTAAGAATTAAGGTTAAATAAGAAAATAACAAGTTTTTTTAATGGACTCTCACGTACCACTTTTGTATGACTTGTATTTTATAGACACAACACTTTTTCTTTGTGTAAAAAGTTTACTATACTAATATTTATATATAAACAGAAAATAATTAAAACGTCTAGTCATTTAACACCAAGAAACGACTAATTTGCTGCCAACCTACCACCGTAAATTACAAAAGCGCCCCTATCAGAAAAATATATTACTAAATCGACATTTTCAGATTTAAAAGTTGCTGATGGCAACGTTTTTGCCTATTGTAAAAAATACGTTATTGCACCCGCACGTGTATAACGAAATTACTTTAACAATACCAAATTAGTATACCAATTTAATAACAGCCATGACGCAAAGAATCGGCTATTCTTACAACGGTCATATAACTAATATATCTCGTGCAAAGGCATCGAACATGCCCGTTAGTTTCAAAAATACTGTTGAAACAGCAAATGTTTTACGTGGAAAGACCGTGAAAAGGGCGTTAGCTTATCTAAACAATGTGATAGCACATAAGGAGTGTGTACCTTTTAAGAAGTTCCGAGGTGGTGTTGGTCGATGTGCACAAGCAAAAGCGTTCAAAACAACCCAGGTACGTGTTTAACTTTTAATGGTAGTAAAAAATGATCATATGCTTCTTATTAATAGGGACGTTGGCCCGAAAAATCTGCTCGATATTTGTTAAATTTATTACAAAATGCCATCAGCAATGCTGAATACATAGGAATGGATTTTGACAACTTGGTTATTGTATATATCCAAATAAATCCATCTCGTTTAATTCAAAGACGAACCTTTAGGGCTCATGGTCGAATAACCCCTTATATGTCTCATCACTGCCACATGGAAGTTGAACTCGCCGAGATTGAGCCATAATTATTATATTAAGTTCAATGAATTGTAGAAAATTTTGTTTAAAATCATATAATAAAAGCTACTTCTACTAATAGCCAATACAGTAATAAATCTAATCACCAATACAAATAATAAGTGCTTAATGTTCATAAAAATAGAAGTTCTTGTGCAAGTAACAGCTTAAACTTTTAAAATTTATAACGTAGGTAGTTTCTGGTCCATGAGTTAAATATTTGGTAGTTTTTTAAATGCTTCAAAATGCATTTAAAAAAAGGTTGTCTTTCAAATTATTTGACAGAAATCCAAGTTAAAATTTTAATAAAGAATAAATATAAAAAAGAATGTCACTCTGGTTACTTGATTTAAGTCAAATAATGTGTATGACAATATCCACTTTTTGGTTAAAAACTAGAAACACAGGACGGCTAATGAAATATTTTCAAATTCACATCACTCCAAGCAACATAAATAAAAAAAACAAACACTGATTACAAAGTTTAGCATCACAAGTTGGACTAGAAGACTGAAGCATCACCACAAATTAAATACGAAAGAATTCTGCAAAGTCTCGTTTTATTGAGGCAAGTTTTGCGCCATCACAGGAATTAGAATGTCTTCCATATTAGGAATCACCAAAACTTTCTACAAAATTTTAAATACAATCTTATTAATACTTAGTAAAATCGCAAAAAATACCTGGAATTCTGACGATAGTTTCTTTTCAATCCAATTCGTAAGGTATTTAATAAAAGAGAAGTTCCTTTCGCCAACAATGGGTTGTGCAGTTAACCAGAGCTTTGGAGATGGTCTAAACCCAATCCACAAGCGGTCGCTGGGAGGTGGAGGCATATTTAATACCAAAGTTCCAATCAAGCCTTTCAGTTCAACTTTAAGGCTTAAATCGGTGTTAGAAACACCTTCCATCGCTTTCTTTATGTACCTATTTTCGGTAGCTGCTTGGAAAAATTTAGATTCTGCAATCTTATCGACCATTTTTATAAATTTCTTGCTTGTATTACTACTTCCTCCTAAACCAATAACTGGATTACCAGTTTCATCTAATATTTTGGTTGGTGGTAAAAATTGCGTATCATCGTCGGTGCTGCTTTCAGCTGTATCGTCAACATCGGAGCTTAGCCACTTTGCACTTGAACTTTCTTCAACTACAGTTTCTTAAGTAAAAAAAATAGATATAAAAGAGGTAATCTTGAGCTAATAATGTATGTGTTAAAAAAAAAAGAAAAAAAAACTCCTACCAGTGGTTGGTGGCTGTTTTAATTTCATAAGATTTAGTTTGGTCTGTAAAACTAATACTACGACACCTTCGTAAGTTATATCTAAGTCCACCCAAAGGCCTCTCTGGTCTAACACAGGTTTGCTGGCTTTGTGTATTAATGGTGGGCTACTTCCTATTAAAAATTTTTAAGTACTACGTGGGCGTTTTTAAAATACTTACAAACCTAATGATAATTCTGATATAGAAAGTTGCTCTATAAAATACGGCAACTTTATTGAACTTAATTTACGTTGAATTCGATCTTTAACTATATTCGTGAAACCTTCGTCCCTTGTGCAATCGAACAGCACTCGTCCTATTAACGCGTTGATCCAAATAACACTGGAAGTTTGTTCTAATTCTCCAACCAACAATTTATTTTGTTTGTACTTGGCACCCTAAAAATAAACATACATCACTTCCCTTTAAAACACTTGTAATTTAAAACATTGGATACTGGAAAAAAGGATAAAGGGACGTACAAAAAATATGAAAGGTTCATCCAGGACAATTTTTTGAAGTGTAATATAGACCTGTTCAAGCTTCGCCATATACTTTAAATATTCTGATTCGGTTTTGGCTGCTTCAATGATGGTATCTGAAAAAGAGCCCGATTTGTCTAAGCTCGTATTCGAATTGCTTTCGTTTAATTCGACGTTAGCTCCTTTATGTGTCGCTGTTACAAACCGTCTAAACCAGTCTTCTTTCTCTCTGTTTGTACGTCCAAATAAATAAATGTGAGTTTCATTTGGATTATCTTCCTAAAATATTGAATAACTTAGCATTAACTTTTTTTCTAATTTAAAATAATCACTTCTGGAGTAAAAGTTGACCAATCATCTAAACAGATTAGCTCATCTTCCATTTGATCTTCAACGTCGAAAACATTGCGCAATATTTCCTCTACTTCTTCGTCTTCATCAAAATCATTTTCGTTTATCTGGGCGCTCTCCTGTAATTTTGAAAATTAGCAAAGTAATAAAAAAATAATAATACGTACCGAAACTTCCAAAGAAGCCTCGGGTGGCGAAGGAGTACTATGTCTTGAATTTTCTGATTCCAAATCAAAATCTTCTTCAGCTAACTTACTAAATATTTGAGGCTAAAACGTAAAATATAAGTAAACATATTTTCTAATTAATTTATAAAACATTAAAATTAATACATTAGAGACCCTAAGCTCGGATTACCACATTTTAATACTTACGTCTTTGATAAGTATTTAAAAAAACTTACATTAACAAAATGATTAATAACTACTTCAAAAAATATTTAAAAAGGCTGTAAAACATTTGAAATAAAACCAATAAATTATGTACGCAATAAAAATTAAATATAACCATCTGAAGATAGTAACTCCCAACTAAATTAAATCTCTCAAGGTTTAAATTGTAACCAAATCTAAAATAAATAAAAACCAATACTATGTAATATTTCTAATTACTTTAAGTACTTGGTTGGTCCAACGCCATTAAATATTTCTTATGCAGATCCTCGAGGATCATAGTCCGCTCCCTACGATCCTGAGCTACTCTTTCAAGATTTCTGTATAAATCTGGATTATTTAAAAAGCAAGTCTTAAAACTTTTTCTGTCGAGTCGGTAGACTTCACAAATTTCTATTGCAAGAACGTTCGCAATTCGTTTTTGGTCTTTCATCAATAAAGCAACTTCACCGAAGTAAGCTCCATCATACAGATGACACACCTAAAGCTGCTAATTTACTTCGCTCTAAGTTGTAATTAATACTAAGATCTACCTCTTTTCCTGTTGGTGTTAATACACACACAGTACCACTGGCAAGAAAATACATACAATCACCGATGGTTCCAGCTTTTACTATGATATCATTTGGTAGAAAGATTTCAGCTTTTAAACTGTTAACAATGTCTACAACAACATATTGTGGTATATCTTTAAATATCGATACGCTATCCACTAGTCTTCTGTAGCAATACAGATTAATCTCTCTTCGCAAACGAACTAAAGAAATAAATTAAAAAAAAGTATTAAAATAAAATTATTTAAACCAGATAAAGTTGCACTAATCGCATCTTCTCGAAAATACGACTTTTGAAATCTGTACTCGTAATAGCAAATCAAACGTCTCTGCATCGGTAAAGGAAGCTGCTTGTAACCCATATATTCCTTGACCTGATTTATAATTTCTTGGTATTTCGTTTCTGCAGAGAACATTGAGAGCACCAGTTGCAGAATTAAAACTGAAATTTATATTTAAAATGCTACGGAAGAAAGTTATACAAAAATTAGATACCAATTACAAAAGCAGAAAGTAAATGACCCAAAATCAAAGTTATTATTGCTAAAAGTATATCTTCTTCAGTTATAGGGGCGAAAACTCCGTGGTTAATATCTATCAAAATACCATTAAGTATTTTATGATAATTTCTTAATTACTTACTGAATAAAAGGCAGCAAGCTCGAAATAAGCTACGTAGGTATCTTGAAAAATTTGATTTTAAATCTTTGAGATTCGCTTGTACAATCCAAGATAACTTATGGGGTTCGCCAGTAAAACTAAATTTTATCATAGGAACAGCATAATGCAAACAACAAGTCCAATGTATAATTAAAGACAATATTGCAGAATAACGAATGATTAAATAAGCGATTACGTTCATTTGCCACATCTTAAAATAAGTTTTTAGATTAATCGGAAATTAGAAGAATAACTCTATGCTTACATCCGCAGTGCGAGTCATGTATAAACACATGGTTCTAAATCGCAATATTTTTAATAAAGACAAGCAATTGAACACCATCCACCATGGTTGATTAAAATCTCTGGCAGACAAGTGTACAGAAAAAAATTCTGTGGGCATCGAAGACAAAATATCAATATAGAGGAAAATACTGCACGCATATCTCCTAAAACATTTGAATAAGCATCTTCAATGTCCAAATTCCCTTTTTTTAAATACTTGGCTATTTTTCTAGGATCCAAAACAACTTCCTTCGAGTTAGAAATACCATAACCAGTAAAAAATGTTAATACCACATCGAACAGACAAAAAATATCCATAGTGACACACAGGAAAGTGTTTGGATTTATTTCTTGAACATTATCAAAGTTAAGCGCCACCTCTAAAGGATTAAAAATAAAGCTTCCCAAATATACTACCATCATTATGAATTCCCAAATTAATCTAATAAAACGACAAAAAAAAACGTAATTCCTAGTACAAGTAAAACGAATCAAACCTGAAAATACTAAAGGGGTGTATTATGTATAACAATTCCGCTTTTGTATGTCGTTTTCTTTCAAAAGCAATCCCGGCATTGCTTCGAAAATACATTTTACATCGAGGATTAGTAGGGGATACAATCGTAAGCTTACGAAAACTTCTACAAAATCTCTCTGTTAGAGATGCATTTTCTGAAAGTTCTGGCAAATAACTTTCGGATCCTCGAGTTACAGCACAAATATGTTTCAAAATCATTGCTATTGCAAATTAAATGATCACTTTGACGCTTATTGTTTTTTCTTTGGTTCACAGACAACTATTAATGATTAAACTTTAAATCTGAAACCAACTTTTCTTTTGTAATTTAAAATTATTAGTTTTGATTAACGTTGTTCCTAAATCTTTTTTCATATGGCTAACTAACAAATTTAAGTGGATCAGTACTTTATCTAAAAAGAGCACTTGACCATTTTCAAGTAAAGTGAACCATTTCCAATTAACACAAGCAATTCGAGATCGCAAAAGTGTCTTTTGTAGCTCGAATAGCACATCAACTAAATTTCTACAATTTTAATTAATTAAAAAGATTTAATCGTCAATAATCATGAAATAACTTTGTATTATTTCAAGAGTTACTTTTTTCGTTTGCCTTAGTGTCATAAGTTAGGAATCACTAGAAATAAGTAACCAAATTTTAAAAACAAAGCTTAGAGTCTCTTTTCGCTTAAAAATATGGCGCTTAAACCCCAAATTAATTATAAATTACCTGTACAACAACTTTCTTTTTATGCAAAAAGCTCCTTTTTCGCTTTGGTTCTTCAACTTCGGGACAAGCGTGCTCGCTTTTTTCTTGTTCGACATTTAAGTAAGAAAAGTTTTCGTGAGTCTTATTTAAAGTAATACAAATAGGATATTTTTTACTCCAATGTCTACAAAAATAATTTAAATTAAATTAAAAAAGAAAAACAAAGATTATATATCAACAAACCTCCTTTTGTTTAAGCCTTCCGGTAATAAGGTAATTTTAGCTCCAATGAGATTGTAAATTCTATGCTCCGTAAATTGAAGTTTGTGTTTCGATTCGTTCCACATTGCACGCTTAGGAATTTTCGATCTCGTATGACTAATGCGTAATAAATTGCCCTGCAGCCTCACATAAACCGATTGTGTCTGACAAATGTGGTAAGTTTGAGGATTGTATATTTCTGGGTATTCGTTCATCCATCCCTAGAAATACAATAGTTATGATTTTTAAATCAAAAAAGCAATTTTCTTTGGACAAAGAATACCTCAAATTTTGTTATCGGTTGATATTCCTTAACGGCTGGTATTTCAAGAATTCCGGGAGATCTGAAGACTGGAATAGGGAAAGGACCATCGGTGAGCCCCGTGCTCGCAGTGTTAAGACTACAAAATTTGTTATAAATTCCTGTTACAGCCAAAGTAAGTATCATTCCTGTTGCAAAGCCTTGAACGTACAAAGGAATCGTAATACTGAAGTAAAATAATAAAACAGCAGCCAATGCGATTATATACCTATAACTGATTTAAAAAAAAAATTAATTTCCGCTTAAAATTCAATTTAAAATATTCACCTGTACACATAATCGTACCAAGTCAACGGTGGACGATATTCTCTTAAATCTACAAAGCCTTCAGGCGCAAAATATGTATAAGATTTTGTATCGGTTAGATACGTTTTGCGAATTTCAGCTCCAGTCACCGGTTGTATTTTTATATCACTCGAATCATCAACCTCAATGTTTTTAATTTGTTTAAGAACATTTGTAAGAATTTCATCTTTACTTGGACCAGCTTTGTTATCACATACAATCGATTCGGACTTCGATTTACTGCTTAAGAAAGAGTCAGAGAGTTGAAGACTTGAATCTTCCAAAGCTTCAACTCCACTTTCTACTTCCACATTTTCGCTCGAACGCGAACGCTTATTAACAACTTTAACACCAGTATTTAATTCGTACAAATTTGCTAAAGTGTTGGCACTAATACTGTTATCCTTTGGCGATTTCTTTCTCCTTATTATTTTGAATTTTTGTTTAAGGTTTGTACTGGTGGACGAACATTTTTGCTTCTTATTTACTTCCTTATCTCTTTCAATAGATGGCGTATCATCATCGCTCGACATCTCTACGCCTAAAAGTAATTTTTCAAAATCAAATAATAAAATTTAATCGTAAAGAATTGCAACCCTCGGTAGTAGAAACAATGCCACAAGTCTTAGAAATGCTGCTTTCTGAAATATCTTCGGATTCTGAAAGACTAGAATTGTCCTTATCTTTGGAAGCTTTTGATTTTTTCAACGAGTCTTCTTGATTCCTATGCTTAATTTCTGTTATAGTTTCTTCTACACTTTTGGTTATTTTACCCTAAAAATCAAGAATGCTTAGTTGTGTGAGACAAAAAATGACAGGGTGAAGTTTACCTTAATTTCTGTAAAAAATTTCCAACGATCAGAAGGTGGTGAAGAGTCCTGAGTAGTAAGCGATGCATCTATACTAGTAGAACGTTTTCCAATTCTTGGTAAATATGAACGAAGTGGACTGCTTTCAGGGTCACCAATTCCTTCAAAGAATAATGCATACAAAATTATTTAAATATCACTAGAATTAATTTTCTTTAAGTGATTAGAGAATATTTAGAATGTAGCCTTGAGAATGACGACGTAATACAATTACCTATAGGCTTGGTTTTCTCATGATTTGATTTATCTGCAGATTCCTCCTCACTCTGATACAATTCTTCAATTTCTTCTGCATTTGCATTGAATCGAATTGCAATTGATGGTACTGATGTATTAATTGGTTTTCCTAATAAAATAAAATTGTTTACAATTAAGTTTGTAAGATATGACTAAAACTAGGAACAAAAACCAACAAAGCACATGGATATCACAATGCATACACATAAAACCGATAAGCACAAAACAACACACAAGACAGGTACCTTTTACCTTTTATCATCCCTAGCGTAATTTTACCACGATCTTTTCTTTTACTCATATTATTTATATTGCAATTATGGTGTAGTAGATAAAGGTTAGTAAGCAAACTTAAAGCATTAATCTGAAAGAGCAATCACATTATGCAATGTATTGTAAGATACAAAGAAGGTTCTCATACCTTTACTGTTTTCCATTATTTTGGTTAAGACGCAATGACGTTATTAGAAATACTTAATGGCTTATCAACAGTCTTATTCTTCATTTAGCACTATCACTTCTTATCACTTAGAATTCTTATAAATTCATCTATTTCTACTGTAAAATCTTTCTGACTAAACCGGAAAATAACAACTAAGCAAATGTCAAAAAACAATGTCACCAATATTAGTGTAGACAACTAAAATTTTATTACATTTGTTTTGTACTAATTTTTTATAAAATTTGTTAAAAAAAATTATTTTAAATTTTGGGTAAACAAGAAAGAGAAAAAGTTACCTCAAAAATATGATCAAATTAAAATTTTTAAACTGCTTTAATTTAGTGTGGTACTACTGAAATTGGTATATAATTTTTAATTCTTTGTTGGAAGAAATTTACCGTATTAAATAATTCTTTTCTAGAAATTAGCCATTATTTAACACAAATTGTTTTAAAATAATGTAATTTGCATTACATTAATAAAAGAGAATGTCCCAGAATTTATAGACGTTAAAAATGGACTCGATTATATGTAAATAATGCAATTATTTATAAAAAGCATACCTACTTTTGTAGACTTTATTTTTTGTATTTTAGCTATTCTGTATAAAAAACAAATCTAGCATTATTTACTTACTTTATCCACCTACGTATGCAACTAATTTGTCAGCTTACAATCAAAACTATTTTATAAAGAGAAAAGTAAATATACCAATTTAATTTACGAAAAATTAAATGCAAATAATAGTGTTTAATATATAAAAACTAGCTGTATTAAACATATATTAAGTCTAAACAAAAACTGAACTAACTCTATTTACTAAATTACAGGCCACAAAACTATCCATTAATATAATTTATATTATCTTGAATATTTTATAAAGAACGAATTTATGTTTAGTATTATAAATGTAACAATTGTACAGAATGGTCACTTCTATACTATCAAAGGCGTTAAAGCCTATTTACTTGCTTTCTAAAGTTTTAGGACTTATTACCTATAGTAATAATCACGGAAAGCCTATAAAACCTTCTACAATTGCTAATCTTTACTCGATATTTCATTTTATTTTAATTTTAGTATTGGTTGTAACTTCTCTAGTTTACAGACATCTTTATTTGTATGTTGGAAATAATGTAGACGAATGTGGAATCTTTTTGGATTATCTTTCTACAATTATGTATTCAACTCTAGTCCTGAGTTCTTTGTACTTAGGATATAAAAAACAGCCAAGTCTAATTCAACTATTTTACATTAAAATAAAAAAAGCAAATGCGCAAATTACATTTCCGATAACGATTTTTAAAGAAATCCATCATAGTTTAAAAATAAAGTGTTTCTTAGTAATCATTTTGTGCTTGCCATTAAGTGTTTTGGATTGTTGGCTCTACCAAAGCATAAGTCTTGTAGATGTATCTTCGATTTTCATAGACTACTGGCTCATATTTTACATCTTTGTCGTTGCTATACAAGTCGATGGTGTTATAAGCGTCGTAAATGAATTACTAACTTATTTAAACACAACACTTAAAGACTATCAAAAGCAAGTTCAAGAGATGTTAATAAAATTCCAACCAAATCTTGAAATTGAACTCTTACACAAAATTCAAAGAGTGTCTTTTGCTTACTATAATCTCTGTGATTCAATCGACTTAATTAATAGCATGTTTGGAATTCAATTGATGCTCTTTGTGATTTGTACAATTATATGGGTACTGTACTTATTATGTTTTGCTGTTGCACTTTCAGTTCAAGATCGTCTGTATGCTTTTAGCATTAACATCTATTCTGAAGTTTTGATTCAAATACTATGGGCCTGTGGTTTTGTCGTGAGTATCTCAAAACACTAAAAGAATACCATATTGTTTAAATTTTAGATTGTAGGTATTAGGATTTGCTATCAAGGCTCAAAAGCTATCGATGCAACAGATAAGACTAAATATATTGCAAAAAATATATTAAATGATCTAATAGTTAATTGTGATAAACAAAATAGCGTAATCATAAAAAAAACTAAAAAGAAATTAAAATTGATTATTGCCTGCAGTGAATTTACTTGTTTTTATGCTTATTTTTACTTATTCGATTTCAAATTAGTACTTACAATAATTGGAACAATTACAAACAATTTTATTGTCGTTTTACTTTTAGATTGTAAGTAACAACTTAATTTATCAAATTTGAGTATAAAAAAAATAATTGTAAAGTTTAAATAGGTAACTCAAAAGACGTTTATCTAAAAGAAACAAAAAAGAAATTTGTACAAAAACCTATGTTAATATTAAAAATAATGTCTCTGGATATAAATCTTCAATACAACTTCGTTTAGAAAATACTTAAAACATGTATGCATGCAAATAAAAAATATTTTCTAAAAATTAACTTATGTCTTAAATCTAAATAAATAAATCCTACTCCTACGTATAAAAGATAGTATATCTTACAAATCTGATATAAAAATATCAAAAAAAAAAACCGTATCACAACATAATTTGACAACCGGCATTCACATGTTCCATTACTTCAACCTTAAGAAGTCCTACATGTTCTTTTAATTGATTAACAAGTGAAGCCAATTCTACATTTTCGTTTTTTAGGTGTTTTACTTTGTCTTCTAATCTTGAAATCCGCTCCAATTTCCTTGTGCGACATTTAGAAGCTGCTAAACGATTGCGTTGTCTTTTTCGCTCTAATTTAATACGTTCTTGTGCTTCCATATCGACGGGAGACATTGGTGGTGTGGTGCTGTGGATGTTTGGCACTGTTTGTGGTTCTTCTTTAATGATCGGCGGCATAAAACCGAGGGTTTGTTGTTCTAAATCAGTATAGACTGTCCCACCTGAAGAGTTATCTGATGCTGAAACGATGTCTATTAGACAACAGAAAACACAAAATTAAACATCGGTTTTCGTCAAAAACAAAATTAGAAATATACCTGATGATGTGTTTGCGTTGTTATGCAAATCATTAAGAGCATTAACAAAGCCACTAGCAAAAGTCTCGGGATCTTCTGCAATTGTTCTGGAAAACATAACGCCTGAAGGTGTAGGTGTATTGGAAATACCATTAGCAAGAATCATTTTTTCAAGCTCAGGTGTGCCAACTTTGAGCATATTCAAGTCGGGTGAAGACAGGACAGAGTTTCCAGCAGAAATATTGAGGCTGGGTTTTTTGCTTTGGTTAAAGTCGAGCGTTAAATTACGTTTCATATTGTTTATCTTGTTGTTTTCGTTGCGAGATCCGCTCATTTCTCTTTCTAATTGTTTTTAAATAATTCCCAACCGAGCCAAGCCCACAGATCAAAAAATAACTTCACTGGCAGCAGCACCACAGCAAGAAGTATATAATAAGTCGTATCAGATAATTCCATAAAATCTAGAAACATTCAAAGAAATTTAGGTGTGTCTCAATTTCTTTCAGCAAAAACTTTAACTTGTTGAGCGATTACAAAACTGATTACACAAGTAATAATAAGATTACTAACCTCATGGAAGATATTTTTAGGAAGTCACTTGCTTGTTGTGATGATTCAGACTCGATGTAAATGTTACAGAATTTGTTAATATACTCTGTTCAAAGTGGAAAACTGCTTCTACGAAATAAATACAACTAAATTGAGAGATGAGTCATCTTTTACGTATTTTCAAGGAAACATGACGTTTGACATCTCCTCTAACCTCAACTTTCTTGTTGTGGCTCCAGTATCGTACAGCCACCATTTTCGAATAATGTACACGTATAATTTCAAAAACATATTTTCGTTGATAACTTATGTACGATATGGCTTTCAATACTTCTTTATGAAGCTAAAATATCAATAAAATCAAAATAATTTATTGATTTTGCGCGTTAATTGTTTTTTATGGGTGTGATCCATTTATAAAAAATAAGGTCAAGGTGTGCGCGTAGACAGTTCCTAATAATAATAATAATAAATTTTATTTGCTTGAAATTTCTTTGTTTATTAACGCGCTAGCCATCTATTGAAGAATAGTTGAACTTATTGATAAGAGCCATCGTGCGCTAATCATTGCACCTTTTAATCAAGGTGGCCATGGCAGTGCCTTAATTTATATCCGAGCTCTGACAAATGAAATGAATCGTCGTGCGCGTGTGAATTGTTCGAAAATTACTCGAAAACAATAAACAAGGCTGTGCAAATTCTCGTTTTTATGTTAAATGTAACGTTAAGCTTAATGTGTCGCTTTGTTTTTGTGTTTTTAAGTGTTTAAATATGTGTAATGTACCGCCAAAGTTTTATCAAGTGTGTCGTCTTTGTTTATCATGTCCGGGAAACGCTGATAGGGGTGTCAATTTATCTATTTTTGAAAATGATATCGCCGATAGGAACATCCCGACGAAGATAATGACGTGTCTCTCTATACTGGTAGGTGATTCATTTGTCTTTCATTCCGTCATATCGAAATTAACCTCTTCTTGAACGAACTTCTTTTCTGTTTGGCCTGCTGTCGCTTGCCGTGCTGTAGAATAAGCGGATAGGTGTTTACCAGCGACTTTTCCCGACGATCGCAGCTGCATTTGGGTTATTTTCAGCATCTTTTACAGACTGCACCGAAATAAATAATTTTCTTTTTTGTTTCTGAAACATCTGCGATGCGTGGGCCCGCAGCCTGCTTAGATGCATTGTGTGTGTTATTACAACGGTCCAGTTAGGTTATGTGTTTGCTCTACCGTAAACACCTGGCTTCTTTTATTGGACGTTTGTTTGTAGAGAAAGTTTGGCAAGGAGCGGCAAGATGTTAAGCAATGATAAGATGACTCTTTGGTGATAACGACTTCTTTGTACGTAGAGCCGCTGTCCCCTCCCCTCACACCTCGAAACACGTTTCTTATCAGCCAAGCAACACAAAAACTTGTGTTGTTATACCTACCTAAAAATTCCATTACTTTTCAATCCAATAACTGGATTTATAAAAGCCAAGTAATGTTTCTTGGTTTCCTTTTGAATATAAATGAAGACGACCATTGATAAAGATTGTTTTTCACGTTCACCTCAGAAAGTCATTCTCCTTTTATTTAATTTGTTTATTACTTTTTCTGTTTAATTTTAGATTCCTATGCGAAAAAGTAATGGTTTTGAGGTTAAGTCTTACGCAAAAAAATTCTTTAACATTAATCTTATCATTCTAATCGAAGTAATAGCTTTAATGACCCACTTTCATTTATGACAATCATTTCCAAGTGTTAGGCGTACTTAAACAATGTTAAGAATTGTGCAATTATGGAAGAAGAAGTTCATGAGAGCGAAATCGTACGGGGCCAACGATCTTATTTAAATCACCTGCTCTTATTATAAGACCAATTCTATTGAATTTAATGTTATTATAAAAGTAAGCGTGATTAAGAGGTTTTTCCTTCGCTGGTGATCGTTTTAAGCGAACTCAGATAAGACTCGAACAGGAAACACTTTCTAAGGTTAATTCTACGCTCTCTGCTTTTTTATCACATTGTTTCTGTTTATAAAGCTTCGGTATTTCATTAAAATTGCATGATCTCAATAATTACTTGGAGCTACAGCAATTTCACACCCCCATCATGATTATTACCTCCTCCCAGGCATATTACGATGTAGTGCCCTACCTTAATCTTAAGACACAGAAAATTAATCATAATCGTACACTAATTAATGTAATTGTTGTAGGTTTCCGAGAAGGATCCATTGCCGCATGTAATTTGTTTTCGATGTGCAAATCAGTTGGATGTTCTTTACGAGTTCAAAGAGACAGCAAGAAAGTCTGAAACATTGCTCTTTCAGTTCTTGGCATACACGAGACAAGTCACAGGTTCTTCTCAGGTAATTTATTCCTACAAAATGCTAATTATGTACAGGAACTTATCATAAGCTAATCGACTTAAAATCTAGGAAATTCAGTAGTGGAGACGGGACTATAGATAACTTGCGCTGGAAACGGATAACTTAAATGTCTTTGATAAGTTCTCCATTTACTATAACCCAGCCATATTGCTATCGACGAAGTAACCACTAATATGACTATTAATGTCGTTAAAGTTATTCGCATTATCCTAAAGTTGGTGCTTGTATAAATTCTTCGTCGTCCTTTCATCGACTGCAATGATAAGAAAAACTGATAAAACAGTAATAGACAAAGCCTGTCCTAGTTCTTAGCTAGGATTTCTAATGCAATAATAGATTATTTGGAAAGTTCATAGCTCTTATGGTTTGGAGGTCAAATTTAAAAACGTATTAATTTTAGAGTAGGACCAAAAAATTTAGCTATTTCTCTCTTTTATGAGTCAATCGCGTAAATTTCCAGGAAGCAGGTGTGTTTCTCATATAAATTGCGCTCGAAGGCATGCAAATAAAATTCTACTTAAACCCTTAATACTTACTCTAATCGAACACGTTTCGTTCGTTAACGTATCTATTTCTAAATTAACATATCTGCGAATGTCCAAACATAAAGGCATCCTTATTCCTGTTTTTAATATATGCGTTATTTGTCTCGAGATGTTATAAAGATCACAGTCGCAAATAAATTCATTGTTTCGAATATCCAAAATGTTGATTTGGTACCAAGGCAGGACGTTGGGTGAAAGTGTTTTTAAGGCATTATCATTCAAATACACCTGGAAATTAATTAATTACTAATAGGTCAATGTTAATTTTGTGCAATAAACCTCTTCTAACTTTTCTAATTTTTCAAACGCTTCCTCGTCGATATCATCTAACTTTTTACTATGCGATAAAACCAATATTTTGAGTTGCTTTAAAGGAGCAAAAGCGCGAGCTCTTATTATCGATAATTCACGCAAATGTTTACCAAATAATCGTCTGATATTTTCCATACCTAAAATTACATCGTATAATTAACATTAAGGATGAAAATTAATTACAACCTTCGAAACTGCTGTGATCTAACTCAATAATTGGGTTATCGCTAATATCTAAAATTTGTAATGAGTTTGCTGCGAATCCCAAAGATTCTGGTACAAAATCTAATTCGTTTTCTGATAAATTAAGTTCGGTGAGATTAGGAAAATGCTTAATTGCATCACTTGGAAGCTCGATTAGTCGATTATGTGCTAAGTTTAGTATCTGAAAATAACTTTATTACATTTCGTATATTATTTATATGCCTGTGGTACTTGCTTGTATTTCAGTTACTTTGGCTAGTGCTAAGCATGAAACGTGGTCGATTATTCTTAGAAAATTACCCTCCAAATTTAGTACTTTCAAATGTGGTGTGTGCTCGAAAATGTTTTTCTGTAAGCTGTGAATTTGATTGTAAGATAAATCTAAATGTTCTAAAGCAATTGGCTCGTAGAGTGTAACATTGTAAGGTCCTTTGAATACGTCGGCAGTTAATTGTTCACCTGTAAAATAGAAATTCAATTCAGTTTTATTAGAGGTTATGTTGTTGTTATGGTTGTTACTTTTTTCGTAAAATTTCCATCACGCTATTTTTAAAATACAATTAGCGCAACCATTTTTTAATTATAGTTTTATTGTACATCATAAACATTTTTATTGAACGTGTAATCATTCGCTGAGATTTCACAAATTTAAATAATTAAAGTTTTTTACGACATCTGGTGGCGATATAATGAACTCTTCATTCGAATGAATCTTTGTTTATTTTACTTTTGTATTAATTATCGTGTCATTACTACCAAATGTAAGTTTTATTGAGTCATTTACAATAGTGAAACTAGTTAATTAAGTTATGTGAAATGATCAACTGTTGTAAACTAAACAACATACGTAACCTAAAATACTTACGGTTTAAATAGTTATAACTTAAATCCAAAAATTTAATATTCACAGCACTTTCAAACAGGCCAGTCTCCAGATATTTAATTCCACAATTAGAAAATATTAATTTAATATCTTCTGCACCAGTTCCAGGCATTTTCTCCAAAGTTACTATGCTATTATTGCGAAATGTTGCCATCAATCTTTTAGGATGTTCCGGCCAATTTGCTATAGTGTGTTTCATATGTCGATTAGAGCAGTCGATCGAAAGTGTTAGTTTGTCTTCCGATGAAGTGCAAGAACATCGGTCTGTGCACAAATTAGAAGAATTCTCAAATGTAGCTTCCGCCCGAAGGAGTGGCAACAGACTTATTAAGAGTACCTAATAATTATGTGTAACAATTAGATAAGGTCGACCTTTATTTCAGCTAAATTAAGAACAATGGTACTTACCTTATAGTTCATTATTATATGTTTGTTATGTACAGTTTGTAAAATTCACTTTGGACATAATTATTTTTAACTTCACTATCAAATTATGTTCTCAGATTCTCTCGAATTCAAATTTTATTATTAATAATACTGTTTATAAAAGCACTAATACTGATAATTTTTATTTAACTTTCCGTTTTATCTTATTTATTAGTAATGTGCTAACTGATAAAGTGGGAATTTGAAGATTACTTATCACTAAACACACAAATACAGGTAAAATAAAATAAAAGCAAGGATATGGAAGCATGTTTGAATTGCAACTGAAGTTAACTAAGGGTGTGACTCATTTTGAGACTACACATCGTTCTGTTATGTCTACAGGAACAAAGACATATTTTTATTATTTTCTATGTACATATTTAGGTAGTAATTTTCTGTCCTTCTGAGAAGCCAATTGTATTTTACCATAAAAAATTACTTCGGAAGTTACATTCCAAACAAATCAAAAATGCCATGAGTAATACGCGTTTTTTTTCAAGCTTTTATAATTGATAGTAACAAACTATTAGTGTTTCTTTGGCGGTTTTTCTGCCTACAATTTTTCTAATTTTTAATGGTTTCTATTAGTGTACATATACAGGAAGTTTCTGCATTTTAATTTATATTATAAATATTTTTAGGAAAAACTACAACAATCAGCAGCAATGTTGGATTCGCTGTTAACATCATCTCCATTCTTTGCTAAGCTTCCGTACGAAAACAAAAAAATCATCTATCGCACAACTGTAACTCCTCCACGACTATCGAATCCTCAAAATGAATCTGGTAAAAAAGGGGAACCTGTATTTTCTATGGAAGAAATACCAATACCTCCAGATCTTAAACATATTTCAGGAAACGAAGCGGATCTTGGAATTAACAGTGAGGGCCAGAGAAGTCCGGAACCAGCCCTTATCATTCAACCGGTTAAGGATAAGCCAGAACAATATTCATTAATTCGATTGAAAAGCGAATCTGGTATTCAAATAACACCTATCATACCTCGTACTCCACCAATACTACCAGCAGACCATGTAGCTGTTAATACGGATAACGAAGAATCTTGCGGTTTAGAACCCTCCGATTTATCGAGTAGAAAACCTGAAAATGTTACCTGTGTGCCTGAAATAGATTTTATAAAAGAAGAAGTTAACGATGCTGCTTCAGATTATAGTAATAGTTCTGATCCTGAGAGATTAGAAGTAGATATGTCTCAGGTTTGTAATAGATCTGTACACTTATAATTATAACAGCGAATATTAGAATGTATAAATCATTTTTATAGGGTATGGATGAGCAGTCGGATTCGTCAACCCGAAGTGCAAACTCTCCAACAGCAGACAATCAAAACGAAGAAGAACGGCAGCTGTGGAATGCCCTGTCGCACAATGGACATACACAAGGACCTGCTCTTACAGGCGAAGCCAGTCAGCTCCTTCGAAAGTTAATAACTTGTCGGAAATTAGGAATGAGCATTACTCCAGCTCCACCTAATATGCCTACACCATACACCGATCACAGAGCTAATTTTGCAAAAGAAATGGCAATGGTAAGCTTGCCGCTTATATCTACTCATTTTTTGATTGATAACAACGATATGTTTAAGGCTGAGATTGGGTTAACTAAAACATCGGGAAGAAGGAAACAAAATTATCCGAGCAAAGCTAAAGTCGAAGAAGCTTCAACTCGAGATATGAGTCCTTGTGGTGATGGTGAAGTTGATATGGATTACTTGCCTGATTTTACAGGAAATAATCCTTGGTGTAATCTACAAATAGTTAAAACTAAGGTATAAACATCGACATTAGCAACATTGGAATTAAATTATTTGCTTAATTGTCAATTAAACTTAAATTTAGTAAAATGTGTTCTTGGGGCGACTTTAAAATAGGAATATTTTCAGGTTGGAGCAGGAATGGCTCGAAGAGTAGATTTATCATGTACAAATTGTGGAACACAAACGACAACGATATGGAGACGTAATGTTAAAGGAGAAATGGTTTGTAATGCCTGCGGCCTATACTTTAAGCTTCATGGAGTCGATAGACCACATACAATGCGAAGAGACACAATTCACACGAGACGCCGAAGACCCAAAAACGAAGCCGGTAACGAAAAAGAAAAACATCGAGGTAAACTTCATTTATTATAATAAAACTTAAAATTAATCATCTTACAAAACTTTTAGGTAAAAAAATAAATAGTACAAGTGAAACGGATATCGAAAAAAGCTACAATGCAGCCCCTCATAAATCAAATAGTATTACAGAAGTTGATACAGAGGAAATGTTAAACGTATTAAGAAAACAGATACCAATCGCACCCAAAAATCTGAATAGTAATAACGAATCGGACACTGATGACATGTTAACTGCACTTCGCAGGCAAATTCAGCCGCATCTTGTTATGGCTTTACAAGGTCAAGGTAATCCAAATTATGGTTCAGTACAGGTAAATTATTAATGTTATTTGATTAATACAAAATAACTCAATAATATATCATTCGTAGAACGCAAGGTATAAACCTATCTTGCCGAAAGAAGAATCGCCCGGTGGTTCGGTACCGGAAATCGATTCAGATGACGATAGCATTGCAGATTTGCCTCTCAATCTCGTTGCAACGCATATGGCGGAAACTGAAACACATTAGTATTATTTTATGTGTATAATGTTACAAAAATCGTTGGTAAATATTGATTTCTTTATTCTAACGATTTAAAAGATGAAAAAAAATGAAAAAAAATGCTCTCTACGTCTCTAAACGTACTTACATACTTAAAAACTAACAATACTCATTATGACGTAACTCAATTACTTAAATGTTGGTTAACAAAATAACCAATAGTGATATTTTTGAGCTATAATATAAATTTTTACAGTTTTTTTTTTCTAAATGCAATCGTGCAACGTATCCGTAAGAGAACTAGTTGAATATTTCGTTTATATGCCAGTACCTTTTAAGATTTGTGTTGTATTTATGCCTAGTATTATTTTTTCTTCTTCATCTCTTGGCAATACTCAGTATTTTTAAGTGTCTGGTTGTTAATAATTATTTTTTATTGTATTTTACTGGCCTTAATTATACAGTCAGTGTTAATACAGAGAATCGATGTTATACATCACTGTTATATTTGAAGTCTATGCATGTTGTACGTAACAAAGTATTTCAATGCAGTTTTAAGACACTAGAAAGTGTGACTGTATGATATATTTTGCTATTAAGAAGGTTATTCTGAATAAGTGTATTGTTTTCATTTGATGGTTATTTAATTATTACTTTTGAGAAAGCGTGCAGTGAACTTTTATCCGAAATTGTTTACGGAATTGCTTTACTGCAAGTTAGCATCAAAACAAATATTTGTTCGATAAGTTGAAGAATAGCCGTTATGTTAATCGAGAATCGAATAATTTATCTTGAAACGAAATTATTTGTAAATCTGGTTTTATGTACTTTTTATATCGTGAATCCAGTGGATATTTAACAATTTGTACTTTTATTTAATAATGTTAACGTTAGTATTTAGAAAGAAGTTTGTAGTGTTAGTGTGACTTTTGTATTATTTTTTTAATTAAGCTTTTTTTAAGAGCAGCAGCGCGAAGGTTTCTTTAAGCAGTCACTCTAGCCCTTTTTTGGTTTATAATTACAAAACATTAATAATAATTTAAAATTTAATTATAAATCAGAAATATTAGAGTAGTGTAACGTTGTAGTATTAACAAAAGAGTGATATTTCTAACGTATTTAACCCTTAAGTTTATTTTGATATTAACTTATTACGATCCAAAATCAGTATTGTATACCTTTTTTTATACACTTTAAGTCCATTGCGGTAGTTGTAGTTTAATTATATTAATTTTTTTTACTTAGTTACGTTTTATTTGGCAGCTTTAAGCACGGCTTCGAAATTATTTTTATGAAATCTCTCAACCCGAGTGACTGACAATTTCTCTTACCTATTTACAACTTACGTACCAATACTCAGTATAATTGTAAATTTGGCATTAATAGTTATAATGTAACATAGGCATTTTATATATTGTTATGAGATTGTACGGTTGTGAATTTCTATGGAGAAAAATGTGGAATGAGGACTCAATCTCTATTTACATTTTTCTTATGTGTGACTGTAATTACTTCAACATTTTCTACTAATTTTTGTAAGAAATGTTCAAGTTTCGATATGATCTGTTCATGTAACAACTTAACAAATTGGCTATTAGTGTTAGAATATTTTTTTACAAATAAATACGGCTGCTAATCTTTGCGAATTCTATTTCACCCATAACATTTATGAACATAAAGTGAAACTAACGAGAGTCACTTTAAATAAAAATATGTACCTAGTTCGGGTCCTAAATAAAATAATTGTCATATTCATATTAACCCTCCGTTAGTCACCTGAAATATCGTGCCATCTTAAGTCAATGGAGTTGGTAAACGTACCAGGTGACTAACGAAGGGTTAAAATACAATTAATTCGCCTAAAATACTAGATTTTTATTTTTTAAATTCGTTGCCAAAATAAATCAAAATATTTATTTTGGCAGCATTGAATTGGAATCAGGAAAGACATTCAAATTGTAAGGTTATGTCAAAAGCAATGTGCATGTTTCTATTCTTAAGTCGCAATTTTAAATTTTGGAGTATTTCACAATTTTTTTAAAATCAACAAAATGACCACGTTACAAGAACTGCTTCAAGATGTGGTGGTTCCAGAAAACGGCAACGAACAGGGTAGTTCAGAAAATACAAACCCAGATGCTGATCAAAATCAAGTTTTTAACCTGGCTTTTTGGAGTAAATTAGTCGAATGTAAATTTGAAGATGAGGCTTTAAAATCATATTTTAGTCTACAAAATGAAGACCATCGTAAATCGTACTTTAAATTTGCTATAGAATGCATGATGAGCTTCGTACAAGCTAATTTTACAGGGCCAGATTTACCCATCACTTTTAACGAACTATTTAACGAAAATGTTTTTGTAGATTTGGATTTTAAGAGTTGGTTGTCAGTAAATCGAGAAGATGTGAACACAAATGTTAAGTTTCCAGGTTTACTTACTGCAGCTATATGTATTTTTAAATATTGTGATTTTAATGCAGTTCTAAACCTTTGGTGGCAGTTACGAACCTTGATAATTCATCAACACATTTTAGAAGAATTGAGCCCTACTCTACTTTCTCAAGCAGATCGATTACATAAAGATCTTATCGAATTTCAATTGGAGGATGAAATTAAAGTTTTACTTGAAATTGAATTGGCTCAATTATATCATATTTACCGAAACATACAAAAATCTGAACAACATCTTACTACAGCTCAAGAAATACTTGGTCTCAATTATGAGTTAATAGGGAAATTGGGAAAACGTACCAAGTTTCAAGAAAAAGAAATTGCACAATTGACACTTCGTATTTCACTAAGTAAAGATGAGAACAATGTTCCACGTACGTCTGTTCCAATAATTGAACTTCCTAAAAACTTATCTATAAACGATGAAGTACGCCTCGATACTATTACATTTAAGGAAAAAAACAAACGTGACTTACCAATGTCAGACTTAGAACAGAAATTATTGCTTGCCACTATTCAAGGAATGATTATATCAAAACCACAAGATAATCTTTATTATGAAGAGGTTAAACCATTTCTTGATTTGTTATTAAGCGAAAACAATACTTGGGCTGTTCGTGTTGTCCTTTTACTTGTTCGCTCTAAACTGGAATCGAAGGACAGAAGAACAATTGCTCGTTGTTATATGCAAGTTGAAGAAATTCTTAATATGTTACAAAAACCAGTACCACATCCAATGAATCGTGTCAGAGGTGTATACAGTACAAATTATGAACCGTTATGGAAAACCGAAGCTGTAATGGCTGAATTAATGTTGAATACAGGAATGGTGAAAGCTAGTCTTCAGGTTTATTTAAAGTTACAATTATGGGAGGAAGTAATTTTATGTTATACTATTCTTAATATGCGAGCCAAAGCTACCGAAGTGATTAAACAACAACTGGAAGTAAATCCTACAGTTAAACTATGGTGTCTGTTAGGAGATGCAACGGATGATATTAATTGCTATCAAACAGCTTGGGAACTGTCTAAGAAACGTAGCAGTCGCGTTCAAAGGCACTGGGGTCAGTACTATTTCATACGGAAAGAGTATCAACAATGTATTCCACATTTCGAAAGATCAGTTAGTATAAATCCGTTGCAATCAAAGGTCTGGCTTAATTATGGCTATGCAGCTTTGGAAATTGAAAACTGGCAAACAGCAGCAACTGCTTATAGACGTTATACAACTCTAGAACCAGGAAATTTTGAAGCTTGGAATAATTTGGCAAAAGCTTACATTAAATTAGATAATAAAAGAGGAGCCCATCAAGCTCTCCACGATGCTTTGAGATGTAACTATGAAAATTGGAAGGTTTGGGATAATTTAATGGTAGTTAGTGCAGGTTTGGTGCATTTTTCTGATGTAATTCGTGCATATCACCGAATACTTGATTTGAATGGAAAGCATTTAGATATAGAAGTGTTAGGAGCTTTAGTTTATGGCGTATGTAATAATGTAAATGATTCGGAAGGTCGTCCTGCAAATCGTTTGTTACAAAAAACTCGCGAACTTTTAGGTCGTATTACTTCTATTTATCCTACGGAAGGACACGTGTGGGAATTATATGCTAGTCTGGCTCCTGTTTTACTTTTACGTGCCCAAAGATTACAAAGGGCTCAGAGAGGTTTTATGCAGATAGGATGGGAAAAGAGTCCTCTCAAATGTCAACAAGTACTATATATTTGCCATAAATTAGCTGAAGTAGCTTTAAGTGAACAAATAGAACCAACAGATTCTCTTATTAATAATGTACGACTAAGCTTAACATCATCTATCGTTGCTGTTAAAAAACAAGACTTTAAGGAAACTCAGGGGTTACTAGATGAAGTCACAGGCTTGTTGGAAAAAGTTATAGATAAATTTAAAGTCGGATGTACTTTATCTGAAAATAAATGAAGATGTGTTTGTTATACTTGGACTTTGGTGCAGATAATTTCTTTATTTATATAATCATAATATATCAACATTGTCTTGTGTTACGTTCAACTTGTTAAATTTAAGATACAATTATTTTTCTTTTGATATTAAACTAAAGTTACGTATAATAGTTGTTTATTTGTTTTAATAAAATTTGTATAATGCATTTTACTTATTCTGGAAATTTTAAATAAGAACCTAGATTTTTCATAATTAATAGGTTGGTAATGCATGGTGACAAATAAATGGATTGTCATTTATGCACAGGCAGTGGGACTGTCAAAATAAATTGCAAATGACCTGTGTGTACCGGTTATATCAATTCTTATGTTTAAATAGTGGTTTAATTTAATTTATAATTGTTTAAAAAATAGTAGTAAATGGCTTCTGCGCTTGAACAATTTGTTAACTCTGTACGAACGCTGTCTTCTCAAGGTATTCTTAAAATAAACATACAAAAAACTGAGGTTATGCTTTTTTCTTCTTTTAGGAAATTATAGAGAATTATGTGATTATTTAAGTAAATCAAATGAGACTTTAATAAAAAATGGACCTCATTTGGATAATGTACTTGAAACTTTGGACATACAACAACATTCATTAGGAGTTTTATCTGTACTGTGTGCAAAATACAACTTACCATTAGCAGCAAATGCACAAGAAACTAGATTTAATCAAGCTAAGGAATTTATATTAAATTGTAATGGTGAACAAATTAGATTAGCTCCTGAACTATGTAAGTTTCCAGTAATATAGTTTTATTACTTCTAGTAAATGCGTTATTTAGTTGCAGAGCTGTGTCACTTATTCACTTCGAACCTCATAGAATTTAAACAACCGTTTAAAGGAATTTATCTGTTACGAAGGGCAATCTCAAAATTACAACTGTTTGATTCACAATTAACTTCAATACATGCAGATTTATGCCAGTTATGTTTACTTGCAAAATGTTTTAAACCTGCCTTAGAAATCTTAGATATTGATATAACAGGAATTTGTCAAGAAGTGAGATTTGTTCTTAATGCTTCTGTTAATTGCTTTTATATGATTTTACTTTATAGAATACTCAGAGCCAAAGTGGATCACATTTTGATGCCAAATATTTTCTATTATATTATTATTATGGAGCAATGATATATTTGGCAGTTCGGAATTTGGATCGTGCATTATACTTTTTAGAAGTCGCAATCACAACTCCTGCTCATGCAGTTTCCCACATTATGCTTGAATCTTATAAAAAATATATTTTAGTTTCACTTCTGCTTCATGGAAAGGTATGATAATCACAAAACACTTTATTTTTAAACATAGCATTATTTGTTTTAGATTTTGGTAATTCCAAAATATGCTTCACAAGTTGTAAATCGTTTTATAAAGCCTCTATCTCAACCGTACCATGAGCTAACAAATGCATTCGCTTCTAATAATTCAGTGGAACTAAACACAGTACTTAACAAACACAATGAGGTTTGAAATTTCAATTCAAACAAGTAATAAAGATTATATTTTAAGTTTTTAGGTGTTTATGAGAGATCACAATTTAGGGCTGGTAAAACAAGTAGTATCAGTGTTGTACAAAAAGAATATTCAAAGACTTACAAAAACTTTTTTAACGCTTAGCTTATCAGATGTTGCAAGTAGAGTAGGATTGCCAGGTCCTGGAGATGCAGAAACATACATTTTGCATATGGTACAAGAAATAATTTAGTGAAAAACAAGTCGTTATGATTAATGTTACAGATTGAAGATAAACAAATTTATGCAACTATTAATCAGAAAGATGGTATGGTTATTTTTCGAGACGAGCCAGACAAATATGGAGGTCCAGAGGTCCTTAAAGGATTGGAATCACAGTTACAGATTTGTATGGAATTAGATAAGCAAATTTTAGCAATGGATGAAGAAATTCAAGTAAATCCACAATATGTAAAAAAAGCTACTGGAATGCAAGATGATGAACAACCAAGTAAAAGCACGTACGCAATATAAAAGCATTGACCTGTTATTGATAAATCTGAGTTTTCTTTGTTAATGTCCGTTAGGATCAAATTCTAATTTTTGAATTACTACTCTAAAATGTTTTTGTTTAGTTTGTGTAATTACTTGGTAGTTGTATTTATTTAAGCTACTGCATCTATGTATTACGTAAGTTATCAATCTGTGATTGAAAATTGCATTCAAGATCAGTTTTCTAAATATAGGACAAGGCCTATTCTAAAGTATTGATTTATTATTAGAACAGATTTAATCATTATCTAAGGAGTTTTGTATAAAGGTCAATAATTGAACTTTTTCGTAATTAAGATGCATTAGTTTGTACAAAATTAACCATTACATATTTATTTGTGAATTGCAAATAAATTCAGAATTATGTTTTTAAATAAAACTATTCTTAAATAATTTGTAGTTATATTATTTTGATGGAATTTTGTACACTAAGACATTGAGCATTGTTACGTAATTACAGAAATACAAGTGTTTTTTACCATTTCAAAAATGAATAAAATGTTTGATACATTGTTCAAAAATTATTTAAAATTTGAAAGTCCATTACATCTATATTTAAAATTGTTTTGTAAATGGAATGGTTTTCTATTATATATTTTTTGATAAACTAGATACAACAAAAGGAACTAATAAAAGGACCATCACTCAAATATCAACAATTAAATTGAAAACATCCATTAAAAGTTCACGTATGGGTGGCTTTTGCATGCCGTCAAAGTATTTAATATGTTGTACATGAGACTTGACGTAATCTAATAAATTTAAGTATTCTGGCCAAACACACACATCAAAATATCCAGGCCCATCAGGTGGATCATAAATTCTTTTGCTTCTTCTCCTACGACATTCATCTTGATTCAAGGTAAAATAATATTTTAAATAACACAGATCAGCTATGGGTTTATAATTGAATATACTAAATCCTTCTACTATTAAAATATTTAAACGTTTTTCTTCTATTTTTGTTCGAATTTTCCTGAGAATATCATCAATGGTCATTAATTCAATTGTTTCATATTTGGAATCGCCCTTATTATTTAAATTACATTCATCGTCCTGAAATTTAATTAAAGATAACAAATCTTGATGCATTTTTTTCATATCTAAGCTTGAGAGTATATCAAAATTTATGTGATTTAATTCTGGAATCCAAGTGTGGCGTGGATCATTCACATCTAAAAAATAATCATCTTGTGATATCACAACGGATTGCGGTATTAATTTATTCAATTCTTTTGAAACTGTTGTTTTTCCTCCACATGTTATCCCACTTACTCCGATAATTAACCATTTTTCCGACATCTTAAATTAAATATCAACTAAAACCTAAAATTTTACAATATGAGAAGTATATAATCAAAATTCTAAGGTATTAACCATATTTAATAAAATTATAACTAAATATTACGTATTTAATTGTTAATACTAACCAAATTCATTTAATTTCAACGTGCTTAACATCACGTGTTGGAGCGAGAAATTATCAAACTATTTTGTTTTTTGTATAAGTTACAAAATAACTCGCTTTGACCTAAATTCGTTTTTATGACAGCAGTTTTGAGGTGGTGAATTACATTTATTAGATTACCTTTTTTCTAACTCTCCGTTTTAAATTATTAAACATTATAAGATTCAATAAATAAATTAAGAAAAATGAGATCTTAAACAAAGTGAAGTTGGTAACTGGTGTCGCCGCATTTTGTTTTGTAAACAACAGGTCAGCTGACAATAGTTCCACATAACTTTATGGTGTGCTTTAGGAAGAAGATCAACAATAATGTCCTCGCATAGTGACAGCGAATTAAAAATTGATATAAAAAATAGACCGAGGAAGACTCTCCATGTACCTTTCAAAGTGAAAGAACGAAACAATCCAGAGATACTAAAAAATTTAAGAACTGTTTTGAAACAAATGCACATACCCAATATAAGGGAACGTAGAATGCTCTCAGCCGTAAGCACAAATAATACAGAACTAGTTGGTCAATTTCTTGAATTAAATGTAAATCCAAATACAAGAGATGCACAACAACGCAGTGCAATGCATTTAGCTGTTAGTAGAGGATATATAGATGTTGTGCGATTATTATTGCAATATGGTGCAGACCCTAACGTCCAAGATATTATAGGAAACACACCGTTGCATTTGGCAGCTTGCACTAGCAATTTACAAATTATAACACATTTATTAAATGCGGGTGCGGATGTGGGCTCTTTGGATATACATGGTAGAAATCCCGTGCAGCTGGCTGAAAGTAAACTACACATATTGCAGCAGAGTTGGCGGTCGGGAACTATTGAAATGATACATCTAAAAGACCAGTTGCAACAGGTTTGTTTTCTATTGTGATTCTATGATGATACGTAAATTAACTTTCAGATTGTCGAAGTAATGATTTCCTTACGAAGGCGAAAGGATCAGATTTTCGAAAACAAGTGCTTGAATAAAGTAGACAAAGTGGACGATTTAGAGATGATAAAATTGTCGATAAATTCGGGACCAGATGAAGTAATGGACGATCAAATGTCAAAACTCTTAGGACAATTAAGGGATTTCTCTTTAAAATAAAAGGTTGGCTTGTTTTTAATATATTTTATTATTTAATATTGCTTGATAACAGTTAAAAATCACAGAATTTGTATTTACTTCAAAATACCTACCTTGCCGTATTAATTTATTATACATCAACAATAGTAATATGTATTAATTACATGAATACAGTAAATGAAACAATCGTAAGACTGTTTAAATAAATATTTTATAAAAATATTAATTTGTTATGCCCTAATCAACACAAATCATATAACGATTAATCATCATATATAAAGTGAGTTTTATTTTGTAGAACTAACTTTATAGATATTGATTGAATTGCTCAAGCAGTATTATAGTAATTGACTAAGAAATAATTGTCACAGCCTTCACCAAAACTATAATTAGGCATCATTTGTAAAAAATGCTTTGATTTCATTACCTGAATATAATTACTATATTAGGAAGAGTATACAAATTCAAGGGAAGATCACATAAAGCTATTAAATGCCTTAATAAAAACGAGTGGCGTAGTACTCCAAGACCTAACATTTTTCTCTAAAATAACTGGAAAAATCAATTTAAGTATTTTTTTGGCTATTCTATTAGAAAGTGGAAATATTGAGTTTACATCTAATGATAATTTAATATGGATATCAAGAAACTCCGTCTTAGTTAACGTAAGGCTTGACCAGTAATCTTTGTTTATTATGCTACTTTCAATATGACCGATATTCTTTTAAGAATCGTAACACATTGCTATATTTTTTTATTTTCTAAAATTAAAAGGATTCTGTGCATAGTTTTTTTTTGTACATTAGCTATTTTATATATTTCTCTATACTAATTGTCACATTTAAATTATAATAATTGAAAAACTAAAGATTAATGCACAGAATTTCTTTTTTGAATAGCTACTAAAATAATTAAATAAAAATAGTAATAGTAACACTTTGGAGAATTTTTTGATAAAAATAGTGTTTTTGATCTATTTTCATTGAATATAGTATCTACTTATGCTCTTTGAGTGATTTTATTTGAAAATAACTTTTGATAGTGTATTTAAAGGTTTTATCAAGTGAATTTGCTGTGTCCAACTTCAAAGTATTTATTTTTAGAAGAGAAAGCTGTCAACCTTTAGGATTGAATATTTTCATTAAGTTCCTTTCATTCATTATCAAAAGTTAAGTAATCAAATCCGTCAGTCGATCTGTGCTACTTTATATCGAAATAATCACATATTTACTGGGACAGTATTTAACATTTAAGTATAAATTTTATTTTGATTTACTTCCATAATTTCTCTAGACTTATAACGAGTGATAGATTATTTAACTTTAATGAAAATAATCGAAAATTTTAGAAGAACTACGTATTATATGCGTTTAAAAAGAATTGAGTAATCATTTTAACCATAATTAAAGCCTTAGCATAGTGTAAGATTTTTGTCAAAGTTTAATTTAAACAAGCTTATTATTAGTATACTTGTTAAAAAGTATAAGTCAGAAATTTAGATTGAATTTAAAAGAAAGTGGCAATTCAAGTGTCGAAACAAGTTTCCAGTTTAAAACGATTTAAAGTATTTTTAAACACTTAACAACAGATTGGCAATGATAACAAGTTGAGCGTAAAATTCCTTCGACATTTTTCTATCTTAATTGGCGAATATTTAAAATAAAAAACGTAAACATCAACGAATACAGTTCTACAACAAACAAATCAATTGAATAGATAAATAGCAATAAAACGTTCCCAATCTTAAAACGAATCAACACTAATCAGTAATGGTTCTAAAGTAGATAAAATCACAACCTTTGAACACTTCTTCCTACTTAAATTATTAAAATATTCTATATTACCTAAAGAATGCCTTAATCAGGGAACCATAACTTTTGCAAGTGCTGGAAAGACCTCTGCTTGTATTGGCCCATATTCTACATGCTCCCCGTCGACAGTCATATATCCCTGTTCGTTAATAGCGGGCTCAATCCTAAAAGCTTTAACCGGCAAGAAATCAATTACCCCATTCCAAACATTGGAATCGGCATGAGCCCCTGTGGTGAGGCCCAAAAGGAATTGTAACATCTGCGATCGACTTGCATTTGCATGAATAATAAGTAACCAAATCACTCCATCGTTTAGTTTGGCATTTGGAGCAAGCAAACAATCTGCACTTAGGTGTGTTTGATATGAGGCATGGACCATTATAAATTGGCCCGATAAACATTTCCAACTTGGAGGCAAAGAGGCCGTAAGGCAGGGCAGTTGTGAAGCTGGGCCATACATTCTTGGCTTTTCAATGCCATCTAAAAAATTATTGTTTAGTCCAGTTACTTTACATTTTTACGTTGGGATGAAGGTATTTTAATAACTTCGCTTCGTTATTTTGAAAAGTTTGCATTGATATATTTTTTATAAAGTCAGAGGTCGCAAAAATCATAGATTAGGTGCGGTCCTGTAATTTTTAATTAGATTTTTTTATTAATTTAATGATTATTGTAGTCAGGGACTAAATCTCCGATATTTGTGACCATTGACTATGAATTAAAAAAAATGTAGGATTTTTCTGAATGACTTCCGTTATTTACGTCTAAAATGATTTTTTACCACCACTACTCTCGGTTGTTGATTGATACGAGCTGCCTGTCGTAGAAAAATAGGCACTCCTCTTTGAAGCTGCGCTGTACCAAGAATCTAGTCTTTGCCGGCCACTTTCTGTTTCTAAATGTACTTCTGGAGGTAGTTCGAATTTATTATCAACTTCGGTGGCAGATTTTTGATATTCGGAGGGCGATATCGCTGCATCAATGGGTAAATAATAAACTTTACCAGTGTATGTTCTTAGACCTATCAATCTAGCTACGGACCATAGGGCAAACCTTTGTCCTCCGAATAGTCTTAGACCTTCACTTTCGATGTCTATGTCAGATAATAGGCCCCAACCAACTGATAAAAAGGAATACATTATGTCTGTTGTCGTTTCAACCCTAACTAAATCCATGGGTGCGTTGTGGTTTTTCACCGCAGAAAGAGCTGCTGGTAATGTTGGAGAACCATATGGTTCTGAGCAACTGTAAGCTATACTACGAGCGAGTCCATTTCCTGATCCTCCAGGTATAACTCCAATGGCTACATGCTTTATAGCTTCTGACCAATCCCATCTTTCAAAGATTCCATTTATTACTTCAAAAACTATACCATCGCCACCAACCTACGGCACATATATAATTATTCTCTTGTAACAATTAGAAAATAAGATTTTTTATAAAATGTGCAAAATGTAAAAATACCAAATAAGCAAGAAGTTTCACTTCTGACGCGCGTGTTTTCCACGCACACATTTTTGAACTTCGGATGTATAATTTTGTACGTTCAGACTCGGTCCTTGACCAGGATGGGATTTTTGCACTTCAGAAGGTTATTTTTGCACATGCCCCTGGATGAGAGTTTATAGTTTAAGTACTTCTAACATGTGTAATTTATTAAATCTTTAATATTTAATTTTGTCCATAGAATTATGCAAATTATTTGGGAACGCAGTTGTTTTCATTGTGTGCTTTTCTTCTTTTTTTTTCTATCTGGCCAAATACCCTTGAAGAATTTTGTTGCATAACTAACTTGTGAAATGAAGCTATCATTTTTAACATAAATTCAGTTCATTAATTATTAACATAAATAACTAGTCGCCTGTTATTAAGTTTTTAAATAACTAAAACTGCCATGGCATAATTTTTTTATGCGTTTTAAAAATTAATTATGTACATTTTCATTTATCAAGCTAAATAACGATTTGTTACAGCGAATTTTTTTCAAACATTTTTTTTCTAGAATGTAGATGATAAAAATAGTTAGGTCAAACTGTCTGTCTCGATTAATAATTAAGATCCATCTAAGTCTATAAAAATATTTTTCTCTTGTTGTAATAGCTGATAATTGACTTTATACACATTGTAATTATTTTTTATTAGTTTGGTTTTTACAAATCAATTACAATAGATTACTGATTTTACTATGTCAACTGTACAAAGCATTTATGGTCTCGTACAATTATTTCTAATAGTCTGTAATTTATTTTGGACTAAATGATTAGTAGCTTACAAAATATATTTTCTTTATGTAGACCTATGAATTTCTATTCAATAATAAAAGTAATCTACATGCATGGTAATGTTGACTCTGAACAAATGTGACTCATACTTTCAAATATGTTATTCAAATTTTTAACTAACAACGAATGTATTGGAGAATTGCATCCTGATTTTCACTATTTTGGTCATAAATCAATTATTTTGAAACTATATTACTGCATCTACCTTAAATAAATTAAACTTGGCAACTCCCCACCGTACATCTATTCCCGATTTACACACTAGATAGGTTCCGGAGAAAAACCTGTAAATCGAAATCATTATTTTTTTGTATAGAAAGCCATGTAAATCGAAAATAAAAATAAATTGGTCTGGAACTTATTAAAAGGGACTCCCCACGTTAAGCGGGGTCTTACTGTGTATCTAATCAATAAGAATATTATCGTCTTTTATTTTACATTGAAATAAATGAATGAATTTTGCCACATTGTACTTTCTTCGATGTATAGTTTTCTTAGGAATCTATCTTCAGTATAAGACGGGGCTTAGGATATATTAATTGAAGCCTTTTGTATGTATAAAAAAAGAAAAAATTCTTTTTTTGGCTATATCAGTGTCATCCAACGAGATACCTTAAAAAATAACTAAAAATACACAACTTCTATAGCAAAATTGTAGCTTGTCTTCCAAAAACTCTTCATATTGTTTATCACTCCCCGTCTTTTAAAAAGTATCAAAGTTATTCAAAAATTTCAGTCATTTTAATTACTAAAACATAACTACAATTTTTTTATGGGATGATTGAAGATCTTAATTAAATTAACTGATATTTTGTAGAAAACTAACAGCAGCTATTAATTTTCAACAGTAATAAATTAGTTTCCTTTTGTGTAGTTTGATGGAAGGTCTATGAAGCTGGACTTTAAACTATTTATGTTTAAATAAATAATATTGTCGACAATTTCATTGAAGAAAAATCATAATTATATACATATTAAAAAAAATACAAGGCATTAAGCTATCAAGGAAAGTATCCCAGGTGGTTACCCCCGATTTTAATGTCACCGATATATATTATTCTACATCCAATTCTAAAAGACGTATTTTTTGTGGAAAATTATTTCTATGGGTAAAAATAGACCCCCAAGGTCAACCATATCGGGGGATGGTTTTAAGGTTTACTGTACCTACGGTCAACGTTTGCTCAAAGAACAAATAGGCATAATCGGCATAAAATTGTTTGAAAAAAGATTGACTGTAAATATGTGCAACCTTAAAACTATCCCCTGGGGTGGTACAACTTTGGGGGTCCAAATCATAGTTGCAAAACTCCTAATGTAAACAATAATGGAATTTTGATCCATTAATCATAAAAAATAAATTATTAATGAACGATATTTCATTGCTCATTAAAAGATTAATAAGTATTGTAGAACGATACATTACCCATTAAAAAAAATTAGTATTGGGCGTTAATACATTACTCATTAAAAAAAAAATAGTATTAAAGGATAATGTATTACTCATTAAAAAAAAATGAGTAACACATTTGTGTTAGCAATAAAAAATTCTTAATTAATAAAACATTACATTACTTTATTCAACAGTCTTTATTTTATTTGGTAAATTTAATACCTATTGAGTTTTGGACAAAAATGCATAAGGCACTTTCGACTTCAAATTGTCAAAAGAATACGCTCTTAAGCTATGACCATCGAATCGCCGGACACCCGGTATAAGTACCTATTTGTGATAAATTAATTTTTATTTATTTTTGGAACTGTTTGAAATGAAACATTTTAAGGAAATGGGCTTCAATCTGTATAAGTACCTATACTTTTAAATGAAAATACTTATTTTACTGAACATTTTTATTTTTTGAATTACTCAAATAAAATAACTGCAACCATGACCTACACGTTTCATTGCAAAAAAAAACACGTACATTTAGAAATGTATATGTCATTTTATTAATAAATTATGCAAGTAGATATTTTACAAATAATGCAATACAATTAAATACAAGGGAAGCTCGCTATTTGACTAACTATTATGAATTGCAGTTGGAAATGATTCAACAATTGCTTTTAGTGATAATACAGCACGTATCGGCCTTGTAAAATTCTTATGTTTGTGCATTAATTAGACAGCAATTAATTTTATGTCGTTTATTGCTTTAATTGCAAATTGTGCATTAAAAGATAAAGGTGAAACTGCATTTGCAATTATAAATAAAATGTTCTCACCACAATGATGCCAGTCCACTGAAATAAATTGCAACTTCGTACAAATTCTCTGGCAAAGTTTGCATATTTTGTAATATGAAGATCATACGGAATTTCAGCTTCTTGTAAAACAGGAACTATTTTTTTCTGAAATAAAATACGTCCTTTTCCAGATCCGCTCTTTGGGCTTAATAAAACTAATAATCGACGGCTTTCTTTAATATGGCTAATTGTGTTGTAATCTGTTATGTTTATATGTGATATTTCTTCTCCTCTTATTAATTTTTTTAATACAGTTCTCCACCTTTGGGCTTCCTTATAATTATCTTCGTACTTGTCAAAAGATCGAAAACGTAATGTTATGGTAGTGCGTTCTCTTTTATTACTATTACTTTGTAATATATAAGCATAAATGTATAAATAAGCACTAACATCACTATCGTCATGTTCACCTGATTTCTCATCCACTACTTTAAGAGAAGAAGTATGTGGTAACGATTGACAAGCACATGAATTCCCAGGTTTCTTGCTACGTAGACATCGACATCCTATAATATCTTTGATTGGTATCAGTTGCGTTTTCACTTGATTTTCGTTTTCTTTAATTAAACTTAATCCTGATTTTGTAAGTTTTACACGAAAGACGGAATGCTTTTTTGTAAGAACATAGAAAGTTTCTTCTAAAATTGTTTTATTTAGATTTGGATCTGGTTTACCATCATCTGTTGTCATTGCCATATTTTTAATTGCATTGATATTGCGGAGCCTTATCTGATACTACATGTGCACCTTTTAAAAACAATACAGACATCCACGATCTACCACCACCACAGAAATAATAACAATTGCTCAATTTAAACGTCAAATACAACCTAACGTCATTGAACGTCTCTGAAGGCCACAAGTTGCGTTTGCGTAGAAATTTTTTGCGTAAGCTAATTTCACACTGCTATATTGTAGGTTATGTAATTATTTAATTACTATTAATCTAAGTTATATTTTCTAAATGGTAATTTTAGTTCACAAACTTGGAAAATGTTCGAATTGTAGCTGTATAAAAAGTAAACCATTATTTGTGGATTAGAATTTATAACATGAGTAGTAAAATGGCACCGCCAAAGGAAAAGAAAAAATTAGAGCCAGCAGTATTACCTAGAAAATTGATATTTTTGCCAAAACAACACGAGCTTTACGACGATATTTCGAACACTTCGGTTAAAACCATAATCAAACTAACTGAAACTGTAAGGGTTCAATCTAAACAAGCCGAACAAGAATTACATCAAGAAAGAATGGTCTATCTAAGAAAAGTATTGGATTATGTAAAGGAAAGTGATTGGCAGTATGAACCAATTGATAAATATATAGGACAATTTTAAATTAAGTTGATTAATGTTTGTGTAATTTTATGTCTGAATAAATGGTTAAGTGGTATTGGTTTGTGACTAACTTCAGTTTCTTTAGCGGTGTAGTTTTACATGTGGACTTTTTAGTTTGCATTAGTATTACTTTATTATTTAAGTAATTTAAGATGGCAAAGTTTGATTTAACAGCACGTATTGGTCAATATTTGGATAGACATTTAGTGTTTCCACTATTGGAATTCTTGTCTGCTAAAGAAGTATGTTACAAAAGTTTGAGGTTATAATATTTGTAACAACTGTTGTAGATTTATAATGAAACCGAAGTATTGAAAGCAAGATTGGATATCCTAAGCAAAACTAACATGGTTGATTATGCTATAGACATTAGACGAAAACTATATCCAAACGATGATGTCCCCGAAGTAAGTGTTCATTGATTGTCAATATATCGGGTTGCAATATCTGTAGAATTAACAATAATATTAGAAAAAGAAATTAGTAAAATAAGACAATTGATTCATTTAGGTTATGCTAGTTTTCTAAAAAATGGTATGGTTTTTTTTATCAGATAGTTTAAAAAACTTAATTATAGCACAAACAATACATAAAATTATAAAGCACATTAAACTATGTAATTTTATTAAATCGTTGAAGATGGTCGAGTTAACACAACTTGTTTGCTGAGGTGATTAATCTTTGTTTCGTTTTAGGAATTGAAACAGCAACGTTTACATGTTGTAACACAGTTACAAGAATTACAGGATGAAGTAGCACCTATTATTAAAATAATGGGAAATGATGATGTCATGAAGAATATGGAAAATATGAGAGATTCAAAAACTCTTATTAATTTCTTAGCAAAAGATTACAACGTAAGTGATCAATAGTAATTGTACTTTCTAAAATATTTAAGTAAACCTTATCATTTTTACAGTTTGAGATTGACATGATTGAAAGCCTTCACAAATTGGCCAAGTACAGATATGAATGTGGTAATTATTCAGTATCAACGTCTTATTTGTATTTTTGTATGTTGGTATTGCCACAAAACGATAAAAATTATTTAAGTGTCCTGTGGGGCAAGTTGGCGTCAGAAATCTTATTGCAGAACTGGGAATCTGCGCTTGAAGATTTGAATAAACTTCGTGAATATATTGACTCCAGCCCCAATCATTTTGGTGGTAACAGTTTACAACTGCTTCAGCAAAGGACATGGTTAATACATTGGTCATTGTTTGTTTTCTTCAACCATGCAATGGGTCGAGAATTAATAATTGAGATGTTTCTGTATCGACCACATTATTTAAATGCTATTCAAACTATGTGCCCTCATATTTTAAGATACTTAGCAACTGCTGTTATTATCAATCGTGGTCGTAGATCAGCTCTTAAGGATTTGGTAAAAGTTATTCAACAGGAAAGTTACACATACCGTGATCCGATCACCGAGTTTGTTGAACATTTATATGTCAATTTTGATTTTGATGGAGCTCGTCAAAAATTGCACGAATGCCAAACAGTTTTGTTCAACGATTTCTTTTTAATTTCTTGTTTGGATGAGTTTGTTGAAAATGCTCGCTTAATGATTTTTGAAACGTTTTGCCGTATTCATCAATGTATTAGCATAAGTATGTTGGCTGAGAAATTAAACATGAATCCAGACGAAGCAGAATGCTGGATTGTAAATCTAATCAGAAATGCAAGGTTGGATGCAAAAATTGATTCAAAACTTGGACATGTTGTTATGGGGGCACAGCCATTATCACCATATCAACAACTTATTGAAAAAATTGATTCTTTAGCAGTACGTTCTGAAACTCTTGTAGGGCTTATTGATAGAAAACTTAAAGCTAGAAATGATGTAAGTATATCTAATATTGCTTATTGTGGCATATATATTAAAGTAATATTTTTAGATACGTTGGGGTACTCAGGAATTCTAGTTATTTATGTATTACATTTTCTAATTCTACAATAAATACATATTTCATGATATGTCTTTTGTAATTGTAATAAATCTTATGCATAAATTTTGGTACTCTTTACAAATACATAGTTAACTATCTTTACTTATCCAATATTCCTGTTAAAACGGCAAATTTAAATTTTAAACAAGAACAAAAGTTTATTTTTTATGAAATGCTTTTTACTAAGTAATTTTCTGTTCAATTTATTTAATATATAAATTTACAATTCTAATTAAAAAAAAAACATATTTATTATAGTGGTCATTCTGTTTTAGCTGAAGAATGAAATTGGCTATTTATGATTAAATTATTAATTAACAGTTGAGATCATGTCATTCTTCCCCTCTTATGGCTCGATACTTGCTTAGCTCATTAGGAAATATTCGACTAAGCTCCACAAGTATGTTGGTTTTGAACTTTTGATAAGCATCAATTTTTCCTTTAACCTGCTCGTTCTTTGCTAAAGCTTTTTCTATACAATCTTTCGTATACAACTGAGGATTTCGTCCTTGATCAATATAACTATAATATGAAACAGTTTGGTTACATTTTATTTTTTTAATTTCTATTAATAATTACTCAAAGACTTCCAAAGGTACGTGCACATCCTGTACTTGAGATTTTAATTTATCAACTTCTTGTAAACCATGAACTAAGGATTGCCTAAAATAAGAGTTGAGGTGAAACATTCTATCTCGTTAAAACGTTAAACTTACAGTTTTTGATTTAGCACAGTTTGACTTTGAGGCTGAAAATCACTCACAATAATATGTATTTGCCGTACATTTTCAATAAATAATTCCAGTTGAGTTTCTAAATTTTCTAAAGAAGTCATGATGCACAGATTAAAGAGTAGACAGATCTCTCACTGATGATGTATTCTATTGTTCTCGTTGGTAAGGCATAAACCTCTGCGCACAGCAAAATGAGCCTCTGCGCAAGAACATATGATCAAAAGGTCACCATAGGCGTGTGTACGGGTTCCTCATACACTATCACAAATATTCTTATTTTTAACAGAAACTAAAAAACAAAAATATTAAGCAATACAAACCTTACAGAGCTTTACTTATATATAAATTAGTGCAAAATATAATTTAAAAAATTTGAAATAAGTAAAAAAAAAACTGTAGTATAAATAAAGTATTAAGGAAAACCTTTTATAACAAATCGCGAAGTAACTTTGTTAATTATAATATTTATTAGTAAATTACTGAATAAAAACAAACCTGTATAAGTAACCATAAAACTAAAGGTAATTTTTTTTTAGAATTAGGGGGCAGTGCGCCTATGTGAAAATTTTCGCGATGTCTGTTTGTCACTTCTGGTTTTCAAATCTCAGAGAACAAAAGACAGATATCTGACTACTCTCTAATCTGTGCATGATGGAACCAAACAATAGGTAGTATTAATAAACGTAAAACCCTACGTAAATCACCAATAAATTTAGCCTTTGGTGCTGATATGGCAAAATACAAACATTTGGACTTCTGTCCAATTGGACGTACTTATGTGACTGTTAAATGCAGTTGATTTTACAAAAACTGGGAACAGTAATTTCAGTATTACATAAATTACTGGAGTGTTTTTTCTATCCAAATAATGGAAGAATGACCACAGAGTCTTCTGGTATCCGGGTACCCGGTACCCGGAAATCTTTCATTTCCAAACGTATCCGACCTTAACACATCGGAATACGGTACTAATTGAAAACCCCCAAAATCGGCCAAAATTGAGAAAAAAACAAAACCATCTTAAAAAAATTAGTCTTATGCTTTACACTTAATTTTATGTAAAACCTTGTTAATTAACGATATGGTACAATATCAGGACCGTCATTAAACATCTAGACAGTTAACCTTATTTATCCTTTGTAGATATCTTCCGTTGAATTTCCTACTTGGTTAGGCAATGGGTAATCATTTATATATTTACGAGTACAAAATAGTCACATTTAATTTTTGAGAACTTAATTTTCTGATAAAGATGTAACACGATATCTTCTGTATAAACATTTTATTGATTTTATTAAAAATAGTGTGATATTTAATTTGTTAATATGGAATACTTTAAATATATTTTTTTTAATACACGTAGTATAAGACAATACATAATAATAGAGAATAGTATTGCGATTAAAAATTGCGTATTTTGCGTAATAAACAAGAATTTATATTTAGCGCAATTTTTAGCAAACAGCTGATTGGTTGCTAAGGTAATAGTACAGCTTTTAACCGATAGAGTTGCAACAATAAGTACTCACATACGTATCTAATTTTCAATACAATTTTTTGTTGCAGAAGTAAAGGAAACAAATTTTCGGTTGTCTGTGATTAAGTGGTACGTATAAGCTGGAAACATCTATTTCTTATTTGATTGTAGTGTGTCAGCTATAATATTTAACATACAATGCGGAAAAAATCTATTAGTCGTGAAGTTAATGTGTTAATTACGTATCTGTGATAAAGTTAAAATTCTAAACAAGGCAATTTCAAAGGTGTTTTTTTGTGTCCGAGTGTCTGCATCACAAAAAATTCGATTTCTAAGCAGGCAAAATTACGTCAAATTATCCTGTCCTATCGTAGTTGGCTAGTAACATGGCCGCCTAAAAACTGGAGTGTGTTAATTCATGTGTCTTTTTGTTGCTTGAAAGAAAATTTTTTCTGTAGGAATGGAACTTCGAGTCGGGAATAAATATAGGCTCGGCCGAAAAATAGGCTCTGGTTCGTTTGGGGACATATATTTAGGTAAATAAATGTCATACTTTTGAGGATTTTGTAAACAATGGATCTTGTCACATTTTCCAGGCACAAATATTTCAACGGGGGAAGAAGTAGCTATTAAATTAGAATGTATAAAAACGAGGCATCCGCAATTACATATAGAATCAAAATTTTACAAAATGATGCAGGATGGAAGTAATTTCTACCACAATTTTTTTCTTACTTTTTGCTAACATATAATTGTTACAGCTGGAATTCCACAAATTAAATGGTGTGGTTCGGAGGGTGATTATAATGTAATGGTAATGGAATTACTTGGACCATCTTTAGAAGATTTATTTAATTTTTGTTCGAGACGTTTTTCACTGAAAACTGTTTTGTTACTAGCTGACCAATTAATATGTCGGGTAGATTTTATACACTCAAGGAATTTTATTCATCGAGACATAAAACCAGATAATTTTCTAATGGGATTAGGCAAGAAGGGTAATTTAGTGTACATAATTGATTTTGGATTAGCTAAAAAATACAGGGACGGTAGAACAAATCAACACATACCTTATCGGGAAAACAAAAATTTAACTGGTTGGTATTCAGTTTTTAGAATTTAAAATGTAATATTATTCCTATTGTAATTTTAGGAACGGCAAGATATGCTAGTATAAACACACATTTAGGTATAGAGCAATCGAGAAGAGACGATTTAGAATCTCTTGGATATGTTTTAATGTATTTTAATCGGGGATCACTGCCATGGCAAGGACTAAAAGCTGCCACTAAAAGACAAAAATATGAACGCATTTCTGAAAAGAAAATGTCAACTCCCATTGAAGAACTTTGCAAAGTGCGTATTTCTAAAAATAGTCTCATTTATATAATATAAAACGTTTTGAATATAAATTATATCTCAAGGCCTATAAATGCATAATTAATAAAAGGAGAAAGTAAATCATTAATATTTAGATCTAATGGCAGTGCAAGGTTTTGCATTTTATTTAAATTATTTGTTCTAGGGCTATCCTGTTGAATTTCCTACTTATTTAAACTACTGTCGACAACTTCGATTTGAAGAAAAACCTGACTATAACTACTTAAGGCAACTATTTAGAACATTATTTCATAGACAAGGGTTCACTTACGACTATGTTTTTGATTGGAATATGTTAAAGTTTGGTAAGGAATTGATTAATTTCTGTTCCGCAAATAAATAAAATGATGTAGGTGGATCTCGAGGGGGTCACAGTAACGAAGGTGGACGTTCAGGACAACGATACGGATCTCACGCAGCGACTCCTGGGGATTCAACACCATCTGCACCCCTGACAAGAGTTCGTCGACCTCACGACCGAATGGAAATTGTTCCAAACAACACAGCAGCTCCCAATCAACTAGACGATGTTGTTACTAGTAATATGAGAGTGCCCTTTATAAAAACTTAATCATATATTAATTAATTTTTTTAGATTCTCCAAGATTATACGACAGTCACGAACGTAGAGTTTCAATGAGATTAAGAACTGGACAAGCTGCTCCGAACGCTTCAACATCGGACCTTAGCAACACTAAACAAGCAAAGTGAGCATCTTAAGTATTTGTAGTCATTTTACATTCATTCTCATTAACTAATGTTAATACTATTTTTGGTTATTTAGTAAAAAAAATAACTGAAAAGAACTTATGTTAAAATGTTATCCTAACACTTTGGGATTAAACATTGCAATTGATTAATTGTCGTAGATGACATTTTAGCATAAGTTTACTTAAAGATTGCTTGAGAAATGAATTAAGAGATCACTAATCTTGTTTTAGGAAGAAAAATCAATTTTAAAACTTTTTTTCTTTTTCCCGTTACTTTAATCATTAACATCTCATCCATTCATCTAATTTCCATCATCTCTAAAATGGTGGAAACCTATGTGTGATGTTTGTTTGTGTTGGAAGCGCCTCCGGAGTGGTAACGGCCCCTCCAACTCAGGCGGCGTGGCAGGATGTCCCACCTAGACGAGGTAGCGGCTCCAAAGACCCACCTGCAAGACTTAAGAAGTAAGTCGACGTCGAATTATCCATACATCACTGTCTGTTTCTATTTTTTTCTGTTCTTTCGTAACCATAAGAAATTATTGTTTCAAATTTATTCAATTTTGTATCGATAACCATTACAGTAATATTTATAATTTTATGTGGAGTTTATTTTGGTTTCGTTTTGTAGGATATTTTTATAGTTATGTATTTTATCGACTGATGTGAAGTTTATGACTCAAGGGAATCGAGCCAGTGCTCTAGGTCGAAAAACAGAATTTGATTTGTTTCCTTTTCATTTTATTATGCTGACTATTTATATGATTTAAAAAAGATAAAGGCACACATACATACACAAAAGTAACATTTTCAGAAATAACACAATTAATATTAGGATTAAGAAGTGTGATTGGTCCTTTGCAAATAGAGAGAGAATGTTTTTTTGTACATATTGAGACTGATTTCTTTGTAATTACTGTATTAGTGTATAATATTTACATACATATAAATATTAGATAAAAAGAATTTGTAATATGTGTTACTTGTGCGTTGGATTAATGCGAAAAAGTCGTTTCTTCTAATTTTGCTTAATTTACCTCGGTCTTACTTACGTCAGTGTCATTACTTATGTATTAACATTTACTACGAAATAAGATATTTATAATGGCGATTTCTTGTATTGCATTTTAAGAAGATCTGCGAAAGGCCGGTGCCTTTGGCTTTGAATACAATAAGTCGATAATTTCAACGTTATAAACGATCGTTTCTAAAACAGAATCTCTGCAGTTTTGGAAAGGGTTTTACCATTTTTTTTAATGTGCTATATTTGAGTTTCTTTAGAGTGCCTTGCCTTTCGGCAGACTTACTTGAAACCGTGGAATTCTCCGATATTTTTATTAGGTTGTGATATAAATATATAAAATATGTAGGTACGTATATGGAATAAGTTGTTTTTGTTATTGATCGGATTTAAGTCTCTGTGATTGACTTAAATCCATCATTGCTTTTTCTTGAATTATCTGTTGTATAAATTCAGTTCGTGGGTTAATGAGGATAGATTATATACATAGATGCTACATGATATGTTTCATTTTAAAGCAATATTCAAAATGAAACCATTTTTGATGTTATAACTTGGTTATTTAACATTCGTTCAAACTGCAAAATTAGTGCAATAGCTTTAACAATGAAAAATGTACAGTGCGACTGCAATTACTATTATCATTATAATTATTATGTTTTAAATATGTTAGATTTATTATAGTATGAGAGTTGTGAAAATGAATAACTTATATAAGTTAGAGAGCCAAATTGATTTAATTCATTTCTAATGAATCGATGTAACTAGTTTTAACAAATTTGGCTTTTATTGCTGACTGTTATGAATACGATATTTGGTAATCGTTATTTTATATTAAATGTGTAGATAGCAGTCAGTAAAAATGTATAAATACTACTTTAAACGTAATGTGTATACATGTAAAAGACGCACCTTGTTGTGCGGGAAATTATTGATTTTTGTACATATGTTATAGTGAATTAAATTACACAATAAATGGTAAATTAATGATTATTTATAAAATGTTGCTCAAAACTTAAACCGTTGTAAAAAAACGATGCATTTAAATCGCACAATTAGAATATTCAATTAAATTTAAAATAACCGTCACCTGTTGCTTACTTTTAAAACTAGTCAGAAATTTGTAATTTTACGTTAGCCTTTTTTCATATTCTTTCTATCGGCAATGCAATTTTGTCAAGATTATTAAATTAAGGTAAGAATTGCTTCCTCTATTTAAATAATAATTGTATTATGATTTCTTATTGGTTTACTCTGTAAGATTATCAAATTTAATCCTTTGCACTCGTAAATATATTTTTTTAAACGCATCTTGCCGCTCCTATGACGACAAACGAGTGCAAAGGGTTAATACTCATGATCAAATTTTTATTAGTATTATTTAATAAAATTACACAGCAAGATATCCTCCATCGATAGGTAAGCAAGAACCTGTGATCATGCTAGCTTTATCACTTAAAAGGTATAAAACAGCATCCACAACCTCGTGTACTTCTCCAAACCTAAAAATTGAATTATATAATTCAGATTACCCCAAAAAAATAAACTGACCTTCTTAAAGGTATTTTAGCCAACATGGGCTCGGCTTTTTTAGGATCAGACCATCCCAAACGTCCCATTTGTGTCATAATAACAGTGGGATTAACACTGTTTACTCTAATGTTATGTGGGCCTAATTCTAGAGCCGTGGCTCGAGTAAATGCATCAACTGCTCCTTTAGTTGCACAATAGATTGTGTGATCCTGAAGACCACACATTGATGCTTGTGAGGACACATTTACAATTGCACCTGGAGCTTTGCGATCGATTAGATTTTTAGCTATCATTTGTGTTAGATTTATAATTGCTTTAACATTAATATTGAATAATCTAGAAGTAAAATATTTCATTAAATTTGTAAGTAGCTAATGGTTTTTAAAACTTACTGATCGACATGGTCTTCTGTTACTTCCAAAAAAGGTTCTAATATTGCCAAACCGGCATTATTTACTAATAAATCAATATCTCCGATGTTCCCTAATTGTACTCGAGCTTTAGACCATTCTGATAAATCTACAGAGATTGTTGTTATTGATGGAAGTTCTTTTTTGAGAGATTCTATCAAAAGGTATATTTAAACAAATATTTTAATAAATTGTAACGTGTTGCTTGCCTAATTCGGTCTGTTCTCTACTAACGGCAACTACATGAGCTCCACATTTAGCCAATTGTGTTGCAATAGCGCGACCAATACCTAAAAAGGAATTTTGTAATTACATTTATAAATATTCCATATGCAGGTGTAAGTGTGTTTACCTTTTCCAGCACCGGTAACTAAGGCACGTTTTCCATTAAATGTAATTTCCATATTTGTATTCTAGAATGTGGATGTTTTAAAATAAGATCAATCGAATACATAAAGGTCACTTTGTTGATAACACCTTTTCAGGTCAAGTTCCATTACTCATTGCTCATTGAACACAATAACCTGTTTGTTATATTCCCTTAAACTTAAGATGCATATTTGTTTATGGAACTCATAAATTATATATACTTACAATTATATTGTTTTAGGAACATCTTTTTACACCAAAATGTCTTTATTTTGAATTTGCCTCATTTTCTAATGTTTACAACAGAAGTTCACAGAATATCGGATAGATGGCATAAGCTAAGCACATTTTAATTATTCCTATTTTTTTTCAATTAAAACTTGTTCGGTTAAATATATGGTATTTAATATAGAAGTAATAGTAATATAAGGCTTTGTATTATATATTTTAGATTAGATATACTAATTTTTTTCAACAAAGAAATTCAAAAAGAGACTTAAAACGGCAGCTCCTAAACCAGTAGTATGGTCCAAACACTGGTTTTTAATTTCATTTGCTTCTCTTTTACGAGTTATTTTATTCTTCTGATCACCAGGAGATTGAAAATTTGGAGCTCCAAAACAACCATGGTCTGATTGAATACTGAAGACATGATTTAATAATTTTTTAGAGAGAAATTCCATAAAGCCTTCATATCCACAAAGCATAACTGAAAAAAACGTAATACAATATATAATTAGTTAGTAATTTAATTAGAACTTTTTGTTTTAGAAAAAGTTCCAGATTTTTAATAATAATACTTTGCTCAAGTAGAAGATCGTCTAAATCGAAAAGAAAATCACAATCTATATTTTGATTTGTTTCCCACAAAATATAAGAACAATATCGTCTTATTTTACTATTCAACCAGCTTCTGTTCCAATTACATTTAAGGGCTCTCGAAACTTGCAGAAATAACAACCTCGAATAACTATCAATAAGTAACAAATAGCAATTTATGAATTAAAGAAGCACCTGTGTGTAATACCATATCCAGGTGTATAAACCTTGTTGTTTATGAAGTAAGCATTGCACAACTCACTAATTTTGCATTTAGTTTTTGAACTTTTGATTAATTCAATTAGACATTGATCACTGATATCCTCGGAGAATGGATTATTTTCTATGTAATTCGCATAATTCAAACAGTTAAGAATGGTTGTAAGATTTCTGAGATGACCTGGCTTAAAAGTTGTATTCTTAAGCCAAATCGAAGGACACAGTAAAGAAGAAGCAACTAAAACAATGCTGACAGGATTATGATAATTTAACAGAAAATCTACTTACAAATTTGATTCAGAGTACTAAATTTTTCGTAATTTACAGCATCTAAAATACTTGTTGCTTTGCTTATTTGATAATCAACAGATAAATTCAAATTTAAAGAGTTCCATTTGGCAGCGTTTAAGCTTTGTAGCTGTGCTGAAAGTTTAAATAGTTGTTATAACAATTTTAGCTAAAATTACTACGCACCTTTAGCGAATACAACTCCAAATAAAGCATCGACATTCATATCATTGCGATTTTCATAAACGAAATTTAAAGTAGAATTTAGAGCCTTATAAATTTTGCGTGGGACTTCGACATTGAGACCCTGTGAAGAAATAAAGAAGCCAGCAAAGTACAAAAGCAGCAACATTACTGCAAATTTTGTTATCGACCAAGCTTCTTTTATATACTTATATAAAAAAATTTCTAAGGTATTAATCTTTATTTGAAATTAAATTCATAGTCGTCTCCATTGGACGAACATTTGATAAAATCGAATACGTTTTTTTAGAATTTCGTTTGACAAAGTCTGACAGTTTTTTGAGCCATTAGGACTTGAAACTATTTTAAATTTTATTCATTAATTTGTTTATTAGAAGTAGAATTTGAAACAGGTTTGAGTCTTGCCACACCACTGGCGAGTCTTTAATATTCACATCAAGCTCTTTGCATTTAATTTGAAGCCGCAGGCTCAGATTATTTTGAGAATTTATTTCCATTTTCTAATATTAAAAGGCGGGCTTTGTCTTTTTACGGCAAGAAAGATGGATTTAATTAAAAAATTACCTTAAATGTTGTTTTAATGAACTGGGCTTTTTTATAAAAAATTATCTTTAAAATTGCTTGGGAAAAGGAATAGTGTACCAGATGGACACGTTAGAAGATTTTATGAATACATGAAAAACTGATAAGATATAAATAAATTTGGAAAACTGTAGATTTGTTGATTTTCTGTCCTGATCGTGTTTTACAAAGTTGCATATTCAAGTCGAGCGAAAAGTGGAACATTTCTAATATTGATATGAACTGGAATAATTACATTTTTTCAGTAATTATAACATTTTGCACAAACTATTTTGTTATTTCGTGTTCAAGGATAAATTTAACTGTTTTAAAATGTATCCTGTTTTTATTCAAAAATCATCAGTGTTTGATACACAATTGAAGCTATGGCATGAGTGAAAAAAAAATTAAAACTTGTTATTGAAACAGTAATTGTTAATAATGTTTATAAGAATTTATTTTCTACTTATATTATCTCAAGTGGTGGTCACAAATGAAATTTTCGAAAATACATTAATTGCTCTCAATAAAACACTGAATTTTATATTTCTTGAATATAAATCAATAAATGTGGATGGTTTACTTGGCGTAAACATAGCAAATGGTTTTTATAATACTTATTCAAAATTTTATATAAATATTTTTTTTGGTTCTAGGACATTTAATAAAAGCGGCAATGAAAACAACCAATTTCCAAATAGAACAAGAATTAAAAAACTTAGTTAATCTCACTAAAGCCCTCGATCTTAAAATATTTCCAATACTGCCAAATAAACCCAAGAAGTATTACTTTTGTAAATTGTATAATTATTTTTGTGCAAACTTAATTAACTTTTCTTTTTTAGTTAACAACTACGTGGCACCTTCAAGATTTTGGATTCGTGACATCAATTTTACTTATGGAAAACTGGAAAATTTAAGTCTTAACACTGGGCCTTTCAATGTTACAAATAAGGACGAGTTTATCGCTTTTTTAAAAAATAGCAAATTTAAAGAATCAAATTCTGATAAATGTTTTATAGAAGTAATCTCAAATTGTCAAAAATCGCAATTAGATTGCTGTAAGATTTCTGAATATTGTTATAAGAAAATGATTATAATTCCAAATGGATATGTGCCCCATATTGCAGGATATGGAACTACGCACATGTAAAAAAATTACTGTTACCCAAATTTTGAATGTTGAAGCATTATTGCTTTCAGGTTACTACTTTTACAAATTCTGCGAAATAACGGATGCAAAATAAATGAAACATTATTTGAAAAGCAAACCATCAAGTTATGCTCAAGAATTTTTTGGGAATTAAACCAAAATTCGGCGTTTCATTACATTAAAAACATAGATGATCTTTTGCTGGAGCAGAGTACTCAATTATTTCTTATTAAATCGCTTTTATTTATTTTATCTAATTTTAGTTGTACTTTGCGGTCATGAAGGCTTTGCAGAATTCTTAAAAATCAAATTTTTAACTTACATATTAGAAATTCAGAATTCTTCTGGAGGATTTAGTTTGTTCAAAAGTAATCGAAGTAAAAGAGAAGTAAATTTTATGAAATATGGAGCAAACTCTCATTCGACAGGATTAGGAGCTGCGGCTTTGGCACTATTTGTAAGAGTATTAATTGATAAACCCTCCGTTTGTGAAGAATGATTAAAGTGGTTTGAAGAAGTTACATTCATTTTATATTGATGTTCTCCAATCAGGCGCTTCTTTATATTTTGAATTTCATATTCATACGGTAGTTGCACGAATTCGAAGTTTCAATATCGTAAATTTTGTTTATCCATTTATAAATCATATTATTTCAACAATAAATTACCTTGAGAGTTAATTAAATAGGTAAATTTATTTGGGGATACTTCTGTTAATTATCTTATCATCTCAACGTACTCCACAAATTTAATATTCTATTTCATTAGATTATTAATAATTCTTCCATGCCTATTTTAAATATTAATAATCTTCTTTTAGTTTGCCTTACAATGCGTTTTGGGCTTGTCGTGATTTTGCTTTTAACAAATGCGAATGTATGCGTTCGGTCACAATTAATTACAGCTCTTAATAATGCATTAGATTTTGTTAATAAATACTACAATCAAATCAATCTCGATGGTGCGATAGGCATTGTATTAGCTGAAGGTTTGCTACTCGTAAGTTATTTTTGGGTAACGTTTTTATAATATATTGTAGCTCAGCTGTTAAAACTACAAGAACTTGAATTGGATAACAAAACAGCTAATATAGTGGATATGTTAATACAAAAATCTACAGTTTGGAAAAGAGTTAAACATTTAATTCCAAAATCTCTATGTAAGTCTCAATATTAACCACTTGCGCTGGCAAAAAATTCACTGATGCGTTTACCAGAACGGCCCAATGTTTCTGTGACAATGGCATTACGACGTATATACCACGTCGTTGGCGATTCTGTGACAAAAGCGTTACGACGTGCGTCGCACGTCTTTCCAGCGCAAGTGGTTAAACAAACTGAGTAATGCGATTTACCATTGTAGTTGCTGACTATTTATTAAACCCATATTTTTGGAAAAACGATGTCGATTTTCGTTTTGGTGAACTCTACGATTTAGGTATATACAAATCATGGACTATAAAAGATATTTTAAGAAATAAAACAGCTGTATTCGCTGGTGTTTATTCAGACGAATGTTTATATGATTTGCTTAAGGACAATACATGTACCGTTACTTCTAGATGTAAATTTCTAATGTTTGCCTCACGTATTGATATTAGTTATGTTTTATCCCATAGGTAATTAGAGTAATAACCATTTAACTAATCAATTCAATTCAGATGTTTTCAGGCTCTTTTATCTACAAATAATGGCACATCTGGGATGTAGAAAGCCACTTGGCTCGTCAAATATTATTCGCACCTATTGCTCATTAATGCTTAAAGAAGCAAAAACAAATCGACATTTAGGTTACCCGCAACACGATATCTTTCTAGAACAAGGTTTTTAAGACTTATTGAAGCTTTTTAAAGTTATAAAGAATACGTTTTAGTTCTTTTCTGTGGCATGGAAGGCTTCGAAGAGTTTTTAACTGACCACTATCTTAAAACCATTCTGACTTGGCAAACATCTCAGGGATGTTTTAAGGACACACCAAAATCACCTAAAAACAAATTACAGGCACGTTCAGCTAATATTATTGCATTTAATTGCACTGATCATGCTACGGGTCTTGGAATTGCTGCTCTGTCAATAAATTTGAGGTTACGTTTGAACTGTGCGTTCGGTCGTTCTCAAATAGATGGCACTAACTGTTTACAATTTTTTTAATTTTAAATTGGAAGATATTGTTGTTATATAATTAGAATATAAATAAAAAAAAGGTATAAGACAAAGTTCGTTGGTATAAAAATCGGTTTATATTAACGGACGAATTCTAAAAATATACAATGATTTAATTTTAAGGGGTACATATGTTAGAGACAACTTGTTGACGATTATGTTATTTGTTGGTGATAGATTAAAAAAAATTGGATAAGCTCCAAAGTAGATCGTTGACTTTTGACCTTTACTTTTAAATAAATGTGAGGAATGTTTCTTAGCGATTATAAAACAATAAAGGTAAAGATTATGAGTGGATGAGGACAACCTATTTGTTAGAACTTCAAAATTCCAATGATTAGTTTATTTAAAACTAAAAGCGATTTAAATATGGATTTTTAGAAAAGGCTAAGCTGTAGGCGATGATTTTGGAGCGTGTAATTATTATAATAAATTTAAAAAAGCGCAAGAACAAGCGAGAACTGTTAAAATTTAATTAGTGGATCTTACGTTCTAATTATACCATAAAGCTCGTTAATTATTTAAACTATTTAATGAACATTTGACGTATATACGTACATGTATGTTTACTTTGCGATTATAAACGTAATTAGAAACTCTTGATGACTTATCAGGTCTGGCACCTGATAAATCTAATACCGATCCGACCAACATTCCATTTAATTTTCTGCAAAAAAAAATCGCATTATAACCAAATAAGTGCAAAAATCAAAGCAATTCCATAAAAAGCACGTGAATCACAGAATTGCTTTAAAAATTCAGGTCAAGTTTAATTCTCGTAATTGGACATTAACCTTACTATCTTTCGCTTTATTTTTTTTAACGAGCACCTTTATCCAACCTTAACAAATAATTTAATTACCTAAAGTAATAATTTTAAAAATCATCTACAAAAATAAATATGAATGGAAATTAACGGACTTAATGGTAGGTAGATTTTGATTCTTTCCTTTTGTTTCTCGAATATAAATCGAGTGTCATAAAACGCGTCCCTCGCTTACAAAATTGCAAAAATGGTATTTAACTTCAAGTTCGAGGATTGTAAACAATTTATCTTTCAGGTTTTTGATCGCCTTGAAAGTTGATTTCCGTTCGGAGGAAGACTACTTTTGCTTCTAAGCCTCTATTTGTTTTTTTTCTCAAAGTAAAAGGAGTACCCAGAACTCTTCAAAGGAAAGTAAAAGTAGATGGATACAAATTTAGGCAACTTGTGGGTTAATCGCGTTCTAAATCAGGTATCATTTAATTCCAAGGTTCAATAACTAATTGCAAAGCATGTCGTACTACCTTATAAAGTCTTTGTTCGGCTTTCTTTACCATAAAAATACAATAATATAGGGTGGTAAAGCACAACAATTACATTGAGCAGCTCTGATTTTCTAAATTTTTTCGGGCTTTTTCGATTCAGATTTTGCGAACTGCAACTAATAATACCATGGTTACTTATTACTAGAGAGCGACAGGGTTGCCAGATGGGGCGACTTGTCGCCATTTAGGCTACTTTTGACATAGGTCGGCGACTAAAATTCTATTGGAAGCGACTAGTCGCCGATGGGCGACTTTTGAATAAATGAAGTAAAATATTTTTTTTTCTATTTTTGATTTTCATAAATCGTATATTTTTATGCAAACAGTAACAATATAAATACAACATTACTTGTATTTATATTTGCCGCCACAGAGTCATCTTTAGGGAAATTATTACAATTATCATTATGCCTAATTGACCGCGGCGACTTTAGGCCACTTCGGCGCCTTGGGTCGGCGGTTTGAAGAAAAGAAATTCTGGGCACCCTGAAGAGCGGATTTCTGTGTTATTGCACATTTTGTTTGCTTGGGTTTTGCACATTATAAAACCAATATTTATCCGATTCATGACCTAAGGAATGATATCCTGTAATTTTATTTTGCACATAAGTGCATATTTTACACATTTTGAGTTTAACTGCACTAATTCGGATTTTATTGCACGAAATCGCACAATTGAATAAATTTCGTGCCAAGAAGAAATTCTGAGAGCGCAACCAGGGTTGCCAACCGGACTTTATAATAAAGTATTGTACGTTATTTCGCGCAATTATACTCTAAATTTTAACAATAAAGCACGTGAAAATAGTTTATTTCACAGGTTGATTTTTTTGGGATTTATACCAAAGAAATTTATCGTAATTTTCGGCATAATGCAAAACAGTTCGACTGAGGGACTGAACTGAGATTCCGTTTTTGAACCGTAACCTAACCTCAAATGTCGATATTGTCAATATCCAAGTTACTTGTTTGTGTTTGTTGATAAATTAAATATTTATTTATCATAACTTAAATATAGACTGTAAGGATGTGAAGTTGTTCAACAGTGAAAATTAGTTGTTCAATATGTACTAAAAGTAACAAAAAATATGTTTTTAAACAAAACAATAATGTAAAATAAATAGTATTTTATTTCGTTACATTGTATTTTTTTTCTATCTTTACAACCAACATACTTTTTTTGCTCAAATACAAGAAGGCAACCCTAAGCGTAACTACATTTTAGAATTACTTAAATTTTTGTTTAAAGTAAATTGATCATTGTTAATCGTGCTGAAAAGCGGAGTGTGCACATTCGAGCTCAAAGTGGCACATTCCGATCTCGGGAAAATGAAGCGCGCCGCTCCGCGTCGCGCTTCATTTGCCTCCCTCGCTCGGAAATGTGCCACTTTTCACTCGAATGTCCACATCCTCGTATTTATTGAATTTTGTAAATAAAACTTTCTTTTCAATCAATAAATTTAATTTAGTTCAGTAAATATCGACTATATGTTCGAAAAACGTATTTTTACCATAGCAATCTAAACAATTTCGAGAAAAATTAATTTTAATTTTGCAGTAAATGGCAACACTGCATATGCTTTTAAAATTGAGTGAGGTTGTTGTTAGTTTATTGACGTTATACTTCTTTTTGTGCCTTGAGAGTTGAATTTTAACAGGCAATAAATGTTGCGTGCGCACAGCTAACAAAAATTTGACGGTGTGAGGCTACGCCGTCTAAAAAAGTAAATTCATTTTTGTGAATCATGCTTAAAACCGAGTGTGCCCATTCGAGCTCAAAGTGACACATTCCGATCTCGGGAAAAAGAAGTGCGCCGCTCCGCGTCGCGCTTCATTTGCTTCCCTCGCTCGGAAATGTGCCACTTTTTGCTCGAATGTGCCCATCCTGGTATTTATTGAATTTTTTATACTAAACTTTCTTTCAAATCAACAAACTTAATTTAGTTCAGTAAATATCGAAAAACGTATTTTTACCATAGCAATGAGTGAGAGCGAGCGAAAAGATACAACAAACTCATAAGTGCGAGTGAGAGGGAATGATAAACATTATTTACGAATTTTTTGCCATCAAAAATATTGCGAATCATGCTTTTAACCGAGTGTGCACATTCGAGCTCAAAGTGGCACATTTCCGATCTCGGGAAAATGAAGCCCGCCGCTCCGCGTCGCGCTTCATTTGCTTCATTCTTTCGGAAATGTGCCACTTTTCGCTTGAATGTGCACATACCTTGCATTCGCTGAATTTCTCTATGTTAATAGTCAATTTTACAAATCAAAAAATTTATTTTAGCCAGATCTATTGGATTGTTTGATTTGAAAAGAAGAAGATTGGTATAGACATCTCCAATGTGAACATTAACCCTTAACCGCTACGGTAGAAAATTTTCCTTTAATCGCCACGGGGTCGTCCGTCAGACACCATCATCCTACAGAAAGGCTTGATAATCTTTGTACCCCCCTATCTTTCAAAAAGTGATTTGACTAACCCAAGGAATTAAATAAAATGTATTTTAATTAAATGAAAAGCTATATTTCTAAAAATAAAGAGTAATTAATAGGAAAATAACTGAAATTGAACAAGTCAGACATTTTGGTGACATTGCAAACATCATTTTCGAGAACATATAAGGCAGATGAGTTTTTTACATATGTCTTGAGTTTTTCTTTTCAATTTGGCGGGGAAAAAGTGACATAAACATCAGATTTCAAGCACCTCTTCTTTAGGTTCTATTTCGACCATTTATGTCATTTATTCAAAATTTGCTCTAATGTTTCAATAACGCAATCATAGAGGCACAAACCAAAGAAAATATTTTTGTGTAGAATGCTTTGAGTCTCATGAGGAAACTATATAAAAAGATGATTGACTTTGATGTTTCAAAGGCTCAGAATGGCTTCATGAATCTTGTACGATGTATATAGATATGTGTAATAAATGTACCAGAGCTCAACTATGAAAAAATATTGAAAACCACAAAAATTATAAGTGCGGCATCTATCCTTTTTTAATGCGGCGTCTCTACTAAGCACGATGGATAGACGCCGCAATATTAGATTTTTTGTTTTTAATTTTAACAGTATATCTGAACGGAATTTTTATTTAATTTTGCATTTATATTAAAGCATTATATAATAATTAGAATCTGTTAAAATATTATTTCATTAATCGAAATATTGCCAAAGTTATGAATTATTTTGAAAATGTGCAGCATCTCTCCCGCATTTACCCTAATTAAAATGCATATGTACTAATAAAGTTTTAGTATGGAATTGATTCTTGCACAACATTAATTATTTTTTAATACTCTGCTTTTTATACTATAAATTTGTCCAAAGACCAGTTTTGAATATTTTAATTGCACGTTTTGAGTTTTTATTGCACGATTTTTGTTTTTTACTGCACAAATATCCGGGTCTCTACTTATTACTGCGAACAAACGCGCTTAATTTAAATTTCGTTGTAAAAGAACCAAGCCTTAAAAATTCCCTTTAATTAGAAAAACCACACCTTCGACCACTTTACTTCGGTTCAATATTTGGGGATGAATTAAAGATTACCAGACAGTTGTCAGACGATTGGGGTAGGGGCGTAAGGGCGTTCAAAGCTAAATTTAAACGGACTGTACTAAATATTGATCTTTTTTCTAGGGGGATCCTAACCACTGACACTGCCTCACCGATTGAGCGCGGTATTTGCTCAAAAAAAAATCCAAGTAGGCCGAACGGCTTTTAGTAATAATAATTTTCATTAGAAAACTGGTTAGAAATTTCGGTGGCTTATCTGGCAGCTGTTTTTCTACTTCTTCTCGTTAATTTTAAGATTACACCTGAAGCGAAACGACGATCGATTTAAATTGTAAAATAAAATCGTACGTTGCACCTGTGCTCTTTGTGTGTCCGGTCCTGCTTTAAAAAAAAAAGAAGTAGGAACGAGATTTTTTTACCTTCACTACATCGCCAACCAGAGCACGATTTTATGTTTTAATATCTCTCGAATCTTGCATTTTTTCTCTCAATTATTCCTGGCAATGTTTAATTAATCATTTAGTTAAATAATCGGTGCGTCAATCAAGGCGGGCTGTGGTTTTATTAGAAGAGCCAGAAGCGTAAGCGCGAAAGTTCAAAATTAAAAAAAAAATGTATTTTATAAAGATGAAAAAAGAATGAGCTTTGTCTAATTTAAAAGTAAAAGGGATTCGATTTTTCTTCTACTTTTGGGTGTGGTGAATAGCGAAACAAGCGACAGGAAGGAATAATAATGTTTCTTTTTTATTTATTTAATTTAAACTAAAAGATGACAACAATGGGAATGTTTGATTGAATGGCAATTAGAATAACATCCGCCGATTATATTAAAGTAGGCTTTGCTCTTGTTTTTCGTCCATATAAGGTGAAAATGTGCGTGCGAAAAATTGAGGGTCACTGGGTTTTAATTTTGCTTTTTCGATTGTATTTTTTTTCTAATCACTCTTGATTTTTATTGCTATTTATGAACAAAATAGTATAAACCAGTATTCCATTTAAACAATTTATTATGGATAGAAGTTGATAACAAAATTGAGTACAGTCGAAGCTCGTTTTTCGCGGGGATGCTAACCGTAAATATTACGCGAATACAGAATGGCAAATTGTATAAAAAAAACCATCATAATAAGAGCAAATTAATAATTATTAGCAGGCTTAGGCAATGATTGAAAAATTATTAATTTTGTTGATTTGAAAGAAAGTTTAGTAAACAAAATTTAATAAATAGCAAGATGTGCACATTCGAGCGAAATGTGGCACATTTCCGAGCGAGAGAGGCAAATGAAGCGCGACGCGGAGCGGCCGATTCATTTTCCCGAGATCGGAATGTGCCACTATGAGCTCGAATGTGCACACTCGGTTAAAAGCATAATTCGCAATACTTTTGGTAACAAAAAAAAAATTATCATTCCCTCTCACTCGCACTTATGAGTTTGTTGTATCTTTTCGCTCGCTCTCACTCATTGCTATGGTAAAAATACGTTTTTCGATATTTACTGAACTAAATTAAATTTGTTGATTTGAAAGAAAGTTTAGTATACAAAATTCAATAAATACCAGGATGTCACATTTGAGCGAAAAGTGGCACATTTCCGAGCGAGGGAAGCAAATGAAGCGCGACGCGGAGCGGCGCGCTTCATTTTCCCGAGATCGGAATGTGCCACTTTGAGCTCGAATGTGCACCCTCGGTTAAATGCATGATTCACGAAAATTAATTTACTTTCTTAGACGGCGTAGCTTTACACTGTCAAATTTTGTTAGCTGTGCGCGCGCAACTTTTGTTGCCTGCCAAAATTTAACTCTCAAGGCACAAAAAGAAGTATAACGTCAATTAACTAACAATAACCTCACTCACTTTTAAAAGCATATGCTGTGTTGCCATTTACAGAAAAATTAAAATTAATTTTTCTCGAAATTATTTAGACTTAAGACATATGACATACCAACTTTTATTGTTTAAATTAATTACAGGTATCACCCAATTAAGTTTCAGTACCTATTCGTCCGACACCCCGTATAAAGAACACTTTTATTCAGTCTTTATTTTACTTCGAAATTAAGCAGATTTCTTGCGATAAAAGCATAAGATCAGTGTTCAATTTAAACTAAAAATAGCACATTTTTTGCTACATTTTTCTCGAATTACACACACCGTCTTTTCCCGCAATTATACAACTAATAATCGATATTCCACAAACACCAATAGAAAAAAAAGCACATGTTGAATAATAAGTGTATCTCGTATGCTTCTCTTTAAATGGAATAATTTTGATATTAAAGTCGCTCTATCTTTAATTTAAATCTGTGAACCCGTCCAAATTTTTTTAATAGTTAACTTTAAAAATCTGGTATTGTGATTTCGGTGCTATTTTTCGCATAATTTTGTTGGGCGTATTAATACGCAAAAAATAGTCAAGGCCTTCTAGATTCGTTTTTCGAATAAAATCACGAACGTTAAACTTGAACTCAATTTTTCTTCAAAAGAAAAATGAGCTAAACATTTCTCGACAATTATCCTACTTATTTATTAATTTATTATTACTCTTTTTTTTATTATACATTCATTCATAAACCAGCATACATATTTATGTAAATTTGTGAATTGTGAAATTTCTTACATGTTTATCCGTTTTAGAGACTAAGGAAAAAAGTAGGCGAATTCTTTAAATAATTTAGACAAATCTAGTATGTATTGAAAACGGAAAAAGAAACACGGAATAGGCGTGCGGGATTTTATTTCTCCCGAAATTGACTTTTAAAGGACGTTAAATCATGTCCTAATCGCAAAACAAAAAGGAAGTTGGGAAGTTTGTTAGATATTTGATAACCGCAGTGGTAATACTTCCGGTTTCTTTTTTTTTCATAGCCACCTTTTAATTTTACTAACATTTTGCGGATTTAAATGGATTCGCGGAGAAACACTTTGTTTATCTTAAGTTGGCTGTTATCTTATCGAAATGACTATTGGGAAAATCGATAGATTTTTCATCGAAGGGGAAAAGCGAGCCCTACATTTATGTTTATTAGTCAGCATGACTCACATATTTATTTGATACATCAATTAAAGTAAAACAAGTAATGACTCATTTTGTTACTAATGCGACACCATCAAAGATTCATCGATTACTTTTCTAATAATATTTACATTCGGTCGTAGTGAGCTTTGAAAAAACAATTCTTCGGCTTTGAAAACAAAAACGTTTTCTTCTTTTGTTTATCAACATACATAGTTGCTAGATAACGTCAATTGTTATTTAAGACATAAGAGAAAAAATATTTAAATGTTTCAAATTTCTAGGCCGCGTTAATTGTCTTTTTAAAGGAAAATTAGGACAAAGTTCGGTAATCTCGGGTGTAGCAATAATAGGCAGCAACGCCCTTCTCGTTGCCACGTTGACCCATTCAATTTTTTGCCCGGGAAAAATAAAACGAAAGCGCTTTGGGCGAAAAAATTGAAAAGTTTCCGGGATCGATATGAGCTGAATAACTGTTCGAAATGGAAACGGTTAGAAGAAGAAATTCCACAGTCCGTATCATTTGCCAGATGTCACCCTGTCTATGGTAAAAACTCGTTTTAGAGGTCAAAAAACCATCTAAGGTCCAATTTATTATTGAGGCTTTTCGATAATTACATACGATTCGATTCTGAATGAGCCCGAAACAATTGAATGAAGTCGGAATACAAATTTTGAAAGAAACAATTGAAGAGAAAAATGCAAAAAACCTCGAAATAAGCATAACCTACTGTGATATAAGTTTCAAGGTCGACGAACGAGGCCGAGACACCAAAGATGAATCGGAATTGCCGGCCGGCATCACGTTTTCTGATAACCGTCCGTCGTGGCCGCGTTTCACCGTAGGCCAAATTCGCCGTTGAATCGACCAATAGCATTTCACTATCCGTTTTATGCCCATATTTGGTAACGCTTCGAAATAACAGCGGTGGGGCAGACGCGACCATTCTAGCCGAACGTAAGGGGAGGCCGAGGTCTCATCACTTTCGCTTTTCGTTTGTTTTTAAATAATAAATCGACATTGACAACAAATTATCCGATTTCTTACGTCAATTTCATCGGAAGCTATAATTTTCTTTAGTTTGGGAGAGAAAAGAGCGAGTTAATTTTTGAATTTTTACATTGTTTCACCTGGGCCGGTCCATTAAACAGCGCCACTTCCTCGAAGCATTGAACCGGCTTCTTTCATTCGTTTGTTGATTGCTTCTCTTGAGTGACGTTTCACAATTTAAAAGGTAAGATATTTTTCATTATTATCTCTAAAATTGAAATTCCGAAAATTTGATAAGAAGAAATCAACGTCTTACAAATTTTGGGCGTAACCGATGAACGAGCAAAATTTTTAATTTAAAAATAGATAATCGTACAGGTTGTAAAATGCGTAACGACTTTTAGCAGGTGGTCTTTTCAGTTTAAAACCCTTGGCATTGATTTTTATTTATAACGCCGAAGTTCGTGCCAAATACTCTCTTCGTTGAATGACTTACGAAAATAAATTCCTATTTATTTATTTTTTTAATGGGGGGCCCGAGTTTTTACTACATTCTCCCGGTGTGTCGGTTATTGCCCCACATTCCCATTCCCATCGTTTTCCCTAAACTAAATTAATCCTAATTAATTAATACAGAAAACGATTGTTCTGCTCTAGAAACTAAAAAGACGATTAAATCGCAACGTCTTCGGAAAAATTAACTTTTGAATACGAAAAAAAAGATACGAAATCGTTTGGTGACATAACCAATAAACAAAATCAGTTATCAAATGCGTTATTGACGTTTGCCGATGAGTTTTTTTTGGAATTGTAGTGAGATATTTGAAATTTTGGATTATTTGAAGTGTGTCATTGATGCGAGCTTTTAGAAGCGGGGCGAAAGGGGGCATCGTTGCATTGCAATACCATATATGGTGATGTTGTACGCGATTGGCTCCCGAGGAGCTGATACTGCGCCTGTTGTCATTTTGTCCATGGAGGGGCAACAACTTTGCAATCGTTGTATATATAGTTAACCGCCTTTGGATTTCCAGACATTCCCATCCTCTGTGATATCGAGTACAGCAGAAGTGTTAGCTGTGCTTGCATTTAAAAAAATTTTGTACATACTTATTAACTTGTAGTTTTTTTTTTCTAAACGCCAAAAGTAAGTGTTTCGGTTACTTCGAATTGTGTGTGCGTGCTTTGTTTTTTTATTTACTCTGGAATAAAGTGCATTATTAAATTTATTTCTTTTTGCAGCCACTAATTCAAAATGTGTGACGAAGAAGTTGCCGCTTTAGTCGTTGACAATGGTTCTGGTATGTGCAAAGCTGGCTTTGCAGGGGACGATGCCCCTCGTGCCGTATTTCCATCAATTGTCGGCCGCCCCCGTCATCAGGGCGTTATGGTCGGTATGGGCCAAAAAGACTCATACGTAGGAGACGAAGCCCAAAGCAAAAGAGGAATTTTAACCCTTAAATATCCAATTGAACATGGTATTGTTACAAATTGGGATGATATGGAAAAAATCTGGCACCACACCTTCTACAATGAACTTCGTGTCGCACCCGAAGAACATCCCGTTTTACTCACCGAAGCTCCACTTAATCCCAAAGCCAATAGAGAAAAAATGACTCAAATTATGTTTGAAACTTTCAATACGCCAGCAATGTACGTCGCTATCCAGGCTGTTCTATCCTTATACGCCTCAGGTCGTACCACTGGTATTGTACTTGATTCTGGAGATGGTGTTTCGCACACTGTACCGATCTACGAAGGATATGCTTTACCCCATGCCATCTTACGTTTGGACTTGGCCGGTCGCGACTTAACAGACTACCTCATGAAAATCTTAACAGAACGTGGCTATTCCTTCACCACAACCGCCGAAAGAGAAATTGTACGTGATATTAAAGAAAAACTCTGCTACGTAGCCTTAGACTTCGAACAAGAAATGGCTACCGCAGCTAGCTCAAGCTCTTTGGAAAAAAGCTACGAATTACCTGATGGTCAAGTAATCACTATTGGAAACGAAAGATTCCGTTGCCCAGAAGCTCTTTTCCAACCATCCTTCTTGGGTATGGAAGCTTGTGGCATCCACGAAACCACTTACAACTCTATCATGAAATGCGATGTCGACATTCGTAAGGATCTCTATGCAAACACTGTCCTCTCTGGAGGTACCACCATGTACCCAGGAATCGCCGATCGTATGCAAAAGGAAATCACCGCACTTGCCCCATCCACAATGAAAATTAAGATAATTGCACCACCTGAAAGGAAATACTCTGTATGGATTGGAGGTTCTATCCTTGCATCTCTTTCTACCTTCCAACAGATGTGGATCTCCAAACAAGAATATGATGAATCTGGTCCTTCCATTGTTCACAGGAAGTGCTTCTAAGCTAGTTATTCACATCTTCATTCCTTTACGTGCATCATTCCAATTTGTATTATATCTGCGATAAGGCGCGCCGTTATATTACGGCTCCGAACTGCCATGTTTTATAAGAAGAAGGCGCCTTCTCGTTGGACATCGCGTGTCACTTGCATTAGGCCAAAGTATTATTACTTTTCTTAATTTTGTAATAATTTATTCCCATGTGCAGATTTCAAGACTATTATATTATTTACTTTTAGGCTAATATTATTGGGATTAATAAAAATGTATATTACACTTTTTGTTTTCTTTTAATTATAGGTTTTTGTGTACTTTTATATTAGGTTTAATTAAATAAACTAGTAATAAAGGTAAAGTTTTCTTTATAAAAACTTACTTTTATTTTGTTCACGAATTCTTACTTATTTCTTACATTTTAATTTTATAAGAGTTCTGCATATTTTGCAAATTTGATATTGAAATTTGTTTTAATGTATTAAAATACAAAATTTTATATATTTTCAAATAATTTATTATGAACTTTTAATTGAATCTGCTATAGAATTAAATACTAAAGCAGAAGGCGATTCAGGCAATTCTTTTACACATGATTTCCCTAAAAGACTTCCAACTCTTGGATCGATTGGTAATGTTCCTAAAAGAGGTACTTTTGCATGTTCAGCCAATGCTGATCCTCCTCCAGTACTAAAAATATTTGTACATGTTGTACAATGAGGACATACGAACCTTAAAAATCTTAATTAACGCCTTCTTATAGCTACTTTGACTATAACACCTACCCACTCATATTTTCAACAATTCCTAAAATTGGTATGCCAGTTTTTTTACAAAACGTTATTTCTTTTCTTACATCCTCTATTGCAAGTTCTTGAGGGGATGTCACAATAATTGCTCCATCACAACTAACTTCTTTTAAGTTTTCCATGACTGTTATGTGTTCATCCGATGTCCCTACAAAGAGATTTTGAGTACATGTAAAACCAGATGTTTTATTTTACCTGGTGGTGTGTCAATTATTAAGTAATCTAAATCACCCCAACATACATCTGTTAGGAACTGTTTAACCATGGCTGTTTTCTTGGGACCTCGCCATACAACTGCATTATTTCTGTTATTAAGTAAAAAACCTATTGACATAACTGCTAGGTTTTGCTCTGCATCTGTGTATACTGGTACCCACCTATAACAGACTGTTTTAAACTAAAATTTGATATAATAGTTAGGCATACCCTTCTGGACACTGATGTACATCTTTCCCTTCGAGATTTAATAAATATGGAATACTAGGGCCACACAAATCAATGTCTAATAATCCTACTTTATATCCTTTCTCTTTTAGCGTTAAAGCGAGTTGAGAGCTAATAGTAGATTTTCCAACACCTCCTTTTCCTGATAACACTAAAATTATGTGTTTAACTTTATCTAACATTCTTGTCTTCCTAGAAATTGCTATAAAAGATGGATGTTACGTTATGATGAGAAATCACTTTCACTTATTTTGTTTCTGGTTTAAGATTTATTTATGACTAATAGACCTAAAACGAAACAACAATTACTAAAATATATTTAATATTAAAACTTGTGCAATGAGTATTAAAATTACATAGTGAGGTTAGATTTTAAACATGACATTTTATTGTGGGTTTTTGACAAGTGCACAGTATTTAACATTTTTAGTTTTTATCCATATTTTCACTTAAACTATGGGGGTATTTTTATGTTAAAAGTTCTTCATACATTAATATAGAGGGTAAGGTATAGTTTTAATATTAACAATATATGAATTATACGTAGTTTATTGAAATTAATTAAGCTCTTAAGGACTAGTGTTTATCAGTTTGAAATTGAAGGAATTTAATTGAAGCCTCATGTATTATATTATGTGACACATGGAATGCATATTGTAAGTAAAATATTATTATTAAAGGCTCATTCTAAATAGAAAATGTGTCTTAATTTAAAAAAGGGTGCTATTGGGAACTTACAAATTTAGTGGTGACATCTGGTGGTAAAAAATGAAACTAATAGCAACGAATGGTAGCTAAAATTTAAAATGGAAATACCCAACCAAAAGTTATTTATTACTAATTTTAAACAACTATTGGAGTTATTTAATGTATAAAATTACTAATATTAAACTTTAATAAAGTAATCGTATATACCTACTGTATCCTATGATAGCCTCTGACCTATCCTGAATTCAAATTTTAATCTTTTTTAGATCTTAATCAAGAGGTGTTTACTTAATATAAATATAAAATTATTTAAGCATTAAAATGGTTATAAATGTATGAATATAAAACGATGAATTTTTTTTAAAGAGTATTTGATTGATTTTAAAGATCAGAAATATAATGGCTGAAATCATGATTAATGTTGCCATGGTAATAAAATACAACACAAATAATAACCTTCTTCTTGTTACTGTTAAAAATGGTATATTAATTTATTATAATATCTAGTTTTTATTTACTTAAAATCAATTCTTTTAGATATTATCAAGGGCAAAACCTGCTATTAGTTCTAAGGACAATTCTTCGGCTAAAAGCACTGGTCGTGCATCAGCCAACAAAGATGTTGCACAATTCGAAGAATTTTTAATAAAAAGAGACTATACAGGAGCCATGACTTGCTTAGAGGTAATAAAAGATTATTTTTGTTTAGATAAAACGTAAAAGTATTCTAGTTTAAACAACATCAAGATTTAAATTCGAGCATAGTCTTATGGATAGCATATTGTGCCTTCCATTTGGGCGATTATAAGAAAGCTCTGGATATTTATCAAGGCCTACAAGCTTCTAATATCAACATAAGAAACTTATTTGTCAACATAGCATGTTGTTATTTTTATTTAGGTAAGATTTGTTATATAAAATATTGGCTTGATAAATAACTTTCCGATTTAGGTATGTATTCGGAATCTAGAGACATTTTGGAATTGGAACCTTCAAGCAATCTTAAGACTAGACTGAATTTTCATCTATCTCATAAGTTGGGCGATGAAGCTGCTCTGATGGAGCATCATCAGCAACTTCAAGATATTCTCGAAGATCAGTTGAGTTTGGCAGCTATCCACTACTTGCGTGCACATTATCAGGAAGCTATTGACATATACAAACGACTTTTATTACAAAATAGGTATTAGTACATTCTTAAAAGTACTTTTGGTAATTTTAGAATTTTAGGGACAACTTGGCACTGAATGTTTATGTTGCTCTTTGTTATTACAAGCTTGATTATTATGACGTTTCTCAAGAAGTATTAGGATTGTATTTAAATCAACATCCCGATTCTGTTATTGCTACAAATCTTAAAGTATGTATATTAATAAAAAGTTTAAATGAGAGATTTGTTACCCATAAGACTCAGTCTTTATTCACTTCACAAGGGTATTCAGAGTCAAATGTTCAAAAAACACTGTTTTGTGAATATTTTGCCTTCTATCGGTCGGAGAACATTTTGGTTATTATAAAAGTTGTATTTGTAGCTATTAAATAAGCTTAATTATGTTTTGTATTTGCAAAGAAATAATTGGAGGGCTATATTAAATTATGAAGAAAACCGCGCTTTGCACTTTCAAAGTGCAAAGTTTTTGAATAAATTAAATTGAAATATATTTAAATATATGCGAAATCAGTTGTGAAAGAAATGTAAAAAAACCATAGGTGAGTTCTTAGATATTTTCCGCAAAATCGTAAATTAAAGACTATGACTTATTTTATTTTTTCGAAGTTACAGAAACGGAATCTTGATTTTTATAAGCTTTGATTCTAAATATTATTATGAAGCTAATAAGATGTATATATATATCGATGAGAACTTTTAGAGAATTATTCCAATAATGAAAAAAAAATTCCGTCTACTTTACAAATTTTATCAGTTTTTTTTAAATCTATTTAATTTTGAAATTTTAACTCCTATGCTGTTGACTATTATTACCTAAATGATAACACATGCTCTATTTTAGGCCTGTAACCACTTTCGACTGTACAATGGAGCAGCTGCCGAAAGCGAAATAAGAGGAATAGTAGACCAAAGTGCTAATGTTGGTTTTGGTTACGATCTTATAAAACACAATTTGGTGGTATTTAGAAATGGACAAGGTGCAATGCAGGTTTTTCCATCTCTTGTAGATGTAGTACCCGAAGCAAGATTAAATTTAGTAATCTACCATCTACGACAAGAAGATAATAAAGAAGCATATGATTTATTAAAAGACTTGCAACCTGCTGTGCCCCAAGAGTACATACTTAAAGGAGTTGTCAATGCTTCTTTAGGACAGGAGCTCAATTCAGTTATATTTTAAATAATTTAAACGCGTTTGATAACGAAATAATTATATTTTAGGCTGAACATATTAAGACTGCTGAAGAATGCTTCCATTTAGTTGGAAGTTCAGCTAGTGAATGCGATACAATTCCTGGACGCCAGTGTATGGCTGCTGCTTTTTTCTTATCTGGGCATTTTGAAGAAGTTTTAATTTATTTAACTTCAATTAAAAGTTACTTTCATTCAGGTATAAATATTTGAAGAAGTATTTTAAAACGCAATCATTCTGTTAGTTGTAGACGATACGTTTAATTTTAATTATGGACAAGCAAAAACAGCTTGTGAACAATATAAAGAAGCCGAAGAAATATTCCTTGTAATACAAGACATCAAAATTAAAAACGATTATGTTTATATCTCAAATTTAACACGGTGTTACGTAATGAATAAAAAGCCACAAATGGCGTGGGAGCTTTATTTGAAAATGGAGAACAAACCGGAATGTTTCAATTTGTTGTTGCTTATAGCAAACGATTGCTATCGCATGGGGGAATTTTGGTATGCCGCTAAAGCTTTTGATATGTTGGATAGACTTGAACCTAATCCGGAATTCTGGGAAGGAAAACGTGGAGCCATCGTTGGAGTCTTCCAAGTAATTATTTTTGATTTCATCATCTTATGTTATTTAAAAAAATCTTATGATTTTATAGGGGGTCATAGCCCAAAGATATTCAGTTGATATGTTAGGGGATGTGTTACAGCTTCTTCGTACTAGCACATCGAATCAAGCTGATCAGATTGCCAAAGTTATACGAAAGTGGGCTAAAGACCGTCGTCTGACAATTATATAATAATCCTAATCTTTTAGGTAATTAATTATTTTAATTATACACATACACGAAAAGTATCAATGATTTGGTTTAATATAAGAGCACCGACTATCAAGTGCCTATTTTTTTTAGTTTAGATGTTTATAGACTTTTATGACGTATTATTTTTTTTTTATAAAAGCAATTTAAAATATTAATAAAGAATAAGTCTATTTTATAAATGAGTTACGCTCACAATCAGACTTTTCCAAGTTATCAAATTTAAATTCCGTGAAGTTGTAAATTATCGTTACAGTTAGCAGATGGCGCTTGTTAGAAATTTCTTAATTTAAAGTTGAAGCTATTTGGAAAAGATGGTGCGATAGTATAATTTGATTAATAATTCAAATTAATTGAACATCTTTTCGCATTTCACTGCGGTTTTAAGATTCGTGAACGAGAACACAAAGTAAAACCCAAGTTTGAATAATAAATAATTTAATATATTTATCTAGTTATTCATAATAAATACAAGATATTCGTACATACAAAAAAATTGTTCTAAGATCATTCTCTCTTATGTATACTCATACCACTTTATAAATAAGACACTCTAGATTACAGAATGTTAAATATCTTCTGTTTGTTAATTTCAAAACTAGGATAATATCTGTCTTACGAAATTATAAACAAAATTGTTTTTGTGTCTGCGATAATAAGGCATTATTATTATTATTAACATTAATATGACGCTCTTAAAATTAAAGCCCTTACGCATTCATTCGGCTCAACCATTTCGATCAAACATCTGACCGGTACATATTATTTAATGCCCTACACAGTAGGAAATAACAATTGTTTCTTCAGATTCGTAAAATCCAAATTTAGGACTCATCTCCTTTTTTTTGTTAACTTTTTTTTGGAACATAGCTACACATCTAGCTGCAACTAATTTAAAAAAAAACCCTATCTAGTAACAAACTCTAAAACACCTTTCACATTCTATGCAAAAGGTTAACAGAATAAATCATTTATTTCTACTTACATTTGCAAAAAAAGAAAAAACGAATTATTGTCCTTAGATTCCTAAATTAACAAACAGAAAAGACGAAGATAAATTAACTAAAAACGATGCTCGGTCGATGGAACCACACCAATAATTCCGAAGTGCTTTGGGGAGACTTGGCGGATGCCAATGCTCCATCGATAGAGCACCCCCAGCTCGTTGGTCTTCAGAAGAAGAATCGCACAGACCATCGAACTAGTAGATAGAATACTTCTTCGGTGTTCCCTGAAAGGGTTGGTATGTAAAGGTACCAACCAGTCTTTGGTGCTGCTAGAGCGAATGCGGATATTCGGATAAATAAGCCGTCAGGGAAGGCGGCAGCTCTAGCTGAGTATGAGGAGCTGGCAGTAGAGACAAGCGAGGTCTGTTGGTCGCTTGAAGAGCACCATGGACAGCAAGTCTCGCCAAATGCTTCAAACTCGGAGAATTGTTTGCTTTTCTCAAAGGCTTGTCCAAGAGGATGGCGCTGTACCATTTTCCTTTGGGATCGACCCAAACTTGCGCTCCATTTTTAGAATTCTTACTCTGAGCAACGTAATGCTGCACTAAATCTATGACACTAGGAAACAGGGGCATAGCTCCTTGTAAATGCAATTGGGCGTCTAAGCGAAAATAGCCGTTTATGTAATGAATTCGTACAGAAGTTGGTCCGCGTTCCGTCTGGACACTTAACGAGAAAAGAAAACGGGGGTCGGACGATTCGCGCACCAAAAAAGTTCCTAAAGATTTGTCTTTTAGCAAATCTTGACTTTGCTGATATGTTATTCCTTCGTAGTACCAGTCGGATAGGCGCAGAACCCGTACGGTGTCTGTTAATTTTTGAAGTTCCGTTTCTGGGCGAGCTTCTGTCGGCGCTACGATGGGCTGAAAGGCTCCTCCGAAGGGCGGCATCACGAAAGATAACGGCGCACTCGGCGAGACTTGGGGAGATGTGCAAGGGCTGGATGTGACCAACGTCGGGGCTAAAGCTGTCACCAACCCACCACCTGTTAACGCATGCAGGGACCTTCGGGCGTTGCAGCATGGTGTTGGGGGACAGCACGCGAAATGGTGCTGGCATTTTGGACATACCGTGCTACAGCCTAACATTGCAGGCATATGCCATGCCCGGTCTCTTCAGTCTGAAATTAAAAAAAAAAACACTTAAATAACTTCTTGGAAATTTCTAAAGTATTTTCGGTGTGTACACAAATAGGGGGAACAAAGGAATTTTGCCTCTTAGGTATTAATACCTGAATTGGTACTTCCAAGTAAAGGCAACAACGCTAAGGAATATGCAGGTGCAGGTTTTTGCCTCTTTCTCCAACGCGAGGTGTTCTTCGAGGGCCAGAAAAGATCGGAGCGATTGTATTATGAAGAGGGGTTCCAAGAAGTCTGATCGTGGATTTTTCGCGGAACAAGTCAGAGCCTGCTTCGACGACCGTTGCTGCGCCGCTCGAAAGGTTGTCGTTTCAATATTAAATATGACTTAAAATTTTTTAATCTTAAATTTGATTAGAAAATCATTGAGCGTGGCGACTCCTTCACGACCCATTTAAAGTTCAACGATATTTTTAATGTTTTTTTTTATGATACTTTAATTCATAGAAATCTCTCATCGATTATCGATTTACCAGTTTTAAGAATTCCTTTCTATATTTAGAGGAAAAAATTAACTTTCACACACAACACCATCGATCTTTTTTTTTTCAAATGTCATTAGAAAAAATTAAAACAGAATAAAAACATCGAGGTTTACATTCAAATTTCGATTAAATCGAAGTAGGCCGCCGTACATACGAAATTAGAAACAATCGGCGATTGCAAAAAAAATTCCGGTTACAGTGCAATCTCGATAGCTCGAACAACTCAAAATCACGAGTTTTTCAAATGCGAACAACTTACTGTTCGCATTATCCCGACTACACTGTATTTCAAAAGTAGAGTAGGAAAAAACAAAAGAACCGCTAGCAATCGGTAAAATTAAATTTGCATAGAAACTAACGTTTGTTTTTTTTCGGAATTGCATCGAGTTTCCTGTTTCTGCTAAAATCGCGTGACCGCAGTTTTGTTTTTTCCGCGAAAAGCGAAACTCGAATGCAGCTGGCTGTAGATTTTAGTCTTTACGCGAAAATTATGACGTCCTTGCCAAAATTTCGTCTAACACGAACGCCTACTGCGTTTTCGAAGTACAAAAATAAGTTTTGATTTCTGGAATTTTATTTTCGTACAAAAATAATAACTCTTTGTGTCGGTTCTTAAAAATAAAAAGACACGTAAGTCGATGATTGGAAGGACGGATGAAGAAACGATTTTTTTTGTAATGCAATTACAAGAATTAAAGCTTTTAACTTCCGGTTACGCCTCCGTATCTAACTTTCTAAAGAGACAATGGGTGCTCGATTCGAGTTAGCCGTGGAAAAGCTTTTGGGGAAGGTCGTTCGCTTTTGGGCCCTAAACGGAATTTAAAAAAATCGTCGGTTCGGGGAACGAATGGAAATAAAAAAAGGTAAATCGCCGCCGCAAAGAAATTTAATGTTAATGACATAATAACAATGCGAGGTTGCAAGATTGCGACACAAATACGTAAAATCGAGGAAATTATTACGTAAACCAATTAACAAGAACTTCATTCATGGACAGAAACGTACCTAATTAGAATTTGTAAAGGCGGATGAAATTAGTAACGTATCATCCTTGGCTTCTTCAGTCTTGAGTTATCACTTATTTTATCTTCTTACGATTTTATACGAAAAGCAAATAAAATAAATCCAAGTACGCTTTGCCTTTTTTAAATTAAAAGAGTAAAAGCACTGCACTTCTGTCCGGTATTTAAACAAAATTAAACGAGCTCGTCCGTTTTGCCGCACTATATATGCACATCTTTTGGGGCGCGAGACCTTTTCGACAATTTCTTATCACAATTGTACAGAGAAAAAACGTAAACTATGCACATTTTAGGTTAGAATTGTACATATTGATCGTAATACTTCTACATTCGACTACGGTTGTAAAGTGAATGATAATTCGGGATCGGTTGTCTACGACAGCTGCTCGAAATCGCTTGGTAGAAGGGAACGGACCAAGCAACATCGTGCAACAGAAAGAGTTAGCCAAGCCAACTGCTTCTTGGAAACGATAGAAACGTGTTTTCACTTCACGTTAAGTACTCCATGGTGGGGACGCAGCGTATTTCAGGGAATCTCCAGTTCGAGGAAGGTACTTATATATATAGCCACGGGCTAGACCCTCAACCTCTCTTTCTCAGCGGTTCCAAAACGGTTTTTGCCGTTAAAACGGATCTTGCTATTTTTTTTCTTCAAATCATTATGTTTATCTCAAATTTTAATTATTCCAATTAATTATATGCTTCTTAATTTTTTTTTTATAATTTAAAAAGTGTATTTGATATATTTAATGGGAATTCTTATAAATTGTTGTCTCCTAAACGATTAAAGTTTTACTAATTATGAGATTATGTAATTTCGAAAAAATAGAACAAGTTTAGAACTCCGATTTTCTAGAAAATGTTCAATGGTACGCCTTCGGTTTTTTGGTTCTATCCGAAGCCAAAAAGTTCGGGTATTCCAAATTTGTAGTTTTTAAAGATCTATTCACAAAAAATCAATCTATGATTTTGTAATATGTAGCAAAAATAAAACTAAAATTTCAATTCTTAAATACTCGAAAAATTAACATTGTGCTCTAAGTTCATTTTGTACGCATTTGTGGAAAAATATCTCCGGATTCCAAATTTGGGTTGTTTTGAATGATTGAACCAAAATTAAGGAAACTACAGCTTTACTTCTGTATCAAACGGTAAATTTTGAGAAATTTTTGTTTTTTTTTTAAATATTTGGATTTGAATAGGTAGCCGGGAAAATTTGTTCTGGCTGTGAACACTAGGGGTCTATAGAAACGTTCTGTAAAAATTTAAACAAACTCTATTTTTCAAAATTATTTTACTTCAAAAAATCAAACGGGTTAATCTTCTTTTTTTTCCTTCCGTTTTTGGGTGATTTTGAAAGTTTAAAGTTAGTCCCGGATGTTTATGTATTAAGGTCCAAGACATCCAGAAATGAAACGCTTTTGCGAAATATTCAAAAACGGCGGAGTTACAGTATTTTGTAATTGAATGATTTAGAAAAATTTACACTTTGAATCTTTCAAAGCGTTTTTGAAGTTATACTTCTTTTGGCGATTGTGAGTAAAATATTAGCAGGCAATGGAAGTTGCGTGCGCACAGCTAACGGAAATTCAACAATATGAAGTTAGCCGTCTAAGAGCCAGTATATTAGTTGTTGTTTAAACCACGTGCACCCTAATCGTTGGGCAACTTCCATGGATGTGATTATCATAACAATTCAAACCAAAAAAGTTAAATAGTTGTTAAATAATTGCCTGAAATATTCGACCTAAGAAAATGAAATGTAAGAATAGGTAGGTATTCGTTATACTGACTAAGTTTACTTATAAGAGGTTCAGACTGTGAACGTGTCGAGTTATACTAACCGGCCATGCGTGCATCGTCTAGCTATACATAAACACAAGGTACTCAATATAACACGTGGTTATATTTAATTTACTTACGCCAAACAAGTATAACTTTTAAAGCGGGTACCTAAGTATACGCACCGGCTTTATCTCACCAATTTAATATTGGGCACTAATTATTTTTTTGACTAGTCTTATGCTCCGATAAACGAGCTTTCAGATTTTGAAAAGTCTCTAAAGATGTCTCCACGCATAACGGAACTACGAATTTTTGAGGACGCACTTTAAAAAAAAATGGAATGCAAATCGAAGCCTTCAAATTCAATTTTCTCAAAAATTTGAAATGTCACTTCTATGGTTCTTTAATCTCTTCCAAAGCAACTAAATTTGAAGATTATTACTCAAAAGTTTCTAAAGTTCTGTTCATAAATAATTGAACTAGGATTTTTTTAAGCCAAATAGTCAAATTTGTTCCTCACACTGAATGTAAAAATTCAACCCTTAATTACTCGAAGAATTAACATTGCGCTTTGCGCTATTTTTGTATATAATATTTGGAGAAAATATAACTTCGAAATAACTAAATTTAATAAAACTTGAGAAGTTATCTTCAATCAAATTTGTTTAGAAAAACCGGTGTGTGAACTTATGTACGCGCGTTAGAAGTTATACTTCTTTGGCATAAATAAATTAAATATTAATATGTGTTATGTTGCGTACTTTCTATTTGTGGTTTCCAAATTATGTTACTATGCCTCCCTTAAAAAATCTAATCTTGAGGTTTCCCCTCTGTAACCCTATTCTTCCGATTTACACGGAGAAAACCGTGTAAATCAAAAACAGAGCAAAATATGTAGAAATTGGTGAATTATTTTTGAAAATTAATAAATTTATTAACGAAAATTAGTTATTATTTTTTTAGTATATCCATTCATAAAAAAACACGAATGTGGATGTATTATCTATGGGAGACTGGAGATAGTTGTTACAGGGGTAGAAAGTTACATTCTTCAGAAACATTAAAGTATGTATGATAAAAAGACTATTGATGAGCCAAAAGTAATAACAGCTGTTGTAATAACCGTTTATTTTATTAGAGTAATTTTACCATAAGTAACTTCAGTGTTTTTAAATACTTTTTACCCCTGTGACAACTATTTACAATCTCCTTTTTTACATTGAAATAAATGACTAAATTGTGTACATTATATTTGTTTTCGATTTTTTCTTCACTGTAAAACGAGGTTTAGGAGTATTTTAAATAAATTACTTTTTGTGCGTATAAAAATAGAAAGAATTTCTTTTTCTTGGGCTATAATATCAGTATCAGCCAACGAATTGTCTAAAAAATAAATGTATAACAAAAAAGTATTTATTAATAAATTTTTTTAGAATTTCCATTTTAGTCAGCCGTTTAAAAGCGAAATCGTGTAAAACAAGTAACGTGTAAATCGAGGGATAGATGTGATGTTTATTGTAGATTTTGGTGAAAATCCGAGTGAACGATTTCGTCTTGTGAAAATATGCACTTTTTGCTCGGATAAATACCACGATACACTTATAGGGGGAAAGTGGCATGAAACAGCCAGTTTTAAAAAAAGGGATAAATAATATAGAAGGACATAAATAAATCAATTTTTTTTTAAATCTGTAATTGTTCATGCATTTATGTACGTAATGTCATAAAACATTTTTCAAAATTAACGATATTTTTCGACTTCTAATCATTTATAAAAAAAATAAAATTTGGCTTTTTCATAACCTATAAGTATTGAAAAAGCCATGTTCTTATTACCAGATTAGAACTGCACATTAACGAAGATATTATTTAATAATAATCTTAAGCTATAATTTTAGATCTTATATAATTATAAAACGTTTTAAATAACGCAAATTCTGGATAAAATATTATCTTACATAAATTTAAGAAACTGTCAAAAAATTTGACGTTTGAGATCAATCATTGCAAAAACTTAAAAACGTTTTTAGCAAAAATAATGCAATTTCCCTTTTACGCCACAGGATTTATATGCCCAACCATTACAACTTTGCATCGGTACCACTCTTGATTGCTGTTACTACAATTATTATTGCATTTTATGCAATTAAAAGGTGGCTCTTTCATTACACTGCAGTCCGGCACTTTCAAAACATATTCTCTCAAGAAACAAAATCTCGAAAATTACTATGAAATCAAAGATTAGTCTACAAAATATATACGTTATTAGAAGGCCTAATATATCTATAAAATTATAGTGTAATCATATTATTATTAGTTTTGTACGTATAGGCGTTAGAAAACAATTAAACTGAACTCAAAACCTTACTTTTCGACGACAAAATCTTCAATACGTCGTATCGGCGCCGTTTATTGACGGTGAACGGTCAAATTTTTGTGGGGGATATCTGGCTAGTGTTGCTATCTTAAAATAATAATACATAAACGATTCGTATCAACACTACCGCGTAATTGATATTGGCTTTTTCAAAACTTGGCTGTTTCATGACACTTTCCCCCTACTGGTATGGTACTCCCGAAGCACAAACGCGTTGAGTTCGCGCATCTACGTCACGTGCGAGCCTTTGCTCTCAGCTATTTCGTATAGTTATTGCATGAACAGGCTGTCTACTTTTAAATACCCATCATATTTTATAATAAATAACACTTCTTCCCTTATAAGTATATAATTCGATAAAAGGATGCCAAATTGTGCTGTTGCCACGTGCAAAAATCGTAATAAAATACGAAAAGAAAAGATATCACATACTTCCGTTTTGCAATAAATCCTGATTAGGCAAAACAATGGATAGTTGCTTGTAAAAAAGATGATCCAATAAATCAGAAGCATGGGAAATAAAAATATTTTTGTTACCTAGTACTGTAGTCTGATAAAAGATTTTGATTTTTGACTAACAAATTTGAAGTATTATTTACAATGTTATTCTTTTATTTAACACAGGTTACTGTCATTTATTACTTTTTGTAGTTATAATATGCTTTAATTATTTCTCTAAAGCACAAACTAGTGCAATATAATTCAAAAAAATTTTTGAGTGATGCTGTGGCAATAGTAAAAATCTTCGTAGACATTCCAACTTTTGTAAACAAAACAAAATTCAGAAAAAAGGGGTGCAAAACAAAGTGAAGTTATGAGGTTAATGACATCTTAAATCAGTCTTTCAATAATCGGAAGATTTAATTAGTAGAATACACTACTTTTAACATTGGCAAAGCGAAATTCACGCTCGCACATGACGTCACGGTATGAACTTAGATGCGCATCGGCATACCGGTGTTATATGTACTGTGGATAAATACGAGGATGTGCGCATTCGAGCGAAAAGTGGCACATTTCCGAGCGAGGGAGGCAAATGAAGCGCGACGCGGAGCGGCGCGCTTTATTTTCCCGAGATCGGAATGTGCCACTTTGAGCTCGAATGTGCGCACTCGGTTTTAAGCACGATTCACAATAATTAATTTATTTGCTAAATAACTTTAATTAAAAATTTCCAAATTGTATGAATACAAAACACACCGAATCTCAGATTGAGTTCTTTTAAACAGTTATTTTAAAAAAATAAACGTTATAATCTGAATTTAAGACTTTGATTTAAAACAGGAATAATTACATACTATAGAAATATTCAATAAATGCGTAGTATGTGCGCATTCGAGCGAAAAGTGGCACATTACCGAGCGAGGGAGCAAATGAAGCGCGACGCGGAGCGGCGCGCTTCATTTTCCCGAGATCGGAATGTGCCACTTTGAGCTCGAATGTGCGCACTCGGTTTTAAGCATGATTCACAATAATCAATTTACTTTCTTAGACGGCTAACTTCAACTGTTTAATTTCCGTTAGCTGCGCGCGCAACTTCCGTTGTCTGCTCAATTTTGACTCTCAACGCGCGCCAAAAGAAGTATAACGTCAAAAACCTTGCTATTCGTCAATAACAAAATAAATTTTTACGAACAAACAGATTCAGAATTATTACATTTTGAAATTTTGAGGATCACCGATCGCTTACTAAAAATGGTGAACGGTTTTGAATGCAGATGAACCTTTTCTTTAGTAAAGTTGAAAGCGTTTCTTCTCAGTACGAAGGCATTTCGCCGTGGATGCTGCCGCCCGCTGTTCCCATTTACTGTCACGTTTTGACCTTTATGAAACGTTGCCAAAATAACTTTTAAAAATATTTTTACGTTTGAAATTTATTTGACGTGGAAAACGGCGCGCTTTTCGGTCTGTTTTTCATTACATTCGCTCGACAAAAAAAAATAAATCGTTGCGTTAATTGATGACATAAGGCAGAAATATTTTAGGCGCCGCTTCGCTATTTTTAGATTTCGAGCCAATTCTTTTTAGATTTCGATAATTTATTATGTTTTAAAATTAAAATCGCAGTGCGAATTTTCGGAACGTAAACAATGGCGCCTGGAAAAACTGACTTTGGCTACATCGAAATAATTTAATGCGTTTTCGTTAAAACTCATTTATAAAACAAAAGTCCCCGAATTATTTTAGGAACGTTCTCTCCCCCTATTCGAAGGGGTAGTCGAAAGGGAGGAAATAACACTGAATCAATTTCCAAAGCATTTCCTGCACCCGATATAGAATTCTTGTAAATCTGCGCTTATCGATCGTTCTTTATTTTTCCTTACCGAGTATTTTATTTTTAGAACGAAACTTTCCTAAAATTAATATAATTTACTTCTTAAAAGTTTCTAATTACTTTTCAGCGAACAATTAGAATTTGTAATAATCTAATTAAACTTTCTAACGAATGTTACTCAATCATTTTTTTGTTATTAGAAACAATTAAAACTTTTTCGAAATAATCTGTTTAGGGAAAAAAAGAACGTTCGGAAGTCAACAATATAAAAATGATAGTGGAAGGAAAAAAAGGTTATGTACTCATAATTCTCTAAAGCAAACGAGGAAGAGGAAAAAAGACGATCGTTAAGCTTTTGTTTGTCCTCTTCGCCAATGAGAGCGAAGGGTTAATAATACGCACGAAAAAAATGACGTCGATTAGCGATAAACGTAATTTTAGGTTAGGACGTCAGAAAATGACGTAATAAACGTCACACCTGTAGCGAATAGACAGGAGGAAGTTAAATTAAGGGTAACGATCCAGTCTGTTCGTTTAGGAATTCCTCGAAATAGGGGAGAAGGGAACGCTATTCAAAAATAAGCGATAGACCAGGACACGCCAAACAATCGTTTTCCTTTCAGAGAGGTCGTTTCGCATTTCGATTTTTATTTTACAACGTAACTTTTCGGCGTAAAGGCGATCGATTTTATTTATAAAGAGAATTCTGAGTATTCATAAACATCCGAGGAGGTAGACGAAACAATAATAATAATAACAGAACCGGTTCGATTTTTCTTCGACATTTCTTCACCTCTAAAATTAGTCCTCGTATAAAATTCTGGATAATCGTAGTTGATTGACCCCCCTCCTTCTGAATTAACATTTGGACGCCCTTGAAGTGCAGAAGTTAAAGGTTGCATTCTTTAGCATACTTTCTTTTTTCCTCATTTAAAAATAACTGCATCGATTTTGAGAAATATTCTTGCTGAATGATGAAAAAGTTACTACTTAATTAGAATTGAAAACTCTAAATTGGGGGTAATATGCAAAGGACCAGGGTTGGAAGGAATTGGGTGTGACAATTGCGTGTATGTATGTACACTGCTCGTCAAAAGAAAATGGACAACTTTCGGAGCTTTAACTTGCTATGTTAATTCGTATGTCCATTTTCTTTTGACGAGCACTGTACGAGCATTAGAAGATATACTTTTTGATTATACTTTTTTTGATAAAAACACTGTTTAGAGATTTGTTTAACTGCTTCCATAATTTCATCGGTTTTTTCGTAACTACTAATAATATTTTAAGTACACACAAAATACAAACGATTTATCGGAAACCCAATTTAAGTAGTAATAATTAACAACCAGTAAGTAGATACAATTAATAACACGTTTTCTTATGTTATTTAAATCAAACCGATAGTTTTGTTTCTCACAGTACTTTTTACATTTGCTTTTAATAACATTATACGGGGACCTGGCGGTGAAAAAGTTAACTATTTTTGACATTTTCAAAAATTGACGATTGACAAGATCGGTCCAAGAGGAATATTTTAAACAGTTATTTTCAGGCGACCAACTTAACATGAATCTAGTAATTCTAGAGAATTTAATAAATCTGTTTCCAACTATTTTTTATTCTTTTTATTTTTTCGTACACAAAATCAAAAATATTAGATAAATAGTAAAACATGAATTCTAATTTTTAAACACCAAAATAATTCGGATTTGATGGAAGAAAACATTAGGTCAGAGCATCTGCTGGTTAAGTTCCAGTACTCGTATTGCGTATCACTGTGTATATCAAAATTTTGTTTTAAAAGAAAAGCGCCTGGAAATGCCACCGGCTATAGTTGCTAGGGGTACGTAGGAACATCTCCTTGCAATACATATAAAACAGTTTTTTTTGTTTTCATTTTTTTTAGAAAAAACGGCTTAACATCCATGTTTTTCCTCGATTTTTCCGATTTTAGGAGTTTTGAGTTAAGTCGGGATTCCAACGGGAAGAAATGAAAGGATTTGACGAAATTTGCAAAGATGGCGGAGTTACAGCATTTTGAAAATTAAAATTTTTAACAAAATTTACATTTAGAAAGCTTCAAGCGCGTTTTTCTCCCAGGCTTAACATTGGGCCCTGTTGATTTTTTTATCTGATTGTAGGCTCCAATAAATGGGCTTTCAGAATATAAAAAGTTTTTAAAGATCCATTCAGAAATAACCGAGCTACGATTTTTCAAAGTGGAAATTTAGAAAAAATAATCAGAAGTCGGACTCTTCAAACTTGTTTTTCTAGAAAATTTCAAATGGCACGCTTATAATTTTGTAGGTTTACCCGAAGTCAAAAAGTCTTGAAAAGACGAATTTGTATAGTTTTTAAAGATCCCTCCACAAATAACGCGCTACAATTTTTTTAACGTAAAATTTTTTGCTACAAAACTTCAACCCTTAATTACTCGAGAAATTTTCAAAATTTATAAAGTTGAAGGGGGAGCAGGAAGAATGGCTCCGGCTATTTTGGTTTGGGGTCCATAGGAATGTTCCGTAAAAATTTAAAGCAAATCCATTACTTTCTATATGCTTTTAAAAGAGAGCTAATTGGCATATTTGATATGGTATTTCTATGGTTTTAATAATCGTTATAACAGACCAGAACAAAAATTTTCGAATTATTCTAAATTAATAAGTTATAAGTATATTCAACATTTTTAAATTAAAGTTTACGATACCATAACTCAAAAATAGATGACTTGACTTGGGGTATGTTTTTATTTAGTTTAGGGTCATTTATAACTGGGTTAAGTTTCAGTACCTATTCGTGGGACACCCTGTATGAAGATTAAACATTAAATTAAGAAGAAAAATAAGAAAAGTAACAAATTAAGATAAAATCATATAATTTTTAACAAAAATTGGAATTTTTGTTACGTTTCGGAGGAAACCTTTTTTTTTCGAAATTTGCCCAAAAATAAGCAATTTGAAAAACTAATCCGACCCTGTTTACAAATGGTAAGGAGACGAAAAAAATGAGTTGTCAAAAAAATAGGTGGTTTTCCTGTAGGCTTTCATTAAATTTATTATAAATGTATTCCTGCACCCCATTTCCGCAGCTCGTCGTAGTCGTTTCTTAGAAACCGATTTTACCTTTTGCTTTTCGAGCCAGGTGTGCATAATGGCGGACAAAATTACAAATGTATTTCCAAACTCGAGTACCGGATATAATTATAGAGTTGCCGTTCCTGGAAATCGTTTATTTAAAGCGATAGAAACGACGTTCGTGTTGATTGTGGAGATAAATTCGAATACGAACGCAACAGGTGTTACAAATGCTTTTATTAGAGGCGAATAAAAAAAAGACGGTCGCTGTCATTATTGTAATCAACACGTTAAAAGAAAAAGCTAACGGGACCAAACTATTGTTAATTTAAAGTGCAATTTCTGACGGTTTAAATCCCTTCTATCCTTATTAATTAAAAAGAAAAACATGCAGTTACTGCTAATTGTGGATTCTATCCTTTTGCCATGACAAACAAAAGGCTAAAACAGATAAAACGTTTTAAAACAATTGATAATCTGTGATTCATGTGATTTTCTGCTAGGCTTATCTTTCGAGTACTATTAAAAATCGAGATGGCTGTGGACTTATGCAAGATTTCGAAATTTGAGAGTTTTTCGGGAAAAACGAGTTTACCGATTATTGGTGGGGGGTCAAATAGAGAGGAGGCCTTCAATTAGCGTTTTTCTAATAAATTTAAATCGGAATGTTGCTTAATTATAATGTTCCACTTGATCTCGTTCGTTTGTTTCACTCAGTCCTGTGAGCGGTTTATACACACAATCGACCTTCAAATGTTTATTATCTCAGCGTGTAAATAACTTCTCGGTATCGTAACATTATTATCACCCAATGTCGTTCTTTTTTTTTTAATTATCATTTCTACCGAGAAATTACAAAAAATCTACGTTTTCTTTTGTTTGACCTCTACCCATATTCATTTGTTTTTCGGATAGGTAGGATATGGCACTTAATCAAGAAATCCTTGTCCTTCGCCTACTGTGACGTCCTTTTATATCCTAGAATTTTATTCTTACGTTTTTTCGAAGCCTACCTCGTTTTTCTAACAAAGGAGCAACATACGAGATACACCCAAAAAGTAATAAAGCTATGCATAATTAAACAAGAAAGTAGTACACGAAATAAGGAGTAATTTCTTAGAATCCGACACCTTTTAGTTTTCCATGGAAACGACCTAGTAAACTAAATAAATAAACAATCGCGTGCGTCGTTACCGAAAACGTTTTTCTTTTCTTTTTATTAATTTAGAAAGTTTACATTCGATCGATGAGGGTTGCGTCTCGAATAATTTTTAGCGGTTTACGTAGAATTTCGTCACGCCTTCTTTTAATTTTTATGGATCCAAAAACAAATGAATTCAAATAGAAATGGTTCGCGTGCGTAGGCACGAGGCGCTTCCAAATATTATTTATAGGATTCTCAAAATTACGAACGCTATTCGTACGTCATATTTTTATCAAACTAATGCACCGCATACTTTGATCTTTTATGGCGCGTCCAAATTTCAAAAAAAAAGTAAACAAATCGCGTGGTCACTTCCCGGAAAACTGCAATCGATCTTGGATTGTTTCGAGTCTTGATTTTTTTAACTTAATTTTGAAGCGTTTTTGTTATCAGCAGAACGCGGTGCGGTAGGTCAGAACCGCTAAGATAACGTACGCGCAAAAAACACGAAGTTCGAAAGCCGAGGAATCGATGACGTGAGTTTTTTACAGGTGGCTCTAGAATTGTATTCATCTTTATTTATAATACCTACTACGATCGGATTTGATGAGTTTTTGTTTTATTTATTTCAAGGTAAAGATTTATCGAAAATTTAAATCAGTGGCGTCGGACAGTTATTGATGGATAAAAATAGTAGAAAAGAAATTTTTGCATTTTTCTTCGATTTTTAAAATTCGACGATGGTGTTTCGTGGAAGGAAGCCATATTAAATTCCGATTTTTCGTAATAAATGAAACTATTATTCTTAGGTTTAATAAGAAAACTATTTAGTACCAAGAAAGCCAAGAATAGATGAGGCCATATTTGAATTTCTTCGAAGACGATAAGCAATCACCTTATTTACTTATTTATTTCCTATTTTCTTCATCGAACTAGGCTATTTCTGTTCGGAAAAATTAATTAATAAGAATATAAACCACAAAGATGAATCAGATATGTCTGAGAAACAAATTATTAAAATGACACTTCAGTAATTGGAAAAAATTGTTACGACAAATCGTACGATGTTTAAAAACGTGTGGAGGTGGCTCGATTGACGAAAGTTTGGAGAAAGACATACATATTTATACAGTTACTCACAACAGTCTGCATGCACCGCTACAAATCGTCGGTTAACTATCACAAAAATTATTTATTTACTACTAAAAAATACAAAATGACTGTATTGAGTTTATTTTATCAGATTGAAGGTTATACATATTGTATAGCAGGATATGTATTGTGAGATGTAGTAATTTCAAATAGTTACTCGAACAAAATTTAGAAATAATTTAGACCCAAAATTTAACTAAAGTCTACATACACTTAATACGTTACCAATTACACTAGCACCTCGATTATCATAGCCCCGTTTATCCGAGATTGCGCGTTATTCAAGTTTCTTCTATCTGAATTAATTTCGTTGTCCGAGTTACCTTTTTAAAAATATTGTTTAAATTGCTATGGTCACAACGGAATTTTATGAATAACGAAATATCTGATCTTCCATGAAGTATATCTGTTATTCAATTTTGCATTAATATTTATCAATTAATATTTAATAATAATGTTATTTAGAACAAGAAATGCTGCAACTTTTGGTTAGCCAGGTTTCAACGTATCACATATCCTTTTTATCGAAAAACTTACGTTTATATATTATGCGAGTTTTTGTTTATCGCAGAGGTTTTTGGTTCACATTTGTTCGAGATAATCGGGAAACTACTGTATTTCGAAATTTTCTAATTACTTAATTTTGTACAATGATTCTCAGTTCACTAAGTATGCAGTTGAATCTATTAAGATACACGTAAAAGTTGAATAGATTTATAAGTTACAAAAATAATGTTGCATTGAGAAATGATGGTACATCATTCTGTGAAATTAAAAAAATGGTCAAAAACTACAATCATCAATACAAACAGTGTCGTAAAACTTTTATAAAATCAGTACAATTTGAAAATAGACTCTGTGTAGTCGTCTTCGACACTTGCTATACTTTCGTCAGGAAAATCTGGTGAGCAATCATTTTTATTACGGGTTAATGTATCGTCGGACACAGTAGCAAACATAGACTTATTGACGCTATTTTGTAAAAGTATAAAAGTATTTACTTTTTAAAAGCTTGTTGAATAAAAATGTGGAGAAATATAGCTTGATGACTGTTAGATCTTCCAGTAGAAAAGGATCTAAAACAATTCACAGATTTTTTGATCTCAATCTCAAATCTCAAAAGTCCATTACTGAACATCATTGCTTGTCTCGTCCAATTAAATCCCGTTGGTAATTTGATATAATATTACTATTTGATTGCCAACATAAATTCATTACAGTCATTTATCTGTTTTTAATCTTTATTTTTGTGGTTAACCAGGAATTTACCGTGTTGTATATAGATTTTTGCGAGAAACTGTATACAGTCAGTTTTATTATTACAAATTAAAAAAATCTAAAATCGACCAATTTTTACTTGAATATACAGGGTGCTCCAAATTTGATGTTTTGCGCTTATTAAGCCAAATATAAACACAAGTTTCTGTTATTGTTAGGGATCTAACTCGGCATAAATTAAAGTTTATCTTACCACAAATTAGGTATTTGTACAACTTAGCAAGCAGGAATAATTACATCATCACAATAATTGTTTCAAAATAATTGAATTATTTTTGTTTATTCCCTAGGTATTTCATATTATCGCAGAAGTAGTTGGCAATTCAATTTTTTAATAAGTCTTAACGCACAATTGTAGTGTAATTTAAATATAAAAAACATTTTGTTGATATTCGATCTATGAATAATTTTGTCTTAAAAGAAGACAACAGAAAGCGCCATTTGAAATCACGAATGCAGCAATTTTTTTTTTATTTTCTATACTTTTGTTCCATGTTGTGGTATAGCTGTGGCCCAAACCTTTTGAATAACGTGTGAATGGGATAGTAGTGCATTTAAATGCGATTGCGCACTAGTCTTATGGTATGTCGCTCTTTTTTGTATATACAGGGTGTCACACGAATAGGTACTGAAACTTAATCGGGTGATACCTGACACCAATATAAACAATAAAAGTTGATATACAATGTGTCTTAAATCTAAAGAACGTCGTTTGCATTTAAAAGAAAGTGAGGTCATTTAGAACGTGCTTCATTGCTAATTGGTATATTTGATATGCGTATTTAATGGTTTTTTTAATTAAAAAAATATTGTTACATATGGCTTTAATGACATCGTTATAATAGGCTTGAACAAAAATTTTCACAATATTCTAAATAATAAGGTATTTATTAAACATTTTTAAATTAAAGTTTACGATACCATAATTCAAAAATATGACACATAAGGTCACTTGACTTGGGGTATTTTTCTGTTTAGTTTAGGATCATTTATAAGTGGGTTAAGTTTCAATAGTTGTTTGTGGGACACCCGGTATAAATTATGTGTGTGTATAGATAGTGAATAAGTTTAGGCGTTTCTCAAAATTGGGCGCCCTAAACCCGGGCCTCAAGGACCTCAGCATAAATCCATCACTGGTAGAGGATTTGTAAGTAAGGGTCTATACCCTGGACTAAATTTGTATAAAGTAGGCAGTAAAATTGAGGTTATATTTGTTTATAAACAAGTATTTGGGTACTACCAACTTCTTAAAAACAATTAAATGATAATTCATTTACGCATGTTCAATATCAAAAGTCGTTTAAAATTTGATCCTTAAAACTGATTTAGGCCCCCTTTGGGTAGTGATACATTTCGTTCAACGAATTGATCGATTACTTTTCGCATACAGATTTCTTTGTTAATTTTGACGTAAAAAAATTAAAACGGCGACGTGACCGAATTAGTAAAACAAATGAATGTCGTCAAGCTGGCTACTGTATTTTAAAATTAATCGCGGTTACATTGTCGTAACTTTCGTTTTGTTATTCACACATTGCTTTTTTTTCCAGAAAAGCCGCGCAATTAAACGCGGCAGATGTTTTATGAATGGGAAAATATCCCTCCAGTTCCGGCAGCGGTTAATTTCGGCGCTGATTTTTTTCGGGAAAAACGACACGGTCAAAATGTGCATGACACAGCCTCCTTCATTCATCTCGTTCGGTTCGGATTTTTGTTTTAAATAATTTGTTTTGCGAAACCTCTCTTTTATTTGAAACCGACCGCGTAGATCGCATTCGACGTTGCCTAGGTAACAGTTTTCGTTGAAATAATCGTTTCATTGTTATAAAACGAAAAAAATAATTAGCGTGGAATAAAACGTTGTTTATTTATGTGCGCAAATAATTCTTTTGTTTTCCTAGAAAACTGTCTTTATTTAGTCAAGGAGTTTTGCGTTACGTTTCTCTTTTTTTTCGACAATTAAAACTGTTGTAATTTAGATTTTCTGGGAACAATAACCTTGTAGCTGTAATTTGTTAATAATTTTGCGTAATTCAGTTGGCGTTTTTGAAAAACGGGTAGGGGGGAGTTGGACGGAATGGATTATGTCGTATGAAGCGTATTTGTTTAATTAGTTTCAAAAAGTGAGTGCATTTGTGTGTTATTTCGATTTCTAACGGTTTCCAAAAAAAAAGGTTACACGGATGAAAAAATTTGAGTTCCTAAATTTTGGTGATGTCATTCAAGGCATTCTGAGCTTTGCACTCGCGATTAAAATTAGATGCATGTCATTAGCATAGCAATTTATTCCTGGAATTTCTTAGCTCAGCAGACAGATGAGAGGGTCCATCGCGTATCTTTTTTTTGTGATGTAACAATCGAATGATCCCGGAATTAAAAATTCAGATACGCCTCTGTTGTTTTTTGTATGGTGGAAAAAATTGATTTATGCTTATTAAAAAAACGTGATCCGTTTAGGGTTTAGTTTTTTTCTTCTAATTGCAATACTAGTGTTGACATTAGATTTATGATAAGCTTCGGAATTTTTTCTAATCTTTCATTTAATTCTACAAATTTTTCCTTATCTGAGTTTTCTAAATTGCCTTATCTATTACCGAGAAGATTCGTCGTAGAGCTGGGAGTGTCCCTACGCGGATGTTAATAATTACATATTTATCGATAACAATTGAAGGCGATTAAATTTATTACTAATAATTGTTATGTAGATTAAAAGAGCTCTTGGGGGCAAGGGGACGCAGGAGATACCAGATAACTTCGACCTTGATTATTAAAAATCCCAGAATGTGCACAAAAAAAATAATTTCGAGTAGGTAGCAAAATTGATCGAATCTGCTGGAATCGGTGGGGGTTCCTCAGAAGAGGCACCATTATTTTATTTTTTTAAAAGTTATTAGTTTTTATTTTCAAAAATTTGATAAATCAAATACGCAAGAATTAATTAAAATAAATTATTGAAGTTTTACTTCTTTTGGGGCGTTGGAAGTAAAATTTTAATAGGCAACTGAAGTAGTAACAAAAAACTGACAGTTCAAGTTAGCCGTCTAAGAAAGTAAATTGATTGTTGTGAATCGTGCTTAAAGCCGAGTGTGCACATTCGAGCTCAAAGTGGCACATTCCGATCTCGGGAAAATGAAGCGTACCGCTCCGCGTCGGGCTTCATTTGCTTCCCTCGCTCCGAAATGTGCCACTTTTTGCTCGAATGTGCACATACCTCGCATTTATTTCATTTGTCTATATTAATCATCTCTCTTTCAAATCAAAAACTGAAATTAAGATTTTTTATTTAAGATAACTGATCCAAATAAGGCCCGGAGCCCAATAAGGCCCAGTTTTCAAATTTCTCGTTTCCTGATTTCGAATCATTGTCAAAGCTCGTATACCTATGTTACAAGAGAAAGATTGTTACTTTTATTTTGAAGTTTAATATAAATAAACATTTTGATTAGAAAGTATTGATGTATTTTTTTCAAAAACCTATTAATTATGCCTTTATAAACTTAAGGTGGGCTTTATTTGGGTCCGTTAGTTAAAGTTATAGTGTTTATTTTTCTAAAATAACTGTTTAAAAGACTATATCAGAGATTTGGTGTTTCTAGTATACATACAATCTTGTAATTTTTAATTAAAATTATTTAGAAAGTAAATTAATTTTTGTGAATCATGCTTAAAACCGAGTGTGCACATTCGAGCTCAAAGTGGCACATTTCGATCTCGAGAAAATGAAGCGCGCCGCTCCGCGTCGCGCTTCATTTGCTTCCCTCGCTCGGAAATGTGCCACTTTTCGCTCGAATGTGCACATCCTAGCATTTATTAAATTTGTCTACTTTATTATTTCTTTTCTCAAATCATAAATTTATATTTAGTTTAGAAAAATATCGATTTTATGTTTTTACCATAGCAATGAGTGAAAGGGAGCGAAAAGATGCGACAATCTCGTGAATGCGACTGAGAGAGAACTGATATTTTGTCTAATCTATAGGCTTAATTAATGCGAATCGTGCTTATAACGGAGTGTGCTCATTTGAGCTTAAAGTGGCACATTCCGATCTCGGGAAAATGAAGCGCGCCGCTCCGCGTCGCGCTTCATTTGCCTCCCTCGCTCGGAAATGTGCCACTTTTTGCTCGAATGTGCACATACCTCGCATTTATTTCATTTGTCTATATTAATCATCTCTCCTTCAAATCAAAAATTTAAATTAAGATTTTATATTTAAGGTAACTGATCCAAATAAGGCCTGGTGCTCAATAAGGCCCAGTTTTCAAATTTCCCGCTTCCTGATTTCGAATAATTGGCAAAGCTCGTATATGTTACAAGAGAAAGATTGTTACTTTTATTTTGAAGTTTAATATAAATAAATATTTTGATTACGAAGTATTTATGCATTTTTTCAAAAACCTATTAATTATGCCTTTATAAACTTGAGGTGGGCTTTATTTGGGTCCGTTAGTTAAAGTTATAGTGTTTATTTTTCTAAAATAGCTGTTTAAAAGACTATATCAGAGATTTTGTTTTTATAGTATACATACAATAAAATTATTTAGAAAGTAAATTAATTTTTGTGAATCATGCTTAAAACCGAGTGTGCACATTCGAGCTCAAAGTGGCACATTCCGAACTCGGGAGAATGAAGCGCGCCGCTCCGCGTCGCGCTTTTTTTGCTTCCCTCGCTCGATAATGTGCCACTTTTCGCTCGAATGCGCACATCCTCGTCTTTATTGAACTTGTTAACATTAATTTTTGAATTTAAAAAGAAAATAGTAAAATAAAACGTGGTATGTTCACAGTCGAGCGAAAATTGCACTTTTTTCGAGGACCAAATTGCACACTCGGTTTTTAATCAAAATAAATTTCAATTATCAAACTGTCAGATTTAAAAAACTTACATACTCTAATAAATAAGCTTTTTAATTCAATCTTAACATTCTTTAATTAAAAAAAAAACAGCAAAAGACAACAGCTACGACGCAATGTATATTGCTTGGATTTGGATAAAACGTTTAACAAAAAAATTTAAAAACGGTATTAATTTTTTTTTAAATTTTTTTATGAGTGGGAGCTAGTAAAAAGATACGAACATCAGATCTCTACAAGTGAGAAAAAATAATTAAAATATACAACATTCATGAAAGTTCCTATTTGTATTATTGCAATGAGTGGGAGAGAGCGCAAAGATGCAAGAATCCCATAGGTGTAAGTGAGAGGGAATGATATTAATTGCTTCAATAAGTATTAGTATCATTTTTAATTAATAATTAATTTTATGAAGACATACGATTGCTTTAAAGTTGATTATTGCAAATTATGCTTAGTATTGCGTGTGCACAATCGAGCTCAAAGTGGCACATTACAATCTCGGAGATGTGCCACTTTTCGCTTGAATGTGAACATCCTCTTATTCATTAGATTTGTTTACAGTTTTGAATTTAAAAATAAAACAGTGATGTACCCAAATAGCCAAATAGCCAAAAATGCGCATTTTCCCGAATGGTAACCAAAATCTTCAATAAACACTACATTTATTCCTCGATTTACACGTTACATGGTTTACAAAAATTAATTCCAAAAATGATCAAGAATTAAATCTATAGAAAATATCCATACATTTCCGCTATACAAGGTGTATATTTTAAGATAATTTGTTGGATGACACTGATTTATAGCCGAAAAAAAGAATTCTTTCTATTTTCATACACACAAAAAGTCATCCGTCCAAAATACTCCTAAACCCCGTTTTACAGTTACGACAGAGTACTCAAAAATCTATAAATAAAAAAAAAGAAAAGTTAAACATTCGTAATTCAGTAATTTATTTCAATGTAAAATACGAGGTCTGTTCAGAAAATAATCGAACTTAATTTTTTAAACTTTTTATTAATTTTATAATTTATTGGTCCTTGTCTTCTTCAAGTACTCTCCTACTCTATGGACACACTTTTACCAGCGTTTTTTCTATTTCGCTTCATATGAGATGACTATTAAGTTCTGTGTAGAATTTGCTTTGATCAAAGGAGGTTATGTGCAAAGCTCTGCCAATCGCATATCACTAAATATCTCGGTTGGCGCGTAGGACAAAATGTTGGGTTATATTTTAAAAAGTAGGTAATGCATACTCATTCTTACGAATTAGATGTATCTACTTTTAATCATAGATACGTTGGATTTTTTTTAAATGAAAGGATGCACTAAAAAGACATACACCTACTTACGTAAAAAAATTATCGATTTTTAAAAATAACTGACGTACATATTTATGCACATTTTGCTTGGTTTTTCATTTATACGGTTTCTCATACAAAAAATGACGATTTTGATTTACATGATTTTCTCTGGAACTTATCTATCATCTAAATCGGAGTGCACATTGTGGAAGCGCCATTAGATGTTTTTAAGGGCACCGCAGTAACATATAATTTGAAAACCAGTCATCTAGCTATAAACAACCATAAGGTAAGCAACAAGACGCCAAAGAAGTATAACTTCTAACACGTTTACATAAGTACGTGCACCGGTTTTTCTTAAATGTTCTAGACTCGCTTAGTTACTTTGGTATAGATGATCAAATTCTTTTAGAATCAATTAACAAAAAAAAGCGGTACCTTTTGAAGATTATATACAGGGTGTTTATTTTTTTGTCACATTTTAATGAAACCTCATCAAGAGTGCCGCCACTTTCTAAAATAAACATAATTACGTTTTACAAATAAATTGCTAATATTTCGTTGAAACGACTTCAAATTTAATTTCGCAGAGTAATTACTTAAAGATAATCACAATGATTGGTAATAACAACTAATTTTTCTTGGAAACGTGCGGTTTATTACGACGTTACTTTTAACGAAAAAAAAATGTCCGTAGCCATAAAATTTATAATTAACGGACGTTTATTGGAGACCACTCGAATTTGTACACCCTTAAACGAATTCTTGGGGGTCCCTTCCATTTAAGAATTGCGTTATAAGTACTTAAAGTATTCGTAGATGTTGCTTTCGGTGTGTGAATAACACGTAATTAAATTCGACGAAGTCCTTTTAAAAACGATCGCAGAGGTGGCACGCTTTTTTCTAAAAGTTAATTAACTTTAATGGCTTCAATTAAATTATACCAAAGCTGAGATAGAAGTATTACGATTTTTCTTCATCGTTAATATTTCTCGGAAATAAATCTACATATATTTATGTAGTTTATGCGTGTGTAATTGGGCACGCAATTTTTCTTATCTTTTTTTATAGTCGTATTAAAGTAATTGCGAAACGCCATCGAAGTGGAATCATAGAAAACCTTAAAATGTGTCTTTCGTTTTGTACGTAAAGCCCAAATATTGTAGACGAAAAATATGCTCAAATTTGGAAAAAGTGATGGCGTTTATTTTATTTTTTTAATAACTTGATTTCGTATTATTTTAATAATCTGGGAAAAGTCCTCATTTCTTATATGGGGATATTTAAGGTCAAAGGTTTGGAAATTCTTCTTTTTGGGAATATTTATTTTTTTATTAGTCGGAAGTTTCAGATATGAAAATGGTTCGATTATTTTTTCACGTACGACGATGTTTGTTGAGAATTTTTTAAGGCGTATGTATGGAGCACAGCAAATATAGATTATATTTCGTAAATATGCGATGACGTCATCAATTTTTGTGATGTATTTTGTGACGTCCCATTTTACTATGTTTATATGAACTGTAAAATGTCAAAACAACGCAAACGACAAAAGTCGTTTTAAAAAAAATTCTAATCTGGTAAATTTTAGGGGGCCACTAAAAACCGTAAAACTCTATGTTGAGTTGCCTTCCATTTTTCTTTAAAATAATTAATTATTAATAATAGAAATTGATACATTTAACAATGTACAGTGGAACCTATATAAAATGACCACTAATCAAAAATGGTCAGATTCGGTAGGTGGTCAGTTTCTAAAAAACATTTTTTTAAAATCAAAAAGTAACTGATAACATAAATTAGAAGTTGAAATTAAAGAAGATAGCTAATGTATGTACATCTTTTATTACCCAAAAATACATTGGAGGTATATGTATAGTATAATTTAGATACATGCCTTCGTTATTTTAATAAGAAATTATTCAAAATTGCTTGTTTAGAATTATTTAAACGATTTTAACAAGAATCGTAACTACATATGTTAATAAAATTTTCGGATAAGCTGTTTATTTTTAAAAGTTTTTATGCAGGTTAAAAAAATGTAGGAGGCAAAATAGTTTAACGGTTTTCCAAAAAAAAATCGTCATAGCAAGAATTTTAAACGCAGATGTCAATGATATTTTAAGAAAAATTTCTGACTTTTAAAAGCGGTTAGTTTAGAGAGATCAATTTTAAATGGGAGGTTTTGTTAAAAGTGTGCACTTTTCACAACTAGGGGTGATCACTTTATGGAGAAAAAAAATTAAACTGATAGGATTTTACAGGAACAAGGGAAAACTGGTCACCTTGACCAGGTGGTTGCGTTATAGACGTAGGCACATTTGCAGGTTTTACGGTATTTGATTCTCTTACAAACGGTCATACAAACAATATATAATTAAACGAGAGAACAATAAAAAGATTATATTTTAAGCGTTGGTACAGTAGACCCTCCATAAGTCGAACCTCGATTAGTCGAAAACCTATACAACACGAAAGAAACCCTTATTCCCTTCCCTTCAAGCCCAGATACCTCTATATCTCGAAATCTGAGCCCTCAATAAATACAAATAATCAGTATTTCTGTACAAAGTATTTAATAATATTTGAGTCTTGCATTGCCTAGGAACCTCTATGTGGCTCAATTCGATCCTGATGACAGCACTTCAGAGTGGAAGAGATTGAGTGTTTCGGCACAAACAATTTTAATTTATTGTATTTTTAATTTTACGAATTTAAAGAGAGAAGATTAATATAGAACATCCAATGAATACCAGGGTGTGCACGCACATTCGAATGAAGAGTGTTACAATACACCAAGATAGAAATTGTACTATTGTGAACTCGAATTGTAAGCTTCATGATGTACAGTGCTCGTCAAAAGAGAATGGACATGCGAATTTAACATGTGAAGTTAAAACTCTGATAGTTTTAGAGGACCAATCTTACATTAATTTGAACGCCCAATTTCTGACAATAAAATACAGTCGAACCTCGATAAGTCGAAGTCGAAGGGACAGCAAATAACTAGTAAATTAAAAACTAAAATGCAAAAATAGTTTCTTTTTTTGTAAAATAAACGGTAAAAACCATCTAAAAAAAATAAATGTTTATAAGGGCATTTAAACATAATTTAGTTTTTAAATCCAATTGAAGTGCCGCCGTCAAAACATTCTTGTAGTATAAACCTTTTATTCGTAGTTAACAATAGAGCTTTTAAAGCATCAATAACACCAAACTAAGCCTTCGTTAATCCTCTCTCAGGTAGAGAAATTTTTAGAAAAGTTGTAAAATTTAACTTCGTGTCATCGACCTATTTACTATAGAAACTTGAATTTAATGAATTGTAAAACGCTTCGACTAATTAAATAATTTGAAGTATTAAATTTCGAGTTATTGACATAAAAATATTGACGTTGAGATAGGCAAGTCCTAGGGAAACTGGTTCGAGTTCGAGCTATCAAAAATTCGGCTTATCGGCGTTCGACTTATGGAAGTACGACTGTATTGTATTCGATTTTGAAAATTATAATACATATTTTATTTTTTATATTGTCATTATACTAACCGATTTTTAAGAGCTGATTGAACCTTTAATAAAATAATATTGTATTTTTACTTGTGCGCTAAATTATTAATCAAAAAAGGTTAGAAAAAAATACTCTATTGGTATTCGAATATCGGTAAACCATTTCAAGGTTGCCGGATTAGTCGACTGAGTTAATTGTGCAACTACCAAATGGTTCCAACTTTAAATATATAACTAAAAGCAGCATGTAAGATTGGTTCTCTAACTTTCAGAGCTTTAACTTTCCATGTTAAATTCGAATGTCCATTCTCTTTTGACGAGCACTGTACAAGAGTCAATTTACTTTGTAAGCTTTTTCTATTAAATCTTACAATACTGTATTTCTACTATTAATGAAATATCTGGTTTTTGTGACTTTTAGCTCTGAATATGCTTGTGAAGTGAACAAGGTGTATATGTACAATCGACCTAATCGAAAATCACCACTCTAACAGCAACGCTGACTTTCTGAACAAGCAGATTTGTTCAGCATGGCTAACAGAAGTTTTTTTATTACGAAAATAATAAATTATACAGAACCAACACATATTGTTCCGTTGGAATTACAATTTCTTCTGTATCTTTTATTTGAAGTAGGTCTAAATACCCCTTCTTTACTTTTTTTAGCGTTAAGTTTTGTAAACCCTTAAATACATATATCTTTTAATATTAATTATTGATCATTAATTTTCAATGAATACTGAGGTAAATCGACTATTTAAAGATAAAATGTATTTATTTTAGGATTAATATAAATCTGTTTACAAATGTGCAATATTAATTAATAATTAATTTTTGTGACTTGATTACTTTTGAGGTTTTTTTATAAATATTATCGGCATTATTTTTTTATAATACTAGCAACAATTACACTTAAAATTGAAAAGGGCTAAACATTTTCATATGTTACTGCTGGGGTGGTGATTTGATTTTCCCTGACTGTACTTACTTACATACATACATATGTATGTATAAAGTATATATCGATGAAGATTTTTAGAATAATGAAAGGAAGTTATTAAAAAAACTTACATATGACCGCTATAATTATTTTCTAACTTAAAACCTAAAGTAACTCGGCTGTAATGACACCAGTAATATTGCATCCCGCTATGTGCATGTTGATAAATGCAAAACTTCTTAGAAAACCATTACGACTTGCAACAAATCGAAAGGTTCCCAAGAATTTTGCGTTCTAATTGAAGCAATAAACTAACATCTGTGTATATTTTGGTAAAATGTGCCCAATTAATGAACGCAAATTAAATTAATTACAAGTAATTAGTTCTAGAAAACTAATAATAGAGCATAGTTTGAGGACGACTAGAAAAGATAACAAGAAATACATTATAATTAGAAGATCACGAAATGCAAGCACAGCTTGCTTAGATAATTTCCTATAATTTGGAGTTCTATTTAATTTCTCTTTACGTTTTCTAAGAATATCGCTAAATAATGATAGGTTTATGTATCGCATTACAGTTTCACATACGAGGGGGTTTCCATAGGTTTCCCTAATTACTTCCAAAACTCCCCCGTATTTACAGAAAAACCACTTCCGCGTACTCTCAAGTCCATTGTAAAAAATTTGGTGAATTAAAAAAAATGTCCATTGTTGTAAACAATGACAATTTGTATAATATTCGACTTCCTTTCGTTCTTTTGAAGCTGAAACCATCAATTCATGACTTTCTTCGTATCGTTGACGTGTTGCGTTGTTGTTTCGAATTTTTCCGAGTATCAACTGGAAAATAAAAGAATTTGACATAAATTGCAGTTTGTAAAACATGCGAAGTTAAATGCAATAGCACACGTGCCCACACTTCATTTTCTTAGAAATTTCCAAACTAAATTAGCTTTAGTTCCAAGAAATTTAACGGCATCATTATAAATTTATGATTTGTTTTGAATTTGTTAATGAAATATAAAGTGAAAAGGAGTATTATTAAAAACAAATGACGTACGTCCTTGTTACGTTGGTATTTATTAATAATTATTTCAGATGTTGACCTCTTTATTTATGTTAAATTTTCCTGTTTGAATAATTTTTTATTGAATTTAAAATTCCCACTTTAACTGATGGCGGTGATTGGTTATATCATTTTGTAACTATGGTTACTTCATAAATTAACCAACGAAAGCATTGTAATCAAATTTCTCCATAAAAGGGCTAAGACTTTAATACTATTTTTATTATACTATTAAATAAATAAAATTTAGACAACAGCTGTGAAAAATATGCACATATTTTATTAAATGAAGTTGTTAAAACAATTAAATTGAATTAAAAGTCAGATAACCAGATGCACTACAACGTTTTGCAAGCAGTTTCTAGTAATTAATTAATTAAACCGTTGATTGAATTTATCAAATAAAACAGGTTTATTTTTAGTGATTATTAATTATTTATTATAAATAATAATAAAATGTAGCGCCACACTTGTATTTATCACTCGTTTTTGTAAAATGTCGCAACCTTGACTGATAAAAAACGACCTCTTTTCTTCGAAATCGTTCATTCTTATTTTTTAATCTAAATCGATTTAAAAATCCTATCGGTAGAATGAATTAAGATTTCTTAACTTATCTTTTTTTCTTATTATAAGCATTAAAATAGATTGTTCAAGAGCGTACTTTCTTTTAATATATGTATAAAAACATACAGATACATATTTTAACACAATATAATTTAAAATTTAATGACACAAATGCCCAATTAATTATATAAAATTATTATCGTATTTATATATATATATATATATTTCAAGACTTATTGATCACAACTTTATCTAATTCTTCTATTTGTAATAGCAATTCGTTTTTTCTTTGTATTTTTGTTAACTGCTCTGGTTCCGGTTTAGTTAGTTGGCCGTTTTTAAGTTTTTCTTCGAGTTGCTCGATTTCTCTCAAGCGTTTTTTTAAGTTCTTCAGCCGTTTGGCAGGATCTGTAGTTTGAGGTTGTGGTTTTTTTTCTGGTTGTTTTGAACTAATTTGTACTTTATCAAGTTGTTTTGTAACTTCATCTGCACCTATTTCATAAATAGGTATTGAGTATATTAAAAATATCAAATAACAGTAAGCTTACTCTTTTTTTTCTTGTTCTTTGATTTGCTCTTATCGTTAATTATAAATAAACCAGGTATCGGCTGATGTGCAATTTGCCCTGAAGGTAAAGTTACAGGTTCTGGTTTGGTGTTTCTACTTGTAAACTGTTTGCCTTTACTTTCGTATAAAGGCACTTCTTCTTGGGGAACATAGCCTTCTTTTACACGTCTGGCTTTTCTCCAAGTCCCATCAGGTCTTTGCGAAGCTGGTATAAAAGATTCACCTGGAAAATTAAGTTTAGTAACATAACCTACATTAGTTTAAATGAAATACTAAAGCAAAATACCATTTTCGTCTTTATGCTGATTAGTTGCATACATTGTGATAGAACGATTATGCACTTTTAGTTAAATTATTTAAAAATTTCATATTATTAGTCAACTATTTTTAGCTGAATTGTGGGTTAACATATGATAAACAAAACTCTCTAAAAGTTACTAGATGTGTATAAGTGCTTTCATTGTTTTAATATTGGTGGCTTTGTTGATTTGACATTTAGGTTATTTTATTTACAAATTTTGAACAATGGAGCTTTCCGATTATTATTATAATAATAAAATAGACGTTAGTAAGCAAGATAGTGTCATTAGATGTATATTTTTGTGCGAATTTCATCCGACAGCAGGTCCTATAATTAGTTGCCAGGTATTTAATTATAATTGGTATTTGTAACTGCTCTTACACATCTTTGATTAGGTTCCAGAAAATTATATATCAAAAGAATTGTTTGATAGCGTTAGTGTTTATATTATTACAAAGGCCGAACTACAGAGATGTACAATTACAGTGTAAGTTTATCTTTTTTGTAATAAATCAAAATTTTTACTGTGGTTATTTTTAGGACTCTTTCTGATTATAAAATCTTGGGCTATCCAATACGAATCGATGATAAAAAGTATGCCCGTAATGCATTCCATTTCAATCTCTGTTTTGTTTGCGACAGCACGTCACGTACTGTGCATTACGAACCTGTTGTAACAAAACTATCAGACTATTTAATAGCTATGGAAATTGAGACTAGTTTTTTATCCAGTGGTTCAGCACCTGTAAAGTTAAGTCCAATGCTTAAACAAGTACTTGTAGATTTAAATACGAAAGGAGAATGTGCCTTATCAGAAGGATCAACAGCTACGCATTTGAAAGTAGTGAGGGTACGAAGTGATCCGACAACTGTTTTGGACCACCAAGTGCCTGTGTTTATTAAAGCCTTACCCACTGAAGAATGGGATTTAACAACACAACAAGTTGCGCCTTATATTAATGGCTTTAATCATGTTGCACGTATAGCAGCACTAGCTGATGTTGAAAATAATTTAGTTAAGGCTTGCGTACAGAATTTAGTTTACTATGGAGTTGTAGCACTTGTACCTTTGTTTCAATATGGAAATGTTTATTGCACAACATCGAAATTAAGACTATTAGCACAAGATTTAGAGCTACAGGTGTATATCCCAATTAACTATTCTTTATTTAATAAATTAAGTTATATTTATTTTTAGAAAAAATGTCTACAGTACGTTGCTAAATCATACCGACAGTTGCCTAATCTTAGAGATGTATTTCGAATTTATGCTGCTATGACTCGTGGTACCACAATTAGAGATCTTTGCTCTCGATTTAATCCTACTCATTTGCACATAAATGAGCGCAAGCTTGTACAATTTGGAATCTTAGAAGAATTAATTCGAAGAGTTCATAAATATCCTGTACTTTCAGCAGAGAATTCGGACTTGCAAAAGTCGCTTTCAGGAGCTGCTAGTTTGGATGAAATTTGTTGTGCAGCTGGTATCAGTGCACAACAATTAGAAGATCATTTGGAAAGGGACCAAAATGTTATGTTGTTATGGAAATAATGTTATTTATTTTTACGAATTTGATTTTGTTATATTTTTTAATTTAAAAAAATAGTTATTAGTTAAATTATGGTGTTTTCTTATTTATTTGGTTGGTGACGCAATGGATTTTCTAGTGTTTGAAATGTGCGGGAAATAGTCCAAAATTAATCTTTTATGTTAATTTGTGAATGTATCTAGTATTTAAATGTTCACAAATTGTTTTATTATACAATGAATGAACATATATAATATTAATAATTATTATTTAAATGTTTTTTTATAAATGCATTGTTGTGTGAAGGTTATGGGGTTAGGTTTCCTTTAATTATGTATTTTTAAAAAACTTGTTACAAAATATGGATTTACATGCTGAATTACAACATCATTACCAGAATTTAGATTCCGGAAAAATATACACCCGCAGAAGAAGTGCTGAACACTTAAGAAATTTAATAATACAAAAGCCTGTGATAAATGCACTTAATACAGGAGCATTCAATATAAGCTGGGACGATTTAGTTTCTGCTTATCATAGATTTTTACTTAAGGTAATTATGAATATTATCTGCAACAAAGTAAAATGAAAGTGTGTTTTAGGAAGCCCAAAGATATGACAGTGCAGAACGTAATGTTGGAGAAAAAATATATTTATCAACCCAAAATTATGGAACATGCTTTATAAAAATTGTGGAAATTGCCAATATCACTGGTATTTTTGTAAGGCTAAAGCATTTAAATATTCTATTCAAAATTAATTTACAGAAAAACATCTTTCATTGTCAAATCTGTTGGAATTTGTATTTGATAGTTTTAGTATTGAATACTTAAAAAAGTATTATATGGGAATATATGTTGATATATTACAATTGCATGTTCTATCTGTAGAAGAATATTGTGGTGAGATTTCCCCAACTATGTGGAAAAGTAAATTTGAAATTATATTTTAGTAATGAGCTATATTATTAAATTTTGTAGCGTTATTAAATTTTGTGAAGGATCTAATTATAAATCCAGTTCAAACTGTTGGTAAATTAAAACCACTGAATTGTTTACATCTAATAATTCAGTGTGGTTCACTTCATGGGTTATTTTACGATGAATTGCAACAAAACTTTGATTTCATTACTCAAGTTGGACTCAATATTAAAACCACGTCACCTCGAGTAGAACAAGAACTAATAATAAACTTAGTAATCAGTTTTTGTAAAAGAACTAAACAGAATAACAGAATTAGCTGCTGCAAATTGGGCGAAGCACTATTTAACAGTTACTTAGAAATATGTAATAATCAGATGCTTGTAAATATAAAGGTAATTTTGTTTAAATACCAATTACATTTTCTATTAATTTTAATTTAGTTATTAGTGTTGGAGTTTTTTCTTATACAAATTCAACTGCATCACCCTAATGGAGCAACTGAAGGAACTGATTCTGCTTATGCATTTTCTTGGGTGGAGTGGCAAAAGATGTTGAGGTCTCTTTATGCTGTACTTCACACCGATATTGGCAATGATCGACAGCTTAAAGTTAACAGCAACGTTTCAGGAGTTCATATTATAGATAGTACTCTAAGTGCCTTATTTGTAGAGATTTGTATTCAGGTATTTCACAAATTTTTTTTTTCAATTTTATAGAAAAATGTTTTAGGTATTTGATATACCGACGTTTATATCGCAAACACAAACTGATGGAGTTCCTAATAAAAGGCAACGAGTTGAAGTTGGACTTTGTACTCTTATTAATAATATCCGAAATTTTCAAAGTTGGACTTGGTATGTCAATGTTCGATCTATAATATTTTAGAAATGTAACGTTTATTTTATACTAGGTTGAACATTATGGGCGACTTATTGAATAAATATCCGACTGTAATACTACTTAATGAATTTGTAACTCTATTAAAAATATTATCCGCACTTCAGTCCGAATATAAATCTATAGGTGTACGTTATCATCTTTATGAATGTTTATCTGTGCTTGTTGATGTTGAAAAGCATCTTATAACTACTGGATATGTGGAAACGATTAATTCGTTATGGACCATCGTTTGGAGCAATACATTAAGGTAAATATCAAGCTTTCAAAGCAGTTTTAATAATAAAATTTTAGGGCAGTGGGACTAAACGAAATAGAACAAAAAACTCATAAACTTTTACAAAAACTTATGCCAAAACAAGACGAACTTAATATTTTACAGCTTTACAAGACTTACTACTCTCAAGTTATAAAGTTAGGAAAGTACAGTCTTGAAACTCTTTATACTGCTTGCAGTACTTTTGGATTAAACGACGCCACAAACAAGGAAAATAAAGAAAATCTTATTAATTGGATTTTAAAAAGGGAAGACAAAATCGTAAATACTGGAGTATTTCGTGAGCTTGTAACAGCACAAGTTTTGGTTTTTCTAAGTTTTAAAGAATGGCCTACGGATACAAACATAAACGATAAAGATAATGACCAAAGTGTTGCTGAAGGCCTAATACTGAGCGTCGCGAAAACTAACGAAACTGAAGAGCAAACTTACCACAAAATAGTTCGGATTAATTTGAATATATTTGAATATTTTATAAAGGATTTACATGATTTTGTATTAACGGCATTGCAAATTAACATAACGAATTTGAGCGAAACTGCAGATCTTCTGAATATTATAATTCTTCTAGTAAATGTGTTGTCGATAATGATTGATTATGGCTTATTAAAACTCTTTGAAATAGAAGACCATATTTTTGTTAATGATTTAAAAGCAATGTGGGACAAATTTGAAAATAGCGTTTTATCATTGTCTCAAAGTTTGTCAAAGAAGGTCATTAGTAGTCTTATAACAGTTACAACTTTAATCCAGAAACTTTTAGATTTAAAATTACATAAATCTGTGATGTTAATTGTGAAAAAAAATATTTCGATCGATTTTATTAAACATTTTTTTAAAATCATTAATGAAACTCCAGAAGGTAAAACTTTTTTATGTTATAGTAATCGTAATTTAAAGTTTTTATTTTTAGAAAGAAATGATGAGAACTTTAATGAACAGAGAAAAGAAGAAAGTTTCAAAAAATTATCAACAGTAACTATAAGTATGATTTGTAGTTATTGTTGTATCACAAATGCGGAAGGCGCATTTGAAACACAGGCCTGCGTTTTGGAAGTTCTTGTCGAGCCAACTTTTAATCCAAGTCTTCCAAGAGATTGTCTTCAAGTAATCATTTAAACTTTTTTTTATATCTTATTTCTCCTTTAAAATTATTTATTTTATAGCTTTCAACGTTTTTAAAATCTCTTAAAGGTTATAAAATTGGAACTTTAACGGATATTATGTTACAACAAATATTACAAAGTATTCAAAAACTGTGCGATGTTCATTATAAGAAATACGAAATTGCTTTAGGCGTTGTCAACGTTATGTGTGGTATTATTTAAAGATTTTGGTTTTTAGAATAATAAGAGTGCTGCTTTTAGATTTATATCCACATTTTGCATCTGTAAACGAAGAAGGTTTACGTGAAAATTCCCTAATTATTTTAAACGTTTTCTATCAATATCATAAAAATTATGGACCCAAGGTTGCAGTGGCGATTTTAAAATGTGTCCAACAGTTGGTCAGGATTGATCCTACTATATCATGGTCTTTGTGGCCTACTGGAGAGCAAATACCACTAAGTGTTCCTTCATTTTTAATTAATGACTATCACGAAGTCAGGGTAAAGGCCATTGAAACTTTAGGCACTATTTTTCAATTGCTTTCTAAGAATAAACAGCAAGTAAAGCTATTAAGAATGATTTTTCAGGAGACTTTTGTAAAGGTAAGTTAAAAAAATATTTGGGGTGCTCTTTTTTGTAAATTTTTAAATATTGAATTAAATTATATTTACGTTACACCGAGATTTAATTTAATGTTATTTTTTTTTATAGTCTAGAAGTGTTTTTACAATCTTTACTGAAACTTATAACGAAGAACATAGATTGGATAAAACGAAAATGTTGTCCTATAGTGTTTTGCATACTTTTGCAACAATTATGGCTATGAATTCAGGTTTTCGACAAAGTGCACTGTTTGAGTACATTCTCATAGTGTATCAAGTTAAATTAGATATAAGTAAGCAAGTGAATTATTCACAATAGAATTATTCACAATAGAATTTTATGGTATCTTTGAGTTTTTTAGGTCTTTCTAGGAATATTCTTGAAATGGTTGCAAGGCATCTTGCGCTTCCTAATGCTACTACTTTTGTTGAATTAAACTTAACTTATTTACTTTCACAATGGCAAGAGAGAGGTTTGTCAATTAAGGATTTTCCTTATTATTTATTGAATTACTCTTTCGAGGAATTCTGTTCCAATTATCAACGGTTGCTGGTTCCTATTTTGATTGCAATGGATCCTCAAGATTTTAGAAGCAATTGTCCTTATTCGACTGATATTCTTAGCAGTTTAGTTAAGGTAACTTTACCTATGTTTTCTTTTGTGTTCTTTCTTTTTTGTTAAGCCTTTTTAATGATTATTTTGAACGATAATTTGATAATTTACTGCAGAATAAAACAGATATTTTTTTTTAAATTTTATTGTCAAAGATAATATACAAAAATTTGACTTTTGAGAATGTGCCACTTTTCTTCTAAATTACATAATTTACAATAATAATTAACATTACATATGAAAAAAAATTATTCAAATTTAATATTGTCAAACATAAGAAATAATTTTTTATTGTGATAATAATTTCATAGTTTTCACAGGTTTAAAATCATTTATTTAAATAAGTAATTAAATTTCATCGTTATAAGATTTTCTTTAAATTATTATTTGTATATACATTTATCTTTAGGAATGCTTCCCAAAGATCGTTGCGAGAATTTGCTTAAGCAAAGCTATAGAACAAAAAAACGCCGTGGAAATAAAATTTTTACATAATTGTATGGAAAATTTGGGAAACATATTATCAGAAGCCCTTGATACTTTATTATTAAATAGTTTTGAAGAAATTATTGGATTTATGTTGGAGTATTGCTTCGATCCACACGATTTCTATAATAAGTTTACAATAGATTGTGAACTGCCTGAACCAGAACTGCCTTATTTCTCTTGCGACATTATATTAACTGCAATAAAAGACATAGAAGTAAGTTAAAATTGTTTTATGAATGTTGGTTTAAATATCTTTATTTTTAGAATCAGTGTTTTAATGAAAGTAATTTAATCCAACATTGTGTTTCCAAATCTTGTCGAGATAACTTACAGAAACTGATTTTTAGAAGCATTTCAAACATTCACAAATCAGTCAACAATGAACGGAAAGTTATATCATTCTATCAATTCTCCATACTTTTAGATTACTTACTCCCATACTTAAACTGTGAAGAGGCATTCAGCGTGTACCTTTTACGTACAGTCTCATATTTAATGGTATATTTGATTGTTGAAGATCATGGTGATGACTCTTTTTTGAATATCATCTGCTGCCAGTATTTTGCTTCATTTATTAGAAAAATTCTTCCTGAAAACGCGAAAACTTTTAAAAACTTTCTGGTAACTTTTATTAGCATTTTAATACCTGTTGCTAAGACTGACGGTGTCTTAGGAGAAGAATGCACAAAAGTTCTTCATTTAATTGTTGTTGTTTACGGTAAAAATTTGAGTGAAGCTATAAAGTCTTTGGACCCTTTTCCTGGCGATTCACAATTCAACGAAATGCAAGAAGTGTATAATAATTTGAAATATGAAGAGAGATTATTTTCATTGGAGGATGAAATAAAGCATTTTTTGAATACTGGAAATCTAATTGGAACTTCTGGTTTACGAACTGAAGGTCTTAAACATTTGAAAATACAACTGACTACAAGAAAGGAAGAATTGAAAGATATGTATTCCAAATTATATGATTTACGAGGACTTCCAGAAGACTACAAGACGAGTTTACTTCACAATTTAATTTGCATGCTTGTGAAACTTTCAAAATCGCTCGATTTACATGTAAGTTTATATTTATTAAGATTGTCTTTCCAAATTTGTTTTTTAAATGACAATCAATAGTTATAGATATTATTTATTAAATTAATTTATTTGGAGACGAACAGTCGAATTTTGGTATACTTAATTTCAATTCTATTTAATAATTTTCTTTTTAGGAAAGTATTGAAGCCACTCGTTGCTTAGGAGAATTAGGAACGGCTGATTTATTAACAACAGTTTTACAAATTGAAGAAACTTACCAACAGGAAACATTGAAACCGTTTGAATTAGTTACGGGCAATGTTGTTGCTTTGTTAACTAAATATATTGTCCATAACAAAATTGAAGTCATTGAAGCCGCTAGTAAAGCATTATATTATGTTCTTCATTGCAAAGAAAGCAAAATCGTTTTAGGTAATGCATACTTATTAATTTGCAAATAAAAATTGATAATTTTTAATGAATTTTAGATTCAGGCATTGATTATGGGCAAGGTGTCACAAATAAGAATTATTTAACACCATTTATACCTCTGGTTATCTTTCGTACAGATACAAATTACAATATTGAGCAAGATGCTATAAATTTAATTAATTCTGACGAATTGTGGTGCCCCCCATTGCCTAAATCACATGAAGAATGGATTACTGATTTAACTTGTACTTTATTATCCAAGTTTGTTAATAAGTGTTACTTAAAGGAATTAATTCCTCTGTGTAAAATTGAGGTAAATATTTTATATTTATATTTATTTTCTCATTTTTCTGTAAATACTGAGATGAACAGATTACGGCTACGTTATTTGAATTAGAAGACAATGATAGAATTGTTTTAGATTTCATTCACCGAACAACTACTTCCACTTCTTGTTTATTTAATTATTTGTGGAGGTTACACGAACGTTATTTCAAATCAACTTCAGAGATTTTTTAAAAAACATTGGAAACATAGTAGTGATGATTCGAGTACAATTGAAGTTAATAAAGCGTCAGTGCAATGCTTATTAAACGTTGTGCATTTTTTAAGGGTTCGCAGAAACGTTGAAACTAATAAGTACATCATTTAATCGCACCTTTATTATTAATGTTATAACGATTATGTTTTAGGAAGATTTATGATTTGGTTTTAAATTATTTACATATAGCAGAGGCTGCCTTATTCTGTAAAGCACATTTTACATCGGTCTTGTATGTCGAACTTTGGTGCCAAAAGAAAATAGAGGAGTTGTGGCAAGAGAAAAATAATTTTTTGGAGTTGTCAATGAAATCCACTTCTCTAGATTTGATTATACAAAGGGAAGATTTAAGAACTCAAAAAACTTTGCAGAATATTTTAACAGAGGTAAATTGTAGAAAAGAATTATTGTTATTGCAAGAAGTAAATTTATCAGGGGTTTGAACTACGTTTCTTTGGGTTCAGAGCCACAATATGCGATGTTGCGCTCTCCCAGGTGGGCCCTAACATTTTTGCGTAATTTTTTTAGTATTTTTTGAGAACGAAAAAATTTCGAATTTGTATTTTATTTTTTAAGGGTTCAGATAGTCTTTGAAATAAAATGCTTAATTTCAATCCCAGGTTATTGGAATAATTTGAATACGATTATCGGGACAAGACTGTTTACATTGTAAACATTGTGTTTCTTTCTAAATATTTGTTTTTAAATTTCAGAGTTATAAAATAGTGGGAGAGTTGGATGCATTACGTGTTTGCGAAATTATTGGAATGATCGATGAAACTTTACAAGTGGAACGTTACAAACATTCCCAACAATGGGAATTAGTTGCTCTCTATCACGATGTTCAAGTTTCCTGTGGAAATGCCAACTCAGTTCCACATTTGTTATCAGCTTTAAAGAAATGTAGTTTTTATCACCTTCCACTTAGATACGAAAACAATGTAGAGCCCCAATTTGAATGTCTCTGGCGTTTGAGCCAATGGAACGTAGAAGAAAGTGCTGCAGGGAATAGCTCCAATACTTTTGAAAAACATCAGTATTTTACGTTGAGAGCTTTGCACGATAATGATAGTTTTAGTTTTAATAAATTCTTAAAAAGTGCCAGAATTTTCACTCTGGATTGCTTACGTAATTCTAATTTCGAAAGCAGTAAGAATCTCTACAAACCTTTGATGCAGTTACAATCCCTCCAAGAAGTCGAAGATTTTGTTAAGGCGAAATCTGAACGGTCTTTTCAGGACGTGTTAAAGAAATGGAATATTCAGGATGAAATAAATAGGAACGATTTTGAATTTATCGAACCTATTCAAGCACAACGCATTATTATGTTAACCGATACCATTCAAGAAGAATCTAAGGATCTAAAAATAATTTTGGCTAATATGTATTTGAAACTAGCGGGTATGATATTTTAAATTTTTTAAAAGTATTTTGTTGACTACTTCATAAATCTTGACTTACAATAATTATTGGAGATTGTGTTATTTTAATATAGTTTTTGGTATAATTTAAATTATATTTTTAGAGATTTCACGGCAAGAGAACAAACTGAATGTAGCAAACCGAGCTTTAAATAATTTACTACAACTGGCCGATTTAGGTGTTGAAATTGAAAATAAGATTACGCTAGAACAAGCTCAGCTATGTTGGTTGAACGATAAACAAATTGCTCGATATATTTTGAGAACGTTTTTGAATACTCCTCGAAATCCAAGGTTATTAAATTGCTTATTAAAAAAAATCACTTTAAATACTAATTTTTTTGTAGATTGGAATCGAGGGCTTTAAAGTTATATGGGACGTGGATGGCCGAAACAAGTTCCGAAAATCCTGAACGCATTATTAAAGATTACTTTCTGAAGTCTTTGAATATATTAAATGAAGTAGCAAAGACCAAGGAAGATTATGTAAATATGTGTGAAACTTATGCTGTACTTGCAAAGTTTGCCGATTCTCAGTATCAACAGGTCAGCTAACATTTCTGTAACTTTAGTATTGATTAATATTAAAGTAAACATTGCAGGTTATTAATTACATTAAATCTTCGGTGTTTAAAAGTAAAATAACAAATATGGAAAAGTCAAAACAAGTTGCTGCTGATATAAAAAAACATTCAAGCAGTAAGGCTGCCACTGATATTCGCAGAGCAATAACTACTTACGAAAAACAAAGCGTTATAGATGAATCTGAAATAAAGAGCACTTATAAAGAGAAAGATGTGCATCTGCTTCTAGCTGTAAAGTAAGGAAGCAAATATCTTCATATTCTGTAAATAATTAATTTTATTTTTAGATTTTACATGCGAAATTTAAGATATAGTGATCAAAATAATAAGTATATATTTCGTATATTAGCTTTATTACTGGAAAATAGAGATAATTCATTATTACTGTCGTTATTTTCCAATAATTATACTCGCATTCCGAGTTATAAGTATATCGATATATTACCACAAGTTGTACCACATATTACAACTAATACAAAGAACATCTTTGGAAATCTGATTTATGGAATTATAGGTAAAAATAAAAACATATTTATTCTCTCACAATAATTTTAAATTAGAATTGTTTGATTTGTATATATTTTTTTTAAGTTTTGTTAGTTAACAATTCTGTATTTAAAATTATTGAGTTATAAGAAATTAAAGATTTGGTATTAGATGCTCATTGAAGTGTTTAATGTTGCCTCAAATTATTTACTTTTAAAAACGAATTTTTACAAAATCAATTTTGATTATTTTTTTAGAACATTGTGCCAGAGATCATCCTCATCATACTTTGCCTTTTATCTTAGCAGTAGCAAACTCGAATAAAGATAAAGATTACACTTCAGAGATGGCAAATGTGGTTTCAAACGATTCAAGAGTGACTGGAGCTCAAAAAGCTATTAAAAAGCTCAAAAAGACATCTTTGCACGATTTAATATCTAAGATGGAAAAATTATCAGAGGCACTAATGCAATTAGCTTATTTAGAACAAAGTAATTGTCAAGTTAGTAAGAAAAACCAATTTAAAATTCCAACCAATTGTGCAATCACAAAAATAAAAAACTTTGAGGATGTTTTGCTTCCTACATTTAATCTCAAAGTTAAAACTAATGCCGATTACACGAATATTGTTGGAATTAAATCTTTTAGTAAGACTTTTGATAACGTTGGAGGTATCAATGCACCTAAGCGTATCGTGTGCCTCGGTACCGATGGAGTATATCGCAACCAATTAATTAAAGGCAAAGATGATCTGCGACAAGATGCGGTAATGCAACAGGTTTTCAGTATTATGAATGATCTCCTTAGAGCTAATAAACACACTTCAAAATTATTGATAAGGACATACAAAATCGTACCTTTATCTCAAAGGAGTGGAATTTTAGAGTGGGTCGAAAATACGGTTCCCTTAGGTACCTATCTTGTTGGAGAGGAAAGGAAATCTGGGGCTCATCAATTGTACAATCCTAGTGATATAACACCAGCTGAATGTAGGAAAGAATTAAGGGTATTTGGTTGTATACATTTTAAAGTTATATTTCATTTTAATCTTTTAGAACATCGTAAATGCTTCGCACGCAGATAAATTAAAAGTTTATGACAATATTTGTAAAAGGTTTCATCCTGTATTTCACAAGTTTTTTGAAGAATCTTTTGTTCAGCCTGTGATATGGTACGAGAGAAGAAGAGCCTATATTTATAGTGTGGCTACTTCGAGTATATGTGGATATATTCTTGGTTTAGGAGATCGCCATGTAAATAATATCTTGCTAGATACTAGAACTGCCGAAGTTGTTCACATTGATTTTGGTAAACTATTCTTAGATATATTCTTAACTAGGTAATCAATTATTTTATGTAGGAATTGCTTTTGAGCAAGGTAAAATCCTACCAACGCCTGAGACAGTTCCATTTCGACTTACACGTGACATGGAAGCTGGTATGGGTGTCTTGGGTGTAGAAGGAGTATTTCGCAAGTAATTTTTCTAATAATTAACAGACTACTTGAATTTTAAAGTTAATGTTCTTTGTAGATCTTGCGAGAACACTTTAGAAGTGTTACGAAAAAATTCAGATACTGTTATTACAATATTAGAGGTACTTCTGTATGATCCTTTATATGCATGGACCATTACTCCAGCTCAAGCGTTTACGTTTCAATATCGCGATGATGATGGCTGTGCAACACGCGCGAATCAATCTGCGGATTCGATCGAAGAAGGCACGAAATTAATGTTAATGAAATAATACACGTTATTAATATTAATAACTTTTAGAGGGTGTTAATATGACTGCAGAAAGAGCTTTATTACGGTTACGTCAAAAATTAGAGGGTATTGCTGATGGTGGTATGACCAATATCGAAGGGCAAGTAGAAAAGCTATTGCAGCAAGCAAGGGATCCTTCTAATTTATGTCGCCTTTTTCATGGCTGGCAGCCTTATCTTTAAGTTTATTATAATTGTTCTATAATATTTTTGATACTTTTTTTGTAGTTTTGTTAATAAAAGTAGGTATACTTTTTGTTAAATTGATCGGTTTTAAATTAAATTTTATATTTAGTCGGTAAAATAGTGCTTTAAGAATTTATTTTTTTAGTTGTCTTCGTCATACCATTGTATATATAATACATATATTTATATATATATATATATATATATATATTTATATATATATACAATGGTCATACTAATTGCGAGCATAAGAAATATGAGAAGTTTATCATAGCTCTAGGATAGAGGTCGCTGATTGTTATTTTCAATTTATTGTGTTTGGTATTGGAAGAAGTTCTTATCTAATTTGATTAGTTTTTGTAAAATTTCAAGAGTAATCTAATTGGAAACAAACAAAAAGACTTTAGTATTTCTTCGACTACTTACCTGTGCTAAATAGTATCTGGTTTTTACTACTTATTTCAGTCTAAAATGATTTTTAATCTTAAAATTATAATGTGAGTAATATTTACGTTTTAATTATTTTATACGTATATAAATTACATGTGTTTCATTATATATACATATATTTATATGTAATTTTGCTAGTTGTGCCTGGAACGTAAAGTTTTTAGGATATTGAAAAGTTCTTTATTTTGTTTCCTTCTCACTTGTAAAGAAATGCGAATTTTTCAGCTTTTGATAAACAACAACGAAGAGGTTTTTATAATTCAAATTAAAATTTGTTTGGTTTGTGGTTTTGATACGAAAATCGTGATAGAGTATGCTAAAGTATCATTAATTAGTTCTAACGAAATCTCTATCAGTACATATTGATTTGTTTATTTACTCTGGCCTTTGAGTTTGGAAAAGATAAATCATTATTCGACACGTTGCTAGCCAGTAATTAACTTTCAAATAAACTGGTAAAATTTTCAATTATGGGAGATCTAAAATTATTATTAACGAATCAAAGCATAAACGAAAAAAGTGTATTGTTGCCCAAAGAAACGAGACAACAAAAGCAAACTATATTCTGTGGAAAATTTTACAAATGTAAGTGGAAATTGATAATTACTTTTATCTCATGTCATTGTTTAATTTGAAACGAAAAAGTACTTAAGAAAATAATAACAACTCTAAAACTTTCGTTTGCATATTCATGGTTTATTTATAATATTGAAATTAGACATTGACGATTTTGACTTGAGGCTTTTTTATTCAGCACGCCCCAATTGACAATTAAAATACATGCAAAACCTATTTTGAATAACAATTTTTAGGATATTTGGTAATCTTTAACGCAATCTTTTACGTTTTAATGTGTTCGGATATTTTCTATAAGGCTAGAAGAAATATTTATATCAGATTTGCTTTATCTCCATTTACAGATTATATAACTATAACGAAGTGGAAAAGTATATTTATATCTTTCCTATAATTTAAATCGAAATGTTTAAAAGGAAGGAAAGTAGACGTTGAAATACTTTTCTGTTCAGTTTTAATTGATCAAAATTAAGTTACCACATACAGTTATCTTCTAATTGAGTTATAGTCATTCGGGGTAACCAGTGTCGTAACTAGGGGTTGGCCGGACAAGTGGTTGCTAAGGACGAAACCTTTAGAGGGGCGCACTTAGCTGACCAACACCCTGCGGGCATACAAAATTCATACAAGATGCTGAAAATAAGTTTAGGGGGGCGCAAAATTCAAATCTTCCCAAGGGCGCTCATAACCATACCTACCACACTGGGGGTAACTGTGCGTAGTGGGTAAATGCGCGCACAGTCTTTATATTCGAAGGGGGTAAAGGGGGTTGCGGCTTGAGCGAGCAAGTAAAAGGTTTTATTTTGCGCAATATAAAGTGCGCCGTTTGTATTTTTAAATCATACACATGGTTTTTATTTTCTCCAACCCTTATTTTTTTAATCCTGATAGCCCTTTAAATGAATAATTGTTAACCCGAATGACTGTATATACACCTTAATTACAATTACACTATTATGAATAATGTTTAATGTTAACTGGAATTGAACACTTTCAATAAAACAACCCATGTTTTTTCTCAATTTTGGTCGATTTTGGGGGTTTTGAGTTAGCACCAGTTTCCGACAGAATAAGATCTAATACGTTTGGAAATAAAAGGATTTCGGGAAATAATTAGGAATAAAAAAGATAGCGCAAATGAAAGTTTTGATTTTAAAAAATTTGACGTTTTCCAAATGTCTAAAATTTTTGGCGTAAAAGGGGATGCAAAGTAAAATGGCTCCGGCTATGTACACTACGGGCTTGTAGAAACATCTCGCATTAAAATCTATTTTTTAATTTTTAAAATTTTTTTAAGTTTTTTCTCGATTTTGACCGATATTGGGGGTTTTGAGTTAGCACCAGTTTCCGACAGAATAAAGTCCAATTGTTTGGAAATTCAAAATGTGTGCCTCTGATATACCTGTAATTCATGTGCTAATGCTAATTTAGAAGATATATCAAGAAATTTCGTTGTGATAAAAAAATTCGAAGCGTGTGCTTATTTACACGCATTAGAAGTTGTACTTTTTTAGCCTAACTAAATTAATATAAATAAAAAAAATATAAATATAAAAATATAAAAAATATAAATAAAAAAAAATTAATATAAATAAAGTCAATAAATACGAATATGTGCGCATTCGAGGAAAAGTGGCACATTTCTGAGCGAGGGAGGCAAATGAAGCACGACGCGGAGCGGCGCGCTTCATTTTCCGAGATCGGAATGTTCCACTTTGAGCTCGAATGTGCACACTCAGTTTTGAGGAACATTCACAATAATTAATTTACCATCACAGACGGCTAACTTTCTTTATCCGAGTGTACATTTTCAATTTTACTAGCGCCAGACACGCCCCCTGAAAACGTTCTAAAGTTGGTAGAGCTATACCTAAATACGGACCGGTCGTATGTGGGCTATGCGCCGTTCTAATAATATTCATTTATTTAATTATCAAATATTGCTGTTTTTTTTTAAATATTTAATTTCTATACTCAATTCTGAGACAACAAAATTCATTAATCTTTTGAATATTTGGGTATAAAACGTATTATATTTCATATTTATGAAACTATTTTTATATTTTGCGTTACGAATGGAATGGAATCAATAAGAAACCATTTTTTTTTCGTTTAGGTTATATCGACAAAGTATTTGCTTTTAAGGTGTATATCCAATTACGAACCTAACTGTATGTGCGAATAAGTAAAAGTTGAGTTATGTTCCAAAAACTTTGACAGCTCACGGTGACGAAATTTGAAAAGGACAACGAACCAAATGTGATCGATTTTTTAGAATTAAAGCGAACTTACCAATGCGTTAATGTTGATTGGATAGTTTTTTAAAAGGTTTAGACCGTTTATGATTTTATTTTGTATTCGATTAATCTGCAAAAATAAAAGGAGAAAGACAATTCGATTATGCATTAGTAATTGTAAAAACTTACCGCTTCGGCATTTTCGGGGCTAGGCTCAAGGTCTATTAATTTTCTTATATAGTACAAAATTCCATTTTGGATTTTAGAGATCTTAAAAATAGAATTCTTAAATTAATATAGTTGACGTTTTTAGAACTTTTACCGCTATAATATTTTCCATTCTTTCGAAACTGAAATTTTGAGTTTCCAATTGAAAATAACACTGCTTATTTGACGCTTGACGTATTTTTGTTTTGTTTAAACAATTGAAATAATAAATATGGACGAACGTTTTTTTTATGTAAATAATTTAAGCAAGAATTAGTTGCGTTGAATTTATTTAATTTATTTATACTTTAATATGTATTGTTTTGTAGTTACAAATTTATCATTTGCTGATTATAAATCAATAACAATTAATGTTACAAGGTTACAAATTTGTTGCAAAAACGTGGATTACTTTGGATAAATACAGCTAACGCTCGATTTACGCCAACTTTTGTTAGCACAAGGTTTTTTCCTTGTCAATTATTAATGTGTTGATAAAACAAACGGATAGATGGCGTTATTTCCGAAACTTAAGCATCGATTTATAAATTTTAAGATTCTCTTGATTAAATTGGTAATTAATGTTTATTATAGCAATTACAGAAAAAAAACCGTCATGAAAATTTATAATATTTAATTTCTACGAACCGATGGATATTCCTGGTTTTATAAATGTTTTTCTTTTCTATTTTACTTCGTTGTAAAGATGATGTTATAAAAATTCTTACAATGGAGTGTCACAAATTTTCCAAAAAGTATTTTGTAAACTGTAGTAATTTTTGAAGTTATACTTCTTTTGGCGTGGACAGTAAAAATTAGCAGGCAATGGAAGTTGCGCGCGCACAGCTAACGACAAATCGACAGTTGGAGTTGGCCGTCTAAAAAAAAAAATAATTATTGTGAATTATGCTTAAAACTGAGTGTGCACATACGAGCTCAAAATGGCAATTATAAGTGGTAATTATATGTACTACTCTAATTAATTCTCTTAAACAAAAAAAAATTGTTTAGCTTTATCGAATTTTTTAATTTGAAATAAATATAGAGTCAATATTTCTGTTTCTCGATATCTTGAATTTGGCGCCTTAGGTTTTAATTAAAAAACTTCTAGCAAATAAATTTATTAATGTGGGTCGTGCTTAAAACTGAGGAATACGCATACTTCAATTTTTTTACGTGTACGTTAAACTTTCCGACATAATAAAATCCGATACGTTTAGGAACGAAACGATTTTCCCTAATTATCAAAGACAGTAAAGTTAGAGCAGTTTAAAATTTAGATTTTTGGATTGAAATGAAAAAATACAAAATTGGAAATGATTAAAATTTTTAGGGTTAAAGACAAAGCAGGGAAAAATGGCTCTGGATATACACACTACTGGCCCATAGGAGAACGTCTCCTTAAAATATAAAGAAAATCCATTTTTTTCAATTTTTTCGAAAAAAAAACAAAAACGAAGGGGTTAATTCACGTTTTTTCACAATTTTGGTCGATTTTGAAGACTTTGAATTAGCACCAGTTTCCGATAGAATAAACTCCAATAGATTTAGAGATAAAAGGACTTCAAGAAATAATTAAAAATAGAAAAGTGAGCACAAATTAAAATTTTGATTTTTAAAAAATGGGCGCTTTCCAAATGTCTAAAATTTTTGGCGTTAAAGGAAAGCAGAACAAAATGGCACCGGCTATGGACACTACGGGCCCAAAGGAATACCCTTATATGTAAAATATAAAGCAAATCTATTTTTTGAAATTTTTGCAATAAATATGGATTAACATCCATGTTTTTTCTCAATTTCTATTTGACAGCTTGGAGTAACTCCATTTTTAGTTGCAAATAATCCCTTTTTTAATCAACTTTGTCATAGGTTCTAAGTATTAAAAGTGCCGTATAAATTGAGGTTTTACTGTAAGAAAGAGAGAAACTTCGTCAAATACCTTAATTCGATCTGCTCATAAAATGAATGCTTTCACTTACTTTTCGATACGTAGGAAATGATTGATCGAACTGTCGTTAATATTATTGCATTTCGCAAATTAATAAGTATTGTCACGTTTGAAAAAGAAACTGCGGTTTTCGCGCAGAAAGTATTTGGCTTTTTCTCGTTTTGTTTGTACATTAAATTCATTAAAAGCGATTTTTATTTGTCGATAACTTTAAATGTTGCGCAATTCGAAAAAGTAATTACTTTCGTTTTGCAAAAGTTGCTCGCGATAATTTTTGAAAGCGACGTGGAATTTTTACGTTTCTGATCTGACATTGGATAACAAATCGAAAGAGAAATACACGATGCGTTGTGGGCCATCGCGAATTATGTAAGTCAGGGTTGTCCAACGGCTAGCTTAACGAGGGTAAATTTTTTTTCAAAAGTATTGGCGAATCAAAAGTGTCAATTGTAAAGAATATTATTTAGAAAGCAGATTTAGGGCTATGTGGAGTAATCTGTGTCTAGTATTGAGATTTATTTATGGGAAATGAGGTAATCCTTGATTTACACGAAATAATCTACAAGAAATAAGAGCTTAACCACAAATTGTACTATAATTTTATGTTTGTATGTTTCACAGAATATTTGTTAAGTGTGGGATGCTCTAAAAGCAATTAGTTTAGAATTACGTAAAATCAAAGTATTATTATAATAATTTATTTAGTTTATTTGATTTTTTTTTCATTTTATTAATATTAGCACTTAAGGGGAAATAATATTTTAAATATATAAACAATTAGTAAGTTTACTTTTCTTGTAAACTCAACCCTTAAAAAAATTAAGTTAAATTCTAATTGAGTTGTAAACGATAAGTCACTTTTTACAGATATGAATTTTTGTCTTTAAGTTTTTCTATCGGGAGTAAAGTCGCCTTATTTATCGCAGAAGGTTAAGAAACTTATTTTATGTCTTAATAAATAAGAAAGAAGTCAATAATAATAAACTGCCTAAACTTTGATAAGCAATATGAAAATCTATTTCGATTTGATTGGAGTACATTTTGTACATAATAAGAATATACAGTCGAACCTCGATAAGTCGAAATTGAAGGGAAACTAAAAATAATTTGAGTTATCAAAAATTCGAGTTATGGATATAAAAATGTTAACGTTGAAATAGACAAGTCCTAGGGAAACAGGTTCGAATTATCAAAAATTCCGCTTATCGAGGTTTGACTGTATATACAGTAAAACCTCTCGTGGCGACCATCTTTATAAGGAAACCACCTCTAAAAGCCGGCATTATGTTTCATAACAAATATATCATAATTTAATTCTTTTTATAAATTTTTCTCTAAGCTGACCACTCCCTAACCCGACCGCGACCGTTAATTGCGCGACCCCTACTTTTCTTAATGTAGTTTTTTTCGAAAAATAAACGCCACAAATCTGAATTTAAGTTTTTGATTTGAAAGAGAGATTATTAATATAGAGAAATTCATTGAATGCGGGATATGTGCGCATTCGAGCGAAAAGTGGCACATTTCCGAGCGAAGGAGGCAAATGAAGCGCGATGCGGAGCGGCGCGCGTCATTTTCCCGAGATCGGAATGTGCCACTTTGAGCTCGAATGTGCACACTCCGTTTTAAGCACAATTCACGAAATTTTGACTAACAAATTAACCAAAAAATTAATTATATAATATAATTGTTTTCTCCCACTCGGCTCTACGAAATTGTTGTATTTTTTCGCTCGCTCCCACCCATTGCTATGGTAAATGCGTTTTTTGAACATAACATCCATATTTACTTTTAAACATGATTCATAATAATTTAGGCCAATAAATTAGACAAAAAATCAGTAGAATAATTTTAATCGTTCCCTCTCACTTGTACAGTCAAACTGAGAAGTAATCAACACGCTAGAAACAGACCTACACTAAACCTACTATTCCAAGAAACTAAATCTGGCGTTTCATGGTTAAAAAACAATTAAGATTGATCTTTGTAATTTTAGTACCTTTAGTTCTAGGTACTAAAATTACAAAGATCAATCTTAATTGTTTTTTAACCATGCAGCGCCAGATTTTGTCTCTTGGAATAGTACGTTTACTGTAGGTCTGTTTCTAGGGTGTTGATTACTTCTTAGTTTGACTGTACTTATAAGATTGTTATATCTTTTTGCTCACTCGCACTCATTGCTATGGTAAAAATACATTTTTTTGAACAAAATTGATATTTCCCGAACTAAATTTAGTTTTTTGATTTTGAAAGAAGGATGAACAAAGTAGATAAATCTAATAAATACGAAGATGTGCGCATTCGAGCGAAAAGTGGCACATTACCGAGCGAGGGAAGCAAATGAAGCGCGACGCGGAGCGGCGCGCTTCATTTTCCCGAGATCGGAATGTGCCACTTTGAGCTCGAATGTGCACACTCAATTTTAAGTGTAATTCACAATAATTAACTTACTTCCTAAATAGTATTATTTTATTTATAACAACTTTGATTTAATAATAATATGATTCTGATAAATAATAACTGCATTTAATCTAATATATTATTTGTTATTACGTTTACATTAACTATGTTTGTCTTTCTCTCTAAGACGACCACCTCTACAAAAGACCAATTTGAGTAAGAACCGACGCTGGTCGCGTTAGAGAGGTTTTACTGTATACTGTTTAATTCAGGAAAGATTGAACTTACGTCATAAAATTATTTACAAGTTACGCGCAACGTGGCATGTTTTAAAGGTAGAAAGAAAAAGTTTTGAACATCGGGGTGTCCACGTAAAAGCAACAAAGATAGAGAGATGAACGCATGTTGTATATTGATGTGTAAGCGATTGCGACACCATGAGCAATGTTGACATTTTTAATTTGATTGAATCACACTTCAGACGTACGGCCGCAGCTTACTTCACACTCATATCGATTATGACGTAAGCGCATCTTTCCTGAATTAAACACTACACCTGATTCCATACAAATGTAGTTTTAAGTTAACGAGCTGATAACAGGATATTGTTAAAAAATGTGTCAATCTAGACGTCAGCGAAAAAAAGCTTGGTTATTATTATTTTATCAATTTTTTAAAATACTCCTAAAAGTCTTCATCGATATACTTTATCTGCTTCACAAGAATAATCAGAGTTGAAAGTCACACAAGTCAGAAAGTTGATCATTTGTAGAAACTAAGTTCAATAATTTTTAATTAAACATTGTGAAAAGGTAAAGTAGTTATTGTAGATCGTTGGTGAAAAACCAAAAGTGCAATTCGAGCTTAAAGTGGCACATTCTGATTTGCTTCCGTTTACGGAAATGTGCCACTTTTTACTCGAATATGCACGTACTTCGTATTAATTGGATTTGCCTGCTACATCTTTTCTATTTCAAATAAAAAAAAATTAATTAACCGCAGCAAATTAAAATTTTATGTTTTGAAACATTATCAATGTTTTTCCATCTATAACTATAGCCATTTAAAATCGTGTTTATTACCAGGCGTGCTTACAGATAGGTCAATCGTGTTTTAGTGTTTAAAATGACCACATGAGTTATTAAAAATAATAATAATAATAAATGCTATAACCTTTTATGTTCAGTAATTATAAATTAATTTTAATTTAAAGAATAGATTAATTAAATGAATACGCAATTCGAGCGAAAAGTGGCACATTTCCGAGCGAGGGAAGCAAACGAAGCGCGAGATGGAGCGGCTGCCACTTTTTTTAGACAAATTTTTCTCGAAATGCGCCGCTTAATGTTTGACTTTAAGCACGATCCACAACATTTTCTGATAGAATAAAATTGCCGAATTCTGACACAGTTAATGACATTTTTAATAATGCAAGGTAATTTGTTTATTGAAATTAATGACTTTTTTTAAGTAATGGAGACGCCAATATACTTAATAATTTATTAAATAAAACATTTAACCTGTAAGTTAAAGACCACGGTTTTATAATATATAATTTAAAAAAAGCGTTTTTCTATGAGATCTGTGATTGGTTTAATTGGAGGGTAACCATAATACTGTACATTAATAAATAAATCGGGATTGAAGCGGGGTTATTTTTGGTTTGAAGTTCGGAAAAACTTATTGCAGTTGTTGTTATTATTTTTAATAGTTGCGTTTTATTATTTTAAAAAATCGCTAAAAGGTCCTTAGCATTTTAAGGTGAAAGTTTATAAAAATTAAATATTTGTTTTCTGTAATTGTAATGAGAGAGGATTAAGTCTAATGACTTCGTGGATGTGTACATTTGAGCGAAAAGTGGCACATTTCCGAGCGAGGGAAGTATAGATGTCGCGCGCGCTTCGTTTCCTTGAGATCAGAATGTGCCACTTTGAGCTCGAATATCTACGCTTGATTTTTAGCACGATATACAATAGCTAAATTACTTTGTGAAATTTTTACCAATAACAGATGCATTGGTTTACTGTAATTTTTGTAGTTTCCTTCTCAGACGTATATCAAGGTTGTAAATTCCTCATTATTTTTTTTTAAATAATTTAATTGTAATTGGCAATAATTATATTGAAATTTAATAAATACTATTTAAAATAGATAATAAAATTAAACTAGTGATGAGCAAAATTGGTCTTGTTCTTGCAGTCTTGGTCTTGGTCTTGCAAATATTCAAGACCAAGACCAAGGCCAAGTTTATCTTTATGCTAGCAAGACTTGGTCTTTTCTTGTTTTGCTCATCACTAAATTAAACTAGTATTTTTTGTCGTTTTATAAAAACACTTTGTGGTGATCGGGTACTGAGGTATATATTGATCGAGTACTAATTCTTTTGATTTTTGTGTGATCGCATATTGGGAAAACCGAGAAATTATTTCGAAATATTAATTTGACTAATTGTTGTAGATTTATTACTTGAAATTTTTTTAATTGTATATCTACAAACCTTTATTAATAAACAAAAAAGCAAAACAAATTTTAATAGATAGAAATATTTCTATAGCTTTATTTCGTTCATACGACAAAATAGTAATCGGGTCTCTTACCTTGTATACCTGCAGTTTAATTTTTCTTTATATTTAGCAATAACTATTTAAAATTAGAAATTTTGCATCTTTTGATTAGTGGGGTTTTATGTATCGCATATTTGTTTGTCGCAAAAACCCATGTATGTTTTTTAATTTTTTCATTTATCCGAGCGGTTTCCGATCCATATTAGCTTGAATAATCTGGACTCTACTGTACTTAAAATAAAAATTAATTAAAGTATAAAAGATCGTATTTCTAGCAGGAACCGAATCTCACATTTAGTGCTTATGTAGTCGCCAATGCACAATACTACGTCGTACGTAAGAAATTAATTTAACCGCTTCGGTTGAGAATATCAAGATCTAAAATTTTACTAATCGTCAGCAGATTGTATCTATAGTAAAATATTTAGTTGACATGTGGTCAATCCTACATATATTGCATTAAATAATCTGTACAAAAACTTTTTACACTTTTTTTACAATTGGAAATTATATACAGGCTGTCACATGTATAGGTACTGAAACTTAAATGGGTGATATTTGACACCGATCTAAACAGTAAAAGTTTATATACAATATGTCCTAAATCTAAAGAATTTCGAGAAAAATGCATTTCAAATTTTCCGGTAAATGGCAACACAGCCTCGCTTCTGTATGCTTTTAAAAGAGGGTAATGTCATTTAGTAGATGCTTTATTGCCAATTGGCATATTTGATATACCGTTTTTATGGTTTTTTTTTAAATTTTTACATATGGCTTTAATGGCATAGTTATAACAACTTGAACAAAAATTTTTGAAATATTATAAATAATAAGTTATTTATTACACATTTTTAAATTGAAGTTTATGTTACCATACTTAAATCAAAAATATGAGACATAAGTCACTTGACTTGGGGTATGTTTTTGTTCACTTTAGGGTCATTTATAAATGGGTTAAGTTTCAGTACTTATTCGTGGGACACCCAGTATATTACATCACTCAATACCCTAAATTATGATGTAGACGAAAAGATAAACCAATATGTTACTTGTATGTATTAAAAATCAATGGCATGTGTGGGCGTTCAAAAACAACAGAACGGTTTAAGAATTTTGCGCTACTGCTCCTTAGATCTTATCTGTTGCGATTTCGTGAGAAAAATTCCAATGAGCGTGGAAGAGGTTGCAGGAGGGGTTTTACGAAATTCAGGGAAACTTTTTTGCCTAGCAACCAACAAACCCTGAATAATAATCAACAATTTTTATATAAACATTAAAAATATCGACGTGTCGCTTGAATAACTTTAATTAGATTTTTTTTGTTTACTTGTTCCGCATTAAAATAAATGGCCGCTTTTAATTCTTCTAATTATCATAGAGTGTGACTTAGAGTTTTAGAGGATTTTATATTATTTATAATAATATTAAAACGATTACGTAGATTCGTTTGTTTATTGTGGTGGGAAAAATAAAGGTATTCGAGTAACACCTGACAGACGATTAATTGTTTTTAAAAACGCCAACAAACACTATTCCGGCATTCCTCGCCTTCTTATTTCGATTATTGTTATTGCTCCAAATTTATGTTTTCTTCTCTTTGATTTTCGCGTCCTTTTTTTTGTGTTTTCGTGCGTTTCGAAATGTTGTCGGGGTGGAAATTGGTGGTTTCGAAAGGTGAGCTTCTTTTTTTGCGTTTTTTTTTTAATTTTATTGTTTTGACTTATTTTTGTTTCGTTTTGTTTTATGTTAAAACGCTTAAGCATTCTGCCATTAAAAACTCGATTTTTTTAATAATTAGAATCGAAAGTAATATTCGATTTAATTCAGATTATTCCGTTAGGAATAATGGTATTTTAATTTTTGTTTTAAAGCGTGACATTCAGCTACTATAAGTTTTATTTCGTACATAATAGAAGAATAATCTTTTAATCCTTTTTTTTTATAGAAGAGATCTCATTGTTTTTGCTTATCTTGAATTAATTACTCTTTCCTACTGGAATTTGATATTCATTTGTTTTAATTAACATCTATAAAAATTTCCATTTAAAGATACAGACGGTCCTCGATTTTCGTTCAATTTGCTACAATTCCTTTCTTTGTACGCATCGCCTACTGTATTTAAAAGTTAGATTTGTAGCAAAACGTATTGAAAAACTTAAATAAAAATTTTAATTTTTTTCTTTGGTTTTGCACTTTGCAATTTTTATAGGTATTTGAGAAACCAATTACGTACAAAATTCGAGGACCACCTGAACTTTTTTTTGGAGTAGGCTTTGCTTCAAATTAAATTTTAATTATTTATTTTTAACTAATGTACGTTTAGAATAACAATAGAAAAATAACGCTTGCTTTGTACGTGGTTTCTTGCGATTACTTTGGTATGACGTGTTTTGTAATACTTCCAGCTTTTGTTTCGGTTTCTCTGGTAACGAGCTTGTTTTACTTTTTGGCATGTGTTTAGTTTCTCTTGTTTGTTTTTCTCAGTTAAAGGGATACCTTTTTCTAGGTTTTTTGATACCTCAACGCTATGTTTTGGGCATTATGGGATTTCTAGCTGTGGTAAATGCGTACTTAATGCGCGTCGTCTTGTCCGTGGCCATAACAGAGATGGTACTTCCTTTAAATAAAACAATGCACGAAAATTCGGACACTTGCCCAGATCCTGAAATACATACGGGCCAAAAAATAAGCGCCATCGTAAGTATTTCTGCTTTTCCCCTCCCTTGTTGCTTTTTTGAGGTTAATTTCTAATTGAATAGAGATCTGAGCATTTTTACGATTGGGATGAGCACACGCAAGGCTTAGTTTTGAGTTCTTTCTACTGGGGGTACGTTTTGACACATTTGCCTGGAGGTATTTTGGCCGAGAAATTTGGAGGTAAATATTCCTTGGGTTTGGGCATCTTGTCGACCGCTCTTTTTACTTTAATCACCCCCGCTGTTGTTAAAAGTGGCGATTGGCCATGGCTGATAGTTCTTCGGGTTTTCGTAGGATTTGGCGAGGTACTTCTACCACAAACCAATTTAGAGCTGTTGTCTAATTTGGCATTTTTTAGGGCACGACTTTCCCTGCTTTGAACGCCATGCTGGCAAAATGGGTACCCATGTCTGAGAGATCAACTTTAGGGACGTTGGTATATGCAGGTGCCCAAATGGGTACGTAACACTTGCGCCAAGTTTCCAAAGCGTTGACGTTTTTTGGTAAATTTTGTAGGGAATGTCGTGGGGAATGCCGCCAGTGGTATGATTATTGGCGCAACCGAGACTTGGGAATCCGTTTTTTACGTCTTTGGGAGCGTTGGAATACTTTGGTTTATTTTTTGGGTATTTTTGTGTTATTCCGAACCTCAATCTCATCCGTTCATAAGTGACGAAGAGAAAAAGTTTTTAGAAAGGGAACTTGGTGAGATTTGTTTGAATGGCTATACTTTTGTCTTTTTTGTTTGGATATTACCATAGAAACGAGAGTATAACTATTGTTTTTAAGTAGAAACGGTGTGCCTACTGATAACCTATTTAACTTATTGGGTTGGCAAGATAGTAATTTCGGTTTTTAAAATCGATGGCGTTATAATTTTTGAAGATATACTTCTTGTGGCGCGGTGAGAGTAAAATTTTAGTTGGCAACGGAAGCTGTGCGCGCATAGCTAATTTGAGAATTTAGCCATTTAAAAAAGTAAGTTAATTATTGTGAATCATGTTTAAAACCGAGTGTGCACATTCGAGCTCAAAGTGGCACATTTCGCTCGTATGTGCACATTAGGGTAGCGCAAAAAAAACCGACTTTTTTTTTGAGTCTTGAGTGAAAAAATGTTAGTTTTTATGTTTGAGGAGCTACCTCCAAAGGACAGTTCAAAAAAAAAATTTTAAGAAGACGCTTAAAATTTTTTAAATTTCAAAATCCGTCAAAAATCGATTTATTTTTAAATTTTTTTTCGTTACACTATAATTTTATAGACAAACCAAAAATAAGTTTCTAAAAGTTTCAATTTAAAATTTGAGTTTTAAAAGGTCGTTCAGAATTTTTTTTTATTTATTAGTGTATCACTTTGGATTTTTTCGACCGACATTTTAATATTCAAATTAAAATTTTATACATTTTTTTTCTATTATTTAGTAAAATAATCAACAAAAATTTACCACGAGATGAACTAAAAATGAAACAAATGACAAAAAAACATAATTTTATTAAAAAGTGCGTATTAAATTTGCTTTATTAGCATTGGGATATAATCCAAAGTGATGTACTATTAAATAAAAAAAAATTCTGAGTGACCTTTTAAAAATCAAATTTTAAATTGAAACTTTCAGAAACTTATTTTTTGTTTGTCTATAATATTACACTGTAACGAGAAAAAAAATTAAAAAAAAATCGATTTTTGAAATTTAAAAAATTTTTGCGCGACCTCTTAAAATTTTTTTTTGAGCTGTCTTTTGAAGGTAGCTCTTAAAACGTCAAAAACTAACATTTTTTCACTTGAGACTCAAAAAAAAATAGTCGGTTTTTTTGCGCCACCCTAGTGCACATATTCGTATTTATTGGATTTATATGTATATTAATTTTTACACGTGGTTTATATTTCATTTATTGACGCCAAAGAAGTATAACTTCTAACGCGCATACATAAGTAAATTGAATCACTGTGGTTAATGTTATAATATTTTCCGTTTGATAGTAGTGGTTTTTGGTTTACATTTGCTAGTTCAGTATCAAATTTAATATGGAGCGTAAAAACGAACATTTTTGTCATAAAGTGCTCTTTTGGTTCCGTAAAGGCAAGAAAGCTTCAGGAGATCACAAAAACGTGAAGTTTATGGTGATGAATGCTTGTCAGAACACGGAGAGGAAGTGTCATAATTAGTTTAGAATATTTCGTTTTCGAAATTTTTCACTTAAAGATGGCCAGCTGAAGTTAATAACGATAAAATGATCGCCAGAGAGACTGTAAATAAGTTAATTTGCAACATACAACGATTGAAAAGTATTGAAAATGTCTTGAACTTGCTTAGAAGCTGAAAATTTGGGTTCCTATGAATTGAAAAAGATCCGTTTAACACAAAGAAATTGATCTCTTTCTAAAACGATTCATCACTGATGATGAAAAATGTATTGTCTACAATAACATCAATCAAAGATGATCATGGTCCAAGGGTTGTAAACTAGCACAAGCCGTATTAAAACTGAATTGGTTCAAACAAATATCACGCTTTCAGTTTGGTGGGATTCTAAAGCTGTTTTGTATTTTGAGCTGCTTCCAAGGAGCCAAGCGATCAATTCCGATATTTGCTGATTATAACTGAACAAATTGGAGAAAACAATCAAAGCTGAACGACCAGAATGGGTCATTTGTAAAGATAATATGTTCTACCATGTCAGCGCTCGACTTCACACATCTTTAGTAACTTGTCAAAAATTATTGGAGCGTGGTTGGGAACTCCTGTCACATCCACCACGCGTCAACAGATTACCCTTTATTTCGATCTTTACAAAACCATATAAATGGAACAAAAATCACTAATGATGATGACCTCAAATTGCACTTGGTTCATTTTTTGCTGATACGGTCCAGAAGTTCTACGAACCTGGAATCATTAAGTTATCAGAAAGATCATAAAATGTCATTGAATAAAACCGTACATAATAGTTGATTACAATCCATTCTTTATATAAAAAAATTGAGGTTTATTTCCAACTAAAAAACCGAAATTACTTTTTTACCAACCCGCTAGTTTAAAAATTTAAAATTGTTTTAAAAAAGTTATATTAATCTTTATCGTAAAAATTTTCCTTTTATTCCCCTAATAGGATAATTCTGATATATGGGTGATTCTATAAAAGTTGGGCAACTTTTGACCTAATTTTGTTTGTATAGTTTTAGGTGAAAATTTTCTAGTATTTTTTTATTATAAATACACTGTTCCAAACAGGCCCAGTCACTTTTTCAAACAATTTTTGAGATATTTGGATTTTTTTAAATTTGAATGCCAGGGAACTGACGAGGTTACCAGGGTACAAATAAAATATATAATTTATTAAAAAATGCAACATTTATTGCGATTTTGATACAACTATCTTAAAATTTTACAATGCACACATTTTTATGAATAAAATCATATTAGAAAGAATTAAAATTAATGGATAAATGTATGTACCTACTATATATCAGTACCATGGCAATACGTCTTCTGTCAAAATTTTGGACATGGAACTGACGACATGGAACTGATGAATGAGACAATTTTAAGATTATAATTCAAAGTAAAATTTCTACCGGATTTTCCATTAATTGGATGATATATTTTAACAAATGACATTTTGTCATAAATAAATCACAACGAAATATATCTACGTAAACAAAATAATTACTCGCCATAGAACTGTTTTTTGTCTGGAACTGCACGTGCTTACACGATAATAACGCCGTTTTCACTGTTTTCAAAATGCCTGTCGTATAAAGGGAGTGCTTTTTAGCTAACTTGACTACCAATATTAAAATCTGAATAAGGATTTAACATTTGAATTTCTATAATTGGGGACAATTTCAAATTTTAAAATTGGTCACAGGACTGACGGATAAAAATGAACACAGAATTCATCATTTATTTTTAATTACTGTATTCGATTGTATGATAAAATATAGTAAATTAATTAGTTAATACTTCATAATTTTCAGTAGAATAGTAAAATTTACAATTAATTGAATATATTTTAATATACAATCACTCAATTATGGAATTCGGGAGTTGTGACACGCCAAGGTACTGACGTTTTGAACATTTAAAATGTTATTTTACAAACTCGCCTTTAAAAAAATACATCCAAATTGGGTTAGCAGGCAAAAGGACCATTGATTTTTTGGAATGTAATGAAATATTTGCAAAAAATTATAAAATTCTTTCTCTATTGAATGATAACATCAAGTTGCCCAACTTTTGTAGAATCACCCATATGTAAAGAAAAACCCATTTCACCAAACATACCAATAAAATTGATTTTGTGAAATTTTAGCAAACGTTTCAAATGGCCCAAAAAACATCCCGTGGAAAGGTATTCTGACGTCGGTGCCATTATGGGCGCTCGTGTTCGCCCAATTGGGGCACGATTGGGGCCTCTTCACTATGGTCACAGATCTGCCCAAATACATGAAAAGCGTTTTGAAGTTTAACGTGAAAGAAAGCGGCATTTGGGCCTCTCTGCCCTATTTGGTAATGTGGATTGTTTCGATGGTTTCCGGCTGGTTCTGCGACTGGCTCATCGTTCGAAAATACATGGAAATAACTTTCGCTCGCAAGTTTTTCACAACTATCGGTAAATCACGTTCGATTCGCATTTTTAAAGAATAGGTTTTTGATGGTCTTTTTTTAGCGTCCATCGGTCCTGGAATATTTATTTTGGCCGCCTCTTACGCGGGCTGCGATCGAATGTTGACGGTGGCCTTGTTCACAATAGGAATGGGCTTTATGGGCACCTTCTATTGCGGGATGAAAGTGAACGCTTTAGACTTGTCTTCCAATTACGCGGGCACTTTGATGGCGATCGTAAATGGGCTCGGGGCACTCAGCGGCATCGTTACGCCGTATTTGGCGGGCGCTTTAACAGAAGACGTGAGTAATTGTAGCGTTGAAAAACTTTTTTTTTTAAATACCAACGAAGTGTGAAAACAAACAACGGAATTGGAAAAAACAAAACAGCTCGCGCGATTTGTCGGGCTTAATTAAAAAATTCCTCGACGATTAGTTTCGAGGTTGGATCTAATTTTTTATGTTTTCGTTAGTTGTTAAAGCAATTACGATAATAATAATAATTACTATAAATTGTATCGATAAAAAAGTGTAAATGTACGTCGAAAAAACGAACTAAACACTTAATAATTAAATAGTTTGATTTTTTTAATTTTAATTTTGGCAAGTGTTTGTTTGTGGGGAGATCGGGCATTTTTAATTTCACGTGCATATTTGATTAATTTAATTTTTTACACTTCATTGGGTTTTCAACATTTTTTGTGTTTTGTAATTATTTTTTTGTTTTACAATTTAGCAAACCTTATCGCAATGGAGATTAGTTTTTTGGATAACGCTTGGAGTATTATTAGTGACTGATATAATTTATGTAATGTTTGCAAGTGGGGAAGAACAATGGTGGAACACTTCGAATAATGCAAAGGAGGCGGAAAACGGGGGGCTCGATACCAATTTAGAAAAGGCCGAAAAATACACCACAAATCTACCGCATAGCTTTTAAGCGTTTGATTTGATTTTTTTTGGTGTTTTTTTTTATAAGGGTGTAGATCAACAAATTGCGTCGAATGTGTTTTAAAAGCAAACTCCGTTCCCCTCCTAAAGTTGAAAAGTTTTGTAGAGATTGAGCTCATCTATCTTTAAAAAAATACCATTTTTGATTTTTGATAAGTCAACGTGTTTACGCAAAAAAATTAATAAAACGTATAACAGATTAAACTTCTAAGTGTTCATGCCATGGGCGTAGCTAGGGGGGAGCAAGGGCACCCTGCCCTACCTAGAAATCTTGTTGCCCACCCTGAAAAAAGTGACAGTATTCGGATTGTTGAAATTGCAAGCTTACGGTGGCTGATCTGCTGGGGGCAGCCGGCCCCATAGGAAAACTCTTTAGCTACGGCTATGGTTCGTGTGCTTTCAAAAAATGAAGATATTATTTGTTATTGGTATCGTCTATGTTGAAATATATATGTATGGTTTATTTTTGGGTACTTGTACAGTAAAACTTAGATACTATATTTTTCAAAAAGTTGCAACGTTTTGTCATTATTTTTCGACTTCTTCAGGCAGTCTATAAAAATACCTACTATAATGTAATTGTTTTTTATAGACTGCCTGAAGAAGTCGAAAAATAAACGACGAAACGTTGCAACTTTTAAAAAAATTTAGTAACTAACTTTTACGTCCAAGTACCCAAAAATAAACCATACATAAATAAAGATATTGTTTCAACTTTTTACCAGTGGAACGAAAACGTTTCTGTAATTATCGTAATGATTTTATTTTTTTTTCATAATTATTTTAATTAACCCTCCGCATATTAGGTGACTAAATGTCACATGCCATACTAGGTGGGGTTTGCCATACCCCAAAAATAAAATGAAATGACAGTTAAATGATAAGAAATATATTTTAATAACCAATTAAACATGTTAATGCGGTCCGCCAAGCATTTCTAAAATTGAATTTATTTTATTGACTTTTTCCAATCAATATATTGTTATAAAATTAATTATAATAAAATGGTAGTAGGTACATACTAAACCGAAACAATTTTTTGTGACGAGTTACTCACTTGTCGGCGACTTCTTCAAACATGTCTATACAAACGCGCCCCGGCTGCGCGATTTTTTGTATATGAAATCTTTACTTTTTTTTAACTTTTATATTTTTTTATTCTAATGTTTATTATAAATAAAGTTTTGTAATTTATTAATAAGTGTTACTTTATGGGCGGCCCGCCAAAAAAATTTAAAATATAAATTGGCCCGTTGATTAAAAAGGTTGCTCACCCCTGATTTAGACCAATACATTACACGAAAAATTAATTGAATAATTTTAATCGTTCCTTCTCACTTGCATTAACAAGATTACCGTATCTTCTTGCTCCCTTCCACTCATTGCTATGGTAAATACGTTTTTCGAATATAAAATCGATATTTACTAAATTAAATTAATTTTTTTGAGTTGAAGGAGCGCACGGCAAATTATACTAATATAATAAACACGAGGATGTGCGCATTCGAGCGAAAAGTGGCACATTTCCGAGCGAGGGAGGCAAATGAAGCGCGACGCGGAGCGGCGCGCTTCATTTTCCCGAGATCGGAATGTGCCACTTTGAGCTCGAATGTGCACACTCGGTTTTAAGATCGATTACCAAACGTTCCGTTTTAACAAAAAAAAATTGGTCACGTTAATTATATCCCACCTAGTATACGGAAGGTTAAATGGTTATTAGCAATAGAAGTACGTTTATTTTAGTAAAAATTGATAACTTTTATTGTATGATTGACAAACATAAACTGGTTAGCGATTTACAAATACCTACTAATTTTTCCAAAGAATAAACGATTTTTAAAACAGGTTGAAAGTAATATTTTGCTGGTCTACTTCACTTTATTTAAAATAACGAAATACAGTCGAACCTCGATAAGTCGAAGTTGAAGGAAAACTAAAAATAATTCGAGTTATTGAAAATTCGAGTTATCGATATAAAAAGTAGGCAAGTCCTAGAAAAACAAGTTCGAGTTATCCAAAATTCAACTTATCGAGGTACGAGTTATTGAGGTCCGACTGTATAGTCACACGAAATAATTCTTAAAAATAATAATAACATAAGAATTATATTTTCTACTTTTTTTCGTACCAAACACACAATTTCAAGATGGTCAGTATAATATTGCTACTTTTAACCTTTTTCTAGTGGTTTACGTTTTCAAGACCTTAAAGCCATCTGCCATAAGAAATCTTCAACAGATTATGTTTGTCAATTGCCCGTTTTACGTTTTATTAATTAATTTATGAAAAATCCAAAATCGCACTTTTTTAAAGATAGATGATTTCCATTTCTACAAAACTTTTCAACTTTGCATCTTTAAAAATACGATATTATGGACGAGAACGGATTTTCCATTTAAATTACATTGGCCGAAATTGTGGTGGTCTGCACCTTTAAGCAAACGAACAATCTCAAAATAATAAGGAATTGCTACTGTGATTTAGTTGTAAGATACTATTTATTTTATTAAGTTTGTAGGTATTAAGTTTTGAACCGAAGTTTCAAACTTAACGATTGTAGTCGAAAAAACAATTAAACTTTTTTCTGTATTATTTGTTTTTATTGTTTTTTATCTAATTTTTTGTGTCTTGTTGAATTTCCTTGCTGGTTAAATTTTGGGTACATTTAAATTTAAATTCGATCTACTGGCCGCCGTTTGGGGTTCTATGATCTAAACTGTTTATTGTAACTTTATAATTTATGCAATTAAAAAAAATAATTAGTAGTTATATTAATATAATACGTTTTTTTAAAATTTAATTTATTGAGTTAGATCAGCACGCGATCGGAAACGTACCACTTTTTGCTCATACGATTTTCGCCATAAATAAACGGAATTCTTTATTCGAATTAAAAAAAAACGACATTGAGTTGTTATTTAATAAAAAGTTTCCTAACCTGTTTTCTAAATTACGTAGTCCTTTTTGAAAATCCGCTATAGCGACTTGCCCAAACTTTTGAGAAAAAAGCACTCGATGATATTATTTTTATTCGATAAAAAGCCTCACAGGAAACAGTTATTTGAAAAGACTTGGATATTTTTCGACACTAGAAACCAATTAATCTGAAGTGGGACACTGTTATATTTTTTTGTTGAAAAAGCAATCGAACTTTACCTATTCAAATATTTAGCAATGTACTGTAAGTGATCTCTCGAAATGTTATCGCCGATTGCCGTTAATCAAGATCGGCGAAAAGTGCATGTGCAGATACAGTCAGCGGATGCAAACAAAGTCTCTGAGGAGGAGTAACCTGAGGTCACTGTGCTTCTACGGTACACTTAGAGTGAAAAAAAGCAAATTTGTGCGGCAAATTTAAAATCGTAGTAATTTTTATGTTTGCGTTTAACAGAGGTTATTATTAAAAGTTATATAAATATGATTATGCGTTATTAATTACGCTCTACAAAATATATAAAATTGTATATATAAAAATGAAGTAAAGGGGGTGCACTTAATAAAATTAAGTACAATATGTAACAATAAATTTTTTGTAATATCTGCTGCGAGAGTTTAATTTTTAAGCACCGTGTGGCGGTAGTAAAGTGGTCGATTACGCCATGTCACAATAGGAACGTTGTTTCTTTCTGCACGGGTACGGAAAGTGCGAATTTTATAAAATATTATAGTTTGTTTTAGTACTTTACTATCAGTTTATTTATATAATCATACCATTTGAATAAAAGTGGTAATCAGCGTGTTAAATTACAAAATTTTTCCCTTCAAGCTCCAAAATTTTCAGAAAATTAAATAAATCGAAAAAAAATTCACTTTGACTTACAAAAACGATCGTAGCGCCCTCATTTTTGATCCGATCATTAAAAGCAAGCCGGATTCGGAATTCTAAAGCATTTTTCCATAAGATACGCGTAAAATCGGTATATGGCGCAATGTTATTTTTTCGAGTAATTATGGGTTAAAGTTTTATAATAATTTTTGTAACACAATAGTTTACGTTAAAAAATTGTAACGCCGTTATTTCTGAACGGATCTTTAAAAACTATATTTTTACTTTTTATGCATTTGACCGTGAAGTTAATTTGTATTTAGTTAACGAGGGTTATAATTATCTACACAAATTCTAAATTGTTGTTAGGATTCCTTAATATTCGCTCTTGTTATTAACAATTTATACTTCTACGTTCATAACAATACTTTGAACATACAAAAACAGTGTAATTCAGTCACTGTAAATGTTTTTAACAGTGTGTACACCAATGGCCATTCCGTTGTCCTGATTGGATGTGGATTTTATCGTTACAAATTTTTAAATTTAGTTCACATGTTTTCCAGAGCTCTTGTTTGCTCCGACGTACTGTACTAATTGTAAACAAGCAAAACATAGAAAAGCATTGTCTCTGACAATCTAATACACTTTTAAGTACAAGATCGATTTTTGATTTTTGAGATGAGTCGACGTCATATAATACATTTGTATTATTTTATCGAGCAACAATTACGCTTGCCATTGTTTTTCCTAATAAACAACAATGGATCGTTGACGAACAAAAAAAGGGCATCGATGTTTAAAAAAAAATTATTGTTAATTATATGTTGGTAATTGTAATTTATTTTTTTATTACGTATTTTACTTTGTTTTTTTTTAATTACACGAATAACCGTGTTTTGCTTAAATAAGAAATACTGCGCTAAATAATTAACAATAAATAAACTATTAACCTACAAATCTCACAAATGACGGTGCAATTTGGAGATATTTGTTTTTTTAATCAGCAGATAACACTTTTCTTTTGTCTAACAATAAGATATACTATAATTATTAAATGGAATGAAAATTCCTTTAGTTTACTCAATGGCAGATTAAATTTTGGACTGAAAACGATGTAGTGTAGGGCTTAAAGCTTAATAATGATGCTTCTATGAGGGGATTTACAAGTTACTTTTTTAAATGAATACAAAAAATTACTTATTATTAAAAATGTATAAAAATGGACAATAATATTGGTACGAGGGCAAGGGTAAAAGTGACGCTTTACAATTTGCTCAAAATTAAATGAGAATTGATTTAGTCATCGAATGTTTGTTATTTATTTGGACTAATTCTTTATCATTTTAAAAAATTGAATGAAATTCTGTGAAATGATATCGATTCAAAGATTTTGTAATATGTAAAACACCTATCTCGATTTACAAGTACTTTTTTTACACGATTTAAAACTTCAAAAATAAAAACTATGTAAAGTATACGATCTTGCTATAGTTTTTAAAACAATTAGTTGGATGACACTAATGTTATATCCGAAGAAAGGAATTCATATAAAATGCAGCTAAACCTTGGGGTTTATTTCTCAGATAACTGTATAAATCGAATTAATAGTAAAATGTGCATAAATCAGTCATTTATTTCAACATAAAATAGAACTAGATAATACGTACATATACAGGATGATTTTTTAAGAATGAGGACGAAAGTTGACAATACGCCACTGCGGCTGTATAGTTTAGAATTAACTATTTTCAAGCGTGCTTAAAGCCGAGTGGGCATATTTGAGTCAAAGTGACCCATTCCGATCTTGCGAATTCTTTTCAACTAAAGTAATTTCGTTTTCTTGAAGATTTTTTTGTAAAAAACTAAGCAGAAAGCAATAATTTTTGTCATAATAAGTTTTGTGCCAAAAATCAGATGACTGTCTTTCCGCAGGCTTCTTACTCGCCAGTACTGCTTCGCAAAATGGAAACACAGCTGGAAAAAGTGTGTCAATAGGGGAGCGGCGTATTTTGAAGAGAACAATGGCCAAAATCTATAACATAATAACAACGTATAAAAATAGAAAGTTTGGTTACTTTCTGAACAGACTTAGTATAGAAGATCTAAATATTTGGTTCTCCTTCTTGTTCTTTCAAAAACATTAAACTCGTTTTGTAAGATTAATTTGAAAGAAGAATACTATTTTGGAGAAAAAAAATTCTTTATATAATTCATTTTTTAAGTGTATATCTAACTCTCGATTTACGTTCAACTTTTTAAAGCGGTTTACAAAAATAAAAATTTAAAATATGTTCAAAAATAAAAACTGTTTAAAATATAAATTTTTGCTATAGAATATGATAATTTTTAGTAAATTTTAAAACAATTTGTTGAGTGACACTGATATTATATGCGAAAAAAAATCTTCTCTATTTTTATGCGCAGAAAAAGTAATTCATCTAAACCCCAATTTCTAGAGAAATTAGGTTTCTCATAAAACCATATAAATCAAATTAAAAGTAAAATGTGTATAATTCCGTTATTTGTTTCAAAGCAAATTAAAACTAGATAATACATATACACTAAATCCTCTCTTTAACGAACAGTTGCGGGTTCAATGTTATTGTTTGTTGCAGAGTAGTATTCGTTGAGAAGAGAACCTAAATACATTGTTTTCCTATACTTTTTACAGCCGGGACTATTTAATGAGGGGTGTTGTTAAAAAGGGATGTCCGTTAAGAGAGGTTTTACTGTACGTTCCTACGGCATTACATATATTTTTATATCATAGATACGTATGTATTTTTTTGATAAATAGATGGACTAAAAAAATTTACTATTTTTTTACGTAAAAATAAATTATTTAATTTCTAAAATTTATGTATATATTGCTTACTTTTTGATTTACACGGTTTTCTATAAAAAAATTTATAATTTCCGCTTACACGATTTTATCTGGAACCGATTGATTTTATAAATCGAGGGCCAGGGGTATTACATTTGGTATGTCACCCAATTATTTTGTAATTTTTCACAGTTCACAGTTCCATCGATTTAACAAAGTAGCATAAGGGTTGTTTAAATAAATATTACGGTAGTGTTCTCCATTTTTATTAAAGCAACAGTAAATTTATTTATTTCAATTATGAATTGATGTCTAAAAAATTCCAACACCGATGTTTTTTTTTAGAATTGATGTCAGACAACTTTACGACTGATGCTTCTCTAAGAATTATCGGTTTTTAAAGTCCGATGTTTGCATTTAACGACTTTTTTGCTAAAACTGGAATTAATAGTCGAAAGGAGTAAAAGTAATATGGATACTTAAATGATAAATATCGAAGATAGTTCTTATCAATCTCTTGATCCCAAAACTGAACTTTTTTCATTATCTCCTCTGTTGTTGTTTGGAGTACGCACTCCTCTAAAAAGGAATAAAGCAATAATTTTACGAATATAATACGTAAAACACCTGACACATCAACTATTATAAATACGTGGATAGTTACTTAAATCTACCTCATTTGGCACTTGCTCGTTTTGCTTGCAATTTAGTGCGATGCTCATCCCTTACGCACCTAGTTCTTAATAAATTTTAGTTTATATTAAACTGTTACATTATTTTTTTTTAAATTGGACTCTAAGATTTCTGTGAATTTCTTTTGTGAAGAAACGTACTAATTAATTTTAAAATGCTTACCGGGTGGAGATTGTCAGTGTCAAAATGTAAGTTAATATATTTTTTTTCAAAAAAAAAAAATAATTACAGTCATGAATATGTTTATTTTTTTTTTATGAATAAGGTGTGGTTTTTTCGATTTGTTTTTCCTCAATCAAATTGTGAACTTACCGAAACGACTATAAACACTCGAGATTTTTATTGTATCTTATCAGAAAAAAATCATTAATGAATTAGTTCAAATTTGTTAGAAATTGGGACATCGTAATTTAATTGCGTCTTTGATACATCACCGAAAATTTCTATTCGTTCACTGAACCATCAATTATCCATTTAACGGCTTACTGTTACTATTATAAATGTTTACTACATTTTTTGTAATTACTCAATGAGTTAATTATAAGGCTTTTCTAATGGTTTTCAAACAAACAATTTGCATCATAATTTTCGCATAAAACTTAATATATACCTAAGACGATAACTAATTTATTATGATATAAATTGAAAAACTTTTAAACTTTTCATTTTCCAATAAAATGCAAGTTTATAATAAAACCGAAATAAGATGTAATCGTTTTGAATTTGGAATGAAATGATTCTGATCTTATCCGTGGGGTGGCGTTATTGCGATTTATCAAGCACAAATTTTTTTACAGATTATTGCGATTTTAAGTAATTTTTAATATTTTTTAACAGGTTTTTGTATACCCCAGAGGTACATCGTGGGAATAATGGGATTTTTGGGCATCCTGAATGCATACACAATGAGGATAACTCTGTCAATAGCAATAACAGAGATGGTGATACCGAATAACGCTACAAATGAACTAGAAGGATTCTGTCCTGCTCCTGATCCTGGTGGAGACGATCCTCCAGTCACAGTAAGTTTTCTTCTAATAGTACTATACCAATTTCTTACATAATTTGAATGCAGAATCCAAACGATCGGTTTGATTGGTCAACGACTGAACAAGGACTTATATTAAGTTCTTTCTATTGGGGATATGTTATTACACATTTGCCTGGAGGCATATTGGCCGAAAAATTTGGAGGAAAGTACTCTTTGGGAATTGGAATATTGTCTACAGCGGTTTTTACTTTGCTTACGCCGGCCGTTGCAAGAATGGGAAATTGGGTGTATTTATGTTTGCTCAGAGTACTTGTTGGCTTGGGTGAGGTAAATTAGGGTTGTATTAATTTAAAGAAATTTATTTAAAGTTGGTTACTTTGTAGGGTACAACGTTTCCAGCTTTAAATGCTATGTTAGCCAAATGGGTTCCATTGGGCGAACGCTCCAGAATTGGAAGCCTCACCTTTGCAGGCAGTTTATTGGGTAATGGAAATTGATCTTTGATTTATTTATTAATGATTAACTGTACAATGTAGGTACTGTCATTGGTAATTCCGTCAGCGGTGTTTTAATCGAAGAGACAGGAAATTGGGCGTCCGTATTTTATTTGTTTGGTGGTATTGGCGTCGCGTGGTTTTTCTGCTGGACGCTATTATGCTATTCAGAACCGGCCACCCATCCATTTATTAGCGACAAAGAAAAAGATTATTTAGAGAAAGAGTTGGGTTAGTCTACAGATTAAGCAAAACATATTTTTTATGTTATTTAACATGTTTATTTAATTTACAGTTAATGTATCGAAAACAAGTCGTGTGATACCATGGAGATCCATTTCATCATCAGTGCCATTGTGGGCTTTAGTTGCAGCTCAGATTGGGCACGATTGGGGCTTCTTTACCATGGTCACAGATCTACCATTATATATGAAAGACGTTCTCAAATTTAAGATATCGCAAAATGGAATTTACTCTTCAATTCCGTATATTGTAATGTGGATTACTTCCATTGCGTCAGGATGGCTCTGTGATTGGATTATCAAGAAAAAATACATGACTATTACTTTCGCCAGAAAGTTTTTCACGGCGTTGGGTAATGACTTTTTGTAAATCATATAGATTTAGACTTAAACTTGGACAATTTTAGCTGCTATATTGCCTGGCATTTTTATGGTATCTGCATCTCATGCAGGATGTAATAAATTCCTTACAGTTACATTATTTACAATTGCCATGGGTTTTATGGGTCCTTTTTATTGTGGAATGAAAGTTAATGCTTTGGATTTATCTCCAAATTTTGCTGGAACTTTAATGGCGATCGTAAACGGTATTGGTGCCATTAGTGGCATTATTACTCCATATCTAGTTGGTGCAATTACCGTAGAAGTAAGTGTTGTGTTAATTGAATTGTTTTTTAAATTGGAATTTTTCTTAATATAATTTCAGCACACGCAAGAAGAATGGAGGCTGGTATTTTGGATAACTCTTGTGGTACTAACTGTGACAAGCGTTATTTATATGATATTTGCCAGTGGTGAGGAACAACTGTGGAATAATATTCAACCATCTGAACCCTATGTATCGACAATTAGTATAACAGTTGAAAAAAATCCGGGCAAAAGTAATAAATCTTAGGAGAACTTATTAGTTATTATTATATTAATAATAATTTATTTATTTATTAATTAGAAACTGGTTTACAAACTAGTTTTTTAAATTTATACACTTATAGAAAGCAGCTACTCTTGTGCATACTGTGATTACGTTTTATTAATTATTAATAAAGTTTTGTTAGATGTGTAATTATACCAATAAAATATTACTATAAATACTAGACAAATTGACCATGTTACCGGTGGACTATTTTTAAAGCTCAGAGGTCGTGCTAACTTTTGAATTGAATATTTTTAAATGTTTATATTGTCACATGTTCTTTGGAAATTGGATGTAAAGTGTTACGACAGCCACTAACAATAATTTTAAATACATTCCTTGGTTGTTATCAAAATTTGGTAAATAACGAAATGTGAGAATAAACAAGTTGGTATCAATATCTTGGAAGCCGCCATTTTGAATTGATTTTTGACCTAATCAGTTTTTTACGATAATTTTGGAACTATTCGGAATTTTGAAATTTTCTTAACTCGGTACCTAAAACTGCAAAACATAGCTCATTTAACCAAACTTCTATATTCGCTAATAAGAAAGATACCCATGTTGGCCTACTCAATTTGGGACACCCTGTATACAATGGTACAGCCTTCAAATGTCAGAACACGTCATCTGACAGCTACTTTTGATTTTTCAAACAAATTTCTTGTCTTACTGGTTTATCAATTTACTTAAAAGACAAATAATTAAAAATAACATAGTAAACGTTGGACAAAATTGCATGTTTCCTCCTGAAGATTTACTGTCATATTTTAGGATTTGAATTTAAAATTGGAGTCGATTATCGATTGCGAGACGCATTGACCTTGGGAATTAATTCCTCTACATATATACCTATTTGACGGTCGTTCTACCGGTCAAAGTTATTTAACGTGTGCTTTTTTTAGTGGCAATTTCAGAAAATTGTGTCCTATTATAAAAACGCAAGAAATGGAAGTTTTGGTAAACAGCAATAATACTAAATATACAGAGCATGCCATTGAAGCCCAATATGAATACCAAACCACAAGGGTGGAACAAAAAGGTTCACAGTTATTGGTAAGAATCAATATCTATATTCTAAAATGATAGAACTCGTCTTTTCCTTGTTAATAAACAAATATGCTTAGTTATTAATTTATTCTATCATCTAGGTGTCCCCTCACACGGAGGTACTTCAAATACGAACCAAGCGCAAAGTGCCAAAGGTTGGAGTTATGCTTGTAGGATGGGGTGGTAATAACGGAAGCACATTCACAGCTGCTGTTTTGGCAAATAAGCAACAGTTAACTTGGACCACAAAATCAGGAATTCAGCATGCAAACTGGTATGGAAAGCGTTAAATTTCATATTTTAATTCGTGTACGAATCCATTCATTCTGAGTTTTTAGGAAAAATAAACGAAGACGCGTTTTATTATCATTATACACATATTCCCTACACTTTTTTCTATTTTGGAGATTACATTGGTTTGCAGTTTGAAAATTAGTTCTCCAAATGAAAAGTGTGGGGTATCATTCTTACATAAAAACGGAATTTTAAGTTTTCTTTTTATTTTTCGTTTATATGAAGGTACGGCTCCATAACTCAAGCTTCTACTATACGTTTGGGAACAGGACCAAATGGCGAAGATATATATTCTCCCCTAAATAAATTAGTACCTATGCTTAATCCTGATGATATTGAAATAGATGGATGGGATATTTCTAGTGTAAATTTAGCAGAAGCTGTTGAAAGGTCTCGCGTTTTGGAGCCTTCAGTTCAACAACAAGTTAGACAATATCTTTTGAAAATTAAACCACGTCCTTCCATTTATGACCCTGATTTTATAGCTTCTAATCAAGTAAGATAAGTGTATTATAAAGACATTGCAATGAAAACTTAATTTTTAGGCAGATCGGGCTGATAACATAATTAAAGGAACCAAAAGTGAACAAGTGCAAAAGATTTGCCAAGACATAGAGGATTTCAAGCAAAAGAAAGGTTTGGAGCAAGTTATTGTGTTGTGGACTGCAAATACTGAGCGTTTCAGTAGTATAATTAAAGGAATTAATGATAATGCTGAGAATCTCAAAAAAGCTATTGAAGCCAATCATCCTGAAATTTCACCATCCACTCTTTTTGCTTATGCATCGATTTTAACGAAAGTAATTAGAGTTTCAATATAGCTTTAATTCTTTTTAACTAATAAGTATTGTTTTTAAGTGTACTTATATTAATGGGGCACCTCAGAACACTTTTGTTCCTGGAATAATCGAATTGGCAGAAACAATGGAAGTCTTTATAAGTGGAGATGATTTCAAATCTGGACAAACTAAAATTAAAAGCGTTTTAGTTGACTTTTTAGTTAGTGCAGGTATTAAACCTGTTAGTATTGTGAGTTATAACCATTTGGGCAATAACGATGGTAAAAATCTATCTGCAGCTCTGCAATTTAAATCAAAGGAGGTATAATTCTGTATGGGAAATAATTTTTATAACTGTTTCAGTAATTCTTTTTTAGATTTCTAAGAGTAATGTTGTTGATGATATGGTTAACTCAAATGATATTCTATATAAGCCTGGTGAGAAACCCGATCATTGTGTCGTAATTAAATATGTGCCATATGTCGGTAAATGACTTATTTGAATGATCAAATGACTGAATTATAAAAATCAATTTGTTTAGGTGATTCCAAAAGGGCAATGGATGAATATATTTCCGAAATAATGATGGGGGGCCACAGTACGATTGTGCTTCATAATACTTGTGAAGATTCACTTTTAGCCACACCAATAATTCTTGATTTGATAATTTTAGCAGAATTGTGCTCAAGGATACAATTTAAAAAGAAAGGCGACGAAAGTTATTGTTCCTTCCATTCAGTTTTATCAATTCTGAGTTATTTGTTGAAAGCTCCACTTGTACCACCTGGTACACCTGTTATTAATGCATTGTTTAAGCAAAGAGCTTGCATTGAAAATGTGTTACGTGCATGTTTGGGGCTTGCACCAGAGTCAAATATGTTGTTAGAACATAAAGTGAAAACATTAATGATGTTTAAGAAGGACCTTGCCAATAATAAACTTACAACAGAAGAGTCTGCACAGAATGGTTCATTTAAAATACAGAATGGGCTATGCAAAATGGAAGCTTAAGCAGTAAAATGAATATTACTATAACTGCAGTATGTTGTACTTTACCATTCCTTTTCATTCTTCATTATTTATTTTAATATGACAAATATGCATACAGTTATAATATACATACTAATCACACATTCAGACCTAAAAGACTGCAATCAATGATATATCTTATGAATCATTCTGCATACTTTCAGTTAATTTATGGAGAAGAGAATTGTTGATACTATTTATTAAAAATTCGTTGTAGCTAAGTCTGGGCCCAATATTCTAATAGGAGTTCTTTCTCCCTAAGGCTGTGTAGAATATTTAATACTTATCTGAATTATACATAACGCTATGCCCACGAAGTAGAGGCATTTGGGCCCTATTCTTTTGGGGGTCATAAGCTAAGTATGATTTAAGTTAGAGTATTGACTGTAGCTTTATGATTTAATATTTTTAAGGATGTATTAGATTTTTTAGTTTTTAACTTGAGTTGCTGTTTTAAAATATTTATGATGTGATGTGATTTTTTAAAATGTAGCATATAACTTTACTGAAATATACAGTAATGTATAAACCCGACAGAAGGTATAAACTTGATACATTTAAATACTACAATTAAATTTTTATAACCATACTTTTTTTTGATTTGTCAATGTGCGTTGTGGTTAAATTAGTTGAATGCCAATGGTGTAGAAAATAATTAATTTCTCTGTATATAAACTCTAAAAATTCATTAAAATATAATCCCAAAGCATTTACAAGGTATTTATAATCTACTAGTTATAAAATTATACGTATAATATTCATTTTATCGGTTTTTAAGGTTATTTTACATGTGTTTATTTTTAAAGCAATATTGTCTTTTAGCTAAAATGACAAGATTTGCTCGTGCTAAAGGTTCAAAATCTTCAAATCAACGTTTACCAGAAACTGCAACTTCTTGGCAAGACATGAAACAAAACGTTCCCCAAAAAAATAATGTAAATTCAGAAAAAAATATAACAAACATGGAATCTGGGAATGTTTCAACAGCTTCAAAGGAGGAGAAAGTAAAGTGGTCTAATTTCACAGATAATAATAAGAAATCCAAGAAGGGCAAACCACAGAATTCGAAAAACAATAACAAACAATTCCAGAAATTTAAAAGCAGACAACAAAACGATAAGGACCATAAACGTCGAAAACCTTTTAATGCAACTCATACAATGTATATCAACGGAAATGAAATTGAGCTGGCTTATTTTGATGGTTTTCCAATAAAAAAAGATGATTTCGACAGATTGACCAATTAAAAAAGGATATGATAAGCAAAGGATTGCCACGTAGTGAAGTATTCAAGGCTCTAAAGTTGGAGAGACGAAAAGCAGAAAAGGCATTAGCTAGAGAAAAGAAAAAAGTTTGTTTTAACTGTAGGGAAAGCGGGCATGCTTTATCGGAGTGTCCTCAATTAGGCAATTCACGAGAATTTGAAACAGGGATTTGCTTTAAATGTGGATCCACAGAACATACACATTTTGAATGTAAGGTCAATCGTGGTGATAACTATAAATTTGCTCAGTGTTTTATATGTAAGGAACAGGGGCACATTGCAAGGCAGTGTCCTGATAATAGTAGGGGTTTATATCCTAAGGGAGGCGCATGCAATGTGTGTGGAGACGTAACACATTTAAAAAAAGATTGTCCTAAATATCAAGCCGAACAACAGGAACAGACTTTACATGCAGATATGATAAATGATGATGTTGAAGGTTTGGGCAATGAACAGGAAAGGAAAAAGAAAGCAAATAAAAATGTACAGAAAATTGTCAAGTTTTAAATTGTTAATTCGTTATTTTAAAACCGTTTATTGTATTTCATTTTACAATAATATATGTAATATGATTATTTGCTTTGTGTATTTAATAAAGGATGTTATATTATTATGTTTTGTTACGTTAAGGTATTGAATAATTATTTTATTGTAATTTAGTTCTTTTTTTACATTCAACACTAAAGTAGAAGGTCTGTGTTTATAACACAGACCGACTTTTCCTTTTATCTAGAGATAAGGAAAAATCGTGCAGTTTAAAAGACGTGGAGTGGTCTTTGAATTAATTTGTTGTACTTAAATAGTAATGTAGATTCATTTTAAAGCTTTATTTTTAATTTGCTTTAAGTGGCATAAATTAAATTCAAATTCGCTTAATAGTTGGCTTAACTTTACGTTCAATGCGCATGTTTGTGATAACCGTTTTCAAGTGAATTTGCTTTTCCAAATTCTGCTACAATTTTAAAAAATTTAATTACGAGCAGGATACTGGGTGGGGATAGACCGATCCGGGCGCGCGGTAAAGAGGTTATGGCCGCAGCATTGCGTATGGCAACACTGTGGTTATTATGATTATTAAGGCAATGTTATCAGTAAATTCAAAATAAACGTTGAGTATAACACGTGCGAATATAAAATTATAGAAGGTGAAATGAAATAGAAAACTATCTATCGGGATGAAAATTTACCAGAATTCCTAAAATTAGGTTAGTATTTTTGACACTTACTTTGCTTTAATGGTCTGTAGTGTTGCCATTTAGTTTAAGAGCTAACAAAAGTAAGATAATTTTCGTAAATATCTCTTAATTTAGTCGGTTTAATACGGTTTTTTATTTTATTAATATCTTTATGAATGTCTTAACTTTTAATTAGATAGTTTTATTTTCATATTCTGGGTCGAATTTGGGTGAAAATTATGAAAACATGTCGTCTATCCGTCACTTTGCCATAAGACTAATGTTAAATATGCTTACTTTTGAAATCAATTATTTCTTTAAATAATCGGTCAACCCTCTTCAAATTTTGAGAATTTGTTTAGACATATTTAAACTACATATAAAAAAAAATCAAGCATTTTGAGCAAAATGACTTTCGTGCTCCTACATCCTTAAATAATTGTTTAAATACACCGAAAATGTGGTAAAAGTGCAATCAAACGTTGTTTTGACTGATCATAAAAGTTTGTGGGAACTTTTGTATTTAATAAGGAAATAGTCATTCTTTGCAGCTTTTTTAAAATTTGACTTTCGCTGTTTGTCGAATATGTAATATTCTTTTTTTAATTATTTTGTATATTTAGCCATCATCGACTATTGCTGTGTGGCGCATTCACGCAAGGATTACTATATATTTTTTTACTACTTTGAATTTCATGTATTTTAAAATATGGATATCGAAAGTAGGCTCTATATCAGCGGTCGGGGAACCGGGGTAAATTACCCCAAATGGGGTAAAAATGGGGGCTATAATATGAAAGATGCTAAAAAGAGGCGATTTCGTTTTTTTTTGCTCTTCGCCATAGGGTAATATCAACTTACACAAAAATATTTTGTGGGTAATGATTAAAAAAGTTCCCCGACCGCTGCTCTATATCGTCACAAGACTTTCCTGTGTAAGGCGATTCAAATTTGGAAATGTCTTTACTGATACCAATTTTTGTTTTGTAATTACTTTAGGGGTTAGTTTTATTTTATAAATAATCAGGGTTAATAGAGCTGATATAACCCTTTACTTCTCTTTATTTTTATTTCTTTTTTTATAATCGTTTTTAATTGAATTTATTATCATAATTATATGTAATGTAAAAGGAATATTTCAGTAATATTTTTACCGTAGAACTGTAGAACCAAGTTTATCATACAAAAGTTTAGAAAAATTACCTAAGGCACTATGCATAAGCGACAATGACGTCATCGATTAATTTTCAAGTCAATGGACATGATTTTCGTTTACATTGATCCAAATCTATTAAACGTTATTAATTAATTTATAGTATTATTACTAATTTTCAAGCAAGTTTTAAGGACTGCAATTGTACACACTTTGTGTTCCAGGTTTTAAGCTATAGGTACTGGTAATAAATATTTTCATTTTAATTTTATTGCGACTTAAAAGTTTGTGTCTTAGATCAACATTGGAGCTTGAGGATTTTGAAAAATACACATCGTTCTACAGTTGTCCATTTTTGGAGGTTTTGCAATTACAACAATTACAAGGGGTAGATATTAAACGACATTTCTTTTAGAATGTAATTTATTACCTGTTGCGCATATAAAAGTATCAGTCAAAACTATAATAGCTATTCATATTACTCGAATGTTGGTTGCGATGGCTGGAACGATAGGGAGTTACATAATTATTAGGTTTAGTTGCGGTATTAAGATTATTGTCACGATAATTATTATGCACATTTGGTACACCGTTATAAGAACTGCTACTACCCCTGTTATTGGGTGGATTGTTGTTTCTGTAATAATCGTCCTGATAATAATAACCATCAGCGTGGTAATTGTTGTCGTATCCATAATTATTTCCATAGTTATGATTGTCGTAGTAGTAGTCCTCATCTTTGTAATAATCGTAATCAAAGTGGTCGTCGCTCAAGAACCAAATTAGGAAGAGAATTAAGCCTGCGGTGCCTACAAGAACTAAAGCAGGCACAAGGAAGGTCTTGAGGAACTTATTCTTCTTCAATTTTTTAATGCACTCAGTCAAGTGCGAAATTATTCTTATTGCAAAGACCGGAAGGTAACCAAATACACCCAGACTCTGGTAACCTTTTTGTACCCCATATCCATTATCTACGTATCCATCACCTCCATATTCACTTCCATAATTATACTTTATATCTCCAAATATATCGAACAATTTCTCGATTTCAAAACCAAACAGATTTGCCAAGATTTGAGGGAATGAACGTATCGCCTTTTCTATAATTTTTGTTGCAATTTTCGTAAAAATTTTATCGCCTATTTCTTCCTTCTTATCTTCCTTTTTTCCTTTTTTGAATTTGTCTTTGATTTTTTTCGGTTTCTCATCGTAAACTTCGTAATTGGTGACGGGATAATACACTGGAAGATTATAATCGGCATGATAATTGGGCTGCTGGTAATATGAACTTCTATGATAATTTTCGGATGGATCTTGATTTTGGTTAAACACTGACGATTTTTGGTGAATATTTGGATGCAATTTCGTTTCTAAAAAATTAAATACAATACAATGAATTAAATCGATCACATTTATAGCATACCTAACTGATTTTTTAGGTCCTCCAATTTTTGTTGTAGTTGCTGACGAGTGTTGTCGTAGTCGGACTCTCTTCTTCCAAATTTCATGTTTGGAAAGAAGTGGGGTCTCGGTGGCGGCCTTTCTTCCTTCGGCCTTTCTTCCTTCGGCTCTTCGTCTCCTTTGTCTTCTTCGTCTTCTTCATTTATCATGTTTTCAAAAAACTGGGACATGTCTTTAATGGAAGTTTCATCGTCGCCTTCTTCGTCTAACCTTAAAATTTGTCTCTTCCTTCTTTTTTCTTCGGTAGACGTGCAGTTTCCATTTGGATCTGAACAAGTCGAGTTACCTTCGAAGATGCTCTGAGCAACATAGTCGACGAGTTCAACTAAATCGTTTATTTGATGAAATAATGTTATGACTTTATCAAAAGTTGACGAAGTTGTGTTGGTTGAATTTTTTGGTGTTTCGGCTCGCCGCCCATCGGCAACCATTTCCAAAGCATTGTGAATGGTGTCTGATAAATCTTGTAGTTGATCTAAAAAATCATTTACAATGTTTGGGTTCTTGTCAAAGATTTGCTCCTTTCCAGAATTACTTCTAATTTCACGTTTGGCTCTATTTTGCGACTGTGTGGAATTTACATTACTTAATTTTTGGCCGTAATATTTTATAACGCTATAGATGTTGCTCATTTGTTTTATAACATCGTCGAAAGCGTCTTTGTTGTCGTTTGCTTCTGACTCTGGGGCATCTCGTTTGCTTCTTTCGTTTGCACTTGGCGCAAACGACTGTAAGAGGCTCTCAAAAAAATTCGGTTGCTTTTCGTTTCTAGTTTTTCGTGTTTTCGTATTGGGTCGGTTTTTGGTGGGTTGATTGTCCTGACTGTTAGCAAAACGATAACTGGCTTCGCCTTCTGGTTTATTGGATGGGTAGTTTTGTTCCTCTGGTGAATACATGTCACGGGTTAAATGATTTACAACGTTTTTTAAATCTCCAATTTTTTGATCTAATTTGTATATGGTGTCTTGGTCTTGTGGACTTTGGACGTACTCAGGAGCGTTTAAATGATCGATTACGTGTTGTAAGCCGTAAATCTGCGTTTTGAGTTCTCCAACCTTTTGCTGAGCGTACGCATCATCAGCGACCGGATTTTCTTGTGTATTAGAGTAAGGTTGCGGTGGACTTGCTTGGTTAACTGTTTCCCCTGATTGATAACTTGCAGAGTTAGCTTTTGCATATCCTGGTTGATCGTAGCTAGGAAAAAACTGGTTTTTTGAGGGTGAATATGCGGCGCTTGGTACTTCTTCCGTTTTGTAGGAATTATACTGAGCTGGTGCTTTTATTCCCCCACCGTATGCTCCCGAACTGGGGTACTGCCCGGAATCTCCATAGCTTCCTGAGGCTTCATAAGGTGCATGTTCACCAGAACTTCCACCGTATGGTTTGCTACCACTCCCATATTTGTTGCCTGGATAGGTATAAGCCGTTTCTCCGTATCCTCCATGTTGATAACCATTTGCATTGTAAGAATTGTAAGAACCTTCAGCACCACCACTTCCACCATAGCCTCCTGCTTTGGTTCCGCTGTAGGAGCCGTACTTATTATCACCGCTGCCATATGAACCATAATGGGCTGTATTAGTTCCGTAACCGCCACCTCCACCATAAGTTTTGCTTCCATAATTATAGTAATTGCTTGGTTTGTAGCCCCCATAACTACTGCCTCCCCCATAGTGGGATGACGGTGTTGAAGCACCCCCATAGTATGCAGAAGAACCGTATCCATGCCCATAATGTTGCCCTTTACTGGAAGGATAGTAATTACCTCCATGATTTAAATTGGAACCTCCACCATAATAACTGCTGCCGTATCCATAGCTTGGACCGTAACCATAAGCGCCGCTGCTTCCCCCACCATAACTTCCACTATCGTGACTGTATCCACCACCATAACCATAAGGCGAGTGTCCATCTCCATAACCCCCGTAGGAACCGTAATGTTGCCCCCCTCCTCCGTACTTCATTGCCATTAATTTCGTTTTCAAATATTGTACTTGAGTAGGACTTAGATGACTTCCATGCGAGTGACTAGATGGCTTTGGGCTATGTTGAAACGACGCACTTCCACCTCCACCGGACCCGAATAATTTATTTAGCATAATTTGAAAGTCAACACCTCCATCTTTGCTGGAAAAATCGGACTCGTCTTTTGGACGTAGATCGTTGATTTCGCTTTGCAGACTTTTAAGTTCTTCTAAAAGATCGCCTTGATCGTCCAAGGCTTTACTCTCCGATTTGCTCTTGTCCAATTTATTAATTTGTCGTTGCAGTTTTTTTATTTGATGCTTTAGATCTTCCTCGTCTTCGAGACTTTTGCTTTCTTGATCGTCTTGGAGTTCTTTAATTTTTTTCTCCAACTTCTGGACTTTGGACGAAAGTTTTAGTTGTGTTTCTAAGTCGGATAAACGATTCTCTAATTCCATATTGGGATTAAAATTAAAATCGAGAGGAACTTCTTTATTTTCGGCACTCGGATCGGAGCCTTCTAAAAGTTTTTGTAAGTTTTCGAAGAGCTCTTCTTCTCCAGCCCTCGTCTGTGTGTTTGGACGATTGAAATTATTTTTATTTTGAGTAGTTTTTAGGAGAGCGAGTTGTTTTTGTAGTTCTTCGATTTCAGATTTTCGTGTTTTAGATTTGTTGCTGTCGCTGCTTTTTCGACTTTTATCGACTTGCGGGCCGGGTTTTGGGATGAATGGAATATTAGGTTGCAGTTTTTGCATGAGGGGAGAGTGCGGAAGGAGCGGTAGCGGTGGAGCGCCCAGGATGTCCAAAGGCTTACCAGGGAGTAAGGTATCGAGGGTGTCCTGTATATTTTCGAGTTCGTCTTGGATGTCGAAGGCGTCGTCACCTGCATCGCGAGCCGAAGGTTTATTTTGAGCGTTTTCTGGAATTTGTTTGGAAGGATGTGTTAAAAGTATTGGTTTTGCGTGCCGGTTGCGCAAAACTTCAACTTCGTTTTGGAGTTCTACCAATTTATTTTTTTGGTGCTCGAGTTCACTTTGAAGTTTTTCTTCGTTCTTTTTGCTGTTCGTTTCTTGACCGCTTTTGTTTTGAATTATTTGCTTTAGAGTTATAATTTCTTGCTTGATTTTTTCTAGGTTTTCTTTGTTTTCGATTTTGGGCGGTTGATCGATCGATTTTCCTTCGAGCCCTCCTTTGGAATTGGGCAGATTGTTTTTGAGCAAATGTAGGAGTTCGAGAAGTTCCCTTTGGTCGGCTTCTTCTTCGATTTTGGGCTTTGGCTTGCCGTCGAAATCACTTAAAATATTTAAAATGTATTGTTGGTCTCTTAAAAGACGCACCAATTCTTGCAATTTCTCGAGCTCTCTTTTTATGGTAAGGATGTGTTCGTTTTCGATGAATTTATGTTCTTCCAATTCAGACTTCAGCACACATTTGTTCCAATCGATTGTCTCTCGAATCTTACGATTTGTCGGGTGAATGGCCTTTTCGATCGATTGGTTATCTTCGGAAGTCGAATTGATGATGTTCGAAATTTTTTCTCCATTTTCTTCTATTAATCTTTTGACTAACTTCTCGAGTTTGTTGCTCGTCTGCTTGAACATGCATTTTTTAAAGGTCTCTTGATATTTCGACGAATTATGATTTGGCGCTTGCAACGTCTGATTAGGATCGCCATTATGCAAAGTTTGCGCGTTGACTACTAATACAAAACAAGAAAACAATATAAACAAAAACACGCGCATTTTATTTGATTTTTTTTTAAAGTCTCACACTAGCACATGTTATTGTAAAAAAAAATTTAAAAAAACTTAGTGGACTGCGTCAAACACCGGATAAAAAACAATTAAAAACGGCAGTACACACAATACGCGACGCAAAAAGCGAATGAGGCGGCTGCGATAATAATTTTACAAAGGTATTTGCATTTTTTAAATGCAACCGCGACAGACTTTAATCGGGTCACTAGATTGCAGTTTTAGGGTTTTTCGAAGGAATGCGAAACGGTGCAGTTTTGAAATGTGTTTTCGCCGTTGTGTAATTCTTTCAATTTCAATGTTTGGAATAGTTTTGGAAAGAGTGCGTTTTTGCGCGAGGGGTTGGGGAAAGACTAATAAATTTTCAAAGTTTGCCCTTGTTGTATGGGGTTGTAGCGTGACATGTTAATTTCCTTATATTAATGTAATGTATTGCTTCACGCATTTGAATTTCTGGAAATATATCATGATTTAGTTATGCAATTTCTAATGTCCTTGGATCACTGCATTTGACGTGCCGTCTAATTTATATTCGTATGCAAATTTTACGTGCCTAATTATTTAAATGGACACCCTGTGTATGGGATGCTGTCTTGATGTTCTCGTTTTTAGGGTTTTTTTTTGCTTTTTTTAGTGTGATTTATTTATTATTTCGGTTGTGATTGATTTTACAAATGTTATTTATAAATGTGGAAAAGGAGAGAAGGGCTTATTATTTATTATTTGTCGCTTTTGTGGTTTGCATTTATTAAGTTGAAAAGTAGGTGACGTTTACAAAAAAAACGAAATTGTTTTTGGTTAAAACGCAAAGGATTTTTTATGAATGTACATTTTTTAGTTTTTTGAAGTTGGTTGACCTTTGTTCTTGTTTTTATTTTAAATGAAATAAATGACGGAAACAGGATATAAATTAAAGCAGTGATTTTTAAACTGGGAGGTGCGTCTCCTTGGGGAGTCATGGGCTGGTGTAAAAAAGGGGAGGACAAAAATGTAGTTTTTTGTATTAATACATATTTTCTATTTAAAAATACTCCGCATTGATTGCAGTTGTCTATATTAATTATACTTCTTTGAAATCAAAAACTTAAATTCATATTTTATAGTGGGAAAAAGATGTAGCTTTCATTTTTCCAAAATAGCTGTATAAAAGCACCAAATTAGAGATTTTGTGTTTCTGGTATAAATACAGTTCTGTAATTTATAATGGCAATTATTTAGAAAGTAAATTAATTGTTGTGAATTATGCTTAAAACCGAGTGTGCACATTCGAGCTCAAAGTGGCACATTCCGATCTCGGGAAAATAAAGCGCGCCGCTCCGCGTCGCGCTTCATTTGCTTCCCTCGCTCGGTAATGTGCCACTTTTCGCTCGAATGCGCACATCTTCGTATTTATTAAATTTTTTTAAGTTACTTTTTGGATTTAAAAAGGAAATAGCAATGTATTCAAATAAAACGATATATATATTTAATTAAAATATATGCTCAGCCTTGTAATATTTAATTATAATTATTTAGAAAGTAATTCAATTATTGTGAATCATGCTTAAAACCGAGAGCGCACATTCGGACTCAAAGTGGTACAGTTCGATCTCGGGAAAATGAAGCGCGCCGCTCTGCGTCGCGTTTATTTGCTTCCCTCGCTCGGAAATGTGCTACTTTTCGCTCGAATGTGCACATACATTGGATTAATTAGATTTGTCTATATTAATTATCTTTCCTTCAAACCAAAAACTTAATTACAGATTATCTATTCGAAGTTACAATAGGTTTTCCTACATTAGGGCGTCCGTTATTTTCCAAAAAGATCAAATGCTCCCTAAATCATAAGTTTGTACTTTAAAATTGAGTTTTAAACTTAAAAAATTTTTTTTGTTTTGTTTAATGCGTGTCAAAATTACTATTACTGTTCCTATCTATTTAACACGGGATTTTTTCATTTTTTGGATATTATTTTTTTTCTGACATTTAATCACGTACTTTAAAAATTATTGCTGATTTTTGTTCTGAAATGATGTCCCAGGGTAAACAAATTTTAATGTTAGCGAAAAAACACTTTTTGGGAAATAGACGATCCACATTATGTTGTTTACATTGCAGAAACCGGAACAAATAAGCAAAGCTATTACGAAAAACATTATTTAAATACTTGTAGAAAGTTTTACACTTTTTTTAAATTTTTGATTATCAACTGTTTATTTATTTCATTCCGTTCAACATTTATTGACGGATTTATCAATGGCAATGGTCAATGAAAAATGATAGAACTGGAAATTTAAAAATTTGATTTTGCTCGATTTTTTTCGACAATTTGTATTGAATTTGTTAATTAAATACAAAAAGAAAAATTGTAGCACTAAAATGTATCAACAACAATTTAATTTTAATCTAATTTCAAATACCCTGCGAACTGCTCTAAGTGATAGTTTTCTTATTATCTTTATATCGCAATTTTTTTTTCATTAAGATTAAAATTTGTCAAATTCAGAGACATCATTTAAGATGAAAAATAAATAATAATTTTTAAAGTAACCGAAAAATGACCGCAAAAAAAATTTCCACAAAATTAAAAATTTTTGTGTTAAACGTATGGGAAAAGTAAAGTGATATTGGAACGGTTTAAACAAATCAAAAAAACATTTTTAATCTAAACTTCTGTTTTAGGGTATAAACTTATGATTTAGCAGATGTTATGATAAAAAAAATATTTTCAGAAATAACTGAACCCTAATATACATTCTTTTGAATTAGATATAACTACTTTTACATCATAGACACGTAGGATTTTTTTGATGAACGGATGTACTAAAAAAAATTACAATTATTTTACGACAAAAAATATTTTTTTTCTAAATTAATGGAGCAATTTATGCATATTGTGCTTTCCTTTTGATTTACAGGGTCATCGAATACAACAAAATTATGATTTCAATTTACACGGTTTTCTTCGGAACGTATCTAACGTGTAAATCGGGGAATAGGTGTAGAGTGGAGAAGCGCAAAAATTGTTTTTTTTACGGGAGACTTCTGTAACAAAATGCTTGCAAACTATAGAATTAAAATATTAAAAAAGAAAAAAACGGATATCGTTTTTAGAAATTTTGATTTAATTGGTTTTATTAAAGGTAATGTGTATTTTGGACCATCTTTTGTAGTCATTAATTTATATTTTATTAACAAAGAAAAATTGCAGTAGTTAAATAACATTTATAGCTACGTTCATGTTTTTCCAAATTAATTCCAAGCAAAAACAGAATTGTTAATCCAGCAGTAAAATAAGCTTAGACCATATATTTAAAAATACCTAATTAAAATGAAATAAGTCGGTCAATTTCTTTAATAAAAACATTCTTTTTATTTCGTATCCAACATTTTTACGATATTTACGTATTTTAGGGCAAACCCGCATAATTCTATTTATTTTTTGTTAGTTACGAGTTGGAAGTATCGAAAAAAGAAAACAACAAAGTGTATATTAAAAATACATTTCTCTAAATATTGTCTGACAAATAAAAGGTCATATCTATGAAAATATTTTTTTTATATTTGGAAATTTATATACATATTTACATATTAAAACAAAATTACTGATTTATAAAAACGAAGTTACTACAGTTTTTCAAGTAAACATTTCAAAAAAGTTAAAAAAATCTTTTTGTCTAAATATTGTCTGACAAATAAAATGCCATATTTATAAAAATAATATTTTTTTTATATTTAGAAATTTATATATATTTATATATATGTATATTAAAGCAAAATTACTGATTTATAAAAACCAACTTTTAAATTACTTAATCTTTCAAAAGATTATAAAAAATACATTTTTCAAATCAAATAACAATTTTACAAATTCTCAACGCCGCCACTGACCAAATCTATTGAATTACCCGTTCATCACGCAAAAAATTTGATTTTTTTCGCAAAACAAGCTCGACCCCTTCAAAAAATAAATGTCGTTTCAACAACGTTAAAAAACTTCAAAAGTTTTACGTAGGTTCATATCGCTCATTGAAGCAGGCAAAGAAAAAATTAAACAAAACAGGGAAAGACGTAAATAATAATGTCTCATCTGGTTGTTTCTATGTTATGTGTAAGCATAAAGAAATTTTTGTTTGAATATACAAACGTAAAAGCGCAAACGCGTTTCATATTGACGCTAGAAACGCGCGCTGCTTTTGTGCACGGTCCACGTTTCCACCGCTAGGCGGCGTACTCGAAACGGCGCTTCCATCGCGACGCCCGACGTCGTCAAATAATTTTCCTACCGCACATCGCCGTTTGCTCGCATTTTCGCAGACGTCATAGCGTCCCTAAAATTTTGATCTAACGCACTTTTTTATATAAATATCTCAAAAAATAACGTGCTTATAAAGTTGGCATGGACGAGTAATGTGAGAGAAAATTGTTTTCAAAGTAAAATTTAAAATGGAGACCTGTTGTGCGTCGAAAAATTTGATTCTATGGTTTTAGTAGAAGGACTCCAGTATTTGTGGAAATATGTTGATAATTTAAGGATCGAGTGCGTAAATGAGATTAGGGTTGAAAAAGCGATAAAAAAGTGGCCAATGAACTCCCCTCCCGAATTTTCGATGACGGGACGCCCGTCGATGCTACCGTTAGTCGGTTCTATGTATGTCGTGGAGTAGGCATACTAGTTCGGGTATTTATACAATTATGTTTATGTTACGGCTAAAAAATCGGTTTAAATGCCTTTTGCGAGAACGTTTGAGCGTAACAATTGAGTGAAGGAATAGAAAATCGTAAATATACGTAATTAGTTTAAGGACAAACCCAAAAATTAAGTGCGTGTATGTGAGAAAAACGAAAAGGTGGATGACAGGTATCCACAAGGGTGTTCTGTTGGATTATTTTTCTTTAAGGCTTTTATGGTTTTTTTGGTTCGTTTTTCGGAAGCTCGAAAAGATTTGGGTCGTTTGTTGAAAGATTTCGTGGAGGAAACGGGGGTTGTTTGACGTTTTCTGGAGATTTTTTGGTGGCAGCGCAGCTTCGCCATTTTGCTGAAGTCGTTTAGGCGTATACGATCAAAGTGTGCTTTAAATCATAATCGTTTAGTGGAAATTAATTGCTTAATTGTTATTTTGGACACTTTTCCGGTTTGGGTGTGGTGTTGCTTTTTTGATTTCGGTCAAAATTGTTGGTACGTTCGAAGGGGGCTCTTATTGGAATATCTTTGCCAGGTTCGTCAAGTGGTTTACGATTTTTAATTTTGAATTAAGAGCGCTATTTTTGCTCTCCGGTCCTGTTTCAAAGGAAATTGACCATAGAATTTTGGGTTTAGAAAATTTGATTTTGTCTCACAGATGTTTTGAGTTTGAACCCATTTCTTTTATATCATATTTGTCATTTTTTAAAAAATATTTTAGATTTACAATTTTAATTGTTTTCTTAATGTTTTAATCTTAATATGTAGAAAAACTGTACCTAATTAATTTTTTTTTACTTAAGTTTTTCTACGATCGTAAAAGTCTAGTCTGATTAAAAATTTCCAAGAATTTGATGTTTTGTTCTTTCTTTTCGATTATTCACTCTTTTTATCTTCTTTTGTTGCATTATTTGAGCTTAAAAAGGTGTCACGCTTGTCCGAGTTTGTTTTTTTTTTATTTCGCAGAAGCTCTTTCATATTTTATTGATTTTAAATCTCTTGGAAATTTATGTGAGTTGATATAATTTCTCGGAAAATTGAAAACGAGACGATTTTTCCTGACGTTGGGCGAAAAATTACAAAGTCGTCGATAATTTAACTTATTAAATGATCGACGTGCTTTTGTTTTGTTTTATGTCCTTTTACGACGTGTTTATTCGCGATATTTGGTAATTTTTTCGTCAATACTCGTAATTAAAATTTCCAAGTCATTAAAAATTGAAAAGCACGTAGAACAATACCAACGGTTTAAATTGTTTTTTTCTTTTCGCATCGAATTCGGCTATATTAAGGATAAGAGAACAAATAAATTGAATTTAGTTCTGATATTCTCTTCAATTAACGTAAAGAGAACTTTAAATTTTCAAAATGGTACAGAAATTAATTAAATTTTATTTTAAAGTAACTCCGACACAAAAGAAGAAAAAGTTGGCCGTTTGGTAGAGTTTTCGTTTGTTTTATTATTTACGTGACCTTTGCTGGTTTAATTAATTAAAATAGTTGTTGCCAACTTAAAAATAAAAGTTGCTAGATACCAAATTTCTTTTTGTCAAAATTAAAGTCGTAAACGGATTTCAAGTTGCTTTATAGAGATTTAATCTCTTTTCCCACCGATGTAATATTATTCAAAAAGGAAAATTTAGGTGATTTCGAATGAGAGGAGTAAATGTATGGTTTTATTACAATCTTATCAGATTAGAAAGTCTTCCCTCGTTGATTTCGCGTTTAGCGTCGTGACAGGAGATAAAGTTTCGACTTTAAACGTTGGGCTGAATATGTTTTTGTCAAAATTTCGGCTGGGGTTCAGTTAGGTTGCTTCTAAATCTAGTATTATGTTATAATTAATTTACGTCTTATCAATGTCAGTCGTTTTCATGGCTTACTTTTTCCACGAAGAAGGTTACTGACAGCCCCTTCTCTTCCTTTCAACAAAATCGCACACAGGAATAGGCCTTGTGGTAATTTCCGTTTAGTAATGAATTTTATTTTCGTACTTAATCGAAGCTCTTTATAGCGAATTCGTTTATGTGTTATAACGCATGAATATCATGTTTTTCTCATGTTTTGATTAGATGGAGATTCGAAATCTTGTGATTTGTTATAATTGATAAAAAATAAGTCAAAGTTTGGAAAAAGCTATTTATTTTTTTTTTTTAATAATTTGATTTAATTTTAAATAATCCCTAAAAAGTTGTTATCGATGTTTTATTTGCTTGACAAGAACATTCTTCGTAAATGATTATATATTTCGAATATACCTAAATATATTTCGCGTTTGGGATGGAGGTAAATTTAAATTATAAAAATTCTAGATTTTGACGTTTTCTACTATAATGGCTCAATGATTTTTTTACCTAAGGCAAAGCTTGCTGACGCGTTTTTTAAGTCTTATAAATTGTTTAGTTTAAAAATATCAAATCAAACATGTTGTTTCTGATACACGTAAGTGTAATTAAAATTAATTAAAACAAAAAATTAATTATTGTGAATCGATCTTGAAACTGAGTGTTCACATTCGAGCTCAAAGCGGCACATTTCGATCTCGGAAAAATTAACTAATTAATTTTTTTTACGTAAAATAATACAAATTTTTTTTAGTGAGTCCTTTCATCATAAATATATTACGTATTGTGATATAAAAATAGGTATATCTAATTCATAAGGAGGTATATTGTATTAACTACTTTTATTTGACATCGAAATAAATAATTGAATTATGCACTTTTTACTTTTTGTCAATTTACGTTTTTCTAATTAAAACCGGCTTCAAGAGTATTTTAAATAAATTACTTTTTGTGTGTATAAAAATAGAAAGAAATCCTTTTCTTGGCTATAATATCAGTGCCATCTAAGGACAAAGGAACAACGACTCATACATGGTCATATATAGAAATAAACAATATACCGGGTGTTTTATTTAAAGTGCTATAAGTTTATAACTCCTAAATTAATAAAATTTAAAAAAAAGTTCAATTATAAAAGCTTTCTTAATTTATACAATGTCGACTGTTCATTTATCTATAAATTATTTAAGATAAGAAAAATGTCACGATTTTTTGTTAAACCGGTAGTGCTACAACAGTTATATTTATGCATAGATCGAATAATTTAAAAAAACTTTTATAATTATAATTTTTTTGAAATTTTTATTATTTTAGAAATTATAAGCTCGTGACACTTTACTGAAACACCTTTTATAATCCGAAATAAAAATGTTTTTTTAAATTTATTTTTTACTCAAATGATAACTTGTTATACATCTTTGGAAAATCCTGTTCAAGCTCTATCTTTTTATTTAATAAAATTAATATTCTTCTATTTAAGATGAGAAAATTAACACTATTTCCAGTTAAACCAAAAGTAGGACAAATTTTATATTTATGCCAGTACATAGATTGTATAAATTAAAAAGATTTTTATACTTTTACTTTTTAAATTTTTTTATTGGTTTAGGAGATATAAGCTCGTGGCACTTTAAATAAAACATCCGGTATATCTTAAAATTGCATTCTAATTTTTATTATTTTTTTTTAAATTATCGTAAAATAGTATTCAAAAAATGTGACGGCGGTGTATCAGACACCTCCAAATACTATGCCACAATAATTTTGTAAAAATTGAATTAAAAAGAATGCAATTCTAAGATATTATTTGTTTTAAATAAATAACCAACCATTGAAATTAAAACTTTTTATTGTTATAGTAAATAAAACACAAAGTTATTAACAGACTAATAAAACTATGTCTATATATAACCATATATGAAATTGTTCAAAAAATATATGTGCTCATATAAGGGGCCGTTCAAGTATTACGTAACGCAATTGAGGGGAGGGGGTGTCTTGCAAAACGTTACGATGCGTTACATGGGAGGGAGGGGGGTTCGACCATCGCGTTACGCAACATTTTTTTTTATTTAAATAAAAATATAAAAATATTTTAGCAACTTTCCGGTAGTTTGCGCAACATAATTGTGACTTTTAGGTAAAAATAGTCACTTGAGTGTTACGTAACGTTTAGGGTTGGGGAGGGGGTTCAGAAAAACGTTACCGCGCGTTACATGGGGGGGGTCAAAAATCTTCAAAAATTGCGTTACGTAATACTTGAACGGCCCCTAAGGTCTGATCAAGCTATACTTATATAGCCATATATAATATGTAGGGTAATTTAAAAGTCAGTGGTGAACTTTCATATTTGGCTATGTATAACCATATATGCCTATATATAAATTAGGTATAGTTAAATATTGTCATATATGAAATTATTTAAAAAGTATATATGCCCTTGTATGCGCCATATATAATTCATTTTTTTTGGGAATTGTCTTAAAGAATAACTAAAAATACACATCTTCTATAGCAAAAATGTATATTTTAAATAGTTTTATTCCTAAAATATTTTAGAATGTTTTAATTTTTGTAAATCGTATAAAAGAGAAAAGTGGCCTGTAAATTGAGGAATAGGTAGCTTTTAGTTAAAAACCGAGTGTGCAACTTGGTCATAAAAAAATGTGCACTTTTCGCTCGAATGTGAACATTTTTGTTTGGTTACATTACTCTTTTCTTTTTAAATTCAAAAGTTAACGTAAACAAATCGAATAAATACGAGGATGTGCGCATTCGAGCGAAAAGTGGCACATTTCCGAGCGAGGGACGCAAATGAAGCGCGACGCGAAGCGGCGCGCTTCATTTTCCCGAGATCGGAATGTGCCACTTTGAGCTCGAATGTGCACACTCGGTTTTAAACACGATTCACAATAGTTAATTGACTCTCTTAGACGCCTAACTTCAATCGTCGAATTATCGCCAGATGTGCGCGCGCAACTTCCGTTGCCTGCTAAAATTTGACATTTAACGCGCGAAAAGAAGTATAACATTAAAAAATTATAACCAAATAACTTCTTCCAAATCAAATATATCTGCATTCACACAGCTGCATTATATGCAGTTTAAAAAAAAAAGTGTATATATAAAATCACGCGAATACGGAGAAAGCAAATCGATAAATTAAGTAAAATCGTGCGTGCAACAAAATGGCGAAATAGGAAAAATTTACTTTTTCTCTTTCGAGTGTGTTTTCCTCGCCAATAAATCGAAGTGCGCTTTAAAATTAAAATATTTACGAACGTGTGTAGCTTGTTCGGCTATTGATTGAATTGCATGTCGTTCTGTTGGCGAGCTTTTGGGGTAGCATTGTATTTAATTTTCACAAACTCTGCACTATTAAATAGGGGAACAATTGAATTTTCGGGTTTTTGGCATCGCCGAAAAGCTTTTCGCATATTTCTAGTCGGCTACGATGCGAGGATTGGCCAAAAATCATTAATCTGCTGGTTTTTACCTCTTTTTTTTTGTTTGATTATTCTTAAAGCTTTTCGGAAAGCTTTTAAGTTTGAAACTACAGTTAAGTAAAAAACTGGCAAAAAAATTGAAATAATTTTTCGGGTAATAGGTTTTGTTAATTAGTTTCTTGATTACTTTATTTTTTTTTCTGGATTTAATACGCAAAACTTGGATTACACAAAGGCGGGTTTAGTCTGTTTATAAACTAAACTTGAAATGGATGCATTTAAATCGACTTTCTAAAAATTTAAACAAGTATTGATGTGTGTTATCGTTTTTAATTAGCACTACGAGTTTTTGTGTTCTTTATGTTCTTTATGTTGTAACCGCTCCACTGCTTGCGGTAGCTCTGATAAGCATATCGATGATTATGAGGATGTGGCATTTCTCACTTAAATTGCACTCGGTCTTTTAAGACATGGGATAATTAATTGAATTGAAAATCAAATTAATTACAGTCGCTTAAACTAAAGATTAAGTGTATTGGACGTTTCCTTTTACGTTTTAAGTATTGGAATAGCGGCAGATGAAGTAATTTTTTGATAGTATTAAAAGCTAAACTAAATGGAGTTTTAAAAATGTCACCTAACTCCAAAAAGTATGAAGTTGGTACTATTTTTTTATGTACATTGTTGCAGCAGATATCAGGAAATTTGAAATAGAAAATTTTTATATCATTCTTGTTAATACATAGGACAACGGTTGGTATATTTTATCTATCGGGTTGGCAAGAAAGTAGTTTTGGTTTTTTAGTTTAAAATATATCTCAATTTTTTTGAAATTTTTTGAAAGGATGATTTTAATTAACTATCAGTGGACCATTAGGGTCAATGACCTTTTGTCATCTTTCTGCTAATTTCATGATTCTACTTTCGTAGAACTTCTTGTCCTTTTCGTCAAAAAAATGAACCAAGTGCGATTTTATCATTATTTTTACCATTTAAAGAGTTTTGCAAAGATCGAAATAAATGGTAATCTGATGGTGTAAGATCAGGTCTATATGGTGGTTGTGACATCAATTCTGAACCAAACTTCAATAATTTTCGACGAGTCGCTAAAGATGTGTAAGGTCGAGCGTTGTCATGATGGAAAACAATGCCTTTTTAATTAAAAAATTCTGGGCGTTTATCTTTGATTGCTTTCTCCAATTTGATTAGTTGTTGACAGTAAACATCTGAATTGATCGTTTGATTCCTTGGACGCAGCTCAAAATGCACAACATGCTTATAAACCCAACAAACTGAAAGACGCATCTTTTTTGATGCAATTCAGTTTTAATGGGGCTAGTGCTAGTTCATTGCGCTTGGACCATGACCGTTTTTGATTAATGTTATTCTAGGCAACCCATTTTTTGTTACCAGTGATGATTAGTTTTGAAAAAGGATCGATTTTGATGTGTTTGAGATGCACATCACAGATACTTATTCGTTATATTAAATGAATCTCTTTCAATTCATACGGAACCCAAATATCAAGCTTTTTACGAAGTCCAAGACATTTTAAATAATTTTTGATTATTGTGTGTGATAGATACATTTAACTTCTTTGCAAACTCCCTCACAGTTGTATGACAATGTGCTATAATTGTATTTTTGATTTGACCATTCACCTTAGTAGCTCGACCAGGACGTAGGACATTTTTAAAAAACGTAATTTTTTAAAACAATTTTGACCCATGTGTACTGATAACTATTTATCACCCTAAACTTCACATAGGACTTCATCGGCCTGAAAAGCTCTCTTGCTTTTACGGAAATAAAAACAAAATATGACAACAATGTTCGTTTTTGAGGTTCATGTGAAATGAAACTCTGAACTAATAAATGTAAAACAAATTTGTTTTTAAATTTAGTTGAAAGTCAATACTGTTATCTGTCTAATGAAAAAATTATAATATTGACCAAAGTGATTCAAAAAAACCGTAAGCCCATCGATTTGTGAATCTTGAAAATACTTTCTTGCCAACACAATAGTATTTTTTGCTTTTTTGAGCTCCAAATCTTTGTTTTAGTTTTTTTTTAAATCAACACCGTAGGTAGTTGCAATAGTAGTCAATTTTTTAAAATTATAATGGTATAAAAGACTACGTTTTTTTAAGTTATTTTTTAAAATAATGTTTTTATATGTGTTTAAAATAGAGGATAAAATGGTCGGCAAAATGTTTTTTAAAGCTTTATCGTTAACTAAAAAATGATTTGTTTTTAATTTTTTTCAAACTGAGCCAAAGGAATTGGTGTCCGTGGGTACATGGGTTGACAACCTCTAGTTTAAATTATTATTGTTTAATCCTTCTTCTATCTGCTATAGTTTATAAAATCACAGTTTTTAAAACTTAAAAAAAAACACCTTGTATGTAATGACTAATGCTCCATTGCTCAATTACTAAAAAAATTAAAAAAACAAAAAACATATTCTAGATAAAAAAGGTTTGAATTTGTAAATTATACATGCATTTTAAATTAATTTATATCAACAAAAGGTGCTTTTAGAAGAAAGATTAATTTTGCTATTTTAAATTAAGCACCCTTCAGAATTGTTTCCATTAAAATTGAAGATTATTTTATTAATCATACATTTGCTTTTAACTGTATCATTTTGTCATTGGTTAGTAATTTTAGTGGCACAAATATTGATGATGTCTCTCTCAAATATGTAAATTTTCAATCAGACATAAATTGATTATTTAAACGGAACGGAATAATCATTTTTATATCACTACATGCGAAATTAAATTTAACCTGATGGATATACGTATTTGATTTCTGTATACAGTTGTGCCTCCGAATTCGAACACCTCAAAACTAGAAAATTTTACTAGGATACACCCAAATATAAATCCAGTTAAAATTTGAACGCTTATTAACAGGCTGCGCGCCATAATTTTTCACTTCTCATTTAAAAAAAACATTGAAAACAAATTTTCCAACGCTTTGAATTTCTTATCTCGTGAGTGAGTTAAACAAATTGAAGTTTCTTTAATGATTTTTGTAGGAAATAATTCTGATAATTTCTAATTTATTATGATAAACGTGAAAAATAACTTAATTTTACTCAGGCAATATTTAGAGCTCAATATCATTGAAACGGGATAATACCGGGCGTCAGACGAATAAGAACTAAAACTTAATCCACTTATAAATGATTTTGCACTTAACAAAAATATACTCCAAGTCATTCATTATTATATTTAAATAATAAATTATAAAATTTTCGTGTGTTGGATCGTGGAACGGATTATTTTACTCTCGACTTACATTTCGAATTCGAAACGGATTAAGTACGAATTCCGAGGTACCACTGTATTTCTTTCTTAAATCGAAACTTGATAGTACTGTTAAAATAATGTTCGCACTTTTAATCATCCATTTTTGACCGAAAAATTATTGAGGAGAAAAAAAATGGCCTATTAATTAAATCCAAGTTTCATAATGTTCTTCGGACGAATTAATTTGTAGGTATTTGTGATTTTGCGATCAAACCTTTGTGCTGATATAAATTGTTCAGTACTTAAACAAAAACTAATCGTTGGGCTTAAGCATTAATCAATCGCTCTTTGTTAAATTAATTTTCCTTTTAATGAGAGAAGGAAATATTGCTCCAATTGAAAGTTTTCATAGTTGTGCTTTGTATTTCCGAAATTGGAAGGCTTACTCCACAAATCGGCCAGCTACAAATTATATAATTTTATTAGTCAAAGACAAAACTGCTTCTAAATTAAATTATGTACGCGATGTTTATTTAGGGAAACCTTTTTTGTTGGTTCAGATGGCATTTTGAGTTTAGGATGGTTTAATGGGGTCATTAAAAAATGTACTAATGTACACTGTTAAAAATATTTCAAAAATTACACTATTGTGCCAAACACATGTATAGTTTAATTAAACAACTGTGGTAATACTACTTTATAGTAAAATTACGAAAATCAGTTGTAATTTTACTAATCAATGTTAAAGTAAAATGCCAGTTGTAATTTTCAATGTTTTACAACAAAAGCTATGGCGTTTTACTACAAATGTTTGTGATTTGATTTACTACAATGATTGGTAAAATTACAAAATAATATAATTTAAATCACAAGAAAAATCCAAATCATATTTCTCTTACATGGTCTCTTCGAAATTAAATTTTCAACATTGCAATTTTATAAAATTTCAATAATTTTTAATTAGTAATTGTAGTGTTATCACTTTTGCATTAAACAGAAAACTAAGCACCTTTCCAACAGGCTTACTTAAATATGCTACCGCTAGATGACCGCTGGAAATAAGTCGCCACTTACATTCGTCACGACTTTGTATAAGATGGTTATTGCATTTCTGCTATAAATTTATCATTACGTTTATTTACTTTTCTGTGTAATCTCTTCTTTATTGTAACTGTTTTCGGTTTAACTACTGCCGGTCAATCTGAGAACTATTACATAATAAATAAGAAAAAAATACTATAAAGTTTAATAATGAACAATTTTTCGATAAATGTTGAGTAGTATTGTAACAAATGTTTTGTAATATACCCAAACTGAATTGGGGTAGTTGCGTAGCAAAATTAGCATAAAAATTTTTAACAGTGTATAAGGTAAAAGACCCAGTTATTGACACTTTAAAAGTGACAGCTGAGGTTATAACAAGATAACTTATAAAAAATTAATTTAAATAATTAATATTTTTTTCATATATAAATTCACGATTTCTAGAAAAGGTCATACGCGTAAAATAATTATTTGAAACAGATTAATAATTTAAATTAATGTTTTAAAAAATAATGATTGAATCTCAGTTTCTGACACTTAAAATTTTTATTGCTGTAGTTTCTGACACTCCATATGTTAAAATTATTCGTCGTTTATTAGGTTATACACTATCAAATTTAAATTTATTATAATCAAACATAATTTGTTATAATGTATCATTTATTATAAATAAAATGTTAATTTTTTCAACACAAAAATAATTAAAATATTAAAATTAAATATTATAAAAACAAATACGTAAACATAACATAGGTTAAAATTTGAGTGTCAATAACTGTAACATACCTATAAAATTGAGTCTAGTTATTGACACTCTTATTTTAATAATAAAATATAATTTTCTATGATGTTTTAATATTTAAAAATAAAGAGTAGTTAATTATGAATCAAACCATATATTTTTTATAATATTTTTATACTTACATGATGATTAAATTACTAATTCAATAATCGAACGCTCTTCTGTCAATTGCTTAGACTATAACCAAAAAATGGCTTTCACAGTCACTCTGGGCTTAAATATTATTTTATATTAAGTCATTTTTTTTTGTAACTGATATCGTGATCAAATAGGTACACGATAAATTAATTTTAATTTTGAAAAAATTAATTTATTAATTTGAGGTAATTTTCTTTTTATTAATTCAAAGTTAAGTTGAAAGTGTCAGAAACCGGGTCAGTGGCAATAACAGGGTCTTTTACCTTACTTATAATTTGTAACCAAAACAACTACTACAGCAAAAATGTTTTCTAAAATTATAATAGAAATTTTTACAGTGTTTTTAGTTGGTCGTTTAAAATATTTTTGAGGTTTTTAGTTTTTGATACTTTTTATGCCAGTTTTGAAAAAAACACAAAATTGAATGCAAAATCGAAAATTTTATTTTAGTTAAAAATTACTTTTTCTCCGGACGTCGTAAGGTCGGTTTCGCTTTCTTCGAGATTCGCATTTAGAAACGAGCCGGTGAAATCGATCAAAGCTTCAGAATTAATATGTGTGAACGTGTGGAAGGGGCGGAAAAGTTTGGGGAAGCATAAAAAGCGAAAGGGCCGTAATGTCGGGATAAGAATTTTAATTACAGTCAGACGTTGTTCGTTCAAATTGAAAATTGAATGTTTCCTTTCGAGTATTTAACGCAAATCTCTTGACCCATCAAATTAGAAGCTGACATTAAATGTTCAGCGAAGAAGGATAGACAGTGAGAAATTACAGTTTGCTATAAACATTAAGGGATATCATTAACATGAACTGAATTAACGGAAATGGCCATTAAAATTATACCATTAAAAATTTAATTAATATTCTCAGCTTTAGATTTCTCCCTTCTAACTCTCGACGTTTTGATTTTCAAACCTTTTCGCGCTGCCACCGAAATTTTAAACTCGACCTTTTCGGTTTTGCTCGTTCTCAAAAACGTATTTGTTTACTTCTTTTTTCAGCGTCGAAGATGCGCTTGCTAGCTCGAATTAGTTTTTAAATTTACCTACTGGAAGATGACCGAAATCATGTGTGATTTTTTATAAAAGAAAGTGTGTTTCAAGAACTGGAAGTGCTTCTTTATAATGGATTACTTTTTCCATCGCATTTAAATGGACTGTTCACTTTAATTATCTTCATTGTTGGTGAGTTTTACTTACATTGATTTGTGTGGTTAGGGCAGGGGCTATATTTAAAGTACTGGGAGAATTACTGCAAAATTAATAAAAAAAATACGAGTGGGCGAGGTTAAAATTTTTTCACAAAAAATAAAAAGTAAAACTAAGTTCCTACTTATATTTCTGTTTTTACTTATTAAATTGATAGTGTATTAGTAATGGTGTTTTTGAAAGGAGGGGGGACTGCGGTTTTTTTATGAAGCAAAATTATTCTATTGTTTTTTTATAAACGAATTTATTGTGCAATTTATTTGCATTTATTTCTGGAGTTTCTGCAGTCTTCTCGATAGAAGTATGATCGCTAATATTTAATTAAAACTATTTTAGAGAACAAATTAGTTATTGTGAATTGTGCTTAAAACCGAATGTGCGCATTGGAGCTCAAAGTGGCACATTTCGATCTCGGGAAAAAATTTGCTACCCTCGCTCGGAAATGTGCCACTTTTCACTCAAATGTGCACATTAAATTGGGTCAAAAAATCAACTGTTTTTTTGAATGGAACACCAAAAATATTATTTAGGATGATATAAAAATTTGAGCTCTTAATTTTAATATTAAGAGGTCGATATCAATTCTTAAGAATATACCTGTAAAATATAAAAAATACATATTTTTAAAGAAAATTAAATTCTTTACAACAAAGGTCAGATTGCAATTTTCGTACGACAAGTCGTTTTCACGTAATCATGCCTTGAAAATTGATCTGTTTTTACGATTTGATTTTTGAAATTTGGAATTTTGTAACTGATAAGCCCATCTGCTTCTCAAAGAGAAAGATATATATTTTTAAAAAAATTATTAAATTTATTCTTTCAAAAGGTATTCGAAGTTCAAGTTCTAGTAAAAATTAATTTATCGTTTTTTTTTGCTTTGGACCTTATTTTTTTTACTTGATTGATAAAGAGGCTATATATTAAAAATATAATTTTTTTAACTAAAATCAAATTTATCAAATTTTTCAAAATTGATAATTTATTAAAATTTAATTTCGCTTTAAGAGTTTGTAATCCATTGAAATACAGTTTTATTTAATTTAACTAATTCCAAAAATAAAAAATATCTGGTTTTTTTAATTAAGAATTATTTAATTACGATACATAATTATATGTATGATCTTGCCTATTTAATCTTTTTTTCCGACCCCTCTTATTGTTTACATTTTTCAAACTTTAGTCAGTACTCGAACTTGAACATCGAATAACTTTTGAATGAGTGAATTTAACAAAAAATGTAATAAACCTTTTTTGTAAAGCGTCTCATTTCTTTCAAAAATATTTATCGTTCTTTTTTATAAACAGATTAGTTTATCAGTTACAAAATTCGAAATTTAAAAAATCAAAAAGTAAAAACAGATCTATGTTCAAGGTATAATTATGTGGAAACGGCTTATCGTACAAAAATTTGTAATCACACTTTTTTGTAAAGAATTTAATTTTCTTTAAAAATATGTATTATTTAAATTTTTCAAATATAGGGGAAGGTGGCTTAAAGCGGGTAGGTTAAGTTTCATCGATCAATATGAACCACTTCGGCTAAAAAGAAAGTGTTTCTTTCTTACATTTACGCAATACAATTATTAAACTTTCATTTTATAAAAAAAAATAATTACATTTCTGCTTTAATTGTAGGAAAAAAATCCAAAATATAAAATTTTAGAAATTTACCCGCTTTGCCCGACAGGGGGGCCTAAAGCGGGTAGGCTCCCATAAACCAATCGGATTAATTAAAACATTTAAAAATAATTATCTACACTTAACATGTTCTTGACAGTAACATTGGTATTAAGTTATTAAGCATTTTAATGTTATAAACTGCTAATTCAGTGTTGTAATTTGTTTCAATCTTAATATCACTTTGGTTTACCATTGTTTTTAAATCTTAATTGCTTCATCGCTTTAAATCACTTATTTTTAATACCAATTTATTCCCAATCAATTATAATAAAATTATTACTTCTGGTACAAGCAAAGAGGGTACCTACCCGCTTTTCCAAAACACACATTTTTTGGATTTCATACATTAACGTGAAACATAATGGATGGATATTAAAATATTTAGTCAAATAATAAAACTAGTTTATTGTAAAAGAAAACCCCACTATAAAAAATGGGCTAATGTTAAGGGTTTGTTGCAATTGAAGTTAAATTAATTTCAATCATTTTACAAAATTATTAAATTTTTTGTTCTTTAATTTTGTAACGTTATTAAGCATCTTAGGTGTCAAAAGTAGTATTATATCATTTAGGCAGGGTACTGGCAGTGTAAATACACATATAAATCCCAGCTAATATATAACATATCCACATACGGGCCGTTACCCGTTTTAGGCCATCTTCCCCTATTGTTAAGGAGATTTGAGTGAAAGATGCGTATGGTGTAAAAAAATTGAAATTCTTGATGATAGACCTCTTAGTATTAAAATTAAGGGCTCAAATTTTGACGTTAACTTTTTTTTATTATTCAAAATAATATATTTAGTATTGCATTAAAAAAAAGTCTATTTTTTTTGGCCCAGTCTAGTATACATACCCTGCATTCATTGGATTTGTCTATATTAATCATTTCTTTTTCAAATGTTTATTTTCAATCTGTCCTACGGACAATAAACAAATGTTCTGCGAAACATATATACATGTTGATCATGTGTGCAGATATGTGGGGGTTGCCTCGTGACTTCCACCTCTTCATTTATTTTGAGAAGATTGTTTGGCAAATGTAATGATACAATCCAGTGTTAACTATTATACTAACTAACTATAATTACATTTATTTGAATCTAGCCTAGAAACGTTCAAAAATTATATTTTTGAATATTTCTTAAACCACAGCTACAATTTTTTTTTAATCTTCAAATTTTGCGTTTTATTACACATCCATATTAATACAAAACCCCTGCAAAATATTTATTATTATGTCTTAATAGAAATATGTTGTATGAATAGAATATTGGTTAAATTTTTTAAATTTCAGTCTTGGCTCTGCATTTCTGTTGAAATATAAAATGAAATGGTTGAATATCTTGTAGTACTTTCGATAGAGCGCGGTTACAAATGCAGCAGAAAAATCAATTTGAATTGTAAGTTGCGATAGCCGGATAAAAAATTAAGATTCGAGTCTCGAAATGTAAAATCAGAGCGATTTGTTTTCTTCAACGTTGAAAAATTCGATGTTCCTGTGATAACTCACTTCGGATAGCCGTAGTGCTGGTTATGATTCAAGAGAAGAATCCATACTTTATAACTGAATTTTTTGTGGTCGTAAACTAAATCATTCCTCGCGAAAGCTGAGGCCGAACCTCTCTCTATTCGCCTAAAACTTCTTCTTAAGTAGGTTAAAGCTATAACAGTAAAAACTTGGTGTTTTTTTTGCTTCCTAGTTTTCGAAAATAATTGTTTTACGTCTTTCTTAAACTTACTCTAATTTCTATTGACGATAAATTTGGAAAATGTGCTTTTTATTGCCCGAACAAAGTGTGCCGTGCAAATATACTCGCTTTTCATTGTTTTATTCTTCGAAGTTGCTTGAGGCATTGCTTTTTAAAATTTTCTCGCTTTTTTATCGAGAACCACCTTAATAATTTTAAAAATGTTTAAAATTAAACTTGTAAAATAAATTATTTATGGCACATATGAGCAACTTAAAATGTTCTACTTTTTTTTGATCAAGATCTTATCCTTTTAAACAAAGTTAATTATGTATTATATATTACACCGGGTGTTTCATATAAAGTGCCAGGAGTTTATAATTTCTAAACTAATAAAATTTTCAAAAAAAGTTTAAGTATAAAGGTTTATTTAATTTATTCGAGTTATGCACTGGCATAAATACAACTTGTGTAGTACTTCGATTTAACCGAAAATCGTGTCACTTTAAATAAAACACCTGGTATATTATTGTTAAAAATTAAAAATTTTCAACTTGTTTTCATTCATTTAATAATGATTCATTTTATTTAATAAAGTGGTTTAGCCTTTGACTGGAGAACTGAATAAAAATTTGACCCAAAGACGAAGAAAGGTTGCTCATAGCTGGTTTAAGATAACATAATTTATATTAGAATGATTGATGTGCCATGGCATGATGAAAGCACAAATGTAAAAATTTATTAATGATTTATTGATAACATAATATGTTGGGATTTACATAAAATAAAATGGATAAGGTCAAAGTCAAAACAATTTTCGGCAAAGTCAAAAAAATGGGAATTTTGTTCCAATGTTATTCGATTCACTGTTGAGAGTTTGGTGCATAGGGTGTCTGGGGCCGAGATCTCAGGTGGCTTTCGTTGTGGTGATGAGGGATCCTGGTTTCGGTTGGGTTTCAAAGAGGGAATGAGGGCTGCTTCTGCTGAGGAAGTAAAGAAAGGGGGGTTATTGAGGGTTACTGATTGGGAACCTACCCTGTTAAGGATCCGTACTTAATTACCAGTAAGGTCCTCAGAGGCTGTTCAGCACGCAGGGTTGCTGAACGCGTATCCTCTTAAGGACAAAGAAGCATGCAATAGAGGCTGTTCAGCACGCAGGGGTGCTGACCTCGTGTCCTCTAAAAGGCAAGGGAGCATTTCTTAGAGGCTGTTCAGCACACAGGGGTGCTGAACTCGTATCCTCTCATTGGCAAGGAGGCATTCTTCAGAGACTGTTCAGCACACAGGGGTGCCGAACGCGTATCCTCTGGGGCTCAAAGTTAAAAGGCAGAGCTTGTTTACATACCAATACCAACTCTCAAGGGCAAGGAGTCATTCCCCAGAGGCTGTTCAGCACACAGGGGTGCTGAACGCGTCGCCTCTGGGGCTCAAAGTCAAAAGCAGAGATTATTTACATACAATACCAATTCATTAAAGGATCTCAAGATCCACAAGTTCTCGGTGGCAATCGGGGGTGCCTGGGGGGCTCTGAGCAGTGCAGCTCAGCAGCATGTTCGGTGTGGTTTTCTTAAAGGCCGCAAGAAGGGCCTTTAAGTTCGGTGTGGCCTTCTGAAAGGCCGCAAGAAGGGCCTTCACAAGCAAAAGGAACACAAATTGATAGCGAACACAACGCCTCACGTCATTCACGGACAGTCACCAACATAAACAACCAAAACCATAATAATAATAAAACATTGCTCGCCCGTTACCGAGAGCAACCAGTCATTTACGTTCTAGATTTGAAACAAATGTACTAACAACCTGCGTGCCGCAGCCACCCGATAGCACAACTAGTTTTTTTAGCTGTAAAATTTAGATTTAGTAACAGATCGTTTATTTCCCAAACGTCCAAAAGCATGTTTTGAAAAACAACCCCAAAGATGCACTTTTACAGGTTGTTTGACGGCTCGCTATACCAACCTATTAGTTAAAGTTGAGCAGGTCCGTGGATAGATTACATAACCCCATACAGAGACTTTGTCCGAAAATTTAAGTTTCTCCAATCACGAACTATATTCTCTGTTGAACACACTGCGTTTTTCAGCATGTTTTTCGCTTAGAAAAAGTTTCCTTATTGTACTACGATATTTAATACCATGAGCACATAAATAATTTTGAATAGCTTCGTGAGATATTTCAAAACTTTTTTACTGTTTGACATACTGTTAATAAAAGATTTCGGGAAAACATAGTCAAAACTTTTTTTTTCAAAATAGAAGCTCTTTGCATGCTAAGACACGTTATTCCAAGTCATCAACGTTTTTTGTCAGTTTACTTACTAACAAATGCCGGTGAATTTCCCATGTACTTGGCAGCGGTTACATATTACGTTTTAGGACCTTTTGGACGAAAACAGAAACACCGCTCGAAATCGTGACATATTCATTGTACTATATGTAATTTTATGACAAAAGTTCGACGCTAACTGAGTTTTTTCTTACATTACACAAAGAACAAAGGTTTCTCCTCTCATCTCATAAAGCAATTTCAGCACAATTTGATACCTACTACGAGTTATGCCATACACGCTTCTTACTTGACCGACTTTATATTATAGTATGTATTATAAATAGGTAATATGTTTGAAAGCATAGTGTGTCGGATAAGGAGACCTTACGTCGTAGTATGGGAATCACTGATTGAGCAGATCATTGCCAAACTTAATTATAATTCACTAAAACTAATTGGCAGAATCTTTGGTTGCGTATAAAGAAAACGCTACACTGTTACAATTTTCTATTCTAATTGTACAAAACATTTTTACTATATTTGTTTGGGAAAATTACAAAAATTTAAAATGTCTATGGTAATCTTACTAGAGTAATGTGGGGTAACTGTACGCAGTTTTGAGAAAATTACTTCCAGAATAAAACTGTTTTATAAGTTGAAACAAATCACCCTTTATTCTTTTTTATTAGACATTTCTAAATAATAATAGAACATAAAATTTGAATTATCTTTATAATTATAAGTTATAATGAATTTTTTAATTAACACGGGAAATGCGGAAACTTGCCCGCATCAATGGGAAAATGTCCGCACGTCTTTTAATTCCGAATAGAAGGTTGTTTTGTGTTCGAAATGATTTGCTTTCTTTCTTTAGTTTTATCTTTTTTATTCTTTTTCAATTTTGGTTTATCTTTGGTTTTCATCATACTATTTATCTTCTTCTATCAGATTCTTAACTGCATCAATTTGTTTTTGGGTGAAAACTGTCTGACCGGGACACTTCCTTATATATAATAAGTATACTTATTGGGCATTATAGATCTAGAAATCAACACAATATTCTACGTTAATTAAGGATTTACTGTACAGGTTTGAGCACTGCGGACACTTTACCCGCGTACGGTTACCCGTTGCGTTAGAGACAATAGAAAAATATAGTACGCGAATGTAATTTACCTGAGACGAAATCCATAATTTCACATGAAATATTTATTATACTTTGTCCGGCCAACATAAATAGTTAAGCCGCGCCCCACTAAATTGAACCAATGTATGCAGTGCCCAGTTTCACACGGTACAAATTAATAATCAAGTTTGTCCCGTTCTTGCAGGACATAAATGGTAATATGGTTGCTTGTGTTACGTGCTTTAAAAATTAAGCCAATAGAAAAAATTCTATTTAAATTTAGCGCACATTTGTGAGAGTGGCTTAACTAATTCTGTTGGCCGGACAGTGTATAGTTTCTTCTATCTGTACATACTGTCCAATCGTAGTCAGTCCTGTTGTATTTCTGAATCACGCTGTCCTATTTGTACAAAGATTATAAGAAAATTGTGGTAAAAACAATATTATCGGATAATTTTCGACATCACGCTTCAAGCGCATTGACGAATTATCTTTACTCGTCCTTCAAATGTAAACTAAATGCGCTGCGATTTGGTTGGTCAGTGACAACAATACTCGCACGAAGTTGATTGCACACACTTATACTCTGAGTATGGTTACCCCACATTACTCTACATAACTTATCCCAAACTTAGTTTGGGAATATTATGAAATATTTGTTGCAATATAACTAAAAATTTACCGAAAATTTGTTTATTATTAAACTTCTTTGCAATTGGTTTTATTTACTGCGTAACATTTCTCAGAAGTCAAATCAAAAACAGATATAATTAAAAAAAGTAGCTAAACGTAGAGATGTATTTTATAGGACAATTTCGCGATAACCCACTTATATAGAGTCGTGGTAGATTTAAGTGGCGACTTATAGTGAGCGGCATCTAACGGTAGCGTGTTTAAGTAACGCTGATGAGAAGACGAGTAGTTTCCCGTTTACTATAGAAATGGTAACGCTACAATTACTAATTCAAAATTATTGAAATTTTATAAAATTGCAATGTAGAAAAATAAATTTATAAAAGACGTTGCAAATAAATATGATTTGGAAATTTCAAGATATTTTATTGTAATTTAAATTACAATATTATTTTGTGATTTTACCAATTGTAGTGAATCAAATCATAAATATTTCTAGTAAAACGCCATCGCTTTTGTTTACCAAAATTACTATACTTGAAAAATTACAACTTGCATCTTATTTTAACAAAGGATTAGTAAAAGAACAACTCATTTTTGTAATTTTACTATGAAGTAGTGTAATATTGCTAGAAATGTATCCTAATATTTTATTGCAACATATAGTTGCTTAATATACAGAGCTGGTATAAATAAAAAAAAATAAAAATTTTTACTGTACATTTGTAAAATATTTTAATTATACAAATATTTTTAACAGTGTAGGCACCGCCACCTTCGATGCTAGTCGACTTGTTAGATTGTTTAATTCTTTTTTATATTTGAACAAATTGTATTTATTAGAGATTATTGTTATCTTCTACAATTGAATAGCTTAATATGCCATACCAAATTATGACTATTGAATGATTTTATAAAAGAAGTTAGTATTGAAGCCATTATTCAAATTTCGATTAACGATTTTAAATCTGACGTTGGCAATCGAAACATTGGCCGAAGAGTAAAAATAATTGTGACATTTTCTTTTTTTTTGTTGTTAGGCTCAAAACCGTTTTTTCCGCCCTCTACAAATGTACAAATCGATTAGAATCTTTCGCATTTTTGACTGATTGCTGACACTCCCCTTGACATTAATCATTCCTTTTTATAAATCGTCTAATTAGATTTAACGATGTTAATTTATTTTCGGTTTTCCTCTTGTTGCAGGAAATCTCGACAGGACGATGTGGTAGGCGCTGAGAGGGGGGTGCACCCCCCTTTAGACCTGGCGCCGCCACCACGGGTCACCACGGCGACCGACACAGGTAATTACTTATTTTCTTATCGATAAATTGTCGATTCTGGAACTTCATCTTTCTTCGTTTGCTAATTAAAGGGCGAAAACTTAATTGAGTTTTTTTAAAATTTATCGCCGAAAAGTTTTGGGGGAGTTAATAAGAAAAATTATTGGATTGAACGAGAAAAAAATCTTATTAAAGTACATAAAAATAATACAACAAATAAATAAGGTTTAAATTTGGAGGAACCTAATTAAACAAAGCGGAAATACGAAATTGGGAAGTCGACGTCTGTACAAATTGGGAAATGAATCTAAAACGGTCGGAAAATCCTCCTTTTCGTTTGTATCTTCCTATTACGACCTTTATATTAACTTTTATAAAGATAATGGAATTTCTACAGTTAACTAAAACAAGGATGAGCTCGTTAATTTAGTTTACTGCACAAATTGGGGTTTGGTATTCATTTAAATTCTATTGAATGTAACTTTATCTCTGGAGAGCCGGATTTTGTACGCCTCACATTTACATTGCCTACTGTGTTATTTGCTCAAATGCTTTTGTGCTGGACACAGGCAGTTGTATGCGATTATTTCTCATAGTCGAAACTGTCGTTTATAATAAAAGCACGTCATCCTCGGATTCCCTAATATTGTTGGAGCAGTCGTTTTGATAAATTTTCACGGTAATAGCCCGCCATTTTAGAGGCCGAGAAAGGCTTAAAGGCAGGTGCGAAGACGTTATTTGCATTCGACTTTATTCGGTGCCCTCCTTGAATCTTTATTAGTTTTGCCTAGGTCTAAATGTCCTACATGTCTTTTGCGTTTTTCTTCTTTTTTTTAGACATGTTTTGCATAGCCGAAAATCAAGGTCGCATTCTGAATGTTAATTGAGTCAGGGTTGAGATTTTAGGAGAATAACAAAATTTTAGGGTAGGGCAATATATTGGATAGACAAGAAAGTAATTTAGGTTTTTTAATTCGACATAAAACTAAATTGTTTGAAGTTATACTTTTTTTGGCACGTTGAAAGTAAAATCCTAGGAGGCAATGAAAGTTGCGCGCGCACAGCTAACGTAAATTCTACAGTATGAAGTTAGCCTTCAAAGAAAGTAAATTAATTAATGTAAATCGTGCTTAAAACGGAGTGTGCGCATTCGAGCTCAAAGTGGCACATTCCGATCTCGGGAAAATAAAGCGCGCCGCTCCGCGTCGCGCTTCATTTGCCTCCCTCGCTCGGATATGTGCCACTTTTCGCTCGAATGCGCACATCCTCGCATTTATAAAATTTGTTTAAATAACTTTTTGTATTTAGAACGAAAATAGTAATGTACTCAAATAAAACGACATAAGGTGAAAGCACCAATTATTGACACTATAAGAGGCTATACTCTATCCGGCCAACAGAAATAGTTAAGCCACTCCCACAAATGTGCGCTAAATTTAAATTGAATTTTTTTTATTGGCTTAATTTTTAAAGCGCATAACACACGCAACCATACAAGCATTTATGTCCTGCAAGAACGGGACAAACTTGATTATTAATTTGTACCGTGTGAAACTGGGCACTGCATACATTGGTTAAATTTAGTGGGGCGTGGCTTAACTATTTCTGTTGGCCGGATAGAGTATAGGTTAAAATTTTATTTTTTTTATTATATTAAATATCAATATTGTTGAATTTTTCTTTCAATATTATTTTAATTAGTCTTTTCACTAATTAAATTCAAACTTTTTAATAATAATTTTTGAAATTTAGTAATTAATTTTAAGTGCTAAAGTGAGCTACTCGAATACACCAATTGTTGACAGGTTAAAAAACTGACTGATCCAACTAGTGACATGCTGTTGCTCTAATTATTGTCACCCCTAATGCACATGCGTCGCTAGTCTGTTGAATAAAAGTATTCAAATATACAAAAAATTATTAATTATTTAATTAATAGTTCAATAAACTGATTTAACCCCTTGACATACAAAAAAAACCGAATTTGATGAGTCCGAAAAAAACTATTAATTTGGCTCAAGTTAACTGTTATGAGCATACACAAATAACATAAAATAAATAATTAATAGTTTTAAAATATTTTGAAATATGTAGAGCAGTGTTTCCAATCTTTTTAACATTCCCACCTAAGTCATTCTAAAATTTTGATGATATAATATATAACATATAAAAGATTTTTTATATTTAAAATTGAATTATTCTATAAATGAAGCCTAATTACAACTTGTTCAAGACACAAGATTTAGGTTTTAGCAAGAAATCACTAGGAATTATTAGCGAAAAAACAATATGTAAATTTTAAAAATATAAACTAAAAGATATTTTTATATCGATAGCTCGAATTTTTGATAACCAATTATTTTTAGTTTCTCTTCAACTTGACCTATCGAGGTTTGACTGTATTTAATTTTATAAATTTAATATTTCTAACAATTAAGATAATTTGTTTATTGAGTTTTCTCAATATTAATTTATTTGAGTAAATTAATGATCTTCAAAGTTTTTGAAAAACCACAAATTCTGTATTTACTCTATTTGAGTTTTCCGAAAATACATAATAATTTTTTCATCAAAATTTCTTTTTAAATTTACCGAATAAAGTTTTGTTTTATTCAATTTGTGTATACAAAAATTGATAATTAATTTTAAATTTTAATATTTTAAATTTCCAAGTTATTAATTTATTTAATTTGAGTTTCTAAACTTAAATTTTATTTCGAGTTTACTTTAATATTTTGCAAATTTTAAAACTTCATTGAGTTTTGTAAAAATTGAAATAAATGGTAATTTGTTGGTACTAGGTTGGAGCTAGATGGTGGATTTGATAACCGTTCTCTACCAAGCTCCCATGATTCTTGACGGGTTTCTAAAGATGTGTGTGGTCGAACGTTATCATAGTAGACTATAATGTTTTTACTATTAGGTAATTCTGGCTATTTATCTTTGATTTCATTTTTCAATTCTATCAGTTGTTGATTGTGCTCAAAATACACCAGACTGAAAACATGATCTTCTTTTGATGCAATTCAGGTTTTAATGCAGCTTGTGCTGACTGATCACGGTTGGACCATGATCATCTGCGATTAATGTTATTGTAGACAATTTATTTATTGTTTTTAAAAAGGATCGATTTTATTGTGTTTGAGATGCAGATCACAAATACTCATTTGTTGTGTTTTGCGAACAGTACCTGGCGCTACTTATTTTTAAATTACAGATTGAAAGAAATAGTTCCTATTCTTCTTTTCTATCACTTTTCTAACTTCAATTTTTTGTAGACAATATTTGATAAACAGATATTTATAGATATCATATGTGCAAGTATTGGTAATGCCAACGGTATGTTACAACATTTTGAAAATAACATTTTTTTAGCAATATTTAAATTTTGAAAGCTTTGAGCGTGTTTTTCTCCCAGAGTTAACACTGGGCCCGGTTAATTTTTTTAACTGGTCTTACGCTCCTATAAGCGGGCTCTCAGATACTGAAAAGCTTTTACAGATTCGTTTAGAAAGAACCGAGCTACGATTTTTCAAATGCCAAAAATGAATTAAATGTCGGACTCTTCGAACGCTTTTTTCTCGAGAATTTCAAATAACATGCTTACGCTTTTTTGGCTCTATCCCAAGTCAAAAAGTCTGGCAATTTCGAATCTGTATAGTTTTTAAAGAGCCGAGTATAAATAACGGCGCTACTATTTTTTTAACTTAAACTTTTGTTCTACAAAAATGAGCATAAAACTTAAACCCTTAATTACTCAAAAAATTAACAGTGCGCCTTATGCCTATTTTAAACGTATCTTATGAAAAAAAGTCTCTTGATTTTGAATCCAAGTTGTTTTGAACAATCGAATTCAAAATGGGGGCGCTACGGTCGTTTCTGTGATCGAAGTGTTTTTTTTTTCAATTTATTTAGTTTTCTCGAAAATTTTTGGAGTTGAAGGAGAGCAGGGAAGAATGCCATCGGATATGTAGGATTGGGGTCCATAGAAATGCATTGCAAAAACTTAAAGCAAATTCATTATCTAAAATTTTTTCCTCAATTCGAGCAAAGGGGTTAATCCAGTGGTTTCCAACCTGTGGGGCGCGCCCCCGGGGGGCGCGAGACTGTGCAAGGGGGGCATGCAGCCGTTTCCAAAATATCATTTTCCAATACAAACCAAAAAAGTCGAATAGGTATCAAAAAATTTTTATGTATATTTTTACATAATATTGTATATTATTTTGTAGCCCATTAAATAAATTATAATATCAGTTGAGTATTTATGAAATTAGATTGTTAGAAAAATTAAGGGGGCGCAATAATTTTTTTTTTAAAAGGGGGGCGCAGGTACAAAAAGGTTGGAAATCACTGGGTGAATCCATGTTTTTTTTTCGATTTTGACCAATTTTGGAGGTTTTAAGTTAGCGCCAGTTTACGACGTATAAACGCCGAAAACGTTCAGAAACGGAAAGATATGACAAAATTTGCAAAGACCACTGAGATAAAGCATTTTAAAAATTAAAAATTTAGAAAAGTTTACATTTTGAAAGCTTCGCATGAGTTTTTCTCCCATATTTAACATTGGAATCTGTTAATTTTTTTAGGTGATCTTGCACTCTGATAAACGGGCGCTCAGAATCTGAAAAGTTTTTAAAGATCCGTTCAGAAATAACCGAACTATGATTTTACAAAGTAGAAATGCAGAAAAAAATAATTACAAGTCGGACTCTTCAAATCCGTTTTTCTCGAGAGTTTCAAATAGCATACCTATGCTTTTTTTGGTCTATCTGAAGACAAAAAGTCAGGCGAACCGTATTCTGTATAGTTTTCAAAAAGCCGTTTACAAAAAACGGCGCTACAATTTTTTTAACTTAAATTTTTGTGCTAAAATTCAACCCTCAATTACTCGAAAAATTAAAATTGCGCCCTATACTCATTTTGCACGTATCTTATGGAAAAAAGTCTCAGGATTCCGAATCTGGCTTGTTTTTAATGATCGGATGGAAAATGAGGACGATACGATTGTTTTTGTAGGACAAAGTGTATTTTTATTTATTTATTTAGTTTTCTGGAAAATTTTGGTGTTTGAAGGGGAGGAGCAGGAAAGAATGGGTCCGGCTGTCGGGGAGGGGTCCATAGGAACCTCACACAAAATTTTAAAGCAAATAAATTACCTAAAATTTTTTTTCTCAAAAATAAAGCAAATAGGTTAATCCAGCGCTTTCCAAACTGTGAAACGGACTTCCCAGGGCAGGCGCGGACTAGGGGACTAGGGGACTAGGGGAGGCGCGAAATGATTGAAAAAATTTAATAAACATAATTTTGTGTTTGTATTATTTTATAAAATTGTAGAGGGAAGAAAGACGTCATATGATTAAATATTTTTAAGGGTGGCGCGGTTACATACAGTTTGGCAACCGCTGGTATACAACATTACGAAAGCATCAACATAAACTCCGTCCATAAAACCATATGTAAAGTCCATAAAACGAATTAAACAAACTTCGTAAGCAAACGTAATCCAAAACAGTAAAGATTACCGGAAGCTAATTAGTGGCCATTCTCTTCGCAGAAATTGGGCTAATTATTTACCTATCGCCTTCAAAATTTAATATATATAATGCTCACGACTAGCAAAACTAAACTAGTTTCCGCTATTAAATACTACGCTCTTCCTAATTAAACCAATTAAAATGCGAAGGCAAAAGGAGAGTCAAGTTCAAAACGACACAACGACGTCCTCCCGTTTCGTTATAAATTTTCTCTTTCTCCCTCGCTCCTTTTCTTTTTTCGACTAAACCCGAAAGCAATTCCTTAGTTGTCGCAATGTCGTTAAAAAGAATTGCGAGTCTCTTTCCTTATAAAACTTACAAGGACATAAACATTTCGAAGAACAATTTTTTCGTTGCTTCTTCCGTTTTTCTTTTTTTTTGCCCTTTGCTTTTTTGAGAATGATGGACAAAAATAACGTGCGGACGGTTAATGCGATTACGAGAGCAAAAGTCATCTCGAATGGCTGTTCATTCGTGAGCTTTTCCGGTGATTATATCGAGCAAAAGGACACGAGGGAACAACTGTCTACGACTTTCCATCAACCACTAAAAATACTGTTTTAACATTCATTATCAAACGCGTTCTGTATAAAATAACTCGTCGGCTAGAAATAATGGTAATGGAGGAGATGAATCTTTTGCGAATTGAGGACGTTGCTGTTATGCCTTTTTAAAGTTATACTTCTTTTGACGCTTTGAGAGTAAAATTTTAGCAGGGAATAAAAGTTGTGCGCGCACATTTCGTGATAATTCGACGATTGAAGTTAGGCGTCTAAGAAAGTCAATTAATTTTTGTGAATCATGCTTAAAACGGAGTGTGCACATTCGAGCTCAAAGTGGCACATTCCGATCTCGGGAAAATGAAGCGCGCCGCTCCGCGTCGCGCTTCATTTGCCTCCCTCGCTCGGAAATGTGCCACTTTTCGCTCGAATGCGCACATCTTTGTATTTATTGATTTGCCTTAATTAATCTTTTCACTTTCACATCAATAAATTAAATTTAATTCAGTAAATAACGATTTTACTTTCAATAAACGTATTTACCATAACAATGAGTGGAAGGGAGCGAAAAGATACGACAATTTCGTAAGTGCGAGCGAGAGAAAACCATTAAATTATTTAATAATTTTGTTGTCTACGCGGAGCGGCGCGCTTTATTTGCTTCCTTCGCTGGGAAATGTGCCACTTTACGCTCGAATGCGCACATCCTCGTGTTTATTGAATTTGTCTATATCATAAATGGAGATTTTCTGTTCGGAAAAAGTTGCAGCCTTTATTTTTCCAAAATAATTATTTAAGGAGGTTGAGGTGGGATAGTTCCAACCAAAAATTTGGACTGTTGTCATTCAGAAATGCTTTGTATTAAATGATTAAAAATCATTATAAGACTAACTATATTTATGATTTATGATTATCGAAAAAAATTTAATCTTAAAAATATGGTTTATTTAATTTTATTAAATGATTTTAGATGAATAGATTAACTTTTGTATGTTTTGTATAAACTTATAGAAAAAAAATATGAAAAATAGAGATTATTAATTATATCTTATAAATTTTGAAAAATTATCAAAGCAAATGCTATAACACAAATAAAAGAATTAAAAAAAAATTTTAATAGTTAAAAATAAAGTAATTAATTCAAAATGAAAATTACAAATTTCAAAATTCCAGTTTTTCGAAACGGCCACACTTTAACGTAATTTACAGTTGACTCTACTGACCCTAATATATAGATATAATTAATTTTGTGGTTACTTATTATTACATATTACCTATTATACATATAATACTTATTATTTCATATTAATCTATATTTGTTTTAAAAACAATTATTAAAATCTTAATATGAATATATTTGAGTTATATTGGATTTAAGTTTTACTTATTTATTTATATTGTTACTTTTATAAATACAATTTTAACATAAATACTTTGTTAATTAAATAATTAAAACAAATACTTTAAATTATTTATTTCTATTTTATTTATAAAAACTAATACCCATAGCAAATCTATTATTAGTTAAACTTAATACTATTTACTATACACTGTCCGGCCAACAGAAATAGTCAAGCCACTCCCACAAATGTGCGCTAAATTTAAATAGAATTTTTTCTAGTGGCTTAATTTTTAAAGCACGTAACACAAGCAACCATATAAGCATTTATGTCCTGCAAGAACGGGGACAAACTTGATTAATAATTTGTACCGTGTGAAACTGGGCACTGCATACATTGGTTCAATTTAGTGCGGCGTGGCTTAACTATTTCTGTTGGCCGGACAAAGTATAGATATGTTTTATTTATATAACCTTAAATCATACAATTTAATATATTTAAATTTTCTGTCATTATTGCTAAATAAAATGTTGCCATTATTTCAGACATTAAATGTAATTTATTCACAAGTACGCTTAATAATAGTTATTTTTCATAATAAGGTTAAAGCTTCCTAATTAAATTTGAATTTTTTTTTAAAATAATCACAAAATTTAAATGTTCAACATAGTTAAATTTCATATTGATGGCATTTGTTTTTCATTTTTAATAGCTATGTTACATGGTAACCAGAATTATTAAGCGAGAAAAATCACTTGACAGATTAATTTCTCCCATTCCAAATGGTAACGTTGGCTTTGTCATCATAGTAATGATTATCATATTATATTGAAAAGAGTATGTGCATGGGACTTATTTCTATTTTATATAGTTCAGTTTATTATGTTTTATTCGTTTATTTTTCAGCAAGTAAGGTTATGTTCAGTTTATTTAAGATGTATTTATGGAAATGAAATAAGTCAATGTAAAAAATTGCTAATCATCAAATTTTTAGTAATGAGAGCTATGTAACATGGGGCTGAGTACCATTCTAGATAGGTTTCCATAGTAAATTGTATGTTGGGATGTTGCGAGTTCAAAAAAGTCAAAAACCCGGGAAGGGCATCCTTGCCGTGACTTCAGATCACAAATGTATCATCAACATATCTAAACCAAGTTTTTGGTTTAAGCGGTGCGTGTTTCAGAATTTTGTTTTCAAAGTCCTCCATAAAAGAGTTTGCGATAATGGGCGGGATTGGTCAGTCCATTGCAGCACCTGCGATCTGTTTAAAAAATTTTTTTTCAAACTGGAAGAAAGTCGACAAAAGGCAGTGTTTAATAAGCGGCAGTAGATTTAGAAAAATTTCGTTTGATTGTGTGTTGATTTGAAATATATCCGGTATTGGTATGTTTGTGAATAACGACATGATATCAAGACTGACCAGAATATCGGAAGGATTTGTTTTAATTTTCAAACTTCTTTGAATAAAGTCCGTAGAATTTAAATACTAAAATTGTTTGAGCCCGTAATGTTTTGAATAGGTTTCGTAAGAGATTTTTTGCGTTAAAGAAAAGTCCTTCATACAAATCTCGAGATTCATAAAAGCTGGGAGGTTGATTGAATTGAAAAGAAGATGCCGATATCTTATCATATATTGTATAGGTACTAGGTGATGCCGGCAACTTTGTCTGCGTAGAATTAGTACTTCGAGTAGTCTATTTTTTACATCCCTTACTCGAGAAATTACTGATTCCTCATACAAACCTTTATCTCTTATTTCACTCCTTCAAGTTTTATTTTCGCGACAAAAAATAGCCTATGTCCTTCTCTAAGGTCCAATCTATCTTTATACAAAAGGTCATCAAAATTTTTTTAGTGGTTTAGGGGCGAAAAGGTAAAAAGCAGACAGACAGACAGACAGACAGACAGAGTTACTTTTGCATTTATAATATTAGTAGGGATTTTTAACCAAAATTAACGTTTTAGTGTTTTATATTAAATGTACTCTTTTCGTTTCATATTATCGTAGAAGACATTTTAAATTTGACGTCATATTAACCTATTTTTATGTGGGAATTAGCGAATGAAATTTGTTGAACAGGAGTTGCCAGTGGCGTCTCGAATAGGCATTGCCAATATCATATTAATGATTTTAAAAAAACATTTTTTGATCACTTACTGTTTTCATACATAATATAATAAATAATGAAATTAAAAACGAGAATAAACGCAAAAAACACACAGAAATTAAAACAGCAAAAGGCAAAACTCTTTAAAAACAATTACGAATTAAACTCGACATTTGACAGCAAAAATTATCAGATTCTTACAATTCAAACTATGAAATAAAAATGATTTAAGTATGCTTTTCTTAGACACTTTATTGTTCTTTATCTAATTTGTAAGTTAGGTAAAATTAAGTGGAATACAGTGTTAATAACTGGAGAAATCTTTGTTAACTCCTAAAATAGAAGTTACGCATTGCCGAGCTTCAGATTTTCTTGCAGGAGACGTAAAATTCAATTAGCGCAAAATGTAAGGAAGACAGACATTTAAAACTTGCAAATGAAAGGGTTAAACCCTTCCTTATTCCTATATTCTTTTCAAAAAGCGTGTCTATTTAAAGTTAACAAGTTTGCTTTAAGGAAGTACACTTTTTTAAAAGTTTTATTAAGAAAAATGGGGTCTAAACGTCATTTCTTGTTTTTCGTTTTATTACAACTAACATTTTTCCACCGCTTTGGGAACCGGTTCGTTTGCGTTCAACGAAGAGTGACATGTCCGTGGGTTAATCAAGCACTACTTGTGAAGCTGTAATCAGTAAACCTTGATTTGTTTAAACAAAAAAATGACTTTCCGCTAACCGGCGAAGTTCTTAAATTTAATTTAGAATTTCTCGCCTTTGCCTTTTTTTTTCTTCTTAAATAACATTGAAGATTTCTCGTCGACAAGAAAGCTGGAAAACTTTTTGCTCGCGTTAATCTTAATCATCATATTTTATTTATGCTTGCGAAAAAACATCGAATCGCAAAACACGAATTTGATATTAGAATAAATAAAATGAAATAAAAAAGCTCAAAGACGTCTGTCTACAGATATTGATAAATTTAGATGTACATAATCATCCGCGCTCTACATATCAAGCAGAAATAATTATTTCGGATTCCAAAAGTTTATTCAAAGACTCGAGTTTAAGTAATCGATGATGGCTGTAAGTTTTTTGAAGTTATACTTCTTTTGGCGCGTTGAGAGTAAAATCATTATAAGACTAACTATATTATGATTATAGAATTTTTTTTAATTTTTAATTTTAGATGTACGAATTAACTTTTGTGTTTTGGACAAACTTATAGGAAAAAAAATTGAAGAATTAAAAATAAAGTAGGTAATTCATTCAAAATGAGAATTAAAAATCTCAAAACTCCAGTGGTTCGAAACGGCAAGGCTTTAACGTAATTTACTGTTGGCTCTACTGACACGTCAATATACCGGGTGTTTCATTTAAAGTGCTACAAGCTTATAACACCATTGCAAATCTATTATAAGTTAAACTTAATACTATTTACTTGTACCATATGTTTTAATGACATAACCTTAAACCACAACGTTGCCGTTATTCGCATTTCAGTTTCAGATATTAAAGTAATTCAAAAAACTAAAATGTAGAAATCTGCAGTTTTGATTTGTGTTGTTTTAAACAAGGAGGCAACGTTTGAGAACTGCTGTTAAAACTGAATGCACCGCTGAAACATAAATGGTTTTAATTAATTTATAATCGAAGTCATTCTATTTCAATGTTTAACCAAAAAAACGAGTGCACTATTTGATTTCAATTAAATTCTACATTGGTTAAAAAGCTTTGTATTCTTTTACTGTTTTTGTGTAAATTACTATAAATATTTATTAATTATGTATCTATTTTTATTTTACTATATTTTGTACATAGTTATATAAGATATTTAGAGTCAATTCTACTTTAATTAGGAAAATTTTTCTTAAATGATTGTTTAAATGTTTTTGTCCTTTTTCTAAAGTAGAACAATTAATATTTTTGTTACCAAGTTGCCATACCTATAAATTTTAATTAAGAATAATAGACAACTTTAGCGATCAATTATTGAACAAATCATTGGGTGTGAATGAAAGCAAAAACCAAAATAAAAACGCAAAATTAATAGAAAATATACAATTTTTTTTCATTCTTTGTAAACGAAAATTTACTAATTTAAGAGTAAGATTTAAATTTATTTTATAAAGTTATCTATTCTTGTTGCACATTCTCGAGATGAATGTCACTTTGATGTAGAATGTCCTATTACTTTAAGCGAGGATTCACAAAATAATTTAGGCTAGTATTGACAAAATATTATGTTAAATAATTTTAATCGTTCTCTCTCGCTTGCACTTACGAAATTGTCGTATCTTTTCGCTCGCTTCCACTCATTGCTATTATAAATCCGTTTTTCTATCATAAAATCGATAGTTATCAAATTTAATTTAATTTTTTAATTTGAAAGGGCGAAGTATAAATTAGATAAATGTAATAAATACGAGGATGTGCACATTAGAGCGAAAAGTGGCACATTTTCGAGCGAGGGAAGCAAATGAAGCGCGACGCGGAGCGGCGCGCTTCATTTTCTTGAGATCGAAATGTGCCACTTTGAGCTCGAATGTGCACACTGGGCTTTAAGCACGATTCACAATAATTTAGGCTAATAAATTAAACAAAATATTAGTTAAATAATTTTAATCGTTCCCTCTCACTTGCACTTACGAAATTGACGTATCTTTTCGCTCGCTTCCACTCATTGCTATTGTAAATATGTTTTTCTAACCTAAAATCGATATTATCCAAACTTAATTTAATTTTTTAATTTGAAAGGGCGAAGTATAAATTAGATAAATGTAATAAATACGAGAATGTGCACATTTGAGCGAAAAGTGGCACGTTCCCGAGCGAGGGAAGCAAATGAAGCGCGACGCGGAGCGGCGCGCTTCATTTTCCCGAGATCGGAATGTGCCACTTTGAGCTCGAATGTGCACACTCGGCTTTAAGCACGATTCACAATAATTTAGGCCAGTAAATTAGACAAAATATTAGTTAAATAATTTTAATCGTTCCCTCTCACTTGCACTTACGAAATTGTCGTATCTTTTCGCACGCTTCCACTCATTGCTGTGGTAAATAATTTTTTCTAACATAAAATCGATATTTACCAAACTTAATTTAATTTTTTAATTTGAAAGGGCGAAGTATAAATTAGATAAATGTAATAAATACGAGGATGTGCACATTTGAGCGAAAAGTGGCACATTTTCGAGCGAGGGAAGCAAATGAAGCGCGACGCGGAGCGGCGCGCTTCATTTTCCCGAGATCGGAATGTGCCACTTTGAGCTCGAATGTGCACACTCGGCTTTAAGCACGATTCACAATAATTAATGTTTGCTAAAAAAATGTCATTAAAAAATTAATTTAAAGAATTTATTTAAAACTTTTGTAAAATATCCGTAGCTCTTCCATTTGTCCATCGTCCATTCGTTAAATTGCCATGGTAACCAAAGTAACAAATATATCAAGATTATTCGTTGACATCATAGCATTTAAATTACGTAGTTAAGTAAGAAACGAAGCAAGCTTTTTTTTTGCTAAACAAATAAATTGAAAAGCAAAGTTTGTCGTTACCGCACCAAAAAAAGGAAAAACAAATTTATTTGCATTGCAAAAGCAGATGTTTACTATGACCACAAGAATAAAACTTGAAACTTGGTAAATATAACAATTTGTCGGTTTACTATCTTGACTTAACTTTCTCCATTAAGCTTTATTTTATTTTCTGGTAGCTTCCTGTCTGAGAAACGCTGAGAATGTTTGGGAATTATTTGTTTTGTGTTGGATTTTATTCCGCCGTCCGACTTATTAAGCGTCGTTTTAGTAAGTTCTTGATTCTTTCATTAAATGTCGTTTTGCTTCTAAAAAAATAAAATAAACAGGCACCTGCATTTTTTTCGTAATAAACTTTTTCGACGTTTATGGAAAATTTATAAACAGAGCCAACTAAGAGAATGTTAGGAATTCATGAGGGTTCTAAATATTTCGACGCACACTTTGATACGCAGCTGTTATAAATTGCATTTTCAGAATAATTAGAAGGGTAGCTTTGTTTGCATTTGTGTTGGAAATTCGGGGTGTAAGCTAAAATATTAAGGCTATTATGTTATTATACTCGAAATCTACTTAGCGGGATAGGGTTTTACTACTTTTTTATTCAATTGTTTATGGTCTACTTCCAGAAACCTTCATTTACAAGTTTTATGAATTTTTAAAATTTATTATTATTATTGAAGATATAATTCTTCTGGCGCGTTGAAAGTAAAATTGTCAACGGAAGTTGCGCGCGCACAGCTAACGACAATTCGAAAGTATGAAGTTAGTCGTTTATGAAAATTAAATTTATATTTTTATATTGACTAACACGATGTGATCCCCAACCCGAAAGTTAAAAAAAATGTGAAATTTTGGGAATACCTAGAGCACATGTAGGCTTATTCAAAGGGGCAAAATTTCTTTTGTTTGTTACCAATGCCAATATTTGCATATAGGTAGTTTATTATTTTTTAAAAATTAAGTTATTTAGTTTTTTATACTTTGAAATTTATCTATCTGTAGTTAAAAAGTTTTGTATTCAGTTTGCTTATTGAATAATTGTACTTGATAGTTTGACTATAATCTTGTAGGAAACAGATCATGGCTTTAATGGGACACATTAGTTTCTAATAAGGCCATTGGCAACGTTTTCAAAAATATGACTTTTTAATAAGAAGGAGACACTTTTCCAAATTTTCTCGCTAAGCAAAGGTACTAAACCTATGTATAATAAAATTTCACGAGACATTGATAAATACTTACAAAATTATAAACGTTAATGTGGCCTTATTTGGTGCATAAGGTACAGGTACCTTATTTTGAGTAAAATACACTGATTGTTTTATTTTCTCACGAACGAAATGTGGCACTTTGAGCTCGAATGTGCGCCCTTGACTCTAAGGAGGATTCACATTAATTAATTTATTTTAAATTTACTAAAGTCTTTTAATCAAAAGTTACAGAAGCGTATTTCGACCACGAACCAAATTTTTGCCAAAAATTTTTATTTTAAAAAGTTTTCAATCTTAAAAATTAAAATTTTTGTAAGCCCTGTTATAGTGAACGTTTTTTTATTATTATTGTAAAACGTGTCTGCTGTTATTTAAAATTTTTCAGATGCAAATTATTTTTAAATTTTGATGTTTAAATATTAATTATTGCATATTAAATTTAGACGTCACACATTGTATTTATTGTTGACAAAAGGAGACCGTGTTCCTTTTTGCAGTTCGATTAGGTTTTCTTTTTCGTTTGCAACAAATTTATGAAGGCCGTAAGCTTTCAAGGGTGCGCATTATTCGACCCGGAAATGGAAAATATTGGTATGAAAAGTGCCTGCAGTTCCTTTCCGGAAAATTTAAAATGAAATGTATAGCGGCTTTCTTGCGCCCTTTGAAAAGCTCGCTAAATGTCTGAAAAGAAGTGGTCACGTATTAAGCCCAACTTCGTTATTACGTTTTTCTAATTTACAAGTTGCCACTCTTTGAAGCAAAGAAAAACAGGAACAGAAAACACATTTTAAGTTTAGTTTTACTGCAACATTGTAAATTTTATTTATAATATTTTTTGGATATGGAGTGTTTTGGAATTTAATTTAATTTGTCTGTACATGACGTTTCAAAAGTTAAAAAAACGAATGTAACCAATTAAATTTACAAGGGAATTGTTTTGAATTCCGTGTAATAGATTTTCACGAAAACGTGTAGTTTTCTATAGTTTCTGACACCGAATTCAAAATTTTCACCAATTTATCGGTTATAAGTAAAAAATGCGATAAACATTTAGGTACCGTAATGCATTATGCGGATAATAATTTTTGATAAGTTTCACATTTTTATAATCAATGTTAATTATTTTTATTTAAAGAAAAGTAAATATCGGTTTGTAAAAATAATATTTATATGAATGAATGTACAAAAATTATTCAAGAAATGTTATTTTTGTCAAAAAATTACCTTCACACATTTTAAAATTAACGCCCCCAAAATGTTTTTGAAGACGTTTACGTAAATCTATTTTAAATTTTAGACTAGTGGTTTTCAAACATTATGTTACTGCGTCTTAGGGTGGGTCAAGGATTTTTATTTTGTTTCAGGGTTCAAATTGTAGCTTATAAAAAATGAATTTTTTTTAATGTCTTTAGTTATGCCACGAAATTTTTCTAATTAATAAGAATTAAAATTTTTGATTTTAAAAGAATTTTTTTTCGGCATAGAATTTTTTGAAACATCTAAAACTTGCCGCATACACGCGATTTTGCTTCTAATAAGAAATAAGAGCATGTTACTCATTTATATTATTTTTAAAATTATTTGTCTATTTATTTAATAAAGTTTTTGGACTCTGGAAACTTATGTTTTCTAAGGGCCGTCAATACAATATAGTGCTTATAAAATAAAATGAAAATGAAACTATAAATAATTCTAAATACATTATAAAATTAATTAAAGCTGGGAGATGATGATGATAATGATAAAATTAATTAACACCTTAAAATAATAATGATGAATATATTTTTTTTAATATTTAATTGACTTTAAAGGGGACACTTTGCAGTTGATCCTAGAAAGCTCTAAAACACGTGAGAATCAACTTAAAGAAAAATAAAGTTGTCCTCTGGTTAATAGAGGTTTTGCACTCTAAGTTCAATCTTTTCCTCCGTTTATGGCTTTCCAGGTTTTGGTTCAGATTAGTGTTGAAACCCTTGCATTAACTAACTTTGTCTTTATTTATTTAAATTTTCAATATACTGATTTGCTATACACAATCTTTAATTTTATTCCTGTGATATATGACCGTAGTAAACAATTTTTATTTTTCTATACATGAGTATAGTAGTTTGTGATTGTGCTCTTCTTCTTTATCTTTGCCTGTAATGCAGTTGTTCTCAACTAATTTCTTATTGTGGCAGGCGTTTTCTTAAGGAGTATTCTTTTCGGTCATACATAAACTATTTCTGGAGGTATATTAAATCACGTTGTAGCTTAAAAAAAGACCTATTCCATGTACTTTTGGGTCAACCCGATTTCTTTTTGGTTGATCGATTGCCAAATCTAGCTGCACTATGTGGTTCTGATTTTGATCTTGAACACGTCTATATCATTTTAGTTGAGATTTAACCATAAAGTCTTTAATGTGATTGTGTTGTGTTTAATAATTCTTCTTATTATCACTCGTCTTTTAATTTCTACTTTTTCAAATTTTGTCTATTGTATAAAATATTTTTGCAAATCGATTATTAATAGAATTAATTATTTAAGCGATTAAAACAATATCAAAATTAATGTAGAATTTTGTTTCTTTTACAGATGTCCTGACAGCGGGCCCAGGGCCTCCAGAATGCCTGCGGACGAAGACTATGGCCGAAGACATAGTATACTTCAACATTCCGCCGCTTCTCCAGCTCCTCCAATATCTGGTGATCGTTTCCAGACGAGCTCGCCAGCAGAACGTTTCACGCAAGAGCGCGTACCAGCGACAAGCGATAAGACAGTTCAATCGGTCGAAAGATTGGAACCGCCAGAACGTTTCCAATCGGTTTCGGAACGATTCACCAGCGAAAGGAGCAACTCGGACCGTTTGCCCTCCGGCGAACGTTATCAGGGCGTTTCGGAACGATATCCACTTGGAGAACGTTTACAAACGGCCGTTTCGTCGGAACGTCTGGTCCAAACGTCGGCTCATTGTCATGGAAACGCTGAACGTCAGAATTTCCAACCGGAACGCTACCAGCATTCGGATAGGAGCCAAAAGTACCCCGATAGGTTTACTCCGATACAAAATATCGGATCTTTGGATAGGTATCACAATCACGCTACGCTTGATAGATTTTCTAGAACAAATACTCCGACTGATCGGTATCACACTTTATATTCTGATAAGGAAAGGTGCAGTAGCAGTACCGATAGGTACACTCCAGTCGAAAAATATTCAAATGCCGACTCTTACAACGCAACAGAGAGACATTCGTCTCAGAACATCAGTTCTTTGGGCCGGCATACGCCGACAGATAGACATAGAAGGACTCAGAATGAACGGGAACAATATTTCACTCAAACAGTCGCTCCTGAAGTGTACAAGCGACGCGATAGGTCGAGATCTTCAGAACGCAAATCTTCCGAAGCTTTCCAGCAGCATCCGGAGAATTTTCGGTACGAGGTCTCCGAAAGGTATTCGTCGGATAGGTTTCCTCCAATACCATGTCCGGAGCGCTTCGCCACTCAGGAAAGAACCGAAAGACCAGAACGCATTTCTTTCACCCAAGTACCTTACATGGCACCGCCTTCTCCAGCTCCCGCTAGCGACCGATTTATTCCACCACCTCCATTATCACCTACTAATACTCCAAGTCCTGATTGTTACGCTTCTAATACTTTTCCATCACCTACGAATTCGGTGCCACCACCGGAACGTTTCGCTCCGCCGCCTCCACTTTCGCCATCGCCGACTGAAGCTTTCTCGCCAAAGAAACAAAGGGATAGATACTCCGAGCGGTATTCCACACAATACCAACAGGATAGATTTAAGGAAAGAAATCCATATTATGCTCCTTCGCCTCATCAAGCGCAAAACGCTTTCCACGGTCATTCGGATCGGTTTGTAAATGTGCAGGATCGTTTTTCGAGCAACGAACGCACAGCGGTTCCGCCAAATCCCCACGCACCAGTGGAGAGGTACACGCCTCAGCAACAAGAACCTTATTATCAGTACGACCGTTATCCAAAATATAATGCCAATATTAGCTCTAACATCAACTCCAGCGATCCATACATGCGGCGGGATTTGGCTTATCAGCATCAATTCCGAATGGCCGTTCCTTTTCAGCAGAATCCTTATCAAAGAATACGATATATGGGCACGCCGAGTCGCGCAAAATGTTGCCAGTACCAGGATTGCTACCAACTTTGCAAGTCGAGCCCTTGCTCGAGCTCCAGCAGTTCGGTGACGAGCAAGGCAAGGACATGCAGAAGGAATTAATTAGTAACAATAGTGTTCCAGAAGTACAGTGCCAAAACCTGAATGGATATCAGCAAGAAAAAGCTATACAGTGTAATAATTTTTCAAACAAAGAGTTGCAATGTGGCGGTTACCACATTGCCACGCGTCCAGATAAAAAGGAGATTACATGTGCCGGTTATGTGTCTCCAAATTTAAGAACTGGCAAGGTACAGTGTCGACATGGCGTTTGTGCGAGTCCGAGTGTCGAGTACGTTGGACAATCGGGCGGTAGACATGTTTGTGCCACTCCACCACCTCGTGGAAGTATTGGATCTACCGACGGGTCGATTTGTAGCGATCAATGTTGTATTAGAAGATCGCAGAACGCATTGGCAGTCACTTTATGGTGAGTTTTTCTTTTGTTTTAAGTTCGATGTCGTCTGACGCACTTGGTGCATTTTACTCCTTTTTGTTGGCGATTACTGCACAACGATAACGTTTAAAAGAATTGTTTAAATGCGAGAAGTAAAATTGAATTTTGAACGAGCGCATAGTTAACTGCGGTTATCTTTAAATTGGCATAATTATTACTTTGTACGAAGTAAAAGGTAAAACTAAGCAATTTGCAGTGTTGCATGTTTAAACATAATAAAGGGTTTACCCTTTTAATTTTCATCACACGTCTAACTAGGTTACATTTAATATTTTATCATGCAATGCGATTATTTAAAATTTTAAGAGTGCTTCAATTTAAAAAAAAAAATAAACCACAAATAGTTTGAAAAGTTCTTATGCGCCATTGTTTTAGTTTCAAAATATTATGCTTTTACGCTAGCTTTTAATTAGCTTTTTGGAGTTAAGCATTGTATTACATCAGCGGTTCCCTATTATTTTTCATTTGTATGCTGCTTAATTAAATTTCTAATTTATAAGTATCCAATGTCTTCATTACGCCCACTCGTCTTTTAAAGAAGTTTGTTTCTTTTTGAAGTTATACTTTTTTGGCGCGTTGAGAGTCAAATTTTAGTCGGCAACGGAAGTTGCGCGCGCACAGCTAATTTGACAAGTTAGCCGTTTGAGAAAATAAATTCATTATTGTGAATTATGCTTAAAACCGAGTGGAGCTCAAAGTGGCACATTCTCTTATTTATTGAATTTGTTTATATTAAACTTAAATCTTTTAAGTTCAAAAAATTTAGAGTTACAGTGTTAATTTTTGAAAAACAACTTTGTTCAAGACACCCAACTGGAGCTTTGCTTCTTGGTAAAAATCGGGTCATTTAATCTTAAAAAAATGCGTTAAATTAAATTAATTCTTGTCAATTGTGCTGAAAGCCGAGTGCGCACATTCGAGCTCAAAGTGGCACATTCCGATCTCGGGAAAATGAAGCGCGCCGCTCCGCGTCGCGCTTCATTTGCTTCCCTCGCTCGGAAATGTGCCACTTTTCGCTCGAATGCGCACATCCTCTTATTTATTCAATTTATTTATATTAATTTTTGCACATGGTCATATTCAATTTAGTTACGCCGAATAAGTATTACTTCTAATGCGCGTACGTGAGTTCATGCACCAGTTGTTTTAAAGTATTTAGGGTTATTTAATAACACTGGCCAAAAAATGTTTTTTTCGTGAATTAAAATCGATATCTTTTTGTATACTCTACAAATACGTATTTTCAAAAAAATATAAAAAAAGAATAAGTGCATCCGGTTTTCAAGATTTTATCCAATACAAACTTTTATTGTAATATCGACTAATTTGGTTTCTAAACAAGATCCAATGTATTGTTTGCAAAAAAATATTTATGTATACCTTAAGAATTATGTCCATCGTTTTAATAGGTAAGGTCCATTGTGTCAAAATCATATCTATAAAATGGTTTTAACTGGAAACGGAAGCAAAGATATGTGGTATCGATTGGGACTACGGTACTGTGCAGAGAATGTTTTTGTAGAGAAATGCAATCTCCGTATAAATTGTTGGTAACACAACGCTCTTGCGGCAGTTGGCCCGTACTATAGTTTATATCAACAAATTTAAAAAAAACCGTTTGGAATGAGCATTCGTTTTCATTGCAGCTTCATTGAATGGATAAACAAAAATATTGTAACGCTTTCACTAGGGTTTGAACTAGGGTCGGTCATTTATTTTAATAACAATTACAATTTATTTAACAAAAGAATTAACAAATGTGCCTACACCAATAACTGAAATACTAGTACATTTACTTAGTAACTATTTAATTTACTATCTAATTCACTAACGCCTCGTATTTCAGTGAATGATTAACCATTCGTTTGCGCTAACGCCTGTTTAAGGCTGCGCACCGCTATGTTTTTTACATACTGCGCAGCCTTAAACAGGCGTTAACGCAAACGAATGGTTAATCATTCACTGAAATATGGGGCGTTACAGTTTTTAAGGCATTAAACTAATTCATTTACACTCGTATTTATTTAGAATGTTTATTTATTTATAAATTTAGCTTTACGGCACGATATAGATTACCTTGAGTTTCACTCAGAACTAGTAGAGTAAAGATCACTGAAACGCACGAACGAAAGTTAGTTTTAGACTGCCTATTACGGGAATCGGCTACGCTTATATGTGTGTCTTGGTATCAATTATCAGAGCTTCTAGAAAAATGTAGATTGTTGTTATCCAGCATTCAAGGAAATGTAAGATAGAAGTTTCTCGAGCGGGTTTTTAGATTAATGTATTGCGTTCGCTTATTGAATGTATTTATATTAATTTTTACATGGGGATATATTCAGGGGTGGGTTGCCAAATTTTAACAACCAGCTCGCTATTATTTCAAAGAAAAAAAAACCGTAAATGAGTACATTGTTTTCATTTATTTTTGTACAGTATAAAATATATAATATAGATAACAAAACAAAACATTTATTGCACAAAAAAACTGATAAATTCCAAATTTAACATACTATGCTATATATATGCATAATTAATTAATTAATGTAGAGTCCATATGCCTTGTTCATTTGCAGAAACATCATTATTGTGCCCTTTTTTTACCTTTGTTTCTGTTGCTAACCTGTGATTCTGGTTCATCCAAGATGTAACAAAAGGAATGGCATCGAAATTTGCTATTGGTTTCCCCAATAAATTTATTGTCATTAGATTAGATATATGTGCCACAGTATTTTTTAGTTTTAGGGCTAATTTAACAAGCGGCTCGTCGAGTTTCAAAAATTTAAAAACGGCTTGCGCGAGCCGGACCGAGCCGGCTCCAGTCCACCCCTGGTTATATTTAGTTTACTTACACTAAAGAAATATAACTTCTAACGTGTGTACATTAGTACACGCACCGGTTTTTTTTCTTAATTTATTTTTTTAATTTTAAGCAATCTTTGATTAAATGTTTAATATCTAATGTGGCCTTTGATGGTAAATAATTTTAACATGCCTACAAAGTAAAAACTATGTAATCCTCTAAAATTAACGACGATTAAGATATTTTATAAATGGCTAATTGCAAAACGAAATATTGGTTAATATTTTGCAACTGAAAACAAGTTTCCGCAAACATTTAAAGTCAATTGAAATGCAAATTTAAATTTGTTATCAGTGTTATGCATTCGAATTAGCAAACAATAATTTAAATGGCGCTTTGTATATAAAATCGGCGTCGTTTGAAAAGTATTCATCCGTAAAATTTCGTAAAACGCTTTCCGAATGTTTCCACAGAATCGGTAGAATTTAATTAATAGACCTCGCTATTTAGTTCCGTCATTAGATGGCGGCACCGAGATATTTTATCTTCCAACATCTCATTTTATGTCCTCCGTAAACAACAAACCTGTCATTCCAAAACGTAGGAAGCTTTTGTTTTATCAAATATTTGCAGCTTCTCATTGCTCGTAACAAATAAGGATTAGGTTTAGGAAAATGCTCGGTTTAGTTGGCAAGCTTGTACCTAGGCAGCAACCCTTTACAAGGGTTTAAGGCATTAAACGTTTTTTAACGACAATGTTGCCAACACACTGATTTTGCAGTTAGTTCCACTTCATTTAACTAAACCTTCGCTTTTTGTGCGGTGCTCTTTTATTATTATTTTTTTTTATATACGCGCACGTAAAGCCCTTTAAAATGTGCTTATCCAAAAATTTGAATATGAAAGACGATCCGTCCTCTCCGAAAACCGAAGAGTTCGTCGACTTTTGCTTAAAATGGCGCAACGTGCTCGTATTGTTCCTTGTCATAACATTTGATAATATCAAAACAACCCCCTTTTCATTTTATTGCAAACATTAGAAAGGCAAATAAACATGTCAAATATGGCGACGTCTAAATTTTAATGTACGGCATTATAATTTATGGTTTAACTATTTACAGAAAGTAGTAATAATTTATGTATGAACGATGCATGCACTTGCATGATAACAATAATTACGGTTCGAGTAGCACGAAATGTCTGTTTTTACACTCTTTTGCATTTTCTTAGATTAGTTTTCCGTTTACAAAGGAAAGGGAGAAACATTAGTATGCTAAAAGCTTAGAATTATAAAAACGCTGAAAGGACGTTCTTGAATTATTTGTAATCCTAGATTGTTGCAAAAGTAATTACGTTTCATTGGATTAAAGTCAAAGTTGAATTAAAAAAAAAATTAGTATGAAAACAATAAAAATATAACATCATGATTGTTTCAAATACAGGGTGTCCCCATTTTGAAAGTTTGCTCTATACTAGTTCATGCATTGTTAAATATTTTATGTGCGAGAAACATATTTACCATAGCAATGAGTGAGAGCGAGCGAAAAGATAGGACAATTTCATAAGTGCAAGCGAGAGGGAACAATTAAAATTATTTAACTAATTTTTTGTCTAATTTATTCATCTAAACTACTGTTTGTGAAAAATGCAACACCATTAAGAAATCATCAGAATTAAATGAAATTTAATACACAAAGAACTGGTGATAGTACAAATAAGTGACAAAATTTGCAAAACAAAAAAATAATATTAAGTATCCGAAATCAGTATCTGGTGTGGCCACCACGCGCTTTAATAAGTGCTGCTATACGACGTGGCACGGAGTCAAAAAGATTTTGAATGTCTTCCTGGGGAAGAGCATTCCATATTGTTTCTATGGGCACCCATAGTTCATCTATAGAATCTGTAGGACGAGGATCACGAGCGAGACGCCGACCAACCAAATCCCAAACATGTTCAATAGGCGACATATCTGGCGAATACGCAGGCCACGGAAGGAGCTGTACTTGTTTTTCTTACAAGAAGTCTTGAACATTCCTCGCAATATGCGGACGGGCATTATCCTGTTGAAAGATAGCTCCAGGAATGCTTTGAAGAAAAGGAACGACTTCAGGTTCCAGCACTTCACTAATGTACCTATTGTGGTTCAGATTACCCACAATTCCATGGTACAGCAGACGTCGACGAATTGACGAAGCAGACATTGATACACCTGTAGCGGTTGACCAATGTGCTGCCAACTGTCTAGATGTAGCTGTACGGTCCATCAGCGTCATGCGAACCAGGTGTCTATCATCGCGCGTTGATGTCACTTTTCAAGGTCCACTCCCAGGTTTTCGGGTTGTCCGATTCTCGTCGGTCCACTGCTTCCAAACTCGAATCACTGTGCTGCTGTTCCGCTGCACACGAGTCGCTATTTCCCGATAAGAAAATCCCCCTTCACGAAGCTGGATGATTCTCCCCCGTTCAAACTGCGTCAGTTGTTGAAACGTCACTTTTTGCCGTCGAGCAAGCATAGTTACGTCTTATCTAAGGTTTACCATAAGCTACCATGAACATGACTACTGTTAAAGTCTAATTACAGCCCTCTATCTGTAGAGTTTTTTGCAGAAGTTTAGAAGGCTTTGCTCAGACCACGCATGCGTGGTTGTTCTGAAATTTAAATCGTTTGCATAAAACAATATACTTTGCATTTACTGTAAATTTCAGCTTAATCGCGGCATTTCTTCAGGGTGTTGCATTTTTCACAAACAGGAGTTTATGTATAGAGTTTTATTTTAAATTACTTTTTCCTTATAATCCTTTATAACCCTTTGTAAAACGGAAACCTGTGTAAACGGAAAAAAATAACGGACCGATCGCGTTCCGTTTTAAACAGGTTTTACTGTATTTAGATTTATTTTTTGTTTGAAAACGATTTTATTCCTTTTGGTAAGTTATCATTAAAAACTGGAAAATATGCACTTAAAAATGTCCAATATATGCCTGCAATATGCACTAAAATATGCAAAAAGAATTAATAATATGCAATTTAATTTTTTTGAAAATAAAATATGTTCGCAAATATTAACCAATTATTTATTATAACAATATATAATTATTTATTTCTCAATATTTGTCATTGTTAAATTATACCTACGGTTACTTAAAAGTTTATAGAATTTTAAACTGTAGTGTGCAATTTTTAACAAAAACATTTGTTTAATCATTGTTTAATCAAAAAGTTTAAAACGTCTTTTGTTAAACTATAGAGAAAATATTTATCTACCTTTAAAAAAAGTAAACGTTTAAAAATATTGAAAATATAATGAGTTTTCGTCATGCCCACGTATAAAAACATAGTTTTGGAAAAAACGCTATTAAAGTTTTGGGTTGGTGAAAAGTGAATTAGAAGTTAGCCGTTCTAATTCGAGGAGCGGTTGAATTTGTTGCTACATAGGTATAACTGCATAGAATGTTTTTATTTTTTTGTTTAAACGATTCCTAAAAAATCAATTTTGTCAAAATTGGTGATATAGGTTGTTTTGAAAAATAACAGAATTATGCTTTTATTTGAAGTTTATACACATACATTCTGTCATTTTAAATGGAGCACTTTGTATATATCTGTATTTTTGGATATTTGACTTTATAATAATATGTAATACATATTATGATAATTCATTATTCCTTGGCCCCATTTGATTTTTTTTTGACGTTCTGCTTATTTTTTTGGCTAATCGATATTTTATCTATACCGGGTGTTTCACGACGAGCTTGTACTATCTATGTATTGGAAACTACTCACACGATTTTTATAAAAATTTGTATAGATGGATAACGAGTTATGACGAATTTATGGAAAATCTTTTGACAGACATGCCACTTTTGGTTATTCGGGAAGTCAACAGCAACTTTGTTATTTGAAATAAAACATTCTGTATATTATTAAATTTTTAGATTCTACGGTAAATTTTAATGTCGTTTTATGTGGAATACCTTATACCTAAAATGCATACTTTTCGAGATATTAATTTTTTTAATGAATAAGTGACAGGTGCAGACCTTTATATTGAAAATTCTATGTGGACATCCTCAATACCAAATAAAAAATATCTTGTCGGGTTAATGAGTAGGAAGGGCAAGCTAAATGATGACTTGTCGAGAACTGCTTTGTTGTATACCAATTTTTATAAAAATCGTGTGAGTAGTTTCCAATATATGGTAGATAGTATAAGCTCGTCGCAAAACACCCTGTATAGTAAATCGATTATTTTAAATAGAATTGTTTAATGATTAAATATGATGTTTAGGTTACACTCAATTTTGTTTAATATATCCGTGCTTATATTTAGAATTAATGAAAATAAAAGAATTTGATTGAATTAATCAACGATTTCGTGTTTTTTTTTTAAAATACTAAAATAACAATGAAATTATTAAATTGGTTCTGACCAAATATCTGTAAAATTTAAGAAATCAGTTTTTATCAAGCTTTGTTCTTCCTTCAGATTAAACAATTCAATAAAATAAATAAACAAACACAAAACACATTTTTGCCGAAAGATAATTGCGAACGGTATTCGTCCTCGAACGTAAAAGAAGCAGATAATTAACGCAACTTTTATAATAATATAAAAAGGGAAAAAGAAGGACAGGCGAAACAACACAAAATTAATTAACTCCACGTTCTCTTATTTTTAATCGCATAATTTAAAAAAAAATCAACGATAATGAGGTAAAAATTATAACATTCGAGAAAATTAAACGGCAAAGTATTAGGACCGGGGCACAAAAAGACCGTTCTCAACTTTTTTAATTATTTGATAAATTCAAAGATAATTCTTTTCGGTTAAAAATTAAGTCTCCAAAAAAAATTGTAAAAATGTAATATTTACGTATTTCTATTTTAAATCTGCTGCCTCGTGTTTTATTTTTTAACTTTTTAATAAATAACAAAAATTAGATTTAAAAGCTTTTAAACTAATATTAAGAGTGTAAATAATAGAAAAAAAATTTAAAACAATAAAACTAAACTACATTAAAATACCAATACTTGGTCTTTGTATAAAGCAAAAAAATATAGTTATATATTTTTTTTGGGCATTTTATAGATTTTACGAAAACGTTCCCGCAATGATCGATGGCTATCTTTAAAAACAATATTACAAAAAAAAGTAATTCAATCTGTGTTTGCCCTATTCAAGTGTTGCTTCTACATTAGTTTAGTAAAGATTTAAGCTATTTGTTTTCTTCTTTTTCTTTGTAAGCTTAGAAGCTTGTTTTAATCCAGCACATCGTTCCACCTCTTTTTAAGTCTACTCGGTGATCTTCTACCCCTTGTATAAAGATCTCGAACTTTCCTCACCATTCTGGTATCGTCCATCTTTGATATGTGGCTATTCCATTCTGATCCTCTTTTCTTAACCCATTCATTTATCTTTTGTATTTGTTTTAATTATACCTTTCTTGCCATTACTTAGAGGAAGGTGGCCTAAAGCGGGTAACGGCCCATAGGTGGATATGTTATATATTAGCTGGAATTTATATGTGTATTTACACTGCCATTACCCTGCCTAATTGATGTCATACTACTTTTGACACCTACGTTGCTTAATAATGTTACAAAATTAAAAATTAAAAAACAACAAATTTAATAATTTTTTTAAATGTTTGAAATTAATTTAACTTCAATTACTACAAAGCCTTTAACATTAGCCAATTTTTTATAGTGGGGTTTTCTTTTACAATAAACTAGTTTTATTATTTCACTAAATATTATAATATCCATCCATTATTTTTCGACAAAGAATAAGACAAGGTAGAAGGGCTATTCAAAGACTAAATGGAATATGGTGGTGTAAGAAAATTACGAAAAGAATGAAGTATAATATATACAATACGATAGTTAAAAGTATAGTACTGTATGGAGCAGAAGCATGGAGATGGACAACAGCAGATAAGAGAAGACTAGAAGCTATGGAAATGGATGCATTAAGAAGATCATGTCGAATATCAAAACTAGATAGAATTCCAAACACTGAAATAAAAGAAATAATCGGCTTGACAGAAACAATAGTGGAAGAAGCAGAAAGACGACAACTCATTTGGTACGGTCACGTGAAAAGAATGGCAGAACATCGAATACCTAAAATAACTTTGGAATGGCTCCCGCCAGAAAGAAGGAAACGAGTAAGGCCCAGAAAATCGTGGAGCGATAACATTAGAAAAGCCATCAGTGAAAGAAACCTGCAAGAAGAACAATGGCAGGACAAGAAAAAATGGAGGAAAAGTCTGAAGATCGGACAGCGTCGACAGACGTTATAAACCCCGATATATGTATATATAAATATATATATTATTTTTTACGTTAATTTATGAAAGCCAAGAAAAGTGTGTTTGGGCAAAGCGGGTAGGTACCCTCTTTGCTTGTACCAAAGCAGTAATTTTATTATAATTGATAGGAACTAGTTGATTGGAATAAATTGGTATTAAAAATAAGTGATTTAAAGCGTTGGAGCATTTAAGATTTAAAAACAATCGTAAACTAAAGTGATATTAAGATTGGACTAAATTACAAGTCTGAATTAGCAGTTTATAATATTAAAATGCTTAATAACTTAATACCAATGATACTGTCAAGAACATGTCAAGTGTAGATAATTATTTTCAAATGTTTTGATTAATCCGATTGGTTTATGGGAGCCTACTCGCTTTAGGCCCCCTTGTCGGGCAGAACGGGTAATTTCTAAAATTTTATATTTTTTAGTTTTTTTTTTACATTTAAAGCAGAAATGCCACTATTCTTTTTTATAAAATGAAAGTTAAATAATTGTATTGCGTAAATGTAAGAAGGAAACACTTTTTTTTATAGAAGAAGTGATTCATATTGATTGATGAACCTTAACCTACCCGCTTTAGGCCACATTTACCTATTTCATAAAACTAAACTTTAAATTTGCCACCTCGAACCTTCGAGCAAAAAGTGGCACATTTCCAAGATCGGAATGTGCCACTTTAAGCACGAATATGTACACTCCGTTTTAAACGTGATACAGAATAATTAATTCATTTTTTAAACAATTTTAATTTTTATTGAAATTAATATTGAAAATTACAAGACTGTATTTATACCAGAAATACTAAATCTCTGATTGCGTGCTTTTCAACGGTTACTTTAGAAAAAGGAAAGATACAGCTTTTTCCGAATGGAAAATCTGAATTTAAGTTTTGATTTGAAAGAGAGATGATTAATATAGGGCAAATCCAATAAATACGAGGATGTGCGCATTCGAGCGAAAAGTGGCACATTTCCGAGCGAGGGAAGCAAATGAAGCGCGACGCGGAGCGGCGCGCTTCATTTTCCCGAGATCGGAATGTGCCACTTTGAGCTCGAATGTGCACACTCGATTTTAAGCATGATTCACAATAATTACTTTACTTTCTTAAATTGCGAACTTTACACTGTCAAATTTTTGTTAGCTGTGCGCGCGCAACTTCTGTTACTTACTAAAATATTACTCTCAAAGCGCCAAAAGAAGGATAACTTCAATCATTTTGAAGAAATCCCAAACTTAACACTTTATTCGGGCTGGAGGGAGTTTTACATGCGAGAATTGTGGTTTTTCTAGTTTTTGTAATGCATTTTTTAAGCGATACTAATAAAACTTGACCTACTTATAAACCTAGTAGAAAAATAGTACTCGCAATTAGTATTTCACTTTGCATACAAAAAGCTCATCGCTTTTATCAAAATTTTGCATCTTGCAACTTGACGTGTGGCTTAAGTAATTCGTTTGCGTAAACGAATCTACAACATGCGCTTCGTTCTATTAATATGACGATGATTTTGTTTATCTTCGCTTCGACCTTCTACTTTCTCTTCTCATGTCTAGTATGTTTATTCACCTGATTAAAAGGTAGTCATTTGTCGGGCGTGCTCTCTGTGCACATGCTCGCTTCTTAATTTTCGTTTAGTGTAAAAATAGCAAAAAAACTTATCCCCCCATGTGTTGTGTGCTGGTGAGCCTTTAGTGACCTACTTCTTAGCGTACGAAATGGAGTTAAACGATCTGTAAGTTTTTTTTGCTGCACATAAAAATTGTTTTGGTAATTTTTTGGGGTTATGTTGTCGCTAATTGTACATACATACCTTTTTTTTTGTTGTGGCTCACATACATATGTAAGTGCCGATTACTCATATGTATTAATTGCGGGTTTGGTAGGAGTGCAACATAAAGCAACGCATACTACAAATTTTGGTTGAAAGTGAAGGCTCAAAATACAATAAAATTGAATTTTGATTTATTATTTTGTTAATTATTGATTTTTCAAAAATTACTATTAAAACATTTTAAAGCCGTTTTAGATTTTTAGATTAGCGTTATTATAGCATAATAGGTTTGAAATTTAGATGTAAGGAACAAAAAGCATTAAACAATGATTTTCTTGCAAACTGCGATAAAAGTAATTACCAGATTTAATCAGAGATTATTTACATCGTTAGAATGAAGGCAAAACATATCACACTCTTAACGAGTGGACAATTTTGATTTCATATTTTATCTAGAATTTATCGCAAAATCGTAATTGATAAATCCTTTTCGGATATCCTAAAGCAAGAATGTCGAACTCAAAGAGTATCTTTGGTCAAATAAGAAGGGGAAGGTGGCCTAAAGCGGGTAGGTTAAGGTTCATCGATCAATATGAATCACATCTTCTATAAAACAAAGGTTTTTTTTCTAACATTTACGTAAAACAATTATTAAACTTTCATTTTATAAAAAAGAAGAATTACATTTCTGCTTTAAATATAAAAAAAAACTCAAAAATATAAAATTTTGGAAATTACCCGCTTTGCCCGACAGGGGTGCCTAAAGCGGGTAGGCTCCATAAACCAATCGGATTAATCAAAACAATTGAAATAATTATATGCACTTAACATGTTCTTGACAGTAACATTGGTATTAAGTTATTAAGCATTTTAATGTTATAAACTGCTAATTCGGACTTGTAATTTGTTCCAATCTTAATATCACTTCGGTTTACCATTGTTTTTAAATCTTAATTGCTTCAAGACTTTAAATTACTTATTTTTATTTATTTCTATTAACTTTATTGAAAATCCTCTTCAAAATCAGAAATATTGTTTATTTAAACAATTCTTATTTATTAACAATTATTAAATATTTGTCAACTTTACATACAATGCTATTTTTTGCATTAAAATGTGATTAAAACTGCATTATATATGGGTTTTCTATGTATCGAATCTAGCCCGTGCTTCACAGTGACGTCAGGCGTGGTGAGATGGGGATATATACCGGTATAAGTAATGTTGCCACCTTTTATTTGAATAAATAAAGTACCTATATTAGTTGCCAAAGGTAGAGAAAAAAAGTAACGTAGAAGTACCGGTTTTGGACACTGTACTAGTTGTGGACATTTTCCACTTTATTTTGACAAATGTCAAATATAAGAATTATCTCTACTTGCTATAAGTGTAATTAATGTATGTTTAACTACGATAGAAACATCAATGATGTTTTTTTTTCGTATTTTTTAAGGTATTTTATCAAAATTACTCAAGTGTCTAAAACTGGGCCTAACTTGTCCAAAACCAGTACTTTTACCTTACATTGTATAAGATTAAAGTATAATTTGTTTTACGTTATTATTTTGTCTAAAAACATATTTTTTATTATTTTTAGCAATATTCAACAGGTAATTGTCACTGCTAAATAGTTCACAGCATCTTTGTAGTTTATTTTTAAGTGAAAATAAATAAATAATTCGTTTTTTATCAAACACAAACAAGAAACTTTGAGATTGACATTTTAACATTTGAGGTTAAGTTACATTTAAAAAGGAGTTCAGTCATTCGGCCGCTATACGCACAATTACGATCAACTTATTTGGTCTTTAAATGATTTACGTAAAATGAGTCCTAGAAAAATCAATCTATGTGAAATAAAGTATTTTGGCGTACTTTATTGTTCTCATAAAGTATAAAGTATAATTGCCCAAAATAACGTACAATACTTTATTATAAAGTACGGATGGCAACTCTAGGTATAAGTGTATCGTAGTAGACAGTATTCGCTCGAATATCGAATATTAAAATAATTTACGAATAAGCCGAATATTCGCAGTATGTCTAAAAAATATGCCTTTCTTTTAGCCGAGATAAAGCAGAAACACAATAATTTCATGTTTTCTATTTGTCTACTTACATTTTTCGCGTGGAACATTATCTGAGGAATTTTATTTTATAAAATCACGAACGGGGAAGCAATTAATAAAACCCTTCTGCAATTTCTACCGTTGGAGATAATAATGTAATGTTTAGCTTGTTTATTTTTGTTTCATTTCCGTCTTCAATTTGAAAACGAAAACTTGAGTAGGGAATTACATTCTTCACTATAACGTATATTTGTAGATATTTTTATGATTTATTTCAATCGACCAACTTATAAAAAACTAAACGTAAAGTAATACCAAAACAAACCTTATTTTTGCAATACCATTTTTTTAAGATTAAAAGAAATAAATATTTCGTTGTTTTGTTTAAAAACTTAATATTATTTATTATGTTTGTTTTTTTTGCACAAAAAATCGAATCAATTACCTCTTTCGGTATTACTTTTAAAGGCCTTTTAATCCTTATAGAATTTTTCGGTCATATTTTATAAATAAAAAAAACTGCATTTTGAAGGAACCCAAAAAAAAATTATTTTAAATAAATTTATTTTGGATAGATTTCGTTGGCTAATAAATAGAATTTTCAACTTCAAAGCAACAAGAACAACTAGAAAGACAGAGACAGAAAAATAAAAATGGCGGAGATACATTTTCCGAGTGTTTGTATTATACAAAACGGTAAATACAATTTCCAGGAACCGAACTACTTTTGTTTGATACTTTCTGAGAAAAACTTCAATTGAAGTTCCTTTATTCGCTGTCGTTTATTTGTGGAAACTTCTAAAGCGGTTACCTGCATTTTGATGCTCTACTCCAGTGGCGCACCTAAAACTTTACGGCGGCGCGGCTGCTGTTATTTTTCACGAGTTTGCAAAATTTTCTTATTTGTGACACGTTAATTAATTTTTATTTCAATTTTTGTTTGTTCAATTAAATTTATTTTGATAAATTTAATATCTCTTATTTAGAAAAAGTGTAGCATTTATTGTTTTTTTTTTAAATAAGTTTTTTTAAAAGTCTCAAAGCACAGCTTTGGTATTGTAATTTTTAATTACAACCTTTTAAAAAGTAAATTAATTATTTTGAATCATGTATATAGCCGAGTGTGCACATTTGAGGGAGAAGTGGCACATTTCCGATCTCGGGAAAATGAAGCGCGCCGCTCCGCGTCGCGCTTCATTTGCTTCCCTCGCTCGAAAATGTGCCACTTCTCCCTCAAATGTGCACATCCTCGTATTCATGAGATTTATCTAGGTACTTTTTTGTCTAATTAAATTTAAAAAAAAATAAAATCAAAGAAAATTTAGTTTTCATTGATAACAAAAATTAAACTAACTTAAAAAAACCTTAAAACATTAGAAGTATCTATAAAATGCAAATTTTATAATTCGGATAAAAAAGTGATCATGTAAGCACCGATTTTTAATAAAAAATTATTTTGTTTATAAATTTTTTGCAGTCGCTAGGTGCCTACATTATTTTAACGTTTTATTTACGAATTTGTAAACTTATTTTACATTTTTTATTTATTCTTAATATTATCTCGATGAGAATAATTCCCATTTAAATCGCTACGCCACCAAAACCGGAGATCTGTCAAAATACGTATAAGAAAAATATAATTTTTTGTCATGTATTAGCTGCCCTCGCTCCCCCTGACTGCCTTAGAGCTCCTTAATTTTTTCTGAGCCCTCTACCGCTTCCTGAAAGTATCCGGGCGTTTTCACTCCTTTTGAGAAAGACTGGTTTATAATATGGTTGCTCAACCACGATATTTTTTGGATTCCGGGGACACGAGACAACTGTTTAAGGCATTCCCGTGAATTTTCGGGATTCAAGAAATTTAAAAAAAGAATCAAATAAAAAATGAATAATAATAAAATAAAATACTCTATAATCAATTTATTTATTCTTTATTATATTTTACTTTGCGCGAAATACCAAAATAAAATTAATTACAAAAAATAGTAAAATAACAAATACTAAACTAAATATTTATGAAATAGACTTGAAGAATATAATTAGTCCGATCAAATTAGACATAAAATAGTGGTCAAATAACAAAAATTCCGACAGAGCTAAATTTTTGTTGAGATCTTGGGTACACCATTAGAAATAAAGTTTCAAAAATCCCCATCGATCCCATGTGTGCTAAAAAAGTTATTTGGGGCCAAAGGTCAAAATTTGAGGTTTTTTGGATTTTTTTCAAAAACGGTAAGTTTTATTAAAAAAGTAGCTCAAACAAAAATTATAGATCTTAAAATTATGTACGAAAATGGTCCTTATACTTTTTTTTCTAAGAATCACCATTCGTGAGATATCGCGATTCTACACTAAAGAAAAAATATAAAGGGTCAAGAAAATTTCTAAAAATATTTTGATGATTTTTGACAGGCTGTATTGCTTAAGATTCCATGATAATGGTGGCTCCTAAAAATTTTCGACTAAAAGATCTGAAAACTAGAATCTTGGAACTTTAAAAAGCCTTTTTTAAATTTTAGATACGACCATTTTTCACTGAAATACAGCCTGTCAAAAATTACCAAAAGATTTATAAAATTGTCTTGACCCTTTAATTTTTTCCTTTAGTGTAGACTCGCGATATCTAACGAATGGTGATTCTTAGAAAATAAAGTATAAGGATCATTTTTGTAGATAATTTTAAGATCTATAATTTTTGTGTGAACTACTTATTTGATAAAACTTAACGTTTTCAAAAAAATCCAAAAAATCTCAAATTTTGACCTTAGGCCCCGAATAACTTTTTTAGCACACATGGGATCGATGGGGACTTTTAACACTTTATTTCTAATGGTGTACCCAAGGTCTCAGCAAAAATTTAGCTCTGTCGAAATTTTTGTTATTTGAAATGTCTATTTTGAACGGACTAAATAATATACCTATTATAGGTATGATAAAGGTCTTAATTTTTATTTTAAAAATGTGCGTTTAAATGTTTAATTGCATTCAAAGACTCGTGTTTCTTAATATGTAGCAATTTTTTTGCTAAGGATAATGTCCTCTCACATTCAGTACTTGTTGTGGCACATTTTCGAGTGACGAAATGTGCCACTTTGAACTGAAATATGCACAATTGAGTTTTTCTTCCGATTTACAATACTCAATTGATTTTCAAAATTTTTTTGTTTCATTACAAATCAGCAGTAGCACACCTAGAATTTAATGTACAAGTTGACCTTGCCGTTGATTTGATTTTAATGATAAAGGCGCTCGAGAAGGTAGCTATAGCCCTGTAGCCCTTCCTCTGGGTGCGCCACTGCTCTACTTAAATGTATCTGTGTAGCATGTCGGTTACATTATCCGCGTCTAAATGTAAACCTTTGATCTTATTTATTTAATAAATGCCCTATGCTATACACGGCTTGCTACATGACTTCGTTAAAAACGCGAACTCGCTATAATTCTTCCTTTTTTATGATTCATTCTTGCTCTCGTGGTTTTTAATTAAGTTCGATTTTACGGCGCTCATATTTTATAAAATTATGCGAGAATGCGGCAACTTATCGCTTCGCTAACGAGTTATCGATAACTTTGACGCTTATCCTAAGCCATCGATCCTTCGATACACGAAAAAGGGATGTTAACACCGAAAAAAACGCGAATATCGTTTTAAAGACATTAATCACCGCTTAAAAGTTAAAACACAAAAGTTTGTCGGAAAAAATTAGGTTTTCTTTCGTAATAAAATTTTCATCCCGAAATCAAATTTCGTTTTTTTTACTGTCTACGGTTCCAAGTAAATTTCTGTCTTTAAAAATCGCAAAAAGTACGACTTTTGCTCCTTTAATCGATCGAATTATTTATGGGGAATAAGAAGGAATAACGAGAAAGGGCTCGACATTAAAATTCAAAAGCTCCACAAAAATACAAAAGATCTATAAAGAAAAAGCGGGAACGTGCTAAGCATGTACAAACATGTTTACAGGTGGCCGTGATTAAAAACAAATATTTGTTTTAGCAAAATCCAGAAAAATACGTGTACGTGCAATCGTCGTATGTAAAAATGTGGCTGCATTAAAGCTGAATCACGGCAAAATGCGCTTACGTCACGAATTAAATGTACTAACCAGTTCAAATTGCCTTTTTTTAGCGCATGCAAATTGTTGGTAGAAGAACGCTTACTCTATTGATTTTAAAACTACGTGTTTATTATTAAATTTAAGACTGAAAAAGGAAAACAATAGTTAAAAAACTATTTTGCAATGCAAAAAACGTTAGAGCACAGAATAAGTGACAAGTCTGATTGCCGAAATAACTTCAAGGTTAGGTATTTTATTTAAATTAAATGTTTATCTCAATGCATAGGTACATATCGTTATGAATTGATATTGAACAGTTGTTGCATAAGTGGCTAATCAATATGAATCAAATGTAGTTATGTACAGGGTGTTTCTAAAATAACTACAGTAAAACCTCAATTATCCGGACCTCAGTTATACGTATTTGCGATTATCTGGATTGTCAACCGCTTTCGGACTGGTTGCGAAAATTAAACCTCGGTATTTCTTACTAAATATTTTATTATTTTATTTAGTATTTCGCACTAAACAGCGTTCTTTTTGCTTTGTTGATTTTAAGATAATGTGCGACTGTTTTATTTAGTGATTAATATTTGTTGCGTTTTTTGTAAACATATACCTAACAATTTGACCAAGTTTTTTCCTGTTAAAACGGGACGATTCGTAATTATGCTTAAAATCGAGTGTGCACATTCGAGCTCAAAGTGGCACATTCCGATCTCGGGAAAATAAAGCGCGCCGCTCCGCGCCGCGCTTTATTTGCTTCCCTCGCTCAGAAATGTGCCACTTTTCACTCGAATGCGCACATCCTCGTATTTATTGGATTTGCCTATATTATTATTTTATTCTTCAATTCAAAAAAATTAAAAGTCGAATAAATTAGATCTATTTTTTGTTTGAAAAAGGTTAGTTATTTTATTTCTTTTGATAAGTTATCATGGTGCTCTTCCGCACGCCTAATTGTAGCGACCTTGATAAAAATATTTTCAGGTGTACTTTCGAATGTGTACTAATTCGCATTTTTGATTAATTAAAATTGCATATGAGTCAAATTTTCTGAAGTGGGCCACTAAAAATCAACTAGTCGATTTTTATATCATCTTTTGTAGAAAGTTGAAGGTTCATATGAATGATTCTATAAAAGTTGGGCAACTTTTGACCTAATTTTGTTTCTATAGTTTTAGGTGAAATTTTATAGTATTTTATTATAAAGATATAGGTAATCTAATAAATACACTGTTCCAAACAGGGCCAGTCACTTTTTCAAACAATTTTTGAGACATTTGGATTTTTCTAAATTTGAATGCCAGGGAACTGACGAGGTTAACAGGGTACAAATGAAATATATCATTTATTAAAAAATACAAGATTTATTGCGACCTTGATACAACTATCTTAAAATTTTACATTGCACACATTTTTATGAATAAAATCATATTAGAAAGAATTATTAATAATATTAGAAAGTATTAAAATTAATGGATGAATGTATGTATTATATATCAGTACCATGCTAATACGTCAGTCTTCTGTCAAAATTTCGGACATAGAACTGACTACACGGAACTGATGAATGAGACACAATTTTAAGATTATAATTCAAAGTAAAATTTCTACCGGATTTTCCATTAATTGGATGATATATTTTAACAAAAGACATTTTGTCATAAATAAATCACAACGAAATATATCTACGTAAACAAAATAATTACTCGCCATAGAACTGACATTTTGTCTGGAACTGCACGTGCTTACACGATAATAACGCCGTTTTCACTGTTTTCAAAATGCCTGTCGTATAAATGTGTGCTTTTTAGCTAACTTTACTACCAATATTAAAATCTGAATAAGGATTTAACGTTTGGATTTTTATAATTGGGGGCAATTTCAAATTTTGAAATTGGACATAGGACTGACGGATAAAAGTGAAGACAGAGTTCATCATTGTTTTTTTTAATTACTGTATTCGATTTTATGATAAAATATGGTAAATTAATTAGTTAATACTTCAGAATTTATAGTAGAATAGTAAAATTTACAATTAATTGAATATACAATTGAACATACAATCACTCAATTATGGAATTCGGGAGTTGTAACACGCCAACATACTGACGTTTTGAACATTTAAAGTGTTATTTTACAAACTCGCCTTTAAAAAAATACATCTAAATTGGGTGAGCAGGCAAAAGGACCATTGGTTTTGGGAATGTAATGAAATACTTGCAAAAATGATAAAATTCTTTCTCTATTGAATAATGACATCAAGTTGCCCAACTTTTGCAGAATCACCCATATGTCAAAATTAATGTCTCCAAATATTTTTGTGTAATTTTAATCTTTGTAAAAATTATAAAAAAAAAGCGAGAAGTGGTACATTTTGTTCAGTTTGATTTAATTAATATGATTTGTAAGAGAAAAGAATAAGATAGGCAAATTCAATTATTAAGGAGTATACCATATGCACTTTTCAAGCGAATTTTTTTTCGAATAGAAAATCTGGATTTGATATTAATATAGTCGAATCCAATTAACACGAAGATTTGCGCATTCGAGCGAAAAGTGGCACATATCCGATCGAGGGAAGCAAATGGAGCGCGACGCGGAGCGGCGCGCTTCATTTTCCCGAGATCGGAATGTGCCACTTTGAGCTCGAATGTGCACACTCCGCTTTTCGCCACGATTAACAATGATCAATTTACTTTAAAAAAATTCAAATAATTCTAAAAGCGTAGTCGCGCTGTCAAAATGTTTCCTTTGGACTTCGCTTATTTTTCATAATTTTTGACTTTTTTCATTGCGAAATTGCCGTGAAATTAATTTGTATTTAAATAAGGAGGCAAGAATGAAATTCTTGTCAGAATTTCTTTATATTCGGTATCGTAATTGACAATTTTTTGAAAACGGGACATTTTGGCGTCCCGAATGATTGCTTGAGGACAACCGGACAAATGTTCTGAAAACGGAACAATCCCATTCAAAACAGGAAGTATGGTCACATTATATATAGCTAAAATTCGTTTTTTTCTATATATTCAATTAACCGAATTTTCGATTATCCGAATGAGCTGCAACAATAATTAGTCCGGATAACCGAGTTTCTACTGTATAAATATTATAACTTGAACAAAGATAATTTGTAGATTTAGTTATGTTTTTAAATTGCTAATGCTAAAAAGAAACCAATATTTACTAAAAATTGTTTAAATTATTGTACGGAAATATGACAAGGCAAGATCATTATTGCAATAACTATGGTCTTATCAGCATTTAGGAAAGTAATAATAATAAAGTTAGGTAAAGAATTTATGAATGCAAGAAAGTTTTTAATAACCTACTATTTTTCAATCATTGCTACTTAAGAAAACAAGTAAAAGTGTTTTAGAAGCTTTTGTCAAAGCTTAAAGATTTTAGAAATTTTAGGCAAACTAAATTATATCAAAATTATTGTTTTGATTTTAATGAAACATCTAGAAAGTTCAATGGTTTTTTATTGTAAGAAATAACTTTTGAAGTGAGTGCTAATTAATGTCGGAATTTGTGGTTTATAATTTACTTTTGCTATTAATTTTGTTTTTGTTAAAACGCTTTTGAAATTTATGCAGATATTTTATTTATGAATTTTGTAATCATAATTGTAAATGTTTCTCACAGTATAATTTATAATAACACTGCTAGAAAACAAAAATTAAATTGTATTATGTCTAATTTGTTTATTTAGTATTTTACAAATGAGTGCTTAAATGTTGTCTTAGAGTAAATTAAAATTAATATTTTATACTAAATGAAAGACCTGGTTATTTAGTCTTTTTTTAAATTATTGATTACTAAAATGTCTAAAAAATTGGATATCATTTTCTTTAGCTTGATTTTCAAAAACTTAATTTTTTTATAGTTTATTTTGTTAATTGTTACACTATAACTATATTTTATTAGACTAAATTAAATTTTTTGATTTTGAAAATGACATGATTAATGTAAACAAATCTAATGAATACGAAGATGTGCACATTCGACCGAAAAATGGCACATTTTCCCTGGATCGAAATGTGCCCACTTTGAGCTTGAATATGTTCACACTTAGCTTTGGCATGAATTACAATAAATAAGTTTTACCTTAAAAAATTTACAATTGAAAATTAGGGGTCGTATTTTTGGTCAGAAAATGTTGAAAATATGGTAAATAACGGCAGTCCCTCCCCCAAAAAAAATTGCAATAATTAATTGTTTTACAAATATTTAATATTTAATTATTACTGTCAGGATTGTATTTCTACCAGCAGAATCTCTGATTTAGAACATAATATAGTACATAAAACTCCAAAAATTTTCTCCAATTTTCTTATCTGGACATTGCACCACCATTTCTCCAAATTGTTTAAAAAAATATACTTTTATCAAAAACACGATTTGTTTGTCTTTTAAAAGGTACTTTTACTATTGTGTCTTTAGCCTTCTTTGACCTATTTTTGGATGTAGATCTTCTCATAGTTTTTCCATCTTTTTCTGTTTTGAGGTACTTCAGCCCGGCATGCTGTTTAGCAACATCCACCCATCTCACCTGATCTACTCCTCGTTCGTTTTCCTAGCCATTGTTGCCAGTACAGTATTTGGTCATCCCATTTGTAATTATTTTTCGTGTGCATTGTGTCATTTTATTCTTGTTGATCTATCCCTTACATTTCTAATTTGTGTTTTATTTCTTATTCATGTCCTATTTTTTCTGTCTTTTAGTGTTATGTATAGTATTTGTCGTTCCATGCTTCTTTCAGTTATTAATTTGTTTACGTTTTCTTTGTTAACGTCCAGGTTTGTGAGCCTTATGTTAATACTGGTAGGATGCATGTATTAAATATTTTTGATCACAGGAAATGGGTATTTTTGTATGTTTCAGCGTATAACCTAGTCTGCCAAAAGTCGCCTACCCTAGTTTCATTCTTCTTGTAGTCTCTATTTCTTGGTTCTCTTTGTTAAGTGTAATTTTTTGACCTAGATGTATGTATTCTTCTATCTGGTCTAGAATATTTTATTTTACTTCGATTTTAAATATTTTTTGTTGTTTTTCACAGTTTCAATCTTGTTGATCTTTAGTCCTACTTTATTTGATTGTTCACTTAATTTAGGTATCATAGTCTGTAGTTGTTCTTGACCTGTTGCAAATTGTATAACATCACCTGCGTATTGTAAGTTCCTTTCTTCCCAATTTAGACCTTTGAATATATCTTCAAGTGTCATTATGAACGGTTTGGGCTATATTGGGTCGCCCTGACAAACTGCATATCGCGATTGGTTCTGTTTCTTCTAGTGTTTCGACGGCCATAGTTGTTTTTTCGTAAATGTCTATGATTAGCGCTATACACTTCTGTTCTATTCTTTCATTCCTTGGTGACAATTGCATTGCCCGTATCTCAATGCTATCGAACGCTTTTTCCTAGTCTGAAAAGGTATTGCCAACGTGCCCGAAAAACCTTCAAAAATAAAAATAAAATCCCCGGTTAGCACCTGGATATTTCAACATAATCAATTTGCATATTTGATGAGCGGAGAATAATCCCTTCTAGACCGACGTATTATTACAAACTATAATATGTTATTTCAGGTGGATTTCATACACGAAACCGTTAATATCTCTCGTAATATCCGTAATGAAAAGGTAACTAACAGAATTACACGCCGATAGCCTGCGAAACAATTGTCCGTCCCCGAATATTATCGAATACCACAATAAAATAATAATAATAATGCGCCTACTAACTAGATTTTAACCCTCTACGCATTTATATGGAAATGACATCGGAATAATTACAATGTTCGAGCGAGCGAGCAAAAAATAGCAACATTCGTGTCATCGTCCTCGAATGTCCTTACTTTTTCTTTTTCGCTTTTCAATGTGAAAATGATAAGACCTGTCAAAATTTTAACACCGCTAAACACCAAACGTGGAAATTTCGACAGGTGTATTTTTCGCGGCGGGAGAAAGGGGAAAAAGCTCACGAGCTTTCAAATCGAAGCCCCTATTAGTAGGGGAAGTTAGATGTTAATATTAAAATTATTTGCTCTAGTAATTTTGTGAAATGAACAAGCGATTGTCAATTTTTTAATATGGTTGGATTTTTCATGACGTTTTTTTAATTTTGTAAACGAAACGCTTGATTATGCTCAGCCAAATTTTTAGAAAACCGGGCGTGTGCTTATGTATGCGCGTTAGAAGTTCTACTACTTTGGCGTAAGTAAATTAAATATAACCATATATTATGTTGGGTACCTTGCGATTGTGTATAGCTAGACCAGTGATTTCCAAACTATATTGTAACGAGTTCACTAGGGTTCTAACTAGGGTTGCGAATATTAACAGTCGGTCACTTATTTTAATAACAATTACAATTTATTTAATTTACTTCCTCGTTTATTTACAGTTTTAATTCACTAAACTAATTGATTTACACTTGTATTTATTTACAATGTATATATTTATTTACAAATTTATCTTCACGGCACGATAGAGGTTACCTTGTGTTTCACCGAGGATCAGCAGAGTAAAGATCACTGAATTGTGCGAACAAAACGTAGTCTTAGGCTCACTATTACGGAGTCGGCTACGCTTATATGTGTGTCTCGGTATCAATTATCAAAGCATCTAGAAAAGTGTAGATTGTTCTTATCCAGCATTTAAGGTAATGTAAGATAGATGTTTGACAAGCGCGTGTTTAGATTAATGTATCGCGTTCGATTAAATTAAACTATTGCGTTCGCTACAATATGATACTGCGTATACATGAAAAATATCTAAACTTGCCGCTTTCCTGCAGTACACCTATTCCCCGATTTACACAGTACATAGGTTGTCGAGAAAAACGTGTAAATAAAAACAAAGCAAAACATGCACAAATTGAAGAGTTACTTTTAAAAATCAATTAATTTTTTTACGTAAAATAACAAAAACTATATATTCTCTATCGCAAGGGTACTCTTTTCTTTTTAGATCGAAAATTTAATGTAAATAAATTCAATAAATACGAATATGTACACATTCAAGCGAAAAGTGGTACATTTCCGAGCGAGTAAGCAAATGAAGCCCGACGCGGAGCGACGCGCTTTATTTTTCCGAGATCGGAATGTGTCATTTTGATCTCGAATGTGCACACTCGGTTTTGAGCATGATTCAAGATAATTTAGGCCAATAAATTAGACAAAAAAATAATTAAATGCGTTTAGTCGTTCCTCTCGCTTGGATTTATGGGTTTGTCGTATCTTTTCGCTCGCTCCCACTCATTGCTATATCAAATACATTGTTCCAACATAAAATCGATATTTATTGAATTAAATTGAAATTTTTGGTTTGAAAGAGCAAAGGATAAATTAGATAAGTGCAATAAATACGAGGATGCGCACATTCAAGCGAAAAGTGGCACATTTCCGAGCGAGGGAAGCAAATGAAGTGCGACGCGGAGCGGCGCGCTTCATTTTCCCGAGATCGGAATGTGCCACTTTGAGCTCGAAAGTGCGCACTCGGTTGTCAGCACGATTCACAACAATTAATTTACTTTCTTAGATTGTTAAATTTATAGTGTCGATTTTTTGTTAGTTGTGCGCGCGTAACTTCCGTTGCCTCCCAAAATTTTACTCCCACAGCGCCAAAAGAAGTATAACTTTAACCATTTGGATTTTTAGTTTTTTAATTGTGGAATTTAATTTTTAATTAAATATCGATGAATTTATTGATTTTCTCACAATTTTTAATATAGGAATGTAGTTTACTTATTTTCAATTTTTTTTAAAGCAATATTCAAAATTAATAGTAGAAAGACCAACACGTACAATGTTGACACGTTTATTCATTTTCGGGACGTTTCGTTTGTGTAATTCTAACTTTCTGGGGCATCTTGAACATTTACAGGGTTAACCGTAAATAAGCACTGCAACTTAACTAACCGATACTTGACATCAAACTGAACAATAAAGGCGAACATGCAGTAAGTCGTAAAGCTTACGATTTTGGAGAAAAATGCATTTTAATTTTAGCAAAAATAGCAACACGGCATTGCTTTCTAATGCTTCTTTAATAAACTGATATCATTCAGTACGTCCTTTATCTTTACCTTTTGGATGTTATGTTTTACGTTCAATGTCGGTCAAATTGTTAAAAATTATTTAGTATTTATATATGCACGGTAGGTCAGTAATTTTAAAGCAAATTTCAAAATGTTTATATTAAATTCACGTAACTTTAACCCGCTAACATTCAAAATAGAAAAAAAAAATTAGTAGGTACATCTTTATAAATTAATGTTAGTTCTAAAAAAAAACATTTTTTACAAATGTGGGCAACAAGATAATTGTTTTGTAAAGGTAGTAATGGCAAACAAGCCATCTTCTTGTTTATTATCGCCATCGTATGTTGCATACCGAAGAAACAATTAGGTTTAAAAAATTTAAATAACGTAATAATGTGCTAAGGCAAACTTTGCACATTAAAAACTAATAAAAAATATCACCAATAACGAAAATCAAAAAAGATAAAAGAATGGCAATGCCAGCTTTGTTAATCTGCAATTTGCTTTGGAAAAGTTTTATATCAAGCTGTTACTTTACATATTAAAGAAATAATAAAAATTTTGAGTTTTATTTTGCGTTTTGAATAAAAGTTTAAGCTACTATTATCTACTTCAAAATATCCTCTATATGGTTCTTTAATTTGTGTTCAGTTTAGAGCAATTTATTAGCATATTAAGTTTTAGTATTTATATACGGTACACCCTGTATACAAAACATCGAATCTTATTTAAATTGCTCATTAATATATAACTAAATTATAATTTATAATTTTTACTTTATAAAAAAAAATTCTTGTAGGATTTTAGAGAGAGAACGAGTGTGCAAATTTCAGATTCAAATTCGCATATTTCTGACCTCGGGAAAATTTGCTCCCCCCACTCTAAAATCTGCTATTTCTCGTTCCAATGTTTTAAAAGTTGCCTGTATAAAGAAATTTAATATTGAAAAGTGTTATACCTACTATGATTCCTATGTTTTTAGGAACCACTTAAAAAAAGCATTTGGCAACACTGTACTAACATATCCGTGTAGTAATTTATACATGTCAAATTTTACAAAGTCTGAACTTCAAAAATTTTGTAAAAATGTGTGAACCATAATACGACATTTTAACGTTAAGATTTCTGATTCAGAACTGAACAAAGAATGTTGTCGCCTGTAATTTTTGTACCAATTTTATACACTCTGTATATATACGGTTTAACCTGTATATTTCAATGTTGCCACCAAAAATTGGCTTTTCTGTTAACCAATCTAACAATCTATGCTGCTAAATGTATGTACAAGTCAGTAAAATGTTTTTTTTTAATTATATGTAGCTATTTTAAAGCTAAATAATTATTATGTTAAAAAACAATAATCTGTAACAATTTCATAACCTCATCAACATTACGCTCAGTGCGTAAACTGAGGAATTGCTTAACAGAAAAGCTAAGTTTGTAAGACAACGTGTTTGATTTAAATGTTCAAGATGCCTGAGGAACTTTGAATTACACCAACGAAACGTTGCGAATATGAAAACAAATAATCCGCATTGATCTTTTTTTTTCTTAAATTTGCTTATTCTTATTATCACAAACCTCACTTCTCATAATATTTTATAAAACCTTTAGAAAATAAATTTCTCGAGTAACTTTTCAAAAAGAAAATTGAAATGTTTTGTATAATCTAAAAGTATTTTTCTATCTCACTGTTTTCGGAATCAAGAGCAATTAGAACTTCATTAAGTCGGTTAAAGTTTTGCACTAATAACAAAAATTTAGTTGAAGCAATTCATATTGGAGCTCGCGAAAACTTTACGGAGCAAAATCTTCATTTTTACCGAGGCAAAAAAAGGACGACTTATAAATTACAGCGAAGTTGGGCGATAAAAGAAACTAAATTAGCGATTACTTAAAAAAGGGCTTTAGTCATTAAGAAACGTTTTTATAACTGCAACCCTAAGAACTTTTAAAATTTTAACAGGCTCTGTTAATTGAAGTAAATTTTTATACGTACGTATAAAATGAAAAAATATTTATGCGTTTTTTTCGCCATTTATTAGGCTAGTTGGGGTGATTTATAAGCATGGGCGCAGCTAGCGGGGGGCCCGAGTGGGCACTGTCCACCCCATAAAACGCATTGCCCAACCTAGAAAAGTCAACAGTGTTCGGATTGCCGAAATTGAAAGCTTGCGGTGGTTGATCAACTGGTCGGTTGCCCCCTTAGAAAGGATCTTGTCCCTCTCCCCTTTTTTTAGAAAAATTCTTTAGCTATGCCTATGTTTATAACGATACAAAGCAGGCACGGACAAGGTCCTAACATGGAAATCTTATTTAAAACCAATTCTTAAATAAAGGAAAAAAATAGTGTCCAATCGAGGGTTTTTTTTGCATGGTAACATTATTTTTGTATAATTCAAGATTGAATAAATAAAAATGAAACTTGAACGGCATTCAGATTCTCAAGTTTGAAATTGCGAAAATTAATTCCGAACAATTAAACTCATTTGCACTTAATCCAAGCCTGTAGACAGCAGGCCAGTTTTCTCTTACATTAATTCACTTTACGGCCCTCCTTTGCCCTTAAATTCAATTAAAGTATTAAAGTTTAGGTATCAGTTGTTTAAGCTGTATCGTTACCGGCCCAACAGTGTAGGTATTGATTTCTATGGTTTTTTTCGTACAAACAATTTTGATATGGTACCACTGTCGAGCTAAGAGCAAAAATTATATAGTCTTGTTAAAGTATTGTTTTGATTAAAATTTTGAATTTTATATAAAAATTTTGTATTAGTATTATGCTATAAAATGGCATGGGCGGGGGAGGAGGGCGTCACATAATAAAATATTTTTAACCCTTCGCATACGAGGAGAGCAAATGTCACATGCAATACTAGGTGGGGTTGGCCATACCCCGAAAATAAAATAAAGTAAAATTCTCAAAATTGTACTTTATGACAGTTGAATGATAAGAAAGATATTTCAAAAACCAATAATAAATAGGTTTAAGTAAAACACATATTTATTTATGCATTAGAATACACTTTTATTAATAAAAATACAAAAACTTAACTTTTCTTCAACTTATAAACTATTGAGTCTTTTCTTGAGTTCCAATGACACGTGTCAATTACGATACCGAATATTAAGAAAACCTAACAAGATTATCATTCTTGCCTCCTTATTGAAATACAAATTAATTTCACGGCAATTGCTAAATGATTCGCAATAATTTAGATCAATAAATTACACGAAAAATTAATTAAATAATTTTAATCGTTCCCTCTCACTTGCATTGACAAGATTATCGTATCTTCTCGTTCCCTTCCACTCATTGCTATGGTAAATACATTTTTCGAGTATAAAATCGATATTTACTCAACTAAAATAAAATTTTTGATATGAATAAGGGCACGGTAAACCATACTAATATAATAAACACGAGGATGTGCGCATTCGAGCGAAAAGTGGCACATTTCCGAGCGAGGAGGCAAATGAAGCGCGACGCGGAGCGGCGCGCTTCATTTTCCCGAGATCGGAATGTGCCACTTTGAGCTCGAATGTGCACACTCGGTTTAAAGCATAATTCACAATATTTTAGGCCAATAAATTAGGCGAAAAATTAATTGAAAAATTTTAATTCTTTCTTCTCACTTGCATTGACAAGATTATCGTATCTTCTTGCTCTCTTCCACTCATTGCTACGGTAAATACCTTTTTCCTTTATAAATTCGATATTTACTGAATTAAGTTCAAATTTTTGATTTGAAGGAGCGCACGGTAAATTATACTAATGTAATAAACACGATGATGTGCGCATTCGAGCGAAAAGTGGCACATTTCCGAGCGAGGGAGCAAATGAAGCGCGACGCGGAGCGGCGCGCTTCATTTTCCCGAGATCGGAATGTGCCACTTTGAGCTCGAATGTGCACACTCGGTTTAAAGCATAATTCACAATATTTTAGGCCAATAAATTAGGCGAAAAATTAATTGAAAAATTTTAATTGTTTCTTCTCACTTGCATTGACAAGATTATCGTATCTTCTCGCTCTCTTCCACTCATTGCTACGGTAAATACCTTTTTCCTTTAAAAATTCGATATTTACTGAATTAAGTTCAAATTTTTGATTTGAAGGAGCGCACGGTAAATTATACTAATGTAATAAACACGATGATGTGCGCATTCGAGCGAAAAGTGGCACATTTCCGAGCGAGGGAAGCAAATGAAGCGCGACGCGGAGCGGCGCGCTTCATTTTCCCGAGATCGGAATGTGCCACTTTGAGCTCGAATGTGCACACTCGGTTTAAAGCATAATTCACAATATTTTAGGCCAATAAATTAGGCGAAAAATTAATTGAAAAATTTTAATTGTTTGTTCTCACTTGGATTGATAAGATTATTGTATCTTCTCGCTCTCTTCCACTCATTGCTACGGTAAATACCTTTTTCCAATATAAATTCGATATTTACTAAATTAAGTTAAAATTTTTGATTTGAAGGAGCGTAGGATGAATTATACAAATGTAATAAATACGAGGATGTGCGCATTTGAGCGAAAAGTGGCACATTTCCGAGCGAGGGAGGCAAATGAAGCGCGACGCGGACCGGCGCGCTTCATTTTCCCGAGATCGGAATGTGCCACTTTGAGCTTGAATGTGCACACTCGGTTTTAAACATAATTCACAATATTTTAGGCCAATCAAATAGGCGAAAAATTAATTGAAAAATTTTAATTGTTTGTTCTCACTTGCATTGATAAGATTATCGTATCTTCTCGCTCTCTTCCACTCATTGCTACGGTAAATACTTTTTTCCAATATAAATTCGATATTTACTAAATCAAGTTCAAATTTTTGATTTGAACGATCGTTAGGATAAATTATACAAATGTAATAAACACGAGGATGTGCACATTCGAGCGAAAAGTGGCACATTTCCGAGCGAGGGAGGCAAATGAAGCGCGACGCGGAGCGGCGCGCTTCATTTTCCCGAGATCGGAATGTGCCACTTTGAGCTCGCATGTGCACACTCGGTTTTAAGCTCGAATATCGAACGTCCCGTTTTAACAACAAAAAGATCGTTCACGTTAGTTATACCCCACCTAGTACACGGAAGGTTAAGGGTGGCGCGGTTACGTACAGTTTGGAAACCGCTGATTTCAGTGATTTTTTTTATTAAATTAATTTATTGTTAAGATTGATGTTGTACAACAAAAAAAAGCTATTATTGTTAAAAAATGAGTTTAGAACAAAATTAAACAAATGGCGTATGGGCCGTGAACAAGTTACGGAGGACATTATGAATAAATATTGCGAAATTTATCGTATTGACAGGATTGAAATTTTGTAGGAATTGTTTGGGTAATAAGTCTTAAAACTAAACAAAATTTTGACACGAAATGCCCGCGTTTATATCACACGAATGTTTTTGACGTTTGACCTACAAACACACTGTAAGCGTGAAATATTAACTCGCTGTTACACATAATGAAAATTGAAATATTGTAAACACGTTTTTAATGTCATTGATTATGACATTTGTTTCCATATTCGCCTGTGTTTCTCTTCTTTTCATTTGGAGTTTGTTACTCACTTTTTGCGTACATTAATTATCCCAATTTTTATTGTATAAAATTTGACTTTAGATAATTTGTGGGTCACGAACTTTTTTTCTTGGGATGTGATTAATTTTCTCAATTTTGACGTTTGCCCTAAAAATTAACAAATATTAACTCGCTGTTCCTAATAAAATTTCAAAATTTGCCGTTTTAAGTCATTTTTGATATTTTTTTCCGAACTCGCCTGTTTTCTCTTCTTTTCATTAGTTTTTATATTTTTGGTACATTAATATCAATTTTTATTGTATAAAATTCTTTAGAAATTTGTGGGTAACTCGGATATTAATTTTTCAATTTTTTAAAAATACAATAAGCGAGCTTCTATAAGTCGAAATAAGTGTTTTTGTACTCGAACTCGAACCTGTTTCCGTAAATTTGCATTTAACGTTAATATTTTTATATTGATAACTCGAATTTGGATAAATCGAATTTTCGTTAATTCGAAGTTTTACAATTCATTAAATTCAAGTTTCATTGTAAATATTCATAACTCGAAGTTAATTTTACAACTTTTAAAATAATGAGGTTTAAAAAAAATTTTTTTTTATTAATTTATTTTTGGAAAAAAATGATTATAATTAAAAAATTTTTTTTTTCATTAATTAATTTTAAAAAAATGAAGGTTATTTAAAATTATTTTTTATTTATTTAAATTTAATAATAAAATTATTGGAATAATTTATTTTTTTATAATTTTTAAGGTTAAATTTGAAAACGGTAGGTGTTTAAAGTTTAAAGTTTATTTGGTATGTTAAACATTTTAACTTAATTTAGTTTCAAATAAAGTTCGGGAAAGGTTTTCGACTTAGTTAAATATTTGCAAATGAAAATATAAAATTTATTTTTTATTTCTGAACTTTTCAAATTTAATATAATTTTTTAGGAATAAAAAGTAAAGTTCGGGAAAGGTTTTCCGACTTAGTTAAATATTTGCAAATGAAAATATAAAATTTATTTTTTATTTCTGAATTTTCAAATTTAAATAATTTTTTAACGAGTGCAACGAAAATTAAAAAGTTTAAGCATAAGGGAGAAAATTAATTTTAAAAGAAGTAGAACGTGGCCCAAAAGAAAAACGCGGGCGGGATTAAGTTAAAATTTTTGATTTGAAGGAGCGTAGGATAAATTATACAAATGTAATAAACACGAGGATGTGCGCATTCGAGCGAAAAGTGGCACATTTCCGAGCGAGGGAGGCAAATGAAGCGCGACGCGGAGCGGCGCGCTTCATTTTCCCGAGATCGGAATGTGCCACTTTGAGCTCGAATGTCACACTCGGTTTAAAGCATAATTCACAATATTTTAGGCCAATCAAATTAAGCGAAAAATTAATTGAAAAATTTTAATTGTTTCTTCTCACTTGCATTGACAAGATTATCGTATCTTCTCGCTCCCTTCCCCTCATTGCTATGGTAAATACCTTTTTCCAATATAAATTCGATATTTACTAAATCAAGTTCAAATTTTTGATTTGAACGAGCGTTAGGATAAATTATACAAATGTAATAAACACGAGGATGTGCGCATTCGAGCGAAAAGTGGCACATTTCCGAGCGAGGGAGGCAAATGAAGCGCGACGCGGAGCGGCGCGCTTCATTTTCCCGAGGTCAGAATGTGCCACTTTGAGCTTGAATGTGCACACTCGGTTTTAAGCTCGAATATCGAACGTCCCTTTTTAACAACAAAAAAATCGTTCACGTTAGTTATACCCCACCTAGTACACGGAAGGTTAAGGGTGGCGCGGTTACGTACAGTTTGGAAACCGCTGATTTCAGTGATTTTTTTAATTAAATTAATTTATTGTTAAGATTGATGTTGTACAACAAAAAAAAGCTATTATTGTTAAAAAATGAGGTTAGAACAAAATTAAACAAATGGCGTATGGGCCGTGAACAAGTTACGGAGGACATTATGAATAAATATTGCGAAATTTATCGTATTGACAGGATTGAAATTTTGTAGGAATTGTTTGGGTAATAAGTCTTAAAACTAAACAAAATTTTGACACGAAATGCCCGCGTTTATATCACACGAATGTTTTTGACGTTTGACCTACAAACACACTGTAAGCGTGAAATATTAACTCGCTGTTACACATAATGAAAATTGAAATATTGTAAACACGTTTTTAATGTCATTGATTATGACATTTGTTTCCATATTCGCCTGTGTTTCTCTTCTTTTTCATTTGGAGTTTGTTACTCACTTTTTTTGCGTACACTTAATTATCCCAATTTTTTATTGTATAAAATTTGACTTTAGATAATTTGTGGGTCACGAACTTTTTTTTTCTTGGGATGTGATTAATTTTCTCTAATTTTTTTACTAAAAATACAATACAGTCGAGCTTCTATAAGTCGAACGCCGATAAGTCGATTTTTTGATAGCTCGAACTCGAACCTGTTTCCGTAAGATTTGCCTATTTCAACGTTAATATTTTTATATTGATAACTCGAATTTGGATAAATCGAATTTTTCGTTAATTCGAAGCGTTTTACAATTCATTAAATTCAAGTTTCCATTAGTAAATATGTCGATAACTCGAAGTTAAATTTTACAACTTTTCTTAAAATTGCGCTACCTAGGAGAGGATTAAGGACGTGTCGGTTCGGTGTTATTGCTGCTTAAAAGGTTTATTGTATAAAAGGTTTTATACTACAAGCTGTTTTGACGGCGGCACTTCAATTGGATTTAAAAACCAATTTATGTTTAAATGCCTTATGGACAGTTATAAATTTTAAGATGGTTTTACCGTTTATTTTACAAGAAAATAAACTATTTTTGCATTTTAGTTTTCACTTTGGTAGTTATTCGTCGACTACGAAGACTAACAAATGTGTTTTACGTTCTTTATAGTTTGTAAACAGAGTATAACAGAAAATCTAAAAAAAATTAAACTTTTTCTAAAATTATTTACGTATTAACATGGAGTGCAAACGAAAATTAAAAAGTTTAAGCATAAGGGAGAAAATTAATCTTATAAAAGAAGTAGAACGTGGGCTCAAAAGAAAAAAGGATATAGCTAAAGATTTTGGTATTCCCGCAAACACTTTATCAATCATTTTAAAAAACAAAGACCTAATTGTAGCTGCTAAAGATACAAATGACTACCATTCTAGAAAAAGGCTAAAGGAGTCTCCTTTTGCCAATCTGGAGAAAGCTATGATTGAATGGTTTTGGTATGCACGTAATAAAAATATTTCGATTTCGGGACCTGTACTGTTACAAAAATCAGAAAAGTTCGCGCGCCTATTACATTATGATAATTTCAAAGCAAGTCAGGGTTGGCTGGAGAATTTAAAAAAAGGAACCTCATCATTCAAAAAGTAATATGTGGTTAAAGTGCAGAAGGGTCTGAAAACGATTGTGAACTTTGGAGGCATAAAGTCTTAACACCATTACTGCAAGAGTATGAACATAGCAATATTATTAACGCCGATTAAACTGCTTTGTTTTTTAAATGCTTACCGGATAAAACTTTGACTTTTTTAAATGAAAAGTGTTACGGTGGGAAACGCAACAAGGAAAGAGTGACTGATGGTAGGAGCTAAAAATTAATGATATATATATACCTATACGTAAGTGTGTAACTGAACTTTTTTTAATAAATCTAATTATTGATAACTCGAATTAATTTTGGTGTCTTTTCGACTTCGACTTATCGAGGTTCGACTGTAATTACACAATTTAAATAAAAAGTAGTAATCAGCATGTTAATGGGGTGTTGTGGTCTAGAGGCATAAATTTAGGCGTTTTGTCGAGCTTGATAAAAAAATAAACAAAAAATATTTTTATTAATCATTTCTTTACAACATATTCATCGATACTTGGAAAATATACAAAAAATAATTATAAAATAAATATGATACCTAAATAAGTTATAAGCTGATAAAGTTGGGACTAAAAAAAAAGAGAGTGTAATGGTTAACACGATTGAAACCCTTCTGGTCATATAAAACAAAATTTTAAAAAACATTCTTAATTAGGAAGATTTTTGACCTAAGTGAAAACGTTAAATTTTTTTTGCTATATAACGGTTGTCTGAGAAAAAAAGGCATTTGTTAACCTTTTTTTTTCATAATTTAAAATATTTTAAAGCGGTAAAAACATAATTTTGATACCAAAATGGAACTATCGAAATCCTCGCTTTGCGCATATGTATCGAAAATAACTATTGTTCTATAGTATACGGACTGTTCTTTATTATCTTTATTGTTAAGACTTTCGGAAATACCGATAAACTTGCACAATATTTAATGCCAAATATTCAGTCGAAACTCAATAAATCAAAGCTGAAGAGAAACCAAAAATTATTCCAGTTATCAAACAAAAAACACATTATTTGAATATGTACACCTACGTATCTTTTGTGTAAATTATTTATTATACTGTATACAAAATAATGATTATTTATAAATCGTCATTAACTTTACGTATTTGTATTAAGTACCCAATTTATTTACTTACAATTTACTGATTGTTTAATTAAAAATTAATTCTGTTGCTACATTCACCCAAGACGTTTCTTTTTAACAAATATAAAAAGAGAAAGAACTTTACCACTTGCTTTTAAAATTGCATGTAAAACTTCTTTAAAAAGTGAATAATATTAACTTCAAGTTACAGAAATATTTACAAATAGAAAACTGAATGTAGAGAATTACTTAAACATCAACTTTTCAATAAAATTTCAGTTACTCTTTGAGTTGTCGATGTAAAAATATAAACATTGAAATGGACATTTTGTAGAGGGTAAAAAAATTAACCCGTTGTGCTTTCTTTATTTTTTTAAATAAATACGGTTTATAGTTTTTTGATGTTTAACAGACCTATTATTCTGAAAACAATACTTCGGTTCTTCAATCCTATTACGAATATCTTTATTTTAAGTTTTCTTTTTCATGGTGTGCCTTTGTATAAAATAAAACTCCGTAAAATATTAATTTGATGGCCTTTCTTTTTTTTCGTATAAGGTTGACTCTGTGGAGGTTTTAAATTATTTATAGAACGCTCAATAAATGCGCCGGAAGTAGTTCTTCCTTTTTTTTTTAAACGACTTAGAGATTGCGTTCATAATAGAGATAGAGGCTTTTGTCTAATTCAATGGCAGCGTTTATCTTAACATTTGCAGGTGACAGCGCAAAGGAAAACCTTTTCAGATTGTAGGTTACCGAATATTTGTCTCTTCCTGCAATGATTACGGATTCTGATAAACATATTCAGCGGATTCTCGAGTTTGCAGGTTATGCCATTTCAATGAACGGCGGGGTCCTTCTTTTTTGGCGCAGGAAACGTTCCTGGAATTCTATATTTCGGCGAATCGATGTTTAAGTAGGCTGATAACTGGCCTTCTTTAAAAAAAATATTGGTAAACCCAATCACGTCCTTGCGAAATTTGTTTAAGATTCGGAAAAGTTGCTGATTTAGTGCTTTTTAGTTTTTTTGACTGTAAATTTTAGTTTTGGCGGATGCGAAATGCTTTAGGAATTTTTATGCAATTCTTTGCTTTATGATTCTCTAAAATAATCAGTTTTATTTAAAAAAAAATGACTAAGAAAAAGCGTGGAATTATGAAAAAATTTAACTCTTTGTAGAAAACTAAATATAAATTATTTTGTAAAATACACAGGAAAAGTAAAAATTTAAATTAAACTACACTGTTAAAAATATTTGTAAAATTATTTTGTTAAAATAAAATGCAAGTTGTAATTTCACAATGAAGTAGTTTTACAATAAATTGATAGGGTTTAATTATAAAAGTTTGTGATTTGATTTACTATAATGATTGGTACAATCATAAAACAATATTATAATTTAAATTACAATTTTGCAAAAAATTTTGTAAAATTTTCACATTGTAATATTATAAAATTGAAATAAATAATTAATAATTGTAGCGTGACCACTTCCGTAGTAAACGATAAACTACGCGACTCCTGATCAACGTTAATTAAGTACGCTACCGCTAGATGACCGCTGGATATAAGTCGCCACTTACATCCATCACGACTTTACATAAGTAGGTTATCTCTACATTTATCTACTTTACTTTGTAAGCCCTTCTTCATTGTAACTGTTTTCGGTTTTACTTCTGCCGGTCAATTTAAAAACTATCACATAATAAATTAAAAAAAATTTAAAAGTATTATAATGACCAATTTTCAATTAGTGCTTAGTAATATTGCAACAAATATTTTGTAATTTTCCAAATAAGATACGGCAAAAGTGTTTTCTAAAATTAAAATACCAGATTTATTATTGGAAAATTGCTTTGCAACAAAACTTTCCACGCGTGTTTTGTAAAATTACAATACAAATTTTTAACAGTGTAACTAAGTTAAATTTTTTTCGGTGGCGTTTGTAATAAATGGATAATTAAACCGAATGTTGATTGGATTGTTTAAATTTTGCCCTTCAAAGGGTTGACATTTCCTCCAGAGATAACAAAACTGTCTAAACTGAATGTTATTAATAATTCGTATAGTTTGGGACTGGCACAATCCTCAGCTTGTATTCACTAATTACCCCCTCCCATCGTAATGCTTTTTTGAGTTCTCAATATGATCATTAATCATTATTTACCACGCTAAAACATTTGTCTAAAGTCGCTTTAGGGAATTAATTTTTCAGATACCCAAAGTCAACCATAATTTTAACGAGAAAAAAAAATAAAACGTCGCTTTACATTTCCAGATAGCAATCGACATGCAATGTTTTTTGATTTGATCGTTGCTAAAAATAACGTTTTTACAGTTCGAAAAACTTTAACCACTTTTCTTTTAAAAAGTCCCGATAAGTTTTTTAATTGTTTAACCCCCTATTATTTTTTTATTACATTTTCTGTGCGTTAATTGTTAAAATTTTCTTGCTTACACGTTATCTGATTTTTCGCTTTTTATTCGTTTTTCGGCGTGTGCTTTTTTGTTAATGCGTTTTCTAGAGCAAACTAGAAAATGTCGTTGGGAATTTCCTTTTTTTTAAGACGCAGTTGGTTATTCTTTGGGGAAAACACGGATTTGGTGTTTGTGATTTGAAAAGTTGAATTTCTGGTGTCAGCTTTAAAAATCAATTTAGATTGACATAAATAGCACGCTTTGCTTTTCAGTTGCATTTATTTTTTACTAAAACTAGTCAGAAGTGGACGGTTTTTTAAAAAATTAATTATAAGTTGATTAGTGGAGAATCAGGTCTGTTTTTAGACTGGGGCGAAATTTGATATTGATTAGGTCAAAGTGGTCTACTTTTGATATAAATTTAATTTTCAAATTTTTGCGTTGTTTCTGAAATGCGATTTTAAATGTAAGTGCAGTACTGCCTCTGCCTGTTACGTGAATTTTGGGCAATTCGTAAAAACCCGAGGGGCAATATAAAAATTAGTTTCGGTGTGCTTTGGATCAGAAATGTTATTGGTATGAAGCTTTGTAAGTGTGTACGTAAAATTATGTAAAACGTATAATATAGAAAAGTTTTTATAAGATGAAAATTTTCGTTATTAGATTTAATGTTTTGAATTGCATTTTAAATATAATAGATACTTGTCACACGGATGCAGTTACGCACATTACAAACTATGGTAGCAATCAGAGGCGGATTTACGAATTTGCCGCCCTTAGGCTGGAAATATTTTGCCGCTCCTCATCTACAATAATTTTCGCTTTTTGTTTCTACTGCTTGTAAACAATATTTAATATATTTACAAACTAACATAAATTTATCTTTATATTTCTTGTTAACTTGAATGATATACCGGGTGTATCATTTAAAGTGTAACGAGCATATACCGTAATTCCTAAAATAATAAAAATCTCAAAAAAATCAAGTATAAAAGTGGCATAAATATAAATTTTGTTCTACTTCCGGTTTAACCGGGTATTATATCAACTTTCTTATCTTAAATAGAAGGGTATTAATGTTTTGCAATAATTGAATAGAGCTCATCGAGAGCTTTCCAAAAATGTAGGCCAATAAATAATTTTAAAAACATTTTTATTTTGGATTACCAGCATGTTTCAGTGGAGTGCCACGGTCTTATAATTTCAACATTTTTTTAAAATTTTTATGAGTTTAGGAGTTATAAGCTCGTGGCACTTTACTAAAACACATTTATAATCCAAATATAAAAATTTTGAAATTATTTATTTATTAAATGGTAACTTGTTATATATTTTTAAAAAGCCCTTGACGAGTGCTATCCAATTAAAAGTATAACTTCAAAAATTTGATTTTAATTTATGTTTTTTCTCGGAACCTAACCTACCGCGTAAATCGGGGAATAGGTGTACATTAGGGTGGTCGTTAAAAAATAATTTTTTTTTGACGCCCCCAAAAAAAACCTTCCTTTTAATGAAAAAATACGGGGGAATTAAAAAATTTTTTTTTTAACAAAAATAACACGTGTCTCATGACAATATAAGTTCATTTTTTGATAAAATAGTAGTTTTTTGGATGTATCTCTTAAAGTATACGGATTTGAGAAAAAGTTATAGGAACAATTTTGTAGGAAATTCAATTTTCTACAAAAAAGGTCTTTTCCATTTTCTTCATGAAATATATTTATAAAGATATTCTTAATAATAAATTCATTAACTTCATATAGTGAACATTTTAAGACTCTCAAACGTCATTTTTTCTTAAATATATATAATTTCTTAAAACTATAATAAATTCTAGTTACAAAATTTTTTATACTTCAGAAAAAATGTAGGTCGTAAAATGTTGTCTATATGGATTTAATGAATTTATTATTGAGAATACCTCCATAAATAAGAATTTCATGAAGAAAATAAAAAATACCTGTTTTATAGAGAATTGAATTTCCTACAAAATTGTTCCTATAACTTTTTCTCAAATCTGTATACTTTAAGAGATACTTACAAAAAACTACAATTTTATCAAAAAATGAACTTATATTGTCTTGAAGCACGTGTTATTTTTGTTAAAATATTTTTAAAAAATTCCTCCGTATTTTTTAATTAAAAAAAAGGTTTTTTTGGGGCGTCGGAAGAAATTTAATTTTTAACGACCACCCTAGTGTACATTGGCGAGGACTTAACATTAGATTATTTTAAGGGAGACGCAGTAACATAAAGGTTGGAAACCACTGGTATAAATGCATCAAAATTATGCATTCGTGCGTTATTGCAAAGTAAATTAAAAACTTGCGTTGGCTTTAATCTAGATTCAAATTGAAAATTGTAAAATTAATTTGATGAATAATTTTGTTTTTGCACAAAATCAAAAGATAACCTAGAAGAACGACTAAAAGCGTCCGAGGAGTTTTAATAAAAATCGAAACGAAGCTTTCAAAAGCACTTTAGTACAAAAAACGCCAACTCTACTGAAATATTGCTCCTTTAACAACAAAACAATCTTCTCATATCTATAAATCAGTACAATAATCTATTAATATACAATGTTTTTTTGTATTTTCGAGGACGTCTGAAAGAGCCAGTAGAAGTTTATTAAAGGCATTATGAGTTTATAAGTTAAATCTGTTAGCGAAGTACCTTTTTATCCCATAATAACCGTCTTTACGCCCAAACGGTCAAAGGCGAAGAGATAATCTTCGCGTTGTCATTTCTGGGGGCAAAGGAGACGTTTTCACGAGTTGAGGGCGGAGGAAGAAACGGAGTGCAGATGTTCGCGTGTGTGCGTGTCTTCGTTCTTCAAAGGCCTTAAATATACAGAACACAGAAAATACGCAGAGGGCTTTGAAGCTCTGAGTACCGCTATCGATTATCAAGGGTTAGTGTCCCAGTGCGGGTGATGATACCCCTTCTGCACCCCTCCCAGTTTGTTCCTAATAATTCCCCCACCCGAGCTCATGATTCAAAGCTTGCGCGCCCTCTACGTTACGTACAAACCTGCTGCCATATCTATCCTTACCTCTTCTTCTCGCACCCTTTACGCAGTTTTAGGGTGAAACGTTTAAAATCCCTTTATTGTTCGTTTAGAATGTGTGTCTGTGTGTGTGTGTGTGTCGCTTTTTTGCGAATTTCGGTCTTTATTATTTTTATTAGGACATCGCCAACTCTGTTTGTTTAGGTTGAGCGTTTTATAAATTCGCCGAAATTGTTGCTTCTGCTTTCTTTTCTGTCAGTTTATTTTTGAAATATTTTCCCCGAAGAAAACTATGCCGATATATTTACTCGTTTCGACTGCTAGAGGTCGTACGTTTCGTTTGCGAATGCTTTCCGTTAAATAATGCCACGTTGCTGTTCTTCTTAAATTTTGTATTTAGTCCGTTAAGTGAGGGTTTTTATTTGAAATGGGATTAAATAATTTTTAGATTTTATTTAGTTACTATTTTTGCGGAAAATTTTAGAGAAAGCGAACTTTATTGCAGAAAACAAATAAGGAAAGTGGACGAGTACATCATTTTAAAACGCAATTGTAGATTAAATCGGAATTTAGAATTCGAGAGAAAACTGGCATATTTTCTATTTTAAGCGGAACCGTGCCACTTTTTGCTTGATTTTTCAATTTATTTTAGTACTTTAATTTAGAATAACGAATATTAAATTGAAAGATTTTTATTAAAAAAATTTTTTTTTTACAATTCTTAAATTTTTAAACCTATCCTGATCCTTTTTATAAATAATACTTAAAATTTAATATAACAAGCCATATTTCAATAATACAATGTTGCTGTTTTTGCAATTTGCAGTTAATCCGCCAATTTTCTAATAAACATTATATAGTGTTAATACAAAATTTGCACATATCTGTCTAGTTCTGACTAGTTCTGCTTTTTTAGATATATACCAGCAGGGGTGGGCACACATGAGGTCCAGTTTTATATTTTATCAGGAGCCACACGTAGAAACACAAATTCAATTTTTTTAATTTAATGTAATTGCATATTTTTATAAGTCACATATAAGAACATGAGATCGCATATAAAAAATATAATTATGAAAAACAAAATCATTTTAGCAGACGCCGCTTAATGTGATCACTTTGGGACCTAGATAAAGTGATTACAATAATCGACTGATAACAATAAGCGTAAGACACCAGCGAAGAAGGAAAAACATACGTTTTGAAAGGTTCTAACGCGTTTTTCTTCCAAACTTAACATAGGACTCTGTTTATTTCTTTCATTGATCTTACGCTCCGATAAATTGGATTTCAGAATCTGAAAAGTATTTAAAGATACGTTCAGAAATAACCGAACTGCGATTTTTCAAAGTGGAAACTTAAAAAAATTAATTACAAGTCGGACCCTTCGAACTTGTTTTTGCAGAAAATTTCAAATAGCTCACCTATGGGTTTTTAAGTCGAGCCGAAGCCAAAAAATATGGAAAATTTTAATTTGTATAATTATTAAAAATCCCTCCACAAATAACGGCGCTGCAATTTTTTTAACGTCAAATTTTGTGCTACAAAAATGTACCTAAAATTTCAACCTTTAATTACTCAACATATTAACATTGCGACCTATGCAGATTTTGCATTTATCTTGTGAAAAAAAATCTCAGAATTTTGAATCTGGGTTGTTTTAAAAAATCGGATTGAAAATGAGGGCGCTATGATCGTTTTTGTGAGTCGAAGTGTATTTTTTGTTATTTAATTAGTTTTTTCGAAAATTTTGGGGGCAAAGGGGGAGAAGGGAAGAATAGCTCCGGCTATGTTGGTTTGGAGTACGTAGGAACATCTCTTTGCAATATAAAACAATTCTATTTTTTTCAAAAAAAAAACATGAGTTAACATTCATGTTTTTTCTCGATTTTTGGCAATTATGGGGGTTTTGAGTTAGCACCGGTTTCGGACGTACTAAGGCCTAATTTATTCGAAAATGAAAGTAATCTACTCAAAAAAAAACGTCATTCGAGTGAAAAGTGCAAATTTATTTTTCCGAAACCAAATTGTACATTCGAATTTGAACTAAAATATATCAAGAATATACATTAATTTTTCTATTTGTTTTAAACATTATTCACTGGTAGGGGGTCACAGACTGGGCGGTTTACCCTGATAAAATTCAATTATAATAAAAACCATTTTAAAAATTTTCATAAATACCCTTAGAGCCGGTCGTGTTAGAGAGGTTTTACTGTAGTTTTTTCAAAAACAAATCTAAATTTAAGTGTTTGATCTGAAAGAGAGATGATAAATAGAGACAATTCTATTGAATGCGGGCTATGTGCGCATTCGAGGAAAAAAGTGGCACATTTCCGAGCGAGGGAAGCAAATGAAGTTACGAGCCGCAGAGCGGCGCGTAGGTTTTTCCTGAGATTGGAATGTGACACTTTCAGCTCAAATGTGCACACTCTGTTTTACGCACAATTCACGAAATTTTGACTAATAAATTAACCAAAAAATTAATTAAATAATATAATCGTTTTCCACTCCACTCTACGAAATTGTTGTATTTTTTCGCTCGCTTCCACTCATTGCTATGGCAAATGCGTTTTTTGAACATAACATCGATATTTACTTTTAAACATGATTCATAATAATTTGAGGCCAATAAATTAGACGAAAAGTCAGTCGAATAATTTTAATCGTTCCCTCTCACTTGTACTTATAAGATTGTTATATCTTTTCGCTCACTCGCACTCATTGCTATTGTAAAAATACATTTTTTGGAACAAAATTGATATTTCTCGATCTAAATTTAATTTTGTGATTTTGAAAGAGAGACGAACAAAGTAGATAAATCTAATAAATACGAAGATGTGCGCATTCGAGCGAAAAGTGGCACATTACCGAGCGAGGGAAGCAAACGAAGCGCGACGCGGAGCGGCGCGCTTCATTTTCTCGAGATCGGAATGTGCCACTTTGAGCTCGAATGTGCACACTCGGTTTTAAGCACGATTCACAATCATTTAAGCCAATAAATTAGACAAAAAATTAGTTCTATAATTTTAATCGTTCCCTCTCACTTGTACTTATAAGATTGTTATATCTTTTCGCTCACTCGCACTCATTGCTATGGTAAAAATACATTTTTGGAAACAAAATTGATATTTCTCGAACTAAATTTAATTTTTTGATTTTGAAAGAGGGATGAACAAAGTAGATAAATCTAATAAATACAAAGATGTGCGCATTCGAGCGAAAAGTGGCACATTACCGAGCGAGGGAAGCAAATGAAGCGCGACGCGGAGCGGCGCGCTTCATTTTCCCGAGATCGGAATGTGCCACTTTGAGCTCGAATGTGCACACTCGGTTTTAAGCACGATTCACAATCATTTAAGCCAATAAATTAGTTCTATAATTTTAATCGTTCCCTCTCACTTGTACTTATAAGATTGTTATATCTTTTCGCTCACTCGCACTCATTGCTATGGTAAAAATAAATTTTTTGGAACAAAATTGATATTTCTCGAACTAAATTTAATTTTTTGATTTTGAAAGAGGGATGAACAAAGTAGATAAATCTAATAAATACAAAGATGTGCGCATTCGAGCGAAAAGTGGCACATTACCGAGCGAGGGAAGCAAATGAAGCGCGACGCGGAGCGGCGCGCTTCATTTTCCCGAGATCGGAATGTGCCACTTTGAGCTCGAATGTGCACACTCGGTTTTAAGCACGATTCACAATCATTTAAGCCAATAAATTAGACAAAAAATTAGTTCTATAATTTTAATCGTTCCCTCTCACTTGTACTTATAAGATTGTTATATCTTTTCGCTCACTCGCACTCATTGCTATGGTAAAAATACATTTTTTGGAACAAAATTGATATTTTTCGAACTAAATTTAATTTTGTGATTTTGAAAGAGAGACGAACACAGTGGATAAACCTAATAAATACGAAGATGTGCGCATTCGAGCGAAAAGTGGCACATTACCGAGCGAGGGAAGCAAATGAAGCGCGACGCGGAGCGGCGCGCTTCATTTTCCCGAGATCGGAATGTGTCACTTTGAGCTCGAATGTGCACACTCGATTTTAAACGTGATTCAAAATAATAGACTTACTTCCTAAATAATACTACTTTATTTATAATAAATTTGCTTTAATAACAATATAATTCTGAGAAATAATGACTGCATTTAATCTAATATAATATTCGTTAATACATTTGCATTAACTATCTCTGTACTTTTCTTTCTAAGACAACCACCTCTACAAAAGACCAATTTGAGCAAGAACCGATGCTGGTCGTGTTAGAGAAGTTTTACTGTACTTAGTAATATTTTAAGTTCTAAATCGTAAAATAACGTTAAAATTTAGAATTGTCCGAATAATTTTTGTATTTCACTGTATATATAAATATAAAACGGTTTTTTTTATAGATATCTACATTTTCCGCATCTACTGCGCCATTTTTTACAATTTTTAGTTGCAAATTAAGACATTTAAAGACCATTTAGATATGATTTTTTATAAAAAATTGTCAATATGATACTGCTTAATTTTCATGAAGGCGATAAGATAAAAGGAAAATAACAATTTCACAGGGATAAGCACACCCTAAAACCTACAAAACAATGTCTTTTACGTTATACTTCTAAACTTTATTGACGATAAAATAAAACAAGGACAATGACGAAGTAGACGGAAGAAAATTTACGAGGATTAGATACCTTGACCTGAATGTAATAAAATAAAGGTACAAAACGAAAGATAATTAAAAATTAACAAAAAAAAAAAATAAGAACGAAAACCTTTGAGGAAGCACGCAATTTTGTACAGATATGAGAGGAAAAAGTAGGATAAGGGCTCCGGATCCAATTAAATAGGCGATGTGCATTTTACGGGCATCGACGTATCTAAAAGTTGCTTGTAATTTATTTATTTATTTTGAAGACGTAAAGCCCGAAAAAAAAACAAGAATGGGAAATATGAGCAACTTGCGTTTAACATTAAATAGAAAAAGGCCATAAAAAGTTTTACTGCGACGCTCGTTTTCATAAATAACGTATTTTTCTATATGTTTCGTACTTTACTTTTCACGTTTACGACTTTGCGATAACTAACGGAACTCTGGCATTTGTCTTCGACATGAAATCATTCTTTTAATAATGCATTCAAACATAAAACGTAATCTAAAAATAGATAACTTTTTTTTTAAATTTTCCGTTTAAAAATTTATTTTTTAAATTATATGGAACATGCTAGGATCATTAAACGAGGAAACGTGCAACAGGTGTCCCAAAAAATAGTGTCTAATAAGGATATTTTGACGAAACTGGATTAGCTATAGTTCAAAATTTTAAGTAAATTGTTGATTTAAACAGAAATTAAGAATTATACGTACCAGATTTACTAATAATATCAAAAACCAAGCAGATAAGTTTTATTAAAAGAATAATTTGATAATATATTTAAATCTAAAGTCTTGTCATGGAAATATTTTTAGAACAAGTTTAAATCGACCATTAAAAAAATCAGAAAATTGTTGTTTCTGTTATAAAAACGACTTTGAAATTTTTAATTATTAACTTTTCGAGAGCACATTAATTATTACTAATTGTGTGTAAAAGCCATGTGTTCACATTCGAGCGAGAAGTGGCACATTTCCTTCATTCGGAAATGTGCCACTTTTTGATACCTCGTATTTATTAGATTTGTCTACAGTTATCTTTTTTTTTGGATTTGTATAGTAAAATATTGTTGCAGCGTTTATTGGTTTTAATAATTTTTTTTTAAAGCACTGAATTAAAATTCTGGGTAAAACACGGTCCTGTAACTTCTAATTACTAACTTTTAAAAACTAAATTGATTATTGCAAATTATTAAAAAAGCCGTGTGCGCACATCTCGTATTCATTCGATTTGTCTATTTGCTCTTTTTATTAAATTTAGTCCAAGAAATTAAAAATTAAAATTAACTCCTAAATTCAGTTATGTAATTTTGACTTAAAATTATTTCGAAAATCAATTAACTATTGTGAACATTGCTTAAAGTCGTGTGCGCGCATTCGAGCTCAAAGTGGCACATTCCGATCTCGGGAAAATGAAGCGCGCCGCTCCGCGTCGCGCTTCATTTGCCTCCCTCGCTCGGTAATGTGCCACTTTTCGCTCGAATGCGCACATCTTCGTATTTATTAGGTTTATCTACTGTGTTCGTCTCTCTTTCAAAATCACAAAATTAAATTTAGTTCGAAAAATATCAATTTTGTTCCAAAAAATGTATTTTTACCATAGCAATGAGTGCGAGTGAGCGAAAAGATATAACAATCTTATAAGTACAAGTGAGAGGGAACGATTAAAATTATAGAACTAATTTTTTGTCTAATTTATTGGCTTAAATGATTGTGAATCGTGCTTAAAACCGAGTGTGCACATTCGAGCTCAAAGTGGCACATCCCGATCTCGGGAAAATGAAGCGCGCCGCTCCGCGTCGCGCTTCATTTGCCTCCCTCGCTCGGAAATGTGCCACTTTTCGCTCAAATGCGCACATCTTCGTATTTATTGAATTTATTTACCTATATTAATTTTTACATGTGGTTAAATTTAATTTAGTTATGCCAATGAAGTATAACTTCGAACACACGCTCAACCGGTTTTTTAATTTTTTATTAAAAGAAGTGGAGCGTGTAGTTATGTACGTGCCTTAGAAGTTATACTTCTTTGGCTTAACTAAATTAAATATAACCACATGCTATGTTGATTACCATAGCTAGAACACTGGTTTAATGTGAATCGTGCTTAAAACCGAGTGTGCACATTCGAGCTCAAAGTGGCACATTCCGATCTCGGGAAAATGAAGCGCGCCGCTCCGCGTCGCGCTTCATTTGCCTCCCTCGCTCGGAAATGTGCCACTTTTCGCTCGAATGTGCACAGACCTCGTATTCATTAGATTGGTCTACTTTTATCTTCTGTCTTTGAGATCTGTCTAATGAAATATTGTTGCAATATTTATTAGTTTTAACGATTTTGTTTAAAAGCACAAAATTAAAATTCTGGTAAAAACACGGTCCTGTAATTCTAATTATTAATTTTAAAAACTAAATTGATTATTGGAGATGATGCAGAAAAGTCGCGTGTGCATATTCGACTTCAAAGTGGCACATTGCCGTTTCGGGAAAATGTGCGACTTTTCGGTCGAATACGGTTCATATCTATTGGATTTATTTATTTACATCAATCTTTTTATTCTAAATTCGAAAAACAAAAACAGATTTTTTTAATTTACGTAGTGATAAGTTTAATGTGTAGACCAATCAAATGAGTATGACATATGTGCATATTTGAGCGAAAAGTGGCACATTATTCGAGTTTTTTACCATAATTTACAAAAATTATGTTATATTTTAAAATTTTCCAAATATTTGATTTATTAAGAAATTGAATTTGTCGTTAAGTTGTATTTAATAGGAGGGATTTTGGGCGGAGAAGCTGCTGCCCAATAGCTCTTTCCTTGGATGTGCCACTGACTTAATGCATTTATAACAATTTATGCACTAAAATTTTAACAAATTAAATGATCGATTTTATTTGCTATTAGGTCACGATACACTGGTATGCTACTCCCGAAGCACAATCGCGTCGAGTTCGCGCAGGTAACGTCACTTGTGAAGCATATAGTTCATTCCTATTGTAGGAGTTCTTTTAGTAATCACAATTAATATTATTAATCCCGTCAAACTTTTTCTCGTTTCTATTTATTTCTGTTCTTCCTTTTTTTCTTAGCCCTTCTGATTATATTCAACCCCTAATAATCCATCCTAGATACCCGTTCTTGAACTGCATCCGATACTACAATATTTAAATAATAGTTATTCTACACATTTGTTAGAGTTGAAATGTGACATTGTTTTATTTCATTTCACAATTACACGTTTAAAATGAAAAAAAACTTTCAGCTTAAAAATCAGAAATATTGATTAGTTAAACAATCTTTATTTATTAACAAATTTTTAAATACTTGTCAACCTTACATACAACGCTATTTTTTGCATTAAAACGTGATTAAAACTGCATTAGACATATATGGTTTTTCTATGTATCGAATGTAGCTCGTGCTTCGCACTGACGTCAGACGTGGAGAAGTGAGGATGCACGTAGACATACAAGTATAACTGTATGCGTTCATGTTTTTTCGAATTTATGTTAAGGATGGAAAAACATTTTTTAATTGTAGCAGTTTATTGTAGGGCATTTATTCCAGTTTCCAAAACTGCTTTGTAATTATCCGTATAATTATTGGTTACTGAGATATTAATGATTGAAGACAAAAAGACATTTTCTTATTTAACGTCCGGTATCTCGGTAAAGAATAATCGTACTGCGGTTTTAAAAAAAGAAACTTGAAGTCGTTGAATAAACAAGTTATCGGTTCCATATAATGGTTTAGCTGAAAAACATTTTACAAGTCCGTGGACATAAAAACAAAAAGAAAATTTGCAATTTTTTTTGCGCTTTATTGCATAAGATTGCGTGATAACGGTGACTCTTACAATTTTTTTACTAAAAGATCTGAAAACTAGAATCTTGAAGCTTTAAAAAGCTTTTTTAAAATTTTAGATACCACCATTTTTCACTGAAATGTATTTCAGTGTCAATGTATTTTCACTGTCAAAAGATTTAGGAAATTTTCTTAACCCTTTAATTTTTTTCTTTAGTGTAGAATCGCGATATCTCTCGAATAGTAATTCTTAGAAAAAAAAGTATAAGGACCATTTTTGTATATACTACTTTTAAGATCTATAATTTTTGTCTGAGCTACTTTTTTGATAAAACTTGCTCTTTTCGAAAAAAATCCAAAAAACCTAAAATTTTGACCTTTGACCCCGAATAACTTTTTTAGCATACATGGGATCGATGGGGACTTTTAACACTTTATTTCTAATGGTGTATTCAAGGGCTCAACCAAAATTTAGCTCTGTCGGAATTTTTGTTATTTGAAATGTCTATTTGACCGGACTAAAATAAAATGCTCGATTTTCTTTACTAGTAGATTCATTATAATTAATGATCTTCAAATAGAAATACTTTTGTATTTAAAACATAAATTACAAATGAAAAATAGTTAAGTGCTAATGTTGTTACACTTTTGCGGCATTGTCGTGCATGTTTTTTATCCGATAATTAATTTTGTCTTCGGCGCCTTATTCCAGTTTTAAATTTAGTTTCTAAATTTTTCAAACATTGTAATTTTTACGATCTCGTAAAGCTATGGTAGCACATTTAGGTTATTCGTTTGCAGAAATTCCTGTGATATTAATGTAGTGTGTGGTCGAGCATTATCTCGTTGGAAAGCACTGCTGGAGCGCTTTTGAAGACATGTCAGAACGACAGGTCTGACGTCCTCTGCGGCCTGTCTTGCAATTTTCCAAAATAACTATCTAAATTTTGGCATATATAGCCTCATAATGCGACCTTTCTCAGAACAGCCCAATATTGCTGAATTGGCACTAAGTCTTATTTTTAACATTAAGAGCTCAATTTTGGATTCGGATAACCAAATAAAAGACTGCAGATAATGACTTAGTTGTTTGTTCATCAAAAGTCTTTTAAATAAAACCCAATTTTGTAATTACAAAGTTGTTTTGACTTTTATGATCGATCAAATTCACAAAACAATATTTACGACAGTTTGGACGTTCTGCGTCAAGTCGTTTTTGACAATTTTTTTCTTTTTGTGAACAATGCAGCTAATTTCTTAGAAGTTGGCAAAAATTATTTCAGAGTCGTCATTACTCACTTTCGCATTCTTTCAGCTAAGGCTCCGTATCCATTTTACTTATGTATACTATTCGTCCCATATTTTTCTTCTACCATTTCATAAATTCTTGATAAAATAGTCTTGTTTTTTATTTAACTCAATTTATGTTTTAAAATATCTCTTCTGACTATTTTTTTAAAATAATGTTGAAAAAATTCAGTAAATAACAGTCCCCCTAACGCATTACATTCGAATTTTGATAAAAGCTACATTTTTCGCAATCAAAATAGAAAATTAGGCAACGGAATCTCGAGAAAAAATACGAACAATTTGTATAAAATAGAAAAAGCAGACGGCGCTGAAATAAAAAGAAAAGACAGACGAAACACCCTAAAGCTGAATTTTTTTAAGTAAATTTACGTTTGAAGAACACTAGGAAATACTTAATAATCTGTCTTTTCGCTGTAAAAAAATAATTTCCTCTACTTTCTTCGGTAAGAGTCGGTGCGGCTGTCGAGGAAAAAGCAAAATAAGCACGTTTTATTTTCCTCTTGGAAATATAAAAACATAAATTGAAAAATAGTAAGCCAAGCGCATGATTTACAATCAAAACTTTATCTGCTTTCGTTGAAGTTATGAAATATAAGAAAAACTATTGCTTTAGCAAAAAAAAAAGAAATGGAAAAGAAAAATAAGATAAATAATGTGTCCTGATGCTCTTTTCCTTTAGATTTCTGAACGATAATGACGGCTATCAAGAACCTTTCATAGCACTCTTTTCTTTTTACCGACGACAAGATGTAACTTCTTCTTCTCTTGTCGCTTAACCTCCTCTTAAATGTTTGCTCCCCTCTTAAAGTATGGATTTGTTATTGCACCCTCTCGTATATCGTTTCGTTTTTCAATAAAATATCATCATCATCATTTTCGTCGATGAACATTCTTGTTCGGGTAATCATTTTTTATGTAGTAACAGAGAGAAAGCCATTTTAGTTCTTAATACCAGACGAAATGCCGAAAATAAAATCGTTTTACGTTTGAATAAAGCGCCGAGCCGATAATAAATTTTTTTATTGTTACTAAGCCGAGGAACGTTTCAAATCTTAAATAATTATTACCCTTAATAACGTTATTTTTTATATCTCGAGCTTTCACAACGACCCAACCAGAAGAAAAGAAGTTGTCAAAAAGTTGAATTGGAAGTGCGCTTCTCAAACTTTGCCAAGGGTCGACTTAATTTAAGTTATTTTTGACGACTTTAAGAAGAATTTCATACATTTATTAAATGTTCCATTATTCCATTACGAGTATTTCAATATAAACCGTACAAAATTATTGATTATATTTAATCTTTAAATATCTGGGATAAATACTAATCAAAATTTCAACGTGAACAAATTTAGATATTTTAGCGATAATAAGAGATTAAAAAGTAAAAGTAAAGCGATTAAATATTTATATTTTTTTAATCTACTTTAATTCTTTTATTAATGTTAGAATTATAAGTTTATGGTAACAATGGAAAATGTATGTGGGCATATCAAATAGGGTTTCACTTGAAGAACCAATCAACACTTCGTATAAAAGTGTTAAATCATTTATTATTTGGATTATTTTGTTATTTATATATTTTAGTGTACCTTTTTTAGAAAATAATCTTTACTTGATATGATTTATTGTTAATTATTCTTTGAGAAAGACTTCACTACGTATTATAAATTAAAGTCCCTCGCTGCGTTTTTCTGTCGTCCTATCTGTCTGTATACGGTAATATAAGAAACTACTATAAGTATATTGATACGGTTTTCACTAATAGATAGACCAAGTCACTAGGAAGATTTGTGTGTATAGGTAACATAAATATTTTGTGTGAATAATAAGATGAAACGTTTATTGGTCATCATCATCATAGAGCCGCAACATATTTTGGCCATGTTTTTTCAAGGGTTTTCCACTTTTATCTGTTCTGTGCTCTTTGTATCAAGTGAAAGCCTGCCAATTTTACAACGTCATCTTTCCATCCTGTTCTCGATCTTTCTTTATCGCGTTGGACTGTTTGTGGTCTCCAGATTGTTGTCTTTTTTTTCATCTCTCATCATATCTGCATATGAGGTGTCGTGCCCATCTACAGGCCGTCTACTTTTGTTCGTCTCCTTATCCAAGTGTTGCTCTTTATGTCTGAAAGTTTAATTTATAGCATTGCTCTTTTCATTTTTTGTTGGGCTAGTTTTAGTTTATCCATGTTGGTTTTTGTGAACACCCAAGTCTCAGTTGCTAGGTCAGGATAGGAAGAATACATTGGTTGAACACCATTGTTTTTTGATGTTTTTTTTTGTTTTTAAATAGTTTGATAACAATGTTGGCTTGTTTATATATTTCCGTAATTGCTACTATATATTGGTAATCGATTTTGCACCTTATGTGAACGTTTGTTAACGCCCAGGTTTCGACCGAGTCGAACACCTTTTGAAAGTCGATAAAGGCCATATAGATTGGCTGATTGTACTCGAGCGACTTTTCCATCACCTGTCTTATTGTGTATACGCGGTCTAAGGTGTTGTAGCCTGTTCTGAAGCCCGTCTGATTTGATGTTTGGTACTACTGTTTTGACGTTTTTCCCGCTTTTAGAATTTTTATTGTTCTTACTTCCGGACATTTCGAGTATGCATCAATTACAATAAAATAACTTTTTCCATACAAAGGTTCGGAAAAATTAAATTAATAATGTTTAATGTTCATTGGAATAGGACACTCAATAAAACAACATAGTTACATAGTTACATATTTACAATCTTTCATGTTTGACGCATGTAGAATTTTTGAGTTTTGGTGGTTAAATTCATTTTTGTGTTATTAAGGTATTTTATAATTTATATTTATTTATAAAATACTTGTAGTTATTGTTGTTATACTTTGTTAATTTTCAGTTGCTTGATAAAGTTTCAATAAAAGAAACGAAACGTTGCAAATTTAACAATTGTTGTTTTATTGAGTGTCCAATTCCAGTGAAAATTAAACATATTGGATGTGAACATTGTGATTAATTAAATTAATTTTATTTAAGCATTATTCACAGTAGTTAATTTATCTTCTTAATAATTGTAAATAAAAAGACTGTATTTATTCCAGGAACACCATATTTCTGATTTGGTGCTGTTCAACAGTTATTTTAGAAAAATAAATGCTATAACTTTTTTCCAAATAAAAATTCTCAACTTTAATTTTTGACCTAAAGATAGATGATTAGGTAATATAGGACAAACTCAATATATACCAGGATGTGCACATTCGAGCGAAAAGTGGCACATTTCCGAGCGAGGGAAGCAAATGAAGCGCGACGCGGAGCGGCGCGCTTCATTTTCCCGAGATCGGAATGTGCCACTTTGAGCTCGAATGTGCGCACTCGGTTTTAAGCATGATTCACAATAATTAATTTGCTTTCTAAATAATATTAATTAAATATTACAACGCTGAGCCGAGTGTACAATTTAATCTCGGAAAAATGACAATATGTCGTTTTATTTGAATAGGGGAGACCGGGGTTGGAAATCACAATTTTTTTTTTTTGCATTTATAGAGCCCATAGTCTTAATTTATATATTAATAGATAGTGTATTTATTCTAGTTTAAGAAAAAATAAAGACTTTTTCTCTACCATTATCTAAAGAGAACATATAATTTTTATGAAAAAGAGAAGTGTGACTTTTAACCCCCGTGTCAGGGATGGTTGTCAGACGTTAAATAAAAGGTAAAATACAAAACGAGAAAACAAATACCTATTCTATTCTAACCTATTCTATCTAACGAACTTAGGTTATGGTAACAAAATGACAAATGTATAATTACAGCCAATCGTTTATGTAGTAAAACCTCTAAAAACCAATAAAAAAAGCCGCACATATTCATGGTTACTTTGCACTTGTGACTACTAGCCCCCGCTAATTTTAGACAACCTTCCCCAAAACAATTTTACACAATTAACTTTCAAAATAAATTTAAATCAATGGTCATTTAAACAACCATATAATAATATCATGAAACATATCTTAAACATCATAAATACACGAATAGGTATATCACTATGCAAAATTTAATTACACTTATGAGATTCAACAGAGATGCACAAAAAATTACTTTCACTGTACAAAAAAAACAAACGCATATATTTCTTATACGGTATTTCAGAGCGAACTGAAGTGAAGTACGCAAGGAGGTATTGTGCTCGGGCTTCTTTGACAAATTTATTAATTTATTAGGTTTTTTGTTATGGTTAATGTGACAACCTACCCGTGAGACAACCATACCCGGTCTCCCCTACATTACAATTTTCGTTTTAAATCCAAAAAGTAATTTAAACAAATTTACTAAATACGAGGATGCGCGCATTCGAGCGAAAAGTGGCACATTTCCGAGCGAGGGAGGCAAATGAAGCGCGACGCGGAGCGGCGCGCTTCATTTTCCCGAGATCGGAATGTGCCACTTTGAGCTCGAATGTGCGCACTCGTCTGTAAGCATTGTTCACAATAGATATTTGAATTAAAAAATTACAAGACTATATTTATACTCGATTTATGCCTTTTAACATTTATTTTAGAAAAATAAATTCTATAGCTTTTTTCGAATTGAAATTCTGAGCTTAAGTTTTTTATTTGAATGAGAGATGATAAATACAAACATATCCAATGAAAATTCGAGCGAAAAGTGGCAAATTTTCCCGAGCAGGGAATGTGTCACTTTTCGCCCAAATGTGCAAACTCGACTTTTCCCACCGATCTACTATAATAAATTTCACTTTTAAGCAGCAATAATTAAAAATTACCAAAACGTATTTTCACCAGAAACTAATTCTCTGCTTTGGTGCTTTTAAACTCGGCAATAGACGAGAATAACGCAAAAGAATAAAAAAAAAGCGTTGTCTAAGAGAAGAAAGAGGATTTGGCTTACAAGCGGCGGCATTAAGAGGAAAATCTACAAAACAACCCTTAAAATTAACGACAATCCAATTTAAAACCAAAGACTTAATTAACTGACTCCTCGAAAAGGAAATGCGTGACGAGTTTTCGGTTGTGTTTAACTCTGATTTCTTTGGGTGTGCCTTGCGCACAAATTAATAAGGACAGACGCGCGATTTTATTGCGCCCCCAAACTGAATATAAATCAAACGAGTCACTTTTATCACAGCAACCCAATGCTGCTTCCCCTCGCCGCTATTAAATCTCTACCAACTTTAATATAATACCCTCGACTCATAAAATTCTTACTACTATTACATATTCTGGCTTAACATTTCGAGAAAACTCGAAGGAAAACAGAATTGGAGTTAGGCACCATTTTAATCTCCGCTCCAATAAAAGTTTTACTCGATTTTCGATAAATTCAAAATATCGATCAAAAATACATTTTTTGCGCCATTTCTCAAATGTTGATGTGAAAACTTGTTTTTAAATAAAATAGCTTCCATTAGTTTTTGGTGTGAACATTTCTTGTCGCGTTTTTTTTGCGAAATTTCCACCAAAAGTTATGGACCTAACTTCATCTTTATTCATCGAAACAGTAAACTTCCGAAAAGGAGACTCCGAAGCCATTAAAACATCGGCCGCAAAATCCGAGTGGCGCACATAATCGGAAAAACAAATGTAGTTTGTAAAATTATGGCGGCAGTAATTCGGCAAAAATTTTCCCATAAAAGTCTATCGAGTTTATTTGCGCGTTTTTATCTTTTTGACTAACATTTATATCTTTGTCGTTTTTGAAGCGTAATTCTATTTTTATAAACGCTCCGATGAGCATATAAATCTGTTGAAAAGTCTCAGTAGGCCGTGAATGAGGAAACTTCCACTTTCATTTGTTACTTGTAAAACGATTTGAGGATGATGTTCATTTATTCCACAGTTGAGTTTCCTCAAAGTTGCGAAGGTCGTCGTCGTTTGCAGTCTCTAAATTAAATTCTTTTCTCTCTGCCTTCTTTTTTTTGTGTTTTATTTAAAAGTTTTGTCCTCCTTTTTTTCGTCGACGCTTAACTATCGGTTTTTTGATTTTTAATTAATCTCCTCGATTTAATTATCTGCATTAGCGCAGTTTTTATGTGATTTGGCCGTTTTTGCTTTTCAGATCGATTCGGAAACGAGAACAATTATGAAAACGTTCATTATAATTTTTATCTTTAATTGCAAAGGAATGAAGTTTGACGTAAAAACTGTCAAATACAAATTTTTAGATTTATTGATGTGATTATTATAAAAAAAAGTGATTAGGTGGATCGGAAGGCGCTTTGCTATATTTATTAATTTAGTTTACAATTAGTGGTTTTTTGAAAATTGGTGAACTTTAAATAGTTTAAAACATAACAATAATATAACAAAAGCGATAAATGAATGTAGCGGCCGCGATAGATTAAATTAATCAAACGCGAGAGATTAACGTAAGCGAGTGAGATGCATTAATCTCTAATACACGCACTCGAGAAATTTCTATCTACATTACCTTGAATGGTGATATCGCCAAAGATGAGAATAATCTACACTTTTCTAGAAGCTCTGGTAGTTGATAACACGACACATATAAGCGTAGCCGACTTTCGTAAATATGGGCTCAATTTTGATTTTGTTATAACTTTTTTAAATCAATGAATTTAGAAATACAGTTTTACCTCCCTAACTTCACACAAAATATTTCGAGGAAAAATGTGAACTACGGCCCCTTGCACACGACCGGTTAATCCGCCAACCGGCTATTTCACCGACCGGCAAGAAAATCGGAACAAATTATAATACGTATGTTCAAATACAATCTAACACACCTACCGGTGTCGGCTATTCTGTCGACCGGCCGCCGATAAAGCTAAAATTTGAACGGCGAACACACGGTCGCCGGCCGGTAGATTGATTCGACGCATAGTTCCATTACATGCAAGTCTATACGTGTTGACACAGGAACGGAATCGTCATTGCCGTCGCCGGGTACAGGTCGTGATTCCAATTCATTCTCACATGGCTTGTTGAATATATTGGCAAAGCTTCGTCTTTGTCGAACGACACTGCCAACGAACAGAAATCCAGTAACTCACCGATCGCTAGTTTGCGTGTGTAAAATAAGCTCGCTTTTTTGGCGGTCGGTGAAATAGCCGGTCGGCGGATTAACCGGTCGTGTGCAAGGGGCCTTAGGGAATATGTGAAGTTATGGAAAAAAAATTAAAATATTATGATTTATTTGCAGATTTAAAAAAATCTGTAATACATGATTGTTTTCTAGACCTTACTACATACTTTTCAATATTTTAATTGATTTTAATTAATAATAAAAAAAAAATTTCCGATATGTTGTTTGCGGTAAAAATCTTAAAAAAGTTAAAAAAAATGTTTTTCTATTTTAATCATGATTATGAAATGTATAGCGAGAATAAACGCGACTATTTAATTTTTTTCAAAAGTTTGATTGAAACAATAGAATGGTTTGCTAGATCGAATTGTAACTTTACAGAGTTTTTGTGGGTATATTCAGCTATAAAAGTCACGCTTAACATTAGCCATTTCATGAATATTTGTAACTTAGCCGTCAATTTTCTAAAAAACGACAAATTACTTATTTTTTTAAATTTATGTTTACTATGGAAAAAAAATTCCTAAAAATTGTAGTCGTTTTTTGTAGGACGTTTTGTCAAGTTTCCAAAACTGCTATGCAATTTTTTGAACGATTATTGGTTACTGAGATATCAATAATTGAAGACAAAATTACCTTTTTTTTATATAACGTCTGGTATCTGGGTGAAGAATAATCGTACCAACCTTAAAAAAAAAGAAACTTGAAGTTGAATAAACAGTTTAGCTGAAAAAAATCCACCTATTTCCGGCTCTGACAACTATTCGAAAACACCCTGTATATTGAAATGTTAACAAACTAAACATTTTACACTAATTATTTAAACACATTACTTAATATTATTGCAAAAATTAAATATAAAGTAAATGCTGCTCGAATTGGTGTGAAAAAGTTTTTGGAAATTTATATTGTTCTCGTCTTTTGTATAAAAATTAATACATAATTATTAAAATTTTTGCTAAAATTTTACCTAATGCTAAGTGTGGTATCTCTTATGTTAAACGAAACGTTGCACATTTAACACGATTTGTTTTATTGTTGTCCAATTCCTGTTAATTTTCAATAATATTAAAGGATATTGGACGTTAACATTATAATTTATTTACAATGTTTATTTATTTACAAATTTATTTTCACCGCACGTTAGAGATTACCTTGAGTTTCGCCGAGAACCAGCGGACCAGAGCACTGAACTAAATCAACTACAGTTAGATTTAGACTACCCGTTACGGTGATCGGGTGCGTTTATATGTGTGTCGCGTTATCAGTATCAGTGCTTCTAGAAAATTAAAGATTATTTTCATTTTTGACGATATCCACACTTAAGGTCTTAAAGATAGACCTTTCTCGAGCGCGTGTTTAGATTAATCTATCGCGTTCGCTACAATACTAATTTATCTCTATTTATACGTAATCAGCAAGAAGTATCACTTCAGTCACGCGTGCACTTCACGCACACACTGTTGTTTTAATAGTGTAGTTATAATTGAACGTTAAACAAAAAGTGTTTTTAAACGAGGTCACTGTATAACGAAAGCAAGGAAAATTACAAATGGAGCCACTATTGATTTTGAGTATATTTTATAAGCATTGTAAATATCTTTCCAATAATACGGTATCTATTAATTTTCTTGAAATCGCCATCAATTTTGATTAATACTTCGCACTTAAAAATTAATTTTTGTGGCGTACGAAAATAAATTCAACCAAAACTCTGTGTCATTAACTTCTGCCGATTGTACTTAAGAAACGATTAAACACTAGAAATACGGAAATGTGTGCCTGAAATTCAGTTATAATTTGGGGATTAGTTAATTACACAGAATTTAGGTCAGATATTAATGTTTACATTTAAGTAAAATAGGTAGAAGCTATACGTAATATTATAACATACACATCGAATACATTAATCCTAAACAAACTTTCGCTCCCGGGATCGCTGTCTGGTAGTTAGGTCATCATTTACAAAAGACAAAACCGAATATTTCTAATAATTTTCGCAAACATTAATTTAAATCTAGTTGGCGCTGAAATTGGTAAAGCGATTAGGTGCGGCCCGTCTCCGCCGTTTTCAGCTCTATTTTAATTAAAAGTATCAAGGATTTTAATAATAAAAATAGCCGCGTCCCTAGAGCAATTTATATGTTGCGAGATGAAGAGCTTGTTTATTTGTCGATCGGGTTTTGTCTTTGTATTTTTTTTAAAGAACGTCCATTTTCTTAGCTTTCTTTGCGAGTTAGTTTATTGTCGGCCGCATTATTCGTTTTGTTCTCGTTTTGGTTGTAATTCAGTCGGTGTTCGTTTCAGTAAATCAGTCTGTAAGTTTGCTGCGGTTTTTTTTTTATTGTCTACGTGGGAATTTTTCCTTTTTATGAAGTAAATTCGCTACTGCTTTTCTAAATATTGTATCTACCTAAGAATTTTTTTCTTTTTGAAATTATACTTCTTTTGAGAATAAAATTTTAGCAGGGAACGGAAGTTGCGCGCGCACTTCTAACGAAAATTCGATATTTGAAGATAGCCTTGTGAGAAAGTAAATTAATTATTGTGAATCGTGCTTAAAACCGAGTGTGCACATTCGAGCTCAAAGTGGCACATTCCGATCTCGGGAAAATGAAACGCGCCGCTCCGCGTCGCGATTTATTTGCCTCCCTCACTCGGAAATGTGCCACTTTTCGGTCGAATACGCACATACCCTGATTTCATTGGATTTGTCTACTTTATATTTTGCTTTTCAAATCATAAATTTAAATTTAGTAAATTCGATTTTATGTTCGTTACCATAGCAATGACTGGAAGAGAGCGAAAAGATACGACAAATCAAGTCAAAGCAAGTGAGAGGAAACGATTAAAATTGTTCAACTGATTTTTCGCCTAATATTTTAGCTTAAATTATTGCGAATTGTGCTTAAAACCGAGTGTGCACATTCCAGCTCAAAGTGGCACATTCCGATCTCGGGAAAATGAAGCGCGCCGCTCCGCGTCGCGTTTCATTTGCTTCCCTCACTCGGAAATGTGCCACTTTTCGCTCGAATGCGCACATCTTCGTTTTCATTGCATTTGCCTACTTATACTTCGCTCTTTCAAATAATAAATTTAAATTTAGTTTCGGCAATATCGATTTTGTGTTCGAAAAACCTATTTATCATAGCAATGAGTGGAAGGGAGCGAAAAGATAAGACAATCTCGTCAATGCGAGTGAGAGGAACGATCGAAATTATTCAACTGCTTTTTACCTAATTAATTGGCCAGCATTGTTGTGAATCTTGCTTTAAAACCGAGTGTGCACATTCGAGCTCAAAGTGTCACATTCTGATCTCGGTAAAAATGAAGCGTGTCGCTCCGCGTTGCACTTCATTTGCTTCCTTCGCTCGGAAATGTGCCACTTTTCGCTCGTATGCGCACATCTTCGTTTTTATGAATTTGTTTAAATTACTTTGCGGATTAAAAAAAATAGTATATTATTCAATTAAAATGATATACCGGGTGTTTTATTTAAAGTGCCACGATCTTATAACTCTTAAGCTAATAAACATTTAAAAAAATAAATAAGTGTTTTTAATTGATTGAACTGTCGTAAATATAAATTTTGTTCTATGTCTGAGTTAACAAGAAATAGTGTCAACTTTCTTGTCTTAAATACAAGGGTGTTTATTATTTTTTATAACTGGATAGAGCTCGTCGAGAACTTTCCAAAAATGTATGACAAGTGATTATTTCATCAAAAAATAATTTAAAAAATAAATCTTTATTTCGAATTGTGACGTTTCAATAAAGTGCCATGAGCTTATAATTCCGAAAATAATAAGAATTTCAAAAAGCGAACAAGTATAAAGGTTTTTTTAATTTATTTGGTTTATATACTGGCATAAATATAAATTTTTTATTACTTCTGGTTTAACCGGAAATGGTGTTAAATAGGTTATTTATTTTTTTAGATAGTTCGATACAGCTCTTCGAGAGCTTTCGACAAATGTATAACAAGTTATCATTTAATTAATAAATACATTAAGGGGGTATTCTAGTCTAGAATTTAAAAAAATCATTTTTTTTTTATATTTCCTATGTTTAGACATTCAAGAATAGGCTCTTAAAAGGATTTTTCATTTTTTTCAATTATTTAAAAAGTTACAGCCATTATAAATATGTTAGTATAGCGTATCATTCTATGAGTTAAATATCTAGAACGCGTTTTTCTCGAAACTACTTTTTTCTAGTTGGCGTACACGATATCTCAAGTTCTACTTTACCGATTTATTTGAAATTTAGTGTGTACATTCTTTATACATTCCTATATGGCGTGAATCACCGAAAAGTCGATATCTTGAATTCTAGAATTTTTAAATAATTCGGAATTGTAAAAAAAACGTGCAAAATAAATTTTTATTTTTCAAACGGCCGCCATTTTGTGAAAAATTTTTTTTTAGATTTGTCCATGGTTGAGGCCATAGCGCAATTTGTACTAATTAAGAATCCATTTGATTTTTTTGATTTAGACGTCCAGAAGGGTTTAAATCTTGTACGCCAGGGCACTATTTTTTTTTCAACCCTCCACTTTGCCGGCTCATAACTTCCTAAATTTTGAATTTTTTTTCGTTTATTTTTTTATGAATTCTTAAAGTATCAATAAACAAATGGTAGAAAAATGTATAGTAAAAATATTCTTTGTTTTATTTATACAGAGCTTGAAAAAACGGCCGAAATTCATGCTTCTAGACTAGAATACCCTCTTAATTTTTTTTTATTTTTGAAATTTTTATTAGCTGAAACACTCTTGAGTCATTCCATATGAAATCAACAAATTTGAATTAAAAAGTGTGCCGAATGATTTTTAAATTTAATAAAAAAAAATTGAGCATAATGTTTGAGGTACCAGAAATGTTAAATTACCACTATTTATTTTTTTATTGTATAAGTACCCATCCGAAGTCAAAAATTGGTTCAAAGTTGAACTGGAACAATTAGGAACAAGATAGTGACCATCCGAAATTTTCTTATTTTTTCATTTTTACGATTTTCAATTGGACCTTGTGTCAACCCTGTTGCATATTAAGATTTGATTTTCCTTAAGAATAAAGTATTGATCCTTTTGGTGTGCCATAATTATCATTATTATAGAATAACTTCTATGAAAAAAAATTTCTGAATATTGACAATTTTGAAAAAAGACTCAACTTTGAACCTCAAAAAATCCATGTGGAGGAAAAAATAGAAATATGATATTTTCAAAAAATATACTTTGTCTATATCTTCGTTAATTATGTTCGGTTAGTGCCATTCTGTTATTTTAACTTCTTTAGGAAATATGATTTTGTTAAAGTACCATTTTAAAAAATTTAAAACAAAGTTTTTTATGGTATACTAAATAGAAAATGGGTTCTCTCGAAAATGTGCAACTTTTTACTCGAACGTACACATCCTCGTATTTATTGAATTTATTTATATTAATCTTCACACGTGGTTATATTGAATTTAGTTACGCCAAAGAGGTATAACTTCTAACGCACGTAGATAAGTACCTACACGCATCGGTTTTTTTGTCAGATTAATCTGTAAGTTGAGAAGCTTGAATCGAGCAGTCGGATTTTGTGTTCGGTCAACAATAATCAATCAATACTTAATTGCGTTAAATCAAGCGAGGATTGATATAATTTTCTCGGTCTTAAGTTTTGGAGTATGGAAAATGCGTTGAACATTTTCCAATGTATAATTAAATTTATTGATTTTAAACGTAAAATTACTAAATGTTTTGAAGATTGTTTTAGTGTTTGATTACTTATTATTGCTTTGAATTTTTTTTATAGATAGGAATCGAATCATTTCTGGAAAACGTCTCTCCGTTTAGTGTGTATGCGCTAAAAAGAAATTATTACAGAAATTGATGTAGCAATTTGATTTTGAAATCACAAAATTGTTTTAATGTTTCGAAGTTTGTTAAGGTTTGGTTTTCAATTATATTATCATGTTCAGAATCCTTAAAACAGTTTTTTTTTTCAAATCTTTAATTAAAACAATTTATAAAAGTGTGTTTGGAGTTCACGCGCTCAGAAGTAAAACTTCTTGCTTATGGCTTATGATAGTTAAAATACAACACGAACGTTTGGGATTTAATAGGTTCTGAATTCGTAAAAAATATATTGTGCCCTTGTACCCCAAAAAGAACTTAAGTAAATTTATGCGAATACAAAGGCCATAGGGGGATAAGCATGGTAAAAATGTCTTTTGTAAATATCTTAATGATATTCTATGAATGTGTAGATACTATAGATATATAAAGATCCTGAAAATTTTAGACCTTAATCTAAATTGGTCTCTCCAAAAAGTTAAAATAAGTCAAAATTACAAAATATTTTTTTTCTTTGGATTGAGTGAATCGATTATTTTGAAAATTTAGTATATTATGCAGGTGATAGCAAGCTTTTACGGACATCATGGACTCAATTCAAAGAGAAACATTATTTTTCTATTTTTACTTATTTAAACTTTTTGAAGAGGCCGATATAGATTAAGGTTTAAAATTTTCGAGATATTTATATTTATATAGTATCTACATATCCATAGAATATCATTAAGATATTTACAAAATGCATTTTTACCATACTTATCCCCTTATGACCTTTAAGCGTAATTCACAGTAATTAATTTACTTTCTTAGACGGCTAACTTCAAATCTCTCAACCCACCAAAAATAGAGCTTTTTACATACGATATAAAAACTTCTAAACCACAAACGCTCTTAATAATAACAAAAGTGCATTTTAAAAGCCAAAATAAGGGTTGCATTTAAAAGAAAATTGCATTAAAGTTTTATTAGCACTTAACATAACGTCAAGGGTCGTCTTTTATCTTCTTTTTTTCGCTTCCCTCCATTGGCGTACGAACTCAATATTCTCTAATGAAAGGGCTACAGATTTAATCGAAAATGCGGGGCCACTTAACAAGGACCAAAATTTATTGCCGTGTAATTCGATATCAGTCATTAAAGCGGACCTCCGCTTTAATTGATTTTAGTCACCTTAAAACTGCGACGTCCACGGCCATAAGCAATGTACAAAAATAGGCCCTATCAAAAAACGTATTCGTAACTATTTTCTCCGCTTTGTTCTTTCTTTTCGTCGTTCCCGCATTCGTCCGAGTGTGTCAAAAAGAGTTTATCGTTAGCAGTCTTCAAAAACTTCTAAACAAATAACATTCACTTCCTATAAAAAGTTTTGTATTAGTTAGAAGTTGCTTAAAAGTTTTTGAACGGACTTAGAGAACTTTTCCGTTACTTTATCGACTGAAAATTATTTTTAAGAGACGGCGCTTTTAAAGTCGTTCGCTTAAAAGAAAAGTGAAATACTATCTTAAGTACAGATGTACCTATCTTGAATGGTACCTACCATTTTAAAGTTGGTGCTTATTTAAATTGTATAAAATTATATAGCAATCATAAATCGAAAGGGAACCTTTGACACTGCGAGGTGTTAAATTCGGTTTTCAAAAGTTGAGGGTCAAAACTATTTTTTGGTACTGTTATGTTGTTTTAAAACTCTTAACGTTCACTTCTTTTTTATACAGAGTGTCAGACGAATAGGTATTGAGACTTAACTGAGCGATTCCTGGCACAAATGTAAATAATAAAAGTTTGTATACAAAATGTCCTTAAAGCAAATAATTTGAGAAAACAGCAATAAAGTTCTAGTAAATAGCAACACAGCCTCGTTTCCAAATTCTCTAAAAGTGCGGCCATTTAGTACGTGCTTCATTGCTAGTTTATTTTATTGTTTGAAAATTATGTCTCACAATAAGCATCGATTAAGATTGTTTAATGCACATTTATTTTATCGCTTAGATATCATATTTCAGAATAAATGTGCGGAACTTTGTAATTATAAACATTTTATGTTACCCGTGAAGTGATTAGATAAGAAACTTTATTTCACGTCTCAATTTTGAGGCATTGTTGCCAAGCCTATCTATCCTATTTCAATGCATATTACTATTGCGATTACTATTGTTTTTTTTTATTTAAGAAAATTAGATATAGCTTTAATGGCATCGTTAGAGCAGATTTAAATAAAAACTTTCAAAATATTTTAAATAATAAGGTATTTATTACACATTTTTTAATTGCAGTTTACTATACCATAACTCAAAAATATTACGCACAAGGCCACTTGACTTGGGATAGGTTTTTGTTCAGTTTGGGCTCATTTAAAAGTGAGTGAATTTCTAGTACTTATTCGTCTGACAGGCTGTATAAAACATTATTTTGTTGATAATAAGTAATAACTGTTGCATTAAACGTTTAAACATATAAATAAATATAGTATATGTTGTACTGATTTTCTGGCAAATTTTATTTTTGAAGTTTGCCAGTCGTATACTTTAGCCCGTTTGTACCTAGAGCAACTTCAAATTTTTAAATAATTGAGAGCTTCTGTGACCCACAATCTTCTACATTTCAAATGTTACACTGACAGACATTAACGTAAAGTTAGCAGCAGCTGGCCAATGTTCTTTGTTAATGTATGAGATCAATCGAAAATATTAATCAAAATGAAGTAGTTTTTTTACATTCTATTTTGTTCAATATCTTATGATTTTTATTAGCTAATAACAAATGATTCGTCGTAATAGAAAGATTATTTATTAACATTTACATAGTAGTAGTTTGATTTTGGCACAGCATATTCTTTAATTTTATTTTTGTCATTAAACATCAAGGGCCGGTGTGTTGTACCTTGGTTCTAGGATCTACGTGCAAACAATAAAAATTTTGGAGTACATTTGTTATAAATTCATTTTTAGTTTTTTCACTTTGCTTCAGATAATATGCTTCACAAGTCAAACGAAAACTTTAAAATTTTATAAGTTTTTACAAAGTTTGCTATTTTAAGTATGTAAAATTTCAGTATACGAGAAATGTTTTATTAATTTTTGAAACAATTTTAGTGTTATCTCAAAGAAGAACATTCGTAGTTCTTATAACCCAATAATAAATACAGTAGAGTCTCAGTAATCCGTCACTTCAATAGTCCGATACCTCTAATAATCCGGCACTCTTCGAAACTTGCGTGAAAAAGGACAAGTTATAAAAACACAGATCTCAATTAAGGATTATTTGAAGACTAATTCGTTAAGTAAGATATGTCACTGCTATAAAAAAATGTGTAGTACATGAATACAAATAGGTGTAGGTATATGTATTCCCTTTATGAAATGTTTTATTTTATTTATCATTAATTTTTTACTCAATTCAGTAATCCGAACATTCCAATAATCCGGCACCCCTAGTTTTTAATACTGCCGGATTAGTGAGACTCTACTGTATATAGTTTTCAAAAAACAAAATGCGTTTTATTATGTTAAATGTGAATAGAGCCAAGGTACAACATGAGGCTGGTCTAGATAGATTACCCTTATTGTACCTAGGCGCTAGTTCCACTAATTTTTAAATCTGTCAATTCGAATAAACGTTTGCCAACGCTTTCAAATATTTTATGTGTATCCTGTTAGTGTCCCACTACGGTGGAATTTATGTTATTAACAAATTGTGACATAGATATACAATTTAAAGATAAATTACAATGAAAAAGGGTCAAGGTACAGCAGGTTTCCCTACATACTTTTATATTATAGATACGTAGAAGTTTTTTGATGAACGGTCGTATTAAAGAAATTTACAATTATTTTACGTAAAAAAATTATTAATTTCTAAAAATTTATGCATATTTTGCTTTGTTTTTGATTTACAGGGTTTCCCATACAAAAATAGGCAACGGAATAGGGAGACGCTAAGATTGGATTTTTTTAAGGGGGGTGTAGTAACATATAATTTGGAAACCAGTGTTCTAGCTATGGTAATCAACATAGCATGTGGTTATATTTAATTTAGTTAAGCCAAAGAAGTATAACTTCTAAGGCACGTACATAACTACACGCTCCACTTCTTTTAATAAAAATTAAAAAAACCGGTTGAGCGTGTGTTCGAAGTTATACTTCATTGGCATAACTAAATTAAATTTAACCACATGTAAAAATTAATATAGGTAAATAAATTCAATAAATACGAAGATGTGCGCATTTGAGCGAAAAGTGGCACATTTCCGAGCGAGGGAAGCAAATGAAGCGCGACGCGGAGCGGCGCGCTTCATTTTCCCGAGATCGGAATGTGCCACTTTGAGCTCAAATGTGCGCACTCGGTTTTAAGCATGATTCACAATAATTAATTTACTTTCTTAGACTAACTTCTTAGTGTACTATTTTTGAACGTAGTGGGCGCGCAACTTCCGTTGCTGGCTAAAATGTTACCGTCAACGTGCCAAAAGAAGTTTATCTTCAAAAATATAATTGAAAAAAATGATTATAGGCTATTCAGCTGTTCCATTTTAAAACAGCCAAAATTATAATTTTGCAAAACAGCGACAGAACATATTTTTGTCGAGCCGTACTAATTGAGAACGTGTTAAGCGATAATTGCAACCAATTATTTTAATTTTTTATTATTAATATTTAGAAAAAAAAAATTATTACCTTAAATATAACTTTTTATTTTAATGAAATTGTAAAATAATATAATTATTTATTTTTTGGCTAATTCAAAATACAGTATAAGCTTTTACCAGATTTTTCAAATCGTAATTTAATTAAAAAATGAATTGACGACTAGTTTTAAGGTTAATAAAATCAAAAGACTTAATATTTGAATATAATATTAAGACCAAGTACACCAAAAAAAATTTGACTATTACTGACTTTTAAAATGGCACAGTCGTACAATTTATTTATTTAGAGCATCTTTTTGCTTATTTTATCTTCACGTTTGGAATTATAAAGAGAAATTGCTTTCGTTTTCCCTAAATAGAAAATCAAATTTTTCTTTCGAAAAAAATACCAATTTCCGTTTAGAAGCATACTAAAACACCTTCAGCTAGTTAATTATTTACAAGTCCAAGGAAAACAAATTACTATTCAAAAGATTAACGAAATATTTCTTCGACGAAGAAAAAGGAAACGAATTAATTTCCTGCGAGTAGTTCCACAACACAAATTTTGACAAAATCGATAATCGTGCAGGTTTCCAATTAAAGAACATTTGAATTTTTTTCGGCGTGAATTTTCGAATTATGAAGAAGAGAGGCAAACGAAATGTGTAATAATGGCGTTTTTAAAATTTGAAATTTGAGAAACTGAACCGAATTTACATTTTTCGGTTATATTTTATATTCTTACATTTTAAATGGGGTGCACTTTATCCTCAGCTTCGAATTTTTCACTGTTGCATTGTATATTTTTCGAGCGAAAGCGTCTTGTTACTATTCAAATAAACTTATTCTCCATTTCCGGTCTTTGCATACATTCCATACATCAAACCTGCAATCGCGGTATTCTTGCATTCAAAAAACACAAAATCGGATCAAACGTGTTTTCAAACTTAACTTGGTCTTATATGAGTTGAAGAAAAAGTTTTATAAGTATTTTGATTGTAGCTGTATTTTTTAATTCTATAGCTAGTAAAAACTGAGGGAGAGATTTGATTTTTATTTTTATTTATGTACCTATATATAGATTTGCTTATGTGTATTTTTCTTATTTTAAATATGTAGAAAATATATTATTCAGTATTATTTGGTATTATTTGGTATTATACAGCGTGTGTATAAATTAGCGCAAAAGCTACACGAAGCCACATTGTTCGTTGTGTTTTGAATCGAAAATCCTAGAGTTTTAAAATGTTGTATGACGCTTGGTGTATTTTTAGAAACCACTTAAAGAAACTTACATTTGGCAACACCGAACTATCATACTATTGTAATTAGTCTTGCTACATAATCGGTTTTTCCCGGGATGGTGCGGGTTTTCGAATAATGTTCGGGTAATTGATTCATTTGATCGATTTTCCTCGAATATGAAAATTTACAAAAAAAGTTTTATCATAACCTGGTATTGACAGGAGTTGTCGGATTAAGGAATTTAAGTATTTTAAATATGATATTTTGGCAAAAATGATTAATAGGACTGATGAATTGTTGATGAAAAACAATAAGTCTGTTGATATGTAGAGAGGAAGGGCATAACAAGATTGAATACTAAAGTTGTCATAACTTTTATCGGCAAATGAAAATTAAAAATTTCTTTCTGATTATTAATCAGTGGATATGACTGCATCTTATTTGCATGATAACTTGTGACCTAGATTATGATTAGCTAGTTAGTCTATGTTATGATAAATAAGAAATGCCATTCCAACTGTATTAACCTCGAGTTCCGTTAGTTTTATTACTGATTCTGAAAGCTCTTTAGGAATAGTTTAAGATAAAATTTAGATATCAAAGGGAACCCGAGGTTAATACCCTCAACCAGAACCAGAACCGGACCCTCAACCAGAACCAGAACCAGAACCTCAACCAGAACTAGAACCAGAACCTGAACCAAAACCAAAACCTGAAACACAACCCGAGCCAAGAAATGAATGATGTCAGTTCAACGTCACAATTTTTTCTGTGATTATCATAAACACCAAGCTCTATATGAATCCAAAATTTCATCAAGATCGGACAACTTTTGTTTTATTCCGACAACTCCTTTATAGAGTTTTGTTAAACGACGATATTAGTTTCCAATAAAACCGCAAGGAGCGACTGCGAAAAACAAATTAAATGAAGCATTTCAACATCTAATGCATACAGGGGATCCCACGAATAAGTATTGAAACTTAACCCACTTATAAATTACCCTAAACTGAATAAAAACATACCCCAAATTAAGTGACCTTATGTGTCATATTTTTGAGTTAATGGTATCGTAAACACTTCAATTTACATAATGTGTAATAAACACCCTATTATTTAGAATATTATTGAAAATATTTGTTCAAGCCTGTTATAATGTAATCCTAGACCTCGATTTCTTTTAAAAGGACATGGAAATGATGCCGTGTTGCCATTTACCAGAAACGTAAAATGCATTTTTTTCGAAATTCTTTATATTTAGGACATATTGTATATAAACTTTGACTCTTTAAATTGGTGTCAGGTATTATCCGGTTAAGTTTCAGTACCTATTCGTGTGACACCCTCTATATTGTAAAAATTCTTGTCAATGACCCAATTGTGGCGGAATAAAAAAATACATTAGTAGCAGAAAAAGTAAAAGAAGCAATATTAATCTGTAATAATTGAAATATTAATTTGACTGATTTTTTCGATAAGATAATAAATAATAAAAACATTTTGGAAGCAGCACGGAGTAATAAAAAAGTATTTTAAGGCAATAATTAAAAAATGAACTTATTACATAGTATTATGTTTATCTTAAATGGATTTTTTTAGTTTGTTAGAAAATGGATACACAAATGGTTCACATACTTTTGTATGGACGATAATTATCGTTACCATAGCGATTTCATCGCATCCATGACATTACGGAATTTTTAGTAAATTTTGTTGGTATTGTTGTTAAGTATTGTGTTCAAGGGTGTTCGACAATTTTAACTAATTGAAAAAAAATTTTAATACAGAATTTAGACGCTTTTCTGCATTATTATGTAATTATGAGCTCGGCTGAATAATCTGAAAAAAAAATTATTTTCTGCTTCTTTGGAAAAATTAAAATAATATTTTAACTTACTTTAACAAGCAAAAAACTGGCGCGTCTACTTATGTACTAGTGTAAGACATACTTCTTTGGCTTATCTAAATTAAATATATATGTAGGGTAGATGTATCGTTTGTGGCCACTTTAAGCAAGTTCGTATCTTTATCAAGAATTAAATTAACTTAAATATAGTATATCATAACGAAATATGGATTAATAACCTCATTGGTGTATTAACAATCGAATTATTGAGAGCGAAAACCTTTAAAACTTGCTATATTATTAAAAATTAATAATATTCAAACGTACCTCCTTTTGCACTAGTTGTGGCCATAGACACACTATTTTTGGCCATTGGTAGCGCCACTTTTGGCCATAGTAAATAATTTTTTTTGCTGGAGAGAATATTATTAATATTTACTCAATTAATAATCAATATATCAAGTTATTTTTATTAAAGTAGAACAAAATACAATAAAATAGGTATACAATGGGAATTTAGAATTATTTTTTAGAATTTTTTCGCGGTTTTACCGGTTTTTTCGCAGCTAAGTGTTTTTTAACTTTTTCTTCTAATTGCTCTTGTTTTATTTTTTTCTGTTTGGCAATTCATTCTTCTCTTTCAATTTTCTTAAGTCTTTTTTCTTCTTCTTTATCATTTTTCTCTTTTTTTTTAGCGTCCATGATTTCTATGCATTTATCATCTGTTATTAGTGAAGGTAAATGATCAACAGCACGTTTCCGCTTTGAAGGCTGTTTTTTAGGTCATACAATAATTTTATCCATGACTTCATCTAAAGATTTTTGTTGTATTGTTAGAGTATTATAATTAATTACATTTTCTGTACTAGAAACTGTATCAGGTTGTAAAACAACCGACGGATAGAAAACTGAAAAATGGTTATTATTAAGAAATTGTGTTTCGATTTTTGTTTTACTTAATTACTTAAAATTAGTTTTTACTTTAGTGATTAAAATTCTTTGTCAATTAATTTATTATTAATAAGTAAATAATATACGCGTAAATAACCTAACATATTAAGTCAATATGTACCATGGCCAAAACTGGATAACGTAGGTACCACTAGTGGTCATGGCATGGCCAAAAGTGGCATTTTTATATATTTGCTGTACCAGTTGTGGCCATGGGTTATTTTATTCATATTTTAGGTTATTATCGGCAAATTTCTTTTTTTTTATTTACTTTTAAGTTATTTAAGTAGAATAAAAAAAAATTTTAAGAATATTGTGATTTTCAATAAATATCAATAATTTACTTAACAGGGTGGTGTGCAGAATCTTATTAGAACTAAGCAAAATGGCTCACATATATGACGCGTCCAGATATGTTTTCAATTATATCTTAAGCTATACTTTTAACCAGTAGAGGAAAGAGATCACAGCATTGACAACATATCAAAAACCCTATAAATACACTACATAATACTATAGTAAGAACTAAATCTTAAATATTTTTTTATAAATGTCAAAGTGGCCACAAACAGTACAGTGGCCACAAACGGTACATTTACCCTATGTTGTGTATAGCTAGACAAGTGGTTTCCAAACTATATGTTACTCCTGTTACGCCTCCTTGAAAATTCTAATCTTTGCGTTTCCCCATTGTACACCTACTTTCCGATTTACATGGTAGATAGGTTCCGAGAAAACCGTGTAAGTTTAATTTATATTTTTTTAAAAGGGAGGCAATGTAAATTAAAACCAAATCAAAATGTGCATATGAATAATTCTGATCTTTTCCTCTCACTCGCACTGACGATATTATCGTATTTTTTCGCTCCCTTCCACTCATTATACATATGTATATAAATAAAGACTACATAACTTACTCTAGCTTTATTATATCTTTTGGTAGCTATCTAGATACATACATATGTACATATTTTAATAAAGTATGTAGTAAATATATATGTAGGGGGAAAGTGGCATGAAACAGCCAGTTTTAAAAAAAGGGATAAATAATATAGAAGGACATAAATAAATCAATTTTTTTTTTAAATCTGTAATTGTTCATTCATTTATGTACGTAATGTCATAAAACATTTTTCAAAATTAACGATATTTTCGACTTCTAATCATTTAAAAAAATAAAATTTGGCTTTTTCATAACCTATAGGTATTGAAAGACCCAAACCCCAATTTAAAAAAGCCATATAAATAAAGACTACATAACTTACTCTAGCTTTATTATATCTTTTGGTAGCTATCTAGATACATACATATGTACATATTTTAATAAAGTATGTAGAAATATATATGTAAGTATAAAACGTTTTAAAAAGGCATAAATAATAGAAGCATAAAAAATCAATTTTTTAAATCTGTAATTGTTCATACATTTATGTACGTAATGTCATAAAACATTTTCAAAATTAACATATTTCGACTTTAATCATTTATAAAAATAAAATTTCTTTTATCCAAGGTATTGAAGCCAACCATTAAAGCTGTTCTTATTACAAGATTAAAACTGCACATTAACGAAGATATTATTTAATAATAAACTTAAGCTATAATTTTAGATCTTATATAATTATAAAACGTTTTAAATAACGCAAACTCTCAATAAAATATTTACTTACATAAATCTAAGAAACTGTCAAAAAATTTGACGTTTGAGATCAATCATTGCTACAAAAATAATAACTTTTATCTTAATGAACCTTTAAATTTTGCATCGGTACCACTTTGATTGCTGTTACTACAATTATTATTGCATTTTATGGAATTAAAAGGTGGCTGTTTCATTACACTGCAGTCCGGCTATTTCAAAACATATTCTCTCAAGAAACAAAATCTCGAAAATTACTATGAAATCAAAGATTAGTCTACAAAATATATACGTTATTAGAAGGCCTAATATATCTATAAAATTATAGTGTAATCATATTATTATTAGTTTTGTACGTATAGGCGTTAGAAAACAAATAAACTGAACTCAAAACCTTACTTTTGACGACAAAATCTTCAATACGTCGTATCGGCGCCGTTTATTGACGGTCGTTAATTTGGATATCTGGCTAGTGTTGCTATCTTACAATAATAATACATAAACGATTCGTATGAAAACTACCGCGTAATTGATAATGGCTGTTTCAAACTTGGCGTTATGATTTCTACTATTGCTCATAAATCACACTCTCGTTAATTTGAATTTTGTCCTTACTATCTTTCGATTATTTGAACTCTCACTAATTTTGAACTCTCGGTAATTTGAATTTATTCTGTGGTCCCGTGAGATTCTAATTATCAAGAGTCGACTGTAGTTCTTTTTGTTTACTAAAATGTTTCGAATTTTGAGATACGAGATTTTGACTTCGCAGCGACGATATGCCTTCTTAAATATCATAAAGTTAATTATTAAATTCATATTTAAATTGTTTTTTTTTTAATAAGTAGTTATTCAAATTTATAATTATCGTTTTTGCTAATTTATTAAAATCTTTTTTAATTTAATTTATATCTATTTAAATATGGTCAATTACTATATTTATATGACCAATAACTATATTTTTTGATAAACCAAATATTATTATTTATTTTTATTTTATATAAAACGTTGAATTTTTTATTCAACTTTTTATTTATATTGAAAAATATCGTTTTTTACGGCTACTAGCACAATAAAAAATCATAAATACATTTTACAGAAGTATGAAAAATATTTTAATTGTTCAGTTTCCAAAAGGGTCAATTACTGTACTATTTGCCCCTAATGCCTACCTACATAGATAGATAATTAGATACCTATTACCAAATTATTATAATTGTGCAGCCCGCTTCTATCCCATTTTGACACTACGTGGCCCTTGCCTGCCAAAAAGTTGCCGACCAAGACTAGAAACATTTGTGAAAGAACAAGACCAAGACCGATACCAAAACTATTACAGTCTTGGTCTTGGTCTTGCTTTGCTCATCACTAATCGGAATATGCCACTTTGATCTCGAATGTGCACACTCGGTTTTAAGCATGATTCACAATAATCAATTTACTTTCTTATAGGGCTAACTTCAACTGTTGAATTTTTGTTAGCTAATTTCAACAATCGTTATTCATTTTTTTCGACCGTGTAAAAAAAAACAAGTAGGGCATAAATCAAGGGATACGTCTAGTGTTAATTGTACATTTTGGTTAAAATTCTAGTGTGCAATTATTCTTGTCCTTCTAAATCCAAAATTTAATATAAATAAATTCAATAAATACGAGGATGTGCGCATTCGAGCGAAAAGTGGCACATTTCCGAGCGAGGGAAGCAAATGAAGCGCGACGCGGAGCGGCGCGCTTCATTTTCCCGAGATCGGAATGTGCCACTTTGAGCTCGAATGTGCGCACACGGTTTTAAGCATGATTCACAACAATCAATTTACTTTCTTATAGGGTTAACTTCAACTGTTGAATTTTTGTTAGCTAATTTCAACAATCGTTATTCATTTTTTTCGACCGTGTAAAAAAAAACAAGTAGGGCATAAATCAAGGAATACGTCTAGTGTTAATTGTACATTTTGGTTAAAATTCTAGTGTGCAATTATTCTTGTCCTTCTAAATCCAAAATTTAATATAAATAAATTCAATAAATACGAGGATGTGCGCATTCGAGCGAAAAGTGGCACATTTCCGAGCGAGGAGCAAACGAAGCGCGACGCGGAGCGGCGCGTTTCATTTTCCGAGATCGGAATGTGCCACTTGACTCGAATGTGCACACTCGGTTTTAAGCGTGATTCACAATAATTTAAGCAAAAAATTAGACGAAAAAATCAGTTGAATAATTTTAATCGTTTCCTCTCACTTGCTTTGACAAGTTTATCGTATCTTTTCGCCTCTTCCACTCATTGCTATGGTAACAAACATAAAATCGATATTTTTAAATTTATGATTTGAAAGGGCAAATATAAAGTAGACAAATCTAATGAAAGACTAGAACATTGTGAAAGGCACATTTCCGACGAGAGAAATGAAGCGCGACGCGGGCGGCGCGCTTCATTCCAGATCGGAATGTGCCACTTTGACTCGAATGTGCACACTCGGTTTTAAGCGTGATTCACAATAATTTTAGCCAAAAATTAGACGAAAATCAGTTGAATAATTTTAATCGATTCCTCCACTTGCTTTGACAAGTTTATCGTATCTTTTCGCTCTCTTCCACTCATTGCTATGGTAACAAACATAAAATCGATATTTTTAAATTTATGATTTGAAAGGGCGAAAATATAAAGTAGACAAATCCAATGAAACGAGGATGTGCGTATTCGAGCGAAAAGTGGCACATTTCCGAGCGAGGGAAGCAAATGAAGCGCGACGCGGAGCGGCGCGCTTCATTTTCCCGAGATCGGAATGTGCCACTTTGAGCTCGAATGTGCACACTCGGTTTTAAGCGTGATTCACAATAATTTAAGCCAAAAAATTAGACGAAAAATCAGTTGAATAATTTTAATCGTTTCCTCTCACTTGCTTTGACAAGTTTATCGTATCTTTTCGCTCTCTTCCACTCATTGCTATGGTAACAAACATAAAATCGATATTTTTAAATTTATGATTTGAAAGGGCGAAATATAAAGTAGACAAATCCAATGAAAGCGGGGTATGTGCGCATTCGAGCGAAAAGTGGCACATTTCCGAGCGAGGGAGCAAATGAAGCGCGACGCGGAGCGGCGCGCTTCATTTTCCCGAGATCGGAATGTGCCACTTTGAGCTCGAATGTGCGCACTAGATTTTAAGCATGATTCACAATTATTAATTAATTATATTTTTTTCTTATTGTCGAATTTTCATTAGCTGTGCGCGCGCAAGTTTCGTTGCCTGCTCACATTTTACTCTCAACTTTAATAATTTTACAATAAGACTTGGTTAATTCCTGTGAATTGTAAAAAATAACTATAACTGTCCGCATCGATTTTTCTAACAAGGCAATCATTTTAAAAGCCAAATGTTACCCATACACCGCCAGTCAGCTATCAATGTTTTAATATTTCATGAGACCCACCGAAAATCATCTCACAACCGACACATCGAAAATCCTTGTCCTAAATTAATAGAATTGTTTCCCCAATATAGGATTTACAAACAATCAAATCAAATAAAGCAGTATTTCATCTTTGATTAATTATCTCTCGCTTTCGATCAGCTTATGCGATAAAGAATGACACAAAATATCAGCTTATTTTGCGAGTATCACTAAACCTTGAATTATTTATAAAATTAGGCATCTTCAATAAAATGAATGCATATAATAATTTTTTTTAAAAACGCGAAAAATAAAAACAATTAAAATCAAAAAGCTAATTAAAATATATTCGAAAAAACAAGAACTTAACCGTTCCCCAAGGAAACAATCTTCAAAGCGATTTTCTCGAAATCGCATCGAGCTCGCATTAAAATGCAGTGTAATTATTTCCGTACGCGAATAAAAGTAAGACAGAAATATAACGGTAAGGCGACTAAAAGTAAAGAAAGGGCAATAAAACGGCGCTTGAAGTTTTTAGATTTAAAGAGTGCAGGTGATGCAGTTAGCTGCAAGCACTTTGGGGAGTTGTTATCGTCAAAGATCAAATATCCTCACTTTAAAATGTAATTTAGTTGCCTCGTTGGAAATAAAACGTTGGAGGCAGCACACCTATTGAGGTTTTAGAAATCAATCAAGTTTTTATAGGAAAAGCCGCCATCACACTACGGATATGGAATAATAAAGTGCGACCCACTCTCAAGCTTTTGTGATCGTTCCGAACCGATAGTGAAGCCAATTATTTAATTTCGCGATGTCGGAAAAGTTTTCCGATAACGATGTAGATATAATAAAAGTTCCACGGAGAATTCCGACAAAGTGGTTTTTGATCTCATTATTTTTCGTCATCTCTAACAAATTTTTTCGCTCTACGATTTTTTCATATGTAGTTTTTCTGTTTTATTCGAGGCGAGTTGGCTCTTTGATTTTCTACAATTTCACAATTCTAAAGTCGGAAAGACGAACCAAAAATTTAGAGCAAACAAGGGTAGTTTTAGATAGGCGGTGTGCTGCGGCCAATCGTAAAATCTTTGATATTTATTTAATTATCGTAAATGCGGTTTATGGCGGCCTTTGTATTGAGCAGTGGCGCATCCTGTGGGAGGGCTAGCGAGCTGTAGCTCTTCGGACAATATATCTGATTAAATACAGTAGACGCCACTTATTGCGATCACGGTTAATGTTATCAACCGCTTAGTGTGATCAAGCTGGCTTGGAACCGGCCTACCCAATACAAAAGCATTACAATTCGTTCGTTTATTACAGGGCTTCTTAAACTTTTTTCATTCACGACCCCATTTATAATTTTAAGTTTTTTGGCGACTCCATATAAATATAAAACAAAGATATATAAATATTTTGTGATGATTTATTGATTAGGTAAACTATATACATATACAGGGTGTTCCAAATTGAGTAGGCTAATATGGGTATCTTTCTTATTAGTGGAGATAGAAGTTTGGTTAAATGAGAATGTTTTGCAGTTTTAGGTGCCGATTCAGATTCCGTTAAGAAAATTTTAAAATTCCAAATAGTTCCGAAGTAATCGTAAAAAAAACTGAAAATCGTTATTTTCTTTAATGTCAAATAACTTTGTAATTATAAAATTTACAAAAAAAAATTTGATATAAAAGTTTCTAGGTTTCATAAAATACAGATCCAAATTAGGTTTGTTCCATCAAGAAGTACCCGACTATTTACTGATAAGTTTCCAACTAATTGTATTTGTTAAGAAAGCGCATGCGTAAACATTGCCTGTTTTTGAACCAGTCCTCTTTCTGTGATGGAACAGGTTGTAGGTTTGTAAATCTAACCTTAAATCCAAAACTTTTTTGTTAGTGTTGTATCCATGACTTCTAATAATTATTTATAATTATTCACTCAACTGTAAAGTGCTTGTCAAATAATTGTGCACTGCACACTCGTGTGACAACCAGTTTATGAAAATGTACAGAAACAATTTGGGCAGTACCGAAATTGATTTTGTGATGGAACAAAGAACACTTGATCATGAACTTGTCGGTTACTTGTCTTCAAAGTTGATAGAACACAAAAATTGTAGCACGCATGCTCCGGACACATTTTGACTGTCTAAAGTTGCTCATGGAACAAACCTATTAAGTCAAAATTAAATTTAAAATGGCGGTTTCCAAGATATTGATACCAACTTTCTTATTTTAAATTGACGCCATATTGAATTTTTACATAGTTAAATAGCATTCTTTTTTCTCTTTTCAACCATGTATAACAACTCATATTTAAATAAAAACTTATTAACAATTTTTCTGTTTTAAATCAAGTAGCCATGAATTATCAAAGAACAATAAAACAGCATAATACAAGCCAAGGTCATTATATTTATTTTTTGACTGATATTGTAAGTTTTTTGAATAATAATAATTATTACTTTATAAATAATTCAAAATGGCAAAGATTTTAATTGAGCAATATGATATGTTTTGTACCTACATTAAATGTTACAAAAGCTCCTGCGTTGTTGCATAAACATACTTTAACAGTTTTCCAAAAAAAAAGCAACCGAACGTTAAAATTTTTAAAAGATTGGATCTGAATATGCAGAAGTATGGATGTTTACAGTAACCAAATTGAAAGAATTTGGAAGATGATCTTCATCATTTTGCGCCTTCTCTTAGACTAGTCCGCGCCTATCAGTTTGGAAAACTTTGCTCTTTTTGAGGAATAACATTTCAGGTAATGGATTTGCTTTAAATTTTTGCGGGACGTTCCTATGTACCCCAAACCGACATAGCCGGAGCTATTTTCCCTGCTCCTCCTTCAGCCTTCAAAATTGTCGAGAAAAATAAATAAATCGAAAAAAATACTCTTCGACTCACAAAAACGATCGTAGCGCTCTCATTTTCAATCCGATCATTAAAAGCAACCCGGATTCACAATTCTGAGATCTTTTCATAAAAAAACGTGTAAAATTGGCATAGGGCATAATGTTAATTTTCCGAGTAAGTAACGGTTGAAGTTTTAGATTCATTTTTGTAGCACAAAAGTTTACGTTAGAAAAATTGTAGCACCGTTATTTTTGAACAGGTCTTTAAAAACTATACAGATTCGGATTCACTAGATTTTTTGACTTCGGATAGGTGAAAAAACCATAGGCGTGCTATTTAAAATTCTCGAGAAAAACGGTTTCGAAGAGTCCGACTTGTAATTAATTTTTTCTAAATTTTCACTTTGAAAAATCGTAGCTCGGTTATTTGTGAACGGATCTTTAAAAACTTTTTATATTCTGAAAGCCCGTTTATCGGAGCGTAAGATTATCAGAAAAAATCAATGTGAAATACGCGTTTGAAGCTATCAAACGTAAGTTTTACCTTCTTCGCTGGTGTCTTGCACTTATTGTTATCAGTCGGTTAACGTAATCACTCTATCTAGGTCCCAAAGTGATCACATTAAGCGGTGTCTACTGTATAAAATAACTTCTAGGTCAGTTACTTACCTAATGAAATAAATTATTGGAAAATTTTGCAATGGAACTGAGGCCTTGAGAAGTTTTCAAGCAATTTTAATGATGCCAAAAATATTTTTACCTTTTTCTACTTTCTACTATATTTTTACTGCTATATCTTCCTAGTATTAAATATTTCTTTTATTGCAAAAAAATCTAAGTACTTCACGAATCATATATATTTTTTTCATTTAAAAATGCATGTAATTTTGGTGAAGAGCAACATTGTGATTTTATGGTGTCTGACATATTAATGCTACAAAAATTTAACAATTTAATTATATTGAATATGTGCATTATAAAACGTTATTTTATTATGCAGTGAAGTAATAATAATATTAGTTAATTTACACTTGTACAAATAAATAATTTCCAATTTATTTTTCTGCTCTTATTTTAATGATTTTCGATGTTTATATATTTTTCTCTCTAAACGTAATATAAAATTATTTCTTTATATTTCAGTTCTTTATTAATCATTTTAATATGATTTACAATCGGATTTGTTTGAAGTAGCCACTTAATAGTCTTTCGATACGAAATCCTTATCAATATGAAATGAAACAGCGATCGATTTCCTCGTTAACTTCTTCCTAGATCACGTAATATATTGAGATTAGACTGACATTAAAGTTGTGGCAGAAGCGTCTTGCCTTATCATAATATTTGGGGTCATGAGGGAAATACGAAATATCCAAACACTTCATCTTTCGGTTCGTGTCTTCGTCAATTGCTATTTTTTATTCTACAAATATGTACATAGATCTTCAATTTCCTCTCTTGTTTTTGTAAAAGCGATACTACACGTAATTTATTTAAATTGGAATTCAATTTTTTTGGCCTTAGTAATTTGTATTTAGTGCGCCTTTTTTTTTATAACAGAAAAGGACAAGGAATGCTTTCGCGTGGAACTGGAACGAACAATTACGCCCCATTGCCTTTGAAATTGCCAACTTTGAAGATCTTAGGAGGAAACATTAATAGTTTTCCTTCAGTTTCTGCTTCCTCAACTTTACTGACGGAGAGTAAGATTGAATATAACTTTGGGCGCATCAGTTTTAAAATTTTTCTTTTTAAAAACAAATGAATATTGAAGTTATGCGCGCTGAGACTAAAATTTTAGCAGGCAACGGAAGTTGCGCGCGCACTGCCAACGAAAATTCGACAATTGAAGTTACTGTTTAAGAAAATAAATTAATAATTGTGCTTAAAACCGAGTGTGCACATTCGAGCTCAAAGTGGCACATTCCGATCTCGGGAAAATGAAGCGCGCCGCTCCGCGTCGCGCTTCATTTGCTTCCCTCGCTCGGAAATGTGCCACTTTTCGCTCGAATGCGCACATACCCAGTATTCATTGGATTTGTGTACTTTATCGTTCGCTCTTTCAAATAATAAATTTAAATTTAGTTTCGGAAATATCGATTTTGTGTTAGAAAAACATATTTACTATAGCAATGAATGGAAGGGAGCGAAAAGATAAGACTATTTCGTCAATGCGAGAGAGAGGGAACGATCAAAATTATTCAACTGCTTGTCGCCTAATTAATTGGCATAATCGACAATTGAAGTTACTGTTTAAGAAAATAAATTAATAATTGTAAATCGTGCTTAAAACCGAGTGCGCACATTCGAGCTCAAAGTGGCACATTCCGATCTCGGGAAAATGAAGCGCGCCGCTTCGCGTCGCGCTTCATTTGCTTCCCTCGCTCGGAAATGTGCCACTTTTCGCTCGAATGCGCACATACTCCGCATTCATTGGATTTATCTAGTTTATCTTTTGCTTTTTCAAATCATTTTAAATTTAGTTTAGTAAATATGGATTGAGGGGTTATGCCTACTTGGAATCAAGAAAATTACGTGATTTTCAAGAATTTTTTTTGCTGTTTTAATAAGTATTTATTGAAATCCACAAAATACTATTAAAAACTACTTATTTCGAGATACATGTACAAATTTTTTTATGAAAAAATATTTAAAAATGAAGGAAATATGACTCTTCTCTTAGAACGTCCATTTTTTTCCATCACTTGCGGTGACTTGGATACCTTCGGAACGGCTTATTTGAAAAAAAAAATTTAAAAATATTGCGATAGTATATTGCGTTACAAAGGGCCTGAACGAAGGGTTTGGTAAAATTTTGATTTTACAAAATGACAATTTTACAAAAATATCAAATATTCGAGATGAACTGATTTTGGTTTTTTTGCAATAAACAACAAAATTTTAACCGAAATCAAAAATTCTTCGTTCAGGCCCTGCCTATTGTAATAACAAATAAGCACGTAAAATTTTAGTTTCATCGGTGCAATAGTTTTTAAATAATTTAGGTCACCGCAAAAAAAAAATAGTATTGAGATAATCGCGTTTAAAGCTAGAAGTCATTGATTTTTATATTTAAAACTATTTTTTTTAACTTATAACTTTTGTACCTGTGTCCCAATTTTTATATAATGTTGGAGAAATATTCTTAAGATTAAAAAAAATGCAATAAAAAAAATAGAAATTTTGACCTAACCTAAGTAGGCATAACCCCTTAAGATAAGTGACCCCTCTACCGGGAATGGCCCCTCTACCGGTCATTTCGCTAAAAATTTTGAAATGCATTATTACAAGTCAATGAACATCATTTAAAAAAATGTTAAAACGTTGCTTATTTAATGAAATATAATATAAACGTAGTTTAAATAGTGTAAATGGTGATTTTAGAATCAAAAACCAAAAATTTGTTCATCAATTTGCTATAACATTGATTTCTTAAAAGGTACGTTAAGGTTTTTTTTGAAAAGTGATAGTAAATATGAAATAACAACTATAAAATCAAAAATCATTTTCGAGTTAATTAGTATAGAGTAAAGTAATGAAAATAATAAACAAATTAATAATTTTTTATTGATTTAAACTAAAAATAAGGTGACCGAGCATACATACAATAAAATTGACTTTGCATGCACAATCAAAAAAATACTAAAAGAGCAATAAAAAATTTAACTAATAAATAAATTATAAGAATAATTAAAAATACTTTTATTATTCGATTGTATTTATTTTTCAATAATAATGATTACTTTTTCAAAACAAATTTTATTAAATATTTATTGATCTTGTAATTTATAAAATATTCGTAAACGTGGCCGATAGAGGGGACAGAGGTGATTGATAGACGGACATCGCAAATTTATACTATTGTTATTTATTAATAACATTTTAATTGATATTATTGACCTTTTTTGTTCTAATTTTAAGTTAAAGGTATGAGCTTTGATTTTTTGGAAAAAGGAAAATCACAAAATTCCAACCTTCCCGCGGAAACATGGGGAAAAGAATTTCACAATCACCCCCCAAATTTTAAGAATGAGTAAAGAACTATTTTGAACAGAAAATAGAAATAATCACATTACTCCCAATTTTTATTCACCGCCAAAAAATAAAATGAAAATACTATTAAATATATAATTATCCAAATTTTGCTAAATTCATTGGCGAACGTTTTTCGTAGCTTTATACGGTGGAAATAAAAGGATACTCTGGACAACTGAGATGTAATGAGATATAAACGATTCGCCAAGACAGTGACCAAAAATACATTCAGTCTATCATCGCTTCCTCCAACACAAGATGCAGCCCGTTTCCACAGTCTCCGAGTGTATCACCAGGTCCAGTCGTGGCTCGGAAAACACTGTGATCCTGAAGATTGGGGCTGGAAAAAGCATGGAAACATTTTGATGCCAATCCAAACTTCCAAGCCTCCAGCACCCCCCGATCTAATGAAATTGATTTTCTGCAGATGCAAAGGAAATTGTGGAAGCATGTGCGGTTGCAGAAAAGCAGGTCTGAAATGCTCTGTAGTGTGCCTTAATTGTTTTGGAGAAACCTGCAGCAACGTGATGGAAATGTCTAAATTAATGGAAGAACATGAATTCGAAGATGAATTACCAACGATGACCCCAATTTCAACATCCGTCATTCCCCGAAACTTCATTTTGATACTGAATTTGATCCTGAACCGCAGCCTGGACCATCCAAAAAATTAGAAAAGAATAGCGGGAAAATAACTATTAACATATATAATTATGCCCAACATTTTCTCGCCTAGAAGTTTTCCGTGGAATAGGCCTACTGGGGATACCACGTACGAAAAATGCGCCTCCAGACTCTACCTCATAGGTGGTGGGGAAAAGGGTCAATAATAAGAAAGTAATAACATAGGAATGTTTCAATAAATGTCAAACGCATTGTCTAAAAAAAAAGTTTATATAAAAGTGAGGCTAACGTTTCGTTTTCACGCCATTGTTACGATTAGTAAAAATCCGGTCTACTTTGAAGCGCTCGAAAACCGCCATAAATGCATAAAATTAAAAAAAATTATAGCTAAAAATGTTTGTTAAAAGACCATCTACAAGATTGGTATGAGGTCATTTTATTGTAAAATAATAAAATAAAAAGTTATACAGCAAAAAAGAGAATTTGTTCAGAAATTTTCTCTTATTTTTGTTAATAACTTTTTTAATTTTCATTTTATGGTAAAAAGTTATAAAAACAAAATTGTAGACAATTCGATGTGCCACAAATTATGTCTTTACAAATTTCCTGGGAGATTGATAGTTTCTGAGATATAGCAAAAAAGGAGTTTGCACCCCTTTTCTTATATGGCGGCCGCGGGACAAGGGTTGCAACCCCACAAACTTGGAGTTAAGCTTCTAGTGACCCTCTCTACACATCCCAACAATAAAATTGCGTCCTCTGAGAAACGCAAGGTAAGGCCTAAAAATTGTAACATTTGAATGGACTACTAATTAATTGGCATAATCGACAATTGAAGTTACTGTTTAAGAAAATAAATTAATAATTGTAAATCGTGCTTAAAACCGAGTGCGCACATTCGAGCTCAAAGTGGCACATTCCGATCTCGGGAAAATGAAGCGCGCCGCTTCGCGTCGCGCTTCATTTGCTTCCCTCGCTCGGAAATGTGCCACTTTTCGCTCGAATGCGCACATACCCAGTATTCATTGGATTTGTGTACTTTATCGTTCGCTCTTTCAAATAATAAATTTAAATTTAGTTTCGGAAATATCGATTTTGTGTTAGAAAAACATATTTACTATAGCAATGAATGGAAGGGCGCGAAAAGATAAGACAATTTCGTCAATGCGAGAGAGAGGGAACGATCAAAATTATTCAACTGCTTGTCGCCTAATTAATTGGCATAATCGACAATTGAAGTTACTGTTTAAGAAAATAAATTAATAATTGTAAATCGTGCTTAAAACCGAGTGCGCACATTCGAGCTCAAAGTGGCACATTTCGATCTCGGGAAAATGAAGCGCGCCGCTTCGCGTCGTGCTTCATTTGCTTCCCTCGCTCGGAAATGTGCCACTTTTCGCTCGAATGCGCACATACTCCGCATTCATTGGATTTATCTAGTTTATCTTTTGCTTTTTCAAATCATTTTAAATTTAGTTTAGTAAATATGGATTGAGGGGTTATGCCTACTTGGAATCAAGAAAATTACGTGATTTTCAAGAATTTTTTTTGCTGTTTTAATAAGTATTTATTGAAATCCACAAAATACTATTAAAAACTACCTATTTCGAGATACATGTACAAATTTTTTTATGAAAAAATATTTAAAAATGAAGGAAATATGACTCTTCTCTTAGAACGTCCATTTTTTTCCATCACTTGCGGTGACTTAGATACCTTCGGAACGGCTTATTTGAAAAAAAAAATTAAAAAATATTGCGATAGTATATTGCGTTACAAAGGGCCTGAACGAAGGGTTTGGTAAAATTTTGATTTTTACAAAAATGACAATTTTACAAAAATATCAAATATTCGAGATGAACTGATTTTGGTTTTGGCAATAAACAACAAAATTTTAACCGAAATCAAAAATCCTTCGTTCAGGCCCTGCCTATTGTAATAACAAATAAGCACGTAAAATTTTAGTTTGATCGGTGCAATAGTTTTTAAATAATTTAGGTCACCGCAAAAAATAGTATTGAGATAATCGCGTTTAAAGCTAGAAGTCATTGATTTTATATTTAAAACTATTTTTTAACTTATAACTTTTGTACCTGTGTCCCAATTTTTATATAATGTTGGAGAAATATTCTTAAGATTAAAAAAAATGCAATAAAAAAAATAGAAATTTTGACCTAACCTAAGTAGGCATAACCCCTTAAGATAAGTGACCCTCTACCGGGAATGGCCCCTCTACCGGTCATTTCGCTAAAAATTTTGAAATGCATTATTACAAGTCAATGAACATCATTTAAAAAAATGTTAAAACGTTGCTTATTTAATGAAATATAATATAAACGTAGTTTAAATAGTGTAAATGGTGATTTTAGAATCAAAACCAAAATTTGTTCATCAATTTGCTATAACATTGATTTCTTAAAAGGTACGTTAAGGTTTTTTGAAAAGTGATAGTAAATATGAAATAACAACTATAAAATCAAAAATCATTTTCGAGTTAATTAGTATAGAGTAAAGTAATGAAAATAATAAACAAATTAATAATTTTTATTGATTTAAACTAAAAATAAGGTGACCGAGCATACATACAATAAAATTGACTTTGCATGCACAATCAAAAAATACTAAAAGAGCAATAAAAATTTAACTAATAAATAAATTATAAGAATAATTAAAATACTTTTATTATTCGATTGTATTTATTTTTCAATAATAATGATTACTATTTCAAATCGTGCTTAAAACCGAGTGCGCATTCGAGCTCAAAGTGGCACATTCCGATCTCGGAAAATGAAGCGCGCCGCTTCGCGTCGCGCTTCATTTGCTTCCCTCGCTCGGAAATGTGCCACTTTTCGCTCGAATGCGCACATACTCCACATTCATTGGATTTATCTAGTTTATCTTTTGCTTTTTCAAATCATTTTAAATTTAGTTTAGTAAATATGGATTGAGGGGTTATGCCTACTTGGAATCAAGAAAATTACGTGATTTTCAAGAATTTTTTTGCTGTTTTAATAAGTATTTATTGAAATCCACAAAATACTTTTAAAAAACTACCTATTTCGAGATACATGTACAAATTTTTTATGAAAAAATATTTAAAAATGAAGGAAATATGACTCTTCTCTTAGAACGTCCATTTTTTTCCATCACTTGCGGTGACTTAGATACCTTCGGAACGGCTTATTTGAAAAAAAAAATTAAAAAATATTGCGATAGTATATTGCGTTACAAAGGGCCTGAACGAAGGGTTTGGTAAAATTTTGATTTTTACAAAAATGACAATTTTACAAAAATATCAAATATTCGAGATGAACTGATTTTGGTTTTTTTGCAATAAACAACAAAATTTTAACCGAAATCAAAAATCCTTCGTTCAGGCCCTGCCTATTGTAATAACAAATAAGCACGTAAAATTTTAGTTTGATCGGTGCAATAGTTTTTAAATAATTTAGGTCACCGCAAAAAAAATAGTATTGAGATAATCGCGTTTAAAGCTAGAAGTCATTGATTTTTATATTTAAAACTATTTTTTAACTTATAACTTTTGTACCTGTGTCCCAATTTTTATATAATGTTGGAGAAATATTCTTAAGATTAAAAAAAATGCAATAAAAAAAATAGAAATTTTGACCTAACCTAAGTAGGCATAACCCCTTAAGATAAGTGACCCCTCTACCGGGAATGGCCCCTCTACCGGTCATTTCGCTAAAAATTTTGAAATGCATTATTACAAGTCAATGAACATCATTTAAAAAAATGTTAAAACGTTGCTTATTTAATGAAATATAATATAAACGTAGTTTAAATAGTGTAAATGGTGATTTTAGAATCAAAATCAAAATTTGTTCATCAATTTGCTATAACATTGATTTCTTAAAAGGTACTTTAAGGTTTTTTTTGAAAAGTGATAGTAAATATGAAATAACAACTATAAAATCAAAAATCATTTTCGAGTTAATTAGTATAGAGTAAAGTAATGAAAATAATAAACAAATTAATAATTTTTTATTGATTTAAACTAAAAATAAGGTGACCGAGCATACATACAATAAAATTGACTTTGCATGCACAATCAAAAAAATACTAAAAGAGCAATAAAAAATTTAACTAATAAATAAATTATAAGAATAATTAAAAATACTTTTATTATTCGATTGTATTTATTTTTCAATAATAATGATTACTTTTTCAAAACAAATTTTATTAAATATTTATTGATCTTGTAATTTATAAAATATTCGTAAACGTGGCCGATAGAGGGGACAGAGGTGATTGATAGACGGGACATCGCAAATTTATACTATTGTTATTTATTAATAACATTTTAATTGATATTATTGACCTTTTTTTGTTCTAATTTTAAGTTAAAGGTATGAGCTTTGACAATTTTTCATAAATTTAATTATATAATGATTATTAATATTTTTAATATTATTTTTAAAAAAACTGTACGATTGACTGTCCGGTAGAGGGGTCACTTATCTTATATGTTCAAAAACGTATTTACTATGGCAATGAGTGGAAGGGAGCGAAAAGATACGACAATCTTGCCAATGCGAGTGAGAGGGAATGATTAAAACTGATTTAGTTACACCAAAGAAGTATAACTTCTAACGGGCTTATATAAACAACACGCACCGTTTTTTTAAGGTATAATTGATGAGTAAATCAATTTTTGTTCAATTAAAGTTACTCTATTGAAAATTAATTAATTTTAAAGTTTAAAATTACATTTTAAAGCTTTTACACTTTGTTTTAAGCTACGCCTTTTGTGTATCTTCTTCTTTTTTAATATTGGAATTAAAATTTTCAGAAGCTATCGAATTCTTGACAAGTTTTAAAGTTTCACGTTAAGTCTCTTTTCGATTTGTTTTCATAAGCTTGTACGAAACACACAAAATAAATAAATTGTTTTTTTTTGGAGTCTGCCGTGATTGAGAAATATGAATTTTAAAATTTCATCTGCGGATGTCTATTTTAATAACTTGTGTTGCTTTCATTTTATTACGACGAAAACGAAGCTTATTTAAAAATTCTCTTCAATATTCTTCGGCCCACGACGAGAAAGTCTTCTCTCTTTGTATATCAACCACGAAATAAGAAAATTCCTATTAAATAAAATGTAATCCTAAAAAAATTTATGCATATTTTGGCTCGCTTTACTTTTGTTTTATTTAGTTTTTTATTTTTAGACGGAGGGAAATTTAAAACTCGCATCAGAATCGAAAATGATAGGATTATGTAAATTTTTGTTTTGTACGAATCGGGGGAAAAAAGTTAGATTAGTCTTTTGCATCCGGTTTCCTTATCGGATTGTCAATTTTTATTACCTGTACTCGGTGCCGCTTTAAGCATATCGGGGACCTTAGTGTAATACATTTTGAGTTTATATTTAAAACTCTTAGATTTTCGGTTTTTTATATTCTAAACCAAAAATCGTCGAGTATCAAAGATATTAGTTGTCAAGTAATTGACTTGAACTAATAATCTGTGTATGTTAGAAGAAAGCTCACTCTAATTAAATTAAGAGAGATGAGAAAATTAGTTATAGATTTGTTTCCTTGTTGGTCAAACGAAAATTAAGATTTTTGTGCAAAAAGTATTGGAGTAAATGGTCCAGATTTGTTGCATCAAGAAGTATTTTAATGTAAAAGTTTTGTAAACAAATTAATAAACTCAAAACAACCGTTACAGTTGGAATAAGTTATTATTTTTGTTTATGAATTAATGAAAACATAATTGCAATTTGATCATAAACTTTGTAGCATTAGCTATAACAAGTATAAAAAATTGGGATTTTAGTAAATGACCTTTTCGTGCAAATAGTGACCGGGATATAGCCCAATGAATGACTGAATATTTGATTCCTTTTTTAAAAACGAGTAATTTATTAAATTGTGTAAAATTTATTTTAAACACTGCTTAGATGTACAATCGGCCTAATGGAAAATTCGCCACCCTAGCAGCAATGCTGACTTTCTGTGCAAGTAGACTTGTTCAGTATGACTAACAGACATCTTTTAGTACACAAATATTCAACTTTATAGAGCCAACACATTTATTTTTGAGTTATGTCACTTTTGATTGGGGTAGGTTCAAGTACCATTTCTTTACTTTTTTTAACGTTAAATTTGCAAACATTTAAATACATAGGTATATTTTTTAATATTAATTATTTATTTTTGTTTATTAATTTTAAATGAATTCTGAGAAAAGTCGACTTTATTTAAAGAAGAAATTAATCTATTTTAGGATTACTATAAAATGTTTACAAATGTGCAGTATTAATTAACAATTTATTCATTTTTGACTTAATATACTAGATTACTTTCGAGGTTTTTTATAAATATTATCGTCATTATATTTATTATAATAATAGGAACAATTAGACGGGGTGGTGATTTGTTTTTTCCTTGACTGTACCTTCGTGTAGTTTTTTTATTAAACTTCCTTTTAGTACTTTATAAAACACAGATTTTGTTGGCACTTAAAAGGTTACACTCTTTCTTTTTAATTGCGTCGTTCAAAGTTTCAACATTTTATTGAAATATTGCAAACTGCAATATAAATTTAATTATTTTAGTTATCCACTTTATTATTACATTTATTATTTTACTTAAATGAAAATGAAAACATACAAGATTGCATAAATAAATATACTATCATGAATATAAATTAACTTGTTTAATTGTTATAAACAGTATTTCTCGTAACTGTAATTCACTGGTAGTGGGTCACAGTCTGGGCAGTTTACCCTATTGTTTTTTTAGGGAATAGTTGAATAAGCATCACTCAAGTTTAAATTTGAGTTTTTATAAGTAACGTCCGATCAAAAGACAGATTTTAGTCGAAAAATGGAAATTTAATTTTAAAATATAAAATCACGCGTTTTAAATTAAGAAAAGTTAATCTATTCCAATTTTAGATTTTTAGAACAAGTTTAAAGATCTATTTTTTTACCACTTTGTTTAAAGCACTAAATCAAAGATTTGCTGCTTCTGCTATACATATGGTACACTAAGACCCCGTTTAACGCGGGGGATACGTTCCAATGAATTTAAGCGTTATACGAAATAGCGTTAAACGCGGTCATCTCATCATGTAAATAATGGGGTTAAGCGAAAAAAGGTATAAAATTGAAAAATTTTGCAAGTATTTTGTCATTTAAATGTTTTTTTATTACAATGCAACAACAAAAACTAATTTCTGACAAATTTAGAAACAACAAATGAATATGTATAATTGTATACACAAATTATTAAATTCAGTCACTATTTATATGTGAGATCATGCATTTCCAATTTTTTGCTTTTTTATCAAGAAGGTATCTAATGTCATTTGTATTTGCTGATGACACTATTTTTTCTTTATTCTTTAGAATTGTGCTTATTGTCGAAGTTGACAAGTTTAATGCAACACCAATTTGACATTGACGTTCACTACTATCTAATCTTCTAAGCACTTCCATTTTAGTTTCTAGAGAAATGCTTTTTCTTGTCGCTTTATTTTCGTGTTTTTTATTATCACCCATATTAAAAATAAAAAATTATTATATTTATCACTATATCAGTCATTATATTACAAAAATTTATACTTACAATAACAGCAGCAAATGTTTGAAATAACAAAAATACGTTTGTGTAACACTACAGACAAGAAACAATGCAGATAAATTACTTTGAATTTCGGGGAACCCCCAATGCTGCATGAAATTTTCAGGGAATCCCAGTTCCAATAAAACCGCGCTAAACCGAAACAGCGCTAAACGGAACAACGTTAAGCGGGGTCTTACTGTACTGTAATTTTTAATTAAAAATTTATAGAGTCCTGTTTAATCTGGTTGTGTACCTATCTTGTTTTATTCAATTTTTCCATATTAGTTTCTTGAGTTTAACGTCAAAAGATTAATATAAAAAACTACAATGAATACGTAGATGTGCACATTCGAGCGAAAAGTGGCACATTTCCGAGCGAGGGAAGCAAATGAAGCGCGACGCGGAGCGACGCGCTTTATTTTCCCGAGATCGGAATGTGCCACTTTGAGCTCGAATGTGCACACTCGGTTTTAAGCGTAATTCACAATAATTTAAGCCAAAAAATTAGAAGAAACATCAGTTGAATAATTTTAATCGTTTCCTCTCACTTGCTTTGACAAGTTTATTGTATCTTTTCGTTCTCTTCCACTCATTGCTATGGTAACAAACATAAAATCGATATTTTTAAATTTATGATTTGAAAGGGCGAAATATAAAGTAGCCAAATTCAATAAATACGAGGATGTGTACATTCGAGCGAAAAGTGGCACATTGCCGAGCGAGGGAGGCAAATGAAGCGCGACGCGGAGCGGCGCGCTTCATTTTCCCGAGATCGGAATGTGCCACTTTGAGCTCGAATGTGCACACTCGGTTTTAAGTGTGATTCACAATAATTTAAGCCAAAAAATTAGACGAAAAATCAGTTGAATAATTTTAATCGTTTCCTCTCACTTTCTTTGACAAGTTTATCGTATCTTTTTGCCCTCTTCCACTATTGCTATGGTAACAAACATAAAATCGATATTTTTAAATTTATGATTTGAAAGGGCGAAATATAAAGTAGACAAATCCAATGAAAGCGGGGTATGTGCGCATTCGAGCGAAAAGTGGCACATTTCCGAGCGAGGGAGGCAAATGAAGCGCGACGCGGAGCGGCGCGCTTCATTTTCCCGAGATCGGAATGTGCCACTTTGAGCTCGAATGTGCACACTCGGTTTTAAGCGTGATTCACAATAATTTAAGCCAAAAAATTAGACGAAAAATCAGATGAATAATTTTAATCGTTTCCTCTCACTTGTTTTGACAAGTTTATCTTATCTTTTCGTTCTCTTCCACTCATTGCTATGGTAATAAACATAAAATCGATATTTTTAAATTTATTATTTGAAAGGGCGAAATATAAAATAGACAAATCCAATGAAAGCGGGGTATGTGCGCATTCGAGCGAAAAGTGGCACATTTCCGAGCGCGACGCGGAGCGGCGCGCTTCATTTTCTTGAGATCGGAATGTGCCACTTTGAGCTCGAATGTGCACACTCGGTTTTAAGCACGATTCACAATAATTAATTAATTTTCTTAGACGCCTAACTTCTTACTGTCAAATTTTGGTCAGCTATGCGCGCTCAACTTCGTTTGTCTGCGAAAATTTGACTCTAAACGCGCTAAAAGAAATATAACTTCGAAAATCGAAATCTGAACTTCCAATTTTGTTCTTTACAACTCGTAAGCACCAAATTGCAGGTCAGCGTTTAATCTATGGAGAAATTTTCCATCAACGTCGAGCAGATTTCATAAGCTTATCTTGAAAAAAAACGTTTTGGCACTCCTGGGCTTCTCTTTTTCGTTAGAAAAATCGTATTTTTCGGTTGTACCGGAAGGAAATAAATTTAAAAGCAATTTTCTCATCTTAACTAATCGGATTAGTGCCTTCCTCCTTTTAACATACACAGATTTTTGGTTTAAGCCAATTATTCGACAATTAAGTTTTTTTTTGGTACTCGGGGATTTTCGGTTTAGGCTTGCTTTTGACGATTTCCTCAGAAAAATCAAAGCAAAATTGGCGCAGTCAAAGCAACCGCAAACAAACAAAAGCGACGCATCGAAGGATAAAATCGCGTATCGTAGCAACATTAGACAATCCGTCAGCCAATGACAAGGGTCCGAAAATCCGGAAGTCGTCTTATACGAGCATTTCCGGCCGAATTTCCTCCATAATTGTCCGAGGCTTGTCTTTAAATTTGCACAATTCGACGTAATTGCGTTTACCCTAATAATATAAACGTTTAGTAGCCGCTTTGTGCTTTTTTTTAACCGCCTTTTATTCGTAATCGACGATCAAACACGAAATTGTTTTATTAAAGGGGGCGCTGTTGAAAAAATACTCCCTTTTTCCTTACCTTTAAATTATAAAATAACAAAACGGGGGATTGCTTAAAAAGAGGCGATGTTGGGTTTTAGTTTGAGTTACTCTGTAATTAAATGGCGGTTTCCGGTTGGTCGGTAACTATAGCGTGGCGTTGCTTGTCAAAATATTGAGCCCCTATTTTGAAAGTAGGAACGAATTTAATTTCTAATTTTTTTAACGAAGTTTAATAAATCGCGGAAAAAGGAACGGAAAATTGTTAGGCTTTGTTTTAGATGCGATTTAATGTGATTAAAGTTGTCACTTTTTATATTATTAATAATTAAACAATTATTTAGGATTAAATTGAACATAAAGGACAAAATTTATGATAGGATTAAATTAATAATTTTAAATAAACACATTTTCGTTTTTATAAATTAATTTAATTTAAAATGAAATAGAAAAGCTTTAAAATTGTTGACTTAAATAATTGGTTATTTTTCGTTTTGAATTCTAACGCAATAAAAGGGCGCGACGAGGGGTTATAAAAGTAAGTTTTTTTTTATCTCACTCGGTTCGGAAATAATTTAATAAGCGGGCAAAAAAAAAGAAGAAATTGAGATGTGAAAACACAAAAAATGTTATACGGGGTGGTTACGTCCCTGCCCCCTCTCGTTCCGCTTTGTAATAATTTTATTCCCGTTTTGATTTGATTATAATACGTTTTCCAACTCTTGATGTACATTCAGTTGGAAAGCACTTGCGGCGAATTTAATAAATAACTCGTAACAGCACGAAAATTAATCCTTTATTCATAATTACTCTCCTTCCTTTTATTGCTTACAGCGAACACAAATAACTCAATTTTTAGGACACGAACTGTAATCATAATAATAAAAATTTAATTAAATCGCCGACTATATTGCCGAAAAACACGGTTTTTCTTTATTGAGAGCTTAATTTCGGGGAGCGTCGCTATTTTTCATCTTGTTTCTGGGGGAAAAATCTATTGTCTATGAGTTTTTTAGGTTTTTTTTGTACAATTTAATACTTGCTAATTGCTACTTTTTGTATTTTATTTTAAGCGTTAGAAGTTTATTTTTATTCATTTGAAATGAAATCGTAATACATGTTGTTTTGTTCTTTTTTCTTAATTTACATTTAAATTAAAATAGTGGTATTTTACATTTTTGATTATTATTTTTACTAATTAAAAATGAAATATGCATGTGATACATTCACGATAAAAATGTTAAATTTTTTTATTTAAGTATTTTACTTTTATTAGAATCTTATAAAGTTAGTAAGGAAAAATGTCCAGTGAATGACGGATTTGTTGCTACGAGAGCTATTTTGATATAAAAAACAGGCAACAACTGTTATAGTTAAAATAAGATATTGTTTTTATTTCTGAATTAGTAAAAACATTAGTGCAATTTAGTCATAAACTTTGTAAAATTAACTATAACGAGTGTAAAATGCCGTGTACGGTGAATGACCGATTTTTGTAAAGAATGACTGGGTATAGTCCGATTATTTGATTCGCTTAACAAAAAAGAATAATTTATAAAATTTTGTAAAATTTAATTTAAACAATAATAATTAGGTAATTATAAAATATGTATATAAAAAAAATTTAATTTTTAACATTTATTTAAATTATCATGTTTTATAATTTATATCTCTTTTTAACATTTTTTTGGGACGAACACTAGGATCATAATTTGTTATATTATTTTTGTCAATTGTAACTCAATCAAAATGTATTTTTTTTGGGCTTCTAAACTGTTTTTAAACGTATTTCAACTGTGTAACAGGTATGTATATTATATATTAATTGGTTAAAAAAATTTAGACAAGATTCGATCAAAAAAAAAAGCCTCACATTTCAAAAATTGAATAATGTTCTTAATTTCCTTTTCTTTTTACGAAAATCGGATATACCGTTATATTTATTTTAGACAATATATAATTTATTAGGGATATAAAATACTGTTAACGAGATCTCTTTGAATCCCAACAGACCCTAAAGAAAAACTTAGACCACGAAATTTAGCAATTTAAAACTATTCGGTTAAGAAAAGAAACACGAAACACGAAAATCAAAGAGAAAAAATACAGTGCATCAAGAAAGAATTTGCACAACACTAAAAGCGAATAAACGCGCAAGAAAGATTTAAAGATAGGAAATTCGTAAGCACGAAATAAATAACGCGATTTTCAGTGTGTCGATAACAACGTAGACATAAATCTACGGTGACAAGTCAGTTTTTAGAGATTTTCCTGTTTTTCCGATAGATTATCTTTTGGGGTACTTTTCCATGCGGTGAATTGATGAGGAGAATAACCTTGTTAATTTCTCTTTCCGAAGATTTATGCGTCTGGTGAGCCAAACGGTGCGTCATCCTTCTCAAAAATACACTATTATTTTATTTTTTCAAACGCCTCCTACCTTTTTTGCTCAATAAATATGACAGACTAAAATCATGGACATAGTTTTAAGTAATTTGCAAAAAAAAGAAATCTTTAGTCCTATTTCGAAGATAATCGCCAATTACAGTTATCTGTAATGACTAAAACCCCGTCACTTATCTGAAACCATCAACAAAACAAATTAACCGCTAGATTGGTTTGATTTTGTTAGAAAACAATTAACGTATTTCGTTTGATTTATTTTTGTCATTTATTAGTTTCATATCTCGCCCTCTGCAAAGTTCATTTGACGTTTCGTTCATTAAGATTTATTAAGGATTATATGGAACGTCACTGCTTTTAACTATTTCTCTTTTCAATTAAAATAGTTCTAATTTTCTTTTTAGTTGTTTTCGACACGATCAAAATACACAGCGCAACCCGGAGACAAATCTTATACTAATGCACTCTGACGTCACATTTTATACACGCAACAGCCATAAAGTAAAATTCCCTAGACGGGAATAATTTTATCTTATAACTTAGTCCCGACTTGGTTAAAAGGATTTATGGCTTATTCATGTTGTTGTTCCGAAACTGCGGTTAGTTGAAAGTAAAAATTTCTCAATTGCCGACCCTGCAAGTAATGTGCAGAGCATAAAACGCGCCAGTTTTTAAAAAAGTTGGGTTATAAATTCATAACCTAACATAACACGCTTGTAAATCCCTTGCGAAAGCGGGCCAACATAGGAAATTCACGCTGACCACAACCAACAACAAATCTTCAAGGTAAATGGTTGCTTTAACAAAACGTAATTGCTTCCAAACAAAAGAAACAACACCATTAGGCGAGCTATTTCTAGAAACGCCGCATTAATATATTTTCATTAGCAAACAGGAAATACTCGAGTTACGTTTTAGGACATTAAAAATTCGACTTATGTTTTGCAGACATGAAACTTGAGGAATTTGATTGGAAACTCGTTCTAAAAAAAGGAGTAGACGAAGAAGACTGAAATTATTAAAATAATTTTAGTCCGGCGTGTTTGATGCTGGCCCCCTCTATGTCGAGAGTTGTGTACATAAAGTTTGCAAGTGAATCGATTTATTGCTCGTAGAATTTATGCTAAGCTAATCCACCCTTTGGCCACGACCTACATTTTGTAACGATGTTGTTCTTTTTAAAAGTTACCGGCGACCCTTTCTATGTTTCTATATTCGGGTTTGGGTTTCTACATTTGGTTTCTCCCCGACTCTAGCGTGACATTACACAGCAATGTAACTTGTACCAACTTCAAGCAGCTGTCATTTAATAAAAAAAAACATGCCTGTATTTATGTACAGTGGTGTGAATAAATAAATGGTAATAACAAATCCAGTTCGAAAAACGTCAATAATAAAATTTTTGAAATAATAATATTTCATTATTATTGTATCTTCTTCATTTTTAACTAAATGGTTATTGTGATTTTTAAGAACTTTTTCACAGTCCTTTTCAATTTGTTTGCGTGAACATTTTTAGTTAAATTTTAATAAAAATAAATAAATTGAGTAGACAAATATTTTATCTAACATATAATAAACAAATTTTAATATTATGAACACAATTCATGTATTATTTTGATGATTTTATTGTTCTAGGAAGCATTTCCAAAGACTTATTCGCAGTACTGCATGTGGGCGCGTTAGAAGTTATACTTCTTTGTCGTAACAAAATTAAGTATAACCACATGTTATGCTGCTTATATTACGTTGTTGAATAGCTAGACCAGCGGTATAAAAATAGAAAGAATCTTTTTTCCGCTATATTATCTTTACGATCCAACAAATTATCTTAAAAAATAACTAAATATAGGGCAGCCCGACTAATAATTGGACGCCTTCCAATATATGGACAAAAATTTAATAACTAATTACATTAAATTTAAGCACATTATTATAAAAAAAATTTTTTTGGGTTATATACTTATTATTATCGTAAAAAAAAATAATTTGATATCACAATGTGTGCTTCATGAGCGCCATCACAAATAAGCATCTGACAGACTCCGTCTATAATATATTTGTTATAATTAATACAATTAAATAAAATAATAAGGTAGGTGGTTTCGCAAGGTGATTGTGTCTCTCCCCTGGCAAGTCGTAAAAATTTTAAAATTAATTTAATTTATTTGAATTTACTGCCTAAATTCAACAATACTGTAATAGTTAAGGTGTGATATATTATTAGTTCAATATTAACTTGTCAATTAAAAATTTTAAATTTATCACACTAACGTTTCTTTCCTACCGTATTTCCTGGTAAAATAATTACCAGGGGAGATACTCATTGACCAGGGGAAATAATTTGGATAATAAAATGTTTGTGCAAACTAATCCAGATATATATCAACATTCTCAAGAAACGTTTTAAATTATTCTGGTAAAAGAAAAGAAGTTTGACAAAAAATAAATGATAATTTCTTTGTTTATAATCCGATTTGTCTGATATTTTAAGTTTATATCATAAGTAAAACTTGTTGATTTAATGAAAGGTATGGTATTAGTATAGACAATATACAGATTATTCTAATTATCACTTAAAAGGCGCTAGTCTCTACCTTGGTTGATGTATTTACCCTGGCTTTCTAAAAACTAGCTAAATATGTATAAAATGACTTTCCCTTTCATGAATTTGTAGATAAAAGGGACAAAAATCGTAATATATGTGTTAAGTCAAAAAACTCGAATTTTTCTCCTTGGCGCATTCTCTATGCTTTCAAAACCTCTTATCATAGAATCACCTGTATACTTCATAATAAATTTATTAACTATAGAACTAGTAGTTTTTAGTAAAAATTTGTAATGAACGCGAATTTTTTGACATAGGGGAGAGCGGGGCAGCTTTGAACAGGGCCAGGTTTGAACACCGTTAATTAAAAATTGAATAAAACATTTTTCCAACCGCGAAATTTAAATTTAAGGTGGCAGCACGGCTGCCAACTAGTATCCATCAACAGTTGTTTTATTTGTTATGTTAAACCTAACTTACAATTAATAATCGAATTTACGCTACAATTCTAAAATATTTATTTTTTGGATGTAAGCATCTTACAGGTAAAATAACAAAAAATTTATTAATACATGAAGGGTCATCTAATCTTTATATCTTTCACCATCTAATTACAATAAAAAATTTCATTGTTATTGATTATTAATTAGTTTAAATAAATTAATTATCTCAAATATGTTATTGGGGCAGCTTTGAACAAGAAACGAGTGGCACGTTTGAATACTTATAAACCGAATTAATTTTAATTCTTATAAATTTTTCTAACTTTTAAATTGTTTCTAAAAAATATGCGATCTTTATTACGTGGTTATTAAGTAATTTTTAATTTCAAGGTCAATCATGGTTAGAAATTATAAAAAAGCGGACAAGCAGTGCCAATGAATTGTTTTTAATCATGCAGCGCCAGATTTTGTCTCCTGGAATAGTACGTTTAGTGTAGGTCTGTTTATAGGGTGTTGATTACTTCTTGGTTTGACTGTACCTAAGAAAAAACTAAGTCTAACGTTCATCGTTATAAAATAAGTCTCGTGAGCTAGATTTATTTAATTATATTTGAGTAAAGTTATTAATGTTAAAGATTTAATAATTATACAGTAACTTTGTTAATTTATCATTATTTCAAAGATTTTATAAATTTTAATTAGACTAATAAATAGAAGATTTAACTTTGAAAAATAAGAGCAATAATATAATTTATGAGTGAAATAATAATAATTTATGTAGTGGTTTTATATATTGTTCAAACCTGCCCCAGGCCTGTTGAAAGGTGCCCCCTAAGGGGGGACACCTTTGAACAAACTGACCTATTTTTAAATTAATAATATAGCTTTGATTAAGGCCTTTTTTTTTAATTAATCAAGGTGTATTATGAAGTAGAGTGATCAATGTATTGATTAAGACATAAAACATATTTTTTCGTTTATTACATTAAGAGTAATGAATAAATTAGTAAAAAGTGTTCAAAGGTGCCCCCCTCTCTCCTACATAGCATCAAAATGTCATAGCCGCCAAAAAATAACTTGCGCGTTGTTAGAACTTAAACGACAATATTTAGTTTTACACTATTTTTTTTCACTTGTAAACATATGATGTTCGTATCTTTTCACTCGCTCACACTTATTGAAAAATTAAAAGTAAAACTTTATCTTGTATACTTATATTGAATGAAAAGCGATAAATAAGAGGATGTGCGCATTCGAGCGAAAAGTGGCACATTTCCGAGCGAGGGAAGCAAATGAAGCGCGACGCGGAGCGGCGCGCTTCATTTTCCCGAGATCGAAATGTGCCACTTTGAGCTCGAATGTGCACACTCGGTTTTAAGCATGATTCACAATAATTAATTTACTTCCTTAGATGACTAACTTTATACTATTAATTTATCGTTAGCTGTGCGCGCGCAGCTTATTTACATGCTAAAATTTTACTTTCGCGCCAAAAGAAGTATAACTTCAATAACTAAAATTGTAATAGTACTTTTTTTTGTATTTTTCTCGTTTGTTTTAATAGGAATATTTATCGCTCAGCGCTTTTAGAGATTTTAAAATTTCATTTCGAAAATTATGCAACGAAGCGCACTCGTAACTTGGCACCGGTTGCGCTCTTGCAAGTCGGGAGTCGCCGGTGTAATAAATATAATTAAAGGCGGATTGTAACTCAATATTATTTTGTGAAAATAGAAATATGTAGCACCGTTAAAATTAATTTTCCTTGTCGGCGTCTCTTAGCGTTCACTTTGATGGCTCGTCGAAATATGTGGACGGAATGCAGGGCTTGTCATTACGCCATGTCTGCCTCTAAATTTAAAATGTTAATAATCTTCAAGTTATAATTGAAGTCTTGCGTCGATACAAAGGCGTCTCGGAGTTTGCCGTTCGACGTTTACGTAAAATTTTAATGGTATTCCTGCTTTGATTTCCGTAAGTCGGTGTGATATAAGTTTGCTTTTTGCTGGGTAGCACTGAAAAACCGATCGAGTTTGTTTTAGAAAGCCTTCTTAATAAATTTAAATCGTCTCGCTTTTTAAGTTTAATTAAAGCAATTTTAGAAAGCAGTGGCTCGCGCAGAATTTTTATTTGGGGAGAAGGGTTGCAGTCACTTTTCATACTTTTCAAACTTTTTCTTTCATTATTTTTTATTGCCGAATTGACTTTACTGTTATTTTGCATTTAATTGTCTGGGACTGCAGCCCGAGATGATAGAAATAGTGGGAGAAAAAAACCTTATCTACCGCCTAAATATTTCAACGTTGAACATTTTGGGAAGCTGCTAAAATAACAATCATTGCATAAAACTAAATACGGAAAAATATTGACTAGCCTCGAATTTAGTCTTACCTTAGATCAGCAGCACACAATTTTTATTTTTTCACTTAACACAGCACTCGTCGATCACACTACCATGCCGATTTTATCACACGGGGAGGTAGGCCGGTATATAGCCAAAAATGAACTAGACAACTTTAGCAATTTTATCAGAACCGAAAAGAGATATTATTTTCAAAATTTGGGCACAAACTTTGTAAAATTATCTAGAAAGAGAAAAAAAAAATAAAAAGTCCAGTAAATGATTGTTTTGTCTAAATAATGACCGGGTGTCGTCAGTGAATGACCGATTAATTGATTCACCTATAAAAATCGAATAATTTATAAAATTTCGTACAATTTATTTTAAACACTAGGCTTAGTATAGTTTTTTTATTAGAGTTTCTTTTGGCGGTTCTATAAATCACAGGTTTTGTTGGGGGCTTAGAAGACTCTGTCTTAGCTTTTTAATTGCGTCTTTTAAAGCTTCAACACTTTATTTAAACCTTGCCAACTGTAATATAAATTTAATTATTTTAGCTATCTACTTCATTTTAACTTTTATTTCTTGCATTTAAATGAAAAAAGAGATATAAGGGATTGCAGATCATGTTATATATCATATTATAAATATTATTTTTTGTACCGGTCATTTACTGGTATGTGGTGACAGACTGGACGTTTTGCCTATAATAAACTTTTTTTTTAAATTAAAAAATTTATATATATATTTCGGGTTCAGTATGTAGGGATGTACATCAGATCTTTACATTACATATTACCATCATGTCTGCACAGATTAATTATTCCACACTGAAATACAACATGTTGTTGTTTACCCGATCCCAGTTCGCCATGCCTCTCTGTCCCATACTAGGTCTTCATCTAAATTTCTTTCTGCCATTCCCCTACGTATGCCTTCATTTCACGACCTTCTTGGTCTACCCCTTTTCTTTCTTCCGGGAGGATTCCACTGGAAAATCTTCTTTGGCCATCTGTTTTCTTGCATCCTCATTAGGTGACCAAACCATTTCAGATTTCTTTTCTCTATTCTTTCAACAATTGTATCCTTGCTGTTCATTGCATTCCGAATTTCTGCATTGGGTATATGCTCCATTCTGGAGATTTGTGCACTTCGTCGTAAGTAATCCATTTCAACTACCGATAACTTTCGTTTTGTTTCCGCCTTGAGACTCCAAACTTCACACCCATAATAGAGGACCGATTCTACCATAACTTCCCCAATCCTTTTTTTGTTCTTTCGCGATATGTGTTTATCCCACCACAATGAATTTAGTGCGCCTATAACCTTTTTTGCTTGTTGTATTCGGTGTTTGATTTCCTCAGTTCCTAAACCCTCCTTTGTAACTAACGCCCCTAGGTATTTAAATGCATTTACTTGGATCACTTTGGCATTATCATGAATAAATATTTCGAATTGAGCTTCTGAATTTACTACTACATATTCTGTTTTCTCTAAGCTGATCTGCAATCTCCATCTCTCGTATTCTGTGTATAGTCGTTTAATCATGAATTCGAGGTCATAGGCGTCTTGGGCCAGAACTACCTGATCATCGGCAAAGTTCAGTGTAAATAGATGGTGTGCGTTTATGGGGATGCCCATTCTCTCTACGTGTCTTTTCCAGTTCTTTAATGATACCTCTAGATATATATTGAATAATAGAGGAGAGAGACTGCATCCTTGCCTAAGCCCTCTTGTTGTTTTTATGGGTCTTGAAAGTCTATTTCTTTCTTTAATATATGAAACGTTATTTTTATACATATTTTGTATTACTTTGATCAGTCGAGGGTCTACTTGTATGATTTCCAGTGCTTCCATAATATATTTCGTGGAACTGAGTCGTACGCTTTTTCCAAATCTATAAATGCCAGGTGTACTTCCTCCCCTAGTGCTATCTTTTTCTCTAGTACCTGTTGTAGAACAAACAGGTTGTCAACACAGGATCTTCCTTAATTTAATTAATTGTGGGTTTTGAGTTAAGACCCGATTCCGACTTAATAAGGTCCGCTACTTTTAGATATGAAAGGATTTCCTGTAATTATCATAGATAACAAAGTTACAGCTATTTAAAGTTTTGATTTTTGGACTGAACTGAAATAATACAAAATTGAAAATGATCAAAATTTTTGGGTTTAAAAGCAAAGCATAGTGACTACAGGCCCATAGGAAAATATAAAATTAATTCATAATTCCATTTTTTCGAAAAAAAAACAAGGGTTAACCCATGTTTTTTCTCGATTTTGGGAGTTTTGAATTAGGACCGGTTTGGGCGTAATAAGGTCCGATACGTTTAGATATAAAAGACTTTCGTGTAATTATCAAAGATGAAAAAGTTAGATCAATTTAAAATTTTGATTTTTGGACTGAGCTAAAAAAATACAAAATTGAAAATAATGACAATTTTTGGCATTAAAGACAAAGCAAGGAAAATGTCTTTGGCTACAGTTACTACAGGCCCATAGGAACGTTCCCTGAGAATATAAAAAAAAATTATTTTTTTAAAAAAAACAGTGGTAAATCGTCGTTTTTCTCGATTTCTATTATTTTTCAATAATTCGCAGTTTATTTTTTATACATTACTATGAGTACTGGTGGAGCGGGCGACGTCTTGTGTCCCAACTGCTCCACTATTGAAAACTATAGTAAAATTGAATCGAGCCTTTACTGTAATTTAAAAATGCGGTACTAAATAAATTTTTTATTCCGCCTTTTAGAATGACAATAAAACATTCAATGGCGGCAAATTAAAATTTGTAGATCTCCGAAAATATTTAATTTTCTTTTAAGAGCCTCTTAAACTTTAATTCGTTGTAAAAAAAATAAAACGCCATTCAAAACACGTACTTTATGCTGACAATAAAACATTTATTCTGTATTTTGGATTAAAGAAAACGTTCTGAATAATTGTTTTTTTTTAGGAGGTCAACGCCGAATGCTCAACAACAGACACAAGCTCAGCCTCAGCAACAAGCGCAACAACTGCAGCAACAACAGCCATCTCTACCTCCTCCATCTCAACCGCAAATACAACCAACGCTTCAACAGCCTCCGACCAAATCTCCAACACCTCCCAATACGGCAGAGAGAACTGCAGAAGAGGTCGAAAATGATAACCAACAGCATCAGCAGCAGACGAATTCTTCTCAGCAGACTCCTTCGACGAAGCCACCGGCTGTTCAACGAACCATCTCTTTGCCAGCGTCGCCGGCCGAACGATATAGGGCTTTACCATCTTCAGAGCAAAGATTGGACTACAGTCAGAGCGAAAGATTGCCGAACAGGCCGAAGCTTTCGCGATCGATTTCGAGGAAGGAAGCGATTAAAAATTTTATTAAAAAGGAGACGGCGACATTTTTCGGGGTGGATGAATCGAATCAAGACGATGAACAATTGAGATGGTTAGACCGTAGGAAAAGAATGGCTTCAAGGTGAGAATTTTTGAATACAAAATAATCTTAATCAATTTTGATCAAACTAAGGAAAAATATTGAAAGGAAGTGTTTGAACAAAATCTGGGGATTTTATATTAAATATTTTTGTAGTTATATTTCTTTTGGTGCGCTGAGAGTAAAAATTTAGCAGGCAACGGAAGTTGCGCGCGCACAAATAACAAAAAATCTATAGTATGAAGTTGACTATCTACAAAAGTCAATTAATTATTGTGAATTATGCTTAAAACGGAGTGTGCACATTCGAGCTCAAAGTGGCACATTCCGATCTCGGGAAAATGAAGCGCGCCGCTCCGCGTCGCGCTTCATTTGCCTCCCTCGCTCGGAAATGTGCCACTTTTCGCTCGAATGCGCACAGCCTCGTATTTATTAATTTACCTTAATTAATATTTTCACTTTCAAATCAAAAAATTAAATTTAATTCAGTAAATATTGATTTTACTTTCAAAAAACTTATTTACCATAGCAATGAGTGGAAGCGGAACAGATACGACAATTTCGTAGGCGATTTGAGAAAAACGATTAAATTATTTAGTTTGTCTAAAGTCATTGGCCTAAATTTTGTGAATCGTGCTTAAAACCGAGTGTGCACATTCGAGCTCAAAGTGGCACATTCCGATCTCGGGAAAATGAAGCGCGCCGCTCCGCGTCGCGCTTCATTTGCCTCCCTCGCTCGGAAATGTGCCACTTTTCGCTCGAACGTGCACAGCCTCGTATTTATTAATTTACCTTAATTAATATTTTCACTTTCAAATCAAAAAATTAAATTTAATTCAGTAAATATTGATTTTACTTTCAAAAAACTTATTTACCATAGCAATGAGTGGAAGCGAGCGAAAAGATACGACAATTTCGTAGGTGCGAGTGAGAGAAAACGATTAAATTATTTAGTTTGTCTAATTTATTGGCCTAAATTTTGTGAATCATGCTTAAAACCGAGTGTGCACATTCGAGCTCAAAGTGGCACATTCCGATCTCGGGAAAATGAAGCGCGCCGCTCCGCGTCGCGCTTCATTTGCCTCCCTCGCTCGGAAATGTGCCACTTTTCGCTCGAACGTGCACAGCCTCGTATTTATTAATTTACCTTAATTAATATTTTCACTTTCAAATCAAAAAATTTAATTTAATTCAGTAAATATTGATTTTACTTTCAAAAAACTTATTTACCATAGCAATGAGTGGGAGCGAGCGAAAAGATACGACAATATCGTAGGTGCGAGTGAGAGAAAACGATTAAATTATTTAGTTTGTCTAATTTATTGGCCTAAATTTTGTGAATCATGCTTAAAACCGAGTGTGCACATTCGAGCTCAAAGTGGCACATTCCGATCTCGGGAAAATGAAGCGCGCCGCTCCGCGTCGCGCTTCATTTGCCTCCCTCGCTCGGAAATGTGCCACTTTTCTCGAACGTGCACAGCCTCATTTATTAATTTACCTTAATTAATATTTTCACTTTCAAATCAAAAAATTAAATTTAATTCAGTAAATATTGATTTTACTTTCAAAAAACTTATTTACCAAAGCAATGAGTGGGAGCGAGCGAAAAGATACGACAATTTCGTAGGTGCGAGTGAGAGAAAACGATTAAATTATTTAGTTTGTCTAATTTATTGGCCTAAATTTTGGGAATCATGCTTAAAACCGAGTGTGCACATTCGAGCTCAAAGTGGCACATTCCGATCTCGGGAAAATGAAGCGCGCCGCTCCGCGTCGCGCTTCATTTGCCTCCCTCGCTCGGAAATGTGCCACTTTTCGCTCGAACGTGCACAGCCTCGTATTTATTAATTTGCCTTAATTAATATTTTCACTTTCAAATCAAAAAATTAAATTTAATTCAGTAAATTTTGATTTTACTTTCAAAAAACTTATTTACCATAGCAATGAGTGGAAGCGAGCGAAAAGATACGACAATTTCGTAGGTGCGAGTGAGAGAAAACGATTAAATTATTTAGTTTGTCTAATTTATTGACCTAAATTTTGTGAATCATGCTTAAAACCGAGTGTGCACATTCGAGCTCAAAGTGGCACATTCCGATCTCGGGAAAATGAAGCGCGCCGCTCCGCGTCGCGCTTCATTTGCCTCCCTCGCTCGGAAATGTGCCACTTTTCGCTCGAACGTGCACAGCCTCGTATTTATTAATTTGCCTTAATTAATATTTTCACTTTCAAATCAAAAAATTAAATTTAATTCAGTAACTATTGATTTTACTTTCAAAAAACTTATTTACCATAGCAATGAGTGGAAGCGAGCGAAAAGATACGACAATTTCGTAGGTGCGAGTGAGAGAAAACGATTAAATTATTTAATTAATTTATTGGCCTAAATTTTGCGAATCATGCTTAAAACTGATTGTGCACGTTCGAGCTTAAAATGGCACATTCCGATCTTGTTACATGTAATTATGTTAATGAAAGGATTAAAGTGGTACTACAAACAATTTGAACAGAAGGATGTAACAGGTGGGAGAAAATTTACCAACAAATCTGTTTCCTTAACAATATTTATGTATTTCGAAGTGTTACTCAAATTTAAAAATTTATTTGTTATTGGTCCATATCTTTTATTAACATCGAATATTTGTTAAAATATTTTGAGAATCGAAAAGTTTTTTTTTGTTTCAAATACTCACAGTTTTCTAAATGGTTAAAATTTTCGAATGTTAAAAGTTTTTGATTTGAGATAGGAATAAAATAATTCGATATGGGGAACATAATAAAATTGTAATTATGAGGATTTTTATCCAATTGTTAGAAAGTTTTTTGTCTTTAAATTTTCTACATTTTTAATAGAAGTAATTGTAATAAACGATAGGAAACCATTTAATGATTCGGTTAATGTTGAAAGAGAGGACAATTGAGAGAGTGTAGAAAAATGTCAAAACTTTATGAAAATTTTTAAATTAATTTTTATTTCTTTACACTTTTATATTTGCTTATATTGATTTTTGTTGTACATTATTTTTTCACTTCTATTTAGAGCAGTGGTTTTCAAGCTTTATCTTGCTACGCCTCTTTCTAAAAAAGAACTAATTTTGCGGCTGCCCCATTTTACTTCATGAAATAATACAGAGTTACACGGTTGTCCATTTTAAAATCTAGAAACGGCCAAAAATAACATATTTTATCACTCATGCCTGGAAAGTATTATGTTCGCGCACATTATACTGTGCGCAAAGTAGCTCTTTACCCATTCAACTAGTTTTGGTGCATAAATCAGGATACTACACGAAAGTGACAATAAAAAGTGCAATAATTAAATAAAACACGCATATCGATGCTACAACCATCTCTAAAGTGACATTTAAGTAATAAATGATATATATTTCTTGCAATTTGAATACTTAAATAATTATTATTACCACTGAATGACTTATAGAAAATAGTATGGTCTAATGCCCACTCGACCGGATGAGCGCACTCACTTCGTTTGTTTACTTAACTCCGCCCGCGTGCGTAATCAACAACTTTGCGCCCTTGATGTCTAAAATTTTATTTCATGACAGCGACAAAATTCCGTCCAGATGTAATAATTGAATTGCATTCAATTATTATAATTTTTTGAATGTGTCAATATTTAAGAGAAGAAAAAAATTATTTTTACATTAAATATAACTTTACGGCACTCACTAAGATAAAAATTGCAAAATTATTTAATAATTTATTTTTGACAAATTTAAAAACGGTAGAAGCCTTTACTTCATTTTACCACTCGTAATAATTTTAGTAATTGAAATAAATATTTATCATCTGTCACTTAAATGTCAATTTAGAGATTACTCTAACATCAATTTGCATGATTTATTTAATTCTTACGTTTTTTATTGTCAATTGCGTGCTGCAATCGTGATTTACGCGCGCGAATTAGTTAAATAGGTAAAGAACTACTTTGCACACCAAATATCGTGCGCGAATATAGCACTTCCGGGCCCGAGTGATACTACATTAATTACTTTATGAAAAAAATCTATTTCGATAGAAAAGAGACTCTATTAAAAGCAAAATTACCAAATAAAATATTTTTGAAAATTTTATTGTTCCTGGTTTTTAAAATGAGACAGCGTACAAATACGTTTTTAAATGGTGAAAAATGTATTATTACAAAAAATACATTTTTCTTAAGCTTATCGAGCCGTCCTGTTTGGAAATCGCCGGCTTAGATTATTTTTCAATTTGTATTTATTCATTTTCTATTTGTGTTGGTTGTTGTTTATTTTTTTTAATTATATTGATAAAATCGTGACAGAATTTGATTTCAAAACGGTTTTCGTTTGATTACGTTCGGATTTAAAATTGAAAATAAAAGAACTTTGCAGTGGAAATTTCTATTAAAGTAGGGGAGTCGTAGAAATCGGTTTAATAAGCAATAATCATAAAGTACAACACAGGTCCTCTAAAAATTTTATGTAGAAGCAAGAAAGCTTTATATATTCAGGAAGTATCGGAAGCTGTTTGAAAAATTTGAGAACATCTGGAAACTACGTTTGAATTTACAATTTACAACACTAGAGTTGCAACGGTTACAACTCTGTAGTTGTCAGAAGCCTCTTTTTCTTGCACAAAACAAAAATGGCGAAGAACTAAAAGCTTTATTTTTGCATCGAAATTTGCTCGTTCGAGCGCTAAAATTTGTTTACACATTTCCGGTAAATGCAAAATCTTGCCCCATTTTCTTAAGCGATGAGGCGAAAAAAGTTAAGTGCCATTTTTCGTAGGAAATACGTATCGCTTAGTTTTTTAGATTTCTATCTCCACAAACAATTCCTTCGATGCAATTTTCCGCAAAGTTCATTTAGGGATTCGTTCTGGAAGTGCAACTGTTGCATACTAATAAACGCTTTCAACTTTTTTTAAAATAGATTATTACAGGCTTTTATCGTGTTAAATACATTTTGACGCTTTGTTACAAATTTATTTAAGTCTTTTAAGGGGGAATTAATTTACGAGGAGGAAATATTAAGTTTTATCGCGCGCTTTGAATATTCCAAGGTGTTTTAGTTTAAAAGTGGAGATTATCTTTTGGGCTTTAAGGGCTTTAACAAAAGTGCTAATGATTTCTATTGGAAAAAGAAAAACTGTTTAATTTTTTGTTTATTGACTAATTTTTCGTCACGTGTACAAATAAGATCTGAGACTTAGCAATGTTTTACGAAATAGTAATGTAAACTGGAGTTTAATGCTTTTTAGCAACTTAAAAAAAACGGTCCCAGTTGGGACCTGGTCCAGTTTATGCAACCTTCGCCTATTCTTTTTTGGAATTCAAAAAATTGACAGATTTTGTAAGATTAACGCCTTGGGTTTTAAAAACGCCAAAAGAACTCAAAAAAAGTTATAATCTATCTTAGAACTTTAAATCAATAAAATCAAGTTCTTTCTATTTTTTCAATAAATGAAATGGCTGAAAGTACATTAGTATCATTACATGTATACAGTGTTCCCGACGAATCGGTACTGAGACTTAATCGTAAATTGAACAAAAACATACCCCAAATCAATTGCCCTTATGGGCCATAGTTTTGAGTTATGGTATTGTAAATTTCTGTTTAAAATGGGTAATAAATACTTTATTATTTAGAATATTTAAAAAAATTTTGTTCAAGTCTGTTAAGTGGTAAAATTTCATAAAATTTGTATATTTTGAGGTCGATCGTCATTCCTTGGTATACACCAGGGATGGGCAACATGTGGCCCGCGGGCCACTTGTGGCCCGTTAAACAAGATTATGCGGCCCGCCAAGCATTTCTAAAATTGAATTAATTTTTTGATTAAAAAGGTTGCCCACCCCTGGTATACACAATTCATCACTCAATTGTAGCAAAACGATTCTGCATTTTTGTCTTTGTTTCTAACGTTTTATTATTTTCATAATAAATTATATAGCTCGCAAAGCTGGCGACAATCAAAAATAATTTGAAAGAGAAGATTACCTAGTCATTGGATTTTTTTTACAGAACGAATATACCGTAAGGGTAATGGGGTACCCTGGCTATTAAACAACTTTACACAAAATCTTTAAAATAAAAAATTTTTAGTTTTTTTACATATTTGTAACAAGCACTTTTTGTAAAATTAAATCTAGTGATGGTACCATTTTTATATAACTTAATTAATTTACATTTATAAACACGGCGCTCGTCACAATAAATTTTTTTGAGAAAAGTGACACATGTAGTGTAAAAGCCTAAATGGAATGCAATCACCCTCAAATGACAATTTATAAAAGAGCAAGAAATAGCCTACCTGTATGCAAACATGAAAGTACCTGAAGAAATCCTAGGTAACTCAAAAGAGATTAAATCCACCACCGTGCGCAATCGTGTTATTGTTTTTTAAGACCGTAAACGAAGGGTAAACTGAGCGCGGCGCGCAATTGACCAACGCCCAAATTTTTGATTGGTATTTTACACATGAGGTGGTGTTTTGACTTTTTGATTAAAGCGTCCGTTGTATTTACATATTTTTTATATTAATTTAGATAATTTCGAAAAACAAACTGTAAAGTAACGATAGTTACTTAAAAAACAAAATAGTTATTGATTAATTTTTATAATTAATATTAACGTTATAACTTATGACTGTGTATTAAAATTGAAGATAATCAAAGTTTAAGTTAATTAATAAACGTTACATGGTGTCAGAAGTGATCTGTACTACGTGTTGGGTCTGAAAATTGCAAGATATCGTGAAATAATGCCAAACGAGACAGTAGCAGAACAAGGCGTCGCAGCATTAAGAGCACCAAAAGCATTTAATTTTGAAGACGAAAATAGCGAGAATAATTGGAAGCAATGGCTACAACAATATGAATGGTATGAAATTGCAACACAATTAACTAGTAAATCGTCACAAGTTCAAGCAGCCACGTTTATGTCAGTACTGGGTTCTGAAGCGATCTCGATATATAACAGTTTCAATCTAACCAAAGCACAGAGTACAGACGTGCAAGTAATTAAAAATAAATTTAACAATTACTTTATACCTAAAACAAACCTGTCGTTTGAAAGATACAAATTTAACAAATCAGCACAAGGAGCAGATGAAAGTTTTGATGAATTCTTAACAAAAATCAAGAATCTTGCTCAAACATGCGAGTTCGAAAATTTGTATGACAGCTTACTGCTGGATAAAATAATTATAGGTATCCAGTCAGACAAAGTAAGAGAAAAATTATTTTCAGAAGAAAAATTAACGTTAAATCGAGCAATATTAATATGCCGAGCAAGCGAACAAGCGACAAAACAATTAGCGCAAATCAAAACTACAAAGGATTCCACTGAACTAGTGAGAATTGAAATGGTGAAGTCAAAAGCAACTCCTAAGCAGAGAGACAATACTAGGAAACCAGAAGAATTCAACTGCAAGAGGTGTGGAACAAAACATAAGCCAAAAAGTTGTCCAGCGTTTAAAAATCTTTGTAAAGAATGTAACAAAAGGGCACTTTGAGAGTCAGTGTTGGAGTAAGAAAACAAACAGCGTAACGTCAACGTAATCGACAGCGATCAAGAAGAAATGTATATAGATAATATCAACAGCAACAACGAAGATAGCTGGAAAGAAACTATAAATGTTGGCAAGGATTCGTTTGTAGTAAACTTGGACACTGGAGCAGAGTGTAACGTAGTCACAAAAGCTATAGTTGACAAACTGCGACTCGAAATAACACCTTCAACTACTAAAAGATTGGTAAGTTTTACCAATAACAAGATTAATGTTCTAGGAGAAACTCTAATTAAAGGACGAATTCGTAAAGATCTTGTTAACATTAAATTCAAAGTTGTAAAAGAAGATGTTAGACCAGTACTTGGAAGAAACTCTTGTGTTAAGCTAGGACTAGTAAAGAAAGTTCAAGAAATATCGCTAGAAGCTAGTGAAATTTTTAACGGATTAGGATGTTTTAAAAATTATGAATACGACATAGATTTAATAAAAGATCCAAAATTTGAAATACACTCGCCAAGAAGAATTCCTTACGCAATACGGGATCAGGTCAAAAAAGAACTGGATAACATGATAAAATTAGATGTTATTCAACCAGTCAATGAACCGACTCCTGCGGTAAGTCCAATGGTAATAGTAAAAAGCAAAGGGAATATTAGAATTTGCATTGATCCATCGAATGTTAATAAAAATATCCTGAGAAGACACTATCCATTGAAGACACTGGAAGAAATAGCAGCAAAGCTAAGTGGGGCGAAGTGGTTTTCTAAACTTGATTGTAAAAAAGGATTTTGGCAAATAATGTTAAGCCAACGTACACAAAAATATTTAACTTTTGCTACGCCGTGGGGACGATATAGTTGTAAACGTCTTCCATTCGGGTTAGCATCAGCGCCTGAAGTTTTTCAAAATATCATGTCTCAATTATTTCAAAATGTAAATAATGTTGAATGTTCAATGGATGATATTCTGATATACGCGAATAATAAAGAAGAACTCCAGAGAATAACAAATAACGTACTTAAAATTATACAAGATTCCGGTTTGAAATTAAATAAAGAAAAATGTGTTTTGAAGTTAATAAAATTTAAAATTTTTTGGGTCACATTTTAACAGAAAATGGATTACAAATAGATTCTGATAAAGTGGAGGCTATACAAAAATTACAAATACCGACTGATAAGAAACAACTTCAAAGACTCATAGGGTCATTAACGTATTTAAATAAATTCATACCAAATCTTTCCGAACTAACATTACCATTTAGAGATCTATTAAAGAAAGACGCGGAATGGTTATGGGAGTATGAACAGCAGTCTAGTTTTGAAAAAATCAAGAAAGTATTAACAACACCACCGGTGTTGAAATATTTCGATGTTAACAAAGATGTTACTCTGTCAGTGGATGCAAGTTCAAAATGCCTAGGAGCAGTATTGCTGCAGGATCATCATCCAGTAGCTTACGCAACCAAAGCTCTAACAACCAGTCAACAGAACTATCCGCAGATTGAAAAAGAGGCCACTGCAATTAGATTTGGGTGTTCGAAATTTCACGAATACGTTTATGGAAAAAATTTGACAATTGAAACAGATCATAAACCCTTAGAGGTAATATTCAAAAAACAAATACATACAGCACCAGCTAGGCTTCAAAGAATACTCTTTGATATTACGCAATATTCGCCAAAAATAGTATATAAGAAAGGTACTCAAATTCCAATTGCTGATACATTAAGTAGAGATTGTGAACAAACGAATAGCGAAACCAGCGAATCGGAGGAAGTTGAAGTATTACTAGTGTTGTCAATGTCAAATAATGCAAAAGAAGAATTAAGAGCAGCAACTAAATCTGACTCAGAATTACAAGTTCTACAAAATTTATCATTGACGGTTTTCCTGAAACTGTTAATGAATTGCCCGAAAGTGTGAAACATTATTTCAATTTCCGAGAAGAATTAACGTACTTGGAAGGTGTCATAATGAAAGGTGATAAAGTTGTGGTACCAAAACAACAGATACCAAAAATGTTAAAAAATATTCATCACGGTCATTTTGGTATTCAAAGTTGTTTGAAACGCGCGAGACAGTGTTTATATTGGAACGGTCAATATCAAGACATTGCAAATTACGTGCAAAAATGTGCAATTTGTCAAAAAACGCAACGAAGCAAGGACAAGGAAACTATCATATCTAAAATAATTCCAAATTTACCCTGGCAAATAGTTGGTACTGATTTGTTTACATTTGAAGGTTCTGATTATATAATAATAACGGACAGTTACTCCGGTTTTATCGATTATCAAAAGTTAAGAAGCTCAACATCTAATGAAATTATAAACATTTTAAAAGATGGTTTGCAGTTCACGGAATACCAGAAATTTTGGAATCTGATAATGGACCTCAATATGCATCAAGAGAGTTTAAAGATTTTCGAACAAATTGGCAGTTCCAGCATCAAACTTCTTCTCCGCATCATCCGAGGGAAATGGTTTAGTCGAAAGAAGTGTTCAAATAATAAAAACATGCTTCGAAAGTGTGCAATCGACAAGACAGATCCGCAGTTAGCGTTGCTAAATTTTAGGAACACTCCAAGAAACGAAACGTTAGGATCTCCCAATCAAAGATTAATGAGCAGAAGAACAAGAACTATCCTGCCAAATTCGGAAGAAGCACTTAAACCGAAGATAATGTCAGACGTTCAAATAACGTTGAAGTCTCTCAGAGATAAGCAACAATGGTATGGTAATAAGCACGCAAAACCTGGAACTGAGTTTGGGGTAGGTGACAAAATTATTTACCAAACAGGTCACCGAAACTGGAGATCAGGACTGGTAACTAAAACCACGGAAAATCCAAGATCCATAATATTTAGTAATGACGAAGGGAAAACCTACCGAAGAAACTCTAGTCATATAAGAAAATCATCTGCATCAATAATAGAAACTAAAGAATTGGTTCCCGATCTACCAAAGAAACAAGATTTAAACGGCGAATCAATTAAAAATACCATCGCACCTGCAACTAAAGATTTACCTCATCAGCAAACTTCGAGGTATGGCCGACTTATTAAACCGGTCATAAAGTTAAATTTGTAGAGGTTTATTTTCTATTATTTTCAAAAAGGAGGATGTAAAGTAACGATAGTTACTTAAAAACAAAATAGTTATTGATTAATTTTTATAATTAATATTAACGTTATAACTTATGACTGTGTATTAAAATTGAAGATAATCAAAGTTTAAGTTAATTAATAAACGTTACACAAACAAAATTGGTAATGTTGTACTTTCTTAACATTTAAATTTATTTTTTACCTAATTTTACAATTTGGCTCGAATAATCATTTGGGTAAATAAAAACCTTCCCTATCTAACAGGGTAAATATTAAAAAAACCCTACAATAAACTTTTGTAAAACACACTTTAAAAAAAAATGCAGAACAATGGAAAGGAATGGCAAATAACAAAGGGTAATTTTTTATATTTTATTTGTTTTAATTTGGTTGTCATGCTTTAAACGAAGTTTCTTTATAAAGTTATACGTTTTAGTTCATTTATTATTTATTGAAAGAGCAATTAACAAAAAATTCTAAAAATTTCCATTCAATTGCTTTCCTCGACATTCAAATGATAAAAAAGAGTGTCGAATAATTTGTAACCATTTCTTTCAACGTTTGCCTTCTTTTCAGGACTTATGGACCGCTTAAAGCGGAATACAGATTGCCATCGGGAGGTCGAACAAGAAGAGCAGTTTCTGAAATCACAGGGGGCCCGTCTATTCCTGGTAGAATGTCAGGATGGCGTCCCGATGTTCTTCCGGGATCAAGTGACATTCCCGACAGTTCTCAAGATCGTTGGCCTGCGACCGCAGTTAGAAGGAAGGAGTCCGTCGCCAGAATGACTTGGGACGGTCTTTCCTACGTAGTTACGGTGAGTTTTTTGCCTTTTGTCTCTCTTTCGATAGTAATCCACGATTATCCAATACGATGGATAGGATCTTTCACGATTATCCTTGCAATTTTTCTTTTATGGTTCAACATATAATTTGTACATTTTTATTCTGCAACGATGTAGTTTTATTTTGGGTTTGCTTAAAAACCTTTGTTTATGGTGATATATACATAATATGACCATACGTCCCGTTTTGAACGAGACTGTTTTGTTTTCAGATCATCTGTCGCGTTGTCTCCAAACAATCATTTGGGACGCCAAATTGTCCCTTTTTCAAAAATTGTATTCATTGAATTTTATAAATTAAACTTTCTTTCCAATCTACAAATTTAACTTAAATATCGATTATATGTTCAAAAACGTATTTTTACCATAGCAATGAGTGAGAGCGAGCAAAATAGATACAACAAACTCATAAGTACGAGTGAGAGGGAATGATAAAAATTATTTACTAATTTTGTGTCACCAAAATTATTGAAAATCACGCTTTAAGCCGAGTGTGCGCGTTTGAGCTCTCGGGAAAATGAAGCGCACCGCTCCGCGTCGCGCTTCATTTGCCTCCCTCGCTCGGAAATGTGTCACTTTGAGCTCGAACGTGCACATACCTTGCAATTGTGGAATTTCTTTATGTTCATAGTCAATCTTTCAAATCAATAAAATCGTTTTAGTCAGTTTTATTGAATTATTTGATTTGAAAAGTTGAAAATTGGTATAGACATCCTCAATGTGAACTTAAATATTGCACTATTCTCAAATGTTTGATAATTTTATGTTTGGCTGGAAGATTTTTGAATGGTATACTTAAATACAATAAACGGTATGGGTGTTTTATATATTGTTAGAATTTCCTGAATGCATTTATTGAAATATTGAACTGAAGGGTTTTATTTGATATGATGCATCTCATATGCAATTTTAATTGATCAAAAATGCAATTAGTAAACACTTGAAAGTAATAACTGAAAATATTTTTATCAGGCTCGCTACAATTAGGCGTGCAGAACAGCATCATGATAACTTACCAAAAGGAATGAAATATTTTTTAAACAAAAAATAAATCTAATATTGTAGTTTTAATTTTTTGAATTGAAGAATAGAAGATTAAGTAAGACAAATCGACTAAATACGAAGATGTGCGCATTCGAGCGAAAAGTGGCACATTTCCGAGCGAGGGATGCAAATGAAGCGCGACGCGGAGCGGCGCGCTTCATTTTCCCGAGATCGGAATGTGCCACTTTGAGCTCGAATGGGCACACTCGGTTTTAAGCACGATTACAAAGCGTCCCGTTTTAACAGGAAAAAATTGGTAACAAAATTGAATAATGATATTACTTCCCATAACATTTAAAATGCCTCCATATGGGACCGTGGGACCCACATTGAAAAACGCTGCTTTCGAGCTTTTATTTTATGTTGATATTTTTTTTTTTAATTTTTAGATTTTGGTATCTAAATCGTAAAATTACATTAAAAGGTACAAGTAACTTTTGATTTAATAGTATTTATCGTAACGAATAAACAAAAATTATAGAAAAAAATTTTCCTTTTTACTATTTTTGAAATTTTGAAAATTTGTCAGCGACCAGTAAAAATGCTTTAATCCTTCTCATCTCTGGTGAAATTTCTTAAAATACGTTAAATTAACATATTTTCATAAGAGACCAAAAAAAATAGTCGATTTTCTTTGCGTCATCCTAATGTGAGTATATCCAATCATTTAAACCAGCACGAATTACGCAGGCAGACATATGAAAATTTTTTGAGCGTTGTTTTAATTTTAATGGCTATTATTGTTTATTTCATGTGTCCCGAATTCAGAATACAAAATTAAAAAACCTTTATTGTATATTTTTTAAGATATGTAAGATCAATTTATTAAGCTAAAAATATATTTATCAACCATTTAAAAAAAAAATACAATTGCAATTGTTACATTACGTATAATCTGCGTGATGTCTTTTGCGTTTTTCATAAAATTACTCTGGGTGTGATTTTTCTATGAATTTCATCTAAAATATCACATTTTAATGACCAACAGTGATCATATTTATACTTTATCGACTTTTGTATCTTGTATCCGTAGTTTTGATATCTTGATGGAATCGTTTTTCTTGCTTTTCATTAATATCACCAAGATTGTTAAGAAAAAAATTTAGATATGACTTTAACAATAAGAAGTGTAGTTTTATACTTATATTGCATCATAATTTTTGGTCTTTATCTAACAACTTGGCTAAAAGATTTTTTTAATCTGTATGCTTTTGATTACCTAGAAAATTATGTACAGTCAGTCTAAAAGTAATCAACACCCTAAAAACAGTACTTACCGTAATCGAGCTATTCCAAGAGACAGGTTGTAGTTAAAAATAGTGTTTAAGGAGATTTATGACGGCTTTCATAAGTACAACAAATATTTTTTTCTATTAATTGTTTGAAAAAAAGCTTTAATACAATTTACAAAATCTTTTCTAACAAAAACGACAGCTGTCACAAATACCTTTACGTGTCTATTTAAGATTCCAAATTTAGTTCTAGGTACTAAAATTACAAAGATCAATCTTAATTGATTTTTAACAATGCAGCGCCAGATTTTGTCTGTTGGAATAGCACGATCACTGTAGGTGGTGCTCTAGGGTGTTGATTACTTCTTAGGCTGACTGTACAACACTTTTGAAAGCAAGCCAAGCTTCTAATTCAAGAAAATTCATTGTCAATTCCAATTCCTTATCGTTCATCAATGATCTGCTTTGTGGTGTAACAAAAATTCATTCTTTTATTTTTGCATTAGGTAAAGTTTGAAATTTGTTACACAGATACTTAAAACTGTCATTTGCTTTATTTAGGGGTTTAACGAATTGTTTCATTAAATCTAATGTAATAATATAACAATGACATTCTTATTATGCTTGATATTTTGTACTAAAAACAATACAATAAGTCCTTATATGAAGAAAATTATATATAAAAATTGTCGCTTCATACACGAATGCTGTCGTGACTAACATGCATTACCACGAGATGTCGCATAACTGGGCGGAAAGAGCGCCAAAACTGAATTACAATTCAAAAATTATTTTTACGAAAAAAATTGAAAATTACCACTATATTAATTTTATTGAAAACCTGATGTGATACGATAAAACGATTAGTGAATTCGTAATCAGTGGCACCGAATCAGGAAGAAAAGCTAACAAAATTTTAGACAATAAAAATCGTGTCGGCCTGTGGTACCAAACAAGTTTCACTTCTTGCGCGAGCCTATGTGGGCGAGGCTCACTTATATTTTTCTCTTGCAAGGCACTATTTTCTGAATAAAATTATCGCCGACTAATACAGACCTTGGACAACCTTGCTTTAGGTGTTTATTAAAAACAATTTATCAAAATTTTCCATCTCGCAGATTAAAATTTAATGCGGAAAGCCTGTTTCGCATTCGTGGAAAATATCCAGACGGAAAAAGCTTTAATAATTGTAATTATTATTGGCGTTACGTAAAGAAGCGTCAAAATTTAATTAATATTCAAAATAAAAGCAATAGCCCACTCGGCTATAATAGAAATTAAATTTAGGAGCGCTCTTCTTAGTGCAGAACAGAGCCCGACAACATTATTGCATAATACAATTCTTCTTGTTTTAACCGAAAACTCATAAACGTCTGTTTTTGTAAATGTTTTGCGAGCTTCTGTCACAATAAACAAAAATTAATCATTCATACAAACGTTCATTATTTTGTTTTCCTTTATTATTACTTCTGCCTCTTTGCTCGACAAATAAAAAAAAACACAATAAGAAGGAAACCTTTCTACTTATTCCTTTTTTCGAAATTTGGCCTTCTTTAACTTTTCGTCGGATTTGTTTGCGGAGCAAATTGCGCGCCGGGACGATTTTCGCTAAAATCGACGCTCGCCGTGATAAATTTTCGGTGCGTTTGTGTCGATATAAATTGCCTAATTTATTGGAAAATGCGAAATCGATACTACATATGTTTGTAATGGAGCATAAAAGTATTTCGAAATGCCACATTTTTCTTAATACTAACTTTGTAAAAAAAATATATATATAAAGCTATAAAATTTGTATGGATATTTTAAAACGTCAAATTTTGTAAGAGAAACAATTTTTCATCCACTTTGCTTGTACGACTTAAATTTTATTATTTCTAAATCGTGTTTTGCGCGTTTCGAAAAAAAAAAGTATAACAAACTGAAGTGTGATTTTGATTAATTTTTAATATTCGAATGAGAAGAAAGCCGTGAAAAACTTGTTTGAAGCGGCGACTGTATTTTTTACACGAAAATTGCGATGTAAATGGTTTCTCCGAAAGAAAAGTGTTTTATTTCGGAAAAAAAGAGAAAATTTTCGACGGTTTAGTCATTTTGTTATATAAAACGCGTAACAGCATACTGCAGACAATTCTTTTCACTAAAATATAAAATAAAACGCGCAAAGAGAAAAAAAAGTAAAATGCGGACAATATTTCATTCTCGGTTTTCCAGTACATTATGTTTTCTGTTTTCCATCGCGACGACATAGTTTTGCATTGCGGTTAATTTTACGTCATGTTCGCGAGAAACGCGAGCCAGGATTTCCGAATAAAATCGCTATTTTAATAAACTTCGTCTTGGAGATTTCCTTTTTCTCAAAATTCACTGTTTTTTTATCTGGTATGTTGTAGTCTAAATTGTGTTAGTGCTACTTAGCTACTTAGTGGCTGACCTTTGGTTATTTTTTACTTTAAAAGTATAGATAAAATGATATTTTTGAAGTTATACTTTTTTTGGTGCGCTAACAGCAAAATTTAATACGCAACGGAAGTTGCGCGCGCACAGCCAACGAAAATACGACGGTTGAAGTTAGCCGTCAAAATAATCTTAATCAATTTTAATCGAACGAGAGGAAAATATTGAAAGGAAGTGTTTGAACAAAATTTGGAGATTTTATATTAAAAATTTTTGAAGTTATACTTCTTTTGGCGCGCTCAGAGTAAAATTTTAGCAGGAAACAAAGTTGCGCGCGCACAACTAACGAAAATTCTATAATATGAAGTTGACTATCTATAAAAGTAAATTAATTATTGTGAATCATGCTTAAAACCGAGTGTGCACATTCGAGCTCAAAGTGGCACATTTCGATCTCGGGAAAATGAAGCGCGCCGCTCCGCGTCGCGCTTCATTTGCTTCCCTCGCTCGGAAATGTGCCACTTTTCGCTCGAATGCGCACATACCTCTTATTAACGGGATTTGTCTATATTAATAATTTCTCTTTAACTTAAATTTAGCTTTTCTATTGAGAAAAAGTTGTAGCATTTATTTATTATTTTTCTAAAATATCTGTTTTAGGTAGTACCGTGTAGTGTTTAATATTTCCCGATAATTTTTATTTCTCGAGAAATAAAGAATTTTTTTTCCTTTCTCGAAAATTGAAAATATTACATATTTGTGCAAAAATGTTGAATCATAGGTACATGTATTTAAATCAACTTGCAAAACATTTAAGACAAAAAAATAATAACAACAAACGCATTGAAAGTAGGGGAAGTTAACCGGTTGTGGGCACAGTTAGCTATTTAGGCCATAACTTTTGACCAACTCAATATTTTTTGCAAAATGAGCATATTATCGGGAAGCTAGAGACCTTAGCTAACTACTGGCAAAGGAATTAATTTTATATCAATTTAAAAAAAAAACATTTTTAACTTTTCATAAAGTAGTGATTTTTCATCCTGCAATTTTTTTTAACCGGTTGTGGACACATCAGGAAAATCTCCTCAAAATGGGAAATATGGAGTAAAACGCTACTATATAGAGAAAAAACACAATTTATTCATATTCAAAGCCTTCAGTTACGAAAATAAAATTTAAAATAGGCTTTCGCAGTGGACTTCACGGATCATCGTCAAATGGTTCTAATGTATGCATCAAAATTGATTTTTGAAATCGACATGGCTAAAAATGCACTAAAAAATTTGCAAAAATTTTGTAAATATATTATTTACAATATGTTAATGTTCACTGGAATTGGACACAATAAAACAACAAATTGTTAAATTGCAACGTTTCGTTTCTTTATTGAAACTTTATCAAGCAACTGAAAATTGACAAAGTATAACAACAATAACTACAAGTATTTTATAAAATAATATAAATTATAAAATACCTTAACAACACAAAAAGGAAGTTAACCATTAAAACTCAATAATTCTACATGTGTCAAAATGAAAGATTTTTAAAAAAGTATGAAAGATTGTAACTATGATTCTAAATAATTACATGAAAGGCTGTAACTATGATTCTAAAAAGAAATTATTTGTAGTTGTATAATTTTGATTTAAATTTTATGATTAATTTTAGTTTTATGTTTTAATTTTATTTAAGATGTCATTATATATTAAACTAAGGCCTTGAGTATCCGAACGCAAATTTACAGTTTTATTAATTTTGATATAAACCATTTCACTTAAATTTCTTTTATGTTTATTTTGTTCACGATGTAAAATAGAAACTTTTTCAAATTGGAATTGATGTCCAACATCAAAATGATGCATAGCTAATGCTGTTCCATCCAAGAATTCAATTTACCATGGAAATTGAAGATAATTGTTCTCTTTGTTTTTTAGATGTAAAAATAAATATATGTTTAGATGGAAAATTAAAAATGAATTGGTATCAAAAGCCTACTAGTTTAGGGCGATTATTAAACTACTATTCTAATCACCCAATGAGTCAAAAGATAGGTGTAATTAAAGGTCTTATGGATAGAGCTTTACGTTTAAGCCATGAAGATTTTTATGAAGATAATATACTACGCATGAAAAATCTTCTTATTAATAATAATTACCCTATAAAACTCATTAATCGATTTATAAATAATTATAAATTGGTAAATAACAAAAAAGATGTCCAACAAATAACAACATACTTTAAATTTCTTACATCAAAGAATTGTCTAGTAGTATTGATCGTTTTATTAGACCAAGAGGTAGAAAACTAGCATTTTATATTATAAAAACAATTAATACAGTTTATAGCAAATTAAAATATCCAATTCCTCTTCTTCAACAATCTGGTTTGATTTATAAAATCCCATGTAGCTGTGGAAGTAGTTACATTGGTCAAACAAATCAAAGACTTGAAGAAAGATTAAAACAACATAAAAATGATTGTAAAAATATAAATTATGTTAAACCAAACAAAACAGCATTAGCTATGCATCATTTTGATGTTGGACATCAATTCCAATTTGAAAAAGTTTCTATTTTACATCGTGAACATAATAAACATAAAATAAATTTAAGTGAAATGGTTTATATCAAAATTAATAAAACTGTAAATTTGCGTTCGGATACTCAAGGCCTTAGTTTAATATATAATGACATCTTAAATAAAATTAAAACATAAAACTAAAATTAATCATAAAATTTAAATCAAATTTATACAACTACAAATAATTTCTTTTTAGAATCATAGTTACAGCCTTTTATGTAATTATTTAGAATCATAGTTACAATCTTTCATATTTTTAAAAATCTTTCATTTTGACGCATATAATTATTTAGAATCATAGTTGCAATCTTTCATATTTAAAAATCTTTCATTTTGACACATGTAGAATTATTGAGTTTTAATGGTTAACTTCTTTTTTGTGTTGTTAAGGTATTTTATAATTTATATTATTTTATAAAATACTTTTAGTTATTGTTGTTATACTTTGTTAATTTTCAGTTGCTTGATAAAGTTTCAATAAAGAAACGAAACGTTGCAATTTAACAATTTGTTGTTTTATTGTGTCCAATTCCAGTGAACATTAACATATTATAAGATATTGGACGTGAACATTATGATTAATATTATTTACAATTTTCAAGTCATATGAATTGGTCTGTTAAAGATGCTCGACAATCGAAAATCTGATTTTCAATAGTCGAGTTGTGAAAAGAAGTTTGTTTGAAATTCATAACCAAAAATGTTTATTTTTGTTTTAATTATTGCGAAAAAGTTTTGATAACTTTAAATTTTTGTCGTACATGATAATCGAGCGGGGTCTTTGCCCGCCCCCTTCGAAATTAGGCCGCGGCTACACCCCTAGACTCCGCAGGGGGGTTATGTTAACATGAACAACAATATTCGACAAATTGTCAGCGAAATACAAGGTTTAAATGGCAAAAACTTAAGTGCCCACAACTAGTAAAATGTAGGTGCCCGCAACTGGAAAATTCATAGCTGTCGACAAATGACTCGCAAATTTATTTCCCGAAGATTTTGATTGCATCGAAATTAAAATTATAAAATTATAAAAACCTTGCAGTTCAATGTTTCAGTGAATCCATTCAGGAAGTTTTAATAATAAATAATTCCCATACCGTTTATTGTATTTAAGTATATCATTCCAGCCAAGCAGAAAATTATCTAACGTTTGAGAATATTAAGGTTCACATAGGGGATGTCTATACCACTCTTCTTCTTTTCAAATCAAATAATCCAATAAAGCTGACTAAAATTATATTTTTGATTTGAAATATTGACTATCGACATAGAGAAATTCCACAAATGCAAGGTATGTGCCTCCTTCGCACGAAAAGTGGCACATTTTCGTGCGAAGGAGGCAAATTAAACGCGACGCGAAGCGGGGTGCTTTATTTTCCTGAGATCGGAATGTGCCACTTTGAGCTCGAATGTGCGCAATCTGTTTTAAATGTAATTTTCAATAATTTTGGTGACGCAAAATTAGTAAATAATTTTTATCATTCACTCGTACTTATGTTGTATTGTACTTTGTTGTATCTTTTCACTCACTCCTACTCATTGCTATGGTAAAAATACATTTTTCGAACATATAATCAATATTTAAGTTGAATTTAGAAAATTTATTCAATACGAGAAGGTGCACACTTTGCTTTTCGCCAGTTAACAATTTACTTTTAAAAAAATTGAAATAATTCTAAAACCGTAGTTTGAAAACGGGATATTTTGGCGTACCGAATGATTGCTTGGGGACAACGGGACAGATGATCTGAAAACGGAACAGACCCATTCAAAATAGGACGCATGGTCACATTATACATAATTCATTATATCGTAAAATACATATTCTACTGTTACCTCTCCTCTAAAACACGCAAAGCCACTGGCCCAGCGAAAATTACTCAAATTGACATTGCACCCATTATGTGGATTGCATAGTAAAAAAGGATGATAACACTGGCACACAAAAAAAGAAAAGTAGTCAGTACTTTTGATCAGATCCACCTAAGGTTATGTATTTCGATGCCCTGAATCTGAATTTGAGGTCGGTTTACCCAAAATATACCTCTAAAATTTTGAGTAAATTGCAAAAAACCACTAAAATATGCAGTTATGAAAATGAAGAAAATTTGATTAAACTAGATCAAATCTTCCTTATATGTATATTTTGATGAGATGAATCCAAATTCAGAATCTCTTAATCTCGATCATTTATATATTTATCCAAAATCGTAAAAAATAGGAAAAAAGTAGAAGAACATAGCCAAAAATATTACGAGCACACAAAAAAAAAGTGGTCAGTACTTTTGACCAGACCCACCTAGGGTTATGTATTTCGATGCGCTGAATCCAAATCCGAAGTCCGTTTGGCCCGTACACCCTCAAAATTTTGAGTAAATTGTAAAAAACTGCTTAAATTGGCTAAAAATTGTAGTTTTTTGCAATTTACTCAAAATTTTTGAGGTTTATTGGGTAAACCGACCTCAAATTCCGATTTAGGGGATCGAAATACATAACCCTAGCTGGGTCTGGTCAAAAGTACTGACCACTTTTCTTTGTGTGCCAGTGTAATTGAAGGCTTGGCTTGCCAAGCAAGACGTCTTCCATTATCCCAAGGACATGGAACTCGGCCATATAAGTACCATTTCTTGTGACTGAATTCAGTTATTGCCATTTTTGATCAAGATTTAAAAAGAAAAGTCTACGTTTTGTATGTCATATGGATGCACTTTTAAAAGAATTAAGGGTTAACGAACATGCCTTTTAAAACGCTTTTAGTTGCTTAACGTTCTTTGGCACTACTCCAATTTTTGTCTAGAATAGTTCATTTCTAATAGAAAATCCACTATGAATAAATTAGATTGCCTTTTATGACCATTTCTTTATTGAAATAATTAAGGTAAGAAGTATTTTTTGATTTGCGATAAAACAGGTGTTTGCTTCGAGGTGAGGGCATAGCTTTTTTGTTTTATATACAAGTTACAGCTGCGATAACGATAAAGGCACACGTTCTAATATTTCATGGTTTGATATCATAGCCAGTTTTGCTTACATATAATATTGTAAAAGCAATTCAGTTTGCAGTTCGGTTTTGTGTAGTGAAACTGTGTTTCAATGGAGCTCTAATTTTTCTAATAATACGTAATGTATTACACTTCGTTGTTTTAAATGCATAGAGCATCTTTTAATCAAAAACGAAACTAATCTAAAAAAAGGTAAATTATTTTGCTATTTGCTTGTAACTAAATCTGAATTTAATTCAGTCTATTAGCGTTAATATTGTTTTTTGCTTAAAAACATAAAATAAATGGAGTAGTAATGATAGCCCGCAGAACTGATTGAAATCTGTATTTTTTTAGACACTACTTTTAAATACATTTATTTTTTGTTTGATTTATCGGATCTTATTAAACGTTTCTGTGGCCTCCAGGTTTTAAAGCTTTTCTCTAGCATAATTGAAAGCGCGAGAGCAAGGAATGCGTAAGTGACATTTTCAGAGTTTTGAAACATTGCTATTTAAAAATTCTTTTGGCTTTTTCATAACACATTTTTGTGCTAAATGGATTTTTAAATATTTGTTACTTAGACTTTTGTTGTTCTCGCTATTGCAATTACTGATGATTAGTTTTATGCACAGTTATTCAAAAAAAAACTCAATTTCTTTGCGTTCTCATAAAATTATTGTTATCTATTACAAACGTAAAACTTTGGATGAATCATAATACTCGAGTTAGTCTTATTTATAAAATAAAACAATAATTCAATGATTTTTGTTAATGCACAGATAACTTAAAAATAATAAGTAACATCCGATTTAACTATATAGTAGGGTGTGCCAAAAAATCGACTATTCTTTTTCACTATTGGTCTAAAAAAGGTAGAAGATACCGAAATGTAAATCTAATTAATAAAATTTGAGCTTTTAATATTAAGAAGATGGGTGCTTTTGTATTTTCCATTTAAGGTATTTCACAAGTTAATTCATTTTTTTTACGAATTTGAAGCGACATATTATTAATTAAATAGTACTATACAGAATTGGCATACAATAGGGTAAAACGCCTAATGAATGACCGATTTACATCTAGAACTTTTGTGATGTAAAAAAATAGTAAACAAATTCATAAATTCATAAAATTTTGTAAAATTTATTTTAAACACTATGCTTAGGTGTGTCTTCGTGTAGTTTTTTTTATCAAAGTTTCTTTTGGTATTCTATAAATCACAGCCCTTAATATTAATATTGAAAGGTCAGGCATCGTGAATTTCCATTTACCATTTAAATAACACGAGAATTATTTTTTTTAATTTGAAATTTTTTAATTCTTGAACGGCCCATTCGACAGCTAAGACCATAACATATTCTTGTAGGGAATTTGACGTTCTTCGAAAAGGGTTCTTTGTAAATTTTTGATAATCGTACTCCTTCAGAAGTTATTCAAGGTCAAAGTTGAACTTACAAAAAAATCAATGTTTTTACAACTTTTTGGCTCATCTATCAAACTTTTTAAAAAATTTTGTTTTTAAGAATTTTTTGAAGTATTGTAATTCTGAGATTATCTATGTCCACTTTATTAGTAGTCTTGTGGCAGTTTTCACGGTGCTCGTGTTAGAGAGGTTTTACTGTAGTTTATTTAGAAAAATAAACGCCACGAATTTTTCCAAATGAATAATCTAAATTTAAGTTTTTGATTTTAACTTTCCGTGTACTAGGTGTGGTATAACTAACGTAAACAATTTTTTTTTTAAACAGCACATTTGGAAATCAAGCTTAAAACCGAGTATGCACATTCGAGCTCAAAGTGGCATATTCCGATCTCGGGAAAATAAAGCGCGCCGCTCCGCGTCGCGCTTCATTTGCTTCTCTCGCTCGGAAATGTGCCACTTTTCGCTCGAATGCGCACATCCTCTCGTTTATTATATTAGTATAATTTACCGTGCACTCCTTCAAATCAAAAATTTTAATTTAATTTAGTAAATATCGATTTTATATTCAAAAAATGTATTTATCATAGCAATGAGTGAAGGGAGTGAGAAGATACGATAATCTTGTCATTGGAAGTGAGAGGGAACGATTAAAATTATTCAATTAATTTTTCGTGTAATTGATTGGTCTAAATTATTGCGAATCGTTAAGAAATTGTCGTGAAATTAATTTGTATTTCAATAAGGAGGCAATTTCAATGAAATTCTTGTTAGGTTTTCTTAATAATTGGTATCGTAATTGACACGTGTCATTGAAATTTAGTACTCAAGAAAAGACACAATAGTTTAAAAGTTGAAGAAAAAGTTAAGTTTTTGTATTTTTATTAGTAAAAGTCTATTCTAATGCATAAATAAATATGTTTTTTACTTAAACCTATTCATTATTGGTTATTAAAATATATTTCTTCTCATTTAACTGTGATAAAGTACAATTTTGTGGATTTTATTTCATTTTATTTTCGAGGTATGGCATACCCCACCTAGTACGGCATGTGACGTTTAGTCACCTAGTATGCGGGGGGTTAAAGAGAGATGATTTATATAGACATATCTGTTGAATGCGGGTTATGTGCACATTCGAGCGAAAAGTGGCACATTTCCGAGCGAGGGAGGCAAATGAAGCGCGACGCGGAGCGGCGCGCTTCATTTTCCCGAGATCGGAATGTGCCACTTTGAGCTCGAATGTGCACACTCCGTTTTAAGCACGATTACCAAACGTCTCGTTTTAACATGAAAAAAATTGGTCTCGTTAGGCAAACCGTTATACCACGCATATATTGTATTGACAATATATTCAAAGCGAATCCAAATAAATTAATAAAAATTCTAGTAATTTAATACGTATAAGCAAACTCAATCACATAAAAACAAAACAGAAACCTTTAAATCACATACTAGTCGATTCATTTTCTATAAAATTATTTTGATCAAAACAAAAAGAAGCAAAAACGCCACTCAAACAAAAACAAAGTTTACTTTTCACGTTTTCGACAATTAATTATTTAGCTCCAAAAAATATTAAAACAAAAATAGAACACCCCAAACAATATTCGGTTAAACTTGAAATAGTCTTTCGACATTTATTCAAGATAATTGACAAACAAACTGAAACAAAAAAAAACAATGCAAAACCATTGTGTCACTCCGCAAATGTTTTTTGTTTAAAAATAGACGGCGCTTTTAAATTGTTCCTCCTTTTATATACACACATTTAGCGACTCCATCTTGTTTTGCTTTTGTTTGCAAAAAAACATTTTCAGTTATTTATAAACAATTGCGACAATTAATTGCGAAACTTAGCCCTCGCACCTCACCGCATTTGCACGTCGGATAATTTGCCAAAAATTGTGTCGAATGCAATAAAAGCGCAAAAACGCCTTTTCCGGTGTTAATTAAAAACAAATGAGCATAATTTAAAGCGCAATATGGCCCCACAATGCAATTGAGTACAAAGAAGCATCCTGTACGTTCCCAAAAGCGCTTAACGCCGCTTGTCGAGCCAACAACCCTTTCGTTTTGAATTTTGCAGCTCGTTGGGAACCCGCGCGATGCTCGATAAAACAATTGAAAGGATTACTTTGTAACCTTGTTCACCTGTTTTTCAACGCGGACCGAAACAAAAGCGAAAAGAAAGATTTTTCTTGTGGTGGTGGCCCTTTCGGGGGAAAAAAGGGCGCATTCATAATTTGAGGAGCGGCAATTAAATTATTGGGTGCGATAAATATTTAGAAAGCTAACAGTTTTATAGTTCCAATTACTTTTTCCATTCGATTGGAATAAATTGTTCGCTATGGAGTTCATGAATTTGGCATCGGTGCGAAAACAAAAGAATTACATTTGCATTAAAGTGCTTTAAAAACGTTTCCAGCGAAAAAGAGAGGAAAGGAAAAAAAAGGGGGAAACAACGAGAGACGAATTCAAAAATATCGGCTTTTTAAATAACTTAATAGGGCGACCGCTCTTTTTTTTTGGGGAAGCTATCGATTTTATTTTGAAATTTGTTCGGCTCCATTAAAAATTAATTTTCAATTTTAATCGAAATTAAAATTTAAAACCAGGGTTTGGTTGAGTGTTTTTTGTTTAATTAAAGGATTAGGAAATTGTGAATAATGCGCTGTTTACAGTTTTATGTAATTTAATGTTCGGTAGGGTTGTCCATTTTGCGTTTATTGATAGCGTGTTTGTTAAATGTCGTGAGCTTAAATCGAAATTGGTCTCGGTGCATTACAAAAGTAAACCAAAAGATTAATTTATTATTTATTTTATTTTATCTATTTATATTTGTTAGAACAATGATTTTTAATTTTATTTAATATGACCCTTTTAATATTTCCGTTGTTTTTTGAGAACTTACTAAGATGGCTAAATCTTACAATATTATTTAAAAAATCTAATTAGCACTTAGTAACGTATTTTATCTTACCGCCTCCAAACAGCACAAGAAATCATCTCATATACAGTGTGTCCCAAATTGAGTAGGCTAACACGGGTATCTTTCTTATTAGTGGACATAGAAGCTTGGTTAAATGGGCAATGTTTTGCAGTTTTAGGTGCCGATTTAGATTCCGTTAAGAAAATTTTAAAATTCCGAATAATTCCGAAGTAATCGCAAAAAAACTGAAAATCGTTATTTTTTCAATGTCAAATAACTTTGTAATTATAAAATATACAAAAAAAAGTTTAATATAAAAGTTACTAGGTTTCATAAATTACAGATAAAAATTAAGTTAAAATTAAATTCAAAATGGCGGTTTCTAAAATATTGGTACCAACTTTTTTATTTTAAATGGACTCCATATAGAATTTTTACATAGTTAAATAGCATTTTTTAAATCTTTTCAACCATGTATAACAACCCATATTTAAATAAAAAATTGTTAACAATATTAAATTTTTCTGTTTTAAGTCAAGTGGCCATGAATTATCAAAGAACAATAAAATAGCATAATACAAGCCAAAGTAATTATATTTATTTTTTGACTGATATTGTAAGATTTTTGAATAATAAGAATTATTACATTATAAATATAATTCAAAATGGCAAAGTTTTTAACTGAGCAGTATGATGTTTTGTACCTATATTAAATGTTACAAAAGCTCCTGCGTTGCAGCACAAACATACTTTAACAGTTTTTCAGAAAAAAAAATGATGAAAATCGTCTTCCACATTCTTTCAATTTGGTTACTGTAAACATCCATACTTCTGCCTATTCATATCCAATCTTTTAAAAATTTTAACGTTCGGTTGCTTTTCTTTTTGGACCGAGACCATCGCAGATAAATAAAGAATTCGAGTGATACAATAAAATGAAAAATACATACAATAAATTTTAGCACTAAAAGGATATATAATACATCCAAATATACCGGATGTTCCGTAACGTGATGGCCATAGCTTAAGAGGGTATTTTTTTGACAATTTTAAGTCAAAAGTGCCTTTTACACTTTTGTTCAAAACTCAATAGTTAAGGTGCCGCGTCTACAAAAAGGTTAGGAAGCGTTAGTTTAAAGCTTAAAATAAAAATTGTAATGTTGGGCAATTCGAACCAATACCAGACTAGAAAATAAAGTTATGTTTTTTATTAGGTTTCTAAAAGGCATGCCGAATTTCACTTGTGGGCTAAATGAGGCGACCATAAGAGGCCCATATTACAAAAGTAACCCATTTGCGAGTTTCTGTCTAACTTTGACGAGCCTTGGTATCAGTCTGGAATTCTAATGGTATGCCAGAGTTAGACCATACCCATCAATTTTGTAATTACAACCTAATCTGGAATTTTTTAAAGACGTCAATTTTCGTTTTTTTCTCACGTGGACACCCGACAAGGTTACATGTAGGCTCGTCTTTGTCTGGAAAGCCTAATTCGTTCCGATTTAATTTTGTGATTTGCTTTACTAAAATATCCGACGGGAAATTTATGATATAAAAATAAGGTTAAACACTATAGTTTCAAAAATTAAATTTTTGGACCTGAAGTAAAATATTTTCAGTTTTTAAAATTAGTCCAAAATGCATTGATGATCACTTTTTTAAATAAAAATTTTAAAGGTTTTTTTTACTTATTCTACATTTTGTATGCGGACTTGAATTGCAATAATATTTTTGTTCTTGAGGAATACTCTTTTAGATAATAATAATGTATTTATTTATTTGACCATGAGGTGATGACTTCTTGCGGCCATCAAAAAGTACAAATTAGAAAGAAAAATATAAAGTAATTATATTTCTAATAATCATAAATATTTATAAATTATAATTCCTAAAAGGGAATTTCGCAAAACAATAACAACAACAATAATTATAATGAAATGCCTTTATATACCACTTACCATTCACACCATCATTTAAAAAAAATCACATTTAATAATGTTCAAGCGATTGAAGCTTAAAAAAATTGTCATAACATGTCTTTCATAAACCACTGTTAAGATGTTCATATTTAATTAAAATGTATTGCTTAACCCTTGACCAAGAAAATCTTAGCCATAGTCGGATCTATCCATTTACATTGGCAAAATAGAATGAATGATTAAAATAGGAATTGGAAACGAAGGTGTAATGTAGATGCTCATATTTATTCATAAGTTATGAAAACAAGTTAATATAAACGGAGGGATAATTTAAAATTGTAAATGTCCAAAAGATGGCCAAAAGCTCCGTTATTTTGTTTAGACAAACGAGGGTCTGAAAATGTAAACGATATTCGTTTTGTTTAAACGTGGGGAACTTTAGAAAACAATTTAAACGTAATTCGTTTTAAGTTTAGAAAACATCATTAGCGTAGAAATAGTTGCAAATGAAAATTTACGGTTTATGCAAAAGCAAGAAACTTTTGACCTGCTTTTGACACAGTAGCCAAGTTTCGCAATTTAATAAACTTTAGTTATTACTCGCAAAGTCGACTAAAATTACACAAACAGTAAAAGGAAAGCAAATTAATACTTCCTTAAAGTTCTCTATGATTACTTGTGCGACCCGAGGAATGTTTCGTCATAAGTTGCACTACTTCGATCTTTTTCTATTGCGCGGCGGGGTGTGGGCAGGAAATAAAATGTATGTACATTTGAAGGATTGTAATGGGGAGATCTTAAAAGTAAATTGCATGTCATCTTGGAAGTAAACTCTTGTGAAAGTTTGCGCAAGTATTCGAGTGTTAGGGGAGTCGGGAAAACTGCCTTTAATTTGTTGTAGAGTTTAAACGAAGATAGTAAACGATAGCGTCCCAGATTTCTCTCCGATTCGTTTGAATTAAAATGACATTTCCAGTTCTCTTTTCTCCTGAAATTCTCTTCTAATTTTCGATTGCGAGGAAGAAACGTCTTTCTATTAGCACATAAAAAGAGCTTGCTCATATTTTCTTTTGCCCCCTTGAGTAGCTATACGAAATAAGGGTGTTTACGATATTCTACGAAAGCGAAAAAAAAATTAGAATGTCGGATTCGTTAAAAATTAATATAAACGTACTTACTTTAACGATTTAGCAGTGTTTATTTTTGTTTTATTTTGGGAATTAGTTGTAAGGTGGTAAAATTTTAAATGTGTCACGTTTGCTTGAATTGCACATTCAGCCAATTTTTAGGGTTAGCATTAATCAATAAATTTTCTCAAAGTTAAAAAAAAACCGGTTCGTTAGAAGTTATACTTCTTTATCATAACTAAATTAAATATGAACACGTGTTATGTTGCGCATATAGCGTTTGTGTGTAGCTAGATCAGTGGTTTTCAAACTATTTGATACTATACCTTCTTTAAAAAAATCTAAACTTGGCGCCTCCTCATGGTTGGCCTATTCCCCAATGTACATGGTACATAGGTTCCGGGGAAACATCTGTAAATTGAAATCATAATTTTTTGTACGAGAAACCGTGTAAATCGAAAATAAAGTTGAATATGCATTAATTGGCCAGGACCTACTTTTAGAAATTAATTAATTTTTTTACGTAAAATAACTAAAAGTACGTATCTTCTACGGCAAAATGGATATTTTAAATATTTTTTATTCTTCAACATTTTTAGAACTTTTATTTTTGTAAACCGTGTAAAATTAAAGTCATGCAAAACAAGTAGCCTGTAAATCGAGGGATTGCACTATGGGTCAGGGTCGACCAAAACAACTTTTATTCTAAAACATAGTTATTTCTATGTATTTGACCACGAGGAAACTGATTTTGAAAGAATTTTTGAAATTTGTGACTTAGTTTTTAATATAATTCCGAAAAACCGAAAAACGGGTATTTTTGAAAAATCATATCTCCGAAACCGCATTGATTTTCCACAAGAGTATTTTTTATAATTTAAAGAAACACTTCAATTTTCTAACAAAAAATAAAATTGAGTTTTTAACTCGGAATTATTAAAATACGAATTTTTGAATTATTCCGATAGGTAAAATACTATTTTCTATTATTTCCTTTGAATGAATTAGGATTTTATGTATTGTTGCGGGCATATAATACCAATCATACACGCTAATATATTTTCTTGCAATAGAAGAACAGTGTTGGGAAAATTTCTCTGTGTTGATTGGGAATTGACTAGATAAAGTAATTAAGATTATCCTCAGTCCATTTACAATTTCCTGGTCTATTTCTAAAATTGCTGAAAATTAATCATAATTTTTAAAAGCAATTTAAAATTAGAAAAATGTTTTGTAAATAAAATATTAAACTCCAATTTAAGTTTGGATTCTCCCCCCATATTTTTCATATTTTCAATAAATAATTCAAAAATTCGGATTTTAAAAATTCTGAGTTAAAAACTCAATTTTATTTTTTTGTTTGAAACTTGAAGTGCTTCTTTAAATTATAAAAAATACTCTTGAGGAAAATCAATACCGTTTCGGAGATATGATTTTTCAAAAATACCAGTTTTTGTCAATTTTTTTCGGTTTTTTTGCAATAACTAAAAAACAACTTAACCGATTTTGACAAATGAATACATTCTAAAATTAGTAAAACGATCCTAAACATCGTAGGACCTCCGATTTGTTAAAATCTTGCTAAATTCGAAATTTCGGGTTTTTCGGTTTTTCGGAATTATATTAATAACTAACTCACCGATTTCAAAATTTCTTTCAAAATCGGTTTCCTCGTGGTCAAAACATAGAAATAACTATGTTTTAGAATAAAAGTTGTTTTGGTCGACCCTGGCCCATAGTGCAGTGGTTTCCAACCTTTTTTGTACATGAGCCCCCCATTAAAAAATTTTTGAGCTCCTCTTAATTTTTCTAACAATCTAATTTCATAAATACTCAACTGATATTATAATTTATTTAATGGACTACAAAATAATATATAATATTATGTAAATATATACATAAAATTTTTGGATACCTATTCGACTTTTTTGTTTTGTATTCGAAAATGATATTTTGGAAACAGCTGGATGCCCCCCTTGTAACAGTCTCGCGACCCCCTAGGGGGGCGCGCCCCACAGGTTGAAAACCACTGCCATAGTGGATTGGTGTAGTGCTTATTATAGGTTTTGGTTAAACTTGAGTGTACAATTTGATCTCGGAAAATGTGCAATTTTTGGTAGAACGTGCTCGTACATCGTTTTATGTCGGTATTAGGGTGCTCCAAACATAACATATTTTTTCAAGTCCTATAATTTCAAAAGTTTCTAGTAGGTATAAAAAAAAATCCCCTCCACAAGATGAGTTCCATATTTTAGTTCTACGCGACGCTCAACGGTTTTTCGTTTTTCCATATGAATAACACGAAAAAAATTTTTTTTTGAATTTTTAAGTAAAACTTTTTAAAACTATTTTTTTACATATTTAATGGTCATTATCTTGTAGGAAATTAAATTCTCTACCAAAAACCTCTGATATGATTTTCTCTTAAACCTAACGGGTAAAAAGTTATCAAACTTTGAATACTACTAATCAAGTTAAATCTAACCTATATAATTTTAGAACGCATTTTATATTTCACCGTATCTTATTTTATTATTTATAATGTTTTTATACGACGAATAATTACTCAGTAGTTGAAAAAAGACATCAATATCTCAATGCTAACTCATAGCATAGTCGTATTACTTTTGGAAATAATAAAATAATTCAAATTATTTTTGGAATATACTTTTTATAAATTTTCCAACCAAGAATATCATAAACAAATGCTTTATATTTATATTTACTTGTTTGCTAGTATTCAAAGTCTGATAATATTGTAACGGATTTCTCAATCCAAATCCAATATCCAACGAGAGCAAAAGCGGTTCGTACTCGGGTTGTGAATAATAGCACACAGTTGGCCACTTATTTTACAATTACAATTTATTAACACAAAATAATAAACAAATTCTCTTTCACCAATAACTTAAACACTAGTATTTAACAATTATTTATTTACTAACTAACTAACTTACGATTCTAATTCACTAACTAATTTATTTACACTCGTATATTTATTTAAACGATTGTCACTGGTATATTTATTTACATTTATTTATACGGATAGCGATAGCGCTTACCTCGTAGATTCACCGGGCGTACGGAGTTAGAGCGTTGACACTTCACAATAACAGACTCGGTCGTAACTAAAGTGAGGAAGTGTTTCGGAGTTTATATATGTGTTGCTTAATCTATTCGGAAGCTTCGAGAAGTATCTGGGCCTTGGCGATACAGTTATTTCAAGGTAATGTAGATAGAAAACTCTAGTTAGCTGTGTGTTAAAAGATTATTGGGATATCTACGCTTACTCAATATCTCACGGTCGCGCGCGTGAGATAGAAGTATCTCGCGGGTGATTAAGCAAATCTATCGAGGCCGCTTCATTCATTTATCGCGTTTGCTACAATATTTTATTCGTTAGGTTTACGAAAAAATCATATCAGAGGTTTTTTGTAGAGAATTTAATTTCCTACAAGAATATGTCCATCAAAATTGTAAAATAATTTTTTTAGTACTTTTATTTCAAAAATACAAAAATAAAATTTTTTGACGTCCTATTTATATGGAAAAACGGAAAAAAGTTGAGCGTCGCGTAGAACTAAAATATGAAGCTGATCTTGTAAGAGAGTTTTTTTTTTAAACCTACAAGAAACTTTTGAGATCGATAGGAAAAAACTTTTTGGAGCACCTTAGTGGGTATAAGTATAGCCTTTTTCTTTTTAAATCCAAAAATTGATGTAAGCAAATTCAATAAATGCGAGGATGTGTACATTCGAGCGAAAAGTGGCACATTGCCGAGCGAGGGAGGCAAATGAAGCGCGACGCGGAGCGGCGCGCTTCATTTTCCCGAGATCGGAATGTGCCACTTTGAGCTCGAATGTGCACACTCGGTTTTAAGCATGATTCACAATAATGAATTTACATTCTTCAACTGTTGAATCTTTGTTAGCTGTGCGCGTGCAACTTCCGTTGCCTGATAATAGTTTACTCTTAATTCGCCAAAAGAAGTATAACTTCAAAATTGTATTTTAAGTATTTAAAGATTACTATATCCACACTAACTAAAGTTTTACTCCGTGGTTGATCCCTTCGTAAATTTCCGTGCTCGTAAGAAATAACTCAGTAGTCGAAAGGTTAACACAACTAACTGCAAAGTGACAGGGCTTTAGTTTGAATCTCGCAGAATGCGGTTTCTTTGCATTGTTTTAAATATTTTTTTTTTGTTTTTAATCATTTTTTGTTACGCAATGTGCCACTTTGAGCTCGAATGTGCACGCTCAGCTGTAAGCACGATTCACAATAATTAATTTTGATGACTAACTTCATACTGTCGAATTTTCTTAAGATGCGCACGCGCAGCTTCCGTTGCCTGCAAAAATTTTACTCTAAACCCGCCAAAAGAAGTATAACTTTAAAAATTACGACATTGAAAATCTAAACAATAAATTAAAGAGCATAGTGGATGAAAAATTACTAAGACAGTGTCTCTTGTACCGGCTAGGATCGAATGAAGCATCTCGGTAATAGAGAACCAAAATTACACATCGGTAAGTTTATGTTTAGTTTTTACGGCCAATAAAATATCGTATTACGTATAAAAGTAATTCTTAAATGAAGACGGGAAAATCTTAATTAATTTTCTAAGTTTCAAGACGTCTTGTGTCGCTCACATTTTCTACCTCTTCTTATATGTGCTACGTTTAAACTAATTAGGGCGTTTCGCAATATTTAAATAAATAGAGGTACCTTCGTAGTATACGACAACAATAACCATTTAGTTTTGGTAAGTTGGCGAAGGAGTTTTGGGACCATAAACAAAACTAGTACATTTACTTCCTGTGGCTTTAATATCTTTGCTGTGTGTCGAGGAGTGTCGGTTTGTTCTCTAAATGCAACTTTCATGCCAAAATTATTAACGTAAACAATATGTTATCAACTTAACACCGACATTAATTTATTAAACTACCGGGATGATTATTACTTGGCTGGCAACAAGTTGTAAAGTTTGCTTATTCGAAATTGGTCTACGTTCCGCCACCACCTACTACACATCTTTGTTTATTTTTTAAATTACTTGAATGCTGTTTTCATTTTGAACGTTTCCATTTCTGTCTGGGATGGTCCTAATTTTGAACGAAGGGTCTCGATGTTCAGAATTTACTTTTAAGACGGCACTTTGTAAGTGCTAAGGGCTGAAGGTTGTCGAACTTCTACATTAGTAGAGGTTGATTTTTCTCTCAAAAGTTTGGGCGTATCATAATTATCATATGTGATAATTCTTATAAGTAAATTAAGACATTGTACTAGTTTATGTGAATATAATTTAACACTTGTCGCTTCGCGTCGCGCTTCATTTGCTTCCCTCGCTCGGAAATGTGCCACTTCTCTCTCGAATGTGCACATCCTCGTATTTAAAAGGACAAGAATAATTGTACACTGGAATTTTAACCAAAATGTACAATAAGAACTAGACGTATCTTTTGATTTATGCCCTACATGTTTTCCCTTTTACACGGTTGAAAAAATGATAAACAATGGTTGAAATTAGCCGTCTAAGAAAGTAAATTTATTATTGTGAATTATGCTTAAAACCGAGTGTGCACATTCGAACTCAAAGTGGCACATTCCGATCTCGAGAAAATGAAGCGCGCCGCTCCGCGTCGCGCTTCATTTGCTTCCTCGCTCGGAAATGTGCCACTTTTCGCTCGAATGCGCATATCTCCGTATTTATTGAATTTGTTTATATTAATTTTTGCATTTAGAAGAACACGAATAATTGTACACTAGAATTTTAACCAAAATGTACAATAAACACTAGACGTATCTCTTGATTTATGCCCTACATGTTTTCTCTTTTACACGGTTGAACAAAAATGAATAACAATTGTTGGAATTAGCTAATAAAAATTCAACAGTTGAAGTTAGCCGTATAAGAAAGGAAATTGATTATTGTGAATTATGCTTAAAACCGAGTGTGCACATTCGAACTCAAAGTGGCACATTCCGATCTCGAGAAAATGAAGCGCGCCGCTCCGCGTCGCGCTTCATTTGCTTCCCTCGCTCGGAAATGTACCACTTTTCGCTCGAATGCGCATATCTCCGTATTTATTGAATTTGTTTATATTAATTTTTGCATTTAGAAGAACACGAATAATTGTACACTAGAATTTTAACCAAAATGTACAATAAAAACTAGACGTATCTCTTGATTTATGCCCTACATGTTTTCTCTTTTACACGGTTGAACAAAAATGAATAACAATTGTTGGAATTAGCTAATAAAAATTCAACAGTTGAAGTTAGCCGTATAAGAAAGGAAATTGATTATTGTGAATTATGCTTAAAACCGAGTGTGACATTCGAGCTCAAAGTGGCACATTCCGATCTCGGAAAATGAAGCGCGCCGCCCGCGTCGCGCTTCATTTGCTCCCTCGCTCGGAAATGTGCCACTTTTCGCTCGAATGCGCACATCTTCGTATCTATTGAATTTGTTTATATTAATTTTTGCATTTAGAAGAACACGAATAATTGTACACTAGAATTTTAACCAAAATGTACAATAAACACTAGACGTATCTCTTGATTTATGCCCTACATGTTTTCTCTTTTACACGGTTGAACAAAAATGAATAACAATTGTTGGAATTAGCTAATAAAAATTCAACAGTTGAAGTTAGCCGTATAAGAAAGGAAATTGATTATTGTGAATTATGCTTAAAACCGAGTGTGCACATTCGAAGCTCAAAGTGGCACATTCCGATCTCGGAAAATGAAGCGCGCCGCTCCGCGTCGCGCTTCATTTGCCTCCCTCGCTCGGAAATGTGCCACTTTTCGCTCGAATGCGCACATCTTCGTATCTATTGAATTTGTTTATATTAATTTTTGCATTTAGAAGAACACGAATAATTGTACACTAGAATTTTAACCAAAATGTACAATAAAAACTAGACGTATCTCTTGATTTATGCCCTACATGTTTTCTCTTTTACACGGTTGAACAAAAATGAATAACAATTGTTGGAATTAGCTAATAAAAATTCAACAGTTGAAGTTAGCCGTATAAGAAAGGAAATTGATTATTGTGAATTATGCTTAAAACCGAGTGTGCACATTCGAGCTCAAAGTGGCACATTCCGATCTCGGGAAAATGAAGCGCGCCGCTCCGCGTCGCGCTTCATTTGCCTCCCTCGCTCGGAAATGTGCCACTTTTCGCTCGAATGCGCACATCTTCGTATCTATTGAATTTGTTTATATTAATTTTTGCATTTAGAAGAACACGAATAATTGTACACTAGAATTTTAACTAAAATGTACAATAAACACTAGACGTATCTCTTGATTTATGCCCTACATGTTTTCTCTTTTACACGGTTGAACAAAAATGAATAACAATTGTTGGAATTAGCTAATAAAAATTCAACAGTTGAAGTTAGCCGTATAAGAAAGTAAATTGATTATTGTGAATTATGCTTAAAACCGAGTGTGCACATTCGAGCTCAAAGTGGCACATTCCGATTAGTGATGAGCAAAGCAAGACCAAGACCAAGACTGTAATAGTTTTGGTATCGATCTTGGTCTTGCTTATTCGGTCTTGGTCTTGTTCTTGCACAAATGTTTCTAGTCTTGGTCTTAACCAGCGGTCGGCAATCTTTTGGCAGGCAAGAGACACATAGGGTCAAAATGCGATAGAGGCGGGCCGCACAATTATAATAATTTGGTAATATGTGTCTAGTTATCTATCTATGTAGGTAGGCATTAGGGGTAGACAGTACAGTGATTGGCCCTTTTAGAAACTGAACAATTCAAATATTAAATTTCATACTTCTATAAAATGTATTTATGATTTTTTATTGTGCTAGTAGCCGTAAAAAACGATATTTTTAAATATAAATAAAAATTTGAATAAAAAATTTAACGTTTTATATAAAATAAAAATTAAAAAATTTGGTTTATAAAAAACAGTTATTGGCCACATAAATATAGTAATTGACCAGTGAATTTACAGTGATTGGCCAATATTTTCTAATTAAGATAAATAAGTAAATGAGCAAAAAACGAACCATTTATTAGAAAAAAAAATTATTTTATTTCCCACATACTAAACAAAAGATAATTATAAATTTGTATAAGAACTACTTATTTAAAAAAAAACAATATAAATATGAATTTAATAATTAACTTTATGATATTTAAGAAGGCATATCGTCGCTGCGAAGTCAAAACCTCGTATCTCAAAATTCAGAAAATTTTAGGAAACAAAAAGAACTATAATAATTTTCTATTATAATTTTGATTGAACTTACAGTCATGCTGGAAATCTCAAAATAAATAAATTAATGCAAGTGAAATAGGTTTTTAACTTTTAATTATTTAAATTAAATATTAAATATTTTACTAATGATATAAATAAAATTCATATTTTAACCTAAACAAAACTGTTTACTTTCTTCTGCTCTTATCTGTTACTTAAAATATATTGCCAATAACTGTCATATAGTCACTCTAACCTTAGAATAGTAATTGGCCGCATGGCTAATCACTGTCGATACCGTTTATCGCGCGATATTTATTGGCCTTTAATTTTTTTTGTAATCTGTGCTTTATTTTAATTTAAATAATTTTTTTTCACAGAAGTATACCTTTATTGATTTATAATTCTTAATAATTTGTACCAAATGCTTTTTTTTTAACATAAAAAAATCTAACAATAAGAATAGTAAGGTCTCCGCTTGTAGATTTTTGTATAAAATGGAGTTTTGTAAGACTCTCGGCCTGGTCATTTTAATGATTGAATATACTCACAAAACAGGAAATTAAAAAAATGACTAGTTATATCCAGTACAGAGAGGAATAAAGAATTATCCAGTATTGATGAAAAATTATCTCGCTAAAATATAGATTTATAATTATATAATTTTTTAAATATGGCCAATCATTGTCGACTGGCCAACAACTGTACTATTTACCCCTATATTAGAATTAAACTTTCATTTACAAAACAGTGGCAGGCCGCAATGAGAATGGTCGCGTGCCGCATGCGGCCCGCAGGCCGCGCGTTGCCGACCGCTGGTCTTAACCATTTAGCCTAATATATGCATCTTTTTGGCGAATTTTTCAGATTTTTTATAGGTATAAATTAAAAATTATGTACAATTTATATATAATTCATAAAACCTTACTTTACTACAATCGAATAATATCAAAAAGTGATCTTATCTATAGAGTTTAATCATTTCTACTTCTTCACTCATTTTGAAATTGTTTTTGTTTAAATAGAAAAGACACTACACTTACACTTACCGAAATATACTTCAATTTATAGGTAAAAGTCAATAACAAAGTATACAATATACAAAGATTGTGGAATTTATATTATTTATAAACAAATCCGAAAATATTTTACCGATATAACAATTATCTTAAATACTGAAATTTTCTGTCAAACTTGCTCAGTCATCGTGTATTAAAGTCACATTAGCATCTTTTACACAAAACACCTGACATAAAATATTTTACTAACCCTAAAAAACGATATAAAACAACACTTCAGGCTTTAAGAGCCTTTCAAATGGCAACAGGTTCTCTCTTCACCTTAAAGCACAAGCGTTCTTCGAACTAAACCACTTTATTTTTCAGACATTGACGAGACATCGACCAAGACCCAGATCCCAACACCTCCAATGGTCGAGGAGTTTCTCTCCAGGAGTAGTTTCGAATCAATCTTCAACCGACGACGAAGTTTTTTTTGAACAAGCGTTAACCTCTCCAGCATCGCCATCGTCCATTGCCGATGTCAAAGACACGACGGATGGTGGAGTGCAGGTCGAAAGTGCTTTAGAACCTTTAGAACCGCCAATAAGATACACAGCAGTGCCTGGTTGGAGGAGGGATCCTCAAAATATTGTTCGAACGAGAGCTGAACATCGAAGAGAAGTCGGAGGAACTAGGATATTTTCTTCTTTATTAGATAGCGTCTTGGATAATTCTGATCGTAGACAATATGGGATGGGGTGGGTTGGAAGGATCTTTGGGTAAGCCAATTTTGATCGTGGCGTTGTTTAGATTAATCGTGGTTTTTAGGAGATCGATGCGAAGATCGGTCGTGCAAGATGAGGATGTTAAAGAACAACTCGATGATATGGAGGACCACAGGCCTATGTTTACTTACTGGGTTACCACTGTTCAAATTTTGGTGCTTATCATTTCTATCATTTGTTACGGTTTTGGGCCGTTCGGCGTTGATCTTCAGTCGAGATCTGGGCAAGTGCTTGTGCCGAGTTTATCTTTGCAACAAGTCGACTATTTGGAGCCTGCAAATTTTTGGTAAATATTTCGCATTTTTCTCGTAACGATTGGTTTCATTTTTGTGATGCTTCTCGAAGGTTTGGACCACGAGCAGCTGATTTGATTCATTTGGGAGCAAAATTTGCGCCGTGTATGAGAGTGGACGACAAAATTCAACAACAAATTGAAAAAACCAGAACGAAAGAACGCGAAACTGCTTGTTGTATTCGAAACGATGATTCCGGTTGCGTACAGTCTTCCAGAGCTGACTGTTCAGTGAGTATTTTTTCTATCAAATTTATTTCTACGAGATCTGTGATTTTTTTTAAATTGAATACTTGGTCTTTTGAATCTTCCATTTGGGCTTTTTCGATATTGGAAGAATGCGATCGATCGTCTTTATATGCGTCGAAGTTTTTTCTACGATATTGCTTAGAGTTAAACGTTTCAAATAAATCAGTGGAAGCGATTGATGAATAAGAAATCGCTTACAAAGTCGAAAAAGAACTAATGGATAGTTGGAAATGACGGAATAAAAGGCGAATCCGTCCAATTGCGATCTTTATTAAGTTCGTCAAGATTTGATTAAAGTAGGCGTGCGTTTTAATAAGGTGTTCGTATTTAATTATTCGCCTTTTGTATCATTAAAAATTAATTAGGGCTTATTAATAATTTTCTCTTTGCTTTCAAACCAACTGGTACGAGGATTGAGGCCATCGGTATGTTTGACTTGCCATTTTTCTAGTTTATATTATGGTGTTTTTATTATTTTGTCTATAACATTGTTTGTATTTTAAGTTTATAAAAAATATATAGGGTGGTGGTTGCAGCGTACTTTTTTCATAGCTTAATTACTGTTAAAAATAACTTACTAAAATTAAAATTGTAAAATAATTTAATTTTTCCGTTAACCATTTCAAAAAACAACATAAGTCTTTACTTGATTTTTCAAATCGTAATTTAATGAAAAAAATTAATTCCCTACTAATTTTAAAATTAATAAAATCAAAATATTTAATATCTTTATTATATTTTTAATTGTGATTAGAAATTGAAATATTTTTAATTTTAAATTGATAGTAGAAAAGGTTTCGTTTTAACTTTTACAGCGGGAGCACCTTTTTACAAAAAAAATATTTTTGAATATATAAATTTTAGTTTTACTTTATGTCGTACAATAATTATTTTTATTGAAAATAAAACAGACATAATTTTTAATTAAACACCCTATATATTAATACAGTATCGTCAAGTAATTTTTTATAAATAATATTTTAAACACTTTTAGTCAAGTACTATATCATAAATTAGTTTTTGCATAATTTTGTTTTCGATCTTTTTGGAATTGTGATAGAATTGCAACTTTGTAAGAATTTAAAATAATTAACATTATGGTGCCTTAATAACAAATAAGAATTTTTGGTATAATTTGTATAAACTAGCCTGGTTTTCATTTTTTAAACTACATATGATATTTTACATTTAATTAAAATGCAAACAAAATCTACATTTTTTATGTATTTTTATTTAAAAATTAAAAAATATACATTTCTAGAATACAATTTCGACTTGGAAGAAGTGGACACCAAGAGACGCAGGGCCTGGCGGCCGAATTTCTGGTTCTGTTTGTGGTCTTGATCCAAAGTAAGTGGTTTTTAATGATTTTTATAAAGTTAATTAACTGTCCTTCGTTATAAACATTATATTAAAAAAAATATAATCTTAAACAAGCAGAGTGGGCAATATCAAATATTAAATATGTTAAATGGTGAATCTGTTAAATGCAGTACTACCTTTGTATGTTACGATCTCAAAATCTTACGTATTTTCCCATTTTTTTGAAACTTTTTATTGCTGTCTAAGTTTAAACTTTTCTATATTATACATGTTACCTAATTTTACGTACACACTTACAAACCTTCATACTAATACCTTTTCGGACCCAAGGCACGACCGAAACTATTTTTTTTACTGCCTTTAAGATTTTACGAATACTCCAGATCTTCGTAACATGCGGAGGTGATACTATATTAAAATATTGAATTAAGCATATTGAAAATCCTTTGAGATCTCTAAAAGTACAACATTAGACTGACCTTTTTCTTGAATGAGATTGTTTCCTTAATAAAAATGTCGTATTTATGCAATAAAGCTAGTGGATTAGGCGGATCAATAAAATCATATAATTTTTAAGCAGAAATCAAAAACCATAACGTAACCATTAAAAGGCCACAATATAAACACATTAATTTTGAAAATTTCTTTTCTCGAATACATTAAAAACATCTTACACTATATTTTATAATATTTTCTATGGCGTTTTTAATAAAACATATATTAACTTTATAGATATTGTGATGCTCCAGCAAGTGTACATCCGTACGAATGGCCAGATGACATAACGAAATGGCCCATCTGTCGAAAAACCAATATGCAATTCTCAGTACAAAAAACCAGAGACAAATCAGCCGAACACATGATTTGCGAGGTGATCGGTCACCCTTGCTGCATAGGCATTCATGGCATGTGCAAAATTACCACCAAAGAATACTGCGATTTCGTTCGAGGACATTTTCACGAAGAGGCCTCGCTTTGTTCGCAGGTAAACTAATGTGCTACTCGTTTCACAGACATTTCTTTCTATTAATTTTTATTTTTTGTAGGTGTCATGTTTGGATGACGTTTGTGGAATGGTGCCGTTCTACTTCCCCGAAGTGCCAGATCAATTTTATCGTTTATGGACCACTTTATTTTTGCACGCAGGCATTTTGCAATTGTGCGTCACGGTCCTCATTCAATATTTTTTAATGAGAGACTTGGAGAAACTTACAGGGAGTTTACGAATTGCTATCGTTTATCTCGGATCTGGAATGGCTGGAAATCTTGCTAGTTCTATTTTTGTACCTTATCGTGCCGACGTGAGTACCTTTTTTTATTAATTTTTGATTAATAACTCCAAAGTTTGCTGCTATTTCGAAATTAGACGAGTAGTTTTTGATAAATTCTTGTAGTCTTAAATATGGGAGTACTTTCTTCTATCTGTAATTTGTGTAGATGTACGTTAATATTTGTATTTTTGGGTGCAGGTTGGACCTTCTGGATCTCACTTTGGGTTATTAGCTTGTCTGATCGTAGAAGTTTTGAATGCTTGGCCGATGTTGAAACATCCAAACCAAGCCTTATGTAAACTCCTTTCCATAACCGCTTTCCTCTTCGTAATTGGATTAATGCCTTGGGTTGATAATTACGCTCATTTATTTGGTTTTGTGTTTGGTTTCCTTCTTTCGTACGCTTTACTTCCGTTCATAACTTTCGGGCCTTACGACAGACAAAAAAAGATCGTCTTAATTTGGGTCTGTTTGCTTTCGGCCGCGTTTTTATTTATCTGTTTGGTTCTTCTCTTTTACATAATTCCGGTTTACGATTGCGAAGTGTGTTCGTATTTTAATTGTTTGCCAATTACGAGGGACTTTTGTGCTTCTCAAAATATTAATTTTAAGCGAGAGGAGTACATAGTATGACGATTGTTTTTACGGTTACTAACCGTACCGTTTAATCCCCGTTTTTGTCTAAATTTTTTTATGTACCTAACCATTTTTATATTGTTATTTTCGATATTAGTACCTTTGTGGGTTCCCAAGTTCCCTTCCCGATATATTCTCTTACCAAGCATCTCTTGCTCTCTCTACCTTTTCTTCGACTAACTCTTGGAGAAGCATGAAAGGGAATCTCCGGCGACGTCTTAAAATAAAAATAATCTCGACTTAAAATCAGTGTGGAAGTGGAATATATGTTTACTCATTGCCGTGGAAGGTATTTTTAAAATATGGACATCTATCTGAATATTAGTTTTGTGATAATTTTTCCAAAGACTTCTGACTATAAAAATTGAAGTAAAAGTTTAAAAAAAAACGTAGCGTGAGAACTGATAAAAACCCATGTGATAAGACGATATCTGTACTTAAGTAAGACTTTTATTTATATATTGTAAAAAATATGTGCAATGAATTTGTTTAGTTTGCAACGAAAAATTTTCAGCTATAATGAACTTATTTGCTGCTAATGCTTAAAGTACACCCAAAGAAAAAGAATCCAGTTATTTCTACTAAACATGAAATGTTTCCTTTTACTATAATTTTTTTTTTACAATAATCGGTTCGCTTAATTCTGGTATTTTCTGTGTTCTACCAGTTTTAAGCGATTTTTTCTACGTATACAGTTTAAATACGGCGCGGCGCGCTGCGCTTGAGATTGGTTAATTTATGCGTTTCTGTGGTTATTGACCAATAGGAATGGCTGCCGAAAGCGCGGTATTTAAATTGGGTTACTATTGTTAAATGTTTATTCGCTGGTTTTGCTTCTTAAAGTAAAACTGGTGAGTCTAAAAAAAAAAAGGAAAACGTAGATGTGAACAAATGAGCTGCCCGAATAATAAAATTTAAAAAAAGAACGTACATTCCAGATTATATTTTAACATAATGTATTAAAAAAGCTAACTATTACAATATACTTATTTGTATGTGTTTATTGATAAATTTATCATTAACGTAAATGAATATTTTCATCACTATAGAATATTATTGTAGGTCTGTATAAAAAAAAATATTGTGTACGAATGATGATTCATATTGATTGTATATACAAAATATCGCGTACGAACTGACCATGTTTACTTTAACGTAACGTTGTTAAACTCAAATTATTAAAAAATTCGTACTTATACTCTTCTGGAGGTAAAAAAAGAAGAAATATATTAACGCATTTTTTTATTGCATCTTTTGCAGTTAAGAAACGTTTTAATGCGTTGCAGAACACTGGCCTTTTGTGTCTCGTTGTGGCTTTTATTTAAAAAATTTACAAGTCACTGTATAATTTTTTTTTTATTGCGAATTTTTATTTGTTATGTGATTGCCGTTCTATGGTTATTAAATTTCGTGATCAATTAATTGGTACACTATATTTGAATTGTCTTTGTTGTTTATAATTTACTAGAAATAATTATTAAAATTTTCGATTTCTTTGTACTTGGATTTTCAACTTTAGATTTTGATTGTTCCGACGTTACAAATTGTATCCTAAATAAAGCCACGATAAGACATAATTTCAATTGTGTTTTTAAAATTTTTTGGCGAAGTTGTTGCGTCGAAATTGAAAACATTTGAAAATTTGGGCAAACAGAAAATTGTAAAAATTTGCAAAAGCGGCAACTTTCAAATTTGGCATTTTCGTTCGCATTCGAAAAAGAAACGGCATTTTGGCATATTTCGTTTGTATATACAATAAAAATTATTTTAACAGCGTTTATAAAGAGCTGCAATTCGTCTTGTACGTATAAATTTATTCTTCTCCAAAATAAAAATGAAAGCCCAAAAGTGTAAAAAGAAATCAATTTTGTAAAATGTTAGCTAAAGGTTTCTTTTTGTAAATGTGTAGAATTTATTTTTAAATTTTTGGACTGATAGGAGTAATGTTAAATATCAGGTACATTGCAATTGTACAAAAGTTGCTAAGAGTTTCTTTTCTATTTTCTATTACATGTAAACTTAATGAGTCGTGCTATTAATGCAATCTTTCTATGAGAATATATAAAAATGCAATAATATGAAGCATTTTGTGTTCTCTTTTTTTTAAATTGAGACAGAATTTTGCATTAATACAACTTTGTACATTGAAACGCTTTTGTGTTTACAATAATTATGGTACTTCAACAATTGTACAGTTACATTGTAATACCACATCAGGTGTTATACTTAAGACCAAGCCTTAACATTATACTGATATAATAAATTACTTCTGCACATAAATAAAATCCTCGTAATAATTTCTTGTGCATGGATAGAATTTGGATAATTTAATTTTTGTTAACATAACTTTTAATTTATAAACTAATGGAAGTATATGTTTGTTTCTGTTTTGGGAATTTGTATGTGTTCAAAAATTCGTTTTCTTACAATTAAGGTAATTCTTTTTAGTTTATAATGTTAATTATTTTTGTATCTATCAACTTTCAACAAGTGCATGTATACTTTTTGAAAAAAAATATTAAGATTTTTAAAACAATTCATGGTGGATTTGTTCAGTAAAATCAATACATTAATCATAAATAATATTGTTTTTCAGTATGGGGGGAAAACTATTTCGATTATTTGTGCCAGTGGATGGGTTAAGGGGAGAAATGCAATCTGCTTTATAATAATTTAAATGTCTTCGGATGTATCAATATATAAAGGTTAGTTCTTATTTAAAATTTATATTTGTAGTATTGTAAATTAATTGGTGGAAAAAGTATATCTTTTATTTTTGGCCTTAATGGAGAGGGAAGAGAAAAAATTGTTCTTCAAAATATTAAAAAAAGGAAAACAGTATCAAGAGATTTTAATATGTGTTATTTTCAGATTTCTACAGAGAAAAAGATTAGTAGTAAAATTAAACTTCTTCAATAACTTGCTTTTTTAATTGAACATTAAAGATTAGAAGAAACCGAATATCATGGTCAATAGTTCCAAGAATATTCCTACAATGCGAAGTGGAGCTATAGGACATCTTTCATATGGATATTCGGATGATCTTTCCCAGTAACTTGTAGGATACATAGGTAGGCCCCAACCAATTGGATTTTTGATATCTCATTTCCGTTTGTCTTTTATTTATAACATCGCCGGTAGATTTTTACGGCCAATCTAAGTTTTTTACTAATACATAAGTATATTGAAATTTTAAACTTCGACATTAGTTAGGAATTCAATTAAACATTGGATATTGAAGAAACGATTAACTTTCTCTATGAATAAATACGATTCTCAAATTGTAATGTGTTATAAATATGTTACAAATAATGTGTTTTAATAGTAATGATTAGCGTAGGGTGCATTGTTGGTTTTTTGAGTAATTGAGATTAATGCTTTTATTAAAAAATAAAAGCACAACTTTATTATTTGTAAAGCAATCGAAAAATCAATTTACTTTTAATTTTTATAGGAAGATCTTGTGGGTCCATAGTGTTCATAGCAGCAGTCAATTTTCTTTATAACCCCTTTTAACACTAAAAAATTTAAATAAAATCTAAAATTTAAGAAAATTTGCACTTGAACTCCGAAATAAATATGTAGTTTCTTTAATTTTGAGTGTACCTATTGATTAGGGTACGTTCAAGTATTACGTTGCGTTTTTGAAGTTTTACTTCTTTAGGAGAAATTAAAAAAAATCGATTTGCTTTATTTTTCAGGTGTATGTTTCTATAGTCGCGTAGTGTCCATAGTCGGAGTCATTTTGCTTTGCTTCCGCTTTAACGCCAAAATTTTCCGACATTTGCAACGCGTCAATTTTTTTTAAAATGAAAGCTTTAATTTGCCTTAGCTTTTTTATTTTGTTAATTCTCCTAATTTATTTATATTAAATTTATTTTTATTTGAAATACTTAACCTGTAGGTACTTATTTTATACTTTTTCTCTTCCAATTACCTAATTATCTTGTTAATTACGTTTTCATTTATTTGTTTATTTATATCCTTATTATTTATTTTAATATTATTGGTATTTGAATTATTTTTATACTTACCATTGCTTCTAAATTATCTTATAACAACCGTCTCATCTGATTCTTTCTATTTAACCCTCTTGCTATATTTTGGTTTACCCTTTACTTGCTTTCTCATCTTACTACTTTTGTTGATCATCTTATTGCTTAAATTATTTATCTCTTTGTTTATTATTTATTTAATTCAAAAGTATTTTGATTTTAATCATTTTATCACGATTATTTCAAATTTAACAACGGTCTTATATCAACCTTTAATTATTTATTTAAAAAATGAAATACTTTACTCTAGTTCTCCAACAGATTTTAATTTTTTAGTTTACTTTTTGATCACTTTACTTTTATTTCTGTTTTGTTTGTTTTTTTCTTTTCTTTTATTATTTTATTAACTGTTTTAATTAAATAATATATATTTCTGCTTAAAATTTGATTATTTTTTTAGTTTAAATTGATGTTAAATGTGGAGTTTATTTATTTTTACCATAATTTCCGAATTATTTTATACTACTGTTTTTCGACCCTTATTTTATTTCAATATTTTAGTTTTAATTTTTTAATTTTAAGCTATAAATACCTACCCTTCACTTATTTCACACTTTGTTAGTTCTTTCTATTCAATATCTTATTAATTGTTCTTTGTTTAAGTTGTAATTGTACATTTCATTCAAAATTATGTAGTATTAACTTTATTTATTCCTAACATCTCTTCTTACAATTTATTCAAAATAATAATAATAATAATAATTGAAATGTTTGTAAAAATTGTTGTAAATAACGTCAGTTAATTCACTTCATTATGTTTATGCACTACAGCATTTACTTTTTTCATCTGTAAACAAACTACTTAAAATTTCGGCAAGTCTTATTATTTTAGCCACACATTGAGTAATGCCTGACATTTTACTTATAATTTTATAATATTTGCTGTGTTTTTTACACACTGAAGTTTCATATGTAATACCGCCCTCATTCATCAACTCAGCGAAATATGATCGATTTTATTTTTTTTTGAGTGTGTTGCACCTTATGGATCAAGTTGAAAATTTTACCATATAAAGAAAGGTAATAGAGGGCTTTTCTGAAAAAAATTCGTGAGTGACATATTTAAGAAACATATTTAAATAAACTAATAAAAAAAAAATTTTTAACGTCCCTTATCGATAGTTCTTACCAAAAAAATTTTGGTTCAAAAATATTTAGTAGAATAGTTATAATAAAATAAATACTGAAAAACACATTTTATTGAATTATGGCGCCACCCTTAGGGTTTAAAAGCTGAAATTTTCAGAAAAATACTTTTTTTTAATAAGGAATCGATCAGCCATATAGATTTTTAAATATCGCTGGGGGCAGATTTTAAGTGCTTATCCGGCTATACCCTTTGCAAAATATTTATAACCAAATGTGTCTTGTAAACGTAAAAAGGTTAAGAACCACCGATTTAGTCTAGTAACAAAGGTATAAAAAAAGCGTAAGAAAATAAAATAATAACCGTCTAAAACTATAAATATTTGATTGCTGATCATGGAAGAGGATTTGACAGAGCTGGATCCTGGACGGTCCAATTAATTCTGGGCAGGATGTCCACTTTAGAATGATGGGAGTCCTACCAGTAATAATCAAAGCTTTAAAGTTGACATCAGCCCTTTTACGAACTTCTTGATATCGGATGGGATACAACGAAGACACGCGTGGCTTGAACACCTGCAATGGACACGCTAATGTATTATACTAATCTATTTTAATTACATAAAAAAATTAAAACCATTACCAAACATTTTTTCTTCAATTCGAGCAAAAAGGTTTTTCTCGATTTTGGCCGATTTTGAGGGTTTTTAGTTAGCATCTGTTTCGGACGTACTAAGGCTTTAAAAATATTTTTTGGGAAGAAAGCAGCAAAAGGGTTAATCTTTTTTTGATTTTTTTCGATTTCTGATAATTTTGTTACAAAACTAATTCAATTTTCAAATTTCATAGCAATCAAAGAAAAATATTAAGTCGTCACACAAAGCAATTATGTAAATAAATTAAACAAACTTCTTACATTAATTTCTGTTGTCAAAAATTCTCTTTCAGAACACTCACATTTTAATTATTTACAACTGACAATAAATTAATTAATTTAACACCTAATTTTACTTCCCAACCGTAAATTGGTGTTTACACAAGCAGAGCTAATTTGGAAATGCAAGAAATAGGTAACCTTTGCGCTATCTAAAAGTGATACGAGCCATTGACCTAAAAAGTTCTCATAAACTGATTTAAAACTCGAATTGCATAGTATTTCAAATATGTACTTACGACGAAGAAACATTAAGATTTTTCAAAAGCAAAACATAAATTAAAATAAGATTTATAAATGTTAAATTGTAGAACAATACATATTTAAATTTTTATCCTGGATTTTTGGAAATTATTCAAAAAACGCGTTTACATTTTTCTAATCACATACGCAGCCCAAAAGCCTGTGAATTTCAAATCTGTAATGTTAATAAAGATCCGTTCACAAATTATAAATTTGTAAATTTTTTTAATTACATTTAAATCATAAAGTTCTACCGATAATTCCAATAGTTAGTCATGTAAGATAGTAACTTTCGCCATTTTGCTTCTTTTGCATAGATCTTAAATATAGTCAAACTTCTATATAAGGAACTGTTATAATAGCGAATATTTTCCTATAGAAAATTTCTAAGCTGCACACTTTCACGGTTTAGCGACTTCGTTATACAGAGGTTTGACTGTACTTTAAAAACTTAGTTTATAACTATTCAAAAAGTAAAATGATCGTTGATTTGGTCATTTCTACAGCTGTTAATTTTAAATTACACGTATTTAAGTCAACGATTTTAATAAAACGTACAATTATATATGTTTAAAACCAAATTATTCTAGAATCAGGTGTGATGTTAGTGACAATTTTGGGTAGTACAAAAAACCCTAGCACTCGTGCGCAATTTTTCGTTGGACGACTCAAATCCGCCATTACTTCCCATTTGCTACCAAAGTAGTTAGCCTGCGTGCGACAAGGACAAAAACCGTACGCTTGTCGCTAATAATTAGGTTAGGAGGCATTCCCACAGATGATTGTAGATTTCGAGCAATCGTTTGGGAATTAAGTGTATTTCTGGGTTACCAATGTGAATTCTTTACGTTAATGAAAGTCAAAGCGAAAGTTTATGGTTATTTACAAGACAACGCTACAAGATCAACTTGTACTAACAGTTTGAAGACTGAATTATGCCTTTTTCAAGATCACCTTTCGTAAGTATCTAGAAATAATGATTAACGAGTTCTATTTTTATTTAGAATGTGCACAATTTCCTTTCAATATAACGAATAATAGTTGGCTTTTTATGTGAAAGCATTATACGAATAGTTGGAATTTCCAAATCTGTGATGATGTTGTCCGAACTATTTAAAATACATTTTGGCAGAAAGATTGCAAAAGTTTCTGTATACACATGTAGTTATTACCCAGCTATGTTTTCTGGTGTTTGTTTTGAATTTTTTTTAAAGCTTCATAAACAGTGGTTGACCCATTTTGGATTTTATTTGATAACAGTTTTGTATTACTGAGTAATAGTAAAGGAATGTAGATCTTTTTACTGCTCGGTTGCTCCCAATGCGTTTTTCAAAACGTTTTCAGAATAATTGCGATTTTAATGCAGAAATGTGTAAAATCGTACATTGGCAAGCAGCCAGGTGTACAAAAATACAATTTCACTCTTGGTAATCAGGCAAAATATTAACACTATTTTAAGTATCGAATGGAACGATTGATTTCCGGCATTTGCTAAGTTTATGACCACACGTCCTTAGATCTTATCTTGTTGTAATTGTAAAGTTTAAATTACTCTGCATTGGTACTTGATTTTAGAGTTGGGGCTTTAGTTAATTCATTGGCTTAATGCAGTATTGAAGTGGCAGCTTTGATGTTCGTAGTTGTGGGATTTTATTTTAAATTAATCGCTATTGCTATTTGTATTAAAGCCTGAATTGCTTTAAGTACCACTTCTTGAATTCATGCCAAGATTAGTAAATAGTAAAAAGAGCAAGTCACCAATTACATTTATTGGAAAACAGTTAGGCAACACACATTGCATTTTCCACTCTTTTTATTGCTACATGACTTATAGTAGTTATTTTTAAATTTTGAGATCTTTTGATACGAGATATCGACAGATCCCAAAACTAATTACAAATTAGAATATTGAAATGTTTAAAATGCTATTCGAATAGGGAAAATTTTATTAAAGCTATAGGCTATAGATTTTTGTTATTAGATACACAAGTAAACACATTCCCTTTCCTTAACTAAAATTCCTTAGTTGCATAATTAATGTAAAAAATGCGACCTGAAGGTAGAATACACCTTTTCCTTGTGTGATGTGTGCTTTTTTTCGCAGGAACCTGTTTAATTCCTAAAACGTTCGCCCAACATCTACCTACGCCACTGCTTGTCAAACATTTGTAAGTATTTCACTTACTCTTGTTTTCAATCACCGCACCTTTTTCCATTTTCACTTCGTATCACACAATCACACATTTATTTAGTAAGACATTTCTCTCTTTTGTAACGAACAACTGTTAAGTAGTTTTCATGCCATACATTTCTTAATTAATTGTAAATACTTATGATGGAATTAAAATTATGAAGGATGTGTAGATCGGGTACAGAATGGGTTTGTCCGATAGAAAAGCGCCTCGCGATCGGAAAAGTGCCACTTTTTGCTCGAATTACACATTTGGTCATTTCTTCGGATTACATTACGAATAAATTGATACATTAGTTTTCTTGTAAAATATTTTGTTGTGGTTTTGGCTCTGATTTATAAACACATTAAAAAATTACAATACCGCTAATTGTGTTATTTCTAACATAATAAAATGCATGCAACTGGCTACCTACGTTTTCTTGTCAAATATTTTGCGGTGCTTTTGGATTGCTTATACTAATTTCTTTTCAACACCAAAAAGTACCATTTTTCTAAATGAAACCAGTTGATAATTGGCTAGGACCGAATCAAATAAGATCTTATCGATTATTGATTCATTTGGGTTTATATTTTAACTTGTTAGCAGTACTCTGATGATTTTCTGAATAATCTTGATGTGGGGTGTTAAAGTATTGCGTAAGTAGGGTTGGCGGGGGGCGGGGGGTTTCCTTACTTTTATTGACAAAGGAAGCGGGGGGATATTATAAATTTTACTTAAAATTATAAAACAATATTGATAATTTACATTAATACCACTACAGTAGAACTTCGATAAATCGAAAACTTCTACAACTCGAAAGAAACCCTTGTTCCCTTCCCTTCGAGCTCTAATACCTCCGTATCTCGAAATTTGAGCATTGCATAAGTCGAAATAGGTATTCAGTATTTCCCCACAAGGTATTTCAGTACATATTTTACATCTATAACTCGAAAAAAAATTGTCCTATGTATCTGGAACATATCAATGTTTGATTCTACTACCTCTACAACTCAAAATTTTTTCTAAAAAAGGATACCGATTGTTATCGAGGTTCTACTGTATTTTTGAAAAAAATCATGTGGGGGGATTTCACGATTTTCTTATTTTTCTTAAGTAATACTTGAATCATGAATAATTGCATTTTAGCTTACTGATGTTTAATTTTTTTTTTTTTGCTTATTAATAGAAAATAATTAATGTATGTTAAAGTGAAGTATCATTTTATTGTGGGTTGCGCGCTACTTCGTTTAAATTAACTATTTCAACATTTTTTGACCTGATTTTCAATTACTGATTTTTCTACATTGTAATTAAAATAAATCATGCAATTATTTTTATATTGTCATCCCAACAAAATGATTAAACGTTCTGTAAGTGAGCCAAAAGCCGAGATAATATTAGAAAGATAAATGAAAGAAAATTTATATCAAACTTCGGTCAACCGTCGAATTTTTTGATATTTATTTTTATCAATTTCTAATTTTTTAAATATTTGACCCCAATGCAAATTTCTTGGAAAAAAAACCAACGAATTCCAGCTCTTTGCTTATCGTTGATTTCATTAGCGGTTTTAAGAGTAGTTTTAGACCAAAATAATGCACTTCGCGAAGTTTTCACATGGCACGACCTCATTATTTAAAAAACGGCGGTTTATATATTTATTTTAGCTATTTTCGTATGACTCACGTCCATTTTTATTTAAAACTTACACATATAAACAGGTCAAACTTGATTTCCAGAAAATTAAACCTTTTATAGATATGTAAGTGCGAACGGCGTCCTTCTGCCATTTTGTTTATTAAAAAAAGAAGCCTGCAGCAAATTATATTTATCAATTTATTGCATTTTTATTCGTTCGTTATTCTTGTTCAATTTTGTGCCAAACGATGGCCTTGAACTTAATTCCAAAACTGAAGCATCGGATTTAATATCCTTTTATTAGAGCCGTTAAATTGGATTTAATCCTTTTATTTCGCGACGGAATAACTTTTTTTATTCGGCGGAAATCGTTTGTAAGTTGTGGTTCTGTTGTATTATTTGATTTGAGCTTAGGAGACCTTGGGCCATTTTCATTATCGAAATAAAAATGGCGAAAGATGAAAGCACCAGGCCTTTAGCGTTTCGAAAACAATTAAAAAACAGTAGCGAAACACGTCGCGGTGTTCGTTAAAATTTAATAACCAAAAGAAATTGTGAACTTTGATCACACCTCGTCATCGTTTAAAGTGAATGTGGGTGCCGTCTAGAAAAGAAAACGCGTTAAGCCATATAAGGAGAAGTTCTGGTGCTAAATGCTTATGGTATGGTATTTTGTGTTTTGTTAGAAGGAATTAGCACTTTGCAAGTCTCGTAAGTTATTTACATATCTACACTTGAAACCAAGTCCAGTAATCGACATGCATTAATGTCCAAAACAATAATTAATAACCTTTGTTATTAATATTTAACAGTCAAAGCAGTTAATTAAAATTTTATCTCCATTAACAATATTTTTTAAGTACACTTTTTGCCCATCACAACTTTACAGTCTTGCCTTTTTTAAGGTACCTAATTCACTCGAAAATTCATTTTTCTTACGAATTTGATAAAATTCAAATATGATATTCAACTAAGTGTGAGATACAGTCGAACTTCGATAAGTCGAAGTTAAAGGGAAACTAAAAATAATTCGATTTATCAAAAATTTGGCTTATCGAGGTTCGACTTACAGAGGTTGGACTGTAGTTCATTAAAAAAAATTGAATTTCTTGACCGATTTTTCTGCGAGGTATTTATTATTTAAAGTATACATAACGAACATGCAATAGGTTAGAAATGTACCCCGTGTCCCACGAATAAGTACTGAAACTTAACCTTAAACTGAACATAAAACTACCCCTAAGTCAACTGACCTTATGTGTCATATTTATGAATTATGGTATCGTAAACTTCAATTTGAAAAGGTGTAATAAATATGTACATTATTATTTAGAATATTTCAAAATTTTTTGTTCAAGTCTGTTATAACGATGCCATTAACACCATATCTATAATTTTTTTTTAAATAAAAAGCAAATATCATATCAAATGGCCTCACTCTCTTTTAAAAGCATATGGAAACGACGCTGTGTTGTCATTGACTGGAAAATTGAAATGCATTTTTTTCGAAATTTAGATTTATGGCATATTGTATATAAACTTTTATTGTTTGGATCGGTGTCAGGTATCACCCGGTTATGTTTCAGTACTTATTCGTGGGACATCCTGTATATAAAAAAAGCATAGTTTTAAAGTTAAAATTGTTTAAAACAATACACGCGTAGTGGGAAGATCAACATCATAGCTTCGCAACACTGTGTGTCTTTATGTTTTAAGTCGAAAATTGATCATGATCAAATGGCATTTTCAAATTATTTACATTCTTAATGTTTCCAAACAATAGTACATATATTATATGGCAGTGATTTGCAAACTGGGGGGCGCGCCACTCTGGGGAGTCGCGGACTAGTGCAAAAAGGGGCGTATAAAGTTTATCAAAAATGTAATTTTTTGTATTAATATAATTTTTTCCATTTAAAGATACGCTGTATTATTTTATGAAACACGCGTATCTATCAAGCACTATCTATGCTATAGAAAGGTTTTCGTTATATAAGAATTGGCTATAAAGAGTGTAAATCAGTGTTTCTCAACGTGGGTCCCATGCCCCACATGGGGACAATTTGATTGTTCAGGGGGGTAATACGAAAATGTAACTGAATTTTAATTGTCTATTATATATTTCGAAAATTTATTAACTCTTTTTTTCTTTATTATTTTGCTAGTGATTTCTTCCTACAATCTGTTCTGTATATGAATAATTTACTATGGGGCTTCATTGAATGAAAAATTCAAATTTTGAATATGTACATGTTACATAAGGGGGCATTGGAATTTTAAAAAGGCTTAGGTGGAGCATGGTAAAAAAAGGTTGGGAAACGCTGGTGTACACTGTACCTACCTTTATATCAGATATATAGTATTTTTTCGATGAACCGAAGTACTAAATGAATTACAACTAGTATGTTATCTAAAAATAATATTAATTTCTAAATCAAACTGGCTAATACATGCATATTTTGCTTTCTTTTCGATTTACACGGTTTTCCATACAAAAAATTACGACTTTGATTTACACGGTTTTCTTCCGAACCTATCTACCGTGTAAACCGGGAATACGTGTACAGTGGGGATGCACCAAGATTGTTTTTTATTAAGGGCTACACAGTAACATAGAGTTTGGAAACCACTACTTATAGGTATATTATAAAACTAATTTTTATAATAAGATCTAAAAATAATATTTTTTTTTATAAATGATACTTTGGTCTCTAAAACTTATCTTTGCACATTCAAGATAAAGAGCGTGTTATTTGATAAAATAATTATTTTTTTTAATGCGATAAAAGCGCCTGAGAGTTTTAAATAAATTAAACGATGAAACTTTTATGCGGTGTTATGTAAATTATGTAAATGTAAAAATGGTAATTACGAGAGTACAATTGAGCAACATTCTATTTCCTTTCATGGATGTGAGTCAGTCTTACACTTTTATTTACAATTCTGTACAGCTTTATTTTATTTTACCAACAATTTACGTCAGTATTTAACCAACTATGTACAATGTACTCTTTCAAAGAGACAAAAAATCGTCAAGGTAAGTAGGTAAGAATTTTAAGTATACACAAATTAATTTGTTTTCCTAACACTTAATTTTTTCGTGTCGGTTTGACCCAATCACGTATAACGTGCTGGCTTCGTGTTTATTTACTTTTTAACAAGGTTTAAAATGTGTGTATTCTCAAAAAAGCGCTAGACAATAAACGGTTTGGCAACGTAATGACTAAAAACAAGCATCCTTCCAACATTTACTATTTATAGATTTTCCCTATTTCGCATTTTTCGCCCACCCCGTTGAGAAAAGGCGATAATCTAGAAAACCGTAGAATAGTAGCGTAGCGTTTCCCAAACTTTTCCGACTGGGGTCGGAATTTAAGCAATAATTTTTTCGGCTAAAATTACTTCTTTTAATAGATCATGATTTATAAGTAACAATAATAACCTGCCTGTCAAACAATGATAATGTAGTTTTATTAAAATTGTCTTTTAGGCAGTGTTGCCAGACGTCTCACTTTTGAAATGTAAAATAAAAAAAAACTACTGAAAGTAAAAATTATCAAAAAAAATACAAATAAGAATTTAGTTCAGTAAATATCGATTTTACTTCCATAAAACGTATTTACCATAGCAATGAGTGGAAGGGTGCGAAAAGATACGACAATTTCGTAGGTGCGAGTGAGAGAAAACGATTAAATTATTTAGTTTGTCTAATTTATTGGCCTAAATTTTGTGAATCATGCTTAAAACCGAGTGTGCACATTCGAGCTCAAAGTGGCACATTCCGATCTCGGGAAAATGAAGCGCGCCGCTCCGCGTCGCGCTTCATTTGCTTCCCTCGCTCGGAAATGTGCCACTTCTCGCTCGAACGTGCACATCTTCGTATTTATTGATTTGCCTTAATTAATATTTACACTTTCAAATCAAGAAAATTAAATTTAGTTCAGCAAACATCGATTTTACTTTCAAAAAACATATTTACCATAGCAATGAGTGGAAGTGAGCGAAAAGATACGACAATTTCGTAGGTGCGAGTGAGAGAGAACTATTAAATTATTAAATTAATTTTTTGTCTAATTTATTGACTTAAATTTTGCGAATCATTTATCTCTTTCGCTCGGATATGTGCGACTTTCAGCTCGAAGGTGCACATCCTTGTACTTATTAAATATGTTTAAATTAATTTTTGTAGTTAAAAAGAAAAGAGTGTTGTACCCATATAAAATTACGTATAGTTAATACAAAACTAAAACCGTTGCACGTCATCGATGACGTCATTTGAGTGGATCAGCACTACCAACCTGCCAGATCGTTGGGGGCTATACGATTGTATTCGATTTTGAATTTGGCGGCTATTGAAATATTGGCTGCCATGATCTCAAAGTTGCGGCGTTGCGTTGTTGTTATTGACAGTTTGCCACGATCTGTCTGTAACTGTTTTTCGCCTTTTTTAGTGTTTATTGAGTATTAACACTAGATTTACGGACTGAGCCAATTTGACTCATTTAAAATTTTATTGCTATATACCTATAGCAAAAAAAAGTGAGGATTATTTCTGTTTGCGGAAAATGTATTTCAAAAACAGAGTTTATATGTAAAAAATGTTTTCAATTAAGTTTTTAATAATAAATCTTTTATTTCAATTTAGTTGGAACTGTTTTTTTGCAAAAACTTCAACTTTGTTGTATGAGTCAAATTGGCTCACTTCAGTAAAAATAGGTATATAATCAACTCCCGTAAATCTAGTGTTAAAAATAGTGCACAAAGCGATCAAAAATCTGTTCTTTTTAGAACAAACCATTTATATCCTATAATCTGCGGCAAAACTCACAGTTTGACAACACTGTACGAGGTGTGACGTCATTTATAGTATTAATGACGTGCAACGGTTTTAGTTTTGTATTAACTATGTCCAACATTCGAGCAAAAAGTACGTATTTTCCCAAGACCAAATTGTACCCTAGTCTTTTAACCAAAATCTACAATAAACACTCCATCTCTTGATTTACACGATACTTGTTTTTACATGAGTTCCGTTATTCACGGTTTACAAAAATTAAAATTCTAAAAATTTACAAGAATGAAAACTATTTACAATATATATTTTTGTTAGACGAGATTTTGTATTTTTTAAAACAATTCATCGCATGACGCTGATGTAGACAAAAAAAGGATATCTTCCCATTTTTATTCGCACAAAAATTAATTCATCCAAAATACTCCGAACTCCGTTTTACACTGAAGACAGGTTCTTCAAAACACTGTAAATCAAAAAAATAATTCAGTCATTAATTTCAATGTAAAATAAAAGCAGATTATGCATATAGATTCTTATGAATTCGATATGCCCATTTTTATATCGTAAATACGTAGTTTTTTTTAAAGTAACGATGCACTAAAAAAAATTTAGAACTATTTTACGTAAAAAAATTAAATTATTTCTAAAAGTAACTGACCAATTTCTCCATATTTTGCTTTGTTTTCAATTTAGACGGTTTTTTCCGCAACCTATCTACCGTGCAAATCGGGGAATAGGTTTGCAGTGGAAAGGAACCAAAATTAGATTTTTTTTACCGAAAAAAAATCTGGAGACGGAACGGATAGCCGGAATCGACTTTTACATTAAACGTACCTAACGCAATATTTTTAGTACGCCAATTTTTTTTGTTGTGTATCGATCATCGAGCTGCGAACCACAGTTTGGAAAACGCTGTGGTAGCCTATTCTATAACCTTCTAGAAACGCCGAGATTCTTCTCGAACTTCGTCCCCCTTCCATCGCGCTCGATTCATAAATACGAACGGAAAGCGGGAGAGCGTATCATTTCAAACCGGCAACTCTTACCAAATAATTGCAGTGGATCAAAGTACATGGAATATTTTGGTTAAATTACATTCCAATTGGTTTATTAAAAAACGTGCGATTGTTGTGCGGTTGAAATCTAACGGAACTGGTTTTGTGAGTTTATTTTTAACTGTGATCAAATTATTTTTTGTGATTGACTTTTCACGATGGAAGCTCCGGTTTTAATTGAAACTATTACTATACCGCTTAGAACTGAAACTAAACTTCCGGGAAGTAACGAGGACAATGTAAGTGCCCTTATTTTTTTTGATTTTTTAAAAATGGTCTCATGGTTGCACCAATTAAAAAGCTGACTTAAAAATATAATGTTGTTAATCCAATAAATTGTTACGGATACTGTTATTAACATTTGCTTCGATTTGGATATGTTGGGATCTAGTTCTCTGGTAAATAGCAACAAGAATGGCTTTGGCATTAAGATTTACCTTTTTTTGGATGGTTTATGGATACTGATTAAGGGTGTACGAGCACTAAAGTCATTTGGCTCAAAATGCTTGATTTTTTTATATATGTAGTTTAAATAAATCTAAACAAATTCTCAAAATTTGAAGAGGGTTAACCGACTATTTAAAGAAATAATTGATTTCAAAAGTAAGCATATTTAACATTAGTCTTATGGCAAAGTGACGGATAGACGACATGTTTTCATAATTTTCACCCAAATTCGTCCCAGAATATGAAAATAAAACTATCTAATTAAAAGTTAAGACATTCATAAAGATATTAAAAAAATAAAAAACTGTACTAAACCTACTAAATTAAGAGATATTTACGAAAATTAGCTTACTTTTGTTAGCTCTTATACTAAATGGCAACACTACAGACCATTAAAGCAAAGTAAGTGTCAAAAATACTAACCTAATTTTAGGAATTCTGGTAAATTTTCATCCCGATAGATAGTTTTCTATTTCATTTCACCTTCCACAATTTTATATTCGCACGTGTTACACTCAACGTTTATTTTGAATTTACTGATAACATTGCCTTAATAATCATAATAATCACAGTGTTGCCATACGCAATGTTGCGGCCATAACCTTTTTACCGCGCGCCCGGATCGGTCTATCTCCACCCAGTATCCTGCTCGTACATCCTTAATCTATTCAAACTTTTTGTGGTGGGGTTTTTAATTACTCGTAAATTAATTTAAAATTCAAGTCGGATGCGATTTGAAATCAAAATCAAAATAAATCTATAAATAGCTATTTTGATCTCGTTGGGATATTTTTGAAAATCAATTTTTATAGTGAATTATTTTTCGAGTTTCTACTACATAATTAAATAATCAATATTAATAATTAAAGTGCTATTTTTTTTAAAATTAATTTTGGGAGACGAAATAGTTAGATTTTTTAAAGCATCTCTGTATTTTTAAAAAAACTTCAAAGCTTTTATCCGTACATGTATCTTTCGCTTTAAAAGGATATTTAAGAGCCAGAGTTGGTGGGTGGGAGGAATACTATTCTACCTGAATTTCTAAAAAAAAACCTGTTTGTGTACTTATATGATGTGTACTTATTGATGTGAAAGTGAAAAGATGAATTAAGACAAATCAATAAATACGAAGATGTGCGCATTCGAGCGAAAAGTGGCACATTTCCGAGCGAGGGAAGCAAATGAAGCGCGACGCGGAGCGGCGCGCTTCATTTTCCCGAGATCGGAATGTGCCACTTTGAGCTCGAATGTGCACACTCGGTTTTAAGCACGATTCACAATAGTTAATTGACTTTCTTAGATAGCTAACTTCCTACTGTCGAATGTTTGATAATATAGTGCGCGCAACTTCCATTACTTGCTAAATTTTTAATATCAAGGCGCCTAAAGAAGTATAACTTTAAAAATTAATTTTAATTTACATCAGTGCTTTTAAATTGGACAATGTATAAAACTTCTAGTGCCCCGATTAATTACCACAATTAATAAATTTTAAACTTCAACTTAGATTTAAAGCACACTTAATGTAATTTAATTCTAGAACTTTTTAGAAATGCAAATAAAAGGCATTCAAATTATTACGCTTAATTTGTATTAGTCACAATATTTTCTAATTTTTATTAAAACCAAAAACGGTCCCATACTATATTAACAATTTATAAATGGTCTGGCAAATGATGCTTTAATGACTTTCTATTTTCTTTTACAGACAGGCTTTCCATTTGACGATTCAGACATCGAAGAGGGAAACAGAGATCGATCATTCCGCTCCCATTTAGACGACTTAGCGAAACGACACCCAGAATTCGCCGAACACTTAACTTTCGACAATAATTTCGATAGATTTCCGTTTCGAAATAATACTTGGGGTCATAAAAGAAGAGGAGCTCCCAGAACCGAATCGCGAGCTTCTGGTTCCGCAGAATATCCGGAAAGCGCACGGTTTGCTACCGGCGGAAGACCTTTCGGCCCCCGAGTAAACGAATATTTCGCCTTTCCTTTTAATAGTAAAAGTTTCAACGCCGAGCCTGAGTATTACGAAGAACCTTCCAGCAAAAACCAAACAGCCGAACAAGGTCAAGGAGAACAACAAGAAAAACCTCAACAACAGCAAGAAGAGAAACCTCCACAAGTTCCTAAAGCAGAAAGGGGCAGAAAACAGAATCCTAATATTCCTCAAAGTAGTACTGTGGATTTAGGTCAAAAACAAGAGCCAGTTTACGACTCTCGAAGTCAACGCTCCATGTCTGCGCCTCCTGAAAATCGTGCTGGTCAGCAACGTTACGTTTCTAGTATTAATATACCAATAAATTCAGACGGAATGAGTGAACCAAATCCTCACCACCAACAACAACAACAACCTCAGCCTCAACCGCAACAGCAGGCTCCCCAAAATAAAACCCACGAAAGGGTTATTCCCATTCATGTGGAAGGAAGAGACGAGCCTGTGATACCTAAAAATGTTAATCAAACTTACACACAACCGCCTCCTCAGTCTGAACGAATTTTTGGGCAAAGACCAGCTGGTTTTGGTCAATGGAACAGAGGAGAACCTCAGTATTATGCGGAGGACCCCCAATTTTACCATCCAACTGACTCGACATTCTTCACTAACGAACCAAAATATTTCGAAGGAGGACAACAGTTCTTTAAGAGAGCTGAGCCTCAACATCAACGAAGTGGCACTCCTACTTCCGTAAGTTTTATTATATAATCTAAAATATTGTAAGTATTTTAACGAATTTTTTATATAGGGAATATTTCGCCAAGCTCAGAGGCAACCACAAACGTCGCCCCACCCTCAGCAACGACAACAAACTCCTCCACCTCAGCAACATCAATATCAACAACAGCAGCAACAGCCACAGCCACAACCACAACCGCAACAGCAACACCAACATCACCAGCAACAGCAACAACAACAACCCCAACCACCACCACCACCAGAGCCTGAGCAACAACACCAACCACCTACAAGTCAACCTTCTGCAAAACTAGGACCCATAGAACAAATCCAATGTATTCAGAAGGATGTCTTAGAATTGATGACAGAGGTGGAAAAGTTCAACGGTAAACCAAAGGATAAACAGTATTTGTTCCTCGACGAAATGTTAACTAGAAATCTACTCAAACTCGACGACGTAGAAACCGAAGGGAAAGAGACCATTCGGCTTGCAAGAAAGGAAGCCATTAATTGTATTCAACGATGTATTAGTATTTTGGAAGCTAAGGCAAATGCTAACGAGCTACTACAAAATCAATTAATGGATGTTGATGCTAAATTAGAAACAACACCAGCTTCGTCCGTGCCTTCAGCTTCCCAAGAAGAAGCTCCACTTACTTCCCTGCAAGTGTCGGGAGTTAGTCGAAGTGGAAGTCAAACTACCACTGAAGGGCAGAGCACAGAAAATGAAACTCCTATGGACGTTGGTAGTTCTCTTGACACTTCAGTTAAGGATGCACCAGCGCCCGATAAACAGTTGGAAGCTGAACTTAGCAACGAAACAAATGAAAAGAATGTTGAGGTCCCTTCAGAGGTGAATGCAATCAAAGAAGGTAGTGGGGAAGTTACCAAAGAAGCGCAAATTGTCGAGGGCAGCAATGATAGTCAAAAAGCTTCAGAAGAAGCATCAAATACTAATGAACAACCAGAAGAGAAACAACAAACCAAGAAAGAAGAAGTAAGGATAAGAAAGATAAGAAGAAGGTAAAAAAGAAAGAGAAGGCTGAGAATTAAATGCGAGGCTGTGTGCTGTCGGTTGTTATAATGGTAGGAGAGGCTAATGTGGGCATGCACTTCAAAGAACGAATCGTGGAAGTATGTTAAGTTTGATTGTCATTTTTTAATGGAGCAAGAAAGAAGAGGCAGCACCAACCTACATATTTTATTAGTTTCTGTTGTTAACTTTGTAGGATTTTTGATTATTTTGTTCTTTTTGTTTTTATTTGAACGTAGCTGTATTCAATTTGTAAAGTGTGACTGTGAATTTTTTTTAAACCGTTTGTTTATGTTTTATTTTCACCGTCCACTAATTTACTTATTTATTTTGAATACGTGGTAGATTTTAGTGATTGTGCCATTTTTATGTTATGTTTATGTTATGTGAACGAGGAGGAATTTAAGTTTCTTTTTTTGTAATTGCATGGCAGCTCTTGCAGAATTTTCGAAATACCTTTATAAAAAGCACTTTATCACGTTTTGAGAAAGCATAGATGATATTGCAATTGCTATTAAATACTACACCACTACTGCAAGTATTATAATTGCGTAATACTTTTAGAAAATGTATATAGTTGTTTAAATTGATTAAACAACCTTTAAAGAATTATTGTTACACCTATGGTAGGTGCTCTGTAAGCTTTGTATATATACTTATTATAAATTTTAAAGTGTGTCATTAATGTAATGAGTAGATTTGCATATTCTTCCCGATATAAAGTTACTGTGTTACTGTTTGATTAATAATACATGATTTTATACCGGTTTATTTGTTTTGTTGGATTCTTTCTGAATACATTTTCTTGTGAGTGAAAACCATAGCAGGGGTAAAAGGTGAATGATAAACCAATTGGCTTATTTAAAGTGAAATAAGGTTGTACATCCAAAAATAGTATGCATTTAAATGGCAAAAGTTTAATACACAATTACTTGTTGAATAAGTATTAGTTTTTTACATGGTCAGATGAAAAAACTAAGCGAACAAGTTAATAGTCTGGAGTTATTCGAAATTTTATTTTATCTCAATTTAGATTATATTGCATCTCCTTCAATCAAATGAACAAATCTAAATACAGCGAGATGATTACTGATAAAAGATTCTATTAAAATCAACTAATATGCACATAAAAATAAGAAATAAAATTCTATAATTAACTGAATATAATATTAATTAATGTGATAAATAGCTTGTTAAATAGGAATCAATATGATCAAACTAGGTAATTTAAATGTATAAACTTATAAACCAGAATTTAGAATTGCATTACTAAAGCATTGTGAATTTTTCAAATAGAAAACAATATCAAAAACTTAAACTTACACTAAACATTATACAGGAAATCTCACCAGCTAATGCAATGTTAATTAGTTCAAAGAATAAAATTTAAATACAAAGTGTACTTCACTGTTAAGAATACCCTAATTCGAAACTGATACATTTTTTTCAGCAAAAGCTCTAGGTATAGCTACCTAGACGTTCTTGGTTTTAATTCATCATAACAGGACCTTAAAAAGATATAATTCTTCTTCATCGGGTTATAAAATTCGTGGCCTTTACTCCAATCATAACTAACAGAATAAGCAAAGATTTGTCCATTGTGATTGAATGCACAACGTGTGATTGGTTGTTCCATTAATTCCGAAGGCTTTAGTTTAGATCGAGCATCCTTATCCCAAAAGCTAAATGATCCATCTGAACCTACGGTAGCTAAAGTACCGTGCACTGGATGAAATGAAATATCATTAACAGCGTAAATATCTTGATAACCGTTAGGTGTGCCATTAGAACGGTGGCATTTAAAAGTAAAATTGTCCTTAGGATTTGTCGGAGTCACATATTGAATTGCAACACGACCTTCCACTGATCCTAAAGCATATCCAGTTGGAACTTTCTTTTTATCCTTAAAAATTGAAACGCAACGATGTTGAAATTTCAATGGACTTTCAAGTCTCTTAAACTCTTGAGGTTTGCCTTCTAGTTGATAAACCACAATGTGGCGACCAGCAGTTCCAACTACAGCCATAGGATAGTCAACATCAGCACAGTAACAACGTTCTGATAGTGTTATGCTCAACATTGGTTGTGCACTACGTGTATCCCAAAATTTTAAAGTCTTATCCCAGGAACCAGTCATTAAGCAAGAGTAATTTGGTGCTTTAATCCAGTGGCACGTTTTAATAGGTGCATCATGAGCTGCTACTTGCATTACTTGATTACTGGCTAAATCCCAAGCTTTGGCTTGTTTATCACAATCTGCCATAAACACCTTTGTACCATCATCACTCCAACAAACGTCTAATACTGGTCCACCACAAGTCTGCATAGATTTTGGTACAGTTTTACCAGTTTGCTCTACCTCCCAGCATCTTACGTTATTATCCCAACTACCAGCAATTAAGAAATTTTGAGGAATAGTACTAGGAGAAAATGCAAGAGCACTAATTGAATCATCAGGAGGAGAAGTAACTTCAAAATCTTTCATGGGATTTGCAATGCTTGGTGTAGTTGTTGCACCAAAATATCCCAATGTAGTTTGGTTAAACATAATTAATTTATTCTTTAAATCCTTCAAGCTGAAAATATCTATAAATATAAGTTTAAATCAAACGAAGACACATTTTCTTCAACAAAACGCCGATTTACAAATGTAGTGGCACAGATTTGATAATTTTTGAATGAAATAACTACTCTTCTTGACAGTAATTTGTGGGGTTTTCAAATACTTGACAGATTACTTACAATTAGTAATTAATGGGTTCCCAAAAAGTAAAAACTTTAAAGATTAAAATATTGCTTTATGACTAAAGGCAACTTATTACCATAAAGTGGGTAACAATTAATAATTTTGAATTCGCTTGGATAGAATAAAATGTTGTTTGCCGTTTAATATATTTTTCATATCACATGCATAGAAACAACGCGTTTTGATCCCTGTTTTGCCAGTCGAAACAAAACAATTTCAGACCAATGCGACTGTGTCAGTAGAAATGACATTTGTTTCTCCCCTAGGGGAGAAACAAATGTCATTTATTTATTATTTATGTCTTTATTTGAAGTCTGTCAGAATCGCATTAAGCGAATAAAATCATAATCGTCTGACAGCTGTCATCAAATCGTTGTCAAAGATTTTAATAAATTACAAAATTCGTTGTTTCTATGCATGTGATATGAAAAATAGTATGTGTGGCACGGAATGAAACGAAGACGATTTCAGACCAGGGCGATGACAGCCCTCGCTTCGCTCGGGCAGTCAACTCTCGCCTTCGTCAGAAATCGTCTTGTTTCACCCCTTTCCACACAATATACTATTTATTGTAATATATCGGAAACACAAATTTTGTATTTAAAATTAAGAAAACGAATTTTAATAATGAAAATCTCACAGGGTCAGAGTATTAAGCATAAATAAATTTAAATAAAGGTTTGTATTTATATATACAATTTCGTACACCACTTCTAGATCAATCTTAAGATTTTCTTATTATTTTTTAAATATGCAGCACTTATTAAGTCAAAAATATTTAGAATAAATAAATTTCTAAATCGGTGAACTTAATAAAACTTGTTCAATATTGTTTTGTAAAGGAGGAGTCCCAAACGTAGCTACCTATAAAACAGAGCTTGATTAAAAAACTTTTGCCATTGAGGTGTATCGATGCATAAAGAAAGAAAAGAAGCCTCTAGATGCTTTAGGAAAATTGAACATACTAATCCAATGAAGCAAAAGCTTTTTGAATAAAATATTCTATTAAAATCCTTAAATAAATAAATTATTTATAGTAAACTACCACACAGAAATGCTCATTTACTCAGTTTGAAAAAATTCAACTAATCAAAATCTTATACTTTAATAATCTGATAAGGGAAACCAAAAGTGTTCAATGCTATGATTTCTTCTGACACAAATAGAGATAAAGAGAGAGAGAAACTGAAAATATTTATTCATATTTGATTTAAAAATCTAAATTTTGAATACTACAAAAATAGTTTTCTAAATTTCAACAATGTATTTTTTTGAAATAGAAAATAGGTAAGTTGTTGTTCCTCGATATATGAAACATTATATCCAAAATAAATATCAAAATGTCAGATCAACCAATTTTAGGTGATTTTCAATGGAAGTATTGCAAGAATTTCCCGAGGGAAGCAATTGACTGACCGGAATCTACAGAAATGGCTAACATATATCACATTAAGCTAAATTAAAGGTTTGAATTAAAAAAATGATTTATTGGTAATTACATTTATACCTTGCCCGTTGAAACATTTCAATAATTTAAAAACGAATCAATGCATTGTTTGTAATTTTATTTTTTTTAAAAAACATAAAACTGACTGTTTAAAAAAAAGGGATGCTTATTAATGATTTATAAAAGTATTTTGAAGCGCGAAATCGTTTAAATTCTGTTTGTTATTCTGTTTGTTATTCATCTTGGAAAAAACTCGAGGGAAATTATTTTTCACGGCATCACTGGAAAAGGTTTGTAAAGCTTCTGTATTATTTTCGGGATTTAGATAGAGAAGCTGGGATTTGTCTTTTTTTTCTTGTAATAATCAGGACTTTTATCAACTTTTCTGCAATTCTGCAATGTGGGTTATTTTTCAATGTTCGTCACTAAATATGCCTACTAAAATTAAAATTTGTTACAAGTTATATCACCTTTTTTTTAAGTTGTAAATTATAGTTTAACAATCTTATAGAAAAGTAATTCACGGATTAAATTAAATCCCTAATGTCACAATGAAATGTCTTAATATTTTGCTGCAATTGAGATACAACTTTGATGTAAATACAAAATGCAAGTAATTGTATACGAAGTTGCCACAAGCAAATTACTAATGGTTTAAACGCATTTTCTAAAAGCTTTTTACTTAAAACTTACTAACTTATCTTTTCATCGTTTGTATATTTTCCGCGTGTTTAAAAGTTGCCTAATGACAAAGTTATTACAAAAAATTTTGTTTGGACTTAGATTTAAGTACGGTAAAACATCCAGTGAATGACCGATTAATTGCATCGAGCGCTATTTTGATATAAAAAAATATTAAACGAATTAATAAACCCAGAACAACCGTTACAGTTAAATAAGATATTATTTTAATTTATGAAATAATGAAAACATTATCGCAAGTTAGTCATAAAATTTGTAAAATTAACTATAAAGAGTATGAAATGTGGAGACGAATAAATGATCACTTTTGTCTAAAGAACGACCGGGTATAGCCCATTGAATGACAGATTAATTGATTCATCTATTAAATTTTGTAAAATTTATTTTAAACACTAGGTAATAGATAATTAGAAAATATGTGTATAAATAAAAGTTTAATCTTGAACATTTTATTCAAATTACCATAATCTCAAAATAGTCGGTCATTTACTGGCTGAGTATTACAATAAAACCTACTAGTGAATGAGCGACATAAAATTAATCAAAACTAATTATTTAATAAAGTTAAAACTATTTAAACTCAATTTAAATAATTTTTACTTTATTAAATCGTTATAAATCAAGAGATTAGTAAAAAAAAACAAATACGATCATTAAAGTACAAAGTTTCATTAATTTTTGTTAAATTTTAGCAAGTAACAAGCAAACTGCAATATAAATTTAATTATTTTAGCTATATACACTTTTTATTGACATAAGGCTTACCTATTGTTAGATATGGCTTACATAAAATCTCTTAATTACCAAATATGTATAAATAACTGAAAAACTTGGAATAATCACTGAAACACTTATACAACGAATATTTTTTTATGAAAAGTGGTTTTATATTTTACATTAGTACCTGGAAAATAATATGATTTAGCCTTAGCCAATGAGATATAAAAGTGAGAATAATTAAATTCCAAGTAAAAACTGAATTAAATTGGTTAAAGCTTATAAAAGTTTGAAAAGTAAGAAAATAGAGAAGGCAGTGCCGGTGATAATTTAAGTCTTTAACTTTGGCTAAAGAACGACGTCTTCGACATTGATAATTAGGGAAAGGAAACCAAATAACCCAAACTGTAGCTTTAGGTAACATTGTAAAGTAAGCCCTCACAAAGGAAATTTTGCAATGCAAATCTCCAGAGACGCCTATTATTACTTGAAAAGGATTCGAAGAACGGACGGACAAACGCTTCATTACAAAGTTCTATTTGTGTCTAGCACTTCTACCTTTATCTAATTGCCAATTTTCCTCGTATCGCTATTTAAGAATTAATTCAATAAACCGAGCTCAGCCTCGCCTAATCGGAATTGTCTGCAAATTATCACCGAATCAATCTTTTGAGAAAATACCCTGGCGCAACTAAATCTTTAATTAAATTTTAAGGTAACTTCATAATTCTAATTTTGTTTTTTTGTTTGAAAAAAACCTTTTTAGAATATTATTTGTTGGAAATTGCTGAATTACGCCCCTCCAATAAAGTCTCATTCTAAAAGAGAATCCTTATTTATGCTTCTGCTAATTTATGATACAGGGATTGTGTTGTAATAAAGTGCTTTTAGTCAGCATTCAATTACGAAATAATTAACTTCCAGCCTATTTTATAAATAATTCATCTTGAACAATAATCAATATGAATTCTAATAAATATTTAATATAATCGGTACGACCACATCTAATAGATTGCCCATTTGAAAAATTAAACATATTTTTTTTAAGATCCATTAAAAAAAATGACTCCACAATTTTTTTAACGTAATCTTTTGTGCTACAAAAATAAAACTGAATTTTATTTATTTATTTATTTAAACTAAAATCCTTATACCGTTAGGTGTCGGATAACTAAATTTTCAACTCTTAATTACTCAAAAAATTAACATTGCGCCTTATACAGATTCCGAATCGGATTCCGAATCGGGATCGTTTTTAATGATCGGATTGGAAATGAGGGCGGTATGATCATTTTTGTGCGTCAAAGTGTATTTTTTAGATTATTTACTTTTCTCGAAAATTTAGGGGGGTCATAGGGCGAGCAGAGAAGAATGGCTCCGGCTATGTCGGTTAGGGGCCCATAGGAACGTCCCGCAAAAATTTTAAATTTAAAATGTTTTTTCTCGATTTTGGCCGTTTTTGGGGGTTTTGAGTTAGCACCGGTTTCCGACGCGTAGGAACTGGAAACGTTCAGAAATCAAAGGATTTAACGAAATTCGCAAAGTCGGCATTTTGACAATTAAAAATTTTAGCCAAATTTCCATTTTGAAAGCTTCGAACGCATTTTTCTCCTAAATTATTATGGTTCCTATAAACGGTCTTTCAAGTGCTGAAAAGTTTGTAAAGATCCGGTCACTAATAACCGAGCTACGATTTTTCAAAGTAAAAATTTTAAAAAATTAATTATATACAAGTCAGACTATTCGAACCTATTTTTCTCAAGAATTTTAAATAACACGTCTATAGTTTCTTAAGCCTATCCAAAGCCAAAAAGTCTGGCGACTCCGAATCTGTTTAATTTTTAACAATCCGTTTACAAATAACGGTGCTACAATTTTTTAACATAAACTATTGTGCTTCAAAAACGAATATAAAACTTAAACCTTTAAATAGTCAAACAATTCACATTGCGACCTATGCCGACTTTGCACGGATCTTATGAAAAAAAGTTCCGGGCTGTTTTTAATGATCGAATTGAAAATGAGAACGCTAGGATCATTTTTGTGCGTCTAAGGGTATTTTTTCAATTTATTTAGTTTTTCTCAAAAATTTTGGGGGTTGAATGGCTCTAAATATGTCGGCTTGAGGGTCCATAGGAACGTCCAGAAAAAATTTAAAGCAAATTTTTTACGCAAATTTTTTTTTTCCTCAATAAAAGAAAAGGGGTTAATCTATGCTTTTTCTCAATTTTGGTATCGGCCTGTGGGAACCGCAGTTCCTCTAACGGTACTTTCTTGCTGGTAATCCTTTTACGATCCACCCCATGCTGCTTCCGAAAACCTAAGATCCATGTCCACTCACGTTCCAATCTACATAACCAATTTCCAACCTTTCATTTCTTAAATTCCAGTTTGGCGGTAAATGTTTATTTGTAAACACTACCGTTAGGTTAGTAATCCGGTCGTAAACCATTGCGACAGCCATTGTCCTCGAGCGTGGGACCCTTACTCTTCTTTTCAACCCTTTTACTATAAATACCTTTCCTTTTCGTTTACCTCATCTCATTCCTCGTTCCTCGATCGACCAGTTACTACGATTCATCGAGCTGCACACCTTTTCGACAACACTGCCTCCAGCATCAACTTCATTTCCGCCACCGTCAGTGATCCACCTCCGGTGCAACCATCACCAGCGATCAACCTCCGGTACAACCATCACCAGCGATCCACCTCCGGTTCCGCCACCGCTAACGTCATCTCACCTTTAGTTCATCTGTATATATTCCTTCCTCAACTTGTAAATAACCTTTGTAAATATTCAAAATAAAAAGTGGTTACACGCCACAAATTGGTGACCCCGACGTGATCTAAAGGAAGCCCGACGTGATCTGAAGAAGCCCGACATCGAAAATCCGAGATGGCCACAGCGCAAGAAACGTCGACTGCGACGACACCGTCCCAACAAGGATACCCTGCTTGCGACCGTATTGCTGTACGGTTACCACCTTTTTGGGCAGACGATCCCGAAATTTGGTTTGCACAAATTGAAAATCAGTTCCTGCTAGCTGGAGTCATCAGCGAAGACACGAAGTTCAGCTACGTTGCCGGACACCTGGACCAACGATACGCTGCAGAAGTAAGAGACATTCTCACCAATCCACCTGCAAGCGGCAAATACCAAAGGCTAAAAAGCGAACTAATAAAACGGCTGAGCGAATCCCAAGAAAACAAGCTCAGACGCTTATTAGAGCATGAAGACATCGGGGACCGAAAACCATCTCAGTTTTTGAGGCATCTGCGAACGTTAGCAGGCACTGTGGTACCTGATGACGTATTGCGACCCCTGTGGTTAGGACGCTTGCCCGCTTCAAGTCAAGCTATCCTTGCCACACAAAAGAAAACAGAATTGGACGACTTGTCAAACCTCGCCGATGCAATTTCGGAAACTACATCCCGTACCCGGATTGCAGAAGTCCAGAGTGATCCGATGGAAGCCCTGGTTACGAAGCTTACAACGCTCTTTACCGCACAAATTGCCGAGGTAACGACAACCTTGCGTGCGGAAATAGCAGCGTCGGCGGCAAAACAAGAACGACCGCAACACCATCGATTCCGCTCGCGAAGCCATTCCCGGAGCCATTCCCGAAGCCAATCCCGAAGTCAATCGCGAGAAACGCCAGGCGTATGCTGGTACCACAGGCGATTCGGTAACGACGCTAAGAAATGCACAACACCCTGCACGCACTCGGGAAAAGACCAAGCGGATCGTTAATGGCGGCAAACGATTCTCGCGTTCAAACACGTCGCCTATTCGTAACCGACAAAGTCACTAAAACACAATTTTTAGTCGACACAGGAGCAGACCTATGCGTCGTACCACGGACGCACGTACAAGGGCGTCGCGTTAAAGTTCCGTATGAACTTTACGCGGCAAACGGCTCCACCATTCCTACGTTCGGGTACGAAACCCTACAGCTAAACCTAGGGCTACGACGTGAATTTACTTGGCGCTTCATCGTTGCCGACGTCTCCAAGCCAATCATCGGTGCAGACTTTTTGGCGAATTTTGGTCTCCTCGTCGACATCAAAAATCAACGGCTCATCGACGGCGTCACAACCTTGACTGCACCAGGTCAGGTAGCAGAGTGCAGCACCGAGTGGTTACATATCCGAGCGTTAACGGGGACATCACCGTTCCATACACTTTTACGCCAGTACCCGGAAATTACTCGACCCAGCGGCGAACCAGCAGTGGTCAAGCATTCCACCAAGCACCACATTGTCACCACCCCCGGACCTCCGGTAGCACAGAAGCCCCGACGTCTTGCTCCAGAACGTCTGAAGAATGCAAAAGCTGTATTCTCAGATATGATGAAACAAGGCGTCATCCATCCCTCACAAAGTCCATGGTCCTCACCGCTACATATGGTCCCGAAGAAGGACAACGAGTGGAGGCCATGCGGCGACTACCGAGCCCTCAACGCTCGAACTTGCCCCGACCAATATCCTGTAAGGCACATACAAGACTTCTCGCAAGCTTTACACGGACAAAAAATATTTTCAACAATAGACCTCGTGCGAGCCTTTCATCAAATTCCGTCGCCGAGGAGGACATCCCAAAAACGGCCATAACAACTCCATTCGGCCTTTTTGAATTCAAGTTTATGACGTTTGGGTTACGTAACGCGGCTCAAACGTTCCAGCGGTTCATCGACGAAGTTCTGCAAGGTCTCGAGTTCTGTTACGCGTACATCGACGACATACTCGTGGCCTCATCCTCCCTCGACGAACATCTCGAGCATTTAAAGGTTCTCTTCGAACGCCTGAAAGCATACGGCGTCGTCGTCAACTCGACAAAATGCATTTTTGGCCAACCTGAGGTCAAATTCTTAGGGTACATGGTATCCGGCGAAGGAACACGACCACTGCCCGAGAAAGTCGACGCAATCCGTGCTTTTCCACGCCCTGAAACGGTCAAGAAACTCCGACAGTTTTTGGGTATGGTAAACTTCTTTAGAAGATTCCTGCCTAAAGCTGCCTCGGTACAGGCACCTCTAAATAACCTCCTTCAAGGCAACGCTAAGGGAAAGACACCAGTCTGCTGGACGCCACAAGCGGAGCGCGCGTTCGAAGACACGAGAGTGTCTGGCGCATGCGACGTTACTGGCACACCCGGAGCCGCACGCACCCTTAGCTATCTTTAGCGACGCTTCGGACTTCGCTGTGGGAGCATCGCTGCAGCAACTCGTGAATAACAATTGGCAACCGCTGGAATTCTTTTCCAAAAAATTAAGCCCGGCAGAATCCAATTACGGAGCTTACGACAGGGAGCTTCTGGCAATTTACCTCGCAATAAAACAGTTCAGACACATGGTAGAGGCGCGAACATTTTGCGTCTATACGGACCACAAACCAATTACTTTCGCTTTCCGTAAGCAGTCGCAACAGTGTTCACCGCGACAAATCCGGCACTTGGACTACATAAGCCAGTTCACGACGGACATCCGACACATCGCCGGTGACGAGAACGTAGTCGCCGACGCCCTTTCAAGAATCGAAACGCTAGAACATCCACTCGATTTCGAAGCCCTAGCGACGTCGCAGAAGCAAGACAAAGAGCTCCAGGAGTACCTGAACAACAAAAACTCTGGACTCCAGCTGAAACTTGTTCCCATCCCGGGGAGCAACATATCCCTCTTCTGCGATGTAGCTACACAAACAGCACGCCCGTTCGTAACCAACGAATTCCGCAAGCTAGCATTTAATAGTTTACACCGGCTCTCGCACCCTGGAGCTACAGCAACGGTAAAGCTGGTTACGCAACGCTACGTCTGGCCATCCGTAAAACGGATTGCAGGCAATGGACGCGTAGCTGTTTACCCTGCCAGCGTTCAAAAGTCACGCGACACGTCTCTGCACCGGTGGGCTCTTTTACACCTCCATCGGCGAGATTCGAACACGTCCACGTGGACATCATCATCATGCCATCCGCGGAGGGTTACCGATACTGCCTCACGATGGTAGACCGATACACCCGTTGGCCCGAAGCAATCCCCATCGCCGACCAGGAAGCAGCTACAGTGGCGCGTACTTTTTACCACCACTGGGTAGCACGCTTCGGCACACCGCTCCGCATAACAACCGACCAAGGGCGGCAGTTTGAATCAAACCTTTTCAAACACCTCAACCAGATTCTGGGGTCACACATCTACGCACAACAGCGTACCATCCATCAGCCAACGGAATGGTCGAAAGGCTACATCGACAGCTGAAAGCAGCTATCATGTGCCACCAGGACAACCGTTGGACGCAAATACTCCCAACCGTTCTACTGGGAATCCGTTCTGCCTGGAAGCAAGACCTACAGTGTACAGCCGCCGAAATGCTGTACGGGCAACCGCTTCGTCTTCCGGGAGAATTCTTAGATTCAAAACACTCGGACAACAACCTACAAGATGCAGCCGACTTCGTCAAGGACCTCCGAAAATTCCAACAGGAGGTGGGACCTACAGCAGGCGCACGACATGGGACGAAGCGCACATTTGTGTTCAAGGACCTCGCGACGACGGAGCAAGTTTTCATCCGCCGCGACTGTCACCGACCACCGCTTCACCAGCCCTACGACGGCCCGTTCAAAGTAATCAGTCGCACGGACAAAACGTTCACCGTACAGGTCAATGGCCGGAACGTGAACGTCTCCGTCGATCGGCTGAAACCAGCATTCATCATGTCAGAGGAACCAACAACAGAACCAGTCATCCGCCAGACCGCAGCATCCACACCGACTCTCGAGTCGACGCCTGGATCAAGGACACAGACAAGATCCGGACGACGCGTCCGGTTCCCAGATCGCCTTCAAGTTGGTCTCCCGTGACTCCATCACTAGCAGGGGGGTACTGTGGGAACCGCAGTTCCTCTAACGGTACTTTCTTGCTGGTAATCCTTTTACGATCCACCCCATGCTGCTTCCGAAAACCTAAGATCCATGTCCACTCACGTTCCAATCTACATAACCAATTTCCAACCTTTCATTTCTTAAATTCCAGTTTGGCGGTAAATGTTTATTTGTAAACACTACCGTTAGGTTAGTAATCCGGTCGTAAACCATTGCGACAGCCATTGTCCTCGAGCGTGGGACCCTTACTCTTCTTTTCAACCCTTTTACTATAAATACCTTTCCTTTTCGTTTACCTCATCTCATTCCTCGTTCCTCGATCGACCAGTTACTACGATTCATCGAGCTGCACACCTTTTCGACAACACTGCCTCCAGCATCAACTTCATTTCCGCCACCGTCAGTGATCCACCTCCGGTGCAACCATCACCAGCGATCAACCTCCGGTACAACCATCACCAGCGATCCACCTCCGGTTCCGCCACCGCTAACGTCATCTCACCTTTAGTTCATCTGTATATATTCTTTCCTCAACTTGTAAATAACCTTTGTAAATATTCAAAATAAAAAGTGGTTACACGCCACAGGCCATTTTGACTTAGCGCCCGATCCGACGCGTAGCGGCTGGAAACGTTCAGAAATAAAAGATTTTGAGCTCAAAGTGGCACATTTTCCAGAAATCGGAATGTGCCACTTTGAGCTCGAAAGTGCACACTCGGTTTTAAATACGATTCACAATAATTAATTTACTTTCTTAAGCGGCTAACTTCAATTGGAGAATTTTCGTTTGGTGTGCGAGTGCAACTTCCGTTTCCTGTTTGAATTAAACTCTTAACGCTCCTAAAAAGGTATAACTTAAAAGATTAATGCTGAAAAGAGCGAATTTGATAAAAAAATTGATTTTTTTAATCCGGATCTTTAGTATACAGCTCGATTAAAACTTGGGTCCTCCGAGGCAAACCCACAAAAGGCAATTTTATTTATATAATATCTTTTAGCTTTAGTACCACCTGAGGATTGGAATAAATTCGGTAATTACCCGGGATTTTAATTCTTTTGTTTTATCATCCGATTAAGTTTTTAGTCCCACTAGTGCTTTTACGGTTTAAAGACAAAATTTATTGCTATTAGTTTGTGTAAACTTTGAAATTAAAAATAAAATTAATTTTTTAACTTCGCTTCGGTCTATTCAAATATTTGACTTAAAATTTGTTTCCTAATGACGATTTATGTATAACGATGCTATAAGAGACTATAGAAAATATTGAATTATTAACCAAAGAAAATGTCTTTTAAATTGTAATTCCAACTTCTTGTTATTTAAAATAGGAATCACGTCAAACGCTATTTGATTATACTCACAGATTACAATGAATGCGTAATAGATGCTCGATTTACAACCAATTTATTACAGGTCTAAGAAAACTGTTACCTTTAGAATGTCAGAATAATTACAAAATGTAGGTCGTGTCTACGTAAATCAATCCCACAAGAATACGGCTAAATTTTTATTGTGTAGGTACTTTTTTTCTTATATTAAGTTAATGAAATCAAGGGCCGTATGCTGTTCGACGCCCACTTACAGATAACAAATTAAATGTTTTTCTACTGTTGGGGTAGATTTAAAAATAGTATGCAAATTACGAGTACCTACTTATCTATAAATAAATTAATTTTAATCCACAAAAGCAATGTTTACTAAAACATTTTGAGAGTCAGAAAAGAGAAAATCGGATATAAACTCTGTAATTTTTGTGAAGAATATCTAAAAAACATTATCCATCACTGAGACCAATATGGTCGCTCGATAATACTCTTAATTTAAAAGATTTTTGAACGGGGATTGAATTTTTGGATAACTTGGACTTTTCTGATTAATATACTTCCAAAAATTCAGATCGCCTAATAGTCCGATCAAATTAGACATGAAATAGTGGTCAAAATTTCCTAAATTACCTAAATTTCTTAAAATTTCCTAAATCTTTTGGAGATTTTTGACAGGCTGTATTTCTTAAGATTGCGTGATAACGGTGACTCCAAAAATTTTTGACTAAAAGATCTGAAAACTAGAATCTTGGAGCTTTAAAAGCCTTTTTTAAATTTTAGATACGACCATTTTTCACTGAAATACAGCCTGTCAAAAATCACCAAAAGATTTTGAAAATTTTCCTAACCCTGTAATTTTTTTCTTTAGTGTAGAATCGCGATATCTCACGAATGGTGATTCTTAGAAAAAAAAGTATAAGAACTATTTTTGTAGATAATTTGAAGATCTATAATTTTTGTTTGAACTACTTTTTTGATAAAACTTACCGTTTTCAAAAAAATTCTAAAAAACCTCAAATTTTGACCTTTGACCCCGAATAACTTTTTTAGCACACATGGGATCAATAGGGACTTTTGACACTTTATTCCTAATGGTGTACCAAAGGTCTCAACCAAAATTTAGCTCTGTCGGAATTTTTGTTATTTTTCAATATCTATTTTGACCGGACTATAAACCTTATACAGGTATTAAAAGGCGCAAGACAAACAGACAAAAATTCAATTAATTTTTAAAGGATAATTAATAATTTTTTTGTATCATTAAAAGGGAGCTCGATAACTATCTTAAGCTAAGAGATTTTTGAATGGGATTTTAATTTTTTTAATTAATTTGTTCTAAAAATCTTAAATGCCTTAAAGCTCAATTTTGTAGAATAATTTTTAAAGAAAACCTCAATAATTCTCGTATTGGGAATTAAAGGATTAAAATTTGGGGGTTGGAAAACGTCTTTAATCTAAAAGATTCTTGCCCGAAGTTTTAATTTATAAATAATTTTGACTTTTTTGATTAAGATACGTCCAAAAATCTGAGATGCATTGGTGCTTACTTTTGTAAAAATTAAAAAAAAAATTCATTGTTGTGCATGTTATATTCATAAATAGGTACAATTCATTTTGTAAATCTTTTCGTAAGTACTTAATGTTTCTAACTTAATTTTCATACAATAAAATAAACAATTTTATATATTATTTACAACATGAAGGCGAAATACTCAATTTTTATAAACGCGAAAAAGGATTTTAATTAGTAGGATTTTTATTGTTGAATAAACAAGCGGTAAAACAAGAGTTTTAACGTGAAAGAAAATATTTAATAAGTATGCTTAATGAATTTTCTAAAATGTCTAATAAAAAGCAAAGTTTTTAATTAAGAAAACTGGCATGTTAATTATAAAACTACAAACGTATTCGACGACAGCTTTAATAAAGTTTATGTTTTATAATAAAAGCACAATTATCTACTTATCGTCGTAGTAAAGTTCAGTTAATGAAGCAGTTATCGCATTTTGTTATTTTACTAAGCAAAAGCAATTTTAATAAAACCTTCAATTAAAGAAATGAGAGGATTTCCATTTTCTATATTGCTCTTTTCTTTTAACGTTTCTTTAATACTGCTAATTTACGCTCCGAATTGTTTTAATGACGTTTTATTTAGAATTTCCTTTTTAATTAAGACAATTAAAAATCTAAATGGAAAATAATTTCATTAATCAAAAAACAATAAAATAAAGATAATATTTGTAATAAAAAGGTGTTGATTAATATGTATTGATTTATATCCTTTATATTATAAAATTAAAATTTAAAATACATAGTCGCGATTTACGTAGTTTTAATTTTGATATCAATATGTCGAGCAACTGTTAAAAAAAATTTTAAAAAAGCATCTTCATACAAACTGTTTTTATTTACAATGTCAAAGATATAATAATGTTCGCTTTGAAGTTTTGTGTAAGTAAAGTTTACTCATTATTCCAGATCACAAGTTTCATTAGTCGTTAAAATTCACGATGCTTCGTTGGTAGGTTATAAAGCGCTTCTATTTTGCATAAATAACTTTTGCATTAATATGTAACCAATATTAATATTAGGTAAAAAAAGTATAAACGGAAGCTTTCAACGATTCGACGATAGCCAATAAATTTAGTATAATCAGTTTTGCAGTGTTGTATCTGTTTCATATAAATTTAATTATAAGCGTTTATAAAAAGCTTATAGAAGCAGTAATTATTAATTTGCAATGTTATGTTTCCAGTGCAACAATCTTGAATTATGCAATATTTTACGAAATTAAATATTCAACTTTGTATTCGTAAACTATTATTATTTGTATTCTCGCAACTAAATTAAAAAAAAGAAATTATAATGCAGTAATAATAAAGAATAAGTAAATACACCCATACCTCGCTTTACGCCCTAGATACGTTCCGGAAAAGTTGGTCGCAGAGCGAAAAGCTGTATAACGAAACATTATGGCCGTAAATCAAAAAAGTGCCCTAATTAAAAAGGCCGATATAGCGATATGCTGATTAAAGAGCGGCCGTATAGCGAGTTATAGGTGTATTGCTATTGTTATCAAACTATATCAAGGTTTAAAAAAGCAGCTGCCAAAGTAATTCTAAAAAATACGTTCCTTCAAGCTTGCCTAGAAATTTAGTTCAAAAATTTATAACAAGAACAAAACTGAATTGTTTTAAAATAAAAAAAAGCATTATTTTAAAAACACATTTAAAAAAAAAACAGTTTTGGCAATAATTTTAATATTATGTATTTTAATTTTTCAGTAAATGGCAACATAGCATCGCCTCTATATGACCTTAAAAAAAAGTGAGGTTATTTAGTACATGCTTCATTACTAATTGGCATATTTGATATGAGATTTCTGATTTATTTATTACAAAAAAAAAACAAAATGTGGCTTAAATAGCATCGTTATAACAGACTTGAACAAAAATTTTCTCATTTTCAAAATATTCGGAATAGGTAATAAGGTATTTATTACACATTTTTAAATACCTAGAAGTTTACCATACTAAAATGGAAAATATTACCTATAAGCACACTTGACTTGGGATACGTTTTGTTCAATTTAGAGTCATTTATAAGTAAGTTAAGTTCCGATACTTATTCGCATGACATCCCGTATTTCTGTAAAAATATATTATCACCTATACAAGTGATGGCTCGACCCATCAGCTCAAAAAAAAATAAATTAAAAAACGCTTTTGAAAAATTAAAGCAATATCCTTTAACAGAACTTAACTTATATTTTAACATGTATTTTTTTTTAATTAAATTTCATTCAATCGTTTACGAGGAAACCCATTTTCATTGTCTTAACACGTAGTCATAATTATTACAAGTATTGTTGCAATTTAGGACCAAAATTTGAACATGTTTGATGCGGAATCAGATTTCATATGCTTGTTCCGCAATACCTTCAGGATGATTTTTTTAACACAAGCCGAATCACTTCTAACTTCAAATTAAATGCTATCCGAAATATTAATAAACATAGAACCTTGAAAAGTGTTTTTTTAGTAACTAGATATTTTACAAAAACATTATGGGGTCTAATTCAATTTCGGTGTAATGGCGATTCATTATTTAGGAATGTAATAAAAATGTCAGTTGCTCTTTTCAGGACAGGCTGTCTTAAAAATTTCAGTAGTTTAAGATTTATGGCCTATGTTGATGTATTTTGTGTTTTGTGTCTGTATTACCTACTTATAATTTGAACGAGAAAGTTATAACAAAATAATTAATAAGTACATTATTCAAAAATTGACTTTAAATTAATTAATATGACACTAATCAGTGTTTAAAAATTTAAAAAATATAGGACAAAACTAATACAACAGATTTCATAAATATAGCGTAACCCCATATTAAAACGTTAAAACCATTGGAATAGAATCTCCTATAAAAGTGATTTCAACTAAAATTAGTCAAATAATATATAAATTGCACTCCATCTATTTTGTGTAAGTGTTTTGATTCATTCATTTTAAGGTAAATATCTTTTATATACCTATTCAAAAGTGACTGATTTAATTAAAAAATGACACATTTAGTAAAATGATAATAACCAGTCATACGCGCTCTTCGTCGTTCCGGCATTGGGACATTTACCTTATTAAAAAGATCTTGGACGTTAACATTATGATTAATTAGTAAGTAGGTTTGTAAGTGTGTATGGAAAAGTAAGTAAAACGTAAAATACAGAAAAGTCTAAACTTGGGCAGTAGAGTGGCGCAAAAAAACCGACTATTTTTTTTGAGTCTCGAATGAAAAAAATGTTAGTTTTTGATGTTTTAAGAGCCACCAGCAAAGGACAGCTTAAAAAAAAAATTTTAAGAGGTCACTCAGAATTATTTAAAATTTCAAAATCCGTCAAAAATCAATTTTTTTTTATTAATTTTCTCGTGACAGTATAATTTTATAGACAAACAAAAATAAGTTTCTGAAAGTTTTAATTTAAAATTTGAGTTTTAAAAGGTCACTCAGAATTTTTATTTATTTATTAGTGCATCACTTTGGATTTTTTCGAGCGACATTTTAATATTCAAATTAAAATTTCATACATTTTTTTCTATTATTTAGTAAAATAATCAACAAAAATTCACCACGAGATGAACTAAAAAAATCAAACAAATGACAAAAAATAATAATTTTATTAAAACTCAAGAATTTTATTTAATCAACTACACATTTTAACAATATTTAAATAAACTTTGTTTATCTCGGGGTAAATTTTTGTTCATTATTTTACTAAATAATAAAAAAGAAATTATAATGCAGTAATAATAAAGAATAAGTAAATACACCCATACCTCGCTTTACGCCCTAGATACGTTCCGGAAAAGTTGGTCGCAGAGCGAAAAGCTGTATAACGAAACATTATGACCGTAAATCAAAAAAGTGCCCTAATTAAAAAAAGGGCCGTTATAGCGATATGCTGATTAAAGAGCGGCTGTATAGCGAGTTATAGGTGTATTGCTATTGTTATCAAACTATATCAAGGTTTAAAAAAGCAGCTGCCAAAGTAATTCTAAAAAATACGTTCCTTCAAGCTTGCCTAGAAATTTAGTTCAAGAATTTATAACAATAACAAAACTGAATTGTTTTAAAATGAAAAAAAGCATTATTTTAAAAACACATTAAAAAAAAACAGTTTTGGCAATAATTTTAATATTATGTATTTTAATTTTCCAGTAAATGGCAACACAGCATCGCCTCTATATGACCTTAAAAAAAGTGAGGTTATTTAGTACATGCTTCATTACTAATTGGCATATTTGATATGAGATTTCTGATTTATTTATTACAAAAAAAAAAACAAAATGTGGCTTAAATAGCATCGTTATAACAGACTTGAACAAAAATTTTCTCATTTTCAAAATATTCGGAAAAGGTAATAAGGTATTTATTACACATTTTTAAATACCTAGAAGTTTACCATACTAAAATGGAAAATATTACCTATAAGGCCACTTGACTTGGGATACGTTTTGTTCAATTTAGAGTCATTTATAAGTAAGTTAAGTTCCGATACTTATTCGCATCACATCCCGTATTTCTGTAAAAATATATTATCACCTATACAAGTGATAGCTCGACCCATCAGCTCAAAAAAAAAAAATTAAGAAACGCTTTTGAAAAATTAAAGCAATATCCTTTAACAGAACTTAACTTATATTTTAACATGTATTTTTTTTTAATTAAATTTCATTCAATCGTTTACGAGTAAACCCATTTTCATTGTCTTAACACGTAGTCATAATTATTACAAGTATTGTTGCAATTTAGGACCAAAATTTGAACACGTTTGATGCGGAATCAGATTTCATATGCTTGTTCCGCAATACCTTCAGGATGATTTTTTTAACACAAGCCGAATCACTTCTAACTTCAAATTAAATGCTATCCGAAATATTCATAAACATAGAACCTTGAAAAGTGTTTTTTTAGTAACTAGATATTTTACAAAAACATTATGGGGTCTAATTCAATTTCGGTGTAATGGCGATTCATTATTTAGGAATGTAATAAAAATGTCAGTTGCTCTTTTCAGGACAGGCTGTCTTAAAAATTTCAGTAGTTTAAGATTTATGGCCTATGTTGATGTATTTTGTGTTTTGTGTCTGTATTACCTACTTATAATTTGAACGAGAAAGTTATAACAAAATAATTAATAAGTACATTATTCAAAAATTGACTTTAAATTAATTAATATGACACTAATCAGTGTTTAAAAATTTAAAAATATAGGACAAAACTAATACAACAGATTTCATAAATATAGCGTAACCCCATATTAAAACGTTAAAACCATTGGAATAGAATCTCCTATAAAAGTGATTTCAACTAAAATTAGTAAAATAATATATAAATTGCACTCCATCTATTTTGTGTAAGTGTTTTGATTCATTCATTTTAAGGTAAATATCTTTTATATACCTATTCAAAAGTGACTGATTTAATTAAAAAATGACACATTTAGTAAAATGATAATAACCAGTCATACGCGCTCTTCGTCGTTCCGGCATTGGGACATTTACCTTATTAAAAAGATCTTGGACGTTAACATTATGATTAATTAGTAAGTAGGTTTGTAAGTGTGTATGGAAAAGTAAGTAAAACGTAAAATACAGAAAAGTCTAAACTTGGGCAGTAGAGTGGCGCAAAAAAACCGACTATTTTTTTTGAGTCTCGAATAAAAAAAATGTTAGTTTTTGATGTTTTAAGAGCCACCAGCAAAGGACAGCTTAAAAAAATTTTAAGAGGTCACTCAGAATTATTTAAAATTTCAAAATCCGTCAAAAATCAATTTTTTATTAATTTTCTCGTGAGAGTATAATTTTATAGACAAACAAAGAATAAGTTTCTGAAAGTTTTAATTTAAAATTTGAGTTTTAAAAGGTCACTCAGAATTTTTATTTATTTATTAGTGCATCACTTTGGATTTTTTCGAGCGACATTTTAATATTCAAATTAAAATTTCATACATTTTTTTTCTATTATTTAGTAAAATAATCAACAAAAATTCACCACGAGATGAACTAATAAAATCAAACAAATGACAAAAAAACATAATTTTATTAAAACTCAAGAATTTTATTTAATCAACTACGACATTTTAACAATATTTAAATAAACTTTGTTTATCTCGGGGTAAATTTTTGTTCATTATTTTACTAAATAATAGAAAAGAAATGTATAAAATTTAATTTGAATATTAAAATCTCACTCGAAAAAATCCAAAGTGATGTACTAATAAATAAAACAAATTCTGAGCGACCTTTTAAAACTGAAATTTTAAATTGAAACTTTCAGAAACTTATTTTTTGTTTGTTTATAAAATTATACTGTAACGAAAAAAATCATTAAAAAAAAATTGATTTTTACGGTTTTTGAAATTTTAAAAAATTTTGAACCACCTCTTAAAAAAATTTGTGAGCTGTCCTTTGGAGGTAGCTCTTAAAACATCAAAAACTAACATTTTTTCACTCGAGTCTCAAAAAATAGTCGTTTTTTTTGCGCCACCCTATTGGGCAGTAATAAAGGGCTTCAGGTAGCCAGATATAATTTTTTTAGGGTTTCGAGTCCAGCAAAGATCAAAAAAATGGGAAAATATGCAAAATTCTGAATGCAGACGCAGTACTGTATTTCGTCTTTTAATTAAGCAGATCTACAAGATTTCATAAAACAATTCAATTAAGTCAGTTAGAAATTCTCTTGGTTAGCATTTTTATTCCTTGTATCAAAACTACAGAGTACTTCATGCACAGACTCAATCCCACTTTTATAGTTTACCATAAGAAAAAAATTCCTTTCAGGATTTCCACAAAGTTTTATCATTTGTAGTAATTCAATGAGAGCGAAAACCCTACGTACACTTTAAAATATTGTCCGAAGTGAACGCAATGAAGGAAAATACTTCTTTACATAAATTACAAACGAATACATATTTCATGCGTCATTGATCATTTGGCAGTTTTATGTAGCCATCTACAGTGTCACTATAGAAAAGTGACAAGCTTTTAGCTTTATTCATATCCACTATTATATTCACCAACAAAATCTTAAAATGTACGAGAGAGAACCATTTAAACCTTCTAAATTATAGATCCATCTTTAAAAAACCATCTTCAACTTTAAAAGCTCTTCGTTTTGAGAAGCGCCAGCCAAGAACATAATGAGTCATTTTAAATTAATTAAATATCTTCAGCTTTTGTTCATAAACGAAAAGCCGAACGGATTTTTTCTTTCGTTCGAGAAGTTAATAAAATAATGAATAAGGCAGGAGGAAGTTTGTCGTTTAAGAAAATCTAGGATTAAAGGAGATGATTGTTTTCTTTTACACGAATTGAGTTTATTAATCTCTTTGAGAAAAAAGACATCTTGTTAGTGCTTCCTCTTATATTGGGCGAAGTTCATCGACTGCAGACATGTCTGACTAAGCCAGTCAGTAATTCTTTATCCCGTCTCTATAAAGCCAGTAAAGCTGGACAGTATTCCGACAAAAAGTGTTGTTTTGAAGCAGTAAATCTGTATTATATATACTATGCACTCCTATTTGTTTTATTAGAAACTTTCACAATGAAACAACTGTTCAACATAAGAATTTATAACGTACAACGTTGTATACAAACAAAGAACGGAAACTGAATCAATTTGGTTACTGATGTGTTTCCTACTACGTTCTTCTCGTTATAACAAAAGCTTTCATCTTTATTTCCTTTAATTATTCGGTCTACTTCCTTTGAAGTCTGTAGTTAGAGGTACTGAAACGCTTATACGAAAGAAACTATTTTTTCTTTTTGGTTTATTGGAGTTACAGTGGAAACTCGGTTATCCGGACTAATTAATGTTGCAACTCATCCGGATAATCGAAAATCCGGATAATTGAAAAAAAAAACAAATAAGTAAGTATTAAATATAAAATCAACAGTAAAAAATACCAAAAAGAAGCATAAAATGTTTAGGCAAAATTAAAAGTAAATTGATCATTGTTAATTGTGGTGAAAAGCGGAGTGTGCACATTCGAGCTCAAAGTGGCACATTCCGATCTCGGGAAAATGAAGCGCGCCGCTCCGCGTCGCGCTTCATTTGCCTCCCTCGCTCGGAAATGTGCCACTTTTCGCTCGAATGCGCACATCTTCGTATCAACTGGATTCGACTATATTAATAACAAATCCTTAAAATTTTGATTTTCTATTCGGAAAAAGTTTTCGCTTGAAAGCGCACATACTCCTCAATAATTTAATTTGCCTATCTTATTCTTCTCTCTTACAAATAATATTAATTAAATCAAACAGAACTAAATGTACCACTTCTGGCTTTTCGTTTAATTAAAAATTACAATAGGGTATTTTTACCAAAAACCACATTTCTAATTTAGTACTTTTAAACTAGACTAGATGGGGGACTTCATCGTACATGAAATTTCCGAATTTTGACTCTTATTTTTCCACCTTTTTTTTAACATACCCCACCCAAGTCATTCTAAAATTTTGATGCACCCCCTATGTAATATATAAATATTTTTTTATATTTAAAAATTGAATTAATCCATAAATGAAGTCTAATTACAACAGTGTCTATAAAATGTGCCTTAAAACTAATTTGTTTATAATTTTTACAAAAATGAAAATTACCCAAAAATATTTGGAGACCTTAATTTTGACATATAAACCTTCAACAATCTACAAAAGATGATATAAAAATCAACTAGTTGAATTTTAGTGGCCCACTTTAGAAAATTTGACTCATACAATTTTAATTAATCAAAAACGCGAATAATTAAACATTCGAAAGTACACCCGAAAATATTTTTATTAAGGAATAAAATATCTAACCTTTGTCAAACAAAAAATAGATCTAATTTATTCGACTTTTAATTTTTTGAATTGAAGAATAAAATAATAATATAGGCAAATCCGATAAATATGAGGATGTGCGCATTCGAGCGAAAAGTGGCACATTTCCGAGAGAGGGAGGCAAATGATGCGCGACGCGGAGCGGCGCGTTTCATTTTCCCGAGATCGGAATGTGCCACTTTGAGCTCGAATGTGCACACTCGCTTTTAAGCACGATTACTAAGTGCCCCGTTTTAATAGGGAAAAACGAACGCGGTTGACAATCCGGATAATCGCAAATCCGTATAACTGAGGTCCGGATAATCGAGTTGTTAGTGTATTTCAATTTAAAACCGTGTTGCTAAATGTTAAGCTATTTAATATATCAAGCAAGGATGGGCAACCTTTCTTAGTTTTGGAACCGAATTCTCAGGTTGACCGATCAGGTTATTAAATTAGATAAACTACACAGGCCAGCGATATTTGTGTTTTTTAAATTTTTTCATCTGATTTGTATGTATTTTTTGACGCTATCGTCGGAAAAAATAGTTAAAAAAATTTATCGAGTGCCATTTTTTCACAAATTAAGGATTTATATTCCATAGGGTAAGAGACCCAACACCCCATCATTATTTTTTGTGTTGAACGAAATAAAGCTATAAAAATCCTACTATCTATTAAAATTACTTTTTTTTAAATTTATTAATAAGGGTTTTCAGCTATAAAATTAATGAAACTTTAAGGAATAAATCAAGAGCATTTATTAAAATTACTATTTCGAAATAATTACTCGGTTACCCCAATTATTCATTTTTTTTCTAACATACAAAGTAAAAAACATTGCATTATTTAAGAAATGTTGATTATTATGTTTCAAAATTAAAAATTTGAAACATGAAGTCATTAGTTGCTATGGTTGGGCTTGGGGCGCTCGAAAAGAAAAAAAATGTACTCACCGAAGAGTGGCTATAGATGTTTGAAAGACTCATGACTACGCTAATGCGCGAAGGAGGAGTTATAAATCAGGAAAGAGGACGAGTGGTAAAAATATACTACCCAAATCAAAAAGTTATACTGAAGTTAAAATGCAATTGACTTAAAAAAGACAGATTGATTTTAAATAAACGTAAGCCAAGAAAAAAATCGAGAGATCTTCACGCCACAAGAACAAGGATAAAAATAAACCCATATTAAAGCGAATGTTTCTAGGTTGAAGAGTAGGTAGTTTCTTTTGTAAAAAGGGTAACCCTGCTTGTTTTGGTTCTTCGCGCAATGTTCATGAGTCTTTCAAACATCTATAGTTTGTCTTGACGCTGGAAAGAGCCTACATAATGTCCAGTTACAGATGTCTTGGCAAAGGGGGGTTATGACTGATCACAATGCTTCAACCGAAACCGCACTCCCGCACTTTTCTTTTCTTTGTTTTTTAAAACGCGCAATTTTATTTAATTACATTAGACCGGGAGGACAAAAAGAACGTTTTTCGAACACGCGTCCGCAATCAAGCTAAAAAATCGCTTTGATTATCCAAGAAAAGTGGACAGCTTCTTTTAGATATTGCATTTGGATTGTCTGTTCACGTTTGATAAAATAGCCAATCCTAAAATCGTTGTGTAAAAAATGGTATTTTTTAGTTCCTTTTGTTGTAAGTTTGGATCTTCTTAATGGGGCTTCACTACGGTTTAAAGGTAACTCTAAAAATAGAAACAAAAAATATATATCTATTTTTTCATTTAATTTATACAAATAACATTTATTAGGAGTATTTTTCTATGGGTCTCCACCTTAAGTGTACTCCACGACTTTTATACTACACGGAGAAAAAAATATCCTTAATATAACTATCTAACGTATACCCAATTGACGTATTGTTCTGACAAGGATTCGAATGTCTAATTTAACGATATTTATAAGTCAATTTGACAATTCATATATGATCAAAACAGCTCTACATAGTATACTTATAATAAGGATTCATTTATTTGATTCAAGCGTTCAAACGAAAAGCTCTCGTGAACGTGTGCAGTATCCGTCGTGTAGGTAACTGGATAGTTAATTTGAGGATTTGAATAGCTAAAATAGGGATACTTATGGTTATTATAACGATATTTTGTTCTCCGTGCATATCCGTTAAATCACTATGACAAGAATCTTTTGAATGTCTAAAACAGTAATACGGATCGTTACTATAACGATCCGCAATAAGGAAACTCTGGATAACTAAATTAGCTATACGGCGTATCCCTGTGAATGATAACTATCCAACGGATAGCTATAATAGGGATACGTATGGTTATTATAACGATATTTTTTTCTTCGTGTACAAGTTGAAAGTTAACCAAAGTGGGAGCATAGGTTACTATTGATGAATGGTTTATTAAGGCAAAATTAAAAAAAAAATCGTAGCTTAAATATCCAAAATATTTAGAAAAACTACTATTTTCAAATGTAAACAGTGATATTATCACATATTTTTTTTAAATATTTTTTTTTAACAGCATAATTCAATACAGAATGTAATTCTATAGCGGATATGCAGCTCACCGGAAAATACTTTTGCTAATACCATCTGTTCAAATTTTGCTTATCAACCAATGTTCGTGTGTATAAGTTCATTAAGAAAAATCAAGAGTGACTATCATTCGAAGAGCTAAAAGACATACAAAAATCGTTGCCAATTAACTCGACGAAAACCAATTGTAATTATAATAATTTTTAACAAAATAAAAATAATATACCAAATAAAAGTGTATTATTTATCTAAAGTCGCAAAATGTCACATGCCATACTAGGTGGGGTTTGCCATACCTCGAAAATAAAATGATATAAAATCACACAATATTTTACTTTATGACTGTTAAATGATAAGAAATATATTTTAATAACTAATAATGAATAGGTTGAAGTAAAACACATATTTATTTATGCATTTGAATAGACTTCTTTTTAATAAAAATGCAAAAACAACTTTTTTTTAGTTTATAAACTATTGAGTTTTTTCTTGAGTATTAAATTTCAAAGGCACGTGTCAATTACGATACCGAATATTAAGAAATCCTAACAAGGATTCTATTCTTGCCCCCTTATTGCAATGCAAATTAATTTTACGGGAATTGTTTAATGATTCGCAATAATTTAGACCAATCAATTACACGAAAAATTAATTGAATAATTTTAATCGTTCCCTCTCACTCGCATTCACAAGATTATCGTATCTTCTCGCTCCCTTCCACTCATTGCTATAGTAAATACGTTTTTCGAATATAAACTCGAAATTTACTAATTTAAATTAAAAATTTTGATATGAAAGACCGCACGGTAAATTATTCTAATGTAATAAATACGAGGATGTGCGCATTCGAGCGAAAAGTGGCACATTTCTGAGCGAGGGAGGCAAATGAAGCGCGACGCGGAGCGGCGCGCTTCATTTTCCCGAGATCGGAATGTGCCACTTTGAGCTCGAATGTGCACACTCGGTTTTAAGCTCGATTACCAAACGCCCCGTTTTAACAATAAAATTGGTCACGTTAGTTATACCCCACCTCGTACACCGAAGGTTAAGAAATATTCAAAAATACAATTATTGAACTTTTCTCCTGGTTTAAAAAAAATTAATTCACATAATACTTCTAGCCGAATAATTTCTGTAGTTTTGTGAGTTGTTTGAATAAATAACGTAAAACTAAGGGTACACTTCTACCTTAAACAAGATGAACAACTTGTCATGCTAAAGAGCAAGCAAGTTTCTAATAAAAACAATTTAAGATATTTTTGGTCGTCAGCAAAATGTGAAACTTATACCATTCAATTCAGAAAGGTTGCCACCATTTCTATATAATGGAAAAAAATGCAATATGTGACCCCTTAAACCCGAATTAAGAATATAAAGAGGCCTTTTTAACCTTGCCTTTCTAACCCCACCACTAGTTCTTTATTTAAAAACCTGTAAAATTTAAACGCAGAAGATTGCTAAAAAAATTTGGTAAATTACTATTTTTTATTTATTTTATATTCAATATAATATTGTTCATTTTCTGATGGTGCGCATCGTGGAAAATTTTTAAATTTAAAAGGGGGTCGCAACGAATCGATTAATACTCGATATTAAGCCGTCTGCCCTCTGGCCTTATTACAATTCAGTTATTACTCTATTTTTAAAACTCTGTAACTATGATTTAAATAAAACCGGTGTTTAAAAACGACTGCGGGCAGTGCTATCGGCTATCAAACGCAGATAATTTCTACTTTTTTAAATAAATTTTTCGAATCATAAAAAATATTTTTCGTAACCCATTATTTTAACAAAACTTTAGTTTGACAAAGTTTGCTAATTAAAAAAGCATATTTACTTAAATTTCGAAACGGAACCGTTAATCACTTCATGAAAAAAATCGCTTAGAATTACAAACAATTCCATAATACAATTACAAACTTTTTGATTTATGTGAAGTTCGTTTATATTGTGATTTACATGGAACATTCGTCAAACCGGAAACAATTTTAGTTATTAATTGCGTATTACGAAAACTAAAACACAAACTCGTTAAATATTTATTCTATTGGGAGCGCGTAGTAATCTGCAAATAATTAGCAGATACCTGAACAATCTATTGACGCACCCCCAAATATTTAAAAGTAGATAACAGCATAACGTTTCAAATTCATTGCCTTAAATTTTAAACGAGGTAGTATTTTATTGTCGTTACCATACGTAATGTCGCGCTCCAGATCTTTTACATTAGTTGCAGTTGGCGATAAAGAGAGCCGAAAAACAGAACTATTATTAAAATACACCACCAATAAAAAGCTTCATAAAGACTTCAAATCAGCAATGTAACTTTGCGAAAAATTTAATAATAATAAAACTTTTATGGTATGTACGTCGTTTTCAATTTTAGGTTTACAAATAACGTGCAAGACATGGTCGTCGATGGGATACCTTATTCCGTTTTTTTCGTTGATGCACAATGCGAAAATGATTATAAATATTTACGTCTAAATGATTACAAACAGGTATGTAAGTTTATCTGTTTTTTAACCGATTTAAAGTAAAAAAAATTGGTGTAAAAACATAATTGGCTACCAGGTAGGTAAGGACAATTGGGCAAGGCTTGGGCTAGGCTTGGCCCAGTCGTCATACCAATGTTCGTAAACTTGACACGAGCTTGGGGCGAGGATTGGGCGAACTTAGGTTCAAACCGTGGATGAAGTTCATGTCTCAAGTCTTGGAATGTCCAAAAATCAAACCTGAGTCAAATCTTGGGAAACCAAAATATTGAGACTGAGTGAAGTCTTGAAAAACTAATATTGAGAACGAATTTTATTTGAAAGAGGAAAGGTTTTACATACAATTCATAGGTAGAAATCCCACTCCCCGGGACAAACAAACAACGTTCTATAGTTTTTAAAGTTATACTTCTTTTGGCGATTGAGAGTAAAATTGCGCGCGCACAGTTAATCTGCTAAGTTGCTTACATCAGCACATAAAAAAAGTGGTCTGTCCATTTGACCAGACCCATATATCTAAATGTATTTTGAGGTGATGAATCCAAATACGAAGTCCACTTGGCCCGTACAAACTCAAAATTTTGATTACATTGGAAAAAATTGCTAAAAATGGCCGAAAATTGCAGTTATGAAAATGAAGAAAATTTTATTAGACTAGATCAAGTAGAAGATTCCTTATATGTATATTTTGATGCGATGAATCCAAATTCAGAATTGGTTAATCTCGATCATTCACATATTTATCAAAAATCATAAAATGTAGTAATACATATAGTAGTAAAACATAGCAAAAAATAATATCATCACACAAAAAAAATGGTCTCTACATTTGACCAGACCCATCTATCTAAATTATTTTTTGAGGTGCTGAATCTAAATCTAAAGTCCGTTTGGCCCGTACCCCCTCAAAATTTTGAGTAAATTGCAAAACACTGCTAATAATGCGTAAAAATTGCATTTATGAAAATGATGAAAATTTTATTGAACTACAATATACATAAGTAGATGAACTATTTTTTGTGTATCTTGATGCGATGAATCCAAATTTAATCAGTTTTTTTATGATTGAGAAAGTATATTTTAAATAAGAATTATAATTAGGAACTTAGTCTTTTTAGTACATAATAAAATAATCAATAATAAATATTAAATTAATATTTTTTCATTGCTGAGCAGTTTTTTTAATCAAAAGAGTATTAAGATATAAGTTAATAAATTTTAAATATACAAGTCTAAAATTATTCTACCTGTTTGTTGATTCGTTCCTATTTCATTAAGAGATGCACAATTTATTTCAAGTACTAATAATTAATATTTTATTTTGGAAAATTTATAGTCGAATTAAACACAAATGCACTGCACACATGCAAACTAACAACTGAACTATTTTCCAACGTTATATGAAGAAAAACTGGTCTTGTATGAAATATTAAATTCCAGAACGTGCGTTTATCTTTATCGCAGCTGTGACGTAGTTGGAAAAAAGCTATGCCTCTATTAAAAAGATTACGAATTCAAAATATCCACCAGTCAATAGATTATTTGAAATGAAAAATTACAACAAAAATTAAATTAATACAGTATTATTTTTATTACAATTAGGTCTCCATTAGCCAATTAAAACTCTATTTTGTATGTGCCCATCGCGCTTTAAGGAGTTATATAGGTACACTTAAAATTTTCCAAAAATCGATTTTTTATAATTTTATTTTCTTAATGAACATATATTTAAACACAAACTATATACCTATACATTTAAGTCAATCCGGCGAATATTCTCGAAGTTACACACAAATTTTTGCTTTTGAAATTTTTCACGCCTTTTAAAGTCAGCGAGCAAGATTTCTCGGAAACGGCTGAACCGATCAGTCTCAAATTTTAACACAAGCCTTTTAAGTACACTTTTTAGTAATTTGTCGAAGGTTTTTTTCTCACCAATAAATATTTTAAATTTTATAAAGAATTTAAAGCCTAAATATTTTTAAAAATTGTTTTTTGAAGAGCCACCAATTTCCTAAAAATTACTATTTTGCCTCTTCATTCGACCAGTTACAAGATTATACATTATGTTAACGAAATATTTTTGGTTTTACCATTTTGAATGATCCAGTCCCGAGATATCGCGCTCAACGGAAGACGCCTTGAGGTGCTCCCGAAGATCAGCTATAGCAGCTTTCAAAATAATTAATTTTTATAAATAAAAAAATGTTAAATCACCGTTAAAAGTTACCACAATATGTGTACAAATTTTTACTTTAATAAATTAAAAGGCCTTAAGAAAAATTCTTAAAAATAGATTTTTTTTGGACTTCCTGGCAATAACCCCTTAAATAACAAAATGAATACAGTAAAACCTCTCTAACGCGACCAGCGTCGGTTCTTGCCCAAATTGGTCTTTTGTAGAGATGGTCATCTTAAAGAGAAAAGACAAAGATAGACAATTCAAATGTAATAACGAATACTATATTAGATTAAATGCAGTTAATATTTATCAAAAATATTTTGTTATTAAATCACAGTTATTATAAATAAAGTAGTATTATTTAAGAAGTAAATTAATTATTGTAAATCATGCTTAAACCGAGTGTGCACATTCGAGCTCAAAGTGGCACATTCCGATCTCGGGAAAATGAAGCGCGCCGCTCCGCGTCGCGCTTCATTTGCTTCCCTCGCTCGGAAATGTGCCACTTTTCGCTCGAATGCGCACATCCCCGTATTTATTGATTTGCCTTAATTAATCTTTTCACTTTCACATCAATAAATTAAATTTAGTTCAGTAAATAAGGATTTTACTTTCAAAAAACGTATTTACCATAGCAATGAGTGGAAGGGAGCGAAAAGATACGACAATTTGCTTCCCTCGCTCGGAAATGTGCCGCTTTTCGCTCGAATGCGCACATACCCTGCATTTCTTAAAATTACTTTACTCTATCTTTCTATTTTCCAAATCATTTATCTTAATTTAGATTACTAGTTGAAATCGATTCTATGTTCGAAAATTGTATTTACGATAGCGACGAGTGGAAGGGAGTGAAACGATACGGCAATCTCGCCAATGCGAGTGAGAGGGAACGATGGAAATCATTCTACTAATTTTTCGTCTAATTTATTGACCTAAATTATTGTGAATGGTGCTTAAAACCGAGTATGCGCATTCGAGCTCAAAGTGGCACATTCCGATCTCGGGAAAATGAAGCGCGCCGCTCCGCGTCGCGCTTCATTTGCTTCCCTCGCTCGGAAATGTGCCACTTTGCGCTCGAATACGCACATATCCCGCATTCAATAGGTTTGTCTATATTAATCATCACTCTTTCAAATCAAAAACTTAAATTTGCATTGTTTATTTGAAAAAAGGTTGTGGTGCTTATTTTCCTAAAAAAAAAACACAGTAAGACCTCTCTAACACGACCAATTTCGGTTTTTGCTCAGATTAGTCTTTTGTAGATGTGATCGTCTTAGAAATAATATAGATAATTAATTTATACAATAAATTTTTTATGGCGACCATTTCTTTAAGGAGACCATCTTTAAAATTAGGCAGTGTACCTATTTCAAAACGGATATAATGCATTTTATTTAACGTACGCTTGCTTCTACAGTTATTATCTATACAAAATTTTCCAATTTTAAGTAATTTTGAAAAGTAGGGGTCGCGATCGGGTTAGAGAGTGGTCGCCTTAGAGAGAAATATATAAAAAGAATTAAATTACAATATCTTTGTTCTGAAGCATACTCCCCGCTTTTAGAGGTGGTCTTCTTATAGAGAGGGTCGCCTCGAGATTTTATTGTACAACCAAAAGCCTCTTCCATTGCTGCTTTTCATTATAATATGATTTCAAAATTGATGTTTGTTGAAAATAATTTCATTTAAATTATTTTTTATTATAATTAATAATGTATGAACCAATTGCTCGTAAGTGATGTGTCTTTTACAGAAAAGAAATACATTGTTTTCTGTTTTTAGTATTAATTTTTAAACATTTAATTTCTTTTATAAAAATGCTGTTTTTATAATCGTGTCCTTTCTTGCTAACTATGCGTTTAACTTGAATTTATCAACTCGATAGTAAATCCTAGCCTTTTACTCTATTTTTTTAAAATTTAACCCATACTCTAATTTAATAAAAACTACTTATGATAAAAATAAACGTATTAATTTTCAGGGGGACTGTTTTTTACTGTGCTATTCAACAATAAATCGAAAATCATTTGAAAATCTAATCAAAAAATGGTGCATCGAAGTACGACGAGTATCACAATACGCTCCAATAATTTTAGTAGGTAAAAAATAATCCTTTTTTCTAATTACCAAATTGATAAAATTTCAACAAGACCTAAGGAAGATCGAATCTCATAAAAAACTATGTGTGTGCCATCCACAAGAAACTTTAAGTTCTATTAAATTCCATCTATCAAAGAGTTACGTTTTAAAAGTCGAATAAAGAAAGCACGTGGGAGGAGCACTTTAAAGCACATAAAGCTTCAAAAGTATTAACTGTATAAAATAGTAAATGAAATATTTATACGCAGTTATTTACAATGAAACTTACAAAGGAACGAGTACAATTTTCCTTACTTCTAACGAAATTTTAATGGTACCCAAGGCTCTGTGCTTAATTAGAATTATAATTTTCTTCTAGGAACAGAAGTGGAAGAGAGGAACGCTTCTGCTGACTGCGTGTCCTTTAAAGAAGGCGAAAATTTGAAATATTTAATGGGAGCCGCGGCTTTCGTCGAATGTTCATTAGAGAGCTACGAGAAGATCGACAATGTTTTTATCAACGCCGTACGCAGTTTATCTTGGCCTTAGAAAATAATTATTTTTAAAATTTTTTAATAACAATTCGAAAGACATAAAAACGTGTAGCTTGTTTTTGCACGGATACATACTAATTGCAATGTTTCAAGCGGTTTGAGAAATTTGTTGGGTACAGGATTACGTTGTTGACAGCTTTCTCAGTGGGTTTTAATTAAAGAATTAGAGCTTACGCAATAATAAATTTTGATCCAAAAATAATAACTTAATTACGACGCAGTGAGTGGTAATAATGGTAACCTTGACATGGAAAACTGCTTCTTGGTGTTGTGGTTTTGCGTTGGGGGTGTGTTTTTACGAACATATTTTGCTCAGGGTGGTCGTCGTGTTGTCGTATGTTGAACAACAATTACTACAAACGCGAGAAAAGCTTCACGGATTTACTATAAGCATAATTGAATATGGCCACGTGTAAAAATCAATATAAACAAATTCATTAAATACCAGGTTGTGCACATTGGAGCGATAAGTGACACATTTGCGAGCGAGGAAAGCAAATTTTGTGACAAAAGGTAGCGCCATGTCCTTCTCCGAGGTCCGATCTATCTCTATACCAAAATGCATCCAAATTGGTTTAGTGGTTTAGGCGTAAAAAGGGAACAGACAGACAAACAGACAGACATAGTTACTTTTGCATTTATAATATTAGTTTTGATGTGCACATTGTAGACCATTCCCAAAATCGAAATGTGCCGCCCTCAAAAAAAAAATAAAATATAAACGGATGTAATTTCTTTGGGTTATATCTGCAGGGATATATTTGCAAATTGCAACCAAAGTTATAATAAATTATATACTATGATATATTCGCGAATTACAAGCATGGAAGCGTTTTCGTTTTTTACCCGACTTCTATATTTGCAGATTTATCAGTAAATTATAAGTTAAATAGTAGGTAATAAATTAAATTGCGTCAAAAATATTTTTTTAAATAAGTGCCACAAAGGCATGTAATTAAAAAAACGTTTGTTTGGCATTTATTATTTAACCCAAAGAGCATATGTACAATTGTAGACCTTTTGGGTTTCAATAATTTTCTCATTAGAATATTTATTTGCTGCAATCTTGTTGTGATTGGCTAAAAAAAAATTCATGCCTTCTTAACATTACAGACGCAATATATAAAAAAATATAAGCTAATTGTATTATCTAGTTTTAGCAAAAAAAAAATTGATAGGTCACAAGTAAAACTCTAAAATATACTAGTTTATTTTCTTTTAATTTTATAAATAAGTAGATTTAAAAAAATGCTTTCAAACTTTCTGACTATAGTGTATTTTGATTTTCCAATTTTTTTTTAAAAAGTTATTTTCATAATGGCAAGTATTTTCAAGTATACTTGAAAATACTGGTGATTTTAATAATTGAAAAATTAATCTTCAAGGATTATTTTAAAGGTTTTTTGTAATTGAAATAGAAAAAAAATTAACTTTGTAACACCCAAGACGCACTCCTACGCTGAAACATTAAGAAGGTATCCCTAACGCGAGTTACTGCACCACACAACAGATGTCGTCAACGACTTAAGACGCAAGAACGTTATTTGAGAGCATATTTAAAAGGCCAGCCCGAAGATCTCAACGGCATGCTGAGCTCATCGGCCTTTGCTATTACTGCATACAGGGAAAACAGTTTATCCTTATTGCATCTCTTTTAGAGGACTTTAAGCGACTTTAATTGTTCATCCCAGTGACAGCTATAAGCGAAACTGATAGAGACAGTACAACAACCGGTAGCGGTCTTAACTAACTTTGTTCATTATTAACTTTTCAATACTTTGTTTATTGTTAACTTTTGATTGTTTCTATATACTTGGAATTTTGTTTCTCTTTGTATCTCTGATACTGTATAATTATATATTTTTCCGCCACATCTTTGTATTGTTCAAATCCTAACGTGTGTGAGTTAAAGTTAGATCCCAAACAGGGTTAAGTTAAAAACCAACCCCCCTACAACTTAATAATTTTATTTATTGGAATCAGTTTGTTTTTTAAACTTCTCTTACAAAAACTTAAAGAAAAAACTATTACATTTTTTAATTTGTGAATGTAATAATAGATGTTTACATTTTCGATTAAATTTATTAATTTCCTAGTTCGAGAGTTTCTTGAACCGCCTTTTCACCTTTATTATTACGTCGATTCTAAACAAAATAAATTATTCGCGTAAAAGGGCAACATTACTGTTTTTCATTTTAATAAATAAATTTTTATAAGTTTTTCATCGCGAACATAAAATATGTTTAAAAGTTTACTGCACGCCTTTTAATGGAAAGCAATTTATTTTTATGTTGATGTATTTTCGGAATATCGAAAGAATTGCAATTAATTGGAAAGTAAGGAGGAAATTTCAAAAGATGTAAAATGCGTATAAAATTGTAATATTTAACGATTAAAGCTTAAAATAAAGATAAATTAAAAATTAACAAGGAAGTATTATACTAGTAGCACGTTGACAAGTAAATTAAACTGTCATACACAGTTTAAAATACTGGTAAACGAAGCAAAATAATTATTTTAAAGCATACACCATTAAAATTAGTAAACGTGCCTTGGCTTTGATTGACACGCATCTCGCGAACAAATAATTCGAGAGAAAAAATAAATGCGAGCGATATCAAATTTTCGAAATCGCCGTAAACGTATTTCTTCCCCGAAGGATAATAAAATTTCCAAACAAAACTGTAGCGTTAAAGAGACGTTAATTGAATATTAATGTAGCTTATGAATAACGGAAAGTGCTGCTCTTTTGAGCATTAACTTGTGAAACCGATAAAGTAATCCGATTTCGCAATAACTTTATTAAAAATTTCATGTAAATTAAATGCATGCTTTCCTTTAAGAAAACTTTTAAATCCAGGCTAATTTCAATTTGCATTTTCATGGCTTTCTTATTTAACTATTTCTATCTGACGTTAATGAGAATGTAATACAAATTTGACGTCATATTTAAATTTTCTTCTTTATTTAAGAATTTGGCATAAAATATTTAAATTTTCGCTCGGCAGATGGGGACCTTTTACACTAACGTGACCATTTTTCTTTCCTCTTAGAACGGAACGCTCAGTAATTTTTTGATTTGAATATTTCGTTTTTATTTTAGACTAGCTGGCTCGCCCGGCTTGGCACGAGTATTGCGATTTAGGAAAAAAATTATTAAAATAAAATAGCCTGTATCACTCAGCGGTAGTGTAACTGTTTATTAGCAAAATAATTTTTAGAATCAGTTCAGTTACAAAGATTATCTCCTACAACGCTCTAAACATATAGCTATAATAATAATTGGGTACTGTGAACTTTAATTAAAAGACTACACTGTGGGAATTGTTGAGACTAAAGAAAAGTAAATTTTATGTCAAGTACAAATCCTGTGGAAAATAAATAAATATCGTCATTCAGGGAACAACTGATCATTTCTCGGAACGTTACTAAAATTACGGAAAACACATTTATTTTAAATATTTTTATAAACGAAAAACTTTTTACATTAAGAAAGATTGATTCTGTGTATGTAAAGTTAATTGAATTATAAATGTTACTGATAGTTTTATATTTGGACAATTTTATATTTACAACTGCTAAGTTCTTCCATTCTCGGGGTTATTTTGCATCATAACATTTTTGTATGACACATATTTTTATATTTAATATTAATTACTATAAAACTTTTGTATAATGGAAAAAAATATAAGGTACTGCAGGGTAATAAGGCCCACTCATAACATAATATGAATTCTAAGTGATTTTTACATATTTTTTTCTGAAAATAATATATATTTAAAAACAAAAAAACTGAAAACACATTTTTAAAAAGCAAAAACATATACACTGGTGTTTGGGCCTTATTAAACAAACAGGCAGATAATAAGGCCCGCCTTAAAATACAATGGCAGATATTAAGTTCCGAATAAAGTATTCAATTCAGAGGTAGCAACTTGGGCATATAAAAGGTGCTTGGTCATCTTTCGTTAGTCCAAAACATTCTTCATGTACCAAGTGTTACATAACGTACAAGAACACATCCAAGATTGTTTTGAGAAGCCAGCAATATTGTATTTTTGCGTAACCCTGTGTTTGATTGTAAGTCACGACCCTCGAGCATTTGCTTTTTATTAAAATATTAAGGCCCAGGCCTTATTACCTGAGTAGTACATTTTTCTTTTTTTAAGATTATCTTTTTTTCTGATTAAATAAATCAAGTCAACTAAAGAAGAAGTCAAAGAAGAAGCTTACTTCTTTGTATATAATTTTGCTCCTCTTAAATATTCACACGATAGCACTAATTAAATGTTAATTTGACAGAGATACATTTATAAATTGCACATAATATTGAGGTAGATTCACTAAATCGAGGTTTCCCGCGTTAATTGAAACCCAGAAAATTTTCCAACCCAGAGGTGATATGTTTTAGATGTTTCTCGCTCGCCGATGGCACTAAATAAGCGATTTCGATTATAGTTTTTATTTAATGGTTTCTGGGCTTTATTACCTGGTGGGCCTTATTACCCTCCGGCACCTTAGTTGTATATATTTTTTGGAAATTATATAGACTTTACAAAAACGTTCCCGAAATGACCGCTTTTAGCGATGGCTCTCTTTAAAAACAATATTTCAAAAAAAGTAATTCATTCTGTCCTTCCCATATTTAAGTAGGGGGAAAGTGGCATGAAACAGCCAAGTTTTGAAACAGCCATTATCAATTACGCGGTAGTTTTCATACGAATCGTTTATGTATTATTCTTGTAAGATAGCAACACTAGCCAGATATCCCCCACAAAAATTTGACCGTTCACCGTCAATAAACGGCGCCGATACGACGTATTGAAGATTTTGTCGTCAAAAAGTAAGGTTTTGAGTTCAGTTTATTTGTTTTCTAACGCCTATACGTACAAAACTAATAATAATATGATTACACTATAATTTTATAGATATATTAGGCCTTCTAATAACGTATATATTTTGTAGACTAATCTTTGATTTCATAGTAATTTTCGAGATTTGGTTTCTTGAGAGAATATGTTTTGAAATAGCCGGACTGCAGTGTAATGAAACAGCCACCTTTTAATTCCATAAAATGCAATAATAATTGTAGTAACAGCAATCAAGAGTGGTACCGATGCAAAATTGTAATGGTTGGGCATATAAATCCTGTGGCATAAAAGGAAATTGCATTATTTTTGCTAAAAACGTTTTAAGTTTTTGCAATGATTGATCTCAAACGTCAAATTTTTTGACAGTTTCTTAGATTTATGTAAGTAAATATTTTATCGAGAGTTTGCGTTATTTAAAACGTTTTATAATTATATAAGATCTAAAATTATAGCTTAAGATTATTATTAAATAATATCTTCGTTAATGTGCAGTTTTAATCTTGTAATAAGAACATGGCTTTTTCAAAAATTGGGTTGGCTGTTTCAATACCTATAGGTTATGTAAAAGCCAAATTTTATTTTTTTTATAAATGATTAGAAGTCGAAAAATATCGTTAATTTTGAAAAATGTTTTATGACATTACGTACATAAATACATGAACAATTACAGATTTAAAAAAAAAATTGATTTATTTATGTCCTTCTATATTATTTATCCCTGTTTTTAAAACTGGCTGTTTCATGCCACTTTCCCCCTATTTCTTCTACATTCGTTTAGTGAAGATTTAAGTTATTTATTTTAATTATATCTTGTCATTCTTTAATAACGATCAAATAACCATATGAGATTAAAATACGTCTTTATATTGAAATCACAGACAGACACTTCAATTTTATTTATATGTAGTACCTATAGATGTATAGATAAGAACATCGGCGCAATCAGAATGTAAAACGTAAGCATATTTTTTAAAATTTTACCACCTCCCCTTTGTCCAGGCCAAAAATTAGTTCAATTTCTGATCTGAAATTTTACATAAGATACTGAAAAACTGTAACGGCCAGTATTTCAGTGGTTCGTTAACCAATTGATTAACAAAACGTTCGTTATATGTTAACGAATTGTTAAAATAACGTTTGTATTTCAGTGATTGATTTGACAATGATTTAATAATCGTCCGTTTATGATTATTTTCTTATGTTGGTGCTATTTTATACACCAAAACAAACGTCAACGCGGTAAGAAATGTTCGAATTGTTAATCGGTACTAAGAAGTTTAAGCCAATTACACGTGCCGTTTGATAAGAAATGCAATTATTGTATAATTTATAGAATTTATAATAAAATTATTGAACTCCTTTTGCTTAGTTATATTACAATATATGCTATACGACAGAAAATACAAAACTCACATAATAAAATTTTAAAAAAAGGCATAAATCGATTAATTTTTCAAAGTAATTTCTAATGAGCGTCGACCTTCTAGAGTAATTAAAGTTGTCATTGTTATAATTTAATTTATTTTGTCATGTCTAAAAAATTCATAATTTTTAATCTTTAACATATTTATTTGATTCTTGTGAATTATGGTAGATTGTAAGTTCTAATTGTAATCCATATTAAATTTTTGATATAATATAGAATTAATAGGGTTATTTTGTAAGCCATTTTTATGTATATTGTTTTTCAATGAGAATATCATCAAATAATAAATTATAAACTGCCGCTGATTATATGTACATAGTTCCTTTGCACTGCCAATTGCGGCGTGGTAGTCCCAATTTTGTTTCTCTTTTTTTACCGTTGATCGGAGCATTTTACTCTGTATAATCTATGCTAACGAAGGTTTAATCGCACTGAATCGACCAATTAGTAAATCGGCTGTTTAACGAATTGTTTCAGTTAAACTGGAAACTGGAATACACACACCATTCCATTAAACAGGCGTTAGCGCAAACGAATGGTTAATCATTCACTGAAAATACTGGGCGTAAGACTTTAAAAACACCGTAAAAATATGGTTGAAATATATTTTTTGTTATTTTAATTATTTTTATATGTATTATCAACAACTGTATGTTTATATTTTTAAATCAATCACAACCAATAGTTTAATCCATTAATATATGCTAATAAAAGTGTTAAATGCTTAAAACACTTAAGAGATAAAAATTATGAAACATAAATAAATAAAATATTTCATAAAATCGGTGCGTGTCTGTTTGTACGCGCGTTAGAAGTTATACTTCTTTGCCGAAACTAAATTAAGTATAACCATGTGTAAAAATTAATATAGTCGAATCCAATTAACACGAAGATGTGCGCATTCGAGCGAAAAGTGGCACATTTCCGAGCGAGGGAGGCAAATGAAGCGCAACGCGGAGCGGCGCGCTTCATTTTCCCGAGATCGGAATGTGCCACTTTGAGCTCGAATGCGCACACTCGGTTTTTCACCACTATTGACAAGTATCACTATTCTTTAAAAAAAAATGTTACGTAATTATAAAATCAAAGTTGCGTTCATAGCACTCCTTAAAGTTTCTTTTATTTTTCAAAAATTTTTCATTCTCGTCATCATCAATGACCGTAACAATTAATTTGAATTTAATTAAGGCAGGAATCGAATTGTTGTGGGGATCGATAATTTTCGAAAACGAGACACGCACTACATGCAGATGGAAACCTTTTTATTTAATTTCCCAAATTAGGCAATGGCGTATCGATTCGGGTTAAATTTGAAATAAGATATTTTCGGAAATGTGTTTTTTTCCTACAATGGTTTAGAATACAATAAAAACATATACACCAATACATTTAAATTGAATTACGGCACTCGCTATTGGCTTCTTTAAAGGGAACTGACCTTTACAATACATAAAATTTAACTTTGGTATGAATCCAATTTTTGTTTGAACCCACCAAACATAACAAGGCCTTTGTAAAAAAAAAATTACATTTTTTTATACATATTTTTAAATTATCGCTATCCTTTCAACTTTTCACTTTATTTTCGGTCTTAATAAGTTTTTTTTGTGATCCTACATCGTTACTAGCAAACTTTATGAAAAAGCATGCCCTGCCATAGCTTGCTTTTTAATTGGACTATTGTTGCAAACTTATAACTTTCAATTTTGATATAAAAAAAGTAAATTTATTTCTAACTTATCTGGTAGGCGTTTAAAATCAAATAAGACACTAAAATTTGAAGGAAAAACACAAGTTAACGATGTTTAGCAAATCATATTAAAAAAAACCAAAGGACATTTTATTTTTATATAAGGGATCGACCATAAAAAGTTTATAAATATGAAAATTGAAGCTGATTTCGTCAAATAATTAGGAATAAGGTCAGAACTGTAATTTAAGGACGCATTAACTAAATAACCTATAAAATCGAGTAAATAAAAGGAGTAATGAAAACTTTTTTTGTAAAATTTGATTGCTCTTGAAGGAATTCACCTTGATACTACATGATACTTTTAATGAATGTAAAGTTAATCTAGCACTTTATGTGGGCTATAAATACGGCTTGATTAAAAGTGAGTATAGAATACAAGTAGATAAATGTAATCATCTTGGAAATTGCTTCTGGAGCTTTTAATAAGCCTAAGAAGATGCTCAAAGATTAAATGTAAACTAATAAAAAGATATTAACGAAAACCTTGAGAGTTTTATTTTGAAATTGCACAATATCGTAAAAATTTTGAGGGGTGACTTCCAGTGGCGCACACAGGGGAGGGATACCGTAATTGCGAGCTACTTTGAGCCTAGGAGATATCTTTGGCCTAAATCGGGAAAAGATTTAACTGTCTGCCAAATTGCAACCACTGGAGTAAGGGAACCTGTTGTACCTTGGCCCTTTTTTTTAATTGTACATGTAACAACTTGTTGATGAAATGAATTGCATCGTAGTGGGGCACTAATAAGGTATTCATAATAAAATATTTGAAAGCATTACCAACCGTTTACTCAAATTGCTATAAGATTTAAAAATTAGTGGATCTATGGCCTAGGTACAACAGAGGTGATGTACCTTGACTCTATTCACATTAAGCAATATAAAACCCATTGTTCTATGAAAACTATATACTATTTATTTTTAGATTATAAGAACTACTAATGTTCTTCTTTAAGATGACACTAAAATTGTTTCAAAAATTAACAAAACTCTTCTCGTCTATTAAAATTTCACATACTAAAATGGTTAACTTTCCAAAAATTTAAATTTTTTGTTAGACTTGCGAGGCATATTATCCTAAGCAAAATAAAAAAAAAAAAGTTTTTTTTAACAAAGGTATATCTAAATTTTTATTTATTGCACGTTGATTTTAGGGCCAAGGTACAACTTATTGACAGTGACCGAGGTACAACACACCGACCCTTGATGTTTAAACTCCAAAATAAAATTAAAGATTATGCTGTGTCATAATCAGACTACTACTATGCAAACATTAATAAATAATCTTTCTATTACGATGAGTCATTTGTTATTAGGTAATCACAATCAATAAGATATTTAAGTAAAAAGAATATAAAAAGACTTACTTTTTTTCGATTAACAATTTCAATTGATCTCATACATTAACAAAGTACATTGGCCAGCTGCTGCTAACTTTACGTTAATGTCTGTCAATGTGGCATTTGAAATATTGAAATTATGGGTCACGAAAACCCGCAAATATTAAAAAAATAAAGTTGCCCTAGGTACAAAGGGACCAAGGTACAACAGGCTCCGCTATACGTCATGATTCGAGTGTAAACTGATAGATGAAAGTATAGTGCACGTAAGCGATACTGCTATTGTACCAATATATAAGGAACTTCCTACCTATTGTGCTTGCGAACTTCAAAAAGTTAAAACACGTTTTTGTACGAAAAATATTCAGTTAACTTTTATCAAAGGAAATCATCTTAATAATTTCATTTTTTGAGAAGTACCATTTTGTAACAATCTTTGCTTTATTCCTGTACCCTTCCATTAATTTAGTTCATAAAAATTTTTAATTTTAAATTCCAAAATTGTTTATCCTATGACAAAAGTCTTAAATAAATATTTTTTTAAAAAATGTAAACTCGTGTCTTTAAAGATATTGTGAATTAAATTCGTTTTCATCGTTTTATTATTTATAGGTAATTTTGAAAACCTATTATTATTTTTCTTTTTTTGAAGTAAAATTTATTTTATTAGGGTAAATACGGGAGAGTCGCTGCGGTGGGAGAGATGCCGCATAGGGCGTAATATCCACTACAAATAATAGATTTTCTTTTATACTATATATTTCTCCATTATTTGATGCCTTGAAGGTTTTGTATGTGTTAGAGAAGTGATCTCGTTATTCTGACTTACAATGTTAGGTTATTACAAAGGTAGGTATGTACAACTATGTTATAATTTTATGGATGTTTATATTTACATTAATAGAAATGCTTATGTATAATATTTACAACATTTAGGTGTTTTAACTCGATAACAACATGTTTTTAAATAAGTTAATGACTACCCTAATCTATTTTCACTTTTGGTGTTCGATCCGAGTCCCATGCGGCATCTATCCCAATAAAAAGGGAGTTGCCGCACTATGATTTGGGATAGTTGCCGCATCATTTAATAATATAGCTTATGTGTTTAGTGTTGCTATGATTAGTACACTTATGAACAAAAACACCATTAAATCTTTTTTTAAGTTATGTCGCAGAAGTATTTACGAAAACCAACGGCTCCAAAAAGGATAAAATGATCTGAAAAACTATTACTGGAAGCCATTACAAAAATTTAAGCTGGCTAAATCAAATACCATTATACAGCACAAAAAAGTAACCTGGGAGTGTATTAACTACTGAACAGAATATCCAGAATAAAAAAAAAAATAAAATAAATGCAAAAGTAAAATATACTTTGACAAAATTTGACCAATAATTAAACGAATTATTGCCAAAGTTATATATTTATATGGAATTGTGGGGCATCTCTCCCACATTAACCCTATATCTAAAACAGCAAATCTCTGATAGAATGTTTTTAAACAAAGCTGCTAAAAAAGTACACCCTATAACTTTTATCTAATATAAAACCAAAATTAATTAAAATTTCAACATCAGTACACGCATCGGTTTTTTTTGCTCTAAAGCAGAGGTTTCTAACGTGTTACTCTGAAAGGTTTACAACATTTTTAGTATTTTATTTTGCTTAATTTAATAATTTTTTTACTTTTCCTTTTCTTAAATGAAAGGAAAATGAGATTGTACGTTTTGTTACTAAGCTCTTTAAGTGTAATTTAGAAATGGCATAAAAAGGTCTTATAACTCCAAATAATAGAACATGGTTTTAAAGACGGAAACGATCTTAAGACCTGTAAACATTGTATTACAATTTCTATAAACGAATCTTCTGCGGGCATGCAAGCAGCAAACAATTTACAACCGACAGCGCAATATTTACGGTCTGAGCATTGCATTATCTATTCCACCACACCTTTATTTTACTTTATCTGCCCGGATTGTTGCAAGCTATTTTATGTCCGGATTTAAGCATTATAACTGTAAAACAAAGAAAAAACCTAATCAAGAATATAGCGCGCAGATACACAACGTTTTACGTTTGACTTCGATTCGTAAATGCAATTTGCATGAAAAAACAATTTTAAATAATTTATTAACCAATTCTTAAGTTAAAAGCTTGTGTAAAATTTTAAACTTTGCGTAAAGTACAACGATTTTTTTTATAAACTTCGATAGGAAGAAAGTTAACATATTAATATACAAATTACCAGTGGCGCACGTAGAATTTTCTTTTTACACAATTATGAAATATCTTTCTTATAGAATTACAGAATTTTATCAGAAAGAAAACAATTAAAAAATCAATTTATAGTCGTGATATATTTATTTATGCAGTCTTGTATGTCTCCTTTTTCATTAAAGGGCAAAACATAATAAGGAATTGTATAGCTAAAATAATTAAATTGATTTTGCATTTTGTTTATTACTTGATTATTGCTGAAATTTAAGTGAAATATGAAACATGACCACTATATATGTAAAGAAAATGTATTTCTTTAATTTTAAATTTAGATTAAGTTAGTTATTAAAAAAAAAAGAATTATTAAAAAACAAAGAAATTGACAAGACATAAATAACTTTAAATGTCGTTTCTTTAATTTTAGGTAAGTTTTTTAATAATGTGTTATAATGTGTTATAAATAAGCTTTAATTTTAGAGCAACACAGTATTTATTTTGTCAATTTGTGATAATTAAAATATTGAAGCTTATAAAACGACATTTAAAGTTATTTATGTCTTGTCAATTTCTTTGTTTTTTAATAATTATTTTTTTTATAACTAGTAACTTAATCTAAATTTAAAATTAAAGAAATACATTTTCTTCACATATATAAACTATGTTTTTAACGAAAGTATTCGTTTTTTTTATAAATCACTTGGTTTATAATGATTTAACAAAATAAATAATTATTTGCGTTAAGTTTAAATAGTTTTAACTTTATTAAATAAGTAGTTTTGATTAATTTTATGTCGGTCATTCACTGGTATATTTATTATAATACTCAGCCGGTAATGACCGACTGTTTTTAGATATTAATACTTTAATTTGTAATATTGTTAAAAAGTCATGAGTAACTAATTATAAAATAGTTTAAATAAGAATAGTAATATCTACTAAAAAATTAATAAAATGTTTGGTGCTGCTAAAACTACAAAAAAATATTACATAAAATTTAAATACAGTGTTAAAGCAAATAAAAAGGTTAGACATAACTAACATGGTAATTTAAATAAAATGTTAAAAATGAAACTCTTAAAATAAATTTTACAAAATTTAATAGGCGAATCAATAAATCGGTCATTCACTGGGCTATACCTGGTCATTCTTTAGACGAAAGTGGCTATTCACTAAACTCCTCATTTTATACTCTTTATAGTTAATTTTACAAAGTTTATGACCAAATTGAGATGTTTTTATTAATTCGTAAACAAAAATAATATATCATTTCAACTGTAACGGTTGTTTTGGGTTTATTAATTTGTTTACTATTTTTTTATTTCAAAATAGCTTTAGATGCAACAAATCGGTCATTAACTGGACTTTTTACCCTATTATTTTTCTAATAGGGCGGTGTCATTACTATAATCTCCCTTAATACTAAAAAATTAAAAATTACTCACCAGAAAGATGCATCTGCATTGAAAAGTACTTTTTCTAAAGATATGAAAGAGAAAAGCTTCAGATGACCGAATGCAGATTTCGACACCTCCAATCTGTAACAAATAGAATGATTAGTTTTAAGAAATAAAAGCTTTCTGAACTAATTTAAACAACATTAAAAACAAAACCATGTTAAATAAATTATATTCAAAAATTTAATATGTGACTACGTTTTGCACTTATATAGGTACATATTCTGTAACTACCAAATGTAGTCACAAATATTTTAAAGTGAGACAATGTTTAAACATTCTAAAATAGAAATTTTTGTTTTTGCTAGTAAGTTCACAAAATGATTAATCTTGCGGCATTGTAGAGTATTAAAGACGATGGTTAATTTTTTTGCGTAGGATAATTACAAAAAATATGTAGCGTAAACGACGAACCTCCCCTAAGCACCAGTTAAAAAATTTAATATGTTTTTTTTAAGATGATTTATTATGCTCATAAGTTGCGACTAAATTATCAATAACCCGCAGACATCAAACAATAATTCTATTTAGTTAACGTATTTATTTACAAATAGTACATGGACCGGTTCGAAATGAGACAGTAATTAATAACGAAATACTTACTATGTCAATATATTGAAAATGCAAATTTAAACAATGTCATCGACGGATCAGTTCGAATTTGATTGATGATACCGACAAGCTTCACAATTTCTATGTGCGAGCACTGCAAACCGTGAACTGCCAACATTCAATTAATTATTCGCTATATTAGAGGTTAGTTTCTGGGAACTTAAAAATATTCGCTTCCTTGTTAAGTTTCTTGCCCGAAACGTCGACAAAAGGCGCATTTTTACGGCTTGAAAAATGATCGAGATTGTTTCCAAATAGGCACGTCGGCCCGCATTGCGAATAGCGATTTAAACCAGCGGTCGCCAACCGATAACGTGAAGTTAGACTTCTTTTAGCGCACCTAGAGTAAAATTTTAGCGGGCTTTGGAAGTTGCGCGCGCACGGCTAGCGATAATTGGACGGTTGACGTTACCCGTCTAAGAAAGTAAATTAATAATTGTGAATCGTGCTTAAAACCGAGTGCGCACATTCGAGCTCAAAGTGGCACATTCCGATCTCGGGAAAATAAAGCGCGCCGCTCCGCGTCGCGCTTCATTTGCTCCCTCGCTCGGAAATGTGCCACTTTTCACTCGAATGTGCACATCCTCGTATTTATTGCATTTAACTTAATCTTCTTTCTGTCAAATTAAATATTTCATTTTATTAAAATAACTGTTTGAAAGCACTAAATCAGAGATTTGATTATTCTGGTATAAACACAGTTTTGCAATATCTAATTAAAATTATTTAAAAGCAAATTAATTATTGTGAATCATGCTCAAAACCGAGTGCGCACATTCGAGCTCAAAGTGGCACATTCCGATCTCGGGAAAATGAAGCGCGCCGCTTCGCGTCGCGCTTCATTTGCTTCCCTCGCTCGGAAATGTGCCACTTTTCACTCGAATGTGCACATCCTCGTATTTATTGCATTTAACTATATTAATCTTCTTTCTGTCAAATTAAATATTTCAATTTAGACACTTTATTTGGAAAAAGTGGTAGCCTTCATTGTTTTAAAATAACTGTTTGAAAGCACTAAATCAGATATTTGATTATTCTGGTATAAACACAGTTTTGCAATATCAAATTAAAATTATTTAAAAGCAAATTAATTATTGTGAATCATGCTCAAAACCGAGTGCGCACATTCGAGCTCAAAGTGGCACATTTCGATCTCGGGAAAATGAAGCGCGCCGCTTCGCGTCGCGGTTCATTTGCTTCCCTCGCTCGGAAATGTGCCACTTTTCGCCCGAACGCGCGCATCCTCGTATTTATTAAAGTTGTATACGTTAATTTTTCGATTTAAAAAGAAAAGAGCAATGTAGTGAAATAAAACGACGAACTTATGTGCACATTTGAGCGAAAAGTGCACATTGTTTTGAGACCAAGTTGCACACTCGGTTTTTAACTAAAGTTACAATAAACACCTATTCTTCAATTGACACGGCATTTGTTTTTGCTTTTACACGGTTTACAAAAATAAAAATTTTTAAGAATTGACTCTTTAAAACTGTGCGGAGAATGAACGTCGCGCCTTTAACTTAAAATATTAAATTGTAAATTATTCTAATGACCCCCTGTTGTAAATTAATACAATTAGAATAAACCTCTTCAGAGGACGAGAAACAAAATTTATTCACCTAACTATACCAGAAATCAAATTATATCTGTTTAAACAACACGTGTGTACGTTGCGTGATAATTCTTCAAATTATGTTGAAGATCTCAATTTGAAATTGTTGTTGTTTTATTCGTTCTCTAAATTATTTCTGATATGTATTCTCTTCTATAAATTAAACAAAAAAACAATGTACATTACCCGAAATATAATTAATATATTTGTTTATTGGGTGTCCATTCATTGGATTGATAAATGGGGCGAAACCCAGTAAATGAACAGTTGTTGATTCGCTGAAAAATGTATATCTAGAACAAAAAAAACACAAAACATACAGAGCAAGAGTGGAAATGTTTTGAATCAAAATAAATCTTCGAGGACTCATTATTACAAATCTAGGTACAATACAACTTATGTTCGTCACAGTATGAATAAATATTTTGAGGTTACTTACGAGTTATTATTTATTTTTCAATTTTACTTTCCTATACTCGTTCCGCCTTGAATTTGAAAAAAAAACCTATCTTAGAGAAATACTTAATATTCTTCATTGTAAAGCACTGTTCATTCAATGGGGTGTTACTGTTCATTCACAGGTCATTTTCTGTTTACATACTGGGTTTTTAGCTCATTTTTTAATATATTCTTTTCTAGCTTTTAATTAGCTATTATTTTGCAACAAAATTGGTAGCATATGTTTGACAATATATATATATATTTTATAAAACAAAAGCCCATTTGTAGTATGCATTTTGTTAAAATTAGAATCAATATTTAAAAGCTAAGTATGACAGTTGACTCTATACATTTTTGCTATACAAGATGTGTATTTTTAATTATTTTCTAAGCCATATAATATAGCTTGATCAGGCTATATATGGGCACATATACTTTTTGAACAATTCCATATATGGTCAAATATAGTTTTATTAACCTGTTAATAATTTTGTTTTTTATTTTTCATAACAATAAAAAGTTTTAAGTTTTAATGGTTGGTTGTTCATTAAAACAAATATTTTTTTAGGAATGCGTTCTTTTTTATAATAATTTTTACCAAATTATCGTGGCATAGTATTCGGAGGTGTCTGATATACTTCCGTCACACTTTTTGAATACTATTTTACGATAATTTTGAACAAATTAATACAATTTAAACTGCAATTGTAAGATATTATATATTGTCCATTTTTATATACAGTCACATTAAGATATATATTGCCATATATTTCTAATTTAGATATATGGAGAAATTATATATGACCATACTATATGATTTATTTTAACCTTGTCGTTGAATGGCACTGATAGTCAAGAAAAGAAATTCTTTTTATTTTTATATACACAAAAAGTAATTTATTTAAAATACTTCTGAAGCCCGTTTTAATGTAAAGAAAGGTTCCTCAGAAAATTGTAAATCAAAAAAAGTAAAATGTGCATAATTCAGTCATTTATTTCAATGTCATATAAACGTAGATAATGCAATATACCTTTTATGAATTAGATATGCCTATTTTTATATGAAAAATACGTAATATATTTTTTGATAAAAAAACGTACTAAAAAAATTTTATACTATTTTCGTAGAAAAATTAATTAATTTCTAAAAGTAACTAACCAATTTTAGCATATTTTATTTTGTATTGGATTATCACGATTTCCTATTCAGAAAATATTGATTTCAATTTATAGGGTTTTCTTCAGAATCTATCTACCGTGTAAATAAACTTTATTTTAAGGGGGACGCAGTAACATAGTTTGGAAACCACTGGTCTAGCTATACACAAACGCACGCTGCGCAACATAACACGTGAAAACATTTAATTTAGTCACGCCAAAGAAGTATAACTTCTAACGGGAGTACATAAGTACAAAATCCATTATTAAGAAAGCTCGGGATTTAAAATTACGAAATAGTGAAAGGTTGGCGAGCACTGATTTAAACCATCCAGGAAAGGTTGTAAATCATGTTCGTATAAGTTAGACGTCAAAGAGGCTGATGACACGTAAACAGTTTTTCGAGCTTGTTGTCCTAATCTCCGGAAACTTAGCGGAAGAAAATAAAGTAGAGAACTCTGAAAAGCGATTAAGGTTTTATTCATAAAGTTAAATTAGAAACCAGGTGAAACTTTACACTTAGGCCCTTCTGTTTAAATTAATCCACATTCTCGGGTTACGAGGATCACGATTTGACACTAAAGGTCAGCGAGGATGTTCAAATTACTTAGGCGCCACTTTAATTAATCGAAGGATTTAATAGAGCCTTTACGGACGTTTACTTGCACCAAAAAAAGAAGCAAAATGTCGAGCGGTACATTTAACAACGTAACAATCTAAATCTTTAATAGAATTACAAAGTTACACACACGCTTTGTTTGAAATGCAGTTTCCGAAACGGTTTTTTTTCTGCTTATGCAAACTAGTAAATAAAATTGAAAAATTACTACGCTAGATAACGAAAACAAACTTTAAATTTAGTTGACTGGATGTGAATAGATATTCGAACTATTCGTATCCAAACAGTAATCTTTCTATTTCGACGATCAATTCTTTTACATCCGATTTAACGTGGAAACTTATAACAATATTCCTATTTGTAATGCGAATGCCTCCATTCAGAGCGTTCATGTCTATTTAAATTTACGCGATCGTAAGAAATGCGCGTATAACCTCCCATAAATAAGTTTGTCTTCGAAAGGATTAAGCGATTTTGAAAAACGATTTATGGATGTTTTAGTTTAGAAATAATTAAAAAAATTAATCTCTAAATTTAAACCGTAAATATAAGTGAATGGGGTAGGACAGCCTTTCCAAAACTTTTTCTGACTGAAAACTAGATTGTTTTTATTTCTCTAGAATAAATAAGAAATGTATTTTTTTTAAATTGTTATTTTGTTAAAGATTAGTTTTAAAAATAAACCATTATGTAGGTATGTATAACGATTCATAAATATAAAATATAAATATAAAAATAAAAAGTTTTTTTCATACATACATAGGTATATCAGATATTTTATTTTATCTCATTGTAATATTTTAATTTTTTTTAATTAAAATTTGTAGAAACATAGTTTAACCCTTTTGTGCCGAACGGTAGATATATCGGGTGTTTCATTTAAAGTACCACGAGCTTATAATTGCTAAATTAATATAAATTTGAAACAAAGTATAAGTAAACAAGTGTATTTAATTTATACAATCTATGTATACGCATAAATATAAATGTCTTATTATTTCCAGTTTAACCGAAAATGCTGTCAACTATTTTATTTTAAATAGAATGGTATTAATTTTTTTTAGAATTGAATATAGCTTTTCAACGGATTTACAAAAATTTGCAACCAGTTACCATTTAGTTAGTAAATAATTTCGGACTATAAACTAATAAAAATTTCCAAAATAGTCTTAAAATTATAAGCTCCCGGCACTTTACTAAAGCACCTGGTAATCAAAAAAAAATATTTTGTTGAAATTATTTATTAATTAAATGGTAACTTTTTTGGAAAGCTATCTAGGAGCTTTATCCAATTATCAAAAAAAAAATTAATATCCTTTTATTTAAGATAAAAAAGTTGATAGCATATTATGTTAAAACGCAAGTGGAACAAAATTTATATTTATGTCAGTGCATAGATGAAATAAATTGAAGAAACTTTTTTAACTGTACTTTTTTTTTAATTTCTAGTATTTTAAGAATTATAAGCTCGTAGCACTTTAAACTATACACCCGGTATGTACCACCTACGTTTCAAAATATTTAGAACCGGAAAAGTTACATTATATTGAAAAAAATATTCTTTTCTTATCACGATGGAGATTCAACATAATCACTCTTAGTAAAACTTCAATTTTAATTTTTTGCTTTGATTTCTTTCTTTTGTCTTATTATAATTTTTTTTTTGTATTCATTTAAGATTCCTATTACTATTTATATCAATGCAAATTCATTTATTTAATTAATTAAAAGTTAATAATTTCAAAATGTATTGCATCGATTATTTATAGTGATTTTGACTTCTAAAAATGTTTGTAATAGATATAGGTCAGAGGTGGCCAACCTGCGGCTCGCGAGCCTCATGCGGCTCTTTGAAGGATTATTTGTGGCTCTCAAAATTTTAAAGAATTATCAAAAGAAGTAAAATAAATGTGTTTATTTTTTAAAATTTAAATTCAATACAGATATTTTGTACTTGTATTTATGTTTTCAATAAATATAATTTCTGTAAATTTTTTTTTTTAATACATTTTTTGCATACTTTTTAAATACGTATTTAATTGCGGTTCGCAAAAAATTTCAAATTTTGAAAAATGGCTCGGACTATCAAGGGGCTTGGCCATCACTGATATAGGTACATAGACATCTGTAACAGAAATAATAAAAAAAAATAAACACATTATTATATAATTTGTCCAACCACATTAATTGAATTACTAAATAAAATGTACTTCTACCTAAAAGCAAAATTGTTTAATTTAATTAACGTTCGCCATAAAAGAAATTTTTCTATTTAAAATCAAAAGTCGTCAAACTTCAAGGAGGAGAAAACACGTTCAAAATACTAATTTAATGAAGGTTATTTACTTCTAATATACCTACCTATAAAATGTGACCAACTTTAAGAAATATAAATCTGTTAATTTAATTTTTTTTTAATTAATTTCTTTTATCAAGCTATAAATTAAAACTTTATTTTAAAGCAGAGCTGCCCAAAAAAACGCATATCTTACAATTTTTCAAAGAGAACGTATAATAAGGTACTTGTCCAATCTTTTTAAATATCTTTTAACAAAGAAATTTTAAAACATAATATTACATTACCGGATTTAATTTACAATACTGAAACAAAAACTTTGTCAAATTAAATACCATTTTTGAAGTGAAACTTCTTTAGACGCGGTGGGCAAAAGTGAATCGCTTTCCGTTCTCCGACTATAACAGGCAGTTGGAAGAATCGTTTCTACTCTCTCTATCAAATACGTCATACTCAATCTGCACGCATGCGCAACCAAATAAAATCAACTGTTTCTAGAACTTAAGAAGTTTCACTTCTAACGCGCAAGGGTTTCTCGCATTTGCAAAAAAAATTAATTAAAATACAAATAGCCGATTTTGTAACTAGCCTACTTGATTTTTTTATTTGTTTATAATCCTCCAGGTTTAGATATCGATGTTATAAATTATATTTGACTTACAATTTTTCAGCTGAACAGCCCTGTTATAAAAATTAATGCTGTCCACTCAAAATCAATTTAACAACTACACTACCATAAAGTAAAAGTAACATTTATCTCTTGCCTTCAAATAAATAAAAAACTAATAAAATTAAGAAAAAAACGTTGTTTAATTCAGAAAATAATCTAAAATTTATTAATCCTTGTATTAGCTATTTTGTTTATTATAAATAACATAGCAGAAAATAAATAATTTTAATACGCATGTAAAAGCTATAAATTACGACTTAAACTTGTCATAGTATTACTTTTTTTTTGTTCGAAAACCGAACCAATTTATTTCTCCCTTTAGATTTTGTATACCAGTATTAAAAATTGAAAATGTGGAACGTATCTTATAAATAAAAAGAAATTCTCTATTTTTTTTTCTAAATATTATTTTTAATATAAAAGAAGCCAAAACGTGTTTTCGTTTTCTACAGAGAATTGTGAAGCAGCAATAAAGTGAATACAGCTTATAGATTGAGTTCGTTTTCATTGACCTTCACATTGAGAAAAATCGAATCTCCTTAAGAATTTTTAAACGTATTTGTACATCGTATCGTTCCCAAAGAGTTAAATTACTATTTTATTTCAATTAACACGTTTTTCGTACGTATCTTTTATTTTCTAAAAAAAAATTTGATGAGAAATTTCAATCTGCATATTTTAGTGCGCCTCTCCCGCACCTTTGGCGATATTTTCTTTAAAAATGTTTTATTACTTCGGTTACTCAAGTAATTCCCAGTTTAATTTCGTTTACATTTCTTTCGTAAATTTGTTTTGCTTTTATGTGCCATTTAAATTAATTGTTTTATGTATGGATTAGGCGTTAAAAATTTATAGATTTTAAAACGGCAGAGGAGCTTCAAGACAAATTGAATTTCAAATTAAATTACCAACATTCAGACTTGCTAGTGAAACTTTAATGCGCGCGAACAATAATATGCCTGAGCTTCTAACTGAATTTGCGTGTGTGTTTGTGTTTGATAATTGTACGCATAGGCGTTTAATATAAATTATAATTTTAATATTTAAGTATGCTGCCTTGAATTCAGACTCATTTATTATGTTGCCAATTATCTAATTAGTTGGTCTATGTTGCTTATCCTTTATAATATAAGTAATCTAAACCAACATTAGTTGTAATACATCGACAGTCAAAATAATATCATTTATTTTGAAGTTATACTTCTTTTGGAGCGCTGAGTGGAAAATTTTAGCAGTTAATAGAAGATGCGCGCGCACGTTTCACGAAAATGCCATAGTTAAAGTTTGACGTCTAAGAAAATAAATTAATTATTGTAAATCGTGCTTAAAACCGATAGTGCACATTCGAGCTCAATGTGGCACATTCCGATCTCGAGAAAATAAAGCGCGCCGCTCCGCGTCGCGCTTCATTTGCTTCCCTCGCTTGGAAATGTGCCACTTTTCGCTCGAATGTGCACATCCTTGTATTTATTCAATTTGTCTACTTTATCTTTAGCTTCCTCAAATAAGAAATTTAAATTTAGTTTAGTAAATATCGATTTTATGTATGAAAAACGTATTTACCATAGCAATAAGTGGAAGGGAGCGAGAAGATACGACAATCTCATCAATGCGAGAGAGAGGGAACGATTAAAATTATAGAACTAATTTTTCGTTTTAATTTATTGGCTTAAATTATTGTGAATTCAACTTGGCTACGCTCATTTTTAGATTTAAAAAGAAAAAAGTAATGCGCCGAAAGAAAATGACATACCAGGTTGTTCAATAAGTTTTGTCGTTCGATAAGAGAGGGCGTTGCTACTAGCCCAAAATTTTTTTTGTTTTGTTGCCACACTCTTCATATGAACGTATGTGAAGTTTCATTTCAATCTGTCAATTCATTCTTTGTTTACAAGCCATTTAGTGTCGCCGTGTCATAGTATTTTTTTACAATGGAAAAAATTGAATATCGTGCAGTGATAAAATTCTTATTTTTGGAAGGTGTAGCACCAAAAGAAATTCACGAACGAATGTTAAAAGTGTATAATGATTGTTTACCTACAATTAGAACAGTAGAAAAATGGGTTGCTGAATTTAAACGTGGTCGTACAAGCCTTGAAGACGATCCACGTGAAGGACGTCCAAAAAGCGCATCAACACCAAAAATCATAGCCAAAATTCAGGATATGGTTTTGGAAGATCGTCGATTGACTGAAAGAAATTTAGTAGATGCTCTACACATCTCATTAGGCAGTGTGAGCCATATTTTAAGTGAAATTTTGGGTTTCAGAAAGCTGTGTGCACAATGGGTGCCGCATTCGCTAACAATGGAACAAAAACACATTCGAATGCGACTTTCTCAGCAACATTTGGAGCGTTTTAAAAAGGATAAAGTGGATTTTGTGCGTCGATTCATCACTATGGATGAGACTTGGGTCTATGACCATGATCCTGAATCAAACAAGAGGCTAAAGAGTGGTGTGAATCTGGTTGTTCGGCTTCGAAACGAGTTCGTGTCCGGAAATCGGCCAAGAAGGTTATGGCATCTGTTTTTTGGGATGCGAAAGGAAATTTGTTTGTGGATTACTTGCAAACTGGTAAAACAATTAATTCTGAATATTATTGCAACCTTTTGGACCAGTTGAAGGAAAAAAATCATGAAAAGAGACCCGGTTTGCAGAAGAAAAAAATCCTTTTTCATCAGGACAATGCACCGTGTCACAAGAGCATTTTGACAATGGCTAAAATCCATGAATTAAAGTTCGAATTGTTAGAGCATCCACCGTATTCACCAGATTTGGCCCCCAGCGACTTCCATTTGTTTCCAGAACTCAAAAAATTTATGCGTGGCAAGCGTTTTTCATCAAATGAAGAGGTCATAACGGCTGTTGAAGCGTATTTTGCAGACCTTCCGGATTCTCAATTCAGGGATGGGATCCACAGATTGGAGGATCGTTGGAGCAAGTGTATTAATCTTCAGGGAGATTATACTGAATAATAAAGTGTATTTTGAACCATAAAATTGTGTTTTTCTTATCGAACGACAAAACTTATTGAACAACCTGGTAGTTGGCTTTAAGATCAGAAATAGCACGCACGTAAGTATTGTCGTTCTAACCATCCGCATTGAGTTAGCTTTTGTAATATCTTACGTCACATCAGTTTTGTAATTAGATTTATTAAAAGGCTCCGCACCATTTACAGGGGATTTTGGGTTTCAGAGGAATTTCATTTTACCAACTGAATTTTGTGGGTGCATGAGTCGCCGATTAAAAGTTCAAATAAAACCATAGTTTTAAATGCGGTAGTTCTTAAATGGCGGACGTTGCAAAATTGATTTTAAAAAATACAATATTTAAATATTGCTTTGTGGTAAAACTAATTTATGAAAGTTATTTGTTAGAGTTTATTTATTAATGTGGTTAATAAATTAAAACAATTTATTTAAAACTAACAAAACAAAACAGGCATTCAATCAATTAAAAATGTAAGACTTACAAATAATTTTATATCAAAATTCAAAAATTTTATCTCAAAAAAAATGTAGTAGTTAAATCTATTGAAAATATAAGAGATTCAAATAAGTTTATATTAAGTTAAGAATAAGAATATTAATGACATTGCTAAAAAATCAAGTTAAAAATATCAGAATTAGTACCATATTTGGACTTTGTTTTGGTTTTAAAGATTTAGTTTATGATAATATTTTATATCATTATTTTGGGAGGGTACGTACGCAAAAAACGCTAACAACTCCGTTAACTTAACCCTATTTATTTAATTTAATCTCTGTTGACTGTAGAGTTAAAATTCATGAAGCAGATGATGCTAAAATCCATTCTATTAAATCGACGAAAAACTATTTATGATAATTCCAATAGTAAATCTAAAATTGAATGTAAAACGTGGTTTCAATAAAGACTACGTTTAAGTAATAGCAATTTTGTTGATGCGATAAAATGTCGGGCTGTTTACAACCCGATTGAAGCAAACGAATGCATGCATATTTTATCATTATTGGTTTATCAAACTAAACGACATTTAATCACGGCACATGAACATGCATATGTAGGTAAATGACAGGGAAACGTGACAGAAATAATGCTGTATAAACACGGTCTAAATCAGTGATTCTCAACCTTATTTTCATCACAGTACAATTTTAATTGTTAAAAAATTGGGTAGCACACGCCAAGGATCTAGTGGCAGAGTAATGTGGCGCCGCACCGTGGTTGAGAATCACTGATCTAGTCAATCATATTTTAATCAGTTTCCAAAGGATTATTTAATCTTTCTTTGTTTAGAAAAATAATTAAACCCTAATTGTAATTTTGTAGGTAATTGATTGAAGGAAATTTGTCGTTCTAATATTTTTTTAATTTGCTGTTTAACATGTTCCTTTAAAAACTTAGGACATCCTTCTATTAGTTATGGGCGTAAGGTCGGTGTTACATTGAATACGTATTCGTACATAATTTTACTCTTGCGTAAGTTTACGTCAGTACAAAACAGGAAATTGGCGACCCTAGTGGTGAAAAAAGGGAAACATATTATGTACGATATGGGTGAGCAGGTTATGTCAATTCTTCCATTTCAGTTCTTGTTGCTTATCTAGTCTACATGTTTCTATCCTTCATATCTGTACCGTAATTTCAACACCAGACTGACTGAATATTGTTATAATGTATTTGGATAATAGCGGCCAGCCAAAATGACTGGCACGCCGTCTTTTAGTATAATTAATAAATATTAGTCTGAGTGTCTAACGGGAAAATACTTATTACTTATCAAATTAAACTTCAAATCTCTATGCGTTTATAAAATACCCGAATGTTAAATATTATTGTATTTTTAGACTTTAATGCCCACCATAGATTGCATATACAGTCGAACTTCCATAAGTCGAACGCCGATAAGACGAATTTTTGATAGCTCGAACTCGAACCTGTTTCTCTAAGAATTGCCTATCTCAACGTTAATATTTTTATGTCAATAAATCGAATTTCTATAAATCGAATTATTTAATAAGTCGAAGCGTTTTACAATTCTTTAAATTCAAGTTTCCATTAGTAAATAGGTCGAAGACTCGAAGTTAAATTTTACAACTTTTCTAAAAATTACGCTACCTGAGAGAGGATTAAGACGGGTGCGGTTCGGTGTTATTGCTGCTTCAAAGGTCTATTCTATGAAAAGGTTTTATACTATAAGCTGTTTTGACGGCGGGACTTCAATTGGATTTAAAAACTAATTTATGGTTAGGCGTGAAAAGGTAACAGACAGATAGACAGACAGCCAGAGATAATTTCGCTTTTATAATATTAGTTAGGATAATTAATTTTTTTTAGAAAATAAGTTACGTATTGTAAATCGTGCTTAATGTGAAGTGTGCACATTCGAGCTCAAAGTGGCACATCTCGGAAAAATAAAGCGCGCCGCTCCGCGTCGCGCTTCATTTGCTTCCCTCGCTTGGAAATGTGCCACTTTTCGCTCGAACGTGCACATCCTCGTATTTATTGATTTGCCTTAATTAATCTTTTCACTTTCAAATCAAAAAATTAAAAGTAAATATGAATTTTATGTTCAAGAAACGTATTTGCCATAGTAATGAGTGGAAGTGGGCGAAAAGATACGAGAATTTAGTAGATGCGAGTGAGAGAAAACGATTAAATTATTTATTTAATTTTTGAATAATTTATTAGCCTAAATTTTGTGAATGGTGCTTAAAATCGAGTGTGCACGTTCGAGCTCAAAGTGGCACATTCCGATCTCGGGAAAAAAAGCGCGCCGCTCCGCGTCGCGTTTTATTTGCTTCCCTCGCTCGGAAATGTGCCACTTTTCGCTCGAACGTGCACATCCTCGTATTTATTGATTTGCCTTAATTAATCTTTTCACTTTCAAATCAAAAAATTAAAAGTAAATATGAATTTTATGTTCAAGAAACGTATTTGCCATAGTAATGAGTGGAAGTGGGCGAAAAGATACGAGAATTTAGTAGATGCGAGTGAGAGAAAACGATTAAATTATTTATTTAATTTTTGAATAATTTATTAGCCTAAATTTTGTGAATGGTGCTTAAAATCGAGTGTGCACATTCGAGCTCAAAGTGGCACATTCCGATCTCGGGAAAATGAAGCGCGCCGCTCCGCGTCGCGCTTCATTTGCTTCCCTCGCTCGGAAATGTGCCACTTTTCGCTCGAATGTGCACATCCTGGTATTTATTTACATTTAATTTAGTTATGCCAAGAAGTATAACTTCTCACGGGCGTGCATAAGTACACGCACCTTTCTTTATCATTTAATAATTGTTGTAAATAATATGAAAATTTTCAGCTTAACCACTTTAATAAATTTTACCTACAGTTAACTTTAATAACTCCACAACTCGAATTCTTTGATAACTCAAGTTGGAAAGTGTTTCTCAACAATGTGCCTATTTCAAAAAGGTAGAATTGAAACTATTCTAGTATAACTATGGTTACGAAGTGATTAACCTTTCTGATTGGTCAATTAGCTAACGGCCATAATGGTGTATCAAAAATGAGCCAATCACAGTGACTTATTTAAAGCGGGATTTTTAAAGTATGCTTTAAACCACTTACAGTTCTAATTACGTTATATAAAATACCATTTCACATAAAAGATATATACATACACAAATATATATTTAATTTTTAAGCTTATTTAATAACTTAAATTATTGATAATTCGAATTAATTTTGGTGTCCCTTCGACTTCGACTTATCGAGGTTCGACTGTAGTACAAAAAATCCAACTATTGTACGTAAACAATAATTAGGGTACGTCTGTTAACACAGAAGAATCTAAATCCGCCCAAGTCCGAATACGCACTAGTGAAAACACGAACGACTACGCATTCAGTGTAACCGCGGCCTAATATGTTGGTAATATCCTCTTTAAAGCATATTTACAAATTCATAAAGTTTAAATTAGTATTTTATAAGTAGCGATGTAGTCAATCGTATGCGAGGACAAACTTAGAAGTACGAAAAGATTATGATTTAATTTTGAAAAAATTTAAGTTTTTTTCCTAACATTGTAATATTTCAATTTCGTCGTTCCAATGTTTGCTACATTAAATCATTTCAATATAACAGAATCCTAAAGTTTCTAAAGATGCTTAAGAATCTTTAAAAGAAAATTTCCGATTATTTTTAGAAAAGAGAAATAATTTGCATAACAACGTAACATATTTTTGATTTTGTACAAGTATTTATTTTAAAAAAAATTATTTTTAATTAAAAATGTTAATTAAATTGAAGTATCTAAATTAATAATAATTGAGGTGCGTTAATCATATAAGTTTGAGACACGTTGGGTGGTTAATAGCTGATAATGAAGTAGGAAATCCTGAGAGATGAACTTAAATTCAGAAACTATACAATATTTGGATAACAAGGGTAAATACAGTACACAGTGAGTGTAAAGTTTACAATACACATCGAATCCAATTAGACCTCTGACAAACATCACAACCAGCAGCTTTGAATATTAACTATTTATGATTGTTAAACAATCCAGTTTTGTACTACTAATTTTTGTTTTCGCGAATACTCGTTTAATTAAATTTAAAAAACAATCAAGCCGTTTTGACCCCAGATTATACCGCAATTCAAAGTTGTACTCGTTATTAATTAAACTAAAATTAATTATTCCTTTTTCTCTTAAAGTTCTTGTGGCAAAGAGAGACATTCTCAGGTGAGTGCACCATGTAAGTAAAATACCGAAGTAAATATTTTAGTAAATGTTTCAATCTGAGATTCAAATTTTAAACATGTTCTCACAGTATTAAGGATTTTGCAAGTCTAATATTGGGGCCGCGTCAGAGGGTTGTGCTTTCATAAAATTGTAAATGTCCTAATAAATCCACCATTAAAAATTTAAATTAAAAAAAAATATATGCAAGATTTCTAAATTTTAGTTCGACGATGTAATAAAATCGTTGGAAGTTATACTTCTTTGGCGCAACTAAATTAACACGTTGACGGACAAGGCGGCTATAGCAGTCATCTTAAAATCCGATATGGGTGCCATGCTTTCAAATAAGTTTTGTGGCTAGACGACTGCAGCCGTCGATTTTTCCATTTAAAAGTAGGTATGTGTATTCTGTCACATTGTATATTTGCTAATAGTGTCACAATTAATCACTTTGACTAGGCTTTGTTTTGAAAGTTAGAGCTTGTTCGTTTTGACGTACGTAACTATCAATAGAAAAATTGGTATCTCGCAGTCTTTTGCGAATGTTCTCATAAGCAAAATACAGCTGTTCGTAAAATAACGGCTTCAACCTTTACTGCCACTTATCATCACAATATTAGCATTCGATATGACACAACAGTTAGTTCCGCATCTAAATTAAAACCATTAATTAATAAGATTAATAAAAACTAAAGTTATATTCATCAATCAAATAAAAATTCTAACGTATTTCTAATTCTAGTGACCACAATAAAACTAAAAAAATATTATGTCAACTTGTTAAATACAGGGTGTCCAGCCCCTTACTCCCAAAGTTATTCTCTTGTTAAATAAAAACTATTAGGCATACCAAAACTATTTTAACAAAGATGGAGTTATAAAAGTATGGAAATTTATTTATACCTTTTTTGCTTTCACATTTCATACAATGGCCACCACAAGGTCAACATATCTTTAAATTTACATTTTGACCTAAAATTCAGGCGAAATAAAATTTCCAAATTTTTATGTTTATTTTGTTTTTTTAATTAGTTTGTTGGATACGTTTAAGAGGACAGGCAATGTTGGTGACGATAAGTCATACACAGCCAATGTTGAGCCAACTGTGGCCACCCTTAAAAACGTTGTTAAGTTGAAGGCAAAATTAGTGGCCACCTTATTCCCCCCATTTAAACCCTACGACTATTTGTTATGGGGATATCTTAAAGAAAATGTTATCAAGATAGACCTTAAACAATTGAAGAACCGAGGGACAAAATTACTCGTCACTTTCAGGCTATACAGCCCGAAATGTTGGAAAGAGTGGCTCAAGACCTCTTGGTTAGGCTTCGTCACGTTATCCTTAAAGGAGAGGAACATTTTGAAAATTTAATTGATTAAAATAAATTTCCCTACTTTGGTCCAGAAAATGCTTTTTATTTGACTAAATTATCTTTAATAGTTGTCTACACGGAGAAAAAAATATCGTCAAAATGACCATACGTATCACTATTGTAGCTAATTTAACTATACAAAGTTTCCTTATTGCGGATCATCAGAGTAACGTATCGTCAGAACAATGATTCGCCTGGCTAATTTAGCTATAAGGAGTATCCCTGTGAAAAATTACTATACTACGTATAGATAAAATAGCCATACGTGTGGTCATTCTAACGATATCTTTCCTCCATGCATTTGAAGATACGTTAGATAGTTATTTTGACGATATTTTTTTCTCCGTGTAGATATTAAAAAATCCAGTTGAGAGTAAGCGCCTGGACACCTTGTATATAACCACATGTAATGTTGCGCACCTTGTGGTTTATGTGTAGCCAGACCACTGGTTTTCAATTATATGTTACTGCAATTTTTTTAAAATCTGGTCTTGGCGCCCATTACCCGATATACACGTTAAACCGTGTAAATTAAAATCATAATTTTTTGTATGAGAAAGCGTATAAATGGAAAACAAAGCACAATATGCAAAACGTAATGCAAACAAATTCAATGAGTACGAGGATGTGTACATTCGAGCGAAAAGTGGCACATTTCCGAGCGAGGGAGGCAAATGAAGCGCGACGCGGAGCGGCGCGCTTCATTTTCCCGAGATCGGAATGTGCCACTTTGAGCTCGAATGTGCACACTCGACTTTAAGCATGATTCACAATTTTTAAGATTTAAGACATTTTGTATTTGGCATGGTATTAATTAATTTTTTTGTTAGTAGTACTCGGAGGTCTGTTGAACAAGAGTTGCCAATAATGTTTCAAAGAAGGATGGTTAATATTATATTAAGTAATAATTTAAAAACCTGTTTTAGATTCAGCAGTAAAATTAAAAACGAGGATAAACGCAATACACACAAAAAAACTACGATATGCAAAACTTTTAAAAAACATTTATCGTTTGACCTAGACTTTTGCAGCAAATTATACCACATTCTTAAAATTTAACCACATTTAAACTCAATCTTAAAAAATCACCCTGTATATAATTCATAATAATGTACATATATGTATCACCTAGTTTCTTGTGAAATAAATTACCAAAATATGATTTTTAATTTCTAGTTTTCTGAGGAACCTATGTTCATTATAAATAGGGGGTTAACTGTATTTTAGATTAATTACTTTTTGTATGTGTAAAAAAAGAAGAGAATTCATTTTTTCGGATTTAATATCAGTTTACACCCAATGAATTGTCCTGTAAATTTACTAAAAATGCACATCTTGTATATTTTAAACAGTTTTTATTCTAGAAAATTTTATTTTTGTAAACCACGTAAAAAATAGCGTCCAAATCGGAAAATATATGTACATTTCAAATTAAAATTTGTTAATTAACAAACAACGCATTTGCCATACATTAACACATATATTCTTTTAAAGTGGTCAAAAAACAATTTTTGCTTCATTAATTTTGTTAGATGCTGATTTAATACATAAATAGAGCTAAATGTATTTATCAGATAACAATGTAAGTATTTTATTTACAGAAGTTTCTTCACAAAAACCAAAAGAATTAAATTCGAAAATAAAAAAAAGTCTAGAATACTGAAATTGAATTCGGTTTTCTTGTAGACATAACCTGTGTAAACATTTCTCATATTTATTCGACATAAAAGGAATAGTAACGATTACATAAAAATGTGGACACTTTTTTTTCGAAAGTTACAGTAGTCGATAGAACCAATGCGTTTTAATTTATTTTGTATATCAGGCATTTTAATTCCGCCAACAATTAAAACAAATCCGTTGCACGTTTTAATAAATGTGATTAAAAAATGTGCAATAAGGTTTGCTTATTAATTTTAATTGGTTTTTTGCGCAGCGCCTACACATTACTACTTATCCAGCTTTACAATTAAAAAATATTGGTGGGGCGCAACGTAACCTTGTTATTTTTTTCCAAACACATCTAAAAATAAACTCGTGGAAAAATTCGCCACGAATATGTTATATTTAAGCAAGCTAAAAGAATCTTTATAAATTTCATGAATATTTTTTGTTGTAAAAAATAAGGCCACTAAATGAAAAATTATTAAAAAAGTACAACAATCCTTACAATTATTTTTCATAAGAGATGATGCGGTGTCAGAAAGAAAATTGAGAAAACTAATAACGTTAGACATACATTTTTTATAACAAGGTCAATGAAAAAGTAAATTTCCCTCAAAATAAACTAAATTTATGATTTAATATTCTCTGCAGGTTTGGTAAATATTTATGAAAAATACTTGGAATATAGCTAATGCTTTTTCTTTTGTCACGTACAATCACTTACTTGTCTTATTTCGTATATTTCAGCAATAATTCAGTAAAAAAATATTTATTAGAAAAAGCCAAAACAGAAACTTCGAGTTTGTTTATTATCTTTATGTGCCACATATGACAACTATTGTTATTCGCTTTGTGCTTTACGTACTTACATATAGGGCAGATGCTCCACTTAAGGCCACTACTCCACTTTGATTTTATTGATAAAACAATAAGGCTGACGTTTGTCTATCAAGAAAGTTGGAGTTGGCAGAAATTTGAAAAAAAAGGTGGCCAAAAGTGAAGAATTTCGTTATTTAAAACACAATAATTTTCATCTGTTTTAATATTTATAATTTTTTTAAAGGAAAAAGCACACTTTAAAGCATAGTCACTACTATAGAAGTAAATAGTATTGTCATTTCACTTTGAATGCTCAGATCTTGAAAAATACCCAATAATAAAATTGGGATTATCGATAAATTATTTTTGCACATTGATGAATAATTTTGAACAAGGCGTTAATTAGTTATTTAAATTTTATATTAAAAAAATTGAGTTTTTTACTCATATATTAGAAATGCCTACTTTTAATAATTAATTACTAAAAAAGTACCCATCGCAAACAAATAATATTTATATATATGTTTAAACATGTTAAAACAAATAAAGATAAACCGTAAGACTTTTAGTAAATTCGGTTCTCCTATTTTGGAAATACGACCTTTTAAAGTGATGTTACTTTTTACTTCGTTGATACCAACTATAAAACTTATTTTTATTAAATTTTGCTATTTATTCCAATTCGAAAAATTCTTAAAGTGTCCATAAGTGGAGCCCTAAATGTTTTTCCGTAATCATTATTTATGTATCACTTTAGGATATAAATTGCGTTTTAACTAGGTACTTTTTATTAAATAAAATAGAGAAATTCGCTATTATTTAAATTAAATTTGGCAAAAAAATTGGACATGCTTTTCTGTTTATCAAAAGAAAATTATGATTAATAATAATAATAATCGGAAATGACGCAATAAACTTCTATTATAATATAATTCATGACCTCTAAAAATATTATGTATTGACTTTGTATAAATATTAAAAAAAAATTGTTAAAAGTGGTATGTACAGCGGTACCATGCCTGTCGATTTTTGTGTATTTAATGTTTTGTCGTAGTGTTCATTATTAGTTAGATGTTTTATCTTTGACTATGATGAATTATAAGTGTTTTTGGATACTTTTGGGTATATTTTCAATTTTACATGCAAGTGAGTTATTATATTTCTATAAATATATAAAACCTTTACTATGTTGTCTGATTTCTATAGATTAAATTCAATTTTTAATATTTTTAGTTTGTGAAAAAAAAATATATAACATTTAAATGATTTTTTTTTAATTGTCTTTATTATTCTGAATTTTTGGCTTTTTATGTTTGATTTATTAGGCATTGCTTAAAATTCAATTAAAATGCTGTAAGAACCCTACTTTGTTAGAGAAAAATCTAAAAACGAATCACTTAACTATTCACTAACTTATCAGAATTTATAACATCATTATTTAAATAATCAAAAAGCTTGATAAAAACGGAACCGTATGTCTTTGTATGCCGACGATTCACACAAGACTATTTCAAAATATAAATAAAATTGATTAGCTTTACAGATATATTGTACCTATTCTTATCCGACTGAAATTAAAATCAAAACCAAAAAAAAAATTACGTTTTATAAATCGGGCTGGCCAGAAATTCGGTTTTTTAGTTTAAAGTGAATCTCAATTAATTTTATTTTATTAAGTTACTATTTCTTCAAAAATTTATAAAATGTGTCACCTTGAACATTGCACGATAAAACAAAATAGACTCATCCTCCCATTTACGCGGTCGTTTTTTAAGCGCTTTCACTTTAACGCGGTCGAGAAAAATGTTTTTTTTTATATGTTCAATATGAATATATAAAGGCAAACAATATATAAAACAACAAAGCGAAAACCCTTTTATTTAGAAAAATTCACAAGTTAAAAAACACGAAAAACTGTGGCGCCAAATTCCAAACGTCTTCAATCTCAAAAATTTGCTCTTTTCTTTAAAAAAAGTAATTTTTTGAAAGTCTACCCATTATCCAAAGTCAAAACCCACTATTGCCAAAATGATCATACTATTTTCTTTTAGGAAAATTACCTTCAATTTAATAATTACATTTATTTATAAGGTTCTACTTCGGTCCAAACCGCACTTCAATATTTATACCAGTTTTTGAGATTTGTTTTTAGATTATATTAGAAGTGCTGCAAAACCATCTAATTAATTATTTACAACAAAACGTCTGGTTTGATCGGACGTAGCTGAATCAAGAAAAAAGTAAATTTGAATAAACCGATGTGTCTTCACAATTCTTTCTTCATCAATATTTCAAAGTTTTACGAGCCATTTTAAATTTAAATTAAAACCTTCGAGAAAACTTAATATGTTGTTGATTTTCTAAGAAAATCTAGCTTTTAATTAAAAATTTTCAGGGCCACGTTCGTAGCGCAATTATTAATTGATTTAAAAGTTTTAATACCGAAAGTTTACCTTTTAGACATTTTATTATTTTTTATACGTTCAAAATCATATTTACATATGTATGTAAGCATGTAAAAAATGTTTTAAATGGAATGTCGCCAATTCAACAATCTGTCTAGGTAATGCAATAAAATGTTACGTTTGTGGAGGTTCTTTGAATAGCGACTGTGCAAGAGGACAAAGAGAAAGCATGGCTATTCAAGATTGCAGCGAAATACCTCAATCCAATCTTACTTCCGATGCTTGCATAAGATTTATAACAACCGGTATGTATTTGGCATATAAATTACATTATTTTGTTATCAGCTATTTTTGGAATATCAATTATTTAAGACTCATTAATTTTAATTATAATAATAATGTTGAGTTGAGACGTCAATTCGATTCTAAATATTTGGTTAATACCCCAATTCTGAAAACTGAATCAAAACGTTCTAAGAAACACAATCGAAATTGCTCACTAATTAATAAATTGCAATCCATTATTTTAACACTGATTTTTTCTTTTTTATTTCAGCTCTAGAAACAAAGATGTTCGCCAAAGGGTGTGCAATATCTCCAAGAAATGCCACAGATCCATGTGAATATTTAAATAAATTTTTGCCAATTGAACATTGCAAATTTTGCAACACTGATTTGTGTAACGTTAGTTAACAATCTACTGATGTATTATTTTTAAAATAAATCTTGCGAGGCAAGTCCTTGGTTTTTACTTGTAATTATTATTAAACTCGCCCTTTGCAAGATTCTCAAGAAATTAAGTGAAAATAAATATGGAAGCGCTTCTTAAACTAACATTATATTATGATACTGTAATATCAACTAATAATATTCCTTTAAAATTGTGCATTGTATGCGATCTCTTCTTAACTACGTTCTTGGAAACTTCTTAAGCTCCTAAATACACAAACTTTAACGAAGTATAAGTCTAGTATGTTGTATCTAACTCAATAACTTCGTCAAATGAGTGTAACTCAAACTGACATTCTTTCATACGAATACATTTTCGTTCAGAGAAAACTATAATAAATGAAAAATGTTCGTTTCAATCTTTTTGTTTTATTAGAAAGACGAATCTAAATACAGTAGACTCTCGGTAATCCGGCCCCTGTCTTATCAGGCGCCCTCTCTAATCCGACATGCCAATTACATACGTATGCATTGATTTACATCAATACGTACTACATTTAGTTTATATTTTTTTATAACTGCTATGGCTATTGCGTTGATGACGTTAATTCTATAACAAGCCTTGTGTTATTTAATTTGTTGTTTAATTCAAGAAGTTCCATATGGTATACTATAGATTTTATGTCACCATTCTCATAATTTATCAGATTACAATGTATTATTTTTCAAAAAGTTCTGGACTACAAAGAGTCGGTGGCAGCACACTATAGCCCGATAATTTGATATTTTGACACCGCCTTACAAAACATTTGTGAGATTATCGTGGGTCGACTGTAAATACCAAATAAAGAGTATTATACAAAGAGTCTTAAGAATTCTTTAAAACAATAAAAACTTATTAAAAGTTTTGTAGTTAAAACAAAAGTTAATAACTAGAAATGTGAGGCTAACATGTTGCATTTTTTTAAATCTTACAGAGAAGGTATGACAAGTGGTCACCTCCGATTTTAATAAGATATATGTTACTCTACATCGTATTTTAAGAGATCAGTATTTTTTTGCAAAACAATATTTCTAAGAGGTCAAATTCACCGTCTTAGGGGATGGTTTTAAGGTTCCACATACTTTCAGTTAATACGTTTTCAAACAATTTCATGACATTCAGCAATATAACAATAAAACATAAAGTAACGTAAAGTAATTGGAAAATTTCTACAGTTCTCATATGTATGTAGTATCTGATTTACAAAAATATGTATAAATCCTTCTGTTTTTATAAATACAGGTATCCCCTGATACAGGCTTTGTCAAAATCAAAGACCACACTTCAAATGCAATTCATTGCAAAAGTAGAAAAGCCACAGAAAAAGTAAAGACACAGTTATAAATAGTTTTATAAAGAATTTATGAAACGACCTTTTCAAAGGTGGCGCCACTTTGAATCACAATGTGACCCAAGTATTTTTCCAAATTTTGGATCAGTTTTTGAAGCATTTCCGGCTTACAGAGTCATTTGTGTGGAAATGTGCTTTGTTTGAAAAGGAAATTTTGTTCAAGATCATCTTTACTGGCGAGCATTTATTTGGCAAAGTCTTCTTTCAGCTTTTTGTTGCATTAGTCAGTGGCGTAACAACTTGAAGTTTGTACGGAAACGTGCAAATCCTTAAAAGAAATATGATAGTTTGATTCCAGTTTTAGTACAAAAATAGGCTCATGGGTGGATTATTTTGACATTTTGACAAGATTTTCCTTCACTATTTGGACTGATGTAAACAAAATTCCTAGAAGCTTTAACAAAATATTTTTTCTGTACTTTGACTATTTTCTATAAAAAAATGCACTTGACATGTGTCCGTCGGTTTTGAAACACCCGGTATTGGAAGTACTAAGGTGTTTCTTATTTTGGGTATATTCGAATTTTTTTCACGATAGTCCTAAATCGGTTCCAAATCTATAAAAAAAAATCATGCCAAATTTTAGCGCTTAATTTTAATATTAACCCGGCCCCCTCGATAGCCAAAGTTTTAAATGGAAATAACATAGAAAAGTTCTGTTATTCCGTTGGAATTTTTTACCTCATGAATTAATAACCGGATCATATCGCAAATAATAGGTCTTATACAAAATTTAACGCTCTAAAAAAAAGGTCTCCTGTGATTTTTTGCTAACTTGACTGGTTCAAAAGTTATTCGGGGCCAAAATCAAAGTTCTAGTTAATTTTAAAGTTTTTTTCATTTTTACAGTCATTGGATAATTCAAAAATTATTGACGGGTTATTATTTTTAATTTCGATGGTTTTTTTTTAGAAAACTTTCAGGTAACCGTGACCCTAAAACAATAGTTACATTAATTTTTCTTTTATTCTTGAACTGTCATAAGTTTCAACTAGTTTTCTAATTTTACGATACACAAGATATTTTTGGCAAATTGTTAAAGGATTTTAATTTTGATTGCTAGAAATATTGATAATCTCTAGTTTGAAATTTAAATTTCAGGATAAGAACATTGTTGAAACTGTAAAAATGAAAAAAACCTTAAAATTAACTAGAACTATGATTTTGACCTCGAATAACTTTTGAACCCGTTAAGGTAGCGAAAAATCACAGGAGACTTTTTTTGTAGAGCGTTAAATTTTTATAAGATCTAGCATTTCCGATATGATCCGTTTATTAGTCCATGAGGTATAAAATTCCAACGGAATAACAGAACTTTTCCTATGTTATTTTCATTTAAAACTTTGCCTATCGGAAGAGCCGGGTTAATATTAAAATTAAAAGCTAAAATTTGGTATGAATTTTTTTTTATAGATTTGGAACCGATTTAGGACTATCGTGAAAAAAATTCTAATATACCCGAAATAAGGGCCATTATAAAGGGCATTATAAAAAACAGTTGCCAATTTAAAATAAAAATTAAAAGGTGACAATATTAAATTACACACTGTATATTTATACAGGAATGGCTAGATATAATTTGTACATTCTTGTCACATGCCAATTTAAAATTTTGGACACAAAAGTAGAATATTAATGTAGACAAATCTAATAAATACGATGTATGTGCACATTCGAGCGAAAAGTCCTTCAAGAACGGGAACAAACTTGATTATTAATTTGTACCGTGTGAAACTGGGCACTGCATACATTGGTTCAATTTATTTTTATTGGCCGGATAGAGTATATACTAAATTTAAATTTCTTATTTGAAGGAGCCAAGTATAAAGTGGACAACTTGAATGAATACGAGAATGTGCGCATTTGCGCTAAAAGTGGCACATTTCCGAGCGAGGGAGGCAAATAAAGCGCGACGCGGAGCGGCGCGCTTCATTTTCCCGAGATCGGAATGTGGCACTTTGAGCTCGAATGTGCACACTCGGTTTTAAGCACGACTCACAATCATTTAAGCCAATAAATTAGACAAAAATTAGTTCTATAATTTTAATCGTTTCCTCTCACTCGCATTCACCAGATTGTTGTATTTTTTTGCTTTCTTCCACTCATTGCTATGGTAAATACATTTTTCGTACGTAAATCGATATTTACTAAACTGAATTTAAATTTCTTATTTGAAGGGGCCGAAGGTAAAGTGGATAAATTGAATAAATACGAGGATGTGCATATTCGAGCGAAAAGTGGCACATTACCGAGCGAGGGAAGCAAATGAAGCGCGACGCGGAGCGGCGCGCTTCATTTTCCCGAGATCGGAATGTGCCACTTTGAGCTCGAATGTGCACACTCGGTTTTAAGCATGATTCACAATAATTCATTTATCTTTTAAAATGTTTTTTTTTCGTAAAAGTGAAAATTGTACGTATGCACGTATGCTAATAGCTCAAGATGTAACATCTCAAATTTGTTCAATCTTAAAAAATCACCCTGTATACTAATTGTAAGATAGTACTCTCGCCACCTTACAAAGCACGAGCTTTATTCAAAATAGTAAAAAGCATTGAACTGTATACCAAAACACTATGTTTATTTTTTATTGCATAAGAAGGACAAAAACATGTGGTACTTCCCCATTTATTTTTAGGAATTGTTTACATTGATAAGTAATGATCGTATAAAATTTATACATAAATATCGAGAAGGGACATAAATAAAACATAAAGAGTGAATATCTGTTGGTGAAAATTAAGCGTTCTTTGATACATAATTAAAAGCAAAATTTTCATAATGAGTTTTAAAGCTGTTACTGTGTTGTTTGTGATTTCTACTTTTATTGGATTTGGTGAGTTTTAAGCTGTTTTCCTGTATAGGTATATATATTTGGAAATGTTTGGTATTCAAAGAGCTTCCAATGTGCACAGCACAAATAAACAAATAACTTTCTCCAAATAATTTGCTCTAACATTAAACATAAGTTTCGATTTATTTACTAAAATGTGTTAGTTGTAATAATCGATTGTAAAAAATGGTGCCCAATTTTGGTTAATTGATTTACAAAATTAAAAAAAAAATTTAATTAATATTTTGATGTGTAGGTCCATTATTAGACGAAGTAAACGGTTTTGGCTCTTATCAAAAAATAGTTTTAACATCATTATTGCTTATTACAAACAACTCATGAGTAAGTCGTCGAAACAACATAATCTCATGTTTTTCAGTTAAAGACCAAGCTTGATAACATTATAATATACACTATTATTGCGTTTAAGTACTACAGATTAGAATATCTGTAATTTTATTATTAGTTTAAGATAATTTTTAGCTTTAGAAATTTTTCCATTACAAACAAACCTACTCTAAAAGGTTACATATAAAAAGTAAAAAAGTTATAAGTAGAGATCAGATTTTTGTACAGTAAAAAACAAAAAATCATGCAATAGAAAGCCCAAAACGTGCAGTTAAAATATTCAGAACTGATCTTTCGACAAATTTATAGTATACTAAAGGAGCTTAAGGTGGAAGTGTACCCCCCGACTTTTAAACTACAAGTTCAAAGTTAACCAAATTTGGAACATAGGTTATTATTAATTAAAGGATTGTTTTGGGAAAATTAAAAAAATCGTAGCTTAAGTTTCAGAAATATATAAAAAACCGATATTTTGTAAGAGTAAAGTCACAAAACTGGAAGTTCAAAATTAATAAAATTTGGACAGCTTGTTGATATTGTAATATAACGCAAAAATTTAAACTTTAAAAAAATCGTAGCTAGGGTTTGGGAAATAATGAAAATATAGTTGTTGGAGGTTTCTCCTGCTTTAAAAAATATTAAATTCAAATAATATTTATAGCCGTATAATTTGTGCAGTTTATGAATTTTTGAATAAATTACAATTAAATATAAACAGTTTAATATTTAGAAATTAATGTTTGAAGTACTTAAAATGTGTATGAAAATATTTGTATAGAATGTGCTGCCTCTGGCCACAGAAACAGTTTTAAAATCTTTGTTGCAAACCTTTCTAATGTGTGCATGTTGTTGACGTATGTATATACGACGTCACCAATAATTACACATGTGTTTGTCGAAGCTGTCTGCTTACCAAGACTGGAGGTAGATTGAGAGGTTGAAGTTGTAAAAGAGATAGAAATATGCATACAAGGTCGCATGCAGCTTTCCGTCAACTTGCAAGTTTTAGCAGCAGAGTATCACGAGCGAGGGATATCTTTATAGGAGACCTAAGCAAATTACGGTCGCTGCTTGATAATACGCGAAGCGCAGATCATAATTGTCTTGTATTTGAAAAATAATTCTCTATTTTTAAAAAAATTCAATTAGTTATTTTTCTGTTATAATTGATTATTTATAATAATGAATAATATCTAAATTATTCAACCTTAAAAAGTTTTCCAAGCCCGTGGACTGAACATAAAATGCATAAAATTTGAAAAAAATTCTTTGCTCTATTTGGTATCTTCACGTAAAACCGTTGCTTTTAAAAATGTTTGAAAACAAAATCTGAAAACTAAAACCTTGGAGCTTCAAACTGCTTTTTAACGACCTCGTTACCACCATTTTTCACCTAAATACAGCCCGTCAAAAAACCGAAAATTTGGAATTTTTTTTGCTCCTTTAATTTTTGCGGAGTATATATTTAGAAAGGCGCTTTGCAAGCTCTATTCAATTTTGATATACAATTAATACCTTTTCGTTTACTATAAGAATATTGACACAATTTTGGGTTACACCGGAAGTCGTAAAATTTTTATAGTCAGCTCAAAAACAAAACACATAAATTATATGTACGTTTCTATACTAGTACTTTTTTTTTGAAATTATTATTGTATTTGAAATTATAGACTTTTGCACTTTGGATGGGTATTCTAAACATTAATAATGTTATTTCAATCTTTTTCATAGTCTGAATCCGCTTAGCCCTTTATCATCACAGTGTTTTCTTTTAACTAAACATAATCTGCGTGATAAAAAAAATCTTGTGATAACTAATCTGGTTTTAGGTTGTTAATTAATTAGTAATTTAACGTATGATTGAAATAAAATTTGCAAAAGACTGTAAAATTCATTATGATTTATAACATGTTAAATAACACATGGAAAGAATCTCGATTGCATTTTGTTTTACAATCCGAATACACCTATGAGTTACAATTAATTAATGTTCTATCATTATTTTTTTACCTTTTTAAACTTTTATATGTAATAATAAAACTTATTTACCTATTATAGAATTTTAATTATTTTATTTTTGAGAGCGGGTAAATCGCCTCAACCTTACTACAGGTATAAAAAGGCAAGAAGAAGAAGAGCATTTATTTTTTCGAAACGGTATTATTGTGAAATACTACGAGATCTATAAAGATAATAGTACTAACAAATCTTTTAATTTTTGATAACAACTTTTATTAGACAATATTTGTTAATAATGGTCGTAAAATAGGTATGTGAAAAATAATTTATTCATAAGGGTAAATTATTTTAAACTCCACCTTCACTAATTGTTTCAGAGTATTACTAGTAAAAACAAATTCGATTGATGCAACTTACAATATATATGTATGTATTATATGTAATCAAAATTTTAGATAAATAGGTATAAAACTTTAAATAATTAGGTAGAAATTATATTGCAATTTCAACCTAGTATTCTTGTGAGAACGTGGTATAAAAGTTTTAATCTCCTGTGCCACCTACACAGTTTCTGTTTTGCAATAGCTGCCTTTTAATAAGCACTTGTATTTTTGACGTCATGAGCAGTGAGAGTGACGATGTGTGTGACGTAACATACACGAGTGCTATCTATTGGTATATTAAGAACTAGTGATTTCAATCTGTAATTTAAAAATAAGCAGCGCCAGCTACAGTCCGCGAAACGTAATAACTAGGGGTACCCTTCTACGTTAATAAAAAAATAATTAATGCAGGGAAAGAATAAATTCCATACTTAAATTTTATCAGTAGTTATACATTTTAATTATGTAAAAGTATAAATGTACGATGTTATAGTATACCGGGTATTTCATTCAAAGTGCCACGAGCTTATAACCCCTAAAATAATACAAATTTCAAAAAAAGTGCTAGTATAAAAGTTTTTTTAATTTATACAGTGGCGTAAATATGAATTTTGCCGTACTTCCGGTTTAACCAGTCATGTTAACTCCCTTATCTTAAATAGCACGGTATCTTTGTTTAAATTAATTGTATAAAGTTCTTCGCGGACTTTTCAAAATTGTATAACAAATTACCATTTGATTAATAAATATTATTAAAAAAAATAATGTATTCTTTATTATAAATGTGTTTCAGTAAAGTGCCACGAGCTTATAATTCTTAAAATGATCAAAATTTAAAAAAAAGTAGTCTAAAACTTCCTTTAATTTATTCGATCTATGCACTGCCATAAATACAAGATTTAATCTACTTCCGGTTTAACCAAAAATTGTGTTAACTTTCTTGTTTTAAATAGCAGTGTATTAATTCATGGGGTTTCCAAGTATTTATAACAAGTTTCCGTTTGATTAATAAATAATTTAAAAAAATATATTTCTAATTCCATTTATGGGAGTGTTACAGGTAAAGTTTTTTTTTTAAAAAATATTTATTGATCAAATGGTAAATTGTTATACATTTTTGGAAAGTTTTACTCAATGAAATAATAAAAATAAGAATTTTACTAAACGGATGTCTATTTTGAAATTGTTTTCTTTCACTTGTATTCATGTGATGTTCGTATGCAGAATAAAAGAATATCTTGGTTCATGTGAGAAAATTCCTTCGTTACTATTAAACTAAAATAAAAAATTGCAGTTGAATGAAAAACAAAATTCTTGTAACCAGAAATCACTCACTTCGGGTAAGTATTCATTTTTTTGATATTAAAAATATATTAACTTTCTTGAGACAAGAATTTTTTTTTGTTATGAGATAATTAGTTCCTTGCATCAATTTAATAATTTTTAGGCGCAAGAATTAAATTTAAAAAAAAAAACAATTTTTTTATTTGAAACAAGTATAAATAGTAAAATAACTAATTAATTATTATTTTGTAAAAAAAAATAGACAATTTATTAATGTAAAGTAGTCGTTTAATAAACAAAAAGTATTAAAATGGCCGAAAAAGTCCGAGTTGCTATAAGCCCTTTCTTGGCACAAGAATGTTGTGAGGTCCAATCGAGATATTAAGCGCGCTTGACTCGATAAATTATTTTACTTCACTAAAGAATTTATCGCGGTTCCTTTGAGATTTTTAAAATCGATATTTACTGAACTAAATTATTTTTTTTGATTTGAAGGAGCGAAGAATAAAATAGACAGATCTAATAAATACGAAGATGTGCGCATTCGAGCGAAAAGTGGCACATTTCCGAGCGAGGGAAGCAAATAAAGCGCGACGCGGAGCGGCGCGCTTTATTTTCCCGAGATCGGAATGTGCCACTTTGAGCTCGAATGTGCACACTCGGTTTTAAGCATGACTCTCATTAATTTAGGCCAATAGATTAGACGAAAAATCAGTTAAACAATTTTAATCGTTTCCTCTCACTCGCATTCACGAGATTGTCGTATCTTTTCGCTCCCTTCCACTCATTGCTATGGTAAATACGTTTGCAGAACATAAAATCGGTATTTACTGAACAAAATTTTTTTTTTGGTTTGAAGGAGCAAAGAATAAAATAGACAGACCTAATAAATACGAAAATGTGCGCATTCAAGCAAAAGTGGCACATTTCCGAGCGAGGAAGCAAATGAAGCGCGACGCGGAGCGGCGCGCTTTATTTTCCCGAGATCGTATATGTGAAACTTTGAGCTCGAATGTGAATACTCCGCTTTTCACCACAAATAACAACGATCAATTTACTTAAAAAATATAAAAGTAATTGTAAAATTGTGGTTGAGCTTTCAGAATGTCTTCTTGGGACGAAATTTGTGCAATTTCGTGCAATAAAATCATTTCTTAGGTCATGAATCGATGATAGATATTGGTTTAATAAGGCGCAAAACCCAAGCAAACAAAATGTGCAATAACACAAAAATCCGGTCTCTACTTATAAGTAATCTAACGAAAAAATTCGTTTACTGCTAGGTTCTGCACTAAAATGTTACGCATGTTCCGGAACCTCGACCAGCGATTGTGCCAAAGCAATCAATTCTTCCATTGCCATTCAACAATGCGGAAAATCGACGAACTTCTTTTCGTTTTCAGAAAGCAACGAAGATTTCTCTAATAATATTGACCATAGCGACAAAAACTACGGAAAAATAAAAGCGTACTGCTTACAAATAAGCGTTTCCGGTAAGTAAAAATGGAAAAGTTGTCGCAAAATAAACGTAACGCTTTTTTTTTAATCGCAGATTTTCAACCGTCGCTTTTTGCCAGAGGATGTGGTCTATTTCCGTCGTGTCTAGATCCTTGCAAGTTCTTGCAGAAGCACGGCCATGTTAAATCGTGCAAAGCTTGCACTATTGACTTATGCAATTTACAGACATCCGAAGACTACGAACCATCCATTAATGTTGTGTAAACTACTTAAAGTGCTGTTGTTCTTGTAATTTTATGTATTTCGACTGTTATGCATAGATATTGTTTTAAGTAATTGTACGTACAAAATGATGCATCAAAAATAATATTAAATAAAAGCAACTCAAAAGATTTAAAAAAATATTTGTCTTACAACAATTTGTACAAAGGTTTTTTTACAATTTTAAAGGAGCCTTTATCAGTACTTTTGCGTGACGCCCATAACGGCATAGGGTGCCATGGTCATTTTTTATGTTGACATATTTTAATTATTTTTGACTACATCTTAATATTATTAAAAAATTTAAAAAAAACTTTTCTCTTGAAAAAAATTAAGCAGTTTTTCTAAAATTCCAACCCCTTTATAAACAAAAGATTTTTGAATAATTATAAACTTTTTTTGTTTTTTTATTCGCAGTAGTCATACGCATTGATTATTTTTGTAAACGATTGATTCGTTGAGAATATAAAATTTGGATTTTGTAGCTTTACTACAACTTTTAAGCGAAACTAATTATAGTGTCAGCGAAGATATTATTCAAATATTGTCTATTGCAGGTCTTCTCAAACTGTTTCACTCGAGAACCCTTTTTTCCCAAAAATATATTTACACGACCCTTGGAATAGAAATCTTCCTCCTTGGCGCGGTCTCCATTCGGAAGAAGTCGCGGCAGGCCCAGGATTAGATGGAAAGATGATTTAGAAAAAATAGCTGGAAAACTATGGTCCCGACAAGCCGCGGACCGTATAACCTGGAAGGAGCTTGAGGAGGCGTATATCCAGCAATGGATTAGATAGCTGCAACATGATGATGATGATGATTGGAATAGAAATATCTAAACTAAAAAGTTTTAATTTTATAGTGGAGTAAACGCGGAATAGCTGACCCACATTTCAAGTTATTGTTATATTTTCCAAACTTTTAAGACCTAACTTTAGGTTCTAATTTTTGATAAAATCGAATAGGCAAAAAGTACATTTTCAGCAATGAATAGGGTTTTCTGGTGCCGAGATCTAAACCTTAAGTTGCAGATGCGATTGGTGATATGCTACATACTATCAGTACTATACTACGGGATGGAAGTCTGGATGTTGAAGAAGATCGACGTAAAGAGATTGGAGGCATTCGGGCTGTGGATATATCGGAGAATGTTGAAGATCCCAAGGGTGGAGAGGGTGACCAACGTGGAGGTGATGAGACGTATTAGAAAGGAGAAAGAAGAAAACTGTTATATATGGGACATATCATTGGAGAACAAAAATATCGAATACTCCAAATTATTATGCAAGCAAAATTCATAGGAAAAAGATCCATAGCAAGAAGATAAAACTCATGGCTGAAGAAACTTAGGAAGTGGTTGGGATGTAGTAACAACCAACGATTTAGATCATAAGTCTCAAAATAAAAAATCGCTTTAATGATTGCCAACCTTCACAATGGAGACGGTACCTGAAGAGAATAATAATAATATATATTTTAAATCGTTTTCATTCTTAAAATTTTTTATTATTTTGATTTCTGTAAACCGTATACAAGCGAAATTGTGTAAAACAAGTTGAGTGTAAATCGAGGGATAGGGTTAGTGTTTATTGGAGATTTTGGTTAAAAGATGAGTGTTCACTTTGGTTTTGGGAAAATATTCACTTTTTATTAGAATTTGCAGATAAGCACATTGTTTTATTTGGGGACATTACTCTTTTCTTTTTAAATCCAAAAACGAATGAAAGAAATTGAATAAATACGAGAATGTGCACATTCGAGCATCTCGCTTCAGAAATGGTCAAAAAATTAATTTTATTTCATGAAATAAATGACACAGCTCAATATCATATTTCAATTTCGTCAAATTGCTAAAAAAAATGCATTTACAAGTGAACTACCTTAAACAGTTATTTTAGAAAAATAAAAAATATAATACAAAATATTAATTTAAAAATTTGATTTGAAAGAGAAAAGATTTTAATGCAGTAAAATACAATAAATACGAGGATGTGCACATTTGAGCGAAAAGTGGCACATTCCCGAGCGAGGGAAGCAAATGAAGCGCGACGCGGAGCGGCGCGCTTCATTTTCGCGAGATCGGAATGTGCCACTTTGAGCTCGAATGTGCACACTCAGCTTTAAGCGCGATTTACAATAATTAATTTATTGTCTAAAAATATTTAATCAAAAATTACAGGTCCGTACTTCCATCAAAAACACCAAATGTCTTTGAATGTATTTAAATTCGAAAAATTAGTGTATATAAAGTCAAATGTATTTTTTTTTCAAAAGTTTAACATCCAGAAAATGGGGCTTCTATACCAATGGGACAACTATCCTGAGTTTACCCTATTGCTAAATTTTTTTGTGACCCCGCAGGCAGTTATGTGACCAATACCTTAAGAAGCCCTGTTCTATTGCAAATTTTTCTAATGTTATTAAACCGTATTTATAACTGTTTTCTGCAAATAACGCACAACAGAAACAATATTAAATATTTAAGGTTACCGTGATTGTTATATAAATCAACCAGTTTTGAGTCATAAACTCGAAGGTCATTTTTATAGTATAATAAACCGGAAAAAAGTTATCATCGGTCCATTACAAATTACACAATTAAGTGAACAGTCACAAATTAAATTTCAACGGCTTAAGTACAACCAAAGATGAAGTTTGTTTTGTTCCTAGTAAATTTTCTAACGTTTCTTCATTTCGGTAAGTGATACGTTTTCTTGTGTTCACAATATCTGCGCAAATGAACTGCAGTAAAACAATTTTTTTGCAGGTGTAGCGATTAAATGTTATCTTTGCTCTGGCACCAAAACCAGCGATTGTGCAGCGGGAAAAACGTCTTCGATGGGCATTCAAAATTGTGTTGTGCCTCCAAACGGTGCCACATTTCCTTATTCGCATGACTTTTTCAATTCGAGTATTGCTAGCGAGAACGTTACAAGTCTTCAAGCAGTGTGTTTGAGACTAACCGAGACGAGTGAGTATTTAACAATTTTGCTAAGTGCCAATTGCATTCTTTCAAATCGTAGATTTCGATCCATATATTGTGGTCAGAGGATGTATGGCATTTCCGGAATCTATAGCTAATCCTTGTAAATACATCGAGGCTCATTTCCCTGTCGTTGGGTGTAAAGCTTGTACGACAAATTTATGTAACAAAGGATTCGAAGTTAACTCGGTTTTGGAGTGAAAAAAATAATTTTACATTGGTCTGACCATATACAATTCCAAATTTTATTGATAAATGTATTAAAAATTATCAAAAATTTTAAATTTGTGTATTTTGTTAGAATTATGAGTTCATGGATGGGCTTTATACCAGTCTTATCTAAATTTTTGCTCCTAAAATTATTTTGAGTTTGACGTAATTTAATAAATGTCCATAGTTTCGATTATGCTGAAGAAGAATCTCGAAACTGTATTTTTAAATCTTTTGAGGTAGGTTCGCAATTCGATTCTAAAGGTGGAGTTTTTATGTCAAGTCATAGGAGACTTGACTAAAAGTCATGTCATTTTAATGTCAAATATTATTCTAACGATTCTTGTTGAAAACTGTGGTTCTTTATAATATTTGTAATAATTAATTTTTAATTTGTAATAACTTTAATAAATATGTAAGTTTCAATTTAAATTTGTTTCAAATATTTAACTTATTAAAAGTCTGAATTAGGAATCGCATCTTGTATAAAAAAATAATTGAAATGATATGGTATTTTTATCATTGAATGGATATAACTTTTAGTCAAGTCACCCATGACCCACCAGGACACTTTAGAACCATTTAAAAAAAATGACAATTGCAATATTTTTTACATTAAAATTTTTGCAACTTACAATCAAAATAAGAATATTAAAAATATAAAGTGTACCAACTAAAACTTGACCCCCTCGCCCCAAACTCAAAAACAATAGACTTTTGAAAATTTAAGAAAGGACGTTTAGTTTTATTAAAAGGGGGACGAATTTTCTCGTAAAATTCATACGCAGAAATTCCACCCCCGGAAGCCCAACATCAACTTCCTAATTTTTTAATTGCAAGTTTGGTCAAGTGACAGTTTGCTTGAAACATAATTTTCTTCTCTATACAACCCTGTATATTTTTATAAAATAACTGAAGATATTTTAGATTAAACTATTAATTTGAGAATATAAATAATAAGATAAAAAAGATCATATTTCTTTTTAACAAATGTATTTTTAAATATGACTTCCATGCAATGGTACCAGTTGCAATAAGCGATCTAAATTGATATAGGGTAGAAACACCGGTTTTGGACACTATACCATTTATGGACAGTGTGTACTTTCCTTCGATATATTTAAAATAAAAAGAATATTATTACTATAGTAAGCGTGCAAAAAGTATCTTTGAGTATCATAGAAGCTTCTGTGATGAGAATGCATACCAATTTAATAACCTTCTTCATAAAAAATATTAAAACCCCGAAAAAATCCATAACATTTTTAATTTTTTTGGTTACAAAGCAATTTTTAACGTATTTAATGTTATATTGTATGTACTTTCTTGGTATTATTGAAAATTATAAAGTCAAATTATTTTATAATTAATTATTTTTTTAAATGTCTTATATTATAATTTGTTGAGTCAAAAATTAGTATTTACCCAGTTCACAAATTGCTTAGTGTCCAAAAACGGTGAAAAAACCTAATTTTATGTAATCAACCTAATTTTTAAATAATTGAATTACAAAACATGTCATTATTGTCATTATCTAGCTCGTTTTAACTTTGTGAGAGTATATAACAATTGCTTTATTGATTTTATATTATTTTATTTATTTAAAAATTAATTCAATTGACTAAAAACCTAAAAGTGTCCAAAACCGGTGTGAAGAAAGATTAGAAATTGTTAAAATATACTATCATACTCAGGCTGCGCCAAGATTGATAATGGGCTCCAAGGGCGTGGGATTTCTGAGTATGAATTTTATGTAAAAATTCGTTTGCTTTCAAATAAAACTTAACGTTTTTTTTTAATTTTGAAAAACAACTTTGTTTTCGAGTTTGGGGCTGGTCAAGTTTTCCTTGGTACACCCTGTATATTTTTTTCAACATTAAATGTTTGAAATTAATTAACTTCTCTAAATTTCAATAATTAAAGGATTTTGATGAAACGTATATAATAATTTGGGACAGAGGGCGTAACTTTTGTATCAATTAAAGAAATAATTACCAAAGAAAACTGGACACAAACAAATTACTCCAAAACAAATTTCCAATATAAAATAATGAAAGTAAATTATGAAAAATTTAATTTATAGCAAAAAACTAATATGCAGAGCTTATGATCCTAAATTTATTATTTTACTACCTACACTTTGTTATGAGTATTTTCAAAATTAAAAAGTACGTTATTAAAGTAGTGATGTTTGACCATATCTGAAGATTTAAGGTAAACTTTATTTACTGGGTTACTCAATTTATCACTTCGTTCAAATTTAATTTTAATTCTATATCAAAATTAATTAAGCAATTTTTTTTAATAAACGAAAGGCAAATAAAAGTAAATTAACATTTATTGAAGTATTATTAAATACTTCATTGAATACATTCTCTGCATCGAATTGTCGAGTTTCAATTTATTATAATTAAAAGCGGACAAAATTAAATTTTGAGAAAATAATAGGCATTTTCAATAACCCCATAACGTAGTTATTGTTCAGCTTTTTGTTATCATTTCAGCGTATATTTTAACAAAGTACTTCACTAAAAGCTAATACGAATTTATAATTTCTTTTAATTTAATTTACTTTTAAACTGCTTTTGTAACTAATGGAAAACTACTTCCGCCGAATGATCATTATTATAATTAGTTCATTTGAAATTACCTTTTATTTGTACTTATTTTATAAATTTAAAATGGCACGTAACGATATCTTTCTTTTGAAAACATTTAAATTGTTATAATAAGAAATACAGATTAAGATTTTTGCTTTAATCAATTTTTACAGTCCTTTGAACTAAAGTAAATAAAAAATAACTTTAAACTTAATAGAAAAACATTTTATAAATTTTATAAAAAATTAAAACATTTAGAAAAGCTGTTGAAGCTTACGTTTTGCATGATGGATACTTATGACATAAGTTTTAAAGAAGATTTCCACGGCACACAATAGGCAGTATCTTATAAGAAGCTTAAAATGTCTTTCTTCGTCCTCTATCAACAATACTTTTATATTATTAAAAGTGGAAATACGATTACCTACGCAATCGATAACAGACGATTTTTAATTTAAAATCAAATTGGCATTACGACTAACAATATCTATAGGCACGCCACGTATAAGAAATTAAACATTTTTTATCTTATAATTTACTCCCTATGTGAGGAAATAAATGATTTTAAGAAAAATAAAGAAAAGTGTATGTTAAATATTGAAAAGCAATTTTTAGATTTTACAATAAAGTTGATATTATTAATTTGCAAATAAGTTAAATTTATTTGCATTTTTATCCCCCATTTAAAATTAGGTCATGTTGATTTTTTTACTCATATTACGCCCTGATAAACGGCCTTTCAGAATCTAAAAGGCTTTTAAAGATCCGTTTACAAATAACAGAGCTACGATTTTACAAAGTAAAAATTTAGAAAAAAACAAATACAAATCGGATTCATCGAACCCTATTTTCTCAAAAATTTCAAATAGCACGCCTATGGTTTTTTAAGCTTAGCCAAAGCCAAAAATTCTGGAAAATCTGAATCTGTATAGGTTTTTAAGATTCGTTGATAAATGACGGCGCTACAATGTTTATAACGTAATTTTTGAGCTACAAAAGTGAATCTACAACTTGCTCGAAAAATTAACATTGCGCCCTATGCCGATTTGGCACGCATATTATGAAAAAAAGTCTGAGAATTCCGAATCCGGGTCGTTTTGAATGATCGGATCGAAAACGAAGGCACTATGATTGTTTTGTTAGTCGAAGTGTATTTTTTTCAATTTTTTTTTTAATGAACACTTAATTTATGGACTAGAATAAATTGCAATTCGGGCATTTATTTCTGGACGGAAGGAGTAATAAATAAATTTATTGTATATTTAAATAGGCGCATACCCTCGAAAAAAATTAGTTGAAATTTATTGCATAAAAAGCGAAAATAAAGAAAAAGATGTTCTTTTTAACTAATAAGTAAAAAAAAATATTATGCAATTAATAAAAAATAAATCATAAATTTCTCATTTTAAATACAATGTTTTTGATGAATCCTAAATTAAGATTTAAGTTTCTTACACTTTAAAAGTGACCCTTAGAAGTAAATTCTACAAAATTGAGTTAATTGCTCCCGAATTTTTTTTTTAGTTTACCAAGTATTTGCCAGACGCTCATTTATAAGTGCTTCACTTAACTGTACATAAAAGAAAAGTTCTCTCTTTAAAATTACGTATTTTTTTAAACGTCTAACGCCTTTACAGCGGCATCGTCCATAAAATTTTAATTAGATTTCGACTTTTATTAAAATAATAAGCAATTAAGCGTCGTTAACGTATTATTAAAAAAATCAAGATTTGGCGGTTAAAAAATGTTGTTGTGGGTAGATAAGTGATTTTTTACAAAACACGCAAATCTGAGAATTAAAAATATCTTTGAATACATTTAGTTAGTACAAAAGCTGCAGGAAATGAGAACTCTCGACCTTTATACGTTTACATTTCATCTTCTGTTCTCTAAATGGCTTTTCAAGTATCTGATCCCTATTGTCCTGTTCTGGAAAACTTCAAGTTTCCTTATTCGATCCAGCTTTACGTGTAAAATATAATGTCAAGAATAAAAGCTAAGTGTTACCTAATTCACTTAACGTATTTGTAATTACAGAGCAATGCCAAGGCAAGGACTGAATTTTCTAATGAATAAACAAATATTTAAAAAGGGCAGTCCGAGTTTTGTATAAAGTTTTATGTGTCCACTTTTCAACTTCACTTCTAAAAAAAGTAATTACAATTCAACAAAAAAAAACAAAATTAATTTTAAAACACAAAAATTACTTAAATTAAATTACGAGAGTGGTTGGTTTTATAAAAGAATATTTAATTTCAAAATAGAAGCAAAAAAAACCGGTACGTGTACTTTTATACGCGCGTTAGAAGTTATACTTCTTTGGCGTACCACGTGTAAAAATTAATATAAATAAATTCAATAAATACGAAGATGTGCGCATTCGAGCAAAAAGTGGCACATTTCCGAGCGAGAAAGCAAATGAAGCGCGACGCGGAGCGGCGCGCTTTATTTTCCCGAGATCGAAACGTGCCACTTTGACCTCGAATGTGCACACTTGGCTTTAAACACAATTTACAATAATTAACTTTAATAACAATCGGATATGTTTATAAAATTAATTGGTAATTAAAAAAGTTACTAATACCTATAGAAGTCATTTTAATAATTCCCTCTCTCTTGCACTTATAAGATATTTGTATCTTTGCGCTCCCTCGGACTCATTGCAATAATACAAGAACTACCATAAATGTATTTTTGAATTATTTTTTCTCCCTTGCAGATATATGAAGTTTGTATCTTTTCTCTCGCTCCCACTTATTGAAAAATTAAATAAAACTTTATCTTATATGTTTTAAATTAAGTTCAATAAATACGAGGATGTGCACATTCTAGCGAAAAGTAACAAACCGAGATCAAAATGTGCCACTTTGAGATCGAATTGCACACTCGGCTTTAAGCATGATTCACAATAATTATTGTCTAAGAGTGTAAATTAATTAATTTACACTCTTAGACGGCTAACTGTATACTGTTGAATTTTGTAAGCCGTGCGCGCGCAACTTCCGTTGCCTGCTAAAATTTTACTCGCAAAAGAAGTATAACTTCAATAATTTTGTTTTGAAGGGCGAGTAAAAATAATTCTGAAACTGGCATTGCCTGCTCTCGTCCTTTTCACGATAGCTGCAGCAATGCATCAAAAGTGAGTAATGATGATGATGTTTCCAAATCAAAACTCATTTCCGAACCGATAATTATAGCAATCCGTCATTGACTGTCATAATTTTGTTTTATTCTGGTGCTCTCTCTTTTTTTAAAGACCCTTTAAAAATACATTGTACCTAGTTCGGTAATAACCGGTTGCAATGCAACGTGAGCTCGTTCCTAATCAGAGTTTGCAAAAGAATTTTCTGTCGTTCAAATTGACGCAAATAACACTGGTCGACACGAAATTTGTCTTAGATAAGAGAGTATGAAATTTCGATAGATTTAACGATAGTTAGACCAAAAAAAATGTATGTCCTGAAAAAGTTTGCTTTTGTATGCAGGAGAACGGTTGATCAATATTTTAGAAAATCCATAGTTTCAATTTTTATTTATTGATAAATCGAAACAAATATATTTATACAGGGTGTCCCAGTACTAATAGACGCCATTGATACATCTCACAGAAAACAAAATTCGGAGACGAAAAGTCCTTTGTCATTTTTTGATCAGACCCATAGATAATTAGTTATTAATAAAAATGGGTGGCCAATCAGGTGCGCGTTATAGCAGCAAGAAGAAAGAGTGGGAAAGTGAGAGGTGACTGCAAGAGTGAGATGAAGGCGGGACAGCAGCTTTAACAACGGGACGAAAAGTCCAAGCATTAACTCTTGTGTGCTCGACTCTCCAGAAATTCCAGAAATTAATTTTAGTGAAGAGGCACCTGAGTGTTGAATCTCCGAAATAGTGACTGTGTTTACTCCCGTAGATTGCCGTGCGAGCGAGCTTGCTGCTTTCCCTTCTTCATCTCACTCTTGCAGTCACCTCTCACTTTCTCCCTCTTTCTTCTTGCTACTATAACGCGCACCTGATTGGCCACCCATTTTTATTAATAACTAATTATCTATGGGTCTGATCAAAAAATGACACAAGACTTTTCGTCTCAGAATTTTATTTTCTGTGAGATGTATCAATGGCGTCTATTAGTTCTGGGACACGGTGTATATAAATTTTTATCAACTTTTACTATCATATCAAATTACAAAATAGTGAAAGAAAAATATAAAAGTAAACCTTATTACTTTTTTTTTCATGTTTATAAGTACTCTCTCTCAGTAAACCCTAAATGTAGTCTTCCATTTTACATTCTCACCTCGATACCAACCTAAAGTAATTAAATATAAAAATAAACATTTATTTGTATAATAAACATATTCTTCTTGGATTTAAGACTTTCGCGGTTATTAATAATAAAATTAAAATACTTACAAGAATCGATAATGAACTCTCCTGAGCTGGCACTAGCATTGTCACTAACTCTAACCCGATTTCCGACACCAACACTAGTTAAAGCTACCGGATGGATGCCGCATATTTCGTAGCAATATGCCGACGTTTCGCAAACGTTTCAGTTTGCATCTTCATGGCTGGATGCTCTGATACGTTTGGGAAACGTCGGCATATTGCTACGAAATGACGCGGCATCTATCCGGTAGCCTTAACTAGTGTTGGTGTCGGAAATCGGATTAGTATTAGTGACAGTGCTAGTGCCAGTACCAGAGGGTCCATCATCGATTCTTTAAGTGTTTTAAACAATTCTTTTTTACTAAAAATTGTTTACCTTCTAAACATCTTTTGCAATTAATGCAAGCAACATGTGGGGCCTAGATTCTGAACAGGACATTGGAAATAAGCTTTGTAGGCTTCACAAAGGTTTGAACATGCATTTAAATAAAATTTTGTATCTCGTACTTTAATAAATATACCACATATATAACAAAATGCATCAGCATCATATTTACACTTTCTAGACGACATTTTAACCTCTTTGAATCTTCTACAAAACAGTTAATGGTTATTTATCACTAAAGTTGCATCTGTAGACGATGTGCGACACTCACGGCCTCTTTATTTTTTCGCGGTATTTTTAAAAACACCAGAACTAGTTAATACTTTTTATTTTATATACGATAACTCAAAAAAGTATTATTATAACTCCCACAAAAGCAAACTTTTTAAGGAATATGGGTGTTTTTCCTTTATTTTAGACCATAATAAATAAAAAAATTATAAATTAAATTGTAGGACAAAGAAAAAATTTGATTTTGTCGAGCTGTGTAATCTAAAAATAATTGAAAAATACTTCAATCTAAAAATTAATTTGATAAAATCAATAAGACGAAAAGTGGCACATTTCCGAGCGAGGAAACAATTGAAGCGCGGAGCGGCGCGCTTAATTGTCCCGAGAGCATGTTTAACAATAATTAATTTACTTTCTTAGCCGACTAACTTTAGTGCCGACTTTTTATTAACTATGCGCGCGCAACTCCCGTTGCCTGCTATAATTTTACTCCCAATGCGCCAAAAGAAGTATAACTTTAAAAAGAAAAACAATTCAAATAAAGGTGGGAATATTTACTTAGACGTAAGATTTGAACATGCAAAATGCATATTTTATGATATTTTCAAAGTGCAACACTGGTAGCTCCAGACGAGAATTTACATTCTTGTGTTGCCCAACTTAAATATGAAAATTTTATAGATGACTTGCATGCAAAAGAAAGCTTTCTACTGGTACATTAATGCACTAAGAAACCTTAAATAAAAATATAGCGATAAAATATGTAAGCATGCAAGGTGGAGTAGATAAAAAGATGCACTTATTCATATTCAAATAGTTTGAAAGTAAGTTATTTGCATATTTTTATAATTTAAGTTATATGTGCCATGAAAAGAAGCACGGTGCCCATAAAAAAGGATATATAATAGTAGAACGATTCAAAGTTTTAAATCGTAAATTTTCTTCGTAGAAAAGACTATTATTAAAGATTTTGATATTTTTAGCTAACTCAGATTTGAAAAAACAACCTAATTTGTCCAAAATAAAAGAAAATATTATATAATATAAATACAGTATGGTCTGAATAATTTGAATTTGAATTATTCGGATTCCTTGGTTAATTGAAGCGATTTTGAACTTATAGGGTAGGAGGATAGATGCCCTGCAATTTAAATTAAGATTTGTAAATATATCACAATCGCAGCTAATACTTCTAAGCAAAGGTGGACAACCTCTTTGCCCCAAGTGCAAACGGCAGCCGAGAGCATTAAAAGTGTCTTATGTTATTTAATAAAGTTTGAAGATTGCGCTCGCGGACAACGCGGATTACGAAATCAACCGTTTTTTGAAAGCCTGTAACTTTTCATTTTACAAAGTCAGTTGATTTTATTATATTGTTATGTGGAAGTGTATGGTTTGAATACCACGAATTGATAGAGATTTTTGTTTTGTTGTGTTTTAAAAAAGAAGGCATCTATCTCTACCAAAAATAATAGACGCCTTGACTTTTTTAAGTATAGATGCCTTTAGGCGCATTTATCTTGTATGGTTTAAGTTGCGGCTTGCATGGCATTTAACCAAAGTTTTTGTTTCTAGAATGCCACGTGCTGAATGGATGTTTCTTCCAGTAACTCGGATGCACGGCAAGACAAAGAATAGAAGAACTACAGAGAGCTAGAGATGAAGCAAACTTTAAAAAAGAACAAAGAAAACACGCTATAGATCTGAGAACTGCTATAATTTATTAGGTTTAGTCGGAAATACGGCAAAGAAGTCAAACAGGAAGTCTTCCAATGCCTTAACTATGGAGTAAGATTCTCTAAATTGTTCCAATGAAATTGAAGTACAAGAGTATTGGTAAAATGACTATGAATCAACGTGCCCCTAACATGCATCAATGAGTGGTACAGTTTGATACAAATCTATTGTTTTCGTTAATGAGCTATAATTATTTCCCAATAAAAAGAAATTTGTTTTAAATATATTAGTTAGATAGATATTGAACACATCTAAATATTTTCTTCTGTTAATGCCGTGAATCTACTTTCTTTTTTTATAATACCAAAGAAAATCTTATCAAGGTGTCCCAACCACCCTTACAATTTAAATTGATCAAAAATGCGAATCCGTAAATACTTGAAAGTACCCATACCTAGAAATATTTTTAAAAGGCTCGCCCCGATTAGGCGTGCAGAAGAGCACCGTGATAACTTACTAAAAATATTAGAAGTAGGGGAGAAGGGGGTCAATTGAACCAAAAAATGTTTAAGAATTTTTTTTTCGATGATTAAAAACAAAATAATAACTTTTTTTTCATGGAACAATAGTTTATTTTATCCATTATCATTTTTGGCATGTGAATTAGTCAACAAATAATAAAAATTTCCAATAAATATTCAATTGTGCAACGGCGTCGAATGGTTCAATCTTCCCCCACGTGGGGGCAATTGAATCATTAGTCGGGGTCAATTGAACCAACAGTGCCTAACATAAAAACAAATATTTTTATTAAAGATATTATTATTTATTTAATCTTTAACCTTATATTACTTATTTTTGATGAAACTTATTATATTATATATCATAATAATCAAAACTTTCACAAACTTTTATCGACAAAATTATTTTTTTTTGTTAGTTTTTTTAATTTTCTTTGGCTTTTCAGTTAAATTCATTTTTTTTGGTCTTTTAATATCACTGACTTTCCTTTCAGTAGAAACTTCACCTCGATGCGTCTTTTTTATTGTTCGACGAGGCAAATTAATATCTATATAAAAAAATAAAACTTTATTTAATTTTTTTAGATATCAAATATTGAAATTAACTCACATTAAAATTTTTTCTCGTTTTTACTTGACATTGATATTAGTATCTTGTTAGGTTATAATCTCAACGCAGTAAAAATAATTAAATCTAAGCAAAGTAGTGAATTATTAAAGATTATTTTTTATTATAAATAATAGTTTGATCTTTCTATACTTACCACAACTAACGAATAATTTTGACAGCCTGGAATAAATAAATAAAATACCTACTTTGTTACATTACAACAACAAACGCTACATTTTTATTCCTGTGAATATTTTCATTAGTAAGCCGAGATGCGCGCGCAAGTCTGATGCTCACAGTGGTTCAATCGCTCCCAAAATTGATGGTTCAATTGACCCCATATGACGATTTTGTAGTAATTAGTGTAAAATAAATTATTAAAAGAACTATTTTGGAAGGAATCCATAGAGAATTTAAATAATATGCATGCATAAAGACAACAATTAAAATTTTGTCATTAAAAATGAAAATTATAATATTATAAAAAAATTTGTCGAGAGCTGAAAAACAACTTTGACATACTAAAAAACAAGAAAACTCGATATTGAAAGATTAAATTATCATAATGATTTGAAATTTTGTGCAAACCAAGCTGTCTCATAGTCGAAACCAATTTTGAGAGGACGACTCATTTTTTTGATTTTTTCGATTTTTTAAGCCCACTGGTTCAATTGATCCCCTTCTCCCCTAATTTATAACCTTTTTCAAATAAGAAATAAATTTAAATTTATTCGACTTTTAATTTTTTGAATTAAAGAATACAATATTAATATAGTCAAATCTAATAAATACGAGGATGTGCACATTCGAGCGAAAAGTGGCACATTTCCGAGCGAGGGAGGCAAATGAAGCGCGACGCGGAGCGGCGCGCTTCATTTTCCCGAGATCGGAATGTGCCACTTTGAGCTCGAATGCGCACACTCGGTTTTAAGCACGATTACCAAGCGTCCCGTTTTAACAGAAAAAAATTGGTCACATTCGGTATACCTAACGCACATGCGTGTATCGTCTAGCTATTCAAAAATGCAAAGTACACATCTTAACACGTGGTTATATTGAATTAAGTTACGCCAAAGAAGTATAACTTCTTTATTGTGTATTTTATGATATGGAGTTTTAGAGCTATGGTAAATCCGATTCGCTTTAATCATTATATAATATAAAATCAAGTTTTTATGGAGGTAAGGTAATGTGTTATTTTAATCTCGCAAGCGATCTTAGTTTAAATTTAGACATCGGTTCCCTTTTTTTTTATATTAAATTTTTTCTAAGCCAATAGGAACGAAAAACTGGCTTCATCATAACCTTTTCTCTACTGACATCAAAATGTAATAGTGTGTGTAATTATCTCCAACTGATAACAGGACATAAAGATAAATGAGTTCAACATGCATAAAAGCAAACAAATTCCAACAACGAATTGTAGTTGTTTTGTGAAGGCAAAAACGTTGTTGAAGTTGAACGTGCAAATGAGAGCATTAAAAAATGAGCTTTGTTACAATAGAAATGAAACAAATAACAGGACAATATTTTACTTGCAGCAATTTTAAATAGGGCATCTGATAATAAAACGTTAAACCCTCTTTCGAGTGTAAACAATACAAGCGAGCTTTAATATACTATGAATATCGCTGTTAAAAAATGTTTTTGATGTACATAAGCACTATGTTTTATTACTTGCTTTAAATACCTACAAATTGCATATTACGCTTAAACAAGTCTTTTTTAAATTTGAATTTATTATTTGGAGTCGAGTACAGAATTTGACATTGGCACTAGCCTTGACAACTGTTCCTTTTAAGAATCGCTGAAAATTAATTTTTGAAGTAAAACTTCTTTGGTGCGATCGGGTAAATTGGCCCTGATCAGATTTTAAGTGAAACGCTTCCCCTTCCCAACGTTAACCACTATTGCATTTGAAAGAATTGTTCCTAATCTTTTTCTCAAATTTCGTCTAACGCACGAGAGTTGTTTTATAAACTTATAATTTGTTCGTAAAATTTATAAATGTAAAAAATATAGAAATATTTAAATGTTGCTTAAACAAAAAAAAAATTGAGTGAGTCCTATAATAAATGGTTAAAAAAAGATTATGCATTTTTATTGGATTATTCTAAATTCCAGTGAAAAACCAAACCGACAATTCGCGGAAAAGTGTTATATGATATTTTTTAACAAATGTGTTGGTCCTATTCCTTGGTGACGAAGCCAAAAACAAAACTGACATAAGTTTAAAGCAGGTCTTCGAACCAAAACTAAACCGAAAAATTTAACAAAAACCTTATTTTGCCGGAACGAAAGCCGGAACTGAACCGAAAAAATATTTCGGTATATTTTCATATGATCGTTATACATCTAATTATTACACCTACAATTAAATAATTGTTTTTATTTTTAATTAACTTTTATTTATATTTTATTATTGTGTCAATTAATAAAGTATCTACGAAGTATTACAAAAAACTCGGAACTGAACCGAAAACCGAAAAACCGGTATATTTGGAGAGACGAAAACCGCAACCAAACCGATATACGGTAAGATTTCGTTTAACGCGTCCTCAATTAACGCTGATTTGATATAACGTGGTCTGCTCGGAGCTTCAAAATGGCTCAAAATTTACGTCGATTTAACTTATTGTGATATATTTCAAAGTGATTTCGTTTAGTGCTTAAAGTCATTGGAACGTATCCCCCGCGTTAAGCGGGGTTTGACTGTATATATTTTTAATTGAACTAGAACAAAAAACGGAATGATTAGGTTAAATAATTTTTGTATCGCAATTTAACTTTCAACTCGTGGCACACTAAGATTGTTTCGCATGTCTCGTTTTTACTATTCTAGATCGATTTTAGTATAATAACAATAATACATATAACTGTATAATTATAATTTATCAATTAATTTGAATAAAGTAATAAACCAAGTTACAAAGAGTGCGACACTGTTAAGATTTAATGGGTGTTGGCGTTTTATAACATAAAAAAAATATCAACAATTCTATCGCTTACCAACTTTCTTATCCAAGATTATCCGATTCCTCTTTCTCTAACCGCTTCTAAGTCAATGCACTTACCCCTGAAAATAAAGAAAAACAATATTATGGTAGAAAGTCTTATTCAACTTACACCATAAAAATTTAGCAATAAAACATCAATCAGAAAGTAATCCAAAGTTTGCAATAATAAATCAAACTGGAAATTGAGTAGAGAGCAATCTCTTGTTTGCAAACGATTGAAATTTTGATAATCCACCGAGAGTGAAATGATTAATACAAAAGCATAGGTTGAAATAATAAAAAGCAAAACTCATCGATTTTGTCATCGCCAGAATCGTTCTTTTGCTGCTTTATCACTGAAAAAACAGGATTTTATTTAATTATTATCACATATTAACAACTTTAAGAGAACAATTTATCAACATAAAAAAAAATAATAATAATTTAAAAAATTCAGAGATCTTGCCTCTTACACAGGTATCACAAGCGTATTGATATATCCGGAATATCTTTTAATGATGAAAATTAAATGCAATAATCAATTTAAATTCAATGTCAAAAGTTGAAATAATTAAACAATGTCTTTAACTTCAATTTTCACAAAAAAATAAAATTAATATTATTTAGAGTTAACAGGAATTGAACTGTCAATAAAAATAACTGTGAATCATGTTTAAAACCGAGTGTGCACATTCGAGCTCAAAGTGGCACATTCCGATCTCGGGAAAATGAAGCGCGCCGCTCCGCGTCGCGCTTCATTTGCCTCCCTCGCTCGGCAATGTGCCACTTTTCGCTCGAATGCGCACATCCTTGTATTTATTCAATTTATTTATATTAATTTTCGCACTCGGTTATATTTAATTTAGTAATGCCAAAGAAGTATAACTTCTAACGCGCGTACATAGTACACGCACCGTTTTATATAAATACGTTAAAAAAAGCAGCGCTTCGAACGTATTTCCGCGTTATACTATAAATTTAACTAAATTTTAAGTTTTTTATGAAAATATTTAGTATTTGAAATTATTGTTTAAATGATATTAGCGGGGCATAACAACGTTCATAAATATTCAAAAGAAATTAATTTTAAAAAATTTTGTTTTCTCAAAAAAAGCAGAGAGGTTTTCTTTTTTTTGGATTTTTCCTGATTTTGAGGGTTCTGAGTCAGGGTTGGTTTTTTATGTATTGGGGTCCAATACTTTCAGAAAACAAGAGTTTTGTGAAATTCTTAAAGATGGCAGTGTAACTATTAATTTATTTAAAAAAGTTTATGCATTATTTAAATTAATTTTTATTAAGACGCCAAACAATGTCTAAATGAAATATCAAACTCCAATTTAAGTTTGGATTCTCCTCCCAAATTTTTCATATTTTCGATAAGTAATTCAAAAATTGGTATTTTAAAAATTCCGAGTTAAAAACTCAAGTTTATTTTTTTGTTTGAAAGTTAAAGTGTTTCTTTAAATTGTAAAAAATACTCTTGAGGAAAATCAATACCGTTTCGGAGATATGATTTTTCAAAAATACCCGTTTTTGTCAATTTTTTTCGGTTTTTTGCAATAACTAAAAAATCACTTAACCGATTTTGACAAATGCGTACATTCTAAAATCAGTAAAACAATCCTAAACATCGTAAGACCTCAGATTTTTTAAAATCTTGCTAAATCCGAAATTTCGGGTTTTTCGGTTTTTCGGAATTATATTAAAAACTAACTCATCGATTTCAAAAATTCTTTCAAAATCGGATTCCTCGAAGTCAAATACATAGAAATAACTATGTTTTAGAATAAAAGTTGTTTTGGTCGACCCTGGTCTATAGTGCAGTGGATTTTGAGAATTTTTTTGAATTTTACACTTTCAAATTTTCAAATGTGTTTTTCTATAATTTATTATCCGATCCCACTTGTTTCTTTATCTATTCTCTGTTAAACGATTTTTTAATATTTGAAAAGCTTTTAAAGATATTTCCGCAAATAACCGATCTGGGAATTTTCCAAGTCGAAATTTGTAAAAAATAAACCGTATTCTTTAATCCCAATTTTCCCAAAAAGTTCAAATGGCACGCTTATGATTTTTAAGCTTATCGGAGGCGAAAAAGGCCGGTAATTGCAAATCTACAAAGTGTTTATAAATCTGCTTACAAGTAATTTGTTTCTTCTTCTTAATTAGCTTCTCCGTAGGAGGTTGCTTATCATAATGGCTATTTGTATTTTGGATGTTACAGCTCGGAACAGGTTGACCGAAGACATATCAAACCATTCTCGTAAATTACGTAGCCAGGAAGTTCTACGTCGGCCTACGCTTCTTTTTCCTTTAATTTTCCCCTGCATAATCAGTTGTAACAGTTGATATTTATTGTTTCTTATTATATGTCCCAGGTATTCTATTTTGCGTTTTTTAATTGTATATATCAGTTCTGTATCTTTGTTCATTCGATGTAGTACTTCGGTGTTTCTAATTCGTGCAGTCCATGATATCCGTAATAGTCTCCTGTAAAGCCACATTTCGAAACTTTCTATTCTTTTCAGCAGCTCTTTATTTAGTGTCCAGCTTTCTACACCGTATAACAAAACAGGGAATACATAACATTGGACCATTTTTAGTCTTATTTCAAGTGCCAGATTTGGTGCTGTTAGCATTTTCTTCATCTTTAGGAAAGTTTGTCGAGCTTGTTCTATTCGTGTTAATATTTCTTGTCGATGTTGTCCATTTTCGTTTATTAGTGTTCCTAAGTATTTGTATCTGGTGACGTGTTCAATTCTCTTATTTCGTATGTATAAATTTGTGTGTTGGATGTTATTTTTAGTGAACACTAACAATTTGGTTTTCTTAACATTCATGCTGAGTCCGTAATCTTCGCTTACCCTATTTACACTGTCTAGCATTCGTTGTAAGTCTATGATGTTACTTGCTAAGATCACAGTATCATCTGCGTATCTCAGATTGTTTATAGGGAAGCCATTCACTACTATTCCTTCCTTCTCTTCTTCTAGAGCTTCTCTGAAGATTTCCTCTGAATATATGTTGAACAGCAAGGGTGACAATACGCATCCCTGTCTAACTCCTTTCATTATTTCTGCTTCATCTGATACTGTTTTCTCTACTTTTACCTTCGCAGTTTGGTTCCAATATAAATTTGAGATAATACGGATGTCTTGATGGTCGATTTTTAGTTTGTCTAATATCGCTAATAGTTTGTCATGTTTTACGTTGTCAAACGCTTTTTTGTAGTCTATGAAGCAACAGTATACGTCGTTGTTCATATCTTGACATCTTTGTACTAGTACATTAAATCCAAAAAGCGCCTCTCTAGTTCCAAATCCATTGCGAAATCCAAATTGTGTGTCAGAGATTTCTGCCTCACATCTTTTGTATATCCTCGTGTGTATGATACGTAAAAAGATTTTTAGAACATGACTCATTAGACTTATAGTTCTATATTCGTTACAGTCTTTAGCATGTTGTGTTTTTGGAATTGTAACAAATATAGACGTCCTCCAGTCTGTTGGAATTTTTCCTGTTTTATATATATTGTTAAATAATTCTACCAAAATATTTATGGCTTTGTCTTCTAGTAATTTTAGCATTTCACTGTATATTTCATCAGGTCCAGGGGCTTTGTTTGTTTTTGTTAGTTTTATTGCATTTTCTACCTCGCTTTTAGTTATGGCTGGACCTTCATCTTTTGTTTTAATTTCGTATTTTCAGATCTGTTGTCGTGAAATAGTTCCTTAATATACTCGCTCCATCTTTTATTTTTCTTCTATTTCGATGATTATGTTTCCATTCTCATCTTTTAAAATGCATGTGTGTTGCTTTCGTCCTATGCCGGTCACTTCTTTTATTTTCTTGTGTACGTTGAAAATATCATGTTTCTTTTGTAGCTGTTCAATTTCTTTACATCTTTCTGCCATCCATATTTCTTTTGCTCTTCGTATTTTTTCTTTAATTTTATTATTGATCTCTTTGTATTTCTGTTCGTTTTTACTTTTGTATTTCCGCCGTTCTTCCATCATCATTAGGATTTCATTAGTCATCCATTTTTGTTTCATTATCTGTTTGTATTTGCCAATTTCTTCTTCTTGGGTTGTTTTTATGATTGTCTTTATCTCATTCCATTTGTTATTTATGTCATAGGGTATTTGAGTTTGTTTCCTATCTTGGAATTTTCCGAATTTAGTATTTATAACCGAGGAGACTCGAACTGATGTATCTTTGTTTCTTAGTTCTGTAATGTTTATTCTGTTATTATTGTTACTTCTTCCTCTGCTTTTCTGTAGTCGCAATTTCATTGTCATAACTACTGGGTTGTGATCCGATGCCACATCGGCACCTGGGTAAGTTTTTACTGACTTTACGCTGTTTCTAAATGTTTTATTTATTAGGACATAGTCAATCTGATTTCGGATTATCTGTGTATTATTATCTCGTGGAGATTTCCATGTATAAAGACGCCGTTCAGGTAGTTTAAAAAATGTGTTAGTTATAATCATGTCTTCTTCTACACTGAACTGCATTATTCTTTCACCTCTATCATTCCTAATACCCAACCCGTATTTACCAACATGGTCTCCTTGTGCACCTCTTCCAATTTTGGCATTGAAATCCCCCATGACAATCGTAATGTCTCTTGATTTTAGGTGTTTCTTTATCTCATTGATCTGGCTATAAAACTTCTCTACTTCTTCGTCCTCTTTATCAGATGTCGGCGCATAAACTTGAATTAGATTTAGTTTTCCTATGGATGTCAGCAATTGAACTAGCATGACTCTGTCTGAAAGGGGAACAAAGTTTATTACGGACCTATTTGTTTCTTTGTTTACTATAATTCCTACACCATTACGATGATGTTGGTCGTCATTACCCGAGTAATACATTACACTTTCGTCAGTTTCCCATTTTCCACTTTGTGGCCATCGCGCTTCACTAATGCCGAGAATTTCTATTTTCATCCTGTTCATTTCTGCTATTACATTGTGTATCTTTCCTGGTTGATATATACTACGAACATTCCATGTAGCAATTTTGACTGTTCTCTTGTGAATATTTAATTTGTTCATACTGGTTGACGGGGGGATTCTTAGCACCGTCTCCCCATTAAAGGGGTGCCCCGGACTGACGGCCGTCTCTAATAGATTTTCAGCCATAATGATCATCTTCGGAATAATAGTAGTGCGGTAGTTTTCCGTTGCTTTCCGCACCGCAGTATCACAACCATTAAAACTATTCCAGTCATGCTTGTGAAAATCCAAAAATAAACCGATTTGGAAATGTTTCCTAGCGCTTTATCTTGGTGTTGATGGTTACTGCTGCCCTCCATCAAAATCGCCATATCTGGCTACCCTCAACTTAGTTTAGCCTGCAGGTCGATGCAGTATCCAGGGTGTGGCACGTGGAGCCATAAGTTGAGAGTTAGGTGTCTTGCGAGGACCAGTTATGCCAAACCACCTTCAGTCAATTGCTAAAGGTGCGACCGTTTGTCATCAAAGGTGCTACCTCTGCAACACAACCCTCAAATTTTGTGTCGCAAAATAATCCAAAAACTGCTAGCGACAGATTTTACTTGTTTCGTAAGTTACGTCTCTTAACATATAGGCCCAGCAGTAGTATGTATTTTCAGTATTAAAATATCAAACCACTAAAACAAAAAATGTAGGCGGCTTGAGGTCACTCTAGGAAAAGATTCATACCACTTTTGCTTTTTTCTTTGCCCACACTAAACAAACTAAATTGGTTTTTGCTCAGTAAGAGTTACGAGAAGCCGAAAGCTCTAGATTGATTTTCAGAATAGCCTATCTAAAAAAAATCTTTTAATTTAAAAAAAAAGTATTATTTGATATTAAAAAATTTCAGTATATGGCTAAAAGATAAAAAAAACCGGTGCGTGTACTTATGTACGCGCGTTAGAAGTTATACTTCTTTGCGTTGATGTATAGGTAGACCAGGGGTAGCACGTATAAATATTTTTTCGTACTATTGTAGTTAACAGGAATTAGACACTGTCAATAAAACAACAATTGTTAAATTTGCAACGTTTCGTTTCTTTAGTGAAACTTTTTCAAGCAACTGAAAATTAACAAATTTGTATAACAACAATAAATACAGCTATTTTATAAATACAAATTAGAAAATAGGGGTAAACAGTACACTGATTGGCCCTTTTATTAAACAACATAGTTATTGGACATATAAATATAGTAATTGACTAGTGAATTTACAGTGATCGGCCAATATTTTCTATTTAAAATAAGATATAGTAAATTAGCAAGAAAAACGAACCATTTATTAGAAAATATATATTAGGAAATATAGATTTATTATTAAATAATTTTCTAAATATGGCCAATCATTGTCGACTGGCCAACAACTGTACTATTTACCCCTACCTTAATATCACAAAAAATTTTTAACCATTAAAACTCAAAAATTGTACATGTGTCAAACATGAAAGATTTGTAACTATGATTCTAGATAAAAGATTATATGCAGTTGTATAATTTAAAATTTTATTTTTTCTTTTTATTTTATTTAAGATGTCATTATATATTAAACTAAGACCCTGAGTATCTGAACGTACATTTACAGTTTTATTAATTTTGATAAAAGCATTTCACTTAAATTTATTTTATTTTTATTCTGTTCACGATGTAAAATAAAAACTTGTTTAAATTGAAAATGATGTCCAACATCAGAATGGTGAATAGCTAATGCGGTTTTGTTTGGTTTAAAACAATTTATATTTTTACAATCGTTCTTATGTTGTATCTTCAAGTTTTTGATTCGTTTGACCAATGTAACTACTTCCACAACTACATGGAATTTTATTAATCAATACTAGATTAATATTCAATATTATTTGAAAAAGTAAAAAATAATATTATGTATTATATACTTTTTTTCTTAATTGATCTTTAACAATTAATTTTTTTTCAAATTCTACATAGCAATTGTGTTTATAAAATCGACATTCTCCTCATTTTAATGTTAACGATCGGATATAAAACTATGGGTTATAAGGACCAAGTTTACAAGGTTCCTTGGATGTTCTTATAGACCGGGAGGGGCAACCTGCGGCTCTTTGAAAAATTATTTGTGGCTCTCGATAAATATACCCGAGTTCCCTTTTCTTTTTGTGCTATTGCATTTTAAAAAATTTTTGTAAAAAATTTTTTTTAATACCTTTTTACTTATCTTTTAAATACGTATTTTTTGCGGCTCGCAAAAAATTCAAATTTTGAAGAATGGCTCGGGCTATCAAGGAGCTTGGCACCCCTGTTATAGACGATACGTACTGTATTTTATTGGTTGATGTCACAATGATATATTAAATCTAAACAATTAAAAATACCCCTGTAAAGCGGAGACAGACCAGCTTGTAAATAATATTTTAGTGTTAACACTATTCATACTGTCGATTTTATGTTAGTTGTGCGTGCGCAACTTTTGTTACCTGCTAGAATTTTACTCCCATCGTGACAAAAGAATATAACTTTAAAAAGTAAAGGTCAAAAAACAAGTACAGTAAGACCTCGCTTAACGCAGAAGATACGATCCAATGAGTTTAAGCGCTAAACGAAACAGCGTTAAACGAGGTCCCACTGTACAATAAGGTCTTGATAATCTTCATCCAGTAAAACCGTGCGTGGCGATTAGAGTTTTTGAAAAACGATCGCTTTAATAATGCATTCTAATATGTAAATTCATTACGTATGATTATCTTCATTAATACAAAACCAAGATCTATATTTTCATTAAAAATAAAACAAAAATGTACCCATGCTATGTATTATAACAACGCGAAGTATGGGCACTTAAAAATTTTACTACTTTACTAAAAATACAAAAAGCTTATCAATTAATAAACAGCCTGCGAAGTTCCCAGATTCCCTAATAAAAAATGTAACTACGCAAAACGATTTCAAAGATCAATAAAAATATCTCGATTCAATAAAAAAAATATCCGAACAACATATTGCCATAAATCTCGTTAACCAAATCAAATCTGCAACTTCTAATGGACGAGCTTTGAATCAAAAGCTCGAAAACGCATTAAAAATTCGCACTTCTTGCGGCCTTTTCGAACGCAATAAAAAAAAACGAGGCGACGAAAACCGGTGCACGCGTGCGATGTGGGCCGTTTGGGCCGCACTTCGAAAATATGCATCACTGTCTGTTTTATGATTATTCGATATTTATCTTACGGAGTCGACGCCTCGATATCGCCGCTAAATAAGCATAGGGACGCTGAAGAGCATCGAGGCGCCTCGTGTCCTCAGTTTTCCCGAAACCAGCGAACGATTTGCACGTGCTTTTCGTACGAAACGTCGTAAGCTTAGTCAAAGTCTGAATTATTCCACTTTAAAAAAAATAATTAAACGTTAAACGTTGTCTCGAATTAAAAGCTCGGAGAAAAAGTAAATTTATTGGAGATGTTAATATTTAAAAAAAAAAATAATTTATGATTTTTAATGCGTTTTTAAAATTGTTAGTTTTTAACGACTTTTAGTTTCCAATTAAAAAAAATCATTTTTAATAGAACGTACTTGGGAATGAGTCGGGTGTAATTTAAATAATGTTTAATGACATAACTTCTTGTAGCGGATAGCGTAATAATTTACTATCGATCGCATCGAGAAAAAAAATGTAAATAATAAATAATCGTAAAAAAATTCTGTTATTCAAACGTATCGCAGATGCTTTAGATCTAACGACAATAACCATAAAAGGGCTTTGTAACCTAAGAATAAAGCTTTAGCTAACGTTTCCAATAAGTTGATGCTTAATTAAAGTTGCACGTTGTGTTGAAGTTTTTACGTGACTTTTGTACTTCTGAGACATCGTCAGTTCGTACTTGGCCGCAATTCCTGCCAAGCTGCTTTATTTGTGGGTTCCTGTCTGTATGATGTAAATTGTTTTACTGCTATGGTAAACATTTCATTTCTTTCTTACTTGTAACTCGTTCTTTTAGTTGCATTTTGTTATTTTCGATTCGAAAAGAAAATTTTACCACTATCGCAAAGATCGCTTTCTGACCGAGTTTTAGAGTTCCTCTTCGCAGCGACTAACAGGTGGTTTTGCGAGAACTTTGCCGCCTTCCCTCCTATTATTTGTAATGATTGCGGACTTATTTTGTACGCTTATTTATTGTTTGGATTTTCGGAGGGGGGACGGTTTGCAATTTGTAACGGGTGCGATTTCTATTAAAAAAATGTGTACGTGGAGAGGAGAATGATCGATAGGAAAGTGCGTGCATGTCGTGATGAGCTTAATTTTCAAAAGTAAGCGCTCCCAAGGGAAGTGTGTAATAAAATATGATTTTTTTAATGCTGAACTAATGGCGAAGAACGTTTTAAGAAAATAGATATTGAGGCACGCTTCATTTAATTTGTTAAAGCGCAAGTGTTTTGCGTTTTAAATCGTCGGCAGAAAATTTGAAAAACGCTCACGTTAATTTTATTCAAAAATTAATTATTGTAAAATTAATATTATAATGAGTTTGATTTTAAAAATAGCAAACTAGATTTATAAGTAAATAAATACACCTATTTCTCGATTTACATTTTTGCTAGACATTTGGTTCCTGGTAGAATTACGCGTTTTTAAATTTTAATTAAACAACTTTAGTAAAATTTAAATAAATTAATTATTGTGAATTCTGAATAAAGCCGAGTGTGCACATTTGAGCTCAAAGTGGCACATTTCCGATCTCGGGAAAATGAAGCGCGCCGCTCCGCGTCGCGCTTCATTTGCTTCCCTCGCTCGGAAATGTGCCACTTTTCGCTCGAATGCGCACATCTTCGTATTTATTACATTCAGCTACGTTAAAACCGTTTTAAATCAAATTTTTACATTCATGTTTTCTATTTGGAATATGTTATAGCTTTTAATTTTCTAAAATAGCAGTTTGAGGTAGTACAGTAAAACCTCGATATAACAGACTGATCGGGGGGAGGGAATGTCCGTCAAAGCTGAAAGTTTGTTATATAAAAATAGGTTTATATTAGTATACTATCGCTCTGGCTACGTAGGGGGAAAGTGGCATGAAACAGCCAGTTTTAAAAAAAGGGATATATAATATAGAAGGACATAAATAAATAATTTTTTTTAAATCTGTAATTGTTCATGCATTTAAGTACGTAATGTCATAAACAATTTTTCCAAATTAACAATATTTTTCGACTTCTAATCATTTATAAAAAAAATAAAATTTGGCTTTTTCATAACCTATAGGTATTGAAACAGCCAACCCAATTTTTAAAAAAGCCATGTTCTTATTACAAGATTAAAACTGCACATTAACGAAGATATTATTTAATAATAATTTTAAGCTATAATTTTAGATCTTATATAATTATAAAACGTTTTAAATAACGAAAACTTTCGATAAAATATTGACTTACATAAATCTAAGAAACTGTCAAAAAATTTGACGTTTGAGATCAATCATTGCAAAAACTTAAAAACGTTTTTAGCAAAAATAATGCAATTTCCCTTTTACGCCACAGGATTTATATGCCCAACCATTACAATTTTGCATCGGTACCACTCTTGATTGCTGTTACTACAATTATTATTGCATTTTATGCAATTAAAAGGTGACTTTTTCATTACACTGCAGTCCGGCTCTTTCAAAACATATTCTCTCAAGAAACAAAATCTCGAAAATTACTATGGAATCAAAAATTAGTCTACAAAATATATACGTTATTAGAAAGCCTAATATATCTATAAAATTATAGTGTAATCATATTATTATTAGTTTTGTACGTATAGGCGTTAGAAAACAAATAAACTGAACTCAAAACCTTACTTTTTGACGACAAAATATTCAATACGTCGTATCGGCGCTGTTTATTGACGGTGAACAGTCAAATTTTTGTGGGGGATATCTGGCTAGTGTTGCTATCTTAAAATAATAATACATAAACGATTCGTATGAAAACTACCGCGTAATTGATAATGGCTTTTCAAAACTTGGCTGTTTCATGCCACTTTCCCCCTACAGTATACGAGCAGGACGGCATTATGTCTCAAATTCAAGTATAATATAAACAGGACGTTTTTAATTTTTTTATATTTGACCGAATTTTTAGTCCGTTATATCCGAAGTTCGTTAAATAGAGGTCTGTTATATAGCGGTTTTACAGTACTTTCGTGTTTAGACTTACCGTTCAGAATTTAATGACACTTGGCATATTGGTAGATCATAATAAGATAATGAACCTGTTAAAATTTTAAAGAGCTACGGAGAACCGAAAAAAAGATATGAATATTAATTTTTTTTGTCTTTAATATTGAACCTTATGAGAAATCACAGATTTTATTAAATTTCACAAAAACTACCGTTCAGATTTCAATAAAAATGGTATCAACCGAAAAGAATTTTTTTTTAATTTTTGAGTTGCTTACAAATCGAGCTTCAGAGCATATTATGAGAGTAATTAGTAAATTATTAGGAAAACTGTGCTTTTTATTTCTTTGTTTTTTTGAAGTGGCAACACATTGTAAGGTTAGATGATACAAACTTTTCATTTTTGGTTTTCAATTTATTTGCTAATAAAACCTGTTTCAGATTTTTCACGTATTTTTTTGTGTGACGCCTTTGCCCTTCTAATGAAAAATTTCTTTGTGATTTAAGCAATTCGATTATGACATTTTGCTTTTACGCGATTTTTATGTCGCCAGATCTAAATACTACGGAAATCAAATGAGCCAGAGCCCACATTTGACACTTGCAGTGTCGATAGTACTTACTACCATAAAAGCACTAAATCAGAGATTAGCTTTTTGTTGTATAAATACAGTTTTGTAATTTTTTAATTAAATGTTATTTAGAAAGTGAATTAATTAGTGAAAATCATGCATAAAACCGAGTATGCACAGACGATTTGAAAGTGGCACATTCCAATCTCGAAAAAATGCCACATTTTGCTCAAATGTCCACATAATACTATTTATTAAATTGGTTGACATTCGTTTTTAGATTTACAAGAAAAGAGCAATATAACCCAATAAAACGACGTTTGTGCACATTTGAGCGAAACGTGCACATTTGCCCGAGGCCAATTTGCAAACTCGGCTTTTTACCAAAGAGCCAGCGCCCCTTTGATCACAAGTTGGCCTAAATGCGAAAGAGTGGATGGAAAAATTACTGACTAGCGTCAGTAGAAAGAGCACGAAAAATAAAATTGATTTGTGGAGAAAATTTTTTAAAAACGTTTGGGAACATTGAGAAAAATTCAAATTAAAATCTACCTATCGGAATTAGTTTCTAAAGGCTCAAAACAAAAAGAAAATTTATAAAAAATGTTCAGATCTTTTAGAACCTTTTTCATCAATATCTAGCTTAAATAATTGGTGACAATTAAAAAAACTCGTTACAATTGTGATAAAAACTCATTCAACCGTGCAAGCGCACCTCATTTTTCAAGTCGCTAAAACTCCATGTTCCAGGCACTTTTAAGAAAAAAAATTATACACGATTAATCAGGTTTTGCCCTCTACAATTTGAACCTGGTCAGTAATTTTACCGTTCGGTAGGCTAAAAATTGACCTAAGAGGCGCTGGCTCTTTACAATAAATACACCCATACCTCGCTTTACGACTTAGATACGTTCCACGAAACTTGGCCGCAAAGCGAAAAGTCGTATAAGGAATCGAGATTGAGCTTGCGCAAGATTGGCAACATGTAGATATATCGACATCAAAAAAAAGTTTTTTTTGCCGTTATAGCGAAACATTTTAGGCCGTAAATCGAAAACGTACCTTAATTGAAGAGGGCCGTTATAGCAAAATGCCGTATAAAGTGCGGCCGTATAGCGAGGTATGGGTGTACTACACCTATTCGTCGACTTATACGTTACTTGTTTTACGCGATTTCGCTTTAAGGCGGTTTACAATAACAAAAATTCAAAAAATTTTGAAAAATGAAAACTATTCAAAATATACATTTTTGTTTTACAAGATGTGTGAGTATTATTAACCTGCGAACCGTACACCGGTCTTTCGAACGGGGGCGCCCTCTTTTCTACTCTTTTGACGTCGGAGGAGTAAAAGGGCGCTTGGACTCCCAGTCCAAGAGCCCTTTTACTCAGTAAATTTTTTTTCACTATAGTATAAGCGTCATTCACCGACTTGTATTAAAAAATAACTAAAAATACACTTATGTAGGGGAACCTGTTGAACCTGGGCCATATGTGTACCTAGGCCAATTGGCCCGTTTGAAATATTCCCGCGCTATTAAAATCTGGTGTCTGTGGTATTCGGTACATCACTGCTAACTATCCAATGTGTAGTTAGTCGCTTACCGCCATTAAGCCGGTAGTTGGTGTTATCGAAGTTAAAAATTTTTTGTCGAAAAAAGTAATTATTTTTAATATACTTTGAAATCTAATAGTTTTATACGCTTTATAATAATCGCTTAACTTTTATATGCGGTCGGTTCTTTGACTTAACAAGTATTTAAAAAATAATAAACTTCCGAGATATGTATCCTCAAATAATTAAAATCCACCGTTTTCTACAGCAATGAAGTAGTGTTGTACTTCGGTCACTATCCATCAGTTGTACTTTGGTCAGTGGCCTAGGTACATCCTGGATGTTATACTTTGACCAGGAGGATATATTTTTATGTATTTCACATTTATATAATAGATTCCTAATAAAATATATTTAATATTTCAAAAATCATGTCTAGAAGTAAAGAGAAGAAGAAAAGAACGCCTATTAATTACAATATTGGCGACTATGTTATATTTGTAAACGAAGGTTCCGATAAGTGACATTACAGAAAAAATTAAAATGCCTCAGAGTTAACAAAACCAGAGAAAGTTATTATGTTCCAAAGATACAGAAGTACTGGGGTGTCTGCTAAATGCTTAAGACTGAATAATATACCTAGATATTGCTAGTGTTCTTATAAAAGTTAGTCCTAATGACTGATTCAAAAGTTAAGAAAGAAAGACTATGAATGTTATGTTGATTTTGTTAAAAATTTGTGTTTAAATATCTCACTCGACCGAATAAAACAATTTTAGTAGAGAAATCTTGTTTTACCCCTAAATTTTCAATGTGTCCTAGGTACATCGTCGTACTGGCCGAAGTACATAGGGTGTGTTGTACCTTGGCCTAATTAACCATTTTTTTTTAAACGTCTTAAACACATGTATGTATGAAATAGACATTGCTGATATTTTTGTGGTGGCTACTCAAATAATAGACCTTTCAATATATGCTAATACGGTTTGTGTACGGTACGTCAAATTACAATAAAAAATATATAACTAAAAAACTGGCCGAGGTTCAACAGGTTCCCCTATACCAAAACTTTATATTTTAAATAGTTTTCATTATTCAATTATTTTTTAATATTGTGTATTGGCAGATCAATATGTTATAGATGACATTTAAGATCTAACTAATAAATGACAAGACTATCCTAATGTGTCAGACAGATTAGTTAAATTTAAAGCTGTTTAAAGCATTATTAAGAGTTAATTTATTAACTATCGTCTTCAAAAGCTAGAAAATCTTGCAGCATTTTACACTGTAATCTAAACAGAAGTTTTTATGGCAGATCATTTTTGTTAACCCCGTAAAACAAGTAGCATATACATAAACCGAGAGCTAGATGTAGTGTTTATTGTAGATTTTGGTTTAAAGTCGAGTTGTACAATTTGGTCTCGGTAAAATATCAACTTTTTGCTCAAATATGCACATATGTTGTTTTATTTGGGTACGTGACTCTTTTCTTTTTAAATATAAAAAATACAATATATGCACTTCGGATTTAAGCACGATACACAATAATCAACTTTTTAAATGATGGAAAATGTCCATTAAAACAACTCTTAATTAAAAACTTTGCTATTACTTATTGAAATAGTTTTAATCGTTCTCTCTCTATGCACTTATGAGATCGGTATACACCAAATACCCTCTCTTTCCTTCATTATAGTTTTAAAAATAGAAGCATCAATACATGCCGATTTTGAGATTGTTCTCTCTCACTTATGTACATGTGATGTTAATATCTTTTCACTCACTTTCACTCATTAAAAATAAAAACGTTATTTTATGAATTTTAATTTAAGTTGAATAGATCCGAGGATATGTAAGAGAGTGTACCCGGGTATGAGACGGGTTTGGTTTATGAGCCAAAATTTTTTAGTGGTTAAATAAAGTCGGGTGTTCTATTCATTGCTGGAAAGGTAATGAAAATACACAACTTTTATCCGCAAAAAGTTTTGTGATTCCATTAACATGCAAAATTTTATGATCAATTTTCTAAGTGACAGTTTTTTGACAAGAAAAAAAATTGTATCTTAGTATGAGACACCTACAAAAATACATTAAAAATTGTAAAAAATAAAGTAAAAACCTTATATTTATTTCAAAATTATAATTTTTTATGCTTTCCATAATTTTTATTTATCAATTTTCTCTTCATAATCGTCGCAATGTTTGCTTGTGTAGATGCTTGCACACGTGTTTGCGCACTTCAAAAGAACGGGCCGCTTGCAAATATTGTATTTGATGTTGTTAATAGCGTTCAATTTGTTCGGAAACAACTTTATACTAATGATGTTTTTGCTTTGGAACCCTTGGGTGGTGGTAATATGCTGTGTTTCATACCCGGACAATGACGACATTTTGAGAATTAAAAAAAAAATTGTTTTCCAACCACATATTGGCCTAATCCAATATTGGATCGTAAAATATAAGAAAAACAGTATATGCTATACATTACACTTTCCTTTTTCAATTGATTTACATGAAAAAAATAACATTTTAAAAAAAGTCAAAAACGTTTTTAACCTGCAATTTTACATACACGGTAAAAAATTTCGGTGTAAAGTTGGACCCGGCGACTTTTCACGGCCAAATTTTGGTGTGAAATTGCCTTCGTGTTAAATTTTCACTTGAATAAATTTCACACGGTGTGATTTACTGTTTTACACCGTTCCGTGTTATTATTTATAATTTAACCAATTAAATTACTATTAGTGGTTTCTAATCTATGAAAATATATTTACAATCAATTACTTTTAAGATTTTTATAATTATTTATTATGAAACAATTATCATATATTTACAAACTCTAAATAAACCTTTACCACTAATACTCCTGTGGCTTTCATGAGGTTCTTCATGGTTTAACGATGATAAATTTACGATAACGGTAGTTTCTGTATTACTTTGTTTAATTAAATAGTCATTGAATGTATCTTCAAAATCAACAGTCTCCCATAGCGCACAAACAGCAAATGGAATATTATTATAAACAAATAAAGAACGAATGTGAGCAAAAACTGGTAACTCATTTTCGTCTCTAACAGTAATAAAATATTTAATTTTATATTGATGACCATACGTTAAATATTTAACATTACAAACATTTTCATTTTTATCTCTTACTCTCTAACATAAGATCCACCGTATAATTAGATAAATTTTCAATTATTTTATTGTATTTAATAGATTTCCCTGGGCCTGTAACAACTTGAATGTTTACATTCTTGTTGAAAATTTTCTAACGAGAATATGATTTTTAACACGTACGGTGTAAAAATCGCACTAAGTGTAGTATAAAATTCTGAACGGTGTGAATCCTTAATTTTATACCATACTGCGTGTAAATACAGTTCATGATAATTTTTTATCAATAAATAAAATTTGATTGTGTAGTTTCGGGCTCATACGATATTAGATTATATTATTTTAAGGAGTAATTGTAATTTGAATCACAAAATTCATGAAAATATTAAAAAAAATAAAATAATTATCGATAATGTTATTTATATTTTTTATAATTTATTCATTTATTTATAAATATATTATAAGTCTATAACTAGTCGTTTGAATATCGCGCCAAATAATTAATTTTCATAGATTAGAAACCACTAATAGTAATTTAATTGGTTAAATTATAAATAATAACACGGAACGGTGTAAAACAGTAAATCACACCGTGTGAAATTTATTCAAGTAAAAATTTAACACGAAGGCAATTTCACACCAAAATTTCACACTCACACGGTCGTGTAAAAGTCGCCGGGTCCAACTTTACACCGAAATTTTTTACTGTGTACGATGTTTGCAGTTGATATAAGCAATGCGTCGATTCATTTCAGTGTTAGTACAAAAACTGACGGATGACCAAAGAAATACTTGACAGTAAGCAGATCGGCCATATAGACATTGCATAATGAAAATAATTGACTGTCTCATATCTGGAGCCTGTCTCAAACCCGGGAACACTCCCCTAGATTTGAGCGAGAAGTGGGACATTTCCGAGCAAGAGAGATAAATGAAACGCGACGCGAAGCGGCACGCTTCATTTACCCGAAATCGCAATGTGCCACTTTTCGCTCGAATGTGCACAATCGGTTTTAAGCATAATCCACAATAATTAATTTATTTTCTACATAATTTTAATTCAAAATTACTAGAGTAGATTTATATCAGAAACACTACATCGCTAATTTAGTGCTTTAAAACAGTTATTTTACAAATATAAACCCTATGCCTTTTTCGGAGTAAAAAATCTAAATTAAAAATTTTTTATTTGAAAGAAAAACGATTAATATAAACAATTTTAATGAATGCAAAACATGTTCGCATTTGAGTTGCACGAGGATGTGCGCATTCGAGCGAAAAGTGGCACATTTCCGAGCGAGGGAGGCAAATGAAGCGCGACGCGGAGCGGCGCGCTTCATTTTCCCGAGATCGGAATGTGCCACTTTGAGCTCGAATGTGCACACTCGGTTTTAAGCATGATTCACAATAATTAATTTACTCTCTTAGACGGCTAACTTAACTACCTAATTTTTGTTAACTGTGCGCGCGCAAATTCCGTTGCCTGCTAAAATTATACAAAAAAAGTACAACTTCAAAAATTCTTAATTTCTGAACGTTACTGAGCATTGATACATATTTTGTTGTGTTTTCGATTTACACGGTTTTCCACACAAAAAAATAAATGTTTCGATTTACACGGTTTTCCCCGGAACCGATCGACCATGTAAACCGCAGGATAGATGCAATTCACTTTTCTTTAATCAACAGAAGTAATTTACCAAATTATTTAATATTTGTGGGAAAAACAATCAAAATGCAAATGAGGAACTTCATTGAAAAAATTTTAAAATTAAACGGACGAGGCTCGTTTCCGCAAAATCTTAAATTTTAATTACCCCCGAACTTCCGAAGAAGAGTTCGTACAAATTAAATCAGCAACTAACAAATATTTTGCCCTCAACAAACATCCAAAGTATTTAAAGTTTAGTAATAACTTTCTTCGTTCCGAGAATATTAAAGTTCATTAAAGATATTAAGATCGGATTGATTTTCAAGAAATAGGGGCCCCAATTTTTCCTCCCGTATTTGGCGCTCGATTCGATGTGGGAACTCTCGCAGACTATTTTCGGTTCGTTTAAGGGCGTTTAAATTAAATTGAATTGATTCGTGTATTTATCGGAAGATTTTACAGCTTCCATTTAGATGAATTAAAAAAAAAAATCTTTTGGTAAACAACATAAATTGCTTTGTTTTACTTTCTGAAAAGCTTTTCATTACAAAATAAACATGTTTGTTCGTCTATTTTAAGATTTTAGAAGTTCGTAGATTTTGTATGATAGCATATTGTTTTTATGCATGTTTCTTACAAATCAAATTATGTGTAACAGAAAAAACAAGTAATGTCGCTTGATGAAAATTGCTTCTAAATATTATCTGTTTACTCAGTTTTGCAACTAATTACTACCTACGCCAAAGAAAATTTAAGCTATTTTCATATTTGATGACCTAAATTCGGTATTATTGTTTGTCTCAATAACATATGTTTTTAGTAAGTTATGTAGGGCCGAATTTGCCATAAGGCTAGATAAGCTATAGCCTAGGGTGGCAAATTTTAGGGGGCCACAAATGTTGGAATTAAAAAAATTAAATAACAAAATGAAATTTGACAAATTAAAATCATATGAAAAAATACATTACATATGCTTTCCTAAACCATACACCACGCATCGATCATAAATAACGTGACCAATTTTTTTCTTGTTAAAATGGAACGTTTGGCAATCGTGGTTAAAACCGAGTGTGCACATTCGAGCGAAAAGTGGCACATTTCCGATCTCGGGAAAATGAAGCGCGCCGCTTCGCGTCGCGCTTCATTTGCTTCCCTCGCTCGGCAATGTGCCACTTTTCGCTCGAATGTGCACATCCTTGTATTTATTGGATTTGCCTATACAGTAATACCTCGCTTAACGATACCTTGTTATAACGTCATTGGTGGGAGACGCGGTTATTCCCGTATTTATGTAGGAAAACCTGTTGTACCTCTGTCCTTTTGTACCTAAGACAACTTTATTTTTTTTAAATACACTAAGGGAAAAATTAAAGGGTTAAAAAATTTTTCGATATTTTATGGTGTCTTTTGACGGGCTGCATTTCAGTGAAAAATGGTCATATCTGAAATTTAAAAATCATTTTGAACCTCCAAGATTCTAGTTTTCAGATCTTTTAATCAAATATTTTTAGGAGCTACTTTTATCATGCAATCTTAAGCAATAGCGGGCAAGAAAACTTTTGCAAATTTTTTTCTTTTTGGCTTAGTGTCCACGGACTTACAAATTTTTTTTCAGTTAAACCACTGCAAGAAAACTAGAATCTTGGAGCTAAAAAATGATTTTTTTTTAAATTTCAGATACGATCATTTTTCACTGAAATACAGCCCGTCAAAAAACACCATAAAATATCGGAAATTTTTTTGACCTTTTAATTTTTTCCCTTAGTGTATTTGCGGGCTTTCAGGACCCATAGTTTTTGATATTTTAAATGCTACATTGACAGACATTACGTAAAGTTTGCAGCAGCTGGCTAATGTACTTTGTTAATGTATGAGATCATTTGAAATTTTTAATCGAAAAAAAGTAAGTTTTTTTATATTCTTTTTACTTGAATATCTTATTGATTTTTATTACTTAATAACAAATGACTCATTGTAATAGAAAGATTATTTATTAATGTTTGTATAGAGTAGTCTGATTTTGAGACAACGTAATCTTTAATTTTATTTTTGAGTTTGAACATCAAGGGTCGGTGTGTTGTTCCTCGGTCACTGTCAATAAATTGTACCTTGGCCCTAAGATCAACGTGCAATAAATAAAAATTTAGATATACCTTTGTTATAAATTCTTATTTTCTTTTCTATTTTGCTTCAGATAATATGCCTCGCAAGTCGAACGAAAAATTTTAATTTTTGCCAAGTTAACCATTAAATGTTGAAAATTTTAGTATACGAGAAAAGTTTTGTTATTGTTTGAAACAATTTTAGTGCCATCTCAATGAAGAACATTAGTAGTTATTATAATCTAATCATAAATATATAGTTTTCAGAGAACAATGGGTTTCATTTTGCATAATGTGAATAGAGCCAAGGTACATCACCTTTGTTGTACCTAGGCCATAGATCCACTAATTTTTAAATCTTATAGCAATTTGAGTAAACGGTTGATAATGCTTTCAAATATTTTATGATAAAATTGTTACATATACAATTTAAAAAAAATTACAAGTAAGAAAAGGACCAAGGTACAACAGGTTCCCCTACATTGTGCACTATGAGCGAGCACGCACATGCGAGGATTCCCCGGATTTGTCGGTTGTACGATATGTTCTATGCATATGTGGTTTTACTACAACCTTTACAGCAGTCGTTATACGCACGAACAGGCAAGCAACGTAATCGACCCTTGATTCGTTCTTCTCAAAAAAATTAAAACGTTACAACCTGTTAGTTTATTTACATTTATGTAACCTCTAATTTTGTAATGCATATATGCATACTGATTTTAAACTTTATTTTTTTTTTGTCAAGAAAAGCTGTTTACAGTTGTTCCTATCTATTAATTAAAAAATAAAAAACCAAACAATGTAGGAAAGATGGGATAGCCCCGGACACTTAAAAGAATTACAAATAAAAAATATAAATAAATTAGTTTATTTATTTTTTGTGATTTAAAATAAAAGTAGGAACTATTAAGTTTATACTAATTAAAAATTTGTAATCATATATTTGTTTTTTTAGAAAATATGTCTAATCTAATTTGGTCTTATTTTTTGGCAATACGAAAAGGTGGCGGGTAGCCCCGGACTAGTACTCATTGGTGGCCCAATCGTTTTTTTTTGCCTTATAAACATCCCAAAAATAATTAATATTTAAACATTTTTTATGTGACCAGTCTTTGCACTCATAACATTGAATCCAGTCTTCATCAAAAGTTTCTTTGCATATGATGCATTCATTTCTTTTCTCTCGGTGTTCTTGGGAAAAACTTCGAATATTTTTGTCTGTTTTCAATATATTTGCGATTTTTTGTTTTTTTGCTTTGACAATTTTATTGTTTTTAGTTTTCTGCTTTTCATCTAAATTTTGTTTAAATGGACATGTTAAAATATCGCTCCTATGGGTTTTTTGAGCTCTCGCTGCCAAACGTTTTTTTGATGCATCAGGAAATGCTAACAGTTGTTTAGTATACGTGCTGTGCTGATTGAAGGCACCGGTTCAGTATAGATGTTGACCACCGTTGCGATTCGTACTGAATGTGAAAAATACACAAATTTGACTAAAGTACAGTAATTTAACCACTATTTATTTTCACAGTAAATAATAAAGCACCAACAAGTTATTTATTTCAACTGTAGTATAGAGTAACTTTTGAAAAAGATTATTAATTAAACTAAAACATTGTCCGGGGGTACCCGATTCTCAACATGCAACATTTTTATTCAGAGCTCCTAAGATGTAGTAGAAATATTTCAAATACTATTACAATGTTTAAATCTAATGCATTTCCTTCAACTTAAAAAAAAATATAAGTATTCACACTTACGTTTTCTAGTTGGTAACTTGAAATAAAATCTAACGAGCGCGATTGAAAATTTTTATATTTTACCTACAAATTACTCTTTAAATTGTAACAGACTCGGTGTTTACGTGACAACTAAATTGCATTTGTTTTTACTCTAGACGACCCTTGTTTTAAAGAAAATTTTACCAATGTAATGTGATTAATTTCTTGGAAATTTTTATGTCCGCGGTTACCCGCTGTTTGGGGCTACCACACTTTCCCCTACCTATTTTTTTCAATTTGGTAACCTATCCTTATCAATCGCCTGTTATATCTTCTCTTGTTAACGCTAATTCGGCTAACGTAAGGGTCTTGAGGAACGCATCCCTAACGTTAAACAAGGTATTACTGTATTAATCTTCTATTCTTCAATTCAAAAAATTACAAGTCAAACTCACCGTGGCGCCAGAATTTTTAATTCTCGAAAGAATATTCCAGAATTGAAAATTATTGTAGATGAGTGGCGGCAAAATATTACCAGCCTAGAGGCGGCAAATTCGTAAATTCGCCTCTGAAGTTATGTATTAAATAGTAATTGAATTAATTAAAAGGATCAACAACAAGTTAACGGAAATTATTTTGGAACACAATCGAAGGAGATCTTTGTTATGCCTTTCAAATAAACTATATTTGCGGCGGTAAATCAAACATTAAATGGAGATATATCGAAATTAGGTTTCAAATTACAGAAATCGCATGATTCTGTATTAGTTGGCTACATTCAATACCTTTAAATAACCACAGAATATCGCAATAATTAGATGATATAATAATTGCGAGTAATATCCTTTAGAATATCCTTTTAAGGGTGCCTAATTATTTAAGTCGGTTAAAAGGCATCAACCTTCTTTTCTGAAAGGGTTATTTTACATTTGTTGAAGGTCGATCAATTATTAATTTGTTTGGGTTTTGCTTGTTATGAAAATGAAAAAAATAAGGTCGTTGTTTTGTGTTTCTTATAAATGCGAGGTGGGCTTTTCTAATTTTTTTAAAAGTATCACAAAAATTTACATTTTAAAAATGATAAATTTTGTTTTATTTTGGTATGAAACAAGATTACCGTATAAATGTATGTTATTTACGTCTTATTGAAAGAATTGTAAGGCAAGACGTTCAGTCCGTAACGGCTTGCCAGTGAATGACCGTTACTAGAAATAATGCTTATAACAAAAAAAAAATTAATTCATATTCACGATATATTTATTTATGCAATCTTATAGATATGTTTCTTTTTATTAAAATTTAAGAATTTAAAAAAGGATAGGTACCTACCTATAGTATAAATAATCAAAATTAAGGGTACTTCCAATTTTTGCACTTTAATGAAAAATAAACATAAGATTGCATAAATAAATATACCTATGACGAATTTGATTTTTTTTATTAATTGTTATAAAAATTATGTCTTGTTACGGTCATTTACTGGTAAGTGGTCACAAACTGAACTGTTCTATTAAAAAAATGACTTTTTTGAGATCATTAGTTTCGCAAACTTTCGACTCGTGTGTACCCCCTTGAAATAGTCTGTAATACTACGTAAAGAAAAAATACAAATAATTAATTAAATAACAAATTAAGTTGTGTTATTTGAATGCAAATCAACGGCGATTAATCAAATTTTCTGAAAAATACTTAGAATTCTAAAAGTAAATCGAAAGCGATTTAAAACTGTAATAACCGATTTTCTAGTTTTTTTTATTAACTCTGTCTAATTCATAAATGCGTACCATATGGTGTCGTCGGCAAAAAAAAGTTATTATCTATTATCACCCTGACCTTTTTTTTTGTAGAAAAAAGAAGAAGTTAATAGTGAGTCGTCTCTTTCGCTTCGATTATTTTAATGAAAACATTAAGTGTAAGAAAGTAATAATTTAAAGCCGAGAGTTGTGTATTTTTTTCTTGTTTAGCAGTTATGCATATGACTACGTAAAATTATTGTAAGTTACTTTTATTATTTATTACTAACATTAAATTTATGATATAAGGTAATGTAGGTAAATAAGGCCTAGTCTTATGAACTTTAATATTTTGGGAAATAAAGATAAATATAATAAACGGAATAGTTAAGGAGAGAAACGTTGTAGTTCGACCGATCTTATACACTGTTAAAAATATTTGTGAAATTACAATATTTTACCAAACAAAAATTAAACAACTAAGTGTTGCAATAATGCAATATTGGGATACATTTCTAGCAATGTTCCACTAGTTCATAGTAAAATTACAGAATTAACTTGTAATTTTACTAATTCTTTGTCAAAGTAAGATGAAACTTATAATTTCTCAACGATGACACAGAGAAGAAAGACAGCGCCAGCTGCAGCAAATCTTTAATATTTTTTTACAATGTCTTTTGGAAAATTATTTTTCTACATTGCAATTTTATAAAATTTGAATAATATTTTATTGATAATTGTAGCGTAAACAAGAACGACGCGCCTGGCGGGGCGCCTGGTGGGGACCAGCGTTATTTAAACACGCTACCGCTAGATGACCGCTGAATAAAAGTCGCACCAATCTTCTTCTTCTTCTAAACCTGACTACGGGTATAAAAAGACAAAAAGAAGAAGATAAAAATAAAAAAAATTCTGAAAAGTTGAATAATGAACAAATTATCGATAAATGCATAGTAAAATTGCCAGAAATGATTAGTAATATTCCCAAATTGAGTTGCGATAAGTTGTGTAGTAAAATTACAATAGAAATTTTTAACAGTGTATCTATTCTAACTATATTTGCATGCGTTTCTAGTTGTAACGCGTTATGACCATATTATAGGTACGATTTTGGCAGAATAGGCCTTATTAGATGCTAGGCTTTATTTTATCTATAATACTTAATATAATAAATAGTAAGACAGTGTGGTATATGAATAGTCATAAACGTACCATGTGTTTTTCTTTAAAATTTTTTTTTACAGTTTTCACATAGGATAAGTGTAACATAGTTATTACTGAAATTTATCAAGTAATTACTTAATTACAACTTAACGATATATTTTTTAATTATTAATAAGAAAATAGTCAGAGAAAATGTTTTCTATTTAAAATTATTTATCCACTATTTCTTTAATTATTTTTTGTTTAATTAAGATTCAATTTATATTGATATATCTACACGCCAATTTAACTTTCTGTTTTCATCAAAGTTTTACAATTTATTTGCAGGAAGAGATACTAAAAATTCATACCTGAAATTAATTTAAAATCAAATTTAAAACAATTTCCGAAGTATTCAAAATTAGTTTTAAAGGTTACAGTGTCAAATTTTACAATTTTGATAAAACCACATCCCGGCGAATTTAATCAATCCGATTTTAATGAGAATTTGTAAATAATTATAACGCCTGCATTTAAATAATGTACTTAGGAATAAATTATTTCGCATTAAAAAAATAGTGTAGTTTGCATTAAATTAAACTCCAAATAATATAATTATTAAATTATAAATTGAGTATTATGTTTTGATTGAGGTACAACATCAAAAGCCAGTAATTTCCGTCTAAACAAAAGGAGTTAGCGGTCGCTTGCCTTAGGCCGTTCTAAAGGATGTTTTCGAATAATAGAGTTTTTATTTGTATTAATTTTCTTCGTATTTAGACAGGCTTTTGGTTCAATTTTTATTTGTTTATACACACTTTAGTGCGGAGGTGTTCATACCTTTAAGTTCTTTGACTTATAGTTATTTATTAGCAATTTGAGAAGACAGTTAGATCTGGAATAGAAACGTTTTTTCTTCTCCTGGAAAATATATATGCTACAAATGGGTTTTTCATAATAATCGATTTAACTAAAAAAATGATTTGATAACATGTTTGACCTTAAAACTGTTATATAACAATTTTCAGGACAGATTTAAATGGGATATAAAAATATATTTATGTGGGAGGTACAAGACCAACATTTAAAAAAAAATGTATTATTATTATATTTGCTTTTCTTCTTCATCTTTGACGTATTAAATAATTTTTAAGATCTCATTTGGCTACAGAGCCAAAAAGCTAATAATTCTAACTACTAAAAGTTTTTTAATATATTACAAGCAATCGAGTTATAAATTTCTAATACAGTCAAACCTCGATATTATGAACATATTTGTCCGTGAGGTTGTGTTCATATTAACGAAGAGTTCATACTAATAGGGTACATACTCATAGGGTACATAATAACGAGATTTGATTGTATTAATATTTGAAAGTCGCTCGATAGTTTGCAAAGTAATAAACTGAAAAATATTGCACGTTCTTGAGCCAACTTTGAATTTTTTTTTGTTTAAAAAGATGTTATTTGTAACTCATTTTTATTACATTTGATAGCCAAATAAACATTGCATTTAAAATTTTTTATCAGATATTTTTTTTCGTATTTAATAAAAAAACGGTGTTTTTTATTTCAACTAAATTGGTTCGCCTTGTTTTAATATGGCAATACTAAGTTAACTGTCATTTTTATACGTCACTGTCAGTATCATTTTGATAGATTTAGATTTAAAAAATAAAAATATATCGTATAATCTTACTCATACTGTAAAATTCTTAAAGGATATAGGTTTTCGCATCGAAGGATAATCTGATTCAAACTTACCCAAAAATGATAAATTTGAACGTGACTTTTGGTGCAATTTAAATAAATATGAGTAACAAACTTAGAAGAACACTATTCATTTAGAAATTTATTTTACACCTTTTACCCCATACCTATTACACAACTTGTTCTAAATTTTTGACAATGTGTAAAACAATATTCTAATGAACCAAAACTATTTAGCTCTCGATGCAACAAATCGGTCATTCACTGGGCGCTTTGCCCTATATATTTTTATCAATATCCGTTTTTAAAATTTTAGTTATTTGACGTTGGCAATGGATATTATATTTTTTATTAAGTCTCCACTTTCGTTTATTTTCACTCCCTTCATAACAACCTTAAAAATATTTAAAATAATAATGCATTTTTGACATTAGAGACATAGTATGTTTTAAGCCTTCATGACCTAGCCTAAAAATGACAATTTCAAAATCGAATCGCGAAGTTTTTGCGAAAGATGGATAAAATCGGTTATGGTATTCTTCTTCAGCATGACCGAAACTATTATACCGGGTGTTTGATGTAAAGTGCCATAAACTTATAACTCTAAAATTAATAAAAGTTACAAATACTTATAAAAGTTTTTCATGCCATCTATTGATGGTCATAAATATAGTTTTTGTTGTACTTCTAGTTTGCCGAAAATGGTATTAAGTTTCTAATGTTAAATAAAAAAATACTGACTTTTTTTTAAATTAGACAGAACTCATGGAAAGCTTTTGAAATATGTATAAGTCATAAATTCCTACTTTCTTAATAAATATTTTTTTTTAGAAAAGTAATATTCTGGATAAAGTAAGAAAGTTTTAGAGTTATATGCTCGTGGCACTTTACATGACACACGGGGTATACAGGACAGGTGTTAGATTGCATCGGACTCAAAATCAATTTGGCGATGTTTATTTAGTTAAAACTAATACAACGCCTTCACTTTATTCTGCCGTTAATTTTGCACATTAAAAAAACCAATTAACTTTATAATTTATATCTTCATGACTCGCGTCTTCGGCGGTTACCTACTCTTTTCCTAAATGCTAGGTGCCGGCCCTGACTTTTTTTTTAAGTATGGATATCGCATACGCAGAACACACATATTAAACAGATTGCTTTATAAAAAAGGATCCTTTATCGAAAACGGATGTTAAATCTATTCTCTTTTATGTTAAATCAGCTCGTATTATGTGCGGATTTCATTTATTTCTATATGCACGAACGGCTTTGAATTCGCTTGCAGTTATGAAATAAAATACCTCAAAATGGCTTTATAAAGCATTACACATGAATAGTAATAGAAACACATAAAAGAAGTAGACGTTCGTTAGAAGACAACCGGAAAATTATAAAGTAATTTTTTTCAATGCTAATTAGTTCTTCATGTAATTAGTGCGTTCAATTTAAAAGATGTTCGCGATACTGAAGATTTAATAAATCATTTAAAAAACTGTTTATTATTTGCGTTTTTTTGGGGGGCTTAGAATTACTCAATGTGAGGTTCCACTTCCTTTAAAAAATTCGTAATACATCAAAGAAAAGATGTCTGTCTACATATTCCAAGAAAAAAATTGCGTTATACCTTCATATTTTATTATTGAGATACAAAATCGATCTACTTCTTTGGCTACTCCACTTCATAGATTTCTGGATTTCGAAAATCTAAGATGATAAAAATTTAGTCACCGTAAAAAAGGTGAATTTTGATAATCCACTCATACAGTCTGTTGCCACCCTGTCAAATTCGTTCAATCGGAAATATTTTATTCATTTCGAATTGATTCATTTTTACGAAATAACAGAATCGTGCAATTTTGATTAAATTTAACCGAGCTTGAAATTCTTTTCTAATTGAATTTTACATATTGTAGACGATCCTTTGTCTACTTTATTTTATCTAAATTTATTAAATAGATATTTCGCATTTAATAAAAACGTATTCTCGGAAGATGAATAAAACCTTGAATCTTTTCGTCTTATTAACAATATTGAAAAATTTAGATTGACAGTTATCTTTACTTTGGCGTTTTATAGAATAGGATAATGTCTTTCTTATAAATATATATATTATATATACCTACGCAATAGTGTTGTATCGATTTTTTGAAGTTATACTTCATTTCGCGGGTGGAGCGTAAAATATTAGCAGGCAACGTAGGTTGCGCGCGCACAACTCACAAAAATTCGACAGTATGAAGTTAGCCGTCTAAGAAAGTAAATTAATTATTGGGAATCATGCTTAAAACAGAGTGTGCACATTCGAGCTCAAAGTGGCACATTCCGATCTCGGGAAAATGAAGCGCGCTGCTCCGCGTCGCGCTTCATTTGTTTCCCTCGCTCGGAAATGTGCCACTTTTTGCTCGAATGTGCACATACACCGAATTCATGAAATAGGTCTATTTTATTCTCAGTTCTTTAAAATCATATATTTAAATTTAGTTTAGTAAAAATCAATTTTATGTTTTCAAAAAGTATGTACCATAGCAATTAGTGGAAGGGAGCGAAAAGATACGACAATCATGTCAATTGAAGTGAGAATCAACGATTAAAATTATTCAACCGATTTTTCCTCTAATTTATTGGACTAAATTATTGTGAATCATGCTTAAAACCGGGTGTGCACTTTCGAGCTCAAAGTGGCACATTCCGATCTCGGGAAAATGAAGCGCGCTGCTCCGCGTCGCGCTTCATTTGTTTCCCTCGCTCGGAAATGTGCCACTTTTTGCTCGAATGTGCACATACACCGAATTCATGAAATATGTCTATTTTATTCTCAGTTCTTTAAAATCATATATTTAAATTTAGTTTAGTAAAAATCAATTTTATGTTTTCAAAAAGTATGTACCATAGCAATTAGTGGAAGGGAGCGAAAAGATACGACAATCATGTCAATTGAAGTGAGAATCAACGATTAAAATTATTCAACCGATTTTTCCTCTAATTTATTGGACTAAATTATTGTGAATCATGCTTAAAACCGGGTGTGCACTTTTGAGCTCAAAGTGGCACATTCCGATCTCGGGAAAATGAAGCGCGCCGCTCCGCGTCGCACTTCATTTGCTTCCCTCGTTCGGAAATGTGCCACTTTTCGCTCGAATGTGCACATACATCACATCCATGAGATATGTCTATTTTATCCTCAGTTCTTTAAATCATATATTTAAATTTAGTTTAGTAAAAATCAATTTTATGTTTTAAAAACGTATGTACCATAGCAATGAGTGAAAGAGAGCGAAAGGATACGACAATCATGTCAATTGAAGTGAGAGGAAACAATTAAAATTATTCAACCGATTTTTCCTCTAATTTATTGGACTAAATTATTGTGAATCATGTTTAAAACCGGTGTGCACATTCGAGCTCAAAGTGGCACATTTCAATCTCGGGAAAATGAAGCGGGCCGCTCCGCGTCGCGCATCATTTGCTTCCCTCGCTCGGAAATGTGCCACTTTGTGCTCTAATGTGCACATACACCGCATTCATGGGATATGACTATTTTATCGTCCGTTCTTTCAAATCATAAATTAAAATTTAGTTTAGTAAAAATCAATTTTATGTTTGAAAACGTATTTACTAAGCAAAGACTGGAGAGGAGCGAAAAAAACGGCAAACTCGTAAATGTGAGTGAGAGAGAAAATTAAAGTTAATTTAGATACACCAAAAAGTATAACTTCTATCGCGCTCATATAAGTACAAGCACCGGTTTTTTTTTAACATTTAGAGAGAAAACGTAAAGTTAAGAAGATTTACTGAAACGGTCTATAGATCGTTTTTAAGAATACAATTCTTTTTATCTAAGGAACTGTATCTTAACAGCAGTATTTTTTGCTCCCCTTTTTTTATCAGTTATATGTACTTTTAACATAAATCGAGCGTTTCACGTCTGCGAACAAAGTTATTCAAAACTATGGGGTCGATAGAAAATTGTGATTGCTACAATTTATTAAATTTAGTCATTATACTTCACTTAGTACGGTTTTTAACGGTAATGTTAATAATAATAAAAGTAGTATAAATCAAAATTGAAAGGAAACCGTCCACAACCCCCTCAACAACAGATAAAAACGGAAAATTTTTATCTAGGCAAAATTCAATGGATTCACCCCGAGTACGAGTGGAAAATTAAGATATGACTTAAGTAACTTATTATTCGACCCCTCTTAACCAATAACAAAGCAATTAGTAACAAGAGATTAGGGGCGATAATTTGAAGCAAAATTCTATAGTTTCACTGATTTAACAATTTTTAAGTTTTACTTCTGATGAGTGGAGGGAGAGAAAAATAGTTTACTATAGCTTACTATACAAGTTTAACATTGGGAAATTCCATAATATTATTAACAATAATTCTTTACAAACTTTGTTTGAATAAATAATATGATGTGATTATTTAATGATAATAAAAATGCCAGACCGTGTGTTTATAACTAAAAACAAATAGGTTTTATAAGTGTTCACCAGAATTAATGGTACTTATATTATTTTTTATCTCACCGGCATCGAAATTTTGTGATATTTCTTCTAAATTATCATTATCACATGAATTATCTGAAGTACACATTTTAATTTCTTTGACATTTATAATTATTGGTTAAAATAGAAATGTCACTTCTGTTTTATTATTTTTTACATTATTAATCATAATGTTCACGTCCAATATCTTATAATATGTTAATGTTCACTGGAATTGGACACAATAAAACAACAAATTGTTAACTTGCAACGTTTCGTTTCTTTATTGAAACTTTATCAAGCAACTGAAAATTAACAAAGTATAACAACAATAACTACAAGTATTTTATAAAATACCTTAACAACACAAAAAGGAAGTTAACCATTAAAACTCAATAATTCTACATGTGTCAAAATGAAAGATTTTTAAATTACGATTTTATTACAATTAATAAAATAATGTTAAAGTACAAAATAATAAAACATAAGTGACATTTCTATTTTAACCAAAAATTATAAATGTCAAAAAATTAAAAATCCAGTTGATTCATCTTATAATGATATATCTAATTCGTTTTAATTATCGCCAAAAAAATATTGGAAGTGTACACTTATTAAATTGGAGAGGTCTACGCCTAATAAATTAGGCGAACAATTAGTTGAATAATTTTAATAGTTCCCTCTCACTCGCATTGACAAGATTCACGTATCTTTTCACTTCCTTCCTCTCATTGCTATAGTAAAAACGTTTTTACAACATAAACTTGAAAGTATAATGGATAAAATAGAAAAATCTAATAAGTACTAAGATGTGCGCGTTCGAGCGAAAAGTGGCACATTTCCAAGCGAGGAAAACAAATGAAGCGCGGCGCGGAGCGGCGCGGAGCGGCGCGCTTCATTTTTCCGAGAACGGAATGTGCCACTTTGAGCTCGAATGCGCACACTCGGTTCTAAACATGATTTACAACAATATAAACCAATAAATTAGACGAAAAATTAGTTGAAGATTTTTAATCGTTCCATCTCACTCGCATTGACAAGATTGTTGTATCTTTTCGCTCCCTTCCACTCATTTGTATGGTAAATACATTTTAAGAACACAAAATTTAAATTTATTTTTTGAAAGATTAATGGATAAAATAGAAAAATCTAATAAGTACTAAGATGTGCGCGTTCGAGCGAAAAGTGGCACATTGCCGAGCGAGGGAAGCAAATGAAGCGCGACGCGGAGCGGCGCGCTTTATTTTCCCGAGATCGAAATGTGCCACTTTGAGCTCGAATGCGCACACTCGGTTCTAAGCATGATTTACAGCAATATAAACCAATAAATTAGACGAAAAATCAGTTGAAAATTTTTAATCGTTCCATCTCACTCGCATTGACAAGATTGTTATATCTTTTCGCTCCTTTCCACTCATTTGTATGGTAAATACATTTTAGGAACACAAAATTTAAATTTATTTTTTGAAAGATTAATGGATAAAATAGAAAAATCTAATAAGTACTAAGATGTGCGCGTTCGAGCGAAAAGTGGCACATTGCCGAGCGAGGAAACAAATGAAGCGCGACGCGGGCGGCGCGCTTCTTTTTCCGAGATCGGAATGTGCCACTTGAGCTCGAATGCGCACACTCGGTTCTAAGCTTGATTTACAGCAATATAAACCAATAAATTAGACGAAAAATCAGTTGAAAATTTTTAATCGTTCCATATCACTCGCATTGACAAGATTGTTATATTTTTTCGCTCCTTTCCACTCATTTGTATGGTAAATACATTTTAGGAACACAAAATTTAAATTTATTTTTTGAAAGATTAATGGATAAAATAGAAAAATCTAATAAGTACTAAGATGTGCGCGTTTGAGCGAAAAGTGGCACATTGCCGAGCGAGGGAAACAAATGAAGCGCGACGCGGAGCGGCGCGCTTCATTTTCCCGAGATCGGAATGTGCCACTTTGAGCTCGAATGCGCACACTCGGTTCTAAACATGATTTACAACAATATAAACCAATAAATTAGACGAAAAATCAGTTGAAGATTTTTAATCGTTCCATCTCACTCGTATTGACAAGATTGTTGTATCTTTTCGCTCCCTTCCACTCATTTGTATGGTAAATACATTTTTAGAACACAAAATTCGTATTTACTACATAAAATTTAAATTTATATTTTGAAAGATTAATGGCTAAAATAGAAAAATCTAATAAGTACTAAGATGTGCACACTCAGCTTTACACAAAAATCTACAATATGCATTTTTTTGAGTTTTTATGAAAATATTTAGGAATCGTAATTATAGCAAAAACCAGAAACCAAATCTGTGATTTTCTATTTTGCAACTTTGAACATAAAGCTAACAACATTAATATTTCTAACTTTTCCCGAGCTCTTAAAAGGATAGCCCATTACAATATGTAGCATTTAACCCTGTTTCTATATAATTATTCATAAAATCTAATGCAATTTTGGATTTGAATTGGAGGTTATTTTAAGAGAGCCTGCAAAAAAGATTGTGACTTGAGATATACAGCATAAGACTAAACCTCGTCAAATTAAACGTAGATTTAACTCGAGCCTGTATAAATATGACTAACCTACTTCTGACACTGGGCCACAAAAGTTAAAACAAAATTAAGTTTAAAAGTACTAAAACTGAAGAAACCTCATCTAGAGCTTTGCGAGTCGACAGCGAACCATTCTTTTATAAAACTTTACGAAAAATAAGCGTAATTTACTTTAAATGAGTTTCCAGGAAATTGATCTTCAATTTGCACTTTGCTTAATTAAATTTTTTTTGAAAAAAGAGAACGTATAAAAAATAAAAGTAAAGCAGTGATTTATAAGTGTTACAGGGCATCTTAATAACCGAGAAATTAAGTACGGAAAAAAAAACGGTTCGAAACCTAATTTTTGGAAGCGTGGAATAACAGCGGATTTTCTTTTCGTTTCCCGAAGTCTAAATTAAACAGCATCGTCTGCCAGCGAAATCCAAAACTTAATCGTTAATCAAAATTTTTAGTTTTTTGCCGAAACTTAAATGTAAAATGAAACTTCATTGGAATGCAAACATTTAAAAGATAAATAGCTTTTTCGGATTAGAAGTTTAATGTCCTATGCAGAGGGTAAACGGCGCCAAGTCTCAAAGACGCCTAAAAATACATAATTGGTAATTCCGTATTTTTTTGTAAAATAATTTAAAAAGCGTCTGGGACATATTATTATAAAAAAGCCGAATTATAATATATATTGTTCCCACATTTTGATATTAAATAATTTCTCCAATTATTGCAAAGAACATGTGTTTAATTAATATAATTACAAAGCCCTATTTTTTGGTTCGGAACATCTTTGAGAAGTACAGGATGATTTTTTAGGATCGAAAGTTATTGAATTTGCCGCTACAGTTTTTAGTGTATTTCATTGTTTGAATGTGGTTACATTGTAAATTTCTAGTATTTTCTGCTGTCAAATGTCAACGTTAATTCGTTAATGTTTCTAAAGGGTTTTCCGTGTCGTTGTTTTCTACGTGTACATGGCAACACGGTTTAATAAGTTTTAAAATTAAAAAAAGGACTTGTGAGGGCTTAGAGAAAAGGCCGGACTTTAGTGAAGTGGTTTTAGTTATGAATAATCATTCTCTTTAGGCGCATATTTTTTTAACTGATGCCTCCTCGAAACATCATAAAAGTTGAAAAATTAAGAGTCATGAATATTTCAGCGTTATCAAAAGGAAGGCCGACGCTAAAAGTTTGATTAAGTCTGGATTTAAATTCAAACTAGATTAATAAAACTACATAACTAAATTTATTAAAATTTAAATCTCGGGTGTTCTATCGAACTGTGTGGGCAATCCTCGTAGAATTAAATTCGGTGATGACTTTAATACACGTTATCACGGTTAAGATATTAAATTTAAGACAAGTTTCACTTACGATAGTTGTTTTTGATTTATTCGAAAATTGGACTAATGTTAAAAAAATAATAATCCGAAAAACTGATTTTTAATCATTAAAAAGTGATAGAATTTTTTAAACTTAAACTTCTTAAACTTAGTAATGAACTAATTTTTTGTTGAAATAATATAGTTTTCGTAAATTACAATAATCAAACTACCATTTGCTACATTGCATTTTAAATAAATCATGTCTTAAAAAAAATTTAGTTAGAATAAGTCTTACGTTAAAATTAAGTTTTAAAACAAGTCAAAAAATTATAATCATTTACTTTTACTCCAAAACTATTTTATTTAAAATAAATGTAAACGGTACTGTTATTAATTAATTCATCTTATTGTTAGTTAGAAACTTAATCTACGATAAACAAAACTAAAAGATGAAAAAATGAAAAAAGTCAACGTATTTTTTAGTTAAAAAATACAAAAGGCTAATTTTGCAAATCGAAAAATTACTTAAAAAAATTAAAAACATTTGAAGACTTGTTTCTTTTCCTTTTATTAAAAAAACAATTATTCTTTATATCTTGTAGTCTAATAAGTTTTAAGGTTTTAAGGTCTATTCTTCAACTACAAACATGACGATCGCAAAACGGATCACCAACTGGCTGTCAACTAGGCAATTTGGTCGAAAACCGAGAAAATTGTTCTTTTTCTAGTTTTAAGCTTATTATTTATTAAAATTATATATCACAAAAAACTATTAACTAATTCATTATGAATAATACTCCTCAGAACGTAAAAAGAAAACTACATTAAAGAGCTCACAATTTAGGCTAATATTGAACTTGGAATTCAATAATCCTGTTAAGTGCTCACAAACAGACAAAATGACCCTACAGTAAAAACGTATATTGTAACTAGTTTTCATTTATAAAAATTTTTATTTTTGTAAACCGTATCAAACAAGTAGTGTGAAAATCAATATTTCTCAACGTGGGGTTCACGCCCCAGAGGGGGTCAATTTGATTGTTCAAAGGGGTCATTAAAAATTGGATTTCTCCGAAATTTAAATTTAACCATATCGCGACTCTTACAAGGGACCCTTTTTAGTGGTCCGTGGCATTACGCAACGAGACCTACACCATTCGATAGGGCATCAAAAACTACTCTAGAAACCGTTTTCAAATTTTGCGAAATTATTCGGGTTACTACAAGACAAGCCCCAAAAGTTTGTGTTAATCTGTCAAAACTGGTGTCCGCTTTTGTACATTGCGAATTGCACTTTACATAATATGATCCGATGGTCGAATGGAGAAGCATTCGCTCTCGAACTTTTTGCATTTTGTCGCTCCGGGTTCGAATCCTCTAGGGAGCAAAGCGATGTTTGTAATTTTTTTTGAAGGAGAATTGTTTATTGTTGATTATACAATAATTGGACTTCTTTTTAGACCAAAAATAGATCTATAAGCCGCACAATCCCCGGAAAATATGTAAACTAAATTAAAAAAATTCTAGTGGTAAAATATACAAGCAATCAGATTTAGAGCATTGTATGAACAAAAGGTACACATAATAAACATACCGTTGTTCTTAAAAAACACTGGTCAAAGCAGTCTTCAAAAAGACTGTTTTTACAAAACTGAATTAATCACAACAATAATAGAATAAAAAAGCACTTCGTCCACACACTGCAAATCATTTTGGCAGTATTTGTACTTATTGGTAATACAACCCTGTTAACTTATTGGTATGTGCATTAATAGATTTTAAAAAATAATTTTAAAAGTTTACATATTTTCCGGAGATTTTTTGCTGTATATATATATATTTTTTGAAAAACATACGTCCAATCCTTGTAAAAAACGACAATAAACAATTCTCCTTTAAAAAAATTGCAAACATCGCTTTGCTCCCTAGAAGATTCGAACCCGGGGCGACAAAATGCAAAAAGTTCGAGAGCGAATGCTTCTCCATTCGACCATCGGATCATATTATGTAAAGTGCAATTCGCAATGTACAAAAGCAGACACCAGTTTTGACAGATTAACACAAACTTTTGGGGCTTGTCTTGTAGTAACCCGAATCATTTCGCAAAATTTGAAAACGGTTTCTAGAGTAGTTTTTGATGCCCTATCGAATGGTGTAGGTCTCGTTGCGTAATGCCACGGACCACTAAAAAGGGTCCCTTGTTAGTCGCCTCTTAGGCTTAGTGACCGTCCAGTATGGAGTGCAAATAATCTTCAAATAATTATTAATAATTAAAATAATATAGAAATATCTTACATCGAAATTATTTTGTACTCGAATACCAGAATATATTATGTTTGCATGAAGTATTGTTTTTTTAAATAACTTTCTTGTGATTTCTTCCTAAAGTCCATCATTTAAGCTACTTAGTAAACAATTAAAAATTTTGAATATTAATAATTATTTATATATTACATGGGAAGACTTAATAAATTTTTAAAAGCTTAGGTGGGGCATGGCACAAAAAAGTTTGGAAAGCATTGATGTAAATCGAGAGATAGATGTGATTAATGTAGATTTTGGTTAAAAGCCCCATATACAATTTGGTATTAATAAAATATGTAATTTTTGCTCGATTGTGGATATAAGTACGTCGTTTCATTTGTGTACATTACTCTTTTTTTTTTTTGAATCCAAAAATTAATGTGAACAAATTCAATAAATACGAAGATGTGCACAATCGAGCGAAAAGTGGCACATTTCCGAGCGAGGGAGGCAAATGAAGCGCGACGCGGAGCGGCGCGCTTCATTTTCCCGAGATCGGAATGTGCCACTTTGAGCTCGAATGTGCACACTCGGTTTAAAGCATTATTCAGAATGATTAATGTACCTTCTAAATAATTTTCATTCAATATTACAAAGCCGAGAATAAATTTTAATTAAATATTTACAGTCGACTATCGATAATTTGACTCTTGATAATTTGAATCTTTCGATATTTTGAAATATTTTCTTAGTCCCTTGAGAAACACTCGGTAATTTGAAAGAAATGAATGGGTTTAGGTACACTCGGTAATTTGAAGTGGCGACGACAGTACCTTACTTGCCATCACTCTATAATTTGAAGTGAGAGGGCCTGCGCTCTTGGTATTTTGAAGTCTCTAATAAACACGTGTGTAGTTGACATTGCTTGAATTACCTTATTTATCTTACAATGAGTTCCCGAACAAATAAAAGTTTAACAATTCTGGAAAAAAAACGCGCTATTGAAGCTGTTGACAGTGGACTTTCTAAAAAAGATGTAGCAAAACAGTTAGAACGGAGACAGATGACGATTTCTTGTCGGCCCTTATTACTTTTGAAAACACCTTGGACATAGCACAATGAAAATCACTCAGCCAAAAAAAAAATTACAGACTACTTTTCAAAATAATTTTTCATATTTTGAGATGCATTGACATCAGCTGCTACACACATATACATATGTATATAAAATAAGACTACATAACTTACTCTAGCTTTATTATATGTTTTGGTAGCTATCTAGATACATACATATGTACATATTTTAATAAAGTATGTAGTAAATATATATGTACTATTGCTCATAAATTACACTCTCGTTAATTTGAATTTTGTCCTTACTATCTTTCGATTATTTGAACTCTCACTTATTTTGAACTCTCGGTAATTTGAATTTATTCTGTGGTCCCGTGAGATTCAAATTATCAAAAGTCGACTGTATGTGGTTTTATTTGAATACATTACTATTTTCGTTTTTAATCCAAAAAGTAACTTACAATTAAACACATTCAATAAATACGAGGATGTGCGCATTCGAGCGAAAAGTGGCACATTTCCGAGCGAGGGAGGCAAATGAAGCGCGACGCGGAGCGGCGCGCTTTATTTTCCCGAGATCGGAATGTGCCACTTTGAGCTCGAATGTGCACACTCGGTTTTAAGCCCGATTCACAACAAAATAGACCAATAAATTAGACGAAAAATCAGTTGAATCATTTTAATCGTTCTTTCTCACTTGCCTTGACGAGATTGTCGTATCTTTTCGCTCCCTTCCACTTATTGCTATGGTAAATACGGTTTCAGAACATAAAATTTCTTTTTAATAAACAAAATTTTAATTTATGATTTGAAAGATTCAAGGTTAAAGTAAAAAAAAATTGTAAGTACTAATATGTGCTCGTTCGAGCGAAAAGTGGCAGATTTTTCCGAGATCGGAATGTGCCACTTTGAGCTCGAATACGCACACTCGGTTTTAAGCTTGATTCACAATAAGTAATACACCTTCTTAGACGGCTAACTTCAAATGTCGCTGTGCGCGCGCAACTACCGTTGCCTGGTAAAGATTTGCTCTCAACAAAAGAAGTACAACGGCAAAAATATAAAAGAAATAAAATATTAACGTCGGTTTCCTTTTTATTGAATAAATGCTATTTAGACATTTATGAAAGTTGATAGGAAAGTAAGTTTCTAGAATAATCATGTTCGTGACAATCCAACGTTATGTGGTTAGGGATTCGGAACATTCTGCTAACACTGAAAAGAACAAAGCCATGCGCTCTTGTAAAGCTTTGAATGAGAAAACATGAAACCACAATTATAGTAAAATGCTCTAAAATATATCTAAAAGCTCGGGGAGCGCTTTTAAACATAAAATTCGAGGCATTGTTGCAAAATTACGGTTGAATATTTTACGAATTCAATACAATTGTATTGTTATTTATGGAACAATATTACTAAATCTAAGATTTTTGGGATCCGCAAAAACGTATGTATTTCAATACATTCGTGGACACGTATTTATTATTTATGTCTCGACGACCCTGCAGAGAACCGATTTTTAAGGAATGACAAATCTATGATGCATAAAAATATTTGATTTATTTGAACGATTAATAAAACAAAATAAATAAAATCTTGTAAAATGTTGAATATTAAATCATTTCAGCCACTTTAGATTTTAAGTTCGGAAAGAATAGATTATATTTTTTTTTAAATTGATTTTAAAATACAGGACCGTCTCCGGCGTTCTTTATTCAAAATACAAATAGGCTACTTATCTTAGTCAAAAAAAACTTTTAGTTGCAATTAAAAAAAAATGTAGTTTTGAAGATCAATTTTTAGAATGAAGGGGACATATTCTATAGACTCAAATTTTAACTGTAAGTTACTTGCAGCAAGAGAATTTACATTAAAAAAAACAATCCTTACATTTTAACTACACGCCACTGTAATAGTGCTTTAAATATAGTTTTTAAAATCAAAATTTTGAAAAAAAAAATACTAGGCAGAATCTACAATCGCGATTTTTTTTAATAATTCAGATGGCACGTTCTATAATTTATTAAATCTATCCGATGCCAAAAAATTTAGAAGGTCCAAAACTAAAAATTTTTAGAGTTGAAAAAGTAGCAAGCAGAATAGTTCCGGCTGTGCACGCTAGGAGTCCATAAAAACGTCTTGTCAAAATGTAAATAAACTATTTACTAATTTTTTTTTTCTCAAAAAAAGCAAATCTTTTTTTTGAAGTCTTGAGAGTGCTAACTCAAGTTTCTTTTGTATTAGAATCCAATACGTTCGGAAATGAAAAGATTTTGCGAAGATATAGCGTTTTCAAAATAATATTTTTATAATAATTCATATTTTGAAAATTTCCAGCGCGTTTTTGTTTATGATTTAACATTGAATCCAAATTGTTTTTTTGTCGAATTTTATGCTTCGATAAACAACTTTTCAGAATCTGAAAAATTCTTAAAGATATCTCAATAAGTAAGCAAGCTGTGGATTTTTAAAGTCGTAATTTTGATAAAATAAAACAAACGTGACTCCCCAAACCTAATTTTCTTGGAAATTTTAAATAAAATTATTATAGTTCCTTAAGCTAATTAAAATCAAAAAAAATTAGATATTCTCAATTTGTAAAATTTTAAAGATGAGTTCACAAATAGGTAACTGGGATTGAATTTTTTTAATGTCTAATTTTGAATACGGAAAATTAACCAACAACGTTAACCCTTAATAATTCTATAAATTAACATTGCCCCCGATATCAAATTTTAACATATCTTATAAAAAATATAAGGGCATAGAGGAATGCTCTGTAGAAATTTAAAAAAATTGTTTTTCAAAATTTGTTATCCTCAAAAAAATTAAGCAAAGTGGTTAACCTTCCCTTTTTTACAAATTTCGTCTATTTAAGACGTTTTTTTGCTTAGAAACGGGTACTTATGTTTAAAAATACGTGCAAAAATGGAAGGATTTTGGAAAATTATTAAAGTAGTAATTTTCAAATAGTGTAAATAGATAGAAAACCTGTAATTCAAAGCTCTCTTTGTAAGACTAGCAGATTTTATTTAATTAATAAATTTATTTATAACGTATTGTTTTAGAACATTTATTTTATGCTGACAATTATTTTCCTTTAATTTTTAAAATTATTGTAGGTGCTAAATTATAACTTTACATTAAAAGTTACGAGTGTTCGATTCTTTTTGATGTTTCACTCTATAACTGTCAAGTTGGTACTATTTTCAAAAGTAACCACTCTAATTTTCTCCGAACTAAATATCTAAAGTGACTAAGCCATTATGGATCGCCAAATTCAAAATTTTAGAATTAGTGCTTGCTAAGGTTTAACACTAGAACCGCGGCAATTTTGAACTTACTACAACCGCAGTTACAGGTCAATTAGACCTTTAAGAAAAATTGGTCTTTTAACAATAAAATATTTATTGCAAAACATTTAATGCTTTTGAACAGTTTTTAAAAACAATAAATGCTATAACTTTCACCGAATATAAATTTAAAATTAATTGAAATTTTAATTGTTTGATTTAAAAAAAATAGATTTATGTAAAAATCTAATAAAAACGAAGATGTGCGCCTTCGAGCGAAAAATGGCACATTTCCGAGCGAGGGAAGCAAATGAAGCGCGACGCGGAGCGGCGCGCTTCATTTTCCTGAGATCGGAATGTGCCACTTTGAGCTCGAATGTGCACACTCAATTTTAAGCACCTTTGACAAAATTAGGCTAATAAATTATTCAAAAAATTAAATTAATAATTTAATCGTTTTCTCTCACACGTACCTACCAAATTCTCGTATCTTTTCGCTCACTTCCACTCATGACTATGGTAAATACGTTTTTTGAATATAAAATTCATATTTACTTTTAATTTTTTGATTTGAAACTAAAAAGGTTAATTAAGGCAAATCAATAAATACGAGGATGTGCACGTTCGAGCGAAAAGTGGCACATTTCCGAGCGAGGGAAGCAAATGAAGCGCGACGCGGGCGGCGCGCTTCATTCCGAGATCGGAATGTGCCACTGAGCTCGAATGTGCACACTCAATTAAGCACCATTCACAAAATTAGGCTAATAAATTATTCAAATAATTAAATAAATAATTTAATCGTTTTCTCTCACACGCACCTACCAAATTCTCGTATCTTTTCGCTCACTTCCACTCATTACTATGGTAAATACGTTTCTTGAACATAAAATTCATATTTATTTTTAATTTGTTGTTTTGAAAGTAAAAAGATTAATTAAGGCAAATCAATAAATACGAGGATGTGCACGTTCGAGCGAAAAGTGGCACATTTCCGAGCGAGGGAAGCAAATGAAGCGCGACGCGGAGCGGCGCGCTTCATTTTCCCGAGATCGGAATGTGCCACTTTGAGCTCGAATGTGCACACTCAATTTTAAGCACCATTCACAAAATTAGGCTAATAAATTATTCAAATAATTAAATAAATAATTTAATCGTTTTCTCTCACACGCACCTACCGAATTCTCGTATCTTTTCGCTCACTTCCACTCATTACTATGGTAAATACGTTTCTTGAACATAAAATTCATATTTATTTTTAATTTTTTGTTTTGAAAGTAAAAAGATTAATTAAGGCAAATCAATAAATACGAGGATGTGCACGTTCGAGCGAAAAGTGGCACATTTCCGAGCGAGGAAGCAAATGAAGCGCGACGCGGAGCGGCGCGTTTCATTTTCCGAGATCGGAATGTGCCACTTTGAGCTCGAATGTGCACTCTCCACTTTAAGCACGAATACTTGACTTATTTTTTTAAAAAAATTAATTATCCAATTTAATATTATAAAAGCGAAAGTAAGTCTGTCTGTCTGTCCGTCTGTCTGTTACCTTTTCGCGCCTAAACCACTGAACCAATTTTGATAAATTTTGATATAGAGATAGCTTGAACCTTGAACAAGGACAGGTTACTGGTTTCGAGCAAATATGGTGGGTGATTCCTGTTATATTCGAAATGTTAAAATCAACCATCTTCAAGAAGCTGTCTTTACGTAATATTATTTGGACATTTGATCAGAAAGGTCTACTTTTATTTAGTTTTCGTTATAATAAGGCACTTTTTCTGTTTTTTTTTTATGTAATAAAAAATTTCTCTGTTGCTATAAATAATAATTGTCGATAGAACCGATCAAATGAATAACCGGACAGAAAAAAGTATGTGTCTCCTATTAAAGAGAAAAAATACAATTTAAAAAGAAAAACAATTATAGGACAGTAATTATCAATTAAAATGAGGAAAAGTCATGTAATATGGCAGAAATATGTCCAACTAATAAAAAGTAACAATACGATAAAATTGCGAAACGCCCAAAATGACCGATTCCGCGATTCTAGTGTTAAATAGTTGACGACCGCTGATTTAGCACACTGAATTGAATTTAATTCGTTTTTTAATCGAAAAATCTATTACAAACGTAAAACGCGAATTTCATCAGAGCAGGTTTTTTCATAAATGCTTTTACTCTATTTTAATTTTCTTCTCTTTTCGTGGCATCATAAAAATTAAAATAAAGCGGCCCTCTTTATCATCATCAGCTTTTAATGCAAGTTTTGCAAAATAAATCTAGAAAAGTCGCGCGGTTTCGAAAATTTTCATCCTTCTGCCACCATAATTAATCATTTATTTTCACATAAACAAATCCTTTACTCTATCCGGTAAAAACGCCCTTTGGAAATTGGATTAGCTTTGTGTAAAAATGAGTGTTGACGAGCGAACGAGAACCGACCGAAAATCTTAACGTTAAACTCGTTTAGGAAACAATCATAAGGCGATTATAGAAAGGATTATCGTCTTACTTGAGATTTATAAAAGGTTTTTCAATTATTATTGTATCCGCAGAAGTTATTTGTCGATTGAAAATGCTAAACAGCTTTTTAATCGTATTTCGATGAACTGAACGAATAAGAATCTCTTCCACATAAAAAACCAAGAATGCTGACAATTTGAGATTATGGCTTCCTTTTTTCCCGAATCTAAAAAGAAAAGAAACGCCCGCTTCCTAAGTGGCCACTTGGCTGAAACGAATTTCGCCAAGAAAAGACACATCAAAAACATGTGGATTCCTGGAAAAGCTCCACCCTTTACACGTGCCAATTATGTTCAGAGCAAAGCTTCATTTTCAACGCATATGTTGTTCTTTTGTGCGCTCACCAACAAAAAAAAATGAAGCTATAAAAACAAGCTTAGTCCTGCATTGATGAACAAAAGATATCATTAATGTTGTTGTTTGTTGGATATTACACGTGAGAAATATTTGTCAACTGAATTCAGGACTAACCGACAATGAAGTTGGTGCGCGTTTCGAAACGCCGCTCAATTGCGTTTTCAATTCGACCAAACATCTGACAAAAATTCAAACAGGTTTTTAATGACTCATTAATCAAATTTTATGCTAAAATAAATTTGTAAGTGCGAAGTAGGTGTTCGTTGCGCGAATTTTTTATTGGCTTACATTTTATACAGAGCCCATAGATAATAAGGTGAAGCAAAAAAAAATTTTTTTTTAGCTTGGGGGTGGAATTTTAAACTTGTGACTAAAGAAAATTTTTGAAAAAAATTTTTTTACTCAACATTGAAAATTAATTATGAGTCAAAATTTTTGATTGCAAGAAAATTTTTTTTGAATGTTCTAGAAACTGGAGAGTCCCCTCTTTTATGCCAATTAAAAGTTATGAATTAAAAAAAAAATTTTGTGACTATTTACTGTAGTTTTAAAAAGTCTCAAAAAATAACATGTTATTTTTGGACATAGAGTAAAATTTAAGTTGGAAACGATCATATTTGTTAATTCTTAGATGTTTTAAAAAATTACAAGACAAAAAAATTTTTTTTGGCAACCAAAAATTTTGATTCACCTAAACGTCTGCTAAATGTCATAAAATATTTAATTAAACAGAATATAAAAAAAACTTTTCAAAAATTAATGGGACACCTCAAGATATAAAAAAATCTTTTTTTTACAAAAAGTAAGTATTACCCGCAAGCTAAAAGAAAAGCATTTTTTTTAATCGACCCACCCTAATATGTTTAGATTATTACATAGACCGTGTATTCCGGTCAAATTAGACATAAAAATAGTGGTCAAATATCAAAAATTGCGACAGAGCTAAATTTTAGTTGAGACCCGTGGTACACTATTAGAAATAAAGTGTCAAAAGTCCCCATCGATCCCATATGTGCTAAAAAAGTTATTCGGGGTTAAAAGTTAAAATTTGAGGTTTTTTAAATTTTTTTTGAAAACGGTAAGTTTTATTAAAAAATTAGTTTAGACCAAAATTATAGATCTTAAAATTATCTACAAAAATAGTCCGTATACTTTTTTTCTAAGAATCACCATTCGTGCGATATCGTGATTCTACACTAAAAGAAAAAATTAAAGAACCAAGAAAATTTCCTAAATCTTTTCGTGATTTTTGACAGGCTGTATTGCTTAAGATTGCGTAATAACGGTGGCTCCTAAAAATTTTTGACTAAAAGATCTGAAAACTAGAATCTTGGAGCTTTAAAAAGCCTTTTTTAAATTTTAGATACGACCATTTTTTACTGAAATACAGTCTGTCAAAAATCACCAAAAGATTTAAAAAATTTTCTTGACTCTTTAATTTTTGCCTTTAGTGTAGAAACGCGATATCTAACGAATGGTGATTCTTAGAAAAAAAAGTATAAGGATTATTTTTGTAGATAATTTTAAGATGTATAATTTTTGTCTGAACTACTTTTTTGATAAAACTTACCGTTTTCGAAAAAAATCCAAAAAATCTCAAATTTTGACCTTTGACCCCGAATAACTTTTACAGCACGCATGGTATCGATGGGGACTATTGACACTTTATTCATAATGGTGTACCTAAGGTCTCAACCATAATTTAGCATTGTCAGAATTTTTGTTATTGGAAATATCTATTTTGACCGGACTAGTGTGACAAAAGATCAAAATTTGGTAGAATTTTGGTATAGAATTTAAAAAATTCTATACTCATAGATTTAATTAATATTTTTTAAATAAATACTTGAATACTTGAATAAAAATTATCCGTAATTAAATAATTTGAAAGGATGACACTTATTTGTGAATACAATAAATCCCCAATTGGACACATATTTTCGGACGGAGGGAGTATAGAAGTGTACTTAAAAATTTATTTGTGCCCCTAAATCAAAAAAAAAATGCATTACGAACGAAATAATTACCTATCTGCAAAACAACCCTGCTAAAATTAAAGAAACACTCAATCAATTAGTTTTTCCATTGTTTAAAATATTAAAATGGGCCACCCTGTATGTTTGGATATTTTTTTGTAAAATCAAAAATGTAGTTCTTAAATATTTGAAAACAGCACAGTAACGTAAACGAAGAACTGTAAAATATTATTTCAATTTCCATCCGTTAACATTAAAAAATAAATGACCGCAGAAGCCATCAAGAAAGTTGCTTCTTCAGATAATGTTCATCGAAACGTTTCTTACGTTACGATTCTGTCGATCGCCGAACTTTCTGCCGTAAAAAATAAGAATTATACGAGGTAATAAACACTAATGCGGTTTCTGAACTCTTTCTACTCAACAAAGAAGTTCCTTCGGTCAAATTTATACACTTGTAATTTTTCAGAATAAATACCTAGCGATTAATTGTAACGAATCTTGCGCTTTGGCGTTTCAAGAATACGACGAAAATTGTTTGATTTATTGTCAATACTTTTCTAATGACAAAAATTTGAAAGGGAATCGGTGAAAAAGTAAAAACGAGTCTAAATTATATCCGAAGTCCATAGGGAATGATAAATATAAAGTCCAGATATTTTCTTTTCCAAAATATAAATGTGGTAAAAAATTTTAAATCAATAGCTTTCAAATCCCAGAAAGTCCCTGTGGATGAAAACAAATAAAAAAATTGCTACCACAAAAATATCAAGAGATTCTGTTATAACAAGACTTGAATTATTCGAACAACTTACAAAAGTTTTATAGTTTGATTTCTTTGTGTAAAAAATGGTTGTTTTATGTTTTTAAATAAAATTATTTGGAACGTAAATTCATTATTGTGAATCATGCTTAAAACCGAGGGTGCGCATTCGAGCTCAAAGTGGCACATTCCGATCTCGGGAAAATGAAGCGCGCCGCTCCGCGTCGCGCTTCATTTGCCTCCCTCGCTCGGAAATGTGCCACTTTTCGCTCGAATGTGCATATCCTTGCATTCAATTAAATTGTCTATATATTAATCTTTCGCCAAAACTGATCACGTTAAATGGGTTAACCTGGAAGTAATTAAAAATAATTTTTGAATATCTACTGTCAAAACTCAAAAATGTGCTACAAGACAAGCAGAATTTTACCTGTTATTAACATGGGGAACATAACTATAAAAAATCGAGAAACTGCGGGACTATACTTTTAAGTTGGCATTAAAAAGTCAAATCTAGTGACAAAATTGGTTCCTATTTAAAAGCATTGAGTGATCACCCCGTGATATTTAAACGTCTATATAAATATATAGACGTTTAAATATCTGACACTATATTGGGATAAGATGCCAGCAGAGGTATAATATACAACAACCGTAAAAATTTGTTATTTACGTATAAATAATTTTCTAAAAATATATCAGGCATTTGCCTTCTTTTCCGAATAGCGTGTTTTTTTCATATAAAAAATACGGAATTATTTCTCTAAATGCCATGTTTATTATTACGATAAAAAGAGATCAAAAGATGATTGGCTTGTAATAAAGTTGCTGAAAAATTGAGTGCATGAAAATTGACGTCATACCAAGAAAAGCCGTTTCCTAATTTTTATTTAATAATATACTACAAATTTTATAATTTTTAATTCATTAAAAAATAAATATTTATTAATGTAGCTATTAGATTTAGTGTTTATTTTATTAATGCCAATAGCATTTTCTGAGATATCACAGTATGGCATATTCTTCAAAATACTATACAAGGTGTTTGCTTTAATATGCCATGAGCTTGTAATTCATAAAATAATAAAAATTGCAAAAAAGTATAAATATAAAAATTTCTTTAATATATTCGATCTATACCTATACTGTTATATATATAACTTGTATTTTTTTTGTAATTTTTATGAGTTTTGAAGTTATAATCTCGTGGCGCTTTACTGAAAAATCCTGGAAATGCAAAATATATATTTTTTAATTATTTAATAATTAATTGTCAACTTGTTATACATTTCTGAAAAACCCTCGAGGATCTCTATCCAATCATCTACAAAAATTAATAATCCTTCTATTTAATATAAGATATATGACACGATTTTCGGTTAAATCAAAATACAACATTAACATTTATGCCAATACATAAATTTTATAAATTAAAAAAACTTTTATACGTGTACTCTTTTGATATTTTTATTAGTTTAAGAGTTATAAGCTGGTGTCACTTTAAATGAAACACGCGGTATATCATTTTGTGCGTAAACCTATTTTAATTAGTAAGAAACATCACCTCTGCTTAGAAGATATAACGCAAACACTTTAGACAAAAAATAAACAAAAGTTCGGTTTAAGCTATAGCGGTTATTTTTATTGAAAAACTTGATATGGTCATTTTATATCATTGTTCATCAATATATCTTGTTCTCTTCACAAAAATACTTAGCCAAAATTACAAAAATCAACTTTTAATAAGTAATGAAATTTCTGAAGTCCATCAAAATGTTCCCACACACCACCAGTGGAACCATTGCGAACCACCGCAAACCATTGATCGACGACCACTGTACTAAATTACGCTTGCTTTTGGAAGTATGTTATTATCTCACGTTAGGCTTTTCATAAAAAACACTCTAATCAAGGAAAGAGATCATTTAATAATCCACATAATCTTAACTGACATATTTTCGATTTTTGCTCGACATTAATCAAGATACAAAATTTTGTGTGATAGATTGGTTTCGATGTCTACCATATTTATTTGTCAATATAATACATCTTAAGAATAAATACCTTATTTTTTACATGTCACCTGTTATTAGTATTATTTTTCAGAACGAGCAGTTTTTTTCCGTGACCTTTGACCTGCCTAATGCGCAAGTATTTTCTAAAGATGCAGATAAAACGCTTTTATGTTCGTATTTGTTTTCTCCTCTAAATAGAATGTATTCCTTTTTGTTATTTTTTTTTACCAAAATATATTTATTTTTCTTTGTGGAGGGACGGTCTTAATCTTTTACGTTGAAGAAACGATTGTAGGTAGTACATAATTTATTAGAATTCTCCAGTGGCGTAGCGTGGATTTCAACCGACCCGGTGGGAAATCTAAATGGTTCGAGAATTTACAAATATTGAAAAGTTATTGTCGCCCTCGAAAAGCGCTGCTAAGCGTTGAGAGTAAAATATTAGCAAGTAACAGAAGTTGCGCGCGCACAACAAACAAAAATTCGGCGGTTGAAGTTAGCCGTTTAAGACAGTAAATTAATTATTGTGAATCGTGCTTAAAACCGAGTGCGCACATTCGAGCTCAAAGTGGCACATTCCGATCTCGGGAAAATGAAGCGCGCCGCTCCGCGTCGCGCTTCATTTGCTTCCCTCGCGCGGAAATGTGCCACTTTTCGCTCGAACGTGCACATCCTCGTATTTATTGATTTGCCTTAATTAATCTTTTTACTTTCAAATCAAAAAATTAAAAGTAAATATGAATTTTATTTTCAAGAAACATATTTACCATAGTCATGAGTGGAAGTGAGCGAAAAAATACGAGAATTCGGTAGGTGCGAATGAGAGAAAACGATTAAATTATTTATTTAATTTTTTGAATAATTTATTAGCCTAATTTTGTCAATGGTGCTTAAAATTGAGTGTGCACATTCGAGCTCAAAGTGGCACATTCCGATCTCGGGAAAATGAAGCGCGCCGCTCCGCGTCGCGCTTCATTTGCTTCCCTCGCGCGGAAATGTGCCACTTTTCGCTCGAATGCGCACATCCTCGTATTTATTAAATTTGTTTACATTAACTTTTGAATGTAAAAAGAAAAGAGCAATGTATTCAAATAAAAGAACGTATTTATATGCACTTTCGAGCAATAATTGCATATTTTCCAAGATCAAATTGTATACAGTAATCCCTTCTATAACACGGTACTCTTATAACGCGTTTTTATATTTCGCGATTTCATGTCCCTCGTATACCACGTGTTTTGCCCCATATAACACGAGGATTTATTTCTATAAATTTTTATTTTAAAAAATATATTTTTTTCTCAGCCATAGCAATTGAAAAGACAACAAAACCTAAGTTAAAATGAAATTTAAACGCAAATCATTTGTATTTAACGCGTTATACGGGGTCATATGAGCAAAAATACTGGTACAACGCGTTTTCCTGTAACGCGGAACTAATCTAACGTGTTATAGGGAGGATTACTGTACGGGGCTTTGAACCAAAATTTATAATAAACACCATAGCTATTTATTGATATACACGCTACTTGTTTTACACGATTTGACTTTTACACGGTATACAAAAATAAAAATTCTAAAAATTTTCATAAAACATACATTTTTGCTAAAGAAGATTTATATCGGCAATTTTGCCGCCCGGTGCGGGCGGCCCCTACTTCCCTTTTCCCCACGCTACTCTATTAGAATTCACACTAAACTTATATACATTAATTCTTTTCAAAAAATATATATATTAAACAATGAATTAAAAGAAAGCATAAATAGCTTATTTCTTATATCGTTTGTTAAAAAAAATAAATGTATCAAAATACTTGAACGACAAAAGTTGAGTACTTTTAAAAACTACAAAAATTAAATAAAAAGCCTACCGTTAGACATTTTTCCGAGTTGTCAATCTGGAGCTGGCTGTATTGTGGTCCTCTCTTAGAGGATAGAATAAGTCAGGATGACTCTGTAAATAAAAATATACTTTAGGTATTTTCTAATAAAAAAAGAAATAAAGGTTTATGAAGTTTATTTTTAGAAAATATTTGTAACACAAAGAACGATCAACAAATAGTAGGGGAACATGTTGTACCTTGGCCCTTTTTTCACTTGTAATTTTTTTTAAATTGTATATGTAACAATTTGTTGATAAAATGAATTGCAGCGTAGTGGGGCACTACGCAGTACAAAATTTCGGTGTAAAGTTGGACCCGGCGACTTTTACACGGAGGTGTGAGTGTGAAATTGCCTTCGTGTAAAATTTTCACTTGAGTAAATTTCACACGGTGTAATTTACTGTTTTACACCGTTCCGTGTTATTATTTATAATTTAACAATTAAATTACTATTAGTGGTTTCTAATCTATGAAAATATATTTACAATCAATTATCATGAACTGCATTTACACGCCGGCTACTGAGTTGTTTCTTAGGAGCATAATTTACATAGGGATCAACCGTTGAATACAATTTTAAATTCGATTTTTTGAGTATTTCTGAATTATGTTTTGGCAAATTAATGTTGCAATAGTAATATTTAAATACTGTAAATATAAACAAAATATGTGATAAAGAATTTGGAACCTCTCCTGGTTAATTATATTATCACAAATTGAAATTAATAAAAAAATTAAATAATGCAATTTAGTAAATTAGAAATAGATTATTAAAAATCTATTTAAAACAAATTATCACCTCAAATCCAAGTATTTGTAATTTTCTAAATTCAAAAAATTCAAATCCATTTTGAGAATAAATTAAACCACGTAGATATGTTCAGATATTTTAGAGTTAACAAAGGATATATAAATGAATTCCTTAAAGAGTAAATTTTAAAGTTACAATTCGAAAAACCGACTACAACATCGAAATGAATAGAAATAATCATGCCCTGTTTTCGGCATTGTTATTTTACAAAAAAGAAATGCAAGGAACGTTTTCAATTCTTACGATTTTCGCGTTTTCCTTCCTTTCATAAGTTAAATATTAAATAATCAAAATCACATACCACAAAACCAGTCCTTAAAATTTATGGCTTCGAAATGACTTCTCGGAAAAGTGCGAAGGAATTTCTTATTTTATGACGTTTAAGAACAAACGTAGATTTATAAGAAATATAACGATAATTGCGCCATTTGAAGCGCTTAAGGGTGATTTTTAACGAATCAAAAGATAAAAGTCAAAGTTCAAAGTTTTAGGGTTTACCTTTGCTAAATGAAAGCACGAGCACTCGAGTTTCGTAGTTTTAACAAAAATCGTGGGTCGAATAACTTCAGATATAAATTACTAATACCAAAGGCTTTCCGAAGAAACTGCAAACATTTTGAAAGAAAACCAAAAAGTAAAAGAATGAATTTGGCTTTATAGACAACCTCTCAAATTTACTTTCTTATAAGCTTTTTACCACATAAGTTTCCTTTATTTCAAATTAATACCACTTTGCAATTTTAACAGAATATTTTCATTATTTATGTAAATCGTTATTGGCACGTTTTAAAATTGAACCTAATAAAAAGCGAAACTTTATTGAAAATTCAATTTGATTTTAATACTTTGCAATGCATTTTAAAAGCTTTAACGAGTGGAAAATTTGTCAATTATCGTTTGCGCCTCTCGTTTAATATTCCGCACCGAAGTTAAGTATAAAACTTTAGAACGAACATCGTTGCTTTTAAGCATAAATTATACTTCTCAATCATTACAAGAAACGTACGCGTATTTAGGAAAAACTGAACATTAAATGATAAAATTTACTAAGGCTATAATTTATATTAATTGCATCGACCACAAACTGAAGTCATTTACAAGTTTGTGCATTTAAAACTTTTCGTCAGAAAAATTAGCTCTATAAGAAATAATTAAAAAATACTATGAGGAAATAAAAAGTATTGTCACCTCAATATAAAAGGTCATATTTCTAACAGAAGGATAAAAATTTATAAAAATTTTATGGGATATCTACGAATTTCTTATTATTGTAACGTGACAGTTTAATATTCTTACATAAAGCCGTTTAGGAATTTTTCTAATGTAAGTTACGTCAAAAAACTCCTAGATTTTGCTACATTTTTCAATTTGTACAACTTTCATATGTTACAAATCAAGTACAGTGGATGCCATTTATAACAACCTCGGTTGTAACGACGTTTCGGTTATAGCGACTTAACTTTAAAGTAGCTTGAAATTAATGAATACTTTCATAAGCAATTTATTTGGATATAGCGACTTCGGATATAACGCCGATTTCGGGTATAGCGCCCGGTTTTAATGAGTCATTTGTAACAAATTCCTAAAAAACCAATCCAGATATTGCGACCGAGGTGGTAAAGACAGCCGTTGTTTTATTATTATAATTCTTATAGACGTGTATGGTAGAGATACGATTTTTAATTTATAATCAATTTTTTTTTAATTGTTGAACTTTCATGAATACTGCTTAAAGTCGATTGTTCATACAGTGCTGTGAATAAGTAAATGTAAATTACAAATTCAGATAAAAAAACGCTAATATAAAAATATAACAAAAATATTCTTATTATATTGTAGCGAACGCGATAGATTAATGTAAGTGAACGCAATATATTAATCGAAACACGCGCTTGCGAAACATCTATCTTATGTTGTTGTTGTTGGCGCCTTTTTATACCTGTATCAGGTTTAGGCGTTTTCCCCGCTTGAAACTTTGTTGTGAATGTTGTAGTGTTTCAAAGATTCAAGGCACCTACAGTTTTACGTGGGTTGCGAACCACGGCAATTTCTAGGGAAATTTTCGAGCAGTTTTACTCTTGCCAGGTGCTCAGCCTTGCGAAGAGAAGAGGAGCGTGAAATTTTCGATGGTCGGCGCGTGGATTCGAACCACTTCGAATCCACCTCGCTAGCGCAGCAGCCCAAACACTAAACCACTTGCGCCACGCTTCCTCCACATCTATCTTATAAAACCTTTAAAGTTGGTACCGTTAATACTAAACCCACCACGACGGGTCAAATGATTCATTTTAAACTTTTTGTCAGAATTTCTTGCAAACAACATTATCACATCGTCATTTGCCTTTTCTACTTTTCTTAAAAAATACATCAAATGTATTTTTCAATATTTACATTTCTCTTATTAATTTTTTTACCGAGATATAGGTAGGGACAGTTGGGGTACAATGGAACGCGGGGTTCAATGGAACAACGACGATTAATATTCAAATACCAAACGAATTCGCGGGTTTCTGTTTTGTGCGATTACAGTGCCTAACTATCCACACGGGAATGCAGTAAAATTAGGCCGCTCTGCAACAACAGAGTTCTGAGAAGAAAAAAGTAGTTTTCATTAGTAAAAAGTTACATTTTCTTACCCAATAACTATTGTTTTTACTGAAAAAGTATACTAGTAAGGTATCTGATATTTTTTTACATAAATTTTAATCATATTGACTATTTAAAACAGTTGAATATAAAATGGAAATCATTACCTAGTTTTTAAAATTTGCGTTTTATACTTTTGAAACGTTATGGGGTACCTTGGAACGCGACACAATAGAACACTGCAACATAGAACCCCATTTACTTTATTGGTTTTTTGTTGCAGATTTTAAAGTCATATTGGTTAGAGAGCATATGAGAAAAAGTGATAGGGATCTGCAATGTGAGACTAATATGTGAGAGGCTTTTACTTTCCTCTAAAACCTGACATGGCAATAGTGTCACATATAGATATAAAATTGTTGTTGCCAAGTTCATGCTTAGCAAGCAAGAGTGTTAAGGAAGTATTTTATTGGTTAATAATTTATTTTAATTTACTTTATGATCTTACGCGATTTATTGGCCATGTTCCATTGTACCCCAACTGTCCCTATATGTAATCTGCTCTAACTACCGTAATGAATCATTTGACCCGTGCAAAGATTGTATGTGTGTTGAAAATGTGTCTACGAAAACCCAATAATTTGCAAAATATGCGGTAAATAAAGTTATAGCATATTACTTATTTATTTTCTAAATTTAGGATTCAATTGAAGAATATTTAATTTTTTTCTTGTAATATTTATGTTTTTTAAATTAAAAAAAAAACAATTTTGAATTGTTATTTAAAAAAATTTGTTTTATTCATGGACCAAATTGTGCAAAATAATATATTTTTTTGTTATACATAGTAATATATATAACAAGGGTGGATAACCTGCAGCTCGCGAGCTGCATGCGGCTCTTTGAAAAATTATTTGTGGCTCTTGAAATTTTAAAGAATTATCGAGAGAAGTAAAATAAATGTGTTTAATATTTAAATTCAATATACATATTTTGTAGTTTTATTTATGTTTTCAATAAATATAATTTCTGTAAAAAAATTTTTTTTAATACCTTTTTTGCCTACCCTTTAAATACGTATTTAATTGCAGCTCGCAAAAAATTTCAAATTTTGAAAAATGGCTCGGACTATCAAGGAGCTTGGCCACCCCTGATATATAACATTTTAAAGACGGGTCGCTTGACGCGCTCTGGTAGTAATAGGTATACATGAAGTATCGGTAGGTTTAGTGTTAAAGATGAGAATTATTTCGTTCTTTCTGGAAGCACTGATACCGATACCAAGACACATATATAAGCGCACCCGACTTCCGTAATAATCAGTGTAAATCTAACTTTAGTTTTGTTTAGTTTACTGCTCTATACTCAGTTGGTTCTCGGTAAAATACAAGGTAATAACGTGCGGTGAAAAGAAATTTGTAAGTAAATAAACATTAGAAAATAAATACGAATGTAAATCAGTTAGTTTAGTGCATTAAAACTGTAAGTACATTAGCAAGTACCTATGTTAAATAATTATTAAATAAATTTTCTAGTAATTTAATAATTGTTGTAAATAATTTGTTAATTCTTATGTTAAATAAATTGTATTGTTAAAATAAGTGACCGAATGTTAATATTCGCAACTCTAGTTTAAACCCTATTGAAAACGATACAATATATTGTTAAGTTAACAATATTAAATATGTTAGACTAATAATAATTGAATCACATTACTTAACGATTACTGCAAAAATTAAATATTAACTTTAAGTGCTGCTTGAACAGGTGTGAAAAAGTTTTTAGAAATCCACAATTTTCTCTTCTAAAATTGTATAGAAATTAACACAAAATTTTACCTAATGCTTAGTGCTATATCCCTTATGTTTAATTACACCTCTTAATCGCTTTGATATGGATTTTGCCAGTTTTTTTGTAATAAAATTAAATATTTTTTTCCAACTTCCCAAGCTTTATGCTTGAGATCATTATTTCTTTATTTATTTACGCCGATCGGCTATCTACAATTAAAATTGGAAATGTTTGTTTGTAAATTTCATTATAAGTGCGGTAAAATTAAAAAACATCTTGAATACCTAGTTTTAGGGCCGTTAATTAATTTTTTTTTTCATAGCACTGTATATCTCGTATTTATGAAATTTGTCTACAATAATATTATCTCTATAATTTTAAAAAATACAAAGAAACTAAAGCCAATGCAATTTTTTACATTAAATGAGAACATTAATATAAAAAAATATAAAGTAAGGAAGTGTGTGCACATTCGGAAAAATCGTGGCACATTGTCCCGAGATCGGAACGTGCCACTTTGAGCTCGAATTTTCACGATCGGTTGTTTATCATGATTTCCGCTAATCGCTTCACTTTTTAAAATTCTTTAATTATGTATGGCCAAAAACAACTCGTCTTCTTCGAAACTAGAAAATTGCACATCCCTAGTTGACTAATCATTCTAATTCAATTTATTACGCTGCGAAGGTACCGAAAGTAAATGTTACGAAGAACATCCAAACGTTCCAATGATAGTTCTAAACTAATATCGATATAATTTTCAATCAAACGTGACATTTAATCTTGTCAAATGTTACATTCCGTTGAATATGTTCCTTATCTAACTAAGCCTTCTACCTCGAAAGCTTTCTTTTTTCTTCCTATTCAAACAACTTTAATTAATAGGTAACAAAATTAGCTCTACTCGAGTGGTGTTCTTGAAAGCCTCGAAATACATAATATTAATCGTAAAGCAATTCGCCTTATTATTAATTTAGGTTTTCTTTTTTTACATCCAAATATATCTTATCGAAATACTCGCCTAATAAATCTTATTACAAAATTACAGTTCGTTTCAAAGATATTCCAAGAATTTGATATTGGAGGATTTCCTTTTGAGCATCGTAACTTCCTAACGATTTTTCCCGAGTTTAATTTCGATTAAGACATTTTTATTCTGTTTTTTAACTTATAATCATATTTCGAGCTCTCTTAGAAAGTCACCTAAAGCATTCTTTGAATTTATATATTTTTTTCTATCTAAAAAAAATACACGCACTAGTTAAAACTTTAAATTAAGAAAATTTCCGAGTTTAAAAAAACTACATCAAATATTTGGCTCTTATCACAATTGGTCTTGTAATTTTTAAAAAGTAATAAATGGATTGTTGCAGTTAATCGTGAAACGCCAAAAGTGCACACTACAATTTTTATGTATACAGTAAAAATTTGGTTATCCGGACTAACTATTATTGTTGCAGCTCATTCGGATAATCGAAAATTCGGTTAATTGAATGTATAGAAAAAAACGAATTTTAGCTATATACCGGGTGTTTTATTTAAAGTGCCACGAGCTTATAATTTCTAAACTAATCAAAATTTCAAAAAAAGTACAAGTATAAAAGAGTCTTTAATTTATTTGATCTATACAATGGCAACAATATAAATTTTGTTTTACTTTTGGTTTAACCGAAAACGGTGTAAACTTCCTTATCTTAAATAGAAGGGTTTTTATTTTTTTTTATAATTGGATAGAGCTCGTCGAGAGCTCTCCAAATAAGTATAACAAGTGAACATTTTCTTAAAAAAATTTTTTTAAATAAATTTCTATTTCCAAATGTGGTGTTACAATAAGGTGCCACAAGCGTATAACTCGTAAAATAATCAAAATTTCAAAAAAAGTACTAGTATAAAAGTGTCTTTAATTTATTTGATCTATATAATGGCATAAATATAAATATTGTTCTACTTCCGGTTTAACCGGAAACGGTGTCAACTTCCTTATCTTAAATAGAAGGGTATTTATTTTTTTTTATAATTGGATAGAGCCTGTCGAGGGCTTTCCAAAAATGTATAACAAGTTACCATTTGATTAATAAATAATTTCATAAAAAAAAATATTTTTATTTCAATTTGTAGGGTTTCAGTAAAGTGTCACAAGCTTATAAGTTCTAAGCTAATAAAAATTTCTAAAAACCTGCTAGTTTTTTTTAATTTATACGTTTTATGTACAAATGTATAAGAAAACAATCTCTGACATAATTTTACGTTTACGCTATACGTTTTCGTTTATACCGATTTCTTTTTTTAAATTTCGTTGAGAAAATGGTCACTTGTGATACATTTTTAGAAAGCTCTCGGCGAGCCCTATCTAATTATAAAAAAAATACCTTTTTATTTAAAATAAGAAAGTTGACACCGTTTTCGGTTAAACTGGAAGTAGAATTAAATTAGATTTATGCCGTTGTATAGATCAAATAAATTAAAGACACTTTTATACTTGTACTTTTTTTGAAATTTTGATTATTTTACAAGTTATAAGCTTGTGGCACCTTATTGTAACACATTTTAAAATAATTTATTTAAAAAAATTTTTTTTGAAAATGGTACTTGTTATACATATTTGGAAAGCTCTTGACGAGCTCTATCCAACTATAAAAAAAAATAAATACCCTTCTATTTAAGATAAGGAAGTTGACATTATTTCCGGTTAAAGCGGAAGTAAAACAAAATTTATATTTATGCCATTGTATAGATCTAATAAATTAAAGACACTTTTATACTTGTACTTTTTTTTAAATTTTGATTGGTTTAGGAGTTATAAGCTTGTGGCACTTTAAATGAAACACCGGGTATAATGTGCCCATTAGGGTGCCGCAAAAAACCGACTATTTTTTTTTTTAAAATCTCGGGTAAAAAAATGTTAGTTTTTGATGTTTTAGGAGCTACGTCGAAGGACAGCTCATAAAAAAATTTTAAGAGGTCGCTCAAATTTTTTAAAATTTCAAAAACCGTCAAAAATAGTTTTTTTTATTTTTAATTTTTTTTCTTGTTACAGTATAATTTTATAGACAGACAAAAAATAAGTTTCTGAAAGTTTCAATTTAAAATTTGAGTTTTAAAAGGTAGCTCAGAATTTTTTCTTATTTATTAGTACATCACTGGATTTTTTCGAGTGACATTTTAATATTCAAATTAAAATTTCATACATTTTTTTCTATTATTTAGTAAAATAATCAACAAAAATTCACCCCGAGATGAACAAAGTTTATTTAAATATTGTTAAAATGTAGTTCATTAAATAAAATTATTGAGTTTTAATAAAATTATGTTTTTTTGTCATTTGTTTGATTTTTAGTTCATCTCGTGGTGAATTTTTGTTGATTATTTTACTAAATAATAGAAAAAAAATGTATGAAATTTTAATTTGAATATTAAAATGTCGCTCGAAAAAATTCAAAGTGATGCACCTCTTAAAATTTTTTTTGAGCTGTCAATTGCAGGTAGCTCTTAAAACATCAAAAACTAACATTTTTTCACTCGAGACTCAAAAAAAAATAGTCGGTTTTTTGCGCCACCCTAGTGACCATACTTCCTGTTTTGAATGGGATTGTTCCGTTTTCAGATCATTTGTCCCGTTGTCCCGAAGCAATCATTCAGGAAGCCAAAATGGCCCGCTTTTAACAAATTGTCAATTACGACACCGAATATTAAGAAATCCTAACAATAATTTCATTCTTGCCTCCTTATTTTAGTACAAATTAATTTTACGGCAATTTCTTAATAAAAAAAGTAAAAAAGTATGAAAAATAAGCGAAGCCCAAAGGAGACATTTTGAGAGCGCACCTACGGTGTTAAAATTATTTGAATTTTTTTAAAGTAAATTGATCATTGTTAATCTTGGCGAAAAGCGGAGTGTGCACATTCGAGCTCAAAGTGGCACATTCCGATCTCGGGATGAAGCGCGCCGCCCGCGTCGCGCTTCATTTGCTTCCCTCGCTCGGAAATGTGCCACTTTTCGCTCGAATGTGCACATCTTCGTGTTAATTGGATTCGACTATATTAATAACAAATCCTTCAAATCCAGATTTTCTATTCGGAAAAAGTTTTCGCTTGAAAGTGCACACACTCCTTAATAATTGAATTTGCTTATCTTATTTTTCTTTCTTACAAATAAGAATAATTAAATCAAGCTGAACTAAATGTAACACTTCTCGCTTTGCTTTTAATTAAAATTTACAAACAAAATTACAAACACCACATTTCTAATTTAGTAAGTACTTTTAAACTAGACTAGATGGGAGACTTCATCGTGCATGAAAAAAATACTTTAACTTTTTCCGAATTTTGGCTCTTATTTCCCAACCTTTTTAATAACATACTTTACCCAAGTTATTATAAAATTTTGATGAACCCTCTACGTAACATAAATATTTTTTTTATATTTAAAAATTGAATTAATCCATAAATGAAGTCTAATTACAACATTGTATACAAAATGTGCTTTAAAACTAATTTGTTTATAATTTTTACAAAAATAAAAATTACCCAAAAATATTTAGGGACATTAATTTTGACATATAAACCTTCAACAATCTGCAAAAGATGATATAAAAATCAACTAGTTGATTTTTTAAGAGCACACTTTAGAAAATTTGAATGGTATACAATTTTAATTAATCAAAAATGCGAATTAGTAAACATTCAAAAGTACACCTGAAAACATTTTTATCAAGCTCGCTACAATTAAGCGTACGGAAGAGCAATATGATAACTTATCGAAAGGAGTAAAATATCTAACCTTTTTCAAATAACAAATAGATCTAATTTATTTGACTTTTAATTTTTAAATTGAAGAATAAAATAATAATAATATAGGCAAATCCAATAAATACGAGGATGTGCGCATTCGAGCGAAAAGTGGCACATTTCCGAACGAGGGAGGCAAATGAAGCGCGACGCGGAGCGGCGCGCTTCATTTTCCCGAGATCGGAATGTGCCACTTTGAGCTCGAATGTGCACACTCGGTTTTAAGCACGATTACAAAGCGTCCTATTTTAACAGGAAAAAACTTGGTCAAATTCTTAGGTATATGTTTACAAAAAACGCAACAAATATTAATCACTAACTAAAACAGTCGTACGTCATCTTAAAATCAACAAAGCAAAAAAACACTGTTTAGTGCGAAATACAAAATAAAATAATAAAATATTTAGTAGGAAATACCGAGGTTTAATTTTCGCAACGACAATCCGGATAATCGCGAACCCGTATAACTGAGGTCCGGATAATCGAGGTTTTACTGTATATTATCGCTGAGTGGACAAGCCTGATCTAAACTCTTCGAAGTTCGTTTACTTTTAATCGCCTTTAAAATAAACAGCACACAGCACAGCTGCATACAATGGTTTTGTTAGAATTTAAAAATGGGGGAGTTTATACATTAAAATCTGCGATAACTTTCGTTCACACATGGAAACGATCTGCATTAAACTATGCTCGGTATGATTAATAAAACAGACAAGCAGTAAAAATTTTATGGAATCGTAAACACCACCTTCGCTTTATCGTGTTGTATTTCCGATTTCAATAGTGGGATACTCTTTTTTATGGGTTTTACTATTAAATCTGATAATCCAAGTCAATGTCATGCATTTTTAAACAGCATTCGGAACTGTAGCACTACCTTCGATTCGTAAATTAGATTACCTATATTTGAGTATGCTATTTTTGAGCAAGTTTTACTTCGAAAATCAAACGAATTTCACAGTCTGGCTAAATCGATAAGTTTTTTTAAAATATTTTACCAAGCTTCCTATTTCTTGAGTTGCTGACTTTAGATGTAGCTTCAGTTTTCTCTGTCATAGACCGTTTTCTTGGCATTTCTTCGAGCATTTTCGATTTTTGGTATTGGTAGATCAAACGCTTTATTTTTTTTTAAATACTTTTGGGGACAAATGATTTTATTTAATAAATAACTTTTAGTAATTAAATGAATTCGAATTAGTAATGAAGTTGCTTCTATGTGTTCTTTTAATAATTTGTTTTTTTCGATTGTAAAACTACATTGTGTTACTTTATCTCTTTTTACATTTGTTTTGTATTATCACGTTTTTCTTTATTTTCAATTTATATATCTAATATTTGGTTTTTATAATGAGCATTAGAAATGTTGCTATAACTTGGGATTTTAATCCACTATATTAAATTTTTATGTTAGAAAGTAAAATGATCGGCCTTAATTACTTTTCAAATACTTACAGAAAAATAATAACGATTCAAGAACCATAAAGTTTGTAACAAGAATAATTAAAGCATTTAAGCTTATCAGTTTTAGCCAGTTGTTAATTAAGACACTTTCTATTAATTTGAACTGTTCCAATTAATAATAAAATAACGCAATTTTAATATTGTCTTATTTAATGGTGCTTTTGCCAATCGAAAGACAAATAAAAGTACCTGTAATTTAAAAAAAAGCATCCTTTTGACCTAACCGCACAAAGTTACATGTTAAAACTATTGATAAAAAGCAACCCTCAAGGGAAAACTGTTAAAAATAATAAAAAAGCAACTCACCGAAAATATCAAAATACGGTGACTAATCTTTTGGAGAAATTACACCACTTATTATACCCGAAGACCTTATACGTGATTTTTACAGAAAATAAAATTGGATAACCGTTAAAACACAATGAAATCAAATTACAAATAAACGTAAGCTCCTTTGCTTCTTAACCGACACACAATACTAAAATTTTACTAATACATTTTACCACAAAGGCAAAACACGTTTATCTACAAGCGATATCAGCGGTGCTTCGGGCTATAGCAAAAGTTAGTCATTTCAACCTTCAATTTATTTTTCATATCAAAAAATCAATACAAGCATTTAAAAATCAAAATTGCAGAGAGAATAACTTAGAAGAGTTTTAATAAATAATGACGCATTAAAATATGGAGGTTTTAAACGCTCAAACAATATACAGTAGAACCTCGATTTTCCGTACTAATCGGTAGGATCGACCCAGTCGTATAATTGATTAAACGAAGAAACACAATAAAAGAAGATAAAAGCCCCTATTTTAACAAAATTGATAGAGAAAGGAAACGATCAGTCAACTGTTGGGAGAATTGAAGGGTCAGATGGACAAAGGAAGTAACTAACAAAAATTGATTTTGGAAAATCATATTTAAAGTTTCTTGCTAATAACTTTTTATGAACTGTCGTTATTACAAGAATAATAGTTGTACTGAATATTATAAAGCTTAATTTTTGGTTAGACATTAATGGTTTATAAAACACAATCAGATACAACCGTTATTCATACAAAATACTTAATATTAACAAATTTGGTAGTTACCTCTTTTATCGATTAGACCTTTCAATTATATTACGCTTATTATTTTTATTACCATTAGTTTAATATTTTATGACGAGTTTATTTTCTATATTTAATTTGTGTTGTTTTCATTCTTAGAAATACAGTCCACCCTCTATATCCGCGGTCTCGATACTCGTGAAACAAAAAATAACCACCTGCACTCAATATCTGCGAAACGTAACCTCAATATTCGCAAGGTGTCCAACAAATAGAACAAAAAAAGTTAAAGTATGATTATGGACTTCGTTCTTCGCTATTCCGCGAAAAAAATAGTTGAAAAATTAACATTTCTAAAAACAATTGAAGCGCTGTTGTGTCTGGCCTAGTGATGGCGAAAAAATATGGATAAATAGATATTTATTTTTTTATATATCGATATTTTCAGGCGATATATTGCATTTCGGTATATCGATGTAAAATAGCAAGACTATTTTTTACTCGGACATTCTGTTGATATTTTGTGCCTCAATCAAACGCGACATCTGCTGAAAATCTTATAGTTCTTAACAAAAAAATCCGACTTACCGCGGACCACGTAAAACTACCAGTTTTCTTTTCTTTGGCCGAAATATATCAGTTTGACTGAATTACTCAATTAATTTTATATAAAATAATATTTTTCTAACAATATTATTTATATACAAGTATCATGATTATCAGAAAGAACGTCTTTCGTTGTTTGCGCTTTAATAGTATTGAATTAGGTAGATATAACATGATTTTTTATAAAACGGGTTAGACTTCCTTCGTATTGCTGCAAAATCAATATATTATTTCCATATATCGAATTGTTATAGATCTTTTAAAATTGTTAATTTGTAGGTACAGTAAGACCCCGCTTAACGCGTAGGATACGTTCAGATGAGTTTAAGCGCTAAACAAAACAGCGTTAAACGAGATCATTTTGAAATATATCTCAATAAATCGAATCGACGTAAATATTGAGCTATTTTGAAGCTTCGAGCTCACCGCGCTATATCGACTCAGCTTAATCGAGGAAGCGTTAAACGAGGTCTTACTGTAAACACAACTGTCTACGATGTTGTTCCAAAAAGTTTCCTTCTGTTCCATCAATATTTAATAGAAACTTATGCCACGCGTTCTTTTATATAATTTTTTTTTGTTAAAAATGAAGAGTTTATTAATCTCGAGGTCGTTATAATTTATTAAAAATTTAACAATACACTTTTTAGCCGCAAATTCGATATCAGCGTAGCGAATCTAGAACGTAACCCCCGCGGATAAAGAGGGCCGAGTGTATGTGCTAATGCATTTCTTCTAACCTTCAGAATTTTATCCAAGGGGGGTAAAGCTTGGAGACGATTAATTATACATCAATTTACCTTATTAATAATTACTAATTTACAATCCTTAAATAAAACGTTTTGGTTGATTAAAAAACGCAAATAAGAATTACATCCCAAAAAATCAATCTTAATTTTTTTTTTAATTTTTAGTTGGTGTGTCGACCTCTGATCACAAAAAATGAATTTTTGGAGCACTTAAAATAATTAGATTCGTCAGTATTATAAACAAAATATAAATTTTTATTATTGTTAAAAAAACATGTAAATTTAAGGTTTTCAAAAGCACGAAGGAATAAAATAGAGCGTTGAAGAGCAAAACGATTTGGCTACTAGAAAAGTTTGCAAGTATTTATTTTCATACTTGGTCGTTTACATGCCACATAAACTTTTATGCGCATATAAAATTGTCAAATTGCACTACAAGCCACCAATCGATTTCACTTTAAAAGCTTATCAAGTCGTTTCCTAATTTTCCTATTAAAGAAAATCTGCGCGCATCTAACATTCAAAAAATAATAACAAACAAAAAGGTAAACTGGGATGGCCCGCATTCGTTGGCTGTCCCAAATTAAGTGTTGTTATTTCGCTGAAAAAATAAATCGAGGCCTACTTTATTTTCTATATTTCATCGAAATTGAAAGGAGCAATTGAAATTAACTACGACGACGACCTTTTGATACAAAGATCATAGCAATTTATTTTTATTTATGCCCGCCTGTTGTATAAGATTGTTTGCTTGTTTTCCTTCGGAAACGATATCTTATTACGGGAAAATTATGGAAAAACTTATATCATTCTGTTTGTTTTTCGAAAGCTCATGAATAATATTATTGCCGCTTTAAATCACAGATATCAGGAATCGCCTAATAATATTGTAGCAAATTTTGAAAGAGTTATAGTCGCAGTCTAAACGTCTTTAACCCCATGTCTAATAAAAAGACTGCTTTGAATGTATTTATATGTTATAAAGTTGTCAGCTAATAATAAATCACGAGACTTGAAACTTTGATGCAGTTTACGTTTTTAAAAATTGATTAAATTCTCGTTAATTTTACAAAAGTTTACTTTAGAAATTTATTAATGGTTCATATTATTTCAAATGACAAGATTACAAATGATCATCAATACGAAACAGAAACTGTGCTTCGAATTAGAATTTTCGTTTGATTAAAAAAGTTTCGGTAACGCAAACTTCAGAAAATTGTGTTTTGTGCCAAATGTAAAACAGTCTTTTTCTCGGAAATTTGGGCGGCGAAATATTTCGGGACCAATAAATTCTAAAAAATATTGTACAGATAACCTTATTATAATAGGGTAGATAGTTTCGTAGAATATGCGGTGTTGTATGAAACCGTGTTATATGAGACCCAAAGCTAACACAAAAAAGAGAGTTGCGTTCCGAAAACTTTTTAAAAACAAATATAAATGAGTAAATTATTTTTTTTTATTTATATATTTTCATGTAAAGGCACTATAGTTTATTCATCCTTCCCATCATTATTTTAAGGTAATTTAGTTTTTAAATATGTTTAACAAAAATCTTATTATCCAGTGCTACAGTAAGGCGGGTGGACCATAGAAGGCCATGCTCCTTCGAAGGCCAATTATTAAAAAAGTCGTAGTTATTGCCATGTGATGACAAATTTTTCCTACTCACACTAAACATTCATCGAACTCAAAAACACAGACGCGGCGGCGAGTTTCTCGCTCCGCTATTTTATCAGTGCGGTCTCTTGCTTCGTTGACTTCCGTCGTCAACGTTAAAATTGTAAATCGCGCTCACAGCAAAACGTAATTTTTAAGTAAATAACCTATTATTTTCTTTATTAATTTTACTCTGAATTAATATATAAGGATTTGCTATAGTACTAAAGAAAACAATATTACTTTATTTCAATTTCAGTTAAAATATCGGCAGTGTTCCTGGCAAGGCCGCTCAAAAATTTGACGGCTGGCCTTATTAATTTTTATAATTTTATTATAAAAGTTATTGGAAACTTATTTGATATCGATATAATACTCATTATACTCATTATTTTTAAAAGATTTACACGAATACATTCTGAGTTATACGATTGTGTTCAAGTAATGTTCGTTGAGTATTTTATAGCATTAAATCTTTCGTTTTAATAAAACACATTTTTATGTAGTTTAAGTATAAGCAGATATTTTGATTGTCACAACGTTAGTTTTAAGTTAAACGATTGATTTATTATATCGGCCTTGTATGGAGCCTTGTTCTTAGTAAGGCCGTTAGGAAGAGTTTAATAAAACTTAAGTTTAATAACTAGTGATTAAGTCTGCAATTAAAAAAAAGTGTTTTATATATTACATAATAAAACAAAGTGATACTTAATAATTTGTTTGTTTTATTTATCCAATATATAAACGAATAATAACTGTTTATTTGTTATAGTGGCCTTCCATGATCCATCCACCTTAATACATTGGTTTTACAGAGGTTTTTGCAATTTTCTTATCGTATTAGAGAGACATCGTGTTATAGATTGGCGTGTTGTAGGATGATTTCCGCAATTTATGAAACTTGTTATAGCGAAACCGTGTTATAGAAAGCCGTGTTGTAGGAGGGCTACTTGTATATAGTTTTTGAAACAACGCACGATTAAATCACTTTATTAAAAAATATACGTTATCAAAATTCTCAAGATTTATTATTTAAAAAATTGCAAAGTTTCAAGCGGGGAAAACGCCTAAACCTAATACAGGTATAAAAAAGGCGCCAAGAAGAAGAAGAAAAAATTGCATTATTATTATTATTATTGAACTTACATAGTAATTATTTATGTATAACACGGTCTGTATTTGAACAATCAAAAGCTATAAATTTATAAGGTTTAAAGATTGAAAAAAATCTGGTGCGTGTATTTTTGTACGCGTTAGAAGTTATAGGTACTTCTTCGGCGTAACTAAATTAAATATAACCACGCGTAAAAATTAATATAAATAAATTCATTAAATACGAGGATATGCGCATTCGACCGAAAAGTGGCACATTTCAGAGCGAGGAAGGCAAATAAAGCGCGACGCGGAGCGCGCGCTTCATTTTCCCGAGATCAGAATGTGCCACTTTGAGCTCGACGGTGCACACTTGGTTTAAAGGTCGATTCACAACAATTAATTTACTTTCTAAATAATTTTAATTAGAAGGTACATCGATGTGCCGAGTGTAAAATTTAATCTCCAAAAAATGTGCACGTATCTAGTTTTATTTGAATACCTATATTACTATTTTTTTTTAAATCCAAAAAGTAGTATAAAAAATCTCAATAAATACAAGGTATGTGCACATTCGAGGAAAGTGGCACATTTCCGATCGAGGGAAGCAAATGAAGCGCGACGCGGAGTGGCGCGCTTCATTTTCCCGAGATCGGAATGTGCCACTTTGAGCTCGAATGTGCACACTCGGTTTAAAGCTCGATTTACAATAATTAATTTACTTTCTTAGACGCCTAACTTCATAACGTCGAATTTTCGTTAGATGTGCGCGCACAACTTTCGTTGCCTGCTAAAATTTTACCTTCAAAATGCCAAAAGAAGTATAACTTCAATAAACATTTTACTACCTTCGAAACTTTACTTAAAATTGCTTACATAAAGTTTTCCATGTTGTACAAACCTACTGGCAGTTGTTACTCAGTTGAAAAGTTAATCGTGCTGTTTTTTCTTATAATAAATAGCTCGATTTCTTTTTGTCTTTCTTGTTTAGCGTAACTTTAAGTTTTATTGTTCCGCTTTTTCAATTAATTATAATTATCTAATGGAATTAGTAACATTATCTTTATTAAATCCACAACAGATAATCAAAATTGACTTAAGAAAAAAGTTAGAATGAAATAAATCTTTGAATATTCCACAACTTGACATGGAATAAAATAGTATATTAGAAAGAAAGTTTTGCAATTCTTATTAAAGCTCACCCGTATATAAAATTAACGTTGGTAGAAAGGCGCAATATTATGCTACTCACATTTGTGTAATTTAGTTGTCGAAAAAACAGTATTACCGTAATATTCTGATGGTTTTTCCATTACTCTTTAAAATAACAAATTATTAAAGATAGAAATTGATATTTTGTTCTATATTTTGTCATCAAAACCGGGTTGTTCTAAAAATAGCTCCATTATTTTTTATCTTTCTTGCTTAGAGTAACTTTGAGTTTTATTCTTTGGCAGTTCGAATTAAATATGATGATCTAACAGAATTAGTAAATCCATAAAAAATCAAAATTTCCAATGTTAGGACAAAATAAATTTTTAAATATCCCAAGAGGAATTAATATAGAATAAAAGATACTCGAAAGAAAGTTTTTCGTTCCTTATTTAAGCCCACCCGTATACAAAATTAAAGTAGGGAGAAAGTCGCAACGTTTTGCTTACTCGCAGTCGTGTAATTTAGTCGTCGAAAATTAGATTTTTGTACAATTACTGAGAAACATTCGGCAAACAAGCATGCAGGCGAACCAAAACACAATTATATAAGTTTAAATTAAGAGTAACAGTTATTGCTCATTTAAATTTCAAACGGTCCATTTTTTGCGCGTTTTCCACTTAAATTTATTATTATTGTTCGGCGTTAGAGGGGTAACTAAAATTTATAAACGACGCAGACATTACACGTTATTTTTTTATGTTAATTCGACTTTAGGGCTAAAGTTGGGAGTCAAAATAAAACTTTTTTGTACATCTTTTGCAATTCATGAAGAATTCTTAAAATAAATTTATCGAAAAAAAATTTACAGTATAAATACACAAATATTTATTTTATTCGTTTTCTTCGGCGGTTCTTGAATTTTATAAAACTAAAAAATGTTTATGACGTCGTTCGGAAAGTAAACAAACAAAGTAGACTTGTCTTTATTTAATTTAACGTGATACAAATTTTTATTGGGTTTTTCTTAAAATATTGAAATTTAAAAATGCGTATTTGCATTAGTCAAAATATGTTTTTTTTTGTTTTTTTAAACTAGATGGAAACTTCATTATTTTTTTAAATGACATCTTTATTTTTGATCTAAGTAAATAATAAATTAAACTTTATAGAAAATAGTATTAATTTAGGTAGTAAAATTATAATTAATTCTAATATCGAATATGTTTCAATACCAAAAAAAAACGATATTTTTATCTTTTCGGACAAAGGAAAATTATAAACTACAGCAATATGGGAAACGCACAAAACGAAGGCTCAAAAGAGATAATTAATAACAGTAGTGAAAATCTAAAATGAGAACGGTTTTGTGTTGTTAATTCGCCTATTTTTCATTGTCAGGATGGTTTTTACTTATATTAAACTTTCTCGGATTATTCAGACGATCTATAAAACAACCCCTTTTAATTTTGTGCGTTCTTTGGAAGCATAAAATAGATTACAATCGATTTTAATTTTTCTATTCACAAAAAATTTGAAATAAAAATATTAGTGTTTGAAAAGTCTTAATTGTTTTTCCAATAAAAATTAACATTGGGTTGTAGACAGAAAAAAATACAAAATTAATTAAAGAAAAACATGAAATTATTTGTTATTATGTTGGCAAGAAAGTAATTTCGGTTATCACAAATCGATCACATTACAATTTTTTTGAATCGCTTTGATCAATATTATAATTATTTTGGATTGACTTTTAATTTACTTTAGAAAAAGATTATTTGGTGTTTGGATTACATTTGTTAGTTCAGTGTCAAATTTAACATGGAGCGCAAAAACGTACACTTTCTTCAAATTTTGTCTTTTTCTTTGCGTAAATACAAAAAATGCATGTGGGGCACACAAAAACCTGTGTGAAATTTATGTTGATGAATGCTTAACAGAACCCAGGGCTAAGAATTGGTTTAAAACAGAGGTAAGCAATCCTTTTAATCAACGGGCCATTTTAAATTTTAAAATTTTTTGGCGGGCCGGTTTGGTGCCGATTTAGTATATACTACCATATTATTATAATTAATTTTATAACAATATATTGATGAAGAAAGTCCATAAAATAAATTCAATTTTAGAAATGCTTGGCGGGCCGCATAAACATATTTAACGGTCCGCAAGCGGCCCGCGGGCTGCATGTTGCTTATCCCTGGTTTAAAAAATTAGCTTTGGATATTTGGAATTTGAAAAGATGACCAACGTTCTGGTCTAACAACTAAAGTTAATAAGGTTGTTAAAGCAGAAGAAGAAAAGAATTTTAAAGGCTATGTGTTTTTTGACTTATTTTCAAGGAACCAAATGATTAGTTCAAATTTTTACTGTCAACCGATGAATTTGGAGGAAGCAATCAAAGAAAAACGGTCAGAATTATGTTCCACCATGACAACGCTAGATCTCTCAATCTTTATTAACTTGTCTAAAATTATAGGAGCTTGGTTGAGAACTGATGTCTCATTCACTTTATAAATTCTAGCACGACTACCCCTGACTTTTTTACCTATTATCAAACCTTTCAAAATATTTGCTACAAAATGGTTCTATCTCTACAGATCGCCAATCCATCTGTGTCTTCTACAATTTAACACTTTTATTATATTTTTTTACATTTCTATCCATTCCAGCACTTTTCTATTGGTTATTCTAGCCGTATATTTAGTTTTCAGAAACCTTCTTTATAGTCACATTTCTAAACCTTCTAGTTAGCATTTGTGATATGAATTCCAAATACAACGAAATTTATCCATTTTTAAAACAAATCCATCACTGGTGAGAAAAAATGAGTTGTTTACAATAATATTAACGGAATACGATCATGGTCCAAGCGCAATGAACCACGATAAGCCTAATCAAAAACTGAATTGCACCAAAAAAAGATTTTGCTTTCAGTTGGGTGTGACTATAAAGGTGTTTTGTATTTTAAGCCGATTCCAAGGAACCAAACAATCACTTCAAATGTTTACTGTTAACTTTTTCTTCTTCTTCATTTTTCTATTGTAGGCTAATGCCTGTTCCTTCTTCGGCTAACTGTTAACAACTGATGAAATAGGATAAAACAATGAATGACAAATGGTCAGAATTGCCTGATCGTTAAAGAAATATGTTCCACCATGACAACGCCCGACCGCACACATTTTTGGTAACTCGTGCAAAATTATCGGAGCTTGGTTGGGTATATATAACCCGGAGTTTACTCTATCCAATTACCGTTTATTTCGAAATTTACAGAACCCTTTAAATTGCAAAAATTTTGCTGTTGATAATGACCTAAAATTGCACTCTGGTCAGTTTTTTGCTGATAAGGTGTAATCATGAAGTTACCAGAAAGATGGCAAACGGTCGTTGAACAAAATGGTACAATTTACAGTTGATTAAAATATTCTTTGTAGAAAACAATTAAACATTTCAAACTAAAAGATCGAAATTACTTATGTGCCGACCCGATAGTGTTCAACAATGTTTCTAGAATTGGAATCGATTTCGTTACAGAAAAAAGTATTGCAATTATATCGAACGAAATTAGCGAAAAAGTTAGTTAACACTATTTTCATCAAACTGAAAGGTTTTGCAGATTCAGCACACGTTTCGGGATAATTTTAGAGAATCAAATTCGAGAAAAGTTAAAACCGAAACTAACCAATTGGTTTTATTTCTTTTTTACATCTGGTTCGGACGTTTAAAGTGTCGTGTTAAAAGCTTAACTTTTGTGCTTTAAGAAATAATATTGCTTTTGTAAAATGAAAGTTAAATGGAGATTTATTTATAAAAAATCTATAAATTAAACTTTCTTTTAAAAAAAAATATAAATATTTAGATTAAGTAATATGTCATTTTTTTCAAGCACCCGTCTAGATGACATATTATCCTTAAATTGATTTCTATAACATTGATTTTATGAACGACCTTAATTTATGAGGTGTTAAAATTGTTGATAAAACTCTTCATGTGTATTTTATCTTGTTTACTGCAATCACATAATATTTAGGCGTTTTGTATTAACTGTTATCGTTATTAATCGTGCACAATTATAACATCACACATTTAAAAAATTAACTTCGCTTCTTTGTTTCTGGTTTTCTGTATACCTATGTGGATGAGTCACTTTAAGATGTAGTAAAATTTTATACAAATATTTTACAAGGTTAGAACACCGGATATTTTCAAAAAAATTGTTTTTTTTGTAAAAGATTTTTATTCCGTATTCATTTGATTATTAGTTAAAAATTGCAAAACTCCATTTCATTGCAGTTATAAAAATAATTAGTCTTAAATTCCTTTTCACCCACCCAAAAATTTAAACAAATTTTTCTCAAAATTATGTTTTTAGGCACTGGCATGAAAATTTATTAGTCTATTTTCAATATAATTAAACGTTTTTTTTAAATGTAGAAAATTGTTTTCTCTATAGTGTGACAAGTTTTTTTTGTAATTTTCTGATTAGACAATTATTTATCAATAATTAAACATAAATTGCACACTATAGTTTAAAACATCATAAATTTTGTATTAAAAAAAAACTTGTCAAATTATTTTACAGGATTATATTTCATTTTTGCAAATCGGATCATTTTTGGAAAAACCTTCAAACCCGGAAGTATTGTCATTTTTATCAGTAGCCTCTTAGACCCCATATAAAATAAGATAAAATTAACCTAATATTTAAAAATAAGTTTATATATTTTTTTATTATAATTTAAAGTTCAATAAAGCAGTATAAACCATGTTTTTTGTTATTTTTCATTTAATTACTTTTTTTTTAAAAACACGCTTTACAGCGTTTAGATTTATAAAAGCTCTTATGAAAAATACGAGATATTTTAAACAATACTTGCCCAAAGTTGAAATTGTAAATACCCAGTTATTTAAAGTAATTTTGGTTTAAAAATATCAAAGTTTTTGTAAAAAATTATAAATTAGTATGTACCTAAGTTGTTGAAAATGAAAAGGTACTCTTTTAGGCAAGTTCCATAATTTTCTTCAATAAATTGGCAAAGATGATAAGAAAAAGTAAAAAAAAGGAAGTGTCAAGATCCTTCAAGGCAGTAGAATTTTACGAATTGAGTAAAAGGATATTATCTTTCTAAGGAAAATTAATTGAATGGGTTCTCAAATTGATTGCTGCAAATCACTGTACGAAGATACGTCTTCCCTTTCAAGGAAACCTCACAGATTAAAAGCTAAAAAGGTTAAACGCGATAATTGAAAAATTACCTGCATCAATTAATTGAAATTACAGATAATTCGTTTTATATTAACTTTATATTGCGAAGAGGCGCTGTAATTCAAATTTATTAATACACATAATAACTACGCAATATTTTAGAACAATTAGCTTACTTTTAAATTATACTTTTTACAACAGATAATTAATTTTTTAAATATCTGTAATCTTTAATTACATGCACTAATTTACTTTTAATGCTAATTTTCCGTGCTGAAATTAAAAATGCAATTATTATTTTTTTTAATTATTGCAAAAGTATCTTCTTTTTGCGTACGTATGTGCAAAAGAAATAGCCAAGAATTTATATTATGCTAACTTGCTAAAGATTTAAAAACGACCTATTAAGAAACAATTTGTTTTCTCTATTTAACAGTTAGCTATTGTTTAAAATTTGTCAACATATCATTTCTAAATTTCCTAGAAGAATTTTGTTAAAGTTACAATGATTTAAACTAGTCAGACACGGGTCGCTTGGGGTTCAATAAAACATCGTAAAATTAAAAATTTTATAAAATTGCGACTAACTCAGTATTTTGTACAACAAGTGCGGAAAGTTGTGGCTTGCGCACGAGAGCAGAGTTCAGCGCATTCGCTCCAGTGGGCGTTACACAACCCCACGAATTGCATATGTAATTTTTTATCACTAATGCATTGGTAATAATAATAATGATGGTAGTCAAATTTCAAGAAATACTTTTTGATTTTTTTTACTGCATAATGAAATACTATGCAGCTGTTATTTTGTCCTCAGATAGTCTTTATATGCCTTTATACCATATTAGAATTTTATCAAAATCGATTAAACCGTTCCTGACTAATTTTTTTTCTATTTTCAATATTTTTCTATTTTCCCGAAAACACATTGAATTAGAGATCTGAAAAAGGAACTTAGTATTTTATCAATATCTACATATCTCCAAAGCGGCCATTAAATGTTCCCAGAGGGCAATTTTACCACGCTTATCCCCCTATGCCTTTTCTAATCTCGTGCTTTTAAACTCCACGAAACCGCAAAACTCAAAAAAAATTTCAGGCAAATTCGCGGTATGCAAATAAATTATTAAACCATTTTTGCCAAGAATTACTTTTACTTTTAAGAAGAAAAATTCATTCATTTTTAAAGTTTTAATTACTTAAATTTTTTAACACCTCATTTTGCATTTTCTACTCGCTGTATTATCTATGTATCACCAAACAACTCATTTTTGGCGATGTAATTCAAAAAAGCTAAGAGCTTAAACATCCCCAATTTACAAATACAAGACTTCGTGGTATATATTTTTACTATTTTACCTCCTTTCTTGTATATTCATAAGTAGAAACCAGATTTATATGTTATTGCACATATCATATCGCCCAATTGTTGAAAACCTTGTCATTTTGAATTATTTATAAGGTAATAATAATTATTATTGTTCAAAAAACTTACAATATCACTCAAAAACTAAATATAATGATGTTGCTTGTATTCTGCTGTTTTATTGTTTTTTGATAATGAATTCATAGCTACTTGATTTAAAACTAAAACCTTTAATATTCTTAAAACTTAAATGCTATTTAACACATGTAAAAATTCAATGAAGCGTCTATTTAAAATAAGAAAGTTGGTATCAATACCTTGAAAGCCGCCATTTTGAATTTAATTTTGACTTAATTTCCACCTGTTTTTTATGAAACCTAATAACTTTTGTATTGAACGTTTTTTTCTAAATTTTATAATAACAAAGTTATTTGACATTAAAGAAAGAACGATTTTAAGTTTTTTTACGATTAATTCGGAACTATTCGGAATTTTGAAATTTTTTTAACGGAATCTGAATCGGTACCTAAACATGCAAAACATTGCCCATTTAACCAAACTTCTATCTCCACTAATAAGAAAGATACCCATGTTAACCTACTTAATTTGGGACACCCTGTATATACAGAGAGATGCTTTCTAGAACGTCTTTTCGCGGAAAAAGTTCAACTTAAAAGTAACTTTTTAATAGTTTTTACCAAGATCTTATCAAATTAAGTTAAAAATATTGTAAAACGGGTAGACCTTATTTGCAATAGTAAAAAAAAACATATTAGTTATAGGCGGCACAATTTTACAAAAAATTTGTAATGTATAAGTTTTTTTACAAAATTTAAATAATTAAAATGTATATTACTGTTATGTAATAAGTACTTATAAAATTAAAGTATGGAATAGATTTTTTTCCCTGCATTAATAATTTTTTTATTACTCTCCTTTATTATGCTATAAATTTGCCCAATTTCCAGTTTCAAATTAGTTAACTGCACATTTTTGCACGTTTCGGGTTTTTTATTACGGGTTTTTTTCTTTTTCCCTGCACAAAGATCCGCTCTTTATTCATAAGAAAAAAACAATTCATAAAGGCGCATGCATCTCTTAAAACGGGGCACCGCCAGTCACCATAAATTGCACGCAAAAGAAGTGAAAAAACCCCAAATTTTCCAAACATACAATTTTATTTACTCTTGTGTCAGCTGCAAAGACAAACAACCGTTTTCTAAAGCCTCGCGACCTTGTGCGCGTATCGAAGAGACATTTTTGTGCGACACTTTATCGGTTTTCGATACCTTAATGTGGAGGTTGAGCATTAATTCTATTTTAACATTTAAAAAATACCCGCACAGGTAAACATGTCCCAACGTTCGACTATTACTATTAGCACCCACCAGAGATAAGGGAGGCATTAGATAAATTAATTATCTGCCGGCCATATGGCAGAAAAATTCTTTCCTCTCTATTTACAACTCGTTCACTGGCGATAAGCCGTAAGCGCTTAGTTTGTAAAACATTCCAAATTTTTATTTACTTTTATAACGCTGTTTATTAAACAAAGCTTGCAATTAAGTTAAGTCCGTAGTCAACACAGGGTTTGGCGACCTTTGTAAAATTCCAAAATTCGATTAGGGCAATTTCCACGGCCGAAGCGGCGATGTTAAAAATTTAATTTCGACTTTTCTTTGCGCTTATTAAATTGCGGGGGGCAAAATTTAATGTTTTTCCGCAGGCTTTTATTTTAGTTGGAATTTGTGTAAGCAATACCTATAACAACCAAATTACAGTAGAACTACAATTATCCGGACCTCAGTTATAGGGATTTGCAATTATCTAGATTGTCAACCGCGTTTGGACGTTTTTTTGTAAACATATACCTAACGATTTGACCAACTTTTTTTCTGTTAAAACGAGACGCTTTGTAATTGTGCTTAAAGCCGAGTGTGCACATTCGAGCTCAAAGTGGCACATTTTCGATCTCGGGAAAATGAAGCGCGCCGCTCCGCGTCGCGCTTCATTTGCCTCCCTCGCTCGGAAATGTGCCACTTTTCGCTCGAATGCGCACATTCTCGTATTTATCGGATTTGCCTATATTATTATTTAATTCTTCAAATCAAAAAATTAAAAGTCGAATAAATTAGATCAATTTTTTGTTTGAAAAAGGTTAGATATTTTATTCCTTTTGATAAGTTATCGTGGTGCTCTTCCGCACGCCTAATTGTAGCGAGCTCGATGAAAATATTTCAGGTGTACTTTCGAATGTTTACTAATTCGTATTTTTGATTTATTAAAATTGTATATGAGTCAAATTTTGTAAAGTGGGCCACTAAAAATCAACTAGTTGATTTTTATATCATCTTTTGCAGATTGTTGAAGGTTTATATGCCAAAATTAACGTCTCCAAATATTTTTGGCTAATTTTCATTTTTGTAAATATCATAAACAAATTAGTTTTAAGGCACATTAGGATTTTAGGATTTATTGGTGGGGGTGAATACTAGTTCAATCGCACTTAGGCCACTTAGTTGGGCCCATTGTGCTACTTCTTTGTGTGATTCTCATCGCCCTCAATCCTGGGTCCATCCCAACACTTGAATGAACCCCAGGATGACTGAGGGCGAGAGGTCACGTATGCTGGCCATGCTGGGCCAGCATTCCCCCAACATGGATCTTCTTATTTGGACGATTGCAGGGCAGTGACAAAGTATGTGTTCCATGGTCTCGTCCTCATTTTTACATCCTCTACATTTGGGACTCTCGCTGACTCCCATGTTGTGAAGGGTTTATTTAGTCTGCAGTGTCCCGTGAGAGCACTTATTATAAGTCTCAAAGAATCACGGGATAACCCCAGATAGTAATTTGCGTTTTTCCTAGAAGGCGCTTTTATAGCCATTTTTGAAAATTTACAGCTGTTACATTTAGTCCAACTTATAGAGTGATTTTTACTTGTTAGTTGCTTTAGGATCTTGTCAAGAGTACTGGCCGACAGTGGCAAGATGGGTTCAGGTCCGTAAGGATTTCCTAATGAGCCCAACCTTGCCATTTTGTCAGCCAGCTCATTCCCTTCAATTCCTTTGTGGGCTTTGACCCAACAGAGTGTTAGGTCGTTGTGGGTACATACTTCATTCAGGACTCTGATGCATTCAAGCATCAGCCCAGAGGTTACTCTGCAGCTCCTTAGAGCTGCAAGCACCGCTCTGCTGTCTGTTAGAATGTGTACTGTTTTATTGCAGGTGTTGTTTTGCAGTAATTTTCTGGAACTTTTAAGGATGCTCATTAATTCCGTTTGGAAGACGGTGGGATACCTGCCCAGTGATAGGTGTATGCTGAGGTTCAGTTCTGGACTGCATATGCCCGTTCCTGAACCAGGGTGTGTTTTTGATCCATCGGTGTAGATAGAAATATTTGGTTTATCGAGGTCGATATCTGTGTTTAACAGGATTTTGAACTTCCTGTCAAAGATGTATGTAGGAAGAATATTTTCCATGGGGGATGCTAGTAGAGGGAGGGTTTTAATGCCATCCTCTACCACCCTGAAGTGTCCTACGTAAGGGTATTTGGTATACCATAGGCCTGAACTGCGAAGTCTTAGAGCAACTCTGAGGGCCTGCTCCCCTCAAATATAAATCTAAGGGAGGAAGGCACAGCAGTGTCTCCATAGCCGCAGTAGGCGTTGTTCTCATCGCCCCCGTAATCATCAGACAAGCAAGTCTTTGAACACGGGTTAGCTTTGCTATGGTGGTTTTTTGTATGGTTCTGGGCCACCACACAATTAGACCGTGTGCTAGTATGGGTCTGACAATTGCCGTGTAGATCCATAGGGCGATCTTAGGGGAGATTCCCCAGGACCCGCCCACTGCCCTGCGGCACTGCCAGAAAGCCGCACATGCTTTTTCGATTTTACTTTCCACGTGGCACCTTTTTGGTCCAGTATAACTCCCAGATACTTTACCGCACTTATCAGCTTGAGAGGTGTTCCTTTTATACTAGGCAAAATGATTTGTCTAAATTTGCGTTTTCTAGTGAAAAGAATCAACTCCGTTTTCTTTGGATTCACGGATAGGGAGTGTTCTGAGCACCAGTTTTCAATTATTTTGAGGGCCCTCTGCATTATTTCGCAGAGTGTGTTTTAAGGCACATTTTGTATAGGTACACAGTTGTAATTAGACTTCATTTATAAATTAATTCAATTTTTAAATATAAAAAAATATTTATATGTTACATAGGGTGTGCATCAAAATTTTAGAATTAGTTGGGTAGGGTATGTTAAAAAAAAGGTTGTAAAATAAAAGTGAAAATTCGAAAAAAGTTAATTTTTTTTATGTACGATAAAGTCTCCCATCTAGTCCAGTTTAAAAGTAGAAGAGTATACCCGGGTATGGGACGGGTTTTGTTTATAAACCAAAATTTTTCACTGGTTAAATCAAATCGGTTTTTCTATTCACTGTTGGAAAGGTAATCTCTTCTACAGGTGCCGTCTCCGTTATGAAGGTTGGCAATCATCATCGTTATTCGTATTTATGACACTGCTGATCTAAATAATTGGCTGGTATTACATTTAAACCAATCTCTCATGTTCTTCATCCACGAATGTCTTCTTCTTCCCACGCTTCTCCTCTCTTGTATTATTACCTGGAGCAGATGGTATCTATCACCTCTTATTATGTGTCCGAGTTATTGTAGTTTTCGTTTTTAATAGTGAAGATAACTTCGGTTTCTTTTTTCATTCTTCTTATAACCTCTATGTTAGTTACATGTGCGGTCCATGATATTTTTGTTATTCTTCTATATAGCCATAACTCAAATGCTTCTAACTTTTTCACATCAGCTTTCTTCAGTGTACACGTTTCCATGCCGTAAAATAGTACAGCGAAGACGTAGCACTTCAGTAGTCTTGTTTTTGTTTCTAGACTGAGGTCCCCTGCACAGAATAATCTTTTCATTTTAATAAAAGTTGCTCTTGCTTTTCTATCCTTGATTTTAATTCTTTCGAGCAATTGTCTTTATTGATTATAGTACCCAGATAAATGTATTTGTCCACCTTTCTATGGGCTCCTTAGTTATATAAAGATTTTCATTTAATATTCTGGTTGTTTTGCTCATTATCATATACTTCGTTTTCTTTGCATTTAAAGAAAGTTCGTATTCTTCGTTTGTTTCCACCACTTAATCAAGTACTATTTGCAGATCTTCTAGGCTAGTTGCTATCAGGACTGTGTCGTCAGCGTATCTTAGGTTGTTAACTGGTAATTAATATAGGTAATCAATATACACAACTATTATCCGGAAAAAGTTTTGTGATTCCATTAACATGCAAAATTTTATGACCATTTTTCTAAGCATCGATGTTTTGGCAAAAAAAAATTGTATCTAGGTATGAGACACCTACAAAAATACATTAAAAATTGTAAAATATAAAGTAAAAACCTCATAACTATTTTAAAATTTTAATTTTTATGATTTCCATAATTTTTATTTATCTTCATAATCGTCGCAATGTTTTCATGTGTAGAAGCTTCCACACATGTTTGCTCACTTCAAATGAACTGGCCGCTTGCAAATATTGCATTAGATGTTGTTAACAGCGCTTAATTTGTTCGGCAACAACTTTATACAAATGGTGTTTTTGCTTTGGAACCCTTGGGTGGTGGTAATATGCTGTGTCTCATACTCGGACAATGCCGACATTTTGAGAATTACAAAAAAAAATTGTTTTCCAATCACATATTGACTTAATCCAATATTGGATCGTAAAATATAAGTAAAACACTAAATGCTATAGATGACACTTTCCTTTTTTAATTGATTTACATGAAAAAAATACCATTTTGAAAAATTTCAAAAACGTTTTTACCATGGAATTTTACATACGATGTTTGCAGTTGATATAAGCAATGCGTCGATTCATTTTAGTATTAGTACAAAAACTGACTGATAACCAAAAAAGTACTCCACAGTAAACAGATCGGCCATATTAACATTGCATAATGAAAATAATTGACTGTCTCATACCTGGAGCCTGTCTCAAACCCGGGAACACTCCCTTAACAAATTAGAAATGTGGTTTTTGGTAAAAATACCCTACTGTAATTTTTAATTAAAAGAAAAGCGAGAAGTGGTACATTTAGTTCAGTTTGATTTCATTAATATTATTTGTTAGAAAGAAGAATAAGATAGACAAATTCAATTATTAAGGAGTATGTGCACTTTCAAGCGAAAACTTTTTTCGAATAGAAAATCTGAATTTGAAGGATTTGTTATTAATATAGTCGAATCCAATTAACACGAAGATGTGCACATTTGAGCGAAAAGTGGCACGTTTTCGAGCGAGGGAGGCAAATGAAGCGCGACGTGAAGCGGCGCGCTTCATTTTCCCGAGATCGGAATGTGCCACTTTGAGCTCGAATGTGCACACTCCGCTTTTCGCCACAATTAAAAATGATCAACTTACTTTAAAAAAATTCAAGTGGTTTTAAAACCGTAAATGCGCTCTCAAAATGACTCCTTTGGGCTTCGCTTATTTTTTTATAATTTTTTACTTTTTTCATTAAGAAATTGCCGTGAAATTAATTTGTATTTAAATAAGGAGACAAAAATGAAATTATTGTTAGGATTTCTTAATATTTGGTATCGTAATTGACAATTTTTTGATAACGGGACATTTTGGCGTCCCAAATGATTGCTTGAGGACAACAGGACAAATGATCTGAAAACGGAACAATCCCATTCAAAACAGGAAGTTTGGTCACATTATATATAGCTAAAATTCGTTTTTTTTTCTATACATTCAATTAACCGAATTTTGATTATCCGAATGAGCTGCAACAATCACACAGGCCTGCGTTTTAATACCTTATAAAATGTGCATTAAATTTTTTAACTGAATTTGATTAAATAAGTGACGCTGATATCTAATCTGCTTTTAGTTTTTTGCTATCACGTAACGTTTTTGAGCAAATCACTAAAACAACATCAACAATAGGTATATTTATTTGGATTTATCATATGAAAAATAAAGAAAATAATGCAACCAAACGATTACTAAAGTCCCAAATGATTATAAACAACATATTTTATTGTTTTATCTTCTTGCATAACCTTTCCCTTTTTCCAGAAAAGCTTCTTTTTGTTGTTTTTCCACTGTACATGGCCGTAGAACGGTCCTTCTTTAGCATCCAACAGTAGTCGGCCATATTGTAACATCCCAAAGTCCTTGATATCTTTTTTTTTATTTCTTTAATGTCTTGATAAAATCGTCCATTGTGCTTTTCACTAACATCACCAAGATTATCCGGAAAATCTAGATAAGCATGTAAGAAGTGAAGTTTTATACAAGTATTTAAACCACCCTCTATTCTTGTCCAATACTTTAACAAATTATTTCATCGGTCCTAGTTTTATATGCAACGGGGGTAACAACAATTTTTTGGGGTCAACTAGGGTTTCCTGAATCAGATTTTTACAGCCAGGTGTTAACGTCCCCGTTGGTGGTCAATTTTTTCTGATCCAGTGCTCATCTCGTGGTCTGCTGTCCCTTTCGCATAAGAAACATGGATATTTGGTATACCGGATTGTACAACACCTAGTAGACATTATCTCACACGAAGAACACCACAATCACTTTACTGATAAATCTACACGCCAACACCAAAATATTGGCTCTGCAAGTCTCGTGTACCTAAGTATAGTTCAATTGTGGGGAATCACCAAGGTTAATTGTATTACTCCTAGTAAATCCTCCAATGAACAAGCAAATTTAAAAAAAAATATGTCGGTGGTCCTCAAAACTTTCGAGTAGAAAGAAAGTTTTACCGTAAATTGAGTCAAACATCGAGAAAATATCATAATATTGATTTACAAAAAACTGTTTGTGATAGAAACAAAAACTGACTTATTTAATGAAATATACATCTTAACTACCCTAAAAAAATAAAAAAAGTTTATCCACAAATTTTTCGCAGGCCTGTGTAATTAGTAGGGATAACCGAGTTTCCACTGTAGTTTAAAGCAAACCCGTTTGCGAATTATATAAGTGCGAGGCGGGAAATATTAGTTTGCTTTTGCCCTTCCTAGTTTGTTCCTTCTTTACCGTGATTTGTAATTCAAGGACGTGTTTGGCTAGCAGGCAAATTAAGGGCCTCTGGATGAAACACGGCCTGAGGCGACGAAATCAAATAATCAATGAAGGATGCTTGTTGTGGCAATGCGTTATCAATCGAGTTGGAAGTTGATTTTGTGGAAAATTAAGGGGCCGACGTCGTGTCCTTGTGCTTTAATGGTCTCGCGAAACGAGAGCGACAATTTTTTCTTATTTCTTTGCCCGAGATTTTTTTATATTTCGACTCGGTAATTTAAAATATTTCGACTAAAATTTAGGTCAACTTTTGCCAATTTAAAAAAAAGAGCTGTGAATTGGTTGAATTTTTACGCCTTAGATTTGGTTATGCATTTAGTAAAGTAGGTAATTATTTTTTTTTAACGTAGAAGTGTAGCCCTAGTTATTATGTTTCGCGGACGGTAGCTGGCGCTACTTATTTTCAAATTACAGATTAAAAGGAATAGGGTAGACGCACCGGATTTGGACACTATACCGTTTGCGGACACTTTGTACTTTTTGTTAATATATAAAAAATGTTACAAATATTATTACTATAGTAAGTGTACAAACAGCGCCCTCAAATACTTTGAAAATATATGTAATGTGAATGCGAACTTTTTTCATAACATTCGACATACAAAAAATTAAATTAAAAATCCAATAATCAGTTTTGAGCAATTCTTTATTAAGTGTTAAAAATAACCTGAGTAAGTAATTAATTATTTTAACTCAATATTTTTTAATTATTCATTACATATAAACGTAAAAATACTTTAATTATTAGCTCAAAATATGTTTATGTCAATATAACCTAAAATATTAAGGAAAAATGTTGTGTCCACAAATGGTAACAACAAAAAATAGATTTACTATTTTTGAACAAGATAGAGTTTGTTGCAATCTTTTCATGTCAAATATTTTAAAATTATTTTTATTAATAATTGTTCCTAATCCTGATCTAAATCCTTTGAGTGATTTTCTTTTTCAAGATTTTATTCTAAAAGTTAATAATTCCAATGTTACTGAGATTTTACAAATAGAGAATGATATTGTATTGCCTGTCCTACAGAACCTTTATCCAATGAAGAAATTGAAGATCAGTCATCTAATATTCTTATGCAATCACAATCAGATGACGAAATATTTAATGAGTCAACTTTATGGCCAAAAAAAAATCCCAAAAGAAGCATAAAGCTTCAGCAATATCTGCTGATAGATAGTTAGAAATTATGGAGACCACAGATTAAAAAAAAGGGAAAGAAATTGGAGAAGAAAAAAAAACAAATAGAGAGACTACTAAAAGCAGAAAATAATAAATGATTGAAAGAAGAAAAACGTATTAAAAAATTTAAAAAATTATCAGTCAAAAAAATTACAAAATCAATAGAATAAATAAAATCATTATTTTCCTATGTTACCGAATTATTTTTCATAAGTTTAACATAATATTTTCTTGAAGTACTATTAAAGATATTAAAGTAAAATTGTTTTCTAAATAATGTTTTTTAATAAATTATTTTTTTTAATATTTATATCCAAAACTAGTATTTATTCTGTCCAAAGGTAGTTCAAAGTGTACAAAAACGGTGCAAAAACGTAATGTTATGTAAATATGTTTTATGCCTGAAAAAATTCAAAAATTATATTTGTCAATATAGTTTCAATTTTTAATTTTTTCACATATTCTATTTGTTGGTGCTTATTTTTAAACCACCTTGCGGAAGTTTTGGAGTTCAAATTGCGCTTTCGAAAGTTAACATTAATCGCATTGAAGAAATGAAGTGTAAGATTAACTAAAAACGGCAATAAAATGTTGGAAATAGTTGACAGCAAAAATTAGACCTTTTAAAAGATAATAGACCAATATGTTAAGTGAATCATATACTCTACCTACGCTGTTAAGTTACTGTCGTGACCTCTACTGTTATCTTTATCCATTTTTTAAAGAAAAGAAAGTTGATGTTTTGAGGGGACTAACCATAACTGCAAAATGAGCAACAATAAAATTAAAAATTGCTTCATTTTATTTATTATACTACTCCATTCCTCTTTAAAATTTTTTAAATTTATTTGAAATCGATTTCAACTAATTGCAAATATTTTATTTAAAGGGAATGTTGCCTACTTAACTTAATGTGTATATTTTTTTAGAAAATCAATGCGAGCACTTATGTACGCGCGTTAGAAGTTATACATCTTTGGCGTACTTAAATTAAATATAACCATGTAAAATATTGCGTACCTTGCGCACGCCCGTTGGGTATTTTAGTCCTACTACGCTCACAATCTGGGTCTCTTATGAATTGACTTGGTCATTATGAAAGACATACATTTAATTTTATTAGACGGCTAACTTCATATTGTCGAATTATCGTTAGCTGCGCGCGCATACTTCCCTTGCTAGCCAAAATTTTACTCTTAATGGCGGTTAAAGAATTATAACCTCATTACCGTTTAAATACTGTGGTTAAATCCAAGAATTAATGTAAACTAATTCAGTAAATACGAGGATGTGCGATTTCGAGCTCAAAGTGGCACATTTCCGAGCGAGGGAAGCAAATAAAGCGCGCCGCTCCGCGCTGCGTTTCATTTGCTTCACTCGCTCGGAAATGTGCCACTTTGAGCTCGAATGTGCGCACTCGGTTGTAAACATGATTCACAATATTTAATTTACTTTCTTTGATGGCTAACTTCATACTGTCTAATTTGCCTACTCTCGTGGTCTGCAATTACTAGTTATTGATGTTAAAAGTCTGAAATCATGCAAAAAAATTTACTTTACTAAAACAATTGGGTCGATATTATTCATTTTGTTGTATTTTTGTACGTACTCACTGAATACCAGACGAACAAAAGAACAATTTTATTTCAAGATTAAGAATTTATAAGCTACCGTTTTTTGATTTAAAAATATCAAAACCTTAATAAAAGTGGAAGAAAATAGCACAAAAGCATTTCTAACTTTAAAACGAAATTCATGGTTGTAACATAAATTTTAAGCAATAAAAACTGGTGACAAGAAAAATTGCAAGCAGCAGAGCGCCATTTAGATGTTACATATTTCAGGACTCTAAAATATGGTGCAATATCTAAATTAATAGAATCAGATAGGTGTCTTTTTGTTACATTCTGCCCTGAGTAAAAACTCATTATTTTCAATACATAATTTAATGTGTAGGTACATAATTTTTCTACTTTTGGTTTTTATAATTTCATTCATTTATAAAATCTATTTTTGACGATTAATTATTAATTATAAATTTATTATTTATTATTTATAAATTTAAATTATGTATCAGTAAAATAGTAACGTTTAGGAAATTTCGTAATAAAATTAAAAAAAAAAATACTTTTTCATATGACATGCATAGAAACAATGCGTTGTGATCCCTGTTTTGCCAGTCCAAACAAAACAATTTCAGACCAATGCGACCGTGTCAGTCAGAAATGACATTTGTTTCTCCCCTAGGGGAGAAACAAATGTCATTTCTGACTGACAGCTGTTATCAAATCGTTGTCAAAGATTTTAATAAATTACAAAACTCGTTGTTTCATTACATGTGATATGAAAAATAGTATGTGTGGCACGGGATGAAACTAAGACGATTTCAGACCAGGGCGATGACAGCCCTCGCTTCGCTCGGGCAGTCAACCCTCGCCCTCGTCAGAAATCGTGTTGTTTCACCCCTTGCCACACAATATACTATTTTATTAAAAATACAAAAATTGATACCGTTTTCAAGGACTCTCGCGGCATTCAATATGCAAAAGAAAAAAAATGTTTCCAACTTTTTGCGGCTATATTAATGTGTTTTTTTTTATCACTTATGCGTGGATACTATGTTCGCTCACGTTATATCGTGCGCAAAGTAGTTTTATACCCATTGAACTATTTTGTTTGTGTAAATTATAATTGACGCAGGAAATTGGTAATAAAACGCACAAATTATATTAAACACGCAAACCGATGTTAGAGGGATGTCTAAAGTGACATACGTGTGGCGGACGGTAAATATTTCTTGCAATTTGAATATTAAAATTAGTATTATTATCATTGCATGAGTGATAAAATATAGTATGTACAATTTGTGTGGTTGTCTACTGCCCACTCGAACAGATAAGCGCACTCACTTCGTTGTGTGCTCAACTCCGTTTTGAGCGCAATCTAAAACTTTCCGCACTTGTTAGACAATATTCTATTGTACTTATCATAGTTGTGCTATTTGAAATTCTCAAGAAAAACGGGTTTGAAAAGGCGGACATGTAATTATTTTTTTCTAAATTTCCAATTTGAAAAATCGTAGTTCGGTTATTTGTGCACGGATCTTTAGAAACTTTTCAAATATTAAAAGCCCGTTTATCGGAGCGTATGATCAGCTAAAAAAATCAACAGGGCCCAACGTTAAATCTGGGAAAAAAACGCGCTTGAAGCTTTCAAAAGATAAATTTTACAAAAATGTGTTTTAAATTTTAGTGGGACGTTCCTATAGACCCTAAAACGACATAACTGGAGCCATTCTTCCTTGCTCCCCGCTCATCGGCCAAAATTTTCCAGAAAACTAAATAAATCAAGAAAAATACATTTTGACTCACAAAAACAAAGGTAGCGCTTTTATTTTCGACCCAATCATTAAAAACAATCTAGATTCCGAATTCTGAGAATATTCTCTATAAGACATGTAAAAAATCAACATAGGGCGCAATGTTAATTTTTTGAGTAATTAAGGGTTAAAGTTTTAGATTTAATTTTGTAGCACAAAAGTTTATGTTAAAAAAATTGTAGCACCGTTATTTGTGGACAGATCTTTAAAAACTTTTTAGATTCTGAAGGCCGTTTATCTAAGCGTAAAACGGGCTAAAAAAATCAATAGGGCCCAATGTTAAGTCTGTGAGAAAAACCCGTTTAAAGCTTTCAAAACATAAGTTTTACCTTCTTCGCTTATGGCTTGCGCTTATTCGGTTAATGCAATCACTTTATCTAGGTCCCAAAGTGATCACATTAAGCGGCGTCTACTGTACTCGGTCAGCTGTAGCAAAAAGGTTTCCTCGATCTTTCTGTAAAATATGATGCAAAAAAAATTTAGTACCCGGACCATACCATTTCGTGTTTACAAATTAATTCGTGACGGAAGAGATACAGTTCGTACACCGACAGCGAACCATAAAAAGTTAATAATCGTTCAGATGGTCTCCTATATTTAACATTAGTTCAAATAATTAATATCAAAGTCGTCTAGCAATATTTCCACTTTGTTTACTTTGAGCTGAACCGATCCATTTGCAGACGATTTATTTTTAGTAGTTATAAAACCTTAGACGTTCCATTTTATTTGCATAATGGTATTTCGCTTTACTTAAAGACAGGCACGTTGTGTATTCAGTTTCGCAAAAAATAATAATCAAAAAGAAATTGCAAATGCACCTCTTGAATATTCATTCTTTTACATTTAATGTACGCGCGCTCATCGAAAGCACTATAATTTTACATTTTGTTTATGCTAAAGGCGCCGCCGTCGATTTCTCGACGTGTACTTTTCGCAAAATTTCCATCAACTACGATCGCTGTGTTTATCCACTACTTACGTCCACAAAATAATTATTAAAATAATAGACGATAATCGGAAGTACGTAACATCCAATTATCACAGTCTTGCATGTAAATCTTTTACGCAAACACATAGTCAGCGAGTTCGAATATTATTTTAGTCGTTCCCGCTGTTCGTCCGTAAAAACCGTTCGATTTTCCGCGATTTTCCAAGACGAGACATAACGGTCGATAAAGAAAACTGCATCGCCCCAATCAAAATTTGCACCACACAAGCGGCCGCAGCGCGACGCTCGCCATTAAACGCGTCGTTAAATGTTCCGCCGAATAAATACAATTAAAAATTTCTTTAGCTAAACAAAAGTGGAAGTTACATCTTGTTCGATCTGATTTCAGTTAATTAGAACGAAAATGTCAGGGACTAACGCAACGATGGAAGTGATTCAGGACGACATAACGAACCATCTCATGGTCCAAGTCGTCTTCTACGTTTTGTACACCGTCATATTTTTTCTCGGCCTATTCGGCAACATATTAGTCTGTTACATTGTGTATTCGAACAAGGCGATGCAAACGGTGACGAACTTGTTCATAACGAATTTGGCGCTGTCGGACATACTCTTGTGCATATTGGCAGTGCCGTTCACGCCGCTGTACACGTTCATTGGAAAATGGATTTTCGGGAAAGTTATATGCCATTTAGTGCCCTACGCACAGGCGACGAGCGTCTACGTATCTACTCTAACCCTGACGGCGATCGCTATTGACAGATATTTCGTTATACTCTATCCTCTTCGCCAACGAATGAAATTATCTACTTGTTTTATAATACTGTTGAGCATTTGGGCGTTTTCCCTGTTAGTGACGTTGCCCTACGGGATTTACATGCAAATGGAGTTGCATAAGGGGCGCGAAGTGTGCGAAGAAATTTGGCCCATCGACAATTTCGAGCGAGCCTTTGGATGTTTCACGCTAATCATGCAATTCGTGATACCGTTCTGCATAATCGCTTATTGTTATTTAAAGATCTCGCAAAGGCTAAATCAGAGGGCCAAATCGAAACCGGGAAGTAAAAGCGCTAGAAGAGAGGAGGCCGATAGAGAAAAAAAGCGTAGGACGAACAGAATGTTAATAGCGATGGTCACCATATTTGGAGTCTGTTGGTTCCCTTTAAACTTAATTAACGTAATAAACGACTTTTACGACTTTGGAATTTACTTTCATTTGTTTTTCTTCCTTACACACTCGATGGCCGTTTCGTCGACCTGCTATAACCCCTTCCTCTACGCATGGCTGAACGAAAATTTCCGAAAGGAGTTTAAACAAATTTTGCCCTGTATTATAAGGAGAAGCACCAACAGGTATTGTAACGGAGATGAACATACTTTAGATACCTTATTACATTCTACTGTTTTTACTTCTCCTGCTAAACAATTGGAACCTCGCGAACCCATTGCTGAACGTATTGCTCAAACCCAAGATTGCAAATTGTAAATCCGAAGCTTAGATTTTAGAAGAAACTATCGGATAAGTCTTAGTGGTAAGATGTAGGGAGGTTTTTTTTTGTGTGATTTTGTTGCCTCTTGTTTTGCTTTCGTTATCGGGGCAGACGAAGAGGTTCGTTGTTGTGTTTTATAATCGTTACTTTTTCTTCTATTTATTAACGATATATTTTGTTGGATATTGCGATGTACGAGAAATATAGGAGCGCTGCGACGATACGATGTTTTATCAGAAGCTTCGTTAGAAACGATATTTTAAATGGTATTCCGAAAATTAAAAGGGTTAGGTTTTAAAAGTAAGCCTATAATTTTTTTTGTATATAAAAAAGAAGTACAATTACTTTTTTTGAATTTAGTTAAATATAGAAATAAACAAATATATTTTGCCATGTACAAAACCAATAAAGTATAATGGTGGGTCTTCTTTATTCTTTTTTGTATAATTAGTTGTTAAAAATAAAATTACCTTTTTTTTGCTTTTAAGGGTTTACAAAGCACTTTCAAACTAAAGAGTTTGCACTGATATCTAAAGCAGACAGAATAGCTTTAAATTAAAAACTGAATTATTTTTTTTAGAATATCGCGCATTTCATTTTGTCATACATATATAGAATCAAACTATATTAAATTTTGTAAAATGAAAGACATGAAACGTAGAAACGTTAAAATACATAATAAAAATATTAAACAAACCAATAAACCCAAATGAACCGTTATAGTTGAAATCAGATATTATTTTTGTTTATGAATTAATGAAAAAATTATAGCCATTTAGTCATAAACTTTGAAAAATTAACTGTAAAGAGTCCAGTGAATGACCACTTTCATCTAAAGAATGATCGGATATAGTGCAGTGAATGACCGATTAATTGATTCACCTGTTAAAAACGACTAATTCATAAAATTATTATAAATCAAGTGATTGATAAAAAAAATGAATAATATCGTCAAAATACATACCTTATAGAACCGTCATATTTCATAAGTTTTAATTAGATTTTGGCAATAATCAAGTAACAAACTACAATATTTTAAATATTTTAGCTAAAAACGTCTTTATTACTCTTATTTCTTGCCCTTAAATAAAAAAGAAAACATACAACATTGCATAAATAAATATAGCATAAATATAAATTAATTTTGTTAATTTTTAGAAACATTAGGTGTTTGTCATAACGGTCAATCACTAGTAGGTCGATACAGAATGTACGTTTACTGTAGTTTATTTTCAATATTTGCAAATTAATCAATTAAAAAATAACTAAGTAGTCCTTTCCGCAACACAAAGAAAATAATTTTGAAGCATATCCAGATATTGGATAAATTAAAAAATATTTGGAAATCATTGCTACGATATAAATGCATTTTTTGATTATTTTTAACTCTATAAAAATAATTCTAATTAGTTAAAAATGAATAACAACTTTATATGAACTTTGAATTTTAATTTTTTCAGAAAATCAACAGCTGGATATGTCACCGATTGACAGTAATTGTTCACTATTGATAAAAATAATTTTATACAATATTGATTTTATATACGAGAAAATCCTTCAGTGGCCGTTTTATGTGATTTATAAAAATAAAAGTTGTCAAAATAAATACATCGGGAAGCTTTCACAACAAAACTAACCTGTGACAAAGTTAAGTGAGTGATATCTTGTTATAAAAAAGCAAGATCAAAATTATACCCAACTCAACAACTTTGATTCGATCTGAAAGTATCTCTTCAAAGACCAAAATAGAAGCTATCAATACACGAAAACTTTAATATTTCTAACTCTTCATTTATATCTTTTATTTACAAATGGTTTTTTGTTAAATTTTTAATTTAAAGAAAAAAAAACTATTTGCTTAAAATTTCATATATTTGATTTATTTGTGTTTTTTTTTCTTGGCTTTATGTGCCACCATATAGAATATAGAAATGAAAGAAAACAATAATAGAAATAGAAAAATCTTACTGTGAAGAAAATTGAAAAATAATACTTTTATTTTTAAAGTGTTTTGTGCATTGGAATCTATACTACTCAAAAAAATTAAAGAAAGAGAAAATTTAAGAAAAATTTTAATGATTTCTTAAAAAATGATCATATGGAAATGTTAAAAAAAGTTTGAAGATTCTATAAAATCTTCAAGCTTTAAAAAATTTCATAACTATAGTTATGAAATTTTTTAACGATTTTTTTTTGTTTTTTATCATTCAAAAGTTTCATAACTAGGACTTCACGCTTTAAAAAGCTTTTTTTTACATTTGGATACGATCATTTTTCACAGAGGTTACAATGCTTCGAAAATCACTAAAACTTTCCCTAAGATTATATGTTCCTTTAATTTTTTTGAGTAGTTTATTATAACTAGATTAAGCTTGTTTAAATTCTGTTTGTTAACAGTAATTTGAAACTAAACATAATCGGTAAATAAAATTTTAAAAAAAGTGGAAAAGAGTTTTTAATAAATATATTCAATTTTAGTATTCAAACAAAATACCTTTATTTTTACTAATAGGTATTTTATATAAACAACGCGATCACATTTTTTTTCATTAGAAAATAAATCGTTTAATCACCACAGAATAATTTACATTGAAGATACAGATATTCGATTTATTTTTAGCCTTCTTATTTATTTGACCAATAAAAAAAGTATTTATGGTATCAATTTACATTTTGATAATTAATTTTTTTTATGAACTGCTTTTAAATGGCTAATTTGTTAAGCTCTTAATGGAGAAAACTTTTTTTAATATAATCTAATCCACAACTCGTCCCTTTCAATAGGTCATCCTGGAATAAAGTCGGAACTTTTTTGCTTAATGGAATTTTAAATAGTTAGAGCAAAAGCAAGGGTGCTTTTCAGCCGCCGCTAATTGAAAATAAAATCGTCTACATTTGTAAACGTAATTGCGGTGGCGTAAATAACAGATACGTCCGAATAAAATTTATGTAAGAGTAGATGTGTCGACTTTTAGTTTCTTGGCGTGAAAATTTATACCCTCTCGAAACTCAAAAACTCCGTTCTTCGTTATGCGTTTCCGATCAAAAATTTAAATAGGCCGCAAAAGATATTCAGTTGAGTGATTTTCAAAAGTTATGGGGCATTTATTGTTTTTAAAACTTGTTCAAATGCATTAAATCAATTATTTGTGGTTTTGCACAGAAAAAGAATCTCGTAATTTTTAATTAATAATTATTAAAAATTAAATTAATTAGTATGAATTGGGCTCAAAGCCAAATGTGCACATTCGAGCGAAAGTGGCACATTCCGATCTCGGGAAAATGAAGCGCGCCGCTCCGCGTCGCGCTTCATTTGCCTCCCTCGCTCGGATATGAGTAGAAGTCTTGTCACCAAGATGGCGGCATTAAATTAATTCGCGGATTAAACCGCGGATTAATTTAATTCGCGGTTTTAATTGGATCAATGCGTGGAATAATTCGCGGTTTTTATCCGCGATTTAATTCGCGATTTTAATCCACGATTTAATTCGCGGATTTGATCCCGATTTAATCGCGGATTTGATCCACGATTTAATTCGCGGATTTGATCCACGATTTAATTCGCGGATTTGATCCACGATTTAATTCGCGGTTTGATGCGCGATTTAATTAAATTGCGATCTAATTATTTCGCAAGATTGCGATTTAATTATTTCGCGATTTAATTATCTCGCGGATGATTGACAGGTGGTGGTTGACGTCACAGCCCTTGTTGGTTGAAAAATCTGAAACATAGAAAAGATTTAGCTTTTTGGGGATTCGAACCCCGGACCTTCCGATTGAAGGACGGCACCCTTGACCGCTAGACCACGAAGCCATACTAGAAATGTTGGTTAAAAGGTTGAACACTTGCTAGAGAAGTGACTCAGACGGTATTATAATAGGGGTTGACGTTTCTTTGTGTCTAGATGACTAATGATATTTTTAAGCGAAGACAAAGGGATTTTACAGGTTACAACTTGCATAATTTCAAAGAATTGTAAATGCTGTAAGAAGGGGTAAAAAGTTTTTAGACAAAGGGTGTTTTGTTAGATGTGGTATATAAACGACGCCTGTTAGTTCAGGGTTGTTTTTTCTATCCGGTCTCCATATTGAATCGAGTGCTTCAACAACTAAAAAATGAATAATAAAGTGAATAGTGCAACAAAAATAAACTTCAAAAAATACAAACGTAAGTTAGTAAAAAAATTAAACATTTTCAATACTAATTATTTTTCTGTTTTAAATAGATGCAATGCGGAAAACCGTATACACGGAAAATGAAAAGGGTCTTCAAATCAAGAAGTCGTCAAAGAGTGTTCTAACATGGTGAAGGATACGTTAGCTACAGAAGAAGATATGAGAAATCTTATGCAAGGAGTCCTTTTCCGAATCATCATATTCAGCAACAAACAGTCGACTTTTCGCAGCCCACAAGCGAAAAATTAAAGATGCCGAGGGAACGCAAGAGATTGCTTGGCGAAGTAAGGCTACCTCTCAACAGCAGCGAGAGCAAATATGTATCCATAGGCCTAGATCCGTACGAAAACTTCATGCCAGTGATTAAAATTTTAAAACATGGTTACGATCTGGGAATAACGTTTACACGGGAATCCTTTGAAAACTTTTGCAAGATATTACCGGAAATACTAAAGTATGCAGCTGAAGATGGCATAGACGATATAGTTACCCTGCCAGATTACCAGGTATCGCAAGAAGCAAAGGATATGTGCAGATTTTCGCCGTTGCCGACATGTAGATTCAAGCCAGACTTCACTTTATTTATCATGGCTCCCACGTTGCGGAATTTGGCGAAAATGAGTGAATTCATCATTAACAAAATTGACTTTTGTCCAAGTGCAGGTGCAATGTGAAATATTTGTGCAGTGATGTTGTGAACTCTGCCGGCCAGCAGGATGGAGGAAATTATAACTTCACCGACGAAATGGTGGAACAAATTTTAAAACAAAAATACAAGGACGATCATATGCTGCTAGAATTATGGTACAAGTTTCCAAAATATGTGTACCAAGAAATTGTAAATGTTCTGATTAGTACGCAGTATGTAAGTTAATAAAAAAAATGTTTTGTTTTTCATCTCAGTAATTGTAAGTCGACATACATTATTTTAAAATAGCAATTAGTTTGTAATATATAACACGTAAAATAAAAACTTGAAATTAAAAAAATGTGTATTTTTAAAAGAAAATTACATTAACATATTTACAACGTCTTTCATCCCTATAGCTAAATAGTATAAATTTATGTTAGTAAAATAACTATGATAAAAGAACTCTATAAGTACATCGTTATTTATTAGATCTTTATCGAAAATATTAAAAACATATTAGGTTGAACGTCGTTTAGTCTAAAATATAAATAAACTAAACAATATTGTCCACAGAAACTAGAGTGAAAATCTTGTAGCACATACTTGCTATATGTCCATCGAAGAGAATTACCCTGAATAAATTTTAAATGATAAGATGTAGGTGGTCGGCCGAAAGAATCAAAATATTCGCCATGGCCATATTTATCGATGTAAATCGCCGTCCAATGTTCGCCAGGGCCCGCAGAAGTATCAGTGTTCGAAACAACGGCGCAGGGTCGTCGAATTTTTAGGTAATTGATCAGACGCATAAACATGACGTGTTGCATTCGATGGATTCGGAATCGATTTCAGCATTTTGAAGATCTCCGTCGTGTTCATGGTTTCTCCACCAGTTTAATAATATTAAAACGTTTTCTAGTGCACAAACTGGATTATTAATTTTATGATTCATACACTGCACGGAGAAATGCTTAGATTTTAATTCTGGTAAAGATGGGCAGCCAAGATCCTCTAGGTTGACAATGTGTTTGTTAGAAAAACTTAAACTTTTTTTTTTCCAAACCTTTCACGTATATTTTATCGTAGTTGCGTAATAATTTTGTAAACTCGGTTTGAAATTCATTAATTGTTAGATAGCCCGATGCCCAAGAGAGTCCGTGAAAATTATTTTCGAGATATTTTATACCTTTTCGTACAGAACGTGTTTGATCTAAATAAGAAGCAGGTGGTTTAATGAGGAATGTATGTAGATAGAATCCTGCAGCACTAATAATGGCAACCTCTTTGAAAACAAATTGGTTGTTTTCTCCTCGAAAACCTTGAATATCTACAAACACGTCCATGCTAAATGATGAGAATAAACCAACTAATGTTCTTCTATCACAACAGCATTATCTTAGCCACTAAAATCTACTGCGACGTTTCTGTTTTGTCGATCTCTATTACATTGTCGAATTCTGCATAAACTAAGCAATTAATAGTTTCGATTAAAGCTTCTTCGAATCCACTTCGAGACGTAAAGAGCCATTGCGAACCAGATTCCAGTGTGTGCTAGCGTTTGCCGATAAATCGTCAGTTAGATCAAATGCTAATAAACAATAACCATTTGGATAATCTTCGCGAGATATATCGTTTCCTTCGTTAAGGAAATGAATACCGGTTCCGAAAATAACGTATGATATGCTCGTACATACATGCCACTTTTTGTAAAATCAGTTTCTATGGGTCTCGATGGTATTTGTTGTCCATCAATAAACAACGAAAAATAATTCATTTTAAAATGTTGAAAATTAAAAGGGTTAGATAAATAGTCGCCATTAAAACTCTTGTTAGTGACAAAGCCAACAATGCAGCGTTTAGGTAGTTGTCCCAAAAATATGTTGTCCAATGACTTTCTTTGTATGCCTGACGGAATTGTTAATACTTTGACATCGGTTCTTGTTATAGGATATTTGGCTGTTGCAGTTGTTAAGGCTTTAGCGTGAGCCAGTAGGATGCTAGGATTAATTTTCATTCTTCTAACAAGTAAACAGGCATTTGTAATACAGGTTTTGTACCCAAAATCTGCTTTGTTAGACATCAAATTAAAAGAATCGCGCGAACGAATAAATTTCACCTTCATTTCCATTCCATTTATAAGAAACTTTTCTTGATTGAATATATCGGAATGCACGTGCCCCATCATTTCCACATGTTGACTTTTAACTGTATAGCCGCGTCGTTTAACTAAGCCTTTATTTTCGTTGACCACATCGTTCATCTGACCTGGAGTATCATTGTACCAAAGAGTACAAGTTAAATGGGAAGTTTTAGCTTCATTTCCATAATTGAGTAAAGTTTCGATGTACGATCTGTACGCATACGTATTATTAGGTGGCGAAATTAATTTATGATTTAAATAAACTTCCACTTGACTAAACATAGAATGCATCCAATTGTTTATAGGTGCAGGATCTTCATCTTTATCTAAATACGTGCCGTCCGCTTTAACAATTTTTGCAGTAATGTATAACATAGTTTGACTTAAATCCAAGTAATCCTCTCCGTTTCCGGGAATAACAAATTCGATAGGTGCATCATCGCTTAAAGACGATAGAGGCTTGTAAAATATCCACTGGCCATTTTCGATACTTGTTTGAGTAGATGGAAGCGCAAATAAATCTAACTCAGATTTAATGCATTCACACGATTGAGCATGCAGGAAAGCCATTATTATTATTATTTAAAATTTAGTTAAATATATCTAAATATTTTACTCTCGATGATTGTTTTCGACGACCGGCAACCGACCGCTTTTCACTAGGTTTCAACTGGAAATGAATGTTTTGCATTCGTTTTATTTTTATATCCAGATCCCGTCATCATTTGTTCAAGTTTACTGTTGGCTTTGCGTTTTAAATTTTACCGGCCTCTTGTAGTCTATTTTGAAGAACTTCTTTAGCAGACTTGTTTTCAACCAAATCTCCTAATATGTTAGCACCCGTACGTAAAGCTTCTTTTCCAACAACTTTTGCACCAGTTTTAAATAATGGTAAAATGCTTCGAAATATACCTCCTAAGAAAGATCCAATTCCATGCCCGCGTTGATATGGTGCTCCTCGGTATATAGCACCAATACCATTTCCAGCTTGATTAATATAATATTGCTGATACGGACACGCCATAGTATTTAATTAATTCTTTTAAAATGTAGTTTGATATTCAGTGTCCCGAATTCGAATGGCAGTAAATCTCCGGTTTCTGTTCTTATATGGATTTCGATATTATCAAATTCTTTTCGCATAATTGGAACATAATGTATAGGTGAAAATACGATGTTTTTATACGAGCCATACTTGTATTTATCGATACTTGTATTTACTATACGTAGTAATGGTGCTAAAGCATCGCCGACTAATTGTGGTTCGCATATGTCGCAATAAACAAACATTTGTGATGGTAAACCTACCAACAAGTTGGCTGGGTACAAAGATTTTTGCTGAATTATTAAATTTGTGTTTGGTTCGTACCCCAATTGTAATGACAGTCCCTTTGAAAACCCAACACCGATAAACGTTTAAATAAGGAAAAAGTTACTCTATTGGTTATTTTGCTATATCGAAATTTTACAACATCCTGAAGAGCTTCATGAAAACTCATTTCTTTAATTAAGTTTTCAATATTATTGTAATTTCCTGTATCTATACGACATATCCGCCATTCACCCACGGTATGATAAAATTCATTTTCGTTAATTTTAAAATAGGCAGTGGCTATGTCGAGCAATGTTTCGGTAGCCGTTATTCTATTAGCTCTTTCTTCTACGCTCTCTTGAATAAACGATGAAGTTGACGTCGATTCGTCTGCATGTTTATAATAAATAAAGTTTTCATTGTCCGAAATCGGTAAAAATGAATATGGAAATTGTATTTCGGCAATGCCAAAAACCCAATCGTTTGTGAGTCGAATGTGTTTAGGTAGTTGCGTTGTGAATTTTGCCGTAGTATTGTTTGGAAAATAAGTCATAGAACTATTGCTTAACAAAGTTAAGTAAAATTCGTTTGTATCGACATTCATAGTTCTTTTAAATCTCGTGCATATATCCAAGAATTGAATTTACTGTTGTAACCCTTCCACTTGACTAGATAACGTTTTTTTACACCTTGGCCCTTTTCTTGTAAAATATTTTCTATTTTAAACAAACTATGTGAATCGAAAATAACGGGTTGTAATTCTGCTTCGTAAAAACTTCCTTCGATATTTTCAGCATTTAAGTCTCTAAGTTTATATACGACCGGTTTTCGTTTTATAACTTTAGAAATTTTAAAATTTCTTCGCTCCAATTTCTTTCGTAACCTTTTTCAAAGACGTGTTTACTTCGACTAATCCTAACACACTGGTCTACATTTAATTTAGGGTTTTATATGTTCCCACGCCTTTTTATAAAGATTTTTCCATACTTGTAGTATATTACGATCGTTTACCGAATTTGGAGTCATACCTATGCTCGAATGGTATTTATTGTTATACGAATTAGTCAAATCTGTCAATACATCTATGTATCTAAAAGTATTAGCATATGTAAAATAACGCCACATACGAGTTTTGAGAGTTCTATTGAATCTTTCGACTACAGATGCTTTAATATCAGGATTATGTGTTGTATAAAACTTGATATTATGTTTTTTAAAAAAATCCTGTACGTTTTTATTTATAAATTCTTTTCCTTTGTCTGTTTGAATGTTTAAAGGATGCTGGTTAGTTTCTTTAAAAATATCTAAAACGACTCAATAATACACTTAGGAGACTTAAATTTAATTATTCTAGTCCAAGCGATTTTACTAAAAACATCGATAACTGTCAAAATATAATTATATCCGTCGTTATATTTATTTAAAGTTCTCATATCACACAAATCAGCTTGCCATAATTCAAACAAGTTATTCACAATATATTTATTTCGCACAATTCTCTTTTCACAGGTTTATGTATAGTATAAGCATCTTGAGATTTTAACCAATTTTTATTTCCGACACTGAATGTTTATTTTTGTGGCATTTATTAAAGCCTTGGCACCGGAAAAACTTGCGGGATTTTTCGGATCGTAATAGATGTTGGATAAATCGGTCATTGTAATTTAGAACTTAAATTTCTCCCAGTTTGTGATTGTTCTTCTTGAAGATCTTGTTTTATATGTAGGTTGCGATAATTTTGTTTTAATTAATTTCTTTCTAGTTTGACTTATGGTATCTTCTTTTGCCATGATCACGTACATATTGTAAATCACCTTCATCATTATTATTGTCATTAGCAGTAGAATTATTTGTAGAATGAAATGTATCTTTACGTCGGCTATTAATTAGCTCGTTAGGTACGTTAAGATCATTTAGTAAAGCAACAAACGGTTTAGATCCTACAGGATTTGTAGTTTTTCGAGATCTCACTACATCGTTGATCAAATCAATAATATTGCTTGAAGGCATTGTTTCGCCTTTAATACTAACAATTCCTTTATTGTCCCATTCGATATTTTCAGATCTTTTCAAAATATTTACAAGACATTGCGCGTTTCTTTTATAAATTTTAGGAATTGTGTCTAGGATTTCGGTGTCGGCCAACGGTAACTTGTTCAAAATCGGCCCTTCGATGTCAATAGGTTTTCTTATCTGGTTAGAAAATTGCAAGTATCTCTGTAAAACTTGATAATATTCCGTCCATTTTTCGCGATCGTCTAACTCGGATTTTAAAACATTTTGCATATCGTTATCTAACTCTCCTAATATTTTTCATGCACATCTTCTGTAACACTCGTAGCTGTTAAACGTTGAAAAGTTCAGGAGAAACAATCATCATTTTCTTAGCGTGTTCCATAGTTTTTATTTTATTAAAGTACTTAATATGCCACTAACTAGAGGTCCCAATATTAGAGGTAAAAATGCACCACCACGTTGTACTAATATTTTTCTTTTTTGTTTTATGTTCTCTCCTTGTCTAACTAACCTTCTAAGAGTCGTTTTATGTTTCGATAATTTAAATTTTTCGTTAACAGTTAACGGAACTTTGCCTTTTAGTGTATTGTACACGCACTCACAGATGCACCGAATCTGTTTATCTTTCAAGACTTTTAATAAAGCACTTCGCTCTTTTGCTCCTAATCTAGCAAGAGCTCGAATCAAATCGGCATTCTTGATTACTGTCTGAGGCATTATGCATTAATGAAGTATTCGTTAAGCTGACCTAAGTTTTATATTGTTTTTGGGAACGTAGATAATACATCCCCCATCCGTTCTAAATATGGACGTTCTATAACGTAACATATCTAAGGTTTTCTGTTTAAGATCGAATAATAAATAACCGTGAGGTTCTGACGTTGCATCGTTGTATGCTTCTTCTAAAAATTTGGAGTAATTAGGTGAAATTTGTCTACTTAAATGTTTGATTTGTGCTCTATCGCGTGGATTTTAAATAAAATTATATAATGCGCATTGAGCGAAATATCCCTTTGGCCGCGTCCTTGGTGAAATATATTTTGTGTAATAAAAAACACACTAATATTTCTATGATGGCTTCCTTTAGTAAAAATATCAACTATGCTGTTGTTTGCTTCTCTCATGAAATCGTCAATAATAATTAGGACTGGGTCGGCACCATCGAATTCTTGCATATCTGGCAATCCTTGTCGCAGATGAACCGACTCATTTAAATTTTTATATAAAGGCTGCATCTCGTCGTAATACCAATATATTTTTTTAAATTGAACGCTACAAATAGCATTAGCAGCTTTTAAAAAGTTCAGTATGAATTGTGATTTCCCACAGCCCGAGGGACCGGCAACGACAGCCGAGAAAGGATGATAAAATTGATAATTCATACGTCCTTTATTTTACAACAATTAAAATATTACTAAAAGTATTATAATTTTTTAGGACTTATATAGTATTCAAGGGCATTATTTCTAAAATCATATGGCGACGATGCTTTTTTCTGCAGGAATATCAGTAGCTGTACTTGTTCGAACAAGAATTTTAATACAATGCTTCTTTAAAAGCTTTATGTAATTGAAAAAAATAGAAATGGTTACATTAGCATTAGCACGACCAACTATTCCTGGAAGGGCGTTGTAGCGCGTTAGTTAAGATAAAAATAATCTGCATCCAAGGGTTAGCGTTTGCACCTTTTAAAAATCCTAATGCACTTAAACATGTTTCGACAGGAATATGACACCCTTTTACAATGTACTTAGCGCTTTAGATAATTCTGGATATTTAAAATATGCATTCAGCTATTTTTCTAGAAACTGCAATAGAAAAATTTTACAAAGCAGAAAAAAGGAAATTTCGATTAAATTATACTAAACGACGAAGACTTTCCGATGGGTACGATACTTTGCCCTATGCCTATTAAAGGCTATTTTAATTACAGGAACACCTGTTTTACAATTTGCAAACAATACACTTATATGTAATTATGTTAGAGTTTAAGAATATTTTTTTATTTTAACTAGTTTTTATTATTATTTTAACTAGTTTTGTATACATGTTTTTGAAATAGGTAAAATCACTTATCCTTAAAATGTTTTTTATTTGTAAATATTTTTATTATTATTTGTAGGCATGTTTTGCAAAAGTATAATGACTTATGTTTAAAATGTTTATTTTTATTTATTTTTAGAAAACATATTCACAGAAATATATGTATATATTCACAAAATAAAAAATTACATGTTACAAAAGTAGCATCTGTTTTTAGCTTGTGGAGGTCCATCAAAATGTGTTTCTCTCCGATTATAGTGCGTGTAACACGGTAAACAGTTTTGAAGATCTGGGTTTTCCACATACTGCTGAGGGAGTTTGCTCCATACTTCTAATAGTTCCACGGCACCTACATTATTGATAATGTAGTTTATGGGAAGTATATTAAATCGTCTTTTGGAATGATGATAATCTTCTAATAGCACCTGCATTATCACACTTGGAGTGCGCTAAAATAACTTCACCAACTTTTTCCACAATCACTTGTAAAGACATCTTTACTGCTTTAACGACGTTTTATAAATAATAAGTTTGGTTTCTGCAGCACGAGAAAACCTTTGTTTAAAATTTTTACCCCTCTTATAATTATAAAATTTGTGAAGAATTATACAAGTTCTAACCTGTAAAATTCCTTATTTAAACACAAGGGAACGTGCACCCCTTTTGCAACGCCGTCTGAGTCACATCTCTATCAAGTGTTCAACCTTTTAACCAACATTTCTAGTATGGCTTCGTGGTCTAGCGGTCAAGGGTGCCGTCCTTCAATCGGAAGGTCCGGGGTTCAAATCCCCAAAAAAGCTAAATCTTTTTCTGTTTCAGATTTTTCAACCAACAAGGGCTGTGACGTCAACCACCACCTGTCAATCATCCGCGAGATAATTAAATCGCGAAATAATTAAATCGCAATCTTGCGAAATAATTAGATCGCAATTTAATTAAATCGCGCATCAAACCGCGAATTAAATCGTGGATCAAATCCGCGAATTAAATCGTGGATCAAATCCGCGAATTAAATCGTGGATCAAATCCGCGAATTAAATCGTGGATCAAATCCGCGAATTAAATCGCGGATCAAATCCACGGATTAAATCGCGGATAAAAACCGCGAATTATTCCACGCATTGATCCAATTAAAACCGCGAATTAAATTAATCCGCGGTTTAATCCGCGAATTAATTTAATGCCGCCATCTTGGTGACAAGACTTCTACTGATATGTGCCACTTTTCGCTCGAATGCGCACATCTTTGTTTTATTATAATTATTGGATTAATTTTTTCACTACTGGGTCATTCCATACAAAATCAACAAATTTGAATTAAAAAGTGTGCCGCATGATTTTTTATTTTTATAAAAAATATTGTAGATGTTCTTTGTGGTGCCAGAAATGCTAAACCACCACCATTTATTTTCTTTATTGTATAACCTCTGATCAGTACTCATCCGAAGTCAAAAATTGAGTCAATTTTATATTTGTACATAAAGGTCATAAATGTGCACTTTATATAATTCAATAAAATTAAACTAAAACAATTAGGAACAAGATGGTGACCATACGAAATTTTCAGAATTTTTTCTCATTTTTACGATATTTGATTGCACCCTGTGTCAACCCTTTTGCATATTAAGGGTTATTTTTTTTTACAACAAAGTACTAACTCTTGTGATGTCGTGACATAATTATCATTGTCCTAGAATAAAATCTTCTACGAAAAAAATATTGTGAAAATTGATAGTTTTGAAAAAAGCTCAACTTTGACCCCAAAAAAACCCATGTGGAAAAAAAAATAAAAATTTGAAATTTTCAGAAAATGTAGTCCATATCTTATTTATTGTGAATCGTGCTTTATAGCCGAGTGTGCGCATTCGAGCGAAAAGTGGCACATTCCAATCTCGGGAAAATGAAGCGCGCCGCTCCGCGTCGCGCTTCATTTGCTTCCCTCGCTCGGAAATGTGCCACTTTTCGCTCGAATGCGCACATCTTCGTTTTATTATAATTATTGGATTAATTTTTTCAGTATTAAATAAAAAAAAAACAATTTTAGTTCAGAAAATTCCATAGATGTCATAAGAAATCTATTAAATTGAATTAAAATTCACTTTTTGATTTGATGGAAAAAAGATTAATGTATACCAATATTATATATCCAACTTAACACCAGGATGTGTGCCTGCGACCTCGAGGTGGAACATTTCCTTATTACTAAATCATTTTAAATGTAATGTGATTATTGTATATTGTGACAAACTGCCGAGTGTGCAATTCAAGCTCAAAGTGGACAATGGACCATTTTTTGGCGGATGCGTACACAATTCATATTCATTGGATTTATTCATATCAACGGTCGGGGAACTGTTTCAGCCATTACCCCTAAATATATTTGTGTAAGTCGATATTACCCCCCGATTTTAAAAAGAGAAAAATAAATATAAATATGTGTATATAGGACATTATTTATTGAATCATTTTACACATGCAAATTATCATTTTAGAACAAAATGATTTCATTTTTACCCCATTAGGGGTGTTTTACATTGTAGTGATTATAGTGATCTACATTAATTTTTTCTCTTTAAATTTAAAAAAAAGAGTAGTTTTTTTTCAATTTTTCTTTAATAACTTAAGACACGCTTATCAATGGTAGTTATCATAAACGGTGTGTACAGTAGGATGTCCTTATTTTGGTCGTTTGGGGTTTTTTCGATTTTTACATTTGTTATTTTACATTTTTCTTTCCTAAAATGGATTAAAAAATCTTTAATTGCATAAGATGTCCATACTTTTCACGAAACGCAGCTTAAAATTTTGAGAAAAGCTTAAAGATTTAACATGGTTAATTATACTAAAAGTTTTGAAGTGTAACAAAAGAATCCGTTAAAAAAAATGTAAAAAATTGAATTCTTTTTTTAAAACTTTTATATAGTAGTTGACCCAAGCCCTAAATTATTCTTCCTAGTCCAAAATTATACTTAGTAAATATACAAAATTTTTAGTACAATATCTTGATATATTATGAAGCATTCCTATAAAATCAAAAAAATATTTTTTTACAGCAAATAAAATCACAATGGTTTGCAATTTTATCATGGACGACTCATTTTACCCAAATTTTTTGGCTTTTTGACATTGAAACAATGTCACTGTATTATATACGGTGTAACAGCTAATTTGTATTAAATAATTGAAATATACCTATTGTAAAAATAATACAATAAATTTCAAAATTGTCGAATATTCCATAACTTCATCAATTTACAATTTAATTAACCATGCTAAACAACAAAATCCTTGAGTTTTTTCTAAATCTTGTTTTTTCTGAATTTCATAAAAAGTATGGCTAATGGCTATTAATGTTATGCAACAGAAGATTTTTTTAAACCTATTTCACGTGACAAAAAAAATTAAAAAAAACAAAACAAAATAAAATACCTATGTAATTTACATTTAAATTTTCAATCGCTCTGCGGCACGTGTTTAAGGTATTGAAAAAAACTTAAACTTTGCAGATTAATTTTTCCTATAAGATAAACATCTCTTTGGGATCAAATAAAACAAATTTAAAAATGACGAAAGCAGTATAGTTGAGTATAAAAATTGATGTTTCTAAACATAAATTTACCAAACAGAATTTACTGAAGTTTTAATTGGTCGATTTGAAAGAAACAAGATTGATGTAACAAATTCACTAGATACGATGACGTGCAGATTCGAGTGAAAAGTGGCACATTTTGTCGAGATCGAAATGTGCCACTTTTAGCTCGAATTTGAACACTCGGCTATAAGCACGATTCATACTATAATAATTGATTTAATTTTTAAAAATTTTAATTAAAAATTACAATTTTTTTCTGTGCAAAACAACAAACAACTGATTTAATGTTTTTAAAAATTTTTAAGAACAATAAATGCCATAAACCTTTATCGAATATAAAATCAAAATTGATTGAAATTTTAATTGTTTGATTTGAAAAAAAGGAAGGTTGATGTAACAAATCTAATAAATAAAAGGATATGCACACTCGAACAAAAAGTGGCACATTTCGAAGCGATGGTAGTAAATAAAGCGCGACGCAGCGCGATCAGACTGTGCCATTTTCCGCTCGATTGCCAATAATTAATTTACTTTTTAATATCTTTTAATTAAGAATTATAAAACCATAATGGGCACCCAAAATTTCGTCTTAGCCTTTCCATTATCTCTCATAAATTTGCAAAATTTTTTTCTTTAAGTAATTGACTTTGTAGTTAATTTATACTTGATTAGTAAAGGTTCTGGGAAAGTCCGTTTTTCTATGTGCGTCACTAGTCATAATAAATTTTTAAGTTCTTCAATACGTAGCTTCTGATAAAACCGATTTCATGAAAATCTTAAAAAGACTAAATTTCTTGTACATCAACAACAATCTTCAAAACGTAATTAACACAAATTTTTTCTTTTAGAAACAACTGTGCCCCGTTTACCGAACAATGACATACTACTAAAAACTAATCTCTATGTACAAACTTCCAAACTCGCGTTAGTGACTTATGTAATTTGAACCAAAGTGCAAACAAAAACTATATATAAAAAAATTGTGATTCAAAAACGACCCATACAAGACTAAAAATGGAGGTGATCAACGGTTTTAACAACAGCACCGGCGTGTTGGACGAATGGAACCAGGTGCGAGACCGAAACGTGACCGGCGACGACATAATAGACAATACGGTAGTGCAAGCCTTATTTTTTATTTTGTATACGACCATATTTGTGCTTGGAATATTCGGAAACGTTTTAGTGTGTTACGTAGTGTTTCGCAACAGAGCAATGCAAACTGTAACGAACCTCTTCATAACGAATCTAGCGCTGTCGGACATACTCTTGTGCGTTCTGGCTGTGCCCTTCACCCCGCTGTACACGTTTCTCGGACGATGGGTGTTTGGGAAAGTGATCTGCCACTTGGTGTCCTACGCACAGGGCGCTAGCGTTTATATATCGACTCTAACTCTAACATCGATCGCAATCGATAGATTCTTCGTAATAATATATCCGTTCCATCCACGCATGAAGCTGTCCACGTGCATCTTGATCATCGTCAACATATGGCTGTTTTCCATCTTGGTTACTCTTCCGTATGGAATCTACATGCGACATAAAGCGAGCGACAATACGTCCGAACCCAAATACTTCTGCGAAGAAGATTGGCCTAAAGAAGACTACAGAAAAATTTTCGGCGGCTTAACAACGATGATGCAATTTGTCATTCCGTTCTTCATGATGGCATTCTGCTACATCTGCGTCTCTTTGCGGCTAAACGATCGCGCCAGGAGCAAACCGGGCTCGAAGAACTCGAAGAAAGAGGAGGCAGACCGCGAAAGGAAAAGACGCACAAACCGAATGCTAATCGCCATGGTCGTCATTTTCCTTCTTTCCTGGCTGCCTCTGAACGTCATCAACATAATCAACGACTTCTACGTGCAAACCGGCAACTGGCAGTATTACTTCTTAAGTTTCTTCATGGTCCATTCGATGGCCATGTCCTCCACTTGCTACAATCCGTTTTTGTACGCTTGGCTGAACGAGAATTTTAGAAAGGAATTCAAACAGGTGCTGCCCTGTTTCGACGCGTCTTCGAGTCGCACGATTCCGGGGAGTCGGTTGGGGAATTGGAGGTCGGAACGGACGTGCAACGGAAACAACGAAACGCAACAGGATTCGCTTTTGCACTCGGGGATTCACCGTGCCGCCTCCATCAGGAGCCAAAAGGGTCTGCCAGCACCGCCGATTAAGACTGATAGTGTTGAAGTTGAGAATGTACTGGTTCCGACGACCGGTGTTGCTTACGATTCGGCTGCCGAAAGCGTGCGATTGACGTTTATTAACGAGGAGCAACCGCCACCCTACGTTGCGACCATTAAATCCGAAGATTAAGTTAAGGTAAGATGATTGTTTTGCATGAAGATTTTTAGATTAATTTAGTTCAACGATTATTTTATTAAAGAGTCACCATCGTAGATATACATTACTCTTCTTAAATTTTATCACACTTGCAAAATGCAAAAAGTGTTTTAAAACAAATTGAGTTAAAGACTAATTATTGCTAAAAATGTTTATTCATTATCTTAGGAGTTAATATTATGGGCTAAATAAGCCATATTATACGATTATTTAGTACTGTTAAAAATGTTAGTATCAATAATAATTAATTAAAATCACAATTAAGCGACTTAAGATGCTTTTACCTATTCTTTAAACTCTTGTAATTTTGACAAATTGAACAATGCTATAAAAAGACAGGTTTATACCAGCGATGTTGACACAGGATACCAGTTACTTGCGTTTGTTTTTTTTTTAAATTGTTATTTATATTACAAATAACGTTATTATTAAAAAAAGTATGAAAATGAAATGTTTCTAACTGTAACCGATTAAGACAACGGTCGGAGAACCGGGGTAAATTATTCCAAATGAGATAATAAAGATATTATTGCGCACAATAAGAAATGTTTTAATTTTCTATTTTATAAACGTGGCAGTGTTTTTAAAAACGTTCTTTAAACAATATATTTTGGGTTAATGGCTAAAAAATTTTTTCGACCGCTGGATTAAAAGATATTTTTTTATAAACATTAAGTCATCTTGTAATTTGTGACTTTTGTGCATTCACACATCTTATTTTTTATAGATACCTATCTTATTTGATAATCTATTACATTTCTGAAAAAAATATACATAGTAAGTATAGTGAATCCGACACGTATGTATACAAAGTGTTTTATTTAAAGTGCCAATTCCAAAACTGTTGAACAGGTTACAATTCGATTAATAAAACATAATTTATTATTAATTTTTCAATAAATTTTGAAAAAAATATATTTAATAAATTCAATATGCTATATAATAATAATTTTTTTTGACAAAGTTAACAGCTTATCAAATAAGATAAATATTAATATAAAATAAGATGTCAAATTAACTATTCAACTGTTGTGAATACACAAAAGTTACAAATTTTAAGATGTCTCAATATTTATAGACGAATAACTGTTAATCGGTTAGAGTTACGAAAATTTTATTTTAGTACTTTTTTTTAAAGCGTGAATTTACCCATAAAAATATGTATTTAAATAGTTTATAAATCAAGCCATTTACAAAAAAAAATTCAAAAATTTTTCATTTTTTTTTGCTATTTAAAAAGCAAATAAAAAAGATAAAAAAGGCACTCAAAATATCATTATCAAGAGCTCATATTTGACTGAGATATATTGTTTGAAATGTTTTACCGACATTTTCATGCCCGTTTGACTAAAAAAAGTTATTTTTTAAATTCCCTAATGTAAATTTAAAATTTGGAAATTTTAATCAAATAAATGAAGTAGCCACGATTACAAACACAATTTTTACAACGACAATGATCTAAGTGAGATTTTAAATATTAATTAAATGTTTTTTGCAATAATTACTTCAACAATAAAATTATACAGGGCATTTAAATTGTTTATAATGCGATTAAAGTTAACGAAGGAAGTGTATGAGCTTTGTTTATAATTTTATTTCCACGTGGAAAGTTATCTACATCATTTTATAATTAACGAATATAATTTTCTAGTAAAGAAAGCATAGGTAATTTAATATGTGCTTTTATAATTTTAGTAATTCGCATAAAATTTTCGTCACGACTTTGTGCTGAGCCTTTTTGGTTTAATTTCGTATGATAACGAAGGTAATAAAATTTCATCCTCCGCCTGTGATAATAATTAAAAATTGTTTTAAAAATAATTTTTCATATTCGACAAAAGCGGATTGTAATAAAATGTGGGAGTTGTTTTAATTTAATTTAAAAAATTATTTTTAATATCTGCTCTTTTGGAGCTTGCTTTTCAATGGCAGAGGGAAAGATATTAAATTGACTAGAAAAAAGCAGTAGCTTAGAAGTGATAAAAAAATTTAATTAGAAACGCAGGTCTTTTTTTGTATCTACGGGTAGATGAATGACGGTTAAGGGATGTTCTAATTAAGCACTTTTTTGTATAAATATTTTGTAAGTTTTGGTTAAATTAGGTTGCTTTAAATCAAAATCAAAGAAGAAAATAATTTGATCTTTTTATGAGTAGCTATTTATAATACATTGCCGCTTCTAATATTTTTAAATTACAAAAAAAATAAATAAGCGAAATCCGTAGTGTTGTATGAGATTGGATAAATAAAATATTCTTTTTATTTCCATTCAAACATTACAAATTAAAAAAAATATATATGTTGGATGCCACGCATAAATCAAAAACACATTTCCCAAATTAAAAAATGTATTTTTTTTTAATTTTAAAGGAAAATATCTGTTAATTGTTGCAGTAGACAAATTGACATACAAAATTTAAATATTATTCAAAATTGTAAAAGAATTGGACCAAAAAAGGATAGAAAATTAAAATTAATTTTTTTTTCTTAAATGTAGGTACACCTCTTCATATTGATTAAATAATTTTTTTTTAATATTAACAGCAAAATTATTAGTTTTTAAAAATATATAACTTTTAATTTTATTTAAATACTTGAAATTAAAAAAAAAATGTTTTTTGACTGCTACATTGCGGACATATAATTTCTTCTTTTTCATTAAAAATTATTTGAAAATAGGCCAAGTGTGAAATTTATATCAAACCGGCGCTTTTTTCTTAAATGTGCTCGTTATTCTTGTGATTCGCTCTACTTTGTTTATTTCTTTTTAAAAAGATTGGAGCTTTTCAAATGAACTTATTATTAGTTTTCTTATGATGTACACGAAAGTTGTTAATAAAACAACCCCATTAAGTTTTGTAAACATTATAAAACTGTAAATTTTGTGCGGAAAATGTGAATCTCTGTTGAACGTTTTTTTTCGTTTTTTTTGTTTTTTTTTCGAAAACGTTTTCCATTAATTGTCCCCAACCATCTCGTTTCAGAAACACATTGTATATAGTAATAGCTTTTAAAATAAACAATTTATCAGTTTAAAGAAGATGTAAATGTACCACTAAAAATATTTAGAACAATAACAAACTCAAACAGTTTCTTCTGGTTAGAAAAGAACGTTTTAAGAGCGCATAAAATATTTAAAGGAAATATCACTTTATGTAATGTCAAATACTTTAGTTCTACTATGTGTTTATTTTATAAAAATAAAATTTTCAATTCTAAAACAATTTAATTTAAAAAAAAAACTATTTTGGGTATTTATATTATCACACTTACGAAAGACAAAAAATAAAAAAAACTGGTGCGTGTACTTGCGTACGCGCGTTAGATGTTATACTCTTCTGGGGTAATTAAATTAAAAATAACCGCGTCTAAATATAATATAAATAAATTTAATAAATACGAGGATGTGCGCATTTGAGCGAAAAATGGCACATTTCCGAGCGAGCGAAGCAAATGAAGCGCGACGCGGAGCGGCGCGTTTCATTTTCCCTAGATCGGAATGTGCCACATTGAGCTCGAATGTGCACACTCGGTTTCAAGCACGATTCACGAAATTTAGGCTAATAAATAAATTAAATAATTTAGTAGTTTTTTCTCACTTTCACCTACGAAATTGTGATATCTTTTCGCTCGCTTCCACTCATGGCTATGGTAAATACCTTTTATGAACATAAAATCGATATTTACTGAATTAAATTAAATTTTTGGATTCGAAAATGAAAAGATTAATTAAGGCACGGCAATATATACGAGGATGTGCGCATTCGAGCGAAAAGTGGCACATTTCCGAGCGAGGGAAGCAAATGAAGCGCGACGCGAAGCGGCGCGCTTTATTTTCCCGAGATCGGAATGTGCCACTTTGAGCTCGAATGCGCACACTCGGTTTTAAGCACGATTCACAATAATTAATTGTCTTTCTCAAACGGCAAACCGTAATTACCGAATTCTCGTTAGCTATGCGTACGCAACTTCCCCGCGCCAAAAGAAGTATAACTTCAAAAATTAAAAAACATTGTAATCCCGATTCCAAAAAGAACAAATTTAATATATTCCTAATAATATTCCTAATAATATATTTTGGCAAATTTTTCTTAGCCAGGCCGCATTTTAATTCTTAAGATTTACGCGTAGGAACTTCATTTTCAAAACGGAAATGCCCTGTAAAGTTTATCACTCGACTTTTCATTGTAAAAATTTCCGAGCAAGATTAATATTTAATTACATTGTTTCTCTGTAAATTAAAAGCTCCTCTAAAATAGTGAAGAGCCCTTTAGAAAGTTTTACAAAATATGATGGTTGCTGTATAATTTCTCCAGTCAATCTTTGTTATAAAGTTTAGAATCTCTTCCATCACGAACAGACAATTCAAGATTAATTAATGAAGTTACATTATTGCAATTAATTTTATATTAAACTTGAAGGATATTATAATTTGTGATATTTGTGAAATATAGTCTTTGATAGCATTCTATCGGTTCCTTCTTATACGCAGAACTATTTGTTAAGTAATTTTGAGGAACGAGCATTAAATTTTCTTATTTTCAGTTGGTTATATTTAATTAAGTTACGCCAAAGAAGTATAACTTCTAACGCCCGTACATAACTACCCTCACCTGTTTTTTTAAACTTTATTAAATAAAGCGGCATTGCCATTTTAAACTCTTGCAAATTTAATGTAGGGGGAAAGTGGCATGAAAGAGCCAGTTTTAAAAAGAGATAAATAGTATAGGACATAAATAAATCAAATTTTTTTTTAATCTGTCATTGTTCATGCATTTTTGTACGTAATGTCATATAACATTTTTCAAAATTAACGATATTTTTCGACTTCTAATCATTTATAAAAAAAATAAAATTTGGCTTTTTCATAACCTATAGGTATTGAAAGAGCCAACCCAAGTTTTGAATGAGCCATGTTCTTATTACAAGATTAAAACTGCACATTAACGAAGATATTATTTAATAATAATCTTAAGTTATAATTTTAGATCTTATATAATTATAAAACGTTTTATGGTAAATAACGCAAACTCTCAATAAAATATTTACTTACATATATCTAAGAAACTGTCAAAAAATTTGACGTTTGAGATCAATCATTGCAAAAACTTAAAAACATTTTTAGCAAAAATAATGCAATTTCCCTTTTACGCCACAAGATACATATGCCCAACCGTTAGAACTTTGCATCGGTACCACTCTTGATTGCTGTTACTACAATTATAATTGCATATTGTGCAATTAAAAGGTGGCTCTTTCATTACACTGCAATCTGGCTCTTTCAAAACATATTCTCTCAAGAAACAAAATCTCGAAAATTACTATGAAATCAAAGATTAGCTTGCAAAATATATATGTTATTAGAACGCCTAATATATCTATAAAATTATAGTGTAATCATATTATTATTAGTTTTGTACGTATAGGCGTTAGAAAACAAATAAACTGAACTCAAAACCTTACTTTTTGACGACAAAATCTTCAATACGTCGTATCGGCGCCGTTTATTGACGGTGAACGGTCAAATTTTTGTGGGCAATATCTAGCTAGGGTTGCTATCTTAAAATAATAATACATAAACGATTCGTATGAAAACTGCCGCGTAATTGATAATGGCTTTTTCAAAACAAATTGATAGCGAACACAACGCCTCACGTCATTCACCGACGGTCACCAACATAAAAACAAAAACAATCCTCATAATAATAAAAAACATTGCTCTTCCGTTACCGAGAGCAACCAGTCACCTACGTTCTAGATTTCAAACACTCACATTTTTTCTGATTTTTCTCGAAAACTATGGAAGATAAATTTAATCAACCGTAAACATTCCGCACATATCAAAATACAATTTTAAAGGCAGATATAAATATGATGGACTGTTAACACTTTATTCTAGCCTGACTTCGTATTTTTTTCTACTTATACGAAAACTCTATATATGTATTTTTTACAACTTCTTTATCCTGTTTGGAACGAAACGCATTGTTAGAAAGCTCTAAAAATCAGTCAAACTTAAAATTTACATAATGGTGCTTTGTCAGAAGACGATTATAAATCTCGCTTACTATATAGCTTTAAATCGAAGCGAAAGTTCAGTGTACCAAAACCATAACAAATGTTATAAACGAAAGTTTCTGCCTTTTTTCGATAGAAAGAAGTTAATGGCTCGTTTTGTCTGATTTTATAATCTATTCATTGTTATTGACAATGATTATTAAAAAAAAACTGTAATAGATATCTTTATATGTAGGAAAGTAAATTACCGGGAAAGTTTTATAGAGCTTTTTGTGAATATAAATTTTTAAAACGTACCTTTTTATATAATAAAATAAAGCGATTTCAATTCAAACGTCTTCTGTTTCTATTTGCGTGATTAGTTTTTTATAACTGCACGAAAATTCATGACCGTTAAACTTCTCAAAAAAAGTATTTAGTACCATGAAAAACTTTTTTTGAAGTTGGACTTCTTTTGGCGCAAGACAGTAAAATTTTCGCAGGCAACGGAAAAATTAATTTTGGTTCAATAAATTCCATTAGAGAAACGAGAAATTAAGTTGTAAGTAAAATGCGGCCATGTAATTTAAAATTAAACATTTTTAGTTAATAAAATATTTATTGTGAATGATGCTTTATAGCCGAGCGTGCACATTCGAGCTCAAAGTGGCACAATCCGATCTCGGGAAAATGAAGCGCGCCGCTCCGCGTCGCGCTTCATTTGCTTCCCTCGCTCGGAAATGTGCCACTTTTCACTCGAATGCGCACATCTTTGTTTTATTATAATTATTGGATTAATTTTTTCACTAGTAAATTACAAAATCACTTTTAATTCAATAAATTTCATAAAAGAAACGAGAAATTTAGTTGCAAGTAGAAATACGGCCCTGTAAATTAAAATTAAACGTTGTTACTTAATAAAATATTTATTGTGAATCGTGTTTTAAAGCCGAGTGTGCACATTCGAGCTCAAAGTGGCACATTCCAATCTCGGAAAATGTGCCACTTTTCACTCAAATGCGCACATCTTTGTTTTATTATAATTATTGGATTAATTTGATCACTATTAAATCAAAAAATCAATTTGAATTCAAAAAATTCCATAAAAGAAACGAGAAATTTGGTTGCAAGTAGAAATACGACCCTGTAATTTAAAAGTAAATGTTTTTAGTTAATAAAATATTGATTGTAAATCGTACTTTAAAGCCGAGTGTGCACATTCGAGCTCAAAGTGGCACATTCCGATCTCAAAAAAATAAAGCGCGCCGCTCCGCGTCGCGCTTCATTTGCTTCCTTGCTCGGAAATGTGCCACTTTTCGCTCGAATGCGCACATCTTTGTTTTATTATAATTATTGGATTAATTTTTTCACTATTAAATCAAAAAATCAATTTTAATTCAATAAATTCCATAAAAGAAACGAGAAATTTAGTTGCAAGTAGAAATAAGAGCCTGTAATTTAAATATAACGTTTTTAGTTAATAAAATATTGATTGTGAATTGTGCTTTAAAGTCGAGGGTGCACATTCGAGCTCAAAGTGGCACATTCCGATCTCGGGAAAATGAAGCGCGCCGCTCCGCGTCGCGCTTCATTTGCTTCCCTCGCTCGGAAATGTGCCACTTTTCGCTCGAATGCGCACCTCTTCGTTTTATTATAATTATTAGATTCATTATTTCATTTTTAAATCAAAAAATCAATTTTAGTTCAAAAAATTTCATAAAAGAAACGAGAAATTTAGTTGCAAGTAGAAAGTTGGTCCTGTAATTTTAAATTAAACGTTTGTAGTTAATAAAATGTGAATGGTGCTTTAGAGCTGAGTGTGCACAACTTCGTATTTATTAAATTTGTTTACATTAATTTTTGGATTTAAAAAGAAAAGAACAATGCACCCAAATAAAGCAACGTACATTCGAGCAAATGTTTTCCAAAGAAATTGTACACTCAGCTTTAAGCCAAAATCTACACACCTATTTCTCGATTTACATGCTACTCGTTTTACACGATTTTGTTTTTACACCGATTCTAAACGTGAAAGTTCTAAACATTTTTATGGATCAAAACTATAATATTTAAAATTTACATCTTTTGATAAAATGATGCACGAAAAATATTACAACTGTTTTACGTAAAAAAAATATTATTTTTCGAATATAACTGACCAATTTAAACATATTTTGCTTTGCTTTTGATTTACACAATGTTCTCCGCGGGGGCACAAGATTACATTTTTACAAGACGCGCAATAACATAATTTGGAAACCAATGGTCTAGCTATACGCAAACGCAAAGTAGGCAACATATCACGTGATTAGGTATACAGTCAAACTTCTATAAGTCGAACGTCGATAAGCCGAATTTTTCATAACTCGAACCTGTTTCACTAAGACTTGCCTATTTCAACGTTAATATTTTTATATCAATAACTCGAATTTTTGATAACTCGACTTAATTTAGCTTCCCTTCAACTTCGACTTATCGAAGTTCGACTGTATTTAATTTTGTTAAACCAAAGAAGTAGGGGGAAAGTGGCATGAAACAGCCAGTTTTAAAAACAGGGATAAATAATATAGAAGGACATAAATAAATCAATTTTTTTTTTAAATCTGTAATTGTTCATGCATTTATGTACGTAATGTCATAAAACATTTTTCAAAATTAACGATATTTTTCGACTTCTAATCATTTATAAAAATAAAATTTGGCTTTTACATAACCTATAGGTATTGAAACAGCCAACCCAATTTTGAAAAAGCCATGTTCTTATTACAAGATTAAAACTGCACATTAACGAAGATATTATTTAATAATAATCTTAAGCTATAATTTTAGATCTTATATAATTATAAAACGTTTTAAATAACGCAAACTCTCGATAAAATATTTACTTACATAAATCTAAGAAACTGTCAAAAAATTTGACGTTTGAGATCAATCATTGCAAAAACTTAAAACGTTTTTAGCAAAAATAATGCAATTTCCTTTTATGCCACAGGATTTATATGCCCAACCATTACAATTTTGCATCGGTACCACTCTTGATTGCTGTTACTACAATTATTATTGCATTTTATGGAATTAAAAGGTGGCTGTTTCATTACACTGGAGTCCGGCTGTTTCAAAACATATTCTCTCAAGAAACAAAATCTCGAAAATTACTATGAAATCAAAGATTAGTCTACAAAATATATACGTTATTAGAAGGCCTAATATATCTATAAAATTATAGTGAAATCATATTATTATTAGTTTTGTACGTATAGGCGTTAGAAAACAAATAAACTGAACTCAAAACCTTACTTTTGACGACAAAATCTTCAATACGTCGTATCGGCGCCGTTTATTGACGGTGAACGGTCAAATTTTGTGGGATATCTGGCTAGTGTTGCTATCTTAAAATAATAATACATAAACGATTCGTTAAAACTCGCTAATTGATAATGGCTGTTTCAAAACTTGGCTGTTTCATGCCACTTTCCCCCTATAACTTCTAAAGCGCCGGTTTTTTTATTAAATCCCAGTTTTAATCGTAAGATTTAAATCAGCATAAGTTTAAAAATATAGATAAAATAATAAATGTTTCAAAATTTCCAGCTAACAAAACTTGAGGTTTATTATTAAAGAAATTAATGTATTTGTTTCATGTTAATTACAACGTAACAATGTAAGCAAGGTAAAAGGAACACGTGCTCATTCAATTTGTATTTTAATCGCGTTTGATATCTTTGTGTGTGTTTTTGACAAGCTGCCGGAAATACTTACGCTTAATATGTTTCGTTTCGTTACCTTCCTTTTTAAAGATAACTTCTTCTGCTTCCGACGTATATTGGATAAATATGGGTATCCTTTATTAGCTGGTACATTATAAACTAAAATGAAATGGATGATGCTTTGTATTAGGTACGTGCTATCCAGACATTTATTACTTTTCTACATTGACATCTCGTATACACTTTATATAGTATGACATCACTTTTAATAGAGATCTATTTTGAATATTTCAATTTGCATACTTTTTCAAAAAATAAGTGTGTTATCGGGCATAATGTGTAATTAGTTTTATTTTAGAATTTTTTATGAGATTTTTAATCTATTTGCGATGATAAGGATTACATATCTATTTTTTCTATTTTGGCCAAATTTGAACTAATTCTAATAGATTAACAGTTTATATTAAAAAAATCCGATAACCACTACTTGGACATTTGGAAGCAAAAATTGGCGGCAAATTTAAAACATCTTTATTCTTAAAAATTCATCTTGTACTCTAACCTTCGCTCTTTAAATACAGGGTGTTAACAAAAAATTGTCTGACTCAAAAATGATTGATGGAGGTGATTATTTAGAAGAGTTTCTATTTGGTAATATGTTTAAATTTATTGATTGAAAAAAGTTATAGAAAAATCAAAATTGAGGTCATATTTTGAGTTCGTTTGAGTAATGTGCTATTTATTTATTTATCGTTAAAAGTTAAAACTAATAGGGGTTTATTTTAATATTTTATTTGTATTACAAGAACTCACTTTATTTGTGCTCTGCTATTCCTGAGCTTAAACTTAAATTTGCGTAGTTTTTACAATAATTTAATATTAAGCTGGACATCATCAATAGTAATTTGTTTTTGAATAAATACATAAAATGGTTTTATTTTAACGTAATTGTGATTTAAAAATTTAACACATTTTGGAAAGTTTTTTGTGGTAAGAACCACCCTCAAATTGTCTAATTTTTACAACACCTACTTTTGTAAGTAATATTAAATAAATTAATAACGCAGGCATCTGAAGTGTCTTCTTTAAAAAAAAAGTGATAAAGCTGATAAATAGTGGCACTCAATATATTTTACAAATTATTTTTAAATCAGATAATCATCTTGTAATTTGATCGTTTCAGCTCGTAATATTACCCGTGGGAATGTAATACGTGCTAATTATTTTTTTATTTATCCATCAACTTCTACGTTTGTTTTATACAACAGCATCCATTATGGACTTGATTACACACTTCTGTGGACACTTTCACCTTTCTAACTTGTAATCAATACCTAAGCACCCTTTTCATGTTTAAAAATACATTTTATCATAAATTTTCTAAGGCTGAATATCAAATGATAAATAATTCCCCAATGGCTCTGAATACAAATTTACGCTCTCCTAAGATTTGTAGTATTTAAATAATTTGATTGCTAAATCTGTTACTACCGCGTAAACCGCTACCCATTTTTTTATTTCGAAATTTTATAAGTTTATCGCGTTTTACTTGAAAATTATAAAATAGAAAATAATGAATATTTACAGAAATTTACCATTTTATTGAATATTTCCTTAATGCGAGGCACATTTTATTAAAACTCACGGGTCCTGTTAATTATTTTATGTAAATAATGTAAAATACTAAATTTAAAACATGCACGCGAACCGACTGCTAATTCAATAAAATAATAACTAATTCAAATAGAATACTGGTTTTTGATATCAAGAAATATGGAAAGGTTATTGATTATCTTTGTTCTGTTGTGACGTAGCAAGTCAAAAAATTTTGATAAAAAATTCAAATCGACTTGGCAAATCCATATTGCAAACAGCCAAATTTTTACATAAATGTAAACTCTTTATAACAAACTCCTTTATAATGAAAAACTCTCTGTAGCACAGATATTGCGTGAGATTGGTTGATTTACAATATTACCTATACATTAAAACATCATCTGCAACATAATGGTTTTCCTCTAAGTATAACGCAATATACGTCTTTGTTTGGACATATGTGTGACATTTCTAAGAACATATGTACATCTTTGTTTACATGCCATTTAATTCTTTTTGTTTAGATTTTCTAAGAACTGTTTGCCATTATTTTCTTAATGAGTATATATTGTGGTAAGTTTTGGCTGCGATTGTCATATATATTTAAATGTTTGTCACTAACATATTTCGAATAGCTTAGGGCTTTATCAATTCTAAATCCGGCCCTGCTTACGTAACCGTAAAATTTTCAAAATATTACTCTCAACTATTTTTTTTAAATCTCCATATAACGAAAGCTCTTTATAATCAAAGAATATACTCGGTCCCTTGAGATTCGTTATAGAATACTCCCATTTTGAACATTTTTTTTTCAAAAATGAATAGAGAATTAAAGTTCTGTTATTGAAAACTGCTGAACCATGCATGTTCCCACATAAAACTACTTAATGAAGTTATCTACTACGTACACTCAACATTGTTGAAAAGATTTATTAAAGTCTAACATAAGTTCTTGTAGAAAATATTACCCCTAATTACTTAAGCGCTTAAATAATTTTAGTTTGCGGCTTTTTAATGTATGAAAATCCTTTGAGCTTTGCAAATAACTACGATATCACACTAACCAGACGCTTTAATAAAATATTTACACGGTGTAAAATCACAGGGGTTTTAGAAGACGAATTTTAATCAGATTAAAACAAAGTTTATCTTCAAAAAAAGTTTTTTTTTTAAAATTTATTTTTTAACTTATATAAAACTTTACTCGTAAATAATTTCAAACAAACGTTTTAATATAATAGGGTAGACGCTCCTCTTTTGGTCAAAAAAGTTAAAAAATTAATAGAATAAATAAAATAATTATTGTACTATGTTACGGAGTTATTTTTCATATGTTTAACATTATATTGTATATTTTCTTGAAGTACTATTAAAGATAATAAAGTAAAATTGTTTTCTAAATAATGATTGTGCTAGTAATTTATATTTTGAATGAAACTAGTGTCAAAAACTAGTATTTATCCTGTCCAAAGGTAGTTCAAAGTGTCCAAAAGCGGTATAAACAGGTAATGTTATGTAAATATGTTATTTTTTAATTACTGGAATTGAAAAACACTTTGTTAATGCCATTATCAGTTTGTTTATATATTTGTGCTAATATAAAAAAGTAATTGATCGAACTTTATGTTAGGTATTTAAGGTAAAAGTACCGGTTTTGGACACGTTAGGCCTAGTTTTAGACACTTGAGTAATTTTGATAAAATACCTTAAAAAATACGAAAAAAACATCATTGATGTTTCTATCGTAGTTAAACATACATTAATTACACTTATAGCAAGTAGCGGATAATTCTTATATTTGACATTTGTCAAAATAAAGTGGAAAATGTCCACAACTAGTACAGTGTCTAAAACCGGTACTTCTACCTTAAATATATTTAAGAAATACTTTAAATTACAAAAAACCTTTGTGTCCAAAATCGGTGTTTCTACCCTAAATCAGCAGGATAATTATAAGAAACCGTCCACTCTTGCTAAATTGCCAACTATAAACATTCAATACAGATGCAATTCCATTATTTTTATAGTTCGAGAGAAACGTTGCTTATTACGACGTTATCGTAGCAAAGTCAAAAGCAAAACAAATTTTGTAAAATATTTACTTCCGTTTTATTACAATCGTAGACGAGAACGAAACACGGAGCACTTTTTAGGAGCTAGATTCCTGCAGAAAGTTCCTTTTAAAATCCGTTCGAAATGCAATCGCTTTTTGCTTTATGAATAAATATTAGCAACGAGTAGTTTATTTATCTACACTAATATAATTTCTGCAAATTGCACGAGCGCTAAGATGTGCTCATTGTGCTGCTGCAATTAAAAGGAACTGCAACTACTCGGACGAGTTTCTTCTCCATAAAATAATTAATTGGAAACTGAGAACTGACAAAGAATAATATAAAACTGAACTGCTTGTAATAAAACTGTAATAATACAGTGTAAAAGCACAATAGTCGAAGTTGCAGTATTTCCAAAGTTTATCGTAACAGAAAACTTCAACTATTGTAAATCAAAAAATAATTCAATCAATTAATTCGGAAGCAATTTTTTTTTCTCGGTTTATTGCTATTGATGCAGATAAAAATGTGGGTCACGCCGAGTAAATGCACAAATTCTAGAGCAACAGCTTTTTAATTAAATCTATTTCGTGTGGTGGACAGTGTTCAGTCAAGTTTTATCGCAATTACTATTTATTCTTCCATAAATATTAAACTTTGTCTACAGTGGTGGTCTTTTAAGGGGTTATGCCTACTTGGAATCGAGAAAATTACGTGATTTTGAATTTTTTTTTTTATTTTAATAAGTATTTATTGAAATTCGCAAAATGGTATCAAAAAATACCTATTTCAAGACACATGTACAAATTTTTTTATAAAAAAATATTTAAAAATGAATGAAATACGATTCTTCTCTTAGAACGTCCGTTTTTTTTCATCAGTTGCGGTGACCAAGATATCTTCAGAACGGCTTATGTGAAATTAAAATAAAAAAAATATTGCGATAGTATATTGCATTACGAAGGGCCTGAACGAAGGGTTTGGTAAAATTTTGATTTTTACAAAAATGACAACAATTTTACGAAAAAGTCAAAGTTATGAAGCGAACTGATATTGTTTTTTTTGCAATAAACAACACAATTTTAACCCAAACAAAAAATCCTTCGTTCAGACCCTGCCTATTGTAATAACAAATAAGCACATAAAATTTTAGTTTGATCGGCTTAATAGTTTTTAAAATATTTAGGTCACCGCAAAAAAAAAACAGTATTGAGATAATCGCGTTTAAAGCTTGAAGTCGTTGTTTTTTTTATTTAAAACTATTTTTTTTTTAATTTATAATTTTTGTACCTGTGCCCCAATTTTTATATAATGTTGGAGAAATATTCTTAAGATTAAAAAAAATGCAATAAAAAAATACCTAACCTAAGTAGGCATAACCCCTTAAGTAAAAATGGTGGTTTTTAAGCTACTTTTTAATTAAAAATTTTTACAATGTACGTTTGTTAATTTTTAATGTAGATTAGCTAATGTTCCGTTTCTGTTTTGCATTTAATTGACTAATTTGAAGTATTTACTGTTATAGGGTAAGTTCGCCGGTTGTCGGCCAGTTAAAAAAACAGTTTCCGTTTACGGCCGTGGGGGATCTAGATTTATAACAGAAAGTCACAACAGGATGTTGAGGTATTATAATTAATATTAAATATGACTGTAACTAAATAGCGCATCACAAGTTTGTTTAACAATTCGTGTTTAATTAATTTTATTTGATTTATTACTGACTGGACGAGAACGGGCGCAGGCCGACTAACTGGCGCATTTACCCTATGTGTGGGGTGAACATGTATAAATAATGAAATTTAACCTGCTAATACATTGCCATAAATTAAACAAAAATGTATCTGAAACGAAATGACCTTATGAGCAATATTTTTGAGTAATAGTATAGCAAACTTGAGTTCAAAAATGTGTGACCAACATTTTATTAATTGGAATATTATAAAATTCAAAATTAAAAATTAAATTACAATTTATTTTTCTTCAAGTTTTTTTTTATATAACCAGCCTAAAGCATTTTAGCCTAAAACCGCACTGCAATATTTAATAGTAAAAATTTTTTGCGATAATCGTAAACTAAAGTACCCAACACTTTTTAAATAACTACACTACTTATGTACAGGGTGTTTTCGAATAACTGTCAAAATAGTTGGGACTACTTTTGAAAAAATGTTCATGAGGTTGATATTTATATAGTTTTTTGTTCAATCTATTGGTAATTATTTTTGTTAGCACTGTGTATATATGAGCTAGTAAACTGATTCATTTGTCATTTTTGAAATTGGTATATTCACCTTTTTCATATAAGAATATCACATTGGCATTTTTTCAGTTCTTTGGTATCTCAGCATTTTTTGAGCCCATATTTGATGAGTTTAAGGATATATTATTGCCTTCTTCTTTTATCATATCTGTCGAAATATTGTAACATAAGATGATAATAAATAAGGATTAAGTCGTTTGCGATTAGTACCTTTAAAAAATCTTTAGAAACAATGCTCGAACGTGTTACTGAAATTTGTGAAAATGTATTTATGAAAATAACATTAGTTCATAAAAATTTACTAATATTTTTATTTTGTCTCTAACAATTGTGTGAATTTAGTATAAACATTTAATTTTTTTTTTAATTACTGCACGTATCAAAATTCAATAATTGTTAAGAATATGACCCACATTTACCGTAAAACATAATGTCCTAACGATAAAATAAATTTGCATTAAAACACATATTAAATGAATTCTTTTTCGTAAAGAACCATATGAAAACAAAGCTACGTTGCAATTTTCATAAAATTAAAATAATTTTGCTTAAAAATCGTATGATTTAAGATCTATTCCATGTAGGCCTTTGTTATTCAGTTTGACATGAAGTTTACTGCTTCAGTTCTAGTATTTATTTACGATCAACCCTGTATATTCACTTTCAACTTTCTAAAGACGCAAGCAATTTCATTCGTTGTTGATATAAGTTAAATAATACTTTGGAATAAATGAAAATATAACCCGTAGGAGTTAAAAAAAATTTTCCATGTACCTACATATGTTTAATAAAAAAGTTATTATCTAAAGTTAATCATAAATATTTTTCCTAAAGTTTATTGTTAGAAAAAAATATATATTAAATAAAATAGCTACGAAAAATTGAAAAGAAAGTCTGTGTTCCTACGCTCCAAAAAGTTTGCGTAGGGTTCTCGTACCCCCTAGCCCTCGGCACTAACATATTTTAAATGAAAAATCTGCATAAATTTTTGTACAAGTTCCAAGTTGTTAAGCGTTTGAGATAATGCAATTATGCAAGTCTGTTTCTGCTGCTAAACAAATTTAAAAGTTCTTATGGAAAAGGCACGTGTTCATTAGTTTGATGACATATGTGACTACCGTTTCCCACACTTCCATAATAAAGTTAATTTACATTTAAAACGGTAAAGTTAGATAAAATTTATTTTCTACGGAGCAATTTTGGTTGGGAGTTGAAAAGTTGATCGCAAGCAACGTTAACGACGTAAGTGATTTTTAGCGTAGAATAAAAATTTATAGTCTAGGCAAAAAAAAGTTTAAATTAAATATTTGGAAACGAAAGATAGAACTTGGCAGAGTCATATTTACGCACGAAATGTATTGGATTCTTTAAATTGGAAGTGTTTATTTTTGTATACATATGTACCGTGAAATCTTTGTTTACAGAAAGAAAAACATATCTGGAGATTGTCAGTGAATAATTCTTATTTATGAAATAGAAACCATTCTATTTTATGTAGTTTGGTTTAATAGTAATTAACCGGCAAAAACTAATACAGGTGATACGTTTTTTTCACTTAGTTTAATATTCGTTTGAAAGCAATCGCCAATCAAGACTTCACAAATACTGCAATATTTTTAACAATGAATTATTGATGAGTAGTTGTTTTGAAATGCAGTTTATTAAAAATTAGGATTTAATAATTACTTATCGTAGAATATCTAAAGGGCATTGGTCAAACTATGAATTTACCGAAAATATCAAAAAAATATAAAAGAATTTGACATATTTTGACATATAAACCTTCAACAATCTGTAAAAGATGATATAAAAATCAACTAGTTGATTTTTAGTGGCTCACTCCAAAAGATATGATACATATACAATTTTAATTAATCAAAAATGCGAATTAGTAAACATTCGAAAGTACACCTGAAAATATTTTTCTCAAGCTCGTTACAATTAGGCATGCGGAAGAGCACCATGATAACTTATCAAAAGGAATAAAATATCTAACCTTTTTCAAACAAAAAATAGATCTAATTCATTCGACTTTTAATTTTTTGAATTGAAGAATAAAATAATAATATTGGCAAATCCAATAAATACGAAAATGTGCGCATTCGAGCGAAAAGTGGCACATTTCCGAGCGAGAGAAGCGGAGCGGCGCTCTTCATTTTCCCGAGATCGGAATGTGCCACTTTGAGCTCGAATGTGCACACTCGGTTTTAAGCACGATTACGAAGCGTCCCGTTTTAACAGGGAAAAACTTGGTATATATTTAGTAAGAAATACTGAGGTTTAATTTTCGCAACGAGTCGGAACGCGATTGACAATCTGGATAATCGCGAATCCGTATAACAGAGGTTCAGATAATTGAGGTTTTACTGTACTTTCAAATTATAAAAATTATTTAATGTGATTGTATGAGTTTGAAAAATTTTTGATTTTTTTTAATTTCTGTAATACTCACTGCTCAAAAAAACTAATATTCGAAGCTTTGGCATGCTATAAACGCATTTGAATTGTAATTAATAATTTGTGGACATTAACAAACCGCAAATAATTGTGTTTGACAGCTTTTCCACGAAGCTTTATCACAGAAATATAATATAGTCGTTTTATGTTGCATAAAATACTTATATACTTAAATAATTGATTTTGAATATGAGAGTACTAATCAAATAAATTATAACATTGAAATATAATAGTATATAATAGAATATAAGTGTTGTATCTCTCCAAAGACGATTAAAAACATTAATAAACCATGTCACAGAAAATTATTTAATTTTTATAAATGGTACACGTATTTCATTATTTAACCCTTCGTTAGTCACCTGGTCTACTATCGTAGACCACCTCCATTGACTTAACATGGTACGATATTTCAGGTGACTAACGGAGGGTTAAACAACGAATTAATAGGAGATAATTGTATTTTGCATATATACTTTTTTTTATTACATATCTTTTAAAATTACAAATTATTTAAAAATATCGACGTATTCGATTTCAGCTAAAAACAGCATTTTCTATAATTCTGTAGTCAATAACTGGAGCTTTGTGGATATACAAATCGAAGGTTTTCATATTTGAAATAAAATTTAAATTGGTAGAAGCTTTTCTATCTACCATATAACAAAAATCGAGTTTCTTACAGTTGTTTTTCATATTACATATATTGTTTCGCATTTGAAAAGCTTAGGTCAAATTTCAAGACGACACAAAGCTATATTGTATGGCTTTGTCTAAAAACATACTAAAGATAATGGTTTTAGATACTTTGTGAAATTCGTTTTAAGCCTCATTTTTGGACGATACGATAGTTACATAGCGATTAGCGCTTAACGACTGTAAAAGTTCTTTTTCTGATATATAACGCTGTTAATGTGCACCGAAGCGATAAAAATTTACTGCTAAAAATATCACTCTTCTAATATAAGAAAAATCCCATTGCGAGTACTTCTCCCAAAACAGTCTTTGTTTTGGAAGAAACTTTATTAGTAAGAAAAACGTGTTAAAAGTACTTTTTATATCTTTTTTAAATAACCAATGTTTAAAAAACGTGATAAATTCAAAAAATTATGACAAATCTTTTATATGGTGGGTTATGAGTAACGTGACATCAGCGAAGAAGGTAAAACATACGTTTTAAAAGCTTCAAAGGCGTGTTTTTCCTAGACTTAACAGTGGGTCCTGTTAATTTTTTTACTGTTCTTACGCTACCCTAAACAGTCTTTCAGAATCTGAAAAGTTTTTAAAGATCCGTCCACAAATAACTGAGCTACGATTTTTCAAATTGAAAATTTAGAAAAAAATCATTACCAGTTGGGCTCCTCAAACCCGTTTTTCTCGAGAATTTCAAATAGAATGCCTGTGGTTTTTAAGCCTGTCTAAAGTCAAAAACCTGGCCAATCTGAATCATTATAGCTTTTAAATATGAGTTTACAAGTAACAGCGGCAAATTTTTTTAACGTAGACTATTGTGCTACAAAAATGAATCTAGAATTCAACCCTTAATTACTTGAAACTAAACGTTGCGCCCTATGCCAATTTTTGCACGTAGCTTATTGAGAACAGTCTCAGAATTTCCAATGTGGCTTGTTTTAAGTGATCTGATTGAAAATGAGGGCGCTACGAACTTTTTTGTGAGTTCAAGTGTATTTTTTCCGATTTATTTAGTTTTCTCAAAAATTTTGAGGGTTAAAGGGGAACAGGGAAAAATAGCTCCGTCTGTGGCGGTTTGGGATCCATAGAAACGTCCCCCAAGAATTTAAAGCAAATCTATTACCTAAAATTTTTTTTTCGCAATTTTAACAAAGGGTTTAACCCAGGGGTTCCCAAATCCGCACAGGTCACCTGAACGCGACACTTTGAATAAGTATCTTATAATTAAATAAAAATAACAAATTAATTAATTAACACTAATATCTGCTAGAACAATAAATAAATATAGGTACTATTTTGTAAGATTTATATTCTATTCAGATTGGTTTTTGAAGTGTTGGCCGATATCACACACCCATAGAGAAGCAATGGTCGTATTAAAGATTTTTTTAGATTCTTTTAGAAAGGCGTCGCAAAAAAATTATAACCTGTAAAGAGAGTCGCAGTATAAAAAAGATTGGGAACCCCCGGTCTATAAGAAAAACAGTCTTCCATTATAAGTGGCGTGGGTGCACCCTCTGTAAATCATAGTATAGTGGAACCTGAAAAACTTTGGCAACACTAAAAATCAATACATAAACTCCGCCCTTTACTTACGCAAACTTGCCTTAACTTATAGGCAGCTTCAATACAACGTGTTTGTAATGTAAGATATGTGCTTCAAAGGAAAATTAGGATATTTAAATTATACAAGTCTTTTAAACATTTTTTTAATATATTACTTAAAAATTGAAAATGCAAATATTTGTTTAATTGTATTTTTTATTTCAACTCTTATAAATTAATTTAAACTAATATGTATTACTTTTTCGAGGACATAATTAAAGCTTATCTATGAAAATGTCTCAAAAAAAACATTTTTAAAAACACAAAATTCCGCATATAGCGCAACCCCTGTAAATTTTTTAAACATAAACTACCTGTTTAGTAAATCTAAAATCTAATACATTGAAGACTTCGCGAACAATCAATACTTTAAAGGCTTCGTGAAAAATCAATACATAAACTCCGCCCTTTTACTTAACGCAAATTTGCCTTAACTTATAGGCAGCTTCAATACGACTTGTTTTGAATGTAAGATATGTATTTCAAAGAAAAATTAGGACATTTAAATTATACCAGTCTTTAAAATATTTTTTTAAATGACAAATAAATTAATTAATATCAATATCTGCTAGAGCAATAAATAAATATATTATTTTAGAATTACAATGTGTAAAGGGAGTTACAGTATAAAAAAGATTGGGAACCCCTGGGTTAACCCATGTTTTTTCTCGATTTTGGCCGATTTTGGGGTTTTGAGTTAGCGTTGATTTCCAACAAGTAGAGGCTGGCAACGATCAGATTTTTTGGCGGATCTTACACTTCAATAAACGGACTTTTCAAATCTGAAAAGTTTTTAAGCATCTGTAGACAAAAACCGAGCTAAGATATTTCAATGTGGAATTTAGAGAAAAATCATTTTTCTCGAAAATTTCAAATGGCATGCCTATCGTTTTTTGGGCCTATCTTAAGCCAAAAAATCTGGCAAATCTGTATCTGTATAGTTTTTGAAAATCTGTGATTTAGATATCGCTTTGGAGCCGATTTACTATGCTTATCGTCTTATGGCCTTTATTACGCTGATCTTTACAATTTAAGTTTTGAAAAATCCAATATAATGACATTAAATTTAATATTTTTATTTCAAGAGAGAAGATAAATGTAAACAAATCTATTGAACACGACGATGTGCGCATTCGAGCGAAAAGTGGCACATTTCCGAGCGAGGGAAGCAAATGAAACGCGACGCGGAGCGGCGCGCTTCATTTTCCCGAGATCGAAATGTGCCACTTTGAGCTCGAATGTGCACACTCGGTTTTAAGCATGATTCACAATAATTAATCTACTTTCCTAGACTGCTAACTTAAAAAAATGTAGTCTAGTGGCCTATTACCCGATATACACGTTAAACCGTGTAAATCAAAATCATAATTTTTTGTATGAGAAACCGTATAAATGGAAAACAAAGCACAATATGCAAAAAGTAATGCAAACAAATTTAATGAGTACGAGGATGTGCACATTCGAGCGAAAAGTGGCACATTTCCGAGCGAGGGAAGCAAATGAAGCGCGACGCGGAGCGGCGCGCTTCATTTTCCCGAGATCGGAATGTGCCACTTTGAGCTCGAATGTGCGCACTCGGTTTTAAGCATGATTCACAATAATTAATCTACTTTCCTAGACTGCTAACTTAAAAAAATGTAGTCTAGCGGCCTATTACCCGATATACACGTTAAACCGTGTAAATCAAAATCATAATTTTTTGTATGAGAAACCGTTTAAATGGAAAACAAAGCACAATATGCAACAAGTAATGCAAACAAATTTAATGAGTACGAGGATGTGCACATTCGAGCGAAAAGTGGCACATTTCCGAGCGAGGGAAGCAAATGAAGCGCGACGCGGAGCGGCGCGCTTCATTTTCCCGAGATCGGAATGTGCCACTTTGAGCTCGAATGTGCGCACTCGGTTTTAAGTATGGTTTACAATAATTAATCTACTTTCTTAGACTGCTAACTTAAAAAAATGTAGTCTAGCGGCCTATTACCCGATATACACGTTAAACCGTGTAAATCAAAATCATAATTTTTTGTATGAGTAACCGTATAAATGGAAAACAACGCACAATATGCAAAAAGTAATGCAAACAAATTTAATGAATACGAGAATGTGCACATTCGAGCGAAAAGTGGCACATTTCCGAGCGAGGAAGCAAATGAAGCGCGACGCGGAGCGGCGCGCTTCATTTTCCCAGATCGGAATGTGCACTTGAGCTCGAATGTCGCACTCGGTTTTAAGTATGGTTTACAATAATTAATCTACTTTCTTAGACTGTTAACTTAAAAAATGTAGTCTAGCGGCCTATTACCCGATATACACGTTAAACCGTGTAAATCAAAATCATAATTTTTTGTATGAGTAACCGTATAAATGGAAAACAACGCACAATATGCAAAAAGTAATGCAAACAAATTTAATGAATACGAGAATGTGCACATTCGAGCGAAAAGTGGCACATTTCCGAGCGAGGGAAGCAAATGAAGCGCGACGCGGAGCGGCGCGCTTCATTTTCCCGAGATCGGAATGTGGCACTTTGAGCTCGAATGTGCGCACTCGGTTTTAAGTATAGTTTACAATAATTAATCTACTTTCTTAGACTGCTAACTTAAAAAAATGTAGTCTAGCGGCCTATTACCCGATATACACGTTAAACCGTGTAAATCAAAATCATAATTTTTTGTATGAGTAACCGTATAAATGGAAAACAACGCACAATATGCAAAAAGTAATGCAAAGAAATTTAATGAATACGAGAATGTGCACATTCGAGCGAAAAGTGGCACATTTCCGAGCGAGGGAAGCAAATGAAGCGCGACGCGGAGCGGCGCGCTTCATTTTCCCGAGATCGGAATGTGCCACTTTGAGCTCGAATGTGCGCACTCGGTTTTAAGCATGATTCACAATAATTAATCTACTTTCTTAGACTGCTAACTTAAAAAATGTAGTCTAGTGGCCTATTACTCGATATACACGTTAAACCGTGTAAATCAAAATCATAATTTTTTGTATGAGAAACCGTTTAAATGGAAAACAAACCACAATATGCAAAAAGTAATGCAAACAAATTTAATGAGTACGATGATGTGCACATTCGAGCGAAAAGTGGCACATTTCCGAGCGAGGGAGGCAAATGAAGCGCGACGCGGAGCGGCGCGCATCATTTTCCCGAGATCGGAATGTGCCACTTTGAGCTCGAATGTGCGCACTCGGCTTTATGCACAGTGCACCTTAATCTATTTAATTTTTTTAAAATGTGTTAATTAAAAATTACAGGACCGTATTTATAACACAAATTTTAAAGCTCCGTTTGAGTGCCGTTGACCTCCACAATACAAAAAGAAAAAATCATTGGACCATTCGTGTGGAGAACATCAAATTGTAAAGCTAAAAAGTCTTTGTAGTCGATCGACTTTTCCAAATGATAGAAACCCGAATTTTTATTACTCCAAATTATGGACCGGGTTGAATATTTTTTAACGTCTAAAATATGTCAATATGAAATTAAAGCAACTACTAACGCGCACCTTAGCAAAACCACTTAACTAAAAAGTTCGTGAACTGAAGTAATTAAGCAAGCTTTTAAAGCACAATTTTCGTCATAAAATCCCTTTACAACGTCTTGTATAATCTCCATGTAAATCCGTGCAATTTAATTATAACACCGCAGTTATTTGTAGCTTACCAACTTTCCATTGTAAATGTAAAGTTTACGGCTATAATAATTCAACATCTTAAATAATCTTGAAAACATTATGAAAGATAGATGTTTAATTAATGCGACGTTTTAAGCTTTGCCAGCGAAGCTGACCATTACAAAGGCAATAAAACGAGGTACAATGATTACTACGGAAACTACAGTTACTTCGCCCTGTTAAGCTCTGTTTATAAATTACGAGTCGTTTTCTTGAAACAACTAATCAATGATTAAGATAAACAATAGTAGCGAAGAAAATTTACGAAACTCCAGTAAAGGATTCTTTTAAAAACAAAATTTATTCCGCCGGTTCTTTTCTCAAACTTGTATTTTAAAGAAAACATAAAAGGTAGCCCATTGTTCGTAGAAAAATATTTTTTATTAATTTATCGATTGTAGTTTTAGTCGTTTTGTAAAACACATTCTTTTTGAAGAAAAAAAAACATGCAAAAATACGTCATTTGTAAAAGAAAAGCGCAATTCCGATTCTTAATTTTTGAGAAAGCGTTGTAAAAAGCCGGTTTTTAATTTTTGAAAATATTTATATTCATTATTTTGGAAAATTCCACAAAATAAACGAATCCGTATTTTTTCTTACTAATGCTCTGCGCTTTTCATGTATATTTTTAATTAACGAACAAAAAATGTTTTATTAAATTCCGATTAACAGTAACAAACGAAAATCTGTAATTAAAAAGAGCAAATGGCTCACGTGCTACAAAACAAGTAGAACATCGGATAAGTAACCGAAAATTAATTAATTAGATAAAACGGCGTTCTGTAAAAGTATGAGATTCGAGATTCGGCGATTATTAATGCGACGAATTTCTGTTACGAGGTTCATATAGAAGCATCAAAGTCTTAGAACGCAATAAAATTGTCTTTGGATCTTAAGTAATGGACGACCGGATTACAAATAATGGATTGTTCTTAATTTTTCTGTGGTCTTTCAGATGGAGCAGCGGCTACCCAAAATTAATAATTTTTTTACGAAGTAAATCTAAATCGTTTAACCTAGATTTTTCAAAATGGGCGACAACGCCCTCTTGTGGGCGCTGGTGACTTACAGGGGGACGGTTGATGACTTGGAAAAAACAGAGGGCGCTAAGGCGATCTAGGGGAGCGAGGGCAGATAAAAATTTTGAAGTTATACTTCCTTTGAAAAGGAAATTTTAGCAGGCAACGGAAGTTGGGCGCGTCCATCTAACGAAAATTTGACAGTTGAAGTTAGCAGGTTAAAAAAGTGGATTAATTATTGTGAATCTTGCTTTAAAGTCGAGTGTGCACATTCGAGCTCAAAGTGGCACATTCCGATCTCGGGAAAATGAAGCGCGCCGCTCCGCGTCGCGCTTCATTTGCTTCCCTCGCTCGGAAATGTGCCACTTTTCGCTCGAATGTGCACATCTTTGTATTTTTTGATTTCGTCTATATTAATCATCCCTCCTTCAAATCAAAAACTTAAATTCAGATTTTCTATTTGCAAAAAGCTATAGCGTTTTTTTTTTCTAAAGTAACTGTTTAAAAGCACTAAATCAGTGATTTGGCAGTTTTGGTATAGATAGAGTCTTGTAAATTTTAATTAATATTATTTAGCAAATAAATTCATTATTGTGAATCATGCTTACAACCGAGTGTGCACATTCGAGCTCAAAGTGGCACATTCCGATCTCGGGAAAATGAAGCGCGCCGCTCCGCGTCGCGCTTCATTTGCTTCCCTCGCTCGGAAATGTGCCACTTTTCGCTCGAATGTGCACATCTTTGTATTTTTTGATTTGTCTATATTAATCATCTCTCCTTCAAATCAAAAACTTAAATTCAGATTTTCTATTTGCAAAAAGCTATAGCGTTTTTTTTTCTAAAGTAACTGTTTAAAAGCACTAAATCAGTGATTTGGCAGTTTTGGTATAGATAGAGTCTTGTAAATTTTAATTAATATTATTTAGCAAATAAATTCATTATTGTGAATCATGCTTACAACCGAGTGTGCACATTCGAGCTCAAAGTGGCACATTTCGATCTCGGGAAAATGAAGCGCGCCGCTCCGCGTCGCGCTTCATTTGCTTCCTTCGCTCGGAAATGTGCCACTTTTCGCTCGAATGCGCACATCTTCGTATTTTTTGAATTTGTCTATATTAATCATCTCTCCTTCAAATCAAAAACTTAAATTCAGATTTTCTATTTGCAAAAAGCTATAGCGTTTTTTTTTTCTAAAGTAACTGTTTAAAAGCACTAAATCAGTGATTTGGTAGTTTTGGTATAGATAGAGTCTTGTAAATTTTAATTAATATTATTTAGGAAATAAATTCATTATTGTGAATCATGCTTACAACCGAGTGTGCACATTCGAGCTCAAAGTGGCACATTTCGATCTCGGGAAAATGAAGCGCGCCGCTCCGCGTCGCGCTTCATTTGCTTCTCTCGCTCGGAAATGTGCCACTTCTCGCTCGAATGCGCACATCTTCGTATTTTTTGAATTTGTCTATATTAATCATCTCTCCTTCAAATCAAAAACTTAAATTCCGATTTTCTATTTGCAAAAAGCTATAGCGTTTTTTTTTCTAAAGTAACTGTTTAAAAGCACTAAATCAGTGATTTGGCAGTTTTGGTATAGATAGAGTCTTGTAAATTTTAATTAATATTATTTAGCAAATAAATTCATTATTGTGAATCATGCTTAACGAGGTGCAATTCGAGTAGTGGCACATTTCGATCTCGAAAATGAAGCGCGCCGCCCGCGTCGCGCTTCATTTGCTTCCCTCGCTCGGAAATGTGCCACTTTTCGCTCGAATGCGCACATCCTTGCATTCAATCGATTTGTTTATATTAATTTTCTCTCTTTTGAATCGCTTGATTTAATTTGTATATACATAGTTGGTATAGTTGTATATAGTTTTGTCTTTTCTTTTAGCACGTGTGTAAAAAACCCGTACTTTCGCTCTTCCCTCTCCACTTTTGCATTTCTGTATGCTAAAATACTATAGTTCGTTATAGTATTTACAATTACAATTTGAATACAATTAGTAATCTACGCGTTAAATGAAAAATTTCTTTATTGAACATTCGTAGTTGAGGCATTTCATTTATTTTTTTGTCGTAAAAAATTTAATTTTTTGATTATTATTACGATAATGCGAGTGTTCCTCTTAAACCCAACTTCTGCAGCTGGTTTTATAAGAAATATTGTTCGATACGTATGCGTAAAACGTAGGCCCCGGTAGACGTGTTTGACAGCATCCCGTATGCTTACTCCGCGTACTCGATTCAGTAGTCAATGCGTCATAACCTCGTACGTCAAATCCAAGTCTACGGAAATCCCTCACTTTACGCATATGTATCGAAAATATCTATTTCGCCACTAAAAACTGTATTTTCGCAAACTTACTATTTTAAATTTTCTTCACTCATTTTATTATTATTTGCTATAATTTCCCTTGTTACCCACTCATCACATGTCTGAACGCGGAGAGTGGCAGAAATATCGTTCTATTTCTGTATATCTTCGTATTTGTAGAAAAGACAATTTTTTTTTTAATTTTTCCGTCCTCCATGTGATTTGTTTTCACTTGAAGAATTTATTGTGGTTTAGAAAAAATTTAATTAGTAAAAATTACTATTTTTTAATGCGAAAAACAAAAATTTTATTTCCGACCAAAAAAATTTTTAAGTTTAGCAAAATTTAAAAAAAAATAATTTTTTAATTCATTGCATTTTTATTGCTCTCATGAAAATATTCTTGTTTGAACTCAGAAATAGGATATGGGCCCATCTATCGGTATCGGTGTCATATAACACATTTATAATAATAGTTTAAATAGTTAAGTTAAAAAATTTTGGGCGACTCTTAGAAAACTTTTTATTCTCAAAGTGGGCAGTGCGCCAGATAAGTTAGAGAAACTGTTATTTAACTTCTTTTGACGCGAACGTTCTTGGAAGGTATCGGTCGTATAAAAGGAGATGTACATAGGTATTGTACTTAACACTTTTTAAAAACATTTTAAATTATATGAAAATTACTATACATTGTTAATAAACAAAAATAATGCGTTTTTAATCATTTTGCAATAAAACAAAATCTGAGTTAAGCTATATATAAATTAAAAAAGAAGTAAATAAATTTAAGATACGAGTTAAACACTGCAATATTATTATGGTGCGTATTACAGCTGGAGTTTTCTCAAATTATTTTCTTTTATTTCACAGAAATAAAAACTGTATCGCGGTTTCTTTCGCACCTTATTTTTTCAGGAATTATACCAGTCATAAATATTTACTGTTGCAAAAAAACTTGCAAGTAAACTTTATTTTTTTCCTATTTATACATGTTTTTAGAAACCTCATAATGAAATAACTCAAAAAGAAATACATAGGTAGGTATATGAATCATATAAAAAGTAACGTAAATAAATATTTAAGAAAAAACAGCGGAATTCAACACACAATTTCATAATAATTACAAAAATATGAATATTTTATAAACGTAATCCGCATTCATAAAAAGATATAAAAGTTTTATGAAAGCAACGAATAAAAACGTATTTTATAGAAATAAATAAAATTAGTTTTCATTACAAAATCATTTTACCCTTAAAATCATACGAGTTTGAAATTTGTGCACTGAATGGGCTATTATTGTATTTTATCCCGGATATAGGTTTTATTAATGTATTAAACTTACTACTTTGTTTCAAATTTAGCAAATGTGAGTTTTGGAACGTTTGTTTTACACCAAATGACTTTGGAACAATGAAAAACTCTCGTCATAAACAAAAATTTCATATTTTTATTAATTTTCATTAATATTTTTACTAAATATACTTAAGACAATTGTCTCAAGTTTAATTTTCTTTGAATCAAATTGATTTTGAAAGAATGGGATCAAAAGAAAAATAAAAAACCGCTTGTAATCTAATGTCATTTTGTTTTGATATTTTTTTATTTTTATGGGACTGACGTTAACAACATTTAAAATTAGAATTTTTAGTTTTTGTAATAATTAATTTAGAAATTAAAAAAAAAGATATTTAAAGCGTCTGCTTCACGCACATAAAAATTAACTTTTTGAGAAGAGCGCTCTTGCTTTAAACCTAATAAAGTTGAAACAATCGTAATCTCGTTCCACGCACAAAATTTAAAATTTAATTAATAAGCACTACGTTTTTGTATTTAACTTTATATAATTTGTTTGTACGAAACTTTCGAGTTTTGTAATGGCAATTTATTAAACGGTTACCCTCTCATGCTTAATGAAAATATTATTTAACAGTTCTCTGTTGTCGCCAATTTATACTTTTAAACATTTTTTTTTATGTTTGAAGTATTAAAAAGATTTCATAAAATAAGTTAATTGCTGCTAGAACAAATTTTTATCAGCGTCGTAGTCATAAAGGAAACTCAAACGGCCAAAATGTACTTCATTATTCATAAAGAGCTTTAAATTACCTACACATTTTATTCATCTTTAAAGTCAAACGATATATTTTAACAGATTTTAAAAAAATTCATAAAACTTCCAAAATATATTTCCATTGGTTCTAGGGTAACTCGACCAATAGATGGAGGCCCCCCAATAAATGGACAAAAATTCTAATTACATTAATTTTAAGTTTAAAATTGTAAAAGTAATTTTTTGTTTTGCGAATATATATATTTATGATTATATAAAACTATTTTTTTTGCTTATACCTATACTTATCATAAAATAAAATATTTTCATTCGATATCACAATGTTTTGCTTCATGACTTTATTTGTCATAATTAATAAAATTAAATGAAATAATAAGATATGTATTATATGATTTTGTTTCTATTTGAATAAATAACAATGCAATAAGTCGAGCTATTTAATAATAAAATTAAAAAAATATAAAATAAATTGCTGTCCATTTATTGCTAAGAAATTTTTAACCTCAATCCAATAGATAGACATCGAATTTATCTTTTTTGTTGTTTTTTTTTTCACATTTGTAGGACAATGTTTATTATTATATATTTGCAAATTTATGGTTATATTTAATTACAAAAAAACTGTAATTAAAAAAAAATTAAAGAAGAAAATTGGAAATCAAAAGAAAGTGGACCCATAATAAAGAGAAACGAATTAAAAAATATATTATATTGTTGTATTTTGTAAATTTTACATTTAAAGCGCACTGGAAAAAAAGTTCGCGACATAAAAAATTCAGAACGTCGCGGAAATTTTTTTCAATGCTTTTTAAATGAAAAATGAAAAATTACTACGCGCAACCTCTTAATATTAAGAGCTCATTTTTACTGGATCTGTATATTGCTATTATCTAATTTGAGATCAATCGTGAAAAAAAGTCAATTTTTTTGGTACACCCTACTGCGTAGGTTTCGTAGAAGCTTCCTATCGGAGGCAGTAAACGCATAGATTATCTAGTTAGTGTATTTATTCTTTGACTGAAACGCACTCTTTGACTGTTACGCATACACATTCGTATGAATTATAAAATGTCAATGTAAAAAACATTATTTTCAATGGACGTAAAAAAAACCAATTTTCAAATTTCAAACTATTGTCTTGTAATTTAAAGATTGCAACTCATTTCAGCAATTTTACGATGAAGTAGTGCAATATTGCATTGTAACACACACTTGTTTAATTTTCACTATACATTTGCCTTGTAAAATATTGTAATTTTACAAGTATTTTTAACAGTGCCCGTATCCACATTAATTTTCAATTAAAATCAGCTAAAATATTAGTCCTCCAAAATAACTCCCGAAAGAAAGGGTTAAGTAAATCGAAAGGTTTAATAAAATATTTTTATAGCAACGTAAATGAAGATTAGGGTTTTAATAATCATGAAATGACATTAGAGAAGAGAAGCAAAAGAGAAAAAAGAGAATTTCGTCGAAGGTCAGAAACCGTTTTGAATTATTTCTCTCTCAATTAATGAAACAGAAACTCGACAAATAGCCGTTAAGTGTTATTTATTATTCTTTAATTAGAGGCAAGTAGATATATTGCGAAACAACGAAGGGGTAGATTGCACTTGAAGAATTGAATAAAGTTACCGAGCGCTAAGCTTTTCGTATATTCGACTGCCTTATGTAATATATTATTGGGGTTTATTCGTCTTATTAGAAACTTATGGACGAAGGAATTAAATAAACAAGCCTATAACCGAAAGGCATTGCATAGGGTTTGCTTGCCCAGGGTGAAATTTAATTAACTCCAGACAAGATGACATACTGGCGCCGAGTTTATGATTAACGAATTGCTGGTTGAAATTTGATACAAGGCTTTTAAATCAGTTTGTTTTATTTATTGAAGGTCTCAATTATTTAATCTTTGCGATTAATTTATGCAATTTTTTTTATAGATCTGTATTTAAATTACTAAAAAGTGTCACTTTGTAGGGAATAAATTTTAAAAATGCTATACGAAATAGTACGTTTATTTTAAAGCATTTATAATTTTTTTTTATAAATTAGTAAGAATCTCATTATAAGGTAATAGACCCAATAGTCGATCACTATTTTGTCGTTTGAACGAAATAAAACTCTAAAAATATTACTGTTTATTAAAATTCTTTTTCTTTGTTATTTATTAATAAGGATTTTCAGGTATAAAATCCCCAAAAATTAATTAACAGAATTCATATTTCAAAAAATTTTTAGGTTACCCAATTACAGAAAAATTAAGAGAACGTGTAGTCGATCCGTATACAGGGTGTCCCAAATTGAGTAGGCTAACATGGGTATCTTTCTTATTAGTGGAGATAGAACTTTGGTCAAATGGGCAATGTTTTTCAGTTTTAGGTGCAGATTCAGATTCCGTTAAGAAAAGTTTAAAATTTTGAATAGTTCTGAAGTTATCGCAAAAAAACTGTAAATCGTCATTTTCTTTAATGTCAAGTAACTTTGTAATTATAAAAATTACAAAAAAAAGTTTAATAGAAAATTACTAGGTTTCATAAAATACAAATAGAAATTAAGTCAAAATTATATTCAAAATCGTAGTTTTCAAAATATTGATACCAACTTTCTTATTTTAAATAGACGCCATATTGGATTTTTACATACTTAAATAGAATTTTTTGTCTCGTTTCAACTATGTATAACAACCCATATTTAAATAAAAAATTATTAACAATATTAAATTTTTCTGTTTTAAAATTTTTCCTTAAATTTTTAAGTGAGGGTAGTTCTAAAACTGTACGTAGTTTTGACGTTTAGATACAATTTTTTGTTTTCTAAGGGAGTAGAAATAAAAGGTATAACAAAATTATGTCGGCACCAAAAATTTTTTTTTGTAGGCCTGTGTTAATTTCGTTGAAATGACTTTGTATTATTTCAATTAAATTTTTTATAAATTCTAGCTACGATAATGTCAAATTTTTGAATTTAATCAGTTTAAAGAAAAACGAATTAATTAACATATTTATTGAAAAAAAATTTTAGTTCTATTGTTTTGAAAAATGCCATAATTTTTTTTACATGAGTTTTGATAAACTATTAATTTAAGTTTTTTATTCTGCTTAATCGACATTTTTCCTAATTTAGTCACCTGAAGTTTTGAAGACATTGTTTGGATTTATATTTACGAAAATCTTGTCTCTTAAACTTTACATTTTCTGAATTTTTAAAAGGGGGAAGTTTTCCAGTAAATTACACAAAATTTCATAATTAGGGTTTACAAAAGTATTAAAACTCGTTTTATAAATTACAGCGGTTTTCTTCAAACTTTGAAAGTTTACGCGTAAGCATAATTTTTTTATCAAAAACGCTGCAGTATTTCTTTTTATAAAGTCTTTCTAACTGTTTAGATTAAAACCGAAACAGGTCTTTTGAACTTAGCACATAAGGCACCCCAGAAATAGCCTACACGTTCATAAAATATTACGTTGCTTACGTATATTAAAATTACTCGATTTTAATTAAAAAGATGGCATGCTCGCGTAAAGGTATAAGTGTACTACCGTCGACATCAAAATTAATTAAACCAGCTATTAAATAAGAGCTTATCGCAAATAAGTCGTTCATTAATATATTTTATCTACAAGCAACGTTCACCAAAGATACAAATGAACACGACTGTTGCGAAGCATTCGATTTGAAAGCTTTCATAATCGAACCCATTTATGTTATTAGCAACAACACGTCTTTAATTTCTATACTCCTTTATGTTCTAATCTCTGAGCACAGCTTAACAAACGTATTGATTATCCCACTATACCTTTTATAGTATCGAAAATTATAAAGATAAATATATTTTAGTTAATTAGAAAAATACACTTGTATTATTTACACTATTAAAAATTTTTTATTGTAATTTTACAAAACATTAAGACTTTGTTGGTTTTGGATAATTACAAAACATTCCGTAGTAATTTTACTACAAAACTTATCCCAACTCAGTTTGCAAATATTACTAAACAGGTGTTGCAATATTACTAGGCATTTATCGAAAATTTGTTCGTTATTAAACTTTTTAGTATTTTTTTTATTTATTATGCAATAGCTCTCAGATTGCACAGGGAAGTCAAACTGAAAACAGTTAGAATAAAGAAAGAATTACAAAGAAAGGTAGATAAGCGTACCCGGGAACAAAAATATATAATCATATATAATTATGTATACACGGAGAAAAAAATATCCTTATAAGAACTATCCGTGTCGCTATTTTAGCTATACGTAGTATATCTTTCACAGGGATACGCCGTATAGCTAATTTAGCTATCCAGAGTTTCCTTATTGCGGATATTCAAAGTGACATTTCGTCAGAACAACGATTCGATTGGCTAATTTAGCAATAGGGCGTATCCCTGTAAAAAATAACTATACTACGGATAGCTATAATAGGGATACGGATAGTTATTATAAGGATACCATTAATAGGTGCCTTTGAGGTTACGTTAGATAGTTGTTATAACGATATTTTTTTCTCCGTGTAACTTTATATAGTTTTATATGATTTTATATGGTTTTATATAATTATGTAGGTATAAATTTATATAATTTTATATAATTATGTAAAATTATATAATAAAACTATATAATTATATAAAAAAAAAATTTCTGGGTAGATATCAATTTATACTACACATGCGATGACCCTCTTATATAAGGTCATGTTGGATGTAAGTAGCGACTTTCATCCAGTGGTCATCTAGCGGTAGCGTGTTAAACTAACGCCGGCACATAATTTCTCGTTTACTACGAAAGTGGTCACGCTACAAATATTAATTAAAAATTCATGAAATTTTATTAAATTATAATGTAGAAAAATTAATTAATAGGATTAATTTTGAGTTAGGGTGGGTGTACCAGTCCCAAACCAGTTAAGAACAAATTTTGACTTTGAAATGCTCTGAACTGGTATTATGTAGTTTTAACGTAGAAATGTATATATAAAATTGTTTATTGTTTACTAACGCTGCAATATTGATAAATTATTTGAATCTAAATATGTAAGTTTTTTTATAGATTTCGTGAACAATATCAAAAACGGGAATGTGCCTAAGTTTGACCACTGCGCTCATAGCACTTAAATAAACACTAAATTTTTAAAATATGTTTGGAAGGTTGTTAACAGTCTAGGCCACGTAACAAAACAGTTGAATTCTTCAAAAATGCCCGTCATTTTAAATTTATTCAATCGAACATGCGAGTGGTCAACCACTGGTACCTGGTTTGGGACTGGTACACCCACTCTATTTTCTTGCACAAAAAACTCTGGTTTGAGCGAAAGTACAATCGGAGGAAAAACTTTGTTGCGTTACGTTAGCTATTGTAGTTTTATCGTGAACTTTGCTTTTAAAAACCATTTTAGATGTACTTATATGACAAAAAACGTATAAAACAAATAAAAAACAAAAACTAGCTAATATTTAAACAGGTCCAAATACTACATAAGCAAATTTTTAGTTCACTGTACCGAAGTGTACAAGACGAAGGCTTTAAAGCGACTAGACCTTTGTAATTTTTAGAGCACATCTAAAGCCAAGAATTGTACTACTTTAATTTAAATTATAATATTGTTTTGTGATTTTACCAATCATCGTAAGTAGTAAATCAAATTGAAAACATTTGTAGTAAAACTCGTTCGCTTTTTATGGAATTAGAACTTGCAACTTTTAACAAAGCATTAGTGAAATTACAACTCGTTTCTGTTTAATTTTACTAAACATTTGTTTTGTAAAATTTATAATTTTACAAAAATATTTTTAACAATGTTAATAACCAGAATTTAATACTAAAAACGACTTTAGAATAAAATAGGTTGTATAAACATTACCTAATTGAGTAAATTTGTCAAAGCGTATTACCAAACATGTCAAGCGAAAGTAGAAACATTAGTTTTAAATCGCAAAGTTCTAAAATTGTTTTTCTTGGTATCATTTTAAAATTAAATTAATCATTTTTACTAATTCATTTTGAAAACAAGTTTTGAGGTACTACTTTAATTGATTTACTGAATAAGAATGTAAATAAGATATCCGAATTTAAAAATAAAATGCTCTAAATTTATTTAAAAAAACGTGCTTAGAAACGAGGGTGGCGGTACCTTTTCTTCTGTAAATTATAATTACGATACCGACAAGGAACTAATCGAAAACGAGGCTTTTATTAAATTTTTTTAAAGCGAAATCTATTATTTGGCCGCTCGACGCGTCCAATTTATTTCAGGATCACTGCAAACTGAATATGCTTCCTGTCATTACAAAATGTCAGGTTTTCATAGTTGCTTTCCTATTTGCAATTCCCCGGTCAGAAAAGTTTTAATTAGCTATTTCCTTTGTACACTTATGAATATTCATAATGCTAGTGAATTTTCTGTGACTCAAAATAAAATTTAGCCCTAATTAAAAACAACCTACGCATACATAATTCTTTAATCTGTCGTATTAAGATTCTGCGCAAAAAAATTTTTGAAAATAATAGCATTGTAGGCACTTTTAATGCATATTTAAATAAAATAATATATTAAAAAATTGTAATAGTCACTAAATGTTTAAGGTGGTTCACTCGTGACAATAGAAGCTAAAAGTACAGACGTACAGTGAGAACAAGACCTTTAATGTCTTCAATGCCCGAGTATTTTATTTTTGATACATAATAACGTTTATATACAGAATACATTAATACAATGTGACTTTGTACGAAATAAATGCGGCAACGCTGTCAATGATTATATTATATGCTCTATAGATATATTGTACATATATTATACAGGGTGTATAATCAAAACATTGACCCCCTCTCCCAAAACTTAGAAACAAAGGAGTTATTCAACATTTAAAAAAACGTCAAGTTTTATTTTGAAGGAACAATATATTCGTTAATTAATTGTAAGAAATTTATGTTTTCTATCTTCTTCTTCCTACTTCTATATAGGCTTGCGCCTGTTCTTTCTTCGGTACAACCTCATTCTCCATCTAAGTTGTTGCTCCATCTCTTTCTAAGTCTTCCAGTACGTCTCTGTTACGTGCCTTTTTTACGGTTACCCGCAAGACAATGGTATTGACTCTGGATAATCGAATATGATATTGTCTTTTATCTTATTATTAATATTCCCAAATAAATAGTTTGATCTAAAATATGTGTAAAGTTATTTCTTATAAATTAAAAAAATTTATAGGGTTGTATAAAGAAAAACATATCTTTCATTCAGTGTGTCACTTAAACACACCTACATTTAAAAAAAATAGATTTTTAATGCTGGGCTCCAAGAGGTGGGATGTCTGACTATGAATTTTATGTGAAATTTTAACCTCTTTTCTATAAAACATTATATGATTTTAAATTATGAAAAACTCCTTTGTTTTTTAGTTTTTGAGAGGTTCAAGTTTTCTTTGATACATTTTATATGCTCTTTTTTACTGATATTTGATAATATTAAACATACCTATAAATAATTTGAAAATGCTGTTTGATCGTGATCAATTGCGACATAAAGCAAGCTATGACGTCTATCCTCCCACTAAGCATCTATTGCTTTAAAATAATTTAACTTTGAAAAAAACTCATTTTTATTACAAAAATAGTCTAATAATTTGTTTTCAACCTAAAGTTTTCAGGATATACATAAAACTATATCATTTTTATAAATAGGATGTCAGACGAATAGGTACTGAGACTAAACGGAGTGATAACCGATACTAATCTAAACCATAAATATTTGTATACCGTATGTCTTAAATCTAAAGAATTTGGAAAAAAAGCAATGTTAATATAAACATAGCGTGAATTCGCAGCTCAATTTTGAGGCATTGTTGCCAAGCCTATTTCAATGCATATTTAATGTGCAATTTCTATAGCTTTTTTTAAATTCAAAAATAATAATAATAGATTATGGCTTTATTGACCTCATTATAACAGACTTGAATAAAAATTTTCAAAATATTCTAAATAATAAGGTATAGGTATACATTATCCATATTTATTACATATTTTTAAATTAAAGTTTACGATACCATAATTAAAAAATATTACAGATAAGGCCATTTTATTCGCAATATGTTTTTGTGCAGTTTAAGGTAATTTATTGGTCTGACAGACTGTATATCCCTGACCTATGGTATATTAATTATTTAAAGTTTAATTAACAAATCTCGCTTCAGAATCGATCAAGAAATTTGTTATTTTTATGAAAAATTGAATTTCTCGAATTTTGTAAGATAATAAATTTACTGTAAGGTCTAATTTTTTAATACACAATTCGTAAATATCAAAAAGTATTTTAGCTGATTTGTGGTACGTAAAACGAACTATGCGGTTTGCTATTTATTGCCTTCGAATTAAATTGGAAAATTGTTGGGTGTTGAAGCAGTTAAGACGAAATAAATTTTGGTTAAATGGGGTGTTCATTAGATACTTGCTCACTAAACACTTGAGGGTATATCACTTAAATTAATAGGCCAAGAGGGTCATCAGGTAAACTTAGCATTATAACTTTTGGTCGGTTTCAAGTTATTTAAATAATAAATAAGGGTCGGACTCTGTGCTTCTGCGTTCAGCAGACTCAAAGTAAGTGTACGTCCTTCGGGGAATTAAATGCGATATCATTACATGCACCATCTTCGAAGTACAACGATTTACTTTAAACGTACCAGTGATTAAGCTTTTGTGTTTCTTAATTAATGATGATATTTGAATAAATCGTAACGCAATTATAAAGAAACCGTGTAATAGTAACTTTAAATATTTGCCTTGCTTGTTTATAAATTTTTCGGGGCTATCTTGTCAAAAATAATTTTATTTTAATACAGCTTGCGAAAAGATGGAACCATGTCAGGCAGTTTGACATTAATTCAAAATATATACAATGGAGGTTCCCGCTTGACTGCTTTATATAAAATTTTAATGTAAATGCTTACAAAAACTTTTCTAAAGGTTTTCATTCTAAATAATAAAAATCTTTCAATATAAAGTTGAGTTTCTTAGCATTCGACCAAACAATTTATTTTTTGTTAAATTTTCATTTCTTAGCCGCATACAGTTTTCTGCACTTACTTAATTTGAGGCTATTAGACAAAAAATAATAAATACGTTTCTAATCCCTATTTCTCGCTCTTAAAGAAAAGCTACACACCTTTATCAACCGAAATCCGGCACGTAATAGCTGTTATTGCGGTATTCTATTGGCGTACGTGTTGCTTTTACAAAAATTATTTCTTACATCTACGAAATCAAAAGCGTACTTATTAAAAAAAAAAGATTTCTAGAGTGATTTTGAAAAGTAGAAATATAGAAAAAAATTTGTGTGCATCCCTATAGTTTCATACTTTTTAATGAAACACTACTGCAGCCACTTTAAACTTTAAGGTTAAAAAAAATTTATAGTGGTTATTGTTATTGTTTTGCAATAACTTTGATTATTGATTATAATAATGAAGCGCGCCGCTCCCTCGCTTGTAAATGTGCCGCTTCCCGCTTTAATGTGGACATACCGCCTATTCATTAATTTTCTATATTAATATTGAAACTTTCAAAACAAAAAATGAATTTTATTCCAGTTTCTTTCTTTAAATATGAAAAATACTGACCGGGGAAAAAAAACTCGGATATGATCATATATCATTATATATAACATCATATATGTTCATACTTGAAAATATATATTGCACGACATCAAATATGATTATGCGTAAAATCACTTATAAATAAGCATGACGTTATCTACAACCGTACATGACATATATCAGGGCTTCCTAAACTATGAGTCTCTTGGTAAAATTCTGGGGTCGCCGGATTTTAATGTAAAATATGTAAAAATTCTAAAACTACATTTTTTCATATGTATGTATATTGTTACCTAATCAACAAACCATCACAAAATATTTATATATCTTTCTTTATATTTATATGTGGTCGCCATAAAACTCACAATCATAAATGGGGTCGTGAATAAAAAAAGTTTAAAAAGCCCTGACATACACTTATGATCCTTACCTGAAGTGGTAGTGAAGAATTTAACTGCACATATGAATATGCACGGTGTCATGCATGAGCTTATATGATGTCATACATGACATGTATATAATTGAATATTTGGATACGATTGCACCGGAAACAAAATTCCCAAATACTCAAATCTGATCAGATTCAAAAAATGATCCTACCTAATAATATTGTAGAGAACGCGCCAGATTAACCCAAATAATCACACGACGATAAGTTATGTCGGTCCGCGACCTTGAACGCCCGCATCGATTAAACGGAGAACTTGCTAGACATCTCTAGAAGCCGCATATGGGCAACTAACTAAAAATAGAAGCGGGCCAGAACTGCGATGGGAAGCAGTTCTCTTCTTAACCCATTTTCGGTGAAAGTAGAAGTGATTTCTAACGAGCAATAAAAATAAATAAATGGAAGTGAATAAATAATTTAGTTTAGTAAGTAAATAATTATTAATAAATTTAATAAATTTACTATAGTAGATTTATTAATAATACTATAGTATTTTAGTTTGTGATGAGAATCATTGGTTAATTATTTTATTAAATAAAATTTAATTGTTGTTAAAATATGTGACCAACTCTTAATATTCGCAACCGCAGCGAAATTGTTACACATACAATATCTATAATCATATCTGGGCATTTTTTCGCGGGCGATAGTAAAATCTAATAAAACAAGGTAAGTGCACATTTGGGCGCAAAGTGGCGCATTTCTGAGCGAGGGAAGTAAATGAAGTGCGACGCGGAGCGGCGTGCTTTCCTCTTCAGATACCAGTATGTGCCACTTTGAGGTTAAATGTGAACACTGAGAATTTAAACACGATTAACAATAATACATTTACTTTCTATAAATTAAAGATCGTATTTCTGCCATCTAATATTGCTTTTAGACACCCCCCCCCTCATTAATAATAAACCAACCGCGCTGTCAATTTGTAAATTAAAAAAAAATGGAAGAAAAATTTTGGAAACACGAATGATGGCGTGCTATAGTACGAAATTCGATCGAGCTATAAAATAAATAATAAGTTGCAAAACAATCGTACGTATTTATTATATCGTGTTGGGGAATTGCAAATGCGAATACCTACGCAGAAATTTGAAACTTGGAAGAAATGAGGCTGAAACGCCATTCAAGATGTTTTGAATAAAATCATGTAAACAGATTGAGCGTTTTATGAAACGGTTTTCCATTTGTCACACATTTTCATAATCAAATTCTGAGCTTCAAAGCTTTGCGTTACCTAACGGAGAGAATTAGAGGTAGCGGATGAATAGCTCAGATTGGATTATACGATTAGATATGGTTCATCAGTCGACATTATAACGATTATATACATTTGTATATGTAAAACGTAGTCCTGAATTGCAGATAATTTCGACTAGCCTACATATCAAATTTATAATATGGAGATACACGACTATGTAGAGAAACAAGTTACAAGCTAGAGAAGAGCGAAGCTCTTTGCCAATTTGCTTTCATAAACAAGAATGTAATGTACTGTATAATTAGTTTTAAACAATATTGTGGCATTTGTCGAGGAACTTACAATTACATACTTCCGTATAATTCTCATCTGGTTTGTTTTCGTGTTGATGTATTCATAACATTTTTATTACATTATATGGCATTAAAGTGCGATCGAAGTACAGGCGTTCCCCAATTAACGCAAGTTTGGTTAGCGCGAAATTCAATTTAGCCCGGTCTATACAAATTATATCGTGCGGTATGTAATTTTGTTGCTAATTATTAGCAATTAAATTTGGAATTGAAGATATTTTGTATTTTTACTGTACTAAAATTTGAAAGAAATATAGCGTGTTGTTTATTTTTCTAAATTTTATTTAAATTTTTTATCAAGTTTGAATAGCGCAATTTGGCTTAATTGTGCTCATCGGGAGATACTTGTATTTAATAAAATTATTAGATTTAAAACTGAATTTTATGTAATGTTGTTTTAAAAAAATATACTATTTTATAAAGTACCTACAGTAGACCGCCGATTATAGAAACATCGATGATACGGATAAAAATTTTCAAACAAACGGTTGTTTAATTTTCCAAAACACATATTTCTCTTTATTAACGACGTTAGTTATTTTGAAATTTTATAAGGACTGTTTAAACTAAATAATGAAATTAATTTATGATATTTTTAATTTTTTTTAAATGTAGGTATATATCAAATTGAATATAATTCAATTTACTACAAATCCTTTTGCAGTAATAATAATTTTTATCACCTTTTTTAAATCGAATAAAATCGTTTCCTCCATAAAATGAAAAATACGACCGAGGGTCGCATTTGGCCCGTCAACCGGTTTGTAAATTCCAAAGTTTTCGATTTAGAACTGATCTTTTAATTTAGCAAACAACCGCCAAACTCAATTATAATTAACTATCTTACAATCTGGCTCATTAAAATTAATCAGTAACAATTTTGCCCCGGATCAAGAAACGATTGACCACCAGTGCCATGCTTAATACTCCCTTTTTATTTAATTTAATCCAAATTTTAATTCAATTCGGCAATTGAACGCGTCATACTAAAAATGTCTATCCAAATAACACTTTATAACCACGTTTTATTATTTTTAAAATCAACTGATGCAATTTGGTGAATGAATAAATATTTTTTCAATAGATCCATCATCCTTATATTACGTCATTATTATTTTACAAAATTAACGAACCATCACGTGCAATAAGTAAAAAAACGATAATTAGGCAATTATTCCCGAAGTTTTTTACACGAATAGAAGGGAATTAAGACAGAAAAATCTCTTGCCGTCGAGTATTAAATGCAAATCAGAAGCTTCAGAGCGATTTTAGGGAATTTCGGAATTTCCGTAAACGAGGGCAGAAGAGACATAACATCACATTACGTTTATATAAATTTTATTTTAAAACTGTTCTTAACATTTGTCAAGTACAGTAAAACCTCGATATAACTGACCTCTATTTAACGGACTTCGGATATAACGGACAAAAAATCCGGTCAAATGTAAAAAAATTAAAAACGGATTTTTAATATTATACATGCTTAAATACAAGTGTAGTCGCATGCAAACTATTTTTAGCGGCCATGATAATCACGTCACACGCCTAGCACTAGAATTTGAGACATAATGCCGTCCTGCTCGTAGACTGCACCTAGCCGGAGCGATAGTATATTAGTATTTAGCGTAGGTTATATTTATATCTAAATACGTTTTTTCAAAAAAAATGTTTTCGATTTATTTTAATCGTATTTTTATATAACGGACTTTGGGCTTTAACGGACACTCCCTCTCCCCAATGAGTCCGTTATATCGAGGTTTTACTGTACTTTGGAACAAAATTAAAAGGTGATAATTGTTTTAAGACAGAGGGAGTACGATTTTCTTAAACAATAAAATCATTTATGGAATGGCTCTTTTAAACGTGTAGGGGAAGGTGGCCTAAAGCGGGTAAAAGCCCGTATGTGGATATGTTATGTATTAGCTGAAATTATATATTTATTTACACTGCCAGTACCCTGCCTAATTGATGTCATACTACTTTTGACACCTAAGTTGCTTAATAACTTTCTCTCTCTTGTTTTCAGTCTTTCGACTGGTTTGTCGCAGTTCTCCACATTTGTCTATTTCCGGTCAGTCTTTTCATTTCTCTATATGTCTTAACGTTGACATCATTCATCACTTGCTTGATGTATTTCAGACGAGGTCTTCCTCTTTGATTTTTCCCTCGATTTGTCCTTCTATAATGCTATTAAGTAAGCCTTCCTTTCTTGTAACATGTCCAATTAACTGACATCTCCTTTTTTGTATTATTCTTGTTATCTTTCTTTCTTCTCCTACTCTTCTAAGGACTTCGTCGTTCGTCACTCTTTCAGTCCAGCTGATCTTAAGCATTCTCCTGTAGCACCATTGTTCAAAAGCCTCAACGTTTTTTCTTTCTGGTATTCCATAGGTCCAACTTTCACAGCCATACAGAGCAACACTCCATATATAGGTCTGTAGAAAAGTTTTTTCGTTTTTAGGGTTATGTTATTAAGGTCCTTTTGCTGCAAAAGGCCTTCTTTGCCTGATGGATGCGGCTTCTTATTTCTCTTTTACTTCTGCCGTCTTTGGTAATTATACTCCCTAAATATGGAAATTCATCCACTTCTGCTAATTTTTCCCCGTCTATTATTATGTTTGTTCTATTTCGGTGTGTTGTTCTTGTGCATACCATAATTTTCGTCTTTTTCTTATTTAATTTTAAGTTACATTCTTCTTTGAGAATGGCTTCAAGTTTCGTTAGGTCGTATTGTAGACTGGCTTCGTTGTTTGGAAGAAGAGCAATGTCATCTGCAAATCTAACGATTTTTATATTTGTACCGCCAATTTTGATTCCGACGTTACTTTCTACATTCATTCATTTTATCTATGGCTTGCTGGGAATATATGTTAATAAAGTTACAAAATTAAAAAACAAAAGATTTAATAATCTTCTAAAATGTTTGAAATTAATTCAACTTCCATATACAACTTTCATATGTTTTGACTAATCCGATTGGTTTATGGAAGTCTACCCGCTTTAGGCACCCCTATCGGGCAAAGCGGGTAATTTCTGAAATTTTATATTTTTGAGTTTTTTTCTATATTTAAAGCAGAAATGTAATTATTCTTTTTTATAAAATGAAAGTTTAATAATTGTATTGCGTAAATGTAAGAAAGAAACAGTTTTTTATAGAAGTGTTTCATATTGATCGATGAATCTTAACCTACCCGCTTTAGGCCACCTTCCCCTACGTATTTAGTAAACATAATTTGCAAAAAATGACCTGACTAAAATGTTGATGGAACTTCAGCGGAGACCATAGATTTTTTAGTGATAATCGCACTAGACCGTATCATTAGAATGAAAGCAAGAGTGTTGGATATCTTTACTCGGACAGAAAGGCGTCATCAATTATAATTGTCCGATCCAGTTACTAACGACGTCTACTAATGACACGACGATGTCGCCATTAGTATAAAATGTTCAATTGTGCTCATTTCAAGGCTCCGTCGTTAATTAACGAGTCTGATTTTTATTCAGAACACGTTCTCCACTACCCCTTTTAAGCAAATATTTTTTCAGCTTTATGCCTTTATGTTCCTACAAACGGTTTATCTCCGCATTGGAATTTATTAGTGTTTGTTCTTAATTGCATATCGTTTATTGTCGCTCCAGTTTCTCTCCTTTTTGTGAATTAAAATTTAGCGTTAAGTTAAATTAAATCGAAAGAAAAGATCGAGTGTCACGACGTTTCGTAAAAGATATGGTTTTAATTAGGTTCATCATCAGTGGTGTAGAACTTATCTTGAACAAAAATCGCAAAAATTATGCAACGAAAGCAATACGGGCTTGTTGGCTTGTTTTGGTATCTTTAATTGAGTTAGCGGATATTAATGGCTTATTTTTTCAAGTTGAACGGAAGAGAAGAGAATGCTTTACAAACAACTTTATGTGTGTGTGTGTGAATAAAGTTGTTATTTGCAAAACAGTTACGTAAGGGCCTTGTTTACTTTCGGGAAAGTTATTGTGCAAAATATCCGGATATGTAAATGTATTTAAGTTTGTAAACAAAACATTCTTTTATTATGCGTCCATGAATGCATTGGAAAAGGTTTTCATGGTTAAAATTTTTTATTAAACTTGGAAGGATATGTATCTACTTTAAGTTAATTTGTTTATGCTATTCTATTTCTTTAAAACATTTACAAATCTATTTATGATAGTATGTAATTGATCCAGGGGTGAACGTAGAATTGGAGTATGGGCTGATTATTTTTCGTAAGTTACCAAAATTTTTCTTCCATTTTTTTATTATTCAATTTACCTTTGCTGTTGATTTGTATTTAATCCCGGTCTCTGTGGGGGGCTGCAGTTCTGAGTTAGTTATCGGATAGTAGGGTGGGAGGAAAATTTTGTGTTTAAGAGTACAAATTGTAGTTTACAAAAAAAAATTTAATATCTTAAGGTGTCCCACTAATTTTTAAAATTGACAACAAATATAAAATGAATATACCTAAATATAAATTTAAAATATAAATATTGTTCTAGAAACTACAAAGTGTCCTTTTTAAGATCAATCAAATATTGAAAAAGAAAAAAATATATATAATTATTATTGTAATTTAACACTAAACCTACCACGACAGGTCAAATGACCCATTTTAAACTTTTTGTCAGAATTTCTTGAAAATAACATTATCACATCGTCATTTGCCTTTCCTACTTTTTTTAAAAAATACATCAAATGTATTTTTAAATATTTACATCTCTCTTCTTAATTTTTTACCGAGAACTATATTTAAACTGCTCTAACTACCGCAACAGGTCATTTGACCCGTGCAAAGATTCATGTGATATAAAGATTTGTATGTGTGTCAAAAATGTGCCTTCGAGAACCCAATAATTTGCAAAATATGCGATGAATCAAGTTAGCATATTACTTATTTATTTTCTAAATTTAAGATTAAATTGAAGAATATTTAATTTTTTTCTTGTATTATTTTTGTTTTTTAAATTAAAAAAAAACAATTTTGAATTGTTATTTCGAAAAATTTGTTTTATTCGTGTGCCAAATTGTGTTAAATTGTTAATATATTTTTTCGCTATACATAAAAAACAAAAAAACTTAAGAATAAAATAAATAAATAAAATAAACCTACTTGATAAGTTGCGTACTGGAAAAAGTGCGTCAGCAGTCGGGCGGCTATTTAAAATAAACGAGTCGACAGTGCGTTACATAAAGAAAAATGAAGAATCTATTAGAAAAAAAGTCGCTGCTAATTCTTCCGTGAGTGCGAAAATTGTATGTATATACAACATATACCAACCATCGTGGAACGTAACCCCCTTATTTCCATATGAAGATAGATTCAACATTCGCGAATTCGACATTCGCGAGGTTTTTCTGAAACGTAACCTTCGCAAATGTTGAGCGATTACTGTATATCAAAAAATACCATGTTCTTATTTTGTATTAGTCAAAATCGAGTTGAAAATTCGTCAATAGTTACCTAGATGTATTTTCAAGCGAAAAAAAAAAATTAGACCACTCTATTGCTTGCGGTCTTCAATTTTTATTGTTATTATGCAAAAATAAAATTTATTCTTTTAAATTGTGTTTAAAACCGAGTGTGCACATTCGAGCTCAAAGTGGCACATTCCGAACTCGGGAAAATGAAGCGCCCCGCTCCGCGTCGCGCTTTATTTGCTTCCCTCGCTTGGAAATGTGCCACTTTTCACTCGAATGTGCACACCTTCGTACATATTACATTTGTCTACTTTATACCTAGCTCTTGCAAACTAAAAAAAATTAATTTAGTTTAGTAAATATCAATTTTATATTGGAATAATATATTTACCATGGCAATGAGTGAAAGTGAGCGAAAAGATACGACAATCTCGTCAGTGCGAGCGAGAGGAAACAATTTAAATTATTCAACTGCTTTTTCGTCTAACTTATTGGCCTAAATTATTGTGAATTGTGCTTAAACTCGAGTGTGCACATTCGAGCTCAATGTGGCACATTCCGATCTCGGGAAAATTAAGCGCGCCGCTCCGCGCCCCGCTTCATTTGCTTCCCTCTTGCAAAAATGTGCCACTTTTCGCTCGAATGTGCACATCTTCGTATTTATTCGATTTGCCTACTTTATTCCTCGCTCCTTGTAATCAAAATATTAAACTTAATTTAGTAAATATTGATTTTATGTTCGAACAACGTATTTACCATAGCAATAAATGGAAGGGAGCGAAAAGATACGACAATAGTGACAGCATGAATGAGAGGAATGATTAACAGTAATTAACTATAAATTCCTACACTGATAAAGAGAAAACTTTGCCTCAACTTGGTTTCCGTTAAGTCAAATACGCCACGTATTTAGATACGGCGAAATACGGTACGACTTAGGTTTAGGTATCTACCTCTGCTCAAATTTTTCAATGTAATTGTCTCGAATACTGTATTTTTGACTCAATCGACTTTCAATTGATCCAAATCCGTACAGACTAAATACATGGCGTATTTGGTAAAAAATCATTATTTTTATCAGTGTATGAATTACTATTTGGAAAACGTTTAATTTTCTAAAATAACTTTAAAAGCATTAAATCAGATTTGGTGGTTCTGGCATAAAAACAGTTTTATAATTTTCAACATTATTAAGAAAGTAAATTGTTAATCCTGTTTAAAATGAAGTTCGCCCGTTCGAGCTCAAGGTGGCACATTCCGATTTCGGGAAAATAAAACGCGCCGCTCCGCGTCGCGCTTCATTTGCTTTCCTTACTCAGAAATGTGCCACTTTTCGCTCAAATGTGCTTATACTTCGTAAGCATTATGTTGCTGGTAAAAAAAACGGGAAAACTATGAAAGTATTTAACTCGTTTCCAACTTTACTTAATAAAATTGCGCCAAAAGTTATTATTTTTTTAATATTTAAAAGAAAATTAATTTGTTAGGGGTTTACAAATGTTTTATAATACATACAATTCTATTATCTTTGTTTTTAAACAACAATTGGCTAAACATTAGCTTCAATATTTATATCTCGTAATAATTAAATAATTTTAAATATTTATTGATATCTTTGGAAAAATGTATTGTAAAATAAATATATACCACAAAATAAACATTTAATAATTTATAGAAATTAAGGATAAACTGCATTTTAAATTCGGTTAAAAAATTTTTTTGTACATTCATTTGTTAGCCTAATATGTATTATTAAATGAAGTACAAAAATTTTTATCATAAACTATGTGTACGTATCAAATATTTAACCAAATTTTGCCCTTGTAATAGTTGTGCTTGAAAAATCAAATAATTTAATAGAAGACTTTTTTATCAAATATGTAAATAATTTATAAGCCCAAGGAAAAAGTTATTTCAAAATAATTTTTATCTTATTTAAAGTATTTTTACAGTAATTTTCTCGTTAAATTGCCCGAAAAATGTTACCTATGTAATGTTTTTCTTGTGTCTCACAAGTGTATTATTTATAGTGACCAAGTCCAAATGTTTCATAAAAATTTTTTATTCATAGCTCTTTCTTTTATTAATATTGTTTAGGTCTCTTGTTTTGTAAGATAGGACCGTATTTATCTTCATTACTGTCATAATGATAAATTTTTGAGCGAAACGGGAAAGTTGTTGCGGTAAATCTCAATAGTTCGATAAAAAGTATGAGCAAAGGTCAACCCTTAAGTTGTGCACTCTATAAAATTCAATAACACCCACCTAACAGGGAGGGTTACCTTTAGGAAAGTTTCAGAGACAACCCTTGATCTCAACGCGCCGTATTTACATAATCCCGTTTTGTGTTGTGTATACTGTTATCGATTCAGTTTCACAGACCGTTAGTCTTTTAGAACACATCGAAATAAGAAATCTAATAAATTTCGGTTTTCCTTTTTCTTTTCAACGTCTTTTATTCATCTCTTGATTGCTAACATAAATTATTTCATCTTTCAGGTTGGTAGATTTGTGCGTAATCTCAGCTTTTAATTAAAATTTACTTTAAAACAGTTTTAACAATTATGGAATATATATGTATTTCAATTTTTTAGGGTGGAAGTATACAACTTTGTAATTTTGTAGTCTATAGGTTATTATTATTTAGCTATAGATCATATTTTAAAAATTAATGATTAGACTTTATTACTATTTATTTAAATTGTGAATACTTAATTATCAAAAAGGATATAGTATTCTACAAGAGTCTATTAATAATGGCAATAAAATAATAATTAAGAATTTTGTAAATATTAAGAATAAATCAATGCAGTGGCGCACTCAAAGAAGAGTCTATCGGGCTGCAGCTTTCTCCCAAAACTTTCTGTACCGCATGCAATTGCACATATGTAAGTGCTTTAAAAAGAAATATTATAAATTTTCGTAACCAGAAAAAATAAATAAAGTAGACCTATTTATATAAAAAAATAGTAAACAAATTAATAAAATTCAAATGAGATACTATTTTTGTTTATCAATAAATAAAAACATATCGCAATTTGGTTATAAACTTTGCAAAATTAACTATAAAAAGTATAAACAGAGGAGTCCAATAAATGTCTACTTTCGCCTAAAGAATGACCGGGTATAGCCCAGTGAATGAACCATTAATTGATTCGCCTATTAAATACGTGTATAAATAAAGTTTAATTCTTAACGTTTTATTCAAACTACCATGTTTCTTGAACGATTTTTTTTAAACATTTTTTCGAAGGAAGACTAGAATCATAATTTGTTAAATACAAAGATTATGTCGTGTTTTTTTTTAATTTTGACTTAATGTGGATTTCCTTTCTGCTTTGTTCGCTTAGCACACTTAATTTTTCGGTCCTATTTACAAGCAGCGTTGTTTGATATCATTAATATGATTTATTAGTTTCAAAAAAATCTAAAAATATTTTTACGTGGGTTTTTAAAACGCAATGCCAGTTGTTAAAACTGATACCTACTAATTAGAAAATTTCATAACTAGTTTTCATATAACTTTTTTTCTTTTTGTAACTATACTATATTAATGATAATTTTAATAATCAATTTCAAGAGAGACAATATTTCAGTAAGTATATTTATTAGAAGTACTTTATGCCAATCTATTTTTATTCAGGATAATTTTGTTTGCAGATATTGAACAAAAGCAATTATAAGCTCCCGCAATTTCCATATCAAATCTCCGCAAAGGCGGATTTCTGCATAACGACCGATTAACGATTGGTATTCAAAGTGCGGTGGAATAACTTATGTTTAAAATATGATAAAATTAACAATTAAGTTTGCAGGTTCAAAATGCGATCCGCGAACCAATAAAGACTATTTAAATTCTTATCGTGATTGTTAATGTTTCACATTATACAAAAATAAAACAATGTAAATACAGTAAGACCCCGTTTAACGCGAGGGATACGTACCAATGAGTTTAAGCGTTAAACGAAACAACGTTAAACGAGGAAGCGTTAAACGGGGTCTTACTGTGCTTAAATTATTAGCGAATATTTATCCTTAAAATGCGCTTAGAAAGAAAAAAATTCAAAGTGCATTTCACATTAAATACCACATAGAATGCAAAGCTTAATGTTAAAAAATAACGTTGTAGCAACTTGTACTATTCTAAATAATTTGAATTTAAATAATAATAATTTATACGTATCTAGAATCTTTTTTGAATAAAATAAACTATACTTTCATTCAATAAAAAAATTTAGGTGTGCAGTGGCTGGAGTAATAAATTTTTTAACAATATTATTACAAGAAACAACGTTTAAATATAACAATTTTTTTAATATAATTGGCAATGCCATAGGTATTTATTATTTGTTTTTATTATATGTAGTTATAGTTCCATTCCTTTATTATTAAAAATAAATGAAATTAAAAAGAAAAACAATAGTATATGTGTTGTAAGACTTATTTTAAAAAAATTAAATTACAACAAACATGCAAAGGATTCATAATATTTAAGATTAAGTAATATTAATACAATTATTATATATTTTTGTAGGAAGATAAATGTAAATTATATCCAAAATTAATTTAAAAAAAAACATACTATAGGAATCTTAACCTCAATAATTTTAGGTATGCAAAACTTTTGTATAGAACACAAATATGTGCTTAGTTAATACCTTTAACCTCACTTGTACGTGTTACCTCTCATGTTTTGGCAGTTCTAAACTGTAATTGGGAAAATTTCATTGAGGAAACCTACAGTTAAACTTGTTTAATTATTTAGTTGTGGTCTAGTTATGTGTGTCGCATTGTTAAATCTGTATTTTACATCAACTGCACTAAAACCATTTACGACCCTTTTATTCAGCCAAATATTAACTTGTCCAAGGCAACATTGATAGCACTTTGTTCTATAAAGCTTTTCTATTTCTAGATTTTATACAAAAATTCGTCGATATTAAATCTTTGCAGTAAATTTATTTTACTGCGTTTATACAATTTTAATTTAATTTGTTTTTTGTCCGAACGCGCTTCTGGAAGTTTTTAATGTTCCAGATAGAAAAGTGTACTAAATCTGTTATTATACAGTAGGACCCCCGTTATCGGGGGTTTTAATCAACCGGGGTCCCGAGCGGTCATTTTTTGTTATAGTGTTTTTTATTTTTGACATCATTTATTAAAAATACATATACACGGAGAAAAAAATATCCTTAATATAACTATCTAACGTATACCCAATTGACGTATTGTTCTGACAAAGATTCGAATGTCTAATATTTATAAGTCAATTTGACAATTCATAGTATGATCAAAACAGCTCTACATAGTATACTTATAATAAGGATTCATTTATTTGATTCAAGCGTTTAAACGAAAAGCTCTCGTGAACGTGTGCAGTATCCGTCGTGTAGGTAACTGTATAGTTAATTTGAGGATTTGAATAGCTAAAATAGGGATACGTATGGTTATTATAACGATATTATGTTCTCCGTGCATATCCATTAAATCACTAAGACAAGAATCTTTTGAATGTCTAAAACAGTAATACGGATCGTTATTATAACGATCCGCAATAAGGAAACTCTGGATAGCTAAATTAGCTATACGGCGTATCCCTGTGAAAGATAACTATCCAACGTATAACTCTAATAGGGATACGTATGGTTATTATAACTATATTTTTTCTCCGTGTATATGTATTTGTATATACATATTATATAATATTGTAAAACGTTTGCTTCTTTATACAATTAATATCTTTTACACTTTTTTTTAATTAACTCTCTTACTTAGCACATTTAGTGAAGAAAAAAATGTGATTCGTTTATCCGCGGTTATCGATTATTGGTAAATTCTTTTCTTCGTCATTACCCCGGATAACGGGAATCCTACTGTATAAATATTTCAGTAAAATTTTAGAATATAAAAATAAATGCGATTTCTAATGTTTAAATAGAAGATTTTTGTTTAAAGAACGAGTTTAATTGACTTAAAATTTTTTAATTATTTAAGAAATTAATTTCTATTTAATTATGAAGAGTTTCCTGAAGTGCATTACCTTGTAGTTGCCTCACCTCCTCGTGCCCCAATAATACTATTAACATAGTTTGGGCAAAAAAAAACATAAAATTATAAAAATCGTAACTAAAATAAATGATCCATTTTCTAATATATATTTTTTTTAATTTTGGAAAAGATTATTTGAAAAAAAAATCATATTATGATATCTGGTACGTTTTACAAAAGACATATCCAATATACTATATAAAAAAAAGTAAATCTAATCCAACAAACTGCACATATACTAACTATCTACTTATTGTTAGAAACATTTTGAACATCGGAATATTAAAAATTTAATATTAACTCCTTAGATGTTTGAACAATACATCATATGAAAATTGACAATTCAACTTTAGATTTTCTCTAGTTTCAGTTTTCATTCAGTCATAAAAGCAACAAAGCAATTGCTCACTTTAGTAACGGCGATATTGTTACAGCGTTTCGTATATCGCCTATTTGTAATAACTGGAGTGTTGTTTATTTATGGATAGAAGCAGTTATTTTACGTCGCTGAAGGACTTTCAAACGGCAACAATAAATTGACAAAAGCTCGAAGCAATAACATGACGTCGTTGATTGCTAGTTGAAATTTAATTAAAGCGTTTCCAAAACGAACAATCAGACTGACAATGCAAACAACCTTTTATAATATATATGCGCAATCGATGGCGTCCCATTTTATTTAAAAAGAAAAGGTGGCGAGAGATATGGTTAATAAAAAGCGAAAATCGCATAGAGAATTGATTGCCGTAAAAAGACATTTAAAACCAAATATGGCAGCCGTTTTTGCGGTCTTCGCCGCACATAAATTGATGGGTGGTTGGGGTAACTTAGGAAATTGGAGATTAACATACCAAAAGCAATTAATGCTGAGTGCTATCGCTTCCATTGAAATCCCGGGGACGATATGGTACAACAGCCAATGTTAGAAGCAGACGAGCTTTGATCGCAATGCATTTAATGCGTTTGCAATATTCCATAAAATTGTTAATACGTCGTAATTTCATTTCTAAAGCCGAATGCAATTTCTTCCCTTTAATTTCGTAACAAAAGAAGCGCGGTCTGGAAGTTTTCTAAAGAGATTCATTATTTACTTTGGTGTTACATGAATAGTGAAATCAGAACCGTCTGCCTTAATCTATGACTTTCCCATCTACACTGTAAAAAATCGGGAGTGAATCCGGAGTGAATTTTCACTCCCATCACTCGGAGTTTCGGAGCGAAAACAAAAATCACTCCTCGCTCGGAGTTAATTTGGAGTTTTTTTAGCGGATTAATTGCGGAGTGATTTCTCATCAATTTCAGAGTGAATATAGATGTTCGGAGTGGATATCGATTTAACTTACAGAAATTATTATAATTCAATAAACACAATAGATTAAATTTAACATATAACCTAAATCTTCTCTAAATCTTTACAATATAATTATAAAATTATTTGAAAGACTGTAGTTAAGGTTAACGACAGTAATAAATAAATAATATGTAAATAAGTCAATAAATTATATATTCAGAACAATATAATAATATAACAATTTAATCAAAAATTACCTGATAGATGGCGTCCAAAGATATTTTTACAAAATAATTTAAAAAATGAAAGCACCATTAGTACTTCCGAACGCCATTTTCTGTTTTATTTATATTATTATAAATCTAAATATAATGATATTATTATTAATAAAAAATATAATAATAATAACAACAATTTTGTAATAATCAAATGTATTATGCACGGTCCTTATATCTAAAATTTATTCAGAGTGATATTTTTGAATTGTTCATATAAAATAATGTTTGGAGTGATTTTACTCGAGCGATTAAACTAATTAAAGTCATCCACTCATACTCCGCAATTTTTTTACTGTGTACCAACTAAAAGAATTTGAAATTAAAGGTTTTTTGTTTTGGGTAAGAATTAGTTTTCTTTTCTATTTAATCTTCCGTGTACGAGGTGGGGTATAACTAACGTGACCAATTTTTTTTTAGTTAAACGGGACCCTTGGTAATCGTGCTTAAGAGGTGACATTCGAGCGAAAGTGGCACATTCCGATCTGAATGAAGCGCGCGCTTCGCGTCGCGCTTCATTTGCTTCCCTCGCTCGGCAATGTGCCACTTTTCGCTCGAATGCGCACATCCTTGCATTCAATCGATTTTTTTATATTAATCTTCTCTCTTTCCAATGAAATACTTAAAATTTCGATGTTATATTCGCTAAAACTTATATCGTCTATTTTTTCCAACAACTTTGTTTAAAAGTATTAAATTAGGGCTTTACTGTTATTCGTATAAAAACAGTCTTGTAACTTTTACATAATTTAATTATTGTGAATCATGCTTAAATCGAGTGTGCGCATTCGAGCTCAGTGGCACATTCCGATCTCGGAAATGAAGCGCGCCGCCCGCGTCGCGCTTCATTTGCTTCCCTCGCTCGGAAATGTGCCACTTTTCGCTCGAATGCGCACATCCTCGTATTTATTAGAGTAATGTGGTGTAACTGTACGCAGTTTTAAGAAAATTACTTCCAGAATAAAACTGTTTTATAATTTGAAACAAATCACCCTTTATTCTCTTTCATTAGACATTTCTAAATAATAATAGAACATAAAATTTAAATTCTCTTTATAACTATACGTTATAATTATTTTTTTTAATTTTTACGGGAAATGCGGACGCTTGCCCGCATCAATGGGAAAGTGTCCGCACGTCTTTTCATTCGGATTAGAAGATTGTTTTGTTTTCGAAATGATTTGCTTACTGTCTTTAGTTTTATCTTTCTTATTCTTCGTCAAATTTGGCTTATCTTTGGTTTTCGTCATACTATTTACATTCTTCTATCAGATTCTTAGCTGCATCAATTTGTTTTGGAGTGCAAACTTTCTGACCGGGACACTTCCTTATATGGGTGATTCTACAATAAGAAGTAATGTGTGCGGCAATCATTATAAAATAGCTTTTTTATTCTATGTGTGGTCATTTTATGCAATAAATTGCAGCATCTTAATGTATTTTATAAATAGCATTATGATTTAATGCCCCATTAAAGTACATTTTCCTGAAATTCCATGAAATTCCAAGTCTGAAAAAGTCTCTAACCTGGCCTGTCCCCATGACGTTTTTAGTTAAACATACAGGCAGTTCATACGTTCTTTGACGCAGTTGCCATATTAAAGTATATTTAACACAAACTTAAACAAGAATACTTAAGTATTATAAAGAGAAAATATAACAATATTTGTTTCTTTTCAATAATTTTCGCACTTCAGGTTTGTCCCGTTTTTTTGCGTATCTACCCTGGCGAACTTAGATCCGTTAATACAGACAGAAATATCACACAGTTTTATACAAAAATGCGATCAAGGGCGCGTATCAACGTAAAGTTAATAACACTAAACACAGGAGCCGTTAAATCGCTGACATTTGTCTCTGGCGTGACGCGAGAGTGTGGTGTAATGGTTTTGCAAGGTAATTGTTTTACTCCCCTGATAAGTATAAAATGTAACTTCACTAAATGTTCTCTTGCGTCTAAAGAATGACCGGGTATAACCTAGTAAATGACCGATTAATTCATTTATCTTTTTAAAAACAAATTATTCATAAAATTTTCTAAAATTTATTTTAAATGCTAAGTAATAGCTAATTACAAAATATGTGTATTAGGTTGGCGCAAAAAAACCGACTATTTTTTTTTTGAGTCTTGAGAGAAAAAATGTTAGTTTTGATGTTTTAAGAGCTACCTCTAAATGACAGATCAAAAAAAAAAATTTTAAGAGGTCGCTCAAAATTTTTTAAAATTTCAATATCCGTCAAAAATCGAATTTTTTTTTTTAATTTTTTTTCTCGTTACAGTATAATTTTATAGACAAACAAAAAACAAGTTTCTGAAAGTTTGAATTTAAAATTTGAGTTTTAAAAGATCGCCCAGAATTTTTTTTTATTTATTAGTGCATTACTTTGAATTATATCGAGCGACATTTTACTATTCAAATTAAAATGTCATACATTTTTTTTCTATTATTTATTTTATTTTATTTGATTTTTAATTCATCTCGGGGTGATTTTTTGTTGATTATTTTACTAAATAATAAAAAAAATGTATGAAATTTTAATTTGAATATTAAAATGTCACTCGAAAAAATCCAAAGTGATGTACTAATAAATAAAAAAAAATCTGAGCGACCTTTTAAAACTCAAATTTTAAATTGAAACTTTCAGAAACTTATTTTTTGTTTGTCTATAAAATTATACTGTAACGAGAAAAAAAAATTTTAAAAAATTAATTTTGGAGTTTTTGAAATTTTAAAAAATCTTGAGCTTCTTAAAAAATTTTTTTCGAGCTGTTTTTTGGACGTAGCTTAAAACATCAAAAACTAACATTTTTTTACTCAAGACAAAAAAATAGTCAGTTTTTTGCGCCACCCTAATGTGTATATCTTTATAATTGATCTTTTCATTAATTTATGTTTTATAATTTATCTTTAACATTTTATTCAAATAATCATTAACTCGCCTTAAGATAGGTTTCACTGTAATATTTTTTTTGTGGATATGAACAAAACATGAAGAGGTCGCTTTTTACTGTTGGGTCGTATGCACCCACTTTTGAACGTATGAAATTTATAACGTTTCTTATGGGACAACACGAACTTCGAATAACATTTTGTTCTCAATTTACATAAATATTCGATTACCACAAACTGTATTTGTGCCGTTATTATGTACTGTATTGTATGATACTCGCAAATATGATTTGTTCTCTTAAAATATTTATCTTTATTGACAAGTTCCTGCATTCGCAGGAAAATTGTATTGTTTACCAGAAAATAATTCAGAACATTTTATAGCGATACGTGCTTTTTATGCTGTGCTTTTAAAAAGTAATGTCGATGAGAGTTTTCAATGAAATCATCTTTATTATTTATTTATTCTTCGAGAAGATCGTAAAATGGCATCGATTTAACAAAGCATGATTTTTTACTCCAATTGCACACAGTCTTTTTATTTACGACTATTACAATAAGCTTTAATGGAAACAGCGTCTATAATTATCAGTTATTTCCTACTTTGAATTCTTTTATAAATATATATTTTTTTAATTTTCAATAATTAATTAATCTATTCAAATAAAATGATTGTCACGAGTACTACCTGTTCACTCGTGGCAATCGGAGCTAAAAGTACAGCTCTAAAATGCATAAAAAAAGTTAAATATATTCAATGGTCGAGTATTTTATTTTTGTCGGATACTGTACTGGATACATAAAGAAACACACTAATAACATGAATTTTATTATGATTTACGATTAGGCTGATTAATAAATAATATTTTTACTAAAAATTATTTATTCTGGAAATAAATTTCTTTCAAATAGTAGTTAAGCTCGCGAAAATGATCTCGAGTTGGTCGCTAATTTTTGCACCACAGATAGATGACATGAAGCTCCTTATTATATCAAAAAATCAACTATAGGCCATCAGAAATTGTCAAAAAAATTTTTTTTTACATTTTTTAGTTCGTGTAATTTTTATTGAAATATTTTAAATTTGTTAAAATATAGAAGTTTAATTTTTTTTATATTTAATTCGAAATTTCTATTATTGAATTTTTCATTACCTGAAGAATGAATTTTTTTTTCTTAACAATGTTGATTGTTGAAATAATTCACATTATTGTTTGAGAATTATCTTATTATTACATTAATTAAAGTTTCTTTCAAAACTAATTTTCTTTTACAATTATAATTAATTTTTTTATTGATTATTTAGAAATTTAAAAGTGGTTTCTCTTACAAAATATTTTTTTAACACTATGCCTTAAACGATAACAAATCGTGTGAAGAAAGATTACATCCTAAAATTATATTAATCATTACAATAATAAGTTTCTTAATAAATTAAAATAGTATGTCTAATTTCAAAAAGAAATTTTTATTTCAATTTTAATTGCTTACATATAGCTACTAAAAAAAATTAAAAAATACAAAATGATAATTTTTTTGACCAGCTCTGATGTCCGTATACATTTTTTTACAAAATCTACTTTGAAATTTGCGATTTGACAAAAAAAAATTATTTCAGCAGAACCCTTGCGTAAAATAAGCGCTTTTGTGCCTTTGCGCATATTTTTAAGAAACTCCATGTTCTATTACTTAATTTATCCATTGTCTTGTAAATAACGTTTTTTGATTGTAGAAATAAGAATTTTTAAACTCGATTTTCTCGAAAACTTAATACGGTCAGCTGATACGCTGATATAATAACGACCCTTATGTTCCTCTATCTGCGCTGTTAAAATTAGCGACTAAATCGAAATGATTTTCTCGAGCTCTCCCGGTTAGTACGAGAATATTACAATGAATAATTAAAGCATGTAATTAAATCTCATCCTTATTAGTGATATACTATAAGTTGATTGCTGAAAAGCGAGTTTAAATAAGACGTTTGTTGTACACAGAACTACTAATTATTCGAATAGTTGTTTCGACATAGGGACTTCTTGTTGGTGTATGTGACGAAATTTAATCTCGTTAGTTAATACCGTAATATAATCACGTACTGCTCCTTGATTTCGTTATAATAAGTACGACTGCTCTAACGTAGTCTCACGTAAAACAGTATTATTGTTGTACAAAGATAATGGTTAATTTTCTTTGCAGCCCTTGGATTCTAAATTTGGGCTAACGTTGAGCACTTTCATCTAGTTTGCTAAACGGGCAAAATTTTAATTATAGATCCTTATCCTTTAGTTTGAATGCTTTACAAGCGATCCAATAAACTTAAAAAGAATAATAAATACAACCTCAAACCACGAGAAAAAAATAGCTTCAAACGAAATAGATTTTTTAGAATTGATGGCCATAACATTTTAGGGTACGCTTCAAAAATAGAAACAGTTCCATCATACAAACGTATGTATATGCATTTTTTTACAATTTATCAGTCCGGAAGAATGAGATATTTTATTAAAAATTGGTATCCTGGTTAGAGTGATTTATGTCGAATAGCTTTTAAAGATGTATTGCTACAATGCGAGGAACTAATGTAAAAATTACGTAGTGCTTATGTGTTATTTGTGCGCTTGATTTATTGCCGCCAATAGATTATTGTTTACTCAAAGGGTTTTAAATGTAGCGCAACTGTAATTATAATTTAATCAGGCTCACTTGAATAGTAATCACGAACATACCTATTTGTGAAAAGAGAGAAGTGGGTGAAAATCGATAAGTAATATGGAATTTTATCGCATAATGCATTAGAATGTAACGTTCAGGTTTGCATAGCTAGTTCTACAAAATATATAGGTAATAGGTATTTATTTGTACCTTTATAAACAAACGGGCGTGTGAATATTATCACATGTAGGGAACTGTAATCGGATTGTATTGAAAATATTGCAAAGGTAAAAGAATGATCAATAGAGAGTATTGAAAACAGATTTAAATCGTTTTATGTACAATATTTAACTGAACTTAATGCGGAACGTTGTTATTTAAATGGAAAAACTTGTTTTTTAATTTCGTTTAGATGTTTTTTGAGGTTATACTTCTTTTGGCGTGTTGAGAGTAAAGTTTCAGCAGGCAACGGAAATTGCGCGCGCACAACGAAAATAAGACAACATGAAGTTAGTCGTTAAACAAAGTAAATTAATTGTTGTTAATCTTGCTTAAAACCGAGTGTGCACATTCGAGCTCAAAGTGGCACATTAAAATTTAAAAGAACGAAAGCCGGTTTGAACGGAAAACTGCCCATTTTTCGGAAAAATTTGTGACCCCACTCATTTTGTTAAGAAGACCATGCCGATCATTTCTGTCGAAAAAAAGTTGAAAAAAGTATTGGGAAAATGGAGTTTTTCAATTTCGAAAATTAGGCTCCGCTTAACGCTTGAAAAGTTTTTTAAGTGACTTTTTATGCAAATAAATGTAAATATAATAAATGTTTTTAATTCTTACCATATTTCTTGAAAAATTATTTTATTATTTATTTTGGTTTTATTTTTAAATATAATTTTATTAGGGTGGAGACCCCAAAAGCTAGGGATATTAGGCTGATTTTCAAACGCGTTTTTAACAATGTTCCCATTATCCGATAAGAAACATTCTTTCACTACTCCACTTGATTTTTGATGCTCTTTTATTAAAACTTAGTCATTAATTTTCCATTAACATTTGGCTAATTGGGCAGTTTGCTGATCAAACCGGCTTTCGTTCTTTAAATATTAACAAAGTTAATATCAGTTTTTCAGAATTCTTTAGTATACCGTGAGAACAATAAGTAAAAAATATTTATCAGCAAAAGATTTTGTCAAATTATCTAATATGATTTCATTCGTTTTAAGTTGGTTGCCTGGGAAGGACGTTTAGATATATTACCATTGGATCGCCACTAATTATTTTTAACGAACTATTACCAATCCTTAATTTTTAAGGACTACCAACAGTTTTGTTACTTTTTGGTCATTCTGTATGTACAATCACAGAATACTCACTTATAGAAGCGAAGCTTGTCGTCGGCACCTTTGATCTTCAGGTTCCCATATAACGTGACGTCCGCCATCTTATCGGAGCTGGTAGCGCGAGTTTTAAAATACCATCAGTTTAAAAGTTGAAATGCGTTATGCTTAAAACTGTTAGAAACAACATAAATTAATAGGAAAACTATAGTTATCATACATAATTTATAAATATAAGTGTAGTAGTTTTGTTTATTTTTCAAAAATTGGTAAATAACTACTAATAACTGAGTTTCGATAGCATTGCAACCTACTTATTTTCAATGAATTTGTCCCCTCCCTGCGATAGAAGTCGCTCGCAAAACATACTCAAGTTCATCAAATGAATTTAGATAATGAGTTAGAAAGAAACAGAATGTGTGCGATTTGTCGAATCTAAATCCAAGCTTTACGACGCCATGTTAACGGAGCGGGTCATGCGCGTAGATATAATGCCGATAAAAAAGGGTCAAGCTTCGCTTCTTTAAATGAGTATTCTGTGGTACAACTATAACAATATACCCAAATATTTTAATTTTTTACGAATTGTGTTTGACAGCAGATATTTTACTTTTAAAATAAAATTCTTGAACGACTTACAGTAGAAACTCGGTTATCCGGACTAATTATTGTTGCAGCTCATTCGGATAATCGAAAATTTGGTTAATTGAATGAATAGAAAAAAACGAATTTTAGCTATAAGGTAGAAGTACCGGTTTTGGACACTGTACCAGTTGTGGACATTTTCCACTTTATTTTGACAAATATCAAATATAAGAATTATCGCTACTTGCTATAAGTCTAATTAATGAATGTTTAACTACGAAAGAAACTTCAATGATGTTTTTTCGTATTTTTCAAGTTATTTTATCAAAATTACTCAAGTGTCTAAAACTGGGCCTAACGTATCCAAAATCGGTACATTTACCTTATATAATGTAACCATACTTGCTGTTTTGAATGGGACTGTCAAATCAAAAAATTTAATAAAATATCGTTATATAGGTATTCGAAAAACGTATTTTTACCATAGCAATGGGTGGAAGTGAGCAAAAAGATACGATAATTTCATAATTACGAGTGAGAAGAAATGATAAAATTATTTACTAATTTTTCGTCACCAAAATTATTGTTAATCATGCTTAAAAGCCGAGTGTGCACATTCGAGCTCAAAGTGGCACATTCCGATCTCGGGAAAATGAAGCGCGCCGCTCCGCGTCGCGCTTCATTTGCTTCCCTCGCTCGGAAATGTGCCACTTTTCGCTCGAATGCGCACATCTTCGTGTTAATTGGATTTGACTATATTAATACCAAATCCTTCAAATCCAGATTATCTATTCGAAAAAAGTTTTCGCTTGAAAGTGCACATACTCCTTAATAATTGAATTTGCCTATCTTATTCTTCTCTCTTACAAATAACATTAATTAAATCGAACTGAACTAAATGTACCACTTCTCGCTTTTCTTTTAATTAAAAATTACATTAAGATATTTTTATCAAAAACCACATTTCTAATTTAGTACTTTTAAACTAGACTAGATGAGAGACTTCATCGTACATAAAAAAAAATACTTTAACTTTTTCCGAATTTTGACTCTTATTTCTCAACCTCTGTTTTAACATACCCCACCCAACACATTCTAAAATTTTTATGCGCCCCTTATGTAACATAAATATTTTTTTATATTTAAAAATTGAATTATTCCAAAAATGACGTCTAATTACAACAGTGTATACAAAACAGGCCTTAAAACTAATTTGTTTATAATTTTGAACAAAAAAGAAAATTACCCAAAAATATTTGGAGACATTAATGTTGAAATATAAATCTTCAACAATCTGCAAAAGATGATATAAAAATCAACAAGTTGATTTTCTATAAGCCCACTTCAAAAAATTTGAATCATATACAATTTTAATTACTCAAAAATGCGAATTAGTAAACATTTGAAAGTACACCTGAAAATATTTTTATCAAGCTCGCTACAATTAGGCGTGCGGAAGAGCACCATGATAACTTATCAAAAGGAATAAAATATCTAACCTTTTTCAAACAACAAATAAATCTAATTTATTCGACTTTAAATTTTTTGAATTGAAAAATAAAATAATAATATAGGCAAATCCAATAAATACGAGGATGTGCGTATTCGAGCGAAAAGTGGCACATTTCCGAGCGAGGGAAGCAAATGAAGCGCGACGCGGAGCGGCGCTCTTTATTTTCCCGAGATTGGCATGTGCCACTTTGAGCTCGAATGCGCGCACTCGGTTTTAAGCACGATTACCAAGCGTTCCGTTTTAACAGGAAAAAACTTAGTGAAATTGTTAGGTATATGTTTACAAAAAACGCAACAAATATTAATCACTAAATAAAACAGTGCGAAATACAAAATAAAATAATAAAATATTTAGTGAGAAATAGCGAGGTTTAATTTTCGCAACGAGTCCGAACGCGGTTGACAATCCGGATAATCGCGAATCCGTATAACTGAGGTCCGGATAATCGAGGTTGTACTGTAATTAGAAATTTGTGTGACTACAATAATTAGAAAAAGGCCGTTTTTTGACTTTAATGAATGGTTTGATTGCATTGAGAAAGTAACTATATAATTAAAAACTACTAATTTAGATTGCATCTACTAATAATATACAACGTTTACTAAAGTGTAGAATAATTCAAGTTCGTAATGGGATACCTTAATGAACAGAACTGTTGTAAGTACACATCTAGAAATCATAATATTTGTTTAGGTAGGTCAGAATTCAAATAACTTAGATTTTACAATTCAAAACATTTCGACGAGATAGATAAAATAAGAAACAAGTCAATTTATTTCTTAATAAAAAACTTTACCGGTGCGTCCGCATATTTTTAAAATGTTCAGTAAAAAAATAATTATATGTAGTATGTCAAAACAAACAAATATTATTTTCATAGGTACTTATTTTTTTTTTTAATTACATAAGTAATATTATCCATGGCTTCGAACCGTTATCGTACCGATTTTTATTCCGGTTCAATTAAAAAAATATAAATTGATTTGGTTCCGGTTTTCGTTCGCCCAAATATAGCGGTTTTTTCGGTTTTCCATTCAGTTCCGAATGCTTACTTTAGAATATTTTATTCTTTCTTTTGTAATACTTAACAAACATTATGTGAATTGGCACACCAATCAAATATGAATAAACGGTTATTTAAAATAATAATAATTAATTAATTGTCAATGTAATAATTAGATATATACCATCATATGGAAATACACCAAAATATTTTTGCGGTTCAGTTCCCGTTTTTGTTCCGTTAAATATTACAGTTTTTTTTCGGTTTTCGGTTTAGTTCCGTTTCAAAGCCCTGATATTAACCCTTAATTGAAAATAAATGCTCATAAATATATAGTGTTTTTTTTTCATTCTATAGAATGTTTTTATAAGATAAAAGAAATACGTATTATTGTTGGTCATTTCCATAAACATTTCAATTGTAGTTTACAAAGCTTGAATTATTTCTTACTAGCTTTTATCGCATTATAGGTATTATAGGTGGATATATTAACGCACAACTGAGGAGTCAACTAATCAATTATAAACACATGGGCTGTTCATAGTCGTAGGCACTATAGAAAATTAGAAAATACAAAAAACATTTTACAAATTAAGTCGCAGCATTTTAATTGTAAACGTGATCAGAATATATTTAAGTGAATACAACACAATTCAAAAGCAAACCCAATTTATTCAGCGGCCATGCAAATTTGTACTATAATCATTTACAAAGTCCAGCGCTTGAAATTGAAAGCAATTATAGTACATTAATCGAATTTCCCATTAAACTCAACCAAAATACTACAAAGGTAATAAAGGTTAAAGATTATTAATGCAGACTACTTTTGTCCATTAATATAATTTTTGTTAATCCCGCTATTGTGATATAATACACAAAAATTGCCCCATTTAATATGAAGAAATAATGTTAAACAATTTAGGTTGGTAGCACGTGTAAATTTACTAGATAAAACGGTATAGTGACATTTTAATTTAACATTTGGGGTTAACCATTTTTGACAATTTTAATTATTTTAATTAGTTTCTAAGCAACTAAACGATTTGTTGCTAAACAATTCTACCTCCAGGCAGCTAATTTAATTTAAATTTTTAAACAAATGTATAAATCCATTTACCATGCGGAACTTGATTTAAAAAATTAATAAATAAAACTGCATTCTATTGCGAGAAATAATGTTGACAATGTTTAAAAAGTTAATTTATTTTTAAATTTTACATAAGCCTAGAAATACGATTTCTCAAGGGAATATTTGGATATCCAACGTGCCCTAAAATATTTGAGAATCACTACATATTATAAATTAAAGTCGCCCGCCGCGTTTTTCTGTCGTCCTGTCTGGCCGTAATAGTTAATCTCAAAAACTAGTATAGGAATTTTGATATGGTTTTACTACCAGATAGACTGATTCGTGTGGACGGTTTGTGTTTATAATTAATAAAATTTCATGTAAATTGCCTGAGCTATACCGAGGCTTATCAATCAAGTCAGAAAAAAACGCATTTCTTGGGAGTTTCCTCCGCGTAAGCTACTGAAATCGTTCAAGTTATATGGAACCGCACTGTAGTTTTTGAGATTAGCTTATACAGACAGACAGGGCAATAAAAAACGCCACGGCAGGACTTTAATTTATAACAAATCGTGAAAAATAAATTTTATACATGTTTTCATTAAGAAATTTGGCGTAGTTGAAACCTAATTGATTATAAATAAACTTTAATCTAACCCAAACAATAGAAGGGGAATACATTTAATATTTTAAAGGGCGTACGTTTATCAATTCCACTCTTTTTTATTAATCCAAATATTTGAAGAACTCATCAAAAATAAATTTTATACATGTTTTACATTAAAATGTGGCTTCGTTGAAACCTTTTTGATTATGAATAAAATTCAAAATATTCCAAAAAAATTGAGGGACTGTACGTTTATCAATTTAAAAGGGTGTACGCCTATTAAAACTACTCTTCTTTTTTATCAATTAAAATTATGGAAAATTTTTTTGTAAAAATTTATAATATTTTCGGATTTATTAAGGTTAAGTTGTTGATTATGAATGAAATGCCCTTGAATGGAATTTTTAATTCTTGCTATATCCTAGGACTAGTTAAACGTGTTCCGAATGCGTTGCAAATGTGTTTGCTCTCCACCCCAAACCCAAAATATTTTATTCTAAACGTGTAACTTTCTTTCCGCAAACAACAATTTTTGACTAAATTAATTCATGATTAATACCGCGAAAAGAGGAAAAATTTGGTTGTTTGTATGTAGGTAATCTTTAAAACTACTGAACCAATTCTAAAAATTATTTCGCTAATAAAAAGGTACATTATCCTTCAGTAATATAAGGTATATTTTATTTTCATAAAAATAGTTTTTAGTTAGAAATCTCAATACTCGTGCAAAACCGAGACGGACCAGACAGTTTATTACATAACTTTGAATATTCAAAATTTTGAATTTTAATTGGTAATAAGTTATTTATAAGGTTTCTTAGAGAAGCAGTGGAATTTAAAGTAAAATATTTTCATTAGGAAACATTTAATTAGCGAAGGGACCATGGAGGATTAGCTTCGTCCTAAAACAACAGTGTTTATTTCATTACATGCTAAATCTAACAACCGAATCTTTGGAGAAACAAAACGGTTACCCAGATATTAATATTAAATAAATAGAAATGTACTGGGTGCTGGATTTAATTACCATAATTGTGTAAACATAATGTTATATTAAATATTTACAGAAAGGTCTAAACTTTGTCTGATAATCAGGTGCTGCTTTGGCTCTAACGCAAACTGTTTGTTTCAACGTCCTAACTACTTTAGTTTAAATCTGACCGTTGCCAAAATACTTCGTCAAAATTTCGACCCAAATCTCAAATCTAATTCGTCATGTCACGTTCTATCATTTTAAATTACAGTAGAAACTCGGTTATCCGGACTAATTATTGTTGCAGCTCATTCGGATAATCGAAAATTCGGTTAATTGAATGTATACGAAAAAAAAAAGAATTTTAGCTATATATAATGTGACCATACTTCCTGTTTTGAATGGGACTGTTCCGTTTTCAGATCATTTGTCCCGTTGTCCCCAAGCAATCATTCGGGACGCTAAAATGTCCCGTTTTCAACAAATTGTCAATTACGAAACCGAATATTAAGAAATCGTAACAAGAATTTCATTCTTGCCTCCTTATTTAAATACAAATTAATGTCACGGCAATTTCTTAAAGAGAAAAGTAAACAATTATGAAAAATAAGCGAAGCCCAAAAAAGACATTTTGAGAGCGCAACTACGGTTTTAGAATTAATTGAATTTTTTTAAAGTAAATTGATCATTGTTAATCGTGTCGAAAAACGGAGTGTGCACATTCGAGCTCAAAGTGGCACATTCCGATCTGGAATGAAGCGCGCGCCCGCGTCGCGCTTCATTTGCTTCCCTCGCTCGGAAATGTGCCACTTTTCGCTCGAATGCGCACATCTTCGTGTTAATTGGATTTGACTATATTAATAACAAATCTTTCAAATCCAGATTTTCTATTCGGAAAAAGTTTTCGCTTAAAAGTGCGGCTACTCGTTAATAATTGAATTTGTCTATCTTATTTTTCTCTCTTACAAATAATATTAATTAAATCCAGCTGAACTAAATGTACCACTTCTCGCTTTTCTTTTAATTAAAAATTACAGCAAGGTATTTTTACAAAAAACCACATGTCTAATTTAGTACTTTTAAACTAGACTAGACGGGAGTCCGAGTCGAAATTTACAGCCTACATAGATCCCCGAGTCGATATATAGAGCCTACATCGATTTTCCTATTCCGAAATAGACCCGATTTAGAGCACTGTAACCCGACTAGGTCCGACAGTTAACTCCAAGCTCCTACCATTTCCCAAGAGTTGAGATTTTGAACCTTTAAGTCCGATAAATTTCGATCCGTTATAAATGTATATTAAGATGAAATTAATTATGATAATAAAGAAAAGAAGATTGTTACAAATGAATTGTAAACAATACTTTATTTACATATAAATAATTTTATAAATAACAAAGATTGAAAGGTGGTTTATTAATTTGCATACTTTTCAATAATTACGATTAGTGTAATTTAATCTATTTTACAATCGGTAAAGGTTTACAATTAGAGCGCACTTACGAATCTTTTTCTATTTGGTATAAATATATAAGAAGCAAGTTTGTAGAATACGACATTTATTTTATTTTTTCTGGGATGTTTACCACTTTATAAATAATCTATTTTAAAAGTCGAAGGTTGTAGGCTAAATGTCTCCATTTTTAACTGCAAATACCGAAATCAGCTGAGCAGCGTTGCCAGTTGTTTTCGATATTGTAATTTGTTTGTTGACCACAAGTTACCTGTTATATTACAATTGAACACGTTTATATTTTTTCATTTCATTTATACACATAAAGTACGCGTAAGGTAAATACTTTTTATGTAAGTTATGGTTTTAAGCGTTGACATTGGTTATTACACTATTACGTTTATTAATTAACATTAAGATTAATTACATGTATATTTAAATAAAAAACTGTTAATACTAATAACTAAAATGTTTTTAAAATCTTGTCTATTAAATTTATGAGAATGGCATTAAATGGGTTCGACTATATGAAAAAGACGTGGCAATACTCTCTATTTACATGTGTTCGTTTACATTGATGACTGTCCACCAGTCAAGTAAATCTTAAGGTCGGGCAACCTAATCTAAAAAGTGCGCTCTTATTATTAACTTTTACCGATTTGTCTTTAATTCCGAAGAAACAGCACTAGGTTACTAAAAAGTTACTAACTCAGAAAGTAAAATCCATCCTACAAAATCTCAGAGTAATCCAGATATTTTATAATTTTGAATATTGTTTTATGAAAGTTACCAGGTAATTCTTTACTATCGATACATTTTTATATTATAATACAAAATAAATAAATATATATACAGTAAAACCTGTTTTTGTGCGGTCCTTTTTTATGAGAATTTATTTTTGTGCGCTCTGTTTTGTGCGATTTTATTTTTGTGCAATTTTTTTTCTGCGGTTTATGAATCTCAGCGCCGTTTGCACTGACTTTATGGTACCAAAAAAAATCAATTAAAATCTTATCTTCAAGCGACGAAAGCGATTTTGAACCAATTTATTCTAAGATGCGCGTTTTAGATTACGACGAGTAGCATTGAACTATTTAATGTACAATTTGAAAACTTCTCCATGTATATGTACAATGAAGAATTAAATGTTTTTACAATTTTTCCAGGTCTAATTAAATTGAAAGCATTTTTTCATCTATTTCGTGAATAATTGATGTATTTTCTAAGTGCGACTTTTTTTATGCGGTCCCTATCAACCGCATAAAAAAAGTTTTAGGTAGTATATCGTACAAAGTTGTTTATTATATCTCAGTATTTATAAAATTTTCGAATTTTTTTTGTACGATTTCTTTTATGCTGTCCTTATCCACCGCACAAAAAAAGGTTTTAAGGTACATATAATATTAATTTAATTATTATAAATACTAATAATAAGACTTATGATTATTATTCTTCTTTTTTTTTTAATGTAATTGTTATTTTTAAATTTTTATTTCAGACAATTAAACTTTAGTTACGTATTTTGAAAATTTTAAATAAAAGTATTCTAACCATTATAAATGCGAATTAAATCCACAGTAATATAAATTATTATTATTATTATAAAATAGGGTACAGAAGTCTAAAATCGAACCTAATTTTAATTTCCATCAGATCCGACTTTGTACTCCAAAGTGGTAAAAATGGAAATTTGTACCACTTTAGAGAAGACCAAAGTCGGACCTAATTTAACATAGGAATACTCTACTTTGAGCCTCCAAGTCCGAAATAAGTCCGACTGTAGAAGGCTCAATGTCGGTGCTAAATTTTGACTCGGGAGACTTCATTGTACATGAAAAAAAATACTTTAACTTTTTCCGAATTTTGACTCCTATTTCCCAACTTTTTTTGTAACATACCCCACCCAAGTCTTTCTAAAATTTTGATGCACCCTCTATGTAAAATAAATATTTTTTTATATTTAAAAATTGAATTAATTTATAAATGAAGTCTAATTACAAAATGTGTCCTAAAACTAATTTGTTTATAATTTTTACAAAAATAAAAATTACTCGAAAAATATTTGGAGACATTAATTTTGACATATAAACATTCAACAATCTGCAAAAAATGATATAAAAAGCGACTAGTTGATTTTTAGTGGCCCACTTCAGAAAATTTGACTCATACAATTTTAATTAATCAAAAATGCGAATTAGTAAACATTCGAAAGTACTAATGAGAATATTTTTGTCAAGCTCGCTACAATTAGGTGTGCGGAAGAGGACCATAATAACTTTTCAAAAAGAATACAATATCTAACCTTTTTCAAACAAAGAATAGATCTAATTTATACGACTTTTAATTTTTTTCAATTGAAAAATAAAATAATAATATAAGCAAATTCAATAAATACGAAGATGTGCGCATTCGAGCAAAAAGTGGCACATTTCCGAGCGAGGGAGGCAAATGAAGCGCGACGCGGAGCGGCGCGCTTCATTTTCCCGAGATCGGAATGTGCCACTTTGAGCTAGAATGCGCACACTCGATTTTAAGCACGATTACGAAGCGTCCCTTTTTAACAAGAAAAAACTTGGTCAAATTGTTAGGTATATGTTTACAAAAAACGCAACAAATATTAATCACTAAATAAAACAGTCGCACATTATCTTTAAATCAACAAAGCAAAAAAAACACTGTTTAGTGCGAAATACAAAAGAAAATAATAAAATATTTAGTAAGAAATACCGAGGTTTAATTTTTGGAAGGAGTTGACAATCCGGATAATCTCGAATCCGTATAACTAAGGTCCGGATAATTGAGGTTTTACTGTATGCAAAAAATTGATTTAATTAAACAAAGGGTTAAAGCATTCAAAATCTTTAAAATGGAGACGTTCCAAACTTGAACCGTAAACGACAGCAGTGATGTCCGTAAATTAAAAAAAAATGTTTTTTTTTCAAAGATCTCGTTTAGATTGTGGAAGAAGGCTGAATTTAAAGGGACATTTGATTCTAAACATTCTGTGTCGTTACAAAAAGTTGTCAAGAAAATTGATGTTACTAGTGAAAAGCATTTAAGATTTTTTTAAATTAGCGTTTTCACATATTTCTTTTGTAAAACGGATTCTACTAGAATATTAGGTTTTCTTTTTTTGTAATTTCATTACCGATAGATTGGTTATCATTTAATTATCTATGCGACTTATCGGAAACATTATAAATGCACACACGTCGCTTTATCGAATGATACTTTGCGGAATTAAATTATCCAAAAATACGAAATAATGAGTTGTCCGATATCGAAAACGAAACACTTTTACAATATTAAAATACTAGGAAAATAATGAAATGTATCCAAGAATTTTGTAATCAACGAAATAGCTGACAAGAATAAAACAAATATTCGTATTTTAAATTCTTGCAAATGGTTCTGTTTGGCACTTCTGTAGCGAAACGTATTTTCTTTAAAATGATTGAAGATTCCATCTTCTTTACTGCAACTCGTGTTAAATATTTATTCTTCATCTCAAAGCGATAAATTGAAATTTAAGCAAGCTCTTTAAATGCAGTTTCTTTGAGCCATTTTAACAGTTCGTTTGAGCTTACATTTATATCTCTTAAAAGTTGTCTAAGTAATTGAAAGATATCTAACGTAAATTTAAATCTATGTCTTACTCCTTTGTGCCGCTTTAAATAGGTACGTGTTCTTCTAATAGTTGTGAGAAAAAATGTAAGATATGAAAAATTCAAGCGAAAAAACTAAAATGGCCAATCTCGTGCAACTATTTACGAATGAATAGCTTTAATTGCATGAATCTTTGACATTGTAACGTTTTCACTGGGGTTCGTACTAGGGTTGCGAATATTCACAGTCCGTGACTTATTTTAATAACAAAAGAATTACCAAATGTGCCTACACCAATGATTGAAATACTAGTACATTTACTTAATAATTATTTAATTTACTTACAGTTTTAATGCACTAAACTAATTGATTTACACTCGTATTCATTTACAATGTATATTTATTTACTAATTTATCTAAACACGCGCGTTATAGATTACCTTGAGTTTAATCGAGAACCAGCGGAGAAAAGAGCACTGACCCTAACGAACGAAAGTTAGTCTTAAACTGCTTCTTACGGGAGTCGGCTACGTTTATATGTGTGTCTTGGTATCAATTATCAGAGCTTCTAGAAAAATGTAAATTGTTCTTATCCAACATTCAGTTAGTTAATCTTGGACAATAAAACAATTGTAACACGTTTCGTTTCTTTATTGAAACTTTATCAAACAACAACACAAAGGAAGTTAACCATTAAAACTCAATAATTCTACATGTGTCAAAATGAAAGATTTTTAAAAATCTTTCATTTTGACACATGTAGAATTATTGAGTTTTAATGGTTAACTTCCTTTTTGTGTTGTTAAGTTGCTTGATAAAGTTTCAATAAAGAAACGAAACGTTGCAAGTTAACAATTTGTGGTTTTATTGTGTCCAATTCCAGTGAACATTAACATATTATAAGATATTGGACGTGAACATTATGACTAATTCAAAGTAATGTAAAACGCGTATTTAGATTAATGTATCGCATTAGCTTACATTAATCTCTGGCGTTCAATTTTAATCTATCGGCTTCGCTACAATATAAATAAAAACTCAATAAGTGATTTTTTGATACATGTATGTACTTCACTTTGGTTCAAGTTTATGTTAATTGATTTTCTTCAAAATTACACCCTTGTTCACGGTTTTCTTTAAAAATTATGCCACATCTAAAAGATATATATATATTTGGAATTAATCATATACATACATACAGTACAAATACATCATAAAGCACAATATATACATAATTATACAGCTTATTGCCGTTTTCCCATCCCTAACCTCCATGCATCTCGATCATAAGCTTGTTGTTCGTCCATATTTCGTTCTCTCATTGCTGCTCTAACACCTTCGTTCCATGACCTTCGAGGTCTTCCTTTTTTATTTCTTCCAGGAGGTGTCCATTGAAACATGCGCTTAGGCCATCTTGAGTCCTCCATTCTAAGTAGATGATCGAACCACTTTACGCTTCTCTTTTCGATTCTTTGTGTTACGGTCTCTCTCGCCGCCATTCAGTTTCTAATGTCTTCATTCTTAATTCTGTCTCTTCTTGATACACTACTGCTTCTTCGCAGTCCATTTCAACGGCTTCTACTTTCCTCTTATCTTCTTCTCTGATAGTGCAAATTTCACTACCATAGCACAGAACTGTCTCTACCATAACCTGCCCTATTCTTTTTTTGTTCTTTTTGTTTTTTTTATTATCCCACCATATGGAATTTAGAGCACCCACTACTTTTCTAGCTTTCTGTATTCTTTCCTTTATTTCTCTTTTCTCTATGCCATTATTATCGACAGTAACACCAAGGTACTTGAAATCATTTACCTGTTTCACTTGATGATTGTTATTTAGGATTATATCAAATTGGGCGTTCGAATTCACTACCAGATATTCCGTTTTAGTTAGGCTTATGTGCATACCCGAATTTTCATATTCATTATACAGCCGTCTTAACATGAATTCAAGATCGTATGGGTCTTGCGCAAACACTGATTGATCATCTGCAAAACTTAGCGTGAGTAGATGTTTGTCATTAATGGGTATACCCATTCCTTCGCGGCTTCGTATCCAGTTCCTAAGCGCTACTTCCATATACGTGTTAAAAAGGAGGGGAGATAAACTACATCCTTGTCTTAAACCTTTGGTGGGATGTATAGGTTTTGATAGTCTTCCGCCCACCTTTATATAAGCTATATTGTTATGGTAGTATTCTTGTATGATTCTTATTAGGTGATCATTGGTTAAATAAAACAAGACCCAAAAGACTGTTATTCTTCATTCATATTAGTACTACTTTTTCAATTTTTTATCAATTCCAAAATTTAGGTATACTAATTTTTTTTTAATCACTTTTTACAGAGAGGAGTTAGGAGTGATACTTCTTTGGCGTAACTAAATTAAATATAACGACGTGTAAAAATTAATATAAATAAATTCAAAAAATTCAAAGATGTGCGCATTCGAGCGAATATATAATTTCGAAAATCTTAAAACTATAAAATTACAAATTAAATATAAATAAATATTTTCTCACGGCCAGACTAATTTAAAACAAATTATATTTATCGAAGTCTTTCGCGAATTTTAGCAAAAAAATCGAAGATGGCATACTAACATTTGGAAAAGACAAGGAATTTTTTTCATTAAACTAAAAATAAGGAGAATAATTTAGACTAAAACCAAATATTTAAAAACACAAATTGCAAAAAAAAAATACAAACCGATTAGTGTTTTTTATACAAATTTATGAACATTTGAAAAGAACCTTAAATTATGAAGAAAATTCATAAACAAAAATAGGTGGTCAAAAAATTGGAAAAAATTATGAACGTTCTCAAAAACAAAATTTTGAGAAAAATCGAAAGGGGCCACTTAAAAAAGTAACCGATTTGGCATGGAATACCCCATATGTATTATGTACTTTTATTTTACATTGAAATAAATAACCGTATTATGCACATTATACTTTTTTCGATATACAGTTTTCTTAGCAACCATCCTTCGCCGTAAAACAAGGTTTTGAAGTATTTTAGATTGTTTGTCGAAACCCGAGGGTACCATTTCGTCTCTATAAAATGTGCACTTTTCGCTCGAAAGTGCAGGTACCTCGTTTTATTTGGTAGCATTGCTCTTTTCTTTATAAATCCAAAAATTAATGCAAACAAATTCCATAAATGGCAGGATGTGCACGTTCGAGCGAAAAGTGGCACATTTCCGAGCGAGGGAAGCAAATGAAGCGCGACGCGGAGCGGCGCGCTTCATTTTCCCGAGATCGGAATGTGCCACTTTGAGCTCGAATGTGCACATGCGGTTTTAAGCACGATTGCCAATAATTAAATTATGTAAAAATTACAAAACTGTTTTTATACGAATAACAGTAAAGCCCTAATTTAATACTTTTAAACAAAGTTGTTAGAAAAATAAACGATATAAATTTTAGCGAATATAAAATCAAATTTTATTAAAATTTTAAGTATTTCATTGAAAAGAGAGAAGATTAATATAAACAAATCGATTGTATGCAAGGATGTGCGCATTCGAGCAAAAAGTGGCACATTTCCGAGCGAGGGAAGCAAATGAAGCGCGACGCGGAGCGGCGCGCTTCATTTTCCCGAGATCGGAATGTGCCACTTTGAGCTCGAATGCGCACACTCGCTTTTAAGCATGATTCACAAAAATTAATTTACTTTCTTAGACGGCTAACTTTAACTGTCGAATTTTTGATAGCTGTGCGTGCGCAACTTCCGTTGACCGCTAAAATTTTACTCCCAAGCGCCAAAAGTAGTATAACTTCAAAAATTTAATGTGAATACATTAATTAAAAATTCATATCTTAAGAAAGTGACAACATTGTGTCAAAGTCAACACCAAACTTTGCGTTAATTAATTTAAAGAGCCTACATGACTTGCAATTTTTTATAAACTCTCAAAATAATGAAGTGTCGCTGCATAATGAACGTTGATAAAGCTTAACATCTTGATCTGCGAAATTTCTAAATGGTTTTCGCTAATTACTTCGTGTCACAAATTCCCAACTACTAAATTCAACTTAAATGGAAACTCATTTGTACATAATTAACACTATTAAAATTATTACTTGTATAAATTGTACACCATTTAGAATCTATTACTTTTAATTAAATAAACAATCCTGTTTTACATTTTAAAGTAGAAAAATAAAGTATAAAAAATGTAATGTAAGAAAATATTGTTTTGATCAAATAAAACTATTCTTATCTTAACAACAACTGACAAAATACTCTAACTTAGAGAAATAGGGCATAATCACAGATTAACATTTTAAGCAAGTGACGTTAATTCTGCCCCAAACTCGATCATCCAAAACTAAAAAAAAAAAAGAGTTCAATAAAATAGGCAAATAATACACAAAAGCAAAGCGTACAAAATAAAGTGTGTCAGCCTATTTATGAAAGTGGGTCAAAAATTGGTATTAATTTGTCTCACATCCTTCAACACGTCCACCAATAAAAAACGAACAACACAAAGCTAATAATGTTAAAAATTTCAGGGCTGTTCCTTAAACAGCAGAGGAAAAATTGCTTTCTAAAATGCTTTTGATCAAAACGATATTTTTACGACTTTATTTTTTTACCTCAAGCAATAAGCAATATTTTTGAGTTGGAATTCTCGCTTTGAATTTTTCTTAACATTGAATTGTATATGACTTCTTTGATTTAGTTAAGAAGTATTGGGATTGGTTTAAAAATAGCCCGAGAATTGGTTTGAAAATTAGAGAGTGCTTCTCCTACGTCATTTTCCTCCCGACGCATTATCAAAGAGAGTCGATGTCGCGTATTTCAATTAAACGAGCGCTTAAAATTTGAAATGAAAAAAAATTCGACTTTAAAAGTTTAATAGTACATAATAAATAGACACTTCCAATGATTGTTTCAGATGGAATTCTGTCAAAGTACGCATTTTCTGAGTATATTGATTCATTATGCATGGCTGTAACCAACGATGGTAGTAAATTGATAATAAAATGTAGGGGCGCTATATTTAGCACGCCTTTTATCATTCTCTATTTCTCTCGAAACATTTAACCTTCGATAAGTCTATTACAGAATTGTGAAATGTAACGAATTCATTAATTTACATTATGACCAATAAAAATGTTATTTTTAATTACTGCGATCATCCCTTTTTAAAGTGCGTTTTTTATTGTTTTTTTAATTTTTAATGGTATTGCTGCATGGAGTGTTATTGCTAATTACTTTTTGGTATTTTTTATGTTGTTCCTATTACTTAAGGTTCCTGTGTAATTTTTTTCATTTAAATTATTTTATGTGTTATTATTACTTATCAAATTTTAGATAAAGCATAGCGAAATAAACTTAACCTAATAATTTTTTTATTTTGTGTATTCAATTGTATTAATACTGGTATGGTAATTCTTGTAAATCATACCAAATTTGTAATTTAGACATTTTTAAACACTTCTCACAATCAGAAAAATGCTATTTTTGCTCAAATGTGTATCAGGGAGTTACACATCATAATTCTTTTCTTACAATATAATTACTATTGCTTAAATGAGATAGTTTTCGTTTATAAGTTGAAAAACAAAAATAAATAAATATTCATAGTTTGTCAGATACGATGCTAAATGAAGTATGTACAGCGTGATTTATTAACAGTAAAAACATATTGAATTTGGTTTCATATCAATTTATTATGTGTTGGTAGTACTGGATGAGATCTGTTGGGCGAGATTTGCCATTGACTTCTCACACAGGGATGGACAATATCACTTTAAGTCACTTATTGTTTTCATATAAAATGTACCAAGCAGTAAAATTAAAAACAAAATAAATACAAAAATCACAAGGGCAAGTACGGAAATCAAAACAACAAAACATGAAATTCTTTAAAAATATTGACGAGTTAGACTAGACCTTTGACAGCGAAAATTACCAAATACTTGCAATTTAACCACATTCAAACAATAAAATACACTAAAAACTATGGCGCCTAATTTAAAACGCTCTCAATGTTAAAATAATCATTTCGTACTTCACAATAATAATCAGAACCAAAAGATACAAAAAACATAAAAATTTTATCATTGGAAGAAATGTTTTAATTAACAATTACAGCATTGATAATTAAAACATTTTAAAAAGTAAATTAATTACTGTAAAACATCCTTAAAACCAAGTGTTCACATTTGAGCTCAAACTGACATATTCCAATTTTGGAAAAATAAAGCACGCCGCTTCGCTTTCCTCGCTCGCAAATGTGCCTCATTTTACTCTACATAATGTGCATCTTCCTCGTTTTTATTGGATTTGCTACATTAACAATCTCTCTTTTAAATCAACTAATTAAAATGGGAGTACAGTTTGATTTGACATTTGGTAAATGTTAAACCGTACTTCACAATAATAATCAGAACCAAAAGATACAAAAACATAAATTTTATCATTGGAAGAAATGTTTTAATTAACAATTACAGCATTGTAATTAAAACATTTTAAAAATAATGTTACTGTAAAACATCCTTAAAACCAAGTGTTCACATTTGAGCTCAAACTGACATATTCCAATTTTGGAAAAATAAAGCACGCCGCTTCGCTTTCCTCGCTCGCAAATGTGGCTCATTTTACTCTACATAATGTGCATCTTCCTCGTTTTTATTGGATTTGCTACATTAATCATCTCTCTTTTAAATCAACTAATTAAAATGGGAGTACAGTTTGATTTGATATTCGGTAAATGTTAAACCGTTTATTTTTTTTTTATTTCTTTAAAAACACTAAATCAAAGAATTTATTTTTTTGGTATAAAAACAATTTTGTAATTCAAAATTAAAAACTATACTGGTTATTGTGAATCTAGCTTAAAACCGAGTGTGCACATTCGAGCTCAAAGTGGCACATTCCGATCTCGGGAAAATGAAGGGCGCCGCTTCGCGTCGCGCTTCATTTGCCTCCCTCGCTCGGAAATGTGCCACTTTTCGCTCGAATGCGCACATCCTTGCATTCAATCGATTTGTTTATATTAATCTTCTCTCTTTCCAATGAAATACTTACAATTTGATTTTATATTCGCTAAAACTTATATCGTCTATTTTTTCCAACAACTTTGTTCAAAAGTATTAAATTAGGGCTTTACTGTTATTCGTATAAAAACAGTCTTGTAACTTTTACATAATTTAATTATTGGGAATCGCGCTTAAAACCGAGTGTGCACATTCGAGCTCAAAGTGGCACATTCCGGTCTCGGGAAAATGAAGCGCGCCGCTCCGCGTCGCGCTTCATTTGCTTCCCTCGGTCGGAAATGTGCCACTTTTCGCTCGAACGTGCACATCCTCGCATTTATTGAATTTGTTTGCATTAATTTTTGGATTTAAAAAGAAAAGAGCAATGCACCCAAATAAAACTAGGTACCTGCATTTTTGAGCGAAAAGTGCGTATGGTGTAGAGACTAAATGGTACCCTCAGGTTTCGACAAAAAATTTGAAATACTCCAAAACCTTGTTTTACGGCGAAGATTGGTTGCTAAGAAAACTGTAAATCGAAAAAAGTATAATGTGCATAATACGGTTATTTATTTCAATGTAAAATAAAAGTACATAATACATATGGGGTATTCCATGCCAAATCAGTTACTTTTTTAAGTGGCCTCTTTCGATTTTTCTCAAAATTTTGTTTTTGAGAACGTTCATAATTTTTTCCAATTTTTTGACCACTTATTTTTTAAATATAATTTTTTTTCATAATTTAAGGTTATTTTCAAATGCTCATAAAGTATAAAAAACCCTAATCAGTTTGTATTTGTTTTCTACAATTTTTGTTTTTAAATATTTGGTTTTAGTCTAACAATAAATTATTTTCTTAATCGTTTATTTTTAGTTTAATGAAAAAAAAATCCTTTTCTTTTCTAGATATTGGTATGCCATCTTCGATTATTTTGATAAAATTCGCAAAATACTTCGATAAATATAATTTGTTTTAAATTAGTCTGGTCGTGGGTAAACATTTATTTATATTTTTATTTTGTAATTTTAAAATTGTAAGTTTTCCGAAATCGTATATTCGCTCAAATGCGCACATCATCCTTAGTATTGATTAGATTTGTCTATACCAGAGGTCGCCAAAGTGGTCTATATGTATAGACCCCTAGAGATCTATTTAACAAAAGTAGGGGTCGATTGGGGGTCGAAGGAAAAACAATTCTTAATACGTAAATTACATATACCTAACTGCGTATATAAAATTTCTCAGTGTAAATTCAATCTTAACTAATTAAAAAATTATTTAAATGTAGAGTTTCGAGGAGATTTAAGATTAAAATTGACCAATTTCGAACCCAATATAGCGAACCTTGCAAAAAAACACCAAGCACACGCATCTCATTGATTAAGAAGCAATAAATCTGTAGTTACTTTACCTATTATTTTTACTTATTTATAATTGCTTACTATTTAATAAATATTAAGGTATTTAAATTTCAACATAAATATATTTTTCATAAAACTATTATTACACAATGTAAAATTACTTTAATAAATGTTTAAAATCATAAAATAAATGTTCAAACACAGTACTTAATAGATAGTCTTATTTTAATTAACTGAAAATTACTTTTATAGGGGTCGATAGCGATTTCGAAATATTATATAGGGGTCGATGATCAAAAAATTTTGGCGACCCCTGGTCTATACAAATCTTTTCACGTGTCAAAAAAAAGCTACATTAAATAGTACATCAACTGTGTATTACATATCTACACATAATTGTACATTTCGTGATTTATTACAGAATTATGTTAAATTATTTTGATAGACGTATACTTTGTACTTATAAAATTTCGCTTTCTGTTACACAACTTTGTACTATCAAATATGTATGCCTACTTTCCGTTTTTCTTTTCGGATAAAAGTTATAATTGGCAACCAAATACGCATCTGAATTATTAAAGAGACAAGAAATATGACTAGTTCAATACATTCTTAAGCGAGTAAATTCTACATATCTTAAATTGAAAATTTATGTGAGGGCAACATATAGGTACATACAACTAATCGTTTTATGCTTCCCAACATTCAGTACTTATTTAGAATTGAAAAGAAAGTATACTTCTCTCTGATATTCTAACAAAAAAGTAATGGATTTTTTTCTTTTTGGTTTTTCCAAGTCCCGGTGGATTTTCGGTGGATTACCATTGCTTTCACCTTTTCTTTTACGAGAAAATAAGAGAGTCTGTGTCTTTTAAAATTTACGTAGATATGCCAAACTTTAAAGTAGATATCAAAGTTCTGAAATAATTCAATTTTAGCTATGTTCGTAATTCTAAGCTTTAACCATACGATTTTTTATTAAACATGTCGCACACATTGTATTTCAAAGAGCATAAGAAAAGTGCAGATATGTGCAATTTATAGAAAATTATGCAGTATCTCTTAAGTTTAATATTATGCCTACTTTTATCTTACTTCTAAAGAGCAAACGTGTTTATTGTCACAAGTTAAAAATTTTATTTTCTTCAATTGTAAGTAATCATATCTTGATATATACTGCCATATGTTCCTTTTCGTTTAATTGTTACTTTACTTCTTCTAAATTCAAAATTAAATAAGTATTTACAACTAAAAGTTTATTAGTTTTTTAATGTCTTTGTATACGAAATTTATGGTCTCAATTCATAAAAGATGCAGATTGTTGCAACTCCACACAATTTTCCCCAAAGCTATTATTTTTTGAGTAATAATTTATATCAGGCTACATGCAGATTTTTGCGCCAAAAACCGTGCAAAAAATACCTACTAACAATTTATTTATACTCTGTTCTTCAACCAGTTATTTTTAATTAAATTACAAAAAAAGCTTAACGAATAATCAGAAAAACTTTTAATTAATATACGAAATAATACACAGCAAACGAACATACGTAGCGCATAGGTACAAAAATTAACAAATTCTGTATTACTGCTCGAGTTCGTATCCATTCACAAAGTGCATTAAAATGTGTATCATTAATATAGGAAACGCATTGAAAATGATTGTAATTAAAAATATGTTCAAACTTTATACCAATACCATATATTGTAAATTAGGGTGGTCGTTAAAAATTAAATTTCTTTCGACGCCACAAAAAAACCTTCCTTTTAATGAAAAAATACGGGGGAATTTTTTTAACGAAAATAACACGTTCCTCAAGACAATCAAAATTAATTTTTTGATAAAATTGTAGTTTTTTGTAAGTATTGCTTAAAGTATACGGATTTAAGAAAAAGTTATAGGTGTATTTTGTAGAAAATTCAATTCTCTACAAAAAAGGTCTTCTCTATTTTTTCCTAAAAACTAATATTTATAGAGATATTCTCAATAATAAATTCATTAACTTCATATAGTCAATATTTTAAGACTAAAACACTTACCAGAATCGATGATGGATCCTCTGGAGCTGGCACTAGCACTGTCACTAACACTAACCCGATTACCGACACCAACACTAGTTAAGGCTTCCGGATGGATGCCGCGTCTTATTGTAGCAAAATGCCGACGTTTCGCAAACGTTTCAGTTTGCATCTTCAGGGCTGGATGCTCTGATACTAAAGCACCCTTTGATCAGGGGGTCCTTATATACCCATGCTCATGTCATGGAACAATGCACACAGAGTTATTCAACCATAACCTCAAAATTATCAAAAATTTTGGGAGGGTAGTGCGCCAAATAGGATTAATTTGGAAACCTCGGTCTCTATTGAGATTGTTAGGATTTTACCTATCTCAATGCCTTCACGATATTTCCTTGGAAAGTATCCTTTCACAGTTGCCAGTTTTTCGGCCTTGTCATATAGAATTGGATGTCCAGTTTCAGACCAATGTTCTGCCAAAGCAGATTGTGAAAAATTACGATATTTGACGCACCGTTGGTGTTCTTTAATTCTAGTGCTTATGTTCCTCCCGGTCTCTCCTATGTACACTTTTCCACACGAGCACGGAATTTTATAAATCCCGGATGTATCAAGAGTAGGTTTTTTGTCCTTAGGGTTCGGAAGAATCTGAGAGATTTTCTTCTGAGGTCTGAAAATAACCTTGATGTTGTGTTTCCTAAGGACTCTACTGATACGGTCGGAGGTACCCTGAAGATACGGAAGAAACACCGTCTTTGTCGTTTCGTTTACTGGCAACTCAGCGTTGCTTTGGTCCGAGCCTAGTTTGGTTTTAAAACGTTTTATGGATCGGTAGATGTCCTTTTTCCCATAGCCATTCTTCGACAAGGCATCAGTGATATGTTCTAATTCCTTATCTAAGGCTGTAGGTTCCGAAATTGTTAAAGCTCTATATACCAAAGAATTGATTACCGAGTTCTTCTGCGATGGGTGATGGTGTGACGTAGCATGTAAATATCGATCTGTATGTGTGGGTTTACGATAGACTTGATGGCCTAGAGAACCGTTCGATTTCCGTTCTACCAACACATCAAGAAAAGATATTTTCCGATTTTGTTCCGTTTCCATAGTAAATTGTATGTTGGGATGTTGAGAGTTCAAAAAAGTCAAAAACCCGGGAAGCGTGTCCTGCCGTGACTCCAGATCACAAATGTATCATCAACATATCTAAACCAGGTTTTCGGTTTAAGCGGAGCGTTTTTTAAAATTTTGTTTTCAAAGTCTTCCATAAAAATGTTAGCTATGATAGGTGAGATTGGTGAGCCCATTGCAGCACCCGCGATTTGTTCAAAAAATTCTCCTTGAAACTGGAAAAAAGTCGACGAAAGACAATGCTTGATGAGCGGTAGTAGATTTTGCGAAATTTCGTTTGATTTTGTTATGATCTGTAATGTATCAGGTATTGGTACGTTTGTAAATAACGACACGATATCAAAACTGACCAGAATATCTGAAGGATTCGTTTTAATTTTGGAAATTCTTTTAATAAAGTCCGTAGAATTTTGATACTAAAATTGTTTGAGCCCGTAATGTTTTGAAGAGGTTTTGTAAGAAATTTTGATAATTGATACGTGGGACCTCCGATGTTACTGACTATTGGACGTAATGGTATGGAATCCTTGTGAATTTTCGGTAGTCCATACAATTTAGGAGCCGACGATTCTTTAGGTGTGAGAGTTTTGATCGTTTCCGTTGGAAGACCAGATTTTTGAGAAAATCAATTGTTTTGCGCTGAATTGAAGAAGTCGGATTACGTTTGAGTTTTCTATATGTGTTGGAATCATCTAATAATGAAAGATCTTTCTGCAGTAATCAGTTCTGTCCATAACCACTGTACAATTCCCTTATCTGCAGGTAGAATAAGGATCTTATCATTCTTTTTAGTTCTTGTAATGCTCGACGTTCTTCATTCGTTAGGTTTTGTTTCGGAATTTTGATTTTTCAAAATAACGGCCGATCGTGTTCTAATTTCGTTGCCAATTTCAACAGGTAATTGATAGATGGCTGTTTCAATTTCACTAATGATTTCCTCCGTAGGAATTCTATTAGGAGTTACCGCAAAATTATGACCTTTGACAAAACCGAAATTTGATCACGCGTTAATTTATGTTCGCTGAGGTTTTTCACCGTTTCACCCATCACAGATACTGCCGCTGGGGGTTGAATTTTGTGAAACTTCTGTTTCTGCTTTCCTGACCTAAGCTCGGCAGATTGCAAGGCTTGTTCGTAAGTAACACGATCAAGAACCTGCCATAACTCGTTGGACAGGGTAGCAGCCAGAAATAGATGTAGTCTAAAAAGTTCTTGCGATAATTTTTTTGATAATTTTGAGGTTATGGTTGAATAACTCTGTGTGCATTGTTCCATGACATGAGCATGGGTATATAAGGACCCCCTGATCAAAGGGTGCTTTAGTATCAGAGCATCCAGCCCTGAAGATGCAAACTGAAACGTTTGCGAAACGTCGGCATTTTGCTACAATAAGACGCGGCATCCATCCGGAAGCCTTAACTAGTGTTGGTGTCGGTAATCGGGTTAGTGTTAGTGACAGTGCTAGTGCCAGCTCCAGAGGATCCATCATCGATTCTGGTAAGTGTTTTAATTTTATTATTAATAACCGCGAAAGCCTTAAGTTCAAAAAATATTTTAAGACCTTCAAACGTCTTTCTTTCTTAAATATATATAATTTTGTAAAACTACAATAAATTCCAGTTGTTACAAAAATTTTATACTTCAGAAAAAATGACGTTTGTAGGTCGTAAAATGTTGGCTATATGGATTTAATGAATTTATTATTGTGAATATCTCCATAAATATGAATTTGATAAAGAAAATGAAAGAGATCTTTTTTATCGAGAATTGAATTTCCTACAAAATTGTTTCTATAACTTTTTCTCAAATCTGTATATTTTAAGAGATACTTACAAAAAAACTACGATTTTATCAAAAAATAAACTTATATTGCCTTGAGGCACGTGTTATTTTTGTTAAAAATATTTTAAAAAAAGTCCCTATTATTTTTCATTAAAAGAAAGGTTTTTTTGGGGCGTCAGAAGAAATTTAATTTTTAACGACCGCCCTAATATACATAGAAGGCCTTGTTTAATTAATCTCTTTGTCAATACCGTCTGTAAGACGAATAAGTACTGAAACATATACAAATGACCTTTAACTGAACAAAAACATACCCCAATTCAAGTGGCCTTATGTGTAATATTTAACTTCGGTGTAAGAACGTGTAATAAATACTTTATTATTTAGAAAATACAATTCAAAGTTTGTTTTCCGACATTCCGAAATGTATTTTTTTATAAAAGCATGTTAACCCTCCTAATACCACCTAAAATAGCACGTGTGGTCAAAGAAGACCTCGCGCATATTATTATTTGAATAAACCTCACAAAAGTGAATTCTATTTTTATGAGGCTTCTAGACATTTATTTGTAGACTATCTAAAATCAATTACGAAAATGTATTCAGTTTGCATTTTCAAAATTGATATAAAATAATATTTTCGCAAAAACGTAATTGGGATCCCGTCGGGACTCCACGTGGTATTTTTCAGTGGAGGGTTAATGCAGAAATGCTAAAGTTCGAATTTCTTCCTCACGCACCCTATTCGCCTGATTTAGCCCCCTCGAATTATTTTCTGTTTCCAAACTTGAAGAAATGGCTTGGTTGGAAAAGATTTTCCAACAATCCGTGCAGAAATTGTGTCAAGGTTCCAATAGGGCCCTTTAAAGCTTTTCCTTACACTTTAAGGGCCCTAGTCTGGAATCTAACGAGGACCCTAAAAGGACGGTAACGCTTCGTAAAAGTGGGCCTTTAAGAGAAATGTAATAGGGGCTTTTAAGGGCAATGTAATAAGGTCCTTTAAAGGTTTACCTTACATTTAATTTTCTTTACCTGGTATATATAGGGGAGTGTTCCCGGGTATGAGACAGGCTCCAGATATGAGACAGTCAATTATTTTTATTATGCAATGTCAATATGGCCGATCTGATTACTGTCAAATATTTCTTTGGTCATCAGTCAGTTTTTGTGCTAACACTGAAATAAATCGAAGCATTGCTTATAGTAAAAAATGTTGGTTTATAAACAAAACCCGTCTCATACCCGGGTACACTCCCCTACATATTAGGGTGGTCGTTAGAAATTAATTTTTTCCGACGGTCCAAAAAACCTTCCTTTTGATGAAAAAATACGGGGGAAATTTTTAAATTTTGTTTTAAGAAAAATAATACATGCCTCAAGACAATCAAAGTTAATTTTTTGATAAAATTGTAGTTTTTTGTAAGCATCTCCTAAAGTATACGGATTTGGGAAAAAGTTATAGGAGCAATTTTGTAGGAAATTCATTTCTCTATAAAACACCGTCTTTTTATTTTCTTTATGAATTTCATATTTATGGAGATATTCTCAATAATAAATTCATTAACTTCATATAGTCAACATTTTAAAAGCTACAAACGTCATTTTTTCTTATTACTTATTACTTATCCATAATCATTACTTTTAGCTGACAAAAAAAGTATTATACATGAGTGTAAACTGTAAAACAAATAAAAAATAATAATTTAATTGATAACTTCACAACTTGCAGTAAATAAAAATTATTTTATGTTTTATAAATAAGATATTCAATAATTTTATTATGGACATTTTTTCTTATGGAATCCAAAAAGAGACATTTAAAGGTTATTTAATATTTACCCTAACTTAAACCTATTAGGGAATTCTTGACAAAAATTAAATTTAATGGTTACTCTAAAAAACCCCTAAAAGGATTTCCTTATCATACCCCGACAATGCCCTTTACTGGCTTTAAAAAGGATTCACTGAGAAATATTTTAACGTGGAATCTACAACGTACCATTTAAGGGCCCCTACCACTGTTAGGGCATTCATAGTAATTTTCTGCACAGGAATGAAGAGGTAGAGACTGCGGTTGATGACTATCTTCAGGATCGCGACGATTCCCACTATAAGCAAGGTATCGAAACTATTGAACATCGCTGGGAAAAGTGTATCGAGTTAAAAGAAGACTATGAAAAGAAATAAAAATATTTTTTCAAAAAAAAATTGTTTTTTAATTGTTAGGTCGGGTACTTTTGGCATCACCCTCGTATATGAACTTTTTTAAACAAAAAATAAATCTAAATTTATTCGACATCTAATTTTTTTAATTGAAGAATCGTAGATTAATATAGGTAAACTGAATAAATACGAAGATGTGCGCATTCGAGCGAAAAGTGGCACATTTCCGAGCGAGGGAGGCAAATGAAGCGCGACGCGGAGCGGCGCGCTTCATTTTCCCGAGATCGGAATGTGCCACTTTGAGCTCGAATGTGCACACTCGGTTTAAAGCACGATTAACAAGCGTCCCGTTTTAGAAAAATTGGGCACGTTACATATAGAACATGTTACAACATTTTAAAATTAAGATTTCAAGATAGAACGAAGAATGTCTCTGTAAATAAAATTAATCGATTGTTATAAGCGCACCCAATTTAAAAATAGGGAGTTTGCTCTTTAAAATCGTCAAATTAATTGATGACAATTGAACGTACATTTTGAAATTTATATTTCTATTATTTCCAACTGCTTAGAAACCAATTAGTAAGTTAATAGTATAAAAGCTTTGTAAGTTATTTCCTGGATATGATGTACAAATAGTCATTTTGTTGTACAATGGCATTTATGTCTTAACAATCAACTAATGCACAATACTAATAGAGTTAGACTTTTACATAATACACTAACAGGTTTAAACCCTTTCAAAGCTGCCACAAACATGTATAACTCGAATGCCGTCAACCGCAGATGTCTTTCTTGCTGAAGACAAATTGAATAGGACAATGTTACATACAATGTCCTACTCTAGTTTATTATGTGATTACATTGTATTGGTAATTAACCGTAAAAGTAATGCGATTGTAAACAGATCTTTTTAGACAGAATTAGTTTGCAGTTTGACTAAATTAATTTATGATTTTCTCTTCCAATATACATGAAGTTGCATTAATTTTGATACGATCAAAAATTTTAAAAACATCTTCTGGAGATCACTTAGAAAGATATCTCTAATTTTTTATGTGCTTCTAAATTAAATTATGATTTATAAAACGCAAAGAAAAAAATTAACAAAGAACCAAAAAATTATTCTTTACAAGAGAGAGTGTACATATTTAATCTGATAATTTAATATTGGCACAACCGACAATTTTCTTTCACATTTTTAGAAAAAATATTGAATATTTCATAAAAACAACAACTATTTATGCATTTTGAGATAACTTAAGTAATTCTGAAAAGTGTAATCATTCATGGAATATTTAAACTCAACAAGAAAATTAATAATGCTGGTACTATTTGTGAACGTACATAATTCTGCTATTAAATTTTGTTTTTTTGCAACGTTTATAATTATATTAATTTGAAATATGATTGTCTTATAATTGTAGTTTCTAATCCAAGTTATTTGTGATAAACATTGTTTATTAAAGGTGACGGAATGACCCTAAAACTTGTTACAATACAAGAAAGAAGAAATGGTGCTTAAAATTTTACCCAAAACTTGGGAAAATGTACTATACAACTTAAGTAATCTCAAAAATCATTAGTAGTTGCTGTTTTTAGAAAAGACCGAGCACTTTTTCCAAAAGTTCTGAAAGAAAATTACGGCTGTGTCAAATATAAATCACCAGTTAAATATAATTTTTGTATACAACAATTCTTTTGTTTTTTATTGTTTTTTTGTCTTAAGGTTTTTTAAATCATAATTATGTGCAAGACTTTAATTTACAAACACGTATAAAAAATTGCGATGTCTTTTATCTCTAAAAGACTAATTATTTTAATTGTTCATTGTGCCAAAATTTAATGTAAATAACTAATATAATTTTTTTGAGATATTCGTTTATTAACAATCAGAAGTTTTTATACTGATAAAATTAAATATTTTCTTGATAAATTTAAAAAAGAGCTTCTAACAATGAATTTAAATTGGTGCTTTTTTTTTCATTTAAACGAAAGTCGGTTTTTCGACACCAATTCTGCGAGCCTGCAAAGAATTTAAAAGTTACGTGCTTTTGGAAGGTACGTTGCATTCATCCTTTTGAGAAAATCCTTCAGGTTCGGGTTTCTGCGTCAAAGGATAAGCAATGGAAAGATTTCATATAACGAATAGATGCATTCTGTTTTCGTTCTTTATTAAAATTTAAATCTTTTTCCATAAGGAAAAGCGAAATTAAATTTTTCTGTAACGTCGGTACTGTTCATTTCGAAATAGAAATGCTCGCAAAAACAGGAAGAAAGTATTATCAAATAGAAATAAAATATAAAACGAAGGATTATTTTGTAACACGTACTTATGGAAAATAAGTAATATTTTTCGATAAGAACGTCGGTGTTAAGCTCGCAAGCGCTGTTTTTATACGTAAATCATTGAAATAAAGCCGTTCAAGCACGCAGCAATATTTTTGGATACACATATTTATTATTTTTTGACGTGGCATTTGTGTGAAGCAAGGCTTGTTTTTTTTGTTTAAAATTTAAAGCAATTTACGTTAACTGCAATAAATTTAATTAAGATATATAAGTCTTTTTACGAAATCACCGTCTCGCTTACAGAAAATTTAATCTATAAGAATTAATTTATTTTATTCGATCTTGGTAATGATTTATACATTGTGTCCTAAAAAAAACTGTTGACATTTTACTTTTTACTTTCCAGTTTGAAATTTATTATATTTAACTAATTTTTGTAAATCGTGGAAGTCAAGCTAAAAGTGTCATGTTTTAAATTGTAAGAAACGTAGCATTGTTTTATTTAATCGTTAAATTGTTGTTTATTTTTTTTTCTTAAAGTCGTACTACTGTTAATTATTAGTACGTAGGCATCGAGCTTCTCTCGCTATATTATTGTACTTCGCTTTACAGTTATCTTTTATAAGAACTTCATGTTAACAATGTCATGTCATGCCATCTGTTGTTGAGTGGCTAATATCAATGAATAAATATTTCAGCTTAGTGATTCCTCAATATTCTATCAATTGGCGTTAAATAAAATAATTTTTTTATGCGAAAACGAATTTCTCACTTGTAAAGTGAAACACTCTCTAAACACTAAATTTCATCTAAATCATTAAAACCGTTTAAGATTAATTAAAAGCAGTGGCGCACCCAAAATTTTTATTTGGAAAGACTTGAAATGATATTTTATAAGTTTGAAAAATAATTAAAATTTCGGTAAAATTTGTTTTTGTATTCGCTGAAATTTATAACGTTTAAAAGCATTAAATTAGAGATTTAGTGTTATTTGTATAAAAACATATATTTTTAATTAAACTATTTTAAAAATTAAATTAATTATTATACTGTTTAAAAAAACCTCTGATATATATTAAATTAGCCAATCGCAGAATAAATGTACTTACTTTTTTTTTAAACTTCAATTCCTTAATATCGCCTAACTAATATTTCAAGATTATGATAAATGTCAGCTGCAGCTATAAAATTTCTCCGAAATAAGTCGTTCAGTTATTGTCTTCCTCCACTAAAACATAAATTTTATGGCCCAGCATATGGTTGTTCCATTCAAACAACTCAGCAATTTAAATGGATCGATTCGAAAGCCCATGTAGTACAATAATGGAAAAACAGAAGCTAAATCGATTTACAACTGACAGTGATAAATAATTACATTACTTAGCAATTATTTTAAAAGCATATTCTTATATTTGAAAACCAAAACATCGAGTTACACCCGTACACCTAATTTTTAATCCTTTGTCAAACTTCAAATTGCAATTGATTTATACCATGGACTATAAAATAGTTTTATGAAATTCTAAATTATGAAAAAAATAATTACATTGTCTTTTTTTTAGAAAATAGTAATAAATTTTTGATATATTAATGACTATAAAAAAATATATATATAAAATATACAGTCGAACCTCCATAAGTCGAACCTCGATAACTCGAATTTTTGATAATTCGAATTATTTTTAGTTTTCCCTCAACTTCCACTTATCGAGGTTCGACTGTATTATTGCTAATTAAAAGATTAATGAGCATTCTAGCACAAAACATCACAAATTTAAAAAAAATGAGTATTGAGGGACAATTCACTACTCATTAAGAAAAATGAACATTAAGGGATGGGTTATCCCTCAATGCTCATTTTTCTTAATGAGTACATGATTTGTTATTACTCCTTGAAATAAAAAAAATTGTAGAGGAGACTGGAAATAGTTGTTACAGGGGTAAAAAGTTAGTCGCTAAAAGCTGTAAAGTATTCATGAGTAAATTACTCATAATTACTAACTAAAAATTTTATTGAAAAATGAATACATTAATCGTTAAAAAGAAAAATGAGTCATAAAAAATAAATAATAGGTACAGAAAAAATGCATTGCACATTAAAATAATAATGAGCAATGAAACTTGAATGCGTTACAAAAATTATGCGTTTTTGTAACTACGCTTATAAATCATATTTTCTTACAAGTATTAAGGTGGACCACGAAAAAAATTTTGCGAGAAATATCGGTCTCCAGTCAGAAAAAGTTTAGCAAACGCTGCTCTAGAGGATGTTAAAGTGTTATAACAAAAAGTAAACATTTTGATATGTTACAAGGGAGCAAACAGCTTTTTAATATGCGAAAGATAAGCACAAGTAAAACTATAAAATAAATCGAGAGCACTATAGTGGAAATATTACCGAAAGTTTCTTTATAAACAAACAACTCTGAGGTTAAAATTAAGTTATGAAACTGAAATTAAACCGACAGTAGGTCAAGCAAGCATCAACAAGTGTATAGTCATACACAAAACTTAATGGAACGTTTGTTATATGGGACAATAAAGATTATTATCGTTCTTTTAAACCTGAATAAATGATTTATGGTTAGTTACATTTACATTATACTCAAAAATTACACAAATTGTAGCTTTTCTATGGAAGCTTTCATAAGTATCATAAATTATTAATGGAGGATAAAACCTTTAAGATAGTATTTTAATTTTGAATAAGATTAGGAACGGGACAGATTTTGGTATTCTCTTGTCGTCGAATTCAAATATAACTATTCCTACTTTGCATATTTGTCGGTTACCCCAGTTGCCGAACCAAGACAAAATTAATAGCTTTCATTTATCAAAGTTTCCACCCACAATTTGAAAGATGTCCGAATGTTGATCTTTATCGTAATTTCTACATGAAAACAACAAAAGGAACCCGAGTCAAAAACCTTATATTGTAAAATGATTAACGTTCAATCCGTTTTGTTTTTTTTAAAGTATGATTAAAAAATCTGGAATCCTGCTAACACAAACTAACGTAGGTTTGCCAAGATGTCTTCTACTGTTAAATTGACAATACTGACTATATGTGTATGCAGGATTTTATAGACGATGAGGCTTATTGTCAGAAAAATTAATAGTCAACAGTTTGAACATCTTTTTCGTTAGTAGTTCTAACATTCTAGATGATGTTTGATGAGTAGCTTGGCTTTTATTCTAATTTCGTAAATATTTCATACAATAGAAGACATCTCGTCAATACCAGTTTGCTTTCTGCTTTTAGGATTGCAGATAGATCTAAAAATCCAAAATCAACCTAAAAATATTTTGATGTCCGGTGTCATTTAAAATAATTGAATCCCTCCTCTTTGAGCCGCCCCTGACGATCCTATAGCAGTATTTATTTATTTAAAAAAATGCGTAGTTAAAAATTAAATCGACGCCTCCAAGGATTTTTTACATAATTTTATTGTTAAAAATTTATTAATAATATTCCATAATTAAATGTAGGAAATGGCTTAAAAACGATAAAAACCAAGCACAATTATAAAACAATATTTAAAAAAAGACTTTACACCAACTGTTCTTATGTTTACATTCATTTTATTAAAATTTCGGACAAAGTAATCAAGTTGCACTAAATAAGTTTTTAAAAATTCATTTTTAAACCTAACACTTTAATTGTTTTTTTTTGATTGGTGAATTACATTAACATAATTGTTGTAACAAAGCTTAAAAAGAATAAATTTTAAATTCATTAGTGGTTTTCTTAACTATATATATAACTTAATAACTGTCAATTAACTTGATAAGCAAATGAACTTTAAAGACTTTGTGCAACAAGGGCAGAAAGTTGTAGATTGCACACGAGAGCGGAGTTAAGAACCCGAACAAAGTAAGTGCACTTATCCGCTCAACTGCGCAGTCAATAACTGCGCGAATTGCGCATAAGTAGGTACTATTTTTTATCGATAATGCAGTGATAATAATATTAATTTTAGTATTTAAATTGCACGAAATATTTATCACTTAAATGTTATTATAAAGATAGTATCCATTTGTCTACTTTGTTTAAATTTTGCGTTTATATTGTGCAACAATTGTAATAAACGCACACGAACTAGTTGAACGGGTAAAGAGCTACTTTGCACACGAAATAGCCAGCGAGAATATAGTACTTTTCTGCATGAGTGATAAAATAGAATAAAAAGTAACAAAATAGCGTAACTATAATTTTTAGTGTAACCAGCTAATCAAAACATTAACTTGTGGCGCCATTTTTAAAATAAAACGTTCTCTTAACAAAACTTTAATAGATTATAAAAATAATTAAATTGTTACACATTATTCAATTTTGATTGTTCAATAAGTTTTACTATTATAATCCTTTTGTTAATTCCTTCGCTTCAAATTTGTTCTCAACATAATTATTATCTTTCTCAGTTTGTAGCATTATTAAACTGTCGCATAAATAAACAGTAAAAAGTGTATAGCATAATACTATAATAAGAAAAGTTGTTGGTTTAATACGAAACATTCATTTTTCATGACAAACATAAATTCGTAAAACATACACGCGTTGAGATAATAATTCTAATTTCAAATACAGCCTTTTGTATCGTAAAATGAGATGTTTTATAAAAAAAAATATTATTCTGGAAATTTTCTTGGTGTGTCATCTAATTAAATTCCGTAAACTGATTTCTTGTTAATAAACAACTAAATTACAAATACGTTTAAACAAATTAATATTCATTAATTTAATCCTAGCAGCCGAACTATAATCAAATAAATTGACTACAATAACCGATAATCATTAGAATGTATTAATAAATAATTTTCAAACTTGACAATATGTCGATTGAAATAACAACCAATATATTGTGACAAGGCCATCAAATTATTTAGTCAGCCCTTTTTTGTGAAATCTCTTTAATTAAAAAAAAAAATTGTGGAAGATAATAAAAATTTATTAGATATATATCAAAGAAATACTAAAATATATTTCTCTAAGCATAGATCTTTCGATAAATTAAATTAGAAGCTTTAACTCCTTTCGAATTATAATATTTTAATCAAGAATGTTTAAGTAGGAATTTCGAAGGAAGACAAAGCAGGCTACAGTTTAAATCGATCCTTTTAAATTATATTCGGCAATTGAATGCTTCTGACACAACAGCTGGTCTACCTTGGGTTAAAATTTCTATCCTTCATTTAAGACCTTAATTATAATCTCTAATTAAATTAATTACTTTAATTGTAAGCAAAGCACGTCCTACACTTTCGAAAATTTTCATCGTTATCGCTCATTATAGGTTCGTACGCTGGCTACGGTTTTAAATTTAGTAACTTTACCTTTTTTCCATAAGAAAAATAACGCGAAATCGATTTTTTTCCCAAACTTAAATTTTAATGTTTTCTTAACCTTTAATTTTATACTATTTGTGTCCGGTGTTTTTTTAATGGAAACTTAGAATTTTCCACCAAGAGAAATTCTAAGAAAATTTCCCGAGTATTTCTATCTTATATTTCTACTTTTTCAATTACGTGGATGAACTATACGTAGTTTATTATTCACGAACCAGAATAATGCATAGCGTTACTTGTTAAAAAAAAAGCCGTATTATATATTCGGTACAAGAAGAAAAATACCACAAAAAGCTAATACACGCAGAAACGCAAACAATGTCGCATTAAAAAAAGTTAATTCAACTTGTCATAATTTTCCATACTCCATCGAAATAAATGTTTTTGTTTGTTCAACAAGTCATCGATGCATTGTTCTTGATTCGAAATAAATCAATGGCCGCTAAAGAGCTTTCGGGCGGATTAAATGGACTGTAATTTAAAAGGAAAAGCCAAAGCCGTCAGAAAAATATTGCAATACATCAGAATTTAGTTCTGGCCATAGTTAGCGCACATCAGCAACGCCACGAAAGAGAAACCAATAACTTCCTTCGTGGTAATTTGCAAAAACGGTTCTTACTTCACAAATTGTATGGTTTTTAGAATAAATTTCTTTAATTTCCTATTCATATACCTACACATACATCTTATTGGCATTTATAGGTATATTCAAGAGCAAAAGTTTTTAACAGTGTTTTTTGGCTTTGTTGATTTTAAGATAATGTGCGACTGTTTTATTTAGTGATTAATATTTGTTGTAAACATATACCTAACAAGTTGACCAAGTTTTTTCCTGTTAAAACGGGACGCTTTGTAATCGTGCTTAAAACGAGGTGTGCACATTCGAGCTCAAAGTGGCACATTCCGATCTCGGGAAAATGAAGCGCGCCGCTCCGCGTCGCGCTTCATTTGCCTCCCTCGCTCGGAAATGTGCCACTTTTCGCTCGAATGCGCACATCTTCGCATTAATTGGATTTGCCTATATTATTATTTTATTCTTCAATTCAAAAAATTAAAAGTTTAATAAATTAGATTAATTTTTTGTTTGAAAAAGGTTAGATATTTTATTCCTTTTGATAGGTTACCATCCGCACGCCTAATTGTAGCGAGCTTGATAAAAATATTTTCAGGTGTAACTTCGAATGTTTACTAATTTGCATTTTTGATTAATTAAAATTGTATATGATTCAAATTTTGTGAAGTGGGCCACTAAAAATCAACTAGTTGATTTTTATATCATCTTTTGCAGATTGTTGAAGGCTTATATGTCAAAATCAACTCTCCAAATATTTTTGGGTAATTTTTATTTTTGTAAAAATTATAAGCAAATTAGTTTTAAGGCACATTTTGTATACACTGTTGTAATTAAACTTAATTTATGAATTAAATCAATTTTGAAATATAAAAAATATTTATATGTTACATAGGGAGTGCATCAAAATTTTAGAATGACTTGGGTGGGGTATATTAAAAAAAAAAGAAATAAGAATCAAAATTCGGAAAAAGTTATAGTATTTTTTTCCATGTACGATGAAGTCTCCAATCTAGTCTAGTTTAAAAGTACTAAATTAAAAATGTGGTTTTTGGTAAAAATACCCTACTGTAATTTTTAATTAAAAGAAAAACGAGAAGTGGTAAATTTAGTTCAGTTTGATTTAATTAATATTATTTGTAAGAGAAAAGAATTAGATAAGCAAATTCAATTATTAAGGAGTATGTGCACTTTCAAACAAAAACTTTTTCCGAATAGAAAATCGGGATTTGAAAGTTTTGTTATTAATATAATCGAATCCAATTAAAACGATAATGTGCGCATTCGAGCGTAAAGTCGTATCTGAAATTTAAAAAAATCATTTTGAAGATCCAAGATTCTAGTTTTCAGATCTTTTATAAAAAATTTTTAGGAGCCACTGTTATCATGCAATCTTAAGCAATGGCGCGCAAGAAACAATTTGCAAATGTGTTTCTTTTTCGTTTAGTCGCCACGGACTTACAAATTTTTTTTCAGCTAAACCATTATATGTAACAGATAGCCTGTTTATTCAGCTTCGAGTTTCTTTTTTTAAAACCTTGATACGATTTTTTTTTACCGATATACAGGACGTTAAATAGAAAATCATCTTTTATATTCCATGATTGATATCTCAGTAACCAATAGTCGTACGGGAAATTGCAAAAAAGTTTTGGAAACTGGAATAAACTCCCTTTAAGAAACTGTTATGACCTTTATGAAAAAAATTGTTTTTCAAACTTTAACATCAATTTGAAAACACTTGAAAAAAAGAGTATTTTTGGATTTTTATAAAATTGACTGCTAAGTTACAAATATTTATGAAATGACAAATGTTGAGCGTGACTTTTATAGCTGAATATACCCTTAAAAACTCTGTGAAGTTACTATTCGATCTACCAAACCTTTCCTATTGTTTTACACAATCACACTTTTGAAAAGAAGTAAAGGGTCACGTTTCTTGTCGCTAAAAAATTTATAATCATAATTAAAATGGAAAATAAACATTTCTATTGCAAAAAACACTTAAATTAATACAAAAAAAATTTTTTTTTTAATTTAAATTTTTTTTTAAAAATTTTTGAATTTGATTTTGAAAAAGCTTTTTTATTTATAAAAAAACAATGTCCAATCGTTTCTAGTTCAATTACGATTGTTTTACCGCCGGCAGGTTATGAAACGTAAATCCGACCGCGTAACCTCCACGTAGTACGCTTTGGGTAACACTAATGCCGGCGGTAAAGAAATCGTAATGGAACTAGAAACGATTGGACATTGTTTTTTTATAAATAAAAAAACTTTTTGAAAAAAAGAAACCAAATATTTTTCAAAAAAAAATTTTAAAATTGAAAAAAAAATTATATTTTTTTGCGTTAATTCAAATGTTTTTTGCATTAGAAATGTTTATTTACCATTTTAATTATCATTAGAAATTTTTTAGCGACAAGAAGCGTGACCCTTTAATTTTTTTCAAAAGTTTGATTGTGTAAAACAATAGGAAAGGTTTGGTAGATCGAATAGTAACTTCACAGAGTTTTTAAGGGTATATTCAGCTATAAAAGTTACGCTCAACATTTGGCATTTCATAAATATTTGTAACTGAGCAGTCAATTTTCTAAAAATCCAAAAATACTATTTTTTTCATGTGTTTTCAAATTGATGTTAAAGTTTGAAAAAACAATTCATAAAGGTCATAACAGTTTCTTAAAGAGCGTTTATTCTAGTTTCCAAAACCTTTTTGCATTTTTTCATACGACTATTGGTTACTGAGATATCAATCATGGAATATAAAAGATGATTTTCTATTTAACGTCCTGTATATCGGTAAAAAAAAATCGTATCAAAGTTTTAAAAAAAAAAATTAAAGCTGAATAAACAGGCTATCTGCTACATATAATGGTTTAGCTGAAAAAAAATTTGTAAGTCCGTGGAGACTTAACGAAAAAGAGAAAAATTTGCAAATTTTTTTCTTGCGCGCCATTGCTTAAGATTGCATGATAACAGTGGCTCCTAAAAATTTTTTAATAAAAGATCTGAAAACTAGAATTTTGGAGCTTCCAAATGATTTTTTTAAATTTCAGATACGACCAGTTTTTACTAAAATACAGCCTGTCAAAAAAACCATAAAATATCGGAAATTTTTTTGATTCTTTAATTTTTTCCCCTAGTGTAATTACCTTTTCTATTGAAATATAATTATAATAATCGAAATTTGTTCTTCCCTATTCTGCCATTATGGAAAAAATATTAAATATTAAATCCAAAATTACTAAATTATTTTTTTTCTCGGGGTTTGATACATGGCCCACAACACTGCAATAAATAAATTACTTTACTTTAGTTATAAATAGATAAATAGAATACTATTAATTATATGTCCTTTACTTTATTTAGGTAAACACATATTTTGTTTCCGAAATCCTGAATTTTCAGTGGCGAAAGTACTATATTCTCTTCTAGCTAGATAATCAATCATTTTTTTGCGCATACGTCAAACTTTGTCAGATTTTTTTTTAGTTGTTTAAATTACATTCGAGCTGCGTAATCACCACGAGAGGAAAATATGTCATGCCAACCCGCATAGAATTGTCACACTCGTATTCGGCTCTGGCGAAAATTCTAGGCGGTTCGGAAAGTTATACTTTCCTCTTTATGTGGATTATATACAATTAGTCTATTATATTTATATATTTATAAATATGGCAGATTTGAGCGGAATGTGGCACTTTGAGCTCTAATGTACGATCTACAAGAACTAATTTACGATTTAATAAATTTTCATTAAGAATTACACAACCGTACTTCTTATCAGAAATAAAATTCCTGTTGTTTTTAACCTTTGATTTGGAATAGCTTTGTAAAACGGATAATGTGTCTATATATTAATAAAAACTTTTCAAAATTTCTATAAATAAAAAATAAATTTAGTTTACTAGAAAAATAATAGCCGCTCTAACTTTTTCCGAACTCAAAGTCTAAAGATTCTGGGCTACATATACAGTGCTTATCAAAAAAGAATGGACATGCAAATTTAACATGGGAAGTAAAGCTCTGACAGTTAGAGGACCAATCTTACATGCTGCTTTTAGTTATATATTTAAAGTCGGCTAGTCCGGCAACCTTGAGATGGTTTACCGATGTTTGAATCCCAATAGGTCTCCTTTTTTTCTAAACTTTTTTGATTATAAATTATGTGAACAAGTAAAAGTATTGTACAATATTATTTTATTTGAAAGTCAATCAGCTCTTAAAGAACGGTTAGTATAATGAAAATATAAAAATTAAAATATTACAACTTTCAACTTTTAATACAATATTTTATTGTCATAAATTGGGCGTTAAATTTAATGTAAGATTGGTCCTCTAACTTTAGGAGGTTTAACTTCCCATGTTAAATGCGCATGTATATTGTCTTTTGACAAGCAGTGTACATAAAAATTAAATTTTAATTTTTCTTGTCGTCAATTTCTATCGGTTCTGTTAGCTTTATTTAATTTTTGAATTGACTACCCTAGTTTGTCTCAATGGTAGCGCCTGGCCCTGCCTATTACTAATTTCGGAATTGTTTTCGCAGCTTTAATTTTTCTGCTGTCGTATTTATTTAAGCCACGCCGCGTCCATTTAGAAATAAAAATTATTCTAAACGAAAAATAAAATTAATAAGTGCAATCCCTGTTTACTTTTCATCTTACGCAGAGCTAAAATAATCTTTTTCGGACGATTCGCAATGACGTTTTTGTAAACAAAAAAGCGAGGCTTTTTTCGCTCTCTTTTGCATATTGTGCGAACATATACTCGCTGCAAATATTCCGCCTAATGAAAAAAAAAACGCTTTACATAATGCAATAATTAATAAAGAATGTAATTCGGCCGGCGATTTTCAATCCGGTCACGAATTTCGTGTACCACCTATCTATACTTGAATAATATTTATAACCAGCTGCAAGCCCCAAAGCTTCGAATCTGTCATAATTTACATACTTAGCTGAAATATCGCATTCAGATCATGCGACAAAATTTAAAACGTTTTATCAATACCAACACGCATTTTTTTAAAAAAAATAACAAAATCTAATATTTTAGTTCATTTCCACTGAGGAGCACGCTAAAACTTCTAAACCGGAAAAAAAAAGAATGCCGGCCTAGAAATTCTCAAAAATCGACGTCGTTGATAAATATTCCTAAATGTATTTCTCAACCGGCTACATGTCTTTTCACTTCTCCGGCAATATTGTATTTTTTTTCTCCTTCCGAAAAATTAAATAATTTTTTTCTTCCCTCTGTTCTCTTTGCGCATTTTTAAATGTCGAGATCGCTTTCAAGATAAAACGGAAAATTTGAAATTCAACAAAGTAGAAACGTTCTTGTATCTTAATTTATTCAGGACGTGTGAACGTTAATGAATTCGCAATTAATTATTCTGAAAATTTAGCTCTGAGTTATTGTGCTCGCTTAAAAAAAATTAAAAACTAATTTGCGCGGCGCTAAGAAAATATTTTTTAATTATAAGAAAATACGGCCCGACCCGATTTTCGCGGCTTTATTTATTAGTTTTCCCGAGTTGAAGTGATTATTCAAGATTTTGAGTGCAGATAAAAAGATAATTGGGAATTTGTCTGCCGCTAAGTTTGTTTTCGGCTGTTAGGTCGAAAGATTTATAAATATCCGTTAACAAGAATTAAAAATATTAATGTCCCGAGCGTGTAATAAATTATGATAAGGACCAAAAAAAATTTGCGCCTATGTTTGTGGGCAAGAAATAAATTTTTTACGAATGCCGTATATATGTTTTTATTTAAATTAATTATTAATCAAATGGTAATTTGTTGTACATGTTTGGAAAGCTCTTGACGAGCTCTATCCAATTATAAAAAACATAAATACCCTTCTATTTAAGATAAGGAAGTTGATACCGCTTTCGGTTCAAACGAAAGTAATACAAAATTTTAATTTATGCCAGTACAAAAATTGTATAAATTAAAAAAACTTTTATACTTATACTTTTTTGGGAATTTTTATTATTTTAGGAGTTATAAGCTCGTGACACTTTAAATGAAACAGCCGGTATAATGATCAGCCTCGATTAATAAAAATCAATAACTTAAAATACATTGATAGAAAGCAAATCCGTAACCATAGATATTTGTCAATAAACTAATGTAAGATGCAACTATATAGAAATTTATTAAACAGACAAGGACAGCTACAGTTTAATAAACGATGGTTAAAATCAAAAATAATCCTCAATTTTCATTTTATCAAAAATTTGACTTATATTAATTTGAAACGTAAAACCAGTGTTGTCTTTACGGATAAAAGTTAGGTAATAATAAGAGAGGGATCATGTGGACAGAATGGAAGAAGACCGCTGGGCGAAATGGGCAAAGCATGAAAAACTAAATACAAGAGGACCCCTGGTCGACCACTAAAAAGATTGTACCAAAATTGAACCTCGGCATCTCAAGAGGCTCGAACAACCGAAAAAAACAACACATAGTTTTAAATTAAAAAAGAAAAAGAAGAAAAAGTTTTGAAAATTATTCACCTGGAAAGTTTTCTAAAAAAACGCAAAGAAGAAACATTAATTTCCTTGCTGGTGTTAAATTTGGTACTTTATTTTGAATTAATTCTCTCGAAGGTAGTTTCCGTAGCAGAAATATAAGCTTGTTAAAGGGGGAAAGCCTCAAGTTGGCATATGACAAGATTAAACTGTATCAGTAAGAAGTTCACTAAATACTTTCTACGTAAAATTATAACTGGCATTTGCTAAATTAATGGAAGATCGATACCAAGTTAACTGACAACCACGCATCCTTGATTGATGAATTTTCCATTGTTGTATGAAAATAGTTACCTAGGCGCGCGCACACACACACACACACACACATTCACATACACACATACCCACACCAACTTCATCATACTATTTACATCGACTAAGAAATACTTTTATACATTATTTAAAAATGGGCCAATATACTTATTTGAGACGATGCGGTGTTGTCATTTACCAGAAAATTGAAATAAACTTTTTTCGAAGTTCTTTATTTTTAGGACATATTGTATATAAACTTTTATTATTTAAATTTGTGTCAGGTGTCACCCGGTTGATTTTCAGTACCTATTTGTGTGACACCGTGTATTTAATTTTAAATCGGTTGGGAGTTTCTTTAATAAACAATTGAAATTGTAATTTAAGAAAACTTGATTGCAATCAAATTTTTAAAAATGTAAAACTTGAAATTAATTTTAGATTAATATTTTTATTATCGTATAATAATCGTTAAAAATGCCATTATTGCAACTGCTGCAAAATAAATTGAAAAATTCTGTTTTCATTTTAAATAAGAACATCTGAAAAAGATTTTTCAGAAGGTATTTATAGATAAAGTCGTTTTATGAAGTGGTTCGACAAATACAAATACCCTTCGACATTTTACGTATATTACGGATTTACTTCGACTGAAAATGGGTACAATATTTTGTATTTATGACGATTTCTTCCTCTGTTGGCTGAAAACGCGCACTCAAATCGATATCTTCGAAGATTTGAAAAACGTTAGTGAAGAATTTGTTGTTGTCACAAAACAACTAGGACGCCAAAAAGTTTATTACACGAGTTTTTTATACTTTAACGTCGATGGGTAGTTTATAAACTATGTTAGTTTTTATCCAGAGCTATTTTTATTTAATATGATTTTTGCAAAAACTTAGTTCTAAAATAAATTATTAAATTTTTACACTGTTGCACAAATAAATAATAAAATTCATAAAATTAATCCGTTGTATGTTTTCGCACATTTGTCTGCAGAATAACTAATGAAAACTAACGTCTTATATAACTATTAGCAACTTTGTTAATGTCTTAGGTGATTATCGAATAATGATGAACAATTACAATAAATATCAAAACTTTGGACATTTTCGAGTGTCACAGACGAACTTTTGTAATAATAGAACTCGGTAATAGTGACAGTAAAATTTGTTTTTCAACCGAAATATTTATTACGCTTCATCTTTTTGTGCTTAAAAGGAAAAATGCAAAAAATATAATTCTTCTCCTAAATTTCCTCAAATAATTATCTGAAAGCCATACAATGCAAATAGTCTTTACAAAGACTTAGTTTGTAAGCAATTTATTAGTGAATTATCGTTAAATTTAAATACAGGAATATTTAAGCACTCTCGCAGTTATTGCTGACTTGAACGTAGTAACAATTAATGTATTTTGCCTGTGCTATTACCCAAGTAAGGATTACTGCTGGCAATAAAATAGCTTTTATGTCAATAAAGAATACATGAACAAAAACAGAAAACTTAATTATACAGATTTATCAATGGTTCCGTTAAGTATGTAAATCGCACAAAGTATTAGAAGAAATCGTCAGAAATAAATTCTAGAGATGTTTTACATTAAGAAATGTGACTTTATCGATCAATACTAATTAATAACATAAAAAAGTAAAATTTGTTTGTTCGTATGTAAAGTGTAATCTCTGGAACTACTCTACCTATTCTAAAAATTCTTTTACGAATAAAAAGTTACACTATCCCTGAGTAACATATACTACATTTTGTTTAAAAAAAAATAGGTTTTAGTTTGAAATCTCAACACCCGAGCGATTCCAGGGTATATTAGAATTTCTTTTAATTTTAATACTTTTTATACACTTAGATTTACGATTTTCCTAGAGTGTACATTTTTATTGAAGTTGTACTTCTTTCGGGGCGTTGGGAGTAAAATTTTAGCAAGCAACGAAAGTTGCATACTAACAAAAAGTCAATATTTGAAGTTAGCCTTCTGAGAAAGTAAATTAATTATTGTGAATTGTGCTTAAAGCCGAGTGCGCACATATGAACGCAGATGTGCGCGTACAACTAACGGAAATTTAAAAAAAAAAGTTAATTATTGTGAATAATCTACGTCTTTCTAATTTATTGTGATAATTCAAAATTATATCGTTTAACGCTGTTTGGTTTAGCGCTTAAACTCATTGGAACGTATCCCCCGCGTTAAGCGAGGTCTTACTGTATTTTTGCTTAACCTTCAACAAATATTATCATTTACCACTGACAAAGATCGTTGTTAGTTAAAAACATATTTTAGCATTTTGTTCAGCTCCGCGTCTTCAAAAAAGTTAAGCACCACAATCTTCTACACAATCTGTTTTTTTTTCGAAGGTGAATCACAAAATTATATTAAATTAATAAAGTAGGTACTTATCTGCCATTTGTATTTGCATAAATCAAATGTAAATTTATTTATTGAAGCACCCAATAATTTAAAATATGAAAGTTTTAAAACAAAGTTTTTTGCAGCTTTTTTTGTAAAAGCTTTCCGCGACAAATTTTTTATCAAAAACCTATACGAAATAGTTGGGGGAAAACGTACAACGAAGAATGTCTATTGAATTACTTCTAAATTAATTTTGAATAATCTAATTGTGAGATGCATTAACTCTGCAATTTTGCAAATGCATTTATCAAAGTATATTGTAAAGTTAACTGACTGTTCAATTTATTGGAGTGCTTTCGTTGTAAAACTGATTATTAACCGGCAAAACTTTGCAACTATTATACTTTAAATAAACAGCTACAAATATTTATTGCGATATTTTAGAATATTAAATGCGCACTTCTGTTTCTTAGTTGATAATACGTAAAGTTTGGAGTAGTTTCCTGCATAAAAGGCTATTGAATTTTCATACTCGATCGCATCGAGCAATCACTGGAATAAACGAGATACCGTTTCAAAAGGATGGCACTATTTTTCGTTATGTCGTAACAGAGAACGAAACTTTTAGCACTTTTATGGCTCGTGGATCGTGTTGTTGCGAAGTTTACTTGCAAAAACTGGCAGCATAAGTAAAGGGATAGTGCGAAAGTTTCTAGTTTGTATTGTCGCTGTTTTGTAGCATGTATTTTTTTTAACGGAGTTCAAGATCATTCGCTCAATGATACAGCAAAGGACAATGTTAAAACTGGTTCGATTTACAGAAGTAAATTATTGTTGAAAAATGATAGATTAAAGTCTCAATAAATATTGAAACGTATTAGTAGGTATTTTTGCACATATTTAACCTGTAACATTTTTTTTGCCCATTGAATGTTGTAAATTTTAAAGCAAATTAATCGTCACGGTACTTTTTTTAATAATAGCTCTCTGAAAAGTTATCTTTGGAAAATCTTTTAGACAAAAATAGTAATTTCTTATTAATTTTGATTAATTTTCAATAATTCCCAATGTATTAAGTAAATTAATTGAAGAATACTTCCTTCTCTCTTTTATAAAAGAGAGATTTGCGTTTCTTTGTTACCTATAGACTCTTAAACGGCTTAACCGATTTTTATCAAATTAATTCAAAAATACCCACTTAACTTTTGATAAAATTTCGAATATTATCGTACACGGTTAGGTTTTAAAACACTGAAATTTGCCGTAGCAAAACTGTATAAAAATAACGTATGGAAAAATGACATTATTTTATAGTAATTCGATTTTAATATCATTACAATTATGCATAATTACTATAAAATAATATGTTGCGATAAAATATGGCACGTCTCAATAAGGATTCTGTATGTTTCTATATAAAAATTTTAATAAAATTCTGTCTAAAAAGTAAATTGTTACAAATCCATTTTGAAACATGATATCTAAACGATAAAATAAATGTAGAATAAAAAATCTTAATCAGCGCTTAATGTGAAACATAATATCCAAAGAATAAAATAAATTAGCAATGAAATACGTACTAAATAACCTCACTTTTTTTTAAGAGCATATGGAGATAATGCTGTGTTGCCATTTACTGGAAAACTAAAATGCATTTATTTTTCATATTTTTCCCTAGATTTAAAACATGTTTGATAGAAACTCTTATTTAGAATAGTTAAGTTTCAGTACCTATTCATCAAACGTACTGTATAAAAAAGACAAAAACAGACTATATCTAACATTGTACTTGGTCCAAATAATAGTTAAAAAATATAAAAACAAAACCGACACGTTTTATTATCCAATACACGAATTAAAATAAATTGAAAACCACTTACCAGTAAAATATCGTCGTCTTCTTCTGAAGTATTTTGAAATAAATAATCTATGACTGACACAATTTTCATCGTCCATTCTTTTGAAAAAAGGGCGAAGACACGCACTCACGCACTTTGATTGTATTATAAGAAGGAAAGTATAGAACACTACAAGAGTAAATATTTGACCCGAAGTTTTGAACGCCTGAGACCATGATTTAAGAGGATCGTCCCTTAAAACTAAAAGGGCATTAAACGGTTTTAGGACTAGGACGGAAACGGGTATTCATTCTCTACGCAAGTAGTGAAGGGTTTTGGGCACAACTGTCGGAAATTGCTTTAAGACGATAGACTTCCCGCGCTTCGACACCCTGAAAGAAAGATTTAATAGTTCGTGAAAATAGTCGACACTTTATCGACAAACTTTATTTATAAAATTGAAGTTTTTCAATTATCTAAATCTAAATAATTAGGTATTTGTTTCAAATGATTCGCGTACAAATAATAAAAAAATGTCGATTATTAACCAAAAATTTGTACTTTTGTTTAAATATTACATTGCACTATTGACAAGAACGGGTATTTTTGAAAAATTATATCTCCGAAACGGTATTGATTTTTCTCAAGCGGATGTTTATTATTTAAAGAAACACTTCAACTTTCAAACAAAAGAATAAAATTGAGTTTTTAATTAGGAATTTTTAAAATACGAATTTTTGAATTATTTATCGAAAATATGGAGAGAGAATCCAAACTATGGATTTATTTAAAAAAATGTATGCATAAATTTTTATTCAGACGCAAAACAATGATCTAAATGAAATATCAAACTCCAATTTAAGTTTGGATTCTCCCCCCATATTTTTCATATTTTTGATAAATAATTCAAAAATTCGTATTTTAAAAATTCCGGCTTAAAAACTCAATTTTATTTTTTTGTTTGAAAGTTGAAGTGTTCCTTTAAATTATAAAAAATACTCTTGAGGAAAATCAATACCGTTTCGGATTGATCGGAGCGATTCTAAACATCGTAGGACCTCAGATTTTTTTAAATCTTGCTAAATCCGAAATTTTGAATTCTTCGGTTTTTTGGAATTATATTAAAAACTAACTCACCGATTTCAAAAATTCTTTCAAAATCGAATTCCTCAGGGTCAAATACATAGAAATAACTATGTTTTAGAATAATAGTTGTTTTGGTCGACCATTGGCCCATAGTGCATTGTTATGAAAATAATAAAATTCATTGTTTATTTTTTATTTTAAAGGAAAAGCTACCCTACAACAAGTGTTCCCTAAGGGCCGTAAAATAACAATACATACATAGTGAGTATTAAATAAAAAATCTATTAATATATATTAACAAAATGAAAATCCGTCCAAATTAATTATAAATTTTGATAATCGTTTTAAAAACCTAAATTTTTGGTTAATAATAATCCATGTTTTTTTTAATAACTCCGGATTAAGTAGTCGTAAAATTTTTTTGAAAGTATTCTAGAAACTGCAAAGTCTCTTTTATGCCAATTAAAAGTTACGAATTAAAAAAAAAATTGTGACTATTTATTGTAGTTTTAAAAAGTCCTAAAAAATAACGCTTCTTTTGGACATAAGAGTAAAATTTGAGTTGGAAACGATCATATTTGTTAATTCTTAGATGTTTTCAAAAATTACAAGACAAAAATTTTTTTTTGCTCGTAATCAAAAATTTTGAATCATAATTAATTTTCAGTCAGTGGGCATCTTCAAGATGTTTCTTTTTTCATAAACTACAAACTCCACCCACAAGCTAAAAAAAAACAAAATTTTATTCGTTGCACCTTACTGTATAGAAACAAAATCTCTGCTTTAGTGTTTTTAAACAGTTATGTTAGAAAAATAAAAGTTATATTTAGTTTTTGCCGAATAGAAATTCGGAATTTACATAAGTTTATGATTTGAAAGAGGCATGATTAATATAGACAAATCCGATTAATGCGAGTATGTGCACATTCGAGCGAAAAGTGGCACATTTCCGAGCGAGGGAAGCAAATGAAGCGCGACGCGGAGCGGCGCGCTTCATTTTCCCGAGATTGGAATGTGCCACTTTGAGCTCGAATGTGCACACTCGATTTAAACACAATTCACAATAATTTAGCTTAATAAGTTAGACGAAAAAGCAGTTGAATAATATTAATTGTTTCCTCTCGCTCGCACTGACGAAATTGTCGTATCTTTTCGCTCCCTTCCACTCATTGCCATGGTAAATATATTGTTCCAACATAAAATTGATATTTACCAAACTAAATTATTTTTTTTAATTTGCAAGAGCTAAGAATAAAGTAGACAAAAGTAATAAGTACGATGGTGTGCACATTCGAGCGAAAAGTGGCACATTTCCGAGCGAGGGAAGCAAATGAAGCGCGACGCGGAGCGGCGCGCTTCATTTTCCCGAGATCGGAATGTGCCACTTTGAGCTCGAATGTGCGCACTCGATTTTAAGCACGATTCACAATAATTAATTTACTTAAAATCCACTAGTTTTTTAATATCAAGTTGCAGAACCGTATTTCTACCAAAAACCCTGGCAAAAATGTATATTTTAAATAGTTTTCATTCTTAAAATATTTTTAAATTATCATTTTTGTAAACCGTGTAAAACAAGTAGCGTATAATTGGAGGAATAAAGGTATTTTGTACACCATCTACTGCTGCATTAAATTTTGATCTACAATTTTCTTCATTGTGTTAAAAACTGCAAACTTTTCAATGAATAAACATCACATTTAATTATTTTTTAAAATAAAATAAACCTTTGACATTCGACGAAACGAAATGACCAACGCGTCGAATGTTTTAAATGTTATTTTTTAATTAGTGAGCCTATTCAAAAGAGATGAATCCTGCAAAATCGTTTTTTGAAATATTTACTTGGAGCCTAGGCACAGTTTATTTCATGCTTAATAATTGAAAAAACTTATACATTATTCTATACAGTGCCGCATCAGTCGAAGAATAAAAATACAGACCGCAATGTTGTTGATAATGTTTTAAAAATGTATATCTGAGCTATTATGAAAGCCCAACGCCAATAGCTTATAGCTTGTGTATCTACAAATCAAAAACATTAAAATTAATGTAAAAAGTGTAAATTAAATTTATGACAGGGTATTTTTAATATACACACGACTATTAATTTTTTTCTATAACTTAGTTTGCCATAACATTAACATGCAATAAAAACGCGACCATTAGTAACAATAATTTAGTAAACCTTAAAATGTTCTTTATATTACAATAATAACAATTACAGTAACTTTGTGCGCACATAAATATTTATTTTCGCTTAAAGAATCATGCTATGCTTTTATTATCTTTCAAATAAGGTCAATAAAGCTTATCCTACGCTTCAGAAGAAAAGGGCTACAAAAACAGAGCCTTATTGAATTTATAGGCCATCAAACATAAAGCAACACGAATACTTTATGTTTATTTATGGAAGTAACTTTATCTATTTTTTAAGTAACCTTTCAATAGAACGTAATACTTTTCATACAATGTCCTCTATAATTACTCAAAGAAGTACCATTCGTTATGGTCTTTTATAACGTAAACAAAAGTTGCCTGCTTATAAATCTACTTATGTAAAAAGTAGATGTTTTTTAACTAACAATTAGATAAAAATTGGTTAGAAATAGGCTGACCGCGTGAGTACGATTTTCAACTGTGCAATACCGTTCTTTCTTTAAGTTTTTTACAGTCCCGTTGTTTTAATGAAAATAGTTTTGTCCCGCTTTTTATGAGTGTTGTAAATACGTATACCAACTTCTAATTTTTTTGTTGAATTTTATGTACGTTATTACTCATTGTTATAGATTTATATTGATTCACATTGGGACCTGTTGAGTTTTTTAACTGATTTTACGCACCGGAAAACGGACTTTCAGAATCTTAAGAGCTTTAAAAGATCTGTTCACAAATAACCGAGCTACGATTTTTCAAAGTGGAAATTTAGAAAAAAATAATTACAAGTCCGACTATTTGAACCCGTTTTTCTCTAGAATTTCAAAAAGCACGCCTATAGTTTTTTAGGCTTATTTGAAGCCAAAAAGTCTGCTGAATCCGAATTTGTATAGTTTTTAACGATACAGTGAGCAATAACGACGCTACAATTTTTTGAACGTAAATTTATGTGTTACAAAAATAAACGTACAACTTCCATTCTTTATTACTCGAAAAATTAACATTGTGCCCTATGCCAATTTGGCATATATCTTATAGAAAAAAGTCTCAGAATTCCGAATCCGAGTTGCTCTTACTGATGGGATTAAAAATGAGGGCGCTACCATTGTATTTGTGAGTCAAAGTGTATTTTTTTCCATTTCTTTAGTTTTCTCGAAATTTTGGCGGATGAATGAGGAGCAGGGAAGAATAGCTCCGACTATGTTGATTTGGGGTCCAATGGAACGTTCTGTAAGAATTTAAAACAAATTCATTACGACAATTTTTTTCTCCAATTTCAACAAAGGACTTTTTCTGGATTTTGGCCGAATTTGGGGGTTTTGAATTAATACCTGTTTCCGACTTACTAAGACCTAATACTTTCGAAAATGAACGCATTCCGCGTACTTCTCAAAAATAAAAAAGTTATAGCGTTTTAAAAGTTTCATTTTAAAGCCAAATTTAATTTTTTAAAAGGACGAAAATTTTTGTTTTAGAGGGAAAGCGCCGAGAATTGACACCGACTATAGTTGCTAGGGGTATTTAGAAACATCCCCTTGCAATATAAAATAATGCTATTTTTTTCATTTTTTGCCAAAAACCATGTTTTTCTCGACTTTGGGGGTTTTAAGTTAGGGGTTTTAAGTTAGGCTCGGTTTCTGACGTGTTAGGGTTGGAAACGTTTAGAAATTAAAGGTTTTGACAAAATTTGCAAAGATGGCGGAGTTACAGCATTAAAAAAATTTAAAATTTTAGCAAAATTTGCAATTTAAAAGTTTTGAACGCGTTTTTCCCAATATTTAACATTGGAACCTATTGATTGTTTGAGCTACTTTTACGCTTCGATAAACAAGCTATCGGAATCTGAAAATTTTTCTTCAAAACACTATACCAAAAACCACAAAATACAATTACGAAAGGCAAATAATAAATGACAATGTTATGTAGGTCGGGTAGTATTGTACGTGTAGAAAACTCTGAACAAGTTTACGCCATTTGCGCATTAAATAGCTACGAAGGTCAAGTGCCAGAAGATATTGAAACTACTATAGTTAGTTTTTACTTCACGGATATTAAATTCGCAAATATCGAGACTGCGGATAAAGAATGCCACTGTATGTTTATATGTTATTTGTACATGTTGTCTTCCACGCTTTACTTCACCTGTTCAAATGTTTTGTTTTGTAATATAAATGTGGACAGAGAAAAAGTCCCGATTAAATGGTAGAACGATGAATTCTGTGCTATAAACTTCAAAAAATTTGTTAACAAAGTTAAATGCATCTAACCAATAAAATATATTTATTATCTTCTTAGGCACTATCGCGTTTTCAACGCTCTAACTTCCGTTTTCATATCAAAAAAGCATGACCAGCCCAGTTATAAATAAGAACCAAATAAATTAGAATTAACGAGTTCAAGTTAAGGTCAAGAATCTTTCTCAAGTAATTATGCAAAAAAGTTAAGGCCCTGGCTTTATCCAAATTAAAACTCGGATTTTTCAACCTAAAACGTATTAAAGGATTTAAAGTTTCAATTTTCTAACGTTGATTACTGATCTTGAAAGTTTTAGGAAAGTTGAAATTCTTTAGGCGTGCTTTTATCTCAATTAGATAAGTTTTTTATTCGTCTAAAGCTTTCGTCTTCAACTTGTTCAAACTGAAATTTCATAATTGTTTGTGTATGAACGAACGAGTGTTAATGAAATTTAATTGACTTTCGAGCTTCAAAATTGGATTTGAAATTTATTTCGAAATTAAATTGATCAGTCCGGATTTAAATTAAAACCAATTTTTAGATAGTTCCGCTGGAATACGAACGAATAATATTTTGAATTAACTAATATAATTATGAATGCAATCTATAGTCAAATCAGGAGTTCGTTATTATTGATGCTGGAAATATCAAAGTTTGTTCAATTCAAATTCGTGGAAAATCAGTAGTTGTTAACGATCAGAATTGGAAATTTAATTAAAGTTAATTAAAAGTACAAGAGGTATATTTGAAATAATACACAACTAGCTTTACGAGAATAATTTTAAATTAATTAGTGCTTGTAGTAAATAATCACCGAATGTAGTTGGAGTAGCAGGAAGAAGTATCATTAAATGTTCAAAGCATAAGCGTCAGCGTAGGAGGATGACGTAAATCAATTTAGAGCTAATTGACAACAAAAGGAAATCTATTAAAATATTTGCTTTGCATGTTCTTTATCTTAACTAAAATCTACATTTAGTTATTATCTTTTATATCCGATGTGTATAGTTTGCAGCTACTTAAAGGCTCTTAATATTCAAATTAAGTTTGTTTATATGAGAGAATGTCTTCGTTTTCTGGTAGCTAAGTAAAATGTGAAATAATTAAGGACTTATCTGTTTATCAAATTGTATATTTAACTTTGACCTTAAAAAAGTTTTTTTTTGCAAAGTTATACTTACTGTTAATTTTTAAATGGAGAAGTTTTGAAATGAGCAAACTTACGAATAATTGGGAATCGACCGTCTTAAATCAGAAAAGTGGTATCCATGATTTTGCAATAAATTACCTAAAGGCTCTACTGTATTAAGCAAGAGTTATAACAATAGTTGTTTTAAAAAAACATAATTTTTCCTTGATCTTTTTGTGTATTTTGAGGTTAGATAATTTCGATTGTTGCCTAATAAAGGAACTATATAAATTTTGTGTTAAATTTGTCGACTGAAAATCAATCACGTTCATTTACCGACACGATGTACGTAAATATGTACCATGCTCGTCCTAAGTCAATTGAAATAATTTTTTTTTATTGAGGTAAGTTGAATGCACTTAAAAAAAAGTCAAAAAATTGTACGCTAATAGAATAGGCTGGAAAACTATAGTGGAAAGTAATCCTTTTGTAAAACAAAACTATCACTGGTGATGGAAAATGGGTTGTCTACAAAATGGATTAGTGTAATCCAAAACGATCATGATCCAAGAGTGATAAACAAATCAAAAACTGAATTGCCCTCAAAAAAGTCATGCTTTCAATTTGGTACGATTATAAAAGTATTGTCTATTTTGAGCTGCTTCCAAAGAATCAAACGATCAATTCCGATGTTTACTGTCGACACCTGACAAAATCGAAGGAAGCAATCAAAGATAAACGACCAGAATTGGCTAATCGTAAGAACATTATGTTCCACTATTATAACGCTCGACCCCACACATCTTTACTAACTGGTCAAAAATTATTGGAGCGTGGTTGGGAAGTGATATCACGTCCACCATATGGAACTGACCTGGCACCATCAGATTACCATTTATTTCGATCTTTACAGAACTTGTTAAATGACCTGAAATCGCCATTTGTTCAGTATTTTGTTAAAAATGACCATAAGTTCTACGACCGTGGAATTATGAAGTTATCAGAAAGATGACAAAAGGTCATTGAACAAAATAGTACATTTATAGTTCACTAAAAGCAATCTTTGTATAAAATAATTGTTTTTTATTTCAAACCAAAAAACAGAAATTACTTTTTTGTCAACTAGATATATATAAAAAAAAGTTGTGTTTATAAAATAATTGTGTTACTTCAACTAACTTTTGGCCCGGAATTTTACTACGGGTATTTTGATATTTTTAGTTTTAGTTTTTTAAACTATGGTTATCTATTAGTTTACATTTTAAATTATTTAATCATTGAAATAAAATTTTGAACATCAAATAAAAAACTATTCAATTCATATACGATGTATAGCATTTTACATATAGTTTCCAGAAACTTTAGAAGGGTTGCACTGTACATTTTTTAAAATTTAAATATCAATATTAGATTTAATTAAATTGATATCAAATCATTAAGAAAATTAACTCGAGTACTTTGCTGTTAATGATAGGAGAGGTAAATTAACTAATCGGATTCAAATCCTAATTTAATATTGTCATAGATTATGGTTAACTTAAGTTATTAGTTTTGGAAATATTTGACAGTTGATGAAGGTTATTAATGTTCTTAAAAGCAATTATCTAACTTTCAGAATATTGCAACAGATTGCATCCTACACTTGCCAGCGGATACACGTAACAAACTTTAATACATTCATTTTGAAATACTGGAAAAGTTTTCAACTGAAACTATTTTCCTGTACTGCAAATTCCTAATTCTTGTTTATCTTAAACGTTAGTTCTACGTTTGAACTAATGTTTTAGTTCAGTGTTTGTTTATAAATATTGATAATTCAAGAACAAATATTATTGTCTTTTGAGTTGTAGATCTTATTGAATTAATTTTATTGCTGAACGCATTTTAAGATATTTTCGCTTTTTGAGTTTAAATCATATCAATCGCCAAAAAACTTTTACACAACCTTGAGTCAAAATAAAATACCATGCATAATAATTTATCCATGCTAATTTTACATTATTTCTATAAATAAAAAATGAGATTATATATTACCTTTAAGCAGTTGTGTACATATATTTAAAAAAAAAATACATTTTTTCCCTTACAATTAGAGATAAAATCCTATAGTGATCCTTTTAAAGGAATAAATTTAGATTTGGTATAAAATTATTTTAATTCTTAGAAAACAATCAAAGGTGAGTAAATATCAAGCTTTTTGCTAAAATGTAAGAATTTAAAGACGAAAAATTGACATAACTAAATCACTAAAATGAATCTAACATATTTTATCACTACACAGTGCTCGTTAAAAGAGCATGGACATACGAATTTAACATGGGAAGTTAAAGTGCTGAAAGTTTGAGGACCAATTTAACATTATATTGAATGCCCAATTTATGACAATAAAATATTATATTAGAATAGAAAAGTTCTAGAGAAGGTGTTGCGGGCTAACTAGGATGGACAGGATAACGAATGAGGAAATCAGGCAAAGAATGGAAGTGAAGGAGGACGCGATTAAATACATCGAAACTAAAAGATTGCTTTGGTACGGTCACACCAGAAGATCGGATAACAGGTGGATAAGTAAAGTTACAGACTGGAGCCCTGTGGGAAGAAGAAAAAGAGGTAGGCCGAAAAGATCGTGGCGGAATGAAGTAGACGAAGCGATGCAAACGAGAGGCCTAGAGGAAGGAGATTGGGAACAACGCGACTTATGGAGAGTCTGCTTAAAAGAAGGGAGACAGCACTAGCTGTGAAAACCTTACATATATAGAAAAGTTATAATATTTTATTTTTTATATTGTCATTATACTAACTGTTTTTTAAGAGCTTTTTGTAATTTTAATAAAATAATATTGTACTTTTACTTGTTCACAAAATTTATAATCAAAATCGTTTAGAAAAAAAAAGATTCTATTGGTATTTGAACATCGATAAACCATTCCAAAGTTGCCGGATTAGCCGGTTGAGTCGACCAAATCGTTTCAACTTTAAATATATAACTAAAAGCAACATGTAAGATTGGTCCTCTAACTTTCGGACTTTTAACTTCCCATGTTAAGTTCGGATATCCAATCTCTTTTGACCAGCACTGCACATATTTTATACCTAAAACTAACTTTTTTAAAAATTAATTTTAATTGCTAACATAATAAATTACTAAATTTTTTCAGACTCCCCCCTGGTTATTAAAAAAAAATTTCTGAACGAAAACAACAAAGATTTAGTGAATGTAATTTTAATTTAAATTTTAATTAAATGATCAAATTTAACTTTTAGGTAGTAGAATAACGTGCTTTGTGAACAACGGGTGAGCATTTAGAGAAGAAAACCCTTAAGTAGTAAATTAAGAGCTACTCTGCTCAACAACGTAGACCCAAATTGCAACAATTAGAATAAGTATGTTGTAAAATGAGCATCTTTACTGCTAAGCTCGTTTTTAAGACAAATAAAACGCTTCTGAATTATTTAACTCTGTTTACCTCGTGTACTTTGGAATGGTTTTCGTAAAAATGATAATACTAAACACTTTTTTCATTAAGTTGACGGTTATCAAATTCATTTCTACTTCTTCGCGAAAAAAGAAATCTTGAGTTAAATTATCTGTGACTAGATTTTTGCTTGTTGGTATTTCTTAGCCGTAAAAGTCTGACAACTTTATTAGCTTTTCATTTCTTCCGGCTACGTTACATTCTGCTTCGAGATTGATTTTAGCGCCCAAAGGATGAACATTTTTCTAATATCTGTGGTTACATCCTGAATGGCAATATTCAGTTTATTTCCAAACGTAAAACTTTTACAAATAAATAAACTAGTTCCTCTATGGATTCTGCATTTTCATGTTAAAAATTTTATTGCCGATCGAGATAAATAAAATATTTAGTATTTTAAACAAAGAGACCGTTTTGTTATTAATAGTTGGTAGAATCTGGAGGAATTCTTGTTTTATTGAAATGTAATATTTTAAAATTGCGGCCGATTTTTTTTTAAATAAAAAAGAACATTAAGAAAAAGCAACTAAATCCGATATAATATTTGTAATAACTTATTCATAAAGATATAAAGGTGAATCTATATAACGACCTTTTAATATTTAAACGTATCGTTTTTTCTTGTAGATTCAAGCTATGCATTTCATTTTTGTAAAAAGAAATCTGCCGTTTTCCATATTGCGTTATTTACGAGAAAAAGTTATAGATTGTTACACAAGAGAAGTTCGAAGCTTTAAAATAGAAAAGTAAAAGTTTGTTGCTTAATGCAATAAATAAAAACAAATGGGTTCGCAATGTACAATTACATTAGCAATTATACATGTAAATTCATTGGGGTAAGAGAACGTATTGGGTAAGAGATTGCAGTGCGCAAATCTTCGTTGTGGGAAAGGGATCAGATGCGCTTTTTTGATAAAATCAGTGGCGTACGAGTGGCCATCTCAAGATCCACGTGACACTTTACTGTACACCGTTAGTGTAACAAAATGTAATAAAAAATGCATACATAATTATGAATATTATGGGGATCCATATTTGTAAGTGGAACACATAATTTTGAGTTTATTTTTATTGCCATTGTGAAATTACAATTATTACAATTATTAAACTGGAATCGACTTGAAAACTGCAGTTACCGCCCTTATTTTTTTACAACACGATACTTGTTTAGGGACTGAGTATTGTACAGTACAACAAAATTTCTGAAAACCTCTTTACAGCCCCCGGATCAAGATTTAAAAACATTTACGAATTGTCCTCGACATTTGACAGAAAAATTACCACATTAGTGAATTTTCAAATAATTTCAAATTATTAAAAAAACATCTACTTATATTATTCAAAATTAAAATTTCTCATGGCTATAGTTAGCAATACTGTTGCATAACAAAGCAAGGTGCTTGTATCAAAAATTTTCAGGGTCTTGTTCAAAATTAATCTATGCAAAATACCTACCAGCATCGATGTTGGACCTTCTGGAGATGGTATTAACACTGTCACTAGTATCTTCACTAATCTTAGCAGCGTTAGTAACCCGTTTACCGACGCCAGTTGAGGCTTCCGGATGGATGCCGCGTCTTATAATAGCATAATTATGACGTTTTGCAAACGTTTTAGTTTGCATCTTTAGGGCTGGATGCTCTGCTACTAAAACATCGTTTGGTTTATGGGGTTCTTATATGCCAATGTTCTTATAGTGGAACAAAGCACACAGGGTTATCCAACCCTAACATCAAAAATCGTTTTTTTTATTTTTTCAATTTTTTGATGTTATGATTCAATAGCTCTGTCATAATTGTTTCATTACGTGAGTATAGATATATAAAAACCTTTTGATCTAAAGATGCATCAGTATCAGACCATTCAGTCCTGAAAAAGCAAACAAACGTTTATGAAACGTCGGCATTCTGCTACAGAACGGCGTGGCACCCATCCAGAAGCCCCAACTGGTGTCCGTAATCGAATTAGTGTTAGTGAAAGTATTAATACCAGCTCCAGAGAAGAAAAAAAATCCGAAATGCAAAAATGTTTCTTCTCATTATAAATGTTTACTGAAGGCAAAATTTGAAAACTACCTAAAAAAATTGACTCTAACAAGCAAGGAAAATTTAAAAACCATAATTATGATTTTTTTTATATTGAGAATAGTGCTTTGATGTCAAAACGCTTACAAGCAATAATAGAAGCCATGGAAATTTTTGATAATTAATATTTTGAAGTTTTGGTTGTAAAGCCTATTATATTAATTAGTTATTCAGCTATTTTGATACTTTGTCTTTACTGTATTATGAATCGAATAAAATCAACAAGAAACCCAATTTTTTTTTGTTTTAGGTAATCTTTAGAATCAAGCATTTGCTTTTAAAGTGTAGGTATACTAAATTATGAGAGTAATTATATAGAACTGATTCAACACAAGTACTTTTTTTTAGCATTTAAGTTTATTTTCATAAATTCCAGCTGTTATAAATTCGAAATAAAAAAAAGGCAATTCAGCAAAGCGAAAAATGCCATTAATGCAAATCTTGTCGGTTTTCAACAATCACAAAGTCCGCCATGCAAATTATGGGCCATATCTACAAAACAAATTTGATTGAAACATAGCTGATCTTTATTTATAACGCGTTCGAATTTATCCTGAGTAGGCAATAAGTTCTTTTTCCCTTTTCCTGCACGCACTTTCAAATTCAAATATATCTCCATTCACATTCAACAGTAAGCCTACACGTTGTAAGTATTTGCATGGATTTATGAACAAAATTTTTGATACTTTAAAGATATATTTTGAGGTTTGCGCTAGATCAAGTAAATCCCTTAGCAATTTCAGACCAAAAAAATGTTGGCGAAATATATTACATAAAAACTAAGGTTTCCGATTCTAAATTTAGATGTAGCTCAAATTAATTTTTAAATTAATCATAATGTTAACGTCCAATATCTTTTGATATTAATTAAAGTTAACAGGAATTGGACACTTGTTAAAATACTACGTTTCGTTTCTTTATTGTAACTTTGTTAAGCAACTTAACATGTCAAAAAACATGTTAAGCATCAAAATTGTACATGTGACAAATGTACAAGTTTATTGTGAATTACGCTTAAAAGTGAGTATGCACATTCGTATTTATTAGATTTTTCTACTTTATCCTTAGCTCTTTCAAATCAAAAAATTCAATTTAGTTTGTTAAATATCGATTTTATGTTGGAAAAATATATTTATCATAGCAATGAGTGGAAGGGAGCGAAAAGATACGACAATCTCGTCAGTGCGAGCGAGATGAAACAATTTAAAATATTTAACTGCTTTTTCGTCTAATTTATTGACCTAAATTATTGTTAATCGTGCTTAAAACCGAGTGTGCACATTCGAGCTCAAAGTGGCACATTCCGATCTCGGGAAAATGAAGCGCGCCGCTCCGCGTCGCGCTTCATTTGCTTCCCTCGCTCGGAAATGTGCCACTTCTCACTCGAATGTGCACATCTACGTACTTATTAGATTTGTCTACTTTATCTTTAGCTCTTTCAAATCAAAAAATTCAATTTAGTTTGGTAAATATAGATTTTATGTTGGAAAAATATATTTACCATAGCAATGAGTGGAAGGGAGCGAAAAGATACGACAATAGCGACAGTACGAATGAGAGGAAATGATTAAAATTTATTAACTAAATATTCGTTTAATTGATTGCCCCAAATGATTGTAAATCATGTTTAAAACCGAGTGTGCACTTCCTCGCATTTGTTGCATTTGTATATTTTAAATTTTAAGTTTAAAAAAAAGTAATGTGCCCAAATAAAACGACGTATCTGCACTTTCGAGCGCAAAGTACATATTTTACCGAGACCTAATTGTACAATAGGCTTTTAACCAAAACCACATGATCAACATGTTTGACACATGAACAACTTTCGAGATTATTAATAATAAAATTAAAACGCTTAACAGAATCGATGATGAACCCTCTGGAGCTCGTTCTAGCTCTGTTACTAAAACTAACCCGATTTCCGACACCGACACTAGTTAAGGCTTTCGGGCGGATGTTGTGTCTTCTTGTAGCAATATGCCGACCTTCCAACTACCAACTGCGAAAGGATAATTTCCAAAGAAATATCATGAAGGCATTGGAGATGGGTAAGAATCCTAACAATCTCAATAAAGACCGAGGTTTCCAAATTAATCTTATTTGGCGCATTGCTCTCCCCAACAATTTTTGATAATTTTGAGGTTATGGTTGAATAACTTCCATGACATAAGCGTAGATATATAAGGACCCCCTGATCCAAAGATGCATCAGTATCAGAGCATCCAGCCTTGAAGATGTAAACTGAAACTTTTGCAAAACGTCGGCATATTGCTAAAAAAAGATGCGGCATTCATACGGAAGCCTTAAGTAGTGTCGATGTCAAAAATCAGGTTAGTGTTAGTGACAGTGCTAGTGCCAATTCCAGAGCGTTCATAATCGAGTCTGGTAAGTGTTTTAGTTTTATTACAATTTTGACGTTTGTCATATTTTTTGACATGTTAAGTTGCTTGAAAAAGTTTCAATAAAGAAACGAAACGTAGCATTTTTAACAAGAGTTGATTTTTATTGTTAGTGTCCAATTCCTTTTAATTTTAATTAACATTGATTTTTAAAGTTGATTTTTTAATATAACTTACCTACTTTACCACAAATCAGAAAATTGATTTATTTCATCACAAAAAATTCGATTAATAACAATAATGAGAGTCGCAAACAATTCATAACGAATCCGTCTGTGAAATCATTGAACGTTCACCAGAATGCATCCAACACTTTATTTATAAACAATTTTAATTATGTAATTTTTTTTTTAATTTGGTGTTTCAAGAATTCCTCTACTTTGTAATTGAACGTTAAATTAATGAAGCCTTTTTTATTCGGAAGTACCAACTGAAAAGCTTTTCGTGTTTCATTTCATACAAAAAGCAAGAATATTACATACTTGCATGTCGACTAGGTTTTCTAAAGCATACTTGCCGCGCATAATTCACATACTCAAACATAAACGTCGGTGAAGAAAGACAAGGGTAAACAGCTACTTTCTTATAACTACATATTTCTTGTCATCTAGAAATAAGAAGAATTAACTAATATTTAAATTTTATATTTTTCTAATATTTTTGTACTTAAGATTGAAAATATAGATATTAATAATTCATTTAAGATAATGTTTCCTTAAAACTTAAATCTACCTACGCCCATGTGCGCTTACACTATTCGAATTTAATTCAAAGCTTCAAAGACACAAATATGCAACAAATAATTTGCGAAACATTGAACTTATTATTTACTACAAAATTTAAAATTTTCGCTTGTAAAGGGGTGCCTAACATAAATATCTAAAATTATTTAATGTAGGTACCACACATAAACATTAAAAAAGCTTATTACATTTTATTTAACAAAAGAATTAACTAATTTGCCTACACGAATAACTTAAATGCTAGTATATTTAGTTCATAATTATTTGATTTACTAACTAATTTACTTACAGTTTTAATGCACTAAACTAATTGATTTACACTCACAATCAGATTTATTTACAATGTTTATATATTTACATTATTTATCTTTACTGCGCGTTAGAGATTACCTTGAGCTTCACCGAGAACCAGCGGAGTAGAGCACTGAACTAAAGTTAGACTTAGACTGTTTATTACGGAAGTGGACTACGCTTATATGTGTCCCGGTATCAGTTATCAGAGCTTCTAGAAAAATGTAGATTCTTCTTATCTAGCATTCAAGGTAATGTAAGATAGATGTTTCTCGAGCGCGTGTTTAGATTAATTTATCGCGTTCGCCTACATTAATCTCTCGCGTTTAATTAAATTAATCTATCGCGTTTGTTACAATATACAATTATTCAAGTGTTGTGCGTAATGTACAAAAAAAGAATCAATCCCAATAAATTATCTTTTATAATTTTTAAAATACCTTATCAGAATTAGAATTACCTTATAAAGATAATGGCATCAAAAAGCTATTAATAAATAGCCTTAAGCAAAACGTAGGGTTATAAGCCCCAACACATGGTAATTAGCAGTAGATTAGGCTTAGATTTTATAATAATCGTAAAGCGTAAAGCAGAATAATGTTTCCAAGAAGTGCCATCAACAAGTTCCGTATAAGCTAAAGTCGGCTACGTTGAAAATAAAAGCGCTAGAATTGCGTGTAGTGATAAATAAGAGGAAAACTCACACCTTAATAGAAAACCGGAGAAGCTTTTCTAACGTATATTGGATCCGAAATTTACTTATTCCCGCAGACAAGCGGGAAATGCTATGCTAGAACAGGAACGCATAGAGAGAAAATTTGTATATCATTCTATTCGATCAATAAACACAACTTTTGAGACTTTGTATAAACTAATGTTGCGGAAGTCTAGAAAATTAATTCGAAACTTAACAATGTACTTATAATTGGCCTGTAAAGTCAAACTTGGGCACGAATACGTTAAAGATTCAATTTTAATACTTTAGATGGATGCGATGAAATTTTAACATGAAATGCAACATCGATCCAACATCAACAAGCAAACTTTTGTATTAAAATTAAATTGTTACTTAAACACGTTTTCTTTTTGTTAACAGCGTTGTTAAGTGCTTCAATTAAGTGCAATGATTTATACACTTATTAAATGTAAAACAGCAAGCCCTATGCAAATTTATACGAAAACAAATCCGAAAGTTAATTGCCTCATACTCGTCTATCACGGATGTTGGTGATTTAACTTTAAATTAAAATGTACGGTTTTAAAGCTTCACAGATAACTTGTTTAATACATTTCTAAAAAGGGGATATTACGTAAACGTTCAAGTCCCAAAAACGAGCAGCTATGTCAAACAAATATATATTTGATGTTAAATATCAGCGTTTGTTAAAAAATTAGTACCTATGAGGTTGGCAAGGATGTAATTTCGGTGTTTTTTTAGTTTGAAATAAAATTCAATTTTATTATACAAAAAATGGATTTGAATCAACTCAAAATATTGCATATTGTTCAATGACCATTTGCCACCTTTTTGGTAACTTTATGATTCCACGTTTGCAGAACTTCTGGTGTTTATCAGCGAAAAACTGAATAAAGTGCGATTTCAGATTATCATCATTAGAAATTTTTTTAACTATATAAAGACAGAAATAAATAATAATCTCATGGTGCAAGCTCAAGATTATATAGTTCCCAATCAAGCTCTATTCATTTTTGACCAGGTCTAAAGATGTGTGTGGCTGAGCGTTGTTATAGTCAAACATATTGTCTTTACAATGGGTCAATTATGGCAATTTATGTTTGCTTCCTCGAAAATCATTAGCTGTTGACAGTAAACATCTGAATTGGTCGTTTGGTTCATTGGAAGCAGCTCAAAATACACAATGTCACACAATCTCATGTAGCTTTTTGGTGCAATTCAGTTTTTGATGTGACGTGCTGGTTTATCACGCTTGGACCATGATCGTTTTTGATTAAAGTGAATGTAGACAACCAATTTTTTATCACCAGTGATGATTTGTTTTACAACAGAAACAAAAAATTACGTTTTGAAATGTCGATTTATTTTGCGTTAAAGAGGAAACCAGTCAAAATGACTGCGACTATAGGTACTAACCATTAAAATTAATGTTTTTTAAATTTTTCAAAAAAACGTTTTTTTCCAATTTTGACCAATTTTGGGAGTTTTGGGCTAGCACTAGTTTTCAATAGAATAAGGTCCAATACATTTGGGAATAAAAGGCTTTCAGGAAAAAATCAAAAATAAAAAAATTAGCGCTCTTTAAAATATTGATTTAAAAAAAATTGACGTTTTAAAATGTCGTTTTTTTGCGTTAAAGGGGAAGCCAATTAAAATGGCTGCGGCTATAGACACTACGGGCCCATAGGTACCAACCCTTAAAATATAAAGTAAATAATTTTTTTTTAATGTTTCTAAAAAACAAAGGGATTAACTCATGTTTTTCTCGATTTTGGTCGATTTTGGGAGTTTTGTACTAGCGCTGGGTTTCAATAGAATAAAGTCCAATACGTTTCAAAAAGAATTTAAATGTCATATTTTAGTAGAATTGAAGCAACAATATGTATATAGGCTGGCATTATATATTTACAATTTGTATTTACCTTGCTTACTATAAACAAGCTGTGTAGAACACAACGCAATATACCTAATGGTAAATTGGCACAATACCAATATTAAAGTATTTTTTGTCAATTAAATTGTTTTATGGACCAAATGCGCCCTTTAAACTAATTATCGTTAATATTTATTGAGAGCGACTAAAAATGATCTCGCCACTTACAAATTGAAATTTGATCTGATTTTATTTATGGTTTATCAATTGCTAAATTTATTTATTATTATATATTGTTTGTATTTATTATAGAACAGAAACTCATAATAAAATTGATTAACTATATTTTGACAACAAATATAACTGGTGTAAATAATTATTTTAGAATAGAGCACTTTAAAAAAACACAAAATTGCTTATGCAAAACCGTCTATTGAATGCTTTACTTCGAATAACCCATAATCAATAATCAAGCAGAAAATTAAGCCGGTATTAATTTGAATAAGTTTACATAGGTGTGTCGTATCCCTTAATCATTGTTTTAACAACCGATAATTTGCCAAGATGGGATATAAAATGGAACCATTAATTCAGAAATTAGTTTGTGGCTTAAAAGCTGAACTTCGGACAAATTCCATTTATATCCAATAAAAAGTTAAGACATTTTGGTTTAGATAACGACGTAATTAAAATTTAATAGCTTTGTTTTTGCATTTCTAAATTAGTACCTAATCATTACGTAAATATCAATCAAAGTAATTTCTAAAATAAGCATAAAACAAGGGTTTCACTGCCAAAGAGCTTCAGAAGGCTTTACATAACCTCTCTTTACTTTTTTTAATTACTTGTTTAAAATAACGATATATTTAATTTAATTCTTAGGTTATGTAATTATAGAATAATCAGAAATGGCAAATATAATCCAGTAATTATTGTAAATCTTAGAGAAAAATCAGGTGCACCAAAAGAGCGAAAAGTGGCACGTTTTAAATTTTACCAAATTAGATAATACTTTAATAAATGGATTTAAATTATTCCGCGTTTTACATTCTTATCTAAAATTCAAATGCTATATCATGACTCACTTGCTTGTGGACAAAAAAATAATGTAAAAACGTTAACAAAACAATTTTATAAAAATTTCCTTATTATTTTTAATTACAGCTATGTCTACCAACAGCTATTAAACTGATGTTTAATTATTTTAAAGACGTATGATGCATGATACATAATTTTAACATTGAAATTTCTTATTCAGAACGCAGCGACGAATGCCGCAGGATGTACCTTTTTTATCAATTTATATCAACCCTGTATATTGTCGAGTTTAAAAGTCATGGAAACTGCATAAGGTGCACGAACTCAATATCGAACCAATATCATACACACTACGTTTTTTTTTCACCACTAGCGTCGCTAAATTCCCTTTTGTACTGACGTGAATTTAGTATCGTACATACGTGCAAATATTTACAACTGCTTTTGTTTGTAAATATACAAAAAATCTCAATAAATATTTTTAAATAAATTATAAATAATTTATTAAAATAATAATATTTAAATAGCATCAAAATAAGATTTTGAATTTAAGCTACCGCCTTATACCCCTCCACTGTTTCTCTCTTATTTTGGGAACCTATTTGTATACATGGAGTTCTTGCTCCTTATGTAGTCTCAATGTTAAAAGCATTCAAACAGAGATTTGGTGTTTCTGGTAGAAATATGGTCGTGTAAGCTTTAATCGAAACTACTTTGAAAAGCAAATTAATATATGGAATCTGCTGAAAACCAAGTGTGTACATTCGAGCTCAAAGTGGCACAATCAAATCTCGAAAAGATAAAGCGCCCCGCTCCACGTTGCGCCTTATTTGCTCCCTTCGTTCCAAAATGTGCCACATTTTGGTTGAATGTTTCATACCTTGTACGCATTATATTAATATTCTCTCTTTAAATTTAAAGAAACTAAAATTACCCCAAAAAAGTGCGTAACTGCGGGATTCGTTTTTTCTTGAATGGAAATGTCCTATGTTTAGCTCTTTCATACTCATTGTCAGCTTTTTCCGCAATCTATAATACATAATAATTACAGAACTCTATTTTCTACCAAAAACCAAATTATTTTTTTTATGATCTTTGGGTAAAAACAGCCCTATAAAGCAAAAAAAACGTTTTAAAAGTTTTTATGCATAATTGCAATATAACAATTTAAAAGGTTTTTTACGCGGGCTAATGCTATTTAAAAGATAATGAGTAAAATATTTTATATACAAGTTTGCGAATTAAGAAATAACTTTTCCGGGTTTCTTTTTTACCAGGCTTTGCTCGGCCAGCAAACAGCGTCGAGAAACATAGTTTTTGTTGTCTAACTCTTGTGGCAATACTCTTTACCTATTCCATAATTTGAGTATAGCTTAATGACGTTTTTTAAAGCTTTATGAATTGGAAATTTTTCGAAAAACTAAGACGTTTGGAATATTCACAATATGTAGGGGAAGTTAACCGGTTGTGGGCACAGTTAGCTATTTAGGCCATAACTTTTGACGAACTCAATATTTATGCAGAATGAGCATATTATCGGGACGCTAGAGACCTTAGCTAACTACTGGCAAAGGTATTAATTTTATATCAATTTAAAAAAAAAACATTTTTAACTTTTCATGAAGTAGTCAATTTTCTTCATGCAATTTTTCTTAACCGGCTGTGGGCACATCAGGAAAATCCCCTCAAAATGGGAAAATATGGGGTAAAACGCCACTATATAGAGAAAAAACACAATTTATTCATATTCAAAGCCTTCAGTTATGAAAATAGATGAAAATAAAATTTAAAATAAGCTTTTGCAGTCGACTTCACCGGATTATCGTCAAATGGCACCAATGTATGCATCAAAATTGATTTTTGAAATCGACATGGCTAAAAATGCACTAAAAAATCCGCAAAAATTTCGTAAATATATTATTTAGAATTTTCAAGTCATATGAATTGATCTGTCAAAGATGCTCGACAATCGAAAATCTGATTTTCAATAGTCGAGTTGTGAAAAGAAGTCTGTTTGAAATCCAAAACCAAAAATGTTTAATTTTTTTTTCAATTATTGTGAAAAAGTTTTGATATCTTTACATTTTTGTCGTACTTGATAATCGAGCGGGGTCTTTGCCCGCCCCCCTCAAAATCAGGCCGCAGCTACACCCCTAGACTCCGCAGGAGGGTTATGTTAACATGAACAACAATATTCGACAAATTGTCAGCGAAACACGAGGTTTAAATGACAAAAACTTAAGTGCCCACAACTAGTAAAATGTAGGTGCCCACAACTGGAAAATTCATAGCTGTCGACAAATGACTGGCAAATTTATTTCGCGAAGATTTTGATTGAATCGAAATTAAAATTATAAAATATATTTAATTTCCTGCATATATTTACATTAGACTGACCTTTTGCAATAAGTTACTTTTATTTATCGCACTTTAAACACAATAGACGTTTACATCGCGGTACATTTTTAGAGATGAAAACATGGAATAACGCGTAGCTACTACGGATATGCGTCTGTTCGCTTTATATTAGCAATAAAACATAGTGCTGACATTGCGAACAAATGACGATCGTGAAAACATCTGTATCTGCTCACGATCAAAAGTTATTCGGGGGTGCCCACAACCGGACAAGGCCCACAACCGGTTAACTTTCCCTATTACTTAGATAAAAAATTTAGTTCCTTTAATTTTGGGAGTATCGACTAAAATAACAGATTTAGAACTTTGGGAAATGTACTTATACATATGAAGTATTCCTATTACTGAAACATTTTCCGAAATTTCAAACATTAAACTTTCTTTTAAAACAGTTTTACATTAGTTCTTAAATGACGTGAATATAAGTTTTTCAAAATGCTCAATCCACAATATAATATCGTAATTAATAACAGTTATGTTTAAAAAATCTTATTTAATTCTCCGCATACTAGGTGAAATAAAATCCATAAAATTGTATTTTATGACAGTGAAATGATCAGAAATATATTTTAATAAACAATAATAAATAGGTTTAAGTAAAACACATATTTATTTATGCATTTGAATAGATTTTTATTAATAAAAATACAAAAACTTATCTTTTTCTTCAACTTATAAACTATTGAGTCTTTTCTTGAGTACTAAATTCCAATGACACGTGTCAATTACGATACCGAATATTAAGAAAACCTAACAAAAATTTCATTCTTGCCTTCTTCTTAAAATACAAATTAATTTCATGGCAATTTCTTAATGATTCGCAATAATTCAGACCAATAAATTACACGAAAAATTAATTGAATAATTTTAATTGTTCCCTCTCACTTGCAAGACAATATTATTGTATCTTCTCATTCCCTTCGATCTCATTGCTACTAAATTAAAATTAAATTTTGGATTGGAAGGAGCGCACGGTAATTGATACTAATATAATAAACACAAAGATGTGCGCATTTGAGCGAAAAGTGGCACATTTCCGAGCGAGGGAAGCAAATGAAGCGCGACGCGGAGCGGCGCGCTTCATTTTCCCGAGATCGGAATGTGCCACTTCGAGCTCAAATGTGCACACTCGGTTTTAAGCTCGATTACCAAACTTACCGTTTTAACAAAAAACAATTGTTCACATTATTATACCCCACCTAGTACACGGAAGGTTAAATAAAAATCTTAATTTTCTTATCAATATTTTAAATATATTTGCTTCATTTTTAATCCGTTTTTTAATCAATTAACTAAACACTTTTAATTATAAGAAAATGTAGAAAAATTGATGATATCAAACCAACAGAGGAAACTTTTAAAGTTTTACATTTTTCTCTCTTCGGCCTATAAAATATTTCACCACAGTTGTCCTAGGATTTCTTTAATTCGCCACTAAACAATTCTTGCTACAAGAACTAATGGAATTAAGGTACGAAGCAAATTAAAACGCGAATTTGTTGAAACTTCCACTTCGTTAATAACTCTTAACACAAACCAGAATTATCTCTTAAAACTCATTACTATTTCTGATTTAATTCCTGAACTTAAACATGCCCTAAAAACTTTCACGCTTGTGTAATTGCTTATAACCAACTTTGGTAATTAAAATTGTACTGGTTGATAGACCTTGTCAACAGTCAGATTAATCAAGAATATAAATCTTTGCAAATCTTTTGTTAAGAAATACATTTCAAAGAAGTATTATATATGACTCTCTCAGACTTCATATTGAAGTGAAGCTTCTTTGCTAAAGGGGCTATAGTTTTTGAGCGTTACGAAAATTCCGATCGCATGAAGGGAATACTTAGGCATGTGGTGGGGGAACCGGTGTGTGTGTACATAATATTGATTGCTTTTTAATTGTGGAGAAGGAATTTATAGTTCTAAATATAGAATTAATAGATTTATACATTAATCAGGGACGGATTTCAAAGCGCTTAAAAACAGAATTATTGAACTACAAACAATTTTGCTACATATTAGGCCTTAATCTTAAAATACTGTACTGATTTTAAAAAAAGTTTTCTTTATCTTTTGAATAACTGCTTGGACTTTTATGAAATTTTTGTGATGTGTTAAAATCTATAATTAACTGAAAAAATGATAAAAAAGTTAATACATTTTATCTTATTGTTTGTTAAATTACTTTAAATGTTTATAAACAATTTTGAATTGAAATTGTTGAATAAAATATAATAAACATTTTTACTTCGCCGAATACCTTTTAAATTGAGACAAAAAAAAATACTAATAATTTATCTCTATGTATTTCTATTAAACAAGAAGTTTCACTTCAGTCGCGCGTGGACTTCACGCACCTACATTTTTTCACTATTCCTAGATTGTCATTCGAAGTAATTGGTCAATATTTTTGTTATATTAGGTTTTCTTGTAACTATTAATACATTTAACTGAATCGCATTATTAAAATCGTAAGTTAAACAAAACTGGATTGTTAAGGAATGCAGAAAATTGTAACGAGCGAAGGAAAGGCACCGTAATACCAATTTTACGTAGAATTCCTTCTGTAAATTGAGTACTGCGGAATAAACGGTGCATTTACAAATCTTAAGTTTTATTTGTGTTGCACATTGGGAATGTTAACGTTTAATTTAATTTAGGACTTTATTGTAGCAAAAATGGAGGCCGACGTTTATTGAGATTTAGCCACGATTAAGGGATAAACTTTTTATTATATACCTACAAATAATTGTAGGAGAATGGACATGCGAATTAAACATGGAAAGTTAAAACTCTGAAAGTTAGAAGACCAATCTTACATACTGCTTTTAGTTATAACTATATTTGAAGTTGAAACGATTTGGTCGTTGCTCGATTAACTCAGCCGGCTAGTCCGAGCACCATGGGATGGTTTACCGATGTTCAAATCCCAATACAGTCTTCTTCTTTTCTAAACTTTTTTGATTATAAATTATACGAACAAGTAAAAGTACAATATTATCTTATTAAAGGTACAATTAGCTCTTAACAAGGGTTAGTATAATGACAATATAAAAAATTAAATATCCTTCAAATTCTAATACAATATTTGATTGTCATAATTGGGCTTTCAATGTAATGTAAGATTAGTGCTCTAACTTTCAGAGCTTTAACATCTCATATTAAATTCGCATGTTTATTCTCTTTTGACGAGCAGTGTACGGCTACGCATTAAATGTAAACTCGGCATTAGATTCATTTTCTGTTCGAAAGTACAGTAATATGTTTCACAGAATTTCGTAAACTATTTCTAACTTGCCATTAACAATAATAAATATTAATTAAGAACCTAATAGATTTATAGACAAAGCAATAAAGTACACAAAATATAAATATTTTTTCACAAAATAATAAATAACAGTTTAAATGGCATAATAACAGTTTTCCTTAAATAATACACCATGTTTAAACAAAAACAAATTATTAAATAAAAGATTGAACAAAAAATACGCAAAGATTAAAATCTAAAGATACATAAATAAAATGATATTACAGATATCTACAGAGATGTATTTAATTATTAAAAAGGGATTGTGTGCTTTAAATTACTACAATTGTTGAATTTTGTATTTACACAATAATACTATTATTATGTGTTTTTTGTTTAAATATTTTATTTTGTATTTTCATTCTTTGGCAAAAGAAAACTTATGATGTGATTTTTTTTACGATTAACTAATTTAATATTGAAAATTGCCGATAAGCCCCTAACTGCAAAGAAGTTTTAAGAATGTGAGTTTATAATTTTTTTCATGCTTTTGTACGTTATTTTGTTTTTGTACCTATATCCGGCTCAATATTGATAAATTAGATTTGCTGTGTTTTAATGTTCCATGCCGATGATAGGATAATTTTGTTAAGGTTTCAGTGACAAAAGGACCGATTTTTTTAAAACAATTTAATTAATAATCCTTACAAAAGCTTCAATTTCCTTACAAACAGATCGATATCATGCCTCACTCATTTTGTAGATATAGCAACATCAAAGTCAAAGCTACATCTATAAGGAATCCTAGTTTCAATATTAACATTTAATTTCAGAGTTGGTGCTATTTTGTAAGATTTCATTAACACAAAGGTCTTTTATTTCATAATCAAATTAATTCATATTAAAATACCTAATATTCCTTCTGTTAAGCTCGAAATTAAATTAGTATTGTTTTCCTATGAAAAGTGATTTCTATAACAAAAGTTTTGAACTGGGAAATGCAAAAGTAGGGTGTTTCGTCTGAAACATCTATTTTCTTTTACTCTTATTGCCAAAAAAAATTCACTAAAAAAACTTCAAATTATTGGTTTGATCTTAATTCTTCATGTCATAATATTGATTTTTCATTAAACATTAAATAATTTAGAATTTTTTCCAAGTAACCCAAACTTTCTAAAATTGCAAATGTCAATTGTAAATTCGGAATTATTCAAAATTAATTATTTTGGCCAAATCTCTCGCCTCATACAAAAAAAACTGAAAGTCAAACTTCCTACCATTTTAACCCAAGATGAATGGATAAAATAACCTGACAAACAAAATGAAGGAGAAAGTGAAAAACTTTTAGAAACTGAAAATAGTACAATGAAGAGACTCGACGCAAAAGAAAAAAAATTTAAGAACCCAAGAAATCGGAAAGAAAACTCAAATAACAAATAAGGAAAGAGAATAATAAAAAAAAGAAATCATAGTTTTTTTATTACTAAGTAGGTACTTTGTTAAAGTAATTTATATTTTTAATTTTTAAGTACTTAATCATAAAAACTAACTTCTACCTGGTGTTTCATTTAAAATGCCACGCGCTTATAACTCTTAAAATAATAAAAATTAAAAAAAAGTATTAGTAAAAATTTTTGTTTATTTATACAATCTATTTACTGGTGTAAATATAAATTTTGCCCTATTTTTGGTTTAACCAGAAATTGTGTCAACTTTCTTATCTTAAATGGAACAGTATTAATTTTTTTAGATAGTAGGATAGAGCTCATCGAGGGCCTATCAAAAATGTATAACAAGTTACCATTTGATTAATAAATAATTAAAAAAAATATTTTTTTATTTCGAATTTTATTTTATTTAAAATTATCAAAATTTTAAAAACATACATAATAAATTAAAAATACTTTTATACTTGTACTTTTTTAGAAAGTTTTATTATTTTAGGAATTATAAGCTCGTGGCACTTTAAATGAAACACCCGGTATATTTTATATGGGTCTATAAATAATTATATTACTACTATAATCTATTTATTCTTATTCTCTTTTATGCAAGTGTTAAGATTCATTAATTTTATGGTACTTATCATCTTTAGATTAAAAAGTGACTGATTTAATTAAAAAATGGCCCATTTATTTTACTGTTCCAGTATTGGGACTATGTTTTTTAAAGATTCCAATACTGGGTCTTTCGTACTCTTTAGTAGAAGAAAAAATTATCTATATTACATTTTAGCAAAAATTAATTCAATTATTCTGTAATAGGTAAATGTGTATTTTATAAGATGAAACAAATAATTGTTTTTATAAACTATTTTAATATTAGTAAAATTATCATAATCAGTGGTACACCTTTCGTCGTTCCGGTATTGGGTCACTTACCTTATATTTAAAAAAAAAGCACATAGTGAAATATTTGACTAAATGCTCTAAGTTTACAATCATTAATTGAATTAGGAGCGCGCGCTTTAAACTTCACACCAAGGCAAATGCTGTCATTTGGGTAGGCACTACATAACTACATGGCACATCTCCTGCAAGTCCCCTTGCAAATCTTACGTTCGCTTTCCATTATGTTTATGTGTTTATTGTAATAACACATAACTCCAGCTGTATAGTATCCCTGGTAAAGGAACGATATCGGCTATATCGATGCCTATAAAGTTAGAAACATCAGTTATTGGCTCCGTACAACAAAGCCCCGAATGTTGGCTGTTGCTTAGGAACGTTAGCGTCACATAACAACGTCTGTTGCGAACGCTTTCACGTATTGGGTAATAAATACACGTGAGCTGTATTTCAACTTACATTTTTCTATTATTTGATATTTTTCGGGATTACGTATTCCTAGGTCAAGTACGCTATCTTTTATTAAAGCAAGCCTTGCGTTATTTATACGCAAAAAGGAAAACAAACTCCCACGGCCAACTGCGGCAATTAATTTTGAAGAAACGGAATACAAATAGTCTTAATTGACTGTACCGAATCGAATGGCGCTTTGTTTTTCGCGTTTCGCCGTTTATTAAATTTTTTCACAAAAACTTATCATTTTAAAAAATACTCAATTCCAGACAGAATGTTAATATAAAAAAATTTCTTTTTCCAAGAGAGAAAAAAACGTCGAGAGATCACACAAAGTTTCTAAAAGTATACCGTGATGGATGAGCCTTTGGAGCATTGTATACATATAAGTAAGAAAATATTCTTGAAATCTCTAAACCTTAAAAAAAGTATATTATGAAACTTAGACACCAACAGAAGTATCGTTGATTTTTCGCTACTCAAAAGAAAAGAGCAACATAAGCAAAACAAGAACTAAAAATGAAATCTATAATGCCTATACAACATTCCCCGTTATATTCAGAAATTCTGTTCCGAGCTTTCAAAGAATGCTATTCTCAGATATTTACTCATTTCACATTTTTTGTAATGTTTGCAAAGGAGTAATGGAAAAATCAGTATTCCAATAGCGTGTAAAAGTAAGAAATGCAACTATTGTGTTGCACGAAAAGAAAAACATCAAAGATCAGTCGAATTGACTACAAAATGACCAAATACTTTTTTTAAAAATTTTCCGAAATCAAATTATTTTTGAAGTTATACTTCTTTTGGCGCGTTAAGAGTTAAATTTTACCAAGCAACGCATGTTGCATGCGCACGGCTAACAAAAATTCGATAGTTAAAGTTAGCCCTCTAAGAAAGTAAATTAATTGTTGTGAATCATGCTTAAAACCGAGTGTGCACATTTGAGCTCAAAGTGGCACATTCCGATCTCGGGAAAATGAAGCGCGCCGCTCCGCGTCGCGCTTCATTTGCTTTCCCCGCTCGGAAATGTGCTACTTCTCACTCGAATGTGCACATCTACGTACTTATTAGATTTGTCTACTTTATCCTTAGCACTTTCAAATCAAAATATTCAATTTAGTTTGGTAAATACAGATTTTATGTTGGAAAAATATATTTATCATAGCAATGAGTGGAAGAGAGCGAAAAGATACGACATTCTTATCAGTGCGAGTGAGATGAAACGATTAAAATTCATTAACTGCTTTTTCGTCTAATGTAGTGGCCTAACTTATTGTGAATCATGCTTAAAATCGAGTGTGCACATTCGAGCTCAAAGTGGCACATTCCGATCTCGGGAAAATGAAGCGCGCCGCTCCGCGTCGCGCTTCATTTGCTTCCCTCGCTCGGAAATGTGCCACTTCTCACTCGAATGTGCACATCTACGTATTTATTAGATTTGCCTACTTTATCCTTAGCTCTTTCAAATCAAAAAATTCAATTTAGTGTGGTAAATATAGATTTTATGTTGGAGAAATATATTTACCATAGCAATGAGTGGAAGGGAGCGAAAAGATACGAGAATCTGGTCAGTGCGAGCGAGAGGAAACGATTAAAATTATTTAACTGCTTTTTCGTCTAACTTATTGACCTAAATTATTGTGAATCGTGCTTAAAACCGAGTGTGCACATTCGAGCTCAAAGTGGCACATTCCGATCTCGGGAAAATGAAGCGCGCCGCTCCGCGTCGCGCTTCATTTGCTTCCTCTCTCGGAAATGTGCCACTTTTCGCTCGAATGCGCACATCCTTGTGTTTATTAAATTTGTTTAAATTAATTTTTGGATTTAATAAAGAAAAGAGCAATGTATCTAAATAATTGATGTGCAGATTCGAACAAAAAGTGTCTATTTTTGCAGGACGAAATTGTACACTCGGCTATTAACCAAAAACTACAATAAACACCACATCTATCGTTCGATTTGCACGCTACTTGCTTTACTGGATTTCGCTTTTTCATCGTTTACAAAAATAAAAATCTAAAAATATATAAAATATACAAGGTGTTTGTTTTTAGTTATTTTTTAGAAAATTTTCAGAGGACACTAACCAAAAAAAATGAATTCCTTTTATTATTCTACGTAAAAAAGTAATTTATCTGAAATACTCCTAAACTCCGTTTTACAATTAAGATAGGTTGCTCAGAAAACTGTAAATCAAAAAAAATATCATGTGTATAATTCAGTCTTTTATTTCATGTAAAATAAAAGTATACAATGCACAATAGCAAAAAAGGCAAAGAAACAGAAAATGGAATACAGAAGAATTGTAAAATGCAGAAAGTAGTATGTTGCACAATAACAAAATAGAAAATAGATTAAAAAGCTGGCAAGAAAAAACTAATGTATTTGATGAATGGAGGCTAATAAAAAACCTGTAATGAAGGCAGCTGAATGCGTGATAGGATAGAAAGAAATAGAAGGAAAAATAACTGGTTTCATGAAGAATGCGAACAGGTGTTACAATAGAGAAAGAATGAAAGATTACAATGGTTAAAAACGGGACAACCACAAAAGATGGATGTTTATAGAGTAAAGAGAAGGGAAGTAAACAAACTATGTAAAATGGAAAAAAGAATAGATAGAGAACACGTTGGCAGAAATTGGAAAAGAATTCCAAAAAATAACACAGGGCCACTGTATAGATCAGTGATTCTCAACCTTTTTTTTGTTGCGGCACACTTTTAAACGATTTCAAAATTTGGCGGCACACAAAGAAAAAGATAAGTTTAAAAATTATTTACTTACCTATAACAAACTGCGTAAAACAGTTTATGATAATAATTTGGCGGCACAAAAAGTGCCGGGGCACAGTGGTTAAGAATCACTGGTATAGATACTTAAAAAAAAGCATTTAAAACATTTCTATCTATCGACTCAAAAAAAAAACAAAATTATAAGGTGACCCCATATGCTTACAAGAAAAATAATGCAAATGCTAGACAATAATTTTATTTTACAAACATAATAATTTTATACCAGTAGAGAAGAATAGAGATACTTGATCCTGTGAGAAATTTGATGCCCAGTTAAAAATTTGTTTTCATAATTACATATGCCCATTAAGTTGGCAAAAATCGTTAACTATCATCAATTAATTAATATTAGTTTGATGTTAGTTACCATTTTTGCCAACTTAATGAGCATATGTAATTATGGGAGCGCATTTTGTACTGGGCATGAAATGAGAACTTTTCATAAAGTGGTTTTTACCAAATAATAGAAAAACTTATTTGGGTTATAATTTTTTTTTAATTTCTGTTGTTTAACTGTATTCCGTAAAAAGAAACCAAGAGACAAAATTGTCTTGTTAATTTAAGAGTAAAAACTTAGTATTCTCAAATATATTTATCAAATGCCTTCAACTTTAACAAATCGATGGACCAAAAATTAACTGGTGTTTCTGCCCAAAATCCTTTTTGATAAAAACAAAAGCTGTCTTAAATATCTTTAAGCATTTGTTTACACTTTGAACACCATTTTTAACTAAAACCTGTCCCTTGGAATAGTTCGATCACTGTACGTGCTGCTACTGGTGTGGTGGTTACTTTTTGGACTGACTGTACACTCTTTTATATCATAAATACATAGTATTTTTTTGATGAACAAATACACTAAAAAAATTACAACTAATTTACGTAAAAAATTTATTAATTTTCAAAAATAACTGACCAATTTATATGTATATATTTTGCTTTGTTTTTGATTTACATGGTTTTATCCGTGTAAATCATAAAATAGGTGTACAGTGGGCAGGTCCTAAAATTAGATTTTATTTAAAGAAGGTGTAGTAACATATAATTTGGAAAACAGTAGTTTGGTTATACACAAACGCAAGGTACACAACATAACAGGTGATTATACTTAATCTAATTATGCTAAAGAAGTATAACTTCTAAAGCGCGTACAGTTAAACTTTATTCTATTTAACACCCTTTAAACCACTTATAGTAATCCAGCTATTCCAAGAGACCTTACCAAGATCAACCTTGAATTTTCTTTCAACCATGCAGTACCAGATTTTGTCTCTTGGAATAGCTCGATCAGTGTAAGTGGTTTAAAGGGTGTTGAATGGAATAAAGTTTAACTGTATATAAGTACACGATCCGTTTTTTTTTATAAAAAACTACATTAATTCCAAATCACTAAATTTCAATAAAACATTGAGAAAACCTTCAAAAATGCTTTCGGACAAAACCAAATTTAAGAAGGATTCGTTGAAATTTGCTTTAATTTAACATTTGGTAAATCAATTTCTGTTTTTTATTGTTCTTAAGTCTATTATTCGAAGGCTTCTTAGATAACATTATTCTTTTGATTCATTTAATGGAAATCTTTTGTAAAAGAAAAATCTCTTTATAAATTGCCAAGTCGTTAGATATCAACTCTTTTTACTTCTTCCACCACATTAGCAAACGTTACATACATTATAAAAGATAAATTAACAACACGGGAATCGTATCCCATTTAAAATTCTCGACATTAGTCTAATGGATTTTGTTCAAATCCGACTTTATGGTAAAATGGTGATTACGGTTCGTTTTGCCAACTCGCGAAAAGAAAAGTAATTTTTAAAAATTATGTTTTTAAATACAATTTTTATAAGTTTGTTGACCGTTAAATTGCTTCTACACGGTTTTACATATTTATTAAAGTCTAGTATGGAATCTGAATACTCGTAAACTGTTGCTGTAAGACCAAAGACACGCAAATTGAATTGACTTTTGTCTACGTTTAAGCTTTTTCCTTTTGCTTGCTAAAGCTCGCAATTAAGTGTGAAAGCTTTATTTGTTTACAAAATTAGATAGATAGGTACGTAGATTTATATTTTCTAGTGAAAAAGTTTATTTCGTTTTAAATTCAAACGTAGCAAATTGCGAAAAATAAAGCCACTTAGCGCAAAATTTAATACAACCCGCTTTTGTTAAAGAATATTTAAAAAATCTGTTGGAAGTAGGGGAAAAAAGTTATATACTCTTCGGCTAATCCACTTACAAACCATTTAATCTCGGTTTATTACCACTTACTTTCTCCAAGAACGGACGAGAATAAAGTTCAAGTGCAAAATACTAAATTGCGGTATTTTTCTAAAATATGGGCAAATAAAGGCGTTTAACAAATCTCATAAACTTGATTTTTTATGGGACACAATGTTTAGTGTCCGGCCTAACCCTAGAAAAAATTATATCTTTAAGGGTGCCTAACTGGAATTTATGGTCTTTGCTATGTACTTATGGATTTAGTAACAAAATTGCTTTCAGCATTAAAAATTCTAAATAATGTTGTGTGCCACATTTATATTGTACTAATTTGTTTAATTATAAGGTTTTTAGTAAATACGTACTTTTTTGTTAAAAATGATGCTTTGGTGCCAACTTAAAAAAACGGAGCGACTTTGGGCAGTATACATGTATCTTTTTTATTACTGAAAATTTTGGAAAAAATTCTTTATAGATGGATTCTACGAACTATTTTACATAATAAAATGTTAATTGTTTCTAATAAGAATGGTTATAAATAATATTTCCCCCCGCTTTAGAGATATATTTTAAAAATAAGGGTGTACTTTAGGAAATATTCCTGTATTTTTTATTACTGAAAATATTGGAAAAAAATTTCACAAATAGTTTATGCGAGTGATTTTACAGAATAAACTATTAATTGTTTGCAATAAGAATGATTGAAAATAATATTTATTCCGTTTAAAAGGAATAATTATAAAACAAGACTGTATCCTGAGAAACATGTCAATATCTTTTTTATTTTAGAATGGATTCTTTGGGAGATTTTACGCCATAAAATATTAATTGTTTATAATACAAATGTTTATTGTAAATAATAGTTCGCTCTGCTTTAAGGTTATATTATGAAAATATTTCTGAACTTTCTTCATTACTAAAAATATTGAAATACATTTTTCAAAAATAAGTTTTGACAATGATTTTACATAATACAATATTAAATGTTTGTAATAGAAATAATTATAAATAATATTTTATTAACGGGTGTACTCTGAACAACATGCGAGTATCTTTTTTATTTTTGAAAATATTGGAACAAATTAGTTTAATAATAGTTTCTTTGGATGATTTTACATAAGCAAATGTTAATTGCTTATAATAAAAATGATTATAAACAAAAATTTGCAATATCCCAAAAATATATTTTAAAAAAGGGCTGTCTCGGGAAAATAGCTCTATATCGTATTATATTACTGAAAATATTCCAATAAACTCTTCATAAATACATTTAACATGAGAAAATGCCAATTGTTTATAATTAAATTGATTAAAAATGATACTTCACCCCGCCTCAATGATATAATTTATAAATAAGGGTGTTTTCTAAGAAAGATGCCCGTATCTTTTTTATTACTACAAATATTGGAACAAATTCTTCAGAAACAAATAATTTTACCTGAACCTTATGAAGTAATGATTATTTATCAACAGCAAATCAATTTCCTTTCAAAATTAAGCAATGGAGAAGATATTTTTGAATTTTGAAAATATTTATAATTAACAAAAATGTTTACAAAAAAATTGCTTATGTTATTATTTTAAATGAAAATAAATTACGCAAGTAAAAAAATCAAACACTATAAAATGACTGAATTTAAAATCTTTCTAATCCGAGACGCTTTCCTGAATAAAACAGATTTGGTTTTCTCTGTTAGGAGACCCTATGAAATGCTAATTTGCGTCTCATTTGCATAGAACGTCTTTGCTAAAAGCTTTAATACAGTTTAGTCTGAAGGTACAACTTAAAATGTTCTGTCTTATATAAACAGTTTTACAAACATACTTTTCATTTCAAAAAATGTACATATTTTAATTAATTCCTATTAAGCACTAAATTATTATTTTAAGTATTTAAATGAAATAAATTAATTGGAAAACTTTGAAAATTTTACATCGTTTGAGATGTGTTGCGTTTCTTCCACTCGATATCATAAAATGTGTGCTTTTTTATGCTTTTATCAATTTTTAAGAAAACTCTAAAGTATTTTAAAACATATTTAAATCCTTGGAGATTTCTCGTCGACGTTCAGCGTGACGAGTGCTTGATTTCGATATGCTCTCTATCACTTCTACAGTGTGTAAATTTTTAAGCAGAATTTGTGATTCTTCCATTTTAGCTTATGCATATGTTAAGTACGATATACATTTTTAAAAATGTTATGGCAACGTAAATTGAAAAATAACCGATTGAGGGTACTAATGTTAGTAAAATATTATGCAAATAATTCGCTTTATAAGAGGAAATCTATTAAAATTTTTAATATAAGCAAAGATATTGTTAAGAATATCAAATTCAAATAAAACATTATTAAAAAAATTTCCTTTAATAGCTTTCTTAAAACTTTATCATATTACATTGCGAATTTTTTTGCAAAAGTTTTAAAAAATCAAATGGAGATGTATCTAAAATAAAGAACAACCTGAGGTGTAAATAAAGCTGCACATCAAATAAAGTAGGTTCATTTTTACTATCTCCCTGACTATTATTTATAATAAGATTTGGTTTTTCAGATTTTGGAGTTCTACTTTATTGCGCTTTTATTCATACATTGGGATAAACTTAGTGACAAAAACAATATTTTCTAACTCGAAAAATATTAATTTTTAATTTATTTTAAGGAGTAAATTGATTAAAATTGGAGGCATTAATGGTTTTCGATTTTAAAACATATTGAAAAGAGTATGGTGTGCAGATCGACTGTTAACATCGTAAAGTAATAAAAACTAGGTACAAGAAAGAACTTTCGAAAATTTATAGCACAGTTAAGATTAAGAACTCTACTAAATCTTTTTATAATAGTAAAGATAGGTAGCTTCCATTATGATACAAATTTATGTTCACTCTATCGTTAAATTTCGATCATCAATTAACTAATACATAGACCATTATTTTTTGTACTATGAATATTATTTTTTATTTAAATTTAAAATAGAACACTTTTTAAAAATTATATTTGTACCATAAAATACATAAATATACTTATAGTACACGATGACTTTTAAACCTTTTAGCACACAGGCGATTAGATTCACGTTCTTTACTCTGGCTATGAGTAAAATACTCACCTCTTTTGCGCATGCGCATTATTCACTTAATTTAATAACTTACTACTATATTTTAATGTTATCTAAAACTCTCATTAAATTATTGTATTCTTTTTACTTGTGCTCATAACATAACAAATAATAAATTTATTATTTTATTGGTAAGAATTCAAGGATTATTATTCGATATAGAATTTAAATAATTTCATAGTTTAATGCAGAAACCCAAATGGTATCAATTACATTAATATTTAAATTTGCATTTAAAAACAATATATTTTTTTCTTTCGAATAAATAAATTTATTTAATAGCACTCGCCTGGTTAGAGATATTAATATTGGCAGTTCATATGGCGGTTTAACCCTTCGTTAGTCACCTCAAATATCGTCCCATGTTAAGTCAATGGAGGTGGTCTACAATCGTAGACCAGGTGACTAACGAAAGGTTAACATATAACGGAAATATCCGAACCATGCCGAATGAAAACAAATAGCTAAATTTTTCTTCTTTTAATACTCTAGCAATGAGAAAAATTCATATCCTCGAGAAACAATTTTTTTTTCGTTATTTCTTAACTGAAAAAACGAATTTTTATCATAAGTAAACTAAAACTAAGAAAATTAAAAAAAATTAAGTAGGTAGTCTTTCTATTTAAATTTTGAAAAATAATTGAGATTGAAGGCAAGCGTGAGTAAAATACTCATAGGCTGGGTGCTAAAGGGTTAAAATTGGAGGCATTTTAAATTTGGCGCCATACTAATTTATTTTTATGTAGGTAGTACTAAACGATATCTGTTGTACAGGAGTTAACAATGGCGTTTTGAATGGGGATGGTCAATATCATATTAATAATTTTAATAAAACTTGTTTTAAATTACCTACCGTTTTTATATAAAAGCAATAAAATTAAAAACAAGAATAAACGCAAAAATCACAAACAGGTATAGCTACATATTTCAAAACAAAAAAGACGCAAAATTTTTAAAATATTTACGACTTAACCTAGACATTTGACAGTGAAAATTACGTGATTCTAACAGTTTAACCACATTTAAACAATGAAACACACTAAAAACGGTAGTGTCAAGTTCAAAGCGTCCTCAATCTTAAAAAAATCATTCTACAATATATTTTAAAGAAAAAAGTTACTTCAAAAATTTAAGAATTATTTTTATGTGGTTTTAAAATATGTTTATTCTACGCGTTCTACATAAGGATGTAAATTTCTAATTTTAATTGTAATTTAAAAATACTTAAACACTTGTAACTTGAAAGATCAAACATATATTTTAATGTGATTTTGAAAGTTAGATTTCTAAGAACGCAAGATCACTAAAATTTAAATTAAAACATTTTATCTAGAAGAAAATTTACAAAGCTATCCTTCAAAATCTCACTTATTTCTAATATAAAATTATTTTAAACAATCGTAATTGCAGGAATCGAATCGTTACCTTCAAAAAGTCTCTAAAAAAGTTAAAAACGTAATTATCTGATACAAAACAATGCAAATGACAATTCCAACATTCTTTGCAAATAATACAGGTAATTTCATTTCTCTGAATTCACTCTGTCCCGGAAGACCTTAAAACCAAAGTTTTTTTCGAGAGCATATAATTAAAGAAATTTGAATCAATTTGCAATTTAAAATAAAAGTACATATTCTTCGACGTATTCACTATTATTGGATTATCCTTTCAATTTCCCGTGCTCTAATCTCATCTGAACGAAAAATCCGAACGAGATAAGCGTATTCGCTATTGGAAATTCACTAATTTAACTTCCTCTCAACGTTCATGTTTGTAGTTTACATAAATCAGAAAATCTAAATTGGAGTGCAGACTGAAGTGTGTCGAACAGAATCGAGATGGCAAATATAAAATGCAAGTGCATTCGAAATAAATAATCAAGACCTTACACAAAGACTCACATCTAATTTCAAATTACTTCCTTCTCGCCTTTTACGCAAAAAAATGAATGTCGTAGATTTTCTACGAACTCATACAAACACTTTTCGGTCGAGAAAAAGTTAAAAAGTTTAATTTGGCAACTTTTCTTCTAAAATGTTAAAGAAAGTGCTTACCTGTAATATCTAATCCTACATTCGCTTGTAATTGGAAATTCCTGCGCGTTTGTCTCTTAAAATATTCCTACCTCAAGTATTATAACTTGAAATCTCTTCGAAATTTAATCCGACAAAATTTTTTAACTGAAGATGAAAAACTTTGAGATAATGTCGTTGGGGTATAATATTTTCAGAAGACGAAAATTAAACACGATTAAATATCCCTTAATTTACTTCCTTTTTAAGACATAAAAAAGCTTTTAGGGACAACTTAAGAATTAGCAATGAAGTGTTTACGGCTCTCCAAGTTTTTTTTTTATTAAATGGCTCTTTGTTTCTACCATAATTTGCATTTTAAGAAACTTATAATGTAATTCTAGTTTGATCCATATTTAAAAAAATTTCTTCTTAGAAATTCTTGCAAACTTCTAAAGTCAATACAGTAGAAACTCGGTTACCCGGACTAATTATTGTTACAGCTCATTCGGATAATCGAAAATTCGGATAATTGAATGTATAGAAAAAAACTAATTTTAGCAATATATATAACTACGGTTTTAGAATTACTTGAATTTTTTTAAGGTAAATTGATCATTGTTAATCATGGCGAAAAGCGGAGTGTGCACATTCGAGCTCAAAGTGGCACATTTCGATCTCGGGAAAATGAAGCGCGCCGCTCCGCGTCGCGCTTCATTTGCCTCCCTCGCTCGGAAATGTGCCACTTTTCGCTCGAATGCGCACATCCTCGTATTTATTGTTTTGCCTTAATTAATTTTTTCACTTTCACATCAATAAATTAAATTTAGTTCAGTAAATAACGATTTTACTTTCAAAAAACGTATTTACCATAGCAATGAGTGGAAAGGAGCGAGAAGATACAACAATTATTTTTTTTTTGCATTAATTGAAATGTTTGCAATAAAAATGTTTATTTTTTATTTTAATTATGTTTATAAATTTTTTAGCGAGAAGAAACGTGATCTTTTAATTCTTTTCAAAAGTTTGATTGTGTAAAACAATAGGAAAAAGGTTTGGTAGATCGAATTGTAACTTCACAGAGTTTTTTAGGGTATATTCAGCTATAAAAGTCACGCTCAACATTTGTCATTTTATAAATATTTGTAACTAAGCCGTCAATTTTCTAAAAATCCAAAAAATACTCTTTTTTATGTGTTTTCAAATAGATGTTAAAGATTGAAAATTTTTTTTTTTTCATAAAGGTCATAGCAGTTTCTTAAAGGGCGTTTATTCCAGTTTCCAAAATTTCTTTACTGTTACTAAGATATCAAAGATGGAATACAAAAGGATCATTTTAAAAAAAATCGTATCACGGTTTTAAAAAAAAACTTGAAGCTGAATAAACAGGTTATCTGTTACATATAACGGTTTAGCTGAAAAAAAAATTGTTAGTCCGTGGGAACTCAACTAAAAAGAAAAAAATTTGCAAAATTTTTCTTGCGCGCCATTTCTTAAGATTGCATGATAACAGTGGCTCCTAAAAATGTTTTAATAAAAGATCTTAAAACTACAATCTTGGAGCTTCAAAATGATTTATTTTAAACTTTAGATACGACCATTTTTCACTGAAATACAGTCTGTCAAAAAACACCATAAAATATCGGAAATTTTTTTGACCCTTTAATTTTTTCCTCTAGTGCATTAATTAAATCAAACTGAACTAAATGTACCACTTCTCGCTTTTCTTTTAATTAAAATTTACAGTTAGGGTATTTTTACCAAAAACCACATTTCTAATTTAGTACTTTTAAACTACACTAGATGGGAGACTTCATCGTACATGAAAAAATACTTTTAACTTTTTCCGAATTTTGACTCTGATTTCCCAATCTTTTTTTTAATATACCCCACCCAAGTTATTCTAAAATTTTGAGGCACGTCCTATGTCACATATATATATTTTTTTATATTTAAAAATTGAATTAATCCATAAATGAAATCTAATTATAACAAAGTATACAAAATGTGCCTTAAAACTAATTTGTTTATAATTTTAACAAAAATAAAAATTATCCAAAAATATTTGGAGACATTAATTTTGACATATAAGCCTTCAACAATCTGCAAAAGATGATATAAAAATAAAACTAGTTGATTTTTAGTGGCCCACTTCTGAAAATTTGACTCATATACAATTTTAATTAATCAAAAATGCGAATTAGTAAACATTCGAAAGTATACCTGAAAATATTTTTATCAAGCTCACTACGAATAGGCGTGCGGAAGAACACCATGATAACTTATCAAAAGGAATGAAATATCTAACCTTTTTCGAACAAAAAATAGATGTAATTTATTCTATTTTTAATTTTTTAAATTGAAGAATAAAATACTAATATAAGCAAATCTAATAAATACGAAGATGTGCGCATTCGAGCGAAAAGTGGCACATTTCCGAGCGAGGGAGGCAAATGAAGCGCGACGCGGAGCGGCGCGCTTCATTTTCCCGAGATCGGAATGTGCCACTTTGAGCTCGAATGTGCACACTCGGTTTTAAGCACCATTACAAAACGTCCCGTTCTAACAAAAAAAAACTTGGTCAAAATGTTAGGTATGTTTACAAAAAACGCAACAAATATTAATCACTAAATAAAACAGATGCACATTATCTTAAAATCAACAAAGCAAAAAAAAACACGGTGCGAACGCGGTTGACAATCCGGATAATCGCGGATCCGTATAACTGAGGTCTGGATAATTGAGGTTTTACTGTAGTTACAAATAATTGCTCTGCGGAATTCATTTGTAATTATTTTGGGGTCGTTTTTTTCAAGAAAAATTTATTGTTTTTTTATTTAATTTGTTTGACTTCGTCCAAATTTAAATTCTTTTTGTACGTTATCTTCTCATAAATATTTTCATGGTGTTAGTTTTAGTATTTTAGAAGGTATGTTTATATTTGCTTTAACAGTTTACGTGTTTGATTACAGATTCCAACTGCACAGTGAGTGTTACTGAATTCAACAGAGAATTATCAGCAAAGTCGATGTTAAACACGAAATAAGTAAGTAAACAGCTGACTGCACTTGTACTTGCAACTGAACAAAAATAAATCTCCCGTTAATATTTACATAATGCAACTGGATTTTAATGCAAATACTGGCTTTTATTTGCGACAAACTTTAATTTATATTTTCTACCTAATATAAAAAAATTTTATATTATTTAAAGTTAACAGAAATTGGACTCAAAATTGTACATGTGTCCAACATGTTTGACACATGTACAATTTTGCGTTTTGATGGTTAACACATTTTTTGAGATGTTAAGGTGCTTGAAAAAGTTTCAATAAAAAAACTAAACGTTGCATATTTAATAAGAGTTATTTTATTGGCAGTTCAATTCTTGTTAACTTTAAATAATATTAAAAGATATTGGGCGTTAACATTATGAATAAAAAAAAATGTATACACCAAAAATTGCTGTGATTGCACACCCGATCTAATTGACAAAATATGTTGTTTATGACTACAGTCAAATCTCGGTATTATCAACATGTTTGTCCGTAAGATTTTGTTCAGACTAACAAGTACTTCATATTAATAAAGTACTATACTAACGAGGTTAGACTGTATTGTTTTTTTAATTTTTAAAATCAAAATTCTTTAATTGAATTTGTTCGAAAATCACTGTGGGCAGCGCGTAAAAAACTTATAATCTCATTTAATGTAAAAAAAAATTTAAGAATACTTACAAATATTAAAAGTTGTTCAAAATATTTAAGAATCAATTTATGTATTCCGTCAAAGTTTTTATATTGTTTTGAAAAATGTATTTTTTTGCCATTGCGATTTTTTTCCAAATTTATGTAATCAATTTTGGTGAAATTCGTTTTGACTAGTCATTCACAATTAAACCGATGCTGACAAAATTTGGCATAGTGGGGGACAGAAGTGATCACCCCCTAAATCACATAATCTCATACCAACACTTAAAACATAATCTTTTTATTTTTCTACTATTCATATTATTTGTCAGCCCGTTTATAAGAGAATCAAATATATTGTTAAATGTATTCTATTTTAGATAATTTGTTATTTAAAAAGAAATGAAAGAAACGTCAACGTATTAGGGTTTTACGATTTTCATAGTTGTCTTCTAAAACTTAGATCGTTTGAATTTTCTTGAAAACCACTTTGCGTTTACAAACTTTAACAACCATATAAACAGTAAAATGGTGATAGCACAAAATATATCACAAAAATTTATGACGTGGATGCCTCTTTACTAAATTCAATATATTGTTCAATTTATTCCAGATTTTTACGCCCTGAAATATTTAAAAAAAATACATATAAATTATAATACACCATAAGTCAAAAATATTACACATAAGCTCAGTTGCCTTAGGGTTTTTGTTCAGTTTAGGCTCATTTACAAGTGGGTTAAGTTCCGCTAATTATTCGTCTGACAGGCTGTATATTCATAACACAATTATGCATAAAAGAAAAGCACTTACGTTATGTACCACTTTAAAAAATACTCATGAACTATGTATATATTTTTTTAATTTACTGTCAATTTATAGGGTTCAAATCGCGTCCCTATACAAACTTCCGTTCGATTTTTTCAAATTAAAATATTTGCTACTAGATTAATAAAAAATCAAGATCAAAGACGGGGCAATATTAAGCATCGCTGCTGCGTTAATTATACATAATAAAATGTTATAAAAAAAATTGACTTTGATCTATTTCAAAATTACGTTTTATATTTGACATGACAATTTAATAAATTTTCCGAAAAACATCTACTGCGAGCCGCGTCGAAAGCGAAAAAGATGAATAAAAATTTGCATAAAGCTGACCTTTTGTAAAAAACTGTTTAAACATAAATTGATGACCTTTTAATTAATTAAATTTTATAAAGTTTTGTTTTGTTACATTTTTCATTTAGGTGCCGGCGAATTTTTCATCTAAATTCCGTGTCTTTTGTAAACAAAATACTGTAACGGATTTACCAATCCAAATCCCATATCCAACGAGAGCAAAAGCGGTTCGTACTCGGGTTGTGAATAATAACACACAGTTGGCCACTAAATTTACAATTACGATTTATTAACACAAAATAATAATCAAATTCTCCTTTACCAATAACTTAAACACTAGCACTTAACAATTATTTATTTACTAACTAACTAACTTACGGTTCTAATACACTAACTAATTTATTTACACTCGTATATTTATTTAAACGATTGTCACTGGTATATTTATTTACATTTATTTATACTGATAGCGATAGCGCTTACCTCGTAGATTCACCGGGCGTATAGACTTAGAGCGTTGGCACTTCACAATAACAGACTCGGTCGTAACTAAAGTGAGGAAGTGTTTCGGAGTTTATATATGTGTTGCTTAATCTATTCGGAAGCTTCGAGAAGTATCTGGGCCTTGGCGATACAGCTATTTCAAGGTAATGTAGATAGAAAACTCTAGTTAGCTGTGTGTTGAAAGATTATTGGGATATCTACGCTTACTAAATATCTCACGGTCGCGCGCGTGAGATAGAAGTATCTCGCGGGTGATTAAGCAAATCTATCGAGGCCGCTTCATTCATTTATCGCGTTTGCTACATTGCCCCCTTCTTAGCTCCATTTCGTCCCGAAATGTACAACTAGGCTGTGTCGATATCGGCAACTTTGTCCCCGGTTGCAATGCGATGTTTGAAAGAAGTAGCAGTCGACGGTTTTCTCCATTGGCTTCTGAAGATTGTAACAACATACCAGGATTTCTACGTTGGTGCCCGCAAAGAGGACCTCCAGCATATTTCGAACAGTTCTCCAGTTGAGTCCGTCGTAGTTGGCAACCAGCTTCGGGATGGCTAATTTTGTGATGTTGTTGGAAGTCACTACATTCCTTAACTGCTTTAAGGCGGTCCATATATCGCTGTACTGCATTTTGTCTGATGTTTTTGACTTGGTCACCAAATATAGGAGTTTTCGTTCTCCTAAACGGCGTAGAATAGCGTCCCCTACGCATACCCTCTGTTCGTGGAAGTTTTGATTTCCCGAACTTTTCCTGAACACCGAAGCAACCCCATTTGGCATTTCTAAGTCCTGTGCTACTGAACACGCTAAGGCATAGTGGGTGGGAACTTGGAAGAGATCGCAGTTTTCCTCCTGGTTATCCCGTGACGAATCTTACTGCTCCCCGAATACAGTGACATAAAGTTCTCAAACGACTCGCTGGCCTCTTGTGTAGTTTTTACAGGTCGTACTTCTGCGTCGTTGTTACCAGCATAAGGGCGAGTCGATTGAAATGCACCACCTTGGGCTTTCCTCGCGGTTGTTTGCTTATACGGTATACAACGTCGTTAATTCGTTCGAGCACTTCGTAGGGACCCTCCCACGATGTTTGCAACTTTGGACTTAAACCACGACGTCTCTGGGGATTGTATAGCCAAACTAAAGCGCCCTTTTGGTAACCTCCTTCGTGAGCCCTAATGTCGTAGGACTCTTTCATGCGGTCGCTAGCTCCTTGGATGTTGTGCCGGACCCGTTGGTGAATGCTGTCCATTTTGGATCGCAATTTATCGACATAACCTTCCCCAGCAACATCTTCCCCTGGTAAGCAGCCGAACTTTAGGTCACAGGGTAATCGTAACTCTCGTCCCATGACAATGCTTGCCGGCGATTGACCAGTTGTTTCGTGGACGGCTGAGCGGTAAGCCAGCAGGAACAAATGAAGACAAGAGTCCCAGTCTCTTTGATGGTCGGAGACTACTTTTGCTAGGTGGCGGTTGATTGTCCGATTCATTCTCTCTACCATGCCATCTGACTGCGGGTGTAATGCAGTAGTTCGCGTTTTTCTGATAGACAGCAATTTACATAAATTTTGGAATACTCCGGACTCAAAATTTCTTCCCTGGTCGGAGTGTAGTTCCATGGGTACGCCAAATCGACAAATCCATTCCTTTACCAGCACGTCAGCCACAGTAACGGCCTCTTGATTCGGTACAGCGTAAGCTTCTACCCATTTGCTGAAGTAGTCCATTACTACAATGATGTACTTATTTCCCAAGTCGGTTTGGGGAAAAGGACCGGCTACATCTATGGCGATTCTTTCAAATGGACTACCGACGTTGTACTGACGCATTGGAGCTCTGGGTTTTCTGCCAGGACCATTCGCCGCTGCACACGCAGCACATTTTTGGCACCATTCCTTCACATCCTTTTACATCGCATCCAATAAAACGATCCCTTATTTTCTCCAGCGTCTTTGCTGCTCCCAGATGCCCTCCCGAAGTTCCACCATGAACTTCTTCCAGGATTTCAAAAATCCTTCCATTCGGAATCAAGACCTGCCGTCTTTCCTCCTGACCATCTGAGCCTTTAAAGACACGTTTCAACACGTTTCCATCCAGGATGAGGGAATTCCATTGTGCCCATAACGATTTCACATCCGGGGAATACTTGGCGACCTCTTCCCAGCTAGGTCTCTGCCCGTTTTTCTTCCACCGGATCAATATTCCCAATGCGGGGTCATCCTCTTGATCTTTAGCTAGCTGATCTCCGTTCCAGTGTTCATCCACCACGGTTGTCCTGTTGATGACAGCATCCTTCTCTTCAGCGCGATTACAATGTTTGCAGTCGTCCAGGCAAGGTCTTCTAGATAGGGCATCTGCATTTCGATGAGCTGTACCAGCTCGATGGCGGGTTTCGAAATCAAATTCTTGCAGCCTTTCGATCCATCTGGCGACTTGCCCTTCTGGATTTTTAAAACGCAATAACCACTGTAATGCTGCGTGATCAGTTCGCAACAAGAATCTTCGCCCATACAAATATTTGTAGAAGTGTTCTGCGGCCTTGATTACAGCTAAAAGTTCGCGTCGAGTAACGCAGTAGTTCCTTTCTGGTTTGGACAGGGTTTTACTAAAATAGCCAATCACTTTCTCCTGTCCGTCTTGCTCCTGAGAAAGGACTGCTCCTATCCCCACGTTGCTGGCATCTGTGTCTAGAGTGAACCTTCCGTGTGGTAGAGGGTAACTCAACACAGGGGCGTTTGTTAAAGCATTTTTCAGTTCAAGGAAAGCTTCTTGACAACTGCTGTCCCATTGAAACTTGCGTAGTTCTTCAGTAAGGCGTGTCAAGGGCTTGGCTATATTGGCGAAACCCGATACATAACGCCTATAGTAGGTACAGAGACCCAGAAAACTTCTAACTTCATGCTTGTCCCTGGGTACTGGCCAATCACGAACTGCCTCTATTTTGTTGTCGTCCACGGCGACGCCTTTGCTTGAAACAATGTGACCCAGATACTTAACTTCCTTTTGAAAGAGATTGCACTTCTTAGGATTTAGTTTCAATCCGGAACTTTGTAATCTTTGAAACACCTGTTCTAAATTTATTAGGTGATCCTCGAACGAAGTACCCATTACGATGATGTCATCGAGGTAGACTAAACAGGTTTTCCACGATAAACCCCTTAGAACGGTCTCCATCAGTCTTTCAAAAGTTGCTGGTGCATTACACAATCCAAAAGGCATGACCTTAAACTGCCATAATCCCGTGCCTACGGTGAATGCTGTTTTCTTTATCTTCTGGTGCCATCTCTACTTGCCAGTATCCGCTTTTTAAATCTAGCGTCGAGAAGATTTTTGCCCCGCAAGTGTGTCCAGGGTATCGTCGATTCTTGGTAAAGGGTAGCTGTCCTTCTTCGTCACGTTGTTTAATTGCCGGTAGTCTACACAAAACCGGGTGGAGCCATCCTTTTCTTTACCAGCACGACAGGTGACGCCCAAGGGCCGGTAGATGGTTCGATTACGCCTTCCTTTTCCATTTCCTGGATTATTCTGTCGACCTCTTCTCGTTTGGCTAAGGGTAATCTTCTAGCTGTTTGGCGGATGGGTTGAGCACCATTGGTGTTGACCTTGTGATGAACCATGTTGGTCCTCCCTTTGGATTGATGCCTGCTCTCGAATATAGTCCAATACTTATTGATTAAATTTTCGAGCCCATTTCGTTCGTAACGGCTCAAACCCTTAGAAGAAGCACTGATCAAATCCTTAAGAGGTTCTGATTCCTCCAACAATGGTTTATCGCAGACTTTGATTCTCGAATAATAGAGGAAACAGGGCAGCAATTAGCTAAATTCGTCCCTTTCCGTAAGGTGACCGTGTGATAGTTCATGTTTGCCACTCGTACCGGGACAGTGTTTGCGACACGCGTCAAACTTTTTCCCACTACAATTCCGACTGCCACCTTTTCATCGTCGTTTCTTGGCTCAAGCATCATAATGCTCCCATCATTTCCATTATTTTCCACGACCGCCTCGACGATTACTTCAGCGCGTTCTGGTATCTCAGTATCTTCGATTAGGAACGCTCGAATTGTAGTTTCATCTCTCCTATGTATCACACTTTCTTCGCCATTTATTTTACAACACCATTCTTGAGGTTCAATTCGAATCCTTTGGTGTTCATGATGTCCATACCGATAATGACTTCATCTTCAATCTCGGCCACAATTGCCAAATGTGTAAAGATGTGTTTCCTATAGTTAGACGGATATTGGCTTCACCATGTGTTGTAGCCGAGTCACCTGTTGCAGTGCGCAGGCGCCATTTAGTGGGTCGTATCTTGGTTTTGGAGGATACAACGTCTGGTCTGATAATGGTTTTGTTGCACCTGTGTCCAGCAACAAAGCACGCACTTTATTATTAATTAACCCATCTATAAAGATGCTGCCGGACGGATGTTGTTTGAGGTAACTTGCACTATTTTCTGTGGGGCTTGTTGCTGGCAGGTCGACGGTTGCCCTTCGCGTTGACCCTTTCTAGTTTTCCGACGCCTTGGTGGTCGACCTCGATGGGGCTGTACCACCCTCCACTTCCTACATTGGCGTTGCCTATGTCCCACTTGGTCGCATCCCCAACATCGCATCGGTTCTCTCTTTTCCTTTATAAGCGCTTCCATCATTTTCTTATTTCATTGAGTTCGCTTGATTTTTCTCCCTCGGTCCCACTGACTTCACGAAGCCTCGCCGTACTTTTGGAATTGAGTTTGCTGACTCAAATTCCAAGGCACACGCAATGCTTCGGATATGGTTTTGGATCTCGACAACAGGACACTTTGTTTAACCTCCGTGTCTCGAAGTCCATCTGCGAAGGCCTGGACCGCTAATCGTCTTGTACCTCCTTTGATGTATCTGAATAGGCGTAACGGACCAATCGAATTATGGCGAGCTGAAACTCTTGTAAAGTTTCAGCCGGTTTCTGGTAACGGTTTTTAAGCTGATAGTGGTACGCCTGCCTTAAATGCGCTGACCCATACCGCGTTTCCAAGCTTTTGGTAAGTTGCCCGTAATTTCCCAAGTCTTGGTCAGGAAGCGTTTGTAGAATGTCGGCAGCGTCTCCACAAAGAGCCAAAGTTAATGCTGTGGCTTTTTCCTCAAGGGTCCACCCATTGGCCTTAGCAGCCGCCTCAAATTGACGCTGGTAGTTGTCCCACGGTGTTTTCCGTCAAACTGCGGAGGTTGCTGAATGGTTCTAGGTGGGTCTACAAATTTTCTTTCGGCGATTAATGTGGAAATTTCGCCATTGGTTTCAATGGTTTCCAGCTGAGATTTAAGGCTGCTATTTCGTCCTGAATTTCTCCAATTTCTCATCACACTGTTTTCCATTTTTTAGAATGCTCCATTAATTCTTCTTCATTTTTTAGAATTTCCATACTCCATCTTTTCTAGCATTCGTTCTTCCATTTTTAGAATGGTCCATTAATTCTTCTTTCATTCCTTTTGAATTTTCCTGAATCTTTTCTAACACGTACTAATATCATCAGTACAGTAGTTAAATCTGTACTCCTCCGGATTTTTTCCTTCATTTACTAATGCCTCGAATAACCGTTTTACCAATTGGCTTTTAAATCCGGACATATCCAACTCGCGTTCTTCCAACTCGCTCTTCAGTTCGGCGACTTTAAGGTCTTTTAACAATTTTCCGAAAGACATTTTATTTATTTCACTTTTAATGTTACACTCAAATTATTCGTTAATTTATTTAAACACTCACGAATATTCACAACCCCACACCTGACACCAATTGTAACGGATTTCCAATCCAAATCCAATATCCAACGAGAGCAAAAGCGGTTCGTACTCGGGTTGTGAATAATAACACAAGTTGGCCACTAAATTTACAATTACGATTTATTAACACAAAATAATAAACAAATTCTCCTTCACCAATAACTTAAACACTAGCACTTAACAATTATTTATTTACTAACTAACTAACTTACGGTTCTAATACACTAACTAATTTATTTACACTCGTATATTTATTTAAACGATTGTCACTGGTATATTTATTTACATTTATTTATACTGATAGCGATAGCGCTTACCTCGTAGATTCACCGGGCGTATAGACTTAGAGCGTTGGCACTTCACAATAACAGACTCGGTCGTAACTAAAGTGAGGAAGTGTTTCGGAGTTTATATATGTGTTGCTTAATCTATTCGGAAGCTTCGAGAAGTATCTGGGCCTTGGCGATACAGCTATTTCAAGGTAATGTAGATAGAAAACTCTAGTTAGCTGTGTGTTGAAAGATTATTGGGATATCTACGCTTACTAAATATCTCACGGTCGCGCGCGTGAGATAGAAGTATCTCGCGGGTGATTAAGCAAATCTATCGAGGCCGCTTCATTCATTTATCGCGTTTGCTACAATACTAATTATGAAAAGAAAGCTAATTAAGTCGTAAGCTTAATGCCTTTTAAAAGAGTATTAATAACATTTTAAGGTATCCTTTTTGTTATTTAATATTACATTGTTGTATTTAAGATTCAAATGAAAAATAATATGTTGAATCTGGAAGCGACAAAATCAAAAATGGAAATACAGGGTCTTGTATTGGTGACGTAAAAAATGTATAAAGGAGCTACGTAACAAATTTAACGAAATTGTATGTTGGGAATATTTAACCAAAATTAGGGAAATGTACTTTTTATAGAATTTGAAAATATATTTATACCAATTTGAGTGACGCTTGTAGGAAAGTTTATGTCATAGGACATGCGTCTAGATTAAAGATATAATAAGTTTTCTTTTTTAGATGAACCATATTCGAAATATTGAATGTAGGTTAGAGTGGTTCTTAAAAATAAAATTTTTTCCGACGCCCCAAATATACCTTCGTTTTAATGAAAAAATACGGGAATAATTTTTTTAAAAAATTTTTAACAAAAGTAACACGGGCCTCAAGACAATATAAGTTCATTTTTTGATAAAATCGTAGTTTTTTGTAAGTATCTCTTAAAGTATACAGATTTGAGAAAAAGTTATCGAAAAAATTTTGTAGGAAATTTAATTTTCAATAAAAAAGGTCTTTTTCATTCTCTTCGTGCAATTTATATTTATGGAGATATTCTCAATAATAAATTTATTAACTTCATATAGTCAACATTTTAAGACCTACAAATGTCATTTTTTCTGAAGTATACAAAATTTTGTATTAACTAGAATTTATTATATTTTTACGAAATTATATATATGTATTTAAGAAAGAATGACGTTTGAGGGTCTGAAAATGTTGATTATATGAAGTTAATGATTTTATTATTGAGAATATCTCTATAAATATGAATTTAATGAAGAAAATAGAAAAGACTTTTTTTGTAGAGAAATGAATTTCCTACAAAATACTTTTGTAACTTTTTTTCAAATCTGTATACTTTAAAAGATACTTACAAAAAACTACCATTTTATCATAAAATGAACTTTGATTGTCTTGAGGTACGTGTTATATTTGAAAAATTTTTTTTTTAATTTTTCTGCATTTTTTCATCAAGAGGAAGGTATTTTTGTGGGGTCGGAAAAAATTTAATTTTTAATGACCACTCTAATGTATGTACTATTATAATCTGTACAAATAAAATTTCAGCTGTGTAGGTTGATGTGCGCGCATTACACTAAAACTAATGGATAGATTTTGATCAAATATTTTAGTTTTATTTCTCAAACTCTTGGTCTTTATTTCCAATTAGAATTATTTCAATATTCTTGTTTAATATCAAGTTATTAAAGTTTTTATACAAGGGGTAAGCAACGCGGTGCGCATGCGTGAGAAAGGGAGGTCGTTTCTACTTTTGTAAATAAAATGTCTTGTTATTTAATTTAATTTTTAAATATGTTTTACAGAAATATATTATCCAGTGCTGCAGTAAACAGTGCTTTTACGAAGGTTTTTGCAATTTTCTTATCGTGTTATAGGAAGCCGTGTTGTAAGAGTGCTACCTGTACTTAACTTAGCAAGTTTTAATGTGGCAAAATTGCTAAATTTTAGTGAAATAATTCTTAATAACTACTTTCATATATTTGTTCGGCTCCTTTAACGTTTATTGTTAATGAAATTTTTGGTACACATTTACTGCAAAAGACTTCCGAAATATGTAATCATCTTTTCCCTAAGAAGGGACTATCAGTTACAGGAAATTAATATAAATTTTTGTCGTTAATGCTGGTAGAAAAACAATGATTTATGTAGAAACATCGCGTATAAAACTCTTAGATATGACAAGTCAAATAGTGCTAAAAAGTTCATCTTCGGATTTAATGTAGCACGCAAAGAATAAAAATAAATTTGTATAATAAATGGTCGTCTAAAAGAAAGAAAGTAAACTTTATGAGGTGACATAAAGATTGTCATTTTTCTGGGGCCGTAATGGATTGTACGTTTTCAATCTACATATGTAACAACTTTTTATTCGAACTATAACATTTCTACCAGTTTCTTCTTGTGCATCTTCCAAATATGAATTCATTTTTTGTGCCCTTTAAATTTGATTACAGACACTCTTTGTTTGCTATTCTGGGCTTTTTTTTTCGATTTGTAGGACGACGTGGAAAGTTTATTGAAAGCAAATGATTGTGTAAAAATAAGAATTTGATATTTCAAGTAGGAATATTGAAAGTTTCTAATTTCTAAAACAAACATCGGAGTTGCTAACTCCCAAGTCTAGACGGTAAATTTATCGGAAATTTTAAGTACAATTTTATTTTCAAAACACAAATTCAGGCATAAATCATTCAACAAAAGAGCTCTTAATTTAGAATCTGTTCGTATTACTATTAAGCAAGACATATGGAAATATGACTCTTTATAATGCCATTATTGTCTTCGTTCTATTTATTTTAGTGACAAAGAAAACCTCATTTTTCCAAAGTTAATTGAAAGTAATAAAAGCGGGCCAATAAAACAATTTTCTCATTAATTAAGAATTGAAATATGCACGCCTGAATAATTCATGTGTCCGAATTTTTTTTTCATTTGTCCTTGTTTCCGGTTAATACAGGATGTTTCCGAAGATATATCAGAGCCGAAAAGAGGTGATTGGAGACAATTAATGGAAGACGTTTTTGAAAAGACAATCTACTATGGAGAAGTTGCAAAATTTCAATTTTTTCCTAAAAGCCGCTTTGGAACCGCGAAAAGCGAAAACGAAACGAAAGTTTGTCTTTCCTATAAAACATAATACTTTTGATACACAGGAAATCATAAGTATTTATTTACACTGCAAGCACTCAAATGAAGTCACTGTTTAACCCTCGCATACTAAGTGACTAAATGTCACATGCCATACTAGGTGGGGTTTGCCATACCACGAAAATAAAATGAAATAAAATCCACAAAATTGTACTTTGTGACAGTTCAATGATAAGAAGAATATTTCAATAACCAATAATAAGTGTAATAAAATTTAATAAAATAAGTTTAAGTAAAACACATATTTATTTATGCATTAGAATGGACTTTCATTCATAAAAATACAAAAACTTAACTTTTTCTTCAACTTATAAATTATTGAGTCTTTTCTTGAGTACGTACTAAATTCCAATGACCCGTGTTAATTACTATACCGAATATTAAGAAAACCTAACAAGAATTTCATTCTTGCCTTCTTATTGTAATACAAATTAATTTCACGGCAATTTCTTAATGATTCACAATAATTTAGGCCAATCAATTACACGAAAAATTAATTGAATAATTTTAATCGTTCCCTCTCCTTGTATTGACAAGATTATCGTATCTTCTCGTTCCCTTCCACTCATTGCTATGGTAAATACGTTTTTCAAATATAAAATCGATATTTGGTTACCTCGCTCGGAAATGTGCCACTTTTTGCTCGATTGCTCACATCTTCGTTTGATTGGATTTGCCTACTATCTCCTTCGATCTTTCAAATAATAAATTTAAATTTAGGTTAGTAAATATCGATTTTATGTTCGAAAAACGTATTACCATACCAATGAGTGCAAGGGAGAGAAAAGATACGACAATCATGTCAATGCCGGTAAGAAGAAACGATTAAAATTATTCATCTAATTTTTTAGTCTAATTTATTGGCTTGAATTATTGTGAATCGTGCTTAAAACCGGGTGTGCACATTCGAGCTCAAAGTGGCACATTCCGATCTCGGGAAATTTGCCTCCCTCGCTCGGAAATGTGCATCTTTTTGCTTAAATGCGAACATACCCCGCATTCCATAGAATTAGTTTACTCTATCTTTCTTTTTTTCAAATCATAAATCTAAATTTAGATCAGTTAATATCGATTTTATGTTGTAAAATTGCATATAGGTGATTCTATTCTAACTGTGATTTTTTGTGTCCTATACTGTTTGCTCTCACTGGTCATACATTATAAATCTATTGATGAAATTTTTGTATCAATACGATTATCATGAACATAGTTCATCACTTTTCTTGTAGAATATAAGTTGAAGTGCAAAGAAAACTTGCAATATGTCACTTAAATGTCAGTACCGTGTCATGCCCTTTTCTAGAATTTACATATAAATGGGTTATTTTTTTTGTTGCAATAAATAATTCAAACCAATTAACTGATAAATCTTAATGTATATAATCAAACTTAAAAGAAATTAACGATTTTTTTTAATACATTAATTTAAGAATGAATTCCGGCTTAATAACTTTTGTCCTCAGATTTAAGCAAATTTTTAAATTTGATTGTGTATGACTCGTGCGCCATTTACCTCGAAATTGTTGAAACAACTAATAAGCCATATTGAAAGTACGTTAACTGAGTTATGTTTACAAACATAACGCAAGTGAAATTTTCAAGCGAGTTTGTGTCATTTTAAAACTCAATTGTTAAAAGATGATGTCATAAATTTACGTGTCAGTACCGTGGTATTGGTAAACTTAATTAACGATTAATTTTTTTCATCATAAATAATAAATTTCTGTACTTATTACTAACCTAAATTATAGGGTAATAGGATATTATCAAATTCATAATCAAAAAATTACACTTGCAATTTTAATTTAAAATGTCAGTACCGTGACGGTCAGTACCATGTCAAAAATAATAAAAATATATTTAATTGTTAATAAATAATATTCACTTCACTGAAAATTATTCATGTAAATATGAAACAGAAGTTCAGTCAGTAGGTACACGTTGAGGCTAGTAGAACACAATTGTTCCAAATTACCAGACAATTTTAAGCCTTTTGTAGGCACAATGAAAGTATATACGCGGAATAAATTACAACGTAATTGTATTTTATCCAATCCGTTAAGTTGCTTTTATTGCTCTAATAAGAATGTATGCAGACACTTTTCTATGAGAAAAATAGATTATTCTTCAAATGATAAGGTGGGATAAATAAATAACAAAATGACGCAAAAAACAAAAAAATCGGAGAATTCATCCCAAGAAGTTAAAAAATTTTCAAAGTCGATTAAAACTTTATTACTGTGTAAAAGCTTAAGAATTAAAAATGGTGTGATGAAAACCAAAAAAAAATTTAGTTAAGTTAATTTTTGTGAAATGTGTTAAATTTGACATGATTAATGTTTGATATAAATTATAATATATTATTAGTTATAGATAAGTTAATATGGATTATTAAAATGTCAAATAATCAATAAAAAAGAGTTTTAAAATGTTACAATATTATTCATAACTGAATTTAATAATTTTTTTGAAGAATGTCTACCAAATTTATTTTATGTCAGTACCGTGGATGAATAAGTCAGTACCGTGAGATGGAAATTATAAAATATGATTCTCATTCTCGATATTCTAAAGTTGTAGCAAAATCCTTTCGCACTTTCTTTTACTATAAAATAGAGTAATAATCTGCATAAAAAAACCAAAAATGTTTAGTTCTAGAATTCAAAAAAGTAACAGTTAGAACAGAATCACCCATTTACTAAATTAAATTAAAATTTTTGATTTGAAAGAGCGCACGGTAAATTATACAAATATAATAAACACGAAGATGTGCGCATTCGAGCGAAAAGTGGCACATTTCCGAGCGAAGGAGGCAAATGAAGCGCGACGCGGAGCGGCGCGCTTTATTTTCCCGAGATCGGAATGTGCCACTTTGAGCTCGAATGTGCACACTCAGTTTTAAGCACGATTCACAGTAATTTAGGCCAATAAGTTAGACAAAAAAGCAGTTGAATAATTTAATTATTGCCTCTCACTCGCACAGACGAAATTGTCGTATCTTTTCGCTCTCTTGCACTCATTGGTATGGTAAATATGTTTTTCAAACATAAAATCGATATTTACTAAACTAAATTTAAATTTACGATTTGAAAGAGTTTACGATAAAGAAGAAATATTCTGTGAATGTGGGGTATGTGCGCATTCGAGCGAAAAGTGGCACATTTCCGAGCGAGGGAAGCAAATGAAGCGCGACGCGGAGCGGCGCGCTTCATTTTCCCGAGATCGGAATGTGCCACTTTGAGCTCGAATGTGCACACTCGGTTTTAAGCACGATTACCAAAAGTGCCGTTTTAACAAAAAAAAAATTGTTCACGTTAGTTATACCCCACCTAGTACACAGAAGGTTAATCTTTTGCTTTTACCTATATTTCGGCAAAGTAATGGAACTAATTGTATTGTTTAATTTGCAATAATAGAATTATTGAACTTAAAATTAAATTTGTTTCTTCTATGATTTATTATTGACTTAGATTAAAAATAAAGATTTTATTTAAAATTTGGACACATTAACAGTTTTTATTACAGGACAATTGGATTCATCATAGAAACAACAAGTACGTTGAATACGTTTTGTCAGCACAGCTTAATTTCACAAAAACCCGTTTTTTGATTCTTTGATCTTAAATTGCTTTGAAAATCAAATAAGGTATATTGATGAGGACTCTTCAATGATTTTTCTCTTTCATGTTGCTCTCTTGTCTTTTACTCGTATAATAAAAAATCATGAATTAATAAAGTTTAAATTACTTAAATATTTTAACCATAATATTACGATTTTTTTTTGTACGTAGCCCAAAAGACATCTTTTTCTTTAAATACGATCCAAGCATACTAAAACGTTAGACACTTTTAATTTGAAAATACCAAAAATACAATACAAATTTTTTAACTGGATTAAACTAATAATAAATTTCTAAGTAAATACAAAAAAGTTTTTTCTTTGTTTTGAAAGTTATCCTTGTATTTTCTGAAGCAGTTTTTCGCTGACTACTTTCTGAAAGAATTAAAACTCAACGGGCGAGTATACACGAAAGACCTCTCTTGAGAACATAATTTAACGGCACGAAGTGTCTTTGATTGTCGATTTGAAACACGAAATTCGCCAAAGCATATAATTGCCCTCTTTCTCGGCTATCTGTTGATTTTACTTTATTTGCTTTGGTCTAGTTTAATTTATCCAGTTCGTTGATGATGCTGAAAAGCGTACGCCATTCATTCAACTCGGCTGAAAGAGGGCAGGGAAAATTACGATAGCTTTTTGAAACGGATTTCATTAACTATTTAAGTCTCTCATTATGAAGGCATTTACACCTCTCAGCCACGATGTAAGTCAATTACGGCCTATAAAAATAAGGGCTGCCGCTAATGAAAATATGATGGAGTTTTCATTTTGGGTCAAATAAATTCGAGCAGAAAGAGTAAACTTGTTAAAAGAAATTATGAAAATTCGAAGTCGACTAAGTTTTCCAAATAATTTTATGTCTTCGGATAGTCTCGATTTAAGTTCATCGTTTTAACGACCTATTTAAAAATTCGTAACTTTTGAGATTTAAAGAGAAGGTTAAATATTTGTTTAGTCTTGGATGTTTTTTTAATTGGTTTTTCGGGGATTTTCGAACGTGTTGAAATTTTTCGGTGGGACAGATGGGACTACTTTTAATTTTATAATGCTCACTTTTTAATGGATATTTGTTTTTTTTTGCCGTCGATTTTAATCAATTTAGTTAGTACAGTAAAACCTCTCTAACACGACCAGCGTCAGCTCTTGGTCAGATTGGTCTTTTGTAGAGGTGGTCGTCTCAGGGAGAAAAACAAAGATAGACAATACAAATACTATATTAGATTGAATGCAGTGTTACCTATTTATCAGAATAATAATGTTATCAAATCAAAGTTATTATAAATGAAGTAGTATTATATCGGAAGTAAGTTAATTATTGTGAATCGCGCTTAAAATCGAGTGTGCACATTCGAGCTCAAAGTGGCACATTCCGATCTCGGAATGAAGCGCGCCGCTCCGCGTCGCGCTTCATTTGCTTCCCTCGCTCGGAAATGTGCCACTTCTCGCTCGAATGCGCACATCTACGTACTTATTAGATTTGTTTACTTTATCCTTAGCTCTTTCAAATCAAAAAATTCAATTTAGTTTGGTAAATAATGATTTTATGTTGAAAAAATATAATTACCATAGCAATGAGTGGAAGGGAGAGAAAAGATACGACAATCTTATCAGTGCGAGCGAGAGGAAACGATTAAAATTGATTAACTACTTTTTTGTCTAATGTATTGGCCTAACTTATTGTGAATCGCGCTTAAAATCGAGTGTGCACATTCGAGCTCAAAGTGGCACATTCCGATCTCGGAAAATGAAGCGCGCCGCTCCGCGTCGCGCTTCATTTGCTTCCCTCGCTCGGAAATGTGCCACTTTTCGCTCGAATGTGCACATCTACGTACTTATTAGATTTGTCTACTTTATTCTTAGCTCTTTCAAATCAAAAAATTCAATTTAGTTTGGTAAATACAGATTTTATGTTGGAAAAATATATTTACCATAGCAATGAGTGGAAGGGAGCGAAAAAATACGACAATCTTATCAGTGCGAGCGAGAGGAAACGATTAAAATTGATATACTGCTTTTTTGTCTAATGTATTCGCCTAACTTATTGTGAATCGCGCTTAAAATCGAGTGTGCACATTCGAGCTCAAAGTGGCACATTCCGATCTCGGAAAATGAAGCGCGCCGCTCCGCGACGCGCTTTATTTGCTTCCCTCGCTCGGAAATGTGCCACTTTTCGCTCGAATGTGCACATCTACGTACTTATTAGATTTGTCTACTTTATCCTTAGCTCTTTCAAATCAAAAAATTCAATTTAGTTTGGTAAATACAGATTTTATGTTGGAAAAATATATTTACCATAGCAATGAGTGGAAGGGAGCGAAAAAATACGACAATCTTATCAGTGCGAGCGAGAGGAAACGATTAAAATTGATTAACTGTTTTTGTCTAATTTATTGACCTAAATTATTGTGAATCGTGCTTAAAACCGAGTGTGCACATTCGAGCTCAAAGTGGCACATTCCGATCTCGGGAAAATGAAGCGCGCCGCTCCGCGACGCGCTTCATTTGCTTCCCTCGCTCGGAAATGTGCCACTTTTCGCTCGAATGCGCACATACTCCGTATTCACAGAATGTTTTCTCTTTATCATTCGCTCTTTCAAATCGTAAATTGAAATTTATGTTAGTAAGTATCGATTTTATGTTTGAAAAGATATTTATCATACCAATGAGTACAAGGGAGCGAAAAGATACGCCAATTATATCAATGGGAGCGAGAGGGATCGATTAAAATTATTCTACTGTTTTTTCGTCTAATTTATTGGTCTAAATTATTGTGGATCATGCTTAAAATAGAATGTGCTCTATTATCCTAGAGCTTTCTTATAAGGAATCAATTTGCAAAAGACATGTCAGTATGTAAAATTACAATTTTTCAAAACGCCTACAAATTTTTTTACTTTACAGACTATGAATAAATTAAAATGTCAATCAGACTTAGAATCATAAATAATGTAGGTAAATGCTCGCTCTTACGTAATTTTGAAAAGTAGAGATCTCGCAATTAACGATCGCGGTCGGGTTAGAGAGTGGTCGCCTTAAAGAGAAATTTATAAGAAGAATTAAATTACGGTATATTTGTTCTGAAACATACTGCCCGCTTTTAGGGGCGGTCTCCTCATAGAGATGGTTGCCGCGAGAGGTTTTACTGTATATAATTTTTATCAAGTAATTTTTCCTCTGTTAACAATGTAAATAATAACATTTTAATACTATGTAGCCAATTTTTATTATAAAAATTATTTATTGCTATATAAGTAGATATATAATTATAAATTTAACACGTTCACGCCGGCGCCGATTTTCGTGTTTTTCTTTGTGAGGCGGCGCTTTTCTACGCGGCCGCCTAATTTGCATGGGTCTCAAGGAAATCCTTTTCTTATTTAACTAAAAATATAATCCTACAATATTTGGTGTTACGTAACGTCTGATAGCACAATCGAATGCGGGCCACCGGTGGTACGCGCCGGCGTGAACTTGTTAAGATAGGAGAATGAGTTGTACCTTGGTCCCTTTGTACCTAGGGCAACTTAATTTTTTTTTTAATATTTCCGGGCTTTCGTGACCCATAATTTTCGATATTTCAAATGCCACATTGACAGACATTAACGTAAATTTACCGGCAGCTGGCCAATGTATGAGATCAATTGAAATTTTTAATCGAAAAAATGTAAGACTTTTTATATTTTTTTTACTTAAATATCTTATTGATTTTTATTACCTAATAACAAATGACTCATCGTAATAGAAAGATTATTTATTAATGTTTGCATAGTAGTGGTCTGATTTTGGCACAGCATAATCTTTAATTTTATTTTTAAGTTTAAACATCTAAGGTCGGTGTATTGTACCTCGGTCACTGTCAATAAATTGTACCTTGGCCGTGAGATCAACGTGCAATAAATAAAAATTTAGATATACCTACCTTTGTTATAAATTCTTATTTTTTTATAATTTTGCTTCAGATAATATGCATCGCAAGTTTAACGAAAAATTTAAATTTTTGCAAATTTAACCATTAAGTATGTGAAATTTTAGTATACGAGAAAAGTTTTGTTAATTATTGAAACAATTTTAGTGTCATCTCAAAGAAGAACATTAGTAGTTTTTATAATTCAAAAATAAATATATAGTTTTCATAGAACAATGGATTTTATTTTGCTTATTGTGAATAAAGCCAAAGTACATCACCTCTATTGTACCTAGGCCTTAGATCCACTAATTTTTAAATCTTATAGTAATTTGAGTAAACGTTTGGTAATGCTTTCAAATATTTTATGAGGAATACCTTATTAGTGCCTTACTACGATGCAATTCATTTGATCAACAAATTGTTACATATACAATTTTAAAAAAAATTTCAAGTGAAAAAAGGGCCAAGGTACAACACGCTCCCTTAAATATTATATTCTTTATTATTTTTCTTTGCAATTGAACGAATTATACTTGATCGTCTCAAATGAATTTCCTAAGAAGTTAGTTTTGTGCTCGAACGTGTTATGCATTTTAATTTGAGATAAAATAACAATAAGAAAAGTTTACGAAAAGATTTCTCTCTGAAATAGCATTCGCTTTTATAGGTTCTGGATAATAAAACATAAGCTCCTAGTGAGAGCTTAAAAACTTTTCTTCTCTTCTTAGTAAGTGGATTGCAATTTGATTTTCAGGTCTTTGAAATCAGGTTAACTTTGAAAAGATTTATGCGTAGACGCACCAGGAAGTCAAACGATAAACTAGATATTGTTAGAAAGGCACTGAACTTTGTGAATCTGATACTAGTAAACAAGTCTTCCTTACTTATTGGTATCAAAGGGGTTTTTGTTTGAGTAATGACAACTAGGAAGCCGTGAGTGTCGCCAAAGTTTTTCAACAGTGAATGTAAAAAAACAACGTTTGATCTTCTCTATCTAGAGATTTATGTATATTTTTAATATACACGATTTTCAAACATGTTAGTTACACTAGGGCCCTAATATACGCGGTGGTTTGGTTCAACCTTGAAACCGCAGATAGCAGCGAACACCATATTTTCAGATATATGAAACAAAATTTAAACAAAGATAATTAGAAAAAAATGCGTTATGTAATTTTTATTAAAAACAACCGTGAAAATATTTATTTTGTGCTCTAACTCTATTAAAATTTGTTTTATGTATACAGGCTATTTTACGACGAGCTTACACTATTTATATTGAAGTTAAATTTTTATAACTTTTTTACGAACCCTGTATACAATAAAGCAGTTTTCGACATGTCACCAATTAGCTTAACCTTCCCACTCATTAACCCGACAAAATATTTTTCATTTGGTATTAGGGATGTTCACATAGAATTTTTAATAAAACCTCTCAATTATTCATTAAAAAAATTAATATCTCGAAAAGTTAAAAAACATACAGGGTGTTCTATTTAAAATAACAAAATTGCTTTTCACTTCCAGTATAACCGGAAGTGGCATGTCTGTCAAAATATTTTTATAAATTTGCTATAGCTTGTTATCTATTCATACAAATTTTTATAAAAGTTGTGTCAGTAGTTTCCAATAGTGTAAGCTCCAATAAAGTCCAATAAAATTATTTCTGGTTACCTGAAGCATTTTATTGCTGCCCAAGTTTGTAGTGTACATAATTAAAAAAAATATCATACTGCACAATACTAAAATTAAAACATAATAATTTTTTGTTTAAATCAAATATTACTAATCGAACTAAGAATATTTAATAAAGATATGTTTTATAGCAAGTCCATAAAATACGAAAGCAATTTGTTTCAGTTTTCAGACATTCGACATTTTAATTTCGAAAACAAACAAATCTAAATTTATCGATGGATAAAGCGAACGCGTATGCCCACAATCCATGGTTGAAAATGCAAATCAATCAAAATCTGTTTCTACCGACAAATGAGAGTTAAACTACAAATTTCGTAAATAATTAACATGTGGAAATTTCACAGACATTGCTCAACTGTATGTCTGATAGTGCTGATTTAACTTTAAATCTCTATAGTTGGTTTAATTATGAGTTCGTTTCAATTAGATGTGCTTTAATGAGCGAAAACATCGAAAATGAACGCAATACATTAATTGAGTACTTTTACGAAAGTTCGTTGTGCATAGAATATAAAAAAATAACGTTTTTTTTGTTTTAAAAAAATAGTAGTTATATAAATACAATATTCAAAATACCCAATTTTCTAAAGGTTGGTATTTTTTGCATTTTTAAATAATACTCATATTAATATAAGACATAATTAGACAGAAACTTATGTTAATTAATATTATTACAATTACAATGAGATTATTAACATTTAACAAGTAAACTGTTAAAAACATTACCTTGCGGCCTTATGTGTAATAAAACACAAATCTTGTCTTACAACACCGTCGATGAAGATTCGCAACCAATTTAACACTATAGCACTTAAATTATAATGAAAAAATAAGTTTTTGATAAAAAAAGAGAGCAAAACAAATTAAAACTAAAAAGTAGTAGTGGACCACAGTTTATAACCTGATTTAGGGTAACTTTTACCCACTTCTCTAAAATACATGGTAAATTACCGATTTACTTGTATTTTAAGCTTTTGAGAATTTTATTCCATTTCATTAATACATCTAATCATAAAAAACATTTTTTTAAGTTTGGCCTGTTTAAATTATTACGCCTAAGAAGTATAACTTCTAACGCGCGTACATAAGTACACGCACCGGTTTTTTTAATGAGTTATATTGAATTAATTATTTTTTTAACTCGATAAAAAAATTTAGGCTACAGTAAAACTTCTCTAACACGACCAGCGTCGGTTCTTGTTCAAATTGGTTTATGTAGAGGTGGTGGTCTTAGAGAGAAAGACAAAGATAGTCAATGCAAATGTAATAACAAATACTATTTTAGATTAAATGCAGTTATCATATTGTTAGCAAATAAAAGTTATTATAAAGAAAAGTAGTATTATTTAGGAAGAAAGATAATTATTATGAATTACGCTTAAAATTGAGTGTGCACATCTTTGTACTTATTAGATTTATCTATTTTATTCTTAACTCTTTCATATCAAAAAATTTAATTTAGTTTAGTAAATATCGATTTTATGTTAAAAAAATATATTTACTATACCAATAAGTGGAAGGGAGCGAAAAGATACGACAATCTCATCTGTGCGAGTGAGAGGCAACAATTAAATTATTTAACTGCTTTTTCGTCTAACTTATTGGCTTAAATTATTGTGAATCGTGCTTAAAAGCGAGTGTGCACATTCGAGCTCAAAGTGGCACATTCCGATCTCGGGAAAATGAAGCGCGCCGCTCCGCGTCGCGCTTCATTTGCCTCCCTCGCTCGGAAATGTGCCACTTTTCGCTCGAATGCGCACATCTTCGTTTTATTGGATTTGTCTACTATCTCCTTCGCTCTTTCAAATAATAAATTTAAATTTAGGTTAGTAAATGTCGTTTGAGAAACGTATTTACCATACCAATGAGTGCAAGGGAGCGAAAAGATACGACATTCATATCAATGAGAGCGAGAGGGAACAATTAAAATTATTCTACTGCTTTTTCGTCTAATTTATTGGCCTAAATTATTGTATATCTTGCTTAAAACCGAGTTTCTTCTATTATTCTAGAGCGTTCTTATGAGGAATCGATTTGCAAAAGACGTGTCAGTATGTAAAATTCCAAATTTTCAAAAACGCCTGCAATTTTTTTTACTTTACAGACTATGAAAGAATTAAAATGTCAATCAGATTTAGAAGTATAAATAATGCAGGTAAATGCTCGCTTTTACAACTATTATCTATACAAAAATTTTCAAATTTAAGTTATTTTGAAAAGTAACGGACTCGCAATTAACGATCGCGGTCGGGTTAGAGAGTGGTCGCCTTAAAGAGAAATTTATAAGAAGAATTAAATTACGGTATATTTGTTCTGAAATATATATCCCACTTTTAAAGGTGGTCTCCTTATAGATATGGTCGACACGAGGGATTTTACTGTATTTGTAATTGAATTTATGTCATGACACAACAACAAAAATAAAAATATGTATTCGGTAATTTCATAAAAAAATAAAAACCAGTTGCATTATGAAATACAACGTGCGCCCACCAACAATAATTTGAACGGAATGTGGCCTAACGAAGAACTAAGCTAATACACAAAAAGTATTAACAAAAAATACGCTTATTAAATGTTGTGGAACCAGATATAGGTTTTGTAGTATTTTACATGCCCTGAAAATATGTAAAGTAATTATTCATTAGTAGCAATAGATTTGTATAAAAAAAAATTAAACACTCAAAAAGTTATTACGTGTACTCTGGCAGTATAATTTAAATTTGTAAAGTCGTTCTGTTCTTATACTGAAAGTGTTCTTATAATATAAACAGATTTATTTGACAGATTTTAATTGTATACGTTCTCTTTGTATTTACGTACTACGTTCATTTATAGCTGCAGCTCCAGTCCAATTTTATGCTGCAGAGATGTTTTAAATTGGGTTCTTTAATTATGTTCTCTTTGAAAATAATAAAAATTTAAAAACTAGGAATATTATTTGGAAAATTAATAATCGTAGTAAAACTTTTATTTAAATGTAAATGCTTAGAGTCTGTAAATTTTATTGTACTAAATTAAATTTTGTATGTATTATTGATAAAAGGAAAGTGTGTTGTATTTCCAAACATACACAGTAAAAAAATTTGGTGTAAAGTTGGATCCGGCGACTTTTACACGGCCGTGTAAGTGTGATATTTTGGTGTAAAATTTCCTTTGTGTAAAATTTTCACTTGAGTAAATTTTAAACGGTGTAGTTTACTGTTTTACACCAGTCCGTGTTATTATTTATAATTTTATCAATTAAATTACTATTAGTGGTTTCTAATCTATGAAAATATATTTACAATCAATTACTTTTAAGATTTTTATAATTATTTAGTATGAAACAATTATCACATATTTACAAACTATAAATAAACCTTTACCACTTATACTCCTGTGGCCTTCATAAGGTTCTTCATGGCTTAACGATGATAAATTTACGATAACGATAGATTCTGTATTATTTTGTTTAATTAAATAGGCATTGAATGTATCTTCAAAATCAACAGTCTCCCACAGCGCACAAACAGCAAATGGAATGTTATTATAAACAAATAAAGAACGAATCTGAGCAAAAACTGGCAACTCATTTTCGTCTCTAACAGTAATAAAATATTTAATTTTATATTGATGACCATACGTTAAATATTTAACATTACAAACATTTTCATTTTTATCAATACTCTCTAACATAGGATCCATCGTATAATTAGATAAATGTTCAATTATTTTATTGTGTTTAATAGATTTCCCTGGGCCTGTAAGAACTTGAATGTTTACATTTTTCTTGCAAATTTTTCAACGATAATATGATTTTTAACACGGACGGTGTGAAAATCGCACTAAGTGTAGTGTAAGATTCTGAATGGTGTGAATCCTTAATTTTATACCATCCTGCGTGTAAATGCAGTTCATGATAATTGATTGTAAATATATTTTCATAGATTAGAAACCACTAATAGTAATTTAATTGGTAAAATTATAAATAATAACACGGAATGATGTAAAACAGTAAATTACACCGTGTAAAATTTACTCAAATGAAAATTTTACATGAAGGAAATTTTACACCAAAATTTCACACTTACACGGCCGTGTAAAAGTCGCCGGGTGCAACTTTACACCAAAATTTTTTACTATGTATGAATTTAAAAAAATAATTTATATAGCTTTAAAATTCTATTTAAATTATGCTGTCATATTTTGGCACTCAAATTAAGTCAATACCTGTAAAGTAAAGCATTTCAGTTTTATGTATGTATGTACATTTTGTGTAATATTTATAAATACATATGTAGTGTGATTTAGATTAATGTTGTACTCTGTTAATTTTACGTTATATCATTCTATCCTATAAAGAATATTAATATTAAACTGTTTATACGATTTTACATGCTGTTCTATAAAATATTTCTTAATTATACAAAGATATTGTAAATACTTGTAAGACTAAGACACATTGTTCATTGTTGATGTTGGCTTGTTGGTGTTTTGTATGTTTACAATGTGACTGACGAAAATTTCATATAACTACCAGAGATTAATCGGTTTTTGAATCAATCTCAAAATTTCTCATTTTAAATTGAAAACGGGACAAGAAAAAATGCGCTTTTGATATTAAATCTTGTTTTAATGATGCGCCGTGTTTAGTAAAAAAACGACAAAAGAAGTCTTAATTACGATGATAGGGAAGCGCGAGGATAGGCGTTTGATTAATTTAAATACAGGAATTTAATACGGCGGGATAGTCTTTTGAAGGGAATTTCCATGTATCAGCGTTTCTTGCTGGAATCTCAACTAACGAGAACATAAAACGAAGGATGGAGAAAAAATGAGCCCCTTAAACTGCAGTATCAAATTCGCGAAGCAGTTTAAAAATCTCTTTCCTACGTTTTTTTATCGTTTGTGATTAATTACCTGAAGTTTGAGATTTTAATGTTTGTGTAAGATATGAAAATTTTGAGTTGTCCGATGTCGTTATTATTATATACTGTAAGACTTATGTATATGTAATAAAGTAAATTATGTATCTTGTATTTATTGCTTTTTATCAATAATTCTAACAGCAGCCAAAGAAGCTAATGTGTATTTAGAAGGTAAGGTGAAAATTTCATCAAGACTTTTCTGCCAAATGGATATGAAGTAGAAGAAAAAGGTAAGAATTGTTTATTGAAAAAACTTCCTTAAAGTATTAAATGCAATAAAATTAATAAAGATATCAGTTTAACTGTAAGTGCAATCGAACCTCCATAAGTCGGACCTCGATAACCCGAATTTTTGATAACTCAAACTTGGACCTGTTTTCGTAGGACTTGCATATTTCAATTACAATATTTTTATATCGAAAGAAATACCTCGAAAAAAATTTCCAAATTTTTGATATATTGTTTTAATTTACACGTAAAAAGACACCCGGGTAAAAATAATGTCTTGTAAATTCAGAGGCACCTTTCACATACTATATTGGTTAATTCCACTTTTATTTTATTATTTAAATTTATAATTTGTTTATTTGCATACATGATTTTTAAGTTTTATTATAAATAAAGTAAGAATACTTGTGTGCTAGGATATCACAACAAATAAAATTTCTTCTTCCAAAATTATTGTTTAAAACTAAATAAGTTTATCAAAAAATTATTTTAATTTAATACAATTCCATACAATTCAGTTAGAGATATAATAAACATTATACATATTTAAAAAATATCCTCCCCGGCGGGGAATCGAACCCCGGTCTCCCGCGTGACAGGCGGGGATACTTACCACTATACTACCGAGGACTTGAAATTGCAAGCTAAATTTAACGTATAAATACTGGTAATCCTACTTATAAGTATCTTCTTTTTAATAAATATATTTAGAACTATTTTTATGATATAACATTACGTAAAAACTTACTATGTATAATATGTAAAGTGTTAAAATTAGTTTGATGTTTTTATTTTAGAATTATTACTTATAACAACAGATACAAATATCTATATATTTACATAATTCGATATTTGTTTTAGGATTTACAATCATTATAAAAACACTTACAATTTTCCCTTATATAGGAATCAAATCTACTTATATTGCTAATCAATTGAATCTTCTTAGATGGTTTGATTTCTATTATGAAAAAGAAATTTCTGGACGAAGTCACCAGCATTGGACAATGTAAATCTTTTTTCTTCTAGATAAATTGTAATATAATTAATCAGTAACAATAAAGTAAAATAATTTAGTATTAAATTTTTAGAATAATATAAAATCTTTTCGACATTCTTGTTCAAAAGTAAGAATTAGGAACACATAAATATCAGAAACATTAATATTTTCCAATCTCGCTCAAGGTTTTAAACTTACACAGTGTACTTATTTTGTAGATATTTTCAGAATAGTTATTTACAGACTGTTGTTTAGTTCATCTAAACCTTCAATTAAATTTAAAAAGGTACTAAATTACGGTTCATAGGTATAACGAATCAAGCGATTTCGTTATTTATAACGCTGATATGTATAATAGCCCCATAAATTTTCATGAATTTGTCATGTAAGGCACAGATTCTTAAAAAAGTAGTTTTGCATTTTGTGAATAGCCTGTCCTTTCTTTAAATTCAGTGCCTTGCCAATTGTTGTTCTACCCAGCTTTGCGTCACATTTTATAATGGCTAATTGACAGCAACGTTAATATAACACGTCATCAGTTAAAATGACGTAGTTGTCTGATCCCTTGAATGAACTATATACGAATAAGACATAATTATTGATTTATTGATAAGTAGGATTTTACTATATTATTTACAAATTTTTAATAGAACGAATTAGAGAAATACTAAAATACTTACATTGTTCAACAAACAAAAAATGTAAGCCTCCCCGGCGGGGAATCGAACCCCGGTCTCCCGCGTGACAGGCGGGGATACTTACCACTATACTACCGAGGACTTGTTTTAAATGAAATTTAAAAATTAATATAAACTAATATAAAAAATAGTTGCATAGATAAAAATTATATATGTACAAACATTTATAAAGAATATCAAAACTAAAAATAAGTATAATTTTAAATAAACCAAATTTATTAAATGTATAAGGAAATGGAATGTAACATTAAAAATGGAAATCAAAAAATAATCCTCCCCGGCGGGGAATCGAACCCCGGTCTCCCGCGTGACAGGCGGGGATACTTACCACTATACTACCGAGGATTGTTTGTAATAAAATTTAAAAATGAAAATAAACTATATATACAAAAATAACTGCATATATAAAAATTATATAATATGTAGGAGTTAAACTTTATTCTATTCAACACCCTTTAAACCACTTATAGTGATCGAGCTATTACAAGAGACAAAATCTGGTGCCTGCATGGTTGAAAGAAAGTTCATGTGGATCTTGGTAAGGTGTCTTGGAATAGCTCGATCACTAAAGTGGTTTAGAGGGTGTTGAATAGAATAATGTTTAACTGTACCTACATTTAATTGTAAAGAATATTTTAAAACTATAAATAAGTATAATGTCAAATATTCAGAATTTATTAAATGTATAAGGAAATTGAATGTAATGTTAAAAATGGAAATCAAAAAATAATCCTCCCCGGCGGGGAATCGAACCCCGGTCTCCCGCGTGACAGGCGGGGATACTTACCACTATACTACCGAGGACTTGCTTTTCTTAAAATCTAAAAAGGCAAACAAGCTATAAACCACAAAAATTACTACATCTACATATAGAAATTATATAATAGGTATGTAGCTACAGGCATTTGGAAATAATAGCAAAACAGAAAATATGTACAGTCAAATGCTATGAATTTATTAGATGCGTAACAAAATTAAACATAACATTAAAAAAGTTAAATTAAAAAAAGTATTCTCCCCGGCGGGGAATCGAACCCCGGTCTCCCGCGTGACAGGCGGGGATACTTACCACTATACTACCGAGGATATGTTTTTGAACAATACTAAACCTTTGTAAGCGTCATATATATTTACTTTAATCAATGACATAAGTTACATAATTGTAATGCAATGACAATCTGAGTCTGAATTAAAGAACGGACAGGATTAATGCACAACAAATACTGTAGCTTACAAGACAAAAGTAGAGAAGAAGAATATAATTATTTTATTATCAATAAGATAGTACTCTAAAAAAAGAACGGTTTAAAAAGTTTTAGCTTGCATAGTTGCAATAAGTGTTCTTAAAAAAGCAAACAATGACATTTTCACGCTGTGTCTATTTTTAAATTAAATGAGGGCACGGAATAGAAAATACACATACAGACAAATAGATATAACTACGTACACAGATAAATATATTTACGTTTTTTCAATATTGTGTAAGGTTTCCGATATACATTGATTATTTCTTATAATAATGATAAGAACTCCTAATGAATGAGTTTTATCAACAAATTGACACTTTCAAAAGACCGATATCGAAAAGTCTAATAGAATTTTTAACAAGTTTTTTTACAATAATGATTGAAAGGAAATAGATGAGAATGATTGCAAAAGGGGTCGTACTTGTATCTGTAAATGTCAGAACATTTTTTGAATTCAATATCCGTCAAATACAGACATTTCTATTTGACAGTTAAATCTGCATATTTTACTTGCTATACGTTTATTATAGGCATAGGATATTCGTTTATTATTACAAACACGAAAATAATGAACATTCTAATTGTATGTTAAAGAGTTCAAAAATTACTATTTTTAATTGAACAATTTAATAACAAAATAGATAATGTTAGTTATTTAAAAATAAATATGATTACACACATGGATAAGCTTACTTTTATACAAACAAAATTTATAAGCGCCGGCTATTTTATAAGTATTCAAGTAAAAATATTCGGCTATAGAATAAAAGTTTACAAATAAAGAAAGAAAAGCAAAATTGAAAGAGAACTTCAATTTACTTATAAATGTATTATAATTCAAACTCTATTTACTGGTTATATCTACTTCGGGAAAAATAGTATAAAGTGCTTCGTTCGAATGCAAATTAACGAGAATTCTCTTGTAGAAATTTCATTTTCAGATAATGAAAAGCTTCGGTACACTACAAAACAGAATGCATTCTTGCATTTGACAACGTAAAAACAAATTCTAATTAAGAATTCGAGATAAAAAGAAACTTTAACAATGCCTTTTTGGTTGGCAACAAAAAATAATTTAAAGATGAACTAAAAGGCGACAAATAACCTAAAACGATTAAATAAAAACAAGGAACAAAAGGGCCGCCCGTGAATTGGCACTAGCCCAAAAGTGCTTCGATTTATAATTTATTACTTCGATAAACTTCCAATAGCGTATCAATAAATCAAGAATTTACTTGACTATAGTCTTTAACTCTACACTTGGAACTTTTGCTTTATTTCCTTTTGTCCTACTTTAGACTTATTTTGCATCAGAGTACCCCAATTGTATTTCGCTATTTTCGCTTAAGTCAGCGACCTATTTCATATCGAAAATAATTTGACAGAATTATGTATACAATATTTTTTCAAGTTTTTCAATTTATTAGCTAAAAGTAATAGAAGTAATACAGATGCAAAAATGTGTTTGTGGGTTTGCCCTTTTTGAAGTTATACTTCTTTTGCGCACAAACAGCAAATGGAAATTCGACAGTTGAAGTTGGCCTTCTGAGAAAGTATAATAATTACAAGTGCAAGTGAGAGGGAACGTTCAATATTGCCTCAATAAATATTAGTACACATTTTTAACTGCTTATTAATTTTATAAAAATATACGATTAATTTTAAAGATGATTATTGTAAATTGTTCTAATGCCGAGTGTGCACATTCGAGCTCAAAGTGGCACATTCCGATCTCGGGAAAATGAAGCGCGCCGCTTCGCGTCGCGCTTCATTTGCTTCCCTCACTCGGAAATGTGCCACTTTTCGCTCGAATGTGCACATCTTCGTATTTATTGAATTTAACTTAAAATATGCAAGATAAAGTATTTTTTATTTTTCAATGAGTGGGAGCGAGTGAAAAGATACATGAATTGCATAAGTGCAAGTGAGGAGGATTGATCAAAATTGGCTCAATAGGTTTTAGTACATATTTTATAACTGCTAATTAATTAATTACTAATTAATTTTGTAAACATACTTATACGCACATGAATTGTTTTTCGCGATTTCGCTTTTACACTGTTTACAAAAATGAAAATTCTAAAAATTTTCAAGAATGAAAACTATTTACAATTTTGCTAAGATGTGTATTTTTAGTTATTTTCGAAGACAATTTAGTGAATGATACGGACATTATAGTAAAAAAAAGAAATTCTTTGTAATTTTATACTTGACGTAGAGTACTTTTTATCCCGGAAAAATGCGCGGTTCCTGTGGGATTCAAACTTAACTTATGGGAGCAAAGTCACGGTTAAAAGTTAACGGAAAGAAATGTATGGCATTTGACAGCGTACTAGTCACGTGCTCTAGCGGCGAGTATCATAAGTATGGTGTTGTTTACTATGCAGACAACGTCATACTTATGGTACTCCTGGCAACCAGTATAATAAATACAGCCATATATAAGGTAAAAGACCCTGTTATTGACACTGACCCGGTTTCTGACACCTTCAACTTTACTTTGAATTAAAAAGAAAATTACCTCGAATTAATAAATTAATTTTTTCAAAATTAAAATAAATTTATCGTGTACCTATTTGATGACGATATCAGTTACAAAAAAAAACTCACTTAATATAAAATGACGATAAAATGACGATAAATCCACACAAGAATTCGATTGTTTCACAAAAATTGGTCGAAAATCATTCAGTGTTGTAATTTATTAAATTTTTAAAACATAATGTAAACAACTTTTTGTGTACATATCCGTCTTAGATCATTCGAAAGCGCAAAAAAAACAGTGTTTATATGTTTCTTCTTCTTGCAATTAAAAAATTAGTTAATCTTCATCATCACTACTCTCTTCCTTCTTCTCCCCTCTGGTGATTAGATGGTACGTTTCCGCTTCTAAAGCAAGTCTTCGAATATTTCCAAGGCATCCTGCCGAAGCGTCCTGCAGCTTTTCATCGGTGGAAGCCACGGTTTTTAGTAAAAATGGTACCACTCCACTTTCGTGCATTGTTATGCAGTTGAAAGGATTTTTGGATAAATAATATAAAGCTAGAGCTGTGGTCCTGTGAACCTCGGCATTTCCTTCTGCCATGTAACCAACTAAAGGCGTTATTGCTCCCAATCTAAAAAGTATTTTTCTGTTACATTTGCTTTTAATTGCACTTTTACTATCTATTGCGGTGGTATTCAATTTATCTATTAACACTGTGATTTCCAAACTGTGGGGCTCAGAATACTGCAAAAGAGGACGTAAAAATTTTATTTTCAAAATGTGTTGCATTATTTTATAAAATACACCTATTACTCGATTTACACGGTATTTTTTTATGAAATCTACAAAAATTAATTTTATAAAAATTATTTAAATAATTAAATTAATTAAATATTCTCTTTGCAAAATTTTTTAGACCGCAAAACCTTTACTTCAGTGTTTCCCAACGTGGTGCCCACGCCCCACAAGAGGGAATTCAATTGTTCAAGGGGGCAATGAAAAAAAACGACTTTTCCAAAATGTAGGTAAATTTAACCATACGGTGACTCTTACGCCCAGAATTTCAGTGCATGATTAACCATTCGTTTGCGCTAACGCCTGTTTAAGGCTGCGCACAGCCATGTTTTTTACATACTGCGCAGCCTTAAACAGGCGTTAGCGCAAACGAATGGTTAATCATGCACTAAAATTCTGGGCGTTAGCCTCTTAGTTTTTTTAATAACTTCCTTGTGATTTCCTCTCAAAGTCCATCATTTAAGCTACTTAGTGAATAATTGAAAATTTTGAATATTAAAAATTATGCATGTGTTACATGGGGGGACATAATAAATTTTTAAAAGTATAGGTGAGGCATGGCTCAAAAAAGGTTGGGAAACACTGCTTTGCTTCAAATGAGGACGTCAAAAATGATTTGGATCAGTTTTTTGCAAACAAAAATCTGATTTTATTTGAGTGGGAAATCATGCTATTGCCAGAAAGATGGCAAAAAGTATTGAATCAAAATGAAGAATATATATTTTTTAATATAATATTAATCCACTATAAAAAATTTATTTCATTTTGATCAAAAAAAAAAAAAAAAACGAAATTACTTTCCGAACAACCCGATAGTATTTTTATGATAAACAGATTAAATACATTTAAAAAAATTAGAATTATTTTACTTAAAAAAAACCGGTCTGTGTACTTTTGTACGCACGTGAGAAGTTATACTTCTTTGGCGTGACTAAATTAAATATAACCACGTGTAAAAATTAATATAAATATATTCAATAAATACGAGGATGTGCACATTCGATCGAAAAGTGGCACATTTCCGAGCGAGGAAAGCAAATAAAGCGCGACGCGGAGCGGCGCGCTTCATTTTCCCGAGATCGGAATGTGCCACTTTGAGTTCGAATGTGCACACTCAGCTTTAAGCGGAATGTACAATAATTAACTCTAACAACAATCGTATATGTTTATATAATTCATTAGTAATTAAAAATGTTCAACTAATACTTATTGAGGCAATTTTGATCGCTCCCTCTCACTTGCATTTATACGATTCTTGTATCTTTTCACTCGCTCCCACTCATTAAAAAATAAAAAGATACTTTATCTTGTATATTGTAAGTTTAAAATTCAATAAATACGAGGATATGCGCATTCGAGTGAAAAGTGGCACATTTCCGATCGAGGAAAGCAAATGAAGCGCGACGCGGAGCGGCGCGCTTCATTTTCCCGAGATCGAAATGTGCCACTTTGAGCTCGAATGTGCACACTCAGTTTTAAGCACGATTCACAATAATTTACCGACGAGATTAACGTATCTTTTCTCCCTCTTCCACTCATTGCTATGGCAAATACGTTTTTCGAACATAGAATCGATGTTTACTAAATTTAGATTTATGATTGGATAGAGCGGAGAATAAATAGACAAATTTAATAAATACGAGAATGTGCGTATTCGAGCGAAAAGTGGCACATTTCTGAGCGAGGGAAGCAAATGAAGCGCGACGCGGAGCGGCGCGCTTTATTTTTCCGAGTTCGGAATGTGCCACTTTGAGATCGAATGTGCGCATTCAGTTTTAAACACTATTCACAATAATCTATTTACTTTCTTAGACGGCTAACTTCATACTGTCGAATTTTCGTTAGTTGTGCGTGCGCAATTTCCGTTGCCTGCTAAAATTTTACCCTCAATGCGCCAAAAGAAGTATAACTTTGATAATACTTATAAGTATGTTAATATAACACACTAGGATTTGCAGTGTTCTTCGTAATTTAGCAATTTAATTACAAACAAATTCTTTCACCTTAAAAGTCGTGCCAAAAGAGGCTCAGCTCCACTGTGCATCATAACCTGAATATTCTTCCTACTTTGAGAAACAGACCACAATGCTCGAGCAGCCGTTTCAGCAATTTGAACACATTCTTTATCGTCATTCATATATTATCGTCACCCAGAGTGACTGTGAAAGCCATTTTTTAGTTATAATCTAGCAATTGACAAAAGAGCGTTCGACTATTGAATTAGTGATTTAATCATCATGTAAGTATAAAAATATTATAAAAAATATATGGTTCGATGAATAATTAACTACTCTTTATTTTTAAATATTAAAACATCATAGTATTAAATTATATTTTATTATTAAAATAAGAGTGTCAATAACTAGGCTCAATTTTATAGGTATGTTATAGTTATTGACACTCAAATTTTAACCTATGTTATGTTTACGTATTTGTTTTTATAATATTTAATTTTATTATTTTAATTATTTTTGTGTTGAAAAAATTAACATTTTATTTATAATAAATGATACATTATAACAAATTATGTTGGATTATAATAAATTTAAAATGTGATAGTGTATCACCTAATAAATGACGAATAATTTTGACATATAAAGTAAACTACAGCAATAAAAATTTTAAGTGTCAGAAACTGGGATTCCAACATTATTTTTTAAAACATTAATTTAAATTATTAATCTGCTTCAAATAATTATTTTACGCATATGACCTTTTCTAGAAATCGTGAACTTATATGTATATGAAAAAAAATATTAATTATTTAAATTAAATTTTTTATAAGTTATCCTGTTATAACCTCAGCTGGCACTCTTAAAGTGTCAATAACTGGGTCTTTTACCTTATGAAGATAAACACCATCCTTTTTCTTGTGTAGTATAATATTCATTAGAAAAACTTCATTTATTCAATATATCTATTTATAATAAGCAAGCAAAGAGGATAACATTTTTTTAAGGGGCACACCACAGTAACTGAATTTAAAAAAAATTAATTAAACTTTATTTGTTGTTTAATAAATTTTTATAAGTCGTGTGCTTTAACCTATGTTTTAACAAATTTTTATTTAAAAACACTAAACAATCACAAATTAATAAAAGAAAATATGGTGATTCGTAAAAAATACACCATTTCGTCAAAAATCTATTTAAGAAACGTCTACGCCTAAAGCCACTTACATTCACACCATATAAAAGAAATAATAAGTTTTTTACAGATATTGAATGTACTCTATGGGGAGACGATTATTTTCATAAACCACCATATTTTATTTTATTATTTTTTAAGTTTTTAATGAAAAAAATTTCTAAACATAGGTACTTTAAAAATTCTTGCTAATGTCTATTTTCCTTAATGTCACATAATTTTTTACATCAACGATTATACGATCCACTATCCCTCAAGACTTTGCTGTACCTCAAAAAAAAAATTTAAAATCGATAAACTTAACTGTGTATCTTCTGATCCGAATTCTCTAAATTCCTCAACTATACCTTTTCACCCAAATTCTAAAATATTAAAAATAAAATATTTATAATAAGTTAAGAACTGTAACCAGACCTTTTTGCTTTTTATTTTACCATTCTAACCTTTGATTAAACTGTTATTCAATATTTTATATTTTTATTGAATTTGTGGAGAAATATTGGAATAAACATTAAATTTGTTTAGGTTTAAACTAATCTCTTACAAACGTATAACTACAGTAATCTTAAAAAGCCTTATAAAAATTGCATACAGCACTTATATACAGATACATTTCTTGCTAAATTAAATTTATCTCAGTCAGATTTCTCTCTTCTTGTTTCTTTTATACCTTTAAATAAACTCATCTAACGTGTCTTTTCCCCGACATAACAGGCGAATCTTGCGAACCTTTTACTCCATTCGAGTTAATCAGTTGACCATTTTTATGCTTATGGGACTTATCCCTTGACGGACGTTGAGGAACTAAATCGCCGTTGTTGTACATTGTTGACGACTGAGGAATTTGGACATTTATTCCATGCTTCATTATTCTTTTGTATTTATCTGTTTCCTCAGTTTTTTCCGTTGTTTCAGAAAAATGTACATACTTTTCCTTCGAACTGCTCATCAAAGCGGTTTTGTCTTCTGCAAAGCCATTGGTAAATTCTAAGCGTTCTTGTTTTAGTATAGGTATCGGATAATCGCCATTTGTTGCACTAGAAGTGGCCTTTCTTCTTTGTTGTTCTAAAGGAATCCTAGGATCAACAGGTGGAGTATACACTTCTTGTTTCTTTGGTAAAGTTGAAACGCGTCGTTCCTTTTTTTTAAATCTGTTTTCGGAGATGGGCCCTCTTTCGCGAACCCTTTCACCAATCGGACCTGTTTGATTATCCCTTATGCCTATGTCATCGTCTGTAACTTCATTCGCGACGTCTTCGTCGTTTTCCTCCTCGATTACGCTTGATTGGATCCACTGACGGATTCTGTCTTTTTTAGCAGTTCTATCCACCGTCGTCTCAATGCCGTATTGGGTTAAAGTGAACAGTAGCTTATTTTTCTCTTCTGGACTGCTATGGAAACTGTACATGGATGGACACAGGCCGTCATCTTCGGCGCCAATTCCGTTATATTTGTCCGTACCTCCCTTCGACATCCATCGATCTTCCAGGAATCGGTAAACGTCCGCTAGGCCTGCTGGTCTTTTGTCGCTGCGAGGTTCCAAATACTTCTTAAACAGCCTTTGGGCTTTAGACGAAACCAATTTGAACAGTTTCGGTTGTCTTTTTAAAGGAATTGTGCTCGAATGCCACGATAGGTAACGAACGTAACGTGGATCGTCGGCGGCTGCTTTTTGCCAGGGCAAACAACCAGTTAAACATACGAAAATTACGATACCAAACTGCCAAACGTCATGACTTGTATCAGCCCTAGAAAAGTATTGTCTCTTAGTTTGATGTATGTTAATCAAATGGTAGCCTACTTATAATTTTTATCGTTGGGAATTTGCAGTACTTCTGGAGGTGCGTAGGGAAGCCATTCGTTCCGCCGAAGTACCACCGAACCTGCTCTACGAGTCTCTCCAAAATCACATAATTTAATACGGGAAAAATCAGACTTAAAGACTAAAATATTATCTAATTTAACATCACGATGAACCAAGTCTCTTGAGTGCAGATGTTCAAGAGCTGCGGCTAATTGTTTCGCCACTCTTTTCGAATGAAGTTCTCCGATGCCAGTTTCGGAAACGTTCGAAGTTAGATCTCCTAAAAAACGATTTGCTTTTTAATGGGAAACGAAAAGGTTATTGTGGAATTACCTAGAGGAGCGTATTCTTGGGAAAATACGTAAAATCCGGCTGTTTCGAAGGCGACGTCGTACGTTGTTATGATGTTTTTATGCGCGCCTAAGTGAAGGCCGTAATGAAATTCTCTGTAAAAGTCGCGTAATGCTGTGTAGGGTTTTGGTAACGCTTTTAAAACCATTTCTGTGTCGGTGGCTTTGTGTTCGACCAAGAGGATCTTTCCAAACCATCCTTCGCCGACTATTTGAAGAATATCGAATTCGTCGGCAAGATTTACCTGAAAAAATGAGTCGAATTTAAATTATTCAATAAACACGTTTATCAAACGTTGGCATATAAGTGAAACAATTCAAAGATTTTAAATGACCAGTTTTGATAATGCTTGGTTATTTTGAGTAAATTGTTGGATAGATTAAATTGTTTAAAAGTTGCTAAATATTTGAGTTTATTAATAGTTTTATTTAAGCCATTGCATATTACAACATAAGCTTATTTTATGCTAAAATGTGTTTTTATTTAATTCTGCAAATTTGAAAATTTTGGTTTTTGAAAATTCATAAATTAAAAAGTTAAAAATTACAAAATGAAATTTTATATAAAAAAATATTAATTTCCTCAAATGGAATTATTTAATAAATTTATCATAAGAATCTAGTGATTTCTTATAAAACTTAAATTACAAACAATAAAAGAAAATACTAATTACAACAATAACCTTGTATCATTTTTTTTCAAAAATTTGGACATGTTTCTACTTTAAAAAATAGAAATCTAACATCGGATCATAATATAAAAACATCATATTTTGACTATTTGTCCAAGAAAAAGACATTCGAAATATTTCTAAGAGTAACCCTTTTAAAGCAGTACACAAAAATTCAATTAACAAACTATCATTAGAGTTGACTTCATTAATCTTCTTAAACACAAAATCCGTTCAGAAGTAAATAATTTCTTTCTTGGAAAATTCGTGTAGGTACTTCTTATAAGAAGAAATACACAATTTTTTTTAAATACCTTCATTTTCGTTTACAAATGGTTTTTGTATAAGGTGCTTCTACAGTAGTGATTTTCAAACTTTCTTTAACAACTTTGTTAGTTTAAAAATGTAAATGAAATAAACCTATTAATTTTAATTAATGCGTTTTGTTGTTTTAATTTTGTACCTAGTTGTTTTATTTCTGTGTTATAGTTGTTATATTTTTATAATGTATCGGGTTTCTTTACTAATTGTAAATGTAATATTAAAAACTACAGATAAGGACCCAGATAATATCGCTTTTTTAATATTTGATTTTTTGAATTAGTTCTCATTATAATGAATATGTTTTGCTTAGATTACTTATAAAATAAATATGGTATAATGCTTTCTAACTATTGTAATATCTATTTGATTCTTTATCTCTTCTATTACGACATTTCTATTCTTTAAAATATAAATAGGGTAAGTTTGCGAGTTGCCGGCCAGATAAAAAACAGTTTCCGTTTTCGGCCGTAGCGGTCGAGATATAGAATAGATTTATAACGAAAGTCACAACAAGAAGTTGAGGTATTATAATTAATACTAAATATGACTGTAACTAAAAGCGCATGACAAGTTTGTTTAACAAGTCGTATTTTATTGTTTTTACAAATTTTATTGCCGACTGGTCGAGAACGGGTGACGGCCGGCTAACCGGCATACTGACCCTATATATTCTGCAATTACAGTCGAATCTCGATAAGCCAAATTTTTGATTACTTGAACCTGTTTCCCTAGGACTTGCCTATTTCAACGTTAATATTTTTATATCGATAACTCGAATTTTTGATAACTCGAATTATTTTTAGTTTCCGTGCAACTTCGAAATATCAAGGTTTGACTGTATTTTAATATTTTTACGTACATACTTTAAAATTAATATCTTATTATTATGGCATTATGTATTTTATTACAAATTTCTATACCTACTAAAAGTAAAAAACAACGATCCCATTGCTATTGTACATATATTTGAATATTAATGCATATTCTTAATGGAAGCGGTACATAGCATAGCTTCCACGGCGAAAACATTTGATTCGCGATAGCAGTGAGCTAGTCATTCGCAAATGCGCTTTTCAGAGCATCAACTTTATACTAGTTCGCCTATGGATGCTAGAAACAAATATTTTATATAGAACTTCTACAGGATTCTATCTATTAGTCGCTGGTACGGATGTTTTAAGTTTTAAAAAGTACTTTTATTATTTTATATTATTTTTATATACATTTCTTTACAGAATTTTATTTATTTAAATTTTTTTAAGTACAAAGATACAAACACTATTAAGTACATACATATACCTCCATTATAGTTAATTAAAACATTTAAAAATATTTTCCCGCCATTCGTTTAAAAATACATAAAGAAATTCTCTTAGTAGTAAAAAGAAGTAGTAAAAAAATACTTATGTATATTACCTTATATGTATATGTACAAGGAAATGGTACATTTTTATCGTTAAATAATAAACACAAATTCTTATATCTTTAATTTATGTCAATGTATCTATTTGAGAATTAATATAAATGAATAAATTATATTTATCATTTCTCGTATTTATTGTCATTTTTATGGATACACGGTTTCCCTTGCGTAAAATGTCACCGCACGCCGCTGAATGACAGTATTATATGAGAATTGATAATAATTAGCATTCTAGAGGAATCAAAAGAAATGTATAAACACAAAAATACGCTAACCCTGAAATTGCATTACGAGCCAAAATATTTGTCTATTTTCGAGTGCCGGGTTTGGCAGACAATGGATCTGGGATAAAATCATTTTACCATTACAAAGTTATTTGAAAGAACACAAATTAGCAGATAAACGATTACGTAGTTTTATTACAATAACAATGTACAGCTGTATCTATCAGTTAAATTTTTGATAGTCACTGATAAGTAAATAAAGTTCTTTATTCTATTAGATAATATTATACATTTTGAAATTTATTATGTTTGGATTGTTTCCATATCGAATAACCCCGAGTGGAATTTATTTTAAATAAATAAATACTTATGTAGGTACATTAGTAGAAAGAAAAATTTGTGGTTGTTTCATATTAACCATATTTACACTCCTATTTGAACATAATATAATCAAAAGTTAAAAAAAAACATATCACAAACTCGAGCAATATAGATTAATCTAAAAAAAGTACCAAACTACACGCTGATAAAAATATAGACAATACATTGCATTTATTTAAAAACAAAAATAATTTGATAAATTAAAGTGAATCTTTATAAATGAATTATAAAATACTGCAACAATGGACAACTATTAATTTATTCCATTTTTTTACCGAAAATACATTTTTTTAAAATTTTAAAGTATGTATTTTGTTTATACTTTATACAAACTACTTTTTGATATGTTGCAAGAATCAAATGTAGATTGGTATAACTTTTTTTACTTGAGAACCAAACTTTTAAACTTTGACAAATTCCTCCCAGGAAACTGTAAGTACATTTTTCAAAGCAATTTAAAAAACGGTTAGAAATAGATCGTTCAACTTTATTTTTAAAATAGTTGCATTCATTTAAATTCCAGCATAAACAAATATTAAATGCAGTTGATTTGGTTAAAAATTATATATTAATTTTCTAAAAAATGTTGGATTAGTTGCTTTTAAGTCAATAAGTCAAATAGTACTTAATAATTATTATTGGTTAGTTTATATAAATTGTTATACATTTTTTTTCAGTTACATAAAGAAGTGGTAACTATGTCTACCACAATTTTTTTATAAATAGTTTTCCTATAAAGGGTAATCTATTAAGGATGTACGAGCACGGTACTGGGTGGGGATAGACAGATCCGGGCGCGCGGTAAAGAGGGTATGGCCGCAGCATTGCGTATGGCAACACTGTGATTATTATGATTATTAAGGCAATGTTATCAGTAAATTCAAAATAAACGTTGAGTGTAACACGTGCGAATATAAAATGATGGAAGGTGAAATGAAATAGAAAACTATCTATCGGGATGAAAATTTACCAGAATTCCAAAAATTAGGTTAGTATTTTTGACACATACTTTGCTTTAATGGTCTGTAGTGTTGCCATTTAGTTTAAGAGCTAACAAAAGTAAGCTAATTTTCGTAAATATCTCTTAATTTAGTCGGTTTAGTACGGTTTTTTCTTTTTTTAATATCTTTATGAATGTCTTAACTTTTAATTAGATAGTTTTTTTTTCATATTCTGGGACAAATTTGGGTGAAAATTATGAAAACATGTCGTCTATCCGTCACTTTGCCATAAGACTTCAAAAGTAAGCATATTTAAATATGCTTACTTTTGAAATCAATTATTTCTTTAAATAGTCGGTTAACCCTCTTCAAATTTTGAGAATTTGTTTAGACATATTTAAACTAGATATAAAAAAAAATCAAGCATTTTGAGCAAAATGACTTTCGTGCTCGTACATCCTTAAGATTGAGTAGCTTTTGAATTTGGCGCCATACTAACTTATTTTTATAATAATGGTAATGGATCAGAAGATGCCAGTGGCGTCTCAAATAGAAATGGTAAATAACATATTAATCATTTTAAAAGCCTATTTTAGTTTACTTACTGTTTTAATACAAAATGTAGCAATGAAAAACCAGAAAAACCAGAATAAACGCATAAAACACAAGTACAAATATGAAAATCAAAGCAATAAAACGCAATTGCCTTTAGAAACATTCACGCATTAACCTCGACATTTGACAGCGAAAATTACCAGATTCTTACAATTACACCACGTTCAAACTATAAAATACACTAAAAACTGTGGCGCGAAATTTAAATCGTTTTTAATCTTAAAAGATTGCTTTGTATAATTATATTTTAAACAATTATTATATTTGTGATTCAATAAATGGTTTCACACATTCCTACAGAAATACCAAAGATGTCAAGAACCCAAACCATTAAAACCTCAATTTTGTTAAAAATACGATTTACGAGCTTATGCATTGACCCCTTCGATATGCATTTTGTAAAAATAAATTGGAACATTTAAAAATATTTAATACCTACTACATTTTGTGCTCATTCCTCTTTTATACGTTAATTCCGATTTATCCGTGCCTATTTATCTTTCATGCCAAGCTAAAAAAACTTGTAATAAATTTCAATATGACATCATATTTAAAAATCCAACAGAATCTTTTATTTATAGTTAATAAAAACATGTATGCCAATTATTTCCCACAGTCTGCACCTTTGCGTTGAAAAAAATTAGCTTTCAAATATTGTAAGCGACATCCAATTATTTTAGTTTCAATAAAATTAAATTCAACAACAAACAAATTTAATTATATCTAGATAAGTTTAAAACTATACGGCTTCCTTAATTTAATTGAAGTAACAGCTGTTATTTTTCATTAGCTACGAGCAGAAGAAAAGTCGAAAGGAAATTAAAACTTTACAAAACATTTTTTTAGTACAAACTTCATAATTAAAAGATCCGAATTAATGTCGACATTAATAAAAATCTTCGTTTCAATATCACTGCCAATGATGAAACGATTTAATTTAATAGTTGCATCACAGAATATGAAATTATTTTCGACGGCTTGGATCTTATCCAATCTTTTTTATACAAGACGTTCACTTCCTAATCGTAGGTGGATGGCATTGGTGTTCTTAACTTTTCCACAATACCCACTCTCATATATATTCCATTAAAGGCCAAATTGGTTCTAAATATATTATTTTGAACCACCTCAACAAATTTACACCTACTAGCAATAAGAGCGCAACAGAAAAGGAATTCCACCCTTATTTCAGGAGATTTTAAAAATTCAGTAAAATCTCTCAAGCGTACGTTAAACAAAATGCATTTACCTGCATTATTTATGATCTAACAATAATCCTAAATGACATTTTAATTCTTTTATTGTCTGTACAGTAAAAAAATTTGCAGACGTTTTTGGAAATTTATAATTTTACATACTGACAGTTTTTTTTCAAATTGATTTGTGATTAGAATTTGTATTCGGATTAGCCAGACTTTTTGGCTTCGGATAGGCCCAAAAAACCATAGGCGTGTTATTCAAAATTTTTGAGAAAAACGAGTTTAAATAGTCCGACTTCTAATTAATTTTTTCCTAAATTTTCAATTTGACAAATCGTAACTCGGTTTTTGTGAACGGATCTTTAAAAACTTTTCAGATTCTGAAAGCCTGTTTATGCGGGCATAATATCAGCCCAAGAAATCAATAGAGTCCAATGTTAAGTCTGGGCAAAAAACGCGCTTGAATCTTTCAAAATGTACATTTTGCTAAATTTTTAATTTTCAAAATGCTGTAGCTCCGTCGTCTTTGCGAATTTCGTCAAATCCTTTCATTTCTGCACGTTTTCGGCCGCTACGCGTAAAAACCCGGCGCTATCTCAAAACGTTTAAAATCGGCCAAAATCGAGAAAAAACATGAATTAACCCCTTTGCTTATTTTGAGGAAAAAAAAAATTAGGTAATGGATTTGCTTTAAATTTTCACAGCATGTTCCTATGCACCCCAAACCGACATACCCTGAGCCATTCTTTCCTGACCACCCTTTAACCTACAAAATTTTCGAGAAAACTAATTACATCAAAAAAATACACTTTGACTCACAAAAAAGATACGTGCAAAATAGGCATAGGGCGCAATGTTAATTTTTTGAGTAATAAAAGGTTGAAGTTTTAAATTCATTTTGGTAGCACAAAAGTTTACGTTTAGCACCGTTATTTGTGGTCGAATCTTTAATTATTATACGGTTTCGGCTTTGCCAGACATTTTGGCTTTGGATAGGGTCAAAAAACCATAGCCGTGCTATTTAAAATTCCGAGAAAGACGGATTTGAAGAGTCCGACTTGTAATTATTTTTTTATAAATTTCCAATTAGACAAATTGTAACTCGGATCTTTAAAAACTTTTCAGATTCTGAAAGCTAATCTTATATACTTCCTAATAGTACTACTTTATTTATAATAACTTTGATATAATAACAATATGATTCTGATAAATAAGAACTGCATTTAATCTAATATAGTATTTGTTATTACATTTGCATTGTCTCTCTTTGTCACTTTTACAAAAGACCAATTTGATCAAGAACCGACGTTCCTCGTGTTAGAGAGGTTTTACTGTATTTAAATAAAATCTAAATTTATTGATTGTTTCTTAAGATATTTTTGGTTTTCAATTGTACAATCTTAATATGTTGTATATTTTTTTTATTATAAATAGAAAATGGAACGCCAGATTTTTTCCATTTATTTCCGGTTTAGCTGTAAACTCAATCTGTTTTTATTGTTGATAAAATTGCAGACTTTGCTCGAAACGTTTACTTCTTCACAATTTTCAAAACTTTAATTGGTACTACAATACAAATTTAAATAAAAACTGTATGCCATAAATGTGTTCCTTAAACTTAGAAACAAATAAACAAAGAATACTTTTCCACAAAGAGATAATTAAAATTGTATTTATATAAAATGGGAAATTTGAAATGCGATTATCTTGAAAGCACAATTAAATAATTGGTTAATCACATCCTATCGTTCATGCGGTAACTTTCATTTGTGGGATATTATTAACGGAGATAAAAATAACTTCAGATGGGATGCCAAAAGTTATAAGGAATAAGTCTGAGAATTTTAATATATATTTTTATCCAATAGAAGAATAATTTATGGTTTTAAATACTATTAAGAAACGCCTAATTTATCTTGGTTATTCGCTCTTAATATTATCATAATTTTGTAAGTTACCTCTAAAAAAATTGATTTGATTAAAAAGACAGAAAACCAACTTCTATAAAATCTTTGGATCGGCTTGAACTATTTACACAACTAAAAAGACAAAGTTAGTTGAACCACTCATTGAAAAACCCCACAAAAATAGCTTTCCAACTAAAAAATTACTCAAAATTGTTGTGGATTTTCAGCAAATGTAAAATAAAAAAAGTTTTAAAGAAAAACGGCGAATGTAAGGTTTCGCAAACTCATAATTTTATTTAACTTCGTAATAATTAGCGAGCCGCAAGAAGTAATCTTAAAAAAAAACATAAACTAAAAAGAAATATCATATAACACCCGAAGACTTTCAAAAAGCACTCAAAATTTTTCGAGATTTGACGTTAGAAATTCTCTTTGAAGAACATATTTGACAAATGTTTATTTTTTAATTTTTTCACATTTCAACATATTGAATCGCGTTTCTTGTTTTCCAATATCTTTATCGTGCTTCGAGTTAACAAATTAACGAATGTGTCGAGATTCAAAATCTTCAAAAGAATTAACACTTCTAATAAAGCTTAGGGCATAACATATTTCTAAAATAAATAAGATATTTCTGGATAGTTTATATTGATTTAGACAGTCAAACTTGTCTGGTTTGTATTGTAAATTGTATGTTTGATTTGTTTAAATATCAGCCTCGCAAATATTTATTTATTATCAAAACGTTTTCTCAAGGCTACATTGAAGCTCTTTCAATTAGTAGTTCTTATTAAAGAGCTTTAATTTTGATTTAACTTTAAATACATACATTTAACTTTTTTTCCATTTGCAAAGGCTGTTGTACTTTACATAAAAGGACAAAAGTCGAAACAGCCCGATTTATTGACGAGGCATGGACGTAACCAGGGGGGCAATAGAAAATTTCCGGTAAGTAAATAATTCAACATAAATAGAAATGTGCATTTATTAGATTATGTAGGGTAAAACTGGTCATTAGTGGTCCAAACGGGGTATTTATTATTTTTTTAGCACATTTAATATTGTAGGGGACACACTCGAAATGGCATCAACATTATTATTTTAAATAAAAAGATAACTGTCATAAATAAAGAGAGCTCGTTAAGAGCTTTTCAAAAAAGGTAAACGAGTTACCATTTGGCAAATAAATAGTTGCATAATTTTTTTGTGAAAACTATCGATTCTGTCAATTAATTACTAGCAACCTGTTACACGTTTTTAGAAAGATCTTGACGAGCGTTATCCAAATAACTATGAAAAAAAAATAATATCTTCCCATTTAAAATGAGAAAGTTGATACCATTGCCGGTTAAACCGAAAATAATACAAAATCGATATTTATTCCAATTATTTTGTAAGAGGTTAATTTTTAATATTTGCCTTTATTTGTTTAACTATTTTTTAAATTGTACATCGGTTTTTTGTCTTACTGAAAATTTGTCAATTTAGGGTTCATTATAGAGCATAAATAAAAGCACAAATGGCACATTTTTGATCTTAGAAAATCTGCCATTTTTTGCTCGACCTCTACATTTGTTTTTTTTTCTAAAATTACAATAGCCAAAACACTCCGAAGACTGGCTAGAACTTGCACTTTTAACATATTTCAAAATATAAACACATAAAATCTAACTAAAAGACATTTAAACAAATTAAAAAGTAATTAACGTAGACTTTTAAAACATTTTTATGTCCGATCCTTTCTATACTTAATCCTATATATTTTTACTATTATCATGAATTGAGATTTACTAGTATTTGATTACAAGCATTGGTCGAAACAAAAGACATTGAAGTAAATTCAACAAACAAATATTTTAAAAATAACTAGACGAACATTTCAAAAATACATTCAAGGCAGAAGTATAACTTAAGTAAATTACACAACTCACCTTTTCAAGTTCAAATTCGCGAATTCTATGTATACTCCCTCCTAAAGTAGTTTTTGTAATACTGCCCATCGCCACTTAAACTATCAGGTTGTTTGAGTTCTAATAAAAATTACAAAATAAACACATTCCACTTTTCAAGTTAACGCAGCGACTCACCCTTATATTTTATTATTAATAACTTTCTAACATTCTGTCGCACTCTTCCAGAGACGATTCGAGTGCTGCACATTCACTTTCGTTTCAAATTTTGTAATTACTCAAAGTTCTCTTTGATTTTTCGCAGAAGTGTCGATGGCACGCATACAAAACCGCACGTGTTGAGTTGCAGAAGACACATGATTTTTCTTAAGTATTTATGTAATGATCACACATAGAAAATTTTCATCGCTTGACGCTTATTAAAGCTCCTCGACCTCAAACTCACAAATACGTTTTAGCGTCGCGACGCAGCGTCGATGTAAAAACCCAGGCAGCAGGACTTAGCCACTTCGGCGCGTCCAACAGAATTGGCAGTTAAATATGGGACAAGATGGATATTTATGGATATTTTCTTCTTTTAGAAAAATCTGTTAATTTTCATCAACAGTAGTCGTACGATCTTCTCAATTATAGTGTTTAGAAAATATTCATACGTTTCTAAAAGATAATTACTAGGTGCGCAGTAAAAATCTAAAAACTAATGCCCAATTTAAGTCTAAAAATATTATTAAAACGCAAAGGACATTTAAATGTGTAAAAAACAAATAGGTAGTTTTATTTCGGTGTCGGATTTAAAGAATTGCTAAAACTAATAAACCATTTATATTTCTAAAATGTATGATAACTTAATTTTTTTTAATCTCGATAATAAGACCATTAAATTTAATTGGCCTCCTTCTCATTTAAAAAGATGCTATTCTCGTTTTACCCATGCTAAGAACCTACTATATTCAGTTCTGAAGAAAAGCATAGATTTTACAACTGCGTTGCTGAAAATTAAATACCTGAACTCATTTTCGTTGTTTATATTTAGATTTAAAACGTATTGCACAACTAATTGTGAGTTTTATTAAAACTTCAGAACAATATTTTTGGAAAATTTTGATTTTTATTACATCTCAGTAGAGATTATAGTATCAGAGTATCAGAAGATAAACCTTCAAACTTACAAGAACTTAAAAAGAAACTTAAAACTTTAAGGATGAATATTAAACTTTAAGCAACTTCGAGAAGGATCGAATAAAAAACAAGCATAGACCTTTTTGTTCTTAAACAGAAAATTAAAATTTCTCAAAGAAAATGTCTACATTTTTTAAAACGTTAGTCAACTTTGTATAACTCGCAACAAACTATTGGACTTTCATCATATACATTATATACAAAGAAATATACATATGTAAATATATAAAAAAGGTAAGAACTGATTAAAACGTTCCAATTAAGGTGATAAAACGTATTTCATATTTATTCGGTATTTATTATAGAAAAGTGCATACGGATAGCATCTTTGAACACTCTGCTGAACTACGAAATAAAATATCTTCTTTGGGTCTGTTTTAGTCAATTCTTTGATTATATTTTTTTTATAGAACATTACAAGAGTAATATACATAACACTATCAAAATTCTTGAACTATAGATATATAATAAAAATTCAATGCAAATCAAACTCACCAATAAAAACAAACTTTGGTATATCCAAAATTTAATAAGAAGAAAGATCAAAGCAAAGCTTAACTTTAATAAATATTCTTACAGTTCTTTTGCTATTGTAAAACTGCAGGTCTAAAAAATGTTTTAATAAAATCCATATGTCCTTTATGTTTCTTTTGCAAACATTAACTAAACGACAACTTAAATTGTAAAACTTGGTTTTATTTGAAAAATATTTATAAGAACTATATACACATTCTGAATTTTAAGTGCAAATACTGTTTTTAAAAATACATATTCATCTTTTTTTATTTATTTACTTGAAGTTCAAAATTATTGTTGTTCTGAGATCAAACGTAATCCTGGTACTGAAACACCGTCATTGTATTATTCAAAAACGATTATTTCGAAGAAAGATAAATTAATATACTTTTTAAAATTATACATCATAGAAGCTATTTTAAGACGACATTGTCAGTTATGAAAAAGTAATTTTTCGTAGTGTTTGGTACCCGAATAGAGAAATTAATAAGAAAACAACCTGTATTAAAATAACTATTTATTTTCTTTTTCTAATTTTATAACTCTTTAAATCCCTTTTCAAAGGCTTTAAAACAGAATCCACCTGTACATTATCAAAATCGGTCAATGAACTAATACTGACTAATTCAGGTTCTGATAATTTTGATACCATTTTTATTAAACTTGGTTGCGTTGAAGTAATTTTTGCAATATTCTCTTTTACAGGATCCGAATGCTGTTCCGAACGGTCACAATTTTTTTGAGAATTATTCGAAACATTCTTAAAGTCTTTTAAGTATTTGTCTTTCATGTTAGATTCTAATCTTTGGTCCTCATTAAAATTATTTGTATCATTCTGTTTTTCCCAATTAGCGCTTCTTATTTCTCTGTGCTGAATTAGTTTCGCTTCATTTAATGATGGTGTTTTATCTGCGCCCGTTTTTAAAACATCAAATAAAGTGATTTGACTTTCTGTCTTATTTTTTTCAGGTGGTGCTTCAAAAGGTTTAACTTTATTCAATGCCTCTTCTTCTTTGTTAGAAATTACTTGAGAATGATTTGATTTAACGTTATCATCTACCTTATTAGTAATATTATTTTTTATACCAAAGAATGGATCATTAGTCTTTATCATTCCTGATAGATTTTTAGAAATTGCTAATGGAAGTGGAATTAAGTTTTCTGCATTTAATCCATCATTTAATTTCGATTCTTTTACGTTTTCAATCAAAGGTGCCTTAGAATGAGCATTATTTAATTGCTCGTTATTGTTTTTTAACAGTTTTGGCGGTTGATTAACATTTGAAGATATGTTTTGTATAGGCACGTTTTGATTTTGCATTTGTTCTACATTTGCTGTTAATTTTTTAGTAACAGTTTCACTATCTTTTTCTTCCGCCAATTTTGCCTTTTCTTCTTCATTTTTCTTAATTTCTTCCAATTTTTTTCTTTGTTCATATGCCTTAAGTTCCTCCAAGATCTTCTTAGATTTTTCTACAATTTTTTTTTGAGCTTCATTTTGTTTTTCCATCTCATGTATTAAATCAAAATTTTTTCTTTCTTCTTCCTTTCTTTTGTCCCTCTCTTGTTCCAGTAACTCTTTTTCTTCTTTTTTGATTGCTTCACTATCAACTTCTTCATTTGGTTTGTTCGTAATTTTAGAATTTGTAACTTGATCATTTACTTTATTTTTTACAGCAGTTTTTGTAACAGATTCAATTTTAACACTTTTTTCTTGCTCTAATTTACTATTTAAAACTGCGTTTTCTAAATTAATTTGTTCTTTTACCTCTACTATTTGTTTCCCTTTAGTTGAAGATATTTGATTATTTATAGGCTGCTCCAAAACTTCATTTTCTGCCAGTTTTTTATTTTCTGCATTATTACTGTGTGGCTGTACCGGAATTTCCATAATAGAATCTTTAGCTTTATCAGATAACTCTTCGCCGCTTTTTTTTTCTTCTACTTTCTTATCGAGGGTATCTTCAATTTTGATCTCTTTTACAGCTTCAGCTGGTTCTTCTGGTTGTGGAGGTTCATGTCTTACTTCTTTTATTGACTCTTGATTTTCTATGGGCTGATTTACTTTCCAATCAATTGATGCTTTGCCTTAAAGATATTAACAGGTTTATTAGTTTATTATTGTAAAATTTCTTACTTGTTTTTGGAACTTCAAAAGCTTTAGGAGTTGGAGGTGCTTTGATCAAATTTAAAGAATCAGGAATCGCAAAATTAATCTTTTCCGTCACTGCAACAGTATTTATTTCTTCTGTAGCATATAAATTAGCGTATGTACCCAAAACCATAACTAACACACCAACAAATAACATGATCTGTAAATATAAAGGCGTTATTTCAAGTTAGCACAAAATGTGTTATGATACCTGTGCCAAAACACGCTCATTCGTATTCTTTGTAGAAATACATATAAAACAAGTTGCAGGAAATACCACACAAATCATTATACCGATTGTAGACCCCACTAAACCCAGTACAAGCTCAATGTTTGGTATCATAACTCCAGTAACAAGAGAAATAAATACAATTACAAATGTTAATGCTTTAAAGCGACTTTCTGGTATATACTTATCAGCAGTTTCGTGCAATACATGAGTCTAAAATTTTCTATTAAAATGTTTGAATATAATAATTAGTCTCATTATACCCTTTTGTATAGTAATGAATACATGCTGGCTCTACATGGAAATATTATAAGCGGAAAACTAAAAGCTAAGGATAAAACAAATCCTATTTTCATAACATCTGATAAAAATGACGTAGATAAACTCATTAAAATATTCCCTGTAAATGCTTGTCCGCAGTATGCAATATATCCAAATATTCCAACAAAAATATATACCCCGGTGCATATATTAACAGCTACTCTTATAAGATTGTTCATCTTATCTAATGTTGCACCTGGTAATGCTTGATAAATCTCAAAAATTTGCCTACAAAGAACATACAATAATAGTCTTTTTAATAATAAACAATGTAATAAAATTTACGTTTGGCAAGACAATGCCATAGAAAATATGGGTAAGCACTGCAGTAATCCGGCTGGCCTCCACAACTCTACTTTACTGACCCAATCTCCAGATAACATATGAGGCACAGCTTCAGCTATAATCTGAAAAGGAATCACTCATCTGTGATAAGGTTTTAAATTTCAATCAAAGAAATACCTTTAGCACCAAACAAAAGTAGAAACCAATAGTAGCTGTACATACACTATTTAAACTATCAATGTTTCGCAATAATCCTAAAGGTAATATACAGAAGAGTGCCAGTGCCATTAAAATACTGGTACGCATTGTATCAGTAACTCTGGAACTTGCAATTTTAGAAATAATAGACGGTCCCAAATCACCCATAACTACAAAATATGCTATGCACGTTCCCAAGAGAAAACCTATTAATCCTATTTCTATCATAAACTTTCCTAATGGACCAAATACATGAAATGCTAAAAATACATGAGTGTATTATATGAATTATTGATTTCATTTATTGTTGGATTTACCTAAAAATTCAAATGTTCTTCTCCTTGCCATAACAGCAGATTTTAACATTAAATAACAAGATAATCGTGAAATAATGTTGCTCATAATTAGTATAAATATCGATAAAACAATGCCACACTGTAACAAAATACATTCTATTAGTTATCCAAATATAGCATCCATTTATAACAATTTACCTGCTTAAAACAATAAGGCATTGCCAGCAAACTTACTCCTATAATACTGTTTGCTATTGTCATAATATGTGTAGCATGAGAATCCATCGTATTAGTGTAAAACTTGAATTAATAACAACAAATGTATTTTTTACCTCAATCACATTTTTCCCTAAATGCAATACTTTTAACGAATATGTAAACTTATTTCGAGTAAAAAATTTAACAGTAGAAGATGAAACTTAATTCCATATTGTTTATAACATATTCTGCAGTCAGCTGTACTGAAAGGTTAAACAGTAATATCGTATAAATATTCAGTCGTGAAGATTTTTTGATAAAACAAAAGCATAAAAAATTCAAACTTTTAAAATCACTTCTTACATACAATACAATTATTATTATAAATAAATAATTTAATACAAGTAATAAATTATTTTAAATTTTTTTAGTCACGAAGTTAGCTCCCCTAAAAACAGTTTTCTCACTCTTGCACCCTTCAATATCTTTATCTAAGTAATATGGAACGCAATTGTATGAAGTGGAGGGAGGTTGACACTGACAGCAACTCAAAATGTTTGTTTTTGAAATAGAATCATTAACGAATTCAAAATGATACGTAACGAAGTGTGTTCTTTAATGTATCAAGTGCTTAATGATAATGTTACCAGAAGTTGTACGTGTTTAGTAATACTTTCAACAACCATTATAGGAATATTTTACAGGTTAGAATGCATTCTTTTGATCTATTGTTTACTTATGTTTAATTTTCAGTTATTTGTCTGCTGCTGTTATTTTTGGCAATTATATATTAGGATTTATAGTCTGTGGTGCTATAATTAAATACCAAAGCAAGACATCTATTTATTTACAACGTTTTGCTAGCTTCTATCGAATTCATGTTTCATCTACACAAATATATGGAAAATCTTGTTCTGTGTGCCATGATAAGTCTTGTAGGCGCCACAAATCAAATAGTTTTAGACCATGGAAAAATTTGTTGGTCTCAAAGGAATTAAATGATGCTGTAGAACATGTAACAATCACAACTGATCTAGCAAAATATTTTATTTTATAATTACAATTCTAGTTCTACAACACAATTTTAGAAAACTTTATCATTTCTTGGTACAAAAGTTTTACAAATGATCTTATGTTTATAAATGAATTAAGGATTTCATTACGATATGCTAGTGCATCCTTAGTTAGTAGAATTTTAGAAATTGATACTGGTAAAGTTATAACAAAGAAACTGATTCCTTGTATTATTAAACACATAGACGATTATTTATGTATGCAACAAATTGCTAAATTGAAAAACGTTGAAGTTAATAGTGTGGCTGTGGATTATTTAGGAAAAAGATTACATACTGCAGCAACTAGTCGGGTTAATGAATTGAGTTATTTAAGACATTTAACGGCTCAATTGTTACCCCAGGTTTTACCAAAAGAATGTCTGCAATGCAAGTAAAAATATACGGCGACATTCATATGTAATATACTTTAAGTTATTCTTTTAGGAACCATTATGTTTTAATGAGAGAAATTATTGCTGGTTGGGTTCTGTTACCTCTAATGGATGTGATAGCAGATCCAAATATGATTAACTCTTTGGTCATTTTATTAGCCACGTATAAACATAAGGGACATCACGCTTTATCAAAAAACAACAACAAAGTAGAATTCTTACACAACTTTACCAACAAAGATATGAAACAATCAGCATTTGCTTGCAATTTAAAAACCGTATTGAAATCTACTGATCTCTTATATGCTTTTATGCAGTTTTTAAAGAAAGAAGGACCTGTGCATATTTTGCAATTTTGTTTAGATATTGGTAAATGAAATTGCTAGTAGGGCTCACAATACCAGGCCAAAAATCAATATCAGTATTTCGGTATATTTTATTTTAAAAACTGGGATACTTATTAGATTTTTACTTTAAAAATAAAGTTCAAAATCAAATTGAAATATTCTTTTTAAATTAACGTTGACCCCAAATGGATTAGATTAACGTAAAATTTTTTCTTTGTAAATAGATAATTAAATTCTACAAATATATCATAATTCACTTATACAAGCAATGTTATTTTATGTGTAACGAATAAACAAATTAAGAAAGAAATTGAAAATGTCCAAAAAATATCTGTTTACGTTTCTATTGCTATAGACTTGTGGTTCACATATTAAGAGTGTTATATCTTATGTGTAAATTTGGATTTATTGGTCACACTATAAAATATATTGCATTTTTAATTGTAATTATTAAACATTTTTATAAAATGTAATTTTCATATTTTTTACATAAATGCCGGGTTTCAATGTAGGACAAAATTCGGGGTCCCGGTATAGTGAAGTCTTAATTGTTGGTAACGCAAGTTACAAATAATAATGTTGAACTTCTTACAGAGGATTTTAATAATAAATTATTGACGCCAGATATGTCGAAAAAGCAATTAGAAAACTTACACACGGAAGCTATGAATTTATTTAAAATATATTTTGATCGAAAGAGTGAAGATTGCATTAGTTGTCCTTCACATATTGGCTTACAGTTTGAACAACTGTTACATGAGGGTGTTTATAATGTTGCAAAATTACGCACCTCAGAACCCTTATATCAAGCCTATGATTATGCTTACAATATTCTAGAAAAAGACTTGCTTCCTGGATTTTTTCATAGTAATGAGGTATACATACTTACGTCTATAATTTCCAGATTATATTTTAATTTGATAACTTTAGTTTTACAGTTACATATGCGGATCAAAAATTACAGCAACTTATTCTAAATTGCCGTTAGGAACTAAGTAAGTAAATTTAATTGTTATCATTTGAATATAATTATTTGATAAGATCTCCTGTGCATACATTTGGATCTCCATCTAAAATGAGGTCAGTTTTCATTTCGTTTTATCCCTCTTTAATGACTGTTATTATAACGTTATATTTATATCTAAAGGGGGAGAAAAAGATATGAACCTTCTAATCCAGGCGCTGTATCTAAAATAAGTAGCGGCTTCGGACGAATTAAAGGAGTCTTAAAACCAAATCAACCCATTGAAGGAGAATTTTGTGCAGGTGACCTACCAATCTACTCAAGTAACTCTACTGCATTTGTGGAAGGTATTATTTTACCTAATTATGACAGCATATACAGAGATTTAAGTGCATGGAGGATTTCAATACCGACAGTTGATGTTCAACAGGTTGAAATTTTAATTTGATTATTGTTTATTTAAACATAAGTTTTTTACAATTTAGATTGGTTCAAAACCATCGTACATCTATAATATTAATGTGCAAAGGATCGATTCAGTATCAGAAAATGAAATAAGACATTGGACTATACAAAGAAAAGATCAGGATTTTTATACTTTAAAAAATAAACTTATTGAATTTCATGGCGAGAATGAAATCTGCGATTCACCGTTACCGTCTAGAAAGCAAGTATTATTTAAAATAAAAATTTATTATTAAATATAGAATTAAAATTAAAGGGTATCTACAGCAATGGAAACGCGAAGAACAAAATATGAGCATTTCTTGCAATCTTTACTTCAAAAACCAAGTTTACGAGGAAGTGATCTCTTACATACATTTTTAACTAGCGATCAGGATTTTACGTATATAGTTACCGCATCTGTTCCTGTCGTTGAAGATTTGGGCAATATTTACCAATCCGTAGCTTTCAAATTACGAAAAGAAAAAGGACAACATTTAGATTCTTTTATGAATACATTTTTAGCATCCACAGGAAAATCTAAACATAGGTAAAATATATTTATTATCATTCTACAATTATCTAAATTGTTTTTGATTTTACATAAAGTAAATTTGAATGGGCTGAAATGGGTGATGAAATAGAAACAATTTTGCCAGATTTTGATGTACCTTCAACACCAGCAACCTTTCCAAGTAAAGTATTTAATGATAACTTTGGAATTACTTGTAAACGAGTTGAAGAGTGTTCTTCAACTTCTTTTAATCCCAACGGTGTTACCGAATCGCTATTCTATTTATGTAAGATAATTTGAATTGCTTGTTTTTTATATAAATGATATCTTTGTTTCAGTAAAGCACATATTTAAAATACGCCAAAGCTTTTTAAGACTGTATGCAGCTATATGTAGCGTAGCACAACAAGCTGTTGAATCCATTTGTAGACTTTATATAGATCGTAAATTACGATCGTCATTATCAGAGTCCAATTTAAAATCTTTAGTAAACTTATTAGAAGGTAAATATTAAGTTATTTAAATGTAAACTATTAAACTACTTTTATTTATAGAAATAATATTTGACACAAATCATTCCACAACTGCAGCAGATTTAAAAAAACGCAAAGAAAGAGCTTACAAAGAGCTTGAACAAGCAATTCCACATTTGCTACAAAAATTAGTTGGCAATAATTTTGTAACAGGACTTTTATATGTATTAGATATTTTACAAAATCCGTTATGCAATAAGCAGGTATGAGTAATTTGAATTATTTTATGTTTATTTATTTATATCATTTTAGCTTACCTACACTTTATTGGATATCATAGTAACAGAAGTGTATCCACAAATTACTTCTAATTAAAACGTACCTTCAGTTATATTTATTTATAATAATTACTAGAAATCTCATTTTTAAATATTATGCTTTTATTATTATTACGGATTAAACTCTAAATAGCTGATTGTGTTGTATTTCATTATGGAATTAATCATACGCAAACACACTATTAATTACTATATACTTTAAACTATTATTTATTGTTAGAACTATGATAAGAAACGCTTTATATTTACCGCCAATCGAAGTGTTCTGTATGAGAGTTGGTTCGGCAGAGTATAAGTAATGCTACCAATATTTTGGTGACTTATGCAAAAAATGGCAAGCAAAGTAATACAGATGTCAGAATGTCAACAGAAATTTAATTTTCATTTCAATACTAATAAATATGTTATTAATTGGTAATTATTTAGTAAGTAGCAGAAATAGTAATTATATTAATAATGAAAACAATTGATTCCGACAACGAAAATAATCTTAACTCGAATACTTGCATTGATACAGAGGAAATAACAGATTTACTAATTGGAAACAGCAAAGGAGGTCATAATTTAATAACATGTAATCCTGATCTTGTTGAAAGTTACAACGTATTAAAATCATCTCCAATGGGACATAAAGGACGTTTTTATCAACGAGTGCTCAGCAGAAACAATGGACAAGAATCTCGCAGCCAAAGTATGCCTAATTCTTTAGATAATCATGTATGTGGTAGTAACTTAGACGTTACTGATAGCTGTGATATTAAATCAAAATTATTATCTGAACATGACAGTCCTCCGCACTCGCCTTCTCATGAATTGTGGTTTAATACATGGCCTGAACGATGCGAAAAAATTAAATCTGATAATGGAACTACAAATAACCACTCTAATACTCAAATAGCGTCCAATACTTGTGATAAAGTTGTGGATATTGGAAATGTAAACAACAAAATTACTTTCAGTGAAGCTCTCCAAAACATATCTTTAGCTTATAGTCCAATAACAAAGCAACTTCATTTATTGCCACAAAGTGAAGATGTAAATAATAAAATTAATTGTAACAATAAATCTGAGATAAATAGTGATCCAGAAAAATCAAACACTTGTTGTGTTGAAGAATATGATTGTAAAAAAAGTGGACATAGAAGAACTGATGCAGGATCTTTCTCTAGCACTATTTCAAGTTTAAGTGATCCATCTCCTTCTGGAAGTTTATTAGATGCAGATGAAAGATCTTCTACTGTTAGTGAAGATGCAGATTATAGATTTACAAGAAAAGGATTTTCAAACTTCTTTAGTAGGTAAGTAGTATTTGAATTAATTATTATTTAAAACTTCACTAAAGCCCTTGCCCATGCAGAAATATGTTCTCTTGGAAACCGCAAAGTTCTCTAACTAGTAACGGTTTAAGCAATTGGAAATTGTTTAATAAAACAACAAATGGTATTCAAAATTCACCACAGCATCAAAATTTTCCTGAAGTTGTGGCAAGTTCTTCAGCACTTATACAACACATAAGGTAATTAACACGGTAAAATTTGATGGAGTTAAATATTAAAATAGCTTCTTTTTAGACCATCTAATTTACCTGCTAAAACTGTTGAAGAAGATTTAAGACATCGGGAAGAATATAAAGCAATGGTTGCTGCAGCAAAGAAAAAAGAAGTTCAAAGTTCAGCAGCCAAACAGAAACATCAAAAAGTACTGTTGCAGCAAGAAGAACAATTAATTTCGTCTACAAAACATTTTTACCAAAATGTTTTACCTAATTGGGAAGCAATGTAAGTATTATTTACTTATTATTACGCTAATGGGTATGTTTATTTGTTTAATATTTATCTAAACAAATAATATGTAATTTTCACTAAAAACGCATTTTTCCTACAATTATTTGTAAGTGTAAGACAAAATTTGGTATTTAATATATTACATAGAGTTTAAATTTGTTGTTTCCGGATTTCTGATAATATTTAGTAATTTGACCCTGGACGATTATAGAAAATAATGTTTCTATTTAAAATTATTTAAATGTTGATTGGAACAAACAAAGCGTTTATTCAAACATATATCAGAAAATTAAGTACTTTCCAGTTTGAATGATGTTTTTAATTATTCTGAATAATAATAAATAATTACTTATGTAACAAAACCGCTCAGAATTGAATATATAGCGAAAATTATGCAACAGAATATCAGATAATAATTTTTCAGTTGATGTAACTAATTGAAAATTGTTACACAATTAATATCAGATAATTCCATGCAGTTTTTTTTTTAACACATCCGATTAGAGTTTGGAAAAACCCATAAGTACTTCAAACTCAGTACATCCGATTTGTTTTTATACGGTTTCGTAATAACACGGTCTAAAAAAACAAGCTGATAATTTTTTATGATTACTTTTTTTTAATTTAACACATTTTAAAAATCTAACATGAATAGTTGTTTAAGCAAGCATTTTATGTGTGTAAGAAAAAAGGCGAATTAAATGCTTTAAGCAAATTAAAGACAACCAAAAAAAAAGAGTAACAATTAATTTTCTGATATTCTGATATTTAATTGTTGCTGTTTTTTGTTTTCTTTGTTTTCCTTAAAATATTTATATTTTGCTCGTGTAGTTTCATTAATAATAATGTCTTCCTGGTTCTTATTTAAATTTATTTTCTTAACTATGTTACACGTACCTACGTTTAATTGTTATGAAATTCAGTCTAACTATAATTATTATTTATATGATATCACAAAATTTTATATTCACTAACAGTTGTTTTATACTTGCATTTTGATGTCTTGTGTTATTCTTTTTGTCTATATTGTTATTTAGTCTTATATTACTTTCTTCACCAGCACGTCCAAAATGGGTTTGAATATCATGCGATAGTTTTCTATTGTACTATATTGGCTATCTATAATTCTAATCTGTTCATTGTATCGTTTTTTATGCGATTTTTCTTGCTGAATAATTTCTAGAACATATCCTCCCCGTGTAAAAAAATTATTACATTCGGCTCTGTTTTTATAAATTTGCAGATACATAAAACATAAACTTGATTTCAGGCGTAACTCTCGTAAAACGAAGGATTTATGGTGGCAGGGTCTTCCATCTAGTGTAAGAGGCAAAGTGTGGAAGCTGGCAATCGGAAATGATTTGAATGTGACTCAACAACTCTACGAGATTTGTTTACAACGGGCTCAAAATCGTTTAAATAGTCCCGAACCATCTCATTGCGAATCGGATGTAGATCAAGAGAGCAGCATGGATGTCATTCAACTAGATATATCTCGAACGTTCCCTAATTTATGCATCTTTCAAGAAGGAGGGCCGTTTTCAGAAATATTGCATTCTCTTCTCGCTTCTTACGTTTGTTATAGACCCGATGTGGGTTACGTTCAAGGAATGTCTTTCATTGCGGCAATTTTAATTTTGAATATGGATGAATTTGATGCATTCATGTGCTTTGCTAATTTACTAAATCAACCCTTGCATCTTGCTGCTTTTACTCTTAACCAATCTCAAATGCAAGCATATTACAATGCTTACAACGAAATATTTAATCATAATTTACCAAAATTACATACTCATTTTCAAACGTCTGGACTTACACCAGATTTGTATTTATTGGATTGGATTTACACAGTCTTTGCTAAAGCTATGCCTTTGGACGTGGCTTGCAGAGTTTGGGATGTATTTCTTAGAGACGGAGATGAGTTTCTCTTCAGAACCGCTTTGGGTAATTTCTGAAATACTTTATAAATGTTATAAATAATTTTTTATTTAAGGTGTTCTACATTTAAACCAAGAACAATTAATGCACATGGACTTCTTACATGGTGCCCAGTTCCTAACTAGATTACCTGATGATTTATCGGCGGATCAATTATTTAAAAGTATTCAGTCCGTAAGTACTAATGTTGGAAAACAAACGTTCTGTCAAATAGTGGAAAGATGTAAACATTCGTGTGCATAATTTATTAATTTAGTTTCAATCGTAAGTAGAAAAATTTATTGTACATAAGTAGTTTTTCGTACTAAACCTTCAACGGGTTACAAATAATTAAAGCTCATAATATTGTAAATACCTGACTGATTTACAATATTTACTAATTTCAGTTTAAAGGATGTTTATCGAAATTAATGTGTAATTGTATATAAAAATTATAAAGGGAATATTGTTCTCATTTGAAATGCTCAAAAACAAATCCCATGACAAAACTGTTAAAAATTGTAAATTGTTAACATAAAGACAATTTTTATTATGATGTTCATTTGTGATTAAAACGTAAGAAAGTTACTCTCGAATATATTACATTTATTTGATTTTTTAAGGTGTATTTTCGTTTCCAAAAACTAATGCAATATTTGTATAAGTAAAACACGGAAAGTGTTATTTTAATGCTTTATTTATTTCGCAGTTTAGCTTCAATGCAGATTTTAAATTTTATAGATGTAGTTTTACTTTTCTTGTTTTAAATTAGAATAAGCATGTTATATTATGGAGACTTTGTATATAAAAGATAATTTTGCATGATATGCTGGTGCATTCTAAATGTCTAGTAGTACTTGGGTTACTCCGTCCGTTGCATTGCCATTTATATCAATTTTTGTAAAAAAGAAACAAAGCATTCTCAATTGATATATTCTTGTTCACATAATGTAGATATTACTCAATTTTTAAAGACAAGGTACAAAAGTAGTTTTTCGTGTTTCTTACAGAGTTGTATTGAGCGTGCCTAGATGTAAGTTGTAATTGAAATATTTTTGGCGCTCTTGTTATAAATGAGCAACTCTAAATTAGTATTCAAAATCCGTTACGAAAAGGTTTCGTCTACACGTTCATACTTGTTGAAGATTGTATGTAAAATTTAAACAACCCGTAATTGCAAAATTGGTGTTTGAAAGGGGGCTTATTAAATTTTACTTATATCTTTCATTTAAAAGATGCAATATTAAACACTGGAAGTTTAGAAATACATTTTTGAAATATATGATTAAAACAAATCGAATTCTCCTGAAATGTAAGGTATGATCGTTGTAATTGGAAGGGCAGAACAACAGTAAAATGAAAGCTGCTCTGTCTTGAGAATAATATCGATATCTTTACAAAAGTTATCGGTTTTTCTTAAATTATCGGAGCTGAAGGAATGGCCGTGATTTATGGAAGAAGGGACAGATTTGCTCTTTATATTGGATTACGAATTTTGTACTATTTAAGGCTGTGTATTATACTTTCGATAGTTTATAATTGGATAACAATTTTTCTACTGTAGTGTGTCGTACACACAAGTAATACATAGAAATTATAGGAGAGTTTAATCTCATTCTTAGATGATAATGCGATAAGTAAAATTGATAGTGGGTTTGTACAGTTTGATAATTGCTACAATTTAGTCATACATGCTTTAAAATCTTAATAAGTGCCGCTTTTTATTCTAATTGTATGTTATACACAATATGTATAAAATTCTATTTTTTTAATGCTACCCCCAATATTATAACCGATTATCCTATGAATTATAATCTCATTAGCTTTATTTAGGTGCTACGCATATTGTGAATAATTTAATGAAAATTCTAGCTAATCATTACTCTATTCTAAGAAAAAAATTGTGTATAGTACAATAATATCTACTATAGAATTTTTACTGTTGTGAATTTTATATGATATGTTGAAATACATGTGATATTCTGTAATAAATTGTCTTATTTAATACTTAAAAAAATAGATTACCAAAGAACATTTGTCAAACTTTTTAAAACGTCATATATGATGTAGTCATTTTCAAATTTGATTTTTCGGAAACATTAAAAAATTATAGTGTCTTGTAAAGTTAATATAAAAATGGATCTAAAACGATCAATTGAAAGCGGAATAGACGCTGAAATACAATGGGGAAAGCATTACCGCGCAGAAAAGAGAAAAGCTCAGAGACCCTCGATAGTCCCAACGTCTTCGCCATTAAATGTTCGTCAAATGTGGGTAAAATATCAAGTCACAAGACAACTACAAGAATTGGAACGACTGAAGAATCAAATTGTTGCAAAACCTCTTCCCAAATCTCTTGAGTTATCAAAGAACAAATTATGTAAGACTGATCGAGCGGCTTTCAATAAGAAAGATTATATAGATTTTTTGGCCACGCCAAAGAAACGCGTCGAACTTCGTGATAACACGATAGAGCCTGTTCAAGCACTTCGGAAAAAGTTAAGAACCGATGGTTGCTCACCACGATTAATACAATTGGCGAGGCCCAAAAAGGTTCGCATAGTTGGAGCATGGAAAGACTTCGGGCAGTATCTTTCTATCGAATTTATAAATCGATTAGATGAGTTGTTGCGAACTGATAACACCTTAGATCCCAAATTTGCAAGGTGCTGTTTTAAGGAACTGGATCGGAAGAGACGGCAGCAATTAAGTAAACAGCTTAAAAAACGCAGGCGGCAAAAGAGATGCAAGAAACGCAACAGTGAAAGGTGGTTAAAGCAACAAATCAAAACAACAGCAGATTTAATCATTTCATTTTTACAACAAGAACCATTACTTAAACTTAACTTTAAACAGATGCTTCTTTCGAACATAATCCTCGTGAAACTTGTGGCAAAAAAAGAAATTAAATTTAAACCATTGAGAAATAGCAGTAATCCTTACAAACAGGCAATTGTGGATGTTGTCGATCAGCTTTCGGTATGGATGGACACCATTGTTCGATATGTCGATATCCAATACGTCGAATCGGAAGAGATTATTGCTGGTATATCTGTTGAAAGTATTTTTAGCGAAGAGGAAGAAGAAGAAGGAGAGGAAGGAGAAGAAGAGGTAATAAAACGATTCTCATTACCACCTCTTCCAAAACTTCCGGCTATGGAGCCATTGGCTCTTCTTTCTGGCTACGGAGAAGGCGAAGGTTATACTTCGTCTTACACTGGAAGTGTGTTTGAAAATATCTTACAAGAAATGGGAGATTCCGAGGCATTGGGAGATATTGGTGATCTTGGCGAGGACGACCCTCTAGCAATCTTAATCAGCGTGTTATCTAGCTCTCCAGACGATGTACTTCAACAAACGATTACCGCAGATAATATACCCGAAGTTACTTATCAAGATATTCTCATCAGACTCAAAAAATTGAGGGACCAAGAAGAAATCACCCAGAAGAAAGCTCGGCAAAAGGCTCTAGAAGACATAATGTTAGAATGGGCCAAGAACAATGATCCAGACAAAGTTAACGATAGAGTCGTTAGCAAAATTCAAGATACTGCTGGTATTTTAGCGGAATGCTTGCGTAAGGAATACCAAGACACACTTATGTTGAGTGAAGGTCTTGAAGGAATATTGCCCGAAGACACAAGTATAAGTTTAGCTATCACTGAATCTGCTTTGGCACCAATAAGCGGTGCAGGTGAAGGTGAAGGCGAATCTCTGCTCAAGGCACTTAGCGGTGCTGAAATAAGTAGTGCTGAAATAAGTGGTCCTGAAATAAGTAGCGCCGAAAAGAGTGGTACAGAAATAAGTGGTCCTGAAATAAGTGAAGCTGAACCAATTGAAGAAGTTATCGAAGAGCCAAGCGAAGTAACGGAACTTGGCGAAGAATCTGGTCGCAAAGCCTTAGACACTCTTACAGAAGAAGGAGGAGGATTTGGTACTGAAGATGAAGTCAGTGAATTGAAATCGGTAGGAATGGCCGAAGAAAGCGTCGAAGCTCCACTTACAGCATTAAAAGCAGAAGCTGATCTAGAATTTGTTATTAAACGAGAGAAGGAAATTAAAGTAGAGGTGACGGGTTATGACGAAGAAGTCGAGTTGGAAGAACTTAAAGTTCCTATACCAGCTGAACCGGGAGAACTTGTTACACTTCCAGGAGAGGGAGAAGAGGTAGAGTTGGAAGAAATTATGGGAATAAGGCGAGACATTCCTGAAATTATAGCAAGACATGATCCATCCAAAGTATTTGAACATGCACCAGGTACTATTTGCTGTTTGACATTGAAAGTTTGGGCAACTTGGTTGCTGGAAGTGGCAGGTAATGCACATGCTTGGAGTAGATGGCTTAACGAAATCATAAACGAAGTTCGAAGAATTGCTTCGATTATTAGGGGAGAAGTGAAAGATGCTCAAGGAAACCCTGTTATGTTCTACAAAGAAGATTGGCTAGAATTTAGCGAGAAGGTCGATAAAATGATTGTTTCTTGGAGACAGTACAGTATGCACGTTAAAGATTTAACCGACAAGATTATTCGTAATTTCCACAACAAGAAGATTACCTGTTGTCCTAAATGTTTGGAAGATAATCTTATAGTTAATATTCCTGTCGCTCACGATATCTCTGAGCAATTGGCCGAAGCCATGAATACCGCCAATTATTGGAGAAGATGGTTAGATAGTATTGTGATGGAAACCAAGCGGTTAACTTCTGCTGCAATGGAATCTGCTGATCGCGAATCAGAGGGTTCAAGTTACGAAGGCATGAAAGTAATCGAACTTTTGGAACCTGGAAGCTCAGATAGTGAGGAATCGATTTATGAAATCGAAGAAGTCGATCCTGATAATTACTAAATTTTTTATGTAAAATGTTTGTATTTGGGTCTTTAAATTTATAATTACGTCAATATGTTAAATATGCAGTTTTAATATATTTCCTCGTAAAATTAACACTATTTTAAATATATTAAGCTTCATTGTGCAACAAATTATATGTTCTAATGAAAATAATTTACGCTTCCTCTTATTTCTATTAACACAATAAAAACAAGTCTTCTCAAAAAGATTATTTAACATTTTGGTTTTATTTCTTTTGTCTTTGGAATTCTAAAATTTAAATTACTATGTTATGTAGAGGCTAAAATTGTATCCAATAAAGTTTATTGTAGCAACTGTAATTCTGAAAACATATTCAAGGTACTTCTTTCTATAAAATTTTGTGTTATTGCTCATCTTTGTTATCATCAAGGTGTTAACAATACAATTTTAATAAATGTATTTTGTTTACTGGACTTACTAGTTTTTCTCAGTATTTAAAGGGTATCTAATTGAAAAATAAGAAACGAATCAGCTAGGACTGATATTGGGGAAGTAATGCGGCCAAGGATTGTATTCTACCTCTGTGATAAGACACTTGTGAAGGGATAAATCGAAGATTGTGCGGATAGTGGTGAGTCGAGTAAAATGTATAAAACGTATTCGATGTTCATTAATACAATTACATCAATTTCGTTTGTCTTCAAGTAAGTCTACATTGTTATCTTGAAGACCGAACAGGTAATTGCAGCTTTTATTTAAATTATATTAGGTAGTAGTTTAATTGTTATCTACTTTACTTATAATTAGTGCAATTTCAAATTATAAGAAATGTGTACGAAGTTTTATTTTATAGTTATGATTTTTCGAACAAACTGAAATTAAGTTTTTAATTAGAAGTACACCAGGAACGTAAGACTCTAAAATAGTTTTTAAATTAAATTGATAGAATTTTTTTTGTAGGTAATTTAGCATTTTATCCCTGTAACTTGTTAAACTTTAATATATGGTTTATGTTTATCTAAAATTTAAATGAATTTTTAAAGTAATTCAATAATACAGATATTAATTTCATTGTATTTACTAAACATTAAACTTGATTGATTTTTGAAAATTAATCTTATAAATCACTTGTGTTACCTACTCATTTTCACAAGTGATGTGTACTCCAAAAATTTATCCACATTAAAAGGTTTTTAAATTTTATTGAATTTGTTTTTTGTATTTGAATATAGTTTTGGAACTTAATTAATTTTTGCGGGCGCAGATTCGATAGCAATAATTATTGAGAATTATTTCTCTTCAATTAAAAACGTAAAGAAACTATTTGATGAAGATATATTTTTTAAATAATCTAATCGAGTACCTACTTAATATCCACACTAATTATTAATTTCAATCAAACCTTGCATTGAGAAGGTCGTTGTTAAAAATTATGATAACAACGTTTACTATTTAAAGTTAAATAAATTATACAGTTCTACCTATATTTTTAAATCTATTTAGTCTTAAATGGAGATTACGTGAATTAATAATTTAATTAATTTTTTGAAATCAGAAACTATTTATTTATTTAGTATTTTGAATTTTGATATACTTTTTTCCTATAATTACTATTTTTGTTTATTATTTAAAAGATGGAACATTGAACTCTGCGATATATCATTTCTATGCCAATGATAAGTAGCACTCATTCTTTAAGTAGTACTTGTGTTGCTAAATAAATTTGAAGGTTCATATATTTTTTAATGTGAATAATTTTTATAGAAAAACCTTGTGAATGTTTAATTTTGGAATAATAAGACATGAATCATAAAGTCATATATCATATCGAGTAAGTTAATTTTTATAAAGTAGGGGTCACAGGGCTTGGAATTCACAATTTTTTTCTTTTGCATTTATAGAGCCCATGGTCTTAGTTTATCAATGACATTTATATATCAATAGTTAGTGTATTCATTCTAGTTTAAGAAGAAATAAAGACTTTTTCTCTACCATTATCTAATGAGAACATATTATAATTTTTATGAAAAAAGAGGTGTGACTTTTAACCCCGTGTCAGGGATGGTTGTCACAGTGCTGTGTGTCACAATGCTGTGAGCAAATACCTAGTAACTTCTATCTAACGAACTCAGATTATGGTAACAAAAATATAATTATAGTCAGTCTAAAAAATCAATCTGAATATTCAGAATGGCAATTTTGGCAAATGTAATTGGGAAGCCTAGGAGTGCATGTTTCATGAGCCCCCCGAAACAGCAGCAGCTATGGTGACTAGTTTGCCTCTCTCGGATGAAATAATAGCACCAACTTGCTTAAGTTCTTTTTTAGCAACAACTTTATTTGGTCTTTGCACCATAGTCACCCCAGTTTCGTCCATGTTCCATATGTCGTGTGGTTGAATTTTATGTCGATTAAATACCGATTCAAGGTATTCAAAAAAACTTTTGGCATTATGTTGGTTAAAACTGGTGGCTTCAGGTGTTCTAATGGACAGAGAAGGGTGCCTCTTCAAAAATGATGTAAACCAATCGGAGCCAGCTAGCTTGTTCAATTTCCAAGAGACTGGCACTTTCAAGTCTTTAGAACTAGCAAATTCTAAGGCTATTTTTCGAATATCCTTAGGAGACAAACCGAAAAAAATACTTGAAGCGAAAAGTATGTATTTTTCCAATTCTTCTTCCTGTTCATCGGTAAAAATCTGTCGACTTCTTTGATAGCCAATTTTTGTAGATGGTGTTGATACAGCCGTGTTGCTTGTCTCTTCAGTAGTGAATTTTTTGCAATACCTTGTTAAGGTGCGATAATTAATTCCAAAGTCTTTTGCGACAGACCTTATAGATTTTCCATGGTTTTTTACTTCTTTTGCAGCACGTAGCATCAATGCTGGTGAAATTAGGCCTCGAACAGACTTTCTCTCGTAATGCCGTGGCATTTTTATGACTAGCTCTGAAACAAACATTCGTTGATGTAGTAAAACCCTAAAACTAACAAAAAACGCCGCACATATGCATGGTGTTGGTTTGCACATGTCACAGGTCAACTTGAGACAACCTTACCCAAAACAGTTTTGGACAATTAACCCCCAAAATAAATTTAAATCAATGGTTATTTAAGAAACGATATAATTATATCATGACACATATCTTAAACATCATAAATACACGAAAAGATATATCATTATGCAAAATTTAATTATACTTACGAGACTCAACACAGATACACAAAAAATTACTTTTACTATACAAAAAAAAACGAACGTATATATCTTTTACGGTATTTCAGAGCGAACTGAAGTGAAGTAGGGAAGGAGCTATTGTGCTCGGGCTCCTTCCACACGGGTAAACGAACTTGTTTATTCATTAGGTTTTCTGTTATGGTTGTTGTGACAACCAACCGGTGAGACAACCATACCCGGCTTCCCCTATTTTCCGACAAATTTGCAAACCACGAAAGTTTTACAATTCATTCTTTAAACAAATATTCTATATTCTTCGTTTTTAAGTTAATTTTATCGATACTATTAAGAGTTCAGTACTTATTAAAAATGAAATAATAAATAAAATTGCTTGTAAATTGGAGAATACTAAATATCTAACAAAGACTTTATAAGTCATCTATTTATTGTAAATTTTAATATTATTTACATAGACTGTTAGAGGCTTATCATAAAGTTCAACACTAGTTTGCAATTTGCAATTTTTGAAAAGTAGGTTTTGTTTACAATTCTTATACATATGATTAAACACAATGTTGTAACTTTTCCTGATTAGAACACATCTTTCCTATACATACATACATATGTAAGTAGTATCAAAATCGCAAGTTATGCACAATACACATTTGATTGTATTAAAAAGGTATATTATTTTTTAAGAGAACACTAGTGTTTAACATGTTTTATTTAAGTTTGAGACATTTATTTAATGGCAATCTGCATCCGCAAGTTCAATTAAACAAATTAACAAATTCACATTTCAGATAAACAACAATGGGAGAATTTATAAAATCGAATTCATTTGGACTAGTTGAAATTACACGAGAAGGGAAGAAACTTCCCCAATATGTTGCTGCAGTATCCGGTAAGTACAAAAATTTAAACTTGGTATATCTCTGCCTCAAATCATATATGATTTTACTTCATTTCGTCGAGATTTAAACTTATTTTACAACGAAATATATAATTTAATAATTTATTATTTGGTACTTATAAAGTATCAAGTTTATAAATGATCACTGGCCTTGGAAAACGTTGTGCTTATCAAATTAAACATTTAAATAGGATTTTTGTGAAGTATGAATATTGAAACAACAATCATTAATAATTAATAATAAAACATAATCTTTCACCGGACAACCCTTTGGTTGTACATTAGGGTGGTGCAAAAAATCGACTATTTTTTTTGAGTCTCGAGTGAAAAAATGGTAGTTTTTGATGTTTTAAGAGCTACCGCCAAAGGACAGCTCAAAAAAAAATTTTTAAGAGGTCGCTAAAATTTTTTTAAAATTTCAAAAACCGTCAAAAATCGAATTTTTTTTAAATTTTTTTCTCGTTACAGCATAAATTAATAAACAAACAAAAAATAGGTTTCTAAAAGTTTCAATTTAAAATTTGAGTTTTAAAAGGTCGCTCAGAATTTTTTTTTTATTTATTAGTAATCACTTTGGATTTTTTCGAGTAAGATTTTAATATTCAAATAAAATTTTATACATTTTTTTTTCTATTATTTAGTAAAATAATCAACAAAAATTCACCTCGAGATGAACAAAGTTTATTTAAATATTGTTAAAATGTAGTTGATTAAATAAAATTATGTTTTTTTGTCATTTGTTTGATTTTTTTAGTTCATCTCGTGGTGAATTTTTGTTGATTATTTTACTAAATAATAGAAAAAAAATGTATGAAATTTTAATTTGAATATTAAAATGTCGCTCGAAAAAATCCAAAGTGATGCACTAATAAATAAAAAAAAATTCTGAGCGACCTTTTAAAACTCAAATTTTAAATTGAAACTTTCAGAAACTTATTTTTTGTTAGTCTATAAAATTATAAGGTCACGAGAAAAAAAAATTTAAAAAAAAATTGATTTTTGACGGATTTTGAAATTTAAAAAAATTCTGAGCGACCTCTTAAAAAATTTTTTTTGAGCTGTCCTTTGCTGGTAGCTCTTAAAACATAAACTAAGATTTTTTCATTCAAGACTCAAAAAAAAAATAGTCGGTTTTTTTGCGCCACCCTATTGTACATATATTTAATTTATTTCAGAAATTAATAAGAAAAATAAACTTAAGATAGGATCTGAAGTGGTAAAACAATAAACATTAAGAATATTAGGAATGTAAAACTTTTTAATATTATACAATCAACGTACCTTAAATGATAAGATATACAAATATATAAAGAATCATTTAATATACTATTTTTATTTAATTATGATACAATTTATCGATCAATCTTAGGCTTATTTAATGATCAAACAAAATAGAACTACAAAAATTGTGATTAAACTAAATGGAATTTATTATCAGTAATACACAACGTGACAAAATTGTAAAAACATATTTATTTTTTATAAATATGCATAACATAATCTAAACGAAAACATGAAGTACGTAAACAAAGGCGTAGAGAAAATTCAAAAATAATATACTAGTCTCATATTTTAAAATACTGACTTTTGCGCGCTTACCAAAAACAGAAGAGCAAAAGTTACAATTTTTTAAGTGATTTAACTTTGTGAAATACAGTAGACATCGCTTAATGTGATCACGGTTAATGTTAACAACCGCTTAGTGTGATCAAACTGGTTTGGAACCAACCGACACAATACAAAAGCATTTCTACGCTGGTATCTTTCGCTTATTGTTATCAGCCGGTTAATATGATCACTTTATCTCGGTCCCAAAGTGATCACATTAAGCGGCGTCTACTGTACTTCAAAATAAATTTCAATCTATTCTAAATAGTTTGTTTTAATTAATACACTTAGTTTCAAATCCATTATAAATATAACAAAATTTCATTTTTCAGTATGTTTGGGAGCGATGGCTGGAGGAGCAGTTTTGGGATGGACGAGCAACATATCCGAAGACATGAAGGCACTAACTTACAACGGAATCGAAATAAACGACGACAACCTGGGATGGATAGGATCCTTGGTGACTTTAGGAGCAGTAGTGATATGTTTTCCCATAGGCAAATTTTGCGATATGTTAGGAAGAAAAAATTGCATGCTACTTCTAACGGCACCTTTCATGTTGGGATGGGCGCTAATAATTTTTGCAAACTCCCTAACGATGTTGTATGTGGGTAGATTTTTGACAGGGATGTCTGGCGGGGCGTTTTGTGTTTCAGCCCCAATTTACACGAGCGAAATAGCCGAGAAAGAGATTCGAGGAGCTCTCGGTAGTTATTTCGAACTGATGTTGACTGTGGGAATTTTAATCTCTTATGCCGTACCTTTGCTGTGCGATATTAAAACTTTTACAGTTCTCATGTCAGTTTTACCTTTAGTTTTCTTAGGTGTATTCTTTTTTCAACCAGAGAGTCCGGTTTATTTGATAAAGAATCATAGACAAGTGGAAGCAAGGGCTTCGCTTATTCGCCTTCGAGGAAGAGCTTACGATGTTGAATCGGAAATGTTTGAAATTAAACAAACCCTAGAAGCGGAGAAAAATCAAAAAACTTCAACTTATGAAGTGCTTCGAAAGAGAGGCACGCAGAAAGCGTTATTAATATCTTTTGGTTTGATGTTTTTTCAACAAGCCGGTGGAGTAAATGCCATAGTTTTTTATACCGGCTCAATATTTCAATCTGCTGGTTCTAGTTTGGATTCGAAGGTATCGACCATCATAATCGGAGTGATGCAAGTGGTTGCCACATTCATCTCTTCCATTATGGTCGACAAACTTGGAAGAAGATTTTTATTGATTAGTTCTAGTCTCATCGTGGCTATTTCTAGCGTATTCTTAGGAGTATTCTTCTCTTTGCAAGAACGAAAGTTAGTAAGCGAAGAGACTCTTTCGAAGCTCGGTTACATTCCAGTTGTCGCGATTTCTGTTTATGTAATAATGTTTTCAATGGGTTTAGGTCCAGTGCCTTGGGTGATATCTGCAGAAGTACTTCCGCCCGAAATCAAAAGCTCTGGTATTGGTATTGCATCTACCATTAATTGGTTTAGTGCTTTTATTACGACTAAATTTTATTTAAATTTACAAGCAGCCATTGGAGGCGATATGACCTTTTATTTGTTTGCGGCTTTGTCTGTAATTGGGACGATTTTTATACACAAATTGTTGCTGGAAACCAAGGGTAAAACATTGGACGAAATTCAACAAGAATTAAATAATGAAATTAAAAGTCCACCCCAATATATCAATTAGGAAAATTAGGTTTTGAACAAAGATAATCTCATTCGACATCTTTATGTTTATTAAATTACTCGTAGAAGCTTAAATTTTTTTAAATTAATTTTAGATAATTAATTTTTTTAAATTTGAACATATAGGTATGTTTTAAGATTTTGGTAAAAGCTTATACATTATAAGTTTAATTTTATGATTTCTTTATATTATAATATCATTTGTAAATTATCATCATTTATTTTTTAAGTGAATTATTTAATTACTTTTTGTTAATATGTATTAATAATTGTTATGTTTTGTTAATTTATTAAATTTTTTTGTGCATTTTGTTTTTTAGTCTAAGTTCGTGAAATGCTATATATTATTTTCGATTATTTATTTATGTTCTTGTTTCAATCAATAAGAAACGTTTTACTGCATTTTAATTATATGATAGGTATTTTATTGCCAAACTAAGGTAATATGTACTTTAACAGAAATTAACAGTAATCAGTAAATTGCATGTTTGCTTCAGATGTGAAATACCAATAACTGTGGCTTCAGTGAATAACCAAAAAAATCTGTACAATTGTGAAAATATTAATATTAATAGCACTGGGCACTCCTTTCATAATTTTCGTTTTATTCTGAATTTGTATGAAACAAGTTTAGCTGGTAGTTGTTCAAAATTGCATGACTGAAATCGATAGATTAATAATGCTGGAAGTGAATCAACTTTGAGTACTTTATCAATAACTTTGAAAGTATAATCGGAATATATAATTCAAGTACGTACATTTTTTTCAGTTATATTCTTAGTTCGAGTGACAACAAATTGAAAGTTATCTCTGTTATTTTAAAATTATTTATTTGTGTATATGTGTGCGAAGTTACTCTTTGTAAGTTTAATATTGTAAATCTATATTTTCCTACTTTATGATTGTAATTTTAATAAAAAATATAAATCAATACGTACGTAAGTGTATCTAAAAAACTATAATATCTTTAATAATCCGAAATAGACAAAGCACAATTTTCTTAATTTATTTTATTCTTACGTTTTGCTCAGCTCATTGTATAATTTTGTGAGATATTCATGGAGATTTACTTTTACATGTATATTAATAAGATCATTATTTGAATGGATTCGTTAATCTAGATGTTGAATGCAGCCCTCAAATAAAACTTTTTTTTATATGTCACTTATAATACTATACGTGTCTTCTAAATTATTTAATATTTGGTTTCGTTGTAATTTTAATTATGTTTGGATTAATAACACGACTTCATATCTGTTTCACAGATCTGAAATGCCAAGAATGACTAAATTATGACTATCCACAAATCCATCCAATTTATCAAATTTTATCAGTTTAGGTAAATATAAGTCCGAACGCAACTAAAAAACAATATACTTTTTTAATTTCACTCTTTCGGTTATTAGAGGCAAGTAGTGATACATAGAGTAACATGTTTTGGTAATTTTTAAAATTATATAATATATCTACAGTGGTAGGATTTATTATAGCTAATAAAATATATAATTAAGCATAATAGACTAGAAAGTTGTTAAAAAACTTCTTATGGGGTAGAAATTGGCAATTAAATTAAAAGTGGATTTTTATATACTACTAAAACATAAAATTAATAAATACAATTTTTTAATACAAGTGCATTGATTAATTCTCTTTTATTTGTAAGTAAAAATTTTAGGTTTACATAGATAATTACTATTATATTTATGAAAATTGACCTTCAAGAATTTATATTGCAATTGCCAAATTTTTCCAAAACTCGGCGTTTTTCAAATGCATTTCGAATCGTATTTTATAAAAAGCCACATTTACATTTATTTAAATATTTAATCTAATTTTAATTAATTCATATTTATAATATTTGTATATATTAACTTACTGCAGAACACGTAAAAACAATGTTTAATAACAATGTTAAAGCTTTTAATTCTTTATACCAGCGGTCGTCAATCTTTGTATTTTGCGCCCTCTTTTGTTATTCACAATAATTTTGAGCCTTCTGTATAAAATAAGATAAATAGATAGACGAGAGTAACACAATACAAAAAATTGAAACATTATTTAGCAATGCTGTGTATTGTTTGTCTATGACAAACGTTTTATTTTAATGCTTTCGTTGTAATTATAAGTATTTCAAATTCATAAATATTATATATCTTAGGCCTGGTCTTGTTCATTTATTTGACGCTCACCTGTTAAGTTACAGCGCCCCCGCTAAAGGGCACTCCCCACAGTTTGAGAACCGCTTCTTTATACTCATTTAAATTAAATATTAACAATTATTTCTTTATAAAACTCTTGATTGAATTCAAGGCAAATTTTTTAACAAATGCAATAACAACAAATAAATAGTATGCATTATACAATTAAAACATTTTATTAAAACAACACTTTTACATAAATGCATACCTACGTATAATTAACTATTAGTGCTAGATTAACATGTAAATTCAAAAACTTGGCGTCCAAATATTTAAAACGGTTTTCTGCCATAGCTAAATTAAGTTGGACTTAAAGAAAGGGGTCAAAATTCCTTGAAAGTGTAAATGTACCAGTTTTCATTAAAATTAGAAACTTAAAATAATTTTACTTCGTTTTGATTAATTTAGATTATTTTTATTAATTTTATTTATTATTACCACAATTTTCAAGTCGAGAAGGAATTCAAAAGTTTATTGGCAATACATAAAAACCACATCTAGAAATCTACAAACACGCAAGATAAGCATGCACATGACAAGTTTTAAGACATTTAATTAAAAATGAAGCATCTTGATGTTTAAGTACTGTCTACAATTGATATGTAGTCAGATAATTGGGATGTGATAAATTAGTATTATTCCATACAAAAACAATCAGCCAATTTTAAATTATTTATACACGCTAACACTAAAAAATCTTTAGAAAACGGGAATCCTGAAACTTTAGCAATAAAACATTATTGATTTTAATGATGTAATATTTATAAATGTTTTTCTTTAATAAAAACATTATTTGTATTGATATCAATCAATACACAAGTGTAAACTAAGACCTGTCGATACACAAAAAAAACACTCAATGTGGATTAAATGATATACAATTTTGAAAATTAATATTTTGCTACTTTGTTATCAATAATCTACAAGTAAGTAATAAGAATTTGATAAAATTTTTAAAACGTTGACAAACAAGACTATTAAAAATTTTATATTCTATAAGAGACTTTAATAGCTTAGTTATTATCCAAAATTACTTTAGTGAAACAGTGAGCTAATGTTGTTGAAAACATCAATAGGGTTCAAAAAATAAGCATTTTATAGAATTTCTAAAATTTATTCAAACACAAGTATGTAAGTATTGTAGAAGTGATTGAATATGAGATTTGCTTTCAGCACGGTCTTTTCTAATATCACTGAAAATTAGCAATGTCACTTCTCAGAATTTCATACAAAATAAATTAGATGTGATTCGGTTATTTAAGTACACAGTTGCTTGTTTTAATACCTGTGCAAGGTGATATGTAAATTTTTTTCAAGTCACTGTAATTACTTATAAATTGATTTTCCCAATTTTTTTATTAGTTTGCAATTCGTTTTATAAAGTACATGTATGAAGTAATTTTATATTATTTTTTAGTTTGTTTTATAAATTTTGTGGGACTACTGTTCTGTGTGATAGATTAAAGTTTTAGCTGTGATTCTATTGTAGGTACTTATATAATACAAAATTAAATATTAAATAACAAGATTAATTTTTTTAACATTCTAACCGAGGTTTGTAACTGCACTGCATTATTTTTGTTTATTAAATAAGTATTTATTTATTAATTATATTTTTTTATGCATTAAAAACGTTGAGTAAATAGATAATAGAAAAAAGTAGATTAAAACAAATCAAATTGGCTTAATCAGAAGATACTTATATATTTATTTTGATTAACTATAAATTAATGTAAAGTTTAATATCTAATTCAGATGCATTTAAATTAAATATAAAAATTACGAATTAAATTTTGAAAAGAAACAGATTAAATAATTTGAAACTCTTGAAATCTTGTTATTAGCAATAGTGACCTATTTTTTAGCTAAGACATTTTATTAAGAGTTATCTTTTCTTTTGGAAGACGTTGGTATTTTTAAATTTTTATTACTTTACTACATATTTTAAATAAACCCATATTTTAACTCATTATCTTTGTATTTTGCATTTCAGAAAATGGCAGAGAAAAATAACACCAAAGATTATTTTCCAACTCCCGAATTAATAATAAAAAGTGAAGGACGAAAACGTCCTCAATATATTGCAGCTTTATCTGGTAAGAAACTTTGTCAAGCATAAAACTATAATACATATTTGATTAACAAGAATAAGGAGAGTAATATTTGAATATGAGTGGTTCTGATAACAATTTCTTTAATTAAATATAAATACTTTTATTTATTCAAAAAATGTAAACAAAAATTTCTTGATTTATTTAATTTAAAGATATATCCCGCTATAGTAAAAAATTTGAGATAATAAAGTCTTAATACATAGTAAGTAAATACAGTAAAATCTCTTTAACATTACCAGCGTCGGTTCTTGCTCAAATTGGTATTAGAGAGAAAGACAAAGATAGACAATACAAATGTAATAACCAATACTATATTACATTAAATGCAGGCATTATTTATCAAAATCATATTGTTATTAAATCAAAGTTATTATAAATAAAGTAGTATTATTTAGGAAGTAAATTAATTATTGTGAATGATGCCTAAAACCAAGTGTGCACATTCGAGCTCAAAGTGGCACATTCCATTCTTGGGAAAATGAAGCGCGCCGCTCCGCGTCGCGCTTCATTTGCTTCCCTCGCTTGGAAATGTGCCACTTTTCGCTCGAATGCGCACATCTTCGTTTTATTGGATTTGTCTACTATCTCCTTCGCTCTTTCAAATAATAAATTTAAATTAGTAAATATTGATTTTATGTACGAAACACGTATTACCATACCAATGAGTGCAAGGGAGAAAAAAAGATACGACAATCATGTCAATGCGGGTGAGAAGAAACGATTAAAATTATTCATCTAATTTTTTAGTTTAATTTATTGGCTTGAATTACTGTGAATCGTGCTTAAAACCGGGTGTGCACATTCGAGCTCAAAGTGGCACATTCTGATCTCGGAAAATTTGCCTCCCTCGCTCGGAAATGTGACACTTTTCGCTCAAATGCGAACATACCCCGCATTCCATAGAATTAGTTTACTCTATCTTTCCATTTTTCAAATCATAAATCTAAATTTAAATCAGTTAATATCGATTTTATGTTGTAAAATCGCATATGGGTGATTGCATTCTAACTGTGATTTTTTGTGTCCTATACTGTTTGCTCTCACTGGTCATACATTATAAATCTATTAATAAAGTTTTTGTATCAATACGATCATCATGAACATATTTCATCACTTTTCGTGTAGAATATGTATAAGTTGCAGTCCAAAGAAAACTTGCAATATGTTACTTAAATGTCAGTACCGTGTCATGTCCTTTTCTAGAATTTACCTATAAATCGGTTATTTTTTTTGTTGCAATAAGTAATTCAAACCAATTAACTGATAAATCTTAATGAATATAATCAAACTAACGAATTCTTTTTAATATGAATTTCGACTTAATAACTTTCGTCCTCAGATAAAAGCAAATTTTTAAATTTGAATGTGTATGACTCGTGTGACATTTACTTCGAAATTAATGAAACAACTAATAAGCCATATTGAAAGTACGTTAACTGAATTATGTTTACAAACATAACACAAGTGAAATTCTCAAGCAAGTCATTTCAAAACTCAATTTTTAAAAGATGATGTTATAAATTTACTTGTCAGTACCGTGGTATTAATAAACTTAATTAACGATTAATTTTTTTTATCATAAATAATGAATTTCGGTACTTATTACTAGCCTAAATTATAGGGTAACAGGATATTATCAAATTCATAATCAAAAAATTACACTTGCAATTTTAATTTAAAATGTCAGTACCGTGACGGTCAGTACCATGTCAAATAATAATAAAAATATATTTAATTGTGAATAAATAATATTGACTTCACTGAAAATTATTCATGTAAATATGATACAGAAGTTCAGTCAGTAGGTACACGTTGGGGCTAGTAGAGTACAATTTTTCCAAATTACCAGACAATTTTAAGCCTTTTGTAGACACAATGAAAGTATATACGCGGAATAAATTACAACGTAATTGTATTTTATCCAATCCGTTAAGTTGCTTTTATTGCTCTAATAAGAATGTATGCCGACACTTTTCTATGAGAAAATTGATTATTCTTCAAATGATAAGGTGGGATAAATAAATAACAAAATGACGCAAAAAACAAAAAAATCGGAGAATTCATCGCTAGAAGTTAAAAAATTGCCAAAAATGACTGAAACTGTATCACTGTGTCAAAGCTTAAGAATTAAAATGCTGTGATAAAAACCAAAAAAAAATTTTAGTTATGTTAATTTTTGTGAAATGTGTTAGATTTGAGTTGATTAATGTTTGATATAACTTATATATTATTTGTTATAGATAAGTTACTATGAATTAATGAAATGTTAAATAATCAATAAAAAAAGTTTTAAAATGTTACAATACAATTCATAAATGAATTTAATAATTTTTCTGAAGAATGTCTACTAAATTTATTTTATGTCAGTACCGTGGATGAATGAGTCAGTACCGTGGCATAGAAATTATAAAATATGATTCTCATTCCCGATATTTTAATGTTGTAGCAAAATTCTTTTCCACTTTTATTTTTACTATAAAATAGAGTAATAATATGCATGAAAAAACAAAAAAAAATTAGTTATAGAATTCAAAATTTTTTACTCAATAAAGTAACAGTTAGAACGAAATCACCCATATACTAGACTATCTAATAGGTACTGTACTATTTTGTACATTTATTTTTAATTTTAAACATGTATTAAACCCATACTTTTGTTAAATAGACCCCTATAAATTTATATAGACCACTTTGGCGACCTCTGATTTAAACAAACTTACCAATTTAAATAAATGATCTTACAACAATTGATTTCAGTAAGTCTTGGAGCATTAGCAGCAGGTGGTGTGCTGGGTTGGACTGGAAACATATCGGAAGACATTAAATCCAACACCTACAATGGAATCGAAATTGACGATCACAGTTTAGGATGGATCGGTTCTTTGCCACTTTAGGAGCAATGGTAGCATGTCTTCCAATCGGCACATTATGCGATCTGCTTGGACGAAAACGCGCAATGCTGCTATTAACAGTCCCCTTCATGGGAGGATGGTTATTAATAATTTTCGCAAGCTCATTACCAATGTTGTACGCTGGAAGATTTTTAACCGGAATGTCCGGATGTGCGTTCTGCGTTTCGGCTCCAATCTACACAAGCGAAATATCGGAAAAAAGCGTTCGTGGAGCACTTGGAAGCTATTTCGAACTTCTTTTAACGGTTGGAATATTGTTTGCCTACGTCATGGCTTTACTAGTCGAAATAAAAGCGTACACAATCACAATGGCTATTTTGCCTTTGATTTTTGCTTTGATTTTCTTCTTTCAACCTGAAACTCCCGTTTATGTTCTAAAGAAAAACAAAGAAGTTAAAGCAAGAAATGCCTTGCAACGTCTACGAGGAAGTGTTTACAACTTAGATTCCGAACTACAAGAAATTAAAACTTTAATACTCACCGAACAAAAATTGGAAACGTCTTTTATTGATTGTCTCAAGAAAAAAGGTACCCAAAAAGCGGCATGGATTTGCTTCGCTCTCATGTTCTTTCAACAAGCTGGAGGAATCAATGCTGTCGTATTTTATACGGGAACGATTTTCGAATCTGCCGGTTCAACTTTGGATCCTAAGATCGCTACAATTATAATAGGGGCAGTGCAAGTTCTTGCGACTTTTATTTCGTCAGTAATTGTAGACAAATTAGGGAGACGAATTTTATTAATTAGTTCTAATCTTGCGGTGACAATCGCGGGGACAATTTTAGGAGTATTTTTAACTTTACAAGAACGTAATATTTTAGACTCGAATACTTTATCGAAAATTAGTTTTATTCCAATCGCTTCTTTGTCGGTCTATGTAATTATGTTTTCTTTTGGAATGGGTCCGATTCCGTGGATGATGTCCGCAGAATTGTTTCCTTCAGAAGTGAAAAGCGTAGCTGTGGGTTTAGCTGCAACTTTTAATTGGTTTGTGGCGTTTTTAATAACCAAATTTTATTTAGATCTTTGTGATTTTGTTGGAGGCGATGTTACGTTTTATATGTTTTCTGTGATTTCTTTAACTGGGACCGTATTTATTTATTGTTGCGTTCCTGAAACGAAAGGGAAGACCTTAGAGGAGATTCAAAAGGAATTGAATATTCCTAATCGAAATTAATGAAATATTATAGAATTTATTACAGAGAAAAAGAGATATACTTATAATGGGATTCTAGGCACTTTTATAAAGTTATAGATATCTTTAACTATCTAATACAGACTAGGATGGAAATACATAGATTGCTGTTAATACCTACATTACATGCATGAAATTGAAAATTAGTATTCATTTTTACAGTTTAGAGATTGTTCTATTTTTATTATGAACTAGCTGACCCGCTCCGCCTTCGCACGGTTATTGATATTTAGAACTAAAAACTTATTTTTATCAAAATAAATTATAGCCTATATTACTAAAAGATACTATAGCTTTTCGTTAGTGAAGGAATTTCTACATTCAGTTCAGTAGTTTCAGAGATTACCCCTTACAAACACACGAATAAATTTTAAGTCTTTATAAAATGAGTACTTACTTATATATTAGACACTTTTATGGTTCATTATTTTTGATACTTCCATTTTTTTAAATAAACGTATCAGTACTTGTTATTTGTAAATTCTTTATTTGGTACCGAAGATGAAGTCAACGAATTGAAATCTTTAGGCATGGCCAAAGGTCGAAGGTCTACTTGCAGCATTAGATACGGAAACTCGTATAGAATTTGTTATTAAAACAGAGAAAGTGAAAGTGAAAGTGAAACTGCAGTTAAAATAGATATGTTGGATTAGGGTGAAGAAAGCCAGTTGAAGAAATTTAAAGTTCCTATACCAGCTGAACCGTGATCTATCCAGAGCATTTGAACACCCCACTGGTGCCATTTTTCTATTGAAATTTAATTAAAATTCCTGGCCCAATGCGTGTTTAACCAAAAAAACGAACATACATACCTACATAATAATAAATAAAGTATTTTATTCAATTATTTTATATTTGGTCATTTATTTGTTATGCCATATTTGCAGAATAGCGAAAGAAACAAAATGTTTATTATTAATGTTATTATTTAATCATACTGTTTAAGTAATGGGATAAAACATTTTGGTTTTAGTGTAAATATAAATAGACTCTTTGCCTATAAATCCAAAAAAATAGACAAATGTAAATATAAGATTTTCTGTTTTATCCTTGGTCTGTTTTTTCATAGTTCTGTTTCTTCACTATTCTGTTCTTTCAAGTTATGTTCTTTCCGGATACCATTATATGTTATGTTTGTTAAACTTTTTAAGGCATTTTATTTAATTTAACTTGGTGGAATGCTACATATTATTTTAGATTATCCATTTATTTTTTTGTTGCAATTAATAAGGAGTATTTTACCATATTTTAACTATATGTTAAACATCGTTTTGATAAACCGGGGTAATGAGTCCTTCAATAAAAATTCTCACTATTCAGCAAAGTGTATGGTTGTTTCAAGTGGGAAATACCAATAACTGTGGCTTCAGTGAATAAACAGGTAAATCTGTAAAATTGTGAAAACAAGATCTTTATATATTAATCTTAATAGCATAGTAACTCTTTTAATTATTTTTATTTTATTCGGAATTTGTATAAAACCAGTTCAGCTGGTAGTTGTTCAAAATTGCATTACTGAAAGCAATAGATTAATAAATACTGGAAGTATATTAACTTTGAGTACGTTATCATTAACTTTGAAAGTATAATAAGCAAATATAATTCAAGTACACACATTTTTTTAGTTCAAGTTACAACAAATTAAAAGTTATTGCTGTTATTTTAAAATTATTTGTTTATGTTTGTGCAAAGTTAGTCTTGGTAAGTTTTATTTTGCAAATCCACCTTTTCTTACTTTTTGATTGTACTCTTTAATTAGCTAAATAAAAACACATAGGTACTTCTCAAAAACGATAATAACTTTAATAATTCGAAAGATACAAATCACAATTTTTTAATTTATTTTGTTCCTTTACAAAAAAGGCACTCATCTATGTTTCATTCAGATCACAGTTAATTTTTTTTAGATTTTCATGATGAAATTGAAGAAATTAGCGGTTAAATTTAAAAAAGATATTTGTCACTTTTTTGTTTGATAATATAACTTAATCGATTGCCAATATTTCAAAATTAACAAAATATAAAGTTAAGTTGTATTATTTCACACAAATTAGGCTCATTTATAATTCGTAGACTCAGCAAAGACAAGATGTTCGATAGTGTTCGGTGAGCGTTCTCTTCAAAGGTTCAAATTCAACTTCATACTTTTTTGGTTCGTGGTTAAAACTTTTTTTTTGTCTTTTTGTTTTACACAATAACTATCGAGGAACAGCTGCACGCCCAGTCGCCCAATTACAAAAGTCTAACTTTACTTTTGTAATTGGGAGACCGAGCGTCTGAAGTAAGGTTAGAATGCTTTCGAAGTAAGGTTAGAATATTTATGAAACCTTGAACACAATTCCGTTTTTACTTCTATGCTTCTGAACAATCACTAAAACATAAAGTTTATAAATACAATCTTTTAATTCAAGTACATCAATTATATCTATGTATAAGTACTTTACTTTCTTTTAAATGTTAAATTAAAAACGTGCCATTTTAATAAGAAAACTTGTTCCTAAAAGTATTCCTGTAAATTACTTACAAAGAATGAAAACATTTACATCTAAGCAAAAATTTTATTTTTACATAGATTATTATTTATGAAATTTAACTTTTTTGAAATTAATATTGCAATTGCCAAATTTTTACAAACTGTTAACGCTTTCCAAATTCATTACTAGACTTATTCAAAAATTTCCGAACAACAAATTTTATTATTAAAATAAAATGTTTCGCTTTATTTATTGAAATGGAAAAGTTTAGACAAAAGCCATAGGTATTATTTGTATTAATTTCATTATTTAACTTTAATATTTGAAGTATTCTTTTCTTAAATTTTAAAAACTTATATGACTCATTACCTTAGTATTTTCTATTTCAAAAATGACCGAGATAAATTACACCAAAGAATATTATCCAGCTCCCGAATTGATAATAACAAATGAAGGAAGAAAACTCCCTCAATATACTGCAGCTTTATCTGGTAAGAAATTTATCAAGAATAAAAGTATAATACATATTTGATTAGCAAGATAAAGAAGAGCAGTATTTGAACAGGAAATGTTTTACTAATTATTTCTTTAATGACATGTAATTAGTTTTATTTGTTCAATAAAAGTAGATAAAAGTTTCTTCATTTTTATAGTACAAAGATGGGTACTTATAACTCTCACTGTCTCATTTTTGAATTTATGCGCGCTAACGAACGTTTTATCGATTTTATGGCTCGGATATCATCGGTTATTATAAGTCAGTCAAATACAGTTTTATTTCGAGTTTTAACCTAAAAAGTTGATTTTGAAAATGTAAGGGAGGTATGTATTATTATTTTATTAAAGAACTACTCTAACTTTATATGTATTAATGTTGAGAAGACATCAATTTTAAGTAAAATTTACTAATATTAGGTTACTATAATTTTAGATCAACCGCAATACTTCTAAGTTGTAAAATCCAAAAAGAATTGAGACAATTTCTTTGTATGACTTATCTGGATGAGGTCGCAGAAGAATATTACTGATTAAACTAGATGTAGAAAACAAACTTGCCTTCTATTAATTATAGAAGAACTACAGGTATAACATTACACTAATTATGATTAGGTTTAATTATATATATATTTTTAGAAACAATAATATATGCCCTGCATATTCTAGGAGTATCGTGTTGGAAATGTTAGATACACTTTGTTACTTTTACAGAAACAATTTTTTTGATTAAAACTACTGCTAGTGTTACTTTTTTAAGTTGTTAAATATTAACTAGTGATATAGTAACTTCCATGTAAGTAGTCAGAATAGAATAAACTCCAGTGTCTAACAAAATTGAACTACTGTTTACTATTCTACATCCTGTAAACATAATTGTACAAAAATTGCTTTGCAATACATTAGAAAACTTTAAATATGTGTGTAGTTAATTTTTAGTTTTATCAAAATTATTTGACCAGGTTTTGCAGTCACAAAAATGGGATAATATCTAAATTGAAATGTGCGCTTCTAATAGCAGAAGTGGTAATAAAAATATTAAATATATGTAACAACCTATACTGAAACGTATACGGGTAGTATACAGTGTGTCCCAAATACCTAGAGTAGGCTAACATGGGTATCTTTCTTATTAGTGAAAATAGAAGTTTAGTTAAATAGGCAATGTTTTGCAGTTTTAGGTGCCCATTCAGATTCTGTTAAAAAATTTTAAAATTTCAAATAGTTCCGAAGTTATCGTTAAAAAGCTGAAAATTGTCATTTTTTTTAATGTCAAATAACTTTGTAATTATAAAATTTACAAAAAAAAGTTTAACATAAAAGTTACTAGGTTTCATAAAATACAGATAGAAATTAAGTCAAAATTAAATTCAAAATGGCGGTTTTTGAGATATTAATACACACTTTCTTATTTTAAATGGGCGCCATATTGGATTTTTACATAGTTAAATAGCATTTTTTTTTCTCTTTTCAACCATGTATAACAACCCATATTTAAATAAAAAATTATTAACTAATTATTAATTTGGAAAACTGTTAAAGTATGTTTGTAGTAACGCAGGAGCTTTTGTAAAATTTAATGTAGGTGCAAAACACAGCATGCTGCTCAGTTAAAAATTTTGCCATTTTGAATTATTTCTAAAGGCAATAATAATTATTATTCAAAAAACTTACAATATTAGTCAAAAAATAAATATAATGACGTTGGCTTGTATTATGCTGTTTAATTGTTCTTTGATAATTCATGGCTACTTGATTTAAAACAGAAAAATTTAATATTGTTAATAATTTTTTATTTAAATATGGGTTGTTATATATGGTTGAAAAAAGAAAAAAAAATGCTATATAACTATGTAAAAATCCAATATGGTGCCTATTTAAAATAAGAAAGTTGGTATCAATAACTCGAAAACCGCCATTTTAAATTTAATTTTGACTTAATTTCTATCTGTATTTTATGAAACCTAGTAACTTTTATATTAAACTTTTTTTTGTAAATTTTATAATTACAAAGTTATTTGACATTAAAGAAAATGACGATTTTCAGTTTTTTGACGATAACTTTGAAACTATTCGGAATTTGAAAATTTTCTTAACAGAATCTGAATAGGCACCTAAAACTGCAAAACATTGCCTATTTAACCAAACTTCTATCTTTACTAATAAGAAAGATACTCATGTTAGCGTACTCTATTTGGGACACACTGTATACTCACCAAAGTTGACACTACAGCATCATCTAACGCGTATTATTTGTAAACAAACAGACTCTTTGCCTACTTCATTGGTCAACTGTTAATAGGAGTTGTCTAAACGAGAAGCGCGCGAATGCGTGTTTCATGAGACAGCCAGAGTTATAAGTACCCAAAGATGTATCCAACCTCAGTAAAATATGTGAGGTAGGTAATAAAGACTTGGTATATATTAAATACCAAAGTAATAACTTATTATAAGCGCTTCTTAAAACCTTACCAATCTGATTAAAGTTCTTACAATTTCTTTTAGTAAGCCTTTGGAGGTCAGTAAAAAATATGAGGTAATAAAGACTAACTACATACCAAGTAAATATTAACACATTATATAAGCCCTCCTGAAAACCTACCGATTTAAATAAATGTTCTTACAAAAATTTCTTTTAGTAAGTCTTGGGGCACTAGCAGTAGGTGGTGTGCTGGGTTGGACTGGAAACATATCGGAAGACATTAAATCCAACACCTATAATGGAATTCAAATTGATGATCACAGTTTAGGATGGATCGGTTCTTTTGCTAATTTAGGAGGAATGGTATCATGTCTTCCAATGGGTGCACTATGCGATTTACTTGGACGAAAACGCGTAATGTTATTATTAACAGTACCCTTCATGGGAGGATGGTTATTAATAATATTTGCAAACTCATTACCAATGTTGTACGCAGGAAGATTTTTAACCGGAATGGCCGGATGTGCATTCTGCGTCTCGGCTCCAATCTACACAAGTGAAATATCAGAAAAAACCGTACGTGGAGCACTTGGAAGCTATATGGAACTTTTTTTAATAGTTGGAATTCTATTTGCATACGTCATGGCTTTACTAGTCGAAATAAAAACGTACACGATAACATTGGCTATTTTACCTTTGATTTTCGCTATAATTTTCTTCTTTCAACCCGAAAGTCCCGTTTACGTGCTTAAGAAAAACAAAAAGTTAAAACAAAAATATCTTGAAACGTCTACGAGGAAGTGTTTACAACTTAGATTTCGAATTACAAGAAATTAAAACTTTAATACTCAACGAAGAAAACTTGGAAACGTCTTTTATTGACTGTTTTAAGAAAAAAGGTACTCAAAGAGCTGCATGGATTTCCTTCTGTCTCATGTTTTTTCAACAAGCTGGAGGAATCAATGCTATCGTTTTTTATACGGGAACTATTTTCGAATCTTCTGGTTCAACTTTGGATCCTAAAATAGCTACAATTATATTAGGGGCAGTACAAGTCGTTGCAACTTTTATTCCATCACTACTTGTAGATAAATTAGGAGAAGAATTTTATTAATTAGTTCTAATCTTGCGGTAACATTAGCAGCGGCAATTTTGGGAGTGTTTTTAACTTTACAAGAACGTAATATTTTAGACTCGAATACTCTATCAAAAATTGGTTTTATTCCACTTGCTTCCTTGTCGATATATATTATTATGTTTTCCTTCGGAATGGGTCCGATTCCTCGTATAATTTCTGCAGAATTGTTTCCTTTGGAGGTGAAAAGCATAGTTATGGGCTTTACTGCAACTTTTAATATGTTTGTGGCATTTGTAATAACCAAGTTTTACTTAGATCTTTGTAATCTTGTTGGGGGTGATCTTACGTTTTATATATTTTCTATAATTTCTTTAAAGGGTACCGTATTTATTTATTGTTATGTTCCTGAAACGAAAGGGAAGACTTTAGATGAGATTCAAAAACAATTGAATAATATTCCAAGTCGAAATTAATAAAACATAATCGAATTTATTAAAGTAATAAAAAAATATGTAATGGGATTCTATGCACTTTTATAAAGTTATGGTTATTCTTAAGTAGGGTGGGTGTACCAGTCCCAAACCAGGTACCAGTAGTTGACCACTCTCATGTTCGATTGAATAAATTAAAAATGGCGTGCATTTTTGAAGAATTCGACTGTTTTGTTACGTGACCTAGAATGTTAACAATGTTCCAAACATATTTTAAAAATTTAGTGTTTATTTAAGAGCAACAGGGTGTCCAGACGCTTACTCCCAAAGTAATTTTCTTGTTAAATAAAAACTATTAGACATACCAAAATTATTTTAACATAGATGGAGTTATAAAAGTTGGAAATTTATTTACACTTGTTTTTGTTGTCACATAACACACACAATGACCACTGCAAGGACAACATATACTACTGACCAAAGAGCCGCCATTGCCGATTGTGGTATATTTCTGGTGAAAATGCCAAAATACTCATAGAGCGTACCGCAGCCAAGTGGATTACCACACAATTCTGTCCACGAAAACAATTACAACGTAAATATTCAAATTTACATTTTAACCTAAAATTTAGGTTAAATAAAATTTCCAAATTTTTATGTTTATTTTGTTTTTTTAATTAGTTTCATGGATAAGTTTAAGAAGACAGGCAATATTTGTGACGATAAGTCGTACACAGGCAATGTTGAGCCAATTGTGGCCACCTCTAAGAACGTTGAGCGGGTGAGGAAACTATTCGCTGAGGGACCGAGTACTTGACTCAGGCGGACAGAACAGGTTTTGGATATCTCCAAATCAACTATCCATAATATTTTACGGAAAAACCTGGAAAAGTTTCCCTATAAAATCCAAATTATGCAAGCCTAAGGACCCAACAGTTTAACCCGATGCTAGGCTTCGTCACGTTATCCTTAAGGAGGGGGACATTTTGAAAATTTAATTTATTAAAATAAATTTCCCATCTTTTGTCTAGCAAATGCTTTTATTTGATTAAATTATCTTTAATAGTTGTCTAGATATTAAAAAATCAAGTTGGGAGTAAGCGTCTGGACACTCTGTATGAGCGCAGTGGTCAACCTTAGGTGCATTACCGTTTTTGATATTGTTCACAAAATCTATAAAAAACTTAAATATTTAAATTCAAATAATTTATCAATATTGCAGCGTTAGTAAACAATAAACAATTTTATATATACATTTCTATGTTAAAACTACATAATACCAGTTCAGAGCATTTCAAAGTCAAAATTTGTTCTTAACTGGTTTGGGACTGATACACTCACCCTACTTAATGTATTTGGTTATAGCTTTATCCCGTTTTTGTGGACACAAAGTTAGAAAGATTTATCGGAGAGAGCATAACTTAAAACAAAATTATTAATATATGTATGTACTTAATTGTTTTGTAAAATAATTATTTTTTATAAATACAGACTAGAATGAAATACATAGAATATGACTGTTAATAAATGAATTACACAAAATACAAAATTAGAATCTACTTTTACAATTTAGAGACCGTTCTATTTCTTTTTTTATAAATAATATGATAAAGCAAACTAACTATACAGGACACGGTTTTGAAAAACCAATCTTCAATAACTCAGTTAATTTTTATAATATATTTTTAAAATTTTTATTATTTGCCGTAAATGTGCCGATTTGTTTTTTTTGTCCTCCATTAATAAAATATTGATCTATCAAGAAAAAGAATTATTCAGGTTTCAGCCACTTAATGTTAATTCTAAGTGGTAGGTAATTGATTTAAAAAAATTTCCTATTTATTTAATATGTAAATATTCAATATTAATATTAATAATTGGTATTTAATATAAGTATTATTAATATTTAGTTTTCGTAAAAAATACGACTTTACTAATTTATTTTCAATTTTTGTAAAAAAATCATATTCGTGGTATTTGGTAATTTTAGGCGAATTCATGGTGGTCAGAATTGGGTGTTAATTCACATGTTGAATAAATGGGAAATTTTGTTAATCAACTAGCCACCACTCAGAATTAATTTTAAGGACTGAAATTTGGTTAGAATTTCTTTTTCGATGCTTAGAACCATATTTTGTCCGTGCACCGCAAAAAAATGGTTTATAAGAAGGCACTCAAAATACTGTCTGCAATTGATTTGTGTTCAGATAATCGACATGTGATAAATTATTATTATTCAATACCAAAATAATCTACCAATTTTAAATATTTTAATAAACTAAAGTTAACATTGAAAGATTTTTACAAAACAGAATCCCGAAAATTTACAAATAAAGTCATTGATTTCTATAATTAAAAATTTTTAAATGTTTTTTTTTAATAAAAAAATTATTTTTATTGATAGAAGTCAATACACAAATGTAAATTAAAATCTGTCTACACGCAAAGGAAACACTCAATGCGGATTAAATGATATAATATTTTAAAAATTAATATTTTTCAACTATGTTATCAATAATCCACAAGTAAATAATAAGCATTTGATAAAGTTTTTAAAGCTTTCACAAATAAGATTTAGAAAAATAAAAATTTTATAGGTTTTATACGCAAGCACAAATAGGTAAGTTTAAGCACTGGTTATAATGTGGGATTTGTTTTCAGTACTTGCGCGCTTTTCTAATATCTCTGAAAAGAAGCAACGTCACTTCTCACAATTTTATGCAAAATAAGTTAGTTGTGATAGGATATTTAAGTGCATAGTTGCTTGTTTTAATACCTGAGCATGGTGATATGTAAATTGTTTTCAAGTAACTGTAATTACTTATAAATCGATTTTCCAAATTTTCTTATTAGTTTGCAATTCGTTTTATGTAGTACAGGTAGGTATGTAGCATTTTTATTTTTTAGTGTGTTTGACTGCTGTACAATATGATGCATTAAAATTTTGACTTCATTTCTGTTGTATGTAATGCATCATTAAATATTAAATAACACGATTAATTTTTTTAACACACCACCTCAACTTTGTAACTACACTACAATTTTTTTTTTTATTAAATAAGTATTTATTTATATAATATTCTTTTTAAGCACTTGAAACGTATAGTAAACAAATAGCAACAAAAATTAAATTGACCTAATAAGAAGACACTTATTTTTTTATTTTCTATAACTTTTGATTAATGTAAAGTTTATAAGTTAAATCCATTTAAAACAAATCTAATAGCTGCAAAATTTATTTTACCCAAAACTTTGAAAAGAAACAGAATAAATAATTTTAAACTCTTGAAATATTGTTAGAAAAAATAACATATTTTTCTAGAATAAACATTTTTTTAAGAGTTATTTTTTCTTTTGGAAGACGTTGGTAGTTTTTACTTTTTATTATGAATATAAATAAAATAAATATTGTTTCAAAAAACTATTATTTATTCATTTATGTAACGAATATTTATGATCTAGAAAAATTATATTTGGAAAATTCTGTTGTTCGATTTTATCCTTTACTACATATTTTAGAAATTCGTATTGTAACTCATTACCTTTGTATTTCGCATTTCAGAAAATGGCCGAGAAAAATAACACCAAAGAATATTTTCCAACACCCGAATTAATAATAAGAAATGAAGGAAGAAAACTTCCTCAATACATTGCAGCTTTATCTGGTAAGAAACTTTGTCAAACATAATACTATAATACATATTTGATTTACCAGATGAAGAGCAGTATTTGAATATGGATGGTTTTAATAACAATTTCTTTAATTAAATATTTTTATTTATTTCATAAAAATATATAAAAGTTTCTTCTTTCATCTATACCAAGGGTCTGCAAACTACGGCCCGCGAGCCCGATCCGGCCCACCAGTCTCATCAATCCGGCCCGCGACAGATGATGGCTTATTATTGTTATTGTTGCACTGATAAGTTTGATAAAAAAACACCGAATGATAATAACTCGGTTTTATTTACTTGCTAGCTAAAGCTTAATGACAAGTATAATACGCAAAAAATTTAACTTAAGCATAACAATTATTTAAACGGTTTTGGCCTTTTGAACTTACTAGAGTAACCAGTATGGCCGTAAAGCTGGAAAGTTTGGAGACCTCTGATTTATATCATTATATAACTGTAATTGTTCGAACATCGCGCCAAAATTACTGGACCGATTTCAATCAAATTTTTTGTGTTTAAAAGCTTATTATTACAATTATAATCTGGTATAAGGTACTTGCGGGTAATAAGGCCTGTCGGTTAATAAGGCCTAAATAACGAAAGTCATATTTAAAATAACCGCTTGCGCTCAAGGCCACATTTACAGACACCTATTGCTTGAAGGCGGCATATTCCGCTTCCTGCCCCAAATGTAGCACCATACGTCATAAAACGCGGGCAGGCAATACGGATAATAAAAATCGGTCCAAATCAATCGTAAGTAATTTTTATAAATAATTTTAAGTGCAATTTCTGCATTCGTATGATTATTGATCTTCGTTACCATCGAACAGATTTTGATCCTTTGCAGGGAGAAACGATTATATAAAAATTGGCTCAATACTCCAATACCATAATGGTATACTGAGAGAAGAGAAAGAACAAGACTTACCAAATATAAATATTATGTATAGTTTGATTATTTAAATATTTTAAAACTGTAGGCCTTATTACCCTTTGGTAAGAAAATAAGGCGCACTGGTAAGGTTTTTAAAAAAGGTTTAATTTTGTCTTTAAATATGGTAAAAGTTGACATTTTTTGTTTATATTTTATAGTAACTGAATCTGAAAAATGATTACTATTAAAATCTGTTGGTTAAGTTTAATATTTTTCATTTAATTTCAAATGTCCTTTAACTAGGCCTTATTACCCGCAGGTACCTTATATTTTATCCTGTTATGACAACGGTAGCCTAAGAATGCATACAATATCTCGGGCAAAAGTATATGTATTTTAAATGTCATACACGGTTGAAGCCGCGAGCAACGGCTAATTCAATATAAAGACATATCCAATTACAGTACAAAATATGAGGTAATAAAATTAATACATACTAGGGAAATATTAAAATGTTATTTAAGCGCTTCTGAAAATCTTACCAACTTAAATAAAAGTTCCTTCAACATTTTTTTACAGTAAGTCTGGGTTCATTAGCAGCAGGTGGTGTGCTGGGTTGGACTGGAAACATATCTGAAGACATTAAAGCCAACACCTACAATGGAATTGAAATTGACGATCACAGTTTAGGATGGATCGGTTCCTTTGCCACTTTAGGAGCAATGGTAGCATGTCTTTCAATCGGTAAATTATGCGATTTACTTGGTCGAAAACGCGCGATGTTATTATTAACAATGCCATTCATGGGAGGATGGTTATTAATAATTTTTGCAAATTCATTGCCAATGTTGTACGCTGGAAGATTTTTAGCCGGAATGGCCGGATTTGCATTCTGCGTTTCGGCTCCAATCTACACAAGTGAAATATCTGAAAAAACCGTACGTGGAGCACTTGGAAGCTATTTGGAACTTCTTTTAACAGTTGGAATTCTATTTGCCTACGTCATGGCTTTACTAGTCGATATCAAAACATACACAATAACAATGGCCATGTTACCTTTGATTTTTGCTATGGTTTTCTTCTTTCAACCTGAAAGTCCCGTTTATTTGCTTAAGAAAAACAAAGAAGTTAAAGCAAGAAATAACTTAAAACGTCTACGAGGAAGTGTTTACAACTTAGATTTCGAATTACAAGAAATGAAAACTTTAATAATTACCGAACAAAAATTTGAAACGTCTTTTATTGATTGTTTTAAGAAAAAAGGTACCCAAAAAGCTGCACGAATTTCTTTCGGTCTCATGTTTTTTCAACAAGCTGGGGGAATCAATGCTGTCCTTTTTTATACGGGAACTATTTTCGAATCTGCCGGTTCAACTTTGGATCCTAAAATAGCCACAATTATAATCGGGGCAGTGCAAGTCGTTGCGACTTTTATTCCTTCGCTACTTGTGGATAGAATAGGAAGAAGAATTTTGTTAATTAGTTCTAATCTTGCGGTAACACTAGCAGCGGCAGTTCTGGGAGTGTTTTTAACTTTACAAGAACGTAATATTTTAGACCCGAATACTTTAACGAAAATTGGGTTTATTCCACTTGCCTGCTTGTCGGTCTATGTTATCATGTTTTCTTTCGGAATGGGTCCGATTCCTTGGATGATTTCCGCGGAAGTGTTTCCTTTGGAAATTAAAAGCATAGCTGTGGGCCTTGCTTCAACTTTTAATATGTTTATCGCATTTTTAATAACTAAATTTTATTTAGATCTTTGCGATCTTGTTGGGGGCGATGTTACGTTTTATTGTCTCTCTAATTTCTTTAATGGGAACCATATTTATTTATTGTTGTGTTCCTGAAACTAAAGGAAAAACCTTAGACGAGATTCAAAAAGAATTAAATAATATTTCAAATCGAAATTAACGAAACATTATCACGTTGATTAAAATAAAAAATAAAGAGATATAAACTTTTATAATGTTTTGGTTAGACTTAATTAAACGAAATAAGTATACTTATCTCGTTTATATGACCGCGTTCTTTTGGACATAGTCTCAAAAATTTATCGTAGAGAACACAACTTATAATAAGATTATTAATATAATTGCTTCCTAATATAATTATTTTTTACAATTAAAGACTTAAATAAAATACAATAAATATTGCTGTTAAAAAATTTATTACCGAAACTGAAAAATAAAAATCTATCTTTATAATATTTTTATTATAAATAATACGAAAAAGAAGAGTATATACTATACGATTTTGATAATATAATCTACAACTAAATTAATTTTTATGTAATATATTTTGAAAATTATGATTGATAAGTACATATAGTAGGTACAGGGGTGGCCAACCCGCGTTCGCGAGCCACATGCGACTCTTTGAAAAATTATTTATGGCTCTCGAAATTTTAAAGAATTATCAAGAGAAGTAAAATAAATGTGTTTAATTTTTAATATTTAAATTCAATACACATATTTTGTAGTTTTATTTATGATTTCAATAAATATAATTTTTGTAAAAAATTTTTTAATACCTTTTTTGCATACCTTTTAAATACGTATTTAATTGCGGCTCGCAAAAAATTCTGATTTTGAAAAATGGCTCGGACTATCAAGGAGCTTGGCCACCCCTGATATATGTAGTATATAAGTATACATTTATGTTTCATATACTGCCATCATGTGGCTAGAGAAGTAAGTCAATATTGTAAGAGTAAGTATTATGAGTTAGGAATTAAAAACGGTAAAAGAAAATTAAAATAAGGGGTCCTTTTAAACATTTAAATAGAAATAGACTAAAACGTTAATAATTCAGATTAATTGTGACGAGAGCCTCTCCGGATTTTTGTAAAGAGCTAAAAAAAGAGTAGTTTAAAGCCTTAAATGTAAAAAAAATTGCTAAAATCGTTAATAACTCACTTTAGTGATTAAATAATTCGAAAGTGTTTTTCTCCCAGACTTAACATTGGGCCCTGTTTATTTTTTTGGTTGATCTTACGCACCGAAAAACGGGCTTTCAGAATCGGAAAAGTATTTAAAGATCCGTTTATAAACAATCGAGCTACCATTTTTCAAAAGTGGAAAATGAGAAATAATTAAGTCTGAATCTTTGAACCCATTTTTCTCAAAAATTTAAAATAACACGGCTATGGTTTATTAGGTCTATCGGAAGCTAAAACGTCTCGAAAATGTGAATTTGTTTAGTTTTTAATGATTCGTCCACAAATAACGGCACGGTTACATACAGTTTAGAAACCACTATATGAGAGTACTGTACACTAAATGTACAAAATTTTAACAAATTAAAGTAATTTATAAAATACCTTATACGAAAAATAATAACCAATACAACCACCAAAACCACGGAGTCTTTGTACCGTTTATTATAGGTATAATTAACATTTATTGTTTGTGAATACTTTTTTAGTATTTTGTTAAGCAACGGCTTCCTTTTTTTACAGCTTTTATTCGTTCAGTCATGAAATCTTTTTTCGAAAATAAAATGTAGCTCTTATTTTTTTTTTTTGATTCAATCGAGAAAAACTACGTAATTTCAAAATTCTGACACTTTTCCACATGCAATCCGTTTAAATGAGTCAAAACATTTTCTTCAATAGTAAAATAAATATAAATTTCGACTAGGCGAGCCGCGAGTTTAAAACGCTTGTCCTACACCTAGGTATAATTAACATTTATTGTTTGTGAATACTTTTTTAGTATTTTGTTAAGCAACGGCTTCCTTTTTTTACAGCTTTTATTCGTTCAGTCATGAAATCTTTTTTCGAAAATAAAATGTAGCTCTTATTTTTTTTTTTTGATTCAATCGAGAAAAACTACGTAATTTCAAAATTCTGACACTTTTCCACATGCAATCCGTTTAAATGAGTCAAAACATTTTCTTCAATAGTAAAATAAATATAAATTTCGACTAGGCGAGCCGCGAGTTTAAAACGCTTGTCCTACACCAGTGCTTCCCAAAGTCAGATACGTAAAGAACTTTAAAAAGGACTGTTTTTAAGCGACTGGAATTAATTCTTTTACAAATTTTCTACTAAGCGGTGCAAAACATTAAAAAATATTGGAAAAAGGTAGGCACAAATCGAAAGTTTGAGCAACGCTGCTCTACTCGTCGAGTCCTTCCTGTTCCTGTCAGAGTTAACTGCGTTATTAGTCTGCGCAAACAAATCGAAACAATCAGTGTGCACAGCCGCGTAAGTATTTTCTGTAACGTTTTATCGTACAATTTATAATGACAGATCTACGATGCTGTACAAGATCGTTTTTAACAGAATTTATACAACTGTATAAGACCCATCAATGTTTGTGGAACGTCGAATTGAAAACTTACAATAACAGATTTAAACGCGACGAAGCCTACGAATTTTTAATACAGAAACTGAGGGAGATCGAACCAAACGTAGATAAGACTGGGGTTGTAAGGAAAATTAATTCGTTGCGGACTGTTTTCAGAAAAGAATATGTAAAAGTTGAGAAATCAAAAAAGTCAGGGGTTCCACCAGACGAAGTTTATAAGCCTCGTCTTTGGTATTATGATATGCTACTTTTTACCGTTGAATGTAAATCATGGAACCCCAATGATGAATCCTCAAATGATATTTTAAAAAGCGCTAATGAATACAAAGAAGAAGAAGAGCACTTCGAAGAGTACAAAGAGGACAATAGCGAAAGTCAGGTAAATCCTTATTATTGCAAGGAAACAGATATTAAGCTATAGAACAGAGGTTATGATTCTAAACTAGTAACAGTAAGCAAGCTTTTACACTGACGTGTTAATTAGGCAACCCTTTTTGACTAGAAAATATTAAAACACCCCATACATGAAATTGCATTTACTTGAAATTATCAATAGAAACTCAAAATATTAAAAACCACCAATATTAAAAAGTACTAAACCTACCTATGTTTACTGTCAGTTATACGTCAATAGATGGCAGGAAAGTCTAGAATTTTTAGTTTAATGGGAATGGTTCATGCTTCTTTTCTAAGCAAAAGCATTTTAAATTAATTAAAATAATTCTTTTAAGTTCGACTGATATTTATTTAAAACTTGGACAAATTTTTTAAACGAAATGCGTTAAAAATTTGTATTATCAATTTGAATGGGATGGTGGCACTGTAATTTATTGTATTTAATTTTTTTTTGAAAGGGCATGTTGTAGCTTCAGAAATTTCTACTCGAACGATCGATTGATTTACAAGAAAATACTCATTTTTTTTTCATATTTGATATTTATTATTATTTTTTTAAATTACAATAGTTTAAAGACGTTCCCTATTAATTTATAAAATAAATACCTTTAACAATATTTTTTTTAAGTCTTTTGGAGAGGTGATCGTCTTAGAGAGAAAGACCAAGATAGATAATGTAAATGTAATACCAAATAGTTTATTAGATTAAATGCAGATATTATTTATCAGAATCCAATTGTTATTAAATCAAACTTATTATAAATGAAGTAGTATTATTTAGAAAGTAAATTAATTATTGTGAATGATGCCCAAAACGGAGTGTGCACATTCGAGCTCAAAGTGGCACATTCCGATCTCGGGAAAATGAAGCGCGCCGCTCCGCGTCGCGCTTCATTTGCTTCCCTCGCTCGGAAATGTGCCACTTTTCGCTCGAATGCGCACATCTTCGTTTTATTGGATTTGTCTACTATCTCCTTCGCTTTTTCAAATAATAAATTTAAAGTTAGGTTAGTAAATATCGATTTTATGTTCGAAAAACGTATTTACCATACCAATTAGTGCAAGGGAGCGAAAAGATACGACAATCATGTCAATGGGAGTGAGAGGGAACGATTAAATTTATGCAAATAATTTTTCTTCTAATTTATTGGCTTGAATTATTGTGAATTATGGTTAAAACCGGGTGTGCGCATTCGAGCTCAAAGTGGCACATTGCGATCTCGGGAAAATGCCACTTTGAGCTCGAATGCGCACATCTTCGTATTTATTGGATTTGACTACATTCATCTTATTTGTTTGAAATCAAATAATTAAATTTAGTTCAAATACGGTTACATTTTATGTTTAGAAAAGTTATAGCGGTCATTTTCATTCATCTTCCGCCTTTCAAATAAAAAAAATTAAAGGCGATAGGGGTATAAGCATGGTAAATATGCCTTTTGTAAATATCTTAATAACATTCTATGGATATGTAGACACTATAGAAATATAAAGATCCTGAAAATTTTAGACCTTAATCTATTCAGTCCTTCAAAAGTAGTGCCTAAATGATTTTCGAAAAATTTTAAAATATGGATTATTATTCATTTTGAGTATGTTATACAGTTTTGTATGAGAAAAGAATTATTATGTTTAAAACGTGATAAACAAAATTTACGGAAGTTAAACGAGCTCAGACTTATTTGTGTAAAAACCATTTTCAGAACAGAACACTAAGAACGATTTAATGAAAAATAACTGTATAACAATACACTAAAACAATTTTATAATCATAAAAATGCCTAATACTTAGTTGGAAACCACGAGATTTTATAACTGCCTGACAGCGAGATGGCATTGAATCAATAAGATTTTCAAAGACTGAATCAGGCATTGCATTCCATTCCTTGTCCAATTCGGCAAATTTTTCATCTTTATTCTTAATGTTTTGTTTCGACAACGTCTTGCCAGCTCTTTCCACAAGTGTTCTATCGGGTTGAGGTCAGGAGATTGACTGGGCCACTGAAGAATCCTGATTTGTTCTGCTGCAATAAGTCTTGACAATCGAGGAGGTGTGCTTAGGATCGTTATCCTGTTGTAGAATCCATCTAGGAGGCATATTTGTATGGGCCCATGGTAAGACGACATTAGTCAGCATATCTTTGTAACTTTGGCCAGTCATTATTCCGTTAATTTTAATGATGGGGCCCATGCCATTACGAGAAGGCTCCATAAACCATAACTGATCCACCTCCATGTTTCACTGTCGGTTTTATGTATTTTGAATTGTATCTTTCTCCAGGAGGACGTCTTATATATTGTATTCCGTCGCTTCCAAATAGATTGAACTTAGATTCATCTGTGAAAAGTACTTGATTCCACTCGGCTGCTGTCAATGCAAGTGCCGCTTTGCAAAATCACGCGATCCTTTCGATTCTTGAGTTTGATGAAAGGTTTTTAGCTGGACGTCTGCCATTCAAACCAGCATCACTCAATCTTCGAAACTGTCATTCGACTAATATTTAGACCTTCACTTTGATTGAATTCTGCTGCCAGATCCACAGCTGAGAGAATCGGATCCGCTTTGGAGCGACGAACAATGCGTGTATCCAGCCGGGAAGAAGTAACACGTGGTCTACCAGTTCTTTTATCATTCTCAACAGAATTTTCTGATCAAACCTTTGAATAATTCTTGAGACAGTACAAGCTGGCATCTTTAGAATCCGTGAAATGGCAGCTGCCTTCATGCCAGAGTTTTTCATATCTATAATTGCTTTCCGAATGGCTGGAGAAGTTTCAACCCTTGGCATTGTTAAAACTTGGTCAATTGTTACTGAACCAAAAAATAACCCAAATATTCAAGAAAACCAATAATGTGACGGCGCGGAATATGTAAAAATGACTATTGCAGTAGAAATGGAACATAACCTAAAATACCGTATCTGCGCAACAGTTAACTATTAATAATATTTTCCAACATCAAACTGTACAATAACTAATTTGAAGTAAATTGCAGTTAAAATATGCTGAAAACTTTCGGCACTCATGTATTATATCAGTCCTTCAAAAGTCTAAATACGTAAAAATTGGAAAATAATTTTTTTCTTTGGATTGAGTGAATCTATTATTTTAAAAATATAGTATATTATGCAGGCGATAGAAAGCTTTTACGGGCACCATGGAATAATTTTTAGCTTAATAAATTGATGATCAAAAAAATTATTTTCTCTTATTTTCAATTTTTATTATGATACTTTTTGAGCAAAATTATGATTCTATCATTTTTACATTTCATAAAAGACCTATAATTACTCAGAATTTTTTTTAAATTTTTTTAGTGGTACGCCACAGTTAAAATAAAAACTATTTTTATTAATAAACAAACAAATTTTTTAACAAATAATACTTAAATAATTGCAAATTATACTATTATTATTACATAAATAATAAGATGAAATAAATCACTTACATTAGAAATAAAAACAAATTGTTCTTACAATGAAATATAACACCTATTAGAATTTAATAAAAATATAATTTGTAACTCAACTTTATTAAAATTATATTTCAGCGTATTGTTTATGTAATAATAATAGTATAATTTGTAGTTAAGTAGGTAGAATTTGTTGAAAAATTCGATTTTTTTGTTATAAAAATAGTTTTATTTTTTTAACTATGGCGTACCATTAAAAAAATTTTGAAAAAATTCTGAGTGATTATAGGTCTTCTAATAAATGTAAAAATGATGAAAGCATAATTTTGCTCTAAAAGTATCGTAATAAAAAATGAAAAAGTAAGAGAAAATAATTTTTTTGATCATCAATTTATTAAGCTAAAAATTAGTTCATGGTGTCCGTAAAAGCTTTCTATTGTCTGCATAATATACTAAATTTTCAAAATAATTAATTCACTCACTCCAAAGAAAAAAAATATTTTCCAATTTTTACTTATTTAGACTTTTTGAAGAAACCGATATAGATTAAGGCCTAAAATTGTCAAGATCTTTATATTTTTATGGTGTCTACATATCCATAGAATATTACAGTTATACCCTCTAACTTCACATTCCATAACTTCACATCTTCTCTAATTTCACAGTTTTCATAGGTCCCAAAATGGGAGATACAAATTATCCTTGGATTAACTTCACATTCTCTAACTTCACGTTCACATGATTTGCGTTGCAATTTTATACAGGTATCTATAATGAGAGTTAACGTCACAATATAAAAAAAAATTTTAGTAAGAAAGACAGATAACTTCGCTTTTCTTATTTAAAATATGTTTCATGTTTACAAAGAAACAAAATTTTTTTATTTATTGTATGTACACTAAAAGAAAAAATTGAAGGGTCAAAAAAATTTCCTAAATTTTATTGGGATTTTTGACAGGCTATATTTTAGTGAAAAATTATCGTATCTAAAATTTTAAAAAAGCAACTTAAAGCTTCAAGATTCTAGTTTTCAGATCTTTTAGTCAAAAATGTTTAGAAGCCACTGTTATAACGCAATAATAAGCAAGAGCGCGCATGAAAAAATTGCAAATTTTATTCTTTTTTTTTGTGTTCACGGACTCGTAAAATTTTTTTCAGCTAAACCGTTATATGAAACAAATAGCTTGTGTATTAAACTTCAAGTTTCTTTTTTTTAAAAGGTTGGTACGATTATTCTTCACCGAGATACCGGACGTTAAATAAAAAAAAGTACTTTTGTCATCAATTATTGATATCTCTGTAACCAATAATCGTTCGAAGAATTGCAATGTAGTTTTGGAAACTGAACAAAACACCCTACAAAAAACGGCTACAATTTTTAGGAATTTTTTTTCCATCGTAAACATGAATTTGAAAAAACATGAAAAAATAAGTAATTTATCGTTTTTTAGAAAATTGACGGCTAAGTTACAAATATTCATGAAATGGCTAATGTTAAGTGTGATTTTCATAGCTGAATATACCCATAAAAACTCTGTGAAGTTACAATTCAATCTAGCGAACCGTTCTTTTGTTTCAAACAATCAAACTTTTGAAAAAAATAAAATGGTTGCGTTTATTCTCGCTACATACCTACTTCATAATCATGATTAAAATAGAAAAACATTTATTTAGCTTTTTTAAGATTTTTACCGCAAACAACATATCGGAAAATTTTTTCGAAAATAAATCTCTTATTTTATTGATTAAATTTTCTTTGGTTTTTAAAACTATAGTTTTAAAAACTAAAGAAAATATTAAGTATGTAGTAAGGTCTAGAAAACAATCATGTATTACAAATTTTTTTAAATCTGCAAATAAATCTTAATATTTTAATCTTTTTCCCATAACTTCGCATATTCCCTAAGTTCACATTTTTCTGCGAAACATTTTGTGTGAAGTTAGGGAGGTATAACTGTATTATTAAGATATTTACAAAACGCATTTTTACCATGCTTATCCCCCTATGGCCTTTAGTACAATTCGGTCAGGCTTAGAATCATAAATAATGCAGGTAAATGCATATTGTTTAACGTAGGCTTGCTTTTACAGCTATTATCTATACAAACTTTTCCAAATTTAAGTAATTTTGAAAAGTAGCGGTCGCGCAATTAACGGTTGTGGTCGGGTTAGAGTAAAATTTATAATAAGAATTAAATTACGATATATCTGTTCTGAAGCATACTGCCCGCTTTTAGAGGTGGTCTCCTTATGGAGATGGTCGCCATGAAAGGTTTTACTGTATATTTCTTTTTTATTTAAGGATTCTTTTCAAGAAGTGGAAAATAAATCATGCACATACGAACCTCCTCTAAAAATTTCAAAAGTCGAGTCCTGCAGCTACGAAAACGATGTTTCGCCTAAAAATTCTCACAGTAATCTTGTTCCATCTGATGGATCTGAAACATCTGATGCATGTGAGCTATTTGGCAAATCGGTTGCCTTCAAATTAAAGACAATGAATAAACTCCAGAGAATTTTCGCAGAGAAATTGATTAACGATATACTTTTTTACGGAGAACTAAACGAATTAAGTTTAACTTCGACGAGGAAATTTAATCAAGTAATGGAAAAGATAGACTATAGCGACACTTCAAAAAAATCAACAGCCATGGATACTTCAGGATCAGACAATGTTAATACATTTTTAAACTTATAATAAATAGAAAAACATTCCATAGCGTTTATTTATAATTAAATGCAGAATCATTTTTTTATAAGCTGAAAAGGAAACAGATTTCGGCTCAAAGGTATGATTAAGAAAAAAAGAACTATTTAATTTCTTTAAAAGTTCCGATTTGGTTTAATCTTATTTTGATTGAATGCTTTTTCTTTTATTGCACTACATAAAAGAGAATTATTTTTTAAATTACGAAATGAAATACTACTACCCCAAAGAAAACACATAGATTAACCCGTTTGTTGTTTTTTTTTGAAAAAATTTAAATAATATTATTTCTTTATATTGTCAGGAGACTTTTCTATGGGCCCATAGTAACTATAGCCAAAGTCATTTCCCCCTGCCATACTTCTAACAGAAAGATTTTTGCCCTATTGAAAAAAAAATTAGCTTTAAAATCAAACATTAGATATGCAATAACTCTGTTATCTTTTATAATTACACGAAATCTTTTCACATCTAAACATATCGGACCTTATTACGTCAGAATCCGGTTTTACCTCAAAACCCCCAAAATCAGCCAAAATCGAGAAAAAACATGGGTTAACCTCTTTTTAAAAAAAAAATGAAAAAATATATGTGCTTTAATTTTTTTGGGGATGATCCTACGTACCCCTGGTGCCTATAGCTCGAACGCTTTTTCCCTGCTACCTTTACAACCCCCAAAAAATTTTGACAATTTCAAAATGCCAATTTGGCTTTAAAAATGAAACTTTAATTGACTCTAACTCTTTTACTTTTAAAAATGACCTCCTCAAAAATGAATTCTATACATGTTTTAAATTAAGATATTATTTCTTTCAAATGTCTTTGATTAAAAATTAAATATATATCTACTACTCTAAGAAAAATATGGGCCGGGGGGGGGGGGTGTACTCTAAATTTTTAAATGGGTGTATGCCAATAATATTAATTTTGTTTTATTAATAAAAGTATTTAAGCAACTCGTCAAAAATGTGAAGTTTTCAAAAAGAGATATGATCGGGCCCATCGGACCCATTTTACCACCTTTGCCTTTATATAGTATCACTTATTTGCAAATCTTTTATTGATTAGTTTATTTTGATGTCAGCTATGTATAACTATTTTGCATCGTGTTAATCTATGAATATATTCTATTTGCAGTTTGAAAATATTTATAACTCAACAACATCTAATATTCATAGAAAGAAATCATGCACGTGATTGATCAGAAATCTAAATTAAAGTGGTCCTAAATAAATTGACAATCGCAGCAATAGTTCAACAAACTTATTGATTTAACTAAAGTAAATATAACTTATTATAGTGAACTAGACTGTATTTAATATAACAATACCCTGAAATGGTTAGCATGACTTTAAATTATTGATGTATAAATAAAACTATGTTGGTCAATGAACATGACCCTTAATCAAAATTCGAACGATTTAAATTGCTGGCAACTGCATATCTGAATTAAGATTCAATTCAACTTAATCTCATTTTTTAAAGAGAATAATGCATTTTTTGTGGATTTTTTAATATCGATTAGCATAATTTGATTTAAAGCATTTGATTTTTTAATCGTATAAAAAAAAAGTTTTAATTATAGATATTTCCCAACATTTGGTACTTTGATTATTTACATATTAAGTGTTTTTTTAATTTATAATTAGAATAAAATTAAAATACGTAGAACCAGACTAATAATTTGAAAAATCTTTCTTGTTTAATAGAAGTTCAGGTATGTAAGTACTATCTTTTTTATGCAGTTTTCAGCTTTTGGTAGATATTTCGATTTAAAAGATACGGTATTTCAAAAATATAAAATATTCGATATTAGAGAATAAAGAGCTGTCCGGTACTAGGGGAAAACGAAGAACAAACAAATATAATAACTTAAAATGAAAATTTAGCTCCAAAAGTTTTATCTTTTGGAACCAGGGCCGGATTATGGCCTAGACAAAAAAGACAAATGTCTAGGGCCCGCATACAAAGGGCCCGGCCATACTCGTAACGACAATATTAAGATTTATTGTTTTTTCCATTAAAAAATATTTTTTTATTATGCTTTTTAATTTTTATGTATTTTTAGGCAATAATTTCTTTTTTTTTTGTTAATTGGTGAAAGTTTAAATCTAATTATCCTCAGACCCGTGGGGCCAGGAGAAAAAAAATGTCTAGGACCCACAAAAGATTAATCCGGCCCTGTTTGGAATTGATTTATTAATAACAAAAATAATATAGACAACGCATAATAACTTTAAAAAAAATATTAACTTGGCAAATATAGCAATGTGTTCCAGTCAAAAATAACAAACCAAGGCGCTCTTGAAATATGAACTTAAGATTAGGTCTTCTTGTAACTTACACATATTGCTATCTATGTCTACTACTTTTCTGCACATAAAAAATACTTTTGTTGTTATTAATACACAGATTTCGATAGCGTCCGGTACTAGGTGCCATCCGGCGTTAGGGGACTTCCCCCTATTAAAATCAGAAATTGAATTTTCCAAATTAATACTTTTAGCAAAGAAAAATAATCATATTACATTTTTAATAACCAACCCTAATATTAATATTTTTCTACATGTGCTTTCTTTTTAGTTAATTCCCTTTTTTTGTGCCTTTCAAAGTCAACGCACTTGAAAGTTTGCGAAAAGCGGAAAGTCATTGCTTTTTATTTCGAATAATATTTATTATATAAATGCAAGGACACTTTTATGGTTCATTATCTTTGACATTGCCCTTTTTTTAAATAAACTTATCAGTACCTGTTATTTGTATATTCGTTATTTGAAATATTTTACAGTAATATATGTTTTCTTTGTGTTTACGCGAGTGGTAAGCCAATTAGTCCTTCGTAATGATTAGAAACTCATATCTTGTATACTTATGGAAATAACAGAACTTTTTTCTTGTTATGTGTAACATTTAATTTCATATCTAGTAAAAATTCATTAAGGAACTGATTTTATTAACTTTTATGGTGGTGACATTAACTTAGCCTTGCAAAATACATCAGAAATAATTTAAAAATTCTATACTTATTTCCTAAAATAATTAAATCGTGCAAATTCAAAAAAGCCGGGTGTACGTGCTCCAAAACTCGTAACTTGCGAATGTTTTCGACAAAAAAATAAATTCAAAAGATTTTATAAAAATACCAACATTCCAACTTTAATTACGTTACATAAATAAACATTTCGATTGTGTAGCACCCATTGAAATTTCCAATTTTGTATTCGTTATAATTTTGCAAAAAGTTAACCGCAAAATAGCATAAGCGAATTCGAAAGAATTTTGTTTCACTTTTATTTCGAACCAATATTCAAAAGAAACTTCGGCTCCACAAATAACGTAATTAGTATTTGCTAATAATGCATCTACAGTTTTTTGCTGCCTTGTCTAATTTTAAATGCCATTATTTATGGTAACTTTGAACCAGAAACGGTCGGTTTGTGTATATTTTTTGTTGTGCAAATTATTCTAATGTAAATCGTTTCTGCTTTTTCAAACTGGTCTACCTACTTTTTTTTTGTTCGAATTTTCGATTATTAAGCGTAATGAATTATGCCAAAATTTAAATTTATTGAATCGTGGAACAGAATGGAACATATTTTAATTTAACTGTTTATGGTTTAAATAAAAAAGCCGTGATCCCATTTTGTTAAATCGATATCTTCAAGCTGTTAAAATTTATGGTAATAAAACAGAGGTATTATTTTCAATTTATTATAAATTTTGTAAAAGTAATGAATACCACAAAGATTGATAGACTAATACGTCTTCTTCTTCTGGAAAACCAGCACGATGCATTATTACAAAATTGAATATTGGTAACTGAGAAATAAAAAAAATACAAAATCATATTATAAATAATTTATAGATTAATGCAATTGTAAAACCACCTAACGGCTTATGTAAAAAAAAATATTTCTTAAAACTTAAATCAGTAAAACCCCAACTTAAATTCGCACGTTGTAGAAATCGTGCCGTTGCGTTTAACGTGTTAGGGGAATACCCGACCATATGTAGGCCCTACTTTTTTACTTTTTTCCTGCACTTAGGGGATGTCCGATGACGAAACCCATCAGAAGATATCTTAACAACTGTTAAAAGCAATTGAATGTACCTTAAATCGTATTGGTTTTCCCTCGAGAATTTTCCCCCTTTCTACCGCTTCAGGGAATAATAACTTTCAAATTATATCACAATTTTTTTACATTTTAAAATCAAAATTTTATGATTTGGCTTGGTTTTTGAAGTTATACTTCTTTTGGCGACCGTTGAGAGGAAAATTTTAGGAGCCAAGGGTAGTCGACGGTTAAAGTTAGTCGTCTAAGAAAGTAAATAAATTATTGTGAATCATGCTTAAAACCGAGTGTGCACATTCGAGCTCAAAGTGGCACATTTCGATCTCGGAAAAATGAAGCGCGCCGCTCCGCGTCGCGCTTCATTTGCTTTCCTCGCTCGGAAATGTGCCACTTTTCGCTCGAATGTGCCACTTTTCGCTCGAATGTGCCAGTTTTCGCTCGAATGTGCCAGTTTTTGCTCGAATGTGCCATTTTTCGCTCGAATGTGCCAGTTTTCGCTCGAATGTGCCACTTTTTGTTTAAATGTGCCACTTTTCGCTCAAATGTGCCACTTTTCGCTCGAATGTGCACATAACCCGCATTCAAAGAATTTGTCCCCGTTATTCTTCGCTCTTTCAAATCGAAAAACGTATTTACCATACGAATGAGTGCAAGGGAGCGAAAAGATACGACAATTATGTCAATGGGAGTGAGAGGGAACGACTAAAATTATTCAACTAATTTGTCATATAATTTATTGGCTAGAATTATTGTGAATCATGTTTAAAACCGAGTGTGCACATTCGAGCTCAAAGTGGCACATTCCGTTCTCGGGAAAATGAAGCGCGCCGCTCCGCGTCGCGCTTCATTTGCTTCCCTCGCTCGGAAATGTGCCACTTTTCGCTCGAATGTGCACATACCCCGCATTTACAGAATTTGTCCTATTTATCCTTCGCTCTTTCAAATTGTTCACTTTATTTAGTTTAGTAAATATCGATTTTATGTTCGAAAAACGTATTTACCATACCAATGAGTGCAAGGGAGCGAAAAGATACGACAATTATGTCAATGGGAGTGAAAGGGAACGACTAAAATTATTCAATTAATTTGTCATATAATTTATTGGCTAGAATTATTGTGAATTATGCTTAAAACCGAGTGTGCACATTCGAGCTCAAAGTGGCACATTCCGTTCTCGGAAAATAAAGCGCGCCGCTCCGCGTCGCGCTTCATTTGCTTCCCTCGCTCGGAAATATGCCACTTTTTGCTCGAATGTGCACATCTTCGTATTTATTGAATTTTTTCCATTAATTTTACATATTTTGCTTTGTTTTTGATTTACAGGGTTTTCCATACAATTTTTTTTTATTAACACCGTTTACCGTGTAAATTAGAGAATAGATGTAGAGACTAGATTTTTTAAGAGAGTCGCAGTAACATATAATTTTAAAACCAGTGGTCTAGCTGTAAATTAGAGCAAGATAAGCAACATAACACTTGGCTACGTTTAATTTAGTCACGCCAAAGAAGTATAACTTCTAATACGCGTACTTAAGTACACGCACCCGTTTTTTTTTATTATTTGAAGAATTGATTCACTTTAGTTGCGCACTCAGGGGGAAGGCTACCGGGCTGCAGCCCACCCCAAAATTCTCCATAATTTAATACCTATTAATTTACAAGATTGAATTGTTAATAAAAAGTAAAATTTATGAAAAATAACTGATGCCTCTTCTGTTTTATAATTTTAATTTGGTTTTTTAGAAACTAAATTAATTATTACAAATACTGCTTAAAGTCGAGTCTAACGAGAAGTGGCACATTCGCGAATAGAGAAAATGTGCCACTTTTTGGTCAAATTTACTGAAATTTTCTACGTTAATCTTCTCATTTTAACTTCAAAAAATTAAATTAAATTGAGTTCAATTAAATACTTTTGATTTTAAAAAGAGAAGATTAATATATCCATTAATAAACAAAAATGGAAATGTTGGATAGAAAAGTGGCACATTTTCTTGAGATCTAAAATGTGCCACTTTGAACTCGAATGTGTCCCGTCAACTTTAATAAAATTTTACAATAAAAAAGAGTGACGTAACGGACTAATGCAGTCTAAAACGTGAGGAAGAAGAAGAAGAAGAAGAAGAATTTATTATCTTAAAAAAATGATTTAAAAATTAACTAATACAAAATATAATTTTTATTTCAATTTTGTTTTTAAATTAATTAATTACATATTAATTTAACTGTTTAAATCATTACCGGTTTTATTTACCTTTAATGTTAAGTAGGTATACCTACTCACAACTTACGAACTACGAATTTTCGTTCTTCAAGGTTTTTTTTTCGTAAATTAAATTATTTAATTTGTGAATCCATAATTAAAAAATATAAGACAATCGATGCTTTCGAAATTTTACAAGCTTCCGTCTAAAAATAGTTTAATTTTCATCGTATTGGAAAAACAATCAATCCGCGACGAGACCTTCCAATTTGTGGTTTTATTCGTAGTAATCCTTCTTAAACGGCACAGTGTTTTTGATAATTGCGCTTTTAAAGCACCAAAGAGCAGAGCGAACCGAAATAAACTTGTTCAATAATAGGATTGGCTTCAGTATGAAAACAATTAGCTACGTCAATGCGTCCGGTACATAAACAGTACGATATTCCTACAGGTGCCCAGAAAGCTCTCCAACTTATAGTGTTAGTAAGCAAAGTTAAGCTTATGATCGCTTATTTTTTCTTCGGTTCCTTTTTTATTTATGTGCGAATATTGGTGAGGTTGAAGTGCTCTGTGATAAATCGCAAGAAAAACCAGTGCTGCACAATTCTAAACGTAAGTACCAATTATTTATTTCCAATTTGAATATTTTATAAGATCGTTAAAAAGAGGGTAGCAATATTAAATTTTATCATGTATTTACTTTTTTATGTTTTTGGTAATTCGTAATCGTCGATCAATAAGTAGTGCGATAACCCTTGCTTTAAAAAAAAAACACTTAGCAATTTTTCGCATGCAAAATTCGCTTAGTGCTTTAAAAAATTGTTGTTAAGCAAATCTAACGATTTGTAACCTATTGCTTAAGCTATTTAAAAAATGCAGTTCCCAAAAGGTGAATATTTAGCAACCAGATCGATTGCAATATTTTGCACTCGATTTAGTAAATTATAAGAACCTTGACGGTATCAGTAATTCACACAATATTTATTAAATTGTATTGTGTTTGCGTTATATAACACACTTTATATTAATTATTATGTTGTTGATCGTTTAGAATTTGATCCACTTAAAATGTATTTAAATAATTATATATTTTTTTTTTTGAAAAAAAAACTATTATCTAGGAACAAAATAAAATCGTTATGTTTGATGATATTTTTTATTATAATTTTTATTTTTAAAATTATATATTTTACGCATTGTTGATCAATGTTTGAAAAGAAATAAAATTAATTGTTTGCACAAAATTTCGGTTTTGAAATCGTATTTTAGGAAGCAATCTAGCTTTAAAAATTTGGTGGTTGGTATTGTTTGTGATATAATCTAACATTTAGTTGTTTATTTACAAAATAAAATTAATTTTCTTAAGCAATTAAATTTTTCAAATAAAATATCTTAAAATATTTATAAATTATTGCTTCAATCGTAAACATTTAATGTATTTTATTATACAGCCTGTCAGATGAATAAGCACTGGAAAATAACGCACTTATAAATGAACCAATATTGAACAAAAATGTATCTTAAATTAAGTGGCTTTATGTGGTATATTTTTGAGTTATGGTATTGCAAACTTTAATTTAATAATGTCTAATAAATACTTAATTATTTAGAATATTTTGGAAATTTATGATCAAGACTTATAACAATACAATTAAAACCGTATGTAAAAAATGTTTTTTTTATCAAAAAAAAACCATAAAAATCGCATATTAAAAGTGCATTGAAATAACAGATAAGGGTTTGGCAACAATGCCTCAAAATTGAGACGTAAAATAAGGTTGCTTATTTTTTAATCACTTGACGAGTAACATAAGATGTTTCTAATAAAAAAGTTCCGCATATTTATTCTGAAAAATAATATCTAAACGATAAAATAAAAGTACAATAAACAATCTTAGTTGACTATTATTGTGAAAAATAATATTCAAACAATAAAATAAATTGCCAATAAAGCACGTAATAAATGACCTCACACTCTTTTTGAATCTTATAGGGAAGATCCTATGTTGCCATTTGGTGGAAAAGTATAATGCATTTTTTTTTAATTCTCTAGATTTAGGACATATTTCATAAAAACTTTTAGTGTCAGGTATCGCTCGGTCAAATATCAGTACCTATTCGTCTGACACACTGTATTTCTGTTGCCAGTTCCGGATTAATTTACAGATCAAAAAAACTATACTCAAAAACTGAAGACTTTAAAAAGCTACTCCATTATTTCAAAATTTGTTTTCGTTTTTAAAAAACTTAATCGCGTTTTTTTTATTATATCCATTTACAATATCAACACTTTGAATACCAATCGCTTTAAAAAATGAGGAAAAATCGTCATTCAAAACTGCAATGTTTATTTATAAATATCCTTTTACATTGACATTAGGACCACTGCATTTAAATTAGCAGAAGAAAAAACACAAATGTTTTAACTACTATTTAAAAAAATACGACCTTCATAATAAAATGTTTAAAAAAAAAAACGTTTACGAGATAACACGTACTTTTATTCCAAGCACATTTTTTCATGGTAGTTTATTAAATTCCTAGACATATATTAGTAACAATAAACTCAAGTTTAATTTATGCAATGTATTTGTATTCAGTTTCATATAAAATTAAACCATTTGAAAAAAACCAAGGTAAGAGTCGGTAAAATACCAACTTCCTTATCACAAAAACTGAACGTTTCAAGCAATGTTTAGAATCTCGATGCAAGCATTCCACAATTTAACACCACTTACTGTACTTTTTCAAAATGATTTTGTTTATAGAAGTTAAAAAATATAAACAACACAATTATAAATAAAGGTTTCGAACTAGTAAAGAGATAATCGTGACTTCTTCCATGTTTAATTGACCAAAAACCATATTCTTCAGATTGTAGCATAACAAACAAACTTGTTATTGAATGAAAAGTAATTCAACCGTACATCCATTACTACAACATCTAAATCATATTACTCTCAGATTTTAAAATCTATTATCTTTGCTAATCTTTGCTAATCCTCACTCAATAATTTCAAGATTAAATCGTAAAATGTAAAGTGGGCGATTAAGTATATTAGTTTTATTATTTTCTTTATCTCAATGATTAAACAGCTATTTGCGAGATAAAAATAAAATTAACTACTATTACACATTTCATGTGGTTACATAGAAAATTACTTTTAAAAAAAAGCGTTTGGATTATGTGACCATAAAAAGTCAACAGAAAACTATTAAATTAATGTAAAAATAATTGGTTACTGCATTCGTATCGATCTACCCATTTCCTCATTTCCGCAGCAACATTGACATTGACTAACAGTAGTTCAAGGCCTAACCATTTCTGCATTTTTAATGCACCACCTTGAAAAAGATCAATAGCGGTTGCAACTGCACCAACAAAATCGTTGAACTGAAAGTTGACTAATTTATTTCTTCGCCTTCATTCTTTTGGGGATTCCTCGTATATTAAATTAACAGAAATCGACCAAAAAATTCTGGCAGAACTGGTTGTAAGAATCGTACGATGTAAGTGGTAGGAAGTGCTTGTAGTAAAACGTGCTTAATGATGGCTCTTTTAATGAACTTGGTCTTCCTTAATAATCTGATACCTGCAGGAATTTACGAACACGCAAAATTCCCATCCCAACGCTCTTTACTTACGAATTCTTTTGAAGTACCAATTCTCTTGCGGTACGGGGATTTCTTTAAAATATAATTACCTGCCAGAGTATGACTTTTTTTGATTCAAATTAAGTTAAGTACGTCCTGGCTTGTGCAAAAAGAATATACGAGGTCTGTTCAGAAAATAACCAAACACCCTAACTGAAATATTTAGTGATATGCGGTTAACAGCATTACCTTGCACATAACCTCTTTTGTAACATGTTTTTGCATTGGTGATATCTCGTTTAAGTCTTTTAGTGTTAGTGGCAATTTTTCACATGTGCAATTTTCTACAGCAACAATGCAGCATAAAATTTTTCTTAAAACTGGAGAAAACTTCCATAAAAACGTTTCAACTTGTGAAGAAATTTGCAAAAAGACCATAGTTGTGGCGGAACAACCCATGATGATAAACCCGCACAATCAGCATTGTTAATTCGTCAGTTTTGTGTCAAAAATACGATGACTGTCTTCCCACAGCTTCATTACTTGTCAGACCTCAATTTCTTATTTCCGAAATTAAAATCTGTGCTGAAAGGATGCCGTTTTTAGAGTATTGATGACATCAAAGCAAATTTGTCACACACCTGAAAAGCCATCTCAAATCAACTGCTTCGGAAAATGAAAACGCCGCTGGGAAAAGCGTGTCAATAGAGGCGAGAAGTATTTTTAAGCAAACAGTGATCAAAAATCTGTAAAATTAAAAAGACAGTTTAAAAACATATAATTTGGTTATTTTTTGAACGGACCTCGAATATAAAACCTCAAAAGTTTAAAATCCATCATTTTAAAATACGATATTGTTTTATAGATTTTTTATTTAAATGAAGATCAAATTATATTCAAAAAGGGTCGATATTTTAACAAAATCTACGACCTTAATTAAGTTACAATGTTAAACTAATTGCAAGTAATTGTTCTATCTCGATAGTAATTTAAAAATACTTGCAATAATGTTCAGCACTTTTTTAATGTCGTTAATTGTTTCCAATTGTCATGCAATTTAGTAAATATTTGAACAGTTCCTATGATCGATTTATAAATATCTATAAGTGATCAGAATTGACTATCTTTCAATTCTGATTTTTTTTCAATTTTGTTGCAGAAGAGGAAAATCGTCAAGAGAAGTAAAATATACTTAAATATGCAACAAGTAAGGTCCCCAGACAGACACAAAGGTTAAAACGGAGACATTAATCCGAAAAGTTTTATGCATAAAGGTTAACTTATATGTAGTATTTGTTATCTCTGAATTTATAATAAGTTGAAAAAGTTTGCTAAGCTAATCTTGTAAAATTAATTATCCATTTAATATCGCACTTATCAATTAAAAACGCATGGCGCTATAGTATTTTTCCAGATATAAATTCTTACGAAAGCACAGTTGCTTGTGTAAAGCTCTCCACCTATTTCTTAATTTCTTGAAAAACTTCAAATCGCGTAACAGATTAATAATTTCTGATTTACGTTTATTTTATGAAATAGGAAGTCGTAATTTTTAATTTTATAAGAATAAATCTGGACGATTATTTGTTAGAAACAAAACACATAGGATGGTTATAAATTTTACAATTGCAAATAATTTTCTCTAATCTTATTTTTACTTATATTAAAAAAAAAGAAACAATTTCAGTTTAATTATAAAACGTACCAGGGTATTAAAACGTAATTTGAAGTACGATAAAACCAATGCAATTTTATCTCGAGGCGCTATACAATGTATCTGTAATACTATGTATTTATTTATCATTTCTTGGTCACTGCTTTTAAGATCAATCGTATGCAAAAAAATGCTAAAAATAAAATATCTCACCAATCCTTAATTATTTTCTACTGTTAATTTAGTTAATTCGAATAAGTTTATTGTACTTTTAAACAAAATACTTTGAAGGAAAATCGATGCATTGTAATTTCATGTATTACCTATCCATCACTGCCAGATAATTGATTTATAAATAAGATAACATAAACGATAAATTTTAATAAACTTCAATAGTTGCATATGTTCTTATTTTTCTTTTATTGCGACAATTCTCCATAAATTTTTCTTTGTAACGGCATGAATTTATTTAAATGCATTAAAGATAGAGTATTTTATATAAACCAATGTAAGTAAATGTTTTTTAATCAACGTATAGTTCAGAAGTGTCTAACTAATGCTCCCTGAAGCCACAATGGAATTTTCAATTTTTTTAAATTTCTAAATGTGCCATTTTTCGCTTAATGCATATTAGACTGGGCCATAAAATCGACTATTTTTTTTAATGGAATACCAAAAATATTATTTAAGATGATAAAAAAAATTAACGTCAAAATTTGACCCCTTAATAAATATTACATATTTTTGAAAACAATTATAGACCACTAAGGTGATCTCGTTTTAGAGATAGTCGCCACGAGATATTTTACTGTATTTTTTTTACAATCGGTCTTTCATTAGAGGATACCGAAATATAGATCCAGTTAAAATTTTAGTTCTTAACATTATTATTAGGAGATAACGCTTTGTAATATTTAATTTCTCACTTAAAAAACATTGAAAAAAATTTCCACGACGTCCTAAGTTTTTTACTTATTTGTTATTTAACCAAATTGAGGTTACTCTAAAGTTTTTTTTAGGAAATTTTCGTTCTACAAAAAAAGGTACGAGATAAAATTCACGTATATCACTCCGTTTTAATGCTATTGGGGTCTAAATATTGACGTATATACAATTAAGTACATTATTTTTTAATATTTATCATAATACAATTAAAATTATCATAATTATTTCCTACAAGAACCATTACAGAAACATCAATTTTATTAAATCACTCAGGAGATAATAGTTTGGAATGTCGCGAAATTTTTTTTTCAATGCTTTTTAAATGATAAATGTAAAATAATAAAGCATAGCCTCTTAATATTAATATTAACATCTCAAATTTTAACTAGATCTATATTACGGTATTCTCTACCAAATTTAAGACCAAAGGTGAAAAAAAATAGTCAGTTTTTTTGACACACCATAGTGTGCAAAACGATAAATTTCTTTTCAAGGAAAATTATTTTTCTTGATCTAAACTTAACCACTTTTTGCGTACTCAATTTTTTTAGCGCCATCTCATGGTATATTGAAGAACAAATAGACTGAGCTATTTATGCATTGATACACAACAACAGGTGGCACTACATTTGTATCTATATATTTTGGTTTCTAGGCGACCGAAAGCCATCACATTCTCACGGCGAAATCGAAAAAAACCGAGCAGCTCGGCCACCCAGATATTAACGATATTTACTTATGAGCGTTTTGAAGGTGCTACTTAAATAATATTTAGAATGTGTTGAGTATATATTTTTTAACAATTTTCGTTTTCTAATGTGAAGATTTTGACGAACATCATAAACGCTTTAAATATTAATCAACCCTCTTATAAAAAAACAGTGTCTAAATCGATTTCAATAAGCAAATGGTAAACCCTATAAAAAAGCTGTAGGAATAAGTTTACTTGGTTTACCAAAAGCATATAATTAGTAAATGAACCTCTTAGGATTTGTTTACATTACCAAAATTCTAAAATTTTATTTTATACCTAATTTTAACGACCATCAACACGAGATGTAAAAACGAATTTAACTTTACATGCAATATTTGACCTTATAAAAAGGGCTGTGAACTTAGTTTCAACTCAAATCATTAGTTCGATATTAATTCTCCCTAATTTCTACTGTCTCACTCTCGTCTATGATGACCTTTGAGGTCAGTGCACAATTTTCAAAAACACGTTTAAAAAAAAATTTAATTCATAATTTTTTTGTCCGATATTCAATTAAAAAAATTCTTTTACTTGCTCCCTGATGCTATAGTATAAGCTTTCACTGTTTAGCAGCAAAAGGTACCAAGGGTACCTTGACCAGAGAAAATGTTACAACCATATATTTTTTTAAAAATCTTTTAATAACAGAAATTCAACTAAAACATTATTGCATTAACATCTTAACATTTTAAACAAAATCATTAACATAAGAAAACATTATAAAACACATCTTAAACAAAACATTTATTTTTTTCAGCACAATTATTCAAACAATACGTACAACAATAAAATTTAAAAAAAACGATGGTATTCTGCTAATTAATTAAGGTAGATCCGTTACAAAAAACATCTACAATTAAAAGAAATTACTGGCATGAGAAACATTTTAGCAACGTTAAGATAGAACCTTTTTTTGATGCAAATACAATTCTTTTATTAATTTTTCAATACTTGAAGTATTTAGTAATAATAGCGTTGTTTTATCAGATGCATGTAAGTATAAAAAAACCGGAGAGTGTACTTGATGAGTACACGCGTTAGAAGCTATACTTCTTTGGCGTAACTAAATTCAGTATAACCACGTGTTATGTTGCCGACCTTGCGACCACTGTTTTTCAAATTATATGTTACTTAAAACTTAAAAAAATCTAGTCTTGGCGCCTCACCACCGTACACTTATTCTCCGATTTACACGGTAAACCGTGTAAATCAAAATCATAATTTTTTGTATGAGAAACCGTGTAAATGGAAAAGAAAGAAAAATCTACAAAAATTAATGCAAACAAATTTAATGGATACGAAGATGTGCACATTCGAGCGAAAAGTGGCACATTTCCGAGCGAGGAAAGCAAATAAATTAGACGAACAAATTAGTTGAATAATTTTAATCGTTCCCTCTCACTCCCATTGACATGATTGTCCTATCTTTTCGCTCCCTTGCACTCATTGGTATGGTAACTACGTTTTTCGAACATAAAATTGGTATTTACTAGCCTAAATTAAAATTTATTATTTGATAGAGTGAAGGAGATGGTAGACAAATCCAATAAAACGAAGATGTGCGCATTTGAGCGAAAAGTGGCACATTTCCGAGCGAGGAAAGCAAATAAATTAGACGAACAAATTAGTTGAATAATTTTAATCGTTCCCTCTCACTCCCATTGACATGATTGTCCTATCTTTTCGCTCCCTTGCACTCATTGGTATGGTAACTACGTTTTTCGAACATAAAATCGGTATTTACTAGCCTAAATTGAAATTTATTATTTGATAGAGCGAAGGAGATGGTAGACAAATCCAATAAAACGAAGATGTGCGCATTCGAGCGAAAAGTGGCACATTTCCGAGCGAGGGAAGCAAATAAAGCGCGACGCGGAGCGGCGCGCTTTATTTTCCCGAGATCGGAATGTGCCACTTTGAGCTCGAATGTGCACACTCGGTTTTAAGCACGATCCACAATAATAAGATCGTTTTCTAAAAGTTTTTTAGATAAATAATAGGGCGCCAAAATTAAAATGTCCAAAAACTTTAAAAATCACCCTGTATTTGTTTTTCATTTTAATAAACCCTTTAAGACTAAACTAAAATTTGCTTTTTTTGTTTGAAAGAGAGAAAATTAATATAGGAAATATAATTAATACAAGGATGTGCGATTTCGAGCGAAAAGTGGCACATTTCCAAGCGAGGGAAGCAAATAAAGCGCGACGCGGAGCGGCGCGCTTCATTTTCCCGAGCTCGCAATGTGCTACTTTGAGCTCGAATGTGTACACTCGATTTTAAGCCTGATTCACAATAATTAAATAATTTTCTTAGACGTCTAACTTTAAGTTACCAATGCGCGCGCAACTTCTATTGCTTGCTAAAATGTTGCTCTCAGCCCACCAAAAGAAGTATAACTTCAAAAACCGGACAATTCTTCTAAAAGGGTAGTAACCCTATGACCTTGGCCTTTACAAAAAGAAGTAATTTAAGACAAGGATTCGATAACGAAAAATGAAGATTACTTTAAAATTACTCAACCATCTCCCATTATATATATATAGCACTGAAGGTGACACTACATACGTTTTATTATCTATAGTTCACTTGATATCGTGTTAAAAATTCTTCGAATATTTATATAACTATGAAGATTGTAATCGATGTAGTGCTTCGCTTATCACTTTATAAAGAAATAAGAATATGGAAATTCTAAGCAGTTTTGTGTCAAATACGGTTCGGTGTAGAAGTGTACATAATATTTTTAATAAATAGGTACGTACCAAGACGTTTTGTACCAATCGATTATTGTTAAATGCACAACGAAATGGATCATTAAAACTTACGTAACACTTGTTACTTTTGCTAATAAGAAAATGTACCTATTTGTCTCGGGTTCGATCCCGCAGCTTTACAAGGTTCCTCAGAATTTATGCACAAAATATAAAACATATTAAAAACACTTTTGCATTTTTCTAAGAAGTTACAATTACTTAATTAATCTATAATTAACAAAAAAGCAGTAAAAAACGAGACGAAAATCGATTTGTAGGTATGTATAATAATAATTATGTAATTCTTGGCATTGGAAGTAAATAATTAATTGCGTTCCCAAATAGAAACTTTAATTTGCTAAAGTATTGAAGTCGATTCAGGATAAGTGACTGAAAACCCGAGTTTCGTCTACCAATTACAAGATTGCTGGTAATCTTTGAACCCAAACAAATATAAAAAAAGAGCTAATACGTAATTAACCACGGATAAAATTTTGTATTGTTACTTAACGCAGTTCTTCTTTTCTTATTATTCTAATTAAATACAATTTTATGGTTAAACATTTTGATTAACAAATTTGGGATTAATGAAAATTCTTTAGCGTTAAATAATTTCAAAGCAAAAAACGATGGACACGTTTGGTTGCTTTTTGCTCTTAAATTAAAAAATATTTTTAATAATTTTTAAATTAACGTTTTACTTTTTGAAGTTATACTTCTTTTGGCGAGTTGAGGGTAAAATTTTACCCGGCAACAGAAGTTGCGCGCGCGCAGCTAACGAAAATTCGACAGTATGAAGTTACCCGTCTAAGAAAGTAAATTAATTATTGTGAATCATGCTTAAAACCGAGTGTGCACATTCGAGCTCAAAGTGGCACATTCCGATCTCACGAAAATGAAGCGCGCCGCTCCCTCGCTCGGAAATGTGCCACTTTTCGCTCGAATGCGCACATTTTTGTATTTGTTGGATATGTCTATCTTTTTTAAATCAAAAACTTAAATTATGATTTTCTAGTCCTAAAAATCGGTAGCGTTTTTTTTTAAATTGTTTTAAAATGTTTTACATTGTTTAAAATGTTTATAAGTATTAAATCAGAGATTTGGTGTTTCTGTTTCTGGTAAATTTTAATTAAAAAATAGTGTAAAAAGTAAATTAATTATTGTGAATCATGCTTAAATGGAGTGTGCACATTCGAGCTCAAAGTGGCACATTCCGATCTCGGGAAAATGAAGCGCGCCGCTCCGCGTCGCGCTTCATTTGCCTCCCTCGCTCGGAAATGTGCCACTTTTCGCTCGAATGCGCACATCCTGGTATTTATTGAATTTGTTTCCATTAATTTGTTCATATTTTGTTTTGTTCAATAAATACGAAGAAGTGCCACGTAGTTATTGAATTTATTTATAATAATTTGTTTAAATTTAGTCACACCAAAGAAGTATAACTTTTGACGCACCCGTTTTGTTTTTTTTTAGTACATTTTATTCAGGGCCTAGACAAAAAGACAAATGTCTAGGGCCCGCATACAGAGGGCCCGGCCATACTCGTAACGACAATGTTAAGATTTACTGTTTTTTCTATTAAAAAATATTTTTTTTATTATGCTTTTTAATTTTTATGTATTTTTACGCAATAAAGTCCAATATTTTTGTTAATTGGTGAAAGTTGAATTCTAATTAACCTCAGCCCCGTGGGGCCCGGAGAAATAAAAATCTGTACGGCTCCACAAAAGATAAATCCGGCCCTGGTTTTATTCTTATTTGGGTGTTGAAATCGCTAATAAATTGAACGTAAAATGGTGCTTATGTTTTTCTTCTGTTTGTAGTTGATGAATAGAACGAATACAAGAAATAAATTAATGAATTTTGAACCGTAGTACTAATGTCCTTGTATGTTATGAGTAAAGGGTGCTAGGGTTATCAAATTGTCGTCATAAAATAATTGATTGTTTATTTTAGATGTTTGTACTAAGATCTTTGCAAATTAATTTAATGGAAATTCACTAAATACTCCCCTTTTTTTAATGTATCGCTATAATGCGTATGTTCTAAACTGATTCTATGTAATGGGTTATCTTTTAATGTGCCGTATATCCATTCCAAAGTTTACAATATCAATTTTCATTATTCTAACATTTTTTATCTTCGAACATATTAAGGTTCGTAAAATTAAAAGAAACATAATTATTTTGAATTTAATTGTAGGTCCTTATTGTGGTGTTATAATAATTATTTCGTCAGATTCGAATTAAAATTTTGTTATAATTAGTAACAACTTGATTTTATTTGTTCTTTCAACATATTGGAGCAATTTGGTTACTATCTATTAATTTCTTAATGAGTTTGCACTTAATGCTGATAAATCACTGAAATAATTGCACATTTAACTGCTAATTTTTTTTTTGATATTGATTATTAAAATATTTTACAATCAACATTTAGGGGTTATTTAAATAATCAAATTTATTTTATTTATAATTGTTATTACACTTCCTAAAAATTATATCAGAAGCGAATGTATATGAACATACTATTTAGTAAGCAGTTTCGTATGTAATGAAAATTCGTAGTATTGTTATTGTTACTATTTATCAAAAAAATGTATGAATTATAAAAATTGTATTTATAATCAATTAATCTTTTTTAAACTACACCAATACCTCACTTTGCGTCGGGGTTACGTTCCAAAAAAACACGACGCAAATTGAAAGGACGCAATGTGAATTAAGAAAAAAATAGAAAAAAAAGTGGAGCCATCTGTTAAAAAACAAGAAAAAAATTAAAGACTCGAACCCAAAACAACGCAACCTCGAAAACCTAACGACGCACTGTGAAAATTAGTACTAATTAAGTAGCGACGCAACTTCGAAAAAACGCAAAAAGAAACGACGCAAAGCGAGGTACGGCTGTACTGATCTTTCGTTCATATAATTAATTATTATATGTGTCGGCGCAATGCATTTTTCAATTTTAATCAACATCTTCTAATGTCTGGTCTATATAAACTGCGCTAGTCTGATTTTTAATCAATTAAAAAGGACATATCTATAATGGTTTAATATTTTTATACAATTTCATCTACGCTACAATCATTTTATTTAAATCAATAGTTAGGTGCAGCTTCGTTTGTTGCATCGTCTTTCAGTAAATTGCAATACCTGTTATTTTACTATAATGCTTTTTGCAAAATAAAAACTTTTAATAACTATTGAATCCTGGTTTATTAATAAAAAAATAATTTGAAATTATCAAATGTAATGCTCATATGAAGATATACCTGACTTTCCAAAAAAGAATAGAAAATGTTTGCTTCTATAATTAAAAAAAAAAATAGAAAATAATTTTTGAACCTCTAGGTATTCCTTTTTTCCTTTGTATTTATATAATGGTATTAAAAATGAAAAGCTCCACAACTTAGAGACATAAGGTAAAACTGCAAATGTTCAGCATTTAAAGTATCAAAAATTTTTATTTGATATTTTTTTTAAAACAACTATTTCTAAATTGCAAACCTACAACCTAACAATGGATCTTTTAATTAAAATCATTCAATTTTATAGAAGTAGCAAAGTACTCAAACATGACACATAATATATCGAATTATTTTTATTTCTAATCATGTATTATAACTTAAATGCGTTTTAACATTCATGATACAGTACGTAAATAGATAAAAAAATATTCTCAGAATTCCATGAATAATCATAAAACTTGTACTATTGTTTTTATATAATTTACTACTATTGTTATTACAGTTTATAACAAAAAATATATAGTGACATTTATAATTAGTTAATTTATGACTATTGCAGCTTTAAAGATTATCTAATCGTTTAATGAGACTGTGTATGGTATGGTCAATTTTAGTTATGTTGTAAACAATAATGAAACAGATTCTAAACCTCTTGAATAAAGAAATATAAATGTTTAAAAGTAAAAATTATTTCTGACAGAATATTATTAGATATTCTATCACAACAACAGAAAATAAACAATACAAAAAAAAAATCAATTGAAACGATGAACATTCAAATGTTCTCGTCTGAAAACCAGACAAATAGATTTAATTTAATTTCTAATTAAAATAAAAACTCAATAAGTTTGCTTTAATTTCGCAGTTTTTAAAAGTTTTATTTTTAATTTTAATTGAATTTAAACGGTGGTAGATCGATCTGTGGCTTGAAAAATACTTATCTCACATCAGAGTCTAAAATTTTTAAGAGAGTTCTTCAGATACAACCCATAACAAAAACTTATTTGATGAAACTAACAGAGAAGTTAAATTAAAGAATTAACAATTAATCGAAACTATATAACAAATATAGTTTGGTAAATAACAAATATGTTTATTTAATTATCGATTTTTTCAGATTGAAAAATCATGACCAGAAATCAAATGAACACAAATAATCTGGTTCTTGAAAATGGAAGAAGTTCTGAAGGAAATAAACTTCCCCAATACATCGCAGCTTTATCAGGTGAGTTTCTACTTATTGTCTTTTTGATTGTATATAATACAAAATCTCCCCTCTATAATAAATAAAAGTGAGATCTCCAGTAATCCGGATACTTCGATAGTCCGGACACTGCCCGAAACTATATGTGACCGAACTATTAAAGTTGTACTGTATTTCGAAAAAATTCACATTTCAGAAGAAGGTTAATAAAATCAAAATCATTAAATAGACATGGACCATATAAATAATAAATTAAATAGAAATATATGTAATTAAAAAATAAGATCTTAAAAATTTATAACTCAACAAAATACAGAAAACGAAAGGTACAAAAATTTAAATAAAAACAAAAACATTTCAAAATCAATAACGCATACAAGCTATTCAAATTTTCGAACGTTTTTAACAATTATACAAAAACTATCAGCACTAATTAAAAGTCTTGTGCTTGCGATCTTTATCTTGATGTAACTTAAATGTTATTTTATGACTGATTTTATTTCTATCTTTTATTAAATCATTTTCCAACTTGTTTGTACACATTCAGACCCACGTAAGTATCGATGCATGGTATTCATCTGCTTTAAATAACTATAATACGTTAATAAACACATCCCCTGAATTCATAATTGACAAATTATAGATTTGATTTAGAAACGTATTTCCGGCAAAAAAATAAACACAAGTGTAAACGTCAGTTGTATATCACAAGGTTATGACCCAATCGTTTTATTTTATAAGTATTTTGTACTAAATTGATGATATGGTTTAAGTTTATTTTTCACTTAAATGCCCAATTGTATTTAAAAATTGTATAACGTAATGCATTTCCGCTTTGTCACGCAGGCTCATTGCACGCCCGAATTGCTTTCTCCTATCTCTATCATACGTATTACTCAAAATCCTTGTAAAAATTACAAGGTTATGTTTGTCTAACACGTTTTGAAAATGAACAACGTGTGTCGGTAATTGAACAACATGTTGATGACGTGCATCTATACTTTCGTTGATCCGATTGTACATTGTATCAATATGTTCAGATTTGTTTAGTAAAATTTGACAAAAAATAACCTCAAAATTTTAACCGTAGTTTTCAAAAATCTTTTTCTGTAATTACAAGTTTCGTTTTCTCAAAATTATCTCCTACCATCACTTTTAAAAACATGAATATTATATCCGTCAGTGAAAATAACATCTTCCCAAAAATATTTTGCATAATTAACGTATTCCTGTGCAATCTTTTCACATTTCTTGTACTGCATTTTATTAATAAACGGTTAACTTTTATCAATTGCAAAATATTGATCATTTTTATTAAGTACTTTTCTTATTGTTTTGATATTATTATATTTACCTATTGTTTGTGATAACTGACTTCTTATTGAAATAAGAAGTCAGCTGCTGAAGTAGCACAAAGTTTGGATTTTTTTTTAGTTGCTAGTATTATACATAGTTTATTTTACTTTGACCTTCCTTTCCATGTCAATAATTCGAATCGTTCTTCATGTTTAAAACGTTTTATAGTATCGTAAACTGTACTTTAATATGTATAATTCTTAATATTTTTATAACTAATTTTTATTTTTAAAAATTTAAAATTACTAAAAGTGATGTATTTTTACTTTTGGATGCCATGACACAATTAAAAATAATTTTACTATTAATTTATGTATTGTTTTAACGTAGAAGTGTACCCCAAGTGTCAAATGGATTGTATTTAATTGTAATTTATTCAAACAATTCACAAAACTACACAAATTATTCGACTAGAAGTATTATGTGAATTAAATTTTTTTTAAGCCAGGAGAAACATTCAAAAATTATATATTTAAATATTTCTGAAATCACAACTACAATTTCTTTAAATCTTTAATTTTTTTTTCTTTTTCTTTTTCTTCTTCTTCTTGCGCCTTTTTATACCTGTATCAGGTTTAGGCGATTTCCCCGCTTGAAACTTTGTTGTGAATGTTGTAGTGTTTCAAAGATTCAAGGGACCTACAGTTTTACGTGGGTTCCGAACCACGGCAATTTCTAGGGAAATATTTCGAGCAGTTTTACTCTTGCCAGGTGATCAGCCTTGCGAAGAGAAAAGGAGCGTGAAATTTTGATGGTCGGCGCGGGGATTCGAACCACTTCGAACCCACCTCGCTAGCGCAGCAGCCCAAACACTAAACCACTTGTGCCACGCTTCCTTTCTTTTTTCTTTTTTTCTTTTTTAATTTTGACAAAATAAACATTTTAACTACTAAATCATTAAAAATACACATTAAAATTTACAAGTGCCCGAATAATTTTAATATTTGACTATATATATTTAAACAAAAATAAAATTTCAGAGGCTTAAAATATTTTCCCCATTTTTTGGTATCATTCCAAGCCTTATTTGAACATTGTTTGATTTTAAAATTAAAATATTGTGACGTTTCAGTATGTTTGGGATCGGTAGCAACAGGCGCAGTCCTAGGATGGACATCCAACATCTCAAAAGAAATGAAAAACAGAGAATACAACGACCTAGAAATAGACGACGACAGTTTGGGATGGATAGGTTCGTTCGCAACACTCGGAGCGATGGTAATGTGTTTCCCAATTGGGATCCTCTGCGACAAACTGGGCCGAAAAATAGCCATGCTTTTACTCACCATACCCTTCGTCATCGGATGGCTGCTTATAATCTTCGCCTCTTCAGTTACCATGATCTACATTGGCCGCTTCATAACAGGAATGGCTGGCGGAGCTTTTTGCGTATCGGCGCCGATGTACACCAGCGAAATTGCCGAAAAAGATATACGAGGTGCACTCGGAAGTTATTTCCAACTTCTTCTCACTGTGGGAATACTTTTCGCCTACATCATGGGCCTTGCCGTGCCACCTAAAACATACACGATCGTTTTATCGATAATTCCTTTAGTATTTTTTGTCGCGTTTTTATTTCAACCCGAAACCCCCGTATATAGGATGAAGCAAAAAAGAGAAACTGAGGCTAGAGAGGCTCTAATTCGGCTCAGAGGAACTGCGTACGATGTAGATGCCGAATTAAGAGACATCAAATTAGCTATCGAAGCAGAAGAACGAAATAAAGTATCGTTTTTCGATTCGATGAAAAAAAGGAGCACGATAAGAGCCTCCATCATCTGCTTCAGTCTTATGTTCTTCCAACAAGCCAGTGGAGTTAACGCTGTGATATTTTACACGAGTAGTATTTTCGAGTCATCCGGCTCAGATTTAAATCCAAAGGTTGCCACAATTATTGTAGGTGTTATACAATCCGTATCGACTTTCGTTGCGTCCTTAATCGTTGATAAATTAGGACGCCGAATCCTTTTGCTTGGCTCAGATTTATTTATGGCCATTGCGGGGATTCTTTTGGGCGTGTTCTTTACTCTTCAAGAAAGACATATACTTGACGAAGAAGCAATCAAGGCGATTGGCTTTCTTCCGATTGTAGCCCTATCGATATTCATGGTAGTATTTTCTTTAGGATTCGGTCCCATTCCTTGGATGATTTCTTCGGAACTATTCCCAGCCGAAATTAAGAGCACCGCCATTTCAGCGGCCGGCACTTTTAATTGGTTTATTGCGTTTTTAATAACTAAGTTTTATTTAAATTTAAAATTAGCTTTGGGAGGCGACACGACTTTCTACATTTTTTCGTTGATTTCCATCTTGGGAACAATATTTGTGTTTTTCGTTGTTCCTGAAACGAAGGGCAAATCTTTGGAACAGATACAAATGGAACTGAATGGGGAGAAAGTGGAAGGAGTCGTTACCAAGGGCTTTCATAAATAGGCTAATTTAGAAGATTACTTTAGACCATTGTTATTTATTTTTAAACATAAAGAATATTTTATATATTTTGTAACTAATAGGTAGGTGCAATAATTGTTTGTTACTTATTGTAAAGTTTATTTCCTTATTATGCAGGGTGTCGGATTATAGATTTCATGCATGGAGATCTCATTATCTTACGAATTGGACAAAAATTGTCTCACAACACTACTAACAGGTGCTAAAAAATTCTTGTCGTTAAACTTGTGCAAGAAATTTTCGGGAAGTTCTTTTTCTTAATTAAACAATATTTTTTGAAAATAGACTTCTTCTTTTTTGAATATGGTAATCCAAATTATTTTTACCGTTATTATGATTTTTAAATTTAATCCTTAGTTATTGACATATAAAGTGCTTAATCAATATTCTTGTTAATTGTTTAAAGATTTACAAATTTTTTGATTAAGAAAAAAAGCAACTTTTAAATTACTTTATTTATTAATGGAATTGGTATAGTGTGACCATAGTTGTAGTAGAAAACAATTAAAGAACTGATTAGATACATCCACGTTATCTATTAAGTTTAATGACAATCGATTTTTTTTAAATCTACGTTATGAAAGTAAGTCATTCCTTTATATTAAAATTTTTATAAAAAAATATTTATTTAAAAAAACAATTCTCATAACAATTAAGGTTTGCTATTATTTTGCTTTAATTTAAAAGATAATAAAAATATACCTACCAACAAACTTTTCAAAATAAAAATGCATATCGATATTAATAAATTACAAATCATTAAAATATCTAATTTTTGATATTTATGATTTTTACTATTTGGTATTGTGTCGTAAATATGATCTACAATTGATGACTTCTTCGTGCATGTTATTTGTAACTCCAAGACTATTATTATCTTCGGTGACGCACCAAATTGTTTATTCTAACGCAGCAAAATCAAATAAAAAAAGCGAATTGATTCGCTTTAAAATTATTTTCTTGAATTTTAATGCAACTTATTGTTTAAAGGATGAGAAGATTTACTATTTGATTTTGCGTTTTTAGACTTTTAGTGCTGGTCGTACTCTGTAAGATTTATTCTTATAAATGATACGAGCTTGATTGAGCTGACGAAGGAACTGAAACTATAGACTGATGTTAAGAAAACGATATATAGTACGTATTTAGTTTTAATCTCGTATGGAAAGTACCAAATACATTCTTGTAAGTTTTATATAATATATTGTAAGTTATTTATTTTATTCTGTTAGCTTATTTTATAATAAAATATCTATGTATTTTTAAATCAAAAGCTTATTTAATATTTATGGTTGACAGGGTTCACAGCGCAGGAACAGGTTACCATCAGATGCAAGTGGAAACATAGAGAAACTTCGGTCGTGCCTCTTTTACTAAAAAAGAATTCGATAGAAGTAAGATATAAATTGTTTTATTAATCGTAGCCGTTATCATCAACAACTCAAATCGCAGGAAGTTGTAAAATAAAAACCAAAAAGGATTTGTTTAATTAATTTGAACATTTCGTCATTTATTGATGACTTCATTAGCAACTTATTTTAGAACTCAATTGTCCATCATGTAAAACGTATTCAATTTGATTTTATAAATTCCAATCGATACCTTTTTCGGATTTGTTCTCATTAAACCAATTACTGTTACTCCAACAAAATGCACAAATCTTCATTGATTAAAGTAGAAAAATAAAATCAATTTCTTTTCAGTCACGTAGGAAGTGTAAAAAATATACCACAATAATTTAATCGTAATTTTGAAAGCGAACTTCTTTGCTGAGGAGGCTACAATTTTCGAGCGTTAGGTACGTGGTGGGGGAACTGGTATAGGAAGAAAGTGCATCAGCGGCGACGCCACTCCGACACGTGCACTACCGGTCGGAAAGAAAAACATAAGGCGGGATAGGTACCGAGCGTAGCATACTTTATAAATGTGGAGGTAGAATTCTTGAATTTATACATTTATCAAAGACGGATTTCAAATCGCTTAAATACAAAATTATTGACTACGAACAACGAAATAATGGCACAACGACTTTATCATGGATTTGTATTGCATTATTTTTCTTTGATCGCTATCACTATCGTTTACAATTTTGATACATATTAAATCTTAATATCAAAATATTATACCTTAAAAAAACTACCTATTAAAAAGTTTTATCGATACCTAATAAGCAAGAAGTTTCATTTCCGTCGCGCGTTGACTCCACGCACAAACTGTCTTAAATTATTTTATGCATATTTTATATTTAATGTGATATTTTTGTAAACCGCTTGGACTTATAACCAAAGCCTTTTCTCCCATTGCTTTCTCAACATCATAATTTTTTTATAATAACTATTGTGATAATTTTTCTTCTTATTCTAAAATTGTTTCCAAAATTTGTTTAATTAAAATACAACACAAAACAATCGGTTTCAAAATTAAAAAAAAAATTACTGAGTTATTGCTGATTGTATTTCCAAAACCGTACCCGTACGAAAATGTGTGGTTGGCAAAACCAAAAAATTTAAATATTATTAGGTAAATTATTTTAATGATTCCTTTTACTAAAATAACAGAACCGCGCAAGATGATTTCCGTAAATCAAGTAAATTATACTGGTACTTGGCAAGATGTGGTATAACTGCGTGAATAGTATCATAAAATTTATTATATCAAGATAAAAAAGCACTTAATTGCCGATATAATGTTATCACAGTATTTAATATGTCAAATAGTACCTTTTTAAGTAAAAAATATAAAACCTAAACAGTTACGATTTTTGTGTTCACGCATCGTGTAACTTGAGTCTAGCTCTACAAAGGCAAGTTATTATTATTAATTATATATGATTCTAAAAGTATTTAAATTATCTGTAGTTAAATAATTATTCGTCGGTAACATCCAATTTAAATAAGACTGTTCAAAAGTTTGAAAATTATTGCTTACATTAGTTTTTTACGTTTTATGTTAATTTAACACATGAATCAATTTTTTAAAATCAACTAGTTTAAAAACGAACAAACAAAAATACGTTTCGGTTTATATAAATAAAAATTTCCACGGAAACACTCAAGTTTTGAAATGTATATCGACACCTTTTACAAAATCATGTCAAGTTTATAATGAAAATTAAAATTGGAACAAGATGTATTTTTTTAATGACTTACGTGTTTTGTCATATTAGTTATTATTAATAAACAGTTTTTCGGATAAATTAGGTAAACAATGATGATGGAAACTAGCTTATCATTTTTCAAATGTATCGATTACAAAAGATAATTTTTTTTCTCCAATCTGGCATTATTGTTCAATAATTTTTAGTGCCAATTGTTCGAATATTTTAACCAAATTTCATACAATGCATAAAATGTACAAAGCATAAGTAATTATTAAAGATTTTACCATATTTCAATATAAATACTTAATTGTTAAACGTGTTCTTCTACAAATGATTTATGTAAAATTAAGATTTATTATTTTTTAGGTTTTTTTCCTAATTTTAATTATTTTTTATAATATATTTTTAGCTATTATTTTATCTTAAATATTCATGGGCATATTTTAGTTTTCAATACCCGAGTATAAAAATTTATAACTATATACAATTATATATAAATTATAAAGATTTATACATAATTATATCTAAAAATTAATTAAATTGGGTCATTTTTATATATGTAATTATAGTTTAGAAGCACCGGTTTTGGACAAATGTGAAATAAATATAGCAATTATCGATACTGCTATAAGTGTAATTAATGTACTACGATAGAAACATCAATAATTTTTTTTTGTATTTTTTAAGCTATTTTATCAAAATTACTCAAGTGTCTAAAACTGGGCCTAACGTGTTTAACACCGCTAGATTTACCCTATATTTTTTCCCCGGTATATATAATTTTTTTATTCGGGTAATGCTATTTTAACTTATACAATCATAAAGACCAAATATGAACGATTTATAAATCAGAAAACATATTATAAATTAGAATTTGGAGTACCTATGCATTAAGCATTTTCAAGCTGTTATAATTGAATACCCATGCAATTTCGCTTTCTTCTTTGCTTCTATAACAATTTAATGAAGTTGGTGTTATATTATTTGTCTATCTACACTATTTTGATATCTAAACATGGTGTAAATTGAGATCAATTAAATGTTTAATTCACAGATTTCATCAAACAATAAGAATTGCCCAAAATAATTTTTAATCACAACATAGTATGTAAATTTAACAACGTAATTTTCTTACTGTTTATTTGTTTAGTAAGCTACTTATCACATTAGCACATTTTTTTGTTGTTGCTGCAAACTATTTATATTGAGTTTCATTATTAGTTTAATTATTTTTTTTAGTGTGTAAGTATACATGAGTATGTGATAAAGCTACTTATTTAAAAAATAACTATACTCTAACACAAAATAGGAAATTAGTTACACTGCCTGATTAAAAATGCTTTAAAATCTTCATTTTAATACCAAAACCTGAAAAGTGATATGCAGTTATTTCATTTTATTATTTCCATTTGTTTAAATAATAATTTTTGAAGAAGAGGTAAGCAAATTGTTAAATAAATACTTCACGCATGCAATTATTAATGTAAAAATCTGACACCAACATTGTGAAGAAGAATGCTATTTTTCGACGCAATTGAATCGTTTTTAGACTTATTACACCTAAATAATACTGAATAAAATTCAAAAAATAAAAAAAACACAATTAATATTTAAGGTACTTGGGGTTTTATACTTTACTTGATTTAAATAGATCGGATTATATAAATTTTTTGTCAATATACAGGGTAGTCCAAAAATAGCTAGACCATTTCAAATCCGAATAACTTACTAGAAATAATTTATTTAGTTTTTTAAATTCAGAATATTAAGGCCTGATTCTCAAAAATTAAATATGAAGAAATCCACGACGTGTTAAAATAATAGAATTTTATTTAGAAAATCAATGACCAATTGTGCCAACGCACAAGGTCTTTTTGGAGTCGCTAAATATGCGATTTTGGGGGACAGAAAATTCAAAAATAGCTGAACAACGTAGTCTTCGCCCCCCGTAAAAGTAATCGTTTAGTGTGGTGTAAATGCGGAAAAGGTACTTGACCTTTATTTTTTTTTAATAAGAGGCACAAAAAGTACTAACCGTCAATAGTGAGCGGTATCGAGCAATGCTAGAAAATTTCGTGCATCATCCAGTGGAAGATACACCAGAGACATTGTGTCAGCAAAATGGTGTTACAGCCCATACACCTCACTTAACTGCTCCAGACTTCTTTCTATAGAGGTATTTGAAAGAAAGAGTATACTGTAACAATCCTCAAACAATTTAGCAATTAAAGGTCAACATCCTTATAGAAATGAGACAAACAACATTAAAACAATAAACGCTAAAATATTAAAGACTCCGTAGAAGAGCAAAATGGTGGTTATTTAAAAAAATTAATTTTTAAAAATTAAATAACATTTCTTTTCAAAAAGTGTGTTTTTTGTTTATACAAGTATAAATGTGAATTATTAATAAATAAAAAAATTATGATATTTTAAAATGGTCTAGTGACTTTTGGACCACCCTGTATAAAACATTGTACTGGTTTCAATACAATTGACTGCTTGTCTCAATTTATTCGGAAACAATCATTCATCTCAAATAATTCTAAAAATGTTTTTTACTATTTGCAAAACAAATATTTTTAACATTCCATTTTTAGGCATCCGCAGTATGTCTTCGAAATCAAATGGCAATAAATTACCGCAATACATTGCCGCCGTTGCAGGTAAATATTTTAAAGTACAGTTCCAAATACATAATTGCATTGCACAAATACGATATATAAATTAATATCCAAAAATTTGTAGTGTGCATTGGTTCGCTAGCAACAGGAACAGTTCTGGGATGGACGGGAAACATAGGAAAAGAATTGGAAGAAGGCCAACACAACGGCCTCGTCATCACCACAAGCACTCTCGGATGGATAGGCTCCTTCGCAAATTTAGGAGCCATGATGATGTGTTTTCCAATCGGCATTTTGTGCGATAAACTCGGCAGAAAACTAGCCAATCTGTTGCTAACAATTCCTTTCATTGTTGGCTGGTTATTAATAATATTTGCCAAATCAATTGCAATGTTGTACGTTGGAAGATTCGTGACAGGCATGGCAGGAGGTGCTTTCTGCGTGTCAGCTCCTTTATACACCAGCGAAATATCCCAAAAGGAAATTCGTGGAACCCTCGGCAGCTTCTTCCAACTATTTTTAACAGTGGGAATTCTGCTTTCGTACATCCTGGGCTACGCTGTTCACATTAAAACTCTTAACATCGTCGTCGCCGTGATCCCTCTGTTGTTCTGCGTCGCGTTTCTTTTTCAACCCGAAACACCCATCTACAAAATGAAACAGAAAAAGGAGGACGAAGCTCGAGACATCTTAATTCGTCTTAGAGGAAAATCCTACGATGTGGACTCGGAAATACAGGAAATTAAAGCTGCTCTAGAAGAAGCAGAAAGAAATCAAATATCGATAACTGATTCACTGTCGAAAAGAAGCACACGAATTGCAGGAATAGTATGTTTCAGTCTTATGTTCTTTCAACAGGCCAGTGGTGTGAATGCTGTAATTTTTTACACAAGCAACATCTTTATATCGGCAGGATCGACGTTGGACCCCAAAGAAGCAACCATGATTGTGGGCGGCATTCAAGTTATAGCAACTTTAGCTTCGTCGATAGTTATAGATTTACTGGGACGAAGAATACTCCTTTTGGCATCAGATTTCTTTATGGCCATCGGTTTGGCTGTGATAGGCGCATTCTTCACCCTCAAAGACCATGAACTTGTATCGCAAGAAACGATTGAAGCATTGGGCATTATGCCCATTATAGGACTGTCAATTTTCATGATCGTCTTCTCTTTGGGTTATGGTCCAATTCCATGGATGATTTCCTCCGAATTGTTTCCGTCTGAAATCAAGAGTACTGCTAGTGCAGCTGCTGGAACATTTAATTGGTTTATGGCTTTTTTAATTACTAAGTTTTATAACGATCTTCAGCTAGCAATCGGAGGAGATATAACGTTTTATATTTTTATGGCAGTTTGTATTGTGGGAACTGTGTTTGTGTTCTTTGTAGTTCCCGAAACTAAAGGTAAATCATTGGAACAGATACAAAAAGAATTGAACAGAGAGATAGATCATAAACCCAGTGGATTTGAGAACCATGGGTACAGTATGTAATTATTTAAAATTTAAATATTGTACATAAAGCTACGAATCTTAAATACTTTATATGTAAAACCATTTAATTTTAGAGCTATTATAATTTTATAATTACTAGTCTTTTAATTTGTATAACTTTTTAAATTTTAAACAGTTTTTGTGAATTTAAAATCACCATAAAATTAAGTTATTAATTAATAATAAATAGAAAATGTACCATTTGTAATATATCTCTTTTTACAAAATTGTTTAAAAGTAAGTTCAAAATTGTATTCCCGATTTTGCGTTTTATTACAATATGAAACAATATGAATAAGTTGTCCAAATTTCACTAATTTTAAACTCGCCGTCTTGTGACTACATTTGAAAATATCAGTTTTTTCTAAACATTTTTTACACTTAAGCTAATTTTTTTTTTTAATTCTGCCAAAATAAACCATTCATTCATAGTAACTTATGATCCAAATTTGGTTAACTTTGAATTTGTAGTTTAAAATTCGAGGGGTACACTTCCACCTTAATAACTTATGTAATGTTTAATAAGTTATTTTTTTTTAATACTATATAATAATTTAAATTTAAATATAAAACAATTACCCAATGCAGTTTAGGACTTTTCCTAATAACAAATGGGGTAAATTTTGGGTCTCCAGGGCTTATGGTTTTTCACTAATACGTAAATTAATTAATATAATTTTTGAGATAATATTGCTGGTATAAGTTTTGATTTGACTACGTGGGCTGACATAAATATTTGTAAAATAGAAGCCAAAGTGTCTTTAAATTAACCTTTTGGAATATTTTGAACGTATTTGTACTTTCTACAATTAAATTTTATATTATTATCAGGTGTAAGGCGTACATCCGAAGTCGGCTATCTCTGATAAAATTGCCTGAATAACAATTCGTGACTAATGTAGGTACTAGAATATTTTTCTATTCGCTTTCTTTTAGTTTTAACGGCAATATCAAGTGCATCGGACGTGCAATGGACTTTTGGGCTTTGAGAAATCCGTTTTCGAGGACGTTTCCAAAGAGATAAAGCGTCATTGATGGTAAGAAATTTATAATCTTTTTGCAGGAAAGTAATCAATTTCAATTATTATAACAGAATTCCAAGTATTGCACAAAATCAACAATAAATTTACTAAATTACTTTGTTAAAAATTAGGGATTGTATTTTTGTCAAGTCCGATCAAATGTGGATAAGGAGCAATTTAGAAAAATGAATATTTGCCGATTATTAATTGATTAATTTATTACACATATTGCTCTAAAATGAAATCAATATTTATTTTAAAAATTAATTTCTTAAATGTTAAAAATTTTTGCTTGTTAAAGGGATAATAGGGAGAAATGGCTCGGGATATACCATACGTACTAAAGATACGTAGTAACATCCCCCTGCAATATAAAGTTAATCAATTTTTTTTATTTTTTCAAAAAAAAACAAAGGGGTAGTACAATGGGCTCAACTAAGTGGCCTAAGTACGATTGGATTAATGTTCACCTCTCCCAATAAATTTCATTTTATTAATTCGAAAATACATAATTTTATTTATGTAAGAAGGCCCAAAGAATTAATTCAAATAAAATATTAAATCAACCAAAACTGAAAAGTGTATATCACAGATAACGTGAGAGTTTACAGATGCACAACAGGCACGTATTCTGTTTGGTCAAAACATACTCAGCGCCTCTGGTGGTTGTTTGCTCAAAGTCAATTTTAAAATTATTCAATAAAAGTCAAATTAAATTGTTAAAAAATAAAACAAAGTATTTCCTAATTATATGTTTATTACACAATACAAAATACATAATACAAAACAAAAAAATACTTGATAAATTTATATTTTTACGCTTTGCGTTCGTAACTCCATTGTCTATACACTTTTTTTGATAAGTTGTTAAATTCTATCAACAGAAGTTTTAAAAGATATGGTATAAAAGACGATACACCACATTCAAACTTTTTGACTGTAAAAGATTTATCAGTTTTAAGAAAGATTGAGTTTGTGCATTGTTTTCTACCAAAACAAAATCCTAGTTTAAAAAACTGGAGTGAAAAGAGTTTCTTATATATACGTATTACCATTGTATTAATGGCAAATAAAACTGTAATGACTTGAAAAAAAAATTAAAATTAAAAATATTTATAATACCTTTTGATTATTTTCCATGCGTTTTTTCTTTTTGGTACATACCTTGGGCAAGCAATTTAATTTTATTGAACCATAATAAGACCGTGTATTCTTCCCCGTTAATAAACGATTCACATCTTTACACCAATTGTGAACAATGGTTCTTATGGAATACTTAATAAAAATGCTTTTAAATTTTCTCTGTGTGTATAACAGAACTATTCAAACCAAAAAAAGCAAATGTTTACGGACGAAATATAACAAATATCTACGAAGTATCGATAAAGTAGGTTTGAAAAATTTTTAATTTACCGTGCTGACATCTATTGCTTGTTCGCGTTATTAAAAATGCTCACGTGACCGGTTTTTTTGCTTACATTTAACTTGACCACCTCTGGTGTATATCTATGAAACTTTGAAAAGTCGATATTTTGTAATTACACTTTTTGAACTTTTGAATTATTTTTTCACTCTGAAATAGTTTTGTATTACGTCCTAATAATTATCAAAATTTCAACCAATCGAAGAAAAGAAAATAAACGCAAATTCACATTAGTGTTTATTAAAAGATCCTTGATAAACTTATAAAGTTTTCTTTAGTTTCATAATTTACTCATCCATAATTTCAAATAGTAAAGTATTAAACCTTTTTAGATGTCAGACTTCGCCATCTATGATAGTCAGAACTTAACTCTTGTTAACCCTAATCTTCTCTCAGTTCCACCCTCAATTATCTTTGTCTACCTAATTCGAGATATGGAAAGTAGTGTCGGGCCAGCATTGGTTGTTTATTTCGCAGGACTATTGACATCAGTTTGTTGTTATTTCGCAGCATTTAAACCTTTACGTTATTCAAAAAGAAATTGAAATAAAAATGAGTGGCGATAAACAACAATTAATTTCAAAATCTTCAATAAAAACGTACGGAAATGAGAACGTAAGTAAATATACACAAGTTCCAACCTAAAACTTACATAAGGACCAGTAAATATTACTTAAAGCGTTCTTAATTTGCATGTCAAACGTTTACAATAATCATAGACATTGTTAGTGTTTAAATTTGCAGGATATCGATCATAAATTATGCCATCAAACTGAAATTGGCGAAAGTGGAAATTCGAGCTCTGCTGAAACAGCCACGATAAATGCAAGAAAATTACCACAATATATTGCTGCAATTACAGGTAAAAGAGCATTAAAATAGTTATAATGCTTTGATGTGTAATTGTGTACATTTCAGCAACCTTATCGGCATTTGCAGCAGGAACTGTATTAGCTTGGACGTCACCCATATCATCAGATCTTGAAAATAGTAAATATCACAACATATCAATTAACAAGGATGAAATGGGTTGGATTGGATCATTTGTAACATTGGGAGGTTTATCGATGTGTTTTCCATATGGCTTTATTTGCGATTTAATTGGAAGGAGATCGGCTCTACTATTATTAATATTACCATATAGTATAGGTTGGTCACTTATAATATGGGCTAAGTCTTTAATGATGCTGTACATAGGTCGATTCATAACTGGAATGGCAGCTGGCGCATGTTGCGTTGCTGCTCCTATGTATACTAGCGAAATAGCACAAAAAGAAATACGTGGCACCCTTGGAGGTTACTTCCAACTAATGGTAACAGTTGGAATATTTTTTGCATATACTGTTGGAAAATATGCCAGTCCTACTCATTATACTATAATATGTGCAATGGTCCCTTTTATTTTCTTTATTTTGTTTGTTTTTCAACCAGAATCGCCTTTATATAGTTTGAAAAAAGCCAAAGTAGAAACGGCACGAAATGCCCTTATTCATTTACGAGGTCCATTTTATGATGTTGACGCAGAAATTGATAACATGAAAGCTATATTAGAAGCAGACAGTCAGAGCCATTTATCTCTAAGTAATATGTTTCAGCAAAAAGCTCTGAGGAGAGGTTTTATTATTGCACTAGCATTAATGTTTTTTCAACAATTAAGTGGAATTAATGCAATAATATTTTATACAGGCGACATTTTTACAGCTTCCGGTGCAAAAATAGACCCCCACACAGCTACCATCTGTGTTGGTGCCTTTCAGGCGTTAGCAACCTTTGTTTCTTCTTTGGTCGTAGACAAATTAGGAAGGAGAATGCTCTTAATCGGTTCTGATTTTGTTATGGCATTTTCTACTATTTTCTTAGGATTATTCTTTACGTTAAAGGATCGTCACCTTGTTTCGAACGATACGGTTAATATATTAGGGTTTTTACCGGTCGTGTCGCTTTGTGTTTTTGTGATCATGTTTTCGATGGGACTAGGGCCTATTCCTTGGACGATATCTGGCGAAATGTTTAATCCTAAGATTAAAAGTTTTGCAGCTGCAAGTGCGGGAACGTTTAATTGGCTATTGGCCTTTTTGGTGACTAAATTTTACTTGAAATTAGAAGTAGAAATTGGAGCCGATGTAATGTTTTATATATTTAGTATACTGTCTTTTTGTGGGGCTTTGTTTTGTTATTTTATCGTACCAGAAACGAAAGGAAAAACTGTCGAACAAGTTCAAAAAGAACTTGAAGGATAAAATTATTACATTTAACTCATTAGCTAATCTATCATTTTATACAAAAGTATTTCGTGTCTATTTAGATCTTGCCATTATGATATTAAAGGGAACAAGACTTTTGATTTGATGTGCAGCTTTATACTTTTGACTAAATTGTTTTAATAGTAACATTTATGTACTTTGCATTACCGATACAATGTTTTTCAATTCGTAATTTTAACAGACAAAGTTATGTAGGTATATTTAGGCATAAAGCTTTTCCTATAGACTTTAAATTTAATTTATAGTAAAGGCTTCTTAAAACATTCAGTTTTAGGTAAATTATTCGATGTAGACTTATATATATCTATGGTCTTTAAAAAAATGATTAAATTAGTGTAGGAAATATTTTACAAGATATAGATTCCTATTCTTAACATTCATTTACGTGAAAATTCTATTTTCACTTACTTCAAAAACTTATTTCAACAAAATTTTGCACAATGCAATTGCTTGATGAAAATTTGGTCTGATGTGATGATAATTTTTAATTTGATTTAAATTATACTATGACCAAAAATTAATCCATTTTATACATGTAATACAGCAGTTGTGGTAAAACCACCCAGTCTGAAATACTGCCTAATTTAACACACGTTATTTACATTTATAAGAAATAGTAAATAGCTTAAGATTAATTGCATATATATATAATAAATTCTGCAGGGATATAAACCGAAGGTGATTTCATAAATAAGTTTTAACAATTTTATCTTATTTAATTCAAACGTACTTAATTCCATCTGCCCTACAGGCTTTATGTGAGTTTGAAATAAATATTAATATATCATTAAAATATTAATATGAAAATATTTTTAATCTGTCGAACAGATTATTTACCTATCTAAGGATATTTTAAAATGTTAATATAAATATTTTATTTTTATGTTAAAGATGCTGATTAAAAAATCAGTAATTACTTTGTTATTCTCGATATTATTTTAAAGTACTTATATTTTACATTATTATTAATTATAAAGAGAAATGTTATTTTGAAATTAATTACTTTTATCAGAACAAAGTTCAATTAACTGGAAAAATACATGACCAATAGTTTATTGAAAGATAAGTTGGGTATAATATTCAATAACAGGCGAAGCCTTAAGACCAATGGCCCTAGTGGACCAATGCGCCAAAAAATATAAAAAAAATAATGTAGTAGTGTTTTGAAAGCCCTACAAGAAATCCTGCATTAACTAAGGCTGACACTGTCTAGTAGATTAATAATTTTAAAATGTATGTTAAATTAACAAGGAATAATGTACCCACTTATCATTTTATATTAAAAACCATTTTTTATACTTAATTGATATTTTTACTTGTAAAATCGATAGTAAATACCAAATGTGATGGGTGTATACCAAAAACTAGTCTAGATTTCAAATTCAGATGTCAGTAAAACTGGTGTTGTAAAAATATTTATGTAATTATATATTTCTTTAAAATGTCGAACGTGTAGAATTGTATTCCAAGAATCAAAATGAGATGCACTCAGACTTACCTATTGCTCTGTACTATTTGGTACTTCCTCTTAGGGTAGAACGCTTCCATGCAAGACATTGGTTAATATGGATAAAGGTTTTCATCTCATTGAACCAGCAAAGTAAATGACGGTACATGTGCAACTGTGGACACCCATTATTATGAAAATGCTGTTGAAATAAAGATGAAAAATATTATGTTCTAATACAATTTTCACATAAAACAATACCATAAATACTACTTTACAAAAAACATATATTTATGTCCTTCTGTATTCTTATTTGGCCAAATAGTAAATATGAATAATCTCAACTTATTCAATATTAAGTACCTACATACAGAAAATTAGGTAACTACATTTGCTATAAATATCACATAATAATTACATTATACCTTCTACATTGATATTAAAGTAATAGATCTGACATGTATTTACAATAATCATTGATAATAGTAATGTGGTACAACATCATAAAAATCTTTAATTTTGTTCTATGAGCATCATATAATATTAAACCAACACATTAATTTAAATGACTAGATTTATATTAATATGTGACAAAGTTTGCGATGAGTTTTACAAAATTTTTCAAAAGAAATATTGCTGTTCGTATATACAATTATAGTATAAAACTTTGTAGAAAATTGTACTAATACTAAAAATGTACATACATATGTAAATGTTTACAAAAATATACATAGCTAAAAAATTACATTTTGGAATCGGTAAAACTAATATTAATTCATAAATTACATTTTCTAGCGAAGTTAAGATTTATACAGGAATACCGGCACCACTTGGTGCACTATTTTTGAGCGACACTCTTGAACTGCTTAAGGAAGAGTAGGACTTGTGAATTTTTTTGCAACAAAAACACAAGTCTTGCATTAAACAATTTAAACTACTACTCGAATCTGTTCTGTAAATGCCACTAGAAACATCTTCGAAAGTTGTGATTCCGACAAAGGCATGCAAATCGCTTTTAGGAAAACCTTCATTGTAATACACTTTAATGGTATCGTAGGCATCCATAATTACGGCAATAAATAAACTTAAGACTACATAAATGTAAACACTTATAAAAGAATAAAGATATATACGACTATACCACCAAAGCATTAGGGACTTATTAGACATAATCGAGAATGTAGCAAACATATCGTCTCCATTAATTAATGCGAATAAACATTCTGAAGTAGTTGATAGAGATCTAAATTTCATATGATATGGTCCTAAAACTAACCACCCGCAAAAGGTAAATCCGGCATAAATTATAAGAGCGCATAAAAGAAAACGTGCAACTTTCGGTGCAGCTTTTTTGAGTGTTAATATTACAACATTGTACGTTTTAAAGAACCCTAAATATCTTAACACCCCAAACCAAACCAACATATTACCTGTTCCTAAAAATACACTCCCTACATTCCATTGATTTCCAGAAAGTTCTTTGTGCTCTATCTGTTCTTTTATTGCGGAGCCAATTATTATCAATATATCGTTTATTATTATCATTATGTACCATAAATTGAGAAATTCTAATTTATCATTTGAATTGAGTTCTCTATTATAGTTAAGTTTAAAAAAATTATTCGTAATTAATTTTAATTGTTGCGCTCTCCAAATGGCACGAGAACACAGTATAAAAGATAGAGAACATATGATAATGACCAAAAAATTCAATAAACTCAGAAGGAAAAAGTCAATTTGATTATCTGTGATGTATTCAACATCTCCTTTACAAGTTAAACGAGTTGCTTCAGCATCTAAAGATAAAAGCATTTGTCCATCGTGATCTCTATTATCAAATTTTATCTGAATGTCAAATCTGTAGCAATCGGGTGGTGTGATAGGACCAGCAGCTTTAAAATTTACTGTTTTTACGGCGAAATTTAACGTAGCATGTACAAGTGCAGAAAAATTAATTTCGATATTTTTAAAATATTCCTTAGAATTTAAAATACCTTTCCTTAAATCGTGCGTTATATTATAACAAGCTTCCTGTATTTGAGAATCAAAAACATAAGACTCATTAAAACCAAAAATTATACCTTTTTTGTATGTGTACAAACATAAATTCATCCCAAACATTTTATTATCTTCGCTATCATAAGAATATGGTCCTATTGTTTCTCCCAACTTCGAATATGCATCAAAAGCAAAATCGATGGTATTATAAAATTCTTCAATCTTGTAAATTGCTAATGGACCACTGGCTGGCGGATAAGCGTTTATTTCTCTTGTAGAATCCCATCCATTTAAAAAGATATGGGAAAAGGTGATTCGATTATCAGAAGTGTAATTCACATGATTATAACGATTATAAGCAAACAAGCATAGCTGCATTGTTACTAATATTATCTTGATTACCTGAACCATAAATTTATAAGGAAATCTTCTCTTTGCTTGCCATTTTTCTATAGGATTCATGAAGAAAAATTGTAACTTTCTCCGCATTCTTTCTTCTGTTAACAAAGGCATCCTGGAAGGATCTTGGGCACGATGGGTCCCTGGACTTAGACTTTCAATCATTTCTTCATCACTATCTAAACTACAGCCGTCTGGTATTCCACAACGATTTTGCTCCATGGATGTAATTTAAGGCATAACGTAATTCGAGATGTTTGGTTCTTTTTACTCGTTTTTAAAACGACCACCGTGACTCACTTCTTTGATGATAGAGTTGTACCTTATTAATCTGAGGTTTTTTAAAACCACAGAATCGGATCTAAATATTAAAAGAAAGGTAATTATAAACACATACGAATTGTTATTGTTCAGACTTTATCAGATTGAATTGGAGATAGTTACGTGCCTAACTTCATTTCTATGAAGGTGAAAAATACCCAAATATGCGCAAGCACTTTTAAATTTATATTTTCAAAAATATCTTTACTATCGGTATTTAAATTTTTAATACTGGAACAGTTTAATGAAACGATAAACTGCTCGAATGAATTTACAAAGGAATAAAATACTATAGAAGGCAATTCAAATTAGAACAATATCAATAATTTATGTGTCAAAATGAATAGCAATTCTATTATAAAAACATTAACAACTTACAAAAAGTTAATAAAGAAAAGATCTTACCAAAAACAACTTCTCGAAGTAAGTATTTAAATACTAATTAAGAATAAAAACTTGACATTTTCTTAGGAAGAAACTGTTATTCTGTATGTAGCCACTCTTCTTGATCGTCATAACGAAGAAATTTTGAAACTCTGTTTAGATATTCTTGGTATAATTTCAGAAGATAATGAGTTTCGTAACTATCTAGTATCCATATTGGGAGTTTTTGAAGCAGTGGAAACGTTACTGATTAAGTAAATATTTTAATCTTATTACAACAAATTGTAGTTCCATCTGTTTAGACTCAGACATTCCAAACTCAAAGGTTTAAAAAAACAGGCTGAAACAATATCCAATAATTTAAAACGCGTAACAAATCCAAAAACTGGTAGTCATAAGGTTACCAAGAAGAATAATCAAAATAAGAGTTGTATGTATCGATTATATATAGAAGAATTAACAATGGTATCCTTACCTTTTAAATACCATGTAACATAAATGAATGTTTGTATTTAAGGAAAACAAAATCAGTCTGAATAATAGTCTTTTGGAAATTAAGGGTGTTATTTCCTTTGTGATTGATGTCGAACTAAAAAACTGCATAATTAGATGCCATTTTGCTCTGCCACTAGAAGATCTACTTACTGCAATAATAAATAATTGTAAAATGAATCCACAACTAGTTTTATACACATCTGAAAGAAAAGAAGTACCTACTTACAGTATTTTTAGAATAATTATATTAAAATTAAATTCACAGGTTCTTTTAGATATTTCACAAATAGAATCACTTCAAGATGTTTTGTTCTCCTTCAATTTATCAGACGAAGAAGATACGCATTTGAAACATCAACTACAAACTGCATTGGAAGCTACAAAAAATGAAAGTAGTAATTGGTTCACAACTATATCAAATTTTTGGTCCCATCATTTGTATTGGTAAAAAGATCCAAAACATCTTATTATTAATTTATTTTGCAATGTAAAGCAATACCTACAAACAATTGTTTAATATACGGTAATACTTTACTTGGAATGTTATTTTTTTTACGGTTTTTGTATATTTATATACATCTTATGCATGAACTTCTTATATATCTAAGAAAAAAAAGGAATTACATTTATTACTGCAGCTTATAAATGATTTTTCAACAATACTAGAAGAGTAACTCACCTACACACAGTTTTTAGATTTTAATTCGAGATAGACATGCTCTGCAAAAATGTATATAAAAAATTAAATAGAAAATATTTCTCTTTTTAGTAGCTGCACGCCTCGTTTATGTACATTTTACATAAAAAAATAAGTTATTACAAAGGCAATTCATTTAGGCAAGGCAGACATGCCATCTTGTAACTTTAGTATTGCAATTTTTAAAAGCAGCTGCTGAAAGTTGCCCAAAAATAGTTTTGTTCTCGTCACTTAAAACTTACTACATCACTAATTTCAAAAATGGAATGTTACAGTAATCACTAATAATAAAAAATATCAAAATACTCACTATTCGTTAATTCTAACAATACTAAACATAAATAAACGAATCTCAATGATTTGCTTCAGAAAATATTAAGAAACGTTACCTTTGATTCACTTCTTAAATATAATAAAATAAATAGATCACCTATGTAAGTACTCGATTGCATTCAAAGATCTTAAAATAATTCCATAACAATATAAACGTTTATGAATTACACAACCCAATGCTTATTAAATAATTTTTTCAAAGGTTCATCTACATTTTTTAAATATTTATATAACAAGCTTTTAAATTTAGACAATCATTCAAGCACTCTTATGTTGGGTAATTCGTATTCGACAATATTAGCTAAGAAATAAAAATATCATAAAAAACTTTGTTGCTTATTGCACAAATCGCCAGGGACCACATGCTTATAAAAGGAACGTGTAGAAGAAGTCAACTTAACAATTAAATGTTAGAAAAACAGTCACATGCTCATGTTAAAATACATTAGGCCCCAGGCGGTTGCTCTTAACACCATTGGTTTTAAGATAATTAAAAAAAGTAATTATCCTCAAAAAAACAATGATGAAGTTATACTTATTAATAATTTTAAAACTACCATAATAAATGTTGTACATATAAAACAGTCATCACTCACACTAAAAGGTGTTGGTATTTAAGTAACAATATTTTAAAGCTAGTATAACTCTGAAAACGACCTCGACGTTCCAACCAATAAACCGATATAAAAGAACACGCACATTAAAATTTCAATGTAAAACAATTCATAATTAATTCAAATGATAAAATTGTAGTCACAAAATAAAATAATCTTAAAATGGCATTTTTTTAATCTCTGTCATGGTTGTAACGTCATTACCAACACCTAAGGGCCAATATCGTAAGTCCAAATTAAATTTAAGCTTCATCAATTATTTTTACTTCTAGCACTAGTAAATTAAGAAGCTTAAATTAGATACATCTAAAATAATGGCCCTAATTCATGCAATTAAAAATGAAAATCACAATTATAACTTAAAAATATAATCAGACTACACTCTCTATTTTGTTTATATCATAACATACCTGTGTGGCAATAGTCATATTTTCTTCAGATTCGCTGTCAGATGAGCCTTCTGAGTTATCATTAGGCCTTTTTGAAGATAAACATAGTACACGTGTTTTATCGACCTGCGATTCAAGTGTTGAACTTTTGCTCGAAGGTGGATTTGAGTATTCTGATGTGTTGCCTTCGTCTGATACATTCAGTTCCTTTTGATATTGATTAAACGAATATTTAAACCTGTTTAGTCTCCTTCCTGGATAGATTGGTCTTCGTGCCAAACTAGAAATTAAAAATTATAATGTAACACTTGTAAAAACAAAACTTTTACTTGGCATATCCACTAAATTAATACTGCACTGTTCATTAATATTACCTTATCTTTAATGGAGTGTCTTTTCCAAGCTTACTATGGAAAAAACCAGATTTATTTTAAGTAAAGTTTAAAAATGAAATTTTGTTAACTTTTCATAAATCTGTAAATTCTTATATACAGTAATTGTTTACTAAGTTATGCTTTTTATTTTCATTCAAACCCTATTACAGATTTATAAATTATACGATAAGTTTATTTATTAATTTTTTTGTAACAAGAACTTTACCTTCTTCGGCGCAAGGAGTCATCATATCGTCCGATGTCGCATTCTTCATCTGTTAAACTGTCGTTTGGAGCATCTTCGGCACTATCTAGTATTTCCTTGTTCGTACATCTTTTTTGCCTTAAAACGCCATCAATATCATCAGAAATGTTGCCATTATTCGATAATTGAGTATCAGAAAAAATATTATCGGTATTTGCCCTGATTATAGATAACTTCCTTCCAATAGTTTCGAGATTATCATCGTCGCTATCTCTTATCCTTTGCGTATTACTGTTTACGCTATCGGATTGATTTTCTAGTTCAGGACTTGAACTTCTACAACTCAATCGAGTAAAAACTTGAACTGCTAGAAAATTAAAATACTGGATTTATGTTATAAATTAAAATAAAAATAGGGATCTAACCAGGTAGCGCATGTTGTGCCATATAGTGAATTTGTACCATATTACCGTTTACGTGTTCTTCATTAGGCAAATGTTGAGTTTCTTGTAAAATAACCCTTTGAGGTTGATTTGGACGGTTCCCGTTTGACTGAATAGTACTTGCTAAACTATAGCTGCTTGGACTTCCATCTGTTTCACTCATTTCCATATAATCTGTCTGAGTTTCAGAATCGACTAACACTGACGATCGATTGCTATAAGACCTAGGAGAGCCAGAGTTCCGTGGAGATCCTGAATTCATTCTGTAATGCCTTTTGCGCAACTTTACAGAAGTAGTATGAACAGTAGGGATTTCAGAATTTGTGTAACATGGAGGTTTGGTTGGAGGCTAAAAATTCGTATATTTCTCAAAATCATAAGTTACAAAGAATGTTTCTTACTATTTGAGGGCTGTCAGGGCTTGTAAGGCTGCATTCTGGACTAGTGGGAGTTGTACTGCTGTGTTGTTGACTGCATCTGCGTTTTTGCAATTTCATAAAGGGCTGAATTAATCTTTTCTTATTTTGAGACATCTCTCGTTTACGCGATTCCTGTTTCTGTTGTTCTAATTGTAACAAAAATGCTGACAGTTCCAAATATAATTGATTAACGCGTTCCAGTTTACGATCGTAAAGCTCTCTTATATCTCTTATATGTTTTAATTCTGTTTCACGTTTCCTTATTAAATGTTCTTCTTTCATTTGAAATTCGTGACGCCTTTTTTGTTGTTGAATTTTAAAGTACGTTATTTGTGTTTTTATCTCTTCTTTCCAACTTTCTTGTGTTTTAAAGAATTCTTCATCTTTGTAAGTGCTCAACATCTAAAATGATTATAAATGAATTAAACACTTCATGTGATTTAGTGTTTAAGATTAAAATTCAACAAATAATGGATAAAGTAGAGAGAGTAATAAGATTCATTATAAAACTTGAAAACGCAAAGACGTATTAAATGGTTAAAATTCATTGTTGCATTTTAATTAGGAGACAATTATAAAATCACGCAATATGTAAATACAATTTTACCCTTTTTGAAATACTGTAAATTGTATTGGTTTTTTCTAAAATTTTAAAACATCAGAATTATCCATTAAAAAAACCATGTCAAAGAAAAAAGTTTTAAATTATACCGCACAACATTTTACAAAAACTATTTACTGTTTAAGATAATAATTAAACAAAAATCAACAAGATTGAAGACCAAATTACCTACTGCAGATGGAATTTTTGCAATGTTCTTTATTTTCGGCATATGCGGAAAATAAGACCCATCAATGATTTGTGAAAGTTAAATATTTCTTTTTTTTTATTTGATTTTATTATAACCAAATTTTGATTTTGTTATTACTAAAGTGTTAGAGTAGTTATATTTTTATTTTTATAAAATATTTAAAAAATTATGTTAGGTGAGCCTTATTACCCTGCTCTAACTTAGTAGAAAATGTAACTTAATCTAATGATAAAATAAATAAATCCAAACCTCAACAGCAGCAATCTCTAAATGATTACAAATCAATTTAAAAGACGGCCGTTCCTTGGGGTTAAATTTCCAACACATCTGCATAATAAGTTTGATACCTTCTGGACATGAACAAGGAACCGGAGGCCTTAATTTTCCCGTCCCAACCATATACATTATTGCACTTTGTTCCATATCTTTATATGGAGTCTCACATGTTAAAAGTTCCCATAAAACAATACCAAAAGACCAGATATCAATCTTCTCCGAACAGGCTTGTTCTTGAATTGCTTCAGGAGCCATCCAGGCGACTGTTCCAGCAAAACTCATTTTAGTGCTCACTTCATTCCACATTCGCGATGTCCCAAAATCGCTTATTTTAATTATTTCCCCTTCGCCGATCAGTACGCTAAAATTTAATAAAACTATTAAAAAATCACTTCTTTTTTATTGCAAGTATACTTGGGACTTTTTAAATCTCTGTGAATGATTTTGTGAGAATGCAAGTATTGCATTCCACTAGCAATTTGTTTTGCCCATGTAACAACTCGACTAGGTGTAACCATTTTTTGTTGACTTCTTAACAAATCGTATAAAGGACCGTAAGGACAAAATTCCATAACGATGCAGTAACAAGGAGACTGCGTACACACGCCTTTGAACTTAATTATATTAGGATGATTTAATTTCCTTAAATTCTTAATGTCTGTTTCTTTTATATCAGATACTTTCTTAACGGCTACTGCTTCGTTGTTTAGCATGCCAGAAAAAACGATTCCTTGACCACCACAACCCAACCATTGCAAGTCAGTTATTGATTCGAACGGTATTTCCCAATCGTCTAAAATATTGAGTTTTAATATTTGTATTTTAGTTTGCTTGTATAGAAGAAATACCTTGATTCCCTTTAATTTCGTGGGCATTGGCTTTACCAATAATCGATAGCACTGGTCTTAAACAGCCAAAAATGCCATCCATCCACCCTTGCTTTAAAGCGAATGCAGGTTGTGGGGTGTCTGGAGAGCTGTCGTTGTTGCACAATGGTTCGGGCATTGTAACCGAAACTTTTGGACATTCTCCTACTGGTGGATGTATACTTAATTGTCCTATTTGTTCTTGTATGCAGAGCACACTATAAAAAACAAACATATATTTAAGATATCACATTACTGAACTAAAATTTCAATTAAATGACCTTATTATCTGTACGTGCAATTAAAACATCAATTTCGTTTTAATTTTATGTAAGATAAGGTGGATCAACTTTCCTTATCTATTACAAAAATGTTCATTTGGCAAAACATTTTTTTTAATCTGTTACTTAAAAAAGGTAAATGCGGCAAACCTTTTATTGGGAATATAATCTCCTAGTATTTTCTCTTGAATGATATGCTTAGCCCTAGTATCTTGTAAAGTTACGATTACCATATTGACTGTTTTAATACCAAAAACAATTAATCTATGTTTTATGTTATTCTTGATATTATCTTTAAGGTCCTGCGTAAGGATTTTCCATGTAAATATCATAACTAAATAGCTCGGATCACATAGCTACTTCACTAAACACGCATCAGCATTGTACTGTTGGAACTTATCAAGTCACAAGGTACACTTACACATGAGATAACAATATTGATAACAAGCAGCTGTTGTATCTGTTTATATTATTTTCTAATAACTGAAAATATGTATTTGTTTATGCAACAAGGTTCAGCTAATCAAATTTCCAACACGTATTTTATGTTCTTCTAAAATAAAAATTTAGAAATAACTTTCTAAATGTTAAGTGTGACCTTAAAAACAGAAGTTTTTTATATTGATTGCAATATTAATTGCTAATTATTGTAAGCTTACCTCGATATCATTTATCTACACACGTCGGTTCTTTTTCATAACAACTTACAGTTAAACGACGGATTTCAATTACAAGAATTTTCGTAAATACTAAAACCTTGACCCTGTACCAAATAAATAAGCGACAACTCAACCAACGTGTGCTCCTAATTATTCAAAAAAAAAATTTGTTAATAGTAGTAATAAATATTAATACAGTAAAACCCCTATTTTCACCCATCCCTTAAAACGAACAGTTTTCAAAACCCGTTATACAGAAATACCTGTATAAATAGCCCTCCTAATAGCGGTCACTTCTCTAAAACGGTCACGGTCACTTCCACAAAAATTGTTTTGAAAATGTACCTGCGATTTTACCTCTGATTACCGGTCGGATATTCTAATAACAAAAGTTCTTTCGCGTTCAAAACCCTAAGCCAAGGGCAAAGACGCTCAGCTGAATACATTTGGAGTTGTTGCGGCTGCCTTCACATAGCCACCAATAACTAGAAAAGCACTTTGTTAACTTTGTAAATATGATTCTTTCCTTAAACCTAATCTTACGATTTTCCCGAAAAATCTAAAAGTGCGTCAAACATTAAAGATATGGATAAATTGTGTCCAAAACTAACAATAAGAAACGTACAAAGTTTTCTATTTCGTAATAATAAAAGGAAACTGGATGTAGAAATGTTATAATTTTAGCAACATGTGAATCCCAAATTTTAAAAACAAAAGTTAAAAACTCAAAATTAAAAAATATTTAACAAAAATTTAATTCTTTTAAATTAAATATTTTGTTTGAGATTCGCATTTCATTAAACTTTGAACAAAAATGTACGCCTAGTTCGCTTTTATTATTACCAAATATGTAAATGTAATGTGCGACATACAAATTCCAGGCTCTTCCATATTACTTTCACTGTTTGAATCACGGTCTTTAGTACTAATTGTCTTCCATGCTAAAATATGGCTGTTCAGTAAAATTATTTAAATAACAGAATTCATAATGCTAACGCCATGTAATAGGGGAAACATCTATTAAACTATGCCTTTTTACCATTTAGGGTTTTGCCCTTTTTAGGAAGCTGTCCGCTATTAGAAGGGTCATTTGTTCGAGTATACGAGTATATCAGGGGTTCCCAGACTTTTTAATCAGCGGGCCAAATATTACAAAAACACTTTTTACAGGGCCATAATTTTTTTAAAATAATTATCGATACACAAATATACAAAGTGCAGAGCGCCATGTCAGCAAAAAGAATATACACCTTTGCATTTTCGTCGCACATTTTGGGTGCATGCATATTTTAATGAATTTATAAATGCAAAAAATTACCGATAATATTTGAGAGCTTGAATCGAGTTCGAGGGAGCAATTTCAATAGCTTGCGGACCGTATATGGCCCGCGGGCCGCACTTTAGGAACCCCTGCCGTATACAGCAACGCCTCGTTAGCACTATAGATGTTTGAAAGACTCATGAACATTGCGCGAAGAACCAAAACACGCAGGGTTACCCTTTCTACACAAAAACTACCGTCTCTTCAACCTAGAAACATTCGCTTTAATAAGGGTTTATTTTTATCCTTGTTCTCGAAAAGATTTTGCATAGTGGTTTATTTACATTTCTTCTTTCGATTTTTTTCTTGGTTTACGTTTATTTAAAAACAATCTGTCTTTTTCAAGACAATTGCATTTTAACTTCAGTATGACTTTTTGATTTGGGTAGTAAATTTTCACCACTTGTCCTCTTTCCTGATTTATAACTCCTCCTTCGCGCATTAGCGGAGTCACGAGTCTTTCAAACATCTATAGGTGTACCAGTAAAAAGCGTCGATTTCTTTCAACAGATGGAATTACTCATATATTTTTGTATATGCAATTTACCCTACGTTGTTATGCTGTTATAGTGCTTTATATTTAGACATAATACTTTTTCTGAAAGTTTTAAAATTATAGGTATTTTTGACTTTAAATGTCTAAATTTGTTAAAAAAAAAGCGTTTGAGGAAAGTTTTAATTTAGTATTGTTTTTTAAAACTTCTGCTGAAGCTTACCCTAATACTTCACAAAGCTTATGGTAAACATACCTCAACTCAAAAAACTTGTGAACGCTTGTTTGAAAAGTGGCGGTTTGGATGTAAACGACAAAAAGCACCCAAAACGAGTAAAAATTTGACGACACTGAATTGCAAGTATTGCTGGATGAACAAAAGTACTTGATAATATATTAAATGTTGTTCAACAAAATATTTCCAATCGGTTAAAATCAATAGGAAAGATTCAGAAAGAAGAAAAACGGATACCGCATGAATTGAACAAACGACAGATGAAAAATCAAAAGATCATCAGCGAACTCATGTTGAAAAGACAAGAAAGAAAAGCTTTTTGCAGAGAATTGTTTACTGGTGATAAAAAGCGGATCGATTTCGAGAATCCCAAACCCAGAAAATCATAGGTTTCAGTTAGAAAAGCATCGACATCGACGACAAAACCCAATCGCTTCTGCAAGAAAGCAATGCTCTGTGTTTGGTGAGAAAAGAAGAGGATTGTGAACTATGAATTGTTCAAAACTGAAGAAATGATTATTGGTGAACGTTATCAATAAGAAATTATCAATTTGAACGATCCCTTGATGGACAAACTTCCGAAAGAGACTAGAAGGCATGAAAGAGTTTTTGCTACAACAATCAAAAAACGTTCAGGACAAACTAACATCGCTTTACTGAGATGTTCTATCTGACCCGCCAAATCCACCAGACCTTGCCCGTTCTGATCATCACTTGTTCCGATCGATGGCGCATGGATTAGCTGAGGAATACATCGTCAATTTCAAAAAAATGAAAGATTGAGTCGATTCATGGTTTGCCTCAAAAGAAGAAAGGTTTTTTTGGGACGGCATCCATAAATTGCCTGAAAGATGAGGAAAATGTGTAGCTAGCGTGGAAAAATATTTTGAACAACCATTTTTGATAAATCTCTTGAAAATTAACGTGTTTTCTTTAACTAAAAAATCGACATTTTTGACTGGTCACCCTAGTATAAATTCGCGTTGCTATGTACCCTCTGCTAATAATGAACCTTTTGAACCAAATAAATAAATTTATAGTAACATGATTTCTTCCTGACTCGGAATAATGACCTCCTCCCTATAAATTTTTGTAGCCCTTGTTTAAAGCTTTTACCATGGTTCATCATTAAACAGACTACAACACCTATCACGGAGGACACATTAAGCAATTAATTATAAAATTTTATACTAATTTCAAGGTCTTCTACTTTGCCAACTGCAACTGGACTGATCGTTAACATAAACAGAGCTTTGGCCATGCTACATCCAATAATTTGCAATGCTAATTTCTAAATATACTACAATCAACCCTCTTAAAACATCATATTATAATAACACGATTTCCATGAAGCAGGGCTTAACAACCCTTATCAGTCTTAATCTATATTACTCTAAGTTTGCAAGTTTCAAATTAATCATATTATAAGAGAGGTGACTGTGTTTCGTTTGCCCTTCGTTGTATTAAGCAAATAGTAAATAGTAACCTGTGTGTAAAATTTCCTTTATCGTCCATATTCGGTAGTGATAACATATGAGGCACCTGCACCTGATCATAGTGACCTTGCTCTAAAATATTCGTTGTAGTATAAAGATGTGATCGACTTCGTTCTAAGGTACCTTCTGGGGTGTGCATACTGCAAAAAGATAATTAAGATAATAGAACATGTAAATCCATTTCGTATTTGTAAAACCTCTTCGTTCACATTATTGTTTAAACAAAATCTTAGGTTATAAACAATAAATAACAAAACAAAAACAAATAAATGCATTTGTTGATCCGTGAAGAAAAGGGATTACTGCAATTTAACCTAAATATGAATTAAAATTTCTCTAATTAATTAACAAGAAATAACAAGGCCATCAGACCAAAACATTTGTAAAATTCGAATGTTAAATAAAATATTGGCATATTGAAAAGAATTTTTCTTAACAATTAAATCAAAAATAAATATTGAATTGTTAAATAACGAATGCTCAATGAAATAATAAATAGAAAGTGATTTATAATATAGAAATGCAAACATAACTTACTTCTAAGGTGTCCTTAACAATGTGTAAAAGGCAGGTAGGTTGTTTATTAGTAAATTTTGTTCATCGATAAACACAAAACTGTTCCATTATATAACTTCTCGATTAAAATTAAAGCGCGAACACAAACACTTTATTAAAAACCCATACATTTTCTCGGAAAAAGATTTTTTTTCAACCCCGTTTTTCTTAAGCGGCTACCTTTTACAAATGGCGGACATTCTCTAACGCCGTCCCCCGCTAAAACTACCGTTCGATTCTGTTTTGTTGTGCCAGTTTCGATTTTTGATAGAGACAGAATTACGTTAAACAGAGAAGGTCATATGATTTTCTTTCTTTGGCCGAAAGAGGGATACTTAAAAATTTTCAAATTTCAAAAAGTAATGATTATTATAATTGAATTTTGCTGATTACTTTATCACTGTGATTAATTAAGAAATATCTCATTTTGCAAATAAGTCTCATACAAAGAACTAGACGAAGAGACATAACATTATTTATGTAAATTTACATTTATAAAAAAAATTAAAATTCCTTTCCTTTCCGAAACTGCTAAATTGGGAGCTTTTCTTTATTTAGGAGGAAGCGAATTCCAGGAAAAACAAGTTCAGGAGGGTGGTCTTCGATCGCAACCCCCACAAGTTATATGTTATTACTAAATGTGACGCACGTAGGATGCGCGCTTGCGTTTGAATAATTTTAAGGGTAGTTCTTGGAAATTTGTAATTTATATTCGGAAGGGAGAAGAACCGTAGTAGCTGCACGTTTATTATAATTATAAAAACATTATTGATTTAATTTTATGATGCAACCAATCTCAAAACAAATTTTTAAATCTATTATAGTTTAAATTATAATTAAAAATGTAACAATGCGCCAAACTTAAATTTAATTATGTATAGAAGAGTATCCCAATTTAAAAAAAAAGAATATATTTACAGTTTTAAAGTCAGTATTTTGCTTTATAAACATGTTCTGTAACAGATTTACCAAATACTTAGTTTGGTTATTTATAACATAGTTATTGATAAATGAATACGGTTGAGAAAATGTAATTCTTATATCTAATACTGTTATTCTTGATAGGATCAAAAAAGGATACCAATATTAACGAAGAGATTGTAATAATAAATGAACTATAGGAATGCTTTGCGATTTTATTTATTTCCAACCAAATAATCAACAGAAAACAACCTAAATCGACAGTATCCAGAGTTCATTGTTTTACTATTAAGGCCTATCCATCTGCAAGTAACATTCAACTGACCACTAAAAGGACTAACAGCACCTCTTAGAAAACAATTTAACTCAGACATTGAGGCAAAGACACAAACAATAAGTGCAAATATAACTAGTTGATTTAATAGATAAGTTTACAACTGATATTGCAAATGCTTTGCCTTTTTTGCTGTTAAAAATAAATAATATAAAGTATGTAGTAGTATATTACGTTAAGAAAGCACTATGTATTTAATTCATACGAATGTTCTTATGTAAGAAAGCAGTGTGTTACTATGATCTTTAAATCTGTTTGTTTCACTCGATATATCGATAATGTTCTTTTTTTTTGCTTTTGTATACAACAGTCTTTACAATGTGATAATATAAATTGAAAAATAGCCCCATGCTAATACTCTACACGCATATTTGGCAACAATTTAAACCAACAAGTACACACGCACACCTATAGATTCAAATATTTATGTAAATATCACACTTTATAGTTAAAAAAAGCTAAGCGACGTTTTGATTGAATAGCATTGTATAATTGGCATTGTTTTCAATCCCATCAAAAATTCTAAAGTATTATCAGTCAGCAAGTAATTAACTTAATTACTATATTTCAGTGGTGTAACCGTATGTACGTATAGCATGCTTTGCTTCACAACCGTATGCACGCCCCAAAAGTATATAAAAATACAAATTTCTTCAATATAAAAACAAAAAGCATTCATTCTACTAAATTTGCAGAAGAGCGGGGGTCTATAATTATTGTGGACCCAAATCGTATAAGGCTACACCACCAATTACATCTCATAAAAATATGTCATCTAATTAAGATACATACAAGTGTTTTACATGAGGCTATTCTTTAAATATGTGCTAAATCTTAATCCAGATTCAACACACACCGAACCACAAAATGGCTATTCATTTAGTCGATGCTCTTATTTACAATTTTTTACAGTTCAAGATGCACACATTTAACAATATAGAATTTGACACAGAGTACAACAAGAAATATACTTCTACTAACCATTTGGTGTTATTCATAACTAAAAAATAAACCCATTAAGCATTAAGACTGTGAACAGATTAAAAATTTCTTACTGGAAGCACTGCGGTAGTTATAGATAGTAAATAGTAAGCTGTGTTCCCATAGCAACATTTCAAGATATCGCTTTAAATAGGCAGTAGCCATAGCCACGACATCTAAAGCGGCATATTCAAATTGTGCTACTCTTTAGAATAAATAGAAATAGGGATCAATACAAATGAAACTTAAGAAATTTTACGACTAGAATATTTAACAAAAAATATGTAACGCTTAATTAACTGAAAATAATAAGTTAATGATGCATACTTGAAATAACTTTTTAAAATATTAAACTTAAAATTATACCTCTAAAAACCTTAAAACTATTGTTAATTAGTTTAATAAAAAACATTCTGTTTCTTTTTGTCGAAGACTTATTCATATTGCTTTGAAAGTATTTGGAGTAACTTTTTGCACTGCACTAACATATTTGTTTTAAATTCGCTAATAAAATCACATTCGAATTGAATTTTGTTAGAGCGATTCGTTTAACTTAGGTCTAAAAGTGGAATGCAAAGATACTTTCAAATAAATTTAGGTGATGGAATGCAATTGTTTGACCAAATCACAAGAAAGTATAACTAATTAGTGTTTCGTGCTATCGACAAGAAGAAACAAGTTTAACAAAATGTAGAGCTGCATAAATAAAATAGTAACACCTCTGCATAAGAACAAATATATGCTAATAGTAATCATAATAATAACAATATTTATAGAACATACACACAAAATAAACATATCAAGTTTTAATTATAAGATAAATGTACATAAATGTGCTATAAAACACACCAAAGGTCTGCGTGCTGAACCTATGACTAAAAACAACTCGCTCATACGATCGGTACATTTTTTTTTAAACAGAAAAATTCAAATAGATCCGTATGAGAAACTGCTCAAAAGTAACAACCTTAAATTTAATCAGCTAACAGTCTTAAAATAACTTATACATATACTGATAACTGAAAAATATCCACATGGCCGTTGCTCAGGTCAAAAATTATTCGTTCTTGTTATGTACATTTAAGCTTCATCAATCTCAAGGCTAATAAGGTAAGAACATTTTTTTTCATATATACAGACACAGCCTATAAGTCAAAGTTACCCCTGCTCTGATTAACGTACTGCTCAATCGTAACAGGAACTCGTGTAATTTAATTTAAATAGAAAAAAAAACAATAAAGAAAAAAATAAAAAGAATAAGTTATCGATCTCGTTTGCCTGAGCAACTGGAAACCGTTAAGCGATAAATTAAAATTCCAACAAGAGTATACATAAACCTACACTCCTCTATACAGCTTATTCATTATAGTAATTATTTGTCAAAAATAACTTTGCTATAACATTAGTCTGTACAACTTCCAAAGACAAACTCGTCAGCTAGGCATGAGATATGCTTTCTTTAAATCCAATTGAAAAAAGAAGCCTCGAGCACCATATATGAGGCTTATGTGCCAATCGTTAAATGCTCAGCAAACCTTTTTTCCAATACGCGTCAACTGAAGGCAATGGAGTAAGTCATGCAGTCAAAGGCCTATCACAGATGCACGCGCGAGCAACCATAGTGGAGTGACCCTTCAGCTATTCCTCCATCTTCTACTATCCCTTTATTTAATTAAAAACTGTATATCGAGTTAGGAACATGACTCGCACAAAGTTAAGTGAAATTAAGAGTTACGGTACATATATAAATGCCAACATTCACGATTCACTTTTATGTTATGGCCGATGACAGCATCGTAGATTAAACATAACACTCTTCACACAGACACTACACTCGACGGTGACGTGTGCTACTTAGGCGAACGTGATGGTACAAAATCTCTCAAATGAGATGTTCGCTGTTCTGTTCTTTTGCGTTGAAGTCCAGCTCTGTCGTAACCAGATCTTGAACCACTTCTAGATGGTCCGTGACGCGACTGACCCGAACCTTCTCGTTGTTGTTGTTGTTGTTGAGCACCATCTATTATTAATAATTTTTTTTCAAATAATAATCCTTGTTTAGAAATAAACAACTCACCCCTAGAGTCTTTGCTTTCTCGTTGCTCCAACACACGTCCTGTAGTGTTCGTATTATTATTATTATTAGTATTGTTAATAATAGGAGCTTGCTGTTTGATGTTTTGTGGCAGTGTTTGTTCACCATTACCACCACCACCATTACCTTGTCTATCCTTTCCATGCTTCTCTTTTTGAGCGCGTAACTCTTTATGGTGTTGAGCTACTTGAGCATAACTCATTCGTGGAGGATCCTAAAACATCGCAAAATATTAGATATAAAGACCTTAGTATTAAACTAAATAAAAATCGAAGAATACACCAGGTCGGACTAATCTTTATGATCTGCGTTATCTTAAATACAAATTCGAATCATTCATTGTAATACAATACTAAGTAAAAACATTACCAATGATGGAGGAGGTGTGGAAGGTTGTTTTGGTGTTTCAGTGCGTGTGTTGTCTTGTCGATTAGGTGGAGCGTGTCCTCTTGTATTAATCGTAACAGCTACGTTGACTTGAGCAGGTCGCGGTGGAGCTTCGGAAGCTATACCAGTGGTCATAGTAGCAGCATTAGTGGTTGTAGGGCACGAAACGTCAAGTTCTCCGTTTAAAAGGGCATCGTCCGTTTTTGTCGATTTGTCAGCCATTGTACATTTTGCTGTTAATACAGGAACTAATCTATAAAGCAAAACATGAGTAAAATGCAAAAAACAAATATAAAGCTTACTTTTCAGGTGAATTAGGTGGACTAAGTGCTGGAACCGTAGATTGTGTTTGTAAATTATTATTAATAACTGTAACTTCCTTAGATTCGATTGAAAGTGGATAGATATTATTTTGTCTTGATGGACCCGTTTGAACCGCTTGATTTATGTGTTGAGGTGAACTATTTCTTGGTGAATCACTTTCAGGGCCACTATTAGTTTCTTTTCCGTTTGATTTAGATTTAACAGTACCTTTGACAACATCAGCTAATCTATTTTCACCCCAAAGACTCTGATTTTGTACATCTGTAGAAGTTGATTGTTGCACAACTTCTGCACTAACATTTACAACTTGACCTTGCTTCAACGGAGCTTGGTTACTCGAATGTTCTAAAATAAAAATATTAATATATTTGAATACATAGTAAAAATTAATATAATGTATTTTTTACATAAAAAATAAACTATTTATACCATATAAAGAAGTGCCTCCAGCTAGAGTTGATTAAAAGTACAAAGAAATAATTGAATCGATCATTTTAAAAGGGCATTTAGAGGCCTTTTTACAAATAGCATATTTTAACAAATTTTAATATTTCATATGAAAGGCAGTTTCTATGAGAAAACATCATTTTTATCTTTCACAAGTGTTCTTATGTGCACTAACAATGTAGTGGTTTAAAACCTTTGTATTTCATATTTTGTTAAGCAAGGTTTTCTTGTATTTAATAAACCATAAACAATTCAATTAAGTGTATGTTTTGAATACAAACATGTCAGAAAATGTTGGAAATATTACATAATGTAATTAAATAATAAATTAGGAATGTTGATTTTGAAAAGGGCACTTGCATATTTAGAATATGTTCATTTTGAAAAAATAATTTAAAGCAAACACATAACTGCTATGATTTTTGTTAATTAACTAGCAAATCAAAATGTGTAGAAAACAATATTAAGCATGTATCATAAGGTAAAAGATAAAATTAAAATTTGAGTCAATATCAGTGAAATAGAAACATTATTCTCTTCTCGTGTAAAACAATAATTGTATTATAAATGTCCTTTTCATAATGACTCATTTAATTGTATCAAAAGTCCATGAAGCACTAGTATAAATCTAAACAAGGAAGTAAAAAAACTATCCATCTGGGATTTAAAAGTTATTGATGTTATTGGAAAGAAACCGTTTTTTTATAATTTAAGAGCGATAACTGTTTAAAAAGATACAATTTAAAAATTCTTTAAATAGTATAAAAATAAGCATTCTTCTATCGTAAATGCTACTTTACTATAATAAACAAAGCATTTTATGTGAATTCATCATTTTATCTGCTCTTGCCAAGGGATCGAAAAAATTTGAAATCCGAGGCGGATAGTTGCTGTACTTTCCTGTTAAGGTAAAAGTTAGGTATTTCAAATTAAACCATCAGTAAATTTAAACAGCAACAATGACTATCTAAGTTTACTATCCCTTTAAGAATTTAATATCCTTTAATTTACCTGGCAAGGGAGGAAATGCCGAATCTTCTAAATCAAACTGTGCACTCTGATGTGTAAAGTTATCACGAACTTGTGCTTGTGCTGTTTGTCCATTGTTCGTTCCGGCATCATCTTCTTTTCGTTTGCGGCGATGGCGAGGTGCCAATTGTTCTTTAGTTACGTGGACTGGCGCAATTAGCAATGGTCTGTACAAGATTGCTCCTTCTTCAACATCAGTTCTAACTGCGGATGGTATTGCTACAATATGATGTAATAATTAAATAAATATATTCCTTGTTTTGAAATATTACCTAATGAAATGCTAGATGTTGCATGACTCTCAGATGTATTGGTAGCAGCATGTTGTCCAGGAGTTCCTCTAGAATTATCACACACGGATGCAGGTTTATTTAAAGTAGCGTTAGTCTTGGTTGTACCCTGGAGAGAAACTGAAGGTGCCAATTGCGTCGATGGCCTAGTGTTAGTTTGATTGGATGTTTGCGCTGATGTTTGTGAGCTATTAGCGTCTGATTGTGATGATGTTCGATTTTGTTTACGTGGTCGTGTATTGGAACGATAAGGCTGAGGTTTGAAGGTTTGCGGGGCCAATCCATTCACCTGAAAGACACTACTAATGTCATAGTAATGTCCTCCAGTGGGCCAAGCTTGGACTACAGATGTATAAAAAGGCTGCTGCTGGTACGGCGGCTAAAAAAAGATAATTGTTTAATAAATAAATGTTATCTTATAAAGCTTACATATACGTGTACTTGATTAGCAGCGTATGTAACTGATTGCCCAGGAGTGCCATTAGCGAATATAAATCTCTGTTGACCTGGTGGAAAAGTTGTAGGATCGTACACCGCAGTAGGAGGTGTTGTTACCCGATATCCATTTTTAAATGTGGGTAATGTAGGTATTGGCATCCGATTCATTGGTTTAGCTTTAATTCGTGCCATTATCGGTTTCCCTTGAAATTCTCTAACTTCTTCTCGGAGGTATCGATATGCGCGTTGAGCATCTTCGTCAGACTCAAAAGTCACATACCACGAATTGTTATGTGCAAATTCACACGAAATTAATCTAGGGCAGTTCTCGCCAAAGAACAAATTCTAAAATAAGTAATACATTTATAAAATATTAAGTTTGTAATATCATTTTACACACAGACACACCTTAACTTCTTCGATAGGGGTATTATCAGGAATTTCTCTTAGAATAACTATACATCGTTTATGATTTGGTCGTACTTTAAGTCCCTCCTCGTCCACTTGAACATTAGGCGATTCACGTAATACTTCTGTTATTAATTTAATGTCTTTGGTGAGTTTCTTAACTTGATTAAAATTTGCAACTGTCCATATTGGTACATATTGATCATTGTCCATTTGCGATAGTAAGTACGCGTCATTTGCCAAATTTTCTCTACAATAATACATATTTTTCAATAAAAGTAATTGCGATGTGTTTGAGAGCAACGCACCTTGAGAAGTAATATTCTAATTGTTGCGAGAGCATTTGTTTCAATTGTGGCAGTGGGACAACAGACTGGGAAGCAGTATCAGGAGGTGCTGAAGCAGGTATGGGACTCAGCGCCTCCGCTCCCTCTGCTACCCCATTAAGTGTAACATAATCAGACATGGCACCAGCTTGGGCACCAGCGTCAGGGGTGGTACTGTATACCGCCCCCGAAGGCAGTTTACCAACATCCCCATTCATGTACACGTATCCTAAAAAAAATTGTAATTGTTAAATATCCACATTTGAATACATTTCTTATCTTATTTGACAGCTAACTTAAAAATAGACTCTTGTACTTGTAACATATGTCCAATTTTGAATCATTATAATGCAGAATTCGCTGACGCTTTAGCCGTTGTAATTTTTATATAATAAAAAAGATAGCGGACGAAATGCCATATGTTATAATAAAATTAAAGAACGTAAGCAGAAGTGTACATACCATACATTATCAAATATGGTGACTTTTCAGACATAACAGAACCTAACCTTATTTTAAAATAGTGATGGGTGTAATATTTGAATCAAGGTCATTTACGTAGCTTTATATTATCTGTTATTAATTATATTGCATAGAGAATATTCTACTCAAGACGTGCCCTTTTCGGCATCTTTCACTTTCCATGTCCTGTAAATTTCACTTTTCCGGAGGAGACGGTATCGATGTTTTGCATTCGTATTTCCACAAATTGACAATTATAAGTAAGGAACGTTCGCTTTAAATTACAAAAAATCCAGTACTATTTGAATTCCGATAAACCATTTAAGCTGACCGATTATTACGAAGTGAAGATATGTGTTCCCCGTAGTGCAGATATAAATTACTACGACAAATATAGCAAATGATTCCGACAGACGAATGTCTCGAGCGGCGTATATTTCATGCACATTACACAGTACAAACTACAACTGAACAAGGGCAGTCAACTTCAAATTCTATCGTAAATAAATTTAGAAATGCAAAGCAACCCGGAAACCATGTGCCAATCGCTTGGCTTCGATAAAGCGATTTGTTTAACGGGTGCCACTACCACAGAAATCATTACTATTGCATATTTACGTGTAAGACTTTTCTGTAATTCATCACTTACTAATTATATCCAACTTGCCACAACAAACTATTAATCCCAACGGAAAACTCCAAAAAATTCGTTAGCACTCTTTTCACTGGGCACAATTAGTAACTTAATGCTTCCGAAAATTCCAAAATGGCGGTTGTTGGACACATGCCACAGTAAACTACTTTTAATAGTGCTAAACAAAGATAAACGTAGGACGTGCAATGCAGCCAACGTCGCCGTCGTATATTTTTTTAGCGCCAAAAGTTTTTAAATTTAGAACCAACATCCTAACTGTTTTTAATGAACAATTCGTAACTTGCATTTGAAAAAGTTACCATTTTCGTTTATTTAATTCACTTAAATTTCTTGTTAATACGTGTGATAATACCACAACAACAATAATACTTACGATCTACGGATAACGTGTTCGATAAATCCTCGCCTAAATTATTTTGCTGATCCCAGCAGATGTGGAATTTGTTATCCAAATTATCAATTTCTTCTGAAGTTCCACTTACGGGTGTTTCAGGAGTCGCAGAAACCTTTAGAAGAAATAAATACGCACATGTAAAATGAAACATACGGAAGCGATTTTAAAGCGAGAATCATTATTTTTATGTATTAATTTAACACCTTGATAATAGTTCCTTGGGACGCTTCTCGATTGTGGATTACTTTCTGCAGTTAGATCAACGAAAAACTAATAAACACATTCACGTGTTGCGTCTTAACTTTAACAAACATCAAGAAACAAACATTATATCGATCGTTAAACCGAATATGGACGTATGTAAACTCAAACTGAACTTTCGCGCTAATAATTGGGAAGTGCTTACATGCATTTTTCGTTAAACATTTCGCGCTTTAAACCGGAAAATTCAACATATGGTTTCGGCTTACTCAAAATTTGACACAACTTAAGTGTCCATACTTTTTTGAATTCCATATGGTACATGTTAACTTACCTTTTGGATAATGTAACAGCGAGGATTAAATGCAGTACAAATGTACGTTCCATTTGCGTCGAGGCAAGCTGTCAACGGGTCAGATTGGGGCACGGCTTTGCCGCGGCCTCTGCGAAAGGGCATCTGTACTTGTGGACCCTTGACCAACACTCACCATGCCGACCTGTTGAATCCGGGCTCGGCCAGCTGATCACTCCACGGCGCCGACGCCCCATCCTACGCTTTGTGAGCGTCGCGATTGATAATACCTTTACCCTATTTAACATATCCCTTATGCACTTTTGACCGATTTAATCAAGCATATAAACAAAAAAAATTAACTCTGCCAATTTTCAAATTAATCCCATATATAATGTTTATACTTAGAAAAAAATATATATATAAATAAATATCCTTTAGTAATAAAATTATTAAAAGCATACATGTGCAAAATTATGAATATTAGAAAACAGCATATTGGGCTTTTATTTAATACAAGATACAATTTGAATGGAATTAGGTCATAGTGCCAAAAACTGGATTATGCCTACAAATACTAGGTCCATACTCTTCATAAGCAGCTTTAGTGTGGCAAACTTCGTAAAAATCGGGCTAAAAATAAATAATTCCAGTTAAATTTATAAAACACTAAAAAATGTTTACTTACTGTTGAGGCCAACATGCTGCCTCCGAACCAAACAGCATATCTCTGCATGTGGTAGGAAATTACTTGTACATCAATTGGTTTTGGCTAAAATATATTATTATATTTTTAATATAAAAAAAAATTATTTCTATTACTTTAATTCTTCCACCGCCTAAACTTTCACTGAGCTTAAGTCTTGTATCAACAGTACGTTTTATATCCCTCTGGAGTCTCCTGCCGAAGTCTTTAAACATTGTAGAACCACCAGACAAAACTATATTATTGTACAACAATCTTCTAACATCAATGGGACAGTTTTGAATGACATCATCTACAACTTCAGATAAAGGTATTGTAAAATCAGGATTAGAAAATTCAGGATGAAAGAATATTTCTGGTCCTAAAAATCGTTCATATCCAACGTCCACCACAAAGGGCTGTTTTGTAATAGAATTGTGTCCTTCATATTTTTTTATCCATTTTGCAGGATCAGCATCGTACTTGGCAAATTCTTTTGCTATATCTGGACAAATATAGCAATGACGCTCTTTAATTGCTTTAGCAGTTTCTAAAGATTGTTCGGGAGGAATGCCTATTTCTCTTTCTCTAAGTAATGATTGAATAAAATAGGTTATATTACGTCCAGCAATAGGAATGTGCTTTATACAACTACCAATTACATATCCTTCAGCCTAAAATTAAAAAAGTTAAAGCAAATTCTTGTTTAATACAAAAATAATAAATTAGTTATGTTTACCACTGGAATTACGTGAGTTACACCATCCCCACTATCAACAACTATTCCTGTTAATGTCCTCTCTTCTATTGAACGCGATGCCCAACTAGCAGATAATGCCAGTACTGCTTGTACAGCAATATGCAAACCAGGAACATTGAACGATTCAAACATAATTTCTGCTGTATATTCCCTATTTTCGGGTGTATTTAGTGGTGGTTCGGTAAGCAAAAAATAATGATCTTCAGGTTCTGCACGTAAATATTTAAATATACATTGCTCCAAAAAACGTTCCATTAAATCCCAATCTTCTACCAAGCCATGACGAACAGGATACTAAACAATTATAATAATCAGTTTTTCAGCAAAGAATAAAAAACCACTAACCTTCACAGCATAACCAGTAGCATCAAATGCCTCGTCCCCAATAAAAAAATCGAGATCTTCGACACCTTTCCCCAATCGACGACTTGACTGGTCACCAACTTTAGCTGTTTCCTTTATTGCAATCGCAGAAGGTATAATAAATTGCGGTTCTTTATTCGCCGCAAATCCCAATTTAGTGTATCTTTAATATTATAATGATAAAAGGAAAATAAATTTAAAATTTTAGGTTATATGTAACTCACCCTGTGCCCACATCTATAACACAAGCCGGTAATCTTCCAGTCATTTCAAATATTTATTGCAAAAAATTGAACCCTTAATTTATATATCAAAGCTCTTAATTTTATTTAATTTACTAGATAATTGCGATTGCAAATGATTAATCTTAACCACACCTTTACATATTTCTTATCTGTTGCGCTTGCGTTATTCAAACCACAACAACTATTCGGCGCCAAATTAAACTATCAAAATTTACAATAATTTATCACAAAATTAATCAATTTCTTTATTAAAATAATACATGCACTATATATCTAAAAATTACATAAAATTGGTACGTATAGTTAAAAAAAAATAAAATATTCATGTTCCTACAGTTTTTCCAGGTTTCATCATAGGTATTTCTGAAAATTTAATTGCGTTCTTTTCTGCCCAGTTTACAAATCTATCACCGTAGGTTGTAGCGCATTCTATTAACATAGTAACATCACATTCAGCCTTATGGGCATCAATTGGAGCTTTGGACGTTAGACGAGTGTATACATCAACCAATTTAAAACTTGCTCTTCTAAAATTCAATACACATAGATATAAATAAGATTATTTATTTAACTTAAAACATACGGATATTGTAGTCTACGTCTACAACCAGTGCTGCTACTACTAGCAGTAATTTGTACCTTCTTCTTTGGAGTTGTTTCATTTAAAATTTGAATTGTTTGTACAGGTACTTTAGCAAGCTTAGCAAAACTAGCATTTTCTACAGCTTCAGCTGCAGCAAATAAAAGTTCATCCAAACCATCGTTTAGTTCCACAGGAATATTCTGTTTTTGTAAATCTAAGTCTTGCTGATGTAAATCTCTGAATGCTAATAAAGAATCTATGCAGAATACATCCAAAGCAATATCTGCAGAAACGGCATGTAATTGTTTTCTTAAAATAGGATAATCAAATCGATTTCCATTATGTGCAACAAAACAAATAGGTTGTTGATGAATGGATATAAAATTCTGAATTATATTGACAGCCTTAGCATCAAACTGTGGTTGATACTCTAATAAATGGTTTGATAAGCCTGTTATATCCGTTGTAGTACTGCCTATCAGTTTTCTAGGATTAAAACATAGTGTTACCTTATTTTGAACTCGTGGAATTACACCCAAGCTTAAGTGTTCGCTCGATGTAGCACATAAAGACAATTCAGTTATTTTCGTGGTGTTGTTCTCTTCTAAAGGTAACCCAGTCGTTTCAGAATCAATAAAAATAAAGGTTTTTATAGCCATATTTTGTAATGTTTGCGAATGGAGGGTGTTTCTTTGTTGTAGGATACATTTAAAGTACAGACATTAAAACGAAATGCAAAATCTAAAGTCATTCCAGTCCACTCAATATATATATATGTGTTTGTAAAAAGACTACAAAAATTTTAATTAAAATACTATAAAAATAATTTAGTCAAATTAAAATTTTCTTAAACATTATTTAGAAATTGAGGTTATTACCGTTATTAGTAAACGCCGAACGCCCTAGATCATTGGCTAGGATTCAAAAGTTTATGGTTGGTATTATATTTTTGGTGTAGAAAATCTAATAACCTTTACGATTTTCTTTTATTTAATAAATTTTTAAAGTGATTAATTTTATCTAATTAACGTTATTTTTGTTAATAATTTTCAAGGAAAAAGATAATTGGAATTTTGTTTCCGATCTGAGAATTTAGAAATTATTGCTAAAGTTATAGTTGCGCATGTGTAGTAAGTGAACGTCATAGCGGACTTATTAATCATCAGAATATTTCGAAGAACGGTGCTGTTAAAACTTTAATAATCCTACATCAGAACTCATCCGTTTGTAAAAGATTTTGTGCAGTTTGCAATTCTTTTTTTTTCTACGTATATATTTTGATTATCGTATGTCCATCCAGAACCTCCAAACATTTGGTAAGTGGCCCAACTTTCTTACAAGATATTTTCGAGAATATCACAAAATGGCGGCTATTTTTATTTGCACAAATTTATTTGGATTGCTATAAATAGATTCTATTTACGCCACAACAACAAATATTTCGTAATTGGAAAACCTTTTGTTTTGTTTAAATGCTTATGCTCTATGTATTGAACATAAATCTATAAATTAACGGCCGTTTTCACCAAGGCTTGACCTCGACCTCATTTTCACATATTTCCTATAATTTCAGACCCCTTTGCTGATGCAAATAAGGGTGCAGACGATGATGTACAAGACGGACTAGTTCATATAAGAATCCAGCAGAGAAATGGTCGTAAAACTTTAACTACTGTACAAGGCTTATCATCGGATTATGACTTAAAGAAAATTGTACGAGCATGTAAAAAGGTATTGACTTATTATGTACCTTTAGAAGTAAGCTAGTTATAAGCAAATGCGAGGCTTCAGGGTTAAATGACTTCTTTCCATAGTCTATTAATTAATCTTTACCTCGCCATATCATACTTGCAATCATTGGTAGATTGATTCATGGTCTAATTGCGTGAATCATTTTGTATGTTGCAGATATTATCTTTTTTAAATTGTTTTGTGGTTTTGCTTAATTTTTTGTGTTTAATATTGCAGGAATTTGCCTGCAATGGAACAGTGATTGAACACCCCGAATACGGTGAAGTTTTACAGTTGCAGGGCGATCAGCGTGAAAATATTTGTCAGTGGCTTACTAAAGCTGGCTTGGCTAAGCCAGACCAATTAAAGGTCCACGGCTTTTAATGTTCCATATTACAGTACTCGATTCACCTTGACAATTTTAGTTGATACTAATTACTACTCGAAATCTTAGTTGTAGTAAAATGCGTCGGGTTCCCAGATAATATGTATCTGGGTGCATTTGACATCTTTAGAGAAATTTATTGTCAGCTAATATAAATATTTGCATCATTTAGTTTAATATTATGTGATGTGCACATTAGTTGTGTATTCATTAACATTTTTCTACAGCATTGTCGTTTGCTTCAAAATTGCAGATTTCCTTTTTAATTTATAATAATAGAAATGATAAGCGTGGGCTGCAATTTTGAACCTACGTTTTAATGTATTGTGCCTTTCCTTACCCAATGTTTGTTTTTTTTTGGAATATTGAAATTATCTTTTTGTGTAAGTTGACCGAATTTAGTTATAACTGGACTCAATAAATAGTTAATGTTTCTTTTAATTAGTATGTATCTTATATTTGGAAAAAATGTATCCTGACCTTAAAAAAATATGGTAAACGATGAAACGAAATAAAAGTTCTAACTATAATAAATAATTTATACACAAAAGATATTAATTTATATTTGAATAACTGTAGTAAACAATATAAGTATGCTTACAAATAGATTCTACATTTATGTAAGATAATTATTTTGCTCATCGTCCTCTGTATCATCGTTTTCATCAACGTCAGCTTCATTTGGAACATCGGGAAGGCGAATATTACTCAACAAGTCTCTCATAGCTCCTACAAGTGAAGCAACACTTCTTCTTAGATCCCCACCATCGTCTGCAGCATTGCCTCTAGCCCCATCTTCTTCCCTGTTTATTGCAATTCATTATTTCGTTGGTTTTATACAACTGTTACTCACAACTGAAAAAGTTGTTCAGGAATTTCCGTACTAAAGCTGGGTAAAAGAGACCTAAAGAATACTTCTACAGCGCTAGCATTGCTGTTAGCAAGCTTTGGTCTTTTCGGTTTTTCATATATGTTTATGGAGTCCAGTGGAGGTAAAGGATCGAAACTTAACACTGCTCCAGATATATCCTGTAACAATATTTTAAAATTCGTAGCATTCATTAGTTAATAAATTATACTAGATTATACACTAGTGTGTTGGCGTATTTGTCTCTTACTTCAGCTATAGGCGCTACCCCTTTTATGTCTGACAGCAGAATATGCCTACATATGCTTCTAGGCAAAGGTCCTTGATACCGTTTAACTCGTTTGGCTTCATAATCTTTTATATTTATTTTATTAGCATCTATTTTATCTAAAAGTAAATGCACATTTCGTTCTAGCCAAGGCAAAAGGTCGCTTTCTTTCCATACATGGTAACTTCGATTAACATACAAAAGCACTAATTGAGTTAAAGCTGGAGATTGTCTGAAACCAAAATATTTACAATAGTAACAATTCCTACAAAATAATAGGTAAATTTTACTTAGATTGTGAACCTTGCCCAAAATAGTAATGTTTAGAGACTCGATCGTCAATTTGGATAGAACACTTTTCAAGAAGTGGTAAGAGTACTCCAGGAAACATCAACAAAGCTTCTTGAAGTACTTCGTCTGCTTTTGTTGTATCCTCTTCCACAGTATAGAAATAAGCAATCGAAGTTGAGTATGCAAAATTTGGAAGTTGAGATAAATTTTTAGTGTTTTCCCATTCCAAAAACAAATCGATTAACCATTTATATTCCTTAGCACGCAAAGCATAGAAATCGATTATTAATTTTACTGCCAAAGGGTCTCCATCTGGATCGAAAGATAACAATAATTTGGAGAGTTCCAATGCAGTTCGGCAACAAGCACGCCCACCAACAAATAACAAATGTTTAAATAGTGTTATAAATAAACTTCTGTAAATTAAATCAAATTAACAAATTGAAATTAATTATTTAATATATACCTATTTTCCTGTCGTCGATAGTCTAATCTACAATTTCCTTGAGCTAAATTAAATAATGGGTGAAAAGCACATTCTAATGAGAACAAAGCTCTTTCAATTAGTTCAGCCGCCATTGCTAAATCTTCACTAAGTTTACATAAATCAGAAAGTTGAATCAATGCATCAACGTGGAATGGGTGCTCGTTAATTATAGAAACAATATTATCAGGATTTAAGCTCTCAACAGCTTCTAAAAACTTATTTTGTATCTGCCTGTAATTTTGACTGTGTTCATACGTGAAATATTGGATTCCTCCCATTTTAGTTTCAATTAAGTTCATAGATAATCCAAGTTTACTAGCTTGAGGCCAATTATCTTTACTTGAAACTAACCAGGTGGTTTTAACGTGTCCTCGCCCACCTCGTATTTTACGTTTGCTATAACGTATATAATTTATTATTTGTGATTGTATAAAGATATTACATTCTTACTGTTCTGATTGTATAATTTTTGAACCAAATATTCTCTTCAGTTCATTATTTGGATTTAAATGTTTGTGTTGAACATTTAAAATACTCTTTTTCATGTGCAATAGTTTTTCTGATCTAATATTACTTGCAGATGACCCTGGTATATAATTTTCACCTAAGAGTTGATTTACTTCACGTACAGACCTTTCTATTTCATCCACCTGTAATAAATTATTTATAATTACAAAAATTAACTTATTAGATTAACAAACATCAGCATTATCTTCACTGCTCCGTTGCACATGTGATTGCTTTCCAGATTTTTTCTTTTTTTTCTTCTTTCTACGTTTAACTGCTTCATGGATCTCTTCATCGTGTGCATTAGTAGCTTCAGTCTCATTATCATCTTCTTTAACTTCACTTTCAGAGAGCGACTGCTGATTTAACTGTAATGAGTAAATATGTATTTTAAGGTATACCTATTTTAATTACATTTCTAAGCTTATTAATACATTTCCACATACCAAATCGTATCGGTTAATATTTAATTGTTTTCGTCTTGCACCACCAACTGGCAAATCACTCTCTTGATCTGCATCAGATAATTCTTCATTTAGTTCTTTGTTTCCTTGCAATTTACGAAGAACTCTTGAGGACATCACGGTTAATTACTTATTGAACAATTATTGATTGATTATTCCTCTGATTTTATTACTTTATTTATAATTAAATACTATTCAGTGTACACCCTCCTTTGTATGTACTTACATGACAGTTCGGCACTTACAATTAGAAAACTACATAATAACTTGTAGACGATAGATGGCATAAAAGTCACCCCATTGCAGTAGTTGTCATCGGCATTTCGTTACTAGGAGAAATACAATCTGTAATTTGTTTATTTTAAAACATTGTGTTTTGTTTATTAATTATTATCAATGCAAATAGATACCTATGGTAAAAGTGATTGATGTTTATATTTGAAAGTAATTTATCGATTAACAACATTTCATCTAAATTATTGTGATGTAGGCTTGTTGTAAAAATAGCAAAATATTGTATAAAGAAGTAAGAACAATTGTATTTTATGCATAACATTTAGTGCTTATTATTGTTTTAATTCTATATTGTATTTATAGATATGGATTTGAAAACTAAAATTTATCCTACTGCCGAAGAATTAAAAACTATTAATTCTTGCCTGCATTGCCCTGAAGAGGATTGTAGCAGCATATTTACTTCCGAGTCAAATCTTAACTTGCATTTAATAAAAACTCATAAGAAGGATCCTAAGCCTGTCAATACTGCAAGTGAATACTACTGCCCTCAATCTGATTGTATTTATCACATACAAAAATCGTTTAAAAATCACAAACTGCTTAAGCAACATTATCTCAAAGTACATGCAGAGAAGGCTTTTGTTTGTGAGATTTGTAAAGCTGGGTTTTCTACACAATCTTCAAAAAATCGCCATGCTCGATATTGTGGAATTAATTTTAAATGTTGTAATTGTAAAGCATCTTACTCATGTTATGAAACGTTGCTCACACATTGCAGAAGAAAGGGTCATAAAATTTTAGATAAAACAGTGTATAATCCGTCTCTTCAGGTGGCTATTCCATCCAAATCAGATATTAAAATGTTTAAGAAAGACCAAATACTATTACCGAAAACTTCAACAAGTTTACAACTAATAAAAATTGTTCCTGTTCTTATCAAAACTGTCAGTAGTTCTACTTTTGAAAAAGGGAGCCAAACAGAAGTGAATGTAGATTTACCTAAATTAAAAACGAAGCAAACGCAAGTTAATAGAGAAACGTTGAATTGTGAGCATAGTTCAAAGCACTCACAAACTTTGGACTTACGAAGAACGTCTTCTTCGATTGAAACTCAAACAATTGGTGATTATGTATCGAAAAAGCCCAAATTAACATACTCTGAAATAAATACGACAAACTTAAAAGAAAGCATCGACCTGAAAAGTATAAAAACTCAAACAAAACCTATTTGTTCAACAACTAAATCTTGTAATACGTCTTTTACATTAGACGAATCGGAATATATTTCTAATTCAACTGCAAATAAAAGCTCCTCGAGTACCCAAACGACGGCAACGGTGCCAATAGAACCTCTTTATTCTATTTCAACAGCCACACACGATTCGATTCACACAGACACTTCAGATTTAAATTTTGAATTCATGCATTCCAGCTCTCAAACTTGTTTGGGAGACGACATTCCAATTTTCGATTCTGTAACAGATTCAGATTTCTTTTTTAATTGTAATATTGAAACTCAAACTGACCTCATGTTTGATGTAGATTTTTTGAATTATGAAGATTCTTATTCTACTACTCAAACACAGACAATCGATAGTTTACCAGTTTTAAAAGATGATATTGGATTAGGTAACTATTATGAAAAAACTTATGATATGTTACTTAACACTATTCATACTCAGACTGCTTTTGATGATGTTTGTCGTTCTGTTGAAAGTCAAACCCTAATGTCACACAATTCGAAATTTATACCATTAGCTTGTAAAGATATGGCCAATATGGAAACTCAAACTGAGGTGGACTTTAAGATGTTACTCGAAGAAATTAATTCCTGACTTTAATTATTTTTTTTTGTGTTATTAAGCCATTGTTTTCAAAGCAATAAACAATTTCCTTTAATTATTTAGAAGAGGAGTAGATTTATTTTAAATTTCAAAGAACCATAAGTGCACCATTGATTTATTAGGACATATAGTTGGTCCTATACATTTTCGTACAATTATATCAAAGTTCAGTTGTTCTTTTAATTACGAAGAATACTTTTTTTTTAAATACAATAACAGTGGTAAACAAAGACAACAAACCATTTAAAATGGAAGTAGGCTCTTTCAAAAATTTATATCGATAAAAGTGTTAAATGTATTGTACAAGTAGAATTAAAAAATAATATAATTGGGATTAAACGAGTCCTCTAAAATATTCATTTCGTAATAAATTTATTTTGAAATGAAACAAAAGCAATCCACTCCACTATGTGTATATAAAATTGTAAAATTTGGTAATACACTGTAAATATATGACTGTTTTTTCAGTATACAGTACGTTGATTTAAATATGTATAATCGTGATGTTAATATATATTCGTAAAGAAAATTAATGATTTACTCTTATTTAAATAAAATAATCACGTTTACACAACCTATTTAAAATCTCAAACTGAACCAATGTTCACAAATACTAATTTTAAACTATATACAAAAAATATTACAAATATTTTGTATAAATTCGCTCTTGCATACATACGTATCAGACATTCATTGTATAAAAAATTATAAAGCAGGACCTGTATCGTCTTCTATGTCTGAGAAAATATCTGTTCTTTCTTCAATTCGATTCATGTTTTCTATAGTTGATGCAATCATTCTTAGATTATCTACGCCTAGTAATAATTGCCTATAATAAAAACGAATATTAATTAGTACATTCATGTGATATTATTTCTAATTGTAGTTTTCTTAATTAAATGTAATAAATTTTTATTTTAAATTCATTTTTAACAGAGTAATTACCTCAATGAATTTTCTGCGGTGCTTGCAGATGCTCTAAGTTCTTGAGCTAATCTTTGCGAATGAGAATCTGGTAAAACAGTTACACTAGGACCACCAGTGGCACCTTGTTCACCTCTTAATTCAGAATTTTCACGTTTCAGTCGGTTGGTTTCATTCTATAAATAAAGCAACAGTACAACAAGGACCCAATCCTGAATACCGGGATTCCGTATGAATTTTGTCCGCTATTCAAAACTAGTATTGATCTAAAAAACACCAGTACTTCGGTATTAACATATTCCCATAAAAATTATATAATAGTTATAGTACACTCATCATGTGACCAATAAATTGAAATTTACACAGAGACATAATGTAAAGTGAAAACGTTGATAGATAATCATCCGTAAAAAATAAATTAATAATTATGATTTACTACTCACTTTGTTATTAAATTTAAACTATATAGAGTGAGTGTACCAGTCCCAAACCAGTTAAGGACAAATTTTGACTTTGAAATGCTCTGAACTGGTATTATGTAGTTTTAACGTAGAAATGTATATATAAAATTGTTTATTGTTTACTAATGCTGCAATATTAATAAATTATTTGAATCTAAATATGTAAGTTTTTTATAGATTTCGTGAACAATATCAAAAACGGGAATGCACCTAAGGTTGACCACTGCGCTCATAGCTCTTAAATAAACACTAAATTTTTAAAATATGTTTGGAACGTTGTTAACATTCTAGGCCACGTAACAAAACAATCGAATTCTTCAAAAATGCCCTCCATTTCTTAATTTATTCAATCGAACATGCGAGTGGTCAACTACTGGTACGTGGTTTGGGACTGGTACACGCACCCTACCTACGAACGTTAAGTCTATAACGGATTTTAAATGTTGTATTTGTAGAATTTATTTACTCACTGAAAAAATGATAAGCTAATTGAATAAATTGTTAGGGCAACGTTATTTAAAAAAAAATTATAATTATAATTTATTTTTTGAACATTATTTTTAATTATGTTATATTGATTAGGTAACAATCAAATAAGTATACATATTTCTCAATAATCATACTTGTATTCTGGTTTTAAAAACAAAAATTAGAGAAATAGAGGTATTGATTTTTTGCTCTAGTATTGTGAGCCTTAAGTCCAACCCTGTTAATTAATATGATATTTACCTTCAAAGATTTTATTTCGATCCTTAATTTAGAAACAACAGCTTCTGCAGAAGCAGTCCTTTGCTAAAATGTAAATAATATTTTTATGTAGGACTACTATTCCTGTTTTCAAAAAACTTACTTTACTTCTTTCTAAATTATCTTCCACCTGTTCAAGGGCCTTTGTTAAATTTTTAGTATATTCATGTTCTTTATTCCTGGCAATATCCAATTGCCTCTGAAATTGTTCCGAACAACGAACTTGTTCACATAATTGTTGTTTATATAATTCAACTTGTTGCCTTAATCGATCTACTTCAGACTCTGGGCTTTGTCCTGTTAAAACTTCTTCACTACCTTGATTTCTTACTGCACCATCTGTTAAAAAGTCTGGCAAACTTTTAGAAACGCCAACCTAAAAATAGATATGTGTATGTGTAACAATTAATAATTTCACATAATTTACTTCTACTGAAGTTGGGCAACTTCTACAACCAGATGTCTGAGGGTCTGTCATTGGCAGATCTAAAGGGAAACCCACAGATGGTCTTATTGGTAGATCTAAAGGTATAGCTAAGTTGCTAGAATTGATATCAGTTCTTCTTCCTACATTACGACTAGATTCTCCATTTAAGCGATTATAATTAACGTTAGTTCGAGCTGGTGCAAAGTCTGGCAAGTTATTCATATCTAAATTAAAGCTGTCTTGAGATAAATTCGTTTTATCTAGATAGCACTGTTCAATAACTAAGTGATCTTGTACAAAATCTGGTAAAGCAGACGAGAATTCGGGTACAATTCTAGTTTGTTTAATACCAGTCGACTGATGAAGATCCAAATCAGATATTGACGATATGGGGCGACCATCACAGTATACTTTAGGTCTTGCACCTTGATTTTGATAGTTCGTAGCATCATTACGAAGAAAATGTTTAAATGAGAATGGATTATCTTCACGTTTGGGAGTTTCATTTGATCCTGCTACAAATTCATTATTCCAATCAAGACTAATCGTTTTATATAATACTCAATTAGTAGGTTTAAAATAAAAATAAGTATTAATATACCTGCAGCTCCCTCTGAAGTTGCAAGTCTATCTAAACCTAATGATAGGTCAATTCCTAAGTCTAGTTTAATGGGTTCGTCGATATCAGAATTATCACTGTCGGCCGAATTTTGTAAAGTCTTCCGAAAACGTTCGGATTGAAAATTATCATCTTCAGCCATAATATAAAAACACGAACTCTCCAAAAGTCAAACGTTTGACATTTCTGCTGTCAACAAAATTGATTTAGAAACACACTTAGGCAAACCTCAATGCATAAATATTTTGAATTTTTTCTTAAATATGTATCTTCTCATAATGAATTGTATTAATTTTAATATTTATAAAAAATAGATATTTAATTGTTTGTTATTCTAAAAAAAGTTCTATTAAATAGAACATAATATGAAGTATGTTCCTTTCAAATATTTAAATACTTGTTATACGAATATCAAACTTGCTACTTTTGTAAAACTTGAAAATATACAAACTAAAAAAATTATAATATATAAGTACTTTATTAATCATCATTTAAAAGCAAAGTAACTACAAAGATATAGCAACTAAATCCCTCTTTGGCATCCTGTGATCATAATCTTGAATTTCCGGATATTCTTCACACAAAACTCTATAAGCATAACATAATCTAGCAAATTCTTCAGTGCTTAATTCAAACGGACGAGCCCTGTAGTCCGTATCTGCTAAATTAAACAGTTTAGGTCCTAAAGTAGATCTTAAATGGACAGGAAAGAGTCTCTCTGCACCACGTATAGAAGCTTTTTGACGCATATTAAAAACATGCCTCAAAACATTTTCTACCATTTTAAATGGTAATTTAACCAATGGCTGTTTTAGAGGAACCAATGTTACAACTCCAACATCTACATCTGGTTTGGGTACAAATGCCTTTCCAGGAATAGTAAATTTATGATCTACAGTACACCATAATTGACACATAACTGATAAACGACACCTTTGTTTATGTGTAACAGGTGCAACTATTCGTTCAGCTACTTCTTTTTGAAATGTTAATGTCATAGGAGTACGACCAAAAAACCAAGGTCCTTGTTGTGTAGAAATTAAGTTCAACCAGCGAATAATTAAATTAGTTGATACATTAAAAGGTAAATTGCCAATTAAATTAATTGGTGGAGCTCTATCCCACCATTCATTTCTAATACTACCTTCAAAACCTTTTTCGAAATTATATAGTCGGATATCATTTATTTCAATCTCCAAAGGAACTTTTCCATCACATGCTTCCTTTAATAATTCTAATGTAGGTGTAAAACGTGGATCCTTTTCTACAACTATTACTTTTTTTGGTAGTCTACGAATTATTGATTTGGTTATTGAACCTGGCCCAGGACCAACTTCACAAACTGTGTGATTTTTTATAGTTCCAGCTGCTTTTACGATTTTATCAGTTATACGTTCGTCCAACAGGAAGTTTTGGGATAATTGCTTCAAAGCCCTTAATCTATATAAACGAATAAGGTCTCTTGTGGTAGGTAATGGTGGCAATCTTAAAATATTAGTGGCGCTAGACATGACTAAATGTAATGTTACTGTTGTTCAATAGTTTTTGCAGGTTCTTCAAAGTCATCCAAAAAACTTTCTTGTTTAACAGAAAGTATAGTATATCCGTAAATTCCTAAAACACTTAGCCCTAACAGGCATCCAGTGAAGATATTATTTCTTCGAATACGTGTAAGTTTAAGAACCCTTTCACGATTTTGCTGTTCAATGTATTTCATAAAATCTAAATCAGCTTGTTTCAATTTACTGATATCAATCTTAGGCATATGATCGTTGCTACTCATATTTATAAATATTTGCTATAAAATTTCAAACACTAAATTAATCACATTGGTAAAATTGTACGAAATATAAGTTAACTCACTAACCTCACTTTTCTTAACTAAATTAAGCTGCGTTCAAGTAATCCCCTTGAATAATATGTTGTGGTTGCATTCAGTATTAAATATTTAAAATTATATTAATATAAATTAAATAATTTCTAATTCCTTTTTAATTAATTACAAACAATAAACATTTATTTTTATTATTTAAAATATTTTCTTCTTCTTTGCGAAAGCTTATAGCCTGTTTCATCCTTCTCAATTCCCGTCCTATTGTCCTTCAATTTAAAATATATCCAACACAATATACGTATTATAAAAATATTATCATTTATTAATTAATCTACCATAAGCAAAAGTAACTGATAATTATAAAACTATGTATCACATTATAATATCAGACTTAAAAGAAGATAAACATATTATGTTCTCAATTAATTAATTATCTTATATTTTGAAACTTTTGATTGGTTTTTAACATTTTTTTAGTCAATCAGTGTTTGGCGCAGAATATGTTAATAACCCTTTAAGTTTACAATAAAGGATCTAAATGATAAAGTAATGTTTAATAAATAAATTGATTATCGCTTCTATTTATACGTGTAAATTAAAATATTTGATTATGTGGGTTTAAAACTTTCATATTTCTAAATATTTAACCTTTCTGTGATAATACGCTGTATCATTCTGATAATGTAATATTAATCGCTTGAATATTTTAATACAGAAATAGTTACCATTTTTTTTTTAAATTAGTTATATTTTTCATTCCATTTCATTTGATTAACGTACAAGCATTAGAAGATGCGATTTTGTAATTTCGAAAGTGAGTAGATTATTTAGTTTTTAAATAAGTTAAAATAAATATTTATCAATAATTTTAGAAATAATTAAAAAATCATACTCTACTACAATACCATTACCAGGATGTGATTTTATACCAAAAAAGTATAGTGTAAGTAACCATATATTAGATACATATTATCTCCCTTTTTAAGTTTTACACAAACAGTTTAGTAAAAAACCTACTAAAATTTAATTTGTCACAAACGTAATATTTGATTTAGTTTAGTACGTTCAAACAACCAAAAAGTTCATTAAACTACATTTAAATAAAAGACTATTGTCTTATTGAAAAAAAGACACTTATAAATAATTAATATGTTTTTCGACATTAATTTAATATTAATACCTATACATTATAAATGTCTGCATTTATAATGTGTATTAATATTAATAATTAATATTATTAATTTTTTTAAAGGTATCTGTTCCTTTATTTTCAACTCAAAACTCCTTTTTAATTTGCTGTTTTTTAGGGTCCTTCATTACAAACTTTAAAAGATTTGAGAAAAACTAATTTAAATCCATCTTTATTCACTTATTACAAAACACCTTTAGCTATACACCAAGGGCACAAACAATGGATATTCGATCTAAACGGGAAAAGATATCTGGACATGTTTGGAGGCATATGCACAGTATCAGTGGGGCATTGTCATCCGTAATTAATAACTTCTATATCCTTTTTAAGTTAAATAATAATATTTGTTGTTTAATAGAAAAATTACAGAAGCTATAACAGAACAACTGAACACGCTAGGACATATTTCAAACGTATATCTTCATCCAAAAGTTCACGAATACGCCCAGAGATTAACTGCAACTTTACCAGGAGATTTGAAAGTAGAAAAATATATTAAAAAAATATAATACATTATTTCGGAGTTTTACTTTTTTAATACAGGTCGTTTATTTTGTAAACAGTGGAACCGAAGCTAATGATTTGGCGATTTTATTGGCAAGGGCTTATACTAATAATTTCGAGATAATTTCCTTGCAAGGCTGCTATCACGGCATGAGTTACCAAACAATGGCTCTAACAGCTTTTTCCAATTATCGATATCCAGTACCTCAAGCACCAGGATTTCATCATGTAGGATCATAAATTTCTTACCAATAAATACTACAGTATTACTTTTAAGGCAATGAATCCAAATATTTACCAAGGCATATGGGGCGGTAAATATTGCCGAGAAGGTCCTATACAAATTAACCGCCAATGCTCTTGTAGCTTAACTGAATGCGAAGCCAAAACTAAATACTTAGAACAACTTCATGAGTTGTACATACACGATATACCACAAGGACATGCAGCGGCATTTTTTGCTGAATCTATGCAAGGTGCAGGAGGAGCTCTTCAATTTCCCAAAGGATACCTTAAAGGGGCCTATAAAAAAATTAAAGAGTATGGAGGATTGTTTATTTCAGATGAAGTAACTTGACATATTCCTCTACGTAAAATATTATTACAAAATATTTAATTTTAGGTTCAAACTGGATTGGGCAGAACTGGAGATCATTTTTGGGGCTTTGAAATGCACGATATAGTCCCAGACATTGTAACGATGGCTAAAGGAATTGGTAATGGATTTCCTTTAGCAGCTGTTGTAACTACACCGGAAGTTGCAAAAGCTTTAACGAAAGCTTCTCATTTTAATACGTTTGGAGGTAATCCTTTAGCTTCGGTGGCCGGGATTACAGTATTAGACGTAGGAAAATAAAACCGTACATACACGTCTTAAGAATTAATAACAATATTTTTAGATTATTAAGGAAGAAAAACTACAAGAAAATAGTAAAGTTATAGGAACATATTTACTAACGGAATTAGCTAAATTAAGAGATGAATTTTCTATCGTTGGAGATGTCCGAGGAAAAGGATTGATGATAGGAGTTGAAATGGTTGCTGGTGATGGCTCTACTACACCTTTATCATCGGAGAAAGTTATGGTATTTTGGGAACGATGCAGAGATCTAGGACTAATTTTAGGAAAAGGAGGACATTACGAAAATGTATGAATAACTATAGTTAGTGAATAATTTGTTACTATCCAAATTTATTTATAGGTGTTCAGAATTAAGCCTCCAATGTGCATAACGAAAGACGATGCCGATTTTACAGTAGCCGTTATGAGGAAAGTTTTGGAAGAACTCTAATACAAAATGAATAACTGTATATTAATAATAAAAATGTATAAAATAGGACGCAAGGTTTTTAACTAATAAAGTCTTACAGTTAATTTAATACAGTCGATGCTACAAGCATTCTCCTTCGTTTTGATAACACCATCGTGGTGAAAGCGTTTCTGCTTGAACTCCTCTTGAAATCAGTCGTTCCCGATGCCTATAGAACCGAGATTCGGCAATTGCAGTTCCAGTATCGGGATCAGACCACAATCTTTCAGCAGCTGCCGCTGCACGTGGCCATATTCTATTGTCAATAGAAGAATCATCTACTAACTCACCCCACATGCACACCTAAAAAGAAAATATAGGAAATTGATCGGATATTCTAAATGAATGTGTACACACTTCGCCTCCTAATACGCCATCTTGCCGTGGAATACGATTTGTATATCCTGTTCTCCAAGTATGGTACTGGGTGTTGCCCCAAAATCCATGATCTAAATACCAGGCGTCTTTGGTAGAAATAATTAGTTTGTATCCCATCGTTAAAAGCTTCTGAGGCAGTTCGTCCATGGCCGGAACCCAAGTTTGCACAATGTACCTAGAACGATTATTTTAATAATAACTTCCAAATCCGGGAATATACATTTTACAATTTGCAGACGACCTAATTATAATTGCCCCAGAAAAAAAAATATGTTGGGCATATATGGACCAGGAAACTTTAAATGTGGATTAAACAAAATATGTAACAATAAGGACAAATACAAAAAATCAGCTATGGATACGGATCAGGTAATACAAGGCTATAGTAGTTATAAATTTAACTAAGTACGTACTTAAAATTTAATGTCGGGGAGAAAAAACAAAGCACCATAAAATACTAGACAGCATAAAGAAAAATAAGAAAATTATCGAAGCGTTAATCAGTTTCTTGTTAAACAAAAGTAGGTATATACTTTGCAAAGAAAACAAAGATAAATACATATCAGATACATTAGCAAAATGTGGAGCAGAAATATAACAACTAAAGAGAAAATAATAGTAATAGAAATTGGTTTCTCAAAAAGAGAAGCAAAAATATCAAAATTGAATAAAATAACAAATGAAGAACTTAAAAGAACGATGAAAATAGAAAAGGACACAGTGTAAAAAACAGAGCAAATCAGATTCAGTTATACCTATAGGTAAAAAGATTAAAAAACTACAGGACTCTTAAGTTAGCAATAGAATAGGTTCCACCAGAAAAGAGGGAACGGTATAGACCAAAGAAAAGCTAGAATACCAAAGTAACACTACCCTTAAAAAGAGTGGTATACCAGAAAAAGAATAAATGAACAGGAGACAATAGGAAAATCGTTTAAGAACAGAAAAGACCGATAGGACCCAGAAAACCGAAGAATGGTGATGATGGTTTCTATTACTTACCGATATTTAGATAAATATTTTCCGATTATCGATGGTTCTGTTAGGGCACTGGACCAAACTATTATTGAAGTATCCGAATTTCCTACTTTGCTATCGAATACGTTCAAAGCTTCAGCTTGATATTCTCCCCATAATTGAAGAAATTCTTCGGTGGTACGTCCTCTACCATTTTGAGCTAAATAATTGACTATTTCAGGGGTTGAATTCCAACAAGGCAGAAATACCTAAAACAATTATTTTTGTATCGAATTACTGAAACAAATAACAGCAGCAAATTAAATAACATTTATACCTCATCTCCTCCCATATGGAACACTTCTTTGTTAGGCAATATATCAATGATGTCGTTGTATATATCTCCAAGGACGCTATAAGTGTGAGGATTGATAGGATTAAGTTGCCCACACGGTGGTTGTATACAATACGATCTCCAAGGCATTTGGTTGACACAAACAGCTAAATCGCCAAGTCCAGCGCTTTTTCCCCATTGCCATCCATTACCTGCATGCGATGGAGCATCCAATTCTAAAATAATCCTAACTCCTCGTACTTTGGCATATTTTAGAAGATGACGAATATCTGAAGGTCTGTAGATCATCTTCGGAGAGTAGGCTCCGTACCTTTAAAATCAATCATTGTATTTTAAGCAATTTAAAGTTAATGCAAGAGGTTCACCTAGTCATCTGCGGAACTCGAAGGGATTGAAGAGGAAAACTTTGGCTATCAGTAATGTGCCAGTGAAAAACATTTAATTTCGAAGCAGCCATTGCATCAATTTGGCGTTTAATTGCACTAATCGGTAGATAATTCCTTGCCGTATCGAGAAGAAGTCCACGATGTTTAAAAATGGGTTTATCACGAATTCTTGCGCCGGCTACCATTAGTAAAGCACGAGTAGGACCTTGTTTACCGGTAATTGGATACGAAGCGATTAATTGAGAAAGGGTTTCTAAGCCATGTCGGACACCGAAGACATTTTCGCCCGATACCTCAACTGTGACTTTGTTTCCTAAAAAGAATCATTTATTTTCGTTCTAAATTAATTTGTTGGAATAGTTTTATTTGTTTTCTAACCAACCTTTAGTCGCGACTTCCAAACTGTACGTTTCGTTCGTCTCCCAATTTAAATCGAAATTCGACGAAGCAACGGACAAAAAGACCGTAACTTCGGTATCCGTGGACGATGAACAATTGTTGCCACATTCACTCAACACATTTTCGTGGAATATTTTAGTGTTTTGTACTAAAAATTCTTTGGCTTCTCCAGCTGCATTCGGGATTTGAAAATTGAGTCCGCTGGAAAAGTCGTAATTGTAATACAATAGAAAAAAAGAGATGTGGTTTTATTATTTACTTTGGATGAAAAGAAATCAATTGGTGTGCCAAAACTGTTGTTAAAGTTGGTTTGGGCCATAACGCTCCGAATCTTCCGCACGTTAAACGGCAGACTGCCAAAGAATTATAATGAAGCGGTTCTGCTATTTCGGAATTCGATCCTGTTTGACGTGACTGACTTTTTCTCGTGCATTTCTCCTCTTTTATGTTACAAACCCACGACCATTGCCAACTGGAAATTACATTAACAATAAGATTCTTATTTATGACATGTCTTGATTACTGAACGTACATTGCAAATCCAAGTGTTTTATTTTAAAACACTTTAAGCGTTTAAATACTTGTAGTCACCAACTAAACACTACGTAGTGCTTAATGTAAGATAAACACCACAAATGTTTAATTCTAAAACATTTAAAATGATACACATAAAGTGTTTTAAATAACAAAACACTTTAAGTGTTTGATTCAATCAATTAATTATCTAAAAATTTTAATAATAAAAATGGTCGTAACATATGGTACTATATAATAATTTAGATTTTCTAGCCATTTCTATATCTACCTTCGGAGAAGATTTATTTAACTATAAACAACAAATTTTATTTTCTAGTGGGGTTAGTCAACTAAAGGGTTAACTAAACTGGTGATTGAATACACTAAAATTATAAAAGTAACTTAAGAAACAAAACACAATGAGTCTAAATGTTCACTACAGGTAAGTACGAGGAGCAATGGTGGACTTTTCATGGCTTCCTTTCTGTGGTAAGAACCGGTTGGTACAGTTTACAGTTCCCTAAACGACCTATAGGGGTATTCGACGCCTTATAATGGTACTTAAACGCAAAATTTAATACAAAAAATTTGAAAAAAATTAGAATATCATTATTAAAAACTAAATGTTTGTATACTTTTAATCATTTTCTTATTATATTTTTTAAATAACAATTTTTATTTTATAAATACCTGTTAAATAACCATAAAATTAAAAAAAATTCAAGTTATCACTAAAAGAAAGAACTGAAAATCTACTGTTTTACACTTGTCGAGGACGCTGAATACACTAACATTTGTGTCTGCCGTTGAAAAAAACACAGCAGTCTATGTATTTCAGGGAACCCCCTTTTTTAGAATTGTTTTGTGGTAAGATTACCGAAGGTAATATTTCACGGTACTACTTATAATCATAACAGTATCGTTTTACTTGAATGTAATGAAGAAATAATGCCATTATTAGCAGAAATGAATGATATCTGTATATTAAATGGCCAAATTTTATTTGTAATATCAAGTCTTGAAACTATTTATTATGAACCCCAACTAAACATATTATCGATACTAGAAATTTTTTAATTATCAATGTTGAGTATTTAATTTTTCCACGCTCTCTCGCCTGTTTTAAAATAAAAAATTTAACGTCTATTCTTTTAATTAATTTTAATAGATTAGAATTTGTAGGATAATACCTACAATAACTAACAATTTGAAAACTTCTTTTGATAACAATAATAACATTTTATAAAAATATACATATTTATATATATATATATATATATTAATTATATTTATTACAGATATAATTTAGTGACTTCAATAATTTAATGTGTTTTAAAAAATTAAAGTTCTATTATACAAACGTTTTATGGCCAAAACGATTTTCTCCATCAACGTTTAATTTGATAGAATCTGTTTTATTTTAAAACACTTTATATAAAAGTAAAGGGTACAGGACTAAACAGTTAGAAATATTTTTATCATTAAACGGATAAAGCGTTTTTAAATAAAGCACTTTAGTGTTTTATATTTCTTTTTAAAACACTTGTAATGTTTTGTGTAATAGTTTAAACGTTTATACAGTTTAATTTCTAAACACTAGATATAAAAAAAAACACTTACCTACATGTTTTATTTTAAAACACCAAGTTAAATACTTGGATTTGCAGTGTACCTTTTTAAAAAATGTATAATTTTTTTGTAAGTTAAAAAAAAGTAATTAACACTTAGCTGCACAAACAGAAAAGGGCCCAAAGTGCCATAATTAAATATTAGCCTTCCACATACTAGGTGACTAAATGTCACATGCCATACTAGGTGGGGTTTGCCTTACCCCGAAAATAAAATGAAATGAAATCCACAAAATTGCACTTTACGACAGTTCAATGATAAGAAATATATTTTAATAACTAATAATGAATAAGTATAACGTGGTACATTTCCGAGCGAGGGAGGCTTGAAATATTGTGCCACTTTAATTTCGATTTAACCATGATTCACAATATTTTAGGCCAATAAATTAGACGAAAAATTAATTTGAATAATTTTAATGGTTCCTTCTCATTTACTTTGACAAGCTTATTGTATCTTCTTGCTTCCTTCCACTCATTGCTATGGTAAATACGTTTTTCGAATATAAAATCGATATTTACTAAATTAAACTAAAATGTTTGATTTGAAGAACCGTAGGATAAATTATACTAATGTAATAAATACGAGGATGTGCGTATTCGAGCGAAAAGTGGCACATTTCCGAGCGAGGGAAGCAATGAAGCGCGACGCGGAGCGGCGCGCTTCATTTTCCCGAGATCGAAATGTGCCACTTTGAGCTCGAATGTGCACACTCGGTTTTAAAAACATTTTAAGCCAATAAATTGGACAAAAAATAAATTGAATAATTTTAATCGTTCCCTCTCACTTGCTTTGACAAGATTATTGTATCTTCTCGCTCCCTTCCACTCATTGCTATGGTAAATACATTTTTCGAATATAAAATTGATATCACTAAATTGAATTAAAATTTTTGATTTGAAGGAGCGTATGGTTAATTATACTAATGTAATAAATACGAGCATGTGCGCATTCGAGCGAAAAGTGGCACATTTCCGAGCGAGGGAGGCAAATGAAGCGCGACGCGGAGCGGCGCGCTTCATTTTCCCGAGATCGGAATGTGCCACTTTGAGCTCGAATGTGCACACTCGGTTTTAAGCACGATTACCAAGCGTCCCGTTTTAACAAGAAAAAAATTGGTCACGTTAGTTATATATCCCACCTCATACACGGAAGGTTAAAGAAAAATCATAGATAATTTTTTTAAAACTATTTCTTAATTAAAATTAACTTGTTGTTGTTCATTTTTTCTACTTTAATATAATTTATATTTATATTTAAAAAGTTTTTGCTTGAAAAAACGTAATAAATGTGATACTGAACAGCGTTTTATAAATGTGAAATAAAGATACACGAAGTGCTCGGATTACTTTACATAAAAACGACTTGAATTTTTTACCATTCAGTACTAAATTTATCAACTGACATCATAAGTCTACTGCTGTTTAACAAATTAATTAAACATAACCGGATGTTTCCAATTTATCCTTAAATGTTATATGATAGATAATAAAATTAGAACCAAAGAGAAACAAACGTAGAATCGACAAAAAATTGACAAAAAAGCATTCTTACCTGTCATCGTTGAACGAAGCAATGCTGCCTTTTGCATAAGTAGTTATTAGCAGCAAAACTAGTATTTTCATTTTTTGCTAGAATTGTCTGCAAAAAAGAGAAAAGAATTAATTATTAAATAGAACGCGAGAATATTTTACGTCGAATCAAGTACCCACATAATTTAATAACAATAAGAAGTGAATCGTATAAGACAAAGAAAATGTCACTATAAGATGGGAAACTTTTATAAGCGAAATTAAATTTGCTATGTCTTCGATTATGTGTCAATGGCCCTAATGCAAATTTAAAAAATGATTAATGCTCTTCTAAGTTATAATCGAGTATATGTAATTAACTAACTTGTTAATAATTTTTAATTATAGAGAGAAGTTATTTTTAGAATTTTACATATTAATTTATAGTTTTATTCACATAGTCCTAGGTCTTCTTTACTTACCAAAAACCCGAACAGGACTGTCCTATTTTGTATACGAAGGCACAATGTTTTGCTTTTTATCGACTTTATGATAGAAATTGTATTATTTATCTTATCATCTCTTTTTAATTATCTTTTTAATATCATCACGAACATCGATGTTTGTATGTGTGTATACAACTTGAAAAATTGGTATCTCTAACAGAGGGGTAAAATGAGATTTAAATATAGATTAAAATAAAGATCATCTAATAGATTCTATACATACAATTGCAATTATACTTTGCACTATAGTTTGACATTTTTGTAAACATTTTAACTATGTATCTATACTTATAGCATTTGGGTGCTTTGTTTTCACGCGATTTCTTGAAATAATATTGCTCTAAACATCGAAATACAGTTCTCACCTAAAATCAGCTCTTAATTTTAATTCTAAGTGGTCGCTAATTGATTTTAAAATTTTCTCATTTATTTAACATGTAATTCTATAGTCTTTTTTTCAATTAATAATGTCTCCGATACATTTTATGCAATCGTTTTGTTCTTAACGGCAAATTGTAGAGAAAATATCAATTTTTATAGTAGGATCTATGTAACTTAAACGGTCTCACTCTTAAAAAATGTGAAAGTCAATTTTTATCCAGTTTTGCATTGTTTTCATAAAGGGCTAGTCTTACAGTAAAAACGTATATGACGATTTTAAATAAACTTAAATTTGCCACATAAAAGATCGGTAGAATCTAAGCTGTAAAGCAATTAGTTTATGAGATAAAATACAGCAAGGCCTCGTTTAACGCTGATTCTATATAACGCGGTCTGATCAAAGCCTCATTGCAGGTCAAAATTTACGTTGATTCGACTTATTGTGACATTTTAAAATGATCACGTTTAAAGATGTTTTGTTTGGCACTTTGTCGTCTAGGAACGCATTGTAAGCGCTAAACGAGGGCTTACTGTAGATGCATACGTATAAAAACCTAAAATATCTTTGTATTATGGAGTTTATCGTATTAAAAATTCCACATTCAATTTTCAAATATTATTTTTTCAAAATTTATTTTAACACCAACAAAATTATTGTATGGTTTGTGCATAAACTAAAAAGTGCAAATTTTTTCAAAGATGTCACTTAAATGCGGAACTCTTTATCTTATAAGAATATTTTATTTTCGGGTCAGTTTTATATTTGCTCCGTTTGTCAAATTTCATAAAAAGCTTTTTCAAAATATTGATATACTAATTGCAGATATGAATCTTGTAAAAACTTTTGCAAAGTTCATAGTAAAATTTTATAAAATGTATGGCTGATTCCATAAAATTTGGGTAACTTTTTGTCCGCAGTACTTTCCACTTCATCTAATTGAATTAATTTTATTATAAGATTGCTATATAATAGATAAAAATGTGTTTTATTAGTACGCTCACTTTGTTTAAATTAATAAGTCATATTCATTTTAAAAAAAATTTCTAATAACCGTAAACGTCAGTCCCTAGCCATGTCCGCGCATCGAAATTTTCTATTTGGGCATTTTTATTTCAAAAAACATTTAGCCAATATACTTTTATTTTCTTTGCAAATGTTTAAAGTTAGATTATGCACTTAATAACATCAATTTATTATAAATTTTAAAAATAATTATGTATTTTTCGCAGGTCAAATTAGTGTCCGCGACTTTAACCATCAGTCCCTAGTCGCTTACAAATTTTTAAAATTTTGCGGATTAACCAGTAAATGAGCGAATATAAGGCAGTTGATTTTAAAGTAACGACATAAAGTTACTCGCAGAGGCCACTTGTTCGCTTCGATCATTTTTTAATTCAGTGCTACAGCGATTGATTTTGCGAAAACACGTGTTGTTCCAGTCAGTGCGTCAGTCCCTAGCTGAGTATTTTAATGGTTAAATAATAAGCAATTGTTTTTAATTAATTTTTATTTACTAGCTATTTGTTAGTACTGTTTGATATATGACATTAGATATTCTAGTAATTATTGTAGAACATGTGTTTCTCTTAGTTTTTCTACAAATCGTCAGTCCCTAGACCGTCAGTCCGTTGCCGAAAATGTGACTAGGAATGACGGAGTGGCCGAGGCCCGATTTTCACTTTAACTAGCAATATTTTTTAATATTTTAATGTTTATCAGTTTTACAATAATAAAATTTTTCATAAGTCGCTAGCCATATCTGTCAGTTCCTAGATGCCTTTTACAAAATCCTAATTTTTTTACAACATTTTTCATAAAGTGACTGGCCCTGTTAAGAATGACATAATAACTTAATTAATCACGTTATACTCTAATCGCAAATTTATCAGCGTCCAAAACATGGTGAAGTCAAAAACTTCTTAAAAGTTACCCAAATTTTATAGAATTACCCGTATATATTATTGGTTTAGAAATATTAAAAAATTTGTAATAATAGTTACATTTTTCTGAAACTCATTACGAGCGCATAACTAAACTTTTTTTTTAGAAACTTTTTGATATAGTTAGTATATGTTTATTTTGGCTTTAACGACGAAGTGTATTACCTTCTCGAATATTGACCTTTCTCGACAATAATGCTTAATTATTTTAAATGAAATAAAGCTATAGATTAGATCTAGATTCAAAATGCACTTTCCATCAGAATTTGTTTGGTTTAAAGAAACTCAACTTTTAAAAATAAATTAAATTATAGGTATTAAGTAAAGTGCATTAAAGTAATTAAACCGATTTTACATCTTTCTTATTTAAATTCCAAAAAAAAACGCTTCGTATATTTCTTTCGTTATGTAATTTATATAAACTAGCGGTTTCGAAACTAGTTGTGTATCAATAAATCTGTCAACCTAATCATTAAAATTTTAACTCAAACCTGTAAACTGTAGGCACATCGTATACACCGAATCTTAAGTAATGCACTTAACACGTTTTTAAGTAGTTTGGTAAATGTTTACGGCTTGTTTTTGTACTTTTTTTACTTATGACCAGCTCTTCCGCTTAACTGTCTTAAGCAAACCCAATTCAAAACTGATTCAAGTTTCACCGTTTTCATTCATTTTACAATTCTGTAATATTTACTTCGTGAGTCATCGCTAATTAAGCAAACTACATTTAATGAGTTTTAATTTAAATGGTATCGCGAACAAAGACTCGAAAAACCAAACGAAAACAAGAAAATTCGAAATCACCGACAAAGTTAATTCGATGCAAATTTTCTTCCTTGCCTGAACCAAAAATCTGTAAAAGCATTAAATAATTCTATGCTGGTTATTCAATAGGAAATTTATTATAAAATGCTGCAGCCTTGAATTTTGATTTTACAACGAACAAATATAATTCAGGTGTGTGTAGATAACGAGCAAATACGACCCATACCTTATCTCAAACTATACTTACATGGCCGTAATAAAATTGGCGTTAATTTCCACTGCACTTTTTCTCAAAAACGGAGCGAGGAATTTCGTCGAAAGGCTCAAAAATTCGATTTGTTTTGCGCTGGCTGCAGTTCGGACGTCATTCGCACGTGGGTCAATTTCATTTAATCATTGTGTCGCGCTTATTAAAGCTCCGGGTTAATTAGTTATTTTAAGCGGTAGTTGCGTATTGATACTATTTTCGTAATAAAAAAAACTAGGTACACAGGTCTGTTTATTTAGAAGCGGTCCTATTTCCAATCGCGTCTAGTTTATTCATAGAAAAACTACCTACTACACGTAAACTTGTAGTAACAAAATAAAAACTATTTCTAGCGCTAAACGGACCGATTTGGACCACTGAGCTGAAGAACCTCTCGCGGGCCACTCTTCGCGGATTTCAATTCGAAACTGCTTTTATGTGGAGTTTCGACAACAACAACAACAATAAATGGTTGCGGCGATGTTGTTGTTGGTGTGTGCGTGCGTTTGTGTGTGTGTGCGTCTTCTATCTTTATGGGTTGCGTTGGGCTTAAACGTGGACACGATAGACATACCAACTTCCGGATCAAGATTACACATTCATGGCTTGCAGCGATGCTTTACACGATTCTTGCTTGTAAATTGGAGTTAAACTGACAACAAACGCAAGAACTGAGCATAAGGCTTGCGGTTTTGTTGTTCGCTTTTTAAAGTTCATTGTATCTGCACGAATCCAGATCTATAGGGTGTTTCTTGTTCAAGCTTATTCGAATCGAATATTGTCGCTATAGCAGCTTGATCTTTACTGAGCAAGGACGGTCGAACGATTATTATTTTACGTTTTTCCGGTTTAACAGGAAATGATTGTCACTAATAATATTCATCAAACAGTCTGATTATAAAGTGATTTTCTTTCTATTAAAAAAAAGAGATAAGTAACTGGTTTTTTAATTAACGCCATTAATCGGATTGTACTTAAGAATTTTATTGTACTGCACAGGGTGTCATGCGAAGAGGTACTGAAACTTAACCGGGTGATACCTGATACCAATCTAAACAATAAATGTTTATATACAATATGTCCTAAAACTATAAAAATTGAAAAAAAGAAGTCATTTATGGCTAATTAGCATATTTGATTTTTGATTTAAATGGTCTTTTGATTTTTTTAAAATAATTTCTACTAATGGCTTTAATGGTATTGTTAAAACAGAATTAAACAAAAATTTTCTAAATAATAAGGTATTTATTGCAAATTTTGGAATTAAAATTTACTATACCATAAAGCAAAAATAAGACACGTAAAGCCACTTGACTTGAAGTATGTTTTTGTTTAGTTTAGGGTTATCTATAAGTGAGTTAAGTTTCAATATTTATAATGGCACACCCGGTATATTAATTTTTGGTTGTAGTGACGTAGCTAGAGTTAGATTTTGGGAAAGATGCTGTAGTTAATTTTTGTATTTCTAGAACTTTTCTTTCCATTTTTTTTTTATTAACAAATAGACGTTGCAGTTGATTGGTATTTGATGGGGGATTCTGTGAGGGGGAGCTGTAGCTTTGAGTGGTGATAAAGTTTTGATTAGAATTTTTTTAGAAACTAAATTAATTATTTTAAATAGTTTGCAATGAACACATTTTCAATCTTGACCTTTGACACTTTTGACTCGAATTTATCCCTCGGATTTATCTTATAGTTTTCTCTCTTTGAATTAAAAGAAAGTTTTTTTTTAATCAATTTGCATTTTATATTTATTAAAAGTTATAGCATTTATTTTTGTAGTAACTTTGTTTAAAAGCGTACCTAGGGTGGGTCACTGACTAGTGTCCTGCGGTATTCAAATAGGGGTGCAAATTGTTTGTTTTAAAAATCAACAATATAATTCATTCAGAAACAGATTTCGAAAATGTTATAAATCCAGTTACGTCACAGAAAACACAGAAGGTGCAATTTTAAGTGGAAGATTATTTAAAAGTGCACTTTTACGGATTAATTTTCCTTCTAAAATAATAAATAAAAATGTTTTATAAGATTTGTGATTGTTTTATTTAGTTTATCTGTTTATTTTATGGTTAGAAAATTTACGAAGGGGCGCAACCTTCATGCTCGCCCTAAATGCCATTCTTAATTGGTACCCCACTGTATGGTGCTTCTTGTACAAATAATTTTTTGTCGGAATCGTGCTCAAAGCCGAGTGTGCACGTTTGAGTTGAAAGTGACACCATTGTATATATCAGGGGTGGCCAAGCTCTTTCATGGTCCGAGCCATTTATCAAAATTTGAAATTTTTCGCGAGCCGCAATTCAATACGTATTTAAAAGATATTAAAATACATTTTTTTACAGAAATTATATTTATTGAAGACATAAATAAAAGTACAAAATATATGTATTGAATTTAAATACCTAATTAAACACATTTATTTTACTTCTCTTGATAATTCTTTAAAATTTCGAGAGCCACAAATAATCTTTCAAAGAGCCGCATGTGGCTCGCGAGCCGCAGGTTGGCCACCCTTGGTATATGTAATATATATCTATGTTAATCATCTCGTTTTAAATACAAAAAATTAAATTCAGATTTTATCGTCAGGAAAAAACGTATCGTTGATTTTTAAAAATTAACTGTTAAAAGTTTTGGCTTTTTAAAATAAAAACAGTTTTGTAAAATTTAATTAAAATAATTTAGAAAGTAAATTAATTATTGTGTATTATGCTTGGAACCGAGTGTGCACATTCGAGCTCAAAGCGGCACATTCCGATCTCGGGAAAATGAAGCGCGCCGCTCCGCGTCGCGCTTCATTTGCTTCCCTCGCTCGGAAATGTGCCACTTTTCGCTCGAATGCGCACATCCTCGTATTTATTACATTAGTATAATTTACCATACGCTCCTTCAAATCAAAAATTTTAATTTAATTTAGTAACATCAATTTTATATTCGAAAAATGTATTTACTATAGCAATGAGTGGAAGGGAGCGAAAAGATACAATAATCTTGTCAAAGCAAATGAGAAGGGACGATTAAAATTATTCAATTTATTTTTTGTTCAATTTATTGGCTTAAAATGTTTTTAAAACCGAGTGTGCACATTCTTGCATTTATTGGATTTGTCTACTTTATCCTTCACTTTCTCAAATCATAGATTGACATTTAGTTTGGCAAAATATCGATTTTATGTTTTTACCATAGCAATGAGTGGAAGGAAGTGAAAAGATACGACAATTTCGTGAATGCGAGTGAGAGAGAACAATTAAAATTATTTAACTGATCTTTTGTCCAATCTATTGGCCTAAATTATTGTGAATCGGGCTTAAAACCGAGTGTGCACATTCGAGCTCAAAGTGGCACATTCCGATTTCGGGAAAATAAGCGCGCCGCTCCGCGTCGCGCTTCATTTGCCTCCCTCGCTCGGAAATGTGCCACTTTTCGCTCGAATGTGCACATCCTCGTATTCATTCGATTTGCCTATTTTATTCTTCCCTCTTTCAAATCAAAATATTAAATTAAATTTAGTAAATATTCATTTTATGTTCGAACAACGTATTTACTATAGCAATGAGTGCGAGGGAGAGAAAAGATACGACAATAGCGACAGTGCGAGTGAGAGGTAATGATTAAATTTTATTAACTAAATATTTGTTTAATTTTATGCCCTAAATTAGATTTGCAATTGAATTTCATTTAATTATGTTGGAAAAGGTTTAAATCCGGCAGCTCTCCCCGGGGGCGCGCCCCTTAACGAAAGAGTTGTTTCTAATTTTTTATCAATTTACAATCTTATTTAATGTACTTATTTATTCAAGGTACCAAATACAATAAAAATTTGCTGAAACGATGAATAATACAGTAGGCAGCTAATATTTGATGGTTATATAATTGTTTATCACCATCGAATAATTAGTTTTCAAATAAGCTGTTTTTACAAACACGCTATCAAAGAATATACCTACAATTCAGAATAATAAATGTATCAAAAACTGTATTTCAAAACTTTAATAAGTCTAACGGATAATGTTCTTTTTTTTTGGAAAATATCATTAATTACCTTTTTTAAAAAAATGTGGAACGGGTCTTTCTAATTTCTCAAATTCGCATTTTTTAAATATTAGTTTCGTGAAGAGTTTTTCTTAAGTGAGTGTATTAAGTAATTTGTTCGTGTATTATAGTCTTTTTATCATCTACAGTTATTGCAAAAAATGATTATATAAAAGCGCTAAAATAAATATTATAACAGTAGCTTCAGAGGTCACCGAATTCACTTTAGAATACATTAACGGTGGGCCCGTTGCAGATAGTCAAAGTTCAATGCGATTTAGAAAAATTAATTTTATTGCTTATTTCACTTTTTTTATTAAAAATTTAATTGTTGTTATGAGCAATTTTAAAAGTGAATTGGTTAGTGTTTGTAATAAGTTCTTTCTTTTGCCATTTTCTACACTTTCCAATTTTAATTAGCTAATTTTTCCCATTATTAAAGTACTTTTTATGACAATTATGTACTGCTTTAAGTTCTCATACTTATAATTACTTTTGATTAAATTTGCAAACAATAAAATGATAGGTTGCTTTAATTGCCAGTTCGCTGGATCTGTGTTTACTGAGCGGAAGAAACGATCATTTTAGAAAAATAATATTCGTAAGAACGAATTCATACAGATTAAAACAAAATTAATAATGTACAATCTTTTAATTATTACCTATGTATAATTATATGATTTATTGTATTATTGAAATTTTTTGGCAAGAGTTTGCTATGTGAATCTTATTAAAGTAATTTAGTTTCTATGCGAAGTGCTACTATACGTATTCTTTTATTCATTTGTATTTTTTATTGGTTATTAATATTAATAACCATTTGATTAACATATAGGTATTTAATTGATTCGTACAAAGTTATACATAACTCTATGCTAACGTGTTTAACACCGCTACATTAAAGGTTGCCTAAGACGTTTCATAGTAATAAGTTTTTATTTTTAAATCGTAATGTTGCTGTTTCTTTCTCTATTTTAAAATATTTTCGTTCACACATTTGTTATTTTGTTCAAAACTAATTGTTACATTTGTAAATACATACTTAGAAAACATCTATTGAGAAAGGTTCTATATATTTTAAATATGACTAGAGGTTTTTTACAATAAATATAGGATGATGTGACGGTATAGGTTAGTATAATGTTGCTAGTTTGTAAATTTGCTATTATATCGGACATAACCTAACATTTTGACAGCAAATTTAAAAATTGTTAATAATAGGAATGTCAAATGCAGTTCATAATTGGTTTAATAATTACAATTCACGTCTCTTACAGTGGTAAGTAAAAGTGGGCTTCCATTTTCATGTTTAGGTTCAAAATATTCTGATACACGAAAACGTCAAAGGTCAAATATCGATTGATTTAACGCCGCAAAGTGTTGTCATACTGAAAACAGTAAATTCCCCTGGTTTAACGGGAGTTAACGCGATAAAAAGTAATAATTTAGGTTTATTTCATCGGCTACACTTAATTACTAAATGTGACGTCATCCTATATTTATGGTAAAAAGACTATAAACTAATTTACCCAAATGTTAAACAATTTTTATGCTTTGAAAACGACATATTCGTTTTAATTTTTAATTTTCTGGGTTTTATTACGATCATTAAAAACAATATTTCAAAAACTACTTACGGTTCGGATTTTTTTATTGCTGTAGTGCTTATTTTTATTCATTCTTATATTGCGTATAATAATAGGTAACCACAAGGTATTATTTACAATTATGTTAATGAACAATAAGCTTTTCTTTGTATACTTATGCATAGTTATTTACTAGATCAAATCAATTTATACTTTATGAATAATGATTCATAAGATAATAGACTCAACAACACACATCACAATTGGAATGTAATTTTTGGAAACAATAAAAGGTCTGAAGGATCTTTATCAGATTGAAATACTGTGGTAAAATCAATAAAAATTAGATCAATGTAATATTATAATTGCATAGTATCTTAAATTTGTGACAATGTATGAATTTTTCAACAATTCCTACCGTTTTATATTCTAAGTTTCTTATTTTCTGTATTTTACCCGGAAAAACTGCTACTTTATTTTTATAATACTAGTTTCCTTTAAAGGACATTGCTCTGTTAATTTTAGGTGAAACACAATTACATTTATCATTAATATCAAATCTTAAAATAATTTTCTTTAAAATTCTTGACCTTTTTCTATTGTAATATACAGTTTGGCGGAGGACACAGACATTTTTAATCACAATTATTTGCTTTTTCACAATACAAAAGCATTTTTTTACTTTAGTCCAGTATTTGGCCTTGAAATGATAAATAATAAAATTATGCCAGTCATGAATGAATGTAATTTCTTTGTGTAAAAAGTATATGGCGTTTATTATGTCATATAAACAATTACAATTAAGTCATTCTTGTAAGTCCTTTAACCGATAAAATGTTGTTACATTTCATAGAAAAATGTAAAAAAAATTATGCAAATTTTATCATTATTAGTTATTATTCAGTGAACTGCAATTATATAATAAAGCCGTGAATGTTACATTTAAAGCACTTACATAAAAAATTATGTGCATTAATTTCTGTTGCAAGTTCTTGAACAATGTTTCGCATTGATTTGCTGTTGTAGGTGTTACTTTCAAATTAAGGTAAGTGTGGCATGGTATTGTAGGGACACCAGGAAAAGATAGTAAGGCGAACAATTAGTTAGTTTCCCAATAAAATATTAAGAGCGTTAAGTTATTTAGAGACCATGAAGGACGACGTTAAAAGAACTGCTATATAAAACCAACCCGAAAAAGAACCACTATCACAGTCCAACACCAACCCATCAAAAGTAAAACATGAGAACCTTTGTAAGTACTTTGAAAAGTATGTTGCTAATTTAACTAAATATTTTAATTCTAGGCCGTAGCATTCTCATTCTGCCTGGTCGTTATCGCCAGCGCAAAACCCAGCGGTCTTTGGGGAGCCCATGGAGTAGTTGCACACACCGCCCATGTCGTACCTTCTGGACCAACCACCCTCATTGGTGCTTCTGGAGTAGTCGGTCCTCATGGAGCTTCAGGACCCACTGGTGCCGTTAACGGACATGGAGCTGTAGGTCCAAATGGCGAACACAATGCCTTAGACCATGGATATGCTGGGTATGGTGCTCATGATGATGGACAGTGGCACGGAGAAGGTCTCTTGGAATCCCAAGATTATGCTGGACATGGTGCCGTAGCTTATGCCGCTCCTGTAGCTGTTGCTGCTCCCTTTGGACTTGGTCACGACGATGGACAATGGCACGGCGAAGGACTTTTGGAATCTCAAGATCATGCAGGACACGGGGCTGTAGTTTTTGGAGGACCAGTAGCTGTAGCTGCTCCAGCGCTCGCTGTTGCTCATCATGGAGCTCATGGAGATCATGCGATCAGTTGGGTTGGTGGTCATAGCATTAGTTTGAATGCTGGACATGGTCTTGGTCATGGAGCTCATTGGTAATTGAAGGATGTGCTTAGGAAATTGTGTATATACCTAATTAGCTAATAAAACTGTTGAATTTATTTAGTTGGGTGTTATTTCTTATTGTTTAGTGTATGGATAAAATAATATTATCTATTACCGTTTGAATTGCTTAAAGAAGGAATAATAGACTGTTCAAGTTAGAAAGGAATGGACTTACTATATAAAATTATTTTTAAGTTACGCGCAACGTGTCATGTCATGATGTAAAACTGGGGAGTTTAGAAAATCGGTGTCTCCAAAAAGCGCATATAGTGTTTACGTAAAAATGATAAAAATAAAGCGATAAACGCTTCTTGCATAAAAATACATAAGCTATAGAGTCCATATAGAGTTCCATAAAATTTTTGTTCTTGAGTCTGAGAATAGTTAAGTGTATCTAACTTTAATATTCAACTTTGTGTCAATCAGCGTCTCATCGGTTATTTTATGTACCCTCATTTGCTTTAGAATTTGACCACATTTTCAACGTGCTATCAATTAGAGAAAGGTATTTTTGTCTACAATCCATTGCATAAGTTATCGCGGCCCGATGAGCAACGCTGAAGTTTAAACTGCGTACTTTAGACTCATATCGATTATGCCGTAAGCCCAATCTTTCCTGAATTAAACAATAATTTACATTTAATGATAATATGGAATATATCGTACGTGGAAGTTTTGTGTTTTTAGGAATATATTTTTTTCAAAGTGGAAATTTAAAAAAAATTAACTTCATCTCGGATTTTTTAAACTCGCTTTTTCGAAAATTTCAAATAGCATGCCTATGGTTTTCTGAGCCTATTTGAAGTCCAAAAAATCCGGCAAATCTAAATATGTATGTTTTTTAAAGATCCGTCCACAAATAATGGCGCTACAATTTTTTTAACGTAAACTTTTGTGGTACAAAAATAAATCTAAAACTTCAGCCCTTAATTACTAAAATAATTAACATTGCTCGCTATGCCAATTTTGCACGTACCTTATGGAAAAAAGTCCGAGCATTCCCAACCCGGGTCGTTTCTAATGATCGGAAAAAAATGAGGGCGCTACAGTCGTTTTGGCAGTCAAAGTGTATTATTTTCGATTTATTTAGTTTTCTCAAAAATTTTGAGTGATGAAGGGGGAGCAGGGAAGAATTGCTCTGGATATGTGGGTTTGGGATCCATAGAAACGTTCTACAAAAATTTAAAGCAAATCTATTACCTAATTTTTTTCCTAAAAGCAAAGGGGGTTAACCAATCCATGTTTTTTCTTGGTTTTGGCCGATTTTGAGGGTTTTGAGATAGTGCCGATCGCCTAAGCGTAGGAACTGGAAACGTTCAGAAATGAAAGGATTTGACAAAATTCGCAAAGACGGCTGAGTTATTAAAATTTAGTAAAATTTACATTTTAAAAACTTCGAGCGCGTTTTTTCTCATACTTAACGTTGGGTCCTGTTGATTTTTTTAGTTTATGTTACGCTCGGATAAACAGGCTTTCAGGATCTGAATAGTTTTGAAAGATTTGTTCACATATAACCGAGCTACGATTTCTCAAAATAGAAATTTAGAAAGAATTAATTACAAGTCGGACTCTTTGAATTTGTTTTTCTCAATAATTTTAAATGGCACGCCTATAGTTTTTTAAACCTATCCAAAGCCAAAAAGTCTGGCGAAGCCGAATCTGTATAGTTTTTAAAGATCCGTCCACAAATAACAGCGCTACATTTCTTTTTATGTCGTAAAAACTAATTTCATAACTAAATAAGTACAATAGTAATAAATAACTTGCTCAGTCATCCATAAAATTAATACATAATACTAAAAAAAAATTTTTTTTTTATTGGAATTTGCTAAACCATATATTATTTTGAACTATGCCAGATTTACATTTACAATATAAGTAATTTGTTTAAAAAAAGTTACATTTCCTGAGTTAATATTTTTTCCTTGTTGTATTTCATTATGAAAACCTACAATGTATCATATTCGGATCTGTAAAACATTTTGAAATATTTTTCAAGTGTTTTGCTAAACGACCTTTGCGTTGAAAACATAAACCATTTCAAAAATGCAAATTGCCGCACGTTTCCCAATATTTATTTCCTAATAATTGTTATCTCGCTATTTTAAACTATTTGGATACAAAAACATAAAAATAATTAGTAATTTAATGACAGGGTTATTTTTTTATTAGGCAGTCAAATTAGCAATAAGGATTTGTTTAAATTTACATATTAATTTGTAGAACGCAACGCCTAGTTGTGGAATTTTAATTGAAAGGTAAATAAAATAGATTTGAGCGCTTGTAATATTCGCTTTGGCGATGGTGATTGTCAAATAAATCCAGAGACTTTAAGGTTGCGTGACAAAAACACTTAAATTATCGCGTCGATTTCAATTAATAACCATAATTAGGAAATTATGAATGAAATTTTATATTCTCTGCCTGTGTTAGCAATGATTGACGTTATTGAATTTCGAGTTCCCTGTTCCGACACAACTTATATGGCCTTACACCAAACTTGATTTACGAGTTTCTATAATTTAGTAGTGCAATAAATAATTTTGTAAATAAAAAAATGTAGGAATAGGATGTTTAGTAAGCAAGTTTTATAATATAAAAAGTATAAAAATAATAATAGATATGTGTAAAATAGTACTCTAAATACATATTTGTAGAAATACAAAAATTACCTCAAGTGGAAATATTGATACATATAAATTAAACAATTAATTTTAATTACGAAATCTTGATGTAAATTAAAAAATTCCAGATTTGTACGTAGGTGGAGGAGATCCGGATGTTCAAATCGTTTGGTAATTTTGGTTGTAAATATTTTAAACATTTTTTAACGAATAACTAAAAATTAGCAATTATAATTTACATTTTTTTATATTAACTGCTTAGTGTTTTGCGTTTACAAGTATCCTCCGTTTCATAGTGGAGATCCGTTCCTAAAAAAAATGTAAATCAAAATAGTGTTTTTATTGTGTTTAAAATCGTGCAGAGCGAAAATAATCTAAAATAAACATAATTTAATCGGTTATTTACTGAAATTAATGAATTTAGAAATATAGTAATAAAAATTAAATCTATTTTTTCAAAGGACATATAGGTATATATAAAGCCAAATGCAAGTTATATCAATGCGTATTTCTTACAGAAAGACAAAAATTTCTTTCTTCAGAGTTTTCTAGATATGTATAATGTGGAAGATATACATATATATGTATCTGCAATTCACAAGGATCAAGGTCTATAGTTACTAAATAAAGGCCAATTCTGTAACAATCATCTTTACCTAAACTACTAAAAAAACTTATTTTACTATCTACATCCATTGCGTTTAAAAAAATTATAACAAGTCGGCATACGGGTTTGTAAAAGACCGATCTACTACACTTGGGCCGCTGAACAGACGGAGTAACAACAATTCGTAATCACCGCGTGTTAAAGTGCATTAAAAAGAAATTAAATATATTCGTTATCTGTAACCGGTTTTACAAGATACTGTTAAATATTGATTTCATTCTTGTTGCTACAATGAATAGTTAAGTACCTGAATATGGGGTAAACCTGACCGTCTAATACAGTGGTCGGCAAAGTGCGGCTCCAGAGCCGTATGCGGTTCTTTGGTTTTGGAGATGCAAGCACATTGTTCGCATTAATAAATATTTATTAAGTATGAAATTTAGTTTTATTTAGTGTACTACTTATTTAGTGTAATAAAAGTTTACTAAACAAGCAGATTTGGCTCCCAATTTTTTTTAAAACTGTTGTAATGTTTATATTTGGCTCTTTGGCTAATAAGTTTGCCGACCACTGGTCTAATAGAACAGAAAGTCATGTCCACAGCATGCATTTTGAATGTGGTCATTCCGTCTTTTCAGCGGTCCGAGTATAGCACACATTGACATTGTTAGAGCGTTTGTTCAGGGATTTGAATTACATGCAACCTGAGTAAGGCTTTTGATACGGTGAACCTAAACATCCTAATAGAAAAACTCTTTGAGTATGGAATTCAAAATAAAATTTTAGTATGGATGGTTTCTATCTCACTGGTTGTTTCCTACAAGCAACTACCAAAGGAATAATATCAGTTTGAAGCTGGGATCAAACTTGGGACTTATACTTTTCTGTACCTTCGTTATTAATATTGATTTATTTATCCAATCTTCGTATGAACTATTTGCAGATAACTACAAATTCCGCAGGATAGATTTCTGGGATACCCAAATATTTCAATCCGTTCTAGCTAAATTGGTCTTAGAAATAATAGTTTCATTTGGGACAAAAGGTCTCACGTACAAATAAACATTACATCATAATCTTCTTAAAATACAGTCTGCTAAACAATGTTATCAAATTCTCAAATAATTTGAATTATTTTGGTGACTCTCTAAACTCCTTTAACTTGTTATCTAAACCACTACTAAATTCGACTAAATAAATTAAATGCTTTGTAACTTGAAAAATTGTTATTTACATTTGCATATGTATTTTATGTAAATTGCAGAAAATGTTGGCAAACGAATTGTGTTAAAAAATGACCGTAGAAATATATGCTCAACAAAAATATCTATTTTTAAAGTTTGTTGTATGTACAAAATTTATTAACATTTTCTATTTTTGGAAACCGTGTAAATTGGAGCATAGATCTACAATTTATCAAAAAAATAATTCAAAACCGTAACATTTCTCTTTTAGTATTTTTAAAATTATATTCTAATAATAAGACCTATTTAATTAATAAATAATTTAAATTATAATAAAGCTCATCTTATTGTGAATCTAATTTTAGCATTTTCTTATTTGTAAGCAGTGGTGTGACATCAGCTTAACTGTCGTTCGAGTGCTTAATGTTATACTTTTGAAAAACAAAATTTTTAAATCCGTATTTAAATATTTAGTCATTTATATAATTTAGTGTTTATTGTAAAACAAATTGAGTAATTAGTTATTGTAAGTTATTCTAAAAAAAAATAATAGGTATGCAATAATTCTCAATTTTTCATAAGCCAAATTTAAGAATTCTACAAGTTGGTGGGGTTCATTATATTTTAAAAACTCGCCAAAAAAAAAAGTAACTTTTTTATTCTATAAACGGCACCGATTACTTAAATGAGTTATAATCGACTACTGAAATAAATCATGCATTAGTTTTTATGCAGACATGTAGGATTAAAATAGTTTTAAGAATTTTCTGCGTTTTAAAGCGCAGTAATTTTTTTTACTGTGCTCTCCTACGTTACTTTGATTTTGAAACGTGTACTTAATAATTATAAACAATTTTGTAACGACTTTACAAAAAAAAGCAGGAGTAAAGCGAACAGAGTAGGTACACACCTAAATATTTATTGAATGTTTAAATTAGGAAATTAAAAGCAATGTTTTGACGGTGAAGGTTGTGAGTAATTCAAGTTGAAGTTTACGTGTGTGTTTTAAATGCTTTTTTTATGAACACTTTTTTACTGTAGGAGTTGCTATATGGGTTACTTTTACGACAAACTATTTTAGGAAAATCAAACTAATCGATGAATGTTCCGTCTCTATGTATTATATAAATGTGTTAATAATTTAATTTTGAAGTTATACTTCTTTTGGCGTGTTGAAAATAAAATTTTTGCAGGCAACGAAGGTTGCGTACGCACAGCTAACGAAAACTGGGCAGTTCAAGTTAGGAGTCCAGAAAGTAAATTAATTATTGTCAAGCATGTTTAAAACCGAGTGTGCACATTCGAGCTCAAAGTGGCACATTTCGATCTCGGGAAAATGAAGCGCGCCGCTCCGCGTCGCGCTTCATTTGCTTCCCTCGCTCGGAAATGTGCCACTTTTCGCTCGAATGCGCACATCCTCGTATTTATTACATTAGGATAATTTACCGTACGCTCTTGTAAATCAAAAATTTTAATTTAATTTAGTAAATATCGATTTTATATTCGAAAAACGTATTTACTATAGCAATGAGTGGAAGGGAGCGAGAAGATACAATAATCTTGTCAAAGCAAATGAGAAGGGACGATTAAAATTATTCAATTTATTTTTTGTCCAATTTATTGGGTTAAAATGTTTTTAAAACCGAGTGTGCACATTCGAGCTCAAAGTGGCACATTCCGATCTCGGGAAAATGAAGCGCGCCGCTCCGCGTCGCGCTTCATTTGCTTCCCTCGCTCGGAAATGTGCCACTTTTCGCTCAAATGCGCACATCCTCGTATTTATTACATTAGTATAATTTACCGTACGCTCTTGCAAATCAAAAATTTTAATTTAATTTAGTAAATATCGATTTTATATTCAAAAAACGAATTTACCATAGCAATGAGTGGAAGGGAGCGAGAAGATACAATAATCTTGTCAAAGTAAATGAGAAGGGACGATTAAAATTATTCAATTTATTTTTTGTCCAATTTATTGGCATAAAATGTTTTTAAAACCGAGTGTGCACATTCGAGCTCAAAGTGGCACATTCCGATCTCGGGAAAATGAAGCGCGCCGCTCCGCGTCGCGCTTCATTTGCTTCCCTCGCTCGAAATGTGCCACTTTTCGCTCGAATGCGCACATTCTCGTATTTATTGGAGTTGCCTATATTAATGATTTCTGTTTCAAATAAGTGTTTAAAAATATTAAACCACAGTTTTAGGTTTCTGGTTTATACCACAAACATGAATTAATATAGTGGACCATTATGTAGTGGACCTCATCATTTTTTATTATTTCAATTTTTAATATGTTACAGTCCTTGTTGAAAAACGCACCCATGCTTATTTTCGAACTTTTATCGCGATTTTCTAAAAAGTTATAAATTTTTAAAAATTTTGCCCAAAAGTTTTTTGAATATCTACCTAGAACTTTATGAAAAATATAGATAATTATATAAAGCCATATAGGTATTATTTATTTCAACTTTAAATGAACTTTGAATAAAAAATATTTAAAAATTATTTTTTTTGATATTTAACAATAGAAGTCCGATTTTGAAAAAGTATTACACATTTTTTGTTTTGGAAATAATCTCAAAAGTAGTGTATACTGTGTCAAAAATTTTGTGCCCAGTTTGATCGTGCGATTCCGATCCGTTCTATACATTTTTTTTTATTAAAAAAATTTATGTCTTCAATGCGTCAAGTTTTCATTCTTTTATGAAAAGATAGTGTATCATAATAATACACTGTGTTATTCCGGATCATAATGTCAGTTTGATGATCAAAAATTACTCAAATTGGGCTAGAATTTCGAGTTTGTTCTCACAAACTCGAAAATTTTCAAACAAGTTTCTTTTGATTAATTAATTGACAACCTATTGTAATATTTTATCTTCTTTTTTAAATGGGTTATTTACAAAATACGTTTGAAAACGGCAGAGTGGGTGTATTAGCGTGCCAATATGTAACAAGTGAAGGGGGTCTAAGGAAACCTGATGTTCGCATTTCATCGAGTTTTTCTTAACTTGCTGAGTTTTTTAGTTTTAATTTTTCGTTACTATAGCCAATTGACTGTTTAAAAACAAAGCACCCTAATATATGTAGAACGAATGACTTTTGATAACTTTAAAATATAGTAAAGACATCCATCAAGTAAAAAAAAATTAAAATAAAATTGATTAAGTGCGAACGGCACATTTTCTTTGCCCCACCCTCCCCTTCGCATAATGCCACGTTAAGTAATATTTCCCCTCATTTTTTCAAACGTATTTTGAGAATGGCTAATATGAAAAAAAAGACAAAATATTACAATGGGTTGTCAATTAATTAATCACAAAGAACTCATCTACAAGCTCATTTACAGATTTTACAAACTCAAAATTCTTCTCAATTTGAGTAATTTTTGATCATTAATAAACTGTCATCATAATCCGGAATAATAGTGTATTAATACACTATCTTTTTATAAAAAAATAAAAATGGGACTCATTAAAAATAAAATTTATTTTTAATTAAAAAAATATCTAGATAGAACGGATCGGAATCGTACAATCAGGGTGGGCTTATTTTCAAAATCTTTTATTGTTCAAAATGAAAAAAAATTTAAATATTTTTTATTGAAAGTTAATGTAAAGATGAAAAAATGATATATGGCTTTATATAAGAGAAGTAACATATAATTTGAAAACTAGTGGTCTATATAGCTATATATAAACCCAAGATAAACAACATAACACGTGGTTATATTTAATTGAGTTACGCTAAACAAGTATTACTTCTAACCGGCGTACATAATTACACGCTCCGGTTATTTTCGTTCATGTTCTTATAAGCACTAATCCTTGTTTTTTATTATTTATATATTTTATGTTTTAATATTGTTTTGTTTGATTTACATGCAAATATAAATGCACCAATGTTACGCAATAAGATATTATTTATGTCAATACCAGTACTCAGTTGCAGGGTGCACCAAGAAAATAATTTCTTAATAATGTAATAAAGTACCAAGGACGTATTACTTAAGCGAAATGTCATGGGTTTCCGTAATACACAAACCAAAACCGTTTCAGGATATTAAGAAAATCATTACGCCTTTTATTTACACATCGCTTATACTTCCAAATAATCGAAATGTACATTTTTCCAACTTAATTTAAAGTCGTGACTCTTCGATCAATTCAAGCTTCGATGCTGGAAGAAAAAGCCCGCCGGCTGTGCATTTAAAAGTTAAAGCGCTTCGAGTTGTAATCTTTCCATTCATAAAAATAAAGATCACAATTACAACAAAAGGAACGCTCTATGGAATGCCCGAGTTATCTAATTGTAAGAGAAAGTATGGTATGTGCTCTTGAATTCACTTTTGTGATTTTCAGCTCACTTCTTACCTTCGAAATAAAGTAAACTAACAAATCGGAGCAAGAAATTAACGTGGGGTTACCAGGAACAGTCTTTGTCTCTTTTGTAATGCATTGCTGGAATGGTACGTTTAATTGGTTAACCATGAAGGTTACAGGCCTACTATAAATACTACAATTTTACACAGAAAAGGCATCAGATAACAACACAACCACCAACAAAGCACAATCATGAAAGCCTTCGTAAGTTATTAGTAAAAAAAATTAAATAAGGTACAATTTGAATGCAATTTTTATTTTAGGCAGTTGCTGTATTTGCTTGCTTGGTCATCGTCGCCAGCGCAAAACCCAGCGGTATTGTACTTGGACATGGGGGCTATGGCCATGGAGGTTATGCCCATGGAGGTTATGCCCATGGTGTAGTTGCACATGCCGCTCACGTTGTACCCGCTGGACCAACCACCCTCGTTGGTGCATCTGGAGTCGTTGGCCCCAATGGAGCTGCTGGACCCACCGGTGTTGTTAACGGACATGGAGCCATTGGACCCAACGGTGAACACAACGCTATTCACGGACACCACGGAATCATCGCTCCATTAGCCGTTGCTGGTCCCGCTCATGGCGTAGCAGTCGCTGCCCCAGGTCTCGCTTATTCATCTCCAGCCCTCGCTGTCGCCTCCCCAGCTCTCGCTATCGGCTCCCCAGCTCTCGCTGTTGCCTCCCCAGCTCTCGCTGTCGGCTCCCCAGCTCTCGCTATTGGATCTCCAGCTCTCGCCGTAGCTCATCATGGTGTTGTTGCTGGTCACGGACTCGGTTTAGTTGGTGGTCACGGTTTAGTAGCCGGTCATGGTTTACTTGCTGGCCATGGTCTCCTCCATGGAGCTCATTGGTAAATCGCGTAATTTAATTATTCATACATGTACATAATTATTTGTTAAATAAACGCATTCACATAAACCGATACCTTTGTTTTATTTCTACTTTTTTTGCGCAAGAAAAAAGCATGACAAATGTTCTCATGTGAAAATATAAGCGACGGTTGAACTAACGATTAAATAAAGAAAATATTTTCCGCATAGTTTTCTTATAATAGGTTTTAATAGAACAGGCGATAAGGGTGTGGCTGGTTTTACCTTTTAATTAAGTTGACTCAATTAAAAGTTATATCAAGGTTAGTTTGATCGGCTCAAAAAATTTTCATTTCAAAATTACGAGTGGTTTTTGTATTTAAAAATGTATAATAAAGCGTTTTGTATAGAGTTGCAAAATCTTATTTATTGAGCAGTATGAAAATTGAAAATTGCATATCGTGCTGCTGTAATTGTAAAGAGGCATAACTCGTGGCTATTGTATTGAATTAGTCTTTAAAGTTGTCAAAAGATATTTTTTATGACATATATCAATAACCAACAATCAATTTTTAGTTTTAATTTTGCTTATAAATATTACGAATTTTTTACTTGGTTTTTACAATTCCAAACATATCAAAAATAGACTTGAATTTTTTTTCTAAAATGTTTTTACACGAAAATAGTAGTAATAAAATTAATTAAATCAAGACACAATTGGCCAAAGATGAATTTAAATTTAATTAAATATTTTTTTCAATTAAATCAAATACAAAGTACCCTTCAATTTTCAAATTACACAAACCTAATTTAACTTGAACACACTTTAAATTAAAACTTATTCAATAAAGTAAGTTCAACATTTCAATGTTAAATTAAATAATTTTGTTAAATTTTAATTTTTGGAGTAATGTACCAAGCTTTAGCGAAAGTATACTTAACTAAATTTTATTTTATAATGTATAGTAGGAACATCAAAAATATTTTTTTTTTGCTTGAGCGCACAAATTGCAATTTATAAAAAAAGAGTTTTTTTTAAATATTTTGAGGTGTCCCACTTATTTTTAAAATTGATAATAAATTAAAATTTTTGATTTTAAGGAAAAAAAAATTGTATCGGCTTAGAATCACCTTACAAACGTCTAAAATTTTCCGAATTTGATAATTTTTAACTCCATATTTATAATTATGATCAATTTTAAAAATTAGTGGGACACCTCTAGGATATTAAAAAAAGTTTTGCTTTTTTTCATTAAATTAATTTTTTTATAAGCTACAATTTGTAACTTCGAGCTAAAAAAACTTTTTCTTGGTCCACCCTAATGTGTAGTTTATATAAATTAATTTTAAAAATTAACATAAATTTTTAAAAAAAATTGCATTTTCAAAGTGTTTCGGAGAAATATTTTAGTGATCTGTTTAGATCAGTGTTCCCAACGCAGTTCCCACGCCCCACATGGCGGAAATTTTTAAATATTTAGGGGGGCAATATTATTATTCAATAAGACAATTAGTAAACGTACTTGATTTTTAGTTATCTACTTATTATATGTTTTGAAAATTTACTTATTGTTTTTTTCTTAATAGTTTCCTAGTATTTTCTTGCTAAAACCTAAATCTTGTATCTTGAACAAGTTGTAATTAGGCTTCATTTATGGAATAATTCAATTTTTAATTATCAAAAAATATTTTTATGTTACATATGAAGGCATCAAAATTTTAGAATGACTTAAATGGGGTATGTTAAAAAAAAGGTTCGGAAACACTGCTGTCGATCTAAGTTTCTTCGCCTACATGGAATTATTGTTATTAAACTTTGTTGTTTTTTTATTAATTCTGCACTACTCTTGTACACTGCTGAAATTCCATTTCTAAAGTTTAATTTGTTTTCATTTGCTTTTAGTAAGTGAAACATATCTTTTTGGAGCATTGCTTGTCTTAAAAAAATATTTGGGTTACAATTTTATAAGTAGGTGGACGTATCTTGTTAATTGGTTTATTATTAATGCAACAGTTTGTCCCTGATTTTTAACAAAATATAAGCAATAAAACTATTAATTTAATTTGATTTTTTTAATAATTTCCCTGTTCGTAATATTGAACTTGAATACTTTATATTGAAGTAGACATACCGACCTCCAGACTTTTATAATCTACTATAGTACTACATGTCCTACGGTATCTTAAAAATATATTCAAGTGAGAAAGAATTAATTACAATATATGATTATTAATAAGATAAAAAGCAGCTGGATCGTAAGCGTTTGTAAGAAAACGATTATTAGATAACTGTATAAAATATGTATTACAATATAATGCATTTTTATCACTAAATAACTATTGAATAAAATATGATTTTCCTGTCAAATTAAAAACTCTTATGTATTATGATGAAATTATTTTATTTGCCTTTACTTTGTTAAAATATATCTTGGATTTATTATTTTCGATTTTTAGAAGTTTAGTTATAATTTGAATTTAAACATAATTTTTGCTTTAATTAATTTTATTTTGCGAATATTTACTATAATATTCAATGTAGTTTCATATACTAATATACATATAAGTATTAATTAATTTAATAGAAAGTCAAATAAATACCTACATAAATATACGTACTTGAATAGGCTTTGTGTCCGACAGAACCTTCAAATTGTGGTAAACGTAAAAATTAGAGCGGTAATACTGAAGAATTTTTATTCGCCAATATTCATAATAAATTTGGTCTGCTACGAAGGTCGCCCAAACCCTATATATACTAAAATTTACTAGATCAAAGCATCAGTTAATCAACAACCACCAAATACCAAGTCACAATGAACGCATTTGTAAGTTTTCAATACATCAAAAAAATACCTTATTAAATTATTTTATATTATAGATTGTAGCAGTATTCGCCTGCATGGTCGCAGTTGCCAGCGCCAAACCCAGCGGTCTCTGGGGTGGTCATGGTCTCGTTGCCCACGCCGCTCATGTTGTACCTGCTGGACCAACCACCCTCGTCGGTGCTTCCGGAGTCGTTGGACCTCATGGAGCTGCTGGACCCACTGGTGCCGTTAACGGTCATGGAGCCGTAGGACCAAATGGCGAACACAATGCTTTAGACCATGGATACGCTGGTGTTGTAGCTGGTGGATATGGCGGAATCGTTGCTGGAGCACATGGACTCGTTGGTATTGGTCATGATGATGGACAATGGCACGGAGAAGGTCTCTTGGAATCTCAAGATTATGCTGGACATGGTGCCTTAGCTTATGCTGCCCCCGTTGCCGTCGCTGCCCCAACCGTCGCCGTTGCCGCTGCCCACCATGGTATCTATGCTGGACATGGTCTCGTTGGCGGACATGGTCTTGGTTTAGTTGGAGGTCATGGTGTTGGTTTACTTGGTGGACATTATGGTTATGCCCATGGTGCTCATTGGTAATTTCTAAATAACAGTAGACACTGAATTTTATACCAAATTGCAATAAATAGTTTTGAATAAACACAATGGTTTTATTTCTAATATTTTTGAAATTAAAGGTGGTTAATGTATAATTTAAAGGGTTGGAAAATATTTAAAAAGTTTATAATTGTGGAGTTTTAAACAAAATTAGAATTACAAAATAATTAGTTGAAAGCTTATTATTAAGTTTTCAATTAGAAATTATAAGTCTATATACCAGAATGGTACCATGCATAAAATTGATAAAAAGTAGAGTAATATTAATTAAATATTAAATATTAATTAATGTTTCTATTTTTACAAAATTGATTTCTAAAAGTATATATAAAACGATGTTCAGTAATTTGACAAACATTGCTAATGTTATATTTGTCACGAGTAATTACGCATTTGATAAATTATATACATAAGTATATAAATATATATATATATATATATATATATTATATATAATATACACATTTAGATTAAAATATCAAAAAAAATTGAGTCTAAATTTGCAAAAGCGGAAAAAAAATATTTGTCAAACGATGGTAGTAGATAACAAATATATTTTTGTTTACTATACTTCAAATGTATGGGATCGTCACTTTTACCATCAACAACCCATTGTTTGCCAAATCTGGATTTATTAAAAACGGAAATATTTGATATCTGTTCTTTTCGTATTTTAATTAGGATTTTAGCTAGTGGTTAGAGCACAATTTGACATCTTTTTATCAAATTATGTTATGTATTTATAAAAAAATATAAATGGATATTTAAAAGTAAGCAGCTTGTCCATACAATTACTATACGTACCAAGTAAGAACGCACACTCGCATGTGATACGCATGCGCGGTGGGACCATATTTGTGAGAGCAAATTGGCATACCGTAGTTATATGTACCGTGATATAGACTAGCTGACCCGCTTTTGCTTCACATAAGTATTGAGATTTCAAACTGAAACTTATTTTGATCAAAGTATTATATAGTCTATATTATTTAGGGATAGTGTAGCTTTTTTTAGTGAAATAAATTTTATAATCGGTTTAGTAGTTTCATACATTACTGTTTACATAGAAACAAAAAAATGTTACCTTTTCATAATATTACATTATTATAGATCAAAAAGGTTCCAATTAAGTCAATTTTCATAAAGTAAAACATGTATAGAATTTATTTCTGATGAATTTTTTCAATACTTGGATTAATAAAAAAAAGGGAAGATTTCAGAGACGTACACCTCTTTAATTTAATAAACATAGACTCCCCCTTTTTTTTTGGACAGTGTAAATATTATTTATAATCAAAAGGGTTTCAATAAAATCAGATTTCTTAATGTCAAATATGTATAGAATTTATTTTTGACGATTTATTATAAATTAAAGTACCCCGCCGCGTTTTTTGTCGTCCTGACTGTCTGTATAGGCTAATCTTAGAAATTACTGAAGGTATTACATTTTATTACATTATATACCTATGATTTATTTTTATGCATAATGGTACTTACATGGCCTACTATTTTAGTACGTACTACTATTCCAAAAAGACTGATTTTAGTCTGTTGTCAGAAACTAATTTATCACATGTTTGTCATATACCTTCTGTTAAATAATACTTAATATAATTCTAGGAAACAAACTAAAATACACTTTTTATTGTTAATAATAAAAATTTTATAAATAAAGACTAACTATTTTCTTCTATAATTTTGATTGACACACAACTCATTTTTTTGAGTATTCTATCGTAATTTTTAATATTTAAAATCAATCACATATGAATACTCTTAATGCATTTCAATAATTATAAGTTTTAAAAATGCCTTAATATTATTTGAATATTTGTTACTACATTTTTGCATATTAGCGAAGATGGAAATTCGCCATTTCATTTACACACAAATCTATATCTAAGGCTTTTGACAGTTTAAATATTAGCAGTAGATAGATATTATTTGATCCAAAACAAGATAATTGTTAAAAACACGAATAAAACATCAAATAGTTTTAGTTCTTGCAAGTTGAAAGGTCACAATCATGCACTTACTTGGATTAAATAAAATTTTCAAGTACAACTTATTTGCAATAGAAATTAAAATGTTAAAATGCAATTTCGTAACTCGTTATTTTTTTGTAACAAGCACATAAGGATATCAAATACAAATAAATGATAAATATATTGAAAACTCCATCTTAAAAAGTTTGTTGCATTTATTCATGACCTATTTCTTATGAATTAATAATATATCCGTTACCAGCATTAAGAATTTTTTAAATAACTTAGTATTTCTCAGTAATGACTTGCATTCTTAAAACTATTTACGTAAGAAATTATTCTAAATTATTTTTTTTCTTATCAAAGAGGTATGATTCTGAAACACAATCTGTATAGCTACATTAAGCTTCTTAAAATAATTTGTTTTTAAAAAGTGAATCCTTTTATTACAAAATATACTACTTCAGAAAAAGCAAGTAAAGATAAATGTTTAATAATACTTTCTTACGTCAAAAATCTAAATAATATAGACAGAGAAAGTTTCCTTTTATGTTTATCGATCGTTACCTTCAAATTAAAGTAAGTGTAATAATAGTAAGGAACTAAAGCGTGCATAGGTATACAAATAAGTGGCAAAGAATTTTTTCATTGATCAATGCTTCGAGTTAAAAATATTGGTTAGACAGGTAACCCTGAAGGTCGCAAATGTTGGTGTGTATGGTATATAAATCGAATCTGTTTTCAAACAGAATCACATTCAACCACTAAACCTTCCTCGATAACAATCAACAATGAACACTTTTGTAAGTATTGCTATTTACAATTGAAAAATTTAACAAACTAACAAGCAATTCGATTTTTAGGCCGTCGCCGTCTTCGCCTGTTTGGTACTTGCTGCAAGTGCTAAACCCAGTGGTATCTGGGGTGGTCATGGAGTTGTTGCTCACGCTGCCCATGTTGTACCATCTGGACCAACCACCCTTGTAGGTGCTTCCGGAGTCGTTGGACCTCATGGAGCTGCTGGACCCACCGGGGCTGTTAACGGACATGGAGCTGTAGGACCAAATGGCGAACACAATGCCTTAGACCATGGATATGCTGGTGTTGTCGCTGGTGGATATGGTGGCATCGTTGCTGGAGCACATGGACTCGTCGGTATTGGTCATGATGATGGACAATGGCACGGAGAAGGTCTCTTGGAATCCCAAGATTATGCTGGACACGGTGCTGTAGCTTACGGAGGTCCAGTAGCAGCTGCCCATATTGCCCCAGTTGCAGTAGCTGCTCCAATTGCTCCCATTGCCGTTGCCGCCCCAACAATCACCGTTGCTGCCGGTCATCATGGTCTTGTCGGTGGACACGGTCTTGTAGCTGGACATGGTCTTATTGGTGGACATGGTCTTATTGGAGGACATGGTCTTGGTTTAGTTGCTGGACATGGTTTGGCTCATGGTGCTCATTGGTAATTCATAAATTAATTATGTTGACCGCTGTATTTATTTGTGTTTTATATAGTAAATAAACCGTTTTATTGAATTTCTTCGTTTTATTTTTAACAGTTTGTTACTGAAAGTATTCAGAAATGACTGATAAATATACGTATTGCTTGGAATTGTTTAAACTCTCTGTAATCATATTGATTTTAAAGTATAAGTACTATTTATAAGATTACACATTGAGAGTAAAAAAAAAATTTAAAACATACAACTTTATAAGATACATTGTAAGATTTGCTTGATTTGATATTGATTTTGATACATATAAAATGTACATATTTGATACATATAAAAAATAACGAAGTAAATATACTAATTAAAAAAAAAATTATATAAAAAATATATTGTTTTACAGTCGTCATGTGGATTTAAATGCTTTATTACTCAAGTTCTGCTATTTTGTACTATATTTGAATAAACATTTTTGAGCTATATGATAATATCTGAGTAGTAAATATTTAAATATTAGTTGCAATAAAATTGTGTTATCTAATATCATACTTCTTTAATGTTTAGAATTAAATTAGTACTTTAACAAAATACATAAATATAATAGTAATTTATTTTTGTTTTTCGTTGAAAAAAAAGAAATAACATGTTTTAAGTTTATTTCATATAAACAATTAATTTTCTCCTACACGCATGGTTTTTAAAATAAAGTTAAATATCTATTTCATTTTATGCATTTAATTTTAAATTGTGTTTTTTTAATTTTACTTACTACTACTTTTTTAAAATTTACATTTACAAAAATATACCTATTTGATTCTAACATCTAACTAATATGAATAAGAAACGTAATTTCTAGATAGTTGAAGTTTAGGTATTTATTATGAAATGAATTAAGATACTGAAAAATATTATAACGTCTATTCGCTTGAATGATCCAACGAATTTTTTTAACTCAAGTTATTTTACTATAGATCTAGAGGGTTTCAAAGCCAATAAGATAAACCGCCCCCGACCAGTAAATGACTGTTACAAAAAATAATGTTTAGGTATAACAATTAAAAAAATTAATTCATAGTCACGATATATTTTTTTATGCAATCTTGTATGTCTTTTTTTCATTTATATGAAAGTAATAATATAGTGGATAACTAAAATAATTAAATTTATATTGTAGTTTGCAAGATTTTAATACAAATTTGAGGTTTTGAAGGATGCAATTGAAAAAAATGGGCGTAACCTTTTAAGCGCCAACAAAACCTGTGATTTATAGAATTTCCAAAGAAGCTTTAATAAATAAACTACACAAAGTAACATTTAAGCATAGTGTTTAAAATAAATTTTACAAAATGTTATGAATTACTCGTTTTTAATAGTCGAAAGAATTAACCAGTTTTTCACTGACAATGAGCTACAGCCCGGTCATTACTTTGACGAAAAGCTCATTTACTGGACTCCTCATTTTTTAATCTTTGTAGTTAATTTTACACATTTTATGACCAAATTGCGATAATGCTATCGTTAATTCCAAACAAAAATAGTATCTCATTTCCAATGTAACGGTTGTTTTGGGTTTATTAATTTGTTTACTTTTTTTTTAAATAAAAATAGTTCTCGCAGCAACAAATCGTTCATTCACTGGACGTTTTTACCCTATAAAGAAAGAAAAGTGCACCACAAATTTGATTAATCAATAATTCCATTTAAATTCGTAAATAATGTTCTCAAAATTAGAACAAATACTATCGTAAATTAAATAATATATTTTTAGACTGTTTGGTTTCGGATAAGCATAAAAAACAATAAACATGCAATTTAAAATGTTTCCAAAACGGTAATCAAGGCCTAGACTTTTGAAAAATTTGAAGTTTGAAAATTTGTGTCTCTGTTAATAATAGAGCTATCTCGGGGTATTTGGAGCTCAAATAGTTTAAAAAAATAAACAAATTCCAATAGTAAGTTTCTCAAAAAGACATAGCTGAGGTTCTATTAAATTAGAATAAAATACTAGATTAAGTAAAACAAAACTATGCTTAAGTAGATTCATGCAATTTGTTGAATAATTGTATAAATAATAGTATATTGTCTAGCAAGGGTAAAACAAGACGATTTCTGACGAGAGCGAGAGTTGACTGCCCGAGCGAAGCGAGAGTTGTCATCGCCCTGGTCTGAAATCGTCTTTGTTTCATCCCGTGCCACACATACTATTTTTCATATCAAATGTAATGAAACAACGAGTTTTGTAATTTATTAAAATGTTTGACAACGATTTGATCACAGCTGTCAGACGATTATGATTTTATTCGCTTTAAACAAATGCGATTCTGACAGACTTGAAATAAAGACAAATAATAAATAAATGAATGTGCCGGGCAGAAACAACGTTGTTCCTCCTCTAGGGGAGAAACAAATGTTGTTTCTGACTGACACAGACGCATTGGTCTGAAATTGTTTTGTTTCGACTGGCAAAACAGGGATCAAAACTAGTTGTTTCTATGCATGTAATATGAAAAATAATTTTACAAATAACTCATTTATATTTTCTGAACCATTTCGTAAAATTAATCTGCATTTTTTGTAATGGCTAGGGATCCAGATATACAAACATTTGAAAAGAATAAAGCTTAAATTTTATCTTGGTAGTAATAATAAATAACAATTTCTTCTACCAATTCTTTTTTAGGTAAATGAAATATTTAAACTATTTACGGAATGCAGTACTTCTTGTTAAAATTTATGCAGTCGTATTGTATTAGTAAAATTGATACTAAAATGATAGAAAGTTTAATTTGAACTTGATTTTAGTTTATAATTGGCAACCGTTGCCTTCACGTAAATGTGAGAAATGAATATGTAGTTTCTATTATCAGGAACAAATTTCTAGGTAGTATTGAAGGACATTTTAACCATATAAATTCAATCTACTTCTACTTCGATAATCACAATAGTCTACTGATCTTCAACAAAGACACACCAATCAAAATGAACACAATCGTAAGCCTTAGATTTAATTTGATTTAAATAAATCTTTAATAAAATTTTTATAATTTCAGAGCATCGCCGTTTTTGCGTGTTTGGTCGCAGCTGCCTGTGCTAAGCCCAGCGGTCTTTGGGGTGTCCATGGCGTAGTTGCACACACCGCCCATGTCGTACCTTCTGGACCAACCACCCTTGTAGGTGCTTCTGGAGTCGTTGGACCTCATGGGGCTGCTGGACCCACCGGTGCTGTTAACGGACATGGAGCTGTAGGACCAAATGGCGAACACAATGCCTTAGACCATGGATATACTGGTGTTGTCGCTGGTGGATATGGTGGAATCGTTGCTGGAGCACATGGACTCGTCGGTATTGGTCATGATGATGGACAATGGCACGGAGAAGGTCTTTTGGAATCCCAAGATTATGCTGGACACGGTGCTGTAGCTTACGGAGGTCCAGTAGCAGCTGCCCATATTGCCCCAGTTGCAGTAGCTGCTCCAATTGATCCCATTGCCGTTGCCGCCCCAACAATCACCGTTGCTGCCGGTTATCATGGTCTTGTCGGTGGACACGGTCTCGTAGCTGGACATGGTCTTATTGGTGGACATGGTCTTATTGGTGGACATGGTCTTGGTTTAGTTGCTGGACATGGTTTGGCTCATGGTGCTCATTGGTAATTCATAAATTAATTATGTTGACCACTGTATTTATTTGTATTTTATGTAGTAAATAAACCGTTTTATTGAATATCTTCGTTTTATTTTAAATAATGAAGAGTTTTGTTACTGAAAGTATTCAGAACTTGCTTTTAAATATACCTACGTATCGCGTGGAATTGTTTAAACTCTCTATAATGATATTGATTATAAAGTACCTATACACGGAGAAAAAGATATCGTTATAATAACCATACGTATCCCTATTATAGCTATCTGTTGGATAGTTATCTTTCACAGGAATACGCCGTATAGCTAATTTAGGTATCCAGAGTATCCTTATTGCGGATCGTTATAGTAACGATCCGTATTACTGTTTTAGACATTCAAAAGATTCTTGTCATAGTGATTTAACGGATATGCACGGAGAACAAAATATCGTTATAATAACCATACGTATCCCTATTATAGCTATTCAAATCCTCAAATTAACTATCCAGTTACCTACACGACGGATACTGCACACGTTCACGAGAGCTTTTCGTTTGAACGCTTGAATCAAATAAATGAATCCTTATTATAAGTATACTATGTAGAGCTGTTTTGATCATACTATGAATTGTCAAATTGGCTTATAAATATCGTTAAATTAGAGATTCGAATCCTTGTCAGAACAATACGTCAATTGGGTATACGTTAGATAGTTATATTAAGGATATTTTTTTCTCCGTGTACTACTATTTATAAAATTGCACATTGACAGTAAAAAAAAACATATAAAAAATAACAAAGTAAATATACTAATTAAATAAAAATACATTTTTTTTTATAAAAAATGTGTTGTTTTGAAGTCAAGTCATTTGAATTTAAATTCTTACTTTATTACTGAAGTTGTGCTATGTTGTACTTTATTTTAATAAACATTGTTGAGCTTTAAGATAATATCTGAATAGTAAATATTTAAATATTAATTGTAATAAAATTGTGTTACCTAATATAATAATTTATTAATGTTTAGAATCAAATTAGTACTCTAACAAATTAGATAAATATAATAGTAATTTACTATAGATAGTAGACAAAAACTTCTTGTTTTTTGTTAAAAAAAAAGAAATAATATGTTTTAAGTTGATTACATATGTATAAGCAATTAGTTTTTCTCTAACACGCATAGTTTTTAAATAATGTTAAATATTTATTTAGTTTTATGCATTCAATTTTAAAATGTTGTTTTTTAATTACACCAAATACTACTTCTTTAAATTAACATTTGCTAAAATATACCTATTTGAATCTGACATATAACAAACATAAATAATAAACGTCATTTCTAGATAGTTTAAGTTTAGGTATTATTATGAAATAATTTAAGATAGCTACTGCAAAAATATTAAAATGTCTAATCGCTTGAATAAAGCAACGAATCCTTTTAACACAAGTTATTTTACTATATATGTAGAAGATTTTAAAGCCAATAGGGTAATCCGCCACCGACCAGTAAATGACCGTTACAAGAAGTAATGTTTATAACAATTAAACAAATTAATTTATATTCATTGATATTTATTTATGCAATTATGTATGTCTTTTTTTTTATTTAAAGCAAAGTAGTAATATAGTGGATAACTAAAATAATTAAATTCATATTGTAGTTTGCAAGATATTAATCCAATTTTGAGGTTCTCAAGGATGCAATTGAAAAAAATAGGCGTAACCGTTTAAGGGCCAACTAAACCTGTGATTATAGTATACCAAATAATAAAAAAACTACACGAAGATACATCTAAGCATAGTGTTTAAAATAAATTTTACAAAATGTTATGAATTGTTCGTTTTTAATACCCGAAACAATTAATCAGTTATTTACTGTGCTACAGTCCGGCCATTACTTATTGTTAGACGAAAAAGTCATTTACTGGACTCCTTATTTTATACTCCTTAAAGTTAATTTTACGAAATTTATGACAAAATTCCAATAATGTTTTCATTAATTCAGATACAAAACTAGTATCTCATGTCAAATGTAAGGGTTTTTTTAGGTTTATTAATTTGTTTACTTTTTTTTTATATAAAAATTGATCTCGATGATTCAAATCGGTCATTCACTGAACGTTTTTACCCTATAACGAATGAAAAGTGGACTACAAAATTTATTAATTAATAATTCCATTTAGATTCGTAAATAATGTTCTCAAAATTTCAACAAATACTATCGTAACTTAAATAACGTATTTTTACACTGTTTGGTTACGGATAAGCAAAAGGAACAATAAACATGCAATTTAAAATGTTTCCAAAAACGATAATCAAATTTAGACTTTTAAAAAATTTCTAAAATTTGAGTTGGAAAATTTGTGTCTCGGTTAAAAGTAGAAAAACCTTGTCGTTTGGAGCTCAAAAATAATTTAAAAAAAAATTAACAAAGCCCAATATTAAGTTTTCGACAAAGACAATTTGAGGTTTTATTAAATTAGAATAAAATTCTTGATTAGGTAGAACAAAACTATGCTTAAGTAGATTCATGTACTTTGTTGAATAATTTTATAAACGAAATAATTTTACAAATAACTCATTTATATCATTTGAACCATTTCGTAAAATTAATCTGCATTTCTTGTAAAGGCTAGAAATCCGGATATACAAAAATTTGAAAATAATAAATTTCATCTTGGTAGAAATAATATATAACAATCTCTTCGACCAATTCTATTTTAGGTAAATGAAATATTTAAAATATTTACGGAATGCAGTACGTCTTGTTAAAATTTATGCAGTCGTATTATATTAGTAAAATTGATACTAAAATGATAGAAAGTTTAATTTGAACTTGATTTTAGTTTATAATTGGCAACCGTTGCCTTCACGTAAATGTAAGAACGAAATGAAAAAAATGAATATGTAATTTCTTATTATCGGGAACAAATTTCTAGGTAGTATTGAAGGACATTTTAAACATATAAATTCTATCTATTTCTGCTTTGATAATCACAATAGTCTACTGATCTCCAACAAAGACACACCAATCAAAATGAACACAATCGTAAGTCTTAGATTTAATTTGAATTAAATAAATTTTTAATAAATTTTTATAATTTTAGAGCATCTCCGTTTTTGCGTGTTTGGTCGCAGTTGTCTGTGCTAAGCCTAGCGGTCTTTGGGGTGCCCATGGCGTAGTTGCACACACCGCTCATGTTGTACCTGCTGGACCAACCACCCTTGTTGGAGCTTCCGGCGTCGTTGGACCTCATGGAGCTGCCGGACCCACCGGTGCTGTTAACGGACATGGAGCTGTAGGACCAAATGGCGAACATAATGCCTTAGACCATGGATATGCTGGTGTTGTCGCTGGTGGATATGGTGGAATCGTTGCTGGAGCACATGGACTCGTCGGTATTGGTCATGATGATGGACAATGGCACGGAGAAGGTCTGTTAGAATCCCAAGATTATTCTGGACATGGTGCCGTAGCTTACGGAGGTCCAGTAGCAGCTGCCCATACTGCCCCAGTTGCAGTAGCTGCTCCAATTGCTCCCATTGCCGTTGCCGCCCCAACAATCACCGTTGCTGCCGGTCATCATGGTCTTATTGCTGGACACGGTCTCGTAGCTGGACATGGTCTCGTAGCTGGACATGGTCTTATTGGTGGACATGGTCTTATTGGAGGACATGGTCTTGGTTTAGTTGCTGGACATGGTGCTCATTGGTAATTTATAAATTGATTATATTGAGCCCTATATTTATTTATATTTTATATAGTAAATAAACCGTTTTATTGAATTTTTCGTTTTATTTATAATAGTAAAGAGTTTCGTTACTGAATGGATTCAAAACTTACTAATACAGCAAATACTAAGGATGGTCTGTTTAAACTGTTAAATTGTTAAATATATTGTACATATCGCTTAGAATTGTTTAAGGTTTCTGAAGTTTAAAGTGGGTATACTTTATAAAATTAAACATTGGCAGTAAAAAAATAATTTAAACAACATTTAATTGTGAAAGCTAATTTGGTAAGATTATGTTTGATATGTAAATATTTATTTTGAATGTTTGTTTTAACTACCAACATATAAAAAATACTGAAGTAAATACTAACTAGAAAAAATTTTTTTATAAAAAAAATTTTTTTTTAGTGTTATATGTTTACTTTATTACTTAACTTTTGTTTAGAATAATATCTGAGTTATAAATATTATTTGTAATAAAATTGTATTATCTAATATAATAATTTGATTACGTTACTATACATACTTTAATATTAGCCCTTATATTCAATAATGTTTTAAATAAAATTATTTAGTTAAACAAAATACATATTTAAAAATAATAACAATTTATTATACGTTGTAGATAAAAAAGACTTGTTTTTTGGTAGGTACACAAAAAAAACGAACTAATATGTTTTAAGTTGATTTGATATAAGCAATTAATTTTCTCTAACACGCATGGTTTTTAAAATAAATATTTATTTAGAATTATGTCTTTAATTTAAATTTTTTTTATTTAATTTTTTAGCATTATACCTACTAATACTTTATTTATTGACATTTGCTGAAATAGCCGAATTCTGTTTTAACTTCTTACTGATACATATAAATAATCAACGTTTTTTCTGCTTAGTTTAAATATAAGATAAAACATCTATTGAATAATCAATTTATTGCATCGAGCGCTATTTTGATAAAAAGAATGATAAACAAATTAATAAACCCAATACAATGGTTACAGTTGAAACGAGATACTATATTTGTTTAAGAATTAATAAAAATATTATCACAATTTAGTCATAAACTTTGTAAAATTCATTATATAAAATATAAACTAAGGAGTCCAGTAAATAACCTTTTTGTCTTAATAATGACCCGGGTATAACTTAGTCAACGAGTGATTACTTGATTCACCTATTAAAAACGGGCAATTCATAAACTTTGTATAATGTATTTTAAACGCTTTGTTTAGATGAACCATGTAGTTTTTTGTTAAAATTCTTTTTGACATTCCATAAATCACAGGCTTTGTTGACGCTTAGAAAGTTACGCCTATCTTTTTTAATTGCGTCGTACAATGTTTAACACTATTTAAATCTTCCAAACTGTAATATAAATTTAATTATTTTAGGTAGGGTGAGTGTACCAGTCCCAAACCAGTTAAGGACAAATTTTGACTTTGAAATGCTCTGAACTGGTATTATGCAGTTTTAACGTAGAAACGTATATATAAAATTGTTTATTGTTTACTAACGCTGCAATATTGATAAATTATTTGAATCTAAATATTTAAGTTTTTTATAGATTTCGTGAACAATATCAAAAACGGGAATGCACCTAAGGTTGGCCACTGCGCTCATAGCTCTTAAATAAACACTAAATTTTTAAAATATGTTTGGAACGTTGTTAACATTCTAGGTCACGTAACAAAACAGTCGAATTCTTCAAAAATGCCCGCCATTTCTTAATTTATTCAATCGAACATGCGAGTAGTCAACCACTGGTACCTGGTTTGGGACTGGTACACCCACCCTATTCACTTTTTTACCACTTTTATGTCTTGCACTTAAATGAAAAAAGAAATAAACAAGATTGCATAAATAAATATATTATAAATATAATTTTTTTTAATAGTTATAAACATTATTTCTCTTACCCGTCATTCACTGGTAGGAGGTCACATACTGGACGGTTTACCCTAGATATTATTCCAAAATGAATTAAGATACAACAAAAATATTATGATGTTTATTCGATTGAATGAAGCAACAAATCCTTTTAACTCAAGTGATTGTGCTACAGATGTATAAAGTTTCAAAATCAATATAATTAAAGAAAAGTGCACTACAAAATTTAGTAAATGATAACCTATTTAAATCCCTAAATAATTTTTAGAAAACTACAAAAAACATTATCGTAAAATAAATAACACATTTTTAAATTATTTGGTTTCGGATAAGTATAAAAGGAAATAAATGCAAAAATTTATTTTTTTTAAATTACGAGAATCAAACCCAGTTTTATTTTTTTTAAATTTTGATTTTAAAAATTTGTGTTTCCTTTAATAATAGAGCTATTTCGATTTTTGGAGCACAATAATAGTTAACTACATAAACAAAATCTATTTTTAATTATCAAGAAAAACGCACTTGGTGTTTTATTAAATTACAATAGATTTTTACTAGATTGTGTTGGGAAAAACCGTGCTTAAGTAGATTCACGTACTTTTCTAAATAATTTTATAAACGAAATCATTTTACATAATAATATTATCTCAACCCTTTTCTGAAATTGTTCTGCATTTTTTGTAATGACTACTGATCCAATAGACAAACATTTAAAAATGATCAAACTTAAACTTCATCGTGGAAGAAATTAGAAATAATAATTTTTTCTTTTAATAACTCATTTCTATTTTGGTTAAATTCAATTTTAAAATATTTACGGAATGCAGCACTTTTTGTTAAAATTTATGCAGTAGAACTATATTAGTAAAACTGATACCCATTATAATGTTAGAAAGTTTAATTTGAACTTGATTTTTGTTTATAATTGGCAACAGTTGCCTTCAGATAAATGTAAGAATGAAATGAAAGAAATGAATATGTAATTTCTTACTATCAGGAACATGTAATACTGAAGGACATTATAAACATATAAATTCTATCTACTTCTACTTTGATAATCACAGTAGTCTACAGATCTCTAACAAAGACACACCAATCAAAATGAATACAATTGTAAGTCCTTAATTTAATTGGAATTAAATAAGTCTTTAATAATTTTTTATAATTTTAGAGCATCGTCGTTCTTGCGTGTTTGGTCGCAGCTACCTGTGCTAAGCCCAGTGGTATCTGGGGTGGTCATGGAGTTGTTGCTCACGCTGCCCATGTTGTACCATCTGGACCAACCACCCTTGTAGGTGCTTCCGGAGTCGTTGGACCTCATGGAGCTGCTGGACCCACCGGGGTTGTTAACGGACATGGAGCTGTAGGACCAAATGGCGAACACAATGCCTTAGACCATGGATATGCTGGTGTTGTCGCTGGTGGATATGGTGGAATCGTTGCTGGAGCCCATGGACTCGTCGGTATTGGTCATGATGATGGACAATGGCACGGAGAAGGTCTCTTGGAATCCCAAGATTATGCTGGACACGGTGCCGTAGCTTACGGAGCTCCATTAGCAGCTGCCCATATTGCTCCCATTGCCCCCATTGCTGTTGCTGCCCCAACAATCACCGTTGCTGCCGGTCATCATGGTCTTGTCGCAGGACATGGTCTTATTGGTGGACATGGTCTTATTGGAGGACATGGTATTGATTTAGTTGCTGGACATGGTTTAGCTCATGGTGCTCATTGGTAATTCATAAGTCAATTATGTTGACCGATGTATTTATTTATATTTTATTTAGTAAATAAATTGTTTTAAATAATTTCCTTGTGTTATTATTAATAGTTTAAGAGTTTACTGAAAGTATGCAGGACTTACTAATGCAGTAAACAATAAGAATGGTTTGTTTAAGCTGTTAATTTGTACAATATACGTATCGGTTATGCTTGTTTAAAAATTATATTTAATTCGAAGTTTACTATTTAATAATGTTTAACATTGGCAGTGAAAAAAATAATTCAAACAACATAGAATTAGGATTATAAAAATTAAATTGTACTTACTATTGTATTTAATGCGTAAATATTTACTTTAAATTATTTTTATAATTACTTACATACATAAATATAAAAAATACTAAAGTAAATATGAATTAGAAGAATTGTTTTTTTTTTCAAAAGCAATTTTTTTACAACAGACGGTGAGCTTTATTACTTAGCTTTGTTATTTTGTATTTTATTAATGTTATCATTTATATTCTTCTTCATCATCTACTTCATAAACTTTTTGTTATTTACTGAGCGTTGGAGCATTTATATTCAATACTGTTTAAAATAAAATTAGTTCTGAAATAAAATACACAAAAAAATAAAAATTTACTATCCCGAGTCGAAAAAATAGTCCCGCACAATGCCTTCTAGAGCAGGAAAGAACCCCATTAGCAACTTTTAAATTCTAAGAACCCTTTTAAAACCGTGTAGATACTGCCATTTTTAAGCCGAGTTGGAATTATAACCCTATCAACCATTTTGAGAATCGGATGGATCCCATTAAAAACTATTAGATCCATATATTCTTTTAAAATCTAATAGATGCAGTTGTTTTTATATATATATTTCTTTCAATTGATCTAGAAATGGAAATTGGACATAATATGAACATTTTTTTTTTGGACATGATGACTAATATCTTGTACATTATCTAATGCTCGCGTACACGTAGCACAATAATAATGTTTTTACTGGTTTTGCTTGAACTGATAGGAAAATATTGCTGAAATTTATATACTCTATTTTTTTTTAAATTTGTTATAAGACAATGTAAGTTAATTACGCCAATAATATTTGCAAGACATGTTAAAATGACATTGTTGTGCAGAAAAATTGTCAATATTAACAGCATACCATCAGAAACATTTAACGTAGCTCCTTTGTACAATAATTCATTCTTTTCTACATTAGTTGTATTGTTCTCTATATTTATATCGTCACATTCATCGTCTATTACTTCTCGTAAAATATCAGAATCACTTTCACTATCAGTTATTTGCACCTCTTCTGTAGTTTCATTGCCATTTATGTACCTTACTCGTCGCTGATTTCTTGTGCAAAACTGTAAAACATTTAATAAAGAATGATTTCTTATTGAAATGAAAAATACAATATTCACTCTCTAATCACCCCTTGTTTGTTTTAGGTAAAAGTGTGTGTTAAAAGGAGAAATATTTCTAACAATTGACACAGCGCCTGCTTTATTTATAAAACAAACATTTAAACATTTCAAATTATATTTATAATAAATGAAATTAAAAATAAAGGAAGTAGATAAAAACCAAGGTATTTATAGTTGTATGTTTGGAAAAATGGTCATTAGCAATTGTTATCACAATGAAATAAAATAGGAATTTGTAGTCAAACGGTGCTAATACCTGAGAAAAGGCTTTCGCCGAATTATAATTTTAGAAAATAACGGTTACATAAATAGAAACGTCCCAAAACGAGGATTGATAAATTATTTGAATCTAAATATTTAAGTTTTTATAGATTTCGTGAACAATATCAAAACGGAATGCACCTAAGGTTGGCCACTGCGCTCATAGCTCTTAAATAAACACTAAATTTTTAAAATATGTTTGGAACGTTGTTAACATTCTAGGTCACGTAACAAAACAGTCGAATTCTTCAAAAATGCCCACCATTTCTTAATTTATTCAATCGAACGAGTAGTCAACTACTGGTACCTGGTTTGGGACTGGTACACTCACCCTATTCACTTTTTTATCACTTTTATGTCTTGCACTTAAATGAAAAAAGAAATAAACAAGATTGCATAAATAAATATATTATAAATATAATTTTTTTTTAATAGTTTTAAACATTATTTCTCGTACCCGTCATTCACTGGTAGGGGGTCACATACTGGACGGTTTACCCTAGATATTATTAGAAAATGAATTAAGATACAACAAAAATATTATAATGTTTATTCGATTGAATGGAGCAACAAATCCTTTTAACTCAAGTGATTGTGCTACAGATGTATAAAGTTTCAAAATCAATATAATTAAAGAAAAGTGCACTACAAAATTTAGTAAATGATAACCTATTTAAATCCCTAAATAATTTTAGAAAACTACAAAAACATTATCGTAAAATAAATAACACATTTTAAATTATTTGGTTTCGGATAAGTATAAAAGGAAATAAATGCAAAATTTATTTTTTTAAATTACGAGAATCAAACCCAGTTTTATTTTTTTAAATTTTGATTTTAAAAATTTGTGTTCCTTTAATAATAGAGCTATTTCGATTTTTGGAGCACAATAATAGTTAACTACATAAACAAAATCTATTTTTAATTATCAAGAAAAACGCACTTGGTGTTTTATTAAATTACAATAGATTTTTACTAGATTGTGTTGGGAAAAACCGTGCTTAAGTAGATTCACGTACTTTTCTAAATAATTTTATAAACGAAATCATTTTACATAATAATATTATCTCAACCCTTTTCTGAAATTGTTCTGCATTTTTTGTAATGACTACTGATCCAATAGACAAACATTTAAAAATGATCAAACTTAAACTTCATCGTAGAAGAAATTAGAAATAATAATTTTTTCTTTCAATAACTCATTTCTATTTTGGTTAAATTTAATTTTAAAATATTTACGGAATGCAGCACTTTTTGTTAAAATTTATGCAGTAGAACTATATTAGTAAAACTGATACCCATTATAATGTTAGAAAGTTTAATTTGAACTTGATTTTTGTTTATAATTGGCAACAGTTGCCTTCAGATAAATGTAAGAATGAAATGAAAGAAATGAATATGTAATTTCTTACTATCAGGAACATGTAATACTGAAGGACATTATAAACATATAAATTCTATCTACTTCTACTTTGATAATCACAGTAGTCTACAGATCTCTAACAAAGACACACCAATCAAAATGAATACAATTGTAAGTCCTTAATTTAATTAGAATTAAATAAGTCTTTAATAATTTTTTATAATTTTAGAGCATCGTCGTTCTTGCGTGTTTGGTCGCAGCTACCTGTGCTAAGCCCAGTGGTATCTGGGGTGGTCATGGGGTTGTTGCTCACGCTGCCCATGTTGTACCATCTGGACCAACCACCCTTGTAGGTGCTTCCGGAGTCGTTGGACCTCATGGAGCTGCTGGACCCACCGGGGCTGTTAACGGACATGGAGCTGTAGGACCAAATGGCGAACACAATGCCTTAGACCATGGATATGCTGGTGTTGTCGCTGGTGGATATGGTGGAATCGTTGCTGGAGCACATGGACTCGTCGGTATTGGTCATGATGATGGACAATGGCACGGAGAAGGTCTCTTGGAATCCCAAGATTATGCTGGACACGGTGCCGTAGCTTACGGAGCTCCATTAGCAGCTGCCCATATTGCTCCCATTGCCCCCATTGCTGTTGCTGCCCCAACAATCACCGTTGCTGCCGGTCATCATGGTCTTGTCGCAGAACATGGTCTTATTGGTGGACATGGTCTTATTGGAGGACATGGTATTGGTTTAGTTGCTGGACATGGTGCTCATTGGTAATTCATAAGTCAATTATGTTGACCGATGTATTTATTTATATTTTATTTAATAAATAAAGCGTTTTAAATAATTTTCTTGTGTTATTATTAATAGTTTAAGAGTTTACTGAAAGTATGCAGGACTTACTAATGTAGTAAACAATAAGAATGGTTTGTTTAAGCTGTTAATTTGTACAATATACGTATCGGTTATGCTTGTTTAAGAATTATATTTAATTTGAAGTTTACTATTTAATAATGTTTAACATTGGCAGTGAAAAAAATAATTCAAACAACGTGGAATTAAGATTATAAAAATTAAATTGTACTTACTATTGTATTTAATGCGTAAATATTTACTTTAAATTATTTTTATAATTACTTACACACATAAATATAAAAAATACTAAAGTAAATATGAATTAGAGGAATTGTTTTTTTTCAAAAGCAATTTTTTTACAACAGACTTTGAGCTTTATTGCTTAGCTTGTTATTTTTTATTTTATTAATGTTACCATTTATATTCTTCTTCATCATTTACTTCATAAACTTTTTGCTATTTACTGAGCGTTGGAGCATTTATATTCAATACTGTTTAAAATAAAATTAGTTCTGAAATAAAATACACAAAAAATAAAATTTACTATTAGTGAAAAAAGACATGTTTGTACAGGAAAGAACCCCATTAGCAACTTTTAAATTCTAAGAACTTTTAAAACCGTTAGATATGCATTTAACATTGGAATTATAACCCATAACCATTTTGAGAATCGGATGGATCCCATTAAAAACTATTAGATCCATATATTCTTTTAAAATCTAATAGTGCAGTTGTTTTATATTATATTTCTTTCAATTGATCTAGAAATGGAAATTGGACATAATATGAACATTTTTTATTGACATGATGCTAATATCTTGTACATTATCTAATTGTACTTAAATTTTATTTAATGCTATGATACTTAAATATTTATATTGCTGAAATTATATAATTACTTTTAAATTTGTTATAAGACAATGTAAGTTAATTACGCCAATAATATTTGCAAGACATGTTAAAATGACATTGTTGTGCAAAAAATGCAATATTAACAGCATACCATAGCAACATTTAACGTAGCTCCTTTGTACAATAATTCATTCTTTTCTACATTAGTTGTATTGTTCTCTATATTTATATCGTCACATTCATCGTCTATTACTTTCTAAAATATCAGACATTACTATAGTTATTTGCCCTCTTCTGTGTTTCATTGCCATTTATGTACCTTTCGATATTTTGCAAAACTGTAAACATTTAATAAAGAATATTCTTATTAAAGAAATTATATTCATCTCAATCACCTTGTTTGTTTTAGGTAAAAGTGTGTGTTAAGGAGAAATATTTCTAACAATTGACAAGGCCTGCTTTATTTATAAAGCAAACATTTAAACATTTCAAATTATATTTATAATAAATGAAATTAAAAATAAAGGAAGTAGATAAAAAACCAAGGTATTTATAGTTGTATGTTTGGAAAAATGGTCATTAGCAATTGTTATCACAATGAAATAAAATAGGAATTTGTAGTCAAACGGTGCTAATACCTGAGAAAAGGCTTTCGCCGAATTATAATTTTAGAAAATAACGGTTACATAAATAGAAACGTCCCAAAACGAGGATTGTAATATTTAGAAAACGGCATGGGGTGCATAGAAATAAGAATTAAGACATTGCAGGTAGACGTAGGTAAAGCTTCTGCGTCGCAGTATTCGGCCACTTCGTATAAAGCTTGAAATATTTTTTGGCTTTCGCAGAACTATTGTGGTGGTGTAGTGATCGTTGATATATTTTCTTAAAATAAGCGTTGGTAGTCAGCTTAAGAAAATTATTATAAAAAAATAGAAACATTTTCAAGGGTATGTGTTAAAATATTTTACAATAAATATTTAAAACTTAAATAAAATTAATTACAGCGCTGTTGCAGTACACTTAAATATGGTTTATAGAAAAAAACAAATTATACGATATTATATGGTGGGTCAATACGGATCATTCAGATGTGGTGGAGTTGTCCGTTTTTACCTAAAGAGAAAAGACATGTAAATAGTGTTGTGAAACTATGTTGGCAGGATGTAATCCTTAAACCGCAAAAAAGTCGAAGAGGGAAGCAAAAATCCTCGCAATAGACAGTATGTATAGTTTATGTGTTTTACTTACTTAAAGAATAGACGAAGAAAAATGTCAAAAAAGTGATGTAAATTAAATTAATATTTAAATTTAATTTTTGGTTTTTAAATAACAAGAATAAATATATTTAGGCGGTTCTTAGTGATAAATTTTTTTTCTTCTGTTATTTAAGAAGCAAAAGTAAAGTTTTAAATATTTCAGTATTAAATATTTTATAAAATAAGTGTAATTTGTTCGTGAAATAATTTATTTATTTAATTGACGACAAAACCTATATTATAACTTTTTCCAGATGATAAAAAAAAATTAATTGCAATAACTGTAACAAATAAAGGTGAGATTGGAGAGCCATCGAATACCGTTTTTTCAGCTTCTGTTTTACAAGAATAAAAGAGCTTCGATAATCAGATCAAATTACAAAAAAGTATTACAAAATGAAACAAAAGACGAGTCCAAAATAAAACAGTATCAAAGAAACCACTATTTTCTACAGATCAAAAATTTAATTATACTCGACCAATAGACAGTGATATAAAACTTATAAAAATTATTCGGCAACAGGAAAGCGAAGCAAAATATCGGCTATTTTACAGATTGTATGGTATGTATTGTTAAAGATATTAATGAATTTTCATAAAAATGTTTTACTTTTAGAATGGTGTAATCGTGTTCCTGGAGAAGCCATTACAACCAAGGAATATATTAAATATTTAAATAAATGCATGTGTAATAAGGGGAATTATAAACAAAAATTGAAAGATAAACCATCATAATTAATGATATCAAGTTAACTATAATTCATGTATTTAAATTTTATTAAAATAGTTTCCTGTTTAGTCACGTTATGTACAATTGTAATAATAAAATTTATCGCTCAAAACAAATAACTTTCTTTTTATATAGTTTTTAATTAATTTGAGAAATAATATTAATATTTGAAAATGCATTTTTGCCGCCATATTTTTTTTATATACAATACGAATCAAAAAGGTCTTATTTGGGTTTTCAAAGTAATCCTAATACCACCTTTTAACAGTCGAAAATGGAAATAAGCAACACTTGTTAGGTATAGAAAGGGATCTATTCCTTTTGTGAAATATATGAATAAGGGGTGTTATTAGATTGTAAGAAGAATTTAAATTTCGACTCGGGATACTTAGTAGAAAAAACGACTTGTTTTTTGTTACATAAAAGAAACCAACTAATATCATGTTTTAAGTTGATTTCATATAAGCAATTAATTTTTTTACAACACGCATGGTTTTTAAAATAAAGTTAAATATTTATTTAGTTTTATGTGTTCATTTTTAAATTGTTTTAGGTATTTGATTTTTTTGCATTATACTTAGCAATAGTTTTTTCACATTTGCTAAAATGGTAGTAGGTATTCAATTTTAACTTATTCCTATTATAAATAATATTGTATTTTCTAGATAGTTTAAGTTTAGATAATATTATGAAATAAATTATAATACTACAAAAATATTATAGTGTTTACTCTATTGAATGAAACCACGAATCTTTTTAATTTGAGTTATTTTATTACCAAAAAAAGTTAAAAAAATCAATATACCAAATGAAAAGTGCACTACAAATTTTAATACATAAATAATAATCTCATTCAAATGCAAGAATAATTTTAAAAAAATTGCAACAAATGCTAACGAAAATTAAAAATATTTTCTTAGACTCTTTTGTTTCGAATAAGTGTAAGAAACGAAACATGCCATTTAAAACTCTTCAGAAAAAGAGAATCAAGGCTTAGACTTTTGCAATACTAAAAAATTGTATTTCGGTTAATAGTACACTTATCCCAACTTTTGAAACACAAAAATAGGTAAAAAATAGAAAAGTCTAATGTTCAGTCTTCAAGAGGAACTTACTTGAGTTTTCCTTAAATTATAACAGATGTGTACAATAATAGATTAGGTAAGACTAACCGCGCTTCCGTAGATTCATTGAACTTATTTGTTAAAAAAAAATTGTTATAAAATATAATTTTACAACCTATTTATATTATCTCTAGTTTTTCGTTAAATTAATCTGCATGTTTTGTAATGGCTATGGATCCGAACGCTCAAACATTTGGAAATGATAAAACCTAAACTTCATCTTGGTAGAAATAATAAATAATAATGTTTTCTTTCATCAACTTATTTTTATTTTTGTTAAGTAAATTAAATATTTTAAATATTTACGGAATGCAGCACTTCTTGTTAAAACTTATGCACTAGTATTATATTTGTAAAATTGGTAGTAAAATGTTAGAAAGTTTAATTTGAACTTGATTTTTGTTTATAATTGGCAACTGTTGCCTTTAGCTAAATGTAAGAATGAAACGAAAAAAATGAATATGTATTATCAGGAACAAATTTCTAGTTAGTACCGAAGGACATTGCAAACATATAAATTCTATCGACTTCTACTTTGATAAGCACAGTAGTCTACTGATCTCTAACAAAGACACACGAATCAAAATGAATACAATTGTAAGTCTTTAATTTAATTTAAAGTAAATAAATCTTTAAAAATATTTCTATTCTTTTAGAGCATCGTCGTTCTTGCTTGTTTGATCGCAGCTGCCTGTGCTAAGCCCAGCGGTCTTTGGGGGGCCCATGGCATAGTTGCACACACCGCCCATGTCGTACCTTCTGGACCAACCACTCTCGTCGGTGCCTCCGGAGTCGTTGGACCTCATGGAGCTGCTGGACCCACCGGTGCTGTTAACGGACATGGAGCTGTAGGACCAAATGGCGAACACAACGCCTTAGACCATGGATATGCTGGTGTTGTCGCTGGTGGATATGGTGGAATCGTTGCTGGAGCACATGGACTCGTCGGTATTGGTCATGATGATGGACAATGGCACGGAGAAGGTCTCTTGGAATCCCAAGATTATGCTGGACATGGTGCTGTAGCTTCCGGAGCTCCATTAGCAGCTGCCCATATTGCTCCCATTGCTGTTGCCGCTCCAACAATAACCGTTGCCGCTGGTCATCATGGGCTTGTTGCTGGACACGGTCTAGTTGGTGGGCATGGTCTCGTAGCTGGACATGGCCTTATTGGAGGACATGGTCTTGGTTTAGTTGGTGGCCATGGTTTGGGTCATTGGTAATTTAACAATCAACTATGTTAACCACTGTATTTATTTGTATTTTACTTGTGATAGTAAATAAATCTGTTTATTACATTTTTGTGTTGTACCTAAAGAAGTTATAGTTATGTTTCTGAAAGTATTTTTAACTTGCTAAAGGTGCAGTAAAATAGAAAGAGTTCATATTAGAGTAAGTTATGATTAATGGATAAAATTTATTATTTATTTGTTGGTTGATATTTGCATAATTGTGCATAGTTTAAAAAATGTTATAGTTATATAATGCTACATAATATTTTGTTCTAGTAGTAATAAAAATAATTTTATAAAAATTCTGCTCCAAAGTTGTCATTTAAGCTGCAAAAGCAATCATGAAATGTTTACCGATATTTGGCGATAATGCTTTGGAATTCATTTCTGAATGCGTTCCATTCTATGATATTTTTGGTACAATTACGGTGATCACTATTATAATTATTTTGGTAGAATTAAACTTACTGGTATTTTTAATCATTCTATTCCGATTGTACTAGAATGATTTTTAATAAGGGTTTAATTATCCGACCCATATAGTAGAATAACCTTTGTCCAAACTTTTAATAGTTTACTAAGATGTAGATATTTATACACCGTGTCCCAGTACTAATAGACGCCATTGATACATCTCACAGAAAATAAAATTCTGAGACAAAAAGTTTTTTGTCATTTTTTGATCAGACCCATAGATAATTAGTTATTAATAAAAATGGGTGGCCAATCAGGTGCGCGTTATAGCAGCAAGAAGAAAGAGGGGGAAAGTAAGAGGTGACTGCAAGAGTGAGATGAAGGCGGGACAGCAGCTTTAACAACGGGACGAAAAATTCAAGCATTAACTCTTATGTGCTCGACTCTCCAGATATTACAAAAACTAATTTAATAATTAATTTTAGTGAAGAGGCACCTGAGTGTTGAATCTCCGAAATAGTGACTGTGTTTACTCCCGTAGACTGCCATGCGAGCGAGCCTGCTGCTTTCCCGCCTTCATCTCACTTTTGTAGTCACCTCTCACTTTCCCCCTCTTTCTTCTTGCTGCTATAACGCGCACCTGATTGGCCACCCATTTTTATTAATAACTAATTATCTATAGGTCTGATCAAAAAATGACAAAGGACTTTTCATCTCAGAATTTTATTTTCTGTGAGATGTATCAATTGCGTCCCAGTACTAACTGGGACACGGTGTATATAAAAAACAATTTGATTGTATGTATGTGGTTAGTAATTATTTTGTTATACTTCTGAAGAAATATAAAGAATCTCAATAAATAATTAATTTAAAAAAAATTGTTTATATTGGAGGAAATAAGGTATCTTAAAAAACCTCCCTTCTTTTTTACCTAATAGCCACCAATGTTTTATGTATTACTTTTGTTATAAACAATAACAAATCACAATGCAAACAAACAAATAACTCAAAATAACTACTAACAATTAAATAATAGTAGATACACTTTTGTATTGATAAACGAATAATCCAGTTGGTCATAAAAAATAGAAACATGCATTTAACTTAAATATTTGTCTTTGAGCGAATGATTTAAAAATAAATGAATAGTTAAACAGAATACGGATTCAAACCGAAATAACTTAATTATATAACTACCAAGAAGTAATAAATATAACTCAGGAACTAAATAAAGTATTGAACTTATATGCAAATGACCTGAATAAACTATGTCTTTACAACTTACAATTTTTACATCTCATACACCAATGCTCTACGAATTAAGAAATGTGACAGAAATTATTATGTACATATAACGTGGAGTGTCAGAAAAACCGGTCAATAATTCCCGACATTTTAAAATAGTACGAATTTTTTTATATTTAATTAAACAATTCAGCAATATGCAATTACGATATAAGTGAAATATGTAGAATAATTTTTATACAACGCATAACTGTTGTGCAAAAATAGAAAGCATTTTAAGGTTCATCGAGGATATTAAGTCAAAAAGGAGGACAAGTCCTGTAGGATAGCGTGTGGTAACCCTACTCTCTTCAGATTGAACAACAATTTTGAATTAAAATATTTTTATATTTTGCAAAAGTTACCTTGAAACAAAAGTAAAGGTAAACTTAAGAGAAATGTATTTAGTTCTATTATCAGGAAACAACCGTTTCTTGTATAAGTAACATTGAAGGACGCCTTTAGTATATAAAGTCTGTCTAAATCCACTTTGATATCACAGTTGTCTACCGATCTCTATCCGACAATATTCAAAAATGAACACATTTGTAAGTTTTAAATTGAATTATTACTCAATAAATGAATTGTTTTATAAATTTTTAGAGCTCAGCCGTTTTTGTCTGCTTGGTCGCAGTTGCCAGCGCCAATCCCAGCGGTCTCTGGGGTGGTCATGGTATTGTTGCCCACTCCGCTCATGTTGTACCTTCTGGACCAACCACCCTCGTTGGTGCTTCCGGAATCGTTGGACCTCATGGAGCTGCTGGACCCACCGGCGCTGTTAACGGTCACGGAGCCGTGGGACCAAATGGTGAACACAATGCTTTAGACCATGGATATGGTGGTGTTGTAGCTGGTGGATATGGTGGAATTGTTGCTGGAGCACATGGACTCGTTGGAATTGGTCATGATGATGGACAATGGCACGGAGAAGGTCTCTTGGAATCCCAAGATTATGCTGGACATGGTGCCGTAGCTTATGGAGCTCCATTAGTAGCTGCCCATGCTGCTCCAATTGCCCCCATCGCTGTTGCTGCCCCAACAATCGCTGTTGCTGCTGGTCATCATGGTCTTGTCGCTGGACATGGTCTTATTGGTGGACATGGTCTTATTGGTGGACATGGTTTAGTCGGTGGTCATTATGGGTATGCTCATGGTGCTCATTGGTAATTTTTGTAAGATATATTGAACGCTGTATTTATGATATTGTACAAAATAAATAATTTTTATGTAATTTTTGCGGTTTTCTTTAATTTATGATAGACACTATTAAAGTTTTAAAGTGTATTTATAAGTCCACAAAGACTTAGTAAAGTATTACCAATTGGTATAATAAATCAGCACTTACAAATTTAACAAATTTTTATACCTACCATAATTTTTAAATAACCATATCATAGATATGTAAGTGTGTTTTTATATTTATCTTTTTTATTATACCTACATAAGCGTTACAGATTTTTAATATAATTTAAACGCATTTAAGTACAAGAACAACTGGAATTCATAAAATCAAATTCTATTTTTTTATAAAACTTTATGAAAAACCATTAGATACAGATTTCTAACTCTAACGAAAAACAGTCTTTTGTAATTCGTCTTCGCTTTTCTTCAAATAAATCTCAACTATTTGTAAATCAAACATTTTTACATAAGTGTTTTATTGTTTTTTTCAATTTATTGTGCAAAAAAATTGAATTAAATTAATTGTTAAGATATTCAAAATGTTTATTATAAAGGTGCACATTGTTTAATTAAATTTGTTTTTTATGGAATTAATTATTTAACACAAACCATATTTGAAAAATATTATGTAGAGCATGTGCAACATAATATCTACGAAAGAATGAACCCTTACATAAGTGTATATAATAAATATATTTCAAAGAATTGAAAAAACTAATTCGTTTTTTAAGTAGGTCTATAATATTTTTTGTACAATTTTCAATTAAACGTATGTTTTAGTCTCAAAAGAGTGTAATTGATTTGTAAAATGTTGATTTTCACTTGCAAAAGGGTAAAAAAGTGGAAAAACTGTAGTAACTGATTCACAACAGCGTTTCACAACCATTTTGAACCAGCATATTTCTTTGAAGTCGTACTGAGACCCGATTGTTTATTTTTAATAAACATTATAAATTACTATTACAATGATTTTTCTAATTTTGCATATGTACCTAAACGAGTAGTATTTTTTAAATCTTGTGGCGACTTCGTAACCCGTAAAAATTTAACGCGACCAAATACTGAGGGGCGACCCAAAGTTTGAGAAACGCTGATCCACAGCAGTTGTAAATTAAAATGTGCACTCAAAATTGTTATTCCAATTAATGTGTTACCAACAGTTGCCAAACTATTGTATAATATTAATTCGAACAATTTAATATTTAGAAATTAAAATAAAATTAATATTAAGAAATAATGCTTTTTGCTATAATTACCCTATGTATAAATAACAAGTATAATAACCAATAGAAATAATAAATGTGGATTAAAATGAAGCTTTATGTTAACGTTGTAGCTATTAACTTTCCAGGAAAACTATTCTAATAAATAAAGTTGCTAACTGTTTAACTTTATATAATTACTTTACTTAAATGCTTATGTTTGATAAGTACCAAAGGTCGAAATATTATTTCATACAACGTTTTATTGAATTTTATAAATATAGTAAAAACATTATAAACTATTAATGTTAACAACAAACGTATTTTTTTAATAAGTAACTTTACAATATTATAATATTTATAATATTAATCTAAATAATGAATATTGCACTGACATGTTTAGCTTTAACTCAAATTAACTGAAAGTGAATTTTATAATAAAAATTTATTTAAATTGTAATTAGTTTCGTTAATTTTATAAAAAAAAGAACTTTAAGCTATTTAAAGAATGCATGTTTTGTTTAAAAATTTATGTAATCATGTCAGAAAAAACACTATAATGAAGTGTAAAGTTTATTGACTGAAAGTTCAATTTAGATTAAAATTTTATTTATATTTGGCAACAGTTACCTTCAAATTAAAGTAAATGCAGGAATGGAGAAATTAGTTTACTATCAGGAACAAATTGTACTTGCCTACGATGAAGGACGTCTTTGGTAGGTATATAAACTCCGCCAACCTCTATTTTGATATCAGTCTTCCATAGTTCTCTAAAAGACAACACAAAAATGAATACTTTTGTAAGTATTAAGTGTTAATAAAATTTAAAAAAAATGTTAATTTATTTTTTAATTCTAGAGCATTGCCGTACTTGCTTGCTTGGTCGCAGTTGCCAGCACCAAACCCAGCGGTCTTTGGGGAGGCCATGGAGTGGTTGCACACGCAGCTCATGTTGTGCCTTCTGGACCAACCACCCTGATTGGTGCTTCCGGCGTAGTTGGACCTCATGGAGCTTCAGGACCCACTGGCGCTGTTAACGGACATGGAGCCGTAGGACCAAATGGAGAACACAACGCCTTAGACCATGGATATGCTGGTGTTGTTGCTGGTGGATATGGTGGATATGGACATGGTCTTGTTGGTATTGGTCATGATGATGGACAATGGCACGGAGAAGGTCTTTTGGAATCTCAAGATTATGCTGGTCACGGTGCCGTAGCTTATGCCGCTCCCGTAGCTGTAGCTGCCCACGTTGCCCCCATCGCAGTTGGTGCCCCAACTGTAACCGTTGACGCCGCTCACCACGGCGTTTATGCTGGACATGGGCTCGTTGGTGGACATGGTCTTGGTTTAGTTGGAGCTCATGGTGTTGGTTTACTTGGTGGAGATTACGGATATGCTCATGGAGCACATTATTAATTCTAAACAGTAAATGTTATGGAACGTATTTTAATAATTTATTGTTTTAAATAAATTAGACATTTATTTAATATTTGTTTTTTATTATTTTTTGATTTCCTCATATATTTATGGCCTTTATGAATTTTGAAAAATAAAGAATTTATTCTTTATAATGCTTAATTCTTCTATAATATTGTAAATGTAAGTTTTGCAAAAAACTACAAAATTCAGATAATTAAAAAGAAATTTAATTTGTTTAAGTTTCAATGCAGAAAGTATTAAAATAATGAATTTTGTGCTATTAAATATAATTTGCTTTTAATTGTTTATGCAAAACCATCTTTATAGATGATTTTTGCTTTATATTAAAAATAATATTCTTGTGGCCTGTCGCGAGTTTGCACAGGTATTGAGATTTCAAACTAAAAACTTATTTTTATCAAAATAATATAGATACCTATACCTTACCTTACCTATACCTCAGGCATAGTGTAACTTTTTATTAGTAAAATAATTTTTAGAATAAGTTCAATAATTTTATAGATTTTTATATACAAACAAACAAATTTTACCTTTTTATAATATTATATAGTATACAAAGATTAAAAAGGCGTCAGTGAAGTCAGATTTCTTTTTATATAACATACCTATAGCAAATTTATTTCTAATGAGTTTTTCCAATATACACTTTGATTAATATAAAAGAAGGGCAGATTTTAGTTCATCTCGTGGTGAATTTTTGTTGATTATTTTACTAAATAATAGAAAAGAAATGTATAAAATTTAATTTGAATAATAAAATTTCACTCGAAAAAATCCAAAGTGATGTACTAATAAATCAAAAAAATTCTGAGCGACCTTTTAAAACTCAAATTTTAAATTAAAACTTTCAGAAACCTATTTTCTGTTTGTTTATAAAATTATACTGTAACAAGAAAAAAACTTAAAAAAAACAAATTCAATTTTTGACGGTTTTTGAAATTTTAAAAAATTTGAGCGACCTCTTAAAAATTTTTGTTTGAGCTGTCCTTTGGAGGTAGCTTTTAAAACATCAAAAACTAACATTATTTCACTCGAGACTTAAAAAAAAATAGTCGGTTTTTTTTGCGCCACCCTAATGTGGGTATATAATTTTTTTTTTGACTAGTTGTGCTCGCGTTTTGATACGCGCAAACTTGCCTTATTTACGCATCCTAATGATATATAAAAATGAAACTGTTGCGTATTAGGTATAATAACATACATATTTACTGCTCGTGACGCACTTTAAATTTAAAATATCTTTTTTATTTGTAACCAATTTAAATAAATCAGACAGGAGATGTTAGCTCAAGCTTATCTCAATACATCACTAAAAATTACATCTAAATTGATTCAGCCATTGTGAAGATAAGCATGCACAAACATAGAGATAGACAAATAGACGAAAAGATTTTTATAATTTTATTTTATGTATAGATTATACATAATTTATTTTTTAGGTAGATGTTAAGTTTCCAATACAAATCAACCTTTATTAAATTATTTTTGCAGTTACAATAAAAATATTTTTGTAACCTTATGTACTTACACTTTTTAATATCTGCGTTAATAAACAAAGCTGTTAAAAACATTTTAAATAAAAATTAAAGCATACAAACATTTTTTACAAAAATATTTATTAAGAGATGAATTCATCGATTTAATATATTTAATACTCACACCTATCACCAGTTAATAAGGTATATAAACACATTTATAAATTTGCTATTACCACAATTAAAGAGTTTAGCAAAAAAGAGTGATGTTACAAATTTTATATTTTCTGATAGTTGAAATTTTACATGCTGTGTGAATTTTTTTTTAAGATGTTCTTATTAAGCTTCTAAGTTCTTGATTTATCAAATGCATTGGGTAAAACTTTACTTTAATCCATTGTTACTATTTGCACCTTACGTTTTAAAGACAAGAGATTTTTTATTTGATTAAGTTATAAAATCCTCATTTAACGATATCTTTCAAAATGCATGAAAAATAAGTTATAAAAAAAAGGAGAGTAAAAACTGAAGGTATTCAAATGTGTTATTTAACACCTTCATTCTTTTAATTCTTCAATTACTAAAATCAAATATAAGTCAGTAGAAAGTACAAAGCTCTCATAACAAATTATTTGGCAAAGGTTACCTTCAAATTAAATTAAGTGTAATAATGAGAGTAAGGAAGTGATATGTTACTATTTTAGAACAAATGATATGCTAACATTTTTCGTCCTGAAGGACAACATTTTAGTATATAAAACTTAATCGGCCAGTACTTGACATCACATTTGGTCTGTACTTCTCAAGCAACCAACAACAACAACAAAATGAACTCTTTCGTAAGTATTAACAATATACATTTACAATAAAATAAGTATAATAATAACTACCTCATATAATTATAGACTGTAGCAGTATTCGCTTGCATCGTCGTAGTTGCCAGTGCTACACCCAGCGGTCTCTGGGGTGGTCATGGTTATCTTGGTCACGCCGCTCATGTTGTACCTGCTGGACCAACCACCCTCGTTGGTGCTTCCGGAATCGTTGGACCTCATGGAGCTGCTGGACCAACTGGTGCTGTTACCGGTCATGGAGCCGTAGGACCAAATGGTGAACACAATGCCTTAGACCATGGATATGCCGGTATTGTCGCTGGTGGATATGGTGGAATCGTTGCTGGAGCACATGGACTCGTCGGTATTGGTCACGATGATGGACAATGGCACGGAGAAGGTCTCTTGGAATCTCAAGATCTTGCCGGACACGGTGCCTTAGCTTATGCTGGACATGGTCTCGTTGGTGGACACGGTCTTGGTTTAGTTGGAGCTCATGGTGTTGGTTTAGTTGGTGGTCATTACGGATACGCTCATGGAGCTCATTGGTAATTAGTACAAATAATGTGACGCTGTTTTTCCATACATGTAAATAATTTAATAAAATATCCATCAGAGTATATCTTGCGATTTCTTTTATTATTATCAAAAGTGCTTTGCAACACAACACACTGCAAATGATAAACAAAGTTTTATTTTTATAAATCGACAATTTAAGGAATGTGTTAAATTAATTAAAATATTGAATTTTTTTCAAAAAAATTAAGTAAGTTTTTTGTGTTAGTGCGAAGTTAAATAAGACTTGATAAATAAATACGCTATAAGGTTATAAAAATAGTAAAAATTGTACGAAATAAGAGAAAGTTAATTGAGCTTGATCTTGACTTTGTTTCATATTTTAGTAACAAGTGCAATATCATTACCTCTAATTTTAACGAGATGTTGAAATGTGAATAAATAATTGCTCAATTATTATCGGAAATAGATAAATCTACAATTTAGTTAGTATTGTAATTACGTACACAAAGACCCAACGGTTGACTTTGGAAAAAAAAAGCTCTAACATATTTATTCGTTCGACTGTTGTGTTAATTTGACATTGAACGAATTTTATTGTGTAATTATTACTTTTAAATTTTAATAATGTTTAATGTGGTTTACCGCTATTAATCTTAATAATGCACAAAAATTAAAATTTTGAAAATATTTGATAAAAAACCAGTCACGGTTTAAGTTGGGGGAGGGGAACTATGTGGTCCAAGCGGCAATTTAAGGGTGCGCCAAAATCATAGGATGAAAAAAAACTTGTTTCACTAAAGCGCCTAACATCTCAATTGCTGGAGGGGAAGAGCGCGAATGTTAAGTTTTAGTCCCTGCTCAAAAAAACTTTAGATACAGGGCGCTAAATTTAAAAACAATAAGACTTGAAACTCTTGCGAAGAAAAAAACAGAACTTTAGAAGCTTTACAACAATAACAAATATATTTATATATATACGAATTTTCCAGACTTTTTCGATTTGGATAAGTCCAAAAAACGATATATCGTTTTTTGGACTTATCCAAATTTTAAATAGCACGGCTATAGCCGTGCTATTTAAAATTCTCGAGAAAAATGGGTTTAAAACGGTCGACTTCTAATTAATTATTTCTAAATTTGAAAAATCGTAGCTTGGTTATTTGTAAAACCACCTTTAAAAAATTTTCAGATTATAAAAGCCCGTTTACCAGTGCGTAGGATCAGTCAAAAAATTTAATACGGCCTAATATTAAATCTGGGAAAGAAATGCGTTCAAAGCTTTTAAAATGTAAATTTTACTAACATTTTTAATTTGCAAAATGCTGTAACTATGCCGTTTTTGCAAATTTCGTCAAATCCTTTCATTTATGCACGTTTCCAATCCTAACAACTCAGAATCCGGTTCTAAAATAAAACCTCCAAAATTGCCAAAAATCGGGAAAAAAACATGGATTTTGTTGAAATTGAAGAAAAAAAATTTTAGGTAATGGATTTGTTTTAAATTATTGTAGAGCGTTCCTATGTACCCCAAATCGACATAGCCAAAGCCATTCTTCCCTACTTCCTCTTAAATCCTCAAAATTTTCCATAATACAAAACAAATAAAAAAAAATACACTTGGACTCACAAAAGCAATTGTGGCACTCTCATTTTCGCTTCTATCATTACAGACGAGCCGGATTCGAAATTTTTAGACTTTATTACATTATATAGGTACGTGCAAAATATGTTTAGGGCTCAATGTTAATTTTTCGAGTAATTAAGGATTGAAGTTTTAGATTTATTTTTGTAGCACAAAAGTTTACGTTTAAAAAATTGTAACGCAGTTATTTGTAAACCGATGTTTAATAACTATACAAATTAAAATTTGCCAGATTTTTTAGCTTCAAACAAGTGCAAAAAATTATAGCCATGCTATTTAAAATTTTTGAAAAACACGAGTTTGAAGAGGCCGATTTCTAATTAATTATTTGTAAATTTCCAATTTGAAAATTGTACCGTGGTTACTTGTGAACGGATCTTTAGAAACTTTTTAGATTCCGAAAGCCCGTTTTTCAGAGCGTAAGATTGGCCAAAAAAAATCAAGAGGGCCCAATCCGTTCGCAGCTTTTAAAACGTAAGTATAACCTTCTTTGCTGGTGGCTTGCGTTTATTGTTATCAGTCGGTTAATGTAATCACTTTATCTAGGTTCCAAAGTGATCACATTAAGCGGCGTTAACTGTATTAGTTATCACATTATTAAAACAATATAATTTTTTTTTGTAGTGTGAATATTAGTTGGTGGCAAATTAAGAACAGTTGGAGTTTCCAGACAAATTATATTTGGAGTCTCCGATCATATTAATAAATAAAAAACACTAAAAAAATTATGGTACCGGAGCCCCCAAAGCCTGGAGATGCTCATTTCTTAAAAGGACAATCTGCAAAAATTGATACAATTTAAAAATAACTCTTTATTCCTAATAGACTTTGATTTTCCTCGTTTATTGTTATACGAAATATATTTGGTGTAAGTATTATAAAAATTATTGAGCAATTCGTGCCAATTTTTTTGTATTAAAAACTATGTTGCCGAAAGAACCTTGTCACTGTTTTACTTTAAAGAAATCCACAGAAAATTTTTATACAATTAAAAAAAGAATCTTTGTAGAAATATAAGTAGGAATTTATTTTTTAAGTAAAAAAATATAAATCAGTCAATTTTTCAGTACAGTGTTACCAGTGGGCGCTATGTCCACTGACCCAACCGAGACCATGCCCCCCAAGAGCTCCATGAGTAGTAATAATTGCTGGTGCACCAATTGCTAGTCCATGTCCCGAATAATCTTGGGATTCCAAGAGTCCTTCGCCGTGCCATTGTCCATCGTCGTAGCTGTGTCCAATTGCATTATGTTCTCCACTGGGACCTACAGCACCATGACCGCTAACGCTTCCAGAAGGTCCCGTAGCTCCATGAGGGCCAACAATTCCCGAAGCGCCAATAAGAGTTGTTGGTCCTGCGGGGACAATGTGTCCCGGCCACAGTAAACTAGGTTTGCCATTAACGACGGCGATCAAAACAAATATGCTGAGGATGTGGACCTATTAAAAAAATTTGTAGTAAAATCGTAACGAAGAATAACATTTTTTAACTTACAAAAGCGGTCATTGTTGAAGTGTATTGGAATTGTGCTATGGGTTGAGTACGATTTTGGAAGAAAAAATTTTGTATATATACTTCTGCAGTGGCCTTCATGGTTTTTGTCGGTGCCTTAACAAAGTATATGCAGGAATTTATTAAGAAATAAGAAAAGCTAGTATTTATTGGTTCCAATGAGTAGATATTTTCTTACGCACACATTAATTACTATTGTAAAGATTTTAAAGTGGAACGTTTCCCAATCATTTTTCGATTTGTTTATTTTTCTTTGCGATCGAAAGCAAAATTATTTTAAACGTTTTTTTTTTTTTTGGTTTTATTATGATGTAGAAAAACTACAAAGTCAATTTTTATTTTAATACTTCATAATATTCTTTAATATTTTCTTTTAAGTTAACAATTCAAATATTTACATATAAAAATAAAAATAGTCTGTAAAAAATTTATTTGGTGTCATTTAAATATACTTCTGTTATATATTTTTTTATTATTTTTAATGTTGGATATCGTGTAGCTCAGAATAAACAATATCTACTGATTATAAGTACAATTTTTTTTCTGTTAAAACGGGACGCTTGTTAATAGTGCTTAAAACGGAGAGTGCACATTCGAGCTCAAAGTGGCACATTCCGATCTCGGGAAAATGAAGCGCGCCGCTCCGCGTCGCGCTTCATTTGCTTCCCTCGCTCGGAAATGTGCCACTTTTCACTCGAATGTGCACTTCTTAGTGTTTAATGAATTTAACTGAAAATATTCAAGATAAAGTATTCTTTATTTTTCAATGAGTGAGAGTGAGTGAAAAGATACACGAATCGCATAAGCGCAAGTGAGAGAAAATGATGAAAATTGCCTCAAAAACTACCCAGTCCTGCAAATTTTTGTTCATGACGTCTTCTCTAGAATTTGACAACTGATTCTGGGGTATTTTGACGCGCTGATTACAAATATGAACTCGGTTTTTCTCCATCACCCACAGATTTTTTGGAAAAGCTACAAATAGAATTTCGAGAAAAAACACGTTTTCACAGAATAAAATATATAAATAAAAAAGTAGCTGCTTTATAACTTTGAATACTATTAAAATATAATTAGAAGACATTGTTAAGCTACAATGTGTTTAATTTTCTTTGTGAAACCTGCTCCTTTTTTCCCCAAAGCTTCTGTTGTGCGATTTTCTTTTAAATTTCTTGTTTGGATAGTCGCGCTTCAATAGCCAACAATAGTTCGCCATCATGGTAGAATTCCATCTCCCTCGATACCTACCTTCAAGTTCTTTTAAATCTTGATGAAACCTTTCGCCTTGTTCTTCGCTAACAGCTCCTAGATTTTCTGAAAAGTATGTAATATCCGAATTTAAAAATGAAGCTTAATGCTCATATTACAGCCCATGAGACCCAAATTTGATATCATTTTGCCTACTATTTCTTTATAGTCGTTGTGCTTATTGTTCCCCAAAAAGTTTTTCGCCACTTTTTTAAAAGATTTCCACTCTTGTAACTCGACATCATTGAGTTTTTCGTCAAATGGTTAAAAGGGCAGACAAATACCTTTCCCTGGTGTGAAGACCCATATAAACTTCTACTATAAAGAAATAGTAGTCAAAATAATAAACAAATTTGGGTCTAATGGGCTGTAATATAAGCATTAAACTCTATTTCCAGAATTCGCACATTCATTACGTACTAGAAAATCTAGGAACCGTTGGTGAAGAACAAGGCAAAAGGTTTCACCAAGATTTGAAAAAACTTGAAGACAGGTATCAAAAAAGATGAAATTTCACCATGATGGTAGATTATTGTTGGTTACTGAAGCGCGACAATCCAAACCAGAAATTTCAGAGAAAATCGCGCAACACAAGCTTTGAGAAGAAAGAACCAGATTCCACAAAGAAATTGATATGTATTGTATCTTAACAATGTCTTGTGATAATATTTTAATAGTTTTCAAAGTTAGAAAGCAGCTACTTTTTTATTTATATATTTTTTTCAGTGAGGAAACGTGTTTTTTCTCAAAATTTCTATTTGTAGCTTTTCCAAAAAATCTGTGGGTGATGGAGAAAAACCGAGTTCATATTTGTAATCAGCGCATCAAAATACCCCAGAATCAGTTGTCAAATTCTAGAGAGGATGTCATCACCAAAAATTTGCAAGCCCGTGCTATTAGTGCAAATTTTTAACTACTAATTATTTTTTTAAAAATATGTAGTATCGGATGCAGTTCGGGAACGGGTATCTAGAAAACATTATTAGGGGTTGAAAATAAGCAGAAGGGTTAGAAATAAATGAGGAATAATAATAAATAGAAACGAGATAAAAGTTTGACGGAATTAATAAATAATTTGATTACGAAAAGAACTTCTACAAATTTTTGGGGATCGTCTGTGTCACTAGCAATTTCCATTCTTTTGCAACCGTATTCATCATTACGTTTGCCGTCTTGATTATCGCTATCTTCATCTTCGTTTTGATTATCGTCTTCGTCGTTAGCTTGAATGCAATCACGTTCAAGCAATGTAGCTGCTTTTAAGCGAGCAACTAACTCGTGTTTTTTACCAGAAATTCGTAAATTCCTTCTTCGTAACCCTTCTTTCAGTTCATTTATCTTCATTCTGCTGATTTCAGAATCTTCCAGCAGCTCGACATTTATTCTTTCGGCGATTTGCCTAACTTCATCTACCATGACTTCAGCTTAAACACCTCTCAATTTTTGGCTTTTAATTCAATCCCGGACGAGCCCCCAAAAATTTGTAGGAGTTCTTTTCGTAATCACAATTATTTATTAATCCCGTCAAACTTTTTTCTCGTTTCTATTTATTATTATTCCTCATTTATTTCTAGCCTTCTGATTATTTTCAATCCCTAATAATTTTTTTTAGATAGCCGTTCCCGAACTGCATCCGATACTACAAATATACGATTGTTTTTAAAGTTCATTATTGTAAATTGTGTGTAAAGCCGAGTGTGCACATTTGAGCTCAAAGTGACACATTCCGATCTCGGGAAAATGAAGCCGCTTCGCATCGCGCTTTATTTGTGTTCCTCGCTCGGAAATGTGCCACTTTTCGCTCGAATGCGCACATCCTCTTATTTATTCGATTTGCCCATATTAGTTTTCTATTCTTCAATTCAAAAAATTAAAAGTAGATTTATTTTTTGTTTAAAAAAGATTTTATTCCATGATTAACAATGATCAATTTACTTAAAAAATGATTGAAGTAATTCTAAAATCGTAACTGCGCTCTCAAATTTAGTTCTTGGTGCTTCTCTTATTTTTCATAATTTCTTCATTCTTCATTCAGAAAATGCTGTGCAATTAATTTGTATTTAATAAAGGCGGCAAAATTACATTATTTTTAAGATTTTTTAACATTCTATATCGTAATTGACAATTTTTTGATAACAGGTCATTTTGGTGTCCCGAATGATTGCTTGGAAACAATGTGACAGATGATCTGAAAACGGAACAGTCCCATTCCAAACGGGACGTATGGTCACATCATACATATCTACTCTTTTATTTAAAAAAAGTATAAAAGCACTTCTTGATAAATTTAGTACTGTGTATATTTACTTATGTTAATTATCTTTTTTATATTGCAGTTTAAAATCTTAATTTTTGCTTAATTTATATTCTTTGCAATTTATTTACATTTAATTAAAACAACAAAAAACTAATTACTAATTTGGTACTGTCTAACTAACTTATCCAAATTTACGACATTATTTAACAATTTATCTAAGTTAAAATTGTGATAAATAAACAATTCTTGTATAACAAAAACACGTCAAAATGTTTTCGTTATATTTCGGAGAAAGTACGCATATTTTGTGAACTTGTAACGAATTTCTTCACACCGCCACATTTAAATTTTAAATATTCAAGGAAGCTTTGTAAATAATATTTAATTTAGTAAAAAAATATTGCAAACATTTAATTAATTACCCAATAAATTAGAGGTTGTAAAACGTCCAGCTATAAATAGGAAAAAAAAACAATTCGTTTCATACCAAGTCTAACAGGCCCATCATCAACTAATACAATGAACACCTTTGTAAGTTTTGATTTATTTTCATTAAGTATTTGTTTATTTTTATTATTTAATTTATAGGTTGTCGTTTTTGCTTGTTCGATTGCTTTGGCTAGTTGTATGCCGAGCGCAATTTGGGGAGGTCATGGTGCTCTGCTTCATGCGGCCCCAATTCATGTAGTTCCTTCAGGACCAACGAAACTCATCGGCGCTTCTGGAATAGTAGGACCCCACGGAGCCTATGGTCCAAGTGGCAGTGTTAATGGACATGGGGCCGTAGGACCAAGCGGCGAACACAACGCAATTGGGCACGACTATGGTTATGCTCATGGCTATGGGTATGGACATGATGACGGACAATGGCATGGCGAAGGCATCTTAGAATCTCAAGATTATTCTGGCCACGCAATTGCAGCTCCAACCATTGTTGTACCCTCTCATGGAATCCACGGTGGACATGCAACAAGCTGGGTTGGTGGGCATAGCATCAGTTTAGTTGGTCATGGTCATGGCGTGCATGGCCTTTATGGTGGTCATGGCATTCATGGTGTTTATGGTGGCCATTGGTAATTTTGTTATTTATTGATCTACCACAAATGTATTTATCACTTGAAGTACTATTTTTTTGCAAATGTATATTTATTATATGAAATGAAACTGAGCAACTTATAAAATTATTGAATTGTTTTTATTTAAAAAGATTAACTCAACAAAACTCAACAAAAGTTAATTTGATTCAATTTAATGATTAAATTATCATTAATAAAATAATGTTTAATTAAACTAAACAAAATATAGTTGTATTCGACAACATGAGCTTACATTATAACTAGAAGAATGTAGAAAAAAAATAATAGTGAATTTAGTAGCCAATTCGGACTACTTTCTCGTTTTTGGTAAAATTTTGAATTCATTGTAAATGTGTATTATCAAATATCAATTTTTAAATAGTAAATAACAACTATTTAACCAAACAAAAGTTAATTTTAACTGTTATCAAAATAATACATTAAAACACCTATTCTCAAAGTGTGGTCCGCAGAGCCATGGAGCTCCACAAGGCCTGTGCGAAAGTCCCACCAATATAATATCAACTTAAAGAACAAGACACTTCAAGTCTTATCACATAGTAAAAAACAGCAAAGTATTTATTTTTGTATAATGTTCATTAAAAAATGATCATAAAACCACATTTTGCTTATTTAGAAGTCCGTAAAATGTTTACTGTTTGAAAAGACTTTCGTCGCCAAAAAAGTTTGAAGGCCGCTGCATTAAAACTTTATTATGATTGCGAACAAACGATCAACGTAAAAAAATCAATGTTTATTATTTTCTTATAAGTTAATAAACTAGCAAAATTCGCTTCGCGAATTATGCCAGACAAAATCGCTACGCGATTTTGTTTTGAACCGCAGTGGACGCGTATTAGAAACGCTGCGCGTTTAGTGCCTTCGGCGTCTAGCACGACTTATGTTTCAATAAAGTACTCGATTTTCTTTTGTTTTGTTTAAGAATAGTCAAAATCGGTTTATAAATAACGACGATATAGTCAAAAAACATTTTGAGTGGTTAAAATTAATAGTTGATAAGAAACGCAAAATGACATAAAATGATCAATATCGGTAGAAAAATAAACAGAGCATTCCTAAATGGCATTTTCGACCGTATAATTTATTCACATATGGTACGGATGTAATCAAAAGCCCTAAAAAAAAAAACAAAAAAATTTAGTGCCCAATGAAGATGGCACAAAAATAAATATGAGACTGTTTTAGCCATGATTTGGCATTCAGTCGAACCTCGATAAGTCGAAGGGACACCAAAGTAATTAATTAATAGTAATTAATTAATAAAATCGCTACGCGATTTTGTTTTGAACCGCAGTGGACGCGTATTAGAAACGCTGCGCGTTTAGTGCCTTCGGCGTCTAGCACGACTTATGTTTCAATAAAGTACTCGATTTTCTTTTGTTTTGTTTAAGAATAGTCAAAATCGGTTTATAAATAACGATATAGTCAAAAAACATTTTGAGTGGTTAAAATTAATAGTTGATATTAAACGCGAAAAGACAAAAAAATGATCAATATCGGTAGAAAAATAAACAGAGCTTTCCTAAATGGCATTTTCGACCGTATAATTTATTCACAGATGGTACGGATGTAATCAAAAGCCCTAAAAAAAAACAAAAAATGCAGTGCCCAATGAAGATGGCACCAAAATAAATATGAGACTGTTTTAGCCATGATTTGGCATTCAGTCAAACCTCGATAAGTCGAAGTCGAAGGGACACCAAAGTAATTCGAATTATCAATAATTCGAGTTATTAAAAAGTCAGTTACACACTTACATCTTCTTCTTCTTCTTTATCTTCGCCTTTAATGCAATTGTTCCAACTGCTCCCTTATCGGGGTAGGCGTGTTCTTAAGGAGTATTCTCTTCTATTATAAACTATTTCCGGAGGTATGTCATAATCACATTGAAGCTTCAGGAAGACCTATTCCAGGTACTTTTGGCCTGCCTGGTTTTCTTTTACGTTCATCTATTGCCAAAACTCGGTGCACTATGTGGTTCTGATTTTGACGTTGAACATGTCCATACCACTTCAATTGAGATTCATCCATAAAATCCTTAATTGATTGAACACTTAATGAACCTCGAATATGTTCATTACGTACATGATCTTTCTTCGTGACACCCACACACCATCGTAGCATTCTCATCTCTGCCACGTGCATCTGTTGATTGTGTTTAGCCAGTCTCGCCCATGTTTTTGCACTGTATGCCAAAGCAGGCCTAACGACTGTTTTATAAATCTTGCCTTGTAATCGTATAGACATATTTTTGTCGCACAACACACCAGAGACCGATCTCCACTTCATCCAACCAACATTAATACGATGTTTTACATCCGAGTCAGCTGTTCCCTCATCATTTATAATAGACCCCAAGTATTTAAACTCATGGGTCATTGGTAGTGGTTCACCCTCTAAAAATATTGTACGTGCTGGACCAATTTGTTCATATATATATATATCATTCATTTTTAGCTCCTATATATATATATCATTCATTTTTAGCTCCTATCATTAAAGTCACTCTTTCCTTACTGCGTTTCCCACCGTAACACTTTTCATTTAAAAAAGTCAAAGTTTTATCCGGTAAGCATTTAAAAAACAAAGCAGTTTAATCGGCGTTAATAATATTGATATGTTCATACTCTTGCAGTAATGGTGTTAAAACTTTATGCCTCCAAAGTTCACAATCGTTTTCAGACACTTTTGCACTTTAACCACATATTACATTTTGAATGACGAGGTTCCTTTTTTTGAAATTCTCCAGCCAACCCTGACTTGCTTTGAAATTATCATAATGTAATAGGCGCGCGAACTCTTCTAATTTTTCTAACAGTACAGGTCCCGAAATCGGAATATTTTTATTACGTGCATACCTAAACCATTCAATCATAGCTTTCTCCAGATTGGAAAAAGAGGCACTTTTAGCCTTTTTCTAGAAGGGTGGTCATTTTTTATCTTCAGCAGCTACAATTAAGTCAGTGGTTTTAAAATGGTTGATAAAGTCTTTGCGGAAATACCAAAGTCTTTGGCTATATTCTTTTTCTTTTGAGCCCACGTTCCACTTCTTTTATAAGATTAATTTTCCCCCTTATGCTTAAACTTTTTAATTTTTGTTTACACTCTATATTAATACGTAAATAATTTTAGAAAAAGTATTAATTTTTTAGATTTTCTGTTATACTCTGTTACAAACTATAAAGAACGTAAAACACATTTGTTAGTCCGCGTATATTTTCAAACTGAAAACTAAAATGCAAAAATAGTTTCTTTTCTCGTGAAATAAACGGTAAAACCCTTTTAAAATTCATAACTGTCAATAAGGCATTTAAACATAAATTAGTTTTTAAATCCCATTGAAGTGCCGCCGTCAAAACACCTTAGTTTACAATAGAGCTTTTAGCCAGCAATAAGAGGGAACCCAGACGTTCTTAACCCTCCAGGTATTTTATAGAAAGTTGTAAAATTTAACTTCGATTTTGGAAATATTTACTAATCGAAACTATAATTTAGGGAATTATAAAATGCTTCGAATTAACGAAAAATGAAGATTATAAGCTGTTCTTCTGCGGAGTATAGCCTTATATACATCTATAATGTGTCCAATGTCGCTAAAATCGGTTAAATCGTATTAAATTTTTGTTTTTATTTATTACTAAACTAAAATAAAAATCTAAAAGTTGCACGATCAATGTATCTTATTACAACCAACCTATTGTCGAAAGATGATTACGATATTCCTCTGCGACTGAGTCACTATGCTTATGGCCTTTATAGTAAAATATAATTTTTATTTTTTTTGTGGGGCGCACCACTTAGAATCAATTGAAAAATATATAAGGAGTGTACCCGGGTATGAGACGGGTTTTGTTTATGAGCCAAATTTTTTTACTGGTTAAATAAAGTCGGGTGTTCTATTCATTGTTGGAAAGGTAATGAAAATACACAAATTTTATCCGCAGAAAGTTTTGTGATTCCATTAACATGCTAAATTTTATGAACAATTTTTAACCATCATTTTTTGACAAGAAAAAATTTGTATCTAGGTATGAGACACCTACAAAATACATTAAAATTGTAAAATATAAAGTGAAAACCTCATATTTATTTCAAATTTTTAATTTTTATGTTTTCCATAATTTTTATTTATCAATTTCCTCTTCATAATCGTCACAATGTTTGCATTTGTAGATGCTTGTACACATGTTTGCACACTTCATAAGAATTGGGTGGTGGTAATATGCTGTGTCTCATATTCGGACAATGACAACATTATAATAATTTAAAAAAATTGTTTTCTAACCACATTTTGGCCTAATCTAATATTGTATCGTAAAATATAAAAAAACACTAAATGCTATACATTACACTTTTTTTAAATTGATTTACATGAAAAAACAACACTTTAAAAAATCAAAACTTTTTCCCCATGCTATTTCACATACGATGTTTGCAGGTGATATAAGCAATGCGTCGATTCATTTCACTCTTAGCACAAAACTGACTGATGATCAAAGAAATATTTGACAGTATTCAGATCGGCCATATTAACATTCCATAATGAAAATAATTGACTGTCTCATATCTGGAGCCCGTCTTATACCCGGGAACACTCCCTATTATATAAAAGAATGTAAGGCTTCTAAAAATTATTTCATAATTTGGCCAAATAATACCATACATAAAAAATATTTTTAATTTGTTTTACTGGATAATGAAATTTTATACAACTGTTATTTTGTCCTGCGATACTATAACACACTCAAATTTTATCAAAATCGATTAAGCCGTTCCTGAGTAAAAAAATTCAATTGTTTAGTATTTTTTATTTTCTCGAAAACAGGCTGAGTTAAAAATCTGAGATTTTCACGGTCTTGTATATAAAAATCTGAGATTTTCACGGTCTTGTATAGCATATGCCCTTTTAAAGTTATTTTAAAAAGATTACGCGAAAACTTATTTTTTTATAAGCTTTACCTTGCTTTTTTAATGTCCTCACGTCCTGCCATTTCGTCCTGCTTTGGTGGGAAATCACAAATGCACACACACATATATATATATACACAGCGCACCGATCTTCTGAACATAAGTTTTCTAACTGAACAGACAAAAAAAAATAGATGTTGAGGAACCCCCTTAAATTTTGCCTCTCTAAAACGTCATAAAATTTAAACTGCATTTATTATGGTTTTTTAAACTCAAATCTAGTATCTACCGTCCTTTTCTTAACACATAAATCGCCACTGATGGAAACTAAACAAAGCGTTCCTACCTGCTTATTGAAATCTCAATTTTTGACAGCTACCAATAAAACATGTTTATGATTTTCTTACATTGCATTGCTTAGTTAAAAATGTTTATTAGGATACTGCAATAATAAATTTTGAAATGTTTTTATAATAGGCTAAGAAACAACCGCTCGCGTATTTACAGAGAATTTTAAATTAATGTACCCTATAAAAGCGTGAATATGGTAAAGCATCCAGCGAATGACCGATTTGTTGTATCGAGAGCTATTTTGATGTAAACACAGACGTTACAGTTAAAATGAGATATTATTTCTGTTTATGAATTAATGAAAAGATTATCGCAATTTGGTTATAAAGTTCAAGGATCGTTTGGAATGCCTCTATCCGATTCTCGCTTCCGCAGAGGTTCTCCAGAAGTTTTGGCTTATAACTTTCTAATTTTTACCTGTCATTTTCTGAAATGGGTTTTATGTAAACAATACACATTTATTGTTCATTTCACAAAAAATACATATTTTTCAATTCGTATTTGGATCGCAATTTACCACTTGTTTTGCGTAACAAATAATACGAAAAGATATACAGTAACCCTTCACCATTCGCAAGGGTTACGTTCCAGAAAACCTCTCAAATATCGAATTCCCGTATGTTATGTCTATAATAATGTGAAAATGGGAGGGGAGGGGTTACGTTCTGCGATGGTTGATATACGTGGTATATATGTTACCGTGTAAGACCGAAGTCTGGTAAATGTCGACATCTTCCAATGAATGGCAAGATTCACCAAGTCGCTTTATGTATGTCCGAAATATTTGCCAAATATGCACTGATAGCGAATGTCGAAATAATCATAATTCTAGACCCTTCTAATTGAAACAAAATGACAATTTGTATATTATAAAAAAACAATAGGAGAAGCCTTAAGTAATACCATAAAATTAATCATATTATTGAACTGAAAACAAACAATACACTCAAAAAAAATCTAAAACAGTATTAATAATAAATGTACACCTAAGTAATTGTAATAAAACCTAAAACATAAAATAAATCAATGTAATTTGTATACATTTAACATTTAACAATCTTATTTGTTACAACAACTTAAACTGCTATGACATTCTATTAAAATTAGTTTCACTAATTTTTTTAAACTAATGTAAGACTGGTTTAAAACATCAAATACATTTTTTAAATTGATAATTTTTGATTGATAAAACTTTATAAGATTTTTAGCACGACAAGAACATTGTGTTTTTTTTAAATATTACTAATTGGTTGCATCTGTTTCTAAATATTTAACAGAATTTGTTATTATTAATCATAATTGTAGTAATAAATTTTTACATTAATTTATAACGGTTAGCAATAGACAACTATTAAATGGAAAGTATAAATTAAAGCTACATCATAAAAATTACAAATTGGCAGGAAAAAAATAACAGGTGTACCTACTAAATACATATAAAAATTCAAAACTGATATTTTTAAATATATTAGTAAAATGGTTATTTTCTATAAAATGATGTAGATGGCGACCCCTATTTGGAATTTTTAACGTTCAAACATTTTCTAATGTTTAAGTAAAGATCCCAATATAAACACTTTCCGAAACCCAAGCAGGGCTACCTGCTTTTGGACCCTTCGTTAACAAAGAGAAGAGATTCCCGCTATCTTTGCGGACAACAGATACTTATGAAATCAAATTTCTAAATGTATAATTTTTTCAATGCGGGAAAAATCTTAGTATCATTCGTAAGTATGGAAAAACAAAAATATTCCGAATTTTGCGTGCAAAACCGCCTTTTAGGTCAAAATTTGCAAAAAAGGGTTAAATTTGCATAAAACTTGTTAAAACGTCTTAGAGAAATTATATCGAATCGTTTATATCTTTTTTTTTTTGAAACGTTTAAATAACGGCAGAAATAAGGTTTGCTTGAAAGTCGTCCGACGCCACCCCGTCGTCCCCCGCGGTTAAAAATGTGTCACAGAATGTATAAACCGACCCCCCATCGTACCCAGAAAGCGGATGTTGCTAAAAGTCCCCGTTCGAAAACTACATGGAAATACCGTTTTTTGAAAAATTTCAAGGGGACGTTTGAGAACTCCGTACAGCCAAAAGTAAGCCGCAAATCGATCCCAAATATTTAAGTGTATATAGTACAGAGATCGAAGGTGTGCACTGGCTAGGTGAATATTTCTTCACGTCACGTTATCCATCTGATGTTCGTGAAAAGAGGTGGAAAATAGCGTCGTCAGAAAACGTCAATTGAATTAAAACATGAAACGTTTCCAATAAAATTTATTAATAACCAACCCCTAAATAAGGCGTTTGTTACAGTTTCTTAAAAAAGATCGGGTATAATCTAGTGAATGACTGATTAATGGATTCACTTATTGAAAACGAATAAAATTGTATAAAATTTATTTGAAACCGTAGGCTTAGACGTAAGTACGCGTTGGAATAAATAAAAATTCCAGGTTTCCAACGTTCCGTAAAATTCAGTTCTGATTTACGGTAACTGGGATCATAAGGGTAGGTCTCACACATGTGTGAGAAAGAATGAACTAAGAATTAATTTTTACATTTTAGTCGAAGTTTTGTTCTTTAAGAGAAACCACTGAAATCTGTGTTAACGTGGAAATAATAAAATTCGTTCCCACTGGCTAGTGTTTTGATTTCCTTATTAAACTCTTCCAACGGTACGTTCGTGTAGTTTTTTTTTATTTAAATATCCTTTTGGTATTCTACAAATTACAACTTTTTTATTGTTATAAAAATTATAAATTATAAGATCCAAATATTTACAAAAGCGGAAATACATTAAATTTGAACAGTGTTTGTTATCATGTTTATGACCGGTTGTAAATCAAAAAAGTACCTGACCACCAACCCTTGCCTATTCGACTGAAACTGACCAGCTTTGCTAAGAAGGTCACTAAACTCAAAGTCCAAATACATCAAGAATTTTTTTCTATCAAAAAAATGCGATCTAAAATACCCCTTATACGGAGACGTGCACGTAACTATTGTTTGTGGTGGTTTATAAAAGACAGCCCCATCTCCCACAAGGTAATCTCTTAAGTTGAACATTGTTGCTAATGATAAATTTGAAATGTTCATTTCCACACAAAATTTTTCGTGATATAATGGGGTGTCCGACTATTAAGGTATTTTCCTAGAAGGTGTCTATTGATAATAAATAAGTATGAATACTTTAAAAAAAGACCACAAAATATAAGGCCGTTGACCCCAAAGTGCAACTTTACCTATAAATTTTGCGTTATATTTCCATCTAATGTTTAACAATAAATACATATAGAAAACCCTTTATTTTTATGTATAGCCATTGTAGTAAATTAAAAATTTTGAAATTTTACAATTGTGTTAAAAGTCTACATTTCAATAATAATTTGCAAGTTATTCTACTTAATTAAATAAAATAAGTTAATGTTATAAAGCATCATTGAATTAATATAATTAACCTAACCAAAATAGAAAATGAAAAAAAGTATAAAATAGAATGTCGTTTAAAAAAATTATAAGTTTTTGGAATTTTATTGGGAATTTTTCTAAAATATTCTAACTAAAGTAATAAAAATAATGGCATCTACATATAAATAAAGTTATTCCTATTTCAAATAATCAGAAAAATATGGATAGGTACGAATCTGAATGCGTACGTAATTAGAAAATAGAATGCATTTCCAATAACGTTAAAAATAACTTTAAAATTAACAAAGAGTAGATACCTAAAGGATTAGCAACGGTTAATAAGGGCGACAAAGGGTCTACGCACAACGACTTGTTATTCAAACTCGTCATGAGCGTGTTTATAATTTTCCCTCAGAAAATTCAATTTTATCAATTTACTTACATATAACTACGTTCTCTTGTAGTCGAAGTATTTTTGGATCACTTTTCTCATCTCCTTTAACGATTGTTTAGTTTTAAATTAAATTTGTATAAAAAAAATGCGAGCTAAAATACCTCTTATACGTGCATGAGAGCGCAACCATTTTGTACAATTACGATTGATACGTTAAAATTAGCAAGTCGACTTCCTTTTTGCTTCTAACTGTTTCATCGTATGGTCACAAAGACTACAGGTAAAATCAAAACATCTAATAAACTTAAGAAAATCTAATATTCGCTCAAGATGACAGGTACAAATTAATTTTGAACCGTTTGAATCGAGTGTGCCATGGTTTGGTCACAAAATGTAAAGGTACAATCAAAAACATTAAAAACTAAAAAATTTTTGCCGGATCAAATTGACACTTAAAAATCCATTTAGACCTTTTGAATTGAGTGTGCCATGATTTGGTCACAAAGTCTGCAGGTACACTCAAAACAATAAAAACTGCAAAATTTAATGTTCGATCAAGTTGACACTTAAGCATTAATTTTAAACCGTTTGAATCGAGTGTGTCATGATTAGTTCTCAAAATGTATTGGTACAAACAAAAACATGAAAAACTATTAAAATCGAATAAAAATACAAAATTTAAACAAACGTAACAAAAACAAAAGAGTTGTAAAAAATCTTATAAAGCGGAAGTATCGCTAAATATTGCTGGGCTGCTATGCAGCCCGTATGTCAAAAATTGGAACAATCGAATGAAAAATACAATATTTAAATGAACGCGTTCAAAACAAACAAACTATCTGTAAAAATAACGTTGTAAAGCCGGAGCATCGATAAATATCGCTGGGCTGCTCCGCAGCCACGAATGTCAAAAATTAGAACAATCGAATAAAAATACAAAATTTAAACGAACGTGTCCAAAACAAACAAACTATCTGTGAAAATAACGTTGCATTATTTGTTCGTATAGTATAAATTATTTTATGTAAAAACATATTTTTGATGCGTTGGTTTTATTCAAGTTTTATTAAGAATTTTTTGAATTGTTTTATTGTTTGAGGCCGTCGGATATGTTTTTTAATTAGGCAATTTAACGTTGTCATAGGTCAAAAATTTGCAGTTTTTCAAAATATGGGCTAAACTTTAATTTTGCTATAACTTTTTCAAATCAATGGATTTAAAAATAATACCAAATAAAAATTCTTGGAATAGATCACCCCACCAGCAATTTCCGGCTCTGACAATTGTTTGGAAACACCCTGTATATAACGTATATTAACCATTGTGGAACGTAACCCCCTTATTTTCACATTAAGATAGACTTAACATTCGCGAAGTTTTTCTGGAACGTAACCCTCGACAATGTCGAGGGATTACTGTACACAAGAAACTATATACAGTCAACTCGCGTTATAACGAAGCTCGATATAACGAAAATCTCGATATAAAGAAAGAAACCGCCGGTCCCTTGAAAATCTCGCTTTATAACGAAAATTTTAATGGGTTTTGGTCCCCTCGATATAACGAAGTTTTCTTGACCAAAGTCTAATAATTTTTGGTAAAAAAGTAAGTACTGTAGGTATGTAATATAATTTACATAATGTGTTTCTACATAATTTTTGATTTTTTTATCTTAAAGCAATGCAAACTTAACACTATCAATTATCAATTACTTGCAAAGCCATGACCTGGACAACATTGTATTCTCAAGTATCTTAAATATGGAGAACGCAATTGAACGGACACGTACAGTCACCTGCATACAAACTAAAATTACGGATTTGTTTTAGATTATACTTGTTTCTATTTTTATTGTTTTTTTTATTGTTGTTTTCTATTGTTTTATTAAAAAAATACATTTATGCGTTATATTGGTTATTTTATTAAGCGACAACGAATTTGTGGTGTATTGGATTGATTTATTCTATATCTCTAAATAAATTTGTAAAAGTTTGTTAATTTATGCTTTTATAATAAAGAATTTCGATATAACGAATTTTCGATATAACAAACTTTTCGTGGGTCCCTTGAAATTCGTTATAACGCGAGTTGACTGTATTTTATATTAAGCTTTACCTTGCTCTGTATTTATCCGATAATTCAAATCTTCCCATTACATCCTGATTATGTGGACAATTGAACGCGCACACGCACGCACACACACACACACACACACACACACACACACACACACACCCGGAGCGCACATATTTGTTTAAACCGTTCTTCTAAACGGAAGTTTTCTAACTGAACAGACAAAAAATTATGTTAAGGAACCCTCAAAGCCTCCCTAAAACTTTGTCATAAAATTTGAACTGCATCTATTGTTGTTTTAAACTCAAATACACTACCTGCCGTCTTATTAAGATTTAAAATTGTTAAACGAACGGTTTAAGGCTAATACTTTTCTCTCTTTGACGGATTCTCTTTTGCAGGTAGATTCACGACGGTGTGTCAATTATCTAAGTTCCGTTGTTAAAATGTGGGTTTCTGCGACAGTGCTATTGAAAACAACTAAATATGTATAAATTTTTAAAACACAATTCGCTTTTTTTAAAAGATTCAACGTAATCAACTTCATCTTCATTGGGTATCTTTTTTTTCAAAATAGCTGTAACGATTAGTGTGATTACCACACACATCGTAGTAAGGAGTATTTATTCAATCTCTGTCTAATTCTTTAATATTGTCTTCTAAAGAAAGTATATTATTTTTCCTATAACTTTCGCTTTTTTTACCGCCGTTCTAAATCTTAAAATATTGTGTTTTCAAATTTTACATTGTTTTGCCGGGTAATCGGTATTAGTAGTCAATACCGTTAATTTTTACAATAAGTGATTGCGACATTCAATTTTTTAGTTAAATAATGGTAGGATCTTGATTCTAAAATTTTCGCGTATACGCTACTGTCACCGTCCCCAGTTAATTTCCCAAATTTTACTGCGTGCAATTCTTCGCCGTGTCAAAACCTTCCACTATTATTGCCGACTCTATACATCCAGAACTTTTAGTGTAACTATAATTTTTATAACAATTATGGGTTTTCTTAAATTTAGATTGCAAATTAAATAATTTCTAAAATATACAGTTAGAAGCAAATGAATATTTCGTTTTTATTTGCTCATTTATTTTTTAAAGTCAGATTATTTTTAATCATTTCAGTTATTTTTAATTATCGTTTAGAAAAATTTTCAATGCATTTTTTCACCATGTTCTCGATGTCCTAAGTCTTTTCTTAAACCACTGTTAAACTCACTGATTATGCTTATATTTTATTCTGTAATCAAATTTCTGCGAAAATGGGGGGGGATTTAACGCCTCGTATGGACAATCCTCTTTGTCAACCCCATTATACTTTTTAAAAAAAATTTTAATAGTTTTAAACGTGGTTTTCTTCACCAACATCTTTTTCAAATATGTAAGTTGTTTACGAAAGACGTTTATCAAATTTTGAATGCCCCCTTCGGACTCAACGGCGGTTTTCAATTTTAATTATATGTTAAACGTACCTACTCTTGTACTCGAACTGTCTTTTGATTTCTTTTTATCATTTTCTTTAACTATTGTTTCGCACTAAATTTAATTAGTATTAAAAAATGCGATCTAAAATAATAATGAGAGCGACCATCTTGTACGGTTGCGATTGATAAGTTCAAATCAGCAACTCGACTTTGTTTTTGCTTCTAATTCGGCTAAAGGGCGTCGTAGAACGACAGTAAAAACACAAAAAGAAACACGGGATAATTCTATATCCGTTATTTGCAAAGGGGACGGTCCTCCGGCTCTTTTCGCTGAGACTAAATTAAAAATATAACAATTTTTGGCACACTTGCGTCACTCGGCCTTGTGGGGTTGAATCCACCTTAGACGTTTCCAAAGATCCGTTGACGCATTCATAAAATCATAAAACAATAAACTTTACGATGAAACCCTGTCCTAAGTATTACTTTAATATTAACTCATAAATATGATTAGAGCTGCGTAATTCTTTTGTAGTTCTAGAAAATGTTTAGAGATTTATCAAAATACAAAAATGAGAAACATAAACTTTTTAATCATATTTACATATATATATATATTTAGTTAATCTTTAGTTAAGAATTAGCGGTGATCAACTTGTTAATTAGGGGCCATCCAGAAATTACGTTTCACGAATTTCAATATTTTTTTGCCACCTCCTCCCGTACCTATTACACGTCGTCGCATTTGTGAGACCCCCTCCCGCTAATGTGACGTTACATACAGTAGTCCCGCATAAGTGGTTCACTGCTTAAATGAGTCAGCCGCTTATATGGGTCAAAATTTGTAGAACCAAATCAAACTATATAAACAACATTTAAAAACCGCCGTATAAATGAATCAAGTTTTCGGATAAGTGATTCACAGAATCAGTTTTCCTTACCTACATATTGTTATGTGTCAGGTAAAATTTTAAAGATATCCTTAATTTATTTATGAAGTTTCTCCGCTTTTTACAAAGTGGTTAAAAATGTTAAAAAGTTTTTGGAAGAAAATGGAGAACAAACTGAATTTCAAACCTATTAAAAATTGAAAATATTGTATATAATAAAAGTTGTAACATGCAACAAATGAAGTTCACAGATTATTTCAAATATATATAATTATTGTACAGGTATTACACTTTTACCCACTTGTATCGCCGTGTAATACACGACGATTTAATTAATCCCTTTAAATTAAAACATGAAACGTAGCCAATAGGAGTTTTTCGGTAAGCAATCCCTAAATAAGGCGCTTATTACAGTTTCACTGCTTTAACTTTTCATGTTACATTCGCATGTAAATACTTTTCTGCAGGCCAGTTTTCCGATAAATTATTGTTACCATGTTTATGAGGGGTTGTAAATCCAAAACTACCTGGCCCCAGCCTTTGTCTATTTAATTGAAACTGACCAGCTTTGCTAAGAAGGTCACTAAACTCAAAGTCCAAATGCATCAAGAATGTTATTCTATCATATTTCTACGTAATATTTTAAAATAAATACACAACGTGATTTATAAAAAAAATTAGAAATCTACGTCTATTGGACAAAATTATAAATTTAATGTTTCTTAAATTGTATGATCGACTGTTGACTGCAATTATGAAATTTGAAATGTTTATTTCCACACAAAGTTTCCGACTAATAAGGTACAGTCAACTCGCGATATAACGAATACACCACAAATTCGAAGTCGTTTAATAAAATTTAATAAAACAATAGAAAACAACAATAAAAAAACCAATAGAAATAATAGAAATAGAAACACGTATAATCTAAAAAAATCCGTAATTATAGTTTGTAAGCAGGTGATTGTGCGTGTCCGTTCAATTGCGTTCTCCAGATTAAAGATACTTGAGAATAAAATCAAAAATTTTGTAGAAACACATTATGTAAATTTTATAACATACCTATAGTACTTACTTTTTTAATAAAAATTATTAGACTTTGGTCAAGAAAACTTCGTTATATCGAGGGGACCAAAACTCATTAAAATTTTCGTTATAAACCGAGGTTTTCAAGGGACCGGCGGTTTCTTTCTTTATATCGAGATTTTCGTTATATCGAGCTTCGTTATAACGCGAGTTGACTGTATTTCCTAGACGGTGTCAATTGATAATAAATAAGTATGAATACTTTAAGAAAGGCCACAAAATATAAGGTCGTTGACCCCAGAGTGCAACTGTACTAAAATTTTGCGTTATATTTCCATTTAATGTTTAACAATAAATACATATAAAAAACTCCTTTATTTTTAGGTCTAGGCATTGTACTAAATTAAATATGAAGCGTTTTGAAATAGTGTTAAAATTCTACATTCCAATAATAATTTGCAACTTATTCTATTTAATTAAATAAAATAAGCCAATGTTATAAACTATTATTTAATGAATGTAATCAACCTAACCAAAATAGAAAATTAAAAAGGAATAAATGGAATGTCGTTTAAAAAATTATAACGTTTTGGAATGTTATTGGGAATTTTGTAAAATATTCTAAAGTAATGAAAATAATGATATAAAAGATGGCATCTACAAATAAACTTCTTCCTATTTCAAATAATTAGAAAAATGTGGATAGGTACAAATTTGGGAATGGGTACGTAGTTAGAAAATAGAATGCATTTCCAATAACGTTAAAAATAATTTTTAAAATTAACAAAGAGTAGATACCTAAAGCTTTAGCAACGGTAAATAAGGGTGACAAAGGGTCTACGCACAACGACTTGTTATTCAAATTCGTCATAAGCGTGCTTATAATTTTCACATCAGAAAAATCAATTTTATCAATTTACTTACATATAACTACGTTCTCTTGTAGTCGAAGTACTTTTGGATCACTTTTCTCATTTCCTTTAACGATTGTTTAGTGTTAAATTTAATTCGTATAAAAAAATGCGAGCTAAAATACCCTTATACGGAAACGGCATAAGAGAGCAACCATCTTGTACAGCGTATTCGGAAGAATCTTTCGAGAATGTATACAAAACTGGACGTTCGTTAATTTTTTAAAAGAACCGTAAGAGATATCGACGTCGGTTTTGCGTCATTAGACGCGTCCTGAATGGACGCTTCTAAATCACCATTAGACCAAAACGCTATCTCTTATCGTACGGCTCTAAGGCGCTTTCGAATGTGAATTTTTTACGTAAAAGTTGGCGTCGTTTTTGCTAAAAAATGCGCTACCGACGTAATTCAAAGCGTCGCGATGACGGGAATTTTGGTATCGAATTCGAAATCTTAAGCGCTTTTCGGGACGACAAAGCAAAAGTCTATAAGGGCACGCGTTCAAAAGTTAGGGGCGATTTTATTTTCCAAAAAATTTCTCAGAATTTTGCGCTCCTGTGGAGGCGCCGGGGACGCTCCGACGTCGTTTTGACATGCAGGACTCTTGTTGGGCAGACATCAGATTGAAGTCCATTGGGGTCTCGTCGCTCCCGGACGTTTCCCAGGACCCGTTATAGGGCTCCAAAGGACGATTTTTGTGGGCACAACGCCCCGACGGAGTAAAAATCGTAGTTTCGGAACGAATGGGAGTATCGAAACACGGTTTTCGGTATCGGAAAGGCCATGAAAGCACGCAAATTTTGTTATCGGGGTGCGAGGCCGTATTTCGCGAAACGCGCCGCTACGCCCTCAAAGCGAACGCTCGAAAATGCAACTCGAGAAAAGGGCCGTAGCTCAAAATTTTCCAACAAGACCACCCCTTTTTTGTTTTAATCGATAGCCCGTTTAATTTGAGGGTACCTCCTCGCTTGTTGAAAGTAGGTCGTCGCTTTAGTTTTCGAGAAAATCGAAGAGAAGGCGCAAAATGCGATTTCGAAAATCGTTTTTGCCAAAAGGCCGATTTAGAGAATACCGTGGGCATAGGGACGCCGCCAAAAGGCGTCGATCAGTTTTCGAAACTTTTCAGAAAATTTGAAAAAATCCTTAGCGGCGTTTTCGAATTATCGGGAAAAGACAGGTTTACGAAGCTTGTTTTTTTAGAGGTTTAAAATTTAGTTGAAGGGGTAGATCTAACATCCACATTTGGGAAACCCATTTTAAAAAAAAATTATTTATTATCATTAATAATAAGTATAATGTAAGTAATAATTTTTTGTTATTACTAATTTCATATAGAGTTCTTATTTTTTATTCCTGATAGATTATATTGTCTTAAAATACTTTTAAAAAAAATGTACCCGTTCTTAATTACGCGCTTTAGAAGTTATACTTCTTTGCCGTAACGAAATTAAATATAACCATATGTTATGTTGCGTTACTTGCGTTTCCGTATAGCTAGATGATACGCGCATGCCCGTTGCGTATACCCTACCACGCTCACAGTCTGGGCCTCTTATGAGTTAACTTAGTCATGAAAAAGAATATACATTTCATTTTTTAAACGGCTAATTTCAAATTGTCAAATTTTCCTTAGCTATGCGCGTGGAAGTTTTGTTGCCTGCCAAAAGATTACTCTCAAAACGCCGGAAGTTTAAATTCAAGATGTACATATGTTTTTTATAAATGGAGATTAATATCTACATTTATTAAAACATATCAATTAACAGTTAACTGCAATTTGCAAAATTCATTGCAGCTTAACTATAAATAATTATTAAAATATTTAATAATAATTAATTATTGTTTAGTTTTGCTTTAGATTTAGTTATAATTTAATTAAAATAAATAAAATGTACATTGAAAAATATTTATATCTTTGTTAATGCATTTTGGTAGCTGTTACACAGTAAAAAAATTGCGGAGTGCATTGCGGAGTGAATGCGGAGTGGATGACTTTTAATTAGTTTAATCCCACTCGGAGTGAAATTCACTCCAAACATTATTTTATATCAACAATTCAAAAAATTCACTCTGAATAAATTTTAGATATGAGGACCGTGCATAATACATTTGATTATTACAAAAATTGTTGTTATTATTATTATTATTAATAATAATATCATTATTATTTAGATTTATAATAATATAAATAAAAAAACAGAAAATTAATCTGCTAAAAAAAACTCCAAGTTAACTACGAGCGAGGAGCGATTTTTGTTTTCACTCCGATACTCCGAGCGATGGGAGTGAAAATTCACTCCGGATTCACTTCCGATTTTTTACAGTGTAGTAATAACAATATATGTAATAAGATTAATTTGTCTTAGGAAATACAATAAAATAGTTACTATAATTTGATTTTTTTAAAACAACAAAAAAAAATGTTTTTCCCAATTATTAAAGTAACTTAATGATTTGATTCACACTACTATTGTAAAAAATACCATTTACTCATTGTATTATTATTGATTAAACATGCGTATATTACTCATCAGTAATAAAGTACGAATAGAAATTCTTAATTATAAATTAAAATATTAATTTGTATATGTGTTAAAAAAAATTATGAATTGTCATTGTAGGTAACCTGCGGGCAGTCAACGTACTTTATTAATTCTTGGTTTTTTACACCAATTTTTTTCTTTTAACAGTAGGTGAATATACGCTGACAAAAACCTCGATATCAATTAGTATATTAAGTATCTATTAATTGTAAGATATTATAATTTTAATAAAAATGTTTAAATACTATAATAAAATGTTTATTTAATTCTGGTTTCATTATTTTTGATTTTTCTGACAATAAAAGCAGTGCTCGTAAAAGTAGGTTAACTTATTTCATCGTTAATTATGTGGATTGATGCTTTTCTGCATTACATTTATTAAAAACAATAATTTGGATGATGTATTTGTTTAAATAATACATATTATTATTGTTATAATTATAAAATGAATTTTAAATAGTTGCAGAATATCCGAAAAAATTAATTTCACAAATTATTAGAAATTCAGACCGGAAGAACGCACGCCAGTGAAACACGAATACATTTCAAATTTTAGGAAAATTATCGAATTAACATAATATATCGACAAATTAACAATAGTTGATATTGCGGAAGTCAAATCCGCAATTAAGTTTAAAGAATTTAAATTGGTATTTTGGCCAAATTAAGGAATGTGAAAAGAATTCAATTTTGATTAATCAAAAAAGCAATTCTGTTACACCTCAAATGGAAAACGAGAACGAAAAATTGACAAACCTTAAGAAATTTTTTATTCATTCTAATGCAATGTTAAAATTAAAAAGCTAACGAACCAGAAGGTCAGGGGTTTTCATATATAAAGCTGTTCACATCCTTCTACGATATCAGTTCAGTTTTAGTATTACCACTAATTAGTAGTTCCAATCCCAAAGATAAGAAATGAATGCATTAGTAAGTGTATTAGTAGTTTAACATTTAAAGGAAAGTATTAATCGTTTGTTTTTTTAGAGTATCACATTTGTGGCATGTTTAATAATTGCCGTCGGTGCTCAACACCATGCTGGGCAATGGACTGGTCATGCGGGAGCACAATCACATGGCGCTGAAGATGATGGAGAATGGCATGGTGAAGGACTTTTAGAATCACAAGACCATGAAAATCCTGATAATGGGCAACAAAATGCCGGGCACAACGTCATTCCACAAGGACATCCCGGTGTTCCTCTAGGAATTCATAACAACAACAATGGTCAATGGCAACAGCAACAACAACTTCCATACGCCCAAGTTCCTCAAGCAGCTCCAATTCATTATCAGCACCAATTACCCGCTGCTGCAATTCACTCTGTTCCAGCTGGTGTACCATACAATAACGGACAGTGGCAAAATCAACAAAATGCCTATCAGCAAAGTCATGTAGCTCCAATTTACAACAACAATGGACAATGGAATGGTCATCCAAATGCAATTCCAATTCACGAAAAAACTGATGACGGTCAATGGAATGGGGATCAAAACTCTGCAGGACATGGAAATAATGAGGACGGACAATGGCACGGCGAAGGGCTTTTGGAATCGCAAGATCACCAAAATAACAACCAAAACGGCGGAAATGATGGTAGTTACAATAACCATGGAGCTGGACAACAACAGCACTGGTGATAACTGGAAATATAGGGGAATTAAATTGTGACTTATTTATTAAATTTGTATTATATTAAATATATATATCCTATTAAGTAAAAACAATTTTTATGCTTATATTTAATACATGTACAATCAAGCAATATAGTGGGCAAGTATTTATGCTTTACATTAAAGATTGTGCAGTCTCGTAGGAAAGCTGAGTTCCATGAATTTTTAAAGCACACTTATAATATAAATTTATAAACAAATAATATTTATTCGTACGGTAATACAAAAAAGTTGCATAACAGAATATAGCTAAAAAATAATTGTAATTAAGAAAAGATTATATGGCTATTTTGTAAGTTTATTGTTTGAAAAGTCCCAAAAAACTAAACATTTATCAATCCTTTTATTTTTGCCACAAAATTTGTATCACAGTTAATAAAAAAAAAAGCTTTTTAACAGAGGTCTCATCAGTTATTACTGACCCATCATTTAATTATTGTTGTCCTCGACTCTAGAGTAAGAAATAAATTCCGAATGAAAAGAAGTAGGCAAAGGAAAAGATGGAGCGACAATTTATAAGACCAAGATTAAAGGAAACAGGCTTAAACTTAGAAAATAGAAAAAGAAGAAGACTTGTATTGTAAAATTATTGAATAATATTTAAGCTATGCTTTTCTAAATCTATATACTATTGCTAGCTATTAGATCTACCCTTTTCTTTATTAATCGAAGTATTGGAAGAACTCATCAGAAATAAATTCTATACATGTTTTACATTAAGAAATTTGGCTTCTTTGAAATATTTATAATTATAAGTAAAATTTAAACTACCCAATAAAAATAGAGAGGATGCACATTTGTTAATTTTAAACGGTATACCTCTATCAAATTTACCCTTCTTTTTTATTAATCAAAGTATTGCAAAATTTCAACAGAAATAAATTCTATAGATGTTTTACATTGAGAAATTCGGCTTTATTGAAATCTTTTGATCTATACTAATATTATAAAGAGGTAAAATTTGTTTGTTTGTATGTAGGAGGTAATCTCTGAAACTACTAAACTAATTCTAAAAATAATTTCATTAACAAAAAGTTATACTACTTCTGGGTAATATCGACTATATTTAATTTTGTTAAAAATGAGTTTTTAATTCTAAATCTAAATAACCGTGAGTAGTTGGAGCGGGCCAGCTAGTCTTTAATAAAATCACAAATAGAATATTTATTTCTGAAAATGGAGAAATAGATTTACATTATTTAGGTGTGGGATGCGTAAAAATAGAAAAGAGGAAGAAAATATTTATTCATATTTTTAAAAGAGATATGAAAAACGACTTTAATTGTTTTTATTTACAGTAACAATTGTTGTATAATTGTTTATATTTAGAATAAATAATTTCTTATTAAAATTTTTTAAATAAACTTTTGTATCCTTTGCAGGATGTTTGTTTTATCATAAAATTTATTGATTTTATGAGTACATACAAAATAGCATTCTTAAAGTTCTTCTCTTAAATTGATATCATTTCTGGTATAATTATTATAAATAAATTTTTTTCTACGTAAAAAGTTTAAACTAATTTTTACTCAAATTTATAATTTTTGTTTATTTATAATTTTAATTGTTGTTTGTTAATATCGACTTTATATTTTTTTAGAAACATTTATATACTATATTTTCAAAAAGGAATTATTTTAACGTAATAATATTCAACTTGATTATTATTGTTATTTTTCTGTAATTGTTAGTGTTCAACTTAAATGACTTGCATAAAAGTAAAAGTCAATCGTTTTAACTTAAGCATTTACATTGCGTACAATTGTTATTTTTTTATTGTTCTTCTATAGCCAGTTATACATTTAATATTATGTTATTATATCTTTATTACTCATCGATCCGAATACATAATTTTTACACCTCCTATGAGTAACAATTTATTGGATTTTAATTGTTTGTACTTATGGGTGTGTAAATTTTCTTTAACGCATGAATGAATGATGTTTTAATGAACTATTTACCTGGGAATTTAGAGACGTACCTTTTTCGATATCAAATTTGTTAGTTTTAAGACGGTTTCTTTTAATTACATATTTAAGTAGGTAATTCCATTGCATCAAAAAATTCATAATTAGTTGTTGGAAAAAATTATGATCTAAATTAATTAAATTAAAGTAACCCTTAACAAAATAATAAAAATAAAATATAAATATTCATACTTTTTGACACTTGTGTAAAACTGTCAGTGGCGTAACTAAGGTGGGGCAGGTAGGGCACGTGCCCCAGGCGCCATTCAAAGAAAGACATAAAATTCGCAAATTATCAAACTTCAAAATCACAAAAACCAATAATATAATTCGTATTTAACCCAAGAAACAGATTTTGAAAATGTTCTAAATCTAATTGCGTCGCAGAAGGCAAGGAAGGCGCTATTTTAAATTTAAGACTATTTTACGAGTACTTTTTTTGGACTAATTTTCTTTCAAAAACAAAAAAATAAAAATGTTTGTTAGGGCGCAATTTCGATGTTTGCCCTAGACGCCGTATACAAATGGTACGCCACTGGGAAATGCAAGTATTTTTTAAATGTAAGCAAAAAGGTGTTTGTATACAATTATGTGCTTCCAAATAATTAGAACAAAATTAAAAAAACATTTAAAATTTTATATTTATTTATAAATAATAAAAAAAACTTTTGTAACAGAATTCAGATGAAATATTAATTTATTATATTTTCGGAAATTGTTTTTAATTAAAAGCCGATGCGTTAATATGTGGAATGGTAATACTCGAACACTTGCGTCCATATTTATCATTAATTATTTATTAATTATATTATAAAATATTGTAAAAGTGTACCGGGTTAGCGGTTAAGAAAGTATAACTAAGGAATTACCAAACTATCGTAAAACTATGTAACCCCTAATTTTCAATAACTCACAAAAAAATTCTAATTTGTTAATATAATATTACACACACAAATCGTTAATTGGTCAACCACGAAGGACGGAAAAACGGTATAAATAATCGAACTTTACTTTCAACTGCATCACATTCAACGACTCTCAGTACAACAAACAACCTACAATGAATTCCTTCGTAAGTTACAAATTATTTTTGATTTAAAAAGAAATTAATATTCTTAAAATTATTTCTAGACTGTTGCCGTATTCGCTTGCTTGGCCATCGTCGCCAACGCTAGACCTAGTGGCTTATGGGGAGGTCATGCTTCCTACGTGCACGTCGTCCCTTCAGGTCCCACAACCCTCATCGGGGCTTCTGGCATCGTTGGACCACACGGAGCTTCGGGACCCAGTGGTAGCGTCAATGGACACGGGGCCGTAGGCCCAAGCGGCGAACATAACGCCATTGGACATGGTTATGGCGGTGTAGCTTTACTTGGGGGAGTACATGGACTCGTCGGTATTGGTCACGATGATGGACAATGGCACGGAGAAGGTCTCTTGGAGTCCCAAGACTATGCTGGACATGGTGTTGTATCTTACGGAGCCCCCATTGCTGTTGGTGCACCCACCATTACCGTAGCGGCCCATGGGTACCATGGAGCTCATGGTTTGGGATACTCACATGGTTGGTAAACCGTTCTTGTGATCTAATTCTCTGTATATATTAATTTAAATAATAATAAAGATATTTTATTTATTAAGTTACACTTTTATTAACCCTAAAAGAGATTATTTTTTCTTGTAAATAAAGAATTGAAAACTTTTAGTTCTAAAATTTAAAATTTTATTAGTAAATATACATTTTGGTAGCAGTAGGTAAGTACGAATTACATTTTAAATAAAATAAGTTTTAAATAATGTATGTGTACAAAGGTATTTGAAGTTGCGTTTAAAAGTCATCAACCTCTTCACTGGCTTTACATAATTATTGGTTTAGCTAACATCTCTCGGTATCCCGTACAACAATAAATAAGAATAATAAAATTTATTACCACAGATAAAATCTTTTAAATCTGACTATTGTTTGGTGTTAGTTAGACATGTTTGGAATAATTACAGTAAAACCTCGATTATTCGGATCTCAGTTATACGGATTCGCGATTATCCGGATTGTCAACTGCGTTCGTTTTTTCCTGTTAAAACGGAACACCTCGTAATCGTGCTTAAAACCGAGTGTGCGCATTTGAGCTCAAAGTGGCACATTCCGATCTCGGGAAAATGAAGCGCGCCGCTCCGCGTCGCGCTTCATTTGCTTCCCTCGCTCGGAAATGTGCCACTTTTCGCTCGAATGCGCACATCCTAGTATTTATCGAATTTGCCTATATTATTATTTTATTCTTCAATTCAAAAAATTTAAAGTCGAATAAATTAGATCTATTTTTTGTTTGAAAAAGGTTAGATTTTTTATTCCTTTCGATAAGTTATCGTGGTGCTCTTCCGCACGCCTAATTGTAGCGAGCTTGATAAAAATATTTTTGAGTGTACTTTCGAATGTTTACTAATTCGCGTTTTTGATTAATTAAAATTGTATACATATGAGTCAAATTTTCTGAAGTGGGCCACTAAAAATCAACTAGTTGATTTTTATATCATCTTTTGCAGATTGCTAAAGGTTTATATGTCAAAATTAATGTCTCCAAATATTTTTGGCTAATTGTCATTTTAGTAAAAATTATAAACAAATTTGGTTCTAAGGCGCATTTTGTATACACTGTTGTAATTAGACTTCATTTATGGATTAATTCAATTTTTAAATATAAATAAATATTTATATGTGACATAGGTGGTGCATCACAATTTTAGAATGACTTGGGTGGGGTATGTTAAAAAAAAGGTTGAGAAATAAGAGTCAAAATTCGAAAAAACTTAAAATATTGTTTTTTCATGTACGAAGAAGTCTCCTATCTAGTCTAGTTTAAAAGTACTAAATTTGAAATGTAGTTTTTGTTAAAAATATCCTACTGTAATTTTTAATTAAAAGAAAAGCGAGAAGTGGTACATTTAGTTCAGTTTGATTTAATTAATATTATTTGTAAGAGAGAAGAATAAGATAGGCAAATTCACTTTCAAGCGAAAACTTTTTCCGAATAGAAAATCTGGATTTGAAGGATTTGTTATTTATATAGTCGAATCCAATTAACACGAAGATGTGCGCATTCGAGCGAAAAGTGGCACATTTCCGAGCGAGGGAGGCAAATGAAGCGCGACGCGGAGCGGCGCGCTTCATTTTCCCGAGATCGGAATGTGCCACTTTGAGCTCGAATGTGCACACTCCGTTTTCGCCACGATTAACAATAATCAATTTACTTTTAATTTTATCCAAACATTTTATGATTCTATTTGGTATTTTTTACTGTTGGTTTTATAATTAATACTTATTTGTTTCGTTTTTTTTTGTAAATAAATACCTAACAAGATAAAATTGTTTTTTTCTTCAATTATCCGGATTTTCCATTATCCGGATGAGCTGCAACATTAATTAGTCCAGATAATCGAGTTTCCACTGTAATGAACGAGTCTTTGCGAACTTAAAAACCATAAAACGCGAGTGGTTTCAAAGCGGGAACGCAAAATAAACATTTTATTTGACTATCGACGTGTTGCTTGTATAAGTTTTGTTTATTCTACTTGCTACTGTAAAAGAATTAGATAAAATATTTACAAGAAATTAGTAAACGAAATTTATTCTCCATTGTTGGCTTCTATTCTTGGAACAAAAGGTGGTTTTATGTTTTCAGGTGGCGAAAGTTTTCGTGGTAAGGAAAGATCGTCGGGGGCCGTTGGCGACGGTGTTCTAGCATTTTGTAAAGTACGTAATTTTGTTGATTCTTGTAAATGGGTATCCATGCTTGGTGAACATGGGCAAGGTCTGGGCAATCCTGAACTTATAAGTCCGTATCCCTTTTCGGATAGTTTATCTGGAGATGGTGGTTCTCCTGGTACGCCACTGCCTAATCAGAAAATATTTAGTAATTTATTTTGACTTATACAATAAAGTAAAAAAAATATTATTGTTGAAATGTCGGAGAAGTAATGTAACGCTTTGGTTTAAAATGAATAAAAAATTAGTTAATTGAATAAAATAATGAAGGGGGTCTTTAGAGAATTGTTCAATACCTGTTAAAATTAGAGGTGGTGTAGGAATTCCGAGACACCTCATACGCCAAGCGTCTTGTAACAATTGTAAACGAGCTTGCTTTCGCCACTTTGCCCTTCTGTTTTGAAACCAAACCTACAATAATGTAGATATGCATTTTATAGTTATTTTTGAAATAGAACAAAGGATATAAGTAATTTTTTATGAAGTGTTTGCGATACAAAGATGTAAAGCTACAGCGCTACAAGACGTACACTTTAAGAAAAAGCTATTCGAACGACCCTTCGAAAGCGTTCCAATTTTTAGAAATATTTGTAAGTTTCCTTTAAATGGGTATATTTGAAAATAGATGTTGTTTGAAAGGATTGGTGAAAAAGTTTTAATATAAAATCAGGTAATGATACCATCATCTATTCTCTCTGGTTTCAACTCCATATTTGTTATAAATTAAAATACTTCGACTCTTCCTGCATTTATAAGACTGTAATTTTATTAAATTTATTTATTGTTTGGTATTCAAAGTTCTATAGAGATCAAAGTTTGGAATATTGTGGCTACTTTAAAACAATGTAAGAAAATAAGTAACGATGAGATTGTATAAATAAGAAAACGTGCAATAATGTTCTCGTTTATATATTACATTTTGTTTTTTATTAGAATTTGGAAATTAATTGATTAATTAATGCCCATGTTAATAGATTTTTTTATACATAGCTCCAACTAATATCAAATTATTCATTTTGTTAACTACGTTTTTAAAATAATAATTTTAATATTTTAATCAAGATATAAGAGTTTATTTTCATTTCGTATCAATCGTTAAAAAAATTATCTTTTTTAAAAACTTCAATGTTTGTCATAAGCACTTAAAAATATCGTGTAATAATGTTCAATGCTGAAAAAGTATAATTTAAAATATTATTAATTAAAAAAAAATTACAATACGTAGTTTGTATAGTTAATGTTTTTTTTTTCTTCAAAGTGGGTTTATTAACCTGTTTGGATTAATCTGAAAATATTGAATACCTGATCTAAGAAGCTTTGCGTCATGTGTAACAAAAGCATTGGAAAAATCAAAATAAACTTTTGAGCAAGGTAAAATAGTTTTCTGTAAAATGATATGTCGATATGTAAGAATCTTAACCTAAAAAGTAAAAGTCCGCTCCAATAGCTTTTTCTCCCAGTGTAAGTACAATATATTATTAGTAAATTCATAATAAAATTAGATAAAAATAACAAAATTTACAATTTAATTATATTTTGATTTGGTGAATAAACAAATATAAAACCGGAGCGTGTACTTTTGTACACGCAATAGAAGTTATACTTCTGTGGCGTAACTAACAATATAAGGTTCAGAACTCTAAATCACATATTTTGTTTATATTTGCAGTATTTGATCTTCAAATACTGCAAATATTAACAAAATCTGTAATTCAGCGTTCTGAAGCTCTTCTTGTAAATTAAATATAACCACGTGTAAAAATTAATATAAACAAATTTGTTAAATACGAGGATGTGCGCATTCGAGCAAAAAGTGGCACATTTCCGAGCGAGGGAAGCAAATGAAGCGCGACGCGGAGCGGCGCGCTTCATTTTCCCGAGATCGGAATGTGCCACTTTTTGCTCGAATGCGCACACTCGGTTTTAAGCATGATTCACAATAATTAATTTACTTTCTAAAATATTATCCTCAACGCGCAAAAAGAAAAATAACTTCAATAATAAAATTTGAACTTATGTTAGCTTGTTGACGATTTTAACCGTTTTCAATTTTGAAGTTTAAAAGTTAAAGTTTAAAATTTAGTAAGACCATTTTTGACAATTTTTGAATGTTGCATAAGGTTGCCTTTTCTCATTATTTTTTTAAATAAAATTAAATCAATTTTGTTGTATAACAAACTGGAATTTAAAATCAAGCTAAAATTACGATAAAAATTCGGATAAACTTTTTCGAATGCCAATGTTCGAATGTTGATTTCACTTGTAGAAGTAACATCGAAATGAATGAATGTGTGACTGGTGCTTTCTTCGAGGTCGAGTCAGAGCTTCAGGTTCAAGGTGTTTTAATAATCTTAATTTACTTTGTTAAAGTTGTGATGTTTATTCAACTAATGTAACTAAATAGTTTTCAATGAAGTATTTTAATAAATGAGAAGAGTTGCCACATTGCATTCTTACGCAATGTACCAACTCTTCTCATTTGATGTCTTTATCGATGCCACAGAATAGCAATGTAAAGAAATAGTTCATGAGAAATTAATAATTTGTTTTTATAAGAATCAAGATATCTAGAGATTATTTTTCATAAATTGGAGTCCGGAGAAAACTTAATTGTTCTAGAGTCTCCGGATTAAAACTGGAGGCTTGGTAACCCTATCTTACGGTGAAAGTGTACCCCACGACTTTTAAACCACAAGTTCAAAGTTAACCAAATTTGGATCCTCGGTTACTATTGATGAATGCTTATTTTGACAAAATATAAAAAAAATCGTAGCTTAAATATGCAAAATATTTAGAAAAAACTAATATTTTCAAATGTAAAGTCACAAAACGGAAAGTTCAAAATTAGTATTTGAACAGCTTGTTGATATTGTTGATATTGAAGATTTTAAAAAAAAACGTAGCTGTGGTAAAAGAAATATTAAAAAATATAAATTTTAAAAGGTTTTCTTGGTTTAAAAAATATGAATTGATGTAATACTTATAGTCGAATAATTCGTGTAGTTTTGTGAAATGTTTGAATAAATTACAATTAAATATAAACCATTCATGCGTGTATAAAGTACTTAAACGTTTTAATAATATTTGTATGGAATGTGCTGCCTCCGGTGAGAATAAACAGCATTAAATTCTTTGTTGCAAACCCTTCTATTGTTTATTTACGAGTATACGACGTATACCAATACTTGCACGTGTGATATCTATAAATGGGTAATTCCTAGATAACTGTGATTTTTATAACTAAAATTTTTTTGAAATTAAAAATGTGTCCAATTATACACAGAACTAAGCCTGTGCTGTAGTTCTACTACAATTACAACGAAGCGAAAACTATGACAAGATTTGAAAATTTTAATGCCACGGTCCTGACATATAATAGTCCAAGCGGCGAACGTTAAAAGGGTGGTGAACCAAAATAAGTACAAAATGGACTTTATTACTTTTTAGATATTTGACAAAAAATAAACCAACTGTCCGGCGATCTGTAACATGTCCAACTGTTTTTTTTAGAATTTTTTTTCCTAATTTTTTGTAAAAATGATGTATAAGACATAAGTACAATGTTTTACTATTCGAAAAAGTTTCGATCAGTAGAATATAAAAATTTAAGTCTGGCGCCCTATTCTTGACACAACTGTTTGCCAGACTACCCTCAAAATATTTATTGCTATGATAAATTTTCCATATAAGGTATAAGACAAAATTAAACGTCAAACTTCTGTTTTGTATCCCTCTTTTGAATAGAATTGGTCTGGTACATTAATACTTGACCAAAATTCTGCTAGACCACGATTTAGAAAGTCCTTTGTTGCTACTTGTTGAGCGCCAATTTTTTTGTTTTTCGCAAAATTTACATACAATTGTTATTCTGACAAAAATTTTTAACAAAACTATAACAAATAAATACAGAAATAAGTTAAAACATTGAGGAAAAAATAAATTAAAAAGTTATTTCTTATTTTTGCCATGGTAGTGACATCCACGGTTATGACATTTGAATTTAAAATGAACCTAACTTTATAATGCAGATAAATTATCCTTTTTTTAAATAATTTCGATTATTTACGTAAAAGTAAATAAAAATTTACTATAATTGATTCAAACATCGTATTAATAATCGTAAATTTTAATACCACAGTATTGACATGTAATTTTATGACATACCTTTTTCAAAATAAAACAAATTAATTTAATTATATTTTTGAAACTTCAAAATAAATACACAGCTGTAAACATTGCACCAATAGTCCCTCCTGAAAATGTTGCCAGAAGGAGTGGATAAAACTAAATTAAGATGGCGATTAGGCGGCAAACATTTCAAATTTAAAAATTGAATAAAATTCCCGGACATAAATCAAAGACGATTATTTTTTTTACCAAACATTATTTTTGTATAATTGCAATATAATTTAATGGCGTATATATTAGACTTAAGTTATGAGAAGTAACTTTTAAATTACAAATTGAATATCAATAGAAAATTATACATTTAGTTTGAAAAATGAGAATTGGACATGCCACGGTTATGACATTTCGAGTATATTTTCGTAAGTTATGAGTAATCCAAGATCACTTATGTTCCAAAACCTAATGTAGGTTGAAGATAATTATCAGATTTATAATATTAATGATTTCTCAATAAGAAAAAACTATGTTGGATGATAAATAAAATACTGGACATAAAAAATCACAGTTATCTTTATCGAATATTGTCTACAAAAAATTGAAGTTAGAAAAGTGATAAAAAATAGGAATAGGATCTATTCCTTTTAGTCTGTAATTTGAAAATAAATAGAGCCGCTAAACGTAATAACTAGGGGTACACTTCACCGTTAATAATACTTTTTAGAAGTGGCAATTTGAATGCATATTAATTTAAAAGAATATATTTTGATAAATATAGCAAAGTACAGGCAATCCTCTTACAACACGGTACTCTATAACACGGTTTTGGTCTAACACGATAAGAAAATTGCAACAACCTTTGTCAAATATTCTACTACTGCAGCACTGAATAATATGATTTTTGTTAAACATAGTTAAAAAAATCCCCCAAAAATAATGACGGGAAGGAAGAATGAACGATAGTGCTTTTACACAAAAGCTATAAATAAATTATAATTTACTCATTTATGTTTGTTTTTAATAGGTTTTTAATAGGTCTCGTGTAACACGGTTTCACACAACTCAGCATTTTCTAGGAACCTATCTACCGTGTTGTAGGAGGGTTACCTGTACTACAAACACACATGAGTTTTCACATACCGCCAAATCTCGAGCCTTTCTCTTCGCCGGTGGTTGTTATCAAAGTAAAACTATGCTCATATCTTAAATCGTGATACATATTTATTTTTCGTAATGAAGAAGTTTTTATGATATAACAATAGGTAAGGTATAAATAATTTGATGCATAATATTAAATTTTTGAAGGTATTTGTTAAATAACTAATTAATTTACAACTTTTATTTAATTATGATGTTTATTATTATTTCGTATAATTAATCTCGACATTCAGATAAAATTCGGTTTGTTCAAATTATATACGTAAATTTGAATTTAATTTATATTTGTAGTGGTAACTTTATTTAAGATAATAATTTTTCTAATTTTGATTTTGCTAATACAAAGATATATCACAAATGAATGAATTATAACCATGTTTTTTATAAGCATCTTTTTCTTTCTGGGTTTAATAAAATTTCAACAAACTGCAATAAATTACAGCGCTAAGACCTGCCAAGTTTTTCATAACAATTTTTTTAAATTTTATTCCAAATGAAAATTGACACCTGTATCTAAATAAAGTGATTTTGTTATAGTTATGAAATCCAATAAATAGACTTTACGCGTTGGGACATGTTCTACTTTGAGACTCGGTAACTTTAAAAGATTAAAATGAAAACAAATAATATAACTTAAACTCACGTCACAATAACACTGCAATGTATTAGTTTATTACATTTAATTTTATAAATAGCTAGATTTAAAAAGATGCTTCGAAACTTTGTGACGGTAGTGTATACGTTCGAAATTAGCCTTTTACTTACATTTCTAAATTATTTTTATTAGACATAAAATAAAAAATAATCGTACCATCAGAAATAACTCAAAAACAGAATTAAATTATTAATGATGATTAAATCTTAAAAATTTTTATTATAAAAAATTATTTGTTAAAGTAGCTTTTACATCTTTGTATGATCCATCTATTCTAACAGATATATTAAATTGTTACACTTTTAACAAATCAAATTATTTCTCTAGAACTCTTAATTTAATCACGATTTTTTTTAAAAGAAGTTTTAAGTGTAACATATAAACTTAGTGTTTAATATTCTTGACAACATTCTATATTATATTTTTTTTAACAAATATTTTTGCAAATATTTTAAATCACGTGATACATAAAACATTTTTTAAATCTATTTATTTAAATGGTTTCCGTCTCTTAATAATCAGTTCCGAAAAAAATAATCAAATTCGGTTTTCAATTCGCTAATTTTTTTTTTACAAAACAACCGTACAATAAGTTCCAACTCGTGAATTTTAGTAATCTTTAATTTTACAAAATAGAAGTCATTGCAGATCGTTCTTCTTGTAATATAATAGTTTTTAGCTTAACGGCTTATAACAGTAATTTTTACAAGTACATATTTTGAAAAAAAAACGAAAATCGGGCATGCTATAAAAAGAAATGCAGACTTACTTGAACGCGTGCCTCCGACAAACTAATTCTGAGTGCAACTTCTTCTCTCAAAAAGACGTCGGGGTAGTGAGTTTTCTGAAAAAGAGCTTCCAATTCTTGCAATTGTTGGGGACTGAAAGTAGTGCGATTGCGGCGCTGTCTTCTCCGACCGAACATATATTCTGTTAAGAGATCGCTCGGAAGCGGAGATAAATAAGGACCAGCCATTTGGAGATTAGGTTTTGATGTCAGATATGCAGATAAGGGGTGATTTAGAGTTGTAATTCTATAAACGTTGAATTTAAACTGAAGTTTGAAATAATCAACGACGTCTATCATAAGGGTTGCTCCACCCTCAAATTATTTTCATTGGTTAAAACATTGGACGTCCCAAGGCGTCGGGGTGCTTGAACGCCAGCGCACTGTATTATATTAATTAAACTTCATTTTCGCCACCTGAATACTTACGTTTGTACAGGGTATAAGCGTTTTCGTCTTTTTTTCACCTCATGTTATGCTTATAATTTTTCAAAATTAGGCAAATCGTTTTTTTGTAGATTTTTGGCCGAGTTTGACGATTAAGTTACTTTCCAATGTGTTTTTAAAATAGAACATTAAAGTTATAAACATTCAAAGTACTTTAAATAAATTCATTAAAAATTAGGTATAAGATATTCCTGAATTGTTTAAGTGACTATTATGTATCAGATTTTTTAATATATTTTCTCAGAAAACAATTATTATTATTAAAAATACTATATCTGTTTATTTACTTTGAGTAATGCGGTATCCGAAGATGGTTCCAAATTTTTTATTAATTTTAAAATTTTCGTATTTAGAAAATAAATTTTATTAAACTTTTTATATCGAATCATAAAGAATAATTGTTGATACATTTCATAATTTTTTCGAAATAATACAATTGGAATAAAAGGGTTACTTTTATATCGTTTTGAAATGCTAAATGTAAGTTTCTTAGAGTAAAAGGTTGTGCGATTATATTAGGTATTTTATCAAAAAGTATGGGGCGTTTTTTGCAATTGATTCTGTTTTACTAATGATTATTGAAGATGGGTATTAAACGATTTTTAAATCTTTAACTTTTAATAATATATTTCTTCAAAATTTAACAGCGTATACAAAATGTCCCACGAATAGGTACTGAAACTTAACCTGGTGATACCTGACACCAATTCAAACATTAAAAATTTATATACAATATGTCCTAATTCTAAAAAATTTGGAGAAAAATACATTTCAATTTTTCGGTTACTTGACATGGGGTAGTTTTTTGTTCAGTTTCAGGTTATTTATAAGTGGGTTAAGTTTCAGTATTTATTCGTGGGACACCCGGTGCAAATTGTTTAGGAATTATTTGGTATTATGCATCACAGTACTAATAAAAGAAGTACTCAGATTAATTTCACGTGCTGGCCGGTAAGTGACGTCGTCCAAACCAATTCCTATAATACCCGCTCACATCATCTTTGGCATGCAACTCGCCCATAGAAGTAGGGTCTTTTTCGGCAGCGGATATAAAATTTTGGCTTCGACCAAACGTTCTGATAATTTTTGGCCGACGTGGAAGGTGTGGTCAAAAGGTGGACAAAGCTAAATATTCGGTCATAAGAAATAGGTATAAAGTGCAACAAGGAAATTAACGATAAAGCTAGCGAAAATGCAGCCGTTTGTGAGAAAGGACCTCTGACGTAAGCGGTTCCTTCGAAACTGACTGCTTTGACAAGTATTTGCGCATAATGCATTCTGTATTTGTACGTTGTTGATGTTAGTGCTTTTTGATTAAGAAGAATTTTGAAAAAAGTTTACAAAAACGATTTAAATGGTAAGCGTATTTCTAATGACTTTTATTTTGTTTATTAACTAAATCCAAATTTAATTATAAAACATAAATATAATTTACATGGTGTATTAACAAGAACTCAAAAAATCAGAAACAAAGAAGTTTTTCAACGTTTAAAAATACACGTCAAATTTTATTTGAAAAGGGTGCAATATTTTTACATAAAATTTATACCCAGAAATAGTAGCATCAATCTTGCCGTGGCCTTCGCCCAATCATCATTACGATAAAATATTTTAACAATTTCTAAGTTTTCTTCTAAAGAATGTACACTTTTCAAACGCTTTGGCATTTAAAAAACGAATTAAGGTAATTTTTTTTGTCTTAAAATCGAATTCAATAAAAGTGATATCTTCACACTACAATATATTTGCAATTCATTGACATGATGAGGACGATTTAGAAGTAACCTGTACCATTGTATGTAATTCATTTTAAACAATGCATTCCTTAATTTTATAAAATTTGATGTATTTTATCTTATTATTGATATTCTGAAATAAATAAAGTCCCTTCAAAGTTATTCTGTATAATTTTTTAAAATTTTAAAGAGTTGTATAAAGATAAATATTATCTTTCAAACAATGTGTCACTTGATCACACTTGCAATTAAAAAGAACAGGGGGTTGATGCTGGGCTCCAGCAGGTGCGATTGTTGGGTAGCAATTTTATGTGAAAATTCGTCTCCTTTCAAATAAAACTTGGCGTGTCTTTTTAAATTTTGAAATATTCTTGTGTTTTTGCTTGGGGGCGATGGAGGCACGTTTTTGTTGGTACACCCTGTATACACAGTAATATAATATGAATATTAAATCATTGAAAATGTCGGCAGTGATTAAACTATAATTTAAGATAAGCTTGCTTTACACTTTTTCGAATTTTCTAAAAAAACTTTGAATTCCGTTATACCATTTTAAAATTATCGTATATCGGACTAACAACTTTTGTATGAAACAAAGTTTGAAACAAAATTTAATTTTGTACTAATTGATTCCTACCGAATTTTAATACTCTACACCAGTGTTTCCCAAACTTTCTATAATTTTCGTACCGTTGGGTACCCCTCATTAAAAAAAAATTGCATATACTTTAATAACAGCCATAAAAATAATTCATGAACAGCAGCCAAAGCGGGGTGCACCAAATATCCTCACTAAACTCTTCCCGTATCTCGGGGGGTACGCGTACCACACTTTGGAAAACACTGTTTTACACTAAAGGACTCTAAACTTTTTAAGAATAGGGCCACATTAGAATATTAAAAACACAATTTTTATACTGAAATTAATTTTTGCTTAACAGAAAGAATTTTTGATGGAAAATTCAAAATAAATGATTTATTCACATATTAGTATTTATTCATAATGTCTTTTTTTAATGTATGTAAGAATTTATCAGACTAACTAATTATAATGTAGGGAAAGTTAACCAGTTGTGGGCATTGTCCGGTTGTGGGCACCCCCGAATAACTTTTGATCGTGAGCAGATACAGGTGTTTTCACGATCGTCATTTGTTCGCAATGTCAGCACTATGTTTTATAGCTAATATAAAGCGAACAGACGCATATGCGTAGTAGCTACGCGTTATTCCATGTTTTCATCTCTAAAAATGTACCGCGATGCAATCGTTTATTGTGTTTAAAGTGCGATAAATAAAAGTAACTTATTGCAAAAGGTCGGTCTAATGTCAATATGTGCAGGACATTAAATATATTTTATAATTTTAATTTCGATTCAATCAAAATTTTCGCGAAATAAATTTGCCAGTCATTTGTCGACAGCTATGAATTTTCCAGTTGTGGGCACCTACATTTTACTAGTTGTGGGCACTTAAGTTTTTGCCATTTAAACCTTGTATTTAGCTGACAATTTGTCGAATATTGTTGTTCATGTTAACATAATCCCCTGCGGAGTCTAGGGGTGTAGCCGCGGTCTGATTTTGAGAGGGGCGGGCAAAGACCCCGTTCGATTATCATGTACGACAAAAATTTAAAGATATTAAAACTTTTTCACAATAATTATAACAAAAATTAAATATTTTTGGTTTTGGATTTCAAACAGACTTCTTTTCACAACTCGACTATTGAAAATCATATTTTCGATAGTCGAGCATCTTTGACAGACTAATTCATACCATTTGAAAATTGTAAATAATATATTTACGAAATTTTTGCGAATTTTTTAGTGCATTTTTAGCCAAGTCGATTTCAAACATTAATTTTGATGCATACAATGGTGCCATTTGACGATGATCCCGTGAAGTCCACTGCGAAAGCGTATTTTAAATTTTATTTTCATCTATTTTCATAACTGAAGGCTTTGAATATGAATAAATTGTGTTTTTTCTCTATATAGTGGCGTTTTACTCCATATTTTCCCATTTTGAGGGGATTTTTTTGATGTACCCACAACCGGTTAAAAAAAATTGCATGATGATAAATGACTACTTTATGAAAAATTAAAAATGTTTTTTTTTTTAAATTGATATAAAATTAATTCCGTTGCCAGTAGTTAGCTTCCCGATAATATGCTCATTCTGCATAAATATTAAGTTGGTCAAAAGTTATGGCCTAAATAGATAACTGTGTCCACAACCGATTAACTTTCCCTACTATTTTATATATTTTTCTAATTTCATATGCGTGAGAATTATCGTTAAACGCAATAGTGGACCACTGATTGCAAATGCTAAAGAATTTGTACTGCTTTAATCTCATTGAATTGCTGTAATTGAATTTTTCAAAATTATTTTCAGCGATGGTCAAATATGTATACTTATGTATGCCGCTAAAAACTATTTTTATTTTCACATATCGAAACATTCAGACCTAACCTCAATATTATTATATCATTCAAACCGCACGAATTAATTTTAAATAAATAATAAGAAAAAAAACACTCTCGGAGTGAGTCACACTCCAAAGGGATTAAATAAATTTAAAATAATCCACTACTTGATTAATTCGCATTTTCTCAGCAATTTTTTTACAGTGTATACAATAGGTAATATTGTACAGTAAAACCTCTCTAAAGGGACACCGTTTCTTCAACCGACAATTTTAAAAGTCCCGGCTGAGAAAAGTATAGGAAAACAATGTATTTAGGTCCCTCTGCAGCGGGCACCCCTCTACAACGGAGGATATCGTTGGTCTCGCTACTGTCCGTTGAAGAAAGGTTTTACTGTAGTAGCATCAACGAATCGTACTTTCGCCATCTTTGCATCAATAAATCTCAATATTTTGGCTTACTTTGAAAAATTGTATTTAACTCGTAATTCATAATTTTATTAAAATTATTGCAAATAAATTGTGTGCTTTAATAAACTATTCAAACGCCTAAGTTAGTTTCTGATTGCAATAACTAATGTTTGAGTTTTCTTTGAAATTCCGAAGTTTCATGTTTAATGTTTAACAACATTATTCCATTGCAATCAACGGAATAAATATGCCGTTTTTACCTGTATGCAAATTTTTGTATTGCGAGGTGTACCAATATTTAATAGTTTCTTTCATCTTTTATTAATCGCATTTAATTTACCTTGATTTATCATTTAAGATGTTTTTAATTATTTTTAAGTTGGCACCAGATGTGCTATGTTAACGGGCCCGTTGATGCGATATGACAATCAGATATGGCACAATGGGTCCTGTCACATCAGCGAGTTCCGTAATTAATAAAGTCGGGGTTGTGTTGTGCCTCTTACAATGCTCTCATTGCATGCACTAGCCCACCCCTCGTACCGCTTTTCCCTTTTTTCCTTTTTTGATCCATTCGATTATTTTTCCCGATAAAAATGCTTTCTTGTTCTTCGGCCTCCTTCCCGAGCAGGAAAAGCTCGAATTTCCACCGTCTAGTCGTATTGTAAAGAAGGTATTTCAATTTCGATCTCGGGAAAAACTGATTTCTTTTAACGAGTAAATTTCGTTGTAATAATCCTAAATTATAATTCGCGTATAAAAGAATGGCCAAGAACGTGGAAACGAAGAGGGTGGTTATGTTAAATGAAAAGCGGGAACGCAGGGTGTAGGCGGGTACTTTGTAGCGCTTCCCCGCCCAAACCCTTTCAAATATGAAGTAATGCATAATTTTCATTACAGTGCTATATACACGGCTATTCTCCTTTTATTCTTTTCTCTTGTACAATAGACGCGTCTACGAAGAAAATACGATAGACTGACATTCTCTTAAAAATCTCTATTTCTGCGCTTTCGTACGAGAAAACTACATTTATGCGAAGTGTCATGCATGTCAATGACTACTCAGTAGCTTTGCAAATTTTTGTCGGAACTCACACTTTGTCTAACATTTTGTGATTTAGTAAAAATAATGTTTTTATTAAAAAACGATTATTTGGTAGAGATTAATCAATTTTATACGAAATATGACATCTATGGATCGAAACCTTTTTACATTAATTAAAAAAAACTGAAGTACTTTTTGAATTTAAGATGATTTTTAATCAAATCGATTATGCTTTGATTGCAATAAAAAAATTATTGTATACAGCTCGTCATACGAATAATTTATGAAACTTAACCTATTCATAAATGAGCGTCAATTCAAATGGTTTTATGTGTCACAATTTTGAGTTGTCCTATCGTAAACTTCAATTTAAAAATGTGTATTTAGAAAATATCAAAAAATCTTTGGTCAATTTTGTTATAACGATGATATTGAAGCCATATGTAAAATATTACTTTTTTTAAATTATCGAAATCGCATGTCAAAGATGTATTGATGTAGAGAAAATACGCTTGGCAAGAATGTTTCAAAATTGAGACATAAAATAAAGTTGCTTATCTTAATCACTTTACGGATAACATAAGTTGTTTATACTAATAAAGTTCCTCAAAATTCCGAAATTTTTATTGTTTAGATTGGTATCTAGTATCACTCGGTTAAGTATCGGTACCTATACGTCTGGCTCCCTGTATATTATGTTATATATAACATCATCGATGTCCGTAACCGGAGACAAAGAAAGTACTACTCTTTTTTCCACAACAAAAAGACTTTACAAGTTATAATTGAAAAACATAAAATTAGAAAGACGTATGTCCAAAAATACGCCTTTTTAAATAATAAATCAAATTTATTAAAACTCAATAGAATCTTAAGAAGGGTTTGAGATAACTAAAACAAAAGAGTCATTTGATGAAGGCACTAAACTTCTTTTTAAAAAGAGAAAAATATATATATGTTACTATATTGTCGAGAAAAAAAGCCTATGTATTTCAAAATTTAGCTTATGTGTTGATACTACTCAATATTATAATAATTATCTACTAATTTAAAGTATAACTGCAACAAAGGGTATGACGAACCGAGAAACGTACCCCGGTCGGCAATTTAAGGGGAAGCAAAGTGCATAGGTATGTTTGATAAAAAAAGGCCTAAAGAGCGCTAAAAATGTTTAATGTGTAAGAATCTTCTGTATATTTTTTTATATAATGTTTTTGATACATACAAAAAACATAAATACTTTAAATTTTTTAATAATATACAGAGGGTATCAGATGAATAGGTACTGAAACTTTACTGAGTGATCTTTAACACTAAACTAAACAATAGAAAATATGCAATGCGTCCTAAATCAAAAGAATTTTGAAAAAAATTATTTTATGTTTTTAGTAAATGGCAAAACAACATCGTCTTCATATTCTTTTAAAAAATTTTTGAAATATTCTAAATAATAAGTTATTTATTAAACATTGTTAAATTAAAATTTACGATACCATAACTCAAAAATATTACACATAAGGCTACTTGCCTTGAGGATATGTTTTTGTTCCATTTAGGGGCATTTGTAAGCGGGTTACGTTCCAATACTTATTCGTCTAACACCCAATATAATTATTTTTCTTTAAGAAACACAAAATCTTATTATTTTATTTTCAACAAACAAAAACACATATTTTAGGACACTTTGGACGTTTATAGAAACATTTAAGGTGGGTATCGACATCTCAATGATGACGCCTTATCCAATGGCATACTATTATTAAAAATGTTATTGTTTTTTAAATTATTTAGTAGCTGAGAATTTTCTTTTTTTTTAAATTATATTGTTAATATTGATTCTGTAATATCACTATTTTTAATATTTATTATTTTGTATTAATCTGATATATTATTCTTTTTATGCTTTTGGGCTTTAAATTTCCGTTTATTTGAGCAAACAACTTGCGCTTTTACATCTTTAAATGCAATTGTATTTATAATTTTTTTTATTACCAACAGACATTGTTGTCTGATTCCTAACGGTATTGCCAACTAATAAATTTCTCATTATTGAACAAATAGTAAACATAAAAAATTGAATCTCTATTCATACACATTTCAGATAAAACGTCCAGTGAATGATCAATTCGTTGTATTAAAAGCAAATGAGATATTATTTTTGTTTCTGAATTAATAAAAACATTATCGCAATTTAGTTCTAAACTTAGTAAAAATAACTAAAAAGAGTACAAAATGAAGAGTCCAGTAAATGATCTTTTCGTGTAAGTAATGTTCGAATATAGCTAGAGAATAACCGATTAATTGATTCACCTAGTAAAAATGCAAAAATTTGTAAAATTTATTTTAAACTCTAGACTTAGATGAATCTTTGTGTAGTTTTTTAATTAAATTATTTTTTTGGTATTGTATAAATCACAGGTTTTATTGACGCTTTTTAAAATTTTGCATACTGCAATATATATTTAATTATTTTAGCTATACACTTTATTATTACTTTTATTTTTTGCATTTAAATGAAAAAGAAAACATACAAGATTTCATAATATATATAAATATATTCAAAATATAAATTAATTTTTGTAATTGTAATAACATTATTTTTCGTAACGGTCATTCACCAGCAGGCGGTCACAGACTACCATATATTTTGAAAATTTTGTTAATGCATTAAGTAACTTTATAAAATTAGACAACATCGTTATGTAAATTTCCTGAATGATTACGTGTAGTACCTAGTCATTTTATTAGTTAAAGTTGTATCCAGCCTATATACGTAAAGTACATATGTGCATCGGAAAACAGAGCTTTTATGTACCTACGTTTATATACGTATGTATAAATAATGATTGATTTTTACTATGAAATGAATGATTTTTAATTTAAAAGGCGAGCTTTTGTTCAACCAGAGCGTGCAGCAGATGAATATATGATTTTATTCATTGCGTTGTTCCCGTTCCCTGACATGATCCTCCCACATCCCTGAAAATTCTGTGCAAATTAAAAAGTACAATGCAACAGGCACGGTTCTACAATATTAATTTTTCTGAATTTGTATACGTTTGTATTCCAACTATAATTTACTTCTTTGTACTTTTGGTATAAAATGCTTGTTTTCGGCATTCTATTATTAGCAAATCGTTACGAAATTTCTGATACACAACTTTGTAGGTACGTAGAAAATTTCCCGCAAACAAATAATTCTACGAATTTTTTGGACGTTCTAATTTAATTAGTTTAAATATTACGAAGTTAAGTAATTTACAATACTTATATATTCAGATATTCCAAAATTGTATAATTTTCCCAAATTTTTAAATATTTGCACCATTACTTAATAATATAAATTGCTAAACTGGCAGAGAAGTTAAACTATCGTAAAAACAATAAATTAAGAATGTCCTCTAAATTTTTCTGCACTAGTTGTCGCAGTTGATATATTTTTTTTGTACCTAAAGTAGGTCCATTTCTTTTAAACGGACATTAATTGATTACTTATTAATTGAATATCGACGTCTATTATTGAAATATTTAGAGTAAACGATTGCGCAATTGATTATTTAGTGCAAAATACGAAAGATAAAGGTTGTTTAAAATTCCGTCTTCTGGCACCTCTCTCTGTTAGTGTAACACATATAACGAAGCACGGATTAAATCCGGTAGAATATTCCGGTCGAGAAGACAAGGTAGAGGTGACGATATCCTTACTCGCCTATTATGTATCCGCACTGGGCGTGCATTTGCAAATGTGATGAAGTTTTTCGCTATTGTTCAGCACTCTTATATTGATAAGTGAGGAAAGGAAGCTGTTTTATACCTTAAATATTTCCACTGTAACTAACTATATCTTTGCCATTAAGTAAAATTCTGGAAAAAGAACCGCTGCGCGTATTTATGCACGCCCGTTAGAAGTGATACTTCTTTGGCAAGATTAAATTTAATATAGCCATGTGTTTGTGTAAAGATGGACCACTGATTTTATAATTATATTAATGTGCCTTTTTTAAAAAAATTAATTTTGAAGCCTGCCCACTCTACACCTATTTTTTGATTTACACGGAGAAAACCGTGTAAATTGATAACAAAGCAAAGTGTGTATAAATTGATTAGTTATTTTTTCAAATTCATTTTTTTTACGTAAAATAATTGAAATTTCTATATAGCATCCGCTCATCAAAAAAATATTATGTAAGGAAAGTGGTCTAAAGCGGGTAGGTCGTCGAGCGGGTAACGACCCGTATGTGGATATGTTTTACATTAGCCGGAATTTATATGTATATTTACACTGCCACTACCCTGCCTAATTAATGTCATACTACTTTTGACACCTAAGTTGCTTAATAATGTTATAAAATTAAAAAACAAAAATTTTAATAATTTGGTAAAACGTTTTAAATTACTTTATCTTCAATTGATACAAAGTCCTTAACATTAGCCCATTTTTTATAGTGAATTTTCTTTTACAATAAACTAGTTTTATTATTTGATTAAATATTTTAATATCCATCCATTATTTTTTACGTTAATGTATCAAAACCAAGAAATGTGTGTTTGGGCAAAGCGGGTAGGTACCCTCTTTGCTTGTACCAGAAGTAGTAATTTTATTATAATTTATAGGAACTAGTTGATGGGAATAAATTGGTATTAAAAATAAGTGATTTAAAGCGTTGAAGCAATTAAGATTTAAAAACAATGGTAAACCGAAGTGATATTAAGATTGGAACAAATTACAAGTCTGAATTAGCAGTTTATTACATTAAAATGCTTAATAACTTAATACCAATGTTACTGTCAAGAACATGTTAAGTGTAGATAATTATTTTCAAATGTTTTGATTAATCCGATTGGTTTATGGGAGCCTACCCGCTTTAGGCTTCCCTGTCGGGCAAAGCCGGTAATTTCTGAAATTTTATATTTTTGGGTTTTTTTTACATTTAAAGCAGAAATGTAATTATTTTTTTATAAAATGGAATTTAATAATTGTATTGCGTAAATGTAAGAAAGAAACACTTTTTTTAAAAGAAGTGGTTCATATTGATCGATGAACCTTAACCTACCCGCTTTAGGCCACCTTCTCCTATCTATGATATAAAAGTGAGTACAGTAACAGCTCTGTTGCGCGGACACTCAGGGTCGGTACATTGTTGTCCGGTTATTAGAGACACAGATTAGATAGGATACAGATTTCTCACTGATCCCGAATTCTATTGTTCTCGTTTGTAAGGCATAAATCTCTGCGCACAGCAAAATGAGCCTCTGCGCAAGAACATATGATCGAAAAGTCACCATAGGCGTGTGTACGGGTTTCTCATACACTATTACAAATATTCTTATTTTTAACAGAAACTAAAAAACCAAAATATAAAGCAATACAAACCTTACAAAGCTTTACTTATATAAAAATTAGTGCAAAATATAATTTAAAAAGTTTGAAATAAGTAAAAAAAAAACTGTAGTATAAATAAAATTATTGTGCTGGATTAAAACAAGATGTTAAGCTTACAAAAAGAAGAAGAAGAAGATAAATAAAATATTAAGGAAAACCTTTTATAACAAATCGCGAATTAACTTTGTTAATTATAATCTTTATTAGTAAATTACTGAATAAAAACAAACCTGTATAAGTAACCATAAAACTAAAGGTATCTTCTTTTTTTAGAATTAGGGACAGTGCCCCTATGTGAAAATTTTTGCGTATGTTTGTTTGTCACCTCTGGTTTTCAAATCTCAGAGAACAAAGGACTGAGATATATGTATATTACCTAATCTGTGTTAGAGATGTCCTGGTATTAGATCAGATCACATTTACATGCAGAGTAAAATCCATTATATTGAATTGATGTAATCGCGCATTTCTTTGTCTTAAAAAAAGATTTTGAAAGTAACTTTCTAAATTTTTTATATGCTGAAATGCAGTAAAATCATCTTACAACAATTTTTGATTTATAAACCAATTTTAATGCTTGATGATATAAATTTATTTCATTGCAATGTTCAGCATCCGATACTTCTTTATTTGACTCATATTTTTTTTCTGCTTCTTTATCATTTGTCGGTGTCACGCATTCTTGAACATCAAAATTATCATCTTCTGTGGCAATATTTTGGTCTATAGCTACAAAGTCCTCTACCATTTTATGATCTTCCTGTTATAATACATACCTACTTTAAAATTTCGTGCCAAATTTGCAAGTATTGATAGTGGTAAATCGCTTTGCGATCAAAATTAGAAAATGTTAAATTTGTGTTTTTTTTTAAATCCTATTTCGGCGATACAATGTTACTGCATTTTATGCTGTTTTAATAAAATGTACATTCCCCAACATAGCAATAGTTTTATACAGTTCTATTGCCGCTTGAACACATTAGATATTTGACTAAATGTGCTTTAAAATGAAAATATGCACATTTTGCTCAAATGTTCACATTCGTACGTCGTTTTATTTGAATATTTAATTTTTTTTTATTTTAAATGCACAAATTAATGTAAACCTTCAATAAATACAAAGATGTGCGCATTCGAGCGAAAAGTGGCACATTTTCGAGCGAGGGAGGCAAATGAAGCGCGACGCGGAGCGGCGCGCTTCATTTTCCCGAAATCGGAATGTGCCACTTTGAGCTCGAATGTGCACACTCGGTTTTAAGCACGATTCACAATAATTTAGGCCAATAGCCCGGGTAGAAATTTAGTGAGGCTTTGCCAAAGAGTAAATTTGGGGCAAGTTTGGCTTGACTAACTTAGGCACACCTGACTTGCGCTTTATTAATTCCACTGTAGGCAAACCGAACTTTGGCAAACCTTCGGTTACCGTCATTTCATGCCAGTCAGGCATTTCAATAGTATGCCGGACTTCGGCAATCCTTCGGCTACCGTTACTTCATACCAGTCAGGCATTCCAATGGTATGCCAAGTTCAGTTCGCCAAAGTTGGGCTTCACTTGAAAAATATACGGCATTGCCGAAGTCCGACATATCATTCAAATGCCTGACTGCCCGGGAAAAAAAAATATATAATTATATAACATTATATATAATTATGTGTAATTTTGTTTGCGACTTCTCAAGTAATAGTGTTTTTAGTTTAACTAGAATACCTTGTGTGTCATTTTGTACATGTGTCAAACATGAAAGATTGTCATTTTAGTGAGTCATTTTTATATGACATATTTTAGTAAATATTTGAGAAGGCTTCGTAGATCAGTGGGGAAGTAAGCAGTCTCTCGATCCAGAGGTCTGGGGTTCAAATCTTCAAGAATGCTATATATTTTTGTTTCAGATCAATGAATGACATAATCAATAGCACACCGGTCGCTCTACCATTGCCAACTACGTCACTCTTTACCTTGCCTACCGATTTCAACGTAATAAGCAGATGTCGAATTCAAAGGTTCTTAAAATTAGTAAACTGATAAAAACTTTTTTCCCGTATAGTTTCCAAAGCGCTACCTAATTAGGTATTTGAAAAAAAAATTATTGATTTTTTTATGTATTTTAAAACTTTAATATTAATAATATGGATATTTAATGCAAAATGCTTAAAAAAAAATTTTTTTTAATTAATTATAAGCAATTAAAAATTGATAAAATTAAAAAAAAAATCACGTGACTATGAACGCGCCAAGATTGGTCACCATCTTTGTGACGTCATAATGTTATAGCTGTTTAATAACAGGACAGCGTTTACGGCTATTACACGTGAGTTGACAATAATATTGAAAATTTACTGCTAAAAAACGATTTGTTAGTTAATTCCGATTAGCTATGTGTGATAAAGGATTTATAAAGGCAAAGTCTGATAATATTCCTGATGTTGATATATTTTTGACTGAATTCTACTTATTTGATTTGTATACTTAGATAAATAATAATTAATAACAATAGTGTTATAAAATACTTACATCGAAATGATCTTCACAACAAAAAAAATTCGATTTTGTTTTGGGATTATAACGATGCACTGCTTGAAACCATTTATTTCACGTTTTTCATCTTAGGGAACATTTAGAAAAAATTTTGTCAGAAGTTGTTTTTGTAGTATTTGTACATAATGGTACAAAACAAAAACGATAACTTTTGTGGTTTGACATTTTCAATATAAACTTGAGTATTTAACCATGACAAAAGAATTAAATAGATCAAAACACTGCATTTATTATTTCTGTATAAGCTGCAATGAATGAAAACTAACATTATGACGTCACACACGCTCGTGTTTGTTCGGGAGCTGTCGGCGTGTTTTCGGTACTGGATTCAAAAATTAATTTTTATTTTGATATAACTTTAGAAATATTGCGAAAAAAATAAAAATAAAAATAGTTTTGTTATAAAACTTATATGTATATGATCTTTCCATTTATCATAAAAAAAAATTCAAAGACCTAATTAGGAAGCCAAATAAGGCTGAACCTCGGCACTGCGTTACATCCCAAACTTCAGTCAAGTTTGGATGCCTCACTTCCCGCAAGTTTAACTTTCGGAATGCCTTATTTGGGCCAAATTACTGCCTCATTGAAATTTCTACTAGGCCAATAGATTGGACAAAAGATAAGTTAAATAATTTTAATTGTTTTCTCTCACTCGCATTCACCAAATCGTCGTATCTTTTTGCTTCCTTTCACTCATTGCTATTGTAAAAACATAAAATCGATATTTTGCCAAACTAAATGTAAATCTATGATTTGAGAGAGTGAAGGATAAAGTAGACAAATCCAATAAATGCAAGAATGTGCGCATTCGAGCGAAAAGTGGCACATTTCCGAGCGAGGGAAGCAAATGAAGCGCGACGCGGAGCGGCGCGCTTCATTTTCCCGAGATCGGAATGTGCCACTTTGAGCTCGAATGTGCACACTCGGTTTTAAGCAAGATTTATAATAATTTAGGCTAATAGATTGGACAAAAGATCAGTTAAATAATTTTAATTGTTCTCTCTCGCTCGCATTCACGAAATTGTCGTATATTTTCGCTTCCTTTCACTCATTGCTATTGTAAAAACATAAAATCGATATTTTGCCAAACTAAATGTAAATCTATGATTTGAGAGAGTGAAGGATAAAGTAGACAAATCCAATAAATGCAAGAATGTGCGCATTCGAGCGAAAAGTGGCACATTTCCGAGCGAGGGAAGCAAATGAAGCGCGACGCGGAGCGGCGCGCTTCATTTTCCCGAGATCGGAATGTGCCACTTTGAGCTCGAATGTGCACACTCGGTTTTAAGCAAGATTTATAATAATTTAGGCCAATAGATTGGACAAAAGATCAGTTAAATAATTTTAATTGTTCTCTCTCGCTCGCATTCACGAAATTGTCGTATATTTTCGCTTCCTTTCACTCATTGCTATTGTAAAAACATAAAATCGATATTTTGCCAAACTAAATGTAAATCTATGATTTGAGAAAGTGAAGGATAAAGTAGACAAATCCAATAAATGCAAGAATGTGCGCATTCGAGCGAAAAGTGGCACATTTCCGAGCGAGGGAAGCAAATGAAGCGCGACGCGGAGCGGCGCGCTTCATTTTCCCGAGATCGGAATGTGCCACTTTGAGCTCGAATGTGCACACTCGGTTTTAAGCAAGATTTATAATAATTTAGGCTAATAGATTGGACAAAAGATCAGTTAAATAATTTTAATTGTTCTCTCTCGCTCGCATTCACGAAATTGTCGTATCTTTTCGCTTCCTTTCACTCATTGCTATTGTAAAAACATAAAATCGATATTTTGCCAAACTAAATGTAAATCTATGATTTGAGAAAGTGAAGGATAAAGTAGACAAATCCAATAAATGCAAGAATGTGCGCATTCGAGCGAAAAGTGGCACATTTCCGAGAGAGGGAAGCAAATGAAGCGCGACGCGGAGCGGCGCGCTTCATTTTTCCGAGATCGGAATGTGCCACTTTGAGCTCGAATGTGCACACTTGGTTTTAAGCATGATTCACAATAATTGCTTTACTTTCTTAGACGACTAACTTTAAATAGTCGTGCTCGGGCAACTTCGAGATATATTTTTTTTTCATGGCGCCAAAAGAAGTATAACTTCAAAAACACCACTTTATCCTATTTGGCTAAAAACCTTATAGTCCTGCGCGCGTATGTATATGCGTGTATCGTGCATGAATGCTTTGAATATGCGTATGCATGTAGCGTAGCATAAAGGACTCGTAAATGGCATTAACTAAATAGAATCCAATTGACTTTCGAACAACCCCAACCCTAATTTACTCTGTATTTCATATGGAATCGTATAATAGGAATGTTGTATACAAGATTAGTTCCGAATCGTTTGATCATTGACTATTGTTTGGTTACACAATAATCTTATTCGATTTTGTTGTGTGTACACTTACATACTTGCGTAGGGTCGAAATGTGATAAAAGGAGCATAAAACTATTAATCTAACAAGTGGGACTTAAGTTTAAAAGTTTTTTTAGTTTCATTTTTATTTTTTTTGCTGAAGAATACGTTATCGTGCAGATTACTAAATACAGTAAAGCTCGGTTTTAATGTGTTATTTATTTTAATTGGATCGATTATCAACATCTCCATTGAAGAGCTATTTAAATTAGTGGAAAAGCTCATACATTAGCACAAACCATCAAATTCAGCATTAAATAAATGTCGACATGAAAAGGCTTCCACATTCTCCACATAATATTTTAAATGCACACATGCGGACCAACAATTCAGTTAGAAAAGACAGGAGTAATACCGCCACACCATTAGAAAAAAAATGCAAAAGTTTTTCTTTGGATTTGACAGTGTAGTCCATATTATTCTTCAAATGAAAGTACAGGCCCCAAAATCGGAATATTTTTATTACGTGCATACCGAAACCATTCAATCATAGCTTTTTCCACATTGGGAAAAGGAAACTCCTTGAGCCTTTTTTTAGAATGGTGGTCATTTGTATCTTCAGCAGCTACAATTAGGTCTCTGTTTTTTAAAATGGTTGATAAAGTCCTAGGGAAACAATTTCGAGTTCGAGTTATCAAAAATTCGACTTATCGGGGTTCGACTTATGGAGGTCGGACTGTATTGGTAATTTTTTTTAATTTCAACTATGTATATTTACAATTTACTCTGATGAGCAATAAGTAAATTAGATAAATTTTACAAAAAACTATATATTGGTTGCCCTCCCAGTAAAAGGCTCCCTCAAAGTTACTTATTAAGTATGTACAGATAATAAATTAGATTTAAAACACTAATCAGACTACTGTCAATCCAAAAGATCCAGGGAGCTGAATCTCCTCAGCCTCTGGACTGTATTGCTTGTGTCTAGCAAATTTACAGCAAGGTAGTTTGTATGATTTCCTAGTCTTTCACTAGTTTCATTTAGAGATCTTGATGAATACAATGTTTGTAACGTACCATGGAGCATCTGCTGTGGTCTTTAGAGTTTTGGACTTCTGTAAAATTTCAAAGTTGAAATTGTTTAACCTTAACATTACAAAGAATGCTATAACGATCAACACTCAAAAATTGTGCATGTGTTCATTTTCAGTTGCTTGAAAAAGTTTCAATAAAGAAACGAAACGTTGCAAATTTAACAATAGTTGTCCAATTCTTGTTAACTTCATATTGGCTGCAAACATTATAATTAAATACTGGTACATTTACTTAATAATTATTTAATTTACTAACGAATTTACTTACAGTTTTATTGCACTAAACTAATTGATTTATACTCGTATTTAGTTACAATTTTATTGATTTAGAAATTTAACTTCACGGCGCTTTAGCGTTTATCTTGAGTTTAATCGAGAATCAGATGAGTAGAGAGCACTGACCCTAGCGAAACAAAACTTAGTCTTAGACTGCTTATTGCGGAAGTCGGTTTCGGTTATATGTGTGTCTCGGTATTAGTACCAGTGCTTCCAGAAAATTAAAGATTATTCTCATCTTTAGCGATATCCACACTCAAGGTCTTAAACGATAATTCTTTCTCGAGCGCGTGTTTAGAATACTGTATTGCGTTTGCTAAAATACATTAAATATTAAAGAATGGAAAAATGCCAATACTTAAACAGATAAAGTGTCTATCCAAAACCGCTTTATTATCAAGGTTATGTTAAATAACTTCTGACTTACGACCATTCTTCTCTCAAGAGGATCTACTGTTTAATTTAATTTAGTTGAATTAAATTTCTTCAAAGCGATATTTGCTAAGAAAATTTTGGCAAAATCAAAAACCACACGGTCGACTACATTTACCCCAAATCAGCGTTTTATTACGTAAACTTTTCATTTTAAAACAAGTAATGAAAAAAGACCTTTCCAAGTCTTCGATTTTTCCATTCAACTGAGCCCGCCGCGTCTCCGAACGCGACATCCTATTAGCTTCCGTGAAAAAAAAGTTAATTAATAAAAAATTAATTAAAATTGTGTTTTGCATTTCGGCTAATGAAATTTATAAATAGGTCGTTACAAGTAGACAAAGGGATACAGGTTTTGATCTTGCCTGTGGTTGGTTGTGTGAATACGCCAATGATCAATGCTGTTAATAAACCAAGCAAGCAGCTCCCGAGTTGATTAATTAAACATCGGTGTGTGGTGAGGCTTTCTCTCCCGGAGTCCCGGAAAGTGCGATCAGAGTAACTTTACCTCCCTAAATACAATCTCGCCGCTTTATCTCGTCTCGTTTAAATTTCTTCTCTCGCTGCAATTTTATTTCTTAGTTTAACTTCGAACTGTCGGATTACATTTTAATTCCAATTTAAGGAGAAAAAACAATTTTATTTAATTTAAAATATAATTTTGACGAGAAATTGACGTTCGTGGAGCTTTTACAAGCGCAAGTTGATCTGAACGTAAAATCAAGTTAGATTGGATCGTAAACGAGATTTTCATTAAATGTTTCAGTGTTCAGGATAAACCGCTGTGCGGGCTGCTTCGGACTAATCCAAGAGTAATTAAAGCACTTTGGCAACGGCAGTTTTTAAAAATAAGAAATCATTTTAAAAGCATTTGAATGGAACCCCGGAATCTTGGTCTTTACACTAAATTTCTTATAAACGCTCGCGGTTTCTTAGATGTTATAAATTACATTCGTCGAGCTCTCGCATAAATTAAATAAGTTTATCTAAATTAGGTAATAAGTTAATTTTTTTGAAGTTGTACTTTATTTGGCGCCTCAGAGTAAAAACGACTATTTGTTTTATGGGATACCGAAATACTATTTAAGATAAAAATAAACAATACATATTTTTGAAGAAAATTAAATTCTCTACAAAAAAGGCCTGATTGCAGATTTTCGTACGACTAGCCGTTTTCACGTAATCATGCCTTGAACATTAATCTGTTTTTACGATTTGATTTTTCAAATTTGGAATTTTGTAACTGATAAACCAATCTGCTTCTAAAAGAAAACGATACATATTTTTGAAGGAAATTAGACGCTCTACAAAAAAGGTCTCACTGCATTTTTCTTTAAATTCACTTTTTCAAAAGTTATTCGAAGTTCAAGTTCCAAAAAATAATTTATTGTTTTCTTTGCTTTAGGCATTATTTTTTTTACTTTATTGATAAATTTGAGGCTATATATTAAAAGACATTTTTTTTAACTAATTTTATCAAATTTCTTCAAAATTGATAATTTATTAAAATTTAATTTTGCTTTAAGAGTTTTTAATCCATTGAAATACAATTCTATTTAATTTAACTAATTCCAAAAATAAAAAATACATGGGTTTTTCAATTAAGAATTATTTAAATATGATACATATTTTTATGTATGAACTTGCCTATTTAATCTTTCCTTCCCTTTTCCCTCCTGTTGTTTAGATTTTTAATTTTTAGTCAGTACTCAAACTTGAACTTCGAATAACTTTTGAAAAAGTAAATTTAACGAAAAATGTAATAAGACCTTTTTTTAGAGCGACTAATTTTCTTCATAAATATGTATAGTCCTTTTTTAGAAGTAGATTGGTTTATCGGTTACAAAATTCCAAAGTTGAATAATCAAATCGTAAAAACAGATCAATGTTCAAGACATGATTACGTGAAAACGGCTTATCGTACGAAAATTTGCAATCAGACCTTTACTGTAGAAAATTTAATTTTCTTCAAAAATATGTATTGTTTATATTTTTCAGGTAGGTATATTGTTAAGAAGATTTGAGTGAAAAATGCGTGTGGTGTAAAAGAATTGAAATTTTTGATGTTACACCTCTTATTATTAAAATTAAAGGCTCAAATTTTGACGTTAACTTTCTTTTATTATCCTAAATAATATTTTTGGTGTCCTATTAAAAAAAATAGTCGATTTTTTTTGGCTTAGTCTAGTGCACATTTGAGCTCAAAGTGGTACAGTCCGATCTCGGGAAATGAATCTTTATTGGCTTACATCACTCGGAAATGTGCAACTTTGGGATCAAATATGCACATTAGGGTGAGAAAAACCAATTTTTTTCTTAGTCTGGGGCTAGCATTTGTAGCAAAAAAAATTTTTTTTTACTCAACATCTTCAGGTGGCCCACATTTTTTAAATTAAATTTAAGTTAAAATTCTTTGAAAACAAAAAACAAAAAAAAAGTGTTCCAGAAGCTGCGAAGTGTCCTCTTTTTTCCCCATTAACAATTATTAACTTAAAAAAAATTTCTATCGCCATTATTGCAATTTTCAAAAAAATTCCGAAACTTTTCTTAGGCATTAAAGTAAATTTTGAGTTAGAAACGATCAAATTTGTTTATTTTTATTGTTAGATAAATTTGAAGATTACTTCGCAGCTTCTGGAACACTTTTTTTTTAAAAGAATTTAATTTAAAAAATTAGTGGGCCACCTCAAGATGTTGACTAAAAGAATTTTTATTTTTTTCAAATTTTTTTATTTTTTATAAGCTACAAATTCTAGCCTCAGGCTAAGAAAAACAAAAAAAAATGTTTTTGCTCCACCCTAATGCACATATGCCGCATTTCTTGGATTTGTTTACATTAATTTATGGATTTAAAAAGAAAAGAGTTACTTATGTGCACATTCGAGCAAAAAGTGCATATTCTCCCAAGACCAAATTGTACACCCAACTTTTAAACAAAAGCTACAATAAACAGCACATATGGCACTCGATTTACACGCTACTACTATATTAAAAACAATTTTTTTTTCTATTTTATGAAAGAAGAGTTCTATTTTCCGTATTTTACTTTTTTAGCTTCTGTCGCTTTTCTCTAACTAAGATTAGCAACTTTTATTAAAAAGCTCTCCAAAATAGTTAAGATATCATAGTGCAACTTGTTCATAGATGGCGCGTGTAATTGAATAATTCGTATACCGAGCAAAATTTGTTTCGTCCAAACCAGAAGTATTCTGCATTGGACGTAGGTATACTGAGGTATCACTGTAGGTATACATGGTTTCAATACAAGATATGTATTTTTTTAAGGGGGGCGCAGTAGCATATAATTTGGGAACTACTGATCTACTTGTACCCAAACTCAACACGTGGTTATATTTAAGTTAATACGCCAAAGAAGTATAACTTCTAACGCGCGCACATAAGTACAGACACCGGTTTCTAATTAATTTTAATTTTTAGGCTCTTACGTGTGGGTATTAAATATCGAAGAGACAAGGTAAAAGAAGAAGCAACCTCGCAAGTATAATTATAAATTACGCTCTGTTTTCCATTGTTTAGAGTCGTCAAAATACAACAAAAGCTTTTTTCAGGCAGCTTTATAAACTAGTCTGATTAAGACAAGCAAAACGCGCCCTTATTCGAGTAGAACGCAAATAACATTATGAAAATTCTTCTTGTTCTCCCATTCAGTCAGACTGCATTAGTCAAACGGGCGGCGTATAATATAACTAATGGATGACAACACTGATTGAAAAATTTTTGAGAACAGAAAACTTGGATTAAAAGGCGGCTGCGATAAAAAGAAAATTAAACTCGTTCGAATACAATTCGATCGTTTAGTTAATTGAAATTCGTTTCGATTCGGATTTTACATTAGAAATTACCTGTGTCGTGTGCACTGAAAATTGTGGCCGATTGTTTTCTGGGCTTAATTAGGAAAATTTTGGTTGCTGTGAAGCAGGGCTCATCAATCTTTTAGCTTTTCTGGTATATATTTAACGAAGCGAGTTGTTTTTGATCAGACATAAACAAAAGCTGATTGACCAAAAAACAATTTATACTTTATTAATAGATATTTTTTTTTTATTATAAAGATACAGGACAGGACTGAAACATGAAATTTGTAAGATGCCGGCCTATAGCCCAGTGAGTCTAGACAAAAAATAAAACAAAGTTCCAAAAAAGTTATGACTTTTTTTTAAATCACTTCATTTATTACTCTAAAAACTCGCTGAAAAAAATTAGTCAATTAGATTAAGTTGGTTTCACCATAGGGAAAAATAATGGTTCAAAAAAATTTTTATATCTAATCATCGTAAAGTGCGCAAAAAACTGGTTCAAAAAGTTTTTACAGCACTAATTTACGCCAACTAAAGAGAAAGTTAAAAAAATTACTTTTTATAAAATTGATTTCTTTTTGGAAATTACTCGGCTATTTTTTTGTATAATTTCAGACAATTAGAATTAAAAAAAAATCGTTTTTATTTCTAGAAAGATCAAATAAAATCCCTATTTTAAATAAAACGGGTTAGTATCAAAATTAGGACAAATAATGGCTCAAATTTTTTTTTTGACTTCACCATCGTAAAGTGCGCGAACCACTGTTTTAATATACACTACCGTCAGAAAGTTTGGAATACCTTGTACCTAATACTAATAATGTGCTTTTTAATGACGTAAAATTTTATACGCCGTTTATTTGATTTAACGAATTTAGGACCGATACCAGCCCACTTAAACCGGAGATAAAATATAAATTTATCATTGTAAAGTGTTTTTAGAATTAACTTATTTTAATAAAGAACATAGTTACATGTATTTAAAGCTTAAGGTGGTTTAAACTAGATACGGGGTGTCACGCGAATAGATACTGAAACTTAACCGGTGATATTTGACACCAATCTAAACAATAAAAGTTATATGTAATATGTCTTACTTCTAAAAAGTTTTAAGTAAAATGCATTTTATTTTTTCAGTAAATGGCAACACAGCATTAGCTCCATATGCTATTAAAATAGATTGAGGTCATTTAGTACGTGTTTTATTGCTAATAGGCATATTTAATATGCGAGTTCTATGATCTCTTAATTTTTAAATAAAAAATATTCTAGATATGGCTTTAATGACAGCCTTATAACAAATGTGTTTAAACATTTTAGAAATACAGTCGAACTTCGATAAGTCGAGGCTGAAGGGAAGTTAAAAATAATTCGAGTTATCAAAAATTCGAGTTATAAATATAAAAATATTAACGTTGAAATAGGCAAGTCTTAGTGAAACAGGTTCGAGTTATGAAAAATTCGGCTTATCGACGTTGGACTTATAGAAGTTCGACTGTATTCTAAATAATAAGTTATTTATTACACATTTTTAAATTGAAGTTTACAATACCATAACTTAAAAATATAACACATAAGGTCACTTGACTTGATGTACATTTTTCTTCAGTTTAGGGCTATTTATAAGTAGGTTAAGTTTTATTATGTACTTGTTTGACACCCAGTATGTCCAAAGCGATTTTAACAAAAATAGTTCTTTATTTTTATATAATTCTGGTAATTTTAAAAGTGTTTTTTTAAATTATTTAGCATCGTTACAATCATACGTAAAAAAATTAAGATGTTTTATAAACGTACAATCTAGTACGAAATTGGTGCTGATGCCAAATTAAATATCAAGTCAACATTTTAGGGAGCGTTCAAGTATTACGTAACGCAATTTTTGAAGATTTTTGACCCCCCAAGTAACGCGCCGTATCGTTTTTCAGATTCCCCCCAGCCTTAAACGTTACGCAACAACCAAGTGACCATTTTTCCGTCATACATAAACGAAAGGGGTTGCCAAATTGGGAAATTTTAATTCCCCAGCTTTTTATTTAAATAAAAAAAAATGATGCGTAACGCGATGGTCGACCCCCCATTGCGTTACGTAATACTTGAACGCTCCCTTAGATCACCGTGGAAAGATCTGTGTCGGGCTTTCGAGAATATTAACAGTGTTAAAATTTTCTAATAATTAATGTGACACTTAGTAATAACATAGATATACCATATATTAATCGGCGAAAACAAAATAACCAGAAGCGTATTTAAACAAAATGTATTTTCATGAAAATTTTTAGATGATTATGAAAAATATATTTGAGCGAAAATTTTTCTTTTTTGCTTGTTCTAGAATCGAGACAACGCGTTGTGGACGTTTTTTTTTCGTTCAATGGGCATTTTCATAAATATGTAGATGTAGGGATCATTTTTGTTACCTATATTTGCTATTTCTCACTATTTGTAGGAACTCATTTTGAATTAATAAAATTTAAATAAAAAATAGAGCAATTCCTAACGGACAATTTTGATAAAATAAACAAGAAGTATCAGAACCAATAAATAATTTCCTAATAATTATTTTATATTGATTATAATTTTTAATCTTGATACTAATAATTTTTAAATTTTTTATAAATTATTTATACTGAATCATATTATTTAATATGTTAATTTCAACCATTTTAAAAAGATAAAAAATCGTAAGTTGATTTTAAAAATCTATTATAAAAATACTTAATTCTATCGGACATAAATTATATTACATTTAACCTAATAACCTAATCAGACGTGCTTAGTAAATTTTGAAAAATTTACTAAACGAAAAACTTAAAAAGAATATTCTTCGTAAACCAAGACCATTCGAATTGCAAATGATTGCCAGGCAGCGAGTAAAAATGAAGTTTTCCATCTTTATCCATTCGTTGAAGTCCTAAACGATCCTAAAATATCAAATTATTTATATCTACTATCACAACCAATCATTTTGATCGTTTTACATTTGTATACAACTCCGATTCTTGCAACGTTTGTATATCTTTCGATTGTCCAGGTTTATAGAAACCGAACCATTCCGACTCCACGGGTTGAACCATGGTGTCAGTTTCGAATTTTACCATTATAAAGTTTTCCAAAGACTGCAGATTGTCGATGTAAGATTGATTGATTTGTTTTTCGTTATTAATATCGGCCAAGTATGTGCTTCGAACTTGGTACTCTTTCTCGTTCAACGGATCGTGCCAGTAAGTGGCCTGCACCAAGAACTTTTGTACCCAACTGCAATTGATTTTATTTTGTGAATTTTGTAAATACTGAATTTGGTCGCTATACTAACTCTATATAAGCTGCGTGGTTTAGAAGACGTCGAATATAATCGCAGGTAGGGTGCGACAAAGACCCGCAGTTCGGTAACCCGTAGACCCCCTGATGCTGTCCTCCCAAAGACACGTAGTTCTTCATTTTTGGTTCGGGACATCGCTGCACCAGCCCTCGCCTTAAAATAATTAATATTACAGTTTTTGCTCCAATTGTAAAATATTTTATATACTATTATTTGGAGTTAACGGGCATTGGACAACAATAAAACAACTCTTGTTAAATGTGCAACGTTTCGTTTCTTAATTGAAACTTGTTCAAGCAACTTGACATCTCAAAAAATGTATTAACTAGAGATGAAACGGATATCCGGTAACTATCCGGTATCCGATATCCGGCCCAAATTTACTATTCGACCGGATACCGCAAAAAACTACGACTATTCATAAAATTAACTGCAATACATAAATAGTTGTAAGAAAAAATCATATCACAATAGCTTATATTAGATACCGTTTATTTTAAATAACGAAACAAAATTAGTTCTCAAAATTAACAAGTGATAAATTATGGTGAATAAAGACTAAATTTTCCTTATTTTTTAGCAACAAGCGATTTCGCTTATCTTCATAAATAAGGCCAGCGTCGGAAAAAACTTTTTTGCTACTGCAAGGAGCTGAACGATACAATTTGAAAAATTTTGTCACATTTTGTGTAGTTTTTTAAATTAGTTGTCCACCAAGCGTACGGGTCCCGACTACGAACGATTGGAACTGTTATCAAATAATAGCGAATCTCATTTGCAATACTATTTTTTTATGGACCATAGCACTAAATATTATCCTCATTCAACGAATCATCGACAAATGTGTGTGAAGACACCCGGATCTTCCCGATCTTTTAACTCGCCGGATATCCGGCTATCCGGCGTCAAATTTTCCCGGATATTCGGTATTTGGTATCCGGCCAAACAACTATCCGTTTCATCTCTAGTATTAACTATCAAAATTGAAAATTGTACATGTAGGGAAAAATGGTAGGCCAATAAAAAAATCGCGTCAACTTTCTTATCTCAAATAGAACAGTATTAATTTTTTTAAATGATTGGATAAAGCTCATCGACGATTTTCCAAAAGTGTATAATAAAGTTACCGTTTGCTTAATAAATAATTTCAAAAAAAATATTTTTATTTCAAATTATTGGAGTGTTTCGCTAAAGCGCCACGAGCTTATAATTCCTAAAATAATGAAATTTTCAAAAAAATACACATACAAAAGTTTTTTTAAATTTATTCTATATATGCACTGCCATATCATTAGGATAAATTTAATTGTTTAATTTGAAAGAGAGGAGATCAATATAAACATATCCAATGAATACTAGGATGTGCGCATTCGAGCGAAAAGTGGCACATTTCCGAGCGAGGGAAGCAAATGAAGCGCGACGCGGAGCGGCGCGCTTCATTTTCCCGAGATCGGAATGTGCCACTTTGAGCTCGAATGTGCACACTCGGTTTTAAGCAGGATTCGCAATTAATTTAGATCAATAAATTAGACAAAAAGTTATCTAATTAATTTTAATCGTTCTCTCTCTTACGCACTTACGAAACTGTCGTATCTTTTCGCTCCCTTTAACTCATTGCTATAGTAAACTTGTTTCTAGAATATAAAATCAATATTTACTAAATTTAATTTAACTTTATAATTTGAAAGAACAAAAGATAAAGTAGTCAAATCCAATAAATACAAAGATGTGCGCATTCGAGCGAAAAGTGGCACATTTCCGAGCGAGGGAGGCAAATGAAGCGCGACGCGGGCGGCGCGCTTCATTTTCCGAGATCGGAATGTGCCACTTTGAGCTCGAATGTCACACTCGGTTTTAAGCAGGATTCGCAATTAATTTAAATCAATAAATTAGACAAAAAGTTATCTAATTAATTTTAATCGTTCTCTCTCTTACGCACTTACGAAACTGTCGTATCTTTTCGCTCCCTTTAACTCATTGCTATAGTAAACTTGTTTCTAGAATATAAAATCAATATTTACTAAATTTAATTTAACTTTATAATTTGAAAGAACAAAAGATAAAGTAGTCAAATCCAATAAATACAAAGATGTGCGCATTCGAGCGAAAAGTGGCACATTTCCGAGCGAGGGAGGCAAATGAAGCGCGACGCGGAGCGGCGCGCTTCATTTTCCCGAGATCGGAATGTGCCACTTTGAGCTCGAATGTGCACACTCGGTTTTAAGCAGGATTCGCAATTAATTTAGATCAATAAATTAGACAAAAAGTTATCTAATTAATTTTAATCGTTCTCTCTCTTACGCACTTACGAAACTGTCGTATCTTTTCGCTCCCTTTAACTCATTGCTATAGTAAACTTGTTTCTAGAATATAAAATCAATATTTACTAAATTTAATTTAACTTTATAATTTAAAAGAACAAAAGATAAAGTAGTCAAATCCAATAAATACAAAGATGTGCGCATTCGAGCGAAAAGTGGCACATTTCCGAGCGAGGAGGCAAATGAAGCGCGACGCGGGCGGCGCGCTTCATTTTCCGAGATCGGAATGTGCCACTTTGAGCTCGAATGTGCACACTCGGTTTTAAGCAGGATTCGCAATTAATTTAGATCAATAAATTAGACAAAAAGTTATCTAATTAATTTTAATCGTTCTCTCTCTTACGCACTTACGAAACTGTCGTATCTTTTCGCTCCCTTTAACTCATTGCTATAGTAAACTTGTTTCTAGAATATAAAATCAATATTTACTAAATTTAATTTAACTTTATAATTTGAAAGAACAAAAGATAAAGTAGTCAAATCCAATAAATACAAAGATGTGCGCATTCGAGCGAAAAGTGGCACATTTCCGAGCGAGGGAGGCAAATGAAGCGCGACGCGGAGCGGCGCGCTTCATTTTCCCGAGATCGGAATGTGCCACTTTGAGCTCGAATGTACACTCGGTTTTAAGCAGGATTCGCAATTAATTTAGATCAATAAATTAGACAAAAAGTTATCTAATTAATTTTAATCGTTTTCTCTCTTACGCACTTACGAAACTGTCGTATCTTTTCGCTTCCTTTAACTCATTGCTATAGTAACTTGTTTCTAGAACATAAAATCAATATTTACTAAATTTAATTTAACTTTATAATTTAAAAGAACAAAAGATAAAGTAGTCAAATCCAATAAATACAAAGATGTGCGCATTCGAGCGAAAAGTGGCACATTTCCGAGCGAGGGAGGCAAATGAAGCGCGACGCGGAGCGGCGCGCTTCATTTTCCCGAGATCGGTATGTGCCACTTTGAGCTCGAATGTGCACACTCCGCTATCACCACGATTAACAATGATCAAATTACTTTAAAAAAATGTACATTTTTGAGTTTTGATAATGAACACATTTTTTGCGATGTTAATTTGCTTGGAAAAAGTTTCAATAAAAAAACGAAACGTTGCACATTTAACAAAAGTTGTTTTTTGTTGTCCATTTCCTGTTAACTTTAAATAATAGTAAAAAATATTGGACGTTAACATTATGATTAATTTTTACAAGAATTGTGATCCTTGCGAGAAGCCGATAGCGTTGTATCCATTGGCCAGATTTGGATCGGATTTTATTTTGTTGCAAACGACTTCGATTTGTTTGTCGGGATGCATAAAGTAACCATTTTCTACGTCGTCAATTACAGATTTCCCCAATTTTATGGAATAAAGGTAGACGCCTGGAAATGTTTCGTTTAGACGTTTTTGCACAGCGCCCAAACTAAAGGGAAAACAACATGCGTCTCCTGTAAGAGAAAAATATTAACAGCTTTTGTAAATAACAGCAAACGATAAAATTTTATTCTTTTACTTTTTATATGTTTATTTATTAATTTATATTTTTTAACATTAAAAATTATTTTTTAGCAGAATTTTTACGAGGATATAAAAAAGTTATAAATTTTGAAACTACAAGAATATATTCTTTTTTATTTGCATAGTTAATTTTTGTTAAATATTTTCATCATATAATAAATGTTGAGAACATTTTTTTAATTTGTTTTTGGATAGATTAAACAAGGTATCGTGCTTCTAAATTTTTAATTTTTGAAATCTTAATAAAAAATTATTAATTTTTTTTTTAAAAACCATTCTAAAAAATTGGCCCTTTAAGCTTTTATGATTTTTGGATTTACGTTGTTCAAAAATTAAAATGTTTGTCAAAAAACTTTGATTAAAGCAAGCATCGAGCTCCCAAATTTTTAGTAATCGAAATATTAATAGAAAATTATTAATTTGTACTTTAAACAGTATTCTAAAAATTGATCTTATAAGATTTTGTGATTTTTGAATTTATCTTAAGCAGATAAGTGTCAATTGTTCAAAACTTTAAATTTTTGTCAAAAAACTTTGATTAAAGCAGGTATCGAGCTCCCAAATTTTTATTATTTGAACATAATTTTGATGTACACCATATTAAGTATTTTGAAAAAAAAAATGTTTTAATCAGAAAACATTATAACGTGCAGTTTTAAACGCACTAGAGGTTCCGCAATTTTATTTAGAATTATTAGTATTTGAACACCTTAAAATCATTGTTTTTGATCAAAAATTTTATAGCATGTGTGTACAAATATGAACTATCATATACATTCGTCAGTTGTTCACAATTATTTTTTTTTCTACTCATAAATAATATATTTTGCTGATTTAGTCGGTCGTGCAGTTTTAAACGATCGGCGGTGTATCTTATTTTTTAAAGTTTTTAAAACAAGGTGTACCTTATCGTTAGGTTATTAGCCTGGTCGTCTCAACAAAAATTTATAGTACCAAATTATATGTATGTAAATGTCAACTTCTGATGCCGATACCTATAAATTTATTTATTATTAGCAACAGAAATTACCTTTTATTAGGATCATTGACTTGCTTTTTCAAAAAAAAAACAAATTAATCAAGATATTCTGCTATAAAATTTGCAGTAAAACCTACAACTTTCTTTGTTTAGTTAGAGTTGACCGCTGTAATAACTTATAACTGTAATTTTTAAACGATTGACATATTATTTGAATAGACAGACAAACGTTTCTCATCTCTGACAAATCACGACAGTATTTCTGATGAATGTCATGATATTTTCCATTCAAGGTTAATAGGATTTAATTTCATTTAACGACGTTTTATTCTGCTTTAGGTGTGGTTATAAAGTAATGGCATATGGTGGTGTAAATATAAATACAATGTAAATCTCTATAACGAAACTCAAGAGACCGAGTGTTTTCTTTCGTTATAAAGAGTTTTCATTATATGAAGATTTGAAAAAATGACAGTGTAACTTTACAAATACATCTCTATTATTCTTTATGGTCTGTTATTTTGGGCTGACGTTTTTTTGTTAAACTGATACTTGACTTGTATTTTTTATAAATTTTATCTGTCTTCAGATGCGGTAGGATCGAATAATTTAGCTGCGTCAAGTGCTTCTTGCAAGTTTGCAATAATCAAAGAAACATTTCGCCAACACACAGAGTTTTTCTTTTGCTAGCCCTCTTCACAGTTTAAAAGTCAATTCACAACTTGGCTTGTTTGGTATTCCAACCAAAACTTATCACAATGCATGCATACCCATTGGGACTGTAATGGCAAACAATTCTTGGAAAAAAACAAAAGGTAATTAAATGATATGTAAACAAAGACGTAATGTTCTTAGAAAATGTAACACAGATGTCCAAACAAAGACGTATGGTTTCGTTGTAGAGCAGGGGTCGACAACCGGCCGCATGCGGCCCTTTGCAACTTTTTGTGCGGCCCGCCAAAGCACCAATTTTTGTTCTCTGACATTATTGTTACAGCATGTCAATAAAAAATAATTTTTTTCTATATTTATTATTAATAATATTTATACTCGTATATGATATAAAAGCACTATTTAAATTACATTTGAATATGCGGCCCGCATAAAAAATTTTACTTTGAAAATGGCCCGCCGTCCAAAAAAGGTAGCCGACCCCTGTTGTAGAGGACTGCCATTACATTATAAAGCAGCGTTTCTCAACCGCTGGTCCGGCGGACCACCAGTGGTCCGCGGACAATTTATGTTACAATTAACTTATGTAGTAAATAGTTCTTTAATACCTAGTAAAATTTTGTTCTTAAAAAAATATCACTTGTACCGCAAATTTTTTTTTTACAAATTTTACTGGTCCGCGGGCCAAAAAAAGTTGAGAAACGCTGTTATAAAGAGTTTTTTAATGTAAAGATAAATCAACCAATCTCAAGCAATATCTATGCTATAGAAAGTTTTTCGTTATAAAAAGGTTTATTCTAAAGAAGTTTACACTGTAATTGATATTGATAGGTTGTTTAAAAGAACCTCTCGCCATTTGAATTTCTGAGTTGCTATTTGGCATACAGTCGAACCTTGATAAGTCGAAGTTAAAGGGAAACTAAAAATAATTCGAGTTATCAAAAATTCAAGTTATCGAAATAAAAATATTAATATTGAAATAGGCAAGAAACCATTAACAATGATCAATTTACTTTTAAAAAAATTAAAGTAATTCTAAACCCGTAGTTGCGGTCTCAAAATTTCTTCTTGGGGCTTCCCTTATTTTTCATAGATTTCACTTTTTCATTACAAAAATGTTGTGCAATTAATTTGTATTTAATTAAGAAGGCAAAAATGATTTTTTTTTTTTGATTTCTTAATATTAGGTATCGTAATTGACAATTTTTTGAAAACGGGACATTTTGGCGTCCCGAATGATTTCGTGGAGACAACTGAACAGATGATCTGAAAACGATACAGTTCCATTCGAAACGAGACCTATGTTCACATTAGTAATAACGTAAATTAGATTGTTAGAAAAATTAAGGGGGCGCAACAATTTTTTTTAAGGGGGGCGCAGGTACAAAAAGGTTGGAAACCACTGATCTATGCTATAGAGAGTTTGTTGTTATAAAAGAATTTGTTATAAAGAGTTTACTCTGTAATTGTTATTAATAGATAATTTAAAAAATCCTCTCGACATTTGAATATCTTTTGTCATGAAAAAATGTATAATATCAAACTTTGACAAATGAATGTAAAGCATTACTATATATTCCTTTTGGAAATTTTAATAGAGGTTTATTAGATTTGTCTTACAAAACTATTGCATTTAAATTTTTAACCAAATGTTTTCTTATAAATTCTTATTTCAAATAGTTTTATGAAATTAACTTAATTAACTGATATTTAATATTAAACACATAAAAGCAATAAGTATTAATAAGTTCTTAATAAAATTCATTACTCTTGAACTTCAAAAATTTTTCAATGCCAATTTGTTTAAAGATTTATTGTCTGCATCAAACAAGAAGTTTAATAACGTGTATTGATAACTAAAAAACTTTTGAAAAAACTATTTGCAGTTCATAAATATGGATATGGGTGTCTCTATTAGACTTACAATCATTTTAATTAGCATTGCTCTCTGTCTCCCTCTGTTTAATTTTCCATATAATAATATCGAATATATTCATGTGGAGAAAGGAAAATCTAATTATAGGCGTAAAAATAAGGGCTTTATATAATTTGCACTTTCATTAATTCGTAACATTATGTAAACTTTTAAATGTTTCCTACAAATTCCAAATACGAGCAATTCCTAACTGTAAATTTTGATTGTTAAAGTTGTTTATAAGTTTTCTTTTCATGTTAATATAAATAATTTGTTGAACTTTAATCGTTAAAGATAAGTAATTCTGTGTCAAGCATCTCAAACAATTTATTCGGCCACGCATTCCTCATAAACCGACTTAAAATAAGCTCGATGGGATGGTTAAATACAATTTAGAAAAAAAACTCCGCTTACCCATGCCATGCCAAAGCACTATTGGCGTGTATTGTTTGCAAGAAACTGCTGCGAAAATCGCGATAAAGCAAACAACGAACGTACACAAACGTACCATGGCGAAGGTTATTCTACACTCAAGTTTAAATGAAGTTAAATTAGTAATTCCGAAGAAAGAATCGTAGCTTGTCGTTTTGCTATCAAATAAAGACAAACAGCAATGATGTTCGAACAACTATCCAACCCAACCGCTTGAGTTCACAACCAGAAAAGCCGTTCTTGCTGTTACAAATAAATGATATGAGAAAACAATAAGTAGTACTTACGTACGTATTATGCTAGAAAGCCACTTTTTATATCAAAACCGTAGAATTACGTTCCAATTACTTTTTATTTAGGCGTGCAGGAAATAATGTTACCTCGTAGTTTTCTAAGTTTGCATTAGTAGTTCCTTAATTGCCGATTATTAATTGTTACATAACAAGCAGGTAATCTCGAACTTCATTTAGTTGATGGATATTAAACTTGAACTTGTATCGAAGACCCACTTTCCGCTTTGCTCATGAACTAAAAAACGGCACCGAGATTTATGTATTTATGTAAGTATACAACTTACATGAGAAATGGGGTGAAAACATTTCCGAAAGTATGATTGATAAAATTATGTTAAACTCTATTTTTTATGTTAGAAGAAAATTTAATTATTCATAATTAATTTTTATATCTATTGCTATCTACGATATTATTAAAGTGAAAATAGAAGAAAACTGTATTATTATGTTCGACGCCAGTATTTTTTAAATAAGAGATTTAAATATTTTAATAAAATACTAATTCTAGAAATTTCAGGAGACAATATTATTTATTAAGATAAAGGTAGATGATTAATTTCGATATCCGAGATTGGAAAAGCATTTTAAAATTCAAACTACGTTTTGTTATTGGATACAAACATTAAAAATTATATTATGTTTGCCTAATTGGGTCTGTTTGAGTCATTCGTTTTTTAATTAAACGCAATAAATGTTTATAAACTTTAAATTATAAATAGTTATTAGTTATTAGTTATAGCTCAGTGTTACTTAAATTTTGTCATTTCTTCATTTCAATTTTATCTACAGATTTTTTCCTATTTGAATACAATTATATTTAGTATTTTAGTATTTCAATCATCTCGATTTTTAACTTGATTTTTAAGAATAAATTTTAATATTTTTAACTCACTATTTTCTGCATTCAAAACTTAAAAACTAATTTAACTTTCTAATGCAACGTTTAATATTACAATTAATTTCATGATTAGAAATGAGTAGGTATATTTTTGTAAAAAAAAATAATGAAATCTGAAAATCCAAAAAAGTAGACCCATCTAGGGTCTTTGATTTATTTACGTTATCTATATGAATAAAATAATAGCTATGTGCGAGCATCACGCAAAAACTACTGGATAGATTTTGATCAATTTTTTTAGTTTTATTCCTTAGACGCTTGGCTTTTATCGCCAATAAAAATGATCTCGATATTCTTATTTAATATTAAATTATTATAGTTTTCATACACGTAATGAGCAAGCAACACTTTGCGCATGTGCGGACAAAGAAAAAAGCATACTTCTGTAAATCCAATATATTGTCAATATATTAACCCACGAACGAAGTCATGGGCATCAACTAGTTATAAATATTGATAAAAACTAAAATCACTTTATTGTGTTACAGTAGGATTATTTTTACAATATCAAATTTACAACTTTTTTATTATCATAAATAATTAGATAATAATTATAATAACTAATATAGTCATCATTTTATTTTAAAAATCTTTCAACGATATGCTCTAAAAACCAATCCCAAGTAAATTGCAAATGGTCTCCGGGCGTTGAAAGGAAATGAAGTTTGCCTTCTTGGTCCATGCGATCTAACCCTAATCGATTCTAAACAATAACAAGTTTAATAATACAATAATCGACTTGGGTATTTAAAAATAGTCGATTTAGCAAATTTTGAAGCTAAATATAAAATTTTTAGTGTTGATGTCTATCAAATAGATCATTATACCATTATAATACATATTTGACTTTAAATGACGAAAAATTATTGTAACAATACGCTAAAATGATTGGCAAATTCTCAAGAATATCGTGTCCTTAAATGTTCGTGATAACATAAGGTTACTATGTTATCTTTATTATATAAGTACTTATATGCTTCAATCAAAAGATATAATTATTATATTTTAGATCAGTGGTTTTTAAACATTTTGTAGTCGCACCATTTTAATTTTAAAAAACAATAACTATTGTTTGTAGCTCTTTTAAATATTTGTTAAGTAGTAGATAGAAATATGGAAGAAAAAAAAAGAAAAATCGTAAACGTATAAATATAAAAACAATTCTAATTTAAAAAAAATTTTGTGAATTATTTACTAATTTATGTTTTTTAGCATTCGAATTATGCTATTGTTCGTAGCTAAGATGATTTCTTCAATTAAAAAATAGCAATTCTTATTCTGCATTGATTATGCAGAATAAGAATTGCTATTTTTTGAATTGTTAACGCTAAGAATATTTCAATTAAAACATTACGCCGATTACAAAAATGCTCATATTTTTTGTAAATTTTTGAGTTCCAGTTTTTAAAGACTTTTATCATATAAATTTTGAGGCCTTTTTTTAAAATTATTTTTAAATTATATTAAAAGATGTATTAAGCTCCAAATTTTTAATATTTCACAATTTTACAAAAAATTATAAATTCTTCGTTTGTAAAAATTATTTTTCAAAATAGAACATTAAACTATTCGACATTTTTGGATACATCCAATTAAAGTACACTTTAATTACAGAAGTCTAAATAAATTATCCAAATATTAAAATTTTGTTAAAGATACTTTTTCATTAAAGAAAGTATTGGACTCTTAACTTTTTAATACTTTAAATCTTAATTTTTAATGAGAAGAATAGATACTTACATAAACCCTTGATTCTTGCAAAGTTTCAACTTCATTATTTTGACCTGGTTTATAAAACCCAAACCACTGAGATTCCTTTGGCACCACCGTATGATCATCTTCCAACTTAACAAATATAATGTTCTCCAAAGCTCGAAGATTTTCTACATAGCTATTATTAATATTAATTTCATTATTTACATCTGCTAAGAAACTATTCCCATTTTGGTAGGCAGTTTCATTTATAGCGTCATGCCAATATGCTGCTTGAGTGGAAATTTTTTGGATAACGCTAAAAATCAATATATTTTATTATGCTACCATTAGTAAAATATTGCGTTCTAGTATAACTAACTTTGTATAAGCAAGCTTAGTAACTGTTGGTAAAAGACTATTGCAAGACGGCGAATCGCAATTTGGTATTCCATAAACTCCTTGATGTTGCCCAGAAATAGTAGTTAAATTCTTCATTCTCGGTTCGGGACACCTTTGAGCCAACGCACGTCTACAACAAATATATTTTTTATAAACAAAATGTATTTCTAAATATCTATTTATTGACGTTATACTTCTTTTGACGCTGAAGAGCAAAATTTTAGTATGAACGTAAGTTGCGCGCGCACAGTAACGATATTTTGACAGTATGAACATAGCCGTCTAAGAATATTAAATGTATATTTTTTATACTGACTAAGTTAACTCATAAGAGCCCCAGACTGTGAGCGAGGTAAGAGTATACCTACCTAAGGGGCATGCGCGTACCATCTAGCTATACACAAACACAAAGTATGCTATTTAGTTACGCCAAAGAAGTATAACTTCTAATGCGCGTACATAAGTACACGCACCGTTTTTTTTAAACTACTTTTTATCCATAAAATAAGTAAATATGAAACGATGATGCCGCTTACAAAAATTGGGAACCTTGCGAAAATCCTATCGCATTATACCCATCAGCAAGTTTAGTATTCGATTTAATCATATCACAAGCAATTTCAATTTGTTTATTGGGATTCATCAAAAGGCTGTTCTGAAAATCTTCTTTTATATTATTTCCAATCATCAACGAGTGCACATAAACGCCCGGCAATGCACGTTTTAATTGACGCTTAAATTTTCCCAATCCCACCGGATTACAACAAACATCACCTAAAACGTTATATTTATTAATTAATAGCAAGTTTCGATCGATGTGCGGAAGAAAATTAAATCGTATTTACCCATTCCATGCCACAACACTATAGGCGCGTACGATTCCGCGGCGACGTTCGCCAAACATATTAAAAAAATTGAAAATAACAGAATTGATTTCATTTTAGTGCGATTGAAGGCCCGTTTAAGTGATAAAAGAAAGAAAATCGACAAAAAGTCTGTTTTATTTACTGATAAAAAACGAAATAGAATAAAAGCTAGTTATCTTAAGAGCTTCAATAGATTTTTATTGGAGTGTTTTTTTTGTATTTTAAATTTTGCTCTTATATTTTATCTGAAGTAAATCGATTTAATTAATGTAAGCGTTTATTTATTGTTTTGAAATTGATTGTTAATGAATGAAGGCATATGTAAAGTGTCTTTTTAAAGATAACATTATAGAGGATTATTTAAGGTTTCATAATTTTTGACTAATTATATTTTATGCTTTTTATTTTAAGAATTTTTATGTAGGTTCATATTTACATTTTTTGAATTTTTATTTATACAAGAGTAAAGTTATATACAGAGTAATTATTTTTGATTCACAACATTTTGAATTTGGTGCTATAGTTTTCAGTGTTTTTCATAGTTTCAATGTAGTTAAACTTTAAAAATCTAGTGATTTTCTCTGTCAAATGCCGAGATCAACTTGTGAAAATTTCTAAAAGGTTTTGCGTTTTGTTGTTTTGATTTCCGTAGTTGTTTTTTTTTTCGTTTATTATTATTTTTAATTTTACTGATTGTTACACTTTGTATAAAAATCTTTTTTTAAATTATTAATATGATATTGAGCATTCTGGTTGCCATTGGCAGCCTTCAGGGGGTGATCACTGAATGCTTTTACATTAGATAGTAGCCAATTTTGTCACTCGGTTTCGACTTTCAATACCAACTTAAAATTCTTATTTATTATTACTATTTCCAGGGTAATTAAATTAACGTGATCAATTTTAGAGAATTTCATTTTGACAAGTTGTCATTCACAGTTAAACCTGCTCTGACAAAATTTGGCATGGTGGGGACCAGGAGTGAGCACTAACTAGGCAACAGCCCTCATCCAGTACTATCAACATAAAAATAAATTAATATAACGCCAAATTTAAAATGTCCTCAATCTTAAAAAAGGTAGAAATGACTAGTTTAATCGAATTTACGCTTTTTAATTGTTTAATTTAAAAGCTACGTAGACTTAAACAATTTATTCGAAAACATAGCCTAATATTATTTTTCTTATGTAGTACCTTATAAGAATTGAAAGGGGATTTTTTGAATTATATTTGTAATCGTTGACTAATTCGTAAAAAAGGAGTCAAAGGTTAGATAACATTCAGTTAACAAATTCATCAGTTGTAAGCGAGCTCTTGCGAAGTTAAAATGTTCTATAAATGTTTTTTTATCGGTATTAGTTTACTTACATTTGTTTATAGTGATGATACACAATTTTCTTTATTTAAAAACATACAATTTGAAGCTTTAAAAAAAGGTGGATTTAGGGCTTATATTACAGGTAAGTGCAGACACAAGACAGTGTAATTAATATACAAACAAAACCATCATAATTCGTCATTAGTTGTATTAGGGTATTTCCAAAATTTTCGTATTGTTCTTAATGATAGTCCTGTTAACTTGAAATTATATATTTGTTCTTGTTTAAAACTGAGAGATCTTTATTTGTACATATTTTTTTAATTTTTTAGCAATAATTGTTTAAAATTGTTATTTTTACTAATTACATGGTTCAATTTTAAAGTGTTAAGACTTTTTTTAGATTTGCAAGGACTTTCTTTCTTTGCACTGCATGCAAACATAAACACTCCAATAAAATTTACAGTTCCCGGAGAAACACATAAGGAAACGAAAAGTCCCAACGATGGATTTTGGATTTTAGAATTTAATAATAAATTGCGAGTTGGAGATGTAATTTATTATTGGGCAGCTGCAACTTACAATCACTTACTTTATAAAGTGGTTCAATCGTGGACAGTCAATGGTTTGACTTAATATTAAAATTATTTTATAAAATAGTGTTTGATTTTTAGAATTACACGATTCCTACAAGAATTTAAATAAACGTTGTAACATATCCGACGGACAAATTATATTTGAAGATGAATTTTATGGTAACAATTCAAAATTTTTAGTTATAATTAAATAATATGATTATTTTTATTAGAATTACAACAATCTTGCTTATTTGAGGACAATAAATGTCGCAAATCTGGCAGCGTAGTAAACAGTCGTTCGGTTTGCAGCGATAAACTGATTTTTGAGGATAATTTTGATGGTTCCGAAATTAACACAAGGAAATGGATCATTGAACAAGACATACCTACTTATTTAGGACCAGTAAGTTCGTTTCACTCTAAGTTTTTTTATTAACATACGAGGTCTGTTCAGAAAATAACCCAACGTCAACGGGGATATTTAGCGATATACGGTTGGTCGCACTGCCTTGCGCATAACCGCTTTTTTAATCACATGATTATAAAGCGATATTGTTATTTGAGTGCAAAGTGTTTAAGTATTAGTGGCGATTTTTTAAATGTGCGATTTTTTCGAGCAACAATGCAACGTACAATTTTGCTTTATATTGGGGAAAACATTCACAAAAACGTTTCAACTTTTGAAGCAAGCTTACAAAAATGACGCTTTGGCTTACAATGGATTGGAAAAGATCCTCATGCTCCAAGAAAGCACGTCAATCTCGCTCCAATATCAAAATGATGTGTGATGCATGACTTTAATGGAATTTTGCATTTCGAATTCTTGCTACAATATAAAACAGTGAACCGCGTATATTATCAACGCGTTTTGTAACGGTTACTGGAAAAAATTCTCAAAAACAGATCAAAGTGTGGGCAGACAACTCATGGTTCTTGCAACACGACAATACTCTCGCACACTCAGCTTTGTCAATTTGTCAGTTACGTGCCAAAAATTATATGCCGGTCTTCCCGCAGTCTACTTACTCGCCAGATCTGGCCCTTGCAGTTTTTTCGTATTTTCAAAATTAAAATCAGTGCTGAAAATACGCCATTTTTAGAATATAGATGACATCAGAGCAAATTTCGTTACAGGCTTTAAAAGCCATCTCACATGAAACTATACAGGGCTGCTTAGCGAAATGGAAACGCCGCTGAGAAAAGTGTATCAATAGGGTTGGCTCGTACTTTGAAGAGTACAAGGACCAATAATCTATAAAATAATAATACAAATTTAAAAAAATAAATTTTGTTATTTTCTGAACAAACCTTGTAAAGGTAAAAATAAATAAATAAAGAGAACCGTGATAGTTTTAGCTAAGTAAATACCTACTTAGTAAAAATAACTACTTTGTCTTTCTGACAATTTTAAGTATTTCATAAATAAACATTGCAAGATACTTCGTAATAAATACCATCTTTCACAAAACTTTTTTTTTGTTAGGTATTTGAATTTAATTCGTACGAAAATCAAGCTCTTACGCGATTTATAAAAAATGGACATTTGTATTTACAACCCATCTACTTAAATTCTTTAAAAGATGTTGAAGGAGTTTTAGATTTACGAAAGGGGTGAGTTTAGTCTTCTTTTATATCCTTTAAATAAAACAAATTATAGTTTAAAGAAATATAACAACAATAACCGGTTTTTAGGTGTACCTCTGAAGAAGAAGACAAGTGTTACTACCAAAGTGTGGGCTCCTTTATATTACCACCAACTAAGTCAGCAAAGATAAAATCAAAAATAAGCTTTAAATATGGAAAAATCCAAATCAAAGCTCAGATGCCATTTGGCGATTGGTTATTTCCCAGTAACAGATTTTTTTTAATTTTATTGAAAACGCAGCATTAATAATTCAATTTTCAGTAATAAAATTAATTCCCAAAGATTACAACAACGAAAACGACACAACAATATGGATTGCCTACAGCAGAGGCAACAATCATTTAATAGGCAATGCTGCTGATGACATTGGATCCCGACTTCTATTCGCTGGTCCAGCTTTGCACCCAAGTGAACCACAACGCAGTAAAAAATTAGTGACCCGCATAAATAGCGAACCTTACAGCAACCACTTTCACATCTACACTTTAATTTGGGAGCCTGGTAAAATTACCATGATCAAATTTTTATGATAAATAAGGCAAAAAAATAAATCACATACCTTTTCAGATAAAATGACATTCTTCTACGACTCAGAAAAATTTGGTCAAGTTAATTTACATTCTCCGTCATTCTTTGAAAAAGAGGTAACATTTTAATCAATTCTTGCCAAACATTAAATTTTCTTTTTAGTACACAATTTCGTTGGGGGTCGGTGTTGGGGGATTTGATGATTTTCCCGATGACTACATTTCAGGAAGTAATCCTAAGCCGTGGATTAATCGCGAAAGAAATTGTGTTTGGAAATTTTTTGAAAATAAAGAAATCTGGTCCAAAAGTTGGAAAAATGATGAAACTGCTTTAAAAGTTGACTACGTTAAAGTGTGGACTTTATAAAAAATTTCTCGATCTGTAATAAAAAATAAATAAGTTTCAATTTGTATTTAGTAAAATATTTATTTTGTATACATTATATGTAAGTATATTTATCACATTGAAATGGATAAAGAATTGGATCTTTCAATTTTACTCTAATCGACGTACTAAATAAGTTAAAAACAAATAGTTTTTATGGTTAAAATTGGCTTATGCACGTTTATTTTTACCACAGGACAGTGGTACAAAATACACTGAACTGTTTTCTAAAACATCGATTATACGATTATTAGTCGTGTTGAAGCAGAACCTGTAATTTTTTTTCAATTTTTTATGTAGGTACGACTCTAAAAATGAAAAGATTATTTTTTTCTATAATCCAGTGACTTCCAAACTTAATGTTAATGCGCCTCCCTTAAAAACCTAATCTTGGCGCTCCCTTTGTACAGCTATCCCCCGATTTATTGCAATATTATAAATGAGAGTCCGAATAAATCAGGTATTTTTATATTGTTCTCTGTCACTTGCGCATATGTGAGGTTAGTATATTTTCACTCGTTTTCACTCATTGGAAAATGTCGCGTATTTTAAGTTAAATGCGAGGATATGCACATTTGAGCAAAAAGTAGCATTTTTCCGCAGATGGGAAATGTGCCACTTTGAGCTCAAATGTGCACGCTCAGTTTAAAGGTAATTCACAATAATTTGGGCCAATAAATTAGACGTAAAATTAATTGAATAATTTTAATCATTCCCTCTCACTCGTATTGATGAGATCGCGGTATCTTTTCTCTCCTTTCCACTTATTGCTATAGTAAATACATTTTCGAACCTAAAATCAATATTTACTCAACTAAATTGAAAGAGGTTGTCGGAATAAGACAAAAAGGTTGTCCGATCTTGATGAAATTTTGGATTCATATAGAGCTTAGTATTTATGATAATTATCAAAAAAATGTGCCGTTGAACTGACTTCGATTCATTTCTTGTGTCGGGTTGTGTTTCAGGTTCTGGTTGTGGTTCAGATTCTGGTTGTGGTTCAGATTCTGGTTCTGGTTGCGGTTCTGGTTCTGGTGGAGGGTCCGGTTCTGGTTCTGGTTGAGAGTATTAACCTCGGGTTCCCTTTGATATCTAAATTTTATCTTAAACTATTCCTAAAGAGCTTTCAGAATCAGTAATGCAACTAACGGGAACTCGAAGTTAATACAGTTTGAATGGCATTCTTATTTATCATAACATAGACTAACTAGCTAATCATAATCTAGGTCACAAGTTACCATGCAAATAAGATGCAGTCATATTCACTGATTAATAATCAGAAAAAAAATTTTAATTATCATTTGCCGATAAAAAGTTATGACAACTTTTGTATTCAATCTTGTTATGCCCTTGGTGGACTTCCTCTCTACATATCAACAGAGTTATTGTTTTTCATCAACAATTCATCAGTCCTATTAATCATATTTGCCAAAATATCATGTTTAAAATACTTAAATTCCTTAATCCGACAACTTCTTTATTATTTGAAAGAGCAAAGGAGAAAATAGACAAATCCAATAAATATGAGAATGTGCGCATTCGAGCAAAAAGTGGCACATTTCCGAGCGAGGGAGGCAAATGAAGCGCGACGCGGAGCGGCGCGCTTCATTTTCCCGAGATCGGAATGTGCCACTTTGAGCTCGAATGTGCACGCTCGGTTTTAAGCGTGATTCACAATTTAGGCCAATGGATTAAACCAAAAATCAATTGAATCATTTTAATCGTTCCCTCTCTTTCGTATTGACGAGATCGCCGTATCTTTTCGCTCTCATCCACCTATTGCTATGGTAAACACGTTTTTCGAACCTAAAATCAATATTTAGTCAACTAAATTGAAATTTATTATTTGAAAGAGCGAAGGAGAAAGTAGACAAATCCAAATAAATACGAGGATGTGCGCATTCGAGCGAAAAGTGGCACATTTCCGAGCGAGGGAAGCAAATGAAGCGCGACGCGAAGCGGCGCGCTTCATTTTCCCGAGATCGAAATGTGCCACTTTGAGCTCGAATGTGCGCACTCGGTTTTAAACACTATTCACAACAATCAATTTTAAAAACAATCAAAGTATTAGTTAAAAATTTTACTAATACTTATTGAAACAATTCGCCCCCATGGTACTAGTCCGCGACTCACCAGGGAGGCGCACCCCCCAGTTCTAAAATCACTGCTATAAATCAGTATAAGTATAATAAATTATAAAACTATAAAAAAAAACGTAAAATAAATTAGTTTTGAAGATCGGGTAATAAAGGTTCATCCTGTGCATTTTTAGGACTGCTGTCTGGGTTGCTTATGGACATATCAGTGGCACAATCGTTAAGATTTAACGTCGACAGCAAAGCAAACGTATCCATCGCATTATAATCTGGTTCAGCCTGGACAGGCTTTATATCTGGAAGAAGCAGCTCCAATTGTGAATCCTTCAAAAAATCATCATTGGAAAACGACGACAAATCTGCAATTAAATCTTCGCCCTGTGGTTCCTGAGCTTCCACTCCATTTTCCAAATCTGGCTCTTCTTCAGTTTCCTAAAATATGAAAAAAAAAACAATTAATAGAACAATGAGTTTTAATTTTAGAAAATTACTGCAGTCATTGGAGTTGTCGATTTATATTGAAAAGCACTGTTGGACAAGTCAACTTCGACTGGAAATAAAGCAGGTCCTGACAAAAGGTCCAAAGTGTTGGAATGAAGCTCCGATAAACCTTTAATTAATTTTGCAAGATGACCACCCAAAGATTGGACGTGCTTGTTTTCTAAAAGTTCCATTTTTACCAACACGTCTGCTCGAAACTTGGCAAAACGACCTCTTGCGACTTGACGACAACGTAAGATCAGTCTTGATGAAACCAAAAAAAAATATTGAGGGTAAATATTATCGTGGAGAAGACCAATAGAAACCTGTATTCGTAATTTCCTGTCTCAACGCGATATAAAGGTTCTTGTAAGGCCGCGTAGCTGCATTCCTCGTCGTCCATTTCCTTGACTTTTAAACAATAAGCTAAATATTCAAATTTGGCATCGGCGTATTTTTTAACAGTTAGTCTTGTATCTGGAATCGCTTTATGCAAGTACGTTCCCATATCAGCTAACACCTACGTATTTCTTCTTTGTTAATTATTTTAAATACAGATAAAAAAAGATCAATTCTTACAGGTTTAACTTGTTTAATCATTGAGTGCCCTAATTTTTCCATGTTCCTGTGTTGTTCCCCAATAATCTGAAAGCTTCGCTGGCCCGTGGTTGAGGCTCTCTTACTGCCAAATTTGAAAAAATATCGCCCATAGCTTTGATGGCTTGCAATAGCTCGATGTGCGCCTAAATAAAAAAAATAATAAAGTAAAATGTATTGACGAGCTTCAGCTGATTGTACTTGCAAGACGCGCTTTGAATGTTCGACCAGTCCTTTGTATGTTAATTCTGTGTCTTGTAGCTCTTGTAATTTTTTAACTAAAGTATCATTACAGAGAATTGCTCTAGAAAGGCCTAAGGCATCTGCCGTTGAAGAGCTCATGTTTTCAACTAAACGATGTTTAACTTTTTTAAGAACAATGTCTAAGCTTTTTCCCTGCTGAGGGTCGGCATGGAGCTTGTTGTAGTTTACTGTGACTTCATCCTAGAATGACATAGAGTTGAAACCATAGCAAATAAGATTAATATACATGCAGGGTGTTAGACGAATAGTTACTGAGACTTCAGCGGGTGATACCTGACACCAAATTAAACGCCAAAAGTTTATATACAATATGTCCAAAATCTAAAGAATTTTGAATGAAATACATGTTAATTTTCTAGTAAATGGCAACACAGCATCGTCTCCATGTGCTTTTAACAGAGAGTGGGGTTTTATATTTAATAGGGTAAACAGTACAGTTGTTGGCCAGTCGACAATGATTGGCCATATTTAAAAAATATTTAATAATAAATCTATATTTCCTAAAATATATTTTCTAATAAATGGTTCGTTTTTTTTGCTAATTTACTATATCTTATTTTAATTAGAAAATATTGGCCGATCACTGTAAATTCACTAGTCAATTACTATATTTATATGGCCAATAACTATGGTGATGAATAAAAGGGCCAATCACTGTACTGTTTACCCCTAGGTGCTTCATTGCTAATTGGCATATTTCATATACTATTTCTATGGTTTTTTTTATTATATTTTTTTTACCTATGGCTTTAATAGTATCGTTATAACAGACGTGAAAAAAAACATTCAAAATGTTCTAAATAATAAGGTATTTATTACACATTTTTCAATTGTAGTTTAGAATACCCTAACTCAAAAATATTACACAAAAGGCTACTTGACTTGGGGTATATTTTTATTTAGTTTAGGTTATTTATAAGTGGGTTAAGTTTTATTACTTATTTATCCACCATTCTATATATAACTTTTATTCAATAAGTTAATGTTTTTTTATTAAAAAAAAAGATTTAGTTCTAAATATTTGAGTTTTAGATTATTGAAGTTCAGAGTTAAAATTTTTATTTATTCTTTTTAACAATATATAAATGGCGTTTATTTTTTTATCTTATTTTCACCTATTTCAAGAAATAGAACAGGATTGCCCAATTTGAAACAGTTAAAATAATTTTTTTATATAAAAACGAAAGAAATTTTATAATGTGTTACCTATATGTAGGTTATAGTGACATTTTTAGTTGTTTTTAAAAACAATATTAGAAATTGAAGTAAATTGAAACTCTTTAATTAAGAAAAAGAAAACAATGCGCAAACGTGCAATTTAAAGTACCAATTTCTCAAATTGAACTATCAGTTTTATTTGAATCTTTCAAAAAATAGAACAGCAAACAGTGAAAATAACAAAACAGAATACTACACAGAGAAAAAAATATTGTCTAAATAACTATCTAACGTATCCTCAAATATAGGCAGAAAAGATATTGTTAAAATGACCATACGTATCGCTATTTTAACTGTACGTAGTATAGTCTTTTTTGCAGGGATACGCCCTATAGCTAAATTAGCCAATTGAATCGTTGTTCTGACGATACGTTACTTTGATGATCCGCAATAAGGAAACTCTGTATAGCTAAATTAGCTATACAGCGTATCCCTGTGAAATATATACTACGTATAGCTAAAATAGCGACAGTATGGTCATTTTAACGATATTTTTTTCTTGGTGTAAACAACATTATATTAAATAAATAAGAACAAAATATATAACTATAATATTGGTCAAGGGAACACATATGTATTTAATCCAAAATCGTCTGTAAAAAGCTGCCAAACCATGCTACAAAGTTTCATTCTTCCACAAACCATTATTTCCACGTTGGGCCATTTTAGTTGACAAAAAGTAATGGAAATTAAAGTATTTTTTAAAATACTTCACACATAAATTCATTTTTCTTAAAAATCTGATGAAATTGAAATGATATTGAGATAAATGTTATTTATTTCATTAAAAGCATTTTATTGATCATTTTTAAAGTGATATATTGTTAATTAAAGTCTACATAATTAACATGCAATAGGTCAGAGATCTATCTATATAAAAAACGCATAGTTTTGTATATGATTTAGAAACTTACCGATTTTTTTTTAAAACTAATATATTGTAAATCGAAAAATTATATTTTTTTTTTAAACAATACATACGCAGCGGGAGTATAGACATTACAGCTTGGCAACACTGTGTGTCTTTATGTCATATGTCACAATTGTTCATAATTTTATGGTATTTTGAAATTATTCTTATTTTCCTTCTTCTTCTTTTTTTAAATATTTCCGAACAGCAGTAACACGGATAAAAGATCATATAATTACAAAACATTAGATATGTGCCATACATTTATATAGCATACGGTATAAGCATTGACAGCGTTGTCACATTTACTTTCTTTAAAAGTGTAATTGTATCAATGTGTTCTGTTTACAAACATTTTTAATGTAGGTATCAAGTAAAGTTTCTGAGAAAAATAAAATACTCGGCCATTGAATATAATAAACCACATTTAAATAATATATCATATATCTCTCTCGGTAGGGTCTGAGCGCTATAGTAGGTACCAATTTACGTGGGATTACAAAATTGTTGAATACTCCGTCACCATGTACACAAATCTAATAACGACTGGATTTGGCAATATTTTAGAAAAAAAATTGCCTCTGCGATGCCAGTTGGAGTTTAATACTCTTTAGCAGCTCAAAAAATAAACGGTCTAATTTAGGACTCGGTCCAATTTATGCAATCTTAACTTATACGATGAACGCTAAATAATTATTTTTCTAAAACGTCTATTTCTTTTACTTTATCAAAAACTTGTCCCATCAGTTATCTCTCTTTGCTGTAAATAAAAAACTTCTACAGTGCTGATTCTTACTATTTTCTTTGAACCATATTATCATTACATACTTAAGTACACTCCTGGTCGAAATTTGAATAGAACAAAGTAGAAACTGCTAAACAATTTAATTTTGGATACCATGTTTTATAAAAATGCATATAATTTAGTTCTCATTATTTTTCAAAATTTTCATTAACTTTCAAATGCCAGATGTGACCTACCGGCGTGCAATTCATTCAACCAACTCCGATTAAATCTATGTTATTAAACGTTTTAATTTTTACCTTGGCCGATTGTATCATTTTTGCAACCTCCACTTTAGTTTTACCCTTAACCGACTGTCCATTAACGGCGACGAGTTCATCGCCAGATTGTAAAGTCCCATCTCGAGCAGCTGCTGTGTTATCGAAGATCTGCACGATGTAAAGACAAGGGCATAGCGGAGCCCCGCCGCCGATGCTAATCCCAATTAAATTGTTCGCATCTTTCTTAATTACAACACTTCCAGAAGTTACGGTCATTCCCCTAAAAACGATTCTTGTTAATTTTCTTTTAAATGAATGAAAGAATTGGTCGAGTTAAACTAAAAGGATGTTCGGGTTGTTTTCGACTATATCTTCAGATGTTCAATAATAATGTCTTGTCAATTTGTTAAAAGGTTTATCTTCTTTAAAAAATATACAAGATTGTGACCTTTATACATGGTGAAATCTAGCACTACAATAAGTCCTTTATATAAGTTTATCTAATCCTAAATTGTGGTTCTATTCTAGCAGCTAAAGGTGAGGAATGATTTTTTCTAGCGTGCAAGACATCCGTGCTCCTGGAAAAAGAAGCGTATTTAGCCATGCAATTTTATTTAACTCATTAATTATTTTATTCAAGCTTCTAATTTTTATTTACAGACTTTTAGATTGAGAAAGAAGTATTACTTACAGGGTGTTTTGTTTAATAAAGTCTTCTCTTAAATTTAACTCGTAATCGTCAAAGTCTGTATCGGTTGCAACAGGTTCTTCTACGTTTTCAGAAGGATTTTCTTGTAATTGTGTGTCTGTTTGTATGCATGCAGTGCTACGTTTTGGAGGTACTTGTTCCCTAAATGGAAGTATTAGCATTTTGAAATTGATTTGGTTATATAAAAATTGTACTTACAATTCGATAAGTTTTACGTTTTGTTTAGAAGCCATTTTATTGTTCACTTACAAAAATTGAATGAATGAAATATAGCAAGTTCGATGAATTACAATTTTTAATCGTTGTAAAATATTAAGTCCTAAAAAATTATGAGATATAGGGAAAAAAATTAACTTGATTCAAGACAAAAAATTTTGAACCAAGAAAACTATATCAAAAAAAAAAAATTATTGTCTCAACAATTTTTGCTCGTTTTTAATATTTTTGTTTTAAGGTATTTTTTTCTTTGATCGATAACTACTGATACTTGATTCACACGTGTACTATCTTCTAGTCATCCACAATTAAATACAATTATGATTTAATTTCTTAATATAAGCAGATTATGATTAATGATTTATTTTATGTATTAATTTAATTGCAATAAGAATTCTAGTTACCTATACATACATAATGGTTGACTCCTAAATAAAAAGCAGATGTTCTTATGGCAAATGTATATACAGTCTAACCTCTATTTTCGGTCCCCTCTTAAAAGCGGTCACTTCCAAAACATAACTGTCATTTGCACCGACAAGTTTATTAACCTCTATTTAGAAGTTTTACTGTATATGTATTTTGTTTGGAAAGTATTGAATACTCAATTCAGGAAAAGATATGCTTTGCTAAAGAGTAAAGTAATGGGATAGAGAATTTTTAGCGCCTTTATACAAAAACTTTAATTTATTGATTTAAGAGTAATGTCTTGAATTAAAAAAACCAAACAATTTAAAACAAAAATGCAAATTTGTGAAAAAAGTTTTTTTGATTCAAATAATTTTGTTATCAGTTTAACAAAAAATTAATTGGAAACAACAATTTGGTCAGCGTTTTCCAAACTTCAAGAGGAGGCACGGATTAGTTTAAAGGGTGCTACGATCATTTTTGTGAGTCAACGTGTATTTTTCTAATTTATTTAGTTTTCCCGAAAATTAAGCGGGTTGAAGGACGGGCAGGGAAGAATGAGTCGGCTATGGACCCCAATCCATAGGAACGTCCCGCAATAATTTAAAGCAAATCTATTATCTAAAATTTTCTTTCATAAAAAAAGCAATAGGGCTAATCCAGCGTTTTTCAAACTGAGAGGCGCAGACTAGTTTAATAGGAGGCGCGAATTGATTGCTAAAATTGTATAAATAAAATTTTGTGTTTGTATAATTTTATAAAATGGAGGAAAGAGGGTGTCATATAATTAAATATTTTTAAGAGAGGCCCGGTTACATACAGTTTGGAAACCGCTGATTTAGGTATTCTTCATTGCAATATTAATATTTCTATGGCTTACCTTGCTATAGTTTTAATAATAAACGACACTATTTTAATAAATATTTTTGTTTCTAAAAAATAGTCGATTCAAAATATTCAAAAGATGAATTTTCTTGTTATAATAATAAAACGGGTATATTTTATTTACGCGGGTAAAAGCGATACTAATTTTATTTTTTCTGATAAAAACTGTGATTGATTACTTTTAACTAAGATAATTATATTTCTAAAATTAAGTGCATAAAATAATAATTACAATTTATCTTCAAATGCGGGATGAAGATAGCTGTAACTATAAAGGTACGAGGAAGACATTGCTGCATTATGTTCGGACGTCAAGTGCGACCACATTTGAATCCTTTTATTTTCGTGCTATAAGAAATAAAATGTCTGCAAAAGAATTAAAACCAAATACAATAACTTAAAGTGAGATGTGAACTTTTGCACAAACTATAATAAACTAAATTTTAGTAAAAGTACGGTACACCGGAAGGTGTTTATCGCATTGGAAGTAAATTAAAACTGATAACGTTACATTATTTACCACCATATGGGAAACGTAATATTTATGTACATAATTTATATTTAATTTCAAAAACCTATGACGATTTGTTCCGATATATATGCCAGTATTACGTTTAAATGATAAAATAAATTGTGTCAATTAATTTTGATACTTTTAAGATAAATGATATATAATAATGACAAAGAACGTACAATTTATCTTCTTCTAAAAAGTAGTCGTCATCGTAATCCAACATTATAGATTCACTGTTAATAATTATTTTAACAAATACTAAATAAAATAAACTGTAACTTGTTCATAACCATATTATTTGTGGTGACAGGCGTCGCGACGTGAACGTCATAGAAAATGGAATCAATACTCTATGCTTTTCCCCGTTTGATGCAGTGCTGCTCTCTATTATGGATAACGAAAAATTACCAAATTTCTAACTGAAAGCGAACGTTTTCAAATAGAGGCGTCTCTGAATTTATGCGACATTATTTTTATACGTAAATTAAAACACTATTTACGCGATATTTTTTATATTTACATAGCCAAAAAATATATTTTCCCAGAAATTATCAGTGACCAGTTTATGTACATATATTTTACATTCAAACCGTGCGTTTCAGTTAAAGTATAGACCGCCTAGATATAGGTAGTTCCATCAACTTTAGAATCATTTTCAAGAAGCGTGTCTGACGCTGATGAAATTGAAAATGTGCACTCCGAGAAAGAAGTTTTTCGATGCTAATATTGCAAATTTATAAATTATTTTGTTAAATTGTAGTGGTTCAATGATTCGTTACTTTTTAAAAGAAGTTTATTGGTTCGTTCAAGTAGGTATTTATCAAATTAGTTCGCATATTTTCCGAATTGTTTCTGAGGCTAATGGAGCTATAAAGTATGCATTTACTGCCTTCTTTGGTAAATATATATGCGGTATTAAAAATAAATTTTTAATACAAATCTAAAAAAATTAATAAATAAAACCATCAAAATAACCAACCTACCTTAAAGATTTTCAATACGAAATGAAATACAGAAATAGAACATACAATAAAAAGTATATCAAAAGCAATCATTTTACAAAACACAAATATGACACTTTTAAAATGTCAACACTACTTCATATAACAAATAAAATTGAACAAATTTTCACAATTACAGAATTAAAAACATTTCGACTTTAGAAATGAAGCTTTATACTTAATTGAACTACTGAAGATACACATGATTTAATACTAAAAGTTTTGTATGTATTGGAATTAAAAAAATAATACCTACCCATAAAATTATTCGAAACGTGTTAAAGTTGGGTAAATTTCAAATTTACTCCTCAAAAAATATTAAACTGGTAGATGTAAGACTTGGAAAACTTTTGAGGCATTTCATTAAAAAAACGTACTATTTATTTTTTTTTAATTTATATTTTATATAAGTACATACAAATATAGAAGTTATTTAAATTGTTAAATATTAGTGTACTTACATGCCGAAAGTTGGTATTTTTTTAATTTAATATACCTGTTTCTTACTGACTTTTAAGATAAAGTAACTTTTTTTTTACCAATTTTTTTTTAATCAAAATTATTAGTCCTGCCAGAAGTCCATTCAATCTGCAGGTTCGACGAATTAAGTAAAAAAAAATCTTAAATTTTTAATGAGGAATTACTTTTATCGTTATAAATAGGTGAGGAGTTTCACTTCTAACTATTACCAAAAAGATTTACAATATCTGTAAATTTGCCTCATCTTTATTCAATGCTGAAAAAACAATTAGAAATTATTTCAGGGCTTTTTACATTAGACTGAGATTAATATTTGTATAAATAGATAATTTTTAATTAAATATGGAAAACTAATATAAATATGTTTGGTATTTAAGTACAAATAAACGTTAGAATTCTACTATCTATTAATAATATAAAAACAAACCAGTTTTAGAAATATAAATATGGTGTGTTTGAAAAAAATTCGGATAATTCTTTAAATTTTGCAACTTCGAAAATTTTGGTGCCCATAAATTTCATCGCCCTAGGTTCAGGTTGCACGGGCCTAAGTTAAATTCTAGCACTGTATTTTATCACTATACTGGGGCCGCTGAAAAGACGGAGTAACAACCAGGCGCGATCACCGCGTGGTAAAGTGAACCAAACCCAACTTCTGATTAACTATTGTGAAAAGAAACGAAATGTATTCTTTCCTACAAGATACTGTTAAACATTAATTTGATAGAAATTTGATAGAAAGTGCTCGGCATATTATATAAAAAAAATTACTTTATAAAAACAAAAACATCGTTGATTTTTCTTTTTAAAAATCCGAAAATTAGTTACATGCCATATATCTATAACGTATATTTTTTTAGCCAAAATCGCTCATAAAATAAAAATTATTTTATGAATTTGAACTTTACTTTTTCTCCCTTAAACTCAAGATTTTTTAGGTACAAATTTGGTCAAATTTGAGGGCCGATTGCCCATGCTTACCCATCTATAGCTTTTATTTATAATCTGATGCGCACTTCTCTAGGGTCATAATTATAAATATTTTGCTTTACTTTGAATTGTTTCGGCAATGTAAGTATGCCACCTCTATTTCTAGAAAGTATGGCCAGTCATCGGCATTGAGTTCAAATGAAACTTCGTGGGATCGAAGTTTATCGTACTTAAGTATTAAGTATTCGTAATACAGTTCTTAAACAAAGTGGCGATAGTGTAGCATCATGTTTTGGAACCTATTTGGATGGTTAGCAGTGCTCACATCTATTTCCTATGTTAATTCGCAGCTATATTCGGTTCCGCCAATTCAATTTCAAGCTTTGAAAAAAGGAGGATTTCGAGCTTTATTGCCTGGTAATTGTGTTTTTAAATTATGTATATTATACGTATGTACTTTAACTTGTGTCAATGAGTTCTTAAATTGTTAATAATCAGCTTTATTTTTATTTATAAAATATCGCAATCAGTCATTTAATAGAATCTTAATTAAAGCTTCTTGATTATAAAATCAACATTTTAAAATACATTCATTGATAATGGTGTCATACACCTCTAAAATTATTTATTTGTTGAATTAAATTTAAATTGGGAATACTGGGAATTTATTGTTGTAATGTAAAGTATTCGTACGTAGTTTAATTTTTTTTTCGGACCGACTGATTCGATTAATGCGTAGTAATTTTTATATTTTAAATGTCTTGTTTAAATTGTTTATTTGTAATTAAGATATGTGGATTTTATGGATTCGGTGAAAAGCGAGGGGAATTTAATAAACCTGAAGCAGGTTCACGATTTCGACTTAGGAATTCCCACTTTAAAAATGTACGGTTACCTAATATTTTTAATATTTCTTATCTAATATCTTAACGAATACCGAAAATAAATTACTTTCTTAACATTTTCGGTAGTAATCTATTTTTCTTTTGTTTTTAAAAAAGATCCGTGCATTTTACAATGTTAGAACTGATCAGAAAGTCGATATTGATCAAGAAATCAGTTTATGGATCTTTAAACAATAAGCACATGCAAATATTTATGTGTTGTCATACTTAAAAAAGTTTTTCCTTGTATAATATCTTAAAAAAACACTTAATATGTTATGAAATTGATTAGGTATTTTATAATTATTAATAATTATAATAATAACAAAAATATTGGGTTAGCAGAAAAGGAACTTTGGTTATTGCAAATCGAAGGCGTTACAATTTTTTTTAATAGAATGCACGTGTCAGAATTGATTAAAAAAAATTGTTTTAGAAATATTTTTCGCTTAAAGTTGACCGACGTTTTTGTCCACCAAATGCAGTTAATCAAATAAAAGCCATAATAGAAGCGGATCATCATAGGACTGTGAGAGAGATTATAAAGAGGTCTAATGTACCACACACAACAATTTAAAATGTCTTGCATTTGTTAGAAAGGTTGATATTAGAGACCCAAATGAATTGAAAGCGATTAATTGAATACAACAAATGAGTATTTGTGATATGCATCTCAAATACAATCAAATCGACCCTTGTTTAAAACGATTCATCACTGGTGATAAAAAATGGGTTGTCTAAAATAACATTAATCAAAAACGATCATGGCCCAAGCTTAATAAACCAACCTAAGCCATATCGAAAGCTGAATTTTATCAAAAAAAATCAGGCTTTCAGTTTAGTGGGATTATAAAGGTCCTGTGAATTTTGAGTTGGTTCCAAGGAACTAAACGACCAATTTAGATGTGTATTGTCTACAACTGATAAAATTGGAGAAAACGGCCCGAATTGGTTAATCGTCAATGCAGTATGTTCTACCATTACAACGCTTTACCTCACACATCTTTATTAACTCGTCCAAAATTATGGGAGATAGGTTGGGACCTGATGTCACATCCACCATAAAGCCCTGGCCCGTCCACCATCAGATTACTATTTATTTTGATCTCTACCAGAAGTTCTACGAAAGTGAAATCATTAAGTTACAAGAAAATACATTTATAGTTGATGAAAATCTATTCTTTGCATATAAAAATTGAGTTTTATATCAAATTAAGAAACTGATATTACTTTCTTAGCAACCCGATAATAATTATATTCTTTACTGCGTTACAGATTTTGAAGGAACAACATTTTTTACACTCCACGCCAATGTCAACGATAACATTGCTCCACAATCAGAGGGATCCATAAGCGCTGAAACTAAAGTGTCCAAAAACGGATACTGGATATTAGAATTTGATAATAAATTAAGAATAGGCGATGTTATGTATTATTGGGTGTTAGTCCACGTCAACAATTTTGGATATCGAAAAGATGCCAATTGGACAGTAAAAGGTTTATAGTTTATTTATTTAATCAAGGATGTGCTGTTAAAATTTTAAAAAGATCTTGGAGCTTGCAAATGTGAATTGTTCGAAAAGGATTTGACATGATTTTTTTAAGTACGTGTTTAAGCAAAAAAATATATATGAATAATAAAAGTATAGTTCAAAAGCTATCCACAATGATCAATTTACTTTTGAAAACAATTTAATGAAAAATTACAGAACCGTACTTCAACTAGGGACCAACTATTTGATTTTTGTAACTTTTGACTCCAAATGTTCTTGCGAAACGCATAAAGTATCTCCATGAGAAGTTTTTAAAAAAATCAAAGGCTATAATTTCGTCTCAACAAAGTGGCTAAGCTATACATAAATAAAAATTACATTTTAATTTTTCTTAGCATCAATTTTGTACGTTTTTATTCATTTCTTTAAATCTATCAAATTTTGCCCATTTGGGCTCCTTTTTACTTTGCGCCTGATGATCTAATTTTTTAAATGTCCTAGTAGATCACTATAACGAATCGATTTAATCTTTCACACCACGCAAATTTGTTTAATTATTAACTTCTTAATAATTTTACTAATATTGTAGCATTGCTAAATTCTTATCCATCAATGCCAAGTAGATGTGATGCGGCCACAACAATTGCAAGCTCAGCCACAGTAATCTGTCTAGATAGCTTGATTATTAACGATGAATTTAGTGGAACTGCTATGGACAAAAGCATTTGGACGATCGAACATAGGATACCCACATACGCGCCACCAGTAAGACTTGATCAAACCCACAATATTACATTTACTAACATTAACTTGCAGTTATTCGAATTCAATTCCTACGAAGACAGACAAGAAACATGTTTTCTAAAAGATGGAAAACTATTTCTGAAACCGTTTGCTCTAAATTCGGACAGCGAGGTACGAGGAGTGCTGGACCTCAGAGACGGGTACGTACAAATATACAGTGGAACTTCAATATGCGATCACGCTCATATTCTTCTTTTTTAAAATTTTTTTTTTTAAGTTATACTACGTTTGGCGAGTTGAGAGTGAAATTTTAGCAGGCAACGAAAGTTGCGCGCGCCAGCTAAGAAAAAGTCGGCACTTGAAGTTAGCCGCTTTTGTTTATGTAGGTCTTCTTTAAGTAAAATTTTGTTTTGTTAAAGAATAGATACACGTACAATTCGGAACTGGAAACAAATTAAACCATTTTGAGTTAATTCCTGTGTGAAATATATAGGGGAAAGTGGGGTAGCCCCGGACAGCGGGTAACCGCGGACATAAGAATTTCCAAGAACCTAATCACGTTGCATTGGTAAAATTTTCTTTAAAACAGGCGTCGTCTAGAGTAAAAACATATGCAATTTAGTTGTCACGTAAACACCGAGTCTGTTACAATTTAAGGAGTAGTTTGTAAAATATAAAAATTTTTCATCGCGCTCGTCAGATTTCATTTCAAGTTATCAACTAGAAAACGTAAGTGTGAATACTTATTTTTTTTAAGTTGTAGAAAATGCATTATATTTAAACTTTGTAATAGTAGTTGAAATATTTCTACTACATCTTAGGAGTTCTGAATGAAAATGTTGAATATTGAGAATCGGGTACCCCCGGGCACTAAAATGTCGGGTATCGCCGGACATTATGTTAGCTTAATTAATAATATTTTTCAAAAGTTACTCTATACTACAGTTGAATTAAATAACTTGTCGGTGCTTTATTATTTAGAGTGATAATAAATAGTTGTTAAATTACTGTACTTTAGTCAACTTTGGGTATTTTTCACATCCAGTACAAATCGCAACGGTGGTCAACTTCTATACTGACCCGGTGCCTTCAATTAGCCCAGCACATTTATTAAAACAAATGTTACGATTTCCTGATGCATCAAAAAAACATTTAAGAACGGAGCTCAAAAAACCCATATGAGCAATATTTTAATATCTCCATTTAAACAAAATTTAGAGAAAAAGCAGAAAACTGAAAACAATAAATTTGTCAAAGCAGAAAAACAAAATATTGCTGAAAATATTGAAAACAAACAAAAATATTCGAAGTTTTTCCCAAAAAGACGGGGAGAAAGAAACCGAATGCATCATATGCAAAAAAACTTTTGATGAAGACTGGATTCAATGTTATGAGTGCAAAAACTGGGCACATAAAAATTGTTTAAATATTAATTATTTTTGTGATGTTTATAAGGCCAAAAAACGATTGGGCCATCAATAAGTACTAGTCCGGGGCTACCCGCCACTTTTTGTATTGCCAAAAAATAAGGTCAATTTGGATTAGCCATATTTCCTAAAAAAACAAATATATCATTACAAATTTATAATTAGTATTAACTTAAAAGTCCCTACTTTCATTTTAAATGATAAAAAATAAATAAATTTATTTATTTATATTTTTTATTTCTAATTCTTTCAAGTGTCCGGGGCTACCCCATCTTCTCCTATTTGATATTCGTTCATTTCAATATTTAACTTTTCTTCGCGAACATATTAACCCTCCGCATACTAGGTGATTAAATGTCACATGCCATACTAGGTGGGGTTTGCCATACCCCGAAAATAAAATGAAATAACATCCACAAAATTGTACTTTATGACAGTTAAATGATGAGAAATATATTATACTAACCAATAGTAAATAGGTTTAAGTAAAACACACATTTATTTATGCATTACAATAGACTTCTATTAATAAAAATACTAAAACTTTACTTTTTCTTCAACTTATAAACTATTGAGTCTTTTCTTGAGTACTAAATTCTAATGACACGTGTCAATTACAATACCGAATATTAAGAAAACCTAACAAGAATTTCGTTTTTGCCTCCTTATTGAAATACAAATTAATTTCATGGCAATTTCTTAATAATTCGCAATAATTTAGACCAATAAATTATACAAAAAATTAATTGAATAATTTTAATCGTTCCCTCTCACTTGCATTGATAAGATTATCGTATCTTCTCGCGCCCTTCCACTCATTGCTATGGTAAATACGTTTTTCGAATATAAAATCGATATTTACTAGATTAAATTAAAATTTTTGATTTGAAGGAGCCCACGGTAAATTATACTAATGTAATAAACACGAGGATGTGCATATTCGAGCGAAAAGTGGCACATTTCCGAGCGAGGGAGGCAAATGAAGCGCGACGCGGAGCGGCGCGCTTCATTTTCCCGAGATCGGAATGTGCCACTTTGAGCTCGAATGTGCACACTCGGTTTTAAACTCGACTACCAAATGTCCCGTTTTAAAAAAAAATTGTTCACGTTAGTTATACGCCACCTAGTACACGGAAGGCTAATGACATATACTCAAGTTCCACTGTAATTTCAAAAAACGAATAATTATATTGGTATATTCAGATGTTCTTCTACGGAGAATTACCAATGTTACTATGAACAACAATCGTCCTTTTTACTACCTCCCGTAAAATCAGCTAGAATTACATCAAAAATATCGTTTAAATATGGTAAAATAGAGATCAAAGCCAAATTACCTTCTGGTGATTGGCTGTTTCCAGGTAAAATTAGTTTTATCTCAAAATCCAATTTTTACTCACGATTTTTCAGTGATACAATTGCAACCTAAGGATCGAATCGATGAAAACGTTGCTACAATTTTAATTGCGTACAGCAGAGGCAACGATCGACTAACAGGAATAAATCCAAACGATATGACTGTACGACTAAATAGTGGAAATGACCTGGGATCACGACTATTATTTGCAGGTCCAAGTATTAATCCGGCAGAACCTGGAAGGAGTAAGCATTTAGTGTCTAAACGATCCGAGGAACCTTTTAATAAAGATTTTCATGTTTATACAATGCATTGGACTCCGGGTAAGAAATATAATTTTTGAAGTTATACTTCTTTTGGCGCATTAAGAGTAAAATTTTAGCAGGCAATGGAAGTTGCGCGCGCACAGCTCATATGACAAGTTAGTCGTCTGAGAGAGTAAATTAAATTTTTGTGAATCGTGCTTAAAACCGAGTGTGCACATTCGAGCTCAAAGTGGCACATTCCGATCTCGGAATGAAGCGCGCCCGCGTCGCGCTTCATTTGCCTCCCTCGCTCGGAAATGTGCCACTTCGCTCGAATGCGCACATCTTCGTATTTATTGAATTTGTTTATATTAATTTTTGGCGATATTTTGCAGGCTGTATTTTAGTGAAAAATAGTTGTATCTGAAATTTAAAAAAAGCATTTTAAAGCTCTAGGATTTTTGATTTCAGATCTTTTAATAAAAAAATTTTAAGGGTCACCGTTATCACGCAATTTTAAGCAATAGCGCGCAAGAAAAATTTTGCATATTTTTTTCTTTTTGTTTTTGTGTTCATGGACTTGGAAATTTTTTTTTCATCTGAACCATTATATGGAACGGATAGTTTTTTTTTCTAGAATTTCGATACGATTATTTTTCACCGAGATACCGGACGTTATATAGAAAAAGATCCTTTTGTTTTCAATCATTGATATCTCAGTAACCAATAATTGTACAGAAATTTAAAAAGCAGTTTTTGAAACTAGAATACATGCGCTACAAGAAACTGATACGATTTTTAAGGAAATAATTTTTTTCCATCCTTAATATACATTTGAAAAAAACATGAAAAAAAGAATAATTTGCCGCTTTTTAGAAAATTAACGGCTAAGTTACAAATATTTATGAAATGGCTAATGTTAAGCGTGAATTTTAAGCCGGTCATCCATTGGAAGCGTAGTCAAAAAAATTTTTTTGGCCTTTTTAACATTTTAGCCGCAAACATTTAAATTAATGATAAAAAGTAATTCAAAAATTTTTAATTAAAAAATCTGAAAACTAGAATCTTAGAGCTTTAAAATGCTTTTTTTAAATTTTAGATACGACCATTTTTCACTGAAATACAGCTTGTCAAAAATCACCAAAAAATGTCGGAAATTTTTTTGACCTTTTAATTTTTTTCCTTCAGTGTATTTAATTTAATGACGTCAAAGAAGTATAACTTCTAACGCGCGTACAGAAGTACACGCACAAATTTTTTTAATATATTTTTATAATCATTTATTAATGTTTTAGGCGTAATAAAATATTATGTAGATAATGAAGAGTATGGAACCGTTAATTTGAATAAAAGCTTTGTTGATTCTTCTCTTGGAATTGGTAGCACGTGGACACATCCAGGGGATCCTTTTAACAATCAGGTATATACAAAATTTCAACCTATTTTAACCTAAATTAGTAGATCGCCAACTTAAACCAGTTGCAATATCATTTTTTGATCATTACATAGCTTTAAATTAGAGTTAAAAACAAAATTAATTTGATACACGGAAAAAAAAAAATAGTTATAATAACCATACGTATCCCTATTATTGCTATCCGTTGGATAGTCATCTTTCACAGGGATACGCCGTATAGCTAATTTAGCTATCCAGAGTTTCTTTATTGCGGATCGTTATAGTAACGATCCGTATTACTGTTTTAGACATTCAAAAGATTCTTGTCATAGTGATTTAACGGATATGCACGGAGAACAAAATATCGTCAAAATAACCATACGTATCCCTATTTTAGCTATTCAAATCCTCAAATTAACTGTCCAGTTACCTACACGACGGATACTGCACACGTTCACGAGAGCTTTTCGTTTGAACGCTTGAATCAAATAAATGAATCCTTATTATAAGTATAATATGTAGAGCTGTTTTGATCATACTATGAATTGTCAAATTGACTTATAAATATCGTTAAATTAGACATTCGAAACCTTGTCAGAACAATACATCAATTGAGTATAGGTTAGATAGTTATTTTAAGGATATTTTTTTCTCCGTGTACGATTATAAATTACGAAAAGCCATCAATTTTAAATTATTTTTATTTTTAAAATACAAAAATTTACTTATATTTTGTTTTTCGACTAAGTTTTTCTTCTACCGCTAATTTATCTCTAAAATCGAGAACGATTTCTTTGGCTTTCGATAAAGCCGTTATCGTACCTGTCAAAAGTGCGTCCCACGCTATGCAATACTCTTCCTGATTGAAATCGACGAGATCGGACATTCCGAGTAAAGATTTTGCCTTGTCAGCAGCCGAAGACATTTGATGCATTATGCTTTTTTGGTTTTCCAACATTTTTTCTTCGGCCACTTGCAACTCCGACACTATGTGATGAAAATGCAACATGTCCAACGGTAAATCTTCCTGCATGTTCGACGATTTTATGAGACCGCCCGATTTTATTTTCGTTTCTACATCGCCCGTCTTGCCCAAAGGTATATCGCCGACCACCAGCTCCTTAACTCTGTTGGCATATCGCAAAGTATTTAAAGAGTGTTCGCAACACGACACACCCGGAGAAACCATTGCAATCATGCAAGTTCTCGAATTGGGCCCAATAAAGGAATCTTTTAGTACTTGAGTTAATTTACTCATACGAAACGGTAAATGGGATTTTTTTCGTCCCAACGCCCGGATGCATTCTTTTAACGCCAAAAGCGATTTGTTGATTTCGGCTCCTTCCATTCTAGTTTGGCGATCGGTGGATGCAGTGTCGGCTCCCCTCTCGTTCCCCGCCAAATCAATCAGAGAAATTTTGCCGTGAGCCTTATTACTGTTCACCCCTGCCCTTAAAATAATTTGAAACACGGCGTGCGATCGGGACGAATACGCATTTGCGGCCGTTTGGCCGAAGGTCCTCGCCAAATTTCCGCGATGGATTAATTGCAGAACTTCTTCCGGCGAATTAACAAGTTTCTCTGTGAGACCGACGATCTGAACCTGTTGATTTCCATCCTCCAAGACCTGCAATTTCATTTTGTTGGCCAGGAGATCGAAAACCTTTCCCGAATAGATTTCGAAGAAACTTGCATAAACACGGGGCTTGAGATGGGTGAATTTCGACGTGGTTTGGGCGTAACGAAAAACGTCTCTGGTTGCCATCGCGTATATGCCTTGATGGCAATCCTGATTTCGGCCAACGAACTTTCCACCCATCGTGTGCGTTTTTCCCGAACCGGTCTGTCCGTAGGCAAAACATGTGGCAAAACCTCCTTGAAAAATGGCTTTCACCAAAGGTTGAGCGGTGTATCTGTAAATGAATTCGTTGGTACAGCTTTCGTCAAAAGCGTAATCAAATTTGAAGCTTTGGTTTTCCATGTATTTGGTTAAGTCGATCTTATTTTTGGTTCGTGGACGATCAACTGATTTATGGATGGTACTGTGATCACGTCGACTTCGTTCTTAGCAGTTTCCATTTTATTTAAGGGCCTCTTTCGCACACAAACTGTTATCAAGTGATCTTCCACGACTTCGTGAGCGGTTATCGGTTTGATGGTTAGTCCCTTACGATACTCCAAAATCATATTTCTCAATGCATAGTGGGGATTGTCGATACTCAATTGCGAAATTGCATTTTTTTCCGCCTTTTCGTCCGCGTATTTTTGCCTTCTCTCATCACGATTTTTTTTCAATTTTTCCACCCTTTTGACGACGTTGCTGGTACGATTGTGAGCCTCGTCTTGTGCCGGAGTAAGTCCGAGGTCGGAATTCGAAGCTTTCATATAATTTTGGGTTGTTGGACGATTAGTTCTCGTCGTGTTAGGTTGGGAAACGGCTACCCCCGATTTGTACTTGCGATTGTTGTTGGTGGTGGTTGTGCCATTTTTCTCGATCGGTTCCGGGTCGTTGGATTGTAATATGATGTCGGGATTTAAGCTTTGTATGGAAAGCAAATCTATCTCTTTGCCTTTGATTTCGCCCGATTCGTACCATTCGACGTTTGCACACATCAAATCGAAATTGAGACCTGCCACGAATGCCGAATGGACGCGGCCGTCGGTTCTTTTGATTTCTATTCGTGTTCCTATTTGAAGCAATTTATCGTCTTTTGCTTGGCTGAGTTCTTCATGCTCCATTGCTTTTACTTGGACCTGGAACAAATCGTTTTGTTGCTTGTTTTTACTAATTCTTAATGGTAATAATTTTAATTTAAGGTTCGTATAGGTAAAAAAATTTTTTCGGTATTATTAACCTTCCGATAATTCCATAATTGCCATACCCCGAAAAAAAAATGAAATAAAATCCACAAAATTGTCTTTATGGCAGTTAAATGATAAGAAATATATTTTAATAACCAATAATGAATAGGCTTAACTAAAACACATATTTATTTATGCATTAGAATAGATTTCTATCAATAAAAATACTAAAACTTTACTTTTTTTTCACCTTATAAACTATCGAGTTTTTTCTTAAGTACTAAATTCCAATGACACGTGACAATTACGATACCGAATATTAAGAAAACCTAACAAGAATTTAATTTTTGCCTCTTTATTGAAATACAAATTAATTTCACGGCAATTTCTTAATGATTCGCAATCATTTAGATCAATAAATTACCCGAAAAATTAATTTAATAATTTTAATCGTTCTCTCTCACTTGCATTGACAAGATTATCATATCTTTTCGCTCCCTTCTACTCGTTGCTATGGTAAATACGTTTTTCGAATATAAAATCGATATTTACTAAGTTAAATTAAAATTTTTGATTTGAAGGAGCGCACGGTAAATTATACTAATATAATAAATACGAGGATGTGCGCATTCGAGCGAAAAGTGGCACATTTCCGAGCGAGGGAGGCAAATGAAGCGCGACGCGGAGCGGCGCGCTTCATTTTCCCGAGATCGGAATGTGCCACTTTGAGCTCGAATGTGCACACTCGGCTGTAAGCACGATTCACAATAATTAATTTCAAATTACAAATTACAGGACTGTATTTAGTTTATTTCAATTTTTAATTTATTGCACTAAATTTAATAAAAAAAAACAAAAATAGACAGATCCAATGAAAGCGCGGGATGTGCACATTCGAAAAATTAATTAAAAATTTTAATCGTTCTCTCTCACTCACACATATGAGATTCTCGTATCTTTTCGCTCTCTCCCACTCATTGCTAAAGTAAAAATATGTTTTTAAACGTAAAATCGATATCTATTACATACATTTAAATTTTTCATTGAAAATAGGCAAAGTTAAACTAAACAAATCTAATAAATGCGTAGATGTGCGCATTCGAGCGAAAAGTGGCACATTTCCGAGCGAGGGAGGCAAATGAAGCGCGACGCGGAGCGGCGCGCTTCATTTTCCCGAGATCGGAATGTGCCACTTTGAGCTCGAATGTGCACACTCGGCTGTAAGCACGATTCACAATAATTAATTTCAAATTACAAATTACAGGACTGTATTTAGTTTATTTCAATTTTTAATTTATTGCACTAAATTTAATAAAAAAAACAAAAATAGACAGATCCAATGAAAGCGCGGATGTGCACATTCGAAAAATTAATTAAAAATTTTTAATCGTTTGCTCTCACTCACACATATGAGATTCTCGTATCTTTTCGCTCTCTCCCACTCATTGCTAAAGTAAAAATATGTTTTTAAACGTAAAATCGATATCTATTACATACATTTAAATTTTTCATTGAAAATAGGCAAAGTTAAACTAAACAAATCTAATAAATGCGTAGATGTGCGCATTCAAGCGAAAAGTGGCACATTTCCGAGCGAGGGAGGCAAATGAAGCGCGACGCGGAGCGGCGCGCTTCATTTTCCCGAGATCGGAATGTGCCACTTTGAGCTCGAATGTGCACACTAGGTTTTAAGCTCAATTACCAAAGTCTCGTTTTAACAAAAAATTGTTCACGTTAGTACCCGGAAGGTTAAATAAGTTTATTAATTGATTTTAATTAATTTGTTGTAGTTTGTTTTGTCGATTGGAGTGGCCGTTGGGGGAATGTACGATTTTCCGGATGATATGCATGGAAGTAGTTCGAAACCTTGGGTAAATGGTGAACGTAATTATTTGAAGAAATTTTTTGAAGCCCGATCACAATGGTTACAAACGTGGCGAGGCGATGGTCCTGCAATGCAAATCGACTATGTAAAAGTAACGAGCGTATAAGATGTTTAATTATAATTTATTTTAAGGTTCCTAATTCCTTTATAATGTGCCAATTCATCTTAATTTAATAATAAAAAAATGAGATTTAGTGGTAGAATTAAAATTCACAATTTATTAATAAATTTTATATTACAGTCGAACCTCGATAAGTCGAAGTTGAAGAGAACTAAAAATAATTCGAGTTATCAAAATTCGGCTTATCGAGGTTCGACTGTATTTATATTATTCGAATACTAATTCTTAGCTTTCTATCGTCAGATGGCGTCTTCTATCATACATGCAAACTTATTTCTCATTCATTTTTAAATTAACTCTATACGGCAACGTTTTTTTGACAATTTTTAAGTCCTCCGTACCCCATCACAACAACGTAACATTTATACAACCCCATCCTCCTACCAGGGCTTAGTAGGTAGCATTGATTTTTTGAAAATTAAAATTAATAATAGGGGTGAAGGGGGTCAATTGAACCACGGGGCAATTGAACCAGTGGGCTTAAAAAATCGAAAAAATCAAAAAAATGAGTCGTCCTCTCAAAATCGGTTTCGAATATGCGACAGCTTGGTTTGCACAAAATTTCAAATCATTATGATAATTTAATCTTTCAATATCGAGTTTTCGTGTTTTTTAGTATGTTAAAGTTGTTTTTCAGCTCTCGACAAAATTTTTTATAATATTGTAATTTTCATTTTTAATGACAAAATTTTAATTGTTATGTCCTCTACCTCCCAGAAATGATAATACGTAAGCTTCTTTCAAAACTTATTAAATACCAAAAATTAAAATTGAAAAAAATAAATTTTTAAACGCTCCCGTTCTCTGTTTTTGCCACTATAATTTGCTTTTGATTGCCTATCAAAATTAATTAATGACCCAGTAACTGTGTATCAGGTGTGAAAACAATAACAGACTTTTTGTCTCAAAATTTTATTCTCTATCTACACGGAAAAAAATATCGTTATAATAACCATACGTATCCTTATTATAGCTATCCGTTGGATATTTATCTTTCACAGGGATACGCCGTATAGCTAATTTAGCTATCCAGAGTATCCTTATTGCGGATCGTTATAGTAACGATCTGTATTACTGTTTTAGACATTCAGAAGATTCTTGTCATAGTGATTTAACGGATATGCACAGAGAACAAAATATCGTTATAATAACCATACGTATCCCTACTATAGCTATTCAAATCCTCAAATTAACTATACAGTTACCTACACGACGGATACTGCACACGTTCACGAGAGCTTTTCGTTTGAATGCTTGAATCAAATAAATGAATCCTTGTTATAAGTATACTATGTAGAACTGTTTTGATCATACTATGAATTGTCAAATTGACTTATAAATATCGTTAAATTAGACATTCGAATCCTTGTCAGAACGATACGTCAATTGGGTATACGTTAGATAGTTATATTAAAGATATTTTTTTCTCCGTGTACCCTTCAAAGATCTCCTACTTTTGAGATACTTTGTATATTAACTAAAACTCATAATGCAACGTAACAATGTATTGATACCCTCCCCCATCAAAGTAACCCACTGCTAACATTTTATTTAAACTTTTCTTGCGGGTATAAATGTTACGTAATATTTGAACATTTCTATATCACTAGTTTGGGCAGGGAATAGCAAAATGTGCAGGACTTATTTTAAAAAGGTAACTAAAATAATTCAAAACAATAAAAAACAATTTTTTGCTTAATGGTTTGTTTTCAAATGTTAATAAATAGAGTAGTAATTAAATAAAGTAGATAAATACTATCTAAGGTACACTTAAAAAATCATGAAAACCACAAAATGTAAAAGAAGCAATATATTGGAGCGAATCCATAGGAGATGCGTATAAGTACCTTCAAGCAGAATGCGAAATTGTTTTTATTCCTTAAAACGTTAAATACAATAATAAAATTTAAATAATACCCACATAATTAATAAAATATATACTTACTTATATAGGTATGTACCCATGTGATACATTCTTGTTTATTTTTACTTTACAACAGTTACCAATTTTTTTTTTAAAATATTGGGTACTTTAATTAACAAATTGTGCAAGCACGATATAACGACACCGATTAATTTTTTTCGTACTTAAAAATAGTATTTTCTCCAATTTTATAAATTTAGAATATGCAAATAAAAAATAACATAAACATTGACGTTTTATGCTAATTAAAAATGCTTCTCATCAATATATTAAAAAGCTATTTAGAAATGCAGACACTTAACTGATTTTGGATTGAATATCGTATACTTAAGTCAAGCAAAACAGTAAAAAGAATCAGTATAAGAATATAATCTAAACGCTCAATTAACTTTACAGATGATTTCATAAAAATTCGTAGTCGACATATTATGTACATTTTCTTTTATTAATTCCATTCAAGGTGACAGGGTCGCCAGTATTCGAGAACCTGGCCATCCAAGATGTTTCTCTATAAGGCTACGAATCAGTTACTTTTACTTTGTCTAATAATCGGAACCGTAAAATCCGAGTTTCAAGTACCAAAACTGAAGCTAGAAGCATTAAAATCGAGAGGTTTTCGCGTTTTCATTCCAGGCAAGTTTATTTTATTATTGTTTTTATTTTAATGCAATATATTTCAATATATCAAAGTCGCTTGCAATTATTTATTCTCAATATCAAGTTTCGTCATTTGCACAGCTTAAAAGAAAACTAGTACTTCGCCAAAGAGTCAACTAACTAATTAGAAAACCAGTATTTTAATTAGCTGTTTTCTTACAGATACACCGGGCACCTCGTCGTTCAAATTCCATGCGAACATCAACGAAAATATTACTCAAGTGCATTCAGGAAATATAATCGGCGAATCTCGATATGCAGAAAGCGATTACTGGATCATACAATTCAGTCAAAAATTAAATATTGGAGATAGCATTAATTATTGGATATTTGTGAGCATCAACCAATTGGGATATCGTGTCGGTCCTGAAAAAGTGACCATCTCAGGTAAAAATACTTCAATTACTTTTTAGGAAAAGTCCAAGAACGGATCTAATCAAATTTCCAGAACTACTTGACGAGTACCCACCTTTGGAACCGCAATGTGTGTATTCCCCAACAACTGTTGCCGAAGGAAAATTATCATGTGCCGGTCAACTTATACTGCACGAACAATTTGAAAGGACGTCCATCGACAACAGTTTGTGGACCATTGAGCAATACATACCGACCTACAGTGAGCCAGTAAGAAAAACGTTTTCGTAGTTTCACTTTGTTCCTTAATCGCATTTCTAGAATTTCGAATTTAATTCGTATGAAAACAAACCAGACAATTGCTTCATCACAAATGGTAACTTGCATCTGAAACCGACCTTTATCGATAACGAAGCCAGGGTTAGAGGTACCTTGGACTTACGTGACGGGTAAAAAAATGATTTCTTTTGGCGAATTAATAGAAAGAAAAGTTTTAGATGCACATCCAAAACGCCGCAAGAATGTTTCTACAAGCATGCCTCGTCGTTTCTACTTCCTCCGGTAAAATCTGGCAAAATTACGTCTAAATTGGCGTTTCGATATGGAAAGGTCGAAATTAAGGCAAGACTTCCATGTGGAGATTGGATTTATCCTAGTCAGTAGAACATGGTACGTTTTCCAGCAATTTTATTACAAACATTTCTTGCAGTCATCGAATTAACACCAAAACATAACGAAGATGGACCGAATACCCCAAAGATTTGGGTGGCTTACAGTAGGGGAAATATTAATTTGAAAAACAGTTGGGGTGAAGATATCGGAGCTTCGTTGCTCTCTGCAGGGCCAGTTTTGTATCCCAACGAACAAGAACGTACCAAAAAATTGGTTACAAGACGAAGCAATGAGCCGTACTGTAACGATTTTCATGTTTACAGAATGGATTGGATACCCGGTGAGCTCATACTTATCAAAATTATTTAATGATTAATTTTATAAAAAAAAATGTTTAGGCGAAATGATTTTCTACATGGATGGGCAGGAATACGGTAACGTTTCCACACGACAAAATTTCGCGAATTCTAATTTGGGGATAGGAAGGAATTGGGTCGGAGAAGAAGCTCCCTTTAATAAAGAGGTAAAATTAAAAAAAAATGTTCATTGCTCAGATTTTTGAATGAGTTGTTTTGATTTAGTTTATATTGTCGTTTGGTATTGGAGTTGGTGGGGTGAATGATTTTCCCGATGGATACATTTCGGGGGATTATTCAAAACCGTGGGTCAATGGAGAACGCAATTACATAAAGAATTTTTTCGATTCTCGATACGTTTGGTTAAAAACGTGGAAAGGTAATAATCACGCTTTGGTCATAGATTATGTTAAAATATGGGCAGTATGATTTCTCCAAAATGTAAAATAAGATTAGTGTGTTATTTTTTAAGGTATCATACAATAAAATACTCGTGTCTTTTTTTATATAATAGCGTTTCTTAAGAGATACGTGTACGTACAACGGCTTGTAATTTAAACCAGTGCTACCCAAACTTTTCAGATAAAAATTATCATTTATTATAGGTATGTATTTGGATGTCGGTATAGGGTCCGCCATAAAACATGTTGGCAAAGAATTTGAATGAAGAGTACTGAGCCCAATTAAAACCAGTGTGCTTCTCGACGTCCAAAAGATTTTCCATTTAAATAACATAGTAAAATGATTTTTTATCACTATTCACTACCGCAAACTATGTAATCATGTTTTTTTCTACAAAATTATTTAATTATCCTTTATCAGCATTCAATTCAAATGGACAGAATTTTTATTTCGATGTATTCTGCAGTATTTTAAGGTGAGAGCAAAAAAAACATCGATTTTTTTTAAACATAATAATCATACTAATATTATAACTGCAAAAATATATTTGTTGGTTTGTCAATTTGTTCTTCATTCATGCAGAAAACCTATCAAAGTGGTTTTTGCATTGACATAGTTTATGGATCGGAGAATGATATAGGCTACTTTTTATCCCGGAAAATAGATGTTCCTATGGGATTCAAACTAAGTCCACGTGGGCGGGTAACATCTAGTAGTAAATTTTAAAACGCCAATTTAGTATAAAAAGTATTTTATTAAAACTAAGGAACACAAAATGCAGTCTTATGCATAAATAAAAAATTTTCTAAAGTTTCGCTTTAAGTTTTGACAGTGAGCTGATTCAAAGATGAGGGGCAAACACATTTAAAACAATTAGAATACATTTTTGCGTGAGCAAAATGCGTAAGGCGCGCTTTCTCACGGGTTAAAAATGCAGCTCAAGAAATTTTTCTGTTAAAATTAATCACGTTACCAAATGTAAACAAAACAAGGGTGCCATATCAAAAATTCACAGCCAACCAATTAAACACGGACCCTGTACTTAAGGCCGGTCGTCCATTGGAAGCGTAGTCGCGCGACTTGGTGGTAGCGCGTATAAGTCCGTATACGCGCGACTAATCCCAATACACGCAATTTAAGTGAACAACGTCCACTGCAAGCGACTACGAACGAACGGATACAGGCGACTACACGCAACTGGCGACCGATCCCGCTAGAATGAGATTAGTCGCTTGTAGTCGCCTGTGTGCAATGATGTTGTTTATTCAAAATGGGGATTTTGAACGAAAGACTCCAATTTAAGTTTTTATTCTCCCTCCATATTATTCATATTTTCGAAAAATAATTCAAAAATCAAGGTTTAAGCAAAACACATATTTATTTATGCATTACAATAGACTTTTATTAATAGAAATACAAAAACTTAACTGTTTCTTTAACTTATAAACTATCGAGATCGGAAATGTGCAACTTTGAGTTGGAATGTGCACATTCGGTATTAAGCACGATTCACAATATTTTAGGCCTATAAATTAGACGAAAACTTAATTAAATAATTTTAATAGTTTCTTCTCACTCGCTTTGACAAGATTATTGTATCTTCCTGCCCCCTTCCACTCATTGCTATTGTAAATACTTGGGCTGTACAATTTAGCCGGGTAAAAAAGTTAGCTAATTTAACCGGTGAAATAAATTAGTTCAGCTAATTATGTGGCGGCTTAACCGACTAATTTAGCTTAGCTCGGCTAATTAGTTAACGGCTAATCGGCTAAACTGCTAATTATTTTTAAGCTATTTAATGATTTCTTATTCACGGAAAGGTTCAAAAATAATATTGATGTTGCTTTTATGCACAAATAAAACGACAGTAGTGTAATTTATTAGGTTAATTCATATTTTACAATTTTTTTTATTTATAAAAATGGCTTTAAATTAATTGTTGAATTTTTTTTTAGTTATATCTCTATTTTGTAAAGGAAAATTAATAAATTTGCAATTTCGGGATGTAAACAGTTCCGTTTAGGTCTTATAATATTTCCGGCTGTAGAAAAAACCCTTTCAGAGGGTGTAATTGATGCTGGAACAGCTAAAATCTTCTTGCCAGTCTAGTCAGTAGAGGAAACTTATGGCGTTTCGAATGCCACCAATGAAGGGGACTATCACCAAGAGGAATATTTGACTCCATCTTCAAGTCATTGATTTCTTTTATAATTACGAAGTTATTTGACATTAAAGAAAATGACAATTTTCAATTTTTTTTCCATTCTATTCAGAATTTCAACAATTATTTTTAAAAGCCATTTTTATAAAAAAAAATTGGAAAATATTAATTATTCTAATAAATTACTCTATTGTCGTTTTATTTGTCACTAGCTGGACCGCCGACTTTGCACGGGTGGCAAAAACGTTTCCGTGAAAATTTATTTTGTTCTATCGTAAATAGTTTTCGCAGCGTACGCGATGTAAGAAATTTTATGAGTATTTTTTTTACACCTTGGGTTACATTATTCGAGATTTCGTACGGAACCCTCAACTTTTTGAACATCCAATATGGCCTATGTTACTCACAAAGAATGTAGCTTTCTAATGGTGAAAGAATTTTTAAAATCGGCCCAGTAGTTTCTGAGCCTATTCGTTGCAAACAAACTTACAAATCTTTCGTCTTTATAATAATAGTATAGATAAAAGCAACATCAATATTATTTTAGAACCTGTCCGTGAATAAGAAATCATTAATTGGCTTAAAAAAAATTAGCCGTTTAGCCGATTAGCCGTTAGCTAATTAGCTGAGCTAAACTAAATTAGCCGGTTAAACGGTCAGCTAATTAGCTAAGCTAATTTATTTAACCGGTAAAATTAGGTAATTGTAAGCTGATCAGTTAGCTGGCTGATTAACTTAGCTGACTTTTTTAGCCGGCCTTTTGTACCGCCCAAGTAAATACGTCTTTCCAATATAAAATCGATATTTACTGAATTAAATTAAAATTTTTGATTTGAAGAAGCATACGGTAAATTATACTAATGCAATAAATACGAGGATGTGCGCATTCGAGCGAAAAGTGGCACATTTCCGAGCGAGGGAGGCAAATGAAACGCGACGCGAAGCGGCGCGTTTCATTTTCCCGAGATCGGAATGTGCCACTTTGAGCTCGAATGCGCACACTCGGTTTTAAGCACGATTACCAAGCGTCCCGTTTTAACAAGAAAAAAATTGGTTACGTTAGTTATACCCCAACCCGTACACGGAAGGTTAAACGTGCTATAAATTCTTTGAAAAGAATCAACGATTTGGTTGCGCCCCGCGAGCCGTAGTTTGGGGATCTCTGCTTTAAGCAATGCTATTTTTTAAAAAACTGTACAGAATGTTATTTATGTGATTTATTACCATTATTAGTTATTGCAGGTGCATTTTACAAATCGCTAAAAGATTTGAATTTTTTTAATTAAATTAAGTGCCACTTCGTCAAAGCTTTTCAAAACACGTCTCAGCTTTATTATCAGCATCGAAACGGGATTTCCCAGATTAAATTTAGCACGTTAACGAGTAAAAATTAGTCAAGTCTGAAACTTAAACCAGTTATTAAAAGAAACCTCGACTGTTCAAACGTTTACGTATTACATTCGACGGAATAAAGGAAAGGTCAGAAAATTACACGCGATATTGATACTCGAAGAAGATTCACGTCATAAATTCAAGGTTTGTCTTTATACAGAAATAGTAATTTATTTGTGATATCGCAGAGCTAACCAAGAAACATAAAACAAGTTGATTTTTTTAGTTGTACTACATCAATAAATATAAAGAAACTGGTTGGGCCCGATAAGTTATTTAGTAACATTTTTATCGTTGCGTTTTGACCCCTACGATTAGGACCGAATGATTAGTTTGTATAAATGAACATGGCAAGCATCGTATTACTTGTTGCTCTACCTTTAATATTGCTATTGCAATTTGCTAATGCCGACTATGAGGTGCCCGAGGTGCTCATCGAAGCATTGTCGCCGAAAGGATTCAAAGTTTCAATTCCAGGTAATCGACCAAGTTATTCTACTTTATTATTAATTAACATATTTGTATTTATCGTAAACAAATACAGATGAAGACGGAATATCTTTGTTTGCCTTCCACGGCAAAATTAACGAAGAAATGGAAGGCCGCGAAGCCGGAAAGTTCTCGGTCGACGTCATCAAAGCCAAAAACGGAAGATGGACTTATTTTGCAAAATCCGCCAGGTTGAAAGTTGGAGACGTTATTTATTATTGGGTTAACGTGGATTACGACGATGGAACAGGAAAACGCGGTTATATAAAAGACGACCAGTCTTTCGTTGTTAACGGTAATTTTTTTCCAAAATATGTTTAGTTCGGCGAAAATGTGACGGTCGGTTTCAGAATTGATTCCAGACGATTCGGCCACACCTAAACCCACCACCCCCAGGCCCACGCCACGTCCGACGACGACATCGCCGCCTGACGGAACTTGCAAACCGTCCCCGACAACTGTCAACGGGAAAAGTACGTGCAAAGGAAAGCTTATTTTCACCGAGAACTTTTCTGCGTTTGCCAAGAAGAAATGGACACCAGAAGTTAAATTTGCAGGAGATCCTGTACGTCTTAAAATTTATATAAATAACGCTGGTCGACACGCTTTTTGCAGCGGTGGTTTCAATTCGCTGCTCTTGCATAATTTTTCGGGCTGAATTCAGATCGGAATCCAATGTTCTCTTGCTTTCCCGAACGATTTTGGGTTGTACTGAAAAGTTATCGCTGTTTTGGAAGTTATATTTTGAAGTTATACTTCTTTTGGCGTTGAGAGTAAAATTTTAGCAGGCAACGGAAGTTGCGCGCGCACATCTAATGAAAATTCGGCAGTTAAAGTTAACCGTCCGATAAAGTAAATTAATTATTGTGGGTAATGCTTAAAACCGAGTGCACATTCGAGCTCAAAGTGGCACATTCCGATCTCGGGAAAATGAAGCGCGCCGCTCCGCGTCGCGCTTCATTTGCCTCCCTCGCTCGGAAATGTGCCACTTTTCGCTCGAATGCGCACATCCTCGTCTATATTGAATTTTTTTATATTAATTTTTGCAACTCTTTATTTTCTATCAGGTCTTTATTTTTTGAAATCGCATTTTTATTAGTACCATAAGTGGTTAGAGTCATTTGGGGTAAAAGAACGTGTCCGATAAAAGATCGCAGTGCAAAGAACTCCGCGGAGAGTTAAGGGTTCGGAGTCGCTTTTTTAAAGAAATCAGTGGCGTGCAAGCGCCCATCTTTTGAGGAAATTGTTTCATATTATTGAAGTTATACTGCTTTTGGCGTTGAGAGTAAAATTTTTGTAGGCAACAGAAGTTGCGCGCGTATGCCTAATGAAAATTCGACAGTTGAAGTTAGCCGTCCGAGAAAGTAAATTAATTATTGTGAAACATGCTTAAAACCGAGTGTGCACATTCGAGCTCAAAGTGGCACATTCCGATCTCGGGAAAATGAAGCGCGCCGCTCCGCGTCGCGCTTCATTTGCCTCCCTCGCTCGGTAATGTGCCACTTTTCGCTCGAATGCGCACATCCTCGTCAATATTGAATTTTTTTATATTAATTTTTGCAACTCTTTATTTTTTTGAAATCGCATTTTTATTAGTACCATAAGTGGTTAGAGTCATTTGGGGTAAAAGAACGTGTCGAATAAGAGATCGCAGTGGGAAGATCTCTGCGGGGCGTTAAGGGAACGGGGGCGCCCTTTTTAAGAAATCAGTGGCGTGCAAGCGCCCATCTCGAAGCCACGCTACGCTTCAATTTTTTTTGCTCGGGAAACGTTTATCGCGTCTGTGGAGGTAGAATGAACACAGTAAGTAGTGTTTAGTGTTGTAGCCAGGGCCGTAACTAGCTTTTTTAGGACCTTGGGCAACTTCCCATCTTTGGGCGCCTCCCGTACACTAAATTTTATAAATTAAATAAAGCTACTTATTTATTTAAAATAATAGTTTTAACCAGTCAGAAAAACAAATGGCTGATGGTTAGCTACTGGACTGTAATATGAAGAGGAGAGTTGTACTACTATTTTTGGACAACTTCTGAAAAAATCGTTGAAAGGCGTAGTTTTTTTTAATATAATGCAAATTTATTCGACTATTCTGAGCCCACTTTTCAACTGGGTCCTGGGCACGTGCCCTTGTTGCCCCTGTTACGACCCTGGTTGTAACACCATTAATATAATATCATTATTAGGTGCAAAAATTAGAGATATCTCTAGAGTTGTTCGTACAAAGACAGGTTATTTAAAAAGCAGTCCCGTGGCGGAAAAGGACGGGGTCAAAAGAACGCATGGGAAAATTTGCCCCTACATGCATTCTCTTGTTCACATAATCAATTTTGTTTAATATTTTTTTATTCTTTTATTTTTGGTATACATGCTTAGATGTTTTTCGCTTACAGAAAAATGCCACGTAATTATATTTAGAAAGCGACCGGGCAGAAATTGGTATTAGCAAATAAGGTTTCAGGAAAAGACTCAAAAACAGAAATGTTTCAAAATTATTAGGCCAACATAAAACGAAGTTCGGTGTCTACTATAAGAAAATGGTCAAAATGTTTTTTTGATGTCAAAATGACTGATAATGTTAATTACTAAAAAATCATCTTTATAATTTTTGAATTATATTATTTTGCTCACTTCCCACAATTTCATTAAGCGCAATTATGTACCCCATATGCAAACTTGCCCGAAAGACTGCGTATTGTTGCCCGTATTGCACATTGCGCATTGTGTAAATCGAAGAAAACTATATAGTAAGCTAGTACACACATTTAGGCATTTTCTATTGACCCGAATGACTATAGATGTTTGAAAGACTCATGACTACGCTAATGCGCGAAGGAAGAGTTATAAATCAGGAAAGCAAACGAGTGGTGAAAATATACTACCCAAAGCAAAAAGTTATACTGAAGTTAAAATGGAATTGTCTTGGAAAAGACAGATTGTTTTTATATAAACGTAAGCCAAGAAAAAAATCCATAGAAAAAATGTAAATGAACCACTATGCAAGATCTTCACCCCACGAGAACAAGGATAGAAATAAATCCATATTAAAGCGAATGTTTCTAGGTTGAAGAGTAGGAAGTTTCTTGTGTAGAAAGGGTAACCCTTCGTGTTTTGGTTTTTCGCGCAATGTTCATGAGTCTTTCAAACATCTATAGGTACACAGACTTTACCTAATTAAAATCTGAAACATATGGGGGTAGGTGGACTAGGAACGAAAACAGTAAAATAATATTGATTATAATTTTAGTTTCTCTCAATTTTCCATAGTACTTATAACTCCTAGAAATAAATACGTTTAGCACTAATACAAATACGATTACTATCCTGACGTGACGGAAAAACGATTTTTAGATATACAGTAGCGCCCAAAAGTGAGTGCCGAAACCGTTTTTCACGCATAACTTTTTGCAATCTCGGCCAATTTACTTCAAATTTCAGTATATTGTACAGTTTGATGTTGGAAAATATTATTAATAGTTAACTGTTGCGCAGATACGGTATTTTAGGTTATGTTCCATTTCTACTGCAATAGTCATTTTTTACATATTCCGCGCCGTCACATTATTGGTTTTTTCTTGAATATTTGGGTTATTTTTTTTGTGTTCAGTAACAATTGACCAAGTTTTAACAATGCCAAGGGTTGAAACTTCTCCAGCCATTCGGAAAGCAATTATAGATATGAAAAACTCTAGCATGAAGGCAGCTGCCATTTCACGGATTCTAAAGATACCAGCTCGTACTGTTTCAAGAATTATTCAAAGGTTTGATCAGAGAAATTCTGTTGAGAATGATAAAAGAACTGGTAGACCACGTGTTACTTCTTCCCGGCTGGATACACGCATTGTTCGTCGCTCCAAAGCGGATCCGATTCTCTCAGCTGTGGATCTGGCAGCAGAATTCAATCAAAGTGAAGGTCTAAATATTAGTCAAATGACAGTTTCCCGAAGATTGAGTGATGCTGGTTTGAATGGCAGACGTCCAGCTAAAAAACCTTTCATCAAACTCAAGAATCGAAAGGATTGCGTGGATTTTGCAAAGCGGCACTTGCATTGGACAGCAGCCGAGTGGAGTCAAGTACTTTTCACAGATGAATCTAAGTTCAATCTATTTGGAAGCGACGGAATACAATACATAAGACGTCCTCCTGGAGAAAGATACAATTCAAAATACATAAAACCGACAGTAAAACATGGAGGTGGATCAGTTATGGTTTATGGAGCCTTCTCTCGTAATGGCATGGGCCCCATCATTAAAATTAACGGAATAATGACTGGCCAAAGTTACAAAGATATGCTGACTAATGTCGTCTTACCATGGGCCCATACAAATATGCCTCCTAGATGGATTCTACAACAGGATAACGATCCTAAGCACACCTCCTCGATTGTCAAGACTTCATTGCAGCAGCAACAAATCAGGATTCTTCAGTGGCCCAGTCAATCTCCCGACCTCAACCCGATAGAACACTTGTGGAAAGAGCTGGCAAGACGTTGTCGAAACAAAAACATTAAGAATAAAGATGAAAAATTTGCCGAATTGGACAAGGAATGGAATGCAATGCCTGATTCAGTCTTTGAAAATCTTATTGATTCAATGCCATCTCGCTGTCAGGCAGTTATAAAATCTCGTGGTTTCCCAACTAAGTATTAGGCATTTTTATGATTATAAAATTGTTTTAGTGTATTGTTATACAGTTATTTTTCATTAAATCGTTCTTAGTGTTCTGTTCTGAAAAATGCGTTTTTTACACAAATAAGTCTGGGCTCGTTTAACTTCCGTAAATTTTTGTTTATCACGTTTTAAACATAATAATTCTTTTTCTCATACAAAACTGTATAACATACTCATAAATGAAGTAAAATGGCCCATATTTTAAAAAGTTCTTCTCGAAAAATCATTTAGGCACTCACTTTTGGGCGCTACTGTAAATTTGGCGATGAAAATACTATAAGAATTATTCTGACTCCCAATACATAGTAAAATGTGGCAGAAAATAGCGAAATCTTTTGCGGACAGCACATAATCCTTGCGGGAGGCAAAAAAGAGGTTTCAGGTCTGAATTCAGCTTGAACAACATGTAAGATCCAAGCATTGCCTTCAACGACTGCAAAATGTTTTTATATGTTGACTGGTACAATGAAATTCAGTTTGATTGCACTCAGTTTTTATGCTTTTAGGACTACGAATTTGTCATCTACCAAAATAACCCAGAAAACCTTTATGTTAGCAACGATCTTCTTCACATTCGCCCAACGCTGACCGAAAAACGATACGGCGATAAATACGTGTCCAATTCGACTGGATTAAATTTAGGAGCGGAGTAAGCTTTAGTTTTAATCGAATTTTATAAAAAAACAACCGCAATTAATTCCAGCTGTACCGGAATTCCGAACTCGGCAGACTGTTACCAATCGCCGGTGGCGTGGCAAATTTTACCGCCAGTAATCTCCTCGCAAATTTCGACCAAGAATCATCTCTCTTTTGCTTATGGTTCGATTGAAGTGAGGGCCAAGCTTCCCAAGGGCAATTGGCTATATCCTCGTTCGTAACAATAAAAGCTTTACCATAAACCAAAAACCAAAATATTTCTTTTCAGAGATACAGTTAGTTTCAAGAAGTGACACTTATGGAGCTGGTTACGAATCGGGAAGAATTACCATTGCTTTTGTAAATGGCAATTCAGATTCTAGTAAGAGTTTAAGTGGAGGTTGCGTTTTGGGGCAATCGGTAACTGCTAGAAATTATGGGGTGCGCAATATCAAGTCTCAAAACCAATGGACCAATGACTTCCACGTATTTAGGCTTGATTGGAAAACCGGTCTGTGTGTTAAATTACAATTTTATTATTTTATTGTTTGTGATTTTTAGACAGCATTACGGTTAGTGTGGATGGTTATATTTATGGAAATGTTTATCCTCCAGAAGAAGGTTTTGCAAGTGAAGCAGCCCACTTAGAAATCGAACCGGACACGGCGGAACGATGGCAAAAAGGAACAAAACTAGCTCCTTTTGATTCTGAAGTAAACGACGCGTTATGATTTGTGTCTTATGAGAAAACGAAATTGTCTATTTGTAGATGTATCTGTTGCTCGGCGTGGGAGCTGGAGGACAATGCTTCCCCAACAGAGATGATAACACAAAGCCTTGGGACAACGACGATCCGAAAGCTCAGCTGAACTTCTACAAAGACCAAAGTGGTTGGAGCCAAACGTGGAAGGCCGATAGCGAATTATTGGTGGACTATGTAAAAATTTGGGCTTTATAAGTTTATTACTAGAGATAATTTTTAAAAGTAAAAGTATGGCTGATTGATTTACTACGATTAGCTCTATTCCTTACTACTTTATTGTGTGAGGGGTGTGTTCTTCGTTTTGGTGTCTAAAAGCTTGGTGCTTTAGGAAAAATTTGTTATAAGTAGTTTTATTAAGCATTTCAGGGTTTTATTTCAGATCACTGTACAACATAAAGTAACCACTCAATTACTTAATAATTAATGTGGCGCTCTTAATATACGTTTTCAGGAAATTGTTTCATATTATTGAAATTATATTTCTTTTGGCGCGTTAAGGGTAAAATTTTAGCAGGCAACGGAAGTTGCGCACGCAGAGCTAACGAAAATTCAACAGTATGAAGTTAGCCGTCTAAGCGGGTAAATTAATTTTTGTGAATCGTGCTTAAAACCGAGTGTGCACATTCGAGCTCAAAGTGGCACATTCCGATCTCGGGAAAATGAAGCGCGCCGCTCCGCGTCGCGCTTCATTTGCCTCCCTCGCTCGGGAATGTGCCACTTTTCGCTCGAATGCGCACATCCTCGTATTTATTGAATTTGGGTACATTAAACTACTCTTTTTGGTTATGCTTATTGTATTTTTTTAATTACAAAGCGGTAAATTAAAAATAATCTACTGTTAAAGTTTATTTTCTTCGTGTTCATTACATTTATTTATAGGTACTAATCTAATATAGCCTTTAATTTCTGATTACAATCTTTTATTTAAATTAATTTATTATTGTGAATGATGCTTAAAGCCGAGTGTGCACATGCGAGCTCGGAAATGTGCCACTTTTCGCTCGAATGCGCATATCCTCGTATTTATTGAATTTATTTATATTAGTTTTTACACGTGGTTATATTTAATTTAGTAACCAAAAAACTATAACTTTTAACGCGCATACAAAAGTACGCACCGATTTTTTTTAAAGTTTTTATGAAAAAATTTTAATTGACCTGGTTATGTTGTGGAAAATATTAATTTTGCACCATACATATGATAATTGGACTTGATAATTAAATTTTTTTATTAAGTGTAATAATGTTTCAGCAGATATACCATAACTTTAATTACCAAACGTCTAATGTATTTTAAATGTAAGAACAAAATTCCGTCCCCGTACTATTGTCGTATTCTTGAAAATAAAAGGTTTAATTTTTTTGTAGAGATAGAAATCGTCTGTCCTTAACAATGTACGACTTTCAATTTTTGATAAATCATCAGAAAGCTTGTGAAATTATCGTAATGGTTTAATTATTATCATAATTATTTTTGTTAAATAGTTATAAGTGGAGACTGGATCTTTGTGCAGTAAAAAACAAAAAATTGTGCAATAGAAAACCCAAAACGCGCAGTTAAAATATTCAAAACTGATCTTTGGACAAAGAGGCATCGCCTCTTTGATCACAAGTTGGCCTAAATGCGAATGAGTGGATGGAAAAATTACTGACTAGCGTCATTAGAAAGAGCATGAAAAATAAAATTAATTTGTAGAAAAAAATGTTTAAAAAAAGTTTGGGAACATTGAGAAAAACTCAAATGAAAATCGACCTATCAGAATTAGTTTCTGAAAGCTCAAATCAAAAAAAATTTTCGGATCGTTTAGAACGTTTTTCATCAATATCTAGCTTAAATAATTGGTGACAATTAAAAAAACTCGTTAAAATTGCGATAAAAACTCATTCAACCGTTCAAGCGCAGCTCATTTTTCAAGTCGCTACAACTCCATGTTCCAGGCACTTTTAAGAAAAAAAATTATAGCCGATTAATTCGTTTTTTTCCCTCTACAATTTGAGCCCGGTCAGTAATTTTTTCGTTTGGTAGACCAAAAATTGACCTAAGAGGCGCTGGCTCTTTATAGTGTAATAAATTTTAATTAATTAAAATTTTGTAAAAATGTACGATGTTATACATTTCAATTTTTTTTTGGTAAAATTGTACCGCCTATTACTTAATATATTTTTTTCACTATTGAAAATAAGATCTTGGCTGTTTTTAGAATTTTATGACTTAATTTGATTAAGTCGTGGTAAGAACTGTTAATGAGTTACTTTTAAGACGAAGTAACAGAGAGCACGAATACTAAGCGTCCCGTTTTAACAGGAAAAAAAAGATCACGTTATATATGCGGAGCGATGCTTCCTAAAACAAGATAAAAATTTTGCTCGACCAAGAATCATCTCTCTTTTGCTTATGGTTCGATTGAAGTGAGGGCCAAGCTTCCCAAGGGCAATTGGCTATATCCTCGTTCGTAACAATAAAAGCTTTACCATAAACCAAAAACCAAAATATTTCTTTTCAGAGATACAGTTAGTTTCAAGAAGTGACACTTATGGAGCTGGTTACGAATCGGGAAGAATTACCATTGCTTTTGTAAATGGCAATTCAGATTCTAGTAAGAGTTTAAGTGGAGGTTGCGTTTTGGGGCAATCGGTAACTGCTAGAAATTATGGGGTGCGCAATATCAAGTCTCAAAACCAATGGACCAATGACTTCCACGTATTTAGGCTTGATTGGAAAACCGGTCTGTGTGTTAAATTACAATTTTATTATTTTATTGTTTGTGATTTTTAGACAGCATTACGGTTAGTGTGGATGGTTATATTTATGGAAATGTTTATCCTCCAGAAGAAGGTTTTGCAAGTGAAGCAGCCCACTTAGAAATCGAACCGGACACGGCGGAACGATGGCAAAAAGGAACAAAACTAGCTCCTTTTGATTCTGAAGTAAACGACGCGTTATGATTTGTGTCTTATGAGAAAACGAAATTGTCTATTTGTAGATGTATCTGTTGCTCGGCGTGGGAGCTGGAGGACAATGCTTCCCCAACAGAGATGATAACACAAAGCCTTGGGACAACGACGATCCGAAAGCTCAGCTGAACTTCTACAAAGACCAAAGTGGTTGGAGCCAAACGTGGAAGGCCGATAGCGAATTATTGGTGGACTATGTAAAAATTTGGGCTTTATAAGTTTATTACTAGAGATAATTTTTAAAAGTAAAAGTATGGCTGATTGATTTACTACGATTAGCTCTATTCCTTACTACTTTATTGTGTGAGGGGTGTGTTCTTCGTTTTGGTGTCTAAAAGCTTGGTGCTTTAGGAAAAATTTGTTATAAGTAGTTTTATTAAGCATTTCAGGGTTTTATTTCAGATCACTGTACAACATAAAGTAACCACTCAATTACTTAATAATTAATGTGGCGCTCTTAATATACGTTTTCAGGAAATTGTTTCATATTATTGAAATTATATTTCTTTTGGCGCGTTAAGGGTAAAATTTTAGCAGGCAACGGAAGTTGCGCACGCAGAGCTAACGAAAATTCAACAGTATGAAGTTAGCCGTCTAAGCGGGTAAATTAATTTTTGTGAATCGTGCTTAAAACCGAGTGTGCACATTCGAGCTCAAAGTGGCACATTCCGATCTCGGGAAAATGAAGCGCGCCGCTCCGCGTCGCGCTTCATTTGCCTCCCTCGCTCGGGAATGTGCCACTTTTCGCTCGAATGCGCACATCCTCGTATTTATTGAATTTGGGTACATTAAACTACTCTTTTTGGTTATGCTTATTGTATTTTTTTAATTACAAAGCGGTAAATTAAAAATAATCTACTGTTAAAGTTTATTTTCTTCGTGTTCATTACATTTATTTATAGGTACTAATCTAATATAGCCTTTAATTTCTGATTACAATCTTTTATTTAAATTAATTTATTATTGTGAATGATGCTTAAAGCCGAGTGTGCACATGCGAGCTCGGAAATGTGCCACTTTTCGCTCGAATGCGCATATCCTCGTATTTATTGAATTTATTTATATTAGTTTTTACACGTGGTTATATTTAATTTAGTAACCAAAAAACTATAACTTTTAACGCGCATACAAAAGTACGCACCGATTTTTTTTAAAGTTTTTATGAAAAAATTTTAATTGACCTGGTTATGTTGTGGAAAATATTAATTTTGCACCATACATATGATAATTGGACTTGATAATTGAATTTTTTATTAAGTGTAATAATGTTTCAGCAGATATACCATAACTTTAATTACCAAACGTCTAATGTATTTTAAATGTAAGAACAAAATTCCGTCCCCGTACTATTGTCGTATTCTTGAAAATAAAAGGTTTAATTTTTTTGTAGAGATAGAAATCGTCTGTCCTTAACAATGTACGACTTTCAATTTTTGATAAATCATCAGAAAGCTTGTGAAATTATCGTAATGGTTTAATTATTATCATAATTATTTTTGTTAAATAGTTATAAGTGGAGACTGGATCTTTGTGCAGTAAAAAACAAAAAATTGTGCAATAGAAAACCCAAAACGCGCAGTTAAAATATTCAAAACTGATCTTTGGACAAAGAGGCATCGCCTCTTTGATCACAAGTTGGCCTAAATGCGAATGAGTGGATGGAAAAATTACTGACTAGCGTCATTAGAAAGAGCATGAAAAATAAAATTAATTTGTAGAAAAAAATGTTTAAAAAAAGTTTGGGAACATTGAGAAAAACTCAAATGAAAATCGACCTATCAGAATTAGTTTCTGAAAGCTCAAATCAAAAAAAATTTTCGGATCGTTTAGAACGTTTTTCATCAATATCTAGCTTAAATAATTGGTGACAATTAAAAAAACTCGTTAAAATTGCGATAAAAACTCATTCAACCGTTCAAGCGCAGCTCATTTTTCAAGTCGCTACAACTCCATGTTCCAGGCACTTTTAAGAAAAAAAATTATAGCCGATTAATTAGTTTTTTTCCCTCTACAATTTGAGCCCGGTCAGTAATTTTTTCGTTTGGTAGACCAAAAATTGACCTAAGAGGCGCTGGCTCTTTATAGTGTAATAAATTTTAATTAATTAAAATTTTGTAAAAATGTACGATGTTATACATTTCAATTTTTTTTTGGTAAAATTGTACCGCCTATTACTTAATATATTTTTTTCACTATTGAAAATAAGATCTTGGCTGTTTTTAGAATTTTATGACTTAATTTGATTAAGTCGTGGTAAGAACTGTTAATGAGTTACTTTTAAGACGAAGTAACAGAGAGCACGAATACTAAGCGTCCCGTTTTAACAGGAAAAAAAAGATCACGTTATATATGCGGAGCGATGCTTCCTAAAACAAGATAAAAATTTTGCTCAAAACTGATGTTCTTTTTTCATATAATTGACAAGCAGAAGCTCCTTAAAGAATTCTTATCGCAAATCCTTTTAAGGTCCTAAAAACATAAAAAAGTAAGAAAAAAAATATTAAAAGTAGCAATACTCTACTGACCAACTTCAAATTGCGCGTTAGATATGCAGAAAAAAAGAAAATGTAAAATAATTCTTATGTTATTATTTTTAAGAATTATTTCGTATAAATATATAAAAAAAATTAAATAAAGTGAAGTTGACCAACAAAATATTACCACTTTCAACCTGTTTTCAGAATCTATTACTCATTGGAACCCTTCATAGGATTAGTGTTTGTAAATCTTTAAGCAGCTTGGCCTGATCAATCATAAAAAACACCAATTTTACAAAAATTGGAGTACTTCAATTGGTTATAATTATTTAACAAAAATAATTATGAAAAAAATAAAATCATTGCAATAATTCCAAAAATTTTCCATTGATAAAACTTTTAAATCAATAAGCATCTTTATCTTTGAATGCACAGGAACGCTTAAAAGTTTAATCTATTTTAAGTTTTATTATTTTTTTGCATAAAACACGTTGATTTATAGAAAATCGAAAATAGTACTAATTTAAAGATAGATAATCCCTATTTCTACAAAAATTTTCAACTCTTTTTATTAAAAATACGGCAATAGTAAATTAAAAATACATTGGACGAAATTTGTTAGTCTACGCCCTTAATAAGAAGAGATTTTTTTTAATTGTCAACGGATATAATTGCGAAGATAACAATAGAGGCAAACCCCTACATACTCTAAATTTTGATAAGTTCAAACTAAACGATTTTGAATTTTATTTATTTTTTTTTAATTACCTATTGTTTAAGGTCCCAAATATAATTTGTCTAGAACCCCGAACTTATTGTAATCTGCCCATACCGTCAACACCAACAAATTACAATTTTAACAATAACAATGAATAAAGTATAAAAAACTATTAGAGTGGATTTAAAAAGTCAGAACTAATACCTACAAAAAAAATACTAATTACAAACAAGACCCAAGGCGGCATATCCAGAATTTTTAGTAATTTTCAGATCAACAATTTAGATAACGATTTAACAATTTGGCGCCTGAAGACAATTCACTTTATAAACAAATTATAAAACAAATAAAAAGTAATTTCGGTGTCCAAGGTACAAGTTAGTTTAGCCACATCGATTCCAAAATGAACTACAAAATCACTTTATAATTTCTTGCATCTACCGTTAGTATCATTATTATTTTATTTAAAACTGGTTTCTCTTAGTTTTGCAAACCGTTTATTTTAAACTGGTCATCGCCAGTTGCGAATTCAACACAGTAAAATAATCGAATCACAAATAAATTTTCGATAATGTTCGCCTCTCAAATATGTGTTACGTACGTTTTCTTTTTCTTCGTGATCGTTAATTCGCAATTAAATGGTGGATTATTGGGAATATTGACACCGCAAGGAGCTCAAGTTTCTCTTACAGGTAAATTAATTTAATTCTTTTCATTAGACGTCTTAACATCTTAATAAAATAGGTCTTTTGGGACTAAGTGGTAGACAAACAACACTAAAACCCATCACAACTTCTACAACAACCACCACAACCACAACCACAACCACTTCAGCGCCCATCGAAATAACAACTTCAACTAAAAAGCCAAACACGAAAAAACCCAGCACGAGCCCCAATTGCAATTTTACTCCAACTTTTATAAAAGGCAAAAGGAGCTGTCGCGGAAAATTGATATTTCAGGAGACCTTCGCAAAACTAAACGAAAATAAATGGCTAATAGAAAACAGATTTTCCGGCGAACCCGTAAGTACAAAGGGTCCATTCGAATTTAAAGGAACCAAAAGGAAGATGTGACAATTTGAACGATTTTGGTCCTTTGAGCGTACAGCACCAATTTTTTATCAGTGATGAGGAGCACAATAATACCGATTTCGAGAACGTGCGCAACAAGGAAAGTACCGGAAATAACTTTTAAAAATTTACCGGAATTACGCCATTTTTATCCCCTTTTTGGTCATTTCCCAAACTTTTCGATTGCACTATAATTATGTACTCGTTGAGGCCTATCCGTACATGTAACGCAATATTTGATGCGACTTATGACAACGTTGGTCAAAGTCCGAAATAATTGATTAAAATTAAAAATCAAAATGCTCGACATGCGCAGCGACTGGACGAGACTCTGCGCAGATTTCTCACAACGCATGCGTGAGACATATCAGCTGTTGACCAAAACAAAATTCAATGTGCGCAAAGGCGAGTCGGACATCAGTTTTCTGTCAAAGACCACGACGTCGGAATATGTCTGCCATAAGTCGCATCAAATGTTACGTTACATGTACGAATAGGCCTCGAAGAGTACATAATTGTAGTGCAATCGAAAAGTTCGGAAAAAATAGAGTAATTCCGGTGAATTTTCAAAAATTATTTTCGAAATGGGTATCAACCAACTTCTCATCACCTGCGCTATCACTGAAAAAAAAATTGGTGCTGTACGACCAAAAGACCAAAATCGTTCAAATTGTCACATCCTCCTTTGCGATTTTTAGGATTACGAATTCGTCGTTTATCAAAATAACTCGGAAAATTTGTACATCACTAAAAATCTGTTGCACATCCGTCCATCGTTAACGGAAGATAAATACGGAAAGGGATTTGTAAACGGTAACGAGGAATTAAATTTGGGCGACAGGTAAATTTATATTATTCAAGTCAATTGTGGATTAATAAAGGGTTTCGTTTTCAGTTGCACCGGAATAGCGTTAAGTACCGAATGCATGCAAAATCCCATAGCGTGGCAAATTTTACCACCTGTAATATCGGCACAAATTTCAACGAAGGACCATTTTACGTTTGTCTATGGAATAATAGAAGTGAAGGCTCGCTTACCGGAAGGAGATTGGATATATCCAGGTACCCTTAAGGTACGATATTTTGTGTATCTACAAAAACTAATTTTGATCGTTCTTCAGAAATCTATTTAAAACCAAAGAGTTACTTCTACGGTTCTGGTTACAATTCTGGCATAATATCGCTTGCTTTTCTCCCTGGAAATCTAGAATTGGGCAAGAACCTTTCTGCTGGCGTAACATTAGGTCAGTCCGAATTTGCGAGGACGTTTGGTATGAAACATCTCACGTCCAAGAATCGTTGGAATCGCGATTTTCACGTGTTTCGTGTGGAATGGAAACCAGGTAGATGGTAATTTCAATTCATACAAATTCGTATCGTTTGCATCATTTAATTTTAGACGAAATCGTTTTGAGCGTTGACGAGAAAGAGTACGGTAAAATAGTACCGCCCGAGAAAGGTTTCGTCGAAGAAAAAGGTCAACTGGAAATTGACGCAGAAGTTGCGGAGAAATGGAAGAAAGGCTCTAAGCTAGCTCCGTTTGATAAAGAGGTCGATCTTTGCAGATTGAAAAATATGTATAGATGTCTAATGCACGCATTTAATTTTAGATGTTTCTAACTTTAGGAGTGGGCGTAGGAGGTCAAAGATTTACTGATAACATTGCAAACAAGCCGTGGAGTAACGACGATCCCAAAGGGCAATTAAACTTTTACAAAAATCAGGCCGTTTGGAGCGAATCGTGGGGGGATAGCAACGAATTATTAATTGATTATGTTAAAATTTGGGCTTTATAGAAAACAAAAATAGAGCTCTTAGGTGATTGTTCAAAAAGAAGTATTTATGTTATTAAAATTAAAATAAAGATTGTAAATGTTTATAAGTAGAGTCTGTCGATTTTCTCTTGGGCTATGAGTCATGCCTGAGCAAACGACGAAAACTGGTTTAAGATCGGCGATCTAGTCTAACCTGAAAACGTCACCATTCTTGTTTCATTTCTTGAATGTAGTGGAGATGAAGAGGACATCTAAAAGTAGAGTCATTCGGGTAAAGAGCACGCAGTTTACCTTTCTGGGTAATTGGATACCAAAAATACGATAATGCTTATTAGATAGAGCATTTAGTAATGCATTATAAAATACATAAATGTATGTACTAGCTGAATATTACTTATATAGTTTTCTGCAAATTACCCAGTGATGAGCCTTGGTCAGAATGTTCGCCTCTCAAATATGTGTTACGTACGTTTTCTTTTTCTTCGTGATCGTTAATTCGCAATTAAATGGTGGATTATTGGGAATATTGACACCGCAAGGAGCTCAAGTTTCTCTTACAGGTAAATTAATTTAATTCTTTTCATTAGACGTCTTAACATCTTAATAAAATAGGTCTTTTGGGACTAAGTGGTAGACAAACAACACTAAAACCCATCACAACTTCTACAACAACCACCACAACCACAACCACAACCACTTCAGCGCCCATCGAAATAACAACTTCAACTAAAAAGCCAAACACGAAAAAACCCAGCACGAGTCCCGATTGCAATTTTACTCCAACTTTTATAAAAGGCAAAAGGAGCTGTCGCGGAAAATTGATATTTCAGGAGACCTTCGCAAAACTAAACGAAAATAAATGGCTAATAGAAAACAGATTTTCCGGCGAACCCGTAAGTACAAAGGGTCCATTCGACTTTAAAGGAACCAAAAGGAAGATATGACAATTTGAACGATTTTGGTCCTTTGAGCGTACAGCACCAATTTTTTATCAGTGATGAGGAGCACAATAATACCGATTTCGAGAACGTGCGCAACAAGGAAAGTACCGGAAATAACTTTTAAAAATTTACCGGAATTACGCCATTTTTATCCCCTTTTTGGTCATTTCCCAAACTTTTCGATTGCACTATAATTATGTACTCGTTGAGGCCTATCCGTACATGTAACGCAATATTTGATGCGACTTATGACAACGTTGGTCAAAGTCCGAAATAATTGATTAAAATTAAAAATCAAAATGCTCGACATGCGCAGCGACTGGACGAGACTCTGCGCAGATTTCTCACAACGCATGCGTGAGACATATCAGCTGTTGACCAAAACAAAATTCAATGTGCGCAAAGGCGAGTCGGACATCAGTTTTCTGTCAAAGACCACGACGTCGGAATATGTCTGCCATAAGTCGCATCAAATGTTACGTTACATGTACGAATAGGCCTCGAAGAGTACATAATTGTAGTGCAATCGAAAAGTTCGGAAAAAATAGAGTAATTCCGGTGAATTTTCAAAAATTATTTTCGAAATGGGTATCAACCAACTTCTCATCACCTGCGCTATCACTGAAAAAAAAATTGGTGCTGTACGCCCAAAAGACCAAAATCGTTCAAATTGTAACATCCTCCTTTGCGATTTTTAGGATTACGAATTCGTCGTGTATCAAAATAACTCGGAAAATTTGTACATCACTAAAAATCTGTTGCACATCCGTCCATCGTTAACGGAAGATAAATACGGAAAGGGATTTGTAAACGGTAACGAGGAATTAAATTTGGGCGACAGGTAAATTTATATTATTCAAGTCAATTGTGGATTAATAAAGGGTTTCGTTTTCAGTTGCACCGGAATAGCGTTAAGTACCGAATGCATGCAAAATCCCATAGCGTGGCAAATTTTACCACCTGTAATATCGGCACAAATTTCAACGAAGGACCATTTTACGTTTGTCTATGGAATAATAGAAGTGAAGGCTCGCTTACCGGAAGGAGATTGGATATATCCAGGTACCCTTAAGGTACGATATTTTGTGTATCTACAAAAACTAATTTTGATCGTTCTTCAGAAATCTATTTAAAACCAAAGAGTTACTTCTACGGTTCTGGTTACAATTCTGGCATAATATCGCTTGCTTTTCTCCCTGGAAATCTAGAATTGGGCAAGAACCTTTCTGCTGGCGTAACATTAGGTCAGTCCGAATTTGCGAGGACGTTTGGTATGAAACATATCACGTCCAAGAATCGTTGGAATCGCGATTTCCACGTGTTTCGTGTGGAATGGAAACCAGGTAGATGGTAATTTCAATTCATACAAATTCGTATCGTTTGCATCATTTAATTTTAGACGAAATCGTTTTGAGCGTTGACGAGAAAGAGTACGGTAAAATAGTACCGCCCGAGAAAGGTTTCGTCGAAGAAAAAGGTCAACTGGAAATTGACGCAGAAGTTGCGGAGAAATGGAAGAAAGGCTCTAAGCTAGCTCCGTTTGATAAAGAGGTCGATCTTTGCAGATTGAAAAATATGTATAGATGTCTAATGCACGCATTTAATTTTAGATGTTTCTAACTTTAGGAGTGGGCGTAGGAGGTCAAAGATTTACTGATAACATTGCAAACAAGCCGTGGAGTAACGACGATCCCAAAGGGCAATTAAACTTTTACAAAAATCAGGCCGTTTGGAGCGAATCGTGGGGATAGCAACGAATTATTAATTGATTATGTTAAAATTTGGGCTTTATAGAAAACAAAAATAGAGCTCTTAGGTGATTGTTCAAAAAGAAGTATTTATGTTATTAAAATTAAAATAAAGATTGTAAATGTTTATAAGTAGAGTCTGTCGATTTTCTCTTGGGCTATGAGCCATGCCTGAGCAAACGACGAAAACTGGTTTATGATTGGCGATCTAGTCTAACCTGAAAACGTCACCATTCTTGTTTCATTTCTTGAATGTAGTGGAGATGAAGAGGACGTCTAAAAGTAGAGTCATTCGGGTAAAGAGCACGCAGTTTACCTTTCTGGGTAATTGGATACCAAAAATACGATAATGCTTATTAGATAGAGCATTTAGTAATGCATTATAAAATACATAAATGTATGTACTAGCTGAATATTACCTATATAGTTTTCTGCAAATTACCCAGTGATGAGCCTTGGTCAGAAGGCGAACTCTCGACCCACAATGCGGGTAACAGTACGCAGCCTTTCCCTGCCTTTACATATAAGGTAAATAAATTGTGAGATGTGAGTAAAATAATATACGTAAATAATTAAGAAAAATCGATGCGTGCACTTGTTAAGGCGCGTTCGAAGTTATACTTTTAAAAATATAGCCAAGTGTAAAAATTAATATAAATAAATTCAATAAATACGAAATTGTGCGCATTCGAGCAAAAAGTGACATATTCCCGAGCGAGGGAAGCAAATGAAGCGCGACGCGGAGCGGCGCACTTCATTTTCCCGAGGTGGGAATATGCCACTTTGAGCTAAAATGTGCACACTAAGTTTTAAACATGATTCACATTAATTAATTTGCTTTCTTAGACGTCTAATTTCAACCGTCGAATTTTTATTAAATGTGCGCGTACAACTTCCGTTGCCTGTTAAAATTTTACTCCCAACGCGCTAAAAGAAGTATAACTTCAAAAATGACTTTTTAGCAATTAACATTATCAGTGTGGCCCTTTTCTGTAAGTGAAAAATATCTAGGGCACGTATAACAAAAATGTTAACAATTGGAAATAATCTTAGTAAAAAATGTTATTGAACATTGAATATTTATGTGGACAAGAGAACGCATATAGGGGTAAATATTTGCATGCGTTCTTTTGGGACCGCTCCCACGGGACTACTTTTTAAATAGCTCGTCTTTGTAGGAACGACTCTAAAGAAACCTTTGAAGTTTGCACTTAATAATACAATTATTGTACAATAATAATATAACAGTATTTTCTGCATTTATTCTATCCCACCATAATGAAGATCAAAAAAGCACCCCCGATTTCTTTACTCCCCTTCGCACTGTGATCTCTTACTCGACACGTTCTCTTACCCCGAATGACTACATTTAATTGATATAACATAGGTAAAACTCTCAGAATATTATTAAATGGGCACATACGTTTTATCACTAAATCTAGTCTTGTGTTATTACAGACTAAATTCAAGTTTTGATTGTTTTAATTTTGTATTTATTGTTTTCGCCAGGCTTTGAAGCTCCGCCTTAGCGCCAATATTCTCATAGCCCATGAGAGAATCGCTGACTATAGGTATAAATATTTAAATACTCAATATTTATACATTCTAATTTTAAAAATTGAAACGTAAAACCTAATACCAGAAGAAAATAACATCGGTACTCACCTTTATAAAGGTGCGTTGTAAATAGTTTATGCTTTTCTTTCTTCAAATTGGTAACAGTCTGGCGAAGAACTAAGTCTGAAAAGAAACATTCAAACTTTAAAGCTTAAAACAGAAATACACGTGACTTCTTACTCACAAAACATACTCTAACGTGGCATGCATAGAATAAACGAAAACGAATAGTTTCCAATATTTTTGAGTAATGGTAAAATAGAAAGAAAACGTCAATAAAATGTGACATAAAATGACAAAAACGCCACAAGAATAATTTAATATTTACCTGATTAATTAAGTTTCGCATTCTAACGAAAGTATTTCCTTTTTCTATTTAATTCCACATTTATTTACATTAATTTCGTAAATTTATTCGAAAATTCGATCATTTACACTTGTCAATTTTAAAAAGGACATATTTGATAATGTTTTAGTGGTCCATTATTATTAGGCAAACAAAATTGTGCAATTTATTATTTGTCACAGTGCGGAAAATGTCATGAGTATTGCTTCAAAAACAAGGAAAATGTTGAGATTCAGCTTATCGACCACTTCGTATATAGATTACATTTTTTTTCTTTTTTTTGTGCTTGATTACGTACATATAACATGTTCTAAATATTATATACCAAATTCTAGCTTTCCTAAATTTTTTATTCTATAATTTAGATTATTTGTTAAATAAAAAGAACTAAATCTAAATTAATAACTTCATCTTTATTTGTTTGTTATTTTTCATTGAATAATATTTATTATTTCATGATTCCTTAAGAAAATGATTGTCTAAAGTTTATTAATAATGGATTGTACTTTATAATCTTACTTAATTATGATTTTGAATTTTAATGTTACTTTAAATTTAAGTAAATGATTATGCTCTTATAGACGGTTTCCTCCAATAATAATGATCTAAGTTTTAGGTCACTTGATATAAACTCTAATTGAAGATGATTTCCTTTGTTCATATCCAAAAGGTTTTAGTTGTTGATTCACATTATGGGTTTTTCCATGTCAAGAGGCAAACTTAATCGAGTGATATTTAACAATTTATGCCCTCCATGCTGCAGCAGGAAAAAACGCTTAATTTCGCAGCAACACAAATGTTATTTAAAGCCGAAACACCCTTGAATTACCAGTCTGAGCCGCGTCTGTATTGTAATAACTATTTGGCAAAATGACTACTATCCAATTACTTGGCATAATCTGTTTTCTATCTGTTCTAACAGTGGAGGCGCAAATATTTCTGCCGGGCTTGGGACTTGGAGGAACAGCAGCACTTGGTGGTGGACTAGTTGGTGGTGGAGGGCTGCTAACTCTTCCAGGTAAAATTTAAATTTAATTGTTTTTATTTTAAATGTGTGAATGAAATAGATCTTGTGCCAAGAAGATGTCAGACAATGAATTGCAACTATCAAAAATTATAAACCAATGTGTTTACTATTTCACAAGGTTACTTAAATTTTTTGCGAGAAATGTTTCAACATATTTTTAATTTTTTTTATCTGTTTACGTTATGAAAATAACTCTACTGTATGTTCAGTATGGTAAAGCGCCCAGTGAGTGAATGATTTGTTGAATTGAGACCTATTTTGATGTAAAAAAAATGGTAAGCAAATTAATAAAATCAAAACAACCGTTACAGTTGGAATAAGATATTATTTTTGTTTATAAATTAATAAAAACATTATCGCAATTTGGTGATAAACTTTGTACAATTAACTATAATAATGAGGAGAGCAGTAAATGACCTCTTCGTGTAAATATTGACCGGGGAATAGCCCAGTGAATGAGTGATTAATTAATTCGACTATTAAAAACGAGCAATTTATAAAATTTTTGTAAAATTTATTTTAAACACTATGATAAAACGTTTAGTTTCAGATTTAGTAGTTTTTTTGGTATTTAAATCTGCGGTTTCCAAATAATTTCATTGGTCTGCTTAATAAATTCTTTTCTAGTTGAAATATTATTGCTAAAATTACTAGCTTCATGTAACTTTGTATCCAAAATCTCAACTTTAAAGCTTTAAGTCCATCCCTCTTAGTTGCAGAATTAGAAATTATTTTAATATTTCACTTTTTGGTTTTTAAATTTCAGAGGGCTGTATTGTTACATTCTTTTTTAGTTCAAGTATTAGTACCATCATTGTTATCCTAATGTAAATTCACTTTTTAAATTGGATTTTAAAACTACATTAATACATCCCTTTTATTTTTAGAGTTAAAATATATTTTATTATTTGGATTTTTGGTTTTCAGTTGATCTCATTGTCAAAATCTTTTATATGTAGTTAAAATATTATCATCAAAATAACCACTTTTATGTAGATATTAGAGTAAAACAAGAAAATATATAATTTGCGCTTTATACACCGAAATGTTCATACAATAATACATTACTAATACAAATATTAATTAAACTAATATTATTAAAGTGAATGTAAAGTATAGTTAAAAATCACAATCAGTAAATCAAACCTAAACCTGAGTGCATATGTATGTTCTATGTAAAACTTTTATTATATTATATACAGTTTTAGCTCCCCAACTTCACAAAAAATGTTCTTAGGAAAAATGTGAACTTAAGGAATATGTGAAGTTATGGAAAGAACATTAAAATATTAAAATTTATTTTCAGATTTTAAAAAATCTGTAATACATAATTGATTTCTAGATCTTACTACATACTTTTCAATATTTTCCTTAGTTTTTAAAACTAATTCTATTTCCTTTTCGCAATTAATATCTTGCTGTTGAAAAAATAATCGCACAGTGTTGATGGCATTTACGGCTTGAGTTCCTGTAATAGGTAAAGTATGTGGTGTAATTCCAGATATTTCATCTTCATCTTTGGAGTCCTCAATACTCAAATCAATTTCAATATCTGGGTTCTCAACAATGAGCTCAGAATTAGGTTCGATGTATTCGTTGATAGTCATTCGGTCATTATCGTCGGGGTAGATGGTGTCCAAAAGTGTTTTAATTTCAACAACATCTGAATTATCGTTTACAAATGAAACATTCTCAGATTTCATCGTTAATTTTGTTCTTAACCAACAATTTTGAATTGTTTCATTTGTTATTTCGGTCCATGCTTCGACTATAAAGTCAATCGCTTCTTTGATGTCTAATTTTTTAGGATTTAAAACATATTTTTCAATTTCTCGAATTAAGTAACGTAAGAATTTTATACGATACTTTGCTTTAAACGAATGTATTATTCCTGCTTCCAGGGGTTGACTTTTTGATGTCGAATTTTTGGGAAAATAGATAAGCTTGACATTAGTAAGATCTAAACAATTTCTAATATGGTGTGCAGGCAAGTTGTCAACAATTATTAGTAATTTTCTATTTTGTTGTCGTGCTTTTGCTTCCACCTTCAGAATCCACTGTTTAAAAATAATGGCATCCATGCAAGCACTATTCTGATGAAAGTAATCTACACCAAGATTTAGGAAAGATACACCATGTTGTTTAAATTCTCTCGGTTTCTTGGATTTACCAATTACCAATGGTTGCATTCTTTCACTACCATCTGCATTAACGCATAATCCAACTGTGAGACGTGTTTTATTACATTTTATTCCACAAATTTTGGTTGTTAATATACGGCTTGGTGTCAATAAGTACTCGAGTCCAGTTTCATCAAAATTAAATACGTCTCGCTGACTGTACTTTGCAACTTCGTTGCGTATTTCTATGATTTGTTTTTCCAATTGTTGATTATCAACAGAATCGAATTCACCATGTCGCAAATAGTACTTTATGTTGTGTCGCTTTTTAAATTTATCAAGCCAACCGTGGGACCATTTAAGATCTTTATCTAAGTTCATTTTCATGGATAACTCTTGAGCTTTCATCATTATTATATAATCGTTTATTATCGCCGTTGCCTGATATTGAGCAAACCAATTAAATAGTATTTTGTCGTGTTCTGGATATGTAACTTCACGTGTACGCTTGCCTTTAGGCTGCATATTGTTATTTGCTTTAAAATGTGAAAGAATTTTTGATATTGTACTTCGTTCCACACTTTTTTGAAATGATTTTGCACACCATTCTACAAGATCACATTGTTTTAAATGTGGATTTTCACGTTTATATAAAATTAATTGCTGTTTCTCTTCATTTGTTAACGATTCAAGTTGCTTACGCTTTGACATCATTTTTAGCACTGCATAAGAAACTGTACAATACAATTCAAGTTTTGTTTATTTTAATTTCTTTCCTAGAAACCATTTTGGAACCTATAAAAACTGTGAAATTAGAGAAAATGTGAAGTTAGAGAGGTATATATAACTGTACCTATAAAATAATCAAAGTTTAGCTGTCGCTAACATTACTTATTTCTATTAGTATGTAATATGTTTACTGAAAATTTATATATTATTTAATTACAAGTAATCTAAATCTAAATTTTCCTTTTGCTGCACTTATTCAAAATGTTATTTTACAACATATTCATAGATAGTGATATTACTGGAACAACATTCTCTTGACCCGATCAAAATCAAAAATTAATTTTATTATTATTAAAATTATTATTAAAATTTTGCATGTGAGTATAGTAGTTTCAAAAGCTCCTGGCGCTTGAACTTCGATGCCATTCAATGCGCAAATGGCGTAAATTCGTTCAAAGTTTTTGTCACATATCCGACGTGCTTAACACTGTCTTTACTTGTTTGCTTTTCGTGGTAGTTTGAAAGTGCTATCCTTGTTGTATTTTGTGTTTTTTTGGCATTTACTCTTGAATATTTTTTTTCGGTGGATTTTATGTACAAATACAGTCATTTTCAAGACTCTGCATTATTATTCTTTTAAAGCGAAAGGTAGTTAGAAATGACAACATATGAGACGTCCAGATATGATGCTTTTAGGACGACTTTTCTTGTATCAATTTTGTTCGACAGTTGCCGAAGTTTGGTTTTCTTAGAATTTGGGCTTGACCTTCGCGCAGCTGCTGCCTAACTCGCGTTCCAGGAGCTTTTGATACTTCTATACTGCGTTTTAAAGATGAGAAACTTAATTCCCAGTTATAAAACTAATTGCCTAGTAATTAAACATATATATCAGTATGATATTTTTTAATTTTGTATCTGTAAAGAGTGTTTTACTTATCATAGATATATAATTATTACAGGGTTTAACAATGGTCAGTCTATATTCAATCGACCTATATTTAGCAAGCCTCACATTAGCAATTGGAACGACATACCTATAAGAGTCTCAAAACCATCAACTACAACTACCACAACTACAACTAAAGCACCAAAGCCTCTTAAGCCTAAACGAATTAAAATCAAATTGCCAAAGCGAAAATCATCCGACTGTGGTTACACAACAACTTTTGTAAATGGTGAACGCCGTTGCAGCGGAGAACTAATTTTTAACGAAAACTTTTATAGTCTGCAAGATAATATATGGTCGGTCGAGAGTGGAGCTGGTGGAGAACCAGTAATGCTAAAAAGTAACTTTATTATCTATTTAACAGATTAAAACTTATTTTTCTAGGACAATGAATTTGTTGTCTATCAAGATAAAGAAGAAAATTTGTTCGTAAATAAAGGTATTTTAAACATTCGTCCGCTGAGCGAAAATAATCTTCCAATTATATCGGCACAAGTTTCGACAAAAGAAACTTTTTCTTTCAAGTACGGAATTATAGAAGTGGGAGCTCGGTTACCCGAAGGAGATTGGATCTATCCAGGTACCTACAACATTAATTACAATGCTAATTAATATTATTTCATGCATTTTTAGAAATATATTTACAACCTGAATCAGATCCTGGATGCAGTTATTGTAGTATTACAATTGCTTTCACTCCTGGAAACGCAGCATTAAGTAAAACTCTTTCTTCTGGTGTCTTACTAGGAAAATCTGAATCAGCAAGAACACAAGGTATGAAGTACCTTACCGATAAAGATCAATGGAATAGCAATTCCCACATATTTCGACTAAAATGGACACCTGGTAAAAAGTACGCATATAACAGAAAACCCTATTTATTAAAATTCTGCATAATTTTAGATAATATTGTTGTATACATCGATAACAAAGAATATGGTGAAATAAAGCTGCCAATAGAAGGTTTTGGAACACAATCGGAGGTCTAGTGTTTATTCATGCCGAGAAGTTTTTATATTAATTAATTTAATTCTAGATGTTTGTAAAGTTAGGTGTAGGTGTGGGAGGCCAAAGATTTCCTGATAGCATTCCTAACAAACCCTGGAAAAATCAAGATCCCAAAGCAAAAGAGGAATTCCTTAAGAATAGAAATGTTTGGAAAGCTACTTGGGGAGATAATAGCAAATTGTCGGTGGACTACGTTAAAATTTGGGCTTTATAAAATGAAAACAATTTTGAAACATTTACAGACATACATGCGTAATATAAATAATGAAACTAACGCTTTCTATTCGTTTTTCAAAGAGGTATAAAAAAAGGATATAACTATTAATCTTTTTTCAAGAAATAAAGTAAAAAGCATTAATTAAACGAGTTTTTTAGAGTTATTACATTTTGGTGCCCTTCGACAGTTTGTTATGCTGTTTTACACCCTCTATCCAGAAATAAATATCCGATTTGGGATTTGCGAACGATTAAGAAAAGCATGTCTTGAATATTTTTTGAATCTGTATGACATTTAAAGATCCGTAAACAAATAACAGCGCTACATTTTTTTTAATATACACTTTTATGGTACAAAACTGAATCTAAAACTTCAACCCTTAATTACTCAAAAAATTGACATTGCGCCCTATGCCGATTTTGAACATATCTTATGGAAAAAAGTTTTAGGTTTCCGAATCCGGGTCATTATTAATGATAGGACCGAAAAATGAGGACACTACGATCGTTTTTCTGAGTCTATTTATTTGGTTTTCTCGAAAATTTTGAGGGTTGAACAGAAATGACCATATTTTTAAGGGAAGCCCGGTTACATACCGTTTGAAAACCGCTGTGTTACATAGACCTAAGTAATTTTTTAACATGTACAAGTAAATAAGAAAACTTCTGCCCTCTAGTATACACGAGTTAAACTTTAAAACCTAAGTTCTAAACATACCTTACTTTTGATACCATCCAAAATTCCTGTAATTAGTTTCTTAAAATTATAACAGATGTCGCGCCCAGCTTGATTTTAAAATTTTATGTTCAAAGTAATAAATAAATAATAAACACTGGTTCAATTTGAAAGTACAAGTACTAAAATTTAGTTTAATTTAAATGCCATTATAGTGGAGTATGGTGGCAGATTCGTTATACAATTTTGAGTAGAGGTTTCAAACTTTATGTGATTATTTCTAATGATAAAACTAGATAATCCTCAAAATTTCTACCTTCTAAAGTTGTCGGAACATTGTTTTAATCGCGAAAAAGAGGTTTTTTAACCTTTTTTTAAGGTGTTTCTTTGGTTTTTATTTTTTTTTTAACCCCTTAGACTGCGTATTAAGGAACCAAACTAGTACCCTTTTTTTCTCAATGTTCAAGGAATCCTCAGTTACAATTTCGTGAGGTTATGTTTGTCCCCCCTCCTTCAATAGATATATATATATATATGCGTTTTTTGAGGGCAAAATTGATTTTAAAATAACTCACGCAAATTCCAACCGATTTTAATGAAATTTGGACTGAAAGTAGCTCTTATTACTTGAAAACTACTATATAAATTTCAACGAAAAATATTGAAAATATTTTCTGAAATTCCATTTGTACTCAAATTTTTTTAAATTTTCAAATGGCTGTGGTTTGATGACCGATTAACCTACGACAATGTGTTTTTTAGAAAATTGAAGCTTTTCACTTATACTTTTGGGTGAATGAACTCAAAAATTATAAATTTTCCAAATTTGACCTGTTTTTGGCAATTTACGATATATATATATATATATATATATATACATCCCTTGATTCGAGCGCTTTCTTGTAGTTATTATACTGGATGTGCTACTAGTATAATAAAATAGCAATTATTGATCTACTTTGCAGTAAGTTGGATGAATATTGGATCTTATTTAAAAAATGGGATGACGATGCTGACCCTGATATCATTGATGTTGCGGTGAATCAGAGGAAGCAAAATAGTATCGATATTCCCGTTGTAATTGTTAGCGAAGACATCGACCTTCTGGTTATATTGAATCAAAGGTGTGCAGATTTGAAGGACACTCTGTAAGGAACAATATATTTTGTAAAACCAGCGCATGGAAAAACTTGCAGAAAATTATTTACTCAGAAATCTTTCAAATATTCTGATCTAGCAAGTATAATTGGATTCCTCTATGCATTTTCCGGTTGTGACACAACATCGGCGTTTTCCCAAGTGGGAAAATCAAAATTAATTAAAATTTTTGTGAAATATCCAGTGCTTATACAAGACGTCTTGAATAATTTTTATAACAAAAATGCATATTCCAATAGTATTAAATCTTGCGGTCAAAGAATAATAGCAATTCTTTATGGCTGTTCAACAAAAAAACTCAAAAGATTGGGACTTTTAAGGTACGAATGTTTTCAAAAATTGAGCAAAAGGAGCCTTGCTGTTGATGTTAAATTATCTTCACTACCGCCAACCGAAGAAGCTGCTGACTTTCACAGTTTGAGAACATTCTATCAAATTTGCCGCTGATATTGTGAAACATCTAAAAATCCGATCGATTTCGGCTGGCAACAGACGGAAAATGGTTTAATGGCAAGAACAACTAATAAACCACTGGTGCCAGAAGATTTAATAAAAATCATTGCATGTGATTGCAAAGCTGGGTTCAAATCTAAATTATGTTCCTGCAAAAAATTGGGGATTAAACGTTCTAATTTATGTCATTTTGGAAGAAGTATATTTTGTCAAAATTCTGAAGTAATCTGTGTAACAAAAGCCGATGAAGCCATTCATGATTTCGGAGAAGAGAATAGCGTCATCGATGATTTTGATAGTGATAATCCTGGAGATGACGATGCTGAAAATAATGATGATGACGACGATGGCAAGATGACAGTAGCAAATGAAAGCGAATCATTCTTTTTTAGTGACAGCGAAACTGACGAAATTTTCAATGCGAACACAGATTCCGATGCGAGGGCCTCCCAAAGTAGTAGCACATCCAGTATAATAACTACAAGAAAGCGCTCGAATCAACGGATTTCACCCGGGGCAAGAAAAAAAAACAAATGTTATAAAGGGTTTTTCATTAAGGATCGTCTCGCGCATATAGTATATATCGTAAATTGCCAAAAACAGGTCAAATTTGGCAAATTTATAATTTTTGAGTTCATTCACTCAAAAGTCTAAGTGAAAAGCTTCAATTTTATAAAAAACCCATTGTCGTAGGTTAATCGGTCATCAAACCACAACCATTTGAAAATTTAAAAAAAAACAGTAAAAATGGAATTTCAGAAAATATTTTTAGTTGAAATTTATATAGTAGTTTTCAAGTAATAAGAGCTACTTTCAGTCCAAATTTCATTAAAATCGGTTGGAATTTGCGTGAGTTATTTTAAAATCAATTTTGCCCTCAAGAAACGCATATATACATCTATTGAGGGAGGGGGGACAAACATAACCTCACGAAATTTTAACTGAGGATTCCTCTAAGGCAGTGGTTTCCAACCTGTGGGGCGCGCCCCCCTAGGGGGCGCGAGACTGTTGCAAGGGGGCATGCAGCTGTTTCCAAAATATAATTTTCGAATACAAACCAAAAAAGTCGAATAGGTATCAAAAAATTTTTATGTATATTTTTACATAATATTGTATATTATTTTGTAGCCCATTAAATAAATTATAATATCAGTTGAGTATTCATGAAATTAGATTGTTAGAAAAATTAAGAGGGCGCAACAATTTTTTTTTTAAAGGGGGGCGGAGGTACAAAAAGGTTGGGAACCACTGCTCTAAGGGGTTCAAAAACAATAAAAACCAAAAAAACACCTTAAAAAGGGTCAAAACCTTATTTTTCGCGATTAAAACAATGTTCCGACAACTTTAGAAGGTAGAAATTTTGAGGATTATGTAGTTTTATCATTAGAAATAATCACATAAAGTTTGAAACCTCTACTAAAAAATTTCTATTCTATGCGATTTTCGTCCCACCATACTCCACTATTAGTATTCATCTAATCTGAATTCTTGTAATATGTTCCTGAAAACATCAAGAGATGTCACATCCAGTATTAGTCTACACTTTTATTTTAATAAATAAAATAAATAACTATAGCAAGTTAAATTTTAAAATCGAAAAAGTATTTTGGTGGTAAACCATTAATTTTGCTTCAGAACTCAATTGCTTATATCTTCGTACTTAGTTAAAACATATTTGATTTTTAAATTAGTACTACCTCAAATAAAAAAAAAGAAATAGGGTGGGTGTACTGTATTAAAAATTACTTAAATTTGTTATTAAATAAAATACTTAAAACAACATCTCAGAAATAAATTGATTGCATGTTTTTAATGAAATAATTCTTGTTTTGTTAAAACATATTTTATATTTAAATTAGAACTACCCCAGAAAAAGAAAGACATTTACAAATTCATAAATTCTAAAATTTAAAAGTTACTCACCGGAAAATGGCTGTTTCGGCCTCTCCTAAAGGCCCTAACGCTGGAAAACCAACCGAATATGCAGTTATAGATATCTTGGCTCCAGAGGGTATGAGCTGATACTGAGGTGGTCTTCCACAATTCTTCTCTTCTAAAAAATCTTCTAAAGACCACTACTTAAAACTGGAAAGACAACACTCGAGTAAAAAACTACTAAAGCAAAAGAAATCGCAAAAGTTGAATAATCTTCAATCCATGCTGAAAGAAACCCAAAAAAAAACATTACAATTGTTCTAGTCGTTGCGATTTAATTAATAAATTTTAAAAAATTCATATTTATTTTTTAATTAAATTTAAAACATGAGATGATCTAATAAAAATTGATCCCATTTTAATTAGACCTCATAAAATAATTTTAATTTACCAAACAAATGTAAATGCATTGCAATTTATAAAGAACTTATTTCGTAATTAATTCTGACATAAGCTTAATATAATTTTAATAACAAAATTGTTTAAATAATTTAGAATTCTTCTATGGCAGTAGAAATTAAATTTAACAAGCTTTCTCGTTCGATTGGTAAAAAATTAAATTCAATGTCTATTTTATAAAGCACAGCAATAGTTAGAAGTTTAGTGTGTTTTGTGCTTTATTAATTTTACTTTTTAGATATTCTCTATTCTTCTACCTATTATTTTAAGACATTAACCTTTCAATGTTTACAACTTCAAACTGAATTTAATAGAACCAGCTGTTAAATAGAGTTAATGCCAACATTGACGGTTTAGGGTAAAAAATGAGTATCTACAAGCGAGTTCAACCAAAAAGGTGTAGGGGTGGTGGTTGGTAGTTCTGCGCGATGCTAGCTTTACGCCTGCGTCTACCATCTTACATGATATTGACTGGTGGTGTCGTGTGAGATTGTAAATATTGTTATTGTCGTGTGTTGTGACTAGGTGTTTATAATTAATTGCTAGTGGTGTGAGTGGATGGTGTCGTGGTGTGTAAATAGCTATGTGAAAGCGACCGGGGCCGGAGGACACGAGTACGGCGACGATGCTATCCTCGCGATGCGGTGGACCGTCCGCCATTCGTGCTCCAGGTGCCTGTGTTGCTAGTAAATATTACATCGTCGACCCATTGCGGGAGCCCCGTGTCGTAGTCGAGCATTGCCACAGCAATGGCAAAAATGTTCAAAAGGGGCCTCGTCACGGACCCCCGAGAACTGTGAACGGTGATGTGGCATGAGCCATGGACGCGGAGGTGAAACAGCGCAACCGGCGGAGGAAACGGGCCCAGCGTATGCAGCAGGCGGCCCAGAGGGAAAGTAAAGTCGCCTCGAAAGACGGGGACAGTGGCGAGGAGGATAGCGAAAGTGCCGTTCGAAGGGAGAAACCCCTACGACCGCCGATCAGAAGAAAGAAATCCAAGGAGCCTCTCGTCGAAGAGGACATCATCGATGGTTTCTCAATACTTGGTTTTCGGTCTTACGACGATTTAGAGGTAAGATCTGCTTCGATTTGCTCGAAATGGGCTCGCCTTTGCATCGGCCCTGCTCTGTGGCTCTCCACAACAAAGGCAGAGAAGCAATTTTCATTAATATCATCCCCGAATCGTATATTTTGACCCTTGCCTTTATGTTTTTGAATGTTTTATGGTTATAGCTTTCGTCTAACGACCGCCGAACCAATTTTTTATAAATAAAAAACGATTTTCTTTGTTAAGCCAAAGGTGGAACTGGAGAAATGTAACTTCTTCGACCGTAACCACTTTATTATATTCGAAACTAACATCTGCTTCTGCTAATTTTAGGTGTTTGGCCAGGAGGCCGAAAGTTGCTAAAATTTGAATGTTGCAAAACCATAAACAGCTGGATTGTTTTTTGTGTGTTCCCATTAAAAACACAATCACAGTCATATGACTTTGAGGGAGGAAGCTTTGTACGCGTTACAATTACATAATACCTTAGAGGGTTGCAGTTTTTAAGATTAGGGGTGGCTAAAGCATGAAGAAAGGGTCTTGGCATGAGTTCTTCGCAGGTCTGGAAATTGAAAATGGCTTAACTGTCACTGCCATTTTATTGAAGAGGTTTTTCGAAGTTCTTTTTAAGATTGTTAAACCGAAGGTGCAATTTACAAACGGAAAAGATAACAAAAATTAAAGCTCTTTGATATGGGCTTTAATAATGGAAGGTTTAATCTTGTAATGGTTTTTGGGCTGCTTTTAAACGCCTTTTGTGCTTTATAAAAGGTATACATATCTCGCTTTTTATTAGTCGAAAGTAAATTTAAGTTATTCTAAAAATTGTAGAAATCGATATTTTCTACAAAAATGGTTAATGATTTTTTTTATACGTACGACTGTAAATTTTAGCGAAGAATTATTAGAAGGTTGATTGTTGTGAATAGTGCTTAAAACCGAGTGTGCATATTCGAGCTCAAAGTGGCACATTTCGATCTCGGGAAAATGTGCCACTTCTCGCTCGAAGGTGCACATCCTCGTGTTCATTACAATTATTTTCAAAATGAATTAATTATTGTGAATCGTGCTTAAGGCTGCATGTGCACATTCGAGCTCAAAGTGGCACATTCTGATCTCAGGAAAATATGCCACTTCTCGCCCGAATGTGCACATCCCCGCGTTCATTACAATTATTTCCAAAATAAATTAATCATTGTGGATCGTGCTTAAGGCTGCATGTGCACATTCGAGCTCAAAGTGGCACATTCTGATCTCGGGAAAATGGGCCACTTTGAGCTCGAATGAGCACTTCTTTGTGTTTGTTACATTTATTTATACTAATGTAATACGGCCTTTAAATTCTGATTACAATTTTTTTTTATTTTCGAGCGAGGGAAGCAAATAAACCCCGAAAAAAAATTAGGTTAGTAATTTGGATTAAAAAATGAATGCCATTATTTTCAGCAACTTTTGTTGCTAATTTTCGATGCCATTCCTAAATCAACGCGTGAGCGATTTGTTCAAAATTAACACCGCCAAAAGTCGCAAGACTTATGGTGGATTCCTTTTAATAATTAACACGTTAGTTTCGAGTCAGAAAACAGAAAGATGTGCTTGGTTTATTTTAAATTGACTGTAATGTCAGTGCTAGATTTTGTTGACATTTATAGGCACTTCAAAAGACTTTAAATAGATTCTATTCCGAGTCCGAAGAACTTTCAACCTTTACGATTTTCTGAAAAATTAAGGTGGGCAGTATTGTTTTCTTTTCTTTTCGTCTGCAGTTCACTAAATTATTGAATTAGCTTCTCGTTGAAAAGCGAAGCAAAATATCGTTTTTAATAACAATTAAACTTGTCCCTGAAAGTAATTGTCGATATTTATCTTTGCGAAGATAATTTTATACATTGTATGATAGTTGTTCTATAAACCGATTAACGGCCTTGGCAAACTTGAAAAATTTTATTGTGACATGCATTTCCAACATTATGTCAGGGCGTGCACAATTTATATGCTGATATTTTTAGAAAGTCGTGTTGTCGGACAGTTTTCTCACGTTTTTTAAACAAATTTAAATCGAAAGATCTTCGACTCGAGCTGGGGGTTAAAAACACATCAAAACAACGAGGGGCTTTAAAATTAACTTTCCGAAGTTGCCTCGTATCGCCAGCTTTCATTTAGGAAAGTAGACATTAGCTCAAGAAATTTCCTAATAAAGGAAAATTAGTGCCTAAAACTTTAAATACGTGTTTCTGCAGACAATTTGCATGCTAAATGATTGCTTAATATCCATCCCTCGTAATCGCCAGTTTAGTTAAAATTAGGAGCTAATTTTCCTTGCTTAAGTTTCATTAAGCGTTTTATTGTTATTTAAAACTTTCGTTAACTAATATATATAGGGTGAGTTTTAAATGCTGGGAATATTTTAAATGCTTACGGCCCTTGATGAAATGAATGCCATTGAAAAGGAAAATTCTTAAAGATATCGCTCAAAGTAATTTGGCTACAGAAAAATTAAATTTAAAAGTACGGTTCTTTTTTTTAATTAATTTTTTTTTGGATAATCCAAAACAACTAACCTAATCTAATTATTTGATTTGAAAGTTGCGAGAATTATGAATAATAATTATGATGAAACGAGGGTGAACATATTTGACCCAAAAGTACTTCATTTTCCTCCGCTCGGAATGCGGCACTTTGTAAAAAAGAACTAAATTATTGTGAATCGTGCTTTAAATCGAGTGTGCACATTCGAGCTCAAAGTGGCACATTCCGATCTCGGGAAAATGAAGCGCGCCGCTCCGCGTCGCGCTTCATTTGCTTCCCTCGCTCGGAAATGTGCCACTTTTCTCTCAAATGCGCACATCCTTGTGTTTATTACATTAATATAATTTGCCCTGCTTTTCTTCAAATCAAAAATTTTAATTTAATTTAGTAAATATCGATTTTATACCTATTCGAAAAACGTATTTACTATAGCAATGAGTGGAAGGGAGCAAGAAGATACAATAATCTTGTCAATGCAAGTGAGAGGGAACGACTAAAATTATTGAATTAATTTTTCGTTTAATTTATTGCCCTAAAATATTGTAAATCATGCCTAAAACCGAGTGTGCACATTCGAGCTCAAAGTGGCACATTCCGATCTCGGGAAAATGAAGCGCGCCGCTCCGCGTCGCGCTTCATTTGCCTCCCTCGGTCGGAAATGTGCCACTTTTCGCTCAAATGCGCACATCTTTGTATTTATTGGATTTGTCTACATCAGAGGTGGCTAACCCAAATGATCTTGGCTAACACCTTGGAAACGCTCCCGCGAACCCCATATAAAATTATATATTCCCAGAGGGCCGTAACTAGCTAGGGCGGGGCTCAGACTGAAGGGGGGTCCAAATAGGTCGAAAAAATTTGAATTGCATTTAAAATTCAACAACTTTTTGGGATCCTGTTTCAAAATAGTACTCCACCTCCTTCCTCCCTAATACTATTCTAACAACATAGTATCTAATCATCTGTCACTTGTTTTTCTAGTTTTATTACTGGTTAAAACTATTATTTTAGGGAAATAAGTATCTTTAATTAATTCATAAAATGTAGTGTAGAGGGGTCCAGTGATGAGGTCTTGTCCAGGGCTCCAAAAAAAACTAGTTACGGCTCTGGAACCCCATGTTACATATGGGCCCACTACAAAAAATTGAAAACTGAATGAATTATTATTATTCGTGTTATTACGATTCATAAATATAAACGTACATAATATAATAATGAAATGGTGGTATAATTATAAAAACAGAAGCAACTTGATAAAACAAAATCTGTTTTTTGATTTATTTGTTTCAAAACACTACGCTAAAAACGAAAAAATTTTTGTAAAATGGGCTCTAAAATTATTGTAGACGGGCCACATGTGGCCCGCGGTTATGCCACTTCTGGTCTATATCAACCTTCTTTGTTTAAATTATGAAAAAAATAATTTAGTAAATTTAGATGTTATTTTAGGAAACATCAATCTTTTCCTACTTTAATTTTTTTTTATATAAAAAAATTAATATAAAAATAGGATTTTAAAAAGTTGAGTGTTCTTCATAAATCATGTTTAAAACCGAGTGTGCACATTCCAGCTGGGGAATACGCCACTTCTCACTAGAATGTGCACATCCTCGTGTTTATTGGAATTGTTTTATTATTGTTCTCTTTTTAATTCTAAAAATTTCATGTAGTTTCACAAATTTAAATTTCATATTCGGAAAACTCATAGCGTTTACTTTTTTTAATAACTTTATTTCATTTTGTTTTGACTTACGATAAAGGTAATAAATATATATTAAATTAAATGCTTTTTAATTTAGTAAAAAAGCCATTTATAAAAATTAATTAATTTTTTTTTTGAAGTATCAATTATAACTCAATTTTTATAATTAAAATTGAAAAGAAAAATAGAATTTTATAAAGTTATACAGATATTAATATATTAGATTAATTATTATCAGAATATTAGGTGTTTAAATAACGTCGGGGTCACCAATAAAGGGAGATTAATTAGTTAAATAACAAATCTTTCTTTTTAAAATTTTTTTGCACTTTTTACAAAAACGTTAGTTTTTATTTATTTATTAACAACTACTATTTTTTAAAAACAACCGTTATTGATTTTTATTTTTAAACAACTGTATTTTTTAAATTATGTCTTCCCCAAGTGCGGCCAGTGGGCCACATACGGCCCGCAAGTTGTTGCAATCTGACCCTCCAGCCTGATTCGAGCTCTCAAATATTTGTTTATCGATAATTATTTTAAAAAAATTATGGCCCGCTAAAAAGCATTTTTGTAATATTTGGCCTGCTAATTAAAAAGTTTGAGAACTCCTGTATTTAAATCATAAAACCATGAGCACGTGCCACCACAAAGTTTAGTATTTTTTATAAAGTATGATTAAAGCCGAGTATGCACATTCGAGCTTAAAGGGGCACATTTCTAGTCTTCGAAAAGTGAAGCATTTGATTTTTTCGCGCATTATTGTGCCAATTTTTTTTCAAAGGGTTATGTAAATTTCCAGTTACCAAAATTGTATTTTATGGTGATTGTTTTTAAATTAACTCTTATTTAACACGATCTTTTAGTCTCCATGAAAGAAATTTTGAAAATCAAAAGAATCTTCTTAAAACACGCTTAATCCAGCACTGCGAACATGCTAAGCTCTCCCAAGTTTATTCGAGTTGTAATTCCTTCCTCAAAGCGTACAAAAATAAAAATAAAAGACTAATATTTATGTAGACATCTGAGCTCATATTTTCCGACGTAATTCTTCCGCTTTCCTAATAAATTTTCTTACTTTTCCACTTCAAAAAGCTCGAAGAAAAATAAACCGCGCTTCGGATTTATGTTTTTTCTGCATAACATTAGATTTCTTATTTTTTTACAAAATTTTGACGATTTTCTGACTGAAGCAAACAAGCTTTTGGGAGGAAAAGAGAAATAAAAACGATTGTGGGCAATGAACTTTCTACACTGCGAATTATGTAAGAGTAATGCAAATTTAACAACTGCACGCTTCGTTACTCTTCTTATCCTTTCAATTACGGGCATCTCTCGTCTGCACGTCGGCGAGGTCGTCCAAGTTCCACATTCAAAAGAAACCGTCTCCCATTTTTAGGACTTACGAGGGTCTGTCTAAAAATCCGTTTAAAATAAGGGGTCAACTATGCACGTGAACTTTGCAGAACCGCATTCTTCAACAGGTTTGTCTAGAACCTGTCTTAATTTTTTTAATCTCTAAAGCCATAACGGAATAGGGATGCATCCTGCTTCTTTGTTCCGAAATTTAAGGGGTCACTTTTCGTCGTCCCGTCAGAAACTTTGGACGGCTTCAGACAATCAATAACAATTATGACCTACAACTCATGATTTATATGTTCCAAATTAATTGTTAGAAACAATGGATTTATAAATTTTCCTCTTAGTAAAAATGTAAACATATTAATTGTGTTGAAAATGGAATTCGTTTTTCTTTTAAAAACGTGCACTTGAAAGGTTGCCAAAAGCTCCTCTTCTTCTTCTGTTCTCCTATTGTTTTAACGAATACAAACGACTCCGGTCATAAATCATAATAAATGTTATTAAGGTTTTAATATTAAGCGACTAATTAATTAGTACTTCGGTCGAAGCCAACTTTGATCGTTAAATAAACGAGTCCCATTAATTTTCTTTTAAGTAAATACGAATTACCCTGTGTGTATGTAAATAAAAGAGATATTCGAGGAGCAGCCACTCGATGGAAAAGAGGAAGAACTCTGCGGTTTGCTTGGATCAAATACGGCTTACTAATAATTAGTCCTTTGATTAAATTTTCGATTATATTCGAGGGTTCATCGAATGTGCGCATTTAGTGCCACGATCAAAGCAATATTCAAACTGTTATCAAATACCACTCCGCAAATACGTGGGCTTTAATTAATTTATTTGCTAATTTCGTGCCTGTCAAACTTTTTACTTTCAAACGTTTTGGAGGAAAACGTCGAAAGACTGTCAATGAGATATTTCCGGTCTGGGGACCTGATTTTTTTACTCCCAAGCATTGGAAAGACGCCCAAGTTTGTTTACTAATGTTTATGCGTAAGATTCGAGGCATTGTCGGTCTCGAGGAATGCAGAGTTTAGTAGCTCACCTTGAGGACATCAGGTTGGGGGCAGTGCCCTTTCGCGATGGTCAGCTGTCCCTCCACTTGGTGCATTTGCTAGATTTTTCTTTGCTACCACTTTTTTATAACCCTTTGACCACTGATAAATTACAATTTCCTCTCTTTGCTTTCAGAGCGTTGTGAAAATTGCTGGGAAGGACGTCAAGAGGTTTTTGGAGGAGAAGACACCCCGACATGAAAGCCGCCCACATATTACTCATCACATATCTGCACATCAAACTCCTGTACATGTGAGTATTTTTACACTAACAAATCAGGGGAGCAGAAGGCGAAGAGGTCCTTATCGTCAATCACCTCTTCGTTTTTCTGCTTTTTTAACAGCAAAAAAAGTGGGTAACAAGATGAAAATTGTATGAATGGAAAGAAAAAGGATTATGTGTTGTTCTAAGAAGAGATTAAGGATGTAAAAAGCGAATCACCTGTACGTAAGTTGTGTATTTAAAACAGCTACTGAATGGATTTAAAGGGCTGTAGATTTTAGATGAGGGTTGCGTCACAAAGCTGAACGATACAAGGAACCCTTAGAATGCATAAACCATCCCGAAATTCATTCATTATTCATGGGAGAACGTGCACGATCGGTTGGCTCTGCTCATTTGCACCTCGCCATCGACCTGGAAGATGACAATGTGCCACTGACGGAACTCCGCATGGAAATTACACCACGAGGATGCCGTTAATGGCGACGGAAGTTCCTCTTCGAATACATGATCGAAATATTTAATCGTCGACACCAAGAGGATTCTATTTGTAAACAAAATCCCGAAGAGCAAAACAAACACCAAATAAGCTTCGGAGCTTGTTGGGAACCCTTTTGGATTTGCGAAGGTGTCGCCCACCCTTTGACTATGGCTTTTTATTTTTCTTTAATAGAAAGGCGGCAGTTTCGATTGAATATAAATGAATTGTCTTTATTTACAACGTGCATGCAGTGGCGCGTCTAGGGGGAGAGCTAACAATAAATTTAGATTTTATGTATCGATAAGGTTACAACATTTATGTTTTCCAATGACTTTGTTTAAAAGTACATAATCAATTCTGGAATTGTAATTTATAATTAACAATTATTGTGAGTTGTGCTCATTTTTTGTTAAATGGAAAATCTGAATTTAAGTTTTCAATTTGAAAGAGAGATGTTTAATATTGGCGAATTCAATAAATGCGGGGTATGTGCACATTCGAGCGAAAAGTGGCACATTTCCGAGCGAGGGAAGCAAATGAAGCGCGACGCGGAGCGGCGCGCTTCATTTTTCCGAGATCGGAATGTGCCACTTTGAGCTCGAATGTGCACACCCGGCTTTAAGCATAATTCACAATGATAAATTAATTTAAATAAAAGATTGTAATCAGAAATTAAAGGCTGTATTAGATTAGTATAAAAAAATCTAATGAACAAGAAGATGTGCTCATTCGAGCGAGAAGTGGCACATTTCCGAGCGAGGGAGGCAAATGAAGCGCGACGCGGAGCGGCGCGTTTCATTTTCCCGAGATCGGAATGTGCCACTTTGAGCTCGAATGTGCACACTCGGCTTTAAGCATCATTCACAAGGATAAATTAATTTAAATAAAAGATTGTAATCAGGAATTAAAGGCTGTATTAGATTAGTATAAATAAATGTAATGAACACGAAGATGTGTCTATTCGAGCGAGAAGTGGCACATTTCCGAGCGAGGGAAGTAAATGGTGCGGGCGGCGCTCTATATTTACTTCCAAAATGTGCCACTTTTCGTCTTCATACAAATTAATTTTTTAACTTAAAGAACACATCCGCGGCACCCCCCAAAAAAATTCTGACTGTACCACTGCATGCATGAATTGTGTTCGAAGGGGTAATTTTAAGAAAGCTGTTTTTCTGGGGGGAAGATTGGAGGAAACATAATTTTTTAGAAAACGTTAACGTGAAATAACTAATTACGTGTACCGTAATAAAGAGTGTACTTTGATATAATTACCGCAATTAAGGCAATTAAAATAATAAGTAGGCGTGCCAACATTATAATTTACTTCACTTACACCCCTTGTATATATACAGCTTGTGATTCTATAATTGAGTAATTACATTCGAGATCATTATTATTAATTATCTCCCTCAAATTATAACTTGTCTCGTTTTAATAAACAACGCGAAACGCTGTTTATTAATAATTAAATCAGTTATTATCCAAATTACCGCCTTTTATTTAATTAAGCAACTTTATTCGTAAATCTACAAACAAGAAACAAAGTAAAAAAATACACGAGCTATTTTTAAGGGGGTAATCGTGTCGTTAGCTGTTAACAAAGAAGAAGGACTAAAGCCAACGCTTTGCTGTACATCCAGATAGATCCTTTGGGATTATGTTGGTTTTATCCCGCAGGAAAGTTGGGATCACACCTCGTTTAGTGACCTTTTGCTCTTTTTAATTATTGATCAGAAGATTTAACACCGGAGCTTATCGGATTTGTGTTTGAAATGAAAACGAGCTTTTGCGAAGTGGCCAAATTGAAACACGAAAAATGAATTAAAAAGCATTTGTATTCCTTTTGTATCTGAGGGATTTGATTTAATTTTCATATCGAAAAGTGGCGAATTTTATTTCCGAGTTTCGTTTTAGGGTTTAACTTTGACCCACCAAGACCCGGGCACCAGCGACGACAGTGGTCGAGCTTCTGAACGATTGACGGGGTCTTCGGTTGCCCCAAGAGATGCTGATAGCTCCAGAGATCGCCTTAGTGATGTAAGTTTTTTTTTTAAACTAATCGACACCTTAATCCACCCTTTTTTTTAACAATTCCAGGCTAGCAGTCGATGTAGTTCCGGAAAAGGATATATCGTAAGTATTTTCTGATTTTATCTTTTTATTAATTTGTTTTTGTTTGAGGGCTGATGACTTTCCGAATCGATTAAAAGAAAAACGATTCTCGGACAAAAAAAGAGGAAATTCGTTGCAATCGAAAGTAATCTCAATTTGTATGTAAATGTTTCGGAATTGTGAAGCGAGCAAAAAATTTCATTAATTACGAGGACAGGGCGTAAATTTTGCGTTTTGTCGGTCGAAATTGTGCTCCTTTTTATTTGTGGGGGTCGCATCCTTTTGGCTGTTAACGCAAACGCGAATTTCAGCTCCCGCACAAAAACAAATTGACTTTTTATTCTTTTCTTTTTGGTTTTTTTTGACCACTTAACTTTTTTATTGTTTGCTATTTCGCTAATGGATTGTTTTTTTCCTTTTGCAGTGTGATAGCGAGGGAGAGGACGATAAGGTAACAGTTTTTCTTATTTATGCTCATCTCTCGCTTTAAATAAATTTGTGAGTAATTATTCTGGCGATAAAAAAAAGGGCACGGCCTTCTCTCAAAGCGAGAAATTTTTTTTCTCGTTAAAACGTCGACGAGGAAAAGAAAATGTTCAGAAAGAAATTTATTTATTTATATAAATGGATGTGCTCGAGGAAGGTATTTAAAAGAAAGATAAGAGAGCTTTTGGTGTGAAAGAAGAAAGAGAGATTTTAAATTTAAATGGAAGAGTTTAAGGGTTGTAATGCTTTAAAAATGGCGTTGACATCTGTTCGTGTCGCTTGTGTGTCTTTTTCGTTTTCGTTCTTCCATCGTAAAAGTAAATTCGAAGCTCTGTTTTCTCGGCAATAAAATTTACTGGCATTACTTTTCTCTTCGATATTGGAACTGAAGATTTAATGTAACGCTTCTTCCACTCGAGTGCGGCTTTTCCTCGTGCTCCTTTCTTTCTTTTGGTCCTTTTGTTTCCGCTCTTCCTCTTTATCCTTTTTATGTTCGAACCGCTTCTAAAATATTTGATTTCTCCGTCGAAATTTTATACTTACGAGATGACACATTGACTTTTTTCCTCCTAACTGGAACTAATAAATCGAAACGATAAAATCTCAATTCTGTTTCTTTTGTGTGCGACACGACCGGAGGGATAAATCGCGGCCTTTTCTCTTTTATTTATTTATTTTTCCCGTCCTCGGTGCCTTTTAAAAGGATTATTGTATGCTAATGGACACTTGCACGTACAAATTGTCTCAAATTCCATATAAAGCCAGGCATCGCTCCCATTTACAACTAAATGTTCTTCCACTTCTAAGGTAAATTTACAGAAACGTCTCTTCGGGCTTTTTCTTGCCTTCCAACAGATTTAATTAGCTGTTGAATTTCTATTTTTATTCGCGATTACAATCGTCAACCTTCTCTTCATTAAAATTTTTCACATTCCTCTTCTCGAGACCTGGAATATTTACGGATCCAAGTCTTTAAGCAACGAATTAATTAGCGACCCTTTTATTGTCTTTTTAAGGGCTTTGTAAAAAAGTAAGGGTCTTTTACAAAAGACACCCGTCTTTCTTATCGAGGGCTAGCACTTCACTAACAAAACTGGTGTGTGTGTGTATGTGTGCGTATTTAGTTTTGGATTAACGGTCAAAACTTTTGGGTCTTGTTATTTCGCTTTGGTTTGTTGGTTTATTATTAAAAGCGAAAAAAGCAACGTGTTGATTTTCGGAATGAAAAGTTAAAATGTATATTAACAAAAAGAATAAATAAAGGCCGGAGAAAAGAGGAGAACTTAATGGCTGTTTTTGTTTTGTAAGAGGAAAGCTTTGGGTTTAAATAAGTGGAAACAATAACAACCCCCAATGTAAATGTAACGTTCGCGTTCTCATGTATTATGTACGGGTTTTATTCTTTTAGGTTGTGCCCTTTTGTTTTTGTGTCGCTTAAGGATGTGACAAAATGTGAGATATCTTTTTAGACTATCCTTTGATGGTTTTTTAATCTAAAACTTAAAAAATTACTCAAATAATAATTTGGCATATACAGTGAAGAACATGAGTATTAGTACAGTGGCAATTTAACTAGTAGATGCAGTGTACAGGGTGATCGATAAATAAAAAATTGTTGGTAGCGCTCAAAAATTGATGATAACGATTAGTGCCCATTGAACGGTGTAAAATTTTTCAAAATATAAAGTCTAAATTTTTGTCAATTTTTATTAAATTAATTTATAATTGTGAACCATGCTTAAAGCCGAGTGTGCACATTCGAGTTCGAAGTGGCACATTCCGATCTCGGGAAAATGAAGCGCGCCGCTCCGCGTCGCGCTTCATTTGCCTCCCTCGCTCGGAAATGTGCCACTTCTCACTCGAATGTGCACATCTTTGTAACATTAAATTTGCCTGTATCTTTTGTTCCCATAAGAAAAACAATAAATTCACAACTAATCTATTTTCAAACAAAAATTAACTAAAAATGACAGGACTGTATTTATATCAGAAACACCAAACCTGTGATTGAATGCTTTGAAATAATTATTAAAAAAATGGGTTCCAAATAGGTTGATCATATTTTCTTAACTCAAAAAACGGTTCAGAGTGAACAAAATTATAAGTATAAATTTTAGATATATTGAATTTTATTAACAAAAAGTTATTAGAAAACAATATAGTTTACGCTCATTACTACAAAGAAATTAAAACTAATAAAAATGGTTTCAAACAATAATAAAAAAATCACTAAAAAATAGGATTTTGTTGTTTCCAATGTTTTATCATACAATTTTTTGCAGTCAATGACGCAATTTTGTTTTGCTATTAGCATAGGCTTCATTGTTTCAACATGTATTCCGAACTTTTCCTTTGATCACATTCGAAATAGAAAACAAAACATTTTAACGGGTGCTGTAATTCCAGCCAGTTAAAATTTAAAAATAACGAGTATATAAAAATTGGCTCAATACTCCAATACCATAATGGTATACTGGGAGAAGAGAAAGAACAAGACTTACCAAATATATTATGTATAGTTTGATTATTTAAATATTTTAAAATTGTAGGCCTTATTACCCTTCGGTAGGAAAATAAGGCCTACTGGTAAGGTTTTTAAAAAGGTTTAATTTTGTCTTTGAATATGGTAAAAGTTGACATTTTTTGTTTATTTTATAGTAACTGAATCTGAAAAACAATTAATATTAAAATCTGTTGGTTAAGTACCTTAGGCCTTATTTAAAACTAACTAATGCCCGTGAATTCGTTTGCGATTTACTATATTAACATACTATTGTATTTACACGCGCATGGACACCGCGTGGTTTGGCTACGAACAGTTTTATAACTTCATATTAAATAGGGATATCATGATAATTTTTATTAGAGATAAAGAGCAATCGTCTAAGGAATTAAACTTAAAAAATTAATCAAAATATATCCAGTAGTTTTGGCGTGACGCGCGCACATTGGCGAACCTAGCTATTATTTTATTTATACAGGGTGTCATACGAATGGGTAGTGAAACTTCACCGGGTGATACCAGACACCAAACTAGACAATAAAAGTTATATGCGATAGTCTAAAGAATTTCGAGCAAAATACATTTTAATTTTCCAGTAAATGGCAACGTAGCATCATCTACTCATGCTTTTAAAAGAGTGTGAAGTCATTTAATACGTTTTTCATTGTTAATTGGCATATTTGATATGCATTTTTAATAGGTTAGAAGATACCGTAAATCAAAATTTTTGAAATATTCTAAATAATAAGGTGTTTATTTATTGCACATTTTTAAATTGAAGTTTACGAAACAATAACTCAAAAATATGACACATAAGGCGACTAAATAGGGGGTATGGTTTTGTTTATGAGTGGGTTAAGTTTCAGTACTTATTCGTCTGACACCCGGTATAGATTATAGATTATTTCCAGCCAACCAACTTAAAAACTCTTGAAAATTCAATTGATTCTGTTGTCAATTAGTTTTTGACTCTTTTGATCTCTCGGTATAGAAAAATTGTGCGGTTAATTTTAAAGAAGTTCTTTGGGGAGTGGTTATTTGCTAACACTGCCACCCTTGATGGTGTCGCTGATGGTAGTGTGTAGCCTTTTAAAATCCCCATAAAAAACGCTTTATCTCTTCGCGCACGAGTTTAAGGGAGATTCTAATTTAGATCCATCGCGAAGTGCTTTGTAATAACGAAGCAAACAAAGGGCGTCCGTTATTGGACGCTTTTTTTTCTTTCTTCTCCACTTCTTTCTCTGGAAAGGGACGTCGGGATGGAGACAAATGAGTCGGAAGTTCCCCGGGGAACTAATGGAGCATTTAGAAACAAATCGGTTATTGTTCTCATAACTTAGTGTTAATATCAATTTAGCGAACGAAATTAAGTGAACTCGTAAAAACGCGAACAGCAAGAAGGCTCGTCGTTTTTTCCTTCTCCGTCCTCGTTTCGCTTTGTGCTCGACGTCGGCGTCGGCGATAATTTATTTAAGAGCTATTCGGATGCGACGCCCGTAAGCGGTTCAATCTTTGCAGACATTCCCGTTGCCGGTTTTATTGTCCGCTACCGCAGAGCCCTTTGAATTTTAAAGCGGGTGGACGCACGACGTCCTTTCTTAATTTCTCCTCCTTTTTTGCTTTCCGAAAACGAAGAAGCGAAAAAAGAGGCCAATATCTTTTTGTTTGCTCCGATATTGGCAGCGAGGGAAAAAAACTTGGGACCTGGATCGAGGACGTTTCGACGACGTCGCTAAACCTGAAAAATACCCAGAGATTTTTTTTATCAACGCTCCATTTGCTAAGGATCTCGGAAACATCGTTTAGATAAATATTGTAGTTCTCTTTTTTGCGGAACGAAAATCGTGAGATGTTTTATTTATTCGCAGACATATGTGAGGAAAATAAAATTCGAAACATTTTCTCGTCGGGTTTCCGCCGCAAAATTGCTCGATTTATATCTTTTTTAATTTTTTATCTAATCAAAATTAAACCGAATAAAGCAAAATGAAATCCGCGCTGCTTATCGACCGCAATAAAAGACGCGCTCGTAAAATTTCGATATATACAGAGTGTTTCGTGTATTTACGACGCAAGCTTGCGCCATTTTTATGGTCGTTAAACGTAAATTGTGTATCAATAACAGATGACGGGATTTTAAGAGCCGATTCGGGAATTACATCGATGACAACTAATAAACAATAAATCCCTTTAATAGGGTTTGGGAACGAGCTCGTTTTCGATTTCCTCTTTCCCCCTTCGTTCTTTTCTTCGGGCTACGCTCTTTTTTTCCGGCGTCAAAACATGGAAACGCATATTTAAATAGGAATTACATTGCAGCAAGGAAAACATTGCTCCTTACGTATAATTTAAACATATTAATGCAAATTAGACAATCTCATTTCCATATCTGCGGTGGCAGAGCATCTTCATGCCATCCACTTAATGGAAAAGCCATTTCCACTTGCATAAATACACCAAGTTTTATGTTTCTTAAAGATTTTATTTTAAATTTCATTAGTATTATTATTATTCTTAATTAAACACAAGAAATTTACAATTCTTATGTAGTGTTGTTGAAAATAACACTCCAGTCATCTTTGAAGATGTGAAAGGGCACCGAATGAGAGTGCGCGTTTAAGTTTGCGAGTAGCTGTACATTTGAAGAAAAAAAATGTCGCGTTTTTTGTAGCACACAGGAGCTGTTGTCGATCAGAATTAAACATAAGTCATCAACTATCTAAAAGCGATAAATAAGAAACAAATCGTTTACAAATAGCTGTTGGCCTTGTTCTCATTCCGTTTGGACGGGCAAAAGGAAAAAACAGGTTCGTGCCAAAGCGGATTCGTGTGGAAGTTAATTGGCCCGATTATGATATGTAAATCTTCGTGTAACATTAAAGAGGCGACAAGTTGTGACAGCTGAGGCGCTAATAATTGTCCCGAGGTTTTCCCTTGCTTTGCTTTCAGAATGCCAGGGTACCCCTTTTTCCTTTTTTCGTCGAAAATGGAAAAAGCGCACGCGCGAAGCCGCGTCGGCGTCCTAAAGAGATCGCGGCCGGCCGCGGTCGCACAGTATGAGGTCGAATGCTTTAAGAATTATACCGTCGCCTTTTTATTCGCACGTTTCATTCGCGATTTTATTATACAATTCTATTACATTTATTTTTTGTGCGAGTGCGTGGCAATTTTGATCTTTGGAACGATTTCTTGCACGTGATCCGTGCGGATTTTCAGACGTCGCGTCTTAAGAAAGACGGCGGTAGTTCTTCTTTAGAGGGACGATCATAATAAGCGCTTGGCAGGTGTATGATAAATTTGTGAACACGCTGTATAATTCACAATTCGCATTTTTTCCTCGCTATTGTAAAAGGATGTTCGCGGTGTGGAAGTGTATTTGGTTTTTATGATTTTTAGTTAGTCTTGATTGGAGTTTACTGGTGTTTTGATTTAAAAAATAATTCTTTGCAAAGGACCGTAAAAAAGGTAGCATTATGTGTATTTCGAGAGGCGTCACTTGCTCTTATTGCCAAAAAGGAAGGAGATTGCGAAATGACTTTGGTTCATTCTTATTTTTAAATTGCTAACGAAAATAGAAGTTATCGAAAAAAAGGAGTCGATTTTAGGTATTTTTTTTTTAATATAAAAAGCCTTAGAGATAACCTTTTGATTTTTATTTAGGTCATGTTGCGCTCAACACGCGATCGAATATATAAAAAGTAAATTTAATTACTTAGATATGCAAAAGAAAATTAAAGACGTTGTGTTGATTAAAGTTTATTGCACTTTTGTTGCTTTTTTTTTAATTGTCGAAGTTGGGATTTTAATTAAATTTTTCCATTCGTCTTCGAACTTTAAACTCATGCGCCAATTTATTAATTTTGCTCTTCCCAAACATTTTTTTTTAATTGACCTCGTCGTTTCGTAATCGAAAAACCGAAGGAATTAGTCAAAGCAAAACGTATGAATCGGTGTACAGGAAGTCGTCGTATTGTTTCCAAAATCGACACGGAAAAAAACGAGCCGCTACTGTTTTTAATAAATTTTTACGGTAATAAAATTCACTTAACAAACTCGTAAAATCGTAAATAATGAACAATGAAAGGCATTGTTTGCCACGTATATAGATTTAAGGCACTTATAACGAAGTGCAATATGAGCTTGTTAATTTTTATTATCTAATAAATTTTTAAGGGCCGTCCTGGGCCCATTTTCCCTTCCTCTTTTCATTTCGTTTCACTGTTATACGCACCGCAGAAGTGGTTTAATTATTAACTGCGAACACCCCGCTATTTGGCCGTTCTTCCTTTTTTAATATCGTTCAAAATCAAAATTGAAAACGAACAGTATTTAAAACGATTTAATTTAGAAAAAAAAATGGAACAACGTTACATCTGGGAAAGCTAATAAATTATTAGGAAGTCCAGCGTCGGCTTTTCCGTTTGGTTTCCTCGTTTTATTTTTGGTTTTTTATTATTTATTTTGTAAATATAAATAAAAATAAAAATAGAAATCGTGGGCGGTCGGTCTACTTGGAAGAAAAATAAAGAAAAGTAGAATCGAAGTATTTTCGTGCGCGAAACGAAAAAAAAAACTAATTTCGATACAGAAAACAAAGCGATTTTTTTCTCAAAGGAAAGAAAAGTCCTAAGTGGATTTTCAAATAGCGTGACCACTCGCTTGTCTAATAACACTTTATTACAAGATTACGAGGGTCTAATCAGAGCTAAACAGATTATAACTTCTGTTCATTAGCGATACGTGTACTTTTTTTTACGTCGTCCACTTCAATTTTTAATTCCTTTTACAAAACGTTTTTGTTTTTAATAGTTTTTTTGAACCTTAAAAGGTTTTTTTCGTTATCGGGATAAATCTAGACGAAAAAAAAATTTATACGCTTTTTTTACATTCAGATTTCACAGGCGTTTTGCTGGATAAAATCGGGAACAAATGGCAGAGGTTAATAGAAAAGATAAGAACAAAACAATGGGACGCCATTATTTTTTAAAGCGATTTCGGATTTGCTACTTTAAAAAAGGGAATGCCGAGGATGTTTTTAAGTTTTCTGTATTGTCGAGTTTGAAAGCACGAAATAGCAGATTTGATGTTCCTGGTAGAAATACGGTCCTGTAACTTTTAATTAAATTATTTTTTTAGAGGAAACTAAAGTGTTTGGATCGGTATTTTCCAACGTGGGTTCCACGCCCCAGTGGTCAATTTGTTAGTTCGGGGAGGCAATTCGATTATGTATCTACTCGAATTTTACTTGTTTTAGTATATGTTTAGAAAATTTAATTACTGTATTTTTGTTAATAATTTTTTTAGAAGTTTTTCCTAAAACAAGTTATGTGTCTTGAAAAAGTTGTAGTTAGGCTTCATTTAGGGAAAATTTCAATTTATGAATATAAAAAAAAATATGTATACAGAGTGTCAGACGAATAGGTACTGAAACTTAGCCCACTTATAAAATGAACAAAAACATACCTCTTTTGTTTGAGTGATAATAACGTAAACTTCAATTTAAAAATGTGTAATAAATATCATATTATTTAGAATATTGCGAAAAACTTTGTTCAAGTTTTTATAGCGATGCCACTAAAGCCATAGGGTAAACCAGAGAGTGATTGTCCACTTTAACCCTCCACATACTAGGTGACTAAATGTAACATGCCATACTGGGTGGGGTTTGACATACCCCGAAAATAAAATCCACAAAATTGTACTTTATAATAGTTAAATGATAAGAAATATATTTTAATAACCAATAATAAACAGGATTAGGTAAAACACATAAATATTTACTTATGCATTAGAATAGATTCTTATTGATAACAATACTAAAACTTAACTTTTTCTTCAACTTATAAACTATTGAGTCTTTTTTTGAGTGCTAAATTCCAATGACACGTGTTAATTAGGATACCGAATATTAAGAAAACCTAACAAAAATTTAATTCTTGCTTCCTTATTGAAATACAAATTAATTTTAAGCAAATTTCTTAATGATTCGCAATAATTTAGACCAATAAATTACACGAAAAATGTATTGAATAATTTTGATCGTTTCCTCTCACTTCAATTAACAAGATTATCGTATCTTTTCGCTCATTTCCACTCTTTGCTATGGTAAATACATTTTTTTAATAAAAAATCGATAATTACTAAATTAAATTAAAATTTTTAATTTGAAATAGCGCACGGTAAATTATACTAATATAATAAATACGAGGATGTGCGCATTCGAGCGAAAAGTGGCACATTTCCGAGCGAGGGAGGCAAATGAAGCGCGACGCGGAGCGGCGCGCTTCATTTTCCCGAGATCGGAATGTGCCACTTTGAGCTCGAATGTGCACACTCGGTTTTAAGCTCGATTACCAAACATTATTTTGTGTAATGTAACACAAAAAATTGTTTTTTTTTTTAAGTGGACAATTACTTCCTGGTTTACCCTATAATCGAAAAAAAAACACCATAGAAGTTGCATATGAAAAGTACATGGCCACGTTACTAGGTTGACATTTTCTTTAAAATTAAAGTGCCTTTTTTCGAAATTCTTTAGATTTAGGATATATTGCGTATAAACTTTAATTGTTCCGACGCTCGAAAGGGCATTAAGGATTAGAGAAGAAGAAGAAGAAGACCAGGGGTCGGCAACCTTTTTCGAACGGCGGGCCATTTTCAAAATATTTTTTTTATGCGGGCCGCATATTCAAATGTAACTTAAATAGGGCTTTTATATCATATACGAGTATAAATATTATTTAAAATAAATATAGAAAAAAAATATTTTTATTGACATGCTACGATAATGTCAGAGAACAAAAATTTTACAATTCTTATAAGGGAAAAAAAGAAAATACAATTCTATTTACATATGTATAAATATGTAAATATAAAATATATAAAATATTAAGGAAAATAGTTTCATTTTATTCATTCATTAAAATTCAATGCGATTTTTGTTCTTGAATAGTGTTTGATAATTCACTTACGTCCAGTTGTGTTTGGGATATTGAGACCCTCAACAAGTTTTGTAAATTTTCATCCGTCAACTTCGTTCTATATTTTGATGAAATTCATTCTTGAAAATGTTTGTTCGCATTTTTCCTAAAATTATATTCGTGCTTTGGCGGGTCGCGCAAAAAGTTACACAGGGCCCAGTTAAGTTTCAGCACCTATTGGTCTGACAAAACGCGGCATCGGGATTGTAGAAATGCAGGTGTTGCATTGTAGAAAAAGTGATTGGAAAACACTAGTTTAAAACGATCTGAAAAGCCTAGAATGCAATTTAAGCTCAAAGTGGCGCATTTCTGAACGAAGGAAAATGTGCCACTTTTCGCTCAAAAGCGCCATCTTTTGCACAAATGTGCACAGCTCTCGCATTCGTTAGGTTCCTTTAAATTAATCTTCTCTCTTTAATTCGAAAAAAGTGACATTTCGTTCTTAAAAACAACAATAAATAAAATGGAGTACGTTAATAGCGAAGATTGTAATTATGTAGTAAAGTACTCGATCATTAAATTGAATGTTTACGAGGGGGTCGTTTAATATCCTTCTGATTATACGAAATGAAAGTTTATGTCTCGTCGTTGAAATGATGGCGTGCGGATATAACACACGCTCTTTATGGGTTAATGTCGTCGTAAAATGCAGTTATAGTTAGCATAAAACACTCAAACAAGTGTACACCTTACCCCCTGACTCTGTCTTCGCCCACCCTCTTGAACGTCTCACTCCTTCAACTTCGGGTTTATTTTTTATTATTGTTGTTGTACACCTGCCAAGCCTTAAGATTGTACACAAAATTAATCCGTGATTTTACATCGCAGAAGTGTAAGGAATATTGTGTCCGAGTGAGGGTGGACATTAGTTAAGGAATTTAAAGATAAGGGTGTTAAAAGTGCATCCACGATTGCGATCATAGTGAAACTCCAGGATACCGGCCAAGGAGATGTGGACCACGAGGCGGCAGAGGGGAAAACGAAAGAGGGTAGACAGGATACTGTAGATACACCTCTTACATCCCCTTCGGACGACGTTCAGCACGTGCAGGTATCTCTCGGTCTTCATCCCTCGGATTTGTTTTAATGGCCCTTTTTTCTCGATTTGCCCCGCGTATTTTTCGAAGGCATTCGGTTTAATTAAGCGCCGAAAATCTAAAGCAAACACCGCCCTTAAGTTTAACACGAAAGCTCTTAATTAGTTTCGTACAAACTGCAAACATCCTCCCTTAAATTTGAATACTTTATAAAGCAAAGTTGGCGGCGGAAATTAAATTCTTGTGTGGAAAGTTGGAAATTTTATTAAATTATTAATGAAAAAGGAAATTTACACCCCTTACATCGTCTTTTTACCCTAAATTATTTTGTTTCGTAAATTAACATGTTTTTTTTTCAAATTTCAACCTTTTTTTATTGTCTGCCACGGAAAAGCTAATTTTCGACGGGAAAATCACGGCGGAATAAAATTAATAGGACGAGTTTCATCAAAAACAATTGGAAAATTGGCAGCGTTTTCCGCCCACTTTTGCACGAATAAAAGTCGAAAAATAATAAGCGGAAATAACGAGATTAATTCATTTAGCAATTTTTTTAGGTTTAATTTAATTTAATTCGTAATTTGGAAGTTAATTGATTGAGATTTTTCAACTCGGTCGGTCATGCAATTAGAATAAAAGCCCTCTTTTTTCGTAGAATTTTTTTTTCCCAATTTGTCGGTAAATAAATTGAAGGCTTTGTTTAATCGACGAGAAATATAAAAAAATATGTACAATAAAAAAAAATTGAGAAAACAAGGGAGGCACGATAATGTGTGTTTGCGTGCGCGTGTGTGCAAATATTAGTGGAGTTTGTTTTTTGAGAAATTTGGTATGTGGGAGTTTTTTCTGTTGTTTGTTCTTGCTAGAAAAAATTCAATCAAATTTATTTGAAGTGTTTTGATGAAGGAAAAAGCGAAAGAGCTTCGAAAGAGGGCCGAAGCGTCTCGACGTTAACTCTTCGCCCGAGCATTTTCCGCCCCCTTAGAGGCGGAAGCGTTTCTTTTTATGTCTTCGCAACTAATTTCGTTATAAAATCGACATAAAAAGAAACTCGAATGTTATCGTGTGTGACATTTAGATATTTCGGTCTGCGGAATTTTCTTTGCGAGAAAGAAAATGGGGACTGCAAGATTTTCGGCTATCTTCCGTTTCCCATCGGCACGTCCATTGACAAAACCATTCCATTCGAATACAATGGAGAAGTTTTCGTGTATATCGTATCAGGACTGTTGGCTGTGGCGCAGTAAAACTTTTATTCGCTCGTTTCGTGCAGATTGCTTGGGGTTCGAGATGTGCGTCGCGGCGCTATTGTGGTCCTTCGCTCCGTAACGAGGTCGACGCTATCTTTAAACGCCCTTCCTTCATTGTTATTACCTTACACGGAATTAACGCGATTTTGCGCGTTTTTCACTCAAAAACCATAGATCCCTATTTTAGCTTCTCTTTTCTTCCTCTCCGCCGCTTTGCATGCGCCTTAACTTTTGATGTCGGGTTAATGGCAATTGCTTCCTCTACGACCTCGTTAAGGTTTATGGAGAAAGCACTCCAAACACACAAGAATTTCCTTTAGCATAAACGTCGAAGCCGAGACGTCCATTTTAATTCCTTTAATTTTTTTTCTTTGATGTAACCCCTTTTTCTAATAAAAAATAGTGCCACTACAGAGGATAGCACGGAATTTGTATGGGACTTTGGGTTTTGGCGAGATTTCCAATTTACGAATGGAATTTTATGTTTTATGAGTTGCCGATTAAAAGTTTAAAATCAGTAGTTCTTAATCTAAAGAAGTTTCAAAGTTGGTTTTTGTAAAATTGATATTAAAAAAACATTTTTTTTTTAAATCGCAAATTTCATGAAACTTAGGCATGGAAGTTATTTATTAGAGTTTGAAACCAAATTAAAAAATTCTTAAATGCCCTAATAAAGCTGTGCTGGCTTTAAAATCTATACATCGACACCCGTACCTCGCTTTGCGTCGTTTCTTTTTGCGTTTTTTTCGAAGTTGCGTCGCTACTTAATTAGTACTAATTTTCACCGTGCGTCGTTAGGTTTTCGAGGTTGCGTTGTTTTGGGTTCGAGTCTTTAGTTTTTTTCTTGTTTTTTAACAGATGGCTCCACTTTTTTTTCTAATTTTTTTTTAATTCACATTGCGTCCTTTCAATTTGCGTCGTGTTTTTTTGGAACGTAACTCCGACGCAAAGTGAGGTATGGGGGTATTCTATACCTACATACAAATAAAATTGAAGTGACTGTCTGTGATTATAAAATAAAACTTTTTCTTAAGCTCATATAGTTATTTGAATGTTACTAAAGCCTAAACACGCGTTTTTAAAATTTTTGTCTGTCTGTCTGTCTGTTTGTCCGTCCGTATATCTCGGAAACGGCTGAACCGATTTTGACGGGACTTAAATTGACAGGTAGAGGACATTTCAAAGAGTAGCATGCTTTTATTCCGGAAATATTTACTATTAAAATTAAATATTAAGTTTTGGATTTTAAATTAATTGTATTGTAATTATTGTTTATTGCGGCTAATCCTTTCTCTCTTAAGGTGGTTGCCATGACCAGATGTTGGTTGTAAATCTCATGACACTTTTATAATCTGTAACGAATCCTACGTTGTAAATATTGGGTTCACCCAAAATCCCCTAATTTCGACATTACAAGACGTTATAATTTATGTTTGTGCTTTTAGTACAATTTATTTTTTCGATGAATTATTTTGTGAACATTGCAGAAATTTGTTGTAGCTTGCTACAGTGTTATTTGTTTGTTTAGTGGCTTATTTTTGATTACTGTAAATGTACGTAATTCTAACATAAGACTTGAAAACAAAGAATCGTATCGTACAAAAGTTGGCTTTTAAAATTATTACAGAATCGTAAAAAACCGCTTTTTTTGTGTGCAAATCTAACCGTTTAACTCTTTTAGTTTCGGGGGCCAAAATTATCGAAAAAAGCATGTTTTTAAGAATTTTTTGAAAAACTCTCGGTGCTTTGCCCTTTTCAAAATTTCATTTTTCCTATGCAAAAGAATCGCCCAGTAATATAAGATATTTTATTTTAATAAAAATAATTTATTTTTAACACAATACCCGAGCGAAGCCGGGGGGTCAGCTAGTAACTAATATTTCTTGACTTCACATTTTACCTATGTTCAAAATGAAAAATTGTGTATTTTTCATAATTGCAAATTTGATGAAATTCTTGCATGGAAATTATTAATAAGAACTTATAGTAAACCAGCAAAATAATTTAAAAATTCCACCTCCTCCTAATAAAGCAGGGCTGGTATTAAATTGACTAAAGCCCGGAACACACGACGCTTGGTTCGTTGCTTGACTATTTTCTGAATCGAATTCTCTGCTAGATTTCAGTGCGAACCAATCAGGAAGTAGCTTATTGTCACGTGGACCACTTAAAAGCTACCACGGTAGAGGGTCGTGGAATTTTGTTGTTTTTTTTACAAATTAATAAAAGTGCAGTGACTGCGTCTACGTCGAACAACTTCCTCTAAAACGTCCTCCATTTTTATCTTGATTCGAACGGTCACATCTACAAATCTCGTAGAATAGTGCACATCTTGTGAAACCAAGGAGCCATCGCTCAACTAGCGCAACATAAAGCTTCAAATCCAGCAGCGAAACAAGCGCCGTGTAATCTGGGCTTTACATATGGTCAAAAAATATCTTAAAATCACAAATTCGGGGAAACTATTGCATGGAAGTTATTTATTAGAGTTTAAACTGTATCAGATAAATTATTAAAAAATTCTAACTGCCTTTAAAAAAGCAAGGATGACTCTGAATCAACTGAAACTGTTTGACTTCTTATTTTGCTTATGTTAAAAAACAGTTTTTTGATCGCAGATTTGGAGAAACTAATGTACAAAAGCTGTTTATTAGAGTTTATACTGGAACCGAAAAATAATTAAAAAATTCTAACTTTTTCTAAAAAAGCATCTAAAAGATCAAATAAAAGTATTGGACTTTTGCTTACATTAAAAAATATTACATGGAAGTTATTTATTACAACTTATAATACACCAGAAAACAATTAAAAATCTAACTACCCCAAAAAGCAAATCTGGCATTAAACAAGCTAAAACTGTTACACTTCTGATTTTACTAATGTTCAAAAAAATAATTTTTTGAAATCACAAATTTGTATAAAATTTTGCATGAATGTTAGGGGAGACCGGGGTTGGAAGTCACAATTTTTTTCTTTTGTATTTATAGAGCCCATGGTCTAAATTTATCAATGACATTTATATATCAATAGATAGTGTATTTATTCTAGTTTAAAAATAAATAAAGACTTTTTGTCTACCATTATCTAAAGAGAACATATTATAATTTTTCTGAAACAAGAAAAGTGCGATTTTTAACCCCGTGTGAGGGATGGTTGTCATAGTGTCTGGGGTAGGTAATCACCCGCTAAATAAAAGATAAAATACAAAACGACAAAACAAATGCATATGCTATTCCTAACCTATTCTATCTAACGAACTTAGGTTATGGTAACAAAAATGACAAATGTATAATTACAGCCAATCGTTTATGTAGTAAAACTCCTAGAAACCAATAAAAAGACCCCCCATATTCATGGTTCTTTGCACAGGTGACAACTAGCCCCAAAACAGTTTTGGACAATAAACTCCCAAAATAAATTTAAATCAATGGTCATTTAAGAAACCATATGAATAATGTCATGAAGCATATCTTAAACATCATAAATACACGAAAAAGTATATCACTATGCAAAATTTATTTTTTACTTACGGGACTCAACACAGATTCACAAAAAATTACTTTCACTGTACAAAAAATACAAACGTATATATTTCTTATACGGTATTTCAGAGCGAACTGAAGTGAAGTACGCAAGGAGGTATTGTGCTCGGGCTTCTTTGACACGGGTAAACAAATTTATTAATTCATTAGGTTTGCTGTTATGGCTTTTGTGACAACCTACCCGTGACACAACCATACCCGGTCTCCCCATCTTATTAGAGTTTAAACCAAACTAGAAAAATAATAAAAATATTGTAACTACCCCTAAAAATGCCAAGACTGGTATTAAATCAATTAAAAATGTCATAATTGTATTCTTATCAAGTACAAAATTTCTGATTTTTGGGATTTGTGGAATTTTGGGAAAAAGTGTCATATTTCACCGAAAGTCTCGAATTAATTAAAAAGGGACTTTACGCGCGCGCTTAAGCCATGCACTTGGTTTCTTGTTATACATCAGCACTTTATGAAACATCTGTCGCAATTTGCATGGAGTGAAAGGCCGAAGAAGTAGTACAAAAGCGGCAAAAAAAAGGGAAGTTAAGTAGATGCACCCCTTAAAAGTTGTCACTTTAATATTTGACGTACTGCTTACTGCTTGTCGTCATGCTACATTAAATGTTCTCCGGATAAAATCTCAGATTCCCGGATAAAAAACGATAAACGCTTAAGCGAGAATCCCGAATTGTCTTTTTATAGTCGCGCAGCTTCGACGACTTCTTTTCTTTATAAATAAAAAAAAAAGACACAAAAAGTGTAACGTCATATACAATCGACCTGTAAAAAAACGACCGAAAAAACATAACGGCTCTGTTCTCCTTTTATTCATGAGTTTTGCTACAGCCCGAGCGAATAAGAAAAAAATAGACGCCCAAGACGGCGGTCGTCCAATTTGTGGCCTCGTTCCCAATCTCGCTCTTTCTCCTTCTTTTTTTTCCGCGCTCGCTCTCGGGATGATGTAAAATAATTATCCCGACAGGAACGCGTGTTGACATGCGATCAAAATAGTCGTCCGGGCGCAAAGCCAAAAGTATTAATAAACCGCCGCCTACTCGGGTCCGTGTTTTGTAATCTGGCTTAATAATTTTTATAATTTAGGGCCTCGGGGGCGGTTTAAGAAGCGTCCCTAAAAGAATGCGTCTCGGCGGAGCGCGGTGCTCGTTTCGTATTGATTTCGCCCCGTCCCCCGTCCAAAGTCTGACACAGCTCACTTTGCTCCTTTGTGTCGGCGGTTTATGATCCTGTGTGAGCCCGAGGGGAGTCGCACTTGTCCGACATCTATCCCGGATGTTTGCTCTCTACTTCCGATAGCTGCTCCTGCATGCTCGACTTAATTTCATCGATTACACACACACACACACACACACACACACACGCCGACTTTTCTATCGGGAAAAAGAATCGCTCCCGAATCGTGTTCTGATTTGTTTTTGATCGGGGATTTAGGACTTACGTGCGCTTCGAGGGGCGGGCGGCGGTGGCCGATTATTCCTGAGGTGGAAATGGACCTGGAAAAAGGGGGCAGCAAGGGGGCTTCCAGAAGCAGCAGGAGCAGCATCTGGGTGCACCTTTGCTTGCAGTACGCGGATTATCGATTGCGGCGCAGTTTTTAATTGCGCCGACTCATTTCCTGCTACTTCTGTCTGGTCCCCAGGTTCTCATCCCTCTCGGAAGAGAAAAAGCAATCCTCTCGTCCTTTTTCCGCGACAACTTCATAATCTGCATAATCTTTCTAATGTCGACGCTTGTTGGAGCCGCTTCTCGCTGATTGCTCCTCGAATTGCTATGTTGATGTTCTACAGGACCCTTTGTGGGGGCGGTTTAGACTTTTTTTCATGTTTGTATGTGTATTAGTTTGCTCGACACCCCTTCAGCCCACTCTGGAGATTTAATAAAACGCCGGAATTGCTGCCTCCCGCTTATAATGAAAACTAATGAAGCGGTTTCCCATTTTTTTTTCTTCTTCCTCTCTTCTAATTATTTTCTTATTAAACGGCATCCAGAAAAAATTGAAGAAGGGGATAGATTTAATTTTCCTAAGTAGGTTTTTAAACAAATCAAGATTGTCTTTGTAAGAACGTCGATTGTGAAACTGATTTTTTTTTGCATGAAAGGTGTGTGTGTGTGTTTAAATGGTTAATTGTTTGTGCAATAAATAAATTAACAACAAGAAGAAGGGGACATAAAAAAGTTATTAAAAATACCTTTCACTTGATACGTTTTAAAGTCGACCCTATTTTTTGACGGTTAGCTAATAATGAATAGTATTTATTAAGTAATTTATTCAAATAAATTATTAGGTAATAATTTTTTTGCGATCTATTATTAACAATTTTTGATTATTGATAATTTCAGTAAAACATTTGCGGTTTTGTTCTATTAAATTTTTTATTAATGACTAAGTCTCTGGAACGTTCTCTGAGCAAGTTGATTTGTGCTTTTGAAATTTTTTATTAAACAAATAAAAACTTGTTCAAACATTAAATAAGACATGTGAATATGTTTAAACAATTACTCGGAGTGTTTGAATAGAGAATTTCAAGATTCAACTTTGTGACAAGTGGGAGTTGTATTTCAAAAGCGTTTATTTGCACAAAAAGTAACAATATCTTAATCTCGACGTGTATTTTGTTTAAATCTTTTTTAATAGTTAATTTTTTGATTTAGGGGTCATATAGAACGACATTTCTTAAAACTGAACCTTATGAAGAGGCCCAAAACTGTAGATTTTTCATTTTAAAAAATTAGAAAATTTAATATTTTTTATATTTTATATGATCAGTACTTTATATATTTTTATTAGATGGAATTTATTTTATATTGATCGTACATATAAAGAACGTAATAATTATTTTATTATTCACAATAATATCTTACAGCACTTTAGTTTTTTTTTCTAAAAGAATTTACAATATTTTTGTGTAACAGTTTTCTTTTTGAAAAAGGTAAACCGTTGTTAACCTTTCGTGTACGAGCTTAAAACCGAGTGTGCACATTCGAGCTCAAAGTGGCACATTCCGATCTCGGGAAAATGAAGCGCGCCGCTCCGCGTCGCGCTTCATTTGCCTCCCTCGCTCGGAAATGTGCCACTTTTCGCTCGAATGCGCACATCATCGTATTTATCGTGTTACCTTAATTAATCCTTTCACTATCAAATCAAAAAATTAAATTTAGTTTAGTCAATATCGATTTTATGTTCAAAAAACGTATTTACCATAGCAATGAGTGGAAGCGAGCGAAAAGATACAACAATCTTGTCAGTGCAAGTGAGAGGGAACAATTAAAATTATTCAACTTTGTTCGCCTAATTTATTGACCTAAGATATTGGGAATTGTGCTTAAAATCGGGTGTGCACATTCGAGCTCAAAGTGGCACAATCCGATCTCGGGAAAATGTAACGCGCCTCTCCGCATCGCGCTTTATTTGCCTCCCTCGCTCGGAAATGTGCCACTTTTCGCTCAAATGTGCGCATCCTCGTGTTTATGCAATTTATCTACATCAACATTCTTTCTTGATATTATAAAAAGTAATAATTTAGTCACCTAGTATACGGAAGGTTAAAGATAATAAAATATGTTAGAAAATTTAAGGAAAGCATAAGCAATTATGGGGTTCTCACAAAAGAACTGAAAGTTGAAAAGCTATAAAAGATGAATGGTAATTGACAATTTAAAGCTTTACTTAAGAATTCCTCAACCTAATTCTGTTATGTTGTGAATGCGTTCTTTAAAGCATTCCAATAATTGATTACGGCGAATACGCAAGATTGCCGCCGCCCCCGAACTCTAATTACACAGCTTGTTAAATTGTTTGCCTCCGGGCGTGCAATTAATACCCCAACATCCGCTTCTTAATGATTCATTAAAATCCAATTAAACATTACGCTGTTTCAAATTTTCCTTTTTAATTTCAGGGTTCTGATGCAAGTTCGGTGATATTTGGTTCAGCACCGGCTTCAAGGAAGCATGAATTTCCAGGAGCGTTACCTCCAAGTCTACCTCTCAGCAATGGAACAAGCAATTCGCCCGTTCCGGCTCCGACACCTCCAAATCTTCCCGCTCCTTCGCCCGCACCCGCACAACAACCTCCGACTCATCCCATTGCAAACCATAGGACGTCGACAACTGGATCTGCTTTGCCTCCCGTTACGATACCCAGCAGTACCAGCGTTCCAATGACGATGCCTCAACCTGCAGCCGCGCCCGTTGCCCATCATCCACCCGCCTTTGTCTCTACCACTAACCATGGAAGAACTGAGAGTCCGGCGGTTGCGACGTCGGCTAACGCGGCTGTTGCACCTAGCGGAAATGGTGCTGCTGGTGGCCAGTACCATCACCCTAATTTTCAACCCCTTTATGCACCTTACGCGGTCCATAATACTTACACATCACAATCACCTGCACCTCCAGTCTCCGTCAATACGACGACGGTCCCCAGTGTCCAACAGCCTGCAACTACCATTGCTACGACTCTTCCCGCCATAGTTACGAGCCATCGAGATGTCATCGTCAATCGGACGGCTTCTCCGAAAGGTCACAGTCCGAGTAGAGAACGAGAGAGCTATAGGTGATTATTATGGCCAAATCAAACTTAAAATTAAAGAAAGATTTTGTTACAGCAGTAACGTTAGTAGTTTGAGTAGGAGCAGCGTGACACCCATTAGTTGCCCGCCACCAACGACAGTATCTTCTAGTCTCGCTCTCTCCAAGACTTGGAGCGGAGCTACTCCACAATTAAGTCCGGCACCACCACGTCCAACACCGCCTTTACATTCGTCGTTTCCTTCGCCAATGTTTGCAGCTCCTTTACCGCCGCCTGTCACGACTTCTAGCCCTTTGACTTCCGCTGTGCCTCCACCACCTCCTAATCCGAACCCATTTTCGGCTGAAAGTCTATTTCAATCAAGTGAGTACCTTTACTGATCATTCAATTAAAGTAACCTAACCGATTTATTTTGACAGATCAAGCAGATATGCTAAGACGCGAACTAGATAATAGATTCTTAGCTTCACAAGATAGGACCCTTAATATTGGTCCACCGCCTTATCTCCGTGCCGAAATGCACCAACATCAACATCACCATACGCACGTTCATCAACATACCACTTCCATTCTTCCACCGCCTCCAACCGCTTCGACTTTATTTCCTTCTCCACTTGTAAGTATTTTGTAATTCATATCTAAAATATGAGGAACAATTAAGTTTAGTACGAGGTCAGATATTACAAAATTAATAGATAACGATTAATTATATTTATTGCTATCCGGTGGGTAGTTCAATTATTTATCGCAGTTTAGGATTACTACTTCTTTAATTTAATTATTTTCTTTTTTAGTTTAAAGATATTCCAAAGCTGGGTAGCATAGATTCTCCATTTTATCGGCAAAATATAGGACTTCCTAGTTATCCAGGATATTCTTCGAGTTTGCTACATCCAGGGTTAACAGGACCGACGCCTTTTGTTCCACCTAATCATTTACCACCCTTTCAACCAAAGGTAATTTTATTTGTCAACTTAAAAATATAAGTGCTTTACCGATGGTTTCTAATTGAAAGCAATTTTGTATGCCTAATACTATGGCGATAATAGTTGAGTTACTGGGATGTGTGTGTATGTATGTATGTATGTAATAATAATAAGGATTAAAAGCACATATAATCGAAGATTATGAATTAATACTGTTTGGCACGAAACTGGGATATGAAATTTTTTTAACTCTGTTATGATTGTCGAAATTAATTCGCTCGCAATTTTTTTATGATTTTGTGGAACAGATAATGATTAAGGATTAAGGATTAGTTCACAGCTTTTTGTGAGTGAAGGCATGCTTTTCATGTCTAAATAACAGCTGTTTATTCACAGCATGCGCAAAACCTAAACCCCTAACTCTTATCTCTGTCCGCAGCCTGCACCACAGCCTGACCCTACCAAGCCCAAGATTGTGGTAGGTATTTAAGCTAAACTCCTTGCTTTAGCTTAAAAGAGCTTACTAATAGTGTCTAACAAATATTTTATCTTATACAATTTTTCTTATAATAGAAAGCAGGCAAATGGAATGCGATGCACGTAAGAATAGCGTGGGAGGTTTATCATCACCAACAGAAAGAAAGCAAGGGTAATACAGTGAAACCAGATCTTCTAAGAACTCCTTCGCATTTATTCCCACCGAGTGTGCCCTTTTCACGACCTCATGACTTGCCATTTCCGCCAACGTTAAGTAGTCATCGTCCACCCGGTTTTGACCAGCCCCACGGAATATTTGCCACCTCTGGTCCACACTTAAGTACACAACTTCTACGAACTCTTCGATCTTTATATTAATGTATTCATTTTTTAGGTAGCGCAATCTCACCTTTTGCACGTTATGGTGGTGGCTTTACTGGCAATTCGCCGTTCGGCGTTTCTCCATTAGTTGCCCGCGATTTACCTCTAGGCCCCTTGCACGATCCTTGGCGAGGATTACAACGAACTGTACCTGTCTTTCCACAAAACGTTAATGCTTTACCACCTTCTGTGGCTGGTTTGCCACCTCCTGCACCTTGGTCTTTAAAACCTGATCCTGTACTTGAGCAACGAGAACGTGAGGAACGTGAACGCGCCGAACGTGAAAGAGAACGCCTAAGGAGAGAACGTGAGGAACGCGAACGACGTGAACGAGAAGAAAAACAACGCAAATTAGAACAACAGGTGAGATTCGATTTTTTTTAATCACCGATTTCATTTATTTATTTTTAGCAACAACAAGAACGCGAACGTAGAGAGAAAGAACGTAGGGAAATGGAACGAAGAGAGTTGGAGAGGCAACAGGAGCGAGAACGTTTGATGCATCAACAACGTTTGGTTGAGAGCGCGAAGCAGCTTCCTCCACAAATTATCAGAGACCGTTCGCCACTGCGAAATGGTTCTTTGGATCCATCGGAAATAAGGGTGAAAGAAGAACCCAGGATTAAAGAAGAGGAACGGTATCATTCTTATGTTCGTCAACATCCTGGTTTACAACACGCGCTTCCTCCAATGATGGATCGTTCCCGTGTTTTGCCGCCTCCTTATCCGCCACCTCCTACGACACACTGGCCACCACCACCTACAGATCATTATTACAGAGCCTACGAACCGTTACGTTACAATCCTTTGGTAGATGCAGCGATGAGGGTGGAAGAAGAAAGAGCAAAGCTCTTTAGCACATATTCGCATCACGCGCAGTTTCGTCCCAAAGATCCAGGACTTTTACATTTAAGAGCAGGTTCGGGACCTGGACCTCCACCTCCGACACATAAATTGTGTCCAACACCTCCTACAGACTTACATAAAAAGGAGGAACCTCGATAGCAGCTACTGTAATGATTGAAACAATTAATGAGTGCGTGCGTGTTTTATACGTGTGTCTTCTTCATGATTTTGAGTTTCGAGGAAAAAATAAAACACTCAGAAGGACGCACGTTCTGATCTCATACTTCGTATAAGCGTAATCAAAACTGGGGCGCTCGCCACCCCGTAAAATATTTTTACAGTGGTTTTGTATTGGAACTGTTTGAATGTTTTAGTATTATGCATTTGTGTGTCGCAATCCCAGGACCAACTGCTTCTTAAGCTTGAGCCCCCAAGTGCTAGAAAAACATAAAAATCTACTGTGATAGGTGGTTTTCAATTTGATCAGTAGTCAATAATAATTTTATTACTGTAATAATTAAATTTAGATTTTGATATGTTTGAAGGAAGAAATGTGTACATTAGAGGAACTAAGAAGTTTGAAATGTATTAGAAAGTTTGTCATAAGGACAATCATCGAAATTACTTTGGAAATGGTTAAGAAATATTGTTTGGGGGCTTAAGCTACTTGCAGCCTACCATCTGCCTCTCGAGTATGTATATAATGTAATTGCTTCTATATTTATCCATCTTCATCAATAACAAGAGACGTTATGTGATTCGATCAAGTGCTTCGATTTTAATTCGAACTGTATTATTTCTTCATCCATCCACGTTCCTCCTCATCTTTATGTATTTATTTTAATATTATTTATTACTTAAGACTGGCCTCTTTAACTTAATACTTCTTGTGTTTAAATTTTGAGGCGAATAGTATGTCTGTTGTTTATGGAACCTTTTCTTCTTTTCATTGCAAATTTAAAATTTTGTTGTTATCGGGATGTGGCACGATAGGTACATAAACCGCAGGCTTTTTGATAATCCTTGAAGTTTAATTATTTATTTCTAACGAACGTTTCTCGACATTTTAGGTATTATACATGAATATTTATTTATTGAAAATGATTATCTGTCGCCACTGTGGTGTGAATGTGTATGTATGTGTAATTCATTGAAAATTTTTTGAATAATTTATTACGGGAACAAAATTGAAAATCATATCTGCTTGTTGAAAACAAATGATATTTAGGGAAATACTCTCCGAAAGGATAAAGAGGACCATTTATTAATTATTAATGTAAGAAATACGTCATGTGTTCAGTTAATGAAATACTTACTAGTAATTAAGATGCATTTTTAAGTTAAATAATTAAACACAGTGGCGTGTGTCAATTTGAGCGAGTCACGTAACAAGAGCCATGAGACGGTGACCGTAGCGTTTAACGTTAATTATAATTCTAATTATAATTTTCTTTTTTAAATAGATAAGCTCAACCATACTCGCATGTAGATAAATGAAACGCCTTCGTGACAAAACATCTCGATATTTGTAGATAATCATCGTGCTCTATTTAATGTTTGTTAGGAAACAATTTTTTATGTGTACGATTCTAAAAGAATCAAGTGATGTAATATATAATAATAAATATTGTTTCTATAATTTAGAAACATTAGTCACAATTTGGGATTGTTTCTGTGTCTCTCCCTCTTTTGGTCTTGTTATCTTTGTATCTTCATTTATAACAAATCGATTATCAAAATTTGTTACAAATTAAGAAGCAAATCACTAAACTAATTAGTTTTATTTGATCAAGTTTAGTTTCATTTGTATTTTTCCAACGCTTATGAGCATTTTTTTTGTTAATTCTTTTTTATTTAAATTATAGGTTTCTCTTCCGACTAGAATGTGACTAAGGGAGAAGAAAAGAACTTTTATTTTTGAACCAACAACCGTACAAAATGTTCAACAACAATAATACTTTGGTGTTCTACATTTAAGTAAATTATCAGGAAAGATTTCAGTTAATTATTAGGTATTGTTGAAGGAACAGATACTGCACTATTTCTAATTGTGTTTTTTTTCTAGCATTGACTAAATTATTGGGATATTTTTCAAATGAAGATGTAAATAAATATACACAAGAATCCCTTTTGTTGAAGAAATGAAAAACAAATTTATTATCAATTATAGTTTCAATTTAACTTTTGCGCCCAATAATATAAGATTTTTGAAATTAATAGGCACATTTATTGTTCTTGGGCGCTTTTAGTCAAATTATTATATCTTATAATATTTAATTTTTGATTGAAGACAAAGTGAATCTATTTTGTGACCTGATGTTTACTTAAAGAGTTCAATTTTTGTTATTTAGTTCTGGATACACTGAGCATTAACTACATTGAAATTTAATTGTGTATGGTTCATTATAGCGTTTAGTATAACTTTTTTTATAGAAGGAGTATAATTATTAAATTCATTAAAACTTGCCAAAATATTACTATTTTGTGTTGATGTGCACTAGAGTTTTGATTATATTTTTATATGTTTTCATACATTTTACTTAGTTAAATGTTTATTAAATTTAAAATAGGTGTTACCATATCTAAAAATTCTCAATTAGTTTGTTACATGTTTCAATAACTATTTTAAAGTTTTACCGCCAACCAGAAGGTCCAACACACATTGTGCAGATGGTGCAGTTTACATTTTAAGGTTAAATTGTTAACTGAATTTTGTGTTTTGTTGCTGGTTAATATTTTAAATTTTAGGATGTGTAATACTAGTTATTTTACATTAATACTTGACCTTAATTAAACATGGAGGAAAAGAAGGTAAAGCCTTGTTGGGTTCTTCTTGAAAGAACACCTAAAGCTCAGACTGGTTTAAGTGTTGAACTTAAGAATGCTATTGAAGAAAAAAACTTATTAACAACTCGCACACGAAGAAAAATAATGTCTGATCTCGATGAAATCAATAAAGATTACATTGAAATTGATAACAAGAGGCACCGCGCTTTAAGTATAAACGAAATCATAAGTAGTGAGAAGACTTACATTCAACAACTTGAAAATATTAAAGTTTACTTTATGAAACCAATTAAAGAACGTAGTTTGCTAAATGATAGCGATTTTGAAATATTATTTGGAAGCATTCCAACTATTTATAATATCAGTTGTGAGCTTCTGAAAGATTTAATAAAAAATCGGGAATGTGTTGGTAAAGCATTTGAGAAAATGGCACCATACTTCAAAATGTACTCTGTATATGCATATAATTATAAAAACGCTTTAGAATTATTGAGTGTAAGCACCTTAAACTTTAATGATTTATTTTTGTTATAAATATTTAATTTTTAGAAAATTCAGACCAAAAATTCTGAATTTGCTAAATTTCTGGAATCTCAAGAGACGAGACCTGAAGTGCAATCAAAGTTGTCGGCACTACTTATTGCACCTATTCAAAGAGTGCCAAGGTACCGATTGCTTCTGAAACAGCTATTGCAACATACTGCATCAAGAGACCCAAGTTACTCTTTACTTAGAGGTACTATAACGATTTAAAATATTTAAATTTAGATTATTTTAATACCACAAAAAGTGATAATAATGTGTTTTCATACTAGTCTTTGCAATTATAGTAATGTCTGCTAATAACAAACCCACTTGTTGCGAACTTTTGTTTATTACAAAGCAATCTATAGGGTACATACTAAAGTATCATTGCGATTGTTTTGTCGCAAATAACGAACCTGTTTATAACGAGCCTTCATTTTTATTATAATCATAAAAGTTTTGATTACAACCAGCTTAAAATGAAATTTTACCGACTAATCAGGGGATTCTTCAAAATCCTTTGACTATGTATGTGTGTGTGTGTGTGTAGGATGACTAATACCAGGCGCGTGCTGCCATTGTTAGACGGTTATTCAATCTGTTAAAGAAGTATATTCATGAGCGATGAAATTTCAAAGAAAATACGTAAAGCTCCTCAAATAGTAAATATAACATCATTAAAAGATTTGTTCCGAAATAGCGGACATTGCTGTAATTCAGTTTTGATTTTAGTATAATCATGGTTTTTTAGATTCTTTAAAAAATGTTGAAAACGCTGCAAATCATATAAATAGCTCTTTAAAAGATCAGGAAAATGCACAGCGCCTTATAGAATTGCAACGCAATCTTCGAGGTGGTTATCCATCAATACTGAAGGCAGATAGAAAATTAATAAAAGAGGGCATTTTAAAAGAAGTGTCTCCTAAAAATAATGACGCAAAAAGATACTTAATTTTAATGAACGACATTTTCATGTTATGCAAATTAAAAAAAGATAATCCAAACTTACCCAATGCCCTAAAATGTACAAGCATCTTTCCTTTGAATAAATGTAAAATCACAGAGAATTTAAGTAAAGGAGCGTTCAATATAATGTGCGAGAATGACCTCATAGTTTTGTATCATGAACATGCAAAAGAAGCTGAAGAATGGGTGCAAATTTTTAAAAATACCATTAACGATTACCTTAATAATAGACGTACCTTGCGGAAAGATAGCTCTTCAAGAAGACCTGCACATAATAAGCACGTACATGAATATCAAGACTTAGGTATAAGTCCAGGGCAACCACGGAAAATAAGGCGGCAACATATAGTAAGTTTTTTTTTATTTTATGAGATGTAAATGAAAAACGGTTTTTTTTCTTACAGGCAAGTGAAGAAACTAGCGAACCAATAAATCAAAAATCAGCACGTTTTACAATGAAATATCCGCTTTTAACGAAGCGGAAATCAATTAGACATCCCAATTCGGAATCTGCACAACTTAGAATGGCACCTCAAGTTATGGGTGCTCAACAGAGTAACTCGTTATCTACACACCATCCTTTAAATTCCTTAGATAGTTTATATCCTTTACGTGAACAATTTTTAACTCCTTCAATAGTGGTAAGTGAAAATCAAGATCGTTTCAACGAGTTAGCCTCTCAGTGCGAACTTGACAAAGATCCCAACATATTCCTATTTGGGGAACCACATCAACCAAGAGGGTTTAGATTTACAATGGGTAATGTTTTTTCTAATTTAGGGAATTCAATTAAAAGGTTTTTCGGTTTTGGAGAAAACACTTCTTAATTCCTTTCTATTTTTTTTTAAATTTACTTTAAGACATTTATTCTAATAAATTTCACTTTTCGTTTTGAAAAATATTTTACTGTAAGCTCATTGACTGAGTAACTAAAGTAAGGTATTTACTTTTAATAAATTAACATTAGATAGTAACAGATTTTTATAAGAGAATAAAATTATTTTTTCCTTTTATAAATTGATTGTTTATTAATAACATGTCCTATTATTCTATTAAATGTTGTTTAGTTCCTTAGTTTCGCAAATGTTTCCATAAATATTTTGATACGACTTTCCTCAATGTTATTGAACCAATTTCCCTGTTCTTTAAAATGTGAGCCCACAACCAAAGCATCCGCTTTTAAATAGTCTTTTAAATTAAACGACGTAACACCTGAACCTATAATGATGGGAAGATGACAATTGTCTTTTAAATCTTGCAGCTCTTTTAGACTGGCTGGTTGTCCAGTTACAAAACCTGTTAGTATTAAATCCGTCCGATGAAAAAAATTCAGCTGCTTTAGCAGTATCCACTAAAGATACATCGTTTGTTATTGAATGCGAACTGAAATTAATACAAATAAGTTGTTGCCAAAAAACTGAATTTTACAAACCAAACCTATGCTTCTTTTTGACGTCAGTAAATATCAAAATATCTTCTGCATCAATTTTTTTTCTGTAACGCAAAAGTAGTCCTGCATTAGATTCGATGTAGCCCTCATCTCCAATGTGCGCAAAAACAAATCCTTCGCTCCTTATGAAATTAAAAGAACACGCTTTAGCGATAGCTATTGCCTCCATGCTTCCGGTCGTTAAAACCTGCGAACAATTTTGTAAATACTCTTCCAAAAGATTCTTATTTTTCACCTGAACTCCGCAAGGGATGTCTCGAGGGACAATTTTTCTAACTTCAGTACAAATCTTTGTCATGATTGCTACTGTTTCTGGTTCGAAGTGTTTGGATTTAATGTAAGGAACATCGTGCATGTTTTCTACAATAATTCCATCCTATTTAATTGTGTTGCAATTTTCTTTTAAAACACTACTTACGACATTATTCTTTACATACATTTCTGCTTCTTTACAGGCTTTATCCACAATTTTTTGAACACATCCCGCATAACGGGGAGTTCCTAAAATTTTAGTCATTTTTCAAAAGTACTTTTTATATTAAAAAATTACCAGGAAGTGCTGCTGCATGTATCATTGCAATAATTGAGCATTGAGAAGGAAATAACTGTTTGAATTTCCACATTTGGCAGAGGCATACATATCAATTCACGTGTTCACAAATATAAAAGGTTCATCGGTCCAATATGATAATAAAGAAATATAATTTCATTAACAGAGTGGGTAAGTGACGATTTGTACTTCTAAATGTAATTATCTAAAGGAGCCATGTGTTTATAGAAAAACAGATAACAAATTTTTGATAATAATTATAAAAATAATATACGTAAATAATGATATGTACTTATAACTCATAACTATATTTAATTTGTTTATAAAATTGTCATTGCTTTATTTATGAATATTTTTAATTAAGTCTTTGGTCGATAGCTTTTTGGTTCTCATTCCTTTTTATCAATCTTTTCTTATAAAGAAAAAAAATCCTATATTTTAATTATTCCCAGCATTAGAAATGTTTTGTTTTCATAAACATATTCAATTAATTTGCTTAGAAATTTAATATTTATTTTAAAATTACTTATTTTTCATTAATGTCGTAAGTACTATATTTTTTATAAAGTTAAATTTGTTGTACGATACATATTTTGGTTCTTTCTTTTCACAATTATTTATTTACATATGTCAAACTGCAGCAGAATTTTTTAATTTTCTAATATAATCAAATTAATTTCATTTTTGGTCTTAATTAAGTAGTAGTCAAAATAATTTGGATCTTAGCTAATTAAAACATTTCCTATAATAGCATATTAAAGGCGCATTTAAAATACTCCTTAATGTTTATAGTTATCATTTGTATGCAACATAGTTTAAACATAAAAAGTGGAAAAAACTGCAGAGATATGCAAATACGTCATAATTGCTTTTAAAGTTATTGGCTTTTGATTGGTCAGGTGTTCTAGAATTTTGGGTAATTGGTGGGGAATTTGCAAATTTTCTCAGTGGTACATGCGTTTACAAAGACGAAAAGTCTATTAGTTTGTGATTGCGGCGCTCCTACTTAACCCACTTCTAATTATGAGGACCAGAGGTATGATATTTGAGATTTATCCTTTATTTTATAATCAATCCTTTTGATTTTTATATATATTATTGCTTTAATCAATAGTTGTGATAATTAATTAACAACCTCATACAAACTTATTTTGAGAATCAACAATTCGGGTTTATTAAAAATCTTCTAAAGCCTTTTTTTTAAGTCACAGTAGATTTAGAAAAAAGCATTAAAATTAGATTTCAAAATGAATTGCTTTAATTATTTTTTTATATAAAACGATTTATTATTATTTTTTGTATTTGTATTTTGGTTTTAATAATTTATTGCTGTTGGTTAATATTTTGATTTTTGCAACTTTTAATTTTGAGTTTTGTGTTAATTATTTGGTTGTTATATAACAAAAAGATTGGTCGTTAAACTTTTTTATTGTGATTATGTCTGTGTTTTGATTGCGACCTATGATTTAAGTTTGTGAAAAAATTCGATGTGAATTTCAATTAATTTTAAATTGATTTAAAGGTTCGAGATAAATCAATTAAGACACTAATTTTTTAAGTAGTCTAAATTAATAATGTTCTTTTAGAAATGCTTGGGATTTCATTAGGTCCTTTTGCCTTATTGATTTTTGACCACACTCGGCCCTCTAATATTTTACGTGACGTATGAATCAGTTACCTAAAGCACAGCTGTTATTTGTGATAAGAACTTTCTAGAAACAAATTTTTTGTTCGCCTTCGATAAAGTTGTATCGAAGCCGGTTGGAATTTTAAAAATGAGTCAGTATAAAGCCAGCCTTTGTGTAGTAAAAGCATTCCTTACATTTTGCTTTGCCGTTTTCGATTGCGATTTTCTTCGGGCATTTTGACGTTGAAACAGCATTTGCTATAAGGTATTTTTTAATGTTTTATAAGTTTGAATTATTTTTGGGTTTTTATTGATGGCATTTTTAATTCATTTAAATTTTATTTAAATCTTTCAATTTATTTGCAAATACTATTTATAACCCACATTCAAAATTAAAAAAACACGTATAATTAGGGTCGTAATTTTAGGGTTCCGGTCGGGTGATTTTCATAACTTTTGATTTTGTACATCTTCCTCTTATAATGGTTGGAAAGCTGTTTATTTTTCAAAATTAATTACTAACATTTTTTTTAATTATTTGCTAAAGCAATAAAAAAATTATTGATGATTTTTTTATTAATTTTTTAAATATAAATCTGTTACATCTTTTGAATTTTTTTCTAAATATGTAAACCTAAAATTTAAAAAGCAATTACGATTAATTTTTGAAAATGCTTTATAATTATTTAGAAACTGTTTAATAATAGACATTCTCTGGGTATATACAAAAGGCGTAAAAGAAGAAGAAAGCATTAATGAATTAACCATAATAATATTATAATAAATAGTTTATCCAGTTTGGTCCAATTTTGGGTTTTGCGTCTTTATAGATTAAGATTGTTGTCCCTCAACTTATGTTTTACATAAGTGCGTTCATTTTGCGTTTTCAAGCGTTATCAGTCTACAGTAAAGGATTAAAAGGGTACTGTACTAAACAGTATATAATGGCCTTGCTTATTAAGTTTCTAGGTCTTCATAAATCAATACTATACGACTTTAATGTATAATTATTCATTTTTGAATTTTTAATATTGCACATTGGGGAAGATTTTTGTAAAATATTGGGAGAATTGTATTTACATGAGGTGGAAGGACTTTTATTTTAATTTACTTCATAACAATTTCAATTAAAAATAATAAAACGGTAAAATAATTCTACAAATTTAAATTGAAAAAGCTTAATACAAAATCTACCAAAATTCAGCCAAATTTAATTCCTATAATACGATAAAAGAGGGCATATGCTTCCATAGAACAGAATTAATACTTGATTAAAACATCGAACAGAACGTACAATAACGAGCTTTTTAAAATTAATTAACGCACACACATACACAAAGTTGAAAGGGAAAAGGACAATGTAAAAGTCACAAGTCAACAAAAGGGCTTTTATTATATCATTAAATTTTTTTTATTGTAACATTTCGCCTATTTTTAAACTTTTTATGTATTTTTCTCACTTTTAAAATTGATCATACCACAGAGTCTGAAGTATTATTCTTTTTTAGCTTAAAATTTACAAGAGATGTAATTTGCACCGCAGATTAAACACACATAGCATAAACATTATGTATAACACACTAATTCATACATTGGCTTTTCGCTATTCTATCCGTGCAATAAATTTTACAATCATTGAAACCTAAACATATCAAGCACTTAAAATCATTTCACATTCTATAATTAAAACTTACATAACATACACTGTTTTTTACATACATGCACTCGTTCAATCAATTGACTACATATTCTATAAGAATAGTAAATTTTATTCTTATCGAATAAATTTTACTCGCTGAATACTCAACATATTAGGTAGGATTATACCAAAATATGTGCATGTAATACCCTATTTACATTTTTTTCTCAGGTTTAGTAAGTATGGTCAGTCGGACAGATTTGCTTTTTTTTACTGATATCACTGCTTCGTCACTACACCCTATGTTAGTAATAAATTAAAAAGGAATCTATTTACATTATTTTTAAATTAAAAACCAAACACATCTAACCATTCAAAACTTTATGCATTTAATCTAAGTGGTCATGGATTAATATTTAATTTTGCATTGCAAAGTTTAGGCCCAAAAATCATAAAATAGTAGTGGAAGAATAGAGACAAGTATTGCACATTCTTTAACACACACCAGCGAGAGCTTCTCATAAAACATTTAGAAAATTCAAAAATACTTTAATTTCTGTGTTCAAAAAACTCGTACTGCTGGCCCTTAATTCTTTAAAAATATATATATATATATATTGAACTTGTACAAATTACGTTCTCTATTCCCAACAAACAAGCGGCATTTTTACAAAGAAAGAGCTTCTTTTAATTTTATATTGGATTTTAATTTGATTTGCTATTGGTTCACTTAGTTTTTAAGTATTTGCGTCGTTTAACACACACCAAAAGAATGAAGTCGGCGTAAGTAAATATCTTAAAGCTGCTGAGATATGTACTTGACAATTTCTTTTGGTGCAAACCACAAATACGAAGAGATTTTAAATTATTTTAACAAAATCATTAGTTTTTCACATCCCCATGGATTACGATTTCCTTTTTTCAAAGATCATAAATTCCATGGAAATGTTTTTAACAAAAACTCTTAATAGTTTACAAAGTAACTAATCAGATTTACATACAACACTATTTATGAGTAGTTCATATCGAAGAAACATACATTAGCATAATTTACAACAAAAATAATTTATAAACGTAAAGTTAGTGTTTTCATAAAAAAATATTATAATATTCAACAAAAATAACTTATAGTAATTACTTGATTTTTTATTCTTTATTTTACCTAGCAGTATTTTGAAATAATAAAAATATACACCTAATATGTACAAAGGTGATTTACTTTAATGAATGTGAACAGAAACAAGTTTGGCCAAAAGCAGACATTAATGCCCAAAACGTGAAACAGCAACATTATCACTTTGTTTTGTAAATATTCACATTCATTCCGGTAATCGTTTTCTTTTCATTAAGAAAAATCAAATTAAATTAATATGGTGTGTGTGTGTGTGAAAGACGTTCCTTAAATTAAAATACTTTTATGCCGCAGCACTTTGGGGACTATCGTGTTCTTATTTCGTAATTTGAACACAACTCGGTGCTTTGGTAATTTAATTGCTAAATCACATGTGCTTTGATTTCAAATATTAAGATTGAATTGCGACAGAGCGGACTATTTTCAAAGATTTTCTAATTTTTTTTGCTTTTACTTTTTTACAAGTATTTCTCTATGTTCTTACATCCATAAGTTAAGTGTATGCTTAGAATTTCTGTTAGCTTACAAACTACCAAATTTTTTTTTATATTCATAATTTAATTTTTTTTTTGATACAGTCCGCTACTCTTTTAACATGCAGAAGCCAATCTAAAACTTTTAAATTACATTGAGATAATAGGTACTTCAAATTACTATTTTATACATATATATTTACAAAATTTTGTACGATTCTTAAAGATTTGTATCGATAAATAAAGTGTGCACATCTTCGATGAAAAAAATAATAAAAGCTATCAAAGTGCACGACCGCAGAGGCTTGTTTTGCTTTGATACCTCATTAACAATTTTAATTCTTTTACAACAGGGATTTTTTACAAATGTTTCCCTTGTTAGAAAATATAATATGACTTTGAACTTTACTTTCACAATTCATTAAAATAAAATTATCACAGAATTCAAAAGAAAATTGCAAATAGTTAAATACAAAGCTTTGAGAATCATTTTGCAAGTTCACGAATTAATAATAATAATAATTATTGATGCTCCGATGTCCCAAGTGCTGTGTTGAGATCAAGTTGTGCTCAGCACTTGCGATTATTATTGGCATAAGAGCGGGTAGCACCCTGTGAACGTTCGCTACGTCGCTGCTGCCGATTGCGATAATTTACTTCACGAGCCTTATTTGCACGCTCCAGGTACTTACGTTTCAAAGACTGACAAGCCTTATGCAGTTGTACCTAAAACAAAAATATATTTTCGTTAAATTCCTTTTGGAAAAGGCCGGAAAGCGCTTTTCGTTCCGCAAAGCTACTCCATGGTATGGGTCAAAAAAAAAAAAGTGGAAAGCCACATTTTCATTACTTGCTTCATTTCAAACGATTTTAATTGTATTAAAGAAGCTAAATACAATATTCTTAATTGTAAAAAGCACTGTTTCTAATTTCAAATAGTGATAGACGAAAAAAGTCAATAAAATGTTCGTCTTACTCTGCTGAGTCATATTGGAAGTTTGCTGACCCGGCACTGTATCGATACAAAATCAATGGTTAGCATAAATGGCCAAAACTAAACATTCCCGGATTTTCCAAATTTTGCTCTCAAAAATGGCGAGAAATGTTACGAAATGATAGAATAAACATATTTTGACAAAGATGATGAGAAAGCAATTCACCTTGTTTCAATTTCCAAAACGAGACGTGTCTTTTTTGATCATGGTCCCATGGGCCTGCTATATAATACAGCACATGACTTCACCTACTTATTGGTATTGATATTGTACCATCCTGGGACAATGGTCAAAAAAGGTGATATGTACTTTTGAACACTGAAATCTAATGAAATACGGGTTTTCCCTCATTGGGTTTTTATGGTCCATGTCAAGAAGAAAATCCGTGAATGGTCAGTTTTGACCATTTACGCTAACCATTGATTTTCAAACTTTGAATATAACTACGCAGAGTTAAATAAATATTTTATTCGCTCTTTGTAATCCTTCGTAATTAGAAACTAGTAACCTTCTTTTTTGAAAATTAAGGAGTGTAAATTCTGTAAGATCAAAGAGTCAAAACTTTATTTAATGGTTTATCATGGAAAAAGATTCTAGGTGCATATAAGAAATTGTAAGTGCTATCTGAACATTTTAGATATAATTCGGAAAATGAGGATGAGTAATTGGCGTTCCAGGAGCAAATTGATATTAGTTTTATCAACTAACACCCTTTAAACTATTACTTTCAAAATTTTCAACTTATTCCATAGTTTTTGAATTGTCAACTAGTTTAAAGCAAAAATTAATTGTTTTTAAAAAAGACAAATACTAAATTGTTGTTACGGTATTCCTTAGCCTAATTGTTATTTGGTATTTGATCAACGGATTGATATTTTTTTGTATTATTTCACTTTAATTTTATATTGAACTAAATTAATTTAATTGAATAACGGATTAAACTAGGTGCATTTTATCATTCAAAAGGTCACACTATTTATACCATTTTCTGAGGAACGAATCTCCCATGTAAAGCGAGCGTTAGTTGTATTAAAATTTTGAAAAAGGTCAAAAAATTACAAGACATTCGAACACAGTGCTAAAATCTAATAATTGCAGCAAAATTGAAATATATGCTCTCCTATATTCCATCGAAACAATATTCTGTTACCTAAACAAATAAATACGAGAGGAATAATGCGTTTGAATAGTACAGTGGACCCTCGTTATTCCGCAGGGGGCGGGCAATAACGACGACCCACATTATAACCTGATTCGCGTTATACCGAACGTCACTCGATCAATTTATGACAACTCATAAATATGGTAATAACTATTATGGCAATATATACATACATTCAAATTTCCAACAATGATTCCAATGGGGATATTGAAATACCATTTTAATCCTCAAGTATGTAAAATCGATCGCCCTCATCCCTTCGCCTTATAACGAACGGCGTTATAGCGAGGGTCGCTGTATATGTTTAGTCTTTTGTTTAATTTAGAAATATTTTATGTTTTAATATATGCTAATGCTACTTTTGTGTATATTATTACATTGAAAGTAAATAAGGGCTATTTTAATTTTGAATTGCAAACAATATCTTTTTTAAGGTTCTTGGCACTTACACCCTTTAGAATATACACTCTTCAATTATCAAATTACATAGAGAACAATTAATTCATCTTTTAATGATTGGAATTATAATCAGCTAACGAATATATAAATTTGACGGTTGGGTTGCCTACATTTTGGTGTAAAATTATAATTAATTTTTAAATTTTTAAACAACACAAATTAATAATGTTGCTCAAGAGCTTATTTTAATAGGAAATAAAAAATTACTAGCAAAATAAATCTAATACAAAAAAGACACCACACACACACACACACTAAACTAATTAAAAAAAAGCGTAGGTACCTTTTGCGCTTGTGTATTTTTGTGCCGTTGTTTTTCTTGCTGTGCAAGAATATCTACCCTGTTCCTGCGAGGTGTTGGAGGTATTGGCCTATGTACATCGACTTCCTTTTTGTTCGAACACTGTTTCTTATTACTTTTGTTCTTATCACTATTGTTACATTCTTTTTGCTCTTCTTCGTCAGAGGAGAAGTCGCTGATGTTGTATTCCGCAGGCGTTACATAACCGTGTCTCTTAACAACTAATCCTGAATTAGAATGTTGATAGACGCTCATGCTGGGGTGTTCGATTAAAAGATTCTCGAGGGGAGAAGTCTCCATGTGCACGGGTCCCGCTGAAGTGAAACAAGGTGGAGGTGTTACGAACCATGATTCTTCCATGGTCGTGCATGGAAGAGATGACATGGAACTACTACGACTAAGTAGATGAGGCAGTTGATTCTGATTATCCAAATTGTCGTACCCATCGAGGCTTTCCGTCGAACTTGAGTCTACTTCTGAATTTCCTTCGCTGTCGCGGTCCACCAATACCCAATCATCCTCGGATATCATAGAAGTCAGTCTTACATTCCTTTCTTCAACCCCGCCCGTTGGTTGTGGATTTGAGGTACCCAAAAGATAGCTGGCCAATGTGTTGAACATTGTCTGCAAAAAAATGATCTGTCATAACTTTGTTACAATTTCAAGTAATCTTTTCTTAATTCTACGTCGGGCACTGGGAACGTTCAAATATTACATAACATTTATAATCGCTGAAGGGTTCAAATGAAGTGTTACTAGTGGGTTACGTTGACGGGGAAGAGTACATTGTGTTACGTTGCATTGTAAGTTTTAGTCAATATACTGGGTGTCCTAAAAATAGGGGATCAAATTTTAAGGGTTGATAGGGGATGAAATTCTGGGACAAAAAGTTCTATGGCATTTTCGCACCAGACGTACAGTTGCTGAGTTATTAATTTATTTCAATAGCCAATCAGAAGCAAGCTATAGCGGTAAGATAGTAGCTCCTCGCACGTTGCTTTCAAAGTTGTCACATGCGCCGAAGTAACACCATTTAGGCTACTTCTGAATTTAAGTAATAAAATAAAAGACTTATAAATTGTCTATATTTATTAAAAAAATATGAGTAAAACCCAAATTCGATAAGCAAATTATTGCATTCTACTCAATAAAAAAGTATTTTTAATCATATTTTATATTTTTATTGTTCAAATTAGTTGCAGCGACTTTGGGGGACTTTAGTACCGCGGTCGGCCTTCTCGCCGTAAAAAAATTGGCAATCACTGGAAGCTGGAAGGCTCCTGTCACTCTACTATAGATGTTTGAAAGACTCATGAACATTGCGCGAAGAACCAAAACACGCAGGGTTACCCTTTCTACACAAGAAACTACCTACTCTTCAACCTAGAAACATTCGCTTTAATGTGGGTTTATTTTTATCCTTGTTCTCGGGGCGTGAAGATCTTGCATAGTAGTTTATTTACATTTCTTCTTTCCATTTTTTTCTTCACTTACGTTTATTTAGAAACAATATGTCTTTTTCAAGACAATTGCATTTTAACTTCAGTATAACTTTTTGATTTGGGTAGTATATTTTCACCACTCATCCTCTTTCCTGATTTATAACTCCTCCTTCGCGCATTAGCGTAGTCATGAGTCTGTCAAACATCTATACCGCTATAGCTTGCTTCTGATTGGCTATTGAAATTAATTAATAACTCAGTACCTGTGCTTCAGGTGCGAATACCCTACAAGATTAATGATCTCAGAATTTCATCCCCGATCCAGCTTTAAAATTTGATTCCCTACTTCTGGGACACCCAGTATATTGAATTTATAATTCAAAATGCCTATTAATAAACAAACATCTTTAGAATTGTTTAGCATTTACCATAAGTGCAAATTTAAAGTTTTAAAAAAAATTTTAATTCGCTTATTTCTTTTGTATAAAACAACGTGTAATATAATATAAGAATGATTAGTTTTAGTTTCACAAAATCCATAATGATACATACTAAGCTCAGAAGAGTGAGAGGGGCTCGCGCTAATGTTACAGTGTTATGGTAGGGTACAGAAGGCCTAAAAATTGTCAAAAAAACGTTATAGAACACGTTCCTAAATTGGCTATTATAAAAAAACCGGTGCGTGCACTTATGAACGTGCGTTAGAAGTTATTCTTCTTTGGTGTAACTAAATTAAATATAACTACGTGTTTTGTTGGGCACCTTGCGTTTGTGATTAGCTAGACCAGTGATTTCCAAACTATATGTGGCTGCGTCTCCCTTAAAAAAATCTAATCTTGTCCCGCCAAACGTCCCTTAGATTTCTTTTCAACAGTTATTTAAAAAAAAGAAAAACTGTCATGCTTTTTCGAATATAAAATTTAAATTTATTAGCCCAAATTTATTTCAAGTATTCAGAGATGATTAAATACGAAGATGTGCGCACTCGAGCGAAAAGTGGCACATTTCCGAGCGAGGGAATCAAATGAAACGCGACGCGGAGCGGCGCGTTTCATTTCCCCGAGATCGGAATGTGCCACTTTGAGCTCGAATGCGCACACTCGGTTTTAAGCATGATTCACAATTAATTAATTTACTTTCTAAATAATTTGCATTAAAAATTACTAGAAACACCAAATCACTGATTTTGCGCTTTTAAACAAGTATTTTAGAAACATAAACGCTACAAATCCAATAAATACGAAGATGTGCACATTCGAGCGAAAAGTGGCACATTTCCGAGCGAGGGAAGCAAATGAAGCGCGACGCGGAGCGGCGCGCTTCATTTTCCCGAGATCGGAATGTGCCACTTTGAGCTCGGATGTGCGCACTCGGTTTTAAGCGTGATTCACAATAATTATTTACTTTCTTAGATGGCCAACTTCATGCTGTCGAATTTTCGTTAGATGTGCGCGCGCAACTTCTCTCAAAGCGTCAAAAGAAGTATAACTTCAATTATAAATCTCGATATTTTCTACGAAAATGATTTAATGGTTTTTCATAGGCCGAAGTTTGTTGAGAATTTTTTTAGGTTCTTTGTCCTTAAATCAGATCTTGGGTGTTCCTGGCGTTTTTTATACGGTCCTGTTATTTTTAACGAAAAATTAAAGGTCCGCAAGGCTTCTTTCCACAAACCTACGTTTGTGATGTTTTCAATTTACGTCAATTCGATATTACAAAAGTTGGTAAGGTGTTGTGCAATTTTGCATCAGTGGAGTTTAGAGTGGATTATAAATAGGAGTTACCTCAATATTGAAGTAGGGCATTCGTGTGACATTCGCATCGCTATTTTCTGTGTAGGAAGCGACCGTGAATTTTTCTGTATTTTGTTGTATTTTAATCAGCTGTTGCCGACTGCGATATTGTAAATAGTCCCAACAATATAAACAAGTTAAACGAACTTCATGGGACTATTTTTGTATTTGAAGCAATTTCGAAAGCTATCGTGGAGATAATAAATTCACAAGGAGCATTGTTAGCTGCGGATTTGGTTCAATTTCCTTTTTGTTCGCATTTAATTATTAGTTTTATAAAGTTACTAATTATGATAACTGATAAAATTTTAATTTTAATTTGATATAGCAAATATTGCAATCGCGCTACTACATACCCATAAATACATACTAAGTTAAGCATTAAGAACTTGTATTTTTTTAATAAGTAAACCAATTATCAAGAAATCCCAATATACAGTAAACCCTCTCTTAGCGGACGCCTCTCTCTAACGGACAATTTTTGAAAGTCCCGGCTGAGAAAAGTATACGAAAAAACGCATTTAGGACCCTTCTCTGCGGATAGACAGTAACATTGGTCCCGCGGGTGTCCGTTGTAGAGAGGGTTGACTGTACAAACGAAATTTTTGATTGCCGAACTCTTTCCTCAATATTTAATCGCTTTAAGCATAATGTCCAATTAAAGTCAAATTGAAACCAAGCAAAGTCCTTAATAGACTTTTTCCAACTCCTTTGAAAAAATGTGATGGGATTTAATGAAAAAAAAAATCGATGTCGTTCGGATTGAAGCTTTGTGTACTACAAAATTCATTAAGCTCGGTTCATTAACATTCACCTTGAATTAATTTAATAAAACGGCATAGGAGGATTGAACGTATTTATAAAACGAAAATGTAACCTATAATTTCATTCGAATAATATAAAATGTACGTTAGTACCTATGTGGTTTGTAAATGTAATTGTGCTTTATTTTACGTTTCAGTGCATGCGAGTTGATTATGCGTTGTATTCTGTAGAATCTCACACAATGGAACTGTTAATTTTCTTTTCTAGGAAGCACTAATTTCGATTTTATAATAATTAGTAATTTTGTATTCAAACAGATCGCACGCACTTTTCGAAATGAAATATAACCGTTACGGCTGAACTAGAAAACTAAAATCACAGTTTATCAAAGTTGTCCATTGACATTATTTACGTTTTTTTTTCTATTTCAGATTTGTAAACACTTTAATCGAAATCCATTATATTTAACCTCTTTTTATCTAAAAATTGATGACTATACAAACGAGTTTATTAACCGTAATATAAATAAGTACATACTATGCGTACTATACTACACAATTTTTCTACAAATTAGAACGCACTTTACTTTGATAAAAAAAGGATTTCATTAAAATTAAGTGATAAAGTACGCGCGTTGGAAGTTATACTTAGTGGAAGGTGGCCTAAAGCGGGTAGGTTCATCGATCAATATGAATCACTTCTTCTATAAAAAAAGTGTTTCTTTCTTACATTTACGCAATACAATTAGTAAACTTTCATTTTATAAAAGAGTATAATTACATTTCTGCTTTAAATGTAGAAAAAAAACTCAAAAATATAAAATTTCAGAAATTACCCGCTTTGCCCAACAGGGGTGCCTAAAGCGGGTAGGCTCCTATAAATACCAATCGGATTAATCAAAACATTTGAAAATAATTATCTACACTTAACATGTTCTTGACAGTAACATTGGTAATCAGTTATTAAGCATTTTAATGTTATAAACTGCTAATTCAGACTTGTAATTTGTTCCAATGTTAATATCACTTTGTTTTACCACTGTTTTTAAATCTTAATTGCTTCAACGCTTTAAATCACTTATTTTTAATACCAATTTATTCCTATCAACGAGTTCCTATCAATTATAATAAAATTATTACTTTTGGTACAAGCAAAGAGGGTGCGTACCCGCTTTGCCCAAACACACATTTCTTGGTTTTGATACATTAACGTAAAAAATAATAAAACTAGTTTATTGTAAAAGAAAACCCCACTATAAAAAATGGGCTAATGTTAAGGGCTTTCTCGCAATTGAAGTTAAATTAATTTCAAACATTTTACAAAATTATTAATTTTTTTGTTTTTTTATTGTGTAACGTTATTAAGCAACTCAAGTGTCAAAAGTAGTATAACATCAATTAGGCAGGGTACTGGGAGTGTAAATACACATATAAATTCCAGGTAATATATAACATATCCACATACGTGCCGTTACCCACTTTAGGCCACCTTCCCCTATACGTTATTAATAAAAGGTTTTGTATTAAAAACCAGAATTTGTTAAAATCCCAAATATTGAGAAATTAATTCATGGGAGTTATTTGTTAGCGATAATAATCCAGAAAAATAATTTTAAAAAAATAGCTACCGCTTAAAAAATAAAGTAATCATTAATTTAATTAAAAATTTGGGGAAATTTTAGCAAGAAAGTTATTTATTAGAGTTAATAAGAAACCAGAAAACTGATTAAAAAATTCCAAATCTCCTTAAATAAATAGGATAGGCATTAATTCAATTTAAAATGTAAAGCTTTTGATTTTCCTATGTTAAACAACGCAATTTTTTAAAATCACTAATTAGAGGAAACTAATGTTTCAAAGCTATTTATTAGAGTTTATAACAAACCAGAAAATTAATTAAAAAAATCTATCTACCCCTTACAAAACAGGGTAGACATTAACTCAATCAAAAATGTAAGACTGTCAAATAATTTTATGTTAAAAACACAATTGCAAATTAAAGGAAATTAATGCATAGACGTTATTTATTACGGTTCATAATAAACCAAAAAAATATTGAAAAAATTCCAACTATCCCCGGGAAAAAACACAGGGCAGGCATTAAATCAATTAAAAGTGAAAAATTATCAAATTATTGTATTATTTTCAATAAACAACTGTGCAAAAAATTCCATATGAATAAAATTCAAATTTAAAAATCGTTTTTAACAATATCTGCTTTTAAAAATATCTATCTCTTTTAAAAAAATTAAAACCAGACTTCTCATTATGTAAGTTCACAATAAACATCAGAGTTCAATGTCAGGCGTAAAACAGCTTCCGGATTTATGTTATCATTAAAAATTAATTGTGTGACCTTAGATAAGTGCAGGGAACGCGTTAGGTGTTCGTAATTGTATTAATTCCTTTTCATTTTTACTTAATAAAATTGATCAAAGAACTGCCCGTCATTTCATAACTAAAACAGCAGGACCGCGGCTTCGTTAAGTTATTTTCTGTGTTATTAATTAATTTTTGTTTTCTGAACTTTGTAACTTGGAAACACGAATCTTTGCTACTCCAAATTTTTTGAAGTTATACTTCTTTTGACGCCTTTAAAGTAAAATTTTAGCATGCAACGGAAGTTGCGCGCGAACAGATGACCAAAATTCGACAGTATGAAGATAGTCGTCTAAGAAAGTAAATTAATTATTGTGAATCGTGCTTAAAACAGTGTAAAATTTCAAATTAAAAACTTAAATTCAGAATTAATATCTAGCTATATGTGCTATGCAAATCCAACCTATAAATTCGAAAAAACTTGCGACATACATTGCTTCACTTAATTATAGTTTCAAAGTCACTATGATCATCAAACATCCAAAGAAGGAGATTGGGAAAATATTGCGTGATTTAAATGTTACAAGTAGCGTTTAATGGACTACAGTAAACGAGTATCGTTTTACGATAAACCGTTAAAATCATTCATTTTTCTAGTCGATACGATGTATTTTTTTGGTTATGGGTTTTCGGATTTTTATGATATTTATTAATTTGCATTGGTCATTAATATTGTTAATTGCAATGTAACGGCCACGGATGCGGTTTTAATTACCACTAAATTACGTGTTTCCGCTTTAAATAGCGACGAATTTTCTAATAACGGATTTATTGGTGTTTACACACACAATTTCTGTTTCATCGTGGGCTTTTATTAATTTTTTTCTAATTTTGTACAACTGATTATTGACTATTTTAAGATTCTATTGTAGATATTAATTTTGTGGGAGAACTTCGATTTAAAAATAAGAGAAATGTCGTAAAAACGTTTTAATGTTCACCAAATTATCTGAGAAGTCAAAAGTTTTAATTTGATACTATTCATATTTGTTTTTGTGTTGCTAATATGATTTAAAAAGGCTTACGAGTGACTATATTTAAAAAAAAGATTTTTTAAAATATATTTGGGGAAATTAATGCATGGACGTTATTTATTAGACCTTATTATAAAACAGAAAAATACTTAAACAATTTCAACTGTCATTAAAAACATAGGGTGAGCATTAATTCAATTCAAAATGTAAGTGTTACACATGGATTTTATGTTGAAAAAACACATTTTCTTAAAATCGCAAAATCGACGAAACTATTGCATAGAAATTATTTATTAGAGTTTAAAATAAACCAGAAATTTAATTAAAAAATTCTAACTTATCCTACAAAAATAGGGTGGTCATTAATTCGATTAACATGAAATATATTATTAACGATAACCTTGTTTTTAAATCAAAATTTTAATTCTGCCTCATATTTTTTTAGTCAATGCAAGTAACTTCATTTGAGGCATTAATTTTATTGAAGATGAAAATAAATTTAAAGATCACATTGGCCTACATTTTTGCTGCTGTTGCCGTATAGGAAAAATAGTGGGTCGTTAATTTTTTGCAGATACACCGTATTTGTTAAAAAGTACGTTAGAAAGTTTGTTTGATTATATTCGGAACTGACTATTATTTATAATAAAATTGGAATAGTAGAATGAACATTAAATTAACATAAACAAGTGTCTTCATTAATTTGTGTCAAGCTTTGTCTACTTCCATTTTTATTATTACAAAAAACCAAAACGTCAATTAAGAAATTTCACAAATTGCATATTAACTTACAGATGTTATTTTGAAAAAATTGCAAAAATCGTTAAGAAGCTGGTTATTTTCCTATGGAATTTTCTCTTGGGGGGCTTACCGATTTAATGAAAATATAGTTTTTTATTTGGGGCTGCGAATTGTTGATTATTTTTTATGTTTGAGGTGATTGATTAAATTTACGAAAATTAATACACATACACCTATACCTCGCTATATAGCTGCTCTTTATATGGCATTTCGCTATAGCAGCGTTTTTTCAATTTACGGCCCACAATGTCTCGTTATACGAACAAAAAAAATTGTATGCTGTTAACGGCCTTCTGTTTAGATTGTATCACAATAATTGATCCGTTATATGGCTTTTTCACTTTTCGGCCAAAATTTTCGAAACGTATCTATGCCGTAAAGCGAAGTATGGTTGTATTAATATAAAGATTTAAAAAAAGTACAAAATATAAATTAGGTACTAATACAAAATTGTTGGTATCATGGCATTTTCCAAAAAGAAAATTGCTCGATTGGGAAATTATTTAAAAACAATACCTATCTTTTTTATATTAAATTAAAAAAATATTACTGTATTAAAATTACCCATTTTAAAGTAAAAAAAACCGTCAAATTACTATTAAATTTCACCAAAGAGCCCTTTGGTATATTATTTTTTTTTAAAGCACTTTTATTAATTGTTAATATTTTGGTTACAACTTTAATCGATTCAAATCAGTCCAAAATCCCAAATCAAATCCCAATTATTTAACAATTAGAACACGAAACCTGTAAAATAATCAGCTTCACATATTTTTGCAACTTTGCCATATCTATAACGGGATTTCAATTACTATGCATAATAATTATGATAGTGTTTCGCAATTAAAACAATTTGTTTAATGTGTTATTCATACTTGTATGAGACTTTCGATATCGTAAACAGAAATAGCCTTAGTTTTTAAGGTCTCCCCCTCATTTTACTACTGAAAGCGTGGCCCCTTTAACCCCATTAAATAATAAATGGTGTGTGCATTATTTAAAAGAATCGCTCGTCAAAAATTCGTAGATTTCAAAGGAAATTGATAAAGAAATGAATTATGGCTCGGGACCTTTTGTGCGTTGAGTGTTTTTTTCGGCTCTCGAGTTTTGACTAGACGTTTGTTGTAAGAAGATAAGAAATGATAAGAAAGAAGAACGCTCGTGTATTTCCAAAAGTGGGTTACGCGAAGAGCTCGATAGGCCTGCGTGCTATGGAAATTGCTATCGGAACTTGGTACCATTACGGCTAAATACTGAGGAGTCGGGTGTTTTATTTATTTATTTTTTTTTATATCTATCATTCTGACACTGGATTTTAATGTGTTTCGCCCCATTTTTAATCGATTTCTGCCGGTGTTTACGTCGGTCGTATTTGGAAGTTGCTCGTTGGGATTGTATTATCTTGAAAGCTTTCACAATAATTCGATGCTTGTATTAATTTTTTTTTTCGCCAGACAAAAACGGAATAAGATCAAAAGCAGATGCTCGAGAATATTTTTACTTAAAGCAAATAAACGTTTTATGATCGTCCGAGCAATGACGATTTTCCTAAAATTCTATTAAAAGCCCGAAGTAGAAGCTTTTAATATTAGAAATCTATTGAAATATCGATGTATTTACCAGAGCTTTGGCAAAGCTTTTATGGTAGGTCTTTCAAATCAGACGTCGAGGTTTTTCGACAATTTTTTTCGTGTTTTTCGGAAGATCTCCGTCGGGAAAGCGGTAATAGGAGAAATATCTGTGTATTTGTTTTGTACGGCATTTTTCAAGAACTTATTAAATTCCTTTTATTTCGACTTGTTTACTTTACCGAAGACTTTTTGATTATCAGAGATAATTATTTTTGAAGGGTTTCCAAAGAGCTCTTGGTTTTTTTTATGATACCAATTTCGCTAACAAATTCGAGGTTTTGCGTCTCTGATAGAAATACAGTCTTGTCATTTTTAATTAAAATTATTTAGAAAGTAGATTAATTAATTGTGAATCGTGCTTAAAACCGAGTGTGCGCATTCGAGCTCAAAGTGGCACATTCCGATCTCGGGAAAATGAAGCGCGCCGCTCCGCGTCGCGCTTCATTTGCTTCCCTCGCTCGGAAATGTGCCACTTATCGCTCGAATGTGCACATCTTTGTATTCATTGAATATGTCTACAGATTTGTAGCGTTTATGTTTCTAAGATACCTGTTTAAAAGCACCAAATCAGAAATTTGGTATTTCTAGTAGAAATACAATCTTGTAATTTTTAATTAAAATTATTTAGAAAGTAAATGAATTAATTGTGAATCATGCTTAAAACCGAGTGTGCACATTCGAGCTCAAAGTGGCACATTCCGATCTCGGGAAAATGAAGCGCGCCGCTCCGCGTCGCGCTTCATTTGCTTCCCTCGCTCGGAAATGTGCCACTTTTCGCTCGAATGCGCACATCCTCGTATTTATTGAATTTACTTACCTTCATTTTTATATTTAAGAAGTAAAAAATAATATATCCAATTAAAACAATAAACTATGTGCACATTCAAGTGAAAAATGCACATCTTCGAGAGACCAAGTTGCACACTGGGCTTGTATGTGTACAGTGCTGGTCAAAAGATAAGGAGCATGTGAATTAAAAACGGGAAGTTAAAGCTCTGAAAGTTAAAGGACCAATTTTAGATTAAATTGAACGCCCAATTTATGACAATAAAATATTGTATTAGAATTTGAAAGTTATAATATTTTATTTTTTATATTGTCGTTATACTAACCGTTTTTTTAAGAGCTGAATGTACAGTCAAACTATGAAGTAACCAACACCCTAGAAACAGACCTACGGTAAACGTACTATTCCCAAGAGACAAAATCTGGCGCTGCATGGTTAAAAAACAATCAAGATTGATATTTGTAATTTTAGTACCTTTAGTTCTACGTACTAAAATTACAAAGATTAATCTTAATTGTTTTTTATCCATGCAGCGCCAGATTTTGTCTTTTGGAAAAGTACGTTTACTGTAGGTCTGTTTCTAGGGTGTTCATTACTTCCTAGTTTGACTGTACCTTTCATAAAATAATATTGTACTTTGACTTGTTCACAAAATTTATAATCAAAAAAGTTTAGAAAAAAAGAAGACTCTATTGGGATTCGAACATCGGTAAACCATCCCAAGGTTACCCGGACTACCCGGCTGAGCTAATCGAGCAACGAGCAAAGCTTTTCAACTTTAAATATACAACTTAAAGTTGCATGCCAGATTGGTCCTCTAACTTTCAGAGCTTTAACTTCCATGTTAAATTCGCATGTCCATTCTCTTTTGACGGGCACTGTACCCCATGACTTTTAACAAGTTCAAAGTTTGGATCATAGGCTACTATTGATGAATGGTTTATTTTGGCAAAATTACCAAAAAAATTTGTAGCTTATGTATCCAAAATATTTAAAAAAAGTGATATTTTCAAATGTAGCCAGAAAACGGCAAAGTTCGTTACACTACTAAAGAAATGTTACGTTATCCAATATACCTATCTTTACGAAGCAAATCAAATTTTATTGTATTAAACTCGTCAGGAACTTTATTATTATAAACATCTTATGTTAGCAGAAGCAATTAAGATAAGTCATTTTATTTCGAGTTTTAATTTTGATACATTGTTGCCAGGTCTATTTCCCATATTGCAATGCATATTTTATTTGGGCTTTCTCTGCATCTGTTGATTTAAAAAAAAAGAACTCGATTTTTTATCACAGCAAAATCGAAATTTCTTAATATTTTTTCTAAATCATCATTATGAAATGAATTATCTAAAGTACATTTAATTTTTTTGATATTTATAATCATTGGTTAAAATATAAATTTCCTTGTTTTATAATTTTTTACTTTAACAATGTTTTATTAATTGTAAATAACGCGTTGTTAGATAACGTGAAAAAGTTTGTCGTACGAGCACAAAAATTGAAACATGTAAATTCATCATTTAGCAGGGAGAGAATGTGGCACTATCTTCCCGCAAAATAGGGTCCGAAACCCCACTTTCGATCCTAGTATGATAAAAAAAATGTGGATTTATAACTTCAATGGCATCGTTATAACAGATTTGAATAAAAAATGTTCGAAATATTCTAAATAATAAGGTACTTATTACACATTTTAAAATTAAAGTTTATGATTCCATAACTCAAAAATATTCCACTTAAGGCCACTTGACTTGTTTTTGTTCAGTTTAAGGTTATTTATAAGTGGCGTAAGTTCCAGTACTTATTCGGCGTACGCTCTGTATACACGATTTCCAAAAATAAAAATTGTAAAAATTTTCAAGAATGGAATCTTTTTAAAACTAGCTGGTCCGACGGACGTTGTCTTTTCCAAATTTCAATCAATTTTATAATTCATTAGATGAAACTGACATTATAAAAAAAATTAAGTAATTTCTTAAATTAACTGAACAATTTCTCCATATTTTGCGTTGTTTTCGATTTACACGGTTTTCCATACAAAAAATTATGATTTCGATTTACGCGGTTTTCTCCAGAACCTATTGTAAGCTCAGAATATTGCTAAGGCAGCAATAGTAATAAATTTAAAATTTTTATCATATATGTTATCAAATTATGAAGGAAAACAATTACAGAATAATAGTATGTGGGACCGTTACCACTGCCGAAAAAGAATGTCTCCCGTGGCAACCAGTTTCCTGATCTTTTACCGTTTTGCCAGATACGGTATTATTTCTCTACAGTATCTACAGTGTAAATCGGGAAATAAATGTACAGTGGGGAGGCACCAAAATTAGATTTTTGTAGGGGAGGCGTAGTAACATACAGTTTGGAGACCACTGATATAAAAAATCCTTTTTGTTCGCTCCCCAATAATTTAGTAAAAAATCTCGTACATTTTCATCCATAACAAGTTACACAAAAATGTATTCTGCGTCAGTAGCTAACCAATTACAAAATGAAATTTCCCAGAAGTTTGTGCAAGTTACCAAAAAATGCCAAAAAAATTTGAAAAACTTCCAAACGCGCTCGTTAAACGCAAGGAACGAAATACAGGCAATAACGTTTAAAAGTTGTCAAAAACCATTAAATCCGCACTCACTGGTACAAAACTTATCCAAATTTCCATTTTAACTTTTTGGCTTCGAATACGCATTCTGCTTTAATTAGAGATGAGTTTAATTTTGTTATTTGGAACAAGTTTTTGCCACCACCACAAATGAAAACATATCCACACACACATAATTTATAAAACGTGTAACTTTAACCTTTTGTTTAATATTTTATTTTTAATAACTTTTCAAGGACTGATTTTCCATTAATTAACAAATACATAAATTTCAAATTTACTAAAAATAAATTTTCCTAATGTTTCGTAATTGTAGGTTTGATGCATGTAAACAAAGGTGAAGTCACAAAAGTCCATGTTAAAATTGAAAATCAAAAAATTTAAATATTTGAATAATTCGCCGAGACGAAAGAAAACTATTTTATTAACGATTAGCTCATATCTGTATTATTGTTATAATCGATTCATTAAATATAATTTTGCCAAATTACGCAATGTTCGGTGCTCATTACAAAATGCAAACAGTAGTGGGCTGCTATTTTTAAATTCAATTGTTTGTTTCTTTACGTTTTTATTGGTTTATTTCTGTTTTGAAAATTGATAAACTACTTAATTCCTTTTTTTTTATGGTAATTAAAAATAAAAACAACTATAATCAAATCACCATTGTTTTTATTCTAATCTTTTTTCTTTCGAGTTTAAGAATAGAAAAAATTGTCAAATTGCACTTCACTGACTAATCCTTGAATAACAATTGCAAAATTAACAAATGCACCTGCGCTTATTAAATTTTATAGCCCCCACCGCACGAAAACAGTGGAAAAATAAAAACAAAAGAAAAAGCGTCGCCGTTTTGATTTCGGCGAGGCGCAAAAAAAATCCATTCGCGCGAAAATTGAAACGTTGATTAGGTTCGCCCTTGAAAAAATTCGCCAATGTCGCAACGGAGAGAGAACTTAGAGAAAATAAAAACTTCTATTTTTTGGGAGCTTACGTTTTGCTGCTGTAACACGAACGAGATCAGAACACAACTGACAGTTAGCAACCTGAACAGCTGATGATTGAGCTTTCGAAGGGGGGCCGAAGGGAGTCGGTCAGCTGTTCATTTAGTCAGCTGGTTATTTCGCATGCGTTCCGCGATTTCCTTTCTTGTGTATCGACTACAAAACAGCACACAATCGGCAAGCCGAGTTTCGTACTTGTTTATTCAGGCAAAATCGAGTCTCTGCCTGCTCGCCATGTCCTCCCATACCAAAGGAAAAAAACGTTTCATGACATCCTTCTCGCTCTGAAAGCGCGCCGCAAATGTTTTAAAAAGACCACAGACGTTATTGCTAATTAATAAAACAAACATGTGTAGATAACGCAAATTACATATTTGCTTTGAAAATTTTACATGCATTCAACACATAAAACATGTCAATATGCATAGGAGTGTTGTATTTACACCTTTATTATGTTTATTTTACGCAAATTGGGGCGAAGGTTCCGTTGGTCCATCGTTTTTGATTTGATTACATTTTAAACAATTCGCGAGTTCTATTTGCATTTTGGCTAACCTAAAGTTGAATTGTAAGTTAGGAAAAAATTCGTCATCTATGAAAATACTGAGAATTTTGTAGAATTGCTCGTTTCAGTAATAGAGCACTTATTCTTCTTTCGTGTTTGAGTCTAAAACGCAGTTTATTTTTTCTTTGAAGTCGGTAATTCTTTTTACGCGATATCTATTTACGCGTAATTTTTGCGAATGATTTTATCACTTAAGACAGTGGTTTCCAATCCTTTTTGTACCTGCGCCCCCCTTTAAAAAAAATTGTTGCGCCCCCTTAATTTTTCTAACAATCTAATTTCATAAATACTCAACTGATATTATAATTTATTTAATGGGCTACAAAATAATATACAATATTATGTAAAAATATACATAAAATTTTTTTGATACCTATTCAACTTTTTTGGTTTGTATTCGAAAATGATATTTTGGAAACAGCTGCATGCCCCCCTTGCAACAGTTTCGCGCCACCCTAGGGGGGCGCGCCCCACTTGTTGGAAACCACTGACTTAAGAAAACTGTTTAAATGCGTTAAATCTGAGATTTGGTGTTTCTGGTATAAATACAGTCTTCTAGTTTTTAATTAAAATTATTTTGAAAATAAATTAATTATTGTGAATCATGCTTAAAACTGAGTGTGCCCATTCGAGCTCAAAGTGGCACATTCCGATCTCGGGAAAATGAAGCGCGCCGCTCCGCGTCGCGCTTCATTTGCTTCCCTCGCTCGGAAATGTGCCACTTTTCGCTCGAATGCGCACATCCTCGTATTTATTCATTTTGTTTACGTAAACTTATGAATTAAAAAATAAAACGAAAAGCGAAAAATTCACATTTTGACGGGACCGAATTGCACAGTCGGCTTTTAACCAAAATATACAATAAACACAACAGTTGGCCCTCGGTTTACAGGCTACTTGTGTGACACGATTTTGCTTTTACACTGTTTACAAAAATTAAAACTATTTACATTTTTGTCTATACAAGATGTGCATTTTTAGTTATTTTCAAAAATAATTCGTTGACTAACACTGACATTATAGCATTAAAAAAGGAATTTTTCCTATTATTATACACACAAAAAGTAATTCATCTATAATACTCTTAAACCGCGTTTTACAGTAGGTATAGGATCCTCCGAAATCTGTAAATCGAAAAAAAAATAAAATATGCATAACTCAATCGTTAATTTCAATGTAAAATAAAAATAGAAAATGCATATACATTCTTATGTATTAGATATGCCTACTTTTATGTCATAGATACGTAGAGGAGCTCACTAACATATAGTTTGGGAACCACTGATCTATTTATACACAAACGCAAAGTACGCAACATAACGTGGTTATATTTAATTTAGTTACGCCAAAGAAATATAACTTCTAACGCGTTTTTTTTTTAATTTGAAACATTAAAAATCATACCTTTCTAAAAAATTGGGTATTAAACTGTGATTTTAATGAAAAATTCTTATCCTACCGATGGATAACAAAAGGGCTATTTTGAGGTTGTAAACGTTAGAAAAACAAAAATAAAACTTCAAAAATAAATTAAATTTTTGGCAGGTTCGATAAAAGCAAAAAATTAATGATTACTCTCAATGTTTTGAAAATTATCAAAATGTTAAAGTTGTTTGAAACTTTGCCATTAGCATTTTTATACGGAAGTGCAATTGATGCAGCCATTTATTTATTGAAATCTTATTGAGCTAACACATCAAAAACAATACAATCTTTAAAACTTTTTATAACTCAAAAAAAGATTTAGTGAACTGGTTCTATAAAAATTATATCAAACTTTACTCAAAACATAATAAAAATTCGTAATGAAATCTTCTACAGTGAAAATAATCTCCCCCCCCCCTAAATTATTTGTTATGCGGCCTGTCAGACGGATAAGTACTGGAACTTACGCCACTTATAAATGACCCTAAACCAGTGTTTCCCAACCTTTTTTGTGCCATGCCCCACCTAAGCTTTTAAAAATTTATTATGTCCCCTCCATGTAACATATGCATAATTTTTAATATTCAAAACTTTTAATTATTCACTATGTAGCTTAAACGATGGACTTTAAGAAGAATTCACAAAGAAGGTATTAAAAAAACTAAGAGACTAAGAGCCCTCATATGGTTAAATTTACATTCTGGAAAAGACCATTTTTTCAATTGCCCCCTTGAACGATCGAATTGCCCCCCTGTGGGGCGTGGGCCCCACGTTGGGAAACAGTGCCCTAAACTGACCATAAACATACCCCCAAATTAAGTGGTCTTATGTATAATATTTTTGAGTTATGGTATGGTAAATTTCAATTTAAAAATGTTTAATAAGTAGCTTATTCTTTACATTATTTCCAAAATCGAAGAATGGAAGATTAATATAAGCAAATCCAATAAATACGAGGATGTGCGCATTCGAGCGAAAAGTGGCACTTTCCGAGCGAGGGAAGCAAATGAAGCGCGACGCGGAGCGGCGCGCTTCATTTTCCCGAGGTCGGAATGTGCCACTTTGAGCTCGAATGTGCACACTCGGTTTTAAGCATGATTCACAATAATTAATTTACTTACAAAATAATTTTAATTGAAAACTAGAAGTCTTGTTAGGATTTCTATTCAGAAAACCTTCAGTATCATAATTTTTTTGAAAACGGGACATTTTGGTGTCCCGAATGATTACTTGGGGACAACGGGACAGGTGACCTAAAAACATGCGAAACGGGACGTATAGGCACATTAGGTAGCACCCGGTTAAGGCTCAGTACCTATTCGTCTGACACCCTGTATGAGAAATAAATATAATTTTGGTTAAATGGGACGGTTTAATTTAACATTTTCGAATTTGTATGTGCAAAATTAAAACGTCTTTGTTCGGCTTTAATTGCAATGTATTTTGCCAATAACTTAATCCACGAATAAAAAGCAATGCAACAAGTAAATGAAACAATGCATTTTTTTTAATTTCAATTCCTTTCACCAAATTTGTAAATTTTAGAAAGTACTACAATGGTAAACAAAAAAAAACCGAATGCATTACACATTGTGCATAATTGCCATCAACAGAATTTTGTTATTACATAAACCTTAAGAACAAGTTCAACAATTTACCAACTGCCATTGATCTTTGAAGTAATTACCCAGTTGTTCAAGTACCATTGTTGCAAATTATTACAAGGACAAAACGTTTTACTCTTTTACAAAGTTAAATAATGCGCTACGACGTTATTCTTGTAAAAAGAAGAAAAACACCGCTACAATTTCCTGGTAATCGCGTTGAATGCCTTTTAATCATCAAAACTCAACCATCATCGAGTTGTTTAATTATTGTGCATAACGTGACAATAATCCCATGAGAAAGTAACTAATTCCTATATTTGCAATTTTATAAAAATAACTCTGACCTGGAAAACCAACTGCGTAATATTTTATAATATGTTCTACTACGTGAATGTGTTAATTTTTATTTAATTTTTTTTTATTGTGCATATGAATATTTATCGACATCAGTACTCGATTCACGTAAATGATGATTTTGTGTTGGGCTCGATAAACTTGTTTGCTGCTAAAGTTGAGAGGGTAACGACTGGCTGGAGAACTGTTAAAAAACCGGCAGCGATTTCCAGGGTTTGTTTTGACCGATTCCACACCAAAAACTGCGATCAAACTTTGGCGCAATAAAGAATGAGGTTGTTCACCACAGAATCAACAATGCTTCTTCTGCTCGATGAATTTTGATAAGGCTTTCAACTACGAATGTTCGACTAATGACGTTGAATATTAATTAATTGCATCCAGCTTTTAAAATTAAAATTAAAACGTTTGGGTCTTGGTAAAAAAAACTTGATATTTTAGCAGTGATGGAATCCGTGGTTTTTTTAATTTTTCCTTGTAGCGATTTTATTTGTATCGGATTGGGAAGAAAGTAATTTGGGTTTTTTAGTTTGAAATAAAACTTTTTTATACAAAGAGTGGATTTTAATCAACGGTAGATGTACCATTTTGTACGTCGTTTTTGCCGTCTTTCGGGTAACTTCATGATTCCACGTTCGCAGAACTTCTGGTCTTTATCAGCAAAAAGCTGAACCAAGCGCGATTTCATAGCGTGAAATTAGTGAAATTTTTACTATTTAAAGAACGAAATAAATTGTAACATGACTTTCCAACCAAACTCAAATATTTATTGAAGGGTAGCTAAAGATGTGTGAGGTCGAGCGTTGTCATGGTGGAACATAATGGTTTTACGATTAGCCCAATCTGGCCGTTTATCTTTGATAGGTTCCTCCAATTTCATCAGTTGATGACAGTATACATCCGAATTGATTGTTTCGTTCCTTGAAAGCAGCTCAAAATACCCAACACCTTTATAATACCACCAAACTGCAAGCATGATCTTCTTTTGATGCAATTCAAGTTTTAATTTGGCCTGTGATGGTTCATCGCTCTTGGACCATGGTTGTTTTCCATTAATCTTATTGAAGACAACCCATTTTTCACCATTTTGTCATGTTTTCATCTCTTACAGTTATATGACGATCCGCTTCAATTATGACTTTAATTTGATCATTATTAGCTTCAGTTGGTCGACAAGAACATTGGTGATCTTTAAGTGAAAAATTTCCAAAACGAAATTTTTTAAACCAAATTATGACACGCGGGTTGTTTTAAGTATTCATCACCCTAAACTACACCTAAATCTTCGGAGCTTCAGCAGCTTTCTTGCCTTTACGAGATAAAAAAGCAAAATATGACGAAAATGTTCGTTTTTGTACTTTATGTTAAATTTAACATTGAACTAACAAATGTTAACCAAATACTAAATAATTTGTTTCTAAAGAAAGTTAAAAATCACTACTGTGAACCGTCAAATGGAAAATTTAAGACATTGCCAAAGTGATTAAAAAAAATTTGTAAGGCCATCTATTTGTGAAAACCGAAATTACCTTCTTGCCAACCCAATAGTTATCAATAAAATATAAATTAATAAACGTGACTCTGCATCCTAATCAAAATTGAAAAAAAATATTAAGTGTTCACAAGTGAAAGTCGCCCCTTTAGTAATTTATTTTCAATTTGAATTCAATGAAGAGATGGTTGAAAAATATTTATTAAAAAAATATACATACATATACAAACGAATTTCGAAAATAAAATGACAAGATTTGTGTTTTCCTTCAAATTTCAAAGATTTGGCAAGGTTACAGAAAATTGACAACCACACCTTACCTTTCCTTACATAACAAAACAATCTAAATATGATTTACATATGTAATTAAAAAAAAATTAAACAATTTGTTTATCATTAATATTAATTACGCGATTTGAATACGAATTCGTAAGCTACCGATTTATCTCGCTTCCAAACCAGACTAGTTTTTTGTTGCATTGCTTTACATTTTTTTGCAGACAACACTTTTAAAGAGAAACAAATCGAACAAAAAAATTTGATACATGTTTCCGGTTGCCACAATTTTTACATTACACAAAGAAAACAATTAATTCGAAGGTAATGCCGATGAGATTTGTTTAATGCTATTGGCAGTTACGAATAAGATTTTCATAATTACATAAGGTTCGCACAAGAAAAACTTCTTTTATCTATCAACATTTTCAAGCAAGAAAATGTTTCTTTAATTATTTGCTTACTCATCGCAAAAACAAAAAGAAAATGATGTTAAAGAAAATCGTAAGCAGCTTTTCTATTGACTAAACGACAAAATTACATCGAGGAAAATAATGAGACTCCCAGAAAAGAAAAAAGATAAAAACGAATTGAAACTTAACAAAAAAAACGAGGGAGCTTCGCCCACATAAGGTCACGAAAGAAGTGAAACTTGTTTGATAATTCGTACAGGTCTAAATGATTATATACACGACAATTTCACATGTGTTTGCTACAACTGATCGACAAATTTCGACGCATGCGCCAAACACTACACACGTAGGCGATAATAATGGTATTGAATACTCTCTACATTTACTACTACTACGTTTCCACGGTTATTCAATACGGGTTGAATACGGATTTGCGATCCAACAAGTACGTGTTTCCATAAATAGTTTTGAATACGAATTGAATACATTTACGATACAGCAATCAACTGTTTTAGGAAAACTTATTTTCTAGGTTAATACGTAGAGCAGGTTCGAAATAAAATTGTGTTGTGTATTTTATTGTGTGCTATAATTCTATTAAATTTCATGACAATTTAATATAAAGGTGTATATATTTTAAATTATCATTAGAAAACGCCAGTGATCTCCAATTGCGCATGCACGATCGCGAGTTACGGGTTTCCATGGAACTCAATACGTTGAAATTCAGATACGATCCTAAAATTTACCGTATCGTATCTGAATTTAAATCGTGTTCAATACGTATTGAATCAGGGTTTCCATGACCACTTTTCACCCGACAACAATATTGAATCCGTATTCAACCCGTATTGAATGACTGTGGAAACGTAGTATACGTTTCCACGGTTATTCAATACGGGTTGAATACGGATTTGCGATCCAACAAGTACGTGTTTCCATAAATAGTTTTGAATACGAATTGAATACATTTACGATACAGCAATCAGCTGTTTTAGGAAAACTTATTTTCTAGGTTAATACGTAGAGCAGGTTCGAAATAAAATTGTTGTTTATTTTATTGTGTGCTATAATTCTATTAAATTTCAAGACAATTTAACATAAAGGTGTATATATTTTAAATTATCATTAGAAAGCGCCAGTGATCTCCAATTGCGCATGCACGATCGCGAGTTACGGGTTTCCATGGAACTCAATACGTTGAAATTCAGATACGATCCTAAAATTTACCGTATCGTATCTGAATCTAAATCGTGTTCAATACGTATTGAATCAGGGTTTCCATGACCACTTTTTACCCGACAACAGTATTGAATCCGTATTCAACCCGTATTGAATGACTGTGGAAACGTAGTAAATGTATATTGCTCGGCTCTTCGGCTCTCCCCACTCTTTCGAACTATTGGGCTTGGTGCTAAAACATCTCCTCTCCTCTTTTCATTCTGACCTTTCATTTTATATTTCCCCTATCACGGCATTAGTCCTCTTTCGTGACAAAATTTTAAGATTTACCCTCGCATAAGAAGTTTCACTTCAAAAACCATTTATCTTCTATCAAAACACTGTCAATTTTTTCGAGATACGCTGACTTTTAAGCTTTGCTCTAAAAAAATGTTATAAATATTTAAATGAGGTGTGTGCACACCCAATTGTAAACAATAAAAAAACGACTTTTAGTATTAATTAAAATCACTCGCATCAAAATCGAAAAAAAATGAGTTAAAACGAAATTTTCTCAACTCCAAAGCAAAACACTACTGGATTTCCATAATCATCAATTTCTCATCCCCATCGTTTTTAATTTAACCGTTAGAAATATTGTGTCGGCATCAATTTCGAATTTATTATAAAATTTCTTTGTACATATTTAATTTCGAAGTCTGTCATAGGTGAAAACTATTGACCTTTTGTCTTAGCTTTTGAAGTCATTGACTCGCCTGAGATGTGCAACAAAAACAAACCTTCTTCAGAACGCAAACAATAGCTTACATTTTTAAGAAAGCCTACAAAAAAAATAATGCATATCCGGCAAACCCATACATATGTAATTATTCCACGAGTCACTTTAATTTTTTTCTTCTTAAATCATAAACCGCAAACTTCTGATAAGAATGACTAAATTATACCGTCGTTTCGCAACAATGAATTATCCACTTTGGGTTATCTCCCATTGTCGAAAGATTTTATTTTTTATTTGCGTGCTTATTTATCTTTTTGCCAAAGCACTAATTCGTACGGATATTGGGAAATTATTTCTGATTTAAATAAGGACGTGGTATATGTTAATAATAATACTAAGCAAAGGAAATTGCGTACCGAGAAATTTTTTTTAACGGTAAAAAAGGAAATCTCGAAGTTGTTTAGTGCTTAAACGAGAAGAGAACGAATTTTGGAATCTCTTGCTTGCTAGTTTTAATTTAATGATAGGAAAACAAGATCCGTATTTATATGCCCTCAGGATATTCATCAAGTCGACAGGAATATCCTTTGTTGTATCAATTTTGCCTCTGGTTGTGTTCTCCTCTTATTTATTCAACGTAAACTGATATCGTTAATTAGAAATAAAATACTTCTCGATTGGCACCGAAGAAATTTATGTTTGTTACTCTCAAAATATTTTCTTGAAAATTAATTAGAGAAGAATGTGGCGGTAACATTTCTCTTCAATAGTAAAAGGAACTGGAACCTGAACATATCATAAGGAATTCGTGTAATTTTTGCGATTTTTACTATGAAACTTCTTCGTTTCAATTTATACGTAAAATTGGTCCAAGTGCGGACAAAGTTAATTATTTTCTTTCTTAAAATAATTTGATTTAAAAAAATCCTGAAAAATCCTTAAAAAACAAAGGGTAAAACGCCTTTTTTTTTGGAATCGCAGGTCTTAATATTTCGTAGAAAAATCTACTGAAATTTGTTTAAAGTGTGTTATATTATCCAGCACCAAATCAAAGATTTTTTGTGGCAGAAATGCGGTCTTGTAGTTTCCAATAAAATTATTAATAAATAAATTTATTAATCATAGATCAATATCTTTTAAATATTATTTAATGTTCCCAAGAATTGGACTGTCAATAAATTCAACCCTTGTTAAATATGCAACGTTTCGTTTCTTTATTGAAACTTTTTCAAGCAATTTAACATGTCAAAAATTAAAAATCAAAATGACACATGTATCTATAGTAAAATGTGGATACAATTTTTGATTGCCTTTGGGCAAGTTCGAATAAGCTTAAAAAAAATCGAAAATCCAAGATTTAGCGACTTCCAATATTTTTATTTATAGCGACAGTTGGACACGAATGGATTTTTCCTTATTCAAAAAAAGATTGCGGTTATTTTTAAAATTATAAAATTACTTCATCCAAAAAACACAAGCTATTGTACTTTGGCCTTCGCCTTTGTGAAATTTCCTAAGTCCCAAACCATAAATCATCCAAAAATAATTCGTGTGGCAATCATTTCAAAACCGTAACTATTGTAATTTAAAATTATCCAAATTTTCAGATTAAAACCCACTATTTATTATGGTTGCACACCAATTTAAAATTTTCAGACAATCTATTTTTAAAGTTATACTTCTTTTGGGACGTTGAGAATAAAATTATAGCAGAAGTTGCACAGCTAACAAACATTCGAACGTATGAAGAAAGTAAATTAATTATTGTGAATCATGCTTAAAACGGAGTGTGCACATTCGAGCTCAAAGTGGCACATTCCGATCTCGGGAAAATGAAGCGCGCCGCTCCGCGTCGCGCTTCATTTGCCTCCCTCGCTCGGAAATGTGCCACTTTTCGCTCGAATGTGCACATCTTCGTATTTATTAAATTTGGCTACATTAAAATACTCATTTTGGTTATGCTTATTGTATTTTTTTAATTACAAAACGGTAAATTAAAAATAATCTACTGTTAAGGTTTATTTTTTTTAGTAACCTCGACTAAAAGCACTAAATCAGCTGTGCGGGGTGTCTGTTGTAAATACTGTTTAGTAATTTTTTATTAAAAATTCTTAGGAAGTAAATTAATTATTTTGAATGGTGCTTAAAGCAGAGTGCGCACATTCGAGCTCAAAGTGGCACATTTCCGATCTCGGGAAAATGAAGCGCGCCGCTCCGCGTCGCGCTTCATTTGCTTCCCTCGCTCGAAATGTGCCACTTTTCGCTCGAATGTGCACATCCTCGTATTTATTGGATTTGCCTATATTCATCTTCTATTCTTCAATTCAAAGAATTAAAATTCGAATAAATTTATATTTTAGTTTTATATATTATTTATCCATTATATATAAAACTGCCTCTTTCATGCCACTCTTCACCTACTATTATTTTCAGAATTAAAAATTATTTCTGATCAAATATGTCTGAGGTTAGATTAAATTACTAATCAATTTTATCAATAGAACATGATCTATTTAACACTAGATATACCGGCAATTTGACTATAACTATTTTTACCGACACCAGTCATTTTGACTGGTGACGGTAAAAATAGTTATTGCGCTTTTTAGTCTTTATATATTTTCAAAAAATGATAAATTACTTCGGTTAGGTTAATTTTAAACATTTTATTAATTATAAATTCTTTAATTAGTTAATTAAAACATAATTATATTCAAATTTCGAAACAGAAATTAACTGCTGTGTGATTTAAGATCGAAAATATAATACAGTGTGTCCCAAATAGAGTAGGCTAACAAGGGTATCTTTCTTATTAGTGAAGATAGAAGTTTGGTTAAATGGGCAATGTTTTGCAGTTTTAGGTGCCCATTCAGATTCTGTTAAGAAAATTTTAAAATTCCGAATAGTTCCGAAGTTATCGTCAAAAAACTGAAAATCGTCATTTTCTTTAATGTCAAATAACTTTGTAATTATAAAAATTACAAAAAAAAGTTTATTATAAAAGTTACTAGGTTTCATAAAATACAGATAGAAATTAAGTCAAAAACAAATTCAAAATGGAAGTTTTCAAGATATTGATACCAACTTTCTTATTTTAAATTGGGCGCCATATTGGATTTTTACATAGTTAAATAGCATTTTTTTTTCTCTTTTCAACCATGTATAACAACCCATATTTAAATAAAAAAATATTAACAATATTAAATTTTTCTGTTTTAAATCAAGTAGCCATCAAGAACAATGAAACAGCATAATGCAAACCAAGGTCATTATATTTATTTTTTGACTGATATTGTAAGTTTTTTGAAAAATAATAATTATTACCTTATAAATAATTCAAAATGGCAAAGTTTTTAATTGAGCAGTATGATATGTTTTGTACCTACATTAAATGTTACAAAACCTCCTGCGTTGCTGCATAAACATACTTTAACAGTTTTCCAAAAAAAAAGCAACGGAACCTTAAAATTTTTAAAAGATTAGATGTGAATATGCAGAAGTATGGATGTTTACAGTAACCAAATTGAAGGAATGTGAAAGATGATCTTCATCATTTTTTTTTTGAAAACTGTTAAAATATGTTTGTGCAGCAACGCAGGAGCTTTTGTAACATTTAATGTAGGTACAAAACAAATCATAGTGCTCAATTAAAAACTTTGCCATTTTGAATTATTTATAATGTAATAATTATTATTATTCAAAAAACTTACAATATCAGTCAAAAAATAAATATAATGACTTTGGCTTGTATAATGCCGTGTTATTGTTCTATGATAATTCATAGCTACTTGATTTAAAATAAAAAAAAATAATATTGTTAATAATTTTTTATTTAAATATGGGTTATTATACATGGTTGAAAAGAGAAAAAAAAATTTAGGGCTTCAAATATTATAAAAAAATTAAAACTAATAATAGGATTATTTTCAAAAAAAAAGATGATCTTAAAAACACCGCTGGGCTAGACAGGATAAAATGGAGAACTTTGGGGGAGGCCTATATCCAAAGCAAGGTAAAAAGGCCGATGATTTAGTTTTCTTATCACAGAATATAACTTTGAATATCACAGTCGCAAAAAAAATCAAAAAAATAGCACAAATAACACGCTTCAAAATTCAATCAACGACTGAAAATTTTTATATTGTAATCAAAAATTTACCGTTATCACGAGTTTTCACTAGTATCACAGGTTTTGCATGACATGCTAAATTACGCAGTATTTATATTTCATTATAGCTGCGTATACTCAGACAGAAAAATGCACCAGTCATTTTGACTGGTTTGGTCTAAGTACCGATGATAGTTGCAAACTTTTTGATTTTAAATTAAAAAATAAAAATGAATGCCTAATATCATTCATCAACTCATAAAAATATTTAAAAAAAAATAAGGTGAAGTAGGAATTTGAACGTAAAATAGTTAAACCAGTCATTTTGACTGGTATGGTAAATCTAGTGTTAATAGTATTTCTTTGACGAATTAATTCAAATATTTTCTAAAGCAAAAGTAAGGGGCAAAATTATAAAATCTTAATTAATTAAATTTGTTAATAAAAAATGTTATCATTTTTGTGTCTTTGTATTGCCATCTTCTATTAATCAATTATTTAGTTCATACGTGTTTCAAAATTTAAATATCATTCAAGTTAACAAGAAATATAACGATAAATTCATTTTAGTTTGCGAGTACAGGTAGCCCTCCTATAACACGGTATATAGGATCCTAGAAAATGCCGCGTTGTAAGAATCCGTGTTTCTAAGTACTGTATTTACTGTTCAATTAAGGAAAGATTGCGCTTACGTCATAAGATTATTTTCAAGTTACGCACAACATGGCATGTCATGTTTTAAATGGTAGAGAGAGAAAAGTTTTAAAATCGTTTGCAAAGAGCGAAGAACGACAAAGATAGAGCGATAAACGCATAGAGCGTCGCGACACGATGAGAAACGCTGACATTTTAAAGTATCTCAGGCTTACGTCCACAGCCTACTTCAGACTCCTATCGATTATGACGTAGGCCCAATCTTTCCTGAATTGAACAGTAGATCTTGTTCCTGCGGTATTTCTAAGTGTCTCTTTAAGTCTTTATATCTTTGAAAAAAATAATTTTTGAAGAATAAAATTCTAATAAAAATGCTTAGCGACGACACGCACATTTTACACAAAATTAAATGTGTTCGTTTTTCCTACAAAATTTCAATACCAAAATATTTTTTGTTTCAACTTTTAGTATGTTTTTTAAAATTCTTTAGAAATAAAAACTAAGCGGTATATCAATTAAGAAATTCTATTGTAAGTTTCCCATTAATCAAAATAATAACTGTTTCTTTTATTCTTCAACCAAACTTTACGATTTTGAAAATATTAAAGCACCCCAAAGGTTCGCTAAATTATACGAATCGTTTAATTATAAAAGTTCGTATTTTTTCTTTCGATCAAAGAAAAGTAACTTTTGCGAGAAAAATTTCATAGGCAGCAATCGCTTTTTTAAAAAGTTTCAAGGAAAATCGTTTTTCTTTGTCGAAGTTTTGAATGTTACAAGCGGTTCGAGCGCGCTCATTTTGCTTATTAAAATAATTTAACATTTCCTAATATTTGTTTATTTTAATTAGTTGAAAAATAGCGGAAACATTAATTACAAGGTAATTTATTGGAAGATCCTAATAACAGTGTTCGTTACGAGATAACGCGTTCCATCTTGTTATTAAAAATAAAAATAAAATATTGCGTTCTGTTAATTGCGAATAAACGTTAATCCAATTTAGTGCTTCCTTTTTAAATAAGCACTTCGAGGAGGGAAAAGCGCAACGTGACTCCGCCATATCCACGTGTGAAGAGCAATAAAAACAAACACGTGTATTTCTTTATTTATTTCCTCTATAAATAAACAATCCGAAAAAGGATAGAAATAGATATGAAAGAATAAAACAAACAATATTACTCTTATAATTACCCGTGGCCTACTTTGTAATTGCTCGTTATTTTAGTTGTTACAATCATTCGTCATAAAATTGCAGGCGTAAAATGCACGCGCATTTGATTAAATAAATTCTACATTTAAAAGCAACCTTCGGCTACGTTTTTAGTTTTTTTTAAATACTCCATCTTACGAATTTAATTTGATTAATTGAAGGATTACACGCAATAATAAAGATAGCCTTTGTTTAGTTTGAGTTCGAGCGAGTCGTGTGTGTTTATTGTTGGAAATCTCCCCAATTTTTCCTCACGAAAGGCTTTTATTTCGCGTCGTAAAATTCGTTTTAGGCCTTTAGGGGTTGTAATGAGGATAAATAAACAAAATTATTTCTGGGGTTGCGAGAAATAAAAGTTTCAGAGGTAACAGTCTTCGAGCTTTTAAATTATGGATAAGACTTTTAAACCTTCTTTTTATGGTTTCAAAACCTTTCCAGAACTAACACCCTGCAGACTTACATTAAATTGTTCGCTATAAAGGGTTTATAGATGAATAACCTTTTCTTTTAGTTAATTTTCGAAACAACTGGCTATGTTTATAATACGTACAAAAAATCCCGGTGCGTATACGTATGTACACGGTGGATAAAATTCATATGATGATGCAAGAAGATTAATAGCAAAAAAAAACGGTTATATTTATTATAATTCTGTTGATTGCATATCATAGATGAATAGTGTAACTACAGTGGAAACTCGATTATTCGGACTAATTAATGTTGCAGCTCATCCGGATAATCGAAAATCCGGATAATTGAAAAAAAAACAAGTTTGCCTTGTTAGGTATTTATTTACAAAAAAAACGAAACAAATAAGTATTAATTATAAAATCAACAGTAAAAAATACCAAATAGAATCATAAAATGTTTAGATAAAACTAAAAGTAAATTGATCATTGTTAATCGTGGCGAAAAGCGGAGTGTGCACATTCGAGCTCAAAGTGGCACATTCCGATCTCGGGAAAATGAAGCGCGCCGCTCCGCGTCGCGCTTCATTTGCCTCCCTCGCTCGGAAATGTGCCACTTTTCGCTCGAATGCGCACATCCTCGTGTTAATTGAATTCGACTATATTAATAACAAATCCTTCAAATACAAATTTTCTATTCGGAAAAAGTTTTCGCTTGAAAGTGCACATGGGTGATTCTCAGATAACTGTGATTTTTTATGTCCAGTATTTTATTTATCATCCAACATAGTTTTTTCTTATTGAGAAATCTTTAATATTATAAATCTGATAATTATCTTCAACCTACATTAGGTTTTGAAACATAAGTGATCTTGGATTACTCATAACTTACGAAAATATACTCGAAATGTCATAACCGTGGCATGTCCGATTCTCATTTTTCAAACTAAATGTATAAATTTCTATCGATATTCGATTTGTAATTTAAAAGTTACTTCTCATAACTTAAGTCTAATATATACTCCATTAAATTATATTGCAATTATACGAAAATAATGTTTGGTAAAAAAAATAATCGTCTTTGATTTATGTCCGGGAATTTTATTCAATTTTTAAATTTGAAATGTTTGCCGCCTAATCGCCATCTTAATTTAGTTTCATCCACTCCTTCTGGTAGCATTTTCAGGAGGGACTATTTGTGCAATGTATACAGCTGTGTATTTATTTTGAAGTTTCAAAAATATAATTAAATTAATTTGTTTTATTTTGAAAAAGGTATGTCATAAAATTACATGTCAATACCGTGGTATTGAAATTTACGGTTATTAATACGATGTTTGAATGAATTATAGTAAATTTTTAATTACTTTTACGTAAATAATCAAAATTATTTAGGAAATTATTTTATTTATCTGCATTATAAAGTTAGGTTCATTTTAAATTCAAATGTCATAACTGTGGTTGTCACTACCATGGCAAAAATAAAAAATAACTTTTTAATTTATTTTTTCTTCAATGTTTTAACTTATTTCGGTATTTAATTGTTATAGTTTTGTTAAAAATTTTTGACAGAATAACAATTGAATGTAAATTTTGCAAAAAAACAAAAAAACTGGCGCTCAACAAGTAGCAACAAAGGACTTTCTAAATCGTGGTCTAGCAGAATTTTGGTCAAGTATTAATGTGCCAGACCAATTCTATTCAAAAGAAGGATAAAAAACAGAAGTTTTGACGTTTAATTTTTTCTTATACCTTATGTAGAAAATTTATCATTGCAATAAATATTTTGAAGATAGTCTGGCAAACAGTTGTGTCAAGAATAGGGGCGCCAGACTTAAATTTTTATATTCTACTGATCGAAACTTCTTCGAATAGTAAAACATTGTACTTATGTCTTATACATCATTTTTACGAAAAATTAGGAAAAAAAATTATAAAAAAAAACAGTTGGACAAGTTACATATCGCCGGACAGTTGGTTTATTTTTTGTCGAATATCTAAAAAGTAATAAGGTCCATTTTGTACTTATTCTGGTTTACCACCCTTTTAACGGTCGCCGGTTTTTTTGAAGTATTTTTTTTTACATTTCAATTTTTGAGTATTTTTTTCGGCATGGAACGCATTATCGTATTTTACATCAATTTATATGGTAAAAATTGTTTCGCTTAACAAGTGTTTCGCATTACGAGTAAGACTCCGGAACCCATTATGCTCGTTATGCCCGGTTCCACTGTATAGAAATTTTAAAAAATCATTTTTTGGATATAATATCAGTATCATAAAACAAATTGTTTTAAAAATAGCAACAATGTATATTTTAAATAGTTTTCATTCTTGAAAATTTTTAGAATATTATTTTTTTAAACCGTGTAAAAGCGGAATCATGAAACACAAGTAGCGTGTAAATCCAGGAATAGATGCAGTATTTATTGTAGATTTTTATTAAAGGTCGAGTGTACAATTTGGGTTCGAGAAAATCTGCACGTTTCGCTCGAATGTGCACATACGTCTTTTTAATTAGATACATTACTATTTTCTTTTTAAATTCAAAAGTGAATATAAACAAATTCATTAAATGCGAGGATGTGCACATTCGAGCGAAAAGTGGCACATTTCCGAGCGAGGGAAGCAAATGAAGCGCGACGCGGAGCGGCGCGCTTCATTTTCCCGAGATCGAAATGTGCCACTTTGAGCTCGAATGTGCGCACTCTGCTTTAAGCACCATTCAAAATAATTAATTTACTTCCTAAGAATTTTTAATAAAAAATTACTGAACAGTATTTACAACAGCTGATTTAGTGCTTTTAAACAAAGTTATTAATAAAAATAAACCTTAACATTAGATTATTTTTATTTTGCCGTTTTGTAATTAAAAAAATACAATAAGCATAACCAAAAAGAGTAGTTTAATGTGGCCAAATTCAATAAATACGAAGATGTGCGCATTCGAGCTCAAAGTGGCACATTTCCAAGCGAGGGAAGCAAATGAAGCGCGATGCGGAGCGGCGCGCTTCATTTTCACGCGATCGGAATGTGCCACTTTGAGCTCGAATGTGCGCACTCGGTTTTAAGCACGATTCACAATTATTCATTTACTTTCTTAGACTTCATACTGTCGAATTATCATTAACAGTGCGCGCGCAACTTCCGTTGCATGCTAAAATTTTAACATCAAGCGTCAATAGAAGTGTAACTTCAAAAACTCATGTACGAATTGGGTCAATTGTAATTTAAGAGCCTTTATATGTAGACCCCTTTTTAAGAAGCCCATAATGTGGTCTCGCATTGCTTTTTAAATTAGAGGCCTCAAAAAATACATCGTGATTTCCTATTCAAAGCTACTTTTTCATTTTTTCTTCGGTTCAAAATTATTTAAAAAAAAAATGAAATAAGAATAAAAATATTCGCTTTGAATGTGCATATATTTATTGTTAGGTAAACAGATAAATTAAAGCTATATCATCCTTAAAATTACATGTTTTTCTTACTGGGCCGGTATGTACACACCAATCTAATAAATTTCAGAAATAATAAAAATACACAAGGATTACTTTACGTTCAATGAACTTTACAAATAATTAAGATAATTTACATATTTTGCATGTCATCTAATTTTTTTTCTATTTCACGTAAGTAAACACACTTTTAAACATGCAATCGTATCATCGGCTTGCATAATTGTAGCGTTAATAGAAACAACAACATTTTTGTAATAGGCTTCATTATTTTATCAATTTACTCGATATCTTGAAAGGCGAACATATGCCACACGTGTCAGAAATGACATACAAACAAGAACATTTGAGGAGCTCGTTTTCAAAATGCAACAAGCTCATTATTTTATTTTTCAGAGATCTGTTTTTGTTTCAGTCATGTGGCCTTGTTCAATCCAGATCTCTCTTTTATCGGTGTCCCGACAACATAAAAAAATAGTTCTAAATTTTCTGTAAATTAAAATTCAACTTTAATTATTTTAGAGATGATTTTTGATTGAACCTTTTGTTAATATGTAATACCGTTTATCCAAAATCGAAAAAATTAAATTTGTTGTTTTGTAAAATTGGGCATCTCACAATAATTGTTAAAAAAAATTATACAGTCAAATATCAAACTGATTCGGACACCCAAACAATGTATAGTTTAGGATATATACAAGTAGAAAGGCGATTAAGTTAAAGTTATTAAAGAAAAATTTAATTTACTAAAAAATAAGACCTTAGAAATTTATAAACAAAAAAAAACCAAAAGTATATTTTAACTTTGAATATTTATACCTATATAAAAAATTGTTAACCAATCGATAAAAAATCTTATGTTTATAACAAGTTTTCTATTTTTTCGTTTTTAAAAAAATCCATAAGAAAAATTTCCAAGATATACATAAAACTTTGTCTCTTTTATATACAATTCTGACCTAAAACTAAAGGTACTAAAATTACAAAGATCAATCTTAATTGTTTTTTAACCATGCAGCGCCAGATTTTGTCTTTTGGAATAGTACGTTTACTGTAGGTCTATTTCTAGGGTGTTGATTACTTCTTATTTTGACTGTACACTGTAATTAGTAAAACATCGCTTCAAAATCGATCAAAAAAAATGTTTTTTTTTAATTAAACAAATAACACAAGGGAACTGATGTAAATAATATGCGTAAAAGTAAATAAAACTGGTGTCATTAGACTTTCCATAAAAACCATTGTAAAAATATATAACAACACGTGATTTTTTAAATCTATTAAAAAACCCCTATTTTATGGGAAAAACGGATTCAAGTCCGACAGTTTTTTTTAATTATACATACGTGCATTATTGGATGGGGAAATGTATATTTATCTAGTTATCGGTCTTTTTAAATAACCTAACCTAACTTAACCATAATTTTTCTTCTTTTGTATTAAATATGATAACATATACAATGTTTCCCTGAAGTAATCTAGTACAACTTATATTTATTATATCGATGCATAGATATTACCTTTACTAAACGGTTTAAAGAAAATATTTAAGAAAATATAGAAGAAATTATTTTTATCTTGCAAGTGACAAACCTGTGCTTTACTGAAGCCTTTTCATTAGATATCAGAATATTGTTCCGATGGAAATTTTTTTACAAAGCTGTCACTTGGAAGATATAAATATTTTTTTCATTATTAAGTTTAATTATTCTAATGTAAATGGACCCTATACTGTACCAGTTTACTTCTCGATTTTTATTAGAAATTGATTCAAACCATTCATTACTTTTCAAAATATATATTGATAAGGAATTAAAGATTTGTTGACTTTCTTGTTGACCTTTTTAATTTGATGCATCGCAACGATATATTAATTGAGTTTTTAAAAGCTTAATTTTTTGGAAAAAGTATGAGTAATCTTTTGACAACGAAGATTAAAAAAATCATATACATACATATATTTATATATTTTATTTAATGGTTTTTGGTGGCGAATCTAATGACAATAGTTCCCTTGTTAGCTCAATCTCGTATTTGAATATCATCAAAAATTCGTAGAAAAAATTAATTTACGTGTGAACTACCTTAAGTGTTGTCGGCGCCAACAAAAAGCTCAAGTGTCCGATTCTTTTTGATACCTGCGTTTTGCATGTTTTGTTCTTCAGCCCGTTTTAAATAAGCAGACTTTGTTTAATTAAAAATTTCATGTATAAGTTTTTCTTGTAGAACCTTTACTTTATACTGACAATTGTTTTTTAATTTCTAGCAATATTTTGTGTACTAAATTATAAAATTACATCAAAAATTACAAGTGTCCGAATCATTTTGATATTTGACTGTAGATTTCATCTCAGACAAAAACTACGAAAGAACTTTTGCTTACTGTGAGTTATTGAATATTGGTCTCTTGTATTTCGGTCCTCTGAGGTTCTTCTTTTATCTGCAACAAAAACAAAATAATATTTAAACTAAACGTATTATACAGTAAGAAGTCTTATTTAAGTAAACGACTTTGTTCGCATTAAAATCTTAGACGGCCTTTTCGAATATTCCGTTTACTGGAAACATAACTTCATTTCATCTTAATAGCACATCCAAAAACAACATCTGTAAAAGGAAAACATTTCCTTGCAAACCTAAACAATCCAATTTGACTTATAAAAACACAAAGAGGACCTTTTAAAGAATGCACGAGTTTTCTTTAAAAATAAAAGGCGTTCTACGAGCTTTCCTAAATAAACCATTTTTTACTCGTAAATGAAAAATCTTTTTATTTAATTTCCCGTATTATTTTAATATATCACAAAGCTTCTCCGTTTTATTGGAATAATAAGAACAAGAAAATGATTGATGAGTCCGCATCTTTCTCTTTTTTGAGGAATAATAACATAATTTTGCATAACGTATCGGTAAGAAGCTACTCAATATACCTACGCACAACCCGCCATGAAAATATTAATTTTTGCATATTCGACACGTTCTTTTAATTTTATAACAGACATTTCATTGTGTATGTAAGACATAAAAGAAATACTGTTAGAATAATCAACATAATATGTGTCATCAATAAAACTACATTTTAGTTCTTGTCAAATGAAATGTTACTTCATTAAGCACAGTTCCAAACTGAAAATTATTCCACACAAAAAAATGTGTAGCAGAGAAAGCTTAGGGAAAGCTCGGCTTAATTTTATAATCTAACGAAATTACTTTTTTCGTTGTAAAATCTTAATAAAGTGGCTCGAGATGTAATTAAGAAAATTTCATGTTTACGATAATTATTATCAAATTACTTATAAAATTTCAGTATCTATTCTAGTGACCCAAATGTGCGCAATTGAAATGGAACAGAAAGATCTTGTTGACTTGAACGAATGTTAAGATTTCGCTTTCTTCGTTCGGTAAATAATAGAAAAGCTGCACGCGAGAATAATCACTCAAAGTCCGTAGAAATTTGAATGTAATTAATAAAACAGAAACTGGGGTTCACAAAAGAATTGCTTTATACGAATTTTTCTAATTATTTAGTGCACACTACCGCTTTAGTTTACAGAACATTAACTATGTTAAACGGATTTATTACTGTTAACTAACTAAAAAACAAACTAACAATTTTAGTGGAAATTGTTATTTAAAGAATGTACCTCTATTTAGTGTGATTTTTTGGAATTTAAACAATAAGAATAAATTCTTTGAATAGTGCTGTTTCAATTTTTATTGAAATTAAATTCGCAATTTGGTCATACACTTTGTAAAATGAACTATAGAGTGGGAAACTCACTAAATGACATTTTCGTGCAAATATTGACCGGGGTATAGCCCAGTGAATGACTGAATAATTGATTCGCCTATTAAAACATGAGTAATTCACCAAATTTTGTAAAATTTATTTTATACACTATGGTTAGATGCACCGTCGTGTAATTTTTTTTTATTAAAGTTCCTTTTGGTATTCTATAATGTAATGAAAATTATACTTTGAGTTACATTTCACAGCTTTAAGAAACGCTTTGTTTTTTAAGGGATAATTATAACATTCACTATGCGAAAAATTAAAATTAATCTTTATTTCTATTTGTGCTTTTTCGTGTTCCAGAGTTAATCGGTTTCGTTTCTCCTAGCAAATTATATTTGATGAAGAAAAAATCCTCTTTGTTACAGCATTTCAAATCGATATGGATACCATGAATGAAAATAACTTTTGCATATTAGGAAGGCTTTGCTTTGAAAATAAAATGTCCCATTTTTGTAACGTTGTTAAATCTTCGTTTTGTACTGTTGCTTTCAGTACTTCTCTCATGTTAGATTAATTTTTTATCAAAAAATAATAATAGACAAATATATTCTCTTGATATATTTATGTTTTTTTTCCTATTTAAGAAGAAACTTTGAAATTATTTAAATTTTGCTATTTAACTTGATCTAAAACGTATTTACAATAAGGAAAAAAGAGTGCATTAAATTTTGCGCAAAACTTTCAAAATTGTTTCCAAATGTAGTAAATAACAACTTAAATAGTGTCCCAAATTACAAATGATCGTTGTTTATATTAAAATGAATTCTTTTTATTTAAAAATTTTAAATCCGAAATTATTTGTCTTGCCAAATTAAATGTGCCAGGATAAATTTACTTTCATGAAAATAACAATTACTTTAATTTTGATTTTTTTTAAGCATTACTATACCGGGCGTTTCATTTAAAGCGCCACAAGCTTATAACCCTTAAAATAATAGAAATTTCAAAAAAGTATAAGTATAAAAGTTTCTTTAATTTATACAATCTATTTACAGGACTTTGCAAAAATGTATAACCATTGTGTTACCATGTGTTACCATTTGATCAATAAATAATGTCAAAAAAATTTTTTATTTGGGATTGTAGTGTTTCAGTACAGTGCCACTTGTACTTTTTTTAAATTTTTTATTATTTTAGGAATTAAAAATTCGTGGCATTTTACTGAAACAACTTTATAATCCAAAATATACATTTTTTTTGACATTATTTATTAATTAAATGCCAATTTTTTATACATTTTTGGATAGCCCATGGACAAGCTCTATACATTTACAAAAAAATTTCCTTTTTAAGATAATGAATTTGACACCATTTTCGGTTAAATTTATATTTACGCTAGTACATAGATTGTATAAATCAAAGAAACTTTGAAATTGATTATTATTTTCGGAATTATAAGCTCGTGGCACTTTACATAAAACACCTGGTATAAAAAAATTACAACATCGCTCTTCTTTAAGTAATTCTTTTGTATTGATAACCAATCGTGCTTTTTTGACCGAAACTGAGCGTACATACATAAATCCGTAACGAAATCGCTTTTAGCTACATTTATTGTGATTTTTCTTTCTAATGTTATTGTTTACACCAAATTTTGTTTACGCCAAAAGGAAATGTAAATTTATGTAGGTTTGTGTGGATTTCAACTACGCAAAAGAAGTATGTCACACACTGAAACACTTTCAATAATTATAATGAACTAATTTCTCAGTCATCAAGCGCCATTGATTATCTCAACTTTATTAGGAACTTCCTCTTTGTGCAAAAAAAAATTAGAGATAATGACTTTGGTAACGAATTATTTTATTGTGTTATTTTTATCGCTCGGATCATAAAAGTTAATTAGGAAAGCGGATCGCATTGAATTAAAAGCTTCGACCGATTTTCTGCACCGATCGAGAGTGCATTTGTATGTTAATAATAATGCATTATGCACAAACCGAATTAGAAACAGGAACAGATCTAATGTGCGATCGAGAAAGCCTAATGTTAGAGTATCAGCAGCCAATAGGTTATCTGCTTTTATTTTTGGCTTATAAATTTAGCAGCTTAAAAGGTTACCGACCCGCGAAATAATAACGTTTTATGCTCATTCAGTGTACTGTAAATTTTTTGCAATTTGTCCGCCACATCGCGACACTATTTCATCTCATCTTAATTTTAAATTAGAAAATTAATTTGTTGCAAAGCTCCACGTATTGCGTAGTTTCCTATCATCGGCCTCTTTCCTTTTCGCGTGGGTTTCTACCAATTATTTCGGAGGTCGTTTTTCCAATAATGGCGTCTTCGATTCGTACCTTCGATGAAAATTGTAGCTTTTCCGTTGACGTCGCGGAAATTTTCTGATTAGTCGGGAAAACCGAGCTGAAAAGCTGGCTCGAGTGTCATAATTATTGATAGAAAATTAAAGGTTTCTTTCTACGAAAGGTCGTTCGTTTTTCTGAGGTAGCCTTTTTAAAATTTATTGGATTATTTTATGAATAAATATTAAGCGAGAGAAAACGAAAAATATTGCGCTTATAAAATGAAACGAAAACGAATGAAAAAGCTTTTTAGAATAAGCTCGGCTTGCTTCTCGAGCGCTTATTTACATTAAACTCGGACCGGTTTATTGTTTACTGAAAAATGAGTGTTTTTTTTTCTGAAAAATCAAAAGGTTGAAAACGGATTTGTGAGTTTTCTTGTGTACGATTTTGTACGGCTGCCCGATTAAAAACAAATTAACTGCGAGGTAAATTGCTTAATCAAAAAAGCGAAACGAACTTTTGTTAAATTTTCGAAAAATAACCGAAGATCCAAAACCTAATTAGCTACTGCCATTTTATAGTTTTTAATGAAATTTGCAGGACCGTATTTATACTGGAAACGAGAAATCGCCGATTCATTGCTTTTAAACAAAAGTTAATACAAGAAAATTATAAACGCTAAGACTTTTTTGAATATAAATAAATAAAACGTTTATTTGAATGAATATAATTTTTTGATTTTAAAGAGGAAATATTAATATAGATTCACATTTGATTTTTTGATTTAAAATGCAATTAAATTTCAGTGGATATCTATTTTTTTTCTGTGGAGGCCCATGAACTTTATCAATTTATTTTTAGGCAAAAAATAGGGGTGGGTGATCAAAGAATGTGCGAAGCAACCGAATGTTGTATAATCAAATTTAATAAAAAGCTTTTAGTAGCTCTGCTAAATTTAATAAAAAAATCTACCGTCCGTTATAAAACACAATAATTTGCGGACAACCCATTCGGAATGGGGGTAAACGCGCGGTCGGGCGAAAAGGGGAGATTAGGCGATTTGCTCAGAAATTCCAAAAGTCGTTGCCGGATAAGCGTGGCCAAGATGCCCCGAACGATATTTTATTGAAAGTCCCACGATCGGTACGTGTGGTCGAAAATGTAAGATCGTTTGCGTTTTCCGGAAAATAAATTATAAAAATGAATTTCTCGAGATTAACTGAAATTTTTAGAAAAAAAAATATACATTATCAAATAGATGTAAATATTAGAAAATAATAATTCTCTGATTATTTATTGCTAAATCTTAAGATAGTTTAAAAAATATATCTGAATTTTTTTTAATGGGTTAATACAGGTCTATAAAAATCATGTTTTTTTCTAAAACAGTCCCTATATGCCCCAAACACATTTCAGCCAATCTCAAGAAATTAATTTTTATTTAATTTTTACAATTTATACAGGGTGTCAGACGAATAGATACTGATACTTAACCGGATTATACCTAACACCAATCTATACAATAAAAGTTTGTATGCAATATGTCCTAAATCTAAAGAATATGGAGAACGTTGGATTTTAATTTTTCAGTAAATGGCAACGCAGCATGGCTCCATATGCCTTTAAAAACAGAGTGTGGTCCATTACTAAGTGGTATACTAATCGTAAATGCGGAACTTTGTTATTATAAACATCTTATGTTACCCGTGAAGTGATTAAGATGAACAACTTGATTTCACGTCTCAATTTTTCGGCATTGTACAGACATTAAAATTTTAAATTATAGCTGTAGCCGAAGTACGAAACAAAATATTGTAATATGGTAAAATGAAAAACTAAAGTTTTCTCGAATATTATTTATTAAAAAAATAAATCTTTATCCGGCAATGGCTGTTATACCAAATTCATTTAAAAAAAAATTTGGTCATTTCAAAAACTATTTAGATCGAACTTCGGCAATAGATTAAATTTTCTCCCTTGATCTTTTCACTCTAAAGTAAATCAAAACGCAATGAAAACAAAGTTATCGTAACGAAAACACAAAATTATTAGTTTACAGATTCCAAAACGAATCTAGTCAAAATATAGAGATAAAATCCACATCACACGTTTGTGATAGTTTTCAGAAGAGTATCTTAATCAATGCTTCTTAACCTTTGCACCAAATACGTAAATTAAGATAAATTAAATTTCACGCCAGTGAATTAGCAAATTTTATTAATCTAAAATGACCCAACTATAATTTTCACCATATATTTAAAAAAAAAGGATTACGTGGAATTTTCTTTTATATTAAAAGCCACGCTATACATTTTCAGTTGGGCAATAAATAAGCAACACTAAAAATTTCTCAACGTGCAGTAAATTAAATTTTGTGTTTATTACATTTTATGGATGCTTGTAATTGATAATAGTATTATATATTTTAATGTGGGTACAATTAGTTTTATTGTACTTCGTATTTTATTTAAATTAGAACTTTTTAAATGCCGACACGAAAAAGCTTTTATAGCAATAATACTTAATTAAAACAGAGCCCATTCTGAAACAGTGCATCACTTCCGATTTAAGCAGTTACCATGTATTTTTATTGAACAGAAAATTATGACTCAAGCATAGTCGGATTTACCATAAGCATAAAAAGGGCGGAAAATGTTGGAGTTAAAAAAATTAAATAACAAAATGAAATCTAGACAAATTTGAATCATATGAAAAAATACAAATATATTCATGAACCATATACGACGCATCGATCATACTTAACATGACCAATTATTTTTCTATTAAAACGGGATGCTTGGCAATCGTGCTTAAAACCGAGTGTGCATTCGAGCTCAAAGTGGCACATTCCGATCTCGGGAAAATGAAGCGCGCCGCTCCGCGTCGCGCTTCATTTGCCTCCCTCGCTCGGAAATGTGCCACTTTTCGCTCGAATGTGCACATCGTCGTATTTACTGAATTTGCCTATATTAATCTTCAATTCAAAAAATTAAAATTCGAATAAATTTAGATTTCTTTTTTATATTATTTATCCCTTATATTTAAAACTGGCTCTTTCATGCCACTCTTCCGCTGCTTACCATTATTTTCAGAATTAAAAATTATTTCTGATCAAATATGTCTGAGGTTAGACTAAATGACTTATCAACTTTATCAATAGAACATGATGTACTTAATAGTACAGTAAAACCTCGATATAACGGACCTCTATTTAACGGACTTCGGATATAACGTAAAAAATGTAAAAAAATCAAAAACGTCTTATTAATATTATACATGCTTAAATTCAAGTGTCGGCGCATGCAAACAATTTTTAGCGGCCATGATAATCACGTCACACGTCTAGCACTAGAATTTTAGTAATAATGCCGTCCTGCTCGTAGACTGCACCTAGCTGGACCCATAGTATATTAGTATTTGCGTAAGTTATATTTATGGGTGATTCTACAAAAGTTGGGCAACTTGATGTCATCAGTCAATAGAGAAAGAATTTTATAATTTTTTGCAAATATTTCATTACATTCCAAAAAACCAATGGTCCTTTTGCCTGCTCACCCAATTTTGATGTATTTTTTTAAAGGCGAGTTTGTAAAATAGCACTTTAAATGTTCAAAACGTCAGTACCTTGGTGTGTCACAACTCCCGAATTCCATAATTGAGTGATTGTATGGTAAAATATATTCAACTAATTGTAAATTTTACTATTCTACTATAAATTATGAAGTATTAACTAATTAATTTACCATATTTTATCATAAAATCGAATACAGTAATTAAAAAAAAATGATGAACTCTGGTTTCACTTTTATCCGTCAGTCCTGTGTACAATTTTAAAATTTGAAATTGCCCCCAATTATAGAAATTCAAACGTTAAATCCTTATTCAGATTTTAATATTGACAGTAAAGTTAGCTAAAAAGCACTCCCTTTATACGACAGGCATTTTGAAAACAGTGAAAACGGCGTTATTATCGTGTAAGCACGTGCAGTTCCAGACAAAATGTCAGTTCTATGGCGAGTAATTATTTCCTTACGTAGATATATTTCGTTGTGATTTATTTATGACAAAATGGGATTTGTTAAAATCCGGTAGAAAATTTACTTTGAATTATAATCTTAAAATTGTGTCTCATTCATCAGTTCCGTGTCGTCAGTTCCATGTCTGAAATTTTGACAGAAGACTGACGTATTACCATAGTACTGATATATAGTACATACATTCATCTATTAATTTTAATACTTTCTAATATAATTAATAATTCTTTCTAATATGATTTTATTCATAAAAGTGGGTGCAATGTAAAATTTTAAGATAGTTGTATAAAAGTCGCAATAAATCTTGTATTTTTTAATAAATGATATATTTCATTTGTACCCTGGTAAACTCGTCAGTTCCCTGGCATTCAAATTTAGAAAAATCCAAATATCTCAAAAATTGTTTGAAAATGTGACTGGCCCTGTTTGGAACAGTGTATTTATTAGATCGCCTATATCTTTATAATAAAATACTAGAAAATTTTCACCTAAAACTATAGAAACAAAATTAGGTCAAAAGTTGCCCAACTTTTATAGAATCACTCTTATATCTAAATGCAGTATTAAAAAAAAGGTTTTTGATTTATTAAATGTATTTTTATATAACGGACTTTCGGCTTTAACGGACACCCCCTCCCCCCAATTAGTCGATTATATCGAGGTTTTACTGTATTTCTTTTGACGAATTAATTCAAAGATTTTCTGAAGCAAAAGTAAGGTGCAAAATTATAAAAACTTAATTAATTAAATTTTTTTAATAAAAAATGTAATTTTTGTATCTTTGTATTATAATCTTCTATTAATCAACTATTTAGTTTCATATGTGTTTCACAATTTATATATCATCCAAGTAAACAAGAAATATAACGATAAATTAATTTTAATGTGAGTACAGGTAACCCTCTTATAACACGGTAGATAGGTTACTATAAAATGGCGTGTTATATGAGACCCAGAGTCAGCACAAAAAGGAGAGTTACGATCCGAAAACTCATTAAACACAAATATAAATGAGTAAACTATAATTTATTTACATATTTTCATGTAAAGGCACTATAGTTTATTACTCTTTCAGGTCATTATTTTAAGGTAATTTAGTCTTTAAATATGTTTAACAAAAATTATATTATCCAGTGCTGCAGAAGTACAGTATTTTACAAAGGTTTTTGCAATTTTCTTATCGTGTTGTAGGAGGGCTACCTGTATATTAAATATTGTTTACCAGCAGTAGAAACAAAAAGCAAAAATTATTGTAAATGAGAAGCGTCAAATTCGTAAATCCGCCTCTGGATGCAAGCATTCCTAATTTTTTGAAATTCCAAACGGCTACAATTCTTTTAATGGCACACCAGAGAACTGCGTCAAAAACGACCAAATCGAACTTAAATTGTAACAATCAAAAGTTTAATTTATTCAAGTCCAAAATTCACAACGTAAAAACTGACTCATTAACAAATAGCTGATAAAATTGTAAATAAGTTGTTGTTTATAAAATTTTGCACGTACTACTTACTTTTACAGATGTGCTTACAATTCTAAACAAAATAGGGCCCAAATCGGGAGGTACCCAAAAAAACGATTAAAAACTCGAGCTTAATGCCCCACATTTCTAAGGCTGAACCACGTTTTAATTGAACAATGCAACAAAGAACGGAACATTGCAGATAAGAGTGCGTTTCTAATTAATTTAGTTACAAGATAATTTTTCTAAGAGCACAAAGAAAAACTGCGTTTCGGTGACACTCAACAGATTCCTTTAATTTCACAACATTGCAGAAAAATTACAATTTTTTCTTTCACATTAAATCAGACAAAGGTCTAGGTTAAACCTTGAAAATTTGCATACTTATTGACATGCACATGAGTCAAGAAAAACTGTTTGTCACATTACCTTGATTTTCCAAAAATTTCGGTCACTTAATTAGTCCCCATGTCGCATTTTGGGCCCGTTCGATTGAAAAACTTGGATGTGCGTTGCAATTAAACGAAAATCTTACGAAAACGCGCGTAACTAAAAATTGCGTCTATTCGTGCGAGTTTTGTCGAAAACACTGACGTTCTATTGTGTATAATTTCATTGCAAATTTAAATTGCGCAAATTTTTTTTAGAGTTGTAAGCAGCTGGTAAACACAGATGTTGATAACGTTTGATAATTACTTTACCGTCACGCAGTCTGCTATATATTCGAACTTACACATACGAAAACGTACAACGATCTACGGATCTCTATTTAAAACCATTTTCCACAGATCGCGTTTTTTTATAGATTAGATTATCCGGGAACATTTCCTTTTTGTTTATTTATTTGCACGATTAAATTATCCACAATGTTGTTGTTTACGTTTTACGTCTCGTTTATTTGCTTTTATTTTATTCGATTTTGAATGTTGCTTTGGGTGCGAGCCAACCCAAAATTTTCATTTTTATTATTAATTGCAAATGGTCCTATTGACATTGAATTGCCGCGCTTATTAATTGTACATATTTACATTTTAAAAAAGTTATTGTTATTAGGAAACATTTGTGTATATCAATAGTTAATTATAATGTTTTGCAAAGTATAAAAATTAAGCAATATATTTACGACGGCAAAATTCTGAAAAGTGACGATAATTAACAAATCTAATTTTTGTGTTTAAAAGGCAAAGTCAACAATCACATTACGTATAATTAAATATCTTTAATGTTTTCATTTTCATCCAATTAGCGCAACTTATGTAACGTAAACGCTGAATAAGTCGAGTCCTTTTTTACTTTTTATTATAAATACGTTTTCGTAATTATTGCAAGCATAATTGTTATACAAATAAAAATTGTAACGTTGACGATTTTGTATTTGGTTTTGCTCCCTTTTTAAATACAGTAACCCCCCTACACCACGATAAGAGAATTGTGAAAACCTTCATAGAAAACTGTAAATCTACAGCACTCGATTTTATGACTTTTAAAAATAATTTTTAAAAACTAAATTAACTTAAAATAATGACGGGAAAAAATAATGAACTATAGTGCCTTTACATAAAAATATATAAATAAATAATAACGTACTCATTTATGTTTGTTTTTAATAGATTTTCGGAACGTAACCCTCCTTTTTATATTGCCTCTATATCTCATATAAAACGGTTTCGCATAGCACGGCATTTTCTAGGAACCTATGTACCGTGTTATAGGAGGATTACCTGTACCTTTAGTCGATTTGATTTAAATTGTATCACGTTAGTGGATCATTTTTTAGTCTAGATCAGTGCATTAATATTGATATTTACTATTTGGAGGCGTTAATGTAAATTTTCACATATCTAAAAAAATCGTAGTTCCAAATACAATATTAGATTTAAAAAAAAACCGGTGCGGGTACTTTTGTACGCGCGTTACAAGTTATATTTCTTTGGTGTAACTAAATGAAATATAGGATAACCCGACCAATAGATGGCCGGTTAAGCAAATTCCTATGTTTTTTTTAATGAAATAATATAGTAAAATATTAATAAATTATAATAGATTGAGTTATACCCACCTCCGTAGAAATGTCTAATAAATTCGGAAATAATAATTAAAATCTGGTATAGTGAAAGTAGTAGTTTATAAAAAAAAAAATTAAGAAAAAACTCATATACCCCAAATAGATAAACCCTTCTCAAAAATAATATTTTTCTTTTGTTATTTATATGATTATTAAATTTTTCAAATGTAATAACACATAGCTTAAGCTTAATAAAAATAACCAATAAACAAATAATACATGGGATAATGATTTTCAAAATATATGAAAAAGTAATTTTTTTTCTTGAAAAATGGCTTGCTCTTAATATTAATATTAATTATATGTTAATATTAGTGATATGCCGGATATCTATATCCGTATCCGTATCCGCTGATATCGGACGGAGAAGAAAAATCCGTATCCGTATCCGTATCCGTATCCGTTACTTTTTGGCGGATCTTGAACGAATCTTTTACATTATTAAATTTCACTATATATGCGAAATTCTAAATATAGCAACGAAATACTATTAAAATTATTTTTTAATTCTTAAAATTACACATTTGGTATATTTATATTACAAAAATCAAATATTTAAACATTTGTTGTAGTTAGTTACCAATAGTAACTTAAAGGTACTAATTAAATTGTCTTAAGAATAAGATCAATCACAAATCTTTGTGAAGTGCTTATAAAAAATTTATTAAAACATTTATTTTATTGTAAAAAGGTATAAGATATTAATAAAATTATCTTGATAATGAGATCAAAACTAAAATCTTCTTGAGAATCTAAATTTTAATTAATATAATTATTTTAATTGAATTAATACTGCTAAGTATTATATTACATAAAAAAAACAATCACACCTTCCGAAACTTATATAAGTATAGTTTTATAACTTAAAAAAACTTAAAAATAAAAATATATATTATATCGTTGTATTTTGTTCATTTTATACATTAAAATTATTATATTAACTAGTGATGTGCCGGATCGTTAAAAATATATATCCGCGGATACGGATACAAATACGGATCATTTGTGTTTAGATCCGCGAATACGGATACGGATATGGACCTCAACTTTCTTTCTCACAATCAGTGATAGAATTTTTTTATAAGTATTTTTCTATTTATCATTAACATCTTTTAATGCATTCTTTAAATCATCAGATGATTAAGAATAAACATTGTAACATTTCTTGTTGTCAGCCATGTTTCAAAAAAATTTAATTATAAATGTGTAAATATTAATAAACATTATCATACAAATATGAAAAAAATATAACAAAAATGTAGAATATAAATTCGATGTCCATCTATTGGATTGAGGTTAAAAATTTCTCACTAATAAATGGACAGCGAATTTTTTATATTTTTTTAATTTTATTATTAAATAGCTCAATTTATTGCATTGTTGTTCAAATTTAAACAAAATTATATAATACATATCTACCTTATGATTTCATTTAATTGTATTAATTATGACAAATAAAGTATACACGGAGTGTGTCAAATGCTTATTAGTGCTTAATAGTGCCCATGTAGCAAAATATTCTAATGTAGGATAATTTTTTTATGATAATAATAAGTAAGTATATAAGCAAAAACAATGACTTTTATATAATCACAAATATGTATATTTATAAAACAGAAAATTTATTTTACCATTTTATAATTAAATTTACTGTAATTAGTTATTAATAGAATTTTTGTCCATCTATTGGGGGGCGTTCGTCTATTGGTCGGGTTACCTTAGCAAGGTGTGAAAATTAATATAAATAAATTCAATAAATACAAAGATGTGCGTATTCGAGCGAAAAGTGGCACATTACCGAGCGAGGGAAGCAAATGAAGCGCGACGCGGAGCGGCGCGCTTCATTTTCCCGAGATCGGAATGTGCCACTTTGAGCTCGAATGTGCACACTCGGCTTTAAGCGTGATTCACAAAACTAATTTACTTTTTAAATAATTTTAATTAAAAATAAACATAATTTTATTACATAAATATAAATAAAAGTAGATATTCGATTTAAATTTTAATATTGTAAATTGTTTATGACGGACACAAAGAAGGAAACCTTTATCCATTTAAATTTTTCGCCTTATTTAGATATCATTTTTTCTCTTTGCATTATCTGGGACGAGAGTGGCAAGTAAACATCTTACGCCATTGATTTTTGCACTTTTCCGGATAATTAAAGGAAATTTTACGATGCCGATTATCGGACGTTATCAGACATTAAAATGGAAATAATCGCCCGAACGTAAACAAGAAAATTAAAATGTAGAATAACACTTTTTATGATAATTTTATTTCGTTGTTATCTCGTGAAAAAATTAATTAACTCATTCAATGGCTTTTGAAATAATCTTTTGGGTTTTATTCGCGAAGCTATTCGAAATTCTAACGAGATGCGACGTCAAGTTAAAACATAAATCCGGATAATCCCAGTCCAAAAATTTATTTAAGAAATTCGCGTGGAATCTGTTATCATTATCAATAATGAATTTTTTCAAGATTACGTTTCGTGTTGTAATACAGACTCACAATTACACGTTTTCAAATGTCACCTTTATTTTATTCATAGATAAAAGTTTAGATTGAGCTTAAGGTTCAGCTATTTGCGTTTAAGTAAATACAGACATTAAACAAATTTCGTCATTCGACGATTCGCGCCTTTTTATTTCCATTAATCGCGTGTAATGCAAAGCTAATTGTAGCTGATTTATTACGAATGGGAAAAATACCATCGCAAGTGGGCAAAGCGAAATCGAAATTTATTTAAAGCAAGAGGACGTGCACCTATAAAAATTTATTACTTACGAAAATCTGCAATTTCGAGAAGCTTATTTAAATGTAACCTCGTCGTTTGTTTTGGCACACTTAAACAGACACTTGTAAATATGCAAATAAGTTTATTGCATTATTTAAAAATGTTCATATAAGAATTAATTTTGTTCAAATCAAAAATTTCAGCATTCAAAATTCTCACTCGTTCTTCTTGTTTGTTTCACCACGTAATTAGTCGATTTCAGGCACACCAATGAAAATATTCCGTAAAAGTAAATATTTTTCTGATATTGAACCATTGCAATTATTACAAACATCTTTGTAACCTTTGAGATTTCAATTTTTAATCAGACAAATAATTGAGTGAAAACTTGTTTTTTTAGATAATCGGATTTGAATTAGAAATCGAAAAAATACCCCTAATTTAAAAAAAAAAGAATCACATTAAAAAAGCCTTATCGAGTGCTTGTGTCCTGAAACTATTTTGAAAGATTCGAAATTATCATATTTTTAATAAATAATTAATATTAATCTATTCTTTTGTGTTATTAATACACATTATAATTATTTTATTTGTGTGGCCTTAAATAAATAATTTCAATCACTATTCATAGATTAAAAATTATCTTAACGGACACATTGAGCTTTTATAATTAATGTGTGTATTTCTTTAAAACAATAACGATTGTTATTGTCTATCGATATTTAATGTTCGAGCAATTAATAGTATCGTTCATCTTGATCCGCCATCTCTCAAATAATTACTTATAAATAACAATGCAAAAATTGTATCAGAACTAATGAAGCATGGAATTATGCACATTACGGTGCCCGTTATTTCCCAAAATTATTTTTTTTTATCGTAACGCCCCGTAAATCTTAAGTTTATACCATATGGGCGCACTCACTTCGCCCGTGCGTTCAACTCCGCTCGATCCGATAACATCCCGCATATTTTGTACAAAATACTATTATTTTATTGATTTTCTGTAAACAATAAATTTATATAACCTTTGACTTGGACTTAAAATTGTTTTTGCTATTATTAAAATTTGAAGAAAAATCAACAATTTCCAAAAAAATAAAAAAATACCGAGTTAAACGAATGGGAAAAGTAAAATAATTTTGCCACGATTTAACCTTCCGTGTACAAGGTGGGGTATAACTAACGTGATCGATTTTTTTCTTGTTAAAACTGGAAGTTCGGCAATCGTGCTTAAAACCGAGTGTGCACATTCGAGCTCAAAGTGGCACATTCCGATCTCGGGAAAATGAAGCGCGCCGCTTCGCGTCGCGCTTCATTTGCTTCCCTCGCTCGGAAATGTGCCACTTTTCGCTCGAATGCGCACATCTTTGTATTTATTTATATTAATTTTCACACCTGGTTAAGGTAACCCGACCAATAGACGAACGCCCCCCATTAGATGGACCAAAATTGTATTAATAACTAATTACAGTAAATTTAATTATAAAATGGTAAAATTCATTTTCTGTTTTACAAATATACATATTTGTGATTATATAAAAGTAATAGTTTTTGCATATATACTTATTATTATCATAATAAAAAATATTTTCATTCGACATCAAAATATTTTGCTACATGGGTACGAGTAAGCACTAATAAGCATTTGACAGACTCCGTGTATACTTTATTTGTCATAATTAATACAATTAAATGAAATCATAAGGTATGTATTATATAATTTTGTTTATATTTGAACAACAATGCAATAAATTGAACTTTTTAATAATAAAATCAAAAAAATATAAAAAAAGTCGCTGTCTATTAGTGAGAAATTTTTAACTTCAATTCAATAGATGGACATCGAATTTATCTTTTACATTTTTGTTTTGTCCATCTACTGGTGATATTTCTTAATAAGCGTTTGACAGACTCCGTGTATACTTTATTTGTCATAATTAATATAATTAAATGAAATCATAAGGTATGTATTATATAATTTTGTTTATATTTGAACAACAATGCAATAAATTGAGCCATTTAATTATAAAATCAAAAAAATATTTAAAAAATTCTCTGTCCATTTATTAGTGAGAAATTTTTAACCTCAATCCAATAGATGGACATCGAATTTATCTTTTACATTTTTCTTATATTTTTTTCATATTGTTTTTTAATATTTACACATTTATAATTATTTTTTTTTGAAACATGGCTGACAACAAGAAATGTTACAATGTTTATTCTTATTCATTTGATGATTTAAAGAATGCATTAAAAGATGTTAATGACAAAGAGAAAACAATATATTATATCGTTGTATTTTGTTGATTTTATACATTAAAATTATTATATTAACATATAATTAATATTAATATTAAGAGCAAGCCATTTTTCAAGAAAATAAAATAACTTTTTCATATATTTTGAAAATTATTATCCCATGTATTATTTGTTTATTGGTTATTTTTATTAAGCTTAAGCTATGTGTTATTAAATTTGAAAAATGTAATCATCATATAAATAACAAGACAAATATATTATTTTTGAGAAGGGTTCATCTATTGGAGGTGACCGTCCATCTACTGGCAGTTTTGTCCATCTACTAGTGATATGAACTTTTTTCTTATTTTTTTTTATAAAATACTACTTTGGCTATACTAGATTTTCATTATTATTTTCAAATTTATTAGACATTTCTACGTAGGTATAACTCATTCTATTGTAACTTATTAATATTTTACTATATTATTTCATTAAAAGACATAGGAATTTGCTTAACCGGCTATCTATTGGTCGGGTTATCCTGTATTTCATTTTGTTACACCAAAGAAATATAACTCGTAATGCGGTACCAACGTTCACGCACCGTTTTTTTTTTTAATTTAACCCTTTGCACTCGTTTGTCGCCGTAGGAGCGGCAAGATGCGTTTTAAAATATATATTTACGAGTGCAAAGGGCTAATATTGTATTTGGAACTAATGCGGGTACAAAAGTACACGCACCGGTTTTTTTTAAATCTAATATTTTATTTGGAACTACGATTTTTTTAGATATGTGAAAATTTACATTAATGCCTAGAAATATCAAATATCAATATTAATGCACTGATCTAGACTAAAAAATAATCCACTAACGTGATACAATTTAAATCAAACCGACTAAAAGTACAGATAATCCTCCTATAACACCTCGTATTTATTACATTAATATAATTTACCGTGCGCTCCTTCAAATCAAAAATTTTAATTTAATTTAATTTAGTAAATATCGATTTTATATTCGAAAAACGTATTTACCACAGCAATGAGTGGAAGGGAGCGAAAAGATACAATGTGTTTTACTTAAACATATTCCTTATTAATTATTAAAATATATTTCTTATCATTGAACTGTCATAAAGTACAATTTTGTGGATTTTATTTTCGGGGTGTGGCAAACCCCACCGAGTATGGCATGGAAAAAAAAATTGATTGTAAACCTTAATTTTAGGGTATAAACTTATGATATAAGGGGCGTTACAATAAATAAAAATCATTTTGGGAAATAACGATCACCCTAATGTACGCATCTAAAAAACATCAGCAATGATTTTAAAATCACCCGCTTTTTAAATAGGATTTTCTTTGGTATTGATTTTTTCATAAAATATCGCGTTTCGCCCTTATGGAAATTTAAAATTACCGCTATGCTGATTTATAACTCAATTTGTTGTTTTTATTGATATTGCCATTAGCTTTCATGAAAGGAAATAAAAGGCTTTTCTTCGTAAGCAAATAACCGTATTTGGTTAGTATTAATGTAATCGATGAAGAAAGCCATGCAGTAATAACTTTGCCACAAACAAGAACGAGAATTGAGAGTTTAACAGTAAATAAGTTCGTGATGATTAGAAAAATATATAAAACCGTTTTCTTTGGTTCAGGTCACTACTGTACTTTTTCCATTCAAAGAAACCCACAAAAAATACTTCAAAAAAAATGTGGAATTTTAAGGAAAACGAATCCGAATTGAAACTATGGACGATGAAAATTCACTTTCAAGTAGATACACTGAAAGCAAAAACTTCAGATCTTATTTTTTTTTCAAAGAGTACCCCATTTAAAAGCCATATATTTTTTAAAACCAGATTTTTTATTTTAAAATAAAACAAAGCAGGTCTTCTTTGGGTAAATTATCTTAACAAAAACAATAATATTAAAACATGCTTAATAATTCACAAATATTAAATATTTATAAATTAGTTATAATTATTTTGAACTTCACCTCCCGGCCGGATAAAATTAATAGGTCAAGGTTGGCAATGGTTAATTTTGGAAATTATTAATTTAATGTTCATCCTATATTTTAAAACCATAGAAAACCGACTGGTTTTGCACTAGATTGTTATCTTTGGTGCGATTTGTATGTATTTTAGTGATGATGCAAAAGAATTTAAATTCTGTAAGGAAAATGCATAAAATACCGCTAATCTGCGAAAAGCGTAAATAAATAAACGTATCTGAAATATGGGTTAAGAAAATATACAAAAGATCTTTTAATACAAACAAATGCGCAAAAGTGAATTAAAAATAGAAGAGCTAAAAGTTCTGGCTTGGACGTAAGCAATGGAGACGATCTCGTTCACGTTGGCAGCATCCTCTGGTGCACGCAGATCGTGCGTGGTTGATAATCTTTAGATATGTTACTGCATGTTGGCTCTTGTAATTTCATTCTTTTTTTAAATTGTTTCTTTAAAAGTTTCCCAGATATTAATCTGTTTTCACATGTTGTTGAACATTTATACAATTATTCAACTGACTTTATAAAATTGTCCAATTGTTAAAAACGACCCAGTTTTGGAATCCTGGGACTTTTTCCCATAAATTACGTACAAAATCATTACAGGGTGCAGTGCTAATTTTTCGGGTAATTAAGGGTTCATTTTCGCCGTAAAAAAATCGTAGCTCAAATAATTGTAAAAGGATCTTTAAACATTTTGTAGATTAAAGATCCGCGAACTTTCTGCCTTCGAATGGGTCTAAAAACCATAGCCGTGCAATTTAAAAATTTTGAAAAATTCAGGTTTGATCTGTGTTGCATTTTTTTAGAAATTTCTACTTTAATAATTCGTAACTCGATTATTTGCGGAGATATATTTTCAAAAACTATTCAGATTCTGAAAGCTTGTTTATGGGGTCATGGAATATGCCAAAAAAATTATTAGGGCTCAATATTAAAACATGAAGAAACAGACGCTTGAAACTGTCAAAATGTAAATTTTACAAACTAAAATTTTCAAAATTCTTTAACTCCTCCATCTTTGAGGATTTCACCAAAATTTTTCATTTTCAAAAGTACTGGACTCTAATATATAAAAAAAAACGGTCCTAACTCAAAACCCCCAAAATCAGTCAAATTCGGGGGAAAAAGAAAGTTAACCCCTTTTTTTTGCGAAAAAAATTTTCGAAAATAAATTTTCTTTAAACTTTTACAGGACGTTCTATAAATCGCTAATGTACATATCCGAAACAATTTTTTCTTTGTATTCTTCTAACCTCAAAAATTTTCGAAAATATAAAAAATCTGCCAAATTTACCGTTTAAAACGGAAATAAAGTCGTAGCTTCCTTATTTTTTGCCCAATCGTTAAAAACGACACAAATTTAGAATCGTGAGACTTTTTCCCATAAGAATCAGTATAGGGGGTAAAGTTAATTTTTCTAGTAATTTAGAGTTGAAGTATTTGGTTCATTTTTGCGACCCAAAATTGAACTGTAAAAAATCATATTTCGGTTATTTGTGAGCGGATCTTTAAAAACGTTAAAAATTTGAAATCTCCAAACCCTTCGGCTTCCGATATTCCTAAAGAACCATAGGTGTGCTATTTGATTTTTTTGAGAAAATCGTAGTCGAAGACACCTAGTTAAATTTTTTTTGCAAAATTACGAATTTAAAAATTTGTAGCTTATTTGTGGAGCTATGTTCAAAAGCTTTTCAGATTATGAAAATTCGTTTATTGAAACATAATAGTGGAAAAAACAACTAGGGCTCAATTTTAAATCATGGGAAAAACGTGTTATAAACATTAAAAGATGAAATATTTAGCAAAAATAAAATTTTCAAAATGTTGTAATATGTCCATCTTGGAGAATTTCGCCCAAAATTTTCCATAGCGCAACGTATCGGACCTTAATACATAAGAAAACGGTCTTAACTTAAAACCCCCAAAATTGGTCAAAATCCAGAAAAAAAAGGTTTTAATGAAGAAAAAAAATTAGCAAAATAGATTTTCTTTAAAATTTTACAGGATATTCCAATAAACCTCCAATGTCCACAGTCGGAACAATTTTTCCCTGTCACCCTTTCAATCCCAAGAATTTTCCACCAAATTTAAATTTCGCTTAATTTACACTTTGTCGCCTAAATAAAACGGTAGTTCCCTTATTTCTGCTCCATTTGTTAAAAACAACCCATATTTGAAATCTTGAGACTTTTCCTCATAAGACATGTGCAAAATCAGCATAGGGCGCAATGTTAATTTTTCGAGTAAATAAGCGGTGAAATTTTAGTATCAATTTTGCAAAACAAAATTGAACATTAAAAAAATCGTAGTTCCGTTATCTGTGAAAGGATAGGCTCAAAGAACTATAACTATGCCAGTAAAATTTTTGAGAAAAATGCTCATTGATTACAGTCCACCCTCACTCAACAGTTAAATATAAATCACCTTCCATGGGACAAACGAGCGAAAAAGAGTTCTTATAAACATAGAAGAACGTTTCCTACTATATTACCTTCTAAATCACAATTCAAAAGCAAAACTAATAAAATAATTAGGTATAGTTAAAATGCCATTAGATTATTAAATTTTTATTTAGACAGTAACAAAAGCAAATAACTATTAAAAGTTAATTTCCACATAAAAGGTCGCACTGCATACACGTTTACCTATGTCCTATACATTTATTATGTACAGAAAATTATAGCTTTCTTCCATTTAACTAGAAATTTTCTACACGTTAGCAGACACCAAAAGAAAAAAACCTATCTTGGAAAATCCAATAGAGATAGACACATTAAACATTCAAGTGATTTCTACATAAAATTATGGTGTGGTGCACACATCACAGGCAAACAAGTAATCCTTTATATGTTGTGCCATTAAAATAATAATTAGTCTATGACAAAACTTTAAAATTGTTTTTTTTTATTACGTAGATTAATCATGTCTAACCATTATTACTCTTAAACTACAAAAATCCTTGGAGCGCGTTCGGCAAAAAGGTAACCGCACAAAATTAGGCCAACTTTTTGCAGAAAATAAAATCTCAGATCTACTTCTTTCGGAGTGCAACTTAACATTTAAAAAGATGATCCACTTTTACTCGACACGAAGTTTTTTTTATCTCATTTTCTATTCTTATAATAACAAAATAAGTATTCCAAAAATTTTGGCGACACACCAAACACTTACAGTTATTAGGAAATAAACTTATAAATGGTTTTACAAAAAAAAGGTTATGCTTTGAACTTTAAATAGAAATTTTAAAACAAGGGGCCTGTTTCAATGTCCTTTTTTTCTATGGGTATAAATTCTAATTCTGAAAATGGAAATGTTTTTAAATTAATTTCGTATTGACGTAAACGTATCTAAAATAATAAAAATAGTTTAAAGCAGAACAATAGAAAAATTGTATAGTATTATCAAACAAGTCCGCCCTCTTAATTTTTGAAGTTATACTTCTTTTGGCGCCTTGAGAGTAAAAGTTGCGCGCGCACAGCTAACGAAAATTCGAGAGTTGAAGTTAGCCGTCTCAGAAAGTAAATTAATTATCGTGAATCATGCTTAAAACCGAGTGTGCACATTCGAGCTCAAAGTGGCACATCCCGATCTCGGGAAAATGAAGCGCGCCGCTCCGCGTCGCGCTTCATTTGCTTCCCTCGCTCGGAAATGTGCCACTTTTCCCTCGAATGCGCACATCTTTGTGTTTATTGAATTTATTTATATTAATTTTTACACTTGAATATTAAACTGGGCAAAAAAATCGACTATTTTTTTTTTAATTAGACACCGAAAATATTTAGGATGATAAAAAAAAGTTAACATCAAAATTTGGGCCCTTAATTTTAATATTAAGAGGTAGGTATATCATTGAAAATTTAATTTTTACAACAAACGCATCTTTCACTCAAATCTTCTTAACAATATACCTGAAAGATATAAATAATTATAAAATTATACCTATACGTATAATTTTATAATAGAAATTGAAATTGTCGATGATGGACCGCTTAATATTAAAATATAGGGCTCAAATTTTGACGTTAACTCTTTTTTTATCATCATAAATAATATTTTCGGTGATCCATTAAAAAAAAAATAGTCGATTTTTTTGGCCCAGTCTATTGAATATATTTCATTTAGTTACGCTAAAGAAGTATAACTTCTAACGCACCAGTTATTATTTATATCATAAGGGCTTATGTTATACCTATAATTAGTTTTCTAGGACAAAAAAATTGTTTATATCTGCACAAAATTCCCATCTGACGATGTGGGGGCAATGCGTTCAAAATGCCAGGGTCCATTTTTATTAAAATAGCTACAGCCGTCCCCTGTTTTCGTGTCAATTGAAGCATTTACAATGCCAAGCTGTCTAGCATAAAGTTAAAAACAAAGCTTAAAACTATTACCATGACGTACACGGACCATTTTCGAAAGACTGCGCAAACGTCTCCCACTTTCGTATAATCCATCACTCTCAAAACAAGTAACATCTTCTTCTAACCAACACAATATTGCATCATCGATCCGAGTGCTTGTTTTGAATTGCTTCCAACAAAGAACAAAGAAACTTATATTTTCAACAAAGAATTCGTTGCTTCCTTGTGGAAGGAGATACATACGAGCTCAACATTTTGATATCAATTCCTTCTTTGCATGATACATCAGAAGTTGATCTATTTTTCAGTACTACGACAATGGCCCTTTAAAGGAGCAACCGATCAGCTGATAGCTGTCAGTGCGATTTGGGGGGCTTATGGAACAGCAATTTCATTAATTAATGCGGCTACGCACTCACCTTGATGTTTTAGATTTTTGTGAACGGGCAAAGGGGTTGAAAAAAGCACAGAACACACACAACCCAGTCGTTCCAAACATTCAACCCAACTACCCAACTGACTACCGATTCCCACACAGTTTCGATGTCAGGCCCTTGTTATCCCTTCCAGCTCTCCAAAAACATAGACCATAAAAACTTGATACTGCGCATCTTGATTTCTTTTTGATAACTTCTCTGCTGGAGTTTTACAAAGATTGATTTTGAATGAAATCGATCTGATAACGAACTTATTGCCAGATAAATCAGTAAGATAATTTGAAGTGAGTTGCAATCATATTGGGCTTCATCAAATCAATATGGTTCTGGTCCAGGACCTCCAGGAGCATTCCAATATCACCTCAAGTCATAACTCAATCTAACAACAAATCTATATTATGTTTCTTGTCCAAGTTCATCATTTTACATATCAATTTATCAGAATTTATAGTAAATATCATTCTTTTGACTAGAATATGGACAATGTTTTCATCAAACAAGAGCTTGATTTATAACTTCTTTGTTCTTTTTGTGCAGGAGCTTTGATCTACAACAAAACGTCATGTTACTATGTAATTATTTTCGTACACTTTTGACTGATTAGTATTTGCGCAATAAAAATAAATTTTCCATTTAAAACTCTTTGACCGCCCCAAGGACGATATTTGTTAAAGATTTAAATCTAAAAATGGTTATTGACAAAGTAGTCGAACAGAAGGTTACATGTAACCAGTTTTTAAAAGCCAAACTGTATTGTAATATTTTCAAATACAATTCAAGGTAACTTTTTAAATTTGTTTGAATCAAAGTGCTTTTTATTAGGAGATGGAATATCAATTAGAAATGACTATCCCAGTACTTATTGTCTATTGGGTTTTAGTAATACAAATTGCAGTTACATTATGCAAAAAGCGCACTTTCTAAAATCTTCAAGTACTTTTAAGTTTATCATATGCATGCAGTGTACTCCTTTTGTATCAACAAGTTATGTACTGATTATTTCTAATGTCTGCATTTATAGTTATATGTTGTAATAACATTTAAATAATACATCCTTAATTGAAAACAGACAAGTTGTGGATGAATTAGAAGTTATTTTTCCATAGTATTTATAAAGTGGGTTCTCGTTGATTTTGAAAAATTAAACTTATTACAATTTCAATACTTTTGCTCATTGAATTATTTAGTTTGGTGTACATTAGATGCTAAATTGATCTATATTTTCTTTTTATTTAAATAATTTTATTAATTTACACTTTGTGTACTTAAACACTTATGATGAGTTTTTAAACAATTTGAAAATTAACAACTAAAAAGAAAATGCTACCAACATTGTTTCATTAAATGAAACTAATTCAAAGTTTTTTGTTTCATTTTTAAGTTTAGAAACGTAACCTGTAATATCCGTAAAAAACAGTTTATATAATTATTCTTTATTGCGTTTAGAGATTTTATTTAAATAAAAGTAAGTAGAGGATTGTTTTTAATATATTTTGGATTTTTGGAATATGTAGCTATAAGTTTTTAAAATGTTTCTGTGACATTTGTATAATTATTATTAAAATTTTAGTAAGTATAGACATTTAGTAGAAATTATTAATTATTATTATATATCTCAAATATGATAAAGATATGTATGTATTCTTTAAGAACTTTAATTTTTTAACTTTCAAGCATCTTTGATTATTGTCTTATTATTTATTTTTAATTTAATCTTTTATATTCTAGATCATGAATATTATATATCGAAGAATTATAACACATCTTAAGCCTCAACCAATAACTAGAAGATTTAATAATAAAACCACATTTAATGGAATAAAATTTAGCACTATGTTTATAATTGGAAGTGCAACCAGTATTGTAGCTTTTGCTCCATTTGAAAACTCAGAAAACAATTTTGTCTTATTATTAGGAGGAGTAATCAGATTTCTGAGGTATTATGAAAAACTAAATAAATCCATCAATGCATTAGAACGTTTTGCAGATCTGTAAAAATAGGAATGGTAATATCATTTGATTACACATTTTCAAAAATGGGTCTTAACGAATCGGATCCAAATTATAAGATAATGATGAGTAGAATACACCAACGGGCTGCCAATAGTCTGTTAGATGGTTGCTTGAACAATGGAGGAACTTATATAAAACTTGGCCAAGGTTTAGTTTGTATGAGTCACATTTTACCTGCTGAATATACAGAAACACTAAAACAATTACAAGATAAATGCTTGACAAGAAAACCTGACGAAGTCAGACAATTATTCTTGGCAGATTTTGGCAAAGCCCCTGAAGAAATGTTTAAATACTTTAATGCTGAAGCAATAGCTGCAGCTAGTTTAGCACAAGTCTGTTAGCTATTAATTTCATTCTCAATTTATCAATTATAATAAATATTTTTAAGGTATTTAGAGCCAAAACTCAGGATGATAGAGATGTAGCTGTTAAGGTGCAATACATTGATTTACAAAGTCGATTTAAAAGTGATGTGTCCACAATAGAATTTATTTTAACTGTCATAGGAATTCTTCATAAAGATTTCAATTTTTCTTGGATGCTGAAAGATCTTACACGTTCGCTCAAACAAGAGCTTGATTTTAAATTAGAAGGGCAAAATAGCGAAAGATGTGCTAAAGATTTAAGACATTTGGAATACGTTTATGTACCCAAAGTTACATGGGAATTGTGTAGTTCTGTAAGCATCTTTGATAACTTTTGTTTATTTTAATAAATCAAGTTTGGTTTTACAGAGAGTTCTTGTTACAGAATTTATAAATGGATACAAAATAAGTGATATAGAAGCATTAAAATCTAATGGGTTTTCTTTAGCAGACATTGATAGAAAGCTTTTTGAAGCTTTTGGAGAACAAATTTTTCAAACTGGATTTGTCCATGCTGATCCTCATTCAGGGAATGGTAAATGCAAACTACGCCTTGATTTAAAAAGAAATACATAGTTTTTTTTTTAGTTTTAATAAGAAAAAACAATGGCAAAACACAATTAGTGTTGCTTGATCATGGTTTATATGAGATAACAGAAGAGAAGGATAGAATAGCTTTAAGTAATATGTGGAAAGCCATAATTTTAAATGATCATGGGAAAATGAAAAAGTATTCCAAAGAATTAGGAGTCGATGGTAACTTACTACTACAGTCGAACCTCGATTAGCCGAATTTTTGATAACTCGAACCTGTTTCCCTAGGACTTGCATATTTCAACGTTAATATTTTTATATCGATAACTCGAATTATTTTTAGTTTCCCTTCAACTTCGACTTATCGAGGTTCGACTGTATATACAGCATGTCTTGGTAAAAGGTGTTTTCCTGACCTTTTTTAAGCCTGAAAGTTATACTAAATCTATGGTCTAAAGTTGATGGTTTTACAGTTATTCCTAGTGTAATATTGCCAATTTTTATTAAGTTAAAATTAAATATTGAAGGTTCTAATTCAATTATAAACGTACATATTTTTAACATTTGTACTATAGAAATTTATTAAAAAATGTGAAATTGCTGATCATTTTGAGAAGTACAATTTATTTGTCGTATTGTTTGCAGTTTTATACAATATTAATTGTTTTTAAATAGCTTTCATTTATTGCTTTTTTTTAATTGAATAACTAAAACCAAAAATTTTAGGCCTTACGTTTATTAAATTATTTTGGGAATTCCGTATTTTGACTTGGTCAGATGAGGCAAACGCTTTTCTACGAACAACTTCATGCAAGACACCCTGTATATAATTTAGTATTTTAACTGTTATAGATTATGAAATGTTTGCGGAAATATTAACCCAAACACCTTTAAGAACAACTAATTTTAAATTAACAACTAAACTAACCGAAGAAGATGTAAATTATATGAAAGACTTTGCTAGTAATAGATTTAATGCAGTAATGGCAGTTCTTAAAGACATGCCCAAAACACTACTCTTAATTTTACGGTTTGTTTTCTTATTAAATTATTTCCATAACTGATACCAATTTTTTTTAGTAATTTAAATACGATCCGTTCTATAGCCCATGATCATGGTAATCCAATAGATAGATACGAAGTTTTAGCTCGAGCTGCTACCAAAAAGGCTTTTGATTCTGAGCAAAGTATAATTAAAAAAGTCACTAATATTCCATTGAAAATTTACTTTGAAGTAAAATTAATGTAAGTTTAAATGATATAACTATTACTCTGTAGCAATTTTCTTTTTTTCCAGAGTTAACAAAATAAGTGTTCTCTTTCAAAGAACATTTTTAAGAATTTTACATCGCTTAGGAAGAAGTGTAGATCAAAAGTTTCTTTTAGAACACATTGGTTGACTTTTACACCTCGTTTTATGTGGTATTTTTTTGTGTAAGTTGATAAAATCTAATTAGTATATTTTTTATTAAACAGTTCGTCTAATTACAATATAAGAACACAATACTTAAAACCATCTGTTTCCTACACTCCATTAACATTACGTGAGATATACACACCATCAGTTTATTTAATAATCCTTGCAAATGGGTTATAAATAAATATTGCAATAGGTAACTTGTGCAGAACTGATTATGCTGTTTTTGCACGAATGGCAGCACGTTTGGATGTAACAGCCTAAAAAAGAAACAAAATTAATGTGAATATAATCAACCAAAAGTAATTATAGAGTACCTGAAAACCAGATTTAATGCTAGCAACAGAACATCTCGACCCGCAAGTTTCACACTGAAGGAAAAATAATCTTGTATCTTTTTGTAGAATGGTATCAGGCGAGCGACACGTATGACAAGTAACGTATTCTTTTATATATCTTCTTAAAACATTTTCTATCTGTTTCTGTTGAAAGCGACCTTTAATAATAAGTTGACTGTTTCCGTCCACAGATCCACTAGTACCTAATTCAGCGAGTAAGAAATCTAATAAATGCTTCGGTTGTCGATGAAGCGTTTTACAAATTTCCGTAAAGTTTGCGAAGGATGTTTTTTTAGTTCCGATTCTAACGACTTGTGGAGGTCTCATTACGAACTTCTGCTTTTTACCGGCGACCATATCTGGATTTTTATCTCTCATAATTTCGAATACACGATTGAGTAACTCATCATAAGTATAATCGCGATCCGAACCCAACCATGAAACTGATCGATCTTCAACTGCAAATTTGTTAAAAAAATAATAGGTAAATAATTTTATATTATTAATTACTAAGTTAGAAATAGGATAAGAAAATTTTTAAACTAACTCTCACCAGTTTCCGGAATATTTTCCACAAAATTGCAGCATGTTAAGGCAAAATACTTTTAGTTTGATTTATTCCAAATGTGAAAGGTTGAGAGATTGAATTATTAGTTTAGCATTTAATATTTACCATTTTCCTTGTCTTCTTGTTTATCATCGGCTTCAGCAATTAGTTCATCCAATTCTTTCTTCTTCTTCTTTTTCTTCTTTGTTTTACTGAAGTCTAAGTCAAAGTTGTCATCCATTAAGGATTCATCTTGATTGCCAATTCCATCATTAAGGCCATCTTCCTTTTCTTTAGTATCCGGTAAAGCACCATCTAATTCCTCCATATTAAAAGGTTTCTTTTTCTTCTTTTTCTTTTTACTGAAGTCCAAATCTATATCAATGTTTGCATCATCTTGGTCATCATCCTTATTTTCATCTCCGGCGTTAGAAATTGCATTATTTGTAGATTCCACTGGCTCTCCAGATCCTTCTGCTAAAGCAGCATCAATGTCAAATGTGGTCTTCTTCTTCTTCTTCTTTTTCTTGAGTGTGGGATCAAATAACTAAAAAAAAGTCATTTATAGCAGTGCTTATTTTTTATTATTAATTATTACAATATAAGTCGAATTTCCATATTGAATTTTATCAAAAATTAGAGCAAAATATTTAATTCAATGACCTTTAATTTAAATAATTATGTATACCACATTAGCTCTGTAATTTACATTCTGAATGAAAATGGTAATTAAAGTTTTTTTCAGAAATATACACTAATCAATTAAATATGTAGGTATAAATTACGATTTGTACTTATTGAAATTGTTTATAATTTAAACGTTGATAAATGATTCAAATTTAAACACCAGCCAGACGCCATCTGGTTTTCAAATAAAGGCAAGGCCTTTTTGGTTTAAAATAATATGATAATTTATGATTTTTTTACGTATTTGTAAAGTAATTAATGTCTGGAAATAAGAACATTTCAAGAATAACTACAATAATGTGCTAAATAACTACAATCTAACCAATAAGTTTCCAGACTGTCTAAAATTTGTTAAATAAGGACTTACTGCTTCTTCTTCGGTCATTTTTATTTATACGTAAATCAAATATTGTTGTAAATATAATATCAAAGAGGCACTTTCACAATAGTACAATAATTTAAGAAATTCAATATAATGCAAGAAATTATTGCATCAGCCAACTTATATGCCACATGCGATTCTTACTATGAATGGGTGTGAAACTTGACTAACCAAATATGTAGTTCTGTCTGAACAAGTAACTTTAAATGTGTTGGTTACTACTCTATTTATTTAAACAAATTGCTTCAAGTTCTTAATTCGTATTTATTTAATTGATAAAATTCAAGTTTGTTTAAAGGTATTGCTTATTTTGAGTAGCCTTAAGTAAAATTTTGAAAAGTTAGGGACATTCGATATTTTATATTTGTAAATGTCAAAAATCAGTTGTCTGAATATGTAGCGCTTCAATATGTAATTTTATTTTTTGTGAAAGTTTTACTATTTTTAAAATCATTTTCGTTAAAGTTTTAGTTCATATATGTACAAAAAAATGTGATTTAATATATATACAAATGAGAAGATTAAACGTTAATAGTTAAGTGAGGTAATTACCAATGCTAATTTCAATTAATTTTTTCACTGTTATAATTTCATATACAGTTAACAACTTCCTCATATTTATTAGTTATTTAACAAGCAAATAATTTTGTTAAACTAGAATTTCCTGTTGTTATTCTATATTGCCATAATAGCACAAAGATAACGAATAGATTGATTGAAGTAATTCACATTTTAATAGATTTCTCTTTTTAGAATTGATATTTTATAAATAACAATTAATGTAAAAGGAGGACCGTTCCTATGAAGATTTTCAGACAATTTGAGCGAAAAGAAAATTATTATTCTTGTGCAATAGACACAATCTTATTCAAATGGAACAGCTGCATACATATTGCATTTATCTAAACCCAAGATAGTGTTGTCTATCTCTCAGCAAGTTTTATGTAAATATATAATGAATGAAAACGAATGGTATTTGCATTTTAAACTTAGAGACGAATAGAACTTGCTATTTTTAACAAAAGATACCAAGAAATGAGTTATAAATAGTACAAATTTACCATTAAACTTTTAAATGTGAAGTATCGTCAAACTGACTTATGTACATTTTAAATTGTGATATTTACAGTTGTAATTAGTTAACTAAAATAATCTAAATCGATAACTTTTAAATCTTTTTATTTTTAGATTAGAAAGAACAAAAATGTTTGGTCTATTTAATGGAACGTTTTCATCTCCGTCTGGTTCTGGATACATACCTGAAATGGAACAAATAATAAGTCAATTGGAAAGAGGAACACTAGTCACAAAGTTTTCATGGAGAAAAAAGTCAGAAAGGAAAACTTTAGCAATTCGGAGAGAAACAAGACAAATTGTTTGGAGTAAAACTATTACAGGAACTAAACCAGCTTATGATGGAGCCGTTGACTTAAGAGAAGTAAAAGAAATTAGGATTGGAAAGAATTCCAAGGATTTTGAAAAATGGCCAGAGGACACAAAAAAAATTGAAAATCTTAAATGTTTTGTTGTTTTCTATGGATCAGAATTTAAGCTTCGTGTTTTAAGTATTGCCGGTGAGAATTTTATGAGTAATACGATTGTATTACTTTTTTTTTTAAATTATATAATTTTTAGCTTTATCTGAAAAAGAATGTGAGCTCTGGGTTAAAGGCTTAAGGTACTTAGTTAAAGATACAATTAATAGTCCTTATCCTTTACAAGTTCAAACGTGGTTAAGAAGGGAATTCTATTCCATGGAAACGGCAAGAGAATCGTAAATTAATTTAAGCAATTTTATTTTGATATATTAAATTTCATCCTGATTTTAGAGTATCATTAAAAGAAGTTAAAGGTTTCTTGCCCAGGCTGAATTGTAAAATACCTACAAATAAATTAAGAGAAATTTTTAATGAAGTTGACACAAGAAAAAGAGGAGAAATTGGATTTGATGATTTTGCAACTTTATACCATAAAATTATTTTTGATGAGAATGTATTGCATAGTTAAATTTTGAGTTTATAATTTTTTTAATTATTTGCATTTTTAGAATATTCAAGAAACTTTTGATAGGTACACATCATATTCAGCTAATTGTAAGACTGTTACATTACAAGAATTTCAAAGTTTTTTAATTCAGGAGCAGGAAGATTCGTTGGGAAACGATGAACGAAAAGTATCGGAATTTATATGTGATTTTTTAAAGGTATTATATTTGCTTTAATTTATACTTTATAATTTTCTTTGCCGATAATTTTGTTTTTTTATTATTTACATTAATCTGTTACTTTTCTATTTGGGAATTACGTAAAGTACATTTAAATACTTGACTAACAGGAGGCTCAGCTTCTGTACTTTCGAAATGAATAACAAAATCAGGGAAGCGATGAATTTAGATTTTTATTCAGAAAAGGATTAATTCTACTAAGCAAGTGAAATCTTTCTTTTTCAGAATTTTTGTTCTTTAGCAATAAAAATTATAATACATTTTTTACTTGTAAACGTCCAAGAGTTGATCTGTGTAGTAATTTTAAGATCTGCGAGATGCTGAATTTTTTAGCTGAGTGGGGGTGCGTTTGAATTCCTCCACGGCGCCTGATATAATCCGTTGAGCATTAGCAACAGGGATTAAGTGGCCCTGAAAATCCACCACAACCTTAGTACCCCTCGTCGATTTAAAAACTAAAAAGGTAGACTTTATTAGGTGACAAATATGCTCTTCTGCTAAATTTGACCTCTATGGTGAGTGAAGGAATTCGAGCGCTCCCTTGAGTTATACCCCCTTTTTTTTTATTGGACACCAACATGATTGCTGTAATAAATAAATTTTGTTATAGGATCCCCAAAGAGATGTTCAAGAGCCTTACTTTACAATGGCAGAGTTCCTAGATTTTTTATTTTCTAAACAGAACGAATTATGGGATAACTCCAAAGATATCGTATATCAAGACATGACAAAACCTTTAGCTCATTATTATATTGGTTCATCACATAATACGTAAATATACTATAACAGTATTTGAATTCCATTATTTTTGATTTTAATTTTTAGATATCTAACTGGAGATCAGTTCTCGAGTGAATCATCAATAGAAGCCTATGTAAGATGCTTAAGAATGGGCTGTAGATGTATAGAACTTGACTGTTGGGACGGTCCAGATGGTATGCCATTTATATATCATGGCCATACCTTAACAACAAGAATTAAATTCATGGACGTCATTCGAACCATCAAGGACCATGCATTTGCAACCTCAGAATATCCTGTGATTTTGTCAATAGAAGATAATTGCTCATTACCACAACAAAGAAAAATGGCTACAGCCATGCAAGTATGCTTATTAATTATTTAATTACAATTTATTAAATATTCTCATTAATTAATAACAATTTAATATTCTTATCAATTTTTCTAGGAAGTTTTTGGAGATATGTTATTAGCACATCCTGTTGAGAAAAATGAAAAACAACTACCATCGCCATATCAGCTCAGACGAAAAATTATTTTAAAACACAAAAAATTACCGGAAGGACAAGATGAAAACTCATTTCTCATAAGGAACGATGGCAACGATATGGACCTTAGAAACTCTTTAAAAAATGGAATTATGTACGTTGAAGACCCAATCGATCACGAATGGAATCCACATTTTTTTGTTTTAACCCAAAACAAATTATTTTACACAGATAGTTATAAACCTGAGGTAATCTGTTAGGCAAATTAAAGCAAATCATATGCAAATTTTTATTTTATTAAAGGAGTCGGAAAGATCGGAAGACGAAGACGATGCAATTAGTTTACATCGCCCCAAAAGCGATGTGCCAAACGAAGAACTACATTTTGCCGAAAAATGGTTTCACGGACGACTCCCAAAAGGTCGCGAAGAGGCGGAACACTTGCTAAAGACATATTCACATCTTGGAGATGGGACGTTTTTAGTTCGAACTAGCGTCACATTCGTCGGCGAATACTGTCTATCGTTTTGGAGAAACGGTTCCGTGAATCACTGTCGCATTAAGTCAAAGCAGGATAAACAACAAACTAAATACTATTTAACTGATACTAAATATTTCGATAGTTTATACAGTTTGATAACACACTACCGAAGTCATCCTTTGGTAACTGCCGATTTCTCTATTACTCTTCAAGAACCTGTTCCGCAACCCAATAAACACGAGGGCAAAGAATGGTACCACAAAAATACTAGTCGAGTTCAAGCTGAAGAAATGCTAAAACGTATGCGAATGGAAGGAGCTTTTTTAGTTAGACCTAGCGAAAATGACGTCAATTCGTACACAATTAGTTTCAGGTACTTTCTTATTAACATTTTTAATTTAGATTAACAGTTAAATTTTAGGGCGGACAAAAAAATTAAACACTGTAGAATCAAGTTAGAAGGACGTTTGTATACCATCGGAAATGTTGAATTTGAGAGTTTGGTTGAATTAATAAATTATTATGAACATCATCCTTTATACCATAAAGTCAAGTTATGTTATCCTGTAAGTGAAGAAACGATTCGAAGAATAGGAATGGTGAGTTATTTTTATAATTTCTTTATTTTAGAAATAATAATATTACACATAGTATACTTAAGTAAATTTTAAATTATTTGATTTACAAATAGAGTTACATGTTTTTCTAAAAAACGTAATTCAAAAATTTAATTGCACTCAACCGACCTTTAAATGCAATAATTATGCATTAAAATTAACGTGCAAAATTATTTATAGTGATACTTATATTATAATTTTAAAAGAGCGATTAGAAAATAAAATTTAACTTACAAAGAACTATAAAAATAAAATGCTGAAAGAGATAAAATATCAAACAATTTATAAATTACCTTATAAATTAAATATTTGATTTTTAAGTTAAGGACGTTAGGACTAACAATAATAATTAACTTATTTACTAAATTACCTTCTCGGCATTTCTTTTAATTAAATGTTCTGGAATATTTAATGTTCTTATCATGTGGAATGTGGGCATATAAGGAATAGGAATATTTATAGTCGCGGGTTGCAATGATCTGGGATAATAAGCAAAGGGATCAAATTGCCATGGATGCTTTGTAATGTATTCTCCATCATGTGCTGGATAAGGCATCGGTAGTACAAACTTCATTTGCTTCTTATACAGATTTTCATCAGGTTTTTGAGTTGTTCCATACTCTATTTCATATTTTGGTACTTGTTCCTGTATGTTTTGGACTTGATGTTGGGGAAATTCGTTTGAAGCGGTCTGTGACGCATACTTTATAGTATTTGAAAATTGAGTCATTTCAGAAGAACTGGCTTGAGCATTTTGAGAGATATCTGGATACGAAGAAACCGATTGTTGAAATCGTGTCAATGGAAGATATGAATTTTGAGAAACAGCTGGAATGCTTTTATACATATACAGTAATGTTCTTCCATTATTAAGAATCATCTTTTGTAAAACTACAGGTTCTAATTGAACATAGTGGACGCTTGACTGCAGAGGATAAGGAATTGATTGTACGGAGACATCACATTTGGTTGTGCCTTGTATGGAATTAAATTAGATTTCAGCAGATTTACATTAGGTTCTATAATTTTTATGTTTTCAGATAATGCTGTTTGTGTAAGTTCATTTTTTTGCACAGTGATATTTTGTTGTTCTTTCTCTTTTACGGGTACCTCTGGACTTGAATTGTAGAAATCTATGGGAAGCTGTCCAATTTCTAAATTCTCGGGTTTTGTAGTGAAAATCGGCGTTTTAATTATATTATCTAATTTTTGTGGAGGTGCTTCTTGCGTGTTATTATTATTCAACTCTGTGTGTTTAAAATTAAGCGTTTGTTTGAATAATTCTTGACATTTCCTTCGAAGTTCTTCAATCGATTCGCGTTCTTTAGTCTCTTTTACTTTTGGGTCAAATTGTACTTGGGCATCTTTTCTTGTTACTATTGGATATTCAATTATCCCTTCCTTGTGGTTGGATACGATTTTTTTTATTATTTCTGTTTGTTGTTGCATTAATTTGTCGATGGTTTTATTTGGAAGATTTGATGAATTTATTTTCATAGGTTGTTCTGGTATTACGATTTGGAAATTTTCTGTTAAATTTAATGTGAATGTTGTTGGGGCTAGCATTGAAATCTACAAAATTAGAAAATCATTCAGTATTCAAGTTTCACTGTTACGAGCCTAATCAATGATTTTTTACTAAATTAATTTCAAAAGCTCTTTGGAAAATTTATAGAATTGTTTCAAAGTTGCTTAAATTTTTATTTTGAGTAGACACTGAATGTTGATTATTAAATTTTTAAAAATAATTTATTTCAAATTCGCTTACCACAATTAAAAAATCCCATAGTTTATTTCGCATGTTAAAAAAAAATAAAAATGGAACACCACCCACTATAAGAACTTCTTTCTAAACAAAAGCACCTAAACAACTAAATTACTTGTAGTTCTGCCCTTTAAAAAGTATACAGTAAAACCTGTTCTTAGTCAAGCATTCCCACAATAGATTTAAAAATCAGTGTCTGTGACTCCCTTTATAGTTTTTTCACCCTAGATTGGTATGCAGGTCTATTTAATTCCCCTCTTAAGTTCATCCTCACTAATCTAGTGTGACTTTATTTTTTACCTTTTTTAAATAATAAAGACAAGAAGGTACATAATGCTTTATTTTACTTATATAATTTCGGTACCTGGAAATATGTTTTAGTTTTTTATTTAAATTTTTATCTACTGAATTTTTGCTTTGATGAGCAAGTCTTTACAAAATAACGAAGAATACGTCTTACGAGAATTATAAATCGCGTTAATCCTTCTTAGCCTTAAGTTGATTAGAATATCTCTCTTAGAAGTCTTCTAACTCCCTATTTGCTTTCAGTAGATAACATCAGGAATTTGTAATAAAAAGGTCAAAAACCTGGTTTTAGATAGGGTGTTATGGTTGAATCACATTATTTATTACATGGAACTTAGGTGTTTTAAAATTCCTTTTTAGGGAGCAATACACTTTTTATAATAGCTTCTGACCCCTATTTTTGGATTATAAAAATTAAGCGGTTTAAATTACTTTTTTCACTTATGAATAATTAATGTTGTTGACATTTTAAATTTTTCAACTTTTATTTTAGGTAGTTGTAGAAATAAGCAGAAACTGTTTGAATTTTGAATAATATCGTTTTTTTTAGGAACACGAAGATACGAATTGTTATAATGGTACTCCGTCTTATATGGATCCTACTGCATTCTCAATTCCTAAGGTATAGATCAAATATTTATAGCTAAATTTAAATCCGCAATTAAATTAGGCTTCAAAATATTTATGAGTTGAAAAAGAGATGCACAAAATCCCTTCAGATTGCTTCTTTTAAAAACATAAATTATAAATTTATTCGTAACATATTACACATCTCTGAGAAGATTGAACTTTTTATGCTAGCTTTTTGGTATAGATTAATCTTTATTATTTGACAAATTTACTATTTTTACATTTTTATGCTTCACCATCATTATTTTTAGATTAGAAATTGTTAATTATTTTTTTATTTATTTCTAGATTACAGTAAAAGCCGTATATGATTACAAAGCCCAACAATCCGATGAGCTCTCATTTTGTAAACATGCAATTATTACAAACGTTACAAAACCTGATCCAAGCCAAGGTTGGTGGAAAGGTGATTATGGAGGAAAAAAACAATTATTCTTTCCAGCAAATTATGTGGAAGAGATTGATAGAATTGATCTTCATGATAATGGAGATGATGGGGTACTTTTTTATGTATCTAAGAGAATTGATATAAACTGTTATCTTCTAATGTTTTAAAACAGTAGACATTTACCTACTTTCTTATCTCAATTTTTTATACTTGATATTAATTTTTATTACATCAAATTTTAAATAATTTAGAAATAACAAATTTTTGTTTTTATTGATTTAATAAGAATAGTTTTTTTTAGTCGGAAGAATCGATGTTACAAGGAAGTCTTGATATGAATGGAGCTTTAGTAGAATTGCATCATTCTTCATCCAGACCAGGTTTGGAATGGGAATTACGAATTGTTACATCAACTGCTTGCACACCTTTAGATGTCTCTGTACAATCACGAGATATGGTAATGTAATTCTTTAAACCGCTTATCCAACTTTAATTGATGTTAAAAAAAATTATTATTTAGGCATTGGAATGGCTGAAAGCAATTAGAGACGCGGCACAGAAGGCGAGCGTCTTAGAAACACAACATAGAGAAATGGAGAGAGCGTTTAGAATAGCAAAAGAAATGTCCAATCTTATAATCTACTGTCGTTCCGTAACTTTCAGTATTGAAAGAGCTCGCCAAAATTTTATTTTCTACGAAATGTCTTCCTTCCCCGAAAATAAAGCAGAGAAACTCATCAGCCAACAAGAGAACAAGTTCTTTTTAAAATATCATCGTGTAAGTTAAAATTGGCATTTTAGTTTTTTTGTGTTATATTTGTGATTTATTTCTAGATTCAATTCTCTCGGGTTTATCCCAAAGGACAAAGGATAGATTCATCAAATTATAATCCGATTAACTTGTGGAACTCGGGATCGCAGATGGTCGCTTTAAATTATCAGACCGGTGATAAGCCAATGCAATTAAACCAAGCAAAATTTAGAGATAATGGTAATTGTGGTTACCTTTTAAAGCCACAGTTCATGTTCAGAGACGAATTCGATCCTTATGATAAAAACACTTTGGTTGGGGTTGAACCAATGACAATATCGATACGGATAATAGGAGCTCGACATTTAAGCAAGTTAAAGAAAGGAATGACGAGTCCTTTTGTTGTAGTCGAAGTCATAGGAGCCGAGTTTGACTCTGGCGTTAAACTTACAACAAAGACTGTGTGTAAGTTTGATTATTGGAACGATTTTATTTATAAAATTGTTTTAACATTACTTTTTAGCCGATAATGGTTTTAATCCTATTTGGAATGAGATTTGTGAGTTTGATGTGGCAAATCCTGCCTTTGCTTTGTTAAGATTTTTGGTGGAATATGAAGATGTGTTTGGTGAACCTAATTTTATAGGCCAAGCTACTTATCCTGTAAGTTGATTATGCAAATAATTTTTGTATTTACTTAAAAATGTATTGCAGGTTACTTGTCTAAAAACAGGCTATAGAAGTGTATGTTTAAAAAATATTTATAGTGAAGATTTAGAATTAGGTTCCTTGCTCATTCATATAAATATTAGAAATCCTATGGTGAGTTCAATTTGAATGTATTACTGTTATTGTACGGAGTGATACAAACAGGGAAAGTTATTTGAGGAATACTCGGTTGTTTACAAAAAATTGTCCAGTAATTTGTTATTCTGTAACATTTAACATTATTCACTTTGTACAATAATTTATAGCAGATTTAGAATTATTAAGAAACCATATAATAATTTTTGCATTAGGAATCTTCCAATGGTCTCCGTACAAATACTTTGTATAATAGAAATTCCGATAGTCACAAAGTTTCGTCGTCTCACTAGTCAAATTTCAACAATGTTTAGCGGCATTTGTGGCAAAAGATTTTATGGACCAATTGAAGGACTTTTTCTTTATTTTTAAGAAAGGTATTTCAAAGTCATTAACTATTATTTTGACTGATAGATTGAGCCAAAAATTTGCCAATCTTTGTATTTATAGGATTAAGAGTTGAATCTTACAATTTGAAAATTTATTAAATAGAAATATGTTATTTAGAGATATAAAGAAGGTTTTGTCAAACATAACTTTGATACTAGAGATTTTTCACTTATCTATACTGTTATTTAGAATTTTTGAATGTTGTATATTTTAAAAGTAATTATTTATATATTTTTAACATTATGGAAACTATTTAAAGTTATATTTTACATAATTAATGTAAAATATTAAGCAGCTGACGCAGATTCAGAGATGGTGATGGAAACATGATTTTCTAGATGGTTCTTAGAAAATAGAAAACTTTGCTGTTTTGAAAGGTATAGTTGCACGTTATTAATTTTTAAATAGGTTGCTAGTTTAAAAAAGCCACAACCTTATTCACAGACTATTTTAATTGACACTAACATTTTTATTTATTTGTGCATTTAGTGAAATTCTTAACTTTTTATCTTGGCTATAAATGGTTTACTATAACACAGAATATTCTTTAATTACTTCTTTCTGGATCTGTTAATGCTACAGGAGCGAACTATAATATGAAGTAGTGTACAATTTAATATTAACTTGGCAGACTAATAGAATAAATCTTCATTAGGCCAAAATATAATGTGACCTTTATACAATTTTTATATAAAATTAAATCCAATTTTACATTTCTATTTAGCATATCAGAGAATTTTGTAGTAATTAGATGATGACATATCAGATAAATATTTACCAAATATTTTAATAATTCTCTTTAAAAAATTATAAAATATATTAATATATTAATTTATTCTAGCTTCTGAATTGAATACTCTGAACTGTAGTTGCCTGTTGGTATTCTTCAGATTTATAAAAGCCTTTTTTTTTCTAATCCAAGCTCATTGGTTTTTTTGTCAAACTTCTGTTATTGTATCTACTAAACTTTGGGTATATTTTTAATTTTCTGTTGTATTAAAAAGGACTGGCTTTTCTAAAAATTTTATTGTTGATGTAAAACTTAATGCTTGGTACGTTTTGATATGGTTCAAAATTGATTTGGTATTCGTATATGTTACGTTAAATTATGGTATTGATGTAATCAATGTAATGATTATTGTTAATGTATTTAAAAATATATAAATACTGAACTTACTAATATTTCTATTTGTTGGAATATATTTATTTTTCTTTTAATATTGTACAAATTCAGTTATACTAACTTAATTATAATTGTCAGGTTGTTTTTGATATCCCAGCATAATATTCAAATCTACAGGTTTTCTAAAACAATGTTCGAACAATATAATTTCTCGTTTATTTAGTAATTCATATTTGCTATCTCTCCATGGCATGAAGCCACTTTCTTCTAATTTTATAACTTCATTAACTTTACATACTGTTTGTTTAGTTTTAAATGGTAAGACACCATAAAATACAAATTTATATTTTTGATTTTGTGGGCAATTATAAATTCTAAGTGGTAATTTTGCTATCATCACTTGAACTATAGCAGTTAACGTTATAAAACATGTTACATAGAATAGAATTTCATTATCTGTATAAAAGGGTATTACTTCGTTAAATTCTGATCTACTGCTACCACTAAAGTTGCTTAAAGCAAAAATTACAATAACTGCTGTTGATAAAGACGATAAAATCTGTGCAACAAGAAGATATCTATACATAGTATTTCTATAAATTAAATTATAATCATCACTTATGCAATCTAATTTTTTAACAGTCTTTGTACTGGGCTTTTTAAATAGTCCATATAAAAATGTTCTCTTTGTAAAAACTGGATGTGAATGTGGTTTAAGAAGAGCATGATTTCTGGTGTGTAACTGAATCAATTGTATCCTTGCTGGAAAGCTTGTCCATTTAAGGTTTTGCGAGTAACTTGCCAGGTATGAAATATGTTTTAATTTAGAACAGGAAGCTAACAACATTTTTTGTAGAATTTAGGGTTCTTCAAGCAGTATAATTACTTCAAGGTGTCACACAACCTGCAAAATATTAGACGTCATTAAAACTTAAAACATATATTATTAAATATATTACCAAATTCAAATGGTAAAAGTTTTCAAGACTTGGTGATGACGGTTAGAGTTCACATCGTGAGGTCGCCCTTGAATCGTACGGAAATGTATGTAGGGCGTTAATTTTGTATTCCAGGTTAGTAAATTAGATAATATCAAGTGTCCAAACCATTCAAATCAAAAGATATAACAGTTTTAATTTCGTTGTTTCCGAGCTAAAATTGGCCATCTTAGTCAAATAGTTGGGCTAACGTAGGTTAGATGGCGCTTTGAAATCAGCTGGAAATTTAAAAGTACCGAACGAGTAAAGATGCGAAAAGTAAATTGGAGAAATAAAAATAATTATTCTAAGTTATTAATGATGCATTGTTATTTTCTATATTAACTCCAGGATATACTCTTTTGATGTCTGTGAAGACATGTTGCAACATATTACCTGGAGAGCGATTAAAATTTTTAAGAAACATCTTGCGATATAAAAAATCCGCGATATATAAATTAGCCGCGTTGTTTTCTACTTCTTATACAACTCCGACAACATTTAATACTTTTTCAGTTTTCGCCACTGTCTTTCCTCTTTGTAGTACACACTATTTCCATACCTTCTCGAATGATTAATTACGAAATGATTCCCCATTCCGCATCAGAATTCGGTGATGGGATCAAATTCTTCCTCGATACCATTGTATCCACCCCAAGAATCAGAGTGTATGAAAGTAAGAGGCTCAACATATGTTCTAATAACCCTATGCAATTCTGCACGATTTCTTTGTTGAATGGGCACTATAAACATATCATCCGTTTCTCTGCAAATACCACCGAAACATCATAATTGTTAGCGATAGATGGGTCCCCCCACTTTTATTAACCTGTTTGCAAGATTTCTGAATATTACTTTTCTTCTGTTTCAATAGACTAATAAAATTTACTAAATTACAAAACAATAGAGTAATGTAAAACCAAAAAATAATAGACGGGGTGTCGGACGAATAAGTACTGGAACTTAACCCGCTTGTAAACGACCCTAAACCAAACAAAATTTGTAATAGGTAAATACCTTATTATTTTTATTCAAATTTGTTATAACGATGCCATTAAAGCCGAACGTAGAATTTGTTTTACAAAAATACGAAAATGCATAGGAATCGTATAACAAATATGTCAATTAGCAATGCAACACGTACTAAATGACCTCACTCTCTTTTAAAAACATAAATGTAGAGACATTGCTGTGTTGCCATTTACTGGAAAATCAAAATGCATTTTTCTCGCAATTTTGTAGATTAAGAACAAGGTTTTCGTATCTTTTCGCTCCCTTTCACTCATTTGCTATGGTAAATACATTTTTCCAATATAATATCGATATTTACTAAACTAAATTAAAATTATTGGTTTGAAAGAGAGAAGGATAAATTAGATAAATGTAATAAATACGAAGATGTGCGCATTCGAGCGAAAAGTGGCACATTTCCGAGCGAGGGAGGCAAATGAAGCGCGACGCGGAGCGGCGCGTTTCATTTTCCCGAGATCGGAAATGTGCCACTTTGAGCTCGAATGTGCACACTCGGTTTTAAGCACGATTACCAAGCATCCCGTTTTAACAATAAAAAAATTGGTCACATTAGTTATACCCCACCTCGTACACGGAAAGGTTAACCCCTTGTCGATTATAAACTAAAAATTAAGGGTTTAATAAATTACAATAAAGTAAGAACAAATATTTTGCAATACCCTGTATTATGTTTTTCCTTTGAACTATTTAAATCGATAATTTTATTTAAAATAATCGCGGCTCGTTTAGGTAGCTTTATCGCTTTTGATATCGGGCAGCTTGGCTTTGGGGGTCTACGGATATGACTTATAGCAGCACTTACATAAAACTTTCGATTTCTGAATCATTTTGCAATATACAACGAAGTCGTACGGTTGTGTCTTAATTATTATTATAAATTAGTGCATCTAATTTTCATTACAACCCTTTATTTAAGGTAAATAGTCATTCTAACGATTTCTTTCTAAATTCACACATTTCGTAAAAGATTTCAGCTAATAATTATTTTTTTTTATTTTACAGACAGCAATTTAAACGCGAAGGTACCATGCATTACGCCCCACCACCTTCAACCCTCTTTAAAAGTAAAATTTTGGATATAGCTAACCCATCAAAGGGATGCACATTTTCAAATGATGTAAGTACGAAGGTCTTATTTTTTTCCTCCATGGGTAGCCTTTGTTAAATTAAAGGCTTGTTAATTACTATAGTTGGTGATTAATTTGAATATTCTTTGATCGCTTCATTAAATTCTAGAAACGGCCGATTGTTTTTTTTTAATTCGTAAAGTCCCACCGATTTTTAAAATTGATTAGTGTTTCAACTCTTTATTACTTGCATAACTTTAAATCCAAATTTTTGGTGTTTTAGTTTTTTTCCCAAAAAACGTTTTATTAATCTTGTAATTTTATTTTCTTTTGTGTTTAGGAAAAAACCGGATTTCACCGTCGATGGCGCGAAGGCAGTTCCCGGCGAGCGACGCAGAGGTGTCGGCCAAAGTCACCACTGCTGCGAGCGGACTCCTTTCTGTGGGATCGTTGGACGATGTTTTCCAGCTCTTTATGGAAATCAAAGGTAGGTCCCAGCCACTTGGGTTTGTTAATATCTCTTTTTTTTCTGTATTGTTTTTATTTGTAACATTGATACTCCGGACTTGTATTATAATTTTTCGAACATTTGACTTTGAAAATTCGTTGCTCGGTTAATTGTGAGCGTATCTTTAAAAACGTTTTGAAAAAACAAAATCGATAGGTTTTAGTCCATGTTTTTTTGGCAAAAAATGAAAAAAATAGAATTGCTTTATATTGCAAGGGGATGTTTCTAGGTACCCTTCGTAACTATAGCCGGTGTTAGAAATGGAAATAAATATATTATACTTTGTCCGGCCAACAGAAATATTTAAGCCACGCTCCACTAAATTGAACCAATGTATGCAGTGCCCAGTTTCACACGGTCAAATTAATAATCAAGTTTGTTCCCGTTCTTGCAGGACATAAATGCTAATATGGTTACTTGTGTTACGTGCTTTAAAAATTAAGCCAATAGAAAAAATTCTATTTAAATTTAGCGCACATTTGTGGGAGTGGCTTAACTATTTCTGTTGGCCGGACAGTGTATAGTCATCAGTGAAACAACGTTATATACGCAATAATGTTATTTATTTAATTAATTATTTAATATAATTTATAAAATATGTATTTCTATATATTACTAATAAACTTTTTACTAGTTTACTCTACTGTCACTATGTTTTTTATCTGTGCTTCTATGATATTTAAACTATTGTATCTTTCTTTTTAGACAATACATAATCTTCACCAAGGACCACCATAGGCACTACAAGCCCCGTGGCTCGACATGGCTGGCAGGTTGGCGGGCGAAAGGGGGACAACCTCATCTAAGATAGCGAGTGCTCTAGGAGAATGCAGGCCACCGACATAAGTAACACAGGAGAATTCCCCCAGGCTCACTAAGGACTACCATATTTAAGAAGAGTTGTTTTATTGGCAGTCCAACAATTTCTATTAACTTTTAATAATATTAAAAGATATTGGACGTGAATATTACGATTAATTATTGTCTTATTTTGATAATGTCTTAATTTTACATTTTTTACATGAATTTGCTTATTTGTATTACATTTTATTGAAACCTTTTTTTCTACCACTTTTTCTCCTATAATTTAAGGTGGAGTAACAGGGGTCTTATTGTTCTTTGTAAATTTTGTTTAATTATTTCGTTCGGCTTATTAAGAGCTATCGTTTCATGTTCAAGTCTATGCTGTGATAGACTTTTAGTTAATTTATTATTTATATTTGTATTTATATGCTTGTAATAATTTTTGTGTTAGTAAGTAAGTTCTTTATTGTATTTGTTTATTTCTTTGTGTGTCCACGTTATATTTTATGAAGTGAAAAAAAAAAACCGTGGTCAGTTTTAAAGAAAAATTAATTTAAACAACATTCCAGAGAAGGTTATTTCATTTTAACGAAAGAAAGTAAAATAATACGGTAGCACGGTTTGCAAATGAGGCCATGGTATATTCTTAGATGTTGTTTCTTCTTAGCTGAAGACAGTCGTGGTTACCGGTGCTGTGCACGGGGGCCCTTCTGTTTGACCCATTGTGTTAGGGTAGTTTATAAGTTCATTACACACCACACTTTTAAAATGCTTTTTATTATTTTGGTTTTAAATTAGTTTTTTTATTATTATTCTTTTAATTAAAATTAGACATTTTTAGTAAACATTTGAAATTAATATAAATCTATATTCAGTTAAGAACTTAATCTAAAACAATCTTATTATTAAAAAAATACCATCAAAATTTCAATTTAAACACAATACACATTGCAAAGGGTGGGGAAAGAATTCTGATATTTGTAATTAGAAAATATAACAATAAAGAGGGGGTGATTTATTACAATTTAAGTATTATTAAACAACATCTAAGAAATATCAAGGCCTCTGACACACAAAGAAATAATGCGCCCTCAAATCTTGGGCAAAGATTGAAGATCAGCTAATGGTAACAAGAAATCACCATGTTCTTTCCACACAAACAGACACAACCCACACATACACATTTTATAAATTAGAGTAACTCGTGTACTCTTGAGACTCACTTTAAATTTCTTCTTTGGGGTGGCTTTGATTATTTTAAGATCTGTTAATGAAAACGTTACGTTTGAAAAAGTGATTACAAATTTCACTTGTATTTAAAATTAGTTTCAATAGTGCTCTCATTTTCGATGCAATCATTACAAACGACACGGATTCGGAATCCTGAGGCTTTTTTACATAAGATACATGTAAAATATGTATAGGGTGCGACGTTAATTTTTCGGAAATGAAAAATGGCGATTTTTAGAGCTCATTTCTGGCCAATTTTGAACATTAAAAAAATTGTAGCGCCGTTATTTGTGAACGGATCTTTAAAAATTATTTAGATTCGGATTCGGCAGCCTTTTTGGCTTTGGATAGGCCTAAGAAACCATAGGCGTGCTATTCCAAAGCGTTGGGAAAACGTTTTGAAAAAACAAAATCGATGGGTTAAAAACCCATGTCTTTTTGGCAAAATATGAAAAAAATAGAATTGCTTTATATTGCGAGGGGACGTTCTTACGTACCTCTAGTGACTATAACCGGTGTCATTTCCCCGCGCTTCCCTCTAAAATAAAAATTTTCGATACAAACTAAATGAATAGAAATACGTACCCCTTGATTCACAAAAAAAATCGTAGCGCCCTTATTTTCGATCCAATCATTACAAACGACACGGATTCGGAATCCTGAGGCTTTTTTCATAAGATACATGTAAAATATGTATAGGGTGCGACGTTAATTTTTCGAAAATAAAAAAAAGCGATTTTTAGAGTTCATTTTGAGCGAATTTTGAACTTTCAAAAAATTGTAGCGCCGTTATTTGTGGACGGATCTTTAAAAACTATTTAGAATCGGATTTGGCAGCCTTTTTGGCTTCGGATAGGCGTAAGAAACCATAGGCGTGCTATTCCAGAGCTTTGGGAAAACGTTTTGAAAATTCAAAATCGATGGGTTTTAACCCATGTCTTTTGGCAAAATATGAAAAAATAGAATTGCTTTATATTGCGAGGGACGTTCCTACGTACCCTAGTGACTATAACCGGTGTCATTTCCCGCGCTTCCCTCTAAAATAAAAATTTTCGATACAAACTAAATGAATAGAAATACGTACCCTTGATTCACAAAAAAATCGTAGCGCCCTTATTTTCGATCCAATCATTACAAACGACACGGATTCGGAATCCTGAGGCTTTTTACATAAGATACATGTATAATATGTATAGGGTGCGACGTTAATTTTTCGAAAATAAAAATTGCGATTTTAGAGCTCATTTTGAGCGAATTTTGAACTTTCAAAAATTGTAGCGCCGTTATTTGTGGACGGATCTTTAAAACTATTCAGAATCGGATTTGGCAGCCTTTTGGCTTCGGATAGGCTTAAGAAACCATAGGCGTGCTATTCCAGAGCTTTGGGAAAACGTTTTGAAAATTCAAAATCGATGGGTTTTAACCCATGTCTTTTGGCAAAATATGAAAAAATAGAATTGCTTTATATTGCGAGGGACGTTCCTACGTACCCTAGTGACTATAACCGGTGTCATTTCCCGCGCTTCCCTCTAAAATAAAAATTTTCGATACAAACTAAATGAATAGAAATACGTACCCTTGATTCACAAAAAAATCGTAGCGCCCTTATTTTCGATCCAATCATTACAAACGACACGGATTCGGAATCCTGAGGCTTTTTACATAAGATACATGTATAATATGTATAGGGTGCGACGTTAATTTTTCGAAAATAAAAATTGCGATTTTAGAGCTCATTTTGAGCGAATTTTGAACTTTCAAAAATTGTAGCGCCGTTATTTGTGGACGGATCTTTAAAACTATTCAGAATCGGATTTGGCAGCCTTTTGGCTTCGGATAGGCTTAAGAAACCATAGGCGTGCTATTCCAGAGCTTTGGGAAAACGTTTTGAAAATTCAAAATCGATGGGTTTTAACCCATGTCTTTTGGCAAAATATGAAAAAATAGAATTGCTTTATATTGCGAGGGACGTTCCTACGTACCCTAGTGACTATAACCGGTGTCATTTCCCGCGCTTCCCTCTAAAATAAAAATTTTCGATACAAACTAAATGAATAGAAATACGTACCCTTGATTCACAAAAAATCGTAGCGCCCTTATTTTCGATCCAATCATTACAAACGACACGGATTCGGAATCCTGAGGCTTTTTACATAAGATACATGTATAATATGTATAGGGTGCGACGTTAATTTTTCGAAAATAAAAATTGCGATTTTAGAGCTCATTTTGAGCGAATTTTGAACTTTCAAAAATTGTAGCGCCGTTATTTGTGGACGGATCTTTAAAACTATTCAGAATCGGATTTGGCAGCCTTTTGGCTTCGGATAGGCTTAAGAAACCATAGGCGTGCTATTCCAGAGCTTTGGGAAAACGTTTTGAAAATTCAAAATCGATGGGTTTTAACCCATGTCTTTTGGCAAAATATGAAAAAATAGAATTGCTTTATATTGCGAGGGACGTTCCTACGTACCCTAGTGACTATAACCGGTGTCATTTCCCGCGCTTCCCTCTAAAATAAAAATTTTCGATACAAACTAAATGAATAGAAATACGTACCCCTTGATTCACAAAAAATCGTAGCGCCCTTATTTTCGATCCAATCATTACAAACGACACGGATTCGGAATCCTGAGGCTTTTTACATAAGATACATGTATAATATGTATAGGGTGCGACGTTAATTTTCGAAAATAAAAATTGCGATTTTAGAGCTCATTTTGAGCCAATTTTGAACTTTCAAAAATTGTAGCGCCGTTATTTGTGGACGGATCTTTAAAACTATTCAGAATCGGATTTGGCAGCCTTTTGGCTTCGGATAGGCTTAAGAAACCATAGGCGTGCTATTCCAGAGCTTTGGGAAAACGTTTTGAAAATTCAAAATCGATGGGTTTTAACCCATGTCTTTTGGCAAAATATGAAAAAATAGAATTGCTTTATATTGCGAGGGACGTTCCTACGTACCCTAGTGACTATAACCGGTGTCATTTCCCGCGCTTCCCTCTAAAATAAAAATTTTCGATACAAACTAAATGAATAGAAATACGTACCCTTGATTCACAAAAAATCGTAGCGCCCTTATTTTCGATCCAATCATTACAAACGACACGGATTCGGAATCCTGAGGCTTTTTACATAAGATACATGTATAATATGTATAGGGTGCGACGTTAATTTTTCGAAAATAAAAATTGCGATTTTAGAGCTCATTTTGAGCCAATTTTGAACTTTCAAAAATTGTAGCGCCGTTATTTGTGGACGGATCTTTAAAACTATTCAGAATCGGATTTGGCACCCTTTTTTGGCTTCGGATAGGCTTAAGAAACCATAGGCGTGCTATTCCAGAGCTTTGGGAAAACGTTTTGAAAATTCAAAATCGATGGGTTTTAACCCATGTCTTTTGGCAAAATATGAAAAAATAGAATTGCTTTATATTGCGAGGGACGTTCCTACGTACCCTAGTGACTATAACCGGTGTCATTTCCCGCGCTTCCCTCTAAAATAAAAATTTTCGATACAAACTAAATGAATAGAAATACGTACCCCTTGATTCACAAAAAATCGTAGCGCCCTTATTTTCGATCCAATCATTACAAACGACACGGATTCGGAATCCTGAGGCTTTTTACATAAGATACATGTATAATATGTATAGGGTGCGACGTTAATTTTTCGAAAATAAAAATTGCGATTTTTAGAGCTCATTTTGAGCAATTTTGAACTTTCAAAAATTGTAGCGCCGTTATTTGTGGACGGATCTTTAAAACTATTCAGAATCGGATTTGGCAGCCTTTTGGCTTCGGATAGGCTTAAGAAACCATAGGCGTGCTATTCCAGAGCTTTGGGAAAACGTTTTGAAAATTCAAAATCGATGGGTTTTAACCCATGTCTTTTGGCAAAATATGAAAAAATAGAATTGCTTTATATTGCGAGGGACGTTCCTACGTACCCCTAGTGACTATAACCGGTGTCATTTCCCGCGCTTCCTCTAAAATAAAAATTTTCGATACAAACTAAATGAATAGAAATACGTACCCCTTGATTCACAAAAAATCGTAGCGCCCTTATTTTCGATCCAATCATTACAAACGACACGGATTCGGAATCCTGAGGCTTTTTACATAAGATACATGTATAATATGTATAGGGTGCGACGTTAATTTTTCGAAAATAAAAATTGCGATTTTAACGCTCATTTTGAGCCAATTTTGAACTTTCAAAAATTGTAGCGCCGTTATTTGTGGACGGATCTTTAAAACTATTCAGAATCGGATTTGGCAGCCTTTTGGCTTCGGATAGGCTTAAGAAACCATAGGCGTGCTATTCCAGAGCTTTGGGAAAACGTTTTGAAAATTCAAAATCGATGGGTTTTAACCCATGTCTTTTTGGCAAAATATGAAAAAAATAGAATTGCTTTATATTGCGAGGGGACGTTCCTACGTACCCCTAGTGACTATAACCGGTGTCATTTCCCCGCGCTTCCCTCTAAAATAAAAATTTTCGATACAAACTAAATGAATAGAAATACGTACCCCTTGATTCACAAAAAAAATCGTAGCGCCCTTATTTTCGATCCAATCATTACAAACGACACGGATTCGGAATCGTGAGGCTTTTTTATATAAGATACATGTATAATATGTATAAGGTGCGACGTTAATTTTTCGAAAATAAAAAATTGCGATTTTTAACGCTCATTTTGAGCCAATTTTGAACTTTCAAAAAATTGTAGCGCCGTTATTTGTGGACGGATCTTTAAAAACCATTCAGAATCGGATTTGGCAGCTTTTTTGGCTTCGGATAGGCTTAAGAAACCATAAGCGTGCTATTCCAGAGCTTTGGGAAAACGTTTTGAAAAATCAAAATCGATGGGTTTTAACCCATGTCTTTTTGGCAAATATGAAAAAAATAGAATTGCTTTATATTGCGAGGGGACGTTTCTACGTATCCCTACTATCTATAACCGGTGTCATTTCCCCGCGCTACACCTCTAAAATAAAAATTTCGATAAAACTAAATAATTCATAAAAGTTTAAAGCCACCCTCTCTTCATTTAATTATTGGACCGTGCGTTTTGATTTTTTGATTTTTATATCTTATTAATTTTTCCCGTCTTGTTTATTTTTCGAACTTGTTATAACTTTTGAATTTTATTGCAAAATTAATTCATGTTTACTTAGATTTTTTCAAAATTTGGTAAAATTACTACTTCTTATACTTTTATTTAATTTATTATTTTTAATATTTTTAATATTTCACTTCTTTATTTATTTTTTAATACTTACCTTTTTGTTGTCTTCCTTGATTTATGTAGCACTTTGAAGGGCACTTAACTTTTATTTATTATTACTTTTATAAAATAACCCCACTCCATCCACATATTATTATTTTATCTTTTCACACACACTTAAAACACCTTCCTTTTCCCTTTTATTTATAGTATGTAATTGTAATGTAATGTAATTGTAAAAGAAGTTGCAATCCCAAGTTTGACGTGCAAATCACTCTTAATTAATTACAATAAAAAAATCGTAAGGGTTGCAACTTTTATTATATTAAAACTTGGTTTTTTTAATTAATTAATTATTTTAATAATGTATAATTTAAAACAGATAAGAAGTTTGAATTAAATATTTTTGAAGAAGCGGACTTAAAAAATGTGTGATTCAAACTTCTTAACTGTTAAATTTAAACTCTGTAAAATAACTTGTATAAATTATTAGATATAATAAAGAGTCTTTATTGTTACCCGAATTTTAATAATTATTAATTGAAAGAGCAAGAGCAAGAGCAAGAGTCAGGTGGGCTTTTACACCTAACTACTTAAACATTTAAAAATAAATTTTAAATTAATATTATAGGACGTGTACTTTATAAGGTTTAAAACACTTACTTAGTATAAGAACGCCATAGCTCAGATGGGTAGAGACCGGTTGTTTGTTCAAATGGTCTCGAGTTCGATTCCCATACCGGTCGAAGAAAAGAAAAATTTTTAAAAATCTTTAAGAAAAATCCAACGAGCAACGAGCCGAACGAGACGAATGACGAATGACGAATGACTGTAGGATACTCGTGATTTGAAAAATATTTTTAAAAATCTCTAAGATAAACCCTCGGCCGACTCGGCCGACTCGGCCGACTGTCCCTCGAGATTTGTGATATTACGACTGTAGATCGCGATCACATTTTTGCAATTTTTCTTTTATGCCCCTGTTACCAGTTGACACATTCCCCTTACATTTTTAGTGTGAAAAGAAACAACAGGTAGTTAATAGTTTTTTTTTATTTCCCAAACCCCCCTACATCCCACTTTACATCTAATTAGCCTGACAAAGGAATATTGGTCATAAAATTCAAATATGTTTACAATAGAACACAGCCCTTGATTGGATGTTTTAAGATTATACAATCTTAGAACACCCCATCATTCACCATGTGGTCTGATGTGAAGGGTAACCACTGTATGAAACCAACGAAAGCAAAAGTTTTAATCGAAGACTTAAGCCCTTCGCATCAGAGCACATGTTGTCTTAGATTAACAGAAAAGATATACAATTTGTTACAATTTAAAAACCTAAAAATAATAAAAATCTGCATCCCTTTTTTGTCGTTTAATTTCAAAAGAAACCCTATTCAAATTAAACAAAGTGTCAAATATATAAATTAAGGGAGGTTTGATCGAAACATTAATATACTTATCAATATGATAGGACTGCGACTCTTTTAACAATTTATAAATAAATAATTAAACATAAATGAGTGTGGCAAAAGAAATGTGTTTTAAAAGTAATTAAAATTCCCAAAATAAATTTACAACATAGTAAAAGTTTAGCAAAACTACGCTAACATGGATTATCTAACTTAATCCTATGTAGAAAAATGACAAAAATATGAGGGTCGTTCTGTAAGATTAACTATAATTAATATACAAATCTGAAGATTTAGTCTTCCATTGATGATTCTGCTGGTGCTGCTGGATTAGGTTTCGAAAGCCTCTTGAATTGCCTTATGTGAAGAAGAACCAAGGGTACATGTACAAATCCACATTGGCTTCCGAAAGTATTTTTCAACACGACTGTTCTCTGCAATAAAATAAAAAACAAAATTAAGAAAAATTACTAAAGCCTATATAATACAAGATCGAGATTTTAACTGTTATTAATATTATTTAAAGTATACCCAATAATATTTATTAAAAGATTAAAATTTAATCAGTCTCAGATTAGTATTTTCCAAAACAATATATCCCATGAATTGAATTGAAATGTTAACTAAATTAATTTCCAGGTTATCCTGTCTTGCATCCCTCCCAAAGAAAAACCCTCGGCAAAAGTTAGAAAAGGATCATAAATGATAATACCTAAACAGTTCCAAAACAATTTAGAATTTGTATTTTGTACCTCCGAGGAAGCACTTCTTAGACCCCCGGAATCACTACCACTTCTTCTCTGAATTTGTTACAATTAGTTCCTTTGAGAAATGCTACAGTTCTATTGCTACATCCTGAAAGCATGTGTTTTACAAATAATAACGATTGACACAAAGTTAAAGCTCTGTTTAATTAGAAAAATTCGATATGGACCCATTGCATTTTATTATAAAACTAAAAATAGACCATAGCTTTGTTTGTAACTTCAAATTCAAGATGATCATTCCACGATCACAAAAACAATTAGGGACACACACATACACTAAAATTAAAATATTCATACATAAAATTAACACAACAAAATTAATAAATTAATCAAAAGCACCTTAAATACATTATTATGTATTTACAAAACTTTGAAGATCACATAGATGTAAAATTATTGTAATTATGTTGCTAGAAGAACAAACTCTTTTCTTGCTTCCATCAGGTTTTTAACATCTATATAACTTTAATTACTTCATGAGTTTCACAGTTTTCAAAAGGACAAATCTGTAACAAAAATGAAGCTTGAAGTATGATATAATATCCTACATCATACATCGGATGCACTCTTTTCTCAGTAAAATTTTTAAGGTTAAACATGTAAAATTAAACAATAACAATCTGTCAATAAAAGAAAATTATTTCTACACCCAAATAATACTGCTTCCGCCATCTAACAATTAGAGGCTACACTTTAATAGTTAAGTTAAAAACCAACCCTTCTTTTTAAAACCATTATAAATTCCTGTAATAAGTTGTGGAAAACAGCAGCAGATGTCACCTCAAGTATCAAATTATTTTGTTGTCATTTTTAGCTATTAAAATGTCGGCCCTTATTCAGGATTTTAATTTATGTGCTATTTCGGGACTTGAATAAAATGGAAAAAGTGATTGTAATTTTATAATTCTTGATGTCTAATTTAATTGAGAACATGCGCTTGAATTCTATTAATTTACAAGAATTTTGTTCGCTCCAATGAAATCAAATAAAATTTAATCAGTGTCCGATTAATAATTTTCAAAACATAAATGATAATTAAATTAATTCTCAGGTTTGTAGTTCCGTCCTGTGCCCTTCTCAAAGAAAAACCATCAGCAAATGTTTGAAAAGGATCATAATGATAAAACCTAAATAGTTCGAAAACAATTTAGGATTTGTATTTTGTATCTCCGAGGAGCACTTTTAAGGTACCTATTTACTTACAGGTCGCCTGCAGTCCAGAATTGCAGATCAGTCAAGGGCAATTACATATACATGCCATTGATAGATTACAGCCTTCAGTTTAAGTGAATCTTATAATAGACTCGTGTGTCGATAGCCTGTATATGTAATTGACCTTATCTAATCTGCAGTTCTGGACTGCAGGCGAACTGTAAGTGAATGAGTACCTCTAGACCCCCAGAATCACTACCACTTCTTCTCTGAATTTGTTAAAATTATATCCTTTGAGAAATGCTACATATCGAAAGCATGTGTCTTATAAATAACAATAATTGACACAAAGTTCTGTTTAATTATAATGATTCGATATGAACCCAATGCATTTTATTACAAAACTAAAAATAGGCCATAGCTTTGTTTGTACCTTCAAATTAAAGATAATCATTCCACGATCACAAAGACAAGGACGAACACACATGTACACTGAAATTAAAATATTCATGCATAAAATTAACACAACAAAATTAATAAATTAATCAAAAGCAAACCTTAAATACATTATTATGTATTTATAAAACTTTGAAGATCACAGAGATAAAAAAAATTGTAATTACGTTGCTAGAAGAACGAACTCTTCTTGTTTCCATCGGGTTTTTGACATCTATATAACTTTATTTAATTCTCCGGTTTGTAGTTTCGTCCTGTGCTCTTCTCAAAAAAAAACCATCAGCAAATGTTTGAAAAAGATCATAAATGACAAAACCTAAATATTTCCAAGACCATTTAGAATTTTGAATTTGTACTTCTTGGTGAGCACTTCTAAGGCCCCCCAGAGTTTACTTTTTTACAATTATATCCTTTGAAAAATGCTACAGTTCCATTGCTACAACCCAAAGGCTAGCTTTTTATAAATAATAAAGAATGACAAAAACTTAAAACTATATTTAATTACAAGAATTCGAAATAAACACCGGGTTTTATTACAAAGCAAAATTTTAAGAGATAGGGCTTCCGTTAGCTTCAACACATTATAAACCAAAAGGGATGTTGGAAGGCCAAGAAAGGGATGGGTGTCAGAACGGTGTACAGCCTAATCCCTGAAATAAAGAAGAATTAAAAATAGGCCATAAGCTTTGTTTATAACTACAAATTATACATAATTATTCCACAATCACAAAAACAGTTACAGATACACACATACACATAAATTAAACAATTCAGTCATGAAAACATACATAAAATTATACAAAGAAAATTACTAATGTAGTCAAAAGTCAACCTTAAATAATTCATTATGTATTTACCAAGATTTGAAGGTCACACAGATGAAAATTGTATTTTTGTTGCTTGAACAATGGACTCTTTTCTTGCTTCCATCAGTTTCGTGTCATCTTCTATTTAACTATAATTGCTTTGTGACTCGCAGCTCTCAAAAGGGCCAATCTGTAACAAAAATAAAGGTCGTAGTGTGATTTTTCTTTTGGTATAATGATCAATATCAATTAACTCAGTTTATTCTAAATAAAATTGTTCTTACTGGGAAAATCATGCACTTCCACAATGTCAGTTAAAAACAGTAAATATCGATTACCATTCAACTTAAACCCATTAAATTTATTACATTCTGAAGCCTACGTAGAAGCCTATGTAGAAAAAAAATTTCCCGTACTTTAGGCACCCCTGCTGTAGAATGAAAGAGAAATTGTTATAATAAATATTTACCTCAGATTAAGGTTTGTAATTAAAATTAGGAGCACTTATTCTTACAAATACACAACGGTTTGCCTTCGCTGTACACTCACAAATGAGTCAGTAAACGAAATTTATGTAAAAGCCGATATACGCTATCGCATTTACCCCAAAGCACAATTTCCAGGTATCAAAAGCGATAAATAATTTAAAAGAAAGAACAAATACAGAGTAATACATAAATATTGGCTCCTACTTTATTTTAAAGCACTCATTTTTAGTTTATGAAAGAAAAGAAATCAATTAAACAAGAACATTTTCAGAATTAGCAAAATAACCATTCTTATTATTTGTAAGAAGAAAAACATATACTTTACAGCCCTGTATCTCTATTAATTTTAAGAGTTAAGAAAAACCCTTTCATGAGCAAAAAAACTAGTCCTTTGGCCCTTAAAAGCTGTAACAAAATTTTCCAAAACGTCTTAAATTGATTTGTTATACGGCTTTTTGCTTTATTGACAACTTTTTCGGAACGTAAAGTGTGGTTTGGGTGTACTATTCAAACAATACCTTCATACCTATTAACATAAGGACATCATAGAGCTTTACCATCAGCAAAGAAGTGCGACCAGACTGTGTCCTTTTTATATTCTATTTAAAATCTACAGAAAATGGAGTATTCGTAAAGCAATAGAGAATTGGAATGATGACATCGATAGATGGTCAGAAGATCTCAAAATCTGCAATATGTAGACGACACAACCATCCTAGTTAGTTCAGAAGAAGATATTGTGCTTAGAGCATTCTAATGATAGCCATAAATCTCACCTGCTATAAAAGTTCTCTGTGGTGAGTAAGCTGTTAATTTGTACATCTTCTTGTACTGTAAAAACATTCTTTCAGAGTGACTTAGTGTTTGCGACAGTTGAACCTGGCTTCGACCACCGATATAAACTAAAACAAAACAGAATAAGTTTATGCTTAAACTTACAAGAGTGTACTCACTGATATATCATTTGTACATAAATATTTCCAATCATCTAATAACCACATGAAGTAAATAGACTTGGTATCCTATTCTAATAGTTTTTAGTGAACATGATTATAGCATCGATTTTATCACATTTAGTTATTAAAATTATAGTTTTACCTTTGTTCAATATAAAAAACACCAAGAATTTAATCAATTTAATTAATAATATTGAAAAAATGTTCTTGTATTGATTAAATTGACGTTAGATAACCATGATGGCCGATGTATATGTCCACAAAAGATAGGCAATTCTAAATACTTTTAAAGTGGAGTATACGCGGTTGCCTAACAATCAGGTGTTCAAATTTACATTTTAAAAAAGAAAAATTTATTATTAAATACCTATAGACCAATCCGCAGCCAAAAAGTCCATAAGTTTGAAATCTAAAAAGTTCTCAAAGATCCGTCGACAAGTAACCGTGATTTTTGTGGTACAAAAAAAGATTCAATAATTTTAACTCTTAATCGTTATAAAAATTAACATTGCCCCCACAAGCTTTAATTTGTTGTTCTCTATGTGAGATAAATCGCAAAGAAAATAGTAGTTAAAAAAGAAAACTCACCCCAAAATAATAAAGCAAACTGTTGTTCTTCAAGGGGTGTTCTTTGGTCGGCACTACAATTCTGAGATGTAAGGCTGCTTAAAGGTGAAGGTAAAAAGTAGCCAAGACCCTTTTGATTATTAATGAAGTTCTAAGTTGCCCATTTATAGCTAAAAAAAGAAAATATTCTTTGTTAAATAACTGTTAAACATAAACTAACAAATTTACAGAGTAATACGATATTTAATGGCGCAAATATGTTAGAATCGTTTTAAAAATCAATAAACTAAATGCATTTCATAATTTAAATTCGAATAAGTTATAAAGCATATTTGGAGCTTCGAATCGCATTACTGATATTATTACTAATATTATTTGTCCAAAAGAATTAAAATTGTTAGAAACACAAGTAAATATCATATATCCTTTCATATTCATTAATCTTCTGTTGTAGCTTACTGAAACATAATTTAAGTTAGGAACAGACATAAAATTAACACAACATAATTAATAAATTAATCAAAAGCAAACCTTAAATAAATTATTATCTATTTACAAAACTTTGAAGATCACAGAGATAAAAAAAATTGTAATTATGTTGCTAGAAGAACGAACTCTTCTTGCTTCCATCAGGTTTTTGACATCTATATAACTTTAATGAATTCTCAGGTTTGTAGTTCCGTCCTGTGCCCTTCTCAAAGAAATACCATCAGCAAATGTTTGAAAAGGATCATAAATGATAAAATGATTTTATGGCTCGGATATTGTAAGTCAGTGAAATACAGCTGTATTTTGAGTTTAACCTAAAAAGTTGATTATGAAAGTATAAGGTATGTATTATTTTGTTGTATTAAAGAATTACTTTATCTTCACACGTATTAATATTGAAGAGATCAATTTTAAATAAAATTTACTAATATTATGTTACGTTAATTTTAGATAAACAGCAATACTTCCAAGTTATAAACTCCTACAATAATTCTGGCAATTTTTATGTATCATTCATCTGAATCAGATCGTAGAAGAATATTACTAATTAAACAAGTTGTAGTAGAAAAATCTGCATCCTATTAATTAAAGAAGACTACAGGTAAAACATTACACTAATTATGATGAAATTTAAGTATATATGTATATTTTAAAAACCACAATAATATATGACAAGTATATTGCAGGAATATCTTTTTGGATTAAAAAGGATAGACCAAGAAGGTATTTACAAATCAAAGACTAGATTCAAATGGCCAAGAAAAAATAATAGCAAAAGTATGAAGGCAGAAAGGCAGGCCACAAAGAATATAGATGGGGAGTCTATGACGACTAAGAACATTTATATACTTATTACAACAAAATATAATTATGAATTGAAAATTGAATTGCGCGCTTATAATAAAAGAGGTGGCATTAATAAAATAGAATATATGTAACTACTTCTATTGAGGCGTATTTTGGGTAGCATATACTCACAAAATTTTACACTACAGCAACATCTAACGTGTATTATTTGTAAACAAATAGAATCGTTGACTACTTTATTGGTCAACTGTTAGTAGGAGTTGCTGAAACGAGAAATTGAGAAGCGCGCGAATGCGCGTTTCATGAAACATTGCAAGGCACAAGTACCCTTTTTTACAATTATATCCTTTGAGAAATGCTACAGTTCCATTGCTACAACCCGAAGGCATGCTTTCTGTAAATAATAAAGAATGACAAAAAATTAAAACTATATTTAATTACTTCTTCTTCTTCTTCTTCTTACGTTAGGTCTAATGACCTGTGTTTTAACTGGACTTTACGTTCTTTATTCTTGGGAAGTTGATGACCAGCTGTCTCGCCATCTTTTCGGGGGTCTCCCTGGTGGTCTGGATCCTTCTGGTTTCCCTTCACGTGCCGCTTTAACTATCCTTTCATTGCCCATCCTTGAAATGTGTTGCTTCCATTGTCTCCTTCTTTCTCTCCCCCATCTTACGATATCTTGTGTTTGACATTGCTCTCTGATGTTTTGGTTTCTAATGCGGTCAAGTCTCGTTTTCCCTACTATGGTTCTTAATACTTTCATTTCTGATGTTCTCAATGATTGTTTTGTTTTACTGTTGTCGGCTCTGGTTTCTATGGCATACGTTAGTATGGGAAGGACACAAGTCTTATAGATGCGCGTTTTACATTCTGTTCTGAGATATTTGTTTTTCCATATAATATTCCTCAGTGCTCCTGAGACAGTAGCGGCTTTTTTTACTTGGTTTTGTACTTCTTTGTGGATAATGCGGTCACTTGTTACTGTTACTCCGAGATAGTTAAATGTCGTTGTTTGTTCGATGATTTTCCTGTTTATTTCAGTTTGCATCTTACAGGCTCTTTAGATGCTGTAAGACATTTGGTTTTCTCGACCGAGATGGTCATGTTGTATTCCTCAGCCGCGTTGTTAAATTTATGTAGGGTTCTTTGTAAGTTATCTTCATTATCAGCTATAAGGACCGCATCATCTGCATAGCATACTATGTTAAAGTTGTGGTTGCCTAGTTTGTATCCTTCCATGAACTTTACACTTTCTATGATCTTATTCATCACTAGGTTAAATAGTGTTGGACTTAGACTATCACCTTGTCTGACTCCAGTGTTCACCGGGATGTTTTCTGTTAGTTTACCTCCCGTTCTTATTTTGGTGAAGGTTTCAATGTTTAGCTCTTCTATCAGTCTAATGATTTTGAGTGGGACATTCAGCTCTTTTAGTATGTTAGTTACATCTGATAGTTTTATTTTGTCGAAGGCTTTAATTAGATCAACGAAGCACATAAATACTGGATTATTAAATTTAATATTTAATTACAAGAATTCGAAATAAACACACTGGGTAATGCATGCAATTCTGCATGCTATTTACACTTGCAAATACCACTGAAGACCCATCTATCGCTAACAATTATGATGTTTCGGTGGTATTTGCAGAGAAACGGATGATATGTTTATAGTGCCCATTCAACAAAGAAATCGTGCAGAATTGCATAGGCTTATTAGAACATATGTTGAGCCTCTTACTTTCATACACTCTGATTCTTGGGGTGGATACAATGGTATCGAGGAAGAATTTGATCCCATCACCAGATTCTGATGCGGAATGGGGAATCATTTCGTAATTAATCATTCGAGAAGGTATGGAAATAGTGTGTACTACAAAGAGGAAAGACAGTGGCGAAAACTGAAAAAAAGTATTAAATGTTGTCGGAGTTGTATAAGAAGTAGAGAAAACAACGCGGCTAATTTATATATCGCGGATTTTTTATATCGCAAGATGTTTCTTAAAAATTTTAATCGCTCTCCAGGTAATATGTTGCAACATGTCTTCACAGACATCAAAAGAGTATATCCTGGAGTTAATATAGAAAATAACAATGCATCATTAATAACTTAGAATAATTATTTTTATTTCTCCAATTTACTTTTCGCATCTTTACTCGTTCGGCACTTTCAAATTTCCAGCTGATTTCAAAGCGCCATCTAACCTACGTCGGCCTAACTATTTGACTAAGATGGACAATTTTAGCTCGGAAACAACGAAATTAAAACTGTTATATCTTTTGATTTGAATGGTTTGGACACTTGATATTATCTAATTTACTAACCTGGAATACAAAATTAACGCCCTACATACATTTCGGTACGATTCAAGGGCGACCTCACGATGTGAACTCTAACCGTGATGACTTAACAGCACAGAATCTCCATATTTAGTACTTTATGATGATGTTATGAAAACACTGCTGGATACCAGTGCATGATTTTCAAAGTATTGCCATCTAAGAGCAGAACCGTAAATTACTACTTAACTTTACATATGATCCAAAAAGAAAACAGTGTTAAAATAATATTGATACACAATGTCTTAACTTTTTGATTTCAATAAATATGCAGGAACGTTTGGTAACTAACTGAATATAATATTCCATATGTTATTACAAATTGATTTTTAGAAAGAAAAATTTATAGAAATAGGCTGTACTTGTTTGAAGAATGTTGCAATAGGCATTCAAGTATATTTAGAGCTATCTGAAGGTAATATATTCAATAAATCGAAGGCAATTACTATGATTTAGTTGTTGGATATGATATCGATTGATTTAATTAAAACTGTTGTGTTTATGATAGCACAGTTGAATTATTTAAATTAATTAAAATTACTCATATTGTTTTTGTTTATATTGAAATTGTTAAATTTATTTTGTATATTGCTTTTCAAATAATCAATTCAACATTTCTGGTGTTTTGATAGTTTGAAGATATAAGTTACAGTATTAATAACATTATTCTCTGTGCATAAAACAATGTTCTTGACTGAATTTGCTATGAAGATATAAAGAATTAAATATAAGACCCTTTGCAATGTCATTAATTTAGTTATTTTTATTACTAATTGAATATGTATACTTTATGCTGAATTATTATAGTTAAAAAATATTGGGACCTAGAGTATGCATATAACAAAGACCTTAATAAGCTATATTTTACTGCAAGAAAAAAGAAAAATGATCCATTTACAATTTTTATACCAGTAATGTTATCAGAACAACTATCATTTGAGTTTCTTCAGAAATTGCTCCAAGTTTCAAATAACACAAATAAAGTGTAAGTTAAATTGATACTACTTATATAGAATGTATAAAATAAATTGCAATTTTTGTTTTAGAGTAGCTATAGTAATAGTGAATTCAGATTCCACATGTGTTTATTATCAGCTTACCGAAGGTTTGGGAGAACCACCTCACACAAAATCCAAATCAGAAGACTCGACACAGAAAATTGACAAATTATTGAAGAGAAATAAGTCGTTAATAGAACAAGCTGCTTTATATGGGATACCAGTCACTCTACCTAAAGAAACACAAAATTCATAAAGGATAATTAGGTAGGTATTATAATTATAAAAAAAGTAATTGTAATGTTTTATTATTTCTATATAGTAAGGGCTTATATATATATAATTTATATGTTAAAGCATCAAAAAATAAGTATGAATACAAGATTAGTGTTAGTAAATATGTACAATGAGCTGTTATGTCAACATCACGATTTAAAATTAGGCACTTCCATGAAATACTCACAATATGCAGTCTTAAAAAATTGTGATAAATGTATAATGCATTGGAAGAGCTATATTTTGATTAGTATGAAATGTACGATTCGGTTCACTAATAAATCAAATATATACTGATCTGATTAATACAATTATTATTCTACATGTATACGTAGCCAATTACAACATACAAAGGTGATTAAAATTATATACAATTAAACAAAATGAAAAATACTTAAAACTTGCGCAATTCCTAAAAAATTTGCTAAAAAACATTTTTTCCATCATAAAAAAAAAGGAATATTTTAAATTACTTACGAAATCATTTTTTTAGCGTTTGGCATAAGCGATTATTTTCTCTTGTTTGGCATTGAGATCGAATACTTTAATAGAATTATTTATGGATACACAATGAAATTGCTCATTTCTTCTCTAATAGTTGATAAATATATTGTAGCCAAGATAAATAAATAATCAGCTGAGGGGCTTACAATTGTAGGGAATTTTTAAACTGCAATTAACCAACCAAACAATTCAAATACATATTTCCTCTTCAAACCATTCGAATGTCTTCCAATGTCAGCACCAATCAGCCATATATGTAAAGTCTTTAAACAGATTTTGATCTTGATCAGTTAAAGGTCTTGGATCTTTGGGTGGCGTTAATTGTGGCTTTTCAGATGTAAATTCTTCATCAAAATTGCTTACATCTTCCAAATGATTCTAAAATGATAACATAAACATACATTTCGATACTGTATAAACATTTCCTATAAAATTACAATCAAAATAATTCCATAACTTAAATCTATAATGATCATTATAAAATTAGTAATTGAATCAACAGAATATTAATAAATTAATTTAGTGTTTAGAATAAGTTATTTTCATGCTAAATATGAGTTGAATTTAAATAAATTATAGGATATTTTAAATGCTGCACTTACATTTGATGGGTCACATCCACCATTATAAGCAAGGCACTATGTACAAAAGAACAAACCATGTTAAAAACAAGCTACAGAATGATTATGAGCAAGTTCAATAATTAATATTATACACACAAAGCAATAAATGATTACAAAACTCTATAGAGTAAAGAGAATTATAAATTTGTTAGAAGGCAAACAAAACGAGCTAAACCAATAGTTTTTGACAAGTTATTTTTTTTAAAGCAACAAATAAAAAGTAAATAGCGTTCCAATCGTAATAGTGCAACATGTAAAATAATTCAACATTTGTTGTAGCAGTAAAGAAATTCACTAGAACTAATATTCTATTCAATAAAAATATTGTAAGTTTTTTTTTAAATAAGTTGTAAAAAATGCATGCAAGTTTATTATTGTCAAATAAAAAGTCTATATCCGTGTTAGTCTTGAAAATTTTATAACCTTATTGCAAATGATGCAGCAGCAAAATTAATGAACTTACCACGGTTGGCACAAAAGGAGGTTTGACTTTTCTTAATAATAAATCCTCCCACTGAATGCTTCTGAAAAAGGCTTGTTTCTTTACATCTTCAGCATCTCTTTCGCTTGAGCCCAATCTACGTTCTGGATTCTTGCGCAATAACTAAAAAAATATAAATTCGGTTAATGTATAAGTTGTAATTAATCAAGGAACGTTACCCTTCGCATAATTGCAATCGATTCTAAACTTAAGAATCTTGGATATCGAACTTCATCATTCACTATGGAATCAAACACTTCTTCCTCATCGTCTCCTGGGAATGGCGACTACAAGAAAGTGTTACTTTTTTTTTAACAAAGTAATTTAATTGGAAACTTACTTCTCCAACAAGCATTTCAAAAATGAGCACTCCTAAACCCCACCAATCAACAGCTCTTGTGTACGATGTCTCTGTCAGAACTTCTGGGGCTAAAAACTCTGGCGTTCCACAAAAAGTACCAGTACGATCACCATAACCCATTCCTTCCTTACAGAGACCAAAATCGGCTATTTTAACATAACCTTCCGTGTCCAATAATAAATTGTCAAGCTTTAAATCTCTGTAAATGATTTTGTTCTCGTGCAAAAACTGCAAACCCAACACAACACAAGCGGCATAGAAAACAGCTCTAGTTTCATTGAAAACGTCTGCATGAATGTGCATCATTAAATCACCACCCGCTGCGTACTCCATAACGAAACAAACGTGTCCTTCTGTTTGGAAACAGGCGAATAGATTTACTAAGAATGGATGACGAATGGAATTTGCAACTTCAAAAATTCTTTTTTCGGAAAGTAGCGATTCCACTTCATCTCTTGCTATTATATCTCCCTTTTTAAGGGCTTTTATTGCAAAGTACTCGTTAGTATTGCGATATTGCGTGAGGATAACTTTTCCAAAGTGACCTCTTCCTAATACGCTTATTAATTTGAAATTTTCCATGCACATTCCTGTATATTGGGAATGGCGACGGGATTCATAGGCACTATCTCTATAGCTCAATTCTCTTACTACGGGACGACGTACGACGTTTGCTGGATCATAGAGTGGCAAAACCTGCAACACAGACTTGAATTAACGAGATTTAAAAACAAACTTAAGGCTATTCCTATTCAATTTCTAATTAAGTTCAAAATAAAGTAACCTTAAGTGCTACTGGAATAGATGTAGTGAATTAGCTTCTACATATTTACAAATAGAAATTATACCTCATCGTCAGGAAATTCAACCACAGGTGGAGGACTGGGTGACACCACTGGTTCAAAGGCTACACCCGGGCTAGTAGGAGTACAAGGCAAAATAAGTGGCCCCGACCGAGACATTTCGCGATCTTCTCTATTTAAGAAATCGAATTCTCGAAGTGCTGCGCTCTGAAATGTGTATGTAGGCATGCAGTGCAATGTAACAAACCACCAATAACTACAGATACTTATTTACAATACCCATGCAAAGGAATTTTACTTTTTTTATATAGAATGATTTTACTCACTTCTTCCAAATCGAGTCTGGGTGGCAAAGGTGGAGGAGTCAAAGGTGCCCTTTTCTTGGCAACTGGTGGTGGTGCCGTAGGTATTAAAGGCGGTGGAGTTTCTGGAGGCAAGATGCCTAGACTTAAATCTAAAGGTCTTTGACCAGCTAAACCACTTCCGAATGGATCCGGTGAGTCCCCAGGGGTTTCTGATTTTTCTTCTAATTGTGCTTCATAAGGCGACTAATTAAAAACAGTATGTTTATAAAAAAAATAATTTATACGGATTAAATTTTATTACTTGTTCCCTTGGACTTGGAGGAGCTACTATGGTTCTATTTTGTTGAATTCCTGGTGACGATCTCTTCAGTAAACGTCCCCAAGTAGCAACATTTATGTTCATTTGGTTCGCTCTAGGAAAGTTTTTAATTTCTTGCTTGAAGATTTTTCTTTGACGTTGTAGCTTTGGTCTTCGAGAAATCATGGGATTAAGGAACTTTATCTAAAATAATTTTATGAAATTAATTGCCAATCGGGCGAGCTTTTGAAATGGAAATACCTCAGCGAATAAAAGACCTTGTGGTTCCAATTGCAGGGCCATTCCATGGCGAACATCGTCAATAAATTCTTCTAATCGTAAGAATTTTACAGCGCAAAGCGATCTCCAATCTCTCCAATAAACACCGATTTCTAATTCTCTAGATTTATCTAGTTCTATGGAAAATCTGTAGAAGAAAAGTTACATTATTTTTTTTGTAAATAACATCCGTTCTATTTCAATTTTATATTGAATGACACTGTTCTACTATTATAAATATAAAAGCTTTTAATTTTTTTTAGGTCAAATATTGTTACATATACATAATGGAGGATATGCAATATTGCATCCCAGTTACTTCATCTCAGCTGTTGTAAAATTAATGATTCATATACTAAACGACCTAAACAGTAGAAATGAGATGAAGTCCATTAATTTATTGCATGATGTAATTCAATAAATTCAATACTACAATATTAGTGAATAATAACAAGCTCCAGATTTCTACACACAATAAAAACAATTTTTAATAATCATTGCATGTGAATAAATACCTTTGATCCCATGCTTGTTGAGAGCAAGGTCTCCAGCTTGTTTGAGCAACAGGTTGATTATCAAGTTTAATGACAGCCATTATTTCGTTACTAATTTCGTCTTTTACGTTATAACTTTTTGAAGAACTTCTTCCAGTAACACCTTTCATAAAAGTTCGCAAATCTGAAGGACTCGAGCTAATTTCTCTGTCCCTCCTTGACCTTCCAGGCACGTCTTCTAATAAATCTTGGCAGCCCATCAATCTCACCTCAAGGTTTCCTATGTTTTAATAAATCAATTAACAATGATTTGTGTGTTTATAAATAAATAGTTTACCTGTAACTGCGGCGCATCTGCTAAAAGTAGAAGAAGTACTTAACATTTTATTTCCATCGCTTCCTTCTCTAAAGGGTTGCAAACTTGTATATTGTACAGGAATAGGGCTAGCGGCTTGGACATTTTGTAGCTCCCTTTTCAACTGCATAGCTGCTGGACTATCTGGGGGCAATTCTTGTCTGCGTAATTCTAAAGATTTTCGAAGCAAATCCAATTTCTTGCTGCTTGCAGATAGACTAGCTTGTGCCTGGAAATTGTAAATCAAAATTAGTTTGATATAGCATATCCTGGAACCTACTTACCGGGATTTGGATGTGTTAACAGTATGTGGCTTTTTTTTTAAATTTAAAAAGAATTATGCAACATGTAGATATTTATTGTTGATAACAGTAGTAACAACTAAATGTTGTGTAATGCTATATAAGTGATTTAATAAAGACGCACAAAAAAAATAATTGCCCTATTTTTCATTAAAAGCTTCACCAGCTGTGAATGATGAAAATTATTAAATCGTAACGCTCAAAAATGACATTATAATTAATAGAAAATTAAGTTTACAGTAAAAAGATTTGTTAACTCGAATTGTTTTAATTATATAATTACAATAAATAAATAGAACGAGAGCAAAGTGTAACAACTTAAGAGAGCAATTGGGTTTTTATTGTTTGAATAAAGATTATTTGAGCAACTTTTTTGTTCAAGATTTTGCTAATTCATGCTTCTGTTATTATTAAACTAATTGGAACAAACATCGGTCGCTCTTCAATGGTTTTTATAAGAATATTCTGGTCTTGAGAATGAAACATAGGTAAAAAATTCTCAGACACTCAAATAATATAATATTAAACGAATTGAATAAAAAAACTCTCAATTACGAGTCGTTGTACCTTAAAATTTACAAAATAAAAAAATATATCCATTTAACTTCATTCGTATTAAAAGCTTAAATGAGTTCTTAGAAAAAATATGAATATAATAGAATTAGTAGGGTTTTTCTTTGTAAATAAATAAATTTGATTATTAAATGAATGGATAGCTCAAAGAAGCCATAGATTAGGGTACAGAGTATTAAAAAGATCTTTAGGTAAATCCAGTTTTATATGAAATTATTTAATTTTTTTAAATATAATAAGAGTAAAAAATTCAACTGCTATATGAGTTGTGCCATTGTATTTTTCTCAACGATTCGGAATTCTTAGTAAAGTTTATTGAGCCAAATTTGAATTTTTTTCCATCGTTCGTTGAAGTAATTATTTATATCCACCTGCAGCATTATATTTAGAACATATTATATGTTTGAATCTTTAATATGAACGCAGAAACTAATGTTGTTTCATAAATCAATTTTTTGGTAACGATCTCAAATATATTTTTGTAGTTCAAAGCACAAGTGTTATTATACAGATTTTGGTATCTTCAAAAATTATGTTCAATTTATTTATACGAAACAAATAATAATGATAGAAAGTAACACCCATAATTTATATTTAACGCATTCTGTATGTATAAAAGGCAAAAATCTAAATTATAACAATTAACTAATTTAAAAAGAGCCAACAAAATATTATGCCAAGATTAATAAGAAATGTCACCTCCAACTTGACTACTCTAAATGCGACACAAAAGAGTTTGCGTATTTTAAAAAAAAATAATAATACTACGAAAAGCCTACAAAGTGTTAATAAAAACGATGGTTAAATTTGGAAATTGATAAGCTGAGGTCGTTCCAATTGTATACTCAAAATACAGTTGCATTCATAGACTTCTACGTCACATGAAATATTATAAATGCGCCCACATTATTTCTCGAGCGAATGGGTTTTATTTCAAGAGCCTTTCATTGTCAAGAAGAATAGCAATTCATTATTATTAATTAGAGCAACCAAGCAAACAAACCAAAAATTACAATTTACAAAACTATTTCGTAACGATTTCTGGCTCGTTGTTCGAGTACTGCTATTTGTCTTTGCTACTAATTTTCCATTAAACAAAGTATAGAAAATATATCACAAGAAAGTTGACACGAAGATCAACATTCATTAAATGCCTGCCCCATTCCCGTATCTCTCGGTTGGGAATAACGGACATTTCGCCAATTTGTCCAAGGAACGGAAGAAGTGGCTTCGCTAACAGAACGGGTACGTCCTCGGCCGCCGTTTTCGAAATAACTTCTGCAATGGTCGCATTGGCAATCGGGATTTTTAGCAGGGCCGACATGATGTCCAGGTTTTCTAAATACATCCACAACCGAACCGAATCTTTTCGCAACGTACCGCTGGTCTGTAAATATGCCCGGTACCACCATAAACGGTGCTCGTAACGTTGGATTCGTTTTTAACCGTTCTTGTAATGCCATCGCGCTTGGAGATCTTGAAGCAACAGATCGCCTCGAGGCCGTTGGTGATAGTTCTGTTTTTAAAATTCCCCCTTTTAGCGGTTCTGCTTTTAAAAATGTTGTATCGCCTTCTTTGCTTGTTCTTCTAACAGTACAATCTCGATTTAATTTTTTCTCTTCGTTCTTCACAAAACTCCAACCCTTCTCTGAGCTATCAGAACCAGAATCGCTATCTTTCGATTCCGATTTAACTATGCTAATATTGCTCAATCGTTTATCAACATACTCCTTCAATTTTTGTTGTTGAAGTAAGTGCTTTCGTTCTAACTGTGGAGATTTTACTGGTCTATTTTCGGGCTGACTCCACATTTGTTCCATTCGTCTTATTCTTAATTTATCTTCAGAATTTGCGTATTCAAAACTATCGCTAGGATTTAAACTAGCAATGCTTGGGGTCTCAAGGTTTTTTCTTGCAATTTCAGGATGCTCCTCGATGCTCCCGCTTGCCTGCACAGGAAGCAATCTTCTAGGAATAAAATCCAAACTCTCAGTTTGTGCGATGCTTGAACGACTACGATTTATGCTATCGAAATCTGAAAAAGTGTCCTTCCAGGAGGTGTTGGCCACAGAGTCGTAATCGTTATCGACGGACATCGAGTACGTCGACCAAGAAGGAGGCACGCTTGAAGAAAAACTCGACAAACCCCCAATTGCCGAATAAGAACTTAACTGCGAAGGGTAAGCAGTGCTCGTGTTGTCATCATTATCTGATTCGTTCGTATTCGAATGTTGCTTCACCAAGAGATTTTTCCTATCCCCCGCTGGAGCCGTCAATAATTTTCCTTTCAATTTCATCGGAAGGTTGTTATCATCAGAACGAGAATGCGTTATTCGTACTTTCTCAGATTCGAAAACTGTCTGAGGCGAAGACGCAGTCTTACTTTCAACATCGGAACTTGATTCTTCCGATTCCTGTTCTGTCCCCGTACAATAAACGTCAATGTGAACAGTTCTTGGTTTTTTATTCGGATCGCTCGATTTCGAATCGCTCGCTGAACTTTGTCGATCGGAAAGGAACGGAGCTTTCCCTTGTAATTTCGGTAGAACTCTTCCTATGCGCCTTATGGGCTAAAAATTTAAGGTTGTAATAGAAATAATCACAACCATGTCATACAGAGGGCGATTTTTAATTTAATTAACCTTCCGTGTACTAGGTGGGGTATAACTATAATGAAAATTTTTTTTTTGTTAAAATGGCACGATTGGTAATCGAGCTTAAAACCGAGTGTGCACATTCGAGCTCAAAGTGGCACATTCCGATCTCGGGAAAATGAAGCGCGCCGCTCCGCGTCGCGCTTCATTTGCCTCCCTCGCTCGGAAATGTGCCACTTTTCGCTCGAATGCGCACATCCTCGTACTTAATATATTAGTATATATTACCGTGCGCTCCTTCAAATCAAAAATTTTAATTTAATTTAGTAAATATCGCTTTTATATTCAAAAAATGTATTTACCATAGCAATGAGTGGAAGGGAGCGAGAAGATACGATAATCTTGTCAATGCAAGTGAGAGGGAACGATTTTAATTATTCAATTGATTTTTCGTGTAATTTATTGGTCTCAATTATTGCGAATCATTAAGAAATTGCCGTGAAATTAATTTGTATTTCAATAAGGAGGCAAGAATGAAATTGTTGTTAGGTTTTCTTAATATTGGTATCGTAATTGACACGTGTCATTGGAATTTAGTACTCAAGAAAAGACTCAATAGTTTATAAGTTGAAGAAAAAGTTAAGCTTTTGTATTTTTATTAATAAAAGTCTATTCTAATGCATAAATAAATATGTGTTTTACTGAAACTTATTCATTATTGGTTATTAATATATATTCTTATCATTTCACTGTCATAGAGTACAATTTTGTGGACTTTATTTCATTTTATTCTCGGGGTATGACAAACCCCACCTAGTATGGCATGTGACATTTAGTCACCTAGTATGCGGAGGGTTAAGAAATTCACAAAATTATTTTGAATTAAAAATCGCCTTGTGTAGAAATAAAGAAATTAATTACCTCATTATTTTCTAAACTATCGGGTGTAAAAGACGAAGGAGAGTGCGTTTTGCAAAAAAGTGGCTCTGTTCGACTTCTGGAACCGTAAGATAACCGTTTTTTGGCATTCTTTTCTTTTTTGAAAGAGTGATCTGTCGATTCTGGGTCAGTTAAAGGAAAAGGTGATGTCGACTTATCAACCATCTCGAAAGTTTGAACAGCAGCATCTCTCAATCGATTTTCAGCTCGAACGTGTTCCAAAGTGGCTGGCAGGAACGAGCTGGGCCGCTTAAGAACGGTAGCAGCCGTGGAACAAGAAGCTTCGCTTCCTTGCCCCGGCGAAAAAGGAGCGTCGTCTCCGTAGGTAGAGCCTGAGTGATAACACCACGGATCTCCGCACCCATAAAAACCACTGGGTTGTTCCGAACGAATTGTAGGCGTTTGGCATCTCAAGCTTTGTGTTCTGCTACAATGCGTTTGTTGCGTAACTGAATTGCTGCATTCTTCTAATTCTGGTTGCTCATCAATCGTTGTTGACAAAACAATACTACACGTGCTTTTACATTTTCGATTGTAAGGTTGAAGGACCCTCCTGGGCAACCCAGTGTTGGCGTGGAAATTTGGAGAAAGGAGTTCACTGTTATATCCGGAATCGTGAACAGTTGATCCTTGATTTGGATGTAAAGTTGTGGGTCTTCTTGGTGGAATGGAAGTGAAGAGTAGGTTTCCTCTTTGGAAGCCGTAAGCTGTCGGAAGAGGTTGCCTGTTTGTTTCGGCGACGCCCGTGGTGTTGACTGTTGGCGTCTCAGTAGGTATTCCTTGATTGTTATTCGTTTGTGAATTCGGTTGAGAAGTCCAAGTATAATACATATGCACCCCATTCTCATCTTTTTCCGTGTGCGTCTGCGGGGATGCGTTGGGATCTCCGACGCCAGGGTGAGATATCGTGAATTGGGCACGAACTGACCACTGAGGTGGTGCGTCGTCCTCAGATTTTCCTTGCATGTTCTTTAGGTCACCTCATTTTACATCGCATAATAAAATTTGTCAAACAGATTACGGAGAGTAAATTTGGATTATTACGTCGCAACTGGTAACAAATTAAGGAAACGTCGTTATATTTAGAACAGTAGATTTTTAGCAGAACCAAAATTCCATGCCGACTACATTTTTATAGATACAGGTGCGAATTGTTGCTAAAAATATCGCGCACTAATAATGTATCCAATTGGAAAAATTCTTTTACATCGGAACAAATGATAATAATCGGTCAGTCCTTGTTACATCACCAGAAGCCTCGAACAGCTGAGAGGACGTCCTCCACACTTACACGCAAAATTTAATAATACGTACAAAAGCAACCATAAGTAGAAAGATGGAGCCTATTGCACTGATTCACTTGTAAACAAGAATATTTTTGGCACAGTTTTCCAGAGATATAAAGCGTTCGCTGGCTTAGCATTTACTAAAGCTACAAACAGGAAAACTAAGAACGACGTCGTTGACGTCCACCGCGACGAGTGTATTAAACTGAGCCATTTTAAATCTGGCAGACACCTATATGATTCTTACGCAAAACTGCCTCCCAAGTTGCTCCTTTTGTTGCTTTTTTTTGAAATTTTTGTTTCTTGCCACTTTTCCTTTTGATATCCCATCCATAAATTTCATATCGTTAAACCTTTTGTAAAACATACTAGTTTTAGCAAAACCCATAAAAAAAAAGCCAGAAACAAAAATACGTTCGATGACTTTGAACTTTTTCGATTTCGTCATTGATGATTTAAAAAAAGCCTACGCTCGTTTATTTCAAGCGAGAAATTTTGAAATATTTTTCACAAAGCCCAAAAGATTGCTCCCAAAAGTGTGCCTGGAACACACTCAAATTGCATTTGGAATCAGAACATAAATAAGTACAACGACATTGAAATTTTTCGTTGTTGGTTTTGGGATTTTGACAAATTTACATGGTCATTAATTTAAGACTTACCCTACATATTATTTTTTAAAACTAAATATAAGAGTGTTACTAGTTTTCTAATAATTTTGTGAAAATTATTCTTGGAAAATCTATTTTGATAAATCGATTTTGAAATATTTAATTGAAATTTATTATTTCTTAGATTGTGTAATAAAGTATGCATAGATTTTTCACTTTTAGTTGCAATTATAGTTGTATTGATTTTTGTCCAAATACTTTTCCTTAATTTTGCATTATTAATTTCGTACAACCAAAGAACTTTTAATAAAAATTTTTTTTAGATGAAATACATTCAAAATCCTTAAACTTTTGTCATAAGCTAAAAAAAACCGCTGGGTGTACCTATGTACGCGCGTTAGAAGTTATACTTCTTTGGCGTGACTAAATTAAATATAATCACGTGTTACATAGCGCAACTTGCGTTTGTGTGTAGCTAAACCACAAATGGATGACCATTTTTTGCATTCGTTGAAGTAAACATTTTGTACAAAAATCAGAAAAATTGTTTTTTTAAACAATAACACATTCAGTTTCTTAACAAATAATATTCAAAGTAGGTATATAAAAATTTTCTGCATTTTCCAAAAAATTCCAATTATTTTTGAGAGGCCGGACCGGTTCCGATAAGAAGTAAAACACAACTGAAGTTGGCCACTAACTTCCCTCTATTGTCTTGGTATGAAGTGTGCGCAGTCTTGGTGACCGCGCAATCTTATACCACCCTACCCAAGGTTCCGGAAAAAAAGTGTAAATAGTTTTTTGTTCTTGTAAATTTTTAGAATGTTTATTTTTGCCAACCGTGTAAAAAAGTAAAGTAAAACTTGAAAAATATTTTTTTTGGCTAAAATCGGAGTGTACAATTTGGTTTCGAATGTGCACTTGTGACGATTGAGAATATTCCTTTTTTTAAAATTAAATCCAAGGTAAATTTACACAAACTCAATAAATACGAAGATGTGCACATTCGAGCGAAAAGTGGCACATTTCCGAGCGAGGGATGCAAATGAAGCGCGACGCGGAGCGGCGCGCTTCATTTTCCCGAGATCGGAATGTGCCACTTTGAGCTCGAATGTGCACACTCGGTTTTAAGCACGATTCACATTAATTAATTTACTTTCTAAATAATTTTAATTAAAAATTACACCGCTGTGCATAATGTACAATTTGATCTCGAGAAAAATGTGTCAATTTATTTCCATACATTACTATTTTCCATTTAAATGCAAAAAGTAATGTAAACAAATTCGATAAATACCAGGATGTGCGCATTCGAGCGAAAAGTGGCACATTTCCGAGCGAGGGAGGCAAATGAAGCGCGACGCGGAGCGGCGCGCTTCATTTTCCCGAGATCGGAATGTGCCACTTTGAGCTCGAATGTGCACACTCGGTTTTAAGCACGATTCACAATATTTGATGGCTTACTTCATACTGCACAATTTTTTTGAGCTGTGCGCGCGCAACGTCCCGTTGTCTGCTATTTTACTCTCAACGCGCCAAAGAAGTATAACTTCAAAAAAATTAAATATCCAAACAAAATATCGTATACATTCTTTGTTAAACTTTTTTCTTAAAAAATTCGCTAGATATTTTAACGGCGGTAATGCAGATAATAAAATTAAAATAAGTTGCGAGATATTTAAAGACACAAATGATTAGAACAAATTGTATGTTATGCATTTATAAAAATAGATCCGGTATCGCAAAGCAATACAAAAAACTACAAGGCATAAATTAAGCGACATTAAAATAGATAAAAAAAATGACATCTGTTGTTGCAACGTTTCTAATGAAAAAAATTAGAACCGAAAGACTAAAAATAATTTCGGCATCATCTCTCGATAACGTACCATTTGTTAACGTATTCAATTTTCTAATTTTACTTAAAACCGAGATTATAAATGATTGCCATTTATTTCCAGTCCGAAAACCGATGGGATTTTATTAAACAGCAATTTTTCAGAAGTTTTGCTAATCGCTAATTTTAAGGTCCTTTGCTGTTCTGCGTAGAACATCTGCGAACATTGAAAGAAAAATAGATTCATGAAGAGCTTTGATATATTTTTGAACTTCTGCCAAAATTTGTATTGTTTCCCCGTACTTCACATTTAATCGTCGATTTATTTTAACTCGAAGACTACAATAACCGTTATTATTAAATCTTTGAAGATTTACACAAATATTAGAATAATAAAAAAAATTATGTTCGTTTAATTGTTATCGGAATACCGAATCGCAATTTAAGGCTCAACCATATTTGTAGATTTTCCAAAGTAATTAACTAAAATTAATTTACCGACAATCATTAAGCAATTGCATGAAATTAGAACAATTAAAAAACCTCGAGGATTACGTAAACATTAATATGCGCATATAATTAATATTCTCCATAATTATAAACAATGTAAGAAGAAAGTTAATTGAAGTTATTAAAATAATTATTAGTGCATTCATTCATTCGGTGTAAAAGCAAAAAAGAGGAAAGCTTATAACTAGAGAGTGTAAAGAAATACGAAAAGGCTTATTATCAATCCCATTTTCTCAATTAAATAATGATTTACATTTAAATGAAAATGGAAAACCTGCAATTAGACGACGAAATGTACGCCTCATAATTCTAAGTGTCGACTGAACGGTAGTTATACAGTCGACCCTCGATAAGTCGAAGTTGAAGGAAATAATTCGTGTTATCAAAAATTCGCGTTAAATACTTTTCTGTGTATTTATATATCATATCTATATTTACCATCCTTTATACAAAAAAACCATTTGTAAACAATTATCAACATTATTTATTGTTATTAAGTATTTAGGTAATATGGTTATTTACATCTTATTTATTGTTGGATTGAAAGTAATCTAAAATTGTCTTTTGCTTCATTGATCCAAAATGTTAAGTTTCTATAAATTTTTCCAATGATCTCCCGAAAACAGAATATTTTTACTACGTTTATACCAAAACCATTCAATCATAACTTTCTCCAAGTTGGAAAAAGGACACTACTTTAGCCTTTTTTTAATTTTCGTTTACACTCCTTGTTGATCGGTAAATAATTTTAGAAAAAGTATTTAATTCTTTTAGATTTTCTGTTACACACTGTTATAAACTATAAACAACAAAAAATACATTTGATCGTACTCCTGCTCGACGAATGACGACCAGAACGAAAACAAAAAGGCAAAAATAGACCCTTTTCTTGTAAAAGATACGGTAAAACCATCTTAAATTTCATAACTGTTGAGAAAGCATTTAAACATAAATTAGTATTTAAATCCAATTGAAGTGCCGTCGTCAAAACATCAAAGTCCTGTAGTATGAAACCTTTTCATCCTATTTTACAATATCCATTTTGATCAGCAATAACACCGAACACAACCGTTCTTTAATCCTACCAGGTATTGTACTTTTATGAAAAGTTGTAAAATTTAACTTCGAGTTATCCAAATATTTACTAATGGAAACTCGAATTTGGGGAATTGTAAAACGCTTCGACTTATCGAAAAATTCGAGTTATCGATATAAAAGTATTAACGTTGAAATAGGCAAGTCCTAGGAAAATAGGTCCAAGTTCGAGTTATCAAAAATTCAACTTATCGAGGTTCGACTGTATTAATTTCTATGCATTCTTTTCTCGTGTTCTTGCCACAAACTGTCAACAAATCCAATAAAACAAAAATAAATAAAAATTTACCTCAGACAAAGCTCGTTTTTCGGTTTTATCCTTATTTCCATTTTGTAAAAATCGTATTGCGTTTTTCGCACCTTCCACAACGGCCGCCTCGATTCTTAATCTATGCCTAAGTTCTTCGATGCGTTCTTCTAAGGGTTGTTCCAATTCCCTCGAAGTGACTTCCCCGTTAACCGTGGTCAAATCGATTGTCGAGCAATGCTGTTTATTGTTCAAATTGTTTTTCATCTGCAATCAAAAAGTGTTATTCAAAAAGTGAAACCGGAAGTTTAACAATGGTACCTTTAAGATTCTCATTCTTAAATATTCGATTTTAGCTTTGGAGTCTTGAAGCATTTGCTGGGCTTCGGCTAAAAGTTTCTTGTCCCTCGAATGTGGTCCTCCTGTAATACTTCTGATCATGTTCTCGGCGCCTTCCTTAACTTTTTGTTCAATGTTGAGTTGCTTTTCTAAACTAACTAATCTGGGGTCCTGACTGACACCATCTTGCCCTCTTTGATGGGCTGCCAGCGGCGACGAGACGGGGGTGTCTGAAAAACGATAACGACGAATAAATTTACGTAATTCGCATAGTGCTCATTGTAAATTATAAATGCGTGCATCGAGATAATGAAAACTATGCGGAATATTTTCCCTTTCTCTTATAATTTAAATTGCGAAAACCATGAAACGAGATGGTTGTACATTTAAAAGAGATTCTCATGAGTGGTCATGACGAATATGAGAAATACGGCGTGTAATTTAATAACAATCATCGAATTTAATAATGGGACAAGTACGCAGACAATGTTTTAACAAAACCCAGTCATTACGATTTCGAAATTTTGTTTTGATTTCAAATGTCGGTCGTGAGATATCCAAAACCTACAATTATTGCCATTAGAAGGTTTTTGAAGTTATACTTCTATTGGTGGGTAGAGAGTAAAATTTTAGCAGGAAACGGAATTTGCGCGCGCACATCTAACAAAAATTTTACAGTATGAAGTTAGCAGTCTCAGAAAGTAAATTAATAATTGTGAATCGAGCTTAAAACCGAGTGTGCACATTCGAGCTCAAAGTGGCACATTTCGATCTCGGGAAAATGAAGCGCGCCGCTCCGCGTCGCGCTTCATTTGCTTCCCTCGCTCGGAAATGTGCCACTTTTCGCTCGAATGTGCACATCCTTGTATTTATTGGATTTATTTCTTTCATCCTCCGCTCTTTAAAATTATAAATTTAAATTTAGTTTAGCAAATATCGATTTCCTGTGCAAACGTATTTACTATAGCAATAAATTAAATAGATCGAAAAGAAACGACAAGCTCGTCAATGCGGGTAAGAGAGAAGAATTAAAATTAATTTAGTTACACCAAAGAAGTATAACTTCTAATGCGCGTATATAAGTACACGCACCAGTTTTGTAGCATCGTGTCCTTCCTATACAGTGACTCACAGTGAAAATGATGCAGACACATAAAATATCTTCATTCTTAAAAAAAAAACACTCAATATAATTTATTTTCTACTGTGAGATTTAATTATGGACTGTTACTATGTTTTCAGTAAGAATATATGACATGAAATTTTGTTTATAAAATTTTAGCAATAATTTCGCGCCTCCCCTTACACTAGTCCGCGCCACACAGTTTGATAAACGCTGGATTAACACCTTTGCCTTTTTTGAGGCAAAAAAATTTTAGAGTATGGATTTGCTTTAAATTTTTGCGGGACGTTCCTATGAACCTCAAACCAACATAGCCGTACCCATTCTTCTCTGCTCCCCCGTCAACCCCTTAAATTTTCAAAAAAACTAAATAAATCGAAAAATATACACTTCTACTCACAAAAACGATCGTAGCGCCATCATTTTAGATCCGATCATTAAAAACGACCCGGATTCGGAATCCTGAGACTTTTTTCCATAAGATACGTGCAAAATGGGCATAGGGCGCAATGTTAATTTTTTGAGTAATTAAGGGTTGAAGTTTTAGACTCGTTTTTGTAGCACAGAAGTTTACGTTAAAAAAATTGTAGCACCGTTATTTGTGCACGGATCTTTTAAACCTATACAGATTCGGATTCGCCAGACTTTTTGGCTTCGGATAGGCCCAAAAAACCATAGCCGTGCCATTTGAAATTCTTGAGAAAAACGGGTTCGAAGAGCCTGACCTGCAATTAATTTTTTCTAAATTTCCATTTTGAAAAATCGTAGCTCGGTTATTTGTTAACTGATCATTAAACACTTTTCATATTCTGAAAGCCCGTTTATCGGAGCGCAAAATCAGCCAAAAAAATCAACCAAGCCCAATGTTAAGTCTGGGAGAAAAACGCGTTCGAAGCTTTCAAAATGTAAATTTTGCTTCCATTTTTAATTTTCAAAATGCTTTAACTCAGCCGTCTTTGCGAATTTCGTCAAATCCTTTCATTTCCAAACGTTTCAGTCCCTACGCGTCGGATACCGGCGCTAACTCAAAACTTCCAAAATCGGCCACAATCGAGAAAAAACATGGATTAACCCCTTGCGTATTTTTGAGGCAAAAAATTTTAGGTAATGGATTTGTTTTTAAATTTTTCCGGACGTTCCTATGGATCCCAAACCAACATAGCCGTAGTCATTCTTTCCTGGTCCCCCTTCAGTCCCTTAAATTTTGAAAAAACTAAATAAATCGAAAAAAATACATTTCGACTCACAAAAACCATCGTAGCACCCTTATTTAAATCCGATCATTAAAAACGACCCGGATTCGAAATCCTGAGACTTTTTTCCATAAGACACGTGCAAAATCGGCATAGGGCGTAATGTTAATTTTTCGAGTAATTAAGGGTTGAAGTTTTAAGTTCATTATTGAACCAGACAATTTTGCATTAAAAAAATTGTAGCCCTGTTATTTGTGAACGAATCTTTAAAACTATACAAATTCTGATTTGCCAGACTTTTTGCTTTAGATAGGCCCAAAAACTAAAAGTGTGCCGTTTGAAATTCTCGAGAAAAACGAGTTCGAAGAGTTCGACTCGTATTAATTTTTTTTTAATTTCCACTTTGTGAAAAGTCTCTGCGTGTAGTTTTTGCGCTAATTTATACACACCCTGTATAAGCTTAGTCGAAATTTGAGATAAACTTCTAAATACTGACTTTTAGCTCTAACTTTTTTAGCAGTTGAAATATTTCATAAAAAATCACAAATAAATAAATTTATCGTTCCTGACACGTTAGTAATGTGTTTTATAAGATTTCAAACAATAATTGTATTTATTTTTGCAGTAAATAACTATACAAAAGTTGCAAGTAGCTCGTTATAAAAAAGGTTTTTTTGATAATTAAAAGAGAAGCACGCAAAACTCTTGGATTACGCACAAATATTATTTATTAAGGAAAAATTAATTTCGTTAATGTGCTACAAGTTGTTTTTGTCAAATAAATAAAATAAGAGACAAGTTTATAACGTGTCACAAAATTTTGCCAGCAAACTGCATGCTAAGCCCCTGGAAAAATAATTTGTCACAAAAATCTGTCACCAATTTACAAAGTCGTACGCTGTTAGTTTTCTGAATTTATTTCTCGAGTCGTTAATCAGACGATAACGACAACAGAAGAAGACTTAAATTTTTCATAAAAATTAATTAAGGCTTTGAAGACGACAGGTATCCGGTGCTAAAGTGAGATGTAAAGTTGGGGAAGAAAAATGGAGATTCGTTATTTCGCAAAAGATAAATAGGGCTGGGCGAACACCAAAGGTTTCGGTTTTAATTCCATCTATGATTAACGTTCTAATAATAAAAAAGAGCTACTAAAAGGTTTGTCGACCTTAACACCGTAGGAGGAAATTTGGCAGGGACATTTTACTCTTGTAAATTATGCTAATTTTTTAAAGTATGAATGAATAAATTCCAACAATTTTAATGGAGTTAAAATATCTTGAAAAAGGTGATGTAATGGGATGTGTTAAAATGTTTGTTAAACCTATGAATATCGTCTCTGACGAATTCATTATGTAAGTTGTAAACTGAATCCGAATTTGGATTGACATACGGAATAATTCGGCAATTCGTTATGCCGATAGATCCAATAATCTGACGTTATGTAACAGTCACGCCGGTATTAAAATACAAAATTCCCAGAAAAAAATAAATAACATAGATAGTTATTATTTACTTACATTTCTAATTATAATAAACCGGATTTTGTATAGAGAAAATACGTATTTTTTTTTCGTCAATTCGATTGACTGCGTTTTAATGGGTGCAACATAATAAAATTTCATATACACACACGACTACTCGCAGATTAATAATAATTAGAGCAAAAACGACAGATTTACTGTTAATACGACGAACTAATTGGTTTTACTGAAATGTCTACTCGACTAGAAATTCTTATATGAAAATATTTCCACCCATTTCGTCGTAAAGGGTGTGTATCATTTTGATTTGCTAGCGAATTTTTTAATTTCAATCAATTCCATATTTATTGCCGCCAATTTATGAGGGGTTTGGTCTGTAGAATGCTTACTTTCCAGAGAATTTGTTTTTTGAATTCAATCAGCGAAAATTCCTATTCTTGTATAAAAATTCATTGTAGAGGTACAGTAAAACCTCAATTATCCGGACCTCGGTTATACGGATTCGCGATTATCCGGATTGTCAACCGCGTTCGTTTTTTCGTGTTAAAACGGGACGTTTCGAAATCGTGCTTAAAACCGAGTGTGCGCATTCGAGCTCAAAGTGGCACATTCCGATCTCGGAAAATGAAGCGCGCCGCTCCGCGTCGCGCTTCATTTGCCTCCCTCGCTCGGAAATGTGCCACTTTTCGCTCGAATGTGCACATCCTCGTATTCATTGAATTTTTCTATTTTCACTTTTTATTTGGTCCAATAAATTGAAATGAACTCCTAAATACAGGCCTGTAATTTTTACATAAAATTATTTAGAAAGTAAATTAATTATTGTGAATCATGCTTAAAACCGAGTGTGCACATTCGAGCTCAAAGTGGCACATTCCGATCTCGGGAAAATGAAGCGCGCCGCTCCGCGTCGCGCTTCATTTGCTTCCCTCGCTCGGAAATGTGCCACTTTTCGCTCGAATGCGCACATGTTCGTATTCACTGGATTTTTTTATTTTCACTTTTTATTTGGTCCAATAAATTAAAAATTGAAATGAACTCCTAAATACAGTCCTGTAATTTTTACATGAAATTATTTAGAAAGTCAATTAATTATTGTGAATCATGCTTAAAACCGAGTGTGCACATTCGAGCTCAAAGTGGCACATTCCGATCTCGGGAAAATGAAGCGCGCCGCTCCGCGTCGCGCTTCATTTGCCTCCCTCGCTCGGAAATGTGCCACTTTTCGCTCGAATGCGCACATCCTCGTATTTATTGGATTTGCCTATATTATTATTTTATTCTTCTAATTGTAACGAGCCTGATAAAAATATTTTCGGGTGAACTTTCGAATGTTTACTAATTCGCATTTTTGATTAATTAAAATTGTATAAGTACAGGGTGACCAGACGCTTACTCCCAACTTGATTTTTTAATATCTAGACAACTATTAAAGATAATTTAATCGAATAAAAAGCATTATCTAGACAAAAGATGGGAAATTTATTTTAATAAATTAAGTTTTCAAAATGTCCCCCTTCTTTAAGGATAACGTGACGAAGCCTAACATCGGGTTAAACTGTTGGGTCCAAAGGCTTGCATAATTTAGATTTTCAGGTAAACTTCTCTAGGTTTTTCCGTAAAATATTATGGATAGTTGATTTGGAGATATCCAAATTTTATTTAACCTAAATTTTAAATTAAAATGTAAATTTGAATATTAACGTTGTAATTGTTTTCGTGGACAGAGTTGTGTGGTGATCCACTTGGCTGCGGTATGCTCTAAGAGTATATGTGGCATTTTCACCAGAAATATACCACAGTCGGACAATGGCGACTCTTTGGTCAGTAGTATATGTTGTCCTTGCAGTGGTCATTGTGTGTGTGATGTGACAGCAAAAACCAATGTAAATAAATTTCCCTACTTTTATAACTCCATCTATGTTAAAATAATTTTGGTATGTCTAATAGTTTTTATTTAACAAGAAAATAACTTTGGGAGTAAGTGTTTGGACACCCTGTATGAGTCAAATTTCCTGAAGTGGGCCACTAAAAATCAACTAGTTGATTTTTATATCATCTTTTGCAGATTGTTGAAGGTTTATATGTCAAAATTAATGTCTCTAAATATTTTTGAGCAATTTTCATTTTTCTGAAAATTATAAACAAATTAGTTTTAAGGCACATTTTGTATACACTGTTGAAATAAGTCTTCAATTATGGATTAATTCAATTTTTAAATATAAAAAAATATTTATATGTTACACAGGGGGTGCATCAAAATTTTAGAATAACTTGGGTGGGGTATGTTAAAAAAAAGGTTGCGAAATAAGAGTCGAAATTCGGAAAAAGTAAAATATTTTTTTCATGTAGGGATGAAGTTCCCATCTAGTCTAGTTTAAAAGTACTAAATTAGAAATGTGGTTTTTGGTAAAAATACCCTACTGTAATTTTTAATTAAAAAAAAGGCGAGAAGTGGTACATTTAGTTCAGCTTGATTTAATTAATATTATTTGTAAGAGAGAAGAATAAAATAGGCAAATTCAATTATTAAAAGTACGTGCACTTTCAAGCGAAAACTTTTTCCGAATAGAAAATCTGGATTTGAAGGATTTATTATTAATATAGTCGAACCCAATTAACACGAAGATGTGTGCATTCGAGCGAAAAGTGGCACATTTCCGAGCAAAGGAAGCAAATGAAGCGCGACGCGGAGGGGCGCGCTTCATTTTGAGATCGGAATGTCCCACTTTGAGCTCGAATGTCACACTCGCTTTCGCCACGATTAACAATGATCAATTTACTTTAAAAATTCAAGTTATTCTAAAACCGTAGTTGCGCTCTCAAAATGTCTCCTTTGGGTTTTGCTTATTTTTCATTTTTTTTATTTTTTCATTGCGAAATTGCCGTGAAATTAATTTGTATTTAAATAAGGGGCAAGAATGAAATTCTTGTTAGGATTTCTTAATATTCGTATCGTGATTGACAATTTTTGAAAATGGGACATTTTGGCTTACCGAATGATTGCTTGGGGACAACGGGACAAATGATCTGAAAACGGAGCAATTTTCATTTTCTGAAAATTATAAACAAATTAGTTTTAAGGCACATTTTGTATACACTGTTGAAATAAGTCTTCAATTATGGATTAATTCAATTTTAAATATAAAAATATTTATATGTTACACAGGGGTGCATCAAAATTTTAGAATAACTTGGGTGGGGTATGTTAAAAAAAAGATTGCGAAATAAGAGTCGAAATTCGGAAAAAGTTAAAATATTTTTTTTCATGTACGATGAAGTATCCCATCTAGTCTAGTTTAAAAGTACTAAATTAGAAATGTGGTTTTTGGTAAAAATACCCTACTGTAATTTTTAATTAAAAAAAAGGCGAGAAGTGGTACATTTAGTTCAGCTTGATTTAATTAATATTATTTGTAAGAGAGAAGAATAAAATAGGCAAATTCAATTATTAAAGAGTACGTGCACTTTCAAGCGAAAACTTTTTCCGAATAGAAAATCTGGATTTGAAGGATTTATTATTAATATAGTCGAATCCAATTAACACGAAGATGTGTGCATTCGAGCGAAAAGTGGCACATTTCCGAGCGAGGGAAGCAAATGAAGCGCGACGCGGAGCGACGCGCTTCATTTTCCCGAGATCGGAATGTGCTACTTTGAGCTCGAATGTACACACTTCGCTTTTCGCCACGATTAACAATGATCAATTTACTTTAAAAAAATTCAAGTTATTCTAAAACCGTAGTTGCGCTCTCAAAATGTCTCCTTTGGGTTTTGCTTATTTTTCATATTTTTTTCATTGCGAAATTGCCGTGAAATTAATTTGTATTTAAATAAGGGGGCAAGAATGAAATTCTTGTTAGGATTTCTTAATATTCGGTATCGTGATTGACAATTTTTTGAAAATGGGACATTTTGGCGTACCAAATGATTGCTTGGGGACAACGGGACAAATGATCTGAAAACGGAACAATCCCATTCAAAACAGGAAGTATGGCCACATTATATATAGCTAAAATTCGTTTTTTTTTATACATTCAATTAACCGAATTTTCGATTATCTGAATGAACTGCAACAATAATTAGTCCGGATAACCGAGTTTCCACTGTAAGTTGTGGTAAAAACAGAAAGGCGAGGTTTATACATAATAAATAACAATATTGAATGTTAAGATTTTATCAATATCGATATTTAATACTTTACACTACCGGTGCCACGTTGTTGTACACTCTAACCAAATTTTATAAATGCGACCCTTGTTTCATAAGGGTAAATGAAGTAAGTCACACATTGGAAGCAGGTGTGTTAAACCGCATACCTGCTGTGGCTATCATCCTGCCACATCCTGCTTCAATTTTCAAATCAGCCACACTTACGGTTTTCGAGATATTTATTGCAAAAACAAATTCAGTGGCCAACTTCTGACTTGGCCACACTTTGGAAGGAGGTTATATAAAACCTACACCTGATTGTGTGGTTATGTTCCCACATTATCCTGCTACAAACCCCAAGTCAGCCACACTTCCCCTTTTCGGAAATATTCCGTCGGAATATAGCTCTTTACCCAATCAACAGTTGGCGTGCTTAATCACGATTGCCGCTCGCGATTGACAATGAAAAACACGACATTTAAACAAAACATGCAAATCGATTTGAGAGCCATATTTTCATTTTAAATAAAACATTCAAGTGGGAAATGGTAAATATTTTCTGGAAATTTAAATACTTAATTAATAATTTTTATTGGCGCACTAAGTAATAAAAAATAGTATGTCCAATTCATGCCGTTGTCTATTGCCCACTCGAGCATATGGGCGCACTCACTTCCCTCGTGCGCTCAACTACGCTCTCGTGATCAATCGATGACTTCCCGCGCTTATTGCAAACTATGCTAATTAATCACAATATTATACCAAATTTATCAATGCCATAACTTAAGTAAAAAATTTCATATTGATTTTCTGTGGGCAAGTTAAAAAAAATTCCGAAAAAACTTGCAATATGTAAAGAACATTTTAACTTTTTTAATGATTAATTTACATTTTATTTGACTTTTTTGGCAAAACCTTTAAAGAAAGGAATATTTATGGCAAAGTATTTAATTTACTTAATTGAATGAATTTGCTTTGCAAAAAAGTGAAATTGATTTGCAAAAAGTTGTATCTCATTTACGAATGTGTTTTGAAAACAATGCGTTTTTGTAGTACAAAATTTATACTTACAATACCGTTCGTTTTTATTCTCTTTTGCTTTAAAGTTTAGAATTAATAATTTACTTTTGGGTTTTAAAATTCCTATTAGTGTATGTTTGAAAGTTTTGAGCTTTAAGCTCTACGATCTTTATTCATATTTCAATAAGTCAAAATGAGAAAAAACCAAGAACAAATTTCCATTTCTAATAATTGTGCAAATTACTATTATAGGGGAACCTGTTGAACCTCGGCCAGTTTTTTAGTTATATATTTTTTATTGTAATTTGACGTACCGTACACAAACCGTATTAGCATATATTGAAAGGTCTATTATTTGAGTAGCCACCACAAAAATATCAGCAATGTCTATTTCATACTTACATGTGTTTAAGACGTTTAAAAAAAAATGGTTAATTAGGCCAAGGTACAACACACCCTATGTACTTCGGCCAGTACGACGATGTACCTAGGACACATTGAAAATTTAAGGGTAAAACAAGATTATTTAAAGAAACATTAACTTTTCTCTACTAAAATTGTTTTATTCGGTCGAGTGAAATATTTAATCACAAATTTTTAACAAAATCAACATAACATTCATAGTATTTCTTTCTTAACTTTTGAATCAGTCATTAGGACTAACTTTTATAAGAACACTAGCAATATCTAGGTATATTATTCAGTCTTAAGCATTTAGCAGAAACCCTGTACTTCTGTATCTTTGGAACATAATAACTTTCTCTGGTTTTGTTAACTCTGAGGCATTTTAATTTTTCTGTAATGTCACTTATCGGAACCTTCGTTTACAAATATAACATAGTCGCCAATATTGTAATTAATAGGCGTTCTTTTCTTCTTCTCTTTACTTCTAGACATGATTTTTGAAATATTAAATATATTTTATTGGGAATCTATTATATAAATGTGAAATACAAAAAAATATATCCTCCTGGTCAAAGTATAACATCCAGGATGTACCTAGGCCACTGACCAAAGTACAACTGATCGATAGTGACCGAAGTACAACACTACTTCATTGCTGTAGAAAACGGTGGATTTTAATTATTTGAGGATACATTTCTCGCAAGTTTATTATTTTTTAAATACTTGTTAAGTCAAAGAACCGACCGCATATAAAAGTTAAGCGATTATTATAAAGCGTATAAAACTATTAGATTTCAAAGTATATTAAAAATAATTACTTTTTTCGATAAAAAATTTTTAACTTCGATAACACCAACTACCGGCTTTATGGCGGTAAGCGACTAACTACACATTGGATAGTTAGCAGTGATGTACCGAATACCACAGACAACAGAATTTAATAGCGCGGGAATATTTCAAACGGGCCAATTGGCCTAGGTACACATATGGCCCAGGTTCAACAGGTTCCCCTACATTTTTGGGTAATGGGATTATTCAACCTTATTTCTAAAAATCTTCAAAGGAAATTCCGTATTATGCATAAATTTCTGTGGTTACAAATTTTGCTGAATTTCAGTAAATTAACGTTTCATCGGGTTCCCATGGCTCGTTTATAAATGCTAAAGATCTTTAACTTTTTTTGTAACATTTAATTTACTGAAAATCGATAAATCGAAGCACGGGTCTTTTGCATTTGGATGTTAGTTTTGTGCAAATGCCATTTATTTACATTCCTTCGTTTTTTGTTATAACTTTATGGATAAATATTTGAATACAATTAATTATTAAAAAAAAACGAGAGGAAGCCTTAGAAGAACCAGTTGGGTTCGTATTGTTAATAAATAACCATAATATTTAAGATGATGGCATAAAAGACAGGGGACCAAAGGGTAATTGTGTTGGAATTAAAAAAAATACAAATGGCGACTCTTGTATATTTTTTATCCACATCTTTGCTTTGGTTGTTATGATAATTTTTGGGCGTCTTCTTCGACTTCCCACCTCACCTTTCTTCCTACGTACGTCAATATACTACACATATGTGATCATTCACCCTTTCTCATTTATATTCTTCGGACAATCGTTGGTCTGACTGTGATGTAGTATGCATCTTTTTTTGTGGGAATTATAAAATGCATTGTCTTTTGTAATTACGTCAAATTGAACATAAATACAATCATTTCGTGGGAACTTTCCTTTTTGATAACGCTTTCTCTGCGCGAAAAATACCAATCCTTAAAAAATTTAGTAAATTCTTTTTTACCGAACGAAAAAAAAAATGCGTGGACAAATGCAGTCATTTGTATGATAAAAGTTTTATAAGATTTAATAAGCCAATTTTTGACCGAGTTAACGTGTAAAATCTCGAAGAATAGTATTTCATTCGGAAAACCATGGAATTTAGAGGTTTTTCGAGTTTTTTCTAAGAACTTATTTGTCATGCAATATTATCTTTTCCATTGTTTTTATAATTAAGTTAAAAAAATTTAGGTAAACCTGATTCTTCAATGATAGGCCCTCTTTCGTTATTCTTTATCATCTGAACATTTTTCGATAATATTTTAAATCGTTGTTTTACTTTTTTCAAATTAAAACAATCATTGACACTTATAGAGGGTTTATGCAAGTTTTGAAAACCAACCCGCGGTTTTCTGTACAATTATTAATTCATCAAATATTGATGATCAAAGACAAAAGTGCCATTTTTCATTCTACCACTGATATCTCGAAAATGAATTAAGGCTGAATGATCTCTATATTGACTAAATCGGGAAAAATGTTTCTGAGTCTGGGTAGAGGTTTAAAAACAGAAAATATTTAGCTCATGATATTTCTTGTGGTGCGCAATAACAGTAACTTCAAAAAAGTGTCTCAGGAAAAATTACCCAATAACATCCCTTATGTCTTCGAAATATAAAACAAAACGCTCAAGCGGGGAAATAGCCTACACCCAGATTCATATTATTTTACTCGGAAAATAAAATCTGAAAGTTGGTGTTTTGCTATTAGTCATTATCATTGTATTACGTTAAAGTCAATAATGGCAAGAAGTCCATATTTACTATCATAAAATTACTTCCACAATATTCTTATTAGATCTTATAACCCTTGTAATGTCAAACCAAATGATGCTTCTTATAAATAGGGAAACCTGTTGTACCTTGGCCCTTTTTTCATTTGTAATTTTTTTTAAATTGTATATGTAACAATTTGTTGATAAAATGAATTACATCGTAGTGGGGTACTAATAAGGTATTCATCATAAAATATTTGAAAGCATTACCAACCGTTTACTCAAATTGCTAGAAGATTTAAAAATTAGTGGATCTATGGCCTAGGTACAACAGAGGTGATGTACCTTGGCTCTATTTACGTTAAGCATAATAAAACCCATTGTTTTATGAAAACTATATTCTTATTTTTGGATTATAAAAACTACAAATGTTCTTCTTTGAGATGACACTAAAATTGTTTCAAAAATTAACAAATTTTTCTCGTATACTAAAATTTCACATAGGTACTTAATGGTTAACTTTGAGAAAATTTAAATTTACTGTTAGACTTGCGAGGCATATTATATGAAGCAAAATAAAAAACAATAAAATTTATAACAAAGGTATATCTAAAATTTTATTTATTGCACGTTGATCTTAGGGCCAAGGTACAAGTTATTGACAGTGACCGAGGTACAACACGCCGACCCTTGATGTTTAAACTCAAAAAAAATTAAAGATTATGCTGTGCCAAAATCAGACCACTACTATGCAAACATTAATAAATAATCATTCTAATACGATGAGTCATTTGTAATTAGGTAATAAAAATCCATAAGATATTTAAGTAAAAAGAATATAAAAAGACTTACTTTTTTTCGTTAAAAAATTTCAATTGATCTCATACATTAACAAAGTACATTGGCCACTTGCTGCTCACTTTACGTTAATGTCTGTCAATGTGGCATTTGAAATATCGAAAATTATGGGTCACGAAAGCGCGCAAATATTAAAAAAAAATAAAGTTGTCCTAAGTACAAAGGGACCAAGGTACAACAAGTTCACCTACTCATAAACTACAAATTTAAACCTCCACTTCTCAAATATTCAAAATAATTGATTTATTTTCTAAAAATTTTAATTAAAAATTACCAGGCTGTATTTATACCAAAAGTAGCAAATCCCCGATTTAGTGCATTTAAAAAATTATTTTAGAAACATAAATGGTACAACTTTTTCTGCATAAAAAATCTAAATTTAATTTTTTGATTTGAAAGAGAGACGGTTAATGTAGCCGAATTCGATAAATACAAAGATGTGCATATTCGAGCGAAAAGTGGCACATTTCCGAGCGAGGGAGGCAAATGAAGCGCGACGCGGAGCGGCGCGCTTCATTTTCCCGAGATCGGAATGTGCCACTTTGAGCTCGAATGTGCACACTCGGTTTTAAGCATGATTCACAATAATTAATTTCCATTCTAAATAATTTCAATTAAAAATTACCAGGCTATATTTATACCAGAAGTACCAAATCTCTGGTTTAGTGCCTTTAAGAGTTATTTTAGAAAAATAAATGCACACTCGATTTTCAGCATAATTCACAAGACTTTCTTAGACGACTAACTTAAGCTATGCGCGCGCAACTTTCGTCGCCTCCTAAAATATTACTCTCAATGCGCCAAAAGAAGTACAACTTCAAAAAGTCAAAACCGCTTCGTGGTAGGTAGCATATTAAAAATATGGATCCGGAATTTCGTCTCGTCTTCTCAGTAACACAATTCTTATCTCTCATATTGTGAGTTTTTCGTTACCAAAACTCAAGATATCAGATAGCGCGTACAAAATATTTTCCACCTACACAAATTTATAAGATCTTCTTCGGTGAGGAATGGCTCCGACAGCCTCTCAAGGTCACTGCACCAGAAGAGGACCTCCGTCTCTTGGTAACGGTCCTCCTCATTCCAATCATTGTTGCAACTTTTGATACATGTATCGCCAATTTCCTTGCGGTTTATTTAATTTCACGCTATGGAATGGGCCGTAATTGTCTCAATTGGTTATTTTATCGGTCCTATAAAGTTGGACCAAGGGTCAGTTTGTGCAGTTGCTAACTATTACGGTCATTGAAGATGTAGAATTTGGAGCAGTTGACGCTTTTGAATATTTTTCATACTGTTATATTCTATTAGGAAGAATTTTATATGCTAAAGTTCGATAACCTTCTCTACATATATCAAGAATGAATGAATTTATAAATGGGCACTTTTTTTTCAAATCAAATAATGAACGTCGAGGATTACCGATTGATGTTGATAATTGTGTAATAAAAGAGCACCTGTTTTACGCATTAGTCACGCGGTATTAGTCATCCTATCTGAATTATTTATAATAATGATAATCGGTATCTGGGACATGGAATAAATTAATTTGTGAATTAAACAATAATTACATGGGTGAAAAGGTAATCGAAGCTTGTAAGATAATACCTTCATACAACAGACATACAGCTGTATGTACCCTAGGGTACACCATATTGCGTAGTACATGTTCAATTTATTGAACCATTTTTGTAGATGATATCGGGATCTACAATTGAGGCATGTTCAAACAACGATTTTGTGAGAATTTAAGAAAAAAATTTGCTGGAAAGCACTATGTGACAGAAAATCCGAGTCGCCATTTTGTTCTATGTCATAATACATCGTTTTTAACCTCTTTATCGTAGCGACCCCCTAAAATACAAAAAAAATAGTATAAAACCTCACTAAATATTATAACATTTACCAATTTTTTTTTGGAGTGGGTTCCTTATATTTGTTATGATTTTCACTCCACTTCCCTACCCGTAGTGAGGCATAAGTTAAGAAATGATGCCATAATAGTTAACTAAGAATGGCAAAACATTTAAAAAAAATTAGAAATAACCCAGAAGAAAAAAAAAACTGTTGGACACATGCTTTTCGCGTAATTTTTTTAATACAGTAAAAACGTCTATAGCGACGATGCAAGAAGCAATGTAATTTGATCGTTATAACCGAACATTGTTGGAAAAGGTATTTTAAAAAAAATTAAAATTGAACCTTACATGATTATACCATTTATTGACATTACTTCTACAAAACAATCAAAAATGGCTGATTATTTTGTAATTGTTTTGTTCGTTTGCATCAAAATTGACTTAAGGTAATAAAATTCAAAAATAATAAAAAGTATAATAACATTTAACGACAATCTTTGGTCAAATTTTTAAAACTACTACGCCTTCAACGTATTGCCGTGTGCGGCCATTAAAGCCGCATTTGCCCACCGTTGGTTTATACCAGGGCTTCTTAAACTATGGGTTGCGACCCCAAATGGGATCGCTTAGCAAAATCTCAATATGTAAAAATTCGTTTTATATATATTGTTACCTAATCAATAAATCATAACAAAATATTTATATATCTTTCTTTTGTATTTCTATAGAGCCAAGAAACTCACAATCATAAATAGGGTCGTGAATAAAAAAAGTTTAAGAAGCCCTGGTCTATACCATAAAGTTTGCAGACTTTTTGATCAACGGGCTAAATATTATAAAATTATTTTTAGCGGGCCATAATTCTTCTTTAAAGTAATTAACGATAAACAAATATTCAGAGTGCAGAGCGCCATGTCAGCAAAGACAATACATACTTTTTATTTTATTTAATTTATGAATTCAAAAAATTATCGATATTTGAGAGCTCGAATCAAGTTCGAGAGCCAAATTTCAATAGCTTGCAAGCCGTATTTGGCCCGCGTGCCGCACTTTGGGAACCCCTGGTCTATACCTACTTTTAAGCCATCACCAATAATAATCAAAATAAAATTGATAAAAAAGTCTTCGATTTTGCTACAGCAATGTATTTACGAAAAAAGTATCCTTGGAGAGAGGAATAAACATCTCTTTGCAAATATCCGTGTTTCCTCGCCGAAAAACAACTTTCAAAAAGTGCTTAAGCAAAAACAAAATTTAACAACGGTGAAATATAAGTCAAAGGCTTCATGCAAAAAATTTCTCTGAGAAAGTCAAAAGAACTCCACAACTTGCAAAAATTTCAAAGATTTGCAATAAAGTAAATCTTAAGCTACTTTACGTTTGCTTTCATTCTTTTCGCAGAAAGTTAAAATAGAGATAATATATTTATGAAGAAATACTTAATTTACAAAGGATGAATTTGATATTAAAAAAAGGTCAATTTGATTTGCAAAAATGCGAATTTAGAGTACCAAACGACTTTTAAATGACTTCCACAAATCATACATTTCTAACTCGATCGGTTGCATTTAATTGGCACAATTAATTAATTAATTGAATCGCCTTAATACGCGATAATTTTTATAGTTTCAAACCTACAATTAATTAACAATCTTTAAATCAAGCGAAGGTTAAAGCAGATCACGAGATATAATTTCCCAGACAATTGGGAGGCTGCATGTATGATGAGGGTCGAGAATCGAACCTTTTGACCTCAACTTAAAATATCAAGCTTTCAGAACGAAAATTTATTCAAGTAAATCCATCATATTTTTATTAGAAGGCGGTTGTTTTAAAACCGAGCGCTTTAGTCTGTTTGCCAAACATTGGAGATAAGAAGCCCGATAAGATAAACGTGTTTTTCTACACACAAAAGTTTGTACGCGTATTTTCCATGTATGTAATAAATTGTGCGTTTTAAAACACCGAAAACATTATTTTAAAATCTTACAGAAGTTTCCTTAAAATCTGTATCGATTAAAATAATCTCAGCCTTTACTAAAATCAATTTTTAATTTTAAGGTATATAACACAAAAAAATTTCAATTTTCAAAAATTATAAATGTTTTATAGATTTTATTAAGAGATGTGAATAAGGAGACCAGTAAAAGTTATATTGCAAGAGAAATTATAAAAAAAATTATAAATAATAATGAAAAAAAGAGTACTTTTTATTTATCGGATAAATCAACAAGTTCTCTAGAAATAATTACAATAAAACATGAATCAAATTTAAATTTGAAAACTAAAATATTTAAGAGTATTCTTAAAACTGCATATATCGCATTCAATACGTTGGGCATTAAAATAACATCATTTAGATATCAGAATAGTGTAATTTATTGTAAACACATCTTATTCGAAAATATTTCACAATTAAAAGGTGGAAATAAAATAAACAATAATAAATATGTGTTTCTGCTACCTTTGTCTTTTCGCAAACCATAAACAAAGAGGAATTTATTTTGGTAGTTACGTTCCAAAAAGCGTGTTACTTTAAACGCACCCTAGTGTACCTATATGCTTTTGTGTAACGTATTTGGAAACTCTTACTTTTAACTTTTCTTTTATATTTGGATTCAGACCATTGATTCTATTTACCCTAATAGCGTTTTTTAATAATGGAAATGTCCCGATAAAACCATTTTCAGTGCTCATCACTAATATCGCCACGATTCGGGAAAAAGAAGTTCAGAAGCGCAAACCAAATACAGTGTGGCGATCATCTCTATAAGGAGACCACCTGTAAAAAAAACTTCAGGTGTATTTGTAAATTTGTAGCACAAAATTTTACGTTAAAAAAATTATAGCGCCGTTATTTGTGGATGGTTCTTTAAAAACTATACAGATTCGGATTCGCCAGAATTTTTGGCTTCGGATAGGTCCAAAAACCATAGGCGTGCCATTTGAAATTCTCGAGAAAAACGGATTCGAAAAGGCCGGTTTATAATAATTTTTTTCTAAATTTCCACTTTAAATAATCGTAGCTCGGTTATTTGTGAACGGATCTTTCAACACTTTTCAGATTCTGAAAGTCCGTTTATCGGAGCGTAAGATCAGTCAATAAAATCAACAGGGCCCAATGTTAAGTCTAGGAGAAAAACGCGTTCAAAGCCTTCAAAATGTAAATTCTGCAATTTTTTTTTTCAAAATGCTGTAACTCAGCCCTCTTTGCGAATTTCGTCAAATCCTTTAATTTCTGAACGTTTCCAGCCCCTATGCGTCAGAGACCGGCGTTAACTCAAAACCCCCAAAATCGCCCAAAATCGAGAAAAAACATGGATTAACCCCTTTGCTGTTTTTGAGGGAAAAAATTTTAGGTAATGGATTTGCTTTAAATTTTTGCCGGACGTTCCTATGGCCCCCAAACCAACATAGCCGGAGCCATTCTTTCCTGCTTCTCCTTCAAAATAAAAAATTTCGAAAAAACTAATTAAATCGAAAAAAATACACTTCGACTCACAAAAACGAACGTAGCGCCCTTATTGTCAATCCAATCATTAAAAACGATCCGGATTCGGAATCCTGAGACTTTTCTCCATAAGATATTTGCAAAATCGGCATAGGCGCAATGTTAATTTTTCGAGTAATTAAGGGTTGAAGTTTTAGGTTTATTTTACAAGCACAAAATTTTACGTTCAAAAAATTGTCCCGCCGTTATTTGTGGAGATATCTTTAAAAGGTATACAGATTCAGTTTCGTCAGACTTTTTAGCTTCGGATAAGCTCAAAAAACCATAAGCATGCCATTTGAAATTTTCGAGAAAATCGGGTTCGAAGGGTCCGACATGTAATTATTTTTCCAAATTTCCACTTTAAAAAATCGTAGTTTGGTTATTTGTGAACGGATCTTTCAACACATTTCAGATTATTAAAGTCCGTTTATCAGAGCTGCAGATCAGCCAAAAAAATCAACAGAGCCCAATGGTAAGACTCGGAGAAAAAGGCCTTCGGAGCTTACACAATGTAAATATTTCTAAAATTTTTAATTTTCAAAATGCTTTAAATCTGCCATCTTTGCGAATTTCGTTAAATACTTTCATTTCTGAACGTTTCCAGCCCCTACGTGTCAGAGACCGGCGGTAACTCAAACCCCCCCAAAATCGAGAAAAAGCGAGGATTAACCCAGTGGTTTCCAAACTATATGTAACCGCCGCCTCCCTTAAAAATATTTTTTATTTTATAAAATAATAGGTACAAACACAAAATTGACTAATTTGAGTTGAATAACCCTTTTATAGGGTCTTCTATACCCATAGACCCATTAATTTTATGGGTCCCAGAAAAAAGATGAGTGTTTTAAGGCTTTTGACGTAGAAATCAAAACCTGCTTATCAATGTCCATTAGCATAACCATTTAATATTTTGTAATAACTTATTAATAATAAAAGAAAGAGTTTTTAAACAAATTAAAATTTAATATACGTATTTCAAATAAAATTTTCTTAAGAACCTGACGTGATAGCTGATTTTTGAAAATATTTTCAAAATGAGAATTAAAAAATACATAAGGTACACCGTGTATACAAAATCATAATTTTTTGTATGGAAAATCGTGTAAAACAAAAATGAAGCAAAATATGCAAAAATGAATGTAAACAAATTCAATAAACACGAGGATGTGCACATTCGAGCGAAAAGTGGCACATTTCCGAGCGAGGGAAGCAAATGAAGTGCGACGCGGAGCGGCGCGCTTCATTTTCCGAGATCGGAATGTGCCACTTTGAGCTCGAATGTGCACACTCGGTTTTAAGCACAATTCACAATAATTAATTTACTCTCTTCGACGGCTAAATTCATACTGTCGAATTTTCGATAGACGTGCGCACGCAACTTCCGTTGCCTGCTAAAATTTTAGCCTCAACGCACCAAAAGAAGTATGGCTTCAAAAAAAATCTGTCGACCACTGTTATTATCAGGAATATTTTAAAAACATCCATTTTTTATAACCATTTTATATCATCAAACTTCCTTTGGAACTTTAAAGTGGGGAAGACTAAAAAGTGCGAAAAATCAATGTCTTTCAGTACGAAAAAAATTACAACATTTTAATGATTGATTCTTAAAATGTAATAAAAAACCTTGGCATTTTATAAATTGTGTCATGAGCAACAAACAACAACAATAATAACAGCGCGGTTTTTGCAAATTATCGCCTAATTATATATTACAGCCTTTTGTTGCAAGATTATAAAATTTGGATACTTAATTAATTTATAGTTGCATTCAACTTAACCCATCTAACGAATGCTTATTTATGCAAGAAGAAAATTATGAAAGTTAAGTCCGCTTAATTTTAAAGGTAATCGACCGTAATATGAACATAAAAATTAGGAAATATCATAACAAAGGCCGAATGCTTAATTAAGTTCCGGTACATACTTCCGCAACCTGTTCTTCGTACTCAAAATTACGACGGGCACTGTTATTTTAAATCCTAGAAAAATTTTAAACGTGTGCTCACATACCTCAGAGCCATAAAAACGGTAAATACCAATTCTATGTTTATGGTTTATAAATTTGTAATAAATTTATAGTTAAAACGTTCGGCTCTTTTTAAACTCTACCAAAACCGTTTTAGAATTCCCATAAAGAATAAAAGCGGACATCCACTCAGAATTCCAAACATTTTTCAAAAATCATAAATTTTCCAAACACATTTACAAGCGTCAAGAGTAATGCAAAAAATTGGTACGCGTGTTAGAAGTTATACTTCTTTGGCGTTTACTAAATTACATATAACCACGTGTTATGTTGCGTACCCTGCGTTTGTGTATCGCTAGGCCACTGGTTTACAAATTATATTTTATTGCGCCTCCCTTAAAAAAACTCATCTTGTCTTAAAAAATAACTAAGAATACACGTCTTGTACAACATAAATGTATAATTTAAAATAAATAGTTATGATCCTTGATATTTTTTATAATTTTTATTTTGTAAACTGTGTAAAAGCGAAATGGTATAAAACAAGAAACGTATAAGTCCGGGGAAAATTGAGTGATCTAGATAAAATACGTACTTTTCGCTCGAATGTGCTTATACCGAGTGTGTCGTTTAGTGCCACAAGCTCCTAACTCCAAAATTAATAGTAATTAAAAAAAAAAATATACATGTATAAAAGTTTCTTTAATTTTAAATTTTATTTTACTTCTAGTTTAATAAATAGAAAGAGATTGATTTTTTTTCTAAAATTGGATAAAGCTTGTTAAAAGCTCTCCAAAAATGTATAAATTAGTATTAAAAAAATTTTTTTTGAGAATTCCTGGGTGTATCACGAAAGTACCACGAGTCTTGCGGCGTTTTGATGAACAACCCCTTTTCGGCTCTAACATATTTTTAGGAAACACCTTGTATATGCGGAAAAAGTTATAGGTTTTATTTTTGGTTAATAACTTTGCTTAAATACAATAAACCTACGATCCGGTGCTTCTGGTATAACTGCAGTGTTGTAATTTTGAATAAAAAATTTAAAAAAATGAAATCAATTATTGTGAATGGCGCTTAAAGCCGAGTACATACATTCGAACTCAAAGTGACATTTCTGATCAAGGGAAAATGTGCCACTTCTCGCTCGAATGTACTTACATACCTACGTATTAATTGAATTTGTCTATATCAATCTTTTCTCTTTAAATTTAAATCAATTAATTTCTATTTTTTATAGATGCGGAAAAAGTTATATCGTTTATTTTTTTATATAACTTTGTTTAAAAGCACTAAATCTGAAATTGGGCGTTTCTGCTGAAAATACAGTTCTGTAATTTTTAATTATAAACTTGAACGAAAACCTTTAAGCACCTTCATCTAAAAAAGAAATGTTTAAGTTCGACCAAATGGTAATCTATTAGGGGTAAACAGTACAGTGATTGGCCCTTTTATTAAACAACATAGTTATTGGCCATATAAATATAGTAATTGACTAGTGAATTTACAGTGATCGGCCAATATTTTCTAATTAAAATAAGATATAGTAAATTAGCAAAAAAAACGAACCATTTATTAGAAAATATATATTAGGAAATATAGATTTATTATTAAATCATTTTTTAAATATGGCCAATCATTGTCGACTGGCCAGCAACTGTACTGTTTACCCCTATACATTTTTGGAAATCTCTTGACGAGGTCTATCCAATTTTTTTTTTAAATTAATTGAAGTTTACAGGAATTGCGCAGTAAATAAAGTTATTAACAATTGTTAAAAATGTAACGTTTCGTTTCGTTATTGAAACTTTATCAAGTAACTGAAAATTAATAATTTTAAATTAATTTAAACAATAACAATAAACTCAAAGTATTTTATAAATAAAACTGTAAAATATCATAATAAACATGTCAATTAATATATCAAACATCACAGATTGTACGTATGTTTCTAGATCAATGATTATAGTTATATAATAATAACATATTTAATTTTTTTTTATCACACCGGAATCGAAAATGCGGTTTGGGTGCTTATTTTTCGGAAAGTGCCACATTCTCTCCCGGCTAAATAAGGAATACGCATGCCTTCAATTTCATACAGCGTACGTCAAACTTTTACACGTTGCCTAACAACGACATGTTTACAATAAATAAAACATTGTTAAAGTCAAAAATAATAACACATAAGTGACATTTTTATTTTAACCAATAATTATAAATGTCAAAAAATCAAATAATGGCTACTTCAGATAATAATTTTTTGTAAGATGTCAATATTTTTGAAAATTCCCAGAAGTTTTAGATTATATCATCTTGGGGCACTTTAAATGGGACATCCGGTACGTCGCTTTATTTCGACACATTACTCTTTTTTTTAAAGTTCAATAATTCATGTAAACAAATTCGACAAATCACGAGGATGTGCACATTCGAGCGAAAAGTGGCACATTTCCGAGCGAGGGAAGCAAATGAAGCGCGACGCGGAGCGGCGCGCTTCATTTTCCCGAGATCGGAATGTGCCACTTTGAGCTCGAATGTGCGCACTCAGTTTTAAGCATGATTCACAATAATTAATTTACTTTCGAAATAATTTTATGTACCTAAAAATTACAGAACTGTATTTAGTAGTTCATTTCAATTTTTATTTATTAGACTAAATAAAAAGTGAAAATAGAAAATCAGTGCATACGAGGATGTGCATATTCGAGCGAAAAGTGGTAATTTCCGACCGAGGGAGGAAAACGAATTAATTTACTTTCTTAAAGGGCTAACTTCAACTGCCGACAATTCGTTAGCTGTGCGCGCTCAACTTCCGTTGCCCGCTAAAATCTTACGCCGAACGCGCCAAAAGAAGTACAACTTCAAAAAGGAACAATAAATTAAAACCTGAACTTACCACCGTTGGTCGGAGGGGTTGAAGGCGCACTTTGTCCCTGCGTGAGTATAATTTGTGATTCCAATTCGCTAAGTTCATTTTTCAGTTCTGCGAGTTTGGAATTTGAATTTTTCACAATCGTAGCAACGTGACTCAAGGATTTTCTGTCGGTGGCAACTTCTCGAAGTTTTTCGGCCCCTTCTTTGATTTTAAGCTCTTTTCGTATCTCTCTTCGTATCGCTTCTTTCAGTTCTTCTAATTTGCATGGTAGCAGAGAATCTGGAAGGTTTTCCGTTTGCAGACCGTATTTGTGAGATAATTCATATAAGACCGGGTGTCGAATATAATCACCCTAAAATAGAAGAAAAATATGTAAAAGATACTTTAAAAAGTTTGTTAATTTATTGCTACTAATCGTCATCGCCTTGTATGTTAAATTTAGATTAGATCTGAAGTAATTTGCTGATAGTTATCGCTATTTAATCAATCAATTGCTTTCTGCTTGTTTTACTACCATAATTGTAATTATTCAAGGTGCTTTCGTAATTCGCAATTAAAATTAAAAAAGATCATTTTGAGCATGTGAATCCCAACAAAACGTTTGTTGTTTTTCGACAAGAATTTCAATGTTATTTTAAATCTTGTATTGTTCCTATATTTTTTTGCATTCTTTATATGTAAATTGTCTCAAATTCAAATGTAAAAATCCCTGCGTGCCAATCCACATGAGTATTTAAAAATAAAGATAAATACAATAACTATAATTAAAAAAAACCTTGGATTTCTAAAAAAAAGGCAAGGCAACTGGAGAAAATTAACATACAAATTCACAAGTTCTCGTACTAAAAAGAAAACCATACGGGAATATTCCTATTCCATTGTGGTGAGCAAACAATGAATTAATATCTCACTTTCGGATGTTTAATAATCCCATCTGATAAAAAAATAATTAAAAATGAACAGTTGTGTTTTACTACTCGGTGCCTATGTTTTTATAAGTCGAGAAAAATCTGGAGTACAATCCCGAAAAGGAGGTCACTATCGATTTAAATAACAAAAATATAAAAATTTAACTATACCGGGTGTCCCCTGACGTGAAGGCCATAGCATAAGAGCGTACTCCTTCGACAATTTTAAGTCCAAAACTCAATATTAAAGGAGCTATGCGCACTCTTAAAGAACGAAAGCCGGTTTGATCAGAAAACTGCCTATTTTTCGAAAACATTTGTGACCCCACTCATTTTCTTAAGAAGACCATGCTTATCATTTGTCGAAAAAAAGTATTGGAAACATGGAGTTTTTCGATATCGAAAATTGAGCTGCGCCTAAACGCTTGAAAAGTTTTTTAAGTGACTATTTACGCAAATAAATTATGAAAACGGCGACAAAAGGGTGAAAACAATTGAAAAAATAAAATTTCAATTCAAATAATTTCTTTTTTCGCAATTAAAGACAAATTATATATAATTTCCATTTTTCAGCTAGGAATAGTATGCTGATTTTCAAAGGCGTTTTTAACAATGTTCCCATTATCCGATAAGAAAAATTCTTTCACTACTCCACTTGATTTTTGATGCTTTTTTCATAAAAACTTAGTCATTAATTTTTCCATTAATATTTGGGTAATTGGGCAATTTTCTGATCAAACCGGCTTTCGTTCTTTAATAGTAAATTAATCTGGTAGGTCATGTAATTGTTTTGTCATATTGTTATGGTGACATTGTTTATTCTTTATCTTTGGAGATACATAAAAAGTCTAGTCTATTCAAATAAACTACAAACCAGAGGTGAGCTAATTCAAAGTATTATGGCAACACCTGCATCCATACAAGACAATATAGATACTCCTCAAAGAGCTACATCTTCAATTATTAGAAGAGCAAAAATATGTGGTAAAGCAGCGTAGGGACGTTTTAAATCAAAACTTTACTTAAATTTGTTTTAAGAATAAAAAAAATCCTTAATTAATAAAGCATTACATTACTTTATTCAACAATATCTTTATTTTATTCGTTAAATTTAATAGTGCCCATAACTCCTTAAATATTGAGTTTTGGACAAAAGTGTATAAAACACTTTCGACTTAAAATTGTCAAAAAATACGCTCTTAAGATATGGTCATCACGTCACGAGACACCCGGTATATAAATAACTGTATATAGTTAATTAAATAGCCAAAATTGTTATTTTTTTATTAAAATTTTGGTATTGGTTATTGTAGTTTAAGGAATAGCGTACTCAAGGGACGGTAGCCACCACAGAAATAACCACCAATCAAAAAAAGGTAATTTTTTTAATAATAAAAAATTATAAAAAATAATAAAAACGTAATTCTAAATGCATCATTGCAATCTTAAATAATATTTCCTAATAAGTTAATTAAATATTTTAGTATTATATTAAGACCCTGTTATTGGTCAGAACGTCAGAAAGAAATAAAATAAAATAAAAATTGTAAATCGCGCTCAAAGTATATACACTGCCCAAAACGTCCATTTGAACGCACTTTTTATTTTCAGCTAAGATTGGTCACACTTATATATTTTATTTAATATTAATAAAGGGTTTTCCAATAAGAGGTTTCATTTTGATATTTAAAAAAACGAGTATTTTTTTAACAGAAATCAATGGATGTTTATATCATTTTAAAGAGGAAGGTATGCCATTAACAATGGAAAACGATATCTGCCAAATGGCCGCCACGGCTGCGCTTGCAGCAGCATATCCTTTTCATAAAATTTTCTATTGCCAATTCGCACATTTGCGGCTGTATGTTCGCAATAACTTCACGAATTCCATCTTTAAGGTCTTGAATCGATTGTGGAGCATTGGCATAGACCTTATCTTTCACGTGACCCCAAAGAAAAAAATCTAAAGGTGTTAAATCGCAAGATCTCGGTGGCCAATTGTGATCACCTCTTCGAGAAATAACACGGCCAGGAAACTTTTCTTGCAAAATTACCATGGTTTCGTTGCTTGAGTGACACGTAGCACCGTCTTGTTGAAAATAAACGTCGCCGACATCAATATCTCCCAATTTCGGCCATAAAAAATCATTAATCATAGCTCGGTAGCGCAATCCATTCACCGTAACAGTTGCACCAGCCTCATTTTCGAATAAGTAAGGTCCAATCACACCGCCAGCCCAAAAACCGCACCAAACAGTGACACCTTGAGGATAGAGAGGCTTTTCAACAATCATTCTTGGATTTTCGGAGCCCCAAATTCAACAATTTTGCTTATTAACATAGCCTCCGAGGTGAAAATGGGCCTCATCACTGAAGATAATTTTTCGATGAAAATCCGGATCATTTCGATGCATTTCAAGAATCCAATCAGCGAAGATACGACGTTGCTGGTGATCGACCGGCTTGAGTTCTTGTGTTAACTGAACTTTAAAAGCCTTAAGAGCTAAGTCTTTATGCAAAATACGGTGTAATGTCGTTTGTGGAATGCCTAATTCCAAAGATCGACGAGGAATCGACAAACCTGGGTTTTCTTCAACACTATGGGCTACAGCAGCAATATTCTCAGTTGTTCTTGAGCGACGCACACGGTTTCCATTCTTCACATCACTAATTTGTCCCAACAGCTCAAATTTTTTTACCAGTTTCACTATTGCCGGCCGAGAAGGTGCTTCGCGACGACCCAAAAGTGCCTTAGTTTTACGAACCGTGACTGAAAAATTTTCACCATTTTTATAATGGATTTTAACAATTTCAATGCGTTTTTGAAGCGTGTATCGTTCCATTTTTAGTAATGGCGTAGTTTTTACTTGTCAAATGTCAAAAGATGACAGCTTCAAAAGTGACAGCTGCCCAAATAGCGGGCTATTCAAAATGAAACCTCTTATTGGAAAACCCTTTAGAACCGTACAAAAATTTCTTGATTTAATATTCAATTAAAAATAGTAAGATTGATAATATAACTATAAAACTACCTATAGGCTTCCGAAGCCTGATTGGTATTTAATAGACTACAAAAAAAAATCAGTATATTGAGGGTTAAACAGACAAATGCTAGAAACACGAGATATAAAAATAAACAAATTCTATAAATACCAGAATGTGTACACTCGGTTTTAAGCATGATTCACAATAATTAATTGACTTTCTAAATAATTTTATGTAAAAATTACAGGACTGTATTTGGGGAGTTCATTTCAATTTTTAATTTATTGGACCCAATAAAAACTGAAAATAGAAAAATCCAGTGAAAACGAGGATGTGCGCATTCGAGCGAAAAGTGGCACATTTCCGAGCGAGGGAGGCAAATGAAGCGCGACGCGAGCGGCGCGCTTCATTTTCCCGAGATCGGAATGTGCCACTTTGAGCTCGAATGTGCGCACTCGGCTATAAGCATGATTCACAATAATTAATTTCCATTCTAAACAATTTTAATTAATAATGATTAAACTGCATTTATACCAGAAATCTTTGAATTAGTGCTATTAAACAGTTATTTTAAAAACAATAAATGCTACAACTTTTTCCGAATAGAAAATCTAAATTAAATTTTTTATAACTTCATAAATTAAAAGACGATAGGAATGCGCATATCTTAAAAACACATCCTTTAATTGTGTAGAATTTAATAACCACGTATCGAAAATTAAAAAAAAATCTATAATTTTAACGTTATCAGAAAAACTCTTGTCTCGTCTCGCAGTTGATATTAATCAAACGCAAATCATAAAAACTAAAACACGCAATAGAAAATCGCAGGAAGATCAATCTTCTTAAGTAAATCGCGGAAATAAGCAATCAAGTGACATCATAATCAATCTCCCGTATAAATTGTCGTCTGCCTGTACAAAATCTCGTATAACAATAATAAAGATAAATACTTGACCCTGAAGGAATATCGTGGCAGAAGATTTGTCATAACATTTTTTTTGTAAATACACGAAATTACATAATCGCAAATTCTTATGTAAGAGTTATCTTTGTTTTTATTTAGTTTTTTCTTAAAACCAAAGGTGTAATAACGAAAACGGAAGAATATGGTCCGTGGATTGCTAATCGATACAAATCGCTGAGAAAGCGTGAGCCGAGTTACCATTGACATGTCATTACCATTGCTGTTGGTTGCCTTTGCAACATTCGCGAGAAGAGGCGATATATCTTCCAACATATCTAAGAAAACACAATAAAAGAATCCCGGCTATTGCTTTCACAAGTTTTAATGCACGATTGATTATTTATTTTTTATCCTATCTCCGCTTTTCCCAACTCTCAGAAGTGGAGTCCTTGGAAAGATTGGCAGATAGATAAATCAAACATAAAACTATCCATTAATTCGCAGTCTACTTCGTGATTTGCAATTATTTACAGATTTGTTAAGTACAGTTGCACATTGAGGACGTACAAAAATTAGCACTGAGCTCCTTTCCACTTTTCACGGCAATTTTTGTACGTACAGTGAACTCACTGGTAAGCGGACACCAATGGTGCAACGATTTTTGTCCGTTTAACCAAAAAATTACAGTTTTTGTGAGCTTTTATTTTTTGTTTATGCTTGCCAGAAATCTAATATGAGTAATTCTAAAAAAAGATTGAAAACAATTTTTTTTTACGTTAAATATTTAACCTTTTAACCGCCAGTGGCGTCAATTTTAATTGGATTTTTTAATAAATCTTATCATTAAAACATACCTGGTTGAATTAAAACGAACATCTTAAAAATTACAGTATTAGATACGAATTTTTTTATGGTGATCGGTAGAATAGTAAAAATAACAGCGGCAATTAAAGAGTTAAATTGATTCTAATTATATTGGGTTGAAAAGAAAGTAATTTTGAGTTTTTTAGTTTGACATAAAACCCAAAGAATATATTTTAATCAACTATAAATGTACCATTTTGTTCAATGACCTTATGTCATCTTCCTGGTAACTGCATAATTTCACGTTCGTAGAACCTCGGGTCCTTATCAGCAAAAAGTGAACCAAGTGCGATTTCAGGTCATCTCCATTAGTAAAATTTTTGCTATTTAAAGAAATTTGTAAAGATCGAAATAAATGGTAATCTGATGATATCAGGTGAGGGTTATTTGGTCGATGTCACATTAGTTCTCAACCATGCCTTAATAATTTTTGACCAATTATTAAAGATATGTGAGGACTACGGCGGTCATGGTGGAACATTATGCCTTTACGATTAGACAATTCTGGCCGTTTATGTTTGATTGCTTCCTCCCATTTCATCAGCAGTTGACAGTAAAGATCTGAGTTGATTGCTTGGTCTCTTAGAAGCGTTCTAAATATATAACACCTTTATAATCACACAAAGGTAAAAATGTAATCTTTTTTTGATGCAAGTCAGCTTTTGATGTGTCTTCTGCGAGTTTATCGTTCTTGGACTATGATCGTTTTCGATTAATGTTATTGTAGACAACCCATTTTTCATCACCAGTGATTTGTTTTACAAAAAGATCGATTTCGTTGGGTTTGAGATGTATATAACAAATACTCATTCGAGCATTAACATAGAAGTATAGCCCTAGTTATTACATTTCACGGACAGTAGCTGGCGCTACTTATTTTCAAATTACAGATTGAAAGCAATAGTTCCTATTCCAATTTTCTATCACTTTTTTCTAAATCTTTTGGATATTTAAGCTACAATTTTTATTTAATTGTGCCTAAATAAACCATTCATCAATGATCCAATTTTGGTTAACTTTGAATTTGTAGTTTAAAAGTCGTGGGGTTACATTTCGAAGACTGAAAATGCCAAATTTGTTGATTTATCCTAATAATTATAATTCCTAATAAAACTTCATTATTTCTACTTTAAAACTTTTCATTAAGACCTATTTATACTCTCTGCAATCTTCATTTAACAATTTTATTATTTGCTGTAAAAGTGTCCCATCTATAGTAGGAGTCTGTGGGACCCCCATGTCCAGACTAGTGTTACGAAAAAGGAATGTCCATACTGAAAGGTTAAAAGTCACTACTGTCAGACGGAAAAAATCATAACATTGATCGAAGTGGTTCAAAAAAAATTGTAACGCAATCGATTTGTAAAAAACCGAATTTACTTTCTTGCCAACCCAATATTTTACGATACTATCCGCTTAGGGAAGAGAATAATGTTTAGGTTGCCGTTCTTCCTTATATGACTTTAAACGGTGCAAAAAAAAAATGGTCGCTCTATAGAGGTGTCCATTAAGAAAGAGTTCACTGTAATGTTTTTTTAATCGAGGCTAATTCGTTGTATGAAGAACTCAAAAAGCGGCGCCATGCACACAAAGAATCCATAAACATAGCTAATGTATTCTTTAAAAACAAAAAACAAAAAAAAACAGAGCATATTTGTGCTTCGATTAGGATGCATTTGGCTATGTCAAGTTTCCTTAAACATAGAAATAAAACGTAGGTGTTACGAAGAAGATGTGGGCATCGCCATAGATGCAAACCATAAAAAATATAACACTTCCACTTTTCTTGTGATTAGAAAATTAATTTAGAACAACTCGTTTTCTTAAGCGACAAACACCATCGACATTTGCAAAATTAAGTAAACGAATCGAATTTAACGCGCAACATAAATCCTTGCAACTGCAGATCCAGCTTTAAACGTGAATTTTCCATTGAATTCTTGGTATTTTGTTGATCAAAGCAGATGGTTAACGGCGTAAGTGTTAAATCGAGATGAAACTAACTGTATGCAAAGAAAACTACTATTTTCGTGGAAAATTAATACTTTTCTTCGTAGTATTATACATTTGGTATTTTTTAATATAAAACATTACCGTTATAAAATAATAAATCTTGATAATCTCAAGAAAAGACTGGATTTGTAATTTTAAAATTCATACGTGGATAGTTTAGCTCAATACAAATTCGGGTTTTAAAAGGGCATAAAGAGATAAGCATAATAAAATTCCCCCACGAAAATATTTAATATCCACTTTGGATACTGGTGGAAGATATGGTTTAGAGATCACTAACTAAATGTGTTTTCGAAAAAATCAAAAAATTCTCAAAAATAAAAATAAAATTTTGGTATTTTATAGGGGCCTACAAAGACTCCGTATAGGATTTCACTACCCAGTGAAAATTTTTTTTTCCAAAAATCTTTTAATGAAATATAATAGGAGTATGATTTAAGCAAAATTATTAAATTTTTTTTCGTTGCTTCATACCCGTCAAAATATTTTTTTTCAAATGATTCAAGGGTGCGCCATATTAAAAAAATAGAAACGATTTTTTAATTAAATTTTATTATTTTTGATAATAATTGATCATTATTTTATAATTACAATCAATATTTTTAAAATTTGAGTTATCAAAAATGATAATTTCAATCCTGAATTATTTATGCTTATTAATTCAAAAACAAACAATAAAACTTGTTATTAATTAATTATTTAAAAATTAAAGTATTCGTTATAAAATTGTTAAAGAATTTTCATGTCTTTACAAAAATAATTACTGTTCGATATAGTTTAAAAAAAAAAGTGTAATAAACCGTACTATAATGGCACAAATAATATTTTTTTAGTATCATGCACCACTTCGATTGAATTGGAAAAAAAATAAAAAAAAAACAATTTCATAATTTTTCTTAAATCATATATTTAAAAAAAAAGATTTTTTCCACTTACATATTCTCAAAATTGAAAAAAAAAAAGAATCCAAAAATGCATTTTTCCTTAGACAGCCCTCTTTTTGCGTAATTTTTTTTTACGTTTTCACTTAGGTAGGGGCCATTAAAAATATTCTTATTAATCCAAAAAAATTTTAATTTTGTTTCGGATGTTCAGAAGGGTTGCAATCGTGTCAACCAGCACACCCTTCTTTACTATTCCCATCTTTATCAGCTTATAACTTATTTAATTTTCATTTATTTTAAATTTTTTTACAATTTTTTTGTTTCTTTTTTATCGATAGAGGAACCGCCCAAAATTTATGCCTTTAGACCAGAATACTTCCTTAATTATTCCACGGGAACAACTTCACCGTGCCTATTCCTCTGCGCCCTTTAAATCAAAAACCCGAATTAATTTGTTTGAAATTATAGGCAATAAAATTTACTTTTTATTGGACTAATTAGAAAATGAAGAGCACTTCGAGCTAGTTCACACGTAGAAGTAGTTTTATTGGTTCTTTTTCGACCGGATATCTCATCAGGTATCCGCCATACAAATCAAGTAGTGTTCTAAGCAAATACACCGGAAATATTATTTTCGTCCATAGAATAAAAATCAGATTAAAACGGAAATGGTGTAGCAAGAAGTTTCACTTACGCAACTCGTGAGATTCGATTGAAAAATTTCTTCGCGAAGAAAAAGCAAAAGACCGGGGCGTGTTACGCGAAATCCTCCTACTTTTAACCATTTAAAAAAAGAACTTTTATTATGTTAGACGAAAAGAAAAATGAATATCATTGTTATTTGGTGAATAACCATTGCTGGCTTTCTCATTGTTTTTGTACACAATGCAAGTGTTTGTAGATATTGCCAAGAATGGATGACAACTTTATAATAAGAGAAGGAATTCTGAGAAGCGCACAATATATTCGAGTAAAGAGTTATTGTACTTTGAAGACAATTATTATTAGCGTTATCTTATTTGGGTTACAGCTTTTGTGACAAACTCGACTCTTACAAGTTATGACATTATGTTAAGGCATAGCACAACACAAAAGAAGGAATTCGCAAGAACTAGTCTTGTAAAATAAGTGACAGCTGTATCTCCATACAATTATTATGGCAAAGTTCACTCGCATTAAAATGTTTGTTTAAACAAGAACCGATATAACGGAAAGGAATTCACTTTACGAGATTAATATCACTTTATGATGGATTAACTTTAGCTGCTAGCAGCAGAAGGAATTGTTTTGTGACATAAAGTAGCTATAGTATCTGCTTCAAAGTACTTTAAAAATTTTTGAACAAAAATTTTGACATGGAGGAGAAAAAAAGAAAATATAATTTAAGTTTGTTAATTGTCTTTTGATTTATATCTTTCTCGAGTTAATTGCAAATATTTAAAGTATTCCACCTGTTTATTAGCTGTAAGGTCAACTTTCCTTTTTTACCTTAATTAAAGTAATAAAAATTAATTATTTTAATGGAATTACTTACTGTTTGGTAATTTGTTCTAACAAAAAAAAACCTGTGACCGTAGAAAAAATTGTAAATTTTTTTGAAGTTATACTTCTTTTGGCGTCCTAGTAAAATTTTAGCAGGCAATGAAAGTTGAGCGCGCACAGCTAACAAAAAGTCGACGGTTTAAGTTAGCCGTCTAAGAAAGTAAATTAATTATTGTGAATCATGCTTAAAACCGAGTGTGCTCATTCGAGCTTAAAGTGCCACATTCCGATCTCGGGAAAATGAAGCGCGCCGCTCCGCGTCGCGCTTCATTTGCTTCCCTCACTCGGAAATGTGCCACTTTTCGCTCGAATGCGCACATCCTTGTATTTATCGAATTCGGATACAGTAACCTGTTCTCTTTCAAATCAAAAAATTAAATTTGGATTTTCTATTTAGAAAAAGTTGTAGCATTTATTTTTCCAAAATAATTATTTAAAGGCACTAAATCAGGGATTTGGTACTTCTGGTATAAAAATACAGCCTGGTAATTTTTAATTAAAATTGTTTAGAATAGAAATTAATTATTGTGAATTATGCTCAAAACCGAGTGTACACATTCGAGCTCAAAGTGGCACATTCCGATCTCGGGAAAATAAAGCGCGCCGCTCCGCGTCGCGCTTCATTTGCTTCCCTCGCTCAGAAATGTGCCACTTTTCGCTCGAATGCGCACATCTTGGTATTTATTGAATTTATTTATATTAATTTTTACACGTGAATATATTTAATTTAGTTACGCTTAAGAAGTATATCTTCTAGGGCGCGTACATAAGTAGACGCACCTGTTTTTTTTATATCATAAGGGCTTGTGATTAATAATTAATTTTCTACAACAAAAAAAATTATTTATATCTGGATAAATTTATTTCCCCCAAGGCAAGAAAGCTTCAGAGACTAACAAATACTTATATGAAGTTTTTGGTGCCAGAATTGGTCTAAAAAAATTTGTTTTAGAAATTTTTCACTTAAAAATTCTGGTTGACCACGTGAAATTAATAATAACCAAATCAAAGCCATAATCGAAGCAGATCGTCATAGAACTGTGAGACAGATTGCAAAGAGATTAAATGTATCACACACAACGATCGAAAATCATTTAAAATGTCTTGGACTTGTTAAAAAGTTCGATATTTGGATTCCACATGAATTGAAGGAGCTTCATTTAATACAGCAAATAAGTATTTGTTATATGTATCTCAAACACAACGTAATAGATCGTTTTTTAAAACGAATCATCACTGGTGATGAAAGATGGGTTGGCTACAATAACGTTAATCAAAAACGACATGGTCCCATCGTGTTAAACCAACACAAGTCACATCAAAAGCTGAATTGCATCAAAAAAACATCACGTTTTCAATTTTGTGTGATTATAAAGGTGAGGTGTATTTTGAGCTGCTTTCAGAGAACCAAATAATCAACTCAAATTAGAGCTGGAAATGTTTCGTTCCCAGCTATTTGAACATTCGACTATCCGAATATTGAAATATTATTTAACTAATTGCGAGGATTGCTCGTACTACGTGTCTCATCTTGCAAAATATCCGAATAATTTAAACCAAAAAATAGTCGTTATCAATAAAAATGCCAGACTTGGCTAATCGTAAAGGCATTATGTTCCACCATGACAACGCTCGACCTCACACATCTTTAGTAATTGGTCAAAAATTCCTAAAGCTTGGTTGGGAACTGATGTCACATCCACCAAATAACTCTGACCTTGCACCATTCGATTACCATTTATTTCGGTCTTTACAGAACTCTTTCAATGGTAAGAATTTCATGTAATTCGTTCAGTTGTTTGCTGATAAGAACCAAAAGTTCTACGAAGGTGGAATAATGAAGTTACCAGAAAGATGACAAAAGTCCATTGATCAAAATGATACGTTTGTAGGCGATAAAAATTCATTCGTCGTATAAAAACATTAAGTTTAATTTCAAACAAAAAACTGAAATTACTATATTGCCAGTTTCTTATTGATTTTTTTCTAAATATAATATAGTTTGGTGTTCTGTTTTGTTAATTTTACTGTTTATTGTTCTCTTCTTTAAAAGGTTCAAATAAGGAAACTGATGATTTAATTTGAGAAACCGGTATCATAAAATAGACTTTAGTTTTCTTAATTTTAATTAAGAGAAATAAAACAATGTGCAATACGCCTTACCGTTTTAATCCCCTTATGTCAATTTTTAATTTTCTTTCAAAGAACAAGAAAGAATGTCACTATAATGCACATACTACAGATAGCAATGTTTTTTTTCATTTTTATAATAAAAAGAAAATAAAATAAAATGTAAAACTGTTTCAAATTAGGCAACGTTACCCTATTATATTTTTCATAAACAAGGTTACGAATTATTATAAGGTTTTTAGGAAAAAAAACATACGTTTCATCGACCGCAATTTTCTCCTGTATTTTCCATAGCATCGTATGGAAATTTTGTCGATAGAAAAAAATTCCAATGATTCTAAATCTATGTCATAAGATTGAAGAGTACACATGGCTTTCCCATGCAAAAAAATGCAGAATTTAAAAAATGAATAATTCCCCGCCAAATTCATAATATTCAGTTTAAATTAATTTGAAAAATTTTCTGTCAAGAATTCCCGACGTAACCCCCAAGCAATGTCCGAATTACTTAATAAAAGTAGGCTCTACCCTCGACCTTATTACATGTTACCTGATATTTAAGGTTATAGATTTTTGTTTAACGGAAATTAAAGTAATTTCCTAACCAATTTCCGAATCAAAATACACATCTAACGGAAATAATTTACAGCCCTTAGCACCCGTAATTTGCTTCGCATTCTGGAAATTTCGTGCAAACATCTCATCGTAAAAATTAACAGTATTTGTAAATTCCTGTACAATAATCATTAAAATTTAGTCACTTAAACTTTCAAGTGATAAAATTAAACTTAATTATTGATCAAACAAGCTGAATAAGTTTAAGAGGGCATTGTAAGATTATATTTTTAGGTAAGGAATGACGTAAAACAGACGTCACCATTATTAAGTTTTAAGCAAACACTCGAAACAGACGAAATAAAAATATAATTTTTATTTTTGTACACGTTTTTAAATGATTGGCACTAAATATCGGACATAATCTTATCCGCAAATAACTAGAGGATCGTCAGTTCTAAATTTACCATTTTCATTATGACGTACGAAGTAATTAATCGCAAAGAGATACGTACCAAGCAAGACGCAAGAGAACTCAAAGATCCTATGGACCCAGCGTCGCTCTGGAGGCCGGATTTCTTTAAAACCAGCATTTCACTAGCAGCGTGTGTCTTTTTCAAATCTAATTAAGTCGATGCACAAACACACAATTATTTAGTTATTGCACTTTCGATTCCATTACACAAAGAAAAGTTAGAAAGTGTTTATCAAACCAGATACCGTCGACGCAAAGAATTCGAACAAATTCCAAAACAAAAAGCGATATCGCATGAACGGTAGCAATAAAGCAATGAGGAGTTAACAGTGATGGCAAAATTTCACGAACTATTTTTGGACACTATTGGCGACATTTTAAGGACGACTGCCGAAGCCAACACACTGAAATTATGAATGACATGTAACAATATTTATGCTTTCAAAATTAATTAATCGCGCAGACTATGTATAAAACTATAATTTTTCGCTATCGTAAATTCCAAATTTCGTTTGACCTTAAATTAAAAAAAAAAAATGGTGCGTGTACTTATGTACGGGCGTTAGAAGTTATACTTCTTTGGTGTCCTAAATTAAACGTAACAACGTGATATGTTGCTTATCTTGCGTTAATTTATAGCTAGAACACTAGTTTTCAAAGTATGTTACTGCGATTCTCTTAAAAAAATCTAGTCTTTACACCTCACCACTGTACATCTTATTCCCTAATTTACACGGTAAATCGTGTAAATTAAAATCATATTTTTTTGTATGGAAAACCGTGAATCGAAAATAAACCAAAATATGCAAAAATTAATGGAAAAAATTCAATAAATACGAGGATGTGCACATTCGAGCGAAAAGTGGCACATTTCCGAGCGAGGGAGGCAAATGAAGCGCGACGCGGAGCGGCGCGCTTCATTTTCCCGAGATCGGAATGTGCCACTTTGAGCTCGAATGTGCACACTCGGTTTTAAGCACGATTTACAATAATCAATTTACGTTCTAAACAATTTTAATTAAAAATAACAATCCTGTATTTATACCAGAAATACCAAGTTTCAGATTTAGTGCTTTTAAACAGTTATTTTAAAAAAATTAATGATACAACCTTTTCTAAATAGAAAATCTAATTTTAATTTTTTGATTTGAGAGAGAGAAGGTTAATGTAGCCGAATTCAATAAATACAAGGATGTGCACATTCGAGCGAAAAGTGGCACATTTTCGAGCGAGGGAAGCAAATGAAGCGCGACGCGGAGCGGCGTGCTTCATTTTCCCGAGATCGGAATGTGCCACTTTGAGCTCGAATGTGCACACTCGGTTTTAAGCATGATTCACAATAATTAATTTACTTTCAAAATAATTTTATGTAAAAATTACAGGCCTGTATTTAGGAGTTCATTTCAATTTTTAATTTATTGAACCAAATAAAAAGTGAAAATAGAAAAATCCAGTAAATACGAAGATGTGCACATTCGAGCGAAAAGTGGCACATTACCGAGCGAGGGAAGCAAATGAAGCGCGACGCGGAGCGGCGCGCTTCATTTTCCCGAGATCGGAATGTGCCACTTTGAGCTCGAATGTGCACACTCGGTTTTAAGCCTGATTCACAATAATTTATTTACTTTTTTAGACGCTAACTTCAACCGTCGACTTTTTGTTAGCTGTGCGCCCGGAACTTCCGTTGCCTGCTAAAATTTTACTCTCGACGTGCCAAAAGAAGTATAACTTCAAAAAAAATACGAATTCACACATAGTAAAATTTAAAGAAAAAAAAAAGATTGGTCTACACTAGAAACTTTTAAACCCCAAATAGTTTGATTTTTAAGCTTTAAGTTTGGAAAACGTTATTTTTTTTTATCTACTTTGATTTTTATTTTATAAAATTCCTAAAAAATTCCCATCGATATTCAGCTAAAGCTGCCAAAAAGCACAGATTTGGTTTCTGGTAGAAATACGAACATGTAACTTTTAATCAAAAATCTCTCAAACGTAAATTAATTACACTACCACCTCTGGATGTTACGAGGATTTAGAGATTTCGTAAAATCCCGAGGGGCAGAATAAAAATTAGTCTCGGTTGTGTATCGGGTCAAGGTATGATGTGAAGGTTGGTCAGTCTTTATGAAAAAGTAGGTAAAACGTATAATATAGAAATGTTTAAACTTGTACAGCAATAAAAGGCTTAAGGTAGCCAGAAATAATTTTTTTGGAGTTCAGACTTTCAACGAAACCGAATTTTTTATGTTAACCCCTTGACATACAAATAAAACCGAATTTGATGAGTCCGAAAAAAACGATTAATTTGGCTCAACTTAACTGTTATGAGCATACACAAGTAACACAAAATGAATAATGAATAGTTTTAAAAATTTTGAAATATGTAGAGCAGTGTTTCCGAATCTTTTTTTAACATTCCCCACCTAAGTCATTCTAAAATCTTGATGCCTCCTTATGCAACATATAAATATTTTTTTATATTTAAAAATTGAATTATTCCATAAATGAAGCCTAATTACAACTTAGTCAAGACACATGATTTAGGTTTTAGCCAGAAATCACTATACACTGTCCGGCCAACAGAAATAGTCAAGTCACGCCCCACTAAATTGAACCAATGTATGCGGTGCCCAGTTTTACACGGTACAAATTAATAATCAAGTTTGTCCTCGTTCTTGCAGGACATAAATGTCCTGTTGTGTGCTTTAAAAATTAAGCCAATAGAAAAAATTATATTTAAATTTAGCGCACATTTGTGGGAGTGGCTTAACTATTTCTGTTGGCCGGATAGAGTATAGGAAATTATTAAGAAAAAAACAAGTAAATTTTCAAAACATAAACTAAAAATCAAGTGCGTTTTCAAATTGTTTCCATGAATATTGCCCCCAACATTTAAATTGCCCCATGTGGCGTGTTGGGAAACACTGATATAGAGTAACTAGACATTTTTTAAATATTTTCTTCCTGGCCTCTTTTTTTTTCCTATTTATTGAAGACAGTTCTTGACGTCTTAGAAACGCTAAAATCTACAATGACACCCTAAATGATTGACGTCTCCCAGACGTCATTGTATGTCAAGGGGTTAAAGCGTGTATAGAATTTGTTTCTGACAAGTTCTTTTAATACTCTGATCAATAAAAAAAAATATATCAGTAGCGTGTACCCAACTAAATTATTTGGTGTACACCCCCTACATTTTTTTAGAATAGTTTAAATTTTTTTTCTATTGAAAGAGGTTTCAAGGTAATCAAATTGATTATATTAAAACGTGTATAGAATTTATTTCTAACGACTTGTTTCATAACTTTGATCAATAAAAAAAAATATATCAGTAGCGTACCTCCATCCAAATTATTTGGCGCACACCCCCTGTATATTTATAGGGTAGTTAAAATTTCATTTCTATTCAAAGAGGTTTCAAGGAAATCAAATTTCTTTTACTAAAACATGTATAGAATTTATTTCTGACAACTTGTTCAGTACTCTGTTCAATAAAAAAAAATTAATATCAGTGGTGTACACCCAACAAAATTATTTGGCATACATCCCCTGTATTTTTTAAGGGTAGTTTAATTAATTGCAGTGTCAATAGGAATCGGGTGAGTAATGAGTGGAAAGAAGCAAAAAAAACGACAATTTCGTCAACGCGATTGAGAGAGAAGGATTAAAATTAATTTAGTTACACCAAAGAAGTATAACTTCTAACGCACCGGTTTTTCTATCTAAAGCAGAGGTCCCCAAATTACGGCCCGCTGATATTATTAAAACTATTAACTTTGTATAACACTTATTAAATACCCCTAATTAATAATAATTGTTATGTAAATATTTTGACTGTACGACCCACTTATAGCAATTTCAGTAGCCTAATATAGTTCAACTCTTAAATAGTTTGGGGTTCGCTGATCCAAAAAGACTGGGTTAAAATAGAAAAAGCTCATTACAATTTCCATCAACGCACGTCGACACATAGCCAGAAAAGGACTTTCCGGGATGTAAAACTAGAGTACTCTACAGGATGTTCAAATTAACAACCTTTCATTACGTTATAGCACAGTTAACTCCGAACGTTGTGCAGATGTACCAAAAAAGCCAAACACCAAAACTGTGTTTGTAATGCAAATGTTGCTAAATTAAAAATTTAATGAGTTTTCGACCCATCACGTACCGTCGTCCTTTAACAATTTCAACTTACGCGAACCTTGAAAACGTGTAAGTACCGCACTTTTTTCCAAAGTAAACAAGATTTTAATGTTATATACAGTGTGTCCGAAAAAAAGGGGATAGTTGCCACCGTAATTAGATACGCTAACGGATAGGACCTGGTGTATAAATTTGCGGTCAGCTGGTGTCCGTGAACCCATGAAACACCTGCACCTTTACGGTCCACGCTAACTGGCGCCTTCGAAGCCTTTCTTCGGCTTTGCCTGTGCTACCTTCGGCTTACGATATCTATCCATTCCACTATTTTACACCCTATAAGTCCGCCTATCGCTATTTTATTCTCCATACGTACTGCAATTATCTAGAACTATTAAAAAGCCACCGGAGTTACACTTTAATGATCTCATCTTTTTGCACCTGACCTGGCAGCAGGCCTTGATATTGCATGATTTGAAATTAAATGTTGAACGAAACGAGGACACAAGTTCTAACAGTCATTTCGAAACATAAAAATAAGAATTTTTTAAAGAATTTTGGAATTTATGACTCGTTTAAAAATTAATAAAATCCAGTTTGCGGACCCCAAGGGGTCCGATGCGAGTATAAATTTTAAGACAGCAATAAGGAAAAAAGTGGCGGTTTTAAAAAGGCAAACCCCCTCACGTTCATTACAAATAACTTCATTAAAATGAGTTAATTTCAATAATACAAGGTCATAGAAAGTTCTGGTTAACCACAATGCCAACTTTTCACCGATATCAATTATTAAAACTTGCAGTTTTTATAGTTGAACTTTTTAACGAGATTCGCCAATTCTCTTTTATGGACGTTTCCATTTGGAAATCGTTAAAAAGAAAACGCGGTAGAAATGAATTGGTTTCGAGCGACTTTTATCCCTTAATTGTAATAATCACGCAGATATGGCGCTCGACAACTTTACCTTGAAATTAAAGTTCAAAGCTCTTTATAAAAAAATTTAATTAAAAATAACAACATTAAGGTAAAACCTGTTTGTTCTTTTTTTCGAAAAAATATGTATCAAGTTTAATGTAAAATTTCTCATAAACTTATCAAAAATAAAAAGAAAATTCTTTAAGATCGCTTTGAAAATCTAACAGACCAAAGCACAAAAAACCAAAGTTATGTAACGTATAAAATTGTATGAATTATATCAGAAATATTTTGTTGTTTGAAATTAGAAATAATAAAATAAATGGGTACATCACCATAGTTGACACTGGCACATCCAAAGATTTTTTTCGGGAGGAAGGAGGCCAGAAATACGTAATATAAAGTACTTAATAAAAAATGATGTTATTTAACCATTTGGAAACGTTAAAACTAATGGGGACCCGATCTACCATACTCAGCCGCCTGGGAGCAGCATATTAACAAGTTTTTTAAACGCAAATGATAAATTGAAATAATATAAAAATTCATTTTTTAATTATTTATGAATAAAAATATTTTTCTTAATAGAAAGTCATGTATTTAATATTTTTTATAAATGATGCGAATGTGGGATCATAATAAATTCATACTAATATTATAAATGCGAAAGTAACTCTGTCTGTCTGTCTGCTACCTTTTCGCGCCTAAACCACTGAACTAATTTTGATGAATTTTGGTATAGATAGATTGGACCCTGGAGAAGGAAATAACCACAAAAATATATATATCTATATTTTGGCGTGTCAGTAGAGCCAACAGAAAATTACGTTAAAATGTTGCCGTTTCAAAACACTGGAATTTTAAAATTTTTAATTTTCATTTTGAATTAATTACCTTATTTTTAACTATTCAAATTATTTTTGTTATATCATTGGCTTTGATAATTTTTCAAAATTTATAAAATATAATTAATCTCTATTTTTCATTTTTTTCCTATAAGTTTGTACAAAATATACAAAAGTTAATCCATTCATCTAAAATAATTTAATAAAATTAAATATACAATATTTATAAGTTTAATTTTTTTCGATAATCATAATAATAAATATAGTTAGTCTTATAATGATTTTTAATCATTTAATAAAAAGTATTTCTGAATGACAATATTACAAATTTTTGGGTGGGACTATCCCCTCAATCTCCTTAATGGCATCGACCCGAACAAAAATTTTCGAAATATTCTAAACAATAAGGTATTTATTACACATTTTTCAATTGAAGTTTATACCATAACTCAAAAAGACGACACATAAGGCCACTTAAGTTGGGATATGTTTTTGTTCAATTTAGGGTTATTTATAAGTGGGTTAAGTTTCAGTGATTATTCGTCTGGACCCGATATGTTATGCCTGTGTTTCCAAGTGATTACATGTGTTGCATCAACATTGTACATTATATTTAAAGAATTTTAGCAATATCAAGACAATGAGCAATTGCTCTGTTCCTTTTTGCAAAGAAAAAACAACTTTTACTTTTCCAAGAAATGAAAAACGCTGGATTCTTTGGGAAAAAGCTATAAATGGAAACTTTCGATCTTCGAAGCCATTGAGGTTATATTTGAACCATTTTGAAGGAGATGTAATTATTGAAAAAAAAATGATAGTTATTACATAGGTAAAATATATAATTGTATTATACCACGTAAAATATTTATTTATTTTCTGCATGTTGTGCGATACACACAGGTGATATTTTTAATTTTAAATATTTGGGGAACTTGAACGATCTATCGTGCTACCCCCTGGGCCAAGGTTGACAAAAACGGGTCTCCATTGGTGGCAATGCTTTTGAAAGTTGGAGGTTTTTAAACAATTCATTTTTTCAGATGCATAAATTTTTTCTAAACAATTTTTAAAAGGGGACAAGCGCCCCAGCCTGCCCCACCGCAGCTACGCCCTGGTGTGTCGAGATAAATTTTATCAAAATTTTGAACTTAATTTAGATTTTAAAAATATTTGAAACTTTCCATGATTTGAATTAATAAATTTAAAATAGCTTTGGTTTTTTTGACTTTTCAAATAAATTAGCGGATTAGTTAGACGCCTAAACAATGCTTTCTAAATATAACAAACCACAAAGTTTTGAACGGAGATGATAAGAGACTGACCGCTTTTTATCTATTTTTATAATAAATAAATATATCAAGAAAAACACGTTCACATCACATTACAGTCATTACCAACACGAATTACCAGCATGAATCATAAACATGCAGATATACAACGACGTATCTAATATTAACATACAATTAACATAATTCCACAGCACTGAACGTTCTTTACCACTCGCGGTTCTTATAAAACTGAAGTAAGAAATTGATGGAAGAATACACAGTAGTCTCTTATGTCCCTACCAAACAACAACTAAAAAAAGATGGACCAACTTTAACCAACAGAGAAACTCAACTGGTTGTTGGTTGTTTGGTCGGCACGATTTAACTAATAACTACTGCGGATGTTGTTAATTTGATGAGATATGATTGCAAATTTGAGAAGGGCAAATAATGTTCTTAATGAAAGAATTGACTAAAATACCTTCAGATAAAAGAGATAAAGAACACTTAAATCTTAAGCTCAATCTTCAATTTTCTATTATATTGTATCCCTTTCTCGCACTCATTTTTTTGAGTCCCTTTTACCAAAATCAACCATCACAAACTTAAATTCAAACTTTCTGTTCGTTTATTTTTCTAAATTTGGTTTTTCTGGTATAAATACTCTTTAAAATTATAATTAAAATGATTTAATAAGTAAATTAATTATTGAGAATCATGCTTAAAACCGAGTGTGCACATTCGAACTCAAAGTGGCACATTCCGATATCGGGAAAATGAAGCGCGCCGCTCCGCGTCGCGCTTCATTTGCTTCCCTCGCTCGGAAATGTGCCACTTCTCGCTCGAATGTGCACATCCTGGTATTTATCTAATTTGTTTACATTAATTTTTAGCTTTAAAAAGGAAAGACAAATGTACAATGGGCCCAATTGAAAAATACCACCCAGCAGCAATATTGGCTTTTTAGGCAAACAAAGTTGTTCTCGATGGCCAACAGAGGTCTTTTAGTATAAAAAATATTCAACGTTACAAAGCCATATATTTTTAAATTGGAATTAGCGTTTCTTTAGTCACCCTTGTTTGGGATAGGTCGAAATACCCTTTCTTTACTGTTTTTAGCGTTAAGTTTTGTAAACTTTTAAAAAGGTACAGTCAACCCGCGGTAATCCGACAAATGTTTTGCAAGGTGGTGCCGGATTATCAATTTTGTTGACTTATATTGTTCCCACTGGCCCCTTTTAGCTCCGAACTTTTTTAAAAGTAGTACCTTGTAATCCGATAAATTATAATACTGGTGAGATAAAATCAAAGAATTTAATGCTGTTTATCCTCACCTGTAAAGTAACGATAGTTACTTAAAAAACAAAATAGTTATTGATTAATTTTTATAATTAATATTAACGTTATAACTTATGACTGTGTATTAAAATTGAAGATAATCAAAGTTTAAGTTAATTAATAAACGTTACATGGTGTCAGAAGTGATCTGTACTACGTGTTGGGTCTGAAAATTGCAAGATATCGTGAAATAATGCCAAACGAGACAGTAGCAGAACAAGGCGTCGCAGCATTAAGACCACCAAAAGCATTTAATTTTGAAGACGAAAATAGCGAGAAAATTGGAAGCAATGGCTACAACAATATGAATGGTATGAAATTGCAACACAATTAACTAGTAAATCGTCACAAGTTCAAGCAGCCACGTTTATGTCAGTACTGGGTTCTGAAGCGATCTCGATATATAACAGTTTCAATCTAACCAAAGCACAGAGTACAGACGTGCAAGTAATTAAAAATAAATTTAACAATTACTTTATACCTAAAACAAACCTGTCGTTTGAAAGATACAAATTTAACAAATCAGCACAAGGAGCAGATGAAAGTTTTGATGAATTCTTAACAAAATCAAGAATCTTGCTCAAACATGCGAGTTCGAAAATTTGTATGACAGCTTACTGCTGGATAAAATAATTATAGGTATCCAGTCAGACAAAGTAAGAGAAAAATTATTTTCAGAAAAAAAATTAACGTTAAATCGAGCAATATTAATATGCCGAGCAAGCGAACAAGCGACAAAACAATTAGCGCAAATCAAAACTACAAAGGATTCCACTGAACTAGTGAGAATTGAAATGGTGAAGTCAAAAGCAACTCCTAAGCAGAGAGACAATACTAGGAAACCAGAAGAATTCAACTGCAAGAGGTGTGGAACAAAACATAAGCCAAAAAGTTGTCCAGCGTTTAAAAATCTTTGTAAAGAATGTAACAAAAAGGGGCACTTTGAGAGTCAGTGTTGGAGTAAGAAAAACAAACAGCGTAACGTCAACGTAATCGACAGCGATCAAGAAGAAATGTATATAGATAATATCAACAGCAACAACGAAGATAGCTGGAAAGAAACTATAAATGTTGGCAAGGATTCGTTTGTAGTAAACTTGGACACTGGAGCAGAGTGTAACGTAGTCACAAAAGCTATAGTTGACAAACTGCGACTCGAAATAACACCTTCAACTACTAAAAGATTGGTAAGTTTTACCAATAACAAGATTAATGTTCTAGGAGAAACTCTAATTAAAGGACGAATTCGTAAAGATCTTGTTAACATTAAATTCAAAGTTGTAAAAGAAGATGTTAGACCAGTACTTGGAAGAAACTCTTGTGTTAAGCTAGGACTAGTAAAGAAAGTTCAAGAAATATCGCTAGAAGCTAGTGAAATTTTTAACGGATTAGGATGTTTTAAAAATTATGAATACGACATAGATTTAATAAAAGATCCAAAATTTGAAATACACTCGCCAAGAAGAATTCCTTACGCAATACGGGATCAGGTCAAAAAAGAACTGGATAACATGATAAAATTAGATGTTATTCAACCAGTCAATGAACCGACTCCTGCGGTAAGTCCAATGGTAATAGTAAAAAGCAAAGGGAATATTAGAATTTGCATTGATCCATCGAATGTTAATAAAAATATCCTGAGAAGACACTATCCATTGAAGACACTGGAAGAAATAGCAGCAAAGCTAAGTGGGGCGAAGTGGTTTTCTAAACTTGATTGTAAAAAAGGATTTTGGCAAATAATGTTAAGCCAACGTACACAAAAATATTTAACTTTTGCTACGCCGTGGGGACGATATAGTTGTAAACGTCTTCCATTCGGGTTAGCATCAGCGCCTGAAGTTTTTCAAAATATCATGTCTCAATTATTTCAAAATGTAAATAATGTTGAATGTTCAATGGATGATATTCTGATATACGCGAATAATAAAGAAGAACTCAGAGAATAACAAATAACGTACTTAAAATTATACAAGATTCCGGTTTGAAATTAAATAAAGAAAAATGTGTTTTGAAGTTAATCAAATTAAATTTTGGGTCACATTTTAACAGAAAATGGATTACAAATAGATTCTGATAAAGTGGAGGCTATACAAAATTACAAATACCGACTGATAAGAAACAACTTCAAAGACTCATAGGGTCATTAACGTATTTAAATAAATTCATACCAAATCTTTCCGAACTAACATTACCATTTAGAGATCTATTAAAGAAAGACGCGGAATGGTTATGGGAGTATGAACAGCAGTCTAGTTTTGAAAAATCAAGAAAGTATTAACAACACCACCGGTGTTGAAATATTTCGATGTTAACAAAGATGTTACTCTGTCAGTGGATGCAAGTTCAAAATGCCTAGGAGCAGTATTGCTGCAGGATCATCATCCAGTAGCTTACGCAACCAAAGCTCTAACAACCAGTCAACAGAACTATCCGCAGATTGAAAAAGAGGCCACTGCAATTAGATTTGGGTGTTCGAAATTTCACGAATACGTTTATGGAAAAAATTTGACAATTGAAACAGATCATAAACCCTTAGAGGTAATATTCAAAAAACAAATACATACAGCACCAGCTAGGCTTCAAAGAATACTCTTTGATATTACGCAATATTCGCCAAAAATAGTATATAAGAAAGGTACTCAAATTCCAATTGCTGATACATTAAGTAGAGATTGTGAACAAACGAATAGCGAAACCAGCGAATCGGAGGAAGTTGAAGTATTACTAGTGTTGTCAATGTCAAATAATGCAAAAGAAGAATTAAGAGCAGCAACTAAATCTGACTCAGAATTACAAGTTCTACAAAATTTATCATTGACGGTTTTCCTGAAACTGTTAATGAATTGCCCGAAAGTGTGAAACATTATTTCAATTTCCGAGAAGAATTAACGTACTTGGAAGGTGTCATAATGAAAGGTGATAAAGTTGTGGTACCAAAACAACAGATACCAAAAATGTTAAAAAAATATTCATCACGGTCATTTTGGTATTCAAAGTTGTTTGAAACGCGCGAGACAGTGTTTATATTGGAACGGTCAATATCAAGACATTGCAAATTACGTGCAAAAATGTGCAATTTGTCAAAAAACGCAACGAAGCAAGGACAAGGAAACTATCATATCTAAAATAATTCCAAATTTACCCTGGCAAATAGTTGGTACTGATTTGTTTACATTTGAAGGTTCTGATTATATAATAATAACGGACAGTTACTCCGGTTTTATCGATTATCAAAAGTTAAGAAGCTCAACATCTAATGAAATTATAAACATTTTAAAAAGATGGTTTGCAGTTCACGGAATACCAGAAATTTTGGAATCTGATAATGGACCTCAATATGCATCAAGAGAGTTTAAAGATTTTCGAACAAATTGGCAGTTCCAGCATCAAACTTCTTCTCCGCATCATCCGAGGGGAAATGGTTTAGTCGAAAGAAGTGTTCAAATAATAAAAAACATGCTTCGAAAGTGTGCAATCGACAAGACAGATCCGCAGTTAGCGTTGCTAAATTTTAGGAACACTCCAAGAAACGAAACGTTAGGATCTCCCAATCAAAGATTAATGAGCAGAAGAACAAGAACTATCCTGCCAAATTCGGAAGAAGCACTTAAACCGAAGATAATGTCAGACGTTCAAATAACGTTGAAGTCTCTCAGAGATAAGCAACAATGGTATGGTAATAAGCACGCAAAACCTGGAACTGAGTTTGGGGTAGGTGACAAAATTATTTACCAAACAGGTCACCGAAACTGGAGATCAGGACTGGTGACTAAAACCACGGAAAATCCAAGATCCATAATATTTAGTAATGACGAAGGGAAAACCTACCGAAGAAACTCTAGTCATATAAGAAAATCATCTGCATCAATAATAGAAACTAAAGAATTGGTTCCCGATCTACCAAAGAAACAAGATTTAAACGGCGAATCAATTAAAAATACCATCGCACCTGCAACTAAAGATTTACCTCATCAGCAAACTTCGAGGTATGGCCGACTTATTAAACCGGTCATAAAGTTAAATTTGTAGAGGTTTATTTTCTATTATTTTCAAAAAAAGGAGGATGTAAAGTAACGATAGTTACTTAAAAAACAAAATAGTTATTGATTAATTTTTATAATTAATATTAACGTTATAACTTATGACTGTGTATTAAAATTGAAGATAATCAAAGTTTAAGTTAATTAATAAACGATACAAATATTATTAACGCATTTTAAGTACTTTATACACGCATTTCCAAGTGTTCATGGTTTGTATTTAATTGTAATTTATTCAAACAATTCCCAAAACTACACAAATTATTCGGCCAGAGGTACTATTAGAATTAATTTTTTTTCAAACCAAGGGAAACGTTCAAAAATTATATTTTTGAATATTTCTTAAACCACAGCTACGATTTTTTTTAATTCTTTAAATATCGCGTTTTAGTACAACATCAACAAGCTGTCCAATTTCACTAATATTGAACTTGCCGCTTTGTGAGTTTTTTCAAAATATTTTGAATACTTACGTTACGATTTTTTTTTAATTTTGTCAAAATAAACCATTCATCTGTCATCTGTTTATCGAATATTGCCTACAAAAATTGAAGTTAGAAAAGTGATAGAAAATAGGAATAGGAACTATTGCTTTCAGTCTGTAATTTGAAAATAAGTAGCGCCAGCTACTGTCCGCAAAACGTAATGACTAGGGGTACACTTCTACGTTAAGTGTGAGAAGAGATCAACATTTTTAGATAAGTTACTGCTGGGGCTGGTGATTTGCATTTTGGCTAACTGTACCCGAATAAAATTCAAGCAAAAAGAATACATTTTCCCCAGACCAAATTGCACACTTGGTCTTTAACCAAAATCTACAATAAAAACTACTCTGACCCCTCGATTTACACACTACTTATTTGAAACGCAAATTTATAACTTTGAATGCGACTTTTGGTGCAGTTTTGTTAAATTTTTAATAAATTTCTTTTTTAGAACAAAATTTATATTTATGCCAGTGCACAGATCGAATAAATCAAAGAAATGTTTGAAGTTATAAGAATGTGACACTTTACTGAAACACGCTGGTAACCCAAAACAATTTTTTTTTAAATATCTATTAATTAAATAGTAACTGGTTACACATTTTTGCAAAACCCTCAACCAGCTCTATCCAATTATCTAAAGAAATTAATACCCTTCTATTTAAGATAAGAAAGTTGACACAATTTCCGATTAAACTAGAATTAAAACAAAATTTATATTTATGCCAGTACATATACTGAATAAATTAAAGAAACTGTTATATTTGTACAATTTTTGAAATTATTGTTAGTTTATAAGTTAAAAGATCGTGTCACTTTAAATAAAACACCCGGTATATGAAATCTACTACAAATCTATATTATTCGAGAACTTCTTCCATAACGACTGCAAAAATCTTTCCACAAATATCTCTATATTACTATCCAGATTTAGATTTCAAAAAAATAGAACTGAGTGTCACACAACTTACAAAAGTGCAAATAAAAAATATGGGGGTTTATTGAGATGTCGTTTGATAAACTGAATAGTACCAATAATTCATCATGCCAAAGTGGAAATATAAAATACGTTTCTTCTACTACCTACACAAATCGTCTATATTATTTGGATTGTGGCACATTCTTTAAATTTTACAAGTCCACCTACAAAATAGCATTTTTTGCATAGAAGATAAGGTTATTCGTTTTTTCTGCTACATTAAAATCTGTAATATGCAGTTCTCAGCTTAATGTCTATTTATTAGCGCCTAAAATTAAATGAAATTAGGAAAAATACAACCAGGTTAGAGCACAAAACAGTAAAATATGCAAATTTTCAAATTTCTAGAGTACGTCCTATGAATCACCAAAGCATTAAATTTGGCAGTAGCAAGAAAAATAAATTACAAAACAACCTTTTACTGGATATAAGCTCATACTTCTAGTATTTACTATTGTAGCAAACAAATTACTTCAAATTCTTAGTTAATAATGTGAAACGTGAATTACCACAATAACAATATTTGTAGTTTAATTTGAGACCACAAGACGTAAAAATTAATAGCTTTGTATTAAAGTACATTTACTTAAAACACATTCGGTAGCATCTCAAGTTAACTAATTAGATTCTTAATCACAGGTGTATCAAGATTATTAATTATAAAAGCAATATTGCTAACAAACGCATAAACCAACAATATACCTTAAATTTAAGTTTGATCAACTACATATTTTAAATAATTATAGGCTAATAAAAGGCAGCAATAAATACAAATAAACACCAAAAAATTCATACCTGGTAATATGAGTCGGCCATCTTGATATTGCAGTGAAGTTTATTTCACACATTTAGTTAATTAAGAAGAAATTAACCATCCCGTACAAAATTTAACACAATTACGATTATCCTAAATAAAATACCTTAAATATATTGTAAACAGTTTGGATGTGATTATAATAAAATGTGAATTCGGGTCTTTTTTGAACGAGTTTGACAACGAACGCTATGCATGCACCACATTCCGACGTTTACTACTGTACCGGCGTAAAGCAACTGAAGCCTGTATTCTGATTGGTTCATCAGCTTTTAAAAATAATGCTTTCGATTTCAAATACTGGATCGATATAAAAATTAAATTTAAAAGAAAAAAATGTAAATTACATACTTTTATACGTATATTAATTGTTATAAGTAATTTAAAAACATGAATATATATAAATTGATTATTCAAACGTTCAACTTTTTAGAAGTGAGGAGCGTTTATACAAGAAATGGTCATGTCCAGTTTTAGGAAAAACGTAAAAAACTTCTCACCCGTTTGCTATTATAGTTATGATATATTTGCATATAAAATTTGTTTCTTATGTCCCTAAACAAATACAAAATCGCAAAATGCTTTTATTAAAAATAAAGCTTATATCAAAAAATGAACTCTGGCTACGATTTATGTTGAGTAAATTCTATGCACATGATCGTTTTTGAATAAACACTCCTCAATTAAAAAAATATGCTTAGATTTTACTTTGATAACAGTTTGATTAATTCTTCAGGTTTTGTACTTAATATATTTTGTGGATTTTCATATAAATTAACTGGATCATACACTCCTTCGTATAACTGTTTATAAATAGCTAACAAAACATCGAATGCTCTTTTCTGAATAGCCTTTTTGTGTTTAGAAGACGTTAGTAAATGTATTTGCGGTAATAAAGCGGAATCTGGAGTCATTATTAATCCATCTAATTTTATCTAAAACGTACAATTAAAAACTAGTAATGCTTACTAAAATTACAAGTATATTTACCAAAAAGTTTCTTAAATTACTCGGTTCCATTCCAGGAATGCTTGATAAAGGACCATGAGAATGGTCTTGTAAAATTGTGTAGATAGGACCTAAATTCAAATTGGCCACCAAAGAACTGGCTTGTTCTGATGTTAAAGTATCAATTTGAGCTTCGGACTGTGCTTGTAATCTTTCTAAACGTTCATCCATAAATTCGTATAATGATAAACAAGTATACATTGAATACATGCAATTCAACATATAAACAGCCATATCTGTTGATGGTAAGCGGGATGCTTGCTCATTGACAGCTCTCAGTAAAGGTTCCACTACACACTGAACTATCTAAAAATTTAATAACAACTTATTCGATCATTTTGTAAAAAACATTTAATGACATTTTTTCAAAATACGTTTCTAACGGATTTTATTCTACGAGAAAATGGCATTTCTCACTTTCACAGAAGTGTTCTTATGTTTACTATTAATTTGGTCGTTTAAAATACTTTTATTTAATATTCAATAAACTAAATAAAATTAAATTAAGTCAATTTCTTGAAAACAAACATATAGAACGAATGTTGAAAATATGAAGTAACGTAATTAAATAGTAAATTATGTATATTCATTTTGAAAAGGGCACTTGTTTATGGAGGATATGAGTTCATTTTAAAAAGGTCATTTAGAGCAAACACATTACTGCTATTATATCTCTTAATTTACTAGCAATTCGAAATCTGTGGAAACCAACTATGTAATATAAGTTACAAGATAAAATATAAATTCGAGTCAATATCAGTAAAATCTGAAATACTTTTTTTTGTAAAAAATAAATTTGACTATAAATGCCCTTTTCATAATGAGCAATACTATTTTTACTGATCTAACATTAATTAATAACATACTTTTTCCATGTCAGTTTCACGCCCTTCACTCATACTAGCAGTTGAAAGCATATCTCTTAAAATTGACAATAAATTTGTAATAGCAGAAGTTGGTCCCAAATCACGTGGTGGTGTTTCAACTCTTACAAGAGCACTAGTAACTTGATGTTGTAATGCAATCAGAAAAGCTTGTTCGCTTTTTTCTTTCAGTTCAATCATTGTAATTTCTAATAACCCACCTGGAGAGACCTACAATATAAGAATTTAATATATTTCGACATTTCAATTCCACAATTCAATAGTGCATTTTATACAATAAAAAGAATAAAAGCCCAAACTTATTAATTATACCGCAAAATTAAACTGGGGTATCTACACATTATCAAAATCATACCTTTCCTATTGATTTCTTGTAATATCGAATTAAATTTGTAATAGCATACAGAGTGGAAGCTAGGGTATTAGCATTTAAAATTTTCTCAATGCGAATTTTAAAGGGATGACATATTCCTTCACAAACACTTGCCAAGGCATTTTCTAATTGGTCTGTAAGTTCTGAAAGTATAAAATATTCGTATATTTATCAGTAAACTTAAATTTAAACTATATACCTTCTCTTCTACATAATTTAACTAATAAATATAAAGTTTGCTTTTCTGAAGGTATTGCTTTGTTTAACCACACCAAAATATCAGTTACGTAAACATGTGGATCATGTGCTCTCAATTCTATAGGTGCTGGATTTCCAGAAGGGCCACCCCTTGTAAGAGCATCTATAAAATCTCCAACAAGAACTGCTCTCCTCGAAATACAATACTCATCAATCACATACCTATAATAAATTTTCTAAATATTTGTAATAACAAATTATTGGAAAATTATATACTTAAATAATACTGGACGGTCTTGTAATCTAGCCATAGCTTGTGTTACCAATTCTGTCAGATCTGAATTATCAACATTTCTACAGTGATTCTGAGTCCATCTGTATAATCTCTCTAATGCACCTTCCTATAAGTAATTCTTTAATATTTTTATATAAAAATAAATAAAACTTGCCTGATGTAAAGTCATCTGTTCCATAACATCAAGAGCTAAAGTTTGGAGTCCGGCTTGCATAAGAATTTTACAATCACTATGAATCCTTTGTACTCTATCCAATGCTTTAAATATCTCAATAGTAATTGAAGTATCCCGTTTCTGTTTATTACCATGTAAGGCAATTAATTCGTCAGAGGTTAATGTAAATTTATCTATAAATGAAAAAGCAATCTTTTGCTGAAGATCGTTCTGCTTAATATCTTCCTCAAATGCACTAGTTTGCTCCAGTAAATGCTTAGTTTGTTTTTTAGCATTCTGTAAGCGTAAAGTCATATCCTGTAGAGAGTGGCTCATTTCTGCTATATCATTATGAACAACATCAAACGATTCCTTTACTTTCCTGAATTCTCCTAAAAAGTTCTCATTGATTTCTAAACTTCGTTTTTCAATTTGGCTTCGTAGATTGCGTCTTGCTTGTAAAGTGTTAGCACTATAAAAACTTGAGAGTTCTTTTAAAGCTTCGAGGGTGTCCTTAAAATATGAATAGCATCTTATAATGAACTGTTTATTTACAAATAATTTACCTGGTCATTTTCAACTCTGGTCTCTAATATTTTATTCAACCTCTTGGACAAAACATTCTCCTTTTCAGGGGGCACAGGCATGATTACAGCATAAACAATAGTAAATAAGGTTATAATCAGTGTTGAGGGCTAACAATGTTAACTACGCTTTTAAACTCTCTAAGATTGCCCAATTTAATTCTATTAATTGATTTTCATAGTTTTTATAGTATTTTTTTAATTAATTCTAGAGGAAATATAATTAATAAATTGAAAATTTTGTAATTTTATTTAAAAAGAAAGTGCATGCATGCGACCTCTATGAACACTTTACCAAACTTTATAAAAACAAGATAATTTTTGAGATAGTTTTAATCAATTTATTAATTATATTTCATTTGAAGAAGAGCTCAGAAGTAATAAAAAAACTATTAAACTCTTTAAATTACATAAAGTAAAATTTAAATATATTTCATAATCATTAGTTTCGAATTAATTTGCATGGAATTCAGTCTCCTGTAATATTCGTTGAGTGCTGTCAGAACTGATCTCGTTCTAACCTTTAATGAATTTATTGTGCAATTGTAAAATACACATTTATAAGTGTTCTTTATTACATTTAATTATATCTTTAATCAAATAGGTAAGGTCTTGTTTAGTTTTAGTTTAGACAGTTATTAAAGTCATTGTGTTGTAGAAAAAAGTCTGTGATATCTTATCAGTTTTTCAATATGCAGTGCAATAAATATATGTATATTAATCAAGAACTGCTGAATTCTAATCAGATTCATCCAAAAGTATTGATAAATCCAAATTTCATGAAAGCAGCACCTGTAAAACCACATTTTAATAAGCAATTCTTGTCCAATACGAAAATCCATGTCAACCCTAATATTTTAAATGTTCAGCATAAAGCACGACCTCAACCAAAGCCAGATCTTATAATTCCAAAGAAACCTATAGTATCTACGCGTACAAAGTTAATAAGGGTTCCAGAAAAATCATCCTTTAAAGCTAGTCCAAGCAAATCTATCATCACTTCTCAACCTTACAAAAGGAGGTCAATACATACCCAATATAAGATCATAAGAAGTCCCATATTGAAAAGGAAACAAAAACAAGATGCACATATAAAAAAGCTATTTTATGTTAAAAATCGATTTGCAATTGATCACAGAAAGCAAACTACTAGAATTTCGCCTAAATTCTTAAATAGAAGTTTAAACAACAATTTGAAGACTAAAAACGTTTATGTTAAATGCAATTCAAAGTTAAATGCTACAGGATACGTTAGTATAAATGGAATACTATATAAGAAGTCTCCAAAATCTTTAGTCACTGTAAATCATAAAAGTGTTCTTCCAAAGAAGAATCGACAAAAGGAACAATTTAAAATGTTAACTATACGAGGACAGAAATATCAGTTGGATTCCAATCATCGTACTTTAACATTGATGCCTAAAAAGAATAATGAAGCAAAACTGAACTTTAAAACAATTTACTTGGGTGGAGTAGCGTTTAAACAAAAAGATGCCAACGTTTTTATTAAAACTAACATTAATCAAAATCGTCGTTTAATAAGGTAATGTTAGAATTCCACCTTTTTGAACCCAAATTTTACATATTGATTTTTAGCCAAGTTAAACAAAGAAGTATACAGACTTTAAGAAAGAGACTGAAAAAATCTAATATCCCATGTCCTTTTTATCGTAAATTTGGTGCATGTAAAGGAAAGGAAAATGGAACTTGTATTCGTGTCCATAATCCTGATCAAATCTCATTGTGTCCGAAGTATTTACATTCTTAAATATATCTTCTAATTGTACAAAACTTCTATTCGTGTTTTAGGTTTCTGCAAGGAGCATGTGTAAATAATAAGTGTTGTTTATCTCATAAAGTATCATCTTCAAAAATGCCTACATGTAAATTCTATCTGCACGGATTGTGTTCCAAGGACAACTGTCCCTATTTGCATGTAAAAATTAGCCCCACTGCTGAAATATGTAAAGACTTTTTAGAAGGATTTTGTAGGAAGGCGGTAGAGGTTTGGTATATCAAATTTAAGAAGGATAATTAAATTTAAGTTAATTAATTTCTAGTGTGAAAAACGTCATCAGTTTTTGTGCCCTGATTTTGAAAAATCTGGAAGCTGTCCTAGAAGAAAATGTAATTACCCGCATGGAAATTTGGTAAGAAAAACTAAAGTTAATAAGAAACTTGCACCGAAATTGCAGACTAATAGAAAATCTTTAAAAAGTTCTACCAAAAGTCTATCTTCTTCGAATCTAAATACAAATTCTTTACAAAAGAGTTTTAAAGATTTGAATAAGGATCAAATAGACATTTATAAAGCAAATAATGGTAGATATTATGATGATGTTCATAATACGAAGGTAGATTCTGGGAAAATAGAAATTATAGATTTAGATACTCTTCCCACAACGCTAAAAGATCGACCAGACCTAGGTACTTTACCTTCATTTATACCATTTGCAGATCTATAGTGTTATTAAAAAAAGTGATTCCTTCATGTGATGGAGTTATATTGATATTTAGAACGCAATTCGAATATATTTTTTATTTTTATTAATCTAAAAGAAAGTAACAGTGTAATTATTTACTTATTAACTAGAAAACAGTGAATTTTATAAATATTTTTCAAGTTCTTTGAAAATAAATAACGGAAAATAAATATTTCGGATTTAAATATGAGTGTAGTCTTATTTATCACATATTACATATTAGAATCCTTTATTTGACTAGATTTATTTAATTTTATAAGAATAAATAAGTTGCCAATTGCTGGGTTCATTGTATGCTAACAGAATGGGGCAGTGCAAAAGTAAGGATAAACTGTCTCTATCTATTTCATTCGAAATTGTAATCCACTGAGACATCCATTTAATCATATCTTCGTGTCTCATATTGGTCGGGTTTAATCCTCGAAGCAGACAGGCATTTTTTAGCACATCGGCTGATAAAACACTTAATCCTCCTTCTCTTATAATAGCTTCATCCATTGCTCTTAATATAATCGCCTTATCACCAAGCCTTGTTCTTCTAAACCAACCCATATGTAATTCGTGCATTTTCAATAGGTGTCTCTAAGGATCTCAATTTAATAAATAAAATAAACAATTATTTAAAAAACAAACTTACAACGTGGTTACCACTTAAATACATTAAGTGGTATGGTCCATTTGAAAATAAATCCTTGCATTCTAAAATTTGTTGAGCAGTCGGTTGTACACCACTACCTAAAAGTCCCAAGACGTTTGACCATTTTTTATGTAAATCGTGACCCTTTAACTGGGGCAATTGAAGCTGTAAATGTCTAAATACTGGTTTATTATGTATTAACCTTTTATTCAAATAAACGACATTAAATTCAGATTTCTGTTGCAAATTCCAGAAATGCCGACATAGCAATTGCCGAGGAAAATAATATGCCAATGGAAATATTACATAATAAGTAAATGGTAAGGCTGATATAAGTAAAAATGGAGCGACTTTCCGCATGTCTCGGGGCATTTGCTCATACAGCTCTATTTCACTGCGTGTTAAGTGACTGAGACTTTTCCCAGACATATTTAAATGTTTAACTATGGTCATGTACAATCTTAAATCCTTAAAAAAGTCCTTTGTACCAAGTATGAAAGATCTATAAACTTGCATAGCTGTGGGAAATCTCTTTTCCAAAACAGCATTGTATGATTTTAAATATTCTATATATCTGTGTAATATAAAAAATTTTAATTTCTTCGCTTCTTCCGTTTTATAAATGGATTTCCTGTGTGATATATTAACTACATGAGTATAGCTAAAAATATAATAAAATTAGGTACATATATTGATATTACAAAGAAAGCGTGATTATTAATTACTAAGCATATGGTTTATTATTAATAACATTCTTATTTAACAATAAAAAAAAGTATATTTAAATAATAATAGAATTTATTTAAAGCAATTTAAATTTAGAAATTATACTTACTTAGGGTTAAAGAAAGTATTACAGGCACTTCGTAATCTTATATTTTGAAAAATTCGTAAAGCCATTTCTATGAAGTAAAGATATCACAACATGTTTTTAAAATAATATTTGGCAAGAAAATATTTATTCCACTGGTAATATATTACATTGTTTACATCACTATTATAGGTTATTTTTTGAGTTGCAGAAGAACCAACGTTGGCTAAAAATTACTATTTTATTTAAATTTTTGATATCCCTAAAGTCAAGTGTTTGATTTGTATTTATTTCGGGGTAAGAATTATTTCTAAAATTAATACGTGGCCCTTTGTATTATAACTAAAACTTATAAAATCATCTGTAATACTCAAAATTCTAAGTTTGCACAAAAGATAATAGAAATGGAATTAACTAAACTATTCAAATTTTTTGGGCATTATAAATTTTAAAGTAATACCAAAATTTAATTTTAAATTTAAAAATACAATGTCTTGCAGATATGAAAGTATTGGTAACAAAGTTCTATCAAGCAAAAAGCGACGCGGGCGTCGCGACGCTCCAACAAATTTTATTCTACATTCAGTAGCTTTTTTGGCGTCGTGTAAGAACGTCGTATAATTTTAGAACCCATTATTAAAGTTATTTTAATTTGGAAATAATGTTATGTGAGTATATTTAACATAAGTACTCGTTTTATTTATTAGTATATTTTTCTTTATTCGAACGCTTTTCAGTTACCATTTCTTTTAACAAGATTTTTTAAGAAGACCCTTTTAGTATCTTACAGTGCATATAGTCAATATTTTTCTTCAAGTTATAAACAAAAAAATCGATAATTGTTTACTAATGCTCATTAGTTTAGATTTTGAGATAAATCAATGACCTATGCGGCACTTACGACCCAATTTACCCGAAAAACGTTATTAAAAGATAAGAATTTGTTTAGTAGGAAAACGCTTCTTTTTCCCTATGTTTTTTAGTGACGTGTAACAGTTTTCTTTGGTAATAGTAATTTTATACGAAATACAGAATTACTCCCACGCAAACTTTCTTTTAATTGAATTTTTGTTTTTGTATAGATTTAATTAAAATTAGAATTTTCGCAAATATTTAGAACCTGTAGGAGTAAAGAGAAAACGATAGAAATGTAATATTGATCTGCAGATGCTGTAACCTTGGCTTTGTTACCCCAGCATCCAGCAAATTCTATTACAAAACTTATGTTCACCCTGCAATCTGCAAATAGCACTTCTTGTTTTTTTCTTTTTTTTTTGATTTTTTTTTACTTTACTAGAAAATCAATGTTTTGTACGTTTGTTTAGTTAAAAAAATCTTGTAGAGGAAACGTTTGAAATGAAAATATTTGGGTTAATTTACTTACAAATCAAGCTGAAGTAGCTTCTATTTTTGTAAATCGCCGAAACAGTACATTAACAAAAATTTATAGTGTTTATTTAGTGTTTGTGAGGAGTATGTAGTGCTCAATTTGAAGTTCTTTATTTGAGTATTTTTGGAGTAACACAAATAACTAACTTTCAGGATAATTACTTTAGTTTAACTAAGATATGGCGGTACAAATTTTGGACGAGGACCATTTTGCCATCAGCGCAATCGTTACAGTGTCCATGCAGGTGATTTTCTTTGCAATTGCAGCTGGATTTCAACTGGATAAATTAACAGATTTCGCTGGCGGTATAAACTTCATTACTTTAGCTTTGATTACTTTCTTTCTTGGCCAAGGAGGAAAAGTACGTAAATATTCGCAGTTTGTATTTGATATGTTACTTAATGTTTTTAATTTTTAGAAAACTTACGATAGCAGACAACTTATGGTAACTGTTTTTATTTGCTTATGGGGCGCTCGACTCTCTGGTTATCTTCTATATAGAATCTTAAAAATTGGTCGAGACAAGCAATTTGATGATCGGAGAAGTAATATTATTCGATTTGCAATTTTTTGGACATTCCAGGTATCTATCTTATCTTTTCATTTTAGGAATAACCATGCGTAACATTTTGAACTGCACAATACCGTTGTTTTAATGAAAATATGAATTTTTGAAGTTATACTTCTTTTGGTGGTTGCGCGCGCACATCTATCGAAAATTCGACAGTATGAAGTTAGCCGTCGAAAAGAGTAAATTAATTATTGTGAATAGTGCTTAAAGCCGAGTGTGCACATTCGAGCTCAAAGTGGCACATTCCGATCTCGGGAAAATGAAGCGCGCCGCTCCGCGTCGCGCTTCATTTGCTTCCCTCGCTCGGAAATGTGCCACTTTTCGCTCGAATGCGCACATCATCGTATTTATTGAATTTATTTCTATTAATTTTTACATGCGGTTATATTGAATTTAGTTACACCAAAGAAGTATAACTTCTATCTTCTAAAGTACACACACCGGTTTTTTATAAGTATATTTAAATATACCTTTTTAATTAGTTGTGGGATGTTCGGTATCAACGTACAATTTCAATATTGATGTTTCTTTCTCGGAAAGTTTTGAAAACTTACAAAAAAGAGTTATCTTATTACTTAAAGGTTTTGTAGTACTAATCAATTTGGAGTATATCGCTTATGTCGCTTATTTATTAACCAAAGAAATTGATTTTAAATATAAAATATTAATTATCTAAAAAAATGTTTAAAATTACAGATACTTTAAATACGTTGTTGGTTATTTTTTTGCTTTAAATTGTATATACATTGTTACTCATTGTTATATTAATAACTAGGAAAAAAATCAATTTTGTAAATTTTTCCTCAAGCCTCAGACTTTAAATCTAAAGCAATTTGGTCACATCAGGTTTTTAATCACATTATCTTGTAAATAGCTAGAATTTTGGTAATTATTCAAATAAATTAAGTGCGAAACCATTTCCTTTATGCACTTTTTTTCTGCTCTTTATGATATTCTTTATGATAGTCAGGCTTTAATTGTGCGCATATCGGTACCAAATTCGTTAAACAAAGCAGGCGCTACATGAAATTTTTCGTTTATTAAAAAGCTTATTTCTTTACGATTCTAACGATACCAAAGTCTAGGAAAGTCTTTCATAACAAAGGAGACAGTTCATAAACACTATTACTAAATGTAAAAGAGCTTTCACCAAAGCATGGATTTTTCACGAAAAATCCTTTTTGCTAAATTTCTTATTAGTTGAGATAAATTAATTCTGTAAAAATTTTCTGAGGGCATTTTTTGTGTACTTTAAGGAAATAAACTCAAAAATAAATTTGGGGCATTATTTGTCTCCGTTTCGCTACCAACTTTGTTATTTTAAACAGAAATCTTATTTTTTTTTTCAGAAATGCAAAGTTTATTTTTTTCTGTTTTTAGCGATATATAATTATATGGACGAAATTGAAAAATGACGAAATTATTTACAAAAGAATCAAAATTATTAGTTAGGATAAATTAATTTATTCTGCAAAAACGTTTCTAAGGCACAGTTTTGGGTACCTTACAGAGACGCAATTAAAAATAATTTTGGACTAGTATTTGGGCTACTATTTCGACACCAGTTCTGTTATTTTAAATAAGGACCCTATTTCATTTTTTTCAGAAATGAAAAGCTTACTATTTTTTTAGATTTTTACGATATGTAATTGTGTGGAGATATTTAAAAAACAGTGAAAATATTTACAAAAGAACCAATATTACTAATTTTCCAAAATTTTCTATTTTTTACATTTCTTATTACTGGAGATAAATTAATTTAATAAAAATAAATTTGAGCCAGTTTTTTGTGTACTATACCATGGTGAAGTCAAATGTAACTTTGGGCTATTATTTGTTTCTATTTCGACACTAACTTTGTTATTTTAAATAGAAACACTGTTTCATTTTTGCAGCATCGAAAAACTTTTAATTTTCTGTTTTCAACGATATACAATTCTTTCCAAATAATGTAAAAAATAACAAATTTATTTATAAAAGAACAAAATAGAATTGTCCTTTTTAAGGCACTTCTATTGACGATATAACTACATCAGCAATCTTAAATCTGGCAACAACTACGAAATAGCTCCAAACCCAAACAATACAATAAATTATAACTCTAATGAGTATGTTCTTATGATTAATTTTAATATCTCTGATGAATTTTAGGCTGTATGGGTCTACGTTGTTAGTTTACCAGTTATCATAATTAATTCTCCTCGCCATGCAATTCCTCCAGCTCCACGGACGATGACAACTTTAGACTCAACAGGAACTTGTCTTTTTGTCATTGGACTTTTAGCAGAAACCTATGCGGATCTCCAAAAGTTTTCTTTTAAACAAGATCCTCAAAATCAAGGAAAATGGTGTAACGATGGTAAGTGAATTATTGATTGTATTTTCTTTTAAAAAAAAGCTTTTCGTTTTAGGTTTATGGAGACTCTCGAGACATCCCAATTACTTTGGCGAAATTCTTTTGTGGTGGGGCATTTTGTTATCTCTCTCAATGTATTAGATGGAATAGAATGGGTAGCAATAATGTCACCAATTTTTACAACATTTATTATATTATTTTTATCGGGAATACCGCTTTTAGAGCGATCTTCCGATTACAAATACGGAGAGTAAGTTTTATTATATTTATCGACTTACAAAAATTATTAATTTGATTTTCAGTATTTCTGAATATCGTTACTACAAAGCATCCACGTCTCCGCTCATTCCAATTCCTCCCGCAATTTATGTGGAAGTTCCTCAATTTCTGAAGTTCCTGATGTGTTGTGAGTACCCATTGTACGATTCTGTGGATGGAAAATTAAAGAAATCTAAAGGAATAAGCGAATCAACCAGTGCATCTTTAGGTCCTTCCCAAACTTAGCTGAATGTGTACGCCAGCCGTGAGACTGGTGCTTCTCGGAGTAATACAAGAAGTCAAATTACAGATATTTAAATTTTTCGGACGTAAAATGAAACTTTATTTTGTGATGGAGAATTAGGAATTGAATCCGTCAAAAAGCAGGAAAAAATATAAAAATTCTAAGTTTGTTATACTTGTAGGTCAATTAGCGGTAACTCTTAGATGTAAACGTTGAAAATTAAACCTACGGTTAACATTTTAGATGACATAGAAACGTGGTATATCAGTTTTGAAATTAATATCAGATGTAAACTATTCTAAGAAAAGTGACTTCAAAATTATAAATATCGAATAATACGTTTGGCTATAAAATTGGAAACAAGTTAAAATAACATTCTAATCATTAATAGCTGTTTTTACTGCTGATCTAAATTCCTTCTGTTCTAAAAAGCTCAATTAAAATTAAACTTAAAATTTAAGTCAGCAGAATTCAACTAGCTTGAAAAATAAACTTAAGAATTGATTAGGCATATCAACATAATATAAACTGAAAAAGGCAATGTTAAGTTTATGTATCACATCTTCAATAGTTTAGAACTTAATTGTACATATTTATTTAATTCTTAACCAATCAGATAAATTATTGAAACATTCATAAAAGAGTCATGTGAATACATATCTTGAAATCATTCAAAAAAACGGTTGTTGTTTTGAAGTCATTTTTTTCAATATCAAAAAATTCCAATATTGTTAGCAATTTTAGAAAATTTTCAAGTTTGGAGTATTTACATTAGAAAAATGTAATCGGACTGCTAGTATTAGACTTACATATCTCAAATCATTAAATAAACCAAATAACAATTTGTTGTTCAATACACCAAAACCAAATTGTGAAAAATTTTGTTCTGCTTTTATTTAAAAAAAAATTATAGAAATAAACAATACAATTGTAAACAATTTTAAAATTGTTAGTAAATCGAAATTACTGTTAAGACAACCACTAATGTAAATTTAAAAATAATGACTATTGCCGATGGCAAACTAATTGTGACAAAAACTCCACTAAAGTACGTGTTGGTCTCCCAGACATTCCTTCCCTTAAATACTTGTAGGTTTTTCCATTAGACCACATAATGCCATAAATATCTAAATGCAACCAATCGCCACAAGGAACAAATTCATTTAAAAAAGCAGCTACTCTACAAGATCCACCGCTGTTAGGAGACCCTCTGCCCGTTGTTCTCACATCGCAACTATGAAAATCCGCTATCTGTTTCTGAAACGTTCTCCAAAGAGGAAACCGCCAAACCCTATCACCAGTGTGCATGGAAGCTGCTAACATGTATTCCCAAAGGGCTTCCGAGTTACTAAAAACTCCACAAGCAGCTCCACCTAAGGAAGCTCTCATATCGTAACTCATGGTCCCTATATCTACGATGAATCTGGGCCAAAAATTCTGAGCATACACCAAGGCATCAGCTAAGATCAGTCTTCCAGCACTATCAGTCTCTTGAATACAAATGCTTTTCCCATTCATCGCTGTCACAATGTCTCCAGGCCTCATCGCAGCACATCCTGGCATATTTTCACAAAGAGGAATTAATCCTCTTACATTAATTGGCAATTGCAGACCAGCAACAGCTCGACAAGCTGCTACCACACATGCAGCCCCAGCCATGTCCCCACGCATCCTCATTTGCTTCTTACAAGACTTTAAGCATATTCCTCCGCTGTTATATGTTATACCTTTTCCTACGAGGACCACAGGCCGCTCATCTTTCGAAGCCCCATAATAACTCAACTCTAAAAATATAGGAGGTTCGCAAGATCCTTGTGCTGCAGCAAGAAAAGCGTGCATCTTTTGTGTTTCAGCCCAACCTCTAACTTTAACTTCCACATTCACGCCTGACTTACACAAAACTTCTACAGCATTTTGCGCGAAAGAAGTTGGCGTCATTAAATTTGCCGAAGTGTCCATGAGCTGTCTTGCTAAATTTTGAGCTGCTGCTTTTTGCAAGCCAATCTGCCAACCAGTCCAATCGCAATCGTCGTGAAGTTCGATTTGGGGAATGAAGAGTTGATTTTTTTTGCGTTTTTTTTCTTGGTAAAGCCAAACACCCAAAGCAGCTCCTTCGGCCGCGGATTCTGCATGGCCAAAGCTCTCTACGAGAACTTTGGATATTTTTAATCCTTGTAAGGCTTGGCAACCGATAGCTGATGCTAACCGAATTGCTTCTTTTCCTTCGTCCATTTGTTCAAAGACGTCGTATCCTTGGCATTCTTGTCCCAAACCTACTAAAGCAACGGAAGCAAATTCATCTTCTAAGTTGTAAAAAATTCTAACTTCTCCCTTTTTTGGCGGGGGGCCTGTGAATTTTAAAAGATCCCACAGTTTGCAACATACTATTCTATTGAATCTTTCAGCTGCTTGTGTGAATTTGCCTGGATGTTCGGGATCATCTTGGTCTGTGTAGATACCAAGAACTAAACCTTTTCTGAAATGCTGATCGACACAAGGATCTTCGATTATTTTAGAAGTTATGTTAGCGTGACTGTAATGACGATGGAGCCCCTTTCTACTAAAATTTACAAACCGTAAGCATGTCCTTCCTGCTGCTAGTAAAGTCATAATTTATGGCGTGGTATTTCTACTGTGAATTTCATTCATTACCACTTGTAATTTTTAAATTTGAAGTTTAATATAGAATTTTGCTAAAATTTGATATTTATCTCATTATATCCTAGGAAATTCAAATTGAAATTGTTATTTTCTTGGATAATGCTACCGTATTTATAATTTAGTTAAATAACAAATATTTTAAATTTTTGAAAAAATGAGAATTAACTCAAAGTGCAATGCAATGTAATTTTTGTCTAAAGCATTCAATATGAGGTATAAATCCACGACTTCTCTTAATTAACTTAAATATGTAATTGAGTGTATTTGTATTTAATTTAATTAAAAAAAAGTCAAATAATATATTTAAGAACATTTAAATTAATTTATGTTTAAAAAAGAATACCATACACCAGCGCCATCCGTGCAACTTCTGTGATTTAAAATAAGTTGACAAATGTATTAAGCAATTTTAATTATTCAAAATATTACTTAAAGAGTGAGAATTTCAAAATGTTTCGTACTCATTTAACTACAAAGTTTAAAACATATATCAAACATTTACAATCTCTAAAGGTAAGCACTTAGTTATGTAAAATAATTGTATGGTGATTTCTTTAGGTTATATTTACAAATTTGCATGCTTTTAATAGTTTTCAATGCATTACACTACTTAGTAGTTTACTAATTACTTAATAATATACTTTATTTTTAAGAAGGATGCTCGTATCAAGATTGTCACTTTGAATAATTGTAATATAAGTGGGATTACAAGCCGTTTACAAACAACCACAGTAAGTCTAGTTTATATGAGAACTTATAATGCTCTTACTCTTATAAATTTTCAGGATAATGCTTGGAGTACGACTTATCAACAAGTAATGAAAGATATGAGGTTTGATGTAAGAAAAAAATTATCGAAATGTTCTGCATCGTTAACTAACAGAACCGTAAGTATTTCCACAGATGCGATACACTTACCTATTACAAATCATTTTTCACTAGATACCAGAAGATAAAAGAAATAAATCTAAAGATTATGAACAAGAAATATGTAGTAAACAATTAAATAATAGGATAAATATTACAGAAGTAAAAAATATACTTAATCAGAAATTATATGTATTAAAACCCAGAGTTGGATTATATGGTTCTATAGGCATAGCTTCAACTACTAATGAATTGGAAGCTATCACTACACCAATTGTTAATGCAACGCCAGAAACCGCTGCTAGTATAATCTCAGAAAAAAGTGACACATTCACTGAATCCATTGCTAATACCACCCCTATAATAGAACCAATTCCTGAACCTCCACCAATTCCTGAAATAGATATTTCGACTATAAATCCAGTTAATGCACTTGGTGAACCCACATTAGAGTCTCTAGGTTTAGGAGGATGGTCACCAATTGGCTTAGTACAAAATGCTTTGGAATATTTACATGTTTCTTTAGATCTTCCTTGGTGGGGAGCCATTGTTATTGGAACTGTAATTGTGAGGATATTAATGTTTCCCCTGGTAGTAGTAGCGCAAAGAAATGCTGCTAAAATGAATAATTACTTGCCACAATTACAATCGATTCAGTTAAAAATGACGGAAGCAAGACAATGCGGCAATCAACTTGAAGCTGCCCGATATTCTCAAGAGTTGATGCTTTTTATGAATGAAAAAGGATTAAATCCTTTAAAGAACATGATTGTGCCATTAGCTCAGGTAAACAAAAGTTTGAATTTAAGGTGCAAAAGGATGAGAATTTTAATTTTGTAGATGCCACTCTTCCTTTCGTTTTTCATTGGTTTGAGAAGAATGGCAAATCTTCCAGTGGGCAGTTTGAGAGACGGTGGCATGCTTTGGTTTACAGATTTAACAGTTCCCGATCAATATTTTGCTTTACCAATTGTTACAAGTTTAACATTATGGGCTACCATTGAAGTAAGTATGGAAGTTAATTTAGAAAAAATAAAAACTATTTGTTTTAGCTTGGAACGGATTCAGCCAAACTTTCATCCCAAAACTTACAAACTATGAAATATGTATTGAGAGCTCTGCCAGTTATAATTTTACCATTTACAGTAAATTTCCCTGGAGCTATTTTATGTTATTGGGTAGCAAGTAATTTTATATCTTTGGGTCAAGTTGGTTTCTTACGAATTCCTGCAGTAAGGGATTATTTTAAGATTGAACAACTTTTAAAACACGATCCTAAAAACTTGCCAGTTAAAAGTAAAGGATTTATTGGAGGATTAAAAGATAGTAAGTAGATAAAATGATAATTCGCTTAACACAATTTTAATCTATTTCAGCTTGGACTAATGTTAAAATCAGTAAAGAATTAGAGGAGAGACGGAGATACGATGAATTACAATTTCAAAGGGCTGGAAGGGGACCTGTTGTGAAAACCTATAAATACGATCCTACTAAACAATTATCCAGTAGTCCCAATGCTATAAATGCTAAAAAGCGATAGGCATAGCTGCCATATAATGTAAGTGTGATATTTTAATTACAACTTTTTGTTTAGTAATGACTTGTTATTCTCTGAATTTTGTAAAATCCTGTTTGGCTCCAATAATTCTAGTCATTGATGATTGACATTTTTTAAAAAGAATATAATTACTAACTAACGTTTATTTATATTCCACATATATATAAGAACCTAAATTAATTAATTCAAACAATCTATTTATTTTTGACAATGCACTGATTTATTACCTTGATTAAATGTACATTTTCTAATGCAGCAGCAACTCGTTCTTTATCAGCAAGTTGTTTGTTGACCGAGTGTTCTGATGCATGTGTACCAGGATTAATTTCCACACTTACTTTAAATCGTGGTGGTAAGGAGCGTAATAGTTTAACTCTTATGGATAATCCTATTAATGTAGCCATGCTACAATGCGGAATTGTTGGCGTGTACAGCACTTTTACAACGTTCTTTTGGTTGTCGACGTAAATCAAACTGTCTTCTACAACGTGCAATTCTTCTAAGGTCAAGGGATGTTCCGGGTCATTTATTCCACGAATTAAATCTAAAGTATATGGATATTTAAAATACAAATACTTAATTGTTAATATCTTAATTTTACCAAAAATTTCTCGAGAATCAAATTCATCTATAATGTCATCATCTTCTTCTTCTTCAAGTACAATTCTATCACCAACTTTGTTATAAATGTTTGGATTAATATTTTCGAGTTCCATTTCTTGGTATTTATAGAAAAATATATAAATTTATTGTGAAAATAACCACCTTTTAGGTTATGTTTTAGATGTAAGTTATCCAATTTATCACAGATGGCATTCAGTGTATAGAAATGGCGTTATTTGCAAACTGTCAGTTTGATAGAAACGTTTTAAATTTATTGTTTATTTATATTAAAAAAGTGATTTAACGTTGCTAACTACTTTGGGGTAAGTTGGAAGTAGAAATATGTCTAGTTAAGCAGTTAGTTGTGCATTTATAGAAATAGATTAAATTTTTAAAGATGCTTAAATTTTTACTATATTTTTCAAACATTTCGTATGAATCATACATTTTGGTAGTAGTTATTGGTTCTTTTATGAATTAAATGTTGATTTTTATTTAAATTTGCATTATTATACGCATTAGCATGATTTTTCGAGAGAAATAATAGAATATTGCTGCTATGGATGAAAAATAAAAAAGTTCAATGAATAATTATGTTATATAAAGGTCCAAGAGGTGTTAGTTAGTATCTAAAGCTAAAACCTACTCATAACAAGTTTTATTTTATATATTGAAAATCGACAACGAAATACATGATTTGATTTTCACCAAAATTTTGGAGGACTCAAGGATGTGCTGCAATCTATTGGGCATTACTGTTTAAATTTCAGAAAGAAATACTATGTGCAAATGAGTGGTATTTAAAATTTCAAATTACTTACTTTACTGCAAGCAATATTCAGCTTACCCCACTTAATTATATATTTAATTTTAGCCTTGAGAGTTCAGTTAACAGCGAAACTATCTCAATTAGTATCTACGTGTTGTATTGCGACTTCTCATCTACACATATTATTGCACTTAAAAATGGTACAAATTAAGAAAATAAAAGGATTTGTTTGCGTTTTCGGTACTTATATTTAATTGCGGGTTATTGTGCTGTGGCATGCAGTTTTGAGAGGGGAGAATATTTGGAATTCATAAAAGACAACGTCTGAAACCTGTACACTTCTACCCACGTTGTTCGTCTTGATTTTTACAAAGTTTCGTTATTGAAAAATAGTCGAAATTTATTAAAAATGAATTTATTGCGTGAGTGAAGTGTTGGTGTATGAAAAAATTGAATTTAAAACGAGGAAGACGATAGTTAAGAGGCTCTACCAATCGATAGTATCCAGCATCACCCTAAACGCCCTTCGTTGCCTTCCATGCATATGGACATCAGTGGGGAAAAACGAGACGCTATGAATCTGTTTTTATTCCTATATTTTAATAAAAACAGAAGGAGCTGATTGTAAGTTTTTCAAATTATTGTGTAAGTTTTTACGAGAATTATTTATGCCTTGAAGCGTGAACTCCGAATAAAGGGTTGTGATTCGTATAGTATCCTGATTTCGATTTTTCTGGAATTGAATGAGTAACATGAAAGGGGAGCAATGATCTGAATCAGCGGTAGCCAACCGATGGTTCGTCGAAATGTATTTGGGACGGTCTTTTTATTCATCCACAATTCACTTGTTTCCTCGAAAAAATTAATCAGTATTCATCCAAAATATTCAATTTATCTTTTTTTTTTCTGAGAATTTTTTATAACTATGACGGAGGTCTCCACTATACTTCCGTCACACTTTTTAAATACTAGGTATGTCACTATAATTTGGTAAAAATTAATAAAAATAAGAATGCAATTTTAAGGTCTTATATTGGTATAAAAATATAATAAATTGAATATTTGGGATGAAGAGTGATTTATTTTTTGAAAGCAAGTCATTGTCGATAAAAAAAAAGTCTCATTTATCTTTTAAGATAAGGGATCAGATACTCAATACCCGATCACTAATTTGTTTATTAAAATTTCTTTTTTTAAGAGATTAATAACGGTTTACACATTCCTATAAAATTAATAAAATTTTAACTAATAAATCAACAGCAATTAATATTTTAAAATAATTACTGGGTTACCTACTGAGTATTGACCCTATCACATTAAAATCAAGTGAATTAATAGTCGATCAGTATACCTAGTGTTTCATTTAAAGTGCCACGAGCTTATAACTCTTAAACTAATAAATTTCAAAAAAAGTACAAGTATAAATGTTTTTTTTAATTTACACAGTCTATTACTACGTTTCCACGGTTATTCAATACGGATTGAATACGAATTTGCGATCCAATAGGTACGTGTTTCCATAAATAGTTTTGAATACGAATTGAATACATTTACGATACAGCAATCAGCTGTTTTCGGAAAACTTATTTTCTAGGTTAATACGTAGGGCAGGTTCGAAATAAAATTGTGTTGTTTATTTTATTGTGTGCTATAATTCTATTAAATTTCATGACAATTTAATATAAAAGTGTATATATTTTAAATTATCATTAGAAAACGCCAGTGATCTCCAATTGCGCATGCACGATCGCGAGTTACGGGTTTCCATGGAACTCAATACGTTGAAATTCAGATACGATCCTAAAATTTACCGTATCGTATCTGAATCTAAATCGTGTTCAATACGTATTGAATCAGGGTTTCCATGACCACTTTTCACCCGACAACAGTATTGAATCCGTATTCAACCCGTATTGAATGACTGTGGAAACGTAGTATATGTATTGGCATAAATATAAATTTTGTACTACTTCCGTTTTAACCGGAAAGGATGTCAACTTTCTTATCTTAAATAGAAGGATATTCATTTTTTTTTATAATCGTAAAACATAAAACATAAAATTTGATTATATGTATAATAAGTTTCTCTTCAGGAATAGTTTATTAGTACAGTAAAACCTCGATATAACGGACTCATTGGGGGGAAGGGTTGTCCGTTAAAGTCGAAAGTCCGTTATATAAAAATACGTTTAAAATAAATCAAAAATCTTTTTTTTGAAAAAAACACTGTATTTAGATATAAATATAACCTACGATAAATGCTAATATACTATCACTCCGGCTAGGTGCAGTTTACGAGCAGGACGGCATTATGTCTCAAATTCTAGTGCTAGACGTGTAACGTGATTATCATGGCCACTAAAAATAGTTTGCATGCGACGACACTTGAATTTAAGCATGTATAATATTAATAAGCCGTTTTTAATTTTTTTACATTTGACCGGATTTTTTGTTCGTTATATCCGATGTCCGTTAAATAGAGGTCCGTTATATCGAGGTTTTACTATATAGTAATTTTTCTTTGTAGCAGTCTTCACATCATTATTTTATAAATACGAAAAATATCGTAATTGATCGGGTATTGGGTCTTTTTTTACCTTGTTCCTATTTGTTCGAAAATAAGCCAATTTATGTTGATTCCTGGAAGTTTGATATGAATTTCAAGAATTTGGGGTTGCTGCTTTTATTTCGAGTAATTGCGCTCTTTTAAAATTGGAAGCATTAAATTGATTCATATTTCGAGATTAATTAATAATTGGTCCTTCACAAAGGTCGATTGTCTATAAATAAGTCGAAATTTTCCTAGAGCAAATTAAAAATTGAAGTTATTACTTTTCAGATTATGTACTCAAATATTCAGGTCGTCCTCTAATTATTAGCTGGGTTTAAGTAGGTAAACTTATCGTTTGAATTTCGTGGTTCAGAAGATGGTGCGTTTAATAAATAATTAATGTAAGCATTTATAATGAAATGTGTAGTAAGGACATATGTCTTCTATCTCACATACTTAAATATGGCGAACTTTTTAAATAATATAGCGACTATCATTACATTGTAATCTATTCAAATAGGGTCTTTGTATTGATGTAATTTTTATCTTCACTTGTGCATCAAATAATTTGAGTAAAACGTGTATTTTCCAAATTTCTTTGAGTACATGTCATGCAATGTTGATAGTGTTTTCAGTGTTAGAGTCAAACTATTTATAATATGGAGACAAATCTGAACATTTGCTCAAATTATACAATAGATTTTTCTTCATAATTTTTAATGATCAAAGGACTTGTCCCAGTTTGGATAAAACTCTTCAGATTTAATTTAAATTTTGTAAACTGATAAATTTATTTATTCTTAAACATAATTTGAGGGAAAAAAATTAGTAAGTTTGAAAAACAAAAAGTCAATAATTTTCCTTTTTCTCTCTTCAGTATAGCAATTCTCACATTTTGCAATTTGTACAACAAATCTTCAGTGTTCACTTTTCTTAAACAGTTTTTATTAACTTTATTAAGATTTGTTTGGCAACAGCAACATTTTTTCAAACTCAAATAAGACATTTTTCATTTAAGAAAAAATTCAACCTTTAAAATTGACGTATTATACTCGGGTAACCAAAACTTTTAAAATTTTATTAATTTAAGAATTTAAATGTCTATCAATTGATTCAATAAAATTAATGGTTACTCTGGTATACCGTTTTCAAATTTTCAAATCAATATTTGAAATAAAGTTTTTTGTTTGTAAAACTTATGTTTAAAAAAATTGATATAATTTTTTAGATGCTTTCATTAACTATAAACAGCAATTTGAAAAAAAAATTCAATTATCTCTGTTAACAAAAAAGTTATGATAACTTTTCATTTTTAATTCGATATGCTCTTGCTCATTTTCTTTTTAATCAATTAACATTTTTTTTGTATTATTTATCATGATATTTAGTCCTCATTTGATGATTAAAATTTCAATAAGATCAAAGAAAATTATTTCAAACTGGGATAACTCCTTTGTTTCGTTGAATTTTAAAAGAATTGAATTAAACTTTAAAATTAATTCAATACAATGAATTTTTACAAATTTAGAAAAGGAGTACAGGGGGTGCTTAGAATGGATTAGTTTAGGGTTCCCATTAAGCATGAAAGGGTACGTTTTGAATGGAAAAAATTGAATAAAAAAAATCTGTACGCGTTGTTTTTAATAATTTTTTTTTGTATGCAGTTATTTAAAAGAAATGTATTATTCTAGTCTTGAATTGGACATTATTAGAAATTTTTTAAGGTTCTAAATTACTTTTAGTTAATTTACGGTGGTAAAATGTTTAGATATCTATAAATAGTTTTTTTTAAGGATTATATTTAAACATTTACAGTTACACAAAAATGGCTTCTCAAAAAAGGGATAAGTTCAAAAAAGTGAAATGTGAGTTATCTGTTTTTCCCCAATAGTTGCCAATTTAGTTTTCTATTTTTTTTCCTGGTAATTGTTATTAAACATACATTATTTTTCGTATTAACAGGTTCTGTTTTAACTTTGTTGTTTATTGAATAAAGTATTGATTCTTTTATTGTCAATATTCGAATAGTGCTATTTAAGACGTGTCGTCTATTACACGCCCATTGGCGACTTTTTCTCATTGTTTTTTTTACATGGGAATTTTACTGGGAATTTATAATTTTAGAAAATTTTCTCATTCATGGCACTTCTCCATTATAATATGTATAACACCATTAATTTTGAAAAATTATAAAAGTGTGTATAGGGATTATAAGAATGTATTAGTTTAGGGTCTCTATTATGTACATTTTGGAAAATCCGCAATTTAATATTCTTTAATGTAGAAATCGATAATTACTTATATTTTTTTAATGAAATTGATGCTAAGTCATGCAGTTTAATGTATTGAATGGATTCCTTTGATACAGTTATTTTTATTTAGGGGTGAGAACTTTGAAAGAACTTAATAATAATATACCGTGTATGAGAAATTAAATAGAAGGCTTATTAATATTTGTTACATGTTAACATTGAAAATAATGTTATCTTTAATCAAGGGAAACTGTTATCAAGTCAAAGTGTTAACACTAATTATTCATTATAATTTTTGGTTTCATTTGAATTTATTGATTTATTAATTATTTTGTTTTGATGAACGATTGATCTAATTAGAGCACTTACTGAAAGTGATATATGTGTTTATATGTGCTACGCTTTAGAAAACATTAAAAAAAGTGTTTGAACTACGCAATCACAAGATTCAAAGTTTCAGACGCTTATCCCTTTTGATTTTCCACAAAATAAAAGAATTATAAAAATTAATGAATAGAAATTTTGTTGGCTGAAATTTTAATGTGTTGGGAGTATACATATAGGGACAAATAATAAATTTTATAGACCCATTAAAAAATAATTCTAACAATTTGTTTTAATATATTTTTTTAATTTTTACATTCTATTTAATATAATTTTTTTATGAAACTTTTTTTTGTGGTGCCTAATATTGAAAATAAATAATAACTCTTGAAATTAATATTCGCTAAGCCCAGATGGATAACAAAACCCATGGGAATCCTCCATAGCATCGTGACCCTCCCTCCCTCCCTATGACTTCGCTATTTCCGTATTATCATTTGTAAGTACTGTTTTGGCACTATTTTGTTTACATATTTTTTGTGATAATTGACTTGTTATTTCAGTGGCACAAAACATTGGATTTTTCTTAATTGAAAGTATTCTAAGGTAAAAGACCTAGTTACTGACACTGACCTGGTTTCGGACACTTTCAACTTTACTTTGAATTAATAAAAAGAAAATTACCTCGAATTGATAAATTTATATTTTCAAAATTAAAATAAATTCATCGTGTACCTATTTGATGACGATATCAGTTACAAAAACAAACACTTAATATAAAATAATATTTAAGTCCAGAGTGACTGTGAAAGCCATTTTTTGGTTATAGTCTAAGCAATTGACAGAAGAGCGTGCGACTATTGAATTAGTGATTTAATCATCCTGTAAGTATAAAAATATTATAAAAAATAAATGGTTCGATTAATAATTAACTACTCTTTACTTTTAAATATCAAAACATCATAGTAAATTATATTTTATTATTAAAATTTGAGTGTCCATAACTAGGCTCAATTTTATAGGTATGTTACAGTTATGGACACTCAAATTTTAACCTATGTTATGTTTACGTATTTGTTTTTATAATATCTAATTTTATTATTTTTGTGTTGAAAAAATTAACATTTTATTTATAATAAATGATACATTATAACAAATTATGTTTGATTATAATAAATTTAAATTTGATAGTGTATAACCTAATAAATGACAAATAATTTTGACATATGAAGTGTCAGTAACTAGGCCGATGCCAGTGTCCGAAACTACAGCAATAGAAATTTTAAGTGTCCGAAACTGGGTCTTCAAACATTAATTTAAATTATTAATCTGCTTCAAATAATTATTTTACGCATATGACCTTTTCTAGAAATCGTGAACTTATATATGAAAAAATATTAATTATTTAAATTAAATTTTCTATAAGTTATCCTGTTATAACCACAGCTGTCACTCTTAAAGTGTCCGAAACTGGGCCCTTTACCTTACATGGTTTATTTTATTTTTGTAAAGTAGAAGTTCTGCTTCATCCCAATGATTCGAATCGGTCTTCATCTTTAAAACGTTTTATGTAAACCATAAATTGTACTTTTTGTAATATTCATAATTTGTGAATGTCCGACAACTAATTTGCATATTTAAAATTGGTCACATAATGAATTTTCACTTTTTTGTAAAAAAATGTAATCTTAGCCCTTTAACACCGTAGATAGGTTCTGGAGAAAACCGTGTAAATCGAATTCATCATTTTTTTATTGTAGATTTTGGTTAAAAACCGAGCGTTCAATTTGGTCTTTGGAAAATAAATATGCACTTGTCGCTCGAATGTGCACATACATGTCGTTTTTTATGGGTACATTATTTCTTTCTTTTTAAATCTGAAAATGAGTATAAACAAATTCAATAAATACGAGGATGTGCGCATTCGAGCGAAAAGTGGCACATTTCCGAGCGAGGGAGGCAAATGAAGCGCGACGCGGAGCGGCACGCTTCATTTTCCCGAGATCGGAATGTGCCACTTTGAGCTCGAATGTGCACACTCGGTTTTCAGCATGATGCACTAAAATTAATTTACTTTCTAAATAATTTTAATTAAATATTTAAGGAACCTTTTCTGAATTTAAAAAGCACATTTATTGAACTTTATGCAATTAAAGAGAGCAGATTAATGTAGATAAATTGAATACAACGAAGATGTGCACATTCGAGCGAAAAGTGGCACATTTCCGAGCGAGGGAAGCAAATGAAGCGCGACGCGGAGCGGCGCGCTTCATTTTCCCGAGATCGGAATGTGCCACTTTGAGCTCGAATGTGCACACTCGGTTTTAAGCACGATTCACAACAATTAATCAATTTTTTTAGACGGCTAACTTCAACCATTTGATTCTCGTTACATGTGCGCGCGCATCTTCGGTTGTCTACTAACGTTTTACTCACAACGCACCAAAAGAAGTATAACTTCAATTGCATTAAAATTTAGAAGTCTCCGGAATCGTTTTGATCAGTCAGTGTATACACATATTAAACACATATAGTGTAGCAATTAATATTACATTATTTAGATGACGATGTTATCAATCTATTGCGACGCATAACCGAAGAAACAAATTAATAAAAGTTAATGGAAAAAATTGATTAAGTGTAAATTTAAATAGAAATTTTTAAATAACGCTATTGATAAAACAATTTTCAAGTTTGAATGTCGTTTAAAAATTCATCGATAAAACCAATAAAGTGACTAGCACCCTCATGTTAGTTCGTTCTGGCGGTGGTCTGTGGTAGTAGTACAGGGCGTCGGCTCCAGCATCTGGCGGCGTAACGACGCTCCCACGATCTGGGTCAACAATTTGCTCATTCGCTCGTTATCAGCCTTTTCGTTAAGGTGCCGATCAAACTTTTCCACCTTTTTCATAAATTATTTATTCCGGTGGTGCTATGAATTGTTATCCTTGTGTACGTACGAATTTTAATCTTAAACTTTTTCCCTTTTCACATTTTTATGAGGTAAATAAATTTGGTGTTGAACGTTTTCATATTTCAGTTTTCGTTTATAATGAGTCTGTTTTTTTTTGGTTATGCTTTTCACGTTAATTATGATTTTTATAACTAATAGCAACAGGTTGTTCGGTTTTGTAGGTGCGAATTTTAAGAAATATAAGTCGATGTGGTTTTTTGAAAAGTTTAGGTGTGGGCTTGTGGGAAACTGTTCGGGTTTTAATTAAATAAATTATTGTTTATAATTAATTTTATTGAAAATAATGCTATAATTACTTTATCAATTTACTTTTATTTCGACTATTGCCATGTTTGATTTTATGTTGTTTATGTTATTAATTGTATTATTATTTTCTTTCTGGCATTGAACTTTGTCATTTGCGTTTGGTGTTTGTGATACATTAAACATTTATTAATTGAAAAGTTTTCGATTTTTTAATGATATTTTTAACTTCGTTTATAATATATATTAATAATAAAAAAATATATAAAAACATTTCATATAAGCTTTAATATTAATTATTTTTTGTTTTTTGACGACAAAATACCATTTTAAAAATAATAAAAATTAAATATTTTATACAATTAACAAATGCTATTTTTTCTTGAAAAACATTGTAGAATTAACTAAATCAATTTAAATTTGAAATTAATATAATTTCGAGCGATTTTTAGGAAACTATAATATTTTTGTTCGTATATGAAGTGCCCGAAATTAATATACAGCCTTTCAGATGAATAAACGATCTTAATCCACTTTTATTCTGAGACAATAAAATAAATTAGCAATTAAGCACGTTCAAATTGACCCCTCTCTCTTTTAAGAGCATATGGAGACGATGCTGTGTTACCATTTATTGGAAAATTAAAATGCACTTTTCTCGACATTTTTAAATTTAAGACATATTGCTTACAAACTTTTATTGTCTAATTGATGTCATATATCACCCGGTTATGTTTCAGTACCTATTCGTTTGGCACCCTGTGTACATTTTTAGTACTTTAAATCCATTTCTTTGGTTCGTGTCTTTACGACGATTTTATACTAAAAATTGGAAAAACTCTGAAACTATTTTTATTGATTTTGTGTTCGTTCGAACCGAACAAATCTTAAGTTTAAAATAAATAGACAATTACAAATTGAAAAACTAAAACCAATAAGATAATTTTCAAATTAGGTATTTATTTCCGCCCTTGGCCTAAACATTATCGTTTTCTCAGACCTTGACTTTGGATTTATTAGAGTTTAGATTAAAGAAAATTGTCATACAACTTTTTACAAAATAGACATTCTTTTTTGTAGCGATAGAATTTATATTTAATTTTTCTAATTATTTATAGGTTTAATTAAACAAATGGACATCTATTGCGTGTAGGTTTTTATTGATGTTATCACTTTTACATGTATTTTTTATTGAAATTTATTTAATTTAATGTAATCAATGGGACCGGATCAAAATGATTGTTTTTATGTATTTTGAGTTATTTTATTTGGATTAGAGGAACACGTATCGTGTTGTAATCCCCCGGAATTAAATAGAAATTAACTGCAATGTCAATTGTTTAATGAAAAAAGTAGATTAAATTTAATTGTTTGTATTAACGTGAGAAAAGCTCGTTGGATGCGAGGATGCGCGTATTCGAGCAAAAAGTGGCACATTTCCGAGCGAGGCAAGCAAATGAAGCGCGACGCGGAGCGGCTAGCTTCATTTTCCTGAGATCGGAATGCGCCACTTTGAGCTCGAATGTGCGCACTCGATTTTAAGAATGCTTGACATTGATTAGTTTATTTTCTAAATGCAGCACAACTTCGATAGCTCGGACACGTATAGTTCCGTGTAATGTCCGGACTATCGAGGTATCCAGATTACTTTTAAATATTAGAGAGGCGAGGTTTTATATTATGAAATAATTTCCAATATTCTTCTTCTTCTTCTTCTTCTTCTTCTTCTTCTTCTACTTTTGTATAAGCATTTTGCTTGTTTGTATCTTAGACCATTTCATGTTGGTTCTTGTGACGTTGATTGCCAACTATCGCGCCATCGTTTTAGAGGTCTTCCCGTTGGTCTTCTCCCCTTTGGTATTTCGTTCCTTGCTACTTTTACTACCCTTCCATCTGGCATTCTGTCTATGTGCTCGTTCCATAGTCTTCGTCTTTTTCTTATCCATCTTGCTATGTCTTCCACTTCACATTCTTGCCTAATGTCGTTGTTTCTTCTTCTGTCTAGTAGTGTGTTCCTTGTTATTGTTCTAAGCTTCTCATTTCTGTTGTTCTTGCTAATCTTTTCGTTCTTACTGTGTCCGCTCTAGTCTCGGCTGCATGTGTTATGATGGGTCTTATGCATGCTTTGTAGATTCTTGTTTTGCATTCCACAGACATACTTTCGTTTTTCCATATGGTGTTCTTAAGGCATCCTGCTATTCTTGATGCTTTATTTGTTTCGTTCCAATATTCAATAAATTTAAATTGTTATGTGCACTTACAGATAAACAAAAACATGTAAAAATAAAAACTACAGTCAAATCTCGTTAGCATGTACCCTCTTAGCACAGAATAGCTAACAACCAGAACGGCAACTCGTAGGATTTAGCTCAGCCCGCGCATTCTAACTGCGCATCGATATCGGCCATATTGAAAAGATAGAAACATTTGTTTTGATTCTAACATGTGTGTTTTTATTTATTTGCGGTGAACTGCCAAATATTTGTGGGCGATATCTGGCTAGTGTTGCTATCTTAAAATAATACATGAACGATTCATTCAAAAACTACCGCTTAAATAATAATGGCTTTTTCAAAACCTGGCTCTTTTATGCCATTTTCCCTCTACAAATCACATTAAATACGGTTTCTTCTATAAAATAAAAATGGTTTTGTTAAATGTTAAGTGGCAGCAGCAAAAGATTTAAAAATATGAAGTACGTTCCTGAGTTTCGGCTACTTTGTTACTAAACCGTCTCTGCTTTTCGCCTTTCAATATGGCCGTCGAGTGTCTGACTGAGTTCAAACGCGCCGACAAGGAGTTGCCATTCTGGTTATTAGCTATTCTGTGCTATTAGTATGAACTCCTCGTTAGTATGAACAAAACATTTCGGACAAACATGTTCATAATATTGCGCATTGACTGTATTAAAAAAATTTAACTCGATTGCTTGTAATATGTTTTATACTTTTGGTATTAAGAATTCTTAGCTCTTTGACATCAAATAGGGCTTAAGAACATTACGTTGCAAAAAGAAAAAAATCGCAATTACAAAAAATACATTTTTCAAAACAAATAGTTTTTGAAAATTAATGGCAAAGTACATTACTTGATTTTTGAATATTTTGAACAAATTTTGATATTTGGTATCTTTAATTTTTTTTTAACATTAAATGAAATCTTAAGATTCTTACACGCTGCTCATAATACTTCTAGTATAACACAATTGAAGAATTTTGATTTTTAAAATTTAAAATAAATCAATATAGTTAAACCTCATTAGTATGAACAAAACCTTTCGGGCAAACAGGTTCATAATATAGAGGTTTTACTGTACTTATGTACGCAAATGAAGAATACTAAACAAAACATTTTAGACGTTTTTGAAATATCTGCCAATTATTGTTTGTACCTTTTTGGGCACACCCCGACGCATGGTTTTTGTTTTTTTGAAAAAGACATGTTTATGGGATCTCTTGAACGGAGCCTTTTCGTCTATCACTCTTGAAAACCTCAAGTGGGATGATCGATGCCGCTCGCATCGTAAAACTGAATAGTTGCTTGCTTGTTCTATACAGGAAAATTTCTATTTTGTCCTATGTTCTGACTATAGAGTTAAAATTTTTAAAATGTCCAGATTAAAACAGCGTTCCGATTACTGGAGTGTTCGAACTATAGAAGTTGTGCTGTATATCATAATTAAAAATTAATAGCCGACCAAAATTACATATAAATCAAGTATGAGGCAATGCGTTAATAAAAAAATTGAACGAAAATATTGGAAACTAACCATAGCTCTACCCAAAAGGCAATTCTCGAGGTCCCACCGATTTGAATGATCCCACTTATTCATGTTTGATATTCTCCAACGATGTTCAAGGCATAAATAATGATTATTGTAAAACCTCAACATTATTTTGAATTTATTCAAACTTTAACATACTAACAATTTGTATTTTTTAGACGTTTTTATGAATACTTAATTGATGAAGAGGATCAACACAGAACCACAAAATGCTGGAACGAAGATTCTGGTCAAACTTCGCTTTAATATTTTTAGTCCTAATTATTTGTTTGTCATTATGGCAAATGAACATTAGCAGTCCTAATTCAATTTCTCCTGTAACTTCTCAATACAATTCCCTTCCTCTCCCAGTTTTTACACTTAACACCATCAACTCATCCTATGTTTATCCCGTTGAAAATTTACCTTCGACGGACTACAAAACGCTGATGAATCTCTCTAACTTTGAATTTACCATTGTAAACAAATGTACAACAACGCCTTTGTTATTAATTTTAATTCACACTTCTCCCAAGAATTATGAACGGCGGAAAAGCATTCGCGAGACGTGGGGAAGGAATTCCAGTAACGTTCAAGTATTTTTTGTTTTTGGCGCTACGGACGATCAGGACGTTCAGAAGAAGTTAGAGGAAGAAAATAATAACTACAGCGATATAATTCAAGGCACTTTTTTGGACTCGTACAGAAATATGACCTACAAGCATGTGATGGCGTTTAAATATTCCATCTACCATTGCCCGGACGCCAAATATATTCTTAAGACTGATGATGATGTGTTTGTCAACATGCCTAGGATGATGGACTTTTTAACAGTAGATTTATCTCCATATGGTGCTAAAAATTTGCTCTCTTGCTCTTTGACTATGAATCTGCTAGTTATAAGAACCTTTCGTTCGAAATGGAGAGTGTCTTTTAAGGAATACAGAGATAAATATTATCCTCCTTATTGTCTTGGATGGGCTTTGTTGTATTCGCCCGACGTACTGTTTGCTTTGTACCAGAACATTCAGAAATCGAAATATTTCTGGATAGACGACGTTCTCATCACAGGGATCTTAGCAAAACAAGAAAACATACAACACACTAATGTCCAAAACTTAATATTACCTCGTAATAATCTGCAGGAGATTATAGAACACGAAAGCACATTTAATGGTACAAATTTTATATTCGGCCCCCCAAATTTAACAACTAAAGAAGTACACAATTTATGGAATTATATTAAAAGTCATAGCAGTAATAAATATTTAATAAAAGATCACAGGTGATTGATTTAATAAGATTACATTTTATTTTTCAAAGTTAATGTAGGTTGCAAAAAAGTATGAATTTTGTAAGGGAAAAACTTATTTATAAAATTAGTGTAGAAATGCATATACTCAACCTTTTTGAATATTTTCATTTGTAGAATTTTTATACTTTGATTCTCTTACAAGAACTGATAACTGGGAATTTATTGATACTGATAGGACATAAAGACAGTCAGGCGGAGTGTGATTTTATAGTTATTAAGTATCGAATTGAAAGAAATAATGTGTTGAGAAAATTGCTCTTTTAATTAAATAATATTTATGTTAAGTTTTAAACAAATACATGCTTTATAATTGTATTTGTTTAAACAGATAGCTATAGATTTGAAAGAAGTGCCTAATCTTCACTTTGCCAAATTGAAAGTTTTTTTCGACGCAAAAATTTATGTTAAACTTGTTAATATGTGTGCAAACGTTAGAATTTATTTACCAAAAAGATTTATTTGATGTTTATTTTAAAAATTAGTTGTTTGTTTATTTTTTATTTAAAAGTAAAGGGTCCACGTCAACTTAGTACCTAATAAAAAGAAAAAAATATATTTTCTTTTCTATAGCAAAAAAAAAGAAAATATGTATATTCGATATGAAAATATAACAAATCCAGTTTGTGTTTAAAAGTTGTTTATCAAAATGCTTAAGTAAAATGTCTTTAACTAGTTGTAAAAATTACCAACGGACTTGTGATGCTTTAAATATTCTGAAAATAGTAAATTCAATTTATTCAAATGTTGTACGTAGCCTAGTTTTAAATTTTTACATATTTAGAATAAAAAGATTTATTTTGTTGTAGAGTATTTTTATACGTAATTCTAGTATAAAACTATTTAATTAGTTTTTACTGCGAATTGTAGTTTTGATAGGATTCGTTACTTTTTTGTGTTTGCAATTATTAAAAGTATTAACTATTTGAAAAAAATGTATTAAATCTTTATCTAATACGTATTTTTAAAATTAGATATGTATGTGTCGTAGCAAAATGATTTGGTGCTCAAAATGTAAATCGTTTTTTTCAGTACGATTTGTCATTAGTATTATATTTCAAATTGAAATCCATCTTAATGAAGAGACTTCTAAAATTAGACTGTGATTGTTTGAAAATTAACTTTATTAACTTAGTATTCATTAACGATTTAGTCTTTAATTAAGATGGACTTTATAATTAATATTGTATTAAAATCAAAATTAAGTTAATCGTTATGTAAAAGTATGGCTGCACCTTAAAGTAAATTGCTTACAATTTGTTTCCTTTAAGGCAGTTAATGGAAATCTAATTACTCTTAGTACTTTAAGTATGTACTTACTTATTCCAAGAACCCATAGAATAGATCTCTAAAATAAATAATAAAGAATGAAAAGAAAAAAGAATTAAACCAAGGAATAAGATTTAAAAGTATTAATTATATATTTGGGCGGTCTACTTATGTGATAACTAGAAATAGGCAACTAGTTACAGTGTAGCAAAAAAGTTTAATAGTTTAGTTTGGCGGTGGACTTGGTGCCAAGAATGTATTATTCTGTTTTTTAAATGAGAGCTTGTATTTATGAAACTCAAAATTGCAGTATTAAAATGTGCCAAGTTTCAATAAAATATTGCAATAATTATTTGTATTATTTATTAAAACTTAAAATTAATTATATTATTGGACCTTTATATAAACATAAAATAATGCTTTCGACAGTTTTGGATTTAGAATGGGACGTTTCTTAAGTTATTTTCTAAATTTTTGATTTTATTAATTTTAGTTTAAGCTGCTTCGTTGTTTAATTTTATTTTGGTTGAATTGCTTTTAGGTTTCTTAATGGAAATTACGAAAAGCTGTTTTATTTGGTTCAATGTATTTTATGTTGCCTAATGGTTCTTCCAAATTTTGGAAAATGCGTGATTCCAACTCGTTGGAAGTTTGGATGCCGATTTGTGTTTTTAAAATGGACCGGTGACTATTAAAGGTAAGATTTCCCAAGTTATTATTTTAAGAAAATCGAACGTTTTTGAATTTTACAAAATACGTATTTTGAAACAATTGGTTGTAAATTAAATGTAATCGATAAAGACCATCGCTTCGAATTGAAACTGAATCGAAAACCGAATAAAACCGTTATTTTTGTCGGAACGATAACCGCCATCTCATAGAATATCGGGGTACCATGGGCTTGTATATTTATGCATTGATACATACCAACAGATGGTACTACATTCATATTTATATGTTTCATCACCTCTTCATCACATCTTCACGGCAAAATCGGAAGATGTGGAACAAAGCTCGATCACCCAGATATTATTTTATTATTTTGCCAATTCGTAAAGTATCTATGAAGTATTACAAAAGAACGAATAAGATATTTTATATTGGTCATTCCAAACTGAGTCGAAAACCAAAAAAACCGGTAGGGGAGACCGGGTATGGTTGTGTCACGGGTAGATTGTCACAAAAGACATAACAGCAAACCTAATGAATTAATAAATTTGTTTACCCATGTCAAAGAAGCCCGAGCACAATACCTTCTTGCGTACTTCACTTCAGTTCGCTCTGAAATACCGTAAAAGAAATATATGCGTTCGTTTTTTTTTGTACAGTGAAAGTAAGTTTTTGTGAATCTGTTTTGAGTCTCGTAAGTATATTTAAATTTTGCATAGTGATATACTTTTTCGTGTATTTATGATGTTTAAGATATGCTTCATGATATCATTCATATGGTTTCTTAAATGACCATTGATTTAAATTTATTTTGGGAGTTAATTGTTCAAAACTGTTTTGGGGAAAGTTGGCTCAAGTTAACGGGGGCTAGTTGTGACCTATGCAAAGCAACCATGAATATGTGTTGCCTTTTTTATTGGTTTCTAGGAGTTTTACTACATAAACGATTGGCTGTAATTATACATTTGTCATTTTTGTTACCATAACCTAAGTTCGTTAGATAGAATAGGTTAGGAATAGAATAGGCATTTGTTTTGTCATTTTGTATTTTACCTTTTATTTAGCGGGTGATTACCTGCGCCAGACACTATGACAACCATCCCTAACACGGGGTTAAAAGTCGCACTTTTTTTTTCATAAAAATTATAATATGTTCTCTTTAGATAATGGTAGAGAAAAAGTCTTTATTTTTTCTTAAACTAGAATAAATACACTATCTATTGATATATAAATGTCATTGATAAATTAAGACAATGGGCTCTATAAATGCAAAAGAAAAAAATTGTGACTTCCAACCCCGGTCTCCCTTATAGTATATATTTGGCGGACGAAAACCGGAACCAATACGAGCTATATTTTTTTAATCGAACCGGACAGAAAACCAGAATGTTGAAGATAACGGTTCGAAGCTCTGACATTTACACAGAAAAACCGATTTTCTGTTTTTGGCAATAACTCTTTAATTGATACAATATCTGCTTATTGTTAACATGAATGGGCACGTTTATATTACTACCATTCTTATATTAATTTAAAACAATTTAAACGCAAGCAAATATTTACAACAAAATTATAGGCGTTTTGTAATAATTTTTGTCTTTTTGTTTTATGTTGTTTAATTGAAATAAATTCATCCTTAATTAGCATTAAATTATAGAAATGCATCATCAACGCATAAAAACTGTGTTTCGAAATAAATATTTTTTTATATAGACAGATCTATAAATGTCTCCCTGTATATTATTGCAACAAGTGTATTAGCATAAATGTATTGCATATCCCAAAAGCTTTTCAAAGTAATCACATAAGAGATTTTCTGTAATGGAACAGTATGTTAGGATTTGTAGATAATTATAATTGTAACATATTCGATGTGATTATAAGGACATTTAATAATAATATTGGAGCGCACTAGAACAGGAAACTTCATAATATGCGGTTTTCCACCATTGGGAACAATCATAGATTCACATTAATGGGATGCGAATTGGTATGTCTCTCTGTCAAACGATCTCTCGCAATGTACTAAAATTATTTTAATTACATTTGCAAACGGCTGTGTAGTGCTGAGCTACTCATTAATGATCAGTTTTAAAGAATTTACTCTGTAATGTATAGTACGTGCTGGTATTAGTGTTTTACTGTATAAGGATGATATTTGTTCTAGTCTAATAAAATTTTCGTCATTTTTATAACTGCAATTTTTAGCAGTTTTTTGCAATTAAATGAAAATTTTGACTGTGTACAGACCAAACGGACTTTATTTGAATTCACCGCATCAAAATACATTTTATTGATGGGTCTGGTCAAATGCACAGATTATTTTTTTTGTGTGCTTGTGTTAATGAATTAGTTTAACTTTTGAAAACGAGATACAGAAGATCGATTTCACTTTTGAAATACATACGTATTAAAAATAGGAAAATCTATTGTGACCGATGTTGAAGTTCTCACGCGAAGCTTATTTAAATTTAATTTAGTAATTACAAGAACATTTAGAACGTCACAAGAATGTTTATTAGCAACATATAATTCGAAAAAAAAATAATACAGTGTAACATTAATCATGTCAAATTTCCCTAGATGATTCTCTCAAAAACATCATTTATTTCTAATTTTTTTTCCCATCTGATCCTCTTAAAACTTTTTATTCGAAAATCCTCTCATTCGTTCGTTCTTTACACATTTGCCTTTTTAGCAAATACTTAACAGCAACAGATTTTCTTTTCTGTTATCAAATTTTTTATCATGTCTTGGGACAAAGGAAAATCAGTTTCCAACGAGATTACGTAGGGTGTTATTGTTAGATTTTCGTTCTGTTATTACAGTAGAACCTCGATAAATGAAATCTTAAGGGCCTCATGGGTCAGATAGCCTGTTTATATAACTTTAATTTTTTTAATTTTTTTTCGTTGATTTATCGCGATTTTGAATGAAGATTTTGAATGAAAAGGATCGTTTTGTCTTCAACTACTGATATTTCAGCCACCAATGGGCGTATCGGAAATTTAAGAACAATTTTGGAATCTGGAATGATTGTCTTACAAGATTGATATATGACTTTTGGGGAAAAAAAATTTTTTTGCCCTCGGTATTAAGTTGCAAAGAGTGAAAAAAAGTGACCTTTTTCCTTGTTTGGTAAATCGACTGCATCTTTGCAAATATTGATAGAAAAGCTCATGTTTGAAGAAATTTTACAGCTCAATATACCCCCAATAGCCCTGTAAATCCCCAGATCGATCTACTGAGCGGTTTTTCTGGACCGATTGATCAAAATTTCAGAATAAATTTTTGTTGCTAAACATCATGTAATCTCCGTAAAAATAGAAGAATAGATTTTTTTTGACCCTTTCTCATTCTGCATCTGTTGCTAGTTAATTAAAATAATTTTTTGATACGCTCATTAATTAGTTGCTGACATATCAGTGGTTGAAGACAAAAGGATCCTTTTTCATTCAAAATCCGATAGCTCCGGAGAAATCGCCGTAGAAAAAAAAATTAAAAAAAGAAATTAAAGCTGTATAAACATGCTATCTTTCCCATGCAAAATTTTCCAAACCCGTGTATCAATAATAAAATGCATAAAATTTGAAAAAAAAAATATTTGCGCTATTTGGTATCTTCACGTGATAAACCGTTGCTCCTAAAAATTTTTTAGAACAAAATCTTAAAATAGAATCTTGGAGCTTCAATGTGCTTTTTTAACGTCTTTGATATGACCATTTTTCATCTAAATACAGCCCGTCAAAAAACCGAAAAATTTGGAATTTTTTCTTGCTCCCTTAATTTTTGCGAAGAGTGTTGTTTAATCGTTTTCTCTCACTTGCACGTACGAAATTGTCGTATCTTTTGGTTCGCTTCCACTCATTGCTATGGTAAGTACAGTCGAACCTCGATAAGTCGAAGTCGAAGGAACAGCAAAAATAATTCGTCATATCAAAAACTCGAGTTACCAAAAGAAGTTCAGTTAAATACTTCCGTATATATATATCATTCTTTTTTTATAGAAATTGACCAAAATTGATCTACAATCATTAACATTATTTATTTTTATTAAGACCCTAAAAAATATAGTTATTTACATATTATTTACTGTTAAATTGAAAGTAATCTAAAATTGTCTTTTGCTTCATTCCTCCAAAATGTTACGTTTCTACAAATTTTTTCAATGATCTTACCGATAATAATAATATCTGTAGGAACATCTTCTTGAGCACATAGGAATAGAGAAATAGTATCTATTGCATTGTAAACTTGAGTTGTTGAAGGGATGTTTACTGTAACATCTGTATCACTTTCATATTCACTTTCACTTTCACAGTTTTTCTTATTTTCTTCTAGCACTTTACTTATAATGCTTTCATTGCTAGGAATTTTAGCCACTTCCAAATCTTTATCGACGTTGACATTTGTCATTTGTATCTTCAGCAGCTACAATTAGGTCTCTGTTTTTAAAATGGTTGATAAAGTGTTTGCGGGAATACCAAAATCTTTAGCTATATCCTTTTTTCTTTTGAGCCTACGTTCCACTTCTTTTATAAGATTAATTTTCTCCCTTATGGTTAAACTTTTTAATTTTCGTTTACACTCCATGTTAATACGTAAATAATTTTAGAAAAAGTATTAAACTTTATTAGATTTTCTGTTATACTCTGTTACAAACTATAAAGAACGTAAAACACATTTGTTAGTCTTCGTAGTCGACGAATAACTAGCAAATTGAAAACTAAAATGCAAAAATAGTTCTTTTTGTTATAAAAGAAACGGTAAAACCATCTTAAAACTGTTCATACGGCATTTAAATCTTGTAGTATAAAACCTTTTATTCGTAGTTAACAATAGAGCTTTTAGAGCAACAATAACACCAAACCAACCCGTCTTTAATCCTTCCAGGTAGAATTCTTATAAATAGCTGTAAAATTTAATTTTGAGTCATCGACCTATTTACTAATGGAAACTTGAATTTAATGAATTGTAAAACGTTTCGACTAATTAAATAATTCGATTTATTAAATTTTGAGTTATTGACATTGTGGGAACCGCAGTTCCTCTAACGGTACTTTCTTGCTGGTAATCCTTTTACGATCCACCCCATGCTGCTTCCGAAAACCTAAGATCCATGTCCACTCACGTTCCAATCTACATAACCAATTTCCAACCTTTCATTTCTTAAATTCCAGTTTGGCGGTAAATGTTTATTTGTAAACACTACCGTTAGGTTAGTAATCCGGTCGTAAACCATTGCGACACCCATTGTCCTCGAGCGTGGGACCCTTACTCTTCTTTTCAACCCTTTTACTATAAATACCTTTCCTTTTCGTTTACCTCATCTCATTCCTCGTTCCTCGATCGACCAGTTACTACGATTCATCGAGCTGCACACCTTTTCGACAACACTGCCTCCAGCATCAACTTCATTTCCGCCACCGTCAGTGATCCACCTCCGGTGCAACCATCACCAGCGATCAACCTCCGGTACAACCATCACCAGCGATCCACCTCCGGTTCCGCCACCGCTAACGTCATCTCACCTTTAGTTCATCTGTATATATTCCTTCCTCAACTTGTAAATAACCTTTGTAAATATTCAAAATAAAAAGTGGTTACACGCCACAAATTGGTGACCCCGACGTGATCTAAAGGAAGCCCAACGATGACCGCAACTGAAAAACAAATGGATCCGATGGAAGCCATCACCAACCAGCTAGCAACGCTCTTTGCCACGCAGATCGCGGAAGTAGCTACAGCTTTACGAGCTGAAATAGCGACTTCGGCGGCACAACGAAGACATTCGCAACACCATGGATCCCGCTCACACAGTCAGTTCAAAAGGCAGGCACAAAAAACGTCAAGTGTGTGCTGGTACCACAGACGATTCGGCAAGAAGGCCAAGAAATGCACAACCCCATGTGCAAACTCGGGGAACGGAGTGAGCCAGGCTTCAATGACAGCAAACGATTCTCGCGTTCAAACACGTCGCCTATTCGTAACCGACAAAGTCACTAAAACACAATTTTTAGTCGACACAGGAGCAGACCTATGCGTCGTACCACGGACGCACGTACAAGGGCGTCGCGTTAAAGTTCCGTATGAACTTTACGCGGCAAACGGCTCCACCATTCCTACGTTCGGGTACGAAACCCTACAGCTAAACCTAGGGCTACGACGTGAATTTACTTGGCGCTTCATCGTTGCCGACGTCTCCAAGCCAATCATCGGTGCAGACTTTTTGGCGAATTTTGGTCTCCTCGTCGACATCAAAAATCAACGGCTCATCGACGGCGTCACAACCTTGACTGCACCAGGTCAGGTAGCAGAGTGCAGCACCGAGTGGTTACATATCCGAGCGTTAACGGGGACATCACCGTTCCATACACTTTACGCCAGTACCCGGAAATTACTCGACCCAGCGGCGAACCAGCAGTGGTCAAGCATTCCACCAAGCACCACATTGTCACCACCCCCGGACCTCCGGTAGCACAGAAGCCCCGACGTCTTGCTCCAGAACGTCTGAAGAATGCAAAAGCTGTATTCTCAGATATGATGAAACAAGGCGTCATCCATCCCTCACAAAGTCCATGGTCCTCACCGCTACATATGGTCCCGAAGAAGGACAACGAGTGGAGGCCATGCGGCGACTACCGAGCCCTCAACGCTCGAACTTGCCCCGACCAATATCCTGTAAGGCACATACAAGACTTCTCGCAAGCTTTACACGGACAAAAAATATTTTCAACAATAGACCTCGTGCGAGCCTTTCATCAAATTCCCGTCGCCGAGGAGGACATCCCAAAAACGGCCATAACAACTCCATTCGGCCTTTTTGAATTCAAGTTTATGACGTTTGGGTTACGTAACGCGGCTCAAACGTTCCAGCGGTTCATCGACGAAGTTCTGCAAGGTCTCGAGTTCTGTTACGCGTACATCGACGACATACTCGTGGCCTCATCCTCCTCGACGAACATCTCGAGCATTTAAAGTTCTCTTCGAACGCCTGAAAGCATACGGCGTCGTCGTCAACTCGACAAAGTGCATTTTTGGCCAACCTGAGGTCAAATTCTTAGGGTACATGGTATCCGGCGAAGGAACACGACCACTGCCCGAGAAAGTCGACGCAATCCGTGCTTTTCCACGCCCTGAAACGGTCAAGAAACTCCGACAGTTTTTGGGTATGGTAAACTTCTTTAGAAGATTCCTGCCTAAAGCTGCCTCGGTACAGGCACCTCTAAATAACCTCCTTCAAGGCAACGCTAAGGGAAAGACACCAGTCTGCTGGACGCCACAAGCGGAGCGCGCGTTCGAAGACACGAGAGAGTGTCTGGCGCATGCGACGTTACTGGCACACCCGGAGCCGCACGCACCCTTAGCTATCTTTAGCGACGCTTCGGACTTCGCTGTGGGAGCATCGCTGCAGCAACTCGTGAATAACAATTGGCAACCGCTGGAATTCTTTTCCAAAAAATTAAGCCCGGCAGAATCCAATTACGGAGCTTACGACAGGGAGCTTCTGGCAATTTACCTCGCAATAAAACAGTTCAGACACATGGTAGAGGCGCGAACATTTTGCGTCTATACGGACCACAAACCAATTACTTTCGCTTTCCGTAAGCAGTCGCAACAGTGTTCACCGCGACAAATCCGGCACTTGGACTACATAAGCCAGTTCACGACGGACATCCGACACATCGCCGGTGACGAGAACGTAGTCGCCGACGCCCTTTCAAGAATCGAAACGCTAGAACATCCACTCGATTTCGAAGCCCTAGCGACGTCGCAGAAGCAAGACAAAGAGCTCCAGGAGTACCTGAACAACAAAAACTCTGGACTCCAGCTGAAACTTGTTCCCATCCCGGGGAGCAACATATCCCTCTTCTGCGATGTAGCTACACAAACAGCACGCCCGTTCGTAACCAACGAATTCCGCAAGCTAGCATTTAATAGTTTACACCGGCTCTCGCACCCTGGAGCTACAGCAACGGTAAAGCTGGTTACGCAACGCTACGTCTGGCCATCCGTAAAACGGATTGCAGGCAATGGACGCGTAGCTGTTTACCCTGCCAGCGTTCAAAAGTCACGCGACACGTCTCTGCACCGGTGGGCTCTTTTACACCTCCATCGGCGAGATTCGAACACGTCCACGTGGACATCATCATCATGCCATCCGCGGAGGGTTACCGATACTGCCTCACGATGGTAGACCGATACACCCGTTGGCCCGAAGCAATCCCCATCGCCGACCAGGAAGCAGCTACAGTGGCGCGTACTTTTTACCACCACTGGGTAGCACGCTTCGGCACACCGCTCCGCATAACAACCGACCAAGGGCGGCAGTTTGAATCAAACCTTTTCAAACACCTCAACCAGATTCTGGGGTCACACATCTACGCACAACAGCGTACCATCCATCAGCCAACGGAATGGTCGAAAGGCTACATCGACAGCTGAAAGCAGCTATCATGTGCCACCAGGACAACCGTTGGACGCAAATACTCCCAACCGTTCTACTGGGAATCCGTTCTGCCTGGAAGCAAGACCTACAGTGTACAGCCGCCGAAATGCTGTACGGGCAACCGCTTCGTCTTCCGGGAGAATTCTTAGATTCAAAACACTCGCACAACAACCTACAAGATGCAGCCGACTTCGTCAAGCACCTCCGGCAATTCCAACAGGAGGTGGGACCTACAGCAGGCGCACGACATGGGACGAAGCGCACATTTGTGTTCAAGGACCTCGCGACGACGGAGCAAGTTTTCATCCGCCGCGACTGTCACCGACCACCGCTTCACAGCCCTACGACGGCCCGTTCAAAGTAATCAGTCGCACGGACAAAACGTTCACCGTACAGGTCAATGGCCGGAACGTGAACGTCTCCGTCGATCGGCTGAAACCAGCATTCATCATGTCAGAGGAACCAACAACAGAACCAGTCATCCGCCAGACCGCAGCATCCACACCGACTCTCGAGTCGACGCCTGGATCAAGGACACAGACAAGATCCGGACGACGCGTCCGGTTCCCAGATCGCCTTCAAGTTGGTCTCCCGTGACTCCATCACTAGCAGGGGTACTGTGGGAACCGCAGTTCCTCTAACGGTACTTTCTTGCTGGTAATCCTTTTACGATCCACCCCATGCTGCTTCCGAAAACCTAAGATCCATGTCCACTCACGTTCCAATCTACATAACCAATTTCCAACCTTTCATTTCTTAAATTCCAGTTTGGCGGTAAATGTTTATTTGTAAACACTACCGTTAGGTTAGTAATCCGGTCGTAAACCATTGCGACAGCCATTGTCCTCGAGCGTGGGACCCTTACTCTTCTTTTCAACCCTTTTACTATAAATACCTTTCCTTTTCGTTTACCTCATCTCATTCCTCGTTCCTCGATCGACCAGTTACTACGATTCATCGAGCTGCACACCTTTTCGACAACACTGCCTCCAGCATCAACTTCATTTCCGCCACCGTCAGTGATCCACCTCCGGTGCAACCATCACCAGCGATCAACCTCCGGTACAACCATCACCAGCGATCCACCTCCGGTTCCGCCACCGCTAACGTCATCTCACCTTTAGTTCATTTGTATATATTCCTTCCTCAACTTGTAAATAACCTTTGTAAATATTCAAAATAAAAAGTGGTTACACGCCACAACATAAAAATATTAACGTTGAGATAGGCAAGTCCTAGGGAAACTGGTTCGAGTTTGAGCTATCAAAAATTCGGCGTTCGACTGTAGATACATTTATTGAACATAAAATTCATATTTAGTGAACTTTTAATTTTGTGAGTTGAAAGTAAAAGGATTAATTAAGGCAAATCAATAAATACGAGGATGTGCGCATTCGAGCGAAAAGTGGCACATTTTCGAGCGAGGGAAGCAAATGAAGCGCGACGCGGAGCGGCGCGCTTCATTTTCCCGAGATCGGAAATGTGCCACTTTGAGCTCGAATGTGCACACTCGTTTTTAAGCTCGATTACGAAGCGTCCCGTTTTAACAAGGAAAAAGCTGGTCACGTTAGTTATAGAGGGAAAATATGTACTGAAATACTTTGTTGAAAAATCCTGATAATTTCGACTTATTGAGGTTCTACTGTATTACAAAAGGAAAACTTAGACTATTTCAGAAAACCATTATACGTGTCCTTTTGTGCGCTTTAAACATTTTTGGTAGGTTTTAATTCGCCTTCTAAAATCGATGAGGGACAGAAGTGTTGCGGAGCAAAAGAACACCTGTGGAGTTAACTTTGCGGCGGGCACGACGGCTTTGGCAATTTTTGGGATGCACTCGACGGGGAAGTGTCCTTTATCTTTTACGCGGATCTGTTTACGTGCAGGGAAAATACATTCGATAGTTCGTACGCAGTTCTGTTTACATTCGTGGGCTTGCGCAACGTAAGACAGCGCGAAACGTGAACCTAAATGCAAGCTGACCAGAGCTTATTTCAGACGTTTGCTGGGTGTCACTGAAAAATATATATTTTCAGTTTTCGGTTTATTAGTTTACGCAAAACTTCAAACAGTTCCTAAAGCGAAATAGTCCGGGATTGTGTCCACTTTGAATAAGGTGCGTAAGTCTTTCTTAATTATTTCATTTTCGTTTTTGTCGCTTTTGAGTTTTAATTTTTTTATTATGAAATTTCGCGAGCAACAAGTGTTGAATTTTCGTGAAATATTCAAAGGTGCGCATTTTTCGGTTGCATTACATTAATAGTTTTTTACTTCGAGCTTTCTTTATTAAAGTTTATCGAAAATTTTAATTAAAAACTTAACAGCAAATATTGGGCTTTATTTCTTTTTTTAATTTTTAATTTTGAGCAGTATCAAGACTTGAATACTTTGGGTTTCTTTTTTTTTTTTAAATTTGAGTTATATTATTGGGAAAACTCGTGGACGGTGTTTGTGGGCGTTTCCTCTCGAAGGTTTTCTTTTGATATTTAAGTTTTTGATTGTTTTAAACGTTTTTTTTTGGAAACTTAATAAACTTTGTATTTTTGATTAAATATGCGTTGTGAAATAATTAACAAAACAAATTTTATGATTAATGGACACTGTAACAAGTAAAAATTTATATCCCTTTTCTAAATTATGTTATTCGAATATGAAGAAATAAATGTAATTGATTTCAAAAGGACTCATTGTTTTGTTGATAAGTTATTTTGTTTTTGTATAATTAAAATTTATTAGTTAGCTAACGAAATATTCAGAAGTGCCAAGGGTTTATGAGAATTTCCATATTTTTCATTGTTAGCAAATTAATTGTAAGCCCGCTTTTATATTATTTTGACGTATTTAACGCAAAAAAGGAAAAAGATACAGCTGTTAAATATGCATCCAAGTTATGTACACATTCGAGCGAAAAGTGGCACAATTCCGAGCGAGGGAGGCAAATAAAGCGCGACGCGGAGCGGCGCGCTTCATTTTCCCGAGATCGGAATGTGCCACTTTGAGCTCGAATATGTACATTCTGTTATAAGTACCATTCACAAAATTTAGGCTAGTAAATTAGACAAAAAATTAATTAAATAATTTAGTCGTTTTTTCACACTCTCACTTACGAAATTGTCGTATCTTTGCACTCCCTTCCACTCATTGCTATGGTGAATACCTTTTTTGAACATAAAATTGATATTTGGGGGATTCCGTTCTAACTGTTACTTTTTTGATTAAAAATTTTTGAATTCTATAACTAAACATTTTTTGTTTTTTAATGCATATTATTACTCTATTTTATAGTAAAAATGAAAGTGCGAGAGATTTTTGCTACAACTTTAGAATATTGAGAATGAGAATCATATTTTATAATTTACATGCCACGGTACTGACATAAAATAAATTTGGTAGACATTTTCAGAAAAATTACTAAATTCATTTATGAATTTTATTGTAACATTTTAAAACTCTTTTTTATTGATTATTTAACATTTCTATAATCCATAGTAACTTATCTATAACAAATAATACATTATAATTTATATCAAACATTAATCAACTGAAATCTAACACATTTCACAAAAATTAACTTAAATAAATTTTTTTTTTGGTTTTTATCACATCATTTTTAATAATTAAACTTGACACAGTGATACAGTTTCAGTCATTTTTGGCAATTTTTGAACTTCTTGCGATGAATTCTCAGATTTTTTTGTTTTTTGCGTCATTCTGTTATTTATTTTTCCCACCTTATCATTTGAAGAATAATCAATTTTTCTCATAGAAAAGTTTCTGCATACATTCTTATTAGAGCAATAAAAGCAACTTAACGGATTGGATAAAATACAATTACGTTGTAATTTATTACACGTATATACTTTCATTGTGCCTACAAAAGGCTTAAAATTGTCTGGTAATTTGGAAAAATTGTAATCTACTAGCCCCAAAGTGTACCTACTGACTGAACCTCTGTTTCTTATTTACATGAATAATTTTCAGTGAAGTCAATATTATTTATTTACAATTAAATATAGTTTTATTATTTTTTGACACGGTACTGACCGCTACGGTACTGACATTTTAAATTAAAATAGCAACTGTAATTTTTTGATTATAAATTTGGTAATACTCTTTTACCCTATAACTTAGGTTAGTAATAAGTACAATAACTCATTATTTATGAGGAAAAAAATTAATCGTTAATTAAGTTTACCAATACCACAGTACTGATAAGTAAATTTATGATATCATCTTTTAAAAATTGAGTTTTAAAATGTACACAAACTCGCTTGAGAATTTCACTTGTGTTATGTTTGTAAACATAACTCAATTAACGTACTTTCAATATGGCTTAATAGTTGTTTCATTAATTTCGAGGTAAATGGCGCACGAGTCATACAAATTCAAATTTAAAAATTTGCTTAAATCTGAGAACAAAAGTTATTAAGCCGAAATTCAATCTTAAATTGATGTATTAAAAAAATTCGTTAATTTCTTTTAAGTTTGACTATATACATTAAGATTTAACAGTTAATTGGTTTCAATTACTTATTGCAACAAAAAAAAACCGATTTATAGGTAAATTCTAGAAAAGGACATGACACGGTACTGACATTTAAGTGACATATTGCAAGTTTTCTTTGGACTGCAACTTATATTCTACAAGAAAAGTGATGAAATATGTTCATGATGATCGTATTGATACAAAAACTTCATTAATAGATTTATAATGTATGACCAGTGAGAGCAAACAGTGTAGGACACAAAAAATCACAGTTAGAATGGAATCACCCATTTACTGAATTGAATTAAATTTTTTGATTTTGCAAATGAAAAGATTAAGTAAGGCAAATCAATAAATACGATGATGTGCGCATTCGAGCGAAAAGTGGCACATTTCCGAGCGAGGGAGGCAAATGAAGCGCGACGCGGAGCGGCGCGCTTCATTTTCCCGAGATCGGAATGTGCCACTTTGAGCTCGAATGTGCACACTCGGTTTTAAGCACGATTCACAAAATTTAGGCCAATAAATAAATAAAATAATTTAGTAGTTTTTTTCTCACTCTCACCTACGAAATTGTGGTATCTTTTCGCTCGCTTCCACACATGGCTGTGGTAAATACCGTTTATGAACATAAAATCGATATTTACTGAATTGATTCAAATTTTTTGATTTGCAAATGAAAAGATTAATTAAGGCAAAACAATAAATACGACGATTTGCGCACTCGGCTTTAAACATCATTTACATTAATTTATTATTTTTGTAAAAAGTGGTGCATTCCGAGCGTTTTTGCTCAAATGAAGTTATGAAAAAATTCGCTCCTTTGAATATTTCAAGAAATTTTAATACTAGTTAATCGATAAAATTTAATTAAAAAATTAAGAGAAATTATTGGGTCTTTTTTGCGATTTAAGTTTTTAATTTTTTTAACAATTGTTTTAAAATTTAATAAATTTGGTATTTTTAACGAATTTTTATGAAATAATTAACAAAACAAATTTATGATTAATGGAAACTGAGACAAGTAAATATTTATTTCGCTTTCCTAAATTACATTAATCGAAAAAGAAGTTATAAATGTAATTGAATTCAAAAGTGCTCATTGTTCTGTAGACAAGATATTTTCGTTTTTGTGTAATTAAAATTTATTGGTAAGCTACCCAAATTTTCGGAAGTGCTGAAAGTTTATGAGAATTCCCATATTTTTAATTGAGCATCGGATTAATTGTCAGCCTTCTGTTGAATTATTGTTTCTTCATAAGATGAATTTAAATAAGCGAGTGCTTTTAAATCGCTCGTAGTCCTGCATTTATTTTACTTAACAGCGTATTTGGCGATTTGCCAAAATTCGTTTTAACCCTTTAATATTTCTTCGGTTCGACTATTTATTTATATTGCCGAGCGTATCAAGTTTATTAACAGCAGCCGCATGCTTTTCTCTCTGTTGTATAATTGAAAAGTTTTGCGTTTTAATCTAACACAAAATAACAGATGTATTAAGCGAGAAGGACGAGATGGAATTTCCCTGTGGCGTGCTAAAATTTCGGCACTATAATTCTCCGTCCAACATCTCCAACACGTATGAGATATAAATTTTTGTCATTTGATTTTCCCTTGGGACTTAATAAACATGAAAGTAACCTCAACTTCATTCTGCATATTTTAACGTGCTTTTTGTGTCTTTTGAAAGGACGCCTATTTGTCACACATACTTTTTACGAACATTGTGGGCAAATCACATTAAATGGATTTTTTATGGAAGCTTTTGAGAGCTTACACTTGGGGGTTTTCTCATGAGTTTATGTGTAGGTCACTTATTTTAATAAAAATTACAATTTATTTAACAAAAGGATTAACAATTGTGTGTACACCAATAACTTAAATACTAGTACATTTACTTATTAATTATTTAATTTCCTAACTAATTGATTTACACTCGTATTTATTTACAATGTATATTTATTTACAAATTTATCTTCACGCTATGATAGAGATTACCTTGAGTTTCGCCGAGAACCAGCAAAACTGCGCGAACGTAACTTAGTCTTAGACTGACTATTACGGGAGTCGGCTACGCTTATATGTGTCTCGGTATCAATTATCACAGCTTCTAGAAAAATGTAGATTGTTCTTATCCGTCATTTAAGGTAATGTAAGATAGAAGTTTTCGGACGCCTGTTTAGATTAATCTATCGCGTTCGCTTACATTAATCTCTCGCGTTTGTTTAAATTAATTTATCGCGTTTGCTACAACATCGTCTTTAATCCAGGATTGCTTCAGAAGGAATTTTAAAGCGGACAGAAAATGGAGGTTTTGTTTTTGGTAGAAATGCAGTTCACTTATAATTCAACTGCAAAGTAAATTTAAAAATTACATAACAGCAGTTGCAATTTTTCTAAATTACCCTTTTTTTAAAAACACTTTATATTATTAGAACCTTACAATTAGAATACAGTTACCTACTTTATAAAAATGTTTCCCAATTTTTTTCTGAAGTACTGAGCATTCTTATAAACATTTTTATTGCGGAATACCCAATCACAAATATAAATAAATGTTTAACTAGAAGCCTGCGGTTTCGAAATGCTTTCTGAACACAGGTTTATTTTTTTTTATTAAAATAAAATTTGCGGAGCTATAAAATTAGCATACGTGTAAGTAATCTCAAAGATAACGAAATCGAAAATCCAATTTTAATAAAAGTTGAAATAGCTTTTTGGTTTTATCGCAAATCGTTCTAAAACTAATTGTGCGGCGATTATCCTAAATTTGATTTTGGTTGCTGGCTTGATTTCACTGAAAAATTGCTTGCAATATTCTTTTTATATTTTCTTTAGTTTGAAAAAAAAATCATTACTTACGTAACCTTCTACGTGAATTTTTTCTAAGAAACGTATCGTAAAATAACATAAGTATGTATTGTGCATGTGATTGATTGCTTTTCCTACTAATTAGTTTTGTTAGTTATTAGTATGGCTCTATTATTATTGTGTTTAGGAGTTATTTTAGGCTTATCGATAAAAGTAACCTAATTATTATTTTTCGTAATGTTAAATGTGTGGTAAATAGTAATTAAGGGTTGGTTTGGAAATGTTCAATTTGTTTTGAAGCTTTTGGGATTGTTTTACTTAGAATTTATTATTAATCATAATTATTTTTGTATTTCCTTTAAAAACATTTTTCTTCTGTGGAAGTAAATGTTCTCTAATGCCATTATGTTTTAATTTTTATTAGGGAAATTAATGAGAAATCTTTTTGAACTAATGCGAGGTGAAATCATTAACAACACTTTTTATAATAACAGAAAGAAATTTTGAAATTAATGCGCTAAAAAATATTGAGTTTGCAAGAAGGTAATTACGGTTTTCGCAAATCGAATAGCGTACAATTTTTTTTCGCTCACTTCGGTCAATGTTACAAGTTTTTTCGTTTGACAGTTGACAGTAGGGACTTTTAACTTACTTTAGAAACAAGTTACTGCGTGTTTGGTTTATATTTGTTTGTTCAGTGTCAAATTTAACATGCAGTTTTTTTTATTTTATTTCTGTATAAACGAAAAAATTTCTGAGGCTCACAAAGACTTATGTGAAGTGTCTTCTTCTTCTTCTTTATCTTTGCTTTTAATGGAATTGTTTTCAAGAGCTCCCTTAACGGGGTATACCTGTTCGTAATGAGTATTTTCTTCTGGTTTATGAAGGTATATTATAATCACGTTGCAGCTTAAGACAAGACCTATTTCATGTACTTTTGGTCTACTTGGTTTTCTTTTTGGTTTATCGATTGCCAAAACTATATGTCAGAATTGGCTTAGAAAATTTTTCACTTAAAGATGACCAACATTCTTGTTGATCAACTGAAATTAATAGTGATCATATGAAACCCATAATTGAAACAGATCGTGATAAAACTGTAAGGGAGATTTCATAGCGGTTAAACGTATCACAACATATAACAATCGAACATTATCTAAAATGTCTTGGTTTTGTTAAAAAGCTCGATATTTGGGTTCCACATGAATAGAAAAAGATTAATTTAACACAACGAACGAGTATTTGTGATACGCATCTCAAACACAACGAAATCAACCCTTTTTTCATAACGAATCATCACTGGTGATGAGAAATGCATTGTCTACAATAATATTAATTAGTAACGATTATGGTCCTAGCGTGATGAGCCAGCACAAGGCACATCAAAAGCTAAATTGAAACAAAAAAGAATTATGTTTGTAATTTCGTTGGATTATTAAGATGTTGTATATTTTGAGCGGCTTCCAAGGAACCAAATGATCAATTCAGATCTTTACTGTCGACAACTGATGAAATTGAAGGAAGAAATCCAACATAAATGACCAAAATTAGCTAATGGTAAAGGCATTATAACGCACCATGACAACGCTCAACCTCACACATTTTTACTAACTCGTCAAAAATTGTTGAAGCTTGATTGGGACCAGATCGCACATCCACCATGTAGTCTTTGCCTTGCACTAACAGATTATCATTTAGTTGTACGAACGTGAATAACGTGTATAATATTTTAGCTTTCGATAAAAATTTTGAATCGTTGTAAGATTTTTCTATAAACTTATATTTGTAAATACATTTTATCTTAAAAATAATTATTTCATAATATTAACAATAGAAAAACAAACAATTATGTGTCTTCTTCAAAAGTCGTTATTTTTTTAATGGCAAGTTTATTATACGTTTTTTATTTAAAAAAAACAGTTTCTTTTTTTACTGACAAAAGATTTAAGAATATCAAATAGAAAATTAGTAGTGCTTTCCTCAAAGAAAGGTAATTTAAAAAGAAAATTACGTACACGGCGGCCTCTCCAGAAAATAATGAAGTGGCTTTATAATACAAAAGAGAAATAAGTTTGTAACGACATTTTAACATTCGGTAAATAATGGAACGATGTAATTCATTAAAAGTATTCGCTTTTCTCAAAGTTTACCCAACTTGGAACCTGAATAATTGAATGCAGCGTATTCATTACCTCACTTTGCTAACTCGAAATTAATATCGAATATTCTTTAGCTTTAAGCAATTTACTCTTTGCATTTTCTTTTTTTCGCTTCCAGTTTAGGTGCTACATTAATCAAAACGACTTTCTCAACAACTTATAATAAAGAAAAAAACTAAACTCTTAATTTTCATAACAAAGCGATCTCGTCTCGTCGAATCGAATCGTTTTTTAAAAGAAAAAAACCTCGCGGCTTTTGTTTCAGATAGGAAATTAAGGACTTTGAATATTTAAATAAAAATTATTTCGAACTTCAAATGGCGTACCTAAACCCGTATCGAAAATCCATCAATCTTGCTAATTTATTCAGTTTGCCAAATAAAATTATTTTTGTTTGGACAATATTTTTGGAGCCTCAACCAATATTTTAAGTCATCTGTTCTGTTTTTGCTTGATTTATTTTTAATCGCAATTGATTGTGTCGTTTCGATCGATTAAAAAAAGGAGCATATAAAAACTGTTGAGTAATCGCTGGTTAATCATTAAAAGCCTCATTGCACGCGAGTTGTGCATTAATGCATTCGTATAATTTCCATTAACTGTATCCATTTTGTATTATTATTAATTCTAGAAATGTTTAACCTTTAACAGGCCTGTCTTCTTATTAGAAAATGTAGATAGAAGGTCCTGCAGAATTCAGGGATCAAAGAAGATGTGGGAGATATTAAATTATTTGGATATCTTAGGTCAGCCGTAAATATTGTTATTAATAGTTGGAGTTCCTTATTCAACGAAAATTGTTACAAAGGAGTAGGTATATTAAGCCAAAATTAGGGGGGACTTTGATATCTCTAAATATGCAATTTCTGTGTCGTTAAAGGGTTTGTCAAGTTTCATAAAAAATCATGTCGTTTTATGAATTGTTTGCAATTGCTTTTAGGGAAGAGCTTCAGGTTCAAATTAAATACAATTTGGAATAATTTTTTTTGACATTGGGTTATTATTAAAAATGGGCTCTATTCAAACTTTTCTACAAAATAAAAAATAAGACGTACTACTAGATTGGGTCGAAGTAACTTACGGTTCTATTCCTAAAACAGTGTCATGAGGTAGTTTTTCTTAATCTAATATATTTTGTAAACTTTTAATTTTTAATTTTGACTTAATTTCTATCTGTATTTTATGAAACCTAGTAACTTTTATATTAAATTTTTTTTTGTAAATTTTATAATTACAAAGTTATTTGACATTAAAGAAAATGACGATTTTCAGTTTTTTTACGATAACTTTGGAACTATTCGGAATTTTAAAATTTTCTTAACAGAATCTGAATGGGCACCTAAAACTGCAAAACATTGCCCATTTAACCAAACTTCTATCTTCACTAATAAGAAAGATACCCATGTTGGCCTACTCTATTTGGGACACACTGTATATTAGAAAGTATTTGGCACATACAGTGGAACCTCGATAACTCACACTTGTACAAATTCGAGTTTTTTTATCATAAAATAAGAGATTATTGTTTAAAATATATTTTTTTTAATTTAACGAGAGAAGCTTAGATAAAATTTTCAATATTTTGAATTTGGAAAGTCTAAATTTTTTATTCGTTATATTTGAATATAGCAGAAGAGCAGTTTATTAGAATTGTTAACAACCATTTTATTTAAATTTATTTTTGTAGTACCTATCATCCATAATAGGGCCTGAAAAAATTAATGAAGATTCCAATCTATGCTGTGTTTGGGAAATAAATCTAATTTTTTTTTCAAAATTATTTAATTGCTTACATTAATCACTTTACGGGCAACATTAGATGTTTATAATAACAAAGTGGTGTATATTTATTCTGAAACTTGATAACCAAACGATAAAATAAATGCGCGATAAACAATTTTTTTATCGTAAGACATAATATTTGAACAATAAAATAAATTAGCAATAAATTGAACAATAAAATAAATTAGCAATAAAGCACGTATTAAACGACCTCACTCTCTTTTAAGAGCTTAAGAATACCGTGCTGTGATGCCATTTAGTGGAAAATTAAAATACATTTTTCTCGAAATTTATTAGATTTAGGACATTGCGTAGAAACTTTTATTTTTTTAGATTGGTGTCAGATATCACTCGGTAAAGTCTCAGTACCTATTCGTCTGACGCCCTGTATATATAAACTTTCTTTAGTTACTGAAAGTAATCGAACGAAAATAAGCTTACGAAGTTGGGATGTTACGTCTAACAGCTATCATTACGTCCTACGACGCATTTTATGTCGCTTTTGCCCTTTCAATATCTGTGGCGCCGCGACGCCTTGAAATCCCGTCACTTTTTTTTCGAGGCGTACATGCAGTGCTTCCTGTATAACAAATAACTTCGTTATGTAAAATAATGGCGAGAAATATTCGCGAAGCACTTTGAAAAAAACCTTTTCGTTTTACGACTGGCTGAAGGACTAAATTTTTAAATTGCCAACAATCAAATCAGACAAGTTTTTGATTAAAAAAATTCATTAGCAGTCCTAATTGCTTCATTCGCAATTTTTTTCTCGATAATTAATTAACTGCGCTATAAAATTTTTAATAACTGCTTTTAGGACGAATAAAGTCAACTTTTTAATTATATCGCTATGAATTGCGAACGACTTTAGAAAATACAAGTTATTAATAAAGGTGATAAGAGTCTTCGAAGCTATAATTATATATTTAACGGCTCATTTCCTCCTTTACTTCGTGAAGAGTAATTATAGAAAAGTTATACGATTTGGAAAATTAAGAGCGACGTAACTAAACACCGAAGTGTCTTTTGTAACAACTTTATTTATTTCGAATTATTGATTTTTAACCTGCGAGATGCGGTTCTTAAGGGACTTATAAATTTTTTAACGTTGGTGGGTTCACAACAAAATGTAAATTTATTATTCTCGTGGTTTTTTTTTCATTTTGTGCAAGCGTAAAATTTGCATAAAAAAGAAGTTATACTTCTTTGGCGTAACTAAATCACATATCAACGTGCTACTTTGCGTACCTTGCGTTTGTATACAGCTAGATCACTGGTTTAAAAAAAATATGATATTGACGCCTCCTTACTGTACACGTATTTTCCGATTTACACGGTAGACAGTGTTTCACAACCTTTTTTGTGCCATGCCCCACCTAAAGTTTTAAAAATGTATTATGTCACCCCATGTAACATGCATAATTTTTAATATTCAAAATTTTTAATTATTCATTCAGTAGCTTAAATGATGGACTTTTTAGAAAAAATCACAAGAAAGTTATTAAAAAAACTAAGAGACTAAGAGTCGCCATATGGTTAAATTTTCATTCTGGAAAAGTCCATTTTTTTAATTGCCCCTTTGAACATTCGAATTGCCCCTCTGTGGGGCGTGGGCCCAAAGTTGGGAAATACTGCAGTAGACCCTGTTATGTCAAAATCCTAATTTTTGGTATGGCAAACCGTTTAAATCGAAAAGCAAAATATGCATAAATTGGTCAATTATTTTTAGAATCAAATTGGGAACTGACATGGAGGCGTGGCTTAAAAAACATGTCGGAAAGTAGCTTACAATTTTAAATGTTTAACCTATGTGATAATAGGATAAGTCTTTAAAATGTTATTAAATATCACAGATATATTAGTTTGGACGGGTGAATCAGTTTGGTCAGGTCGATTATTTTGTTTTATGGTCGATTCTATCGTTTTACGTCGTTCTAGTCGTCTTTGCAGCCGAGATTCTTGTTGAACAGTATTTTCTGCTCTAAACGACTTAGGTAAACGGCATGATGAAACCGCTGTTTTTTTTTAAATCTTCTTTTCGAATTATAATCTAAAAAATCACGAATAACAAATTACTTTTTTATTAATGTTTAATTACTTGCAAGGTAAAAATTATACTCTCAGTTTTTAATTTTTAGGTTAAACTTTAAAACATACCTGGTAATATATAATCAGTTTTCTTGAAATGTAGCGAGCAAATTTTCATTCGAGGAGTAACTTTATTTATTTTCAATAACTTTTTCCACGCTTTAAATTTATCAACTTTTTCCAAATTACCAAAAAAATTTTCTAGTAACGCTGTACCATCACCAGCTTTCGGAAATTTATGGATAACCACGTTTAAATTTTTATTGGCTTTACTCTTACAATCTCTCACTGCACAACATACTCTATTTTTTGATTTATTACGTTCTGTAAAAACTGCATCTTCCATTTTTTACTTTTATTTATTAATAATTTATTATAAACTATTTATTACTAATACAAACTGCATATATTTACAATGTATTTACTAGACAGTTGTAAGTTATTAATAGTTTGTTTTTTTACCACCAGATTGCGTGCCTCGATTTGTCAGTTCCCAATAGTTAAAATATTTTTGTGCATCCGTTCATTAATAAAATACTACATATCTATTATATAAAAGTATGTATATCTACGTAATTCATAAGATTGTACAAGGTTCAAAAACGGTGACTCTTTGTTTGGAAAAATTAATTTATTCATCAATATCTATTTTGTCTCCTTCAAAGTAATCCCTCTCAGATATAATACACTTGTGCCAGAGCTTTTTCCAATCCCGACGCATTTCTGATATGTGCTTTTTGGTATGGCCTTAAGCTCTTCTAGCGATGCAGTCTTTATTTTCTTAATCGAGGCAAAACACCGTTCCTTTATGGGCCTTTTCAGTTTTGGGAACAGGAAGAAGTCGCAGGGGGCCAAGTCCGGTAAATACTGTGCCACAGTCAACATTTCAAGTGCGTTGGAGCACTTTATTTTATTTTTCAAAATTTAATAAAGATTTTTTGATCCATTTTTTTTTGATGGAAGGAAATTCATTTTCCCGAGATCGAAATGTGTCAGTTTGAGCTTGAATGTGCACACTTAGCTCTAAACACAATTTACAATAATTAACGTAAAAATATTAAATTAATATAGTTAAAAAATTGATTAATACTTAATGAAGCAATTTTGTTTGTTGTTTTCACTTCCACTAATGATATTGTTGCATCTTTTCACTCATTGCAATATTAAAAATTACATAACAGCAGTTGCAATTTTTCTAAATTACCCTTTTTAAAAACACTTTATATTATTAGAACCTTACAATTAGAATACAGTTACCTACTTTATAAAAATGTTTCCCAATTTTTTTCTGAAGTACTGAGCATTCTTATAAACATTTTTATTGCGGAATACCCAATCACAAATATAAATAAATGTTTAACTAGAAGCCTGCGGTTTCGAAATGCTTTCTGAACACAGGTTTATTTTTTTTTATTAAAATAAAATTTGCGGAGCTATAAAATTAGCATACGTGTAAGTAATCTCAAAGATAACGAAATCGAAAATCCAATTTTAATAAAAGTTGAAATAGCTTTTTGGTTTTATCGCAAATCGTTCTAAAACTAATTGTGCGGCGATTATCCTAAATTTGATTTTGGTTGCTGGCTTGATTTCACTGAAAAATTGCTTGCAATATTCTTTTTATATTTTCTTTAGTTTGAAAAAAAAATCATTACTTACGTAACCTTCTACGTGAATTTTTTCTAAGAAACGTATCGTAAAATAACATAAGTATGTATTGTGCATGTGATTGATTGCTTTTCCTACTAATTAGTTTTGTTAGTTATTAGTATGGCTCTATTATTATTGTGTTTAGGAGTTATTTTAGGCTTATCGATAAAAGTAACCTAATTATTATTTTTCGTAATGTTAAATGTGTGGTAAATAGTAATTAAGGGTTGGTTTGGAAATGTTCAATTTGTTTTGAAGCTTTTGGGATTGTTTTACTTAGAATTTATTATTAATCATAATTATTTTTGTATTTCCTTTAAAAACATTTTTCTTCTGTGGAAGTAAATGTTCTCTAATGCCATTATGTTTTAATTTTTATTAGGGAAATTAATGAGAAATCTTTTTGAACTAATGCGAGGTGAAATCATTAACAACACTTTTTATAATAACAGAAAGAAATTTTGAAATTAATGCGCTAAAAAATATTGAGTTTGCAAGAAGGTAATTACGGTTTTCGCAAATCGAATAGCGTACAATTTTTTTTCGCTCACTTCGGTCAATGTTACAAGTTTTTTCGTTTGACAGTTGACAGTAGGGACTTTTAACTTACTTTAGAAACAAGTTACTGCGTGTTTGGTTTATATTTGTTTGTTCAGTGTCAAATTTAACATGCAGTTTTTTTTATTTTATTTCTGTATAAACGAAAAAATTTCTGAGGCTCACAAAGACTTATGTGAAGTGTCTTCTTCTTCTTCTTTATCTTTGCTTTTAATGGAATTGTTTTCAAGAGCTCCCTTAACGGGGTATACCTGTTCGTAATGAGTATTTTCTTCTGGTTTATGAAGGTATATTATAATCACGTTGCAGCTTAAGACAAGACCTATTTCATGTACTTTTTGGTCTACTTGGTTTTCTTTTTGGTTTATCGATTGCCAAAACTATATGTCAGAATTGGCTTAGAAAATTTTTCACTTAAAGATGACCAACATTCTTGTTGATCAACTGAAATTAATAGTGATCATATGAAACCCATAATTGAAACAGATCGTGATAAAACTGTAAGGGAGATTTCATAGCGGTTAAACGTATCACAACATATAACAATCGAACATTATCTAAAATGTCTTGGTTTTGTTAAAAAGCTCGATATTTGGGTTCCACATGAATAGAAAAAGATTAATTTAACACAACGAACGAGTATTTGTGATACGCATCTCAAACACAACGAAATCAACCCTTTTTTCATAACGAATCATCACTGGTGATGAGAAATGCATTGTCTACAATAATATTAATTAGTAACGATTATGGTCCTAGCGTGATGAGCCAGCACAAGGCACATCAAAAGCTAAATTGAAACAAAAAAGAATTATGTTTGTAATTTCGTTGTATTATTAAGATGTTGTATATTTTGAGCGGCTTCCAAGGAACCAAATGATCAATTCAGATCTTTACTGTCGACAACTGATGAAATTGAAGGAAGAAATCCAACATAAATGACCAAAATTAGCTAATGGTAAAGGCATTGTAACGCACCATGACAACGCTCAACCTCACATATTTTTACTAACTCGTCAAAAATTGTTGAAGCTTGATTGGGACCCGATCGCACATTAACCATGTAGTCTTCGTCTTGCACTAACAGATTATCATTTAGTTGTAGGAACGTGAAATCGTGAGAGATGACAAAAAGTTATTTAACAAAATGGTACATTTACAGTTGATTAAAATCCATTCTTTGAAAACAAAAATGAGTTTAATTTTAAACTAAGAAATTGAAATTACTTTCTTGCCAACCCGATAATTACAATAATATTGAAGTGTATAATATTTTAGCTTTCGATAAAAATTTTGAATCGTTGTAAAATTTTTCCATAAACTTATATTTGTAAATACATTTTATCTTAAAAATAATTATTTCATAATATTAACAATAGAAAAACAAACAATTATGTGTCTTCTTCAAAAGTCGTTATTTTTTTAATGGCAAGTTTATTATACGTTTTTTATTTAAAAAAAACAGTTTCTTTTTTTACTGACAAAAGATTTAAGAATATCAAATAGAAAATTAGTAGTGCTTTCCTCAAAGAAAGGTAATTTAAAAAGAAAATTACGTACACGGCGGCCTCTCCAGAAAATAATGAAGTGGCTTTATAATACAAAAGAGAAATAAGTTTGTAACGACATTTTAACATTCGGTAAATAATGGAACGATGTAATTCATTAAAAGTATTCGCTTTTCTCAAAGTTTACCCAACTTGGAACCTGAATAATTGAATGCAGCGTATTCATTACCTCACTTTGCTAACTCGAAATTAATATCGAATATTCTTTAGCTTTAAGCAATTTACTCTTTGCATTTTCATTTTTTCGCTTCCAGTTTAGGTGCTACATTAATCAAAACGACTTTCTCAACAACTTATAATAAAGAAAAAAACTAAACTCTTAATTTTCATAACAAAGCGATCTCGTCTCGTCGAATCGAATCGTTTTTTAAAAGAAAAAAACCTCGCGGCTTTTGTTTCAGATAGGAAATTAAGGACTTTGAATATTTAAATAAAAATTATTTCGAACTTCAAATGGCGTACCTAAACCCGTATCGAAAATCCATCAATCTTGCTAATTTATTCAGTTTGCCAAATAAAATTATTTTTGTTTGGACAATATTTTTGGAGCCTCAACCAATATTTTAAGTCATCTGTTCTGTTTTTGCTTGATTTATTTTTAATCGCAATTGATTGTGTCGTTTCGATCGATTAAAAAAAGGAGCATATAAAAACTGTTGAGTAATCGCTGGTTAATCATTAAAAGCCTCATTGCACGCGAGTTGTGCATTAATGCATTCGTATAATTTCCATTAACTGTATCCATTTTGTATTATTATTAATTCTAGAAATGTTTAACCTTTAACAGGCCTGTCTTCTTATTAGAAAATGTAGATAGAAGGTCCTGCAGAATTCAGGGATCAAAGAAGATGTGGGAGATATTAAATTATTTGGATATCTTAGGTCAGCCGTAAATATTGCTATTAATAGTTGGAGTTCCTTATTCAACGAAAATTGTTACAAAGGAGTAGGTATATTAAGCCAAAATTAGGGGGGGACTTTGATATCTCTAAATATGCAATTTCGGTGTCGTTAAAGGGTTTGTCAAGTTTCATAAAAAAATCATGTCGTTTGATGAATTGTTTGCAATTGCTTTTAGGGAAGAGCTTTAGGTTCAAATTAAATACAATTTGGAATAATTTTTTTTGAGATTGGGTTATTATTAAAAATGGGCTCTATTCAAACTTTTCTACAAAATAAAAAATAAGACGTACTACTAGATTGGGTTGAAGTAACTTACGGTTCTATTCCTAAAACAGTGTCATGAGGTAGTTTTTCTTAATCTAATATATTTTTTAAACTTTTAATTTTGACTTAATTTCTATCTGTATTTTATGAAACCTAGTAACTTTTATATTAAACTTTTTTTTGTAAATTTTATAATTACAAAGTTATTTGACATTAAAGAAAATGACGATTTTCAGTTTTTTTACGATAACTTTGGAACTATTCGGAATTTTAAAATTTTCTTAACAGAATCTGAATGGGCACCTAAAACTGCAAAACATTGCCCATTTAACCAAACTTCTATCTTCACTAATAAGAAAGATACTCATGTTGGCCTACTCTATTTGGGACACACTGTATATTAGAAAGTAGAGGCGTATTTGGCACATACAGTGGAACCTCGATAACTCACACTTGTACAAATTCGAGTTTTTTTATCATAAAATAAGAGATTATTTTTTAAAATTTATATTTTTTAATTTAACGAGAGAAGCTTAGATAAAATTTTCAATATTTTGAATTTGGAAAGTCTAAATTTTGGTATTCGATTTATTTGAATATAGCAGAAGAGCAGTTTATTAGAATTGTTAAGAACTATTTTATTTAAATTTATTTTTGTAGTACCTATCAACCATAATAGGGCCTGAAAAAATTAATGAAGATTCCAATCTATGCTGTGTTTGAGAAATAAATCCAATTTTTTTTTCAAAATTATTTTACTGCTTACATTAACGGGCATTTACGGGCAACATTAGATGTTTATAATAACAAAGTGGTGTATATTTATTCTGAAACTTGATAACCAAACGATAAAATAAATGCGCGATAAACAATTTTTTTATCGTAAGACATAATATTTGAACAATAAAATAAATTAGCAATAAATTGAACAATAAAATAAATTAGCAATAAAGCACGTATTAAACGACCTCACTCTCTTTTAAGAGCTTAAGGATACCGTGCTGTGATGCCATTTAGTGGAAAATTAAAATACATTTTTCTCGAAATTTATTAGATTTAGGACATTGCGTAGAAACTTTTATTTTTTTAGATTGGTGTCAGATATCACTCGGTAAAGTCTCAGTACCTATTCGTCTGACGCCCTGTATATATAAACTTTCTTTAGTTACTGAAAGTAATCGAACGAAAATAAGCTTACGAAGTTGGGATGTTACGTCTAACAGCTATCATTACGTCCTACGACGCATTTTATGTCGCTTTTGCCCTTTCAATATCTGTGGCGCCGCGACGCCTTGAAATCCCGTCACTTTTTTTTCGAGGCGTACATGCAGTGCTTCCTGTATAACAAATAACTTCGTTATGTAAAATAATGGCGAGAAATATTCGCGAAGCACTTTGAAAAAACCTTTTCGTTTTACGACTGGCTGAAGGACAAAATTTTTTAAATTGCCAACAATCAAATCAGACAAGTTTTTGATTAAAAAAATTCATTAGCAGTCCTAATTGCTTCATTCGCAATTTTTTTCTCGATAATTAATTAACTGCGCTATAAAATTTTTAATAACTGCTTTTAGGACGAATAAAGTCAACTTTTTAATTATATCGCTATGAATTGCGAACGACTTTAGAAAATACAAGTTATTAATAAAGGTGATAAGAGTCTTCGAAGCTATAATTATATATTTAACGGCTCATTTCCTCCTTTACTTCGTGAAGAGTAATTATAGAAAAGTTATACGATTTGGAAAATTAAGAGCGACGTAACTAAACACCGAAGTGTCTTTTGTAACAACTTTATTTATTTCGAATTATTGATTTTTAACCTGCGAGATGCGGTTCTTAAGGGACTTATAAATTTTTTAACGTTGGTGGGTTCACAACAAAATGTAAATTTATTATTCTCGTGGTTTTTTTTTCATTTTGTGCAAGCGTAAAATTTGTATAAAAAAGAAGTTATACTTCTTTGGCGTAACTAAATCACATATCAACGTGCTACTTTGCGTACCTTGCGTTTGTATACAGCTAGATCAGTGGTTTAAAAAAAATATGATATTGACGCCTCCTTACTGTACACATATTTTCCGATTTACACGGTAGACAGTGTTTCACAAACTTTTTTGTGCAATGCCCCACCTAAACTTTTAAAAATGTATTATGTCACCCCATGTAACATGCATAATTTTTAATATTCAAAATTTTTAATTATTTATTCAGTAGCTTAAATGATGGACTTTAGGAAAAAATCACAAGAAAGTTATTAAAAAAACTAAGAGTCGCCATATGGTTAAATTTCCATTCTGGAAAAGTCTATTTTTTCAATTGCCCCTTTGAACATTCGAATTGCCCCTCTGTGGGGCGTGGGTCCAAAGTTGGGAAATACTGCAGTAAACCCTGTTATGTCAAAATCTTAATTTTTGGTATGGCAAACCGTTTAAATCGACAAGCAAAATATGCATAAATTGGTCAATTATTTTTAGAATCAAATTGGGAACTGACATGGAGGCGTGGCTTAAAAAACATGTCGGAAAGTAGCTTACAATTTTAAATGTTTAACCCATGTGATAATAGGATAAGTCTTTAAAATGTTATTAAATATCACAGATATATTAGTTTGGACGGGTGAATCAGTTTGATCAGGTCGATTATTTTGTTTTATGGTCTATTCTATCGTTTTACGTCGTTCTAGTCGTCTTTGCAGCCGAGATTCTTGTTGAACAGTATTTTCTGCTCAAAACGACTTAGGTAAATGGCATGATGGAACCGCTGTTTTTTTTAAATCTTCTTTTCGAATTATAATCTAAAAAAATCACGAATAACAAATTACTTTTTTTATTAATGTTTAATTACTTGCAAGGTAAAAAAATTATATTCTCAGTTTTTAATTTTTAGGTTAAACTTTAAAACCATACCTGGTAATATATAATCAGTTTTCTTGAAATGTAGCGAGCAAATTTTCATTCGAGGAGTAACTTTATTTATTTTCAATAACTTTTTCCACGCTTTAAATTTATCAACTTTTTCCAAATTACCAAAAAAATTTTCTAGTAACGCTGTACCATCACCAGCTTTCGGAAATTTATGGATAACCACGTTAAAATTTTTATTGGCTTTACTCTTACAATCTCTCACTGCACAACATACTCTATTTTTTGATTTATTACGTTCTGTAAAAACTGCACCTTCCATTTTTACTTTTATTTATTAATAATGTGCCACTTTGAGCTCGAATGTGCACACTCCGCTTTAAGCACGATTCACAAGAATTAATTTACTTTTTTAAACGTCTAACTGCATACTATTGAATTTTCGTAACCTGTGCGCGCGCAACTTCTGTTGCCTCCTAAAATTTCGCTTTCAAAGAAGTATAACTTCAAAAATACAGTTTGTGTCGCCCGACAATTTTTTTTATTGTTTACGGACGTAGTGTGTGGCTTTGCTTTCAATTAAAAAATCGTTCCTTTTTTTTCTTTGTTTTATAAAATTAAATTGGACCTTAACTTTAGAAGCTCTTAATTAAGCAACAATTAAAAGATTATGTTTATCTTCTTCGTCCAATATTGACATTGGCGAATAATTTGATTTACATTTAATTTCCGGGTTGTTTTTATTTTATGTTTTATGGAAACGGGCGATTCAATTTAATCTCGAAATGGAAATTGTTTCTAAATTTAGAAAAATTGTTTTCTAATTCGTTCCAGATACAAACTTCCGACGAAGTATTTTTTCCTCGAGAATTCCGCTTTATTTATTTAGGCGTATTACGTTTCTCTTTGTTTGTTATAGTATCGGGGTCTTGCTTATAAATAAACTGACTATGTAATTATTCATTTGCAGGTGGCTTCTTCGGAAACACGAATCCATCCCGAGATGGCAACTGTACAAGTGACCAATGGTCAGCAAAGGCATCCGGAAGACTTCACCAAGCACGTCTTCGGGGCCAATCAACGTAAGTCTTTTTTCGTTGTAAATTATCATTTTATTATTAGAACATCGATTTTCAAAATATTGATTTGGTGCGTCGATGTTGTCATTCTCGTTACTCGGCATTTCTGTAATTTAGATCTGACCGGTTTCTTTTTTTTTTTTTTTGATGGGTTAAAAGATTCTTGAGTTGATTGACATTCATTGAGGTTTTATTGCCAGGCTAACACTTTAATATGTGCGCGTAAAAAATTGAGTTTAGCTTTTTTTGAAGTTATACTTCTTTTGGGTTAAATTTTAAAAGACAACGGAAGTTGCGCGCGCACAGCTAACGAAAAAGTTAGCCGTCTAAGATAGTAAATTAATTATTGTCATTCATGCTTAAAACACTCCGATCTGGCCAATTTTTTCTATATGAATCATCTATCACTCAGATCTTCTATTCGGAAAAAGTTCTAGCGTAAATTTTCCTAAAATAACTGTTGAAAATCACACAATCACACGTTTGGTGTTTTTGGTATAAATACAGATTAGTAATTTCAAATTAAAATTATTTAGAAAGTTAATTATTTATTGTGAATCATGCTTAAAACCGAGTGTGCGCATTCGAGCTCAAAGTGGCACATTCCGATCTCGGGAAAATGAAGCGCGCCGCTCCGCGTCGCGCTTCATTTGCCTCCCTCGCTCGGAAATGTGCCACTTTTCGCTCGAATGCGCACATCCTCGTATTTATTGAATATATTTATAATAATGTTTACTCGTGGTTGTATTTAATTTAGTTACGCCAAAGAATAACAACTTCTAACGCATCGGTTTTTTTTTAACTAAAATTATTCTTCTTGGTTATATTTGTAGAAAAAAAGAAATGTAAAGCGGAGATTAATATCAAAAGAGCTCGAGTTATTTCTGGAAAGTAAATTAAAAATTAAGGAGAAGAACGATGGAAATTATTTGACATAAGGGCAATAGTCTGTAATATTTAAAAGCTATGGCTTATTTTAACATTGGAATAGAACTCGTTTAAACGGGATATAAAAAAAATAATTGTTTAATTTATTTAAATTATAATGTGCCTACAAAATCAAATAAAATTGTTTATAAGTTTTAAAAGGGAATCACTTAATGATTATATTGGGCACACTTTATGTACAGGAAAGTGGTGTAAAATGATCCATTTAAAGGGAGAATGGTAGTAAAGGTATTCATTCGCGTACCATTCGCCTTCAGTCCAGAACTGCAGATCAGTCAAGGCCAATAACATATACATGCTATCAATAGATCCTAGTCTTCAATTTAAAATGATCCCCTTAAGGGCGAATGGTTGTAAGTCAGAAGTTATCCAACATAATCTTAATGTTAAAGTGGTTTTGGATATTGTTTATTTGTTTAAGTATTGGCATTAAATATTTAATGTATTATTAATATCCAATTCATTTTTTAAAAATCTGCTAAAAGATCATTTTATACACTGGGGTGTCCAAAATGATTCCTGTGCTGTGGGTAAGACGATCCTAAGAGATCCATTCAACAGATCATCTACGAAAACCATGTTTTTGGTATATTAAATAAAGAAAACAAATATAGAATCTTTTACAACATTTTATTCAAATAATATGAGAAATAAAATGTCACTTGCCTACAAAAGAGAATTTCTTACCTTTGAGCTCAATTATTTATAACCATAGATATTTATAATAACTTAAAAAATCTTTTCTGGCGCATTAATAATGTGATCCATCTAAAGCTTGCTTATTTTTACCTTTCGGCGTCTTTTTAGTGACATTAAAGAACCTCACAAGCAGACGGATCATTTTTCCCCGAACTCAACACTATCATTTAAAACTCTATAAAGTAATTTTTAAATTTTATACGGTTACCGGCGTTACGTTGTAACCAAAATTGAACTTCAAGAAAGCTGCAAATATATAACAGTCATTGCAGAAAACGAAATACGAACAAATTTAGTTAGACCAGCACCACACAATTTTTATTATATCAGAACTGAAGAGGATCATTTTACTTCGAGGGATCATTTTGTACCACTTTTCCTTACTTGTGGCTATGTTTTACTTAATAACTTTACGACAATGCAGTTTTTTCATTGGTGGGTAGCTTAGAACGAATTTATCTACATAGAATTTTGGTTTTTTGTGATATATCATTTTTTCAAGTGAATTGTTTTTGAGCCACCGATTAAAAATCTAGATGGCTCCAGTAATCGGCACTAATGATATTTTTGTTAGCAATTTCAGTATTCAGTATTTATTATCAATTATTATTCTAATAATCTTTTTAAATTCTAATTTAATAAAAATGGTAAATGCATGGCATAAAGGATTTTGCGGCATAAGAATAACAAGTAATTGATCCAGATCAGTTTCGGCTCAATGATAGAGCATCATGTGATGAATCAATCAGACAAATATTTTGTTAATTTAACAATACATATGAGAATAACCTATATTATTATATGTGAATTTTATTTGAGTTATAATAACATTTGAATGCTAAGTGATATCTGGAAAATTCTTTCACTGTGATTGTGGTGGGTCGATGACAATAGAAGTTAGCTCAGAAAAATTGTGTCTTTGATTGAAATCACCAAGGTGGAAATTATAATTTCAAAATTGACCATTTTGGTAAACGGTTACCAAACATTTTAAGGGTGATTTTGATAAGATTTGATGAGTAGTTTGATATTAAATTTTGAAAAGTTTGGTAACCGTCTGACAAAAAGGTCAATTTTGAGATTATAATTTCCACCTTGATGATTTACGAATGTTGCAGTTTTCACCTGCTGATGAAAGCAACTAGGAAATTAGATTATTGAGTATTTCATTCACTGAATTGATTTATAATTATTTCCAAACATCATCAAGCTTAAACTATCGGAAATATCATCTTTCACATTTTGACCAAGAAATAACTAGTTTTTTTTGTCTCAAAATATTTTTAAAAGTTTTTTTGTGTGTATATTCTGCTTATGTAACACTATAATTACACCAAGTTTGAAAAACATCGGAGACCATTTTTTCTTATACCGCTAAGTTCTTTGTTTGATTATTTATTAAATAACTAATAATTTTAGGAAAAAGAATGGTTTTTAAAAATGCACTATAAAATACCAAATTTTTTTAAATATTTGTACAATTTCTAATTATTCGAAAATAAATTCACAATATTTGCATAATTCCAATTACTCGGAAATAAAAAACGGTCAAACGAAAATAATAAGTCACACGTTAATTGTATGAAAAGGCTAATATAATATCGTGTATCAGTTTTCTAATTTCTTCTCGGTGATATTATTATAAAGTGAATTTTATTGGTACTGTTTTAATATTTAAACCGGAAATTGGGTTTTGTAGTTAATGAGAAACTCATTATCTTGAAATACTCACCTCCGTAAACGTAGTTTCAGTTACAAATCGGAATTCTCTAATGGAATACGGAGTAACGTGTTCTTAAGCAAACAGTTCGTGCAAATGAGAGATTATTGCCCTATTTATTTATTCCGTTAAACAAAGGATAATGAGAATAACTCTTGTGGATTGATTTTCACCCAGGTTTTGTGTTAATAATTAAGAAGCAATTTCTAAGAACAATTTGGGGCTATGTTATTAATATTTTGGTCGTTTAAAATTTAATTGTATAAATCAAAATTAATTTTTTTATCTTTGATATTTGGACAGTTTCTGAAAATCGTTACATTAAAATAAAACAAAAATAATTTTTCGTTTGTGCCAAATATGTATTTTTTTTTGATTTGTAAAAATGGATTTTATTTTAAATGTAATTCCATTTTATTTTTTGACATATGAGATTTGCTTTTAGATGCAACTAAAATCTCCAATTTTCTGTATCTGTCAGCGACGTTTCTTGCTATGAATACAGAAAAAAATAAAATAAAAAAAGCTGACTGCTCTTCCTGTTATTTCTATATCTTATCAGAAATATTTGTTTTGATATTTTGCGTTATTTTTGTAATATTTAAGGAAATTTGATCTTGTTATGTTTTTTGTTGTCTAAACGGGATGAAACGACAAAAAACTGATCTTGGGGTTGTTCAACATGAAAAGATACTAGTTTTTTCATTTGGGTTACCATTGTTTTGGATGTCCTTACGGTCTCTCGGGGAGGCTCTCTTAACAATTGAAATAAAATCGTGGTGTGCTATCTGTACCAAATCTTTGAGAATGTATATTTTGAAAAATAGGATTGGTATTGACTTAGGGTTTTTAAAAATGAAAAGAGCAGAGTTATACTCTTGTAACCATTTTCTTAGAAGCGATTAAGGGCTCTGGGTGCTCTCAAAAAAATTGAAACAAAATTATAGTGTACTTTTTGTAAATTTTTTTTGGGGAATTTATATCTCGAAAATTAAGGGTGCTATTGACTTGGTATATTGAAAAATAAAAAGAGCGGTGTTTTATGCTTTAGCGACCATTGTTTTAGTAGTTCCTTAGAGCTCCGGGGGGCCCAAAAAAATCGAATCAAATTCGTGGCGTAATATTTAATTTTTTATCTCGAAAACTAAGTTTAACGGCTTTTATTGCATTCGCAACAAATACAAATATAACTTTAATTTCGGGTGTTAAAATCTTACTTTGTAGGTTTTTATTTTCAGTGTTGATTAAAACGTTTTTTTACGTTAGACATTAATTAACCCTTGTGAACAAAAAACTAGGAGTTATGACCACAGTACAGAAAAACGCCTTCGTCATTTTCTTTTTACATTTTTCGATTATAAGCTTTTCATTCCTATAACTTACGAAAATTGTGAGAAAACTACAGATGTTCCGGTATTTAATGATTTTCTCTGACTTTGTAAAAAAACATCGAATGACGTGTTAGATTACAGGCCAAAGCTATCGTGTGCTTATTTAAATATTTATAACCATTGATATAGCAAATATCTACATACTTAATGTGACCATTTAGAATGGGACTGTCCTGTTTTCCAAATATTGTCAATCACGATATCGAATATTGAGAAATCCTAACAAGAATTTTATTCTTGTTTTTTTAATTAAATACAAATTAATTGCATGGCAATTTCTTAATGAAATAAGTGAACAATTATGAAAAATAAGCGAAGCCCCAAGAAGAAATTTTTGAAAGCGAACTACGGTTTTAGAATTACTTCAATTTTTTTTAAAGTAAATTGATCATTGTTAATCGTGGAGAAAAACGGAGTGTGCACATTCGAGCTCAAAGTGGCACATTTCCGATCTCGGGAAAATGAAGCGCGCCGCTTCGCGTCGCGCTTCATTTGATTCCCTCGCTCACAAATGTGCCACTTTTCGCTCGAACGCGCACATACCTCGCATTCGTGGATTTTCTTTATGTTAATAGCCAATCTTTCAAATGAAGATAATCATTTTAGTCAGCTTTATTGAATTATTTGATTTCAAAAGAAGATGATTGTTATAGACATCTTCAATGTGGACCTGAATATTGTTTTATTCTCAAATGTTAAATAATTCTATGCTTGACTGGAAGTTTTTGCATGGTATAATTAATAACAACAAATCGTTTAAGAGTTTTATTTATTGTTAGAATTTCCTCAATGGATTCATAGAAATATTGAACTAAAGGGTTTTACTTGACAGTATACGAGGGTTGCTATTATATTTATGGCCTAATAATGAAAAACACACATATTGATGATCGAAATGGATTTATTGATTTTCAAAATGTTCTCCATGAAGATCACAACATTTTTGCATGCGTTTGAACCAATTTTTTGAAGCACTTTTTCCACTCCGATTGGGGTAACTTCAAAAGATGCGTTTTTCGAGAGACCACTAGTGGCGATTCTAAAACTACTAGAAAACTACTAGCGCTCACTCGAAGCTGACCTAACTAATTCAAATAATGAAAAACAAAAAAAAAGAAAGAAAGGAAAAAAAGTCAAAATATTCAGATAAAAAAGTATTGTTTTTTTTACCATGTTACAATTATTTTATTTACTGTCTTTACCTTTGGAGGATATTCACTACGAAAAAACCACCAGCAAATAAAAAAAAATTGCTCACTAAAGGAAGAGTAAAACTAAAAAGTTGGCAACACTGTCAACGGCTTCTTCGGGTGTCGAAAGCCTTGACCACGTAATTTGTTTTTTATGTATGGGAATAACAAAAATTTATTGGGTGCCAAATCAGGGCTGTATGGCGGGTGGCCCATTAATTCGATGTTTTGGGCGGTCAAATATTCCTTTGTTTGTGCCGATGTGTGAGAGCTCGCATCGCCATGATGAAGAATGATTCGACGATGCCTGTTTGTTTTCCTTATTTCACCGAAGACGTCTGGCAAACAAATGGTTGTGTACCATTCAAAATTAACCGTCCTTCATTGCTGTAATGGCGCTGTCGCTACGTCACCAGTAATACCAAAGGACCAGGCAACCATTTGTTTCGATGTTCTTCTTCCGAGAACAACTTTTGTTGAATTTGGTTCGTCTTGGAAGACCCAAACAGTTAATTGTTGTTTGGTATGGATAGATCAATGTTTCGTCATTTGTGTAGATTTTATAGACAGCCGTTGGGGCACCATGGACGTTTTTGTTAAACATTTCCTTGCATCAATCGACTCGAACCTTCTTTTGAGCGTTTTTCAGATTATGAGGGATCCAACGTGATCAAATCTTTTGTATGTCTAAATGATTATGTACTATCTTATTGATGCTTGTCATATTAATTCCCAAAGATGCCTCAATTTCATGGTATGTTACATGACGATATTGCTTTATCAGTTCACGCACAGCATCGATGTTTTTTGGCACAACATCCGATTTTGAACGACCTTCACGGAAATCGTCCTGGAGCGAACGTCGGCCACGATTAAATTTGTTATACCAGTTTTTTACAGTGCTGTTTTCGGCATATAAAGAATTCACTTCATCGATACACTTGTCTTGATAAACCACGTCGAATGTTATGAAAAATAATCGAACGAAAATGTTCACGAGTTAATTCCATGTTTTCGCTGAGATAGTTATTTAGTTTACAATAAACAACACAAATTGCGTTCATATAATAAAATGTTATTATAAAAGTAATGCTAAGAAAGGTCAAACTTTTTAATAGAAACGTCAGATGGCGCCCAAATGATTCAGTGTTGCCAAGGCCAGAAATATAAATAGCAACCTTCGTTCAACCCATATACAACACTCGAAAGTACCTCGAAAATATTTTTATCAGGCTCGCTGCAATTAGGCGTGCAGAAGAGCACCATGATAACTTATCAAAAGCAATAAAATCTAGAACCTGTTTCAAACAAAAAATAAATCTAAATTTATTCGACAATTTATTCGGCAAATCCAATAAATACGAAGATGTGCACATTCGAGCGAAAAGTGGCACATTTCCGAGAGAGGGAAGCAAATGAAGCGCGACGCGGAGCGGCGCGCTTCATTTTCCCGAGATCGGAATGTGCCACTTTGAGCTCGAATGTGCACACTCGGCTTTAAGCACGATTACCAAGTGTCCCGTTTAAACAGGAAAAAAATTGGTTACGTGACCAATTTCGAATTATGTATTAGCAAATGAATAAAGTAAATTTTGGAAAAATGAAATGTGCACTACTAACATTTCTGATTAAAATTCTCAAAAATTTTATAAGAAATACGAGTGCGGCAGCTACGTGTTACTTTTTGCTTAATTTTAATATTGCATGAACGTGATTGTTCTTAGCGACACAAAAATTAGGTTAATTCAAAATCGCATGTAGAAGCAGATGTGGAACTTTGTTAAATGCAAAACGTTACGCAATTCTGCCAATGCTTAGGTAAATTAATTAAAGAACGAGTGCTAAATCATTTATAAGAACATAAAAGGCGAAAAAAAAAATCGAAACGTAAATTGATACAATTTTGTCTTTTTAAATTATTCACCTTAACAGACGTCTTTTTGCTTTCGATAATTTTGAAAAAATTATTTATATAGAAATTGTTTTTCGATATTTTTTATGCTTCTTATAAATTAATCAGGGCTTCCTTTTATGCTTCAACTAATGCTCCTCTATTTTCGGTAATTCATGACATGTTCTACTTTTATTCACTTTAGCCCGATTGTTATGAATTTTATGGTTATTTAATTGGTTTTTCTTATTGAAGAATTCTCCATTTTCCAAATGGTATTTTAAGGAAAATTTGTTTTCAATTAGAAGGCACTTAGTTAATAGTTGGTATCTTTTACGTAGTGTAAGTGCGATTTATTATTTAACACTTACAAGATTGATGTTTCCATCTGGAAACGCTCACAAATCTGGTGTATTATTTATGTTCTAAGTAATTACCTTCTATCTACGTTTATGCATTTTTTTTGTAATTTTTAGAATAAATTTGAATACAAGTAACCTTCTTACAACAAGGTGTCCTATAACACGGTTTCGTTTTAAGAAAATTGCGAAAACCTTTATAACAACACTGACTTCTGCAATACTGCATAACATGATTTTTGTTTAACAATTTTAAAAACGAAATTACACTAAAATAATGACGAAAAGGAATAATGAACTACGCAGTCCGTCAGACGAATAAGTACTGGAACTTAAACCCCTGATGAATGACCTAAACTGAACAAAAATGATCCCGAAGTCAAGTGGCCTTAAGTGTAATATTTTTAGCTATGGTATCGTAAATTTTAATTTAAAAATGTGTAATAGGGTAAAGTACCTAATACCCAGCCCCCTAGAGCATATTTAGACGACGATGCTGTGTTGCCGTTTACTGGAAAACTAAATTGAATTTTTGTCGTTATTACATTTAAGACATATTGCATAAAAACTTTTACTGCTTAGATTGGTGTGGGCTATCACCAGATTAATTCTTAGTACCTATTCTTCTGACACCCTGTAGATTGCTTTTAAATGAAAATATATAAATAAATTATAATTTACTCGTTTATGTTTGCGTTTAATACAGTTTTGGAATGTAACCCTTCTTTTAGTAATGACTCTTGGTCTCATATAACACGGTTTCACACAACACCACATTTTCTAGGAACCTATCTACCGTGTCATAGAAGGGTTACCTGTATGAACAAATCTGACACGCATTGATTTCAGATTAACAAAAATTATAGGTACCAATTTGTCAGAAAATAAGTGGCTTTTTATGTTTTGTAAATATTTAAGGAGTCGCTTTTGTTTTGACTTAGTTTCACGTTAACATTAATAGTTGGAAAGTTTCAAAGTTTTCTAGTTATACTTTTAAAGTTCAAAATCGAATTGTGATATCTATTATAAAAATTTTATTTCTTTTTCCAATAAACTACTTTTAAAACAAATTACTAAAAACGCAAGGTAAGAAGCAACGTGTTAATAATGAAAACTTGGACTATAATCGAAATTAATGAGAAATCGGAACCAGAAATTATTTAAGCTCTCAAAGTTTCAACTTGAAGCACGTGTCGAAGTTGCACGACTTATAATTAATAAAAAAAAATCGGTCACGTTTCCGATTATCCTGAAAAACGAGATTAACGCTTTACGCAATAACGTAATTTGTGCCTTAATTGAAAGTATTTGATTAAGCTTGCGATCGGTTTACTTTGTTTTAATTTTTTTCACCAACTAAATTGATTTTCTGGCTTCTATCTTTTTTTCGGTCTTGAAAACCTGGTGTTAATACTTTAATGTGATTGTTTTCTCCTGTAAACCTTTCGAAAAAAAAACAGTTTTTTTATTTCGATTGTTGAAAGAAGAATGGTCTTGTAGGAGAAATTTAATAATTGCGGCGCTTTTAGTAAATCGAGTTTAAATTAAATGGTTCAAAGTGAATGTGCGGGGACAATGTGGAATTGTTTGCGACAAACTTGTCCAAACGGTAGCCTGCGGGGCCGTACGCGGCCTAACAGAAAATCGTAAACTTAGAAACATTATACGCTCCTGTAATTTTAATTAAAAATTTTTATAAAATAAATCGATTATTGTACATCACGGTTAAAAGCCGAATGTGAAATTCAAACGAAAAGTGGCACATTTCCCAGCGAAAAAGCAAATAAATAAGCGACTTAAAAAATTCTCAATAAATTCTCAACGCGAAAAAAATATTGAACTTTTTTTTGTAGAGAATTTTGAGATCTACAATTTTATAACAGTTTACTGGAAATTAATAAAAAGTAAGATTTTTGCAAAAAAATATTTTTGATCCTTTGAAGCGAATATCTTTTAAAATGGTAAAAAATCTCGTTATTAAAAACAAATAAAATAATTACTGTAACTTGTTTTGGAACTTGGGGTTGTTTTTCGATGGGGCTACAAATGTCTCAAAAATTTGATGTTGCTGTCTTGTTTTTTACTTTTATTATTAAAAATTTATAAATTGATCAAGTTTACAGTACTTAAAGGTCAACGTTACAAATTATTAAATTTTTGCATCTCCGCCAAAAGTGAATTATTGTTAAAAATCGACATATTATAATTTTTTTTTATAACGACTAAATATTTTAATATTTGTTATGAAAAAAAAATTCTTATTTATTCATGATTTTTTAAAAAAATTAATAAATAGAAATAAAGAAAATTTTATGAAAATTATTACTTAATATCATTTTTTAAAACGTGAAAATGGAATAAAATTTAATTGCTAAGTATTCAAAGATTTAGTTTTAATTTAACATAAAGCAGTAGATATTATAAAAATATTTATATTTTGCATGGGGTGAGGGGGCATCAAAATTTTAGAATGACATAGGTGGGGCATGTTAAAAAAAAGGTTGGGAAACACTGGGTTAGACCTTTCAAAGGCTTTCTAAAAATGTATTGGCATTTTGCTGAAACACTCTGGTTTTTACAAAAATATATTTAAATTATTTATTAATCATATGATAACTTGATATATATTTTTTGGAAAGCTTTTAATGAACTTGAAAAAAAAACCTAATTTTTCACTTAAAACAAGAAAATTGATAGCATTTTCGCTTAAAGTGAAAATAATATAAAATTAATATTTATACCAATCGAAAGATCGGATAAACTGGAAAACCTTTTATACTCCTACTTTTTTTTAAAATTTCTTTTAGTTTTCAAGTTATAAACTCATGCCACTTTAGTTAAACTTTCTAGTTTTTAGAAGAAAAACAAGAATATTTTTATTGAATTATTTATCAAGCAAATGATGACTTGCTATACATTTTTGGAAAGCAATTGTTGAGCTTTATAGGCATAATTATGAAAAAAGAAAGTATAGGGGAAAGTGGCGTAGCCCCGGACAGCGGGTAACCGCGGACATAAGAATTTCCAAGAACCTAATCACGTTGCATTGGTAAAATTTTCTTTAAAACAGGCGTCGTCTAGAGTAAAAACATATGCAATTTAGTTGTCACGTAAACAACGAGTCTGTTACAATTTAAGGAGTAGTTTGTAAAATATAAAAATTTTTCATCGCGCTCGTCAGATTTCATTTCAAGTTATCAACTAGAAAACGTAAGTGTGAATACTTATTTTTTTTTAAGTTGAAGAAAATGCATTATATTTAAACTTTGTAATAGTATTTGAAATAATTCTACTACATCTTAGGAGCTCTGAATAAAAATGTTGAATATTAAGAATCGGGTACCTCCGGACCCTAAAATGTCGGGTATCGCCGGACATTATTTTAGCTTAATTAATAATCTTTTTCAAAAGTTACTCTATACTACAGTTGAAATAAATAACTTGTCGGTGCTTTATTATTTACTATGATAATAAATAGTGGTTAAATTACTGTACTTTAGTCAACTTTGTGTATTTTTCACACCCAGTACGAATCGCAACGGTGGTCAACATCTATACTGACCTGGTGCCTTCAATCAGCACAGCACATTTATTAAAACAACTGTTACGATTTCCTGATGCATCAAAAAAACATTTAGCAACGGAGCTCAAAAAACCCATAGGAGCGATATTTTAACATCTCTATTTAAACAAAAATTTAGAGAAAAAGCAGAAAACTAAAAACAATAAATTTGTCAAAGCAAAAAACAAAAAATTGCTAAAAATATTGAAAACAGACAAAAATATTCGAAGTTTGTCCCAAAAAGGCCGGGAGAAAGAAACCGAATGCATCATATGCAAAAAACTTTTGATGAAGACTGGATTCAATGTTATGAGTGCAAAGACTGGGCACATAAAATTGTTTAAATATTAATTATTTTTGTGATGTTTATAAGGCCAAAAAACGATTGGGCTACCAATAAGTACTAGTCCGGGGCTACCCGCCACTTTTTGTATTGCCAAAAAATAAGGTTAAATTGGATTGGCCATATTTCCTAAAAGAACAAATATATCATTACAAATTTTTAATTAGTATAAACTTAAAAGTCCCTACTTTCATTTTAAATCATAAAAAATAAATAAATTTATTTATTTATATTTTTTATTTCTAATTCTTTCAAGTGTCCGGGGCTACCCCATCTTCCCCTGTATCTTATTATTTATTTGAACTTCACGACATGTCATTCAGTAAAAAAAAATTCCATTTTGCTTTAATTTGGTTATCTGAAATAATGGAATTTTATGCTTTTCGTATACATGCTTTTCTCTACGATCTTTTGAAGATAATTTTTTTGGCCTTCTAGTGGGTTACTTTGGGATTTCTTAAAAAAGTTGAGATCACACAAGGGGTTCGCTTAAAAGCCAGAGCAATTTCTCGTACACTCTTTCCTCCCTCACTCATTGCATAAAGTCCCCGCTCAAATTCTTACAATTTACTACCATGTGGCATTCTAAATTCTAACTAATATTATTATAGATTATTAATAACAACAAATAAAGTGGAAAAATAGAAAGTGTTCGTATAATTTCGATCCGCCGAATAACAACATTTTTATTGAAATAACTTAGAATTTACTTCAATTTGAACAAAAAATTAACAAAATAGAATTTTGCTTATGATAAATAACATAAAATAATTGGTTATTGTAAAAAGTTTCATTAACCATAACAAAAATGGAAAAAATTAGTGTTCGTATAATTTTGACACACAGTGTACTTTTGTCGTAAGATCAAAAATGAGGCATTTTTTTAACATTTTTGACTATACTTTTTACGTTATTTTTGCTCAACAACTATGCTTGGTATTGGTCTTTTTTATGTAGGGTTCCAAACAACTCCTCTTTTTTTCAAGCTTAAAAAATGGACACTCCTGGTATACGTAATGACTATTGTAGGTCAGATTGTTGTGACAATTTTCTAATCGATTGATATCATTTACGTTAAATGGTAACTCATGCATTTCATTTTCAGTCACTTTTAATAGAACACTGAATAATCGGCCTTGCGCGTTGCTAAGGGTTGAAAGCGCTACAACTATTTGAAATAATCTATCGAAATGTATTCTACCGTTTAGCCGATATCCGTTTATTGGTGTTTATTTAAGGTGATTTAATTTTTGAAACGTGCTTAAGTCTTTTCGTTTCGTAAGTCAGTGGCGTGCTTAACTTCAATCCGAAATCGTATAATTTAAAAGTAGGACTCGTTAGAAGTTTAATTTCTACATGGAATTTGCAAGACTAATGGCTTATTAGCGACAAATACGTAAATATGAGTTTTGAAAAGTAAAAACGAACGAATATTTTCGTGCGAACTTTACGAAGACGATTTTTTGAAGGGTCGTCGCCTCGAGTTGAACTTTTTCGGATAACAATTGGATGTGAATTTTGTAAACGGGATAGATCGTAACAATGATAGCTTATAAAACTGTTAGTCCTTCTAATCCCATCATTCGCGAGGCAAATTATACTATTTCCATGGGCAGCATGTATCACAATGGTAATTCTAATTATAAGCTTTAGGTCTGCTAGCTTTGCGTCTTCCAATTTAATTACATTACATAACTTTTGTAAGTTAGTGATTCGATGAGCAAGCATGGGCGTACCCAGCTTTTGGTCAAGCTGAGGTGGGGGGCAATGAGGAATTTCCTGTAGATAAATAATTCAACATACATAGAAATATGCATTTATTAGATTAGGTACCTACTTTACATTTGGATGGTCAACTTTTTTATTGACGCTGATGGCCAATAGGGGTGTTTGAAAGACCTCATGCGTTTTTGTATGTCTGTTCTAAGTTTGAAAGGCAACTTATTTAAGTTTTAACAATAATCGGTAGTAGCTGATGTTTATTTACAATTTTAAAATTTTGGAAATGGTTCTGCAATTGGAAAAAAATTTGTCTTTTCTCCTTATTTTTTTCTTTTTAGTTTAAATTTGCTATTCAAACTCTAAAATTTTTAGGGGGTTACTTTATAATGTCTTTCAACATTAGTATTCAATAAAATTGAAAAAAATAAATAATTGAAAAATATAATAAAAATTTCATGATTAAAAAACTACGAAAAATGAATACTATTTTTATTATTTTCAATAAATCTATTGAGATATTTATACAACTCCCATATCATAATATTCAAAAATTAAGTTTAAATTAAAAAAATTTAAAAACGCAAAAAAAAGTTTTCATGCTCATTTTGAACTAATATTAATTCAATATATGATCGAAATGATAAGTTTAAAAAATTTGTCCATATCATAAATTACTGCACTGAACATATAAATTAAAAAATTGATTTTTCACTTATGTTAGTTAATAGTTTTTAGTTGAACGTTCCAAATGCCACCTGTTCCAATTGCAGCATCATTCTCATACATTATTTTTAATTACAAATAAATTTACAAAATGTACGCTTTGGAGCAAAATAAAACATTTTTATTAAATTTTAAAAATAATAACGCATGTAGCTGAATTTATTACTGTCAAAAACTTGAATTAGGTTTTTGCCGCTACTATTTTGCAATAGAAAATTATTCATTAGTGGCTTTTTTGCAATGCGTAATTTTTATGAATAAAAATATTAATGAAATAGAAAAATACTTTTCATTTCTATTATAAATTAGCAACGCACATTTTTTAATCTCTTTGTCTCAAAATCCAACCTTGTTTAATTTCTTTAAATCAAAAGGGTACTTTTTAAAATTTTAAATAATAATTACTCCAAAGTTTTTTAAATGAAAGGACGTGATTAAGAAAGATAGGATTTTGAGGACATTGTTCTACTGGATTGAGTTTGGTATCAATACAAAGATCTTAACGAGCGAATTATGAGTATTAAAACGATTTCGTGGGGAAATGTATAGTTTTCGAGTTATCAGGGTTTTTAGATAACCTAACCTCACCTTGATTTTCTTTATTTGGTGCTAGTTATCGATTATTATGATATATTTAAGTCATATTACATATATTTTTGGCAATATGGTATTAATTCGCAGATAAGAGAACAAAAAAAAGGAAAATCAAGGTTAGAGTAGGTTAGGTTAGGTTATCTAAAAACCCTGTTAACTCGAAAACTATACATAAAAATGTATCAGATATAACGTGAAATAAACTACAAAAGGTGTAAAAACCTTTTTTTCTTAGCTGGTACCACTTTCATAAACCTAAAATAAAATAATTCCAAAAATCCCGATTTTTTCGAATTTCTCCCTTGCCCGACATTTCCCCAACCCTAGATGAGTATAAAAATAATCAGCATACAATAGGCTTTAAGTAAAGGTATGACATGCTTATGTACTATAATGTCCTCATTTTCTGATAAAATTAATCACGTCCTTACCAAACACTATATATTACAATTTAAAAAAGAATATTAAAAAATATATATTTGAGAACAAACAGTTCTTTATACTTATTGAAAAAAAATTAAAACTAAAAAGATGCCCTTTTAAAATTCAGGTCCTTAAATGATAAAAAAAGTACCGCTGATCTGCAATATAAAAAACTATAAATAACGGTGTAAAGTGGAATTACCAAGACAATAAATTCGTAAAATAGCATAACGGTTTTTCAAAAATATGATAAATAAAGGGGGGTCTTTCGGGAACTCTAACCAAGAAAACATTTTTTTTATAATAGTGGCAAGAAATTTTATTCTGCCTACAAATGACACAAAAAAATAATATAATGATACAAGAAGTTGTGCGGGAAATATGCAACATGCGGTCTTCAAAAGACACCGCTTGGCCATTTGAGGGTTAAATAATTAAAAAAAAATTCAAAAGCAATTTGCGTGTATTTTGTGAAATATGTAATACAGTAGTACTTCGACATAGGCACATAATTAACCAGCTAGATGTGTGGGCCTTTGGAAGGATCTAGGGGAGACAATACAGTCCCCACCCCAATTAAATCCGAACTTTGTGTTTAATATTAGATGAGTTGGTTTATATGGGTTTTTGAAGGTGGCATTGTAATAATATTTTTCTTTGGTAAGAAGGACATATTTGTAATCAATACAAAAATAATTAATTATAAATACCTATACTTAAATATGGGTTGTTTTTTATGTGGGAAAGGAGCATTGTGTTATAATCCATAGCTAAATTAATGTTGTTTTTCCACGACTGGAACATTCTTTAAAAAAATACTTTTCTCATTTTTTTTTAATTCAATAGCTCGGTCAGTCTCTACAATTCAGATTTACGCAAAATAACAAAATATAGATGCATATCGAAATTATGCATAGTTGTCAAATGAAGCGATATAAATTAATGGGCACTCTTAACTAACATAAATTATAAAGTATAACTTTTTTTTTGTAAATAAAAATAACGCATAAATCTTCATTGCGAAATAAACACCCAAAATCCCATCACTGACAAATGTTTCTTTAATATTCTACTTTGTAAGCTCGCCCTTTCCTAATTATTGTTTCGAACGATAAAACACACGTCAAACTTTTCCAATTTTACGTTTTTTTTTTAAAAAAGTTATAGCAAACAAGTGCTTTTGAACACAAAGCTTTATTAAATAAAAAAAAAATCATATTAGACATGTTTTCGAGCATTGACTGTTTCAATAATTTACAAAATAGAAAAGCGACATTTCGAGTTCAACGTACAAGGACAAGAAAAACCTTATTGGATTAAATTACACACAAATCGTATACAATGTTTTTTTTAACATTATTGGGGTTGGGTTTCAAAGGACGATGACCACACTAACCGTAGACTAAAAAAAATGCAATAAAAGCTTCGAATTAATTTTACATTTAGGCTCGTTGAACGTTTCATGAACTGTACATCGATTAGTAAATTGTTTCCTATTATTAACAACAAAAGTGGGAAAACACGAGTTTTTCTATTAAATCAATTGTAGAGGATCGGACAAAAGTTGATGCTAGCAAAATAAACTCTGCAAAAAAACGACGTGTCTCCGTACTCTGTTGAAAAAGTGTAGCCAATATAAAACCGAAAAGATAAATGAAAGCAATTATTTTACGAGTTTCAATATAAAAGAATCGATTGATTTGTGGTTACAAATTGTGTAAGTGGAGATATAAATTTATCGATATCCGTTTGTTAACCTAACCCAGCTATTTACAATTTGAAATTTAAATGAAAGCTCAACGACCAGTTTGGACATGTAAGGGAAAGTGGTATAAAATGATCCTCTTAGGGGAGAATGGTTGTAAGTCAGAAGTTATCCAATATAATAGTATTGGCATTTTTACTTTGTTTAATATTTAATGTATCATTAACATCCGATTCATTTTTTAAAAACCTGCTAAATGATCATTTTATACACGGGGGTGTCCAAAATGATCGCTGGGCTGTGCATAAGATGATCTGAGGAGATCCACTCAGCACATCATCACGAAAACTGTTTTGGGTATATTAAATAAAGAAAACAAATATAGAATAGTTTACAACGATTTATTCAAATAATATGTGAACTAAAACGTCACTCACCTACAAAAAAAATATTCTTGCTTTATGACGAATTACACTGATCTGCAAAAAAAAATTCTTTATTATTATGTATGATTATTTATAGATTTGATACTCATGAATATAAATATGGCGTTACAAATAATAAATAACGTACCTATAGTATTTTTGGGCTCCACTTTTTTTAATAAAAGGTTTTTTTGCTTTAAATTCAAATTATAAATGTAATGGCTGCGATAATACTAGATACAGTTTGATCCAAAATGTTAACAATCATTAAAACAATGTAGTTACGAATTATCAATAGCACTTCGTTTTGTATTTTTCTTTCTTGTAGTTTTCTATTGCAATTTCGCGGTGAATCGACCAACAAAAATCTGAATGCATTGTCTCAGATCATTTCCCATTGTATCGCCTCTCTAAATGTCTTGATGAAACCTTTCACCATGTTCATCTGATACTACGCCAAGATTTGCGGAAAAAATACCAGGTGAAAGTCTAAAAAATGAATTTTCTGAGACATGTTGCATATAAGATCTTTATAAAAAGAAAGGTCTTGCATGATTTCTTGATAGTTTTCATTTTATTGTTTTCAAGAAAATTATGGTATACTGCTACAAAAGCGGTCCATGGCGTTTTTCAACTTTATTTAAGTTAATTTCAAAATTTTGCTTGTCCAACATTTTTCACGAGACCCAGCTTTATATGGAGTGGTAGAAAATTTTTTCACTTTGAAGTAAAGGTTCTTCATTTACATTTTTGCCTCTCGGAGTCAAACTTGTTCTTCGTGGCTAGTTTTTTACTACATACTGTCTATCTATCATGCAAAAACTTACCAAAATATCTGTTTAAAAACAAAAACAATAATTATATAACTTTTTAGCGTACTGAACGTCACCAAGTCACAGCGTGAGCTGCCCAGGCGGGCGTTATGGTGAAAAAACGTTATCTGATATAGTTTTTCTCTTTCTATTAGTTTTAACCGTTTTTGTACATACAAATAAGATCTCAATAGATTGAAAGTAGCGTCAATACGAGAAAAGCAAAATACTGAATTTTGAGCAATTGAATTAATATATGAAAATATATAATATATAACATATAAAACAATATATATTTAAAAAATATCTATACGCGATAGCAAAAAATAAAATGCAGATGTAGATTCAGTGCGTTAAACTCTTCATTTTTTTCATATTTTTATTTGAAGGAGAATTTTGTTACAGGCCAGTGTAATTTTGGGAAAAATATAGATTTTTAAAAATGCAATATAAAATATTAAAATTTCTTAAAGTTCTAATTATTCGAAAATAAATACTGAATGTTTGCATAATTTCAGTTATTCAGAGATAAAAACGGCTAAACTAAAATTAAGGCAAAAAACCGGTGCGTGTAGGGAAACCTGTTGAACCTCGGCCAGTTTTTTAGTTATATATTTTTTATTGTAATTTGACGTACCGTACATAAACCGTATTAGCATATATTGAAAGGTCTATTATTTGAGTAGCCACCACAAAAATATCAGCAATGTCTATTTCATTCTTACATGTGTTTAAGACGTTTAAAAAAAAATGGTTAATTAGGCCAAGGTACAACACACCCTATGTACTTTGGCCAGTACGACGATGTACCTAGGACACATTGAAAATTTGGGGGTAAAACATGGTTATTTAAAGAAACATTAACTTTTCTCCACTAAAATTGTTTTATTCGGTCGAGTGAGATATTTAAATCACAAATTTTTAACAAAATCAACATAACATTCATAGTATTTCTTTCTTAACTTTTGAATCAGTCATTAGGACTAACTTTTATAAGAACACTAGCAATATCTAGGTATATTATTCAGTCTTAAGCATTTAGCAGAAACCCCAGTACTTCTGTATCTCTGGAACATAATAACTTTCTCTGGTTTTGTTAACTCTGAGGCATTTTAATTTTTTCTCTAATGTCACTTATCGGAACCTTCGTTTACAAATATAACATAGTCGCCAATATTGTAATTAATAGGCGTTCTTTTCTTCTTCTCTTTACTTCTAGACATGATTTTTGAAATATTAAATATATTTTATTGGGAATCTATTATATAAATGTGAAATACCTAAAAATATATCCTCCTGGTCAAAGTATAACATCCAGGATGTACCTAGGCCACTGACCAAAGTACAACTGATCGATAGTGACCGAAGTACAACACTACTTCATTGTTGTAGAAAACGGTGGATTTTAATTATTTGAGGATACATATCTCGCAAGTTTATTATTTTTTAAATACTTGTTAAGTCAAAGAACCGACCGCATATAAAAGTTAAGCGATTATTATAAAGCGTATAAAACTATTAGATTTCAAAGTATATTAAAAATAATTACTTTTTTTGACAAAAAAATTTTAACTTTGATAACACCAACTACCGGCTTAATGGCGGTAAGCGACTAACTACACATTGGATAGTTAGCAGTGATGTACTGAATACCACAGACAACAGAATTTAATAGCACGGGAATATTTGAAACGGGCCAATTGGCCTAGGTACACATATGGCCCAGGTTCAACAGGTTCCCCTACTTTTATACTCGTGTTAGAAGTTATATTTTTTTGGCGTAACAAAATTAAATATAACCACCTGAAAAATTAATACAAATATATTCAATAAATACGAGAATGTGCGCATTCGAGCGAAAAGTGGCACATTTCCGAGCGAGGGAAGCAAATGAAGCGCGACGCGAAGCGGCGCGCTTCATTTTCCCGAGATCGGAATGTGCCACTTTGAGCTCGAATGTGCACACGCGGTTTTAAGCATGATTCACAATAATTAATTTATTTTCTTAGACGACTAATTTTATAATGTCGAATTTTCGTTAGGTTTAGGCGCTCAACTTTCGTAGCCTACTAAAATTTTACTTTCAACGAACCAAAAGAAGTATAACTTCAAAAAAAACTAGGGTGTGACTTTTGTACGCGCGTTAGAAGTTGAACTTCTTTGGTGTAACTAATTTAAATATAATCACCTGTAAAAATTAATACAAATATATTCAATCATTACGTGGATGTGCGCATTCGAGCGAAAAGTGGCACATTTCCGAGCGAGGGAAGCAAATGAAGCGCGACGCGAAGCGGCGCGCTTCATTTTCCCGAGATCGGAATGTGCCACTTTGAGCTCGAATGTGCACACGCGGTTTTAAGCATGATTCACAATAATTAATTTATTTTCTTAGACGACTAATTTTATAATGTCGAATTTTCGTTAGGTTTAGGCGCTCAACTTTCGTAGCCTACTAAAATTTTACTTTCAACGAACCAAAAGAAGTATAACTTCAAAAAGAAACTAGGGTGTGACTTTTGTACGCGCGTTAGAAGTTGAACTTCTTTGGTGTAACTAATTTAAATATAACCACCTGTAAAAATTAATACAAATATATTCAATTATTACGTGGATGTGCGCATTCGAGCGAAAAGTGGCACATTTCCGAGCGAGGGAAGCAAATGAAGCGCGACGCGAAGCGGCGCGCTTCATTTTCCCGAGATCGGAATGTGCCACTTTGAGCTCGAATGTGCACACGCGGTTTTAAGCATGATTCACAATAATTAATTTATTTTCTTAGACGATTAATTTTATAATGTCGAATTTTCGTTAGGTTTAGGGGCTCAACTTTTGTAGCCTACTAAAATTTTACTTTCAACGAACCAAAAGAAGTATAACTTCAAAAAGAAACTAGGGTGTGACTTTTGTACGCGCGTTAGAAGTTGAACTTCTTTGGTGTAACTAATTTAAATATAACCACCTGTAAAAATTAATACAAATATATTCAATTATTACGTGGATGTGCGCATTCGAGCGAAAAGTGGCACATTTCCGAGCGAGGGAAGCAAATGAAGCGCGACGCGGAGCGGCGCGCTTCATTTTCCCGAGATCCGAATGTGCCACTTTGAGCTCGAATGTGCACACTCGGTTTTAAGCATGATTCACAAGAATTAGTTTACTTTCTTGGACGGCTAACTTCGTAATATTTAATTTTTGTCAGCTGTGCGCGCGCAACTTCCGTTGCCTGCTAAAATTTTACCCTCAACGCACAAAAAGAAGTATAACTTCAAAAACAGCATTAAAATTCTTAAGTAGCCTTTTTAGATTACGTCTAAAGTAGAAAAAGTAATTCTTTTAAAAAGACATTAAAATCAGTGCCGAAATGTACAAGTTGATTGACTTAACAAAGTCTTAGGAAGTAAAACCACTTTCAAACTGCGTTCGGGAAAATTAAATTAATGGCAAAATTTCAGGCAGGTAGTGATTGCTAACGAGAAAAGTTCCGCAGATATTTTGTAGAAAACTTTTAGAAAATTCTAAGTGATTAAATGTTAAAGTTGAATGCGGCAATTCGGATGCAATGTAGATTTTATTTGAAATTAAAGCAAATCCTAGTTTGCCGAAGTCGGTTCCTACAAAAACAAAAAGTTGCCGAAATAATACTAAAAATAATAGGAGAATCTTTAAAGCGACGAACTCGTACGTTAAACTTTAGGTTCAACAAACAGATTTCCTTCACAACGACGTTATCAACGTAAAAAGGAAATAAATAGTGGAAAGTGGTGACGAAGTAGAAGCAAAAACATGAAACTTGAGCGACTTCTGTCAATTTGTAAGGTCGGAGAGCTTTTTCGATCGATATCATTACTATTCATGTTTGTAACATGTAGAAATAACTGCATTTTGAAAAAAACTATGGTTTATGGTCAATTTTCATATGGTAGAGGAACCTGTTGTACGTTGGCCCTTTTTTCACTTGTAATTTTTTTTAAATTGTATTTATATGTAACAATTTGTTGATAAAATGAATTCCATCGTAGTGGGGCACTAATAAGGTATTCATCATAAAATATTTGAAAGCATTACCAACCGTTTACTCAAATTGCTATAAGATTTAAAAATCAGTGGATCTATGGCCTAGGTACAACAGAGGTGATGTACCTTGGCTCTATTCACATTAAGCAAAATAAAACCCATTGTTCTATGGCAACTATATATTTATTTTTGGATTATAAGAACTACTAATGTTCTTCTTTGAGATGACTCTAAAATTGTTTCAAAAATTAACAAAACATTTCTCGTATACTAAAATTTCACATACTTAATGGTTAACTTTGCAAAAATTTAAAATTTTCGTTAGACTTGCGAGGCATATTATCTGAAGTAAAATAAAAAAAAATAAGAATTTATAACAAAGGTATATCTAAATTTCTATTTATTGCTCGTTAATCTTAGGGCCAAGGTACAATTTATTGACAGTGTCCAAGGTACAACACACCGACCCTTGATGTTTAAACTCAAAAATAAAATTAAAGATCATGCTGTGCCAAAATCAGATTACTACTATGCAAACATTAATACATAATCTTTCTATTACGATGAGTCATTTGTTATTAGGTAATAGAAATTAATAAGATATTTAAGTAAAAAGAATATAAAAAGACTTACTTTTTTTCAATTAAAAATTTCAATTGATCTCATACATTAACAAAGTACATTGGGCCAATTTCTGCTTACTTTACGTTAATGTCTGTCAATGTGGCATTTGAAATATCGAAAATTATGGGCTACGAAAGCCCGCAAATATTAAAAAAAATTAAGTTGCCTTAGGTACAAAGGGACCAAGGTACAACTGGTTTCCCTACATACGCAAATACTTAACTTTTGTAGAAGAGATGGCACAAGGCAAGTTTCTAACGTTTTTCAAATAATTAAGGATTGAAGTTTTCAGTTTTTTTTGCGAGTTGAAACAAAAATTTATAAATTCGTTATTTGTGAACCGATCTTTAAACAGATTGGGAGTCTCTCGGCTTTTACAGATCTATAGACGAGTGCTATTTGTATTTTTAGAAAAAATTGGGATTGAAAATTGGGATTTGTGTTGTATGTTTTAAAAATTTCAACTCTGGTAATTCGTAATTCGGTTATTTGCGGAGCTATTTTTAAAAACCTTTTAGATTTTGAAAGCTCGTTTATCGGTACATAGGATTCGCCACAAAAACAATTAGGACCTAATGTTGTACCGGGGAGAAAAACACTAGAAACTTTCAGAGTGTAAATTTTAAGAAGAAATTAAATTTTCCATCTTTGTGAATATCGTAAAATCTTTCAGTTCTGAACACATCAGCTATAAGATGCCGGCCCTAACTCAAAACAATCCTAAAATTGATCTAAATTCATAAAAAAAGGTTAACTTCTGCTTTTTTAAAGAAAAAATTTTTTGACAATAAAGTTTTGAGTAAATTTTTACAGAACTAAAGCTTTCGAAAAATGTATCCTTTGTCACGGAAATGAAGACAAATTCTTGGTTCTATTGTCAAAACGACCTCTAATTTTAAATTTTGAGATCTACTACTATAGGATACATGCGAACTAAATATAGGGTTAGTTTTGAGACAAGAATTGATTATTAAAAAAATTATAGCTTCGTTATTTGTAAATTTTTTTTAAAAATTTAGCAGATTTGGAATTCTCTAATTATTTGGCTTCATATAAGTTTAAAAATCTTAAGGATGCAATCATTTTTTTTTTTAATCGGAATTTGTGTTATATGTTTTACATATTTCAACTTGTATAATTCGTAGTTCGGTTATTTTTAAAATCTTTGGAGGTTCAGAAAGCTCGTTTATTGGGATAAAATTGCAATTAAAACAATTAGGGTCCAATATTAAATCATGGACCTTTGAAACTTTCGGATCGACAATTTTAAGAAAAAATTAAATATTTAAAATGTTATCTCTTTCATTCTTACAAATATTGTCAAAATACTTTATATCTGAACATACCAGACCAGACATAAAATACCGGTCGTCACTTAAAAGTCCTAAAATCCAGAAAAAAAGAATAACTTTTTTAAGAAAGAAAAAAAAATTGAAAATAGATTTCATTAAATTTTTACAGAACATTCTTACGGACCCTTACTGTTAACAGACCGAACCATTTAATAACTATTCTAGCCTAAGTAGGGGAGACCGGGTATGGTTGTCTCACGGGTAGGTTGTCACATTAACTATAACAGAAAACCTAATGAATTAATAAATTTGTTTACCCGTGTCAAAGAAGCCCGAGCACAATACCTCCTTGCGTACTTCACTTCAGTTCGCTCTGAAATACCGTATAAGAAATATATACGTTTGTATTTTTTGTACAGTGAAAGTAATTTTTTGTGCATCTCTGTTGAGTCTCATAAGTATATTTAAATTTTGCATAGTGATATACCTATTCGTGTATTTATGATGTTTAAGATATGTTTTATGATATCATTATATGGTTTTTTAAAGGACCATTCATTTAAATTTATTTTGGGAGTTAATTGTCTAAAATTGTTTTGGGGAAGGTTGTCTAAAGTTAGCGGGGGCTAGTAGTCACAAGTGCAAAGCAACCATGAATATGTGTGGCCTTTTTTATTGGTTTCTAGGGGTTTTACTACATAAACGATTGGCTGTAATTATACATTTGTCATTTTTGTTACCATAACCTAAGTTTGTTAGATAGAATAGGTTAGAATAGAATAGGTATTTGTTTTCTCGTTTTGTATTTTACCTTTTATTTAACGTCTGACAACCATCCCTGACACGGGGTTAAAAGTCACACTTCTCTTTTTTCATAAAAATTATAATATGTTCTCTTTAGATAATAGTAGAAAAAAAGTATTAATTTTTTCTTAAACTAGAATAAATACACTATCTATTGTTATATAAATGTCAGTGATAAATTACGACCATATGTTCTATAAATGCAAAAGAAAAAAATTGTGACCTCCAATCCCGTCCCCCTATTGGTTACTTGCTTAACGAATTTCTTTGTTTATTATAATTTTTAATTATTTATTTGAACTTTTAATCGTATTTACTTCGAGGATTTCAATACAACTGTGGCACTCAAATTATGAGGCTCCTTCGGAGACTCTCGACCCTCGAGCCTCTCTCCGATACTATCAAATCTCCCACCGAAACTAACTGATCGGCGCCTTCCGATCGCTTTATATGTGTCACGAAGAAGGAGCATCTTAGATATTCTGGAATATCCAGAATATGCAGTTCGCGACGCGACCTTCTAGTCTGCATATGTTCAAGGTCAGCGTATTTTTACGCTTGCTGTAGAAACCGCTGGAATATTCAAGTGCGTGCCCGTTACAATATTATTGGATAGAAATGATTCAAATATAAAATAAAATGTAAGAAACTATTAAAACGAATTTGATTAAGAGATTATAACTAATCCGAAAGCGAATGAAAATAGTCCGCCGAAAGGATTTTCTTATTTAAAAGCAACTTTATAAAGTCGAAAAGCGCAATCAGACGTATAAATCAATGGAATTAAATTAATTGTTTTATTGGAAACGAACGAAAGAAAATTCCTAGAGTTTAAAAGAAAATCCGAATCTAAAGAATAAAATTTTAATTAAAACTTGTTATTCGAGTGCACAATGGACGGCCAGTTTTTTTCTTTGTCTTTCAATTTTAAATAAAATTTTATTTATTTAAACAAATGTTACGTTAATCGTTGTCTTTTATAATTCGTTAGTGCTGCGCCCCCTTTTTTTTTAGGTTGCGATTTTATTTCTGCACACAAAAGAAAAAGAAAAACATGTTCTATTTGTACCCGAATCCGTACTCAAACGTGAAACCCTTAAAGCTAACAAACGCGCTTTTAAAAATTTATTTTTTAGCAAACTCGGGTGCCGTAAAAGTTAGTTCTTCTGTATGGAAAACTAATTTAAACTTTATCAACGCGTACTTTATGATATAAAAATTAAAATCTATCAATCTCGGCGTTAATGGCTCTTAGAAAGAAACATAAGCAGTTGGTGGCTTTCGTAAGCTTAGCCAATAAAGTTATCCGCATTCCTGAAGGAAAAGTTAAACATAGAGCTTAAGTGCGAACGCTTGTTTGGGCGGAAGGAAAGCTCACTAAATCAAACTTTCGAAGCTCTTTCATAATTTTATTTTGTTAATATTATATTTATATTGTTAATCAGAGCGTATCGATGACTTTCAAGAAACGCATCTAAATTTTTTTCCACGTCTCGAATGCAAATGTTTGCTTTTAAAGCTTCAACTTTCAAATATGCCTATGCAAATTTTGCAAATTATTCAACCTTGTAAACGTGTTTCGGAATGGTTGCCATTTAATTTTTAAAGTAGGTACGTTCAGAAGAAAAAAACAGGTCTTTTACTTTTCGGCCTTAAACTTAATCGCATCTAGGCATTCAGTGGCGCACTTTTTTTTTTTCGTTTTCGTGCATCCATGGATTTATTAGTTACAATCTTCTTTCTTTCAAATTAAGACAATCCAGAACAATTAAATCAAATTGAATTATTTAATATGAAAGTTGCGAAGAATAAATAAACGAATACAACGAAACGAGGGTGTGCATATTTGAGCAATAAAGGGGTTCGTACGGAATGCGCCACTTTTTCGAAAACAAATAAATTATTGTAAATGATGTTTAAAACCGAGTGTGCACATTCGAGCTCAAAGTGGCACATTCCGATCTCGGGAAAATGAAGCGCGCCGCTCCGCGTCGCGCTTCATTTGCTTCCCTCGCTCGGTAATGTGCCACTTTTCGCTCGAATGCGCACATACCGCGTTTCATTGGATTAGCCTACCAATTCTTCGCTCTTTCAAATCATAAAGTTAAATTTAGTGCAGTAAATGTCGATTCTACGCTTGTAAAACCTATTTACCATGACAACGAGTGGAAGGGAGCGAAAAGATACGATAATCTCGTCGATGCAAGTGCGAGGGACCGATTAAAGTTATTTAACTGATTTTTCGTCTAATTTATTGGCCTAAATGATTGTGAATCATGCTTAAAACCGAGTGTGCACATTCGAGCTCAAAGTGGCACATTCCGATCTGGAATGAAGCGCGCGCCCGCGTCGCGCTTCATTTGCTTCCCTCGCTCGGTAATGTGCCACTTTTCGCTCGAATGCGCACATACCTCGTTTTATTGGATTAGCCTACCAATTCTTCGCTCTTTCAAATGCTAAATCTAAATTTAGTGTAGTAAATGTCGATTCCACGTTTGAAAAACCTATTTACCATGACAACGAGTGGAAGGGAGCGAAAAGATACGATAATCTCGTCGATGGAAGTGCGAGGGTCCGATTAAAATTATTTAACTGATTTTCCGTCTAATTTATTGGCCTAAATTATTGTGAATCATGCTTAAAACCGAGTGTGCACATTCGAGCTCAAAGTGGCACATTCCGATCTCGGGAAAATGAAGCGCGCCGCTCCGCGTCGCGCTTCATTTGCTTCCCTCGCTCGGTAATGTGCCACTTTTCGCTCGAATGCGCACATACCTCGTTTCATTGGATTAGCCTACCAATTGTTCGCTCTTTCAAATCATAAAGTTAAATTTAGTGCAGTAAATGTCGATTCTATGCTCGAAAAACCTATTTACCATGGCAATGAGTGGAAGGGAGCGAAAAGATACGATAATCTCGTCGATGGAAGTGCGAGGGACCGATTAAAATTATTTAACTGATTTTTCGTCTAATTTCTTGGTCTAAATTATTGTGAATCATGCTTAAAACCGAGTGTGCACATTCGAGCTCAAAGTGGCACATTCCGATCTCGGGAAAATGAAGCGCGCCGCTCCGCGTCGCGCTTCATTTGCTTCCCTCGCTCGGTAATGTGCCACTTTTCGCTCGAATGCGCACATACCTCGTTTCATTGGATTAGCCTACCAATTCTTCGCCTTTTCAAATCATAAAGTTAAATTTAGTGCAGTAAATGTCGATTCTACGCTCAAAAAACCTATTTACTATGGCAATGAGTGGAAGGGAGCGAAAAGATACGATAATCTCGTCGATGCAAGTGCGAGGGACCGATTAAAATTATTTAACTGATTTTGCGTCTAATTTATTGGTCTTAATTTTTGTGAATCATGCTTAAAACCGAGTGTGCACATTCGAGCTCAAAGTGGCTACCAATTAATTCGATACTCAATGAAAAATATGGAAATTGTTATATACTTTTAACACTTCTGAAAATTTTGTTAACTTACCAATAAGTTTTAATTGCGCAAGAACGAAATATCTTGTCAACAAAACAATGAGCCTTTTTCAATTAAATTACATTTATAACTTCTTTTCAAATAATGCAATTTGTGAAAGCGATATAAATTTTTATTTGTCTGGGTTTCCATTAATCATAAAATTTGTTTTGTTAATTACTTTTAACGCAAATTGAAGACTCAATTTAATTAAAAATACAAAATTTATTATATTTTCAATTTTTTTTTAAAAAAACTAAAAACTTAAGTCACGAATGTAAAATTTCCGCAAGAAACGTCTACAAATTTAAAAAAAAAATAAATCCAAAGTATTCAGTTCTTAATAATCACAATTCAAAATTAAAAAAAAACAAAGCCCAACATTTTATCCTAATTTTTTAATTATTGTTTTACGATCAACAAAGTGTCAAATTGTCCTGAAATATTGAAAGTTGCAAATTTTTTAGTTTGATTTGTGGCTTATTGTACTTTTCTCAGAATTACCAACATTTTTGAGAACAAATAAATTATTGTAAATGATGTTTAAAGCCGAGTGTGCACATTTGGGCGCAAAGTGGCACATTCGGCTTTATTTGCTCCTCTCGCTAATTTACATTTATTTGAATCAATTTAAATTTTGTAAATTTAGAAAAAGTTAAAATGGTTATTTTTTTTATAAAATTTCCAAACAAAAATCATAGAATTGGAGGTTCTAGTATAAAACTATTACATTGGCAAGAAAGTAATTATGGCTTTTACAAATCGAAAGCATTAAATTTTTTTGAACTTCTTAGGTTAATGTTATATTTTTTTCGGTTTGACAGTAGTTACTTACTTTAGAAACAAATTATTTGATATTTGGTTTACATTTGTTAGTTTAGTGTCCAATTTAACATGAAGCGCAAAAACCAACGTTTTCGTCAGATTTTGCTTTTTATTTCCGTAAAGGCAAGAAAGGTTTCGAGGTTCACAAAGACTTATGTGAAGTTTATGATAATGAACGCACGTGTCAAAATTGCTTAAAAAAAATTGTTATATAAATTTTTCCCTTAAAGTTGACCAACTGAAGTTAATAAGCAGCCAATCAAAGTCACATGAATTGCAAGAGATTCACTTAACACAACGAATAAAATATTTTTTTAAAACGAATCATCACTGGTGATGAAAAATGGATTGTCCACAACAACAATAATCGAAAACGATTACGGTTCAAGCGTGATGAACCAGCACAACAAACATTAAAAGCTAAATTGAATAAATAAAGGATCATGTTTTCAGTTTCCTGAGAAAATAAAGATATTGTGCATTTTGAGCTGCTTCCAATGAACCACACGATCAATTTAGATCAGTGGTTCCTAACCAGTGGTCCGCAAGAGGTAAAATATGATCCGCAAAAGTTGTCAAACTTTGAATGTTACTTTAGAATTTTACGATTAGTCAGGTTAAACGTTTTGATTAAATATATTTTTAGACTGATATAGTTTATTTTTTAATTAATCACAATGTTCACGTCCAATATCTTATAATTTGTGGTCCGTGCTAATAATAATCAAATCAAAGTAGGCCCTTGTCAAAAAAAGTTTGGGAACTACTGATTTAGATGTTTACTGCCAATAACTGATGAAATTGGAGGAAGCAATCAAAGATAAACAACTAGAACTGGCTAATCGTAAAAACATTACGTTTCACTATGACGACGCCCAACCTTACGCATCTTTAGTAACTCGTCAAAAATTATTGGAGCTTGGTTGGGAATTGAAATCGCACGAGGTTTAGTTTTTTTTATTGATAAGGACTAGAAGTTTGACAAAAGTGGAATCATGACGTGATCAAAACGATGACTTAAGGTCATTGAATAAAATGGTACATTTATGGTTAAGTAAAATCTATTCTTTGCATAAGAACATTTAGTTTTATCTCAAACTAAAAAACCGAAATTACTTTCTTGCCAACCCGATAATTTGAGAAATATTTTAGATCTTATGGTCATTAGTAGTATTTTGAGCTTCCTTGTAAACCTTTTTAAACAATATATTTTTTTATAAACCAATTTAGAATTGTATTACACGTGAAACATTGCGTGTTAAGTGGAAATCAATAGAAATTAAAAGTTTTTTATAACAGAATATCGAATGCAATAACAATTGTAATTCGTGCTTATTTATTGTGATAATTTTTTGAATAGAACGTTTATTAGTAATTTTAAATGTCAAAACAGTATTTTACAACGATTATCGTAGGCACAGGATAATATTAATCTTTTTTGGCTTTTCGATAATGCGTAAGTTTGATTTCGAATCGTTTGTTTCCGTCCGTAAACGGTTTCGCTCCGAACGTGGGTGGGAAACTCCTACAGGAGTCGCAGGATTCTTCCTTTCGGCTTTCATAGTATTATCCCAGATATCGACTGCAGGACATGCTCTAGTTTTCTGTTTGCATTTAATTGCGTAATTTCGACAATTATGACTGAAGGTCAGTTGTGTTTTCGCATTTTGCATGAACCCCCTCAAAATCCCTTCAAACCTAATTATTTAAAAGCACGCATAAATAATTATTGTCCAGGACCGTTGGCCCTAACCAACAATGCAACACTTAATGTCAAACGAACCCTTCGTTCAACCCTGCAAGGATGTTCCTAGAAGTCGTTGCTCCTTTCCCCAATAACCACAAAAATCCATTTGTCACTTCCGAATTAAACAATGCCTTTTAAATAATAAAACAACATTAAATTGCTTAAAAATAATAAAACAGGTTAAGATAATTTTTACGATAATTGTGCATAATTTACGTAGAAAGTTGTTTTTAATTGGTACGAACAAAACCAAAGTTTTTCTTTGGTTATTTATTATTTAAACAATATCTACTTTTGGATACTTTAAGTTCTGAGTTGTTTTTTAAATGTTTCTTCGAGCTACGTGGTTGTATAAAATTTTAATGCAAAACACAAAGCTTTGCTGAACGAAACTGTGGACGTGGCAGTTTATAATAAAGTTTTACTCATAAACACCGTTTGCTCTTTAATCTTAAAGCTCTTTACGTTTGTTTGATTGAATAACAATTAATGAAGAAATTGGCAAAGGAATTTTAATGGGGTCAGGAAATTTGGTTACACCAAATTAGAATTTGTAGCTTTGTGGTTGCTCCGGCCGAAAGATCGAAAGATGACCGTATTTGTTTATTGAACTCGGACGAGATACGCTTTTCTACACTTTTTGGAGAACTTTAATGAGAATTTAAAGTTATCGATTTAGTACAAAATTAGATGGCATTTTTATCGTTAATTGATTTAAAGAAAATTAGGTTGCGGTTGTTTTAATTAAAATCGCATTTTGTACGGCTTACAATTAGTACTTGAGTTGTTTTTTTTTCGAATTATTCAGAAATACGCGAGCATCAAATTAGCTTTAAATTATATCTCCGATTTTCCAATTAATTTTAAAATTTTAATTATAATCTGGCTTAAAAAATAAATCTTATTTTTTAACATTGCTTTTTTGTGTATTTGGTAGATCTAGATTTATTTTCCATTATGTTTTTGATGTTTTCGTAAAAGTCTTGTTTAGTAATCCCCGTTGTATTGGATGCGGAAATATCTCAATGCGTTCTATCTATAAATTTTTTATGTTATTCCGTTAACTGGTTTTATTTTGAAGTTTTACGGACTTTAATGAACAAGTGCGATCGAAATAAAATTTTAGTTTTTACGACATTTTTACAATTGATTTAGTTGTTATTTGCGAAACGTGATTGAAAAGTGATACCAAAGTTGCGACTTGCTTTTAAAAAAAATAGCAATTTTTTACGAGTTGTATCTATAAAAATTTTAAATAATAATTAAAACGATTCTCTGACGGCACAAATCATAAAATAGAGAAGGGGTTATTTTAAAAAATGCTTTTACCGGTCTTGTATTTTTTATTACAAAATAAAATCTATATCCAAGTTTAATACATAATAACTTTTTTATGTACGATATTTTTATGTTACATTATTATCAACATTTGATTGGGGTTTTAAAAAAGTATGTTAGAGCGTATTAACTATTCATTGACCATTTTAATAAAAAAAACCTTGCCTATTATTTTTTAGAAGTATTTTATACACAACAAATTTTTCTGAACGTTGTATTACAATAATTGGTTACCTAAAACTCTATTTTTCCAGCACCAGTTTTTGTACAAAATTTTGAACATACGATCACGTTCGTTTTTTTGGTCAAATGCTATCGGCTAAGGACAGTTTAAATAAATAATTTTGCAAATTGCCAAAACAGAGACGCTGTTCTTTATAAATCTTAATATGTTTTTGTAAATTAAAAGTATTATAAAACGAATGCAATAAAATGAGGTACGTGGGCGTAAAGTGGCAAATTACAAGATGGGACATGTGCCCTTTTCGTTCGAATTGCACACTCGGTTTTTCTCTTCAATTTACAACAATAACTTTAAGATTATTCAAATACTGGATAAGCAAAGTTATATATTAATTTTTACTGAAATAATTTAAATATTAATTATAGTTGTTTAGAAAAAGATAAATTCTTTGTCGTTTAAGCTAATTCAATTAGAAAAAACATTTTCAAAATTAAAAGTAGAATGAAAACTAAGAGGCCCAAGTATTTAATAATTTTTAAACCACCGCCGTGATCATACCTGTTTTTACTCGTTTACTAGCCAAGTAAAGTTAAAAACCCGTGTATTTCCATATTTAACAGTTGTTTATTACCTAAATTAAAGTTCATGATTTTTAATAAGTTATTTTAACAATTAAATAATGTAATAATTATTATTATTATGTTATTAATAATGCATAAAAACGTGATCTAGTACTGGTATCATTTTTTAATGTAGAATTAGTACGCGATCAACTACAATACAAATAATATGTTCAAATATACAATGGCAGATGAAATGAATAAAATGTCTGAGACGTTATGTCACGAAGTTAAACTTATTTTCTTTTTTCTGAATAATTCAATTGTAATTACCAATAATTATTTTTGAATTTAATTACGTATATTATTTTCAATAAAAGTAAATTAATTCTCTTCAATTTTTAGTGATTTTAGTGATTGGAGCAACCGAGTAATAATTTTGACATTGCTGTAGATTTATTACCTCAAATTTTATTAACTTTACATCTGAAAAAAATTATTAATCAACAAAAGGGATTTTAATAGATTTTTATTTCGTTCAAAATGACACAATAGCGATCGGGTATTGGCGTCTCTTAACTTACAACTGTTTTCCAATTATTGTTGTATTTTTTGTTTAGAATAAAATTGTAATTAAAAATATTTGATACTCAATTGAATCAATCGAACACGTTTTCAAAGTGACGTTTAAAAAAAATCACATTTGAATACTTTTCTTAATAACAACTGTTTAACATTAAATCTGAATAAAGGAATTTGATTACTAATTTTTATAATTCAAGTGCTTATTAAAAATAATATTTTATCGAATAATAGAAAAGTTTAGGGTAGCACCGTAAACTTGGCTCGTAATTAATTTTAAATTACATTGTTATATATCCTACGTTTTCCCCAGAATTCAGCCCTTTCCTAATTAATGCAAATTTGGATACGACCGTATAGAATGTTTGGAATTGAAAATAAACGACAAGGAGTAAACGGATAAGAATGTTCATTTCTAGATTTAAATATAATTGAGCTAACTAAGCGAAATTTCCTATTATATTACAATATTCTATTTTTTAAAAAAATTTTAGTAAATATCCAAACAGTAGGGAGAAACTTTATGCCACATTATTTCCCATATTATTTGAAATTAATAGGAATTGGACCGCTAATAAAATAACTCTTGTTAAATATGCAACGTTTCGTTTCTTTATTCAAACTTTTTCAAGCAACTGAAAATTAACAAATTTGTATAACAATATAATTCTATTTTTAAGACTTTATGTAGACGATAGTTTTATGATTATTCCTAAAGATCAAGTTGATTTCACATTATCAGGTTTTAATAATTTTTACCCAAGAATTGAATTTACCATGAAAATTCAAGAAAATCATTCTCTTTGTTTTTTAGATGTTAAAGTATATACGTTTTCAGATGATGATTTAAAAACTGATTGGTACCAAAAGACTACCAGTTTAGGGCGATTATTAAAATTCTATTCTAATCACCTTATGAGTCAAAAGATAGGTGTAATTAAAGATCTTATGGATAGAGCTTCACGTTTAAGGCATGAAGATAATATAAAACGAATGACAAATCTTCTTATTAATAATAATTATTCTTTAAAATTTATTAATCGTTTTATAAATTGGTAGATAACAGAAAGATGTCCAACAAGTAACAACGTACTTTAAATTTCCTTACATCAAGGAATTGTCTAGTAGTATTGATCGTTTTATTAGACCAAGAGGTGGAAAATTAGCATTTTATAATCTAAAAACAATTAATGCAATTTATAGTAAATTAAAAGATCCAATTCCTTTTTTTCAACAATCTGGTTTGATTTATAAAATCTCATGTAGTTGTAGAAGTAGATCTTATTGGTTAAACGAAAAAAAAACTTGAAGAAAAATTAAAACAACATAAGAATGATTGTAAAAATATAAATTATGTTAAACCAAACAAAACAGCATTAGCTATTTACCATTTCGATGTTGGACATCATTTTCAATTTGAACAAGTTTGTAGTTTACATCGTGAACAGAATAAAAATAAAAAAAATATAAGTTAAATGGTTTTTATAAAAATTAATAAAATTGTAATTTTACGTTCTGATACTCAAGGCCTCAGTTTAATATATAATAACCCCTTAAATAAAATAAAATCAAAAAATTAAAATTATACAACTGCATATAATCTTTGATCTAGTATCATAGTTACAATCTTTCATGTTTGACACATGTACAATTTTTAGTTTTGATAGTTAACACATTTTTTGCGATGTTAGGGTATTTTATAATTTATTTATAAAATTCTTGTATTTATTGTTATTGTTATACAATTTTTTTAATTTTCAGTTGCTTGAAAAATGTTTCAATAAAGAAACGAAACGTTGCATATTTCACAAGAGTTGTTTTATTGACAGTTCAATTTCTGTCAACTTTAAATAATATTAAAAAATATTGAACGTTATGATTAATAATCTCCTATATTTTGGTTCTGTTTACTTCGATGTTTAGATTGGTATAATTTTGTAGCATAAAGTTTTATTAAGATCCTGGCATTTAGCACGAAAGCTTCGCGATTTTCTCCATTCAAATTTTACAACTACAAAGCTGTGTTAGTAAGTTTGGAAACTTTACTTTAGTTCTTAGCAGAAGATTATGTTTCGCGAAAAGCTTTTTTGCCTTGCATAACTTTAATGAATACATCCTTTAACAATAATTACTATCAACTTGAATCTTTAAGAGATCCCCATTTTGCTACGAGAGCTATTTTTGAAGTTATACTTCTTTTGACGAGTTGAATGAAAAATTTTAGCAGGCAACGGAAGTTGCGCGCGCAATGCTAAGGAAAATTTGACAGTATGAAGTTAGCCGTCTAAGAAAGTAAAATAATTATTATGAATCTAGCTTAAAATTTATTTATATTAATCATCTCTTTTGAATCAAACTATTGAATTTATGAAAAAAGCTATAGCGTTTATTTTTTTTAACGATAAGTTTTAAAAGCACTAAATCAAGGATTTGGTGTTGCCTGCGTAAATTTGGTCCTGTAATTTTTAATTAAAAAAATTATTAAAAAGTCAATTCATTATTGTGAATCATGCTTAAAACCGAGTGTGCACATTCGAGCTCAAAGTGGCACATTCCGATCTCGGGAAAATGAAGCGCGCCGCTCCGCGTCGCGCTTCATTTGCTTCCCTCGCTCGGAAATGTGCCACTTTTCGCTCGAATGCGCACATCCTCGAATTTATTTATATTAATTTTTACACGTGGTTATATTTAATTTAGTTACGCCTAAGATGTATAACTTCTACCGCGCGTACAAGCGTACACGCACTGGATTTTTATTTTTTATAAGAAAAAATAATTAATTAAAAGCTACTTAAAGAAGCTTATAAAAAGATACATTAAAATTTAAGTAATGATAAAACGCATTAATAAGTGTAACATTTCACAAAGTTATGAACAGAATATAACTTATAACATTTTCCGAACTTAAAGTCTAAAGCGATTAAGCTATTTAAAGTGTTTTTGAGACAGTACCAACAAGTAAGAATGAAAATACAATTAGTTTAGAATAATTTTATGAATTTTTCATTGTTATTCAATGTGTTACCATTAAAAAATTCACAGATCTTGCATCTGCAAGTATCATAGTAGTATGTTCAATTTTGGCTCTCAGAAATAAACGTAAAACTTTAACCATGAATTGCTCAAAAAATTAATATTGGCCTGTTCGCTGATTTTGCATGTATCGTATAGAAAAAAGTATGAGGATACGAAATCTGGCGCGTTTTTAACGATTGAGTCTAGAATAAGGAAGCTACGACCTTATTTTCGTATCAAAATGTGAATTTTGGGAATCGTTCAGTTTTGTTGAAAATTTTAGAGCTTGAAAAAGGGATATAGTTATTAGAGGTTCATATGAATCTTCTATAAACATTAAAAAAATATTTATTTTCCAAAATTTATTGTTCTGGAAAATCGTTAATGGGTTGACCATATTTTCTGGATTTTTAACGATTTTAGGGATTTTGAGTTAGATCCGGTATCTTATGTATTAGGGTCTGATACGATCTGAAATGGAAAAGATTTTGCGAACTTCTTAAGGACCGCGTTTTTTTAATTTATACTTTATAAGTTTTGATTGCGTTTTTTTCCACTATTTAAAATTGGGCCCTAATTGTTTTTTGAGTAGTCTGCTGCTTTGATAACCGGGCTTTTGATCTGAAATGTTTTTGAAGATATATTTGCAAATAATGGAGTTACTAATTTTCAATTCGAAATATCGGAAAAATAAAACAAGTTTTAGTCTTTAACCCCGATTTTTTCAAAAATGTCCAATGTGGCACCCGTATGGTTTTTTCAGATTTTTTCAGATTCAAAATCTGCAAAGTTTTTAACGTTTCATTCGCTAATAACTGATATACGATTTTTTACTGATTAACGTAAAAATAAGTGGAGGGAATATTTAGACGATTATTTGAATCACTGGATCATTAATTTCCTTAGCAATAGCTCTAACTTCTTCTGAAAATATACAAAACGTAATTAAGCTTATATAAGTAACCGAGTATCAACAAATACATTTCGCTGAATTAATTGTAAATAAACACTGACAATGCGAGCGGGAGGTTTTACTTTTTGCGTAAATTAGTAGCAATATACAGGGTGGCAAAAGAATAGGTACTGGAACTTAACCGTGTGATACCGTATGGATTTAATAGTTATAACCAAAATTTTTTGAAATATTCTAAATACTTATTACATAGTTTTAAATAAAAGTTTTCGATACCATAACTCAAAAATATTACACCTAAGGTCACTCGACTTGAGGTATGTTTTTGTTCAGTTTAGGTTCATTTATAAATTGGTTAAGTTTCAGTACTTATTCATTTGACAGGCTGTACAGGCGCCCAGTAGAATTTTTAATATTAAAACCGTCGTTTACAAATTAATAGCTTTTTAAAAAAAATGTATGAGTGACATTCTTAATGGTAATTTTAGTTCCAATTTCATAAAGTTGAAGATTTCGTGTTGGGCCGCATTCGTAGCCGCAGGTCGGCAAAGCCAGCTTTAAAGCTTTATATTTTTATTTCTAAAAGGAAACGTGAAAGTATTTCTTTCTCTCAAAAACGCATTCGAAGAAATTAATTTTCTTCGGATGAAAATACTAGTGAAAGCTCGAAATCAAAAACGAACAGCAATTTATTTCTTTTCCAGTATTTTCGTGCTGTACAATTCTCTCTGAAGGCCTCTTTAATAGGCTTATAGATTTTTCCAAAGCCTGTGCAGTTAATTTATTCGACTACAGGTTGTTTTGATTGCCTTTGAGAGAATATCTCGAGACTTTCTGGGCAAAGTTAATGTCAAGTGGAGTCGAGTAATTTCTGTAGTTTATGGGAATTGAAAGCTGTCTAACTTTAACCCTATAGTTCAATGTAAGGGTGCTATGACGTTGGGCTTGTTGATTACTGCAAAAGGGTGCGATGAATTGGAGTGTAATAAGGACATAGGTGTTTTCTCCTTTGTCTCATTCCGAATGTTGTTTTCTCGCTTTAATTTCATCACATATTTTTTTAAGCGGAAGAAAACACAAATATTTAACTTTGGTTTCCATCAAAATAAATAAACACAATCAATTGGGTAGATAGCGATATTTTAGTACAGTAGAACTTCCATAAGTCGAACTTCGATAAGTCGATATTATCAGGATTTTCTTACAAAGTATTTCAGTAGGGGAAGTTATCCGGTTGTGGGCACAGTTACCTATTTAGGCCATAACTTTTGACCAACTCAATATTTTTTGCAAAATGAGCATATTATCGGGAAGCTAGAGACCTTAGCTAACTACTGGGAAAGGAATTAATTTTATATCAATTTAAAAAAAAAACGTTTTTAACTTTTCATAAAGTAGTCATTTTTCATCATGCAATTTTTTTTAACCGGTTGTGGGCACATCATGAAAATTTTTTCAAAATGAGAAAATATGGAGTAAAACGCCACTATATAGAGAAAAAACACAATTTATTCATATTCAAAGCCTTCAGTTATGAAAATAGATGAAAATAAAATTTAAAATAGGCTTTCGCAGTGGACTTTACGAGATCATCGTCAAATGGCTCCAATGTACGCATCAAATTGATTTTTGAAATCGACATGTCTAAAAATGCACTAAAGAATCCGCAAAAATTTCGTAAATATATTATTTAGAATTTTCAAGTCATATGAATTGGTCAGTCAAAGATGCTCGACAATCGAAAATCTGATTTTCAATAGTCGAGTTGTGAAAAGAAGTCTGTTTGAAATCCAAAACCAAAGATGTTTAATTTTTTTTTTAATTTTCCGAGATCGGAATGTGCCACTTCGAGCTCGAATGTGCACACTCGGTTGCAAACCTAATTAACAATAATTTTGGCGAATAAACCAAACGAAAAAACAGTTCAATAATTTTAATCGTTTCCTCTCACTCGCATTGACGATATTGTCGTATCTTTTCGCTCTCTTCCACTCATTAATATGGTAAAAACGTTTTTCGAATATAAAATCAATATTTAGTAAAATGAATTGAAAGTGATTTGAAAGAGCGAAGAATAATTAGACAAAAATTCAATGAATACGAGCACGTGCGTATTCGAGCGAAAAGTGGCACATTTTCCCGAGATCGGAATGTGCCACTTTGAGCTCGAATGTGCACACTACGCTTTTCACCACGAGTCGCAATAATTAATTTACTTTAAAAAATATTAAGTAAGTTTAAAACCCTAGTTGCGCTCTCAGAATTTTTTCTTGGGGCTTAAATTACAAGTTGAAGCCTCTATAAATCGAATGTTTTCGCGTCTCTCTCAAGATTCGACTTATCGAGGTTCTGCTGTATTTGGTAACAAAAGTGACACGAAGATGATATTTTTCTATGGAACAAAAGGCTTTATTTTGTTACGCTTAATGCGTTTTTTTTTCACTAATGCAGTCTCGCACAATTAGTACGATAAAAATAATCTAGGGTTTCGATTCGAATGCAATAAAAAATTTATGGCCGGCTTTGCGTGTTCGTCGGAAGAAAGACATACAACAATTAAGTCATTAAAACTTCTATAAAACATGATTTTTCAAATTACATATTTTATATCTTTCATATTTGAATGTTAAAGGCCTATTTTTGGCTACTGAAATTCGAAGCTCGATTCTATGTTATGTAACTGTCAGAGGGATGACAAATGCTTTTTTCATTATCGTTTCCTTTGTCAGATGTTATCTGCGGACGTTTTTCCAAAAATGTTTATTGCGCTTTTAAAACGGGCATTAGTCAATTATCGAAGGCCCAATTAAAGTGTTTCGTTTTTTTTTAAATATAAATTGCTTCGTTGTTATCTAATCTGGAAACGTTTATGAATATAATATACCTGCGCAATTAATAATTTGGAAAATATCATTTAAAGCATCCCTTTTAATAAGTACAGGCTTTGAAAAAAAGTAGAACAAGGGTTATTAAACGCTCGAAGGAAAAAAGAGGCGGTAATGCATAAAAACAATCTGGTATTAAATTACAGGGGAAAAAATTGTATTAAACGAAACTCGAAACTACAAACGGGCTTTCAATGAAATTACGCTTCATGTTAATTCTGAAGCATTATGCATCAAAATGAAATTAGCATTTTAAGGGGAGGTTCTCAGGTTGAAGTCGCCAAAAACCGTGGCCAGGCGGCAGCATATTTGATTAATGTTTGAACTGATCCCGTTTACCGCACAATTCTTTACAAGGCCATTACGAACGATTCCGGAACTTCACGATGCAGCTGCAGATAAATTCAAGCTATATTTTAAAATTCTCTAACATTACTCCGTCTATTTTCATCAATTTTATTTCAATATAATAAATATTTTTGTATGTGAAATTTCAGTATAGTATATTATTCATCGAGTTGATACGAATTAATTTATAATTAAATTTATTTTTATTTAATTGTTGTAATCATAATAAAACGTGAAATATAGATTATTAATGACTAATGTATTTTATTAATTTAATCATTGAAATTTAAAGCAAAATAAGATTAAATAATCCCATCTTTAGATCTTTATAGGTATGTAATTTTAAAAATTTGGCATAATATAGGAAATTTTTTTTCTTTGCAATTAGGTTTTATTAAATAATATAATTATTTTATTTAAAAGCTTTAAAGATAGTAGTTTTCACATATGTAATATGTAAATATTATTTGTCTTTGATCATTCTTTAGATCGATTATTCTGATGTAGTTATAAGTGAAAAAAATATAGCTTAGCTTTTCTTTAAAACGAGATTGTTAATCACCTACAATCTAAACTAAATATAATAGAGTAATTCATTCTAAATTAAAATAATTCATTCTAAATTAAAAATTGTTGTGTCTATCAAAACACACGTGGGGTCTCCAGGCAATCAACGTAGCAGTATTCCCACTCAATAATTCCTAAAATATTACTTATTTGTACCTTACTACTATTTCTGTTCCTTTGCCTTTATGTTGTTCTATTATCTTGTCGTGTCTTTAGTTATTTTGAACGTATTTTAGTGTGGAGTTTCAATCAGTTCTTTTCAGAACTATTTTCTTATTTTGCTTTACTGCTTTTATTGCAATTCTTGCATTTGTAGTACCTATTACATTTGTCGCAATTTTTAAATTCTTTTTCTTACTTGACTTTGTTGTATTTACATTTAAATTCATTGCAATTCATAAAAAAATGGGTTCCTCTCAAAGAAGCAAAAAAACTAGTAAACGCAACCAAAAGTCAAAAAGTTTGAAAGTCCGCCATGCCCTTAGGTAAAAAAGTAGTAATAGATTAAATTACATTTTAGTAAATATTAATAATTATAGATGTAAGGAGCTTTTAAAAGGTAGTCATAGTACTACCTCAATCGACAATGGTTCATCCTTAGGGAACATGGAGAAGAATATGTAAGCATTATTATTGAAATTATGAAAAACAAAATATAGTTTTATTAACTAAGTCGTTTAATAGACTCATTATTTAAAACTGGTACGAAAAAAACAAACGCATATGAAAACCAAAAAGAAGGCACTAATTAATAAATGTAATTTTTTTTACCTAAATGAAAAAGTAACAACTATAATATATTAATACACTAATTCCATATAAAATGAACTCTAATTAGTACCAGTTCGTTTTCACAGATATATTTACAATAATCTTTTGTACTAAAAAAATTACCTTTATTTTTAATCATCTTTGCATATGGTGTCACTTAGTAGAATCGAATTTTTCAGTTATACAACCGCGAAATAATAAATGATAAAGAATTTTAAAATAAATAATAGAATATGTATTTTTCATATGTAAATATTTTTTTATTATTTTGTAGTATAGAGAATATAAGTAGTGAAAATCACGCACAAATAGACCTCAATAATTCTTGGGAACAGATGCAGAGTTCGAAAGGTACCACAGAAATATTAGATATTAGAAACGGATATTAAATTAAACATTTTTTGTGTAGCATAATGCAACACAAATTGACCTATGAAGTGGAAAAATCACAAAATACGTGTTCTAGTGTTATTAGCGGAAACCGCGTTGTAAATTTGGGATATGTTCTGGATTGGGCTCTATCTCTCCAAACCAACCACAATCAAATTTGTACAGGAGGTAGAATATACCTTTCAAACGAGGTGAAAAATGGCTTGGAATCAACGCTTATTTTTAAATGTAGTATGTGTTCAAAAATTATTGAAAAAACTACTGATGTGCCATCCAAAAAAAATAAATCGTCAAAAAATATTGGAGCTGTATGGGGCATAATGATTTCCGGTAGTTGCCACCGACAGTTGGAGCAGATGTTGACCACACTTAACGTCCCTGCAATAACTTTTCGAAAATTTGCTAAGATCGAAAAATTACTTGGCGAGGTAACTAATGATAATAGCTAACTTATCAAATATTTTATATTGAACCATCAATCTTCTATAGTCATGGCAGGAGTATTTAATAACCGTCATGAAAGAAGCTGGCAAGGAAGAATACAAGATTGCCGTAGAAAAAGGACATATCGATGAAGACGGTATTCCTTTCATAACTGTTTGCGTCGATGGCGGGTGGAGCAAACGGTCGTATGGACACAATTACAATGCAGCGTCTGGTGTTGTAAGTATTCAACTATATTGGACTTTGGTAATTCAAGAATTGTACCATTCCAGGCTGTTATAATCGGAAAAGCGACCAATAAGGTACTCTTTGTGGGAGTGCGAAATAAATTTTGTTACGTCTGCGTAAAAGCTTTAAACCAGGGATTGTCACCTAGCACACATGTATGCTTTAAAAATTGGAACGGATCGTCTTCGGCCATGGAGGCCAGTATCCTAGTTGAAGGATTTTCTAAAAGCATCGAAATGTATAGTTTACGCTACAAGTATTTTATAGCAGATGGTGATTCTAGCACATTTGCAAAATTAAAATGAATGTATCATATGGAAGTTCTATCGAAAAAATTGAATGCAAAAACCATGCTTGCAAAAATTATAGCAAAAAGTTGTACAAAATTAAGAAAGACAAGAGAAATACTGCCAGAAATAAAAAACTTTTAAGTGTAAAATGTATTAAAAGTCTTGTCGACTTATCTAAGCGACAAATTGCTTATAATAGCAAATTTGGAAATATTCAGCAATTGCGGGAGGATTTGCAAAATGGCCCAAACCACATTTTTAAAAATCACTTAAACTGTAAAACTTATTATTGCGATATAGAAAAGTGCGATAAGGAAAGAAAAGTGGAAGCCTTACAGTCTTCTGGATTCTTTCAACAAATTCAAGGTAATTTAGTAAACAATAAATTCGAAAAAATATAAAATATTTTTTTAGGGGCATTAGAATTTTTAATCAAGAAGGCAAATGTGCTCATTAGAAACGAAACAAATAACAACTGTGAGCATTTTATGAGTTTGCTTGCAAAATATAATGCCGGAAAAAGATTAAATTTAACTATGCGTGGAGGATTTACCAACCGTTGCTTATTATCCGCATTATCGTATAATAAAGATCAAATTTGGCAAGAAAGTAGTTGGAAAAACATTATTAACCAAAGTCCTGGAACGTATTTCAAAAGGTTTCTTCGGAAGAAGGAGAGAATCTTGAAATACAGAAGAAGTCATAAATCCAATTGTAGAAAACAATTATTTACCGTCATGGCAAACAACAATGATTATGGGAGTGCAGCTTTGGAAGCGGACTTATGTCCGGAAGAATTACAAAAAGAATGCCAACGAGTAATCCAAAACATGCAAGTGCGTATGAATGTTTTGTATTAAAAAATTGAAATTTGCATTACTTGCATTATAGGTAACTTCCGAAGAAAGAGAAAATATTTTAAGAGATACCGTAGGCCAATTTGGCAACACTAGGTACGAAGTGGAGCGCCAAAATAGATTAACATCATCTTATTTTGGTAAAATCATTAAACGAAGAGATTGGACCCCATGTCATAATGATGTAGTCGCTATTTTATACAACAATCATTTCTCAAGTGACGCGACATGCTATGGAAAAACTTTCGAAAAAGTAGTTTTAAACATATTAAAAGATGACTATCAAATTATATCAAGAAGCTCAGGACTATTTGTGGATTTAAATTATGGGTTTTTAGGAGCTTCTCCAGATGGTATTGTATTCTATTATTTGACTGTTAAATTAATAGTAGGTAGTGATTTCTCTCTTTAGCATTGGTTGATGATGATGGTTTGGTAGAAATTAAATGTTTGTATAGTTTGCACAAATCAGGAAAGTCTCTTGAAGAAGCCGCAAAAACTAATACAATTTGCTTAGAATTAACATCTGCAAATACATTACAATTGAAACGCAACCATAATTACTATTTTCAGGTGAGATATGCCTTTTTTAAGTATGTACATATTTTTTTTGTTTAATCTTGTAGGTCCAGGGCCAATTAAACATTAGTGGCAGAAGATTTTGTTATTTTGTTGTTTATGTTGACGATAACCATCCCATCCATATGGAAACCATTTTTAAAGATGAAGAATGTTGGCATAATAAGATGTTGCCCAAGTTGGTTCAATTTTATACGGAAAATGTGGCTCCTGAAATGATTAGAAGAAACCACATCAAAAAATTAAAATGCGTAAGCTCTAATTTTATTTTAAATTCTATTAAGAAAAGGGGTCGCGTATGTTAAAATACCATACAAATTCATAATTGGTTCAAAAGTCATATCTCACCTGAAAATAGTAATTATGATTGCGTTTTAATTGTAAAGTATTTGCAGATGTTTATTCTAAGCAAATTGTATTAGTTTTTGCGCCTTCTTCATGAGACTTTCCTGATATGTGAAAACTATATAAACATTTAATTTCTACCAAACCATCATCATCAACCAATGCTAAAGAGAGAAATCACTACCTACTATTATTTATACAGTCAAATAATAGAATGCAATACCATCTGGAGAAGCTCCCAAAAACCCATAATTTAAATCCACAAATAGTCCTGAGCTTCTTGATATAATTTGATAGTCATCTTTAATATGTTTAAACCTACTTTTTCGAAAGTTTTTCCATAGCATATCGCGTCACTTGAGAAGTGATTGTTGTATAAAATAGCGACTACATCATTATTACATGGAGTCCAATCTCTTTGTTTAATGATTTTACCAAAATAAGATGATGTTGATCTATTTTGACGCTCCACTTCGTACCTAGTATTGCCAAATTGGCCTACGGTATCTGTTAAAATACTTTCTCTTTCTTCGAAAGTTACCTATAATGCAAGTAAGAGTTCCAATATTTCTTGAATATTTGTTTTTTTGGACGGCACAACGATTGCTTGTTCAATGATTTTTGAACACATAGTACATTTCAATATAAGCGAAGATTTCAGTCCGTTTTTCACCTCGTTTGAAAGGTATAATATACGTCCTGTACAACTTTCATTGCGACTGCTTTGACGTCATGTAGCTCAATTCAGAACATATCCTAGATATACAACACGGTTTCCAGTAATAACACTAGAACACATATTTTAGGATTTCTTTTGAAAAACATTTCTCTTAAACAAAACATATTTAATTTAATATATTTTTTTAATATTTGTACAAACGACGCGTGTAGGGTAATAATAATTAGAGTTAATGTTATGTAGAGTTAGAATATTGATATGATTGTTAAGTTTTTGTTGAGGTAAACAATTTTTTACATTTGTTAAAAAAAAAATTTCAAATTACATACTATTGCTAAAATAAAAATTAATTAATATTCTATAGAATGCCTTATATTGTAAAATACACTATTGTAATATACACTAATTATTAAGTTTTATTAATAAAAGTCTGGAATTCTTATAATTTATTAATAACCTTTTAGTTTCTTAATCAAAATGTATATTAGAATTGGTTAAAATGACTCCTAGTTTAAAACTATTATGACGTACTAATAAGAGATTTTAATTTGTTAATTTATGGTCCTTAATTCTTTTATACTTTTCTTATAAGTACATTTTTAATAAGTACGCTTCAAACGAAATAAGTAGTTTGTAAGATAGTTAATCTGAAATATTTTAATGCTTATAAACTTCAATAATTCTTACATGTGAAATTGGAGGTATTGTTAAAATTTGTGCGTCATGTAAGCCAAAGTACACGAATCACTTGAACGGGTAGCCTCCCTCTCTAACATGCAATGCATATGGAAGTAAATTTTCCAAATTAATAATCTCAATTAATACTTTATTAATTTGAACACGACTTGCACCAAATCAATCTGTTAAACTTTGTTCGTGATGAGACATATTTCAATTTCATGAATTCTTTTGTAGTTTTAAATAATTTGCATCTTTAGGACGCCCGCGAAGTTTAACTTGTGAATTAAAAGGAATTCCACTTTTAAAATTGTGTCTCATCATTCTTTAAACAAACCGAATTCATTTTATTCAAACAATTCAAATTGATTAAATAATTTAAGAGATTATTAGTTTCGAAAATTCGAATAAATTTAACCTCAAAACGTATCCTGGCAATCCCACCTTCAGTCATTCTTACATGTGAAGTTGCAAGTAATTATTGTTAAAATATACGCGCCATCTAAGCCAAAGTACCCGAATCACTTGAACGGGTAGCCTCTCTCTCTAACATGCAATGCATATGGAAGTAAATTTTCCATATTAATAATCTCAATTAATACTTTGTTAATTTGAACACGACTTGCACCAAATCAATCCTTTAAACTTTGTTCGTGATGAGACATATTTCAATTTTATGACTTCTTTTGTAGTTTTAAATAATTTGCATCTTTAAGATGACCGCGAAGTTAAACTTGTGAATTAAAATGAATTCGACTTTTAAAATTATGTCTCATCATTTTTAAACAATCCGAATTCATTTTATGGGGATTGGACAAGTTTTGAGGAAATGGCATAGAATTTGGATTTTGCGATAAATTTGGGAATTGCGGCAAAGCTTGATTACCGTTAGAACATTGAGGCTGCATGATTGGGAAATTATTCGTGCTGGGAAAGTTAAAAGTATACCCGTAGTTTTCGCGAGGTGTGTGAGTATTTATTACTGATGTTCCGGGACCGGGTGGGCAGTTTTCGTATTATAATGAAAATAGATGAAAATAAAATTTAAAATAGGCTTTCGCAGTGGACTTTACGAGATCATCGTCAAATGGCTCCAATGTACGCATCAAATTGATTTTTGAAATCGACATGTCTAAAAATGCACTAAAGAATCCGCAAATATTTCGTAAATATATTATTTAGAATTTTCAAGTCATATGAATTGGTCAGTCAAAGATGCTCGACAATCGAAAATCTGATTTGCAATAGTCGAGTTGTGAAAAGAAGTCTGTTTGAAATCCAAAACCAAAGATGTTTAATTTTTTTTTAAATTTTTCCGAGATCGGAATGTGCCACTTCGAGCTCGAATGTGCACACTCGGTTGCAAACCTAATTAACAATAATTTTGGCGAATAAACCAGACGAAAAAACAGTTCAATAATTTTAATCGTTTCCTCTCACTCGCATTGACGATATTGTCGTATCTTTTCGCTCTCTTCCACTCATTAATATGGTAAAAACGTTTTTCGAATATAAAATCAATATTTAATAAAATGAATTGAAAGTGATTTGAAAGAGCGAAGAATAATTAGACAAAAATTCAATGAATACGAGCACGTGCGCATTCGAGCGAAAAGTGGCACATTTTCCCGAGATCGGAATGTGCCACTTTGAGCTCGAATGTGCACACTACGCTTTTCACCACGAGTCGCAATAATTAATTTACTTTAAAAAATATTAAGTAAGTTTAAAACCCTAGTTGCGCTCTCAGAATTTTTTCTTGGGGCTTAAATTACAAGTTGAAGCCTCTATAAATCGAATGTTTTCGCGTCTCTCTCAAGATTCGACTTATCGAGGTTCTGCTGTATTTGGTAACAAAAGTGACACGAAGATGATATTTTTCTATGGAACAAAAGGCTTTATTTTGTTACATTTAATGCGTTTTTTTTTCACTAATGCAGTCTCGCACAATTAGTACGATAAAAATAATCTAGGGTTTCGATTCGAATGCAATAAAAAATTTATGGCCGGCTTTGCGTGTTCGTCGGAAGAAAGACATACAACAATTAAGTCATTAAAACTTCTATAAAACATGATTTTTCAAATTACATATTTTATATCTTTCATATTTGAATGTTAAAGGCCTATTTTTGGCTACTGAAATTCGAAGCTCGATTCTATGTTATGTAACTGTCAGAGGGATGACAAATGCTTTTTTCATTATCGTTTCCTTTGTCAGATGTGATCTGCGGACGTTTTTCCAAAAATGTTTATTGCGCTTTTAAAACGGGCATTAGTCAATTATCGAAGGCCCAATTAAAGTGTTTCGTTTTTTTTTAAATATAAATTGCTTCGTTGTTATCTAATCTGGAAACGTTTATGAATATAATATACCTGCGCAATTAATAATTTGGAAAATATCATTTAAAGCATCCCTTTTAATAAGTACAGGCTTTTAAAAAAAGTAGAACAAGGGTTACTAAACGCTCGAAGTAAAAAAGAGGCGGTAATGCATAAAAACAATCTGGTATTAAATTACAGGGGAAAAAATTGTATTAAACGAAACTCGAAACTACAAACGGGCTTTCAATGAAATTATCTAACCTCAAAACGTACCCTGACAATCCCACCTTAAATTCTATTAGGCGTTTTCTCTGTAATTAATCGTACCGAAACGTTTTATTTATTTTAAATAATATTTAAACCAAAAATTAGGGCTCATTTTTAAATAAATTTTAAATTAAATTGTAGAAAAAATGTTGCGGTGGATGTTTACTGAAAAATTTATGTCTAAACGCGCAGGGATTTTGAATTTATAAAATTTTTAAATAAAACGTATTTAAACGAGATTTTAAAAAATTAAATTTGTTGAAAAAGCCCACTTTCGTTTTAAGAACAATTTCTATTTTTTTATGAAAAAGTAGAAAGAAAAAAGTTCCGGTGCGTGTAGACGTATAACACGCGTACATAAATTTGTACGCGCGTTATTCTTTTTTGGCGTATCTAATTTAGATATAACCACGTTTCTGTTTATGGTTTTTGTTGATTTTTTTTGATACTTTTACGCTCCGATAAACAGGCTTTTAGAATCTGAAAAGTTTTTAAAGAACCGCTCACAAATAACCGATCTACCTTTTTTCAAAGTCAAAATTTTGAAAAAATTAATTACAAGTCGGACTTTTCAAACCCGTTTTTGTCGAAAATTTCAAATAGCACGCTTATGGGTTTTTGGGCCTATTCGCAGCCAAAAAGTCTCGCAAAGCCAAATATGTATAGCTTTTAAAGATGCGGGCACAAACAAAGGCGCAACAAATTTTTTAACCTAAACTTTTGTGCTACAAATATGAATCTATAACTTCACTTCTTAATTACTCGAAAATTTAACATTGCGCTATATGCCGATTTTGCACGTATCTTATGGATAAAAGTTTCAGGATGCTGAATCCGGGTCGTTTTTAATGATCGGATCGGAAATGAGGGCACTACGATCATTTTTTGAGTCGTCGTGTTTTTTTTTTAGTTTTCTCAAAAATTTTGGGAGTTCAAGGGGGAGCAGGAAAAAATGGCTTCTGCTATGTCGGTTTGGGGTCCATGGAAGCGTCCTGTAAATATTTGAAGCAAATCCAACACCTAAAATTTTTTTTCGTCAAAAAAAGGGGTTAATCCATGTTTTTTTCTCAATTTGACCAATTTTGGGGGTTTTGCGTTAGAACCGGATTCCGACTTGTTAGGGCTGGAAATGTTCAGAAATGAAATTTACATTTTAAAAGTTTCGAACGCGTTTTTCTCCCAGACTTAACATTGGGCTCTGTTGATTATTTTGGCTGATCTTACGCTCCGATAAACGGGTTTTCAGAATCTGAAAAGTTTCTAATGATCCGTTCACAAAAAACCGAGCTACGATTTTTCAAAGTCGAAATTTAGAAAAAAATTAATTAGAAGTCTTTTTTTTCGAGAATTTTAAAAAGCACGGCTATGGTTTTTTGAGCTTATCTGAAGCCAAAAAGTTTGATGAATCCGAATTTATATAGTGTTTAAAGATCCGTCCACAAATAACGACGCTACAATTTTTTAACGTAAAATTTTGTGCTACAAAAATGAATCTAAAATTGCAACCCATAATTACTGGAAAAATTATCATTTCACTCTATATCAATTTTGCACGTATCTTATGGAAAAAAATCTCTGAAATTCGAATCCGGGTCGTTTTTAATGATCGGTTTGAAAATCAAGGCGCTACGAAGGTTTTTGTGAGTCGAAGGGTATTTTTTTCGATTTATTCAGTATTTTGGATAATTTTGAGGGATGAAGGGGAGCAGGGAAACTCAAAGCGCTAAAAGAAGTATAACTTTAATAAAATATAAATATACTATTCGAAAAAGGAACCCGCCAAAGACGTATAGAAAATTCTACAAAAGAATGTATTGGCTTTATTTATTAACCATCAAAAGCACAAACGGTAGCAAAGAACAAAATTGATTCTTCCACAAAAACCTCGAATTTTCTTTGGAAAACGTGAAGAAGAACTTAAGTTCACGTTTTACGAGAAAAATTGCATAAAAACATTAAAGTCGCATTTAAAACGACAATTCATCTGAATTTTTGTTTCAGCCGAACACGTGGAAGAAGAATCGAAAACGTGTGGAAAAATTCTAACGGGCTTATCATGGGCGCTAGTGGTTATAACGATGCCTTTCTCGCTCTTTATTTGTTTTAAGGTAAGTGCTCTTTTCCGTACGAATTCTGTTTTAGTCCTTTACGTTATATTGTTAACAAACTCCCGAAAAAAGTGTCTCGAAAATTTAATCTGAGAGTTGTTGTAATTATTAAGGAAACGTCTAATTTTCTAATGGCGTTTTATAAGAGAGAAGTTGGATTATAATTGGGGAACGTTTCTAAATATCAAACGTGACATTTGTTACTTGTAATTGAATTTAAAGGTGAAATTTAACCGAGAAATACGTTGCGTCAGAAAATGTACGGGTAGTTCATGTTTATCTTTTAAACAAAGGCATCCATTTTCACGCATCTGCTTCTCCCTCTTTTGTGATTAAGAGCTTTGATCTAACGTTATGTAAATTTAAATTTTGTTGATTTTTGAGAGCAAGTTTTATCTAAAAATCGAATCTAGGATGTTTACCATTTTTTCATTTAAATTTGAAAAAATATTTTTTAATTTTTTTGATAATCAATTTTTGGCATGATTTATTGGGGGCTTTTTGCATTGTGTTAAAAAAATATACAATTATTGATTTTTGAGCGTATTTATTTCAGTGTAGAGAGGTACCAATCTTTTATCGAATGTAGATCTCCTGGTAATAATAAAGGAAGATACAGTCAAATATCAAAATGATTCGGATTTTTTTTTAATTAAAACTAATACTTTATACATGTAAAGCAAAAAAAAAACTGTTGTTCCTGGCAAATTCAACTTAATTCAGAGCATAATTATTATAATTTAACTATTCGCCGCTTCAGTAAAAGTGCTTTATCCATTCGAAAATTGTGATAATTTTTATAAAGTATTTTTTTACTGTTTCTATACAATTTTGTTTGCCTATTCTTTGTGATACCTGTCTTTTCATTTGAATAGTAGAAAATATTGCCTTTTTTAATTTTTAGTATTATACAGAGTGTTTTACGACGAGCTTACACTATCAATATATTGGAAACTACTCACACGATTTTTATAAAAATTGGTATAGATGGATAACAAGTTATGGCGAATTCATGGAAAATATTTTGACAGACATGCCACTTCCGGTTATACCGGAAGTGAACAGAAACTTCGTTATTTTAAATAGAACACCCTATATATTATTTTTTTTGGATTCTACGTTAAATTTTAATATTACTTTATGTGAAATATGACTCGTTTGGAATCAAACAATGAAGATTATGTAAATTTATTTTTAATACATGGTGAATGTGACTGAGTTATTACTAGAACATGTGTTTTATTTGCTACAAGATATGCAGATCGATCACGAACCACCCGTGACACCGGGAAAAAATACTTAAAAATTTAACACAATTTGATTGTCTTAAACAAAAAGTTAAGAAAGTTAAGCCTATTGTTGATAATAATATTAATACAATTAATGTTTTTGGATACTATGCTACTTATCCCAAAGGATAATAAAGCACCTGTTCTAGTAATAACTCCGCCACATTTACCACGTATTAAAAATAAATTGTTTAAAAATCTTTATTGTTTGATTCCAAACGAGTCATATCTATCACTTGGTAAAAGTGCTAATAACCACAAATAATAACAATTAATATTTAATTAAGACAGCTACATATACGGCCTACTAATATAAAAAAATAATAACACGGCTTACTTTTAATAAGCAGCAATAAGACAGAAATAATTAAAATTTTTAAACTTTTGCTAATATGTATCTCAAAAGCCCTTAGGTTTAGGTATAGGAAAGTAAACATAAACTGCCCTTATTTTTGGCTGTAGATTTCAGTAAAAGAGAAAAAAATGGTAGTTTGATTTAAAAAAGTTAAGATATTTGACTTTTTTTAAGTTGAAATTTCTACACTTTTTTTACTAACCCTGTATACAATAAAGCAATTTTGAACAGGTCCCCAATTACCTTGATCTTCCTACTCATAAACCCGTAAAGACCTATTGTATTTGGTATAGGGGATATTTACATAGAATTTTTAATATAAGGGCCTGAAACTGGCAATTATTCATTAAAAAAATTAATATCTCGAAAGTATACATTTTAGGTATAGGGTATTTTACATAAAGTAATGTTGAAATTTAACGTAGAATCCGAAAAGTTAATAATATATAGGGTGTTCTATTTAAAATAACGAAGTTGCTGTTTACTTTCGGTATAACAGGAAGTGGCATGTCTGTCAAAATACTTTCCATAAATTTGCCATAACTTATTATCTCTCTATACCAATTTTTATAAAAATCCTGTGAGTAGTTTCCAATATATTGATAGTGTAAGCTCGTCTTGAAACACCCTGTATATCATTTATTTTACTTTGGTAAAATAGAATATCAATGATTCTAATTAATTTTCAGTTTCAAAACGTTTTATAATATAACGTTATGACATAACGTTTTTTAATATCTATAATTTCTGATTTTTAAAATTTAAAAATCATTAATGGTCGTTTGTTATATGCCATATTTTTACTTGTAGGCGCCATGGCTTAATTAAAAATAATTTTATTATTGTTTTATATGTATTGTTTTAAATATAACAAAGCTTACTTATAAAAAAAATGAAGTTTTGTTAGCGCCATCAAAAGCTCATAAAGTGACATTATTAACCCTCCGCATACTAGGTGATTAAATGTCACATGCCATACTAGGTGGGGTTTGCCATACCTTGAAAATAAAATCTATAAAATTGTACTTTATGGCAGTACCAATAATGAATAGGTTTAACTAAAACACATATTTATTTATGCATTAGAATAGACTTTTATTAATAAGAATACATAAACTTAACTTTTTCTTCAACCTATAAACCAGTGATTCTCAACCTTTTTTTTTGTTGCGGCACACTTTTAACGATTTCAAAATTTGGCGGCACACAAAGAAAAAGATAAGTTAAAAAATTATTTACTTATTATGGATTTAAATATCTAATCCTATTAAAAGGATTTTTTTTTAAAATCATATTCTTCTTCTTGCCTTTTTATACCTGTATCAGGTTTAGGGGCATAATCATATTATTTAATAATATTAACATAATTATATATCTAAAATTTGGCGGCACATAAAAGTGCCGCGGCACAGTGGTTGAGAATCACTGCTATAAACTGTTGAGTCTTTTCTTAAGTACTAAATTCTAAGGACACGCGTCAATTAGAATTCCGAATATTAAGAAAACCTAACAAGAATTTCATTATTGCCTCCTTATTGAATACAAATTAATTTCACGGCAGTTTCTTAATGGTTCGCAATAATTTAGACCAATAAATTAGGGGAGAAGGGGGTCAATTGAACCAAAAAATGTTCAAGAATTTTTTTTTTGATGAATAAAACCAAAATAATAGTTTTTTTTTCATGGAACAATAGTTTATTTTATCCATTATCATTTTCGACATGTGAATTAGTCAACAAATAATACAAATTTCCAATAAATATTCAATTGTGCAACGGCGTCGAATGGTTCAATCGTCCCTCACGTGGGGCCAATTGAACCATTAGTGGGAATCAATTGAACCAACAGTGCCTAACAAAAATAAATATTTTCAATAAATATATTATTCTTTATTACACGACCCTTTCTAGTATTTTGACTAGGTGTAGCTTTGGGTAAAGGATGTATTAGTGAGGGATTAAGAATAACAGCTTCTTGTATTTGATTAGTTTTGTCGTGTAGAATACCGTTGTTGCCATCATTTGGAGACAATATGTTCAGCTGAAAATTATTTTGGCTGGAAGCTAAATTTTCTGTTGATTGAGCATTACAACAATAAACGCTACATTTTTATTCTTGTGAATATTTTCATTTGTAAGCCGAGATGCGCGCGCAAGTCTGATGTTCACAGTGGTTCAATCGCCCCCGAAATTGATGGTTCAATTGACCCCATATGACGATTTTGTAGTAATTAGTGTAAAATAAATTATTAAAAGAACTATATTGCAAAGAATCGATAGAGAATTTAAATAATATGCATGTATAAAGACATAACAATTAAAATTTTGTCATTAAAAATGAAAATTACAATATTATAAAAAAAATTTGTCGAGAGCTGAAAAACAACTTTGACATACTAAAAAACACGAAAACTCGATATTGAAAGATTAAATTATCATAATGATTTGAAATTTTGTGCAAACCAAGCTGTCACATATTCGAAACCAATTTTGAGAGGACGATTCATTTTTTTGATTTTTTAAGCCCACTGGTTCAATTGTCCCGTGGTTCAATTGACCCCCTTCTCCCCCATACGAAAAATTAATTGAATCATTTTAATCGTTTCCTTTCACTCGCATTGACAAGATTATCGTATCTTCTCGCTCTCTTTCACCCATTGCTATGGTATATACATTTTTTGAATATAAAATCGATATTTACTAAATTAAATTAAAAATTTTGATTTGAAGGAGCGGACGGTAAATTATACTAATATAATAAACACGAGGATGTGCGCATTCGAGCGAAAAGTGGCACATTTCCGAGCGAGGGAGGCAAATGAAGCGCGACGCGAGCGGCGCGCTTCATTTTCCCGAGATCGGAATGTGCCACTTTGAGCTCGAATGTGCACACTCGGTTTTAAGCTCGATTACCAAACGTGCCGTTTTAACACAAAAAAATTGTTCACGTTAGTTATATCCCACCTAATACACGGAAGGTTAATAATTTCGACTATTGTTGATTTTGTATTTAATTAATATTTTTATGTAATTATAGGTATAGGATATTGTTCTAAAACCCATATTTTATGCTAACAATTAAAAAAAAAATTTGGCCATATTGTAGTACTAAATCATAAAATTACATTAAAATTTACAAGTGTTCGAATTATTTTGATATTTCACTGTATTTAAAAAAAACATATAATTCAAATTTGACCGATTTTCACAGAACTGTTCATAAATATATTTTATAAATTCTCCGGATGTTTCTTGCGGAGAAATAGAATACGTTCTTGCATAAAACTCAAATATAGTACATATAAAATGGTGACCCATCTGTTCCGTGCATAACTTCAATATACAACGAACCATACACGAAAGTTTGTAACTTTAGTCCTTACAATGTAAATTTTCCGAACGAAATTTTATTCGAATTACTGAATGGAACGCGCAAAAAATTCGCGATGCTCTTCTACGCTTCCCACAAATTTATTTGGGCTTTCGCGTAATTAAATATTTTCGGAATTTTGATGTGGATTTTAAATTGAAATGTGTTGCACGTTTCTTTAATAGAATAGCCTTTCAACTCGGAATTGTTTATCGCGTCAATCGTGTGGAATGACGATTTTTGAAGTTGCTTTTTATTTTCGTCGTTATGAGCGTTTTAATCCGTAAAATTGCTCCGGATATTTGTAGATCGTTTTAATTCAAATACTCCTCTCGTTTTCCGAGATTGTAATAAAATAAAATTAATATACCGACGGGATGCCGGGGCTTTTAATAGACTGTGACTTTTATAAATGGTTGGAACTCTCAAAGTTGAATATTAAAATTATATTTTGGTAGATCAACTTCATTTTTGTAATTTTCGGAGGATTATTAATATTTATAATTAGATGCCATCGAAATCATAAATGTGTTTTATTTACGTTCAAAATAATAAGACGAAGACCGCATTTTATATTTATATTTTTAGTTATTGAATAAAATATGTATTATAAGAATTTTTTATTTTAAACCAGTGGTTTCCAAAGTTTATTTTACTGAGCCCCGAAACAAAAAAATTAATATTAGTGCCTCCCCACCATATACCTATTCTCCGATTTACATGATAGATGGAAAATTATGTTAATCTAAAACATTTTTTTTATGTAAAAAAGTTGCAATTTTTTTTGTTTATTCTTTTTATCAAAAATCTTCGTGTCACTGTTGTTATCAAATATTAACCTTCCGTGTACGAAGTGGGGTATAACTAACGTGACCAATTTTTTTCTTGTTAAAACGGGATGATTGGTATCGGTGCTTAAAACCGAGTGTGCACATTCGAGCTCAAAGTGGCACATTCCGATCTCGGGAAAATGAAGCGCGCCGCTCCGCGTCGCGCTTCATTTGCCTCCCTCGCTCGGAAATGTGCCACTTTTCGCTCGAATGCGCACATCCTCGTATTTATTACACTAATATCATTTATCATAAGCTCCTTTAAATAAAAAAATTTAATTTAATTTAGTAAATGGGTGATTCCTAGATAACTGTGATTTTTATAACTAAAATTTTTCTGAAATTAAAAATGTTTTAAAACGCTTGTTTTGGGTGTTTTCTGTCTCCAATTATACACAGAACTAAGCCTGTGCTGTAGTTCTACTACAACTACAACAAAACGAAAACTGACAAAATTTGAAAATTTTAAGCCACGGTACTGACATATAATACTCCAAGCGGCGACCGTTAAAAGGGTGGTCAACCAAAATAAGTACAAAATGGACTTTATTACTTTTTAGATATTTGACAAAAATAAACCAACTGTCCGGCGATTTGTAATTTGTCCAACTGTTTTTTTTTATAATTTTTTTTCCTAATTTTTTGTATAAATGATGTATAAGACATAAGTACAATGTTTTACTATTCGAAGAAGTTTCGATCAGTAGAATATAAAAATTTAAGTCTGGCGCCCCTATTCTTGACACAACTGTTTGCCAGACTACACTCAAAATATTCATTGCAATGATAAATTTTCTATATAAGGTATAAGAAAAAATTAAAGGTCAAAACTTTTGTTTTTTATCCCTCTTTTGAATAGAATTGGTCTGGTACATTAATAGTTGACCAAAATTCTGCTAGACTACGATTTAGATTTACATTCCATTAGATTCCATTAGATTTACATTCCATTGTTATTCTGTCAAAATTTTTTAACAAATAAATACAGAAATAAGTTAAAACATTGAGGAAAAAATAAATTAAAAGTTATTTCTTATTTTTGCCATGGTAGTGACATCCATGGTAATTACATTTGAATTTAAAATGAACCTAACTTTATAATGCAGATAAATAAAATAATTTCCTAAATAATTTCGATTATTTACGTAAAAGTAAATAAAAATTTACTATAATTGATTCAAACATCGTATTAATAACCGTAAATTTCAATACCACGGTATTGACATGTAATTTTATGACATACCTTTTTCAAAATAAAACAAATTACTTTAATTATATTTTTGAAACTTCAAAATAAATACACAGCTGTAAACATTGCACAAATAGTTGCTTATGAAAATGCCGCCAGAAAAAGTGGACGAAACTAAATTAAGATGGCGATTGGGCGGCAAACATTTCAAATTTAAAAATTGTATAAAATTTCCGGACATAAATCAAAGATGATTATTTTTTTACCAAACATTATTTTCGTATAATTGCAATATAATTTAATGGAGTATATATTAAACTTAAGTTATGAGAAGTAACTTTTAAATTACAAATCGAATAGCGATAGAAATTTATACATTTAGTTTGAAAAATGAGAATCGCACATGCCACGGTAATGACATTTTGAGTATATTTTCATAAGTTATGAGTAATCCAAGATCACTTATGTTCCAAAACCTAATGTAGGTTGAAGATAATTATCAGATTTATAATATTAATGATTTTTCAATAAGAAAAAACTATGTTGGATGATAAATAAAATACTGGACATAAAAAATCACAGTTATCTGAGAATCATTCAAATATCGATTTTGATATTCGAAAAACTGTTTTGTTACGTGGCCTAGACTGTTAACAACCTTCCAAACATATTTTAAAAATTTAGTGTTTATTTAAGAGCTATGAGTGCAGTGGTCAAACTTAGGCACATTCTCGTTTTTGATATTGTTCACGAAATCTATAAAAAATTTAAATATTTTGATTTAAATAATTTATCAATATTGCAGCGTTAGTAAACAATAAACAATTTTATATATACATTTCTACGTTAAAACTACATAATACCAGTTCATAGCATTTCATAGTCAACATTTGTTCTTGACTGGTTTGGGACCCACCCTATTAAAATATTTTTCTTATCATTGAACTGTCATAAAGTACAATTTCGTGGATTTTATTGTATTTTCGGGGTATGGCAAACCCCACTTAGTATGGCATGTGACATTTAGTCACCTAGTATGCGGAGTGTTAAAAAAAGCAGTCTAAGACTAAATTTCGTTTTTGTTTAGTCAGTGATCTCTACTCAGCTGGTTTTTGTGAAACTCAAAGTAATCTGTAACGCGGGGTAAAGATAAATTTGTAAATAAATACGAGTGCTTTAGTGCATTAAAACTGTAAGTAAATTAGTTAGTAAATTAAATAATTCTGAAGTAAATGTACTAGTATTTAAGTTCTTGGTGTAGGCAAATTTTTTAATTATTTTGATAAATAAATTGTAATAGTTATTAAAGTAAGTGACCGACTGTTAATATCCGCAACCCCAGTGCAAAGTTACAATATTTAACAAATTATGATGCTAGTCTTCGTCCTAAAAAAAAATTTAAAAAAAAGAAATTAGTTAAAAAAAATGGTAATTTGAATAAATTGTTTTTATACAGATATTTTTTAATTACCTATTGCCTAGTTTTAAAATAAATTCTACAATATTTTATGAATTATTCGTTTTAAATAGGTGAATCAATTAATCGGCCATTTACTAGGTTATACCCAGTCATTCTTTAGAAGAAAATTGACATTTACTGCACTTCCTATTTTATAATTTTATAATTAATTTTACAAAGTTTTTGACTAAATTGGGATGTTTTCATTAATCCATAAACAAAAATAACATCTCATTTCAACTATAGCAGTTGTTTTGGGTTGTTTACAATTTTTTGATATCAAAATAGCTCTCATGAAACAAATCGCTTATTCTGGACGTTTTACCCTACTACAATAAATCGAGTAATGAATATTTATTTCACCTATTTTAATGGGCTATAAATTAAAAAAAAGACGACTTCGAAATACGAAGAATTGAAAATTCTGTAAGTGTAAAAAGGCAAAAGAAAATTTATGGAGGTTTTGGTGTGTAGGAATGTTTGTCTATTTTCGGGATCTCTTTAAATTTTCATTGGTTTTTTTTTGCAATTTCGAAGTATCAAAATTTTATAAAGTTCATCGGTTTTTGGTTACGTTTGTGTGTTGTGTGTGTGTGTGTGTGTGTGTGTGCGGTAAAGAAACTCATGGATTATTCTTGAGGCACAGAAAGTTGTATCAATGTTTGATTTGGCAAGTTTACTTTTGTAGATGGATGGATTTTTTTTCTGTATTAACTAAAATTTCAAAGTCGTGATCTAATTTACTGCAGTCGGTAATTTATAAATGAAAATATTAAATATTAAAGTTTCATAAATGAACTTCAAGTTTAAATTCAATTTTGCAAATTAAGTAATTTTAACTGTCAAACTTTAAAACGTGCACCTTAGCTATTTAAAGTTAGATGTTTTAACAACTCTAACAAAATTAGTTAACGTTAATTATAATAATAATTATTTATAAACAGAAAGCTCAAGAGACGCAAAGGGAAATAATTCATCATTGATATTTTAACTAACTGCCTTTGTATTCGCGCTGACGAGGGTTTGTGTTTATATGATTTAAAAAAATTAACTTTTTTGTAAACAAACAAATTAATCAACTATTTTACTACATTCCCAAAACAAAAAAAAATAACTACTAATATCATTAATATTTTAACAATTTATTCAAATTATAGAGATTACCTTGAGTTTCACCGAGAACCTGCTAGATTACTTTTTTTTTCGGTTTCTAATAGATTTTTTTCTTTGAATTTTACACTTTTTTTAATTTCTCTTTAAAGTTTTTTTTATTCTCCGTTTTTTCTTGTATTATTTTTGTTACAATACCTATGTAACGCCAACAAACAAATGAAAATATTAATATCTTAAAATAGTTGTTTATTTACTGACCGAGTATTACAATAAAACATACTAGTGAATGACCGATATAAAATTAATCAATACCAATTATTTAATAAAGTTAAAACTATTTAAAATCAATTTAAACAATTTTTTACATTTTGAATTATCTACTAAAGATTGAAATATTTGTTTAGTTTTATCAAAAGCAAGAAGCAGAGACGCAACCAGAATTTGGGGCGGGGAGAGTGCGGTTACTTTTCGCCTTTTCCAAAATTCGTTTAAATTTTGTCGATTAACGAAGTGACCTTACAATCGAATTGTATTTATTTAATTAAGCAAGGTTTGGAGGGGGCCGCAACCTGCTAGACCCCAGCCTGTCTGCGACACTGGCAATAAAAGAAGTAATGAGGCAATTCTAATAGAAACAAACTTTGTTCGCGTTTTCTTTGTTGCGGCGAAGTGTACGAAATCAATCTCCCAAATGACAGTAACAAATGGATTCGAGTTAGTAGCGTATGATTTTCAAAGCTTTTCGCTTATTGGAAGAAAACAATTTTCTTAGTACTTTTTTTTTTAATTCAATATTAAAGTAGCAAAGTTCCTTGAAAGTTTTCGGAAAATTAATGGATTGGCTTACTCCACAAAATAAATAAATTTGTTACTAATCGCCAACCTAATATTCTACAATATTTACACAAACTTCAATAAATTAGGGGCTTAGAAAATAAACAAAACTGGCTATCAATTTATCCATAACACGCGAATTTAACTTCTGTAATAGCATCTTCAAATTCGGTATTTACTTAGGTTAAAAGCAAACGTTGGTAAACCTGTAAAGTGGATCCAACTTTATTTTTTTAAGAAATTACCCAACTCTAAATTTTGTAAATATTGGGAACGTTTGCCGAAAATTGCGAGTCAATTTCTATTATAAGGCGTCACTTCGGAAAAAAGTCGTCAAAGAATCGCTCTGCGAAGAAAAATCGACAACAACTTTTCGGTTCCGTTTTTTACAAGCGCCCTTCAATAATAAATATATAACAAAAAAAAATCCCGCACTGAAACCGCAATTCAACACGAAGCAAACTTTGCTGTCAACCCTTATAAAAGCTGACTATTCTTTCTTATTTCAAACACGAGAAACAATGCAGTTTCTTTCGATTTTTGCTTTGCTGGTTTTTTGAAGTTATACTTCTTTTGGTGAGTTGAGAGTAAAATTTAATTACAATTTATTAAAAGTCAATTAATGATTGTGAATAGTTCTTAAAGCCGAGTGCGCACATTCAAGTTCAAAGTGGCACATTCCGATCTCGGGAAAAAAAAGCGCGCCGCTCCGCGCCGCGCTTCATTTGCTTCCCTCGCTCGGAAATGTGCCACTTTTTACTCGAATGTGCACATCTTTGAATTCAATGGATTTGTTTATATTAATTTTCTATCTTTTAAATCAAACGATTTAATTTAATAGTTTTAAAATTCGAAAAAAATTAGTGTTTATTTTTTTTAATAGGTAATTTTTAAATACACTAAATTATATATTTGGTGTTGCCCGCGTAAATACGGTCCTGTAATTTTTAATTAAAATTTATTAGAAACTTCGTGTCACTGTTGTTATCAAATATTAACCTTCCGTGTACGAAGTGGGGTATAACTAACGTGACCAATTTTTTTCTTGTTAAAACGGGATGATTGGTATCGGTGTTTAAAACCGAGTGCGCACATTCGAGCTCAAAGTGGCACATTCCGATCTCGGGAAAATGAAGCGCGCCGCTCCGCGTCGCGCTTCATTTGCCTCCCTCGCTCGGAAATGTGCCACTTTTCGCTCGAATGTGCACATCTTCGAATTCAATGGATTTGTTTATATTAATTTTCAATCTTTTAAATCAAACGATTAAATTTAATAGTTTTAAATTCGAAAAAAACTAGCGTTTATTTTTTTTAAATAGGTAATTTTTAAATGCACTAAATTATATATTTGGTGTTGCCTGCGTAAATATAGTCCGGTAATTTTTAATTAAAATTTATTAGAAACTTAATTAATTGTTGTGAATGGTGCTTAAAGCCGAGTGTGCACATTCGAGCTCAAAGTGGCACATTACGATCTCGGGTAAATGAAGCGCGCCGCTCCGCGTCGCGCTTTATTTGCTTTCCTCGCTCGGAAATGTGCCACTTTTCGCACGAATGCGCACATCCTCGTATTTATTGAATTTGTTTATTTATATTAATTTTTAGATTTAAACACTACACCTATCCTTCGACTTATACCGCTACTTGTTTTACACGATGTCGCCTTTACGCGGTTTACAAAAATTAAAATTAAAAAAAAATTGAAGAATGAAAACTATTTAAAATATTCATTTTTGCTATACGAGATGTGTATTTTTAGTAACTTTTTTTAGACAATTGGTTGGATAATACTAGGGAATGCAATACCGTTAAAAATATCAATACCGGTATTTCGGTATTTTTGCTTTTAGAACCGGTAATACCCATAAAATACCGATATTACTAAAACTTTAAAAAAAGCAACAAAATTGAAATTTATCTACTTACCATAGATTATATTATTATATGGGGGTAGTTCAAATATATGTCAAACACAACTAATCAACAAAACATTTATTGTTAAGAATGCAATATTTAACAAAATTAAATTAAACTTCTTCAATAAATTACATTAATTAGTAGGGGGAAAGTGGCATGAAACAGCCAAGTTTTGAAACAGCCATTATCAATTACGCGGTAGTTTTCATACGAATCGTTTATGTATTATTATTGTAAGATAGCAACACTAGCCAGATATCCCCACAAAATTTGACCGTTCACCGTCAATAAACGGCGCCGATACGACGTATTGAAGATTTTGTCGTCAAAAGTAAGGTTTTGAGTTCAGTTTATTTGTTTTCTAACGCCTATACGTACAAAACTAATAATAATATGATTACACTATAATTTTATAGATATATTAGGCCTTCTAATAACGTATATATTTTGTAGACTAATCTTTGATTTCATAGTAATTTTCGAGATTTTGTTTCTTGAGAGAATATGTTTTGAAACAGCCGGACTGCAGTGTAATGAAACAGCCACCTTTTAATTCCATAAAATGCAATAATAATTGTAGTAACAGCAATCAAGAGTGGTACCGATGCAAAATTGTAATGGTTGGGCATATAAATCCTGTGGCATAAAAGGAAATTGCATTATTTTGCTAAAAACGTTTTTAAGTTTTTGCAATGATTGATCTCAAACGTCAAATTTTTGACAGTTTCTTAGATTTATGTAAGTAAATATTTTATTGAGAGTTTGCGTTATTTAAAACGTTTTATAATTATATAAGATCTAAAATTATAGCTTAAGTTTATTATTAAATAATATCTTCGTTAATGTGCAGTTTTAATCTTGTAATAAGAACATGGCTTTTCAAAATTGGGTTGGCTGTTTCAATACCTATAGGTTATGAAAAGCCAAATTTTATTTTTTTTATAAATGATTAGAAGTCGAAAAATATCGTTAATTTTGAAAAATGTTTTATGACATTACGTACATAAATGCATGAACAATTACAGATTTAAAAAAAAAATTGATTTATTTATGTCCTTCTATATTATTTATCCCTTTTTTTAAAACTGTCTGTTTCATGCCACTTTCCCCCTACAATAGATTGTTATTTTGTATTCAAATTGAAATATGATTTCAAAAAACATATGTAATCCAATGTTCCGTCGTCTAACCTTGATCTTATTTTTGTGTTTATATGTTGAGTAGCTGTTGCTACTGTGGAGGGGATTCCATTTGTTTCTGAGAAGTACATGCGGGATTCCCCGAATCAAGCTTACCGTGTATCAACTGGCGCCAATGTTTCAATACCGAAAATACTGGTATTTTTAAGGTGAATACCGGTATTAATACCGGCGAAAATTTGGACGGTATCCCGGTTTTCGGTATACCGGTATTCCATTCCCTAGATGAAACTGATATTATAGCAAAAAAGAAACTCTTTCTATTTTATACATACAAATAGTAATTTATCTAAAATACTTCAAAACCCCATTTGACAGTAAAGATAGGTTTTTCAGAAAACTGCAATTCGAAAAAAAATTAAATGTGCATAGGGTCAACTGTCCAGTGAATGAACGTTTCGTACACGGTCATCAAATACTTACCTTATAAATATTGGCTCTAATTTTAGAAAACTGCATACTACAAATGGGCTTTTGTTTTATAAAATATATACATTGTCAAAAACATCCTAGCAGTTTTGTTCCGAAATAATAGCTAAATAAAAGCTAGAATAGAAATAATAGTAAAAATAGTAAATAATAGTAAAAAAACGGGATAACAATTATATTAACAGGAATTGACCTGTGAATGAACAGTGCTTTACAATGGAGAATATTAGGTATTTCGGTAAGATAGGTTTTTTTTTCTAAATTCGAGGCCGAAAGGGTGCAGGAAAGTAATATTGAAGGAAAGATGGTAATTTCGTAATAACCTCAAAATATTTATTTATACTGTGCCGAACACAAGTTGTATTGTATCTAGACTTGTAGATTTATTTACGTTCCAAACATTTTTTTATTATGCTTATTGGTTTTTGTATGATTTGTGTTTTTTTTTATTTACATAAACATTTTCCAGTGAGTAGACAACTGTTCATTTACTGGTTTTTGCCCGTTTTAACAACCCAATGAATGAACACCCAATAAACAAATATATTAATTATATTTCTCATGATGTACAATTAAACTTTATTCTATTCAATTATCAGTTTTAAATGAATTTTCTAAAAAAATATTTAAAAATTTAATATTTCTATATTCCAATTTTTTGTTAATTTTTAACAATAGGAGTTACATTTTGAAAATGTATGAGCGGGGTCTTTTGAAGAGCGTAGTTAAACATAACACGTGGTTGTATTTAATTTAGTTATACCAATGAAGTATAACTTGTGACGCGCGTACATAAGTACACACACCGACTTATTTTAATTCGTTTATTATTTTTTGATGCAAATCCATTCCATTAGAAAAGAATATTTAAATGTACTGATTTATAAAAAAAAAACCTAAACGATAAGTATTTAAAAGTTACCTAATTTTCTGAAGTCCCAATGAATCGTAATCTATAGTTTTTATTTTATCGATAGATCTACGATTTAAAAGCAAAAAAGATTGTTTTACGACAGCCATTATTTAAATCACTTCGAAAAAACAGTACCTAAAGAACGTTCGGCGAAAACGGTCGTACCATAAAAAGATTATTCTATGACAATTTAAAGCAAGCCGAGGAGAACTTAAGAGAAAGTCAAAGAGAAATTGATGGCTCTTACCTTTTTATTTTTCTCTGAAAATATAATAAATAATAACAGCACTTTGCAATTGTTTTCAATAAACAACAATCAAAGTGGAAATTTTTTTTAAGCTAACATTTTCATTGTTTAATTTTCTCCGAGTTGAAATGCCCGAAGCGGCACAATTCTTCATTATGTATTAACGGCTCTACGGCCGTAATAAATTTTGATTTTAACAAAAATGGCTAACGATCACTTAAAATGGGCACGCGCAATTATTTCAATGGGATTTATCAGAATTCGGAAAGAAAATTTTAGTCTTTTTATTGGATCAGATATTTAGGAAAGTCGTTTTTCTTTCAAGGAATGTTTTTACAACTATTTTCTGAATCAGCAAGACTTTTAAAAAAAAAATGAACCAATGCCTAGAAAGTAAGTCTGCAAGATAAAAGGAATAAGATAGTATTTTGGAGGTTTTTCCAAATCTGTCTTTTTCAACTCAATAATTGTGGTTTGATATGTTTTTATAAATGTCAGTAGTAGGACGAAAAATCCATATGTTGTAATTATGTTTAGAGAAAAGTTGGGCGAAATGAGGATATGCTTCTTCTTTTGTAATAAAAATTGTTTTTTTTTTATTAATTGTTATATTCGCGGAATAAAAAACAAGATGGGGGCACCCTTCTTATAATATATTTTTTTATAAACTGTAGTGACTTATTGGAAAACACTTAGAGTAAAACGCCCAGTGAATGACCGATTGGTTGCACTGAGAGCTATTCTGATGTAAACAAATTAATAAACACAAAACAACTGTTAGAGTTGAAACGAGATATTATTTTTGTTTATGAATTAATTAAAATATTACTGCAATTTGGTCATAAACTTTGTAATGACTATGAAATGGGGAATTTAGTAAATGATTACTTTCGTGCAAATATTGACCGGAGTTATCACCCAGTGAATGACTGATTAATTAATTAAAAAAACTGCTATATAATTTTAATTATCTTACTTATCCACTTCATTATTACTTTTGTTTCTTTCACTTAAGTGAAATAGAAGTTATACAAGATTACATAAATAAATACAGCAAGACCTCGCTTAACGCGTGGGATACGTTCCACTGAATTTAAGCGCTAAAGGAAACAACGTTAAACGCCATCAGTTTGAAATATATCAATAGAAGTTGAATCGATGTAAATTTTGAGCCATTTTGAAGTTTCGAGCAGACCGCGTTATATTGAATCAGCGTTAATCGGGGAAACGTTAAACGAGGTCTTACTGTATATCATGAATATCAATTAATATTTTTAATTGTTTTAAATATTATGTTTCCCTTTTTATTTATGGGTAATACATTATTTTTCAGTACGTACAGTAAAACCTCAATTATCCGGACTTCAGTTATACGGATTCGCGATTATCCGTATTTTATATTACTGTTTTATTTTGTGATTAACATTTGTTGCGTTTTTTGTAAACATATAGGTACTACCTAACAGTTTGACCAAGTTTTTTCTTGTTAAAAGGGGACGCTTCGTAATCGTGCTTAAAACCGAGTGTGCACATTCGAGCTCAAAGTGGCACATTCCGATCTCGGGAAAATGAAGCGCGCCGCTCCGCGTCGCGCTTCATTTGCCTCCCTCGCTCGGAAATGTGCCACTTTTCGCTCGAATGCGCACATCCTTGTTTTATTGAATTTGCCTATATTATTATTTTATTCTTCAATTCAAAAAATTAAAAGTCGAATAAATTAGATCGATTTTTTGTTTGAAAAAGGTTAGATATTTTATTCCTTTTGATAAGTTATCATGGTGCTCTTCAGCACGCCTAATTGTAGCGAGCTTGATAAAAATATTTTCAGGTGTACTTTCGAATGATTATTAATTCGTATTTTTGATTAATTAAAATTGTATATGAGTCAAATTTTCTGAAGTGGGCCACTAAAAATCAACTAGTTGATTTTTATATCATCTTTTGCAGATTGTTGAATGTTTATATGTCAAAATTAATGTCTCCAAATATTTTTCATTTTTGTAAAAATTATAAACACGTTAGTTTTAAGGCACATTTTGTAGATACTGTTGTAATTAGACTTTATTTAATTAATATTATTTGTAAGAGAGAAGAATAAGATAGGCAAATTAAATTATTAAGGAGTATGTGCACTTTCAAGCGAAAAATTTTTCCGAATAGAAAATAGGGATTTGAAGGATTAATATAGTCGAATCCAATTAACACGAAGATGTGCGCATTCGAGCGAAAAGTGGCACATTTCCGAGCGAGGGAAGCAAATGAAGCGCGACGCGGAGCGGCGCGCTTCATTTTCCCGAGATCGGAATGTGCCACTTTGAGCTCGAATGTGCACACTCTATTTTAAACAAGATTCACAATTTTTAACTTATTTTCTTAGACGGCTGACTTCAACTGTCGTATTTTCGTTAGCTGCGCTAAAATTCGTTTTTTTCTATACATTCAATTAACCGAATTTTCGATTATCCGAATGAGCTGCAACAATAATTAGTCCGGATAACCGAGTTTCAACTGTATTATTTTATTTTAATGAGTAGTACGGTATCCTTTAATACCCATTTATTTAACGAGTAATAATGGTTTTGAAATCTTCATTAATTTATAAAAGAGCAATGGTAATTTTATTAATTTTTTTTTAATGATTAATGTGTTAAAAACCCGTTACAATTTTTTTAAAAAAATGCCAATTGCGTTATTTTTTACATTACCAGTTTTGAAACTTTGCATGATAATACATAATATTGAATAACGAAGTATTTATCTACTTCTTTTTATGCAATTAAAAATAATTAACAATTCGAACAAAAGTAATCCAAATAAAAATAATTAAATACGGAACGTAATTATATTTAATAGATTGTTTTAATACCACAAATTCTAATAATTAACCTGTCTCTTTTAGAAAACATTTTTAGTGAATCGATAAAGACAACTTGCATAAAAATTCGAAGTCGATGAACCGCTCCGTAAAATTTCTTCGTTATTAAGAAACAAAGTCATTGAATTTTCTATTTGATTACAAAGGTAGATGAAGTTAAGAAAAGTCCTTTGAATTTTTCTTAGTAATTCTTTACTTCATTACATATACAAACAAGTCCTTTAATATGCAGGCAGTCAGCTATTCGTACATTTGCATTCGTGCATTAAAAGCTTACACAAAGGCAAAATATATCAAGTCATGAATTTTTAGAAAATGCAATTTTAATGTTGAATCGTTTGTAGGGGTTGTTTATCGAATGTTGACAGACCTTTTTATTCAGTAATGAAATTCGGAAAGTTTATTGTTACATAACCGTTTAACAGTACCAAATGTTATATTCATAGTTTTTTTAGATATTGTGATGGACAATTAAATAGCTTAAAAAGCTTAATTGAATGTGTTATAATATATATTTATTATAGTGTTAAATTGTATGCAAAAATATATTTGAACTAAAAATATTTTTTTAGGACTTGCGGTTTAAGCATGAAGTTTTTAATTTTGTTTTTTTTTTTGGTATTTATGACCATCACGCATAGGCATTGTATTAATATCTAAGAGACATCATTCACTTATTTAAATTTCAGAGCCGTATTAACAAATTATCAAAATTTAGGTTTTTTAAAATTTATGATTTTAAAAAATGTAGCACTTATTTGATTTAATAATGTTTTTGTGGGATCTCTGGTTTAGTCATAACGTTTCTAATATTTTCATTAATATTTAAGAGATATATCAATCACATATTTATATTTTAGGACCATGTTGGTACCCGATCAAAATTTAACGTTTTTTCATATTTGTGGTTTTACAAAATATATGAACATAACTTCATAATATACTGGTGGGACTTCTGGTTTAGTCAAAATGTTTCAATTTTTTTTATTAATATCTAAGAGACATATCAATCACATATTTAAATTTCAGGGCTGTAGTAACATCTGGTCAAAATTTAGATTTTTTTAAATTTGTAGTTTAAAAAATATAGTACCTATTTGATTCAATAATATTTCTATCGGACTTCTGGTTTACTCATAATGTTTTTAATTTTTTTATTAATATCTAAGAGACATATCAATTACTTATTTAAATTTCAGGGCCGTATTAGCAAGTGATCAAAATCTAGGATTTTAAAAAATGTACTTATTCGATTTAATCATATTTTTGTGGGACCTCTTTTCTAATCATAATGTTTCTAATTTTTTCATTAATATTCAAGAGACATATAAATTACATATTTATATGTTGGTAGCCGTTCAAAATTTACCGTTTTTTCATATTTGTGGTTTTATAAAATATATAACTACACAAATTAATAATATTCCTGTGGGACTTCTGGTTTAGTCAAGATATTTTAAATTTTTTAAACTTTATTGTTTTGGATCCATTAAATTAATATTTTGAATTTTTTCTAAGTAATAACTTACGTTTTTTTAAATTTTTTTAAACATGATTTTTATTTTTACTACCCCAGTTCCAATATCATTAATAACATTTAGCAGTTAATTTGTCTACCACAGAAGAAGCGTCTTTTCGTTCAATTTTTAAGTCGAATGCAATTTTTCTAACATTTGCCCGCCGCTTCTAAAATCAAACACTCGAAAAATTGAGATTCGGTGCACCGAAGTTAATAAAAACTTTTCTGTTCTTTAACACAGCAAAAAAAGAAAGGGCAATAATGCAATATCGAAACGTATCGAATAAAAGTCGGAACGTGTAACGTTCGTAAGTTATGAAATACGTATTTTTGTTGAAACCAAGAACCGAGAAAAATTTCGTTACATCTAATGCCAGATTGAACTTGGTTGACACGAGACGTGGTTTATATTTTTTTATGCGGAAAAGGTACTTCAAATTTGAATACATTTCTAATATTTCTACTCGGCCATGGCAACGTTGATATTTGAGCTTTGGTACTGATTTTGTTTGACTATTGAAATGAAGTCTGTAAATAACGTATCGCTGTTTTCTTTTGCTTAAAATGCAAAAGTCTCGTATTTGGAAATCTTTCATTGCTGAAATACAATTTTAAAGTTTTAACACATATAATATGAATTTTATAATTAGTTTGAATAATAGTAATAAGGAAGGTGATAATAGAACAAACGTAAGAAGAAGAAGAATAAAAAGCGCAATATGACAACAAAATTTATGTTCGTGACGATTACGACTTTTCATATTTTTATATCTCCATTTATTTTGTTAAATATGAATTTTAATAGCCACAATTATTTTTTGATTTAAATTCACTTTTAAATTTTAAGCACCTCTTATGGGTTTGTTTTAAATTTTCAATGCCAAACTTTTCCCCTAAATAATTGCAAACTTTTATGAAAAAATAATATCCTTAAAAGTTTCAAACTTTTCCGTCTACATTTCTCTGGCTTTCAGGGTTTTGTATGCATAAAAATTCCTGAAATAATTCCAAACAAACTTTCTAGTATTTTTACGTAGTCTCGAATTTGCCGAGCACAAAACAAAACTAATTTCGGTTCAAAATTATTTTTTTTCCGCATAACAAATTAATTCGTAATTTAATTATTAAAGAAACTATATCGTTTTTGAAAAGGCACTTCTTTTTAGTCTCGAATACTTTGAATTGTAAATACTTTTAATTTTTATTTGAAATGACAAAGGGCCTCTGATTTTAATTGAAAGGATTATCTCCATAGCCAAAATAAAAATTAAATTCAGTTGTAATTAAGATGAGAAAGCACTTCGACGAATTATCTCGTTTTTTGTTCTTTCGTTTGATTTTTCAAATTGAAACGTCGAATTTTTTAGTACGATTTTATTAAAAAATTAACCCTTATCCAAACTAAATTTTTTGTCAAACTCTGCTTCCAGAATAATTCCATTAATTAATTTGCGCGCCCCAAAGATAACTTTAATCGAGATAATGCTAAAACGTTCACATAAGTAAATAATTTATATAAATCATGGGGGTGAGCAATATTTATCTCTGATCTTGCGAATCGGTTGTTCGGGTAAAATTCAACATTAATTTGATAAGGGTAAAGGAAGCCCCATTGTGTCATAGACACATGGATACAATTTAATGGGGAATAGCTTTTGGCAAGTTGTTGATAGGAGTTTATTCTTTAAGAAAAATCGTTCGAAGACGTTCCACGTCTGGAATACGAATTGCGCGTTTTGGTTATCGCAGATTTGAAATTTAGGTAAAAAGACAAACATGATAGAAATGCACGTATATATCTTAGTTTGTCTCTCAGATCCTTTTCGTTATCTAACTTGCTTTTATTTGATTTGGTTTATTTAATTTTCTTTTTTCGAAGAGAAAACTTTGCCGCTTACCGGCATCTTTCTGTAGGCGAACTGAATAAAACATTATTTTGTATTCAGATAAACACTGTTAATTTTATTAAAAGAAAGCGCGTTATAAAATACACTGTTATAAAAGTTGTCGCAAAATTCTCACAAGATTTGAATTTTGCGCCATTTGTGCGGGGCAAAGTGTTGCCAACGGGAAAAAAAAGACAGTGTGACAGCTGACATTTGATTAATATATAATTTCAAAATCACTAGTTTTATGCAAAAATCGAAGATTTACGCAATCGGAAAAATCGTCCAAAAACTATGAACATAAATCCCCAAAAATAAAACGTAAACAGAATGCTTATCGCAAACTGGAATTCCCACACCCGTTCCCCGCACATTTCAGTTGTGAAAGGCACGTCGACGAGCTCAGTTAAACGCTCCGCAAAATTTTAATTTACTAGTAATTATTTAAAAGTAATTATTTAAACCGTGCCTTCTTCGAAATTCAAAGCTGTAAGTCTTTTTTTAAAAATTTTTATTAATGTTTTTAGATTTTAATTGTGTAAAACTAATGGTATTTCAGAAATTTTTGTACCTCTGTGCTTACTTAAAAATGGGCAATTTTTGAGCTTTAGTGGTTTTTGCAAAAAATTAAAACTAACCCTCAAATTAATTTCCGTTGTGTTAAATTTGGATACGTCACAGAATGACGTAAAATCTTCGGACTATTTGCGAGCCGACCTTATCGCATTTCTTACCCGGCTTTTGAGATATTTTATTTTGCCTTTTTACGATTTGAGTTTTTAAACTCTACTTTACAAATGAAAGCAGCTCGAAAACCACGTCCGTTTCTATAAATGTAACGGTAAAGTCCTATTCAGAAAAATCTTCGATGAGAAAATATACCGGGTGTATGATTTAAAGTCACAGGAGCTTATAATTTTTGAACTAATAAAGATTTCAAAACAAGTTCAATTATAAAAGTCTTTTTAATTTATTCATTCTATTTATGCACTGGCATAAATATAAATTTTGTTGTACTTCCGTTTTAACCAGAAATCGTGTCAACTTTCTTATCTTAGAAGGGTATTTTTTTATATAATTAGTTAGACCTCTTCGGGGGGTTTTCGATAAATGTAAAATCAGTTATTGTTTGATTAATAAATACAGTAATTCCTCCTATAACGCGGCACTGTTATAAAGCGTTTTCATATTACGCGATTTCAGGTCCCTCATATAACACGTGATTCCCTCATATGTCAATGGTTATTACGGTTGCCACCTTTTATTTGAATAAATAAAGTATATTAGTTGCTAAAGGTAGAGAAAAAGAAGTACAGTAAAACCTGTTTTTGTGCGGTCCTTTTTTATGAGAATTTATTTTTGTGCGTTTTGTTTTGTGCGATTTATTTTTATGCGGTTTATGAATCTCAGCGGCGTTGGCACTGACTTTATGGTACCAAAAGAAAAAAATCAATTGAAATCCTATTTTCAAGCGACAAAAGTGAATTTGGACCAATTTATCCCAAGTAAATGCGCGTTTTAGATTACGATAAGTAGCAGCGAACTATTTAATGTACAATTTGAAAATTTCCCCATTTATATATACAATGAAGAATTAAATGTTTTTACAATTTTCCAGGTCTAATTTAATTATTTAATTTAATTTAAAGCATATTTTCATCTATTTCGTAAATAATTGATGTATTTTCTAAGTGCGACTTTTTTTATGCGGTCCCTATCCACCGCATAAAAAAAATGTAGGTAGTATATCGGACAAAATTGTTTATTATATGTAAGTATTTATAAAATTTCCGAATTTTTTTTGTACGATTTCTTTTATGTGGTCCCTATCTACCGCACAAAAACAGGTTTTACTGTACATTGTACCAGATTAAAGTAGTATTTGTTTTACGTTATTATTTTGTTTCAAAACATAGTTTTAATTACTTTTAGCAATATTCAACAGATAATTGTCACTGCTAAATAGCTTCACAGCATCTTTGCTGTTTATCTTTAAGTGAAAATAAATAAATAATTCGTTTTTCTTCAAACACAAAGAAGAAACTTTAAGATTGACATATTAACATTTGAGATTAGGTTACGTTCAAAAACGAGTTTAGTCATTCGACCGTTATACGTAAAATTACGAACAACTTATTTGGTCTTTTAATGATTTATGTAAAATGAATCTTAGAAAAATCAAACTGTGTGAAATAAAGTATTTTGGCGTACTTTATTGTTCTCATAAAGTATAATTGCCCAAAATAACGTACAATACTTTATTATAAAGTACGGGTGGCAACTCTAATTGAGGTCTTATAAAATAAAATAAAATAATTTTATTAAATTTGTTTTTCTAGTTTTTGAATTGTAAGAACATTGATTATACATATATCTACTAAAAGGTGTACATAATACGTTATACGGGGTCATACGAGCGCATTATACGAGAATACTCGTACAACGCGTTTTCTTATAACGCGGAACCAATCTACCGCGTTATAGGGGGTGTGACTGTAGTTAAAAAAAAATTGTTTTATTTTTAATGACCAGCGTGTTTTCAGTATAAGGGTGAGTTGTACCAATGCGAGTTAAACTTTGAGTTTATTAACTTTGGATTTAAACACAACCCCAAAAAACCAACACCATACAAATTACGGAGTTAACCCTAAGTTAAACCAATGTGAATTTTGAAACAACGCAAAATTTGTCCTTAACTTAAAGTTAATCCAGAGTTAATAAACTCAAAATTTAACTCGTATTGCTATAACTCACCGTAAGTGTCACGAGCTACAAGCTCGTGGCACTTTACTGAAACATTTTATAATCCGAAATAAACCAAATTTCAAATTATTTAATAATTAAATGGTAACTTGTTATACATTTTTGGATAAGCCCTCGACAAGCCCTATCCAATCATAAAAGAACATTAATATCTTTCTATATAAGATAACCGAAAGTAAAACAAAATACCTATATATTTATACTAGTACATAGAAACCAAATAAATTAAAGAAGCTTTTATATTTGTACTTTTATTGAATTTGTATTATTTTAGGAGTCATAAGCTCGTGGCACTTTAAACGAAACACCCGGTATACTAAAGTTAACTTAATAAAGTGAAGGAGAAAGTAAACAAATCTAATAATTACGAAAATGTGCGCATTCGAGCGAAAAGTGGCACATTTCCGAGCGAGGAAGCAAATGAAGTGCGACGCGGAGCGGCGTGCTTCATTTTCACGAGATCGAAATGTGCCACTTTGAGCTCGAATGTGCACACTCGGTTTTAAGCGCGATTACCAAGCGTCCCGTTTTAACAGGAACAAAATTGGTCACGTTAAGTATAACCAGTAATTCAACTTGAACGTCTAACAATTAAATCACGGCTACTAACATTTTTGTAAGACAATTATGTTTTACAGTAACCACACATATTTCTCAAAAACAAAGTGATCTTTAAAAAAATTTACTTAAATTGAATAGTCCATTATTTTTACTCTGAAAATTATTGATTATGATTATTGCAGAAATTTTTATCTAACACACTTGTTAGTGTACAATTTAATCAATTCTTTTTTATACGTTGGTCTTCCATAAAGCTCCTAATTTTGTAAAAGGTGAAAGATTTGGCATCCATACAAATACGATTAAGCCATTACATTCACCAATATGAAAGTTATGAGGGTGAAACTTCTAGATAAAGACGTGACTGGGTAGAGGAAGGAAAGGAAATTCTCAGTTCATATAAAGTGCTTTCAATTTATTTCTTATTTCGTCGACTGTAGTGCAATAAAATTTCTACGATTTTTATTATTAATTTAATTAAAAGCGAAGCAATAATTTTATTAACGTATAAATTTTATCACATCATTTTAACGCCTTGAATGCTCAAAAATATTGAATTAAATTTTTAATAATACAATCGGAAAATATTTGTAAACGTTTCCATCCAGTTGAACTTTATTAGTACTCGGAGTTAGATAATTATGAATGTCTGCGAAATTAAAAGTCAACATAAAATGTTGGTTATATTCAAACTTAGTCGGATTTTGAAGGGTGTTTTAATATTGAGTGAACTAAACAATTTAATTCAAAAATAGTTCAATTGTGAATTCATTTTATATCTAACAAAGGATCTTATTAGTCCATCACATTCATTGGAACCTTTAGCAGATAAGTATATACAGGTGTGTAGAAATCAGCGCAAAAGTTACACACAACGACATTATTCGTTCAATTAAGAATTGAAAATATTACTGTTATAAAATGTTGTATTATGCTTCATATGTTTTCACCAGATTCTCGAAGTTTGGACTTCGGTCCATAAATTTTAGTTTCAACAGCTGTTGGTATAATTTTTCAATTTTTACAAAAGAATCTTAAACATTTTCAGCATAAAATGTAGCTTACATTATTCTCTTAAAAGTCTTCTACCTACGAATGAAAGTCCCGTCAAAATCGGTTCAGCCGTTTTGAAATTTAACTTGGACAAACAGACAGACAGACAAAAATTTTAAAAAGGCGTGTTTTGGCCTTTGCTAACGTGTAACCATATGAGCTTAAGAAAAAGTCTTTATTTTGCAAACACAGACAGACCTTTCAATTTTATTTATATGTATAGATTATTATAGTGTGTTTAAGTGCAGTGTTGCCAAATGTATGTTTTTACTAAGAGGTCCCTGAAAACATGAAATTTTGATACAATATTTTAACATTAGAATTTTTGATTCAGAACTGAACGAAAAATATCCCTGCGGATCTAGGACCAATTTAAACACACCCTGTATAGTTTAAATTAATTGAATTTGTGTTTTCGACATTGTTATGCAAGGATAATAAAATTATACATATTAATTCTTCTATGGTATGCAATTAATTTAATAAAACATTAAAGAAATTAGCATAATTACAGGCTCTGAATTATCAGTTCGAAAGGGTTGTATAAATTTTTATTTTATGTAAATCTTTGTCGTTTTTAATCCAACAATTTACGTGCTATTTAGATTTTGTTGAAGCTTCGACCTTTTCCCTTTGATTAAAGGGTAAATCTGTTTGGAATTCAGTCAGGGATTTAAATCAAATTTGGTGAAATGTTCAAAATTGTATCGCTTTATTTTTGAACAAATTCGCACTATTTTTTATTGAAATTTAACATCAATTTTTTTACAAATACTCAAAGTTCTTTTCGATAAATAATAATTATTATTAATTTAACAAAAAGCGATTTAATTATTGTTAAATTAATGACAGGTTTTAGATGTAACTAAAACATAACACTTGATACTAATTTTGAGCAATCAATCATATAAAAATTCGTTCCAAAATTTTTGAAAGACGAAAAATTATAGTTTGAAATTTAACTTTAATACTTTTTTTTGCTATTTAAAGAATTTTAGGGATAAAATAAAATATGCACGAGAAATGCGTTAAAACGTCTTATTGTTAAACTATTTTGCATCGAAATCACGTTTGTACTTTGCAATTTTGATAGGACGAAAAACGTGTCGAATTTTTCTTCTTTTTCAAAAATTCGCAGTAAAGACATCGACAATTATTATCAATTTATGTAAGGGGATTTGCTATTATGTATTATGTATTTATACCCGTGTGTGTAACTTTGTGGTTTACTCTAAATAACAATCTTGCGAGGTACAAAGCTAAAATATTTTCCAACCGACAACGAATATTTATTGACTTATAGGTCGTAATATTTCGAGAATGCAGACAGCAAGCGAAAATATACGTTTCCACGCTTTTTGTTAGGAGAAATAAATCAATTATAATTAGAAACGTATTTTAAAATTGAAATTAAAAGGAAAATTGTTACAGCACTCGCGCTATTATTGTTTTTACTTTTTAATGCGGACTTTTGGAGCTTTCGATTTATTAAATTTTCTACTGCATTACCTACGTTTTCAGCGTTTGATAAAATGCAAAAATACGAGGTACGAGCATATTTTATACGCCGTATTTATTCATGTATTGGCATGCTTCGAATAGATATGAATTTCGACGTTTACTATTGAAACTATTACAGATACACATACCTACATAGAAAAAGTAGAAGAATATTTGGAATGCCAACGAAACGTAATAAAAAAGCTGTTTTTGACATTGTTTCGGCTCATAACGCTTGAATTACATTCTTCATTCAGATTTGAGGAAAGTTCGCATTGAAGGAATTTGTTGGAAAATTTAAATTGTTTACCGTAGGAGCACCTCGACACGATTTTCTTTTGTACAAAAAAAAGGAGGCAAATTCACAGCAATAACAGAAGAAAATATTGGGATGTGTTCAATATCTATCTAACTAATATATTTAAAACAGATTATTTCTTAAATTTATTAAGAAAAAGTGTTATGGATCATTTACGAAAACAATACACTTGTATCAAGCTGCCCCACGGGGCCAGAGCCGGTTTTACCATAAGGCTAGAAAGGCTATAGCCTAGTGCGGAAAAATTTAGGCGGCGGCATCTGTCGGGGTTAAAAAAAAAATAACAAAATGAAAACTAGACAAATTAAAATCATATGAAAAAATACAATATTGTAGCGGCCGCGAGAGATTAACTTAATCGAAGGCGAGAGATTAAGTAAGCAAATGTGTCTCATTAATCTCTCAACGCACGCAATCGGAAAATTTCTATCTACATTACCTTGAAATGTTAACATTGTTAAAGATGAGACCTATCTCGTTCTGATACCACAACACACATATAAGCGGTGTCGACTCCCGTAATAGGCAATTTAAGACTGAGTTTGCGTTCGTTAGTGTCAACGCTCTTAACACTCGTCTGGTGAATCTAAGGTTATATCTTTATCACTAGTATAGATAAATGTCATAGGGGAAAGTGGGGTAGCCCCGGACAGCGGGTAACCGCGGACATAAGAATTTCCAAGAACTTAATCACGTTGCATTGGTAAAATTTTCTTTAAAACACGCGTCGTCTAGAGTAAAAACATATGCAATTTAGTTGTCACGTAAACACCGAGTCTGTTACAATTTAAGGAGTAGTTTGTAAAATATAAAAATTTTTCATCGCGCTCGTCAGATTTCATTTCAAGTTATCAACTAGAAAACGTAAGTGTGAATACTTATTTTTTTTTAAGTTGAAGAAAATGCATTATATTTAAACTTTGTAATAGTATTTGAAATATTTCTACTACATCTTAGGAGCTCTGAATAAAAATGTTGAATATTAAGAATCGGGTACCCTCGGACAATAAAATGTCGGGTATCGCCGGACATTATTTTAGCTTAATTAATAATCTTTTTCAAAAGTTACTCTATACTACAGTTGAAATAAATAACTTGTCGGTGCTTTATTATTTACTGTGATAATAAATAGTGGTTAAATTACTGTACTTTAGTCAACTTTGTGTATTTTTCACATCCAGTACGAATCGCAACGGTGGTCAACATCTATACTGACCCGGTGCCTTCAATCAGCACAGCACATTTATTAAAACAACTGTTACGATTTCCTGATGCATTAAAAAAACATTTAGCAACGGAGCTCAAAAAACCCATAGGAGCGATATTTTAACATCTCCATTTAAACAAAATTTAGAGGAAAAGCAGAAAACTAAAAACAATAAATTTGTCAAAGCAAAAAAACAAAAAATTGCTAAAAATATTGAAAACAGACAAAAATATTCGAAGTTTTTCCGAAAAAGACCGGGAGAAAGAAACCGAATGCATCACATGCAAAAAAATTTTTGATGAAGACTGGATTCAATGTTATGAGTTGAAAGACTGGGCACATAAAAATTGTTTTAATATTAATTATTTTTGTGATGTTTATAAGGCCAAAAAACGATTGGGCCACCAATAAGTACTAGTCCGAGGCTACCTGCCACTTTTTGTATTGCCAAAAAATAAGGTCAAATTGGATTGGCCATATTTCCTAAAAAAACGAATATCGTCGGCGATACTGCAATACCGCTTAATTAGCTTTTTTCATAAGATCGAATTTTCAATGTTATTTCATTCAATGTTAGTCTCTATCGAAATAGCTAGTTACGCGGTATTGCAGTATCGCCGACGATATATCATTACAAATTTTTAATTAGTAAAAACTTAAAAGTCCCTACTTTCATTTTAAATCATTAAAAAAAAATTATTTAGTTATGTTTTATTTCTAATTCTTTCAAGTCTCCGGGGCTACCCCATCTTCCCCTATATAAAATAAACACTTTAAACAAATACGAGTGTAAATCAAATAGTTTAGTGAAATAAAACTGTAATTAAATTAGTTCGTAAATTAATTAGACGGAGTATCCGGGGATTAACACAAGGGTTAAATATTCCTAAAATCAAAAACTTCGTGAATTTGTAATAATTTCATTTTATTTAAAATGTTTTTAGAATTTAATAATCTCTATAATGTAATAAAATTTTTCTATCAGATGAATAGGCATGAAATAACTTCATTTCTGCCTTGCACGCTCCACGTATGTTTATGGCATCAACACTGAATTTAGTTAGAAATTTATAGTTCGAAATGAAACATAATGGATATTAATGTTATGCTGTCCGTTTTGAAAGCTTAATATTAATTTAGATAATAGGATGTAATTATTTAATTAAGAGAGCTGAAGCTTAACACATGAGAAATTGCATTGTGCGGAAGGGATTTGCAGTTCCTGTTACAATTATCCAACTATTTTAATAAAAGACAAATTATTATATCACGGTAAGAGCTTATTAAACGTTAAAGATAACTTTAATTAAGCGCTTAAAGAAATTTTGAGGTTTACTAACGCAATCTCAAGCAAGAAATTGTGTGGGATGTTTTGAATAAATTTTCATCTTAGGTTTTTCACTTTCATCAGTTTAAGTGCCCAAGTCTTAAAAGTAAGTCGCGAGAACATTATAAATTTTTTTGTTGTTGCTAAAAGTTAAGTAATTAGCCATTATCTAATTTATGTTTTATAGCGTGAATAAAATTTCTCGATAAATTACAGAGCTATGCTGATGGTTGTAAGAAGTTTAATTTTCTCAGTAGTTCGAAATGTAAAATAGGCTAACTTCAGAAGTAATTTACTAAATGAGGTATTAAATAGTGTCGGTCTCAGCTTAAACGTTGCTCAGTATTTGCTTTTAACCGAAACGTACACAATATTAAATTAAAACACATTAATGGGACATAAAATTAATGCCGAACATGTCCTAGTGTTCCATTTTATGTTAAAATTAATTATATTCGAAAGTGCAGAAATAATTTTAATATTGATTTTGTAATTAAGTTTCAATACTGTTTTAAATTTAAAACCAACAATTTAGTATATAATTATGTTTTTCTTTACAAGTACCTCTTTTTAAATTTTTATTCAGCAGTTTTGTTTATTATTACTTATTAGGAACTACAGTAAAACCTCTTGTGGCGACCATTTCTAAAAGCAGGCAGTATGTTTCAGAACAAATATATCGTTATTTAATTTTTTTTATAAATTTTTCTCGAAGGCGACCATTCTCTAACCCGACCGCATCTCTTAATTGCGCGACCGCAACTTTTTAAAATTAAAACTAATTTTTAGTTTAAAAGGCCCTTTTTGTATTATCTATTATGTATTATCTATCTTTGTCTTTGTCTCTAATACGACCACCGCTACAAAAGACCAATTTGAGCAAGAACCGACGCTGTCGTGTTAGAGAGGTTATACTGTACTTCATAAACTACTTAAAACTATATAGAATACTACTTATTACTATATCTTAAAATCTACTTCTTAAAAACTACTTTTTCTTGCACAGTATTGGACTCTTTTATACTTTATAAGTTCTAATGTTGTTGGTCAGGATTTCGGTATCAAATATTTGGAATTCAACATAAATTAGGAAATGAGAAGGGGCCAATACACTGTATATCGTAACCCATTCTTCCTTTCAGTTGAAACGTCCACGTTAAACGGTGTTTGGTTATTCATTAATTTGCTTTATTTTTTTTTGTTTGAAACAATTTCTTAATTCGGAACAGGGGAAAAAACATCTTACGCTGCCAAGATTTGCATACTATAGCAAGTTCGTCCCTAGACGTGTTTCTTGTCTCCACTTTTGTCGATTTCGATGCAAGGATTTGAAAAGGGCTTGGTCCTGATAGTCTTGGGCAAATAGAAAACACTTTTTGTGGGTCTAATTGTCCAAATAACTTCAGTGGTAGTTGTGGAATCCGTTCCAGCGCCAATTATGTTTTTCTTTACAAATAGGGCAATTCAGTGTGATATGGCCGTATTTTTTGTAGCTAGGATTTTATTTAATTTTTACATAAATAAATAAAAAGTTGCGATTGCTATTTAATTTTTTATTAATTCTCTTTGGTTATACAGACCTTGGTTACAATTCATTCATTAGAATTTTAATAAATAACATTAATAATAAAAAATAGGTAAGTGGCCAAATTATTCGACATAATCGTGTGAGATGGCCATAGTAAAAATACAAGAGGGCCGTATTATTTCTTCGTGTTTTTTACCTTGTCTTTTCCTTTTCTTTTATTTTTCTTGTTTTCCCATTTTTTTCTTCTTCTTTTTCACACATGTGGTTATAAAAACAAATTCAAAAAGAAATTTTTTTAGGTAGTCATTAACATTAATTGCATAAAATATTTACTTTTTCACTTTTTTTTGGCACAACTAACTGTACTATATGCGGCTACTTTGAACCATCATCAGCTTATTGGCGACAAGGGCGCCATTTTTTAGAAAAACATGGAACTATTTCAACTGGCCATATTTTAAATACTAATCAATTAAATCTAAACTATTATATTTATTATTAACTATTTGGATCTACTTTTTAAACTTTTAAACTATTAGGAAAACTACTTTTACTACTTACTACTAAATATTAAAAACTGCTTCTTATAACTACTTGTTTTGATGAACCGTGTAGGACTCTTTTACCACTTTATAAGTGCTGATGTTGTTTGTCAGCATTTCGGCATCAACTATTTACAATTTAACACCCATTTCGAAATTAAAAGAGGGCAATACGGTGGACATCGTAACAATGTCAAACATGGTGTCCTTAATCCAACAGACGGTTTTACAATTTTTGTTTGTCTAAATTAATTCGATATTGTTTACTTGCTTAAATTGTAAACAATTCTATATTATTTTTCAATTAACTCTTTGTGTAAAAATGAAAGAATAACTTTGTTATAAAACAAAGCCCAAATAGTTATTGTTCTTTAATTAGTGTAATTAGTCTTGTTTTAAAATGCCTTTAATTTGTTCAAAAATTGTTTAAACTAAATTTTTATACGTTTAAGTTTAATGAAATTAAACAGACATTTTATATTCTTGCAGGTCGTTCAGGAATACGAGAGGGCAGTAATATTTCGTCTGGGTCGTTTACTTTCCGGAGGTGCGAAAGGTCCAGGTAAGAGGATAATTTATTTAATAAAAAATATACTAAATTGGTAGCATCCAATTATCCGACAAAAAAAAAGAATCCAAAATTTATTTTATTTAACTATTTACTTTGCATTATTTTACCAAGTTCGCAATGTAAACATTTTAGAAATTTTTGCACAAACTTTTAAGTGTAGAAAAAAACTTAATGTTTTATTTAACAAACTGCGCAGTCTATCCATATTTTAGTATAAGTTAAGCATTATCTATGAGGTTTATAAAGTTTTAATTTAAATTTACTATTTCCTCTACGAAACTTTGCTGTAGCGACTGTAGTTTTGCACGAATATCGGGTTTACTTTAACTTTGTTGGTTTATTTAGCTTGTTTAAAGCTATCTACTCCTGATTTACATATTTTGTTATCTTTTCTTTTTTACATTAATTACTTTAGCGCAGAATATTAAAAAAAACATTAATAGATTTTCTGTAATTAAGCAGGTTGATTTTGAATCCAAACATATGCTTAAGAAAATTTATAACTTAAGTATGCACCCAGCGGGGACTTGATCCATGTATTTCTTACTTCGTTTGTGTTAGGTAGAAATTGAGCTATCGAGTTGCTTGGAATTAGCATGAAAATTTACGTATTATAAATTCTTTCAACGAGTAACAATAAATTATTAGGGAAACACTTTTCGATATTCGAAGTGGAAAGATCACTTTTTTTAGGTATAAAATTTTATTCTGAAAAATTCCTAACTTTGTCATTTACAAATTTTCAAACACAAAGAATTTTTAATTTACCGATTTTATGAAATACGTCAAATTTAAAAATTCCAGATGTATTTAATTTTTCAAAAGAAGGTATTTAAAATATATTAACTTTGAGAGTTTTACTTATTTAAAAAATATATAGGTACCTACTTAGAGAACCTATATTTAAAAGTTTGAACTAAATCATTATTATGTGAGGTTAAATTTTCTGCAGTTTTTGTGTGAAAATTAAAAATACATTTCGACAAACTTCTTTTTACATGAATTATGAAGGTTATCACTAGGAGTCGAGGAATACCGCAAATAAAAATAAATAGCCCAAATTTTTATAAAAACCTTGCAGTATTGAAGTTATCGACAAGCCTAAGTCCATCTTAAAAAAGTATAAGATAGGACATAATCGCCTTATAAAAGGATAACGAAACCGGTGGGAAAAAATGCACACCCTAAATGGATTACTATTTCAGAGACGGTTGGATCCTATACCTAATCTTCAGACATAACGATGTGCCCACTTATATAAAACCAGAGCTCTATTTATTTAATTTCAACGAAACTAAAGTTGTGGGTTAAACTCAAAACATGCAATTTTGAAACAATAATACGCGTTATTGTTTAATTACACGTCAAACCTCTGTGTTATTTAGTCCAACGACGACGATTTAAAAAAAGGAAATTTCGTAACAAATATTTCATTTTTTGTTAATAAAATGTTAACTAGTTAAATTTTTTTGTATATACAGCTTGCCAGACGAATAAGAACTCGAACTTAATCCATTTATAAATGTGTAATAAATATCTAATTATTAAGAATTATTTAGAATATTTTGAAAATTTGTATTCAAGTCTGTTATAACAATGCCATTAAAGCCCTACGTATAATTTCTTTTTAAATTAAAAAAAAAAACAAAAATCGCTTATCAAATATGCATTCAAATAGGGGTTATAGGCTTGGCAACAATATTTTAAAATTGAGACGCCTAATAAAGTTGCTTATCTTAATCACTTCACGGGTAACATAAGAAGTTTATAATAATAAAGTTTTGCTCATTTATTCTGAAACATGTTATCTAAACTATTATTATCGTAATTGGAATTTATTGTGAGATTTAATTTTCAAAACAATAAAAAAAACGTGCATTGAAGCACGAATTAAAGGATTTCACTCTCTTTTAAGAGTATATGAAGACCATGCTGTGTTGCTATTTACTGGAAAATTAAAGTGTATTTTTTTAATATTTTCTAGATTTAGGACATAATGCATACAAAATTTGATTGTTTAGATTGGTGTAAGGTATTACCCTGTTAAGTTTCAGTACCTATGCGTATGACACTCTGTATATTTGTAAAATTTTAATATGTAACAGTTAGTATTATAAAGAAATCCGTACGTGTACTTATTTACGCGCATTAGAAGTTATACTTCTTTGGCTAAATTAAATATCGATAATCACGTGTTATATTGCTTACCTTACGTTTAGAAAACGGGTTTCCAAATTATAAACTTGGCACCTCCCCCACTGTACATGTATTTCCCGATTTACACGTGAAAACAGGGAATTTATATGTTTTATTCTTTGTGTCTATAAAAATAGAAAGAAATTAATTTTTTGCCATAATGTCAGCGTCGTCCAACGAATTGTCTTACGAAATAACCAAGAATACACATCTTGTACAGCAAAAATGTATATTTTAAATAGTTTTCATTTTTTGAAATTTTTAGAAGTTTTATTTTGTAAATCGTGTAAAAGCGAATAGTACAAAACAATTAACATGTAAATAGAGGGATAGATGTAGTTCAATACATATTTTTCGAGAAAATCATCTTCATTATATTACATGGTAATGATTACAATGCTACATAGTAAGAATTACCATTATCTTCTCTCCGTGTAGATAACGTTAGCAGTTTCATCCGAACCGAAGAGCATCATTTTATCCCGGGGGATCATTTTGTAGCACTTTCCCTTACATGTACATCGTTTTATTTGAACACATTGCCTTTTTAATTTAAATTCAAAAATTAATATAAACAATTAATTATGATGTTCACGTCCAATATCTTTTAATATTGTTTAACGTTAACTGGAATTGGACACTTTCAATACAACAATTATTGTTAAATTTACAATGTTTCGTTTCTTTAATGAAACTATTTCAAGCAACTGAAAATTAACCAGTTTGTATAACAACAATAACTACAAGTATTTTATAAATAAATATAAATTATAAAATATAGTCGAACCTCCATAAGTCGAACTTCAATAAGTCGAATTTTTTATAACTCGGACACGAAACTGTTTCCCTAGGACTTGCCTATCTCAACGTTAATATTTTTATACCGATAACTCGAATCCCGATAACTCCAATTTTTCAATAAGTTGAAGCGTTTTACAGTTCCTTAAATTCAAGTTTCCATTAGTAAATATTTGGTAACTCGAAGTTAAATTTTACAACATAAATAATAAAATAATAATAATAAAATGAATTGAAAGTGATTTGAAAGAGCGAAGAATAATTAGACAAATTCAATGAATACGAGCACGTGCGCATTCGAGCGAAAAGTGGCACATTTCCGAGCGAGGGAAGCAAATGAAGCGCGACGCGGAGCGGCGCGCTTCATTCCAGATCGAAATGTGCCACTTTGAGCTCGAATGTGCACACTCTGTTTTAAGCGTGATTCTCAATAATCAATTTACTTTCTAAACAATTTAAATAAAAAATTACATGCCTGTATTTATGCCAGAAAACCAAATCCCTAATTCATTGCTTTTAAATAGTTATTGTAAAAAAATAATAAAAAACAGTACCACTTTTTCAAACAGAAAATCGGAACGAAAGTTTTTGCTTTGAAAGAGGGATGATTAATAATAGGCAAATCCAACAAATACGAGGATGTGCACGTTCGAGCGAAAAGTGGCACATTTCCGAGCGAGGGAGGCAAATGAAGCACGACGCGGAGCGGCGCGCTTTATTTTTCCGAGATCGGAATGTGCCACTTTGAGCTCGAATGTGCACACTCTGTTTTAAGCGTGATTCTCAATAATCAATTTACTTTCTAAACAATTTAAATAAAAAATTACATGCCTGTATTTATGCCAGAAAACCAAATCCCTAATTCATTGCTTTTAAATAGTTATTGTAAAAAAATAATAAAAAACAGTACCACTTTTTCAAACAGAAAATCGGAACGAAAGTTTTTGCTTTGAAAGAGGGATGATTAATAATAGGCAAATCCAACAAATACGAGGATGTGCACGTTCGAGCGAAAAGTGGCACATTTCCGAGCGAGGGAGGCAAATGAAGCGCGACGCGGAGCGCGCCTTTCTGAGATCGGAATGTGCCACTTTGAGCTCGAATGTGCACACTCTGTTTTAAGCGTGATTCTCAATAATCAATTTACTTTCTAACCAATTTAAATAAAAAATTACATGCCTGTATTTATACCAGAAAACCAAATCCCTAATTCATTGCTTTTAAATAGTTATTGTAGAAAAATAATAAAAAACGGTACCACTTTTTCAAACAGAAAATTGGAACGAAAGTTTTTGCTTTGAAAGAGGGATGATTAATAATAAGCAAATCCAACGAATACGAGGATGTGCACGTTCGAGCGAAAAGTGGCACATTTCCGAGCGAGGGAAGCAAATGAAGCGCGACGCGGGCGCGCGCTCAGATCGGAATGTGCCACGACTCGAATCACTCGACTTTAAGCATGATTCACAATTATTAATTTACTTTCTTAGACGGCGAACTTTAACTGTTAAATGTTCATTAGCTGTGCGCGCGCTACTTCCGTTGCCGGCCAAAATTTTATTCTCCACGCACAAAAGAAGTATAACTTCAAAAATTTATTTGCATTTTCCATGTGTTGCGCGAAATTTTAAACCAACTTTAGAGTATTATTTTAATTAACTATTTTAATTAAGCTGCACACGTTTATAATCATATTACATGCACCGAGTGTATGAGATTATTAAACGAAAGCTGAGATCTGTAACGTTTTTAATGCGGAGAATTTAAATTAGAAATATTTTCCATTTTGTGTAAATATTAGGGAAATTACACGAGGGAAGCGAACTTACATATTGCGAGGTCTTTTAGAATATTAAAGTGTCTCATACGTAGATATAGCTCAACATGTTGGGGATTTGGGGTTCTTTTTATTTCATTTTGTATTAGCTCAAAGATGACTTTTAGGTTGAGCTTGAAGTGCTTTGGGATAAGAGAGATTTTGTGTATTGCTGAAAATTGTTATGAAATATGTTTAATATTAATTCCTTTTAGGAATATTCTTCATCCTGCCTTGTATAGACGCATATGCACGAGTTGATCTTCGTACAAGAACATACGACATTCCACCTCAAGAAGTAAGTTTATTTTTATTAATTTTTTTGGCAGATATTAACTAGACGAATAGAGATTTGGACTAGCTCAAGAGTTTTGTTTTTAAAGTCTGAATTATTAGTTTTTTTCTTAAGTTCTTAAACTGAATATTTATACTTCTAAAAAACTTTTTTTAAATGAAAAATGTCAAACAACAAATTATGCAAATTAATAGTTTTTACATAAATATACATAATTATATAAAATATTAATCAAATTCTGAAACGAAGAAAATCAAAGAAATTGTAAAAAAATCGTCAAATTTTGTTACTGAGATATGAAGAAAAACTTTATTGTTACTAAAAGTATATTTTTAATTGAATTTCTATTTACAACTCAAGATTAAATATTTCTTTTAATGATTTGACTATTTTTATAGGGTTTTTTTCTTTTTTTAATTTTAAAACCAAGTTTTCTTGAGTTGTTTAAAATACAATCAAATTGTTCATTAAAGTGAACATATTTTTTGTACAAACACAAGTGTCCGATTTGGGATTTTTCTTGATCCATAAATAAGTGACCATTTTTTCAAAAATATTTTATTACAGATTAAAAAAAAAATATTAAAAAAAAATTATTTAAATTTAATTTAATTTAATCTACAAAAGTTTGAACTATTGTCACAAGATCTATGTTACAGTTAATAATAAAAATAAGCTTTCTAAGAGAGGTTCCATCAGCTACTACTTGCCCATCATTTAATCATAGTTCTTCTCACTGCTAAACTTTTATACATTTATATTGGGAGTAGTTCTCATTTCAGTGAATAATTGTTAGCTTAACGTTGTTACTTGGCTCTAACAACGAATGGTAGAGGATTTGCCATATACAGGGTGTTTTAAAAGTAGGGAACCAAATTGTAAGGGTAGATAGAGGATAAAATTCTGAGACGAAAAGACCTTTAGCGTTTTTACACTAGACGCACAGGTAATTTCGATAGCCAATCAGAAGTCAGCTAAAGCAACCTTTAAAATTTGGTTCCCCACTTTTGGGACACTCTGTATTTGGAGCCAAATTAAGTTTCTTTGCCGAAAATACAATGTTTGAATTGTTCATATTTGGAGAAAATCAATATTTAAAATTTTCCGTACAAATAGTGTTCAAGGAAACACTTTTACACATAATGTACATAAATAAATTAATTTTATTCACTAATGAATAATGTCACCTTTGTTATAAAATCTGGTCTCTTTTCGCAGTAACAAAATTGAAGTGCTGCACAAGGATATACGAGGGTACACTTGTGTATATCTACTTCCATATTATTGTTAGAAAAGTAATGACGTAAGGTGAAGTAAGACTTGCAGAGATACAAAATCGACGTGATGCATGCTTACCTCATTCATAGCTGTCGCAACTTGGCAAACTTCCACTAATTTATACACAAATACTCAATTTTCGGAAGTAACTTACTTGCTTATACTTCCCACAAACGTCTCTTTCATGTCTCGTTACGTCTTTCCGATAAATTTCTAACGTCAAAACGCAAATTGGTTTAATTTTACATTAGTCGGCTAAAGTTCGCAATTTTATTTTTTCTCATCTCAAAAATTAATTAAGATTTTAATAAACTTTTTAACAAATTGCAACTAAGTTTTAATGTTTACAAAAATTAATCTGTTGATGCTTATTTAATTTTTTCAAATAAATTATGCCTCTGAATATTTTGATTTTCTAAAAATAATTAAATACCATAAAACAAATGTAAATAATTAATCATTTTTAAGTAGGCTTGTTGTGATTAATTTAGCTTGAATTAAACCAGAGTTTTCCAAACTGGGTCTAAGGGGAGACGCAAATTGATTGCTAAAATTGTATAATTAAAATTTTGTGTTTGTATTATTTTATAAAATGGGGGCGACATATGATTAAATCTGTTTAAGGGAAGCGCGGTTACATACAGTTGTTTTTTGAACCCGTTTTTCTCGTGAATTTCAAAAGGTACGGCTATAGTTTTTTGGGCCTATCCGAAGCCAAATAGTCCGGCGAAATCGAATCTGTATAGTTTTTAAAGATCCGTCCACAAATCACGGCGCAAAATTTTTTTTAACGTAAACTTTTGTGTTACATAAATTAACCCAAAATTTTAACTCTTAATTACTCAAAAAATGAACATTGCGTCTTATGCTGATTTTGCATGTATCTTATGGAGACGGGCTTCTGGATTCCGAAACTGTGTTATTTTTAATGATCGGATCGAAAATGAGGGTGCTACGATCGTTTTTATTAGTCGAAGTGTATTTTTTTGATTTATTTAGTTTTTCGAAAATTTTGGGGGTTGAAGGGAGAACAGGAAAGAAAGGTTTCGGCTATGTCGGTTAGGGGTCCATAGGAACGTCCCATAAATATTTAAAGCAAATCCATTACCTAATATATTTTTCCCTAAAAAAAAGCAAAGGGGTTAATCCATGTTTTTTCTCGATTTTGGGCGATTTTGGGGGTTTTGAGTTAGCGCCGGTTTGCGACGCATAGGGGTTGGAAACGCTCAGAAATTAAAGGACTTGACAAAATTTGCAAAGACGGCTGAGTTAGAGGGAGAGAGAGGCGTCCTATGATTAAATATATTTAAGGGAGGTACGGTTACATACATTTTGGAAACCGCTGGATTAAATTAAGTTACAAAAGCATATTTCCACCAGGAACCAAATCTCTGACAAAAATGTATAATTTAAATTGTCTTTTTCTTGAAAAATTTTAGAACTTTTATTTTCTAAACCGTGTAAAACAAGTAGAGTGTTAATGGAGGGATAGACGTATTCCATAAAATAATACATCACATATTTGAATTGAAAAAATCTATTAATACAAAAACATACATTTTTATTAATTTTTTTGCGCCCCTCAGGGAGCCGCGCCACCCAGTTTGGAAAGCACTGTATTAATGCATACTAACAAACTTTAATTACATCGCATGAATTTGTTTGAAATTTAATTTTCAATTTTATTAAAATTAATTAAAACAAACACTTTCGCCAAACAAAACGAGAAAAAACATTTGCTAAATCGTTTTTTCGAAACAGGTCCTCACAAAAGACAGCGTCACAGTCTCGGTGGATGCTGTAGTCTATTACCGCGTCTCGAACGCGACCGTTTCGATCGCCAACGTGGAAAACGCTCATCATTCTACCCGACTTTTGGCCCAGACAACCCTACGAAACATAATGGGCCAAAGACCTCTCCACGAAATTCTCAGCGAACGCGAAAGCATTTCCCAGCACATGAAGTCGCTTCTAGACGAAGCAACCGAATCTTGGGGGATCAACGTCGAAAGAGTTGAAATGTACGTCGATTTTAAATAGCCATAATTACGTTTATTCGTTTATTCATATATTTTTACAGAAAAGACGTCCGTTTACCGGTCCAATTACAAAGGGCCATGGCGGCCGAGGCTGAAGCAGCGCGCGAGGCCAGAGCCAAAGTTATCGCTGCAGAAGGCGAACAAAAAGCTTCGAGGGCTCTTCGAGAAGCTTCCGAAGTTATTGGGGATTCTCCTGCTGCTTTACAACTGAGATATTTACAGGTCAGTGATTACTCTTATTACATTTACCTTTTAACGGTTAAAATAAATCTAAAAAGACGAATAACTTAATATTCACTCCAAATATACCTTTTCTTCTTGTTTCTGTTTTTCCCACTTTTTAAGTTGCATCTCTCGAATTTTGTACATTTAAATGCAAATTATCAAAAAAGAAAGCCGGAGTAACAAACTTCGGCTTGTTTGTTGGAAATTGTTAGTTAGTTATTTGAAGAAACGTACAGTAAGACCCCGTTTAATGCGGGGCATGGGTTTCAATGAGTTTAGGCGATAAACGAAATAGCGTTAAACGAGGTTATTTTGAAATGTCACAATAAGTTGAATCTACGTATATTTTAAGCTATTTTGAAGCTTCGAGCAGAGCGCGATATATCGAATTAATCGAGGAAGCGATAAACGAGGTCTTACTGTAGTTTTAAAAGCGAGTTGAATTATTTATTGGAGCTGTTGCGTTTCAACTTGTTTAAATGTCTGATGCATACCGACTGTTCGTAAATGCACAAATGCTTTTGTAGTTTTTGCTACCACTGCAGTTTGCAAATCCTTTTAAACCGTATAATACCTGGGATTGCAATAATTTGTAGAATCGCTTCGAGCTTACACTAATTTTATGGATTTTATTGAAATGAGTCGAAGATAGCCGGTAAAGCTTTGCGTTCGATTTTCGTTTAGGATTAAATCGTTTTAAGGCCTTTATTAAATGTCCACGTTTTATTCCGGGGGTTGGATTATGAATATTTTTAGATTTCGCATTGTCAGTTTTTATTTAATTATAATTAAATGGTTTTTTTTTGATATGCTTTATTGATAATGGTATTTTTAGAGAGAGCATTTTTTGATTATTTTTGTAACGAATTATGATACAGAATTTTGTTATTATGTCACTTAAATATCATTGTGTATATCTAAATCCATCCAATTGAATTAATTTAATGGAAACTTCGACGATGTTATTTATTTATTACGCCCTCGGGCCAGAAATAGATGTCCGCTTTCTTCATAAATAAGTGTTCATTTTTTTCGACAATATTTTATTACAGGTGGAACAAATCAATGATTAATAAATAATAACTAAAAAAAAATGAAAATCCTGATTTAGAACAGAATTCTATTCAATTGATAACTAAGTAAATAAACAATTTAACAATAAGAAACAATGTAAAAATGAATTGATAAGTTAAGTTTCGTGGGACACCCGGTACTTGTATCGGCAATAGTTTTAACAGAAGCGACCCTTCATTTAACTTAACGTTGTTGTTGAGCTTTACCAACAAATCGTAGAGAGCAGGTCATATATTGTATTTGGAACCTAATTAGATTTTATCAAACCAGTTTAAGGCTAAACATTGAATTGTTTCTATTCGCAAAAAACCGGGATTTGAAATTTCCCGTTAAAAATGTACACTTTTCTACGAAATACTTTTGTTTTACAAATAATCTAAATAAATAAATTTTGTTCCCAAATTAATAATGAGATCTTTATTGTAAAATTTGAAAATTACAGTAGAAACTCGGTTTATTGTTACAGCTCATTCGGATAATCGAAAATTCGGTTAATTGAATGTATTGAAAAAAAATAACGAATTTTAGATATAGTATATAAAAATTATGAAAAATAAGCGAAGCCCAAAGGAGACATTTTGAGAGCGCAACTACGGTTTTAGAATTACTTGAATTTTTTTAAAGTAAATTGATTATTGTTAATTGTGGCGAAAAGCGGAGTGTGCACATTTGAGCTCAAAGTGGCACATTTCGATCTCGGGAAAATGAAGCGCGCCGCTCCGCGTCGCGCTTCATTTACCTCCCTCGCTCGGAAATGTGCCACTTCTCGCTCGAATGCGCACATCTTCGTATTAATTGGATTAGACTATATTAATAACAAATCCTTCAAATTCAGATTTTCTATTCGGAAAAAGTTTTCGCTTGAAAGTGCACATACTCCTTAATAATTGAATTTGCCTATCTTATTCTGCTCTCTTACAAATAATATTAATTAAATCAAACTGAACTAAAAAAATATTTTAACTTTTTCCGAATTTAGATTCTTATTTCCCAACCTCTTTTTTAGCATACTCCACCCAAGTCATTCTAAAATTTTGATGCACCCCCTATGTAACATATAAATATTTTTTTAAATTTAAAAATTGAATTAATCCATAAATGAAGTCTAATTACAACAGTGTATACAAAATGTGCCTTAAAACTAATATGTTTATAATTTTTACAAAAATGAAAATTACCCAAAAATATTTGGAGACATTAATTTTGACATATAAACCTTCAGCAATCTGCAAAAGATGATATAAAAATCGACTAGCTGATTTTTAGTGGCTCACTTCAGAAAATTTGACTCATACACAATTTTAATTAATCAAAAATACGAATTAATAAACGTTCGAAAGTGCACCTGAAAATATTTTTATCAAGCTCGCTACAATCAGGCGTGCGGAGTAGCACCATGATAACTTATCAAAAGGAATAAAATAGCTAACTTTTTTTAAACAAAAAATAGATCTAATTTATTCGACTTTTAATTTTTTAAATTGAAGAATAAAATAATAATATAGGCAAATCCGATAAATACGAAGATGTGTGCATTCGAGCGAAAAGTGGCACATTTCCGAGCGAGGGAGGCAAATAAAGCGCGACGCGGAGCGGCGCGCTTCATTTTCTCGAGATCGGAATGTGCCACTTTGAACTCGAATGTGCACACTCGGCTTTAAGCACAATTACAAACCGTCTCGTTTTAACAGGAAAAAACTTGGTCAAATTGTTAGGTATATGTTTACAAAAAACGCAACAAATATTAATCACTAAGTAAAACAGTCGCACATTATCTTAAAATGAATAAAGCAAAAAAAACACTGTTTAGTGCGAAATACAAAATTGAATAATAAAATATTTAGTAAGAAAATACCGAGGTTTAATTTTCGCAACGAGTCCGAACGCGGTTGACAATCCGGATAATCGCGAATTCGTATAACTCAGATCCGGATAATTGAGGTTTTACTGTATTTGTCAATATGAAGACATCACTTTATTAATGTTTCATAACATCAGATATCGGACATTTATTTCTGGACAGAGGGAGTATAATGTTTATATAATAGGGGAGCAATGCATAAATTACTCATTTATGGTGGAACTTATTTTTATGAAAAATACTTGCGAAAAACATATAGCTATACTTATTGAAATAAAATAATAGATATCAAAAATTCTATATTTTATATTGAAACTCGCAAAAATAGGTCATTTTTACGTTTTAAATCGTGCTTTAATTTATTAAAAATTTTAAAAACATCTACAGAAGTCTAAAAAAATAATTTAATTGTGCATCATTCAATTGAGTGCAAAATGATTGGACAATAAGGTAGATATAGTTTTTGTAAAATATAATATTTATCCCACAATTGAGCCTATTAATTATTATCAATGTACATTTTTTAAATATTAAATATTTCAAACATAAAAATCATAAATCTTTCATCATAAATAAAAAAAATTAAAACACAACCATTGGCAATATCACTTCCAAAATTATAAAAAAAATACGAGCTTTAAAAAATTTAAAAACAATGTTAAATTAGTTATTCCTTAAGAGAGCTTTACTTTTGTTATTTTAACAAAAGAGAAACTTAATAAATTTTTAATAATTGTAATTTAAATAAATAATAACTAATATATTTTATATAACGACCTTTGCTTTTGAGGTTCAATACAAAAATGTTTTCTTAAATGGAAACACTAATTAATTATTAATTATAACTTAAAAAAACTTATTATTTATTTTTTTTGTATTATAAGGATTGACATATTTATTTTTATAAACAAAGCAATTACATGAAAAATGCTTATTTTGAAGAAAATGCCTAAATTAATATTTTTTAAATTTTGACAACGCTATGACTTTTTTATCCATTTCCCCACCATAATCTATGAGATCTCAAAGCTTATTAGAATAATTAAAAAATTTGGTATATTTATTTGTAATACTCGTATCTATTATACGCATATATTTGCGTCGTTCCAAAAATAATTCTAAAAACATCTTGTACGGTCTCTAAGAAATAAACAATCTTAATTTTCCGTGTTGTCAAAAAGTCGTGCATCAGGTAATTTTAATTTAGTAATCAATTCAGAACCCGAATTACGATTTGATTAAACTTTTGCGCAAAGTTATGAATCAAAGCTCGGTTTGAATTCGAAACTTTCCGAAAGTGGGTTGTTGAAATTTAACGAAGATTAAGTGTAACGTTTTTGAGCCGAGAAACAAGAATTTCTCTGCATTATCCTATTTTACAATAAGTTCCGGTATTCGAGTATAAAATAGCTATCCATTGTTGTAATGTTTTAATTACTTTACTTTTGAATTTGATGCTTGAAATTATTTTGGCATGGCACAACAGGTAAACACAAGCAATAAACTGGGAGAACCCTTTAAAGGTTTGTTGTGTTATACAATATTGGAATTTGGAAATTGAATAACAAGTTTCGTTAACGTCTCTTTAATCCATATTGTTTTCGTTGAATATTAAGCAACCTTAAACCTTCAAATATCGGGTTGGCAAAACAATAATTTTTTTTTTACTTTGAAATAAAACTCAATTTTTTTATTCAGAGAATGGATTTTAATCAACTACAAATATTCAATATTCAATAATTTTATGCCATCTTTTTTTATTTATACACATATGTACAAATATATTTATTTATACACATATTATCTATAACAATATATACACAGAGTGTACCAACAAAAACTTGACTCCCAAAAGTTCAGAAACAATCGACTTTTTCAAAATTTAAAAAAAACCTCAAGATTTATTTAAAAGGGGCCGCATTTTTACATAAAATTTATATCCAAAAAATGTATCTCCTGAAGCCAAGCATCAACCCCCTATTTTCTTTAATTGCAAGCTTGATCAATTGACACATGGGTTGAAAGATAATAACCGTGTAAATTTTTAAAAAATATATGAAATAACTTTGAATTTATTTTAGATTAAACTATTTATTTGAGAATATCAATACTAATCAAATCAAATAATAAAATTTCTTAAAAGTGACCAATGTATTGTTTAAAATGACTTCCATATAATGGTACAAGTCCTTGTCACGCCGACAGATTGCAAATATGGCTATATCATTTTTTATTGAATTGATTATTAAGACAAAAAGAAAATGTATCTAATTGGTTTTTTAAATGTCAATATCATGATTACCATGATTTGATTTCAGAATTGTCAACAATTTTATAATTGTCAATTCTTTTGAAGAGAGATTAGAAATTGTTAAAATATATTATCGTACTAAAGCTGTGGCAAGATTGATGTTGGATTCCAGGGGGTGGGATTTCTGTTTACGATATGTATGTAAAATTCGTCTCTTTTGAAATAAAACTTAACGTGTTTTTTTAAATTTTGAAAACTCTTTTGTATTTGAGTTATGGGGTGGGGTGTCATGTTTTCGTTGGTATACCCTGTATATAAAGAATGTATTAGGGTGTCCCTTAGGTTCCAAGTTGGCTTTTTTAATTTGGGTATCAACTAAATTATTTGTTTACAGTCTAAAAACAATTTTGAAAAAATATTCAAAAATGTCGATCTCGTTTAACCCCGTCTAAGTGACTATACACTTCTCATTCATTTAAGATGAGGTTTTTATTAATTAATCTTTTCCTGCTTATTATATTCAATAACTTACCAAGTATTGTTGATTCTGATTTTATGATTTCTTTCGATGGAAAAATTTTGGTATTGGAGTCAAAAATGCTTATAAGTTGTCATATTTTAGGCTTTTGTATGAAAAAGTTAATTTCTAAATAGTACAAAAATCACTTGTTAAATGAATGGAAAAAGAATGGTCATTTGGGCAGAGTTAAACGGCATCGGAATTTTTTAATTTTTTTTTTAAATTGTTTTTGACTGTAAAAAAATAAATTAGTTGATACCCAATTTAAAAAAGCCAATTAAGGAAGTTCGTAATTTTGCAAGTTAAAAACGTAGAAGTTGGTATTTAGCCATGGTCAAAGCGGGTTACCCAAAAACTGTAAAATTTGAGAAAATTTGGATGGTTCCTGATATGTTGCTAATGAGAAATGTTATCGGGCAGACGGGCCGAATTCGTTAAGAAATTAAAAAGCATATTTTTAATATTTAAACAAAGCATTGGTTGTAAATTCAAAGCCATTTAGCAAATTGAGTTCAATCGCAATATTCTGTATGTAATTCCTTTCGGTTCATTAAAACGTATTGTTGTATGCAAAACAGGAAATAGACTTGATAAGAGTACCGTTGCTTTATGACGTCAGAAGCCAGTCCACGTGGACTTGATATGCACATGTCAAAATTTTGCAAATTTTCTGATTGGTTAATGCGAAATAAAGTGTGACTTAATTGATGGGTTTCATGAAGGGGGGGTGGGCCAATATATTATTTTATAAAATTTAGTCAGTAGTGCGGTGGTATTCAAAGAGTGTAGACGTGTGCCAAATTTTGGGACTTTTCCGAATGGTCGACGTGCGATCCCTGATGCGTTCATGGTCGGGTAGCTGCCCTGGCGGTCCGGAGCTTCTGTTACGGTCATACGGTAGTACTTTTTATCTGTTGTATAAGATAACTGACATTGAAATATCTTTTTTTCTTTAATAATTATTTTTCTTAGTTTTAAATATTAGAACAAAATTTTATTTAGAAGCATAATATTTATAATTAATCTTTATTGATTTTTTAAATAAATTCGCTAAATGTGTCTATAATCCCTGCAAAAAATTGGGATGTACCCAATCAACACATGATTATATAGTCGCTCAAAGACAATATCGATTAAACTATAATAATTTTTTTTTAATTTGGGAATAATCTATTAAATATATTACTTTATTTAATTTTCACTTTAAAATATATAACGAACAATATATAAATATTAAAATTATTAAATAATTTTAATAAAATATTTTAGGATTTGTTAACAATCGTTACTGCCCTTTCTAATTTTTTTTCCTTTTGTTCTATGATTCGTAATTTTTTATTTTTTTTCTCCTCAAATTATCTGTATGTAATTTTTATAACTTCTATTGAGACAGCGACTCCCAATCTTTTTTTGACCAGGGACCCTTTTTATTTCATTATTATTAGCAGGGACGACAAGGCTAAAGATAAAATGTATCATTTTAAAAATAAACTTGAATCGAAACGCTTAACCTAAGTAATCGTAAAATTTTAAAGTATCATTCAAAGTTTGAAATCTTTTGCGTACCATATTTTAGCTCTCGCGGACCACTGGTGGTCGACGGACCACTTATTGGGAATCACTGTCTTAACAAAATAAATTTCCAAAAAAATACATTGCGTATTTAATTTATCTGCGCCCTGGACAAACAGGGCCGAGTTTAGTCATTAAAGAAATTGGGTAGGGATGCTCTAACAATTATCTATATGTATGTCCAATCATTTTAGCTGCTTAATTATATATAAAAACTGATTGTTCAGCTTATTAAGTTCAACAAGCAATTAACCAGGACAGCTAATGAATTTTATTAAGCTTACAACTTGCACAATAATTAATCTGCAAACTGCTTTGGATTCTTATTCGTTTTCTGTTTTGTTGTGTTCGATGTTGCACTAACCTCGATTTAATTATTTTGTTTCCCTTCTCAAAACTAAAACAAAGAGTGGATAAATAAAAACATGCATTAACCAAAAGTAGACAAAGAACCTGTCGAAAGGGAAAATGTACTCATAAGGAACTTTTTGTTAGACTCTCAACACAATTTCGAGCGAGAAGAATTCGACGATAGTTTTCCCTCTGCCTATTGACATTTTGTCGTACTTCATGAAGGCTCGGGATGCAATGTAAAACAATAAACAGCAGCCAAGATATTTGTCCTTAAGGACGCCGCCTGTTGCTGATAATCAACGAAACTAAGGGAATCATATTTAGATACAATTTAAAAAAATGTGGCCAATAAAGCACGGATTTTTAAATGTTCATAATATTAACTGCGCACTAATGGAATATTACTTATTATAATTATTATAAATATAATAAAATCACAACCTTTTTCATCGCGAAATGATGGAACGAACATCGCTATCGTTGCTCGCAAGGTTCAAGAATCTTTTCGGTTTATCTTCTTCGACATTTATCGAAGAACTTCCACCGAAATGTTTTGCGCGATTAGGCGCTGTTTGGCAATTGAATGAATTATTGCCGGCTTTTATCAAAATAAAAAAAATCGGTACGTTTGGAAGTAATACTTCTTTGGCGTGACTAAATTCAATAAATGCGAGGATGTGCGCATTCGAGCGAAAAGTGGCACAATTCCGAGCGAGGGAGGCAAATGAAGCGCGACGCGGAGCGGCGCGCTTCATTTTCCCGAGATCGGAATGTGCCACTGACTCGAATGCGCACCCGTTAAGCGCGATTCACAACATTTGATTTGTTTTCTAAATAATTTTAATGAAAGATACAACACGGGAAAAATGTGCACAATTGTCGTTTTATTTCAGTACCGGACTACTTTGCCCCATTTTGTTCCAATTTTTTACATATTGTTATTAAATGGAAGTTATTATAAATAAAGTAAGGTAGGTGACCTCTCTACCGGACAGAGTTAAGCGTACAGTTTTTTTTAAAGCATTATTAAAAATTTTAAAAACCAATATATACTTATATAATTAAATTTCTGAAAAATTTTCAAATATCATACCTTTAACTTCAAAATAAAAAAAGAAAAAAGCTAATAATATCAATTAGAATGTTAATAATAAATGATAATAGTTTAATTTTGCGGTTTCGCTTCTATCGTCAGGCTTATCCCTCTATCGGTCACTTCTGTCCCCTCTATCGGCCATCTTTACTAAAATTTGTTTTGAAAAAGTAATAATTATTATTGGAAAATAAATACAATAAAAAAAAGAAAGATTTTTAATTAATCTTCTAATTTATTTAATAGTTAAAGTTTTTTTGCTCTTGTAGTATTCTTTTGATTGTGCATGCAAAGCCAACTTTATTGTACGTATGCTCGGTCACCTTATTTTTAGTTTAAATCAATAAAAAATTATAAATTTGTGTATTTTTTTAATTACTTTACTGTATACTAATTAACTCAAAAATATTTTTTAATTTTATATTTGTTATTTTATATTTAATATCACTTGTCAAAAAAACCTTAACACTAGATTTACGGGTGTTGATTATATACCTATTTTTACTGAAGTGAGCCAATTTGACTCATACAACAAAATTGAAGCTTTTTGCAAAAAAAACAGTTTCAACTAAATTGAAATAAAAGATTTATTATTAAAAACTTTATTGAAAATTTTTTTACATATAAACTTTGTTTTTGAAATACATTTTTCGCAAACAGAAATAATCCTCGCTATTTTTTTGCTAGGAGCTATATAACGAAGATCCTGTTCTTCACTACTCGAAAATTCAGTGCTATTGACTTCCTCCTCTATTTCACTTACGTTATCACATAGTTCCATATTAGTTGCATCCGTTTCATTATCTGATTGGTCTTTCTTTATTTTGTTTAGTTTTTTTAGCAAAATAATTTTTTTCCACAGTAGCTACCCTGCATAATTAGATGTAAAATATATATCAATTGAAATACCTTTTTCAAATAAATATTGAAATTACCTTGGTGGACCAAATTTTTGTTGCAAAAAATTAATTTTATAAAATGTACCATATTATTTCACCAAAAACGTTCTGTTCACATGATGTATAAAACGGAATGATGAAAGAGCTGGGTAAATAAGACACCTTTTGACACCAGCTAACTAATAAATTGACAAGATTGACCAAAATGTTCAAGCATCAGCTTTCTTTAGAATTCTGATAAGAACTTTCTTTATGTAAGCCATAAGTTTTATTTGCTTAAAGCAATTAACTATTAAATCATTTCATGAGTCAATTTGGCTCATAGCCGTAAAAATAGGTATACCACATTCGAATATGCGAAATGAGGGGGTCGGCGGAGGGGAGTAACCTATATTTACCTATATTTCATTACGTAACTAAAAACCAACATAATTATTTAAAAAAATAATTTTTCAGTTTTATATACGTACCTATATATAGCAATAAAATTTTAAATGAGTCAAATTGGCTCAGTCTGTAAATCTACTGTTAACCTACCTTTTAAGAAATCGATTTTGTAGCAAATTGATGACCAAATGTTTGATTTTTGATTTTAAAATCACTTTTTACACTATTTAAACTACGTTTATATTATATTTCATTAAATAAGCAACGTTTTAATATTTTTTTAAATATTGTTCATTGATTTGTAATCTCGCATTTCAGAATTTTTAGCGAAGTGACCGGTAGAGGGGTCACTTACCTTATTTTCTTTTTAACTCCAAAAAGTAATTTAAACAAATATTCCATAAATACAAGGATGTGCGCATTCGAGCGAAAAGTGGCACATTGCCGAGCGAGGGAAGCAAATGAAGCGCGACGCGGAGCGGCGCGCTTCATTTTCCCGAGATCGGAATGTGCCACTTTGACTCGAATACCTACCGTAAGCGCGATTCACAATAATTCATTTGTTTTCTCAGCAAGCTAACGTCAACTGTCGAATTTTCGTTGGCAGTGCGCGCGCATCTTGCGTGGCCTACTAACACTTTAGTCTGAAAATCGCCAAAAGAAGTATAACTTCAAAAAAAAAGGAAACGACAATAAAGAGGGCGATTCATAAAAAAATTTGACAGCATTTATCAGATGGAGCGAGCTTTTCGATTGTAATTAAAAATTAGTAACGTCATTTTCGTAAAAACGACTTCAATTGGAGTTGACTTTGAAAGCACGACTTTTTGTAGTGGCCACTCGTTTCTACTAAAAACGCGTCACCGAACACTTTGCTCTCGATCATTCTCTCTCCATTTTTGATTATTGCGAATTTTAAAATACTTCCTCGTATCGCGTTTCGCCTGATTTATTTTTACGAGCCTTTAATATTTCAACGTGAAATTTTTCGCCGTCATTAACGAAAACTTTTCTCCTCGGCGCGTATTAAATTACGCGCTCGCTTTTATTATCAAACCAATTAATAACTTAAATGTTTTGTTAAAAAAAAAAAGGAAAAAACATTTCAACAAGACGATAGTGTTGTTCGCTCCAAGACATTTCCGCATTTGTACTTAATATTAAAATGCATAAAAGTTAACGAATTATTTCGGGATGAGTTTTAGAGGTGGGTGTTTGCGTAGGGTGTAGGGGGTACATGGCGAAGTTCGCCTCTGTTTTGCAATTAATTATTCGGGAGGAATTTTCTCGACGCAACAACGCGTGTTTTTCCCAAATTTGCCTAAAAATGTTTGCGCGAAAAAATACGGGGAGGAGAGGAAGGCGTAGTTGTTATCGGATGTTGGGGGAGTTTAACTGTTTTATTTCTGAAATATCTGTAAAAGGTAAACGAATAACGAGGGTTGTGTGGGGGCATGATTCATATTGATGTTTATTCTTATCAGGGCTCCAGTGCTTTTTAATGGGGTACACGTGTTTTGCTGTGCAGAAGGAGATAAATATTAGGTGTATCGAGCTATTTACGGAAGATTTATTTTTGGAATAAATATATCTACATTTATCTGGCGAAAGTATTTTGTTTGTATGAATAGCGACTTTGAGATGTGCCTGGTACTTATTTTATTTATTGCCTTTGCGGCTCTCAAAAATACGCTCTTATTAAATTGAGTGTGTTTGCTATGATATTGGATTCTTGTTTTTCATAAATTTTATCAAATTGTAGAGAATATCCGTTTGATAAATAATGGATATTAATTTTTCTTTTAAGAAAATCTTCGGTGCTGAATAGTTTTAGATTTTAAGATAGGATTAGGATAGGACGTAATTAATTTAATAACATTTCGATGAAATGCTCAATAAGTATTAAATTAGGGTAAATGACGTCGGCGACAGCCAGTCCCGAGTCGGATAACGTACTTTGAATTTTGTAAAATACATCGCTGTAAGGACTGACATGACATCAGAAAAACTTAATCTTTAAAAAATGGGCAAATCTAAAAGTCGTTTTAAAAAAATAGGAAGTTTTATATCGGTTTAAAGAATAAACATTCACATAGTTATTAAAATAAGGAAGCATTTTTTTTAATAATTAGGTTTTTTAGAATTATTTAACACGATCAAAAAAAAAATAGTTTGTTCAATAAGGAATTCTACACTGTAAAAAATTGGGAATAAATTTGGATTAATTACTGAATTCTAATTTAATCCATCACTTGGAGTTCCGGAGTTTTTATATTTATGTCAAAATTTATCAAAATTGGTTTAGTGATTTAGGCGCGAAAAGGTAACTGACAGACAGACAGGCACACAGACAGACAGACAGACAGACAGACAGACAGACAGACAGACAGACAGACAGACAGACAGACAGACAGACAGGCAGACAGGCAGACAGAGACAGACAGACAGACAGACAGACAGACATACTTTCGCATTTCTAATATTAGTTTGGATTAGTATTTATTTATAACTTCTTTTTATTAAATTTATTTAATAATTTACCGAATTAACAAATTATAATTTACTATATTATTTGGTTAAATCATTAAATTATTACATAATTATAATAAGCATATTCTTATGGTAGTATTTGCTTTTTTGGTACTATATAAAATTTAATTTTATATAATATTTTATGCTTTAATGAATTAATAGTTGAAAATAATGAGTATATTGTTTTAACTTCATATTCATGAAAATCATCGTTTAAGACAATAGTGAACCGCCGCTTACAAATGTTATAAGGATTATTATAATGCATAAATTTCCACTGCTCTCATTTAATAGACTTGTGATTAAATTATTTTTAGCGGTTACCAAATAGATGGCGCTCAAAACTATTTTTGTTTTCAACTATCACAACATTCGGACCTAACTTTAATGTGACTGTATTATTTAATCCGCAAATTTGCACATCTGGTACTTGATTTCATAATAATCCCTCTCGGAGTGAATTTTGCTCTAGGGGGATTAAATTAATTAAAAATAATAGACCTCGCGTTTAATCCACGTTTATTCAGCAAATTTTTTACAGTGTAGCATTCAGCGGGTTTCTTTCGATCAATGTTCTTCTCGAATCTATATTATCCAGTATTATTTAAAACTAGTTTTTGGTTAAATTAAAAATGAAAATTATCCACAATTAATCTTTAGATTATTTTTAAATCCGTTTTTAAAAAGTCTTTAAATTTATCTTCAAGAAAAATAAACTTATAAAGGGCGACTGTTTTTATAAAGAAATAGTATAGGTATATAACATTAACTTTTAGTGTACAAAATAGTGTTGTTAGATTTATCTATTAGGTTCTTTTTCTTTTATTAGAAAGTATAAAATTCCTAATAATATGATAGGAATCTTCTTAACCACTGTCGTTGGAAAGACGTGCCACGCACGTCGTAATGGTTTTGTCACAGAATCGCCAACGACGTGGTATATACGTCGTTATGCAATTGTCACAGAAACACTGGACCGTTCTAGTACACGCGTCGGTGAATTTTTTGCCAGCGCAAGGGGTTAATTTTGTCGAAAATGTTATCGCCTTGTAGTAAAAGTAACGGAACGACACGAAAAGCTTAACAACAATAATTTAATTTTAGTGATAGATAAAATTAGCTCTAAAAAATATTTAGGTAGGATTAGGAAAAATTTTCAACTTGGTTGTCGTATTTAAAAAAATAATAAGATTGCGAGATGCTGGGCATTAGATACATATGTACTTAATTATTAAGTCTCATGTTTAGATTAGAATATAATTAAATTAAGGAAAAATATAAAATGAAATTATTAATTAATGTTTTTGAAAAATATTAGAATAAATCTATGTAACATATCGGATTTTTTGCACACACGTACATTTACAATTGAGCAATAGAACTATAGTCATTTTTCACATAAATTTGGAAACCTAATTTTAATATCTACATTTAAGCCAATTAAATAACAATTTACTTTTGCATTAAATTATTTTGGGAAATAGGTACACAATTTTAATTAGGTGCGCTTTACAACAGAAAAAATCACCGCAAAAAATCAAAATACTAAACGCACAAATAGTAGTAGATAGAAAAATAATTATATTATTAGAGAAGTAGGTTTTAACAATTAAGAAAAATCGTAGGAGTTCTTGTACTTCAATTAAGCTCTTATGCGCGTTTGTACTGCGCGTTTCTCTTATTACTTATAGCTTAAGAAAGCTTAAAATAGCATTTTATTCCGGACAAATGAAAATTTATAAGTAAAATTTAAGGAAACTAAAATTAATTAAGTATCCTTAACAAAGTGCATTAAAATTAAATTATGGTGCAAACGGGTATTGACTTTTCTAATAACTTTAGTGTAAATATTAATGAAAAGCAGGGAAAGATAAGGGTAGAAAATTTGCTACGAAAAGCAAATACTAAGTATCGGTACTTTCAATGTAAACCTCGTAACTTCTGTTGTAGATTCTTATTTAGTTGTTTATTAGTTAAGTTTGTTAGTGACATTATCCTCCGTGGATTGTCGCAATGGCTTTAGCTTTATCACTGCTAACAAGGACTTCTTATGACCTTTAAACTTTATCTTTTTTTTGTAAAAACTTACTATTGATTATGCCTACGTAGGTAGTTAGAGGGTTTTGACTTACTTAATTTTTTTTAGAAAAATGGTCTTAATTTTTTAATATCATAGCAAACACATTAATTTGATTAAATTTTAATTTAAAAAAATCTATAGGCCAGGGGTGTAGCCCAGTCACTTTGAATGCAAAATAATAAGTTTGAAAAAAGTTGTATTAATTAATTCTTTTTTTTTAATCTTTATTTTATATCATTTTAAAAATCTCTGAAAAGTCCTCATCGATGTACGGCGAAGTTAGTTGAGAATGTTTTTTTTTAAATTTAAAATCACTAAATTAGAGATTTGGTTCTTGGTCCTGAAATATGTTTATGAAATTTTTTATTCAAAAAATTAATGGTTTATTATAGAAAAGACTAATATAAGATAAATCCCAATGAATATGAATTCGAGTGAAAAGTGACACATTTTAGTTCGAATTGTACACGTGATTTTTCACTACGATCTACAACAAACAGTTTACTTTTTCAAATAGTTTATCTGAAAGTTACAGGACCGTATTTCTTACGAAGAACCAAATTTCGAATTTTTGCTACTTTTAAAACAAATAAGACTTGACAGGATATTTTTAAAATATTGAAACAAAATTATTATAAAAAAATATAACTTTTTCCACACTTCAAGTCTAAAGCAGTGGTTCTTAATCGATGTTTCGTGGAACACTGGTGCTTTATGAATTTAGAAAATATTTCACAAAAATTTCAGAATCAGGACATTTTATGATTATGTACTCAAAAAATCTTGCATAATTGTACATTGTTCTGAAAATGTTAAGAACTACTGGTCTAAAGGCTTTTAAATAAATTCAATTATTGGAAAATAATTTTATAAAATTCTTATTTCTGTACATGGTGTTACATTAAAAAAAATTAAATTTATTCAAAACGTACATTTTTAAACTATACTTATAAAGCTTTTTACGTATTAATCAATTAGTATTTTAAAGTTCTTAAATAATTACATATTTTGAGCGTATTTTGTTACCACGTTTATTTTTATTTAATACTTCGATACTATTCAATTTTTAATTTAAAATGATAATAAAAAGCACTGTTTGAAGAAATTTATTAATTAATAGCAAGTTGCATGTTATCAAAGGGTCCAAGTTTGGCAGCTCACAAAAAGTTTTGTGATCGCTGTCTGCTTTATAATGTCAACTATAATGTTTACCACGAAGAGTCAGAAGTTTAGTTTGAAAACAAACTTTGTGCTAGACGTGCCTCAAACACACACCTATGTGTTCTCAGTTTTGGAACATAAATTAATATATTACACATTTTACTCGGCTCTTCTCATTGAGGGAAGAAAATCCTTTGAATAATTAATTGCAAACGTAGAAACGTGCAAATGTGAGAATGTAAAGGTTCGTTAAGACGGTGTTAACACCAAACGCGTAGGAACTGTAACTTAATATTTTAAGTGCTGCTTCTATAAAAATTTTAATAAAAGGAAATGTAAACTAGACATATCATCTAACCAAGCGAAGTGCATTTGCAAGGTACGAAACTCAGGGACGCCGCAGAAGGAGCTTTCGCTCTCAAATGTGGAGGTCTTGTGATGTCTGACTTAAAGTCTCGAAACTCCAGAACCCTGATATTATGTGAAAATCCTTTGGGTGTACTTTGGAGTTCCTCAACGTCTGTACTTAAGTCCAGAATGAAAATTATTCATGTATTCCCAAATTTTGTTTCGAATTGAATTTTTTTAATAAATTACTTAGTTTTGTGAGTCTGTTTAAAGCAGTGGTTTCCAAACATTATGTTACTGAACTTTTCTTAAAAAAAATTAATTTTGGTGCCTCCTCGCAGTAGACGTATTTTCCGATTTCTGGAGGAAACAGTGTAAAGCGAAAATCAAAGCAAAATATGCATAAATTGATTAGTTACTTTTTAGAAAACAATTAATTTGTTTTGCGTTGAAAATTTTTGAATTTTTATGTTTGTAAATCGGGTCAAACAAGTAGCGTATAAATCGAGGGATAGCTGTAGTGCTTATTGTGGTACTCGGTAAATTCACCGTCAGCAATTTATCCCTAGCAGTTCAACGCCTTCTCAATTCATTCCCTAAGTAATTTATGGGCTACAAATGATCGCCAGCACATTTTCCACCTGACAATACATATAATTTATATCGGTGATTTTAAATCAATAATATGTTATTTTTTTGGCTGTGATTTAAGAATTAACTGCAAATAAAAATAAACTATTTGCTAGGTACACATTTTTTGGAAATACGTACTTACTATTGTCTACTGTTATTTCCAAAATTTGAATTAGGTAGCTACAGTAGACCCCCCTATAACACGGGTTCATATAAGACAGATTCGTATAACACGGTGAAACAATAAGACAGATGTTGCGATTTTATTACCTTTTAGCTCGAATAATTAATATAACTATTGACTGGTAGCACTAAACGTCACTGTCACAGCTCATAAAGAAAAGGTAGACAATATGTATGTTATGATAATATAGATTTGTGAAAAAAAAATTCATTATTCAACGGCCGTAGAAATTGTTGGCATGTTATGTTTTAAGCCCAATTAGTAAAGAAAGTGATTTTAAATATAACAAGTAAATTAATTGCTTTGGACCGTGAACGGCCCATGCATTTGTATAATCTAGGTGACTCGTACAACCCAGATTCAAATAACAAGGAACGTATCTACCGTGTTATAGGGGGGTCTACTGTGTTTATTTTATCTTTTAACTTGAGCAGCATGTTAAAATAAAATTTATATTTGCGTTTTTCCTAGTTCCATAAACAATGCAAAAACCAGTTCTTTGCAATAGGAACCATTGTTATGTTGTATTCTATGTATTATCCTCTCTGCCCGAAAATTATAACATTACATTTTAATTTTTGTCCAAATATAGTTATCAGACGCATTTTATTTTATTTAAAGTTGAATAAATAACTAAAAATTACAGTCAAACCTCGATATTATGAACATGTTTTTCCGGAAGGTTAAAAAAAATTTAAATATCAAAAGTTGTTCAAAATATTCAAGAATAAAGTTATGTATTCTGTCATGAACTTTTAAAAATTTAATATTGTTTTGAAAAATGTATTTTTTTGTACTTACGACTTTTTCCCAATTTCTTTTTGCCAACTTAATTTTCTTAAGAACTCATTTGATGCCAAAAAGCCAATAATTCTAAATTCCACAAGTTTTTTAACATCGAGTTATAAATTTTTAATACAATCAAACCTCGATATTATGATCATATTTTTCCGGAAGGTTTTGTTCATATTAACGAGGAGTTCATACTATAATAATAGGATACGTACTAACGAGGTTTGACTGTATTAAACAAAACTTTGCCGTTTCGACTAAAAACTTGAAAAAATAACGTTACAATTTAAATGAACACATAATATTTCAAGGCGATAAAAGTACTGTGAGCTACGAATGGCTTAAGGGTTGAATTAATCAAGCGGTGACTGCTAGCAATAAAATTGCTGACGTTGAATTTTGGGCGATGAATTTTCCTAGACCAATTTATTATAGATTTTGATTAAATGCCGAGTGTACAATTTGGTCTCGGGAACTATGCACTTTTTGCTCGAATGTGCACGTACGTCGTTTATTTGGGTACATTACTCTTTTTTTTAAATTCAATCAAAAATTAATGTAAATAAATTTAATAAATACGAGGATGTGCGCATTCGAGCGAAAAGTGGCACATTTCCGAGCGAGGGAGGCAAATGAAGCGCGACGCGAAGCGGCGCGCTTCATTTTCCCGTGATCGGAATGTGCCACTTTGAGCTCGAATGTGCACACTCGACTCGAAGCATGATTCACAATAATTTAGGTTAATAAATTAGACGAAAAATCAGTTGAAAAAATTTAATCGTTCCCTCTCATTTCCCTTCACATGATTGTCGTATCTTTTCGCTCACTTGCACTCATTGGTATGGTAAATATGTTTTTAGATCGTAAACCGATATTTACTACACTAAATTTAAAACGATTTGTAAGAGCAAAGGATAAAGGGGACAAATTCTGTGAATGCGGGGTATGTGCGCATTTGAGCGAAAAGTGGCACATTTCCGAGCGAGGGAAGCAAATGAAGCGCGACGCGGAGCGGCGCGCTTCATTTTCCCGAGATCGGAATGTGCCACTTTGAGCTCAAATGTGCGCACTCGGCTTTAACAACAATTCACAATAATTTATTTATTTAAGATTTACTAAAGTTTTTTAATTAAATATTACAGAATCGTATTTTTATCAGTAACCAAATCGCTAACAAAAATATATATCTTAAATAATTTTGATTCTTGGAAATTTCATAAAATAATACAGCACATTTATAAATACAAAAAATTACATTTCTGTTAAACTTTTTGCGCCCTTCTTGTTACAAGTGCGCGACGACCCCGTGGAGCGCGGCCCCAAGTTTTGAAACCACTGCTTCGAACTAATTAAGACGTAAGATCAAACCCTTATAAGCGCATTATACAAGCAGCTGCTTAAATTGTTAATAAAAGGAAATTTAGGTACTTTGGACCACAAAACGGTTTTTCTACCGCCTTAACAAACCTACCAAGTGCGTCAATGTTAGCATGTTGTAAATTAGTTCTGAATATTTTTCGAATTTTGTGTGTTTTACTTAGGCGGTGGGCGTCGACTTTGTACATTTTCTGTGTGTGTGGCAAAAAAGTAATTAATTGTCCTTTCTACTAAGTGTTAAAGAGTTTCGAAGAGCAACGATTTGATGGTTTTAAATCTTGTAAAACTCACAGTTGGCGCCTGCTTTAGGAACTACAAATATTTGTGAATGTGGTAATATTGAAAAATAAAATTGTTGTATTTTACTGTTCATTATAAATAGGCTGTGCATATAACAAAAACCGTCAAATATACTGTGTTACGTAAATCAAAGAATGGGCTAAAAATTTAGAGCCTAAACTACACCAAAAAAAAAAATTAAATTCGATGTTGCTAAGGGTTTACAAAATCACTCTTCAATTACTACTTTTTTATTTTTTTTTATAATTGGGGATGTTTACTTTGTTGATTTATAATTGTTGAAAAACAATTTAGATGCTTGTGGAAATTAATTTCGCACTTTTTAAAAGTTTTTAGCATAAAAAGTTAATTTACCAACGAAAATTTTATTTTATTAAAAATTAAAATAAATATCAGTTGCTCAAAGCTCTTCGTGTGTACTATTTGCCTGGTACAGGGTTTTATACAAATAGATTAATACCTTTGAAATCCAAAATTTGATGTTGTTTGATGTTGTTTACAATTTAAAACAAGAAATTTTCTTATTTAATTTTCAATTGTTTATAATTCAAATGAGATTAATTACTAATTTAATATTTGACCTAAATTTACTCAAAATTTTCTTGTTTTATTAATTGTATTGATTTTTTAATTTTTTTGAATTAATAAAAATTAATAAAAATTTGCTCAACATTGTTGCCAGTTTATCGAAGGACTAAATTTTGATGTAATAGTAGTCGAAATTGAAAAAATCAACTTAAAAAAGGAGAGGTGTAAGTCTTCCTATACCACTTTTGCCTTAAAATTATTTAGTTCTACCATTGCTCAATGTTTGTCTAAATACGCGTAAGGAATTGAAAGATCGGTAGTTTTTTTATGATGTTTTTAAAAAAAAATCGCAGGACGAAGCGTGAGCGCTTCATTTTTTCGAAATCGGAAATGTGGCACTTTGGAACTCGACGGGGCACGATTTACAATAATTTATTGGATCTTTTTCATCCTACTGACTCGAATGACGTCACTTTCGCGCGCGTTACAGCTGTTACAGTTGGTCAATCAAGTAGTCAAACATTATGTTTATAAACGCTCGTTAGACGTTGCTGTACGGCCAACTTTAGCATACATACAATCGTTTATATTAAAAGGTGCCTACTTTTTTTTTAAAGTGCAAGATTTAATGTAAAAAGATTGTGAGAAAGGGCATAAAGACCTTTCTATTGCGGGGCGTTTGATCGCAACAGTAAGCATCAGTAATTTCATCGAGCAATAATTTAACCAATTTTGCGTAAACGAAACAGAATATTTTTATTTTATTAAAAATTTACAGCTGAAGAAGTATCATTAATTTAACTTAAATTGCAATACGCAAATGTCAAAAGATTCTGTATCATTTTTTAATAAAAATTCGATATATCTTTAACTTTAATAATTATCAATATTAAATAAATAATTGTTTAATAAAAATAAGAATAGATAAGTTATATTTTCAAAAGATTTATAAAACAGCACCGTATGCTATCAAAAGCAATATTTATAGGTTAAAATTGCAATAGAGCTGTATTTACTTGAGTTACTGCAAATAAGCTGTAAAATCGATCAAGTGGACGTTTGCTCCCATCAATTTAAAAATGAGTCGGTGGGCTGGAAGAGTACCGGTCTATTTTCTAAAAAACTTTACTTTTGGACAACAATATTTAATTGTATTGATGTTTTACCCCAATAATGGTTGATGATTAGGAGAATAATTGACTTGATGAATGCTAATTCTATTCATATTTTCCTATTTTAATAAGCAATTTTCTTATAACATCAAAGCTTTGAATTTTTGAAGCCTTGGTACTTAACAAAAATTTTAGTGTTGAATCTTGCGACGCTTTTAGATTAGAAAAATTAAACATCGAAGACTTTGAGTGACTAATATTTGTGATTTCCTCAAACTCCATCATTTTTTAAATTTATTCTATGATTTTCTTCTTATCTATCGAAAATGAACAATTTTTTTTTTAAATTTAGATGTACCAATAAACTTTCATTTTGAGTTTGCTAAAAACTTTTAATGTTTTAGTAATAGTTATTAATGAGTAAGCAGTTTCCACATTCATTTCCAAAATTATTTAATAAAACGCAACTAATAATAAATTGCACTGCACACACGAAAATTTTACAAAATATTTTCACTTATAACTTATCCAGATAATTCTAATCGTAATCGACTGCGACTTGTAAAAAGTATTATTTACGAGTTTTAATAATAACGTAGGAATCTTATTAGAAAATAAAATGAATGTTAATTGTTGTAGATGTATCTTAGAAATATCTTATTTCGAGGCGAATTACTTTAAGGGAACTAACAAGCATAACAACAACTACTAGCAATGTAAAATTTCTATTTGTTGTAGTACTTCGTGTTTTAAATAAACTTATTAGTGTATTTATCTTTAGATAATTATGTAAGTCGTTGGCACTCCGAACTGATTCGTAATGGGAAAGATAGCAACGAACTTTTGTGTTTATTTCAAAGCTATTTTGCGCTCTTTATTTTCTGCAACGTAGGCGTGTGCAAAGTAGTTGCGCTTTCGCTTACTGTAGCCACACAAAATATGAATGAATGTCGTAAAAAATCACCTAAATGTAATTGAACGTTTAATTACGCAGACCCTTAATACGATTTCTGCTGAGAAGAATTCGACTATCGTTTTTCCTGTGCCTCTCGATATAATGTCATACTTCATGCAATCGAAGAGTGCCTAAAAGGAGAGGTCGATGTAAGAGGGTATCACGAAGGAAGAAGCATTCGTAATAAATTGAGTATAAATTGGACATAGATTGAAAATGATCTTGGCACACTTTGTTTTAAATGTACTTGTGCACAAGGAGTAGCATTAAAAATTTGCGCTGGTGGTGTACGACGAAATCCGGTCAATATATGGGGTGTCGGACGAATAGGTACTGAAACTTCACCGGGCGATACCTAATGTGAGCAATTTTATTTTTACTCGGAACGGGACATTGTCAAAATTACGGCGACAACGAAAGCGTTGCAATAAAAAAAACTCATTTTTTATAGTGAGATTATTTATTTATAAAAATAATTGTTTGGTACTGCTGACATTACTAACATATCAAAATGTAGGAAAAGCTAATGATTTTTATATTTTTCTCATGAATATATTTATTTTGATATAGCTGGTGATGATTTTAAATAAAAGTGAAATTCTTTCGAAAATATTTATTTAAAATAATAATTTCGGGGATTTAAATATTTCGAGCAACTTAAAAACGAAAATTACTCTTATGAAATTAGCTAAAGTTAATATTTTTTGTGTTATAAATTATTTAAAATCGAAAAAACGTAATTTTTATTAACTTTAATCGCTAATTATAATGATAAATATTAATTAATTGTAAATCAATGGACAGGGGATTTTTTCTACTTTATATTTAAGTCATAAAAATAGTAAAAACAATTTTTCAGTAAATGGCAACACAGCATCGTCTCGATATGATCTGAAAAGAGAGTGAGGTCATTTTATACGTGTTTTATTGCGGATTTATTGTATTTTTTGATTATTATCTTGCACAATGAATGTGCTGAACTTTATTATTATAAATATCTTATGTTACCCGCGAAGTGATTAAGATTAGCAACTTTATTTCACGTCTCAATTTTTGAGACATTGTTGCCAAAGCTTATCTCCCTATTTTAATTGCATAGTTTTTTGATTTATAAAATATTTTCTACGTATGGCTTTAATGGCATCGTTGTAGCAGTATACTTTAAACAATAAGGTATTTATTGCACATAAGGCGATTTGATTTGAGATGTTTTGGTTCAGTTTAGGACCATACTCGTCTGACAGGCTGTATATTGACCAGATTTGATTTTATAACACCAGCGCAAATTTTTACTGCTACTCCTTTCAGTTTTTACTCGAGATATAATTGTTGGTTGTTTACATGTTTTGTGCCGAATTTTTTAATATATTTTCATATTGGTTTATCTCAATGGGAAACGAATCAATCACACAATAATTTTATCTGGATTTCAAGATTTCTGTAAGTGGTGATTAAAAAACTGGTTTTTTATTCAAATAGTTGGGTTATTAAATTTTTTAATAATAATGGAATGAAAGGGTTGCAAAATACTACTATGACGAAATTTTTGCTTTTAAATACTTACAGGCTTTTCTTTTCAGACTTGATTTTTGATATAATCATTTGGTGTTACAGACTTGATTTTTTGGAAACCTTAAAGTTTTTAATTAAAATTATTTGATTTATTTGAAGTATTTTCAATTTTTAAATAAAACATATTATTGAAGTTTATAATTAATTACTAAAATATTAATTTAGTGATTTTCAATTTATAAAACGAAACCATTTTTCAAAATTCGTTTTCTAATGATTTTTTTTTAAGCAACGAATTTAATAATATACGTATTACTAAAATTAATCTTTTTCGGTATTTAAAAACCTTGAAAACAATGAGCACGGACTTATTGTGAACATTATTGCATTTGTAATTCATTTTAAATTAAATTTTTTGAGTTTTCAAATGCAACTGTGAAATTTATATTTATATGATGCTAATATAAAAGTTCTATAATTAATATTTTTGAAATAAAACCAATTTCTTTATTTGTTGGTGCGTTTTTCTAATAGTTATCTCTAAAAACTATTACCAATGCATAAACACAAGACATCTGTATTTTGTACATTGTAAGTCATCACATTTTTCATTTCTATAATTTAAAAAACAATAAATACATAAGAACAATTAGATAATACTTGAATGAATTTAACGCAGAAGAGAAAATTGTGTAAACTAATCAATTAAAATATGTAGTTATTTAAAAATATGTTTTTTTAATAATCTATTTGTATGGTTTTTATTAATCAATGCTGCATTATTGGAAAAATATTGAGTGTGAGTACCTTCGAATTAATATTTTTATTATTGTTTAGTGGATAACAATTTTTTAATTTTAAATTAAAAAATAGAATATGATTAACAGAACCAACCACATATACTTAAGTTAATTGTTATTAGCTCAAAATTTATTTTCATCGATTTTATTATTTTATTACTTAATCTTTTTGGAAATAGAAAGAACGCTTTAACAAACTCGATGTGCACTTGCTTAATTTTAATAACTAACTGATTACTTTTCATTTGCAATTTCCCATTACTGACTTTGATAAAATTTTGTTACAGAATCTAATAAAATTAGTAAGAAACTTTCAAAGCGCAAAGAGGACAAAGAAATTTAGGAAATGACTACAATCTCGGAAGTAGAACACCAAACTTTCTACAACTTGGGATAAAATGTACATGTAAGTTGTTTTAACTTTACTCAAACTTTTTTTAGAAGACAACCACCAATTATAATAAGCAAAATAAAAAAATATATATATTATATTAGACCTACTACGATTTATATTTTATTACAAAATTTTACAACTTGATTTAAAGAGCAATGTTTTTTTGATCACATTAACCGGCGTCTACCGTATTGAATTTAGTCACGCCAAAGAAGTATAACTTTAACGCGCGTACATAAGTACACCCACCGGTTTTTTTTAAAATAGAACAATCTTAATTAATTTATTAACATTCCTTAGGGAGCTTGAAAGAAGAAAAACAGAAGATTCTCTGGACAATAGAAAACTAGTCAAAGTTGAAAAGTTTCCTCGAAAAACTGACTTTTAGGATCTTCATCCAAGGTAAGTCATTTTTATCATTTCTATTTTATTCTTAGCACTGTAATGGAATCTTTAAACATTATTATATTACTAAATTTTTCCTTTCGGTTTTATTATGCAAATTTCGATGAACCAGAAGGCTTAACATACAACAAAACTCCCAAAATATTTCACCGCTTTAATTATTTCCGCCGATTACGAAAACATGCTGACGAACAAAAAAATCGCGAGCCTTTTGTAATTGCGAACCTTTATTTGCAATGCATATTTTAAATTATTCGTGTCATTTTTTAAAACAAAAAACAATTTAAATTCGTCGACAGAGCGCTAAGATGCGCCATAAATTTTTACGACTTTCGAATAGTAAAATTTCTAATAAATATGTGGAATTATCAAGCTTATCCTTTTGCTCTGGCGCAGCAGAAAAAGAGAAGGAAATGCCATAAATATAGCGGTCTTCCAACACATTTGGGAACCGCTACAAATTACTTTATCTTTTTATAGCGTGATGAAAATTTCCGCTCTTAAATACTTACATTAGAGGGTTTTTTTTTTGATTTTAATTTTACACTGTTAAATTTTATTTGTAAATTTACTAAATCTTTATTAAACAATGGCACGGTAGAATTATAAAGTAGTTTATCTTAATACAATGCTTAGGTCATACATTTTTAGTAACATTACAGCCCATTATCGTAAAAATATTAAAGGAGTTGCAGTTTTACTTTAGGTAGTTTTGTATTCATCAGGTGCAAATTTTATACAATTGCAATGTAAAAAAATAAATTTACAAGAGATGTAAAAAAATATGCTATGCAAATTTAGTATATAAGTAGTACCTACATATATGTAAATCTCTACTTCATGGTGAAACTACAACATGCTTCTTATTTTAAGAAAGAATTAGTAAAATTACAATTCATTTCCCGAGATCCGAATGTGCTACTTTCAGCTCGAATGTGCACACTAGGTATTAACGTTGAAGCGTACCCCTAATTAATATGTTTCGTGGACAGTAGATGGCGCTACTTATTTTCAAATTACAGATGACAATTTAATGCTGTTTACCTTCACCAGAGGCAGCATATTCGACACAAATATTATTAACGCATTTTAAGTCCTTTATACGTGCATTGCTAAGTGTCGAATGGTTTGTATTTAATTGTAATTTATTCAAACAATTCCCAAAACTACACAAATTATTCGGCTATAACTATTATGTGAATTCATTTTTTTTTAAACCAGGAGAAACGTTTAAAAATTATATTTATGAATATTTCTTAAACCACAACTACGATTTTTTTTAAATCTTCAAATTTTGTGTTTTATTACAATATCAACAGGTCTCCAAATTTCACTAATTTTGAACTTGCCGTTCTGTGATTTTACATGTAAAACTATTAGTTTTTTTTAAATATTTTGTACCTATACTTAAGCTATGATTTTTTTAAAATATTGCCAAATTAAATCATTCATCAATAAGAACCTATTATCCAAATTTAGTTAATTTTGTACCAGTAGTTTAAAATTTGTAGGGTACACACCTACCTTAAACAGTTATTTTAGAAAAATTAATGCTAGAGCACTTAAAGTGGTAGTCTGTTAACTAGGGTTGGAAAAATAGATATTTTTTTCTACTTATTTTGAAAGTAAAATATATTGAGAGTACAGTGTAAAAAGTATATTATACAGCCCAAGCATAGACGATTAATGTAAGTATGAGTTAAAAAAAATCTATTCTTGAAATTTTAAACGCGATTTTCTCGAAACGTTTTTTCAGTTGGTCCGGGTGAAAAAAACTTTCTATCTGACCGCTTAGTCTGAAATTTTTACACGTTATTCTACACATTAGTAGTTTTCGCCGGGGCTAGGATCTTTTTTTTTCATCCCTAACTTTTTATTTTACAACCCGATTTGTGCCTGAAAAAATCACTTATTTTTTAAAATCCGCCATTTTGTTATTTTTGAAAAAATTAATAATCCTAGTTCTCGAGAGAACGATAATCTTGTAGATTAATAGTCAAGTTCGATTTTTTCTGCAATGTCCTCAAGAGCCAAAATCATCCGGGTCAGCCACGTATTTTTTTTGAGGTGTCTACTACGATCAATAATAATAATAATAAAAATAAAACGTTCATAAATTAAGTAAAAAAATTTTTGTTTTAATCCATTCGATGTCAATAATAAAATACTATAAAATCAAAAACATTGAATTTTTTTTTATAAAAAAAACTTCTTGATAAAGACGTCAAAAAAAATGCAAATTACCAGACTACTACCTTAATCAATTTCATAGGTAATTCACCTGGTTCTGGTGCCTTGTTATTTTTCATTTTTTCCAGTGCTGTTTTTATTTCGTCTGTTGTACTTTTTCGAAAATGTTTGTTTAAATAATTTTAATTATAGATTACCAAACTGTATGTATACCAGACACACCGAATCTCTGATTTATTGTTTTTAAACTATTGATTTAGAAAAATAAACACTATTAATTTCTTCGAATAGAAAATCTGAATTTGTCTTTGATTTGAAAGAGAGAAGATTAACGTAGCGAAATTCAATAAGTACAAGGATGTGCACATTCGAGCGAAAAGTGGCACATTTCCGAGCGAGGGAAGCAAATGAAGCGCGACGCGGAGCGGCGCGCTTCATTTTCCCGAGATCGGAATGTGCCACTTTGAGCTCGAATGTGCGCACTCGGTTTTAAGCGCGATTCAAAATAATAAATTTACTTTCTAAATATATATTTTTTTGAATTACAAAGCTGTGTCGTTGGCACAATTTGATCTTGCGAAAAATGTGCCCCTATGTCGTTTTATTTGAATACAATACTATTATTTTTAATCTAAAAAGTAATTTAAACAAATTTCATAAATACGAGGATGTGCACATTCGAGCGAAAAGTGGCACATTTCCGAGCGAGGGAAGCAAATGAAGCGCGACGCGGAGCGGCGCGCTTCATTTTCCCGAGATCGGAATGTGCCACTTTGAGCTCGAATGTGCGCACTCGGTTTTAAGCGCGATTCAAAATAATAAATTTACTTTCTAAATAAATATTTTTTTAAATTACAAAGCTGTGTCGTTGGCACAATTTGATCTTGCGAAAAATGTGCCCCTATGTCGTTTTATTTGAATACAATACTATTATTTTTAATCTAAAAAGTAATTTAAACAAATTTCATAAATACAGATGTGCACATTCGAGCGAAAAGTGGCACATTTCCGAGCGAGGAAGCAAATGAAGCGCGACGCGGAGCGGCGCGCTTCATTTTCCCGAGATCGGAATGTGCCACTTTGAGCTCGAATGTGCGCACTCGGTTTTAAGCGCGATTCAAAATAATAAATTTACTTTCTAAATATATATTTTTTTGAATTACAAAGCTGTGTCGTTGGCACAATTTGATCTTGCGAAAAATGTGCCCCTAAGTCGTTTTATTTGAATACAATACTATTATTTTTAATTCAAAAAGTAATTTAAACAAATTTTATAAATACGAGGATGTGCACATTCGAGCGAAAAGTGGCACATTTCCGAGCGAGGGAAGCAAATGAAGCGCGACGCGGAGCGGCGCGCTTCATTTTCCCGAGATCGGAATGTGCCACTTTGAGCTCGAATGTGCGCACTCGACTTTAAGCATGGGTCACAATAATTAATTTATTTTTTAAATATATTTCAATTAAAATTCAAGGACGCACCAAAATTAAATACAAACCAAGTTTCTTCGAGATCGCATGTGCACACCCGATTTTAAGCATGGTTCACAATTTATTTTCTAAATTAATTTCTAGAATTTTACTAGGAAGGAGTGTAATATTGCTTGAAATGTATCATAATATTGCATTGCAATACCCCTAGATGTTTAATTTTACCATACATGTGATTTGTAAAATATTGCAATTTTACAAATATTTTTAACAGTGTAGACATTGCATTTCGAAAAAAACTTTAACATTAACTTTATTGACTTAAAACTTATTTCTGTACACGTACAATGCCTAAAATTAATAACAATAAAATGGATTTTTTGTTTAAAATTAATACAATACTTAAACAATAGCATTCGTGCAAGGCTGTTGAACGTAATTCAAACAAAATCCCCTGTTCATAACGTCGTTCGGACTTTCGATGTTGTCGGTATGAAAATACAATCGGAAAGGTTTAACGTTACCTAAAAAAAAGAAAATTAAAACAATAAACCTTGCTTCCATAAATTTATTTTAAAGCTGGCTTTTTGCTAGAAGAATTAAAAAAAGGATTGTGTTTCTTTGAAAATGGGCAGAATGGAAAAGTGCGAACACCAAATCAGATTATTTCGTCAAATAAATTCCTTTCGGATTTTTTGTAAGGCATTTGCCCGAGTTCTGCGCGTTGCATTTGCAACTTTAGGGGGATGATCTCCGGTAATAAAACGGAGAGAATTTTAATACCTACTTCTGACGCTGGTGGGCAGAAGAGTTACGTCTGCACTTAAAGTGCCCCCGCAAATTCGATCGACCGTGGCGGATGTTCCGGTCGCTGGACGCCCGACGTTCGTGGCCATCGGAATTATCAAAAAATCTGCCTGACAGAAATTCGCGCTGCCCGTGCTGCCGACCATGGCCTGGATAGGGTTGCTTGTAATTCCGGAGAGGGTGAACGACTGAGTTCTGTTATTTACTGTAACAAATTTACCTCATTGCTAATTTCTAATTACCCCTTTCAGTAGTGTTGATGTGGTTGCGCAAAAGGGCAACGCCAAACCTACCGAGCCTGATTCTATTCAGGGCTCTCCTTCTATATTAAGGGCTGTTTGTATGAAAATTATATGGAATTTCGCTCCCCTTTTGTTGCAAACGCCTATTGTTTTACATTTTGTCGGGCTATTCTTAATTAAAAATTACAGTTGGAACGAGAAAAACGATTCGCACGTGTTTAATAAAAACATTTAGAAGTAATCTTTTGTGAAAATTTAATTAAAAATAAGTTTTCGTTTAAATGTGGTAAAAAAAAAGTAAAAAATTATTTTTAATATCTTTAGAAAATTAAAACAATGTTCCAATAATCTTTTATCGTTTTACAAAAAGATTCGCAGTCAAAAGTTACAAAAATTAGAAATTGGTCGATGGCTTTGTAATTTTTAATTAAAACGTTTTAAAAAGTAGTTGTGGTGATAAATCGAGTGTGCACATTTAAGAGAAAAGTGGCACAATTTGCTCACTCGTAAATGTGCCACTTTTCGCTCGAAAGTGCTTCTACCTCGTATACATTGATTTTGTCTTTATTTGTTCTTTCTTTAACTTCAAAACCATTTTGAGGCGGTACATGTAGATTTTATGGTTGTCAATATTATCAATTTTTTCCACTCAGAATTGCAGCCATTTAACATTTTTTGGCATCAGCTGTGATTACAGATAAGTTCATAGTTTGTGGTAAATGCCACGGACAACCGTGTCTTAATGTTGGATAATTGTAAAACAAAGTTATCGAAAAAAAAATTGATTTGGTGTTTATAAACAGAGCTAAGTTTTAAGTGTTTTCTACTATAAAATCTAAATTCAATTATTTAAATTTAAGAACAATAATAAAGACGTATCCAATAAAGGAGCGAATAGTGGTACATTTCCGAGATCAGAATGCGCCACTTTGATAGCTCGAATGTCGCATCACTCGACTTTCAGTCACTATTTTACAATGATCACAATTTACTTTTAAAACTGTATTTGTATATTAATCTTTTTGTATGTAAAAATTCGAAGTTGTGAGAGTATTGGTCTTATTAGAAAATAATGCTATTTAAAATGTTTTAGATATATTAAAATTTAAAATTTATTTGTAGACAATTGATTCATAGAATTTTCAATAGTCCGTAAAAATTAGAATCGTCTGTACTAAACCTTTTAAAGTTATAACAATGATATTTATTTATAACAAATATTACACGTACAATAATGGTAAAACGTGCGTAAGTGAATTGCATTATTTGAAAATTATAATATTGAAATAATTGTTTTAAAAAATTTAGTAAATTTATAGACAGTTTTAGATTTAATTATCAGAGATCATTTAGGTATTAATAATATTTAGTACTTCCATAGTAAATAAAATAAGAAAATATTATAATGTACCTACGCTATAATTGAAAGCAGTTAATGTTGATTTAGCAATTTTTTAAAGATCTTTAGATAATGCATTTAATTCTTTTTACAATAAAGCAAATTATTATTTTTTTATTTAAAGTTGAATTAAAGCATATTACATTTTCCCCTACAATTTTTATTTACGTAATAATTACAAAGATTAAGAATTAATATTTAAGATATTTCTCGGACTCCGTTTATAAACAGAGCTAAGTTTTAAGTGTTTTCTACTATAAAATCTAAATTCAATTATTTAAATTTAAGAACAATAATAAAGACGTATCCAATAAAGGAGCGAATAGTGGTACATTTCCGAGATCAGAATGCGCCACTTTGTGCTCGAATGTGCACACTCGACTTTCAGCACTATTTACAATGATCACTTTACTTTTTAAAACTGTATTTGTATATTAATCTTTTTCTGTATGTATAAAATTCGAAGTGGGAGAGAGATTGGTCTTTTAGAAATATGCTATTTAAGAATGTTTGTGAGATATATTAAAATTGTCAAAATTTATTGGTTATTCTAGCAAGTTTTTCAAAGCCCGTAAAAAAAATTCGAATCGTCTTACTAAACCGTGTAAAAGTTATAACAATTTTTTATTTATAACAAATTTACACGTACTAAAATGGAAAACGTGCGGTCAAGTGAATTCAATTGGAGATATAATATTGAAATAATTGCTTTAAAAATTAGTAAATTTATAAACTAGTAGATTAATTATCTAGAGATCACATAGGTAAATAATATTTAGTACTTCCCCAAGAAATAAAATAAGAAATATATATGTACCTACGCTATAATTGAAAGCAGAATGTGATTTAGCAAGTTTTTTAAAGTATCTTTAGATAATCCATTTAATTTTTTTCTACAATAAAAAAAGTTATGTATTTTTTTATTTAAAGTTGAATTTAAAGCATATTCATTGCCTACAGTTTTTTTACTAATAATTACAAAGATTAAGAATTGTATTTAAGGTAGTTTCTCCGGACTCCTTTTTCCTAAAAAATTACTTTAATTTTCGGAAAAAATAAACAAGTATAAGCTTTCTTCTCCAAGTCGAGGAACTTATCCTGTCTTTAATTTAACTAATAAACATGTAGTTGTGTGGATAGGTAAACATGCGGTGTACGTGGGCGTACAGAAAGTATTAATAATTTTATTTTTAATGTGTAATGAATGATTTAGAAGCATATCAGCAGCTCATAATTAGCGGGAATTTCAAACTATTATAAAATAAAGCAATTTGTGGCCGACTACAGGAGGGGGCCGGCAAACTGGCGAAGTCCCCTATTTAGAAAAATATTCGTTCAATCAAAATTCCATTAATATATGTCTACGATTGTACCTTCCGATCATTCTTAAATTTACTAAATTAAATTTTTTACTATTTAAAAAGAGAATATTAATAGACAAATGCATTTAATACGAGGATGTGCACATTCGAGCGAAAAGTGGCACATTTCCGAGCGAGGGAAGCAAATGAAGCGTGACGCGGAGCGGCGCGCTTCATTTTCCCGAGATCGGAATGTGCCACTTTGAGCTCGAATGTGCACACTCGGTTTTAAGCACAATTCAAAATAATTAATTTACTAAAATTATCATGATTAAAAATTAAAAGTGCACCAAAATAAAATGCAAATCAAGTATAAAGTCAATGCCTTTTAAACAAAAATTTTGAAAATTTATGGATAGTAACCGTGACCCACCCCAAAGAGAAATTCTAGAGGTTTCGCTGAGTTGGATAATCCCATTTATTCAAATTCGATATTTTCCAATAATGTTCAATGCATAAACAATGATCATTGTAAATATCAACATTATTTTCAATTTAAACAAAAGTACAACATTCTAACAATTCTAACTCTTCGCTCAAATGTGCACACTCGGATTGAAGTAAGATCTACAATAATTTATCTACATTTTTTTAAAAATTTAATTAAGCCCAACACAATCGTATTTCTATCAGAAACCAAACGTCTAGATTTCAAAAACGAAGCAACTTGTGAAATAAGGGGTGTACTTGTCATCTTCACTTTAGGCGCAACATGACGTCTTTCCTTTTTCTAAATAGTTTTCCAACCTTTCACTATACCAAAAGAAAATACAGCAATAATAGTAAAAAGCATTTTATGCCACGATTTAGATTTTATGAAACATAACGGCGACCTGATTTCGAAACAGGAGCCGTTTTAATATCCGAGGTATGAAAGACGTAATTTTATGTAAGCAGACGCTTATAAAGTCGATAAAGCTTGAAATTTAAGATCTTACTAAACGTAAACAAAATAAGTCTCCCAAATCGCGGGAGAAAATCGAAACCAAAATCTTGAAATTGAAAAATAAAAAGGGCGCCCTTCGTAGGTACGCAATATTTATATAAATTGTAGAACGAAACTTTTCGAACGGGCTTTTATGCGTTTTTAATGAAAAAACTTTTCGATAAAAAAAGTAACGCCGAGAAAGTTATTTTGATTGTCGCGAATCGGTAAAATACGAACCTGTGTCCGGACATTGGGTGTACTGAACGCCGCAGAAATTCCTTTCTGTCCGGATGCATATGCTATAATCTTGATTCGATAGTTGAAGTCCATTTGCAGGGTCGTAGTTGAACGACCTTATTTGACCCGCAACCCCTGTGAAGTACTGCAGGCACCCCTCTTCGGCTGAAAAAGTTTCAAAAAAAACGCCTTAGTTGTTATTTCTATTATGCGTTTCTTTTTAAAAAAAATCAGAACAAAAGCTTTCCTTTAAGTTGGATGAAATGTTGATACCAGGCGAGAAAAAAAACCTCCTTTGGTTTTCTGTGGGTATAACGATTTAAAAATAACAAGAAAATAACGATTTTTAGTAGATATGTTTGGGTTTGTTTTACTCATTTTTCGGCTTTTATGTTTTGTAATAATTAAATAAATGAAGAAAATTATTGGGTTGGCAAGAAATTAATTTCGATTTTCACAAATCGATGGCGTTATAATTTTTTCGAATCACTTCGAATCACTTCGATCAATTTTGTAAGTTTTTCCGTTTGACAGTTGTCAGTAGTGACCTCGCACAATAGGTCTTTTAGGCCGCGGTGCTGTGGGCTATGTACCAAAACCCCAAGAATAATAATAATAATACTTTAGAAACAAATTACTTGGTATTTACTTTATATTGGTTAATTCCCTGTTAAATTTAACTTAAAAGGCAAATACAAACATTTTGGTCATATTTTGTTATGTACCAATGGATGAATATTTTGGCTTATTGATACTTCATTAATCTATGGAGATTGCGCTAGAATTTTTTTTGTGTGCAAACGCATTTTTTCAATTGTTACGTTTATCTAAATAAACTTAGGGAGTACAACATTATCTTAATACAAAAAATCATCCAAATCGTTAGAGCCATTTTCGAAAAATTAATATGTATACAAGAATTGCTTGTTTAAAGTATAAGATATTGTGATCCACTGTTATTTTTGCACTTTAATCAAGCTAAAACGTGTGTGAAAAATGTGCATTGAACATCTGCGGCAGTGGGAGAAAGACAGAAGTAAATTTTTGAAATTTAGAGTAGCTATGATTTGGAAATTACAAAAAAAAATTTAACGAGGAGTGTTACTTCTGTATGACATGTAGTGAGCATTCATAAAAACAACCGCTATAAATGGAAATACCTCAATATTTCTTCAGCATAAAGATCAATCGCCCATTCGGAAAAGGTTCAAGTACCAGTTTTTCATCAGGTACCGCAGTTTCAAGAGTGTAGAATGTGTGTAGATCTGTATAATGACCAAATCAAAGTCTTAACTAAAGAAGATTGTCATATAACTGTCAGAAAGACAGAAAGGTTAAATATATTACACACAAAAATCATTTAAATTGTCTTGGACTTCTTAAGAAGTTCGATATGGTGGTTTCACATGAATTCGAAGAAATTTATTTAACACGACGAATGAATATTTGTGATATGAATCCCAAATACAACGACATTGACCCTTTTTTAAAAAACGGATTGTCTACAATAATATTAGTGAAAAATGAACATGGTCCAAGCCACATCAAAAACTGAATTGCATCAAAAAAAGTTTATGCTTTCAGTTTGGTCGGGATTATAAAGGTGTTGTGTATTTTGAGTTGCTTTCAACAACCCAAACGATCAACTTAGATGTTTACTGACACCAGCTGATGAAATTGAAGGAATCAATGAAAGATAAACGACCAGAATTGGCTAGTCATAAAGGCATTATGTTTGACGCCACGACCTCGCACATCTTTAGTAACTTGTCAAAAATTATTGAATCTTGATTGGGAGCTGATGTTACATCTACCATATAGCCCATTAGATTACCAATTATTTTGATCTTCACAAAACTCTTTAAATGAAAAGATATCACTAATGATGATGACTTTAAATCGCACTTGGTTCGTTTCTTTGCTGCCAAGGACCAGAAGTTCTAAGGACGTAGAATCATGAAATTGCCAGAAAGATGGCAAAAAGTCATCCATTCTTTGTATAAAAAAATTCAATTTTATTTCAATCTAAATTACTGTCTTGCCAACTCGATATTATAGATTTAAAATAGTCGACACCGTACAAAATTTTTAGAAGAATTTGTTTTGTTCGCAAATACTTGCTACCTTACCTTTGTAGGCTGACGAACAAGGTATTTGAGTGAGTTTAATTTTCCAATTTCTCATGAAAGATGGTCCGCTTGTTACCATCGATAGAACAATAGGCATCCCCAATCCGGCGTCGATGTACACTGAAATATTATTAATTTTAATTAGAATCTGCACCGTCTTGAAATATTATAGGAGGATAATCGTTTTATAACAAAATTTCGGTTTTGATTCTACGCGAAATAGCTTTTCCCGTTTATTATCTAAGAAAATAAATTTTAATTTGATGAAAATGGAAAGTAAATATTGTTGGTTACTTATAATGGATGCGTTAATTCGTTAATAAAAAATTCCGAAAAATAAGGCTCGTTATAACTTTGTTTACAAAATTCCAGATTTGTTAACAAAAATTTTAAACTATATATATATGAAAACTTTGTCCAATCATAAAATCTAAAAGAATTTGAGATAAAAATAAACGTTTTAAATTTTTCTAAAACTAACAAACTTAAATGAAGTAATAAAAAATTATTTCAATTAGTATTTTAATTTAATGACAATTTTGTATTGCAAAAATTAGGTATTTGAGGTTTTTTAATCTTTTTTTTATTTTTATTCTCGATTTTCTCTTATTTCTAAAAAAAAATATTTATTGAATGAAATTCTCCGTAGTTTTTTACTTGCTGTAATTAATTATTCATTTAGCTTTTTACTATAATAAAATTTGTCTTCGAAGAAACTTTTACCTAAGAGGAATTAGTCTATGATGTTTATAAAGTAATGAGGCTAAAATCAAAGCGCTTTAAAATACTCTTTTGTTTTGTTAATTATAATTTATTATTATTACCAGTAATGATTTAAGATTCTTAAAGATAAAAAAAATTCGTAACAAATTTCGCATTGAATGAAAAAAGTAAAGTGAAAGATTACTCTTTGTGTTATTATTTTTTTAGTTAACATAAAAAATTATATTCGTGTTTAAAATTATAAAGTTGGTCTTTGACTAGTTTGTTTATTAATAGATTTAAAATTTAAAAAACCTCTTATGTAAAAGTATGATAGATACACTCAAGTTATCACCTTTGATAAAAATATGCACTTTTGTATTTGTAAACAGTATTGTGAAAGCTATTGATGCATAAAGACGTACAGTTCGGCTTATAAAAATTATTTTAGTGCAAAATTAACGTTTGACGATTTAAATAATTTTGATCATAATCTGATAATACTTTAACTGAAAGTGCGACAAATTTTTTTTGAACGAGGTATGCATATTTTGATTTAATATTTATTTTGAATTAATTATTTTAATATGATGTAAACATTAAGAAAAACGTATGGGGAGACCGGGGTTGGAAGTCACAATTTTTATCTTTTGTATGTACAGAGCCCATGGTCTTAATTTATCATTGACATTTATATATCAATAGATAGTGTATTTATTCTAGTTTAAAAAGAAATAAAGACTTTTTCTTTACCATTTTCTATAGAGAACATATTATAATTTTTCTGAAATAAGAAAAGTGCGACTTTTAATCCCGTGTCAGGGATGGTTGTCATAGTGTCTGGGGTATGTAGTCACCCGCTAAATAAAAGGTAAAATATAAAACGACAAAACAAACGCTTATTCCATTCCTAACCTATTCTATCTAACGAACTTAGGTTATGGTAACAAAATGACAAATGTATAATTACAGCCAATCGTTTATGTAGTAAAACCCCTAGAAACCAATAAAAAAGGCCGCACATATTTATGGTATTACTTTGCACAGGTGACGACTAGCCCCCGTTAACTTGACACAACCATCCCCAAAACAGTTTTAGACAATTAACTCCCTAAATAAATTTTAAATATATTTCTTTTACGGTATTCCAGAGCGAACTGAAGTGAAGTACCCAAGGAGGTATTGTGCTCAGGCTTCTTTGACACGGGTAAACAAATTTATTAATTCATTAGGTTTGCTGTTATGGTTTTTGAGATAACCTACCCGTGACACAACCATACCCGGTTTCCTTACCCAATATTTATTTTTTTTCAAATACCAATATGCATTATTCTGCAATTTCGACAATTTTATGATGAATAATTAGTGTACTTGATTCTAAATATACAATATAGATTGTTTAATTATGATTTTAAATCGGTTTTAATTTTTCTCTATGGAAAAGGCCAATTGAAAATTAATTAAATTTCAATTGAAAATATAAATCAATAAACTGGCATAAATTTTACGAATCATGTTCAACATTTTCTATTTAAATTATCAACATATGTTTTTTTAATTATTATTTAGTTCTTGATCTTTGCCTAAAGTCGATGATTAGCCAAAATTAAAATACAATTCACTTCAAAAACGACGTAATATGAAATATGGATGGTGTACGTTTCTTTAAATTAATAAAATCACAAAAAGCAAGCTCTTTTCGCATAACAACCAAATTTGGTACATAGGTTAGTATTTATGAAAGGTTTGTTTTGTCAAAATTTAAAAAAAATTCTACTAATTAAAAAAGTGAATATTCACTAATTCATAGTGGTATACTTTTCACAATTGAAAATTATTAGTATTAACAAGTAACTAGTGTACTTCCACCTTAACATCGGTAATTACTAATTCACTAGTAGTCCTAATTTAAATTCACTAATTTTCTAGTGTATTGTAGAATCACATTTTAAATTAGTGAAAAATTCACTAATTCAGTTTCAGACCGTGTAAATCGGAAAATAGGTGTGTAGTAGGGGCCGCCAATATTAGATTTTTTTTAAGGTAGGTCCAGTAACATAAAGTTTGAAAACCACTGCTATAGATTCGTCTAGCACATTTTTTGTCCATGTAAAACAAACAAATTGCGACACTAACTAAAAGCCACGCCAATCGTTTGTTAATGGTTAAAAATTAACTAAAGCATTTTATACTTTTACTAATTATTATTCGCCGAAACTCAATTAGCTTTGATTTGGGACAATTTTCGATTTGTAGCCGATTAAAAGAGCGAATTCTGTAAATTTTTATCTCGAATTTACATCAAGCTGGAATTGTTTAAATTGCTTTCAAACGTAGTCGTCGGCCTGTCCAAATACCAGGCCTAAAAGATGCTTAGCTTTACTCCAAACCAGTCAATTAGTAAAACCTAAATCGAGTGTTTGACTTTGCCAAAAGCCAACCTGGTTTCATTATTAGTATTGTTTAAATTAGTAATGATTTTTGTGTTTGTCTTTTCTTTACTTCTTCTAACGTGAATATTTCGAATTATTTACGCTTTAATTTGAAAATCATACACAACATGCGCTTAATTTATTTTTTTTATGTTTCATTTAATAAAATACTAGTTTTATTGCTTATTTTTTTGGAACAATGTTGTAAAAAACTTTCGAGCTTATTGGGATCTTTACTTTTAAACAAAAAAGAGCGTTCTAGAGCTTTGAACGCTTAAAGCGTTTACTAGAAGAAAAAGGCTTACTGTGATTCCCCATATTAACCCCACAAATGGCAGGAACGGGATTTCCTCCAGAAACAAGGAACTGATCGTTATTACACATATTGTGTGTAGTTTCTGCTCCCATTATTTGAAACTGATCAAAATCTAATCTGGAAAGTTTATTCATAAATCGTTAAGTATTTTAATTTGATTAGATGAAGGCGTGTACGTTAAGACATTTACCTGAACTGACAGATATCTTCATTGCTCTTCATTAGTGTGACTTGACAGGAGCCAGTTCCGTCGTAGGGATTCGGAAAATTCGGGTTAACAAAATACGTCCCGTTTTCACGGACCGTTGTTCCACAAGTTGCTACAACTGAAAATTGATAAACGATATTTTTATAAACGATTCCTAGTTTTTTTTTGAAGTTATACTTCTTTTGACGCGTATAGAGTCAAATTTTAGCAGGCAACGGAAGTTGCGCGCGCATATCTTACGATAATTCGACAGTTAAAGGTAGTCGTCCCAGAAAGTAAATTAATTATTGTGAATCGGGCTTAAAACCGAGTGTGCACATTCGAGCTCAAAGTGGCACATTCCGATCTCGGGAAAATGAAGCGCGCCGCTCCGCGTCGCGCTTCATTTGCCTCCCTCGCTCGGAAATGTGCCACTTTTCGCTCGAATGTGCACATCCTCGTATTTACTGGAGTTATCTATTGATATTCTCTCTTTAAATTATAAAAAAACATTCAATGCATTTAAATGTCATATTCTAAAACACGAAACTCATCCACTTCGAAATTTATACATAAACAAATAATATACAAATAGTTTTATGAACTAAAGTGATATTGTGAATCATGCTTAAAGCCGAGTGTGCACATTCGAGCTCAAAGTGGCACATTCCGATCTCGGGAAAATGAAGCGCGCCGCTCCGCGTCGCGCTTCATTTGCGTCCCTCGCTCGGAAATGTGCCACTTTTCGCTCGAATGCGCACATCCTGGTATTTTTTAAATTACTTTTTGATTTAAAAAGAAAATAGTAATGTATTCAAATAAAGCGACATATGTGCACATTTTTCTCGAGCTCAAATTGTGCACGCGACACTGTGGTGTAATTTTTAATTAAAGTTATTCTGAAAGTAAAATAATTATTGTGAATCGCGCTTAAAACCGAGTGTGCACATTCGAGCTCAAAGTGGCACATTCCCATCTCGGGAAAATGAAGCGCGCCGCTCCGCGTCGCGCTTCATTTGCTTCCCTCGCTCGGAAATGTGCCACTTTTCGCTCGAATGCGCACATCTTCGTATTTATTTATAATAAATTTTACACGTGGTTATTTTTAATTTAGCTAGGCCAAAGAAGTATAACTTCTATTGAGCGTATATAATTTGTTTTTGTAAAACTTACAAATACAGCATGACCCAAAGCCACCTGCACATCCACCGTTTGATGCACCGCCTCTTCTTTGGCAATCTTCCGGTGTCAAACACGTTCCTGATTCACCCGTTGCACTCAGACATAATTGGTTATCGAAATTAACCACAGTGAAAAGTGAGAGAACTGAAAAACAGGCATTAGAAGTCATATTTATTAAAATTTAGATTTTTAAATGTAAGAATTATTTCAGGTGAAAATTTTGGGGTAGTCATATACATTTCTGGATCCCCCTTGGCATGACATTTTGTAAAATATATGCTTTTATACCCGGAAAATCAATTTTAAAAACAGTTATGGCTATTTTAAAAACATTTTTTTTAAAGTTAATTTTTCGTGAATAACATAAAAGTAAATATTTTCGGAATCTGCATGCCAAGAGGAATTAAAAAGGTATATGACTACCTTAAACAAATGTTTTACCTAAAATACTTTGCTTGTAAGACAAGATTTTAGGAACGCAAAATTTAAAAAAAAAATTTGTCGACGTTGAAAATGTATGTTTTTTATGATATTAATTTTTTTGGTTATTTTTAGAACAATTTATTTCGGTAAATTAGGATTATTATTATTTTTTCTAATGGAACGAGGTACATAGGTATATTTTCATTTAATTTTTTAACCTAAATTTTATTAACGCTTTTTATAACTATTGCCCTTCTTATGAAATAAATTTAAAAATTAGTAGAATTTATGGAACCTATTTTTTTAGATCTTTTTATTTAAAGACATAATCGTAAATTTGATTTTCTTAAAAACTTCTTGTGTATATATTAAAAAAATAACTTTAGGTCGTTACAAAAAGATTGTTAGAAAACTACTTGAAGGAAAAAGTTCTTTTAATTTCAAATTTTTTATATAACTATTTGTACCTTTTTTGCTTTTGAAGTTTTTTTAACATTATTCATTGTTAGAATTTTCGAGATTTTAAACAGTTATGTTAAGGTTTCAAATTGAATAATATTTTTTCAAAATCGTTAGGAAAAAATAAGTATCCGAAGTACCTTGTTTTCAGCATTTTTGCTTTTGAACAATAAGAACTGCAATTTTTATTACTATGTATTGCTGCACAGAGACATAAGATTTAGAAAATTTGTGATCAACTGATTTTTTAAATATTTTTTAAATTAAAATTGTCGGATCATTTCATAAAATTATTTAACTTACAGCCTGAAAAACTTTCAATTCACTTTAAAGCAATTAATTTAACAATATTTTTGTATTTGTTTAATGTATAGTAACTTCTTTTTGAAACAAAATTTAATTTTTTGAAATTATAATGTTAAAGAAATAGTGTAAAGATTAATAGAAACTTGTAAACAATAATAATGTCCGGAATTTTATAATAAAATCTTCAATTATATTTTATCATCGCAAAGAAATGAAAGTAGAGCGACAGTAGATTAATTTTTAATTAACTATCAACTTACTATTTCTTAGATCTTGTTGTCTAGAAAATATAATAAAACTCACATGTCTTTTTGTAATAAAACTCATAAATCAGGGTAGTGCACAAAATTAATTAAATTTATGACTTTAATTTACGAACCAGCAAACTTCCAGTTTTCTGATGAAATTAAAGGTCACGTCTTGCAAAAGTGTACCCAAGACTTCATATTCAACAAACCGTTTTTACATTAAAAGCAACAAAAATGGAACTCAGTCTTCAATTTTAAACGGTGACATTATTATTTGAAAGTTTATCTTAGGGAATATTTAATATTTAACATTCTTAGGTTTAATAACACAGTTCGAATACTCAAAACATACATAAAACTCGCTAAGTTATACGTTGTTTATTAAATATCTAAATTTTCTTATTAAATTTTGCGATTTCCAAGTTTTACTTATCTTGAATACCTTAACATTTTGATTAAAATCCCAAAATTAATGTTGCTTCTTTCGTTTAGTTTACTTTAACATCTAATTCAAAGTTTTCATACTTGCAAAATATCTCTCACGAGAAGAGGGCCAAAACTTTAAATCACAGACTTTGTTTATATAGAAATTATTTGAAGATTACTACTTCAACATTAATTTGAGTAAGTGGTACTCGAAAAAATCGACTTTAAAGATTACGGAAGCTCTCCGTAAATTTTCATGTTCGTGAGAAACAACTCGGTAGCCGAAAGGTTAACACAACTAACTACGAAGCAGCAGGTCTTTGGTTTGAGTCTTGCAGCATGCTGTTGCATCATTTTCAATTAAGAAAGAATATATTTTTTTGTTTTTAATTACTATTTGTTAATCGTTCTTTGTGTATCAAATATTCTCTTATAATCAATATTTTAAATGAATTTTAAATGATTGCTGAGGTACGTTCGACTTTATTTAAAGCAAAAATTAATCTATTTTAGGATTAAAATAAAATTGTTTACAAATGTGCAGTTTTATTAACAATTTATTTTTGTGGCTTGATATACCTACTAGATTACTTTTGAAGTTTTTTATAAATATTAGCGGCATTATTTTTATTATAATAACGGCAAAAATTACACTTAAAAGTGAAAAGAGTTAAACATTTTGAGATAAGTTACTGTTGGGATTGTAATTTGCTTTTTCCCTAACTGTACCTATAGCAGCCTCATGTTGTACCTTGGCTATTCACGTTAAGCAAAGTAAAACGCATATTGTTCAATGAAAAGAATATATTTATTATTTATTGTTGGATTATAAGAACTACTAATGTTGTTCTTGGAGATAACACTAAAATTTTTTCAAACATTAACAAAACATTTCGCGTATACTGAAATTTTACATACTTCATAGTTTACTTTGTAAATACTTAAAAAATCTTAATTTTTCGTTTGATTTGCGAGGCGTATTATCTGAAGCAAAATAATAAATGGGAATTTATAATAAATGTACTTCTAAACTTTTATTAAACATATTTTATAAGTTTATTAAAAAATGGACAAGACAGTTTATAATGAACCATAGATTGAGTTTTATAGTCCGGTCAAAATAGACATTTCAAATAACAAAAATTCCGACAGAGCTAAATTTTGGTTGAGACCTTGGGTACACCATTAGAAATAAAGTGTCAAAAGTCCCCATCGATCCCATGTGTGTTAAAAAAGTTATTCGGCGCCAAAGGTCAAAATTTGAGGTTTTTGAATTTTTTTTGATAACGCTAAATTTTATCAAATAAGTAGTTCATACAAAAATTATAGACCTTAAAATTATCTACAAAAATGGTCCTTATACTTTTTTTTTAAGAGTCACCATTCGTTAGATTTCGCGATTCTACACTAAAGGAAAAAATTAAAGGTCAAGAAATTTTTTTAAATCGTTTGGTGATTTTTGACAGGTTGTATTTCAAGGAAAAATGGTCGTATGTAAAATTTAAAAAAGGCTTTTTAAAGTTCCAAGATTCTAGTTTTCAGTTCTTTTAGTCGAAAATTTTTAGGAGTTACCGTTATCACACAATCTTAAGCAATACAGCCTGTCAAAAATCATCAAAAGATTTAGGAAATTTTCTTGACCCTTTAATTTTTTCCTTTAGTGTAAAATCGCGATATCTCACGAATGGCGATTCTTAGAAAAAAAGTATAAGGACCATTTTTGTAGATAATTTTAAGATCTATAATTTTTGTCTGGGCCACTTTTTTAATAAAATTTACTATTTTCAAATAACATCTAAAAAACCTCAAATTTTGACTTTTGACCCCATAAAACTTTTTTAGTACACATAGGATTGATGGGGACTTTTGACACTTTATTTCTAATGGTGTACCCAATGTCTCAACCAAAATTTAGCGCTGTCTGAATTTTTGTTATTTGACCACTATTTTATGTCTAATTTGACCGAACTATTAAAGAAGCGAAGCTCGACCCTTTTTTATCGGCATTATATCTACGCGCATGACCCGCTCCGTTAACATGGCGTCGTAAAGATTGGATTTAGATTTAACAAATCGCACACATTCTGTATCTTTCTAACTTATTGTCTAAATTTATTTGAGGAACTTGAGTATGTTTTGCGAGCGACCTCTATCGCAGGGAGGAGACAAATTCATTAAAAATAAGTAGGTTGCAATGTTATCGAAACTCAGTTATTAGTAGTTATTTACCGATTTTTGAAAAATAAACAAAACTACTACACTTATACTTATAAATTAGATATGATAACTATGATTTACCTATTAATTTGTGTTGTTTCTAACAGTTTTAAGCATAACGCATTTCAACTTTTAAACTGAAGGTATTTTAAAACTCGCGCTACCCGCTCCGATAAGATGGCGGACGTCACGTGATATGGGAACCTGAAGATCAAAGGTGCCGACGACAAGCTTCGCTTCTATAAGTGAGTATTCTGTGGTTAGACCGCGTAAAACTAAGTTTTATTTCTGGTGCTAAATTATGCAGCCCGTAAACATTCCAGAATGGTCAATTGCTTATCTTAGATTGGCAATTTGCTTTTGGAGATCTTGTACTTACATCGACTTTGGCGGTTGTTAACGGTGGATTCTTCCCTCGTAGGTTTTTGTAACCAATTATCGCCAAAAAGCCAATTTCTGTTGCGTTGCACTAATCTACTAGTTCTTATTCGGTAAGCATCATCGACCTTTTCGCATCTTACAAAAATTACACCAACCAACACTAATAATAGTTCCGCGACCACGGCCATTTAATAATTAATTTAGTTTTTAATTTAAAAAACAACGTCGAGACCAAGTCAGAATGAAAACTAAATATTTAATGTTGATTAGCACGTGCTGCCGGATGAAATAATAACAAGACGAGATTAACGTCGGGATTTTATAAACTCCGGTGTGTCGCTTTATAGTTTCGGTCTGTTTGCGTTTAACGAACTGGAAATTTGTCTTTTCGCAGTGGCGTTACCTTTATTTAATGAAATACAAACGTGTTGTAATTTTTTTTTAAATTTTACTATTATGAAATCGAATAAATTTTCACTCTTCTCCATTTAAGAGGGGGCGAATAAAAGAGTTGACAATTGTTTTCGTCCCCTCTAAAAAATTACCCACCTTTAATTTTGTATCAATTGTAAAAAATTGCATTACGTATAGGGGGAAAGTGGTATAAAATGATTCCCTTAAGGGAGAATAATCGTAAGTCAGAAGTTATCTATCATTATCTTAATGTTAAAGTGGTTTGGGATAGACGGTTTAATTGTTTAAGTATTGGTTTTTTACATCCTTTAATATGTAATGTATTATTAATATCTGATTTATTTTTGAAAAATTTGCTAAAGGATCATTTTATATACGGGGTTGTCTAAAATGATCCCTGTGCTGTGGGTAAGATGATCCTAGGAGATCCAGTCACCAGATCATCTACGAAAAGCATGTTTTTTTTGTTATATTAAATAAAGAAAATAAATATGGCAACGTTTTATTTAAGTCCGGGGTTTTCAAACTGTGGGTAGCGACATTTTGGGGCATTGCGGGGCTAACTTGAGGGCGTCGCGCGACTATATGCATTTCCATACAGGTCGCCTACACGCGACACGCTGAGTGGTTATCTTATAATTAAATAAAAATAACAAATAAATTAATAAACTTAATGTCTGATAGAGCAACAAACAAATATATTATTTTAGAAGGCGTCGCAAAAAAATTACAACCTGTAAAGAGAGTCGCAGTATAAAAAAGATTGGGAACCCCTGATTTAAATAATATGTGTCAATAAAATGTCACTTGCCTACAAAAAAGATTATTTTATCTTTGAGATCAATTATTTATAACCATAGATATTTATAATAACATAAAAAAAAATTTCTAGTGCATAAATAATTCGATCTACCTAAAGCTTGCTTATTTTTACCTTTCGGCGTCTTTCTGATGACATTAGAGAACTCCACAAGCAGATGGATCATTTTACCTTGAATCCAACATTAACATTTAATACTCTATAAACTAATTTTCAAATTTTATATGGTTAGCGCGTTACGTTTTAATCAAAATTGAATATTTTAGGAAGCTGCAAATAGGTATAACAGTCATTGAGTAAAACTAAATACGAAGAAAGTTAACTAGCCTCAAAGTTATTCTTACCTTAGATCAGGGGTCGCCAAACCTTTTTGATCATCGACCCCTATATAATTTTTCGAAATCTTCAATTACCCCCATAAAAGTAATTTTCAGTTAATTAAAATTAAACTATCTATTTAGGTACTGTGTTTCTACATTTATTTTATGATTTTAAACATTTATTAAAGTAATTTTACATTATGTAACAATAGTTTTATGAAAAATATCTTAATGTTGAAATTTAAATACCTTAATATTGATTAAATAATAAGTACAGTAAAACCTCGATATAACGGACTTATTGGGGGGAGGGAGTGGCCGTTAAAGCCGAAAGTCCGTTATATAAAAATAGGTTTATACTAGTATACTATCGCTCTGGCTAGGTACGGTATACGAGCAGGACGGCATTATGTCTCAAATTCTAGTGCTAGACGTATGACGTGATCATCATGGCCGCTAAAAATTGTTTATATGCGGCGACACTTGAATTTAAGCATGTATAATATTAACAGGATATTTTTAATTTTTTTACATTTGACAGAATTTTTTGTCCGTTATATCCGAAGTCCGTTAAATAGAGGTCCGCTATATCGAGGTTTTACTGTAATTAGACATAAGTAAAGTAACTACAAATTTATTGCTTTTTAATCAATGAGATGGGAGGTTGGCTATATTGGGTTTGAATTTGTTCAATTTTAATCTTATATCCCCTCGACTTCACATTTATGTCATTTTGTCCTTAGTTAAGATTGAATTTTCATTCACAAATTTTACATACGCAGGTATGTATGATTTGCGTATTAGAATTGTTTTTTTCTACGACTCCCAATTGACCCCCTGGCTCAGATCAACCCCTACTTTTGCTAAATGGACCCCAAGGGTTCTATATAGATCAATTTTGCGTCCCCACAATTTTTATTTTTTCTCTTAACACAATACTTTGAATTTTAAACATTTGTTCTTAATTTTTAAATGTTGTTAAAGGCTTTGATGAATCGAGTTAAAATTTCAATATACTTAATTTTATTAATTATACTTTTAATTTTTTAATTAGATTTTTAAAAATAATTTGGAAGTTTGTTGGAAACATTAAACCTTTACTTAAACTAAAATTAACCTTAAATTTTAACGAAAGTAGGCTAAATGTCGAATTTTCGTTAGCAGTGCGCGCACAATTTCCGTTTCCTGCTAAAATTACTCTCAACGCGCCAAAAGAAGTATAACTTCAAAAACAGCTTTAAAGTTTATTGGGGCGATGATCATTTTGTAAATTTTCATGTTCGTAAGAAACGATTCAGTAGCTGAAGGGTTAACACAACTAGCTACGAAGCAGTAGGCGCAGTATGCGGTTTTTTAGATCATTTGCAACCTCTACGAGTGACATTTCGCAGTTGAGTTATAACTTTGAAGACTTCTTGTGTCATTATGGCTTATTTACGCCGGATATGCTTTTAGGGCTCATGGGGCTATCGACCAATACCAATATTAGCAGGATTGGTTCACTGTAATATTTTGAGGTTCCCTTGTCAGTAAAACTTTAAAACCATTTTTTTTCGATAATTTTTGTACAGTGCATTGTACTGTTTTGGAAAATTAAACCGGAAGTACCGTAAATATAAACAAAATCTGTGATTGAGAGTTCTGAGCCTCTCGTTGCAAGGAAAAAGTAAAACTACGTATTTTTTAAAAGGATATTTAATCAAAATTATGTGATTTTGTACCCCACCCCCCGCGTCCTTCTTATTTCTCTCCGATCGAAAGTATAACTTTTATAGTTGTAATTTCTGTTCCAAATAAAACGATTTTAGAAGCAACTTAAAAGCGTTTAAATAAGAAAATATTACTTTCACCGTATTATACGAGTCAGTTTGCGGAATTAGCTAATAATTTACAAAAGCACGCCACATACATTATGTTTAACACAGTGTAACTTTGCACACATTTCATATTTCGTATGCAATCATAGTAATTGTTGTACGCTACAGATAATGTCGCTTTAACGTTATGTCGAAATTTTTGAATAATTCGCTTTTATTATTTTATTTCCTTTATTTTTCATAATTTAGCTTCGAAGACCGTTAAAAGCCAACACAATGGCCTTTTGTGGAAGCACAACGAATGTGCATACGTACAGAAGTACATTTCGGTCGTACACATAATTAATATAAATATTCAAATTTTATTGTTGTATAAAAGTCTGCAGATCCCATTCCGCTTTCTCTTAAATACTTCTAAAACTGTTCAGCTTTTATGAATACACACAAAGCTTAAGTTAAATAGCGCGCACTCATCTGTGAAACGCGATTATTAAAGTCGGAATTTTTAAATATCAGTAGCATCGTATGCACGTCTAAAAATACTTGATATTTTACATTTAAGGCGTATCAAATTTAGTCGAATCGCAAATTGCAAATTTCCACGGATCTGTTAATTGAAAACTAACTTTGGAGTAATTTTGGTACGCTCAACTTTGAACCTTAATTCTTCTGATTTATTCATCGAATCCGTAAAATTTACACTTGTGATTCGTCTAAGTTCTTGAGAATCCAATTAACATTTATTAACAAAGACGTTGGCCGTTACAGCGATAATTTATTATTTACAAAGTGCTGTCGCATTTAAAAGCAACAAGTCAGAGGTTTGGTTTGTCGTAGAAATACGGTCCTGTAATTCTTAATTGAAACTTTTTAGAAAATAAATCGTTTATGGTAAATCGTACTTAGAGCCGGGTGTGCACATTCCGATATCGGGAAAGTAAAGCAATTTTGTTATATATTTATTATTAATAAACAAATTGTCCGTTAACACTAGAACCGCGGAATCGGTCATTTTGACCGTTTCGCAATTTTATCGTCTTGTTACTTTTTATTAGTTGAACATATTTCTGCCATATTACATGACTTTTCTTAATTTTAGTTGATAATTACTGCCCTGTAATTTTTTTTTTTTTTTAATTGTATTTTTCTCCTTTAATAGGAGACATACTTTTTTCTTTCCGGTTATTCATTTGATCGGTTTTATCGATAATTATTATTTCTACCAGCAGAGAAATGCTTTATTACATAGAAAAAAGAAACCGGAAACAGTGCCTTCTTATAACGAAAACTAAATAAAAGTACACCTTTTTGATCAAATGGAAAAATAATATTACGTAAAGGTAGCTTCTTGAAGATGGTGGTTTTTATCATTTTGAATCTAACAGGAACCACTCACTATATTTTGCTCGAAACCAGAAGCCCATGTCTTTGTTCAAGGTCCAAGCTATCTCTATATCTAAATTGGTTCAGTGGTTTAGGCGTGAAAAGGTAACAGACAGACGGACAGACAGACAGACAGACAGAGTTACTTTTGCTTTTATAATATTAGTTTTGTGGCGTGTAACCACTTTTTATTTTGAATATTTACAAAGGTTATTTACAAGTTGAGGAAGGAATATATACAGATGAACTAAAGGTGAGATGACGTTAGCGGTGGCGGAACCGGAGGTGGATCGCTGGTGATGGTTGTACCGGAGGTTGATCGCTGGTGATGGTTGCACCGGAGGTGGATCACTGACGGTGGCGGAAATGAAGTTGATGCTGGAGGCAGTGTTGTCGAAAAGGTGTGCAGCTCGATGAATCGTAGTAACTGGTCGATCGAGGAACGAGGAATGAGATGAGGTAAACGAAAAGGAAAGGTATTTATAGTAAAAGGGTTGAAAAGAAGAGTAAGGGTCCCACGCTCGAGGACAATGGCTGTCGCAATGGTTTACGACCGGATTACTAACCTAACGGTAGTGTTTACAAATAAACATTTACCGCCAAACTGGAATTTAAGAAATGAAAGGTTGGAAATTGGTTATGTAGATTGGAACGTGAGTGGACATGGATCTTAGGTTTTCGGAAGCAGCATGGGGTGGATCGTAAAAGGATTACCAGCAAGAAAGTACCGTTAGAGGAACTGCGGTTCCCACAGTACCCCCCTGCTAGTGATGGAGTCACGGGAGACCAACTTGAAGGCGATCTGGGAACCGGACGCGTCGTCCGGATCTTGTCTGTGTCCTTGATCCAGGCGTCGACTCGAGAGTCGGTGTGGATGCTGCGGTCTGGCGGATGACTGGTTCTGTTGTTGGTTCCTCTGACATGATGAATGCTGGTTTCAGCCGATCGACGGAGACGTTCACGTTCCGGCCATTGACCTGTACGGTGAACGTTTTGTCCGTGCGACTGATTACTTTGAACGGGCCGTCGTAGGGCTGATGAAGCGGTGGTCGGTGACAGTCGCGGCGGATGAAAACTTGCTCCGTCGTCGCGAGGTCCTTGAACACAAATGTGCGCTTCGTCCCATGTCGTGCGCCTGCTGTAGGTCCCACCTCCTGTTGGAATTGCCGGAGGTGCTTGACGAAGTCGGCTGCATCTTGTAGGTTGTTGTCGAGTGTTTTGAATCTAAGAATTCTCCCGGAAGACGAAGCGGTTGCCCGTACAGCATTTCGGCGGCTGTACACTGTAGGTCTTGCTTCCAGGCAGAACGGATCCCCAGTAGAACGGTTGGGAGTATTTGCGTCCAACGGTTGTCCTGGTGGCACATGATAGCTGCTTTCAGCTGTCGATGTAGCCTTTCGACCATTCCGTTGGCTGATGGATGGTACGCTGTTGTGCGTAGATGTGTTGACCCCAGAATCTGGTTGAGGTGTTTGAAAAGGTTTGATTCAAACTGCCGCCCTTGGTCGGTTGTTATGCGGAGCGGTGTGCCGAAGCGTGCTACCCAGTGGTGGTAAAAAGTACGCGCCACTGTAGCTGCTTCCTGGTCGGCGATGGGGATTGCTTCGGGCCAACGGGTGTATCGGTCTACCATCGTGAGGCAGTATCGGTAACCCTCCGCGGATGGCATGATGATGATGTCCACGTGGACGTGTTCGAATCTCGCCGATGGAGGTGTAAAAGAGCCCACCGGTGCAGAGACGTGTCGCGTGACTTTTGAACGCTGGCAGGGTAAACAGCTACGCGTCCATTGCCTGCAATCCGTTTTACGGATGGCCAGACGTAGCGTTGCGTAACCAGCTTTACCGTTGCTGTAGCTCCAGGGTGCGAGAGCCGGTGTAAACTATTAAATGCTAGCTTGCGGAATTCGTTGGTTACGAACGGGCGTGCTGTTTGTGTAGCTACATCGCAGAAGAGGGATATGTTGCTCCCGGGATGGGAACAAGTTTCAGCTGGAGTCCAGAGTTTTTGTTGTTCAGGTACTCCTGGAGCTCTTTGTCTTGCTTCTGCGACGTCGCTAGGGCTTCGAAATCGAGTGGATGTTCTAGCGTTTCGATTCTTGAAAGGGCGTCGGCGACTACGTTCTCGTCACCGGCGATGTGTCGGATGTCCGTCGTGAACTGGCTTATGTAGTCCAAGTGCCGGATTTGTCGCGGTGAACACTGTTGCGACTGCTTACGGAAAGCGAAAGTAATTGGTTTGTGGTCCGTATAGACGCAAAATGTTCGCGCCTCTACCATGTGTCTGAACTGTTTTATTGCGAGGTAAATTGCCAGAAGCTCCCTGTCGTAAGCTCCGTAATTGGATTCTGCCGGGCTTAATTTTTTGGAAAAGAATTCCAGCGGTTGCCAATTGTTATTCACGAGTTGCTGCAGCGATGCTCCCACAGCGAAGTCCGAAGCGTCGCTAAAGATAGCTAAGGGTGCGTGCGGCTCCGGGTGTGCCAGTAACGTCGCATGCGCCAGACACTCTCTCGTGTCTTCGAACGCGCGCTCCGCTTGTGGCGTCCAGCAGACTGGTGTCTTTCCCTTAGCGTTGCCTTGAAGGAGGTTATTTAGAGGTGCCTGTACCGAGGCAGCTTTAGGCAGGAATCTTCTAAAGAAGTTTACCATACCCAAAACTGTCGGAGTTTCTTGACCGTTTCAGGGCGTGGAAAAGCACGGATTGCGTCGACTTTCTCGGGCAGTGGTCGTGTTCCTTCGCCGGATACCATGTACCCTAAGAATTTGACCTCAGGTTGGCCAAAAATGCACTTTGTCGAGTTGACGACGACGCCGTATGCTTTCAGGCGTTCGAAGAGAACTTTAAATGCTCGAGATGTTCGTCGAGGGAGGATGAGGCCACGAGTATGTCGTCGATGTACGCGTAACAGAACTCGAGACCTTGCAGAACTTCGTCGATGAACCGCTGGAACGTTTGAGCCGCGTTACGTAACCCAAACGTCATAAACTTGAATTCAAAAAGGCCGAATGGAGTTGTTATGGCCGTTTTGGGATGTCCTCCTCGGCGACGGAATTTGATGAAAGGCTCGCACGAGGTCTATTGTTGAAAATATTTTTTGTCCGTGTAAAGCTTGCGAGAAGTCTTGTATGTGCCTTACAGGATATTGGTCGGGGCAAGTTCGAGCGTTGAGGGCTCGGTAGTCGCCGCATGGCCTCCACTCGTTGTCCTTCTTCGGGACCATATGTAGCGGTGAGGACCATGGACTTTGTGAGGGATGGATGACGCCTTGTTTCATCATATCTGAGAATACAGCTTTTGCATTCTTCAGACGTTCTGGAGCAAGACGTCGGGCTTCTGTGCTACCGGAGGTCCGGGGTGGTGACAATGTGGTGCTTGGTGGAATGCTTGACCACTGCTGGTTCGCCGCTGGGTCGAGTAATTTCCGGGTACTGGCGTAAAAGTGTATGGAACGGTGATGTCCCCGTTAACGCTCGGATATGTAACCACTCGGTGCTGCACTCTGCTACCTGACCTGGTGCAGTCAAGGTTGTGACGCCGTCGATGAGCCGTTGATTTTGATGTCGACGAGGAGACCAAAATTCGCCAAAAAGTCTGCACCGATGATTGGCTTGGAGACGTCGGCAACGATGAAGCGCCAAGTAAATTCACGTCGTAGCCCTAGGTTTAGCTGTAGGGTTTCGTACCCGAACGTAGGAATGGTGGAGCCGTTTGCCGCGTAAAGTTCATACGGAACTTTAACGCGACGCCCTTGTACGTGCGTCCGTGGTACGACGCATAGGTCTGCTCCTGTGTCGACTAAAAATTGTGTTTTAGTGACTTTGTCGGTTACGAATAGGCGACGTGTTTGAACGCGAGAATCGTTTGCCGTCATTGAAGCCTGGCTCACTCCGTTCCCCGAGTTTGCACATGGGGTTGTGCATTTCTTGGCCTTCTTGCCGAATCGTCTGTGGTACCAGCACACACTTGACGTTTTTGTGCCTGCCTTTGAACTGACTGTGTGAGCGGGATCCATGGTGTTGCGAATGTCTTCGTTGTGCCGCCGAAGTCGCTATTTCAGCTCGTAAAGCTGTAGCTACTTCCGCGATCTGCGTAAAAGCTTTTAAAGGGTTGGTTTTGGTTTTCCCCCGGTATTTGTTTCATTTTGCGGTATTGGCTTCCTTTAAAATCAGCGGGGCACCAATTTGTTTAACACTTTTAAATTTTGAATATTTCAAAGTTATTTTACAATTAGGAAGGATATATACAGATAATAAGGGTTTGAAACGTTAGCGGTTGGGGGAAAAACCGGAGGTTGGTTTTTCCTTTGTATTTTCGAAAGGTTAGCTTAAATGGTTGCAACCGGAGGGGCCCTTTGGGGGGGCCGGAAATGAACTTAAAAGCGTTTAAATAAGAAAATATTACTTTCACCGTATTATACGAGTCAGTTTGCGGAATTAGCTAATAATTTACAAAAGCACGCCACATACATTATGTTTAACACAGTGTAACTTTGCACACATTTCATATTTCGTATGCAATCATAGTAATTGTTGTACGCTACAGATAATGTCGCTTTAACGTTATGTCGAAATTTTTGAATAATTCGCTTTTATTATTTTATTTCCTTTATTTTTCATAATTTAGCTTCGAAGACCGTTAAAAGCCAACACAATGGCCTTTTGTGGAAGCACAACGAATGTGCATACGTACAGAAGTACATTTCGGTCGTACACATAATTAATATAAATATTCAAATTTTATTGTTGTATAAAAGTCTGCAGATCCCATTCCGCTTTCTCTTAAATACTTCTAAAACTGTTCAGCTTTTATGAATACACACAAAGCTTAAGTTAAATAGCGCGCACTCATCTGTGAAACGCGATTATTAAAGTCGGAATTGTTAAATATCAGTAGCATCGTATGCACGTCTAAAAATACTTGATATTTTACATTTAAGGCGTATCAAATTTAGTCGAATCGCAAATTGCAAATTTTCACGGATCTGTTAATTGAAAACTAACTTTGGAGTAATTTTGGTACGCTCAACTTTGAACCTTAATTCTTCTGATTTATTCATCGAATCCGTAAAATTTACACTTGTGATTCGTCTAAGTTCTTGAGAATCCAATTAACATTTATTAACAAAGACGTTGGCCGTTACAGCGATAATTTATTGTTTACAAAGTGCTGTCGCATTTAAAAGCAACAAGTCAGAGGTTTGGTTTGTCGTAGAAATACGGTCCTGTAATTCTTAATTAAAACTTTTTAGAAAATAAATCGTTTATGGTAAATCGTACTTAGAGCCGGGTGTGCACATTTCGATATCGGGAAAGTAAAGCAATTTTGTTATATATTTATTATTAATAAACAAATTGTCCGTTAACACTAGAACCGCGGAATCGGTCATTTTGACCGTTTCGCAATTTTATCGTTTTGTTACTTTTTATAAGTTGAACATATTTCTGCCATATTACATGACTTTTCTTAATTTTAGTTGATAATTACTGCCCTGTAATTTTTTTTCTTTTTAAATTGTATTTTTCCCCTTTAATAGGAGACATACTTTTTTCTTTCCGGTTATTCATTTGATCGGTTCTATCGATAATTATTATTTCTATCAGCAGAGAAATGCTTTATTACATAGAAAAAAAAACCGGAAACAGTGCCTTCTTATAACGAAAACTAAATAAAAGTACACCTTTTTGATCAAATGGAAAAATAATATTACGTAAAGGTAGCTTATTGAAGATGGCGGTTTTTAACATTTTGAATCTAACAGGAATCACTCACTATATTTTGCTCGAAACCAGTAGCCCATGTCTTTGTTCAAGGTCCAAGCTATCTCTATATCTAAATTGGTTCAGTGGTTTAGGCGTGAAAAGGTAACAGACAGACAGACAGAGTTACTTTCGCTTTTATAATATTAGTTTGGATAATTAAATTTTTTTAAAAAATAATTTAAGTATTGTTAATCGTGCTTAAAGTGGATTGTGCACATTCGAGCTCAAAGTGGCACATTCCGATCTTGAGAAAATGAAGCGCGTCGCGCTTCATTTGCTTCCCTCGCTCGGAAATGTGCCACTTTTCGCTCCAACGTCCACATCCTCGTATTCATTGATTTGCCTTAATTAATCTTTTCACTTTCAAATCAAAAAATTAAAAGTAAATATGAATTTTATGTTCAAAAACGTATTTACCATAGTCATGAGTGGAAGTGAGCGAAAAGATACGAGAATTTAGTAGGTGCGAGTGAGAGAAAACGATTAAATTATTTATTTAATTTTTTAATAATTTATTAGCCTAAATTTTGTGAATGGTGCTTAAAATTGAGTGTGCACATTCGAGCTCAAAGTGGCACATTCCGATCTCGGAAAATGAAGCGCGCCGCTCCGCGTCGCGCTTCATTTGCTTCCCTCGCTCGGAAATGTGCCACTTTTCGCTCGAATGCGCACATCTTCGTTTTTATTAGATTTTTACATGAATCTTTTTTTTTCAAATCAAACAATTAAAAGTAAATATGAATTTTATGTTCAAAAAACGTATTTATCATAGTCATGAGTGAAAGTGAGCGAAAAGATACGAGAATTTAGTAGGTGCGAGTGAGAGAAAACGATTAAATTATTTATTTAATTTTTTAAATAATTTATTTGCCTAAAGTTTGTGAATGGTGCTTAAAATTGAGTGTGCACATTCGAGCTCAAAGTGGCACATTCCGATCTCGGGAAAATGAAGCGCGCCGCTCCGCGTCGCGCTTCATTTGCTTCCCTCGCTCGGAAATGTGCCACTTTTCGCTCGAATGCGCACATCTTCGTTTTTATTAGATTTTTACATGAATCTTTTTTTTTCAAATCAAACAATTAAAATTTCAACGAAATTTGATTATATATTCGATGAAAGTTATGGCATTTATTGTTTTTAAAAACTGTTCAAAGGCATTAAATGTGTTGCAATAAATATTTAATTGTTAAAAGACTAATTTTTTTTAAAGGTCTAATTGACCGGTAACCGCGGTTGTAGTAAGTTCAAAATTGCTGCGGTTCTAGTGTTAACGACTCAAATATTCGAGACATAACAGTGCGCGGAGAGCAATTGATCCACGTTTCTTGAAGGTACCTAAAGAAATTTTGGGAAATTCTAGATAACTCAATAGAGATTAAATCCACCACTGCGCGCAATCGTCCTATTGCCTTTTGAGCCGAGGGCTTCGTAAACGCTGGGTAAACTGACCGCGGCGCGCAATTGACCAACGCCCCAATAAAACACAACTTGAAATTAATCAAAATAATGCATTGAAAGCCTGTGCTCTGTTCAAGTTATCGAACAATTTAAGACTTAAGACTGAAAATAAATATATACTTTCAAGACGGCCTTAATTTCCAAATTTTTAGGGTAGGATATTATTAAAATTTATACTTTTTATAGTTATTTGTGTGATTTTTAATTGATAACCTGTCGACGCCGTTTTTAAGACACAGTGTTAAATCATGTAGAACAACGCCTTTGAAATTTTCAAAGTGGAAATATTTAAAAAAAAATCAAACGTCAAAATATTATAACTGCCTTGTCTTTAAGAATTTCGTAAAATTATTTTAATTTCCGAACGTGTCGGGCCTTAATACATAAGGAATCGGTTCTAACTCAAAACCCCCAAAATTGGTCAAAATCCAGAAAAAAAGAAGATTAACGCCTTTGCTATTTTTGAGGAAAAACATTTTTTAAAAATAGATTTTCTTTAAAGTTTTGCAGAACGTTCTTATGGACCGATCTAGTGCCCATTGCCGATACCATGTTTTCCTGTTACTTTTTCAAACTTTAAAAATTTTGAAAAATCTTATAATATTTTTTGAGTAAGAAATGGTTAAAAATTGCGGATCATTTTCGCGATTTAAAATTGGACATTAAAAAATCACAGCTTAGTTATTTGTGAACAATCCAAAGAATGCTCCGCTTTGGATAAGCTTAAACAACCATAGGGCTGCCATTTGAAATTTTCGAGAAAATCGGGTTTGAAGACGTAGGCTTTTGCTAAACAATTTCGAAAGTTCGACTTTGAAAATTTGTAGCTCGGTTATTTGGGGAGATTCTCTCCAAAAACTTAAATTCTTAAAGCTTGTCTACCTAGTGCAAGATTTGTTAAAAATATGTTTATAGTTCAGTGTCAAATTATGGAATAAAACGCGCTTGTAACTTTAAATATGTAAAATTTTTGAAAAAAATTAAAGTTTAAAATTACAGATAATCTATTTATTTTTAAATGTATCTGACCTTAACATGTTGATTACGTCGGGAATTTTTGAAAAATTTAGATTGAAGACTCATCCTTGTTTTTTTTCAAAATTTTAACTTTGAAAATATTGTTTAAAGCTCCACTGCGTGGGAGTGGTTTAAATATACGAGACGATTTTTTGTTGTGAACTTTCTGGCTACGAGGTAACTTACAGTAAACACTTGTAACTTTAGATTAGTCCCGTTCATTATGCAAATTACTCTTAAACACTGCTTTTTCTAAAAATCCAAGCTTTAACTTCTGTCTTAGATCTAATTGGTTGTTAATTTGATTGCCATCAATAAAAAAGTTGTTTCGGATATTTTCAATAAGCTTAGAACGCAAGATTTAAGTATATTTTGTTAGATCGCATTTGGTCCACGAGTTGTATAAAAGAGAATATTAATATGTTTGTTTGCGGTGATTTTAAACATGAGACCAGTGTCTTTTATTTCATTTAGAAAATCAAAATTCATTAATTTGATAGTTTGATAGTTTGAAAGAGGAAGCTGAACTTATCTCTATTATAATTGAAGGGATTGAATAATAATGTAAACCCTATTAATGACTTGATCGATAATTACTTTAACGATTGTAAGGCTTAATTAACGCTTCAAAGCCTTCATGATTTGAGAAGTTTACATAAAGTTTAATTAATTTGATATCAAGTACATTAAACTTATATTACATCATTTTTATGAACTCGAAGTAAACCAACTGACGGAAAATTGTTAAAACAGAATTACGATTAGTTTCGTTAAAAATCATAAAGTATTTATTTTATCGTGTACTCTAACACATAGAAATGAATGTTATACAATTTCATAGAAAGGTGCACTGAATACTACTAACATTACTACAACATTTACACGTAGTAATTTATAACAATAGAATTATTTTTAATTAACGCTCTATTTGAAAATTTGTTGTTCTGACGTAGAAATTTTTTACAAATAATTTCTAGCAACTTTCACATTTTGAATATTACTCTTATTAGTTTATAACAAATCTAAACACAGAATCGTACAAGTAAACTTGGTATACATTTTTTTAAGAATGTTGAATCTCCTTTATTACACTACAGTTCTTTTTTATTTTAATTAACGCATCGAGATAAAAGAAAAAACAGTTCTGCATATTTCAATATGAATTAGTACGTTATTAATATTTGTATTTCAATTTTTTTAATAATTGACCCAATGGAATTCGAATCGAATAAACATTGCAAAATTTATTTTGTAATTTAAAACGAATTATGTTCGGATGTTGCATATCCTATAAATATGACCGATTCGCGATCATAGTTTTCGAAAAAGAGATTTTAATCAAAAATAATATTGTACGTTGTGCAATTTTATAAAATTTAATATCGTACATAAAAAAATAGGTTAATTTATTTTTTAATTTACTAAATAATGTCCAGTTTGATTTATTTTTAAATTTTGTACGTAGTTACTAAAAAATTATTTTTATATTTTATATTTTACGTGCGTTATAAATTTTTCCTAATAAACATCGTTGATTATTTTTAAGCATAACTTTTTCTTTAATTATTACGCAATTTTGTAGGCACATTAATGATACTAATTATCCTCGAAAAGTTGTACAAAAAGTTAGCCACGTTTTCTTAAGTTTAATACAGCAGTTCCCAAATTTTATGTTCCTGCGCCTCCTTTTATACAGCTATTCCTCAATTTACACGGTAGATAGTTGCCGGAGAAAATCGTGTCAATGGAAACCATAATTTTTCGTATGAAAATTCGTGTAAATCGAAAACAAACAAAATATGCATAAATTAGTCAGTTACTTTTAGATATTAATTTATGTTTTTTACGTTAAGGAGTTGTAAATTTTTTTAGTGCATTCTTTCATCAAAAAATACGGTGAAACCTGGATAACTTAAAGAGTTATTCCATTTAACTAGTTTTCTCAAACAGCCAGGTTTAAAAAAACAGTTATCCCATTTACAGAGGGCCCCCATTGAGAGATGTCGAAATAAACTTTTTTTTTATTTATAGAGGTAAAAATTTTCAATAAAATTGCATATTATATGTATGCAAGACATTCTTGGGGTTTGGTACATAGCCCAAAGCATCACAGCCAAAAAATTACCTATTGTGCCCAATAGGGTGGCGCAAAAAAACGACTATTTTTTTTTTTTGAGTCTCGAGTGAAAAAATGTTAGTTTTTGATGTTTTAAGAGCTACCTCCAAAGGACAGCTCAAAAAAAAATTTTTAGAAGGCTGCTCAAAATTTTTTAAAATTTCAAAAACCGCCAAAAATCAATTAATTTTCTTTTAATTTTTTTTCTCGTTACAGTATAATTTTATAGACAAACAAAAAATAAGTTTCTGAAAGTTTCAATTTAAAATTTGAGTTTTAGAAAGACCGTCAGAATTTTTTTTTCTTTATTAGTACATTATTTTGGATTATATCCCAATGCTAATAAAGCAAATTTAATACGCACTTTTTAATAAAATTATGTTATTTGCCATTTGTTTCATTTTTAGTTCATCTCGTGGTGAATTTTTGTTGATTATTTTACTAAATAATAGAAAAAAAATGTATGAAATTTTAATTTGAATATTAAAATGTCGCTCGAAAAAATCCAAAGTGATGCACTAATAAATAAAAAAAAATTCTGAGCGACCTTTTAAAACTCAAATTTTAAATTGAAACTTTCAAAACTTATTTTTTGTTTGTCTATAAAATTATACTGTAACGAGATAAAAAAATTTAAAAAATAATTAGATTTTTGACGGGTTTTGAAATTTTAAAAGATTTTGAGCGACCTCTTAAAATTTTTTTTTGAGCTGTCCTTTGTAGGTAGGTCTTAAAACATCAAAAACTAACATTTTTTCACTCGAGACTGAAAAAAAAATAGTCGGTGTTTTTGCGCCACCCTAGTGCCCATGCAATTCATAGTACAGTCAAACTTCGATATTATGAATATGTTTGTTTTATTCATACTAATGAGGAATTCGTACCAACAATACTAACAGGTTTGACTGCATTGTTTTTAATTTATAAAAATCAAAATTTTTGCGACCCCCAGGAAGACGCGCCCCCCGTTTTGGAAATCGCTGGTTTAGAAAGCGTACAATAATGTTGTAACATGTTGTTACATATTCAAAACAGAAACACCTTTTTTTGTATTACATTAAGGGAAATAAACGTATTATTGTCAGTTATAAATATTGTAAACGGGCATTGTTTTAAGTAGTGCCCATTACGAAAATTGTGTTTCCATTGTTACTGTTTATCTTCCGGATATTTTTTGCTCTTCGTTGATGTTCTATTAGTAATTGTTAGACTTTGTCCCAACAAAATAGGTTTCCGGATTTAAAGTTGTTTCATGGTCGATATAACACAAAAATATAGTTTTGCTTTTTTTGAAAAGAAGGGAAACAGTTGTTAATATTATATAATAACATTCCATATTAATTTATGAAATACATTATTTAAATATATGATTATTTATTGGGTACTTGGACAATCAAACAACTAGATATTAAACTTCCAAAATTTGCAACGTTTCGCCGTTTATTCTTTGATTTGTAAATACCTTCTTGGTCCATCCTTTTTAATCCAAAAAGATATTCCTGCAATATACTTGTCATATATTATTGTGGTTTTTAAAATATACATATATACTTAAATTTCATCATAATTAGTGTAACGTTTTACCTGTAGTCTTCTTTAATTAATAGGATGCAGATTTTTCTACTACAACTTGTTTAATTAGTAATATTCTTCCACGATCTGATTCAGATGAATGATACATAAAAATTGCCAGAATTATTGTAGGAGTTTATAACTTGGAAGTATTGCTGTTTATCTAAAATTAACGTAACATAATATTAGTAAATTTTATTTAAAATTGATCTCTTCAATATTAATACGTGTGAAGATAAAGTAATTCTTTAATAAAACAAAATAATACATACCTTATACTTTCAAAATCAACTTTTTAGGTTAAACTCAAAATACAGCTGTATTTCACTGACTTACAATATCCGAGCCATAAAATCGATAAAACTTTCGTTGACGCGCATAAATTCAAAATTGTTTCATTCCAAGGCACAAGTACCTAAAAAAGTAAACTCTGGGGGCCTTAGAAGTGCTCACCAAGAAGTACAAATTCTAAATGGTCTTGGAAATATTTAGGTTTTATCATTTATGATCCTTTTCAAACATTTGCTGATGGTTTTTCTTTGAGAATGGCACAGGACGGAACTACAAACCTGAGAATTCATTAAAGTTATATAGATGTCAAAAACCTGATGGAAGCAAGAAGAGTTCGTTCTTCTAGCAACATAATTACAATTTTTTTTATCTCTGTGATCTTCAAAGTTTTGTAAATAGATAATAATTTATTTAAGGTTTGCTTTTGATTAATTTATTAATTTTGTTGTGTTAATTTTATGTCTGTTCCTAACTTAAATTATGTTTCAGTAAGCTACATCAGAAGATTAATGAATATGAAAGGATATATGATATTTACTTGTGTTTCTAACAATTTTAATTCTTTGGACAAATAATATTAGTAATAATATCAGTAATGCGATTGCGAGCTCTAAATATGCTTTATAACTTATTCGAATTTACATTATGAAATGCATTTAGTTTATTGATTTTTAAAACGATTCTAACATATTTTCGCCATTAAATATCGTATTACTCTGTAAATTTGTTAGTTTCTGTTTAACAGTTATTTAACAAAGAATATTTTTTTTTTTTAGCTATAAATTGGCAACTTAGAACTTCATTAATAATCAAAAGGATCTTGGCTACTTTTTACCTTCACCTTTAAGCAGCCTTACATCTCAGAATTGTAGTGCCGACCAAAGAACACCCTTGAAGAACAACAGCTTGCTTTATTATTTTGGGGTGAGTTTTCTTTTAACTACTATTTTCTTTGCGATTTATCTCACATAGAGAACAACAAATTAAAGCTTGTGGGGCAATGTTAATTTTATAACGATTAAGAGTTAAAATTATTGAATCGTTTTTGTACCACAAAAATCACGGTTACTTGTCGACGGATCTTTGAGAACTTTGTAGATTTCAAACTTATGGACTTTTGGCTGCGGATTGGTCTATAGGTATTTAATAATAAATTTTTCTTTTTAAAATGTAAATTTGAACACCTGATTGTTAGGCAACCGCGTATACTCCACTTTGAAAGTATTTAGAATTGCCTATCTTTTGTGGACATATACATCGGCCATCATGGTTATCTAACGTCAATTTAATCAATACAAGAACATTTTTCCAATATTATTAATTAAATTGATTAAATTCTTGGTGTTTTTTATATTGAACAAATGTAAAACTACAATTTTAATAACTAAATGTGATAAAATCGATGCTATAATCATGTTCACTAAAACTATTAGAATAGGATACCAAGTCTATTTACTTCATGTGGTTATTAGATGATTGGAAATATTTATGTACAAATGATATATCAGTGAGTACACTCTTGTAAGTTTAAGCATAAACTTATTCTGTTTTGTTTTAGTTTATATCGGTGGTCGAAGCCAGGTTCAACTGTCGCAAACACTAAGTCACTCTGAAAGAATGTTTTTACAGTACAAGAAGATGTACAAATTAACAGCTTACTCACCACAGAGAACTTTTATAGCAGGTGAGATTTATGGCTATCATTAGAATGCTCTAAGCACAATATCTTCTTCTGAACTAACTAGGATGGTTGTGTCGTCTACATATTGCAGATTTTGAGATCTTCTGACCATCTATCGATGTCATCATTCCAATTCTCTATTGCTTTACGAATACTCCATTTTCTGTAGATTTTAAATAGAATATAAAAAGGACACAGTCTGGTCGCACTTCTTTGCTGATGGTAAAGCTCTATGATGTCCTTATGTTAATAGGTATGAAGGTATTGTTTGAATAGTACACCCAAACCACACTTTACGTTCCGAAAAAAGTTGTCAATAAAGCAAAAAGCCGTATAACAAATCAATTTAAGACTTTGTTAAAAATAGCAACTGTCCATGAATGGGGATTGCTTTTAAGTACCAATAAACTAGTCTTTGACTTCTAAAAGGGTTTTAATATATCTTAAAAGATATTTGGTTCCCCAAAAGTGTATTTCTATTAAATAGTTTGTTTGTAGGTAGTATTAAACAAATTCGTTTATTTCTTTAACTTTTCGTTGCGTTTTGGAAAATTTTGTTACAGCTTTTAAGGGCCAAAGGACTAGTTTTTTTGCTCATGAAAGGGTTTTTCTTAACTCTTAAAATTAATAGAGATACAGGGCTGTAAAGTATATGTTTTCTTCTTACAAATAATAAGAATGGTTATTTTGCTAATTCTGAAAATGTTCTTGTTTAATTGATTTCTTTTCTTTCATAAACTAAAAATGAGTGCTTTAAAATAAAGTAGGAGCCAATATTTATGTATTACTCTGTATTTGTTCTTTCTTTTAAATTATTTATCGCTTTTGATACCTGGAAATTTTGCTTTGGGGTAAATGCGATAGCGTATATCGGCTTTTACATAAATTTCGTTTACTGACTCATTTGTGAGTGTACAGCGAAGGCAAACCGTTGTGTATTTGTAAGAATAAGTGCTCCTAATTTTAATTACAAACCTTAATCTGAGGTAAATATTTATTATAACAATTTCTCTTTCATTCTACAGCAGGGGTGCCCAAAGTACGGGAAATTTTTTTCTACATAGGCTTCTACGTAGGCTTCAGAATGTAATAAATTTAATGGGTTTAAGTTGAATGGTAATCGATATTTACTGTTTTTAACTGACATTGTGGAAGTGCATGATTTTCCCAGTAAGAACAATTTTATTTAGAGTAAACTGAGTTAATTGATATCGATCATTATACCAAAAGAAAAATCACACTACGACCTTTATTTTTGTTACAGATTTGCCCTTTTGAGAGCTGCGAGTCACAAAGCAATTATAGTTAAATAGAAGATGACACGAAACTGATGGAAGCAAGAAAAGAGTCCATTGTTCAAGCAACAAAATACAATTTTCATCTGTGTGACCTTCAAATCTTGGTAAATACATAATGAAGTATTTAAGGTTGACTTTTGACTACATTATTAATTTTCTTTGTATAATTTTATGTATGTTTTCATGACTGAATTGTTTAATTTATGTGTATGTGTGTATCTGTAACTGTTTTGTGATTGTGGAATAATTATGTATAATTTGTAGTTATAAACAAAGCTTATGGCCTATTTTTAATTCTTCTTTATTTCAGGGATTAGGCTGTACACCGTTCTGACACCCATCCCTTTCTTGGCCTTCCAACATCCCTTTTGGTTTATAATGTGTTGAAGCTAACGGAAGCCCTATCTCTTAAAATTTTGCTTTGTAATAAAACCCAGTGTTTATTTCAATTCTTGTAATTAAATATAGTTTTAAGTTTTTGTCATTCTTTATTATTTATAAAAAGCTAGCCTTTGGGTTGTAGCAATGGAACTGTAGCATTTTTCAAAGGATATAATTGTAAAAAAGTAAACTCTGGGGGGCCTTAGAAGTGCTCACCAAGAAGTACAAATTCAAAATTCTAAATGGTCTTGGAAATATTTAGGTTTTGTCATTTATGATTTTTTTCAAACATTTGCTGATGGTTTTTTTTGAGAAGAGCACAGGACGAAACTACAAACCGGAGAATTAATTAAAGTTATATAGATGTCAAAAACCCGATGGAAACAAGAAGAGTTCGTTCTTCTAGCAACGTAATTACAATTTTTTTTATCTCTGTGATCTTCAAAGTTTTATAAATACATAATAATGTATTTAAGGTTTGCTTTGATTAATTTATTAATTTTGTTGTGTTAATTTTATGTATGAATATTTTAATTTCAGTGTACATGTGTGTTCGTCCTTGTCTTTGTGATCGTGGAATGATTATCTTTAATTTGAAGGTACAAACAAAGCTATGGCCTATTTTTAGTTTTGTAATAAAATGCATTGGGTTCATATCGAATCATTATAATTAAACAGAACTTTGTGTCAATTATTGTTATTTATAAGACACATGCTTTCGATATGTAGCATTTCTCAAAGGATATAATTTTAACAAATTCAGAGAAGAAGTGGTAGTGATTCGGGGGGTCTAGAGGTACTCATTCACTTACAGTTCGCCTGCAGTCCAGAACTGCAGATTAGATAAGGTCAATTACATATACAGGCTATCGACACACGAGTCTATTATAAGATTCACTTAAACTGAAGGCTGTAATCTATCAATGGCATGTATATGTAATTGCCCTTGACTGATCTGCAATTCTGGACTGCAGGCGACCTGTAAGTAAATAGGTACCTTAAAAGTGCTCCCTCGGAGATACAAAATACAAATCCTAAATTGTTTTCGAACTATTTAGGTTTTATCATTTATGATCCTTTTCAAACATTTGCTGATGGTTTTTCTTTGAGAAGGGCACAGGACGGAACTACAAACCTGAGAATTAATTTAATTATCATTTATGTTTTGAAAATTATTAATCGGACACTGATTAAATTTTATTTGATTTCATTGGAGCGAACAAAATTCTTGTAAATTAATAGAATTCAAGCGCATGTTCTCAATTAAATTAGACATCAAGAATTATAAAATTACAATCACTTTTTCCATTTTAATCAAGTCCCGAAATAGCACATAAATTAAAATCCTGAATAAGGGCCGACATTTTAATAGCTAAAAATGACAACAAATTAATTTGATACTTGAGGTGACATCTGCTGCTGTTTTTTCAGAACTTATTACAGGAATTTATAATAGTTTTAAAAAGAAGGGTTGGTTTTTAACTTAACTATTAAAGTGTAGCCTCTAATTGTTAGATGGCGGAAGCTGTATTATTTGGGTGTAGAAATAATTTTCTTTTATTGACAGATTGTTATTGTTTAATTTTACATGTTTAACCTTAAAAATTTTACTGAGAAAAGAGTGCATCCGATGTATGATTTAGGATATTATATCATACTTCAAGCTTCATTTTTGTTACAGATTTGTCCTTTTGAAAACTGTGAAACTCATGAAGTAATTAAAGTTATATAGATGTTAAAAACCTGATGGAAGCAAGAAAAGAGTTTGTTCTTCTAGCAACATAATTACAATAATTTTACATCTATGTGATCTTCAAAGTTTTGTAAATACATAATAATGTATTTAAGGTGCTTTTGATTAATTTATTAATTTTGTTGTGTTAATTTTATGTATGAATATTTTAATTTTAGTGTATGTGTGTGTCCCTAATTGTTTTTGTGATCGTGGAATGATCATCTTGAATTTGAAGTTACAAACAAAGCTATGGTCTATTTTTAGTTTTATAATAAAATGCAATGGGTCCATATCGAATTTTTCTAATTAAACAGAGCTTTAACTTTGTGTCAATCGTTATTATTTATAAAACACATGCTTTCAGGATGTAGCAATAGAACTGTAGCATTTCTCAAAGGATCTAATTGTAACAAATTCAGAGAAGAAGTGGTAGTGATTCCGGGGGTCTAAGAAGTGCTTCCTCGGAGGTACAAAATACAAATTCTAAATTGTTTTGGAACTGTTTAGGTATTATCATTTATGATCCTTTTCTAACTTTTGCCGAGGGTTTTTCTTTGGGAGGGATGCAAGACAGGATAACCTGGAAATTAATTTAGTTAACATTTCAATTCAATTCATGGGATATATTGTTTTGGAAAATACTAATCTGAGACTGATTAAATTTTAATCTTTTAATAAATATTATTGGGTATACTTTAAATAATATTAATAACAGTTAAAATCTCGATCTTGTATTATATAGGCTTTAGTAATTTTTCTTAATTTTGTTTTTTATTTTATTGCAGAGAACAGTCGTGTTGAAAAATACTTTCGGAAGCCAATGTGGATTTGTACATGTACCCTTGGTTCTTCTTCACATAAGGCAATTCAAGAGGCTTTCGGAAACCTAATCCAGCAGCACCAGCAGAATCATCAATGGAAGACTAAATCTTCAGATTTGTATATTAATTATAGTTAATCTTACAGAACGACCCTCATATTTTTTGTCATTTTTTCTACATAGGATTAAGTTAGATAATCCATGTTAGCGTAGTTTTTGCTAAACTTTTACTATGTTGTAAATTTATTTTGGGAATTTTAATTACTTTTAAAACACATTTCTTTTTGCCACACTCATTTATGTTTAATTATTTATTTATAAATTGTTAAAAGAGTCGCAGTCCTATCATATTGATAAGTATATTAATGTTTCGATCAAACCTCCCTTAATTTATATATTTGACACTTTGTTTAATTTGAATAGGGTTTCTTTTGAAATTAAACGACAAAAAAGGGATGCAGATTTTTATTATTTTTAGGTTTTTAAATTGTAACAAATTGTATATCTTTTTCTGTTAATCTAAGACAACATGTGCTCTGATGCGAAGGGCTTAAGTCTTCGATTAAAACTTTTGCTTTCGTTGGTTTCATACAGTGGTTACCCTTCACATCAGACCACATGGTGAATGATGGGGTGTTCTAAGATTGTATAATCTTAAAACATCCAATCAAGGGCTGTGTTCTATTGTAAACATATTTGAATTTTATGACCAATATTCCTTTGTCAGGCTAATTAGATGTAAAGTGGGATGTAGGGGGGTTTGGGAAATAAAAAAAAACTATTAACTACCTGTTGTTTCTTTTCACACTAAAAATGTAAGGGGAATGTGTCAACTGGTAACAGGGGCATAAAAGAAAAATTGCAAAATGTGATCGCGATCTACAGTCGTAATATCACAAATCTCGAGGGACAGTCGGCCGAGTCGGCCGAGTCGGCCGAGGGTTTATCTTAGAGATTTTTAAAAATATTTTTCAAATCACGAGTATCCTACAGTCATTCGTCATTCGTCATTCGTCTCGTTCGGCTCGTTGCTCGTTGGATTTTTCTTAAAGATTTTTAAAAATTTTTCTTTTCTTCGACAGGTATGGAATCGAACTCGAGACCATTTGAACAAACAACCGGTCTCTACCCATCTGAGCTATGCGTTCTTATACTAAGTAAGTGTTTTAAACCTTATAAAGTACACGTCCTATAATATTAATTTAAAATTTATTTTTAAATGTTTAAGTAGTTAGGTGTAAAAGCCCACCTGACTCTTGCTCTTGCTCTTGCTCTTCCAATTAATAATTATTAAAATTCGGGTAACAATAAAGACTCTTTATTATATCTAATAATTTATACAAGTTATTTTACAGAGTTTAAATTTAACAGTTAAGAAGTTTGAATCACACATTTTTTAAGTCCGCTTCTTCAAAATATTTAATTCAAACTTCTTATCAGTTTTAAATTATACATTATTAAAATAATTAATTAATTGAAAAAAACCAAGTTTTAATATAATAAAAAGTTGCAACCCTTACGATTTTTTTTATTGTAATTAATTAAGAGTGATTTGCACGTCAAACTTGGGATTGCAACTTCTTTTACAATTACATTACATTACAATTACATACTATAAATAAAAGGGAAAAGGAAGGTGTTTTAAGTGTGTGTGAAAAGATAAAATAATAATATGTGGATGGAGTGGGGTTATTTTATAAAAGTAATAATAAATAAAAGTTAAGTGCCCTTCAAAGTGCTACATAAATCAAGGGAAGACAACAAAAAAGGTAAGTATTAAAAAAATAAATAAAGAAGTGAAATATTAAAAAATATTAAAAAATAATAAATTAAATAAAAAGTATAAGAAGTAGTAATTTTTACCAAATTTTGAAAAAAATCTAAGTAAACATGAATTAATTTTGCAATAAAATTCAAAAGTTATAACAAGTTCGAAAAATAAACAAGACGGGAAAAATTAATAAGATATAAAAATCAAAAAATCAAAACGCACGGTCCAATAATTAAATGAAGAGAGGGTGGCTTTAAACTTTTATGAATTATTTAGTTTTATCGAAATTTTTATTTTAGAGGTGTAGCGCGGGGAAATGACACCGGTTATAGATAGTAGGGATACGTAGAAACGTCCCCTCGCAATATAAAGCAATTCTATTTTTTTCATATTTGCCAAAAAGACATGGGTTTTAACCCATCGATTTTGATTTTTCAAAACGTTTTCCCAAAGCTCTGGAATAGCACGCCTATGGTTTCTTAAGCCTATCCGAAGCCAAAAAAGCTGCCAAATCCGATTCTGAATAGTTTTTAAAGATCCGTCCACAAATAACGGCGCTACAATTTTTTGAAAGTTCAAAATTGGCTCAAAATGAGCGTTAAAAATCGCAATTTTTTATTTTCGAAAAATTAACGTCGCACCTTATACATATTATACATGTATCTTATATAAAAAAGCCTCACGATTCCGAATCCGTGTCGTTTGTAATGATTGGATCGAAAATAAGGGCGCTACGATTTTTTTTGTGAATCAAGGGGTACGTATTTCTATTCATTTAGTTTGTATCGAAAATTTTTATTTTAGAGGAAGCGCGGGAAATGACACCGGTTATAGTTACTAGGGTACGTAGGAACGTCCCTCGCAATATAAAGCAATTCTATTTTTTCATATTTTGCCAAAAGACATGGGTTAAAACCCATCGATTTTGAATTTTCAAAACGTTTTCCCAAAGCTCTGGAATAGCACGCCTATGGTTTCTTAAGCCTATCCGAAGCCAAAAAAGCTGCCAAATCCGATTCTGAATAGTTTTTAAAGATCCGTCCACAAATAACGGCGCTACAATTTTTTGAAAGTTCAAAATTGGCTCAAAATGAGCGTTAAAATCGCAATTTTTTATTTTCGAAAAATTAACGTCGCCCCTTTATACATATTATACATGTATCTTATATAAAAAAGCCTCACGATTCCGAATCCGTGTCGTTTGTAATGATTGGATCGAAAATAAGGGCGCTACGATTTTTTTTGTGAATCAAGGGGTACGTATTTCTATTCATTTAGTTTGTATCGAAAATTTTATTTTAGAGGAAGCGGGGGGAAATGACACCGGTTATAGTCACTGGGGGTACGTAGGAACGTCCCTCGCAATATAAAGCAATTCTATTTTTTCATATTTTGCCAAAAGACATGGGTTAAAACCCATCGATTTTGAATTTTCAAAACGTTTTCCCAAAGCTCTGGAATAGCACGCCTATGGTTTCTTAAGCCTATCCGAAGCCAAAAGGCTGCCAAATCCGATTCTGAATAGTTTTAAAGATCCGTCCACAAATAACGGCGCTACAATTTTTGAAAGTTCAAAATTGCTCAAAATGAGCTCTAAAATCGCAATTTTTATTTTCGAAAATTAACGTCGCACCCTATACATATTATACATGTATCTTATGAAAAACCTCAGGGTCATCGTGTCGTTTGTAATGATTGGATCGAAAATAAGGGCGCTACGATTTTTGTGAATCAAGGGTACGTATTTCTATTCATTTAGTTTGTATCGAAAATTTTTATTTTAAGAAGAAGGAACGGTAATACAGGGCTAAAGTTGCAAAATTAAAGCAATTCTAATTTTCTAATTTTCCAAAAGACAGGGTAAACCCATCGGGATTTCAAAGTTTTCCCAAAGTTTTAAAATATTTTCAACTATCCAAGCCAAAACGCCAAATTCCGATTCGTGTTTTTGTCCGTAAATCCTTAAAATTTTTAAAATTTTTTTCTCAAAGAGTTAAAATCGCAATTTTATTTCGAAAAAAACCGTCCACCCTTACTATTTCTTATCTTAGTAAGGTAATTTAATACCGGTCCTTTTAATATTAATTTAAAATATAAATTTTTTTGTGAAAAGGGACCTATTTCTTTCTTTGTTTTTCAAAATTTTTAATTTTAAAACGCGGGAAAATAACCTTTATATCAATAATTGTAAATTTATTTTGGGAATTTTAATTACTTTTAAAACACATTTCTTTTTGCCACACTCATTTATGTTTAATTATTTATTTATAAATTGTTAAAAGAGTCGCAGTCCTATCATATTGATAAGTATATTAATGTTTCGATCAAACCTCCCTTAATTTATATATTTGACACTTTGTTTAATTTGAATAGGGTTTCTTTTGAAATTAAACGACAAAAAAGGGATGCAGATTTTTATTATTTTTAGGTTTTTAAATTGTAACAAATTGTATATCTTTTTCTGTTAATCTAAGACAACATGTGCTCTGATGCGAAGGGCTTAAGTCTTCGATTAAAACTTTTGCTTTCGTTGGTTTCATACAGTGGTTACCCTTCACATCAGACCACATGGTGAATGATGGGGTGTTCTAAGATTGTATAATCTTAAAACATCCAATCAAGGGCTGTGTTCTATTGTAAACATATTTGAATTTTATGACCAATATTCCTTTGTCAGGCTAATTAGATGTAAAGTGGGATGTAGGGGGGTTTGGGAAATAAAAAAAAACTATTAACTACCTGTTGTTTCTTTTCACACTAAAAATGTAAGGGGAATGTGTCAACTGGTAACAGGGGCATAAAAGAAAAATTGCAAAATGTGATCGCGATCTACAGTCGTAATATCACAAATCTCGAGGACAGTCGGCCGAGTCGGCCGAGTCGGCCGAGGGTTTATCTTAGAGATTTTTAAAAATATTTTTCAAATCACGAGTATCCTACAGTCATTCGTCATTCGTCATTCGTCTCGTTCGGCTCGTTGCTCGTTGGATTTTTCTTAAAGATTTTTAAAAATTTTTCTTTTCTTCGACAGGTATGGGAATCGAACTCGAGACCATTTGAACAAACAACCGGTCTCTACCCATCTGAGCTATGCCGTTCTTATACTAAGTAAGTGTTTTAAACCTTATAAAGTACACGTCCTATAATATTAATTTAAAATTTATTTTTAAATGTTTAAGTAGTTAGGTGTAAAAGCCCACCTGACTCTTGCTCTTGCTCTTGCTCTTCCAATTAATAATTATTAAAATTCGGGTAACAATAAAGACTCTTTATTATATCTAATAATTTATACAAGTTATTTTACAGAGTTTAAATTTAACAGTTAAGAAGTTTGAATCACACATTTTTTAAGTCCGCTTCTTCAAAAATATTTAATTCAAACTTCTTATCTGTTTTAAATTATACATTATTAAAATAATTAATTAATTAAAAAAACCAAGTTTTAATATAATAAAAAGTTGCAACCCTTACGATTTTTTTTATTGTAATTAATTAAGAGTGATTTGCACGTCAAACTTGGGATTGCAACTTCTTTTACAATTACATTACATTACAATTACATACTATAAATAAAAGGGAAAAGGAAGGTGTTTTAAGTGTGTGTGAAAAGATAAAATAATAATATGTGGATGGAGTGGGGTTATTTTATAAAAGTAATAATAAATAAAAGTTAAGTGCCCTTCAAAGTGCTACATAAATCAAGGGAAGACAACAAAAAAGGTAAGTATTAAAAAAATAAATAAAGAAGTGAAATATTAAAAAATATTAAAAAATAATAAATTAAATAAAAAGTATAAGAAGTAGTAATTTTTACCAAATTTTGAAAAAAATCTAAGTAAACATGAATTAATTTTGCAATAAAATTCAAAAGTTATAACAAGTTCGAAAAATAAACAAGACGGGAAAAATTAATAAGATATAAAAATCAAAAAATCAAAACGCACGGTCCAATAATTAAATGAAGAGAGGGTGGCTTTAAACTTTTATGAATTATTTAGTTTTATCGAAATTTTTATTTTAGAGGTGTAGCGCGGGGAAATGACACCGGTTATAGATAGTAGGGATACGTAGAAACGTCCCCTCGCAATATAAAGCAATTCTATTTTTTTCATATTTGCCAAAAAGACATGGGTTTTAACCCATCGATTTTGATTTTTCAAAACGTTTTCCCAAAGCTCTGGAATAGCACGCCTATGGTTTCTTAAGCCTATCCGAAGCCAAAAAAGCTGCCAAATCCGATTCTGAATAGTTTTTAAAGATCCGTCCACAAATAACGGCGCTACAATTTTTTGAAAGTTCAAAATTGGCTCAAAATGAGCGTTAAAAATCGCAATTTTTTATTTTCGAAAAATTAACGTCGCACCTTATACATATTATACATGTATCTTATATAAAAAAGCCTCACGATTCCGAATCCGTGTCGTTTGTAATGATTGGATCGAAAATAAGGGCGCTACGATTTTTTTTGTGAATCAAGGGGTACGTATTTCTATTCATTTAGTTTGTATCGAAAATTTTTATTTTAGAGGAAGCGCGGGAAATGACACCGGTTATAGTTACTAGGGTACGTAGGAACGTCCCTCGCAATATAAAGCAATTCTATTTTTTCATATTTTGCCAAAAAGACATGGGTTAAAACCCATCGATTTTGAATTTTCAAAACGTTTTCCCAAAGCTCTGGAATAGCACGCCTATGGTTTCTTAAGCCTATCCGAAGCCAAAAAGGCTGCCAAATCCGATTCTGAATAGTTTTTAAAGATCCGTCCACAAATAACGGCGCTACAATTTTTTGAAAGTTCAAAATTGCTCAAAATGAGCTCTAAAAATCGCAATTTTTTATTTTCGAAAAATTAACGTCGCACCCTATACATATTATACATGTATCTTATGTAAAAAAGCCTCAGGATTCCGAATCCGTGTCGTTTGTAATGATTGGATCGAAAATAAGGGCGCTACGATTTTTTTTGTGAATCAAGGGGTACGTATTTCTATTCATTTAGTTTGTATCGAAAATTTTTATTTTAGAGGAAGCGCGGGAAATGACACCGGTTATAGTCACTAGGGTACGTAGGAACGTCCCTCGCAATATAAAGCAATTCTATTTTTTCATATTTTGCCAAAAGACATGGGTTAAAACCCATCGATTTTGAATTTTCAAAACGTTTTCCCAAAGCTCTGGAATAGCACGCCTATGGTTTCTTAAGCCTATCCGAAGCCAAAAGGCTGCCAAATCCGATTCTGAATAGTTTTAAAGATCCGTCCACAAATAACGGCGCTACAATTTTTGAAAGTTCAAAATTGCTCAAAATGAGCTCTAAAAATCGCAATTTTTATTTTCGAAAAATTAACGTCGCACCCTATACATATTATACATGTATCTTATGTAAAAAGCCTCAGGATTCCGAATCCGTGTCGTTTGTAATGATTGGATCGAAAATAAGGGCGCTACGATTTTTTGTGAATCAAGGGTACGTATTTCTATTCATTTAGTTTGTATCGAAAATTTTTATTTTAGAGGGAAGCGCGGGAAATGACACCGGTTATAGTCACTAGGGTACGTAGGAACGTCCCTCGCAATATAAAGCAATTCTATTTTTTCATATTTTGCCAAAAGACATGGGTTAAAACCCATCGATTTTGAATTTTCAAAACGTTTTCCCAAAGCTCTGGAATAGCACGCCTATGGTTTCTTAAGCCTATCCGAAGCCAAAAGGCTGCCAAATCCGATTCTGAATAGTTTTAAAGATCCGTCCACAAATAACGGCGCTACAATTTTTGAAAGTTCAAAATTCGCTCAAAATGAGCTCTAAAATCGCAATTTTTATTTTCGAAAAATTAACGTCGCACCCTATACATATTATACATGTATCTTATGTAAAAAGCCTCAGGATTCCGAATCCGTGTCGTTTGTAATGATTGGATCGAAAATAAGGGCGCTACGATTTTTTGTGAATCAAGGGTACGTATTTCTATTCATTTAGTTTGTATCGAAAATTTTTATTTTAGAGGGAAGCGCGGGAAATGACACCGGTTATAGTCACTAGGGTACGTAGGAACGTCCCTCGCAATATAAAGCAATTCTATTTTTTCATATTTTGCCAAAAGACATGGGTTAAAACCCATCGATTTTGAATTTTCAAAACGTTTTCCCAAAGCTCTGGAATAGCACGCCTATGGTTTCTTAAGCCTATCCGAAGCCAAAAGGCTGCCAAATCCGATTCTGAATAGTTTTAAAGATCCGTCCACAAATAACGGCGCTACAATTTTTGAAAGTTCAAAATTCGCTCAAAATGAGCTCTAAAATCGCAATTTTTATTTTCGAAAAATTAACGTCGCACCCTATACATATTATACATGTATCTTATGTAAAAAGCCTCAGGATTCCGAATCCGTGTCGTTTGTAATGATTGGATCGAAAATAAGGGCGCTACGATTTTTTGTGAATCAAGGGTACGTATTTCTATTCATTTAGTTTGTATCGAAAATTTTTATTTTAGAGGAAGCGCGGGAAATGACACCGGTTATAGTCACTAGGGGTACGTAGGAACGTCCCTCGCAATATAAAGCAATTCTATTTTTTCATATTTTGCCAAAAGACATGGGTTAAAACCCATCGATTTTGAATTTTCAAAACGTTTTCCCAAAGCTCTGGAATAGCACGCCTATGGTTTCTTAAGCCTATCCGAAGCCAAAAGGCTGCCAAATCCGATTCTGAATAGTTTTAAAGATCCGTCCACAAATAACGGCGCTACAATTTTTGAAAGTTCAAAATTCGCTCAAAATGAGCTCTAAAATCGCAATTTTTATTTTCGAAAAATTAACGTCGCACCCTATACATATTATACATGTATCTTATGTAAAAAGCCTCAGGATTCCGAATCCGTGTCGTTTGTAATGATTGGATCGAAAATAAGGGCGCTACGATTTTTTGTGAATCAAGGGGTACGTATTTCTATTCATTTAGTTTGTATCGAAAATTTTTATTTTAGAGGGAAGCGCGGGAAATGACACCGGTTATAGTCACTAGGGTACGTAGGAACGTCCCTCGCAATATAAAGCAATTCTATTTTTTCATATTTTGCCAAAAGACATGGGTTAAAACCCATCGATTTTGAATTTTCAAAACGTTTTCCCAAAGCTCTGGAATAGCACGCCTATGGTTTCTTAGCCTATCCGAACCCAAAAAAGGCTGCCAAATCCGATTCTGAATAGTTTTAAAGATCCGTCCACAAATAACGGCGCTACAATTTTTGAAAGTTCAAAATTCGCTCAAAATGAGCTCTAAAATCGCAATTTTTATTTTCGAAAAATTAACGTCGCACCCTATACATATTATACATGTATCTTATGTAAAAAGCCTCAGGATTCCGAATCCGTGTCGTTTGTAATGATTGGATCGAAAATAAGGGCGCTACGATTTTTTGTGAATCAAGGGTACGTATTTCTATTCATTTAGTTTGTATCGAAAATTTTTATTTTAGAGGAAGCGCGGGAAATGACACCGGTTATAGTCACTAGGGGTACGTAGGAACGTCCCTCGCAATATAAAGCAATTCTATTTTTTTCATATTTTGCCAAAAAGACATGGGTTAAAACCCATCGATTTTGAATTTTCAAAACGTTTTCCCAAAGCTCTGGAATAGCACGCCTATGGTTTCTTAAGCCTATCCGAAGCCAAAAAGGCTGCCAAATCCGATTCTGAATAGTTTTTAAAGATCCGTCCACAAATAACGGCGCTACAATTTTTTGAAAGTTCAAAATTCGCTCAAAATGAGCTCTAAAAATCGCAATTTTTTATTTTCGAAAAATTAACGTCGCACCCTATACATATTATACATGTATCTTATGTAAAAAAGCCTCAGGATTCCGAATCCGTGTCGTTTGTAATGATTGGATCGAAAATAAGGGCGCTACGATTTTTTTTGTGAATCAAGGGTACGTATTTCTATTCATTTAGTTTGTATCGAAAATTTTTATTTTAGAGGGAAGCGCGGGAAATGACACCGGTTATAGTCACTAGGGTACGTAGGAACGTCCCTCGCAATATAAAGCAATTCTATTTTTTTCATATTTTGCCAAAAAGACATGGGTTAAAACCCATCGATTTTGAATTTTCAAAACGTTTTCCCAAAGCTCTGGAATAGCACGCCTATGGTTTCTTAAGCCTATCCGAAGCCAAAAAGGCTGCCAAATCCGATTCTGAATAGTTTTTAAAGATCCGTCCACAAATAACGGCGCTACAATTTTTTGAAAGTTCAAAATTCGCTCAAAATGAGCTCTAAAAGTCGCAATTTTTTATTTTCAAAAAATTAACGTCGCACCCTATACATATTATACATGTATCTTATGTAAAAAAGCCTCAGGATTCCGAATCCGTGTCGTTTGTAATGATTGGATCGAAAATAAGGGCGCTACGATTTTTTTTGTGAATCAAGGGTACGTATTTCTATTCATTTAGTTTGTATCGAAAATTTTTATTTTAGAGGGAAGCGCGGGAAATGACACCGGTTATAGTCACTAGGGTACGTAGGAACGTCCCTCGCAATATAAAGCAATTCTATTTTTTCATATTTTGCCAAAAGACATGGGTTAAAACCCATCGATTTTGAATTTTCAAAACGTTTTCCCAAAGCTCTGGAATAGCACGCCTATGGTTTCTTAAGCCTATCCGAAGCCAAAAAGCTGCCAAATCCGATTCTGAATAGTTTTAAAGATCCGTCCACAAATAACGGCGCTACAATTTTTGAAAGTTCAAAATTCGCTCAAAATGAGCTCTAAAATCGCAATTTTTATTTTCGAAAAATTAACGTCGCACCCTATACATATTATACATGTATCTTATGTAAAAAGCCTCAGGATTCCGAATCCGTGTCGTTTGTAATGATTGGATCGAAAATAAGGGCGCTACGATTTTTTGTGAATCAAGGGTACGTATTTCTATTCATTTAGTTTGTATCGAAAATTTTTATTTTAGAGGGAAGCGCGGGAAATGACACCGGTTATAGTCACTAGGGTACGTAGGAACGTCCCTCGCAATATAAAGCAATTCTATTTTTTCATATTTTGCCAAAAGACATGGGTTAAAACCCATCGATTTTGAATTTTCAAAACGTTTTCCCAAAGCTCTGGAATAGCACGCCTATGGTTTCTTAAGCCTATCCGAAGCCAAAAGGCTGCCAAATCCGATTCTGAATAGTTTTAAAGATCCGTCCACAAATAACGGCGCTACAATTTTTTGAAAGTTCAAAATTCGCTCAAAATGAGCTCTAAAAACGGCAATTTTTTATTTTTGAAAAATTAACGTCGCACCCTATACATATTATACATGTCTCTTATGTAAAAAACCCTCAGGATTCCGAATACGTGTCGTTTGTAATGATTGGATCGAAAATAAGGGCGCTACGATATTTTTTGTGAATCAAGGGATACGTGTTTCTATTCATTTAGTTTGTATCGAAAATTTTTATTTTAGAGGGGAAGCGCGGGAAAATGACACCGGTTATAGTCACTAGGGGTACGTAGAACGTCCCCTCGCAATATAAAGCAATTCTATTTTTTTCATATATTGCCAAAAAGACATGGGTTAAAACCCATCGATTTTGAATATTCAAAACGTTTTCCCAAAACTCTGGAATAGCACGCCTATGGTTTCTTAAGCCTATCCGAAGCCAAAAAGGCTGCCAAATCCGATTCTGAATAGTTTTTTAGATCCGTCCACAAATAACGGCGCTACAATTTTTTGAAAGTTCAAAATTCGCTCAAAATGAGCTCTAAAAACGCAATTTTTTATTTTCGAAAAATTAACGTCGCACCCTATACATATTATACATGTATCTTACATAAAAAAGCCTCACGATTCCGAATCCGTGTCGTTTGTAATGATTGGATCGAAAATAAGGGCGCTACGATATTTTTGTGAATCAAGGGATACGTGTTTTTATTCATTTAGTTTGTATCGAAAATTTTTATTTTAGAGGGGAAGCGCGGGGAACTGACACCGGTTATAGTCACTAGGGGTACGTAGGAACGTCCCCTCGCAATATAAAGCAATTCTATTTTTTTCATATTTTGCCAAAAAACATGGGTTAAAACTCATCGATTTTGAATTTTCAAAACGTTTTCCCAAAGCTCTGGAATAGCACGCCTATGGTTTCTTAAGCCTATCCGAAGCCAAAAAAGCTGCCAAATCCGATTCTGAATAGTTTTTAAAGATCCGTCCACAAATAACGGCGCTACAATTTTTTGAATGTTCAAAATTCGCTCAAAATGAGCTCTAAAAATCGCAATTTTTTATTTTCGAAAATTAACGTCGCACTCTATACATATTATACATGTATCTTATGTAAAAAAGCCTCTGGATTTCGAATCCGTGTCGTTTGTAATGATTGGATCGAAAATAAGGGCGCTACGATTTTTTTTGTGAATCAAGGGGTACGTATTTCTATTCATTTAGTTTGTATCGAAAATTTTTATTTTAGAGGGGAAGCGCGGGGAAATGACACCGGTTATAGTCACTAGGGGTACGTAGGAACGTCCCCTCGCAATATAAAGCAATTCTATTTTTTTCATATTTTGCCAAAAAGACATGGGTTAAAACCCATCGATTTTGTTTTTTCAAAACGTTTTCCCAACGCTTTGGAATAGCACGCCTATGGTTTCTTAAGCCTATCCAAAGCCAAAAAGGCTGCCGAATCTGAATCTGAATAATTTTTAAAGATCTGTTCACAAATAACGGCGCTACAATTTTTTTAAAGTTCAAAATTGGCCAAAAATGAATTCTAAAAATCGCCATTTTTCATTTCCGAAAAATTAACGTCGCACCCTATACATATTTTACATGTATCTTATGTAAAAAAGCCTCAGAATTCCGAATCCGTGTCGTTTGTAATGATTGCATCGAAAATGAGAGCACTATTGAAACTAATTTTGAATACAAGTGAAATTTGTAATTACTTTTTCAAACGTAACGTTTTCATTAACAGATTTTAAAATAATCAAAGCCACCCCGAAGAAGAAATTTAAAGTGAGTCTCAAGAGTACACGAGTTACTCTAATTTATAAAATGTGTATGTGTGGGTTGTGTCTGTTTGTGTGGAAAGAACATGGTGATTTCTTCTTACCATTAGCTGATCTTCAATCTTTGCCCAAGATTTGAAGGCGCATTATTTCTTTGTGTGTCAGAGGCCTTGATATTTCTTAGATGTTGTTTAATAATACTTAAATTGTAATAAATCACCCCCTCTTCATTGTTATATTTTCTAATAACAAATATCAGAATTCTTTCCGCACCCTTTGCAATGTGTAGTGTGTTTAAATTGAAATTTTGATGGTATTTTTTTGATAATAACATTGTTTTAGATTAAGTTCTTAACTGAATATAGATTTATATTAATTTCAAATGTTTACTAAAAATGTCTAATTTTAATGAAAAGAATAATAATAAAAAAACTAATTTAAAACCAAAATAATGAAAAGCATTTTAAAAGTGTGGTGTGTAATGAACTTATAAACTACCCTAACACAATGGGTCAAGCAGAAGGGCCCCCGTGCACAGCACCGGTAAGCACGACTGTCTTCAGCTAAGAAGAAACAACATCTAAGAATATACCATGGCCTCATTTGCAAACCGTGCTACCGTATTATTTTACTTTCTTTTGTTAAAATGAAATAACCTTCTCTGGAATGTTGTTTAAATTAATTTTTCTTTAAAACTGACCACGGTTTTTTTCACTTCATGAAATATAACGTGGACACACAAAGAAATAAACAAATACAATAAAGAACTTACTTACTAACACACAAATTATTACAAGCATATAAATACAAATATAAATAATAAATTAACTAAAAGTCTATCACAGCATAGACTTGAACATGAAACGATAGCTCTTAATAAGCCGAACGAAATAATTAAACAAAATTTACAAAGAACAATAAGACCCCTGTTACTCCACCTTAAATTATAGGAGAAAAAGTGGTAGAAAAAAAGGTTTCAATAAAATGTAATACAAATAAGCAAATTCATGTAAAAAATGTAAAATTAAGACATTATCAAAATAAGACAATAATTAATCGTAATATTCACGTCCAATATCTTTTAATATTATTAAAAGTTAATAGAAATTGTTGGACTGCCAATAAAACAACTCTTCTTAAATATGGTAGTCCTTAGTGAGCCTGGGGGAATTCTCCTGTGTTACTTATGTCGGTGGCCTGCATTCTCCTAGAGCACTCGCTATCTTAGATGAGGTTGTCCCCCTTTCGCCCGCCAACCTGCCAGCCATGTCGAGCCACGGGGCTTGTAGTGCCTATGGTGGTCCTTGGTGAGAATTATGTATTGTCTAAAAAGAAAGATACAATAGTTTAAATATCATAGAAGCACAGATAAAAAACATAGTGACAGTAGAGTAAACTAGTAAAAAGTTTATTAGTAATATATAGAAATACATATTTTATAAATTATATTAAATAATTAATTAAATAAATAACATTATTGCGTATATAACGTTGTTTCACTGATGACTATACACTGTCCGGCCAACAGAAATAGTTAAGCCACTCCCACAAATGTGCGCTAAATTTAAATAGAATTTCTTCTATTGGCTTAATTTTTAAAGCACGTAATACAAGTAACCATATTAGCATTTATGTCCTGCAAGAACGGGAACAAACTTGATTATTAATTTGTACCGTGTGAAACTGGGCACTGCATACATTGGTTCAATTTAGTGGGGCGTGGCTTAAATATTTCTGTTGGCCGGACAAAGTATAATATATTTATTTCCATTTCTAACACCGGCTATAGTTACGAAGGGTACGTAGAAACATCCCCTTGCAATATAAAGCAATTCTATTTTTTTCATTTTTTGCCAAAAAAACATGGACTAAAACCTATCGATTTTGTTTTTTCAAAATGTTTTTAAAGATACGCTCACAATTAACCGAGCAACGAATTTTCAAAGTCAAATGTTCGAAAAATTATAATACAAGTCCGGAGTATCAATGTTACAAATAAAAACAATACAGAAAAAAAAAGAGATATTAACAAACCCAAGTGGCTGGGAGCTACCTTTGATTTCCATAAAGAGCTGGAAAACATCGTCCAACGATCCCACAGAAAGGAGTCCGCTCGCAGCAGTGGTGACTTTGGCCGACACCTCTGCGTCGCTCGCCGGGAACTGCCTTCGCGCCATCGACGGTGAAATCCGGTTTTCTCCTAAACACAAAAGAAAATAAAATTACAAGATTAATAAAACGTTTTTGGAAAAACACTTAAACACCAAAAATTTGTATTTAAAGTTATGCAAGTAATAAAGAGTTGAAACACTAATCAATTTTAAAAATCGGTGGAACTTTACGAATTAAAAAAAAACAATCGGCCGTTTCTAGAATTTAATGAAGCGATCAAAGGATATTCAAATTAATCACCAACTATAGTAATTAACAAGCCTTTAATTTAACAAAGGCTACCCATGGAGGAAAAAAATAAGACCTTCGTACTTACATCATTTGAAAATGTGCATCCCTTTGATGGGTTAGCTATATCCAAAATTTTACTTTTAAAGAGGGTTGAAGGTGGTGGGGCGTAATGCATGGTACCTTCGCGTTTAAATTGCTGTCTGTAAAATAAAAAAAATCATTATTAGCTGAAATCTTTTACGAAATGTGTGAATTTAGAAAGAAATCGTTAGAATGACTATTTACCTTAAATAAAGGGTTGTAATGAAAATTACATGCACTAATTTATAATAATAATAATTAAGACACAACCGTACGACTTCGTTGTATATTGCAAAATGATTCAGAAATCGAAAGTTTTATGTAAGTGCTGCTATAAGTCATATCCGTAGACCCCCAAAGCCAAGCTGCCCGATATCAAAAGCGATAAAGCTACCTAAACGAGCCGCGATTATTTCAAATAAAATTATCGATTTAATTAGTTCAAAGGAAAAACATAATACAGGGTATTGCAAAATATTTGTTCTTACTTTATTGTAATTTATTAAACCCTTAATTTTTAGTTTATAATCGACAAGGGGTTAACCTTTCCGTGTACGAGGTGGGGTATAACTAATGTGACCAATTTTTTTATTGTTAAAACGGGATGCTTGGTAATCGTGCTTAAAACCGAGTGTGCACATTCGAGCACAAAGTGGCACATTTCCGATCTCGGGAAAATGAAGCGCGCCGTTCCGCGTCGCGCTACATTTGCCCCCCTCGCTTGGAAATGTGCCACTTTTCGCTCGAATGCGCACATCTTCGTATTTATTACATTTATCTAATTTATCCTTCTCTCTTTCAAACCAATAATTTTAATTTAGTTTAGTAAATATCGATATTATATTGGAAAAATGTATTTACCATAGCAAATGGGTGAAAGGGAGCGAAAAGATACGAAAACCTTGTTCTTAATCTACAAAATTGCGAAAAAAATGCATTTTAATTTTCCAGTAAATGGCAACACAGCAATGTCTCTACATTTATGTTTTTAAAAGAGAGTGAGGTCATTTAGTACGTGTTCCATTGCTAATTGACATATTTGTTATACGATTCCTATGCATTTTTCGTATTTTTGTAAAAACAAATTCTACGTTCGGCTTTAATGGCATCGTTATAACAAATTTGAATAAAAATAATAAGGTATTTACCTATTACAAATTTTTGTTTGGTTTAGGGTCGTTTACAAGCGGGTTAAGTTCCAGTACTTATTCGTCCGACACCCCGTCTATTATTTTTTTTGGTTTTTTACATTACTCTATTGTTTTTGTAATTTAGTAAATTTTTATTAGTCTATTGAAACAGAAGAAAAACTAATATTCAGAAATCTTGCAAACAGGTTAATAAAAGTGGGGGGACCCATCTATCGCTAACAATTATGATGTTTCGGTGGTATTTGCAGAGAAACGGATGATATGTTTATAGTGCCCATTCAACAAAGAAATCGTGCAGAATTGCATAGGGTTATTAGAACATATGTTGAGCCTCTTACTTTCATACACTCTGATTCTTGGGGTGGATACAATGGTATCGAGGAAGAATTTGATCCCATCACCGAATTCTGATGCGGAATGGGGAATCATTTCGTAATTAATCATTCGAGAAGGTATGGAAATAGTGTGTACTACAAAGAGGAAAGACAGTGGTGAAAACTGAAAAAAAGTATTAAATCTTGTCGGAGTTGTATAAGAAGTAGAGAAAACAACGCGGCTAATTTATATATCGCAGATTTTTTTATCGCAAGATGTTTCTTAAAAATTTTAATCGCTCTTCAGGTAATATGTTGCAACATTTCTTCACAGACATCAAAAGAGTATATCCTGGAGTTAATATAGAAAATAACAATACATCATTAATAACTTAGAATAATTATTTTTATTTCTCCAATTTACTTTTCGCATCTTTACTCGTTCAGCAGTTTCAAATTTCCAGCTGATTTCAAAGCGCCATCTAACCTACGTCAGCCCAACTATTTGACTAAGATGGCCAATTTTAGCTCGGGAACAACGAAATTAAAACTGTTATATCTTTTGATTTGAATGGTTTGGACACTTGATATTATCTAATTTACTAACCTGGAATACAAAATTAACGCCCTACATACATTTCCGTACGATTCAAGGGCGGCCACACGATGTGAACTCTAACCTTTCTTAATTTGCTGTAAATGTTATTTATTTATTTTCCTGTTGTAGATAATGGTGTTATGTGGACCCAGTGGATCTAGAAACCAATTTTTTCCTTCGATATAGTCGATGGAATATTATAAATAAGCAGGTTTTTGTCAATGTCCCTGAGATCAGGGTGTTTGAACTGAAGAATGGGGAGGAAATTGGTGTTAATGAAGGGAAGAAAAATGAGGCTTTGCATTTTTTATACCACTACTAAGATTGTGTTTTGGGCCAACAGTTACAATAAGACAGTTTTAATATGAAATGTAACTAAGCCCACAGCCATTGCAGCAAATTAGATAGGAGAATGACATTTATTGGACGGAGATTGATCAAGGATTATAAATTCTGCAGGTGCTTAGTTTGTTAAAATGAGGTGAATAATTTGGGTATACCGTAATTTGTTATTTTTATGTTGGTGGATGTGCAGCTTTCTTTGTTTTGATGGTGCCACATTTACCTACGTTATATAATATTCAATGGTTCAATTAACTGAAACATTTAATTTCTTTACTTTTGCAGGTGACGAGGGCTTGCTATAAAGTCAGAGGGATGAGAGTTTACGGAGACAGTTAAACTGAAGCACACTCTTCCTATTGAAAGCTAGTTTGCATATATATTTTGATTGGAGCTTTTTTTGGAACTTTAGAGGGTTATTTTAGCCTTCGAAATTAAACATTAATGTCAGTAATAGGTATGTGCTTTAATTTTGTCTTAACTGCAAATTGGTTTAATATCTTTTAAGCTTTCTTAATTATAATGCATTGTTTTTTGGGATTTAGTTACGCAATTCTTGTAGTGTATAAGAATTTATTTTAGGTCTGCAGTGTAGAATTAACCCTTTTGATAGGATATAATACATTCTTACAATTATTAGCTTTCATTGAATGGAAATATGGAATGGAGGTATTCTAATCGACATGAAAAGAGCTCAAAACATAATGATTTAAGCTTACTTATTACGTATACTATTTCAACAACAACTGTGACATTCTAAGGTAAGAATGATTACAATTATAAAGTATTGTATTGTGTAACAATTTGTTTTAGGTCTGCAGTGTCGAATTAACCTCTTTGATAGGATATAATACATTCTTAAAATAAGCTCTTGTGGAATAAAGATATTCTAATCGATATGGAAAGAGCTTGAAACAATAAAAATCATAGGCAAAAACAATCACAGAAGAAATATAGATATTAAGAAACACAAGTACTTGGGACCTACCTTTCAGTTCCATCAGCAGCTGGAAAAGATCGTGCAAAAATCCCACTGTAAAAAGCCCGATCGCGGAAGTGTTACCTTTGGCCGATATCTCCGTTTTACTCGACGGGAATTGCCTTCCAACTACTGACGGTGATATTTGGTTTCTCATAAACACATAAGAAAAAAGAATTAATAAAATGAACAAAAGATCTGAAATTAATTTGGTGATTAAATAATTGGAGCAACTGGAGTATTTATTGGAGGGCTAGGCGGTGCTGTGCATCCGAGCCCCCAGCCCAGAAGGCCCCTCAGTCCCTGGCCGCCAACCCTCAAACTAAAAATTTGGTTTTAAATATGTAAAAGTAATGAAGAGGTGATACACTAATCAATTCTCGGAGAGACTTTAAAAATAAAGAAAAAATCGGCCGTTTCTAGAATGGAATGAAGTGAACAAAGGATATTTAAATTAATCACAAACTATAGCAACTAGCAAGCCTTTAATTTAACAAAGACTACCCATGGAGGAAAAAAAATAAGACCTTCATACTTACATACTTACCTCATTTCAAAATGAGCATCCTTGTGGTGGGTTGGCTATTTCTAAAAGAGGGCCGAAGGTGGTGTGGTATAATACATGTTCCTCTGCATTTAAATTCTTGTCTGTAAAATAAAAAAATAATTATTAGCTGAAATCTTTTACGAAATGTGTGAATTTTTAAAGAAATCTTTAGAATTACAATGTATCTTAAATGAAGGATTGTAATGAAAATTAGACTATTAATACCTATATGATAATAATTAAGACAACCGTTCGACTTCGTTGTACCTATATTGAAAAATGATTCCGAAATCGAAAGTTTTACAAGTGCTGATACGTCATATCCGCAGCCCCAAAGCTAAGTTACCTAATATCAAAAGCGATTAGGTCAACAACCTCGATTATTTTAAATAAAATCGATTTATTTTGTTAAAGAAAAAACATAATACAGGGTGTTACGAAGGTATTTGTTCTTACTTCCCAACGAAGGGAAAAAATAAATAGAAAAGGTGAAGTCTAATAAAATGCAGGGGTTGTAGTTCAGCCAAAATCAAATCAATTAAAAAATCTTTAAAACCAACTTACATCTATAATAATGTTCAAAAATACCCCTCAAAATGCGTTCCTTGTTTAATAAGTTAGTAATTTAAGACTAAATAAATAAACTTGTAAAAATAAAAAAGTAATTACTCAGCCAAAGCTAAACCACAAATGAAAGGCATGCTATAAGGCTTTGCATTATCTAAAAATTGATATGATTTTGGCTACGAGCGTTATTATATAAAATAGTATATTAGTCAGGTTCTAGAACGCATTCTAATAAAACAGGCGTATTAAAAATATTTTAAAATTATTTTCTGGTTTCAAATAAATTATTAAAAACAATTTCGAAACACAACAGAGAAAAATCACTCACGGAGAAAGGGCTGTTTCAGCTACTTCTCGCCCTCGTAGAACAGTCACAACATTCGCATCTTCACAAAGAATAATTGAAGCTGACTCAAATGCAAATTATCACATCATCCAAAATCAGCCCAATCCGACACTTTCATTAATTTCATTAAAAACGCCCGCTTTTTTATTTAAATTGAAAGGACCACTACTTAAGACGGAAAGATCACAAAACGATTACAAGCCTTTCGATTTGAAAGAAAACGAGTCGCGTACACAAACAAGGAAAACATTAAAATCTATTTAAATTACGGCGGCCCCGAAAAAAAAAATTAGTCGACATAATTTAAACAAACTTTCATCTCTTATTTTAAGAGCTTTTAAACTTCTTTGCTATCGAACTCTTAATTGACTAAAGTTTTGTTGCACAAAGGCGTTAGTTAAGAAATGAGTAACTCTCGTATCTTATCATAAGGCTACAGAGGTGAGTTCTGCTTAATTATCAAGCGATAAAATAATCACGGCTTTTAAGAATAAAATTATATACGTACAGGATGCTAACAAATAAAGAACAAATCATTTGAGAACTATTTCCATGATGTAAATGTGAATTTGAAAGCAAAGCTATTTCGCTTGATTACAAAGTAAACAAGTTAATTTCTATCATTTTTAAGTATAGTTTAATTAATATCTAACGTAAGCTACGTTTAATATAAATATATATTAAGAAACAATTACTTTAAATAAATTTTTGCTATATCACCGCTAAAATAAGTTCGGCAATAAATAATTAATGTTAGAATCTGTTTTAAGGTAATAGTTGATACGAAGCCACGCGGTTTTACTACGTTTGGGCGGTCGTTGAATTAGTCAGGCAGGTCAGTTTACTATTTGCATTCATAACGTCAAGGTCGTATGCACATCGATGGCCGCGAATGACGTGATGTCACCTTACCCAAATTTAAAAAAAACAATCTTTTTTCCTAATTTAGAATGTTACAATTCAGAATATACATAAAAGAAGAAGAATAAACTATATAAACTTGTATAAATAAGTGTAGTATAACTAAAATGCAAGCATTTAGTTTCCAGCAATTTACAGTGAAGGAAAAACAAGAATCAAATGGACGTTACTCGATGTTAAAATTTGACCATTTCTGAGGAAATAACAATAGACATGGTTGTGGCAGCTTTTAGATGTATAAAACATGCAGACTAAGATTATTTCACAATTTAACCTTTAGAAGTGGAGTTTGTACTGTTCGAAACATTGTGCCAAGGACCCCAAACCGACATAGCAGGAGCCATTCTTCCCTGCTACCTCTACAGCCCTCAAAATTTTCGAGAAAAATAAATAAATCGAAAAAAATACACGTTGACTCACAAAAATATTCGTAGTGTCCCCATTTTCAATCCGATCATTAAAAACGACCCGGATCCGGAATTTTGAGACTTTTTTTCATAAGATACGTGCAAAATCAGCATAGAATGTAATTGTAATTTTTTGAGTAATATAGGGTTGAAGTTTTAGATACATTTTTGTAGCCCAACAGTTTACGTTATATTAATAAAATTGTAGGGCTGTTATTTGTTGACCGATCTTTAAATACTATACTGATTCAGATTTACCGGACCTTTTGGTTTTGGATAAGTCTAAAAAAACAATAGGCTTGCCATTTGAAATTTTCGATAAAAACGGGTTCGAAGAGTGCGACTTGTAATTAATTTTATCTAAATTTCTACTTTGAAAAATTATAACTCGGTTATTTGTTAACGGATTTTTACAAAATTTTTACATTTTGAAAGCTCGTTTACCGGAGCGTAAAATCAGTCAAAAAAATCAACACGGCTCACTGTTAATTTTGCAAGAAAATTGCGTTCGAAGATTTCTACATAAAATAATAAAAAAAAATATTTCTCAAAATGCATTTTACATTATGGGGACTAAATAAATTAAAAATAATCCACTCCGCGTTTACTCGGCAAATTTTTTACAGTGTAGCTTCAATAAACTTAAAGCTGAAAAAGAGAATTGTACTGCCATCTATGACAGTCTTTGATAAACAATTTAAAATAAGCTTGTAAACTAATTTTTCAACTTTATGAACCTGTGTTTAATTAAAATTTATGTAAATGTTTTATGAGTCTACGCTTTTTCAAAACTTTAAAAACATCAATTTGAAATAAATGCAAATATGAAAACATTCCAGACACACAAAGTGAAATTATCTTACCTATGCTGTGTAAATAATCAGTCAGTTCTAAATAGATAACAAATATCGTAGTTATGTTTATAAACGTATCGCTTGAATACTTGAATTCTTAATAGGTATTTACTATGGATATTGTATCAAATTTACTATTAATTATTTTATATTTTAGTACCTACGGAGTTTTTGGTAAGTTTAATTATTGTTCAGTAACAATGATTTAAAAAAAAACGTTTTATTTTAGGAAACGATGAAACTTGTAATTGTTATATGTTGGGAACGTTATCGAGTATCCAAGGCGAATCAATTTGTAATAATTTAACATTGCAATGCAGATGTTACAAGAACATAATTGGCAAAAATTGTGATCAATGTAAAGATGGATTTTATGACATCCTAAGCGGCCGTGGATGTAACAAATGTAACTGCGATTCTTTGGGATCACATAATAAATCGTGTAACGCCGTAACCGGACAATGTCTTTGCAAAGATGGTTTTATAGGGTAATATTGTAATAGTAAAAGTATCGGTACTAATACAATTTAATGCAATTAGTTGGATGCCCAATTTCAAAACAAGGCAACTGACAAAAATAAAATTTGTCAGAAAATCAATAAAACATATTTTAGTTTAGTTGCAGTAAATGGAAACTTATAGTGAAAAATTAAATCAGATTATTGTATAATAATACATTACTATGTCATTAGTCAGGAAAAAAATATTTTTGGAATAAATGTCGTTTTTAATGCACTTACTGTACTAAAAGTTGTGGAATCATAAAATTATATTTTATTTGACTAATTGAAAACACCGTAACAGCACTTACCTACTAGGTGTTTAAATAAGAATTAATAAATTTAATAAAAATACTCTTTAAAATTATTTATTTCACATTTAAAATTTATTTAAAAATGCCGCGCATCTAATTCTGTTTTAAAATTGGCTAATAAAAAAAATTGCATTTATGTACAGTGGTCGTCAAAAGAAAATAGACATGCTAATTTAACATGCAAAGTTAAAGCTCTGAAAGTTAGAGAACCAATCTTACATTAAATTGAACGTCCAATTTATGACAATAAAATATTGTATTAGATTTTGAAAGTTATAATATTTTATTTTTTATATTGTCATTATGGTAACCATTTTTTAAGAACTGATTTACTTTTAATAGAATAATATTGTATCTTTACTTTTTCACAAAATTTAAATGAAAAAAATTGGTTTGTAAAATTGAAAACTAACAGTTTTTAGAGGTGATCACTATTAAGAGATGGCCGAAAATATAGGTTTTTCTGTATTGAATTATGTGTAAAAAAACCTCATTAGAACCAAAAATGCAAAAAAATATCTCTAAAAATTTGTTAATTACTAGGTTTTGAAATTGTATATCTGTATTAATTACAAGGCCGTACCGTACAGTAGGTACTTTTTAAAAATCATTTAGATTTTTCAAAACTATATACATATAAAAGTTTTAATTTAGTATTTGTAATAATATTTTTCTATATTTTAGCTTGAGGTGTGATGAATGTGATTGGAATAGGTATCATTCTTTGGAACAATGTTCATCGTGCAATTGTAATATTTATGGATCCACAGATCTCACATGTAACGAACTTGGACAATGTCCTTGCCTAAAAAACGTAGAAGGAAATCAATGCGATACATGCAAAGAAAATACGTATGGTATTAAACAGGGTTGCATCCCTTGTCCATCTTGCTATAATTTTGTTCAAAACTCGATCAGAAACCTAACAAGATACGTAAATAATATTGAAGAAAGTATTGAGCAAATCGAAAATAACATTCCGCAGCACACGCAGGATTACAAACATTTTTTAAACGAAGTAAAATTGCTAAGAGCCAAAATTAACAAATTAAAGATGGATCTTGATAGTTTCTTAAAAGCAAATAAATCATACGATTATTTAAATAACGTAATCCAAAAATCTGACGAATTTCACAGCAATGTCACGAACTTACTTGAAAATTTTAAAGATGAGTATAATTACAAAGAAATTAATTTAATTCTACAAAATGGAACGTTGGCTTTGAAGCAATCAAAAGAACTTTTAAATACATGTAACGAGGCCTTAGCAAATGCCACAATGATATCGAAAACTTTAAATAGGCACAATAAGACTATAACAAATTTAGCTGAATCTGCAGTTGCAAAATCTAAAGAAATAGAAGACAAAGCTGATGATCTTGAGGAGCTTTCTAATAACGTAACAACTGCCTGCAAGGAAGCTTGTGATGTAGCCACAACTTTTAATAAAAATCAAGAACTTCTAAAAGTAGACTTGATGAAATTAAATAAGGAGATATCGGACGTTCAAACTGGTGTGGGTGCGATAGCAAAATATTTGAAGGACTTTAATAGAAAAACTAAAGCAACAAAAGATGAAGCCAACCGACTGAACATACTAGCGGATGATTTAGTTATTCCAACTTCTGATGGTTTTGAACGAGATATAAAGACATTAAAAGAAGATTACGATGTGGTGAACCAAGAACTTAAAGATTTGGCCGAAAAAGCATACGAAGTTGAAGAAATGCAAGAAAATGTGACGGTGTATTTAAATGGAGTTGAAGCCAAGCAAAAAGATGTTAACGAAAAAATGGAATTGCTTCTTTTATATGAAGAAAGAACTTTAAATGTTACAAAATTGATAAATGAAATTATCGCGAATGCTCAAGACGATTACGCTAAATTAAAAGGTAAATTAATTCGGGTTTAAATTAAAATTGTTGCAATAAAACAATGCTGTTATTTACAGAATACGAACAAATAACATCAGATATTCAAAAACTGTTAAATGAACTGCCAGGGATTCAAGCAATCATTGACGAAGTTAACAATAACTCGGAAAATGCAAAGTTTTTATTGGAAGACATGGCTGATACTGTAAGAGACGTGAATAATTTGGAGAGAAAAATAGATGCAACTATAAAAGTGATGATAGCTTATGATAATATGTACAAGAACAATCTAAAAAAATTAGAACAACTCGAAGAACAACAAAGGCAGCTCTCTTTACATTTAGAAAAATATCACGCTAATCTCAAAGACATTACCGAAAGCCTAAAATTGTCTCAAAAATATGTAAGTGATTGCATTTTAATAGAATTATGTTTAATATTGCTATATTATCTAGACGTCAATGATTTAGATTCGCTTTGTTTAGTAATTAAATTTGTGAATGCAGAATAACGTTTAAATTTATAGGAAAATGATATGTTGTTAAACATAGCAAAAATGGAAGAATATATTGTTTTTTTAAATATGTTACCATTAAGTGATGACGAATTGAATGAAATTGAAAAAGAAATATTGATAATGGAAGAAATGATGGACACAATCGATTATCTAAGCGCTGAAAAAGTTAAATTAGAGAAAGAAGTAGAAAATGTTAAAGACATCTTAGAAAGTATTCCGATTGACGATAAAACGCTTTGTGAATCAGCTAAAAGCGAACCAAAATTGGAAGAGAAGCCATCAACAATTTAATCTATATAGAATGTAAGTTACAAAAGATTTGAATGGTGCCATTGTAAAATCAAAATAATAGTAGTACTAATAATAAGTATATATGAATGATAAAGTGAATACTAAAGATATTTATATTCATATTTTTTTAATTTTTAATTAAGTTTTATAGTCAAATGCTATTTTTAAAGTTAAACGTAACTAAGTTATAAGATATTCAAATTTTATATGTATGTAAATTATGTATTAATACAAAATAATGTTTAATACAAAACGCTGATTTATTTACCACTTTTATAAAACTTTTTAACTTACCAGGAATTATTGAGAAAATGATTTCAATTTAGCCCTTAATTTTTTTGCTACAGATAGACATGATGCTTATTATTATATCAACAAATCAGCGGTTCACTATAAACATATAGAAAAAATCGCCATAATTTGATTTTTAAATTGAATATAACTTTATTTTAATAGACATTTTGTGCGAAACAAGTAACAATATAAATATCAGGCCTGATTTTTCAAAAAACTTCATATTTTGTTACTTAATTTGCCTATTTTCTTATAATTTTCTCGAAACTCTGTTTAATAAGAATTTTTAAACACAATTTTCTCAAAAAGTTTATTTGGTCAATTACTAACTTTCTGATATAATAATAAGCATCATATTGTTTATCTGTGGTGAAAAAATTCGCGGCTAAATTGAAATCATGATTACGATTATTCCTCATTAACATGTTACATTCAAATATGTTATTATTGTATTAGTAAATAAAAAGTTAATTTTCAAATCTATAAAACAAACAAAAAAGAAATAATTTAAATAAGTAAGCCTTATAACAATCTTAAAATGAAGTTATAAATACTAAATTGATTTATAAATCAAAAGTACGTGTTTGGTATGTTGCCTATACTAAAAGTATGCTGGATATATATTCGAGACACCTTGTTTAGGATTCTACTTTACCAACATGCTGTGGTTGCAAAATGGCTGAAGTGGTGTTTTTTGAAGTGTAGTACAAGTGTGTTTATGTTATTTTTAAGTGATTTTACGTAAACTTGAATTATGGCAGACGTAGACATTGACTGGTCTAAGTTACCAGAAGATGTACGAGAGAAATTAGCAGAATTGGACCTCGAATTATCTGAAGGTAGGAAATTTTTGTCAATTGTTGCTACATGGCCCCCCTACATAATCGATAATCTCGTGCCCAATATGATTTCGAGATTATATATCTTAATTATAATTAACATCTAACAGATCTGCGTTAATTTTATTAATAACCGTACACAGGTTAAGTCATATGACCTCATTAATTCTGCTCTATTGAAAAAACACAAAAGGATACTGCCCTCCTGATGTCATCTTTAATTGTTGTATGTATTGTTGTTCGTGCATTTGTTGCTGTAAAAAAGTGCGCCAAATATGCGGGTACCTTATACTGTAATTGCATCTAATAATTATTACTGCAACAGACAGGTACTTTGCCTTTTCCTGTCAGCTACACACCTGCACTTTACTTCTGGGGGTTCTTTCACCTTATTCAGTGGGTACTTGACATCAGGTGGAATGTTCCTTATGAATTGTTTTCTTTGAGTTTTACTTATACAAAATTAATATTAGGATTTCCTGGCGATTCCAAATGATAGTAGGAAGTTACAAGTACAGTCGAAGCTCTTTAGCGCGAACTTGTTTGTTTTATTCAAATCGTTTATATTAGGCGCGAGTGGCGGTTCCATAGCAACGGCAGTTCATATTAGAGAAGATAGGTCAAAAAAAGTTTACATTAGCGAGAAAATAAACGAAGACAAACTAAAATGTGAAGTTATTGGAAAAACCATTTACTCTCATAATTGAGTATAAATACTTTAGCAAATAGTTTATCGTTAATATTACCTAAAAGAAAACAAATTGGGATTTATTATTGATTTCATTCGATTTATGACATAGTATTAGACACAAAACATGAAACGTCTGTATATGTAATTGTTTAATATGTATTTAATTTAGTTACGCCAAAGAAATATAACTTCTAACATACGTACCTAAATACACACACCGATTTTTTTATTTATAGTATTCATATTACCGAGGTGTTTGAGGTAGCGAAGTTTTACTGTATAATGTTTATGTTTGTTTAAGAAACAAAAATTAAGATAATTAAAACACGCCTGATGATAAGATTAGATAACTTTTATATATGTACCTTAAAAATATATCTAATAATAAACAGTACTAGGAATTTTTTAAATTTGTTTCAAATCCTTTTGCTAGAGACAAAAGTAATATTTCGTTAGCTAGCTTTGTCTTATAATAATTCTTAAGACATCCATAAATGAATTTTCAGTAATTTTTTCCACAGAAAAAAATTTACCCTTTTCATTAAATTTAACATAGAGCGAAGCCATTTTTTGAATATAAACTTTTAAATAAAAATTAAATTGCTATAAGGTTTCGTTCTATGTTAAACTTATTAAGAAAAAAATTTTTTTTTCAAAAATCGTGAGAAGTGTATTATGTTCATAATTTTTTTAATTTGAAAATTGCTGAAAAACATTTAACCATTTTGTAAAACACTTTTCAAATAAGTAAAAAAACAAGAAAAATGACAAATTTAGATTTTTATCTGAAAAAGGATTAGTTCTTCTGAGCAAGTGAAATATCTCCTTTTCAAAAAAACTTTTCGTGTTCAAGTCCCTGCGGTATAAAAATGATAATATATTTCTTAGCTGCAAACTTCAAAAAATTTATGTATGCGGTAATTTTAAAGATTTTGTCTTCGAAAAAGTTTTAGTGTTTATTTTATTTAATAACTTTGTTTCTACATTTTTATAAATTAAGGCCTGACAAGAGGTTTTGTGACTTTAAAGTTTTGGATTTTCGTGCACATTCGAGGGAAAAGTGGCACATTTTCTCTCGCTCGGAAATGTGCCACTTTGAGCTTGAATGGCCCTCTCAGCTTTTCTTCATGATTTATGGTATTATGATTAAGTTTTTAGATTTTAAATAAATATATTTGCTACCAATTTTATAAGAAAAATTTGTTTTTAATTAAATCTTGCAAGAAAGATATTTAAAAATAAAAAATAAGTGGGACCTTATTGCATTTAATTCCCTCATTTTAATTTAAGAGCTGTTGTAAATATCCAAAAATGGTACTGCATTTTCTCTCTTTTAATCTCGCTTCAATCGTTATACAGGAATTTAATAACTTTGCCATCAATCCATTTACAAAATATATCCTAAGAAATTCCCAAATCTACCAAACAACTTATTAAAAGAGTTCAAAATTTGCATAACATGAAAATGCTAGACATACACTTTTCGGAGAGGCGTCTACATAAAACTTTTTATGCCAACAATCATATTTTTTCCATCTCTTTAATCGTCCGCATTAATATTCAGACTCATTTACATTCACATTTTTTAATTGTTTATTTTGCGTGTCTTAGTGTTTAATAAAATTTCTATCCTTTTCAAAAAGCTCGTTTTTGCGAACATTAGCACTAAATTTCGGTTTTGGTTTGCAGCTAATTAACACTTGAGGAAAAGCAATTACGATTCTTGGTTGTTTACAAAATTCGCAGACACTTAAGAATGCAAAGAGAACTACTGTAACTAATACAAAATCTGCATTGGAGCATGTCTAAACTACCGCAAAGTGTGCGCTCTTTGAACAAGATATTTGATATTAAAACACTGAAAAAATTGAAGAAAAAATAGTCCCGAATAAGCTTTCATCTTCAAACGCGGAAGATTAACAAACTTTAAATACAATAGGACCCCCATTATCGGGGTTAGAACACGGAGGGGTCTTTACGGATAATTGAATTACAATTTTGTATTGACTAAATGTGCTAGGTAAGAAGGTTAATTAAGAAAAATAGTGTAAAAGATATCAGTTTTAATAAGAAACAAACGTTTTACATTAATTAACAATATGTATACACAAATTCATACCTATGTATTTTAAATAAATGGTGTCAAAAATAAAAATCACTTTATAAAAAAATGACCACTGTCAAGTTGTTTGGACCTCCGTATAACGGGGGTTCTACTGTATTAACAAAACATACATAAATGATACTATAACAAATTCTAAAGTATGTAAATAAAATTTTTAAGTTCAGAAAAAGTTCTAGCAGTCATTTTTTTTTCAATAATTAAATATCGTTTCATTAGTCTATAAAATCTCTGAAAAAAGTTCTCTTCGATATAGCTTCACCAACCACAGAAACGATTCGGAAAATATACGAACTAAATTCATAAATATTTGAATAAACCAATAAACGTCAAGTTGTTTAACAAGTACATTCTTTTAAAAAGTTAAAATTATTGCCAATGTTGACATTTGTCGTGGTTGTTTGTGTTATTTATATTTGAGCTATATTGCCTACAAAAAAGTATTCTTTTTAGAACAAAACTTTATAGCTGTTCTTTAAAATTTTTCTGTTAATTGTATTTGTTTTGTATATTCTTGAATAAATTTCTTCTGAACTTATTATTTACTAAATTTAATCCAGAAGTGCTTATTTAATATTATTTGACAAAATAATTTATGAATTTTACATATTCGCGCTGAAAAACTTCTTTAGCTGAGTGTACATTGTCAATTTCGCATGCGCCAGTCGCGCCCCTTAAAAACGCTTCTAAAGTTGGTGGAGCTATATTCACTTCAAAAGGTTATTCGTACTCGGACATCAAAAAAAATTTAGAGAAATAGGTACGGCCCTGGAATTTATAATTAAAATTTAAAAGGTAGATTTATTATTGCATTTGGATTAAAATTTTGGTCGTTCCCAAAAATGAAACTTATTTCATGAAAACATTAATGAAAACTTATGGAAGAAACTGCCTAATTTTAGGTTTTATAATTAGAGCACGGAATTTTGCATAAATAAACTTAGTGCACACAGAAATACATTTGAATGTTTAATTAAACACATAAACTAAATGCGTAATAACGCAAATTACGAAAGTAATTAGCATACACCCTAAAATGTAATTTGGTTAAAGTAACTTTTTTTGCTAGGAGTTTATTTAGTTGTTTTTTTTAATTACTAAGTTTTTTGATAAAAATATTTTGAAAGTTTAATTTTGCTTTTCACTTAAAAACTATTAATTTAGAAAACAATTTAAAGGCCACACTCTTGACCTCATTCTTTCAAGTTTAATAACAATTTTATTGTTGTATAATTTAATTAAATTTGAAAATTATTGGGTCTTGTGCAATTGTACAAATCGAGAATTAAAAATAGTGGAATATTAAAAGAAATATTTTAAAAATGTTCAAGGAAACATCAAGTCATTTCGAGTTATTCATTCATCCATATTCAACCCTTATTCCTGCACAAAGGGTAGACGTCTGTCATAGAAACATTTTTTAAAGACGGTTTCGGTTTTTTTTTAACGTCAACGTCATTATGACGCGTGCTGAAGAGATTTCACGTACGAAATTGCTCTTTTTGGATTAAACACTTTTTGGAATTTTTAGATCGCCGATTAAAAAGTTTGGTTTAATTGAAATTTGGCTTTGGAGGTTTTGCTGAAGTGGAGATGAATTTTATCAGAATTAAAATGGGGGTTGATTTTCGATGGATTTATAGATTTTTTTAATTAAGGAGTAAAATTCACGTGATCACCAGTTTTGAAGTGTTTTTTATAAAAAAATACATTAATACTTTTTTAAATTAGGTACATTACTGCGAATTTTAAAAACTAATGAGAATTGATGTAATTTTACCATTTACGAGAATGTGCGCATACGATTTTTCTTGATGATAAATAAAGAGTGGAATTTGTTTAAAGAAAAATCAAAGACGTGAAGCGATAGTTTTACTCACTTCCTTTTCTTTAAAATATGTATTATATGTAAGTGTAAGTGGGTGGTGAAAAATGACTGTTTTTAAAGTGGATTTGAGAGCATAAAAGTTCCGGTGGCTGTGCTTTATGGCCAAGGAAAATGTTATAGCCGTAATTTTTTTAAAATAGCTATGTTTAATGTTTTTTAAACGCTTGAAAAGTGTTTGTCGTAATTCGCCCTAAAAAAAAATTCGTAATAAAAGGTCACGAAAATTAGAGATTTGATTACGGATAGAAATACGGCCCTGTAATTTATAATTAAAAATTTTTATAAAGTAAATTTATTATTGTGAATCGTGCACATTCGAGCTCAAAGTGGCTCATTTCTGAGATAAGGAAAAATGGGAAATGTTCTATTTTATGCTCGAATGTGCACATCTTCATATTTATTGGATATGTCTACATGAATCTTCTCTTATTAAATTGTAAAAAGAAAATTGTTAGAAAAAAGTGTATTTACTTTGTAACTTTACAATCGAAAATTTAGAAAAAAATAGTACAAATGAAAATAAGGTGATTAAAGTAAATCGTGCTTAGAACCGAGTGTGCACATTCGAGCTCAAAGTGGCACATTTCCGATCTCGGGAAAATGAAGCGCGCCGCTCCGCGTCGCGCTTCATTTGCTTCCCTCGCTCGGAAATGTGCCACTTTTCGCTCGAATGTGCACATCATAGTATTTATTGGATATGTCTTTACTAATCTTTAGTGAAATTATGAAAAAAATTGATTTAGTTAATTTATATTTCATATTCCCAAACCATCTTTTCCACTTCCATTTGTATATAAAAAAAATTGAAATATAAAAACAGGATTTTAAAACGAAGAATTGTAGGGGCATAGAATCAATAAATATTTATGTTATACGTATTTTGTTTATATTGATCGGAAGGAAGGGTTCTTCAATAATAAAAGTTCGATTTATTAACCTTGTAAAATATAAATAAATATTTTCATTTCATAGTTTTCTTACCAAAAATGTACTTTTGTTTGAATTTTGAGGATTCAATTCAATATGCCAAAAAGCAACCCGTAACCTTACCGATCGATTCCTTCAAATGAGAAATATATCAGTTTTTGCTCAAAGTTTTGTTTTATAATAATAAAGAACAAAGAACTATAAACATGGCTAGCAAAAGAAAAAATTTGTGCGTCGGTGAAAGGGTTTTTTGGTTCGTGCAAATTTGCTAGAACCACTTGCCGCAACTAAATTATCGGGCCAGTTTTTGTCATTTTACGAAAACGAAATTCACTGCATCTGAAGACATGGACAAAATTTACAAAAAAATACAAACCAATTATTGGTTTCGCCAAAAACGTTAGCTCAAAATAACGGACTATATAGAATGATGGAGATTTTACAAATTGACGTATACCCAGTTATAAAAATTTAAAAAAAGTGTATTTGTGTCCTTACACTTTTGCTTTTTTTTAAATCCGTTGATAAGGAAAGAAAATAATAGACTTGGGCCGCCAAACAGATGGAGTAATAAAAGTGCGTGATCACTTCGTGTTCTAGTAAATCAATCCTCTAACCAAGTTATGATTGGCCATTAAAAAGAGATGAAATATATTCGCCATCTGTAGCCGGATCTACAATATACTGTTCAAAATTGAATTCATTCCTATTGGTAAAATTAATAGTTAAGTACTTGAATATAGTGTAGACCTGGCCGTGTAATAGGACAGAGGACCTGCTCATGGCATGCTTTGAGAGCGTGATCACTCCGTCTTTTCGGCGGCCCAAATATAGGTGCCTTGACTTTCGTTATGGAGAGTTATATATGTAAAAATATAATTTTAAAAACCACTGTCCAATTCAGGAAAGATTGGGCTTACGTCATAAAATTATTTCCAAATTATGCACAATAGGGTGTCTACATAAAAGTGACAAAGATAGAGCGATGGTCGCATGTTAACGCATAAGCCATCGCCACACGATGAGGAACGCTGACATTTTTGAGTTTTTCAATTTCAGACTTACGTCCATCGCTTACTTCAGACTTATATCGATTATGACGTAGGCCCAATCTTTCCTGAATTAAATCGTACTTAAAGCGGAGTGTATAGAAACCTGGTGTTCATTGCATTTGTCTATTAAATTCTAAAAAAAAAAAAAATTTAACACAACAAATTAAATTTTGTGGTGGAAAGTATTAGCAATCTTTTCCACTTTCATTTTCTGATCCAAAGTCTGTTTGATAATCGCAATGTTTCGAAAATCAAGATCACCACGTTTATAATTATCTCGGAGAATAATCCGTACATTACCATAGATATATTTTTGAACGAACATACCTCGTGTAGCATCTCAAAAAAAAAAAAAATACAAAACTACAGTTGCATGTTAAAAGCAAATTGACAGCACGTTTGTAATGCTCTTTAACAATAGTTAATTTGACGTACAACTAATGATTATCGGGTATTAGCTGGAAGCATAAAATAAAATGAATGCCGTATGTTACACAATAGAGATGCCCAATAAAAATAGCTTGCACAGGTCTTGATATTGGCATTGAACTGTTGTAATGTAGCTTCGAACCGCACACGAGAATAACGTGACCAACGAAAGCAATGATGGTGACAATTACCATTGTCCAACAAGTGTTAATTTATTCGAAAGACGTTTTTATTACTTGACTCATGGACTCTCGCATGCTATTCGAGTTCAACGCATACAACTAAAGAGATAATATTTATTTACATCGAAACGAGATCCGTCCGAAATTCGATGAATTTGGCGAGGAACGTAAAACCGTTATTTAAAGCCGATGATTTAATTATGTACACTCAGTGTAAAGCTGACGGAAGTATATTGTTCTATTTGTTTTGTCCGACACGAGTAAAGAATAAGAATGTCAAATTACATTCCGAAAACGTCGACGACTTACGACATTTATAGACACCGTACGTTTCGCGCAAAAAAAACGAGACATCTTTGAAGAAGACCATAAAAGAAGAATCCTCGCAACAACAAATAAGCGTAAAATATGGAAACTATTTTGTATATATTTATTTTGGCGCGATGACAGGAAAATTTTGACAGGCAACGGAAGTTGCGGGCGCACAGCTAACGAAAATTTGACAATTAAAGAAAGTCTATGAAATTAAATTAAATATTGTGAATCGTGTTTAAAACCGAGTGTGCACATTCGAGCTCAAAGTGGCACATTTCCGATCTCGGGAAAATGAAGCGCGCCGCTCCGCGTCGCGCTTCATTTGCTTCCCTCGCTCGGAAATGTGCCACTTTTCGCTCGAATGCGCACATCCTCGTATTTATTGAATTTGTTTAAATTCCGTTTTGGATTTAAAAAAAAATAGTAATGTATTCAAATAAAACGACATAGGGGCACATTTTTCGCGAGATCCAATTGTGCCAACGACACAGCATTGTAATTTAAAAAATATATATTTAGAATGTAAATTCATTACAGTCGAACTTCGATAAGTCGAAATTGAAGGGAAGCTAAAAATAAGTCGAGTTATCAAAAATTCGAGTTATCGATATAAAAATATTAACGTTGAAATAGGCAAGTCCTAGTGAAACAGGTTCGAGTTATCAAAAATTCGGCTTATCGACGTTCGACTTATAGAAGTTTGACTGTATTTTGAATCACGCTTAAAACCGAGTGCGCACATTCGAGCTCAAAGTGGCACATTTCCGATCTCGGGAAAATAAAGCGCGCCGCTCCGCGTCGCGCTTCATTTGCTTCCCTCACTCGGAAATGTGCCACTTTTCGCTCGAATGCGCACATCCTCGTATTTATTGAATTTGTTTAAATTTCTTTTTGGATTTAAAAAAAAATAGTAATGTATTCAAATAAAACGACATAGGAGCACATTTTTCGCGAGATCAAATTGTGCCAACGACACACCGTTGTAATTTAAAAAATATATATTTAGAAAGTAAATTAATTATTTTGAATCACGCTTAAAACGGAGTGCGCACATTCGAGCTCAAAGTGGCTCATTTCCGATCTCGGGAAAATGAAGAATTCTGTGCCTTTCCCTTAAAAGTTTTCAAAGCTACATCTATCTTTGTCTAGAGTAGCATGTTTGCTTATTTACATATCTATGGGTACCGCTTTATAAACACACATAACGTTACTTAATGGTAGATTGGGGCGTTAAACGTAAAATATGAAAACAATTTTTTAGTTTTTAGGAATCTTATTTAAATATAAATCGAAATTAACAATACATGTTGTCTTATGAAGAACTCGTCAATTTAATATGAAAATGACACATTTCTTGCTATTAAAAATGAAACAAAAATGCCTTCAATACGAAATTTAAATATGTTTGCGATTATTAAAAAAAAATTAAAATATAATTAGGAAGCTTTAACCATATGAAAAATAACAATTAATAGGGGTACTTGCGAATGATTTACATTTAATATATAAAATAACGTTTCAGTAGAGCCAACTTTGCATTAAAGTGTTGCCGTTTCGAACCATTGGAATTTTGAGATATTTTATTCTTATTTTGAATTAATTACTCTATTTTAACTATTAAAATAATTTTTTTTAATTTTTTTATACCATTTGCTTTGATAATTTTTCAAAATTTATAAAATATAATGAATCTCCATTTTTCATTTTTTTTTCTGTTTGTTCAAAACATACAAAAGTTAATTCATTCGTATAAAGCTATTTAATAAAATCAAATAAACAATATTTATAAGATTAAAAAATTTTCGATAATCATAATAATAAATATAGTTAGTCTTATAATGATTTTTAATCATTAATACAAGCATTTATGAATTACAACATTCTAAAGTTTTGGATGGAACTATCTCACCTCAGCCTCCTCGAATTCACTATAAATTTTGGATATACATATCTAATCTCAAAGAAATGATTCAATCAATTTAATGAATATTTCCACTCCAAAAGCTTCTTGTGTTAAATTATGAATTATTACGGAAAAATAAATAATCACTGACCAAATCATTATCCCAAGACTAATCTAATCTAATTGAATTGTTTAACAACCTTGCAGTATAACAAAAGTAATAAAAACAGTATAATTATATGAACGTCATCCACGTCCTTATTACAGAAGCCATAACAAAAATACAGTTTTGTTTTGTCGGTAAATCGTGATTCATGGCGAAAAAAAAGATAAGTCCAATTATCAGACAAATTACTACAAATCTAAACCTCAAAACCGAAATCACGTCCATTGTAATGAGAATTTAGAGAACTATAAAAATGAGTGTCGTTTGATGTTTCCTGTTTTCACTGAAATTGTAGGCTTTGAACCTATTTAAAACACGCTCGTGCTGCATAGGAAATGTTAATGTACAAGATGATACGATAAAGAGGCATTAAATTTACGTGCAGGGACGGACTTTCTATGTGGAAAACAAATATTTTCTAAGTGCTCGATTGTAAAGTTACAAAAGTAAAATGAACACGAACTTTTTTCTAACGAAACGAATTAAGGTCTGACCTTCCTTTGTTAAAAACATTTTGTGCAAGTTTTAAATTAGCGAAAGATTTTTTTTGAAAGGCACCGAAGATCTGCATCTGTTTATTAAACTATTATATCGGATTAAGCTATTAATTTCCTTTTATTTTTACACGAATTAAAGACAATTTGATTGTTATAAAATAGAAAAAATTTTGAGCAAAAGTCGATGTATTTCGCATTTGGAGATGTCCATCGATGGCGATACGGGTTGCGTTTACGTATATTGAATTTAATTCGCAAAATTCGGACAAAAATAAAGGAAATTCTCAAAAGAAAATATTTATTTATATTTTACAAACTTAATAAACCGAACTTTTATTATGAGGAACCCTTTCTTCGGATCAATATAAAAAAAATCTCATAACATAAATATTTATTGATTCTACGCCTCTACAATTCCTTGTCTTAAAATCCTACTTTTGTGTTTGATTTTTTTTATAAAAAAATTGAAGTGGATAAAGATTGATGTTTGTAAATACGAAATCTTTTGTTGGACTCGATTAAATGTTTTATAATTTAGTGGGAAAACGTTAATATAGACGATGCGCGACATATTCCAACTTACCTGCCTCATATCATTGTGAAACTATTCGGTGATTTTTTATTTAAATGTTTTTCTGAAAATAACCATAAAAGGCGAACTTAAATTTAAAAATAATTCGCATAAAATGTAACTGTTTAAAATACGTTTACTTTTAAATGCAATTTAAACAATCATTTTACTTGTTCATATTTTATTTTTTTTATAATTGAAGTTTTTTTTATATACAGTCTGTTAAACGAATGAGTACTGCAACATAACTCACTTATAAATGACAGTAAACCGAACAAAAACATATCCCAAGTCAATTGGTCTTATGTGTAATATTTTTCAGATATTGTATCTCAGACTTCAATTTAAAAATGTGCGTAAATATTTTTATTATTAAAAATATTGCGAAAACTGTTATAACAATGTTATTAAAGCAACAAGAAGAATTTTTTTTAAAAGATCACAAAAAGTATAGAAATTTTATATCATATATGCATTAAAATAGGAAAGATAGGCTTAGGGAGCGTTCAAGTATTACGTAACGCAATATGGGGGTCGACCATCGCGTTATGCAGCATTTTTTTTTAAATAAAACGCTAGGGAATTTAATTTGTCAAGTTGGCAACCCCTTTTGTTTATGTATTACGGGAAAATGGTTACTTGGTTGTTACGTAACGTTTAGGGCTGAGGGGAGTCTGAAAAAAGTTACGGCGCATTACAGGGGGGGGGGCAAAAATCTTCAAAAATTGCGTTACGTAATACTTGAACGCTCTCTTAGCAACAACGCCTCAAGATTGAGACGTGAAATAAATTTGCTTATCTTAGAATGACTTCACTGGTAACATAAGTTGTTTCTAATAACAAAGTTTGTGCATATATCTTCTGAAACATGATATCTAAACTATAAAATAAATTCGCAATGAAGCACTTACTAAATAATCTTACTCTCTTTTAAGAGCATATGAAGACGTTGCTATGTTGCCATTTACTGGAAAATTAAAATGCATTTTTTTCGAAATTTTTTAGATTTAGGACATATTGCATAACAACTTTAATTGTTTGGTTATTTATTGGTGACAGGTACCACCCGGTTAAGTCTCAGTACCCATTTGTCTGACACCCTGTATATCTTACATTTCGAAAAATCCTAATTATCAATGGGATGGCCACAAACCGGGAAACCTAGAATATCGTAAATCACCAGGGAATTCAATGCAATGGGAAAATATTATGGATTTTCAAAAAGTATCAGGGAATTTAATTGCGACAACTCAAAATTTAGAAATTTTTTAATATTTTAAATTTATTTTACACATGAAACTACTCATTAAATATTTTAACGTAAGGTTTGTAAAGAAAACTTGTAGGAAATGGAAAAAAAGATTTGGGATTAAAGAAAACTAAACTTTTAGCTGAGGTTCAACTTATTGACGATCGCTTTGAAAATCTTCAATAATTTTATGGACCGAATATTAAAAGTTTAATTGTTTCTAATTTATAATAATTATTATTAGTTTATTTTTATCTTACTTGGTCCTTATAAATTATTTTTTATAAGATTATTTAACTAGTTACAAAAAAAAACAGATATGGCAATGTGCTAAAAAATGAATGAAATAAAAAATAAATTACTCAAATAAATATAGTTGAACATTTATTTTTTATTTTTGTGAGTTTTATATCAGATTTAATTATTGCCAATTAAAATATAACCAAGACTTTAACTATCTTAATAATACGAATAAAATATTTCAATTAGGGAAAACTATGTTAAACTTTCTTGGAAAACCAGGAATTATCAGGCAATTTGGAAATCTTTTATTTGCGGCTCCCCTGATCAAAAATGGAAGTATAAGATATTGATGTTTTGCGAACGTTAAAAAAAATTAATAGACAAATGCAACCAATACGAGGATGTGCACAATAATTCACAATAATTTAAGCCAATAAATTAGACCAAAAATCAGGTGAATAATTTTAATCGTTCTCTCACTCGCATTGGCGAAATTATCGTATCTTTTCGCTCTCTTCCACTCATTGCTATGGTAAATATGATTTACTAAACTAATTTTAAAATGATTTCAAAGAACGAAAGTTAACGGGAACAAATCCAATGAATGCGGGGATGTGCACGTTCGAGCGAAAAGTGGCACATTTCCGAGCGAGGGAAGCAAATGAAGCGCGACGCGGAGCGGCGCGCTTCATTTTCCCGAGATCGGAATGTGCCACTTTGAGCTCGAATGTGCACACTCGGCTTTAAGCATGATTCACAATATCACTTTAGTTCATAAAACTATTTGTATATTATTTTTTTATGTATAAATTTCGAAGTGGATGAGTTTCGTGTTTTAGAATATGACATTTAAATGCATCGAATGTTTTTTTTATAATTTAAAGAGAATATCAATAGATAACTCCAGTAAATACGAGGATGTGCGCATTTGAGCGAAAAGTGGCACATTTCCGAGCGAGGGAGGCAAATGAAGCGCGACGCGGAGCGGCGCGCTTTATTTTCCCGAGATCGGAATGTGCCACTTTGAGCTCGAATGTGCGCACTCCGCTTTAAGCACTTTTCACAATAATCTCTTTACTTTATAAAATAATTTTTTTTTACGTATAAAATTCGATGTGGTTGCGCACTTACACTCGCGCTCAATGTGGCACATTTTCCCGAGATCGGAATGTGCCACATTGAGCTCGAATGTGCACACTCGACTTTAAGCACTATTCATATTAATTAATTTATATTTTAAAATCTTTTTTTTTATGCGAAATCTTAATTTTTTTCTATTATAATTCACAAATTACCCGTGCAATGTTAAATAAAAATCCAATCGACAGTCCGCCCCTGTCCAATTCCGATCCACGATAGTATAATTAGGTTCAATGGACCACGGGTTCGTAACCTAAAGTGCCTTTATGATTCACTTCGTTTGCTACATAATTACTACACCCGGTGTTTGCGTATTTATGCATTCGTTTTTCCCATACGAGAGGTACATCAATTGTTCATAATTTCCTAACGTTTTAAGCACCAAACGCTAACTAAAAAACTACCAATTACACGCCAAGATTAATTGTTAGATATTAAGTGTGGCACTTGACATTTTTGGGCAATTATGCCCGAAGGCAAGCCTTTGGCGATTCTTTAACTGGCACGTCAATTTAATAACCGTTTTTATTTTTGCACTTAAACCAAATTAGAACGCTTCACGTTAGGTGTCGAAAAAATGGAGCTTAAAAGCAACTTTTTAAAGTCCTTGTGTTCGAAAAACAAAAGTTAATTTACAATGCAAATAGCCGTATAAAATTGTATCTTATAACGTGCGAACCGTATTTAAAAAATTTTAATCTGTATTAATTCTGCGAAAACAAAACAGTCATTTTTGCGTGATGTCGATAAATATTTCAAATAAGTAATTTCTGCGAATTCGTGCACGCCTTCCTCTCGGGCAAAATTGCATATAATTTCTGCAAGGAAGCGAGAATCTAATCAGGCGAAGTGGTTTGCCTCTGCGCGTTCGAATAGTGAAAGTGAAGGAAATGTATTTGAAATTTCAATTTAGTTGCAGGAAGTCGAAAGAAAACATCGAATTTTAGAAGTAGCTTCTTCACTGTTCGATGCGAATCGATCAAAAAGGTGTCACGACCCGTAAACTAGTCTAAATCAAAAATTTTGACGTTTTTTTTGTCGTCTTACATTCCATTTGTGCGAATGTGAGTGCTACCTGCTTGAAGAATTCGTATATTTTTAGAATGACTCATGTCGTACTACCTATTTTTCGGCAAGCTAATTATTGCCAAGTTAAAGGAAATTTTGTTGATAAGTTGACACGCGATTTATTAACAGTGAGTCATCTTTATCTAGCAAATAGCCAGTAAATTTAATGGCAGGTGCCGAATAAAGTAATAATAATTATTAAAATCCCCTATGAAGATAAAACTATTTACATACTACTTGAAAATGTGAAAAAAAAATTAAGTAATCTATGCGTGTGTTATAATTTAATTTAAATTCTTAATTTTTTTTAAGAGTTATTTATAGAATGGCACGCGTTTCATTTGGGTTCTTTTTTATATCGAAGGATTGTTTTTTTTTTTTTGGCTACATATGTTACTAAGAGGCCTGTCAGTTCAGACGAAAGAGAAGCCAATGTTTGACAAAAGTTATAGCGTTTATTTTCTTTTTTATTTGATTTAACTTCATGCCATTTTAAAAAATCTCTAAAAGTGTGCGTTGGTATTTGGTTAAAAGTGTTTTCTATTAATTGGGTTGTTAAAAAAATTATAGTACTAAGATTTTTTTACAAAAATGATTCAATAATTTTTTTTCCATCCCACCTAGCTACCGAGAATTTTTTTGAAAATTGTTTTATTATCGAATTTCAAAGTACCCAAACAAAAATTTGGCGTGCATAATAGAAATTAATTATTTTTCATGGTAGTGAAAAGCAGACCGTACAACTCGACCTCCAAGTGGCACATTTTCAATCGTGACACTCTTAATTTGCTTCCTTCGATGAGAAATAGTTCTTTTCTGCTGGAATTAATTTCTATGGGGTTGTCAAGAAAGTAATTTCGGTTTTTGTAGTTTCAAATAAAACCCAATATTTTTTTACGCAAATAATGGGTATTAATCAACTAGAAATGTATCATTTTCTTGAATTTTTTCATCTTTTTAGTAAATTCATGGTTCCACGTTCGCAGAACTTCTGATCTTTATAAGCAAAAAAAACATCAACATCAGTAAAATTTTTACCATAATTTTTGACGAGTTAGTAAAGTTATGTGAAGGCGAGCGTTGTCATGGTGGAACATGATGCCTTTACGATTAACCAATTCTAGTGCTTTATTTTTCATTATTTTTTCTAATTTCATCAGTCGTTGACAGTATACGGTATTCGGTTCTTTGGAACCAGCTCAAAATAACAACGCCTTTATCATCCCACCAAACTGAAAATATACCAAGTAATTTGTTTCGAAAGTAAGTTAAAAGTCGCATCTGCCAACTGTCAAATGTGGAAAATAATAACACTGCCCGAAGCGATTCCAAAAAATTGTGAAAACCGAAATTACGTTCTTGCCAACGCAGTACAATAATCAAAAAAAAGTTGGAATAGGGTAGAAGCTCCGGTTTTGGACACTGTACCAGTTGTGGACATTTTCCTCTTTATTTTGACAAATGTGAAATATAAGAATAAGATCTGCTATAAGCGTAATTAATGTATCTTTAACTACGATAGAAACATCAATGATGTTTTTTTTCGTATTTTTCAAATTATTTTATAAAAATTACTCAAATGTCTAAAACTGGGCCTAACGTGTCCAAAACCGGTACTTTTATTCTAATTCTCATTGTAAAAATCCTTGAACTATTTGTGTATCCCGTTCTACAATTTTTACTTGGTCTACATATTAAAAGTGCTCCTATTATAATGTAATCCGAATTGCAAAATCTGAACGAAAAAAAAATCGCACCGGATAACGAGGAAACCCGGATAATCGAAGTAGCCTACTTATTTTTGAGTATTTGAAAGGAACTAATTGTAAATAAAAACCGCTTATATTTTTTACATATTGCTCAGTCTATGATTTTTTTGACCAACCAAAACTCAAACCTTTCAGCTTCATACTTATATCCCACAAGCAAAGCATTCAAACAAAATCTTCAAATAATTGATGTTTAATGAGGACATATAATCATCTCAAGTTTTATTAGACAATAAAATATTATATTCTCAACAACCTCCAAAGCAGATAAAACACAAATAAAACGACGTTTATTAATTAAGTTGTTATTGAACTCTGCAGCTTATGAATTAACTCGGTTTCTTAATCTGGATTTAGAAACAATTTAATCTAACGAAACGAATACTCTAAACGCCCAGCATTCACAATCTTAGTAATGAATAAAAGATGGGAAGTGCATATGAGTTTACAATCAAATTCTTCATGCTTATTTCCTCTTAAAGGTGTTCGTAATATTACTTATCTCATGGAACTGATAAGATCCATAAAAAACGTAATAAGCGTTCTTGGTGCTACTTGCATTATATATTTGTACAAAACCAGCAGCCGAGCACTAGTTTAACAGGATTTTCTTTTCGAAGTGACACCTTTAGCCTTGAATTTAATGACTCAGAAATTACACAAGAAATAATAAACAACTAAACCGTGTTTCAGGTGGTTTTCACTTTTCTTATCTCGTAGGTTGAAGCCAGCAGGTGTTGACTATTACTATGACGTTAATAACTTGGAATTTCAGTACCTTTAGAAAAATAGGGTTTTAACGAACCTTCCACTGTGCATACAAAGAACGTTGTTTGTGACTTAATGCTATAAAAATATTCGTGGCTGACTCCCTTGAAGGAAATCGATTTAATTTGATGTGGAAATGTATTTGATTTTTTTCTACGCATTTTGTGCATCGGCAAAATGGATAGGGTAAAACGTCCAGTCTGTGGCCATGTATCAGTGACTGACCGTTATGAGAAAGAATGTTTGTAACAATTAAAAATAGTAATTTACATTTATGATATATTTATTTATGCAATCTTGTTTTCTCTTTTTCATTTAAGTGCAAGAAATAAAAGTAATAAAAAAGTGTACAGCTAAAATAATTAAATTTATATTGAAGTTGGCTTGGTATCAGATTTTTGCTGAAATTTAACTAAAATTTATCAAATAGGTATGACTGTCTTTTGACGATCGTATTCGTTTTTTTACTTGATATATAATGATTTACTAAAACGAATAATTATTTAAATTGAGTTCAAATAGTTTTAACATTTTTAAGTAATTAGTTTTGATTAATTTTATGTGGGTCATTCACTGTCATATTTCATTGTAACACTCAGCCAGTAAATGACCGACTATTTTGAGATATTAATGTTTCCATTTGTTTGTTGACATTACATAGGTATTGCAAAAAAAAACAAAAACAAATGGAGAATAAAAAAAACAAAAGAGAAACTAAAAGAGAATTAAAATTAAAAGAAAAAATTCGATTAGAAGCCGACAAAAAGAAAGGGAAATCCAGATTAAGTTACACTTGCAAAAAACGACAGAATCTTTGTATTTAACAAATTATGATGATAGTCCTCGTCCCAAAACAATGTTAAAAAAAGGAAATTAGTTAAAAAAACATGGTAATTTCAATAAAATGATAGCGATTTAACTTTTTTTTATACACATATTTTCTAATTATCTATTACCTAGTGTTTAAAATAAATTTTATGAATTATTCGTTTTTAATAGGTGAATCAATTAATCGGTCGTTGATCGGGCTATTATACCTGGTCATTCTTTAGACGAAAGTGGTCATTCACTGCCTTCTTTATTTTATACTCTATAGTTAATTTTACAAAGTTTATGCCAATTGAGATAATGTTTTCATTACTTTATGAACGAAAATTATATATTATTTCAACCGTTTTTGGATTTATTACTTTGTTTACTATTTTTTTATGTCTCGATGTAACAAAGCCGTCATTCACGAACGTTTTACACTACTGCATTTTTTAATAATATTAATACACTAAAGAAGAAAACATCAAATTTGGTATTGAAACCATCAATTTCGAATGTTAAAATAATATTTTCCGGTTAAACGATAGATATAGCTCATTTTAATACGTTTGAAGCTATTTTTATCGTGTTTGTTTCGTTGACCCATATTTTTCATTGTGTACCTTTTCAAGTGGTTTGTTTATTGGTGAAGCTGAAAGAAGCATTTACATAAAAGCATAAAATGTGTTTATCTTAAAATTTTCAAGCATTACGATAAGTTGTTTGCTTTTTATTACTTAATAAAAGTCATAAATGTTTCTATTTTTTTATCAGTATTTTTCAGAACTTAAAATAATTTGGGGTTTTTGTCAAAAATCTGGGTAGTTTTTGTTTTACTTTTTACTAATTGTAAGTAAAATTGTTTTGGTTAATCTTTGTACTGTTTAACGTATTAATGGATGCTTTTTATAAATTAAGAATCGAAAATCTAAGAAAAATAATATTAATTAGTATCAAAAGATATTTTTATACATAAAACAAGAACCTTTAAAAGTTTTAAAATTCCAACCTTTTTAATTAAAAAGGTTGGAATTTTATTCCAATTATTGAATAATTATTCAAAATTATTTAAATACACGTTCATTGTTTTATTTTTTTCAACAGAAATGGTGTAGGTTTTTATTTTCTATTGAATTTATAAAAATTAAAGCACAAAAATAAAATTTAATTCCCGGAATTAAAAATCGAATCGAAATCATTAGAAATTAAATAAGAATAATTATTAAAATTCACGTATCGTTTCTGAATATTCCGTTTTGCATTTTTATTCTGTTTTAACAAATTTCCATAATAATCCCAACTTTACATTTAATGCTGCTACTCCACGCTAAATTTAAAATGTAATTTTTCCTCTACGTACTTCAACGAATAGAATTAACTGCTTTAATGAAATATAAATTGAATTGATCCAGCACGTATAAATGCACGAAACAACTCATCTCGTTACCATCCGTAATGCACAAATACGAAAATCAGTCATGTTAAAGCATTCTTTAAATTAGTTCCCACAAATATTAATTATATTTCGAAATGGTACGTTCAGTACAAAAAGACTAGTGCAGGAATTTAATAATTAACGTGCACTACATTCTCGGTTTAGATTGGAATTGGAGCCCTTTATATTGGAAATGCACCCTTCTATACTAATTGGTTTAACTCCGACCCTCTCTGATTTCGAAGGAAGCTGTCTGCCACCGTGCCCCTAGGCGCTGATAAGTCTGACATACCTATAATCTTAATTTTAAAGAATTTGTCGGCTTCAGAACTTAGGAACTGTATCTGCGCAGGTATAAGGGTTCGAAAACTGCGAGGGTTAAAATTGAAGGTAATGAAATAGTAGGAAAAGCCTTTTAAATCTCCATTTTTGATTTTATTAGGGTTTCGGCTCTGATTCACACTAAAATAACATTTGGGAAGGGGATGATACCAGCGACTTCGTTCGTTCGTACGAATTAATTTTAATAACATATATTTTTCACCAAAAACTTAAATTCGCCTATTTAGTAAGAAGGAAATTTTTTTATTCAATGTTACTGAATTGTAATTTTTATTAGAAATATCAAATTCTGATTTTGAGTTATTAAAAAATTTAATTCTGTAAAACTTTTCCTAATATAAAATTGACATTAATGTGTATCGATCGTAAATCCGAGTGTGCACATTCGAGCTCAAAGTGGCACATTCCGATCTCGGGAAAATGAAGCGCGCCGCTCCGCGTCGCGCTTCATTTGCCTCCCTCGCTCGGAAATGTGCCACTTTTCGCTCGAATGCGCACATCCTCGTATGTACTGAATTAATTTTCAGACGTGGTTAAATTTTCTTTAGTTACAAAGAAGTATAACTTCTAAGGCACGTACATAAATACACGCAACTGTTTTTTGTATTGTTTTTCAATAAGATTAAAATTTTCATTTATAGTGGTCGTCAAAAGAGAATGGATATGCGAATTTAACATGGGAAGTTAAAGCGCTGAAAGTTAGAGAACCAATCTTACATTAAATGTAACGCCCAATTTTGTATTAGAATATGAAAGTTATAATATTTTATTTATTATATTGCCATTATATTAAACAATTTTTATGCGCTGACTGTACTTTTAATAAAATAATATTGTACTTTTACTTGTTCACAAAATTTATAATCAAAAAAGATTATTGGGATTTGAACATCGGTATACCATCCCAAGGTTGCCGGACTAGCCGGCTGAGTTAATCGAGCAACGACCAAATCGTTGCAACTTTAAATTAATAACTAAAAGCAGCATGTAAGTTTGGTTCTCTAACTTTCAGAGCTTTAGCTTCTCATGTTCAATTCGCATGTTCATTCTCTTTTGACGAGCACTGTACATGTTCGTGTCATTGAATGTGTCTAGATTAGTTTTTTTTCTTCCAAATAAAAAAAAAATAAATGTAGAACTAATTTATTTTTAAACAAAATTTGACTATAAAGTACAGGACTCTATTTATATCAGAAACACCAAACCTCTGATTTAATGCTTTGAAATAATTATTAAAAAAAATGATGTAAAAAGAGGTTATAAATAGGCCGACAACAATATTTTCTTAAGTTAAAAAAATTAGAAATATATTTCAATATTTAGATGTACACTGAACTTGATTAACAAAAATTTATTAGAAAAAAGATATTTTGCGCTAATTACTACAAAAAGGTTAAAACCAATAAAAATAATTTCAACACAATAATTAAAAAAAAAACAGGCAAAAATTTAATTTTTTGTTAAATGCTTTATCATAGAATTTTTTTTACCATTACCATATAACTTCATCGTTTCAACTTTTATTTGAAATATTTTTTTTGATCACATTTAAAATAGAAAAACACACAATTTAAGGGAACTGTAATTTCAGGCAGATACACACCTAAAAATATATTGAATTCAATTAATTTTTTTTTTAATTATGTTTTTAATAATTTTGTATTTTGTGTATAACACCATTATACTTTTAATTATTTCTAGACAATTAAATACCATTGAGATTAGAAAAAAATAATATTAATTTTTGCCAAAATTATATTTAATTAAACCTAGATGATGACCGTTATGTGTATGAAGAGTTTAATAACTTGACATTAAATAGTAATAACGTAATAATTGTTATTGGAGATAAAAACTAAGTGTCTAAGAAATAAATCTAAAACAAATTGATCAAAATCTATCCAGTAGTTCTTGCGTGATGCGTGCACATCGACGGACCTAGCTATCATTTAATTTCTATAGATGCCTTCTCAAAGCTCAACAAGTTAAATACAAAAAAATGATTTTTGTTTGTGAGTTATAAGATTAAATTAATGCTTATAATTTTATATGTGTTTTATCTTGGATGCATATTTATGTAGGTTGGTGTTTTTAAATTTACCTGTGAAGTCATTGTTAATTTTATACCCGTTTCTCCTTCGAAGGTTTTACAAGATAGCAATTTAATTAATTGGTCGTATAAAAATAAAACTAATAAGTAGTAATTGTTAAACGCTAGTAAGATACTCTTTCCAACTGACTATTATTCCAATTTCGTACAGCAACACAGATATATCTTAGTTTCCTGTATTTACATAAGTATTTAAAGCCCTCCTTTGGTCTAAAATTAAACATAGCCAGATATATTGTAGCTTTTTTTATGACAGCTCTAACAATAATTCTTTAGAAAGAGGAATTGTGTCCTTTCAGACAAGAGATAGATAACGTTGACACAAACATGAAAATGAAAATAACGGGAACGTGGGGTGCTCTTTATTTTATAATTAGGGTTGTTTTGCAATATTTCGCAGCACCAAAAGTCCAAAAGGGTCGAATACAATTATTTAGAAAGCATTTAAATTTATAGAAATTGTAAAATCGGAACCAGTCGGTGTTTGCGGAAGATATAAATTGGGAATTGGTCCTTAAATAATAATCTGTCTCGTCACTTTCCAATTACAGGGAAACCCCCAGGGTTTTCATGCATATTTCCATGGTGGCGGAGGTTAGTTGGGGTTGCTTCTTGTAAATTATGTAAACGAGCTAATTGATGCTACTACTGCCTTCTTTGAAGCAGGGGAGATGTGTCTTTGTTTGTTACATAAAAAATTTTGCAACAGACTTCGCGATAAGCTCGCAATTTCAGTTTTTGAATTAAACGCAAGGTTTGTAAATTAAACAATGAATTTATGCAGACGAACAATAAGTACTTTTCAATGCCTCTTCTTTTACCAACTGTGTATAATAATAATAAACAGAATAGACTGCTGGGAATTTTTTAACCACTCGTTTGGTAATGGTGTTTTAAATATCGTTTTCAAAGTTGAAATTTAGAAAAGATAAAACACAAGTCGGACTATTTAACCCCGATTTTCTCAAAAAGTTTAATAACACATTTATGGTTTTTGCAGTCTTTTCAACGTTACAAAGTCCGGAGATTTCAAATATCAAAATTTTAAAAATTTCTTTATAAATAACTGAGCTACGATATTTTTAAGGAGATTGGGGTGGGATAGTACCAACCAAACATTTGGAATGTTGTTATTCAGAAATGTATTACATGATTAAAAATTGTTATAAGCATAACTATATTTATTATTATGGTTTATTATGATTATCGAAAATTTTTTAATCGTATAAATATTATTTATTTAATTTTATTAAATAATTTTAAACGAATGGATTAACTTTTGTATGTTTTGTACAAAATAGAGAAAAAAAATAGGAAAAATAGAGATTAATTATATTTTATAAAGAGCCAGCGCCTCTTTGATCACAAGTTGGCCTAAATACGAATGAGTGTATGAAAAAATTACCGACTAGCCTCATTAGAAAGAGCATGAAAAATAAAATTGATTTGTGGAAAAAATGTTTAAAAAAAGTTTGGGAACATTGAGAAAAACCCAAATGAAAATCGACCTATCAGAATTAGTTTCTGAAGGCTCAAATGAAAAAAAAATTTATAAATTTTTTTTGGATCGTTTAGAACCTTTTTCATCAATATCTAGCTTAAATAATTTGCGACAATTTAAAAATTTTGTTAAAATTGCGATAAAAACTCATTCAACCGTTCAAGCGCAGCTCATTTTTCAAGTCGCTAAAACTCCATGTACCAGGCACTTTTAAGAAAAAAAAAATTATACACGATTAATCAGTTGTTTGCCCTCTACAATTTGAGCCCGGTCAGTAATTTTTCCGTTCGGTAGCTCAAAAATTGACCTAAGAGGGCGACGGCTCTTTGAAAAATTATCAAAGCAAATGATATAATAAAAATAAAAGAATAGGAAAAAAAATTAATTTTTAAAAATAAAGTAATTACAGTCGAACCTCCATAAGTCGAACTTTTGATAACTCGAACCTGTTTCCCTAGGACTTGCCTATTTCAAAGTTAATATTTTTATATCAATCACTCGAATTTGATAACTGGAATTATTTTTAGTTTTTCTTTAACTTCGACTTATCGAGGTTCGCCTGTAATTCAAAATGAGAATTAAAAATCTCAAAATTTCAGTGTTTCGAAACGGCAACACTTTAATGTAATTTATTAGTGGCTCTACTGACACGTCAATTTATAGAAATAATTAATTTTGTGGTTACTTATTATTACATATTACTTATTATTTCATATTAATCTATATTGGTTCTAAAAACAATTAATAAAATGTTAATATGAATATATTTGAATTATATTGGATTTAAGTTTTGCTTATTTATATTGTTACTTTCATAAATGCAATTTTCAACATAAATACTTTGTCAATTCAATAATTAAAACAAATGCTTAAAATTATTTATCCCTATTTTATTAATCAAAATTAATACCCATTTCAAATCTATTATTAGTTAAACTTAATATTTACTTGTACCATGTTTTAATTATATAGCCTTAGACCATACAATTTAATATATTTAATTTTTCGGTCAATAATGCTTAATACAACATTGCCGTTATTTCAGACATTAAATGTAAATGATTCACAAATACCTCTAATAATATTCGCGAGCTATTGTTTTTAAACAGTTATTTTAGCCAAATAAACGCTACTGATTTTTTTGAATAAAATAATCCGAATTTAAGTTTTTGATTTGACAGAGAAACGATTAATATTGACAAATATAATTAATGCGAAATATGGGCACATTTGAACGAAAAGTGGCACATTTTCCCGAGATCGAAATGTTTCAGTTTGAGCTCGAATGTGCACACTCGGTTTTAGGCATGATTCACAATAATCTGAACCAATAAATTAGACGAAAAATCAGTTGAATAATATTAATCGTTTTCACTCACTCGTATTCACATGATTGTCGCATCTTTTCGCTCTCTTCCACTCATTGCTATGGTAAATATGTTTTTCGAACAAAAAATCGATATGTAGTAAACTAAATTTATGATTTGAAAGAGCGAATAATAAAGTAGGCAAATTCAATAAATACGAGGATGTGCGCATTCGAGCGAAAAGTGGCACATTTCCGAGCGAGGGAAGCAAATGAAGCGCGACGCGGAGCGGCGCGCTTCATTTTCCGAGATCGGAAATGTGCCACTTTGAGCTCGAATGCGCACACTCGGTTTTAAACACGATTCACAATATTTAATTTACTTTCATAGACTTTCTTTAATTGTCAAATTTTCGTTAGCTGTGCGCCCGCAACTTCCGTTGCCTGTCAAAATTTTACTGTCATCGCGCCAAAATAAATATATACAAAATAGTTTCCATATGTTACGCTTATTTGTTGTTGCGAGGATTCTTCTTTTATGGTCTTCTTCAAAGATGGCAAATTCAATAAATACGAGGATGTGCGCATTCGAGCGAAAAGTGGCACATTTCGAGCGAGGGAAGCAAATGAAGCGCGACGCGGAGCGGCGCGCTTCATTTTCCCGAGATCGGAATGTGCCACTTTGAGCTCGAATGTGCACACTCTGTTTTAAGCATGATTCACAATGATTAATTTATTTTCTTAGACGGCTAACTTTGACCCTCGAATTATCGTTAGCTATGCGCGCGCAACTTCCGTTGCCTTCTCAAATTTTACTCTCAACGCACCAAAGGAAGTATAACTTCAATAATAAACTGTATAGGCCTCTCGGAATTTTTTCTTATTTTTTGTTTAATATTTATTTACAAATTTAACGGTTCATAAATATAAAGCATCTCCAATTCTCTATAATCGAGAACGGCGATTACGTGATTTATTGGAAACGTAGCGGGATGAAGCAATTTTTCGTGTTAACTTCCTGTCTTGCACGCCATTTTATAAAGCGATCCCTGGGGAAGCTATTGGGGAACGAAGTTTGTGAAAGGCATTCGCCGTTTTATAATCGTTGCCCTTAAATTAAACATCAAACGCTTCTGCTCCGTACGGCACGCTATTTTTACGAAGGGGGCTCAGTACCCGTTTCTATTTTCTTTGCACTTGGTGTTTATTTACAAACATTTTATACACAAATCATTGTCACCCCATCAGTTATTTATGCACCGTACTATGTAACTTAATTTGTTTTAAATATAGAGCCAATAAATCGTACCACTAATAATAAGAAATTTAGCCGGGTCTTTGAAGATTTAAAAATAAAAACACAATTAGGGCGTTTCTATTAAGCTTTTATCGCAATAAAAGCGACCAAATATTTTATACAACCGGGCATTTCGAATGCGTAGGGTGGATTAAATGTTTGTGATTAATTTATTTAAAGCTCGAAAAAGCTTCGTAGAGCAAAACACTTTTGAAATCCATCGATTTTTAAATCGGCGATTAAATGCGAGCCGAAGTTGCGCCAATATTTTGGTAAACTATTTTTTCAACCCTTTACCGCCGCGAAATGATTTAAACGGGAGTTAGAAGGGGGATCCTTTTATTTCGATGGTGAAGTTAAAACGTTCAGGACTCTGTTTTAAGTATAATAAATTGCGGTTAAGCGTGCTAAAGGGTAGATGAAACGGCGTGTTTTAAAGTAACGACAGATTGTATTGCAATGGTTTTGTTATCCATTTTTTGCTGAAATATACGCGACCACCGTGCAAATAAAAACAGAATGTACATAAATAGTTGCTGAAACCTTATTGCACTTGCGTTTGTATAGAATTGCTCAAGGGATTGGATTAATGACGGGGTTGTTCGCTTTTGTCAATAATCCGCGAGTAGTAAGAGTCCTTTCTCTTATTCAAGAACACTGTAAAGTGTTGGACGAAAAGCACTTGTATTGTTTTTAAGGGTTTTAAAGAAAAAAAGTCGAGGTGCAGCTTATTTAAGGAAGAATTACATCAAAATGTTTATTTTTTGATTTTAAAATTTATAATAGGCATTCTAGTTTCGCTTTTTAAATGACAGGTGTCATGAGTTTAAGAAAAAATGTACACTCAAATATCAAAAAGGATCGGACGCCCACAAAATGTTTAGTTTTTAGTGTGTTTTTAGCTTAAAAGTATATTAAAACAATTCCATAAACGAGAAGAAAGGTGATAATGTCGAAATTATGAAAATAAAATAATTTGATTAAAAAGTAAGATTTTATACATTTATAAACCACAATTATATAGAAAACGAAAGGTACAAAAGTATTCAGACATATTTATAAATGAAAAATTAAGCTCGAATGTGCACAGTCCGCTTTTCACCACTATCAATAATTATCAATTTACTTTAAAAAAATTAGTATAGAAAATATCGGTTTTATGATCTAAAAACGTATTTACCATACCAATGAGTGCAAGGGAGCGAAAAGATATGACAATCATGTCAATGGGAGTGAGATAGAACGATTAAAATTATTCAACTGATTTTTGGGCTAATTTATTGCACATTCGAATTTTGACTGTTTTTCACCGTGCAAGTAATTTGTATTTAATTAGAATTTTAGAATTATAATAAAAAATATATTTTCTTATAAAATTATGGCATACCAATGGTAAACAGTTCTACCTTATGATTGGATCAAAAGTTCCGGGCCCTCAGGACAGCAATCACAAAGCCATCAGAGATCGGATGTGGACCATGCACTCTGCCAAAACCACCGCGCTACTGACTTTTAAAAAAATTATATATAGGCCCACCCGTTTTCATTAAACCCATCAATTAGATCGACTTTTTATTCGCATTAACCAATCAGAAAATTTGCAAAATTTTGACATGTGCATATCAAGTTCACGTGGACTGGCTTCTGACGTCGCAAAGTGACGATACTCTTATCATTTTTACGCCGACAACATTCCTGTTTTGCATTCAAAAATACATTTTAATGAACCGAAAGGAATTACTTACAGAATATTGCGATTTAAATCAATTTGCTAAATGGCTTTGAATTTGTCACAAATAGTACTTTGTTTACATATTAAATATACCTATGCCTTTCAATTTCTAAACGTACTCGCCGTCTGTCCAACGAGATTTGTTATCAATAACATCTCAGGAAGCATCCGTTTTTTGTGAAATGTTACAGTTTTTGGGTAACCTGCTCTGGCCATATTTAAATACCAAATTTCACGTTTCTAACTTCAAAAATGGCCCACTTTCATACAAACTTTTGTTATCTATTTAACCCTCTTATTTATATTTATATTTTACAATCATTCTTATGTTATTTTAATCTATCTTGGATCTATAGATTAGTTTGACCAATGTAACTACTTACACAAGTATATGGGATTTTATAAATCAATGAATATCGCCAGCAGATATATGTATTTCGATGCGCTGAATCTAAATCCGAAGTCCGTTTGGGCCGTACTCCCTCAAAATTTTGAGTAAATTGCAAAAAACTGCTTCAATTGGCTAAAAATTGCAAATTTCACATTTTGAGGGTGTATGGACCAAACGGACTTTGTATTTTGATTCAACGCATCAAAATACATATATTTGATGGATCTGGTCAAATGTACAGACCACTTTTTTTTGGTGGGCTGGTGTATTTAAATAATTTTGGACATTAACATTATGATTTTTTTACATATTTAATTGTGTCTTTTTGACCATTCGTCTTTTAATATGCAGTTTAAATCTTGTTGATTTGAAATGATTTCATAATTTTTTTTAAATGTGGTTATATGACAGGGTTATGGCCGAACGATGGGGAAGGAGGGGGGGGGGCGTTTTAAACACTTGGACAATTATACACAAGCTATAAGCACTAATTAAAGGTGTTATGCTTAAGATCGTTATCCTGATGTAACTTAAATTCTGTTTTAGATATTAAATTATAAAAATGCATTAAAAGTTACAAGTGTACGATTCTTTGTGTTTTTTGGCTATATAACTACAATGTAAGGATTAGCGTTCTAAATCGTGTTTTATTGGTATGTCGTAAATTCGACATTTTTAAAAAAAAAGACTAAATTGTACGAAAAACCATTAACTTGAAAGTGACCGTTAACTTTTTTTTGAAAATTAAAATTACAGGAAATGCACGTGACGTTTATTTAGATATTGTGCAATTTCTAAAAATGTAATAATTTATTGCGGAGTTCAATAAACTATTAAATAAGTTATATAAATAGAGTACGAAATTGTTTCCGGATTTTGCTTTCTTCTCAATTTTTTATTAATAGACCAGATTTATATTTGTGTAAATTTGTTTGCGTGAATAATTTATATTAATATAATACACCACTACCTAAAAGCTTTAGATCGTAAGATTAATAATAAATTCAAATATACAAACGGGATTTAAGCTTTTGATATTACGATATGGTAATTTTATTTATGTTTTATGTATTTCAGTCGATAAATGTTTCATGATCCAAAATTAAATTTCCCAGAGAAAAAAAAGTAACGATAACATTAAAATAATGAAAGACCATTAAAATAAGGAATAATAATGTAAAAATTAACATTTAATTAATTTTGACAAAACATTCTAAAATTAGCGAAGGAAAATTTTTGATATTTGTCTCATTTGTGGCTAACCGAGTTTTCCAAGGGTCGACTGCCCCGTCCATCAAATAAATTGCCAATAATTCTTAAGTTATTGATTTTGAGGTCGACTTAGATTAATAATAAATTACAATTGAATATGACTCGATTGTTATTTGCTTTCAACGTTAGAAAAATTACACTTTTTTATGTCAACCCCAACTTTACACGAAACATGCGTAAAAATTGTTTAAACACAACTTTTATTATAAACTTGTTCGGTTACAAAATAGGCAACCGTCACATGTTGTAATTAGATGTAATTCATGCACTTAGCGATGTAATAACACAATACACCTTGTAAAAGTGAAAAAAACACATTCGAAGGATGAGTGCTATTAAATTTCATGAAGGGTTTTTTTTCTATACAGGCATATCAAGAACGTCTTCCAATTACGTCTCTGGTAAAAGGTAGAATTTCAGTTTACGTCTGCAGTTTCAATTATTGAACGTTCCATTTTATGACATTTAGATAAAAGATGAGCTTTTATCATAAGTCTAGGACAAGCGTCTTTTCTTAACGGACAATCCATAAAGGAAAAGCAATTTTTCTTAACCGAACCTCATACGGAAAACCGATTCCGCGTTTATCTTTTTTTCACATTCATAAAAATAGTTCGAAATTATTCGTTAAGCGAATTCGAAGTCGGATGTATGATCCAACATCTATTTTTAACAAATCTATTTGCTTAGTATCATTATTAATAGTTTTTTTTTCTTCAATTTATTATTCAGCGTTCGTTGAAGATTTTTATTTAAATAAATAATTTGTTCTCGCAATTGAGAGAATATAATTGGCATGAATAACGTGATCAATTTTTTTCCTGTTAAAACGGGACGCTTGGTAATCGTGCTTAAAATCGAGTGTGCACATTCGAGCGAAAAGTGGCACATTCCGATCTCGGGAAAATGTGCCACTTTTCGCTCGAATGTGCACATTCTTGTATTCACTGCATTTGACTATTGATCTTCCTTGGAAACAAAATAATTTAGAGAATTTAAAGATCATATTCTAAAACGTCAATCTCATCCACTTTGAAATTTATACATAAAACAAAAAATAATATACAAATGGTTTTTTAAAGTAATGTGATATTGTGAATCATGCTTAAAACCGAGTGTGCACATTCGAGCTCAAAGTGGCACATTCCGATCTCGGGAAAATGAAGCGCGCCGCTCCGCGTCGCGCTTCATTTGCTTCCCTCGCTCGGAAATGTGCCACTTTTCGCTCGAATGTGCACATCCTAGTATTCACTGCATTTGTCTATTGATTTTCTTTGTTTAAATTGTAAACAAAATAATTTAGAGCATTTAAGGGTCATATTCGAAAACGTCAATCTCATCCACTTCGAAATTTATACATAAAACAAAAAATAATATACAAATGGTTTTTTAAAGTAAAGTAATATTGTGAATCATGCTTAGAACCGAGTGTGCACATTTGAGCGAAAAGTGGCACATTCCGATCTCGGGAAAATGAAGCGCGCCGCTCCGCGTCGCGCTTCATTTGCTTCCTCGCTCGGAAATGTGCCACTTTTCGCTCGAATGCGCACATCCTCGTATTTATTGGATTGGCCCGTATGAAAAAATCATATTCTAAAAATATTTCGGGTAATATATTACAATTTATACTATAATATAATTGATGATCTAGAACAGGGGTTTCCAATCTTTACAGGTTGTCATTTTTTTGCGAAGCCCTTCTCAAAGAATATATTTTATTTATTGCTCTAGCAGATATATTAATATCTGCTTTATTTATTTGTTATTTAAAAAAATGTTTCAACATTTGTGTAATTTAATTTTTTTAATTTTTTTAAAGCACATATCTTAAATTTAAAACACGTTTTATTGAAGAAACCTATAAGTTAAGGCAAATTGGCGTTAAGTAAAGAGACGGAGTTTATGTATTGATTTTTCACGAAGCCTTCAAAGTATTGATTTTTAGATTTGCCAAAGAGGTAGTTACATGTTCAAAAAATTTACAGTGGTTGCGTATATGCGGAATTTTATGTTTTTAAAAATAAGTCTTTTTTGATATATTTTGATAAGTTTTAAATATGTTCTCGAAAAAGTAATATATATAGTATACACACTTTTATTTATGCCTACTTTATACTTTTTGAATTGGAGGACTCGTTTTATAAGTAATAAACTTAACAATTCGACAATATAACTTATTTATATAGTTATGTTTTCTTAATTCTACTTACATTTATATCTATCTATTATATTTCAATCTATTATGAAATTTATATGCAACAAATTATATTTTGAAACTATATAAAGATTAATAATAAAATATATATTTATTTTTATAGTTAATATTATAAAGCATAGTATACTTTACAATTAATATCAACATTATATTTGAGAATATATAATTTTTTGCCGTTTTATAAAATTATATATTTACAATATACATAGATATTGTTTTATATATAACTCAAATTTTATATTATTTTTATGCGGGAGGACCTATATTAATCTTTCTTCTTCAATTCAAAAAATTAAAAGTCGAATAAGTTTAGATTAAGGTTATAGATTTTAATTCTTTTGATAAGTCATCTGAACGCCTAATTTCAGCGAGCTTGATAAAAATATTTTCAGGTGTACTTTCGAGTGTTTACTAATACGCATTTTTGATCAATTAAAATTTTATATGGGATGTATCGTGTCAAGTAAAACCTTCAGTTCAATATTTCAGTGAATCCATTTAGGAAAATCTAACAATAAATAAAACTCCCATACCGTTTGTTGTATTTAATTATACCATTCAAAAATCTTCCAGCTAAGCATATAATTATTTAACGTTTGACAATAATATAATATTATGGTTCACATTGTGGATATCTATGTATACCAATCTTCTTTTTTTTTAAATTAAATAATCCAATACAGCTGACCTAAATATTTTTTTTGATTTGAAACATTGGCCATTAACATAGAGAAATTCCACCAATGCAAGGTATGTGCACGTTCGAGCGAAAAGTGGCACATTTCCGAGCGAGGGAGGCAAATGAAGCGCGACGCGGAGCGGCGCGCTTCATTTTCCCGAGATCGGAATGTGCCACTTTGAGCTCGAATGTGCACACTCCGCTTTTCGCCACGATTAAAAATGATGAATTTACTTTAAAAAAAATTGAAGTAATTCTAAAACCGTAGTTGCGCTCTCAAAATTTCTTCTTGCGGCTTCTCTTATTTTTCATAATTTTTTACTTTTTTCATGAAGAAATTGCCATGAAATTAATTTGTATTTAAATAAGGAGGCAAGAATGAAATTCTTGTTACGATTTCTTAATATTCTCTATCGTAATTGACAATGTTTTCAAAACGGCACATTTTGGCGTCCCGAATGAATCACATCTCACAATTTAAATAATTTTGAAAATATTGTTCTTATAGTGTTCGATTTTAATGTTGTTTGTATTTTAGCATATGTAATCGAGTCGTCCGTCTTATCTAATATTTCAGTACATAATGGAATAGGAAAAGAAAAAAAAGTGCAATTCACAGACGTGATTTAAGAGAAAATGCAAAAACGATTTTAAACTGGAACATTTTCCAGGAAAATGGAAACTTATGTTTGGCTCTTCTTGGTTCCGAGCTTTGTTAACAGTGATTTATCGTACAAGTGCGCTTATGTATATGTCGCAAAGCTGGAATTGAATTGATTTATTATTTCATGTAAATCCGGCAGGATGATTCCTTTTTCAGGAAGTTTTCTCTTATTTTATGTATCCTATATAAATTATAAAACGGTGTAACTTTCTGGATGGTCATTATTTTAAATAATTGCTTTTCGCAGAAAATATTGCATGCTTTAGTTGGGATTAGATTTGAAACTAGAGTTTCTGGAGGGAGCTTGCGGAACGAGCATGAAAATGAACTAGGATGCTGTTCTCGTGTTTGGAATTTCTAACAAGCCGAACGCTAGATGGCGAAAGCTGTTCGAAACAAGCAGCTTTATTGCAAATCTTACTTGCGGTTTTCGCCAACAGAGCGAAGTATAATGTTAGTTTTGCGAATTTTATGAATCTTGACTCGACTAACTTTTATAAAAAGTAAGGCCGTTTTTAAGGATAAGGCCTAAAGCGTCGAATTGGAATAGGTACCCAGTTTGGAAAACAAAGGAGAGGAATTTTAATGAGTAACTAAAAAAACTTGTTAATAATTTGTTGCACTTATTTCGAATCTTAAAAATGCTGCGAAAGGTGACATTGTTATTGCACTTTTTTGCTAGAAAAACTTTGTGGTTTCGTTTTTATCGGTGATTACTAATCAGAATATTGGTTTTTTCAAAAGTTTTAAATATTTGCTTAAGATGGGAATATTTTAATATTAAAGTTACATTTTTCATTGTTTTAGCATAATCAGAAATCATTTATAAAAATTTAGCTCAATATCATTTTTCAATTTCATGAAATTTGTAAGAATTATTCATTCACCTTAAGGCGGGGCAGGAGTAAAAATTTTTAGGCCAGCGGATTAAGTCTAAAGCTTTTTTCACTTTGACGAACCACTGTACTGGATTCTTCTTTTGTAGGTTTTTTAATGCTAGGTATTCGTAGTATACCCTTTCACTCAATTCTATTGTAAAAATAACACCAGTTTTTAAAAAGATAATTAGAAAATTCTGCTTTGAAAGCAACACGTGCTTGCAAAAATAAGTTCAACCCCAAAACAGTTTAGATAAATATTTCTACTTTGCTTACAGAAATATTTATTAATAAAAAATTCAATATTTAAATATTTGTATAAATATGTGGGGCAGAGTGGGGCAAGTTGAAGACCTTAAGGAAAAATTGGCCAATCGCAAAAAAATATTCATATTAATAAAAAAATATACATACCTATATGTAAAACAAGTGATTTATTGCCTATAGAATAATATAGTTCTAAAGCAATATGGATTAAATGGAATATATAAAAAAATAATTACATTTTTTAAAGGAAAAAAATAAGATTACAGTTGCAATAGGGGCAAGATGACGAATTTGGCAGTTTTTTCCCACTTATAGAGAAATGGGTCAAAATAATCGTGTCATTTATGGTCCACTGGATACTTCTATTATTTCAATAATTGCTTAAATGTTTTGTTTGATGAAATATTACCAGCAAGAGATAAAATTTTATTTTTATATCAAATATTTTACAAGCAGTATATTTACTATTATACTTTTTCAATTCACAGTTGACACCATGAATTTGTTTCTATAAATTTTATATATTAGGGAAAAAAATTAACAAAAAAAAATATATTTTTAAAGAAAAAAAAATAAGTATTAAAAATAAAGGGATAAAGGTATGTCTCGAGTTAGAATTTTGAAAATCGGTCTTTTTCGAGTAGTTGCATCTTTATCATCAAAAAAAATTTAATTTAAAAAGCTTAATTGAAAATTGTACCTCGACACATACCTAGAAAATTGCCCTAAGATTCTTTTGTAATTTTTTTTTCATTTTTCATAATTCCTTATAGTTTGACCGGAAACATGGCCGCAATTAACATTGTTTTTCTTATGGACAGATTTACTCCAGCTCCGCCTTAACCTTCCGTGTACGAGCTGGGGTATAACTAACGTGACCAATTTTTTTGTTGTAACGGGACGTTTGGTAATCGAGCTTAAAACCGAGTGTGCACATTCGAGCTCAAAGTGGCACATTCCGATCTCGGGAAAATGAAGCGCGCCGCTCCGCGTCGCGCTTCATTTGCTTCCCTCGCTCGGAAATGTGCCACTTTTCGCTCGAATGTGCACATCCTTGCATTTATTGCATTTGTCTACTTTATTATTCTCTTTCTCAAATCATAAATTTACATTTAGTTTAGAAAAATATCGATTTTATGTTTTTACCATAGCAATGAGTGAAAGGGAGCGAAAAGATACGACAATCTCGTGAATGCGATTGAGAGATAACGATTAAAATTATTTAGCTGATCTTTTGTCTAATCTATAGGTCTAAATTAATGTGAATCGTGCTTAAAACGGAGTGTGCACATTCGAGCTCAAAGTGGCACATTCCGATCTCGGGAAAATGAAGCGCGCCGCTCCGCGTCGCGCTTCATTTGCTTCCCTCGCTCGGAAATGTGCCACTTTTCGCTCGAATGCGCACATCCTCGTATTCATTACATTAGTATGATTTACCGTGCGGTTTTCAAATTAATAATTTTAATTTAATTTAGTCAATATCAATTTTATATTCGAAAAACGTATTTACTATAGCAATGAGCGAAAGTGCGCGAGCAGATACGATAATCTTCTCAATGCATGTGAGCGGGAACGATTAAAATTATTCAATTAATTTTTCGTGTAATTGATTGGTCTAAATTATTGCGAATCATTAAAAAATTGCTGTGAAATTAATTTGTATTGCAATAAGGAGTAAAAAATGAAATTCTTGTTAGGATTTCTTAATACACAAGACAATACTAAATAGTTTATAAATTGGAAAAAAAATTAAGTTTTTGTATTTTTATTAATTAAAGTCTATTCTAATGCATAAATAAATATGTGTTTGACTTAAACCTATTCATTATTAGTTTTTAAAATATATTTCTTATCATTGAACTGTCATAAAGTACAATTTTGTGGATTTTATATCATTGTATTTTCGGGGTATGGCAAACCCCAGCATGTGACATTTAGTCACCTAGTATGCACTATTGAATTTTTTCTTAACAACGTCCTCGCAACCAAAAAAAAACACTTTACGCACGGTAAAATAAAATTTTTCACTTTTTCGGGCTTCGAAGTGTCTGCTGCAATGTCGCGCGAAGCAGAAGTAATTGAATACTTTTTTTTAAAGTACAATAAACGTTCAAGAAAAGGAGTTAATAATTAAAATGTTATTCTTCTAATTGCCTTGTAGACATCCTTGATAATAATAATAACGTAATATCTGCGTAATATCCAAATAATTATAATTAGACATTATTGTTCCTCGTACAGTGCAACTTTAAATTAAATTTAATTAAGTTAATCTCGTTTTTGGACGAATTCCAAGCTAACGAACTGTGTTAATGACACGACACCAACATTTGTACAAATTAAACCAACATTTAACTACCGAACACGTGAACCGAAAAATTTTTTAACGTTCGATATAAATCATTTTTTGCCTCGGCGTGCTAAGATATCTCGTTAAAGAAATATAAAGGAAAATTGAACGCTTTTTAAAAGTCTAGACTCGAAAAAACTATTGTTAAGTGCTTTTTCGATATTTTCGTAAACGTAGAAAGCCTGACAAGTTCCTTTTAACAAATCCACGAATCTATTTCTTATCGATTAATTAAATGCTTTTCTTTATTTCACTGCCTCAACAGGTTTCCACTTATTTTTAACGCCTCCCCAGTCTAATTTTAATTGAAAATCTAAAAAATTTCGCGTTTTGGGTTTTACGTAAACAGCAAAACGATTCGTTTCGCGCATTTTTCTTCCTCGAGGAATCTAATTTAAATTTAATAGATCGCAAGTGGCGACGTTGAATAACTAGAAGAGTATTAATCCTAAATAGGAAAAGTCGTTATAACTTTCCTAATTACATGTCGCACGAATCGCTTTCTTTTAGATTTACAACCGCAATGTAAAACTAATTTAGTTCCTTCAATTGAAGGAATCGATCTACGAGAGGAAAAAACTGGAGCTAGTCGAACTTTTAATGAATGGCCAACGTTTCTACGATATCTTAACCAAAGCTTATTAGTTTTCGCTTTTTACGCTTATTTGATTATTTACGTGCATTAATCAAACTCGAAAATCTTCGATTTTGAATAAATTCATAGAATCAAACGGAAATATACGAAATGCATAGTGCACATTTAGAATGCGCATAGTTGGAAAACATTTTATAGACGTCCCTAAAATTTCCGAACGTAAATTTGAGCATAGTTAAATTTTATTGTATTTTATATGCGTTTGCAATCTCGAAACAATTCGAAAAATACTCAAATAGGGATTGTATTTCACTTGTTGGAATGGAACCGCACTTAAAAGCACTTTATATTCAATCGGAAATTGTTCGCCAATGCAATATTTCAATCGAAATCTGTTTAAGCAATATTAAATTTGCAAAAAGACAGTCGAGACTGTTTGCGAGTTATTAATCAAAGATATGGAAATTGTATTTCTACTACAATGCAGTTAGCTGCGTTTTGTTCGTTTTTCGGGTTTATTTTTATGGGGTAATTTTGGTTTATCAAGTAATGCTTCTTTTGGCACGTTGAGAGTTAAATTTTAGCAGGCAACGCAAGTTGCGCGCGCACCTACAACGAAAATTCAACGGTTTGAAGAAATTACCTAAGAAATTACATTATTTATTGCCAATCATGCTTAAAACCGAGTGTGCACATTCGAGCTCAAAGTGGCACATTCCGATCTCGGGAAAATGAAGCGCGCCGCTCCGCGTCGCGCTTCATTTGCTTCCCTCGCTCGGAAATGTGCCACTTTTCGCTCGAATGCGCACATCGTCGTATTCAATGGATTTATTTATATTAATCTTCTTACTTTTGAATCAAAGTATTGAAAGGTAATGTGAGATAGAAGTTTCTCGAGCGTGTGTTTAGATTAATCTATCGCGTTTGCTTACATTATTCCCCAAATACAACAACGTACGAGCAAATGCCAGCAAAAAGTGCACATTTTCCTGATATCAAAGTGCACACTCGAGCTTCAATATTTACAATAAACACTACGCCTATTCCTTGATTTACGCGCCATTTATTTTACATGATTTCGCTTTTGCACGGTTTACGAAAATGAAATTTCTAAAAATTTTCAAGCATGGAAACTATTTAAAATGTTCATTTTGTTGTACAAGATATACACTTAATTAATTTCTAAAAGTACTTACTGATTTAGATTTAGATTTATACGTTTGTTGCTGAACCTATGTAATATGTAAATAGGGAAATAGGCTTAGATTTTTTTTAAGGGGGGTTCAGTGTCATATAGTTTGTAAACTAGTGGCCTAGCCATCTAAGAACGCAACATAACATATGTTTATATTCAATTCAGTTACCCCAAAGAAGTATAACTTGAAACACGTTCAGGAGAGACTGGGGATATAGTTGTTACAGGGCTAAAAGTTACAGTCTTTAAAAACTGTAAAATTACTCATTGGAAAATTACTCTAAAAAAAAATAAATGTTTATTACAAAACCTGCTATTGCGTTTGGCTAATCAATAGTCTTTTTTCCCTATATATTTTCTGTTTTTGAAGAACGTATTTTTTTACTCCTGTAACAACTATCCGTAGTCTCCCCTGCATAAGTACCTACACGCTCTGTTTTTTTTTGGCCGTTTTTGAAGCGAGATATTATTAATTAAATCTGTATACCTATAAACGGTTTTATGTATCAAGACAATGCTCAGACAAAAATAGAATACTCGGCCATTGAATATATTGAACATTTTGTACTTAATGTAGGCCCTTACTTTTAGCTTTGATGGTCAACAGTGAACAACCTTAAATGAGTTGTAAAAAAATATGAGCCTGGAGTACAAGAATTTTACACTGAAACACTTACACACGTAATCCGGTCCTCAAAATACTAAAAATAGCCAAATAAATTATTAGTATTTGAAAGTTAATATTGGTGATAAATAATTGAAGGGCTGAGACCAAGAAACGCGTAAATGATAAATCAATAGTCTTGAAATATTACATTTTAAAAGTACTTTTTGATCACTTTGAAACAAATTGTACCAAATCGATTTTTTAATATTTGCTATTTAGACATATCTTGCTCTCAACGTTTTTTAAGTTTTTATTCATAAATATAAAGTATGGCACTTTTAATTATTATTAAACAATCAAATTATAAAATTTATTTAAAGATAGTGCATAATAATTCTTTTTGGTAATATTTTTTAATTGCTCAATGTTAAATTTATATAGTAGCCAAGCCTTGCATTAAAATTCGATTTAAACTATTTGGGCATTCTTTTCGGTGGATTTTTAATTGATAATTTGGGCCCTTTCGTATAATATTTTTATTGGTACCAGTGGTTTCCAAACTTTATGTTTCTGCACTTCCTTGAAAAACATGCAATAGGTCGATGATGTATATAAAAAACTTATAGTTTCATATATATTTTGGAAACTTTTCCTACCGATTTATTTAAAAAGCTTTATATGTTGTAAAACGAAAAAAAAGATATACCTACCTTCATATGTATATATTCAAAGTTGAAATGTTTTTAAACAATACCCGCGCAGAGGGAGAATAGATGTCATAGCTTGGCAACACTGTGTGTCATAAAACATAAGGTTTATCTTGCAATTGATCATGATCAAATGTCATTTTAAAATTATTTATATTTTTAATATTGTCAAATAGTAACACGGGTAAAAGAGCATATATAGCCAAACGTTACATATGTACTATACATCTACAGAGCATTCGGTATAAACATTGACAACGTTACATTTTACTTTCTTTAGAAATGCGATTATATTACAGCCTTCTGTATATAAATGTTTTTATGTATTAAGTACAGTCTCTGCCAAAAAAATATTTGAATATATTAAACATTTTCTACTTAATGTAGGCCTATATTATTAACTCCGATTGTCGCGAGTGAACTATCTTAAAAGTACACGTTTTTTAATTAGGTAATTTTATCTGCGAATATTCTACGTTAAGATTACTTAATTAACTGTTTTCGAATCTTTAAGATTATGTAAATAATTGGAAGGACCGCTAAGTTGTGCAGGATTTTTTCATTAATAAAAACAGCCGGTTATAATTTATGAAATAATAATTTTTTAATGTGAATAGTTCAGGTTTTGGGCAATAGGAATGTGAATTTAGTTTTAAAAAATTCTAATGCCTTCTTTTGATGATGTGTAAATAGGAAAGAGCTTTGCTTAAGCGTATTATGTCTGAATTTTAAGTATTTTGCAATTTTAATTTTAACTAAAACTTATTTTTTTATTAATGGTACGATAACATAGCTTGAACTTGACGTTTATTATAAAAACTGATGGAACAACTGAATTTTGTACAAAGACATATTTATGACTAGCATTGTTTACAATTTAAAATTTTGAAGTAACAAATGTTTATATTATATATTATGGTTTTGTTTAAAATCCAAATGTTTAGGGACCGCCATAGAAAATTATATGATTTTTGTAATTCCATTAGAACGAATTATTTATTTAAACTGATTGGTGTATATCTTGAATAATGGGTAATATGAACGGATTTTGGATAATTGAATAATGCCTTTCGAGAAAAAAATTTCAACTAAACTGTATGGGTTAGATTAGAGTTATTTAGGTCAAAATGGTGTATTACGTGGTAACATTACAGTTGCATGTACACAATACTCTAAAGATTGATCGTAGTTATTACAGCAGATTATAATTGCATGAGCAAATTTCAATACTATAATGCATATTCGATGATAATTTATACGCAATGTGTTAATATCTCAATTATTGGAATTGACGTAAATGGATTTCTGGTATATTTAAAATATACCTCCACAAAATTCACGAATAGAATATTTAAAATTTTGATAGAATTTACTGATTAAATCCATTTTATACATAGTTTAAAAAAAATAATGGAGTTGAAAGACATAGCTTTCTTTATTATTACTATTTCGGTTTAATGTTTAAAATTATTAAGTTGAACCAAATTCAAAAAGTAAATTAAAACCCCGTCACTGTTTAAATATTTTTTTCGAAATTTTTCGTAACAGAAAGGACACGAACGCATCTTTAAATTGCGATGCATAATGGATTTTAACTTGTCTGCGCAAGTGTTTGTTAAAACCAGCCGCTTCCGAGGGAAAGGCATACGTCAGAGGCGTTTCTCTGCAATTGGCTGCTTATTTGCTAGCTCCCTCGTGAACTTGTTGTTGCACTCCATACCCATTTCTATTCAATGACATTTTATTTAACAACGTTTAATTAAATTTTATTAAAACTACATATTTTTTAGAGAAAATGTACAATCGCTGCGAATAAATTATGGAGCGTGTCAATAACTATTCTTTATGATTTCTTGTAAAAATTTTAATGAAATTTAATTTAGAAATACTATAATTATTAGATATATTAAACAATATTATTCGAAAGCGAATAAACAGACACGATATTTTGTATTTTATGTATTTTTATTGATTGAATGCTTTTAACCATTAATTATAATTTCTTATACTTATGTAAAAAGTAAATTCGTTATTGTGAATCATGCTTAAAGCCGAGTGTGCACATTTGAGCTCAAAGTGGCACATTCCGATCTCGGGAAAATGAAGCGCGCCGCTCCGCGTCGCGCTTCATTTGCTTCCCTCGCTCGGAAATGTGCCACTTTTCGCTCAAATGTGCACATCCTCGTAGTTATTAAATTTGTTTTTATTAACATAACATAACACGTGATTATATTTAATTTTGTTCCGCCAAAGATTGTAATTAGTTGTAAGTTGTTCAAGACACAAGATTTAAGTTTTAGCAAGAAATCACTAGGAAATTATTAAGAAAAAAACAATATGTAAAGAACGAAAGCCAGTTTGATCAGAAAACTGCCCAATTAGCCAAATGTTAATGGAAAAAATTAACTACTAAGTTTTTATGAAAAAAACATCAAAAGCCAAGCGGAGTAGTGAAAGAATTTTTCTTGTCGGATAATGGGAACATTGTTAAAAACGCGTTTGAAAATCAGTCAATTATCTCTAGTTTTTGGGCTCTTAACCCTAATAAAATTGTATTTAAAAACGAAACCAAAACAAATAATAGAATAATTTTGAGAAATATGATAAGGATTAAAAAAATTATTATATTTAAACACAAAAATTATAGCTATAATATTTATTTGCATAAAAAATCACTTAAAAAACTTTTTTTGCGACAGAAATTATCAGCATGGCCGTCTTAACAAAATGAGTGGGGACACAAATTTTTCCGAAAATGGGCAGTTTTCTGATCAAACTGGCTTTCATCTTTCAAAACATATACCTAATAGGTAAATAACTAAAAATCAAGTACGTTTTCAAATTGCCCCTTGAATAATAATATTGCCTCTCTAAACATTTTAATTGTTTTCGTGTGGAGCGTGGGACCAACGTTGGTAAACACTGGTCTACAGAAAGTCGGACAAAGCCAATAGAATGATCAACCAACATGGTAAAACTACATGAACAAAAAAAAATTAGTATGCAAATTTTAGGATTTTTTTAACTTGCATCACTCGGACTTTTCTGTAAATGCAGTAAACAGTAAGAACAAGTTGTAAATAACTACCACAAGCAATTTATTTGTATACAAACAATTCTTCTTAATGAGTAAAACACTAAAATAATTTATTCACTATTTTCTAACTTGTAGTTTTACATATGTAATCTGATTACATAAAATCGCCCTGCCAAATAAATTCAAAGAAAAAATATATTTTCAAACTTCTACGAAGAATAGGTAAAAAATCTTAGACTTTCGACTAAAAAATTACCATAACAAGAAACACACACGCACACACACACACATACACACACACAAATTTGTTGAATTTATATTCTGTACTTGATCGTCAGACATTTGTCATTTTATATTTTCGTTTGCATAAAAGATGGTTTTGTTTGTTAGGATTCGAAATCAATCCTTAAATGACAACAGTAAAAAATACCCACTTTGACCTAAATACATCTTCAACTTACAAAAAAAAAAAAAACAGTTAAGCTTTTATTATTTCAAGAAATATTTTTGCACTCTTTAATATAATAATCGCATTCATAATTCAAAGTGTTTTCTCGCAATTAGTAGGAGGCGCGATTTATCGCACAGATAAACGCGAAACACCCTTGATATTTGGTTAAAATTAACGATTAACCCAGTTTAGAACGAAACGGAATGAGGAAGTGCGATTTTTCCTCGAAGCTTTTCGAAGGTTTTAGTGGTGCTTTAAAATTGCATAGTGTATAGTACACAAGAGCAAGTGCAAAGCAGCAAAAAGCACCAGAAGCTGATCTGCTTTTTCGAGGCTTGCACCGTAAATCGTCGCCTCTGCTTCTGATACGTGGCTCGGATGCGAGATGCCGAACGGATGCAGGCCTTGGTCCAACCAGATTCTTAGATATCAGTAACTCCAAAAAATGGAATGACAATGACAACTTGCCTCTATCTTATCTGCACTGGCAATCTCAAGGTGCAATACATTATTACTGCACTTGAACGAACCTAAACAATGGCGGTCATTACTTCGACAATAAAAGAACTGTGTGCTGTATCAAAGTGCCTCCATTTATTAATCAATTTTGCTTGTCGGTTTTCGATACCTGTAAAATTAGTAATATTGAAATGGAATGTTCATTAGTCCGACAGTCGAGCACGATCCACTAATATTAGCTTCTCTGGTTTTAATATTTACATAATGAATTTACTCGTCTAAATAAATAGAATTACTGAGATTTAGAAATGGGAACAGTTTACCGCAGTAATAATGATGCATTAAATGGATTTAGACAGAATTTTTATTTTGACGAAACATAGGTACATTTGGCAATACTGTACTAACATGGTACTGTAATCTTTACTAATATATAAGTGCGAAAGTAACTCTGTCCCTCTGTTTGTTACTTTATAACGACTAAACCGCTAAATCGATCTTGATGAAATTCGGCAAGAAGATGTCCTGCATCTCGCAGAATGATATAGGCTACCTTTTATGTTAAAAAATTTTTAGAAATTAAATGCTTTTTTGCATATGCTGCCTAAACCGTTTGATATAAGTTAAAACAATGAGTGGCAAAAATATTAGTAAATAGTTCTACAAAAAAACGTGTGACACTATGTATCTAACTTTTATTATGAATTGCGACTTGGATTTCTTCTTCTTGTTTTTCTTCTTTTTCGACTTTTTTCCTCTATGGGTTTGTCGTCTTCATCTTCCATACTTTTCTATTTTCCCAGTATCCCATCTCTAAATCTCTCTCTTCCATGATTTTGTTTATGTGCGTTTTCCATTTGATAGGTGGCCTTCCTGTTTGTTATTTTCTTTGTGGTTTCCAATGTAGTATTTGCTTTGGCCATCTCTCTTTGGGCATTCTCTCCAAATGTCCGTACCATTTTAACGTTCTGCTGTCTAACTTCTAGTAATTGAATTGGATTTAAAAGTTTAAATTTTTGCTACTGTTTGCGGCAAGGTTAGTGAATCAGTCAAATTATTTAATTTGTTTTCTTATAAGAGAAAAGTGCCACTTCCTTTTGACTAAACCGGCCAAAAATTTAAACTTTTGGTGCAGGTATGGGAAAACATTAGTTTTACTAAAATTAATTCACGCAGGTCAAATCGTGGATATCATTTTTACATCTATATATCATCGATACATAAATGTCCAAATTTGACTGTAAGACCATTTCAAAAAAATATTTTCGAAAATCTTGTAATAAAGATAAAAATCATAACTTTAAAAATTTATGAGATCTAAAAAATACATTTCTGAATTTTTTTATTAAGTTACATGGAAATATTTTAGGCTGAAAATAATTGTGAAAGAAGCTTTTAAAAAACATACTTTTTTAAGATAAAAATATGTAATAAAATTTGTCAATTAAAAAATCGAGGCGGTGCGCTTTTAAAATTTGGTTTTATTGAAACTTTTTACATAACGGTTGTAAATTATTTATTTTCACTACTTGTTGAAATCACTTTGATGTTTAGTTGTAAGCATTCTAAGTAGACATTGTTCTATCGCCTCAATTCCTCGCATTATATGTGTAAAAGTATCTAAAGCAGTGTTTCCCAACTTTTTTTTAACATGCCCCACCTAAGTCATTCTAAAATTTAAATGCCCTTCTATGTAACATAAATATTTTTGAAGTTATACTTTTTTTGGCGCTTTGAGAAAAAAATATTAGCACTGCTAACGAAAATTCGACAGTTGAAGTAAGAAAGTAAATTAATACTTGTGAATGACGCTTAAAACCGAGCGTGCACGTTCGAGCTCAAAGTGGCACATTCCGATCTCGGGAAAATGAAGCGCGCCGCTCCGCGTCGCGCTTCATTTGCTTCCCTCGCTCGGAAATGTGCCACTTTTCGCTCGAACGCGCACATCCTCGTATTTATTGAACTTATCTTTGCATGCGGTTATATTTAATTTAGTTACACCAAAGAAGTATAACTTCTAATGCGCGTACATAAGTACACGCACTGAATTTTTTAATTTTGTATTTAAAAATTGAATTATTCTATATATGAAGCCTAATTATATTGTGGGAACCGCAGTTCCTCTAACGGTACTTTCTTGCTGGTAATCCTTTTACGATCCACCCCATGCTGCTTCCGAAAACCTAAGATCCATGTCCACTCACGTTCCAATCTACATAACCAATTTCCAACCTTTCATTTCTTAAATTCCAGTTTGGCGGTAAATGTTTATTTGTAAACACTACCGTTAGGTTAGTAATCCGGTCGTAAACCATTGCGACAGCCATTGTCCTCGAGCGTGGGACCCTTACTCTTCTTTTCAACCCTTTTACTATAAATACCTTTCCTTTTCGTTTACCTCATCTCATTCCTCGTTCCTCAATCGACCAGTTACTACGATTCATCGAGCTGCACACCTTTTCGACAACACTGCCTCCAGCATCAACTTCATTTCCGCCACCGTCAGTGATCCACCTCCGGTGCAACCATCACCAGCGATCAACCTCCGGTACAACCATCACCAGCGATCCACCTCCGGTTCCGCCACCGCTAACGTCATCTCACCTTTAGTTCATCTGTATATATTCCTTCCTCAACTTGTAAATAACCTTTGTAAATATTCAAAATAAAAAGTGGTTACACGCCACAATATCTTGTTTAAGACACAAGATTTAGGTTTTGGAAAGAAATCACTATGAAATTATTAAGAAAAAAACAATAAATAAACAACACATATAATAGGGAGATAACTAAAAATCAAGTACGTTTTCAAATTGGATAATGATATTGCCCACCTAAACCTTTACATTGCCCCCATGTGGGGCGTGGGACCCACGTTGGGAAACACTGGTCTAAAGTTTCTCTAGACAATTCTATTTCTCATTCGAGCTTCAACCACGGATGGACCAGGGTCTCGGTATCTAGGCGCTTGTTTCGCGCGCTCTATCGAATATTCCAGCGCGCGCCTGTTAAAATATATGAACAGAAAATAATTTTTAAGAGTTTCTAACAGTAAGATAAACAATAAAAATTAAATTTCAATATTTTGGTCGACTTAATTTCATCTTTTGTTATAAATACAATAAAATTTATTTCACAGCAATTTTCTTGTTGCCTGATGTGTGTGTAATACATTATTTAAAAAATTCACAAAATACTTTAATTTGACTTTCCAAACTTATCGATCTTTTGCTTTTCTTAATCCCGACACTGTTTATAAATATTTATTAACAAAAATTGTAGGTTTCTTAGAGCTTAGCATTTTTCTCAAAATTAACTAACCAACATGATGAACTTTAACTTATTTCCTCTAAGTTGGATCAAATTTCAAAGTTTACTAAACTTTATTAATTAATTTCTCATATTAAAATTTACAACGAAATATGATTTGTATCACAACTCCGCGTTTGATGGAAATATTCCAAAGCGGATCGACGCTATTTTTGCACAATTCTTTGTTACGTTAATTAAGTTAGTTTTTAATGAGACGTGTGCTGTTTATGTTTGATTTATTAAAAGTTGGAGTTTCGAGTCCAAGTTTGAATGTCTTTTCCTGTCGCGTCTTTGTGAAGATCCATTTGGGCGAAAGTTGGCATAACTTTGGAAATTTACGGTCCAAAGACAATAAGCTTTTCCAAGGAGTTGATAAACAAAGGCTATCAATTGCATTGGCGTTTTGTCTCATTATAGTTCTAGTTTCGAATACCTTAATACCTAAACTTAAATGGTGGAAGTTTTCGATGTACTTCCTTTCCAAATGTCGATATGTAAAGTTTCTTAATGCTTTCAAAATTAATACCCCCCTCGGAAAATAGGCGAGAGACTGATGCTTTCGGATTTAGTAAATTACTATCTACGTATTTTATCTTTCGGATTTAAATAGAAGTGGAGTTCGAGATCGGATTTAGAATTAATTTGTAATTTAGCCCAGATCAAGTTTTTATTTAAATTGCTCGGGATTTTTGAGTCGAAATCGCGTTCGATGAAAAAAATATTGGAGGAAGGTCAAGTTATGAAACTTCGTAGAACTTTAAACAATTAAAAGGCTTAGAATAAGGGCGCAGCCTCGTGTCCTACGCAGCCAAGCCCAAAAAGGACTCAAAACTTGCGTAAGAACTGTAAGGCATGTGTCCGTTCGCTGCTACCGTCCATTGTCGCATAATATGTTAATATTTATATGCTCTTGTTAGAAATGCATTTAATGCATGCATAGAAATACAGACAGGGCGTGGGTCGCGACGCCCACCTTCCTATAAACTAATCCAGGAAGAAAAATATTACAATTACAGTATTTATATGCGTAATTGTATTACGATATTTTTTTCGGGCTGAAACAATAGGGGAATTAATTGAGGCAAAGTAAAAACTGCTGTGACGCGTTAAATAGCTTTCTCGTAATTGAACATTATTGCCGAATTCATTGCGTGGGAGAAACACGTGCAATATAATGTCGCCATTTGGAAATTTATTGTCGCAATTAATTTTTGTAGAGCTTTACGAAACGTAAGTGGCCCGTAAGAGCTTTAAAAAGGTCCATAGACGCGCAATTTCAAAGGGACAATTTTTTAAGGCTCTTCAAGCAAGCGCTGAAATGTTGAAGCCGTTTTTTTACATCCCTCACTGTCATCGGGATGGATGGAATAGTTTAACCCTTCAAACCTACATACATAAATTGCGCCCGAAAAGTAGTTGCATAGGAAAATAACGAAAAATTCGGAAATCATTGGAGCTCTTTAAGATAATCGTAAAAAATTAACAAACATTTGAGATACACATTGAATTTTGTGATAAAGATCGTCGTCAGTGGCGTTTCCAACCCGTTTCCCATATCCTTCCTTAAATAGTTGCATAATTATTATTTTTTTAAATTATGAAGCAAGGTAATTGCAAAAAAGTGTGCTATTGAGGTGGTATAATTATTAATTAATATCTTTTAAAAAGTAAAATTATTGTAAAACGCGCTTAAAGTAGAGTGCGCACATTCGAGCTCAAAGTGGCACATTCCGATCTCGGGAAAATGAAGCGCGCCGCTCCGCGTCGCGCTTCATTTGCTTCCCTCGCTCGGAAATGTGCCACTTTTCGCTCGAATATGCACATCCTTGCATTTATTGAATTTGTCTACTTAATTATTCTCTTTCTCAAATCATAAATTTACATTTAGTTTAGAAAAATATCGATTTTATGTTTTTACCATAGCAACGAGTGAAAGGGAGCGAAAAGATACGACAATCTCCTGAATGCGATTGAGAGATAACGATTAAAATTATTTAGCTGACCTTTTGTTTAATCTATAGGTCTAAATTAATGTGAATCGTGCTTAAAACGGAGTGTGCACATTCGAGCTCAAAGTGGCACATTCCGATCTCGGGAAAATGAAGCGCGCCGCTCCGCGTCGCGCTTCATTTGCTTCCCTCGCTCGGAAATGTGCCACTTTTCGCTCGAATATGCACATCCTTGCATTTATTGAATTTGTCTACTTAATTATTCTTTTCTCAAATCATAAATTTACATTTAGTTTAGAAAAATATCGATTTTATGTTTTTACCATAGCAATGAGTGAAAGGGAGCGAAAAGATACGACAATCTCGTGAATGCGATTGAGAGATAACGATTAAAATTATTTAGCTGATCTTTTGTCTAATCTATAGGTCTAAATTAATGTGAATCGTGCTTAAAACGGAGTGTGCACATTCGAGCTCAAAGTGGCACATTCCGATCTCGGGAAAATGAAGCGCGCCGCTCCGCGTCGCGCTTCATTTGCTTCCCTCGCTCGGAAATGTGCCACTTTTCGCTCGAATGCGCACATACCTCGTTTTATTGGTTAGTATTGATATATCTCTTTTTCTTTGAATGTAAAAAGCAAAGAAATATTTTCGATTGAAGAATTGATTTCTATCCAAGATTGTCATTATTAGATGCTTATATTAACATTATAAATTTGGTTTCAGAGAATTAGTTAAACTACGATATCCTATGTAAAGTAATTAAAAATTTTCAATAATTTATTTATTAAAGATAGTTTTTCCGGTACAGTAAGCTAAGTGACCCCTCTATCGGCCACTTCGCTAAAAATTTGGAAATGCATTTTTACATTACAAGTGAGTGAACAACATTAAAGAAATATTACAACGTTGCTTTGTGAATGTAATATGTTATAAGCGTATTTTAAATAGCGTAAAAAGTGATTTTAAAATAAAAAATAAAAATTTCTTTATCAATTTGCTACAGCATTTATTTCATAAAAGGTAGATTAAGGTTTTTTTGGGCAAGTGATATTAAATATAAAATAACAACTATAATAACAAAAAAAATATTTTTGAGTTAATTAGTATAGGGTAAAATAATTAAAAATAAACAAATTAATAATATTTTATTGATTTAAACTAAAAATAAGGTGGCCGAGCATACGTACAATAACATTGTCTTTGCATGCCCAATCAAAAGAATACTAAAAAAGCAAAAAAAAACTTTAACTAATAAATGAATTATCATCATCATCATGTACATCACGGATTAAACCTATTGGTTTGTTCCGATTAAATGAATTATAAGATTGATAATTAAAAATACTTCTTTTATCCGATTGTATTTATTTTCCAATAATAATAATTACTTTTTCAAAACAAATTTAATGAAATATTGATTGTTATTGTAATTTATATTATTATCATTTATTATTAACATTCTAATTGATATTATTGGCTTTATTGTTTTTTTATTTTGAAGTTAAAGGTATGATCTTTTAATATTGCTTTACAAAAAACTGTACGCATAACTGCCCGGTAGAGGGGTCACTTTACCTTATTATCCACAATAGTCCAAGCGGCGACCGTAAAAAGGGTGGTGAACCAGAATAAGTATAAAAATGGATTTTATTACTTCTTGGATATTAGACAAATAATAAAACAACGGTCTGGCGACCTGTAACTTGTCCAATTTTTTTTTGTAAAATTGATGTATACGTCATAAGTACCTACAATGTTTTACTAGTCGAAGAAGTTTTGATCAGTAGAATATAAAAATTTAAATCTGGCACCTCTTATACTTGACACATCTGTTTGCCAGACCACCCCTAAAAAATATTTATTGCAATGATAAATTTTCCATATAAGGTACAAGAAAAAATTAAACTTCAAAATTTTGGTTTTTTATTTCTTTTTTGAATAGAATTGGTCTGGCACATTAATACTTGACCAAAATTCTGCCATATCACGATTAAGAAATTAGGAAAAAAAAAATTGGACAAGTTACAGATTGCCAGACTATTGTTTTATTATTTGTCTCATATCCAAGAAGTAATAAAATCTATTTTTGTACTGGTTCACCACCCTTTTTACGGTTGCCGCTTGGACTATAAAAAAATGCACAGGTAAACATAAAATTTTTCTATTATTACACGGAGAAAAGAATATCCTCAAAATAACTATCTAACGTATACTCAATTGACGTATTGTCAGAACAACGATTCGAATGTCTAATTTAATAATATTTATAAGTCAATTTGACAATTCATAGTATGATCAAAACAGCTCTACATAGTATACTTATAATAAGGATTCATTTATTTGATTCAAGCGTTCAAACGAAAAACTCTCGTGAACGTGTGCAGTTTCCGTCGTGTAGGTAACTGTACAGTCAACTTGAGGATTTGTATAGCTAAAATAGAGATACGTATAGTTATTTTGACGATATTTTGTTCTCCGTGCATATCCGTTAAATCACCATGACAAGAATCTTTTGAATGTCTAAAACAATAATACGTATCGTTACTTTGACGATCCGCAATAAGGAAACTCTGGATAGCTAAATTAGCTATACGGCGAATCTCTGTGAAAGATGACTATCCAACGGATAGCTAAAATAGCGATACGTATGGTTATTTTAACGATATTTTTTTCTTCGTGTAGTAATCTATTGTTCATTAATTTTATTCAGAGATGGTACTCTATATTCTGACACCACATGTACCAGCTTTACCTATACACATAATTACATGTTTATTAGTTAATACTAAAGACATGCAAGTTCCTCGACTTTAGCGAGCAAAGCTTAAACTTGCATATTTTATAAACGTTTATCTTTTCAACAAATCGGACAACAATCGATTTTAAAATATTCTTAATAACCTAATGTGTAGATGAGTTGTTTTTGAAAAAAAAATGTATAGAAAAGTTTTCAAGTTATGATTTTAAATGTGTAATTTTTGTCCAACTGGAACATTCAAAGCATGCAAAATGCTCCAACTTTTATGTTGAATATCTCCTTTATTCGACGCGCAAATAATTTTACTTTAAGAAATATCCTTCGAGAAGGTTACTTTTGAGTGTATACGAAATTTGAAAAAATTCGAAAAAAATGCGGATCTTCTCATATGGAATTGATAGGGCTTAAAAAAAATTACTGCATTTGAATATTTATAACTGCCAGACAAATAGTAACTACTGTTAAATTTTCCAGTACAAGTAGAATTTTAAAATTTAACAATAGCTGTTAAGAATTGTATTCATGTTAATGGAGTAGTTCACCTTCGGAAATTTTTCTACGCCTGTCGCAAAAATTGAGTTCTTGCAATGGTTATAAATTTTCGCATTCCATATAAAGAGAATTCAGTTTTAATAAAGCGACTACCGTATCTGTTAATATACGAAATTGGAAACCTATTTGTAAATTTGTAACTGGAAATAACGATTGGCTTTTCTGTAATGAATGGTCCATTGTGTCGCACAAAGATCGCACACGGATTACAAATTGTGAAAACGGAAAATTTATTGAACAAATACAAATATGAGCTTTTCAGATATTATACCGACTGCAGATATAAAGTACACTTTATTTTTATCGTTCTGCGATCTCTTTTTTTGCAATTTTATCCAACTATTTCTAATTTTTATTTGGAACTTCGGCGAATGAAAAACGTTCTCGCTAAATCCAAGTTTTGTAAACAACTATTCAAGTCGAATTAAAAAGCTTTTTATTTGCGTTAAAATTATTCGAGAGAAAAACTGATACAATTATTTTATGTTTTATTCAAAGATTTTTTAAATTTGAGAAGATAAATGTAAAAATTTTTATTTCTTGTTCAAAATCTGATTTAAATCTGCTAAGATTTTCTCGAGCAAAATCCTCATGTTTAACTTCTTTCTTAATACAAAAAAAAATAATTATCATTTGTGTAAGACCTAAATCTTATTTGCAAATATTATTTAAAAAATTGGTTTTTATTATTTGTTTGTTTTTTTTAATAAAATCAGTGATACTTTTTTCTTTTTATTTACATGGCGCTAACAGAAAAAGTTTTATTAGAAAAACAAAGTCTTTTAAAGGTTTTATGTATTTTTACTTAAAGGAAAGGTGTAGTTAGAATTTTTACTACTGGGACTAGTAATAATATCGAGTATTTTAACGTCAACAGTTTTACTGCTTTCGGATAATTAAAAAAGGTTATATAGCAGTTCTAAAAGGGCTTTGTTGATATTAAGGGGTAGAACTATTTGTACGGCATTGCTTTATATACGACCGAAGGGACCAATAAAATCCGTAACTCACTGATCCGAAGCACTTTCTCAAACTGACAGTCTTAAAGGTATCTGTTTGTGTACCTGATATTAAAACGCATTGCTCCCATTTAAATTATTTCATTACTTTTCGCATTTATCTCGTTTTATCGTCCTAACTTTTTCTCGTTTATTTGCTAGTTTAAAATTTATTTACGATATTTTATTAAACGTCGAAGATAAAAGGTACAATTTAATTCAACATTACTGTTATTGTTACTTTTAAAAGTTGCGTTCATCAGACATGTTTGAATGCTTCTTTGCGCCACATTCTTTGAGAAATATAAAACTAGAGTTGGTGTGCGTCGTATAAATTTCTGACATTTGATATAGTATTAATTTTAAAATACTTAAATAAGCGTCTTGAGAGTTTATTATCCATACTCTTTATTTATACACCTATTCATCGATTTACACGATAATTGTTTTACACGATTTTACTATACACGGTTTACAAAAATTAGAGATTTGAATCCTGATAAAGTAACGCATTCTACATTTTTATGGGGTTATGCCTACTTGGAATCGGGAAAATTACGTGATTTTCAAGAATTTTTTTGCTGTTTTAATAAGTATTTATTGAAATTCACAAAATACTATCAACAAATGTTGAGATACATGTACAAATTTTTTTATGAAAAAATAATTAAAAATGAAGGAAATATAACTCTTCTCTTAGAACGTCCGTTTTTTTCCATCACTTGCGGCGACCAAGATATCTTCGGAACGGCTTATTTGAAATCAACATAAAAGAATATTGCGATAGTATATTGCGTTACAAAGGACCTAAACCGAGGGTTTGGTAAAATTTTGATTTTTTACAAAAATGACAACAATTTTACGATAAGGTCAAATTTTTGAAGTGACCTGATTTTGTGTTTATTGCATTAAACAACATTTTAACCAAAATAAAAAATCCTTTATTCAGGCCCTGCCTATTGTAATAACAAATAAGCACGTAAAATTTTAGTTTGAACGATGAAATAGTTTTTAAAAAATTTTGGTCATCATAACTTTATTAAAAAAACAACAGTTTTGAGATAATCGCGTTTAAAGCTTGAAGTCTTTGTTTTTTATATTTAGAACTATTTTTTTTAACTTAAAACTGTTAAACGCCTGCTCCAATTTTTATATAATGTTGGAGAAATATTCTTAAGATGATATATGTACAGTGGATTTCGGTTATAACGACAATAAAGGGACCATAAAATTTCGTCGCTATATCCGGAAGTCGCTACAAACGACTAGGTAATTCAACATTTCAGTAAATGTAGATAAGTAATACACTTGATAGTATATTAAGAACAATAGTTTTATTTATCAAATAACCTCAAAATTTACAATGGTTTTAAGACAGTTGTTGAGAAACGATTTTTGTTTCTAAATAACTCGCTGAGCAATACTAACTTTTTGTGGATTTGTCTGAACTAATAAAACAAAAATGCCTTTCGGTAAATCTTTGTCAATAGAAGATTCCAACAATAATAAATAAAATTTTAAATAATGTTTACGTGATAACATCACTACATACACACATAACATTATTTACTATCCTTTGCGTATTGTATAAAACCAATGAGAATTTAATGTAGGGAGTATAAAAATAAGTATATAAATCTAAATACATACAATGAATTATAATAATAAAACAACGGACGAGATAGGAAAATAAGAAAAAGTTATGATTTTATAAATAAATCTTTGCGTCTTTGCCGTCTCCGGCACAATATCTGCATGGCATTTTTAGAAATTTGTTATAAATGACTCATTAACCGCTATATCCGAAATCGGTGTTATATCCGAAGTCGCTATATCCAAATGAATTTTCTATGAAAGTATTCGTTAAACACAAGGGACTTTACAGTTACGTCGCTATAACCGAAAGGTCTTTAATGCCGAGGTCGTTATAAATGAAATCCACTGTATATTAAAAAATATGCAATAAAAAAAGTCGATATTTTGAGCTAACCCTTATATTAAAAAACTTTATTTTTTACATAAATTAGTTATTGTAAATTGTTCTTAAAGCCGAGCCGAGGGGTTCAAAAAAAATAAAAACCAAAGAAACACCTTAAAATAGGTTTAAAAAAACTCTTTTTCGCAATTAAAACAATGTTCCGACAACTTTAGAAGGTAGATATTTTGAGGATTTTCTAGTTTTATCATTACAAATAATCACCCAAAGTTTGAAACCTCTACTATTTTTATTTATGCATTAGAATACACTTTTATTAATAACAATACTAGAACTTTATTCTTTTTTCGACTTATAAACTATCGAGTCTTTTCTTGAGTACTAAATTCCAATGACACGATACCGAATATTAAGAAAATCTAACAAGATTTTCATTTTTGCCTCCTTATTGAAATACAAATTAATTTCACGGCAATTTCTTAATGATTCGCAATTATTTAGATCAATAAATTGTAGGAAAAATTAATTTAATAATTTTAATCGTTCCCTCTCACTTGTATTGACAAGATTATCGTATCTTCTCGCTCCCTTCCACTCATTGCTATGGTAAATATGTTTTTCGAATTTAAAATCGATATTTACTAAATTAAATTAACATTTTTGGTTTGAAGGAGCGCACGGTAAACTATACTAATGTAATAAACACGAGGATGTGCGCATTCGAGCGAAAAGTGGCACATTTCCGAGCGAGGGAGGCAAATGAAGCGCGACGCGGAGCGGCGCGCTTCATTTTCCCGAGATCGGAATGTGCCACTTTGAGCTCGAATGTGCACACTCGGTTTTAAGCTCGATTACCAGACGTCCCGTTTTAACAAAAAAAAATTGTTCCCGTTAGTTATACGGAAGGTTAATAAAAAAAGACCCATTTATTTTATTGTTCGGGTATTGGGTTAACCGTATTCCGGTATTGGGACTAGGCTTTTTAAGCGTTCCGATAGTGGGTCATTTACTTTATATTTTCCAAAAATGCGCGCCACTGCCAATCACCAAAAAAGAATAATTTATCTTTAATCCCGATTATAAAATTTATGTAAATCTTTATTGACACAACATCTGTATCAACATTGTCATAAGGTTTGAAGACTTAATTCTCTAAGAGAAGCTTTTCGTTTACGTAAGATCTTAGTCCCAATATAGAAAATGAATGATAGACAAGAAGAGAAAGATTAATGGCAGTTGGTAAATCAGATTTCAAATGACAATGATGCATATTCCGTTAGCTGGGTTGTGCTAAACGTTCCTATCTTTAGCGATAATCATTAGTTAATGTTTAGTGGAGTTTATAAAGACAGACCGTCCAAGTCAAGTCGATAAATTATCCACTTTTATTGCTGATATCTGCTATACGTTTACTGGATTTAATATAGAACCCAACTGAGAGAAAACGTTTTAATTTAAAATTCAAGTTGCAGCAACCATTATTTCACACAGCCGAGCGAGTTATTTTAATTTGCTTTTTACACCGTCGATAAACGTTCCTACAAGAAAAAAGCTTCTGTTGGGAATTAATTTGTTCTAACTAAAATTGTCCACCTAATTATCACAAAAGTGACGAAAACAAAACGCCGTTACTTCATATAGCCATTTCGTTGAACTTCGTGTACAATTTTAAAGCTTACATAATTTTAAATGAGACTTGCAATCAAAACACTTTGAAATTGGGTCGCGATTAAATATTCAAATCGTTTACATATTTAAAGACTGTTTATTGCTATTATTATTATTACTTATTTATATTTTCAGTTTTAGAAGTAAATATTCGGTAGTGACACTTAAAATGGAAGGAAATCACGTTTTTCTTATATACTCTTTAAGTAGGTACAGCCATTTACCTTTCAAAAAATATAATTTACTTTAATAATATCTAATAACAGAAAATAAAAATATAATTTGAATATACAGTAGACGCCGCTTCATGGGATCACTTTGGGACGTAGATAAAGATGATTACATAACCGATTGATTACAATAAGCGAAGAAGTTAAAACTTACGTTTTGAAAGCTTCGAACGCGTTTTTCTCCCAGACTTAACATTGGATCCTGTTGATGTTTTTGGCTGATCTTACGCTCCGATAAACGGGCTTTCAGAATCTGAAAATTTTTAAAGATACGTTCACAAATAACTGAGCTACGAATTTTCAAAGTGTAAATTTAGAAAAAATTAATTACAAGTCCGACTCTTCGAACTCGTTTTTCTCGACAATTTTAAATGGCACATCTATGATTTTTTGGGCTTATCCGAAGCCAAAAAGTCTAGCGAATAAGAATCTGTATAGTTTTTAAAGATCCGTCCATAAATAACGGCCCCACAATTTTTTTCACATTAATTTTTGTGCTACTAAAATGAATCTAAAACTTCAACCCTTAGTTACTCGAATAATTAACAATGTTTTATTAGTCTATGAATTAATGACATTTTGGAACGTTTCATGATTACAATAAAATTAAGTTTACTAAGGCTTGAATAATTTTTAAAGTCCATAATTTATCCATATTGAGTGTAAGATGCAGCTTCTGAGTGTTTTTACATAAATTAAATATTTAATAGTTTTTTCCTTTCCTTAATACAAAAAAAACGCATTTAAAAATTCACATTTGCATATTAATCATTAGTAATTAAAATCTACTGAAATGAGTTAATCAAAAATTATTAACAACTTTTTTTGTAAACATACGACATTGTATTGAATACGACGACCTCTAATTTTTAAACTAATCACATCGGACAGTTAAAAATTTGCATAGAACTTTTTAAGCGAGCTCGCCGTAAAGTAATTTGTGGATTACGAAAAGAACTTTTAACTGATTTTGAAAAGAAAATTATTTTCCATACAAACGCTAACAAGATAAGCTGTCAGACATGTTGTCACATTGAAGACTTGTCTTGCTTAGGGCTTTGTCTACACTTGACACTGAATCTTGAAATTTCCATGTTCTCCTTAAACGTTTTTTACCAACTTAGTCTCTACCACTTTTTTTATAATCTTTTAAATCCGATATTATCTTCTTTACTTTCACTTTAAGTAGTTTTTCATGCCTTATTTGCATAATTATAATGTGTAGGCTCAACTTTTATGTAAGCATTTTGTAACGAGATGTTAAATTTCGTCATCGTTTTTCATTATTTCGCTTACAAAATTTTCTTTTGAATTAAAAGCAAATTAGGTTACTTTTTTTAAACGGAAAGAGATCTGAAAGGAGGTCTTCTACAAGAATGAGGAAGTATTGGGGGTCTATTAGGGGGTATTTAATTAAAATTGAAAGAACTAAGCCCTTATAACTTTATTGTTATTGATACCGTCCATATTAAAAGATTATGGTTAGTTATTTGGTACTTGGACATTCTGTGTTTTGGGTGATATAGCATTGGACAACTAAAGAATTATTTTTTAGACAATTTGTGTTAATTTTGTGAAGAGTCATAATTAACTGACGTGTCTGAATTGATTACATATCGCTGACGGAGATATTAGTCTTGAAAATTGCCTGAGGATGTCGAAATACAAACGACGAAACGTTGCAGCTTTTGAGAACTTAATATCTAATCTTTACTATACCTACTTATAAATGTGTACTTTTCGCGAATTTCCAAAATCGCTTAAAAATGGCTTTATTTAATTTTGGTACTTATTGAAAAATTATGCCTTAAAAAACGTTTAATGATGTGGTAAATGAAATTCGATAAATGTCTATGAATTTATGAAGTCTACTAAAAAGCAAAAAAGATTAGTTTTAAAAAGTTAATTGTCTAAATAATAGATATTAAAAATAAATAAATCGTCAACAAACAAAAACAATTAGCTTCAGCTTTCGATTTCGTTGTTAAAATAATTTTTTATTGTGGAAACTCAAACAAAGTAAATTTCGTAATGTATTTAAATAAAATGTATCAAAAATACATAATAGTACAATAAAATCAAAAATTACTGCAACATAGATTGGCAATTTTTATACAAAACACGCGTAGGTTTTAAGCATGCCTAAAAATATATCTTTATATTAATCGAAAAAACGTGTACAATATGTTTATTATAGTAATTATATAGAAAAAAATCGTCGATAAAAGATCACACTAAAAAAATATAATAAATTCCTTTTTAGCACACTCCCACATTTTGATTTGCATATGGAACATTTCTTTTCGTAAACTAAGGATCGGCTTCATAATGTGCACACTTTAATGATAGGGTTGTTTTTTTATAATAAAATAGATTTAAAATTGGTTACGCTGCTTTGCCTTTGATTTATTATTATGACTATTATTATCTAAAGTAGCAAAAAGCGAAGGATGGCGCCTATAAAGCATTCCACGTTTTAAGAGGATTCAAGCATTTATTTGCATTTCATTTTCGTGTTTACAACGTATAAGTTTTCTAGGTCAGTTTTTCTATTCATTTCGTTGTAGACATCGAGTTTTCCATGTTTATTAGTTTATTGTTAGATTTATCGTTTTGTGCTTAGAGACGTGTAATACATTTAAAATTTTTAACTTTGAGCTTGTTTTCTTTTTCAGGACCGGCGTTATCATTTAAGCAAATTAAGGCGCTCTTTGTGCAAGTCGCGAAAATAAAAAAAAATTTGCAAAATTACCTAACTGCACAAAAATATAAATTTGTTTTTGAAGTTATGCTTCTTTTGGGGCGTTAAGAGTCAAATTTTAACAACCAACGAAAGGGGCGCGCGCACAGGTAAAGTTAGCCGTCTAAGAAAGTAAATTAATTATTGTGAATCGTGCTTAAAATTGAGTGTGCACATTCGAGCTCAAAGTGGCACATTCCGATCTCGGGGAAATAAAGCGCGCCGCTCCGCTTCGCGCTTCATTTGCTTCCCTCGGTCGGAAATGTGCCACTCTTCGCTCGAATGCGCACATCTTCGTATTTATTACATTAGTATACTTTACCGTACGCTCATTCAAATCAAAAATTTTAATGTAATTTAGTAAATATCGATTTTATATTCGTAAAACGTATTTACCATAGCAATGAGTGGAAGGGAACGAGAAGATACAAAAATCTTGTCAAAGCAAGTGAGAGGGAACGATAAAAATTATTCAATAAATTTTTTGTCTAATTTATTGGCCTAAAATATTGCCAAACATGCTTAAAACCGAGTGTGCACATTCGAGCTCAAAGTGGCACATTCCGATCTCGGGAAAATGAAGCGCGCCGCTCCGCGTCGCGCTTCATTTGCTTCCTCGCTCGGAAATGTGCCACTTTTCGCTCGAATGCGCACATCTTCGTATTTATTACATTAGTATACTTTACCGTACGCTCCGTCAAATCAAAAATTTTAATGTAATTTAGTAAATATTGATTTTATATTTGTAAAACGTATTTACCATAGCAATGAGTGGAAGGGAACGAGAAGATACAAAAATCTTGTCAAAGCAAGTGAGAGGGAACGATAAAAATTATTCAATTAATTTTTTGTCTAATTTATTGGCTTAAAATATTGTGAATCATGCTTAAAACCGAGTGTGCACATTCGAGCTCAAAGTGGCACATTCCGATCTCGGGAAATTGAAGCGCGCCGCTCCGCGTTGCGCTTCATTTGCTTCCTCGCTCGGAAATGTGCCACTTTTCGCTCGAATGTGCCCATCTTCGTAATTATTGTATTTGTTTCCATTAATTTTTGGATTTCTCCGAATAGAAAATCTGAATTTAAGTTTTTAATTTGAAAGAGAGATGATCAATATACATAGACAAATGCAATTAATGCGGTAATATGCACATTGCTATTTGTTTTCTACGGTTTACAACAATGAAAATTCTAAGAATTTTGACGACTGAAAACTATGTAAAATACACATTTTTATTATACAACTTGTGTATTTTTTAAGACAATTCGTTGGATGACACTGATATTATAGCTAAATAAAATAATTCTTCCTATTCTTATCCACACAAAAAGAAACTCATCTAAAATATTTCTAAACCCCGTTTTACAATAAACTGTAAATCGAAAAAATAAAATAAAATGTGAATAATTAAGCCAATAATTTCAATGTACAATAAAAGTAGAATAATGCATATACATTTTTGTAAATTAAATATATCTACTTTTATACTATAGATACGTGATATTTTTTTCATGAAACAATGCACTAAAAAATTTATAACTATTTTACGTAAAAAAATTAATTAATATCTGTAAGTAACTGACTTGCAAATTTTTTGTAAACAAATAGAACTATTGGCAAATATCAAAATGATACAGACACCTATAGCATATATAACTTTTGATGAAGCAATGCAGAAAAAATGCATAATAAGTTTAAAAAAAAATCTGCAAACAAATTGAAAGGGGATAAAGTAAAAATTATTAAACAGAAATTTATTTTACTAAAAAATAAAATTTTATGAAGTTATATCGTGGCTTTGTACGTATACACCGAAATACCAAAATAATTCGGATACCCACAAAATCCACTAGTAAAAAGAAAGGTGCTAACGTGGAAATCACTAAAGAGAAATTTATTTGACTAAAATGGAAAATTTAATAAATCAAAAAAATGCGAAAAACTAAAGGAACCAAAGTATTCGAACACCACTAATAATTCATAAATGAACACAAAAAATTTCAAAATGAATATGTATGTTGTTGTAAATCTATTATTTTCAAAACACGTTGTAATCTTTCAAGCATAGAAGTTATCTTTTCAAACGTTTTATTATCTACTTTTAACCATTCTTCGTTGAATGAGCGCTTTAAATCTTGTTGATTTGAAATGGGATATTTTTGTACTTTTTTCTTTAAATGTCCCCATAAATGAAAAATAAAAATAAGGTCGAACGATTGAACGATTTTGAACAATTATAAAAAAAGCTATAAGCACTAATTAATGGTCTTGTGTTTAGGATCATTATATTGATATATGTTAAATGTTATTTTATGGCTAATTTTTTGCATTTTTTAGTAAGTTATTTTCTAGTATGTTTGTATACGTTTCAGTATGCACATTTCTATTAATAAATCCTAGCTTCTTTTTGACGAAAAGCACTCCCAAATTTTTAGCGGTAGTTTTAAAAAATTTGTTCCTTACGTAAATTCCATGTTTGGTTTTCTCTAAATTATATTATTACCATTACTTAAAAATATTAATTTTAATTTTATTACTAAAAATAACATCTTACAAATGTATTTTAAACGAGTAAATTTTATTTATACGTTTATTGTTCTAGAACTTTTATTATATGCTCGAATTTTTTTTTTTTAATTTTTAAGAATATTTGAGATAGGTACTAAATAATAAAATTACATCAAAATTTGATTTTATTTTACGAATATAGTGACAAGTACCTACTGTGTCTATTTTTTTTACATGGCTGTGTATCGTTGTTGCATATGTACCTACCCCACTTTATGAAAATTATACGAAAACAATTTAAACAAATTCTTTATACATATAATTTTCTTGGAAATTATTGGGTGAGTTGTTAAAAAATGTATGGCTCAGATCAACACCTAATATTTATAATAAATTGGCATACATTAATCGAATATTAAATAACAACGAAAATCATCGCTTGCATTGTAGATAAACATAATCAGCGATCAAACTTAGAAAATAGGGTTGGGCGAAGCATCAGATTTATTATCTCGTCATTATAACATGCTGGTACCTATCATTAAATTACTTCACTTCATTTTGTCTCATCCCCTTATAAACTTTTATATTGTTTTGTACGTGGATACGTCGTAAAGCTTTCGGCGACGCGCGTAGTTAAATCGAAAGATACAATCGCTAAAAATTTAATTCATAAAAATGGACAACCCCACACACACACAAACCTGCGATTTAAATTTTTTCCTCTTCTCCGCAGCTTTTCCATTTTTCATATTTTTTGATCAGTAAAAAAAATACAAGCCCGAACATTTCCCGTGGGAATAATTTTGCAACCAATTGCACTACCAACTTCCTTGTACTGCTATTCGTCCCCGAAGAGCGTTTTAACTTTTCTTCCTTAGATTCCGTGCAAAGTTCTGGCTCGCGTATTTAGTTTGAGAATTAAAATTAATAAAAAACGAAGACGAATAATTTAAGAAGTGGAAGCTGCGTCAGGTGCAGCTCGTTTCGAGAAGAAGCGGATGGTATGATAACTTCAAAGACCTTGTAAATCGTGCGGTCCAGTCACTTTTGTACAGAACGCCGAACGACTTTCGGTCGACGACCTGAAGGTCTTCATTTTTGGACTCATGTGGTTGATGATTTTATTACAATTTCATTATCCTGTTAAGTGCAATCTTGTACCTCACGAATTTTAACAGTTGTTTTATTTAAGAACCGTAAATAACGTACCTCCAAAATAGTGTTAGTAATGCAAGATGCTGAAAACTAATTTCATGCTTTTTAATTTTTAAGAAACACGTAGCAGAATTCTTTTATAATAAGCCTTCCTTATTGGGAACAATTTTTTGCTTACATCTATAGGTGCATCTCTTGGCGCAATCAAGATTTTCCATTAAGAAAACGGGCTAAAAAGTAAAAATGATAAATACAAGGAATCCGTATACTTAATGTGACCATACGGAAAAAAATTTTAGGGAATGGATTAGTCTAAAATTTTTACGGGATGTTGTTATGGACCCCATTCTTGCTCCTTTTTAAATTTTCTAAATTTTCGAGAATTTCTCGAGTAATTAAGTTTTAGGTACATTTTTGTAGCACAAAATTTTACGTTAAAAAATTGTAGCGCGATTATGTGAGAAGAGGTCTTTAAAAACTATACAAATTTGGATTCGCCAGACTTTTTGGCTTCGGATAAACCCCAAAAACCATAGGCGTGTTATTTAAAATTCTCGAGAAAAACGGGGCCGAAGAGTCCGACTTGTAATTAATGTTTTTTAAATTTCTACTTTGAAAAATCGTAGCTCGGTTATTTCTGAACGGATCTTTAAAAACTTTCGATATTCTGAAAGTCCGTTTATCGGAGATTAAAATCAGCCAAAAAAATTAACAGCACCCAATGTTAAGTCTGGGAGAAAAACGCGTTCGAAGCTTTCAAAATGTAAATTTTGCTCAAATTTTTCATTTTCAAAATGCCTGAACTCCGCCGTCTTTGCGAATTTCGTCAAATCGTTTCATTTCTAAACGTTTTCAAGCCCTACGCATCGGAATCCGGTCCTAACTCTATACCCCCAAAATAGGCTAAAATCGAGAAAAAATTGAGGAAAAAAATTTACGTAATGGATTTGCTTTAAATTTTTACAGGATGTTTCTATGGACTCCAAACCGACATAGCCGGAGCGTTTTTTTCCTGCTTCCCCTTTAAACCCCAAAATTTTTGAGAAAATTAAAAAAATCGAAAAAAATACAATTCGACTCACAAAAATGATAGTAGCGCCTCATTTTCGATCCGATCTTTAAAAGTGACCTTGATTCAGAATCCTGAGTCTATTTTCCATAAGATACATGCAAAATCGTCATAGGGCGCAATGTTAATTTTCGAGTAATTAAGGGTTGAAGTTTTAGGGACATTTTGGTAGCACAAAATTTTACGTTAAAAAAATTGTAGCGCCTTTATTTGTGGAGGGATATTTAAAAAGTATACAAATTCGGATTCACCAGATTTTTTAGCTTCGGATAAGCTCAAAACGTCATATGCGAGCTATTTGAAATTTTCGAGAAAAACGAAACGAAGGGCCTGTCTTGTAATTAATGTTTTCTAAATTTCCTTTTTGAAAAATCGTAACTCGGTTGTTTGTGAACGAATTGTTATATACTTTTTAGATTCTGAAAGCTCGTTTAGTGGAGCGTAAGATCATCAAAAAAGTTAACATGTCCCAATGTTAGGTCTCAGAGAAAAACACGTTCGAAGATTTCAAAATGTATCTTTTGCTTATTTCGCGGGAGTCTTGCGCATGACTGTTATAATATCTGAGAATTGCAATTTTATTTTTATTATTTTTTTACACAATTATCGTAACTTAGTGTTTAAAAAGTGTGATGGAGGTGCATAATATAATTAAAGTAGTAATTTTACTTTATTAATAATTGCTATATAATCAACGTAAATAAATTATGAAAAAAATTAACTAATAAGTATTAATAAGAGAAGAAAATAACAATAGTTTATTCTTCAACACTTTTGTAATTTTTCAATTGAATCAATTAAGTCTTAATTTTTCATTAATTTTCAACGATGCTCTGTTTTCTAGCATTAATAGAACCAATTTTCCATTGATATTATCTTTCTTTAATTTTTTAAACACCATGAAACTACTTCTTACTGTGTTTTGCATTTTTTCAAAGAGAAAAAAAAGTGCAGTTACTATATTTAATAAAATTAATTACTTTATGAAAAAAAATTCATTGTCGATAAAATAAAGGGGAGGCTGTATGTAAGAGACCATATTAAAATCATAACTTCCAAAAATTTATTTTTAATTTTGGTTGTTAATGGGCTTTAAAATAGTACAGCTGTACTGGTGTAATGACTGTATCACATAATTAAATCTTATCAATTTTTACTGAAAAATAAACAATCAAAGTCCATACACAATGTGACATTATTTATCGTCACTTTTCCATTTGGAAAGTATAAAAATCATGTTGTACTTTAACTATTCTTTATTAATAAAAACGCGTTATAAATAATTTTTTTATTTACCGATCGATGTCTAAGTATCCACTATTCATTATAAATAACACTTATCTAACAAATAAATAACATACACCTCAACCAACAATTTCTATCGATAAACAATTAATAACGACGCGAATTCGAATCAATCACAAAAAGTGGGTCAGTTAAAATTTTCTCTGACACGACCTGTTGTAAAAGATCAAAAATTATAACAAAAATGTACGAGAGCAATTAATCAAACAATCGGCCGCCGAAAGATTTCAGATAAAAATATATCTACGAGCATGAACCCTCGCTAAAAAAAAAAGGAAAAGTTTTAATTGCGAAGGGCAGCAGATAATAAAAGTCCAGCCACCCTCGGGCCGCCCGGTAATAATGGTAAAAGCCGAGCTTCTGTACGGTAATTAATTCACTAATTTACTTAGGAAAGCCGGCGAGTTCGGAGAATAAGGGACTTAGTTAACTAGCATTAAACTTACACGAGCTTTGTGGTGGCTATAACGACCAGATAATAATTATTAAAATTCACTTTGAAGCTCGAAATAATAACTCGCCGCCAATTATTAGTTTATTTGATCAAAGTTTTTCCATTTTAAAATTTTCCTGCAGACGATATTTGTTCGGACCAAAGGATTCAGACGACTAATTAATTTGGTTTTCCTTTTATCGCTAGACCGCTTTGTCTGTGGAAAATCAAGGGGACGGTTTCTTTAAAAAAAATACAGTTTAATTTTTTTAATACAATCAAAGGACTTTTTCTTGCGGAATTATTAAATAAAAAAAAAAACGTTTTAGTTTCGCCCACATAAGCTCAAGGCAGAAGTGGAACTTGTTTGATGATTCGTTCTGGTCTAAATGATTATATAAATATATCGTCATTCTCAATAGAAAAAATAGAAAAAAAACATTTTTTGTACTTTCTGTAAAGAATTGTCATGATTCACATTTGTTGAACTGGGTAAGCTCCTAATTCAATTTAGACAGACAGACAGACAGACAGACAAAAATTGTAAAAGCGCAAGTTTGGGCCTTGGTAACGATCAACTAACTATATTATCTTAAGAAAACGCTTTATTTCGAAATCACAGACAGACACGTCAATTTTATTTATATGTAAAGATGTATTGATGTATAGATTTATGATTAGGTTATTAAAATAAGAATTTTTGCTCAAAGTCTCAAAATTAATTCGGCCATCTATTTCAACACGTATGTACTTAATACATTTTCACGTAATATTAATACACAAAAATATATAATTTTTTTTAATATGGATTTCGTTGTGAATTAGAAAAATTAAGTAATATAATTTTATAATAGTGGGTGTAAATGATATCTTACCCGTTAAAAAATTAAAATTTTATTAATTTTTAATATTTTAACTAATTTAGTTATTTATTCTAACTCTTATTTACTTTAAATATTTCAGTGAGTAAATCCTCTAACTTAAAAAAAGTTGACTGGAGGAAACAATTGTAATATGTGAAAATATTTTTACATATATGCTGAACAATAGGCATATTTTAAATGACACTCCATATTTTTTTATTCTAAGTTTATCATTTTGCTCTTCGTAAAATGCTGTATAATTTACAAAAACGCGAATTAGGCAGTTTTTTTTACTGAGAACGACGATCTACCTATATATATTTTCACATGTGACGATAGCTCGCTATAGCTGCTATAATAACATTGAAAATATAGACGCATGCGCCGAACACTACACACATAAGCGATAATAATGTTGTGGAATACTTCCTGGATTATATATTTCCGGAATTTCGACTTTTTTGAACTATTGAGCTTGCTGCTAAAACATTTTCTCTTTTCTTTTCTATCTGACCTTTCACTTTATATTTTCTCCCTCATGGTATTTACCTTCGCATAAGAAGTTTTACTTTAATAAATTAATTGAAAACTTCTTTAAATGAATATTTTAAATTAAACTTAGAATTTCAAGGAAATTAATAATTTTTCTTTTTATTTCAGGTGAGTCCTTTGATATTATTCTTGTAGATCTGGTGAGTGTTATTTTTTTTCTATTTATTTGTTTGCAAAATGAAATTTCCGTTCAAAAGTTGGAATTTTGCGATGTTACTCAAAAGATGATGAATTTCTATACTTTGTATTTGTTCCCTTTGGCATACGCTAAAGCTTTCTGATTAATTTTGCATCGACTGAAAGCATATTGAATTTTATATAATATCTGCATTCGAGATTAAAATTAAAGTACTTACGTGTAACAAGAGAAACAAATATAGTTTTATTTGCTTTGAAGCTTTCGCGTTTTAATTTAAAATTTTCTCTATTAAACGCCATTTTGCGCGAAGTATTTTTGTTGGGGGGAAACGTATAAAATAGGAATGAAGTGTATCAAATGTATTTTCCATACTTCAAATCCGTGCAGAATGGTGCGGTGCATTTTGTCAGAGCTTTCACGAAAGCAGAACGTACGGACATCCTGTATCAACTTTTTTCTCGGAGCTTACAGCTTGGAATATTTTTGAATAAATCTTCGATCGAATAGAACAACACACGTACATTTAGATATGTTTATGAATATTAAATTTCTTGTCGCCGTTAATCGATAATAACACCTATAAAATTGTTCTTAAGATTGTCGTCGTTTCCTCGAGCAAAAAGTACTGACACAAAATAAATGATATTTAAAATGGAGCATTACTTGAATTATCAGGCGTTGTGTCTTATAATTATGATGTTAAACGACTCGTTTCTTTTATCTCAAAGCGAAATCGCAAAAGTGTGTTGCATGAATTAATCGCTTCAGTTATGAGTCTTGCTGTTTTTTAAGAAAATTGTTAAAGGACCGTAAATGGCTAATTTTTGCTAAAGACGTACAGTTTTTTCTCGGGTTTGTAAAATAAAGCAGAGTCGGTTCGTGTAGACTGTAATTTAAGAACAGGTAATTGGTAAATTTTGTATGTATAATAAAGCTGTTCTCGTAGGTAGAACAAGTAGGCAATTTAAAAATCTTGGTAGTTGAATATCTGAGCAGACTTCTCTTCGTTTTAAATATAGATTTTACACAAACATGAAACATTATATTTTGATTTTTTATTATGAAAAAATGTTTCAAAATGGATTAACGGTTAGGATTTAATATGACATATTACATATTATATATTATATATACATATTAGTGCCATATACAGTAGTGTATACAGTAGTGTGAATAAATAAATGGAAATTACAAATCCAGTTAGAAAAACGTTAATAATAAAATAATTTAAAATACAAAAAAAAAATTATTATATATTGATGAGTTAACAATATTAAACATATTACACTAATAATTAATTTAAACACATTACTTCACTATTATTGCAAAAATGAAATATAAATTTTAAGTGCTGCCTAAACAGGTGTGAAAAAGTTTTTGGAAATCTACATTGTTCTCTTCTAAAATTGTAGAAAAATTAGTATATAATTTTTCAAAATTTGGCAAAATTTTACATTATGCTTAGTGTGATATTTCTTATGTTTAATTACATCCCTTCATCGCTTTAATATAGATTTTTACCAGTTTTAAAAAACTACTAAACTGCTAAAGTAATAAAATCAGATCTTTTATTCCATTCTTTTTCTATAAATGTTTTAAGGTTTACAATGCCTGTTGAATTATTATATTTCCGAATTTTTCTTTCAAAATAAATCCAAAGATGCTTGATCAAGTACAGTCGCAGACAAAAATAAATACTCGGCCATTGAATATATTGAACTTTTTGTATTTAATGTAGGCCTGTACTTTTATCTCCGATTTTCACGAGTAAATGAGTAAATGGGGTGTAAAAAATATTTGTGTGGGGTACGAAACTACAAAAAATAGACAGCAAAATTATTAGTATTTCCAAAATAATTTTGGTGATAAATAAATAAAGGGGTCTTGAAATATTGCGTTTTAAAAGCACTTTTTGATTTTTTAGAAAGAAATTGTACCAAATCGATTTTTATATATTTACTATTTGGACATTTCTTGCTCCCTATCTCTTCTAAGTACTTATTTATAATTATACAGTCTGGCACTTTTAATTATTATGAAATAATCAAATTATATAATTTATTTAAAGAAAGTGCATCAAGAATTAGTTTTAGTAACTCTATTTAATTGCCCATTGTTAAATTTGTATAGTAATCCAGTCTAGCATTGAAACTTGATTTAAACTATTCCCCTCTCGCTTCCACTCATTGGAAGCAAAAATTCTAAAGTTGCCAAAGTCGGTGCAAATATATCGATCGGTTTCAATTCCTGGAACTGCACGTCACACTACTCGTGAATTATTGCTTTCTGATTGGTTAAGCGACGTCGACAAGCGTCGAATTTTCGCGAACTTACTTAAATCGTGTCTTAGTAGACCATCGGGATTCAAGGTGAAACGATTATATTTCGGCGACGTGAAAATTTCCTATTGGCGCCTGTCGTTGGAACCGTCGTGGGTGGCCCCATCGAATTGCGATTTTCTACGGGCCTTCTTCTGTTCAACTAGGATTTTTTATAAGGTTTGAGTTTCACTTGTTAACTACATATTTATGATTTGTTACTACTATTGTATTGAGCTCCGTCTTGTTCCCGTCTTGTTCGATCATTTTTTATTCGATAATTGGGGTTCTTTCGTATAATATTTTTATCGGCATTAAACATTTAATGCATTTTAAAATTACGGATGGGAATAATATATTTTTGTACTGGGAACTGAAGTATTTGAAAAATTCAAAATCTCGAGAGACCTGAATCAAAAAAATGAAAATGTTACCTTTATTTGATTTATTTGAAATTATTTTATGTCTGTGTTCACTTCAACTACTACAACAATAATGCCAAAAATGCTCGTTAGCTTATTAAAAAAACAAAATGTTTAAAAATGTGTTTGTGCGCTTTGAAAATAGAGTTTTTGGAGCGGTTTGTTCTACGTACTACATAAAGTGTGCTGTGTTTTTTAATATTAATTAAAAATTCCGCAGGAGTAGCATCTAACTTTAAGTATTAAATTATAGAGTAGCTGTGCAGAATCCTCTTATAATTAGCATATAAACGAGGAGAACATTTGATACAGTATGTTACACGTTAAAATTAAATTGGAGGAAAAATGCGCGTTGGTAAAATTTTTGTTCTCCCTTCGACCAGAATTGGGCTACTGATTTCGTCTCGGCGCTTTCGAAAAAGGTCGCTTTCCATTGTAGGTTTAACGTTCTACAGACACTAATTTTAATGTGTAAAACCTAAACTTTCCATATAATGCATTAAATTTCTTTTAATGTAACACATCCTGTTTTTGCTCTATTTAAAAATTACTCGGTACGCATTTTCTTTTCACTTTGATTAGACTAATTAGAAATTTCCGATTTTTCGAATTTAAAGGAAAGTTTGCACTTTGAAAAAAAACGAGAACACAATTATTCTCGTTTTGTAACAGAGTTACAACATCGAAAAATCTCGACAGAATTTCGAGATGTTTGCTTTAAACTACAATCCCAAATAAACACGAAAAATTCATTTGTGGAAGTCGATATTATCTAAAGCCGAGAGCTTTTCTTTCTTGTGTTTAAGTTTCCCTTTTAGGAGTGCAAATACTGACATGTCGGCTAAAAAAATACCACTCTGCTTTTAGACGGCGAAGGTTTTCATAAACTCTCCATAAAATTTAAAAAGTACATTTCGATAATGAGATCGGGAAAAAAATTCCATGTTATATTTTTGAAGTTATACTTCTTTTGGTGGAAAAGTAAAATTTAGCTGGCAACGAAAATTGCGCGCCACAGTTAACGAAAATTTGACATTTGAAGAAAGTCTATGAAAGTAAATTAATTATTGTGAATCATGCTTACAACCGAGTGTGGACATTCGAGCTCAAAATGGCACATTCCGATCTCGGGAAAAGTATCACAGGTTTTTCCAGATTTTGAAGGGACTGATATATGTTATTTTTATTTTGTGGAAAACATTAGTGAGGTAAATGGACTATAGGGTGGTCGTTAAAAATAAATTTTTTCCAGACGGTCAAAAAACATCTTTTGATGAAATAAGTACATTTTTCGACGTTATTCAATCGGATTGAATACGAATTTGCGATCCAACAGGTACGTGTTTCCATAAATATTTTTGAACATGAATTGAATACATTTACGATACAGCAATCAGCTGTTTCGGAAAACTTATTTTCTAGGTTAATACGTAGAGCAGGTTCAAATAAAATTGTGTTGTTTATTTTAAAAATTAAAGTAGTGTTATTTTCAAAAAGAATAACTAAAAATAAAAAATTAAAAAAAAAAATTTTAATAATAATATTAATATTAAACATATTACACTAATAATTAATTTAAACACATTACTTCACTATTATTGCAAAAATGAAATATAAATTTTAAGTGCTGCCTAAACAGGTGTGAAAAAGTTTTTGGAAATCTACATTGTTCTCTTCTAAAATTGTAGAAAAATTAGTATATAATTTTTCAAAATTTGGCAAAATTTTACATTATGCTTAGTGTGATATTTCTTATGTTTAATTACATCCCTTCATCGCTTTAATATAGATTTTTACCAGTTTTAAAAAACTACTAAACTGCTAAAGTAATAAAATCAGATCTTTTATTCCATTCTTTTTCTATAAATGTTTTAAGGTTTACAATGCCTGTTGAATTATTATATTTCCGAATTTTTCTTTCAAAATAAATCCAAAGATGCTTGATCAAGTACAGTCGCAGACAAAAATAAATACTCGGCCATTGAATATATTGAACTTTTTGTATTTAATGTAGGCCTGTACTTTTATCTCCGATTTTCACGAGTAAATGAGTAAATGGGGTGTAAAAAATATTTGTGTGGGGTACGAAACTACAAAAAATAGACAGCAAAATTATTAGTATTTCCAAAATAATTTTGGTGATAAATAAATAAAGGGGTCTTGAAATATTGCGTTTTAAAAGCACTTTTTGATTTTTTAGAAAGAAATTGTACCAAATCGATTTTTATATATTTACTATTTGGACATTTCTTGCTCCCTATCTCTTCTAAGTACTTATTTATAATTATACAGTCTGGCACTTTTAATTATTATGAAATAATCAAATTATATAATTTATTTAAAGAAAGTGCATCAAGAATTAGTTTTAGTAACTCTATTTAATTGCCCATTGTTAAATTTGTATAGTAATCCAGTCTAGCATTGAAACTTGATTTAAACTATTCCCCTCTCGCTTCCACTCATTGGAAGCAAAAATTCTAAAGTTGCCAAAGTCGGTGCAAATATATCGATCGGTTTCAATTCCTGGAACTGCACGTCACACTACTCGTGAATTATTGCTTTCTGATTGGTTAAGCGACGTCGACAAGCGTCGAATTTTCGCGAACTTACTTAAATCGTGTCTTAGTAGACCATCGGGATTCAAGGTGAAACGATTATATTTCGGCGACGTGAAAATTTCCTATTGGCGCCTGTCGTTGGAACCGTCGTGGGTGGCCCCATCGAATTGCGATTTTCTACGGGCCTTCTTCTGTTCAACTAGGATTTTTTATAAGGTTTGAGTTTCACTTGTTAACTACATATTTATGATTTGTTACTACTATTGTATTGAGCTCCGTCTTGTTCCCGTCTTGTTCGATCATTTTTTATTCGATAATTGGGGTTCTTTCGTATAATATTTTTATCGGCATTAAACATTTAATGCATTTTAAAATTACGGATGGGAATAATATATTTTTGTACTGGGAACTGAAGTATTTGAAAAATTCAAAATCTCGAGAGACCTGAATCAAAAAAATGAAAATGTTACCTTTATTTGATTTATTTGAAATTATTTTATGTCTGTGTTCACTTCAACTACTACAACAATAATGCCAAAAATGCTCGTTAGCTTATTAAAAAAACAAAATGTTTAAAAATGTGTTTGTGCGCTTTGAAAATAGAGTTTTTGGAGCGGTTTGTTCTACGTACTACATAAAGTGTGCTGTGTTTTTTAATATTAATTAAAAATTCCGCAGGAGTAGCATCTAACTTTAAGTATTAAATTATAGAGTAGCTGTGCAGAATCCTCTTATAATTAGCATATAAACGAGGAGAACATTTGATACAGTATGTTACACGTTAAAATTAAATTGGAGGGAAAAATGCGCGTTGGTAAAATTTTTTTGTTCTCCCCTTCGACCAGAATTGGGCTACCGATTTTGTCTCGGCGCTTTCGAAAAAAGGTCGCTTTCCATTGTAGGTTTAACGTTCTACAGACACTAATTTTAATGTGTAAAACCTAAACTTTCCATATAATGCATTAAATTTCTTTTAATGTAACACATCCTGTTTTTGCTCTATTTAAAAAATTACTCGGTACGCATTTTCTTTTTCACTTTGATTAGACTAATTAGAAATTTCCGATTTTTCGAATTTAAAGGAAAGTTTGCACTTTGAAAAAAAACGAGAACACAATTATTCTCGTTTTGTAACAGAGTTACAACATCGAAAAATCTCGACAGAATTTCGAGATGTTTGCTTTAAACTACAATCCCAAATAAACACGAAAAATTCATTTGTGGAAGTCGATATTATCTAAAGCCGAGAGCTTTTCTTTCTTGTGTTTAAGTTTCCCTTTTTAGGAGTGCAAATACTGACATGTCGGCTAAAAAAAAATACCACTCTGCTTTTTAGACGGCGAAGGTTTTCATAAACTCTCCATAAAAATTTAAAAAGTACATTTCGATAAGAGATCGGGAAAAAAATTCCATGTTATATTTTTGAAGTTATACTTCTTTTGGTGGAAAAGTAAAATTCTAGCTGGCAACGAAAATTGCGCGCACACAGTTAACGAAAATTTGACATTTGAAGAAAGTCTATGAAAGTAAATTAATTATTGTGAATCATGCTTACAACCGAGTGTGCACATTCGAGCTCAAAATGGCACATTCCGATCTCGGGAAAAGTATCATAGGTTTTTTTCCAGATTTTGAAGGGACTGATATATGTTATTTTTTATTTTTGTGGAAAAGCATTAGTGAGGGGTGAAATGGACTATAGGGTGGTCGTTAAAAATAAATTTTTATCCGACGGTCAAAAAAAAAACATCTTTTTGATGAAATAATACGGGGGATTTTTAAAATTTTTTTTTAACAAAAATAACACGTGCCTCAAGACAATACATATAAGTTCATTTTTTGATAAAATTGTAGTTTTTTGTAAGTATCTCTTAAAGTATGCAGATTTGAGAAAAAGTTATATGAACAATTTTATAGGAAATTCAAATCTCTATAAAAAAGCTTTTTCTTTATGAAATTCATATTTATGGAGATATTTTCAATGATATATTCATTAAATCCATATAGTCAACATTTTAAGACCTACAAACGTCATTTTTTCTGAAATTAAAAATTTTTGTAGCAACTAGAATTTATTATAGTTTTACGAAATTATATATATTTAAGAAAGAATAACGTTTGAGGGTCCCAAAATGTTGACTATATGAAGTTAATGAATTTATTATTGAGAATATCTCTATAAATACGAATTTCATGAAGAAAATAGAAAATACCTTTTTCGTAGAGAATTGAATTTACTACAAAATACTCATAACTTTTTCTCAAATCCGTATACTTTAACCTGTTGCCGCACACTTTTAATTTGACGACCGTGCTCAAAAACACATTTTTTTTCGACTGTTTATAACTGCCAGATGAAACGACGGCTATAGCCGTCATTTACCTACATATCGCTAAAGATCGGACGGCTATAGCCGTCATTTGCGGCAACGGGTTAAGAGATAGTTACAAAAAACTACAATTTTGTCAAAAAATGAACTTAGATTGTCTTGAGGCACGTGTTATTTTTGTTAAAAAAATTCTCCCGTATTTTTCATCAAAAGGAAGGTTTTCTTGGGCCGTCGGAAAAAAATTAATTTTTAACGACCACCCTAATGGACTCCCAATGTTAACAATTTCAGGCGATACTTTTAAGAATTCACATACTTACAGGCAATATTTTTTCAAATGATTCTATGTAGATTATTACCCACTTGGTGGTTTGAAAAAATACTGACTATAAGTATATTAAACCTTACAACTATTCCCTAAGAATGTAAAGTTTGGGCGGGCTTTTCACTTTTAGAAATAATTTTCCGCAAGAAAGAAAAAATACGGGTCTTTTAGAATTCGATGTAAAATAACATATATCAGTCCCATTAAAATCAGGAATGACCACCTTGGATACCTTCCTTGTAAGTTGATAAAAAACTATGTCAATAAATTGAATGAAAGTAATTTACAGTTCGCGCGCTCTTTTCAAAAATCTATAGATGTTATGATGTACTGTAATTTATTATGAAACTTATTATTATTGTTATGATTAATAAGTATAATTATATATTTTATTCGTCGAAGAATTAATAATTTATTGATCTAATCATTCTTTACATGATTTGTTATCTTTTAATGTACTATTGTGTTTAAAAAATATAGTTTATAAGAGAAATAAGTTTTAAACTTCTAAATAATTAATATTTCTAACAGAAATAAAATTAATTATATTAGTAATGCAAAAATTTGGTGTCATAATTCTCAAATAATAATATTAATTATTTCAACAATCAAAGTTATTAAGAAAAAAATAATTCTTTATTCACGTAGTGAAAAATGAAATTTAAGTAATTTTTTATTAAAAAAATAATTAAAAATAAAAAAATTGTACTTCTAAATTTAAAAAATAATTAAAACATATTTAAATAAAAATTACATGAATTTTCTTAGTTCGTGTAATTTCTATTTAAATATTTGAAAAATATTTTGAAATTTAGAAGTTGAATTTGTTTATTTTTAATTATTTTTTTAATGTAAAATGCAAAATGAGAATTTTTTGTCCATCTCTGATTTTGATGCGCTCATTCGCAGGGCTTTCGAAGCGAGAAATAAAATTTCATTTTATGCAGTTTATTGGATGGGCAATTAAAGTCTTTTACCGAACATAAATGCTCTTTGGCGTAATTAATTATTCGAATAAAAGTTTGACTTGTCACGATTCAAGCAATTTATCTTTGTACGTACGTTCCCGATGTTAAAGTAGGCGCTAAACAAGCAGCTAATGATGAATTTTAATGTTCAAATACCCAGAACGAAATGGCGCTATGAAATATGTCTTATCCGGTTTAACAATTTTGTAATACAAGAAGCGGAAGATATTTCTCTTCATATTCAAATTAAGTAAATTGCAAAAAGCGTATCCCCCTTAAACATCGTTTAATTTTCCCGCATATTTTGATTTCAATTCGCTTTCGTTTTGCAAAAACATTGTTATGCAAAATTTTGTACTCGAAGAGGCTTCTCGTAAAATTAGAATTTATTCAGTTCGAGGCGGTGGTGTCCAAACTTTATTTTACTGCGCCTTCCTTGCAAAAAATCTAACCTTGGCGCCTCCCCACTCTACACTTATTTCCTCCCCAGTTTGGCAACCACTGGTTTAAGGATAATTCTCGTTGAGGCGCAATGCGAAAATGAAAATAGAAATATTGGCGGCATCAATTTTATGTAAGCGATTCTAAAGCAACCGAACTGTAAACACGTTAACGTAATAATTGTATTAAATTTCCTTCACAACATCTGAAATGCATGAGAAAACGATTTCTCCCGTTTTCCACGTTCCGAACTAAATATGTGCACCTATTCGAAGGTAAAATAGAATTTTCTAACTCGTCCACGAGTTCTGTCTGATAAAACTTGGATAAGTTCGCTCACGCTGCATAATTTGCTATGCTCCTCCATAAGGAAAATGCATTTGTAAAATAGTGTAGAAGAACAGGACGAACCGAATGTTTGGTGAACGCGGAAACGCGGAAAAGTTGAAGTGGTGCAACTACTGCGGATATTTCCTAACAACCAGATATTTGAATAAAGCTAAAACACACTAGTTTTAAATAAAGTGAAAAGCATTCTGCAGTTTCAGTTTATATTGCATCGAATGCACTTTCGAATAAGTTTATTTTTGATTATAATGCAATCTCTTTGAACGTCTTTTTTGATTGAAATATAATGCTAAAGACAATGATTAAATATGGCGCGGTTTTTGCTCCTTTGACTGAAGAATATTTTCTTTAAAAATCTAAAAGCATTAATTTGGATCTTGTAAAAATTAATGTCTTTTTGGCGGGTTGAGAGCAAAATTTTAGCAAACAGTTTTTTAAATAATGTAGTACTATTTAGGAAGTAAATTAATTATTGTGAATCACGCTTAAAACCGAGTGTGCACATTCGAGCTCAAAGTGGCACATTCCGATCTCGGAATGAAGCGCGCCGCTCCGCGTCGCGCTTCATTTGCCTCCCTCGCTCGGAAATGTGCCACTTTTCGCTCGAATGCGCACATACATCGTATTTATTTGCTTTTTCTATTTACTTATCTTAATTTTAAATTAAAATACAACTTTAATTGAAATATGCCTAATTTAATTTCGATTCAAATTGACATTCAGCAACCAAAAATATTTAAGGCTGTTCACTCGTTACAATCGGAACTAAAAGTACTATAGCTCTAAAATGCATAGAAAAAGTTGAATATGGCGGCTGTTTGAAAAATAAAATTTTTTTTTGCACGTTTTTTTAATAATTCCGAATTTTTTAAAAATAGTAGAATTCAAGATATCAACTTTTCGGTGGGTCACGCCATAGAGGAATGTATATAGAATGTTGATACTAAATTTCAAATAAATCGGGTAAGTAGAACTTGAGATATCTTGTACGCCAACTAGAAAAAAGTAGTTTCGAGAAAAACGCGTTCTGGAAATTTTACTCATAGAATGATACGCTATACTAACATATTTATAATAGCTGTAACTTTTTAAATAATTGAAATTTTGAAAAATTCTTTTAAGAGCCTATTCTTGAATGTCTAAACTTCGGAAATATAAAAAAAATTTCGATTTTTTTAAATTTCTATACTAGAATTCTCCCTTAATACAATCTCAAAAAGTAACTGTGGTAACACCGTTATGCTTACGCCGAATTCATAATATCGTATATGAAACAATATGCATTTTTTTTAAATAGAAATTTAAAAAAACTATGGGAAACAAATCATAAAGGCGCCCATAGGACGATAAGCATAGTGAATCGGCCCAGAGTGATATCTGGATCATTGATCGCGCAAGTTTTAGAACTCTATATCTATTTTGGTTTTGAATAAATAAAAAAAAACAATAACAAAAATCGAAAAATAATAATCATTAGAAACAGCTGATTTTTTCTAAATTTTTCTTTTCTTTATGATAACCTTCTAGAACAAATTTAAACTCTATTTTTTGTGCCTTTTTTGATGTAGAATAATATCTCAAATTCTTCAATTGATCGTAAAGGTACGCCATATCGAAAAATAATTAAAACCGATTTTATATTATAAAAATCGATATGTTATAATGTTTATACCTTTGAAACAACGAAAATGCAGCTTATTTGTGGAATTCCTAAATGAAAATAACAGTAATTATTAAAACCAATAATGTAAAAACAATTTTTTTAATTAAAATTATAAGTATCTACATATTTATTTAGAAAAATTTATAATAATTGTTTTCCATCTAATTGCATATAAGGTTTTCGCTCAGTGTACGCTCAATTTTGGAAGCAACTGTACATAAAATTATATAAATAAGTGTTCTGTTATTAATTAATCTATTTTTGCACATACATACATTACAAAGAAACCTTTTATGCGTAACGAAAGCTTTTACATTCTTTTTACAATATTAATTTGATAATTACATTCAAATTTTACCAATTAGTTCTATATACAAAAGGATTATAAAACATAAACGATTAGGACAGAAAGATTAATTTAATTACGGAGTCGTTTTAAACACAAAAGGAGTTGAAATAAATTAAATATCAAAATCCAGTGTGCCGAAAGCTCGAAGCTATTTGCTAAAGAGGTTACACATTTTTTATACCGTATATTGTTTAATTTATCCTTTTACATTTCAAGTGTGTTAATACCAGAGTATTCCGAAGCCAGTGAAAGTTGAGATTTTGATGTAACTCGAAAGAGTATAATAAAAAAAGTTCATCTTTATTCGACCAACATATGATCATGTAACGAAGAAGGTGTATCGAGTTTCGTAATCGTTGGCAGTTAATGATTATTGTAATAATCGGTATCTTCGCTTAAATAAACGTGTAATTATATATTTTACGCAAAATCATTGTTAAATCTTGAATGGCGAAGCTATAAATCTACTTCTAACTTCGTTTCCGCGTAAGAAAGTAAGCCACATGCGATATTTGAACTGAATTCTTGTTGTTTTTACTTTTTGCATTTATTATATTGTTACTTATGTATACAGTAAAACCTCTATAACGCGACCAGTGTCCGTTCTTGCTCAAATTGGTCTTTTGTAGAGGTGGTCGTCTTAGAGAGAAAGACAAAGATAGATAATGAAAATGTAATAACGAATTATTTAGGAAGTAAATGAATTATTGTGAATCACGCTTAAAGCCGAGTGTGCACATTCGAGCTCAAAGTGGCACATTCCGATCTCGGGAAAATGAAGCGCGCCGCTCCGCGTCGCGCTTCATTTGCCTCCCTCGCTCGGAAATGTGCCACTTTTCGCTCGAATGTGCACATAATCCAAATTCATTGGATTTGTCTATATTAATCATCTCTCTTTCGAATCAAAAACTTAAATTCAGATTTATTATTGGGAAAGAATTGTAGCATTTATTTTTCTAAAAAAACTACAGTAAAACGTCTAACACGACCATCGTCGGTTTTTGCTCAAATTGGTCTTTTGTATAGGTGGTGGCCTTAGAGGGAAAGACAAAGATAGTCAATGCAAATGTAATAACGAATACTAAATAAGATAAAATGCATGTAAAGAAAATCTATTTCTTTAATTTTAAATTTAGAGTAGGTTGGTTATTAAAAAAGAAAGAAATTGACAAGGCAAAAATAAACTTTAAATGTCGTTTTATAAGATTTGATATTAATTATTACAAATTGACAAATTTAATAAACAATGTTGTTGCTCTAAAATTAATGTTTTACTGATTTAATTATAATATCTACATTATTTAAAAAACTAACCTAAAATTAAAGAAACGACATTTAAAGTTTATTTTTGTCTTGTCAATTTCTTTCTTTTTTAATAATCATTTTTTTAATAACCAACCTACTCTAAATTTAAAATTAAAGACATAGATTTTCTTTACATGCATTTCTTAATTATCAGAATCGTATTGATATTAAAGCAAATAATAAATGGAGTAGTATTCTTATATTTATCACGAATCACGAATTGCCCATGTCGATCCACTGCTGGATGTAGGCCTTCCCCATTTCTCCCCATTCTCGTCTGTCTTCTGCTATTCTCATCCAGTGTACTCTTGCTGTTTTCTCGATATCGTCTCGCCATCGAGTATTTGGTCTTCTTTTGCTTCTGCTTGTTTTACGTGGTCTCCAGTTAATATTGATCTTGTCCAGCGATTATCTTGGACATGAGCAAGGTGGCCAACCCATTGCCACTTTAGTTGTACAACTCGTTGCAAGACATCCGTCTGCTTCCGATATTCTCCCATTCTTGATTTTGATTTTAAAATATAGTTTAGTTCACCATAGGCACTCCATGCTAGACTAATTTCCTTCTTTATTTCTTCGCTGACCACGTCTTTTCTTGTTAATTTTTGTTCCAGGTATATGTGTTTCTACGATTTCCATAGTTGTATCTCCTAAGGTAATATTCGTATTTTCTTGAATGTTTGTCTTAATATTGTTTTAGCTATGTTCATTTTTAGACCTATTTCTTTTGATCGATTATTTAGTTCATTAACCATGTATTGTAGTTCTTGTGGGTCGTTACTGTGTAGTACCACATCGTCCACGAATCTTATGTGACTTAGACGTACTTCGTCGATAATTATTCTTTTTTCCGATCAATTCCGTTTTTGGTAAATGCTTTCCCGATCAATGTAATGAATAATTTGGGCGATATACTACACGGAGAAGAAAATATTGTCAAAATGACCATACGTATCGCTATTTTAGCTATACGTAGGATAGTCATCTTTCACAGGGATACGCCGTATAGCCAATTTAGCTATCCGGAGTTTCTTTATTGCGGATCGTCAAAGTAACGATACGTATTATTGTTTTAGACATTCAAACGATTCTTGTCATGGTGATTTAACGGTTATGCACGGAGAATAAAATATCGTCAAAATGACCATATGTATCGCTATTTTAGCTATACAAATCCTCAAGTTGACTGTACAATTACCTACATGAGGGAAACTGCACACGTTCACGTGAGTTCTTCGTTGAACGCTTGAATCAAATAAATGAATCCTTATTATAAGTATAATATGTAGCGCTGTCTTGATCATACTATGAACTGTCCAATTAACTTATAAATGTCATTAAGGGGTTACATGGTTTTCACGGCTTCAAAAAATCAAAATTTTTTTAAATGTCGTCGTAATGGCAGTTTTAAATATTGGAACAAAACTTAAAACGCGTTTTTCTCGAAACTGTATTTTCAAAGTCGGTTGTCAAGATTTCTCGAAAACTACTCAACCGATCATGATGAAATTTTACACACGTCTTCGAGATACTATTCACAAGGACTTGAACGAAGGATTTTGTTTTATGTTTCAAGCAACTATTTAAAAAAAAAATGTGGAGCAAATTTTACCGAAATTTTAATTTTTTTGTAAAAGGCTCTGCCAAAAATCCAATTTTCACTTTTTTTTATTATCCTTCATTCAAATTCTAGTTTAAGGTATCAACTAAAACACCTATTTTTTGTTTTGACATCAGTTGATCCTGTCATGAGTTCTGCTGTCAACGCGCAAGCACCCTTTTTCCGAGGGGTCGCCGAAAATGACGTCGCAATGGCAAAGTTTTAAATATTTTTCTACAAAAATTTCAGAAATTTTTATAAAATGTGTATATTTAAGACAATAAAAAGTTTGAATGAAATATTTTATTTTTTATATAAAAAAAAATTGTTAAAAATAAGCCGTTTTTTAGCCGCGGAAACCCATGTAACCCTTAAATTAGCTAAGCGAATCGTTGTTTTGACAATACGTCAATCGAGGATACGTCAAATAGTTATTTTGACGATATTTTTTTCTCCGTGTATGTTCACTTTTACAGCTATTATCTATACAGAATTTTCCAAATTGAAGTCATATTGAAAAGTAGGGCTGTGCAATTAACGGTCGCATTCGGGTTAGAGAGTGGTCACCTTAGAGAGCACTTTGCAAGAAAAATTAAATTACGATATATCTGTTCTGAAGCATACTGCCTGATTTTAGGGATGGTCGCTAAGAGAGATTTTACTGTAATTATATATTTTTATTAATAATATAGTCTTATATAAGATGCTAAATCGATTATCTAAAAAAATTCGTTAAATATTGAATTATTATTATTTTATAACGTGAGTTGATAACTAAATGTAAAGAATCTTATTGAAAAACAATAAAGACACAGGTGCGTTTATTTATGTACGCGCTTTAGAAGTTATACTTCTTTGGTGTAAATTAATTAAATATAACCACGTGTGAAAATTAATTCAAATAAATTGAATAGATACGAGGATGTGCGCATTCGAGCGAAAAGTGGCACATTTCCGAGCGAGGGAAGCAAATGAAGCGCGACGCGGAGCGGCGCGCTTTATTTTCCCGAGATCGGAATGTGCCACTTTGAGCTCGAATGTGCACACTCGGTTTTAAGCACCATTCACAATAATTCATTTACTTAGTAAATATTTTAATTATAAATTACAGTACCGTTATTACCCCAGAAATACCTAATCTTTCTTAAGTTGTTTAAACAAAATCATTAAGAAGTAAACGTTATAACGTTTAGCTAGTATAAATTTAAATTGTTTGCACTAAAATATACCAGAAAGAGAAAAAATTAATACAGACGAATGCAGTTAATTATTTTTTAATATTATGTAAACAAATCCAATTAATACGAGGATGTGCGCATTCGAGCGAAAAGTGGCACATTTCCGAGCGAGGGAGGCAAATGAAGCGCGACGCGGAGCGGCGCGCTTCATTTTCCCGAGTTCGGAATGCGCCACTTTGAGCTCGAATGTGCACACTCGATTATAAACACGATTCACAATAATTAATTTACTTTCTTAGTATGGCTAACTTCAATCCGTAGAATTTTCGTTAGTTTGCGCGCGCAACTTCCGTTGCTCTCCAAAATTTTACTCACATCGCGCCAAAAGAAGTATAACTTCAATAATCCATCATTTAAATCCCGCAATTTTCTTTCTTCATTTTGTATAAAAATGCGGCATCAATTTTAATTTAAAATTTTCCAGACGATTTTTTGTGTCAAGTCGTATTTGGTTTCTGCTCTCATAATCGAGTGTTATTCTCAGCCAACTTTTTATGCTTATTAAGAACTTAATAAATATGAACTTTGCGAAAAATACCGATTTTCTTCTACGCCGTACAGTCCGTTTGCGGTTAGTAAATCGTGTCTTGTAGGACTTCGAAAAAGTAAAAATAAAATAAAAACAACGTGTGCGGCTTTCTCGTTAGGTCTTATACGGTATGCAGTAGTTGATCAAAATAAGAAAATGCAAACTTAAAAACAGGAACGGAGAGTGTGTAAGACAACTACTTGAGCTTTTTTAAAAGCAATTCTTTATATTATCAAAGAAAATGCCCTCGTCTACAAATTCGAGCAATCTCTCTTACGATTAATTAAGCACGAAAGAAACCTAAAGCATTTTCTAGAGCCGATGTTTTTTATAATAATTAACTTTGTTACATAAAGTGAGTAGGCACTTAAAAGCAAATCGTTTAAAGCTTCCAGAAGAATATTTAACCGCTTAAACGTACACAATTTCGTTTTTATTTGATAAAACTATCGAGCGCCAGTTTTTCTAACAAATTGTTTGAAACGATTTATCGAATGGGAACTGTAGGGTTGTCCAACCTGTTGTTCACGGCCCAAATGGCCTAAAAAAATTGTGAACTTACAAAGTTTATTAATAATGTTATAAATACGCACATTCTAAAAATTCTATTTATTTGTAAACGTTGAATTTTTGAAACTAAGGGTTTAGATCATCAAATTTCGTTCAATGTATTTTAAATGGAAACTCTGTTCCCGTCCTATTGCCATATTTTTGAAGATAGGAAGTTGAAATTTTTTGTAGAAAGAGATCATTTATCATTCAAAAGTACGATTTTCGATTTTTGATAAATCAACGTGTTTTATACAAACAAATGAATAAAGCGTAAAGCAGACTAAACTTCTAAGCGTTCGTGTGCTTTCAAAAAGAAATCTTGATTGCAACTTTTACATTGGTAAATTGGTCCATTGGAAAGATTATGGTAATGATTTTTTCATAATTACCCTTATTAAATAGTTATAGGCAATTGAAGTACGCCAAATTTGGTAAAAATTGGTGTTTTTTTTTGTATAATTGACAAGCATAAGCGTTCTTATCGCAAATCTTTTTAAGGTCTTGAAAATATCGAAGACTAGAAAAAGGTTAAAAGTAGCAATACTATACTGACTAAGATCCAATTTTGTGTTAGGTATGCAGAAAATGATAAAATGATAAAATACTTATTATGTTAACATTATTTTTAAGAATTATTTCGTGTAAATATATTTTATTATTTTAAGTGAAGTGAAGTTGGCCAGGAAAACATTACCACTGTCAACCTGAATATCTTTTTTTCTTTCGAAACCTTCATAGAATTGGTGTTTGTAAATCTCTAAATAACTTAAGCTTTTCATTCATACAAAAAATACTACTTCCTTTCGAAAATTTGTAGAACCTTCATTTCTAATTGATTTAATGGCTGGGCTGCGTTTTTAGGGGTAGTTAAAATTTTTAAAAAATTTTCTTTTTTCTGAAAACTTCTTAGCCATAGTTTTTGTGAACATACGATTTTACAAAATTGTGCTTTTGAATATAGATAAAATCTTAAGTCCAACAGTTTTAATTGATTTAATGCCTGCTTTGCTTTTTTAGGGGTGGTTAGAATTTTTTATTACGAAATTTAGCAAATAACTTCCATACATTAGTTTCTCCAAATTTGCGATTTTAAAAAACTGTTTTTTTTTAACATAGGAGAAATATTACATCTTACAGTTTTAGTTGATCTTTAGGGTTGGTTAGAATTTTTTAATTATATTTGTGGTTTCTTGAAAATTTTTATAAATAACTTCCAAGGAATAGTTTTTTTGAACTTGCGATTTAAAAAATTGTTTTTGTAATAGGTAAATTCAAAAGTGTATCAATTTTAGTTAATTTAATGCCAGTTCTGCTTCTTTAAGGGTACATACTTTGAATTTTTAATTATTTTTCTGGTTTGCATGTTAAATGTTCGCCTTTGTCAAAGAATTGCGTTTTTAATGTAAAATCATCTGTAAGTTTACATTTTGAAGTGATTAATACCTGCCCTATTTTTTCCAGACAGGAAGCCTTTTTTATGTTTTTTTTTAGTTTATTATAAACTGTCACAAATAACTTTTACACATTAGTTTGTCCAAATTTCAAATTTTTTAAACTTATATTTTTTATTATAAATACATACATATTTACTTACTAATAGCAACTTTTTCAACATCTGCAACTTAAGAACTATTTGTTTTGGACCATGATTTCATTACAAACTTTTAATCAGTGACTCATGCACTACCAATTTGTGATGGTAAAATGCAATTTAACTGCAACTCAAAATTCAAAATGAGTGAGGCGGGGTCCTTTTATACTTCTGAACTGTAATTAAATTTATAATCAAAAATTCAAATATGAGAGAATTTTAAATTATTTAAATTAAATTAAAAACTGCTTATTTTATTTGGTTTTTTGCTTTTTATTCATTATTAGTGCTCGTGTATTTTAAGGGGCGTTGGTCAATTGCGTGCCGCGGTATGTTTACCTTCCGTTTACGGTCCCTTGTCAATAGCACGATTGCGCGCGGTGGTGGATTTAATCTCTATTGGGTTTCCAAGCATTTTTTCAGGTACTTACATGTTTGCCTACAGGCAGGGTATTTCTTGATCGTTTATAAATTGTCTTTTGAGGGTGATTGCATCCCATTTAGGCTTTTACACTACAAGTGTCACTTTTCTTAAAAAAGTTTATTGTGACGAGCGCCGTTAATCTATGTATGTAATTGACCCACGTACATTTTAAATGCCACTGGTCCAGTCACTCTAAAAGGTTGGACATCCCTGCTTCCTAGGTTTAGCTCGGCCAAAATTGGTTTTAAGAAGCTAATTACTGAATATATTAAAATCTCTAACATCGTTAGAGGAATTTCTAACATCCGAATATATTTTAATCGGATTAGATAGTTAATTCACCTCGAACAAACTCACTTGCTAACAAGATTATTTTACATGCATTACTTGCAATTGAATCTCGCTGTAGAGCAAGATCTAATCACCTCTTCTCAGTAAATTACTTCGTATTCCATTGCGTCTCTTAAATAAGGATCAACCGTTGATAAAAGTGAGTGTCTCGAAGGCCGTTCAGGTGGCCATTTAAACAAAGGGCTGGTAGGCAGGTTACCCCTTTTACATCGCTTCTTCAATATCAGATCGAATGTCGCAAATCGCTAATCTGTGGGATTATTTTATGCCAGACGTCCTGCAGGTCGAACATAGGCCGTAGATGGTCGTACGTGAAACGTGGTCGTTATAAATGGTTTGCTTTGAATTTTGCGCGTACAAATTGCATGTAGTGTTGAGTTATTGTCATCGAGAATATCTTGTTTCTTGTTCTCTCTTATTTTCATTTAATATCCTCTTAACTCGCAAAATTGCCCGTAGGTACGATCTTCCCGACCTCGATTAAGATAGTGACTTATTTAGCAGGTAACATCCACATTCTTTTAAATGAGAACAGGATGGCCTTGCCGTTTAAACGGTCGCGTTTCGAATAAATTGCCTATCAGACTATTTATTGTTATTAATATAAATCGCAATTATGATGCTTCGGTTTGAGAAAAATTTACAGGATCGTAAGTTGTACATATTTTTCGCTAAGCACTTGTAGACAACGTGGAGTTCACAGCGAGGGACGTCTTTATTATTCTGTAAAATAAATTCCATTAAAGACCTGGGTACCGAATTTCGTCCTGTACCTATACTTTAAATCTAAACTTAGTATGGACTCGTATTTTTAATTTTTTTGCATAGGTACACGGAGTGAAGATAATGGTAAGTCTTACTATATAGCATGGGTAATCATTACCATGTAATATAGTGACGATGATTTTCTTTAAAAATATTTATTAAACATAGTAATTATCTCTATTTTTATGGTAAAACAGGCCAGGCAACATAGGAATGATTTCCATGCTACAGGGGAATAATTCCCATGCAACATGGTAATGGTTCTCATGTTACAGAGGGGAAATTAAAATTTTTAAAAATTGCTGTCAACTTACACTAGAACTTTTGACAATTATAGAGGCTATGCTTAATTCATATACTGGCCACGTTAACAACAACAGCAGCACTTATATTTACATGGAAATGATTTTTATACATATGGGACATATAGAACTCATTATCATTGTCGCATGGCTCTAATTCCTATGCTACAAAGTAATATTTACTATACAGATAACTACTATGTAACATGGTAAAAATTACCAGGTATAATGGTAATGAATTCCATGCTACGTAGTAAAGTATCCCATTTTTTTAAAGATAGGTCTGGTTACCATGCTACATGGTGATAATTCCCATGTTACATAGTGAGAATTACCATTCTATTCTCTCCGTGTAGAGACCATCTGAGTTAATCCGAATATACCTTTGAATATTATTTAAAGTTAACAGGAATTGGACTGTCAAAAAAAAACAACTTGTTAAATATGCAACGTTTTGTTTTTTTATTGAAACTCTTTCAAGCAACTTAACATCTCAAAAAATGTGTTTACCATCAAAACTCAAAATTGTACTTTTTTGACAGTCTAATTCCTGTTAACTTTAAATAACATTAAAAGATATTGGACGTTAACATTATGATTAATATCTTTAAATTTTTTTCAATTAGCTAATTTTGCAGAAAAAAATTAAAGAGTAAAACAGCCTTAATTTTATTTACTTTTTTATCTTTAAAGGTAAAGATAAAAATATCAAATTCTGCTTTTTACTAAATGAAGAAGAAAGCTTGTTAAATATGCCCACTGATTTCGAATTTTGATAACTGTTTTGATTAATAAGTTATAAACAATTATCTAAAGTATATGACTTTTGGAAAAAAATCCGTAGAAATTGGAATCATTTTTGTATGATTGACTGGTTCTAAGTAGCTTATCCTTTGTCATCGCAAATATTCTTAAAAATTCGAAATAAGAAAAGGTCGTCGAAAAGTGTTAAAAATGGCAATATTTTACCGATCAACCCTTTCAAATGATTTTAACTAAATTCGTGAGCTATAGGTATTTAGGGAAGAGTTGGCCATAACGGGATACTTAACAGAATATCACTAATAATTTTTTGAACAGCTTACTAATATTAACAAATATTTGTACATAGCCAACATTACAGTCCAATTATTAATTAAAAGCAGAGTTATTTGTAAAAAAAATTAAAAGAAACAAAATAACCGCATTTTTTTAAAACGATACTTTGTATCCTGTTTTGCCCACCCAGACGGACAAAACGGGATAGTAATAACAACAGATATAAAAAACTTAAAGGACACGGAAATAAGGATCTTTATTAAAAAATACAAACGTTTTACTTTAAAAGCAACTGTCCTGTATAATGATATGAATGTAAGAAAAACAATCCAAATATTTTTAGCAAAGTTCACACGCAAAAATCGCAAGAGAATGTCTCACAAGCATCCTGGTCTATGCATGGACATGCTTCATGGGCCCACCCTTCACAATGTTGAAATTTTATCCATTTGCCCATATTGAAAAACACTGTTATGACAGATTAATTTTACTTAAAATGTTTGCAAGTAGTCAATAAATGTGGTCGGACAAAACAGAAGAGTATCCCGTTTTAACCAACTACGGATTGAGAAATATATAATGAAATTGTAATAAAGTAATTAGGTAAACATGCAGAAATAATAATACAAAATAAGAGCCTTAAAACAACAGTGTCCAAAAATTTCTAACATTCGCATATATTTTAATCGGATTAGATAGTTAATTCACCTCACAAACTCATTTAAAAATTTTTTACATTGCTTAAATGGATTAATCTTGTAAGTAGTTCTTAGGCTTCTGGTGCTTATTTAATTGGGTGGTGTCTTAAATCGTTTAACGTTTTCAATTAGTTCTAATGTGCAAATCGTGCTTTGGGATATTTATGCAGACGCTGCAGGTCAAATGTCTTAGATGGTCGATCGTAAATCGGTCGTTTAATTGTTTGTTATATTTTGCCAGCGTACAAATTGCAGTAATTGGTTAATGGTCTACGAAAGTTTGCTTTGAATTTTGCGCGTACAAATTGCATGTAGTGTTGAGTTATTGTCATCGAGAATATCTTGTTTCTTGTTCTCTTATTTTCATTTAATATCCTCTTAACTCGCAAAATTGCCCGTAGGTACGATCTTCCCGGCCTCGATTAAGATAGTGACTTATTTAGCAGGTAACATCCACATTCTTTTAAATGAGAACAGGATGGCCTTGCCGTTTAAACGGTCGCGTTTCGAATAAATTGCCTATCAGACTATTTATTGTTATTAATATAAATCGCAATTATGATGCTTCGGTTTGAGAAAAATTTACAGGATCGTAAGTTGTACATATTTTTCGCTAAGCACTTGTAGACAACGTGGAGTTCACAGCGAGGGACGTCTTTATTATTCTGTAAAATAAATTCCATTAAAGACCTGGGTACCGAATTTCGTCCTGTACCACCTATACTTTAAATCTAAACTTAGTATGGACTCGTATTTTTAATTTTTTGCATAGGTACACGGAGTGAAGATAATGGTAAGTCTTACTATGTAGCATGGGTAATCATTACCATGTAATATAGTGACGATGATTTTCTTTAAAAATATTTATTAAACATAGTAATTATCTCTATTTTTATGGTAAAACAGGCCAGGCAACATAGGAATGATTTCCATGCTACAGGGGAATAATTCCCATGCAACATGGTAATGGTTCTCATGTTACAGAGGGGAAATTAAAATTTTTAAAAATTGCTATCAACTTACACTAGAACTTTTGACAATTATAGAGGCTATGCTTAACTCATATACTGGCCACGTTAACAACAACAGCAGCACTTATATTTACATGGAAATGATTTCTATACATATGGGACATATAGAACTCATTATCATTGTCGCATGGTTCTAATTCCTATGCTACAAAGTAATATTTACTATACAGATATCTACTATGTAACATGGTAAAAATTACCAGGTATAATGGTAATGAATTCCATGCTACGTAGTAAAGTATCCTCATTTTTTTAAAGATAGGTCTCGTTACCATGCTACATGGTGATAATTCCCATATTACATAGTGAGAATTACCATTCTATTCTCTCCGTGTAGAGACCATCTGAGTTAATCCGAATATACCTTTGAATATTATTTAAAGTTAACAGGAATTGGACTGTGAAAAAAAAACAACTTGTTAAATATGCAACGTTTTGTTTTTTTATTGAAACTCTTTCAAGCAACTTAACATCTCAAAAAATGTGTTTACCATCAAAACTCAAAATTGTACTTTTTTGACAGTCTAATTCCTGTTAACTTTAAATAACATTAAAAGATATTGGACGTTAACATTATGATTAATATCTTTAAATTTTTTTCAATTAGCTAATTTTGCAGAAAAAAATTAAAGAGTAAAACAGCCTTAATTTTATTTACTTTCTTATCTTTAAAGATAAAGATAAAAATATCAAATTCTGCTTTTTACTAAATGAAGAAGAAAGCTTGTTAAATATGCCCACTGATTTCGAATTTTTAATAACTGTTTTGATTAATAAGTTATAAACGATTATGTAAAGTATATGACTTTTGGAAAAAAATCCGTAGAAATTGGAATTATTTTTGTATGATTGACTGGTTCTAAGTAGCTTATCCTTTGTCATCGCAAATATTCTTAAAAATTTGAAATAAGAAAAGGTCGTCGAAAAGTGTTAAAATGGCAATATTTTACCGATCAACCCTTTCAAATGATTTTAACTAAATTCGTGAGCTATAGGTATTTAGGGAAGAGTTGGCCATAACGGGATACTTAACAGAATATCACTAATAATTTTTTGAACAGCTTACTAATATTAACAAATATTTGTACATAGCCAACATTACAGTCCAATTATTAATTAAAAGCAGAGTTATTTGTAAAAAAAATTAAAAGAAACAAAATAACCGCATTTTTTTAAAACGATACTTTGTATCCTGTTTTGCCCACCCAGACGGACAAAACGGGATAGTAATAACAACAGATATAAAAAGTTAAAGGACACGGAAATAAGGATCTTTATAAAAATACAAACGTTTTACTTTAAAAGCAACTGTCCTTTATAATGATATGAATGTAAGAAAACAATCCAAATATTTTTAGCAAAGTTCACACGCAAAAATCGCAAGAGAATGTCTCACAAGCATCCTGGTCTATGCATGGACATGCTTCATGGGCCCACCCTTCACAATGTTGAAATTTTATCCATTTGCCCATATTGAAAAACACTGTTATGACAGATTAATTTTACTTAAAATGTTTGCAAGTAGTCAATAAATGTGGTCGGACAAAACAGAAGAGTATCCCGTTTTAACCAACTACGGATTGAGAAATATATAATGAAATTGTAATAAAGTAATTAGGTAAACATGCAGAAATAATAATACAAAATAAGAGCTTTAAAACAACAGTGTCCAAAAATTACTCACCACTATTTTATTTCTACGATTAAATAAAGAAGCGACTCTTTAGAGTGATTGTAATAATTTAGTAGAACCTCACATTTTCCAACATATGTTCGTATTTTCTTATCTCGACTAACATGTGCCAATTTGGTATGCGGTCACTACACAAACCTTTTGATAAAATTTAAATATTATATAGCGGGATAAATAGCACCAGCGGTTAAAAAATAAAAAGGGGTATCCTGTTTTATCCGACTATCCTATTTTGGCTAACTCTCCCCTACACAGTAAGACGAAAAAAATTTTTTTTTAATATTATATCTTTATTTTATAAAATAACATATTTTTAATAATATGTGAAACTGCAGATATTTATTTAGTACTCAAAGAGCAGAGGGCCAACTCCCTTACTTTTCGCTTTGACAAAAATTATTAAGAATTTTGGAAGTTATAACTTTTAAGTGGACTTATTTTGTGCTTATGAAAAAAAAATTAGAGTTTTTTAAAATACATTTTGTGTATTTTAAATTAAACACTAAACCTTTAGTGAAAAATATCGTCTATGATGTACGAGTATTTACAAAAAATGAATGAAATGTCTTACGGCGTTTTGTTCGGATTGTAGTGTATAATTTAATTGAAACATTAATTATTATAAGAGGCATAACTCTTAACATAATTATAGAATCTCGTGGCATTTATTTACATAAAGTTATAACTTTATTCTGTGAGAGATCGAGAAAACGATGATGTGCATTCTTTTCAAAACAGCAGCCCTTATAAATCCATCATTTGTGATAATATCCTTAGAGAAGTTTATTTTTATCAGCGAATCGATCTTTGTGCAAAATCATTTCTGAGAACGCCAAAGCTCATTTTAACGAAGTCTTTTGTTATTGTCTAAATTTCGTTTTATTAAAAACACAATCTTGAAATGAAAATACGAATTTAAGCATAAATCTTACAAGAAAAAGGCATTATTGAAACTTAAAATTTATTATTAGGGTTTTAAAAAAAATTTCCAACTCGAAACGAATATCAGATAACAACAGTTTGTCCAAAGTTAAGTATTCTAACTTTAACCATTACCCCAAGTTTGTATCAACGAGCCGAATTTAAATATACACCGAGAATCGTAAACTATCGCAAGCAGGATATTGAAATAATCAAAAAACTTAAATAAGTTAGGGTAAAATGTCCAATAAATGACCGATTTGTTGCATCGTGAGCTATTTTGATGTAAAAAATAGTAAACAAATTAATAAAGCCAATAAACTCTTAAAGTTGAAATGAGATACTATTTTTATTTATGAATTAATAAAAACATCGCAATTTGGTCATAAACTTTGTAAAATTAACTATACAAAGTTTATAATGAGAAGTACAGTAAATGACCTCTTGGTACAAATATTGACCGCGGTATAGCCCAGTGAATTAAAAATTAAAAGTCCGTTTTGCTTAGGAGGTTATGCCAATTTTTTTAATTGTGTCCTTCAAAGCTTTAACATTGTATTGAAAACTTACAAACTACAATATAAATTTAATTATTTTAGCTATCCATTTTATTATAATTTTTATTTCTTTCAGTTAAATGAAAAAGAAGACATACAAGATTGCATAAATAAATAAATGTATCATAAATATATATTTTTTTTAATTGCTATAAACAATATTTCCTGTAGCGGTCAGTCACTGGTAAGGGGTCACATACTGGGCGGTTTACCTCATGGGTTTATTACAAATAGAAACGGAGCAAAATCATTAGAATGCAGTCGACAATAAAAGAGAACAATAATTTTCAGACTAGGATTTCCATTATTTGCTTTAATTTTGAAAATAATCAGATGAAAGTCGGTTGAATAATGAAAACATTGGATAAATTCTGAAAATAAGTCAGTCATTATGTTCTTCAGCTGGAGAAGTACCGTTTTTCGCTTCTACTATTTGGAAGAACAATATTTACCCATTAAACTATTTGTCTTTTCAATGAGGTGTTTGATTATTGACCGTGTCTTAAAGAACTACTTATAAATATTTAAATTTGTTCTTCAGGATTGTACGAGTATTTAGAAAAAAATTGCACAAGTCATATTTTTAATGAAAAGCCAGGTCTGTGTGGCTTTATTAACTTTTAGGTGCGGATTTACTTTTTTTTATGCAACGTCCATTCTTTTAAAATAATCACTTCCTTTGTACTGTCTGCAACATAGCTTTTAATCAAAGGAATCGTCGTCACGTCTTTGGTCGTCGTCAGTTGCAGTTTCTGAGAATTATTCTTAACCATAGAATATTATAAAAGGCATTGACTTCATAATTTTCGTTTTGGCATATCTTCATTTGATCCAAAGAGTTTTTTTGATTATTAATTACATTCGAGAATTTTAAGTGGTGCGGAAATTTTTCCAACCAATGAACTTTGCATCTGTTGAAGTGTATAAAATGTGAAGGAATCCGATCCATAAATATGAGAGAAGAGGGAACGCATACTCACAATCCTTTTTATTACTGAAGAGTAAAGTGTCAGCTTACACCTTGCTGTACGCCTCATTCACTTTTCAATGCACTCAACCTTCATCATCAAAGATATTTTTAGTACATACTCTTTTATAGATACCTCCACCTCACTGACAAACGTTTTGTTAACATCCTGGGGCTTAGAACTTTTTATCTACAGCGATTCTTTTGTAATAAGTAGGTTAAGATGGCTGCAACTTTTTGTATTAATTTTTTCGTGAAAAAGCGACAAATTTCAAGCTGAAAATACTCAAACGATCAAACTTGCAATTCCTTTTGAAAAATCTGTAATTCATTTGAAATATACACATAAATGCGTTTGGGACTGCGCCCCTGATCTAATAGACGAAATATATTATACCCGGTGTAGCATTTAAAGTGCCACGAGCTCATAATTGGTAAATTCATAAAGATTTCAAAAAAAGTACAAGTATAAATATAAATTTTGTTATACTTCCGGTTTAACTGCAAATTGTGACAACTTTCTTATCTCAAATAGAAGGATATTAATATTTTTTTAAAATTGGATAGAGCTCCTTGGGTGCTTTCCAAACATGTAAAATGAGTTACCATTTGATTAATAAATAATTTCAAAATCACTAGTTTTATGCAAAAATCGAAGATTTACGCAATCACAAAAATCGTTCAAAAACTGTATGTAAATGCCCAAAATTTTAATTCAAATAAAACTTAAACAAAATGCTTATCGCAAACTGGAATTCCCACACCCGTTCCCCGCACATTTCAGTTGTGAAAGGCACGTCGAAGAGCTCAGTTAAACGCTCCCCAAAATTTTAATTTACTAGTGATTATTTAAATGTGCAGAGTGACAGTGTTTATCAAAGACCTTCTACCCCTAAGAAGCACCCCTTCTACAAAATTCAAAGCTGTAAGTTTTTTTTAAAGATTTTCATTAATGTTTTTCGATTTTCATTGTGTAAAATTAATGGTATCTCACAAATTTTTGTACTGCTGTGCTTGCAAAAAAATTGGCAATATTTGAGTTTTAGTGGTGTTTGCAAAAAATTAAAACTAACCCCTAGATTAATTTTTTTTGTGTTGAATTTTGATACGTCACAGAATGACGTAGAAGCTTCGGGTTATTTGCGAGCCGACCTTATCGTAATTTCTTACCTGGCTTTTGAGATATCAGTTAATTTTGCCTTTTTACAATTTGAGCTTTTAAACAGCACTTTTAAATTTGAAAATTAAGAGTATTTTTAAACCCTATAAATTACATTCCATAACTTAAGTGTTAGAATAGTGTAATTCAATTTTTACACACTTAGTCATAATGTTCCCGGAAGTAAAAATTTGGAATAAAATGAACTGCATTAAATATTTTTATGCTTCGATCGCTTTCTGAGAACTAAAAATTCATATTAATTTATTGTGTTAGTTACATTACATTAATCGCCGAGATGCTCCAATGAAATAGCGTGTTGTTATTGCATTTTTTGTGAGTTAAATCGGGTGAATATTCTTAATTGGACGTTTAATGCAATAAATTCCTAAGAGTTTATTACTTCTCAAAATGTTATGGAATTTCTTAATTTGTACTGTTTTTATATTGTAACTATTTGAACAAAATGCTATTTTTTTTTATCCAAATACAAATTATCTTATTTTTTGGTATTATCATTTATAATTTCACTTACAATAAAAATTTTGAAGGTTTTTTTAATCAAATATTTATAATTTTTGGAAAAGATAGTTTTCAATAGAAAAAGTTATAAGTAGGTACGGTTCGGTTTCAGACGCATGGCGGATTAAGCAATTTTACCCACAATTAGAATTATCAATATTTCAACACTTTGAAATTATATAATTTTTGCTTAAAAATTCAAGAGCTTCTGCATAAAAGAACAAACTATTTTCGTCATTTGGCTATTTCCTTTAATAAGCCTAAATAACATATTTTGTCAAATTACGGTCTCTAAGGTTTTTCTGTGTATCATTTCTATATTTTTATGGGGATCGAAGGATAATAGGAAGCGCATATTTTATTTTAGGTTTTTATGGCATCAATTAAAGTCCATATTGTCTATTATTTATATGCAACGAACGTAACGAATCAAAGGTTAAACTAATTAAAAAATTGAATTATTTTGCGAACAATTATGTATATTTAAAGAGATACAAGAAAAGGTTTTTAACGTGACATTGATAAGTTTATTAGATTTCGCAATGCTAAATAACACCTCTTTACATTTAATTAAAAATAAAAACAATTCGAGATTACAAAATGTTACAAATTGAGTTCAGTTTGTTAAAAACATTTTGTGAAGGCTGCGTCAGTTTTTGTCTAAATTATGCCTTACATAATTTAGACTAAAAGAATAGATATTATTTATTTAATTATTAGTTAGACTAATACATAGTAATTATGGTTGTTCTTTTTATTATAAAGTTCGCTTGTTTGCCAATAACAATGGACTTCGTTTTGCACGAGTTAACATTTACTGTTAGTTATTTTAAATTTTGTTCTGTTCATCCTTAACCTTAATATTAATAAATTTACAGAAGGTGATTTTTGTGGTTTAAAGCAAAAAAAAACTCGCGTGCTAAATTGAAATCGTTTCTTTGTGAATGACCTCAATCGACATTACACAAATACGCACTTTTAGCTCTTTAAATAGTTAAAACATTTAATCAATTTGTTTTAGCGGTTACCTATATCTAATAACTTTTAAATATTTTTTAATTCATAGATTAAGTATATTTTGTTGTTTGATATTTAAGTAAACACTTCGTGACGATATCAATTTAGTTGTTTATAAAACTGATACTTTTACGTGTTAAGAAAAGTAACATTAGTTCAATTTCACTGTATTAAAACTAACCAGAATAAAATAAAAATTTCCAAGAAAATTTAGTAAAGAAATTAAATATACTTCAAGACACAAGAAAATGAAATCTACAAAACATATTTTGTTCTTAAAAAAATTAATGATGAAACTTCTAAGTTTTTATTGACTATTTTCTTTTGTACATTTAAATAAATGATATTGATAAGTAGTGTTTTTTCTCATTTTTATTAATTTAGCTCATTTTGAAGTCGTTAAATAACATTTTTTTTATCTTTTACATAAATATTTTTTTTTACGTAACCACCTAAAAAAAATATACAAATTGCAACAAAAATATTTTTATTTAAAACCTCACTGCAAACCTGCAGGAAACGGGATAACAGATGCTTGTCATAAAAATATAAAACTCTTAAAATTTACAAGTTTTTACAATCTTTAAAATATTCCTTTTCAATAACAATAAACCTAAATATTTGAATAGCTTCCTTGCATTATTAGGAAGCTTTACAAGCTGCTGTGCACATTTTGTGAAAATTGTATGCATACCGATGCCCAGTGACACACTTCAAAAATTGTCAATTTTGAGATTTATTTTGTAAAAACAATTGCGGAATATCTTAAAATTGTCATCTTTTGGCTTGTGCTACTTTGCTTGTGCAACACTGATTAGTCACAAAATATTATGTTTAATCTTAAACAACATTATACATAGGTATATTTTTAATATTAATGTGGAATTTAACAATGATTTAAAAAAAAATGAAAATAAATTCTTTAGAACATCAGTTTAAATTAAGCAATTATTCTGAATTTTTTAGTTTAAAATAAAATTCAATTTTTTATACAAAGAATAGATTTTAATTAACTGTAAAAGTACCGTGTTGTTCGATGATTGTTTGCCATCTTTTTGATAACTTCATGATTCCACGTACAAGAACTTCTGGTTCTTATGAGTAAAAAATTGAACCAAGTGTGACTTGAGGTTTTTATCATTAGTGAAATTTTAACCCTTTAAAGAGCTTTGTAAATATTGAAATATATGGTAATCTGATGGTACAAGGACGGGGCTATATGGTGGATGGTGACATCAGTTCCAAAGCAAGCTCCAATAATTTTTTACGAGTTGCTAAAGATGTGTAAGATCGAGTATTGTCATGGCGGAATATAATGCTTTTACTATTAGTCAATTTTGACCGTTTATATTTGACTGATTCTTCCAATCTCATCAGTTGTTGATAGTAAACATCTGAATTGATGATTTGGTACCTTCGAAGCAGCTCAAAATACAGAACATTTTTGTAATCCCACCAAACTGAAAGCATGGTATGCAATTCAGCTTTTGATGTAGTTTATACTGGTTTATCACGCTTGAACCATGATCGTTTTCCATTAATGTCATTGAAGACAACTCATTTTTTATCACTAGTGATTGATTCGTGTTAAAAAAAGGATCGTTTTCGTTGCGTTTGAAATGAATATCACAAATACGTATTAGTTGTGTTAAATGAATATTTTTCAATTCATATGGAACTTAAATATCGCACTTCTTACCTTGGTAAGAAGTGTTCAAGACAATTTAAATGATTTTTGATTGTTGTATTTCATAGATTTAACTTCCCTGCAATCTCTCTCACATTTATATGATGACCTGCCTTAATTATGATTTTGATTTGATCATCATTAACTTTAATCGGTCGACCAAAGCGTTGGTCATTTTTAAGTGAATATTTTTCAAATTGAGGTGTTTTAAACCAATTCTGACACGTGCGTTGTGTTAAACATTCATTCCCATAATCTTGTCAACTGTCAAACGAAAAAAACATAACATCAACCTAAGTGCTTGCAAAAAATGTAACGCCATCTTCTTCTTCTACTTCTTAATAAGCTAATAGCTTGTTCGATCCAGATTATCTTTTAACCTTTTTTTTTGTCGTCCAGGGCTGTGTTTTCCATAGACCCTACTATCTCTTGCCATTTTAACCTGTCTTGACTCGTTCATCGATTTTTGTGTAAACCGAAATTACTTTGTTGTCAACCGAATAGTTAATACAATAATTATTTTCCAAATGCACTTAAAACTTTGTTAACATAAAACTTATTGTGTTTTTTATTTGTTTCAGGTGAGTCGTATTTCTTTACTTCTTTAACTGCTGCGCTGTGAGGCGTTTGGTAAGCTATTATTTTTATCAATTTTTGTATTCTCTATAAAAACGTCGAAATTAGCGCAAGTCAAATATCTACTAAAATTCCGTCGTCTTAAACAAACTGTTATCTCGCCAGCAGGATAATTAAATCCGAACGTTTATCTGCAAATTGTTCTAATTTCTACTTGTTTATCTTTACTGTGCCGTTTAAGGACAAAGTTGTTATTATTTTTATCTGAATATCATCTGGAAAGCGTATGCAAAGTGTTCATAAACATTTAATAGATTAAATCGTTTAAAACAGGTAGCACATCTAATAAATATACAAAGTTATACGGTAAAAACGATAACAAAACTAGTACACAACTAGAAATGCATATTGTTCGCAGAGACGAACATCTCTGTCGTACGTGTTTCGAATGAAAAAGAACTAATAATAATGCATTTTCTCGAAAATGCTTTCTGCAGAATCCAAGAGGAAATTAACAAAGAAATTCGTAGTTATGAAAGGTATTAAATATTGTACTCAGATCTTCTTGCCTGGGGAATTTCAAGTTATTACGCATGTAAAGTAATACGAAACGTTGGAAAATAATGAGTTGTAATTTGTTCTCTTTTGCCTTTTCCCCTTTTTTAGTTTTTAGTTATTTAAAATTGTGGCTCCGAAGACTCGGTTTGTATTACGTTACTTATTACTAAATTAAAACAACGGGAAATAATGTTGCGTTGGTGTTAGAATTATTATATCTGCAAAGAAATTCCCGCTTCCATTGTATAATTAAATTGTAAGGGGAACAAATTTAAAAAGCCCGATCTGCATTAAGTCAACAAGATATTTTCTTTTTTTGAATTTCTTTTTTCTTTTGACGCACAATTAGGATGCCGCTCTTAAAAATTTCGAAATCTCGATTTTAAAATTTTAAAATCAGCTAACTGTGTTTTACTATTTAACAAATTTTCACATCGTATTTTATTGTTGCACTTTGTAAAAAAGTGCTTTGGATTAAAATTTTATGGTGTACATAACCGAAAGTTTTACAGGAAACATTTATCACGCCATCAAAAACTAGTTTCCAGCTTCATTTTTTATGCAAATTTATTTTTGTTGCGAAGTGCTTTTTGACTAATTTTATTTCTGTTCATAAATCGAACCTGTAAGGTATCGGCTATTAAATAAACCAGCTCGTATGAGATTTTATTAAATATGATCCGTTATGAACTACAGTAGTCGCCGGTTATTAGAATTAGCACCTTAAGAAAAAAATAAATGAAAAGAAAAGTGAGTAATGCTTTTGAAAATCACAATTTAGGATAAGCAAAACCACACTTGAGTTTTTGGAAAAATATCAATTATTTTCCTGAAAGGCTCTCGTTTGTTATTCATAAATTTTCAAAAAAGGTTTAGTTTTATTGGCGGAATTACGGAAAAATTCCTTAAGCTTAAGCTCTTAATTCCAACCGGAACACGTGCCGCAAATTTTCCGAAATTTTAAGATTTTATTGCCCTTTATTGACTATTGGCTAGCTCAGGCGTTCAGGAATATTCTAGAGATGGCGTGTGGACGGAATATCATAGAAGTTCGAGAATAGGTAAGAAGCTTCGTCTTCGGGTTTATATAAGGCGAATGGAGTACACCGTAAGGCAGTCTCGGTGGGACACTCGATCGACGAGTGTCTCCGAATGAGTCTCCTCACTGGAGTGCTCGGGGAAGAGTTTGAATCTTCAAAGATAAGGCGGGCAACAGTGTAGATAAATAATGAAGTGTGAAAATAAATAAGTTTAGTGTACCAATAAGTTAGTTAAGTGTATAAATAAATAAATTAGCAAGTAAACAATATTTAAGCTAGGTTAATGTAAGTGTTAAGTAATTATTTAATAAATAAGCTACTATTAGTGTAAATAAATTACCGAAGTTTTAATATTCACAACCCTAGTTCGAGCCCCCCCCAGCAAACATGTTACATTGGTGTCAGGTGTGGGGTTGTGAATATTCGGGAGTAAAAATAAATAATTAATAATTAGTAATAAAGTAAGTGAAAGTAAATATGGCTAATGGAAAACTACTTAAAGTCACCGCACTGAAAGAAAATTTTGAAGAACCAGATACACTTGGATTCAAGGCTTAACTGGTAAAACGTTTAATAGCAGCATTGGAATATAAATGTTATATTCCGGAAGAGTACACGGTTAAGTGTGCTGAAGATATCCGCTCGGCAATAAAAAAAAAAAAATAAAAATAATAAAAATGAAAGGGCAAGCGATTGGAAGATCTGGAAGTCGTGTGCCGAATATAAATCTAATTGAAAATTCCGGAAGAATGACGAGGGAAGTGATTAGAAGATCTGGAAGTGGTGCGCCAAATATAAAGCTAATGGAAAATTTCGGAAGAATGAAGAGGCAAGTGATTAGAAGATCTGGAAGTAGTGCACCGAATATAAAGCTAATGGAAAATTCCGGAAGAATCAAGAGGCAAGTGATTAGAAGACCTGGAAGTAGTGCACCGATTATAAAGCTAATGGAAAATTCCGGAAGAATGAAGAGGCAAGTGATTAAAAGATCTGGAAGTAGTGCACCGAATATAAGGCTAATGGAAAGTTCTGGAAGAATGAAGAGGCAAGTGATTAGAAGATCTAGAAATGGTGCGCTAAAGATGAAGATAATGGCAAATTAGGAAAGAATGAAAAGGCAAGCGATTAGATAATCCGGAAGTGGTGCGCCGAAGATGAAGCTAATGAAAAATTGGGAAGAATGAAAAGGCAAGCGATTAGAAGATCTGAAAATGGATCACCGAAGATGGAGCTAACGGACAAACGCGATGCGACACAAAGATTAACAGCAGAGTTCGAAAGAAGAAATAACTGATAAGGAAACTAAACAGGGATGAAGACGCTAAAAGTAAAATTGTTATGGACAATGAAGTAAGTCCATGGATGTAGTCCAGAAGGTCGCGGGTGATGAACGACTGAAGGAGGATACTTGATTTGTGATATATGGACACTTTAAAGCAAGTCTATGATGTAGTCCAGAAGGTCGAAGTTGATGAACGACTGAGGGAGGATACATGATTTGTGATAATTAGGCACTTTAAAGTATTTCCATGGCTGCGGTCCAGAAGGTCGTGGGCAAAAAACGACTGAGGGAGGATACATGATTTGAGATATTTGGACACTTTAAAGCAAGTCTATGATGTAGTCCAGAAGGTCGAAGTTGATGAACGACTGAGGGAGGATACATGATTTGTGATAATTAGGCACTTTAAAGTATGTCCATGGCTGCGGTCCAGAAGGTCGTGGGCAAAAAACGACTGAGGGAGGATACATGATTTGAGATATTTGGACACTTTGAAGCAAGTCTATGATGTAGTCCAGAAGGTCGTCGGTGAAAAACGACTGAGGGAGGATACAGAATTTGTGGTATTTAGACACTTTGAAGCTTGTTCATGGAAGTAATCCAGAAGGTCGTAGGAGAGGAGCGACTGAGGGAGGACGAATGCCTAATGTGGTAAGAGCGACTTTATTGTATTTGGAGGCATGTTACGAAACGTGTGGAGCATGGGCTGCAATAACTGTTCACTCAAAAGGTCCACGGAACCTTAGGGCGACATATAACGTCGGTGGTCTAATTGAGGAGATAACAGTAAAAGTAGCCAGTTTAGTTTCGGAAACAGATGTCAAAGTAAATTGATCATTAATAAATGGAATTGTGCGCCGTGCCAGAAGAACGTGGCAACCACCTCCGAAGATATAAGAAGAACAATTATACTCCTTGTTCGTCTCGAATACTCAGCAACATCAGAAAAGTATGGAAACAGCTAGCCGTACGAGACATCGCGGAAGGGCTTTGAGATGCAGAAGAGAAGCACCTTTGACACCTAGGCGCGCATCTTGGATTTTGAAGCGAAAACATTGTGCTTCAGAGGTACAGCGAGAGGCGAAGTGATGTCTGTTGTTTGCAAATAGTCCCATAACAACCAGGGACACGCTTGTAGTTATCGTCACGCTCGGCTATCTACATTTCGGGACGAAATGATCTTAAGGAGGGGGCAGTGTAACGAGCCTGCTAGCGACCTCTATTGACTATTTGGCTAGCTCAGGCGTTCGGGAATATTCTAGAGATGGCGTGTGGACGGAATATCATAGAAGTTCGAGAATAGGTAAGAAGCTTCGTCTTCGGGTTTATATAAGGCGAATGGAGTACACCGTAAGGCAGTCTCGGTGGGACACTCGATCGACGAGTGTCTCCGAATGAGTCTCCTCACTGGAGTGCTCGGGGAAGAGTTTGAATCTTCAAAGATAAGGCGGGCAACAGTGTAGATAAATAATTAAGTGTGAAAATAAATAAGTTTAGTGTACCAATAAGTTAGTTAAGTGTTTAAATAAATAAATTAGCAAGTAAACAATATTTAAGCTAGGTTAATGTAAGTGTTAAGTAATTATTTAATAAATAAGCTACTATTAGTGTAAATAAATTACCGAAGTTTTAATATTCACAACCCTAGTTCGAGCCCCCCCCAGCAAACATGTTACAATATTGTTCGCAGAGACGAACATCTCTGTCGTACGTGTTTCGAATGAAAAAGAACTAATAATAATGCATTTTCTCGAAAATGCTTTCTGCAGAATCCAAGAGGAAATTAACAAAGAAATTCGTAGTTATGAAAGGTATTAAATATTGTACTCAGATCTTCTTGCCTGGGGAATTTCAAGTTATTACGCATGTAAAGTAATACGAAACGTTGGAAAATAATGAGTTGTAATTTGTTCTCTTTTGCCTTTTCCCCTTTTTTAGTTTTTAGTTATTTAAAATTGTGGCTCCGAAGACTCGGTTTGTATTAGGTTACTTATTACTAAATTAAAACAACGGGAAATAATGTTGCGTTGGTGTTAGAATTATTATATCTGCAAAGAAATTCCCGCTTCCATTGTATAATTAAATTGTAAGGGGAACAAATTTAAAAAGCCCGATCTGCATTAAGTCAACAAGATATTTTCTTTCTTTGAATTTCTTTTTTCTTTTGACGCACAATTAGGATGCCGCTCTTAAAAATTTCGAAATCTCGATTTTTAAATTTTAAAATCAGCTAACTGTGTTTTACTATTTAACAAATTTTCACATCGTATTTTATTGTTGCACTTTGTAAAAAAGTGCTTTGGATTAAAATTTTATGGTGTACATAACCGAAAGCTTTACAGGAAACATTTATCACGCCATCAAAAACTAGTTTCCAGCTTCATTTTTTATGCAAATTTATTTTTGGTGCGAAGTGCTTTTTGACTAATTTTATTTCTGTTCATAAATCGAACCTGAAAGGTATCGGCTATTAAATAAACCAGCTCGTATGAGATTTTATTAAATATGATCCGTTATGAACTACAGTAGTCGCCGGTTATTAGAATTAACACCTTAAGAAAAAAATAAATGAAAAGAAAAGTGAGTAATGCTTTTGAAAACACAATTTAGGATAAACAAAACCACACTTGGGTTTTTGGAAAAATATCGATTATTTTCCTGAAAGGCTCTCGTTTGTTATTCATAAATTTTCAAAAAAAGGTTTAGTTTTATTGGCGGAATTACGGAAAAAAATTCCCCTTAAGCTTAAGCTCTTAATTCCAACCGGAACACGGGCCGCAATTTTTTCCGAAATTTTTTTTAAATTTTTTGACTTTGTATACCTACTCTCAAAAATATTTTTAGTATTCAAAATTTATAGTATAATTACTGAAAATGAGAAAAAACTCAAAATACAGTGTATTGTTTTGTTTATTTTTTACTGCTTGAAACAAATAACAACGCAAAAATAATTAAGGGGGTATTCTAGTGTAGAAGCATGAATTTTAGCCGTTTTTCAAGCTCTGCATAAATAAAACAAATAATATTTTTACTATCCATTTTTTTTGTTAATTTGTTAATTGATACTTTAAGAATTTATAAAAAAATAAATGAAATAAAAAAATTTAAAATTTAAAAAGTTATGAGCTGCCAAAGTGGAGGGTCCAAAAAAAAACAGTGTCCTGGCGTACAAGGTTTAAACCCTTCTGGACGTCTAAAACAAAAAATCAAATGGATTCTTAAGTAGTAAAGATGTGGCTATGGGCTCACTTATGGACAATTAAAAAAATTTTTTTTTACAAAATGGCGGCCGTTTGAATAATAAAATTTTTTTCACGTTTTTTTAATAATTCCGAATTTTTTAAAAATTGTAGAATTTAAGATATCGACTTTTCGGTGGGTCACGCCATAGAGGAATGTATATAGAATGTTGATACTAAATTTCAAATAAATCGGTTCAGTAGAACTTGGGGTATCTTGTACGCCAACTAGAAAAAAGTAATTTCGAGAAAAACGCGTTCTGGAAATTTTACTCATAGAATGATACGCTATACTAACATATTTATAATAGCTGTAACTTTTTAAATAATTGAAATTTTGAAAAATCTTTTAAGAGCCTATTCTTGAATGTCTAAACTTCGGAAATATTAAAAAAATTTCGATTTTTTTAAATTTCTAGACTAGAATACCCCCTTAAGTTAGCTAAATAAATTTAAAAAGAATATATTTATAGTACAGTCGAACCTCGATAAGTCGAAGTTGAAGGCAAACTAAAAATAATTCGAGTTATAGATATAAAAATATTAACGTTGAAATAGGCAAGTCCTAAAGAAACAGGTTCGAGTTATCAAAAAATCGGCTTATCGAGGTTCGACTGTATTTATGCAAAAAATAATTAATGGCGTAGATATCCGATCTAAGATACCGATTTAGAGAATTACCTATAAATTTTTGAAGAAGATACAAAGCCAAAAAAATTTAAAAAAAAGTTTAAAAAAAAACAAAACAAATTTTGCGGCACGTGGTCCCGTTGACATAATTTTCTTTCATCAGGATAAAGGTGGTATTTATTGTTATGATAATTATTTAACCTTGCGTGCAATTGTCTTATACCCTAAAAGGTGCTTGGGCACAATTGACCCTTACATTATATCTACCTGAAATTTTTTTGAGCGCGGAGCGCAATGGACTCACGTCTCTTCCATTCTAGTTAGCACTTCCTTATTTGTTACTTTAGCAGTCCATGGTATTTTTAACATAGGCCCATATATCTAAGACTCGAAAGATTCTAACCAAGAAACTAATTAGGTTAAATTTTTTATCACCATATATCGAAATCAAAATTTCTAGCCCAAAGTGATTTTATTAAACGGCACCTACTGTATGCGTAAAACTGTTAGAACTAAAAAACGAGAGTTTTTCTCTCCAAAATAAACGCAAAAAATTAATAAACCGCACCAGGTCTCGCAAAAGACGACCTACCGCGCAACATAAATAAGTAATTATAACAAGAGTCCAGCGAAAAACTTTTATTTACTGTTACGCTCGGACGCCTCGGGCGTTCCCTTTTGCGTGGCAATGTTTTTACTCATTTGGTAAATTAAAGTGGACGTTGAAGGAACTCATCTGTTCCGAATTACCATAACTAAGGCCCATGAAATCAGGCGTGGTCCGATGGTCTGTTGAGAAACCGGCGAGATCACTCTCTCTTATTGCCCCCCTGTGTTCTCTCTGAAGCCTCTCCGAGGACTCCGGTCCTCACCAACGCCACCACTCCGGTCAGTCGACCGGTCGTAAGCTGAGCGCACGACGTTTACACCTGGTTTCGAGTTTACCGCAAAAGTTCGCGTGTTTTTTTTGTTGTGTTTTTTGGTACTTACCGAAATGCCATTCTAAGGCGATCTTAATTTGAGACCCTTTAAATATGGTTAAAAAGTGGAACGACCTTGCCCCCGTGCCCATCGTCCTTGGTCCGTTGAGGTTCAGGTAGAAATCATTTCTGCCCGCTTCGGACCGAAGAGGAATTGTGGATTAGTGTTACGAGAAGAATTTTTAGTTTTGTGTCGTCCTCGACGAAGAGAAGGACAAAAATAGAGGCAACGCTCGTAATTAACTTAGTGCTTGGTGTTTTTCCCATTTTAATTATTGTTTGTTGAGCCGGCGTTATCGTCACAAAGTGGAGTTTAAACAATTATGGTAATTTTATTTTCTTCTTCTCGCATCCTTATGCGGATTCTGTGCGGCCGAGGTTCTTTTAGTGACACGATTGCGTGTCCCGAATGCAATTATTATCTAACCGCTCGTTACTTGCAATTATGAGATAATTTCTGGGCCAAAGTGGATACAATTACGTCGGTTCAATGTCGATATCGTCGACGTTCTGTCATTTGCATCGTACCGTGGAAAATTATCGTAGTTTTTATTCCATTTCGATTCTCTTTTAAAGAAATAATTTCGCAAATTACAGTAAAACCTCGATTATCCGGACCTCAGTTATACGGATTCGCGATTATCCGGATTGTCAACCGCATTCGTTTTTTCCTGTTAAAACGGGACACCTCGTAATCGAGCTTAAAACCGAGTGTGCACATTCGAGCTCAAAGTGGCACATTCCGATCTCGGGAAAATGAAGCGCGCCGCTCCGCGTCGCGCTTCATTTGCCTCCCTCGCTCGGAAATGTGCCACTTTTCGCTCGAATGCGCACATCCTCGTATTTATCGGATTTGCCTATATTATTATTTTATTCTTCAATTCAAAAAATTTAAAGTCGAATAAATTAGATCTATTTTTTGTTTGAAAAAGATTATATATCTTATTCCTTTCGATAAGTTATCGTGGTGCTCTTCCGCACGCCTAATTGTAACGAGCCTGATAAAAATATTTTCGGGTGTACTTTCGAATGTTTACTAATTCGCGTTTTTGATTAATTAAAATTGTATATGAGTCAAATTTTCTGAAGTGGGCCACTAAAAATCAACTAGTTGATTTTTATATCATCTTTTGTAGATTGTTGAAGGTTTATATGTCAAAATTAATGTCTCTCAATATTTTTGGGTAATTTTCATTTTTCTGAAAATAATAAACAAATTAGTTTTAAGGCGCATTTTGTATACACTGTTGTAATTAGACTTCGTTTATGGATTAATTCAATTTTTAAATATAAAAAAATATATGTTACATAGGTGGTGCTTCACAATTTTAAAATGACTTGTGTGGGGTATGTTAAAAAAAAGGTGGGAAAATAAGAGTCAAAATTCGGAAAAAGTTATAGTATTTTTTTTTCATGTACGATGAAGTCTCCCATCTAGTCTAGCTTAAAAGTAGGGGAGAAGGGGGTCAATTGAACCAAAAAATGTTCAAGAATTTTTTTTTCGATGAATAAAACCAAAATAATAATTTTTTTTTCATGGAACAATAATTTATTGTATCCATTATCATTTTCGACATGTGAATTAGTCAACAAATAATAAAATTTCAATAAATATTCAATTGTGCAACGGCGTCGAATGGTTCAATCGTTCCCCACGTGGGGGCAATTGAACCATTCGTCGGGGTCAATTGAACCAACAGTGCCTAACATAAAAACTAATATTTTCAATAAAGATATTATTTATTTAATCTTTAATCTTATATTACTTATTTTTGATGAAACTTATATATCATAATAATCAACACTTTCACAAACTTTTATCGACAAAATTATTTTTTTTTGTTAGTCTTTTTAACATTCTTTGGCTTTTCAGTTAAATTCATTTTTTTGGTCTTTTAATATCACTGTTTTTCCTTTCAATTTCTAATTTTTCAGGAGTATCAGTGTATATTGCAGTTTTGCCTCGTACACGACCCTTTCTAGTATTTTGACTAGGTGTAGCTTAGGGCAAAGGACGTATTAGTGAGAGAGTAAGAATAACAGCTTCTTGTATTTGATTAGTTTTGTTGTGTAGAATACCGTTGTTGCCATCATTTGGAGACAATACGTTCAGCTGAAAATTATTTTGGCTGCAAGCTAAATTTTCTGTTGATTGAACATTACAACAACAAACGCTACATTTTTATTCTTGTGATTATTTTCATTTGTAAGCCGAGATGCGCGCGCAAGTCTGATGCTCACAGTGGTTCAATCGCCCCCGAAATTGATGGTTCAATTGACCCCATATGACGATTTTGTAGTAATTAGTGTAAAATAAATTATTAAAAGAACTATTTTGCAAAGAATCGATAGAGAATTTAAATAATATGCATGTATAAAGACATAACAATTAAAATTTTGTCATTAAAAAATGAAAATTACAATATTATAAAAAAATTTGTCGAGAGCTGAAAAACAACTTTGACATACTAAAAAACACGAAAACTCGATATTGAAAGATTAAATTATCATAATGATTTGAAATTTTGTGCAAACCAAGCTGTCGCATATTCGAAACCAATTTTGAGAGGACGACTCATTTTTTTAATTTTTTTGATTTTTTAAACCCACTGGTTCAATTGACCCCCTTCTCTCCTATTAAATTACAAAATGTGGTTTTTGGTAAAATTACCCTACTGTAATTTTTAATTAAAAGAAAGGCGAAAAGTGGCACATTTAGTGCAGTTTGATTTAATTAATATTATTTCTAAGAGAGAAGAATAAGATAGGCAAATTCAATTATTAAGGAGTATGTGCACTTCCAAGCGAAACCTTTTCCGAATAGAAAATCTGTATTTGAAGGATTTGTTATTAATATAGTCGAATCCAATTAACACGAAGATGTGCGCATTCGAGCGAAAAGTGGCACATTTCCGAGCGAGGGAGGCAAATGAAGCGCGACGCGGAGCGGCGCGCTTCATTTTCCCGAGATCGGAATGTGCCACTTTGAGCTCGAATGTGCACACTCCGCTTTTCGCCACGATTAACAATGATCAATTTACTTTTAATTATATCTAAACATTTTATGATTTTATTTGGTATTTTTACTGGTGATTTTATAATTAATACTTATTTGTTTCGTTTTTTTTTATAAATAAATACCTAACAAGGTAAAATTGTTTTTTTTTCAATTATCCGGATTTTCTATTATCCGGATGAGCTGCAACATTAATTATTCCGGATAATCGAGTGTCCACTGTACTTAATTCGAGTGTTTGTGTCGTGTGTTTTTGACGCAAAACGCGACCGTTCCATTACGGTTCGATTATCTTTGTAAAAATGTAACAAACGACTTTTTAATTTCCTTTTAGAATTGCCTTTCGCGTGCTTCGTTAATAGTGTACAATGGCAATAATAATTAATTTCGGTTTCGCAATGGATTTATTTATTTATCGACGCCCAATATCTAATTTTAAATCGATTTTGTTTCGTTTGCTTGCCGACAATGTCGTTGCACCAGCAATAATTTATTTTTTCGTCGACCTTGCTTTTGCCTTAGGTTTGTTATAAATTTTACTTAAGTCAATGATTAATCTCCGAGCCTATTATTTAATTATTCGAGTTGGCTTATAAATTATTTTCGTCCGTGTTTTATGATTTATAAATCTTATCTTAATAGAAATTTACTTTGCAATGTTCATTTAGATGTTTATGTTTTTAATTTTGGTAAATTGAAAAGAAAAGTGTATTAACGTTCTATGGATGAAATGTTTTTTAAGGCGTTCGAGATGCTGTAGCAGATTTTTTTGCTTTTTCTACTTCTGTTCGCAGCATAAAACCTGCGTTACGTTGTGAATTTATGGCAAATGCGAAAACAGCGTCTGCGATTTTTATGATATTTGCTTTTGGGGTTGTATTTTATTTTTAAAATGTAGATTAGAAGTCTTTTTTGTCTGGAAAGAACTGGAGCTGCTTTAACAAAAACTTTAAATTTTCACGTTAACGTGTTTAGTTTACACGTTGTTTATCGGATTGGCAAGAAAGTATTTTCGGTTTTTTAGTTCGAAATAAAGCACAATGAAGTTTTACTTCTTTTGGCGGTTTGAGAGTAAAATTTTAGTAGGCAATGCAAGTTGCGCGCGAACAGCTAACGAAATTCCACAGTTGAAGTACAAAGTAAAGTAATTATTGTGAATCATGCTTAAAACGTTTTTACCATAGCAATGAGTGGAAGGGAGCGAGAAGATACGATAATCTTGGCAATGCAAGTGAGAGGGAGCGATTAAAATTATTTAATTAACTTTTTGTGTAATTTATTGGCCTAAAATATTGTGAATCATGCATAAAACCGAGTGTGCACATTCGAGCTCAAAGTGGCACATTCCGATCTCGGGAAAATGAAGCGCGCCGCTCCGCGTCGCGCTTCATTTGCTTCCCTCGCTCGGAAATGTGCCACTTTTCGCTCGAATGCGCACATCTTCGTATTTATTACATTAGTATAATTTACCGTACGCTCCTTCAAATCAAAACTTTTAATTTAATTTAGTAAATATCTTTTTTATACTCGTAAAACGTATTTACCATAGCAATGAGTGGAAGGGAGCGAGAAGACACAATAATCTTGGCAATGCAAGTGAGAGGGAACGATAAAAATTATTCAATTAATTTTTGTCTAATTTATTGGTCTAAAATATTGGGAATCATGCTTAAAACCGAGTGGCACATTCCGATCTCGGGAAAATGCATCTTTCGCTCGGCAATGTGCCACTTTTTGCTCGAATGTGTACATCGTGGTATTCAATGGATTTATTGGTACTTGTACCTCTCAATGATTCATGAAACGCGCATTTGCGCGCTTCTCAATTTTTATTTCGGCAACTCCTACTAACTGTTGACCAATAAAGTAGTCAAACATTCTATTTTCTTAATGCCACCTATTTATTATAAGCGCGCAATTCAATTTTCATTGAATTGAGTTATGTACTTGTAACAACTCTAAATTAATAATTATATTTTGTTGAAATAACTATATAAATGTTCTTAGTCATAGAGAAAATTATTTTATTAATATGCGTACTTATAATACATTTTGGAGTAGAAATAAAGGCACGGTTTTCCCGAAAAATGTCATAAATTGTCAGAATTATTGTTAGATTTTATAACTTGGAATTATCGCTGTTTATCTAAAATTACAGTAACATAATATTAGTAAATTTTATTTAAAATTGATCTCTTCAATATTAATACGTGTGAAGATCAAGTAATTCTTTAATAAAACAAAATAATACATACCTTATACTTTCAAAATCAACTTTCTAGGTTAAACTCAAAATACAGCTGTATTTCACTGACTTACAATATCCGAGCCATAAAATCGATAAAACTTTCGTTGACGCGCATAATTTCAAAATTGTTTCATTAAGGTTTACAAGTACCGATTTATTTATATTAATCTTCTTTCTTTTGAATCAAAGGATTGAAAGGTAATGTAAGATAGAATTTTCTCGAACGTGTGTTTATATTAATATATCGCATTTGCTTACATTAATCTCTCGCGTTCGATTAAATTAAACTATCGCGTTTGCTATAGTATGTATAAAATCATTCATTTTTGTTTTTCACTTGTGTTATAACAGCAGTCCATTATTATTGCATTATGCAAAGAAGACATTGAACTTTTTTATCATATCTTTATCGATATTACTCTAGATGAGCTGAGCTAGTATATCTGTTGCTTTCAAACCTTCTCTTACATCAGGTGTATTGTATATCACCTCTTCTTCACTTTCAGATATTTTTACCGCTAGAAAAATTATCAAAGTATATCTTTAAATGATCAGTGGGTTACTGTCGGCGTGTTAACAAAACTATAACACTTGGTAACATTAAGTGCAGTGAATAGATGAAGCGATCGAGCGAAGAAAGGGACTTACGAATAACGTCCGTCATAATATGCGAATTAATTCTTTCAAAATACGTCAATATAAGTGAAATGTCACAGAAACCAAACTTCATACTGCAGTTACGTCATAATATGCGGTTGGTCATTATAGACGGAGTAAAAAAATATGACGAAAATGTTGGTTTCGTGCTCTATGTAAAATTTGACATTGAACTAGCAAATGTAAACAAAATACCAAGTAATTTGTTTCTAAAGCAAGTAAAGTCCCTACTCTCAATTAGAAAAAAAATTACGATGACCGAAGCGATTTAAAAAACAATTGTAATGGTGTCGATTTGTGAAAACCTAAATTATTTTCTTGCCAACTCAATAGAAGTATGATATATTGATTAAATTATTGGAGATCAAAGGACAAATAAAAGCCGATTGTTAATTTGAACCGAAAATAAACACAATTATATCAGAAGTAGAATCATAATCCTTAATAACAGTCAGAAAGAGCAAAGAAAATTTAAAATTTCTGTTAATTTAACCAATTTACAAAATATAAGATGTAATTTCTTTTTGTAACAGATCTGCATTTGAAATATTTCATTTAAAATGCAAATCGATATCAATTATAAAAGGTTAGAAAATCATTAAATGGTAATTTAATATTAACATATAAGGTTGTATATATTAAATTTAATTATTCCATTGATTTAGATTTATTTTGCTGATTGTTTATACACAATTGCATTAAAAAGCTTGGGTTTATTTAGCCTTTTCATGTTAATTGATTCGTGGATTTTTTGAATTAATTTGTTTTCAAATACCTAGTTCTTTAAAAAAAAAATAAAATCTATTTACTCACTTCTGTTTTTGAGAAAATATTTTGCACAAAGAATGATTATTTTAATTCAACTGTTTCTAAATTTAAATATTACTATTATAATATTATTTTTAGTAGTTGTAAAACTTGAAGCTGTGGTCCATAAATTTTGCACGGCGGTATAAAATTTTTGTGTACCATCGTAAAGTTTTAGAACAAGTTATTCTGATAGCCGAATAACATTTACCTCGACTTTTTAACAATTTTCCCTTTTGTACCTCTAAACTTAGCAATTGGATAGACATTGTAGAAAAGTTAAAAACGGTGTATGGATTATGTCATTCTTTTCATATCAGTCAATTTCGAATTAGAATTGCTTCGAAGCTAAACGAAATTCTATTATTAAAATCCATAATTGGTAATCAATTATATTAATGGTTCATTTCATTCAATTTTTAGAGGCCTTTTAATTCGTATCTCGAGCTCCTTTTAATTGCTTGTCGAGCTAAGTTTTGAAATTGAAAGGTCGATAAAGTTACGCAACTTTCGCTCTTTAGATATTTTGATTTGTATTTTTATCTTCGGGATTTTTTTTAGTAGGTGTTTTATTATCATTTGGTTTTTCTGTTCTTTTTATAAGGCAACACTTTCGATTTCTGTGGGGAGATTGGGATTAGAAATTGATTATTGTTAAGAAGCTCTCTTGCACAAAAAGACACGTTTGAAGTTTTACGTAATTAATTTTGTTGTTCGAGTTCTACCGTTCGTGGTTTCTGATTGGTATGAAATTATGTTATATTCGTAGAACCTTTGAAGTACAGAATTCGAGTATAAATATTTCTGCGATTTTAATTAATTCGTAGATTTGTTTACAATAAGATATACGGTCACATATCAAAAATAATCGGACATCTACAGAATGTATAGTTTTTGATGTTTTCTATCTTAAAAATATATTTAAAAAATTTCAATAGAAAATATTACTCAAAAATAAAATCTTATAAACTTATAAACCAAAGCAATATAGAAAACGAAAAGTACAAAAATATTTGGAAACTACTAAACATTTATAAATGAAAAGTCAATATTTCAAATTTTATTTAATTTTATTAAAAAATGATTCTTCTAGAAACTTTATTTAATGCCTACATTTTTTTTCAATTTTTAGGAATATTTTAGGTACATAATTTTAAAATTACATTAAAAATTACAAGTGTCATTATTTTGATATTTCACTGTATATTTTTAAGTATTTGTTTGGTGCGTGATATTTCTGAACCAAAGTTATAAACGTATTCAAATACTTATAAATTATGGTCAATTCTCAATTAAATAAAATGCGGGTTTGTCACAGAGTTTTTTTGGGGTCTCCCATAAACATTTTCTTAAATATAATTTAAAGCTTTGTTATATGAAATTATATTGAAAGTTTTTTTTATTAAAAATGAACTATTGCGTATTAAAATTATTAAGAAATTGTAGTGATTAATGGGCAATTTATTCTAATTTAACTTTTTTTGAGAAATTACATTATTTATTCAAAAATAACAAAAATTACAGCTGAGAGTTTTTATAAAGTTTAATGTTGAACCGACAAAGACGTTGTTTTCTTAATCCCACATTTGCTCTTTTAAATACCATTTATTGAAATTTTTAGTTTTAAAAAAATGTGAATAAAAAATTTAATCATCACAGCGTTTAAGTTACTCTGATTTTCAAAGTGTCGAAAGACGATTGACATATAAGGAAATACAAATAGGTTATTCGGTGCAATTTTTTAGATCGAATTTTTACTTTTTAGAACGTAAAAAACAGGAATTACAGTTAATTGCCTATTTCCCTTTCGATAAAAATAAAAAGTTGAAGCGTTGTACCTATTTTTTTAATACGTCTCATAATTAACACGATTTCCTAACGATTATTTAATTTTAAAGCCATGTAAGGCATAATTCCATGTTATAATGTCACTTACACTGTAACGGTGCTCTTTTTACGGTCAGGTTGTGTACAGTTTTATATTTAAACGTGTCTGTTAGTTGTACAACAGTATTTTTTCAATTTATTTGCTCAGCCTTGAGGTTTCTCAAGAACATCATCAGAAAATTAGTTTAGCAACCGCAATTTTTCTGATAAATATTCGTTTTGACCTCCATTTGTACTTTTCTTTTTAAATTTATTATGGTTTATGCAGAATTTCTTAACTTTGAATACTTATTGGATCGAGCACAGGGGTCTTTTTTTCTGTTACATTTTTGACATCAATTTGTTTTATTGTTGTCTTTTATAAAAACATTTGCGGTTTCTCCTTGTAGGTAGGTTCTCATAACAATCTGAAATATTTATTAGTTTCGAAAATATCAAGCGTTTTTTTTGTCTGTTTGCGCATTTTAAGCGAGAATGTTAATTAAATACCAATCTGCGTGTAATTAATTTTAATTTATTAATGTGTTGTATAGTTTTAATATGTTCTACGAATTAGTTGAGCGAATGCTGATAATTCTGGGAATAATTTAGTTTTGTAAATGACGGGCGTGCTGTTATAATTTTGTTATTTAATTTAAAAATTGCCTGGGAAAATAATTTCATAAAATAATTTAGCGAAGTTTTACTCGTCGTTTATTAGTTTAATTAATTTTCAGTTTGCAATTATTATAGATGTACACATCGAAGAACTTTATTTATTTTAAATTAAATAACTTGGCGCTTCGAACTTTCACGAAGCGTGATTAAAGCAGTGGTTTCCAAACTACATGTTACTGCGCCTCTCTTACACAAAATCTAATTTTGGCACCTTCCCACTATAAAACTATTTCGCGATTTACGTGCTAGATAGGTTCCGGAGAAAATCGTGTAAATCGAAATTATAATGTTTTTGTGTGGGAAACCGTGAAATCGAAATACAAAGTAAATTATTCATAAATTGGTCAGTTACTTTTAGAAACTAATTAATTTGTTTGCGTAAAATAGATGTAAATGTTTTAGCGTATCTTTTCATCCAAAAAATTCGTATCTATGATATAAAAGTATGTATAGTATCCAATTCATAGCAATGTATAGGGTGAAATCCCTAAAAATGGTCCAACATAAGGTTTTTTTTGTGGCATAAAATGTATAAAACATATAGGTAGTACTATCTCGGAGTGTTACACCCTCAGAATCTTACGTATTTTAACATTTTTATGATCTTTGCACAACAAAAAAAATTTCTCGCTACCTTTTATTGCTGTCCAAGTTTCTAGTCTGCGTAACAGTGTATCTGTATTTGAAATGCAATTCAAGTTAACATTAAATGACAATGAATTAAACCGAATAATGAAAATTTTCATCTTAATAAACCTTTTCTACATTATACGTTTTACCTACTTTTACATACACGCTGACAAACCTTCACACCAATACGCCCCTAGTTAAGTTTTATACCGCCTTTCAGGTTTTACGAGGTGACCAAATTTTTGCTACATTTCCGGGTAGTATTTTGTTTCACTCGGTCTTCATAAGTGTGGTTATATTTTTATTATTGCTATTAAAAAATAAAAACAAAATTTATTTTCCGAAAAATGAAAAAAATGGGCATATAAGGTTCCAATAGAGAAACAAAATTTAAAAATTAGTTCTGCATTATGAACCACCGTAGTTTTAATATGGACTACTTTCCTTCAAAATAATAACATGTTAGTTTCATTTGCCCCTATGTAAAAATAACATTGTTTCTGCTAAATTGCTTATTTACATTATTAATAAAATATTTGGTATTCAAAATTTTGTCAAACAAAGTGCATTAATTGCAAGATGCGAACTGAATTTGTGGGTCCGTGAACACTCGCTTCGCAGTACAATTGTCAATTATTATCAATGCAATAAACACCAAAGTTGGATCAATTTCTAGTAAAACAATCTCTCGTGTATGGATTAATTTTAAAGATAAGTTCAGGTATCTTATAGTGACTGATGGAAAACATTTTGAAAATTTTATGTTATAGTGCAAATTAAATTTACCCAAATTATTATGATACCCTGAAAATTGAATTAATTTTCACTAAAAGATACAACACTTGAAGAACTTTTAAAATTAAAAATTTTAATTTAGGCACCCTGTATAATTAGAATTATTTTTGCGATTAATACTTAAAGCAATTATTAATTGTTTGCCTATATTACAAAATTTAATTATATATTTTTTTAATTGAGGATGTTTATTTTCTTAAACTGAAGGCATAAAAATCGTAAAAAAGATTGAAATTATTTTTAGTGAAAAAGCAGTAAATTTTATAGCGAGGAAAGAAATCGAAAATGTATTATTTTGAGTGCGAATGTGCACACACTGATCTAAGCACGATTCACAACAGTTGATTGACTTTCGGACATTCTAGTTTTATTTTTGAATTTTTTTTATATAAAAACGGAAGTGAAAGATTCACGTTTCTGAATATAAAATCTAAATTTACTAAATTATTTTTTTAATAATTTAGAGAAATTATGTTAATGTAGATAAATCGAATAAATAAGAGGATGCGCGCATTCGAGCGATAACTGTCACATTTCCGAGCGAGGGAAGCAAATGAAGCGCGACGCGGAGCGGCGCGTTTCATTTTCCTGAGATCGGAATGTGCCACTTTGAGCTCGAATGTGCACACTCCGTTTTAAGCATGATTCACAATATTTTAGGTCAATAAATTAGACAAAAAATTAATTGAATAATTTTTATCGGTGCCTCTCACTTGCTTTGATAAGATTATTGTATCTTCTCGCTCCCTTCCACTTATTGCTATGGTAAATACGTTTTACGGATATAAAATCGATGTTTACTAAATTAAATTAAAATTTTTGATTTGAAGGAGCGTACGGTAAATTATACTAATGTAATAAATACGAAGATGTGCGCATTCGAGCGAAAAGTGGCACATTTCCGAGCGAGGGAGGCAAATGAAGCGCGACGCGGAGCGGCGCGCTTTATTTTCCCGAGATCGGAATGTGCCACTTTGAGCTCGAATGTGCACACTCGGCTTTAAGCATGATTGACAATATTTTAGGTCAATAAATTAGACAAAAAATTAATTGAATAATTTTTATCGGTGCCTCTCACTTGCTTTGATAAGATTATTGTATCTTCTCGCTCCCTTCCACTCATTGCTATGGTAAATACGTTTTACGGATATAAAATCGATGTTTACCAAATTAAATTAAAATTTTTGATTTGAAGGAGCGTACGGTAAATTATACTAATGTAATAAATACGAAGATGTGCGCATTCGAGCGAAAAGTGGCACATTTCCGAGCGAGGGAGGCAAATGAAGCGCGACGCGGAGCGGCGCGCTTTATTTTCCGAGATCGGAATGTGCCACTTTGAGCTCGAATGTCACACTCGGCTTTAAGCATGATTGACAATATTTTAGGTCAATAAATTAGACAAAAAATTAATTGAATAATTTTTATCGGTGCCTCTCACTTGCTTTGATAAGATTATTGTATCTTCTCGCTCCCTTCCACTCATTGCTATGGTAAATACGTTTTACGGATATAAAATCGATGTTTACCAAATTAAATTAAAATTTTGATTTGAAGGAGCGTACGGTAAATTATACTAATGTAATAAATACGAAGATGTGCGCATTCGAGCGAAAAGTGGCACATTTCCGAGCGAGGGAGGCAAATGAAGCGCGACGCGGAGCGGCGCGCTTCATTTTCCCGAGATCGGAATGTGCCACTTTGAGCTCGAATGTGCACACTCGGCTTTAAGCACGATTTCCAATAATTAATAGACTTTCTAATAAATTTTAATAACAATTACAGGACCGTATTTACGCAGGTAATGTCAAATCTAAGACTTAGTGCCTTTAAATATTATTATTAAAAAAATAAACACTATAGCTATTTTCAAATTTAAAACTATAACAAAATCAATCTTTTTAGCACGATTCACAATAGTTAATCGACTTTCTAATAAATATTAATCAAAAATTACAGGACCGTATTTAATAAATTGAAGCAAAAACTTTTCCAACACCGAAAATCAGTGATCGAACCGGAAAACTTATTATTAAAATAAATAACAAAGAAAATAAGAAATTTTAATATGAAAATAAGTAGTACGTTGAGATTTTATTTGATTTTATTCATTTCTATGCTGATTTATTCGGCTCTAATATCAGATTAGGTTCACTTACACGTAAAAAAGTGGAAAACGGAAACACTTGTTTGCAAGGAAGTGTGTTAATGTTTGGTGGGTTTTGCTTTAGGCGACCTTCTTCGTTTCTGTAGGTTCGTTACGGTTGATTCTTCCTTCTCCGTGCTTTCATTAGATTACTGCTTTTTTTCTTCTTTCTTTTTCTATTTAATTTCTTGTAAACACAAAACCACCTTTTTCGGTGTAATTATTCTAAAGTACAAGTCGTTCGCTTGTACAACTTGGACGTTGACGTATTTGTCACTAATGTTTCTATCGACTGTTTGTTTACTTCTCTTCTTTATAGCTTTCATTATTGATTGCCACATAACCCCTTTAACATGTACAAACTTAAATAAATACACAGGATGTGAACTTCGTTTGAGCTTTAACTATGAGCTTGTTGGATTAATAATTAATTATAGGGAGATGTGTTTATTTCAACAGTGTTGTTTCGGTCATGTTTTTTGCTACTATTTTTTATTAAACGAAACCTTAATGTAATTAAATACAGTCAGGTTGTTTATTAATGAAAAATTATACGCCATGCTCGAGGAGCTTATCCCCCATAACTTATTAATAGATTTATCGTGAATTGCTTTAAAACAGTGCTTCTCAACTTTTTTAGAATCGCTGAGCACTTTGAAACAGAATAGTAGAATCAAGCAATCTATTCTATACGGGTTTTAAAATTTTCACGGAATAGTTTCTGTAAGTTCACTGAGCACCATTTACGCTTTAAAAGACTAGAGGTGAATATACCGGGTGTTAAGGATGCTGTGTTGCACATGAAAACGCATTTTTCTCGAAATTTATTCGATTCGGGACATAATATACTTTTATTATTTAGATTGTTGTCAGGTATCACCTGGTTAAGTTTTGGTACCTATTCGTCTGACACCCTGTACAACCAATCCGTGGAGGTTTATTAATTTTTTTATTTAAGTACAATAAAACTTTATTCTATTCAACACCCTCTAAACCACTTATAGTGATCGAGCTATTCCAAGAGACAAAATCTGGTGCTGCATGGTTGAAAGAAAATTCAAGGTTGATCTTGGTAAGGTCTCGTGCAATAGCTCGATCACTATAAGTGGTTTAAAGGGTGTTGAATAGAATAAAGTTTAACTGTACATAAATAATTTTAACAGATTTAAAGGGATGACGACACATCTCGATGAGATTTGATAAATTTAGAATGTGTTTGATTTAAATTTTAAATAGTCATATCAATTTTATATGAGACTCGAAGTCGTTCTCAAGTTTAAATGTTCAAACAAATTTATTATTTACAAGTTCTAAAATTTGGTAAAAGATGTTATTTAAAGACTGATTTTGGGCATAATATATTTTATAGGTCGTATACTGCATATATTTATCGTTATGAATACTTTGCAATGAAATTTTTTTTTTCAAAATTAATGCGATAGCACTTGAATTTAAAATTAGGTAATGTGAAATTTGTTTAAGACGAATTTAAGGCCACTTTGCCACAATTCAAAATTATGGGAATGTTAATTCTATTTCAAAATAACAAAATCGTTAAATTAATATTTTAGAAATATTCGAACTCGAACCAAGTATGTACATAATTAATTTTGTGCCAAAAGAAATTTATATTGTTACTTAAAAGAATACATTATGTTTAAGCGAATCGAAATAAATAACCATAGCGTTCATCGTTATTTCGGTAAATTTACGAACAAGTCCTGCCAGAAGAAAGTAAATATAATTTTCCTGCTCTAATAATTCATGTTTTGCTAAATTTGGTCGCCTTCAAACGTATTATTAATTATTTTAAGAAATTTTTATTAGTTTCAATATGGGCGATTAAATTTGTTTTTAATTTTACATAAATTTAAAAGTAATAAGAAAGGTAATTTTTTTTAGAATCAGATATAACCGAAACTTCAAGCAGAAATTCTGAATACGTCTCTGCAGTCTTAATGTTTTTTTTTAATAATTTAATTATTGGAAATTATTGGAAATTCGAGCTATTGTGAATCGTGCTTAAAAGATTGAATTTATTATAGTTTTAAATTTGAAAATAGCTATAATGTTAATTTTTTTAATAATAATTTTTAAAGGCACCAAGTCCTAGATTTGACGTTGCCTGCGTAAATACGGTCCTGTAATTGTTATTAAAATTTATTATAAAGTCAATTAATTATTGGAAATCGTGCTTAAAGCCGAGTGCGCACATTCGAGCTCAAAGTGGCACATTCCGATCTCGGGAAAATGAAGCGCGCCGCTCCGCGTCGCGCTTCATTTGCTTCCCTCGCTCGGAAATGTGTCACTTTTCGCTCGAATGTGCACATCCTCTTATTTATTCGATTTATCTACATTAACATATTTTCTCTAAATTATTAAAAAAAATAATTTAGGAAATTTAGATTTTATATTCAGAAACTTGAACCTCTCACTTCAGTTTTTAGACAAAAAAAATTCAAATATAAAAATAGAAAGTCCAAAAGTAAATCAACTGTTGTGAATCGTGCTTAGACCCGAGTGTGCACATTAGAACTCATTCTAACACATTTTCGATTTTTTTCTCGCTTCAAAGTGTACCGCTTTTTTACTAAAAATAATTTTATTCTCTTTTAAGATCTTTATGCTTTCGATTTAAGAAAAAAAACATTCTCAATTAAAAAAAAATATAATAAAATTATGTAATATAAGTAGACAATTAAAAATTACTTTATGTATTAAACGAAAAAATACTTCTAATTATACAAGGTGTCCAAATTAATATTTTAATTTTAAAAGTTCTACAAGTGTTGTATCTTTTATTGAAAATTAATATAATTTTTAGGGAACATCATAATTTGATTAGATTTAATTTGGACTATAACATAACATTTTCAAAATGTGTTCTATCAGGCACTATAAAATGCTTGATTTTATTTTTAAAATTATTCCATACACGAGCGATTGTTTTACTAGAAATTGATCCAACTTTGATTTTTATTGCATTCTCAAGCCGTCCCAAGTGTTGTGGACCACTGGAATAAACCCTATCGTTCAGATGTCCCCACAAAAAATAATTACAAGGATTATTATCTGGCGACTATTGGGCCACTAGTCCAATAGTAGGTACTTCATAGAAACGGTTGGACTCTGTCAGAAAATCACTTTTTGAATTCCAGTTCAGTTTCGGGTTGGAGCCTTGATTTAAACTCCCAATTTTACCGAAAAACTGAAATATATACTTCAAAATGACCAGTAATTAAAGTAAACGTAATTCGACACTTTAATATAAAATATTTTCAGATTTTTCGGCCATGTTTAAAATATACAACATTTTTAATATTACATTTATAACTTCGGCACCCTGTATATACAAAATAGCCACTCTTGGATAGAGAATTATTAGCTTCTTTATCCAAAAGTTCAAATTCATTGATTCAAAAATGATTTCTTGAATTAAGAAAACGGAATAATATGAAAGAAAAATTTTTTTCTTGATTAAAATAATTATTCCTGTATGTTCATCGTTATTTCGGTAGATTTACGAACACGTCCTGCCAGAAGAAAGTAAATATAATTTTCCTGCTCTCATAATTCATGTTTTGCTAAATTTGGTCACGTTACAATTTTCCATAAGTTATGATGGTGCTACGTACGTCCTTCGAAGTAGATTTTTGAAACCCACATCGACTTTGGTTTTCGTTTTACTCCGTTTTCGAGTTAATATGGGTAGACTTGCAATTCATTCGAAATCAAAAGTCATTACGCCAATGGCAAAGCCACACCTGTCCTTGTGAATATTTTAATAAAATGTACAAGTTATTATTTAAATTGTAGGCGAACTTGTTAGCGTAGAAGCAGAGCGTGGGCTCTTGAATTCTTTGACTTTATCTCAAAAATGTTATTGAACTACTAAATAATTCCGTTGCGGTTATTTGCTTTAGGATTTATGCAACGACGGTTGTTGATCTTTCTTTATTTTTTTTTATAATCCGGAATAATAATATTTTTCAAACCTACCTATTCGGGAATCGATGGGATAATTTTGCATCGATTATCATTCGCTTTTCTTTCGATGATCAACTTTTTGCTAGAATTGCATACTCGTCTATTTTTCAAAATTTTCATTAATTAATTTATTGTAAATATTTAAGATGGAATTTATATAAACAAAATTTAACATTCATTATCTTAGATTCCCAATTTTTTATGATTGCAAATGAATTACACTTGATTACAGCTCATGCAGTACTTTTATGATTCAAAAATACGTGATTATCCTTATAAAATAAGTATCGAATTAAAAGTCAGCCTAAATCGCATTTCTTTGGTATGAATCACATCGCAAAAATGGAATTTTTATAACCGCACGTTTTTGTATATCAAATGAATTGCGTAACGCTATTTTTTTATTGTACTTGATTTATTTTTTCACGTATGACACCTGGCAAAGTTGAAGCTTATATAGCTTTATCTTTTTATACAAACCACATAAAAGAACGAACACCAACCGCACATTTAAATTTGGGATTACCGAAGCACGCACGAAATTTCTGGTTTTAATTAACATTTATGCACTTACATAACAAATTTCTTATTATGTCTCCACATTAAGTGATTTATTAATGGAAATCGGCAGATTTCCTTTGGGAAAATGTTTGTACAACAGTTTCTCAATTTTAAGCTGTTAGCGTTTGCAAGCGAAATAAAAGTGTTTTTGTTTGATTTTCGAGCACTGTATGGCGGTAGTAAAGTGGTCGATTTCTTTATGTTAGAAAAGAGTTTCTTTTTGGACATGTGTGGAAAGTGCGTACTTTCGCTCTTCTCCCTTCCACTGTTTCCCTTTATGTATTGTAAAACACTCTAGCTCGTATTATTATTTACTACCAGTTTATTTATATTTATTGACTATGGAAAAACGTTCCCGAAATGACGGTTTTTAGCGGGGTTTTCTTTAAAAACCATATTACAAAAAAACAATTTGTTTGTGCTCGCCATATTTTGGTATTGCTTATTCTTAAGTTTAGTGACGATTTAATCTTCCGTGTACTAGGTGGGGTATAACTAACGTGAACAATTTTTTTTTTGTTAAAACGGGACGTCGGTTATCGAGCTTAAAACCGAGCGTGCACATTCGAGCTCAAAGTGGCACATTCCGATCTCGGGAAAATGAAGCGCGCCGCTCCGCGTCGCGCTTCATTTGCCTCCCTCGCTCGGAAATGTGCCACTTTTCGCTCGAATGCGCACATCCTCGTATTTATTATGTTAGTATAATTTACCGTGCGCTCCTTCAAATCAAAAATTTTAATTTAATTTAGTAAATATCGATTTTGTATTCGAGAAATGTATTGATCATAGCAATGAGTGGAAGGGAGCGAGAAGATACGATAATCTTGTCAAAGCAAGTGAGACGAAACGATAAAAACTATTCAATTAATTTTTTGTTAAAATTTATTGACCTAAAATATTGCCAATCATGCTTAAAACCGAGTGTGCACATTCGAGCTCAAAGTGGCACATTCCGATCTCGGGAAAATGAAGCGCGCCGCTCCGCGTCGCGCTTCATTTGCCTCCCTCGCTCGGAAATGTGCCACTTTTCGCTCGAATGCGCACATCTTTGTGTTTATTATATTATTATAATTTACCATACGCTCCTTCAAATCACAAATTTTAATTTAATTTAATGTAATACATATTAATTTTATATTCGTAAAACGTATTTACCATAGCAATGAGTGGAAGGCAGCGAGAAGATAGAATAATCTTGTCAAAGCAAGTGAGACGGAACGATAAAAATTATTCAATTAATTTTTTGCCTAATTTATTGGCCTAAAATATTGTGAACTGAGTGTGCACATTTGAGCTCAAAGTGGCACATTCCGATCTCGGGAAAATGAAGCGCGCCGCTCCGCGTCGCGCTTTATTTGCCTCCCTCGCTCTGAAATGTGCCACTTGTTGCTCGAATGCGCACATCCTCGTGTTTATTATATTAGTATAATTTACCGTGCGCTCCTTCAAATCAAAAATTTTAATTTAATTTAGTAAATATCGATTTTTTATTCGAAAAATGTATTGACCATAGCAATGAGTGGAAGGGAGCGAGAAAATACGATAATCTTGTCAATGCAAGCGAGAGGAAACGATTGAAATTATTCAATTAATTTTTCGTGTAATTTATTGGTCTAAATTATTGCGAATCATTAAGAAATTGCCGTTAAATTAATTTTCTATTTCAAAAAGAAGGCAAAAATGAAATTCTTGTTAGGTTTTTTTAATATTCGGTATCATAATTGACACGTGTCATTGGAATTTAGTACTCAAGAAAAGACTCAATAGTTTATAAGTTCAAGAAAAAGTTAAGTTTTTCTATTTTTATTAATAAAAATCTATTGTAGTGCATAAATATAGATATGTGTTTTACTTAAACCTATTCATTATTGGTTATTAAAATTTATTTCTTATCATTTAACACTAGATTTACGGACTGAGCCCATTTGACTCGTACAACAAAATTGAAGTTTTTGCAAAATACAGTTCCAACTAAATTGAAATAAAAGATTTATTATTAAAAACTTTATTGAAAACATTTTTTAAATATAAACTCTGTTTTTGAAATACATTTTCCGCAAACAGAAATATTCCTCGCTTTTTTTGCTATAGGTATATAGCAATAAAATTTTAAATGAGTCAAATTGGCTCAGTCCGTAAATCTAGTGTTAACTATCATTAAGTACAATTTTGGGGATTTTATTTTATTTTATTTTCGGGTTGTGGCAAACCCCACCTAGTATGGCATGTCACATTTAGTCACCTAGTATGCGGAGGGTTAAGCTATTTATCTTAATCATAGCTTGTCATTACTTTCATCTTAAAACCAAACTTGAAATTTGCCGCCTTGGTCCATTTTGAGCCGCAAGCTTTTGCAGGTTAACGTAAATCCAATCAGAATTATTTAAATGTAAATGTTTTCTTTCGTTTTTTTTTAACATAGCCCAATAGAGTACCCAGAGTAAAATTAAATTTTAATATAAGAAAACTAATAAAGCAACTTAGAATGGCTTCTATTGAAATTCGCTTGAAATTAAAAATTAAGAATGCAATATTCCTACAGTTTATTGAAAATAGTGAATAGATCATATTTGAGTAAAGTTTTATTTTTAAATATCGTCTTCTTTATAGAATTCTCGATGAAGTTTTTCTAAAGTGCAGTCAGATTAGACCAAAAATCGAGCAGACTTTGAGTTTGATATTAGACGGGGTATTATCATCGCGAAATTGAGTCGTTTTTGCGGACAAACTTCCAGTTTAATAACGCAACCTATTTCCATATATTTCGTCTTTGCACATCAATACGGAATTGTTCGATTTTAATTTAGTTGATTATATTATTTGCATTGCGCTTTCTAAATTAATTGGCGATTGTGTTGTTGTCCCTATTGAAATTGCTTAATTAATTTGTTTACATCTCGAATTACAAACGAATAGTTTCGTGCATATTAATATTGGCGCCACGCCATTCAGTTTTGCTTTAAATTCCGAAAAAAAAAACGCAAGATTTTGTGTCATGAGAACGACGAAAAACTTTCGGTTATTTAAAAGAAAAGAAATCAACACATTTCTCTTAAAATTCATAATGAACAATTCGGCAAAAAAATAATGCTAAATTTCTCACATCTAATCATTTAGGAGAACTTTATTAATGTTTACGTTCTACATTTTTTTTTTAATGCGAAGAGTTTGAAAATTAAAAGTCTTGACGTGGATTCGGTTTCTTCTTCTTCTTTAAATTAAAACAACACAAATTTTATTGTGCGTGATTTAATTAATCGGCCTACGTCTTCTTGCCGTAAATTTTAACGAAGTTAAAAGTTTTATTAAAGTGAAACTTCTAAGTTGGTGTAAAACAATGCGAAATAAATTATTTAAAGAATTTTAAGAATATTCTAATTGGTTTATTATTTGGATAAGTAATGTGAAACGTGGGAAAAATATAAGTTTCAACGGGAACTATTTTTTTAGATGCCATTAATTAAATAGTACATCGGCGAATTTGGTAAGAATGCCGAAAATATTACACGATTGTGTATGTTAACCTTTTATGCGCATTTTTAGATTTAATTTTAATGAATTAGGTTTGGGTGTTTTTTAAAAAACGTATTTACTAAGTGAATTTAATATTTGTTTATTATTTGGGAAAAGAAGTTCACGAGGCTCTGTCTTTTGAAAGCAGTAGAAAAACGTATTACTATTAGTTCGTTTAAGATATGTTTCAATGTTTATTAGTTTCAATAAAAAAACCTTCAATTTGTTTTTAAATTAAGATAAATTTTAAAAAAGGGAAATTTTTTTTGGAAGCAGGATATAACCGAGGCCGAAGCAGAAATTTCGAGTACGTCTCTGCAGTGTTATAATTTTGAATGATTTTTTTTTAAGTAAATTAATTATCTATATTAACTATTTTTTACTAAATTATAAAAAAATTAATTTCTTAAATTTATATTTTATAATCGGAAACATCAGTCTAATCTAATTTTATTTTATAAAAAAAAATTCAAAAACAGTAATACTGCGACTTACGCCACCCCGTTTTCCGCGAATCCAGAGTTACGCGATTTTGGAATCGGTAGGGTGGAACGGGGTTTCACCCTCCCTAATTTTTTTATTTAAAAGAGAGAAGATTAATGCGGCCAAATCCAAGGAGACGAAGCATGTGCACATTTGAGCGAAAAGTGGCACATTTCCGAGCGAGGGAGGCAAATGAAGCGCGACGCGGAGCGGCGCGCTTCATTTTCCCGAGATCGGAATGTGCCACTTTGAGCTCGAATGTGCTCACTCGGTTTTAAATATGATTTACCATAATTAACTAGTCTTCTAAAAACTTCAAATTAAAAATTACAGGACCGTATTTATACTGAAAATATCAAATCTTTGATTTAGTGCATTTCAATTTTATTAATAAAAATAGATGCTATAGCTTTTTCCAGTTTCAAAATCTTTAATTGATAATAATTTTAATTTGAAAAAGAAAAGATTTATAGTTAAATTCAATAAATACGAGGATGTGCACATTCGAGCGAAAAGTGGCACATTTCCGAGCGAGGGAAGCAAATGAAGCGCGACGCGGAGCGGCGCGCTTCATTTTCCCGAGATCGGAATGTGCCACTTTGAGCTCGAATGTGCACACTCGGCTTTAAAGCAGGATCCACAACAATTAATTTAGTTTATACAATTTTTTTAATTAATGATTACATTATCGTATTTCTATCAGTAACATCAAAATTTTGAGTTAGGGCTTTTAAATAAAATTATTAAAACAAATAAACAATCATTTTTTTGGATTATAAAATCAAAAATTAGATTAATTTTAATTTTAACTTTAAGTTTTTTTTTGATGTGACCATGTCATTTGTCTTATTCTTAAGAGAAACCTAGGAATAAAACTCAATTATTATGAGTTTGTGTATATTTCAAAAATTTTAAATGAGAGAAGCAATTTTGACTATTTTTGGTGTGTGCTTATCCGTGATTATGAAATTTGGTGCTTTTTATAATAACAATTCCATTTTGCCCTTGAGCCAGTTTTGGTTCAAGTGACCTTTTCATGCCCAAAGAAATAATTTTCAAATCCAATCTCGCAAACTGTTACATTGTATTTTATTTACGATTTATTTACAGTTTTAATAATGTAAGTAAAGGTACAAATTATTGTTGAGCACTGCCCATAAAGTATTTGTATTCTGCGTACAATTATTGGTGTTTGCATATTTCCATCTTCTTCTTCTCTTTAAATAGAAGAAGAAGCCGAAAGCCAATAAAGCGAATAATAATAAAAAGAGCCTTTTCAAGGTGTTAATATTAACAAGCCATATGTTGTTGTACTTGTTAGGATTATTCTAACGGCAATGACATTCCTATTATCTATTCTTACGTTGACTGATATTATAAAATGCTATTTATTATTATTATTATAAGATTGCATATTTATTTTTGCGTACGTTGACTCGAAGGTTGTTAAAAATTGTAGACAAACAACAGGAATATATAACAAAATTAATTTAGTAAACTTATATTTCATATTGGGAAAAATCAATGTCTTTCCACTTCCATTTTTATTTAAAAAAAAACGAAACAAATTTTTAAAAAGTAAAGTGATTTTTGTAAATTGTGCTTAAAGCCGAGTGTGCACATTCGAGCTCAAAGTGGCACATTCCGATCTCGGGAAAATGAAGCGCGCCGCTCCGCGTCGCGCTTCATTTGCCTCCCTCGCTCGGAAATGTGCCACTTTTCGCTCGAATGTGCACATCCTCGCATTTATTTAATTTAGCTATTAATCTTCTTTTTCAAATTACAAATTAGTATCAATTAAAGATTTTGTGTGTGGCAAAAGCTATAGAATTTATTTTTATTAATAAAATTGAAATGCACTAAATCAAAGATTTGATATTTGCAGTATAAATACGGTCCTGTAATTTTTAAATTCAAATTTTTACAGGCTAGTTAATTATTCTGAATTGTGCCTAAAACCGAGTGTGCACATTCGAGCTCAAAGTGGCACATTCCGATCTCGGGAAAATGAAGCGCGCCGCTTCGCGTCGCGCTTCATTTGCTTCCCTCGCTCGGAAATGTGCCACTTTTCGCTCGAATGCGCTCATCCTTGTATTCGTTATATTTGTATTTATTAATTTTCTCTATTTTAATTTTATAGCGTTTAATTGTTCTTCAATCTTCTTCTATATTGACCCATTTCAATCCACTTCTAGATTTAGGTCTCTCCCATAGATTTGCAAAGGTCTCTGTCTTGGACCATCTGGGGTATCATTTTTGCCCAGCTGTTTTTTCAGGTCATTTCATCTAGCCATCGTTGTTGCGGTTTTCCAACTCTTGTATTGGATGTTCCTGGTCTCTAGTCCGTTAATGTGTTGGCCATCTGGTACTTGCCACATGTCCTGCCCAATTCCATTTTAATTCCAATGCTTTCCGGACAATGTCACTGAGTTTGGTTTGTCTTCGTATTTCTGGATCTTTTAAACTTATTGCCAGCATTATCCGCTCCATTGTCCTTTGCATGATTTGTAGTCCATGTCGACTTTTAGCTGTCAATGTAGGTGTTCCTAGACCATATGTTGTTACTGATGTAATTCATAATTCGAACAAACGTCGTTTCAAATTTTTTAGACATTGTACTAGTTTTAGGAATGTAACTTAGTTTTCCGAAAGCGGCACAAGTCAAGTCAATTTTTTAACAATGGTTATTATTCTATTATACAAGGTTATTTTTAAGTAAGTGGGGTAAACCATATAGCTATTGCCACGTAAGGATTTCAAACATCTTGATATCCAAATTTTTTTTTTATTAAGGATAACAACTTTTTTTATTTATTTTCTGCTAGCTTAATTAACGCTTCTACAGAGTATCAACAGTTTTGTACTTAAAACTTACATAACATAAAAATAATGGTAACAAAATGAAAATCTTCTAAAAGGTCAGTAATTGCCCATGCTTTATAGTCATTGCCAACACCAGGACACAATGATTGCCCAATACCTCAAAATGGCGCTCAGCACTATGAATATTTGTTTATCAATAATTATTTTTTAAAAAGTTATGGCCCGCTAAAAAGTATTTTTGTAATATTCGGCCCGCTGATCAAATAGTCTGATATCCCGTGGTCTAGAAGTATAATATTTTGCATAGCAGTTCTATGTATAACGTAGGGGAGCACCTACTAAGAAAGTATTTTTGAAAATTAATTTACTAAGGGAGTTAAATAGGGGACGAAATTTTTTATGGAAGTCCGTAATTTTTGAAGTTAGAAATGTGGAAGTTGGTATTCAGACATGGTCAAAGTAGGCTACCCAAAAACTGTAGTACCATTTCAGAAAACTTCAATGATTCCTGAGATGTTGCTGGTGAGAAATCTCATCGGGCAGACGGCTGACTTTAAATAAAAAGCATTCATAAATAAATATTAATCAAGTCCTTGAGAAAATCTGCAAATGCTTATCTTTTTGCAAATACACCAAACTTGTCTTGAGCAAATCCGTCATGACTGTTGTTTTCCTTTAAAATGTTGCTAATCGTCAAATTTTAATCTGTCATGAATTAATAACAGCATTCTTCAGCGAATTCTGGTCGCAATAAAACGATAAAAAGTAACAGAAAATAATATTTTTTTCTTAAAGTGGACAATCTCTGTCTATGGGCAATCAATCTCTGGTTGACCCTATCACTAGAAACTTGCCATAGATTTCTGACTGATAGTTTAAAACCTCATTGATTACTATTATTATACAGAACACTTGATTACATATTTGTGTTAACGGTCGTTGACTCGAAGGTGTTTTATAATTGTCGGGCATTTTACGAGTCGTCGTTAAAAATCGCATCGAAAGAAAAGTTAAATCGTAGTAGTGAAATCGCCGCTCTTCCCATATACGAATTGGGGGCGTTTTATTGCAGACAACAAAAGAAATATACGACCGACTGAAAGCAAAAGTATGGCGACTACAAAAGAAAGTTATGAAAGGTGTTAAAGTCAACTTTGAAGTTTAAGGGTCGTATTTAAATTAGTGTGTGTACGTAAAAGGAAACGTAGCTTCGTAAAACAGAATGGTAGTGGGTGTGTGTTGGGTAGAGGAGATCTTTAAATAATTAATACGATTAAATTTTAATGTGTATGTGTGCGATGGGTATCATTTTATTTTCCAGTTGACAAACCAATAAAATGGGAGTATAAATAGGCAATTTTATGGGGGTAGATTTATGACGTTTTTTTACTACGACCCTTATTCACACCGTTAAGGCTATAACTTTCAAAACTTGTTTAAGGGCCCATCAAAATGTTTTGAACTGCTAAGAAGATCATATCGCTTTATGTTGCTCTTCTAACGTTACACTCTTGTCCCATGAAATTTAACTAAAGTATATATTAACATTATCGGTAGCCCATTACAGTTAACGCCTAATGTAATACGTTCTGTGTGGGCATGAAAGCTCCCAAATTGCGTTTTCCCAACTTCAGAAGGTTCTTAGTGTACTCGCAGGATTATAAACTCCGATACAAACTTTTATTACGCCTAATTTCGACGGAGCTTTTCTAATTTTTAATGCAAGAGCAATATTTATATTTTTTTATTATCGAAGCGAGCAGCGGCGCCATCGAAAATTGTCAATTAAATGTTTTGTAAGTGCTTGCGGTAATTTTTCTTTTTCGTTTATGATGGCGATAAAGTTTTGTTATCACCTGACACTTTTATAAAAAATAATTAATCTCGCGTTAGGCAATTTTCAAACTGTTTATCTTTCGCTATTAAGAATTACATTTGGGCGCCTTAATGGATGCCATTAATTATTTTTATAATGCAGCATCTTACGTTAATTAAGCTTATATTTGTTGTTATGGGTTCGGAAAAAATAGTTAATTTTCGGTGGCTGGATTATAAAGTTAGGTTTTACGAGCTTTTGAAGGGTTTTGTGAATTTTTATATTAAAAAATAATTAAAAACGCGTAGTTCGTTTATTTGGCTTTGAATTAGAATGGATTATAGTAAAACTAAAAATTATTATTAATAAAGTATGATCTTAAATGAGATTTTGGAAAATTAACTTCTAAATTATGTGAATCTTTTAATAAAAAAACTTCCAATTACGGACGTAGAAGATGCGTGGATTATGTGGTTGCTTTTGAACAGGGGTTCCCAAACTTTTCATTAAAGTATAACTGCTCTTTTAATTGTAATTTTTTATAACGCACTTCTCAAGAAAGACTAAACTTAAAGAATTATACTTTAGGGTGGGTTAAAAATTAAAAATTAAAGGTTTTTTTAGCTTTAGGGTACAAATTGTAGTTTACAAAAAAATTAATTTTTTGAAAAAAAAAAGAAAAAATACATTTAATAATTTGAGGTGTGCCTCACTAAATTTTAAGTTGATAATGAATTTAAATTTTTTATTTTAAGAAAAAATATTTTTATAGCATGGAAACTCAAAGTGTTATCTTTAAAGTAAATCAAATATTTAGTATAAAGCAATAAAAAATTAATTATAATTACTATTGGCATTTAAAAAACATTGTAAAAAACAATATGTTTTTATTTTTTATTATAGTCACAATCGAGCTGGAATTTTTTGATGTTTTTAAATATTGACCGGGGTATAGCCCAGTGAATGACTAATGAATTGATTCACCTATTGTATTGAAATCTTGCAAACTGCAATATAAATTTAATTATGTTATCTATCTGCTTCATTATTACTTTTATTTCTTTCACTTAAATGAAAAAGGAAACATACAAGAATTTATAAATAAATATATCGTGAATATAAATTAATTTTTTTATTTGTTATAAAGATTATTTCTTGTAACCGTCATTCACTGGTAGGGACTCACACACTGAGCGGTTTACCCTATGAAATATAAATTTTTTAAATTACATTTTTTGTAATTTAATTAGACAAATTCGATAAAAGGTACTTGCGGGTAATAAGGCCTACCTAAGGGACATGTGAAATTAAATGAAAAACATTAAATTTACCAACAGTTTTTAATAGTAATCATTTTTCAGATTCAGTTACTATAAAATAGAAACAAAAAATGTCAACTTTTACCATATTCAAAGACAAAATTAAACCTTTTTAAAAACCTTCCCAGTAGGCCTTATTTTACTACGGAAGGGTAATAAGGCCTACAGCTTTAACATTTTTAAATAATCATACTATACATAATATATTTGGTAACTTTTGTTCTTTCTCTTATCCCAGTATACCTTTATGGTATTGAAGTACTGAGCCAATTTTTATATACTTGTCTCTTCCTGCAAAGTATCAAAATCTGTTCGATGGTAACGAAGATCAATAATGAAACGAATGCAAAAATTGAACTTAAAATTATTTAAAAAAATTGCGAATTGGTTAGCCTAACAGCCGTTAGGGCACTTAAGGTTATCAATATCATGTACTGGAAACGCACTCCTCATGATACCATTTGCCGTATTTAGTACATTGCTTCATATTAGTTATCTTCTCCTCTTCACAACCATGACAGTACCACCTTGATTATTTTTGCGAATTACCATTGTTATTTTTGGAAGTAGATTTCTTTAGTACTCAATATAAGTACTACACTGCAAACTCACTGCATTTAGTAACGTTTACTTAGTGACTACTATGTATTTAAATGGCAGTAAAACATTTTAGCGTTTTAAAATAAAACACTTCGATTTGCAGTGTACTTATTTACATCTGTAAGATCTTAAAAGTAGTGTAAAGACATTAGAAAACAATCAAACTTTGAAATAAGTAGTAGGAGTATAATAAGGCCTATGGTTAAATTTAGTAGGCCTTAATAACCACCGAAAACGTAGGCAAGAAAAACAAAATAAAAACTATTTGGACCACGATACGTGATTCAAATTTTTCAAATCAACGACGCTTGAAGGAATAAAGAAAATAAAGGTGATTTTACATAGCTAAGTGTAATATTTCAAAAAATACCTACGATTGATTTGGATCGTTTTTTATTATTCTTGTTGCCTGTCTGTGTTTTACGATGTATTGTTGTACATTTGGGGCAGGAAGCGAAATATGCTGCCTCCAAAAACATGTAGAGACATCTTCAAGCAAAAGGTGTCTGTGAGTGTGGCCTTAGGCCCAAGCAGTTATTTTAAATATGATTTTTGTTATTTAGGCCTTATTAGCCGACAGGCCTTATTAGCCGACAGGCCTTATTACCCGCAAGTACCTAATAAGACGTTGTATAGAAAATTTTAGAAATTAGGTTTCATTTACTGATCTATAACAAAACTTCGGCGCACTCTTTCAGTACCACTGCTTCACAAAACACTTTTTCGCTATCGAGTAAATTGCTAGAGATTCAATATGAACAAAAGGATGATACAAAGCCATTAATGTCACACATAACAGCCCAATTCTATTCGTCTTCGAATACACAAACCCCTATTAAAACCCTTAATGATAAGAATTGATGCGTGGCGAAAAATAAACTTAATATAGCACAGGCGTTGGTAAGATAAAAAGCTCCCCATAATGTTACATAAATTTCTACGAAGAAAACTTGGAGAATATTATAACTTTCCTTAATCCCAATATTTATCCTAAATGAGGAAATAAAACGAGAGTTTTGGTTCTCAATAAGAACTTCATAAAATAATAACCCGGAGGCGGCGTTTCAATTAAAACAGTTTCGGTATTGATTAGTATTTGAATGCGAAAGTCGTGTTCACTAATTGCAACAACTATGTGCCGAATTTTCTCAATTAAACCCTCAATAATTTTGAAATTTGCTCGGCGGCCATAAATTAACTCCTCGAGCAAGAAAATAAGGACCCCCTACAAGTGCATCGTAAATTTAATAAGCCTACAAATGATATAATCGGCGTCACATTATTTGTATAAGGCATTATTATATTGTTCGCTTCGCATTTCTCTTCGAAATTTTCCTTGTCTGCGTTATTCAAATTTATTTTTATTCGGGTTATAAATAATAATTCGAAGCACTATGCGGCCGACGTATATGATACATAATACACCTATTTATTCCTTTAAAATTGCGTAATCTCTGCGTTCTTGTGTAACTTTTTTTTATATGTTTACGTTTTTTAAATGTTGTTTACAATAAAATTGATGCAGATATTAATGTCGCTTTTTATTATTATTATTATTATAAATAATTCAAGGTTGTAAATTATATTGCAATTTACTTCTTATATGGTTTTGAAAAAAGCGTAGGAACATTAAATGAACAACTATTGGGTTGGCAAGAAAGTAGTTTTCGTTTTTTAATCTGAAATTAAACTCAATTTTTTTTATACAAAAATGTGATTTTAATCAACTATAAATGGACCATTTTATTTTATTTCTTCGTGATTTCATATATGTCGAACTTCTGGTTTTTATCAACAAAAAACGAACCAAGTGCGGTTTCAGATCATTACTATTAGTAAGATTTTTACCATTAAAAGAGTTTTGGAAACGTTTAAATAATTGATAACCTGATGGTGTAAGGTCAGGGCTATATGGTGTTTCCAACCAAGCTCCAATAATTATTGACGAATTGCTAAAGATGTGTGAGGTTAAGTGTTGTCATGGTAGAACATGATGCATTTGGTCTGCTTCAATTATGGCTTCGATTTGAACATTAACCAGAACGTTGGTCATCTTTAAGCGAAAAATATCCAAAACGAAATTTTTTAAAGCAATTCAGACACGTGCGTTCTGTTAAGCATTCATAACCATAAACTGTACATGGGTCTTTGTGAGCCTTGGAAGTATTCTTGCCTTTATGGAAATAAAAAAGTAAATTATGGCACCCCATGTTAAATATGACCCTGAACTGACAAATGTAAACCAAATACCAAGTATGTACTTTGTTTCTAACGTTCTATAGTAACTCAAATTTAATGCTTAAAGTAATGTAAATGTTAGGTATAGCGAAATCAAACTTGCCTTATGTGGTCCGAATGTTGTCCTAATGGGGCAGTTTAAGTTATGCCAAAGTTCAATTTGGCGTATGATTGCGTCATAAGGCTCCTATACAAAAAATATAAGGCACTCCATACGAACAGTAAGATAAGATTTTTATTAGGTATCTCTGAATAATTTTTTTATGAGGCCCATATATGGAATATAATATTATGAGAATTATTTTAAAATTATAAAATTTAATTACATATTAAGGATCAATTTAAGATTATTCTACGATTATCATTATATCATTTTAAATTATTGTTGTAAGCATAGTTTTATACTTTATAGAAAATATTTTTAGGACGATTCTTTTGTTATTTATTGAAAAACACATAATGCTAGAAAAAAAGATACAATTTATGGATATTTCTTACATACAGATTGTAAATTTTGCATGCAAATTAGCCATTAAAAATCTTGTAAGGCTTATTTAAGGTATGCCTTATATGACCCACAATTGTCGTTCATTTGTGACTAAAATGATCCAAATGAGGGTTTCTTAGTTCGACGGAAATAGGTTACACTTCTTATTCGAGTGTCATTAGGGCCAAATAGTCAAAATTGGTAAATCTCATCTAGTTCAGACCAAGAAATTGTAGTCGGGAAGTTAAAAAGTGACTCCTGTTAACCGTCAAACAGAAAAAATTATAAAATTGTTCGAAGTGATTAAAAAAAAAGCGGTAAGTGTACTTATGGAAATCTCGGATTTAGTGATTTTAACTGGTTCTATAGAAAAAATAAATAAAACCACTCTTTCCTAAGGAAAATGAAGCACCTCGCGCTTTATTTGCTTCCCTCGCTGGAAAATGTGTCAATTTCCGCTTGAATACGCACATCTTCGTATTTATTGAATTTATGTATATTAATTTTTACAGGTATAACTTCTAATGCGCCTACATAAGTACACGCATCGGTTTTTTGATTTGTAAACTGATTTAAATAAAACAAACACTAAATGTTAGCCCTAGCTTATCTCAATACATCACTGACAATGCAGAAAATGCACACCCTTATATATATGAGGATGTGCGCATTCGAGCGAAAAGTGGCACATTTCCGAGCGAGGGAAGCAAATGAAGCGCGGCGCGAAGCGGCGCGCTTCATTTTCCCGAGATCGGAATGTGCCACTTTGAGCTCGAATGCGCACACTCGATTTTAAGCATGATTCACATTATCTTATACCAATAAATTAGACGAAAAATTAATTGATAAATTTTAATCGTTCCCTCTCACTTCAATTGCCAAGATTATCGTATCTTTTCGCTCTATTCCACTCATTGTCATGGTAAATACGTTTTTCGAATATAAAATCGATATTTACCAAATTAAATTAAAATTTTTGATTTGAAGGAATGTATGGTAAATTACACTAATGTAATAAATACGAAGATGTGCGCATTCGAGCGAAAAGTGGCACATTTCCGAGCGAGGGAAGCAAATGAAGCGCGACGCGGAGCGGCGCGCTTCATTTTCCCGAGATCGGAATGTGCCACTTTGAGCTCGAATGTGCACACTCGCTTTTAAGCACGATTCACAATAATTAATTTACTTTCTCAGGCGGCTAACTTCAAGTGTCGAATTTGCGTAGCCTGTGCGCGCGCAACTTTCGTGGTCTGCTAAAATTTTATTCTCAATGCGCCAAAAGAAGTATAACTTCGAAAATTATAATGCCATAGATTTGTGAAAACCAAAATCAGTTTACTGCTAACTCATTAGAATTTAAAAATTTTGTTTTTGGATATTGAGCGTTCGGCTAGCAAATGTCCAGTTGCAGCTTTGATTTTTGCAAAATGGCGTGCAAGTGGATTTACATAAATTTGAAAGCGTTCATTAATCGGATTATTCTATTAAATTATTAAATTCGAAAGGTGAAATTAATTTAGTTGTACGCTTATTGCAAATAAAGTGCATTGTTACATCGGTTTATCAAATCCCAATTGCGGTTTTGCAGTTTTGCTGCTTTAATTACTATTTGGAATTGGATTGTAATCAGAGATCATCATTAGAAACCTCAGCAAGCTAATCGAGTTTCATTCAAAACGCTTACTTCGCAATTACCCTGTCAGATTTTAATTATTTTTATCAACAATTTGAGAACAAAATTCCAAAAAAAACGTAGTTTAAACCAACCAACAATTTTTGTAAATAAATTATTTATTTTACACTTTCTAACTATTTGAACAGATTAAATTACGATTACAGGAAATTAATTGCTCGCTTTTGTTATTAAAATTAGTGCAAGATTTAAAAAAAAATAGTTTTTTAGACTTAAATTTTATTCGATTAAAAACGTAGACAAGAGTAACTAATTTCTGACCAGCACAACAAACAAAAAGAAAATAATAAACGACGACCAAAAGGGTTTCGGCAATAAAACTTTTAGGAACTTTTTTTTTGTGTCTTGAGAGAAAATACAAGCGAATATTGGAAGGCTCCGAAGTTATTCGAGGATGAAGGGCAACCGAGTAGTGCGTTGATTCAAAATTGCGGGCGTTTGATTATCTTAACAAAAGTTTGCGAAGCAGATAAAACGTTTTTGCTTTCAGAATTTGAAATTAACTTAGTTTTATTGAGTTATGTATTGTGTTAAATATTTCTTTTTTCGTCGAAAATTCGACAAGCCTTAAATTTTTTATTTTATTACAGTTTGTCGATCTAAATTCGCTTATCGTCAGTTTTGTCCTTCGATAAATGTGTCAGAGTTTTCGGCAACCGCGTTAGACGCAAAAAGATCAAATTTAAATTTTATTCGAATTAATTTTCAAATCATACGCAATAATTAATTAGAAATATACAGTGAAATACTAAAACGATTCGGAAACCTGGGTCAAATATGGTCACATTAAGATTTGTTGTTGAATTTTTTATATTTCGTGAAGTATAAGCCTATCCCTATATTTTACTCATTTCAAAAGGCAAATCGATTTGACAGTTGAATTATTTTTGAAGTCATTTTTTAATTTAAAAAAATCTATTTCAATGGTTCTGACATGATGAGCTTATTATCTTTTGTGTGCTATTAGTATTCTCCATCTAATCGAATGGTCATATTCGGCCCAGGTACCTTATTTCGAATTTAGAAAAGAAAATATTTTGATTTAAAAATTCACAAGCAAAATGAAAATTAATAAAGAAAAATATTTTAAAAAAAGGTGTGCGTCGAATCGGCACACGATAGAAGTGAAATTTCTTGCTTATTAGGTATAGATAGAGATAAATTATTAGTACAGTAAAACCTCAATTATCCGGACCCCAGTTATACGGATTCGCGATTATCCGGATTGTCAACCGCGTTCGGACTCGTTGCGAAAATTAAACCTCGGTATATCTTACTAATTATTTTATTTTGTATTTTGCACTAAACAGTGTTTTTTTGCTTTTTTGATTTTAAGATAATGTGCGACTATTTTAGGTATTTAGTGATTAACATTTGTTGCGTTTTTTTAAACATATACCTAACAATTTGACCACGTTTTTTCTTGTTAAAACGGGACGCTTCGTAATCGTGCTTAAAACCGAGTGTGCACATTCGAGCTCAAAGTGGCACATTCCGATCTCGGGAAAATGAAGCGCGCCGCTCCGCGTCGCGCTTCATTTGCCTCCCTCGCTCGGAAATGTGCCACTTTTCGCTCGAATGCGCACATCCTCGTATTTATCGGATTTGCCTATATTATTATTTTATTCATCAGTTCAAAAAATTAAAAGTCGAATAAATTAGATCTATTTTTTGTTTGAAAAAGGTTAGATATTTTATACCTTTTGATAAGTTACGATGGTGCTCTTTCGCACGCCTATTGTAGCGAGCTTAATAAAAATATTTTCAGGTGTACTTTCGAATGTTTACTAATTCCCATTTTTGATTAATTACAATTGTATATGAGTCAAATTTTTCGAAGTGGGCCACTAAAAATCAACTAGTTGATTTTATATCATTTTTTGCAGATTGTTGAATGTTTATATGTCAAAATTAATGTCTCGAAATATTTTTGGGTAATTTTCATTTTTGTAAAAGTTATAAACAAATTAGTTTTAAGGCACATTATTTATACACTGTTGTAATTAGACTTCATTTATGGATTGATTCAATTTTTAAATATAAAAAAATATTTATATATTACATAGGGGGTGCATCAAAATTTTAGATGGACTTGGGTGGGGTATGTTAAAAAAAAGGTTGGGAAATAAGAGTCAAAATTCGGAAAAAGTTAAAGTATTTTTTTTCATGTACGATGAAGTTCTCCCATCTAGTCTAGTTTAAAAGTACTAAATTAGAAATGTGGTTTTTGGTAAAAAATACCCTAGTGTAATTTTTAATTAAAAGAAAAGTGAGTAGATTTACATTTAGTTCAGTTTGATTTAATTAATAATATTTGTAAGAGAGAAAAATAAGATAGGCAAATTCAATTAACACGAAGATGTGCGCATTCGAGCGAAAAGTGGCACATTTCCGAGCGAGGGAAGCAAATGAAGCGCGACGCGGAGCGGCGCGCTTCATTTTCCCGAGATCGGAATGTGCCACTTTGAGCTCGAATGTGCACACTCCGTTTTTCGCCACAATTAACCAATTTACTTTAAAAAAATTCAAGTAGTTGCGCTCTCAAAATGTCTCCTTTGGGCTTCGTTTATTTTTCATAATTCATTAGGAAATTTTTCTGAAGTAATTTGTATTTAAATCAGGAGGCAAGAATGAAATTCTTGTTAGGATTTCTTAATATTCGGTATCGTAATTGACAATTTTTTGAAAACGGGACATTTTGGCCTACCGAAGGATTACTTGGGGACAATGGGACAAATGATCTGAAAACGGAACAATCCCATTCAAAACAGGAAGTATGGTCACATTATATTTAGCTAAAAATCATTTTTTTCGATACATTCCATTAACCGAATTTTCGATTATCCGAATGAGCTGCAACAATAATTAGTCCGGCTAAACGAGTTTTCACTGAGATATTTTTTTGTGTCTTAATTTAATTTTATTAGTTGTAGTTTTTGTATTCTAAAACTTGGAAGCTTATGCGCTTAACTGACTACATTTTCGTGCAAGTGTCCTCGTACAATATATTTTCTAGGACATTTATCCATAGTGCCCACTTGTAATGCGGATTTTGTCGCCGTTACTCTCTTTCAACCACATAACTTTCGAGCAAATGTAGCGTAAGTAAATTATTTTTTTTTGCGCTTTAATTTCCAGTTTGAAATGGTAGATCTTATTGCGGACTCGGAAATAAAATTACCGAATTATCTTCGCATTTTTACGAGCGTTTTTATACGATCTGAGAATTTCAATTTTTTTCGTAAGCCAAATTTAAAGTCCTTTGATGATTACGTCCACACAATACGTGAATTCGTGCACAACTCATCCTAAACCTTGTAATTACGAATAAAATTGCGAAGAATCCAACGAAACTCGTATTAACTAAAGAAAAAACCGGTGCGTGTAAGCGCGTTAGAAGTTATTCTTCTTTGATGTAATTAAATCAATTTTAATCGTTCCCTCTTACTCGCATTGACGAGATTGTTTTCGCTCTTCCACTCGTTGCTATGGTAACGAACACAAAATCTAAAATTTAAAATGATTTGAAAGAGCGAAAGATAAAGTGATCAAATCCAATGAATGCGGGATATGCGCACGTTCGAGCGAAAAGTGGCACATTTCGGAACGAGGGAGGCAAATTACGAACGTAAAAGTGCACTTTTAAGAACTTCCAGTGTGCGTATTACTAATACTTAAATACCCAATTTTATTGCGTTGAATACTTGTAAATAACGGTTTGATAATTAAAATTTAATGAAAGAAATGGCTAGGAGTTATTAATTTACACTTTTTGATGTTGAATTTTATTTTAAAATAAGACAAAATTAAAAAAATAATGTTTCCATTTAAATAATTTTCAGGTTGCGTATTATGAATACTCTTTTGCTATACAAAATGGTGTTTAGTTAAAATAACGTTAATCACAAATCAACTACATGATATAATCAAAAATCCATGCAGATCTCGTTTCTAGAATATTTAAAACTTTATTTAAAACCTTGTACACAAAATCATCCCCTAAAAACCATTGTAGAATAAAGTTTTTCGTAAGCAAATTATTTGTTTTAATATATCTACCTACTAAATAACTTTGGATATTTAAAATATTTTCATAATTTAATTAAAACCATTTCGTTTTAAACCTACAGATTTATTAAAACAGTAATAAGGTTCAAGTGACCACGCTTTTTTACCAAAAACTTCTAAAATCAGCTAAGATAAATCTTAATGTATTTAAACCATTTAGGAAGAAATATTAAAAATCGATCTTGGAAAATAATTTTATTGTAAGGTAACTGATGCAAATAAGGCCCGGTGCCCAATAAGGCCCAGTTTTCAAATTTCCCGCTTCCTCATTGCGAATCATTGTCAAAGCTCGTATATGTTACAAGAGAAAGATTGTTACTTTTATTTTGAAGTTTAATATAAATAAACATTTTGATTACGAAGTATTGATGCATTTTTTTCAAATATCTATTAATTATGCCTTTATAAATTTAAGGTGGGCTCTATTTGGGTCTGTTACCTTATGTAACTTTATATAATTTGATTAATTAAAAATGTTTATTAGGGTGATTCTTTTTCGGTCCCGCAGCAAAATATGGCTGCATATATCAGAAAAAAATTGCCTAAAAGTTTAATTTGATTTCTAAGTAATTTAATTTTGATTTAAAAGTTTTTCCATTTGAAATACATAGAAAATTTAGAATTTTTTTAATTCCCTACAATTTTGACTACTATAATGCCCATAGGTGCGAAATGTAGATAATTTGATGCTCGATAAAAGTGCTTACCGTAATTTCTTTGTTATTCGCATATACACTACTGCAAAAAAATTTAAAAACAATAAATTATCATAATTTGTTACATGATTTTTGAACAACTGTATCTGAGTGAAATATGACCGCATCAAGACAAAAAAAAAGTATTTTGAAGCTTCAAGTCGCTAGTTTCAAGATTTTTTGGCAACAATTTTTTGTGAGCTCCACCATTCCAACAATCAAAAGAAATGCCAAGAGAGAAAAAAATTCCATATTGTTCTTTTTTTAAGACTGTTTATGTCTTTACATTTGAAAATATCAGTATTTTCTAAATACATATTTTGAATACATAAGCTACGTTTTTTTTTTAAATTTTGCCCAAAATAAACCATTCATCAATAGTAATCTATTATCCAAATTTAGTTAAATTTGGACGTGTAGTTTAAGGTCATGAGGTACGCTTCCAGCTTAAGTTAAGTAAACACTGTAACGCCCTACACCATTTGGTAGAAGGGTTATTGATTAAAGATGATCAAATCGATTTTACAATTTTAATCGTTCCCTCTCACTCGCACTGATGGGATTGTCGTATATTTTTCCTCTGTTCCACGCATTACTATTGTAAATACGTTTTTAGAAAATAAAATCGATATTTACTAAACTAAATTTGAATTTATAATTTGAAAGAGCGAGTGATAAAGTAGGTAAATCTAGTGAATGCGAAGATGTGCGCATTCGAGCGAAAAGTGGCACATTTCCGAGCGAGGAAGCAAATGAAGCGCGACGCGCGTCGCGCTTCATTTTCCTCGATCGGAATGTGCCACTTTGAGCTCGAATGTGCACACCCGGTTTTAAGCATGATTAACAATATTTTAGGTCAATAAATTAGACGAAAACTTAATTTAATAATTTTAATCGTTCCCTCTCACTTGCATTGCCAAGGTTATCGTATCTTCTCGCTCCCTTTCACTCATTGCTATGGTAAATAGGTTTTTTCGAATATAAAATCGACATTTACTAAACTAAGTTTGAATTTATAATTTGAAAGATGGAGGGATAAAGTAGATAAATCCAGCGAATGCGATGATGTGCGCATTCGAGCGAAAAGTGGCACATTTCCGAGCGAGGGAAGCAAATGAAGCGCGACGCGAAGCGGCGCGCTTCATTTTCCCGAGATCGGAATGTGCCACTTTGAGCTCGAATGTGCACACTCGGTTTTAAGCACGATTCGACGGCTAACTTCATACTGTCGAATTTTCATTAACTGTGCGCGCGCAACTTCCGTTGCCTACTGCAATTTTAGTCACAAAAGAAGTATAACTTCAATAAATAATTTTGCGTGCTTCCAAGTTCCATTTTAAAAGAAAACGTTACATCAATTCAAAATAAACTATATTAACTTCCTAACTCAACGTGACCTCTTTAATTTTCAACTAATTCTTTACGGCAAGTGAGAAGAAAAAAAATCCAATGCATTAATAATGAGAAGGTTAAGGAACGAAATCCTTCGAGATCGATTCTGAATTTTTCAACAACTGCTTAACTTCATTAATAAAATTAGAGCGTCGGATGTTTGTTAATTTTTGATTAAATTTCCCTGTCGAAATATAAGGAATTATTTTACGTTCCTTATCCCGCTGTTGTGTAAGGGGAAACACTTTGTTTTCGGAATGTCCCACGAGAACGAAGCTCCGTTCCTATCTCGTCCTTGCAGGATATCGGAAACTGAACACACAACCTCTAATTATTTTATTGGTTCGAAGATGCTGTCGAATGAATGCCTTTAGCTTGCAAAATTTATGGTTTTCCTTCGATTTGATATCTTAGAAGTAACTTTTAGAACATCATCATCATCATCATGTTGCAGCTATCTAATCCATTGCTGGATATACGCCTCCTCAAGCTCCTTCCAGGTTATACGGTCCGCGGCAATGCGGGACCATAGTTTTCCGGCTATTTTTTCCAAATCATCTTTCCATCTAATCCTGGGCCTGCCGCGACTTCTTCCTCCTTGGCGCGGTCTCCATTCAGTGACCTTCCCAGTCCACCTGCCATCTGTTGTTCTTATTAAGTGACCCGCCCATTGCCACTTTAGAGTAGCGATGCGGCATACTACATCTTCTACGTTTGTTTTATTTCTTATAACTTCGTTTCTAATTCGATCCTGTAGTCGCACTCCTAACATGGCTCTTTCCATTTTTCTTTGGCAACGCTTGATTTTTTCCATATTTATCTTTTTTAGGGACCATGTTTCTGACGCGTAAGTTAATATTGGCAGCACGCATTGATTGTACACTCTTGTCTTTAGGTACTGCGGTAAGTTTGTATTAAATACTTGTTTTCTGAGTTTACCGAATGCCACCCACGCCAATTTTATTCGTCTGTCAATCTCTGCAGTTTGTGATTCTTCTACTAATGTTATTTTTTGACCTAAATATATGTAATTTTCCACTACTTCTATTTCCCCGCTTTCAGTCTGCATAGGTGTTGCATCATTTGTGTTGGACATGATTTTTTTTTTTGAGATATTAATTTTCAACCCTATTCTCTCAGTAGCTGTTTTAGATGTATTAGCATTGTTTCTAGGTCAAGCAGATTATCTGATAGTAACACAATGTCATCTGCAAATCTAAGGTTCGAGAGACGTTCGCCATTAATGTTTATACCCATATTATCCCAGTCTAGTGTTTTAAATATGTCTTCCAAACTATTTATAAATAGCTTGGGAGAGATCGTATCTCCTTGTCTGATGCCTCTGTTAATTGGGATAGGATTAGTGTCTTCTAATGTCTGTATAACAATTTTTGTGTTTTCGTATAGGTCTTGGATTAATAGTACGTATTTGTGGTCAATTCTACACCTTTTGATAGCGTTAATTATTGCCCAGCTTTCAACTGTGTCGAACGCCTTCTCGAAGTCCACGAATAGCATATAGAGTGGTAAATGATATTCGTGTGACTTTTCTATAACTTGGCGTATTGTATGTATATGGTCCATTGTACTGAAGCCGCGACGAAATCCTGCCTGTTCTGGACTTTGGTAGGCCTCTAGTTTATGCGATAGTCGGTTGCTTAATATTTTTGTCAGCAGCTTATATAAATGTGACATTAATGTTATAGGTCTGTAGTTAGTCAAGTCTTTACAGTTCCCTTTTTTGAATATTAATATTACTTTGGATGTTTTCCACGTATCAGGAATTCTTCCGAGCTCAATACATTGATTAAAGAGCATTTTTAAGTATTGTAAAAGTTCTCCACCTCCCATTTTTATCATGTCTATCAATACCCCATCCATACCTGCTGCTTTATTATTTTTCATTTCTTTCATCGCCGCTTTAATTTCATATTTACATACAGCTGGAATATCTTCAGTGTAATGTCGTTTAAGCATTCTTCTTGTTCTGGGGCTATTTTGTATCTCTGGCGTTTTTGTGGAGTATAAATTTAGGTAGAATTGTTCTATTGTTTTTTGGATATCCTTTCTTTCATTTATTATTTGTCCTCTCTCATCTATTAAGTTTAATATTTCTCTACTTCCTTCGCCTATCTTTTTTCTGAACACTTTCGGACCTTTGTTATCTTTTATTATTTCTTCGACTACTCTTTCGTTATATTGTTTTACGTCAATTCTCACACTTCTCTAATTTCCTTGTTGATTTCCTTGATTTCCTCTTGTGTCATGTTTGCTTTTCGCTGTTTCTCGTGTGTATTAGTTTCTTTGTTTCTTCTGTTATCTTACTTGTTTTTTAATCTTTGATACATTTTAAGCACTTCTTTTGCTATATCTTTTAGTTTTTCCGTTATGTATTTGTTTATTTTGTCGACGTCCGCTTCCTGGTTTAAAGGTTCCTTTTCAAAAGCCGTTTTTAGGTTAGTTCCATATAGTTCTTTGCATTCTTTGAGTGCAGTTGCATTTATTGTGTTCATTTTAGTTTTCATCAGTCTTCTTCTTTCCAATTTCATGTCTATCACAATCTTTGCTCTGACCATTCGGTGATCACTAGTTTGTACGTTATTTAGCACCGTTACGTCCGTGACTATGTTTGTCCTGTTAGTGATAATGAAGTCTATTTCATTTTTTGTTATCTTGTCAGGGCTTTGCCACGTCCATTTTCGGTGTGGTTTTTTGCGAAAGAAGGAATTCATTATTTGGAGTCGATGTTCTTCCATGAAATTTACCATGATCTGACCTCTGTCGTTGCGAGTACCTATACCAAATTGACCTACACATGTTTCACCGGTCTCTTGTACACCTATCTTTGAGTTGAAATCTCCTATAATTAATGTATAATGGGTTGGATTTTGTTCTATTGCTCTTTCTAAATCTTCGTAGAACTCTTCGATGTCATCTTCTGAATATGAAGCTGTCGGGGCATATACCTGAATGATCTTCAGTCTATATCTTTTTGATATTTGGAATGTTGCGTGGATGACTCTTGAAGATATTCCTACTACGGAAACTAAGCATTCAGCCCATTTCTTTTGAATTAGTACTCCAACCCCGTTTCTGTTTTCTTCCGTTTCACCTTTGTAGTATAGTAAATTACCCGATTTAAGTCTTATTAGTTCCTCTCCTTTTCTTCTTACCTCGCTCAGTCCCAGAATGTCCCATTTTATGTTCTGTATTTCTTCTTGTAAGTGTGTGACAAAAAAAGTATTTTGAAGCTTCAAGTCGCTAGTTTCAAGATTTTTTGGCAAAAATTTTTTGTGAGCTCCACCATTCCAACAATCAAAAGAAATGCCAAGAGAGAAAAAAAATTCCATATTGTTTTTTTTTGAAGACTGTTTATGTCTTTTCATTTGAAAATATCAGTATTTTCTAAATACATATTTTGAATACATAAGCTACGTTTTTTTTTTTTAATTTTGCCCAAAATAAACTATTCATCAATAGTAATCTATTATCCAAATTTAGTTAAATTTGGACGTGTAGTTTAAGGTCGTGAGGTACGCTTCCAGCTTAAGTTAAGTAAACACTGTAACGCCCTACACCATTTGGTAGAAGGGTTATTGATTAAAGATGATCAAATCGATTTTACAATTTTAATCGTTCTTTCTCACTCGCACTGATGGGATTGTCGTATATTTTTCCTCTGTTCCACTCATTACTATTGTAAATACGTTTTTAGAAAATAAAATCGATATTTACTAAACTAAATTTGAATTTATAATTTGAAAGAGCGATTGATAAAGTAGGTAATTCTAGTGAATGCGAAGATGTGCGCATTCGAGCGAAAAGTGGCACATTTCCGAGCGAGGGAAGCAAATGAAGCGCGACGCGGAGCGGCGCGCTTCATTTTCCCGAGATCGGAATGTGCCACTTTGAGCTCGAATGTGCACACCCGGTTTTAAGCATGATTAACAATATTTTAGGTCAATAAATTAGACGAAAAATTAATTTAATAATTTTAATCGTTCCCTCTCACTTGCATTGCCAAGGTTATCGTATCTTCTCGCTCCCTTTCACTCATTGCTATAGTAAATAGGTTTTTCGAATATAAAATCGACATTTACTAAACTATGTTTGAATTTATAATTTGAAAGATGGAGGGATAAAGTAGATAAATCCAGCGAATGCGATGATGTGCGCATTCGAGCGAAAAGTGGCACATTTTCGAGCGAGGGAAGCAAATGAAGCGCGACGCGAAGCGGCGCGCTTCATTTTCCGAGATCGGAATGTGCCACTTTGAGCTCGAATTGCACACTCGGTTTTAAGCACGATTCGACGGCTAACTTCATACTGTCGAATTTTCATTAACTGTGCGCGCGCAACTTCCGTTGCCTACTGCAATTTTAGTCACAAAAGAAGTATAACTTCAATAAATAATTTTGCGTGCTTCCAAGTTCCATTTTAAAAGAAAACGTTACACCAATTCAAAATAAACTATATTAACTTCCTAACTCAACGTGACCTCTTTAATTTTCAACTAATTCTTTACGGCAAGTGAGAAGAAAAAAAAAATCCAATGCATTAATAATGAGAAGGTTAAGGAACGAAATCCTTCGAGATCGATTCTGAATTTTTCAACAACTGCTTAACTTCATTAATAAAATTAGAGCGTCGGATGTTTGTTAATTTTTGATTAAATTTCCCTGTCGAAATATAAGGAATTATTTTACGTTCCTTATCCCGCTGTTGTGTAAGGGGAAACACTTTGTTTTCGGAATGTCCCACGAGAACGAAGCTCCGTTCCTATCTCGTCCTTGCAGGATATCGGAAACTGAACACACAACCTCTAATTATTTTATTGGTTCGAAGATGCTGTCGAATGAATGCCTTTAGCTTGCAAAATTTATGGTTTTCCTTCGATTTGATATCTTAGAAGTAACTTTTAGAACGCTACGTCGAAAAACAAACGTCGACGAGTGATAATAGCTTTCTTACCTTACTTCCGTTTTATATTCCGGACGTTCGTTAAAATTACGAACGCGATAAGAAGGTTACGATATTAAATTTTACTCGTAATTTTACTCGACATAATTTAATGAAATAGTTTTTGTTAGTCTTCCACGTTTTAACGTTTCCTTGTTTTTGTAATCGATTTAATACAATTTATGGACGAGCTTTCATGAATTTTAAAGGGCCACTTAAATATGTAAGACTTGCACACAGCACAAGTAAAAATAGTTAGATTTTTATCGAAAAATCTAATGTTGTCTAATTTTCTCAGCATTTAGTGCTAAAATTGTGTTTGTGCGTATGTTGCGTTGTAAAATAAATAAATGCAAATTGTTGTGTGTAAAGTCGGTTGTCTTCTACGTTTATATCGGAATTGAAGTAGTGCACAGGGAATATTTTGTCTTCATTAGCAGCCACAACTATGAAAATGGTCCCAAAAGATATCCACATTAAAAGTAGTTTAATTTTCTACTCATCTCGAGGGTTTAATTATGGTATGAAATGTGATGAAAGTGTTGCTTCAAACTGTTTCTCTAAAATTTGCGTGTCGTATCCATTTATCTATTATTTACATTTTTTTTTAAGTTATACTTCTTTTGGCTCGGCGAGAGTAAAATTTTAGAAAACAACGAGAATTGCAAGCGCACAACTAACGAAAATTTGATCGTATGAATAGTGTGTTAACACTAAAATATTGTAGCGAGTTCAGTAGGGTTCCAACTAGGGGTGCGAATATTAACAGTCGTCCACCTATTTTAATAACAATTAGAATTTATTTAACAAAAGATTAACAAATTTTCCTAGAGCAAAAACTTAAATACTAGTGCATTTACTTAATAACTAATTAATTTATTAACTAATAAATACAGTTTTAAGGCACTAAACTACTTGATTTAGACTCGTATTTATTTACAATGTTTATTTATTTACAAATTTATCTTTAGCCCACATTAAAGACTGCCTTGAGTTTAATCGAGAACCAGCGTAATAGAGAGGACTGAACTACACGAAACTAAACTTAGTCTTAGGCTGCTTATTACGGAAGTGGGTTGCGCTTATATGTGTATCTCGGTATTAGTATCACTGCTTCTAGAAAGTTAAAGATTATTCTCATCTTAAACGATATCCACAATCAAGGTCTTAAACCAGTGATTCTCAACCTTTTTTCTGTTGCGGCACACTTTTAACCATTTCAAAATTTGGCGGCACACAAATAAAAAGATAAGTTTAAAAATTATTGACTTACTTATAACACACTGCCTAAAATAGTTTATGATAATAATTTCTAATAATATATCTAAAATTTCGCGCCACACTTTTAGAATTTTGCGGCACACAAAAGTGCCACGGCACAGTGGTTGAGAATCACTGTCTTAAACGACAGATCTCGAGCGCTTGTATAGATTAATGTATCGCGTTCGCTACAATATAATGTTTTTTCGTTTTTTGTTGTAAAATGAGGATACAATTTGAAAATGGATAACGTGTTAAAAAAATTGTGTACGTGCCACCTGTGGTACCGCTGGTCTAGCTATACAAACGCGAGGTACGCATAACTTCTAACACGCGCACATAAGTTCCTGCACTTTTTTTTTTCATTTTTGCAAATTGCAGCATTTTTGGAAATTATCTTAATGCTAGGAAAGCCTCATCGCTTTATTGATTTGATTCCATAGAAAATAATGTTAATTTTAGAAGAATATTTTTTTATTATAATTTAAAGTTCACTCGCGATGTGTAATCTTTTTTTTCATATTTTTTATTTAATTCCTGTTTAAACAATTTTTTTTAAACACACTTTAGCGCTCAGGTGTATGTATCCACTTAACCCTCCGCGTACTAGTTGACTAAATGTCATATGTCTTACTAGATGGGGTTTGCCATACCCCGAAAATAAAATTCAAAAAATTGTACTTTATGACAGTTAAATGATAAGAAATATATTTTAATAACTAATAATGAGTAGGTTTAATAGTCCGGTCAAAATAGATATATCAAATAACAAAAATTCCGACAGCTAAATTTTGGTTGAGACCTTGGGTACACCATTAGAAATAAAGTGTCAAAAGTCCCTATCTATCTCATGTGTGCTAAAAAAGTTATTCGGGGTCAAAGGTCAAAATTTGAGGTTTTTATAATTTTTTTCGAAAATGGTAAGTTTTATCAAAAAAGTAGTTCAGACAAAAATTATAGATCTTAAAATTATTTACCAAAATGGGCCTTATACTTTTTTTTTCTTTTAGATAACAGCCAAAGAACTTATCGGTTAAAGCGGCATGATCCTTTAAATGTAAAACATAAATAATTTGCTTCAAAATGTACTGAATTAGATGAGTATTTTACTAACCGTAGGGTAGTTGTTCTTAAGTTAGATCTTTATTGTAAGATACTAATCACATACTTTTCAACCTTACTACACCGTTCGCTTATTATCCCAAGATAGATTGTGAATTGTATAGGAAATAAAAAAATACTTTTTTTTCTCAGAATCACCATTCGTTAGATATCGCGATTCTACACCAAAGGAAAAAATTAAAGCGCCAAGAAAATTTTTTAAATCTTTTGGTGATCTTTGACAGGCTGTATTTTAGTGAAAAATAGTCGTATCTAAAATTTAAAAAAGGCTTCTTAAAGCTCAAAGATTCTAGTTTTCAGATTTTTTAGTTGAAAATTTTTAGGAACCACCGTTATCACGCAATCTTAAGCAATACAGCCTCTCAAAAATTACCAAAAGATTTAGGAATTTTTTTTGGCCCTTTAATTTTTTCCTTTAGTGTATAATAGTGATATCTCACAAATGGTGATTCTCAGAAAAAAAAGTATAAGGACCATTTTTGTAGATAATTTTAACAAGGGAATCTTTTAATCTTAAGTTGGCTTCTCGTAACAAGACCTACACTATTCGATAGCCCTTCAAAAACTATCCTAGAAACCGTTTTCAATTTTCCCAAAATGACACTTGTCACGGTGTAGCACGCGATTTCATTTAACATGTAAAATTCGGAAAACTGGACAACCGCATTGTAAGCAATGGATTGCGGCAATGAAAATGTACTTGTATGGCCGAGTGCATCTGCTCACAATTTTTTTGATTTTTTTGCTTTCTCTGGTTCGACTCCCCCGAGGAACAACACGATTTTTGAAATTATTTGTGTGAAATTATTGTTTTTTGTCGTTTATATCACGTTGGAAACTCATTTGCGCGTCTAAAAAAGCTATAGGGTAAGTTCGCCGGTTGTCGGCCAGATAAAAACAGTTCCGTTTTCGGCCGTGGGGTCTAGATTTATAACAGAAAGTCACAACAGGAAGTTGAAGTATTATAATTAATACTAACATAAATATGACTGTAACTAGGCAAATAGCGCCTCACAAGTTTGTTTGACAAATCGTGTTTTATTACTGACTGGACGAGAACGGGCATATTTACCCTATATACCCTGATTAAACATTTTCATTGCCGCAATCCATTGCTTATAGTGCGGTTGTCCAGTTTTCCGAATTTTACATGTTAAATGAAATCGCGTGCTACACCGTGACAAGTGTCATTTTGGGAAAATTGAAAACGGTTTCTAGGATAGTTTTTGAAGGACTATCGAATAGTGTAGGTCTTGTTACGGGAAGCCAACTTAAGCTTAAAAGGTTCCCTTGTTAGATGTATAATTTTAGTCTGAATTACTTTTTTAATAAAACGTACTGTTTTCGAAAAAAATTCAAAAAACCTTTAAATTTTGACTTTTGACCCAGAATAACTTTTTTAGCACACATGGGATCGATGGGGACTTTTGACACTTTATTTCTCATGGTGTACCCAAGGTTTTAAACAAAATTTAGCTCTGTCGAAATTTTTGTTATTTGACCACTATTTTTATGTCTAATTTGACCGGACTATAAGTAAAACGTATTTATTTATGCATTAGAATAGACTTATTAATAAAAATACAAATACTTAACTTTTTCTTTTCTGACTAAAAAAACGTGTATAAGAAATATGGCATTATTAATACGACTATAAAATACAATTCTACGAATATTCTTGTAATCGTCCTCTACCAATGTTGTCCTTGTCATGTAAATATAAAAAAAACCGAAAACGAAATCAAAGATTGTCTTTCCTATTCAATAAAATGCTAAATTTGATACACAGGAAATCATAAGTACTTCGCTTTACGGCCTAGATACATTCCACGAAACTTGACCGCAAAGCGAAAAGCCGTATAACGAATCAATTATTCTAATACAAAATCATGCGCCAGATTGGCAACATGTAGATATATCGACATCGTAAATAAGTTTTTTTTGCCGTTATTGCGAAACATTTTAGGCCGTAAATTGAAAACGTGCCTTAATTGAAGAGGGCCGTTATAGCAAAATTCCGTATAAAGAGCGGCCGTATAGCGAGGTATGGGTGTATTTATTTACACTACAAGCACTCGAATGAAGTAAATGTTTAATCTTTTGCTTTAATATATCGGCAAAGTAATGGAACTAATCAAATTAATAAAATATTTTTTTTATTGAACAAGCTTTACTGGAGATTTAAATAAATATTGAAAACATTAACTCTCCGCATGCTAAGTGACTAAATGTCATATGCCATACTAGGTGGGGTTTGCCATACCCCGAAAATAAAATAAAATCCACAAAATTGTACATTATGACAGTTAAATGATAAGAATATATATTAATAACCAATAATGAATAAGTTTAAGTAAAATACATATTTATTTATGCATTAGAATAGACTTTTATTAATAAAAATACAAAAACTTAACTTTTTCTCAACTTATAAACTATTGAGTCTTTTCTTGAGTACTAAATTCTAATGACACGTGTCAATTACGATACCGAATATTAAGAAAACCTAACTTGAATTTCATTCTTGCCTCCTTATTGAAATACAAATAAATTTCAAGACAATTTCTGAATGATTCGCAATAATTTAGACCAATAAATTACACGAAAAATTAATTAAATAATTTTAATCGTTCCCTCTCACTTGCATCGACAAGATTATCGTATCTTCTCGTTTCCTTCCACTCATTGCTAAGATAAATACATTTTTGGAGTATAAAATCGATCTTTACTAAATTAAATTAAAATTTTGATTTGAAGGAATGCACGGTAAATTACACTAATGTAATAAATACGAGGATGTGCGCATTCGAGCGAAAAGTGGCACATTTCCGAGCGAGGGAAGCAAATGAAGCGCGACGCGGAGCGGCGCGCTTCATTTTCCCGAGATCGAAAATGTGCCACTTTGAGCTCGAATGTGCACACTCGGTTTTAAGCTCGATTGCCAAACGTCTCGTTTTAACAAAAAAATTTTTTCACGTTAGTTATACCCCATGTAGTGCACGGCAGGTTAATATAAATAACTATTTTGTATATTAAGAACGCAATACGGTTACTTATCATATGAGATGCTCCATACAGGACAACCAGCAACCAACCACAAAGAATTAATAATCAGCTTATAGAGTAAAAGTTTAAAGGGAATATAAATCCTTTGTGTTTAATAACAAAACATCCACCGCAGTAGCAAAGTTTCGTACGACAGGCGTTCCGCAAAATTAATTTATGTTTTTGTTTATAAATTGGATAACATATCGCTTACAAACCGCATCTGGGTCGTCGCAAGAACGAAAAAACACACGCGTAAGCCACGTAAAGTTAGTTGAAATAAAACGTCGTGAGCGACCTGAAACGCTTAAAGGAAAATTCATCATACGAAACGAGTGTTAAGCAAAGTCACCCTCTGACCTTTTATAACAGTTCTTGCGGTCTTGACGGTATCTTCAGGTCGGCACCACACCCGTGCATTAAATCCAACACGATCCATGTCTTCGCAAAGCCGCTGGGAGTAATCGCAACTAATAATAAATACGACGTGGTTAGCGTTTCCAAACACCAAGTCATAGTTGCATACATTCCATCCCTGCTTCCTGGTTCCGGGTGATGGATGGGGCAACTTTATAACTAGCTTGTTCGCTTTATCGAGCTTAATCAATACGTAAATCTTATCAAACGCGTTCCCATAAGATAAATATCTTTGATTCTTCGTGAAAAAGCTGCTCGACGTATTAAATAGGTCAGAACTAACTGGAAAATGACGCACGAGATTGAATTATTGTTTTGCTTTCTTTTCTCTATTTATTTCTACCTCATTAAGTTTGTATACGTAAAATATACTTAATCCCATACTTCATCATGATTGATATCTTTCACCGGTTTGTTTTTATATTATTTTTAAGCCCATTTTATTAGATTCGGCATTTTGAATTTATTTTAACCTATTTTCTCGAAGGGGTATCTCGAAAATGAATAAATGTTTTCTATGAATTTGACCAGAAATAAGACATATTGCAACATAATTATTGAACGATCCTACATACAGATTTGATCGAGAAATTGCTCTCTTTTTTATAGTTTCTATGCCGGTCACTTTAGATAAGAATTAACTAAAGTTCGGACACTTTTTAACAACTTGATTTCTTTCGGCACGTGTGTGGAAAGTGCATACTTTCGCCGTTCTCCTTCTATTCGTTTGTTTCTGTATTCTAGAGCACTATAGTTGGTTATAGTATTTACCGATAGCTTATTTATATAATTACACAATTTGAATAAGAGCAGTAATCAGCGAATTAAATTTTTCCATTGATATTTTTTTTCTTGAGGTATATCATTTATTTTTTTTTGTTGTGAAAATGCTAAATCACAGTTAGAATGGAATCACCCATATTTTAAAAATTTCTAATTAAAAACTGCAGAATTGTGTTTTTATCATGGTCCAAATTTCTAAGTTATCGATCTTTAACCATAAATATCCTTGCGAAGCAAATGAGTAATCGCTGAGGACTTTTCAGGAACTATGTAAAATCATGAAACGAAGTTATTAAAATCCAGTCATAGCCCGGCAGCTAAATGTGCGACAAAATAATCGATACTGTTATTAACAGATTTATTTTCAATAATTAAAATCAATAAAACTGTTAACTGGATCGTGAGTTTTAAAAAATTGTTTTTCGAGATTGGAAAAATCAGGCATCAGGTTATATTATAGATTTTTGCGCATTGCCGATGTATCTCATTTTAGTTATTTGAGAAAAAACTCTTTAACGAGGAAACGCAGAAAATTCTCATTTTGACGATTTCCAAATTTGATTTAGATTTGACAAAAAGGAAACCGATACAGCTTCCTTCTCGTAACAGAGACTCTTACAATTACATTACGTCCTATTGTCCCTCCATGTCTTTATAGAAACTGCTCGAGGATTCTAAACTAGTGCTGCATCATGTGATATATACTTTGTTCAAATAACAGATTGCTTCTAAGCAAAGCTTTTCCTACAGATTTTATTTACAGTAGTCATTCGGCATGTGACAGAAAGACACAAATGTTTGCTCTTTTTTTCGTTGTCGAACAACTAATGAATTCTTCCTATAAAACACTTTTGCACGTTTCGTTTAACGCTCCGTATACTAGGTGACTAAATGTCACCTGCCATACTAGGTGGGGTTTGCCATACCCCGAAAATAAAATGAAATAAAATTCACAAAATTGTACTTTATGACAGTTCAATGATAAGAAATATTTTTTACTAACCAATAATGAATAGGTTTAAGTAAAATACATATTTATTTATGCATTAGAATAGACTTTCAATAATAAAAATACAAAAACTTAACTTTTTCTTCAATTTATAAACTATTAAGTCTTTTCTTGAGTATTAAATTCCAAAGGCACGTGTCAATTACTACACCTAACAAGAATTTTAGTCTTGCTTCCTTATTTAAATACAAATCAATTTCACGGCAATTACTTAATAAAAAAAGTAATAAATTATGAAAAATAAGCGAAGCCCCAAGAAGAAATTTTGAGATCGCAATTACGGTTTTAAAATTAATTCAATTTTTTAAAGAAAATTATTCATTGTTAATGGTGCGAAAAGCGGAGTGTGCACATTTGAGCTCAAAGTGGCACATTCCGATCTCGGGAAAATGAAGCGCGCCGCTCCGCGTCGCGCTTCATTTGCCTCCCTCGCTCGGTAATGTGCCACTTTTCGCTCAAACGTGCACATACCTCGCATTCGTGAAATCTCTCTATGTCAATAGCCAATGTTTCAAATCAAAAAATTATTTTAGTCAGCTTTATTGGATTATTTGATTTGAAAAAAAAATTGGTATAGACATCCCTAATGTAAACCTTAATATTGCATTATTGTCAAACGTTAAATAATTCTATGATTGGCTGGAAGATTTTTGAATGGTATAATTAAATACAGCAAACTATATGGGAGTTTTATTTATTGTTAGAATTTCCCGAATGGATTCACTGAAATATTGAACTGAAGGGTTTTGCTTGACACGATATATCCGATATCGGTACATTTTAATTGATCAGAAATGCGAATTAGTAAACACTCGAAAGTACACCTAAAAATATTTTTATCAGGCTCGTTGCAATTAGACATGCAGAAGAGCACCATGATAACTTATCAAACGGAATAAAATCTATAACCTTTTTCAAACAAAAAATAAATCGAAATTTATTCGACTTTTAATTTTTTTGAATTGAAGAATAATACAGTAATCCCACAACATTCGCGAGGGTTACGTTTCAGAAAAATCTTGCGAATATTGAATTCACGAAGTCAAGAAATTATTTTACTTCACTCAAGAATTTTTCGACGTTTCTTTGAGATCCTAAAAAATTATTGGATGAAGAAAAGTTATCTTTAACTAAGTGTATCTTTTTTTCTGTGTGGGAAATGTTTACACAACTGCATAACTGAAATATACATCGTGTATAACAACCCTAGAAACTTTTTTTTAAAGGTTCCGCGGATAAGCGAGTACACAGCTCGCGAATGTCGAATTATTCCGCATTTTAGTAATGGAAATTCGCGAACATTGAATCCGCGAATGTTGAGGGATGACTGTATAGGCAAATCCAATAAATACGAGGATGTTCAGCCCTTAATTTGATTTCTAAGTAATTTAATTTTGATTTAAAAGTTTGCCCATTTGAAATACATAGAAAATTAAGAATTTTTTTAATTCTTTACAATTTTGACTACTATAATGCCCATAGGTGCGAAATATAGATAATATGATGATCTTTAAAAGTGCTTACCGTAATTTCTTTGTTATTCGCATATACACTACTGCAAAAAAAAAATTTAAAAACAATAATTTATCGTAATTTGTTACATGATTTTTGAAGAACTGTATCTGAGTGAAATATGACCGCATCAAGGCAAAAAAAAAGTATTTTGAAGCTTCAAGTCGCTAGTTTCAAGATTTTTAATCATATTTCTCTACATACAAAAATAAGAAGATATTATATTAAAGTAAATAAGTACCTATAAAAATTCGTACGCTGAGCAAAAAAAAACATATACCTATAATCACAAAATGTCAAATCCAATAGTTTTTATTTATTCTACGGAACCCAGTGTCTGGGCTTCCCATGTACTATCTTTAACTCGGGCCACATGCTACATAGTTCTTTAATAGTATTGTTAGCAAATTCTCTGACATTATCACTTTGCAATATAATAGGCGCATAAAAAAATTATTAAATTGCCCATTCAATTTCCAACATTATTCATAATGGCCGGGCATTATGAATAATGCCCAGAATAATCAGATTGACCGTAACATATACACTACCGAAAAAAAAATTAAAAATACAATAAATTATCATAATTCTTTAAGTGATATTTGAAGAACTGTATCACAGTGAAATATGACCGCATCAAGACAAACAAAAAAGCATTTTGAAGCTTCAAGTCGCTATTTTCAACATCTTTTGGCAAACATTTTTTGTGGGCTCCACCCTTCCAACAATGAAAAGAAATGACAAGAAGGAAAAAAATTCCAATTTGTTCTTTTTTTAAGACTGTTTGTGTCTTTACATTTGAAAATATCAGTATTTTCTAAATATTTTGAATATCTAAGCTACGTTTTTTTTTAAATTTTGCCCAAAATAAACCATTCATCAATAGTAATCTAGCAGCCAAATTTGGTTAACTTTGAACTTGTGGTTTAAAGTCGTGGGCTACACTTCCAGCTTAAGTTAAGTAAACACTGTAACAGCCTACACCAATTGATAGAAGGGTTCTTGAATAAAGATGAACAAATCGATTTTACAATTTTAGTCGTTTCCTCTCACTCGCACTCGTGAGATTGTCGTATCTTTTGCTCCGTTCCACTCATTGCTATGGTTTTTTGAATATAAAATCGATATTTACTAAACTAAGTTTGAATTTATAATTTGAAAGAGCGTGGGATAATGTAGATAAATCCAGTGAATGCGTAGATGTGCGCATTCGAGCGAAAAGTGGCACATTTCCGAGCGAGGGAGCAAATGAAGCGCGACGCGGAGCGGCGCGCTTCATTTTCCCGAGATCGGAATGTGCCACTTTGAGCTCGAATGTGCACACTCGGTTTTAAGCACGATTCTCAATATTTTAGGTTAATAAATTAGGCGCAAAATTAATTGAACAATTTTAATCGTTCCCTCTCACTTGCAGTGTCAAGATCATCGTATCTTCTCGCTCCCTTCCACTCATTGCTATGGTGAATACGTTTTTCGAATATAAAATTGATAATTACTAAATTTAATTTAAATTTTTGGTTTGAAGGAGCGTATGGTAAATTACACTAATGTAATAAATACGAGGATGTGCGCATTCGAGCGAAAAGTGGCACATTTCCGAGCGAGGGAAGCAAATGAAGCGCGACGCGGAGCGGCGCGCTTCATTTTCCCGAGATCGGAATGTGCCACTTTGAGCTCGAATGTGCACACTCGGTTTTAAGCACGATTCACAATATTTTAAGTTAATAAATTAGGCGCAAAATTAATTGAACAATTTTAATCGTTCCCTCTCACTTGCAGTGTCAAGATCATCGTATCTTCTCGCTCCCTTCCACTCATTGCTATGGTGAATACGTTTTTCGAATATAAAATTGATAATTACTAAATTTAATTTAAATTTTTGGTTTGAAGGAGCGTATGGTAAATTACACTAATGTAATAAATACGAGGATGTGCGCATTCGAGCGAAAAGTGGCACATTTCCGAGCGAGGGAGGCAAATGAAGCGCGACGCGGAGCGGCGCGCTTCATTTTCCCGAGATCGGAATGTGCCACTTTGAGCTCGAATGTGCACACTCGGTTTTAAGCACGATTCACAATATTTTAAGTTAATAAATTAGGCGCAAAATTAATTGAACAATTTTAATCGTTCCCTCTCACTTGCAGTGTCAAGATCATCGTATCTTCTCGCTCCCTTCCACTCATTGCTATGGTGAATACGTTTTTCGAATATAAAATTGATAATTACTAAATTTAATTTAAATTTTTGGTTTGAAGGAGCGTATGGTAAATTACACTAATGTAATAAATACGAGGATGTGCGCATTCGAGCGAAAAGTGGCACATTTCCGAGCGAGGGAGCAAATGAAGCGCGACGCGGAGCGGCGCGCTTCATTTTCCCGAGATCGGAATGTGCCACTTTGAGCTCGAATGTGCACAATCGGTTTTAAGCACGATTCACAATATTTTAAGTTAATAAATTAGGCGCAAAATTAATTGAACAATTTTAATCTTTCCCCTCTCACTTGCAGTGTCAAGATCATCGTATCTTCTCGCTCCCTTCCACTCATTGCTATGGTGAATACGTTTTTCGAATATAAAATTGATAATTACTAAATTTAATTTAAATTTTTGATTTGAAGGAGCGTATGGTAAATTACACTAATGTAATAAATACGAGGATGTGCGCATTCGAGCGAAAAGTGGCACATTTCCGAGCGAGGGAGGCAAATGAAGCGCGACGCGGAGCGGCGCGCTTCATTTTCCCGAGATCGAAATGTGCCACTTTGAGCTCGAATGTGCACACTCGATTTTTAGCACGATTACCAAGCGTGCCGTTTTAACAAGAAAAAAATTGCTCACGTTAATTATACCCCACCGGTCGTACACGGAAGGTTAACTCATTTCAACGAAATTAACCTTTTTTTTTGGCGTCTCGAATCGGAAGTAAAATACAACTTACATAATCCGATGCAAGTGACAACGTGTCATATACAGAATCCGCAAAAGGTGGAGTAATATCTCATGTTTTTCGTGTAATAAAAAGCGTTGTCATTTTAATAGGTGGGGCCTTTCCTTAGTCATCCATGCTGTGAGGTGAAGTATCTCAGCAGTAAACCTACGTTTCCGTATCGGTAACAATTCCGACCATATCTCAATATCAGAATGAATTTTATTACCGATGGAAAATGTGACGTGGGAGGCGCCCAACAACAACAGCAACGACAGCAGACGTGATTTGTAAAGGTTTTTTCAAGATGAAACCCATTTCTTTTGAGAATCTCAGGCGCCTCATGGGAGGCGGCCGCAAGAAGAAAGATAAAGACGCCTCGTTTAAAAGGAGCGATTCCTTTAAACGCATATCGATACGTAAAAGTTATTTGGATCGCGGAAAAAAGAAACATTTACATAAGCTCGAAGCAGCCACACAAACGGTCACCGAAGAGGTCGCTAATCAAGTACTCGAAGGTGCTTCTGTTGGTAAAGTGGACAGTTACGTACAGCTTGATAAAGTGGATCTTAACAAAGAATTAATTTTGCCGCAAAAGGAATGCAAAGTCAAAAATAAGAACAAATTGAAAGTGGAAACTAAAAGCGAGAGTTCGGATAAGAGTGTCATCGCTTACGGTCAGTGGCTTCAGGGAATTTCGGTTGAAGAGCCTTCGACCGCCATTACGAACACCTCTTCGATGACTAAGGGTGCCGAAAGAACAATCATTTACATCCCCGCCTCTTCGGACGATAAACTTCAAACGCCCGTAATTCGACAGCTCTCCTCTTCGCCGACGCTACATAAAAAAATGACAATAAGAGCGAAGCCGGCGAGCCCTTTGTTGCAGCGCAAAGAAAGCAACGATTCAGCGGTCGAAGTCTTTCCCTGGGGCGATTACAACGACGTACAAAAATCGCCCGTAATTAGACGAAGGATGCGACCTGCATCGCCGCCGTCCCTCCTTCCGGATTCCGGAGCCGAAGAGATGTGTTCGTTATCGATAAGCTTAGGACGGATCTGGATGGACGCTCCGCAAGGGATGGCGCCTCGTAGTTTGGAGATGCCGCGCGTCGGCTCCATTCAACCCCCGGCCCATCATTCTTTAGATAGCGCCCTGAAGGATCGCAAAGAAGATCCAATAATAATAAACAGGCTGCAAAAAAAATCCACGCCCCCCGTTTCGCGAACCTTGTCTTCGACAAGCAACACGACGACTTCCACCGGGATTTTTTCGAGCAAAGACTCGGGTTTTTCTTTTTCGATCTCCATTCCGAAGCTTACGGATTTCAATTCGTCGGCGGGACCGGTGCGAGCGGCGAGGGGATTTTTTAGATCGAAGAGGCCGAAGCCCAAGCTGTCCGTGAGCAAAGAAGGCTATTTCAAGCGAACGAGCGGGACTCTTGTGGAAGTGCGGAGGAATTCGGTTCGGAGGAGGAGTAGCCGCAAGAAGAAGATACGGGGATCGGGAAGAACAAAGAAGAAGAAGGGAAAGTCGGCCAAGAATGACATGTATCAGGTTGTGGTAAGTCGGCCGCACAGAGCTTTGCGAAATCTGAAGCTCGATCCGATGATATTTGTGCCCCCGGAGAAGAGGAGGGCTTCCGTGCGTCGAAAGCAGTCGTTCAAAAGTGGAATGATGGAAATAAGGAATTTTAGCATGGATGAAAGTGGCCGAAATTTAAACGAGAGCACGGACGAAGGTCTGTACGAGCCGCTCCCGGGAGAATTCGAAAACCTTTCCGACGAGCAGCCCCCCAGCGGTCGCATCTCCAGGATTAGCTTACGGGAGGACGACGACTACGACTATCCTTCTAACGACTTCCACGCCGCAGATCGTCTTTCGGAGGAGTGGAGCGCCCTGGGGGTTGTTAATGCCGCGGTCAGTGACGATGATGAGGATAGTAATGCCGGTAGTTTTTCTTATAGACGTGCCAGTCCTTATGTTCCGCCGGGTGTGTCCCCTGTTCCTAAAAGACGCCCAGTTCGCCGAAAAAAGTCCGGGTTATCACATAAACGTAGTATTACGTACGTCGCTAAACCTAACATCATGAGGGCTCCCTCAACTCTCAGAAGACCGACTAAGAAAAATGGTGAGTCTGTCAAATTTAAACTATAATTTATTTCGGTTATATACACTTACGATATATTTTTATTTTCTTCTTATTGCGGTTTTGACGAAAAATAATAAACGCGGAAGGAGCATTTCGTAAAAACACCGAGCTTTATGAATTATTGATAATAAAGCGAACGGGAAATAGAACATTAAGTGGAAATGCTTAACGAAATTATAAATTACATCACGGCCAATTAAGAAGTTTATTAAATTACATAAGTATTTAAATGGTTTTAACCCGAGCAATGCGTTTTCCACGATCCTGAAAATTTGAATTTAGTAGTTTGTTCTAAAGATGCAGAATGTTTATTTTAGCGAGAAAATTTAATTATCTCATTTGAAATGCAAGTTTTATTTATTTATACTGCCGTGTTTGCGTTTGAATATCTTCAATTAAAATTGCAAAGTGTAAAATTAATAATATAAATTTTTTGTTATGTGTTTAAGTAAATATTATTTTAAGAAGTGCATTTCAATTTTAATTCAATGAAGTTCCCACTGAAATAATTTAAAGGGGATGATTGGGTTTTTTTTAATCATTTGAACATAATTGATTGAAATTTTATATTCGAACAGTTAGTCGTTTCCAAACAAACTAAACTGATGAGGAATCCAATAATTCGAATGGAACGAAAAAATGTTGTACTTGACATAATTCATTTTGGAATTAAGCTTATTTTGCATGTCGGCTGCTTCATAGCTGCATTAAAGGTAAAAATGCATTTTTCAGAATATAATTATTTAAAGGACTGCGGAATTAGTTTGCCTGTGGTGGATTTGTGTTTAATCCAGCTTTACTTTTTGTAAATGTTAATAATGCATCCTTTTCGTAACTTTAAATAAATTATGAACCCCTTCATTAAAGAAGAAATTAATTAGCAGAAGAGTAAATAATTCTTTTATTTATTAAATTATGATTTTTTGGTTATAAAAAAGAAATAAACATCATTAAACAAAAAAAAGTAAGTATGTTAGGAAAGATTACCAGGAATGGAATAGTAATAAATTCTCCAAAACTAATTAAATAATTTCAGTTTCGATACTGAAAAATGACTGTAATTTAAATTTTTGGAACTGAACCAATTCTCTAACCAACTTCTGATGGAAAAGAGATGAAATATATTTGTCATATGTAGCCGGTTCTACAAGATATTAATTGATTTTATTCTTGTTGGTAAAATTAATAGTAAAGTACTTGAATATAGTGTAAACCTGATCCCGTAATATCATAGAAAGCCCTGCCCACAGCATGCTTTTAGATCGTGATCACTTCCGTCTGTTCGGCGGCCCGACTCTACTTAGTTCCCAACTAAATCAACACTTGGACTGTACATATACATTAACCTTCTTTTTTTAAATTATAAAAAAAATAATTTAGTACATTTAGATGTCATATTCGGAAATAACAAACTCTTCCATTTTCAATTTTTTATAAAAAAAAAAATTAAAGCGACATTTTTTGCTTGAGTGTTCACATACACTTTATTTATTAATTTTGTCTATATTAATATACTCTCCTTAAATTCAAACAATTAAATAACAAGTTTTAAACTTAAATACATATTCAGTTCATTTCCTCTTAAAAATTGTAAATTTTTTTATCGACGTGGATCTGAATCCTTTATATTATATTTAATCTTTAAATTTCCGATTTTTCCGCTCGTTGATCATGTGATGTAATAATAATTACTCAATTAACAGTGTTTCTTCATTAGCAGCATGCTGAGCATCCCATTGTTCTTTAACCCTCCGCATACTAGGTGACTAAATGTCACATGCCATACTAGGTGGGGTTTGCCCCAAAAATAAAATGAAATAAAATCCACTAAATGACAGTTAAATGATAATAAATGTATTTTAATAACCAATAATGAATAGGTTTAAGTAAGACACAAATCTATTTATGCATTAGAATAGACTTTTATTCATAAAAATAGAAAAACTTAACTTTTTCTGCAACTTATAAACTATTGAGTCTTTGAGTACTAAATTCCAATTCACGTGTCAATTACGATACCGAATATTAAGAAAATCTAACAAGAATTTCATTTTTGCCTCCTTATTGAAATACAAATTAATTTCACGTCAATTTCTTAATGATTCGCAATAATTTAGACCAATAAATTACACGAAAAATTAATTGAATAATTTTAATCGTTCTCTCTCACTTGCATTGACAAGATTATCGTATCTTCTCGCTCCCTTCCACTCATTGCTATGGTAAATACGTTTTTCAAATATAAAATCGATATTTACTAAATTAAATTAAAATTTAATATTTGAAAGAGAGCACGGTAAATTATGCTAATATAATAAACACGAGGATGTGCGCATTCGAGCGAAAAGTGGCACATTTCCGAGCGAGGGAAGCAAATGAAGCGCGACGCGGAGCGGCGCGCTTCATTTTCCCGAGATCGGAATGTGCCACTTTGAGCTCGAATGTGCACACTCGGTTTTAAGCATGATACACTATATTTTATGCCAATAAATTAGACGAAAAATTAATTGAATAATTTTAATCGTTCCCTCTCACTTGCGTTGACAAGATTATCGTATCTTCTCGCTCCCTTCCACTCATTGGTATGGTAAATACGTTTTGCAAATATAAAATCGATATTTACTAAATTAAATTAAAATTTTGATTTGAAGGAGCGCACGGTAAATTATACTAATATAATCAACACGAGGATGTGCGCATTCGAGCGAAAAGTGGCACATTTCCGAGCGAGGGAGCAAATGAAGCGCGACGCGGGCGGCGCGTTCATTTTCCCGAGATCGGAATGTGCCACTTTGAGCTCGAATGTGCACACTCGGTTTTAAGCATGATTGACAATCATTAAATTACTTCCTAAATAATATTAATTAAAAATTAGAACGCTGTGCCCAGTATACAATGTAATCTCGGAAAAATGTCCACATATGTCGTTTTATTTTAATACATTACTATTTTCTTTTGAAAACCAAAAAGTAAGTTAAACAAATTTAATAAATACGAGGATGTGCGCATTCGAGCGAAAAGTGGCACATTTCCGAGCGAGGGAGGCAAATGAAGCGCGACGCGGAGCGGCGCGCTTCATTTTCCCGAGATCGGAATGTGCCACTTTTCGCTCGAATGCGCACACTCGGTTTTAAGCTCGATAACAAAACGTCCCGTTTTAACAAAAAAAAAAAATGTTCACGTTAGTTATATCCCACCTAGTACACGGAAGGTTAAATATTTTCCGACATTCGTAGAAATTGTATTTTACGGGTTCAGAATAACGGACCTAATATTAATTGAATTTTTTGTTAAAATAAACACCAAGCTTCTGGATGATTTAAAAATAAATAACGAGCAGCAGCAATGCAGTAAATAAATATCAATTCCATCGAGTATTTCTCTAGTGTTTGGAAAATAAACAATTTATCTTTTATAAAGCTGATAGTAAAGGCAGGGCACGTTTTCGTTATTGTACATTCCTTAAATTAGGCTTTTTAAATCTCCGTCCGAAGTAATTTAAATTTATTTTGTTTAATAAAACTTCTTAATTGTAATTTAGAGGAGATGTTACTTGTTTGTTTTTTCTTGGTTCTCACACAAGTTTTTAATTTGTTTTACAACTCACGAAAAAACATTTTCTCATTAAAAATCTTTGAATTGTGATTATTATTAACAATATAGTTAAACTTGGAGGTTGTAGTTATTGAACGAGAACCCTCATTAGCATTTATAATATTCCTCCATAACTAGAAACAGGAAATAATTGTTTTCGTAACGAGGTTTGTGCGTCCATTGAAACAATTTCTCACGCCCCGAGTTTCATATCAATTTAAGTGAAAGTGACCCCTTTGAGTACAACTTGGACTTGACTCTTATGATTTGCAACAACCCTCGGGCTTTGCAATAAATTAGACCTAATCGTAAGCGAATTGAAATTGTACGATACTGCACGCTTCTCCTTTCCCTTCCACTTCCGACGTTTACAAATTTATGGAATATTGTAAATCTTACATTGATCCTAATTCCAATTAAAAAAATTCACGACCTTTTTCAAACAAAAAATCAATCTAAATTTATTCGACTTTAAATTTTTTGAATTGAAAAATGGAAGTTTATTATATCGATGTCTACTAAATTAAATTAAAATTTTTGATTTGAAGGAGCGTACAATAAATTACACAGGCCTGACAAATTTAAGACAATCACGTCCTCTTTCATCATATCCAGCGTTCATGTATTCCATTTCTGGACATACGCCTGCCCAAGCATTCGCCATTCCTCGCGATTGTCTGCTTTTCGCATCCACTGATTTCCAGCTAATTTTTGAATATCGTCTCTCCACCTGGTTTTGGGGCGGCCACGGTCTCTCTTTCCTGTTCTCGGCCTCCATTCGGTTACTTTTCTTGTCCATCTATGGTCAGTTGTTCTCATGATGTGGCGCGCCCACCTCCATTTCCACCTTACAATGTCTTCCGCCGCATCTATTGCTATAGTTTTATTTCGTATCCAGTCTTCTGTCCTTCTATCTTTGAGTCTAATGCCCAGCATTGGTCTCTCCATTTTTCTTTGCGCAATTTTTATTTTCTGTATTAGGTTTTTTTGTCAGGCTCCAGGTTTCTGATGCGTGTGGTCAGAACACATTGGTTAAATATTTTTGTTTTCAAGTGCTGGGGGAAATCCGATTTAAATATATTTTTTAGTTTTCCATATGCAGCCCACCCCAGTTATATTCTTCGTTCTGTTTCTTCTCTCTGGCAGTCTTTTGTTATTGATATTTTTTGCCCTAGGTATATATATTCTTCTACGACTTCCATGGTGTTGTTTGTAATAATTTGGATTGGTGTTACATCCGCCATGTTGGACATAATTTTTGATTTTGAGGTGTTTATTTGTAGTCCTATAGTCTGAGCTTTGTTTTTTAATTCTGATGTCATTCTATTTAGATCTTCCATGTTATCTGCTAATATGATGATCTCGTCTGCAAATCTCAGATTGTTGAGGTATTCTCCGTTAATGTTTATACCTAATTCATCCCATTCCAGTGTTTTAAACAGATCTTCTAGGGTGTTGGTAAATATTTTGGTTGATATGGTATCTCCCTGTCTTATTCCTCTGTTCATTAGTATGAGGTTCGTTTTTTCAAAAACCTGCACTATTATTGCTGCTTTTTCATACAAAGCCTCGATCAGATTAATGTACCGGATATCTATTCTGCATCTCTTTAGTGCGCTTATCATAGCCCATTTTTCTATAGTATCAAAGGTCTTTTCAAAGTCGATGAAGGCCAGATATAATGACTGGTTGTATTCGCAACATTTTTCTATTACTGTATTTGAAAATTTTGATTTTTGTTTGATTAACTTTATCATAAATTGACATAATTCTAATAGTTTAAATAAGTTAGAAAACTTTTATAAATTGTCAAACTCCCAGATTATTTTTTTATTTATTTGTAAAAGTAGCACTTTTAAAAAAATCATATTTTCTAAAGAGGTGAAAATAACAGAATGGCACTAATTGGACTTCATTAACGAAGATATGGACTACATTTTCTGAAAATTTTAGATTTTTATTTTTTGCTCGACATGGGTTTTTTTGGGGTCAAAATTGAGTTTTTTTCAAAATTAGCAATTTTCACAATTTTTTCTTCGTAGCAGATTTTCTTCTAGGACAATGATAAGTATGTCACGACATCGCAAGAGTTAGTACTTTATTGTAAAAAAATCAACCCTTAATATGCAACAGGGTTGACACAGGGTCCAATCAAATATTGTAAAAATGACAAAAAATTGTGAAAATTTCGGATGGTCACCATCTTGTTCCTAATTGTTTTAGTTTAATTTTATTGTATTATATAAAATGGACATTTATGGCCCTTTTAAATAAAGGAACAACCATTTCAATACCTGTTCTAAATAGAAAGCTAGAGCCTATTATGTACAAGTATGAAATTGACCCAATTTTTGATTTCGGATGGGTACTGATCAGAAGTTATACAATAAAAAAATAAATGGTGGTGGTTTAGCATTTCTGGCACCACAAAGATCATCTACAATTTTTTTTTATTAAAATTAAAAATCATGCGGCACACTTTTTAATTTAAATTTTTTTATTTCATATGGAATGACCCAATAATGTTTTAATAGTTTTCAAAGTTAGAAAGCAGGTACTTTTTTAAATATTTTTTTCTGTGTAAAAACGTGTTTTTTCTCGAATTTCTATCTGTAGCGTTTCCGAAAAATTTGGAGTTGATGGAGAAAATTATGTTCATATTTGTAATCAGCGTATCAAAATACCCCAGAATCAGTTGTCAAATTCTACAGAGGACGTCATGATCTTTAATTTGCACGCCTGTGTTATAAAGGGTTTTCCAATAAGAGGTTTCATTTTGATATTTAAAAAAACGAGTATTTTTTTAACAGAAATCAATGGATGTTTATATCATTTTAAAGAGGAAGGTATGCCATTAACAATGGAAAACGATATCTGCCAAATGGCCGCCACGACTGCGCTTGCAGCAGCATATCCTTTTCATAAATTTTTCTATTACCAATTGCACATTTGCGGCTGTATGTTCCAATAACTACGAATTCCATCTTTAAGGTCTTGAATCGATTGTGGAGCATTGGCATAGACCTTATCTTTCACGTGACCCCAAAGAAAAAATCTAAAGGTGTTAAATCGCAAGATCTCGGTGGCCAATTGTGATCACCTCTTTGAGAAATAACACGGCCAGGAAACTTTTCTTGCAAAATTACCATGGTTTCGTTGCTTGAGTGGCACGTAGCACCGTCTTGTTGAAAATAAACGTCGCCGACATCAATATCTCCCAATTTCGGCCATAAAAATCATTAATCATAGCTCGGTAGCGCAATCCATTCACCGTAACAGTTGCACCAGCCTCATTTTCGAATAAGTAAGGTCCAATCACACCGCCAGCCCAAAACCGCACCAAACAGTGACACGTTGAGGATAGAGGCTTTTCAACAATCATTCTTGGATTTTCGGAGCCCCAAATTCAACAATTTTGCTTATTAACATAGCCTCGAGGTGAAAATGGGCCTCATCACTGAAGATAATTTTTCGATGAAAATCCGGATCATTTCGATGCATTTCAAGAATCCAATCAGCGAAGATACGACGTTGCTGGTGATCGACCGGCTTGAGTTCTTGTGTTAACTGAACTTTAAAAGCCTTAAGAGCTAAGTCTTTATGCAAAATACGGTGTAATATCGTTTGTGGAATGCCTAATTCCAAAGATCGACGAGGAATCGACAAACCTGGGTTTTTTCAACACTATGGGCTACAGCAGCAATATTCTCAGTTGTTCTTGAGCGACGCACACGGTTTCCATTCTTCACATCACTAATTTGTCCCAACAGCTCAAATTTTTTACCAGTTTCACTATTGCCGGCCGAGAAGGTGCTTCGGACGACCCAAAAGTGCCTTAGTTTTACGAACCGTGACTTAAAAATTTTCACCATTTTATAATGGATTTTAACAATTTCAATGCGTTGTTGAAGCGTGTATCGTTCCATTTTTAGTAATGGCGTAGTTTTTACTTGTCAAATGTCAAAAGATGACAGCTTCAAAAGTGACAGTTGCCCAAATAGCGGGCTATTCAAAATGAAACCTCTTATTGGAAAACCCTTTATTAATGTAATAATAAATCGGAGGATGTGCGCATTCGAGCGAAAAGTGGCACATTTCCGAGCGAGGGAAGCAAATGAAGCGCGACGCGGAGCGGCGCGCTTCATTTTCCCGAGATCGGAATGTGCCACTTTGAGCTCGAATGTGCACACTCAGTTTTAAGCATAATTCACATTATTTTAGGCCAATAAATTAGACGAAAAATTAATTGAATAATTTTAATTGTTCCCCCTCACTTGCATTGACTAGATTATCGTATCTTCTTGCTCTCTTCCACTCATTGCTATGGTAAATACGTTTTTCGAATATAAAATCGATATTTACTAAATTATATTAAAATTTTTGATTTGAAGGAGCGTATGGTAAATTACACTAATGTAATAAATACGAAGATGTGCGCATTCGAGCGAAAAGTGGCACATTTCCGAGCGAGGGAGGCAAATGAAGCGCGACGCGGAGCGGCGCGCTTCATTTTCCCGAGATCGGAATGTGCCACTTTGAGCTCGAATGTGCACACTCGTTTTAAGCACGATTACGAAACGTCCCGTTTTAATAAGAAAAAAAATTGTTCGCGTGAGTTATACCCTACTTCGTACAAGGAAGGTCTCGAAACAATTAAATTTATATTAAGCTCTTCTTATCTGAAGTTGGTACGTTATTAGGATGTTACACTATTACTTCCGGAATAAAAAGCTCTTCATTGTTCATTTACAGTAGTCAATTTATTACCTCGCTATATATTTCACGAGAGCTCTCTGCAATTTGGCTTGAGAAATGTTTAATTTTGTATAATTAAGTTCAGGCAAGCTTTTGCATCCTCGCTCGTATCGTGGAATATAAAGTAAAACGGTTAAAGAATTCCCCCGTCATAAACTGCAATGAAGGCAAGAATTTAAAACGCTTAAAGGTGCTTGATAATCGTGGTTCGTATTCTTTAGTTAATAATTTTCGTATTAAAAGACGTAAGAACCGTATTAGTGTTAATAATGTAAGGAATAACCTTGCCGGAAAACCTGCAAATGTGGAATTTAAAATATAATTCATTTCTGTTTCAGACGTCGGGGTTAGACCCTGTTTTCTACTCTAATGCTAATTTAGGATTTTTGTAAAGTTTTAGTGGGTTGTCTTCGGTTTAAATTTATGCTACGTTTTACATTTATATCCCAACATAATTTAACCCTTGTAATTTCCGTACGGTGATATTTATTGTTGGTTTAATTTACGATAAAACTATTAGCTTTTCAAATTACCGGATTTCAAGAAACTATCAGTTTGGCATGAAAGTAATTTCGGTTTTTCGTTACAAATAAAACTCAATTTTTTTATATAATGAATAGAGTTTAATTAACTATAAATGTACTATTTTGTTTAATTACTTTTTGTCTTATTTCTGGTAACTTCATGATTTCGTGGAACTTCTGGTCTTTATCAGCAAAAAATTGAACCAAGTGCGATTTCAGATCATCACCATGAGTGCAATGTTACCATTTAAAGGGTTTTGTAAACATCGAAATAAAGAAGTGCCAAAGAATGGGGGTACATATTCGAGACGAATATATATTCACCTTCTGTTTCACCGACCAAGCTGTTATCGTCCAAGACGAAGAAGACCTAAGCTATATGATACGAAAATTGAAAGAAGAATACGAGAAAGCTGGATTGGAAATAAACTACGACCAAATACAGTTTCTACAGACAAATAGCAACTTCACGCAAAATCTAAATATGGACGATAACGTTGAAATAAAAAGAACGGAAAAGTTCAAATACCTGGGATTCATTATTGCACAAATAGGGGCTACAGAAGAAGAAATAAAAATTATACTGGCACAAACATGAAGATGCATAAGACAACTACACTTCACTATATGGAATACAATTATAAGAATTCAAAACGCATAATATACAATACAATAGTCAAAAGTATTATGACAAACGGGGCGGAATTTGGGTGACAAACAAGAAATCGAAAAATAAGATACCGGCAGTGGAAATGGAGTACTGGAGAAGATGTTTTGGGGTGTCAAGAATGGATAGGATAAGAAATGAGGAGATCCAAAAGAGAATGAAAGCCGAATCCGTTACGTCCTTTTTCATCCACAACAGCAATTGGCTAAAATTCCAGAACTTTCTTTCTCAAGTCCTGACAGGATCTCTCCCCGTGTTTGTCACTCACAGCACCTAGGTTTTCAGGGATATGTACTTTCAAGGACATACAGCATCCCAAGTGCTTGGTTCATAAGTTAAATCGCACTATGTCATTAAGTTATGGTCTTGTGTAGCAACAGGTTCCTCCGTTTCTAATGGTCTTGATGTTGGCACAAGCAATTTGGCATATGTGGTAGTTGTCTTTTTACAGATGACCGGTGTGGGTACTTTATTTTGATTTAGTTGTAACACCCTTTATAGCAGCCAAAACAAACATGTGGACAACCCATTTTTCATCACCAGTGATGATTCATTTTAAAAAAGGGTCGATTCCGTTGTTTTTGAGATGGATATCACAAACACTCATTCATTTTGTTAAATGAATTTCTTTCAAATTATATGGTGCCCAAATTTTGATCTTCTTAACAAGTCCAAGACATTCATACCAATCCAATTTTTAAAATTTATAAATTTATTCTTTCAATATATGTAAATGAATTTAAAATGTGCACTGTTAGAACAACTTATTCGATTTGGCAATTACGCATCTTCAATTTTAGTTGGAAATGTTTGTTGGCTGCATCAACTATATGAGAGTTGCAAGAAAATGTGTGGAAATCAAATAGAATGTTTCTTCGATTCACTGTTTTTTATTTATGTATTTTAATAATGTTAATTTAGAAATATTTGAATATTGATTTTAGGCTGAATTAACGGATTTTAATAATTAATTTAAAGAGTTACAAAAGAGGTCGACCCAGATAAACGACAACCCGTATGGTATATAACTAATTTTTATGTCAATTTAAATTTATTTAAAATAATCACATTTACATTTGAATAATCTTTTATATTGCATTTTAACATAAGCGTTCAAAATTCAACTCGTAAGTTTTCTATTGAAAACAACCCTTTTACTATACTTTGCAGGAAATTAAATGCAATGATAAATAAGACAAGAAAGCATTGTTTAAGGAACACGGAAAACTAAAAACATAGTCACTCGAATCATTATTAGAATTAACAATTTTCTAAATCATTTGAAACTCGATTAAAAATGAAATTTCATAATACATCACAATAATATTCGGATAATTTTTATTTTAATATTTAATTTGGAACATATTGTATTTTAATAAAATAAATATAATGAGAAGTCGTTAAAAAAAACATTTTACATTTCGATGTTAATTTTTTTAAGTCTTCATTAGTCTCATTTTTGGATTTGTGATTTAAATATTGATTTGAGAAATTTCTGATATCTAGAATTTTAATTTTGTTTACTGAAAAATTATGATTTTTTTACAAAATTTGAATAAGTAGGTAATATGGAAGAGCGAAATATACTGTTCTAAATCGCAAGTTATTGCAATACCAGAAAACTGACGTAGTAACAAAAAAATAGAAAATTAAAATCAATGCACTCACTTTGCGATAATGAATTTGATAATGATTTTGAGTTTAAAAATCGTTTAACGAATCTTCGGATATGATACGAGAATTTAATTCTTGGATCGGTACATTAATCTTAGCTACAATATAAATTATCTTCAAAGTAAATTAATATTTGATGTTGAAGATTATTAATTATACTAGTAAAGTGTTGTTAATGTCAATTAGTTAAGAGTTGTCTAAATGTTTACCAAACTAAAACTGCAAACAAGCGTATAAGGTGTTTTTGTAATTCGAGTAATCGCGGAGGCAATGTTTCAAGTCATAAAATTTAATGTATTAATAAGTAATGGCTATCGTAAATAGCTATTTACGATAGACAAACTTATTTTGTTGTGCAAATAAATTGGAATAAGTAGCGCTTATAAATTTAACTCTACTATTCCTCCCGTTTTAATGCAGGTTAATAACGCCATATAAATTCGCAGCTAATAACCCAAATAATTACTGCAGGTAATTGCATTATTAAGATGTTTCTTGCAGGATTGCATCGTTATCTGGCGCCGCTAATCCTGTAATATGTAGTGCTCGCTTTATAAATGCACACCCTTTACTTTATTTTTTACTTTACGTGCGTAAAACACCACTAATTTTCCCTTTTGTTTCAGGTGAGTGCTTTCCAAATTATTTCTTAATGGAGGTCGTTTCGATTGCACTTTCGGTAAGTTTTTCGAATAATAATACAAATGTTCTTTCATGTCTAAACACAAAATGTGACGGACTTTTCCGAAATTAAATACAAGGTATTTCGGGGTTGATTGTTTGTTGTAAAGTAATTTAATATATTTCTTGTTGTTTATAAACATTAGGGCGATATATTTTGAACAAACATTTTTTTTTCGCTACCACAGCAAAATATTTCGATATACCATATAAAGGGTTTTCCAATAAGAGGTTTCATTTTGATATTAAAAAAACGAGTATTTTTAACAGAAATCAATGGATGTTTATATCATTTTAAAGAGGAAGGTATGCCATTAACAATGGAGAACGATATCTGCCAAATGCGCAGGCTACGCTTGCAAGCATATCCTTTTCATAAAATTTTCTATTACCAATTCGCATATTTGCGGCTGTATGTTCAATAACTTCACGAATTCCATCTTTAAGGTCTTGAATCGATTGTGGAGCATTGGCATAGACCTTATCTTTCACGTGACCCCAAAGAAAAAAATCTAAAGGTGTTAAATCGCAAGATCTCGGTGGCCAATTGTATTACCTCTTCGAGAAATAACACGCAGAAACTTTTCTTGCAAAATTACCATGGTTTCGTTGCTTGAGTGGCAGTAGCACGTCTTGTTGAAAATAAACGTCGTCGACATCAATATCTCCCAATTTCGCCATAAAAACATTAATCATAGCTCGGTAGCGCAATCCATTCACCGTAACAGTTGTACCAGCCTCATTTTCGAATAAGTAAGGTCCAATCACACCGCCAGTCAAAACGCAAACAGTGACACGTTGAGGATAGAGGCTTTTCAACAATCATTCTTGGATTTTAGCCCCAAATTCGACAATTCTGCTTATTAACATAGCCTCCGAGAAAATGGGCCTCATCACTGAAGATAATTTGTCGATGAAAATCCGGATCATTTCGATGCATTTCAAGAATCAATCAGCGAAGATACGACGTTGCTGGTGATCGACCGGCTTGAGTTCTTGTGTTAACTGAACTTTAAAAGCCTTAAGAGCTAAGTCTTTATGCAAAATACGGTGTAATGTCGTTTGTGGAATGCCTAATTCCAAAGATCGACGAGGAATCGACAAACCTGGGTTTTCTTCAACACTATAGGCTACAGCAGCAATATTCTCAGTTGTTCTTGAGCGACGCACACGGTTTCCATTCTTCACATCACTAATTTGTCCCAACAGCTCAAATTTTTTTACCGTTTTCACTATTGCCGGCCGAGAAGGTGCTTCGCGACGACCACAAAGTGCCTTAGTTTTACAAACCGTGACTGCAAAATTTTCACCATTTTATAATGGTTTAACCATTTCAATGCGTTGTTGAAGCGTGTATCGTTCCATTTTAGTAATGGCGTAGTTTTTACTTGTCAAATGTCAAAGATGACAGCTTCAACAAGTGACATCCAAATCGCTATTCAAAATGAAACCTCTTATCGAAACCTTATATAGAGATACCTATATCGTGACCAATTTTTGTCTTGTTAAAAAGACACCCTTAGTAATCGTGCTTAAAACCGAGTGTGCACATTCGAGCTCAAAGTGGCACATTCCGATCTCGGGAAAATGAAGCGCGCCGCTCCGCGTCGCGCTTCATTTGCCTCCCTCGCTCGGAAATGTGCCACTTTTCGCTCGAATGCGCACATCTTCGCATTTATTGGATTTATCTACTTTATCCCTCGCTCTTTCAAATTATATTAAACTTAGTTTAGTAAATATCGATTATATGTTAGAAAAACGTATTTACCATAGCAATGAGTGGAAGGGAGTAAAAAGATACGACAATATTATTAGTGCGAGTGAGAGGGAACGATTAAAATTGTAAAATCGATTTGTTCGTCTTTAATCAAGAACCCTTTTACCAATTGGTGTAAGGTGTTACAGTGTTTACTTAACTTAAGCTGGAAGTGTACCCCACGACTTTAAACTACAAGTTCAAAGTTAACCAAATTTGGGTGATAGATTACTATTGATGAATGGTTTATTTTGGGCAAAATTAAAAAAAAACAGTTTATGTATTCAACATATTTAGAAAATACTGATATTTTCAAATGAATAGACACAGTCTTAAAAAAAGAACAAATTGGAAATTTTTTTTTCTTGGCATTTCTTTTGATTGTTGGAAGGGTGGAGGTCACAACAAATTTTTTCTAAAATATTTTGAAACTGGCTACTTGAAGCTTCAAAAATCACTAAAAAAACTATGATGATTTTTTTAAATTTTTTCTGGTAGTGTATATGCGAATAACAAAGAAATTACGGTAAGCACTTTTAAAGAGTCTCATATTATCTACATTCCGCACCTATGGGCATTATAGTAGTCAAAATTATAGGGTATGAAAAAAATTCTAAATTTTTTATATATTTCAAATGGGAAAACTTTGAAATCAAAATTCAATTACTTAGAAATTAAATTAAGGGCTGAAACTTTTAGGGAATTTTTTTTGTGATATATATAGCCATATTTTGCTGCAGGATCGAAAAAAATCACCCTAATAAACATTTTTAATTAATCAAATTATATAAAGCCACCTACAATAAAATTATTTTCCAAGATCGATTTTTAACATTTTTTCCTAAATGGTTTAAATACATTAAGATTTATCTTATCTGATATTAGAAGTTTTTGCTAAAAAAGCAGGGCCACTTTAACCTTATTACTTTTTTAATAAATCTGCAGGTTTAAAATGAAATGGTTTTAATTACATTATGAAAATATTTTAAATATTCAATGTTATTTAGTAGGTAGATATAATAAAACAAATAATTTGCTTACGAAAATTGTTATTCAAGAATGGTTTTTAAGGGATGATTTTAAATACAAGGTCCGAAAGTTTTAAATATTCTAGAAACGAGATCTGCATTGATTTTGATTATCTCATGCAGTTCATTTGTGATTAAGGTTATTTTAACTAAACACCACTTTGTATAGCAAAAGAGTATTCATTATACGCAACCTGAAAATTATTCCAATGGAAACATTATTTTTTTTAAATTAGGTATCGACATCAGGTCTTTTATTTTAAAATAAAATTTAACATCAAAAAGTGTAAATTAATAACTCCTAGCGATTTTTTTCATTAGATTTTAATAATCAAACGGTTATTTACAAGTATTCAACGCAATAAAATTGGGTATTTGAGTATTAGTAATACGCACACTGGAAGCTCTTAAAAGTGCACTTTTACGTTCGTAACTTGGAATGTTATCGCAAAAATGCGATAAGCATTTGGCATCATAGGTGCAGGTGTTCAGTTTTACATAAACAACAGTATTCGTTCGGCTTTTTAAAGAGCTGGACGTGTAAAATTTTTATTTTACTACAAATTAATGTGTGATAATTAAAAAAAAATTGTGGTTGTTAGATTAACATTTAACAGTGTGTCGGGGCAATTTGTGACATTAAATTCAGTCAAATAAGGTAGGATTTCGCTTTTCTATTATTTCAAGATACATCTACTTATATTTGTGTTTTGTTCAAATTTAAAAGTAAACAAAGATTTTTTTAAAAATTTTAAACCAATTAGTTGAAGTTTTTAATAAATGATTTCATGTGTGTGAAAGTATATTGTTCCCTAGCTCACGTATACCTATAATGTGGTATCTGATTTCTATACCATTTTACAGGAGGAACTAAAACTCGTTACAATTAACTTAATTTTCTCATAATGTAACAAAAATTGTTGTTATAAAAAGAAAAAATTACTTAAGTTGAATTAGTTTTACTTATATTTTGCTGCCACTGTGAAATTATCCAACAAGTGAAAATTTTGTCTGGGTAGTCATATACATTTTTGGATTGCTTTTGGCATGCGGATTCAAAAAATGAACTTTAAAAGTTTTAAAAAGAAAATTTTTCAATTTTTTTTGGAAAGATAATAGAATGAAAATCTTTAAAGGATCGTTTCGAGAAATTTATTCAAAATGAAAAAAATTCTTCTCATAAATGATGTTTTTTTAGTATTTCAATTGTAATCAGATTGATTGTACTTACATATTCATTACATTGACGACCAATGGACATTTCTTTTTTCCAGAAATGGTCAAAACAAAGCAGTTGAGTAGAGCAAAAACATTTTATGACTTAAAATTAGGGACAAAATAAATTCTTATCTTGGAAGCTAAAATAAAAACTATTTGGAGCTGGATATTTTTATATAAATTTTGATTCATACTTTTTTTTTCGATTTTTGACCATCCCGTATTTAATGAATTTATTTATATTAATTTTTACACGTTGTTATATTTAATTGAGTTACGTCAAAGAAGTATAACTTCTAACAGACGTACAAAAGTAAATGCACCGGTTTTTTTTAAGATTGAAGACGTTTTGATTCTGGTGCCACAGTTTTTAGTGTATTTCATTGTTTGAACGTTGTTCAATTGTAGGAATGTAGTAATTTTGGCTGTTTTTAAAGGGTTTTATGTTTTGTTGTTTTTAACGTTTATTTTCGTTCATAATTTCACTGCTTGTTACGTTTTGTATGAAAACCATGCGTAATCGAAAATAGTTTTTTTTTAATTATTAACATCATGCTGACCGTTCCATTTGGGATGCCACTGACAAGTTCTGTCGAACATATCTCGTCCAGTACTAGCAACATAAAAATATATTAGTAATGCGCAAAACTAAAAATGTCTTTAAACTTAAAAAAAAGACACTCTCCATACCAGGTATTTATTGTATTTGCATATCGTCTGTCTATAAATTAAAAAATTAATTTATCACAGTAAATACAACAATCCGTATGGGAGTTTTATTTATTGTTAGAATTTCCAGAATGGATTCACTGAAAAATTGGTCTGAAGGGTTTTACTTGACAGGATACCTCCCATATACAATTTCAATTGATCAAAAATGCGAATTAGTAAACACTCGGAAGTACACCTGTCAAATATTGTTATCAGACTCGCGTGCAGAAGAGCACCATGATAACTTATCACAAATGTAACAAAAACAAATCTAAATTTATTTGACTTAATTTTTTGAATTGAAGAATAGACGATTAATATGGGCAGATAATAAATACTAGAAAATAAATTCGAGGATGTGCGCATTCGAGCGAAAAGTGGCACATTTCCGAGCGAGGGAAGCAAATGAAGCGCGACGCGGAGCGGCGCGCTTCATTTTCCCGAGATCGGAAATGTGCCACTTTGAGCTCGAATGTGCACACTCGGTTTTAAGCATGATTCACAGTAATTTAGGCCAATAAATTACACGAAAAGTTAATTAAATAATTTTAATTGTTCCCTCTCACTTGCATGGCCAAGATTATCGTATCTTCTCGCTCCTTCCACTCATTGCTATGGTAAATACGTTTTTCGAATATAAAATCGATATTTACTAAATTAAATTAAAATTTTTAATTTGAAGGAGCGTATGGTAAATTACACTAATGTAATAAATACGAGGATGTGCGCATTCGAGCGAAAAGTGGCACATTTCCCAGCGAGGGAGGCAAATGAAGCGCGACGCGGAGCGGCGCGCTTCATTTTCCCGAGATCGGAAATGTGCCACTTTGAGCTCGAATGTGCACACTCGATTTTAAGCACGATTCACAATAATTACTTCACTTTCTTAGACTGCTAACTTCAAGTGTCTAATTTTTGTTAGCTGTACGCACACAACTTCCGTTACCTGCTAAAATTTTCCACTCGACGAGCTAAAATACTGCAAAAAAAATTACACTAATGTAATAAATACGAAGATGTGCGCATTCGAGCGAAAAGTGGCACATTTCCGAGCGAGGGAGGCAAATGAAGCGCGACGCGGAGCGGCGCGCTTCATTTTCCCGAGATCGGAAATGTGCCACTTTGAGCTCGAATGTGCACACTCGGTTTTAAGCATGATTCACAGTAATTTAGGCCAATAAATTACACGAAAAGTTAATTAAATAATTTTAATTGTTCCCTCTCACTTGCATGGCCAAGATTATCGTATCTTCTCGCTCCCTTCCACTCATTGCTATGGTAAATACGTTTTTCGAATATAAAATCGATATTTACTAAATTAAATTAAAATTTTTAATTTGAAGGAGCGTATGGTAAATTACACTAATGTAATAAATACGAGGATGTGCGCATTCGAGCGAAAAGTGGCACATTTCTGAGCGAGGGAAGCAAATGAAGCGCGACGCGGAGCGGCGCGCTTCATTTTCCCGAGATCGGAAATGTGCCACTTTGAGCTCGAATGTGCACACTCGGTTTAAAGCACGATTACCAAGCGTCCCGTTTTAACAAGAAAAAAATTGGTCAATTTAGTAATATATGATATAGAAATATATCTATTAATTTGATTTTAATTGTAAAAAAAGTATTTATCATGGATTATATCGTATGTGTGACAGTGTGACGTCACTGGACAGAGGACGGTTTCTCGAAATTGTGACATAGGGCTTTATAAAATTTAAAAATCGTGTGACGTAATATGTGGATGACTTCTAATTGGTCCATTTTATTTAAACGTATTATTCTAGTACAACATTTTTAATTAAAATTGCGTTAATTAATTTTCAACGCTAAATGCACACCTTCCATGAATAGGTAGGAAAATGCGTTAAGGTCTTAAAGTTCAAGCACAATAATTTTTGCTCGATGCCACACCTGATGGCATCTTCTGCGACTGCAACTAAAATAAACCGCGTTCTCGACTTACACGACGCGTACATCAACCGAAGGCCTTTGAAAAGAGCGTCGAACGCGAATCCTTTCACATTTCTACTCGTGCTTCTTCTTCTATTTTTCCACGTTTTTACTTTCGAAGCAGAAGACGGAGGGGCGACGTGTGCTGGAATGGAAATAAATAATTCGTATGTCAATGCGCTTTCTTGTGCCACCCGCAAAGATCGTGATGCTTATTATGAAGCAACTGGTAACCAGACACGCTCTTCGTGAACTCGTGATGCCTCTTGAAACTTCAGCGATTCTTGCTGCAAACTCGATGGATGTACAGATTCATCGCCCATGGATATGGATTTAAATGCGCGTCGTTTTTCAATTATTCAGCCATCTCCTGTTAACTTCCTTTCAAGATTAAGGACTATCTGCAATTGCCCATCGAGAATCATGTGCAAACATCTCGGATATCAGGTTGTAATGATTAGGGTTTCGTTTTACCTTAGGGTTATTAATGGTATTAATAAAATCACGGTCGATGATGGTAGCTTTGAGGAAATACTCGGGTTTCGTTTAACATTCCGCTCTGAGAAATTACACCTGCTACGTTAAGCAGCCTGCAATTTTTTTGTTCTCTTTCCATGCGCTTTTCAAATTATTTATGTTTGCAGAACGCGGAAATAAATTTGACACGATTAATTTTAATTATATTTTCGTGGTTTCCCACCTGCTTCACTTTTTTTTTTGAATTTCAATTCAAAACTCGTCGGGGACGGTCACTTACGAACAATCCCTTTATCAACAGATAACAATTGAACGAAATTATTTATATAATCGCGGGTAATTAATAACTGTAATTAACCGTGGTTAATTAAGATTTACCATTTGATAGGTTGCCGTGTAATTAATAACAGTTTCCTGGGAAGATAGATAATGGCGTTTCGTAAATATCAATCCATTTAATTCTAAATAATTGTTGGTCAACAGTGTATAAATAAGATCCGGTCGAGTTATCGCAATTCAAAGAAATAATTTCGGGCTTGATTTTTTGGTATAAAGTAATTAAATCTATTTGTGGTTGTTTATAAACATTAGGGCGATATATTTTGACCGAACATTTTTTTCGCTACTACAGCAAACGTTATACCTATAGATATTATCCTGACCAATTTTTTTTCTGTTAAAAATGAACCCTTAGTAATCATGTGTAAAACCGAGTGTGCACATTCGAGCTCAAAGTGGCACATTCCGATCTCGGGAAAATGAAGCGCGCCGCTCCGCGTCGCGCTTCATTTGCTTCCCTCGCTCGGAAATGTGCCACTTTTCGCTCGAATGCGCACATCTTCGCATTCATTGCATTTATCTACTTTATATCCCTTGCTTTTCAAATTATAAAGGACGTGATTAATTTTATCAAAAAATGAGAACATTATAGTACATAAGCATGTCATACCTTTACTTAAAGCCTACTGTAGGCTGGTTATTTTTATACCCATCTAGGGTTGGGGAAATGTCGGGTAAGGGAGAAATTCGGAAAGATCGGGATTTTTGGAATTATTTTATTTTAGGTTTATGAAAGTCGCACAAGCGAAGAAAAAAGATTTTTACACCTTTTGTAGTTTATTTCACGTTATATCTAGTATATTTTAACGAGGGTATTATGAGTACAAAAACGATTTTGTGGGGAAATGTAGGTATAGTTTTCGAGTTATTAGGGTTTTTAGATAACCTAACCTAACTTAACCTAACCTTGATTTTCCATCTTTTTGCTTTTTTTTCTGCGAATTAATACAATATTGCCAAAAATATATGTAATATGACTTAAATATATAATAATAATCGATAACTAACAACAAATAAGGAAAATCAAGGTTAGGTTAGGTTATCCAAAATCCTGATAACTCGAAAACTATACATTTTCCCACAAAATCATTTCCATACTAAGAATTTTCTCGTTAAGCTCTTTCTATTGCACTATGGGCCAGGGTCGACCAAAACAACTTTTATTCTAAAACATAGTTATTTCTATTTATTTGATCTCGAGGAATCCGATTTTGAAAGAATTTTTGAAATCGGCGAGTTAGTTTTTAATATAATTCCGAAAACCCCGAAATTTCGGATTTAGCATGATTTTTAAAAATCTGAGGTCAATCGATGTTTTGGATCGTTTTACTGATTTTAGAATGTATTTATTTGTCAAAATCGGTTAAGTGGTTCTTTAGTTGTTGCAAAAAAAACCGAAAAAAATTGACAAATACGGGTATTTTTGAAAAATCATATTTCCAAAACGGTATTGATTTTCCTCGAGAGTACTTAAATTGGTGTTTATGCATTAATTAAATTAATTTTTATTAAGACGCAAAACAATGTTCTAAATGAAATATCAAACTCCAATTTAAGTTTGGATTCTCCCCATATTTTTCATATTTTCGATAAATAATTCAAAAATTCGTATTTTAAAAATTCTGAGTTAAAAACTCAATTTTATTTTTTTGTTTGAAAGTTAAAGTGTTTCTTTAAATTATAAAAAAACACTTTTGAGGAAAATCATTACCGTTTCGCAAATATGATTTTTCAAAAATACTCGTAGGTATTAGTCAATTGTTTTCGGTTTTTTGCAATAACTAAAGAACCACTTAACCGATTTTGACAAATAAATACATTCTAAAATTAGTAAAACGATCGTAAATATCGAAGGACCTCAGATTTTTTAAAATCTTGCTAAATCGGAAATTTCGGGTTTTTCGATTTTTCGGAATTATATTAAAAACTAACGCACTGATTTCAAAAATTCTTTCAAAATCGAATTCCTCGAGGTCAAATACATAGAAATAATTATGTTTTAGAATAAAAGTTGTTTTGGTCGATCCTGGCCCATAGTGTATTGATACCAAACTCAAACCAGTAGGACAATGTTCTCAAAATCCTATATTCCTTAATCACGTCCTTTAAACTTAGTTTAGTAAATATTGATTTTATGTTCGAAAACATATTTACCATAGCAATGAGTGGAAGGGAGCAAAAGATACGACAATCTCATCAGTGCGAGTGAGAGGGAACGATTAAAATTGTAAAATCGATTTGTTCGTTTTTAACCAAGAACCCTTGTACCAATTGGTGTAGAGTGTTACAGTGTTACTTAACTTAAGGCGGAAATGTACCCCACGCCTTTAAACTACAAGTTCAAAATTAACAAAATTTGGATGATAGATTACAATTGATGAATGATTAATTTTAATTATATTTTCGTGGTTTCACACCTGATTTACTTTTTTCTAAATTTCAATTCAAAACTCATCGGGGACGTTCACTTACGAACAAGCCCCTTATCAACAGATAACAATTCTACGAAATTATTTATATAATCGAGGGTAATTAATAACTGTAATTAACCGTGGTTAATTAAGATTTACCATTTGATATGTTGCCGTGTAATTAATAACAGTTACCTGGGAAGATAGATAATGGCGTTTCGTAAATATAAATCCATTTAATTGTAAATAATTGTTGGTCAACAGTGTATAAATAAGATCCGGTCGAGTTATCGCAATTCGAAGAAATAAAATTCGAAATTTTGATATGGCAAAGTCTGGGCTTTGTTTTAATACAAATTTCTCCTTTTGCAACTAAAGATTCCGTTTCAGATTTGTCGGATTTGCATATGAAATCCCAATGCTCGAGTTTATATATTTTACGAATTTAAAAGTGATTTTTTTTTGTGCTTTTTTAAGATTTCGACTCGAGGTTCGGAATATAAAACGGAGTAGTAGCAAACCGTTCGCGACAAGTTGAGTTCGTCACAAATCTTACCATTGCGGAATTCATACGCCAAAGATCGTATGCAGGCTTCATTAGCATTGCAAGCGAAACGAAGAAAAAAAATTTAGAATTGCATGATTACGGATTGCGTACAGAATTCAAAAGCGGATAAACAGACGTTACAAATTGCATCTTTCAAATTAGGTCTTCTTTGTCGTGGAAATCGAGAAAGATGACAAGGAAATAGATATCAAGTGCTTTTGCATTGTGCCTCGCGTTTCCGTGCAGCTTTAGAAGGACTGCATCATTGGCGGAAAATTCGTTTTCGTTTTGTTACGTGGATTTTTTCGAAACGTTTCTGCGGTTAAATTTATGCATTTGAGATTTTGCATTTCTAGCCTGTCTGCCGACGAATGTTAAATGTACATTCCGATAATTGATCTTATAACGGATGTTACAGTGAATGCACTTCATTTATGGTATTAATTCGCGTTAGTTCTTCCTTATTCTCCTTTTTTGTTGAATCGCCCAAGATATTCTGTTGTACGTGATTTACTACATATGGTAACATCATTACAGGATCGAATTGTGGTCCATTTGAAAAAAAACACAATGCTTTGATTTTGCTAACGGATTTGTCGTTTTTTATATTGACCAGTTCGGTTGCTGCAAACTCTTTTATTTCATTTCAAATCGTTGTTTTACTATTTTTTTGTTGTTGAATTGACGAAAACGCTTTTATAGATTGTGTTAATTGATTTTATTCGATTGAAGCGGCGTTTCACAACTTTTTTTTTATTTTGAACAAAATAATCGACCGATCTACGATTTTATTTTTATTTCGATTACTTTTTTTGACTTATATTAATGTAAGAGGTACAATATCCGATCACTGTTTTGTCGTGTTGAACGTAGTAAAGCTATCAAAATATTTTTATCTATAAAAATGTAGTTTTCTTTTCTTTTATTGATTAATAAGGGTTTTCTGATTTTCTGAATTAATAAATCAACAGCAAGTCGCACCATTAATGTTTTCAAATAATTATTTGGTTACCTCAATACCCTATCACGTTAAAATCGATCAGTACCCAGTACCCGATCACTAAAAAGTATTAATCATAATGTGACGCATGTAGAATATTTGTGTTTTGATGGTTAAAATGTTTTTTGTGTTGTTAAGGTATTTTATAATTTATATTTAGTTCTAAAATACTTGTAGTTATTGTTGTTATACTTTGTCAATTTTCAGTTGCTTGATAAAGTTATAAAAAAAGAATATTAGTTTATTTAATTTGTTTTTTGTCGTTTAAAATAGTATTTACTTTTGAAAATAAATGTTACTAATTACAATTTTAAATTACTAAAAAAAAATAATAAGTAGTTTTACCTCTTGACATACAATAAAACGACGTCAATGGGCCATTGTAATTGTTTTTTTTTCAGCTCGTCTTCATCCATTGTTGGATATAGGTCTCTTCTAAGTTTTTCTATCTGTTTTTATTCTATGTTATTCTAATCCATTCCTTCCCCGCTATAATTTTTATATCGTTTGTCCATCCTTTTTGCGGTCGTCCAACCTCCGTTTGTGTAAATATTGTATGTCCTTCTTCCGTATTTTGCCTAGCTATATGACCTGTCCATTGCCGTTTCGATTTTTCTATGCAGTATAGCATGTCTGTCACGTTAGTTGCCCTAAGAATTTTAATATTTGGTACTTGGTAACAACCCAAGTTTATTTCTAGCATAGTTCGCTCCATGGCTCTCTGAGTATTCTTAAGTTGTTCAGCATTCATCTGTTTTAATAAAATGATTTCCAGACCATACGTGGTCACTGGCAATATACAACTATCATATACATGACGTTTCATATATACCTATATATTGGTATTGTCTGTAGCAAATAAACATTGGGTACTAATAAAAGTGTAGAAAACACTAATCTTAATATTTTATTTCACACTGCAACAGATGTAATTTTTGTATCAAAAGAAGACAGTATATTGAACAGTTAAACTTTATTCTATCAACACCCTCTAAACCACTTATAGTGCTGCATGGTTGAAAGAAAATTCAAGGTTGATTTTGGTAAGGTCTCTTGGAATAGCTCGATTACTATAAGTGGTTTAGAGGGTGTTGAATAGAATAAAGTTTAACTGTACGTATGTCTGGTGAAATATGGGATCCAGATCAGGAAATCAAAGTTAGAATAGAGAAAGCCCGAAATGTCTTCATTAAAATGAAACAGTTACTGTGCAACAGACAACTTGATCTGGATATTAGGTGGAGAATGGTCCAATGTTATGTATTGCCGGTTCTTCTATATGGCGCCGAAACATGGACTGGAAAATAAAAATGATGAATAGGCTGGAGTCATTTGAAATGTGGATGTTTCGACGAATGCTCCGTATCCCATGGACAGCTAGGGTTACAAATGACGAAGTCCTAAGAAGAATGACAAGAGAACGACAACTTTTATGAACCATAAAACATCGCAAAACCGAATACTTTGGACATATAATGCGCAACTGCAAATATCGCGTATTGCAACTCATTATGATGGGCAGAATCGAAGGCAAAAGAAGAATAGGTCGACGAAACATGTCCTGGTTTAGAAACCTCAGAAACTGGACTGGTTGGGAGTGCAAGAATTGTTCAATCTGGCCCGAGACGGGGAAATTTAGTGAAGTGGTCGCTAACATCATTTAATGGTAGCGCTTTAAGAAGAAGAAGATGTCTGGTGGGAATAGGCGGACAGTTAAAAGTAGATCTGTCATAATTTCCCCCAAGCTGTTTTTGGTGTTTTCGTGTACTTTGTTGGTGTTTCAGATTTGTTATTTAACAGTTTTTTTTTTAAACTACAGTTTGTTACAATTTTTTCAATTAGATAGAACCACAAAAATAACATTAAGTTGGCCATAAAAAGAAGTGTACATAAAGAATTAAGTAAGAACGCACGGAAGAATAAGATTGATTCATACACAGACCAGTGATGAGTCATGGCCAAGTTTATTTGCTACAGTTAACATAGGCAAATCCAATAAATACGAGGATGTGCGCATTCGAGCGAAAAGTGGCACATTTCCGAGCGAGGGAAGCAAATGAATCGCGACGCGGAGCGGCGCGCTTCATTTTCCCGAGATCGGAATGTGCCACTTTGAGCTCGAATGTGCACACTCGGTTTTAAGCACGATTCACAATATTTTAGGCCAATAAATTAGACAAAAAATTAATTGAATCATTTTAATCGTTTCTTCTCACTCGCATTGACGAGATTATCGTATCTTCTCGCTCCCTTCCACTCATTGCTATGGTAAATACGTTTTTCGGATATAAAATTGATATTTACTAAAATAAATTAAATTTTTGATTTGAAGGAGCGTATGGTAAATTACACTAACGTAATAAATACGAGGATGTGCGCATTCGAGCGAAAAGTGGCACATTTCCGAGCGAGGGAGGCAAATGAAGCGCGACGCGGAGCGGCGCGCTTCATTTTCCCGAGATCGGAATGTGCCACTTTGAGCTCGAATGTGCACACTCGGTTTTAAGCACGATTCACAATATTTTAGGCCAATAAATTAGACAAAAAATTAATTGAATAATTTTAATCGTTCCTTCTCACTCGCATTGACGAGATTATCGTATCTTCTCGCTCCCTTCCACTCATTGCTATGGTAAATACGTTTTTCGGATATAAAATTGATATTTACTAAAATAAATTAAAATTTTTGATTTGAAGGAGCGTATGGTAAATTACACTAACGTAATAAATACGAGGATGTGCGCATTCGAGCGAAAAGTGGCACATTTCCGAGCGAGGGAGGCAAATGAAGCGCGACGCGGGCGGCGCTCATTCCGAGATGGAATGTGCCACTTTGAGCTCGAATGCGCACACTCGTTTTAAGTACTATTTTAACAGGAAAAAATTTTTCACGTTAGTTATGGTCTACTTTTAGGTAGAAGATTGCATGTTCATATATATTTTTTATGATATTTACTTATATATAATTCAATTGAATTTTTGGACGTTTTATCTGTAATTTAGTTGATCGAGTACTAATTCCACACCAAAAATTGGTACCAGTACTAGCTCACTGTTTTAGATGGTATTAATAACACATTATTTTATAAATATGAAAAATTCCACAAGTGATCGAGTATTGGGTCACTTACCTCACCCCGGCTGCATTGATTAATTTTACAATTGGAGTAAATTTTAAAATGAGACGTTAGATTATCATTCCAAACAACGCATCAGATATCGAAAAAAACTTCCAAGGAAATAATTCTCAATAATATCTCCGACTAGAAGAAACGTTTCTGGTAAAAATCAAGTCGAAAAAGATTTATAAGAGTTAGTAATCCAAATTGAAAGATGACATTGCAATATTTCTGGGACCGTTTTAGATGAGAAAGGCAGAAAGTTAGATATCTCGACGATATTAGTTGCCTAAACGTTTCAATTAGAATTTTCCTTGTTGAAAAGGCTTCTGCCGAGTTAAGATATAAACTTTCTTTGTATTTCGCCTTATAACTTTTTAATACTTGCACGCTCCAAAGTTATTGAAACTTGCGATCTGATTGAAAGTTCTCCAAAAATCATCTGCCAATAAACATCTTGAGAGGATCGTTTTCGAAAGAAAGAGTCTTAATTTAATTTCGCTTGTTTGGGCTCTTAAAAATTTTAACGAACATTTGACGCATTGTACTGTGTGAATCAAGGTTTATTTTTGTATTAAACAAATACTCATTAACGATAATTACGGAAATAAAACGAGTCGTCTAACAAGTCGCTATTATCATTTTAATTAAGACGCATCTGTTCCTACAGAAAAAAGGCACAGTCTCATGTTCCTAACTGTTTAAATTGCACTCGGACGAAAAACACAAAAAAATATAGGAGTGTCTCATTATTTATCTTAAAATTGCATCTTCACTTTTGCGCTAACTTTTTTCGAGTACTTATTAAGCAGAAGCAGCCACCTGCGATGCATGTAGATGTGTATCGTACGATAATGAATTTCAGACATGCATCCATGCGACGAACCCGATTGTTCCGATCAATTGTGGCGATTCTTGCACAAGAGTTTAATTCACGAAATTCATCTGCCATGAAATGGCTTTTGTGCTATCGAATTATCTTTTAAAACCATAATGAGCTCGGACATCATTAATCTTATCCCGGAATTAAAGCAACCGCTGAAAAACCTCGTCGTTGATAAAAGATTATTTATTGTTACATAATGTTGCTTGTCGGTTATTTACTGCTAAGGCTTGTTATAACTCAATATTTTGAACTAGGCCTATCCAACTGGCTGTACATTAATTTTTCTTTTGGGTTTCAATGCATATATTATTTTTCATCATAATAAATACAAAATTAAATTGCCTAAATGTGTATTGACTTATTTAAATTTCGACGCAAAAAAGGGCCAAATATGAACCCTTATTTTATATTCTAAGTAAGGTATAATCATTAGGGTGGTCGTTAAAAATTAAATTTTTTACAACGTCCCAAAAAAACCTTCTTTTTAATGAAAAAATACGGGGGAATTTAAAAAAAAAATTTAAACAAAAATAACACGTGCCTCAAGACAATAAAGTTCATTTTTTGATAAAATCGTAGTTTTTTGTATCTTTTAAAGTATTCTGATTTGGGAAAAAGCTATAGGAATAATTTTGTAGGAAATTTAATTCTTTATAAAAAAGGTCTTTTTCATTCTCTTCATTAAATTCATATTTATGGAGATATTCTCAATAATAAATTCATTCAATCCATATAGTCAACATTTTAAGACCTACAAACATCATTTTTTCTGAAATTAAAAAAATTTGTAACAACTAGAATTTATTATAGTATTTACGAAATATTTAAGAAAGAATGACGTTTGAGGGTCTTAACATGTTGACTATATGAAGTTAATATTATTGAGAATATCTCTATAAATATGAATTTCATGAAGAAAATGGAAAAGACCTTTTTTGTAGAGAATTGAATTTCCTACAAAATACTTTTCTAACTTTTTCTCAAATCCGTATACTTTAAGAGATACTTACAAAAAACTACAATTTTATCAAAAAATGAACTTTGATTGTCTTGTGGCACGTGTTATTTTAGTTAAAAAAAAATTTTTTTAATTCCTCCGTATTTTTTTATTAAAAGGTAGATTTTTTTGGGGCGTCGGTAGAAATTTAATTTTTAACGACCGCTCTAATAATTATCTTCATATTTCTACCACTAATTGGATATATCATGCTTTCTGTATTGCAGAGTTAATATGCATTTTGTGCTCATTGGTTAAAAAGTTTAGACTAGTTTATCTTAAAACTTTGGTAGGTACTTCAATTTATTGGAGTTTGATATTGAAAAACGATTAGCATTTAATAGATCTAATTACCACGACATATATATTGACCGGATTCGGTTCTATACCACCAACGCAAATTTTTACTACTACTGCTTTCTATTAAAATCTTTCCCTTAATATAAAACGCGTCGATTCCTAACGAAACTTTCCCATAAATTACCAATAATTAGATTAATGGTTAATTAAACGATACTAATTTCACTTTTGCGAAATTTCTAAATAAATATCGAAAGTCTAACTTCAAAAATGAGGAATTAAGTCTTATTGCGTATAATTAAACGAAATTAAAAGAGGAAAAACGTAATTTACAATAACATCAACAATTTTGTAATAAAAGAGCAAACGTATAACCTTTTTTTATTTTAGAAAACCTCTTCTATTGCCTAAACCTCAACATAAATATCCTCGAAATGAAATTGTTACAAAACAAATCGTTACTTCTTTATGAAACTTTTCTATTATCTGATCGTAATAAGTAATTATTATTTATTTATGTACAACGTGATGTTTATTATTGATAAGTTAAATGTTTTAATTACGTGTTGTCTTATTGTTTAATAAAAGCAGAGTTGCGTTGAATTAGATTTGCATTAATTACTTTCTTTAGAAGATTGATATTAATTGCAGGAAATTTTACAAATCAGAATTTTAATGCTGTTCAGCTTAACTAACTATATAATGTTTATTAATTGTTTAAACTAAGATTGCATAACTTCTAAATTTATGTTTATAAGAGTTTGGCAGAAATTGTAAATGAGAATTAAAAAAAAATACAGTGGAACATTGAGTTTATGCCTATTTAGCGTTAAGTTTAAAAAAATTATAGCGGTTATTATTATTATTTTTGTAAATAATTTAGTTTCATTATTTTCGTTAGCTGTGCGCGCACAATCTTCGTCGTCTGCTAAAATTTTACCCCCAACACGACAAAGAAGCATAATTTCAAAAATCACCCTTGGCTTATCACTACAATATACAATAATCAATATTTTAAAAAATACAATTAATTAAAAATTGTATGACAGAATTTCTGCTACGGACACGAAATCGCTGATTTAGTGCTTTTAACCCAGACAATATACAAAACGTAAAGAATTTTAAGCAGACTTTATAGTTTGTGAGAAAAACTCATTGAACTATGTAGAAAATAACAAGAAATTTTTCAAAAATTGCTTACAATTAATTTAACAATTAGCTTCGATTGAAAAAGATATTAATTTTTGAGTGTTAATTTTTCTTCAAAATAATTGGAAATTTAATCTCTCTATACTTTATATGACTTTATATAAAACCGAATTAATTTAAGCAGTAAGGTCAAAGTTCCGGTTTTGGACACGTTAGGCCCAGTTTTAGACACTTGAGTAATTTTGATAAAATATCTTAAAAAATACGAAAAAAACATCATTGATGTTTCTATCGTAATTAAACATACATTAATTACACTTATAGCAAGTAGCGATAATTCTTATATTTGACATTTGTCAAAATACAGTGGAAAATGTCCACAACTGATACAGTGTCCAAGACCGGTACTTCTACCTTATATATTACTAAAAAAAACACCAAAATAATTAGTACTTTTTTTTTCGCGCAGGCATTTGATGTCATGGACTAAGAGAAAATCAAAGTCTCTAGCTCATCGCCCGTAGCTTTATTACTGCTTTCAACGAGTTTTTCTATTCTCTTATTACTGCTATAGCTTGCTTCTGATGGGCTATCGAAATTAATTAATATGCTCTTCAAATTTGGTCCTCTACTTTTGGGACACCCAGTATATTGACTGAACTTGGTTCTATACTACCAGCGCAAATTTTTATTACTATGTCTTTCCGGCAATGTTCAAATTAAACTGTCTAATTTGAGAGCAAAAATAAGTTTTTTTGATTTTCAGGATCGAGATCCATATAACTTAATTAAAGTTAATAAAATAGGCATATCTATAATAATGTCACAAAATCGCGATTATTGAGATTGAATCCTTTGAGGTGTGAACATTAAATTGCTTTTCGGCTGTAAAGATGGATTTTATAAAAAGATATTTTTCGGAGAACTACTTCCTACCTTGAATCCGATCATTTGCCATTGTTAATTTCAATATATACAGCGCTTCATGGTGGCTGCAAGTTAACAGATGCGGTATTAACGCTCCAATGGACAAATGCGTATTGGTTTCTGTGGAATCGCTTCCATCCACCAATATTGAACTTCGTTACTTGTTTACACATTTCAAGTGTAGAAAATGTTCTTGAATTTAATTATGCTCGGCAGGCTTCGACTTATTATTTACGAGAAATAAGAATAAGTCGTGGTTATTTTGTATCGTAAATTAAAATTTTTATCTTTGGACGTCCATTTGCGAACCTCGAGGCTGAAATTACGAGGAAAATAGAGCTAATGGCAGGAATTAAAGTTGTTCCGCTCTGTATAGGTCTTCGCATAAATAACAACTCCGGATTATAACAGAGATCGTAGAAAGTACAGCTTTGGGTATATAATAAAATTGGCCTTAACCGTATAAAATAAATATATTACGCAGAAATGTAATTGTCAGACTGTTAACGCAAACACCTGAACCGTAATAATTATTTATAAACGATTATACCATGTATTCCAATTTTGTATACAAACCGTTCGCCACGCGTTTGTGCACAATTATTAATCGAGCAAATAATTGTTACACTCAACAAGTGTAATTTATGTCTATTCGCTTTACAAGGATAAATCTCAATGTTGGTGTCGGATAAATGAGAAAAGCCTTCCTGTGAGGATGTTCTTATCATAAAGCTTTTATTACTAAATTTAGAATCCAAACTTGAACATTAGGCTTTTCTAAACGACCATTGCAAATCTTGTGTATTGTGTTCGAATGTACAGTAACCCCACAAAGTATTTGTACCTCGTGGAAATAGGTGATTTTGCGAAAGTGGTATGGACAAAGTTTTAAAATTTATCATGTTATTATTACTTTGTATCTAAAATAATTAGGTATATATTTGTTATAACAAAAAGGTAATTTATAACTATAATATTTAAAAATAACGAGTCCCATGAAGTATTCGTACTCTGCAAGATTTTACATAAATAATAATTTTTTTGAAACATTAACAAATTTTTAATATTTTGTAGAATACCTATTGTTATTAATAATAGCTTTAAATCGTCTTGGTATTGATTGTATCAATTTTTGTGTATCATTTGTTGGTATTTTTCTCCATTCTTTATGGATTAATTTTATAAAATCAGTTTTGTTCGAAATAATGTTTTTTTTTTAATTTGTGACTAGGTGTGCTCATATATTTTTAATTAAAGATGATGTCTGAGGATTAAGGACGATTAATCGATTTTGTTGGCCATACAACATACAGTCTTTAACAATTGTGGCGGTATGTTTGGGACCGTTGTCCTCTTGAAAGCAGAAGTCTTCTTCGATGCCCTGAATTAATGCACTTGATTTTTAGATGTCCTTTAGCATTTAGTATACCGTTAATAAATACTAATTTTCTTACCCCATTGTACCCCATGCAGCTGCAAACCATCAGGTGGCCTTGTCCGAGCTTTACAGATGGACATATGTTTTCTTCATATATATTTTGTTTTCGTCAAACTTTTTTTCCTGTTCGAACCAAACAAGTTGAACTTACTTTCATCAGAAAAAAATATTTTCCCCAAAATTCAAGCGGCTTATGTGAATAATCTTTTGCAATTTGTAAGCGCTGCAATCTGTTAATTTCGTTTGTAAAAGGTTTTCTTTTCGCTACCCTGTCCCGGTACTCGCCTTCTATTATATATTTTTTGTTCTGTTTTTTTCCTTATGCTTTTTCCTGTAGCCATTGCAACGACATTTCTAACATTTTTCACACTTATAAATGGATTTTTTAATAAAATTTTGAATAATCGTACGCTCATCTCGCTAATTTAACACATTGGGGGTGACCAGATGGATTAAAGTTATTTGATAATCTATTTTTATATTTATTTATGATTTGTTGATTTTGTACGATTAACTAATTTTGCAATTTTGTTGTAACCGTTATTGTTTTTTTTACTAGTGCAATAATTTCTTGTTTTTCATCTGCAAATAATTCTTTTATTTTGGGCATTTTAAATCATTTATTTAATTAATTATTTAAGGAGGCTACTAACTGAAGTACAATACATTGCATTTTAGCCCTTGTAAGTGTAAAATTTTGCAATTTTTAACGTATTTATTTGGTACGAATACACTATTGGTAATGTGACCATTTATCTTTTCACTTAAAATGGGGCGCTTAGTAATTTTCCGATTTAAATATTTCGTTTTTATTTTAGATAAGAATATCGGCCCAATCAGAATTTAAAATGGTAGGACTGCACTTAATCTTCACAAATTTTTAATTATTTTCTTTATTAACGAATTAACTTTGAAATTTATTTGAATTTAGTTGTGGGGAGCTGTAGCTTAAATAGTAAAAATACTGGCCTTGCTTTATACTCAAAACTTTTTTAAAAATAAATTAATTATTGAATAGTGCACAAAGCCGCGCGTGCACATCTTTGTATCCCTTGAATTTATCTATAGTAAGCTTTCATCTTTTAAGTATAGAAAATTAACAACTTTAGCGTTTATTTTTTTAATAATTGTGTTTAAAGTCTCTCAGAAATTTAGTTTTTGGTTTTGTAACCTTTCATTAAAATTTATTAAAAATTGAATTAATTATTGTGAATTGTGACTTAAAGTCGAGTGTGCCTAAATCCAATAAATACAAAGATGTACACATTCGAGCGAAAAGTGGCACATTTCCGAGCGAGGGAAGCAAATGAAGCGCGACGCGGAGCGGCGCGCTTCATTTTCCCGAGATCGGAATGTGCCACTTTGAGCTCGAATGTGTACACTCCGCTTTAAGCATGATTCACAATAATTAATTTGCTTTCCAAAAAATTTTAGTAATAAACCGTTGGTACGTTCTCAAAATTTTCTCTTCTTCTTCTTTTTTTTCCTTCTTCTTCTTTGTCTTCACTTTTTTCATTAGGGAATTGACCCTGTAATTAATTTGTATATAATTACCTTAGGAAGATGGAATTCTTGTTAAGATTTCTTAACATTCGGTATCGTAATTTACAATTTTTTGAAAACGGTATTTTTTAGCGTCGCGAATGATTGCTTACGGACAACGAGATAAATGGCTTAAAAAGTGGATGTAAGGTCACATTATTTATGATTATACATTTTTTGTTTTTTTTAAATAATTGTTTTAAGTATTAACTAATAAAGCTATAATCAAATAAAAAATTGGTACTTGTCATTTATGAAATAATCACCTATTCTGGTGGGGTACGAATACTTTATGGTACTACTATACAACTGTAGCTCTTTGCATTTTTCTCGTATTTTGGTAGAACACAGCTTTCAGCGTCGCTACTACTTCATAACTTCATAACACACTTTCAATATTTGAATTTTTGTTTATCAATATTTGTCGATGCCCTACGAAACGATATTGAAAATCTGATATGCATGTCAAAAATGTGCTTTCTTTATAGATTTTTGATGACCGTTATCTCCCTTTTGAAATACTTCAGTTTTTATCTTGGCTTCAATTAACCTTTTAACTCGTTCGCTTATTATTTTTTTTAATCGATTTGCTGGGTAAAATCAGTCGAGTTTTGTGTTTATTAAAGTTCTTAATAAAACAAGGTTTTACGTTTATTTATCACGGAGAAACTTTTTTGACAACAAGTCTAGGGTGCTTTTGCGAATTCACAATGTACGTAAGAAACTTTAAAGGGCAGATGATATTGTTCCAACACACAATTGAGAATGATATCTTGGTTTTATTTTTTTGCGACATAATTTAAGGACGCTGAATGCTAAGAGACTAAACAATTTGTAGACTAGACGCTTCAAGTTAATAAGTTTTCCTAAAAGTACTTTCTGTCGTCTGCATTGCTTCAATATTTCTCGGCTTTGTATTAAGCAAACTTTAAATTTTATCACCTTGCGTCGTCTGCCATCTCATCTCTTATAATACTGAAGATATTATCAAAATATTCATGCCAGATTATTCTGTCTGGCCTTAGACTGTGATTAAACTTTAAAATAGTTGAAAGGCAGAGAATTCAAAAAGGACCAAAAATGAGGTATTGATTTTTACTATTGTGATCAAAACAATAGTAGGTAAATCAAAAGTAAATTAAAACAAGATAATTGAATTAAATTAAATCGCAAAATATTTAAATAATACAACAAATTTTTAATAGAATTACTAACAAATAACAAACTAGAAAAGCAAAAATTAATTTTATAGCTTTTTAACCTTCCGTGTACGCGACATTTGGTAATGGAGCTTAAAACCGAGTGTGCACATTCGAGCTCAAAGTGGCACATTCCGATCTCGGGAAAATGAAGCGCGCCGCTCCGCGTCGCGCTTCATTTGCCTCCCTCGCTCGGAAATGTGCCACTTTTCGCTCGAATGCGCACATCCTCGTATTTATTACTTTAGTATAATTTACCTTGCGCTCCTTCAAATCAAAATTTTAATTCAATTTAGTAAATATCGATTTTATATTCGATAAACGTATTTACTATAGCAATGAGTGGAAGGGAGCGAGAAGATACGATAATCTTGTCAATGGAAGTGAGAAGGAACGATTAAAATTATTCAATTAATTATTCGTCTAATTTATTAGTCTAAAATATTGTGAATCACGCTTAAAACCGAGTGTGCACATTCGAGCTCAAAGTGGCACATTCCGATCTCGGGAAAATGAAGCGCGCCGCTCCGCGTCGCGCTTCATTTGCTTCCCTCGCTCGGAAATGTGCCACTTTTCGCTTGAATGCGCACATTTTCGTATTTATTACATTAGTATAAATTACCTTGCGCTCCTTCAAATCAAAATTTTAATTCAATTTAGTAAATATCGATTTTATATTCGAAAAACGTATTTACTATACCAATGAGTGGAAGGGAGCGAGAAGATACGATAATCTTGTCAATGGAAGTGAGAAGGAACGATTAAAATTCTTCAATTAATTATTCGTCTAATTTATTAGTCTAAAATATTGTGAATCACGCTTAAAACCGAGTGTGCAGATTCGAGCTCAAAGTGGCACATTCCGATCTCGGGAAAATGAAGCGCGCCGCTCCGCGTCGCGCTTCATTTGCCTCCCTCGCTCGGAAATGTGCCACTTTTCGCTCGAATGCGCACATCCTCGTATTTATTACTTTAGTATAATTTACCTTGCGCTCCTTCAAATCAAAATTTTAATTCAATTTAGTAAATATCGATTTTATATTCGAAAAACGTATTTACTATAGCAATGAGTGGAAGGGAGCGAGAAGATACGATAATCTTGTCAATGCAAGTGAGAGGGAACGATTAAAATTATTCAATTAATTTTTGTGTAATTGATTGGTCTAACTTATTCCGAATAATCAAGAAATTGCCCTGAAATTAATTTGTATTGCAATAAGGACGCAAGAATGAAATTCTTGTTAGGATTTTTATTAATATTCGATATCGTAATTGATACGTGCATTTGAATTTTAATACTTAAGAAAAGACTCAATAGTTTAAAAATTGAAAAAAAGTTAAATTTTTGTATTTTTATTAATAAAAGTCTATTATAATTCATAAATAAATATATTTTACTTAAACCTATTCATTATTGGCGATTAAAATATATTTCTTATCATTGAACTGCCATAAAGTACAATTTTGTGGATTTTATATCATTTTAATTTTGGGGTGTGATAAACCCCACCTAGCATGGCATGTGACATTCAGTCACCTAGTATGCGGAAGGTTAAAGGAATTTGCAAGGCATTTGCAAGTGATTATTTTTACTTCGGAGCATTTAGAAACCAACAAGTAAAATTGAAATTTTACTAAAATAAACTAACAGTCGATCGTAAAACCTTTATTTTTGAAAAATAATTTGCACTTGCCTTGGCATAAAATTTACTAAGGCCTCTCGCGCAATTATGAAAAGTTAAATGTTGCAGGAATAGTGCGACTATATTTCATTTTTATTCAGAAGAATCTTTTAATAAAGGAGGACCACATATAGTACCATAATTGCTAAGTGGGTCAGAATAAAAAAAAATTTTAAATTATAGTAAATTGCAAATATTTGGCGTGTACTAATTTGGTTGTCTAATATTTTTAAAAACATGTGCGGGCCGAATGCGGCCCGCAGGGCTTAGTTTGAGGACCCCTGACTTGAAGCATAGTTTTCCGTGTTAAATTATCTCAAAATCAGTTATGTATTTTGATTTAGGTGTTTTGCGTATTTTTACATAGTTTGCATTTTATCGCAATTCAAAATAGACAAATTTTAAGTACTGTTATTATTTTGAGTTTAAGTCGATATTACATTTTATTAAAGTCACTAATTTTTGTATAGCCTTGTGCTGTATTTATTGAACTTTAGATACTTGAATGTGGAGTTAGTTTGATTTACTTCTGAAAAAAAAATATTTTATTTTTGTAAAAAATCTTTGGTTTAATTGATATTAGTATCTACTTAATTTATTAGTTGTTCGGTTCACATTTAAAAGGTATTTTAATATTTTTTGTGATTTAATTGTTCTATCAAAAAAATTTAAAAAGTTTATACAGATGCTTAAAATTATTTACGAGATTTTTTGTAAGAAAATTATTTATTTTAAAAATAAACAAAATCTGTTTACTTTATTTCAGTATAAGTTGGTCTTTCACGTCTAACTTTTTATTTCTTTTCATTCGCATTTGAAGTTTATTTTATATGCTATCCACTCTATTTGTAAAGTGGATTTATTACCATTTAAAATTGTTTTTAGCATAAATTTTTTATATTTAATCTTCAAAAGTGAGAATATATGCTGACATAGCTCTTAAAACTATGATACCTGCTATTAAAAAATTAAATACCCCTGTGTAAAATTCCACTTCTCATTTTGCATTTGCATTAAACTTCTTGTTTGGTTTGATATGGGACTTTTATTATACATCTTCAACTACACAAATTACACATAAACATTTAACTTTTTTTTCGTTTGTGGTAATTCATTGAAAATAAATGACTGGTTTAGCTCTTTCGGTTTAGGAAAGTAAAAGACATTTAGGCAACCGTACATTATGTGGAATGGTCAGCCACAGAATGTAATCAATTTTAGAGGTAGGGTTGGGCCAGGTGTGCATTAGAATATTTTACGAGGTAGTTCGATGCTAACTCCGCAATTAGTGTCGTGATTAGGCCCTCAACTTCCTTCGCCATTATTGTAAATATACGAATCTAATTTAGTACCATAATTTTATACCTACGAACATAATTTTGATGTATTTCCCGTTATCGTGTCGAAGTAAATGTGAGACTCCGAGTTTAGTTATTGGGGAAATAAAATTCGCCGGCAAAACTTTTTCCTTTGTTGCTGCTGGTCACCCTGATTACGAGCACGATGGAGTTAATGGTATAGTTTCAAGAACTTTATTGTCTTTGTGTCGTTAACCATCGTATCATTTGATAGCACGATAGTGGATGGGTGTATAATATTCTGACTCTGTAGGCGTTTAACTAAACACATAACTATGCATATATATCGAATAGATTTATTGCTGTTGCTTTATTGTTAATGGTAAAATTCTATACGGCTACATCTTGGTGCAAGATTTATTCATGGTACCTGCAGGCTTTTACCACGTTGGAATTTGATAAAGCGCACACCAAGTTTGTTCAGAAAAGTAATTACTATTCGCGCTCTAGAAGTTTACTGCTTAACTGCGTTTCTAGTTTCCCAGTTGCAAATACCTGTAATTACCTGGTTAATTCAGACGAGTTCCAAATGTTGTGTACGATATGATTTTCTCTTTTGAAATTTTGCATCAAATAGTAAGCTCGCATACTTCATTAAACTATGTTGTTTGATCTGTAATTTGCTATAATGACGAATATTGCAATGTTTTAAACTACTCACTAGTTATTTTACAAAATTTTGCTTAAATCTAAATAGGGGATAGTCTGTAACAGTCGCCACTTTTTTATATATACAAAAATAATTTTTTAGAGTGATATAATATCGCATGTTAACAGATATAATATTTGTTTCTATATGTTTTTTATATACTAGCCTGGAAAATCACATTGAAAATAAAAAAATGTAATTACAAATATGCAATGTAAGACTACCACTGTTGGTGCAGTGGTCACTAGATCATTGCTATGGTAAATAAGTTTTTCGAATATAAAATCCATATTACTAATTTAAATTAAAATTTTTGATTTGAAAGAGAGCACGGTAAATTATACTAATATAATAAACACGACGATTTGGGCATTCGAGCGAAAAGTGGCACATTTCCGAGCGAGGGAGGCAAATGAAGCGGGACGCGGAGCGGCGCGCTTCATTTTCCCGAGATCGGAATGTGCCACTTTGAGCTCGAATATGCACACTCGGCTTTAAGCCCGATTACCAAACGTCCCGTTTAAAAAAAAATTTTTACATTAGGGTAAGTACACCAATAGATGGACGGTTAAGCAAACTTTCATGTTCCTTTAGCAAAATAATATAGTAAAATATAAATAAGTAGTAATAAAACAAATTATATTTATGTAAAAATATCCAATTAACTAGAAAAAAATAAGTAAAACTGGGTAAAATTTTGTAGTAATTAACAAAAAAGAAAAATGTAAGGAAAATACCAAAACCCCAGTAGATGAACACAATCTCCAGTAGATGGACAGCTAATACCAATAGATGAACACTTCTTACAAACGATATTTTCAGCTTATTGCTTGTATGAGAAATGATAAATTTATTAATTTTATCCCTTAAAAAGTATAAAACTTTATAGAATTAGAAAGAAAGGTGACAAATTCAATAATAATTGTCAAAATATATAGGAAAGTAATTTTATTATATTTTGAACACATCGTACTTTCTTATGCAAAATAAGATGAAATAAATATTAATATAATTTGAATATTAATTAATAATCTATATAAATTTATGAAACATAACGTTTAAAATATATTATGTTGACTTCTTTCTCTTCTTTTAAACGGGCCTGTTCTCTTTTGCTTTTCAGGACAAAGCTGCATGCCAATTTCATCTCCATTAAATATGCTACCAGGTTTTTCTAAAATATCAATCCATCCCATCCCATTTCTTTCAAATGATTTTCAACACCTGAAGACCAGTCTCTTAAATTATCTTTGGTTACAGATGCTCGTCCTTTAGAAATTGCTTCAGGATTTTTTATAGTTAATTTTGGATGTCTCTTCAGAAATAAATCCAACCATTTTTTTCCAGTCAATGAATCAATGAAACTATTGGACCTGGGTGCTTCTTGAAGTACATTTTGAACGGCTTTTGTCACTTCATCAGGATGCATAGGAAATCCAAGTTTGTCCTTGTCTAAGATCCATTTTTCAATGCGATTTTCCTCTTTGGCTGTTAAATTAGTTTTTGGACCTTTTTTACATTCCTCAGGAGTTCTACCCGTGCATTTGGAATGCAGAGTAGATTTTGGAATATTATATTTCTTTGCTGTTACCGTTATACTATTGCCATCGCTGATATCTTTTAATGCATTTTTCAAACTCTCTGGCGAATAAGAATGCATTTATAAAGAAAAAAAATTAATTCATATTTATAAACATTTTTAACAAATAAAATTAGAGAAAAAAAGTAAGAAAATTCACCATGTAAACACAATGTCCATCTATTGGCTAGATGTTAGAAATGTGTCACCAATAGATAAACAGTCAATTTTCTTATTTTTTTTTGATTTTATTGTTTATTAACTATATTTATAGCTTTTTTAGTGAAATATAAGTTTAATTAAATGTACATACCTTAGTTTTTTTTTATATTTTCAACAATTATAGCAATTAACGTCCACCGGCTATCTGTCACATGCTTACTAATGGTGGCGCTCTCGAAGCAAAAATTTGAGATGTCAAATTTAAAAAAAAATTTTAAAGTAATATTTTTAATAAAAACATTCAAAAGAATTATTTTTCGCACTCGGAACTATATGTAGTGATTAAAAAAAATTATGACTACATTTTTGTTCTATAATTTAATGTAATTGCCTTTGAAAAGGAGATTTGTCCATTTATTGGGGGGTGTCCATCTATTGGTGTACTTACCCTAGTTACCTCACCTACACTGCAAATGGAAGTGTTTTATTTTAAAACGCTAAAGTGTTTACTGCCATTTAAATACATGGTAGTCACTAAGTAAACGTTTCTAAATGTTTACTTGGTGACTACCATGTACTTAAATGGCAGTAAAACACTTTAGCGTTTTAAAATAAAACACTTCCATTGGCAGTGAGTTTGCAGTGTAGTACACGGAAGGTTAAATATTGTACAAAAATTGAAGAACCATTTTGAAAGCAGTTTTAAAAAGGCTTTATAAACAAACATTGCATTTAAATAAAAGGGTTGACGTACCATCGAACAGTCTTATTCGAATGCGGATTCAGCGAATAAAAACCCATAAAAAAACCATAAAACAAATAAGATGCGATAACCCAAATTTTTATACAAATCTCGAAAAGTAATAAACCGCTTTTTACGTTTCCTAAATAAAAATAAAACTGTTCGCATAAAGAAATTTACAATTATAGATATTTAAATTGAAACGGAAGTAAATAATCGCATTTTCAAGTTGTTAAGAATTCTAAAACGATGAGAACTATGCATTTTTGTTTGACTAATAAAATAAAACAACTTTTACATTTATCTTGACAGAAATAAACTGAAACAAATCCTGGATGTCGGAATTATCACGCAAACCCATTTTGAAGTTGTCGCAAACGACCGTAACGAATGCTCCACATCGACACGACTTTGAATGATGGAGTTGTAAATCCTTCCCTTTTTTCGAAAATATTGCACAGTCATTTACTTTTATAAATTGTGAGAGCCAAGTCGAAATTTTTAAGGCACAAAGGAAGCGGGACGAGCCATTTAGTAAAAGAAAAAGGTAACTCTGCGAATTATCAGACGTTTTTTCCCACATAAACATTGCATAATGCTTCGGCAAAAAATTTTATCGATCTCGGAAATTAAGTGGATATTATTTTATATGAGAAGTATGTCGACAATGTCGTTTGAAGGCCATCATTCAGACCGACTGTTATTTCAATTTCTAAAGTACTGTCTTCGATGTGATGCGCTATTTCCTGGTGAATGACAGGTCCAACAATTGCTCTTCGCCGAAGAAGTGTACGATTTGTTCTATACATTCACTCATTCGTCTCAAGAAAGCAGGAAATAACTATTTTATATTGCGCAACTTAAGAAGCTGTCTCGCATTTTATTATTTCTTGGTTTTGTTCTTCAAATGCTTTTCTGTCATTCAATGGGAAATGTAATGTTCCTCGACGGCAGTGGTTTCCAAACTGGGGGGACACGTCTTTGTGGGGAGTCGCGGACTAGTGCCAAGGGGAGCGCAAAAACTTTAACAGAAATGACATTTTTCGTATTAATACATTTTACATATTTTTTTGTAGGACTTTTGAATTGCTTAAGATGTTTGTGTTTTGCAATTGTAAGGTTTTAATAGTTTTTTTTTCCGATTTTGTATTTATTTTTATTTAAGAGTGGGATTTTTAAACAGAATTATTTAGTAATTCTGACTTATCTCTGGCTATAAAATATTAAATATGTTATTTATAATTACTTCCAAATTAGAAACGGTTTAAATGTTATTTATTATTGGAATGTGATATACCTTACACGGTTTTCCATACAAAAAATTATGTTTTCTATTTACACGGTTTTTTCCGCAATCTATCTATCTTCTAAATTGGGGAATGGATGTAGAGGCCCCAAGATATTTTTTTTAAAAGACGCGCAGTACCGTACATTTTGGAAACCACTGCTTTATAGGTCTATGCTTTTAAATATGAGAGGATTTCGAATTTTTTTTAAAAACATTAATTCAATAGATATTAGGGTGGTCGTTAAAAATTAAATTTCTTCGGACGCCCCAAAAAAACCTTTCTTTTAATGAAAAAATACAGAGGAATTTTTTTTAAATTTTTTTAACAAAAGTAACACGTGCCTGAAGACAATATAAATTCATTTTTTGATAAAATCGTATTTTTTGTAAGTATCTCTTAAAGTATACAGATTTGAGAAAAAGTTATAGGAACAATTTTGTAGGAAATTCAATTTTTTATAAAAAAGGTCTTTTTCATTTTCTTCATGAATTTCATATTTATGGAGGTATTCTCAATAATAAATTCATTAAATCCATATAGTCAACATTTTACGACCTACAAACGTCATTTTTTCTGAAGTATAAAAAATTTTGTAACAACTAGAATTTATTATAGTTTTAGGAAATTATATATATTTAAGAAAGAATGACGTTTGAGGGTCTTAAAATGTTGACTATATGAAGTTAATGAATTTATTATTGAGAATATCTCTATAAATATGAATTTCATGAAGAAAATGGAAAATACCTTTTTTGTAGAGAATTGAATGTCCTACAAAATACTTCTATAACTTTTTCTCAAATCCGTATACTTTAAGAGATACTTATAAAAAAAAAACTAAATTTTTATCAAAAAATGAACTTTGATTGTCTTAAGGCACGTGTTATTTTTGTTAAAAATTCTTAAAAAAATTTCCCTTTATTTTTTCATTAAAAGGAAGGTTTTTTTGGGGCGTCGGAAGAAATTTAATGTTTAACGACCACCCTAATAAATATTCATAAAAAGATACATACACTAAATATAATTTTAAGAATTTTTTTTTCTTTCACAATATGTATAAGTGAATATCAAATGGTTTTTCTATTTTAAATAAAAATTATTACTCGAAAATGATGAAATGTAACGAAGTTTTGCGATTCTCTATGATTTTTAGAGTAAATTGTAAAAAAAAAACGAAACGACGAACTTTTTAGACAAACGTTTCATATACCTTATCTAGATTCAGACGAGCTGTGTGTTATGAAATGCATTATCGTTTTTTATTTGCTCTGGAACTTTTCAAAGTTTAATTTTAACACGTTTTAGCGCCGAAGTTTTTATTGTTTTCGTTTAAAATCTGAACTATGTTTCGACTGAAAATTTATTTCGTAAGAGAATAAGCAAACTTTGAAACTTAATTTACAAACAACTTAGACTTTATTATTTGGTTTAATAGCAACAAATATTTGGATAATGGAAAGACAAAGTTTGGTGGAAGAGCATTAAAAATTTCGCCGAGTAATCTGTAAAATCCTGGCAAAGTATAAATCCTTAAGCGCTTTACTTTCGATAAATGAATTTGCGGATTTCTCTTTTCAGATCTTTAATGTTCACTTTATGTGATCTTAATAATAGGATTAGGGACGTCGGATTAATATAACATCCTTTTTCCTAAAAGATTTGATATAATGGCTTTTCGTTTTCAAACCAGTTATCGAATGATTGCGCGGCGTACTTCTATCTACTTTGCTATTTTTTTAGTGATCTCAATTAATTGCCATAAGACGAGATGAATAGGAACATAATTTACTTATTTCTGACCTTTTTTTTTAAACTATATTTTTTGGCGCTTTCAGAGTAAAATTTAGCAGGCAATGGAAGTTGTGCGCGCACAGTATACGAAGAAAGAAAATTAATTATTGTGAATCATGCTTAAAACCGAGTGTGCACATTCGAGCTCAAAGTGGCACATTCCGATCTCGGGAAAATGAAGCGCGCCGCTCCGCGTCGCGCTTCATTTGCTTCCCTCGCTCGGAAATGTGCCACTTTTCGCTCGAATGCGCACATCTTCGTATTTATTACATTAGTGTAATTTACCATAAGCTCCTTCAAATCAAAAAAAATTATTGAATTTAGTAAATATTGATTTTATATTCGAAAAACGTATTTACCATAGCAATGAGTGGAAGGGAGCGAGAAGATATGATAATCTTATCAATGCAAGTGAGAGGGAACGATTAAAATTATTCAATTAATTTTGCATCTAATTTATTGTGCTAAAATGTTGTGAATCATGCTTAAAACCGAGTGTGCACATTCGAGCTCAAAGTGACACATTCCGATCTCGGGAAAATGAAGCGCGCCGCTCCGCGTCGCGCTTCATTTGCCTCCCTCGCTCGGAAATGTGCCACTTTTCGCTCGATTGCGCACATCATCGTATTTATTGAATTCGTTTAAATTAAGTATTAGATTTAAAAAGAAAAGAGTAACGTAATTAAATAAAACGCCGTTTGTGCACATTTGTGCTATCATCAGTATATATTTTCCCGAGGGGAAAATTGTACTTGGCTTTTAACTAAAATCTACAATAAACACTACATTTATCTTTTGATTTACGGGCTACTTGTTTTACATGATTTCGTTTTTCTATGGTTTACAAAAATAAAAATTCTAAAAATGTTCAAGATTGAAAACTATTTAAAATATACATTTTTGCTATACAAAATGTGTATTTTTAGTTATTTTTTAAGACAATTCGTTTTAAAATATTTCTAAACTTTGTTTCGCAGTGAAGATAAGTTACTCAGAAGACTGTATATCGAAAAACGTAAAATGTGCATAGTTCAATAATTAATTTCAAAGTAAAATAAAATTAGATAATTCATATGGGGCATTCCACACCAGTTTGCTTTTGCATGTCTGATTGTTTTGAAATTGTTTTAAGTTTCAAAAATGTTTGTACTAATCAGTTTTCTTCCTAACTTATTGTAAAAAACTTTTATTTATTTCACAGTTTAAGTCTGTACTGATAAAGGGGTGTATTTTTTTCGAATTTGCAATTTTCATGTTTTTCGTTATCTTTATTGAAAATTAATGTCTAATAATGGTTTTTCAGCCTCGACAGTTATTTTTTAAAATAAAATATTTATCTCCTAATGAACGACGAACAATAATTTTTATTTGAAGATACCACAATATGTCATTAATACATTTATTATTATTTGATTATTTTTTAGTTGATATACGATGGAATAATCATGAACCATTAATTTCTTTATATTTACATTGAAATATTTTATATATTCGATTTTGCGTTACCAATCGTAATAATGAGTTGGAGCCAGCGTTTGAACAGATTAGATTAAACTCGGTTTGATTATTTTTTTCAATTAATAATAATACAGTCGAACCTCGATAAGTCGAAGTTGAAGGGAAACTAAAAATAATTCTAGTTATGGGTATAAAAATATTAACGTTGAAATAGGCAAGTCATAGGGAAACAGGTTCGAGTTATCAAAAATTCGGCTTATCGAGGTTCGACTGTATTACAATATTTTTTACATATAAGATTTTTTATCGGATATCGAATGAAAAATAATCAAATAATAATTAATACATTAATGATACATTGTAGTATCTTTAAATAAAAATTATCAATTGTCGTTTACTAAATAATTAATAAATATCTATTTTATTTTAAAAAATGAAATTAATGGCTGCTGCGAGCCTCAAAAAAATATTATTAATAATTTTCAACATGAATAACGAAAAAAATAGAACTTATCGTTTGCCCAAAATTAGACTAGACATGAAAGTTAAATAATTAACAGTTTTTTTGCAAAAAAAATTGAAGAAAGTCGATCAGTGCATTGCTAAAAATTATGATGATTTTTTGACACTGTGGCGTGTTACCACTTTTTATTTTGGATTTATTTACAAAAGGGAGTAGAAATTATTTACACGGGGAGATCGTCGGAGATGTTGCGTCGTGGTGGCGTAGCTGTGGGCGCGGTGAGTCGGCTGGTGCAGCTATCGTCGACGGAGACCTGGTGTCGGAGGCGAAGGATCTGTAGTTGATGTCGAATGGCGGAGCAAAAGATGTGCGGCGGTTCGTCGAGCTAAGATGGCTGATGACTGATGACTGATGATTTCGGGACAGAAAACGGGATATTTATACAAAAGTGATTGTAAATAGGATAAAAGGATGTGCATGCTTGGATGGTTGAGTTTGCAGCCTAACGGTATCACCCACAGTAGGTGGTGACCGCCAAACTGCGTTCCCAGGAGAGAAAGAATGAAAAGGGATTAAAGCACTTAGAAGGAATTGGTTTTGGAGTTAAGGTATAATTATAGGATTTCGGAACGGCATGGGGTTAATAAGGAAAGGATCACCAGCAAGAGAGTATTGTTGGGCCAACGCTGTGTAGCGTTGGTTCCCACAGTACCCCCCTGCTAGTGATGGAGTCACGGGAAGCCAACTTGAAGACGCTCTGGAAACCGGACGCGTCGTCCAGATCTCGTGCGCTGTATTCCGTCCTCCGGAGTTGGTCCTTGTGCTAGAGTTGTCGTAGGTGTCCTTGTGTCCACCACCGGTTCGTCTGCTGTGATGTAGGCTGGTTTCAATCTATCGATGGTGACATTTACGTCACGTCCGTTAACGTGGACCGTAAATGTCTTGTCCGATCGGCTGATAACCTCGAATGGTCCGTCGTAGGGCTGGTGTAGAGGTGGTTTGTAACCATCGCGACGTATGAAAACTTGGCCTGTTGTTGCGAGGTCTTTGAACACGAATGTTCGTTTGTTTCCGTGCCGGGGGGCTGTTACGGGTCCTACGTCTCTCTGCTGTTGACGGAGGTCCTTAATGAATGTGGATTCTTCTTTCTGGTCGCTGTCGGAAGGCTGTTGCTCGAGGAATTCCCGGGAAGTCGAAGAGGCTGCCCATACAGCATCTCGGCTGCGGTGCCTTTCAGGTCTTCTTTCCAGGCCGAGCGAATTCCTAAGAGAACTGTTGGTAGTGCTTCCGTCCAACGGTCGTCTTGGTGGCACATAACAGCTGCCTTGAGCTGTCTATGAAACCGTTCGACTAAGCCGTTGGCTGCTGGATGGTATGCTGTCGTTCTGATGTGTTTGGTTCCAAGTATTTGGTTTAGTTGTTTGAATAGGTAGGACTCGAATTGGCGTCCTTGGTCTGTTGTTATTCGCCGCGGAGCTCCAAAACGCGCTACCCAAGTGTGGTAAAACGCGCGAGCTACCGTGGCTGCCTCTTGGTCGGCAATTGGAGTTGCTTCTGGCCACCGGGTGTACCTGTCCACCATCGTAAGGCAGTATCTGTATCCTTCAGATAACGGCATGACGATGATGTCAAGATGCACGTGTTCAAACCTAGCTGTTGGTGGTTTGAAGGTGCCTGGTGGTGACGAGACGTGCCGCGTGATTTTAGAGCGTTGGCACGGTATGCAGCTTCGTGTCCATTCTCTGCAGTCTGTTTTCATGGAGGGCCAGACGTATCGTTCTGTAACCAGCTTCGTGGTTGCCTTAGCTCCGGGATGGGAGAGCTGGTGCAAGCTATCGAACGCTCGCTTGCGAAACTCGGTGGTTACAAACGGTCTAGCTGTTTTGGTCGCCACATCGCAAAAGAGTGACGTGCTGCTCCCTGGAATGGGTATCAGCTTGAGTTGGAGTCCAGAATTAGAATTGTTGAGGAACTCGTGCAGAACTTTGTCGTTCTTTTGTGCTGCAGCTAGGGCTTCGAAGTCGAGTGGGTCGTTTACTGCTTCGATGCGGGATAATGCGTCGGCCACCACGTTGTGTTCGCCTGAGACAAACCGTATGTCGGTTGTGTACTGGCTGATGAAGTCGAGATGTCGAGCTTGACGTGGTGAACACGACTGTGGCTTCTTTCGGAAAGCGTAGGTTATTGGTTTATGATCCGTGTAAACCGAAAAGTTACGGGCTTCAACCATGTGCCTAAAATGTTTTATTGCCAGATAGATGGCTAATAGTTCGCGGTCGTATGCTGCGTATTTGGTCTCTGCTGGGTTCAATTTTTCGAAAAGAAATCGAGGGGTTGCCAATTGTTGTCTACCAATTGTTGCAGGGACGCTCCTACTGCAAAGTCGGAAGCATCGCTAAAGATGGCTAGCGGTACGTTTGGCTCCGGGTGTGCGAGTAGGGTCGCATTTGCCAGGCATTCTCGAGTTTGTTCGAAAGCGCGTTCTGCTTCAGGTGTCCATTTTACTGGTGTTTTTCCTTTTACGTTCCCCTGCAGAAGGTCGTTGAGGGTGCTTGGACTGAAGCCGCCTTGGGTATGAATCTCCGGAAGAAATTCACCATACCCAAGAACTGTCGCAGTTTCTTTACGGTGTCGGGCCGTGGGAATGCTTGAATTGCCTCGACTTTCTCTGGTAGCGGTCTCGTGCCTTCGGTAGATACTAGGTATCCCAAGAATTTTACATTTTGTTGGCCAAATGTGCATTTTCCTGGATTGACAACAACGCCGTACGACTTCAGACGCTCGAAAATGATCTGCAGGTGCTGAAGATGTTCTTCAACAGAGGCTGAAGCTACGAGTATGTCATCAATATAGGCAAAACAAAACTCCAGACCTTGGAGCACTTCGTCTATGAAGCGCTGAAAAGTCTGAGCTGCGTTTCGTAGTCCGAACGTCATGTAGTTGAATTCGAAGAGTCCAAAAGGTGTTGTTATGGCTGTCTTTGGAATATCTTCCTCGGCTACGGGAATCTGGTGAAACGCTCGTACTAAGTCGATTGTTGAAAAGACTTTGCATCCGTGCAAGGCTTGGGAAAAATCCTGGATGTGCCTAACCGGGTATTGATCTGGACACGTGCGGGCGTTAAGTGCGCGGTAATCACCGCATGGCCTCCACTCGCTGTCCTTTTTAGGGACCATGTGTAATGGCGTAGACCATGGGCTCTGCGATGGGCGGATGATGCCTTGCTGCATCATCTCTGCGAACACCTTTTTGGCGTCCTTTAGACGTTCCGGCGCAAGTCGTCGAGGTTTTGCGCCACCGGTGGTCCAGGAGTGGTAACTATGTGGTGTTTGGTAGCGTGTTTCGTGCTCCCTTGGTTTCCACTGGGCTGTGTTACCTCCGGGTATTGTCGAAGTAACATGTGGTACGGTGAGGTCCCCGACAGCGCTCGAATGTGCAACCACTCGGCGTTGCATTCTGCCACCTGACCTGTTGCCGTCAGGCTTGTGACGCCGTCGACGAGGCGTTGGTTGCGGATGTCAACCAACAAACCGAAGTTTGCTAGCAGATCCGCGCCAATTATGGGCTTTGAGACGTCCGCCACCACGAATCGCCACGTGAATTCGCGTCGCAGGCCCAGGTTGAGGTGGAGGGTTTCGAAACCGTATGTCGCGATGCTGGTTCCGTTCGCCGCGTAAAGTTCATATGGAACTTTATCGCGACGCCCCGTACGTGCTTGACTGGGATGACGCATAGGTCCGCTCCGGTGTCCACAAGGAATTTGATTTTGTGGCTTTGTCCGTAACGAAGAGGCGACGTGTTTGGGTGCTGGATTCGTCTGCCGCCATTAACGATCCGCTTTCTCGTTTCCCGCGTGCGTGCACGGGGTTGTGCATCTACGGGCTTCTTTGCCGAATCTTCGATGGTACCAGCACACGCCTTTTTCGTCGTTGGATTTGGTTCTCGAAGAGCTGCGGAGTGTCCCCGTGAGCGTGACCGGTTGAATGGTCGTCGGTGCTCCTGGTGACTGGTTGCTGCGGCAATTTCGGCTCTCAACGCCGTTGTCACCCCGGCTATTTGCGTGGTGAACAACGTCGTTAGCCTCGCTACTGCCTCTTCCAAAGGGTCCTTCTGCACCTCGGCGATTCTGGTGTGGGTCGTAGTTTCGGAGATGGCGTCCGCTAGATTTGCTAGGTCGTCGAGTTCGGTTTTCTTCTGCGTCGCGAGGATAGCTTGGCTTGATGCTGGGAGTCGTCCGAGCCAGAGGGGTCGCAATACGTCGTCGGGCACTATTGTGCCGGCTAATGTTCGCAGGTGTCTCAGAAATTGTGACGGTTTGCGATCGCCCATACACTCGTGTTCGAGTAGCCTACGAAGCTTGTTTTCCTGCGACTCGCTGAGTCGCCTTATGAGCTCTCCTTTTAGTTTCTGATATTTTTGCGTCGCGGGAGGATTTGTAAGGATGTCCCTCACTTCTGCAGCATATCGTTGGTCCAGGTGTCCGGCGATGTAGTTGAACTTGGTATCCTCTTGGACGATTCCGGCGAGTATGAATTGGTTCTCTATTTGTGCAAACCACGTCTCTGGGTCGTCGGCCCAGAAGGGTGGTATCCGCATGGAGATTCTGTCGAGAGCGGGAAAACCTGGAAGCAACGATGGCGTTCCGGATGTTTCTTGCGGCGTTGTCATGTTGCGTCGTCGATCACGTCGGGCTTCCTTTTGATCACGTCGGGCTTCCTTTTGATCACGTCGGGCTTCCTTTTGATCACGTCGGGGTCACCAATTTGTGGCGTGTTACCACTTTTTATTTTGGATTTATTTACAAAAGGGAGTAGAAATTATTTACACGGGGAGATCGTCGGAGATGTTGCGTCGTGGTGGCGTAGCTGTGGGCGCGGTGAGTCGGCTGGTGCAGCTATCGTCGACGGAGACCTGGTGTCGGAGGCGAAGGATCTGTAGTTGATGTCGAATGGCGGAGCAAAAGATGTGCGGCGGTTCGTCGAGCTAAGATGACTGATGACTGATGATTTCGGGACAGAAAACGGGATATTTATACAAAAGTGATTGTAAATAGGATAAAAGGATGTGCATGCTTGGATGGTTGAGTTTGCAGCCTAACGGTATCACCCACAGTAGGTGGTGACCGCCAAACTGCGTTCCCAGGAGAGAAAGAATGAAAAAGGGATTAAAGCACTTAGAAGGGAATTGGTTTTTGGAGTTAAGGTATAATTATAGGATTTCGGAACGGCATGGGGTTAATAAGGAAAGGATCACCAGCAAGAGAGTATTGTTGGGCCAACGCTGTGTAGCGTTGGTTCCCACAACACTAAAAAATCTCATAATAATATTGTTGTTAAAAAACTTTTTGATATTTTTAATAAAATATACGTTTAAAAACGAAACTTTTGAAAAACAAGGAAGCGAAAATTTTTTAGGGAATTATGAACAACTCAAAAAGAAGTGTCGTAAATTTCCAAAAATTTATATCTCATGAACGCATTAATACACCAAATGAAAAAGATCATGGAGATACATAAAAAAAATGTTTCTTAAAAATCAGAAATCCAAAAGCAATAGTGTCCCATTTGGCGTCGAATGCATTAAAAATTAGATTAGATTTTTTTAAGGGAGGAGCAATAACATATTATTTGGAAACTAGTAGGCAACATAACATGTGGTCGTAATTAATTTAATCACGCCAAAGAAGTATAACTTCTAACGGGCGTACATATGTATACACGCTGGTTTTTTCTCATAGAGGTCGACTTTAGATTACTTTAATCATCACTTTTCTTTTTGTTGCATATTTTTTTTAATTGCTCTTTGCTTAAGGTTTTTGCTCGACCTTGTCTACAAATACGACTATTTTAAAATTGCGCCCAAAGGCTTTCTTTCAGACTCAATTATACACTTAAATTGTTACAAAAATATTTGCGACGCCTTTGTATTAATTTTATTTCAAACGTGCTGAAAGCAAACAAGAACCCAGTTTCAGTTTCATTAAAAACACGAATTAATTAAAAGCAACTTTTTTTTAATAAATGGTTCTGCATTCTTAAAGTATTTTTCGTGCATATAAATTAGTGAAGGTTATTGGTAGGTTAAGAGGAACGAACTTGCCTCTTATGGCCAGGAAATGCCACATAATATTTATTTACATCTGTGAACTTACATAAGAAGTGTTATCTTTTTTCTGGCCATTTACAACGACTATAATGCCCCCCGAATTTAAAAAAAAATAAAAATCCGACTCCATTGGAAAGTCCTGACGGGTTTCTCGTTTAAAACGTTATTTTATTATGCATTTGCAAACCACGAATTCTACCGAAATGGTTCTCGAAGTGCTTTTTAGGAAGGACCAGGTTTTTGCAGAAGACGTTCGGTCGCTGAACTCGTGTTTTGTACGAAGGCCAAAGAAAACAACATTTTACAATAAATAAAATTATTAACGATTTAACTTGTTATATATATTTTTTTTTCTAATAAAATGTACGTGCCCCTGCAACAATTCAATTACGGAACGACCTCGGCACTTCTTACGATTTTGCCTTCGTTTTGCCATAAACAAAGCAGTTTTGCGTATTTTTAGTGGTACGTGTGTTTATAAACCGATTTAGAACACGCCGAAATAGAAATTTCGTATAAAACGGAAACATTGAAGTCATTTTATTTGTCAAAATAAAAATCATCAAATTACCTACAAATTATTAATACTTTTTTTTTCTTGCAGGTGAGTGATTTTTTGAGCTGTTCCCAGGCGAAAAGCGGAATCTTCGCAAGTAGTAAGTCGTTTCGAAAAATAAAAATTATTGCTCCCCGTACAATGTTGCAAATTGAAAACGAGAAATAAAGCATTTATTGTTCAACATTACGCGACAATATCTCGAAGCTGTTAAAACGAAGGAAATATCTGGTGGAACGTAGGTGGTTGGTGGTAAAAATTATGTTTGTTGCTATAAAGGTGGGATTCCAATACCAGAATTGCAAGCTGCGAGGTGTTTGCGAATTTTTTGGTGTTTATTAAAGTTGTTCTCGGTTTCTGTTGCAACAGCGAAAGAAGCGGCGGTGCATTTCGAAAATTTCGCTCGAATTTATCGAGACAGGTTTATTTAAATTTGTGATAACCGAAGTTTGCGTACATTTCGCGATTTGCATTATTTTAATGTTGTGCTAACTGTGCGTTATGTTAAGAGAAGTTAAGTCTACATAATTTAATGGAAACCGTAGACACGGGCGCTTAGCACCCGGAAATTTAGCTTGATTTAATTTATTTAAGGTGCCGGGTAAAGTATTTTCGTAGTTTCCTATGGTTCTTGTTAAATGCTTTTTGGTTAACCCTCCGCATACTAGGTGACTAAACGTCACATGCCATACTAGGTGGGGTTTGCCATACCCCGAAAATAAAATGAAATAAAATCTACAAAATTGTACTTTATGACAGTTAGGGAAGTACGAGCCCGAAAGTCATTTGGAACAAAATGCTTGATTATTTTTTTATATGTAGTTTAAATGTCTAAACAAATTCTCAAAATTTGAGGAGGGGTTAACCGACTATTTAAATAAATAATTGATTTCAAAGGTAAGAATATTTAACATGAGTCTTATGGCAAAGTGACAGATAGACGACATGTTTTCATAATATTCACCCAAATTCGTCGAAGAAAATGAAAATAAAACCATCTAATTAAAAGTTAAGACATTCATAAAGATATTGAATAAATAAAAAAACCGTATTGACCGACTAAATTAAGAGATATATACCAAAATTAGCTTGGTTTAGTTAGATCTTAAACGAACTAGTAACACTGTAAGCCATTTAATAGAAATGAAAGATACTGGAAAGAGATAGACACCTCAAATAGAATAGTAACGATATTTGAGTAACCTAACCTAAAAGCTGTCAAATGTTACTTGTCATATTATTATCAAAATTTTTATTGATCGTCGGTGTAAAAATTAATTCCTAGACTAATGCTTACTGTTATAATAAACATCTGTAATATGGATTAAAGAAAAGTAAGTGTCAAAAATACTAACCTAATTTTAGGAATTCTGGTAAATTTTTATCAATTTGTCGCCTTTTCAAATTTTCAAATTTTCAAGTTTTTTTGGTTTGGTTTCTAACTGCCTCTTAGTTGTAAATTTGCCACCTTTATCCCGATTGATAGATGTCTTTTTCATTTCACCTTCCATAATTTTATATCCGCAATGTACAGAACCTTGTGAAAATAATAGGGGTAAACAGTACAGTGATTGGCCCTTGTATTAAACAACATAGTTATTGGCCATATAACTATAGTAATTGACTAGTGAATTTACAGTGATCGGCCAATATTTTCTAATTAAAATAAGATATAGTAAATTAACAAAAAAAACGAACCATTTATTAGAAATTATATATTAGGAAATAGAGATTTATTATTACATAATTTTTTAAATATGGCCAATTATTGTCGACTGGCCAACAACTGTACTGTTTACCCCTAATACACTCAATGTTTATTTTGAATTTACTAATACATTGCCATAGTAATCAATAATGACAGTGTTGCCATACGCAATGCTGCGGTCACGTGATCTACATAACCTCTTTACTGCGCGCCCGGCCAGGTCTATCCCCACCCAGTACCCTGCTCGTACAGTCGACCAAAATGCAAATCACCACCCCACCAGTAACTTATTTGAAAATGTTTAACTCTTTTCACTCTTAAGGGTAATTTTTGCTATTGTTATTATAAATATAATGCCGATATTGATTAAAAATTGTTATAATACGTTGTTTATTGTATTAGCACCTAAAAAGTAATCTATGTCAAGTCACGAAAAACGAATTGTTAATTAATACTGCATATTTGTAAAAAATTGCATATATATTCTAAAATAGATTGATTTTATCTTTAAATAAAGTCGATTGTTTCAGTATTCAATTAAAGTTATTAATCAAAAATAAATAATTAATAGTAACAAATAATCACAGCTGAAACGATAATTGCAACTTAAAAATTGTTGTTTTCGCTCTGTAAATGAAAATTTTTATACTAAAAGAACATTGTTGGTCATACTGAACGTGCCTACAAAGCCAGCGTTGTCATTGGGGTGGTGATTTTCAATTGGGCCGGCTGTACATCCTTAAATGGTAAGAAATATAATTTAATAACCAATAATGAATAGGTTTAAGTAAAACACATATTTATTTATGCATTAGAATAGACTTTTATTAATAAAAATACAAAAACCTAACTTTTTCTTCAACTTATAAACTATTGATTCTTTTCTTGAGTACTAAATTCTAATGATATGTGTCCATTACGATACCGAATATTAAGAAAACCTAACAAGAATTTCATTCTTACGTTCTTATTGCAATACAAATTAATTTCACGGCAATTTAATTATGCGCAATAATTTAGGCTAATAAATTACACGAAAAATTAATTGAATAATTTTAATCGTTTTCTCTCACTTGCATTGACAAGATTATTGTATCTTCTCCCTCCTTTCCACTCATTGCTATGGTAAATATGTTTATCGAATATAAAATCGATATTTACTAAATAAAATTGAAATTTTTGATTTGAAGGAGCGCTTGGTAAATCACACTAATGTAATAAATACGAGGATGTGCGCATTCGAGCGAAAAGTGGCACATTTCCGACCGAGGGAGGCAAATGAAGCGCGACGCGGAGCGACGCGCTTCATTTTCCCGAGATCGGAATGTGCCACTTTGAGCTCGAATGTGCACACTCGGTTTTAAGCATGATTCACAATATTTTAGCCCAATAAATTAGGCGAAAAATTAATTGAATAAATTTAATCGTTCCCTTTTACTTGCATTGACAAGATTATCGTATCTTCTCGCTCCCTTACACTCATTGCTATAGTAAATACGTTTATCGAATATAAAATCGATATTTACTAAATTAAATTGAAATTTTTGATTTGAAGGAGCGCTTGGTAAATCACACTAATGTAATAAATACGATGATGTGCGCATTCGAGCGAAAAGTGGCACATTTCCGAGCGAGGGAAGCAAATGAAGCGCGACGCGGAGCGGCGCGCTTCATTTTCCCGAGATCGGAATGTGCCACTTTGAGCTCGAATGTGCACACACGGTTTTAAGCATGATTCACAATATTTTAGGCCAATAAATTAGGCGAAAAATTAATTAAATAAATTTAATCGTTCCCTCTCACTTGCATTGACAAGATTATCGTATCTTCTCGCTCCCTTCCACGCATTGCTATAGTAAATATGTTTTTTGAATATAAAATCGATATTTACTAAATTAAATTAAAATTTTTGATTTGAAGGACCGCTTGGTAAATTATACTAATATAATAAACACGAGGATGTGCGCATTCGAGCGAAAAGTGGCACATTTCCGAGCGAGGGAGGCAAATGAAGCGCGACGCGGAGCGGCGCGCTTCATATTCCCGAAATCGGAAATGTGCCACTTTGAGCTCGAATGTGCACACTCGGGTTTAAGCACCATCACCAGGCTTCCCGTTTTAACAAAAAAAAATTGTTTATGTTAGTTATACTCTACCTAGTAAGAAAGGTTAAGATTTTTTATTTTTAAAAATTGAATTTTGCAACTTTCCACGACCACAAAGTGTTTTTCTTCCAATTTGAAGTAAACCGGCTAAAATGTGCTTTACTTAATTTTTGATGTTAAAAATTTAATTTAGGATATGCAAAATAGTGTTAAATTGAAACCGGTTCGTAGAAGTCTTTGTAACCCTAGGAAATATCCAAAATGTGAAGGGCCCTATCGGTCCTTACAAACTCCAAAGCTCCTTAATCGTAATAAATGGTGATACCCTTAGAAACCTTTCACGCACCGAAAACTTAAATATTGATAAGGGATGTTAATTATGCTTGCGGCGTCTTTTCGTTCACCTTTTGCCATTTTGTCTGGTTTTTTTTCGGTGGACATTCATTTTTAATTAAAGCGTCGGCTCGGCGAAGTTTAGGACATTTAGTTTTTCGCAAATAAAGTCAGTCGCAGTTAATTTAATTAAGTTAGACACTTATAACGCAAACAGATGACACAACCCGATTTCCACATTTGCAAATTACACGGCAAAGGCTTTTCCAACCCTTGAAACCGATTTAAGCAAGACCCTTTGCCACCACAAACGTTATTCTATAAGCGAAACTGTTTATACGTTTCCGGTCAAAAGTAATTTAATCATCTTCTTTTGGCAAAACGAAATAATTTATGTTTATTAATCCGAGTGCTTTTTTTGTTTGAATTGAGGTGTTTTATGAATTCGTGTTGAAATTGCGCCGCTTGTAAGTTTTTATGAAATTTTAATAATCCTTCAATAAATAAAATTCTATGTAAATAGTCAAGGAGATTCGTAAAGAAAGGTCGACATCTAGACTCGGAAAAAATAGGCAGACATTTAAATTCGTAGTTAACATGAAATGCTTTATATTGCTTCGTGCAGCAAGTCGGAGTTTAATTAGGTTCTTAAGATTATTTTTTTATAAATCATATTTTATGAAAAATACTTTATAGAGCTTAATCGATTATTTGAGCGAGTAGACTGAAATGTAAAGCTCAGGCGCAATTAGAAATCCACTTAAACAAAATATAATAATAAACCGATTTATTATATACATACTAGTAGATACCCACGACTTCGTCTGCGAAACATTCATTTTTTACCAAAAGTATAATTATGATGATTTTTTTATACCTTACTTGTGAAATTATGGAATCCTTATACAAATTTTGTAAAAAAACAATTAATTTATTTAAAATTTTCTTAAAGTTTTAAATTGAAAGTTACAGAACTGTATTTTTCTCTGAAACCAAATCTCTAGAAAAAATGAACATTTTAACCAGTTTTCATTCCTGAAAATTTATAGTATTTTTATTTGGCAAACCGTGAAAAAAATCAGCATGTAGGGTAGGTAGGGGGAATGGCGCTCATCGGGTAATGGCGCTCACCGGGTAATGGCGCTCACCTCTATAACTCTATCGAAATGGTGCATAGCCATATGCCGCATCACCTAAAGTGTGGGAAGTGGGTGGCTCTATCAGGCAGAGATTCGTATGGAAGTCACTTTGCGGCATGCAACCTTGAAGTGTATTTTTTTTGCATACGGCTACGTTGATCTAATTTTCGGCTCGGTGTTTTTGTCTGTAAATCCAGAATTTTAATGCTTATTTAATTGTTGATCCAACTTTTCTTAGTTCTAAACGATTCTATTTTGTGATAACGTAATAAATTTTTAACCATTCTATCTGAATGTTTTTACATTTTAAGTTAAATTCAAAACGACCGTTTGGAGTTATGCCGCTTACCTGAGCGCCATTACCTCTTACAAGGGAACCTTTTTATTTACCCGTGACTTTACGCAACGAGTCTCACACCATTCTATAGGGCATCAAAAATTACTGTAGAAACCGTCTTTAAATTTTGCGAAATAATTCGGGTTACGACAAGACGAGCCCCAGAAGTTTATGTTAATTTATCAAAACTAGTCTCCGCTATTGTACACTGCGAATTGTGCATTATAAAATATGATGCGGTGGTCGAATGGAGAACGCACTTACTCTCACACATATTTCTGTAATGAAAATGGACTCACTGGTTATATTCCAAAACAGAGTGGCTGATAAACCCACGCAGTTGAATTTAAGACCGTTACATTCAATTTGTGTACGAATAGCACCGTCCATTCCAAAAAAAAGTTAGAGCGTCATTACACCTTAGTCTGAGCGGCATTACCCAAAGTGAGGGGTAATGACACTCAAACCTGTTGTTTTATAAAGTTTTTCTACCACTAATAAGTCAAAGATATATAAGTTTTATGTTAACATATTGATTACTCGATAGTTGAAGACATTGTTAATTTTATAAAACCAACATTTTAAAAAATACAGCGTGTTTTCCTTAAGTGACGCCATTCCCCCTGCTTACCCTATATGGAAAAGCATTCCATAAAATAATTTAGCACATTTTTAAGTAGAAAAAATATTTTAAAACAAATTTTTGGGCCACCCCATAGAAGCGCGCCCCACAGTTTGGAAATCGCCGATGTAATAAAAACATTATCAGAGACTTAAACAGCATCCAACTGCTTCACTAATAACAGCCGAAGAACATTACGCACCTTAATTAAAGCATCTAAATTAAAATGAATTGCTCTTAAAGCGCGTCCCAATTTTGAAATATCCATTCAAAGTCAATAATTTAAGCTTTCCGCAGTTTAAGATAATGTTCCAGCGCCCGCTTTGCGAGAGAACGCTCGAATCCATAAGCAATATTTTCGATGGACGGTACATTAAGGTCGGTCAATGGCGAATTTAAAATGGCCACCATCTAACACCTGATTGAACTTTAGGAAAGGAAGTTTCCTATAGTTGCTGCTTGTTGGACCAACAATAAGGGCCGTTTAGAACCCCTAAACGACAACTTTATGGGAAGACCGTAAGCCTTATTGCGCCTTTAAAATAAGTTATAATCTACGAGACAATAAACGTACGCTTCTTTTGCGACCCCTAAAAGAAATTTTATTTCGAGCCAAATAAAAAACCAAGCACCCGAAAAAAGGGCGCGCGACGCTTTTATTCCCAAAGTTAAATAATTAAGGAACCCACATAAAAATCGTTTCGGCCTTCTCCAACAAAGGATTTCGCAAATGTTTAATTAATTATTTAGCGCATTTATTTATTTTATTAAAATTTCGCCAGCTTAGAAGTTTTAATTAAGAAGTGGAAGGCTCATTTTTAATAATTTTGCATTAAACTTGGGGAAGTAGCTTTTTTAAAATGAAAATCCGAAACTTAATTAAAACGCGAAAGAAGTAGGTAAATTTTAATATTAGTTTTAGTGTCAAATTGTGTTAAGCCAATTTTTCGCATTCTTGGCAGATGTCCAAGATATTAAAATTCAAATTATAACTATAAAAGCTGTAACATTATATTTCAAGAAGTTTTATTCGTCCCGAATTTTATGAATCGGATTTCTGGGCGATGTTATTACAAGAACGTGCTCGCGAAATTCAAAAAACGAGGAACAAAAAGGGCGCGCCATTTATTTTCGCAGATACCGCGTAACGGTTGACACGTTAAAAAGATAACGCGAAAACTAAAACATCTCGCATTTTAGTAAGTAAATTATATTCTTCCTACTACGTAAACATTCTCGGAGACTTTCTCGAGAAAGAACAAATATGCATATTGCGAGAGGCGAGATAATGCATCTTTGTTATTTTGTTAACTTAGTAGGAGAAAATTTCAAAATCCCAAACCGCATTTGCAATTTGTTCGTGCAAATTTACCGAATCCGATCGCATTGCGATTTTCATTAAAATTAACAAACGCGAAAGGAATTTTAAACATAATTCCAGTTAACCCTCGAGTAATAAAATAAAAAGGCAACTCGCATCGAAATTAATATTAAAAAAAATCGGTTTTTCTTGAACAGGATTCTTTATAAAAATTGTTCAATTAAAAATACAATTACGGGCTAGTCACTTTAGACTTCAAGATCGAAAAAAGTTATAGCGGATATTATTAATTTTTTTTAATAACTTCGTTTAATTATTTTAAAAAATCGCCGGAAAGCCCTCGCAGCTTTGCAAGAATATTCGGCGTCATAGAAAATGTTCCGTTTTGAATGGGACTGTTCCGTTTTTAGGTCATCTGTCCCGTTGTCCCCAAGCACTCATTCGGAACGACAACATGTTCCGTTTTCAAGAAATTGTTAATTGCGATATAGAACATTAAGAAATCCTAATAAGAAATTTATTCCAGCCTCCCTATTTAAAAATAAACTAACTTCATTTTGTAAAGCGTCCAAAACGACACTATCATAATTTTCGAAATAAGCCCCTTTAAAAACTTAAAAACAAAATACAATTAATCTTTCAAATTATACAATGTTAGAAAAATTCAGATGTTGGCAAATATGCATCTTACAAAAAAAGTAGAAGCTTTCTTTTGTTTCAAAAGTTCTAAAACACGAAATTATTAATTTTGTTATAAGCAAAATATATTTTTAAATACGAACTCGTATTTTATAATATTTTTATTCGAAACTACATTATGGTGGTGTCGTTTTGGACACTTTACATATTTGATAAATATAAATTTTTGAGCGAAAGATAGAATTTAGTTGACATCATATTAAATTTTGTAAAATTGTAAATTAATATAGATGGGATATGTGCTCATTCGAGCGAAAAGTGGCACATTTTCTCGAGATCGGAATGTGCCACTTTGAGCTCGAATGTGCACACACGGATTTAAACATGATTCACATTATTCTAGGCCAATAAGTTAGACGGAAAATTAATTGAATGATTTTAATCATTCTCTCTCACTTGCATTTACAAGATTATCGTATCTTCTCGCTCCCTTCCACTCATTGCTATAGTAAATACGTTTTTCGAATATAAAATCGATATTTACTAAATTAAATTAAAATTTTTGATTTGAAGGAGCGTATGGTAAATTACACTAATGTAATAAATACGAGGATGTGCACATTCGAGCGAAAAGTGGCACATTTCCGAACGAGGGAAGCAAATGAAGCGCGACGCGGGCGCGCGCTTCATTCCAGATCGGAATGTGCCACTTTGAGCTCGAATGTGCACACTCGGTTTTAAGCACGATTCACAATATTTTAGGCCAATAAATTGGGCGAAAAACTAATTGAATAAATTTAATCGTTCCCTCTCACTTGCATTGACAAGATTATCGTATCTTCTCGCTCCCTTCCACTCATTGCTATAGTAAATACGTTTTTCGAATATAAAATCGATATTTACTATGCTAAATTAAAATTTTTGATTTGAAGGAGCGTATGGTAAATTACACTAATGTAATAAATACAAGGATGTGCGCATTCGAGCGAAAAGTGGCACATTTCCGAGCGAGGGAAGCAAATGAAGCGCGACGCGGAGCGGCGCGCTTCATTTTCCCGAGATCGGAATGTGCCACTTTGAGCTCGAATGTGCACACTCGGTTTTAAGCACGATTCACAATATTTTAGGCCAATAAATTAGGCGAAAAATTAATTGAATAAATTTAATCGTTCCCTCTCACTTGCATTGACAAGATTATGGTATCTTCTCGCTCCCTTTCACTCATTGCTATAGTAAATACGTTTTTCGAATATAAAATCGATATTTACTAAATTAAATTAAAATTTTTAATTTGAAGGAGTGTCTAATTTTTGTTAGCTGTACGCACACAACTTCCGTAGCGTGCTAAATTTTTCCTCTCAACGGGCTAAAATACTACAACACGAAATTATCAATTTTGTTATAAGCAAAATATATTTTTAAATGCGGACTCGTATTTTATAATATTTTTATTCGAAACCACAAACAAAAACAATAACAATTTACATCAAACAATTTTTTTTAATACCGCATAGAGTTTTAATGTTTTACATAGAAATACATAAAAATCGGTAAAATAATAAACGCCAATTTTAAAAAAGAAGCTTAATGGTTTGAAAAATTTTACTCTCGTCTATTTTATTTTTGTAATTGAATTTTTGTACTTCAAAAAATGTAAAAACCAAACTTATTATTATAAGTATTTTAAATATTATAGAGTATCATGCTTAATACAAAAAATTTCAGTATATTAATACGAACTCATCGAACTACTCTCCTTAGTAATTTTCGAGTAAAATAACTCAGCACGCGAATTAATTAACTGAAAATTTTGGGAGGATGCTACACATACGTATTATAAATGAAGATGTTGGGAAAGAAGTGTGCACTATAAAGGGAGACGATAATTAATTAACTGCCAGTCATATTTTTGCTTTGCTCTTTTATATCTTGTACGTTTACTAAATAACAAACTAACTTCATGTTTGTTGTCATAATACGAACTTGCTAATTTAGTTGTTATAATGAGAAATTTAAATAAAGAGCAAAAACTAGGAAACGACACATTTTCTTTCATCTTCACGTTTTCTATTAATAATTTCATCATTTTATGCGCCAAGGAAACTTAGTTGATTGCAAATGGAAAACTGTAAATCATCAAAATCAGAGTTGCACTGTTTTATTATTTGGTAAAACTACAAATTTTACGGCGCTCCCCGGCTCTAAATTTTAGTGTATTGTAAAAATTTGTATGGCAAAAGCATTTTATATGAGAACAACAGTAAAATATTTAGATCCATCAAAAGCGCAATAAGAGAAGCGATATCCGTGTCGCATCCATAACAGAAACCATAAAACTAAGCACTACGTAATGTTAATGTTATCTAAACACGTAGAAAACTGAAGTACAAGCTAAATGTCGCTATTGAATAGCAAACGAAGAACAAGTAAAAGTGTGTACTTCGACGTAATGCAGTGGTTCCCAAACTTTATGTTAATGTGCTTCCCCACTGTATATCTATTATCTGATTTACACGGTAAATGGGTTCCGGAGAAAACGTGTAAATCGAGTTCACAATTTTTTTATTTGAAAACTGTGTAAATTGGAAACAAAGCAAAATATGCATAAATTGGTCACTTACGTTTAGAAATTAATAAAAATGCGAGTTATCAATATAAAAATATTAACATTGAAATAGGCAAGTACTAGGAAAACAGGTCCAAGCTCGAGTTATCAAAAATTCGGGTTATCAAGGTTCGACTTATAGAGGTTCGACTGTATCTATATCTAATTCGTAAGAATGTAAATATACATATTCATTATCTTTTATTTTACACTGAACTAAATGGTTAAATTATATACAATTTATTTTTTTCGATTTACAGTTTTCTGAGAAACCTATCTCCACTGTTAACCCTTTGACATACAAAAAAACCGAATTTTATGAGTCCCAAAAAAACTATTAATTTGGCTCAACTTAACTCTTATGAGCATACACAAGTTATATAAAATAAATAATTAATAGTTTTAAAACATTTTGAAATATGTAGAGCAGTGTTTCCCAACCGTTTTTTAACATTTCCCACTTAGGTGGGGAAACATATAAATATTTTTTTATATTTAAAAATTGAATTATTCCATAAATTGAGCCTAATTACAACTTGTTCAAGACACAAGATTTAAGTTTAAACAAGAAATTAGTAGGAATTATTTAAAAAAAAAAACAGTAAGTAAATTTTCAAAACATAAACTAAAAATCAAGTGCGTTTTCAAACTGTTCCCTTGAATAATGATATTGCCCCATGTGGCGCGTTGGGAAACACTCATATAGAGTAACTATGCATTTTTTAAACATTTTATAACATTTTCTTCTTAACCTTTTTTTTTTCTATTTATTGAAGACAGATCTTGACGTCTTAGAGACGTGAAAATCTATAATGACACTCTAAATGATTGACGTCTTCCAGACGTCATTCTTTGTCAAGGGGTTAAGAGTATTTTAAGTGAATTATAGCAAAAATATAGGTACATTTTAAATAGTTTTTGTAAACAGTGTAAAAGGAAAATCGTGTAAAACAAGTACCGTGTATATCGAGGAACCCGACTAGAAAGTTCTTTGAGTTTTTCTTAATTCGGATCACTTTGAGTTCAAAAGTCCACACTTGGTTTTAAGCATAATTCACAATAATGATATTGCTTTCAAAATTGATAATTTCGTGTTTTAGAACTTTTGAAACAAAATAAAGCTTCTACTTTTTTTGTAAAAAGCATATTTGCCAGCATCTGAATTTTTCTAATTTTGTATAATTTGAAAGATCCATTGTATTTTGTTTTTCAGTTTTTACAGGGCGGTTATTTCGAAAATTATGGTGGTGTCGTTTTGGAAGCTTTACATATTTGAAAAATATAGACATTTGACCGAAAGATAGAATAGAATTTGGTTGACATCTTATTAAATTTTGTAAAATTGCAAATTAATATAGATGGGGTATGTGCCCATTCGAGCGAAACGTGACATTTTCCCGAGATCGGAATGTGCCACTTTGAGCTCGAATGTGCACACTCGGTTTTAAGCACGATTCACAATATTTTAGGCCAATAAATTAGGCGAAAAATTAATTGAATAAATTTAATCGTTTCCTCTCACTTGCATTGACAAGATTATCGTATCTTCTCGCTCCCTTCCACTCATTGCTATAGTAAATACGTTTTTAGAATATAATATCGATATTTACTATGCTAAATTAAAATTTTTGATTTGAAGGAGCGTATGGTAAATTACACTAATGTAATAAATACGAGGATGTGCACATTCGAGCGAAAAGTGGCACATTTCCGAGCGAGGGAAGCAAATGAAGCGCGACGCGGAGCGGCGCGCTTCATTTTCCCGAGATCGGAATGTGCCACTTAGAGCTCGAATGTGCACACTCGGTTTTAAGCACGATTCACAATATTTTAGGCCAATAAATTAGGCAAAAAATTAATTGAATAAATTTAAGCGTTCCCTCTCACTTGCATTGACAAGATTATCGTATCTTCTTGCTCCCTTCCACTTATTGCTATAGTAAATACGTTTTTCGAATATGAAATCGATATTTACTATGCTAAATTAAAATTTTTGATTTGAAAGAGTGTATGGCAAATTACACTAATGTAATAAATACGAGGATGTGCACATTCGAGCGAAAAGTGGCACATTTCCGAGCGAGGGAAGCAAATGAAGCGCGGCGCGGAGCGGCGCGGAGCGGCGCGCTTCATTTTCCCGAGATCGGAATGTGCCACTTTGAGCTCGAATGTGCACACTCGATTTTAAGCACGATTCACAATAATTACTTCACTTTCTTAGACTGCTAACTTCAAGTGTCTAATTTTTGTTAGCTGTACGCACACAACTTCCGTTGCCTGCAAAAATTTTCTTCTCGACGAGCTAAAATACTACAAAAATTGAATGTTGGCATTTATAAAAAAAACAACCGTCTTTTTATTAACTATTAAGACATTTAATTACTTAATAAAAAAAAGCTGGTATTCTAACAAAACCAAATACAATTTTCAACGCACAATAAATTAGAAAACCAATAAATTAAAGGGTACATAAATTATTCAAGGTTTGTGACGCTCGTCGTTTTAATTGTATGAAACTTAATCGTACATTTCTGAACTGAACGTATAAATTTAGGAATTTGACCATATCTTATCTGGGGAATAGTTTTGTAATTTAATTAACTTTTTGTTAATTCCGAATACAGGCGTTTTTACTTAAAATTCATATCCTTATCGGTTTTCGCAAGCTTAACAAAGAGATTTCGTTAGTAAATGTTTAGACAATAGAAAGCGACGCTCAGCGTCCCATTTGTAATTTGTTTTCCGAATTGGGAAACGCGGATCTGGAAATTATGTACCGGAAAATCTAATGAAATGCTTAGAGCAAACTAGAGGACATACGGATTGCAATTATACAGCTTGTCACATAGGTTCAATTGTGTATAAAGTGGAAGATACGGTTTTTTTCCCTCGCCAACTTTTCAATGCTAGACGTTCGCGTAATTTCCCTTTTTAAAAGTACAAAATGTCAACCCCTTTTTTTCATATATCATTTTACAATTTTCCATGGCTGAACATGAGCATAAAAAAATCCCTTTCACGCATGACGAAATACCAAACAGCATATTTCACGAAATGGATTTTGACGAGCACTTTTCAGCGAAATTGCGGAGAAATTGTTTGCAAATGAACGTTACGCAAATTTTAGAATGGCATTGTTATCGACATCTGAACTGAATACGAGGGCAGTTTGATAAGTCACCAACTTTTTGAACAAAAGATATTTTTTGGGTAGTAGCGTTTTATTTCTCAGCATAGTGTCCTTTTAGCTTGATACATTTACTCCAGCGTTTTTCAAAATTCAAAAAATGACTAACTTATTAAACTGCCCTCGTAATCAGGCGGTGTCATGTTTCTTATTGCCAGTTTTCGTCGTTCACGTATGAAATGTAGGTGAATAATTATTTTACGACGGCGGTTTTAAATAAAGCCCTTCTCAATTGCTTTCATTTCATAAGACAGTTAAAGATCAAAAGTGGCACCGAAGATCGTAATATCTATTCTTAGTAAGGTTGAAAGACCATAACAACTAATGACCCAGCTCTTCTTTGCTGTTAAACTACATCAGTTAGCACGTTAAGGACCGTCGAACGTGACGCTTTTCTCGTAAGAAAATGAGCTTTCCCTCTACAACAACCTTCGTCAAGGATGTAAAATACGTTAACTTTCGAACTTATGAAGTCATTTTCCAAATGCTTTATCAATAACGCCTTTAAATAAGATTCGTTCCACTTTTAACGGTTTACGACGCGGGAAATGGCCGTCGATTAATCGACGGGGAAAATTAAATCATTTTATAAAAATCCGTATAAGTTTTACTATACATCTTCAAAATTTTATGGTTTTGGTTTCCGTAAAGCCGGGCCACTTTAGACCACCAATTTTTTTTAAATTTTTTTATTACAGTACAGTAACAGTAATCCCTCAACATTCGCGAGTGTTACGTGCTAGAAAAACCGCGCGAATATGGAATTCGCGAATGTTGAATCTATCTTAATGTGAAAATAAGGGGGTTACGTTCCATGATGTATGATTTACGTTGTACAATTTTAGCACTCACGGAAAAACTAGCAGCGACACTTTTCTAATAGATTCTTCATTTTCTTTGTGTAACGCACCGTCACCTCGTTTATTTTAAATAGTCGCCCTAATGCTGACGCACTCTACCCAGCACGCAACTTATCAAGTACTTTAATTTTTTCCGACAGAGCCATCACTACTTTTTTAAGTTTCGATAAAGATGACATTTTAAAAAAAGTGTTAGGGTGTTACTCAAGCGAAACCGAATTGAAAACTAAAAAAATCGGTTGGGGAAGCATAAGAGAGAGGGCTGTTTGTTATTCTACTTTTGTTATTCGACTTTTAGAACAAAAACAAACACGAGATATGTAATTATTACTGGGAAATGTTAACACAACTACACAACTGAAAAATACATTACGCACAAAAATGCAAGAAACTTTTTTTTATGGTTCCGCGAATAAGCGATTATACAGCCCGCGAATGTCAAATTTTTCCGCATTTTACTAATCACGAATAATCGAAACTGGCGAATGTCGAATTCGCGAATGTTGAGGGATTACTGTACTACCTCTTCATGTTAGGACCTCAGAATCTTACGCATTTTCCCATTTTTGTGACTTTCGCTCAACGCTCTTAAAAAAATATTTTTGGTTACCTGGAAGCTTTTTATTGTTGCCCAAGTTTGTAGGGTGACAAGTATCTATTTGAAATCTATTTTAAGTTAACAGTAAATGACAATGAACGAAATTTTCCATCCTAATAAAACTTTTCTATATTATATAATTTACCTACTTTTACATACACACTGACAAACCGTCACATCAATAACTTGGCTTAAGGCACGATCGAAACTAATTTTTTTTTTTCTTAGGGTTTTACGGCATGCAGAGGTGGCACTGTAACAAGAATTCACATTATTTAAAAAAAATTATTTAATTTACAAATTTTTTTGAAGTTATACTTTTTTGAAAAAAACACACGAGTTACCGTAAATAATGATCGAATATTTAATTTTCACAACAAAAAAAATTAATGTAATGCCTCAAGAAAGAAACTTCTAATTTAACACGTTGATTCGTAGTTTTATTCAAATTGTTCTAACTATTATATGAATTTTGCAGTAAATACTAAAACGAACCATTGTATATTAGAGTACTGAAGGAGAAAAATTCGAAAGAGACAAGAGCGGAAGTGGGCACTTTCCACACACGTGCAGAAAGAAACGACGAAAGTATAATCTATTCTGACATGGGAAATCGCCCACTTTGCTACCGCCCCACCGTGCTCGAAAATAAAACTTTCGCATTGGGTATTAAAAAAAAAATTAATTACTCTATGAAAAATACTAAATTTCAACAAAATTTCAACAAAAGCTGTTTGTAAAAGACCCTATTAATAGCAATTATACTAAAAAAAATAATTTTTGGAAATTTGGCTGTTACTAGGTTTTAAATTGATACAGACAATTTGTTCAAAATCGACGTTGTCATGAGTTGTGTGGATTCCTGTAACTTATTAAGAATCTTTTTAAATTATACGTAAAGTTTATGTACGGAGGTGAGGTATTTTCAAAATTCGTAACCTATTCACGGTATGGAACCTTTATTATAATAAGGTTGTAAAAATTCATAGCACACACAAAGCTTGCAAGAACTACATGTAGATTTTTAATATAATAGTCATCCACCTTATATTTTCATTTTAGATTTTATAGCCTTATTCTTTTTCGTTTCATAACTTTACAAATTTGCTCAAAAATTTACGTTTTTCTCACTTAAAAGTACGTCGAAAAATCTTACCAAATGGGGAGTTAAGGTCGCAAAATAAAAATTTTAATTTTTTCTGATTGAATAATTACTAATTAAATGATGGCAAAAAATTGGTAGTTTTTACATTTTCTATGCATTACTAGAGTGAAGACAAAAATAACTTGCGTTTTCAATTAATTTTCTAATTTCTTGGTAGACGCCCTTAATTCTGTCCGAATTTGCCCTTCGTTTAGTAATTATGGTTTCATTTACTCTTTTCAATCTTTGTCAGTTTTTTTTTGTGGGTAATTCGTTTTCAAATTAATTTATGAACCGTCTTTTAAAAAATGCCGAAAGGAATCCACCGTTTATTTCTCCATAGTTTATGATAATTAAGGTCGAGATTTTTTAAATAAATCGAATCTAAATTTAAGTCGGAATAGTATTTCGCAACCGAGAAACGGAAGACTCCGAAAGAAATACAGTTCGGAGTGCATTGAAACCATTAATAAAACTAAAAGTTTATAAGAGGTTGGGGGGCATTTCTCTGTTTTTAAATTAAATTCCAAGTTTGTTCTTCGTCTTAACGAATTAAAGTTTAGTACAGGTATATTTTAATTAAATTATGTATTTTTCTCATTGTCGTAAAAGTATAATTTACTTGTTGAAAAGTTTGTATCGGGGAGCTCCATTAAAAATGAAAAGAAGTTGGCACCGTAAAAATAAACTTTTTTTGTTAAGCGAGTTGTAAACGACGGACACGGCTTTATAAAGCTCGTAAACTTGAAAAATATGCGAGGGACGTGTTGAAGTTATACTTCTTTTGGAGCGTTGAGAGTGAAATTTTGGCAGGCAACGGAAGCTGCGCGCGCATAGCTATCGAAAATTCGGTAATATAAAGTTAGACGTCTGAAAAAGTAAATTAATGATTGTGAATCGTGCTTAAAACCGAGTGTGCACATTCGAGCTCAAAGTGGCACATTCCGATCTCGGGAAAATGAAGCGCGCCGCTCCGCGTCGCGCTTCATTTGCTTCCCTCGCCCGGAAATGTGCCACTTTTCGCTCGAATGCGCACATCTTCGTATTTATTGAATTCGTTTAAATTAAGTTTTGGATTTAAAAAGAAAAGAGTAACGTAATGAAATAAAACGCCGTTTGTGCACTGTCGTGCTATCGATATATATTTTCCCGGAGCCAAATTGTACTTGGCTTTTTTTTAACTAAAATCTAAAATAAACACCACATTTATCTTTTGATTTACGGGCTACTTGTTTTACAAAATTTCGTTTTTCTATGGTTTACAAAAATGAAAAATCTAAAAATGCTCAAGAATTAAAACTAATTAAAATTCAACAATATGAAGTTAGCCGTCGAAGAAAGTAAATTAATTAATGTGAATCATGTTAAAATCGTGTATTGAATTTGATTACATTCATTTTTGCATATTTTGCTATAATTTCGATTTACACGGTTTTCTATACAAATAAATTATGATTTTGATTTACACGGTTTATCTTGTAAATCATTGAAGGTGTAAAGACTAATTTTTTTTAAAGGACTCGTAGTAACATATAATTTGAAAATCCGCGTAAAAAAATAGTATTCAAAAAATATATAGCATAATATAATACAATTTATAATAATGCTTGGAACTGGTCCACCCAATACAAAAGCATTAAAATTTGTTCGTTTATTATCAATATTTCTTTTATTGTGATTGTTTTATCTTGTGCTTTATTATTTATTTAATATTATTACAAGATATAGTTTTTAATTAGATTCATAAACCTTACTTGTTATGTTGCTATTTACTAAGTGTTGCTAAGACAACTAGTGTTTCTTCTTTTTATTATATCTGTCAGTGACTAGATATTTTTAAATACACAACACGCCCCTTTTAACTCAACTGTAGTTTAACTACAGGGTGTCTTATTCTTTGAGATCTACGAAGACTCGATGTAGATTCTGATTTATGTTCTAATTCTTTTCCATTTATGTTCATATCAAAGCGAACAGAATCGTTGTATCTTTCTTTGATATGGATCGAATTTCTTCTTGATCTCCAAACTCGCATGGTGTTACTAATGTTCTTAGATCTGCATAAAATCTTTCGAATGGTTCTTGCGGTTCTTGTTTTCTTGCAAAAAACTTGTAGATTTCCATTATTGTATTTTTTCTAGGAACACAATGTTTTCCTAGAACTTCTATAATACTATCAACGATTTCTTCTTCTTCTTTAACAGTAGTTATTGTTCGGTATAATTTCAGACCTTCACTTCCCAATAAATTTTTTATTCTAGCTACTTGCACTTCTTTTGATTTTTTATTTGTTTCCGTAGCTGTAAAATATATTTTCACTTTTTGTTTGAATTGCTCAAAATTTGCTTCTAAATTGCCGGTTATCTGAAATATACTTGGCTTATTAAACTCCATTTTTAATTTAATACTCCAACAATAAAAAAAATTATTGTATTTTATTTTACGTTTTTCGAAACCTTTGTTTTCTTTTGCTTTACGTAAGTTCTTATGGTTAGTCTTTAATTGACTTTCGACTGCGCCATGTTTTATCTTGTGCTTTATTATTTATTTAATATTATTACAAGATATAGTTTTTAATTAGATTCATAAACCTTACTTGTTATGTTGCTATTTACTAAGTGTTGCTAAGACAACTAGTGTTTCTTCTTTTTATTATATCTGTCAGTGACTAGATATTTTTAAATACACAACAGTGATCAATGTTGAGTCCGTTAGGCAATAGAACAGCGGTTTTTAAACTATATGTAACCGCGCCACCCTTAAAAATATTTAATCATATAACGCGGCACCCAGTTTGGCAAACGCTGGATTAACCCTTTTGCTATAGAAGAAAAAATTTTTAGGTAATGGATGTGTTTTAAATTTTTGCGGGACGTTTCTATTGACCCCAAACCGACATAGCCGGAGCCATTCTTTCCTTTTCAACTTCCACAATAAATGTGTATAGGGCGCAATGATGAATTTTCGAGTAATTATAGATTTACATTTTATATTCATTTTTGTAGCTCAAAAGTTTACGTTAAAAAAATTGTAGCGCCGTTATTTGTGGATGGATCTTTAAAAACTATACAATGTCCGATTTGCCAGACTTTTTGGCTTTCAATAGGCTCAAAAAACTATAGCCGTGCCATTTTAAATTCTTGAAAAAAATGGGTTCGAAGAGTCTGATATGCAAATTAATGTTTTCTAAATTTACACTTTGAAAAATCGTAGCTCGATTATTTGTAAACAGATCTTTAAAAACTTTTCAGATTCTGAGAGCCCGTTTATCGGAGCGTAAGATCAGCCTAAAAAATAAACAGGGCCCAATGTTAAGTTTAGGAGAAAAACGCGTTCGAAGCTTTCAAAATTTAAATTTTGCCAAAATTTTATTTTTCAAATACGGCCGTCTTTGCGAATTTTGTCAAATTCTTTCATTTCTGAACATTTCCAACCCTAACACGTCGAAATCCGATCGTAACTTAACACCCTCAAAATGGGGAAAAAACATGGGTTAACATTTGTTTTTCTCGATTTTGGCCGATTTTGGGGGTTTTCAGTTAGCACCGGTTTCGGACGCACTAAGGCCTAATACGTTGGAAAATGAACGCTTTCCGCGTACTTCTGAAAAATAAAAAAGTTATAGCGTTTTAAAAGTATTATTTTAAAGCCTAACTTAATTTTTCAAAGGGACGAAAATATTTATTTTAGTGGGAGAGCCCCAGGAAATGACACCGGCTATAGTTGCTAGGGGTACATAGAAACATCCCTTTGCAATATAAAGCAATTCTATTTGTTTTAATTTTTTGTTAAAAAAACATGGGTAACCTCTTTGATCGAATTGAGGATAAAAAATTTTTAGGTAATGGATTTACTTTAAATTTTTTTGCATATTCCTATGGACCTTAAAACGACATAGCCGGGACCATTCTTTGCTGGTCCCCCTTTAATCACCAAAATTTTCGAGAAAACTAATTAAATCGAAAAAAATACACGTCAACTTACAAAAACGTATTTTTCTAAATTTTTACTTTGAAAAATCGTAGCTCGGTTTTTTGTGAACGGATCTTTCAAAACCTTTCAGATTCTGAAAGCCCGTTTATCGGAGCGTAAGATCACCTAAAAAAATCAACAGAACTTAATATTAGGTCTCGGAGAAAAACGCGGTCGAAACATTTAAAACGTATGTTTTACCTTTTACTTTATCTGGGTCCCAAAGTGATCACATTAAGCGGCGTCTACTGTATATTATTTTCATGCGGCTAACAATGAATCAACTGATGGTAAGCAACATAGCACGTCGTTACATTTCATTTAGTCACGCCAAAGAAGTATAACTTTTAACGCGCGCACGTAAGTACACGCACCGGTTTTTTTTAAGGGTCGCCGTTACATATTATCTTTTATTAAGATTGTAATTTGTGTCGTCGCAGTTGTTAAAGTGGGTCGTCGACTCGTTATTTTCTTGCATGTCTTTTGTGGATTGTGGACATGTTTAGATTTAGAACGTTTTGATGCATAAAGTGGGATGCCAAACGGGCGCGCAGGTCAATTCAACGGTGCGATTTTCTCTTTTGGGGGCGGCGAACTGCAGCCGCCGCCAGTGTAATCCCGGTCGTCGCGACGCTCGTTCCCATTCTTCCGAAAGAAGACGGCGATGACACATGTTCATCATGCTCAATTATTGCTTTACATATGCTCAGTGTCCTCGGATATTCCGTGACGCTCTAACCACTTTAAAACGTTTTATTGGTACGAATGAAAGAATTTCTCTTGTTCGACCGTGTCGGTTTTCATAACTTTTTCTCGCCAACTTAATAGTGCTGAATTAATTATCCAAAAAAAAATTATTTAAAAAATCGATGCTTATGATAGGTGATATACGTATAAGTGATAGATCGTTGTGTTTTTTGATATATTTTATTCGCGAAAAATTACATGTAAAATATTTATAAAATTCCACGTTAGACGATTCGAATTTTATAAACTTGTTGTGTCTTTTTAACAATACCGGTGTCTCCGAGTACTATTTAAAAATAAATGTGTTATAAATAATTTTCAAAAAAAAATAAAAATATATATATAAAGTTTTAACTTTGAGTGCATTAAAAATAAAAATTGTAAGGTGGTTGCTCATAAATATTATATTTAATTCGGCGTAAGTACCAATAAGATTGCAAGTTCGACGTTTTAAGCAACTTTTGATGTTGGAAAAATGTCAACGTTCGATTCTTATCGATTAGCTTTCAGGCCATAACTTTGGATTATATAAAAATTAATTTTTAGCATAGAAAGAATAATGAATGAAAATTATATTCGTAGTCTCGTATTCCATTTGGTGCGTAATAAAGAACGTCCCAATTTACTTCGTTAAGTTCGCCCATTCCGAAATATAATATCCAAAGTTCGTAACCCCCTTTAAATTTTATTAGTGTTACACGAAACGTACAAAAAGCGTTAATTTCGAGAAAAATATATTGCGAAAGAACAAAGTGTGCAATCGCAGTTGTGCAATTATGTGTACATTTTGTTGCTCCATTTTTTTTTCTATTTATTTAGTTCAATAACTGAATGTTTACATATCGATTTCTATATTTGTCATAAATAAATTGCAAACGTGATCAAAAGACAATACTTAGATAAATAACTAGAGTAACCCTGAGAAATCTTCTGCTCTGGCTTCTGACCTTTTCGGTGTTCTATTTAAGTCCCCACACCTGTTTTACATTATTAAAAAATTAAAATAAAAAACAGAGTTTATTTATGTTTTTACTGTTATAAATATTTAGCTATAAATTCGTTTATAAATAATTTAATTCGGAAGTTTAAACAATATTTCGTGAACTGCGACTTTTTTTCCTGGCATTAATTTCTCTCTCGATTTTCCTCGTGTTCTTTTCGTTTAAAAAGAAAGAAAAAAATTCTGCAAATTATGAGTTCAAAACTGAAATTGCAGGATTAATCTATTACAGTGGAAATGCGGTTATCCGGACTAATTATTGTTGCAGCTCATTCGGATAATCGAAAATTCGGTTAATTGAATGTATAGAAAAAAACAAATTTTAGCTATATATAATATGACCATACTTCCTGTTTAAATGGGATTGTTCCGTTTTCAGATCATTTGTCCCGTTGTCCCCAAGCAATCATTCGGGACGCCAAAATGTCCCGTTATCAAAAAATTGTCAATTACTATACCAAATATTAAGAAATCCTAACAAGAATTTTATTCTTGCCTCCTTATTTAAATATAAATTAATTTCACGCCATTTCGCAATGAAAAAAGTCAAAAATTATGAAAAATAAGCGAAGCCCAAAGGAGACATTTTGAGAACGGTTTTAGAATTACTTGAATTTTTTAAAGTAAATTGATCATTGTTAATCGTGGCGAAAAGCGGAGTGTGCACATTCGAGCGAAAAGTGGCACATTCCGATCTCGGGAAAATGAAGCGCGCCGCTCCGCGTCGCGCTTCATTTGCTTCCCTCGCTCGGAAATGTGCCACTTTTCGCTCGTATGCGCACATCTTCGTGTTAATTGGATTCGACTATATTAATAACAAATCCATCAAATTCAGATTTTCTATTCGTAAAAAGTTTTCGCTTGAAAGTGCACATATTTCTTAATAATTGTATTTGCCTATCTTATTCTTCTCTCTTACAAATAATATTAATTAAATCAAACTGAACTAAATGTACCACTTCTCGCTTTTTTTTTAATTAAAAGTTACAGTAGGGTATTTTTACCAAAAACCACATTTCTAATTTGGTACTTTTAAGCTGAACTAGATGGGACACTACATCGTACATGAAAAAAAAAAATATTTTAATTTTTTACCAATTTTGACTCTTATTTCCCAACCTTTTTTTTAACATACCTCACCCAAGTCATTCTAAAATTTTAATGCACCCCCTATGTAACATATCAATATCTTTTATATTTAAAAATTGAATTAATCCATAAATGAAGTCTAATTACAACAGTGTATACAAAATGTGCCTTAAAACTAATTTGTTTATAATTTTTACAAAAATGAAAATTACCCAAAAATATTTGGAGACATTAATTTTGACATATAAACCTTCAGCAATCTGCAAAAGATGATATAAAAATTAATTAGTTGATTTTTAATGGCCCACTTCAGAAAATTTGACACATATACAATTTTAATTAATCAAAAATGCTAATTAGTAAACATTCGAAAGTACACCTAATATTATTTTTATCAAGCTCGCTACAATTAGGCGTGCGGAAGAGCACCATGCTAACTTATCAAAAGGAATAAAATATCCAACCTTTTTCAAATAAAAAATAGATCTAATTTATTCGACTTTTAATTTTTTAACTGAAGAATAAAATAATAAATAGGCAAATCCGATAAATACAAGCATGTGTGCATTCGAGCGAAAAGTGGCACATTTCCGAGCGAGGGAGGCAAATGAAGCGCGACGCGGAGCGGCGCGCTTCATTTTCCCGAGATCGGAATGTGCCACTTTGAGCTCGAATGTGCACACTCAGTTTTAAGCACGTTTACGAAGCGTTCCGTTTTAACAGGCAAAAACTTGGTCAAATTGTTAGGTATATGTTTACAAAAAACGCAACAAATATTAATCACTAAATAAAACAGTCGCACATTATCTTAAAATGAACAAAGCAAAAAAACACTGTTTAGTGCGGAATACAAAATAAAATAATAAAATATTTAGTGACTTGATTTTCATTTCGTTTTGGTCCATTGCAAAATTAATTAAACACTAAAAACGATATATACATTAGAAATTATTAAATAGTTATAAATTGGAAATTGGAAAATTTTTCTAATCGGAAGATCTGTAAAATTAGAATTTTTTCAACGCAATATAAAGGGTGTTAGAAATTAATAAAGTATTTAATCATTTCTGGCGGGTATTCATCGTTTTTAATTTTAATTTAGCTCCTAGTACTAATGCTGAAAAAAAAATTATGTCAATGTATACATTCACTATACAGTATATAAATTGACTAAACTGTACGCTTTGACTGTAACATATATATAAAACTAATAGAATAGTTGTTTTATACATTTTCTATAAGTTTAAGAGCATTAACAGATTTCTTAGCAAAATCATTAAAAAACATGGTTAAGTCGTGAGTTTGAGTCTGTTGTCATAATTTACATGTTTCTTTATTATTTTGGATAGATGTATTCTAAAGTCCAATTCATATTTTATTTTGTAAATTAAATATTAGGGTTGTAAATAAACAAAGTTTCATTTCATTCTATCGCATACAAGATTACATATAAAATAATTAGTATCAAATCGTTCCGGTATTGGGTCTTGTTACGGTATCGGCTCATTTTTTTATGAAAGAGCGGTGATTAATATGGAAAAATGCAATTAATACGAAGATGTGCGCATTCGAGCGAAAAGTGGCACATTTCCGAGCGAGGGAGGCAAATGAAGCGCGACGCGGAGCGGCGCGCTTCATTTTCCCGAGATCGGAATGTGCCACTTTGAGCTCGAATGTGCACACTCGGCTTTAAGCACGATTACAAAGCGTCCTGTTTTAACAGGAAAAAACTTGGTCATATTGTTAGCTATATGTTTACAAGAAACGCAACAAATATTAATCACTAAATAATTATCTTAAAATGAACAAAGCAAAAAATCACCATTTAGTGCGAAATACAAAATAAAATAATAAAATATTTAGTAAGAAATACCGAGGTTTAATTTTCGCCACGAATTCGTATAACTGAGGTCCGGATAATTGAGGTTTTACTGTAATTTAACAATGGCCCGTTCTCACTTCTATAATTAGGCATGAAGTGAGTATTTGATTTTTTTTTACTTTTTACGAGTGCTTGTTTATAAATGAAAAATTCCAGTCTAAGTACGCTTTAATTTGTAGTACCTAATTGCGCACTGTCAAAAGCATTCCGACAAATTATTTATTTATAGCACTCGACTACAATGGTGGAACGTATTTCTTGTAGAACCACGTGAAATATCGAGAAGAGGGTGTAAGCTTAAGATTAATCCCGTCGTTAATTGCATTTCCTTAGATTTGAATTAGAGGATGGTAAATGCTTCTCGGGCGCAAATAGAATTAATACGTTTAATCGGAATACCACTAATAAAACGGTGCTAGTTAGTTTTATTGTTTAGAGTTGTTGAGACATGCATGACCTTATTACTACTCGCTTGCGCGATTTTAAAATACACAATCACTCAATGGATGTGTCATTAATTTTATTTGCAGAGATAGTCATACCGCTAGGCTTTAAATATGGGAATTTATGCATGCCATTGTTCGGCGAAATCTGTTTTTGCAAATGGATTTGACGTTTCGGGATTTAATTATAAACAAAATGCTTTTCGTGCGAAATAATTTTGTATGTTAATACCTATGGACAATTGCGGCTGATAAAAAAATGTATTAAAACATAAAATTTAATTGCGACGAATTCAGATAAAAATTATTATTTTATATTGGTGGAAGAAAACTTTCGCTTTATGATACAGTAGGACCTCGCTTAACACGGAGGATGCGTTCCAATGTGTTGCAGCGCTAAACAAAACAACGTTAAAACGAGAATACCTTGAAATATAACAATAAGTTGAATTGGCGCAAATTTTGATCTATTTTGAAGCTTCGAGCAGACCGCGTTATGTCGAATCAGCGTTAAACGAGGTCTTACTGTACTTCTTCACTTTAAAAGCACTCAAACAGAGGTTTGGTTCCTGGAGAAAATAGGTTCGTGTAATTTTTACCTAAATCTTTTTTTTTAAGTAAATAAATATTCATTGTCGATCGTGTTGAAAAGCTGATTGTACAATTCGGGGTCAAAGTGGCACATTTCCCATTTCGGATATGTAATTTTTGGCTTATTCCAGAGGTAAATAAGTTTTTCCAAAATAAAAAAAATATATATAAACGAATATATTGTTATTGCCACAGGCCGTTACCATTTTTTTTGGCAGATTGAATGTCATGTGGATCACAGGAAGTGGTATCAATTTCATATTTTAAATACGTGGTATTATTTTATTTTTTTGAAAAGTGTAAGAGATGTTACCAAAATAATTTGTAAAACAATCTTAAAACCGGGGGCTTTTCAAACGTGTTACAAGTCTAATTGATAATGATATCAATATTCAAATTTAAATATACCGACACAAGATGGTTTTGAATTTAAAGAAAGAGATTAATATAGACAAATTTAACAAAAATTTTTTAAAATTTTAGAAACCGTCAAAAATCGAATTTTTTTAAATTTTTTTTGGTTATAGTATAATTTGAGTTTTAAAAGGTCGCTCATAATTGTTTTTTATTTATTAGTGCATCACTTTGAATTTTTTCGAGTAACATTTTCATATTCAAATTAAAATTTCATGCATTTTTTTTCTATTATTTAGTAAAATAATCAACAAAAATTTACCCCGAGATGAACTAAAAATCGAACAAATGACAAAACAACAATTTTTTTGAAACTCAATAATTTTATTAGTAAAAAGTAATATTACAATTAATAGATTTTTCTCTGAGTTCTTAATTTTTTGTTTAATTATGATTAATTTAGTTGTAAATAATCCAAAATTACCTCTTTTTATTTCAATCAGACAGAAAGTTTTTTTACCGACACAGCAAAGTTATTAGTTTATTATTTAACCACGATTCTAGACCAGCGCTTTTTTCACTTTTTTCCAAATACAGAGCTTGTTTGTAAACAATTACTTCATAATTTTTGTTGACTTTTTATCCTGAGTAAAGGATCTTGTAGATAACAAAATTTAAATACAACATTCTAATTTGTCAGTTCATGACTTTTTTCAATACAACAATCTTGGATACCCTCATTTAATAAAAAGGTATATTCTATTATTGTACTAAATAATAGAAAAAAAATGTATGAAATTTTAATTTGAATGTTAAAATGTCGCTCGAAAAATTCAAAGTGATGCACTAATAAAAAAAAAATTCTGAGCGATCTTTTAAAACTCAAATTTTAAATTGAAACTTTCAGAAACTTATTTTTTGTTTGTGTATAAAATTATAACGTAACGAGAAAAAAAAATTATATAAAAATCCATTTTTGACGGATTTTGAAATTTTAAAAAATTTTGAGCGACCTCTTAAAAAATTTTTTTTGAGCTGTCCCACGGAGGTAGCTCTTAAAACATCAAAAAATAACATTTTTCACTCGAGACTAAAAAAAAAAAAAATTAGTCCGTTTTTTTGCGCCACCCTAGTGCACATATCTGTTTTATGGAATTATTAATCTTCTGTTTTTATTAGTTTTTAAATTAAAAAAATATAAAATAAGGTACAATGTTAATAATCAATTAGAGTCACAAAAAATATTAAAAAATAAACTGTATTGCCACAAATAGTTGGGAATTTTTTTTTAGCAGATTAAATGTTATGCGGTTCATAGGAAATGATACCAACTTTTTTATTTTAAATTAAAAGTTATTATTTTTATCGATAAAATTGTAGATAATGTTACATTTGATTTATAAATGATTTTAAACAATACTAAAAACCGTTTTTGCCAAAATGGCACGAGTCAGATGTGCACACTCGGTTTTAAGCATGATTCACAATTAATTAATTTACTAACTAAATAATTTTAATTATAAATTACAGAACTGTATTTCTACCACGAACTAAATTTCCAGCAAAAATTTATATTTTAAACAGTTTTCATTTTTGATTTTTTTTTTTTTGACACCGTGTAAAACAATTAGTGGGTAAATGAGAGATAGGTGTATTTGATAAAATAATACAGCACATTTTTAAAAGGAGAAAAACGTGTTAATGTATCAAATTATATTTTTTTAAACTTTTTGCGTCCCCTTTTGCACTAGTCTTCGACACCCCGCTTTGAAAATCAGGGGGTCTAAAGCGACCGGGTTATCGACGTCGTTTTTGGGACGTGCGCGCCACATTTGCGAGTTCAGGCCGAATATGAATGTTTAAAATTTTTATTGAAAAGTCTATTTGAAATCCCTAATTAAAACTTCGTAATTTACGATTGTTATAAATACCCCATTTTAAGTGCAAAGTTAAAATTACTCCGAAAATAAACAGGAATCGCTTTTTGCTCTCCGAAATTTGTAGGCATTTTTCAAACTTTAAAAACAAAAATTTCGGGCAGTTGAAAATCATTTCTCTTTCAGTGCGGTGGGATTTTATTATTTTTCATTCAAAATCCATCGAGAATTCAATCAATTCTCCAGATGTGTGTGTTTTTTTTGTTTCTTCAGCGTTGATTCCTTTTTAATAATGCTTATTACCAGATAGCGTCTCATAGATTCGTAGAAATTGGCGATTGTTTGCTCCCCGTATTTTTCGCAAAATGTTGTTGATCCAATTTTGCCGGAGCTGAAAATAAGTGGCGTTCACTTCCCGTTCTTGTGCGCGAATTTACAGTACACTAAATTCAACTAATTTAATTTTGTGTGTTAATAAAAGGGTTAGTGAACTTTTGTTAATTATATTTATTTTGTTTATTATTTTGCAAAATGTGTAAGAGGGATGTGTGTCAAGTTATGTGGTGGATCTGAATATTACCGAGGTTGAATAATGCCGAAGTTAAAATCGCGTTACGTCATCGTAAAGGTTACTTTTCTAATTGGGATCAGTTTCCTTGTGAAGCTGGTTTTCTGGGAATTGCCTTGACAACAATGCAATTTAAATTTGCCACATCCTTTAATTTAGCTCTGATTTTTTTTCTCCGACCAATTTAGGAATTCTAAATTATCTGCATTATGAAATTATTGTAGGATAAAACGTCCAGTGAATGATCGATTTGTTGCATCGAGATATATTTTGATGTAAAAAAATAGTAAACAAATTAATAAACTCAAAACAACCGATATCTACTATTTTTGTTTGTGAATTAATGAAAACATTATCGCAATTTGGTCATAAATTGTGTAAAATTAATTATAAAGAGTATTAAATCAGGAGTCCATTAAATGACCGTTTTGTGTAAATATTGACCGGGGTATAGCACTGATTAATTGATTCGCTTATTAAAAACGTGTAATTCATAAAATTTTGAAAAATGTATTTCAAATACTTAGATGTACAGTTAAACTTTATTCTATTCAACACCCTCTAAACCACTTATAGTGATCGAGCTATTCCAAGGCACAAAATCTGGTGCTGCATGGTTGAAAGAAAATTTAAGGTTGATCTTGGTAAGATCTCTTGGAATAGCTCGATCACTATAAGTGGTTTAGAGGGTGTTGAATAGAATAAAGTTTAACTGTACCTACCTACGCGAAGTTTTTTTATTAAAGTTTCTTTTGGTATTCTATAAATCACAGGCTTTGTTAGCGCTTTAGAGGTTACGTTTAACTTTTTTAATTACATCCTTCAAAGTTTTAACATTGTATTGAAATCTTGCAAACTACAATATAAATTTTATTATTTTAGCCATACAATTCTTTATTACTTTTATTTCTTTAACTTAAATGAAAAAGAAGACATACAAGATTTCTTAAATAAATATATTATGAATGCAAATTAATTGTTTCAATTGTTATCGGTCATTCACTGGTAGGGCGCCACAGACTGGACGGTTTACATTAATTAATCGAAGAGATTTAATTTTTTTTTATTTAAATCTGTCTTTTGGAGGTGTTGAAATTATTTATTTAGTCTTTCAACGTAATTTTAAGGTTATAAAAAATGGATTAATAATTAAAAAAAAATGAGTTTGTTGCCTGTTAAAAATTGGGCTGTTTAGATTAAGTTTTATCCGGGTAATTTTTAACAGTTTTCACTATCATTAATTCTAACATTAAAATGCATAGAAGTTTTTTATTGAACGTGTGCCAAGTGACTTGGGAGTTCTTTTTTTAAAGTAAATATCAAACGCGAGGATTCTCTTATAAGTTATTAACATTGGTTCGAGAGCACATCTAACGTAATCTGTTCTTAATTTGTGTGCACTAATTTATGCTATAATAGTAATAATAGTACTTAATAATAGTTAAGATTTGACTTCCTGGAGCGACATTTTTCTGTACTATAAATAACAAATTAAAAAAAATTAACTACATAAATGCAACATCTGTAAGCTTTGATAGTAAATATTTCCCAGTGGCGTTGTGCTTTTTAAGAATGTTCTTTTGAAAGATATTTACGATGGCCTACTTTTATATTTCGTTGAATGGAGTGTTATTTTTTGGTATAAAACGTAGTATCTATTTACTCTTCAAATATTAAAAACAACTTAAAAATACAAAGGAAGAGATGTATCGCCTATTTTAGTTTCAATTTATTTTTAGATGTCAGATTTAGGTTATTTATCAACCCCTAAAGTCATTATTTCCAAAAAATACACCTACCCATTTACTTGTTTTACACAATTTTACTTTTACAGGGTTGAGAAAAATTAAAGTTCTAAAACTTTTCAAGAATGAAAATTATTTAGATTATTTATTTTTTTGTAACTTTTAATTAAAAAACTGTAGTACATTTTAACTAAATTAATTATTGTGAATCATGCTTAAAACTGAGTGTGCACATTCGAGCTCAAAGTGGCACATTCCGATCTCGGGAAAATGTGCCACTTTTCACTCGAATGTGCACATCTTCGTATTTATTGGATTTGTTCATTTTATCTTTCGCTCTTTCAAATAATAAAATTAAATTTAGTTTAATCAATATTGATTTTATGTTTGTTGCCATAGCAATGAGTGGAAGGGAGCGAAAAGTTACGATAATCTTCTCAATGCGAGTGAGAGGGAGCGCTTAAAATTATTCAACTGATTTTTTGTCTCATTCAGTAACTTAAATTATTGTGAATTATGCTTAAAACTGAGTGTGCACATTCGAGCTCAAAGTGGCACATTCCGATCTCGGGAAAATGAAGCGCGCCGCTCCGCGTCGCGCTTCATTTGCCTCCCTCGCTCGGAAATGTGCCACTTTTCGCTCGAATGTGCACATCTTCGTATTTATTGGATTTGTTCATTTTATCTTTCGCTCTTTCAAATAATAAAATTAAATTTAGTTTAATCAATATCGATTTTATGTTTGTTGCTATAGCAATGAGTGGAAGGGAGCGAAAAGTTACGATAATCTCCTCAATGCGAGTGAGAGGGAGCGCTTAAAATTATTCAACTGATTTTTTGTCTCATTCATTAGCTTAAATTATTGTGAATTATGCTTAAAACCGAGTGTGCACATTCGAGCTCAAAGTGGCACATTCCGATCTCGGGAAAATGAAGCGCGCCGCTCCGCGTCGCGCTTCATTTGCCTCCCTCGCTCGGAAATGTGCCACTTTTCGCTCGAATGTGCACATCTTCGTATTTATTGGATTTGTTTATTTTATCTTTCGCTCTTTCACATAATAAAATTAAATTTAGTTTAATCAATATCGATTTTATGTTTGTTGCTATAGCAATGAGTGGAAGGGAGCGAAAAGTTACGATAATCTTCTCAATGCGAGTGAGAGGGAGCGCTTAAAATTATTCAACTGATTTTTTGTCTCATTCATTCACTTAAATTATTGTGAATTATGCTTAAAACCGAGTGTGCACATTCGAGCTCAAAGTGGCACATTCCGATCTCGGGAAAATGAAGCGCGCCGCTCCGCGTCGCGCTTTATTTGCCTCCCTCGCTCGGAAATGTGCCACTTTTTGCTCGAATGTGCACATCCTTGTATTTATTGAATTTATTTTAAATAAATATTTGGATTTAAAGAGAAAACGGTAATGTACACATTTGACAGAAAAGTGCATATTTTCCAGAGACCAAATTGCTCAGTCAGCTTTTAACTAAAATCTACAATAAACACTACTCCTAAACCCTATTTTACAGTGAAAATAATTTTTAAGAATACTGTAAATCGTAAAACATCATTCAATCATTTTTTTCGAAGCAAAATAAAAGTACACAATGCATAGACATTAAGGCGTCCCATATTTTGATCATTTTCCTATTTGTTTTATCTTATTTCAAAAATATTTTCATATTATAAAAAATAAAAATTCGTCAAGTTTAAGCCTCTTCCAATAACGTTAACACTTGCCACCGAGCGATTGAAAATTGAAATGTAAATGACATTGATTTTTTTGATTTTGTTTTTTTTAGTTAGCCAAAATGGATTAGAAAAATCTTCTATTGCATGAGATTGATGTCCATTCTTTTAAAGAAACGCCGAAAAAGCTCAAGGATTTTGTTGTTTAACATGGTTAATTAAATTTTGAATTTGTTGAATATATGGAATATTTGACTATTTTGACATTTATTATATTATTTTTACAATATACAGTCGAAGCTGGATAAGTCGAAGTTCAAGGGAAACTAAGAATCATTCGAGTTATGAAAAATTCGGGTTATCGAGGTTCGACTGTATTTCAATTATTGAATACAAGTCGGCTGTTACGACGAATTTTATATAGTGACATTGTTTCAATGTATAAAAATCAAAAACCGGAGTAAAGTGAGTCACTTAAGATTAAATTGCAAACGATTGTGATTTTAGGTGCTGTACAAATTATTTTTTATTTTATATGATCGATTGATTGTATCAATAAGATATACTAAAAATTTTGTATACTTAAACAAACGGTAAATGTTAGCCCGAGCTTATCTCAATACATCACTGAAAATTGCATCCAAATTGGTTCAGTCATTGTGGAGATTACCGAAATCGGGGCGAATTAGCGAATGCATTATAAAGGCTTGGATTCCTTATGTTGCAAATATAGGTTTTTTCCTGGAGAAAGAGATACGCTGGCTTTTAAATTCCCACAAGAATCCCGTTACGTTAGTGACGTCACAATAGTCCACGTGTGTTTGATGTACCTGCCAAACCTTTGCAAAACGTTTTGATTGGTTATCGCCAAATTATCTTTAACGTGATTGCACTATTTTGCATTGGGAGGTGGGCTTTCGGCATACTTTCTAGAAAATTCTTTAGTATTACTTCCGCGTTGAACGAGTGAAAACGTTTGCCAAAATTTGGAAAATTAACTACGAGTGCCATATTTTAGACGTTGTTCGCGGATTGGTTAGCCGTTCCAAGTTTTGTATTATTTAGTCGAGGTGTTAAGGTAGTACTTTTTAATTTGTTTTCTTTGCGCCAATCAACCCCATTTGTTTTTATTAATAATTTCTAGATTTATTAAGATTTCGTTTATGTTTAAGGTTAATTCATTTTTCCATTATAATCAATTTAATTGAACGCTAAATACATACATACATGGTTCATCGATAAACGATACGATGTTTTATACTTACAAAATGACTAAAGAGATAAATGCATTTGTTAGGCATTTAAACAACCAATCAAATAATGCCACCATTATATCTTATCAATTTTGAGGTTCTTCAACTACTTCAATATTTGATTCATCTATACCAGGTATGGGTAATTTCTATCTGTCGGGGTGCCGGATCAACACCTATTAGAACGATTCGTTTGACGCTGCAGTAGTGATGCATTATTTTTAGTTTAAAACGTTTTTTTTTCCACAGTATTTATGTAAGTCAAATGCGCCCCGCGAACCATCTTTGCCCATCTCTGGCTTAGCAAAAAAAATTATCTTTTACGTTTTTACGGTAGGTCTCATCATTTATCAGAAAAATGCAAAAATCGATAAAATTGGCCTTAAGATTTGTAAGCGGTGAAACCGTTTAAGTTACATAGAACCAACTATGGGCACTTATAAGGATTGCTATTTTCTTTACAATTAGCTTTTGAGAATACGACGATTGCTTGAAATACAAAAGAGATATGGATAATTGAATCAAAAACTAAAGATTTTTATGTTAAATCAATGGGGATTTTAACAATCAACTAGCGGGTTCTTAGATTTATAATTAACCCTCCGCATACTAGGTGACTAAATGTCACATCACATAGGGGAGACCGGGGTTGGAAGTCACAATTTTTTTCTTTTGTATTTATAGAGCCCATGGTCTTAATTTATCAATGGCATTTATATATCAATATATAGTGTATTTATTCTAGTTTAAAAAGAAATAAAGACTTTTTGTCTACCATTATCTAAAGAGAACATATTTTAATTTTTCTGATAAAAGAAAAGTGCGACTTTTAACCCCGTGTCAGGGATGGTTGTCATAGTGTCTGGGGTAGGTAATCACCCGCTAAATAAAAGGTAAAATACAAAACAACAAAACAAATGCATATGTTATTTCTAACCTATTCTATCTAACGAACTTAGGTTATGGTAACAAAAATGACAAATGTACGCTGATAAAAAAAATGACTTGATTCAAGAAAAATGTTTTCTTCAAAATGTCATTCTTGTTTTAAGTAGTTCAATTCTCTTAACTTAAGATATTGATTCTTGAATCAAGGAACTTGGTTGTTTTCAAATAAGATATATACAACTTTGCCCAAGAATTTCTTTCTCTTGGATTAAGATAGACGGTAACATTGGTTCAAGATGTTACCGACTGTATTAATAAAATATAAGGTATAAATATTTTCGGAATACAATGAAACAAAAATTTCTTTAATTCTAAGTTTTTTTCTGACTTAAACTTATAACATTTTAAATAAAAAAATTTGTTCTTGAATCAACAATAAATAATTTTTGAAGGAAGAATTCACTTGTATCGATCGAAGATAATATAGTCTTGAACCAAGTAAAAATGTTATCGATCGGAGTGATTCGACCTCTCCATCTAAGAAACATGAATTCAAGACAAGAAATTCTTGAAGCAAGACAACTAGTTCTCTTCAAAATAATTTTCTTGGATCAAGAATATTTTTCTTGAATGAAGATACTTTTTTTATCAGTGTATAATTACAGCCAATCGTTTATGTAGTAAAACCCCTAGAAACCAATAAAAAAGGCTGCACATATTCATGGTTGCTTTGCACAAGTGACAACTAGCCCCCGTTAACTTGAGCCAACTTTCCCCAAAACAGTTTTGGGCAATTAACTCCCAAAATAAATTTAAATCAATGGTAATTTAAGAAACCATATGGATAATATCATGAAGCATATCTTAGACATCATAAATATACGAAAAAGTCAATCACTATGCAAAATTTAAATATACTTACGAGACTCAACACAGATTCACAAAAAATTATTTTAACTGTACAAAAAATACAAACGTATATATTTCTTAGACGGTATTTCAGAGAGAACTGAAGTGAAGTACGCATGGAGGTATTGTGCTGGGGCTTCTTTGACACGAGTAAACAAATTTATTAATTCATTAGGTTTGCTGTTATGGCTTTTGTGACAACCTACCCGTGACACAACCATACCCGGTCTCCCCTACTAAGCAGGGTTTGCCATAACTCGAAAATAAAATGAAATAAAATCCACAAAATTGTGCTTTATGACAGTTAAATGATAAGAAATATATGTTAATAACCAATAATGAATAGGTTTAAGTAAAACATATATTTACTTATGCATTAGAATAGATTTTTATTAATAAAAATACAAAAACTTAACTTTTTCTTCAACTTATAAACCATTGAGTCTTTTTTTACTAAATTCCAATGACACGTGTCAATTACGATACCGAATATTGGGACAACCTGGCAAGAATTTTATTCTTGCCTCCTTATTGAAATACAAATTAATTTCACGGCAATTTCTTAATGATTCGCAATAATTTAGACCAATTTACACGAAAAATTAATTGAATAATTTTAATCGTTCCCTCTCACTCGCATTGACAAGATTGTTGTATCTTCTCGCTCCCTTCCACTCATTGCCATGGTAAATATGCTTTTCTAACATAAAAGCGGTATTTAGTAGACTAAATTTAAATTTATGATTAGAAAGAGAAATAGGTGAGTACGGGGAAATCAATAAATACAAGGATGTGCGCATTCGAGCGAAAAGTGGCACATTTCCGAGCGAGGGAGGCAAATGAAGCGCGACGCGGAGCGGCGCGCTTCATTTTCCCGAGATCGGAATGTGCCACTTTGAGCTCGAATGTGCACACTCGGTTTTAAGCTCGATTACCAAAGGTCCCGTTTTAACAAAAAAAAATTGTTTACTTTAGTTATACCCCACCTAGTACACAGAAGGTTAAGGGTTGAAATTTTTGTCAATTGAGCAAAGAGAAAAAAAAATAGACTTTTCAAACAAAGCGATATAATAATATACACTTTGCCGTATAAAAGTCAATACTAATTATGACTTTTATTAATGAGATTTTTGTTGTTGTATTTTGAATACCATCTACTAGGGTAAGTTCGCCGGTTGTCGGCTAGTTAAATAAACAGTTCCCGTTTTCGGCCGTAGCGGTCGAGATATAGAATAGATTTATAACGAAAGTCACAACAGGAAGTTGAGGTATTATAATTAATACTAAATATGACTGTAACTAAATAGCGCATCACAAGTTTGTTTAACAATTCGTGTTTGATTGTTTTTATTTGTTTTATTGCTGACTGGACGAGAACGGGCGCAGGCCGGCTAACCGGCGCATTTACCCTATATATTGAGTTTATAAGTCGTAGCTTTAAACAATGTACGTGCCACCCGGGATTCATCAGTCAGCTTATTTCAATAACTAGCTTTTATAAAATTTATTTCCGAAAATAATGATTTGCAAGCATAAGTCGAAGACAAAATAGACAGTGGAACAGTTGCTTGTTTTTTCTAAACAGTTATAGATTTCGGGAATGGTAACACAAGTTTTTCATATTTAATATTCTGCGTTCTTTTTAATTGTATTTAATAACCAATCGTTTTCAATTCCTTTCAATCCTTTTTTTAAATCGACAATTGTTTTTTCGTTTTTCGCTGCAAAATATGAAGGCGATTTGAAAATAGATAACGTGTAAAAAAAATATTTATACGTGCCACCTATGGGTCGCGTTCTATAGGTTTGCTACCGCTGGTCTAGCTATACACAACCGCAAAACACATAACACGTGCTTCTATTTAATTTAGTAACTACAAAGAAGTATAACTTCTAACGCGCGTACATAAGTACTCGCACCGGTTTGTTTTTTAAAGATTGAGTGGTACAACTTGACTCGATTTTGAATTTGTTTGACAACGAACCAATTAATGGAAGACCGTTGAAACTTTTAAATTATTCTCGGAGATTAATTTTCAACATACCGGCCGATATTATTTTTCATATCAAAATTGATTTCAAGTTGAATTTTTTTTAATTCCTGAATTTTTCGTTGATATAAAAACGACCTGATTGCATAATTAGTTTACAAAAGCTTCCGAAAAACAATTCATTAAATTCAAATCTGTACACAAAAGATTAGTGTTTTTGTTTAATTTCCACCATCGTTGTGTTGACTTTTGCATTAAAGCTTTTCACTTTTTTTTCGGCACCACAGCTTTTTCTCTCACAAAGCTAATTTATAAATGCCAAATTACGTTTTTGCAATTAGACTTAAACTTTATTTATGTTTGGCTTGATAATAAATTATTATTTAATTTTCCTCTTGTTTCCTCAAATTTATGGAAATCTGAAATTTATTTTCTTCAATTTAATTTATTTGTTCTTGGCTCGAGAAGTTTTAATGTACGAGTTTCGAAAAAACTAAACGAACGATCCGCACAAAATACGGAATTTTTAAAATAAACATCGTCTCTGATTGTGGATTTATGATTTTATTTTTTTAGTGTTAACTCCGTTTAACGTTTGTAAATAAACAAATGTCTTAAAAGACATACAAAGTATTGTCGTCAAAAGAAATCTAACAACTTACAACTTTCGGAACGTTTTAATCAAATAGAAAGAGTTTCGATTTCATTTCGAAGATTTTCGAGAGCATCTTTATTGCTCACATCATAATTCGCAAAGTCGATGGGAAGAGCTAACTTCTTCTATTATTAGTATTATTCTTAGAAAACATTTTCTCGTTTTGTAATAGAAAAGCCATTAGCTAACACGTTGTCTTATGCAATAAAAGCCCATTTTCTGCGTCTCTGAAATATGAAAAGCGATTACATTATTTAAACCACAAGAGCTAAATTAACATCCTGAAAGTCGGCGGCTTAGCGGTGGGTTTTATTTAAATCTAGTTTTATCATTGTTTCATTTATCAGAGCAAATTTAACAATAATGTTAGACTGGGGTTGACAGCTCTAACAAGATGTCACCCCATTTCTCTAATTCCTTCAACTTTGCTGAGCGTTTGAATTATTTGTTTCGAAAGTCAGGGAACGAGCACACCAAACCAGAGCTCCTCAAATTTTTATAACCTAACTTTTACGAATCACAGAATTTACTCGTCATACAGTGTTATTTAAATTTTATTTTTGTGGGTGGGGCTGGAGCCGCCGTTGAGGCAACCCGGTAAAAAATTTGTAGTATTGACTGCAAAGAAAAATGCTTATTTTATGACCGCAAACAGTATCAATATCTTTCTCTAACAACTGTAGTCGATCGTGGGTATTTGAGTTTAATCGAAAACCAGCGGAGTAGAGAGCACTGAACTACACGAAACTAAACTTAGTTTTAGACTGTTATTACGGAAGTCGGTTGCGCTTATATGTGTGTGCCTCGGTTACGGTATCAGAGCTTCTAAAAAAATGTAAATTATTCTCATCTTTAGCTTTTTAATTATTAAAATATCTTTAAACTGGGGACTTCACGAGATTTTAAAATATTCTCAGCAGATTTCATGCTTATTTATTTATGTTTTTATTTTTAATATAAGTACGACACGAGAATTGGATTTTAAATAAACGTTTTTTAGGTTAAATAATATTAGCCTTGTACCTACTTGAAAGACAGAAAAGCAACATCATTCAAAATTACACAAACATCCGATGTTTTATTTACTTCTTGTTCGGAATCTCAATTAAAATTAAATCAAAAAAATAAAGGGAAGGAAATGCAATAAAGAAAATAATGCAAAAGAAAAACCAATAAAGCTTTTATTTTATTTTGAAATTTAGGTCAACTTTATTATCAGAAATTCGAGTTTTACATATTTTATACTTTTTTTCTTCGTTTTATTGCAATTCCAATCATGTTTGTTGCAGTTCAAATTTATCTAAATATAAACATGTTTGGAAAATGCGAGCAAAAATTTACATCGCATTTTCAATTATTCGAAAAGCAGACATCAACTGAAATAAATACCTAACATGCACAAAATGATAGTTTCATGTCAATTTCGATAATGAATATTTATTCGTTTTATAAACGCACGATTTGCTTTAGTTTTTTTTTAACTATTTGTCTAGGGGCTTATATAAATTAAATCGCAACTGTTCATTACATAATTAATTTCCACACTTATATTTGACATGTTTTTATTTGACTTGCAAAAAAAATGAAATCACAACTAGAAAAATTTATGGTATTTTTGCTCGTCGTCTCTTCGACATGCGAAACTAATAAACTTTATTACTTCTGAAGTATTGAACTGTTGCTGAATAAAGAATGTTTTCATGTGTCTCTGTGCGAGTTTTAATTAACCTTTCAGTTTGAAAGTTTGTTGGAAAAGTAATTTTCAAACTCAATATACGAAGAAAACAGAAGTAGTTGTTTGCCTAAAATGCCCTCTTATTTTGAGCTTCCTCGTGACTTTTGCGTTTCGCCTTGCAACCCTGATCCCCAATCTCTTCGTAATTTGCTTTTTTAATAAAATTTTCGAGCGGTTTCTTTTTTTTAGGTTTGTTTTTCTAAAATAACATGATAAACGCACTAAATCAGAGATTTAGTGTTTCTGGTCTAAATACGGCCTTGTAATTATTAATTCGAAAGTACAGTCGAACCTCCATAAATCGAACCTCGATAAGTCGAATTTTTGATAACTCGAACCTGTTTCCCTAGGACTTGCACATTTCATTGTTAATATTTTTATATCGATAACTCGAATTTTTGATAACTCGAATTATTTTTAGCTTTCCTTCAACTTCGACTTATCGAAGTTCAATTGTAATTTAATTATTGTGAATCATGGTTAGAGCAGAGTGTGCGCATTCGAGCTCAAAGTGGCACATTCCGATCTCGGGAAAATGAAGCGTGCCGCTCCGCGTCGCGCTTCATTTGCTTCCCTCGCTCGGAAATGTGCCACTTTTCGCTCGAATGTGCACATCTTTGTATTTATTGGATTTGTTCATTTTATCTTTCGCTCCTTCAAATAATGAATTGAAATTTAGTCTAGTAAATATCGTTTATATGGTTTTTGTCATAGCAATTAGTGGAAGGGAGCGAAAAGATACGTTAATCTCGTAGATATGAGTGAGAGGGAGCGATTAAAATTATTCAACTAATTTTTTGTCTAATTCATTGGCTTAAATGATTGTGAATCGTGCTTAAAAACGAGTGTGTGCATTCGAGCTCAAAGTGGCACATTCCGATCTCGGGAAAATGAAGCGCGCCGCTCCGCGTCGCCCTTCATTTGCTTCCCTCGCTCGGAAATGTGCCACTTTTCGCTCGAACGCGCACAACTTGGTATTGATTGGATTAGTTTATTTTATTTTTCACCCTTTCAAATAATAAATTTGAATTTAGTCTAATCAATATCGATTTTGTGTTTCTTGCCATAGCAATGAGTGGAAGGGAGCGATAAGATACGATAATCTCGTCAATGCGAGTGAGATGGAGCAATTAAAATTATTCAACCTATTTTTTGTCTCATTCATTAGCTTAAATTATTGTGAACTAGCTGTTTCGGCCGACTTAGCACGGGTATTGCGAATTTTGAAGTAAAAACTATTTTTTTTGAAAATAAAATATAGCCTATGTGAGGGTTTCCGAATCTTTTTTATACAGGGACTCCTTTTACAGGTTGTAATTTTGCGACGCTTTTCAAAAAGAACATATTTGTTTGTTGCTCTAGCAGACATTAAGATTAATGAATTTATTTGTTATTTTTATTTAATTATAAGATACTCATAAAAATCTTCTACGCACGGATTCTTTTGCGTGGTAAATGTGAAGTTTTGAAAAGGGCAAAGTATCAAGAACTTTGCAAAAAATTCGTAAAAAACGGGTTGTTTTTGATAATATTTGATATCCGAAACTAAAAGAGCTAGAATGGTTAGATTTGTGCAGAGAAAAGGCGGTTTTTTGAAATTCTATAACAATTTTAAAAGTCAATTTTGTTACGGTACGATTTATTATTCGCATGCCTTACTTACATTTATAGTAATCAGAAATAAAACACTAAGCAAACAAATAACACAGCAAATACCAACAGATTTTCATAACATTCACAAAATATTAATTTTATGCTTAATTTAAGGGCTGTGGGAGGATCGCGAACATAGGGTCCGTCACGGAATATAAAAGTGTCATAATATTTACAACTAATATTTAAAACGGAGAATCGGTTACGGATTGTAAAAGTGTCATAGGATTTACAATAATCCTCTGCAATGGGAACTACTTTGAAAGATGAAGCATTAGACGCAATAAACAATAATTACAATTTAAAATCAAAAACTTAATATTTAAATTTAATAATAATTATTTCCTGAATAAAAAGCATCTTACTATATGAAAGGTTTTCTACCTGTTAATTTAAGTCCCGTCGAAATCGGTTCAGCCGTTTCCAAGATATACGGGCGCACAAATTGACAGACAGATGGACAGACAGGCGGAACAGACAGACAAAAATTTTAAAGACTCAAGTTTGTGGCTTTGGTAACGACCAAATAACTATATTAAATTACGAAAAAGTGTTTATTTCGAAATCATAGACAAAAACATTATTTTTATTTATATGTTTAGATGTAGAGATTATGCTTAAAACCGAGTGTGCGCATTCGAGCTCAAAGTGGCACACTCCGATCTCGGAAATGTGCCACTTTTCGCTCGAATGTGCACATACCCCGCATCCATTGGACATATTAATCGCGTCCCTTTTTCAAAATTATAGTTTCATGTTAATTTCGATAATGAATATTTATTCGTTTTATAAACGCACGGTTTGCTTTATTTTTTTTAACTATTTATCCGGGGGCTTATATAAATTAAATCACAGCTAGAAAAATCTATAGTATTTTTGCTCGTAGTCTCTTCGACATGCGGAACTAATAAACTTTATTACTTCGGAAGTATTGAACCGTTGCTGAACAAAAATTTTTTTCATGTGTCTCTGTGCGAGTTTTAATTAACCTTTCAATGGGAAAGTTTGTTGAGAAAGGAATTTTCAAGCTCAATAAACGAAAAAAACAGAAGCAGTTGTTTGCCTAAAATGCCCTATTATTTTGAGCTTCCTCGTGACTTTTGCGTTTCGTCTTGCAACCCTGATCCCCAATCTCTTCGTAATTTGCTTTTTTAATAAAATTTTCGGGCCGTTTCTTTTCCGTTCGAAGAAAAAAAAAGTTTCGGGAGTTGCTCCGTGAAAAATAGCATTCGAAGCGGGTGCAACAAATTGCTTAAATCTCTAGTGCGCCATTTTTCATCCATTCTCATCATAACAATTCGCAACATTTAGAAGTGTCACAGAAGCTCTAGAAACTGCGAGAACTTGAAATTTATCGCAGCCTCCCACTTAATATCATCCGTTGATTCCGACAAACGTGATGAATCTCCTCTCTTGACATATAATTACATTCGGGGACATTGTTATTAAATTTACACCTAAACTCTACTGACTTTAGGATTAAAGGATTGCAGATTGTTTGCGCTTCTTTTTCCCTCCTTTTCTTTTTCTGCTTCTCTCCAGCCACTTTTGTAAAGGGCACGCTGCGACGCCGAGGTTGACGCTTATTTGCTTTAAAATTAATAGCCCATCAATATTCATGGAACTTGTACTTCCTCTAAGATTTTCCTTATCAATCATTGTTTGGGTTTTATTAAAATAATTTGTGGTTATTTAAGCTTCAAGTCTTAAGAGTAACTTATAGGAATTGATGGAACTGTATTGTATGACAGTTTCTTTTGTGTAATTACGCCTTGGTATTACACTTTTTTCAGAAGAAAATTAACTTTTTAATTTATGTACTTAAAATTTAAATATTAATAAATTATTGAACCATAAAAGAAGCCTGTAGAATATTTTCTGGATTAAAAAATTCAATCAGTTTGAATTTGAAGATTTTAATATTTTTAAAATTTTTGATTATGGTTTTTTGGAACAAAGTGTTAGAAGGCGTACCGCTTAGAGTATAAAAGCAAGTTGATGGCAAATTTAAAAATGTCATAAATTTTATAGTTTATATTTAGCAAAAGTTCTTATTGCAAGTTTTATGAATATAACAGTTGTTATTAATTACACATTAAAAAATATGAAAAAATAGGGTCACTGCGCAAGTTTGCGACCATTTAACGGAATTCTTTAATTCAAAGTGAAATATCTGCCCAGATTTTGTACTTTTTAATGTAGTTTTCTTTTTACGTTCTGTGGAATACTATTCATAATTAATTTGTTAATATTTTTGTGTGATATATATTTTAAATAATTAGTAATAAACTTAAAACTAGAAAAAGGGCGATTTCGCCGGTTTATGACCAGGTTGCCTAGTTGCTAATCTTTTATCTTAAACTTTATCTTTTACTTTAAAAAATGTTATACACTCATATATCTAATATTTAAAAATTAAAATTAGTAGCATCATAAGTAATAAAAAAAAAAGGCGAATACACATTATTTTTCACTGAATATTGTAACATATTCATATTGGCAATTTTTAACATACAATTGATTTTAAACTAGTAATGAAAATAGCTTCTAGATGCCACGATATGTTCAATGATATTTGTATAAATTTGTTGGTGAACTTATTTGACAGTAAGATGTGCTACAATTTCTTTTCTTTGAATAGTTACTGGCGGTGGTCGGCGAACCGGCGAACCGACTCTATATGTATACATAAAAAGGTTTTCTTAAAGCCGGGTTATTTACTAAAAATATATAGGGCAAAACGTTCAGTGAATGACCGATTTGTTGCAGCAAAAGCTCTTTTGATACAAAAAAATAGTAATTAAATTAATGAAAACGTTAGCACAATTTGGTCATACATTTTGTAAAATTACCTATAAAGAGTATAAAATGGAGCTTCAATAAATAATCACGTTTGTCTAAAGAATGACCAGGTTTAGCCTAGTGAAGGACTAATTAATTACAAACCTTTTTTATTGTGTCCTTCAAATCTTGAACACTGTATTTAAATGGTGCAGAATGCAATATAAATTTAATGATTTTAGCTATGCACTCTTTTATTACTTTTTTCTCGCAGTTAAACGAAAAAGGTAACGTACAAAATTGCATAAATAAATATATCATTTATTTAAATTAATTTTTGTAATTGTTTTGTACATTATTTTCCGTATTTGAAAATCATCCACAAGCAAAATCGTGTAAATGGAGAAATAGGTGTATCTCATAAAATAATACAGCACCTTTTTATATGGAACAAATGTATTCATACAAAAAAATTCATTTTTATTTCAACTTTTTGCGCCCTCTTTTGCACTAATCTGCAACTCTCCAGCGGGGCGCGCCCTTAGTTTTGAAATACACTGATCTATTGTGTTAACCTTCCACATACTAGGTGACTAAATGTCACATGCCAAACTAGGTGGGGTTTGCCATACCCGGAAAATAAAATGAAATAAAATTCACAAAATTGTACTTGATGACTTTTAAATGATAAGAAATATATTTTAATATCCAATAATGAATAGGTTTAAGTAAAACACATATTTATTTATGCATTAGAATAGACTTTCATTAATAAAAATACAAAACATAACTTTTTCCAACTTATAAACTACTGAGTATTTTCTTGAATGTTAAATTTCAATGACACATGTCAATTACGATACCGAATATTAAGAAAACCTAACAAGAATTACATTCTTGCCTCCTTATTGAAATAAAAATTAATTTTACGGCAATCTTTGAATGATTCGCAATAATTTGGATCAATCAATTACACGAAAAATTAATTGAATAATTTGAATCGTTTCCTCTCACTTGCATTGACAAGATTATCGTATCTGCTCGCTCCCTTCCACTTATTGCTATTGTAAATACGTGTATTCAAATATAAAATGGATATTTACTAAATTGAATTAAAATTTTTGATTTGAAGGAGCGCACGGTATATTATACTAATATAATAAATACGAGAATGTGCGCATTCGAGCGAAAAGTGGCACATTTCCGAGCGAGGGAGGCAAATGAAGCGCGACGCGGAGCGGCGCGCTTCATTTTCCCGAGATCGGAATGTGCCACTTTGAGCTCGAATGTGCACACTCGGTTTTAAGCATGATTTACATTATTTTAGGGCAATAAATTAGACGAAAAATTAATTGCATAATTTTAATCGTTCCCTCTCACTTGCATTGCCAAGATTATCGTATCTTCTCGCTCCCTTCCACTCATTGCTATGGTAAATACGTTTATCGGACATAAAATCGATATTTACTAAGCTAAACTAAAATTTTTGATTTGAAGGAGCGTATGGTAAATTACAGTAAGTAATAAATACGAAGATGTGCGCATTCGAGCGAAAAGTGGCACATTTCCGAACGAGGGAGGCAAATGAAGCGCGACGCGGAGCGGCGCGCTTCATTTTCCCGAGGTCGGAATGTGCCACTTTGAGCTCTAATGTGCACACTCTGTTTTAAGCTCGATTATCAAACGTCCCATGTTAACAAAAAAAAATTGTTCTTATTAGTTATACCACACCTAGTACACGGAAGGTTAATATTATTGGAAAAAGTTTGTTTTTTTTTAATACAGCGAAATCAATACTTTTGTAAATTATTAAAGAATTACGTATTTAATTTTTATTGATATTAGCCATTTTTAATAAACGTAAAAATTCTAGAACTCGATAAAATTAGTCAAAAGTGGTAAAAATGAATAAAACTCTTTTGGGATGCATTTGAAAATAGATTTGTTTCAAATTGGGTCACATTTATCATTAATTTTTTTTTATGGAATAAAAATCGAGTTTTTTATGCGTTTCGTTACTTCTGCCCGAAGTGTGTTTATGTAAATTTTTTCACAGCCGCCGACCGGTCTTTTGCAACAGAACGTTAAACTTCCTGAATGAAAATGTAAAACAAAACACAGGTGATAACATCTCGGAAAGTAAACGTATCTAAATTTGTTATTCGAACTCTTGGACATTTTCCAAAGGACTGCTTAAATAGCTCGTCTAAAAATGCGTTGTGCAGTTCCCTCAAATGCTTTCCGATAATTCGATCGGGCGAGGAAAAAAATCTGCTTCGGAAAGCCATAAAATTTTCAGAAACAAATTTTTCGAAAGCCATGCAAATAAAAATCGGACACGTAATAAAAATAAAATATATCGCCGCACTTAAACGGCCATTGAAAGCGTTTATATCTCTATAAATATTTAAAAGTACAAATAAAAGCGAGGATGCTGTGTGTAAAGATAAACTGCTTATAAAATCCATAACTTACTAAACCGTTCGGTTTAGATTTTATGTTTTGCTTTTCCATATACGTTAACAAAATTCAACTCTTAGCTTCAAAGAAACTTCACTCTCAAAATCAAAAGCTACAAATATACTTTTTTTAAACGAAATTGTCTAAATTTATTACGTCAGAAGTTTTCCAATTTTTTACTGGGAAAATCTGCTTCTTAAAGGAAGTTAGACAATTTACTGCGAGCAATAAAAATGTGCACTTTAAACAGACAAAAAATGAACACAAGAAACGATAAATTAATTTAGAGACGAAATTAAAACTGCCAACAATCATTCAGATTGATTTTATGGCAAAAAGAAGATAAAATGTAATTTTTCTTCAAAGAAACAGATCGCAGTAGCGGTTTTATTATTCATTTTACGTAGTTGCTGAATTTTAAGATTTATTTTATATAACACACAAGAGGGAGGTTTTACTGCAATTTATGGCGTTCATAGTTTTACTAAAGGATGCGAAATTATGTATGACATTCATAGATTTTTGTGATTACATTGCGGATTTGCCTGCGGTTATCTCTGCTAACTCAATTAAGGAGCGATCTGCATAGAAAATATCTCTGGTTTAATGGTACGTTTAACAATTTCTGCAGCGTACGAAATTGGGATGGTTACACGCAAAAAATAATTACCAAGGGGATGAAAGTGTGGTGGTTTCAAAGCCTGCAGGGAAAAACGTCCAGTCTGTGACCACCGACCACTGAATAAACGTTACGAGAAATAATGTTTATAACAATTAAAATAATTAATTTATATTCATGATATATTTGTTTATACAATCTTGTATGTTTCCTTTTTCATTTAAGTGTCAGAAATAAAAATAATAAGGAGGCATATAGTTAAAATAATTAAATTAATATCGCAGTTTGCTTGTTGGGTTTATTAATTTATTTACTATTTTTTATATGAAAATAGTTCTTGATGCAACAAATCGGTCATTTGCTAGACGTTTTACTCTATCGCAAATTTTCTCTCTTATCTGCTTTTTTTTAAAATTGATTGACGTAAAACATTTTTAGATTAAATTAATTATGTACAGTAGGGTGACGCAAAAAAACGACAATTTTTTTTTTTGAGTTTTGACTGAAAAAATGTTAGTTTTTGATGTGTTAAGAGCTACCTCCAAAGGAAAGCTCAAAAAAAAATTATTAAGAGGTCGCTCAAAATTTTTTAAAATTTCAAAATCTGTCAAAAATCTTATTTTTTTTTATATTTTTTTTCTTGTTACAGTATAATTTTATAGACAAACAAAAAATAAGTTTCTGAAAGTTTCAATTTAAAATTTGAGTTTTAAAAGGTCGCTCAGAATTTTTTTTTATTTATTAGTGCATCACTTTGGATTTTTTCGAGCGACATTTTAATATTCAAATTAAAATTTCATACATTTTTTTTTTCTCTTATTTAGTAAAATAGTCAACAAAAATTCACCACGAGATGAACTAAAAATGAATCAAATGACAAAAAAACATAATTTTATTAAAACTCAATAATTTTATTTAATCAACTACTACATTTTAACAATATTTAAATAAACTTTGTTGTTAATTCTAATATCAAATCTTAAATTTTGAAGGTTTTAACTTTATTTAGACTAATATTTTGTTTTGTTAAAGTGCTTATTAAATTTGCTTTATTAGCATTGGGATATAATCCAAAGTGATGTACTAATAAATAAAAAAAATTCTGAGCGACCTTTTAAAACTCAAAATTTAAATTGAAACTTTCAGAAATTTATTTTTTGTTGGTCTATAAAATTATACCGTAACGAGAAAAAAAATTAAAAAAAAAACAAAATTTGATTTTTGACGGTTTTTGAAATTTTAAAAAAATTTGAGTGACTTCTTAAAAATTTTTTTTTGAGGTGTCCTTTGGAGGCAGCTTTTAAAACATCAAAAACTAACATTTTTTCACTCGAGACTCAAAAAAAAATTCGGTATTTTTGCGCCACCCTAATGTACAGGTAACCCTTTATAACACAGAAGATTGGTTCTTAAAGAATTCAAAACAGATAATTTTTTTTTAATTCATACAAAATTTTATTGTTTTCTTTTACATCACTGCAATGCAATTAAATTTAAATCAAATGGACGGTCCTAATTGAAATTATAAAAAAAGAAAATTTTTGTATTTTTTTGATGTTGGTTTCTCTTAGACCTATTTTTCGGGAATGGTTAGAAATTAGCTTTTACTTATTTGACGTTTCGCCCGCAAATTGCTTCTTTTTTATTCTCTCATTGAAGCATTCGGCAAAGAAACGGAGATAAATGTGTCGTTGTCACCTCTTTACTATTTACTTTCTGCTTTACAAAGTAAGACACTTTACTTTTTCTTGATTAAAGGTTTTTCTAAGACTTCATTTACTTTTTCGTTTAGAAAAAGCAAATATTAGGGCATTAACTAATATTGTGAATAATTGCTTTAAGAGTTAGTGGAAATTGTTGCTGGGGTTATTAATGGTTTTTTCTCGAAGGCAATAAAAGCCGCCGACTCGACCGAGTCAAAAAGAAAAAAAATAGTTCTTCTTAACGCTCTTTGAACATTGATTTTATATAACTAAATGCGCTGGTTTCGGACGTTTATTTAATTACTAGGAAACAAAAGGCACTTATTTTATTAATTTTTTATTTTCACAAAAAAACGCTTGTTATGGTTGTGGGCAATAAAAGCGTGGTAATGTTTACGAAAAGAGTACCTGAAAGCAGTTGATAAGAAAGACGAAAATGCTGAAACGGCAAACGGATGATTTGAGATGCTAATATCGTTAGAGTCCCTTCGTGTTATAACCTTAGAATCAATTTAACTCGGAGTTTACGATATTTTTTCCAGTATGCTTCTACGGCGCTGAAACTTGAAAAAACATTAAAATAAATATCTCCATGTAGAAAGCAACATTAAAGCGAAACATAAAATGAAATTGCGCTTCTAAAAAAAAATTGCGAACTGCATAAACACGTCAAAGATGTTAATATTAAGTGAACTGTTGTTGGTTGTGCCTCGAATGCCATGTTTCACCACCACAAACCTATGGAAAGTTTAGAAGAAGTCGCAGCTCGTGAGCAAGCAGAAAGACAGCAAAGTCTTAGAGAACTCGAGGATCTTTATGAGTGGTTGCAACAGTTCGAAGACCCTCCGCCAGCCCCCAGACCGCCGCCTCCTTACCAGTTCCGAAATGGTTTGTAGAATTTGCCGTGCATAAAAAATAATATAGGTCTTGCTAACTAAATTCGCACTTGCTGAGCAAATTCGCCTTTTGGTAAAACAATTCAATCATTGCGTAAATTAAATTGAATATGTTACTTTCACTTTTAAGTTTTTGTGAAGAAAAATTAAATATAGATTGATTATTAAAAAACGGGTGCGTGTAGGGGAAAGTGGGGCAAGATGACACACGGGGCAAGACTAAGAATATTTTTTTAAAGACATTTAAAAAAGCTATTTTTCTTTTTGTTAATTTTTTTCGTCAATACTATGTATGTATGTGTCATTTATAGAAATAAATGATATTGATGTTCATTGTGTCCACAGTGAATTGAAAAAGTGTAATAGTAAATATTCTGCTTGTAAAATATTTGATATTAAAATAAGAATTTTTATTTCTTGCTCTAATATTTTATCAAACAAAGCATTTTTGCAATTATTGAAATAGAAGTTCCAGTATACCATAAATGACACGATTATTTTGACCCATTTGGAAAAAAACTGTCAAATTTGTCTTGGGGCAAGATGACGCGACCAATATGAAGAATTCGTCATCTTGTCCCTATTGCAACTGTCATCTTATTTTTTTACCTCTATTCTTAAACTATCCTATTCTCTTCTATAACAATATACATATGCAATAATTTCATACAATTATCTTAAACTCAAATCCAAGTCCATTACCTGCCGATCTGTCTTAACTCCAAAAATTTTTATTACAAAAAATTGAAATTAGGCCTTTTCCAAAATATAATCGCTCAGTACCAACGAATAGAAAAAGGCAAAGAGCTTATGTAATAACATCAAAGACAAATAAAGAACCACTAAACACTTTAAATAAAAGAAAACACCACAAAAAAATCTGTTAAACGTGGCATCTTACCGTAATCGTCATCTTGCCCCCATATGATACCTCATCTTGTCCTATAGGTGGGGCAAACGTCTAAAAAATGTAATTATTGTTTTTATATATTCCATTTAATCTATATTGCTTTAAAACTATGGTATATGACAGGGGTGGTCAAGCTTTAAAATTTTTAGCGAGTCGCAATTAAATACGTATTTAAAAGGTATGCAATAAAGGCATTAAAAAACTTTTTTACAGAAATTATATTAATTGAAAACATACAAATAAAATACAAAATATGTGTAATTTAAAAGACATTTTGAAACACATACGGAACAATAATAATTTTTAAAAATAAAATAGCACAAAAATGAAAAGGAACTTGGGTACATTTATCGAGAGCCAAAATAATACTTCAAAGAGCCTCATGTGACTCTCGAGCCGCAGGTTGGCCCCCCCCTGGTATATACCATAGTGATTATTGCCTATAGAATATTCTATAGGCAATAATCACTTGTTTTATAAATATATATGTATATTTTTTATTAATATGAAGTTTTTTTGTGAATAATTATTTTTTCCTTAAGGTCGTCAACTTGCCCCACTCTACCCTACTTATGTACGCGCATTAGTAGTTATACTTCTTTGGCCTAACTAAATTAAATGTATACACATGTTATGTTGCTTACATTACGTTTATTTATAGCTAGACTACTGGTTTGCAAATTATATATTGCTGCGACTCTCTTAAAAAATCTAATTTTTGCACCTCTGCACTGTATAGTCAGCCTAAGAAGTAATCAACACGCTAGAAACGGACCTACAGTAAACGTACTATTCCAAGAGACAAAATCTGGCGCTGCATGGTTAAAAAACAATTAAGATTGATTTTTTTTAACAATTAATAGAAAAAAATATTTGTTGTACTTATCAAAGCCGTCATAAACACTATTTTTAACTAAAAGCTGTCTCTTGGAATAGTACGTTTACTGTAGGTTTGTTTCTAGGGTGTTGATTACTTCTTAGGCTGACTGTACACCTATTCCTTAAACCCTGTAAATTAAAATCGTAATTTTTCTTATGGAACCCCGTGTAAATCCAAAAAGAAAACAAAACATGCAAAAATTAATGTAAACAAATTCAATAAATACGAGGATATGCACATTCGAGCGAAAAGTGGCACATTTCCGAGTGAGGGAGGCAAATGATGCGCGACGCGAAGCGGGGCGCTTCATTTTCCTGAGATCGGAACGTGCCAGTTTGAGCTCGAATGTGCACACTCGGTTTTAAGCACGATTCACAATCATTAATTTACTTTTCCAGACGTCTAACTTTATATTATCGAATTTTCGGTAACTATGCGCGCGTAACTTTCGTTGTCTGCTAAAATTTTAATTTCAAAAGCGCCAAAAGAAGTATAACTTCAAAAATGTGAAAAAGGAATGTAAACAAATTCAATAAATACGAGGATGTGCGCATTCGAGCGAAAAGTGGCACATTTCCGAGCGAGGGAAGCAAATGAAGCGCGACGCGGAGCGGCGCGCTTCATTTTCCCGAGATCGGAATGTGCCACTTTGAGCTCGAATGTGCACACTCGGTTTTTAGCATGATTCACAATAATTTAAGCTAATGAATTAGATAAAAAATCATAGAATAATTTTAATCGCTCCCTCTCACTCGCATTCACCAGATTATCGTATCTTTTCGCTCGCTTCCACTCATTGCTATAGCAAAAAAACATAAAAACAATATTTACTAGACTAAATTTAAATTTATTATTTGAAAGAGCGAAAGATAAAATGAACAAATCCAATAAATACGAAGATGTGCGCATTCGAGCGAAAAGTGGCACATTTCCGAGCGAGGGAAGCAAATGAAGCGCGACGCGGAGCGGCGCGCTTCATTTTCCCGAGATCGGAATGTGCCACTTTGAGCTCGAATGTGCACACTCGGTTTTAAGCACGATTCACAATCAATAATTTACTTTTCCAGACGTCAAAATTTATGTTATCGAATTTTCGGTAGCTATGCGCGCCCAACTTTCGTCGCCTGCCAAAATTTTACTTTCGACGCCCCAAAAGAAGTATAACTTCAAAAATATTTTTAATGCTTTTAGTTAGCAGCAATAAAAAACGGACATGCATTATGTTTTCTTTTAGGCTGCCGTTTTCTCCTATCGCGAACAGCATTTTATATTCTATACACTTCTGAAGTAGATCTGGAAGTAATGTATTTTGTGTTTGAATAGAAATTTTATGGATTTGTTTTATGTAGTGTAAAAAACAACTTTCCGTCCCATAAATATTTGAAAATATGGTCCGTCCTAATATTATTTTAATATAAAATTATGTAGTACTATATTTGCGTAAACAAGGCTTCATTTGGGCCGTTGTAAGGCGTTGATATGTTTTCTTTAAAGATTCATAAGGAAAATTGACGAAGAGAAAGCGATTTTTAGAAGTTTTTGAATAAATTTCTTCGTGCGACAGGGGAAGATTAATGAAGTAAATTAAACATTCGAGATAATTGTTTTCGATGTAAAGAACTTCCTTACTAAATTTAGTAGGAAACACAACAAACTCACTGAACTTATTATAAGGGTTGATAGATAAGGAAATTAATAGCTCTTGCTGCTTCCCCTTGTTTAAAAACGCTATTCAAAGCTTCAGAGTTGACGTTTAAAATAATAGAATTTTTTTTAACGTAAGCACAACAGTTTTGTATAGAATTGGATATTGAATAGATAGAATCATCAATATTAGAAATCGTATCTTCATTTTTTACTATTAATATTTTTTTGTAATAAATTAAATAAATTTTATGCGTTCTTGTTTAAGGGATGTTTTTATGGTACAAAAATTTAAGAGTAAGCAGGGCTCAAAAATATTAGCCGTGCGCCCGATCCAGATATATCCGAAATTGCAAAATTGCGTGTATTTTGATTTCGCGAAGATGCTATTTACTTACATTTTTTAAGTTTTGAGTAATTCATTAATTTAGAACATTGCTTAAAATAATAGGGGGTTTACTGTTGAATGCAGAATTGAATATATTTCATTCTGTTAAATAGATTTTTAACATTTAATAAAATAATAGGGGGGCTGCTGTAGTACAAGAATTGTTTGTATTTCACTTTGTGAAGACGTCATTTAATTAATTTAATTAAGTTAGGATTTTATTTATTTAAATCGCTCATAATTTACACATAAAATTAAGCATTATTTGTTTCTGTTGAAGATATATCATTGGAACAAATTAATTTATTAACGATCAAATTGCAGTTAAATAATTTTGATTTTGAGTTATTTTTTTTAATTTTAAATCGCCAATGGCATAATGATAAAAATATCAACTGATGCTCTGTACTAATTCAAGAATTTTTGAACATAAAAATAAATACTGTTCTTGTTATTAATTGCAACAAATGAATAAAAATATAACAGACATTTTGAGGGTTTTAAAATAGCAATAGAAAAAATGTAGTGCAATTAAAATGCTCATTTTTTTCATTTTGAACAAATGTGTAAATTTTCAAAAAATCTATTTTGAATAATTTGATTCTTTTAATAACAAAACAATTTTTTGATTAATCTGTATTAATTTAATTTACTGAAATATTGAAATCCATCGGGTTAGCAAGAAAGTAATTTCGGTTTTTTAGTTTGAAATAGAACTAAATTTTGTATATAAAAAAATGAATTTTAATCAACTATAAATGTATCTTTTTATTCAATGACCTGTTGCCATCTTTCTGATAGCGTTCAATGTATAATCCTTTTTAACAATAAACTAAACCATATGCGATTTCAGGTCATCGTTAAAATGAAATTTTTACCATTTAAAAAATTTTGGAAAGCTGGCAATAAATGGTAATCTGATGGTGTTAAAGTAAGGGCTATATTTTGGAGGTAACATTAGTTCCCAGACAAGATCCAATAATTTTTGACGAGTTACTAAAGATGTGTGAGGTGGAGCGTTGTCATGGTGGAACATAATGTCTTAAGTTTAGCCAATTCCGGCTCTTTCCCGTGATGGCTTCCTCCAATTTCATCAGTTGTTGACAGTAAAGATCTGATTGATCGTTTGGTTCTTTGTTCTTTGGTTTTTTGGTTCGTTTTTGCTCTACATATTAAATTTGACGCTAAACTAAAAATATAAATCAAATACCAAATAATTTTTTTCCAAAGTTAAAAGTCACTACTATCAACTGTCAGGCAGAAAAAAGCAAAACACTGACCGAAGTGATTCAATAAAATTTATTTGTGAAAATCGAAATTATTTTCTTGCCAACTCAATAGGTAACTTGAAGATAGTAAACATCATCAGTTTAATTTAAAACATTTGCCGTTATAATAGAAATGAAGAAGATCAATTAAAAGTGAGAAGGGAATGTGATTCAAACTAAAAGATTAGCAATTTCCCGCAAAGGTCAATTTAGGGGGGACACCAAAGTTAGAACTAACGCCTGCAACCGCTAATCTTGAACACGTATTAGATGGGTTAATGTCCCTTCTACGGCTATACACATGTAAAGGTTGCAATAAGAGGTTGTCTTGGGTTAAATGGGACACTTAATAGAAACTGTAGAATTCCCACTTGTCACTTCTAAGGACTAATCTTACTACTCTCTTGTCTTCTAAATTAATCCACTTAGAAAGGCCAATCAACTTTTATGTCTTTCTGTTTACTATTCAATTTTGCGACTTTCCTACAATCGTTATCTTATTATGATATGAAGCTTATACTAGAACTATTATTGTTATTATTTATAACCGACATTAAATTTTAATGTTCTGCGTTTAATTGTAGCAACAACAAACACGATCTGAGAAACGTGCATCTCTTAATTAAATGCAACGAAATGTTAATGACCGCCTTATCTAATTATTTATTACAATGTTATGATTAATTATTGAGGATATTAATTTTCTATGCTAATAATAATTGTGATATTACAAAATTGTTGCATAAGATTCTTTACTAATGTTTTGTTCTCTTTTTTTACAGGTGAGTCTGACTGAGCTTTGCATTTTTCGTTTCTACTTGTAATATCCATGTAAGTCTATTTTTAATGATTTTTTTCTTTTTAATTAAATGAAAATATTGTTTTTGAAATCACATACACAGTTATTAAACTATAATAACTCTACAATGAACAAAATATATGTTTGAAACGAATTTAATTTTTTTTTGAAAATTATTTAAATTAAAACATAAATTTTCGACTGAAATAGAACGCAAATAAAAATTAATTCAATAGCTAAAACGGATATGTCGCATATTGCTTTTCTAAATGAGATATTTATCACAATTTTATTGGTTTCATAAATTTAGTTATTTTGACTCTATTTATGTACATTGAATAAATGTTAATTAACGACATGTATCGACATTTTTACAAAAGGTCATTAATATGAAATATGTCAAATTTGAACCTGTGTATCTTTCATAAAAAATGTTGTATGTTAGCTGTGTTTGTTATTTTTTATAAAAATAAGCAAATAAGCAAAATTATTAATTTTTTACCTAAAGTTAAACATTGGGAGTTTATGAATATAATTTCGCTTTATTATCAAGTCTCAATGCTTGCTTATAATAGAATAATTTTCATTATTAAAGAGGCGCGTCAAGATTTCAAAACGTGTCAAGGGATATGCAATAAAAATTTAAAAAAATAGTTATAGGTCGTTAGGTGTTTCAAGGAGTGTATGCGTTTAGAACAGTGTTTCCGAACTTTTTTTTTACCATACCCTACACAAGTCTTTCAAAATTGTGGTGCCCTCGTATGCAACTTATACGTATGATTTATATTTAAAAATCGAACTATTCTGTAAATTAAACCTAATTACAACTTGTTCATTACACAAGACTTGGGTTTTAGCAAAAAATCAATAGGAAATTATTAAGAAAGTAAATTTTCAAAGTATATAGCAGCCATCTAAAATTCAAATGCATTTTCGAATTGATTTCTTCAGCAATCAAATTGCCCGCATGTTGGACGGGGGACCCTCGTTGGGAAACACTGGTTTAGAACATTTAAATATTCTAAACAGGATAAGCGACCACCAAGCGTGTTGCTATTTACTATAAATAAAAATATAGATACATGGTGTGTTGCAAGCTTTTCGTTTTAGATACTTTACTCTAGTTTATTCTACTTTTTTTTGAATTTTTATTTTGCGTTGAAAATTTGTAGGAGAATGAGCACTTATCATTTAATCTATTGGGTTTGTCTCAATACCTCTCAAGAACTTTTTTTTTTGAATACGAAATAAAAATGATAAATCTATTAAGACAGAGGTTTCCTAACTTCATGATACTGTGTCGTTTAAAAAAATCTAATCTTGGCGCCTCGTCACTGTATACCTATTTTCGGATTTACACGGTGGATAGGTTCCGGAGAAAACCGTTTAAATCAAAAACAAAGTAAAATATGTATAAATTGGGTAGTTTACTTTTAGAAATTAATTAATTCTTTTACGTGAAATTTTTGTAATTTTTTTTAGTGCGTCCTTTTACCAAAAAAAAAATACTACGTATCTATGATATAAAAGTAGGTACCCGGAAAGAAATGTAGGTATGGCGTTTATCACCATACTGGTCCCATACGTATATTTTTTTCTCTAGCAATTCTATCTTTTTTTCTTTTTTTTTATTAGATTTAGATTTTTGCTTTTTTCCTTTTATTCTTTTATTCTTACCACGAATCAGAGATATACAAATGTATAATAGGTTAGAATTTTAGGGTCACAACTACATCATGCCTGTAAAATGGACCCTAATTCTTGACCCCCATATTTTCATAATAAAATGTTTTTTTAATATATTTCATAAAAATTTTAACCTAAACAATAATCAATTGTTGACCTATTCATATATTTTTAATTCTATTTTCATACTTAGGTACATGATAAAAAATTCAATCGTAGTACACTTTTACACAAACTGCTTAGAATATAGCTAAAACTTGGCTTAGAAAGTCACTTATATCTTTAAATATTTTTTTATTGATTTATTATTTTTGATATAATTGTAATTGCCATTAATTATGTCTAATAAGTTACTTCATGTTTTAATAAAATGTATTAATTATTAAATATAAGTTTTTTTCTTAAATTCAGATTAAACTTGAAAAGGTCAGAAACTGGGCCTGTATCAATAAGCAATAGCAAATTTGTAATATTAAGTCGTTTTCATGAAAAGTTTGAAAAGTTTTTTGAAGTTTAATTTCTTAAACCGTGTAAAACAAGTGGCGCGCAAATCGAGGGACAGATGCATTGTATATCTTATATTTTGGATAAAGGCCGAGCATGCAATTCTGTTTCAGGAAAATATGCATTTTTCGTTTGAATGTGCACATAGGTCATTTTATTTGGGTACATTACTTCTTTCTTTTTAAATGCAAAAATTAAATCAAATAAATTCGCTAAACACGAAGATGTGCGCATTCGAGCGAAAAGTGGCACATTTCCGAGCGAGAGAGGCAAATGAAGCGCGACGCGGAGCGGCGCGCTTTATTTTCACGAGATCGGAATGTGCCACTTTCAGCTCGAATGTGCACACTCGGTTTTAAGCATGATTCACAATATTTTAGGCCAATAAATTAGACGAAAATTTAATTGCATAATTTTAATCGTTGCCTCTCACTTGCACTGACAAGATTATCGTATCTTTTCGCTCTCTTCCACTCATTGCTATGGTAAATACGTTTTTCGAATATAAAATCGATATTTACTAAGATAATAATTTGAAGGAGCATATGCTATATTACATTAATGTAATAAATACGAGGATGTGCGCATTCGAGCGAAAAGTGGCACATTTCCGAGCGAGGGAAGCAAATGAAGCGCGACGCGGAGCGGCGCGCTTCATTTTCCCGAGATCGGAATGTGCCACTTTGAGCTCGAATGTGCACACTCGGTTTTAAGCACGATTCACAATCATTAAAATTTTCTCAATTTTTTTTCTTAAGTTGCAGAACTCTACTTCTATCAAGAACCAAATTTTTGGTAAAAATAATTATTTTTGAAAATTTTTAATCTTTATATTTTTATAAATCGTGTAAAACAAGTAGCGTGTAAATGGAGGGATAGGTGTTTTTTATAAAGTAATACAATTCCCGTTAACTTTAAATAATATAATACATCACATTTTTAAATAAAAAAATGTATTAATTTTAAAATATAATTTTATCTCCCTCCCCCCCCCCTCCGTTTCGAAATTTCATTCTTGAGATTTATTTCATACAAAGACGTTAAAATTTATAAGCGAACTTGTGCAGTATGCAATTAATCATTCCGCTTCTAAAGTGCACTTCGTGTAATATCGAATTTTTCCTATTTTTAAAAATTTTCCGAAGCCATTGTCGGGAATTTTAAAAACATCTGTTCGTTCCGCCGGAGTTTCTTTCATTCGATTTTTCTTCGACGCTTCAGAGAAAAGAGCAGCAATTTAATGTGCTGTCGGAACAACTAACTTTAAATTGCATGATAACGTAATGATGTCATTGTGTTATTTAACCCTTTTGACCCATCAACTCGGCGGGGGTCAAAAACCACAACGTTCACTTTTCTTATAATTTCATGTGGTATTTATCGTCCGCGCGCAACCGCGCCAAAGATTTTCGCCGTAATTGAAACATTTGTAAAAATAACAATGGAAGAGCTTTCGGTGCTTTTTGCTCCTCCGCAAGGACCTTTTTAGTTGCTTTAATTATTACCTTCATCCTTCTATTTTCTCACAACTCGTTTAACATTTTTTCGTGTGATGAGCTCGGACGTTGATGAATGACGTTAAAAATAACATTGCGCGCTGTTAGTTTCTATTTTCATTTTTGTTCCTTCTCGGATTAGGCCTTTTAAGGACGTGCTGGGAAATGTTGCGCTAGGAGTCGTTACGAAAAAAAGAATAATCGCATATTACGACTTGTTCTACGTCCTAATAATTGCTTCCGTTTATGACATCAATAAAAACAGAAAGAGCTTGCATTGCGAAATTGTTTCACGAAATTGTGACAGTGTTCGGGCATTGATTTGCAACCATTCTGTAATGGACTTTTCGAGTTAGATTTCACTTTGAATTATTACTGGGATAACCAACAGACAGGTGAACGAACATTTCCAGAATGCAGAGTTACCGATAAATCAAATACACAAAATTCGGTTAAGAGTGAGCTGAAGTCAAAATTTTTAAATCTAAAAATGTTCTTAATTTTGAGGGGCGACTGTATTAGAATCTTCTTTTCGGGTAGTTCAACTTTTAGCGCTGTTAATAATGTTTTAATAAACAAAATCAGTGATCAGTGACATACAAACGGTATTGGTAATTTTTAATCATAATTTCATAAGGAAACAGTATACGAAAATTCAACAATATGAAGTTAGCCGCCGAAGAAAGTAAATTAATTATTGTGAATCGTGCTTTAAGCTGAGTGTGCACATTCGAGCTCAAAGTGGCACATTCCGATCTCGGGAAAATGAAGCGCGCCGCTCCGCGTCGCGCTTCATTTGCCTCCCTCGCTCGGAAATGTGCCACTTTTCGCTCGAATGCGCACGTCTTCGTACTTATGGCATTTCTTTACATTAATTTTCTCATTTTTGTAGATATACTTCTTTTGGCGCCTTGATTTTATAATTTCGTCGGGCAACGGAAGTTGCGTGCGCATAGTTACCGAAAATTCGATAATATAAATTTAGGCACCTGAACAAGTAAATTAATGATTGTGAATCGTGCTTAATACCGAGTGCGCACATTCGAGCTCAAAGTGGTACATTCCGATCTCGGAAATGTGTCACTTTTCGCTCAAACCTGCACATCCTTGTATATGTTGAATTTATTTTAAATATATATTTGGATTTAAAGAAAAACAGTAATGTGCAGATTAGGGTGCCCCAAAAATAACATTTTTTTTCAAGTCCTATCATTTCAAAATATTCTAGTATAAAAAAAATTCTCCCACAAGATTAGCTTCATATTTTCGTTCCACGCGATGCTAAACGGTTTTTCGTTTTTCTATATGAATAACACGTAAATTTTTTTTTGTATTTTTTAGGTAAAACTACTAAAAAAAAATTTTTCACAATTTTAATTGACATTATCTTGTAGGAAATTAAATTCTCTACAAAAAACCTCCTACATATTGTTTATAATTATAATCGGAGGAATGTTGTATTATTCATCTATATAACTAGAGTAGCTTCAAATGAAAAAATAAAATTCTCTACAGCTATAATATTATTAACTTTATTAATTCCAACTACTCTAGTTTTCTTAATTTTAGAAAAAAAAAATTAGATATTATATAATAACTAATATAGATATTAGAGTAAACCCGCAACTCATTTTATCCTTAGTAAAATACTTATCATACCCTAATAACCTTGTAATAACTTTAATAATGATCTACTTAGTTACTAGTTGTCTTAATCGCAGTGGTAAAAATTACTAATATTTTTAAGGGCCTTTGCGACTAAAATTTTAATGAAAATTATAAAAAAACCCCTTCTAAGAATAATATTAAAAAAAAATTGGACAAGTTACAGATCGCCAGACCGTTGTTTTATTATTTGTCTTTTTTACGGTCGCCGCTTAAACTATAAGCAAACGCTAAATGTTAGCGCAATCTTATCTCAATACATCACTGAAAATCGCATCCAAATTGGTTCGGTCATTGTGGTGAAGAGCATGCGCGCACAGGCAAAAATCCTTTTCTTATTTTATTATATGTATTAAGAAGTTATTTTCAGCCACGTTACCAACTAGTACAATAACGGGTTATTTGAAAATTTAATACTCAATTTTTAATTCGATAATACAAAGATATTTTAGCTTTTTTTACGCTTGAATCTACTTATTTCATAAACTAATAACTTTAGGTACATTTTGACCAGGGCTGAGTAATTTCTTTCTGTCAGGGGCCGGATAAACACGATTCGGGTCAAAATAAAACTGTTAAAATATTGAATAAACTATTTGTCTTCTTTTATTTGTTCAACGAGGCAGTATTCATGCATTGTTTTTAGTGCAAAATGCTTTTATTTCGCGTAGTATTTATGTGAAGAACCGAATGAAAAGCCTTCGCGAGTCGGATGCGTTCCGCGGGGTGCCTTTTCCAATCCCTGAATTATACTAACACAAATAGGTAAAATGTGTTTGTTTGTACGTAGGGGGTAATCTCTGAAACTACTGAACCGATTTTAAAATTTTTTTCACTAATAAAAAACATCAATATATCTGACTAATATACGCTATATACCAGGGGTGACCAAGCTCCTTGATAGTCCGAGCCATTTTTCAAAATTTGAAATTTTTTGCGAGCCACAATTAAATACATATTTAAAAAAGGTATTAAAAAATTTTTTTTTAGAGAAATTATATTTATTGAAAACATATAGATAAATAAAAGTACAAAATATGTGTATTGAATTTAAATATTAGAAATTAAACACATTTATTTTACTTCTCTTGATAATTTTTAAAATTTCGAGAGCGACAAATAATTCTTCAAAGAGCCGCAAGTGGGTCGCGAGCCGCAGGTTGGCCACCCCTGCTATATACCATTTTGTTCAAAATAAAGTTTTAGTTTGAAAACTGATTAATATTTTTTAACCAAAAACAAAAAATTGTTAGATGAAATCTAACAACGCAACTGATCCCGGGTTCCGGATCTGTGATAGGTACAATCGGAGGCAAAAGTAATGAAAATTAGTAATTTATGAATATCTACGTTTTATAGCATATCACGAAGTAATTAAATAGTGCCAACACTAAAAAATATATATAATTGAAAGAAATAGGAAATTTTACGAATAATGTTGAATTAAGGATGATTGGGAGGTACAATCGCAGACAAAAATTTATGGAATTTTAATTAAACGAATACGGCATATAAATGAACCAATGCATTGCCTCGGCTTCGTTTTAACATCAAGTTCCTAAAATAACAGAAATTTTTTTGCAATTACTTTATTTTTAAATAAAATTCTTAATATTTGTAATCATTAGTAAAATACTTTTGGTAGGAGAATATGCCTTAAATTCAATTTTAAATAGAAAAATACATATTTTTTTTATTTCTCTCTTTGACTTCTTCTTTTTATTTTTTAACAAATTTCTTAATGCAATCACAATAAAGACCTTTGGCTATAATTAAATTATTTTGTATAAGTTTGGCTACAAATAGATAAACAGTACTACGTTTGGGTAAACTTTTTAAAATGCAAAATTGGGGCTTTATAAAAAATGCAGTTTTTAATCTGATATAAAACTAGTGTTTCCATTTACGTCCATTGATTGTATATTTTTAGATCGTGCATTTTAGCGTGCAGCTGAAAATTCAATAAACACAGAATTTCCATTTAAAAATTTCTATTTTTAGTCCGTTATGGAATAATAGGCTCGGTTATTCACTTTTGTTATAAAAATAACTTCATTAATATGCTAAAACAATAGCTCCTATTAAAAATTTAAATTGTTATTAAAATTATTTTTCGCTTTTTCGTCGAACAAAAATGGTTTTGAGATTTCTGTCATAAAAATTCAAGGAGAAAAATTCGATAAGTTTCTTTAATAAATAATACCGTTTTCGTGATTGATTGTTTGCGTGATAACGTTTCTTCGAAATGTTTGATATGTAAAGGCGCAGGAAGAAAACAAACGTGAAGAAGGCGAAAAAAAAATACGATAAAAATTTGAAATGCCATTTCGCCTTTAAAATATAATAAGGTGTCGACTCCTTTTAACTCCTGCGCGCTCGTATTCGTTCATATTTTATAACATTAATCGGTGAAAAGTGTCTGAATTTTGCTCTTATTACTTTTCGATCGATTGTATAAAACGAGTTAAGAGTTATTTCTAATGTTCTTGTGGTCCTTTGAAGTTGAAACGTTTATTCTTCGTTTATTTGTGGAATTCTTAGAATGGATTTCGCTTGAGTAGCGAATACAAATGTTTTTATCTTTTATTTTCGATGGAAATCGATTAAAGCGATGCGGTTTGCCGCAACGAATGTGTTTTTATGAAAAATAAAATTACGAAATGTCGGTAAAGCTGCGCTCTGCACTTATTAAATTTGCCTATTACGTTTGTGAACAAATTCTATTAGCAACTTGCGATTGGTAACTTTACCAGACAAGTAAACCCTTTTCGTGTTCGTAAGTGCTTTATATGCAGTTTAATTATTCGCTATGGTGTCTCTGAAATAATGGAAACTAGAAATCTATTCGGTTTGCGTTCATTTTGACTTACATTAATTTTTTTTTTTAATTAATGTAGGTAGTTCACTCGTGACAATCGGAGCTAAAACTACAAGTCTACATTAAACAAAAAAAAATTAATATATTTAACGATCGAGTGTTTTATTTTTGTCAGAGATTGTAGTTGATAAATAAAAACGTTTATGTACAGAACACACTAATATGAAGAATCACACTTTTTAAGAAGTGAAATGGGGCAACACTGCCAATGGTTATATCGAATGCTCTATAGATGTGCATAGTACATATGCTTTGTGTACACAGTGCGTCCGATGAATAGGTACTGAAACTTAACCGGGTGATACCTGACACCAATCTAAATAATAAAATTTGTATGTAATATATTCTAAACTCGGTGAATTTCGACAAAAATGCATTTTACTGTAAATGGTAACACAGCATTTTTAATTTCAATGTATATTTGATTTGCGATTTTTATGGTTTTATTAAATTTTTTATATATGGCTTTAATTGTATCGTTTTAACAACCTTGAAAAACAATTTTTATTAAATATTCTATATAATAGGGTATTTATTACACTTTTTTAAATTGAAATTTACGATACCATGATTCAAAAATATTACACTTAAGGCCACTTGACTTGCGGTATGTTTTTGTTTAGTTTATAAATTTATAAATGGGTTAAGTTCCAGTACTTATTTCGCGGGGACCCTGTATATGTTCTTATAGCTGTGTTGAAATTATTAAAAATTTAAATAATTTGGAAAAACTACGCATTTATTGTTAATAAATTATTAATAAATATTAAAATATTAATAAAAAACTTTGAATTTTTATATCTTTTTAACCAATAGATTAAAAAAAAACTCATATTTATTTTAAAAATTTTCAAATTTTTTTTTTTTAAAGAAATCGGTAAGAAAATTTCTAAGTTATAGGTCAACATGTTGTACCTTGACCCCTTTGTACCTAGGGCAAGTTTAATTTTTTAAATGTTTGTGGGCTTTTGTGACTCGCAATACATTTTTGTGATTAAACATCAAGGACCGATGTGTTGTGCCTGGGTCATTGTGAATAAGTTGTACCTTGGCTCTATGATTAACGTGCAATAAATATTTCGCGAGTACTTGTATTATAAATTCTTATTTATTTTGCTTCAGATAATGTGCCTCACACAAAGTTTAAAAATTTTTAAGTTTTTACAATAGATCCGCTAATTTTTAAATTTTTATACGTCCGATTTATTTTATCCGCAATTTAAAAAAAAAGTTCACCTACACGCAACTATGTTTTTTTTATATGCATCTCTGACCTATTGCTCAATATCATATTTCAATTTCATCAAATTCGTAGGAGAAATTAATAAACGAGCGAGCTACTTCAATGAAAGTTACAGAAAATAATCTCGGAGAGTTTTATATCAAAAAATAAAAAAAAATATACACTATGTTTTGTCAATGAAAACTTCAGATTCCTTATTTATGAAAGCTTCTCAAAAGTTTTTAATTAAGGTTTATAATTAAACTTTAAATTATTACGCGAATATTAACGTCGACTCTTGTTTTAATTTCTCCAAGACCAAAGGGAAAACTATTCTATTGCTTTTTTAAAATTAAACCGCTATCCAAGCATCGTTTGCTTTTGAACTCTTGCCGTTTATTTTTAGAGGAAAATACTCCTAAGCTGTATTAAAGCGCTTTGAAAGTTTTTTCTACGATTTTCTGAAGTATTCATTGAATCTCGAGTTTTCAAGGCAGATGGCTACGTAGAAGGAAAATTCGAGCATTATGCCGATTTTTTTTACTTTGCGACTTTCCGTTATTATTTATTTTATTTTTCTATCTGAATTGCAATCAAAATCGTGAGACGTAGGAATTTAACGATTTTACTAAATTTTTATCTCTTGTTTTATATTTTTTTGGATTTATCTTGTACCCAAAACTCGACAGTTTGAGATGGACATGATGTATACTTCTTTTTAAATTTAGAAATATGATTGATGAAAGGCCGACCGACACCAAAATTTTGTAGGCAAACCCTTTTCGCATTTTGTTGAATTTTTTATATTTTAGTTTAACATTTTTCGTGTGGATTTTTATAACGGACCAAGATTTATCTTTGCGCGTATTATTATTGCGACAATTGTTATATTTTAAGGCGACTGAAATAATGATTGTAAGATTATTCAATTCGTAAAAAAAATTAAGATTCCGAGCGACTTACGATTTGTTTTTGTGGTTGGACCTGTGCTAATTCTACGAAATTACATAAACGTATTTTTATAACACGAATTGAATTTTATGTAATTTTTTTAATCTTGCTTAAGAGTGGCTCTTTTGTTGTTTTAATTTTAGCTCTTCGCGAAAGGTCGTATCTTTTAACCTTCCGTGTACTAGGTGGGGTATAACTAACGAGAACATTTTTTTTTTGTTAAAACGGGACGTTTGGCAATCGGGCTTAAAACCGAGTGTGCACATTCGAGCTCAAAGTGGCACATTCCGATCTCGGAAAAATGAAGCGCGCCGCTCCGCGTCGCGCTTCATTTGCCTCCCTCGCTCGGAAATGTGCCACTTTTCGCTCGAATGCGCACATCCTCGTATTTATTACATTACTGTAATTTACCATACGCTCCTTCAAATCAAAAATTTTAATTTACCTTAGTAAATATTGATTTTATATTCGAAAAACGTATTTACCATAGCAATGAGTGGAAGGGAGCGAGAAGATACGATAATCTTCGCAATGCAAGTGAGAGGGAACGATTAAAATTATGCAATTAATTTTTCGTCTAATTTATTGGCCTAAAATATTGTGAATTATGCTTAAAACCGAGTGTGCACATTCGAGCTCAAAGTGGCACATTCCGATCTCGGGAAAATGAAGCGCGCCGCTCCGCGTCGCGCTTCATTTGCCTCCCTCGCTCGAAATGTGCCACTTTTCGCTCGAATGCGCACATCCTCGTGTTTATTATATTAGTATAATTTACAGTGCGCTCCTTCAAATCAAAAATTTTAATTTAATTTAGTAAATATCGATTTTATATTTGAAAAACGTATTTACCATAGCATTGAGTGGAAGAGAGCGAGAAGATACGATAATCTTGTCAATGCAAGTGAGAGGGAACGATTAAAATTATCAATTAATTTATCGTGTAATTGATTGGTCTAAAGTATTGCGAATCATTAAGAAATTGGCGTGAAATTAATTTGTATTTCAATAAGGAGCCAAGAATGGAATTTTTGTTAGGTTTTTTTAATTTTCGGTATCGTAATTGACATATAATTGGAATTTAGTCCTCAATACTACTCAATAGTTTATAAGTTGAAGAAAAAGTTAAGTTTTTGTATTTTTATTAATAAAAGTCTATACTAATGCATAAATAGATATGCGTTTTGATTAAACCTATTCATGATGGGTTATTAATAAAGACTGGAAAATATGCACTAAAAAATGACCAATATATGCATGCAATATGCACTAAAAAATTGTCTGAATATGCAGTAAAATATGCAAAAAGCATTAATAATATGCAATTTAGTTTTTTTTTTAATAAAATATATTCACAAATAAAAACAAATTATTTATTATAACAATATATAATCATATATTTTTCAATATTTTCTATTGTTAAGTTATATCTACGATTACTTAAAATATATTTGTACGATGAAAATGATCTTTCCACATCGCAAGATGTTATTGGTGCATATTGCAAACTACCGACTATAGAAGGACTTATACGTATACATTCTTTCATTGACATTGCCATTTAAAACCTGGTTAACAAACTATGTTTTTTAGAACATCGCAGAATTTAAATAAGCAATAGCTATATACTACGTTTTAAATATATGTAAAAACTGATTGCAACTAGAAAAATTATATTTTATAATTATTTAAAAATACGGTTAAACTTTATGTATCTATATATATTAAACACAATAATCTACAATTCACAAATTAAGTTCTAATTGATAGAGAAGATTTTTTAAATTAGGTATTTTGTAACGTGCTAGTTGCTATACCATATATTACCTTTTTATGAATAAATATTTACTTGAAAAAAATCAACTTATCATTTTATCACAAAGTGTACAGAAAAAAAAATTTCGTCGATGATTTTTAACTCGTTAAGATTGCCTATCCATCCCTTTAATGCTATAAACTTTTCTTTTGACACTTTTGGCATTTTTGGACCGTAAAAATAGTTTTAAAAAGATTCGTTAGTAAATATACGATTTACACCACGATGAACGATGAACAACAACAGAATAAAGATATTCCATTTTCGTTCTTACATTTACCTACCTAAGTATTAGGATTTCTGTGAACAATGCTAAAACTTTGGACCGATTGTCCGTAGAGCCAATAGAAATTGTTTTTACCCTAAGGATTAGCATTGTCACTTTAATCTTTTTTCTGTAAATTCCCACCCATGTAATTTTTTGTAGGAATTTTTACCTATTAGGAGAAATTCGGAGAAATGCAAAAGATTTCAGAATGCTCAAATATGCCAACATATGCAAAAAAAAGCAAATATGCACTAGCATATGCATTTATGGTATAAAGTCCAAATATGCATTATATGCACTAAAAAAACTTATAAAAAACACCATATTAGTATGTAAAACGGATACATATCTAATTTGGGCCAAATATACCCGAAAATAAAAATATGCTTTTTGCATATTTTCCAGTCTCTAGTTATTAAAATATATTTCTTATCATTTAACTGTCATAAAGTACAATTTTGTGGATTTTATTTTATTCTATTTTCGGGGTATGGCAAACCCCACCTAGTATGGCATGTGACATTTAGTCACCTAGTATGCGGAGGGTTAATGGGAGCGTTCAAATCTGTTATTAATTATTTCGTTCCAATATTGAATTCAATTTATGTTTGACCGAAAAAAGGTATTTTAGGGTTGTTCGAGGGATGAGTGTTGGTCGATCGAACACCCCCAGGCGACGATACAAGAACAACGACGACGTTACATCATCCGCAGAGTTTACAGTTGAGAAAGTTCGAAAATTTATCACCTGTTTCTCTACGTAAACACCTGCCTTCTTTGTTTATTCTCCATTTTAAAGTAGATTCGTTGAAATTGTTGACCAACTTTTTAGGAAAGTTAGGGTTTATTGTCGAAAACGTCGAGAGTTATTCTACTCCACCTACCCTTAACCCACTTCGTTCAACACCTTTCGGATCCTTAACGTTTGAATATTATTATTGTTGTTATTAAATATGATTATGTCGTTTTTATAGTTAGCATAAAAGCTGTGCGCTAATAAAAGCCGAAATTCTGTTAATAAAAGTGAGCTCTTCCCTGTTTTATGGAAGGGACAAAATTATTCTATGAAATATTCACGTTAAACGTAAACTTTATGGTCTTTTAGTTAATTAAACGTATTTACGTTGAGTTTTATTAGCGTTTTAAAGTTTCACTGCCGTTATAAAATTGCTAGTTTTCAAATTTCTTTATAAATCCCTTAAGACTTTGTTAACTTCGTTTTTTGAAAGATTTTCTTAATTTAACTTGTCTGCACGCTTAAAATCGTTAGCTACTTTAGAGGAAGTTGTCGGAGAGTTTTCTAGAAAATGTCAGTATAAATTTTTAATAATACCCGAGCCGAAGAAGCAAATTATTTAATCCCTATCGTAATCTACATTGAAAGTAAAAAAGGAAATGGAACATTCTAATTGCAAAACTTATAAAAGCTTATTTTCTTTTTTTTATAAATTAATCAATAATTACGATTGAAGGGTTTACAATTAAAAGTGGTGTTTAAACTTACAAGGAGAGGTTCATATCTCTGAATCGAGGCAGTATTGAGAAATATTAGAAAAAAAAGTTTTACTGAGCGGTTAAACCTTTTCGTAAATTTTTGTGCTTGTAAGGAATAACTCGGTAGCCGAAAGGTTTAATACCATCAACAACAAAACGGCAGATCTTTAGTTCGAGTCTGCCAAAATATATTTTTTTTATTTTTAATTTAAAAAATACATTTTTGTTGTTTTTAATCACTATTTGTTAATTGTTCTTTGTGCTCCAAATATTTTCCGAAAGTAATACTTTCACAACGTCTTAAAATTAATTTTTATAAACAATTGAAAAATTTTAAAAACTTCTCGAAATTTTACTTATTTTATTGTACAAGCAATAGTGACTTTTTGAAAAGGTAACGTTCAAATTCAATCTATTGTTTCTTTACGACTATCCTCAACATTTTTTACTAAAGTTTTAAAATACGTTTGATGTTCGTAAAATCTTTTTAATGATAGGGAAATGTTTTTCAACGTCAATGAAATATGGTACCTATTTACTTAATATTTTAAAAGTAGCTTGTGTTTAAAAAAAATCCATTAGTATGGGTAAAATGTCGCAAAATTTATTGCTTTTTCGCTTTTAGTATAAATATCATCTTGGATCACTTACTATTCAAATAATGTTACAATTTGTTATAAAATAAAGTATTATCATTATTTGTGTGTAGCATTAAATATATTTTTTGCCAAAACAGTACTTATTTATATTCTACTGAATGTTTTCCTTTTTTACTAGATTCAATTTGTCATAAATATTGATTTTAAGAAAACTTCTGAAACACAAATAACGATTATCAAAGAGTAATTAAAAACAAAAAAGAAATACTTTTCTTAATTGACAATGATGAGAAAAAACAGCATTTTGTGAGAAACGAATTAAAGGTCTGCTGATTCCTAATTAGTTGTGTTAACCTTTCGTCTACTGAGTTTTTTGTTACGAGCACGGAAATTTACGGAGGGATCAATGGCTCTATAAAATTTTAAAATCGTGTTTGTTTTCGAGTACTGCTTTGGTAAATTATTGTTGAAGTAGCAATTTTCAAATACCGTAAATATAAACAAAATCAATGATTTACAGTTTTGAACTTCTCTTTATCAGACGAATTTCGGAATTTTGTTTTTTTTTCTTTCGTAAAAACGTCCACGGATTTAAATTTATACAAGTCAGAAAGAACAATAATAATTTTTGGTTCTAGGAAAACTTATTTAGCTTTTAGCTGTTAGAGGTCGTTTTAATCCACTTCATATATTAAAATCCCTGTTGTATCAAACTCAAACTTGCGAAGAAAAAAATGACCATTACTAACACACAAGTTGGACATCCCTGTTAAAGTTTTAATCATAACTTTGCCGTTCTATGGGGAGAATTGTATAAGATACGAGTTTTCTCTAAATAAAACAATCTTATACAGAGTTCATCCCTATCAAAGCAGTTAGCAAACCCGCATAGAACCTGCTTAATCTTTATTACTCCCTTGACATTAATACAAACACTAGCAATCTTGTTGATGTTGTGAAAATACAAGCATTGTCAATTTACAATTCGATGTATGCATCCAGAAACCCTTAAGTTTCATTATTAACTTGATAGATCTAACTAATTAAATTATTATTACAAAAGTGCCTTTTTTTGAAAAGGTGAGCTTTGTTGAGGCTTGTTTGTAAACTGAAATAACTAAACACGAATTTATCTAAAAAAAGAAATACAGTGGAAACTCGGTTATCCGGACGTTATCAAAAAATTGTCAATTACGATACCGAATATTAAGAAATCCGATAAAGAATTTCATTCTTGCCTCTTTATTTAAATTCAAATTAACTTCACGGCAATTTCGCAATGAAAAAAGTAAAAATTATGAAAAATAAGCGAAGCCCAAAGGGAACATTTTGAAAACGCAACTACGGTTTTAGAATTACTTGAATTTTTTTAAAGTAAATTGATCATTGTTAATTGTGGCGAAAAGCGGAGTGTGCACATTCGAGCTCAAAGTGGCACATTCCGATCTCGGGAAAATGAAGCGCGCCGCTCCGCGTCGCGCTTCATTTGCTTCCCTCGCTCGGAAATGTGCCACTTTTCGCTCGAATGTGCACATCTTCGTATTTATTGGATTAGACTATATTAATAACAAATTCTTCAAATTCAGATTTTCTATTCGGAAAATTTTTCGCTTGAAAGTGCACATACTCCTTAATAATTGAATTTGCCTATCTTATTCCTGTCTCGTACAAATAATATTAATTAAATTAAACTAAACTAAATGTAACACTTCTCGCTTTTCTTTTAATTAAAAATTACAGTAGGGTACTTTTACCAAAAACCACATTTCTAATTTAGTATTTTTAAACTAGACTAGATGGGAAACTTCATCGTACATGAAAAAAAAAATTTTTAATTCTTTCCGAATTTTGACTCTTATTTCCCAACCTCTTTTTTAACATATCCCACCCAAGTCATTCTAAAATTTTGATGCACCCCTTATGTAACATATAAATATTTTTTTATATTTAAAAATTGAATTAATTCATAAATGAAGTCTAATTACAACAGTGTATACAAATTGTGCCTTAAAACTAATTTGTTTATAATTTTTACAAAAATGATAATTACCCAAAAATATTTGGAGACATTAATTTTGACATATAAACCTTCAGTAATCTGCAAAAGATGACATAAAAATCGACTAGTTGATTTTTAGTGGCCCACTTCAGAAAATTTGACTCATATACAATTTTAATTAATCAAAAATTCGAATTAGTAAACGTTCGAAAGTACACCTGAAAATATTTTTATCAAGCTCGCTACAATTAGGCGTGCGGAAGAGCACCATGATAACTTATCAAAAGCAATAAAATATCTAATCTTTTTCAAACAAAAAATAGATCTAATTTATTCGACTTTTAATTTTTTGAATTGAAGAATAAAATAATAATATAGCCAAAACCGATAAATACAAGGATGTGCGCATTCGAGCGAAAAGTGGCACATTTCCGAGCGAGGGAGGCAAATGAAGCGCGACGCGGAGCGGCGCGCTTCATTTTCCCGAGATCGGAATGTGCCACTTTGAGCTCGAATGTGCACACTCGGTTTTAAGCACAATTACGAAGCGTCTCATTTTAACAAGAAAAAACTTGGTCAAAATGTTAGGTATATGTTTACAAAAAACGCAACAAATATTAATCACTAAATAATTCAGTCGCACGTTGTCTTAAAATGAACAAAACAAAAACACTTTAGTGCGAAATACAAAATAAAATATATAGTAAGAAATACCCAGGTTTAATTTTTGCAACGAGTCCGAACGCGGTTGACAATCCGGATAATCGCGAATCCGTATAACTGAGGTCCGGATAATTGAGGTTTTACTGTAGTTTAAAATTAATTTAATATGGAAGTTACTCTAAAAGTGTAGATTTTATACAATAATAGTATTTAAATAATAACACATTGTTTCCAACCTATGTTACTGTGCCTCCCTTAAAAAAAATCTAATTGTAGCACCTCCCAGTGCACACTTATTTCTCGATTTACACGGTAGCTATGTTCCGGAGAAAATCCTGTAAATAGAAATCATAATTTTTGTATGGGAAACTGTAAATCGAAAACGAGGCAAAATATAGACAAATTTATACAAAAATCGAAATATTTCTTTTTTTTTTTGATATAATATCAGTCCACTAATGAATTGTCTTAAAAAATAAGTGAAAATACAATTTTTGAATAGCAAAATATTTTAAATATTTTCATTCTTGAAATTTTTTTGGATTTTTATTTTTGTTAACCGTGTAAAATTAGTAGTTTGTTAATTGAGTAAATTGATTTTGGTGAAAACCGAAGTGTGCAATTTGGTTTCGGGAAAAGTGCACTTTTCGTTTGAATGTGCACATAAGTACGTTGCTTTATTTGCGTACAATACTCTTTCGATTTTAATTCCAAAAATTAGTTTGAACACATTCAATAAATGCGAGGATGTGCACATTTTATTGTGAAGTGGCATATTTCCGATCGAGGGAAGCAAAAAAACAACACAAACACCAAATCTCTGATTTAGTGCTTGGACATGTTTGAATTTTGCTCTCGCGTTCCCTTTTTTTTTGGCGTTTAGAAATGATAGCGAAGCTTGAGGAAATATTTATAAACTTGTATTAATGTCATTTTTTCTCTAAATCTATCAGTTATCTTAAGAGAAAATATTTCTGTCGCGAAGAAAATTCAATTAACAACTAGTACTTATTTTGTGATTTAAATCGTCTTTTTTTTGTGTTTATTTGGAATTTATTTTCGGATCAATTTATACAAGATTGGTTTATTGCGGTCTTTTGTATTAGATTACCGCAAAAAAGTGAGACGGTTTTTTTGGACTAGTTACAGAAACATTGTCTAATAAATAACTTTAATGCATTACTTTGTCAAAATTTAAAATTACAAAAAATTGTACTTTTTAATATAAAATCATTTGTAAGTCCAATATTTCTAATTTGTTTAGAAGTAAGTAGTTAATTTTTTGTAATTATTTATCTAATTTATTATAAACTAATTTTCACACATTAGTTTACACAAATTTTCAATTTTAAAACCTGTCTTTTAATACATTTACAAAAATCAATTTTACCACCTTCGTAACATAAGAACCATTAATTTTGGACATGGTCCCATTTAAAATTTTAACTTATAAAAATTCCGTTGGTAAAATAAAATTTAACCGAAACCGAAAATCTCATATAAAAGCTTGTGGGTCCTTTGTACAGGTACCGCCAATTACGAACAGGAAGGAACGAAATAAAAACCCAAAAAGAAAATAAAATGGTCAGACCTAAGTATATTACGCGTTCTATAAAGCAAGAACGAACCAGAAAACTTCCCAACTATTTTATTATAATACTGAAAGTTTGACCTCGTTAGAATTTTCTCAACAATTTTGCTGAGTTGAGAACTCTTATCGATAAATTGCGAGGATCATGAGCAAAGTTGGCCGAGGATATTTATGAAGTCACAAAAAATGACAAATGAATGTCTGGATCTTTCACAATTTCAGAAGATAAACTTAAAAATTAATATCGAACTTAGAAAAAGATAAATCCGGGCGAAGTTTTGTAGGAGACTCGAGTGTTGTAAGTTCAGGTTTTTGAGTCGATCGGTGAGACACATCCGGAAAATTTATTTTTCTGTTTCTGACAAAAATAATTGGCTTTCTTTTCAAAAGTCCATAGATCTCGATCTGAGCAACGGGCCGACGTATTAATTTGTTATTTTTAATGTTCTTTGCGGCAAACTGATATTTCGACGTTCGTTCAAGTTTCGGGTTAGGGATTATCCAAAGTTAAAGTGGGCGATCTCGAGCAATGGTCCTTTTTCGATTCGCGTTAAGTGCCTATTAAAAGAAAAGCGCCCGAATATGTACTTTGGAAATATTTGAGCTTAAGAGAATTGCTTTTCCTACAAAAGGTATTTCGTTATCTTAATAGAGCCAATTCTGAATAAGCACAACTTTTCTTAATAAATGCCGCCGACTTTTCCTTTCTCCTTTTGCTTTAAAACAGCGAGCGCAATTTCTCAAGCGTTGACAACTATTTAACAAAAGTTCAAGGCTTCCGTATTTTTTTTTTTAATCAAGTTCAAGGATTTCTATTCTTTTCTATTACTAAAAAGTCTTGTATTTCCAAGGGTTGCGAATATTTATAGTCCGTCACTTATTTTAATAACAATTACAATTTATTGAACAAAAGAATTAAACAAATTTGCTTTCGCCAATAACTTAAATACTAGCACATTTATTTAATAATTATTTAATTTACTTACACTCCTAATTCACTAAATTAATTGATTTACACTCGTATATTAATTTACAATGTTTTTATCTAAACATGCGTTAAAGAGATTACCTTGACTTTCACCGGGCGATCAGCGGAATAGAGCAATGACACTTCACGAAAACAAACTCAGTCTTAAACTAAACTTACGGGAGTCGGCCCGCTTATATGTGTGTTGCGGTATCAGTTATAGTGCTTCCAAAAAGAACGAGATAGGTCTCATTTTTAGCGATTTTAACATTTTAAGGTAATGTAGATAGACATTTTTCGATTACGTGCGTTGCGAGATTAATGAGATACATTCGCTTACTTAATTTCTCGCTAAATATTTATTAGTAATTATTGTACTTTCTAACAACATAAAAATATTAAAAAATACAATTTTTGTGTCTTAAATTTGAAGAAATTAATGCACGAAAGTTATTTATTAGAGTTACAATAAACCAATATAATAACTAAAATAATTTAACCAACTTTACTAAAACAGGGCAACCGTTAAATTAAATAAAAATGTATGACATACCAAAGATTTTATGTTAAAAAACATATTTTTTTTAAATCCAAAATTTGATAAACTTATGCTTGGAAATTATTTATTACCGTTTACAACACATCAGAAAAATAATTAAATAATTCTAACTAGCCCTACAAAAACAGGGCGGGTATTAAATTTAAAAAAATATAAAACAACAAAAGATTTTATATTAAGAAACACAATATTTTGAAATCTTAAACTTTAAAAAACTAATGGATGTAAGTTGTTTATATGAAATATAATATTAAACCAAAAAAATTGTTAAGAAATTGTAATTGGCTCAAAAAAAGGGCTGGGGTTAAATTAATTAAAATCTAACAGTTACAAATGCTTTTATTTGCAAAAACCAACTTAGAGCTATCTAGAACTGAACAACTATTAATTTTTGCACAATGATTCAATTGAAACCTTTAATCAGTAACACATAAACTATAAAATTCAGTTGGTAAAATGAATATTTACAGAAACCCAAAATCACATGTAATTTGTGCGCGGCCCTTTGTGTCAAATTTTTATTTAACCTTCCATATGACTAAATGTTACATGCTATACTAGGTGGGGTTTGCCATGCCCGGAAAATAAAATGAATTAAAATCCAAAAATTGTACTTTATGACGGTTCAATGATAAGAAATATATTTTAATAATTATTACTGAATATGTTTAAGTAAAACGCATCTTCTCGCTCCCTTCTACGCATTGGTATGGTAAATACGTTTTTCGAATATAAAATCGATATTTATTAAATTAAATTAAAATTTTTGATTTGAAGGAGCTTATGGTAAATTATATTAATGTAATAAATACGAGGATGTGCGCATTCGAGCGAAAAGTGGCACATTTCCGAGCGAGGGAAGCAAATGAAGCGCGACGCGGAGCGGCGCGCTTCATTTTCCCGAGATCGGAATGTGCCACTTTGAGCTCGAATGTGCACACTCAGTTTTAAGCACGATTCACAATCATTAATTTACTTTTCCAGATGTCTTACTTTATATTATCGATAACAATGCGCGCGCATCATTTTCCCGAGATCGGAATGTGCCACTTTGAGCTCGAATGTGCGCACTCGATTTTAAGCACGATTCGGAATAATTTAAACTAATGAATTCGACAAAAAATCAGTTGAATAAATTTAATCGCTCCCTCTCACTCGCATTGACGAGATTATCGTATCTTTTCGCTCCCTTCCACTCATTGCTATGGCAAAAAAACATAAAAACGATATTTACTAGACTAAATATAAATTTATTATTTGAAGGAGCGAAAGATAAAATAAACAAATCCAATAAATACGAAGATGTGCGCATTCGAGCGAAAAGTGGCACATTTCCGAGCGAGGGAGGCAAATGAAGCGCGACGCGGAGCGGCGCGCTTCATTTTCCCGAGATCGGAATGTGCCACTTTGAGCTCGAATGTGCACACTCGGTTTTAAGCACGATAACGAAGCATCCCGTTTTAACAAAAAAAAAATTGGTCACCTCGTACACGGAGGGTTAACTTCGTTCTACTAATTATTTTTTTGGGAAAAAGTGAAGCATTAATTGTGGATTAAAAAATTGGATTTATTTTTTTTTTGCCATTTTTATAGCTGTATGAATCCAGTAATTATTTTGTTTTATAAAGGATTATGAAACGTTAATATATTAGGTTTCGAAACTAAAAATAAATTCAAATAATATTCTGTTATAAACACGTTCAGAATAAACGAGAGTATGCTTATATAAAAAAAAGAAAATTAATACTACATATTTTTAGTAAAAGGTAGAAAATAATGGTTTAGATTCGTTTTACGTGTTTCATTACGACATTTAGTAAAAGGTCGACAAAGGATGCGACTTCCAAAATAAAGTAATTAAAACGACAATATAAAAAGGTTAATCTACATAATTTTATTTCGGGAATTTTCGAAGCTCTTTCATAAAATACGTGACCAACATTTCGATCCGAGTTTTGTCGAAAAAAAAAGCAGAGCGAAGCTTATTTATTGAATAAAGATTTTAATAAGCCCGATCCTCCGTCTCTTCGGTACGTGAATTATTATCTTTGCAAATATGACAAAAATTTTACTGAAGACCTAAAATGTATAAATTTTTCTAGCATTTTAAAATTCGCATATTGTAAAAAAACGATATTTATGAGCTAAAGACGAAATGGCTGGCCAATAGCGCGAGATAAAAGAATGATATATTTTTAAATAAACAGCGTCCTATAACTTATGGTTTAATCTCAATTTTATATTAAACAACTATTTATTTTGCATATGCAAATTATTCTGTGTCATATTTGCGAGATAAAAAAAACCTCGCGTAGGAAATTGCAATTTTTAAATAGCGATCGTGGTGCATTTTCGTTGTCAGTTAAAACATCTGTTTTGTGCCTTGTTCCAGCATTCTAAATTTGGGCTTTTTTAAGAAAATTATTTTTAGCGTTCGTAATATTAGAGAATACAAAATTACGGTCAACAAGCATAAATCTGAAACTTAAGCTTTTATTTCACTGAAAAAGCGGATGAATTATTAATACGATGTATTCGTAAGGCAATGTTTAGGTAGTGCTGTAAAACTTTCGTTAGATTTAAAACGTACCTAATAAATTTAGGAAAAAAGAGAAAAATCGGGACTTTTATCGATGTTAAAAAGGGACACCGAAGCGTTGTCGGCTCGTTTATAAGTGCGTGGGGACAGCAATTTACCAACTTTGTTGAAATTATGGAAGTTTTATAGCTTTTTAAAATACTTGGCGAAATGATGAATTTTATTCAATAATTTTTGCAGATATGAAATTAATTTGAGTTAGTTCTTAATTTAATTACCATTTTTCTTTGTGGAATTAATTTAAATTAACTGAAAAATAATAAAGTGTTAATTGTTTGATAATTTAGGATTTCTGTGAATTATATTGAAGATTCGCAAATACCTTTCAGAAATTATAATTTCTTCTTCTATTGTCTTTTCTATACCCGGCGCGGGCTTAGACGATTTCCTCGCTTTATTTTTGTTGTGAATGTCGTAGACTTTCAAAGATACAAGTGACCTACAGTTTTAAGTGGGTTACGGACCACGACAATTTTTAGGGATACTTTTTTCAGCAGTTTTTTCTTGCCTGGTGCTCATAAGGCTCTACTTCTCTTGGAGTCTATTTTGTTCAGTTTAGGGTCATTAAGGGGCACACCTAGTGTGACCGCCTAAAAAAAGAGAATTTTTGGGAATTTTTTTAAAGAAAACTACTACATGAAATATTTTAAAATGTTGAGGTTACATTTATACATAATTGAATATACACAAAAAATTAAAAAAAATAATAATTTTTAGCAAGTTTTGGCATTTCCCACGTTACTAAGAAAAAGGCCTCCACTGCTGCAGTGATTGCGGCCTTCACCGTGGCTGAAAACAAAAAAATAAAAAAGATTATTAATCTGTAAGGTATTGCCTATACAATGACCTACGATTGTTAAAAAAAATTGAAATTTAACAAAATGGCAGACTTAAAAAATGTCGGATTTTTGGCCAGTCAAAATTACATTTTTCATACAATCGAAAAACTGGAGGGTCATTGTACAGAGAAACATATACAAAATAAGTAGAAAAACAAATAAAAGCGATCCGATGATTTGTCTTCGGGTTACAACTGCAGGCAATTTGAAAAATGTAGTTTTGAGAAAAACGCGTTGGCCCCGTAGCAAAGGTAACTTTCTAATACCCGAGCGGCTACACTTTAGAAGGCTGTAACTCAAAAACTATTTGAAATATTTATTTAAAATTATAGTATGTTATTTTTAAAGGTATAGACTATCGAAATATGCAAAAAAATGAATTTTTTCGAAATTTCACACTAGGTGTGCCCCCTAATAAGTGTTTTAGGTTTCAGTACGTATTTGTCTGGCAGACTGTATTGTTTTGGAAGCACGATCCCATTATTTAATTTCATATGTCCAGATAGACTTTATTATAGCTTTGTAGGTAAACTTTTTATTTTCTATTGATAATTTATATTAAATTTTTTTCAGCCAATTTAAGTAAGCAAAAAAATTGATCTTATTTGATAAATTTGATACATTTTTATTTATTATATCTTTAAAAATGATTTTTAGAATCAGAGTTTATAAATTTATCTACTTGGTTTAGAATAAAAGATAAACTACTAGAAAATATTTTCAAAAAAATTTACCTCTAAGAAATCAATGTTTTTGTAACAAAATGTTATTAATTAGTCTTATATATTATTCTAAAAATATATGAAAAAGTATAAAATTATGAACTTACCTAACCTTATAAAAGTTAGTTTGGATGCCAAACACACTGAAATCTTTTGTATATGTATATTAATTCAAGATCTTTATTTCAATTTACCTACAATGAAAAGAAAAAGTCTGTTAAAATATTTATTCTGTTGTGCTGATTCCAGTAACTTTTCAAGTTTTGCTTTATCCAAACAAATATAATGCAAATATCAATATTTAATCAACAAACAAAACCAGAAGCCTCCATATTACCAAACATATTCTTGTCCACTCTTATAATTTATTCGCCATTGTTTGTTGTCTGGTCCTGCTTTTAATTAATATTTGCTGAATTTTTGGAAGCATATTGTTCGATTGTTAATCAGGCTTTTTACAATCGTAAATATTCAATTTTTTTTAATCTAAAAAATTAGTATACCTAACGAATAGAACGTTAAAATAATAATTGGTTGCTTTTTGTGAGCAATTTTTATTTAAATGATTTTAAACGAAATTCGAATATTCGGCTTTTCTTACTGTACATAAAGCCGAACAATGTAATCGGTTCGTGTTAACTTTGAAACCAATTCAGTGCTTGAAAATCTGTTTTATGTTGCTTTTGATATTCAGTTACCTGCTTAATAGGTATTACACGCCGTTAAATCATCCAATTTACGAGTACTTTATCAAATCGAATTAAATTCTTCATGGAAGTACTTTTTTCTGTGAAGATAACTAATTGGGATCGTTTTTTAACATTCCCTTTTAAGAATCTTGTATAATTCCATTTAATGGGAGAAAAATAAATTACTCAATTGTAGAATTTTTAAGAATTCGCTTCGCTTTGCGATATAATATACGATTTTATTTTTAATTTTTAATTTTGTACGCTTCTTACTAATAATTTCTGTGAAAGAAATTTTTAAAAAATTAAATGTATTTGGACGAAATCCACAAAACTACTGCGGCTTACCGCTACCTAACAACAGATGGCACGACACGACATTGCTAACATGAAGTTATAAAACATTATTTTACTACAGTTGCAGTAAATAGTACTACAGCAGAACTGCCACACGTTGTGGAAACTTACTTTTTTACTATAGGCGGCGCTACTACAATGTTTTTACTCCAGCTTGTGGTAAACTCGACCACATTTATTGTCGTAGCAACTGCAATTTAATTTCTGTGAACAATGATCTTCTCGTTTTAAATTCAATAAGTTCAAAGTTCAATAGAATGCGCAAGTGTTACGTGGTTTCTTTTTATTTACATATTTTGAAAATAAAACTATTTTTAATTTGACATTAACTTGAACATTGTGTTTAAAGCTCAAATAATTATGCGATGAGTTTTCGGAGCACATTACGTTTAACCACGAAAAGCTGTCATTCCTCCAGAGGCAAGGCGCGAGAACGGGCAAAAAGGTACAAAAACCTTTATGAAAGCCTCTCTGCATATGAATAAAACGCAAAACATTTAAAGCAATTAAAATGCAGACTAAATTACTGTCGCTCGACATCTCATATGGCACGAGAAAAAACAACAACAGAATAGAAGCAAGAAACGCGGGCCGCATGAAATTTAATCCCTTAAATAGCGTGGGACAAAGAGAGAATCCCACAACTAACATATTTTTCACGTATTAAAACAATAATCCTTTTCACAAACCGATACGTAAAACGCATAAAAGGACGAAGGAAGTCCAAAAATATTTTCTATCGGAAAAATCACAATTGCCCCGAGTTTATTTCTCTGGAGACTGACGTACCGTGTAAATTCTTGGGAGATTTCAGTCTCGGAACGGCAATTCGATTTTTGACGTAGACGTAAGGTTTCTTAACACCATTTACATTTATCGAGCGAAAAACCAACGTATATAAAGCCCGATTCGATATTATATAAGTTAATTCGCTTTTTTGCGTAATTCTTTTTTTTTTGGATACGTTTCGGTCGTTTTTTTTCTTATGCAAAGGTGCGACAGCCTTTTCGCATTAAGCGGGAACAATACTCGAATACTAACCAAAATCTGATATGCAGATAAGGGATACAAATAAAAGGAAGGTAAAGCTAGGAATGTGTGGGATAAATGTGGATATCAAATGTGAAATTTATGAGTACAGGCGACCCCGCATTTACGCGCTACTAATTTTACGACTTATGAATTTATAAACTATGCTAGCCCATCTAATTTAATTTTATTGAAATTTTGAAGTTATACCTTTTTTGGCAAATGAGAATAAAATTTTAGCTGGCAACGGAAGTTGCGCGCGCACATCTCACGATGGTTTAAGTTAGCCGCCTAAGAAACTAGATTAATTTTTGTGAATCATGCTTAAAACCGAGTGCGCACATTCGAGCTCAAAGTGGCACATTCCGTACTCGGGAAAATGAAGCGCGCCGCTCCGCGTCGCGCTTCATTTGCTTCCCTCGCTCGGAAATGTGCCACTTTCCGCTCGAATGCGCACATTCTCGTATTTATTGGATTTATTTATTTTATCTTTCGCTCCTTCAAATAATAAATTTATATTTAGTCTAGTAAATATCGTTTTTATGTTTTTTTGCCATAGCAATGAGTGGAAGGGAGCGAAGAGATACGATAAACTCGTCAATGCGAGTGAGAGGGAGTAATTAAATTTATTCAACTGATTTTTTGTCGAATTCATTAGTTTAAATTATTTTGAATCGTGCTTAAAATCGAGTGCGCACATTCGAGCTCAGTGGCACATTCCGATCTCGGAATGAAGCGCGCCGCTCCGCGTCGCGCTTCATTTGCTTCCCTCGCTCGGAAATGTGCCACTTATCGCTCGAATGCGCACATTCTCGTATTTATTTGATTTATTTATTTTATCTTTCGCTCCTTCAAATAATAAATTTATATTTAGTCTAGTAAATATCGTTTTTATGTTTTTTTGCCATAGCAATGAGTGGAAGGGAGCGAAAAGATACGATAATTTCGTCAATGCGAGTGAGAGGGAGTGATTAAATTTATTCAACTGATTTTTTGTCGAATTCATTAGTTTAAATTATTTTGAATCGTGCTTAAAATGAGTGCGCACATTCGAGCTCAAAGTGGCACATTCCGATCTCGGGAAAATGAAGCGCGCCGCTCCGCGTCGCGCTTCATTTGCTTCCCTCGCTCGGAAATGTGCCACTTATCGCTCGAATGCGCACATTCTCGTATTTATTTGATTTATTTATTTTATCTTTCGCTCCTTCAAATAATAAATTTATATTTAGTCTAGTAAATATCGTTTTTATGTTTTTTTGCCATAGCAATGAGTGGAAGGGAGCGAAAAGATACGATAATCTCGTCAATGCGAGTGAGAGGGAGTGATTAAATTTATTCAACTGATTTTTTGTCGAATTCATTAGTTTAAATTATTTTGAATCGTGCTTAAAATGAGTGCGCACATTCGAGCTCAAAGTGGCACATTCCGATCTCGGGAAAATGAAGCGCGCCGCTCCGCGTCGCGCTTCATTTGCTTCCCTCGCTCGGAAATGTGCCACTTTTCGCTCGAATGCGCACATTCTCGTATTTATTGGATTTATTTATTTTATCTTTCGCTCCTTCAAATAATAAATTTATATTTAGTCTAGTAAATATCGTTTTTATGTTTTTTTGCCATAGCAATGAGTGGAAGGGAGCGAAAAGATACGATAATCTCGTCAATGCGAGTGAGAGGGAGTGATTAAATTTATTCAACTGATTTTTTGTCGAATTCATTAGTTTAAATTATTCCGAATCGTGCTTAAAATCGAGTGCGCACATTTGAGCTCAAATGGCACTCTCCGATCTCGGGAAAATGAAGCGCGCCGCTCCGCGTCGCGCTTCATTTGCTTCCCTCGCTCGGAAATGTGCCACTTTTCGCTCGAATGCGCACATTCTCGTATTTATTTGATTTATTTATATTATCTTTCGCTCCTTCAAATAATAAATTTATATTTAGTCTAGTAAATATCGTTTTTATGTTTTTTTTGCCATAGCAATGAGTGGAAGGGAGCGAAAAGATACGATAATCTCGTCAATGCGATTGAAAGGGAGTGATTAAATTTATTCAACTGATTTTGTGTCGAATTCATTAGTTTAAATTATTTTGAATCGTGCTTAAAATCGAGGGCGCACATTCGAGCTCAAAGTGGCACATTCCGATCTCGGGAAAATGAAGCGCGCCGCTCCGCGTTGCGCTTCATTTGCTTCCCTCGTTCGGAAATGTGCCACTTTTCGCTCGAATGCGCATATCTTTGTATTTATTAGATTTGTTTATTTTATCTTTTGCTCTTTCAAATAATACATTTAAATTTAGTTCAGTCAATGTCGATTTTATGTTTTTGTGCCATAGCAATGAGTGGAAGGAGCGAAAAGATACGATAATCTCGTCAATGCGAGTGAGAGGGAGTGATTAAATTTATTCAACTGATTTTGTGTCGAATTCATTAGCTTAAATTATTGTGAATCATGCTTAAAACCGAGTGTGCACATTCGAGCTCAAAGTGGCACATTCCGATCTCGGAAATGTGTTACTTTTGCTCGAATGCGCACATCTTTGTGTTTATTGAATTTGTTTACGTTAGTTTTTGCATTTATAAGAAAAAGAGTAATGTTTAATTTTTATTTTTGACCTAGATCAATATTAAATCGTATAAGAAAACCAAATGTAAGTTTAAGTTCAATAATCCTGTTATTGTAAATTCAACAAAACAATTAGTCCCATTGCTTGGCCTAGATAGAAAAGCAAAAGATTAAACAGTGACTTCATTCGAGTACCTGGAGTGTAAATAAATACTTATGATTTCCTGTGTATGAAATTTAGCATTTTATTTAGTAGGAAAGACGATCTATAGTTTCATTTTCGCTTTTTTTTAGGATCATTTTTTGTAAAAATATTTAAATGGTTGTCAATGACATTTAAACAGTTTTGCAAAACTTTGGTGGTTAATACTTTTTCTAAATTAACTTCTTCATTTTCGTTATTTGCAAATCTTACAAATCTGCCACGGACAAACCGTTATCGTCCACATTTAATAAATTGACGAATGCACCAATGGCGTGCGATAATGTTGAACGTTAACTTTGAATTTTGATGGCTTCGTTATAGCGAGGTTTCGTTATTCGAGATAGCCTTAATCATGGACGTAAGTAGGGGCGCTAATATGGTAATTATTGTTTCCAAAAACTTATTAATCATGGTTGGCCGATGGGGAGGGCAAAGTGAGCTATTGTCCCGGGATGATATTTAGCCTAGTTAACCGAGGTATGACTGTATGTAAGAGTAAAAATTCATATGACTAAAAAGTCAATGTAAACTCGGCCTTATGCGTTTCTTTCAACATTTTTTGAGGTGACGTGTCATATTCTGCTGTTCTCATACGGATTGCCGCAATTTTTTTGCGAAGAAGTATAACGTTGTTTTAACTAGCGATTTTGGTGAGTTCAAGGACGCTTTAGTTGTTTTTATGCTAAACCAGGATGTAATTTTGAATCAGGGTTAACTTTATCACTAAAACTCTTCTTCCATAATATATTTGACTCCATTACATAATTCTGTGCAAGTAGCAGTTTATATTTTAAATAATTGTATTTATCTTTTTAAATTTTAGTTATTCTCTTTATCAGACAAAAACTTATTAATTGTTTTTAAAAAACAAAAATTGCTTTTAAAATTTCGTTTTAGAATTTTTAAAAAAAGAAATTGCTAGTGTATATAATGTAATTTCTTCGAGTCTTAAAACGATGCTTAGAAGAACCTTTAAAGATAATGACCAAGTTACGTAGATTATACGAGCTTTTCGTGATCTGCTTGCTTCGAATTGTCTATTTTCCAAGCAAACGCTTTCAGTAAAACGTCGACCGAACGTGCTGCTGTCCGTGTCCTATTTAGAATTCTTATTATTGTTGATGAAATTTCACGAAATTAAGTATAGAGCCACTTACCGTTCCATTTGACCCGAAAGTTTTACGGCCGTATTGTAAAAGCACTTTTGCGACTTTTTCGGGAAATATATCTTCGTGTCTTTAAACGTGCACATTATGCCTACAAACGTGTGTGATTGCAATTTTAAGTTTGAAAAATGTACGAGATTGAGCGGAGCTTTAAATTTTTTATTTCGCAAACGTGTGAAGTGCTTCAATTTTATTCTCCTACGTGATTTATAAATGTGCTCTTTATTTTCGTTGCACTTATCGCTTTTTGTAATATTCCGAACGTCACATATAAATTAGTAATGAAGCAAGAATTTATTTTCTTGTAAATTAAAAAGATGTAGTGGCTTTGGGGGTAATAATAAAATTAAATTTTTTAGTTTTTGATCGATTTTTTTTAAAGTGCGTTTTGTATTAGATGCTTTAGCAGGTGTTATTATATTGAATATTTTAATTTTAATTCTAATTAAATATTTTTTTTAGTTTTTCAAAATTATAGACAATAAAACTTTCCAAATTTGATTTTGATTAATAAAAGTTACGCAGGTGTAATTTTTGTTTGATATAAACATAGCTGCAGTTTAACGATAAGGATAAAGTAGATTATTTTATATCAACATTCGTATTTCTTTCTTTGATACCTGCAAAAATTGGTCAGTATTAAGTTAGCTTTTGTGTATACAATACGTCCCGATGTGCTCTTTATTTTTTTTTAAGTAATTAATAATCTGTGTGTTTAAACTAATTGTGTATCGCTCGATTGACAGAGGAAATAATGGATAATTAGAAAGGTAGATGCAATTTTTATAAATTCCTTCAAATATAATTTATTGAATTTGATTAGACCCTATGTTCTCTTGATTTGTCCAGAAGAATTTTTTAAATGAATATTTAATTACATAGTCAATAAAATAACATGTGTATTAGGAATGCACATATGTTTTAGTATGTATGTTTCTATGTTAATAACCAATTTTGATTTTCAAATTTCAATTAACAATTTGAGACTTGATAGTTTTGTTTTGATCAATAATTTTAACAGTGGTAAATTTAACGTATAATTAATTTGTGCGTATGTTGTGATACAACCCGAGTCGAAATTTAAGGCTCAAATAGGGCCCAAATCTGTGTACTTAAATGGAATCAAAGGGTATCAAATAGATTCTATTTCTATGTTAACTTAAGATTTACTTTGAACCCATAAGTGGTACAAATTTCCATTCTCGCCATTATGGTCTAAAGTAGATTCTGTCAAAAACTCAAAATTATGCCTTATTTTGGACCCATATAACTTATAATACGATGATAATAATAATAATAGAACGTTAAATATTGTCATTTACTGTTTATTAAAGAACTTTAAATCAAATTCTGCTTATCAATATTTTAATTATTAACGTTCCGTGTACTGGGTGGGGTATAACTAACGTGAACAATTTTTTTTTAACGACACGTTTGGTAATCGAACTTAAAACCGAGTGTGCACATTCGAGCTCAAAGTGGCACATTCCGATCTCGGGAAAATGAAGCGCGCCGCTCCGCGTCGCGCTTCATTTGCCTCCCTCGCTCGGAAATGTGCCACTTTGAGCTCGAATGCGCACATCGTCGTATTTCTTATATTTGTATAATTTACCGTGCGCTTCTTCAAATCAAAAATTTTAATTTAATTGAGTAAATATCGATTTTATATTCAAAAAATGTATTTACCATAGCAATGAGTGGAAGGGAGCGAGAAGATACGATAATCTTGTCAATGCAAGTGAGAGGGAACGATTAAAATTATTCAATTAATTTTTCGTGTAATTTATTGGTCTAAATTATTGTGAATCATTAAGAAATTGCCGTGAAATTAATTTGTATTTCAATAAGGAGGCAAGAATGAAATTCTTGTTAGGTTTTCTTAATATTCGGTATCGTAATTGACACGTATCATTGGAATTTTTAGTACTCAAGAAAAGACTCAATAGTTTATAAGTTGAAGAAAAAGTTCAATTTTGGTATTTTTATTAATAACAGTCTATTCTAATGCATAAATAAATATGTGTTTTACTTAAACCTATTCATTATTGGTTATTAAAATATATTTCTTATCATTTAACTGTCATAAAGTACAATTTTGTGGATTTTATTTCATTTAATTTTTGGGGTATGGCGAACCCCACTTAACATGGCATGTGATATTTAGCCACCTAGTATGCGGAGGGTTAATTATAATAATAAATGTTTTGATTTAAATATAAAAAAAATTTCAAGTCAGTATAGAATTGTGAAGACACGTGGATAGTTTATAAATTTGAAATTTTATATTCTTCTATGGTTGTACTTGTAATATGAAGGTCTAATTTTTAATTTCACTTATTTAGAAAGATTTTAAAAAATTGATCTTAAATTGTATTGACACTAAGTTATACATTGGGGGTGGCCAATTTCGGTCCGGCGGGCGCAAGTGCGCCGGGGGCGATTTATTATGCGCCCGCGATACGATTCCCGATAAATTAAATGAAAAAAAAATTTAAGAAAGTATAATTAAGAATTAAAAATAACGTTAACAATAAAGATATGTGATATCCTTACATATTGTTGTGCTCGCAACGTTCATGAAAATTTTTAATTGGGCCTTTACTTCCAAAAAGGTTGGCCATTATCTCCAGAATACTGCTGAATAAAATGAAACCATAATTTTCAGCAATGTTTTAGAATAATACAACTAAATATACAAAAGGAAGTTTCAACAATTATTTCAAACGTATTTTAGCTCATTAAATAGATTTTTTTTCTAACCTGAATTCATTACGAAATATATTTAGTTGTATAAAAAAAATTATTCATTTATACACTTACCATCCTTTTTTCTTTCAATAATTAATTTTATTTCTTTAAAATAAAAATTTATATGAGGATTTAAATGGGCAAAAACACATCTTAATTTTATTATAATTGGACTTGAGGGTTCAAAATTGTGCTTATGTAGGATCTCGAGGTTCTATGAAGAACCTAAGGTGTTAAACACTTTCAAAGTAGGATTTGTTTGGTACCAACTCTGGATTTTAGATATTGAGGTAGTTTCTTACTGTTTAGTACATATCTCAGTTTTCCAAACCCAGCCCGTGCCAGTCTGACCCTTCTCAGGATCTTGGCGGTTTGGTTTTCTTCACTAATGACATCTTTTGCAAAAATTGACGCCTCATTTGTCAACAACAAGTGGGAGGGTGGGGGAGTTTTTTAAAACCCAGAACTGTTTTTTCCAAATTTTTGCGTTTTTCCATCTTCATGTAGTGTTTATTTTCAATATTTCCATACCGTAGAAGTATTTACCAAGAGGGTACTCAGGTGCCCCGGTTATTGACACATGGGTTAAAGGATAGGGTCACGTCCACATTAAAGTATTGAAATTGATAAATAGCTCGGATTAAAAAATAATTATATCTATTTAATCATTTTTATAGAGGAAATCGGGGTACATTAAAGCGTATTACGTCTGGATAGAAATGTGGCTGTCTGAGTACTTCGAATTAAATTTTAAAATATATTTCGTATGTGTTGAGCTGCGTACAACGCAACTAAATTATAACGTCTACTTATACAATATAAGATTGATGCCGAACGTTGCTGGAATATGAAATTTTCCTTGGCAGAAACCAGAGACAGCCTCTGCTAATCCTTATCGCTGTACTCTTATAACGTACTGTGCTATAAAACTAATTTACACCTTTCTAAATCTAGCAAATCCTACAATATTAAACACTAAAATTGTCGTTCGCAGTCTTATCACGATTCTTCTTACTTCTAATTTGCTTTAAAATACGTACAAGATAGGCATTATTTAAAGGAAATTTATGTTTCTTTAAATTAGTTTAACCTTCCGTGTACTAGGTGGGGTATAAGTAACGTGAACGATTTTTTTTTTGTTAAAACGGGACGTTTGGCAGTCGAATTTAAAATCGAGTGTGCACATTCGAGCTCAAAGTGGCACATTCCGATCTCGGGAAAATGAAGCGCGCCGCTCCGCGTCGCGCCTCATTTGCCTCCCTCGCTCGGAAATGTGCCACTTTTCGCTCGAATGCGCACATCCTTGTGTTTATTATATTAGTATAATTTACTGTGCGCTCTTTCAAATCAATAATTTCAATTTAATTTAACTTAGTAAATATCGATTTTATATTCGTAAAACGTATTTACCATAGCAATGAGTGGAAGGGAGCGAGAAGATACAATAATCTTGTCAAAGCAAGTGAGAGGGAACGATAAAAATTATTCAATTAATTTTTTGTCTTATTTATTGGCCTAAAATATTGTGAATCATGCTTAAAACCGAGTGCGCACATTCGAGCTCAAAGTGGCACATTCCGATCTCGGGAAAATGAAGCGCGCCGCTCCGCGTCGCGCTTCATTTGCTTCCCTCGCTCGGCAATGTGCCACTTTTCGCTCGAATGTGCACATCGTCGTATTCAATGGATTTATTTATATTAATCTTCTTTTGTTTTTAATCAAAGGATTGAAAGGTAATGTAAGATAGAAGTTTCTCCAGCGTGTGTTTAGATTAATGTATCGCGTTTGATTAAATTAAACTATCGCGTTCGCTACTATATTTATAAAATCATTCATTTTTGTCCAATTTAATTTAGTAAATATCGATGTTATATTCTAAAAACGTATTTACCATAGCAATGAGTGGAATGGGGCGAGAAGATATGATAATCTTGTCAATGCAAGTCAGAGGGAACGATTAAAATAGTGCAATTAATTTTTCGCGTAATTTATTGGTCTAAATTATTGCGAATCATTAAGAATTGCCGTAAAATTCATTTGTATTTCAATAAGGAGGCAAGAATGAGATTCTTGTTAGGTTTTCTTATTATTCGGTATCCTAATTGACACGTATCATTGGAATTTAGTACTCAAGAAAAGACTCAATAGTTTATAAGTTGAAGAAAGAGTTAAGTTTTTGTATTTTTATTAATAAAAATCTATTCTAATGCATAAATAAATATGTGTTTAACTTAAACCTATTCATTATTGGTTATTAAAATATATTTCTTATATAAATATATATACAGTCGAATCTCGATAAGTCGATAAGTTGAAGGGAGACTAAAAATAATTCGAGTTATCAAAAATTCGACATCGATATAAAAATATTAACGTTGAAATAGGCAAGTCCTACGAAAACAGGTTCGAGTTATCAAAAATTCGGCTTATTGAGGTTCGACTGTATATGGGTGATTCTCAGATAACTGTGATTTTTTATGTCCAGTATTTTATTTATCATCCAACATAGTTTTTTCTTATTGAGAAATCATTAATATTATAAATCTGATAATTATCTTCAACCTACATTAGGTTTTGGAACATAAATGATCTTGGATTACTCATAACTTACGAAAATATACTCGAAATGTCACTACCGTGGCATGTCCGGTTCTAATTTTTCAAACTAAATGTATAAATTTCTACCGATATTCGATTTGTAATTTAAAAGTTACTTCTCATAACTTAAGTCTAATATATACGCCATTAAATTATATTGCAATTATACGAAAATAATGTTTGGTAAAAAAAATAATCGTCTTTGATTTATGTCCGGGATTTTTATTCAATTTTTAAATTTGAAATGTTTGCCGCCTAATCGCCATCTTAATTTAGTTTCATCCACTCCTTCTGGCAGCATTTTCAGGAGGGACTATTTGTGCAATGTTTACAGCTGTGTATTTATTTTGAAGTTTTAAAAATATAATTAAATTAATTTGTTTTATTTTGAAAAAGATATGTCATAAAATTACATGTCAGAACCGTGGTATTGAAATTTACGGTTATTAATACGATGTTTGAATCAATTATAGTAAATTTTTATTTACTTTTACGTAAATAATCGAAATTATTTAGGAAATTCTTTTATTTATCTGCATTATAAAGTTAGGTTCATTATAAATTCAAATGTCATTATCATGGATGTCACTACCATGGCAAAAATAAGAAATAACTTTTTAATTTATTTTTTCCTCTATGTTTTAACTTATTTCTGTATTTATTTGTTATAGTTTTGTTAAAAAATTTTGACAATAACAATTGAATGTAAATTTTGGAAAAAAACAAAAAAAAACTGGCGCTCAACAAGTAGCAACAAAGGACTTTCTAAATCGTGGTCTAGCAGAATTTTGGTCAAGTATTAATGTACCAGACCAATTCTATTCAAAAGAGGGATAAAAAACAGAAGTTTTGACGTTTAATTTTTTCTTATACCTTATATAGAAAATTTATCATAGCAATAAATATTTTGAGGGTAGTCTGGCAAACAGTTGTGTCAAGAATAGGGGCGCCAGACTTAAATTTTTATAATCTACTGATCGAAACTTCTTCGAATAGTAAAACATTGTACTTATGTCTTATACATCATTTTTACAAAAAATTAGGAAAAAAAAATATTAAAAAAAACAGTTGGACAAGTTGCAGAGCGCCGGACAGTTGGTTTATTTTTTGTCGAATATCTAAAAAGTAATAAAGTCCATTTTGTACTTATTTTGGTTCACCACCCTTTTAACGTTCGCCGCGAGAACTATTATATGTCAGTACCGTGGCATTAAAATTTTCAAATTTTGTCATAGTTTTCGCTTCGTTGTAGTTGTAGTAGAACTACAGCACAGGCTTAGTTCTGTGTATAATTGGAGACAGAAAACACCCAAAACACACATTTAAAACATTTTTAATTTCAAAAAATTATAGTTATAAAAATCACAGTTATCTAGGAATCACCCATATATATAATATGTATAAATATTTCTCAACTGTCATAAAGTACAATTTTGTGGATTTTATTTCAATTTATTTTCGGGTATAGCAAACTCCACCTAGTATGGCATGTGACATTTAGTCAGCTAGTATGCGGAAGGTTAAAGTAATTACTTTTCAGATTTGAAAACAAAAAAAAACTTGCGTTAAGTTACATCCTAAATGAACAAATTTAATTATAGATAAATTTGCTATTTTATTGAAAACGAAAATTTGTTTTCCACGTCCGGGTCGAAAGGGTTCGTTCGGAAGATCGGAAGCGCACCCTCTCGAAATTTTTGGCGTCCAAAGTGGGAACCATTTAATATTCCTTATCGTGGTTAGGTGTTATGCGGGGCCTTCTTTCCAATTTCCGAGAGAAACAATAAGGTCACATTATGATAGTCAAAAGTTGGCAGTAAATTTGAATGGGGATTTAGTTAGGAGTTACCTTTAATGTAAGTTGGCCAAGCGTGTTCCCCAATTCTTGTAAAACGGACGCAAGATTTAGAGGAGATGAATTTGGAGCCGACATCCGAGAACATTATAATGTCGATATAAATTCAGAATGATACCCGCTTCGAGCAATAGATCACGAGAAAATGTCTTTCGCGATCACTGTTCAATTTTAATTTGCTCTCGTCTAGAATACGGAATTTCGGTTGCGAAATGCATTCTCACTTTTTCAACACTGCTTTTATTGGATTTTTTTGCCGCCGTTTTCTCACTTTTTTTAATAACACCTTAAATGGGAGTTTTCTTTAATTACGTCCTTTTAATTACAAAAACGTCCGCGTTTCGTAGGCATTAACACCTTAGTTATTGCGTTTTATGTTCATTTTAAATGTAAAGGCTGATTTATGCCAAACATTATGGCTTTCTTTTATGAACCGAATTCTTGCATTCGATTTACTTGTGCGGTTTTCCTTTTATTAGACTTATTTTATGTTTTTAATTATGAGATAGTTGCTTAAATCATATTGTATAAGGAAATTTTAATAAGACTGTTTTGTAGTGATTTTATGTATTTGTGTTTTAAAAACGTATGGTTTGAACAATTTAAAGTAGGGCTTTGAACCGTTATCATTCCGATTTTTATTCCCGTTCAATTAAAAAAAGTATGTATCGGTTTGGTTCCGGTTTTCGTTTCGCCCAATATACCGATTTTTTGAGTTTTCAATTTTTGGTTTGAAACCCTGCTAAATATTCTTAAAGATGAGTTGCCATTGTGTTACTTGACCGTGTAACACCCAAATGAAGGAACAACTGAATTGTAGACTGAAACTTGCGGAATATTCTGAACAAGCATTAATTTTACGCTCATATCTCAACACGCACCATATAGAAATAAACCGAAGAATTTTTTCGGTTCAGTTCCGGTTTTTGTTGCGGCAAAAATAACGGTTTTTTCGATTCAGTTCAGGTTCGAAACTCTGGTTTACAGGTTCTGCAATTAGTACCACTTAGAAAACCGATTATCTAAAGCGTGTTTTAATAGTTGTAAATAAGGAAACTAAAATAGGGTAAAACGTCCAGTCTGTGACCAACTACCAGTGAATGACCGTTACGAGTAATAATATTGATAAGAATTAAAAAAAATTATTTATACTCATGATTAAATTAATTTTGTCCCATGCTCAAAAAAAGTTAAAACCCGCGTGAAATCAATCATTCACTGGGCTATATCTGGTCATTTACTGAAATCCACATTTTAAATTCTATAGTTAATTTTAAAAAATTTCTAATAAAATTGCGAAAATGTTTCCAGTAATTCAGAAAAAAAATCGGTCATTCACTGGACGTTTTACTCTAATACGAAATACTTTTGTTAGAATTTCTTAATATTTATTTATTATCAAAAAATTTAAACAATATAATTAAAATGTTTATGTTGATAAATCAGTCTGAACAAAATTATATTTTATGTAAATATTAACCACTAAATACCATATATATTAAATGATTGAAAGAAAAAGAAAGTACGATTTAGGCAACAAGTTTTCAATATTCAACTTTTCTCCATAATTGTTTTTGAACATAACATATAAATATATTGGAGTAAATGGTTCTTTTAAAATTGAATAGACGACCAATACAGACAAATTCAATTATTACAAAAATCTCTGATTTAGTGTTTAAAAAACTCGGCAATACACAAACTTTAAAAAAAATATCAACATATACCTATAGCTGTACGTAAAAACAATCATTGAACCATTTTTGTCGAAAATCAAGATCTACGATTGTTAATTGATCTTCGAGAGGTTCACAAAAAACATTTTTAAACCTTCGTGAAATATTTTATTCGAAAAGTAGCACATTATTTTTTTGTAAAAAATTAGTCAACAATATTTTTAGACTATTTTAAAAGACGGTAGGATTATTTACTCATAAATAATACAGGAAAAATGAACGCGATGGAGCTAAGTTATTAAGCGGAAAAATTAGTAAATTTACCGGAAAATTGCGGTTGATAATAAAATTAATTAAACACAATTTTATTAAAGCTTCTGCAGACGACATCTGCACCGTAAATATTTTTAAAGAAGCTTCAGTTTATTTCTATTTTATTACGCATAAATATATATATTCTTTTTTACTAGACACAAAAAGACATAGGACAAAAATTGCGAGTAAAAAACTCTGGACTATTTACATAAATCTTAAAAATTCCGGGAAAGCCAAATTTACGACCAAATTTAACAAAGTTTAATTAAACTTTTATGTAGTCGCTAGTTGTAAACATCTTCTTATAGACTCGGAAAAATCTTTAGTATATGAAAGGAAATAGAGAAGGTTTGGTTTTGACCCAGTGATTTTCGAACTGGGGGGCGCAAACAGTTAAACAAAAAGTTTTTTTTTCATTTAAAAGGTGCTTTATTATTTTATGAGATACACCGATCTCTTCATTTACACGATACATGTTTTATACGATTTCACTTTTAGACGGTTTACAAAAATGAAAACTAGAAAAAATATCGGGCATTCCATGACAAATCGGCCACTTTTTTTAGGTGAACCTTTTCGATTTTTCTTAAAACATTACGTTTTTAAGACAATTGAAAAACACGTTAATGATTTTTTTCAATTTTTTTTTTACCATTCCGTTTTTGATATATCAATTTTTGTCAAAATGTGAGTTTTTCATTTTCAAATGCTCATAAAATGTACCAATCGCATCTTGTTTTTTTTTTGGAAAATATTTGTTTTTTAGTGCGCTCTTTCAAGAAAAAAATATGATATTAATCAAAATTGCCATAATTGTTTATTTTAGCTTAACGCAAAAAAAATTTTTTTTCTGAGATGTAGGGATGCCATATTCGATTTTTTTGAAAAATATCTCAAAAACACTTCGATAAATATAATTTTTTTTAAATTAGTCTGATCGTGGGTAAACATTTATTTCTATTTTTTTTCTTAATTCCAAAATTTGAATTTTTCTAAATCGTATGTTCTAACTTAATTTAACCATCAAATATTCTTTAATTTATTTATTTAGCAATCTTTAAAGTTTTTTAACACTTTTCTATTTGAATTATATTATTTTTGACTTTTTTTTCAATACAGTAATTGAATTATTAAAAAAAGAAAAACTACTTATAACTCAAATTTTTAAAAGAAGGATAATAAATAAAATTTTTACTTAATCATATATTATTTTTTTTCTTTTGAAATTAAACAATTTATGGATTCTAGACTCAATTGAATTTCAATAATCTTTTAAAATGAAACTTAAACTGAAATTTAACTAACTTATTAAATAATAAATTTATGAATACTTAAGCAAATATTTGTTAAACAATTTTTTTAATGAAAAAAATCTAAATATACTTTTTGAGAAAAAATAAGTCCTAACATACGACTTCAATAAAAATTAATTTTTAAAGTAAGGAAGAAAACAGAAATAATTGTTTACCCCCGATCAAACTAATTTTAATAACGTTTATATTTATTAGTTTTTTTGAGAATTTTTTTAAAAAAATCGAAGGGTTGCGCCTCAAAAAAGCTTTTTTTGTATTGAACTAAAAATAAACGATTTTTTTAAGGAAGGCTCATTAACATAATGTTTGGAAACCGCTGTTTTAAACTAAACCTTTTAGCGCCAATATTTAATGTCACAGATTTTGGTGAAAACACTGTCAGCGACTAGCAAGAATTTTCTTATTAAAATTCTCCGAGCTTTCGCTGAAACATTGACATTAAAACTGATCGGATATTCCGTTAGCGACACAAAACGAACCATTCCTGTTCTGGAAAATGGAACCAGGAATGGCAATATGTACGACACCTGGAGTGCTTAAATTGCTAAACTATAAACAACGAGAGAGCTCGTTGAATATTCCGTATATTATAACGGAAGCGCCATTATACTTCGAGCCACTTTAAGCTGCTTCATTTCTAGACACATAAAACACTTTTGCCGAAGAATTATTTTCTTTTTAAACGACCCACAAACTAAAAAAAAATATTTATTAGGGAAACCCACCCGCGTATGCAATTACTTTCCTGCCGTCTTTTCAAAAATATATTTCTCAAACCCAACTGCTCCTTAAATTAAAGCTTAGAAGTTTTGATTAAGCGGTTAATCAAAATGCTCGGAGAAAAATAAAAATTTTGATTTGTATAAGGAAAAAAGAAATACAAAAGAAGTGAAACGAGAACGAAACTCAAGTAACCATAAATTTAACCACAAGTGTACTTCAGCAATGAAGTTTAAGACTCTCGACTTGTAAATGGCACTCGTGCATTTTTGAGTTTTTTTGTTAGAAAAACGAACAATTTGTTTTTAGTTCGATGAGTTCGCTTTTGAGGTCGATCGGTTTTTGTGGTGAGAAAAATCAAAAATATAATTTTTTAATTTTGTCGTTTTATTGTCGTAAATCAATGATTTTTAATTTTCTTTAATCGTGTTTTCTTATTAATCTTACTTTTTAATTATTCTTTTTTTTCGTATCTTTTACTTGCATTTTTTTTTGGGAATATCTTGCTTTCTATTGATCATAGATTTTAGATTACTATAAAAATCGTACTTAAGTTAGTAGATTTCGCTATTTTTTACAAAATATGATATGATGCGTACGATGAAGTTTGTTAAGAATTTTATTTAAGGATTGGGAATTGTCAAGTTTAAAAGCACTAAATCAGAGATTTGGCTTCTGGTATAAAAACGGCCCTGTAAATTTTATTAAAGTTTCTTCATAAGTAAATTGTGGTGGAAACCCAATTCTGCACATACTTCGGTTTTATTAATCTTCTCTCTCTCTATTTGCGTTTTGAAAGTTTCTATCGCGTTTTTCTCCAAGATTTAACATTGGGCCTTATTGATTTTTTGAACTAATCTCACACTATAATAAACGAACTTTCAGAATCTGAAAAGTTTTTAACGATCTGTTCACACATACCTGAGCTACGAACGTTTAAATTGAAAATTTTGATAAATAAATTATAAATTCAAGGTTTCAATAACGTTTTTTTTTTGAAAATTTCTAATAGCAATCTTATAGATGGTTGAATAATTATTTTTTTAGCTCTCAAATTGTTTATGGTTTGATAACGCTTAGTCTACTTGTAAACCGAGATTTTCAGTAATTGGAAAAAAAATGAATTTCACGAAATAGATGTTACAGCGATATTTTTAAAATAATTTTTGATTTCGTGCGGGGATTGAAATTGGCGCTTATTTTTTAAAAATCTCTAATGCGTTATTGTTTGACAAAATCTTGTCAAAACTTAATTATATATTTGTATTTTCTTTGGTATAAATATAATGTTTAGTTATATCTGCTGGTTTTCAAAAAAAATTTGGTTTTATAAATGGATGTTAGTTGCAACAAGCTTAGTTATGGTAAATTACGTATGTTGATGACAAATAGTTTTTTTTTGCAAATTGGAACAGAATTTTTGGAAATCGAAATAGGAGTTTATTAAGCAGATAGTTTTTGAAAGCAATTTTGACTTTTCCGCAGCGTACTAAGGTTTTAGTCCGGACTTTCAATAGGAAAATCGCCATTGTATTATGTATTTTGGATTTTTTTTTAAACATAAGATAATATAGGTCGTTATTTTGATGAAAACCGTATTTAGTTATTTTTATTGATTTTTTAAACAGTTGCACCATTTACTTACTACGTTTGTTGAAAATTAACGTTTTCAAAAGTTTTAAGACTTATATGGATACTTTTTAAAGCATTTGGTAAAAATATAAATTAGTTAATTACAAAGTACTATACGATTTTTACGCTTCAAAAAATTAGTTTTTTAGTACCAGCTGCAAAATTTTTGAATTTCGAGCGCCGTCCTGCGGTAGTAAAGTAGATTTTTCCATATCAGAATAGAGTACATTTCTACACGTGTGTGGAAAGTGCGGGCGACAATCTACTGGGGCGTCAAATTCATATGTTTGAAAAAAACAATTTCTTTATTAAAGCACCTAGCATCTCAAAAGCTGGAGCGACTTTGAACTAAAGATAAAAGTAATTAGAAAAAAGTAGAGTTTGCTTTTATTGGAACGTAACGAAAGATACAGAGGGCCGGTTAATTAAAATAGAGTTAATCCCGGCATTTCAATTGCCATTTCTGTGGCGGTTTGAATTCGCCGTTGTCGTACGTCTTCTTATTTGCATTCTGTCATTTATTAGCAGAATACACTTGTATTGTAGAAAGCAAATACTCGGTGACAATCTTAGTTGCATGAGTCAACAAGATAATATTGCAAAGGACTCGGAACATTATACACATATCCTTTGAATGGCGCCTAATCCTCCACTCAAAGTTAATCTCTCGAATTACAGAAATAACATTTATAACTCCTCTCGAAATTAGCAAATCATTCTGTTAATCAAAAAGTTTTGGCCTTTTGACGAAACTTTGCCAAAAATCTTTGCATGTCTCGTTGACAAAAAATCGTTCAATTAAATGTCGAAATGTTGAAACGTTCGCCGAAACGCGTTCGGAGACTAATTTTAAAAACTTTTTAATTAGATCCGGGCCTAACTAAAACAGTCGTGTTAACAATCACTAAAGTAATTGTAAACAACGATTTATGTTAATTTGCCAAGCGTTTGCGATCGTATAAAAAAGATAAAACGCTCGCAAAATGTGTTGCCGAGGTAAAATTTAAGCGTTTGTTGACTTATAAATTTTTTTTGTAGAGCGTCCTAACACGCGAGAAAATTGTTTATGGCTAACATGCAAACCTGGAGGGTATAATTCCTACATATATTTTACTTAAAATATATAAAATTTACGGTCTCGGCTTCTTTTTTTTCTTCACAATAAAACGCGAAGGAATTTCCGAAGTTCGTCGCACAACAAGTTTATTAAAATCATTGAAAATTTCTATTTGTTTTTCTTTTTTAATTGGTTGAGTCCTCGAGGAGGAAGAAAAGAGATTGGAAAATGCTGTTTTAGCAGTTTGCTATTTTAAACTTTTAATCTATTGAGCCCTTGAATATTTCACTGGAGGGTTATCTTGATGTGACAGCTGCATTTATGTAAATCCCTTTTTGTTATTCTAATATCTGTTAGAGGCGAGAATTAAACCGGATTTTTACATTTAGGTTTTAATTAACGCTTCAACTATTATTCAAGAGTGGAAATTTATTGTTTTCAATTTTCAACTTAATTTGTTGGCCATTGATTTAATGAAATGGAATGTCGTTTGTTGTTATTAATCGCGGTTTTAATGCATAGCGAAGAGGTATATTTTAATTCGCTTCGTTATTTTTATTTGTACATATAAATACCTAAATATAGAAGGAATAATATGGTTAATCCAATTATGTAATTGTATGTAGGAATATTTGTGTTTTTATAGGTTTCCCAAATTATTATGCTTTTATTTGAAATTGATTTGTATTTAATTATCTCTGGACACGAATCTGGCTGGTTCTTAAATTTTAATCGTTTTTTTTTTTAGAAAATATTTTAATTATTGTGAATTGTACTGAAAGCCGAATATGCACATTCGAGCTCAAAGTGGCACACTTGCCACACCTCTCTCGGAAATGTGCCACTTTTCTCTCGAATGCGCGGATCCTCCTATTTATTGAGTTTGTCCACATTAATCTCTTCAATTTCAAATCAAAAAATCAAGTTTGATCCAATAAATTCAAATAGTTAAAGCGTTTTTTTAAACAAAGTTTAAAAGTACTTAAACATTAATTTAGTTCGAAGTAGAACTACGGCACTGTTATTTATTATTAAACATTTTTAGAAATCAATATATTGATTGTGAATCGTGCTTAAAACCGAGTGCGCATTCGAGCTCAAAGTGGCACATTCCGATCTCGGGAAAATGAAGCGCGCCGCTCCGCGTCGCGCTTCATTTGCCTCCCTCGCTCGGAAATGTGCCACTTTTCGCTCGAATGCGCACATCCTCGTATTTATTGGGTTTTGTTTAAATTAATCTTCTCTTTTAATTCAAAATACATCAAATAAAACTGGACTAAAGAACATTTTTTTATTTGAAAACCCGAAAACTGATTTATCTTACGGAACTAGGGGCGTTTTGCTCGATATCAGAACGGCCGCTGGGTCTACTTGACCGTCATGAAATTATACATTAATTGAAGTAATTTAACCATCAAAAAATTTTTAATAAAGTGTATTGTTAAAAAATTAATTTAAAATAATTTAATAATAAATTTCTTATAATTTAATTAATTAATTTAGTCAGTATTATCTAAATAACTTACTAAAACTTAATTATTAATTTTCAATTTAATAATAATACTGCCACAATACAAAAGTATGTATAAATAAATATGTATAATTTTGTTAATCAAATAATAATTAATTAGTTGTTATATTTTCTTTTGCGTAACATTCTGAACAAACTATTACAGCATATTATAGTCATGTAGAAATTTAATGAAAGTTTAGCACTTTTTTATCTTTTTTACAACGTTGACACCTTTAGGGTGTCTTTTCTTTAATGTCTGGCCTTATCACATTCTTTCATGAAATTAAAATTTTCCGACCTTTCTTTTTCGTTTTCGTTTTTCTTTTATGTAGACTTCATATTTGTGTACAATCAGTCCGCTATTACGGACTATAATTACATCTTATGATAGTACTTAGCCTAATCCTTAACAACTATAAACATGTCATGTAGAGTGATGCTCCAGTAAGCAACCTCTAGTATTCTATGAACATATGACTTAAGAACTAAAACGATTGGTAAGGTCAGTTGGTTTGAACCTTTTTAATCTCCTGGGCTCATCTTCATCTTCAAGGAGTATGGGTATCAGTTGATTAGGGTGCGTCATGATCTTGGCTTTGTATTTGGTACTAATTTTTGCTATTTCTTTGTTTATTGTGAGCATGCGTAAGTCATTGTGCAGTAGATCATTTGGTACAAACCATGGCGCGTTGACTATTCTTCTTAATATTTAATTTTAATATCGCTGTATGATTTCGAGATTTGATTTAATTGATTTGCAACTTAACAGAAATCAGAATTTACACAAATCAGAGACGGCAGAAAAAGTCCAACACAAGCACAGGCGCCAGGATCAGGACACTAAATTAAATATTTTAGTTGTTCGGATGATGAGCAAAAAGCCGCAAGTACTGATACTGAATTAATTTTCTTACTTTCAAATTAAAAAATAAGTTAGGCCAGTTTTATTGAAACTGGTTAAAGCATTGATGTGCAAATTTGAGCGAGAACCAGACTAGAAATTTTTTAGTAAGCCTAACTGGGCTGCCTTATTAAGACCGCATATTGGGATATAATGCAACACATGCTTGGTCCTAACCTGGCAATCCTAGTTAGATCCTAATGGGGCAATCCTACTAAGGCAACTTTGCCGAATTCGGAATGTGCCTCTTTGAGCTTTAACGTGCACACAGTTTTAAGCATGATTCTGAACAATTAATTTACTTTCATAAAAGGAGTGGTCGGAATAAGAAAAAAGGTTGTCCGATCTTGATGAAATTTTGGATTCATATATGTAGAGCTTGGTGTTTATGATAATCACAGAAAAAATTGTGACGTTGAACTGACATCGATTCATCTCTTGGGTCGGGTTGTGTTTCAGGTTCTGGTTGTGGTTGCGGTTCTGTTTGTGGTTCAGGTTCTGGTTCTGGTTGTGGTTCTGGTTGCGGTTCTGGTTCTGGTTCTGGTTGCGGATTTGGTTCTGGTTCTGGTTGAGGGTCTGGGTCCGGTTCTGGTTCTGGTTGAAGGTATTAACCTCGGGTTCCCTTTGATATCTAAATTTTATCTTAAACTATTCCTAAAGAGCTTTCAAAATCAGTAATGAAACTAACTGGAACTCGAGGTTAATACAGTTGGAATGGCATTTCTTATTTATCATAACATAGACTAACTAGGTAATCATGATCCAGGTCACAAGTTACCATGCAAATAAGATGCAGTCATATCCACTGATTAATAATCAGAAAGAAATTTTTAATTATCATTTGCCGATAAAAAGTTATGACAACTTTTGTATTCAATCTTGTTATGCCCTTGGTGGACTTCCTCTCTACATATCAACAGAGTTATTGTTTTTCATCAACAATTCATCAGTCCTATTAATCATTTTTGCTAAAATATCACGTTTAAAATACATAAATTCCTTAATCCGACAACTCCTTTTAAATTTAAACTAAAAAAATCGCGATGATACATCCGTAAGTTCTTTTGTGACTTCTTTTTTTTTGTAATCTTCCAAAAAATTCTTTTAATTTTTTTTTATTAGGAAATTGACTGTTTATTAATTTGTATATAATAATGGGGGGTTCTGGGGAAGGTTGTAGCCCGATAGTCCCCTTTCGATTGCATACAATGCATTTGTAATTGGTAATCGTTAGTCATTTTTTGGATTGCCCATATTTTTTTCTTTTTGGAAAATGACAATTTCGATTCCTTCTCTAACTTTCGATAGAATTTGCGATAAATCAATTTCAACAGAATCGTATTCAGAACTAAGATATATTAACAGCAGACGTAATTAAGAGCTCAGGGGGTTAAAACCAAACGAAATGTTTGTTTTTGTAAACTGTTGTGCTCCAAAGGAAGTCGCGTCGAAATTAACTTAGTTTGCGACATTTCACGCCAGCATTACTTTTTCTACTTACATTGTAACATTTCATTACATTTGTTTGCTTGAACCGATTTTATTTTATTTTTTTGAAAACTACGCAAACACGGAGCTTTGTCTTTTTAAAGCGTTCTCTACAATTTTAATTAAATTTCATTTGGAACTCTTTATTAAAATTTTTATCTAATTAAACAAAAAATGTTGCGAGTAAAACTGCAATAAGTTATTAAAAACTTCACATTTAAAGAACTCGTAGAATTCATTGCTTACTTCTGTATTTTTATTAAATTCTTCTCAAGCTCGGATTTTTCTTATGCAATTACGAGGAGTAAATTGAAATAATAGACAAAAATAGGAGCGAGGACTGTTTGAATTCGAAATTTTAATATATATGATAATAGGCAAATTATAAATCAAGTTGGAACGGATGTACGTGTGTGTGTTACGTGTACGAAGAAAAGAATTGCTCGTTGTTTTCCATGCGAAAGAAAAGCCTAAGCTGACAGTAATATGAGAAAGTTTATAGGAAAGATTTACGAGTAGATATTTTCAGTTTTCTTTATATTAAAAGAATTTAACAGTTGCCGTCACATTTTGCCTTACAATTTTTAATCTTAAAATTGTTTTATTTTACCTCTGCGAAAACTTTTTTAAAATTTACATGATGTGTATTTTTCTAATTTATTTTGTCGATTTGTTCGTCTCTGTCTTCGCATTTTCTTTTATCGGGATACCCGTTGATTTTTAGGATCGTTCTGTTGTAACTTTTAATTATTTAACACAAAGATTTGAAGTTATACTTCATTTGGCGGTTGAGATTAAAATTTTAGCAGGCAATGAAAGTTGCGCGCGCATAGCTACCGAAAAATTGATAATATAAAGTTAGACTTATGAAAAAGTAAAATAATGATTGTGAATCGTGCTTAAAACCGAGTGTGCACATTCGAGCTCAAAGTGGCACATTCCGATCTCGGGAAAATGAAGCGCGCCGCTCCGCGTCGCGCTTCATTTGCTTCCCTCGCTCGGAAATGTGCCACTTTTCGCTCGAACGCGCACATCTTCGTATTTATTGAATTTCTTTACATTTATTTTTCACATTTTTGAAGTTATACTTCTTTTGGCGAATTAAGATTAAAATTTTAGCAGGCAACGAAAGTTGCGCACGCTTAGCTACCGAAAATTCGATAATATAAAGTTAGACATCTGGAAAAGTAAATTAATGATTGTGAATCGTGCTTAAAACTGAGTGTGCTCATTCGAGCTCAAAGTGGCACATTCCGATCTCGGGAAAATGGAGCGCGCCGCTCCGCGTCGCGCTTCATTTGTGTCCCTCGCTCCGAAATGTGCCACTTTTCGCTCGAACGCGCACATCTTCGTATTTATTGAATTTCTTTACATTCATTTTTTACATTTTTGAAGTTATACTTCTTTTGGCGAATTGAGATTAAAATTTTAGCAGGCAACGAAAGTTGCGCGCGCTTAGCTACCGAAAATTCGATAATATAAAGTTAGACGTCTGGAAAAGTAAATTAATGATTGTGAATCGTGCTTAAAACCGAGTGTGCACATTCGAGCTCAAAGTGGCACATTCCGTTCTCGGGAAAATGAAGGCGCCGCTCCGCGTCGCGCTTCATTTGCGTCCCTCGCTCGGAAATGTGCCACTTTTCGCTCGAACGTGCACATCCTCGTATATGTTGAATTTGTTTACATTACTTTTGAATTTAGAAAAAAGGAAAGTACCTAAATAAAACAACATAAGGTAAATGTCCTAATACCAGAACGATTTGATAATAATTACTTTATATTTAATCATGTATGCGATAGAATGGAATGAAACTTTTTTTATTTACAACCCCAATCTTTATTTATAAAATGGAATATGAATTGGACTTTAAAATCTATCCGAAATATGCAAAAAATTTTATTATGACAGTAGTGTAAGATCCACGACTTAACCATGTTTCTTAAAGATTTTGCTAAAAAATCTGTCAGTGATCTTAAGCTTATAGAAAATGTATAAAACAACTTTTCAATTAGTTTTTTTTTATAAATATATCTAGAAATACATAAAAGATAAGAAAACATATTAGCAGAATTACCAAAATTTTATTATTACCCAATGTGGTGTAACTTTTTTAAAGAATGTACTTGAAAAATAACTTGACATTTATTGGTTCGTTCAAATATTTATGAAATTAGTCCGCATATTTTTTCGGAACGTTTCTGAGGTTTTTGGAGCCGTAGAGCCAAAGGTGTCCTTGTATGTATTTTCTGGAGGTAGAAGCGTGCACAAAATATGGAGACATAAATTGTTGAGGACACGTAATATACTCCGAAACCGCCTTAATCCTTAAGTGACACTGACTGCGCTAATAAATAATTGTTAATCTACAAACCAAGAGTCTATCTTATTCTGACACTTGCTAAAACAATGGTTGAAGAAGGTCGAGAGCGGCAAATGAAGCAGAAGGGAAATAGAACTCTTAGGGCAAACGTAAAAGATTGATGTGGCAATTTTAAGTAGCGCCCCCGATGTACGTATTGCGGTAAAAGGCTGGAAATATGCGCCTGAAAATATAATGATCCTTTCATATTTTAAGTATTTGATTCATATTCATGCGTGCTTCCAAAATCATTTTTCTTGGCGCTATTTTTCTTTATAAAATGATTTTTTGTAAACATTGAAAAAAAGTTTGGTATTGAAGATAATAGTGGGCTCGTAAAATATGGGTAATATGAGAGGAGCTAACTCAGGAAAACAGAAAATTGTTGTCTACAATGTTTTTTTTTAATTAGGCCATCATGTATTTGTTGATATTCGGTTTCTTACATAAGTAGAGGCAATTTTATTTATCGGTCAACGCTTTCAACATTCGTGTATAGTAGTTTCAAAATCTCGTGGCACGCGAGTTATGAAGGGCATTTTTGGTAAATTTCGGACAAAATCATCACAAGAAATGCCATTCTAAGAGCATCTGATCTGGAGGCTTAATTTATAATTAACTTTCGTTTTGAAAATATACTGCTCGCAAAAATTAAGGGAGCAAGAAAAAAATGCCAAATTTTTGTGTTTTTTGACGCACTGTATTTAGGTGAAAAATAGTCTTATCGAGGTAGCTAAACAAGCATTTTGAAGTTCCACGATTTTAGTTATCAGATTTCGTTTTCACGTGAAGATACCAAATAGCGCGAAGAATTTTTTTTCCAATTTTATGCATTTTATTTTTGGTCCACGGGCTTGGAAATTTTTTGAGGTATACCATTGCGTGGGCTTGTTAGCCTGTTTATCCAGCTTTATTTGATTTTTTAATTTTTTTTTATGTTGATTTCATGCAGAGCTATCGGATTTTGAATGAAAAAGGATCCTTTTGTCTTCAATTACTGATATCTCAGCAACTAATGGGCGTATCGAAAATTGAAGGACAGTTTTGGAATCTGGAATAATCGTCCTACACGATTCCTTAATGACTTTTGGGTAAAAAAATTTTACCTTTGGTATTAAGTTGCAAAAAGTGACTTTTTTCCTCATTTTGGTAAATCAACTGCACCTTTGCAAATATTGATGGAAAAGCTAATGTTTGAAGAAATTTTACAGCTCAAGATATTCCCAATAGCCCTGTAATTCGCCGGGTCGATCTAATGAGCGGTTTTTCTGGACCGATTGTTCAAATTTTCAGAAGAAATTTTTGTTGCTAACCATCATGTAATCTCCGTAAAATTGAGCAATTCATTTTTTTCACTTTTTTCACAATTTTTCATCTGTAGCTAGTTAATTAAAAGAACTTTTCGATACGTACATTGGTTGCTGAGATATCTAGTGTTTGAAGACAAAAGGATCCTTTATTATTCAAGATCCGATACCTCCGCGAGAAATCAACATAGAAAAAGAATTAAAAAAAGAAATTCAACCTGGATAAACAGGCTATCTGACTCGTGAATGATTTAGGTCAAAAAAATTTCTAAGCCCGTAGACCAAAAATAAGATGCATGGAATTTGAAAAAAAATTTATGTAAATGATTGGAGATGAGGGGCGGCAAATTCGTAAATTCGCCTCAGCATGTATTAGCCATAGTAATAATCAAAAATTTAAATTTGAATGATTCAATATTAAATTGGCTCTGTGACGCATCGATAGTAAATTTTCTTTTAACAAATAAAATGAGGCAATCATTCCAAAAAATTAAAGCGCCGAAATACTTGTAGTGTGGGCGAGACTCCCATCGAAGATAATGAATTACGCAGACAGTAAAGAGATCGATAGTACAATTTTTTACAATTTTAGATAAAGTTCCGCATTAGTAACCAGGACGTGTATTTCACGGCCGTTGCGTTGCCTGAAAATAAACTTTACTCTGTTTGCTTCCTGTTTTCTATAAAGCTCTCAAAGGATTTATAAGATGTAGGTGCAATCTTAAACCTGCTGGCCCTCAGAAACTTTTTGCTAACGTTTGTTATTTTCCTTCTGTTATTAGATCGCTGCTTTGCTCGTTTTGGGAAATGCCCTAATGCTGTAAATTTTAGAACAAACACGGATTCGTTGACCAAATGTAAACGAGATTTAAGCTAGCAGATTTTTATCTAAAATAATTTTAAAAACTACTATTTTAATAAAATTAACAGATTTGACGCAAATGTCTCATACACGTAGGTATAGAAAATATCCCACCCAGTTTTCATTAATGGCAATCAAATGCAATAAACGATTTTAATTTTTGTTATTTATAAATAACAAAATTTTATTTTAAGGACATGGTTGTCATCATGCATGGCGCCAGTTTTGAAAAATTATTTTCAAAGTTGAGATATCGAAAAAAAAACAAGTCCGAGTCTTGAACCCCGATTTTCCCAAAAATTTCAAATTGCGCCCCTATGGTTGTTTAAGCTTGTCCAAAGCCAAAAAGTGCTCGAAGAGTCCAAATTTGTCAAGGTTTTAACGGTCCGTTAACAGATAATCGTGTTTTGTAATATATTAATTTTATGTCAGAAAATGATTCAAAAACTTCATCCCTTAATTACTCTCAAAATTGCGCTCTATGCTAATTTTCCACAAATCTTATAGGAAAAATCTCAGGAATTCACATCTGGGTCGAATTTAATGATTGGGCCAAAAGTAAGGGAGCTTTATTTCCGTTTCAAGGTGTAAATTTGGAAATTTTTAAAAAATTTAAAAGGTTGAAACGCCTAAACCTGATACAGGTATAAAAAGGCGCCAACAACAACAACAAAAGGTTGAAAAGGTAGCAGAGAAAAATTAGTCCAGTTGTGGCCATTAGGGTTCTATAAGAACGTGATAAGAAGGTGCAAAATACTTTTTTTTTTTTGAATGAAAGTGGTAAATAACCCGATATGTGGTTTGCCGCTGACCCTGTAGCATGATAAGCTTGATCGGGAGTAGTGCTAAGCACATCTCGCTTTAACGACAACTTAGCATTAAATTTGCTATAAAACACTAATGAAATATTATTTAAACAAACAATTATTGTTAAATAACTTAAGTTCATTACATTAAACAAGTTTTTTTGATAGATGCTATTTATTATAAATGGTAATGACATGACATTTTGTTATCTACAAAGGTGAACTAACAAAATCTTTGAAATCCACTGCATGTTATCTCTTCAAGAAGGTTTCTGTTACATTATTTCGCAAATTACATATCATTGGGTTTAGAAATAATTGATTTATAACGTGAAAGTTACACAAATTGAAAAACTTAGCAAAACATGGAATTTTAAAATTTCCAAAACAATATTAATTTGACCCCTTAAAACAATAAAGAGTTCTTAGCTAAGCCGTTAAATTTTAATAAAATTTTGTCCTTTTGTTTTGGAAAGACAACTTTTTAAACAGAGGCGACAATACTTTATACAGTCGAACCTCGATAAGTAGAAGTCGAAGGGAAACTAAAAATAATTCGAGATATCAAAAATTCGAGTTATCAAAAAAAAAACGAATTATGTGTATATGTCATATCAACATTTACCATCCTTTATACAAAATAACCAAAAATTTGTAAACAATTAATAACATTATTTATTGTTATTAAGTATTTAGGTAATATGGTTATTTACATCTTATTTATTGTTGGTTTGAAAGTAATCTAAAATTGTCTTTTGCTTCATTGATACAAAATGTTTACACAAAATTTTTACTACGTGTATACCAAAACCCTTCAGTCATAGCTTTCTCCAATTTGGAAAAAAGACACTTTTTTAGCCTTTTTTTAATTTTTGTTTACACTCCTTGTTGATCGTTAAATAATTTTAAAAATAGTATTTAATTTTTTTACATTTTCTGTTACACACTGTTATAAACTATAAACAACAAAACGTACATTTGATCGTACTCCTGCTCGACGAATAACGACCAGAACGAAAACAAAAAGGCAAAAATAGACCCTATTCTTGTAAAAGAAACGGTAAAACCACCTTAAATTTTATAACTGTTGAGAAAACATTTAAACATAACTTAGTATTTAAATCGAATTGAAGTGCCGACGTCAAAACATCAAAGTCTTGTAGTAGGTTTCAACCTTTTCATCCTATTTTACAATAGCCATTTTGACCAGCTATAACACCGAACAAACCCGTTCTTTAATCCTACTAGGTATTGTACTTTTATGAAAAGTTGTAAAATTTAACTTCGAGTTATCGAAATATTTACTAATGGAAACTTTAATTTAGGGCAATTGTAAAACGCTTTGACTCGACGAAAAATTCGAGTTATCGAAATTCGAGTTAACGATATAAAAATATTAACGTTGATATGGGCAAGTCCTAGGGAAACAGGTTCGAGTTCGAGTTATCAAAAATTCAACTTATCGAGGTTCGACTGTACTTCGATAGTAGTCCAGCTGAAAGCTTTGGGTTTTGCCAAACAAGAATATTGCACCGAAGAATTTTAGCATAAATGAGTAGAAACAGCTGCGATGTTGGCTGATGACCATTTAAATTTGCGATGTCTGCTTTAAATGTGCAACGTGGGCTAATCTTCGAATGTACACCGAAGTACAGTAAAGTTAAAATGGTCTTAGTTTGTGCAGAAAATGGCAGTTGGTCGATTGCCAAAATTGCTAAAGTGCAGATGCGAATGTCACGGACAAATAACCCATTTTGTCTGTGTAGAAAATTGCCACTAAAATACAGAAACGTTTGCCTCGTTAGCTGCATAAATGTGGAATCGATACCGAATCTAATTTAAAAACGTACCTACTTACACACGGATTCGAAGTTAAACAGTCGTCTAATTTGCTAGAAATTAAATGCTTCTCCTTCGCCCCAATTTGTAATTAACTTATTTCGGTGGCGGTCGAGGTTTCACAGGTTCAGATCGGACCCAATTTAACTTTCCAAGAGCTTCGTGTATTATGAAAGAAGTTGGGAAACTTTTTTTCTGCTTGTTTCGGGTCATTATTAATTTCTTACTTTGTTGCAGGCGACATCACACAAAAAGGATACGAGAAAAAGAGAACAAGACTTCTGTCCCCATATGTGCCTAAGCAAAACACAAGTAAGTTGAACAGTTTTAAATTTACGAGACTATCGGCAGCCAAAAAAAAAAAAAGTTTCTCGCAAGAAACGTGTAAGAGTAAGGTTCGTTTTAAAAAATTCATTACGGACTTTGGCAGTTGTGTATTCGGCGTACATATAAATATAAAAGATTTCCTACACTTTTTATGATGGTGATTTGAAATTATTTCGAAAAACTTGTATTGCAGAAAAGTTTGTAGTTGTTTCGAGTAAAGCCAACAGTTTATAGCTGTTTGAAATTTTCAAGGAAAAAGTTTCTTGTTCGCGTTAATGTTTTATATATATTTTTTTTTATTTTGTAAGAATGAGAACAAAACAGCCAGCCACCAATTTTATCGACGAGCTTTTCTTTTCTTTCTCTTTTTTTTGTATTATGTTATCAATTTGTGATGTACAGGAGCGGACTAGTTTAATATCTACCAGCTTCCTATTTCTCTAATTTTCTCATTTTACGTTAATTTGTCTCTTGATTAACTTTGTTTCCTGCTGGCTGAATTTCCGCTCCTAACTTCTGCATTTTACAAATTTTCTCTTTGTTAACTCTGTTATTTTAGTTTTAATTAATTAATGTTTTGAGTAAACTTACTAACTCGTTTATGTATCATGTTAGGGAAAGCTATTTTGGGGTTGTACCATTCAAAAAAAATTAAAAACGCCGAGCAAGTTTACAATTTGGTGTTGAACAAATAGGATATACATAAATACTGTATCTAAAAGTTCTACTTCACGGCAATAATAAATATGGATTCCTAAAATTTTTAAATTATTTTATTTCAATTGTGTCTGAACATATTGATCCTGAAAATGTGTCTTAAATAAAAATATATGTATCGTTTGTAGGGTAAAACGTCCAGTGAATGACCGATTTGTTACGTCGAAAGCTATTTTGTTATAAAAAAATAGTAAATAAATTAATAAACCCAAAACAACCGTTGCAGTTGAAATGAGATATTATTTCTGTTTATGAACCTATGAAAACGTTATCACAATTTGGTCATGAACTTTGCAATATTAAAGAGTATAACATCAGGAGTACAGTGAATGACCACTTTCATCTAAAGAATGACCGATTAATTGATTGATTTATTAAAAACGAATAATTAATAAAATTTTGTAAAATTTATTCTTCCAGCATAATTTGTTAAATATAAAGATTCTGCTTTTTTTGTTTCAATTGTAACTCAATCTGGATTTCTCTTTCTTTTTTTTTCGGCTTCTAATCGATTTTTTTTTAAATTTATTTTTTTTTTGTTTTTTTTTTATTTCTTTTAATATCGGTTTTTTCTTGTTTTGTAATGTCAACATACAAATGAAAATATTAGTATCTCAGAATGGTCAGTCATTTACTGGCTTAGTATTACAGTAAAATATATCAGTGAATGACCGACATGAAATTAATCAAAACTAAACCGTATGTAATAAAGTTAAAACTATTCAAACTCAATTTAATCGTTAAAATGTGTAGTTTATAGAATTTTCATATTTCTTATATTTTAGTTAAATTTTAACAGTAATCAAGTAACAAATAAACTTCAATATAAATTTAATTCTTTTAGCTATACCCTTCTTTAGTACTTTGATTGCTTGCACTTAAATGAAAAAGGGACATAAAAGATTTCATAAATAAAATATATCAGGAATATAAATAAATTTTTTTAATTGTTATAAATATTATTTCTCAAAGAGTTCATACACTGGTAGGTGGTCACAGAGTAGACGTTTTGTCTTCTTAAAATTAGAAAAAAAAATTTGTGTCCTTTGTTTTTTAAAAATTAATTGAAAAGAAATCATGTAGGAATTTTCTCGTACAAAACTTTACTAGATAGCAATTCTCCGAAAAGAGCATATTTAAATATTTCTGTTCATTTTTATTAACTTATTGGTAGAATTTTCCAATATTTTCGATATAAAAAAAATTGGAATGAAATGTTTTATTAAAGAAGCAATTCCAGAAATTAGAAAAAAAAGCTTGAAACTTTAGCTGTAGAAGTTCTCTTTCAAGTTTTTAACTTTTATTAGAATAGAGACTCAAAAGTTTTTAATAATCCCACAAAAACTGACTCGAAAATAAACTTTTCGGTTCATTAATCTTAGCTTACTTTCCTTTTAATTCGTTTTTGGTTTTATCTTTGAATATAAAAGTTCCTTTAACGACTTGATGAGATATAAAAAAAAACGTTATATTTAATTATATTAAATTTCCTTTAAGACTTTTTAATACTCATAAAGGAATTGCCATTTTTCTTACTGCTAATGAAGTTTTTGTATTTCGCAAACCAAATTTTATCCTTTTACGTAGAAATGAAATGAAAACAGCAAAGATAAACTGGGACTTTTCTTTTCACCGCCGACGAAAAGAAAAACTCAACAAGTAGAACACTGAAATTTTAAACTTGCCTTTCGTTTAAATTCAAATTGAATAGAGTACTTCCGTAGATAATCTTCATGTAACCGAATCATCTTTCGCAAATTCATAAAACATGCTGTACGCATACACACCATATTTTCGCTTAATATACAGTGTGAAACATAAAGAGGGATTCTCTGTGTAATTAAAGTAATAGCATTACTAACTCGTATGGGCTTGACGCGTTCATGTGTTGTGTAATGTTTAGCTGGAAATGGGGGAAATGGCGGCGGAAACGGAAATGAAAACGGCAGCAACGGCGGTAAGCAACATACCAGACGACGCACGCAACGACGCGTCACGCACAACGAGAAGAGATATCATTCAGGTTCGCTCGATTTCTTCATTGCTTTTTAATCCTTGCACATCATTTGACGATAAAAGATGTCTTTTCATTGTTGCGCACGCTTTCTATTTAATCCACGTCGTAGTTGAAAGGCTGCACTGTATATATTTATTTATATGTTCGTTTATTGTTTTTCTACAAGTCGATCTGGCATACCTGTTTATTTCTTTTTGGTTTAGTTTTAAGTGTAGATTTTCTTTTTCTTTGTTGCAATACTGATTTGTGTGCGGTTCTTTGAAATTTTGATGAATTAATATAATAAGTAAGGAGGTAAGAAAGTTACAGCCTTTTAAAGTCTACGAAATAAGATTTTTGAGATAAGCTGCTTATAAAATGGAAGGTAGAGTTTTGTTCTTTGCCACATTTTTGCCTTATTTATTAATAGTATTTTTAAAAGTGATAGAATCAATTTGCCGTAAATCAACTATCTAGATTATTTAATAACAATATGAGGCTATATACATTTGAGTTAAAATTGTGTCAATAACCAAACTTGTTTAAGTTATCTAACACAGGGGTACCTGGGTACCCTTTTACAAAATACATATGTACATTACACTGCTTCAAAAAATCGACTATTTTTTTTCTTTTAACTATATATTTAATAGTTGTAGGAAGAGGACATAAGGCGCCCGTTAAAATTTGAGCTCTTAATGTTAGTATTTAGTGGTTCGTGAATGTAATTTTCCATTTTCTATTTAAATAACATGGGAAATTTTTAAAGTTATTGCTGAATTTTGTAGCTCAGTAGCAAGATAGTTTACATAAATGTCTAATATATATATTTGTAGGGAATTTAATGCTCTACAAAAAACGTCTCCAATAATTTTTTGCTAACTCCACTCTTTCAAAAATTGTTGAAGGTTAAAGTTGAAATTGTGTGAAATATTTTTTTTTTAAATTAACATCAAAACTCTTAAACTAATCTAAATATTGTGGGGAAGTTATTTTTTAATACCTGCTTAGATTATATACCTAAAATTATCAATAAATAAATTTCTTACAATATATTCATTAGATTAAATATATATTTTTTTATTTTAATGAACGTGACAATTAAGTCTACTTTAAAGCACATTTTTTAGTAAAAAAATTGCGTAAGTTGAAAATTAATTGAATGACATGATTTTATACCGGATGAAATGATTTACAAAAAAAGACTCGCAATATTTTGTGTTTAGTCTAATTATTCGCTATTTATCTCGAAAAAAGAGAATTTATACATAATTTCATTTATAACCTTGAATGACAATTGAACAAGTTGAGTTATCAAAAATTTATAGCAGACGTTTTTTGTAGACAATTAAATTTTCTACACAAATGTCTATTGAGCATTTATGTAAGAAAATTGGAAAATTACGTTCAGAAACCACTAAATATTAATATTAAGGGGTCGAATTTTAACAAATGTTTTATTTCCTCTTTCTACAACTGTTAATATGTGATATTAAAGAAAAAATATTAATATTAATATGAAGCTTCGCTTTCAGGAAAATGTGCCATTTCCCGCTCGAACTTGCACATCTCGCTAAATAAAAAAAATAAATTTTATTCGATTTATTATTATTATTTTTTTTAATTTAGAAGGAAGTAGATTAATATAAGTGTCTAATAAAACAAAATATGCGCACATTTGATGCGAAAAGCGGCACATTTCTGAGCGAGATGCGAAGCAGCACCCTGCATTTTCACGAGATTGAAATGTACCACTTTGGGCACAATTCACAATCATTGATTTATTTTCAAACAATGTTTAATTAAAAATTAAATTGCCATACTTCTACTTCAGAATAAATTTCTGATTAAGTGCTTTTAAATAAATTTATTTAAAAAAAACACTATTTGGATTTATTAGATTAAAATTAATTTTTTGATTTGAAATTGAGTAGACTAATGTACCCAGTTCCATTAAAACAATATGTGCATATTCGAGCGAAAAGTGGCACATTTCCGAGCGAGGGCGGCAAATGAGGCGCGACGCGGAGCGGCGCGCTTCATTTTTCCGAGATCGGAATGTGCCACTTTGAGCCCGAATGTGCACACTCGGTTTTACGCCGAATCTACAATAATTAATTTGTTTTCTAAAAATGTTTAGTAAGCCAATTTTGGGACACTTATAAAAATTTTATTGAGTAATATCAAAGTGAATAGTATTTCACTTTTTTGCCAACCTTAATTCTTGTGGAAATTAGAAGAAAGAAAACATAATTATTTTTCATTCAGTAAGTCTTTTTAATTAATTTATGTTTAATCGTCTCTTACGTATTTTAACAAAAAAATTAAATTTATTTTTAATTTTTTCTTTGCATGTATAATTATATAGAATTATCGATACAATTTCTAGTCTGCTTTAGTTAAATCATAAATATTTAATTTTCGAATTTTTAAAAACACAAAGTTGAAATGAACGATTAAAAAGAAGATATATTTTAATTTTTAATGATTTAAACTGGCTTAAAAGTTAATTAGAAAATTAAATAAATATGTATTCAAGTTATCAGTACCTTACAATTAGGTTCACATGTTTTTTTTATATTTAGCTTTTCAGTCTTTATTTGTTCTGTATTAACCAGAACTACTTAGAACCATTACAAACGGTAAATACATATGTATTTATATGCATAAACTAATAGTTGATTTTTTTTTAAATTTTTAAACGTTTGAAGGAAACGATGGTACTTAAGCTTAATGAATACAGACTAAAACTTTTTAGGACACTTTCGCATTTTTTTAAAAAAAAATTAAAAGGCTAGTGTAACGATAAAGTCCCAAAATCAGTATTGTTGCAATTTGAAAATATAATTTAGCTTATAACGAAGAACATTTTAAATTTGTTGAATTTATTTTTTATGATAATTTTGTTGTCGTTTCGCATGCCTGAGTGTATTGTTTTGCATGTAGCTGTGGGTTCTGGGGGTGCCACCGAAACCAGGGGGGTTAGCCCAGCAACCAGGGCACTTCGCAGAGGAAACAGGCGGTTGACCCGCAATGAAAGTCGTTATCATTCAGGTGAGTGCTTTTTGCACATCGTGCTTTTTCATTTTCATTACATTTTCATTTACATTTACTTACAAAAATTTCGTTTCTAAATCGGAAAAGACTCCCTTGGCATTTTACATATTTACATTTTAGAAATTTTGGCATCTTGTTTTTATATATTCATCGTGCATTTTAACTTTTCGTTATAATTCAATTAATCGGCCTAACGAATTAATCGTTGAATAAACATGGATTAATTAAAACAAAGTGGAACTTTTTAAAATTAAGTCGTATTAAAAATCATTTAAATAACATCGTTAACTCAATAAAGACATTGAAAGCTTTAAAATTGCCGTTAATAACTTTTGAATTACAAAATAGCACTTGGCAATTCCCGATTCGCTAAACTATTCGATTTCCAAAATCGATAAAATTAATCGGATTGAAACTGGGTTAACGACAATTTGTCAAATTGTGGATTTTAAAGCTGCCAGCAGCAACACTTTTCGCTTTTTATGATTATTGTCTTTATTTTTATTGCCCTCTCTTTTACATTGTACCACTAAAACGCAATCTTCTGTTTAGAACAGTTATTTCCAAAATGCAAAGGGGGCTCCCAGGGGCGTTGCGAACCAGAACGAAGGGGCGCGCAAAAAGTTTAACAAAAATGTTATTTTTTGTATTAATATATTTTATTTGTCATTTAATAAAATACACATTAAAAATTTTAGGAAAATTTACATTTTGAAAGCTTTGAGCGCATTTTCTTTTAGACTTAACATTGGGCCCTGTTGATTTTTTTAGCTGATCTTACGCTCCGATTAACGATCATTCAGAATCTGAAAAGTTTTTAAAGATCCATTCCCAAATGACCGAGCTACGATTTTTCAAAGTGGAAATTTAGAAAAAATTAAACACTAGTCTGACTCTTCGAACCTGTTTTTCTTGAATTTTAAATGGCATCTCTATGGTTTTTTGGACTTACCCGAAGTCAAAAAGTTTGACAAATTCGAATCTATATAGCCTTTAATGATCGGTCTATAAATAACGGCGCTACGATTTTTTTGACGTAAAATTTTGTGCTACAAAAACGAATCTAAAACTTCAACTCTATATCAATTTCGCACGTATCTTATGTAAGGAAGTCTCAAGATTCCGAATCCGGGTCGCTTTTATTAATTAGATCGAAAATAAGAGCGCTACGATTGTTTTTCTAAGTCGAAGTGTATTTTTTTCGATTTATTTGATTTTCTCGAAAATTTTGGGGGTTGAAGAGGGGAGCAAGGAAAAAGGACTCTGGATAAGTCCGTTTGGAGTCCATAGGAACGTCCCGCAAAAATTTAAAGCAAATCCATTACCTAAAATTTTTTTTTCTCAAAAATACGCAAGGGGTTAATCCATGTTTTTTCTCAATTTTGGCCGATTTTGGGGCTTTTGGGTTAGCGCCGGTTTCCGACGCGTAGGGGTTGGAAACGTTCAGAAATGAAAGGATTTGACGAAATTCGCAAAGACCCCGAAGTTAAAGCATTGTGAAAGTATAAAATTTTAGCAAAATTTACATTTTTAAAGCTTCGGACACGTTTTTCTCCCAGACTTATCATTGGGCCTTGCTAATGTTTTTGGCCGATCAAACGTTCCAATAAATGCGCTTTTAGAATCTAAAAAGTTTTTAAAAATCCGTTCACAAATAACCGAGTTACGATTTTTCAAAAGTGGAAATTTAGAAAAAAATTATTTACAAGTCGGACCCTTTGAACACGTTTTTCTCGAGAATTTCATATGGCACGCCTATGATTTTCTTTGCCCTATCCGAAGCCAAAAAGTCTGGGAATCTGAACCTGTATAGTTTTTAAAAATCCGTCCACGAATAACGTCGGTACAATTTTTTAACGTCAAATTTTGTGCTACAGAAATTAACTTGAACCTTCAACCCTTAATTACTCAAAAAATTATCATTGTGCCTTATGCCGATTTTACACGTAACTTATGGAAAAAAGCCTTAGGATTCCGAATCCGGGTAGTTTTTAATGATCGGATCGAACAGGAGGACGCTACGATCGTTTTTGTGGGTCAAAATGTATTTTTACACGGTTTTCTTTACAAAATATTATGATTTTGATTTCAACAGCTCTCTCCCGAACTTATCTACCGTTTAAATAGTGGCAAGATTAGATTTATTTAAGGGAGGCGCAGAAGCATAAAGTTTGGAAACCACTGGTTTGGAATCATTCCATTTTTGATGGTTTTTATTCAATTTTAATTTTGTAGTTTTCATTTTTATATTTGCTCAAAAAAGTTCTGCATAGAAAATAAATGTTTCATGGGTGTTTTCGCGTATAAAATATAAATTTCCATACGACTCTTCAGCTTGTATGACCGTTGTATATCTGTCGGAGTTGATGTGTCTATTCTGAAACATATTCCCGTAAGGGACGTGAGACTGACAGGATCTTCATATAATTTGCAGCCCCAAGTCCTGCACGTCGGTTCTGCAGGATCTTTATAATAGCATAAATTTTTTAAAAGTTAATCTTTTTTTATTTTCTGGCGTCAAATCATATTTATTTTAAATTTAAAACGCCGTTCTATTTACTTTGCAGATTAAATATTTTATTATCACGAATTTCGAGTGTAAAATTCCAAGGCGTATTTTAGGACTGAGAGATGTTTTATTATCTATGTTTACTTTTTGTTAAATTTAGATAATTGGTTATTAGTCACTTGTATTAATTATAGAAATTCGATAAGACGTTACATAAGATCGATTTCTTTTGCATACTTCCCAAAAATAATTAGTTTTACATCGACTTTCAATGCTTGGTACTTTAATATCAATTATGTGGAAGTAAAAAAAAATTGGGCATTTTAAGTGCCTTCGTACTGTAGAAAAATGTTTCGAATGCGGTTATGAAACATTTTTATATAACGAAAGTTATTGTCTGCAACTATCTGTTATTTTTAGATGTACTTTGTAGTCATTTGTACATCCTCTAAAATATGTAAATAACAATGAATTCCAACGCCTTTTGAATACAATAAACAGCCCGGGAACAAAGAATAAAACCTCGATAAGATGCATAATAACATTATTGTAGTGTTAACCAAGAACGATAACGTTGCATTGTTAGGAACGGCGATAAGGAACTCCTATCGTAAGGGGTGGTTTGAATGTTTGTCCAAATCGCATGCTTGTACGTTATTGCTGTTACTATTTGTGATGTTTACATTGTAAATTGATGTTGTACCCTCGAACACATTATTTTAGTGCGAAATCTACTTTTTGCATCTATTTACAAATTTGGTGTGTTGTAGAAGTCCGACAAGAGGCCGTACAACAGGCTTTGGCCCAGGCTATGCAAAACAGACACAAACCCTCTTTGCCAATGCCGTCCAAACGCACCTCTGTCATGGCAAGAAGTCCTGACCGCGATCGACGCGACTCTGGTAAGACCTTTCTTCCTTTTTTCTGATGGAAATTGATTGTTCTACTAATATTTGCTTTGGTGTTTACTTATCGGCGAAGGTCAGTGCTTTGTTTTGTTTGAATTAATTTTATGTTAGTTTTGTTATGTTAGGTCAAGCTTTTTATTCATGTTTATTAATTAAAAACCATCGTAAACATGAATAATACATTAAATATGTAGGTTTTTGTGTCTGAATTTGGTCATAATTAGTAATATTAATTCTAACAGTAAAAAATTCTATGCTTTTTCGGGAAAGTTTATTAAAATGGCAGAATTTAAATTTTTACAGTTAATAATCTAATTAATTATTATTGTTTTTTAAGTTTTGTGTGTAGAGTTTAAAAGCACCAAATTAAAGATTTGTTTTTTAGTAAAAATACGATCGTGTAGCATTTTTAAAAAGTAAATTTAATTATTGTGAATCGTGCTTAAAGTTGGGTGTGCACATTCCAGCGAAAAGTGGCACGTTTGTGGCTTCGGGAGAAGGAAACGTTTGCTTCCCTCGCTCGGAAATGTGCCACTTTTCGATCGTATTTATTGGATTTGCTTACCATATATACTTATCCCTTTACTTGTTCCTCTACTTATTTTTGCGATTTAAAAAATATTAAAATAACATCTGGAAGTCCTACATTTTTGATTGATTTAATATTTGCACTGCCTTTATATGGATAGTTAGAATTTTTTAATTATTTTTCTGGTTTATTATAAACTCTAATAAATAGATATATTGAATTGATTTAATGCTTTTCCTGGTTTTTAAGGAGTGGTCATAATTTTTTAATTTATTATACACACTAACAATCAATTTCCTTACAATAGCTACTCCTTTGCGATTTCAAATAAGTGTTTTTTTTTCTTAATAACATTATTTGCAACTCCTGTATTTTTTATTGATAGCTTGTGATATTTTTTTAGTGTTGGTTAGAATTTTTTATTTATTTTTTTCATTTGTCATAGACTCTAATAAAAAACTTCTATGCAATAATTTCTCTAAATTAGCGATTTTAAAAAATTGCGTTTTTAATATAAAAGCATTTGCAAGTTCTGAATTTTTATTTAACTAAAAGCCTGCACTGTTTTTTTTAGGAGTAGTGAGAATTTTTTAATTGTTTTTGGTTTATTATAAACTTTTATACATTTGTTATCCTATACTTGCAATTTAAAAAAATTTGCAAGCCCTGCATTTTTAATCAGTGTAATACGTGCCCTGCTTTTTTATGGGTAGATATAATTTTTTAATTATTTTTTGGTTTATTATAGACTATAATAAATAACTTCCGCGCATTAGTTACCCCAAATATGCAATATCAAATTAAAGGACTTTTTTTAAATAAGTAATGTTCTTTGCAAGTCCTGCATTTTTGACTGATTTGATGCTCGCACTGCTTTTTTACAAGTAGTTAGAATTTTGTAATAATTTTTTTGGTTTATCATAGACCCTAATAAATAACTTCCATACAACAGCTGACCCAATATTATGATTTTTTCAAAATTGTGTTTTTTAATATAAAATCATTTCCAAGTTCTGTACTTTTAATTAATTTAATAATACATCCATACCCACATGTTATAAAAAAGTATACGTCTAAATTAATAGAAATTTTAATGTAAAGTTTTGTCTATTAAATTTTTATTTTCGTTTATTTTCCTGATTCATTTATTTTAAAAATCCAACTCGAATAATGTTATGCTAAAAATAGTAAATCTGATGAATTAATCTAACAATAATTAGGAATACTTGTCATAAATAATGCTTGATTAATTTAATCAAATCTCGTCTGGTGGTCGCGGTTGCTTCTTCTTATTAATTCACAGAAAAACCTCTGCGTTCTACAGAATTGCATTTGCAATAATAATAGCAATGATTGGGTTACTAAAAAGTCGCTGCATATTATTAACAATGTACGTCATTTAGTTTCGATTAGAAGTAAATAAGTAGACTACGCAGTTACACTTAAACTTATTTCTAAATCCATTAACAACTATTTATAATTAATAATCCATAAAGCAGTTCAAAGTTTGCTACTTGTTTCAGAAATGCATTTATTTTTACATGCATTACATTTGCTTTAATTACAATTAATCTTATTGATTTTTTCTTGATAAAATAGAAATCTTTTGTTCCGAGATACAGTAATTAGTTATTACTTTTATCTTATCAGTTTGAGAATGTTGGGTCAACTTTCTATATGTATTTCGTCGTTCATTCCACAAACAAACATGTTTTAAACCTATTCACCGGGTTTCGATAATAAAATAAAAGTGTGTCTTATAATTAGTGACTGACATTTTTTTGTACCTGCGGCTAATAGACGGGTAAGGATAAACAAAGAAAGCAACATGAAATTTCTCTCGACCAGGTCTTTCCTGAGTCATTCTGAAATCATTTACTTATGTACAGTCGCCGTTTGCTTTGTAAACTGGTAGGATGACCTTATAAGTAACTCAGATTTATTTCAACTCTTTTTTGACTCATCGGTGGCATGCAAATTTATTTCTCGTTGTGAAATTCGGAGTGATGTGCTATAAGGGTGTTGTTGATTTTTAGAATCGTCGTCGGACGAAGACAGTATAGTAAATGAAGAAGCAGTGGAAAGCACACCTGAACGAGAACGAGCTCGAGATAGAAGCACACCACAAATGTTACCTCCACCACCTCTTTCGGACACCAGCAGCACTGGGTCGCCACCTCCTTTACATCACAGATCTCGAATGTTACCGCCAAATAACTGGGATCTTAGGAATAAACATGAAATAACTGATATCAGTGATGTTATGCAAAATTTTAGGCCTTGTAAGTTTATCATTAAGTTAACATTTACTTATCAAAGACAACAATTAAAAAAAACCTTGTTATTGTAGATTCCCAACCACCAGACGTAACGCACACATCAGCACAAGGTAGCAGAAGAACTACAGCAGCCGATAGAGTTAATAGATATGGATCGTCTGCATCAGATGATACCATAAGTACTGGTACAGGTCGTTGGAAGGTTTCTGCCAAAATTCAACAGCTCCTTAATACACTTAAAAGACCCAAACGTCGACCATTACCCGAATTTTATGAAGATGACGATATTGAATTAGAAATTGCGGCTAATCCTAAAGATCCTAATGCACCTAAGCCTGAAGGTAAAGTGATTTAATCCTATTTATTAGTCATTAAGTGGAGAAACTTATAATTAAAATACAACACAGTTGTGAGCAATTGTAATTTATTATACTTCTATTTATGCTGTATCATCGTGTATTTTAAAATTTTGTAAAATCTATACAAAATCTTGTCATCTTTGCAGCAATAGCAAAAAACTGAACCTAAATAAGTTATTAAAAATGTCCCATTATGACTAACTGGTTTTGAATGGGACATAGTTATTATGGTGCTTTTATTATAGTTCACCTAAATAAGACTTACTGATATTTACCAAAGATCTGTTTTGAAATATTCTCATACAAAAAAAATATTTAAACAGTTTTACTTGTTAAGTGGCTTACTTTTAGGAAAACATAACAATGCACAATGTCATACTAAAACATTGTATTTTATTATGAGCAATATTAGTGAAAAAGGAACAAAAATAATATTTACTTATTCACAAAAAATTTGAATTATTTTGCCTGTTCTATGCATCTGAGAATAAGTTCAGATATTTTGCTATTCGATTCAGTTCCTTCAAAACGTGTCTTTCTTATAGCGTTCATTACGTAAATTACTATTTTATTTATCTTTTTCAATACTATTGCATTGTTTTTTTTTAATTATGTCTGAATGTTATAAAAGATAGAAAAATGTTTTTTTAACTTTTATTCAGTGATGTTTATTATCATGTATTATTATATAATTAAACTCAGATGACTCAATTTTTGATTATAATGAAAATATATTTTTTAGGGGGTAGTATGACACCTGCAGTTGGAGAACAACTTATTGTTCCATCAGGGTTACCCAGAAATCTGGAAGCAGCTGTAACACGTTATGGATCTGCATCTTTCAAAGCACCTGTTGCAACAGTTTTGGATCCTAATGGAAAATTAACGACAACACTTACTTATGGTAAATACTTTTTTTCTATTCCAGTCCAATATTTAAAAACACGTGTTTTTCCAATTTTAGGCAAACTTCTCAGCCGATCCCAAAAAATAGCATACGCACTTTTAACAAAGGCATTTAGTAAAACAGGAGATACAACGTTAAAAACAGGAGATAGAATTGCACTTGTATATCCAAATAACGATCCAATTAATTTTCTGTGCGCGTTTTACGGCTGCTTACAAGCCGGAATTGTTCCTGTGCCGATAGAAGTTCCAATAACCAGAAGAGACGCAGGCTCTCAACAGATAGGGTTTTTATTAGGCAGCTGTAGTGTACAAGTCGCTTTGACGTCGGAAGCGTGTTTAAAAGGATTACCAAAAAGCACGTCTGGAGATGTTATCCAATTTAAAGGATGGCCAAGATTGCATTGGTTCGTCACCGAGCATCTTGCTCGAACTCCAAAAGACTGGTTACCACCACCTAAATTAACGGACGAAACGCCAGCTTACATCGAATATAGCACAGATCGCGATGGGTCCGTTATGGGGGTGACTATTACAAGGGCAGCTATGTTATCTCATTGCCGTACTTTAACAATGGCTTGTAATTACACAGAAGGCGAAATAATGGTCTGCGTTTTGGATTTTAAAAGAGAAGTTGGACTTTGGCATTCAGTATTAGCCAGTGTTTTAAATGGCATGCATGTGATTTATATTCCGTACGCTTTAATGAAAGTTAATCCAGCTAGTTGGATGCAAATGATCACAAAATATCGAGCAAGCGTAGCCGTTGTCAAATCGAGAGACCTTCATTGGGGCTTATTGGCCACCAAGGATCACAAAGAAATAAGTTTGAGCTCTTTGCGTATGCTTCTAGTCGCTGACGGTGCTAACCCATGGTCTTTGAGCTCGTGTGATCAATTTTTATCAGTATTTCAAGCAAAAGGTCTTAGACCCGATGCTATATGTCCTTGCGCTAGTTCCAGCGAAGTCCTTACTGTATCAGTGAGAAGGCCTGGACGTGCTGGAGTCAACGCAACAGGTAGAGGTGTACTCTCCATGCAAGGTTTAAGTTATGGAGTGGTAAGAGTTGACCAGGAAAATAGTTTGACCTCTTTAACTTTACAAGACTGCGGACAAGTAATGCCTGGATGCGTTATTGTCGTCGTTAAAATGGAAGGACTTGCATATCTTTGCAAAACCGATGAAGTTGGAGAAATATGCGTAAATTCCGGCTCAACTGGAACACAGTATTGGGGTTTGCAAGGAATCAGTAATAGCACCTTTAAAATCCAACCTTTGGCTGCTGACGGCAAGCCCATTTCCGATGCTGAATATACACGTTCTGGACTTTTGGGATTTTTGGGACCAGGAGGATTAGTTTTTGTATGTGGCTCTCGGGATGGATTGATGACCGTTACCGGAAGAAAACATAATGCTGATGATATAATTGCAACTGTTTTGGCTGTGGAACCGATGAAATTTATTTATCGAGGTCGTATTGCCGTTTTTAGTATACGCGTTCTTCGAGATGAAAGGATTTGTGTTATTGCTGAACAGAGACCTGATTGTAGCGAAGAAGAGGTGAGTTTCAAACATTTATGTTTACTTAAATAAATTGTAACGTTTCGTTTTAGTAAATTATATAATAGAAAAAATTGGTTTTTGATTATAAAATTTAATTTTAAACGAGCGTTATAATGTTAATGTTTATATAATTTTATTGTTTAGTCTTTTCAGTGGATGTCTCGTGTACTTCAAGCAGTAGACTCGATTCATCAAGTAGGAATTTATTGCTTAGCTTTAGTTCCACCAAACTTCTTACCTAAAACACCATTAGGCGGAATACATTTGTCGGAAACCAAGAGGCGCTTTTTAGAAGGAACTTTACATCCGGCTAATGTCCTTATGTGCCCTCATACTTGCGTTACAAATCTACCTAAACCTAGAGAAGTACACCAAGGTATGTGAATTTTATTTACAACTCATATTACACTTCATTTAGTTTTTATTTGATTTTATTCGTTTGTAAAGGTATCAAGTTTTAAGGGAATTTGTATCTCTCTTTAAAGTAATTTTGAACTTCTTTGAATGTTACTCTAAGCTCTGTACGGATTATATATTTCTATATCCCTTGTTGCAGTAATATGTAGATACTTTATTATTAGAAAAAGAATTTAGACTTTTGTACTTCTGAATAATTGTTGTTTGACACTTAGAATACTTCTCGCATGAAAAATGGTACTCTTTCTATTTTAGTTTGAAGTACATTTCTTGTGTGAATGTGTTTATTAGAAGAAAGTACTACACTTTTTTAATAATTCAAGTGAAATCATCAAACGGAACAAAATCACAAACAAACTTTCAAAATTTTGTCTTGCGATCCATTAAAGATAAACTCATTGGGATTTGCTTCAAAATTCATATTCATTAATTTAGTTTCTGTTAGCTTAGGGGTAAATCAAGCTTTCTTAGCAGGTGCTGTAATTTGTTGTGTCTGTTTGAGGATAACATTTTTGTCCATCTAACATTTACTTACAAAACTTTGGGCAAACATGAATAATTTATGAAAGTTTACGCGAAATTTTAGTAGACCTTGTAGGATTGTTATTTTTTTATTTCAAATTCATTTTATATTTAACATCCAACAAATTGTTATTTAATAAGGGATCAAATGAAAAGAAAAAACTTTTTAAAAACTATTGTATGACTTAATGCTAATTGAAGAATTTTAGACTTGAATACTTCAAGAACTTATAAATACTATCTAAGAGATTTTATAAGATGAATTGGATTTTATAGGGAAAAAAGTAAGTTCTGGATGGATAACACATTTTGATTTAGGACTTTTATATTAAACAGTAGTAGGGCATTTATGAAATTACAAATAAAACCATTTTTATAAAGTTTTAAAAAATTCAAGAATAAACAATATTGTTGGGTATGGAGCTTTAAGTAGCATAAAAAATAAAAGTATTTTTATAAAACTAACAAGCACATTGACACCATTATTGTATTGTGTGCAGCAAAAATTGCACGTTACAACTAACAAATTTAGATGAAATTCCACTGAAATTGAAATTATTTTTCACTTGGTTTTGATTAGTATAAAACGACTTCATTTCTTATCGTTTTGTTTTTATGTTTTAATTACACATTGGTCTATATAATTGGCCTTTGTCTAACCTGGCAGCTTGAGCTTGAGTGATGCTATAGCATGTTGTTCCTCTGGCTTTCAGCAGCCGACTGTGTTTCAGACGTTGGCCCCGCGTCTGTTATCGTGGGCAACCTGGTTCAAGGCAATCGCCTGGCTAGTGCTCAGGGCAGAGACATGGGTTTGCTTGATGAGGAAAATGATTCTAACAAAAGGGTGAGTTTTTGGATTTTACTTATTTAATAGTTTATTTATAAAAGAATATATAACATCATTTTATAATTAAAATTATATATCATTAGACATTTATACCAATAATTGAGAGTTTTAAAAATTTTAATTAACTGGGGGAAATGGTACCAAGGTTTTCGTGTTAACATAAAATTGTTTTTTACAACAGGTACCCCACTTGATATTAATTGATCTTTAAGGTTGAAAATATCAAAATCTATTAAAAAATGTATACCAAGAGAAATTCTTTATCTTCTAAAATTAGGGCTTCGTTCCATCATCATAGAACAGCAAACGAAGTTAGAAACTAAATATAAGAGCAATAGCTTTAGCCCTTTTATGAAATTTGAAGGTCTCTTAATACATTTAAAACTGAACCTTGTTGTATAATTTTGTTCTTAGTTTTGTGAATGTATTTAGCTAATAACTAATAAGTTTGCTTCCTGATAATAAGGAGCTTATAGACCTGCAGATTTTCTTTTTCGTCAAAAAAAGAAATGAACAAAATCTTTCTTTCAGTATCAATTTATATCGGAAATTTTGAGATGGCGAGCTCAAAGCACTGCAGATCACGTCCTCTTCACGCTTTTGAACAGCAAAGGTGCAGCTGCCAAAGTTTTGAGTTGCTCAGAATTACATAAAAGAGCAGAACGGATTGGAAATATTTTAAACGAAAAAGGACGCATCAACACAGGCGATCACGTAGCTCTTATATTTCCTCCCGGATTAGACTTGATTTGTGCTTTTTATGGTTGTCTATACGTCGGCGCTGTACCTGTGACAATCAGACCACCTCATCCTCAGAATCTTCAAACAACTTTACCTACAGTTCGAATGATTGTAGATGTTTCAAAGTCCGTTTTGGTGCTTTCGTCTCAAGCCGTTATAAAATTATTGCGCTCAAAAGAAGCTAGTAATGTAGTTGATTTAAAGTCATGGCCACCAATATTAGATACGGATGATATGCCAAAGAAGAAGCTTCCAGTACAATATCGCGCTCCAACTGCCGAGATGTTAGCTTATTTGGATTTTAGTGTTTCAACAACTGGAATGTTGGCTGGAATAAAAATGTCTCATGCTGCCGTAACGAATCTTTGTAGGAGTATGAAATTGGCTTGTGAACTTTATCCCAGTCGACATATAGCGCTTTGTTTGGATCCTTACTGCGGATTAGGATTTGCATTATGGTGAGTTCTTAACGATATAAGAGATTCAGGAGTGTATATAATGCGATTTGCTTTAGGTGCCTAAGCAGTATATATTCGGGTCATCATTCCATTCTAATACCTCCATCGGAAGTGGAAGTAAATCCAGCTTTATGGTTATCTGCCGTTAGCCAATATAAAGTTCGTGATACATTTTGCTCATACGGTGTTATGGAACTTTGCACAAAAGGTTTAGGTTCGTCGGTAAATCAATTGAAATCGCGCGGAGTATCTTTGGCTTGTGTTCGAACTTGTGTTGTAGTTGCCGAAGAAAGACCAAGAATAAACCTAACAACTAGTTTTTCAAAATTATTTAGCGCATTAGGTCTTAGTCCACGAGCTGTATCAACATCGTTCGGTTGTCGCGTTAACGTAGCAATATGTCTGCAAGGTGCATCAAGCCCCGAACCGTCAACAGTTTATGTCGACCTAAGAGCCCTTAGAAACGACCGCGTAACTTTAGTAGAAAGAGGTAGCCCACATAGTTTATGTTTAATAGAAAGCGGGAAGTTATTACCTGGAGTAAAAGTTTTAATAGCAAATCCAGAATCGAAGGGACAATGTGGAGATTCACATCTTGGAGAAATATGGGTTCAAAGTGGGCATTCGGCCAGTGGTTATTTTACGATATACGGAGACGAGAGTGATTATGCTGATCATTTTAACGCGCGACTTGTTACGAGTAATACGGGAGATGTCTATGCAAGAACTGGTTACTTAGGTTTTCTTCGAAGAACCGAAATCGCCCCAACTGTTGCTCACAATGAGGAAACGCGCATAGGTCTTAATGAGAGCGACACAGAATCGTTGGGTTCGCAACAACATCTTCCTACAGATGCTGGAGAATTGCAGGATGCCGTTTTTGTCGTTGGGGCTTTAGATGAGACCATTGTATTGAGAGGAATGAGATATCATCCAATCGACATCGAAAACAGCGTTTTACGATGTCACAAGAAAATAGCAGAATGGTAAGTCTTGGATTAAATTCTTTAAGACAATCGTCCTCAAACTATTTGTAATTTGTTTTAGTGCTGTGTTTACATGGACGAATTTGTTAGTAGTAGTGGTAGAATTAGATGGTAATGAAAGTGAAGCGTTAGATTTGGTACCTTTAGTAACAAATACAGTATTGGAAGAGCATCATCTTATAGTGGGAGTAGTAGTGGTTGTCGATCCAGGTGTTGTGCCAATTAATTCAAGAGGAGAAAAGCAACGTATGCACCTCAGAGATGGATTTTTAGCTGACCAACTCGATCCTATTTATGTGGCTTACAATATGTAAATCGGTTTACTAAAAATTCCAATTGTTTAGTGAATTCTTTTATAGTATTGTAAGCATATCTGCCATGAAATCGTGATTTATTATTATAATTATTATTATTATTAATTTTAGTTAATAATTAGGTAACAATTTGAAAGAGAAGTTAGACGATAAATTTTGTGACAATTTGACAGTGTTCAATTTTTGGCTCAAATTTTTAAACAAACACTTTTACATTTTCACAAATAGTTAATATTGTGTAGATGTAAATAATACATGGCCTATTAGGCATTAGTGTATAGTTTATATGTTGTTAAGTTGTACAGACCATATTTGACTATTTCTAGTGCGTTTGCTTTTGATCTTGTGCAATATTTTAAAGATTCCCTTTTTTTTTTAGAATTGAAGGTGATTTCTTGCAAGGCATTACTGAAGCCTTTATTTTGAGAACTCGTTTTAAAAAATTTTCTTTCGTTTATAGTTCGAATTATTAAAACACATTGTGCGAAAGTTAATTAAGTCGCTTCAATCGTGCTTTGTACTAATCGTTTCTATTTCTTTTGTGATTTAAAATTTAATATTAACAAACTGAAAGTAAAATGTATTGTAATAATATTATCTTGGAACGCATATTGGTAAAGTATTTGATATTAATACTGCTACTAAAAGAAAATGATTTACAATCTATTACTGTATTAAAACGCGATTTGTATGGACGTCTGTCTATTGAAAATTTTGTCTCGAAGAAAAATAATAAAATCAATAGCAGTCCAAAGAAATGTGGCCATCATCTAATGAATTATTGCCTGTATTTGTAGTTCACTTTATATATTATGAACTAATAATATAAATATATAAACTGAACATGAATACGTTGGGCTATTTGGTTTTTAATATTGTATTACTCTAGTCTAATCATACTGCAATTTTATTGCTCTTTAATTTTAGCAAATTTAGTTGTATAATTAAAAGCATTTAAATTATTTTAATATTGGATCAATGACACAATTTAATTTAGAAACAATTACATGGTTTTTTAATGTGGTCATTTTTTTGTTTAATAAAAAAATAATTTTTTATGCAAAATAATCGAGCTATGTTGTTTCAAATCTTATTTTTATTTGATGATTGTAAAGTTTTTTTGTTATTGTTAATGTATTTTCTAATTTTTATTGTACTTTTCAGCTTTTAGCGTTAATGAGACCATCTTAGAAGAGAAATTGTTAAAAACTGTGATTGTGAGAGCTCAAATTTGAAATGCTTTTACTGATTGCTATTTTATCAGAATTAACCAGATTATAGCAGGGAGCTTCATTGGTTCTAAACAAATGTAGAATAAGCTGGAGATAGATTCAAGATACACAATATTAATGTTACAGACAACTGAATTTAAACTGATTAGATTTCTAAGAAATACACATATAATTGTTTAAGTATGTTTAAATATTCATCTATTTAAATATGTATAAGTTATTGTATGTAATTTCTTTAAAGTAATTATGCACTTTTAATTAATAAAAATGTTTAAAATAGATTAACTTAGGGACATACTTAATACTTAAGTATGGGCATACAATTGCTATATTTGCTAATATGGTATATTAATGAATAAGATTGAATGCCTGTACTTTAGAATTCAATACTTTAGAATTAATTTTCCCGTGCGGGGTTACTAGTCCCCCATCGGGCGCCTCCCCAGGTGGCGGATAGGGGTATGTCTCCCAGATATGGGTGGTACCAGGGAAATGAAATACCTGGGGCGGACCAAAACTAGCAGCCGATGAAGGCACCGACTAATTGCCGGTATATATATTATTAATTCTATCATTCCAAAATAAGAAAAAAAGGTTATGTTTTTTTAATTTGGGAATGCTGACGTCATTCGCGGCCATCGATGTGCAGGCGACCTTGGCGTTAAGAATGAAAATAGTAAACTGACCTGTCTCACTAATTCAGCGCCCGCCCAAACGTAGTAAAACCGCGTGGCTTCGTATCGAGTAGGTATTACCTTAAAACAGATTCAAACATTAATTAATTATTGCCGAACTTATTTTAGCGGTGATACCTATAAGAAAAGTTTATTGAAAGTAATTGTTTCTTAATATATGTATATTCATATTAAACGTAGCTTATGTTAGATATTAATTACTCGATACTTAAAAATGATAGAAATTAACTTGTTTACTTTGTAATCAAGCGAAATAGCTTTGCTTTCAAATTCACATTTCTGCTAATATTTTACATCATGGAAATAGTTCTCAAATGATATGTTGTTTATTTGTTAGCATCCTGTACGTATATAATTTTCTGTTTAAACACCGTGATTATTTTATCGCTTGATAATTAAGCAGAACTCACCTCTGCGGCCTTATGATAAGATACGAGACTTACTCATGGCTTACCTAACGCCTTTGTGCAACAAAACTTTAGTCATTTACGCGTTCAATAGCGAAGCATTTAAAAGCTCTTAAAATAAGAGATGGAGGTTTGTTTAAGTTATGTCAACTAATATTTGATTTTTAGTGCCGTCGTAATTTATATCAATTTTAATGTTTTCGTCATTTGTGTGTATGCGACTCGTTTTTCTGCAAATCGTTTTGTGATCTTTCCCAGTCTTAAGTAGTGGTCCTTTCAATTTAAATGAAAAAGCGTGCGTTTTTAATTTAAGTAATGAAAATGTCGGATTGGGGTGATATTAGATGATGTGAAAATTTGCATTTGGTTCAACTTCAATTATTCTTTGTGAAGATGCGAATGTTGTGGCTGTTCTAGGAGGGAATGAAGTATCTTAAACAGTCCTTTCTCGGTAAGTGAATTTTCTCTCTTGTGTTTAGAAATTGTTTTTAATAATTTAGTTTAACCCAGAAAATAATTTTTAAATTTCGAAATAGTAAAAAAAGGTATGATTGCAGTTTTAAAAAAATTCTCACTCTTGTTTATTTCTCGATTTGGAATTGTTTTTTTAATAACATACGCTACCTTGGGTTTTAATTTTTTTTATATAATAATAGAACATAATAAATACACTCCTGAAATAGTGTAATTTAATTGTACAACTCCTATGTTTTATAATTATTTTCAAGTAGTTAAAGGATAAATTTATCAGATCTTTTTCACGACCCTTTAACAATGAACACATCGTAAATCGATTATTTGTGAAAAGATCTTTACAAACACTCGTACTTTTAGTTTCGAATAACTGTAAGAAACTGTAGCCGTTATATTGTAAAATTGTACACTATGTCTTCAGAATTTAAACGCTAAAACAGTTCTTGATGTTTGAGTACGGTCCTGAATTTATCCAGTATCGGATATAAATTAAAATTTATACATTTTTAGAGAGAATTTAAATTGAAATAAATCGGTAACCGTTTCATAACTTTGGAATGCTTAATCTTTTGTCGATCATAAACTTTAAATTAAGGGTTTAATTAAAATAAAGTAAGAACAAATACGTTCGTAACACCCTGTATTATACTTTTCCTTTAACAAAATAAATCGATAAGTTTATTTAAAATAATTGAGGTTCTTTTAGTTGGCCTTATCAATTTTGATATCAGGTAACTTAGTTTTGGGGGTCTACGCATATGACATATATCAGTATTTACATAAAACTTTCGATTTCTGAATCATTTCTCAATATATAACGAAGTCGAACGGTTGTATCTTAATTATTACTATATATTAGTGCATCTAATTGTTATTACAATCCTTGATTTAAGGTACATAGTAATTCTAACAATTTCTTTTAAAATTCACACATTTTGTAAAATATTTCAGCTAATAATATTTTTTATTTTACAGACGGGAATTTAAATGCAGGAGGACACTACCTTCAACTCTCTTTAATCAACTTACCAAAGGAATTGCCCATTTTGGAATGATGTAAGTATAAAGGTCTTGTATTTTTTTCTCCATGGGTAGCCTTTGTTAAATTAAAGGCTTGCTAGTTGCTATAGTTGGTGATTAATTTTTATATACTTTGTTCCTTCATTAAATTTTAGAAACAGCCGATTTTTTTATTTCTTAAAGTCTCGCCGATTTTTAGAATTGATTAGTATATCAATTCTTCATTACTTTCACAACTTTACACCCAAAATTTAGTGTTTTAGTATTTTCTAAAAACATTTTATTAATAATTGAAAAAAAATATAAATGTACCGTTCGATTAATTAGATTAGAATTTAATTATCCATTTAGTAGGAGGTATTAAGTACTTTAAGAATACTTTAATCAGTGGCGTAGCTAGGTAACCAAGAGCCCCCGTGCAGAAAAACAATTGGGGCCCTATCAAAACTGATTAGGTTTTATCAAGGCAGTTCGAGGTTTTTCTGGCCAAGGGCCGAGGGACTTTTTGTGCTTGGGGCCCCGGTACACAACACCGCCTAGTCCTCCTATAAATTCAGTGGCTCCAATTATTTGACTACCAGATTAGTTTCAGCTGTTTTTTTCATTTTATTAATTTAATTTTCTTATGTGTTTAGGGAAATATACTTGGGTTTCTTCTGGAATTGTTTTTGCTTATGATTTTTATTTGTAACATTGACACTCGGATCTGTGTTATTTGTTAGTAAAAGATAGATTTCCGCGTACTTCTTAAAAATAAAAAAGTTATTGCGTTTTAAAAGTTTGATTTTAAAACGAAATTTAATTTTTCATAAAAGCGAAAATTTTTATTTTAGTGGGAAAGCGCGTGGAAATAACACCTGCTATAGTTGCTAGGGGTTCGTAGGAACATCCCCTTGCAAAATAATACAATTCTATTTTTTTTTTCAAAAAAAAAACTGGTTAACATCCATGTTTTTTCTCGATTTTGGCCGATTTTGGGGGTTTTGAATTAGCACCTGTTTCGGACGTACTAAGGCCTAGTACTTTTGAAAATGAACGCTCTCCGCGTACTTATTAAAAATAAAAAAGTTATTGCGTTTTAAAAGTTTAATAAAATAACAGGTTAATAAGTGTTTTTTTGTTTTAAATAGCAGGAATATGTTTTTAATCATAGTTTTTGTTTAAAACAGAATTTATAATTTTTATTTTGTTGTAGTGAACTGTACGTTGTTAAGGACCAAAATTGGAAACTGATGCGGAATACTACCATTGGAATATTGCTGTTCTTCTTCCTCAGTTATGGAAACTGCATTCGGAAGCTATATATTCAACTTGAATTATAATGAGTTGGAATAATTGGTGTTAGCAGAAAACGCACCGCTTTATTACATTAAAAATTGTTTATATTTTAATTATTTAGTTAGTATATTGTTAATAAGTAAGTTATTTGAGTCATCGTTCTTTCATATGTGTGACACCAAAAGTCGATGCCTCTTTTTCTATTTTCTTGTAGTGAACTGTATGTTGTAGAGGACCATTAGAATATTGCTGGTTTTCTTCAGTTGTGGTTAAGCCACGTTTTATGCAACTTACAAAGAAACGCTAATAATGAGGCAACGCGATTTAGAAATAAGATTGTAGTGTTATCTTAGACATTGTTTCATAACTGAAGACAGTTGTGGTTACCTGGACTGTATATTGGGGCCCTTCTGTTTAAGGTAGTTTTTAAGTTTACTACACAACACATTTTTCGAATACTTTTGCCTGTTTTGAATTTAAATTCATTTTCTATTTTGTAAAGTTAGGGTTACTTGTGTCCTCCAACAGTTTAAAATTGTTGTACTTTTTTTACTTGTTCTAATTTTAATATTTAGGTGGCTTTAAATATTTTTAACATTTACTAATTAAAACGCCTTCTTTGAAATATGCCCACCATCATTCTTGGGTTTCTTTTTGTGTACATTTTTAAATATTTAGTTATACTTAAAGATATTAAAGCCATCCTACCTTCATTTAATTGATGTTGTCCTGTGTTTAGAAATTAGAGTAACTCATTTTCATTTGAGACTCACTTTAAATTTCATCTTTGGGTGGCTTCGATCCTTTAACGATTTTTAATGAAAACGTTCCGTTTGAAAAAGTAATTACAAATTTCAGTTGTAATCAAAATTGTTTATTTTAAATGTTATAGTAACATTTTTTCTTCTAAACTTCCCTTCTATTTGTAATGCTAATTTGTATTTGTTTATTTTCAAAGTTACCTTTAAACAATCTAAATATAAATTTTGTTAATAAACTTCATCTTTCTAAAGGTAAATATTTCTTCCATTTTTGTTATTTGAATCTTAAATTTCTTAGATTGTTTAAAGATTATTCTCAAGTACTGTGCACGGGGGCCCTTCTGTTTGACCTCATGTTTTAGTGGAGTTTTTAAGTTCACTGCACAACACATTTTTCGAATACTTTTGCCCATTTTAAATTTAAATTCGTTTTCTAAATTTCATTGTTTAGATGAAAAGTAGATCCTTTTTCACGGGTCATTTGAAATAAATTTATATTCAGTTTAATTTCAAATTTAATTTTTAAAAAACTTTAAAATATATCAAACCAAATTCAAAATTAAACATGAGGGGTTGAGGAAAACTTTTGTATTTGTTATTAGGAATCGAACAAACACAGAAGGGCTTTTTTATCTTTGTTTATGGTGCGAAGACAGGTCTAGTAGGGGGAATGCACTGACTTGTCAACTCGTATCAGGGGCATAAAAGAAAAATTGCAATAATGTAATTTTTTCAAATCGCGAGTTACGGTTGGCCGAGTCGGCCGAGAGTTTATCTTAGAGATTTTTAAAAATATTTTTCAAATCACGAGTAACCTACAGTCATTCGTCATTCGTCGGCTCGTCGGCTCGTTGCTCGTTGGATTTTTCTTGGAGATTTTTAAAAATTTGAACAAACAACCGATCGCTAACCAACTGAGCTATGGCGTTGTTATACGAAGTAAGTGTTTTAAACCTTATAAAGTACACGTTCCTATAATATTAATTTAAAAATTATGCTCTGTTAAATAGGTTAATTAAATGTAAGGGGATATTGGGAAATAAAAAACTATTTACTACCTGTTGTTGTTTCTTTTCTCACTAAAAATGTAAGGAGAATGTGTGAACTCGTAACAGGGCCATAAAAGACAATTTGCAAAAATGTAATGGTTCAAATCGCGTCTTACAGTCGGCCGAGTCGGCCGAGTCGGCCGAGGGTTTATCTTGGAGATTTTTAAAAATATTTTTTAAATCACGAGTATCCTACAGTCATTCGTCATTCGTCATTCGTCTCGTTCGGCTCGTTGCTCGTTGGATTTTTCTTAGAGATTTTTAAAAATTTATTTCTTCGACCGGTATGGGAATCGAACCCAGACCATTTGAACAAACAACCGATCGCTAACCAACTGAGCTATGGCGTTGTTATACGAAGTATGTGTTTTAAACCTTATAAAGTACACGTTCCTATAATATTAATTTAAAAATTATGCTCTGTGAAATAGGTTAATTAAATGTAAAGGGGGATGTAAGGGGATATTGGGAAATAAAAAACTATTTACTACCTGTTGTTGTTTCTCTTCTCACTAAAAATGTAAGGAGAATGTGTCAACTCGTAACAGGGCCATAAAAGACAATTTGCAAAAATGTAATGGTTCAAATCGCGACTTACAGTCGGCCGAGTCGGCCGAGTCGGCCGAGGGTTTATCTTAGAGATTTTTAAAAATATTTTTTAAATCACGAGTATCCTACAGTCATTCGTCATTCGTCATTCGTCTCGTTCGGCTCGTTGCTCGTTGGATTTTTCTTAGAGATTTTTAAAAATTTATTTCTTCGACCGGTATGGGAATCGAACCCAGACCATTTGAACAAACAACCGATCGCTAACCAACTGAGCTATGGCGTTGTTATACGAAGTATGTGTTTTAAACCTTATAAAGTACACGTTCCTATAATATTAATTTAAAAATTATGCTCTGTGAAATAGGTTAATTAAATGTAAAGGGGGATGTAAGGGGATATTGGGAAATAAAAAACTATTTACTACCTGTTGTTGTTTCTTTTCTCACTAAAAATGTAAGGAGAATGTGTCAACTCGTAACAGGGCCATAAAAGACAATTTGCAAAAATGTAATGGTTCAAATCGCGACTTACAGTCGGCCGAGTCGGCCGAGTCGGCCGAGGGTTTATCTTAGAGATTTTTAAAAATATTTTTTAAATCACGAGTATCCTACAGTCATTCGTCATTCGTCATTCGTCTCGTTCGGCTCGTTGCTCGTTGGATTTTTCTTAGAGATTTTTAAAAATTTTTCTCTTCGACCGGTATGGGAATCGAACCCAGACCATTTGAACAAACAACCGATCGCTAACCAACTGAGCTATGGCGTTGTTATACGAAGTAAGTGTTTTAAACCTTATAAAGTACAGGTTCTACAATATTAATTTAAAATTTATTTCTTACAAATAAATTATTTTTTAAAAATCTTAACTTCTCTGGGAATCGAACCCATCGAACCATAGACCGTTGGATCAAACATCGACCTTGCTCTCCACTCAGCTACCACGGTCTTTTTAAAGTCTGTATTTTAAATCGTTTAAATGAGTATGTTTATATACTATTATTTTAAAATTATTTTTGAATGTTCTAGATGTAAAAACCCACCTTACTCTTGCTCTTACTCTTGCTCTTTCATTAATTATTATTAAAATTCGGTTAACAATAAAGACTCTTTATTATATATAATAAATTTTACAAGTTTTTCTACAGAGTTTAAATTTAACAGTTAAGAAGTTTGAATCACACATTTTTGAAGTCCGCGGCTTCAGAAATATTTAATTCAAACTTCTTATCTGTTTTAAATTATACATTATTTATTAATTATTAATTTTATATATTAATTCAATAATTATTATAATTATATTAACTAATTAATTAATTAAAATAACCAAGTTTTAATATAATAAAAAGTTGCAACCCTTACGATTGTTTTTATTGTAATGAATTACGAAGAAACCTTTTGGGTAATGTGTAAACTAAGAGTGATTTGCACGTCAATCTTAGGATTGCAACTTTTTTAACAATTACATTACATTACAATTACATACTATAAATAAAAGGGAAAAGAAAGGTGTTTTAAGAGTGTGTGAAAAGATAAAATAATAATATGTGGGTGGAGTTGCGTTATTTTATAAAAGTTAAGTACCCTTCAAAGTGCTTCAAGAGAAGACAACAAGAAAGTAAGTATTTAAAAGATAAATAAGTAAAACATTAAAAAAGGAAGTCCATGACGAGTAAGCTACGGTCGGCTCGTCGGCTCGTATATATCTTAGAGATTAAAAAATTTTTTTTTTGACTTGGTCTGGGGATCGTTGTTAATTAAATATTATAAATAAAAGGGTGAAGGGTGAAGGTGTTTTAAGTGTGTGTGACAAGATATAATATGTTAGTGGGGTGGCGTTGTTATTTTATAAATGTAATAATAAATAAAAATTAAGTGCTACATAAATCAAGGGAAGACAACAAAGAAAGTAAGTATTTAAAAGATAAAGAAGTGGAATATTAAAAAGGAAGTCCAAGAAAGAATAAATTAAATAAAAAGAAAATGAAAAATATAAGAAGTGGCAATTTTTAACAAATTCCAAAAAAATTGAAGTAAAAATGAATTAATTTTGCAATATAATTGAAAAGTTCAAGAAAGTTTGAAGAATAAACAAGACGAGAAAAATAAAAAGATTTAAAAATAAAAACATTCAAAACGCACGGTGCAATAATTAAATGAAGAGAGGGTGGCTTTAATATTTTTAAGAATTAATTAAATAACTACAAAACAATACAAAAGGAAGCTCTAAAGTGATGGTGGGTATTTATAACGCAAACGCAGACAAGGTCTAAAAAATTACCTAAGTTAAAATAAATAATAAACTAAGAATGAAATAAAACGTGTAAAGAGAATAAAAAATCTACAGAACAAGAGATAAAAAATTAGTGAGAAAAGTAAGTAGAAGTAGCAAAATAATTTTTCAAAAAATATTGTAAGTTTCAAATAAGGGCGCATTATTTCTTTGTGTGTCTGAGGTCATGATAGTTCTTAGATGTTGTTTAATAATACTTAAATTAAAATAAGAGATCCACCTCTTTATTTTTACATTTTCTAATTACAAATATCGTAATTCTTTCCCCACCATCTGCAATGTGTATTGTGTTTAATTTTAAATTTAATTGTATTTTTTTACTAATAAGATTTTTTTTACAATACGTTCTAAACTGAATAGAGATTTATATTAATTTCAATTAACAGAAACAATTTAGAAAAATAAATTCAAACCAAAATAATCAAAAGCATTTTAAAAGTGTGGTGTGTAGTGAACTTAAAAACTACCCTAAAACAATGGGTCCAACAGTAGGGCTCCCGTGCACAGCACAGGTAGCCACGACTGTCTTCAGCTAAGAAAAAACAACACCTAAGATCATACCATGACCTTATTTGCATACCGTGCTACCATATTATTCATTTTTTTAAGTTAAAATAAAATGACATTGTCCTAAACGTTTTCAAAAACAAATTCTGTTCAAATTAATTTTTAACAAAATAACCGCGGGTCTTTTTCTACGCCATTAAATATAACGTCGACACACAAAAAAATAAAAAGTTACAATGAACAACTTACTTACTAACAATAAAATTACTACAAGTATACAAATAAAGTTATAAATAATAAACTAACTAAATAAGACATTATCAAAATAAGAAAATAAATCACAAGAAGTTGATTATCATGTTATGTAGAAATTGATTGAGATACAAAAGCAATTACCAAAACCCACCCCAAAATAATAGCGCTCAGATGTCGTCCTTTGAATCATTTCTCTGATCAGCAGTCACAAAATTCTATAATGGGCTCTTGTGGTTGAAAGATGAATATATGTTGACATCTCTTGGCTATTCCCCGAAGAGAAATGTTAATATTTACTACCTGAAATAAAAACAAACTTATATTAGCAACTAATTAAAAATCTCACTATAAAAATTATTTAAAATGATAACGATCTGTTTTTTTACAAAATGATCTCTCGAAAAAAGTACTGCGGTTTTTCCTTCAGGAAACCAGCGCATTAAAAGGGTGCCCAAAAATTGGCTCAAAGTATTACAGTGGAACCCCGATAACTAAAATTAGAATGTCATTTGGAAGAAATGTAATCAACATGAAATAAGAATTTTAATTCCCTAGAACGTGCAGATAGTTATTATTCGTCGACATGCCATCCATGGAATGAAACTAAGCTAAAGGCATTCCCATGTCTATTAAATATCCACACTATAAACCATAACATAATAACGCCTGGTAGTAAAGTGGCTGACATGAACGCATCTAAAGCGCAAACAAGTAAACCAACGCCCGGGGTACCCTTTTACGGCGCAGAGAGAGTGTCCCCCCAAAGAAATGCACGTGTCTTTAAAACCATCTTCGACGTATACGCAAATCCATCTGTGTTTCTAACACTACATACGATAAAACAAATAACTTATTTCAATATGTTTCTCATTTAACAAATTGCCCCCTTCATTGTCTCGATGACTCCACACACACACACTAATCCAACATCAATTTACATACTACATTGTATTAAATTAAATTCATCAACAGTTTTTAGTATTGAAAAATATTAGTGGGCTCGTATATGAGAACAAATTTACGAAAAAAAATCGTAGCTGGGTTATTTTGAAAAACAATTTCGAAGAAAAAATGGTTTTGTTTTATATCACCGGGCGATGTTCCTATGTACATCTAGTACCTAAAGCCGGACCCATTTCTCCCTGCTAACCCTTTAAAAGCAAAAATTTTCGCCTTTTTAAAAAATTAAATTTGGCTTTAAAATGAAACTTTTAAACCGCAATAACTTTTTTATTTTTGAGAAGCGCCCAGAAATATTTTATTCTCGAATGTATTAGGCCTTAACATGCCAGAATCAGGTCCAAACTCGAAACCCCCAAAATCGGCCAAAAACGCCAAAAAAACATGGGCTAAAATCCATGTTTATTCAAAAAGGAAAACGTTTTTCTCAAAGCTTTGAAATAGCACGCCTATGGTTTCTTAGGCATATCCGAAGCCAAAAAGGCTGCCAAATCCGAATCTGAATAGTTTTTAAAAATCCGTCCACAAATAACGGCGCTACAATTTTTTTAAAGTTCAAAATTGTGCAAAAAAGTGGACCTAAACTTGCAATTTTTTATTTTCAAAAAATTTACGTTGCACCCTATACTTATTTTACATGTATCTTATGTAAAAAAGTTCCAGAATTTCGAATCCGTCTCGCTTGTAATGATTGCATCGAAAATAAGGGCGCTACGATTTTTTTTGTGAGACAAGGGGTATTTTTTTTGATTTATTTAGTTTTATCGAAAATTTTCATTTTAGAGCGAGAGCGCCAGGAAATGACACCGGCTATAGTTGCTAGGGGTACGTAGAAACATCCCCTTGCAATATAAAGCAATTCAATTTTTTTCATTTTTGCCAAAAAAACATGGGTTAAAATCCATGTTTTTTCAAAAAGAAAAACGTTTTTCTCAAAGCTTTGAAATAGCACGCCTATGGTTTCTTAGGCCTATCCGAAGCCAAAAAGGCTGCCAAATCCGAATCTGAATAGTTTTTAAAGATCCGTCCACAAATAACGGCGCTACAATTTTTTTAAAGTTCAAAATTGTGCAAAAAAGTGGACCTAAAATTGCAATTTTTAATTACTCGAAAAATTTACGTTGCGCCCTATACTTATTTTACATGTATCTTATGTGAAAAAGTCCCAGAATTCCGAATCTTTAGTTTTATCATCTGATATTTCTAATTAACCATTCCCAAAAATTTGCAATGACCATCGATGTAATTCATCCAACAACTGGAGAAAAAGTTGAGGTGTTGTGCTCGACCCACAAAATTGAAAGACAGTGGCACGAACCTGCATTTTATTCCCTGCAACATTTTCACCGTTAACATTTTAAATATATTATATATGAATAAGAAACAAACGAAATAGCTTTTTACCGCAGATCTTTTTTACTAAATGACCATTAAAGGTTACATGCAATTCCGTACTTATAAGGAAAATTCTATGTAAATATTTGTTACCTACTGTTAAATATGTCTTACAGTAAGTTGTACAGTTTATTAAACAACCATTATTTTGCAAAGTTATAAAGTTATGCCTTTCACAACGTTTTTACCCATGTTTTTTCTCGATTTTGGAAAATTTGGAAGGTTGCGAGTTAGCACCGGTTTCCGATAGAATAAAGGCCAATACGTTTGAAAATAAAACCATTTCGAGAAATAATCAAAAATAGAATAGTTAACGCATTTTGAAGTTATCATTTTAAAGAAAAATTGACGCTGAAAAAGTAAACCAAAGTGGTTAACAATAAAAAAATTTTGAGTCAAAAAAAATGAACCACATCACTTTTAATAAAACGAAACAAATGTCAAACCAAATATGAATTTTTCGAAAATAATTATAGTGTTATGTTTCTTAATTCTGAGAAGAGGTGAATGCGTGTCTTACCAGTAAGTACGTAACTCAATAGAAAGAAATTAATTAAATCAATAGTTTTATTTTTTGCATAAATTTGTAGTACGCTCGTTTATCGTTGTTCACTGACAATTGACCCTAAATGGCACTTAATTATATTAAATTTCTTTAAAAGACCCGGAATCGACGTTTTATACGTTTCAAAAAAATATGTCGATGTTGCAATACCCGAAATTTACCTCCCTGCTTTTTATCGTATAGGAATCAGTAAAGAAGGAAAAGATGTGCTACAGAGAAAAATTATTTCATTCGATTACAATAAAAAGTAAGTTTCATTTTATTTTGTAACTTGACTAATTTTAGATCGTTAGTTTTTGAAATTAATTTCGTGATTTTAAGAGTAGACGAAGAACGTGGAATGAAAATAAGTTTAAAAACAGCTCTCGTTCAAAATACAGTATATTGGAAAGGCCTCTGGAACAATTTTTACCTTATGAAGAGGTATAGTTAAATATACTTTACTTATAGTGTTTTGGCACATACAAGGTTAATATAATTTTTGCAAGATAAAAAATACAAGCAATACGCGTATATATAATAGAGCGTATAATTTCAAAATAACTAGTTTTAAGTGATTTTGAAATTATAAGCCCGTTGTACTTTATTGAAATACTCTAGTAATCGAAAAGAAAAATCAAAGATTGCTAAAACACCCGTTATATATAAAAGGTTTTTTAAAGCATTGGCCACCGACTTTCTCTTAACCAATTTTTCCATTCCTCGGTATTTTCTCATTTTCCCTCTTTTAATCCTCTTCTTTCCTTAGCTTCGTTGACCATTTGCGCTATGATCTTCTGAGTCGTCTTTTTTCTCTTCTGCCCAATTGCGCAATTCTTATTATCTATCTCATGCCATCTGCTCTTATTATATTTCCATACCATTGTAGTCGTTCCTCTTCTATGTACTATATTATGTTCTTCTCTCTCCCAATTTTCTAAAGATTTCATCACTTCTAACTATATCCAATATTGTTATGCCGCAGCATCGTCTCCAATATGCCATTTCTGTTGTCTCAATCTCTGATCTATTTCCCTTATTTATTACCCAGCATTCTGCCCCGTATGTCATGATGCTTTCTATTAACGCGTGGAATTTTCATGTCTTCATGTTTTCTTTTCTCCAAATATTTTAAATAGTAGGGGATGAAGCAATTATTCAATATTCCATTTGATGCATGATACCTACTGGTTTGTCAGTTTTCTTCTGTATTTTATACTGAACGTATTGTTTTTATATTGATTTTGTACGACCTTAATAAGTGTTTCTTTAATGGCATTCCAAAGTTTCTTTCTCGATATTGTGTCGTATGACTTCCTGTGGTCTATAAATGCTAGCTGAACAGATCTGTTTTTTGCTATTTACTTTTGTAGTGCATAGATATGGTTTTTGCAGAATTTTTAATTTTAAAAAGTACTAATTTCCAGATAGTTGACTACCTAACAACGTTAGCAGAAGATTTCCCCGACAGAATCTTCTTAAAAAGACTAGAAAACTCCGTACAAAACCGAACAATCTACAGCGTAACAATCAAAAGTGGAATAATAAATAATACAGCAATTTTCATCGAAGCCGGAACCATTGCAAGAGAATGGTTGAGCATCTCCTGCGCACTGTTCATTATAAAAGAAGTGGGCACCAACGTTGAAAGCCACCCCACTTTGAATAATTTAGATTGGATTATAATCCCAGTTGTTAATCCGGATGGATACGAAATATCTTTCCAAAATGCTTCTGTATTTTTTCTGTTGCAAAAAATTCCTAATAGAAATTAAAATTTTACAGCTAAGAATGCGAAGAAAAAATCTTAACTGCCCCGATACGTGTAAGTTGGGTTCTTGTGGAGTCGATTTGGATAAGAACTATCCTTATTTTTTTGGGGGAGCTGGAGCAAGTTATAATCCATGTTCCGATATGTATTTAGGCTTATCTCCGTTGAGTGAGCCCGAAAGTCGAAATGTCGAATCTGTGTTAAGGGCTAATCGAGCTTCAACTAAAATGTACATCGGATTGCGGGGTATGGGACCTTCCATTTTGTATCCCTGGGGGATACATATTCGTCCCACTGCCGACAAAGATGATTTGGTAAATAAAATTGGTCTTTCCTATTTTATAATTTAAGAAGGAATGAATTTTAGATTAATGTTGCAAATATGGCTTGTGATGTTATGCATCTACTATACAATAGTTTGGAAAATTATACAATCGGCGAATATGTAAAAATTAAATGTAAATGTAGCTACAGTGTAATTTTTGTAATTAATAAACCTTAAATATCATTATAGATCCAATAGCTGGGAACGTCATGGATTATGCAAAAGCAGTTTTGGGCATTAAATACGCATATACAATAGATATAAGGCAACATATAAATTCCACAAAGTACTTGCCTACTAATTACGAAATTTATCCAATTGCTAACGAAATTTTTCAAGGTACGACCTAAAACAATTATTTTAATATTTCAAAACGAATATTTTTAGGCATCAAAGCAATGGCAAAATATATTTATTATACATATCCGCCCCCCAAAGCGAATTTAAGAAGAACTCAAAATAAACGTCGTCATCGAAATGTTTCTATTCGAATTTGTTGGACAAATAATTTACTAATTTTTTTAATACTAATTTTAAAGTACTTATAAATTTTCAGATTAAATTTTTATGCTCACATTATTCTTGATCTAGTTTTACTTCAGTGAAATTTTAATTCTAACACCGAAAGGGTGTTTAGAATGGGAAATAATCGCGAAATAACAATCGTAAACAAAGAGAAATTTCGGTCCGAACCTCTTGAAGGTTGTTCAGAATGGCAAGTGGGCTTTACACGAATTTGATTTTTAATGCACCTCCATATTTTAATCAAACCTGTCATCTAAACAATAATATTTACAAACAAATTGTAATTGTCAAAAATTTATTTATAAGTTAATTTGGGTGATTGCCGTCAACTAATGAAAATGGGCAACGAAAATATCATAACTTTAGACAGAGGACACAATACAACCTGCACCGTAAATTTATTTGGGGCAAATGTTGTATCTTGGAGAGTAAATCAAAAAGAACAATTATTCGTAAGTCGTCGAGCACAATTTGACGATAAACAACCAATAAGAGGCGGTGTTCCCGTAGTTTTTCCACATTTTGGAAAATGGACCTTTGGACCCCATCACGGATTTGCAAGAATAGCTCATTGGAAAGTTGAAAAAGAACCGGAGCAACTTGTGAATAGGGACGTGGTCGTGATTTTATCGTTGGAAGACAACGATTTTACTCGATCCATGTGGAATTATCCTTTTAAATTAATTTATCGCCTAACATTAAAAGAAAGAGAGCTATATTTTAATATTCACGTGTGTAACACGAGTACGAAATTTATGTTTGGATTTAATTTATTGTTTCACACACATATCAGAGTTCCCGACGTACGCAATTGTAAGATATCAGGTTTATATGAGTGTCTTTTCATCGATAAAACGCAAAATAATTCTAAACATAATGAAAACGAAATATTAGTCAATATCAAAGAATATACAAGCCGCATTTATAAAGATACAGAAATCGAACACGTGGTTACAAATATTATTTTTGACCGAAATATGCGAATTAAAAAAAAGAATTTACCCGACACCGTTGTATGGAATCCTTGGATCGAACATTCAAAAGGATTGCCCGATTTCGATAGTGACGAATATTTAAAAATGATTTGCGTCGAACCGGGACATGCATCCGAAAGACTATTTTTACTTCCAGGGAACGTTTTTGAAGCCGAACAAATTTTAGAAGTCTTATTAGTTTAATTAATCTAATTATTGTTTAATGATCTACCTACGTTTCTTTAGATAATTTATTTTTTAAGAAATATCGTAGAGGTTTTCCCCAAAAGCAGTTGTTAACTAATTACAAAAACTGTAGGTAATAGGCACATATTCATTAATCTTAAGATTTTTTAAAAAGCAGATTTGTTGAAAGCTTTTAAATAAATGATATGTAATATACAAGTTGATAGATAATTCGCAATCGTATAAAAAGATTATGTGGTTTATTATTCCTATTGTTAAACCTAATGAATATGCTATCGTGTATAAATATAAAAAGTGTACAGCAACAAAGTATTAGAAAATTAAAAGATCCCTATTTAAATTCCAGACAAAAAACAACAAAAATAAGAAATTCAAAATTAAATAATGAGGTGTTTATATTTTTTATAATTTCATTGAAGATTTAAAAGCTAAAGGATTACTTGCCATTATCAAGAAAAAAACTTCTAAATGCTTTTTAAAACAATCAATTTAAGACTTTAAATTATATTGAATTGGTGGCAATTACTCACAACCCTTAAGTACCCTGTATTTATTTTGGAATATATTTAATTATAGTGATGTTGTTTATCTATACATTTTCATTTCTTTAGTTTTTTTAAATTACGCAATGAGTAATTATCAAACAGTTATATTTTTTGTACCAATAGTTATATTTCCCAAGTTCAATGTTTCCCACTTTTGTGATAAATTATTTACTGTTGTAATTGTCGAATAGATGTAATTAAAAAAAACGTGGATTTTAGTAAATATCAATGATATAATTTTACAAAATCAGTACCACTAATTAATAAAGTGGAAATAGAAAATAATTAACTCCATAGTAATTAAATATATTGTAGTCTTACATTATACGTCGTCTTGAAACAGGCTCTCTAAAGGGCACTCGCACATCAATTAATAATAATTAAAACTGAATAAATTTAACAAAGCACTTCAATAAAACACTTCTGTACATAACAACAATCGAAAAATGAATGACCTGGCTAGGTATTTCTTATCTACACAGTTAATATCAAACTGGCAAAAAATTATCGAACAAAGTTGTAAATAAATTTTGAATTTTAACGATTTAGAGAAGGTCAATAAAACGTATTAAACTATACGTTACCAAATTTTTGCAACCCTTTTACAAATTACATAATATAAAAATGTGTTATCAAATATTTCAAAATAGGAGTAGCTATACTTTGATTTGATTTGTAATAACAAAAAAATCATTTCCAAATTCAATAAGTAAGTACTTTTTTGTGTCCCACAAAATGCAATGAAAAAACATTCAAAGACTGTCAAAAACTAATAATTATGCTGATGACTTAAAAATACTTCGAATATTTAAATTTAAAAAACTTACCAATTGTTATATGTATTTGTAATAAATCCGTGTGAGTAGTTATTAATATTGCCATTAAATCGCTTATTTTTAAAATTTCAATTCTTTTTAATCCTCAAAGCTATTGTATATTTCATAAAAATTAAGGTTTTATAGCTAGTGGAATATGAAAATATATTCCCATATTATTTGTCCGCATTTCAACATTTTAAATTTTTCTTTCGTTAGTGACCTAAAGAACACCATAAAAAGATAAAAGTAAATCTTGCCAGCACAGATGTATTAAAACACGTTATTCTTTAGTTTTCCAGGAAATCCATTCGAACTGTTGATCTACAAAATTAATTTCTTAAGATTATATTTATCAAAAGCACAAATTTGCTTTATTACAAAATTGATTGACATACAATTAAAATACTAATAACCCATTTTATATTTATAAGAACATATAATAGAATATTTGTATTGATTCAAATCAAAATTCACTTCTAAATTACAAGAGGCTATGGTTTATTGCACTCCAATAATAATGTAACTTTTGGTTATTGCAAAATTGTACAAACTATATAAAACTTGTACATGTACATTAAATGATGTTCTTATGTAATAAAATGAATCTTAAGACGTGATTACTCCAATAAAAATATTTTCCGGTTATTAAACATGAATTTTCTAGTGCTTTATAAAATTTAGAGCAACTAAGAATTAAACAGAAAATAAGTAGGTACAACAGATTTGACTTGCTATACAGTCTAGTGCTTAAATAATTCTACGTGTTAAATATATAAAAAATAAAATTGGTTTGATCTGGAACCAATCCGAATTCGAAATTAGAATTAAATACAGAGCGATTATTTAATATTGATACCCACCTATTACCAGTAATATTCAAAAAAGCAATTTCTATAATTGACATGCTAAACCAAAATAATACTGATAATTTACACTGTTTTAACTTCAATCTGTTTTATTAGAATATACTAAAATATGAAAATTGAGTAAGCAATCTCTGAACGTAATACTGGTAACAATATTGAATTATCATCTGTAACATTAAAACGATCCATTAGCAATACTAAAAATAAACTGTATGAAAATAATTTCCTTTTTAATTTAGAAATGTACGAAACCATATGTATGAATATTTTAACTAAGAATATTCCATTTCTTCCACACCATCAGCATTCAAAGAAACAGAATAAATTTTCTTCAATTTTTCGTAATGCTTCAAGTCCTACAATTATAAGAATCATAAATTTCAATACATTTAGAGAAAACTTGAAAAAGTATTATTTACCTTTTCAGGAATTGAACGTCTGATTTTAGCAACAGCTTTATTAAAGTGCTCAGTAGTAACTACAAGAGGTTCTTGTTTTATCTGAACCATATACTCTTTCAAAGCTTGAACACCAGCTTCTCTAACCAATGCTGATAAATCTGCTCCAGTATATCCATCACACTGTTCTGATTTTCCAATTAATTCCAAATCAACATCTGCCGCTAACTGTGGTTTGGTGCCATTCTATAAATGCAAATATAAACTAGAAACTGAAATTAGTTAAGATTTAACCAATAGACCTTTGTAATAGTTCGAAGAATATCCACACGATCGCCTGCTTTAGGCAAACCAACATATAATATCTTATCCAAACGACCCGGTCGTAAAACCGCCGGATCTACAATATCAGGGCGATTTGTGGCTGCTAAGATGTAAACACCAACTCTATCTTGAATACCATCCATTTCAGTTAACATTTGGTTAACGACTCTCATTGTAACACCTCCCTATTAACAATAAAGTTATTTACATAACAAATATAAATCTTATAATTACTTCTCCACTATCAGATCTCTTTGGGCACAAAGAATCAAGTTCATCAAAGAAAATGACACAAGGTGCAGAATTTCTAGCTCTTTCAAAGCATAGACGAATAGCCCTTTCACTTTCACCAACATACTAGAAAAAAATTATTTGATAAGTCATTGGTTCAGATAACTTAATTTAAATCATACCATATTAAGTAATTCTGGTCCCTTCACTGATATGAAATTAATACCAGCTTCATTTGCTATTGCTTTAGCTAACAATGTTTTACCACAACCTGGAGGACCACATAAAAGAACTCCAGTAGGTGTAGTTAACCCTAGTGCTTTAAATTGTTCTACGTGTTTTATTGGAGCCTAAAGTAAATATGTTAAATAATCAACATGTATACTATTTAAATTTAAATACCAAAATAGCCATTTGTAGTTCTTCCCTGATATCTCTTAAAGAACCAACATCATCCCATGTAACGTCAGGCACAGTAGCAAACCCTTCTCTCTTTGATGAAGGCTGTACTAATTTTAATGCCTCTGCAAAATCGTCCATTGTAATGTTCAGAGATGACAATTGTTCTTTAGTTAGAGGTGGTTGATCATGCAACCAGGAAAGTAAATCATCCAAGACCGATTGAGGAGGTTGCAAAAGTTGTAAAGCTTGTTGCAATTTATTTGTATCTTCTTCGTTGAGCTGGGCTACTTTATTTTCTGGTTCTTTATCAGCCTTCACATCGTCATCGATAACAACTATAGGAGAATCGTTAGCATTTGACTGCTCGTTTACTTCTATTATACTTGTTTCGGTACTCGTGACGTTCGCAGAGTTAGTTGAATCAGTCGAATCTGGTTCTTTTGTACTTGGTACAGGTGCCTTTTGTTTTTGTACTAACTCTTGAGTTGCTTTCTGAAGAGCGATTGCTTTTTCAAGTTCCCGTTTGTCTTTTATCTCATTGAAAACTCTACAACGTTAATAATTTAATTTTTAATTCAAGGTAGATGTTTATAATACCAACCTATTAACTGCAGCCATAGCTGCTTCTCGCGTTAGTGCTAGTAAATCAGCTCCTACAAAACCCGGAGTATATTTAGCAATTGTTTCAAAATTAAAATCTTCACTTAGTTTTAATTTTGAAGTAAGTACTTTTAATATATGGCCTCGAGCTTGTAAGTCGGGAATTCCTAAACAAACCTCTCTGTCAAATCTTCCAGCTCTTCTTAAAGCTGGATCAATAGAATCTGGACGATTTGTTGCACCAATGACGATTACACCATCTCCATTTTCATGCTGATTTAAATCTTAATAAAAAAAATTCGAAAATTTACTATGAATTATTAAATAAAGAAAAGTAAAGGAACAATTATTTACCATCCAAACAACTTAAAAGTTGAGCAACAATGCGTCTTTCCATTTCTTTCTGAGCATTCTGACGATTTGGTGTAATGGCATCAACTTCATCAATAAACAAAATGCAAGGAGTTGATAAGCTAGCTTTTTCAAATAAGTTTCTAATTCGTTCTTCGCTTTCACCTGATACACCAGCTACTAATTCGGGTGCGGCAACTTTAAGCATTGGAATTTCTAATTCCTAAAATAATTAAAGTTTTAAATGAAATCGTATATTCTCAAATCTTTATAAATATAAATATTTGATAACTCGAACTCGAATCTGTTTCTCAACTACATGCCTATTTCAATGTAAATATTTTTATAAAGATAAAACGAATTTTGTGATAAGTCGAAGTTTTTTACAATTCCCAACATTCCGTTTTCCATCAATAAAACAAATACATGCAAGCATCGTCAACATTAAAGGAGAGACCCAGTTGTTGATTGTTATGTAATCGTATATTGCAAGATATACAGTGTAAAATTTTGCCATTCAACTTCGACTTAACTAGATTAGAAAGTAATTATTTTTATGACTAGTTACCCCAGCTATGGCATTGGCAAGAAGTGTTTTTCCACAACCAGGAGGTCCATGCAGTAAGAAACCTCTTGGCGATGAAATACCCAGTGTTCGATAGATTTCAGGATGTCTAACATGAACCAACAATTTACAAATATTTTCCAATACTTTATCTAAACCTCCAATATCTTTAAAACTGACTGAAGGTTCCTGTAATGTGGGCACTGACTTTTTTCTTTTAGAAAGACCTTGCGATGGTAATTCTAATTTGCGCTTTCTGTTACGTTCCTGATCAATTACATTTGGTGAAACTGATTGATTTTCTTCGGATAAAGCTTTTTGTAACTTTTTTGTTACTGATGTTAGTGTAAGTGCATGCTTTGGTTTTTGAGAAGTGGATGCACCATTTGCTGGTTTTTCAGATTGCTGTTGAACGTTGGCATCATTAGAATCATCACTACTAATATCAATTAATTCGGTTTCTTCAATTGGCTGACGAACAGTTCGATTATACATATCCATTATTTGATTGCTCATAGGATTACCCTATAATTTTCTCATTTGTTTACTTATCTCATATTAGTATGTGAAACATAGTTAAGACCTACATATAATTGCCCACAAACATCTATAAAACTTGCATAAATGCTGTATAAAAATCATTGTAAGTTGTTTGCCCTCAAATTTTTTTGCATTCAATTTAGAATACAAAATAAAAATTTACAATATAATTGTTTGTGAGGAAATGTATGTCAGTTTTGACTAAGCTTATGACTTACAAATTGTTGTTCTTCGGCACTCTCATCACTTAGTTCATCGGAACTACTCAAAGTACCTTCATTTACTCCATAATTTCTTAAAACTATAGTGTATGCCTTTTTAACACTATTACGAAATGGTTGTTTTTTACGCCTGCCATAATCTTTATACAGTTTTTGTAAATCATCTGCCATGGTGTTTATATCAACATAATTTTTATCAGAGTGATTTTCTAGATACTGCAAATGATTATTTGACTAAGAATTATTTACCATCATATAGAATCCTTTTTACCTTTTGAACACGAGGAATAAGAGTCGGGTCCATTAAAAAAGGCATTCTGGACATTGTAGACGATAATGCAAAATCAGGAGTAGCAAATCTGTATGTATTTGGTTGAGAATTTACTGCAGATTCATTATCCTCCAACGGAATGATTTCTGAATTTATGCTATTTATTATATCTGTTTATTATTATAATACTAGACTTACTCATATCAAGAAATCATATACTACAATTTCCAGAAAAAATAACTATTCTTATATCAGCAAATTATGCTTTTTCTTAACAAGGGACCAACGTGTGGTGGGAAACTTTTAACGTATTATTAAATCTATAGTTATATTTACGTATACGATTTATATTACGATGGGTTATTTATCTATCTAAAAGTATAATAACTAAAATAAATACTTGAAGGAAGAAACAAAATTAATATTTATATTACAAAATACTCACAATGTTATAAGAAAAAAGAATAAACAAACCATACTGCATTGAACAGAATGAACAATGATTATAATCAGAGTGGCCAAATATTAGCTAAAAAAACACTAAATACTACATTGTCGTATTATGGCAGAACTGTTACAAAGGGTTTCAACCTCAAATATTAGGTAATCAAATTAATTAAAAATCATAAATGGCATCGTTATTAAGGCAAGTTTTTAGATCTGTTCGAGTCCCACAATTACAAAATCAAGGTAATAGTGTAAACCAATTAATACCAATATAATATTAAATTAAATTGTAGTGTGTACAAATGTAGCCCGATTTAAACATTCATCTGTAGAACCACAACCTGAATGTAGACGTATGTTAAAGTAATTTCATATATAGTTTTAAAAGAAAACCATTATATTATTATTTTAGCAACTGTACGTAAAATAGACCCTGCTTTAAAAACACAACTATCAGAATTTGGTCAATATGTAGCTGAATGTTTACCAAAATATATACAAAAGGTACAAATAGCAGCTGGTGATGAATTGGAACTTTTGATCGTTCCTGAAGGAATTCTCCCTGTCCTACAATTCTTAAAAGATCATCACAATGCACAATTTGCAAGTCTTATTGATATTGCCGGGATGGATGTGCCCAGTAGAGAAAATCGCTTTGAGGTTGATTTTAACAGATTTTTTTCGATGCTTTAACTATTTTATATTTAATTGTAGATAATTTATAATCTACTGTCTTTACGTTTTAACTCTCGTATAAGAGTTAAAACATACACAGATGAGTTAACTCCAATTGACTCATGTTTTGAAATATACAAAGCAGCAAATTGGTATGAACGTGAAATTTGGGATATGTATGGCGTATTCTTTGCTAATCACCCTGATTTGAGACGTATTTTAACCGATTATGGGTTTGAAGGACATCCATTCAGGAAAGACTTTCCACTAAGTGGATATGTTGAGGTAATCTATTAATGTCACATCCAAAGACATTTCCCTGACTTGATCTTTTATTTAAGGTTCGTTATGATGATGAGCAAAAGAGAGTTGTAATAGAACCTTTGGAATTGGCCCAAGAATTCCGTAAATTTGATTTGTCTGCGCCCTGGGAGCAGTTTCCCAATTTTAGACAAGCTATTGCTACAGAAGAAGTTCCAGTCAATAAAGAGAAGAAATAATTTGTTTAAATAATATTCTAAAACAAATAGATATTTATAATAAATTTTATTTTATTTTTAACAATGTTTCTGCTATTATCGTTCTTGTCGGTCGTTGTTTATTACAGTGTTATAAAGTAGCCGATTTCATTTATGAGAATTGTTGTGTACAAAAGTTATTATGGAGATTTAGTATACAGGCTTGAAATAATCACACTTAAAAGTTTTTAAATGAATATTGAATGTTATGAATATGAATTAAATTATGCTATGAAAACCAAACATTAGGTGACGTTTTTAAGAAAAATTAGAAAGTAGTTGCTTAAAAACGAACGATTTTGTTAAAGAAAGAACATTGTAATTTGATTAATTAGAATAGAATTTGGTTCCCGGTTCTGTAATTTTAAATTAAAAGGTAAAACGATAGAATATAAGTTTCATTTGCTTCCCTTACTCGGAAATTTGCCACTAATGGTTAAAATGTATTCATTGGATTTATCTATTAATATTCACCATTCATATAAAAATAAATTAGAGACAGACCTAATGAAAACGATATATGTGCACATTTGAGTAAAAAGAGGCATCTCCCAGGATCGGAAATGTGCCATTTTGAGTTCGAATGTGCACATTCGGTTTCAGTACGATTCACAATTATTAATTTTTTTATTAAATATTTTTACTGAAATATTACAGAATTTAGTGCTTTGAAACGAATTTATTTAAAACAAATAAACGATATAGGTTTTCTCGGATATAAAATTTTAATTTAATTTTTTGGATTTCAAAAGAGAAGATTAATGTTGACAAATCCACTCAACTTGAGGTATGTGCTATTTTCCACGCGAAATGAACGCTCAACTTTTCATTACGATCATTTTACTTTTCAAAATTTTCGAATTAACTTACAGTGCCGTATTTCTACTAGAAACCGATTTTTGTGTCGTTTTCCAGAATATACTTGTGAAGCTTAGAAAAATTTTAAGGAATCCTTTAAAATTTTGAATTCAATTTATAGAAAAAAATATCCCAATAACTTTTTGCTAGCTTAAAAATTAATGCGACCGGGCTATTAGTGATTCGCAGGATTTAAAATTATAAAAGAGGCGACCGCTGTTTTATATTGTTAGTTTATAGCATCAAAATGTGAAGATTGCCTTAAGTCACCCAGTGCTTGGCCTATAAAATGAATACAAACGTAAAAAGTTTAAATTTACAGGTACCAACTATCACACATCCTAACATCAACGGTAACTTCATATAGAACATTTATATTTATTTACAAAGTTTCATAAAAGTTGTAAATTCTGTAAAAAATACAACTGTTTTTAACAACACAAAAACGAGCTACAAAATCTACAACTTCTATTACCATTAAACTTTTTAACAAAATAGTCTTCCAGTCATCAAAAATATATTTTGTATGTGCCTCAGAAAAATATTAATCATTTAATATTTCGATTTTCTAACCACATAAAGCTTTTTAGCAAACGTGAGCACATCCGTTTTATCTTCCTTAAACCTTAACAACTAGTGCATGAGGTATCAAACAAAACTAGCAATTAATTAACAAATCGCGTTACGGAGCAGCGTTCTAAAACATTTTATAAAAATCCTGCAAGTTAGGTATGTAAATAATAAATAGTTCAAATAAATTATCACAATTATTTCTAGATCTCTCGTTAAATTAAAATAATAGCCTAAAACTATTCCACAAGTTCTGTTTAAAAATGAAATCGAACATCACTATACCATCTAAAACTAATAAAAGCATGTTTCACAAAATATACATATACTTGTTCGTTTTACTTAAGTATTCTATTATATACACACAACTTCCAACTAAAAAGAGTATTTGGAAGAAAATAGATTATTTTTGGAAGTTATGTAGAAGGAATGAATACAAAACCTATATTCCTTATTTTCATAGAATTATAAGTTTTAATTCGCAAAGATAGATAACGTGCAAGCGTCAACGCTATAAATTAAAATTCAAAAAATCATAATTGAAAATAATTATTCATTTAATAAAAATACCACCCCCTGATTAGGAACTCAACTTAACTAATTTTACATTTAACTTTGCTCAGCAAGTCTAAGCGACACTTACACGATTTTCTATGCGAATTAAAACACCATATAAAAATATTCAACAATATTTGCACACGAAATTGACATTTTTATGCATAGCTCGATTTAAATATGCTAATTCTGGAGAGTTAAATCCAACGAAACTATTCTTAAATTGTAACAAGACAAATACATAGAACATTTACATATTAACTGAAAGATAAAGCAATTATTTAGGCCATATACACTGTTTCAACTTAAACTTTAAGAATGGTTTAAGTTGGGCTTTATGCTATGTCTATAAAAGAGAATTGTCCAGTATTTAAATTAGAGCGAGCCACAACAGTAGCTATATTATATAAAATACAGTCATTTTATTTATAAAAATCAATTCACATCGTTTCAACCTAAGTCTTTCTTTTATTAATTGAAATAAGTCGAAATTTAGTCAATCGTTCAAAGGGACCGACCATGCAATTCTAAGATATTGATATAAAGTAGATTAAAAAAATATTTTTCAAATAAGTGCCAGCCATAAAACTCTATTATGATCAAAAATGGTGTAAGAGTCTTGAACAGCCCTACTGTAAATCACACTTCAAGTTTAAGTTAAGAGTACAAATGGTCATTAAGACATCCAAAAATTACTCTTGTAATTAATAATTTAAATTTAAAAAATGTATAAATATACGAAAATATTTTATGTATTACCAACCAAATCTGTACTAATCAAACAGTAAAATAGATATCCCACATTAAGCTTTTGTCCATCAAAGAAACATTACAAAATTAAATGTTAACGAATAATAAATTTTAAACTGAAATAATTATTTTCTATATAATTTACCTCGTCAATATTTGCTTAAGTTAATGATTATCTTTGATAGAAGTAAAATTATTTAAATAAGTGTACCCTGCAAGCAAACAGCCATTTAGTTAATATTTATAATATCAATTGATTGAGAATAATTTAAGGAAAAATTGTAGCATTAAAATCCCGTATAACTATTAAAAAACATCAAACATCTAAAAGAGAGCCTAAAATATCTGGGTTCATTTCTCAATATATAGATCCTAAATAAAATAGTCAAGGTACTTCTTTAAGATTAGAAAAGCACAACCCTGAAAGACTCGAGAAAAAGTAATGCAAAAATAATTATTCTACAATTCGTTTTAACTAATTTGTTATAACATCTGCTAAGTTTTTCTTGCAGAAGAATGGATTTCATTAATAACCAACGAATGTTTCTTTCATATAAAAACTCAACAACTATTTCTGCAACAAGTTGCCTAAGTTAAGTAGTTAGCAAACGTTAGGCCATTTCTTGATTTGCCAAAAAATACCAATGATTATACTTATTGCATCATCTACTTAAAAAGTAGTAGTCATACACTTTGCAATATTCTTTAACAATTATTTTCCACCATCTAAACATACAAATAAACTGTTTCATCGAAATCAATCGGAATTCAAATAATTTGATTGTTTCTTCTTCAACAATTTTTTAACAATGTCGTTTTGTGTTTAGTAATTGTCATTACTTCATATCAACAAACTGTAGTAATACTTGTTGATTTCTGGACCAAAACCATTAAAATTAATTAATTGTAACGCTTCACATCGAACTAGTTTTTGGAAATATAGTCCTCATTACCGACGTTGTAAGCGAAAGAGGATCTGTTTGGCCAGAGCTAACGTGCCTTTCGTGGTACTCTTGAAAACAAGGAACGATACACAAATTAGTCTGACATTCTGGACAGTGATACTTTGTCTTTCGTCTCAATATTCGTCCATGATTGTCCACTGTGTTCCAGCAGTAATTACAACCTAACGCTGGACCAGGTCTCACTACTGGGCAATGACTTAAGCGGGTGCTTGTCTAAAAATCAAAAATGTTAATTTCGTTGCATTTCCTTTAACAGTTAGATCAATGAAGCGCGAAGCTTTTAGTTCCTAAGTTACAATTCCTTATATTAAATCAATAAGCATGCAAAGCACAAGTAATTTACCACTACTTTCAAAAATAACCGAAAAAACAAAATGCAGACTAGAAACACCAGAGTCTATAAGAAAATATCTAATGCCAGTGCAAGAACTAGATTTAAGCGATTCTTATAGCCAAAGCGACGTATCAGACGCTTTTGATGAACTCCATAAAGACAGTTTTTTGTCGCGCGTTGAAGGTCAAAAACCTATATCAAAATTGGAAGCTGATCGACTAACAATGGCTCAATTTACGGAAGATTTCAAAAATACGGCTTTGGAAATTCGTAAAGAGTTGGAGGTATGTACGAGTTCCAAAATAAATATATATCCTATGTTTTAAACACGATCTAATTACAGATTGGAGATAATATGATGCGAGAAAGTATGGATGATATTCAAAAAATTTTAACAGAAGATCGAGAGAGTAAAGGACTTCCACATGACTTACAAGAACGCATTAACTATATGTTAAAAGATGAGGATCACATACAGTCAACACCTTCTCAATTCTCCGAAGCCAGCAGACGCGAAAGTAGTGCAACTTTCGATGCACAATCCGGTCTATGGAGAATGTTATCACTTCAAGATACGAAGGATAAATTTAGAGTTAGTTCGCCTACATATAACGCTTTTGAACAAAATGAACCACACTGGTTGGAAAATCCTGCTGTGCCTTGGCAAATTTTAGATCAATCGAAACGTAAATGTTTGAATTGGTTAAGCGAGCAACATAAAGCATAAGTTTTCCGTTGTAATTCTTTATTATTACCTGAGGTGATGAAACACTGCGTTTGAGTTCGTCTGTTCTAACTCTAAGCGTTGCTGATGTTAAACTACCAGGATTATCAGCTCGTAACGAGGTTGAATCTTGTGTAGTTCCAAGTGGATCAGACACTATAACTATAGGACTCGAAGATCGATCAGTATCACCTTGCGAAGTTATTGTGCTAGGTATCACCTGGATATGAAGAGGGGTTGGATGTGAAATTTGTATCTAGTATAAAAAGTTACACAGTCATCTACGTATATCCTCGCTAAATTTTGAAAATGCACCCAACACAAGCTAATAAAGACTGTGTTAATAGCTGTTAGTTTTTAAACAAACCAGTAAGAAATTAGTAATCATTATCGCTCGAATCTAATTAGTTCCTAATTAAAGATAAGCAACGCTCGAAAACATACCTGTTGCATTTCGCTAGGTAGTAAAGGATGTGAGTGTTGTTTAACCAAAATGCTTCCTCCAGGTACAGTTAATAAATTTCCAGGTGGCGGAGATATGGTGGGTAAAGGATCAGAACACTGACGTTCAACTCTTAAAGGTGGGACAGATAGGTAATGGATTGCTAAAGGATCACTCTCGGGATTTTGACTAGGATCGCTTTCTCTTTTAATTCTTGGTTGTCTCATTAAAAAACGACCCCGTTTAGTACCCATTACTAATGGTTGACTTGGAGGCTGTGTTAAAGACTGACTCGAAGACAAAGTCCTTTCTGTAAATACAGAAATTACGTTTTTATAAATACAACATAAGAAGCGATATTTAAAAAGCTAATTTTACATTGAGAATTCTTGCTATAACGAAAGTAAAACAGATTCGTTAAGAAGCATTTTACTGTTATGTTTCACATACAAATTGTACATTTCTAATAAACTGGAATTAAAATTCCATATAAAACAAGACTATAGCTAATGGGATTAAAACAAATAAGAGATCATTCCTACAAAAATCATTGTTAAAAAGTACATTAATGATTACATCGTAAAAGTGCATAACATACTATAAAACTATAAAAAATTTATAATTATCAGTACGATTTTAAAGCTAAATTCTTTTGTTTTCAGTCTATCTTAATTATTGATCCGAAATGATTATTAAAATAGCTTTTCGATTCGTAGATTAATTTTTTGAAGATGGGTTTTCATTATTGTAAGATCTTACAATTTGTGAAAGGTGCAAAAATGATAAAACGAAATAAAAACATTTTTTTATATGTTATTTTTATTCTAAGATTTTTACTGGACATATACAATAAAAATAGAAATCATTTATAATGGACAAAAAGTTTAATAAATTAAATTGTTATTTTGAAGTGTTTTTGTTTATTGTAAAATGTTTATTATTAGTACTAACAATGAAATGTTCTTATTTCATCAAGCCTTTGCCTTTCGTAAATTTGAAAATGCTTACAATAATAAGAATGGTTCCTTTATAGCTATCCAAATAAGTAATTTGACAAATATGAAAGTTACAGTTAATTTCAGTGTTGTAAAAAAATAAATATCTCATCATTATATTAGTCGTTCCAAAATCATACCGTTGTTTTTAAGTACCAATCATTAAAAATTCTTTTGTGAATTATATAATTCTTGGTCCTAAAAATTAAATAATTAATAAATCGATAGCACATGAAAGATAAGTTATATCTCCCTTATTTACATTTCCTTGATATTCAATAAAACGTTATTCTTTTATACTAAAATAAAATAATAAACTAATAAATATGACACAAAGATATAAGTGGCCAATAATAAAACAAAAAATAAAATAAGTGTTATGATATTTCTAATGATCTATAATTTTGTACGCAACTAGAAGATTCATAAAATTAGATTAGTAAAATAAAAACATATGGTTTATAGAAGAAAAAAAAATAACACACGTTAAAATACAAGAAAACGTTACAATTAAAGTCACATTTGTTCGAAGCTAACTCCTGCTAAGCCCAATGTGTGCTGAGTGTTAATATTTACAGTGGTATCTAAATACCGAGGTCTTTGTAAAATTGGAGACAATTCGACGTGCCTGCTATCTAAATAAGGCGCATTAACGAGAGTTGTTGTGCCATTCGAAGTCGTACAAAGAAGGTCCGCTTTCATTTCGTTTGCAGCTGCAGCTGCATTAGTATTTTCAGGTTCCTGATTCATAGGAACCGTATTAACAAACTCTTGTTTACGATTCTTAATGCTAATCCTATTGTTTGGATAGCCTCTTTTTTTATATTCTAGCCACAATGTGCGATTATTTACCCCGTACATCTTTGCAGCCTTGCAGAAGCCAATTCCTCCATATCTTACTGCTTCTAAGGCTCTCATAAAGTTCTCTTCGGCTTGAGGATTAATACTTCTCTTTCGTTTTTGAATCATTTGGGGTGGAGAGCCAGATATGTGATTATGGTTAATTGTGTTGATAAGGGTGTCTTTGGGTTCTGCAGGATTTTCTTCGGGCGGACATTGTTGCATAGTGGCCGTCGTGTAATTAATATCTGTGGGTAAGGAAACGTTCGTGTGGCACGAAGATAGTGCAAAACGAGGGTATGTACCATCTACAATGCCCCATTGGTATCCTGAAAGGAGGGAAAGTTCAAAAGAGTCTTTGACAAGGCTATGGCTCAACGGCAAAAGTGAACATGAGTTTTGAATGAGTTTTATGATTATGGGACTAATTTATAAATGCTTTAAAATAAAACAAAAACCATTGAGCTCAGCCTCTGCCAAAGCTAAGGATGTGCGGATAGGTATTTGGATAAAAGGCAAAGTTCACTGTTGCTGTTGATCTTTAGCCTTCTTAGCCTTGCACTTATTAAACACAACACAATTATATGCCGCAATAAATAAATATCAAACCCAAATCAATACCGATAATAAAATAATTTCCGTAGAAATTACCTCCATAAAATTTGTTTTTAAAACTCTTAAGTATTTTGTATATTTTAAATGAATGTTACCTAGTCATTATTATACGTAAAATTAATTAAAAGTTTGCCCTACCTGTTGTATTTTGTTGGGAGATTGTGGAAGGACCAGCAATATCAATTGATGTGGAAGTTTCCAAAGTGTGTGTTTGATCTTGTTGAGGAACTTGCTACAAGACGTAAATATTTCATAAATACATAGTCCACACAACAACTCCTAATCTGTTATTAGAAATTTGTCAAATATAGTAAAGCTCTGCTAATCTGAATATTGGCAAATTCGAATGCCCTTGCAATCCAAAAAAAATTTAAAAATGTAAAATTTTACTTTAAGTATGTGCCTTGTTATTTGGATCAACCTGCGATTCCTTAATCCAAATGTATTCAAAATATTGCTAACAAAGGGTCAACTATAAAATGAACTGAATGAAATTTATTGTTTAATCCAAAGTGTTTTATTTATTTAAATTACATTGTCCATGTCCAATAGTCGCTATATCTGAATAGCATGAAAAACAACCGTTTGAATTAACATGTTATCGAAAAGGCCATACAAAATGTTAACTTTGGCTGGAAAACATATTACAGTATAAAAATGAAATAGTGGTGTCAGTACATCTACCATTTTCGTTATTAAAAACATACGAGAAAAAAATAGCCAGGATCTTTGTTGTAATTATAGTTACATTGGAAATTGTGTATCAACATATATTTTTTTCAATTAATTTTGATTTTATTTTCGATTTTGTAATATATAAGAATCTAATTATATTTAATTTGTTTGGTTTTCCCTAAAAATAATATGAGTTATAATAAATATTATAACAATTATCATCTCTTTGCTATAGTAATCGATATTCCTCAGATTTTAATTGATTCATATTAAGCGCAGCCTTACTGTATATTAAAAATATCTATTTTGATTTTTAAATTGTATGTGTGATTTTACTCTTTTTGAAATTAAATAAAAGTATTTAAAATATTTAACAGAAATTTGTTCAGAAACCTACCAAAGTAATTTGGTGTGGAGGATCTGTATCAATGCTTTCATGAGAATTACCACGAGGTTCTGAATCACTGCTACGTTGTTTGTTATGCATAGGTGTACTACAATCTGAACTAAAACCTCCAGGATCTGGTTTAATAACAGTACTTATTGTATTTCCACTTGGAGAAGTTAATGTAACTTCACCAGTAATATGCTCTTCGGTAACTCGTTCAGCTGAACCAGAACCTGAGCCTGTTGATGTCTTTCGTAGTCTTTTTCTAAAAACAACTTTATGAAATTCAGAGATCATGAGATTGGTGTAAATTACCTTTTACTTGATGGTGATAATGGACAGGGAGAAGGCGATAATGACTGTCTTTGTACATCATCTGAGCTCCAATTTGAATCGCCTGGAGTTAACAATTCTGCTCTATCTGTGGAGCTACTTTGGGCCTTTGTTAATGCAGATTGATCGACAGGGATTTCTGCTAAGCCTTTAATTTTTAACATTTCTGCTGTTTTCAATATGTGTGGTAATTGATCTTGTGAAACATTTACTTCTCCATAATACATAAAATCAACTATGACTTTCAAGTCAAGAAATTTAACATCCTTTAATATAACTATCGGATGTTGACAAGGATTAACAGTAAAAAGTGATTGAAAATACGAGCTACATGCAGATAGAACAACTTTATGAGCTTGTAAATGTCTTCCTTCTGCTGCTAATGTAACGTCAACTAAGGATTCGTTATTTAGCAGACTAGAAAATACCGAAATAAAGTTCGGTTGATGGTTATTCCATCGCAAACAATATTGTTGCATTGTCATCTTGATTTACTTTATATACCTAAAAATTTACAAAGTACAACTAAATTGTATGTTTATATTTTTGAATATATGCACCTATAATCAATAAATTGACCCCTGAATGGCAACCTTGAAAATTTACCAATACTAGATGACATCAACAGTTATCTCAATACTGCAATGTATATAATAAGGTTAAAATGGTAAACATTTTTATGACATCATTAACAACACTTACTTTAAAAAATGTTACACATTATCTATAAATTAAGCTGATAAATATAACTTACAAATAAACACTATACATAAGAAACACTGGCTGCCATTTTGATATTTTATGTATGTATATTGACGTAACGTTTGTCGTAATTACAGAGCGCTGTAAAAAATGATTGTGATCATATATAGGAATAAAATTTTGTGCGTAATTTAAAAACTCTTATAATACTATTTTAAAACTACCCAAATTAATTAATAAATTATAAATTACGCTTGGAATCGGTAAATCCGAAATTGTTTAAATACAACAGTAGCTATAAATGAACAAAGAGAAAACGAACAAATGACACCTCCGTTGGTAGAATACTTCTTCGAGGCATGGTTGCAGTATTATTTATAATTCATTTTATTATATACATTTGTCATGTTGCTATATGAAATAAACCGTAGAATCCATTTCTACAGAGTTTGTTCCAATAGTTTCAGTAATAAAAAAGATACAGTCCTATTGCCCAGAGTGCACCATAGCTTTTATAATATTTCTTATAAGGGAGATGAAGTACAATACGTAATTCGTTTTATTTTACACGGTTAAGATTTTCTTATTTAAATTAAACCATAAAATACATTTGTGAAAAGTTTGTTCTAATAGCTTCGGTAAAAAGAAAGATACAGGTATATTTCCCATTGTATACCCCAGTTGTTAAAATATCTCTTCGTGGTAGGGTGTAGTATCTTTTGCAATCTATTTATGAAGAGTTTGTTCTAATAGTTTCACTAATAAAACAATACATGTTTATTTTCCAGACTACAATCGTGTTTTTAAACTATTCCTTAGAGGCGGTAGATGTATTATTTACAATCATTTTTTTTACATTTAATGTTATTGATACTATAAAATGTTCTAGAACACTTGCACCACCCCACAATTTGTTATACAGCATTTCGCTTGATTGATATTGATATAACCGACATATATTTTAATAAATAAATGCTATACTAACAATAAGAAGTATTAATCTGCTCCACAAAAGCAATTTTCTAAAACTATTCTATTTATCAGAAGAACGATGTCAAATACCGATAATTAAAAACGCAAAAAAAGCACAATACATAGTTTATGTTTAGAAGATATAAAAAAGCTCAAAAGTATTTTTTATAAAAACGCATAGTCCTAAGCCTAAGAAAAATACTTTATCAGTACCTTTACACCTAAATCAAAAATGGTAAATTTTGAGTTTTTTTATGGTCTGCGAAAACAAAGCTACAAATTGCGAGTAGAATTCTAAGCCACCCTCTTCCACAACTTTAAACTCGATTACAGACTTAGAATAATCAAAATTAATTTTGCAAAATCTCATTTAAAGTTGCAGCATTCTCAGTAAAAGAAAGGGGCCCCAATGTCTAGCCAGCGGGAACACAAAGCGACACAAATACATATACCAAAAATATGACAAAAATGAGCGAGGGGGCAAAACAAACCGTAAAGATAATAACATCAACACCAACAACTTAAAATTTGAGCAAAAGGTTTAACGATTTACGTTGCTTTTGCCGCTTATTGACGCCATAAAATAATGCAAAACATCATGAAAATGCAGCTTAGAAAATTGTTTCTTTTTCTTAGCTACACCCCCATTTTGTGATGTTTTCCAAAAGTAAAAACTTGCAGAAGTGTTTCTGGTTTATCGGAGGAATCTAATTATTATTTCCTATAATGCATACTACACATAAATTAAAAAAATTATTTGAAACAAGATGAAGAAGTATCACTGTGGCACAATTTTGTTTCAAAATACCATTAAAAAGAATTTAAAAAATTTCAAATATATCTTGATATTTTGCTACCATAATTAAACGTAAACAATTGTTTTAAAATTCAATTTTAAAAATGTTGAAAGTGTTTCTTAAGTTGCTTACTTTCAGAAGAAATAATATTTTTTTTAATTTAAAATGATTAACTTCTATGCTTGTTTTGACTTAAAAATGTATATTTCAATTCTTATAAATTCTCTTAAATTGGTTTAAATGGGCTCCTATATTCAACAAATTTAAGAGATCAGTAAGGTTTGTTATAACACATAGATATAATTAAAACAATTAATTGCTTAGTATTTTGAGAAAGTAATAAATAGCTAATTAAATCAAACTTTTAAATAAACTTTAATTTACAAACAATTATTAAAATCTTGAAAGACAATAGCCACAGTACCAAAAACATTGTATTTTAAATAGAAGCAAATACTGAATTAAATTTAAGTAAATTTAAAAAAAATTGTTTAATTTTGAAAAAAAAGGGATTGTATAAAGATTATAGGCAAAACATTATTACCTATAGGTAGGTACTTTGAAAATAATAAAATTACCCGACTGGAGCCTTAAAATTGCAACTCTTATCGTGCCCGTATTTTAAGTGTTTAATGGAGGTTACAAAAGACAATAAAATATTAACTAGTAAAACCAATAAAATTTTTAAACCAATAAACGCAATTAAAAATAAACAATTACAAATGTCTTCTAAAACATCCCAAAAATATGCAATATTATTGAATTTATTAAGTTCTGATTATTTCAAAATTATTCAAAAGGATTTAATTTTCCTAGAAAATAGTTCCCATGGCCCTAAACAACCCTTCCACCAGGTAGACGCAAATTACGATGTTAGAGCGCAATCGACGATTCACACTAAAACTTCTTGTTATTTGGAAACCCGTTCAAATTCTAGAACAGGGGTTCTTAAACTTATGTAGTTCGAGGACACCCTCTTAAACAATTTTTTACGAACCCCATCTCAACCCGTCGATTTTGGAACTTAATTTCTGACTAAATAATATCATAGACACAACGCTACAATATATTTTTTATTGCTCCGCGCCTTTTGCTTTTTCGTCGTCTTCTTGAACTCTTTGCAACCATTTTTTATAATTTCGCGGACCCCCGGTAATTCCTACGCGGACCCCCAAGAGTACGCGGACCACAGTTTAAGAACCTACGTTCCAGAAGATAATCTAGCTAAGTTTTTTTACCAAGAACGCGAGATAAAATCTTTCGGGGCTCCAGATACCAGAAACACTTGCTGCAAGAGAAAAATTTAAATCACTCACCAGTAACGGCGATTTCAGTCCTCTTCTCCTGCGCTGGACGACTTTACCTTTTACCTCCATTAAAGATGACTTCACAATGAGGGGTGTTTGGCTGATCTCATTGCATCCTTCTTAGTCCACCTCTAACCACCAGCTTCGTCCAACACTTCCGCAAATACCAGTCCAAGAATATTTTTAAATAAATCGCCCGATGTTATTTTTTAAGGGACATCAATATTATTTAAGACTGGGAGGATAATCACTAGTGTAAAGAACTGCGATTACTAATTCGAATTTCTCGCGAACACTAAACGGCAAGCTTTTTGCCAGTGGCGGCGATCCGCGGAAAAAGCTCGCGGGCTACGTTCGATCTGAAAAAAATATTCACAGATTAATCGAAAGAAAATTTCGTTGCGACTATATGCTTTCTAGATTAAAAATTATTTAAATCTTACTAATTTATCTAATACCTAATGGTATTAATTATATTTAAAATTCTATAATTAGAAGGCGCAGTTGTTCTCTACGATTGAATCAAGTCGAAGATACATCTAAATAAATATTACTTATGCATTAGAAAAGTCGATAATCAAAGTTTGGCACATTTGTCTTTTTAAAATGTAAAAACAAAGCGATATCGTGAATGTTAGGTAAGAAAAGCGATAAAGTGGCCTAGCAGTTGTTTAAGGCTTCTTAATCATCTTTTGCACGTTACACTTATTACAATAAACATTACTTGTGGCTTCATAATTATTGTTTTTTAAAGTCGCCACGGCCAAAATAGCGCAATTTTTCTTTGACGACAAGAGTATACTTAAGATATTGTGGTTTTTACCGAAAAAAATCAAATAATAAAAAAAAATACTTACAGTTCTGATTTTCACACAAAAGATGCTTCGAAGAATCAATAATTATTTAATTAATACAATTGCTTTTAATAATAAAACTATCCAAAATTAAAATCGAAATTTCGAAGAGCGGTCATAACGCTTTGATAAAACGTACACAACTGAGGTGTGCAGGTAAAGAACGTTATTCACAATTGCGATAAGAAAACTTGTATTTTGTTATATTTTATTGCAGTTAAATTAATGGTAACTTTCCACAAAATATTTTCGTCTGTTCAATTTTGCGATTTCTAAACTGGGGGGCGCCCCACTATGAGGAACTGCGGATTAGTGCAAAAGGGGGCACAAAAATGTAATTTTTTGTATAAACACATTTCTTTTTCTATTTAAAAATGAGATAATGTTAAAGGCTTTGTAGCAAGTAAAGTTAAATTAACTTTAAAAATTATTAAAGTATTTTTAAAATTTTGTAACGTTTCCCAAACTTTAGACAACTGTTTACCCCTTCTATAATTTTCGTAACTTTAATAACAGCCATAAAAATAATTCATTAATAGTAGCCAAAGCGGAGTGCACCGTGCACCTCCACTAAACTATTGCAGTACCCCTGGGGGTACGCGTAACACACTTTGGGAAACACTGGTATAGTTCAAAAGAGTCGGGGTGCCTATTCCGTCTTGTCAGACAGTCATTATTGTGAAACTCGCGTTACGAAAACCTATGTTGTTATTTCGTCGCATCGTTATTTAACACAAACTGTTATTTGATCGCTTTATAACGTAGAATCGAATTCCGTCGTCATTTTTTGTGTATCCATGGTACATCACAAATTACATGATATACGAAGATCTCAACATACAATTCATTATTAAAGTTATACAAGATCGAACACACAAATACCTAGATAAAATTACATCCCACACCAAACCCCTTCATAAACGAACAACACCAAGTAATCGGAAGACTGAAACGACGCTGGTCATCAGACAACAATTAAAGAGAATCCATCATTGGAAGGGAACTCATAACGCCAATACATATATATTTATCAAATTAGTGTATAGGATTAAACAAAATAATTATGGTTGCAAATATAGTAATTTATAAAAAAAATTGTGTATATCCAACATGAACTGCAATATCATACAATCCTTTTCTGCTTCTCCTTCAACCCCCAAATTTTTGAGAAAACTAATTAAATTGAAAAAAATATACTAACACTTACAAAAACAATCGTAGCGCTCTCATTTTCAATCCAATCATTAATAACAACCCGGATTCGGAATTTTGAGGCTTATTTCCATAAAATACCTGCAAAATTAAGAGTTAAAGTTTTAGATTCATTTTTTTAGCACAAAATTTCACGTTAAAAAAATTGTAGCGCTGTAATTTGTAGATGGATCTTTAAAAACTATACATAATCGGATTTTCTCGACTTTTTGGCTTTGGATAGGTTTAAAAAACTATAGACATGCTATTTGAAATTCTCAAGAAAAACGGGCTCAAAGCGTCTGATCTGTCATTAATTTTTTGCTAAATTTTCACTTTGAAAAATCGTAGCTCGTTTATTTGTGAACAGATCTTTAAAAACTATTCCGATTCTGAAAGCCTGTTTATCGGAGCGTGAGACCAGCTACAAAAATTAACAAGGCTCAAGGTTAAGTATAGAAGAAAAACGTGTTCGAAGTTTTCAAAATGTAAATTTTGCTAAAATTTCTAATTTTCAAAATGCTGTAGTTAACTCAGCCGTCTTTGCGAATTTCGTCAAAACCTTTCATTTCTAAACGTTACCAGCCCCTACACGTCGGAAACCGGCGGTAACTCAAAACCCCCAAAATTGAGAAAAAAACATGGATTAACCCCTTTGCTTTTTTTGGGGAAAAAAAATTGTAGGTATTGGATTTACTTTAAATTTTTTTGGGACGTTTCTATGAACCTCAAACCAACATAGCCGTAACCATTCTTCTCTCCTCTCCCTACAACCCCCAAAATTTTCAGGAATACTAAATAATTAAAAAAATACACTTTGACTTACAAAAACAATTGTAGCGCCCTCATTTTCAATCCCATTAAAGAAAGCGAGCCGGATTCGGAATCCTGAGACTTTTTTACATAAGATACGTACAAAATTAGTATAGGGCGCAATGATAATTTTTTGAGTAATTAAAAGTTGAAGTTTTAGATTCATTTTTTAGCACAAAAGTTTACGTTAAAAAGTGTAGAACCATTATTTATGGACGGATTTTTAAAAACTATACAGATTCGGATTTGTCACACATTATGTCTTCGAATAGGTCCAAAAAATCCTAAATATGCTATTTAAAATTCTCGAGAAAAACGGCTTTGAAAAGTTCCGACTTGTAATTAAATTTTTAAATTTTATTTCAAAAAATTGTAGCTTGGTTATTTGTGAACGGATCTTTAAAAGCTTTTCAGATTTTGAAATCTCCTTTATCGGAGCGTAAGATCAGCCAAAAAATTAACAGGCTTTCTGTAAGAAAAAAGCGGTCGAGTCTTTCAAAACGTAAATTTTTCTAAAATTTTAATTTTCAAAATGCTGTAGTTAACTCCGCCGTCTTTGCGAATGTTTTTATGGGCCATATTACCTCCAAATACCTTATTATTTTGAAAAAACAATATATTAAAATATTACGTAAATAAATTGAATAATTTGTAAAGGTAACTGGCCAATTTATGCATTTTGTTTTCGGTTTACACGGTTTCCCATTTAAAAAATTATGATTTCGATTTAAACGGTTTTTTTCCGAACCTATCTACCGTGCAAATTTCTAAACAGATGTACAATGGAGATTTGCCAAGAATTATTATTTTTAAGGGAGGCAAAGTAACATAGTTCGGAAACCTCTGCTTTAATTGTATTTTTAATGTTCGATTCTTTTAACAAACTTGATTTGCACTAAACGATTAACGTCTACCTTGTAATTAATATTTTTTAAAAGTTTCATAATATTAAAATTATTGTTTTTTTTTAATTTTCCGAAACCAGGACCAAGAACCATTAAAATTAAAAATGTGAACTACTTACGAAATTAGTTAAGAAGCATTAAATTAAAAAAAATCGAATATAAAGCTTTTAAGACGAAGCACAACTGTCGTAAACAATAACGTGACAGCACATAATAAAGCAATGTTCATAACAGAAATTAATTAAAATTTAATACAAAACTTATATTACAAGTAGATGCAAGACCGTCTGGAATATTTCATTATAATCCTTGTACACAGCGAAAACGCAAACCGTACTTTTTTTATTAGTTTATGGGTTTTCAGCGAACAATCTCTTTAACTAGTTAGCAGTTCCCGTTTTATTAATTCCTCTCACAAAAAAACGAAAAAAGAAACAACTTTAATTTTCTATAAAAGTGTGTGCCGAATATATTATCCGTGCGTGTGTCGCAAAGCCGCTTAAATAAAATACCTAAACAAGCAAAAGCTCCCATTTCTAGATACACTTTATATTGTAAATAACAAATATAAAATCTTTATCGAGTCATGTACCAATCCTATATAACAAACGCTTTCCGAAATCCCATACAGAAGGACATTGCGTTTCAACTTTACGTGCGGTTTTTGATCTGAATTTTTAAACGCTTTCCTGCGAGAGAAAAGAAATTATTTTTAAAAGGTCTCCGTCCGACGCCTTTAAATTTATTTAAAAGGAACATCGGCCGCCTTAACAATTAATCTTGTTAGATTAAGATTGGAAGAAGCAATTAAGAATTATCGATCTTAAGTCTTGCTGTGTATCAGTATTTCGCTCAATGCCCGGATTCGATTTCCGGAAGGAATTGCTTTAGCTGCTTGTCTTTAACTCGTATTTTCTATTTAGCATCACTCATGTTTAAGTTGGATTACTTGAGGTCCATTAAATTTACCACACACAAAGATGCTTCGGATTATCCCCCCGTTGAAAACCTTTGTTTTATTTCGACGCTTGCAATTTCCTTCCTTTTTCAAGTGCTGCAATTGATAGCGCACAATTTTCGAATTTAACCTTTCGTGTACGAGGTGGGGTATAACTAACGTGACCAATTTTTTTTTGTTGAAACAAAACGTTTGGTAATCGAGCTTAAAACCGAGTGTGCACATTTGAGCTCAAAGTGGCACATTTCGATCTCGGGAAAATGAAGCGCGCCGCTCCGCGTCGCGCTTCATTTGCCTCCCTCGCTCGGAAATGTGCCACTTTTCGCTCAAATGCGCACATCCTCGTAGTTATTACATTAGTATAATCTACCGTGCGCTCCTTCAAATCAAAAATTTTAATTTAACCCTTATGTGAGTGACGAGGTACCTGGGTGCCTTTTGTATTTTCAATTAAAAAAAAAACTATATTTTATGCATTATAGATAGCTGTGGTGCCCTGAGAGCTCTTAACTTTTTGTAAACCATATTGTTTTTATGCTTTGACCCGGTCAACTCATTCGGAATATTTTGGAAAAGCTAAAACATTTTTTACACCCATAATAGAGTGACAAGGTACCCTGGTACCTTTAGGTGTTTTGAATGATATCTCAAAAAATATTTCTAATTTTGTACTCGAGACGTGTAACATAATTACCAAACTTATGAAACGTAACAACAATTTGAATCTATGGTGGGACATTGCAGCTGGAAATAATGGTAAGTGGTCAGATTTCCACAGTTTAGTCAAATGCTCTCTATTGGATCTATGTACTTCACTACAAATTAGAACGCCAAAATATGCATCCAATTCTTGTTCCTTGAATGGTTTGAATGTTTTTTCTTTCGGTCGCTTGCTAATATCAGAGTAATTTTCTATCAATTTATTATTTTATGTTTCAGTAATCTTAGTTCCTTTTCGATTAGTTTCCCGTAAAATTATGTCGCACATTTCATTGAACAAGATATTTTTGAATATTTCCATTGCATTATAAAGTTTACTAAAAGATGCAGCCCCGCCGCGTTGACGAATAATGTTTCTACTATTAGTTTGTGTTCTTGAAAGTAAATCAACCTGCCACTGGGTTCCATCTTTCGCTATAAGAACATTTTCCGATGATTTCTCTTCAAAACTATCATCTGAATCATAACAGTCACTCCCATTTTCGATTTCGGCTTCTGGCTCAACATCGGAAACTTCCGATATACCCTCATCAACTAAACGAATATAATCATCTTTGTTATCAGAAACAACAAATTCACTTTTATCACTAGAAGACTCTGATAGTATCGTTAGTAATTCTGTCGAATTATATCTTCGACTACGTGGTTTTTGTTTAGAAATACTTGTCCAGTATTCATAGTGAAATAATTATAAACTAACAAAATAACAACTGAACTAATAGAAAAGAAACAAACGTATGCGCCGATAATCTACGTTCGACTTTTTGGCTCGCTAAAATAATAATAATCAAAGGAAGTGTAAGGTAAAATCAAAACTTGATTAGTATAAACTATATGAAGGTACCCGAGTACCTCGTCACTCTGATGAATGTGTTTTTTTTGTCACTCACATAAGAGTTAATGTAGAAAATATCGATTTTATAGGGTGAGTCTCAGATAACTGTGATTTTTTATGTCCAGCATTTTATTTATCATCCAACAGAGTTTTTTCTTATTAAGAAATCATTAATATGATAAATCTAATAATTATCTTCAACCTACATTAGGTATTGGAACATAAGTGATCTTGGATTATTCATAACTTACGAAAATAAACTGGAAATGTCAGTACCGTGGCATGTCCGATTCTCATTTTTCAAACTAAATGTCTAAATCTCTATTGATATTCGTTTTGTAATTTAAAAGTTACTTCTCATAACTTCTTCTTCTTCTTCTTCTTCTTCTTCTTTACTTAACAAGTAGCAACAAAGGACTTTCTTAATCGTGGTCTGACAGATTTTTGGTCAAGTATTAATGTACCAGACTAATTCTATTCTAAAGAAGAATAAAAAACAAAAATTTTGAGGTTTAATTTTTTCTTATACTTTATGTATATAAAAAAATTATCATTCCAATAAATATTTTGAGGGTAGTCTGGCAAACAATTGTCAAAAATAAGGGTGCCAAACTTAAATTTTTATATTCTACTGATCGAAACTTCTTCGAATAGTAAAACATTGTACTTATGGTATGTCTTATACATAATTTTTACAAAAAATTATTAAAAAAAAACAATTAGACAAGTTACAGATTGCCAGACCGTTGGTTTATTATTTGTCGCATATTCAAAAAGTAATAAAGTCCATTTTTGTACTTATTCTGGTTCGCCACCCTTTTCACGGTCGCCGCTTGGACTATTATATGTCAGTACCGTGGCATTAAAATTTTCAAATTTTGTCATACATAGTTTTCGTTTTGTTGTAATTGTAGTAGAACTACAGCACGGTCTTAGTTCTGTGTATAATTGGAAAAAGAAAACACCCAAAAAACGCGTTTTAAAACATTTTTAATTTCAAAAAAAATTAAGTTATAAAAATCACAGTTATGTAAGAATCACCTATATACTGAAAGACGTATTTACCGTAGCATTGAGCGGAAGGGAGCGAGAAGATACGATAACCTTGTCAATTAATTTTTTGTCCATTCTAATGCATAAATAAATTCGTGTTTTTTTTAAACCTATTCATTATTGGTTATTAAAATATATTTCTTATCATTTAACTGTCATAAAGTACAATTTTGTGGATTTTATATCATTTTATTTTCGGGGTATGACAAACCCCACCTAGTATGGCATATGACATTTAGTCACCTAGTATGCGGAGAGTTAAAGCAAAAAATAAGTTTAACGTTTTTAAGTATATAAACCAGTGGTTTTCAAAATTTATGTTACTCCGTCTAGCTTAAATCATAATCTTGGGCCTCCCCGCCATAGAAAACCGTGTAAATAGAAATCATAATTTGTTGTATCGAAAACTGTGTGTTACGTTGGCCTTGTATAACACGGTAGATAGGTTCCTAGAAAATGCCGTGTTGTTTGAAACCGTATTATATGAGACCCAGAGCTAGCACAAACTGGAGTAGTATGTTTCAAAAACGTATTAAAAACAATAAGTAAATTATAATTTACAGTGGAACCTCGCATAACGAGCGTGGTTTCGCATAACAACAAAGCAAAAATCGTCGGGCCAAATGCTGAAATCATGGTAAACTGTAGCTTGGTACATTGAAAAGCATCACCTTAATAAGGCAGTGACTATGCGCGTTGAGAAATTTATTTAATGATAATGCGGTGTCGCATTTTTACCAACAAAATATTATTTTAAAAAAATTGTCCCAAAGATCCCTCTTAACCTAAACCCAGTATGAAAATTACTAATATAAACAAATCTCTAATAAAAAATGATTAGTAAACAAACCAATTTACTAATTCAGAATGTTTTTTTGGTAATTTTGTACTTATTTAAAAAAATTCAAATTTTTAAGATCAAAGTAATTTGCAGAGATAATCCAAAAATTACAACTTCAGACATAAGCCAAAAAAACATGTACAAACAGGATTTGCCAAATCCTTTTAAATTTATTTCCATCTTAAAAAAATGCCCTTTTAAAAACTAGTAGCAAAATAGTTTTTTTGACTAAAAGGAAACCCTTCACTTAATTTGACCCTAATTAAATATACCTAGTTTAGTTTGACATGCAATATTAAAATTTTATTTTAAAACAAGCCCGGATTAATGTAAGATTATGGAATTAATAAAAGCCGGCATTTAAAGAAAAAGGAAAAAAATTAATTAAAAGGAATTTAAAAAACATGGTGAAAAAACTCGGTGAAAAGTTTTTAGGTAGAAAGTGTAAAACACTAAAAGCTGCTCTCATTAGCAGCAATTCGCGTTGTTACAATATCTTTATGGATAAGAGGATTACAGAAGAAGTTTTCGTCAAGCCGCTCGAGATCCTCGAGTTCTCGCCGTAAATAAAGATTTGTCAAGAGTCCTCCGCATGCAGATCTGAACAGAATACGAATTTATTCTTGATTCCTGAACATATTTTTTACTTAATCTTAATAACGAGGATTTTAAAATTTCCTTTGATAAATTCGTCAAGATTGGCTTGAGTTTGTGATTTATTCTCCCCTTTTCCCTAATGGCCTATTATTACAAGAATGGATTCACAAACGGATGGTAGTTCCGTGACTCTTTCTTCCAATTTTATTTCGCACAAAAAAGTCTTAATCATCTTTTATCAGTTTTCTACTTTTTTTTTATATAAAATTGCCAAGATTAATAATAAAAATTTTAGGGTACGGACCGGCCGACAATAATTAAACCGAGTTTAGACAACGATTATTGGCAGGTCGTTAATTACTATTTGATTTTCAAGTGTGGTCGATCGATGTCCGTATCCGATTCGTGAAATTACATTCTCAATTGCTGGTTATTAATATGTCCGGTACTTGGGATGATTTACATTTAGTTACATTATTGCACTTCGCTTCCTTGCATCTCTCTATTTACATACCCGTGATATCACACACGTCTTCCCCTCTCAACTTCCCCCATCATTATCGCGATTGCTTTTATTAACAACTCTAATACTTCCTCAAGTGTTACTGTCATTTCTCTTTCCCATTCTTATTGTCATTAATTTTTGGACGTCAAGTGCCGCAGTCGGAAAGGAAATTGACTAATAAAGTGCGCCAATTTTAAATTTGATTACTTAAGTACATGTATGTTGTATCTTCGTACAAAAATAAAATGCAGTTACGTGAATAACTGACTTTTACGATCACGTTACTATACAGGGTGTACTAACGAGTGCTTGGCCCCATCCCCAAAAACTCAAAAACAAGAGTTTTCAAAATTTAAAAATACTCGTCAAGGTTTATGTGAAAAGGGTCGAATTTTCACATAAAATACATACTCAAAAATTCCACGCCTTTTCTTCAACAAAATATACCATTTTCGAACGCTTTGACAATTTTGAAATCGTTGCCAATTCTCAAATCAAAGGTAACATTGATATTGGCATTTAAGAAACCAATTGGGTTAATTTTCTTTTTCTCTTAAAATCCAATTCAATAAAAAGTGATATCTTCACACTACAATGTATTTGCAATCTATTGGCGTGGTGAGGCCAATTTGGAAGTAACTTGTACCATTGTATGGAAGTCATTTTAAACACATTTTTTAATTTAATAAAAAATTGATGTTTTTTATCTTATTATTGGTATTCCCATATAAATAGTTTTATTTAAAATATTGTCAAAGTTATTTCACACATTTTAAAAAATTTTACAGAATTATACAGAAAAAAATTATCTTTCAAACAATGTGTCACTTGACCACACTTGCAATTGAAAAAAATTGGGGATTGATGCTGGGCTCCAGGGGTGAGATTTTCGGGTATCAATTTTATGTATAAATTTGTCCCCTTTCAAATAAAACTTGGCGTGTTTGTTTAAATTTTGAAGAACTTTTTTGTTTTATGCCTATTTGGGGTTGGGGGTCAAGTTTTCGTTGGTACACCCTGTATACAAATGCAAGAATAACATGACTGTCCCATTTTAAAACCCAGTAACAGATAAATTTTCAAAAACAATTTTTTTGGGTATTTTTGCTGTTAATAGAGTCTCACACACACAGTCTCGTGTTTAGTTTATTGAAATTGATTCTTAAATCTATTAACTGCACTTTTTGACAAATTCAAAACACAGAATAATAAATATCGTAGAGTATGTAAAATAACAAAACATTACTAAACTAGTAGTCTATTAATTTTTTTTATTAAATTAGGTTCTGAAAAATCAAGTAAAGGTTCACTGTGTTTTGAATTGGTCAAAAAATAAATAATTATATAATTTTACAATTTTGATCTTATTAAGTGCCGTAAAAGCTATATTTAATAAAATAATTAATTTTTTTCTAAATATTGATATGGGGTAAACCAGAGAGTGATTACGAATAAAAAGAAATTATAAAAAATTAATCACAAGTCAATTGAATGATAGCAGTGCAAATTTATACAAGACAATAGTCCTTTTGGCATTTTTAAGCGGTGGTTCACTATTGCCTTTAACGATAATTATTTAACTATGCAATATAGTAAATTTTAATTTGTTAATTTGATAAATTATTACATAAATTAAAAAAATATTATGAATAAATACTAATATGTGAGTAAGACATTTATTTGTAATTTTGACGAGTATTTTTAAATTTTGAAAAACTCTTGTTTTAGAGTTTTTGGGGATGGGGCCAAGCTCTCGTTAGTACACCCTGTATAATAACGTGATCCTAAAAGTTGGTTTACTTAATCTTAGTAACAAGGAATTTAAAATTTCCTTTGATAAATTCGTCAATTTCCGGTATTTAAAAAAAAAGCAATTAAAATGACTTCCATGGACAATCTAGTGTCAATTAGCAGTTACAAAATCGTATTCTTTCAGGAACCATATCTCTGTAAAAAATGTATATTTAAAATAGTTTTAATTCTTAAAAATTTTAGAATTTTCATTTTTGTAAATTGTGTAAAAGGAAAATTGTGTAAAACAAGTAGCGTGTAAAATAATAGAGCACAAAACGTATTAATACAAAAAATTATATTTTTGTTAAGCTATTTACACCCTCCTTTGCACTAGTCTGCCACTCCTCAGGATGAAAACTCCCCGTATGAAAATTATTACATAAATTAAAAAAAAGATATTACCTATGAATAAATACTAATATGTGAGTAAATCATTTATTTGTAATTTTCCACAAAAAAATTGTTTCTGCTAAATAAAAAATAATTTTAGCATAAAAACGCTATATTTAGATGTTTTTTTGGGTTAAAATCTAAAATTATTTCAAAATAACTCCACTGAAAAAAAATCTCCTTGTTTACTCCGTACGCGGAGTGTTCTTTTTTAAGTCCGAGACTGCAAGTGACGTATTAAACTCGGATTGAAAATTTAATCCGTATTTAATCCCAATTTTTTACATTGTACAACTTAAAAAAAATAGAAGGAAATACACAACACACCTTTATAAGATTCATTCAGTTTAAAAATGAATAATTGTTTTTAAAAAAGCCGTCTCCTATCTGGAGGCATAAAAATTTAATAAACTCCATCGAACTTAGTGCTTCGCTCTAAGAAAACGTTGAGGGGCAAGATTAAAAAATAATTCATGCGCATTTGTATTCGGAAAATATCAAAGTTTTTTTAGAAAATAAATTTCCCTTCAGCGCCGAAAGAGAACGGGAAAGTCTTGTGAACAGTAACCTGAAGCAATAAATCAAACGCATGGAAAATTAATAAATCGTAAAAGAGATCACCGAACAAGCAGAGAGAATCGACCGGCAAAATAAGAAACGTGACGAGAAACAAGCAAAAGCTCTAATAAAAATAAATCAAGACGTTCTTCGGTGGTCTGCGGAAGATCTTTTCAAATATATATATATACACGCTCGCTATAGATACAAAATTTCAAAAAATGAATTATTTATTAATCTCGAAAAACGACGTTTTTTATTTGTTTTCATTATTTCATAATGCAAAGCTCTAAATGTAAACATTTCCCAAAGCTTCGTTTTTTTATACATAGGTAATCAGTGGCTTTGTTTTTTCTATTTATATTATTGTCTTTTCTTTGAATTAATAAATTGATTATAAATTTAATTTTACTCATCGTTAAAAAATCATCCGATTTTGATGCAACCTTCTTTTTTTTAAATAAATAAGAATTATTTATGTGTGGGGCGAAACGTCCAGTCTGTGACCACCTACCAGTGAATGACCGTTACGATGAATAGTTTAGAACAATAAAAAAAATTAATTTATATTTATGATGTATTTCTTTATGCACTCTTGTATGTCTCCTATTTCAATTAAGTACAAAGAATTAACCAATAAATAAGTGTACCGCTAAAATAATTAAATTTATCAAGATTTAATTACAAAGAAAAAAAAACGACAGTATTTTTATTTTAACAAATTATGAAGCTAGTCTTTGTCCCAAAAAATGTAAAAAAAAGAAATTAGTTAAAAGAACATAGTAAGTAATTTGAATAAAATGTTAGATTTAACTTTTTTTTTTACACATATCTTCCAATAATCTATTGCCTAGTGTACAAAATAAATTTTAGAAAATTTTATGAATTATTCGTTTTCAACAGGTGAATTAGTTAATCAGTCATGCACTGGGCTTTCTCCGGTCATTCTTTAGACGAAAATGGTCATTCACTAAACTCTTCATGCAACAAATCGGTCATTCACTGGCGGTTCTACCCTACATTTTTTTCTTAATTGAAATTTATTTCTACAAAATTGATTTCTTGGTTCTATCTTAGAAAAGTAGTACTTTTATTGTATGTATCTATTTGGAAAATAGCCCGTTGCGAGAAAATATAATCAATTTACAATTAATTTTTTTCTATGCAAAGATTCGTTTACTTTTTAATTAATCGTTTGCAATTTATTAAATTTGAAAAATGTTTTCAGGTTGGAAAATCTTCTGTAAGAGCAAGCTTTTAGTTCTGTTAAAAAAACACCAGCTTAGCGGAATCTTCTACAACTCATTTTAAACTTTAATACATGTCGAAGAAAACTCTTCGTGCATTTAAAATATTCAGAGAAAACGCTCAGAAACAAGTAGAGAATAAGGCAAACGTATTGCGAATAGATGAGGGTAATTTATAGCCCTCTTACTAGGACAGGGGTGAAAGTGACAAACTGATAAATATCTTTTATTTTCGGTTAGTTACACAATTTATGTGAATACATAGTACGTATGTAAGCTTGTAAAGCCAAGAAACAGGACCCGTTTTTCATCCCTTAGTTAATCAGAAACGGAAATCAAATATGTATTATAAGCGGAAAAGCTTTTCCCCATTGTCTTTGCAAATAAGCTGTTGCTTACACGTTTCTAATTTATGTAATTAATCGCATCGGATTTGTTTTTAACCGAAATTCATATCTCGGAGGTAAAATTTAATTAGAAAAATTTAGATATTGGACGATTGCCATTTAACAAAAAAACAATGTTAGAAACGCAACCTTGGGAAATATGACTTTTTAGTTTTTGCATAGTTTTAGAGGAGCGCCTTCATAAGGGGGCGCAAAAGGTTTAACAAAAATATAGTTGTTTTGCGCTGTATTATTTTATGAAATATCTACACCTATCCCTCTATTTACACGCTACTTGTTTTACACGATTTCGCTGTTATAAGGTTCACAAAAAATAAAAACTAAACGTATTTATTAAATTTGTTCTGATTAATTTTTGGATATAAAAAGAAAAGAATAATGTACCCAAAATAAACGCATATTAGAGTGAAAAGTGCATATTTTTCCAAGACCAAATATCACATTAGACTTTTAATTAAAATTTACAAAAAACACTGTACCTATCCCTCGATTTACGCGTTGCTTGTTTTATATAGTTTCGATTTCATAAACTTTACAAAAATGCTAATTCCAAAAATTTTTAAGAATAAAATTATTTAAAATATACATTTTTATAACACATAATGTGTATTTTTAGTTATTTTTTAAGATAATTCGTTCGTTAATACCAATATTATAGCTAAAAAAAACAATTTCTAATGCACGAAAAGAAATTGATCTAAAATAGTCTTAAATTCTGTTTTAGAGCAAAGATAGTTCCTTAGAAAACTGTAAATCAAAAAAAAATATATAATGTGCATAATTTAGTCAAATATAAGTAGATAATTTTTATAACTTAGCTATAGGTACTTACTTTTATACAGGGTGGTTGCAAAAAAATGATTTCAAAATTTACTGACAATTCCCAGTATATTTTGTCATACTTTTTCCTGATTTAAAATTTTATTCGTATTATTAATGTATTTAAAGTTTTGATTAAGGTCTCTTGGAGTAATAAAAGCCCACAATGCAGACCTGTATTTTTTGCTCTGTCTAAACCTTGTTGATCAATGTTGCACTATCTATGCACTAATAATAAAACTACCAGAGATGGTACAGAAACAATCTATTGTCTGGAATGAAGTGTCATTATTATTCAGTAGGAAATTAACGTGGGTCTTATTACCTTACTATAGTGGGTAATAAACCCCAAACTAAATTTTTGTTTGTTTTATTTTAAGAAAACCGTTTACTTTTGTTTTAGTATAGGTATAAGTTTTTATAGTTTCTACTATGAGCATTTATTTATCAAAATAATATTGATTTATATGGTATTATTTAATATTAACTGAAGGTGGGTCTTATTACCCTAGGGGACTTTATGTTTTAATTGTCAATAAATAAATGTAGTATAAAACTCAAAAAAAATTAAAAAGACATGTTCAACTATATTTACCAATTTGAATAATTTTTTTTTATTTCGTTCATTTTTTATTACACTGCCATAGTTGTTTTTTTAAAGAGTAATTTAAAATGACTAAGAAAGACAAAAATAAGCTAATGATAAGTATGAACTAAAAAATATTTAACTTTTTATATTTGGTAGATAAAATTAATAAAGATTTTCAAATTGATCAATAACTCGAATCTCATCTAAAAGTTTAGCATTCTTTAATGCCATTATTTTTCATTTTCTAAAGGTTTTATTGTTAAATTTGGTGTTAAAATATTTAATAAAAAGTTTCTTGATTAAAATACATTCAAAATGTTATTAAAAAATCTCGAAATTTTTATTTGTCGCAAGTAAGTTGCCTAATAATTCCTGATATACCCGGTTTCTGGTACTCTATATTTTTTTATGAACTGACGTACTAAAATAAATTACAATTAAAAAAATAATAATTAATATCTAAAAAGAACTAACCAATTTAAGCATATTTTGCTTTGTTTTCGATTTACACGGTTTCCCATACAAAAAACTATAATTTCGATTTACACGGTTTTCTCCGCGTAAATTGATGAATAGGTATACAGTAAGGTAGGCGCCCCGATTCGATTTTTTTATGACGTAAAGTTTGGAAGCCACTGATTTAAATTCGTGAATCTCTGTAAAACTTGTTTGACTATATTGAATTTTTGATGTTATTTGATTTTTTTATTAACATTTAAAGTTGCTAAGTGTAAAATGGCTACGTTCAAAACTTCTTTTAAGCTTGGCAATTACAAGAATTTGCAATTCAATACAAAACAATATTAATTTTATTAAGTTATTGATCAAATGCAGATATTAAAAAGAAACCAATAAGAATATAGTTAAAAAAACTTCCTACTAATGAAAATTTTATGTAAAACAGCAAATAACAATTAACCTAACGATGCGCAGTTAACTGATAGAGAGGTTCTTTGAGATAACTGCCGTCTAAATTACTACTTTGCAATAAAAAGCAAGGGTTATTGTCGTCGTGATTGTGGTTCACTGAATTGCACTTGCACCCTTCGCTCGTTGCAATTGGTTCAGCTTGTAATTAAATGTTTTCTTTATCGGCAGCAGCGAGTTTTCCTATTTTGTTTTAACTCAAGTACAAAGAGTAAGCGAGTTATTAATATTTAATAAATTTGGACCGCAATGGAGTTGATTAACGTAAGACGCAATTTTGAGGTCGAAGACGGGCCAGGTTCAAATGGCAAGCAAAAAAAAAGCTCGCTATATTAAAGACGCTGCTATTTCAATTTCCTAATTCGTTTCGGAATAACATAGAAATCGTAATCCCATAACGTATAAACGAAGCTTTAATAAACTTTACGAAATCAATCATTTTGGTCCCTTATCAAATACCAGCAGGGTATTTTAAATTACATTGCTTTCAAACCGTTTCAAGGGAATTACATTTCGCTCTGGTCTGAAACAAGCAACGATGTTATGATTTCTCATTAGTTTTATAACAGTCCAAATACGGTTTGGTAACAAATGGATTTGTAAGCAAATAAAAACACTCGTTACTATAATAGTTAAACATAAAACGGTAAAGCGGCTGTTGTGTTTAAATCGCTTCCTATTTTTGTTTTTAATTTAAAAACTCTTTTTTTGGCGCGTCGAGAGTGAAATTTTAGCGGACAACTGAAGTTTCAGGTACACATACAGTTTTGTAATTTTTAATTAAAGTTATTTAGAAAGCGAATTGATTATTGTGAATCGTGCTTAAAACCGAGTGTGCACATTCGAGCTCAAAGTGGCACATTCCGATCTCGGGAAAATAAAGCGCGCCGCTCCGCGTCGCGCTTTATTTGCCTCCCTCGCTCGGAAATGTGCCACTTTTCGCTCGAATGTGCACATACCCCGCATTCGTTGGATTTGTCTACTTAATCTTTCGCTCTTTCAAATCATAAATTAAAATTTAGTTTAGTAAATATCGATTTTATGTTTGAGAAACATATTTACCATAGCAATGAGTGGAAGGGAGCGAAAAGATACGATAATCTCGTCAATGCGAGTGAGAGGGAATGATTCAAATTATTCGACTGATTTTTCGTCTAATTTATTGGCTAATATTATTGTGAATTATGCTTAAAACCGAGTGTGCTCATTCGAGCTCAAAGTGGCACATTCCGATCTCGGGAAAATGAAGCGCGCCGCTCCGCGTCGCGCTTCATTTGCATCCCTCGCTCGGAAATGTGCCACTTTTCGCTCGAATGCGCACATCCTCGTATTTATTGGATTTGTTTAAATTAATTTTTAAATTGAAAAGAAAAGAGTAATGTACCCAAATAAAACGACGTTTTTATGAGCAGATTTCAGCAATAAAGTACTAAGGTAAATGACCCAATACCGGAACGAAACGCAATACCGAAGCTATTTGATAATAATTACTATATATTTAATCTTGTATGCAATAAAATGTAATTAAACTTTCTTTATTTACAACCTTAATTTATTATTTACAAAATAGAATATGAATTGGACTTTACAATATATCCAAAATATAAAAAAAATGTAAATTATGACATTCGCGTTGTGTTTTATTGACTGGCTAGATCAAGCACGTCAATCATTATTATTTGCAATATTATTTTAATGCAATAAGTATGATTGTTATAAAAAATGCATAAAATATACTTCAACTTTGATTTAAATAATAAAAATAAATGTCTGTTTTAATTTTCTTTCTACAATAGTATGGCCTCAAATTATGTGTTTTGTTTTAATTCTTCAGTTCATAATATTGATTTTTCATTAAATATTAAACCATTTAGAATTGTTTATCAACGTACTCAAACTTTTCAAAATTGCAAGTGTCCAGTGAAATTTCGGAATTATTCAAAAACAAATTATTTTGTTCAAATCCTTTCCTTCATACAAAAAAAAACTGAAAGTCAAATTTCGTACCATTTTAACCTAAAATAAATGAATAAAATTAAATAAAAAAGATAATGAAGTAAAAGTTGAAAAACTAGTAGAAATCGAAGACAGCAAAATGAAAGAGACTCGACGCAAGAAAATGAATTCAAAAACCGAAGAAAAATTGCAAGTGTCGAGTAGAATTTCTAAATTATTAAAAAAAAAATATTTTTACCAAATCCTTCTCTTAATAGAAAAATAAAACTGGAAGTGAGACTTCCTACCATTTTAACCTATGTTGAATAGACAAAATTACATGAAAAAAAATTAAGGAAAAATTGAAAAACTAGTAGAAATCGAAAATAGTAAAACGAAGATACTCGACGCAAAAACATTAATTTAAAAACTAAAGAAATCGGAGAAAGAACTCAAAAAACAAATAAAAGAAGAAAATAATAATAAAAAAGAAATCAGTTTTTTTTATTATCAAGTAGGTACTTTGTTAAAATAATTTATATTTTTAATTAATAAATATTTAGCTATTATTAAAAACTGACTTCTATATATTATATGATTCCATAAATAATTATTATTAAATACATACTATAATTTATTTATTATTATTGTATTTTGTTAAAGTGTTTTGATTCACTAATTTTAAGGTAAACATTATTTGTAGATTAAAAAATGACTAATTTAATTAAAAAAATGACCCATTTGTTTTACTGTTCCGGTATTGGGTTAACCAAATTTCGGTTAAGAGGCACGCTTTTTAAGCGTTCCATTACTAGGTCTTTTGTACTTTTTAGAAGAAAAAAAATTTCTATATTAAATTTTAGCAAATTTAATTACTCTCTAATAGGTAAATGTCTATTTTATGTGACGAGACAAATTATTTTTTTTATAAACTGTTTTAATATTAATAAAATGATAATAATCAATCGTACGCACTTTGTAGTTTCGATATTCGGTCATTTACCTTATTTTCTCAATTAATTCCAAATTCATCTGAAATTAAAAATCATGTATTACTAAAATTAATAGATGCAGTTGGATAAATGAATGCATTAAAATACAATTTATATATTTTTTACACCCAAAATTTTACTTTAAGATTCCCATTTTCAAATAAACTCAATTAATGTAATTTAATTCAAAATCTGTTTTAAAAATTGTTTAAATAAAAACGAAGGTTTAACAAATCTTAAAACTTATGTGGTTACACCGCCCCATCCTCAATAAATATGTGAAATTGATATTTATTTAAAAAATAAATCTAATTGATGGGTTTTTCTTAAAGCAACATTGTCTTACAAACCTTCTGCGAACTTGCTAGGCAATTATTATATGTTTTATTAATAACTATATAATGTTATGACAAATTAAGAGATTTGAAGAAAAAAAGTCCACAACTTGAAAAATGAACATCGGTCACAATAGTAAACACTTAAATGCAAATTGTAAGTTCTTTATCCTTATTCATGTAAAAAAAACCATCTAAAATTATTTGTTTTTAGAGCTGGGTATATTTTCTTCACTACCCTGAACACATAAACCGAGTTAAGTTAGATAGGTACCTAAATAATTTAGTAATAATTTTGAGTAGAAAGCGCCAAAAAAAACGTAAAAAGGCGAGATAAAGAAAGTTTACCCTAAAACCGATACACCATAAAGATTTATTTAGGCGAAAATGGAAGATTTCATTAGAGGGATGAAAAACGCGCAGTTTTCCAACGGTGTGGTAAAATATTTCTAATTCATCTTTCCTGTTTTTTTCACAGACGGCATCATAAAAGAAGAAACAATCATAATCAAAAAATCGTAAAACGTACTCTCAATATATGACGAAACAAGGGTTATAAGAAATCATAAAACAAGGGTCAGATGTTATGGCAGATGTTTCTTTCTTCTCTCTAAAGAAACATAAAAATTTTTATAGTGGACATTTTCTGCAGGTAAAAATACAGATCTATACATTTCGTTTGTACACATATTCAACGTTTTACTGTCTAAATTTTATTTACTTGCCTCGCACGCAAACACCCCCGTTTCCATTCCCCACGCCGAACCCTTTAATAAACTTCAATAAATTTCGTCGACAATTCGAAATTGTCGCAAAAAGTTCGATAAAAAATTAAATTGCTGTATCTTTTGGCGGACTCGTAGCTTTCAGTTTGGAAATCCTTTTGCGAAGACCGCTTTTTGTCAAGTCCAAATCCAATATTGTTCGAGTATGTAACAATAGCCGAGTCGGTGTGATTTATAAACGTGTGAAAAATTGCATTTTTTATCTCGCCGAACGCAGATACGCCTGCGGAAACAACAATCGGAATCTGGAAGCCCGATTGTAACTTTTTAAAAGTTGATAATTCAGACGCCCTTTCGACGAGTTCCGAAAGTTACGCAGCACCTGAAGAATTTTTTCCCCGGTACCATTCCTCCCTGCTAATTAACTTAAACTTTCTCGAGTTGCTATAAATTTAATTATATAGGCGGTGTTGCGTCCCTTTTAACTGAAATCTAAGACCATATAATGGTTGTTAACAGCTATTAAAAGGTCTTTGTCGAAATTCGTAGTCTAACTAACCCCTGCATAATTGCTGGTTATATTGTCTTGTTAGTCTGGATAACTGAAATACCTAAGATAGCGGAAGTAAAATTAAATTTTCCGAGTACATCCCTGTGGTGAGCAATGACCTCTTCGCGGGATGCGTTTCCATAGCGACCGTATAGATCCCCGACTGGGGGGTGGCTGGACGGGTCGCGAATTAACCTATTAGTGGCGGTTTTCTTATCTCACCTACGTTTTTCTTACATTTTTATCGATATCGATAATAAAGCGTCCTGTTTGTTAAAAATTGCGCAATTTCTTTGTTCTTTGCGCTGGAAAAAAAAATCGATTTTGTTTAAACGAATCGAGGCCTGGGTGGCGAACGAGCCGTTTGTCGCTCGAAAATAATTTCGTGTTGATATTTTGTTGGGGATTTATAAAATCGTAGAATGGAAAATTTTAATCGTCGTCTAAGTAATCCTTTTCTTATTGGAGCTTAACTAGTGCTTCCTTGAGAATAATAAATTTACATCGTCGCCTCGCAAAATACGTCGACAAGAGTTTAGAGTTAAATTGTCTATTTTAAGAGCTAGAACTAATCTAAATGTTAACTTCTAACAGTTAGGAGGAATTAAAATATCTTACAACTTATTAATTGGGTTTAAGTGTCGTCATAGTTTCCTTAGTAAAAAGAGATCAAGTTTCAGCGCATTTTGAGGTATAGCCCAGTCATTTTGAACTTTCATTTGGAAAAAGTATTGATGTTATTACTTTTTTTTATGAACTTTGTTACATTATTTTTAAAAAAGTCTCTAAAAATATTCATTGCTTTGCAAGATTAGGGTGTTGGTAGAAATACGGTCCTGTAATCTTTAATTAAAAAGTGGAATTATTATTGTAAGAATCGGGTGTGCAATTTGAGCGAAAAGTAGCACATTACTGAGCGAAAGAAGCAAAAGTGAGTTTTCACTTGTTCGGAAATTTTTTGCTCAAATTGGACAGTTCACTATAATCAATTTACTTCTATAAAAACTTTCTCACTAGAAATTTCGGTTAAGTTTTCGTTATGTCCAAAAAAAATGCCAAATTCCAAACTTTAAAATTAAAATAGTTTATAGAGTTTTAAATGTTAAAATGTTGAGTTCGAGGTAAAATGATCCGTCTGCATGTAGAGGTTCTTTAATGTCACTAAATATACGCCGAAAAGTAAAAAAAGGCAAGCTTTAGATCAGTGTTTCCCAACGTGGGTCCCACGCCCCACATGGGGGCAATTTAAAGGTTTAGGGGAAATATCATTATTCAATTTGAAAACGTACTTGATTTTTAGTTATCTACCTTTTATATGTGTTAAAAATTTATTGATTGTTTTTTTCTCAAATATTTCAGTGATTTCTTTCTAAAACCTAACTCTTAAAAATTTATAATTAGGCTTCATATATAGAATAATTCAATTTTTAATACAAAATTAAAAATTTCGATGCGTGTACTTATGTACGCGCATTAGAAGTTATACTTCTTTGGTGCGACTAAATTAAATATAACCACGTGCATAGATAAGTTCAATGATACGAGAAGGTGCGCCGTCGAGCAAAAAGTGGCACATTTCCGAGCGAGGAGGCAAATAAAGCGCGACGCGGAGCGGCGCGCTTCTTTTTCCCGAAATCGGAATGTGCCACTTTGAGCTCGAATTCGCGCACTCGGTTTTAAGCGTGATTCACAATAACTTTGGTGCCGAAACATCAGTAAATCATTTTTATCGTTCCGTCTCACTCGCACTAACGCGATTCTCGTATTTTTTCGCTCCCTTTCGCTCATTGCTATAGCAAATATGTTTTACAAACATAAAATCGATATTTACTAACCTAACTTTAAATTTATGACTTAAAAAAACGAAAGATAGAGTAGACAAATCAAATAAAACGAGGATGTGCGCGTTCGAGCGAAAAGTGGCAATTTTCCAAGCAAGGGAGGCAAATAAAGCGCGACGCGGAGCGGCGCGCTTCATTTTCCCGAGATCGGAAATGCACCACTTCAGCTAGAACGTGCACACTCGGTTTTAAGCCTAATTCACAAGTATTAATTTACTTTCTTACTTCAACTGTCAAATTTTCGTTAGCAGTGCTAATATTTTACTCTCAAAGCGCCAAAAGAAGCATAACTTCAAAAATATTTGTTTTACATAGGGAGACATTTAAATTTTAGAATGACTTAGGTGGGGCATGTTAAAAAAAAGGTTGGGAAACACTGCTTTAGATGGATCGAATTATTTATGCGCTAGAAAAGATTTTTTATGTTAGTATAAGTATCTATGGTTATAAATAATTGATCTCAAAGATAAGAAATTCGTTTTTGTAGGCAAGTGACATTTTATTTCACATATTATTTGAATAAAACGTTGTAAACGATTCTATGTTTGTTTTCTTTATTTAATATACCAAAAACATAGTTTCCGTAGATGATCTGATGACAGGATCTCCTACGATCATCTTACCCACAGCACAAGGACACCCCAGAGTATAAAATGAACGTTTAACAGCTTTTCAAAAATGAGTCGAATATTAATAATACATTAAATATTAAAAAATGTAAAAATGTCAATATTCACGAGAAAAAAATAAGAAGGAAGAACGGTATTCAAGAAAAGCAAAAGTTAAATACAAGTTGTACCAATTAATAGATTAAAAATAAAGCAATAATAAAAATTGATTTAACATCCATAAAAACCTGTTAAAAATAATAAAATCAATTTATTAAAACAATAAATAATGTTTTTCTTTTTTCAAATTTGAGCTTATTTTTATTCTAAAATGATCGGGCTAGGAGATATTTACTTTATCCCCACTACATCCCATTTTATTCCGAATCGCTCATCATCAAAATATATAATTTTTTTCAAGTTCTCTTACGGCAGAATAGACCCGTAATTAAAATTCTACAAATTCCACGTCGAAAGCGACAAATAAAAAAAAGTGGATAAAGGGTAAAGTATAAACAAGGATTTATGCGGTAGCAATTAGTTCGGCAGGTAGTTTGTCACATTCCTGCCCGTAGTATAAAATTAATACTCGTGTTAACTGAGTCGTACAAAGCTCATATAAATGGAATAAGTTGTAGGTATTGTTTTCGGAAGTTGTGGAAGTAGTTTCGGATGCAGAAGTAGATGAGATCCGCAATCATCAGGCGCGCTTACAATACCAGTATTAGATTAACACGGAGAGCGCTTGAATTTAAAGTAGCCCTCCCTCAATTACGCGACGAGTACATGAGCTTTCCACCCCCAAAACTCACCCCTTCACCTGATTGAATTATTTTACTCGCATTTTGCCTCGCCGATTTTCAGGGATAAGTGCAAAGTTGGGGTTCTTTTTTTCTTACAAAAACTAACTTCCATCTAACTCGTCCGAATTTGCTCTAAAACGCTTCTTCACATGTCAACGTAGAAATGTACCTCTAGATGTTACGTTTAGTGATTAATAGCTGGCGCTACTTATTTTTAAATTACAGTATGAAAGCAATAGTTCCTATTTCTATTTTCTATCACTTTTCTAAATTCAATTTATGGTAGACAGTATTCGATAAACAGATATTTATAGATATCACACGTACAAATATTCAAATAATTCACAAAACTTCACAAATTATTCGGTTATAAGGTAAGTGACCCCTCTACCGGACAGTTAAGCGTAGTTTTTTTTAAAGCAATATTAAAAATATTAATAACCAATGTATAATGAAATTTATGAAAAATTTTCAATGATCATACCTTTAACTTCAAGAGAAAGAAAGAAAAAAGCCATTAATATCAATTAAAATATTAATGATAAATAATAATAGTATAAATTTACGATGGCCCCTCTATCGGCCACCTTTACGAAAATTTTGTAAATTACAAAATTAATTAATATTTAATAAAATTTGTTTTGAAAAAGTAATTATTATTATTGGGTAATAATTACAATCGAATAAAAAAGTATTTTTAATTAACCTTATAATTGATTTATTAGTTAAAGTTTTTTTTGCTCTTTTAGTATTCTTTCGATCGTGCATGCAAAGCCAATTTTATTGTATGTATGCGCGGTTACCTTATTTTTAATTTAAATCAATAAAAAATTATTAACTTGTATATTTTTTTAATTATTTTACTTTATAGGTACTTACTAATTAACTCAAAAATATTTTTTTGTATTTATAGTTGTTATTTTATATTTAATATCACTTGCCAAAAAAAACCTTAACCTAACTTTTAAGAAATCATAGTTGTAGCAAATTGATGAACAAATTTTTTGTTTTTGATTTTAAAATTACTTTTTACACTAGTTAAACTACGTTTATATTATATTTCATTAAATAGGCAACGTTTCAATATTTTTTTTAAATGTTGTTCATTGACTTGTAATAATGCATTTCAAAATTTTTAGTGAAGTGGCCGGTAGAGGGGCCATTTACGGAGGGAGGTCACTTACCTTAAGTATTATGTGAATTAATTTTTTTTGTAAACCATTATATTTTTGAATATTTCTTAAACCACAGCTACGATATTTTTAAAATCTTCAAATGTTGCGTTTTATTACAATATCAACAAGCTGTTCAAATTTCACTAATTTTGTACTTGCCGTTTTGTGCCTTTACATTTGAAAATATCAGTTTTCTCTAAATATTTTGAATACTTAAGCTACGATTTTTTTTAAATTTTTATTCAAAATTTGGTTAACTTTGAATTTGTACTTTAAAAGTCGTGGTGTACACTTCCACCTTAACTCGTCAAATTTCGTCGAACGCTTATCGACGCAAAACGCGTTTTTTCCGTAGATTTTTAATATTTCATAAATTAATGATTTTCGCAACGTCGAATTTTACTTTTTATCATTTAAAGACGGGAGCGCTTTAGAGACGATTCAGGCCTAATTTTTTGAAATTTGATTTATTACTTACAACGTTGGCATTTTTACTTTGCATTTAAATCGCAATCAATCAATCAATCAAGATATATTGAAATTGGATAGTCATGTTTTCTTTTAAAATGCCTGGGCTCTCAATGAGAAAAACTACAGCTGGATAAAAAATTCATTTAAAACACATCTGCTTTTGACGCATTAAATTTAACCTTTTCACGTTTTTTTCATTCAGGATTTTTGAAAAAAAATTAATGCCCACTGCGTTCAAAAGCGAACGTATTAATCTTCGGTGGGATTTTGGATTTGGGGAATCGATCCGCAAGAACAACAGCATGAATAATAAAAAAATAAATCGGATAAACCGTAACAATATTAAAATGGCACGCACGTTTAACGAAAGCTAAAAATCAACTCCACTTCTATGTAATACAATTATATATACGCTTCATCAGTTCTCTTTATATCTCGCATTACAGAAGCTGAACTGCGGAACTTCCTAACATTCAATCTGTTATTACATTTCTACATATCGTTCCTGTTTCATATCTTCGAATCAACACTTGTTTCATCTATTTTTTTAATTTGTTCTTTGTAAATTTTTTGATTGTTGTTGTATGTATAGGAACCGTCAGCGATTTTTTTAACTGATGATTTGTTTGAATGATAATGGTATAATTTGCAAAAGTTAAATAAAATACAACAGTCGAATTAAATGCATTAATGTCAAAAGTTGACAGTAGTGTTTATTATTGGAATCGCATTAGAATTTCCATGTTAGTAAAGAAATGTTAAAAACAATTTTGAAAGGAAAAAAGTAAACGTCAACCAAACAATTGTATTCAAATTTGTCGTTGCGTATAGTTCTTGCGTCAATTTATACACACCATGTATAAAAAATCAAACTTGGAAATAATTATGTCTTTGGGTTTAATTTACTTCTGCTAAAAAAATTAATTAAATTATTCCAACCTAATAAAAAAAAACAGTTCTTAGTTAGTAATATTTCTCTTTATGTAACATAAAGACATTTTTATTAATAATTTGATTGAATTTTGTTCTTACTTTGTGTTTTGAGGTTTAAATTATACTCGAACGAATTTTTTGTAAAAAGACCATCAAACGAACTACGTCTCCTGATGCTCACGTTTTTCCTTTTTGATCGTTTACGACTTTTTTAAAACAGAAAGACCTTCTAATTAAACTCGAAGAACTTTATCATTTTAAGGTGCAAACTGGAATTTTACGAGTTGGTTGATGTTAGGATCGTTTGCAATAAGAAATTACTTTGTTATTTGTGCGCGAGAAACAAGGAGATAACACTAACAATAAAAGTAGATCTAGTTTTTTACTACTGTCGCACAATGCACATCTTATTGCAACACTAGCAAGCTTGTAGATAGTTAAAAGATAAATATTACTGCCGAGGGTGATATCCCTCGGAAGGTCTGCAAAAATCGTAAAATAAATAAAGGCGGCAACGTCCCTCATAAAAATATTATTACTTAAACAAGACAAAAGTAAGGAAAGGATGAAAAAGATGACTCTTTATTCGCCCTCGTTAGTTTATCTTAATTGATGGAAATTTGTGCGGGAGCGGGTCGTCTTTTTTTGTGTGCGCGAATTTTAAATTGTCTGGTTGTGTATGTAGAGAAAGCGTGTTATAGGAAGGCCCTAATTCCGTGATATATAATAGCTTGGCATTGACTAACGCAAGCAATTAATCTCGCATTACGCGTAAGCTACGTTATCACACTTGGATTCCCTTTTCTGCTGATCTGTCTTTGTCCTCTCTTTCTGTCTCGTCCTTTTTTCTGTTGGACTTGAAAGTGCTTTTTTATCGTTAGCCAACGTTTCAAATTTATAACACCACTTTAATGAGATTACTTCTGGTCTACGTCAAAAATCTTAAAAACTACTGCACACTGCCCCTTTTATAATTGCCAATTTGTGGGCTTTGAATATTTGTTTGCGCGCCCCATCCGTCTTCTTAATTTTTTATGTAACCTCACACAGTCAAAAAACGTAAAGAATTCGTCGCTTGTCAATTTAAATAAAATTTAATAATTTAGTAGGGTATGCGACCAGTGAATGACTGATTTGTTGCATCGAGAGCTATATTGAGGTAAATACGTAGTAAACAAATCAATAATCTCAAAACAATCGTTATAGTTGAAATGAAAACATTATCTCAATTTGGTCATAAACGTTTAAAAATTAACTATAAACTAAAGAATTCAGTAAATGACCTTTTCGTGCAAATATTGACCGGGGTATAGCTCAGTGAATGACTGATTAATAAATTCGTCAATTAAAAACGAGTAATTCATAAAATTTATTTTAAACATTATGCTTAGATGCACCTTTGTATAATTTTTTTTATTAAAGTTCCTTTTTGTATTTATAAATCGCAGGCTTTGTTGGCGCTTAAAATAATATGCCCTAATTTTTTAATTGCGTTTTTCAGGTATTTAACAGTACAGTGGAGACTCGGTTATCCGGATAGTCGAAAATTCGGTTAATTGAATGTATAGAAAAAAAAACGAATTTTAGCTATATATAATGTGACCATACTTCCTGTTTTGAATGCGATTGTTCCGATTTCAAATCATTTGTCCCGTTGTCCCCAAGCGATCATTCGGGACGGCAAAATGTCCCGTTTTCAAAAAATTGTCAATTACGATACCGAATATTAAAAAATCCAAACAAGAATTTCATTCTTGCCTCCTTATTTAAATACAAATTAATTTCACGGCAATTTCGCAATAAAAAAGGCAAAAATTATGAAAAATAAGGCAAGCCCAAAGCAGACATTTTGAGAGCGTAACTACGGTTTTAGAATTACTTGAATTTTTTTTAAGTAAATTGTTCATTGTTAATCGTGACGAAAAACGGAGTGTGCACATTCGAGCTCAAAGTGACACATTCCGATCTCGGGAAAATGAAGCGCGCCGCTCCGCGTCGCGCTTCATTTGCCTCCCTCGTTCGGAAATGTGCCACATTTCGCTCGAATGCGCACATCGTCGTGTTAATTGGATTCGACTATATTAATAACAAATTCTTCAAATCCATATTTTCTATTCGGAAAAAGTTTTCGCTTGAAAGTGAACATACTCCTTAATAATTTAATTTGCCTATCTTATTCTTCTCTCTTACAAATAATATTAATTAAATCAAACTGAACTAAATGTACCACTACTCGCTTTTCTTTTAATTAAAAATTACAGTAGGGTATTTTTACCAAAAACCAAATTTCTAATTTAGTACTTTTAAACTAGACTAGATGGGAGACTTTATCGTCCATGAATAAAAAATACTTTAACTTTTTCTGAATTTTGACTCTTATTTCCCAAACTTTTTTTTAATATACCCCACCCAAGTCATTCTAAAATTTTTATGCACCCCCTATATAACATAAATATTTTTTTATATTTAAAAATTGAATTTATCCATAAATGAAAGTCTAATTACAACAGTGTATACAAAATGTGCCTTAAAACTAATTTATTTATAATTTTTACAAAAATGAAAATCAGTCAAAAATATTTGGAGACATTAATTTTGACATTTAAACCTTCAACAATCTGCAAAAGATGATATAAAAATTTAACTAGTTGATTTTTAGTGGCCTACTTCAGAAAATTTGACTCATATACAATTTTAATTAATCAAAAATTGCGAATTAGTAAACATTCGAAAGTACACCTGAAAATATTTTTATCAAACTCGCTACAATTAGGCGTGCGGAAGAGCACCATGATACCTTTTTAAAAGGAATAAAATATCTAACCTTTTTCAAACAAAAAATAGATCTAGTTTATTCCACTTTTAATTTTTTGAATTGAAGAATAAAATAATAATATAGGTAAATCCGATAAATACGAGGATGTGCGCATTCGAGCGAAAAGTGGCACATTTCCGAGCGAGGGAGGCAGATGAAGCGCGACGCGGAGCGGCGCGCTTCATTTTCCCGAGATCGGAATGTGCCACTTTGAGCTCGAATGCGCACACTCGGTTTTAAGCGCGATTACAAAGCGTCCCGTTTTAACAGGAAAAAACTTAGTCAAATTGTTAGGTATAGGTATGTTTACAAAAACGCAACAAATAATAATCACTAAATAAAACAGTCGCACATTATCTTAAAATCAACAAAGCAAAAAAAAAACACTGTTCAGTGCAAAATAAAATAATAAAATATTTAGTAAGCAATACCGAGGTTGAATTTTCGCAACGAGTCCAAACGTGGTTGACAATCCGGATAATCGCGAATCCGTATAACTGACAATGAGGTCCGGATAATTGAGGATTTACTGTATATTGAAATTTTTCAAAATCAAATATAAATTAAATTATTTTAATTATCCACTTCATTATTACTTTTTTCCACTTAAATGAAAACAAAGGACGTACAAGATTGCATAAATAAATATATCATAAATTTAAATTAATTTGTTTAATTGTTATAAAAATCTCAACCAAGTTTAATGTTGATATTTAAAGGTGCATATTTAATTTTTTTAATTTTCCATTTAAATAACATGCAAAAAAATCGGAATTTTTTTGTTTTTCTGTTTTTTTCTAAACGGATAGATGTATAATCTATCTAAATGCAAATTCTCATTATAAAAAATTTTAAGTTCCATAAAAAAGTACTCATAAAATTTTTCTAACTGACGTATTAGGAGATGTTTGCTATAAATATTAAATTATTTTAAAATTTCGAATTTTTGTGTATTCACAACAATTTAATCGTTATCATTATTTTTATAAAACGTTAAATTTCGTATAAGAATTTGTATTTAGTAAAACCGTTTACAAGAAAAAATTAAAAATTTAAATTAAAAATTTAATTTTGTGGAAATTTTTAAATGTATTTTTTAAACTAGAAAAACAACAAAAACTAAACATTTTGCGGGTGTCCGATTCGTTTTGATATTTGAGTGTATATACATAATGCATGTAGAATTTTAAAAGGAAATTTTTTTTCTAAGCCACACAACGAGTGGCAACATTTGTATAAAGCAAGGAGAAAATATTTAAAACGCTTTCGTCGTTGGCGCATTTAAAAAATAACGAGAAAGAATATTTTCGTATTTTAAGTGAAACGAATTAAATTCAAATTTTGTTCATAAATATAATTTCCAATTCCTTCTTCTTTCATATAATTAAACGCAATGGGTGGCAGAATAATATCACTTCTCTCCGAAATATAATGAGTAATGCGGAATAAGAAAACTTTCTTCGTTTGGAAGGCTTTTCTAAAGAAAAGCTGCTCACTATTTTCTAAACGACTCGCAGGAATTGTATACAATTAATGCGAACAAAGAGTTCTGATATAATTTTCCTTTTTCTTTAAAAAGTGTGTTTGTATTTACACTTTGGGTCGTCGCTTTTTATTTAGCCGCAATTCTATGGGAATCCAATTTTGCGCAGGAAAATCTTTTGAGCAAAAAAAGGTTGGATCAGTTTCATACTCGCAGCGTCGCTTATAATCCGCATTGAATTATGTGTTAAACCAATTCCGACTTTCAGACAGGAGGATTATTTGTTTGCTTGTCGTAATTAATTTTACGTTAAAAAGTTTACCGATTCTTTGTTTATTAAATGACCCCGTTTTTATCTTTTGCCGTTTTTCCTAAGTATATATTGTAAATTAATCAAGGTTTTGTTAATTATTAAATACAGATAAAAATTTGATTGTTAAATGAATGATTTGGCAGATTGAAAAAAATGAGATAGCTAATCACCGAGATAAATAAATAAAGAAATGCACATATAACATAAGAAATCCGTATAAGTAATTAAATTAAATAAGGTTCCTATTTGAAAATTACCAACTTAGTGCGAAAATGAGAACAAATAATAGCCCTAAATGTTATTTGAGTTTTTTCATAATTAGTATAACAATAAATAATAACATATACAAAATTCAACGCAAAAAATACCAACTGTTGTGTTTAAAATTGTTTTACGAAAAAACTAATTAAATCCATAATAAAGTACCTATTCTTATTTAAATTTGTTTATCATTTTGTGAGATTGTAATATTATAAATAACGAACAAGAAAATATGAAATACCTATATATTAAATTTACATATTCAAATTTTGTTTTGTAAATCACCACAAAGCCACGGTTTTGCGATTTAAATGAGTCAAAAAATTAATTAAATAATTTGGTCGTTTTCTCTCACTCGCACCTACGAAATTGTCGTATCTTTTCGCTCACTTCCACTCATTGCTATGGTAAATACATTTTGTGAACACAAAATAAATATTTACGGAACTTTTAATTTAATGAAAGTGAAAAGATTAATTAAGCCAAATCAATAAATACGAAGATGTGCGCATTCGAGCGAAAAGTGGCACATTTCCGAGCGAGGGAAGCAAATGAAGCGCGACGCGGAGCGGCGCGCTTCATTTTCCCGAGATCGGAATGTGCCACTTTGAGCTCGAATGTGCACACTCGGTTATAAGCACGATTATTAAGCGACCCGTTTCAACAAAAAAAAAATAGGTATGTAAAATTTTAAAACTACATAGCTACATAATTAAATATCATTAAATGTTTGAGTAAAACAGTTAAGCAGAGGCATTAATACTTATTTAATTGTTTTAAAATCAAATAAAAATGAAAAATAGATATGCATAAGGTCAATAATTATAGAGATAAAAATATTAGAAAAATCTTACTTTAACTGGATGTTCAACATTACACCATCATCGATTAGATCGAGGAATTCACTAATTACACACAAGCACTTTGGTCGTTACACCTTGCAAGCAAAAGTAAAACTGATTACTAAATGGAAATAAATCGTATTTTTGTTATCTGTCCATTTCAAACCCAATGGAATTAAAATAAAAGTTAAAATAGATAAATCAGAATTTAAAACCACACCTATCATATTTTGATACGCATTTCAAGTCCAGGTGGCTATTATACAACTCACTTCTTTACGAAACTTTAACTATCTTATCTATTTTGCATGCATTCTGATGTCCGTTGTATAATTAAAATAAAATACAGTAAACCCTGGATTTATTATACAAATACACTTCTCAACAGAAAAAAGTCGCAAAAGGCACGCCTAACACATTTTTGATTAAGAGTTTAACGGTTCTTAACTTAAAAATTAATTTTTTCTATCAATAAAAATCGTGGTTACGTTTGGCGGTGCGGATTTCAATCCTAAAGTCTTTTTATGTTAAATATAGGATGACGTCACAGCGTAATTGAGCACAGCATTAGCAGATAGTAAATTCTTTTTAGAACACGACAAATGTTTTGGCATCTTAATGATTTGTACAGTAGGTACACTCTCAATTTATAAGTGCTGAAAAGAGCTTTTTATTCATTTTTAATGATTCTAATATTCAAAAATCAAATAGAGTCACAAAACGTCAAATGATTATCCTATACCTATTTATCCTAAAAAAAACTTTATCAAAAAAATTCTAATATAATTATTTAACTTCTGCAAAGATAGTTGTTAATTAATTACCGGAAAAATTAAATAAAATAAAATTAAATACAAATAAATTTCTAGAGATTGACTAATTCTTTTTTGGCTGAAAGTTTGTCGTGTTCGAGGTGTATAGGAACTTTCAGAGAAAAGTATAAATTTCATAGCGCCATACAAAGCTATTAAAAAAAATTAACTATAATAAAGGTTTAACCAAAATCCCCGAAATATTTTTTGTCCCTTCTAATACCATATAACCTCTAAAATAAAACATACCACGTGGGGTCCTTTCGGAACCTCTCTTCATTTTTCAATCTTTCACGTATCAACTAAATTTCCCTTTCAATTTTTCAATCATTTTCATTCAAAAATGAATGGAAAGTAATAAAGAGGCTTAAAACTTGAGGAAAAAATACTTTAAAAAAATGTTTATTCAAAACGTAGTAAATATTGAAACTCGTAACAGAATATTCGCGTGACTGGCTATTTGAACCAAAATATTCCATTTTTGGGCTCACTTTGAACTTCACTTTTCAGAATTGTTTACTGAGTGGTACTTGTACTAGCCTAAATGTGATGCGAATAATACCATGTAGGGTTCCGGCAAAGCTTCAACTACATTTTTGAGAAAATATTACTTTCTATCAATTTCGAAAATTCAAATTGAATACATTTTCGTTATGTATCGATTTTAAATAGATGTCTAAAAGCTTTATAAAAATTGATGCCATTTTTGCGAGGTTTATCCAAATAATAAAATGCGTGAGGTCTTTTTGGCCCCATTAAAAAAATATCTTTCTGTTATTGTTGAGAAATCTTATCGTAGGTAAAAATAAATTTATCAAAATTATTTTTTTTAATGACTTAATATGGGTCTATAAAATTCATCATTTTTTTAAAAGTCCTTATAGTATACCCCAAACTCAAATTAAAATTTCAACCAAAAAATTTAGTCAATCTTGAGAAATTCATTTTTATTTAATCTTTACAATTTATTTACATATTTTCTAGAAAACCAAAAGGGATAAGCGTCTTAGACTTTCAGAATCTTATATTCTGGACCAGTGATGGGCAAACTACGGCCCGCGGGCCAGTTGCGGTTAAAATGTTTTATCCGGCCCGGGCAGCATTATTTTTAATCGCAAAAAACACAAGAAATATGTAAAATGTATCATTTAAATTTTTTAATAAATTGTATTGGCCCGCCTAAAGTTTGTTTTTCTTTCCTTTGGCTCCTTTTTTAAAAAGTTTGCCCATCACTGTTCTAGACAACACGTACCGATCGTGGGTCTTAAAATAAAATATCGTTCGGGCGCATTTTGACCATGCTATGGCCTTTAATTTAAGTTCCGGTTGTTATTTCTAAATTGGACGTAGAAAACCAAAAGTAGGTTATTGTTATTGAACCGAATAGTTTATTATTCCAAAACGATTGAAGCTCTTTAAAAGAAACGACAATCGAGCAAATTTTATTTGAAAGAGTCGTCGTCTCAATTCCAGACGCTTTCTATTCGAAAGTAAGAAAATGGTGGCAGGTGCAAGCTGTTCTGCTTCTTGAATATTCATGGGGTAACATTGGTTTCGACAATAGGCACAGGAATTAACACCTAAACTTGTAATACCCCCCAAAGTTGGGCGTTTCGAACAATACCTACATCCTTTTGGAAGGAATTAATGAACAACGACAAATCGCGAGCGCCATAATAATTATTTTTAATATTAATTTCGATTCGCGTTGGGGAGCTTTCGCGACGCTCCCGCAAACTTTACACTGTAAACGTTGTAAAATAACAAAGTCGAAAGAAGTAAACTCGTTTCAAAATATTGCCGGATTACGAGTTTAAAAATACGATTCCAACTGTTAGCGCAATAATAAACTAATAGCTTTTCTGGCTTTTACTTATGATTGCTTTATTTTCGAAATGGAACATTTAAAGTTGCAAAACTGCATCGCTTGCACATGTGCAATATAATGGCAATAATGGAAGTCATTGAATTTGAAATACGTAGTTTTATTGACGACAAAAATTGCATTAACACTGCGCTCGATTTCTATTACATTTTACAAATACTATCGTTAAATCACTTCCGGCGACTCCAATTTTTTTTTTGCAAAACATACAAAGAAGAAGCCTTTGCAAATTAGAAATTACGCTGCAAATCCTTTAATAATTGGAATAAAGCTGTGTACTTTTCGAACTCTTTTTTTATTCTCATTAATTTTTGGCACGTTTTAAATTTATACCGGGTTTAATTAAAAAGTTTTAAAACCCTATTCCTTTGAGGAAAGGACCTTCGATAAATTTAGTTTTTTTTTTTGGGGGAGAAGTTTTAATTGGCAATTTTAATGCGTTGTTAATAATAATAGAAAATCAAATATTAGGCGGTTCGGGACGTTTTTCGGCACGGTGGGGAACATTTAATGCGGTATATGTTTATGCGTTTAAATAATTGGGGGGATTAGAAGGATGTTTAGCATATGTATGGGGTGTTGTTATAGCATAATAGGAAATAGATGGGAAACGGTAGCTTAAATTTGTAATGCCGGAATGTTAAATTAACAACAATTTAACTTATTATTGCGCTAACAATAATTGAATACATCTACAAACATCGGAGGAGCCCCGTTTATGGAGTTTATACATCGGTAACTCAATTGAAGCACGAGCAACAAACTCCAACATCAACATCGTATAATCAATAGCTGTGGTATACCCAAGCACGCCAGATTCTAAGTAGTTTATGGAGATGATGTAACTTTATACAAGTGATATATTCACTGGTGTGACGCTTCTAGTAAATAACTTATAGGTAAGCTTAATGAAACACTATATTCCCTCATCAAGAGCGGGAAAAAAGACTCCTCTTGTTGCTCGGATAATCTTACAAGATTAGAATGTTCCATATCTCGTAGAGCTGCTTTTTGGTAAAATTTTGCTTGGAAACAACCTTTAAATGACGCAACTAAATTTGCAATATTGTAGATAATTATGTTTTTTTGCTATAGATTTAAAGAAATTAAAATCAATTTTGAAGTTATGACCCATTAAGGTTGCTTCTTTCTTCAGACGATGAAGTGCGTATATTTTTTTGCTTAAGCGATAATTTTTTTTATTTGATTCAAAAAGAATTTATCCATAAAATTTTTCGTAAAGTACCATTTAATTCTACTCTTAATTAAATATTAATGATGGACACTACTATTTAGCATTTATCATTGCATGGCTTTCAAAGTTAATGATAATTTTTACCATTGAATGGTTCGCATTCACTAAAGCTCATTTGTCAGTAAATCTTAATGCAAATCAGTGATTTCCATTAATGCATCAATGGGAAAAGTTGCTACGAGAAGATCGTGTACGAGTTTAATGCCCAAAGCCGAATTCACATGAAGAGGTGCGCTTGAAGATATTTAGGTCATTTCTGTTTCTGCGATGTATTTTAGCACTAGTAACAAATGTGAAATATTTTAGATCTCCGGTCCTTATCGTTTTATAATATAAAGTACAGTAGAAACTCGGTTATCCGTTAATGTTGCAGCTCATCCGGATAATAGAACATCCGGATAATTGAAAAAAAAACAATTTTACCTTGTTAGGTATTTATTTACAAAAAAAAACGAAACAAATAAGTATTAATTATAAAAAAAAATACCAAATAAAATCATAAAATGTTAAGATAAAATTAAAAGTAAATTGATCATTGTTAATTGTGGCGAAAAGCGGAGTGTGCACATTCGAGCTCAAAGTGGCACATTCCGATCTCGGGAAAATGAAGCGCGCCGCTCCGCGTCGCGCTTCATTTGCTTCCCTCGCTCGGAAATGTGCCACTTTTCGCTCGAATGCGCACATCTTTGTGTTAATTGGATTCGACTGTATTAATAACAAATCCTTCAAATCCAGATTTTCTATTCGGAAATAGTTTTCGCTTAAAAGTGCACATACTTCTTAATAATTGAATTTGCCTATCTTATTCTTCTCTCTTACAAATAATATTAATTAAATCAAACTGAACTAAATGTACCACTTCTCGCTTTTCTTTTAATTAAAAATTAAAGTAAAGTATTTTTACCAAAAACCACATTTCTAATTTAGTACTTTTAAGCAAGACTACGCAGTAAAAAATTTCGGTGTAAAGTTGGACCCGTCGACTTTTACACGGCCGTGTGATTTTGAAATTTTGGTGTGAAATTGCCTTCGTGTAAAATTTTCACTTTCGTAAATTTCACACGGTGTAATTTACTGTTTTACACCGTTCCGTGTTATTATTTACAATTTAACCAATTAAATTACTATTAGTGGTTTCTAATGTATGAAAATATATTTACAATCAATTACTTTTAAGATTTTTATAATTATTTATTATGAAACAATTATCATATATTTACAAACTATAAATAAACCTTTACCACTTATACTCCTGTGGCTTTCATAAGGTTCTTCATGGCTTAACGATGATAAATTTACGATAACGATAGATTCTGTATTATTTTGTTTAATTAAATAGGCATTGAATGTATCTTCAAAATCAACAGTCTCCCACAGCGCACAAACAGCAAATGGAATATTATTATAAACAAATAAAGAACGAATCTGAGCAAAAACTGGTAACTCATTTTCGTCTCTAACAGTAATAAAATATTTAATTTTATATTGATGACCATACGTTAAATATTTAACATTACAAACATTTTCATTTTTATCAATACTCTCTAACATAGGATCCACCGTATAATTAGATAAATTTTCAATTATTTTATTGTATTTAATAGATTTCCCTGGGCCTGTAACAACTTGAATGTTTACATTCTTATTGCAAATTTTCTAACGAGAATATGGTTTTTAACACGTACGCTGTAAAAATCGCACTAATTGTAATTGTAGTATAAAATTCTGAACGGTGTGAATCCTTAATTTTATACCATACTGCTTGTAAATGCAGTTCATGATAATTTTTTATCAATAAATATAATTTGATTGTGTAGTTTCGGGCTCATACGATATTAGATTATACTATTTTAAGGAGTAATTGTAATTTGAATCACAAAATTCATGAAAATATTAAAAAAAGTAAAATAATTATCGATAATTTTATTTATATTTTTTATAATTTATTCATTTATTTATAAATATATTATAAGTCTATAACTAGTAGTTTGAATATCGCGCCAAATAATATATTTTCATAGATTAGAAACCACTAATAGTAATTTAATTGGTTAAATTATAAATAATAACACGGAGCGGCGCGCTTCATTTTCCCGAGATCGGAATGTGCCACTTTGAGCTCGAATGTGCACACTCGGTTTTAAGCACCATTAAAAAGTGCCCCGTTTTAACAGGTAAAAACAAACGCGGTTGCAAATCCGGATAATCGCGAAAAGTGTACTTCCAAAGGACCTTTTTGGTACTTCTAAATTAATTCATGTAATACCTAATCGTTTTTATGTTATTTCTCGGCGAAATTTCATTTAAAACTATTAATTTTAACATTGTTTAATGTTCACTGGAATTGGACACTCAATAAAACAACAATTGTTAAACTTGCAACGTTTCGTTTCTTTTATTGAAACTTTATCAAGCAACTGAAAATTAACAAAGTATAATAACAATAACTACAAGTATTGGACGTGAACATTATGATTAATTAATTTTAACATTATGAATTAAAAATAATTTTCATTTAATTTTAATATACCGGGTGGTTCATTTAAAGTGCCACAAGGCTATAATTCCTAAATTAAAAGTTTCTTTAATTTATGCAATCCATCTACTGGCATAAATATAAATTTTGTACTACTTCCGGTTTAACCAACACTCGTGTTAACTGTCTTATCTTAAATAGAAGTGTATTAATTTTCTTAAATAATTGGCTAGAGTTTGTCGAGAGCTTTCCAAAAATGAATAACAAGTTTTGATTAATAAAAAATTTTAATTCGTATTACGAAAATATTTATTCATCAAATGGTAACTTGTTATACATATTTGGAAAGCCCCCGACGAGCTCTATTCAACTGTCTAAAAAAAATGGATAACTTTTTATTTAAAGTAAGAAAATTCACACGTTTTCCAGTTAAACCGGAAGTACTATAAAAGTCATGTTTTAAAAACACCACAAAAAGTATTTTTTTCAGCAGAAAAACCAACTCTGAGCTCGTTTAGTAAAATCCAATAAAATAATATTATTTGTCTTAATCTAATTATCACATTGGCAATGCAATACCATATTAAGGTAACTAACAATTACACATAGTGCCATTCTGTATTTACTACATTGTCTAAATATGAAGATATAGAAATATCTAGGTACCTATGCATCGAACTGAATATACATTTCCGACCCGTTTTTCTAATATTGCACTATGTTGTACCGAACAAACAATTTTGAAAAAAATTATGTCATATATTAGTAAATAAACAATTACCAGTGCGAAAATGGTGGGTCTTTAATTAAAAAGTCCTTCGGAAAAATTATATAAAAAAAATTAAAAAAAAAATTTTAAATTGATTTTTTTCTAATAGATCTATAGTCGTTTTTGAGACAAAAAAATAAAACGTATTTTATTATTGCAAAACCATAAGAAGCGGAGATCTGAAATTTGTTAGTATTGCTAAAATACATCAGAATAAAACTGCTAAATATCGGCAAGGACACTTTTGCATGTTAATCGGGCAATGGCCCTTCATAGATAACGGGCCACTTTTTGCTCAAATGTGCTTATTAAGTAGTTAACACGAACAAATTAACTACTATGTTGAATTATAAATGTTACCCCACGTCTCATTTAATTTGAGACGATTAAAAAGTAAGGGGAACGAAATTCGGACTAAAGTGACAATGTCAATCGAAAAATATTGCCTTATTCCATCAGATATAGCACATTTTGATTGAATATTTACATTTTTTTAATTCATTTAAGGGCTAGTCAGAGCTTAGAACAAATAGAACTTCATAGTTCAGGTATTTTAAAAACTATAAATCTGTGATTTTAAAATTAATGTATTGAATTAAAAAAAAAGAAGAAAATCTTTCCGTATGTTTGTTACGAAAATTAAATTTTACGATTCAAGTCACAGAAAAAACAATAAGTTCATTTCCTAAGTGTAACCAAAAGCAAATTACGCAAAAATAGCAGAAATTAAATTAAATTAAAACACAATATCGCCTTAATTTGGTTTCGTTTGTTGTTATCCACACAAACTGAATATAAACAGAAGAAATATACTTTGGGGAGCGTCAACCTCACCTCATACGTGCTTTGAATTTGAAGCTAATTAGTCATACAATCTAATTCGCTAATTGGGAACACGACATGACTAAATAATTTATGGAATAACTTATCTCCCTGCCTATTCCTGTGACTAATATCCTTTCCTCCCACCACCCCCGGGCTGCACATTCTAAATCGGCATATTTAATCAAAACCTTAATAGCTCCACGAACGATAAAAGAAACGCTTCCGAAATCGAAACTTTCCAAACTTAAAGACGGCTCTTCAACGCCTCTAAGTCTTACAAAATACGGAAGGTCTTTAGCGCAACCAGGCTTTTGGTTGTCATACAAAAGAATATAAATTTTCGAGGATTTAACACATTCATGCGTGTTCGAAGCTTTAAAAGTTTCTTTTTTTTTCTTCCCCGAACTCGCGAATTTATGTTTCGAAATCGTTTCTCCGAGTCGTAAAAACGTCGATCCCAAATCATTAATGAGAACTTAACAAGTGTGCCTGTCCGCACTTCTTCTCCCACAATATTTCAATAAAACTTTTATTTAAGATTCGAATCGAAAGCTTCCTAAAATTTCTCGTAATAACCTCTCCCTTGCCGCCGAAGAAAAAAAAGAAGCGTTTCGATATTTTAAGGACAGAGCAAAAGTCTATAAAATTTAGTCCAGTTAGAGGAAAGCTTTGGTCTGATTGGTATTGGCAATGGCGATATCTCAATGTTCGCTTCGCCGAACAAATAGGTCAAAGAAGACTCCACTAGATTCGCCTTTTAACGGCTCTCTTGAATAAGATGTGAGGCTGGTTAACTTAGAAGGGTCCCTCATAAATACTTAAAAGGAAATGGCTTTTGTGTGTGCTTATTTTTCGCCCTGGTCCGATCAGACCAAACTGTTTTAATTTTCGCGTATTGTTTGCGTCGCCGTTGCCACCTCGTTTTAAAGTCGCATTAGAGATTCCGAGGCGAAGAAATATGCCGACGATGCTTTTCATTAAAACTGACCCAAATACATCTTTTTAAAGTTTAAAATCATTCCGATGCCTGTCTGCACATATTTTACCATTAGTAAACAATATTAAATAAGCGTTCCGTTTAAGGATCCGCAAAAAATTCAAAATTAATCTATTGCATGGAAGAAAGTAATTTCGGTTTTTGCAAATCCATGGTTTTACAATTTTTTTGAATCGCTTCGGTCAATGTTCTATTTTGTTCCATGTGACAGTTGTCAGTATGACTTTTTACTAAGTGGATGACCGAGGAAAGTTGACACAGAGATCAGTTGAAGCAGTGACCAAATTTACAAAATCTATGGACCTTAGCAAGTTGACTGCAACAATTAATTATTGCTTTTTCAATTTACTTACTGCCCGTCTACTATCACTTGCCAGCCGTGAGGAGTTATTTGTTTATGATGGCTATATTAAAAAAATTGTTAAGAGTAAGTTTGTATCAAATATTTTGATTAGCCATTAATCGATGACTATTTTCTCTATAGCTCATGTGTCCAATGTTGGAAGAAGTCTTCTTTAAATTTCTCCATGTTTCTCCGTTTTTTGCTAGTTGTCTTCAATTAAATCTTACCATTCTCCTAAGATCCCCTCCCCATCTCATCCGTGGTCTTCCTTGCTTTCTTCTTCTTGCCCATGGTCTCCAATTGTGAATAACATTATTCCATCTACCGTATGTACAGCTTTCGTTAAAAACCGGCTATTTTCATTTTTGACGCGATATATTGACTTTAGCAATGTTTCTTATGTGTTCGAGTGCTTTTTGTTGTAATGTTACATCTGTCATAGTTTTCTCCATGACCGTTATGTTTTTGCTAGTTTATATTTCTTTTTGTGAATTGCAGGTTAACACTAGAAGTATACGAGAATCAAGTACTGTAGGTTGTATTTGTTTTTCAGGAAACCACTTAATCTCCCGAATCCTAAACGTTTTCTTCTATCCACTTCCACCGTTTGATTATTTTTGTCAGTTCTGGTTAGTTGTTCTAGATAGATGTATTCATTTGCCCATTCTAGTTGTTGATGATCTATCAAACAACTTGGGCAAAGTTTGTGATGTGATGAGCGCTTTATATAACGCATGGTTCAAAGAAATTCATTTTAAAAAATTTTTATTTAAAAATGACCAACATTCAGGTCAACCAACTGAAGTTAATAACGATCAAATCAAAGGCATAATTGAAGCAGATCGTCATGTAACTGTGAAAGAGATTGCAGAGAGGTTAAATGTTTTATACACTACAACCGAAAATGATTTAAAGTGTCTTGGACAAAGATTCATTTAACACAACGAATGTGCATTGGTGATATGCATCGCAAACACAACACAATCGATCCTTTTTTAAAACATTCATAACATTAATCGAAAACGTTCATGGTCCAAGCGTGATGAACCAGTACAAGTCACATCAGAAGCTTAATAGCGCTAAAAAATAGCATGCTTTCAATTTGGAATTGTGTATGTTAAGCTGCTTCCAAGAAATCAAACGATAATTTAAAATGTTTACTACCAACAAATGATAAAATTGAAAGAAGCAATAAAAGATAAACGACCAGAATTAGGTAATTGTAAAGACATTATGTTTGACCATGACTACGTTCGACCCCACACATCTTCAGTAACTCGTCAAAAATCATTAATATGATAACCTGAAATGGTACTTGGTCTAGTATTTTGCTGATACAGACCAGAAGTTCTACGAACGTAAAAAAATTAAGTTACCAGAAAGATGGCAAAAAGTTATTAAACAAAAGTAAAATTCATACTTTGCATTAAAAAAATTGAGTTTTATTTCAAATCAAAAAATCGAAATTACCATCTTATCAACTCGATATTTCGTACTTTAAAAGTTGGTGTGTGTGTGTGTGTGTGTGATGTGTTTAAAATTGTAGATTTTGGGAGAAATAAACGGTACCAGTAATAACGGCGCATTTTGCAACTTTAAGTCACACAAAAGCCATCCGTAAAGTTGCTATTTGCGACATTTGCGTAGAGAAATTGTTAGAAAGCTTTAAAAGTTAACTTTTGTTCCGTGTCGGGTAGTTATATATAAAATATATACGAGTAATACTACCCCCTTTATATTTTAACAAATTTGATTAACAAAGTAGGATAAAGCTAAAAGTTTCAAGTTGTGTTCTTTATCTCTTTGCCTCGAAACCTTTTAAAACCCTCTCTCTAGTTTGTATGCTGGAACGCTTCTTTTCATTAAGTACATTAAATTTTAGAAAACAAATTAGGGTTGAATTAAAATTTTAGATTATACACAAAGGGTATTTTGTTATTCCAACAACGGAACCATCGAAAATTTCTAAATAACGTACAATTCTATTAGGTTGTGTTTTAAATACGTTACGTAATAAACTTCTAACAGGCAAAAGCCTACGGTTTACATTAAAGTATGTTTTTTTTTCGAAAAAGGCGAAATACGTTGTGATCTCATGAGAAGGGCGACAATTGGGCCAATGTAGAAGTTTTACGCGAGACTGAGGGTTTTTTTTGGGCTATATATTTAAAAAAATATGTACCAGTATATAACTAAAGTGACAAATTTTTTTCGTGTTAAAACAAGACGCTTGGTAATTGCGCTTAAAACCGAGTGTGTACATTCAAGCGAAAAGTGGCACATTCCGATCTCGAAAATGAAGCGCGCCGCTCTGCGTCGCGCTTCATTTGCCTCCCTCGCTCGGAAATGTGCCACTTTTCGCTCGAATGCGCACATACCCGCATTTATGAAATTTCTCTATGTTAATAGTCAATCTTTCAAATCAAAAAATTCATTAAATCAGTTTTATTGGATTGTTTGATTTGAAAAGTAGAAGATTGGTATAGACATCTCAAATGCATTATTCTCAAACATTAGATAATACTGGTCTACATCAAAATTGCCTTTTACCATAGACGAAATAGTAAGAGAGTTCACTGATGTATCACATCTAAAATAACCGAATTCACAGATGTCGCCAAAAACCAATAAATAGAAGCTATGCAACTTTAGTTAAAACTCATTTTTTCTTCATCTTATTTATAATTTTCATATAACGCGTACCTTTAAGAAAAGAATTTTGACGAATAATGTGCCATATACTTTATAATACACCTACAAAAGCACTATTTGTAAAAAATATTGTTATTTATGTGTAAATTTTAAAAAAATGCATGCAAAAAACGTAATTTCTACGTTGAATACCAAACACCACAATACTATAATAACAGTATAAAAAAATAATTCTTGTAAGGAACAAATGTACTAAAGTAAGAAGGTTTATGCAAAATACAGTTACAAATGAAAAAACTTTTGCAGTGAGCGACTCAAAAACGAATACTAAAAATATTGATTGTTTCAAACTTAGTTTTTCTTAAGATTTTTAAATGTACAGTTATACCTCCCTAACTTCACACAAAATGTTCCGCGGAAAAATGTGAACTTAGGGAAAATGTGAAGTTATGGGAAAAAGATTAAAATATTAAGATTTAATTGCAGATTTAAAAAAATTTGTAATACATGATTGTTTTCTAGACCTTACTACATACTTAATTATTTTCTTTAGTTTTTAAAACTATAGTTTTAAAAACCAAAGAAAATTAAATTAATAAAATATAAGATTTTTTTTCGAAAAAATTTTCCGATATGTTGTTTGCGGTAAAAATCTTAAAAAAGCTAAAAAAATGTTTTTCTATTTTAATCATGATTATGAAGTGTGTAGCGAGAATAAACGCAACCATTTTATTTTTTTCAAAAGTTTGATTGTTTGAAACAAAGGAACGGTTCGCTAGATTGAATTGTAACTTCACAGAGTTTTTATGGGTATATTCAGCTATAAAAAACACGCTTAACATTAGCCATTTCATGAATATTGGTTATTGGTTACAGAGATATCAATAATTGATGACAAAAGTACTTTTTTTTATTTAACGTCCGGTATCTCGGTGAAGAATAATCGTACCAACCTTTAAAAAAAAAGAAACTTGAAGTTTAATAAACAAGCTATCCGTTTCGTATAACGGTTTAGCTGAAAAAATTTTCCAAGTCCGTGAACACAAAAAAAAAAAAAAATTTGCAATTTTTTTCATTTGCGCTCTTGCTTATTATTGCGTTATAACAGTGGCTTCTAAACATTTTTGACTAAAAGATCTGAAAACTAGAATCTTGAAGCTTTAAGTTGCTTTTTTAAAATTTTAGATACGATAATTTTTCACTGAAATATAGCCTGTCAAAAATCCCAATAAAATTTAGAAAATTTTTTTGACCCTTTAATTTTTTCTTTTAGTGTACACCAATACCTCACTTTGCGTCGGGGTTACGTTCCAAAAAAACACGACGCAAATTGAAAGGACGCAATGTGAATTAAGAAAAAATTAGAAAAAAAAGTGGGGCCATCTGTTAAAAAACAAGAAAAAAATTAAAGACTCGAACCCAAAACAACGCAACCTCGAAAACCTTGGAATTTTTTTGTTTGTAAAATTCATGTAAAAATTAAAATTCTAAAACGGGTTTTTTTAAAAGTTGGTTCTTGTATAAACCCTAGTATTAAGTTTGAGAAGCGCTAACTTATATTAGACCCACCTTTTATGCTAAAGACGAAGACAGCAGGCAACGTAAGAAATTCCCACATATATTATTTATATAATTTAATTTAACATAATCTTGCAATTGTTAGATTAATCTGTTAAAATTGTACAGATGAAACTGAAAAAAAAGTCTTTTAAATTAGGATTTAGGCATCACAAAATCTGATTCTAATAAATTAGTTACACAGTAAATCAATAAAAATGTTGAATGAAAACTAATTTTTAAATAATGAATTATTTGTTTTTTAAAAGCTTTAAATGCTAAAGAATTAAAAAGTTAGCTAATTAAACGTTTTATATTATTTATATTTCTTGTATTTATCTATTAAATTTTATGAAACAATTAAAAAATTTGCCATAAGTTTAAATAAATATCTATTTTTAAGCAAACTGATTTTTTAATATAAAGCAAATCGAAAAGAGAAGTCCCCATTTTAAGTTTTTTTAAGTTAAATTTATACCAGTGAAAACTCATCTAATTTTTTATATTTATTTATGCTACGAAACTTAAATTCCGGGTTCAAAAACTATGTTTAACTTTGTGACTCTTTTTAACGATGACCAACATAATTTGTGCTATTTTCTTATTTTAAACGAACGGTAAGGTCACAAAAATTAAAAGTAACAACTAAAGTAAATATTTTCAAACATACCAAAAAAAAACCAAAAGCGTGGTATTTTAGTTATACTTTAAAAAATCACATCATTAATTTAAGTAAAACAAATAATTTATTGAGACTTCCCTATTAAATTTTACGTATTTAATATCTCTATACTTATGTTAATAATCTGAAATGTAGGTGCTTCTCTGTTTTAGAGAACAGAAATGATGAAATGGCAGAGGCTGCTTTTTCATTGTGTACCTATTTAATTTTTTAAATCAATGTTAAATATTTTTTAAACATTATTACGGTAAACCTCCCTTACATTTATAATTACAGTCGAACTTCCATAAGTCGAACGGCGATAAGACGAATTTTTGATAGCTCAAACTCGAACCTGTTTCTCTAAGATTTGCCTATCTCAACGTTAATATTTTTATGTAAATAAATCGAATTATTTAATAAGTCGAAGCGTTTTACAATTCTTTAAATTCAAGTTTCCATTAGTAAATAAGTCGATGACTCGAAGTTAAATTTTACAACTTTTCTAAAAAGTACGCTACCTGAGAGAGGATTAAGGACGGGTGCGGTTCGGTGTTATTGCTGCTTAAAAGGTCTATTCTATGAAAAGGTTTTATACTATAAGCTGTTTTGACGTCGGCACTTCAATTGGATTTAAAAACTAATTTATGTTTAGGCGTGAAAAGGTAACAGACAGATAGACAGACAGCCAGAGTTACTTTCGCTTTTATAATATTAGTTAGGATAATAAATTTTTTAGAAAATAAGTTAAGTATTGTGAATCGTGCTGAATGTGAAGTGTGCACATTCGAGCTCAAAGTAGCACATTCCGATCTCGGAAAATAAAGCGCGCCGCTCCGCGTCGCGCTTCATTTGCTTTCCTCGCTCGGAAATGTGCCACTTTTCGCTCGAACGTGCAGATCCTCGTATTTATTGACTTGCCTTAATTAATCTTTCCACTTTCAAATCAAAAAATTAAAAGTAAATATGAATTTTATATTCAAGAAACGTATTTGCCATAGTAATGAGTGGAAGTGGGCGAAAAGATACGAGAATTTAGTAGATGCGAGTGAGAGAAAACGATTAAATTATTTATTTAATTTTTGAATAATTTATTAGCCTAAATTTTGTGAATGGTGCTTAAAATCGAGTGTGCACATTCGAGCTCAAAGTGGCACATTCCGATCTCGGGAAAATGAAGCGCGCCGCTCCGCGTCGCGCTTCATTTGCTTCCCTCGCTCGGAAATGTGCCACTTTTCGCTCGAATGTGCACATCCTGGTATTTATTTACATTTATGATTACATTTAATTTAGTTATGCCAAGAAGTATAACTTCTCACGGGCGTGCATAAGTACACGCACCTTTCTTTATCATTTAATAATTGTTGTAAATAATATAAAAATTTTCAGCTTAACCACTTTAATAAATTTTATGTACAGTTAACTTTAATAACTCCACAACTCGAATTCTTTGATAACTCAAGTTGGAAAGTGTTTCGCGACAAAATGCCTATTTCAAAAAGGTAGAATTGAAACTATTCTAATATAACTATGGTTACGAAGTGATTAACCTTTCTGATTGGTCAATTAGCTAACGGCCATAATGGTGTATTAAAAATGAGCCAATCATAGTGACTTATTTAAAGCGGGATTTTTAAAGTAGATATGCTTTAAACCACTTACAGTTCTAATTACGTTATATAAAATACCATTTCACATAAAAGATATATACATACACAAATATATATTTAATTTTTCATTTGGTGTCCCTTCGACTTCGACTTATCGAGGTTCGACTGTATTTCATTTAATACTTCTTGTTAAGAAAAATTAACACACACGTTTTAAACCGCAACGCGCCCTTCTCATACACTTCGAATTAATTAATTAAATCTTTTAGTTCCAGTTAAACTTTCGTAATAAGCGTAGGGTTAAAGATGGTCTTTTAAAAGTTCGACAAACGCAAAGATCATTAAAGTTAAAGTTAATAAATCGAAGACGTCGATAGAAAGGAGTCTAATTGGTCGCCCAGTCCATCGAAGATCCACACAAGAATAAAGGAAAATTAATTAGACAGCCAGGGAAAGAAAGAGTGCAGGATTTTGCTTGCTGTAATACAAAATGAAAAATGTAGATAGAGAAGAAAAAGAGCTCTTAATTAATTTTAACAGGAACGTACGTTTATTTGCACTGAGCGGAAAATACAAGCTAGCGTACGAAATCTCGCCGACTGTTTGTCTGTTATGACGCACATCTATAATAAATTTCACAATAAAACAGAATATATTAAATGTAAATTTATGCGAGCCATCGAGACGTTTTCTTGTTCAAAAAAAGTGAAAACGTTTCGATGGAAAACAATACATATAGAAATACCATAATATTACATATATTAGCTTTTAAAATTTTCTTCTTCAAATAAATTATGTACAGACTACAAAAATGTATCACGTTCTCGAGAAAGTATATAAACTGTAAATATTACAAAAAGTTCAATTAATTAGTTATCAGAAAAATTCAATTGCTTTCTATTTATATACAAACTTTGATCATCTAAAATTCAATTTAAGTTAAAATACATCTACAAATACATTCTTTTAAATTACTCGTATAGAAACATTTCCAAATTCTAGAAGAAGATCAACTTCGAATTGGCAAATTAATAATTATCAATATCGCGTAATTATTTCTTTAACTTCTTAGAGACTAACCCGGCCTGTTAGCTAAGCCGGCGAGCGCTGCGTACGAATAAAAAGGAGACAACACAGAAGCGCCCTCGGATCGCCGGAACGCTAATTTAATTATTTTGAACTGAAAGCTTTTTCCCTTTTGGCTTGCGTGCTTGAAGCTAGCGTCAAAAACCAAATTCGATTTTTTAAAATTGAAATCCGATCGCCCGTCGTTCCGGCGCTCCGAAGGCTCTCTCGGGAGACGACATGAACATGAAAGAATGTCACATCTAGGCAAGGGGGCCACAAACTGTCATCTCTAGAAACAGGCTGACCTGCCGGCCGGATCTGGAAGCGAAATGTAAAACCGTAAAAGTCAATTTTTATATGTATAATAAGTATTTTGGCGGATACGCAGGAAGAATCAAACGTTCGGCGACAGTTCCAGCCGGAAAGTCGACAGCGAGACAGAAGCAAAGAAAACCAGCGATCAAATAATGACCGAAGGATCCAACATCAAACACTCGCATCCAGCAGGTATAAAACTGTTAAGATTAATTAATATATTACTCTGATAATCTACCCTAGGGAAGTGTCGGGAAGAACGGGCCTTCGCCCTCCTCCGCCTTCGAAAAGGCCCGTTTTATGTATTCTCTCGTCGTTTCTTTTTTTTTTTTGTATCTTTTTAGACAATATACACAAGTAGCTCACACATTCTAGTAATTTAATATTAGTAAATGTAATGAATTAACGAAGCATGCAGCTGTACAAAATGCTACAAACACTAAAAATCTATTTTACACAAGTCGCGCTTCGCACAACAACATTCACGCTATGCTTAAAGGTCGGGGGTAGAAATATAGAATGCATTGTGTAAAGGAATGCGTCGGGGGCGCGGGTCGAGGTCCCGCCGCCCTTTCTCCTACAAAACCTTGGAGGAAAGGACGCCGTCGGGATCTCGACGCCACCACAGAAATGCACATGTACCAATTCTACGTCGAGTACACATTTCGTCGTTGCATTTTTGAAAAAAGTTGTTTCATCCAAGGTCACTTTCTCAAAAAATATAATTACCTATTATAATACTTTGCTTATCAGTTTTTTTCAAAAACTTTGTTCCAACTTACTACGTACTTCTTTGATTTTAGTTTCTCATTTATCTTTGTTTTGCTTCTTCGTAATTTTTTTCCTAGTTTTTTTCATTTTTTTTTACAAGTATGACATTTAGCCTAAAATCGGCGGCGCGCGCCTGCACAGTCTTCAGTTAATACTTTGACACATTCGTACGGACTACTTACAATCTAAACAGTACTACCTAAAGAAAAACCTCGGACGTTTTTCCGGAGACGCTTTGGCGCTCCGGGCGAACGCCCGGGGTTGTTTTTTTTTTAAATTTATAATAGTGGTAATAATAAATGCTCTAGGTGTGTGTATGTGTGTGTTTCGTGTGTGTGTGTTTGTGTGTTGTGTGTGTGTGTGTGTGTGTATCGGCTGTAGCCGGCGATGTCGATCACAGGAATGAACATCACTGAGGATACCCCTCGCTACGTGCGCTCTTAGAGTCCACACCTAACTATTTACATTAGCGGTAACTGGCAGTGATGCGGTGAAGAGGTAGGCCATCCTAAGCGTGGCGCTTCATGTGCAGAGCCAAATGGTCTGAACGGCTGAAGCAGCGGTCGCAGTGGCGGCACTTGAAAGGCTTCGCCCCCGTGTGCTTACGGTAGTGACGGGTTAGTTCGTCCGAACGTGCGAACCGCCACTCGCAACCTTCCCAGGAACATTTGTACGGCTTTTCACCTACAAAAGAAAATTAACCATCTTTATTTTCTTCGTTTCAATCAACTTCTGCTACTAAGCAAACAGCCATTTTGATAAGCGTTTTGGGCACAAGGCATCTTCAAGCAAGCAAAAGCAACAGCAAAGCGTTATAAAGGAAAAGCTCTCTTCTAAATACAAGCACACCATGAGTTTCCATCGAAACCAGAAAAAAGTGATTTGGACCATTGCGTTAAAATCGTCGAAACTCATCAAAATTTAAGTCAAACATTGAGTACTCGAACCTTAAATCTTTCGATTATTTCAATTCAAGTGTGAAAAAACTTGGAATTATTCGAGGCGAATCGAATCAAATAAAAATTCGAAAGGTTCGAATAGTTCAAAAAATTTTCGAATATTGCATAAATTGAGTCTACGTGTTATCATGGTCGTTTAAGTTCTAACACCATGTACATAAGTCATTTTTTGGCGGTTTTGACATTTTGATGCCATGTATGCCAAAAAATTCGGGTTCATTACGAATTTTTATTAAAAACTAATGGTTCCGTGAAGTGTACACAAATTATAAAATGGTATTCTAATAGTGTCTACGTAAATTATGCAGTTTTTTCACTCTCCTAAAGAGTTACTATTTTTGACATAAGTGGTGTTATAACTTAAACGACGATATGTATATGCTGATTGTTTTTAAGTGCTACTTTACATACTATAAGGATTGTTTCTTAATTCCATATATTCCTAAATATTTGTTAATTATTTACAGGCCATATTTAAATAAATATCGGTTACCAATAATTAATCAATAAATAATTTATTTAGTTATAAAATTTATTATTATTATTACTATTATTCTAACTGCAATTAGCTCTACTATTATAATATATCTCTTGTATTTTATAAAACACAAAAATCAAACAATTTACGTATGTTTCAAACTATTCGAAGGATTCGAACTATTCGAACCTCTCCAACTATTCCATATTCGATGCGAATATGAAATCGAATCCAACTATTCGATTCGATTCAAATGAGATTCGCACATGCCTAATATTTTTATACCAGTAACTCCAATTTCGGGAATTCGAATATTTTGATAAGTCAAAGCTTTTTATAATTGCCTACATTCAGTTTTATATCAGTAACCGTCAGAAGTTTATAATATTATGGAATCGTTTACAGTTTGGGGTCGTGTATTTTTTTAAGGCCAAAGAACTTCTTAATATTATTGAAAATAAATTAATATGTAATTAATGACTACGTAAAGATTAAAAAAGCAAATCTATTTTAATCAGCTGCTATATTTAGTTTAAACGATTTATTAATTTTTTAGCAAAACAATGATTCTTACCAAAAATAAGCTATTGATTCTAAATGCAAAAAAAAAATTAATAACGTTCCAAATCAATTACAAAAACTTGTAAAGCTCAATAAATATCAAGCAAAATATTGATATTGTTTCTTTTAATCGCCTTGCATTATTTAGAATTGTTAACTTACTTTCTGATTGCATTCTGTATGTAATTTTTTTTCAGTAACTGCTAAAAAATTGTTTATATACATTGGAATATCAAAAAATACTAAAATTCATGTTTGCAGTATTTAGTAAGATTTCTTATTTTTACTACCATTGAATTTCTTTAAAATTTCCGGTTGTTAACTTCTTTTTCGAGACCGGTACTGAAACTTTTAATTTTTGAGCTAAAAGTTTTATTTTTGGTCTTCCCTATTAGTTTTGACTTATCAAAATAAAACTGAATTATCGAATTGTGATCGGCTTTAAAAAAAAACAACCTTTAAAGAAATCTTATTGCCATAAATGAAGATGAATTAAACGAAAAAATACAATTATGAACATTTTAAAAAACACTTTCCGCAACCCTATTTATTAACCCTCCGCATACTAAGTGACTAAATGTCACATGCCTCACTAGGTGGGGTTTGCCATACCCCGAAAATAAAATAAAATAAAATCCACAAAATTGCACTTTATGACAGTTAAATGATAAAAAAAAAAATTTTAATAACCAATAATGAATAGGTTTAAGTAAAAAACATATTTATTTATGCATTAGAATAGACTTTTATTAATAAAAATAAAAAACTTAACTTTTTCTTCAACTTATAAACTATTGAGTCTTTTCTTGAGTACGTAATAAATTCCAATGACACGTATGTATTACCATACCGAATATTAAGAAAACCTAACAAGAATTTTATTCTTGCCTCCTTATTTAAATACAAATTAATTGCACGGCAATTTCTTAATGTTTCTCAATAATTTAAACCAATAAATTACACGAAAAATAAATTGAATAATTTTAATCGTTCCCTCTCACTTGCATTGACAAGATTATCGTATCTTCTCGCTCCCTTCCACTCATTGCTATGGTAAATACATTTTTTGAATATAAAATCCATGTTTACTAAATTAAATTAAAATTTTTGATTTGAAAGAGCGCACGGTAAATTATACTAATATAATAAACACGAGGATGTGCGCATTCGAGCGAAAAGTGGCACATTTCCGAGCGAGGGAAGCAAATGAAGCGCGACGTGAAGCGGCGCGCTTCATTTTCCCGAGATCGGAATGTGCCACTTTGAGCTCGAATGCGCACACTCGGTTTTAAGCACGATTCACAATAATTTAAGCCAATAAATTAGACGAAAAATCAGTCAAATAATTTTAATCGTTTCCTCTCACTCGCATTCACGAAATTATCGTATCTTTTCGCTCTCTTCCACTCATTGCTATGGCAAATATATCTTGCGAACAAAAAACGATATTCTCTAAACTAAATTTAAATTTATGATTGCACCATATGATTTTTGACTGACACTACATGAAATAAACACGAGGATGTGCGCATTCGAGCGAAAAGTGGCACATTTCCGAGCGAGGGAAGCAAATGAAGCGCGACGCGGAGCGGCGCGCTTCATTTTCCCGAGATCGGAATGTGCCACTTTGAGCTCGAATGTGCACACTCGGTTTTAAGCTAGATTACCAAACGTGCAGTTTTAACAAAAAAAATTTCACGTTAGTTATACCCCATCCAGTACACGGAAGGTTAAACACCTAATCATTTCTTTATGGCTTGGGCACATAAACGGTAACACCCTGTATAAGCAAGTCTGTTTCTAATCCAAAAACTTATTTCTCCATCTTTTATCAATTTCTCCAAACACGTTTTGCTTAAATAAATCAATTATTAAAAATATGGGAGAGCAACGTCGCAATTTTGAAATCTCCAAAACAAGCTCTTTCCGGCGATTTTTTCCTTAAAAGAGTTTTCCTCAATTCTTCAGCAAGAATCGATTCAAAAAAACGATAAACGCTACGTGCATTTTTCTCCAGAAAAACATGTGAGTTTTCCTTCTTAAAAGTCAAATTCGATTTTCAAAGTAGGCCTCTAAGTAAATTTTATTATGTCTTAGGGATTTAAATGTAGTTTGGCTATTGATGGATCTTTTTAAAGGGTGCCGATATTTCGGTAATGGCGGAGTATAAGAACCATTAATAACGGCCTACGATCCATCATGTGTACTCTCATGGATATTCATGTCGCGATGTGACTCTTTTCCTGCACGTGTGCCGATTCCCGGTCTGACAGAAGACGGATACCCTCCATTTACCTCCGCTCGTGTTTCCCGTCGAAAAACTCGACAAGTATAATGAAACTTGCCGGTATTTGTACAAGATCAAGACCGACAGATGCCCCATACATCTCGACGTCCGAAGATATTTACTTTACGTTTCTGCCAATAACTTTTCTCTAGTTTAAAGGACGTTTTGATCGTTTTTAAGTCGAAACCGACGCAAATATTTTTTTTCGGCTTCCGTTCACAATTGACTCGACGAGATTGGGTCGAACAATAAAGTAACCCCAAATTGCCTACTAATAAAGTTGTTAAGAATATAATGCAATAAAAGATAAATCTGGTTAACTACCCCTCATAAGATAAGGGCAGTTACCTCTATTTTATTGATTATATTATTACGGCGAATGTTCTTCCCTTGTCAACATCTGTTGCTGTTCTTGTAATAGGCGTCCGTTAGAGTGACATCCCCTTTTATATAACTGACGTATGTCAAACAATGAACAACTATTTGTATTAACTATTCACTAAATCACAGAAACTTTCCAAATATTCTGGACGTAACTTCGTATCTAATAATTGGGGGTGTAACTCTATTTCCATTATACGAAATATGAATAAATATAGCATTGTGGACAACAAAATAGCCGACCATATAGCTATTGCCCACTTAAGAATTTTATACGCATTGACATCCAACAAATATTTTTTTACTATAAGGTAAAAGTACCGGTTTTGGACACGTTAGGCCCAGTTTTAGACACTTGAGTAATTTTGATAAAATACCTTAAAAAATACGAAAAAAACATCATTGATGTTTTTATCGTAGTTAAACATACATTAATTACACTTTTAGCAAGTAGCGATAATTCTTATATTTGACATTTGTCAAAATAAAGTGGAAAATGTCCACAACTGGTACAGTGTCCAAAACCGGTACTTCTACCTTAGCTACCAACGTTTTCCTACGACTTTTTGATGATCTAACTCTCAATAACTGAAAATATTCAAATTAAGTTCAGTGATTACCCACAGGACCCAACACCGTGAGGTATAAATGGGGACAAAGAGAAAGAAGAAGAAGATTACCCACAGCTAAAATGATCGTTTCGAGCTAAAAATTTAACACAGTTTTAAATTAAAGCCGAAGAAATTAAGTAAAAAGCATTGGAAAATAACTCTTAAGCTAGTAGGTCCTCTTGACCAAATTCGGCATTACTGTTGTTTTCTTTTTAACTGTTGCTAATTGTCAATCTTTAATGTGCCCATGAATTAATTACAGCGGCATCCAGAAAATTCTGATCGAAATAGAACGATAGAAAATAACACAAAAAAATGTTTTTTGTAAAGTGGACCACCACTGTCAGTGAGCAATCACTGTTTGATTGAATATGTCATGAGATAGAAGCTTAAAAAAAAAGAAAAGGTAGATTTAAAAGTGCCGAATATATAAAACAGTAAAATGATTTTGTAATGATATTAAATTAAAAAGAAATGTATTAATAAAAAAACGAAAGTTATTTATGGCTGGACCTAATACAATAAGAACATAGAAGGCAGTTGGTGCTTCTGTTAATTTATTTGTAAATCAAAGATATTAAATTGTTTTTGCTATGTTCATTGGACCAAATAAAATCTGTTCAACTTAATATGATTAAATATCAAGATATGCAAATATGGCACGTACGGATTGACTATCGTTGAGCTGAATGACAACTGCTCTCTCGTCTTACATTCATCGTATTTTTATTTGGTTTATTATTGTATGTATATATTTTATTATATTTATGCAAGAAAAAAAATTATTTAATTTATATTATTTTATGAATAAAAAGGACCGAAAATGATATAAAGCATATGATAATTATTAGTTCACACAAAACCGAGCCTGCACTAATAATAGTCATTAAAACAATTAATTAAATTATCATCCAATTCCCACCTCAATTGAATTGAATAAATTTTCCTTTTTATTGGTCCTATATGGGAGTTGTTTATAATATTTTACGAATGACACAATTACTAAAATAGTCAGACATGCATATGAAACTAGCAAAAGATATAACAAAAAATTGAAATTGCGACAAAATTTAATCCCAGATTAACATCAATTTTTGGGCAATCTTTCGTCGTCCATTCTTTGTTGGTGTTTTAGTATATTTATTTTCATATTTATCAATTTTATCGTTTAGTGAATCTATCTTTAAATAGTTTTATTTCTGTGTTTTTCTGTTTATCCAGCACAGTGTTCCCTCTTGCATATTTTAATTTAATGTCTTTGCCCATTTAAATAACAATTTATATTATTAATACCCAAAAAGAATTTTTACCCTTTTTTTGCGCCAGAACACTTGCGTTTTTAAATATAACACTAAGGAGTTAAAAATACAAGATATAGTAAGAGACCGTGGGACGGTAGAAGGAGTATTGGAAGACCCATGATGCGATGGCGAGATGACATTAAGAAGCTTGCAGGTACAAACTGGATAAACAAGGCACAAGACAGGACAAAGTGGAAGAACCTTGGGAAGACCTATATCTAAAGATGGACTAATGAAGGTTGATAGAGAGAGAGAGAGATAGTAAGATTTCCAAGAGAGGAATCATGTGGACAGAATGGAAAAAGACCGATGAGCGAAATGGGCAAAGTATGAAAAAACCCAATACAAGAAGACCCCCTAGTCGACCACCAAAAATATGGTAGCAAAGTTGGACCTCCGTATCTCAAGAGGAAAAAAAACCAAAAAAAAGAAGACAGCGTCTTAAATTAAAGCAAAAAAAGAAGAAGAAGAACACCAAATTATTTTTTATCAAAAATTATCAAACGCAAAATAAACAAGCGAAAAATAAAAAACATATTCTTTAGCAGTTCGACGATTGAGACTTTCGCCCCACAATCAGCAAAATTGCACGAAACTGCAAATTTTTCTAAGTTATTACATAAAATGTAAACGAATCAATGTCTTTAAGGCGAAACAAAAGGGTGCCATTGGAAGCGAGACGACAATTCGGCGTGCAAGTTCATTAAAGTGTAATTACGGACACGTGGTTTTCGGTCAGGCGAAATCGGCAAAGGTTGTCAACCCTCGGCACCAAGTTTCCTAAACCCTTTACATAACTATGGAAGGCATATCCAAAGACACACAGATTTCGGTGAGTTGTTGATAATTCGGGAGATTGAGTAAAGCTGCACGGCGGATGGACTGTGGTCGACTTGGAGCAGGCATTGATAGTAATCGCTTCGGGAGAGGCAAGCTGGCCCCAGAAGATTTAATTAATCCGATACACCCCCTTAATTTAGTTAACGCAAACTGGCACGTATATAAATCATTTGCAGAAACAAAGCGACCTACGCTTGCAATATTGTTAAGGCGGTCGTACCTTGCGAAAGATGAATTACTGGCACGTTAGTCTGTTGGATGTATGGAAATCTTAATTAGAGACTGAAGAAAGTGTGCGATCAGAAATTTGGTAGGATGCGACATGAAGTTGTGCGCTTCTAGGATTCACATTAATTGGCTTAGTTCCTTGTGCTTACATCAAGTTTCGCGAAGTAATTAAACTACCACTACAAGCTGGAAAGCTCGTTTTAAACGAGATCGGTCGACATCAATATCGTCACCGCTGAACTCTGATAAATGTGACGAAAATCGATCTATAAACTTCGCAGAGCTTTTTTGCCCGTCGACAACAACGTCGACGAACTTCTTTCCGAACTGAACCTAACAGGGCGCAATTTCTGTCCTCAATTAATTAAAGCTGTCTGGCTTTAGCAAAGGGGTGGGTTGCTCTACAACATTGCCGCGATAAAAATCGGCATTATTTTAATTCCGATGTGCATCACGCGACCGGAACGACCCTTCCACTAAATTAATGATTTAATTTGCAGCATTGTTTAGCATCAAAACAAGCGCCATCAACACGAGAGGGTCGGCTGTCCGCAAAAAACCGCACTCGTATTAATATTTCAACTCCCAGCGAAAAGAAATCATCAATACGCTTCGAGATTTATGAGGGGTTGCGACATCACTCTAAAAACAATACAATATATCAAACAACTGTTTGTAATCCATCAGTCTCTGCGACTATCAAACAAACCGATGAGGCATAAAATCGATAGCTAAACACCGAGAAGGTTACATACGCGTTGTGAGCTGCCCCCAGGATACATTACGTTATACGACCCGGTGGATGGCACGTGGCGTTTTCTTCTTAATGGACACCCTCGTGTCATTTACATCGTTAGAAACGCGCGGGATGCTTCGAAATTGATTCACTTATCAGAACGCGGCCCCGAGCGAATGCTAATTGTACTTTTAATTTGGAATAGAGCAAAATCCTTTCTATCGAAGTGCTCGTTTTCGATTTGGTTTGAGTGATATAATTTCGTTGTTGAAGTTATACTTCGTTTGGCGGTCGAGGGTACAATTTTAGCAGGCAACGGAAGCTGCGCGCGCACGGCTAACGAAAATTCGACACTGTGAAGTTAGCCGTCTGAGAAAGTACATTAATTATTGTGAATCATACTTAAAACCCAATTTGAACATTTATTTATAGTACAGGGTGAATATATAGATTGAGGGCATTTTGAATTTCGCGCCTTACTAATTTATTGAAGTTATACTTCTTTTGGCGAGTTGAGAGTAAAATATTACCAGGCAAACACATTTGGTGTTTTTGATGGCAGTACGGTCCTGTAATATTCGATTAAAAATTTTTAGACAGCAAATTAATTCTTGTGAATCACGCTTAAAACAGAGTGTGCACATTCGAGCTCAAAGTGGCACATTCCGATCTCGGGAAAATGAAGCGCGCCGCTCCGCGTCGCGCTTCATTTGCCTCCCTCGCTCGGAAATGTGCCACTTTTCGCTCGAATGCGCACATCGTCGTATTTACTGATTTGCCTTAATTAATATTTTCACTTTCAACACACTAAATTAAAAGTTCAGTAAATATGTATTTTGTGTTCAAAAAATGTATTTACCATAGCAATGAGTGGAAGAGAGCGAAAAGATACGACAATTTCGTGGGTGCGAGTGAGAGAAAACGACCAAATTATTAAATTAATTTTTTGGCTCATTTAAATCGCAAAACCGTGGCTTTGTGGTGATTTACAAAACAAAATTTGAATACGTTTTAATACATATTTCATATTTTCTTGTTCGTTATTTATAATATTACAATCTCACAATATGATAAACAAAAAATAAGACTAGGTACTTTATTATGGATTTAATTCGTTTTTTCGTAAAACAATTTTAAACGCAACGGTCGGTATTTTTGCGCTGAAATTTGTATATGTTATTATTCATTGTTATACTAATTACTAAAAACTCGAAAAATTTGGGGCCATTCTAATTTATTAAAGTGACACTTCTTTTAGAGCGTTGAGAGTAAAATTTTAGCAGCCGAACAGATTTTGTGTTTTTGATGGAAGTACGGTCCTGTAATATTCGATTAAAAATTTTTAGACAGCAAATTAATTCTTGTGAATCACGCTTAAAACAGAGTGTGCACATTCGAGCTCAAAGTGGCACATTCCGATCTCGGGAAAATGAAGCGCGCCGCTCCGCGTCGCGCCTCATTTACCTCCCTCGCTCGGAAATGTGCCACTTTTCGCTCGAATGCGCACACCATCGTATTTATTGAATTTATTTATATTAATTTTTGCACGCGGTTGTATTTAATTCAGTTTCGCCAAAGAAGTATAACTTCTAATGCGCGTACATAAGTACACACACCGGTTTTTTTTTTTAAAGCAAATATTATATAAAGATAGTTTTGTGGATTGTTGTAAATCACACATGAACAATACACGGCCCGTGGGCCCAAATCGGTCCTTTAGTTCTTTTGATCCGACCCTGTTCCATCTACAATGATTTAACTATAGTTAAAGTTAAATCACCTATAGGTAATTTAAAATTAAAAATATCATAAAATAATACAATTAAAAAATACGGCATTAAAATCAACAATTTCTAATTTTCAATATATTACAAAAATAACCCAAAGTGGCTTATAGCAGAACTAATAGGTCTTTATTACAAAATATAGATAAAGCGTCTGCCAACCTCAAACTTTATACCCCAGCATTATACAGGGCGATTTTTAAGAATGAAGACGTTTTGAATTGGGCGCCACAGCTTTTAGGGTATTTCGTTGTTTGAATGTGGTTAACTCGTATTAGTCTGGTAATTGCTATGAAGTTTGTTCCTGCAGCAATTGCAAAGGGTTGCAAAACTTTTATGCAAACTAGTACCAAACTAGAAGTTGGTCACAAATTTGTTTTCTGCTAGAACATAAAAAATAACTGCGAGGAGGCCTAAATCAGCCATTTCTACAAAATTTCATTTACTTAAAATTCAATCAGTGAGTGCGCAAGCGTCGATCAGTTGGCAACCGTTTGTGACTGCTGCAGGAACAAACCTATGGTTAATATCTTTTTCGACCATAAAATCGATATTTACTAAACTAAATTGAAAATGATTTGAAAGAGCAAAAGATAAAGTAGATAAATATAATAAATGCGGGGTATGTGCGCGTTCGAGCGAAAAGTGGCACATTTCCGAGCGAGGAAGCAAATGAAGCGCGACGCGGAGCGGCGCGCTTCATTTTCCCGAGATCGGAATGTGCCACTTTGAGCTCGAACGTGCACACTCGGTTTTAAGCGTGATTCACAATAATTAATTTACTATCTAAAAATGTTTAATAGAAAATTACAGGTCCGTACTTCCATCAAAAACACAAAATCTGTTTGTCTGCTAAAATTTTACTCTCAACGCTCCAAAAAAAAAGTATAACTTCAATAAATTAGCATAGCCCCAAATTGAAAATGTGCTCAATCTAAATATTCACCCTGTACTATAAATAAATAAAATAAGCTGTAGCGACTTGCTTTAATTAATTTAATAAACATTTTTTTTATTTAATCATTTGATTCAATCCTTGATTCAGAAGTAGAATAATAATTTGGCACTACAACTAAGAAAGGTTGCACATCCCCGTTGTATATGGTAGAGAAGAACCCACGGTGCAATCCAAAACAGAGTGGTAAATTTTTAGGTTACGTTTTCAATCAGAGTTGTGGTAGTTTTTTTTTCAATACACATCCCCGTAATACTTTATTTCAATTTTTTTGAGAATTTGCTTAATCATCAGTTTTTGAAGTAACGTTTCCACAATTTTTACATTTAACATTGAAAATCATGGAAAAATATGCAACTCTTGGTTGAAATGTGTTACATTTGTTGAATCCATTGCTTTTCTTAATTTTTATAATAAGATTATAAATAATTTTTTTAAACAAATTTGATAAATATACCGGGTGTATCATTTAAAGTACCACGAGCTTATAATCCCTTAAATAATGGATAATAGATTATCAGGGTGTTTCAGTAAAGTGCCACGAACTTGTCGTTTTAAAAGTTTTTTAAAAATTTTTATTATGAGCTCTATCTAGTTATAAAAAAATTAATACCCTTCTATTTAAGATAAAAAAGTAAACACCATTTACGGTTAAACAAGAAGTAATAAAAAGTTTATATTAATGCCAATAGATAGATTGTAAAAACGAAAAACACTTCCATACTTGTGCTTTTTTTGAAATTTTTATAAGCTCGTGGCACTTTAAATGAAACACCCGGTATGTACATACATACATCAGTGTTAGGTTCATTTAATATTTAATTCTGATAAAAGTTTTCTTTGTCCAAAGCTCTCCAACTTAATCACACTTAAAAAAAAAATTGATAAAATTCTTCCGACATGTACCATAATAACGTTTTTCATTTGTAAATTTACAAAAATTAAAAAATAATGAATTCAAAGTCCATTTTTTTTCCTGTATGATAAAATGTTCCATATTGTCAGAAAGCTAATGAAAATTTACAGCCACACATTACCCCTGCAATATATCTTCCATATTCAAATGAGTACTTTTTTTCGTAATGTTTATGCTCTTATGCCCACTTGGGAATAAATATTTAAATGTGTGACAAGTGAATAAATTATCCGACAGCTTCGTTAAAATTACGCCATAAAAAATTTAAGTACGATTCACTAAAATAAATGCACGCGGAAAGGGCGAAAGCGTCGCCCGATTCGAACGGATTAAAGTTATGAGATTGTTGTTTCGATTAAAATTTACTGTTCCTAATGAAGCAATAAAACGGAATCGAATATAAATAAACTTCTCTGCGAAATTGCGTCTTATCGATTTTCGTACGAGAAAAAAGCGGTCAGTTTTGCAGTCACAAAGCTCCAAATCCTGTAAACTAAATCCCAAGCGCGCGTGATTGATGAATTCGTGGCATGTATTCCCAATGTCCTTCTTCAACCCCTTGACCGAACCCGAATTATATTTTCCCCTTTTTTTCGCCCGAACCTTGGAAATTTTGCGGTCATCAAAAGTTGGGAAATTATAGAGCGTTCTTCGGCAGCGCGAATAGCCCCGAGAAGCAAAGGAAATGACGCAATCTAAAAGCTCCTATCGTTGTCCAACTGTTAACGTACCACCGTGGATAGCACCCCCGGCAGATGGTATGCCGCCGCTCGCCAGAAATCAGAAAATTCAATTTGTCTGTGCAACTGTGCCCCTGGCTGGTCAGCTGTGCCAGAATTAAGGCTCTATTCATGATGGTTCTTACTGAACTTGACATCCGAGAAATTGTCTATTCTCTGCATATTAAACAGTTCGACTATTTCATAGATAGGACAGTTCCATTAAATTTTTATGACAGTCAATTTATAGTTTTACGCAAAACTTGCTGATTTATTAAGCCGCTTTAATCGCTTATTAACGACGTCTCTTTTTTAAGAGCTTTCAAAAAACAATCTGGGCAAAACCAATTAGTTTTTTCATTTTCTTCGTAAAACTAAATTTATTGTAACTTTAAAAAAATCTTTATCTACACACACACATGCACATATCATCGATTAAAAATTTACATTGATTTGAAGCTTTTTGAACAATAAAATATAGTTCGGTTATTTGTGAACGGACCGTTGCAAATTTGAAATCTCCGCACTTTTTGGCTTCGGCTAGGACTAATGAAGCATACAGGTGCCATTTGACTTTTTAAAGAAAATCGGGCTTCTTTGAAAATTTGGACTCTCAACATTCGTAGCTCGATTAATTTCGAAGATATTTTCAAAAAATTTTCAGATTCGAAAAGCTAGTTTATAGAGGTCTATGGCTAATAACTCATAGAGAAAAACGCGTTTAAAACATTCAAAGTGTAAAATTTTTAGAAAAAAAATTATTTTCAAACTGCTATAGTTCCGCTATCTTTAAAAATTTTGTAAAATCCTTTCGTTTTTGAACATTTAGGTAGATTAGAAACTGGTCCTAATTTAAAACCCCCAAAATCAACCAAAATCCAGCAAAAACCCCTTCTTCTTGCAATTTTTTTTTTTAAATAGATTATTTTAAATTTTTTAAAGGCATTGCTATGGATCTTTAGTGTCCATAACCAGTAACCTTTTTCCTTGGAACCTCTTAAACGATAAAATTTTATACTTTGGCATGTAAATAATGTGATAGCTCCCTTATTTTTTGTCCAATTGTTAAAAACGACCTAAATTTGAAATTTTAATACCTTATCCCATAAGATACGTGCAAACTCAGCATAAAGCGCAATGTTAAATTTTTGAGTAATTAATGGTTGAAGTTTTGAGTATATTTTCGCGACACAAAAGTAAACATAAAAAATTATAACTTGGCTATTTGTAAAAGGACGTGTAAAGTCTTTGCAGATTTGGCATTTGTGGACTTTTTGACTCCAGCTAGTCGAAAAAAACTAATAGGTGTGCCATTTGAAATTTTCGAGAAAATAAAGGTTACAGACTGAGACTTCTTTTTCATATCTTCTAAATTAATACTTCAATTACAATATCAAAAAAATCAATCACAGCTGTATTAGATATATTTTCAATACTATCGAAGGATGCAATATATGTAAATTTTTAACTAATAAATCAAAGTTATAATTATTAAAGTTATTTGTAAACTTTGAAACTAAATGCAAATGAAACAAATTACCATTTAATGGAATTTTGAAAGCACAATTTTTTGTTAATTACTTTTTAATTAAAAAAAATTAATTAATATTCTGTAAGTCTAAAATTGTAGGGCGATGTTAAATTATCGATTTGAATCATTGAAAACTACCTTTTCCAATTGTAAATAATTTTGTAAATTTTTTTATATTATTATTGTAAATCGTAGAGAAAAGTGGAGAGGGACTTTGTGCAAAAAGCTACACACTTCTGTTCTTATAAAATCAACGTTAAACCTCCGTGGCACACCATTACTTATTTATTTTAATAGTCAATAAAGAAAAAAATAATTGTTAAAAAATATCAATCAAATGAAGTCAAATACTAAAAATATTCGTTGATTCCTCGAAAAATTGACATGTGAAAATATTTAATCGCGAACGAGTTATCAAGTTATTTTTCATCACATCCTCTAACTAATATCTTTTAATGGAGTGTGTTGTAAATCAAAGAGAAGAGCTTAATATGCAATTCGAGCAAAAAGTGGTACAATTCCCGCATAAATGAGGTCCTGGGATGCGCTTTCATTTGGCTTCTATTTCAAAGAAAAACCGTACGCTCATAAATTATCTGATACACACATATTTTTTTGAATTAATTAAATTTCTGAACTAATAAAAAAAATGTCGAAATTAACATCGAAGATAAAACCAAGCCCTATTGGAAATTTTTCTGAAAGAATTTGCTATTCGGAAGAATATAAAGTGGAAGCCGTAATTTAATATTTAGCAGACTACATTGTCGTTTTCATAATAGACAAATTGCTTCAATATAGCGAGAGATATCTTTCAAGGTACCACAGAGGGGGAGCGGAGGCGGAGAGGTAGTTTGTAGAGGAATTTTAGAGCAATTCAGTATGTGCATATATTTGGGGAAAATAAATTAGTCGAGAATCACGAATGTAAATGTCGTATATTTACCGTGTAGAGGAGAAACGATAGCTTTATTTGATTATTTCATCGCGCGCTTTCGCAGAAGTCCTTTTAGCAATGCAGATGGTTCTCATCTCGATGCGAAGACCGGCCACATCTACATATCTTATTCCAATTCCGTAGAGCGAGAAATATATTGGAAATAAGTCCGCGGGCGAACGGTTATCGCGTTCGGACGTAAATCAATATTTGTGCCGGGATAAAACTAAAGTCTCCCGTATTTTATCTCAATTTTTCTTCGCATTCCGGAACGTAATTGCCAAATAAGACAACTCATTTACTTATTCAAACACACTCATAGCTCACGGCGATCGCCGCAAAAATTGCTGAATTCTAAATTACGGCCATTATACGAGAGAGAACCATTATCGTGTTTTACTGGGTTGGCAACTAAGTAATTGCCGATTTTTTCATATACAAAAAACACAATTTTTTTTAATACAAAGAATAAACTTTAATCATTGATATAGTTTCTATTTTGTTCGATGACCTTTTGTCATCTTACTGAAAACTTCATATTTCCAAGTTCATAGAACTTCTGATCTTAATCGACAAAAATCTGAACCAAGTGTGATTTCATCATCATTGAAAGTTTTACCATCCAAGGAGTTTTGCACATATCGAAATAAATGGTAATCTGATAGACCAAGGACAGGGCTATATGGTGGATGTAACATCAATTTCCAAACAAGCTCAAATAATTTTTGGCGAGTGACCAAAGATGTATGTGGTCTAGTGTTGTCCTGGTGAAAAATTACACCTTTTTGATGGACCAATTCTGGCCATTTTTCTTTGATCGCTGTATTTCATTCGTCCAGTTGTTGACAGTGCACATCCGAATTGATCGCTTGATTCCTTGGAAGCAGCTCAAAATACACCACACCTTTCAAATGCCACGGACTGAGAGCAAAATCTTCTTTCGGTGGATATCAGCTTTCGAAGTGGATTGTGCTGGTTCATCAAGTATGGACCATGATCGTTTCCAATTGACGTTATTGTAAAAAATCCATTTTTCGTCGCCATTGATGATTCGTTTCAAAAAAGAATCATGTAAGATGCAGTGCTGTGGGCTATGTACCAATCCCGGAAAAATTATAAAATTTTTGGAGATATCTTTTAAAACTATTCAAATTCGAAGAGCTCTTGTTTGAAGCATACGGTTAGTAAAAAAAAACAATTAGGATCCAATGTTATAGCATGAAGAAAAAAGCGCGTGATACTTTCAAGGTGTAAATAATCTAAAAAATTGTACTTCTAATATGTAAAATGCTATAACTCCCCAATCTTTGAAAATTTTGCAAAATCCATTCATTTCTAAACGTATAGGACACATAACCCTCAAGATCGATCAAAATCCAGAAAAAAAGGTTAACCCCTTTGCCTTTTTTTTTGAGAAAAAAATTTTGCACAATGGATTTTGTTTAAATTTTTACAAGACGTTCCTATTGACCTCTACTGTCCATAGCCGAAAACATTTTTCCCAGTAACCTTTTCAACCCCAATTTTTTTCGGAGGACTAATACTTTCGCAAAATTTATATTTTGATCCAGAAATAAAGTCGTAGCGCCCTTATATTTGGTTCAATTGTTAAAAACTAGCCAGATTTTAAATACTGAGGCTTTTCCCCATGACATATGTATGTGAAAATTTTATCGAGTAATTAAAGGTTAAAATTTTCGGCATATTTTCCGACACAGAATTTAATATTAAAAAAATCGTAGCTCGGTTATTTCTGAAGGTACTTAAAATTAGGCCCCATGGGCGATCAAGGAACCACAACCTTAAATTATTATTTGTTTAATTTATAAGCACAAAAAAATTAAATCCGTTATGATACTTGCAGGAGATGTTGGAATTATTTTTTGATAAATTACATGTAACTCGTAACTTATTTTTATACGTATAGAAGCTCCAATATCAAAATCATCTAATCACGATATAATTTGCAATTCTGTCAGGATAAAATTGAAATAAGAGGAGACGCCCAAAGCAGACATTACACAAGTTCACAAAATGGTTTCATAAGCCATTGGTCTTAATTCAGATACACAGGATTAAGACAAGTTGGTGTTGTTAGATAATTCGTAAAGTTAGTTATGTGTATAAAGTAGAGCCTCTGTGTAATAATCTTGGGGATTATACAAAACGAAATCAATAACGGATGTCTCAAAGCCTTCGTCCGAAATAATCTAAATCGCAATTTTCAAATATACGAATAATTAATTATCGTTTGATGTTCGAAGTAAAAATTTTATTATATCATTGATAATTTAAAATCGAAAACCCAAAAGACCACCGGTATGAATCGAAATGACAATCTTTTCGGCAATATTTTAGAAAAAAAATTAAATCAAATAATTTACTTTGAGAAAAAAAATGCAAATCCTTTTGAACAACCCCCAATCGAGGAACCCCCACTGTTACCTCTAAAAATGTAAATTTTTACCTATATAAATCATAAACAAAAACCACTGGAAATATTTTCAAGTAAGAATTTTTAAATTAAAACTTCCAAATTCGATGTTGTGTAAAATAAATTTCCAAAGTAAATCGAAACGGTTGATTTTAAGCGTAACCGTCGACTCTTATTTTTTTTATGAAAAAGGCGAAGTTTGTTTACGATACATTAATTAGTTAGAAAATTCGCGTTGCAAAAAATCAAACTTTGTAATATCCGAAATTTCGACAAATCGTTTTACTTTCGCCGAATCGTATTTCTAATTAAAGTATAATAACACAAATATGCAACAAAAAAGGGGACTTTGAAAATCCTAGTCTATTTCAGTTGGTTGGTCCTGACAAGCAATTATAAGCACTCACCCCCTTTTTAAAGCAATCCAAATGTACGGCTCTTCATTAGGAAAATTTTGACGCGGCTCTTTAATGCATTGGGCCGCTGTACGGTGCGATATCAAAAGACCAATGAATTTGTGAGCACCCTAAGCACCCTTACGCGCCCCTCTCGCAACCCGATACAAAAAATAAGCATCAAAGAAAAAAATCATGCACGTTACGTTTTGGGAAATGTTTTCGCTATTAAGTTTTAAATTGGTTCGCCCCTTTCGGCATATTCTCCTGCCATTTTCCGTTTTTAAATATGTTTTTCGTAATTAGAAATTTTCATATTAAATATCCTTAGGTGTTGCTTTGCATAAAATCGCGGGCGGTGTTTTGTAAAAAAAAATGGTTTTCTTTAAACTGTTTTTCGGCGTTTCGCTTTTTCCTAAGGTTTCCAGTCGAACAGGTCGAAATTCATCTCTTAGCTAATGAAGCAAATTTTCTGATCACCGAATCGTGTAATAATCATCAATAGCTTTCGACCTGTTGTTCATTAAAAGGTTGCTCCAGCAACAATTGATTCCACTTTCCGTTTCGACAAATTTAAGAATTCGTTTTCTTCATTTACATATTCTAATTGGGAGATTATTTTAATTCATTACGGGGGAGTTAATTTCCATCGATTAAAATCGAGCAAAGAACAGCAATCCTTTCTTTTCCCTCGAATGCCTCCAATTTAAAATGCAATACAATCTCCTACTCCCGACACGAAACGAGAAGAGTAAATTTCGTCCTTCCCTTCGACTTCCTCTTAATTTTGGCCCTATCCCTAAGTACGTAAGGGTCAAAGAGACATAGAAATTGCTAAGCCAAACAAATAGCCACGCATTTTCAACTTTTAATTTCCTTTAAGCTAACGACTTTACTTTATACCTGTCCTTATACCGAAAAAAAAGGAGCGCGACGAAGAAGCTCTAACGCAGGGCACCTTTTGGGCGATTTTTGTACAATTTTTTTGTCCCGTAAGTTTAGCTCACGTCTGTGTCACATCAATCTTGCTTCCAGTTTCGTAAAGTTCCGGTTTCATTACACTAAAGATTCGTCTTCTCTACGCCTGTCGTTACTTTGATTCTATTTCCACGAAATTTGAGAAGGACTTGCACGACTTAATAATTGGAAGCGAAAAAATATGTACAGTACATTGTTGCAAACATCCAAATATAAAAAAAAAATGGAATCGTAATGTTTTTCAATGGGAGTGAGATTTTGATCCATTAATCATAAAAAAAAGTGCTAACGAATAATATTTCATTGCTTATTAAAAGATTGATGGGCATTTTCGAAAAATACATGGCTTATTAAAAAAAATAATGAGTATTGAGAAACAGTGTATTGCTCATTAACCTTCCGTGTACGAGGTGGGGTATAAATAACGTGAACAATTTTTTTTTTGTTAAAACGGGACGTTTGGTAATCGAGCTTAAAACCGAGTGTGCACATTCGAGCTCAAAGTGGCACATTCCGATCTCGGGAAAATGAAGCGCGCCGCTCCGCGTCGCGCTTCATTTGCCTCCCTCGCTCGGAAATGTGCCACTTTTCGCTCGAATGCGCACATCCTCGTATTTATTACATTATTATAATTTACCGTGCGCTCCTTCAAATCAAAAATTTTAATTTAATATAGTAAATATCAATTTTATATTCGAAAAACGTATTTACCATAGCAATGAGTGGAAGGGAGCGAGAAGATACGATAATCTTATCAATGCAAGTGAGAGGGAACGATTAAAATTATTCAATTAATTTTTCGTGTAATTTATTGGTCTAAATTATTGCGAATCATTAAGAAATTGTCGTGAAATTAATTTGTATTTCAACAAAAAGGCAAAAATGAAATTCTTGTTAGGTTTTCTTAATATTGGGTATCGTAATTGACACGTGTCATTGGAATTTAGTACTCAAAAAAGTACTTGATAGTTTATAAGTTGAAGAGAAAGTAAAGTTTTAGTATTTTTATTAATAAAAGTCTATTCTAATGCATAAATAAATATGTTTTACTTAAACCTATTCATTATTGGTTATAAATATATTTCTTATCATTTAACTGTCATAAAGTACAATTTTGTGGATTGAAAAGAAATTAATGGAAATTATTTAATTATTCATTAAAAACGAAAAATGGATACATTACTCATTAAAAAAAAATTAATGGAAATTAATTTATTACTCACTAAAAAAAAATACGGAGCAATGAAATTTCAATGGATTATAAAACTAATGCATATTTTGCAACTTTGGTACAGTATAACCCACAATACAAATAGACTGAAAACAATAACTGGGAGATTTAATAAAAAATCAAAATCGTTTCAATAAGTAAGGTAACTGCGGGTAATAAGGCCTAGCTAAGGGAAATTAAAAATTAAATAAAAAAACATCGAATTTAATCAACAGGTTTTAATAGTAATCATTTTTAAGATTCAGTTGCTATAAAATATAAAGAAAAAACGGCAACTTTCACCATAAACATAATAAATATATACTTTTCATGAGACGGGTCTAGGTACATCACCCCTGTTATACCTAAGCCATAGTTCCACGAATTTTTAAATCTTAAAACAATGTGAATAAGCAGTTGCTAATGCTTTTAAATTTTTTTATGAAGTGCACCTTATTAGTGCCCCAATACGGTGAATATTATTTTATTAACTAATTGTTACATATACATTTTGAAAAAAATTAGAAATATAAAAGAGTCAAGGTACAACAAGTTTCTTTATATATTTATATCCGTAAGACATTAAAAGTAATGTAAAATGCCTTAGAAAACAATTAAACCTTGATAAAAAAAATAGGAGTATAATAAGGCCTATGGTTAAATTTAGTAAGCTTTAATAACCGCCGACCACGTATGTAAGAAAATCAAAATAAAAAATATTTGGTCGATGATGCGTCATTCAAATATTTAAAATCATCGAAGCTGGAATGAATAAAGAAAATAAATGTGATTTTACATAGCTAAGTGTAGTATTTCAAAAAATACTAACGATTGATTTGGACCGATTTTTATTATTCTTGTTGCCTGGCCGCGTTTTACGATATATGATGCTACATTTGGGGCAGGAAGCGGAATATGCCGCCTCCACAAACTTGTAGAGACATCTTCGTTCAATAGGTGTTTGTGTATGTGGCCTTAAGCCAAAGCGGATGTTAAATAAATTTGAATTTTGGAACCAAGCTAAGCGTTGGCCCAACAATACTCTTTGCTGGTGATCCTTTCCTTATTAACCCCATGCCGTTCCGAAATCTATAATTATACCTTAACTCCAAAACCAATTCCCTTCTAAGTGCTTTAATCCTTTTCATTCTTTCTCTCCTGGGAACGCAGTTTGGCGGTCACCACCTACTGTGGGTGATACCGTTAGGCTGCAAACTCAACCATCAAGCATGCACATCCTTTTATCCTATTTACAATCACTTTTGTATAAATATCCCGTTTTCTCCGAAATCATCAGTCATCAGTCATCTTAGCTCGACGAACCGCCGCACATCTTTTGCTCCGCCATTCGACATCAACTACAGATCCTTCGCCTCCGACACCAGGTCTCCGTCGACGATAGCTGCACCAGCCGACTCACCGCGCCCACAGCTACAACCCACCACGACGCAACATCTCCGACGATCCTCCCGTGTAAATAATTTCTATCTCCCTTTTGTAAATAAATCCAAAATATAAAGTGGTAACACGCCCAATTGCAGCCCCGACATCAAAGAGAACCCGACGTGATCAAAGAACCCGACGTGATCAAAGGAAGCCCGACGTGATCAAAAGGAAGCCCGACGTGATCAAAGAGCCCGACGTGATCAAGGAACCAGTGATCAAAAGCCGCCGCAAGAAACATCCGGAACGCCATCGTTGCTTCCAGGTTTTCCCGCTCTCGACAGAATCTCCATGCGGATACCACCCTTCTGGGCCGACGACCCAGAGACGTGGTTTGCACAAATAGAGAACCAATTCATACTCGCCGGAATCGTCCAAGAGGATACCAAGTTCAACTACATCGCCGGACACCTGGACCAACGATATGCTGCAGAAGTGAGGGACATCCTTACAAATCCTCCCGCGACGCAAAAATATCAGAAACTAAAAGGAGAGCTCATAAGGCGACTCAGCGAGTCGCAGGAAAACAAGCTTCGTAGGCTACTCGAACACGAGTGTATGGGCGATCGCAAACCGTCACAATTTCTGAGACACCTGCGAACATTAGCCGGCACAATAGTGCCCGACGACGTATTGCGACCCCTCTGGCTCGGACGACTCCCAGCATCAAGCCAAGCTATCCTCGCGACGCAGAAGAAAACCGAACTCGACGACCTAGCAAATCTAGCGGACGCCATCTCCGAAACTACGACCCACACCAGAATCGCCGAGGTGCAGAAGGACCCTTTGGAAGAGGCAGTAGCGAGGCTAACGACGTTGTTCACCACGCAAATAGCCGGGGTGACAACGGCGTTGAGAGCCGAAATTGCCGCAGCAACCAGTCACCAGGAGCACCGACGACCATTCAACCGGTCACGCTCACGGGGACACTCCGCAGCTCTTCGAGAACCAGTCTGTTACAAAATTTCTGGAAAATATTTAGAAACTAAGTTTGAAACTTTCAACATTTTAGTGTTCGTTTGAGTGGCTTACTGCAAACGTCTTTACATTTTTAACCATATTTTGCACCAACGTTCTTATTTGAGTACATTTGTTTATAACAAACTTCTTTTTATATTGTAGTCGTAGTATTTTAATATTTGGTATTGAATGTAGAAATAAAGTTTTTGCATGCATATTTTTAAAATTTATACATAACAGCAATAGTTTTAATAAATAGTGTTAATTTTTGCACATATCCTTTTATATAGTAATTGGTAAGTTTTATATCTACATAGGTCTTCTTCTTCTTTATCTTCACCTTAATGTAGCTTTATTACTTATATATATATATATATATATCAGTAGGTACTTCTCTATAACATTTTTATATGTATACACCTAGCTAATACCTTGGTAGAAAATTGGTTTTTATGTGCACATTTAAATGTATATATTTTAATAGTTTTTTTCTAATTTTTTATCCAAATAGACAAACTTAAAATATTATTTAATTTTACACATAATTATTTCTTTATGCCTCTACAGCACTTTAGAGATTGATATCTCGGATGAATTTTTTTTCTGCCGGACGTTCTTTTGTAATATATTCACAAAAATAGTTTTAGTAAATAGTAAATCGCAGGCGCATTGTACATACATATATACTAATAGTATTTCTTTAAAATTTTTTCTTAAATTACAAATAAAAAATTTTAAACTGTTTTGTAAATAATAATTTTGTACATATCAATTTTAAACAATTGCTTGCTTGTATGGTATATCTAAAAATTTAAATCTATATAAGTACTTCTTCTATATAGTCATACTTACATTAAAATTATTTTACATGAAATTTTGGTAGAAATTATTTTTTGGATACACTGCTATTTTTTGTAAATAATATTTGCAATAACTTTGCATACTATTTATATATAGATCTTTAGTGCTTGATATCTCGGATGGAAATTACTTTTATGCTTTACTTCCTTCTCTAACATTAGTAGCTTTTAATCATTTTTGTATTAAGTTTGTTTCGTAGATAAAAAATTACTAACCACTAATTACTAACATATACAACAAAATAGTATTTAACATTTTTGTGATTGTGTTCCACTGTTTAATCAACTTCATTCCGTTTAAAAATGGGAATACATTCCAAGAATAAAAAACATGCTCAAAATGGAGAAAAGTAGATCACTTCAAGTAAAGAATAATAGAAAAAAGAAAGGTATAAACATTGTAGTTTGAAATTAATTTATAAAAAAATTGTATTTAATAAAATAATACACAATATGAAAAAATTATACTAAAATAACTACTATAAATATTTTATTTTTAGTAAAATGAATTGTCAACTTCACCACATTTTGAAGCATCAGAGGATATTGAAGAATTGTCAGATTTAGTTATAGAAAACGAAACTGAAATAGAAAAGAATTCTAAAATTTACGGAAGACGTATTATTAATTTAATCCCCTTTTTAAATGCACTTAAATCGTTAAAACACGTTGGGTTTGACTGCTCTTTTTTTAATATGGAACTAATTTCCGAAAAGCGCATAGGATTTAAAAGTTTGTTAACCTTTGTTTGTGAAGTTTGCAAGAAACAGGAAACTATTTCTACAGAAGGCGATATCAAAAGTTCATATGGTATAAATTTATCAGCCGTTTCCGGAGCTATGGCTATTGGTATAGGTCATAGTCAAATCACAGAACTTTGTGCTGCAATTAATATACCACTTATATCAAGCAAAACTTATTTAAAGTATCAAGAGGATTTACACAATCACGTTAATCATATAAATTATAAAAGTATGAATGAAGCTGGTGCTGAAGAATATCGTTTAGCAAAAGAAGCTTGTGATATAGACGAAGACGGAGTTCCTTTTATATTTGTGATTGTAGACGGAGCATGGTGCAAAAGATCCTACAAAAACAACTATAACGCATTATCTGGAGTGGGCTGCATAATTGGATATAGGACAAAGAAGATATTATATGTTGGTGTAAAAAATAGGTATTGTTCTATATGCAACCAAAATAAGAAAATACAACATAAATGTTATAAAAATTGGATAGGAACATCCACTTCAATGGAAGCAGCAATTATTTCTGAAGGATTCAAAGAATCGATGAAAACTACAAATTAAGATATAAATATGTAATTGGAGATGGAGATAGTAGTGTTTATAAAAGATTATGGAAAGTAAACCATACGGAGTAAATTATTATATTCATAAAATAGAATGTAAAAATCACTTATTACGGAATTATTGTAATAAACTAAGAGAACTCATTAAACGACCAAAATTAAATAATACTTTAAAACAGTTTATCGAAGGATCTATTATTAAATTTAGAACAGCCGTGGTATGTGCTGTACGACATAGAAAAAAAGAAGACACTTCATTGCAAGATAAAATTCTACAATTAAAAGAAGATATCCTAAACGGGCCACGACATATCTTTGGTGACCATCGATGTTGTCACAAATATTTTTGTACAGGACCTAAATTAGACGAAGCTCATTTATACGAGGAGTTTAAAATTGTTCAGTATATGACGAATTTAAAAATGCTTTAATACGTGTTGCCAATAATTCAGCAAGTTTGCTGCAAGATGTAGAGAACAATGCCGTTGAAAATTATAATTCAATTGTTAATAAAGTAATAGGAGGCAAAAGAATAAATTTCAGTAAACGTGGATCTTATGAATTAAGATGTAAAATTGCTGCTGTTAGTTATAACAATAAAGGAACACATATAGATATAATTCAAGAACAAATTTGTAGTCAAGAAGTTGGAAAATACACAAAAATGTTTGCTGAAAAATCAGAAAAAAAAAAAATATATTTATAAAAGAAAAATATGTTATAATAAAGAAGATGAAGATTATGGAGCAACAGAAGATGTTATGTGTGATAAAACCCATATATATTAGCCATGGAAAAAATTCTTTTTAATGCAATTCGAAAAAATAGATCCGAAGAAATATTTAATAGCACTATCGGACAAAGTTGCAATCCGATATGGCATAAAGAACGATTAAACAGAATAACAGCTAGTAATTTTGGAACTATATGTAAAATGAGAGCAAATACCAACACCAAAAATTTAGTAAAGTCATTATTGACTCCTAATTATCATCAATCCGCAATTAAATCTATAAAATACGGAATTGAAAAAGAAGAAATTGCTAAAAAATTATTTACAGAAAGAACAAATTTACAAGTTCAACAATCTGGCCTATTTGTTGATACAGAATATTTATTTATGGGAGCTTCGCCCGATGGAATAGTTGAAGATGGTGCATTACTAGAAATAAAATGCCCGTTTTCAGCGAGAGATGACAAAATTGTAGATGCCATAAAGAGTAAAAGAATTCTATGTTGTCAGTTACTAACAGTTAATAATTGTACAACAATAACATTAAAGAGGAATCATAATTATTATTATCAAATACAAGGAGCTTTACACATAGCTAAAAGAAAATATTGCTACTTTGTTTTATATACAAAAATAGATTTGCACATAGAAAAATTGAATATGATGACGTTTTTGGAAAAATAATATGACACAAAATCTAATACAATTTTATCTAAACGTACTTTTACCTGAAATAGTGGATTCTCGACGAGCAAGAAACATGCCTATTCGTAACATTAAACTGGGTGATTTAAAATAAAAAAATCTGTTATATAATTATAATTATGTATAAATATGTTTTGAGAAGAACTAAACCTCCGATGAGTCGATTAGGGTGATAGTTCTTACCGCGAAACATATATCATAGAATCATACAAATTCTAGCGATTCGTACAATCAACGTGACACTCAACGTATTAAATAAAAATAACACCAACAAAGCATTCTATCTATTTTTCGAAATCATATTTTTGTTTACATTACACGTCGCTTCTATTGTAGCAATAACGTTACTCAACCTGTAATTCGATTTTCTACCTGATTATCTTTTTTACAACCTTCTTATTGAAATTTGTGTATTAACTATACATTTAATGTTTTAATCGTATGAATTATTTTTATTGTACTTTTGTAGGATCTTTATTAAAAGATATATAAATATGTATATCCACATATATTTGTATATATTGATATATTATTATATATGTGTATTGTAAAATAGTAATATACACTTGTATATAGGTACAGTTATTGTATGTAATAACAAATAATAATTATTTTTGTTTTTGTAACTTGTTTTTTTATTAAAACAGATTGTACAACAGTTTATTTTCTGTAGAAAATATTAATTTAAATATTTTTCAAAATTTATGTAAAAAATATTCCACTAATGTGGATCCCCAATTTTACATTTGATCATTTAGGTTTACATCTTTTAATTATAAGTAATCATTACCAACAATCAAACCCTAAAACAGTTTTTAAAATTTTTATTTTAATAATTTTTTTTGCAATAAAAATTTATGAGATTTTAAATTAAAAAATTAATTGTGGAAAAACTTTTAGAGATAATAAAAATTTTAGAACTTATTGTAAAATATTTTGATAAAAAATTTTAAGTTTATTTCTTTATCATCATATTTTTAATTATGTTTTAAATAAACAAATGAATATTTTAATAATTTCTCAGTCAGATATTTAATTTTTTTTGTTGTATGTGTCATATATTTAATATCTATAATATTTTAAAATACAATTTTACTTCCTGTCATTAGTTTAACAACATAAATCTTTATATAGGATATCGACATTATTTTTATTAATAAAGACAGCACAATGAAAATGAATAAAAATTGTAAATTTTTCAATATTATAGTAGGTACCTACGTATTAAAACTTTATTTGAAATTAATTGTTTTCAAATTAAAAAAATTGGGTTCCGTTGTTATTTTCATTTATTATTTACATCCATAAATAAATATACATAACAAATAAATTTCCCAAGCTAGTGAATTTAATTCGTTATATCGATATTCAAACATAAATTGATAAATATTAAAGAAAAAATTAGTTTATAAAATTTGCGGTTTTATTTTACCTTTCCCAAGTTCTAAGTAGTTATAATTTTGATTTATAATTACTTGAATGAGACAAGAATAAAAGTAACAATTTTTCTTTTGTAACAAAAGAAGAAACCGTGAGTAAATATAAAAAAATATATCGGTAGGACCTTATTGGGACACCTATGTCCAAATAAGGCTCAAAGATTTCTTTATATATAAATCAACTTAATATCAATTTAAATAATCATTATTATATTTATATTAAATTATTATTAGTGTTATTAAACTTAAAATAATAAATTATTTGGTTATAATTTAATATTTTCAATAAAAATTAACTTGTAAATTTTTAAAAACTATTAGTTAGGTTTTTTTTATCTTTATCTTTAAACAGTTTCCTGAACAATAAAATTCTTTGTCTGCATCTGTAAGAACATTATTATTTTCAAATAAACTTAAAACTGAATATGTTACACATATGGCCCACAAGGTTTTTTTTTGTGGGCATTATTAGGACATATCATACATGTAATAGAAACATTTGTCACATAACATATACTGATAGTATGGCTTTGAAATACATATAGGAGGGTAAGTAAACATATAATAAACAATAAACAATTAATGGAAATTATTTAATTATTCATTAAAACGAAAATGGATACATTACTCATTAAAAAAATTAATAGAAATTAATTTATTACTCATAAAAAAAATACGGAGCAATGAAATTTCAATGGATTATAAAAATAATGCATATGTTGCAACTTTGGTACAGTATAACCCACAATACAAACAGACTGAAAACAATAACTGGGAGATTTAATAAAAAATCAAAATCGTTTCAATAAGTAAGGTAACTGCGGGTAATAAGGCCTAGCTAAGGGAAATTAAAAATTAAATAAAAAAACATCGAATTTAATCAACAGGTTTTAATAGTAATCATTTTTAAGATTCAGTTACTATAAAATATAAAGAAAAAATGGCAACTTTCACCATAAACATAATAAATATATACTTTTCATGAGACGGGTCTAGGTATATTACCCCTGTTATACCTAAGCCATAGTTCCACGAATTTTTAAATCTTAAAGGAATGTGAATAAGCAGTTGCTAATGCTTTTAAATTTTTTTATGAAGTGCACCTTATTAGTGCCCCAATACGGTGAATATTATTTTATTAACTAATTGTTACATATACATTTTGAAAAAAATTAGAAATAAAAAAAGAGTCAAGGTACAACAAGTTTCTTTACATATTTATACCCGTAAGACATTAAAAGTAATGTAAAATGCCTTAGAAAACAATTAAACCTTGATAAAAAAAATAGGAGTATAATAAGGCCTATGGTTAAATTTAGTAGGCTTTAATAACCGCCGACCACGTATGTAAGAAAATCAAAATAAAAAATATTTGGTCCATGATACGTCATTCAAATATTTAAAATCATCGAAGCTTGAATGAATAAAGAAAATAAATGTGATTTTACATAGCTAAGTGTAATATTTCAAAAAATACTAACGATTGATTCGGACCGATTTTTATTATTCGTGTTGCCTGGCCGCGTTTTACGATATATGATGCTACATTTGGGGCAGGAAGCGGAATATGCCGCCTCCACAAACTTGTAGAGACATCTTCGTTCAATAGGTGTTTGTGTGTGTGGCCTTAAGCCAAAGCGGTTATTTTAAATACAATTTTTGTTAATTAGGCCTTATTAGCCGACAGGCCTTATTACCCGCAAGTAGCTTATGAATACAATTCTTATAGCACCAATTTAATATTTATTAATTAATTTTTAACAATGAAATTAATGGCTTTTGGGACGACATACAATATGAATCAGTAAACCGATGCATCATTTTATTTGCGAATAACTGTATATACGTATTTTCTTTACATTCATTTTTAATTAAAAACAAAGACTGTACATAAATTACTTCGTTTTGGATCTTCAAGCTTATATAAATAAGCTTAATAAATTTTTCTTGCAGCAGTTTAAAAAATTTATTTTAAATGCAAAATATTCCACACTTTTAAGGAGAAATTTAAATTCAACGATTCATAAACGTCGTCCATTTTTGTATGCGATAATATATGAAATTCGAAGATATTATACAATTCGAGTTTTAAAATGCAGTCGCCGTATACGTTTCCCTGTAGGATGCATTCCTTAATGTATTCCTAGCGGTTATTTCTTTAGTTCTGCTATAAAAATTCCTCTTGTCCATTATACAAATTTGATGGATTTTTATGATACATAAAATTTATTTTTATCGGTAAAAACGCCATTAAATGTGACGTAAAACGAGAGTAAAATTACTACATGTGTTTATATCAATTGTAGCTTTACTTCTAATATTAAAAAGAAAAAGTTAAACGGAAAGAATCGACCGAAAAGCCCGCCTTTGAATTTCATTTTGCAAACGTTTATATTTGAAATAAGAATTCTTTGTCACACGTATGAGAATATATCGAATAGATTTTATTTTCGCTTATTGCAAGCGTTATTTCATCTAAAACTGAAACATTTGCAAGGGCAATAAATTTTCCGGGAGCCGTTCGAAAATTTTCGGAGTTAAATGCACGCGAAAACTCTTTAAACGTAATATTAGCATATTGTGTTTAAGTTTTGCAAAAGCAATAGACGAGATAGTTTCCCGAGGTATTAAAACTGAAATTACATTTCGAGTATATTATGAGAAGTTTAAGATTGAATCTTGCACAGAACTTTCGCCACGCCGCCATTTACGCTAATGAAAATTATTTTCCGACAATGAAAGCTTATTCAAAACCGATTTGCACTTCGAGTCGATAATTTAAAATTTTTCAGTAATTTTACATATTTGCTAAAAGTAATGCGTTTGGAATTATGAACATATTAAAACCATTTTTTTTTAATTAAAAAAAATTGTGTCCGTACGGTTCTGGATATAACTTCATTTTACAAAAGAGAAGAAATCAAAAAATCGATTTAATAAATGAAAGTAACCATAAATCGAAAAACTTTCAGAATAAATAGAAGAGATGACAAAACAAAGTAAATACAATGGCCCAAGGCTATTAAAATTGTAGAGAAAAAAAAGTATAACAAAATAATTTTTTACAAAGAATTGATTCGTTCAATAACTTTTAAAAGAGCAGAAGATGAAATATATTTAGAATATTCTATGCCGGCAGTTTTCAACTGGGAGTGCTTGCACCTTCTGCGTTCACAAGAAACAATTTGCCAAAATGACAAAAGTGCAACTTTATGCTCGAATGGGTCCCTTAGTTTTTTAGTTTTACAATAATTAACACTTTTGCATGGAATTCAACAAAACTTAATGCAAAATTACTAACTCAGTGGTATCCATTTCGGTAAAAAAAATTCCAAAAAACAATCTAGGACCCGAAACCCATAGAAAATATAAATTATCATTAGTGCAAACACATTGGGCCCTTTTTATTATCAATAATTTAAAAAAACTATTTCAGTTAAATTTATAGACTTTAAGTTAAAATTAAATTTTTTCAAGAACGATTAATTATTATCAACAATTGTTAATGATGCGACGTTTTGTTTCGTTCCTCGTGAACTGTACATATTTATATCAATTAAAAACATACCCAATCTAATTGAATTGTTTTCAATTTATGATAATATTTTTTAGAAAAATATACAACGTCAATTATCTATCGGATTGTCAAGAAAGTTCATCGTCATTCGGCTTATCGAAGTCCACTGCTGGACGTAAGTCTCTTTTAAAAGCTTCCACTGCGTTCGGTCTTGTGCATCCAGTTAGTGTTAATGCGTTTTAAGTAGTCGGTCCATCTTGTGGGGGGACGTCCCCTGTTCCTAAAAGCTTCCGATCTAGACGTTCATTCAAGGATTCTTCTTGTCCATCCGTCGTCGGTAGTCCTTGCAATGTGTTTCGACCAGTTCCATTTCACTATGGCTATTCTCTCCAGGGCATCTATATATCTCTTGTTCTTCTGCATATATCTGTGTTGGGTATGTGATCATTCTATTGCTTCTTGTGTAACCCGTTATACTTAATCGTCCGTTTCGTCAGTGTTAGTGTTCTCGACCCATAGATAAAGGACGCGGAGGACACATCGGTTGAAATTGTTTTTCTTCAGATAAATTAACAGGTTCGTCTGAAACACAAATTTGAGATTTCCGTAGGCAGCACATATAAGGCCTATTCTTCGAAGGATTTCGTGGGTTGGATTGTTTTTGCCGATGGAAACCTCATGCCAAGGTATTTGAAAGACCATCTATGTATATGCCCTTGCTAATCATAAAATTTGCAATTATTTGGGTGTTGAGAAATTAATTTTTAATCCTACTTTCTGTGACAGTTCGATCAGATCTTTTAACGTTTTGGTAGCAGCATCTAGTCGATCGGCTATGAGAAGATAATCATCATCAAAGTTCAAGTGATTTAGTTGTTCACCATTTATATTCACTCCCAGGTCGTCCCAGTCTGCTTGTTTGGATTTTAATCAACAAAAATGTACCATTTTATTCAATGACCTTTTGGTAACTTCATAATTCCACGTTCGTAGAACTTTTGGTCCTTATCAGGAAAAAACTAAACCATGTGCAATTTCAGTTCATCATCCATAGTGAAATTTTTACCATTCAAAGAGTTTTGTAACGCTCGAAATAAATAGTAATCTTATGGTGGAAGGTCAAAGCTATATGGTGGACTTGACTTCGGCGCCCAACCAAGCTCCAATAATTTTTGACGAGTTACTAAAGATGTATGAGGTCAAGCGTCGTCATGAAGAAGCATGATGGTTTTCCTATTAGCAAATTCAGGCCGTTTATCCTTGATTGCTTCCTCCAATTTTATCAGTTGTTAACAGAAAACATCTGAGTTGGTTGTTTGGTTCCTTGCAAGCAGCTCAAGGCACACAATACCTCTTTATAATCCCACCAAACTGAATTTTGGCGTAGCATGTTCTGGATAATCACGGTTGGACTACGATCGTTTTCAATTGTAAACAACCCATTTTGCATCACCAGTAATAATTCGTTTTCAAAACAAATTGATTTCGTTGTGTTTGACAATGAGAAGCATATCACAAATGCTGATTTGATGTGTTAAAATAAATCTCTTTCAATTCATGTGGAAATCAAATATCGAAATGCTTAACAAGTAGAAGCTACTTTAAATGATTTTCTCCCACAGTTCTATGACGATCGACTTGAATTATGAAAAATTGTAACGCCATCGATTTGCGAAAACCGAAATTACATTGTTGCGAACCCAATTCCTTGTAAGACTAAAAAAGCCAATTCGGTAACAAAAAGAAAAATAGGAAATTACACGAGCCGCGTTATTTCCGAGCATTTAATGAAAGTGAAAAATTAGCTGTAGCTTATGTTACAAGTACCAGGTGTCGTTTTATTTCCAAATCATTTATTCCCGGTTAATGGTATCCCGGAATTAATCAGCGTAAATCTGTTACGCCGAAATATTTATTTGTTTTCTTTCTTTATTGCTCGCGATTTTCCGAACACAATAGACGACGGTTCAAGAAGAACAATTTATGTATATACTTCTAGGCTTTAGAGGAAAAATATAAATATTATTCCCTCGGGCATTACCACTACATTTATTCAGAATTATGAGTATTCTTTTCCAGAGACACATCACAAAACATTCTACAAATTATTACATTTTTCAAGCCTTCTAGCAATGCTGTCGCAGAAGAGAAATAGATGGACCGCTGTTATCAAACTGCGTGCCTCGAATTTTCGACTATAAAAAACGAGAAGCCATTTTTATATTTTGAAAACGCACCCCCGCCCACTTTGCGCCGAAATAAAGCGGTGCATTAGTCGAATTAATTGCCTGTCGTGTCATTTTTAAAATCGCGAATGTAAATATTAATAAACACAAATTTGCAAACGGCTCGTTAGCGAAAGGGTCGCCTAAAAAAATATTTGATATGCACGCGAATGCAGGGAGGCGCGAAAATGCGTTCGGCCGTCTCCGATTAATTAAGAAGGGAACGAAAGTTTGTTCAAAACATCCCGAATTGTTTACGTTATTACATTCACCTGTTGAGTTGACAGGTTAGCTTAAATAAAGCTTCAAGCAATGTTCTGGTCGACTTTCTAATTGGTTAAGCTCGTACGATCCGGATGAGCTTTATGGAGACTAACAGTGCGAGCTTTCGACATTTTCCACTTCGTTATTAATTACGTTTGGAATTTAAACTTTGTTAGTTTACCTTAAATTATAGTTGGCGAATTTCGATCAAATTATACCCGGAGTCTGTTACGGAAAACGCGCGATTATTCTAATATTAAGTTTAATATCGATTCATTAAAATAAATTCAATCAAAATTGCTCAGGCTCTTCCGCTTAAAACCTCTTTTATTAGTTATTCCGAGTTTTATTAAATGCTTTCTTGATTCTCTAAGTTTGGAGCACTCGAGACGATTGTTAAATTTTTTTTTAAAAAATCTGATTATATTAATTTTTTGTTCTATAATTGAATAATAAAAATCTGTAGAAAACGCTTAACATTCCGTGTACTAGGCGGGGTATAACTCATGTGAACAATTTTTTTTTGTTAAAACGGCACGTTTGGTAATATAGCTTAAAACCGAGTGTGCACATTCGAGCTCAAAGTGGCACATTCCGATCTCGGAAAAATGAAGCGCGCCGCTCCGCGTCGCGCTTCATTTGCCTCCCTCGCTCGGAAATGTGCCACTTTTCGCTCGAATGCGCACATCCTCGTGTTTATTATACTAGTATAATTTACCGTGAGCCCTTTCAAATCAAAAATTTTAATTTAATTTAGTAAATATCAATTTTATAGTCAAAAAATGTATTTACCATAGCAATGAGTGGAAGGGAGCGAGAAGATACGATAATCTTGTGAATGCAAGTGAGAGGGAACGATTAAAATTATTCAATTAATTTTTTGTGTTATTGATCGGTATAAATTATTGCGAATCATTAAGAAATTGCCGTGAAATTAATTTGTATTTCAATAACGAGACAAGAATGAAATTCTTGTAAGGTTTTCTTAATATTCGGTATCGTAATTGACACGTGTCATTGGAATTTAGTACTCAAAAAAAACTCAATAGTTTATAAGTTGAAGGAAAAGTTAAGTTTTTGTATTTTTATTAATAAAAGTCTATTGTAATGCATAAAAAATATGTTTTTTACTTAAACCTATTCATTATTGGTTATTAAAATATATTTCTTATCATTTAACTGTCATAAAGTACAATTTTCTGGATTTTATTTCATTTTATTTTTGGGGAATGGCAAACCCCACCTAGTACGGCATGTGACATTTAGTCACCTAGTATGCGGAGGGTTAAAATAAATTAATATCGTATTAAAATAAATTTTTCATTTTTTATAATAACAAAAAATTATTATCGATTTAAAAAAAAAATTAAAAACGCTTCACCACTGATTTAGTAAAAAAGTTTAACATTGGCTAAAATTTCAATTAAATCCCTTTTGTGGTTAGCATAGAATTATTGAAGCAGTGACGCACTTAAGAGGGGGGGGGGCTACCGGTCGGTAGTCCCCAATCCCCCAAAGCACCCCTGAATTAAATACAAATTAACTGCAAAATAAATTAAAATTAAGAACCGTGTTTCTACTATCCAATGGGGTACCCAAAGTCGCACCCTTTCATAATTAAATACAAATAAATTCGATAATAAAAATATGGAAAAAAAAATTGTAGAAATTTATGAAAAATAAACGCAGCCTCCTCCTCGATTCTGTGTGCGCCACTGTATTGAAGAGGTTACCGACGAATAATTTACGAAGGCCACAACCCCAACAATCTTAAAAATTAATTAACAAATATGGTTAAATTGAAAATCATAGGACGAGGAAATTATTGTAAGACCCGGAAAAGAAATTGTGGTTCTTTTTACTACAAGATTGTGTTAAATGCCAATTGTAGTAACATATATTACATAAATAGTAATGATAAATAGTAAAACTAATACCAAACGTTGCTAAATCCAAAAGTTAGATTCGCTCCAGTATTGTGGTTCCATTTACTACACATTGTGTTTCTCTCTACTATGTACCAGTTGAAGATAACATTGTTATTATTATGTTTACAATATTTTCGTGTTTAAATCAATTATTATTATAAAATAGAATTTGATAAAATAAACTACTGTTTTGAGTGATATGTAATATTTATTCAGATTTAAGGTTGTTCCACGACATTCATTTTCTAAAATTTTTTTTTTAATTTTTACATATTGTATTTTGAATAATTCTGAATCGAAAGTGCAAAATAAAATATATGAACAATTCATTTTCCAAAATATTCAATTTTAAGATGTAGTTGTAAGTAGACAGTAGTAGTATGCCAAATAGTTTAAAAGTATTTCCAAAAAAGTAATAATATATAAAATTGTTAGATTGGTATTTAATGCAGAGGTGTACTTGTAAATAAAAACACAATTATATAAGTACCCAACACATCTGTCTGTCATCCTACGTTTTATAACATTACTTTATGCAGTAAATTAAATCACAACAGAAGTTGTAGTTACTTTTACTTTTTTACTGTAGTTGGCGCTACTACAACGTTGGGGTTAAGGTAACTCCAAAATGGTGTCATAGTTTTACGCCATCCTGTAGTAAACTCAACTAGATTTGTTGCTATAGCAACTACAATTTATTTTCCGGCGAATTAATTAATTCTTTTGGTCTTGCAAGCATTTTGTACCTTTAAAAAAATTAAATTTACAATCTATCTCCCTTCTACAATAGGAATATAAAATAATCAAAGAAGCGACGCAACAGTTATTAACAGAACTAAAAAAAAATCAAAAAGTGCGCGATTTTTCGGTGCGTTAAAAGCTTAAAAATGTAAAATTCAGTTTGATTAACAAGGTACACCAATGAAAATTAAAAAACAAACTGCCACCGGATAGTTTGGAACAATCGTATCAAAAAATTGCCAGATATAAAAGAGCTTTATTGGCGCGTCGACGAAAAACGATTAAAACTTAAACATACAATTAAGAAATTAATTTTTAACGATGCACCAGAAGCTTAAAAGCGCCTCTTAATTATAAATAAGCGAAACATATCCGCGCGCGCGGGTGTTACCCGAAGATATTTATAGATCGCACGAAATGAGATCGTGTTTAAAAAGCACCTTGGCTGGAATTCCATTAATAATTTTGGATCTAAAACCGGGGAATTCTTGGTCTGTACTCATTCTCTGATCCCTGCATCTGTCCTCATGAATATCCATGAAAATTTACATATCTGTATTGCCGCAATTTACAAGCTCTACAAGCACTGGTGCCACCTGCATATACTGGAGGCTACCTCCCCCATATTTTACGGTCCTTGTTAATGATTCCATACGTTTAGGGCGAATTTAAATATTTAAATTATTTGCAACCCCTGGCGTAAGACAGGACGTTTTTTTATTTTTTTATTTCTAAATTCTAAAACGAGAACGAACGACCCGCATTTCGGACGGTTGGCCAGCTTGTTCTGCGGAGCTCCTAAGTAGCTATTAGAACAAAAAGGCAAGTCCGGGAAGTTCGTCGAAAAAGAAAACGAGAAGGGTCCGAACGAAGAAAATAACCGGCAACGTTTGCTTTTTATTATGTTTAATTTTTGACTGGGGCCCGTCCTTCCCCTTCGCCGGCGGATGTTGATGTTTATTTCTGAAATATTGGATTAATTTTCGTCGAATGTTCTTTGTAATTATGCTTTTATAGGCATTAAGGAAGTTGAAAAAGGAAATAAATTCAATTTTAATTGGACAGTTTGTTAAATTTGTATCTGAACTTTATTCATAAAGACTGCACTTCGAGACTTTGAACTTCGTTTTTTTCTCGAGTTGGAAGCGGAAAAGCTCAACGCAAAAAATTGTAGTACCACGCTCTTTTATATTATAAGAAAGTTTTTCGTGCTTGTAAATTTGCATCCAAGTTGAATCTGGGCGACCAATCGGGTAAAAAATGCTAATTGAGTTTCAAACTAACTATAAAAAGTTAATGAAATGCGAGTGTTGATTTTTCCGAAAGAACGATCTTCCTAATTACGTGCCATTTACAATAAACGTGTTCTACTCAAATAACTCCGCTATTTTTAAATTAAGCAAACATTGCTTTAGGGGTGGCGGGCGTTCCTAATTTTTTTCGGGTTTTAAATAAATAACTTTAGATGGACGCGAAGCGAAAAAGAAAAGTTGTTTCAATTCGAAGATATTAGAAATGTTTTTGTTTGTTTGAACTTTCGACGAAGAATTAAGCAATATTTCATCCGATCCGGCGGTCTTTAAAGTCACGTAAATGTAGGCGGAATAATTCCGAAATTTATAACTGAATCATGTTGGTGTGCAAACTTCAAAAAACCGAGTCAGCTTGGGTACAATTCACAATTCTCTCTCAGGAACGGATGGAAAAAAGGAATGAAAAGTTAGGGGTTTTGTACACGTTGATTCCATTTTATATTCCCTCAACTTCGAACGTGTCTGCTATTTCGCAGAGAATTTTAGAGGACGCGAAATTTTGCACGGATTAAAATTACACTTCCGAGTGGTCGCTGTTGACTTCTCTATTAACACCGGCAGCAGCATGTGATCTAAAAGTTGATGCGACTGTAACGTGTTTTTTTTATTACATTAAATTGGACAATAACTAAATAAAATCGATAACATTCCCCTGACTATAATATAGTGTTAAAATTAAAAAAAATGGTTTTATAATATCTTCGGTTCTTCTAGTAAGTGAGAGGGGTTATGGAATAAGATCACTGACTTGGTACTTATTGAAAAAAATTATAAAACTATTTGCAATTGATATAAATTCGAATTGTGCCTGTGCATGTCCGAGTAAAGATGAAATATAGTCGCACTATGTCTGTGACATTCGAAAAATAGTCTGATAGCTGCAGGAGCGCTGTACCGTTGCTGTAATATTTTAAAAAATAATCCTTGAACCTTGAACCTGAATATATGAAAATACGAATCGCCGCAACAAGTTTAAAATGTTATTATGCAGCAAAAAATTTATGAAATACAACTAGAAATCAATTATAATTAATTAATTATCAGAATGCTAATTATTGTTTAAATATGTAAAGAATATATAATCTATAACTAAGTATGTTCGTTAATTAAATTTTATCATTCATAAGAGACGAGAGATGTAATTTGAAAACCTTTAAAAATATATGAACATAAGAAAAAGAGTCTCATTATAGGTATGAAATATTATTATATAAAATTTAATCTTAATTGATAAGACTAATAATTAAATACTATCAATACTATTATATAGGTATATGCTACTAAGAAAATAAAATAGCATGGAGCTATGATGCGACTATATCAGCAAAAAATAGAATTTTGGTGTTGCGTTACCGTAAATAAAGCTCAATTTTGTATTTAAAAAATTAATTTAATTTTTATTAAATCGTGTGTGTGTGCGTGTGTGTATGTGTAAAAAATTCTTTCTTTTCAATTTCATACCAAATGATCATTAAAAAATTATTAGAAATATACACTCAGGCAAAATATTCATTTTTAAAATTTTGAATTAGTAAAAACCGTGTAAATAAAAAACCGTAAAAATTGAAGAATAAATGTCGTTAATACTAGGTATCTTATAAATTCCATAAAATATAAATTTAATTTAATTCACACGTACAGCTATCGTCGGATTCACAGGGGAGATCGGCTTCTGAGAAAATCGTTTATATCGAGATTGTTTTGTATGAAAAATTATGTAAATTAAAAATAAAACTTTATTTCTTTAAAGAGAAGTGCCAAATGTTACATCTGCATGTACAAAAATAACATCCTGAAGTGGAATAGTCGCATACGAACAGACAAACAGACAGACAGGCAGACAAAAATTTTAAAAACGCAAGTTTGGGCTTTGGTAATCATCAAATAACTATATTAGCTTATGAAAAACTCTTTACTTCGCAATTACAGACAGACATTTCAATTTTATTTATATGTATAGATGTATAAATGTAGATATAAAAAATAATAAACTTCCTATAAATAAAAGTACCCAAAATTAATGGTAAGATATATAAGTTTTCATGTGATAAATGCAGCATTTGGGATGATCTACACTAATTTCATTAAACTCGCTATAAAGTAAACAAGATAGTAGATATCTACATTTTACAATTTTTTGCTCTTACAAATGGTTTTCCTTTAAAAAATGCATTTTCGATAAAATCGACGAATGAAAAATAAACAGATAGAAAAAGAGTAGAATGACTACTTAATCAAATTATTGAAGACCATGACAAAGATTCCATTTATCGTATGAAAATTTATCTTATGCCATCAATTTTAAATGAAATTTTTTATAATTAGTTAAGTGACTTTTATACCTAGAGTTTATTAAAATAAAATATGATTTATTAAATGTCCTTCATTTGAATACTTAATAAATTTGGATTTATATCTTTGAAACTATGGTTGTAATTTTTCAACCTTCAGATGTATAATTTTGCATGTTTAGATGATCCTTGACAAGGATGTGATTCTTGTACCTCAGAATGTTATTTTTGCACATACAGATGCAAATTTTTTCACTTTATTGAAAATTAATTTTTTTCACCGTAAAATGAATACAACATACTATAACGATTTTTATTTTTAATAACCGTGTAAATCGAGAAATGGGGGTACTTTGTTAGACGAGTTTTTAATAAATATTTTTTTAAATTTCTTAACAACTAATTTATATTTAATAATAAAATTTAAGTTATAAAAGTAAAGAAAAAAATATAGTTTAAAAACACTTGATTTGCGAAAGAGTGCATTGAGAGAACAAAACCCGTCATAGACCGATGTAATATGCCAATTTTGAAAAAAAAACTCTCCCATGTTTACAAAATTAAAAGGGTAACTATAACAGCTAGACTTAAACATTTTTACATCCCGCACTTATAAGTTTGAAGAAAATAAAACGATCGCGTCATAAACTGGAAGCATATGCTTCCCATAAAAGTTTTAATAGGATTATATGTAGTAACGTGGTATGAATGCATTTTTAAAGTTGCATCAAGGATGCACCTCGACAAGAATATTATCTTTTTAACGGTACACTAAACGTGCTCTGAATCACCATTAGTTCCGACTTATTTCTTTTTCATTTAGTAAGTACGAACATCGCTTCCTCGACCAATTTAATTAGCTACACTGGACTTATTAATTAATTCTAGTTCATTTGTCGCGTGAAATACTTCATTTCGTTTTCATTTTTTACCTCTCCGAAAGCTCTTTTATTATTTGAGAGGTTTCTAAATAAACGCCTTCCAACGTCTATCGAATGACATGTTATACTCTGTTTACGTTAAAAATAGTATGACACGGTTAGTAATTAAGTGCAACCACAACAATAATCTTATTTCACTAAATACAAATCCCCATAAATTAAAATCACAAATAATTTATAGCTTGGCAACCTTTTATTGTGTTGCCATATCAACTAAACACAACCGAGAGTAATACACAAAGTTAAAATCGTTGAAAAAAGAAAACTGTGTAAGTGTTACAGATTTCTTCGCGTTATTCTTAATACAAATATGTATATTATAACGGTTTGCTCATTTTAAAAATTGCGTTTAGTCAATCGTTTTCTTTGACGACAAAACAAGTAAATTTAGTAAAATTTCGATACATAATTTAAATAAAAATTAAATCCAACCGACTTTTATAAAAAATAACATAAAACTTACAATCTTTTGGCACAAACAACCTACAACCCTTATTTTTGATTTTATTCGCATGTCGTTTTCCGTAACTTCCGAAACTTTCCCCGAAGGCCAGTAAAAAACTTTAGGACAATAGAGTCGTATATTTTAGTGTGCGGCGTTATATATATTTTTTTATTTATTTCGCGAACGTAAGAAAAGTGTTAAGGGTTAGACGAATGCCGGTGCGATCGAAGGGCGCAACCGAAACGTTAGAAGAGTAACGATTATCCATAAAAGAAGAGTAAATAAAGCAATAATATATGAAGTTAAGAGGGCATTACACTCATATAGCGGGACGCCCTGTTGTTTCTGTAATGGTTTCCCGATCACGCGGTGCTGGGATGATGCATTGTTATCCCGGAGACCTCCTACAAACCGAGACAAACTCCGGGATAGAGTCATGGCCGCAATCGGTAATTTACCGGTTACGTTCGCACAAACCGCATTCGCTTCATATTCTCGCAATTTTTCAAAAATATATACGGTCGCGCGCAAAATTCTTCATACGCATCGATATCTCAAACATTAACTTCAGCAAAAAACGTTAGTTCACAAAAAATAATTGGATAATAATATTAAACACATTATTCACATTTAGTCTAGACTAAAAATGTGATTAAATATAAAATATTTAAACAAAGAAAAGGAAGTCAGCAAAGTTTTCGGCCACTTCCAAAAGTGACCAGAACAGCAATAAATTCATATTTGGTTGAATGGATGACCTTTACGTTTATTAATTTTTTTCAGTCAATTTGGCATTGAGTTTACCAATTGTGGAAGTTATACTTTTGGCGCTTTGGGGGTAAAATTGGACACTATGAAGTTAGCCGTCCAAAAACATGAAATGCCAATAGAGCGTGGTAGAGGTATACCCAATAAGCATACGCGTATCATCTAGCTATATACATCATCCGATATGCTTATGACTAGCGACAAGCCCTGAAGATCTGCAGACGCTAATAGACCCAATATTCACAGTAAGCAAAAAATACGATCTAGAATTGAACATCTAGCAAACTAAGATCATGATCATTAGCAAACAACTCCATCTTCTATGTAGGAGATGAAACACTAGAAAAAGTAAAAAATGTCAACTACCACAGATGCGATCTGAATGAAAACTGGGACCGCTCAAAAAAAAATAAAATCGGTATCGAAAAAGCAAAGAGTGCATTCCTCCGCATGAAAAACGTATTATGTAATCTTTCACTGAACACCAATACCAGATTGCGGTTTTTATGCTACTAGGTACTCTCAATACTTTACTATGGAGCAGAAGTTGTAACTATAACTGAAGACATCGCGAAACGCCTACAAGTTTAAATGTCTTCAATAATGTTCAAATAAAAAAATCGCTTATTTTAGAAACGTGATGAGAAATAACAAATATGACCTTCCACAATTACAAAGAAGAATAGAGAGAAAAAAAAGCCATAGTCGAAGGAGAACTTCATGGTTGAAAAACTAGTGCCAATGGACCACATAGTCTTCAACTGATTTATTCAGATCGGCAGTCAACAAAGTAATATAGACCAAGACGATCGCTAACATCCACTGAGGATATAGCACCTGAAGAAGAAGATACACAAACCCAAGATACACAACATAATACGTGTTTATATTTAATTTAGTTACGCTAAAGAAGTATAACTTCTAATACGCGACGTAAGTACAACCACTGGTATTTTTTTTAAATTCTGGTTGTATATTATTCCATTCTTGAACCAGTCTTATCATCAACTCTTTCTTTTAAGGGTTTTCCTTTCAGTTTTCTTTCAAGTTCTGTCCATAAATGTTCAATAGGGTTGATATCAGCTAATTGTGGAAAGGTTTTCAATCTACGTCGTACATGGTACAGCATCCATTCTTTGACTTTCCGAGCACTATGCTTCGGGTTGTTATCTTGTTGAAATATAGCGTTTGCATATTGGCCGAACAATTTTGCTCACAATGACTTATTGAAAACTAATATTTTGTTTAACATTTCCAAATGGGCAAATTTAAAAATTAATATCAATCAACACATTATCCTATAAGTTTAAATATTTATTCCAAAATTTCTCGATTTTGTTTTCTAATGGCCAACACTTTATTTTAATCATTTTGTTTTTAGAAATCCGGGTGGACGAACAAATTTGCTCGCGACTGTACATTTTTGGAGACCACTGTTAGAATGCTAATCAGTTTTATTTCCCTAAGACGATTATTTATTTGTCCATTTCGAGGATTGTACATTTAAATCTAGGGGTATTTTTACGTGTCATTCTTTCGACCACTGCACATATGTTCTCCACCTCTTGGAAAGCTTGAGCTTTCGAATGTATTCAGGAAATCATTGAATTATACAGGAAATTAGTATTGATGTGGTTGTTAAGTAAAGGTAGATGGGATTCCTTTTCAAAAGGGGATAACTTTTCTTTTATTGGATAATTAGGCGTAGAATTTGTAGAAATCGATTTCATTCCGTTCTTTTAATGACGTCGTTTAAAGTTTGACAGCTTTTGGTTTTTATAACAAGCGCTAAAGAAATTTTAACAGGTTTTTTTTGGTGAGCGATCTGTTGTGAATGTTTTAAAAAAATTCCACGGGTTTAAATAAAATTGTAAATAAAAAATTTTAATTTAATGTACGATGAAAAACATGAACTCTTGTTAAACTTAGATGTTAGTTAATCGAATTAATTGCATAAAAAAATGTAAAGATGCACTGTCTCAAATTGCTAATCGAACGAATTTTTGTATTCTGCTTTGAGCCTTTTATTCGCATTATATAAAGTACTTTTTTTCTGTTCTGGGTTTGTTTGGAAAATGTCAAAGCCGGAAGGAGCCGACTATGGACTTGATTTTATTACATCAATCAATATTTCTTAAATGATTGGCGAAAAATGAAGAGAAGAAAAAACGATTTCCATTAGCGAAGAAAAAGATCTATTTTCAAAATCACACTGCACCTGGTCACTCTTCAGTCATTGCAATGCCTATAATCAACGAATTGAAGTTCGAATTGTTCCCCCCTCCAACATATTCACCAGATTTAGTCCCCAGCGACTATCATCCGTTTCCTAACCTCAAACCATCCCTCGGAGCCCAAAGATTTGTGAACAATGAAGAAGTTATCAACACAGATTATGGAAGGGATCGACAAATCGTTCTAGAAAAATGGCATTACTGCATTAGAGCACCGTTAATAAAAATATACTAGACTTGATGGAGATTATGTTGAAAAATAAAATAACAAATTGTTTTTCTTCATCAGGCCGAAAACTTTTCGCCCCACCCTCGTATTTTTATCCCCTTATTATTTAATTTTCAAAAAAATCCTATTTTAAATTAAAGCTATACTAAACACGTCGTCAATGCCCCCATGTCACAAATTAGTAAACCCGATACTTCCGTGGTACATAAAATTCTTGTATAATAAGATACAAAAAGCAGGAGTAGGAAAATGTTAGGGAATATCCTGCGAACTTGTTTTCCCAATGCCGTTTCATTTCCTCATAAATTTCCTGCAATCAATCCTGAAAACAGTGCGAAATACGAGAAAGAAACGCGACTTAAAAAAAACAGAGACAAACGAACAGAAGGCATAAGTGTGGGAACAAAGTTAAACGAAAACGAACGTCGAATAGAATAAAAAAAAACCCTCGAACCCTTCTCCCTATGAAAAAAAAAACGAATTTATCACAAACTAAAAATGTTCTAACAGAAAAGTGGTGCTGTCGAAAAGGCCGGTTAAAAAGAAAGAAGTCGAAATGTTGAACGAGTTTTTCAAACGTTTCACCGAAAAGGTGCGTGTCGCGGACGTGGGTTTATTTAGTGGGAAAGTGCGTACGAGTTTTTTTCTAATATGGATAGTGTCCTAATGAGCTTCCGGCACGTTAAATGACGGCCCTACAATTGGCTTCGGCGAAGTCAAGTGCTTCATTGGGGTGCGGTTTAATTAAAAGCGACTTCAACAGCTCCTCTCGCAATAATGGGCATTTTCTAAACCCTTTTAATGTTTTACCGATGCGTTTCGACGACCTGTCTCGCACATCAACACTGTTCCACTAACCTCCAACGCCCGAAACGTCCAATTTCGCCAAACAAACCGCAATAATAATTAAAAGCCATTTCCTTCGACCTCTTTTAACACTATCGAGCTTTCGTCGAAGACAGAAACAATATTTCTTACTCGCCCCCCATTCATCGCCCTTTTCGAGGGCCGTTTCGATTGCTTTTCGAAATAATGTAAAGATTCCAATGGTCCGACGTCAAACCTAAGGTCAACATTGATTGCTTCCCGTTACGCCGAAGGAAAAAAAGGGAAAAAAAATAAACCGAGAAGAACGCTCTCGAGTAAATTATGTAATATTTTCCGTGCTTTGATTGCTTGCTCTCCTATAAATTTCTGAATCCTACTACAGGAAATTAATTTAGCTCTCTCATTGCTAGTTTTCTTATTGCGTTGTAAAAATTCATAATCGATATTCCCCCGATAATTTGTGTTTGATTTTCTGCACTGTGCTCTCGTAATTAATTTTCTCCTTCGACATACAATTTTAGTAATTTTACTAGTTTGTTCTTTTTTTTACAAGTTGGCTCCAAGTCTTATATTTTTCGGTTAGTTTTTCTTTCAATTGGGGTACCTACTCGTAAAGTCATTTTTCTGACGAATTTCATGGAATTGAAATATGATATTGTGTTAAGTGTCATTTATTACATAATAAAATCAAATTTTTTGAACGATTCCGAAGCAAGATATTGTTAACCTTTCGTGTACTAGGTGGGGTAAACTAGCGTGAACAATTTTTTTTTTGTTAAAACAGGACCTTTGGAAATCGAGCTTAAAACCGAGTGTGCACATTCGAGCTCAAAGTGGCACATTCCGATCTCGGGAAAATGAAGCGCGCCGCTCCGCGTCGCGCTTCATTTGCTTCCCTCGATCCGAAATGTGCCACTTTTCGCTCGAATGTACACATCCTGGTCTTTATTGGATTAATATTTTCATTTTCACATCAAAAACTTAAAAGTTCAATAAATATGGATTTTATCTTTAAAATTAACATATTTACCATAGCAATGAGTGGAAGCGAGCGAAAAGATACGACAATTTCGTAGGTGCGAGTGAGAGAAAACGATAAAAATATTTAATTAATTTTTTCGCTAGTTTGTTAGTCAAAATTTTGTGAATCGTGCTCAAAACCGAGTGCGCACATTCGAGCTCAAAGTGGCACATTTCGATCTCGGGAAAATGAAGCGCGCCGCTCCGCGTCGCGCTTCATTTGCTTCCCTCGCTCCGAAATGTGCCACTTTTCGCTCGAATGCGCACATTCTCGTATTTATTATATTAGTATAATTTATCGTGCGCTCGTTCAAATCAAAAATTTTAATTTAATTTAGTAAATATAGATTTTATATTCGAAAAACTTATTTACCATAGCAATGAGTGGAAGGCAGCGAGAAGATACGATAATCTTGTAAATGCAAGTGAGATGGAACGATAAAAATTATTCAATTAATTTTTCGTGTAACGTATTGGTCTAAATTATTGCGAATCATTAAGAAATTGCCGTGAAATTAATTTGTATTTCAATAAAGAGGCAAGAATTAAATTCTTGTTAGATTTTCTTAATATTCGTGATCGTAATTGACACGTGTCATTGAAATTTGGTACTCAAGGACTCAATAGTTTATAAGGTGAAGAAAAAGTTAAGTTTTTGTATTTTTATTAATAAAAGTCTATTCTAATGCATAAATAAATATGTGTTTTAATTAAACCTATTCATTATTGGATAGTAAAATATATGTCTTATCATTTAACTGTCATAAAATACAATTTTGTGGATTTAATGTTATTTTATTTTCGGGGTATGGCAAACTCCACCTAGTATGGCATGTAACATTTAGTCGCCTACTATGCGGAGGGTTAACTAAAGTGTACTTAATTAACAAGAAATATATGTTAAATAGTGGAACATGTTTGAAAAAAGGTTGGAAAACACTGATCCATAGTAATTCATAATGAAAATATCGGCATTGTCCACCAAATTCGTGGTGGCGCTCTAATCGCTCTCGCCTCGTAAAAAAATTACCTATCTCGCAATCACTAACGAATTGTAAGTCAATATTTTTGATTAAACGTATTATTTTATTGGCATTAATTAGTGTTGACGGAAGTTAGATATACAAAAATGTCTATTCATAAATTTTATGGTGGACTACGGTAAAATATGTTAGCAGAAACATTAAAAAATATTTATATTACCCACCAATGATAAAGTAGAGTCCCTGACCAAAATAAAATATTCGAATATTGAATATATCAAACTTTTTGAACTCATTGTAGGTCTATACTTGTCACTCCGATTGTCACTAGTGAATTACCTTAATCTATATAAATAAAATAATAGCAAGGTCGGTCGATCTAAATTTATTCGACTTTTAATTTTTTAAATTGAAGATTAGAAGATTAATATATCGTGGGCGATACTGCAATACCGCGTACCTAAAAATTGCAATACCGCGTAAGTACAAAAATGAGATTTTGTGCTTAAATTATGTATTAATTTTTTCTACATGTTTTGGCACATTTATTATTTTAGAAAAAAAAATTTATTGATAATAAAAAATAATTTTTGATAGCTCAAACTTGAAACAGTTTCCCTAGGACTTGCCTATCTCAACGTTAATATTTTTATGTCATTCACTCGAAATTTAATAAATCGAATTATTTAATTAGTCGAAGCGTTTTACAATTCATTAAATTCAAGTTTCCATCAGTAAATAGGTCGATGACTCGAAGTTCAATTTTACAACTTTTCTAAAAATTTCTCCACCTGAGAGAGGATTAACGACGGCTTGGTTTGGTGTTATTGATGCTTTAAAAGCTCTATTGTTAACTACGAATAACAGGTTTATACTACAAGAATGTTTTGACGGCGGCACTTCAATTGGATTTAAAAACTAATTTAGGTTTAAATGCCTTATGAACAGTTATAAATTTTTGAGATGGTTTTACCGTTTATTTTACAAAAAAAGAAACTTTTTTTGCATTTTAGTTTTCAATTTGCTAGTTATTCGTCGACTACGAAGACTAACAAATGTGTTTTACGTTCTTTATAGTTTGTAACAGAGTATAACAGAAAATCTAAAAAAGTTTAATACTTTTTCTAAAATTATTTACGTATTAACATGGAGTGTAAACGAAAATTAAAAAGTTTAACCATAAGGGAGAAAATTAATCTTATAAAAGAAGTGGAACGTGGGCTCAAAAGAAAAAAGGATATAGCTAAAGATTTTGGTATTCCCGCAAACACTTTATCAACCATTTTAAAAAACAGAGACCTAATTGTAGCTGCTGAAGATACAAATGACAAATGTCAACGTTGATAAAGATTTGGAAGTTGCTGAAATTCCTAGCGATGAAAGCATTATAAGTAAAGTGCTAGAAGAAAATAAAAAAAACTGTGAAAGTGAAAGTGAATATGAAAGTGATACAGATGTTACAGTAAACATCCCTTCAACAACTCAAGTTTACAATGCAATAGATACTATTTCTCTATTCCTATGTGCTCAAGAAGATGTTCTTACAGATATATTGTTATCGGTAAGATCATTGGAAAAATTTGTAGAAACGTAACATTTTGGAGCAATGAAGCAAAAGACAATTTTAGATTACTTTCAATTTAACAGTAAATAATATGTAAATAACTATATTTTTTAGGGTCTTAATAAAAATAAATAATGTTAATGATTGTAGATCAATTTTGGTTATTTTCTATAAAAAATGAATGATATATATATACATACGGAAGTATTTAACTGAACTTCTTTTGGTAACTCGAGTTTTTGATATGACGAATTATTTTTGCTGTCCCTTCGACTTCGACTTATCGAGGTTCGACTGTATGTTAATTTTAAAGATAAAATCCATATTTATTGAACTTTTAAGTTTTTGATGTGAAAATGAAAATATTAATTAAGGCAAATCCAATAAAGACCAGGATGTGTACATTCGAGCGAAAAGTGGCACATTTCGGATCGAGGGAAGCAAATGAAGCGCGACGCGGAGCGGCGCGCTTCATTTTCCCGAGATCGGAATGTGCCACTTTGAGCTCGAATGTGCACACTCGGTTTTAAGCACGACTACAAAGTGTCCCGTTTTAACAGAAAAAAAATTGGTCATATGTTTACAAAAAACGCAACATATATTAATTACTAAATAAAACAGTCGCACATTATCTTAAAATGAACAAAGCAAAAAAACAATGTCTAGTGCGAAATACAAAATAAAATAATAAAATATTTAGTAAGAATTATCGAGGTTTAATTTTCGCAACGAGTCCGAACGTGGTGGACAATCCGAAGAATCGCGAATCCGTATTACTGAGGTCCGGATAATCGAGGTTTTACTGTAAGTCATTCACAAACAAACCGAGTCCGAACAGAACGACCGTTTCGCAATAGAAAATTGCTACTGCATGATACGCGACGCAAGTCGCAAATAAATCAACATTTTCGCTAAAACCGTTTCGCTTGCAATTTGTTATTATTATTATTCGGTGCAGATAGTGCGCTCTAGCGGAACAATTCTTCACCGCCGGAAAATTTGTTGCACTCTCTTCTAATTAATTCAATTCCGAATGTGTATAATTAAATTCATCGAACATTTCGGAGTTGGTGGTAAACTTTTCAGTCGCGCACTGAATATATTAAAGTGCGAGCTGCTGCTAATATTTTTAACACCAGTTTCTAACAGGTTTACTACACGAAAGCTCAACGTTGATTTACATTACGTCCCAACTTTGCAGGCACTCTCGCGATAATTTGTGGATTCTAGTTTCGAAAATTAAATTTCTACACATATACACCAACAGGAAAAAAACACCGCCAGATTTATGATTTCGTTGTGTTGAAAAAATTGCGAGGAAACAAAGCCCGGAGATGATACAAAGAGATAATTTATCATTTTCGTTGTGTGCGTGGAATAAGCAGAATATCAAGGTAAATTTAATGCCAACTATTTCGTCTGCTGATTTGGTGGGTTAAGACCCTTTCAGAGAGGTCTATTTAATTTTATGATCACGTTAGATCCGTATAAACTGCCATTAAAACCTCAATAGACACTTGCCTTCCATAAACAATAGGTTTTGTTGTAATTTGAGGAGATTTATAGTCGGCAGATTATTAAGATAGGAAGTAATTGTCATTCCGCAATTGTATTTTAATGTCTGCTTTCCGCAAAGATTTATTTTAATCCGCAAAAAACTAACGACCTAATATTTTTGTCGTTTCCAATTTCAATTGTCGTGCTTTAATGGTCGTTTCGAGATTTGATTATAAAATAATGCGTTTTAAATTTTAAAAGATTACTGGCGTCCGTTTTTTTTATTATTACCGCTGCCGTTAAAGTTATAGCTTATCCAACTGTAAAAAAATGAAAAATCTATATCCAAATGAATGACTTTAATTTTGCTAATATAAATAGTTATGTAAGTGCATAATTGTAAAGATGAATAGCTTAACACAAATAGAGTAAAACGTCCAGTGAATGACCGTTTTGTTGCATGGACTTCATTATGACTTTTATTTCTTTCACTTAAATGAAAAAGAAGACATAGAAAATTGCACAAATAAATATAATACGAATATAAAAATTAATTTTTTTTAATTGTTATAAACATTGTTTCTCGTAAAGGTCATTCACTAGGCGGTTTACCCTAAATGCTTCTTGTTTAAGGCTAATCGAAGGTAAATTAAATATTATACACTTGCAAAATCTTAATAGGCCAAAAGTTAAAATTATGACAAATGTGTGTCCAAGAAAACATCTCAATTTGTTAAGTTTGAGTACCATTGCATTTTTTTCTTATAAAAGTCTTTCAATATTTTTTAATACAATTTAACTTTTTTTTAAATGTTATTTGCAAAAAATAAAAACTGCTTCAAAAATCTAAAGAAGTAACATATTGATGTTTTTTTAGTGAACTTAAGACATTGCATTGTAAATTAACACGAGCAAGTTTTTTGAAATAACATATCGCAAGTGTGTTAAACAGTAAATTACTAGAAGAAAATAAGTAATATAAGTGTGTTAATATAACACACTTGGATTTGCAACGAAATACTTATGATACAACAAAAAATAAAGTAAAACTGATTAAATTTAATTAAATTGTTCATTTCAGTTACTCATTAATTTGCTAACAGTTTTTATATATTTTTTTTAATTCATCCTGTTACTTTTATTTTTTGGAAAGGATTAAATGTAGAACATGGAGTTAATATTAGTTATTAATTATTATTATTTGTATTGTCAAAATTTGCTAATTAAGTTCATTTGCTAATAATTTTAAAATGTAAAAGGTCTTACAAATTGAGCGCTTTTTTTTAAAACTAAATAAAATATAGATAGCGCATTGAATTCTTCTGGGTCTTTTGACATTTAGGAAGTGTGATGTATGACATTAATAAAAATAGAGTCGTATACGATACAAAAGCGCATTCAAATTGTTTGAATTATTTTATGAAAATCTGCGTTTTGTGAAAAAGCTTTTTCGAAAATTATGTGATTTTTATAGTTCACATAATCGTCCATCTGAAAAGACTATTAGTCGAATTGTTCAAAAATTTAAAGAAACTGGTTTCGTAGAAGATAAAAAATACAAAAATTTAATCTTTTTGGTCGTTCACAAGAGCACATTGATATGGTTCGTGAAAATGTTACTGAAGAGTCAACGATCACAACAAGTTGGGCTCAGTAAAACAACGACATGACGTATTTTACGAAAAAATGGATCTCTCAAGGCATATAAGGTCCAAATAACACAGGAATTAAAGCCTTTGAACGATTCAAAACGTCGTGGATTTGTCAATTGAATTACCAGATGATTTTTCTCAAAAAATAATGAATTGGCAGATCATGTCATTTGACACCGTTGGTTATTTTCTTTGGGGTCACGTAAAAAAAAGTCTGTAGAAACAATCCACAATTGATTCTTGAACTAAATAATGAAATTCGTTTTAGAGGTGAAATGGAGCCTCAATTATGTCGAAATTTCATCCAAAATTTGGCAAAAGAGTGAACGTGTGTGAAGCTACAAGAGGTGGTCATGTAACAGATATTATTTTTCATGTTTAAATCTCATACATTTTACTTCAATTATCAATAAAAAGTTTTTGAAAATCAATGCAAATTATGTGTTTTATTAGGTTTTAAAAAAAATTGAAACAACATTTATTTAGAATTATGTAGGTAATTGTAGTTTCATTTTCATTTTATTTTCTATGAACTTTATATACCTATACTTTATTGTATTCAAGTCCCTATAAGAACATAAGTTTCAGAGTTGAAAAAATTTATTAAATAATAAATATCAAAAATTGGCAAAGTAATTAATTATAGTAACATTCAGATATAATTTTATTTAATAATTAAACAAATAAATTTTTATTAATACCTTCAATTATTGCAAAAAATCGATAAATTAATTATAAAATAGGCACTTCAAAATGATACATTTAGATATAGATTTTTCAATTTATTCAATTTATTCTATTTCGATATCCAAAATGTAAATTTCATTTAAGACGGAACAATAACCTTTGATACAAAACACATTATTTAAATTCAGAAATGTGTAACATATTTAATCCCACCTCTATTACATAAATCGAAGCTTTTTAGTAAATCGCTTGTTCCTCGAAAAATAAAATTCTATAGTTCTAAATTTAGACTAAATCAGAAGCCAGGTACATAATTTAAAAACGCAATTTTCCTATTTTAGTATAACCTTAAGCTTTTATTAGCCTGATTTCTCGTATGCGTTTCGTACGTAATACCTTCAGCAAAGAACTTAAGCGCAATATCAACAACATGCAAGAAACAACTCACCGAATGCGGCAGCCATTTCACCAATAAGCAAGCAGGAAAAATCTATAGCACTCACCTAAAACAAAAAGAACAAATTATTAGCATTATAAAAGTACACAAAAATATAAGACTAACAATAAAAAAGTAAATTAAAAATAAATATTTGTATCGCCTAAAAAATACAGGAGGAAAAAAAAGAATTTCGATTAAGTTTTCAACTCCCCCAAAAGTTATTCTATTAAAAAGGAGAACGTGAAACATAAGTTTTATATATCGATTTTCGCTTCATCATAAATTCAATGAACTGCCTTAAGCAATAAAATTCTGTTGTTCGTATTCGATTTAAAATTTCGACACATACAAACGAGCGCGCGGAAGGAAAAAAGCGCGCATAATAGTTCGGCTAAAAACTTAAAAGGTTGTTAGAGTTCGTCATTTAAAAATTTAAAGAGCAAAGTGTTGGTACTAAATTGTAAGGTCTCTTGCGTCTCGACGCCCGCCGCCTTCGTTGTCAAGTGCACTCGCCACCACCGCCGTCGCACCCTCATTTTATATTGTGAACACGCCACGACCTATTGTACGGCTTTTTATGGTAATTAGAGAGAAGGGTTTATTTTATCGTCGGTGTTTGATGTGGCACTTACACCTAACACTTTCCTCATTACAAAATAAAATTCGCCGGGAAAAAAATTGGAAACGAAAAACGCACGTTCGGCGTATCTTTTCGTGCCCGGCGAGACGCAGCCCCGTAACGATCTCTTTTCGATGTTTTTTTATGCCTCCTTCGAGTGCCCATTATAGTTTTTCTTTGCTATTGTTTTAGATAAAAACCGATTGAGATTAGTTCTTGTTCAACGTTAATATCATCTCCGGCCGATACATCGTTAGTATTTTTAGAATGCTTTGCCTTTTTTACCTCGACCAAGAACGCACTTTTTACCATCATTAATTAAACTTTATGTCATAAAAGATTAATAACAAATTTTCCTACCGTTGCGTGGCGGGAGCTTTTTTTATATTAATTTTGTGCGTCTTTAAATTCGATGCGCCCCGATTTTAAGTTATTATTTTTCGTAAAATCGATTGTTGTGTTAATAGCTATTTCTTAAATAAATAAAAAGATAATATGGGCCGTAGTAAGTTACAATCAAGAAACTGTTGATTTAACCTTTCAAAATAATCCTCTAATGAATTTTTAAATTATAAGCTTTTCTAAACATACAATTATTGTCGATTTTATCTCCTCTCTTATTGTTAGTTTACATAACCTCTAATTTTTTAGTTTATCTTACGTAAATACAATCACGGAATTACAAATTCGTAAAGATTTTAAAAATTACGCTTACCTAAGTAAAATTAGAAATTTTGAACAAAAAATAATGGTCGTTTTAATTGAAATTTTCTAGAAAATTTTCTTTAATAACACATTTTAAAAACGATACAAAATTATAATTTAATAATTAATTACGAAAAAATTCCCTTTCTGTTTTGTTAAAATTCCTAAAACAACCGAGCAAAGTTTTGCTTTAAAAATTGTAATTACCTACTCATCGGAAAACGATTTAAAAATAACGAATCTACTTTAATTTTCTTTCCGCCCGTACGAAGAAAAATTGTATCAAATATTTTTTGATGCAATACGTTAATAAACAGAATGTAAAAATAAAATTCCTAATAGATTTATGGGCAATAACCGTCAATAAATCAATTTAAATACTAATTTAAACAATTCCTTTCTTAAACATAAATAATATATGTATTAGAATTTTTTTCTTTTCATTTTAACATCAAGTTTATTCATTTTTGTGAATCGTGCTTAAAATCGAGTGTGTACATTCGAGCTCAAAGTGGCACATTCCGATCTCGGGAAAATGAAGCGCGCCGCTCCGCGTCGCGCTTCATTTGCCTCCCTCGCTCGGAAATGTGCCACTTTTCGCCCGAATGCGCACATCCTGGTATTCATTAGATTTGTCTGCTTTATTCTTCGCTCTTTCAAGCGATAAATTAAAATTTAATTTAGTAAATATCGATTTTACGTTCGAGAAACGTATTTACCATAGCAATGAGTGGAAGTCAGCGAAAAGACACGACAATCTCATTAGTGCGAGCGAGAGGGAACGATCAAAATTATAAAACCGATTTTTCGTCCATTTATAACTATTGACATTCATAAAACTTCTTATTTATATTAGTTTAATGAGTGGAAGAGAACGAAAAAATACAAGAATCGCAATAGTACGAGTGAGAGAGAATGGTCGAAATTGCGTAAATATTATTACCAAATATAGATAGTAGCTAACAGAGTTACTAAATACCCTGTTGGCTACTATTTCATTTTTTGAATGCATTCTATTGTTTTAAGTTGATTATTGTAATTATTTTAAGACTAAATATGCAAAGAGAAAAAATTAAAGGGCCAAAACAATTTCCGATATTTTGTGGTGTTTTTTGACAGGCTGTATTTCAGTGAAATATGGTCGTATCTAAAATTAAAAAAAAATATTTTAAAGCTCCAAGACTCTAATTTTCAGATCTTTTAATCAAAAATTTTTAGGTGCTACTGTTATCATACAATCTTAAGCAATGACGCGCAAAAAAATTTTGCAATTTTTTTTCTTTTTCGTTTAGGTTCCACAGACTTACAATTTTTTTTTCAGCTAAACCATTATATGTAACAGATAGCCTGTTTATTCAGCTTCAAGTTTCTTTTTTTAAAACCTCGATACGATTTTTTTTCACTGAGATACAGGACATTAAATAGAAAAAGATCCTTTTGTTCTCCATCAGTGATATCTCAGTAACCAACAATCGCACGGGAAATTGCAAAGCAGTTTTGGGAACTGAAATAAATGCCCTATAAGAAACTGCTACGACTCTTATAAAAAACTTTTTATTTCAATCTTTAACATAAATTTGAAAACACATGAAAAAAAGAATATTTTTTGGATTTTTAGAAAACTGACGGCTAAGTTACAAATATTCATGAAATGACAAATGTTGAGCGTAACTTTTATAGCTGAATATATCCTAAAAAACTCTGTGAAGTTACAATTCGATCTACCAAACCTTTCCTAGTGTTTTAACACAATCAAATAACTTTTGAAAAAAATTAAAGAGTCACGTTTCTTGTCGCTAAACAATTTATAATCATAATTAAAATGGAAAATAAACATTTCTATTGCAAACAACATTTAAATTAAAGCAAAAAAAAATTTATTTTAATTTATATATTTTTTTTGGAAAAGCTTTCTGATTTTTAAAAAAACAATGTCCAATCGTTTCTAGTTCGATTACAATTTCTGACTACAAACTGTTTAAAATAAATAAACTTAAATTCAATAATCAAATGGAAAAAAGGGGGTCCACTTGACGCGATCCGGCTCTATTTTAATAAACAGTTTTTTTTATAATTTACTACTGCACCTTTAGCTTTAGAATAACTCTTTCCAAATAATATGCTTAAAAAATTTAATTAAAAAAATACAAAACCAAATTACAAAGTCCTTTAATAGAAAGCTTTCCTTTCCACTCATATGTAGATTACAATTTTCCAGTTATTTACTCCAAATTTCACACTATTTGTTCTCCCGTACCAAATTAATCGTAGCAAAAGCAAATTAGAGATACTGGCGTGGAATAAATGCATTTCGACGATTTTATACACTTCGCACATATTTACGAATAACAAATCGTTGTGGGAATAGCTGTATCGAGCTCTGGCACAATCCAGCCAGGAAGTAATGATCTACAACCCATCTAATGACCGCAACTTAAATCATCCAAATATTTGCATTTCGTTTGGTTCCGCTTTAATATTTATTAACTTTCGCAAAAAAAGGACGATTCAAGCTACAGAACGTCGTTTTTAAAAATGATACTTATCATCGACATTGCCGTCGTCGTTAGAACCGAAACGATCCTAATTACTATGATTAATTAGAAGTAGCTATAAAACAATGTAACGGATCTTGTTAACGAATTAACTTAATTACTGTTACTGTGGCCAAATTAGAACCCTAAGGGGGAATAAATCTTGTTGTATTCAAGTTTGATTTGGGTTTGAATATGATTTTCTAAATACGCAGAAAAAGGCTTTGTTTTTATCTGCACCTCGCTGCTCGGGCACTTTATTAGTATCCACCCCAATATTGGGTAATATTTCGCGCGTCAAATCTCAGCCCTAAATATTTTTAAACTAAACGTAATTATGTTCTCTAACTTTATTATCTTTCTTGTCATTTACTTTGTTAATGAAGTTAATAACTAATTTGAGTAATAAGAAATCTAATTTTGTATCATCCTAAGTGACAGACATTTATGATTAATGATTTAGGTGTCATTTTACGTAAGATTTGATCAAATTTTAGGTGGGCACGTTTAGATTATAATTATGTCGCGGCTACGATTTTTAATAAGTTCTTCAATGCCCACCGAAAATAATAGAAAAAAATTAAGGTCGGCACAATTTAGAATATGCATAATTACAGATTGAAAAAAGGTCTCGTAAAAGTTAGTAATAGTTTGGAAATTACATAAGTTAAGAAAAGTTGTTCGCTATTCAATTTTCTGTAATTTTCCTAATATTTATAAAGTGAGAAAAGAGAGAGTTTCATTAATATTAAGAAGGACTTATATTTTAAAATATTTCACCCTTCTTTCAAATAACTCTAAAACTAAGAAATATTATGAAATTATTAAAACAAAGTTTACTGCATAGTTGCGAAAAACGCATTATTCTTATAATGCAATGAAGTTTCATATCTCATTATTATTTTAATGAGCAATAAATTTTCTCTTCATTTTTCATTTTTATATTTAAGGAGTAATGAGATAATTTACATTAATTTTTTTAATGGGTATAATGTATTCGTTTTCCATCACTCATTTTTTTACAAGGAATAATGGAATTATTTCTCATCTGCCCATTTTAAAAAAGTTTTATAAATAACCGAAAAATTGTGACTGAAATTTTTAACTTCCCGCTTTGAAAATCCCGCCTCGATCTTCATTAAATCGAATATAACCAATGATCGACCGTAAACAAACTATGAAAATGTCCTCAATATGTGTAATAAATCCACTCTTAAAGACAGCATTTTGTATTTATGACTAATGTATGTGTTACTTGACAGTACTTATTTTTTAATTTTTTTTCAGTAATGCATTATTCCACAATACTCATTTTTTAATGTGTAATATATTGTCCCTCAATACTAATTCTATTTTTTAATAAGTAATGTATTGTTCTACAATAGTCATTAATTTTTTAATGAAATATTTTTCATTGGCAATTTTTTTTAATGATTAATAGATCAAAATCTCATAATCACTTAACAAATAAATGGCAATTGCATTAGTTTTTACATTAGGTTTTTTTCCAACTATGGTTTCCTGTATCTGGAGCTTTTCTATGTGTTTATTAATTAATGCAACTATATTTCTAATAGTAATTTCAATACGGAAAAGTACAAACAATTCTTATAAATATTAGTTATAAAAAAACCGTTGCGTGTACTTGTGTACGCCCGTTAGAAGTTATACTTCTTGGGCGTAACAAAATTAAATATAACCACGTACAAAAATTAACATAAATAAATTCAATAAATACAGCGATGTGCGCATTCGAGCGAAAAGTGGCACATTTCCGAGCGAGGGAAGCAAATGAAGCGCGACGCGGAGCGGCGCGCTTCATTTTCCCGAGATCGGAATGTGCCACTTTGAGCTCGAATGTGCACACTCGGTTTTAAGCACGATTCACAATAATTAATTCACTCTATCAGATGCGAAACTTCAACTGTCGAATTTTCATTAGCCGTGCGCGCGCAACTTCGGTTGCCTGCTAAAATATACATATTGTGACCATATGTGCCGTTTTTAATGTGACTGTGCCGCTTTCAGATCATTTGTCTCATTGTCGCCAAGCAACCAATCGGGACGAAATTTTGAAAATTTTGTACACGTTTTAGATGTTTGTCCAGCGACGGTTCTAGTGTTAGAAATAAACGCAGTATTTTGGTCAAAGGGCGAAAAAAAAATAATTTAAGTACTTTTTGAAAAAGCGACGCGTTACGATTTCGCCATCAATAGAAAAGCACTCAGCAACAAAATAACAAACATATGCAAATGTGCGATTAAATTCTTCGATTTACACCAAACTTTAATCGCGTTAAATTAACACATAAAACTCGGTATTAGTATTAATTTGCGCTTTACAAATTAAGTAAAAATAAATTCCGGTAAATTTTTGACTTTTATTAATTGTCCAAATAAATTAATGTGAGTAATTTAATTTTAAAAACTCTGCCATTAAATGTGTTTTTAATATAGACAGTAATGCACATGTAAAATGATATTATTTTTAGAAATAAGCTCCCAAAATAATTAAATAATTCAATTAAGTAAATCATATTGCAGCTATGTATCAATAGATTTAGAAAAATAAAATTTGTTTAATCGAAGTCTTTATACGAAAATAATTAATTATAGCAACCCACATCAAAGCGAATAGGAAAAAAAACCGTTGTGTGTACTTATGTACGCGCGTTTGAAGTTGAACTTCTTTGACGTAACTAAATCAAATGTAACCACGTGTTATGTTGATTAACTTGGGTTTATTTATAGCTAGACCACAGGTTTTCAAACTATTTACTACTGCGACTCTCTTAAAAAATTGAGTCTTTCCACCAACTCCTTGATTTACACGGTAAACGGTGTAAATCATAATTTTTTGAATAGGAAGCCGTAAAATCAAAAACAAAGCGAAATGTGCAAAAATTAATGTCAGCAAATTCAATAAATACGAGGATGTGCACATTCGAGCGAAAAGTGGCACATTTCCGAGCGAGGGAGGCAAATGAAGCGCGACGCGGAGCGGCGCGCTTCATTTTCCCAAGATCGGAATGTGCCACTTTGAGCTCGAATGTGCACACTCGATTTTAAGCATGATTCACAACAATTTAGGCAAATATATTAAACGAAAAATCATTTGAATAATTATAATCGTTTCCTCTCACTCGCATTGCTGAAATTGCCGTATCTTTTCACTCCTTCCACTCATTGTTATGGTAAATAAATTTTTCGAGTATAAAATCGATAATTATCATACTATATTTAAGTTTATACTTTGATGGATATATGATTACTATAGACAAACTCAATAAATACGAAGATGTGCACATTCGAGCGAAAAGTGGCACATTTCCGAGCGAGGGAGGCAAATGAAGCGCGACGCGGAGCGGCGCGCTTCATTTTCCCGAGATCGGAATGTGCCACTTTGAGCTCGAATGTGCACACTCGGTTTTAAGCATGATTAACAACAATTTAAGCCAATAAATTAAACGAAAATCAGTTGAATAATTTTAATCGTTCCCTCTCACTCGCATTGCTGAAATTGTCGTATCTTTTCACTCCCTTCCACTGATTGATATGGTAAATAAATTTTTCGAGTATAAAATCAATAATTATTATACTATATTTAAGTTTATACTTTGATAGATATATGATTACTATAGACAAATTCAATAAATACGAAGACGTGCACATTCGAGCGAAAAGTGGCACATTTCCGAGCGAGGGAAGCAAATGAAGCGCGACGCGGGCGGCGCTTCTTTTCCGAGATCGAATGTGCCACGACTCGAATTTTAAGCATGATTAACAACAATTTAAGCCAATAAATTAAACGAAAAATCAGTTGAATAATTTGAATCGTTCCCTCTCACTCGAATTGCTGAAGTTATCGTATCTTTTCACTCCCTTCCACTCATTGACATGGTACATACATTTTGCGAGTATAAAATCGACAATTACCATACTATATTTAAGTTTATAATTTGAAAGATATATGACTACTATAGACAAATTCAATAAATACGAAGATGTGCACATTCGAGCGAAAAGTGGCACATTTCCGAGCGAGGGAGGCAAATGAAGCGCGACGCGGAGCGGCGCGCTTCATTTTCCCGAGATCGGAATGTGCCACTTTGAGCTCGAATGTGCACACTCGGTTTTAAGCACGATTCACAATAATTTATTAACTTTCTTATGCGGCTAACTTCAACTACCGACTTTTCGTTAAGTGTGCGCGCGCAACTTCCGTTGCCTTCTAAAATTCAGAATTAACACCATACATAAATTCCCAATTTATTCAAATCAACGATACCTAACCATTTGATTGCCTAATGGCTTCGCATTAACGATTTCTTTTGGCCATAAAAAAAATTAATCCCTAAAGTGCGTCGAGCAAAGTTTAAGATAAACGCTAGAGGTGAACAGCCCATAATTGCGGAGAATGTTTGTAAGTGCAAAGTTTGAGTCGGGCGAAAACCATAAATCTGCATATATCTGGAGCAAATCAGGGTTTGATAGCTTTGATACCTTGTTAGCGAAAGGATAAGGAAAGATCTATCTTTCGCAGAAGGGCACAACACAAAACCAATACATGAAACCCCAGCTCGGAAATCAACGCTCTGATTGCGTGTTTGCGAAGTCCTCAATTAGAGAGGTCCTTGCGATACGGTCTCCTTTAATGAAGGTGTATATAGGGCAAATCCCTGGATAACGGCTTAACATGTCCTCTGTGTACTTAGTTGATAAGTTTATGCATATCACGTTTGGAGAGAACTTAGACTGTTTCATCTCGTTTAATAAATGACTAATGTTGTTACTTCCACGTTCCTGCCTCCTCGATAAGTGCCTGGCAATTTGGGCTCGCAGGAAATTTCGAAGATAAACATTTTTATTGGAAATCTTTACGGACTCGAAGAACCATTGGGTGCGGTGGCTGGTGCGATTGATAAGCCGTTGCAAAAAAAAAGCAATCAAAGAGAGCTTTCCGTTCGCGTGCATTTTATAACATATGTTAAACTTTCTGTCTAGACGAAATGAAATGATTATTTCGAGACCTGTCGACGCCTCTGTAAACAGGTTTATCGTTATTAATGATACCAGTACATATTTAACACAGAAACTCGTTAACACGAAACCATTTGCATTTATTGCTTGTAGGTAGGTCACAAATTGTAAAGAGTAAATTATAAACAGAATTGTATGTATAGGACACTAATGCGTTATATAAATTAATTTCGCCCTTTTAGGATTCATAAAATTATATCATTATTAAATATTTCACAATTTATGCGCAATCGATGCGTTTAACTGTTAGAGCCAAAATGAATTTCGGCTGCTTCAGAAATTATACACTTTTGATGTAAATACAATTAAATTGTTTTCGCCTATTCCCCGTAATCATATTTTTTTGTACGGGAAAGCAAAATGTGTAAAAATGAATGTAAGTAAATTCAATAAAAAAGGATGTGCACGTTCGAGCGAAAAGTGGCACATTTCCGAGCGAGGGAAGCAAATGAAGCGCGACGCGGAGCGGCGCGCTTCATTTTCCCGAGATCGGAATGTGCCACTTTGAGCTCGAATGTGCACACTCGGTTTTAAGCATGATTCACAATAATTTATTTACGTTCTAAATAATTTGAATTCATAATTACACTATTGTATTTATACCAGAAATATGAAATCGATGATTTAGTGCTTTTAAATTCGATAAAATAAGGCCCAATACGTTCCAAAGTAAAAGTCAAAATTGTTTGCCGTTAAAGGGAAGCAGAGCAAAATGGCTCCGGCTATGGACACCACAGGAACATAGCAACGTTTCTCTAAAATATAAAACAAATCTATTTTTTTCAATTTTCAAAAAACAAAGAGGTTAATCCATGTTTTGCTCGATTTTGGGCGATTTTGGAGTTTTTAATATGGCACCGTTTTCCGATAGAATAAGGTCCAATACGTTCCGGAGTAAAAGGATTTTACGTAATTATCAAAAATAGAAAAGTTGGCGCAATTTAAAATATCGATTTTAAAAGAAAAATTGGCAATTTGCAAAAGTCAAAAATTTTTGGAGTTAAAAGGTAAGCAGAGCAATATAGCTCCAGCTATGAACAGTACAGGCACATAGCAACGTTGTTGATAATAGTTTTTATTAAGACTGTTTTGTTTTATAAAGTGTGTAAATTGTAAAAAACAAAACAGACTAATGTTGTTTAGTTAGTTACGGTTTTTTAGTAAAACCAGACATACACGTTTTGTATTATTTGATGTTAAATAAAATAACTATTAATTATGATCTCATAACAGGTTATGGGCACCCAGGGAAAGTAATTAAATAGTTAAACAAATAGTGTGTTACTTTTGTCGTCGAAAAATCAAGTATTAGTTACAAGATTATTCAATCGTTGTGTACGAGACGAGAAACAAATCAAGAAAATGTCACGAAACGAGTTTGATGTTGAAAAACTAAAAGGAGTGAAAACTACCACACGTGGAAATTTGCGATGCTAAATTATCTGGAGTTGAATAATTTAGGCAATTGCATAAAAGAAGAAGGTACTGAAAAGGATGCCCAAAAATTAAAACAAGCAAAAGCTCGATTGGCGTTAAGCGTTGAATCATCGCTGTATGTTCACATTCAAAAGCAAATACCGCAATTGAAATATGGACAATACTAAAGAATTTGTACGAAGATAAAGGATTAACGCGTAAAATTGGTTTATTAAGAACGTTAATTTCAATTCGTTTAGATGGATGTAATTCGATGCAAGAGTATGTTGATCAAATTATCACTACGTCAAATAAATTAAGTGGTATTGGTTTCGAAATTTCTGATGAATGGCTTGGTGCTATTTTACTTGCTGGTGTAACAGAAGAATTTAAACCAATGATCATGAGCATTGAAAGTAGTAATGTAGCAATCACGGCAGACACTATAAAATCGAAATTACTTGATACACATATGGAACGAAACACTGAGAATGCGTTTTTTTGGTAAAAATGAAAAATCCAAAAGGACAGTCAAGTGTTATATTTGTGGTAAAAAAGGACATATTTCGACAAATTGTAGACAAAATAGTGGTGCACGAAATTTCAAGAATTTGGGTAATATGAAGAAAGAAAACGATAAAACGTCAAAGAATGCTTTCTTAACCAACTTCATAGTAAAAGGAAACCATAGTGATCCAGATGAGTGGTTTTTGGACAGTGGATGTTCAGCCCACATGACACCTTACGAAGACCTACTGCAGAATAGAAAACCGACCAACGGAGAAATTACTGCAGCGAATAATACAAAAAATGCCTGTCACAAGTGTAGGTTCAATAAGTTTGAACTTAAACAACAATGACGTTGAAGTGCAAGAAGTATTACATGTGCCGCGGTTATCCGCAAATTTACTTTCAGTTTCAAAAATTGTTGCAAAAGGCAACACCATAGTTTTTAATAAAACTGGATGTTCTATTTTTAATAAGGAAAATAAACTTTTAGTAAATTGTGAGGCGAATAACGGGGTGTACAAATTTCGTATGTCAAGTGGTAAATGTATGCTATCGAATAACATTTCAGAAAATAGTGCAGCAACATGGCACAGGCGAATGGGTCATTTGAATTACCAAGACTTGTGCAAATTGCGGAATATAGTGACTGGTGTTAAATTTGAAAATGTTAAAAAATGGTTACCTTGTGAAATTTGTATGAAAGGCAAACAAACACGTTTTCCTTTTCAACAAAGCAAAAGTCATACAAAAGATGTTTTGGAACTTATTCATTCCGATTTATGTGGACCAATGGAAAATTTATCGATTGGTGGAGCTAGGTATTTTTTAACATTTATTGATGATTTTTCGAAGAAGGTTTTTGTATATTTCTTAAAAAGTAAGACAGAAGTTACAGAAAGGTTCATTGAGTTTACAAAATTAGTTGAGAACCAAACTAATAAAAAGTTAAAAATAATTCGAACTGATAATGGAACCGAGTACTGTAACCGTAATTTTAAAAAGTTTTGTGATCATAAAGGCATTTGTCATCAGTTGACAAATGTATATACGCCGCAACAAAACGGAGTTTCAGAGCGTATGAACCGCACAATTGTAGAACGTGCAAAATGCATGCTTTTTGATGCCAAATTAGAAAAATCTTATTGGGCAGAAGCGGTTAACATGGCTACTTATCTAATAAATCGATCAGTGTGTTCATCGTTGACAGATAAGACGCCAGAAGAAATTTGGAGCGGTCAGAAAATTGATTTATCAAATTTACGAATCTTTGGATCAACGGTGATGGTACACGTACCCAAAGAAATAAGAAAGAAATGGGACCCGAAGTCTAAAAGTTAATATTTGTGGGCTACGATACAGCTCGAAAAGGTTATCGCTGTATTAACGAAAAAACAAAGAAACTTATAATAAGTAGAGACGTTATATTTTTTGAAAAATTAACTGAAACAAATACAATTGAAGTGATGCAGCAAGATGCAGACGATTCACATCAAGTGAAGGAAGTTGAAGACAACAGCGATCATATTGTCCATTCAACAGAAGTATTAGAAGATGATGAAAATGAAAGTGTAAAGTTAGATGACGAGGATGAAATTTTGGATCCTACGTATAAACCTAACCAAAAGTTATTCCAAGTACAGTGTTACGAAGAACTGAACGTACAATTAAGCCAAGAAAGTTTGACGATTTAGTAACCTATTCAGCGAAGGTAAATTTAGATTTAGATCCTTTATCTGTTGCAGAAGTAATTTCTAGCAAATACGCTAAAGAATGGAAATCAGCAATGGAAAAAGAAATGTGTTCACTGGATGAAAATGAAACATGGAGTTTAGTTGATTTGCCACCAGGAAGAAAAGCTATTAAATCTAAATGGGTATTTAAAACAAAGCGTGATCAAGATGGAAGCGTTATTCGTTACAAAGCAAGATTAGTTGCCAAAGGCTGTTCTCAAAAATATGGAATGGATTACAGCGAAACTTTTTCACCTGTAGTCAGATATGCTTCTATACGTTTTTTGATTGCACTGGCTGTTAAGAATGGGTTAAAATTGATCAAATGGATGCAGTTACGGCGTTTTTGCAAGGTGATTTATCAGAAGAAATCTATCTCGAGCAACCAGAGGGTTTTAGCGATGGTAGCAACCGAGTATGCAAATTAAATCGCGCAATGTACGGGCTTAAACAAGCAGGCAGGCAATGGAACCTAAAGTTGGAGTCCGCCTTAAAGTCGTTTGGTCTAAAAAAATCAAAATTGGATCCGTGTATTTACTACACCCAAGAACTAAATTTGTTAGTGGCCATTTATGTAGATGATTTCCTAATTTTTTGGAAAGATCATGTCGTTCTAGAGCAGTTAAAAGAGGCGTTAAGTGCCAAATTTAAAATGAAAGATCTGGGAACGGCAAGACATTGTTTGGGAATTCAAATTACAAAATGTGAAGATGGTATTTGTTTGGATCAAACAACTTATATAAAACAGATTTTGCAACGGTTTGGTATGGAAAATTGCAAACCGGTGTCAACTCCGAGTGACATAAACCAAAAGTTATCGGACAGCATGTCATCAGAAGATTCTACAGTGGTTATTTCTTATATTCCTACAGAGAAAATGACCGCCGACAATTTAACCAAGGCAGTAACCAAAGAAAAACAGAATTATTGTACTATACAGATGGGATTGTGTTGAAGAATTTACAAATTACTCATTCTGTATTATTTTAATTTATTGTATTTTTGTGTTTTTTTATCTGTTTTGAGAAATTGTCAATTATTCAACAAGTGAAGGTGTTGATAATAGTTTTTATTAAGACTGTTTTGTTTTATAAAGTGTGTAAATTGTAAAAAACAAAACAGACTAATGTTGTTTAGTTAGTTACGGTTTTTTAGTAAAACCAGACATACACGTTTTGTATTATTTGATGTTAAATAAAATAACTATTAATTATGATCTCATAACAAACGTTCCTCTAAAATATATAGCAAATATATTTTTTTCAATTTTTCCAGAAAAAAACAAATGTTTTTTCTCGATTTTGACCGATTTTGGGGGTTTTCAGTTAGCACCGGTTTCCGATAGAATAAGGTCCAATACGTTCCTGAGTAAAAGGATTTTACGTAATTATAAAAAATAAAAAAGTTAGCACAATTTAAAATTTAGATTTTTAAAGAAATTGACACTTTGGAAAAGTCAAAAATTTTTGCCGTTAAGGAGGAAGCAGAGCAAAATAACTCCGGCTATGGAAACTGCGGGCCCATAGTACAAACAAAGTGTAAAGCAAATCTATTATTTTCATTTTTTAAAAAAACAAAGGGTTTAGCCCGTTTTTTCTCAATTTTAGGGAATTTAAATTAGCATCGGTTTCCGATAGAATAAGGTTCATACGTAATTATAAAAAATAAAAAAGTGTAGAAAATTTTCAGCTCTACAAAAAAGGTCTGAGATAAAATTTACTTATTTATTAAGCTCTGAATACTCACGTATGTAAAATTACGTTATTTTTTAATATGTATCATAATTTAGTATTATCATTGTTATTTCAAACCAAAGTTAAAATATTTTTAAATATTATCTTTAAACAATGTGTAAACATTTTGATAATTTCAAATTCATTATGATAAATGTGAAAAATAGCATAGGTAATTTTACAGACGTCAATATTCACAGCCCAATATTATAACAAATGCGATTAATGTAAGCCAACGCGATATATTAATCAAAACACGCGCTCGAGAAACATCTATCTTACATTACCTTGAATGACTGATAAAAACAATCGACATTTTTCTAGAAGTTCTGATAATTGATACAGAAGCACACATATAAGCGTAACCGACTCCCGTAATAGGCAATCTAAGACTAAGTTTCGTTCGTGCAGTTCAATATTCTACTCAGCTGGTTCTCGGTAACACTCAAGGTAATTTCTAAGGTGCGGTGAATATAAATTTGTAAATAAATATACATTGTAAATAAATACGAGTGTAAATCAATTAGTTTAGTGCATTAAGACAGTAAGTAAATTAGTTCGTGAAATAAGTGATAATTAAATAAATCTTGTAGTATTTAAATTATTGGTGTAGGCAAATTTGTTAATTCTTTTGTTAAATAAATTGTAATTGTAATTTTTATTAAAATACATGACCGACTGTTAATATTCGCAACCCTAGTTCGAACCCCAGTAAAAACGTTACAATATTATTGAAGCGGCGCGATGTACGTAAATTTTATCTCTGATCTTTTTTTGTAGAGCAGAAAATTTTCTACAAGGGTAATTAAAACTTTAATTTGGCCAAGTCCTCTTAAGATAAAAATTTTGAACGTCGCGCGAATTTCGTACAAACAGAACAGCAAAGCAAAATTCAACTCCCAAATCTCCCCATCAAATAAAAATATCAATTTTCCATTATTATCCATCAAGAAAAAATTGGGCACGTGTTTCTCTTTGGCTCGGGACCCGTTTGATGGTGGCTGTTTTATTTTTAAAGGTTTCATTATTATCTAAGAAGTGCATCCCCCATAGGGAAACCGCACCGCACTTCAAACAAATCTTGGGTATGTAAGTTAAGTTTGGAACTGAATTCGTAGCCGGAGGCTACGTTATAAGATCTGCAAACTCCATATTTAATATTAAACCAATCAACTCCCTGTGCGGTTAGAAATGTCAAAGAAGACCGCTGCCTTTGTCTTTGGCTGCAGCCCGCGGGCCTTTCAAACTAAGCGGCTGCAATTTTGCTACACTTATACCGTCGAAGAGCTTATTTTTTAATTTTTTTATAATTCCGTGATGATTGTTAATTTTTGCGATTGCAATCAAGCGCCGTTGACGAGCGTTCATTATTTATGACTGCGAGGAATGGTCGCTTTAAAAGCCGTCGCGCCACCCCTTTGGAAAAGAAGAAAATTTAAGAAAAATTGAGGGTCGTGAACTCAACAGCGCTTCGTGCTTTTAGTGGATGGGAAAGTACTTTAAATACTTCATGAATGGAGTTGCCTCGTACACATGCTGCACTACAAATTCGGTCGATGCATTTTTTTTGCTTTCGTTTAGTTGCTTTTCTCTTCCGTTTTTCTGATATTGTTGAAGCGCAGTTGAAATCTATTTTCTCGTATTCTGTACGAGCGGTTTCTGTTCCTCGCGGATTGTGCTGTTTAATGCTGCACATTAAAAGAGCGAAATTTTAAAGGGCTTCCTTCGATAATTGTGCCGTAACTAATTTGATTAAGGGCTTATGATGTTTGATAAGCTCGGATTAAAAAGGTTTTTTAAAACGAGATTTTCCGTTTTGTTTTTGTGTTAGGTTTATTTTCTTCTAAATTTAATTAATCCGTTACTTTTGTAATTTTGTTTAAAAAGTAATTGAATTGTGGTTGTTTTAAAAATTTGCGTGCGTTGGGAGGACGTGGTGAGCTTTTTTCCCGCTTTAACGAAGATTAACATGATAATATTCTCAAAAAACAATATAATTTGTATTAGGTACCTAAGTACCTAATACAAATTATATTTAAACAGATAAACAAGCCAAAAATTTATACATCGTCTAAATTAATATTTTTGTATTTTTGTTAAATGTAGTTCAATTATATTTTAGAATGAAGTCAGAAGATTAACGTACAATAAGAGCTTTAGAACTCCGAATCACAGATTTTGATTATATTATTACAATATTTAGAGATTGCGTTATCAATATTAATTTGCCAAAGCAGTACAACACACTATTCAGAAATACTCGAAAAAAAGGCTTTAAAGTTTTACTGAGTGGAAAAACCGTACTTAAATTTCCACGTTCGTAGGAGACAACTCAGTAGCCGAAAGGTTAACACAACTGACTACAAAGCAGCACGTCTTTGGTTTGAGTCTCGCAGAACGCTGTTTTTTAGCACCATTTTAAATAAAAAAATATTTCTTTTTCGTTTTAAATTACTATTTGTTAATCGTTCTTTATGTATTAAATATTTTTTTAAAATCAATATTTATGACAAAATAAAACTAGCATAAAAGAAAAAACGTTCAGAAGAAACCAAAATAAATACTATATTGGCAGAAATCTTTTATTTACTTTATTTTACACCTAATTGGAATAGTAAGTAATCGAGGATGATAGTATTATCGAAAAAGCAATAATAAAAATGCAGATTGTTTTCTAAATACGAAGTGCTTTTAAAATTTTAAGTAAATAGGTACATATTTCGTTGGCCTTCATAAATAGTTATCTATTATTAAAGAGTTTTGTTGACAATCCAACGTATTTTATCATTTTATTATATAACAGAAAGGTCACTTGATAATAAACAATAGATTAAATTTTAACGTTACCTTTTCAAAAATTAATTTCACTGTTTGTTGAATTAAATACGAAAGGGTTTTATAAAATGTTTTACTTGTACATAAAGATAAACTGCACAAAGTTGTGTCAAAGTATTATTTTCAGAAAATATTCGAAACACAAAAAACGATTAACAAATAGTAATTAAACACAAAAAAATATTTTTTTTTAATTGAAAATAAAGATAAATAAATAGCATTCAACAAGACTCGAACCAAGGATGTGCTGCTTTGTCGTTAGTTGTATTAACCTTTCGGCTACTGAGTTGCTTCTTACGAATAATCCATTTCAGCTCAAAGTGGCACATTTCCGAGGGAGGGAAGCAAATGAAGCGCGACGCGGAGCGGCACGAAGACTTTGTCCATCATTGTAGAAAAAATTCGTTACCATTTTTGAAACAATTTTCAATAAATTGAAAGTCATTAGATTTTTTCATTACTAACCTTGGTAAAAGACGTAACGCTTATGTGGATTAAATATATTTTTACAAAATACGTGTTTCCTTTTTGTATTAACAAATCGGCTAGTTATAAATGATTTTATTTCAAATCTCCATCAATGGCTGTTTATAATAGAGGGAACATAATTAGCTTAACTCGCTGCTGTAGTTTACGCGCACTTAATTGATAGTAAACGGGACAGACAGGCAAAGGGAAATTAACACTACAGGTTGGTTGTCATTTGTGTAATTACAACTTATTGTGAAGTGACAGTGTTCCATCCCAATGACACATATTGCCTTTTGCTACCTTGCATTTCCCTAATTAAGTGAGGCGCCTCGGTAGATTTCCGAACTTGATATTATAAACAAGTTAAAAAATCATAAGTTCGGCTGATACGAAGTCGTCACAGTATAACGCAGTGGTTCCCAAACTTTTTCCGAATATTCTTTTCGCGGCCCATTAAATACTCTTAAACAATATATGATTTTTGAGTAACAATAATAGCCTGCCCGTCAGACAATGACAAAGTCGTTTCGATGGATTTTGTCATTGGCTGACGGACTATCGGAGATTGCCAGAATCGGCCATTATATTGAACATGCCTAATTTAATAAACGGTATGTATAAATTGGCATAAAAGCTACAGTCAACGACCTTGTTCATTTAGTTCTGAATCGAAAGTTCCAAAGACAAAATGTTGTATAATGCCTCGTAAAAGAAAAATACATTTGGCAACACTGTAATAACAGGTACCGCAATATATTCCAAATTTCATTCTTCGTAGATATTTCACTCGTCTTTAGTAGCATCAGATGGGTCAATTTTACATACACTGACAGACGTTTTAAATTGCACGATCGATCTAATTCACAAAATATTTTATTTATGAGTATTAAATAAATATTTTTGATCAAATGACGAATGTATAAGAGAGTTTACCCTTATACACAGGGGCTATAAAATTTTTCATTAAAAATAATTATTTTAATGTGTTCAAATACTAATAATTCGAAATAAAGTTGAGAATTTAAAACTAGACATTCTATTTAAAACTCTTTTTGCAAAAAACTATAAATATGTTGTAGATGTTATTAAAAAACAATTATTGTAAGTGTAACTATAAATAGTAGTACCAATAAATAGCATAGTTCGTATTTCTCAGATAAAACAACAATTTTGAAAAAATATTACAATAAAACGTCAATGCAAATTAAAATTTGAGAAGAAAATTATTCTTGAAACACGTAGCTCACATTCCACAATTTAGGCAATTTAGGCAGTTTTAAGCGACCGCCAGTGTATCAAATTCTACACATTGATTTGCAAAAGCTATACAAAAATAAATCGCAAAAGTCGAATACATAAATGTCAAAATTTGACAGTAGGTACTGCTTCTGATTGAAATCGCATCAGATTACTTTGTTTTACAACATTGCCAAATGTGTTTTTTGCTAATAAAGAAATCAGAATAGAAAACGTTGACAAAACAATGCAGTCAAACCTCGATATTATGATCATGTTTTTCCGGATGGTTTTGTTCATAGTAATAGAGTACAATACGAACAAGGTTTTACTGTATTGTTTTTTTAATTCTGAAAATTAAAATACTTCAATTGCATTTATTCCAAAATTATTATGGGCAGTGTGTAAGAATCTGAAGACTTCATTTAATGTTAAAAAAATGAATGATACCAAATATCAAAAATTTTTCAAAGTATTCAGGAATCATAAATTTTGAAAGATTTTATATTGTTTTAAAAAATGTATTTATGTAATTACAATTGTTTCCCAATTTCTTTTTCACAACTTTATGTTCTTAAGATCTTATTTGAAGCCAAAAAGCTAAAAATTCTAAATGCCAAAAATGTTTTAACGTATTACAACAAGCAATCAAGTTATAAATTTTTAATACAGTCAACCCACAATATTTTGAACAAATTTGTCCAAAAGGTTTTGTTCATACTAACCAGGAGTTAATACCAATAGGGTACATACTAACTAGATTTGACTGTAGTATCAAAATTTCTTCATTATTCTTAATTACAACTATCTCCACCAACAGCTATTGATACTAACACTTATTTATGGACCAACGTCCAAACTGCGAGAACCTCGTGAAGACAATATTTTCACATTAAGGCTTGCCATTCAGAACTGAACGAAAAATGTCGCTGCATGCGACAATTTACTCACACCCTGTATTATTTTGAAGACCGGCATTTCTTCCCCCGGGCCGCGAACTGCAGTTTTGAAAATGCCAGTCCACCCCACTAATCGTATCGCAATTTGCATTAAATATCTTCAAGTTATTTCAGTTCGAAACCTTCGGAATTTATCCCAGAATAAAGTAAATATTTGTCTCGCCATTTAGATATCTTGCTAAACTGTTTATTATTATCTACGATATTGATCTTTAATATGAAGTTTGATTACGTATGTAAAGAGAACTCGAAAGTTTGCATAAGGTTTTCCGAAAATATCTTCGAAGTTAGCTGATCGAAAGCTCATAACAGGCTTGGGATTAATTAATTTCAACTTTTATGTGCAAATTTGATGCCGAAACCTAACCGGAAAAAAGCCGGTTGCTAATTAATTTATTTGTGAGGCGCTTTATCGAACGTCCTTTCATTTTCGAGTTGTATTTTTTTCGCAAAAAAAAACCTTATCGAAGTCGCCTAAAAAACGTTGGCGAAAGCTCTTTATAGGAGCGCAGCAGATTACTAATTAAAGAGAGATGTTGATTATTCTCGTTAAAACGAAATGGTGCCAACACACAAAAGCAAACTGTAGTTTAATGCGCTCGAAAACTAATTATCCGCAATCTTGTATTTCAATAAACTTAAGATAAACGTATAAGTTTAAAGGAAGGATAAAGGAATTTACGTACACTCAATAAACGGCTTATAAACTAAAAACCGGGGGGATGGATTGTAGAATGTTAGCACGGAGCTCGGATATTTATTATGCAGATCCTCCCAGAAGGCCAGCTAATCACGATACAAGTCTTCCTTCTGATGATTAAGCGCCCCGGAAACTGGGTCATACATGTTAAATGCACGTTCGGAATAATTACAGGTTTTGTCCTGCGAGAAATTAATAACTAACGTTAATTTAGAATTATAACGAGCACAATTTCGCCAATTGGTTTTGGCTGAAGCGCGCATCTTAGGCAAAAATTTTGGACGAGCGGATTATGTCAAAAACGTTTTTCAGCAGGCAACGGAAGCTGCCCGTCCACAGCTAACGAAAATTCGACAGTATGAAGTTAGCCGTCTAAGAAAGTAAATTAATTGTGGTTAATCATGCTTAAAACCGAGTGTGCGCATTCGAGCTCAAAGTGGCACATTTCGATCTCGGGAAAATTTGCTTCCCTCGCTCGGAAATGTGCCACTTTTCGCTCGAACGTGCACATACCCCGCATTCGTTGGATTTGTCTACTTAATCTTTCATTAATCTGCATAAATTAAAATTTAGTTTGTTTGAGAAACATATTTACCATAGCAATGAGTGGAAGGGAGCGAAAAGATACGATAATCTCGTCAATGCGAGCGAGAGGGAACGATTCAAATTATTTGACTGATTTTTCGTCTAATTTATTGACTGAAATTATTGTAAATTATGCTTAAAACCGAGTGTGCACATTCGAGCTCAAAGTGGCACATTCCGATCTCGGGAAAATGAAGCGCGCCGCTCCGCGTCGCGCTTCATTTGCTTCCCTCGCTCGGAAATGTGCCACTTTTCGCTCGAATGCGCACATCTTCGTATTTATTGATTTTATTTGTAACATTAATCTTTTCTCTTTCAAATTTCATGTAGTGTCAGTAAAAAATCATATGATGAAATCATAAATTTAAATTTAGTTTAGAAAATATCGATTTTGTGTTCGAAAGATATAATTACCATAGCAATGAGTGGAAGGGAGCGAAAAAATACGATAATTTCGTCAATGCGAGTGAGAGGGAACGATTAAAATTATTCGACTGATTTTTCGCCTAATTTATTGGCTTAAATAATTGTGAATCGTGCTTAAAACCGAGTGTGCGCATTCGAGCTCAAAGTGGCACATTCCGATCTCGGGAAAATGAAGCGCGCCGCTCCGCGTCGCGCTTCATTTGCCTCCCTCGCTCGGAAATGTGCCACTTTTCGCTCGAATGCGCACATCCTCGTATTTATTGGATTTGCCCATATTAATCTTCTATTCTTCAATTCAAAAAATTTAAAGTCGCATAAATTTAGATTTATTTTTTGTTGGAAAAAAGTTATAGAGAGTCGCGGACTAGTGCAGACGCGCGCAAAATGTTTAACAACGAGTGCACAACCAAAATATTGTTCTAAACATCGAAAAAACAATCGCACCTAATTTCAGCCCTTAATTTTAATTCGCTAGATGATTTTAAAAATTTCCAAGTCATTTAACATGTAAATCTTCAGTTTTTGTTTCAATTATCTATATCTCTACTACATTTTATACAATCGTCTTGCTGTCTACGTAAAATTGTAGGGAAAATATCAATCATTAAATGTACCCCAAATGTGGGATCTATGTAATTTAAACGCTCTACCCGCTAAAAAATTTTAAAGTCATTTTGTATTGATTTTTCCTTTTTTCTCATGGTCGGTTAGATTTACGCCAAAAACGTAAATCATAATTTTGCAGGCAATTAAATTTGCTACAAAAAAAGTTTGCAGAGTCTAAGCTGTAAAGCTAATAAATAAAACAGTTATTTGAATATTTAAAATGTAATTTTCTTCTTGAAATTCGATAAATAGTAACTTTAAGATTTTTAGGGCAAAACCGTTCAAGTTGCATAGACCTCACTGTGGGCTTGTTCATTTGCTTCCCTCGCTCGTAAATGTGCCACTTTTCTCTCGAATGCGCATATCTTGGTATTTATTGATTTTATTTGTACCATTAATCTTTTCTCTTTCAAATTTCATGTAGTGTTAGTAAAGAATTATATGGCGGGGAAAGCTATAGCATAAAAAAATAATTTTGTACAAGAAATTGTATTTAAGTCGACGCAATGGGTTTGGCATAGTTGACAATATTTTTCAAATTTTTTAGAAAAAACAACTTTCTTCTTTATCTTCGCCTATCATGCAGTTATTTTAAACTGCTCCCTTATTTGCGTTCGGCTTGTTCATTCTTCTGCTATAAACTATTTTTGGGGGAATATTATAACCACGCTGTAGGTTAAGAGAATTCCATGTACCTACATATTAATTATTGATTATTAATTTTAAACGAATACAGAGATAAATCGATTTTATTTAAAGATAAAATTAATCTCTTTTAGGATTAATATAAAACTGTTTACAAATGTTCAGTATTAATTAAAAATTCATTTTTGTGACTTACCTAATAAACTAGATCACTTTCGAGGTTTTTTATAAATATCAGCATTATTTTATTTTTATTATAATAATAGCAACAAGTGAGAAGAGTTAAACATTTTCAAATAAGTTACTGCTGGGGGGGATTTGTTTTTTCCCTAACTGTACAAGACTTTAATTTATAAGTACGTACAAAAATCTTTAGTTTTAATTGATTTTCAAAAGATTTTGTTTTTGATCCTTCATCGTGCCCAACTGAATGTATCTGAGTGTACTTATACAGGCTGTTTCACGACGAGCTTACACTATCTATGGGTATATTGGAACCTACTCACACGATTTTTATAAAAATCGCTATACAATAAAGCAGAATTCGAAATGTCATTAATTAGCTTACCCTTCCTTCATATTAATCCGACTAGACATTTTTATTTGGTATTGGCGATGTTTACATAAAATTTTCAATATAAAGGTCTGCACCTGGCAATTATTCATTAAAAAAATTAATATCTCGAAAAGTCTACATTTTAGGTATAGGGTATTCTACATAAATTGACCTTAAAATTTAACGTAGAATCCGATAAGTTAGTAATATACAGGTTGTTTTATTTGAAATAACAAAATTGATGTCTATCAAAATATTTTCCATAAATTTGCCATAACTTGTTATCCATTTTTATAAAAATCGTGTGAGTAGTTTCCAATATACCTATAGATAGTGTAAGCTCGTCGTGAAATACCCCGTATATGTACCTTTGATCTCTTTAAATCTTTTACAATACCAATCAAAGATTATAGAATTTTTTAAAAGTAAAGCCACAACAGTATTAAAACTACAACAAAACTGAACGAGATTATCTTCGCTGAATTTTGCATTAATCATAAGAAACGAGCTGATTAATTTGTAAATAATGGTCTGCCGCAATACAAAACGATTTGCATAAGTATGTTCAGAAAGTTAACAGTTTGCATTCCTTTCTTCGTTTCTATTGTTTAATTTGGCATTATTTCTCAATTTTCTTCCACATTTAAAGTTCTTTCTATTTCCTTTTCAAATAATTTTGTGTTTAAAAAAGGAGTCGTTTCGACAAGAATTTAAATCATGTAAAGTAGAATGCGAAATATTGTTGTTCTTTTATTCTTTTAGCAGTTCTCAGTACATTTCAATTACTTGTTATACAGAAGTTGTTGGAATCGTTCCATTTTACTTGGCTTTGCAACGTATCCGGCTCTTATTTTTAGTCATATCACTGCTCTTTTTTTCTATTATTGTTATTATGTTATGTAATCCAAAAACGCTGTATCTTATATATTTTTCTGAATGGAACGGAGAACAGAAGAAGTATATGTTTTGTTCTAAAATAGTGGTTGCTTTTATCTCGGTTACAAAATTTCCATTCGGCTTCGTAAATTCATTTGAAAGAATGTCTTGAAATATTTTTTCACGTTTTTGCATAAAATTACGTAAATGCCCACGTTCTCTTTGCTTCCTCGCAACATGTATTCGTCGATCTGTAATCACGAAATTCTGATATCGGTTTTCTTACATTGAAAGCGGATTTGCGTTGAAAAAAAACCGTCACCGATCTGTTATTTTAAATTTCCCCGTATCAAAATTCAAAGAGCTCTTTTTATAAGCTCTAAAATAAATTTTGAAAAATTTACATAGCATGTGCAGAGGGGAACGTTTAGAAATACGGTTGCTTGTCGATGCATTATTTTTTTTTTATATTTCGCACACTTTGCGATAAGATTTAAGGTGGTGTTTTTTAAACTTGGGCCTTCAACAAAATGCAAATTGTCAAAGAACACCGTTTTTGAATTTTTGTAAAAAGAAATTAGTGTAGGTATGCACTTTTAATATGATTTTTTTATTTGACTCTTGCCTATCAATTTAATTGTCACATTTAGATGACCATCGATCGATGTGTTTATTTTTAAATTGGACATCGTAAAAAAATTATTATTTTACTGCGGTTTGTAAAAGGGCGAAAAAGTAATTCGAACGAAAAATGGCATATTTCCCATCTCGAGTGCTTATTCAAATTTTTACCTGTCCTTAATCAACAAACATTAAATCGTGAATAATTCATTGGCGGCATAAAAATAAATCGGGAAGTTAATTTCGGTGACACGTGCGGATCGACACGAATTTTCCTAAACAAGTCACGCGTGCTGACGCAGAGTTGTCAATTCGTTGCATTTTCCTTGTGAAACATAACCGTATAAATTGCGCCCTTCCGATATCCCGGTCAGCAAAACGGGTCGTCCTGGTCCGCGTCCACCTGACTCGGCAGGGCTCCCTCGTCGTCTTCGTGTTGAGAATTCGAATCTTTTTTACGGTTTGTTTTTAAACTTCTCTTCCTATATTTTGTTAGTTTTATTATCGAATTTTCTTACTTGTCTCCGATGGTTCCGAGTCTTCGTTTTATATTTTATTTTTTGAAGTTTACTTTTTTTGGCGCTTGAGAATAAAATTTTAGCAGGTAACGGAAGTTGCGCGCGCACAGCTGAGGAAAAGTCGGTAGTCGAAGTTAGCCGTCTGAGAAAGTAAATTAATTATTGTGAACCCCCAAAATAGGTCAAAATCCAGAAAAAAACATGGATTAACCCCTTTGTTTTTTTTTTGAAAAAATTCAAAAAAATAGATTTGCTCGTGGTGTTCATAGCCGGAGCCATTTTGCTCTGCTTCCCCTTTAACGGCAAACAATTTTGACTTTTACTTTGGAACGTATTGGGCCTTATTCTATCGAATTTAAAAGCACTAAATCATCGATTTCATGTTTCTGGTATAAATACAATAATGTAATTATGAATTCAAATTATTTAGAAAGTAAATAAATTATTGTGAATCATGCTTTAAAATCGAGTGCACACATTCGAGCTCAAAGTGGCACATTCCGATCTCGGGAAAATGAAGCGCGCCGCTCCGCGTCGCGCTTCATTTGCCTCCCTCGCTCGGAAATGTGCCACTTTTCGCTCGAATGTGTACATCCTCGTATTTATTGAATTTGTTTACATTAATTTTTGCAAATTTTGCTTTGTTTTCGTTTTACACGATTTCCCATACAAAAAATTACGATTTTGCTTTACACGGTTTACTGTGTAAATCAGGGAATAGGTGAACATGGTGGTGACGCGCCAAGACTAAATTTTTGAAGGGAGTGGCAGTAACATGTAATTTGAAAATCAGTGCTTACAAGGTCGGCAACATAACACGTGTTTATATTTAATTTAGTTACGCTAAAGAAGTATAACTTCTATCAAGCGCCGCTTTTTTTAACTATATACAGTGAAAGCTCTCTGTGCGGACAGCTCTAATAACCGAAGATTTCCTTTGACCGGACAAAATTTATAGAACCAAATTTTTGACTATGGTTCTATATGTAAATTACGATCTAATAACCGGAGGCTCTCGTAATCGATTCCGGACACAAAATTTCTTCATTTTGTATTCTGTAAATTTCCCACAACCCGACATATAACTGTTAGTAATATTCAATAGCAATTGGTACCTGTTTAGTGTTATCATATACCGCCTTTTTCGTTCGTTACTTTTCATAAAGCCTTCGATTATGAACTTCGGTAGACTACAGAACTACATAGATGAAAACGTGTAACTTGCAAAAACTTAATAAAATGGCCCCAAAAAAAATTCTTACATTGAAATTAGTAATTAGCAGTTTATAACATTAAAATGCTTAATAACATAATATCAAAAAATGTTACTGTCAAGAACATGTTAAGTGTAGATAATTATTTTCAAATGTTTTGATTAAACTGATTGGTTTATGGGAGTCTACCCGCTTAAGGCTCTCCTGTCGGGCAAAGCGGGTAATTTCTGAAATTTTATATTTTTGAGTTTTTTTCTACAATTAAAGCAGAAATGTAATTATTTTTTTTTTATAAAATGAAAGTTTAATCATTGTATTGCGTAAATGTAAGAAAGAACCACTTTTTTTTAGTCGAAGTGGTTCATATTGATCGATGAACCTTAACCTACCCGCTTTAGGCCACCTTCCCCTACTTACATCTAATTCAATACATTAAATAAAAATATTTTAAATTCTATTTTTTGTGCAGGTAAATATACTCACTATCTAATAACCAGACATCTCTAATAACCGGACACAAATATCCCGACCGGGAGTGTCCGCTTAACAGAGCTTTCACTGTACTTATTTCGCACCATTAATTATTTTTCTTGTTGAAATTGAATTTAAAAAAAAACTGAAAAAGAATTTTATCAAGCAATTATTTTTAATGATTACATGGCGGTGCTTTAATAAAATATGAAGTTGTCATTTGATGTTTTAAAAAAATAAGATTTTTTATACAGGGTGTTTTTTTTTAAATGAGGATATTTTGAATTTAGTGCCAAATTGATCTCTTTTAATGTTGGTAGTACTGGATGAGATCTGTTAAAAACGAGAATAGACGCAAAAAACAAAATTAAATATAAAATTAATACTCAACATCTCCCAGGGAAAGCTTTATTTCTTATTCGGCTGAACGAGTAACACGTAAAACTTTAGTCATCAAAATTAGCAACCCCCCAACAAGCAAAGAATCAATAACCCGCCAATAAGATTAGGGCAACATATATTCAACACGCAAAATATATTTATTTTTATCGAAATGGATTGATTAATCGTGAATTTGGTGGTGAGCAAAGTCAAGTACGTTCGACAGTCCTCAAATTGGGATTTATCGTATTGCGGGAAATTAATTAGTAAAAACACTCGTAGCTCGGAAAAGTGGATTTCCAAATATACTCGAAGCACACTAAAATTATAATTGACGCGAGAGAAGTGTATGGAGTTCATAACGTTCAAAGTGCGACAGTGGAAACATACAAACTGAAACAAGTTGTGCCACAATTACGGCAACTAAAATTAACATATTCCGTCGAAACGGCGGCAGCTTTGCGTCCCCGCGTCTCTGGCGAGTTAAAATTTAAATTTAATTTAAATCCCGAAAAGGCACAGGATTGCATGTTTCAGATTACGCGCCCGTTTTGCGGATTAATCATTTATTAAGTCGGCCAATAAGTGCGCGGTTAAGGCGAAGCGGGAGGAAATCTGTCCCTAAGAAAAACAATGTTAAATGCGCCCGTGTTACCGACCGAACTATAAAGAATTATGAAAAAAAAATTTACACATAGAATCTTTAGGCAAATTTCTAGGAATGTGTCGAGGTACTTTTTTGAATTTAGCTTTTTAAATTAGTTTTTTTTTAAATAAAGATGCAACTACTCGAAATAAAAATAAAAATGAATTTTTAATTAATACTGAACATTTGTAAACAGTTTTATATTACTCCTAAAAGAGATTTAAATAAAATCGATTTATTTCTGTATTCGTTTAAAATTAATAATCAATAATTAATATGTAGGTAAGGTAACTGACCCAAATAAGGCCTACCTTAAGTTTATAAAGCATAATTAATAGGTTTTTGAAAAAAATGCATCAATACTTCGTAATCAAAATGTTTATATATATGAAACTTCAAAATAAAAGTAACAACCTTTCTTTTGTAACAAAAGAAGGAACCTTGAGTAAATATAAAAAATATGTGGGTTAGGCCTTATTCGCGAACCTATGTCCCAAGGATTTCTTTATATATAAATCTACTTAATATCAATTTTAATACTATTATTATAATTATTATATTTATATTAAATTATTATTAGTGTTATTAAACAACAAATACATATTTGGTTACTTCTCGAGCTCGGTAGTTAAAAGACTTCTTGCGTGGAGCAGACTTCTTTACTTTAAATTTTGGTGTTGATAAGAATTTCTGAAAATGAGTTCTATCTGCTGTAGGTGGATTGCCAGTATTTGTAAGACTGCTTAAAAGTAAGGAAAGCGGCAAATTTTCTGTATCTGTTCCTGAGCTATCAGAATCATCAATACGCGGGGCTCGCGTTATGCAATTGTGCGTAAGTGATGGTCACGTACATTAATAGGAGCTTTGACAGTGATTTGAAATCAGGAAGCGAAAAATTTAAAAAATAGGCCTTATTGGGCACCGGGCCTTATTTGGATCAGTTACCTTACATGGAATTCTCTTAATCTACAGCGTGGTTATAATATTCTCCCAAAAATGGTTTATAGCAGAAGAAAGAACAAGCCTACGCAAATAAAAGAGTAGTTCCAAATAACTGCATGATAGGAGAACATAAAGAAGAAGGTTCTTTTTTCTAAAAATTTTGAAGAAAATTGTCAGCTATGCCAAATCCATTGCGTCAACTTAATTAATTAATTACAAAGTTATTTTTTCGTTCTTATTCAATATTTTTTTTAGTGTTTTTTAAAAAAATCATATTTATGTACAAGGCGTTAGATAAGAAAAACCGGTACGTATACTTTTGTACGCGTGTTAGAAATTAAACTTCTTTGGCGTAATTAAATGAAATATAACCACGGGGAAAAATTAATATAAATACATTCAATAAATACGAGGATGTGCGCATTCGAGCGAAAAGTGGCACATTTCCGAGCGAGGGAGGCAAATGAAGCGCGACGCGGAGCGGCGCGCTTCATTTTCCCGAGATCGAAATGTGCCACTTTGAGCTCGAATGTGCACACTCGGTTTTAAGCACGATACACAATAATTTAAGCCAATAAATTTGACGAAAAACCAGTCGAATAATTTGAATCGTTCCCTCTCACTCGCATTGACGAGTTATCGTATCTTTTCGCTTCCTTCCACTCATTGCTATGGTAAATATGTTTCTCAAACATAAAATCGATATTTACTAAACTAAATTTTAATGTATGATTTGAAAGAGCAAAAGATTAAGTAGACAAATCCAACGAATGCGGGGTATGTGCACGTTCGAGCGAAAAGTGGCACATTTCCGAGCGAGGGAGGCAAATGAAGCGCGACGCGAAGCGGCGCGCTTCATTTTCCCGAGATCGAAATGTGCCACTTTGAGCTCGAATGTGCACACTCGGTTTTAAACATGATTCACAATATTTAATTTACTTTCTTAGACGGCTAACTTAATACTTTCAATCGCTAAAAGAAGTATAACCTCAAAAAATTTAAAAAATCTCAAATTTTATGTAATTTTTAAAGCACTTTGTTCAATAATAATAAATACATCTGAATGTGTGTGCAATCCGAGCAAAACGTGGCATATTAGCCTCAAAAGTGTTTGTTATTCAATTTTATGCACTTTATTTCAATTTATCTCGCTTAAAACAACGTATTCGCTTATAAGGTTCATAATTGAGTTTCCTTCGTAACTAGTTTTGTTTTCCCTATCAAATCTCCAATTTTAACGCCGTACCTACAACATTTTAAACGAATTGTTATCCCACCAACGTTATTTAAAGCAGCTCGATACTAAACAAGAATTTTAGGCATGCAGCGAGGTATTCCTAGTTTCCTTCTCATCAGTGTTTTTTTTTGTACAAAACGCTTTTATCATAAATTACGATTAATACCGGAAATAACCCGAACACGTCGAGAATCTTAAATAGCAAATTTCAAATTTAAATACCGCGCGTAAGAAGTCACTTAAAGAGTAATAACGATAAAAAGGGCAAATCTAAAACCCGAAAAAGTTATGTTTATTATTTTGATTGTATTTTGGTCGATTAATTTTGACTTTAAGATGTTAGTGTTATTAAATGCGGATGGACTGAAAGGTCGAACATTAAACCTGCATAATTAGGCAAGGGTCCCTTAAGCTACGACATAACGAGCAGATTTAGTTAATAAGGACACGACGCTTAATGGCTGCTGTGGTGCCTTCTCCTATAATTTCTACGAATCTTCCGCAAATTCCCAAAAAAAACTAATAACTCGAAATTTTAATGGTCGTTTAGAAAAATCGCAAGAGCAGTACATTTTGGGCGCCCCGAGATACAGTGCGCGATAAAAGTATGGCCACACACCTTTTTTGCTCATTTATTACTAATATTTCTTAATTCTGTATTTTCTATTACCCATAATATTGTAAAAGTGGCTTCTTTATGTGCAAGAAAAGTATGGCTGCATAGAGTGTATTAGTAAAAATTATCAGTCTAAAACTATTCTTCGACTGGTTTGCGTAGTAAAGGTCATTGTTGGATTAACATGGAAAGATATTTAGTTGATTTTTTTTTCTGTGATGTAGGTATCTTAGTAAAAGTAACAATTGTGGAAAATTTTAGGTCCCCGGCCCTTATGGTTTTTAGCTAAAAAAATACTGTTTCTTTTTAAATTTTTTTTTCTCCAAACGACTTGACCGATCTATTTGTGCTTTGCATATGTTATAGACATACCTATATTCGATCTATTAGGTAAAAAAATCAATTTTGAATTTTTTCAAAAAAGGAGTAATTATATAATTTAATTGTTCAAAAGGACATTTTTGGTACTTCTGAATTAGGGGCACCCAACATTTTCGCACAAGTAATTACCTGTTTACTAATCTATAACATACCTATATATTTTTTTAATTTTATTTTATTAAGGAATTTTGTCCCAAAGCAAACCAATCCAAAAGCGTTATGGTATGGATAGGAATCAGGACAATTACCTAACTAAACCAAATTTTGTTAAACCAGAAACTCAAAATTTGCAAGTGTCAAGTAGAATTTCGAAATTATTCAAAACAAATTATTTTGGCCAAATACTTCCCCGGATACAAAAAAAAAGAAAATCGAAAATCTAAATTCGTACCATTTTAACCCAAAATGAATGGATAAAATTACATGTAAAAGAGAATTAAAGAAAATTTGACAAAATATCAGAAATTGAAAATAGTAAAATGAAGAGACTCGACGCAAAAAAAATAATTCAAGAGCCGAAGAAATCAGAAAAAGAACTCAAAAAACAAATAAAAAAAAAGGAATATTAGTTTTTTTATTACTAAGTACTTTGTTAAAATAATTTATGTTTTTAATTAATAAGTACTTAATAATAAAAACTGACTTCTATATATTATACGCTTCTATAAATAATTATTACTACTACAATTTATCTGTTATTATTTTTCTATTTTGTGTGTTTTGATTAATTAAGTTTTTAGATTAAAAAGTGACTGATTTAATTAAAAAATTGCCATATTATACTGTTTGGTATTAGGTTAACCATATTCCCGTATTCGGACTAGGCTTTTTAAGCGTTCCGATATTGGGTCTTTCGGACTTTTAAGAAAAAAAAGAATTTATTTATATTAAATGGTAAATTTAATTAATTTAATTATTCTCTAATAGGTAAATGCCTATTTTATATCATGAGACAAATTATTTTTTTAATAAAATATTATAATATTAGTAAAATGTTAATAATCAGTCGTGCGCCCTTCGTCGTTCCGCTATTGGGTCATTTACCTTATGCACATAGAAAAAAAAAATTCATGCGGCCATAATTTTGTCGCGCACTGTATACGTAGTTTAGTGGTTGAGATTACGTTATCCTTCGGGCCGGATACCGGCGTCGTATCTCTGAATAAACCGGATGCCATAACACGACACGGACACTCAATACAGCGATTATAATACAAAATGATAATAATACAGCCGAAGATCTTTAGGAGCCGCGAGGAATTCTTTGGGAAGGCGAAGACCCCACCGCCTCGCGCGGTTTAAAATTCTATTCGTAAAGCTTTTAACGTTATGAATTGTTCGTTTTTTGTGCAAGCTTTATATTTATTTAATCTCCACACAGACACGCACATGCACACTCACACACCTTCCTCTTCCTCTTCCTATTTTATTTACTTTTTCTTTTCACGCCGAAAAGGAAAATCGAATGAAAAGGGTCCTCGAATTTGAAAGTAACGCGTTAGAAATCAATGAGGCATAAACATAAAAGATGTAAAATGCAAAAATAAACTTTTATGCCGTTACGCCGCGTTCCCTTTTCTCCCCCACCATTGTGAAAAATCTAACAATAATATGCATATTTCTTGAGAGTGTTAAATGATCGTTAAATTGGCTTAACTGTGGCGGGGAGTGGGCTTTATATTATACGGAAATTCCTTTGGAGCTATGCTTTGAGTTTTCCTTTGAAAAAGGACGGTCAAAGTTGCTTCAGAATATTATGCAGTAGAAAACACGTTTATATTGTTTCAGATTATAATACTTTGTGTAATATCGTATAGCGTCTTTGTACATCTGTGCTTATGTAAAGAGTTGGTGGGATGGGAGGTCGTAAGTCCGTAACCACTGGCCTGGAATGTTGTAGTGGCATCCTTTGACGGTGTTCCGGCCCGGAAGGACTGTTTGGTCGATTTTGGGTCTTCGGACTTTTAAGAAAAAAGAATTTATTTATATTAAATGGTAAATTTAATTAATTTAATTATTCTCTAATAGGTAAATGCCTATTTTATATCATGAGACAAATTATTTTTAATAAAATATTATAATATTAGTAAAATGTTAATAATCAGTCGTGCGCCCTTCGTCGTTCCGCTATTGGGTCATTTACCTTATGCACATAGAAAAAAAAAATTCATGCGGCCATAATTTTGTCGCGCACTGTATACGTAGTTTAGTGGTTGAGATTACGTTATCCTTCGGGCCGGATACCGGCGTCGTATCTCTGAATAAACCGGATGCCATAACACGACACGGACACTCAATACAGCGATTATAATACAAAATGATAATAATACAGCCGAAGATCTTTAGGAGCCGCGAGGAATTCTTTGGGGAGGCGAAGAACCCACCGCCTCGCGCGGTTTAAAATTCTATTCGTAAAGCTTTTAACGTTATGAATTGTTCGTTTTTTGTGCAAGCTTTATATTTATTTAATCTCCACACAGACACGCACATGCACACTCACACACCTTCCTCTTCCTCTTCCTATTTTATTTACTTTTTCTTTTCACGCCGAAAAGGAAAATCGAATGAAAAGGGTCCTCGAATTTGAAAGTAACGCGTTAGAAATCAATGAGGCATAAACATAAAAGATGTAAAATGCAAAAATAAACTTTTATGCCGTTACGCCGCGTTCCCTTTTCTCCCCCACCATTGTGAAAAATCTAACAATAATATGCATATTTCTTGAGAGTGTTAAATGATCGTTAAATTGGCTTAACTGTGGCGGGGAGTGGGCTTTATATTATACGGAAATTCCTTTGGAGCTATGCTTTGAGTTTTCCTTTGAAAAAGGACGGTCAAAGTTGCTTCAGAATATTATGCAGTAGAAAAACACGTTTATATTGTTTCAGATTATAATACTTTGTGTAATATCGTATAGCGTCTTTGTACATCTGTGCTTATGTAAAGAGTTGGTGGGATGGGAGGTCGTAAGTCCGTAACCACTGGCCTGGAATGTTGTAGTGGCATCCTTTGACGGTGTTCCGGCCCGGAAGGACTGTTTGGTGAAGGATTACAGGAATGCGTGTGTCGTATACAGGAATCCTTTACCCTTCATCCTATTTCTTTTTTTTCTTCGTGCGCGAGTCTATTTTTAAATTCTATTAAAAGAGAGTAAATATTGTCCGCGCGCTTTGCCGAACGGCACCGTTCCGTTGTTGACGTTTTTTGCAATGATAAACGTAATTGCTGTAATTTGCGAATGATTGATTGCAAACTATCTGATAATGCAAGAGACATTCAATATGACTGATAAGCATCGTGACGTTTGAAATGCCGGATAACTACGGACAGAACACTAATGATTATTAATGAGACCCTTTCTAATAGATTCGCCCCTCCAGCAGATGCCAGGAATCGTCGCGAACACCTCCTTTCGCCCTTTCCGAATGTGCGAAAGCTCGCAATTCCTTCGTTAATTTAATTAAAAGATGCAAAAAGTGAAGTCGTCTTACGTTTCGGATGAACACAAATTTTAATTAACTCACAATTTATAAGATTATTTAATAAACACTTCCTTAGTTATGATTAACATGACGTATTTTTTTTTCTTGTAATGAGACGCATTGATAATGGTGCTTAAAACCGAGTGTGCACATTCGAGCTTAATGTGGCACATTTCCGAGCGAGGAAAAATGCCGCTTTTGCTTTAATGTGCACATCCTTATATTTATTGATTTTATTTGTAACATTAATCTTTTCTCTTTCAAATTCCATGTAGTTGTCAGTAAAAAATCTTAGGGTGAAATCAAAAATTTTAATTTATTTTAGTAAATAACGATTTTATGTTCGAAAAACATATTTACCATAGCTATGAGTGGAAGGGAGCGAAAAGATACGATAATTTCGTGAATGCGAGTGAGAGGAAACGATTAAAATCATTTTTTTAAAGTAAATTGATCATTGTTCATCGTGGCGGAAAGTAGAGTGTTCACATTCGAGCTTCTTTAAGATTATTGTATTTAGCATTTTAAATATAACAAGAATCACTCATTATATTTGCTCGAAACTAGTAGCCCATGTCGTTGTTCAAGGTTCAAGCTAGATCCAAATTAAAATTTATCACAATTAGTTCAGTGGTTTAGGTGTGAAAAGCTAACAGACAGACAGATAGACAGACAGAGTTACTTTCGCTTTTATAATATTAGTTTGGATTGTGAATCGTGCTTAAAGTGGAGTGTGCACATTCGAGCTCAAAGTGGCACATTCCGATCTCGGGAAAATGAAGCGCGCCGCTCCGCGTCGCGCTTCATTTGCCTCCCTCGCTCGGAAATGTGCCACTTTTCGCTCGAATGCGCACATCCTCGTATTTATTGGATTTGCCTATAATTAATCGTCTATTCCTCAATTCAAACAATTAAAAGTTGCATTTTAGTTTTATTTTTTGTTTAAAAAAAGTTATAGAGTCGCAAACTAGTGAATGCGGGCGCAAAAGGTTTAACAACGAGTGCACAGACAAAATATTGTTCTAAACATCGAAAAAGACAATCTCACCTAATTTCAGCCCTTAGTTTTAATTCTAAGTGTTCACTAGATGATTTTAAATATTTCCAATTCATTTAACATGGAAATCTACAGTTTTTGTTTCAATTATCTATGCCTTTGCTCAGTGGCGGTTTCAAAGAGGTAATTCGGTAATTACCCCCTAAGAATTTTTCGTTTGCTTATTTATTTTCATTCTTAAAAATGACAAATATTTCAAATAAACAAGTTAAGTTATAGAATAAAAAATATTTAAGTTTTTTCTTTTTTCAAAATTTGCCCCCCAGCCAGTTGACTGGAAATGTCCGTGTCTCTGCTGCATTTCTACAATAATCTTGTTCTCAACGGCAAATTGTAGGGAAAATATCAATCATTAAAAGTAGCCAAGATGGGATCTATGTAACTTGAACGGTCTCACCGCTAAAAAAATCTTAAAATCAATTTTCATCTATTTTTGCATTTTTCTTTTGGACGGTTAGATTTACAGCAAAAACGTAAATGGCAATTTTACAGGCAATGAAATTTGCTACAAAAAAAGGTCTAAGCTGTAAAATCAATAAATGAAACAGTTATTTGAATATTCAATACCTATGGAATTTTGTTCTTGAAATTCGATAAATAGTAAGTTTGAGATTTTTAGAGGTGAAACCGTTCAAGTTGCATAGACCTCAACTATAGGCACTTTTTTAAAGATTGATATTTTGCCTACAATTTGCCGTAAACAAAACGTCTGCATAGCAGAGATATAGATAAATGAAAGAAAAACTATAGATTAAAATGTTAAGTAAATGACGAAATTTTAAAATCAACTACCGACCACTTATAATTATAATTAAAAGCTGAAATTTGGTGAGAATTTCTTTTTAGATGTTTAGAATAATATTTTATTTGTACACCGCCAAAAAACGTTTAAAAACAAAGCACTAAAATACTAAAAACAATCTACACAAAAGTACAAAAAAAATTGCTGGTTAAACCAAAAAAAAATAATTTCAATAACCCTACCTTTGGGTAACAATAAGATGGGCTAATAATATATCCAACAATTATGACCAGCAAACCACACACTACTCACAAAAAGTCTTTGCACTTTAGGTCCCGTAATTTAAGCTGAATAAATGCACCATAAAAAAAATTTGTATCAATTAACAGTGTCCGTATTACAAGCTTTTATATTTAACCGAAAACCCGAAAGGAGTTTATTAATAAATCAGCGAGATTCACACACGAAGTCCGATAATTATAATAGCAAACTAAATAGAATCGCATTAATAAACACAGTAATAAAGATTAATCTCAGCTTCTGATTTAATACAGCATTAAATTTGTCTTCGCTGTCTAAAAATACGATTTCAGGTGCCAACACAATTCGCATACTACATAAATGTATACGTCGTTCGCGAAAAGTACGTCTTTGCACATCAAAAGCAGGAATAAAACTGACCAAATATTTTATAAATTGTATTTCAACCTATAAAATTAATTTAGCTAAAACTAAACTAAAAATGCGCCAATAGAAATGCAAAACCGCCCAATAATATATTGACGTGCACTTTTCAAGTCCACGTGGACTAGGTAATCTTATCTAAAAGCATTAAATTTTATTCGCAACGACCTTATCTACTTTTGCAGACAAACGTAAATAACTGAGTAGCTCTTACACAACACAAAATTCTAGAACAGTGCTTTCCAAATTCAATCCTACTAAGACCTGTTAGAAGTTATACTTCTTTGGCTAAATTCAATATAACCAGGTGTAAAAATTAATATAAATACATACAATAAATACGAGGATGTGCGCATTCGAGTGAGAAGTGGCACATTTCCGAGCGAGGGAAGCAAATGAAGCGCGACGCGGAGCGGCGCGCTTCATTTTCCCGAGATCGGAATGTGCCACTTTGAGCTCGAATGTGCACACTCGGTTTTAAGCATGATTCACAACAATTTAGGCCAATAAATTAGACGAAATTTTAATTGAATAATTTTAATCGTTCCCTCTCACTTGCTTTGACAAGATTATTGTATCTTCTCGCTCCCTTCCACTCATTGCTATGGTAAATCTGTTTTTTGAACATAAAATCGATATTTACTGAACTAAATTTAATTTTTTGATTTTAAGTAGCGAAAAATAAAATAGACAAACCTCATAAATACGAAGATGTGCGCACTCGAGCGAAAAGTGGCACATTTCCGAGCGAGGGAGGCAAATGAAGCGCGACGCGGAGCGGCGCGCTTCATTTTCCCGAGATCGGAATGTGCCACTTTGAGCTCGAATGTGCACACTCGGTTTTAAGCATGATTCACAATAATTTAAGAGGATATTCTAGTCTAGAAATTTAAAAAAATCGAAAATTTTTTTTTAATATTTCCGAAGTTTAGACATTCAAGAATAGGCTCTTAAAAGGATATTTCAAAATTTCAATTATTTAAAAAGTTACAGCTATTATAAATATGTAAGTATAACGTATCATTCTATGAGTAAAATGTCCAGAACGCGTTTTTCGCGTTTTTTCTAGTTGGCGTACACGATATCTCAAGTTCTACTTCACCGATTTATTTGAAATTTAGTATGAACGTTCTATATACATTCCTCTATGGCGTGTCCCACCGAAAAATCGATATCTTGAATTCTACTATTTTTAAAAAATTCGGAATTGTTAAAAAAACGCGCAAAAAAAAATTAATTTTTCAAACAGCCGCCATATTGTGAAAAATTTTTTTTTAGACTTGTCCGTGGGTGAGCCCATAGCGACATCTTTACTAATTAAGAATCCATTTGATTTTTTTGTTTTAGACGTCCAGAAGGGTTTAAACCTTGTACGCCAGGACACTGTTTTTTTTTAACCCTCCACTTTGCCAGCTCATAACTTCTAAAATTTTGAATTTTTTTATTTTATTTATTTTTTATGAATTCTTAAATTATCAATAAACAAATGATACAAAAATGGATAGTAAAAATATTCTTTGTTTTATTTATACAGAGCTTGAAAAAACGGCCGAAATTCATGTTTCTAGACTAGAATACCCCCTTAAGCCAATAAATTAGACGAAAAATCAGTCCAATTATTTGAATCGTTCCCTCTCACTCGCATTGACGAGATTATCGTATCTTTTCGCTCCCTTCCACTCATTGCTATGGTAAATACGTTTTTCGAATATAAAATCGATATTTACTAAATGAAATTAAAATTTTTGATTTGAAGAAGCGTACGGTAAATTATAGGTACTAATGTCATAAATATGAGGATGTGCGCATTCGAGCGAAAAGTGGCACATTTCCGAGCGAGGGAAGCAAATGAAGCGCGACGCGGAGCGGCGCGCTTCATTTTCCCGAGATCGGAATGTGCCACTTTGAGCTCGAATGTGCACACTCGGTTTTAAGCATAATTCACATTAATTAATTTAGATTCTAAGAAATAATTTACAATTGCAGGACCGTATTTATAACACAAATACTAAATCTGTAATTTCGTGCTATAGCATTTTCCTACCATTTCAGTATTTAACTTGGGGTTTCTCCAATATACACCTATCTCACGATTTACACGGTAGATCGAATTCTGAAAAAATCGTATAAATCGAAACAATAAATTTTTGTATGGAAAACCGTGTAAATCGAAAACAAAACAGTATATTTTTTAAATACTGAATTAAAAACCCTTCGTTAATGCCATTATCAGTTTGTTTATACATTTGTGCATATATAAAAAATAATTGGTTCGACTTTATGTCATTTTATTATATTTAAGAAATTCTTTAAGTTGCGAAAAACCTTGAAGTGTCCAAAACCGGCGTTTCAACCCATGTGCATAAATGTTTTTACGTAAAATAGTTCTTTTTGATTCCACACATTTTTTAAGGCCTTTGTAATGCTTATTTTCATTAATAAATCTACTCACTTCAATTACTAATAACTTCAGATTAGTTGACGAAGAAAACTGTTCAAGTGTCTCATAAAACATTTTCCTTTCTATAAATCGATTGTCTTGTTGCCCCTTTTCTTGTACGAAGCCGCCCACATAAAAATCGCGACGGGTATTTTTAAAACGAGCGGAGAAAACAAAATAAAACTTAATACAAATACACAACGCCAATTTTTAAAATAAAAGCTCAATTTCGAGTTATGAAATTTAATTAGGCAGCAACAAATGTATTAATGCTGTGCGGATGTGCGTGTTGTACGTTTTTCCGAAAAGTCCGAAAGGTATTGTTAGAACGAAATTCGAAAAAAAAAAGAAGGAAGCAGCTTCAAACGCGCAGAAACAAAAAGCAATTTCCATTACTTTTTATATACAAAAAAGAGGGGCGCGTATCCTTTTATTTAAACTTGAACAATAAACAGAGTTTGTGTAGGCTTCGCCCTAATATTATTTTAACTTTACTTAATTCAACTTAAATAAGCAAAAAGCTAAGGGAATTTGCGACATGGGAGTGGGAGCGGTCGACGGCGAAAAGCATTCAAATCACGTATTGTGTACGTATATACCCGAGTGTCGGTAAAACATCCCCCAAGAGGTGGAAATAAAAATGGGCCCTTGTTTTGAGGTGCGTTTTTGCCGGCAAAACTTCATTACCACTTGGCTCGGTAACGCGGTGTCTATTGTTTGTTAATGACCGGCGAAGGCCGGAAAACGTAGACGTGCCTCGACGCCGCTCGCAAGCCCCCAGAATAAACCTTACCAGATGCGACAAAATTATTGTTGATTCTATCTAATATTATCTAAAATGGACGTCGTATCTTACATAAACTGCTGGCTTTATCGAGTTTAGAGTAAGAGCGCCGCTCCGAAATTGAATATCAAGATAAACCTAATGGAGATTAAATGCTTTTTCTTCCTTTCCTCTGCGAATTCCTCAACGTATTCTGATGGTAATTCTTAGAGCCGGTTTTTCCTAAATTATTGTTTGACCAAGGATTTTGATGCATTACTACAACTCCATCAGCTTTTAGAGAGATATCTTATTCAGAATGCGGAAGATGTAAAGGGAGAAAGTGATTAATGGTATCGGATGCTACTCTCTACGATCGGCCATGTTGGAAAAGCGAAGGCCACACGTGCCGATTGTCACCTGCCATTCGCACAGAAAACCTCGGCCCTTTTTGTTCGCGGTATATTTCACTCGTCGTAATTTTCGAGGGAAAATAGAATGCCGATCGTTTGTCGATTAGTTTTATTATGGACGCCGTCGATTAGCTCGATATGTAATTACTACAGGGTGTCCAGGCGCTTACTCCCAACTTGATTTTTTAATATCTAGATTTAATCAAATAAAAAGCATTTTCTAGAAAAAAGTAGGGAAATTTATTTTAATAAATTCAATTTCAAAATGTCCCCCTCTTTTAAGTATAACGTGACGAAGCCTAACCTTGAAGTTTTGAACCACTTTTTCCAACATTTCGGGCTCAATAGCCTACAAGTGACGAGTAATTTTGTCTCTCAGTTCTTCAATTGTTTGAGGCCTATCTTGATAACATTTTCCTTTTAAGATATTCCCATAACAAATAGTCGCTGGGATTTAAATCGGGGGAATCAAGTGGCCACTCAATTTTGCCCTCATCTTAGCAACGTTCTCAAAGTTGGCCACAGTTGACTCAACATTGGCTGTGTATGACTTATCGTCACCAACATTGCCTGTCCTCTTAAACTTATCCAACAAACTAATTAAAAAAACAAAATAAACATGAAAATTTGGAAATTTTATTTGACCTAAATTTTGGTTCAAAATGTAAATGTGAAGATATGTTGTGCTTACGGAGGCCATTGTGTGTGATGTGAAAGCAAAAACACGTGTAAATAAATATCACACTTTTATAACTCCATCTATGTTGAAATAATTTTGGTATGTCTAATGGTTTTTATTTAACAAGAGAATAACTTTGGGAGTAAGTGGCTGGACACCCTGTAGTTGACTCGTTAAGCAGCGATTACAAAAATGTGGCTTTTAAAATGTTCTAATTATTTTATTCGTTGTGATCAAATTGTATGTTGTGGAATAGTGATTATCAAGCTTGGAGGGAGTCGCGGACTAGTACAGAGGGAGACGCAAATAGTTTAACAAAAATTTAATTTTTTGTGTTCATACATTTTTTCCATTTAAAAATAATACACTTATACCTACCTCCATTTAAACACGACATTTTTACACGATTTACAAAAATTGATAATTCTAAATTTTTTAAAGTGAAAACTATTTAAAATTGGTTCCTGATTCATGTGGTAGTGCTTCAAAGATTCAAGGGACCTACAGTTTTACGTGGGTTCCAAACCACGGCAACTTTTTCGAACAGTTTTACACTTGCGGTACGATTTGTTCAGTTTAGGGTCTTTTTGATATTGTATTTATAGCTAAGACACAAAGAAAAATGCAATTCATGATAGATGTGTGGACACAAGAAATTGAAAACCTAAAAATGGGAATTAATACGAATAAAGGCAAAGTAATGATAATAAATGGCAATCATAGAACAGAAGAGGAAAGAGTAATATTATGCAAACAAAAAATACTGGAAGAAGTAACAGTCTACGAATACCTGGGAAGTGTAATAGCAAAAGACGGAAAACTATACCTTGAAATAGCGAAAAGAAGATAAAAGACAATAAAGATATACCATACAATGGACAAAACTATACTACAGCAAAAAGAAATAGACATGATCACAACGTAGTCGCAGTATCAATAATTCTATACACCCAGTGAATCATGAGTACCATTGAAAAAACACGAATTCCAAATAAACGCCATCGAGATGAAATACCTAAGAAGAGTAAGAGGGAAATATAAATTTGATAGAATAAGGAACTCAAAAAAATGGAATATGACAAAACAGGAACCTATCATGACAAAATTGGAGAAGAAGCAATTGAAGTGGCAGAGTCACATAACAAGAATGGACCCAGAAAGAATAATCAAGAAAGTGATAGCCAGGAAAGAGAAGAAAGCGATAAAAAGGAAGATCGAAGAAAACATGGATTGAAAGGATAGAGGAAGTTGGAGGAAGCAGAGGAAAACCCTATATGAAATGAAAACACTGGCACATCACCGAAAGAAATGAAAGAAGTGAATATATATGGAACTAAATCCGACACCCTAAAGAGTAAAAGGATATAAGAAGAAGAAGATGTTCAAAAAACCAAATGGTATTCCATATTTGGTTACTTTCCTCTAATAAATTCAGATCGTTTTCCAAAATCAAATTTAAATTTTGCAGTTTAACTCCCAAAAATGAACTGTTATAAGCAAGAACGACAAAACAATTTTTTTAACATTAAAGAATCAGAATGGAATTAGTCAAAGAAAGAGATTAGGTCACACACACCCCACACACATCGGCTTTTAAATGGCTTTGTAATTCAGGAATGTCATTTTATGCAAGTGTGGTAGACATTTTATCTCGACTCCGGGAAGTAAAGAATTTCATTTCTACAAACGGCATTTTTATAGAAATCACTGAGGAATTTTATGTAAAGACCGCCATTCGCGTTTTAAAGCGGTTTAGCTGAAAGTAATTTTACGTGGATTTAAACTTTTGTGTAGAATGCAATGTTTTTTCCACAAATTTTATTCGAGATGTTTCCGTTTAATGTGTTATATCATAATGGGATTAAGTTTCGCGGAAGGAACGAAGGAAAGACTTTATTTTAAAACTATCTACCATGAAATAGTCGTTAGTTATCCGAATCTCAAACATTCAACTGCCATCAATTTCAAGTTTGCCACGGATAGAGAACGAACATTTATCAATGTTCACTAAGTTTAGTACATGGCTCGGGTACGTGCTTCAGTAGCTGATTTTCAGATTTGATATTTCGTACTTTTCAAAAATATGCCCCGAAATGCGTGTAGAAAAATACGATTTTGTTATAATGAAACGAGCCGTTCGCAAATATTTTCGTCCTGTCAATATTCAAACGCGAAATCTTTATAAATTGGAAAGCCAAAGGCCGTTAAACGTGAAAATTCCGTTTCTGGATCGCCATTTGCATTCCTCTGCACTTGCTGCTTTATGCACTTTATAAACTATCCGCCTTGCGGTCAGACGGGTCAAGATATATGTTCGTTGAGTGTTTTACAATTACCCTTAGGATAAATTTAAGGATACTTTATGTTCCTTGTTTGAAATTGCACTTAGCCGTTTCAAACTCCTCCGTATTTCATGCTGATGCAGGGCCCTTTGAAATTTTTATACACGCCACTTACGACGAATTCAAGTAAAAGTCAAAGAATTTTCTAATCAACCCAAAATGTTTGCTTATCAAAGTGGAAGTGTTTCAACGGAAAATCTAGGAGGGCAATTTGAGTACAATCACCTTCAGAGACTGCGAGTTTACATAATTAATCAAATCTACTGCATTAATTATTTTTGAGAGTTTTTAAAGTGCTTTAAAAAAAAGACAAATCGGTAGAGATTTATGGCTTAATTATTTTTGGGAATAATGTTAATTTTGGATTATTATCCCCGTGTCAGTTTTGCTTCAGGAGTAAAAAATATTTTTCCTCTTGAGTTAAGGGTGTGGACCACCAATATTCAGTCCAATGTATTTTAAATGGAAACTCCGTTCACATCCTATTGCTCTAGTTTTCAAGATAAAAAGCTGAAAAGTTTTGTACAGATCATCTATCATTAAAAATGTACGTTTTTCGATTTTATAGAAATCAATGTGTTTTACAAAAAAAAATGAATAAAGCGTAAAACGGATTAAACTTCTAAGCGTTCGTGTGATTTTAAAAATAAAGATATAGATTTCAAATTTTTATCGTGCGAATGAGAAAGCTTCTGAACTCATGGTAATGATTTTATGTTTTTCATAATGATTTTTATTAAATAGTTATAAGCAATTTAATTATCTCAATTCTATGAAGGGTTCGAAAGAATAGAAGATTCTCAAAATAGGTTGAAAATGGCAATATTTTGCTGGTCACCTTCAGATTATTTAAAATAATGAAATATATTTCTAGAAAATAATGCAGCATAACATTTTGAGATTTTTTGAGATAACTAGTTATTAAATTTATTCAACAGATCCCAATTGAAAAAAATTGGTAATTAATAGGTATAACTCGTTAAAACTATTTTTGGTCACTGTTAAAATCATAGCAATAGTCTTAAAAATTTTAAAAATAATAGGAAGGATTCTTTAGTATTCCCTTTTATGAATACTTAAAGCAAAATGTGATGTTGGTCAAGATAGTATTGCTACTTTTAACCTTTTTCTAGTATTTTATGTTTTTAAGACCTTAAAGAGATTGAACTGGTATCAAGTTGCACAAAATGAATAAAGGACTTTGCGGTATAAGAATAACAAGTAATTGATCCAGCTCAGTTTCAACTCAATGGTAGAGCATCTTGTGATGAATGAATCAGACAAATATTTTGTTAATTTAACAACATGAGAATAACCTAGATTATTATATGTGAATTTCATTTGAGTTATAATAACATTTGAATGCTAAGTGATATCTGGAAAATTTTTCACTGTGATTGTTAGTAAGGAGTGGTGCGTCGATGAGAATAGAAGTTAGCTCAGAAAAATTGTGTCTTCGATTGAAATCACCAAGGTGGACATTATAATCTCAAAATTGACCATTTTGGCAAACGGTTACCAAACATTTTAAGGGTGATTTTGATAGGATTTGATGAGTAGTTTGATATTAAATTTTTAAAAGTTTGGTAACCGTTTGCCAAAAAAGTCAATTTTGAGATTATAATTTCCACCTTGGTGATTTCCAAATGTTGCAGTTTTCACCTGCTGATGAAAGCAACCAGGTAATTAGATTATTGAGTATTTCATTCACTGAATTGATTTATAATCATTTCCAAACATCATCAAGCTTAAACTATCGGAAAAATCATCTTTCACATTTTGACCAAAAAAATAACTAGTATTTTTTTATCTCAAAATATTTTTAAAAGGTTTTTTGTGTGTATATTCTGCTTATGTAACACTATAATTACACCACGTTTGAAAAGAATCGGAGACCATTTTTTCTTATACCGCAAAGCCCTTTGAGAGAGGCCTATATCCAATGGATAGATAACGGCTGAAGAAGAAGAAGAAGAAAGAGATTCGAGACAAAAAAACTTTAAGCAGTTCAACCTTGTCAATCATAGGAAAAAAAGCACCAACTTTTATCAAAATTGAAGTACCTCAATTGCTTATAACTATTTAATACAAATAATTATGAAAAAAATAAAATCATTACCATAATTTCATAAGCTTTCTCGTTCCATTGGCAACGAGCTGAAATAAATATCTTTATTTTTGAAAACACATTTTTTTTGCGTAAAAGTCAAAAATCGTATTTTTTTAAAGATTGTTGATCTCTATCTCCACAAAGACGTTCAACGGAATCCCCGGAAGTCCAAAGTGAAGTTCAAAAATGTTATAAAAAATAGTTTATGTACAATTAAAAAAGAACAATTTTATTGTCCCCATTTGATATCGTTGAAAAGGAAACATGGGCTGACAAATTAGATTGAAATTTTAATATAACGTCTTTCTTCATTTAATATGCAAACAATGCATAATTTTAAAAGGAACGAGAGAAAAGTAATTGTACTGCAAAACCTTGACAATAATAAAGTAACAATAGCAGCAAGTGCACCGACAATAAGTAATGTTTGCTTTGTGTAAACATCCTTTTATTGTGTGAGTGACATTCCCTTCGGCGGAGTTAATTTAAAAACGCTTTTTTGGTTCGAAAAACAAAGTAACGGAAAGAAGGAACAATTCCAGAGAACCAATTAAACTAGTACACGTGTTTGCACATGATAGACTACGGTCAAAATTAACTATCTCGCTAAATAAGTTTTTTTTTTAAAGAAAAACCAACCAACAAACTCAAGTTGTATTTGAAAACGTTCGACGCATCTCGGCTCTTGCTGTTGTTGTGGTGCAAGAAGATAATTAGGTATTTAATTAATTACAAGTTATTTGCATATGAGTAACAGTAAATTATTCTCAATTTTCAAAATCAACTATCTTACAATTAAATTAAATAATAGATGATTGCATTTCTTCTTTTAATATCTTACTAATTTTAGTATTTAAAATACTACTCAATTAATTATTGTGAATAGTGCTTAAAGCCGAGTGTGCGCATTCGAGCTCAAAGTGGCACATTCCGATCTCGGGAAAATGAAGCGCGCCGCTCCGCGTCGCGCTTCATTTGCTTCCCTCGCTCGGAAATGTGCCACTTTTCACTCGAATGTGCACATCGTCGTATTCATTAGATTATCCTTTGATGTTTCAAATCATAAATATTTTAGTAAATAACGATTTTATGTTCTAAAAACGTATTTACCAAGACAATGAGTGGAAGGGAGCGAAAAGATATGACAATCTCGTTAATACGAGTGAAAGAAAACGATTAAAATAATTCAACTGATTTTTCGTCTAATCGGCGAAAAACTGAACCTAGTGCGATTTTATTAAATTATTAATGACATTTTTACTTAGTAAACGAATGGTTCACTACCTATTCAAATAATCGTATAACGCAAAAACATGTTTTTGTTCCTTCCCGTTACGTTACCACAATACGACCACCTTGATCAGTAAAAAAATCTTATTTCGGGCGTGTGTGAACGGATGTTTAAAAATTTTGCAGACTTGCAACCCCCGAACTTTTTGGCTTACGATAGACCTAAAGCACCATGAATGTGTCATTTAATATTTTCGAGAAAATCGAGGTGGAAGATTTGGGATTTGTTCATTTTATCAAAATATACTTTGAAAATTCGTACCCCGGGTATTTGTGAAGATATCTTCGAAAACTTTTCAGATTAGGCAAACCTGTTTATCGGAGCATCAAATTAGTCAAAAAAACAATTGGGGCTCAATGTTAAATCGTGGAGAAAATCGCGCTAGATACATTTAAAGTGTTAAATTTTCAAAAAAAAATATTAATATTCAAAATATTATAACTCCTTCACCATCGAGAATTTCTAAAAATCTATTCTTTTCTAAATGTACCGAACCCTATTACATAAGAAACCAATCCTAACTCGAAGCTCCCAAAATCGAGAACAAAATAGTTTTTTTTTAAAATAAATTTTGGAAATTGAATTTTGTTTAAATTTTTACAGGACGTTCCTATGGACCCCTGGTATCCACGGCCAGAACCATTTTCCCTGCTAGCCTTTTAATTCCAAAAATATTCGACAAAATTAAAAATTTCACAAAATATACACTGGGGCACAGAAATAAAATCGTAGTTCGCTTATTTTTCGACCAATCTGCAAAAATGACCCACATTTCGAATCATGGAACATTTCCCTATTAGATACGTGAAATATCACAATGTTAATTTTTCGAGTAATTAAGGGTTAAAGTTTTCGCGACAATTAATTGAACATTACATAAATCGTAGCTCGATTAATTATTTGCCAACAAATATTTATAAACATCACAGATTTGGAACCCCCGTATTTTTGCGCTTTAGATAAATTTAACGAACCATAAGAATGATATTTGAAATTATTGAGAAAATCGAGGTTGAACACTCCGATTTGTAGTTTATTTATTCAAAATTTGTAGCTTCATTATTTGTGGAGTTATCTTTAGAAACTTTTCAGATTCTGAAAGCTCGTTTATCGGAGCATAAGAATAGTCAAAAAAATAATTAAAGTCCAACGTAAAATCGCGGAAACAACGCGCTTAAAATCTTTCAGAGTGTAAATTATTCAAAAAAATCGAATTTTCAACATACTAGAATTTTACTCTGCTATTTTGAGAATTTCACAAAATACTTTCATTTCTGAACCCTTGTAATATGTTTGAGTTGGCCATGAAAATGCTTTCTAATAATTTTGTTGTTTCAAACATTAAATGATTTATACTTAGAATTTTCATTAAAAACAGTTTTGCTCGTAAAATAAGATTGCGTATGGTTATATGGAACGAATAGCAAAGAAAAGCTCACGTATCGCAAAAGTTAATTTAAAGCCCGAAACCTTAAAGAGAAGTGGTGGAAGGACGGTAACATAAACGGAAAGTTGTGTACTTTGACTTTGTTGGAAAATGTTCCTATATAAATTTCTGATATGTTTAAAGTTATATCAAAAGGCTGACATATAATTTATGTTACAGTGAAAGAATAAAGCATTGTTATTCAGTAAGGAAAGTTAATAAAAAAATTTAATCTAAATCCGGAAAGTGGCTGCAAAAAAGTTATTTTTTCGTTTCTGCATATCACTTGAAGCTATAAAAGATATTATAATGGAAAACAGATTCAAAATATTTTCCGCTCATTCTTTTATTCAAAAAAGTATCGAAAACAATTCCCGGTTGTATAGTAATTGTTGACGAGGCTGAAACTTTTGAAATAGGTATTCCGCGCGTAACCCAACTCGCAAAACACATAAAACTTTTCCAAGTTTTTACTTTGATCCTTTTATCCGCACAGACACCGAATGTCTCGGAGAAAGAATAAAACATTCTTTAGAAGTATAAGATGCAGTTATGTGGCTTGCATTTGATATGCTGCTTCTTATTTTTGCCACAAGACTTTGTGTGTTTGAAGGACTTTACGAAAGACAACTTTAATTTATTTTCGTATATCGGATTTACTCCGCACGCTTTTCCACCATTCTTACATCCCCACGTCTTAAGGCGATTTACACATAAAAACATCCCTCACGAAAGCTACAACTTAATTTTTATGAAAATTTATATGATCTGAGGCTTAATGCCAAAAATGAGAGCTTAATACGTTTCTGGAGCAGCTTGCCGAATATTAAATTACCTCTTCATCAAACATTGTCAATTCTTCATTCAAACAGAAATCTTTAATTAACATATTTTACGTTCGGTTGCTCCGGAATCAATTTCATAATAAACGTTCTAATGAATTTCAAAGAGAAGACGGCTTCTCAAAATTCATTGGAGTTATTTTAGTAAGCCCTTAATTTGACGGAATTATAAATACTATTTTAAAAAAATCGAAAAAAAATGGCACTTAAAATCGCGTTGGGGGCAGGGGGGGACAGGTCGATGCCCCGCGCAACAATTTAAAAGAACGCCAAGTTTATATATTTGAAAATAGATATTTTCGATACATATGCGTAAAGTAAGAGATTTCGATATGTTTAACGCTAGAACCGCGGAATCCGTCATTTTGACCGTTTCGCAATTTTATCGTCTTGTTACTTTTTATTAGTAGAATATATTTCTGCCATATTACATGACTTTTCCTAATTTTAGTTGATAATTACTGTCCTAAAATTGTTTTTTTTTAATTGTATTTTTTCCCCTTAATAGAAGACATACTTTTTTTTCTGTTTATTCATTTGATCTGTTCTATCGTTAATTATTTATAGCAGCAGAGAAATGCTTTATTACATCGAAAAAAGAAACCGGAAACAGTGCCTTATTATAACAAAAACTAAATAAAAGTAGATCTTTTTGATCAAATGGACAAATAATATTATGTAAAGGCAGCTTCTTTAAGATGATTGTTTTTAGCATTTTGAATATAACAAGAATCACTCATTATATTTGCTCGAGACTAGTAGTCCATGTCCTTGTTCAAGGTCCAAGCTAGATCCATATTAAAATTTATCACAATTAGTTCAGTGGTTTAGGTGTGAAAAGCTAACAGACAGACAGATAGACAGACAGAGTTACTTTCGCTTTTATAATATTAGTTTGGATTGTGAATCGTGCTTAAAGTGGAGTGTGCACATTCGAGCTCAAAGTGGCACATTCCGATCTCGGGAAAATGAAGCGCGCCGCTCCGCGTCGCGCTTCATTTGCTTCCCTCGCTCGGAAATGTGCCACTTTTCACTCGAACGTGCACATCCTCGTATTTATTGATTTACCTTAATTAATCTTATTACTTTCACAAAAAATTAAAAGTAAATATGAATTTTATGATCAAGAAACGTATTTACTGTAGTAATGAGTGGAAGTGAGCAAAAAGATACGAGAATTGAGTAGGTGCAAGTGAGAGAAAACAATTAAAATATTTTTTGAATAATTTATTAGCCTAAATTTTGTGAATGGTGCTTAAAATCGAGTGTGCACATTCGAGCTCAAAGTGGCACATTCCGATCTCGGGAAAATGAAGCGCGCCGCTCCGCGTCGCGCTTCATTTGCTTCCCTCGCTCGGAAATGTGCCACTTTTCGCTCGAACGTGCACATCCTCGTATTTATTGATTTACCTTAATTAATCTTATTACTTTCACCCCAAAAAATTAAAAGTAAATATGAATTTTATGATCAAGAAACGTATTTACTATAGTAATGAGTGGAAGTGAGCAAAAAGATACGAGAATTTAGTAGGTGCAAGTGAGAGAAAACAATTTAATTATTTATTTAATTTTTGAATAATTTATTAGCCTAAATTTTGTGAATGGTGCTTCAAATCAGTGTGCACATTCGAGCTCAAGTGGCACATTCCGATCTCGGAAATGAAGCGCGCCGCTCCGCGTCGCGCTTCATTTGCTTCCTCGCTCGGAAATGTGCCACTTTTCGCTCGAACGTGCACATCCTCGTATTTATTGATTTACCTTAATTAATCTTATTACTTTCACCCCAAAAAATTAAAAGTAAATATGAATTTTATGATCAAGAAACGTATTTACTATAGTAATGAGTGGAAGTGAGCAAAAAGATACGAGAATTTAGTAGGTGCAAGTGAGTGAAAACAATTTAATTATTTATTTAATTTTTTGAATAATTTATTAGCCTAAATTTTGTGAATGGTGCTTCAAATCGAGTGTGCACATTCGAGCTCAAAGTGGCACATTCCGATCTCGGGAAAATGAAGCGCGCCGCTCCGCGTCGCGCTTCATTTGCTTCCCTCGCTCGGAAATGTGCCACTTTTCGCTCGAACGTGCACATCCTCGTATTTATTGATTTACCTTAATTAATCTTATTACTTTCACCCCAAAAAATTAAAAGTAAATATGAATTTTATGACCAAGAAACGTATTTACTATAGTAATGAGTGGAAGTGAGCAAAAAGATACGAGAATTTAGTAGGTGCAAGTGAGTGAAAACAATTTAATTATTTATTTAATTTTTTGAATAATTTATTAGCCTAAATTTTGTGAATGGTGCTTCAAATCGAGTGTGCACATTCGAGCTCAAAGTGGCACATTCCGATCTCGGGAAAATGAAGCGCGCCGCTCCGCGTCGCGCTTCATTTGCTTCCCTCGCTCGGAAATGTGCCACTTTTCGCTCGAATGCGCACATCTTCGTTTTTATTAGATTTTGACATGAATCAAACAATTAAAATTTGAATCAATTTTGATTTTATATTCGGTGAAAGTTATGGCATTTATTGTTCTTAAAAACTGTTCGAAAGCATTAAATGTGTTGCAATAAATATTTAATTGTTAAAAAGCCAATTTTTCTTAAAGGTCGAATTGACCAGTAACCGCGGTTGTAATAAGTTCAAAATTGCCGCGGTTCTAGTGTTAAAGGCAAGATTATAACGCATTCACTACGGGATCGAGTACGCAGAGTACACATACGAGCCGACCGGCGATTGCAAGCGTACGAGATGTCGTTGTGAATGTATCATAAACTTTGACGAGGGTTGTCAATTCAAGTCGATTGGGTCCCTCGTTTTAGGCATAGGTATCGATCAATATTTTTTGCAAAACCCGCCGCAAAAGTTATCATAAATAACAATCGAAACTTTAATTTTTCACAATAAAAACAAATTAATCAAATGTCCCAAAAAGACATATCAAAGATGAATGTCTTAATTTAACACGCTGATTACTATTTTGTGTAATTATGTAAATAAATTGGTAATCAATACTAAATCGAACGATATGTAGTGTTTCAGAATAAAAAAAAGGGAAAAAAACGAAAAGAGCGAAAGTACACTTTCCACACACGTGCAAAAGGAAAAACGAAAATATTCTGACTTGGAGAAATCGATCATTTTACTACCGCCGCACGCCGCTCGAAAAGCAAACTTTCTTAGCGGCAAAAAAAAACTTGTTTAACTAAAACGCCTAGCATCTAGAGGTGGGGTGCCAACGTCAAGTTTTTGCGCTGGCTCCAAAAAATCGTAGATCCGGAGCTGTTAAAAGGACATTTATGCCCATCAAATCGTGCGACAAGAAGTTCAACGACAGCTCTAACAAAAAGTAATATAAAAAGCGTGCTTTAATGCAATTCGCATGACAAAGTCTAAGAGAATCATTTGTCTATCTCATCTCCGAGGATTATTGGGGTTAGTGTCCAATATCTAACATGAAGGAACGGTTCAAACGCTGTCTGCGTTATTTATCAAGCACTTTAATTACACGAGCGACGCTGGGAATACGATTTTGTCACACTCAGTGATCTAAAACATCGGACACATAACTGCAGAAACTCGCATGCATCACACAGCTACAGGATCTGTTCATAACAGCCGCTATAATTACGTTCTTAATTGCATTTAGAAAAGAGAAAACCGAGAGAGACGTAAAACCGTTTTCGGGAACGGAGTCTCGAATTTTGCAATTCGCCAACAGTTTGAATAATACCGTCGTGCAGCCACGGAATAGAAACGCAGAATCCGCAGAATTTTCAACAGATTTCCGCTCGCGACTTGTAACGTTTAATCCTTTATGAAACAGTTCTAAATTGCTCCATTTATTCAGCTACTAACAGCGCTTAATCCGCTTTGCATTACTCAATGTTTTGGTGTCTACAGCTTTAATCCCCGCACGGAGATTACTTTTGCGTTAAACAGCGGGCATCTGCCGGAGAAGCCGAAGGCGTCGGAATTGGCGTCGTTTTCAAAACACGCGGTCACTTCCTCAGATCTAAGCAATTTAGGGGGAGCGGGGGGGAGATAAACACCCATGTTCCTTCGTCTTAAGCTCTCTACAAATACTTCGATTCAGCGCTTCCCAAACTTTTTCAGATTGAGTACCGATATTCTCGGCAAAGGCCATAGGATAGGGATAGGCAGGGTAAAAATGCCTTATGTAAATATCTTAATGATGTTCTATAGATATATAGATACTATAGAAATATTAAGATCCTGAAAATTTCAGACCTTAATCTATTATCTTCAAAAAGTCAAAATAAATATAAATTGGAAAGTAATTTTTTTCTTTGGATTGAGTGAACCGATATGTTTGAAAATTGGTGATCAAAAAAATTAAGAATAGTTTTATTTATTTTAACTATGGCGTAGCATTAAGAAAATTTTGAAAACATTGGGAGTATTATAAGAAATGTAAAAATGATAGAATCATAATTTTGCTCTAAAAGTATCATAATAAAAAATGAAAAAGTAGGAGAAAATAATTTTTTTGATCATGAATTGATTAATTTAAAAATTGGTCCATGGTGTCCGTAAAAGCTCTCTATCGACTACATAACATACAAAATTATAAAACATTTCGGTTCACCCAATCCAAAAAAAAAATTATTTTCCAATTTACATTTATTTTGACTTTTTTGAAGTGGCCGATATAGATTAAGGTCTGAAATTTTCAAGATCTTTATATTTCTATAGCATCTACATATCAATAGATCATCATTAAGATATTTACAAAAGGCATTTATACCCTGCTTATCCCCTATGACCTTTTTTTCGCAGTCTACTCTAATAGTAATAATAAAATACAGGGTGTCACACGAACAGGTAGTGAGACTTAGGCGGATGACACTACAACTCAACAATGTTACACATAGGGTCAATTGACCTTTTTTATTCAGTTAGAGGGTTATTATTTATAAGTAGGTTAAATTTCGGTACTTAATCGTTTGACAGGCTGTATTATTGATAAGTAACAATAATAACATGTCCATCCACCAATGGCGAAGCAGCAATTTTTAAAATTGTCATTTTGACGGATTTTGTCATTGATTGACGAACGATCCGAGACGGTACACATAGCAAATAGAAATATAAACAATCGTCCTTGCAAAAATCAATTGTGAGACTAATTTAAAAATAATGTAATGTAATTTGTTCAAAATCATTGTCTTTATTTTACATATAATTTGAGTGCTTGTATGTCTATTACTTTCAAAGATATAAAATCGAAAATTTTAGACTTTGAACCATTGTAAAATTACAAGAAATGAGGAACTTAAGAAGAATTTAATATTCCCGATCGCTTCCTGAAAAAAAAACCATATAAAAGCTAAACCGTGTAAATAAAGGCTTGGCGTGTAATTCGAGAAACATGTATATATACAAATAAAATATAATAAATACAGAGTATGTTCACGCTCGGCTTTAAACAGGATTTACAAGAATCACATAATTTTTTAAAGTTCTATTTTTCTAATTAATTTTTTTAAGAGATTTACCGTCAAAAAAATAAAATATTTTAAAAACCCTACCTTTGGGTAACAATAAGAAGATGGACTAATGGTATGTCCAACAATTTGGACCAGCAAACCACTCACTATACACAAAAAGTCTTTGCACTTTAGGTCCCGTAATTTAAGCTAAATAAATACACCAAAAAAAAAATTTCTATCAATTAACAGTCTCCGAAATACAAGTTTTTATATTTAACCGAAAACCGCAACGGTGTTTATTAAAAATTCGGCGAGATTCACACACGAAGTCCGGTAATTATAATTGCAAACTAAATAGAATCGCATTAATAAACACAGTAATAAAGATTAATCTTAGCTTCTGATTTAATACAGAATTAAATTTGTCTTCGGTGTCTAAAAATACGACGTTAGGTGCCAACACAATTCGCATACTACGCAAATGTAGACATCGTTCGCGAAAAGTACGTCTTTGCACATCAAAAGCCGGAATAAAACTAACCAAATAATATTTTATAAATTGTGCTTCAACCTATAAAATTAATTTAGCTAAAACTAAACCAAAAATGCGCCAATAGAAATGCAAAACCGCCCAATAATATTTTGACGTGCACTTTTCAAGTCCACGTGGACTAGTTAATCTTATCTAAAAGCAATAAATTTTATTCGCAACGACCTTATCTACTTTTGCAGGCAAACGTAAATAACTAAGGAGCTCTTACACAATACAAAATTCTAAAACAGTGCTTTCCAAATTCAATATTACTAAGACGTGTTAGAAGTTATACTTCTTTAGCTAAACTCAATATAACCAGGTGTAAAAATTAATATAAATACATACAATAAATACGAGGATGTGCGCATTCGAGCTCAAAGTGGCACGTTTCCGAGCGAGGGAAGCATAAAGTTAATTATATAATTTTATATTTATATATAATATTAAATTTTTATATATCAATATATATATATATATATAATATATAATATATATATATATATATAGTAAAAGAATTAACAATAAAAGTAAAAGCCTAATTAATTAGAGTTAAATAAATAAGTTAAATTACCCGATATGATTAAACTTTGTTTACTAAATTCAGAGAGAGAAAGAATTATAAATAATTAATAGTTTAAATTTAAATTAAATTTATATATATAAGATACTTTTATATATTTATATAATATTATGTATATATATATATATATTAGAATATAAATATATAATTAATAATATTATAATTTTATAATAAAATTTAAATATATTATAATATAATAAATTTAAAATTATTATATAATAAGTTATTAAAACTATTAATTATTAAAGACTATAAATTATTATATATAATTTATATTAATAAATAAACCATTTATATATAAAGTTAAAAATAGTTGAAAAAAAAAACTTATATCTAATATATTATGTATGTAATGTTCCTTTCCACTTATAATACAATTCTTATTTAATTATAATTTTATCTTTTTTAACATGCAGTAAAAATCGTTTGATTTTTTTATATTTTAAATTGAGTTAGTTTATATTAATTAGTTTTATTAGTTAAACATAAGAATTTTATCTTAAAATTTATTTTTTTTTATATAAAAGTTTTATTTAACTGGGGTAAAATAAAAGAAAGTTTTTTTTAAGCTTCATTGGGGTGTTGCTTAAGTATGAAAAAGTATAAATTGATATTCTTTGGGGTTGAATATTAGATTATACTACAAAATTTGGTTGAATTTTATACATTAATAAACGAAAAATCAGTTGAATAATTTTAATCGTTCCCTCTCACTCGCATTGCTGAAATTGTCGTATCTTTTCACTCCCTTCCACTCATTGATATGGTAAATAAATTTTTCGGGTATAAAATCGATAATTATCATACTATATTTAAGTTTATACTTTGATAGATATATGATTACTATAGACAAATTCAATAAATACGAAGATGTGCACATTCGAGCGAAAAGTGGCACATTTCCGAGCGAGGGAGGCAAATGAAGCGCGACGCGGAGCGGCGCGCTTCATTTTCCCGAGATCGGAATGTGCCACTTTGAGCTCGAATGTGCACACTCGGTTTTAAGCATGATTCACAACAATTTGGGCCAATAAATTAAACAAAAAATCAGTTGAATAATTTTAATCGTTCCCTCTCACTCGCATTGCTGAAATTATCGTATCTTTTCACTCCCTTCCACTCATTGATATGGTAAATAAATTTTTCGAGTATAAAATCAATAATTATCATACTATATTTAAGTTTATACTTTGATAGATATATGATTACTATAGACAAATTCAATAAATACGAAGATGTGCACATTCGAGCGAAAAGTGGCACATTTCCGAGCGAGGGAAGCAAATGAAGCGCGACGCGGAGCGGCGCGCTTCATTTTCCCGAGATCGGAATGTGCCACTTTGAGCTCGAATGTGCACACTCGGTTTTAAGCATGATTCACAATATTTTAGGCCAATAAATTAGACGAAATTTTAATTGAATAATTTTAATCGTTCCCTCTCACTTGCTTTGACAAGATTATTGTATCTTCTCGCTCCCTTCCACTCATTGCTATAATAAATACGTTTTTCATTTTCCCGAGATCGGAATGTGCCGCTTTGAGCTCGAATGTGCACACCTCGATCTTATTAGATCAATTTAATTGGAAAACATTTTTAACATTTACAGAACCACGGTCCAAATTTCCTATTCTAGTGACTTATAACTCGTAATTATTCTCAAAAATAACAAAATCCACTATAAATTTTGTCAAAACTTTCAGCATCAAGTAGCCGGGTTAAAATTGGTTCAATTAGCGAAACGGTTATTCGTTCAAGACGTGTGCGTATATACGAGATGCCCGATTAATCGATACGAGAAGTGCCTTTATGCGACGATAAACGCTGCAGTAATACAATTATTTAGTTTTGCTTCCAGGTTATTCCCCCGTTCCATTATAACGCGTTTCCTTGGGAACCGACTGCTTTCGGACGCCCCAGCTGGACCCTAAGACAGGAAGTTTCGGATGTGCGTTATAATTAAAGATTGCAGAAACTTGGAAATTATTTTCAACTTAATCGAATTATCGCTTAATGTAATACACCAAGTTTACTTTCCACTTACCGCTTTATTGAATATGGCGACCTGATAATTAAGCTCGTCTTTCTACTTACAGATCGAACGTTTTGCAAACTTAATTATTTAAACTTTTATTGCGATTTCCGCATTAATAATACATAGGAGTACGCTTCGCAAAGTGAAATATTTCTTTCGAGAGATATTTTTTGGAAAATAATACATTTGCATAAATCTAAATAAATAAACATTGGGCGCTCCGAGTCGTAGAGGAAGTAGCCTTTTGTTATACGCAAAAAGTTTGCAATGGTTTATGTATTATTTCCGTGGACCTTTTAATTTTTCCAAATGCCGAACTACTAAAAACGCAAGGTGGTTTCCAGCAATTGTGCCGTAATTCTCGTAATTAAAAATGAATGTTTTTGATAAATCGACAAAATTTAATTCGCTACCAAACAGACGATTAATTTTTCTTTCGAGACTTGTTGAATAATAAATTTCGAGCCGTTTCTCAGTGGGAAAAGTGCGCGCCAAAGAATCCGTAGGGTTTAATTTAAGTGGTTACGATTAATCAATAAGGTTTTTCTTTTAATTCCGTGTATTTAATTTTCAAAATGCGAGAAATGCCTAAATTATTAAATTCCTTCGCCGTTTTTTAAGATTAAAAATTGGTTTTTTAGAACGAGTGCCAGTCTGTATTGTTATAAATTTGAAAAAAATACATTGCAAAAACCAATAGATCCCTTGCATTTTGCGTTATTAGTATTGTTTAATTTTGAAAAAAAAAATTAAATTTTTTTCTCAATAAAAAAATTATAAGCAACAAAACAAATTAACTGACAATTGGACACTCAATATAAAAACTTTAATAATTCGGCAACGTTTCGTTCTTATTATTTGAACTTCATCAGGCCTCTAACGGACAACCTTAACTAAATAACGTGATACAATGATTTCTTATCAATATACAAAAATATGTTTTACCATAATAAATTATTATATTATTAACGCTAAACATATTGTACATATAGCGTTATTACACCCATGGTTGGTCATGGTCATGGTATGTATTAAATAACCATTAATAATTGCCACGTGTTGGTTTTACAAAACACCTAACCCAAAAATCCAAAATTTTTATTGAGCCAAAGGCTCACGCGTTGGTCTTATAATTTCTCTATTTTAGATTATTGACTACTTTTCGGAACATTTTTATAGAATTCAATTATATTATTGTAGGTAGCGCTCAAATTTTGAGTATTTGACCTTTAATTTACCGTGGAATTCATTTTAGTCCAGCCAAAATAGACATTTCAGATAACAAAAATTCCGACAGAGCTAAAATTTGGTTGAGACCTCAGGTACACCATTAGAAATAAAGTGTCAAAAGTCCCCATCGATCCCAAGTGTGCTAAAAAAAATATTCGGGGTCAAAGGTCAAAATTTGAGATTTTTTGGATTTTTTTCAAAAAACGGTAAGTTTTATCAAAAAAGTAGTTCAGACAAAAATTATAGATCTTAAAATTAGCTACAAAAATGGTCCTTATACTTTTTTTTCTAAGAATCACCATTCGTTAGATATCGCGATTCTACACTAAAGGAAAAAATTAAAGGGTCAAGAAATTTTTTTAAATCTTTTGTTGATTTTTGACAGCTCTGTCGGAATTTTTGTTATTAGACCATTATTTTTATGTCTAATTTGACCAGGCTACTTTAATATAAATCATTTTATTCAAATTGCACTTTTTTAAGTTATACTTCTTTTGGCGGTTGAGAGTAAAAATTTTAGCAGGTAATAAAAGAAGGTAAAAAAAAAAGTTGATCGTGCACAGCTAACGAAAATGAAGTTATAAGTCTAAGAAAGTAAATTAATTATTGTGAACGATGCTTAAAACCAAGTGTGCACATTCGAGCTCAAAGTGGCACATTCCGATCTCGGGAAAATGAAGCGCGCCGCTCCGCGTCGCGCTTCATTTGCCTCCCTCGCTCGGAAATGTGCCACTTTTCGCTCGAACGTGCACATACCTCGCATTCGTTGGATTTGTCTACTTAATCTTTCGCTCTTTCAAATCATAAATTAAAATTTAGTTTAGTAAATATCGATTTTATGTTTGAGAAACATATTTACCATAGCAATGAGTGGAAGGAGCGAAAAGATACGATAATCTCGTCAATGCGAGTGAGAAGAAACGATTCAAATTATTCGACTGATTTTTCATCTAATTTATTAGCTTAAATTAATGTGAATTATGCTTAAAACCGAGTGCGCACATTCGAGCTCAAAGTGGCACATTCCGATCTCGGGAAAATGAAGCGCGCCGCTCCGCGTCCCGCTTCATTTGCTTCCCTCGCTCGGAAATGTGCCACTTTTCGCTCGAACGTGCACATACCCCGCATTCGTTGAATTTGTCTACTTAATCTTTCGCTCTTTCAAATCATAAATTAAAATTTAGTTTAGTAAATATCGATTTTATGTTTGAGAAACATATTTACCATAGCAATGAGTGGAAGGGAGCAAAAAAATACGATAATCTCGTCAATGCGAGTAAGAAGAAACGATTCAAATTATTCGACTGATTTTTCATCTAATTTATTACCTTAAATTAATGTGAATTATGCTTAAAACCGAGTGCGCACATTTGAGCTCAAAGTGGCACATTCCGATCTCGGGAAAATGAAGCGCGCCGCTCCGCGTCGCGCTTCATTTGCTTCCCTCGCTCGAAAATGTGCCACTTTTCGCTCAAATGCGCACATCTTCGTATTTATTGAATGCATTGTGCTAATATTAATTTTTACACTTGGTTATATTTAGTACAAAAGTACACGCACCGGTTTTTTTTCTTTATCAAGTATCTCAGCTTTATCAAAACAAAAATTACGACCTTTCATAAAATATTAGAGCATATCAATAAGCTAATGTTGTGTCATAGAGGCCTGATGAAGTTCTAATAAGAAAACGAAACGTTGCTGAATTAATAAAAGTTTTTACATTATTATTTGTTTTGTTGTTAAAAAATTATTGATGCTACATTATTTTATAATGCCGTCATCTTAAAGTTATAGCTAATAGAAATCCGTAACGCTTTCTCGACGAAAACGAACCCTTTCCCAAAGCCGAGAGCAAACTTGACGAGAAAAGCAACTTCTCAAAGAAAATTCGCCAATTTATTTACAAGAAACATTTGTAGTCAACTTCTTATTTGAACGCTTAGGGAGCCATTAAAGCCTTGACTACATTGCGATGCCTTATTCAAACAACCTTTCTACTAATGTAAAAGTTACTTCCAAACACATTCGGCTCGTTCAATACGTTCCAGATCTATCAGCGTTTGATGTTTGGTTTGGAAAAAATACAAAATACAAGAGAGAGAGAGAGAGAAAAGCAAAATTAAAGACTCACCCGTATGTGTCCTCTGGTGCGCTTTTAGGTGTGAGCTTTTCGTATAAACCTTCTTACATCCGAGGAATTGGCACTTATGTATCCTCCGTTTGGAATCGGGAGAATGGTCGATTCTTGTGTGCTTCGCTCCCGTGGGAGCGGCGGGCGACGCCGGCGAAGGGGCGGCAGCTCTCGGTACGACCGAAATATATCTGGTAAGTCCTGAAGCCCGAACCCGCACAATGGCATTTCGGGAAACTCCACTCATCCGTAAAACGTCCAGTTCGCCCGCACTAGAACTACCATTACTATGCCCTTGCCCAGATTCTGGACTCGAAGGGGGTGTAAGGGTGGTGGAGTTCCTGTCGACGAGCCGCAGCTGAAGAGGATCGGCGGTGTCGGTGCGGACCCGCTCTTCAAAATTGTCATCGTCCTCCTCTTCGTCGTCCACCGGCTCCTGTTTTACCAAAAGGGCACACGACAACGCGCTATCCCACGAATAGGCCGAACTCGCCGAACTTGTACTTAGGGAGTCGAGATGCCTCTCGCCGAAGTCGTCCAAGCAGTCCACTTCCATCTTCAACCACGCTGTGTCCAGGTCGGCGGGTAACTTCTTTAAGGACTGGTGTATTTTCGGTTCGTCTTTTAAATACCTTTCCATTTCGTAACATGTCTGTAAGATAAAAAAGAAAAAAATTAGCCCGTTAATTCATTGAAGACGTGTGAAGGACGAAAAGGACATTTTTTATTCGAGCGACCCGATTCGGCCGAGTAAATGAGCGGGATAAACAAGGAAACCCAGAAAGCTCCCAGGGCGGTTGTTAATGACCTAATATCCGGCTCTGAGACGTCTCCAATTGTCTTATCACTGTCTCTTCGCAGCTAAGGTTAGACTTCGCGATTTTCGACAAGGGCGTAATTAAGACGTAGAGACCTGGTGCTGCAGCCTAAGATTTACCCTCGGCGAAATATAAATTTTCGGCGCTGAAGCATTTCAAACAGCGAAGTTTTAATTACGAATCGCTAGACGTAAATCATAAACCAATAAACCGAGCATAATATTGTCTAAAATAAACGGGGTAAGAAGTGGAAGCGTGCCTTATCGACAAAACTGGTAACCACCCAAGGAAACTTAGCCGTATAATATTGTAAACTTAAACCCTTTCGGAAGTCTTCGGAAAAGCAATAGCGTCACATAAACGCACCGAGGAAATCTAGGAAAACGTGCTCCATAAAATAATCCAAGCAAACAACGGTGGAAATGCGGCTTTTTGAAGTACTAGGCACGCACCTTGTATTAGTTTCCTGATTATTGTTTATGTTAGCGGTTTTTTTAAGGGTGCGATAACACTCTAAGCTCCCCTCCTCTGCCTATCGCTAAAGTAGAAAAAACTTTTTGTATCTTAGAATTGCAAGTTTTTCTTTTTTCGCCTAAATATTAATAGGAAGTTCCCCTCCCTTCTATCAGAAATCCGGGGGAAAATAAAGTGCAATATGCAGTTAATTCATCAACCACCCCCTGTTTGTATTGTTTCGCCAATTTACCGAAATATTGCGTTCCTTCTAAATTATAGTATACAATAGGATTATTCGAAAGCTGCATGAATCATTTACTAAATAAATTACAAAGAGGCTTACTTTTAATTTGATGCGCCCAGTGGATGGCTGATATGATGTAAATAAAGCGGCATATATGTCTTTCAATAAATTTGGCCAGAAAAAGATGTATCATAGTTCAAGAAATAAAATTCAAGCATTCCTAAACTATTTTTTTTCGAATCGAATATTTTGACAAACTGTGACGAAAACTAAGGCATTTTTGTAAGTCCAAAACAATTTTAATTCGTACAAAACAAAAATTCTACTTAAAGCAGTGGTTTCCAAACTTATGTAACCGCGCCCCCTTTCAATATATTAAATTATATGACGTCTCCCTCACCCCATTTTTTCCATAAGATACGTGCAAAAACGGCATAGGGCGCAATGTTAATTTTTCCAGTAATTAAGGGTTGAAATTTTAAGTTCATTTTTGTAGCACAAATTTTACGTTAGAAAAAATTGTAGCGCCCTTATTTGTGAACGGATCTTTAAAAACTCTGCAGATTAGGATTTGCCAGACTTTTTGGCTTCAGATAGGCCCAAAAAACCATAGGCGTGCTATTTAAAATTCTCGAGAAAAACAGGTTCAAAGTGTTCGACTTCTAATTAATTTTTTCAAAATTTCTAATTTGAAAAATCGTAGCTCCCTTATTTGTGAACGCATCTTTACAAACTTTTTAGATTCTGAAAGCCCGTTTATCGGAGCGTAAAATTTACCAAAAAAATCAACAGGTCCCAATGTTAAATCTGGGAGTAAAACGCGTTCGAAGCTTTCAAAAAGTAAATTTTACTACAATTGTTAATTTTCAATATACTTTAACACGGCTATGTTTGCGAATTTCGTCAAATCCTTTCATTTTTGCACCTTTGCAACCTCTGCACGTCGGAATCCGGTCCTGAGTCAAAACCCTCAAAATCGGCCAAAATCGAAAAAAAACATGGATTAACTCCTTTGCTTTTTTTGAGGAAAAAAAATTTAGGTAATGGATTTGCTTGAAATTTTTGCGGAGCGTTCCTATGGACCCCAAACCGTCATAGCCGAAACCATTCTTCCCTGCTCCCATTTCAACCACAAAAATTTTCGAAAAAACTAAATAAATCGAAAAAAAAATACACTTCGACTCACAAAAACAATCGTAGCGCCCTCATTTTAGACCCGATCATTAGAAACGACCCGGATTCAGAATTCCGATACTTTTTTTCATAAGATACGTGCAAAATAGGCATAGGGCCCAATGTTAATTTTTCGAGTAATTTAGAGTTAAACTTTTAGATTCATTTTTGTAGCACAGAAGTTTACGTTAAAAAAATTGTAGCGCCATCATTTGTGGACGGCTCTTGAAAAACTATAAAGTTTCAGATTCGGCAGATTTTTTGGCTTTAAAGAAGTCCAAAGAACCATAGGCGTGCCATTTAAAATTCTCGAGAAAAACGGTTTTTTCAAAAGTAGTATTTTTATCAAAAACAAAAAAATTATTATAAGAAGTATGACCGTGCTCTGCATTTTGATTAGCCCCCATATTTTTTCAAAATCCTCACTCACTTTTCTTGAATTATGTTAAAGTTGTTAACATAAAATTGGTTTAAAAAAGAAACGTAATTAAAAGATTTAGAATTGCCATAAATAAAAGTCCTTTATTAATTAAAATTGTGATTTCCACAAAGTTGAAGATAATATCGAAAAATATACCCAAGAAATATTCAATTTCATTGATCCATACGCTAGAAAATGTCACATAAAATTTATGGCCCAGACAGTATTACTATGCAGATGGGGAATTGTATACATATAATAAAAATGTAGTAAGAAGCCTTAAAAGAATTTCCCTTTAGAATAATTTCCGTTAAACGTAGAATATTGATAGTAAAATATAGGAATCGATTTTTTATTTATGCATTTACTAAATACGCCCGCCCCCAACTGCGACGCAGAATCGCATAACGGATCGGAAATCTAGAAGAAGCAAACGATCAAGTTCCTGTTCAAATTATAATTAGAAAATTTCCAATAAATCGCGACACTACTTTGTAAATGCAATAAATACAAAAAGAATCGGATGATGAATAGGAATGGAAGACGTCGCAAACTTTTATTTTTATCTCATCAGGAAATTTCAAAGTAGTTAACTACTTCTATTTTTGTAATGCAAGCAACCCTCCAATTGAATATTTTACTTAATGTTTACTTACTCTGTTTTCAGAGTTGGGGAGTTTAATTTTCTTGAAAGTTCTCGGAGATAATTTTCAGTGCCTAATTTTAAATACAAAATGAAAGAGAGGAAAACTTACTTTATTTCTTTTCAACAAACGACGTAAATTGAAAGATAAAAAAAATTTTAATGCTGCAAAATGTACATAACGATCGATCTAATATGCAATGTTAGGTTAGGAATGCCGACTAATCGTAATAATGAAACTAGCTAAATATTAGAAGAGAAAATGGCAACAAAAAAATCATGGCATTCTAAAGTTCTCGTGCTCAAGTTTTAAGGGTAAACGTTTTAAGTAAATTGATGGAGAACAGATGTATTTTTTTAAGGTAATATTTGCTTTCCATTAGGAAAATTAAAAATGCGACGCTTAATTTTGCTAATTAGATTGTAGTTACTTAAAAAAGTGCTTTGGAGCATTTTTAAGGGGATGAATTTGATGCACAATTTTTATTTCAATTATGCTCGCCGTGAGCGCCGGATTAAAAAATTCAAACGAAAAGCAGACGTTCTAAAGCGGCGGTGGCCGAACTTTTCGCCTCGCCGAGGCAGAAGATAAATTATTTTGGAACATATGAAAAACAATTAATAATCGATACGACTTTTCCGAATTTAAGTTCTTGCATAACTTAAGTCGTTTAGAAGAAAAAAATTAATTTTCCGATTTTTTTACATGTCACCTAAAGAGAAAAAAATAAATTGGCACCTCTAAATTTTTACTTAAAATTATTGAGAAAGTAAATTAATTATTGTAAATGACGCTTAAAACCAAGTGTGCACATTCGAGCTCAAAGTGGCACATTCCGATCTCGGGAAAATGAAGCGCGCCGCTCCGCGTCGCGCTTCATTTGCTTCCCTCGCTCGGAAATGTGCCACTTTTCGCTCGAATGCGCACATCTTCGTGTTAATTGTATTCGACTATATTAATAACCAATACTTCAAATGCAGATTTTCTATTCGGAAAAAGTTTTAGCTTGAAAAGTGCACATACTTTAAGTCCGCGAAGTAAATACAGTAAAACCTCAATTATCCGGTCCTCAGTTATACGGATTCGCGATTATCCGTATTGTCAACTGCGTTTGGACTCCTTGTGAAAATTAAACCTCGCTATTTCTTACTAAATATTTTATTATTTAATTTTGTATTTTGCACTAAACGGTGTTTTTTTGCTTTGTTCATTTTAAGATAATGTGCGACTGTTTTATTTAGTGATGAATATTTTTTTGCGTTTTTTGTATACATATACCTAACAATTTGACCAAGTTTTTCCTGTTAAAACGGGGCGCTTCTTAATCGTGCTTAAAAACGAGTGTGCACATTCGAGCTCAAAGTGGCACATTCCGATCTCGGGAAAATGAAGCGCGCCGCTCCGCGTCGCGCTTCATTTGCCTCCCTCGCTCGGAAATGTGCCACTTTTCGCTCGAATGTGCACATCTTCGAATTTATTGAATTTGTCTGTAGTATTCATATATCTTACAAATTATAAACTTAAATATAGTATGGTAATTATCGATTTTATACTCGAAAAACTTATTTACCATATCAATAAGTGGAAGGGAGTGAAATGATACGACAATTTCAGCAATGCGAGTGAGAGGGAACGAGTAAAATTATTCAACTAATTTTTCGTTTAATTTATTGGCCTAAATTGTTGTGAATCATGCTTAAAACTGAGTGTACACATTAGAGCTCAAAGTGGCACATTCCGATCTCAAAATGTGCCACTTTTCGCTCGAATGCGCACATCCTCGTATTTAATGACTTTATTTATATTAATTTTTATATGTGATTATATTTAATTTAATTATGCCAAAGAACTTTGACTTCTAAAGCGCGTACCAAAGTACACGCACCCGTTTTCTTATTTTTTAGCATCTCAATGTACTTACTTATAATATATCCAATTCAAAATTTAACAATACATAAAAAAAATTTCTTTTGTTATAGACTGGGTGAACATTTTAAACCAAATACAAAAGTTCATAACAATAAAAATGAAATCGTAATTTGCCGATAAATAATAAAATCCAATTTTTTGTGAAACAAATTAACGTGATCGGTATGTGAAATATTGCAAAATTTCCACTTTTAGTGGTTTGCTGAAGCAAATCACTAAAAAAACGTTGTTTTTTTTAAATGGCTTTTGATATAATTATTAAACTAGTCAACTTCTTTTTTGTAATGTAACATACTTTAAAAAAATTGTTCATAGGTCCCTCCTTGTAACTAATTTGTTCATTCAAAGTAAATAATACAAAAAAGTGAGTTTTGTAATCTCATCGAAAATATAAATTGCATTAAATTGTGGTTTGTTTTAAAATCAATTTGCCATTTTATGAGGATTAACTAATTGGATTACAAAACTTTAATTCATTTATTTTTGTCTGTGGTGGTAGTTCAAATCGTTAGGTGCGAAGACTTGCTTACTACAATGCGTTTATTTTTAAATAGATTAAGAGAAGTGCAAGCAATACTGATACATAAAAAGTAATACCCCTATCCCTCGATTTACACGCTACATGTTTACAAAAAAAATTCTTAAAGTTTTTAAGACTGAAAACTATTTCAAGTATTTTTTTTTTCAATACAAGATGTGTATTTTTAGTTATTTTTTAAGACAATCCATTGGACGAGACTAATATTTAACCGCAAAAAAAACGGAATTCATCTAAAATACTCCGAAACCCTTTTTTACAGTGAAGATAAGTTTCTCAGAAAACTGTAAATTGAAAAAGAGTAAAATTTGCATCATTCAGTCACTTATTTCAGTGATCAAACTAATAGGGTAAATACAAAAGTGTGTTTGTTAGTTTGTCCTTCTTTCACGCAGCAACAGATCGACGAGATTTTTTACATAGAGATAGTTTATGGGCCGTAGAGTGTCATAGACTACTTTTTATCCCGAAAAATGCACAGTTCCTGTGGGATTCAAACTTAGCCCACGGGAACGAAGCCGCGAGTAAAAGCTTGCGTGAAATAAAAGTTAATATTGCATATATATTCTTATAAATTAGATATAGGTACCTATTTTTAAATCATACATACGGAGGGCTTTTTTGTTGAACGGATATGCAAAAGAAATTACAAATATTTTACGTAAAGAAATTCACTGGTTTGCCCATTTGAAGATTAAATATTTTCACAATAGATTTTGATAAAGAATTACATTTGTAAAATGACTTACTAGTTATCTGCACTAAAAGTTGAACTGTCTCGGAAGGAGATTCTAATACAGTGGACCGTGAAAGTAAAAAAGTTTTAATTAATACACGATTTTTAATCTAATTCAAATGCGGTTTTTGACATTTAAATTCAAAATAGGACAAAACTTTTTATTAGATTAAAAAATAATTAACATCCCACACGTAGAATTTTAAAATAGAGCTTGGCCAAAAATTCCAAGTCCTACTCATTGTTGAAATATGGATACAATACTCCGCAACGTAGTTCGCTCCCCCAAATTTAGATAAGGGTACAAAATCGTCGATTACAAATGTGTGTAATTCAAAATGCAAAATTAGTGAAGTCGTAATAATCAAATTTCGAGCGCGACGAAACGATTGAGTTTAGAAAAGCTAGAAATTCGGATGTGTTAAATTCTGACGGCCACCCCCTCAGCCTATCAGATTTAGTTGCTCGTTGGCGTTCCCTTTGTTAGTTCGGAATGTCAGTATTATCACAAATTGTATAAAACAGGGTGGAATACATAACATGGGCGACCACCAGGTGGATATGCCGTTAGATAGCATATAGTTAGAAACAATGTTATCGGGGTGTGTGTTATGGGCCTCTATTATTACCTCTGAGTCATTCCGATCACATTCTCTACCTACCCCAACGCATCTCGGTCGACCCCTAAAATTTCTCCTGATCGTTGTTCACATAACACCGAGATTATTATCGCACAAGTATTTCGGCCGCTAATTTTTCCTTTGCGCCTTTGCAACTTTTCGAGGCGGCTCGCCCCCTCACCCAATTTATCCTTCAACTTTCCCCAAAACGTTGCAACACTTAAGAAAAACTAATTACAAGATGGGTCAGAGTGTTAGAAAAAAAAGACTCCCGGTAATCGCATTACACGAAATGAACAAGACTTCCATTAGGAAATAATAGCAAAGTTTGGCTTTTTCACAACAGTAAATCTTCAGTTGGAAAGTTCGCTTAAAATAGAGTTTTATTATTTATTTAAACTTTTTAATGGTTTCTTTATGACCTACGTTTGTTGGGCAAAAATTAAAAATGTTGAGAACGTTTTAAGCTCGAGAGAATTTAGACGAAAAACTAATACAAAAAAAATGGAAATTTTATTAGCTATAAAACTTAGAACGCGATCTTATTTTTAGCGAAAGAAAACAAAACGTTTTATTTAATATCGTCTTAATATACGAACGATCCCTTAATGGCAAACTAAAAACATTAATTAAATATTCTAAAAGTTTTCGCGTAAGTGGAGAAAAATGATGCAGAAATGCATCTTCTAATTTACATGTTAGAAAAGTTTAAAATACAGTGGAAACTCGGTTATCCGGACTAATTATTGTTGCAGCTCATTCGGATAATCGAAAATTCGGTTAATTGAATGGATAGGAAAAAAACGAATTTTAGCTATATATAATGTGACCATACTTCCTGTTTTGAATGGGACTGTTCCGTTTTCAGATTATTTGTCCCGTTGTCCCCCAAGCAATCATTCGGTACGCCAAAATGTCCCGTTATCAAAAAATTGTCAATTACGATACCGAATATTAAGAAATCCTAACAAGAATTTCATTCTTGCCTCCTTATTTAAATACAAATTAATTTCATTAATTAATGAAAAAAGTAAAAATTATGAAAAATAAGCGAAGCCCAAAGAAAACATTTTGAGAGCGCAACTACGGTTTTAGAATTACTTGAATTTTTTAAAGTAAATTGATCATTGTTAATTGTGGCGAAAAGCGGAGTGTGCACATTCGAGCTCAAAGTGGCACATTCCGATCTCGGGAAAATGAAGCGCGCCGCTCCGCGTCGCGCTTCATTTGCTTCCCTCGCTCGGAAATGTGCCACTTTTCGCTCGAATGTGCACATCTTCGTATTTATTGGGTTAGACTATATTAATAACCAATACTTCAAATGCAGATTTTCTATTCGGAAAAAGTTTTAGTTTGAAAAGTGCACATACTTCTTAATAATTGAATTTGCCTATCTTATTCTTCTCACTTGCAAATAATATTAATTAAATCAAACTGAACGATATGTACCATTTCTCGATTTTCTTTTAATTAAAAATTGGAGGAGGGTATTTTTACCAAAAACCACATTTCCAATTTTGTAATTTTAAACTAGACTAGATGTGAGACTTTATTGTACATAAAAAAAAATACTTTAACACTAGATTTACGGAATGAGCAAATTTGACTCATTTAAAATTTTATTGCTATATACCTATTAGGGTTTCCGTTATTTCCCAAATTGATTTTTGTTCTGCTGCCGCCCTATAAATTTTTGGTTTTTTTCCCTAAAAAAAATATCCATCGCAAAAAGAACGCTTAGTTTTCAAATTAAACCGTGCCAAAAGCATGTTACATTTCCTACTTAACACTAGATTTACGGGGGTTGATTATATACCTATTTTTACCGAAGTGAGCCAATTTGACTCATACAACAAAATTGAAGTTTTTTGCAAAAAAAAGTTCCAACTAAATTGAAATAAAAGATTTATTATTAACAACTTCATTGAAAACATTTTTTAAATATAAACTCGGTTTTTGAAATACATTTTACGCAAACAGAATAAATCCTCGCTTTTTTTGCTGCCTTCCCTCGCTCGGAAATGTGCCACTTTTCGCTCGAATGTGCACATCTTCGTATTAATTGGATTCGACTATATTAATAACAAATCCTTCAAATTCAGATTTTCTATTCGGAAAAGTTTTCGCTTGAAAGTGCACATACTCCTTAATAATTGAATTTGCCTATCTTATTCTTCTCTCTTGCAAATAATATTAATTAAATCAAACTGAACTAAATGAAACACTTCTCGCTTTTCTTTTAATTAAAAATTACAGTAGGGTATTTTTACCAAAAACCACATTGCTAATTTAGTACTTTTAAACTAGACTAGATGGGAGACTTCATCGTACATGAAAAAAAAATATTTTAACAATTTTTTGAATTTTGACTATAATTTTCCAACCTCTATTTTAACATACCCCACCCAAGTCATTCTAAAATTTTGATGCACCCCCTATGTAACATATAAATATTTTTATTATATTTAAAACTTGAATTAATTCATAAATGAAGTCTAATTACAACAGTGTATACAAAATGTGCCTTAAAACTAATTTGTTTATAATTTTTACAAAAATAAAATTACCAAAAATATTTGGAGACATTAATTTTGACATATAAACCTTCGGCAATCTGCAAAAGATGATATAAAAATCAACTAGTTGATTTTTAGTGGCCCACTTCGGAAAATTTGACTCATATACAATTTTAATTAATCAATAATGCGAATTAGTAAACATTCGAAAGTACACCTGAAAATATTTTTATCAAGCTCGCTACAATTGGGCGTGCGGAAGAGCACCATGATAACTTATCAAAAGGAATAAAATATCTAACCTTTTTTAAACAAAAAATAGATCTAATTTAATCGACTTTTAATTTTTTGAATTGAACAATAAAATAATAATATAGGCAAATCCGATAAATACGAAGATGTGCGCATTCGAGCGAAAAGTGGCACATTTCCGAGCGAGGGAGGCAAATGAAGCGAGACGCGGAGCGGCGCGCTTCATTTTCCCGAGATCGGAATGTGCCACTTTGAGCTCGAATGTGCACACTCGGCTTTAAGCACAATTACAAAGCGTCTCGTTTTAACAGGAAAAAACTTGGTCAAATTGTTAGGTAGGTATATGTTTACAAAAAACGCAATAAATATTAATCACTAAATAAAACAGTCGTACATTATCTTAAAATGAACAAAGCAAAAAAACACCGTTTAGTGCAAAATACAAAATTAAATAATAAAATATTTAGTAAGAAATACCGAGGTCTAATTTTCGCAAGGAGTCCGAACGCGGTTGAAAATCCCGATAATCGCGAATCCGTATAACTGATGTCCGGATAATTGAGGTTTTACTGTAATTAAATTTTTTAAAGTGCCAACTTCCCTAGGAAGTTAATCGAAATTAACAAAAATAAATATAAACCCAACGAGCAAAACATCGACACGACCAGAAAATTAATTATTCAGTGACCAAATGAATAGATCAAACAGCATTTTTGTATAAAAAACAAATGGAGAACCAATTTGATAGAAAACGCCATTCACCGAAGGACGATGACGACCATAATTATAAATTATCCTCGAGCTTTATTCTTTACCCTTTTTATTGAGCCTTTTTCATGTAAGTAAGAGCTTCTGGAAAAAGTTTCCTAACAATGGGAGGGCTCGAGTGCGGAAATAAAAACTTTCGATAAACATATTGATGAGAAGTGTCATCTTTGAGGACCGAAATCATTACTTTCGGAATAAAATCTGTTTGGGACACGTTTTAACTGAAATAAAATAAACTGGAGACGAAGGTCGGCAGTTCAATTGATCAGTAATCGTTCCGCACATTTGGCAACAATGCGGTCATCAACCTAAAAGCTCAAGAAAAAGGAAGAAGGACCTCAGATAGAAACTTCAGACACGGCCTGACAAACTCAATAGAATCTAAAGCTATTCATTGTTTGCGAATCGTGACCACAAGTTTTAATTTCAAATTCCGCAAATAAAACTTTTCGAAACGTTTAATAAAAACCCGGCACCGTTCGAACGCGCTCGTAGTTATAACAATAAAAGGTTTTGCCGACTGATATTGTTAGAGTGTTTTCAATACGGAAGTTAAAGGATTTTCTATAATCGGATTATACTTTTTGTTGTACTTAAGACGGGCATATTTAATTAAAAGCCTTCGATGTTTTTGCAAAACAAGCTCAGGTAATTTGCATAGCGGTTTCCTTTTGAATATTCGATGAAATTCCAAACTTTAATCACCTTTTTGTTTTAAATTACAGATTCCGCTTCGGGAACGCCTGAAAAGTTCGATGAATGAAGAATCTAAGACGTGTCTAGAACTAACAATAACTTCTCTAACTTCCTGTTGATTTTCTTCTCTTTCAAATAAATTCGTTAAGGGTGTAACTACACGAAAACTTTATATAAATAGAAGGCCAATTGATTTGCAGACGCAGTGCCGGACTAACTTGTAAAGTGAAATCTGTCAAATTTGGCTTACATTACCTTGAATGCCGGATAAAATCAATCTATTTTTTTTAGAAGCTCTGATAACTGATTACGAGACACACATATAAGCGTAGCCGACTCCCGTAATAAGCAGTCTAAGACTAAGTTTCGTTCGTGCAGTTCAATGTTCTATTCAGTTGGTTCTCGGTGAAACTCAAGGTAATCTCTATCGTGCCGTTAAGATAAATTAATAAATAAATATAAATTGTAAATAAATACAAAAGTAAATCAATTAGTTTAGTGTATTAAAACTGTAGTAAATTAGTTGGTAAATTAAATAATTAATAAGTAAATGTGCTAGTATTTAAGTTATTGGTGTAGACAAATTTGTTAATTCTTTTGTTAAATAAATTATAATTGTTTTTGAAATAAGTGACCGACTGTTAATATTCACAACCCTAGTTCGAACCATAGAGAACACGTTACAACATAACTATCACTGAGCAGTTCGCAGGGTATTTGCAATTAGTTTAAAATTAAATTACTGTTGTATACATTTTACTGAAAAAATTGTTCTTTTTGTATTTACTCGACAAATTCAATGTAAATTGACGGAAAAAATTCAGCAATATTAAATTTTCAAATAGATTTTCACACGATGTAGCCCAATGTCATCTAGGACTTCCAGTTCCACCATTTTCATTGAGCATTGTCATTGATATATTCGTCAATAAATGTTGAATTAAATGAAATAAATAAATAGTTAAAAAAAATGTAAAACTTTATATTAAGTAGTAAATAGACATTTTCGATACAGATGCGTAAAGCGAGGGATTTCGGTAATGTAAATAATATATTTATAAAGCCTTTAATTTTACTTAAATTTTTTTTCGCTATGATAAAACTTTTTCTATCCGGAGACATCATTTGAGAACGAAAATCAACAATAATTTTTTAAAAATTGATAAAATGACTGAAAAAAAATTGCCAACAAATAGAAAAATCCCTTGTTAAATAAATGGGAAAGTAAATCGATTTTGAGACGGTTTAAATAAATCGAAAAAAAAATTTTTGAGTCCAAATGTTAATTTTAGGGCATAAACTTATTATTTAGGAGGCGCTACGATAACAAAAATCATTTTGGGATATAACAGACGCCCTAATGTACCGTAATTTAATTATAGTGGAAACTCTGTTATCCGGACTAATTAATGTTACAGCTCATCCGGATAATCGAAAATCCGGATAATTGAAAAAAAACAATTTTACCTTGTTAGGTATTTATTTACCAAAAAAAACGAAACAAATAATTATTAATTATAAAATCAACCGTAAAAAATACCAAATAGAATCATAATATGTTGAGGTAAAATTAAAAGTAAATTGATCGTTGTTAATCGCGGCGAAACGCGGAGTGTGCACATTCGAGCTCAAAGTGGCACATTCCGATCTCGGGAAAATGAAGCGCGCCGCTCCGCGTCGCGCTTCATTTGCCTCCCTCGCTCGGAAATGTGCCACTTTTCGCTCGAATGCGCACATCTTTGTGTTAATTGGATTCAACTATATTAATGACAAATCCTTCAAATCCAGATTTTCTATTCGGAGAAAGTTTTCGCTTAAAAGTGCACATACTCCTTAATAATTGAATATGCCTATCTTATTGTTCTCTCTTACAAATAATTTTAATTAAATCAAACTGAACTAAATGCACCACATCTCGCTTTTCTTTTAATTAAAAATTACAGTAGGGTATTTTTACCAAAAACCACATTTCTAATTTAGTACTTTTAAACTAGACTAGATGGGAGACTTCATCGTACCTGAAAAAAAAATACTTTAAATCTTTCAGAATTTTGACTCTTATTTCCCCATGTATTCTTTAACATATACCACCCAAGTCATTGTAAAATTGTGATGCACCACCTATGTAACATATAAATATTTTTTTATATTTCAAAATTGAATTAATCCATAAATGAAGTCTAATTACAACAATGTATACAAAATGCGCCTTAAAACTAATTTTTTTTGGCTATAATTTTCAGAAAAATGAGAATTACCCAAAAATATTTGGAGACATTAATTTTGACATATAAACCTTCAACAATCTACAAAAGATGATATAAAAATCAACTAGTTGATTTTCAGTGGCCGACCTCAGAAAATTTGACTCATATACAATTTTAATTAATCAAAAACGCGAATTAGTAAACATTCGAAAGTACGCCCAAAAATATTTTTATCAAGCTCGCTACAATTAGGCGTGCGGAAGAGAACCATAATAACTCATCAAAAGGAAAAAAATATCTAAACTTTTTCAAACAAAAAATATATCTATTTTATTCGACTTTAAATTTTTTCAATTGAAGAATAAAATAATAATATAGGCAAATCCGATAAATACGAGAATGTGCGCATTCGAGCGAAAAGTGGCACATTTCCGAGCGAGGGAGGCAAATGAAGCGCGACGCGGAGCGGCGCGCTTCATTTTCCCGAGATCGGAATGTGCCACTTTGAGCTCGAATGCGCACACTCGGTTTTAAGCACGATTACGAAGTGTCCCGTTTTAACAGGAAAAAACGAACGTGGTTGACAATCCGGATAATCGCGAATCCGTATAACTGAGCTCCGGATAATCGAGGTTTTACTGTATTTATTAATTATCAAAAATTAAAACATTGAAAATATGATCAAATATATATAAAATCATATTTTGATATTGTAAAAATAATCTTTTTTTATCGCAGTTTAGAAACAGATTACAATTGTAAAAATAAAAGAAATACAGTAAAAATTCGCATAAGCGAACTACTAACGAGAAGCACCTTGATTCAATTTAATTTAATGCATTGCTTTTTCTACGTTGTTATTTTTTTGTGCTTGTGTACAATTGTCCGCGTGTATTTGACTTAAACGTTGTCCTTTGATCGTTCATCCTGATCATCTAAGTTTTGCTTTTGGTAACGGAGAAACGTAATGGCAGCGACTTCGTAGAATTTTAATTCTTTATCTTCCCTCGAAATTTCCCTCTTAGAAATTCTCCGATGCGAATGTAAAGCAAATTAGAATTCGCCTTTCAAATTTAATATTTGTAGACAACTTTTAAATACAAATATTTTCTCTCCGACTTGTTTTTTGGGCGAAACTTTTTGCGTGTGTCGGCGATAATTGCGTAGGTACTAATCAAAGTAAAATATTTTATAATTAGATTTTAAAGCTCTTCAAAACGATCGTTGCGAGCTTCTCTTTGTTTTTCCATCCGTAATTTCCCGGCCACTCTTTTCCGGACGACTATAGTTTGCAGTCGAAAGGAGATTTTTAGGAAGAAAGCGTTTCTTTGGCGTCGGCGTTGGTAGGTAAACGCTTTACCGACACAATTTTATTAATCTGAAAACCATTTCGGCGAAAGGAAAGTTGAATAGTTGTAACGCAATTACGTAGGAAGTTTGATGATTTTCCGAAAGGCTATTGTTTTAAGAAAATAGAAATGGATCGGCCGAGTCACTAACAATCGCGTCCTCTTTTACATTGTTAGAAGAACCGATTACAGTGTGGAGAGGAATGTTTTATAGATTGATAATAAAATAGATTTGCGAGACGCTTAATATAATATTTTATTACTGGCGCGCGGATGGTATTACGAGCATTTTATTGAATAAAGCTCTGTTATTTTATTCTAACGGCACATCATTCTTGCGCAATTTTCGCCACTGCAAACTCTTTATGGACAAAATATTAACCCGGAGGTTAGAAGACGACGAAATCAACAGAAGAAAATAAAAGTTTGTTGACTTACAGGGGCGTCGTTGTTCTCCTACCCTGCACAATATTATTCTCATTACAAAAATGTAATTTCGCCACCATTTTGCTCGTCTTAAGTGTTTGCCGTCGCAAAGCATTCATTCTTCCATGAATACACTTATCTTGTTTTTAGAGCAACCTAAACAACGGGCACTTTTCGTTTTTTTAAAGCATTTTCAGGAAAATGCATCGTCATTACTGCATGCAATTTTTGTGTCACAGCCAATTGGATAATTTGTTTTTTTTGAGGCTCTCGAATAAACAATCAAGTGGGAGCTGTTTTAAATTTTGTGGTACCAAAAAGTTTGTTTCACTACCATTCTAACGGTACCAAACAGTCTAGGAAAATCTTTAAAAATAACGGAGATATTTAATAAAAACAATTCCTAAATGTAAAAGAATTTTCACCAAAGCACTATGGGCCAGGGTAGAACAAAACAACTTTTATTCTAAAACATAGTTATTTCTATGTATTTGACCACGAGGAATCCGATTTTGAAAGAATTTTTGAATTCGGTGAGTTAGTTTTTAATATAATTCCGAAAAACCGCAAAAATTGGCAAAATCGGGTATTTTTGAAAAATCATATCTCCGAAACGGTATTGATTTTCGTCAAAAGTATTTTTTATAATTTAAAAAAATACTTCAACTTTCAAACAAAAAAATAAAAATTTAATTTTTAACTCAGAATTTTTAAAATACCAATTTTTGAATTATTTATCGAAAATATGGAAGGAGAATCCAAACGATAAATTTATTTAAAAAACTTTATGCATCAATTAAATTAATTTTTATTAAGACACAAAACAATGTTCTAAATGAAATATCAAACTCCAATTTAAGTTTGGATTCTCCCCCTATATTTTTCATATTTTCGATATATAATTCAAAAATTCGTATTTTAAAAATTCTGAGTTAAAAACCCAATTTTATTTTTTTTGTTTGAAAGTTGAAGTGTTTCTTTAAATTATAAAAATTACTCTTGACGATAATCAATACCATTTCGGAGATATGATTTTTCAAAAATACCCGTTTTTGTCAATGTTTTTCAGTTTTTTTGCAATAACTAAAGAACGACTTAACCGATTTTGACAAATAAAAACATTCTAAAATCAGTAAAACGATCCTAAACATCGCAGGACCTCAGATTTTTTAAATCTTTCTAAATCAGATATTTCGGATTTTTCGGAATTATATTAAAAACTAACTCACCGATTTCAAAAATTCTTTCAAAATTGGATTCCTCAAAGTCAAATACATAGAAATAACTATGTTTTGGAATAAAAGTTGTTTTGGTCGACCCTAGCCCATAGTTCAAAGCAGGAGTTTTCCACGAAAAACCCTTTTTGATAACTTTCTTATATTAGTTCAAATAAATTAATTCTGTAAAAACTTTCTTGTATCACTTTTTTGCCCACTTAACGATAATAAAGTCAAAAATAATTTTGAGCCATTATTTGGCCGGATTTCGGCACCATCTTAGCCATTTTAAATAAGGACCCTGTTTTATTTGCGCCTAAATGAAAAACTTACTTTTTTTCGATTTCAACGCTATATCGGTCTGGGAACATTTTAAAAACTAACGGAGTTGTTTACAAGAGAACCAAAACGACAAAATTTATTTAAATTTCAATTTTCGCGTGCGGCACAAAAACACCTTTTCGTTGTTAGAATCCTCGCCTCCCAACTCAATATTCAAAAAATAAATGAACCCTAGTTGGAAACTCTTAGGCCATTAAAAACATTTTCCTGTACTTTCAAGGGGGAAATAGAGCTTGTGGTAAATTTCGCACGCTATGTCGATATTTCAGGAACACAAAGAGGAGAGATTGTCACCTTTGTACGCTTTAACCGAGTAGTTGTAAGTTTCCTCTCTTTTTTTTTAAATCTTGAAGTAAACTTTATTGCTCGTACGAATTCCCTTAGTGATCGTAATTCTCCCGTCTCGCACCCAACGTCCTTCGGGACACATGGGCTACTAATGCGGTAGCCAAGGTAAAGACCCTTTCATAATGCGCCCTATATATGCACCCGGTCCCTGGAAGGCTTCTTATTTGGGAAAAACGTGCTCGCAAACTTGCTTTACGATGCTATTGTTTTCAAGGACTCTTTTTTTAGTATTATTGAAAGGAATTGATTTTTTTTGAGGGAGCTATAAATTTCGAGCTAAATGATTGATGTCTTTCGTGGCTTTAATAAATAATAACCGAGCACTAAAAGTAAAGAAAATTTAAATATATCAGTAAAACATATAAGACATAAATTTTAAAAGATAAACTTAGAGAGATTTATTTATGCTCCACGGATATTATGTTTAACTTTTATTTCCACATGATATTCGATAGTTTTTTGAAATACGATCGCCATAAACGTTAATAAAAATATTAAAGTTTTAAGTCCGCGAAGTAAATACAGTAAAACCTCAATTATCCGGACCTCAGTTATACGGATTCGCGATTATCCGGATTGTCAACTGCGTTTGGACTCGTTGCGAAAATTAAACCTCGGTAAGTCTTACTAAATATTTTATTATTTTATTTCACACTAAACAGTGTTTTTTTTGCTTTGTTCATTTTAAGATAATGTGCGACTGTTTTATTTAGTGATGAATATTTTTTTGCGTTTTTTGTAAATATATATACAACAATTTGACCAATTTTTTTCCTGTTAAAACGGAACGCTTGGTAATCGAGCTTAAAACCGAGTGTGCACATTCGAGCTCAAAGTGGCACATTCCGATCTCGGGAAAATGAAGCGCGCCGCTCCGCGTCGCGCTTCATTTGCCTCCCTCGCTCGGAAATGTGCCACTTTTCGCTCGAATGCGCACATCCTCGTATTTATTGGATTTGCCTATATTATTATTTTATTCTTCAATTCAAAAAATTAAAAGTCGTATAAATTTTATAAATTAGAAAAAGGTTAAATATTTTATTCCTCTTGATATGTTATCGTGGTGCTCTTTCGCACTTCTAATTGTAACGAGCTTGATAAAAATATTTTCAGGTGCACTTTCGAATGTTTACTAATTAGCATTTTTGATTAATTAAAATTGTATACCTATGAGTCAAATTTTCTGAAGTGGGCCATTAAAAATCAACTAGTTGATTTTTATATCATCTTTGCAGATTGTTAAAGGTTTATATGTCACAATTAATGTCTCCAAATATTTTTAGGTAATTTTCATTTTTGTAAAAATTATAAACAAATTAGTTTTAAGGCACAATTTGTATACACTGTTGTAATTAGACTTCATTTATGAATTAATTCAAATTTTAACACTAGATTTACGGATTGAGTCAATTTGACTCATTTAAAATTTTATTGCTATATACCTATAGCAAAAAAGGCGAGGATTATTTCTGTTTGCGGAAAATGTATTTCAAAAACAGAGTTTATATTTAAAAAATGTTTTCAATGAAGTTTTTAATAATAAATCTTTTATTTCAATTTAGTTGGAACTGTTTTTTGCAAAAAACTTCAATTTTGTTGTATGAGTCAAATTGGCTCACATCAGTCCGTAAATCTAGTGTTAAATACCATGGGAATTTCGGACTTTATGCATTTATGTTTTTTCTCAGAAACAAATAATAATACGGCATTGACTATATATATTTTTATAGAGAATTGGGCGCTCTACAAAAAAGGTCTCTTATGATTTTTTGATAATTTCACTCCTTCGAAAGTTATTCAAGATTAAAGTCGGGTTCATGGTTAGTTTTACAATTTTTATGATTCTCTTTACTTTCAAGAACCATTTGTGGTACTTGAATGCTGAAACTGCTGCTTTGGCTTTTTTGATCCGAATGTGTCATCTCCCATAGAACGTAAAACGATTAAAGCATTAAAAACTAATGAAGATTTCGATTTCGATTGCCTTAAACCAGGGGTTGGCAACCTGTGGCTCCGGAGCCGCATGCGGCTCTTTTAGAAAAGCTTGTGGCTCCCTGAATATTAAATATTTCTGTATAAAACCATCTCAAAATTTAGATGCAATCTTTTTAGCGGCTCTTCCATGTTTTTATTTTTTTTATTCAATATAGATTTGGCTCTTTGTCACTGAAATAAATCTTTATTTAATATTATTTACAATTTATTGTTTACGTTATTGAAGCTATTACGCTTTTTTAATTATTATAACTTAGCGGAATGATTTGATTTAAAAGAATCGTAGCAAAACTTGAAAACTGTGATATTCACTATGGACAAAACTTTAATTTCAAATAACTTTCGAAGGAGTGAAATTATGAAAAAATCATGAGACTTTTTTGTAGAGCGTTTAATTATCTATAAAATATGTCTTGGTCATTGCCGTATTGTTATTTGTTTCAGAGAAAAAAAAATTACATGCAAAAAGTCTGAAATTCCCATGTTATTTAAATGGGAAATGTAACATGCTTTGGGCACAGTTTAATTTAAAAACTAACGCCCAGAATTTCAGTGAATGATTAACCATTCGTTTTCGCTAACGCCTGTTTAAGGCTGCGCAGTATGTAAAATACATGGCTGTGCGCAGCCTTAAACAGGCGTTAACGCAAACGAATGGTTAATCATGCACTGAAATTCTGGGCGTTAGAGTTTTTTTTGGGTCAGATATTTTTTTTAGGGACAAAACTATAAATTTAAAGGGTGGCAGCAAAAAAAAATCAACTTGGGAAATAACGGACACCCTAATACCTATAGCAAAAAAAAGTGAGGATTATTTCTGTTTGCGGAAAATGTATTTCAAACACAGAGTTTATATGTAAAAAATGTTTTCAATGAAGTTTTTAATAATAAATCTTTTATTTCAATTTAGTTGGAACTTTTTTTTGCAAAAAACTTCAATTTTGTCGTATGAGTCAAATTGGCACACTTCAGTAAAAATAGGTATATAATCAACCCCCGTAAATCTAGTGTTAAATAGGAAATGTAACATGCTTTTGGCACGGTTTAATTTGAAAACTAAGCGTTCTTTTTGGGATGGATATTTTTTAGGAAAAACAAAAATTTATAGGGCGGCAGCAAAACAAAAATCAATTTAAGAAATAACGGACACCCTATTAGGTATATATCAATAAAATTTTAAATGAGTCAAATTGGCTCAGTCCGTAAATCTAGTGTTAAAGTATTTTTTTTTATGTACAATAAAGTCTCACATCTAGTCTAGTTTAAAATTACAAAATTAGAAATGTGGTTTTTGGTAAAAATACCCTCCTCCAATTTTTAATTAAAAGAAAATCGAGAAATGGTACATATCGTTCAGTTTGATTTAATTAATATTATTTGCAAGTGAGAAGAATAAGATAGGCAAATTCAATTATTAAGAAGTATGTGCACTTTTCAAGCTAAAACTTTTTCCGAATAGAAAATCTGCATTTGAAGTATTGGTTATTAATATAGTCTAACCCAATAAATACGAAGATGTGCGCATTCGAGCGAAAAGTGGCACATTTCCGAGCGAGGGAAGCAAATGAAGCGCGACGCGAAGCGGCGCGCTTCATTCCGAGATCGGAATGTGCCACTGAGCTCGAATGTGCACACTCCGCTTTTCGCCACGATTAACAATTATCAATTTACTTTAAAAAAATTCAAGTAATTCTAAAACCGCAGTTGCGCTCTCAAAATGTCTCTTTTGGGCTTCGCTTATTTTTCAAAATTTTTTACTTTTTTCATTGCGAAATTGCCGTGAAATTAATTTGTATTTAAATAAAAAGGCAAGAATGAAATTCTTGTTAGGATTTCTTAATATTCTGTATCATAATTGACAATTTTTTGAAAACGGGCCATTTTGGCGTCCCGCATGATTGCCTGTGGACAACGGACAAATGATCTGAAAACAGAACAATTTCATTCAAAACAGGAAGTATGGTCACATTATATATAGCTAAAATTAGTTTTTTTATACATTCAATTAATCGAATTTTCGATTATCCGAATGAGCTGCAACAATAATTAGTCCGGACAACCGAGTTTCTACTGTAACGAATTTTCATTTTCGTATTAAGAGCGAGGAGAGGAGCGCGCTCGGCGCATGTGCCTTTTTGTTTCCTTTCTTAAATTACCATTTAAAAAGGTTGTACGTAACGGGAACCTAAGTGAATTTTAGCAGTCTAAGGAAATTCAAAACATTCTATCCGGGACACGGGATAAAAAACAGACGGGATGTATTTACGATACTCTTAGGGCAGGTTTTAAAAAAAATATATCTTAAAAGGAAGAAGGAGGAAAATATGAGAGTAAACATCTTGCGAGGGCTGCTGCATTCTGTCGGGATAAAATATTTTGGGAATTTTCTTAATTACGGACAAACGTAATGAATTCTACAGTTTAATAATTCAGAAATGTTTAGAACAATTTCAATGGGGAGTGTATGAAAACATGTTGTGTGCACATCCCAAGGTCTGCCTAGTCGTCGTTAATTAATGATATACCATTAAATTAATAACAGGCTTTTACGTAATCAACAGAATACAGAATTAAACTTCGGGCTACAGACGTAGGACTTCGGAATACATACAAAATGACAATATGTCTCTCTATCTCCCATAACACATCAACATAATTAAACTGGCATCGCAATTTGGGGCATGAATAAGGGATTTAAAGCACTACCAGATTTTATGTTGCTAAGTTTAGGGTTAAAACTATTATTGCTATTGCTCCAACTTCTAAAAGCTTGTTAAGCAAACAATTATACGAATTTATGTTATGAGAACAAACCGAATTTTCAACTGAATCGCAAACTTCGCCCAATTGAAATTAATTCCGAATCGGAAACTTTACTTTATTCAGGTGCGAGGATGTCTTTCTTGTGTATTAGCCTCGCGAAATGAAAGAAAAACAAAGTTTATTAACTCCCGGAGGTATGAACTGCTATTTACTGTACTTTTCGAGAATATAATTTAATTAAAACAAAATTTAAGTTATAATAGTTGATTTGTGAATTTTTAAAACTATATGCTTCTTGGTTGTCCAAAATGTAATTTACATAAAAAAAAATTTCAATTTGCGCTCTTATTAAAGTTTAAATAAGTTGTCCAAGTTTAGCTGTTAGTTGTGACTAGAATTCCGATTTTTAAAAATAAACTTTTTATGCGCATTCGATAAACATGTATTTGGGTATCAAAACCAACTGAAATTTTCAAAATTACTCGTTATAAAGTTAGCCTTTGTGTAATAAAAGCACTCCCCATATTATGCTTTAATTGTATTAAAAAAATTAATGCGTTTGGCGTGTTTAAACAATTGTGCAGTATTGTTCGGTTGACCATAAAGTAGATATTATTTTTTAGAAAATCTATAATAATTATGTAATACACTTATATTGTGCCTTTAATTAATAAAATTTCTTAAACAAAAATCAATTTTATAAATATAATTAGAAATCAAAGTGAATTCAAGTGAAAGAATGATTTGACATAGAATCAAATGAAAATCTTTTACAGAGAAATATTGCTAGAGTTGATTTAAATTGCAAAAAAAAAGTATTTGTTAGTAGGACCGTTATCAGGGTATATGTTACCCTTAAACACTTGTTTAACGTGTTCCCTGAAACTGCAAACGAATAGGGAACAAAATCATTGCTGTTTCACGTTTTTTTGATTTTGGTCAAAAATAATTAAATCTATCTGTTTCTTTTCTTAAAGATTTATTACAAGATATTTGCCCACAGTTTTAATGGTAGATTATTTTTTAATTGTTTTTTTAATAGAAATATGCATAGAAAACTAATTAAAATTATCGATTATTTATGAAGGAAATGAGTCTAGTAATAATATTGGATACTTTTGTATCTGCCGCTATATTATGCGTTTATGTTAGTTAATAGCTTTTGGTGGCTTTAAAAGTTATTTGGTTGCTCCTCTAATTTGTTCCCGAATTTAGAAAACCCTTGAATTTACTTGATCGATTCCTAATTGGTAGATCTTAGCTCTTTCGTGTTGCCAAATTTTTAATCAAAACATTTAACGCATTTTAATAATAAGAACAAAAATACTATAATTAGTGATGAGCAAAATTGGTCTTGGTCTTGCATTTTTGCAAGACCAAGACTGTCTTTATGCTAGCAAGGACCAAGACCAAGACCGAACGAACAAGACTAAGACCAAAACCAAGAACGAGTATGCAAGACCAAAACCAAACACGCAAGACTAAACCAAAAATTATTACTTCCGATGGATTTGTTTATAAATAATATTAATTACAATATCTTTGCATATTGTATACTTTCTTATTGACTTTTACCTATAAATTAAAGTATTTTTGGGTAAGTGTAAGTGTTGTGTTTTTTCTATTAAAACAAAAACAATTTCAAAATGATTGAAGAAGTAGAAATAAAAGATCTGAAAAATTCGCCAAAAGTGGCATGTATTAGGCTATACAGTTGAGACCAAGACTGAATACGGAAGACCAAGATCAAGACCAAGACCGAATAAGCAGAACTAAGACCAAGACCAACACTAGAAACATTTGAGCAAGAACAAGACCAAGGCCGAATAAGCAAAACCAAGACCGATACCAAGACTATTACAGTCTTGGTCTTCGTCTTGATCTTGTTCTGCTCATCACTAGTTATTTGGCTGCGCCTCCAATTCGTTCCCAAATTTGGAAACCCCCTTGAATTTTTTCGATCGTTTCCTAATTGGTAGATCTTAGTCCTTTCGTGTTGCCAAATTTTTAATCAAAACATTCATTGTGATATGTCTATTTTAATTTATTGGACCAAATTTAATAAAAAGAAAAAACAGACAAATCCGATGAATACGAGGATGTGCACGTTCGAGCGAAAAGTGGCACATTTCCGAGCGAGGGAGGCAAATGAAGCGCGACGCGGAGCGGCGCGCTTCATTTTCCCGAGATCGGAATGTGCCACTTTGAGCTCGAATGTGCACACTCGGTTTTAAGCACGATTCACAATAATTAATTTACCTTCTTAGACGATTAACTTCAACGTTCAAATTTCGTTAGATATGCGCGCGCAACTTACGTTGCCTGCTAAAATTTTCCTTTTTAGGCGCCAAAAGAAGTATAACTTCAAAAATAAAATACAAAAATATAGAAAGACGTCGAATATAAAATTGAAGGTAAAAAATGCACGTGCCGTATAGATCATTCAAATTTATCATCCTTATTCGCTTACATTCCTATTCCATTATCGTTTCACGAACATAATCGTAAATATTTCATTCCTAATGCTAAGAGGCTGCACGTATGTATGTAGGGCCCGGACATAACATTATTGTTTTAAAATCCCCCCCGTTTCCTCTTCCTGTTGCAGCAGTTGCCAACGCGTGTGTGTAGCTGATAGCGATTGCGTGACACTGCAGAAATATTTGCCACACAAAAAGGGGGGCTGGGACGGTGGTCGGCCGGCCATTTCAATTATTCGCAAAGTTATTACACAGTCAGCGGCGTACGCAAACGGGGAAAGAAAAAATAAATATTGGTCATCTTCGATTTCGGTTTTGGTTTGGTCGGCCGAAAGCAATCGATCCTAATATTGGGAAAATGGGAATACACCGTAAACAATTCTGATCGTTTATAAGGGTAGTGGAAAGCCTAAGGGAGAAATTACAATGTGCTATGGTGGAAGCAGTGACGCACTTCTCTAATGAGATTTCAATTCTTTCTTTTGTTGGAGAATAATGTATGACCACCGCACGAACTTAATTTAAGAGGAAACGAGTAAATTTGTTGTTCCCTTTGTCCGACATCGAGTTTGGGGAGCAGGAAAAAAAAACCGAAATGACTTTTCGCTCTCCGGCGTCGCGGTTTCTTCGTTTATTTATATACTTCACATGCCAGAAACACACCGCCGTCATTTTAATTTATCTTTCCTTTCTAATAAACTACGAGTGCTTCTTCCACAATGCATACGCGATGAAGTGATTGTACTTTAATGAAAAATAGTTGAAATATGAGTGTTGCGCGCGAGTTGATGGACGAAAAACGAGTTATGAATACCGACGTCACTTCCTAAGACGCCGCAGTGCGTGTTTTGCATGCCACTTTGTTTCCTTTCCATTAATAATAATCATACGTCGTGCTTTTGGGGATGACTTACTAACTTAATAAGCTTTCTAGCGAATTTACTCGATTATACAAAAGACTTCTTAGTAATTATGCAAGAAAATGTAAATACCTCGCTTACACATACAACTTTAATGTTAATCTTAATTCTTTGGGGCTTTATCTAATTTTCAATATTAACATACCACTTTGGATAGTAACAAGTTATGCAGGCCGACAATGAAGTCGCATTTCAACACTAGCAAATAAAAACCTACGCCCGACTAGAATTTTTGATAATTACCCGATAAGGACTTTATTAGGTTAACCTTAAAAGGTCCACGTCAGGATTACCAGATGAGAAACTGAGAAGAATGTAACGCAGATGAGCCATTAGGTCCTTATCAGAATGACCTTATATGGCCCTGATCAGGATTACCTCGTTAGGTTCGTGTCAGGATTACCTTATGAAGACCTCGTCAAGATTACCTGATTAGGTTCTCGTCGGGATTACCTTGTTATATATTATTTATGTCTACCTTACTATATTCGAGTCAGGATTGTTTTATCAGAGCCTAAAAGTGGAGATAAACTTATCCGGATCCATATAAAACTATCCTAAATAAGTTATTTATAAAACTCCACATTATTTTTAGAGAAATATAATAAACATTATTATATATAAAGTGTTATTAAGCATAGAAACTCGTTATAATTGTAGAATAGACACAAAAATTTTACTACAGAAAGTAGAGTTTATGTAATATATTTTACACTTTTTTATGAACAGAATAAATTTTGTTAGTACTATATAATTATTACTCTACAGAATCTACACCACAATAATATACAATAATACTATATATTGTTATCAATACTATATCTTATTTTTGATTTTTATGTATTTCTATATAAATATGCTGACTTTTCGGCGAACAATTTTTGGGGTATTTTTGTATAGAAAACTAAATGAATTAATGTTAGATTATTTATTAAATTAAAGTACTCTTGATGGGCTCCTGAACTCAACTATGTATAAAATGCTTCGGATGGTTATAGTTATAGCAAACAATTTCCATACCCCCACCACCAAATAAAAGAGCAAACTTTTAGCTTGAAAAGCAAACATATTCGCTACTTTTGATAAAAATGTTATCCTGAAAAGAACCTCCGATGGACCCGATCAGGATGCCCTGGTAGGTATTAGCTGTCTTTCTAATAAGTTCATTTTGATGAGAACCATAGATGGACCCCATCAGGATCACCTGATAACAAATATTTTTTCTTAACAAGGCTCTCCTGATGTGAAGTTAGTCAGGTTTGCCCTAATGAGGCAAATATGATAAGGTCCTTATGGTACTTCAGAAAAATCAGGAAAAAATTCTACTTGGGCTATAGCTAAAACTTTTAATCAAAATCTACAATAGACACCACATCTATCACTGGATTTATCTACACGCTACTGATTTCACACGTCTTACAAAAATAAAAATTCTAATAATTTTCACGAAAAAAAATTATTTAAAATATACAGTTTCGCTATTATAGGACGTTTATTTTTAGTTAACACTGATATAGCTAAAAAATAATTCTTTCTCTTTTTATACGCCCAAAAAGTAATTCGCCTAAAATACTCCCCAGTAATTACAGTTTTGCAGTGTAAATAGGTTCCTCAGAATACTGTAAATCGAAAAAAAAATAATGTGCATAGTTCAGACATTTATTTCAACGCAAAATAAAAGTAGGTAATTTTATTTATCTCCCCGTTTTTTTTCGAAATTCAAACACGTTGGGTGCAGTAATTAATAGATTTGTTGTTTTATTTCGAACAGAAAGGGAGTGAGCTTTATTGCAGGTTGCCTTAGATTTATGTGTTTAACATTACTTGCACTCTATTGTAGTAAAGTAAATATTATTCAAGCAAATGCGGAGAAATTACGCCAAACAATAAAGCACATAACATTATACTGCACGATCTAAACAGCTTTTACTTTGTTGAATTTCTCATGCAGGGACATCCGTACGAAACTCTGCACTGATGCAGTTCTCTTGTACTTATTTACCTTAAAATCTCATGCAGTTACGTCGTAAAATTTAATCAATTCTTGCTTACATTCTATGGTTTGTTTTAAGACATAGTAAGGAATTTACGGGGAAATTACATTGTGCGCAGTTCGACTGAAACTCAAATAAATCCTTCATGCGATGCTTTTGAAAAACTGATTTTTTTTCTTGAAAAAGGGCCCGGTGCTAATAAATAGAAAAGAGTTGCAAAATTGACAAGAACAATTTTAATGGTATGAAATCGTTTTATTAACCCTCCGCATACTAGGTGACTAAATGTCACATGCCATAATAGGTGGGTTTGTCATACCCCGAAAATAAAGTGCGTTTCAAAAGTATAACCTCAGTCAAATTTTATTTTATTTTTAAACTTAACTTTGTTGCTCAAAAAAATTATTAATGCCATTAAATTCAGCATGCAAAAGAACTTCAACAAAATTAAAACAAAAAAATTTGTTCATCTGTTTATACCAAAAAATAGATAAAATGCATTATAGAGCCGTTGCATAAGTATAATCTCACGTTGTTGTAACTCTGTTAATAGTACGTTTTAGTTCTTTATTATTTAATTTTTTGATTATTCCAAAGGGGAAAGCTTTAGCGGACTATGAAAAGGGTTAAATTAGTGTTGTAAGTGAAGAAAAACTTAGTATTCATTAAATCTCTCGCCGTTTAAACCGTTATCCTAGATTGATTACAATTTTTTACGGAATACAGCAATATATGGTACCAAAATACGTCCTGGGGAGTCCAATAAGTTATCAAGTCGTCAAATTTGACATATTGTAAATTGTGCGTTAAATTCTAGGGTTAGTTGCAATGAAATAAAACGACAATTTAACTTGGATGTGTCAAAATCTACCATTCGGAGGGCAATAAAAAAATCTGCTCTTATTGTTCGTGCTAATATGAATGTAGCACCGTATTTGAAACCGTTTCATAAAACCAAAGGTCTTGAATTTGGCCAAATCAACATAACTCAAAATTGGAAGAATGTAAGTATTTAAAAAACAAATTGGTATTTGTTCTACATCCATTTATAAGTTATAAAATAATTCAAAATTGAATCAATGCTAAAAAAAGTGGTTAAGGTCATTTTTAGTGACGAAAAAAAAATTAATTTAGATAGACCAGACCGTAATAATTACTACTGGCGAGACTTAATAAAAAAAAAAATTTTTAGTATGTGCAATTTTGGAGATGGCTCGCTCATGGTATGGGGAGCTTTTTCATCTAATGAATTACTTCGTCTTGTGTTTCCATCTACGCATATGAATTCTGAAGAATACCAGGGTGTTCTTACTAGTCAACTTTAAAGACCAAGTACAAGATAACGCACGTATTCATGTAAGTCGTAGCACAATGCTATGGTTTCAAAATAATCAAATTGACTTACTTGAATGACCATCTTGTAGTCCAGATTTAAATCCGATAGAAAACGTATGTGCTTATCTTGTGCCACTTGTTTATAAAGATAACCGTCAATTTGGCACTGTTTGCGAATTACAAACGGCCATCATATCAGCTTGGGACACCATTCCGCAACAATTAATCGATAATTTGATCATCAGTATGAACAATAGTTTATTTTTCTTAATAAATAGAAATGGTAACTTGACCTATTATTAAAAAAGTTTTCCATGATTATTTTTTTACTATAAAACGTTGTATTAGCCTTAAATTAAAAAAAAATTCAGTGAGGTTATAATTATGAAACGGCTTTAAATCGAATTCTATAAATTTTTTTCATAAATATTTAAATAAATTTTCTTCTTTTAATTTTAGGTACGTTATTTCACATGCTGAATTTAAATTCACTTGCATTGACAAGATTCTCGTATCTTCTCGCTCCCTTCCACTCATTGCTATGGTAAATACATTTTTTGAACATAAATTCGATATATACTAAATTAAATTAAAATTTTTTATTTGAAAGAGCGCACGTTAAATTATATTAATATAATAAACACGAGGATGTGTGCATTCGAGCGAAAAGTGGCACATTTCCGAGCGAGGGAGGCAAATGAAGCGCGACGCGGAGCGGCGCGCTTCATTTTCCCGAGATCGGGAATGTGCCACTTTTCGCTCGAATGTGCACACTCGGTTTTAAGCTCGATTACCAAGTGCAGTTTTACAAAAAAAAATTGATCACGTTAGTTATACCCCACGGAAGGTTAAAAAAGAAAAATAAATTCTCTAACTTTGTCAGTTTTTGGATTATAAAAAAAAAACATTTAGAAGTGGCAATAATTATAGGCATTTTTTATAATTAAAAACTATATTAACGCAAAAAAACAGAACCGTATTTAAGAGTTTTGTAAGTTCGTATTGCGAGATGCTTGTATTTTCTTTGTTAAAAATTGTTTATCTTTGAAGCGTTAATCCTTGCTCAGATTTTCATTAAGCGAAAATAATTTCTTTAACACGCAGTAAAATAATGTTTATGTTTTTCCATTAAAAAAGATAACCTTTTTCTATGATTCTCCTGATTATTTAAACTTATTATTTAAACCAAAATCGGCAGAAGCGCAATCTAATTCGCAATAGGCACGTGAAAAACCGAAAAAAAACCGCAATTTCCGAAAAGCACTTTAATCTTCCTCTTTTTTGATGCCCCTAACACCCAAAGTTTTAAAACCCAACATAACAAACCGTTTATTTAAAAATTACGAAGTTCCCACAAAGATATAAGGATCTCCGACAAAAATAATTTAACAAATATCAACGACAACGAAAAGAGCAAGAAAAAATGTAGACATAAAAATAAAAATGAAAGTCCGAGAAAAAATCCCATTTCGCTTAGGCTCTAATTAATTTTTGCTTTTCTTTCGTATATTTACTAAAGTTGTGTCTTTGTATTTGTTTTTTCTTGGGAGAATTTTCGTTGAAGGCAAGTCATGAGCTCCACAAAAATAATAACCTTTCTCGCTACCGCTCATGGGATTTGATGAGTGTGTACGCCAGCAGCGGAGACGTGACGTGGGAATTGTGCGTTTTCGCGAAGAATTTTCATTCGCCATAGCCCCCGAACTTCTACGGAACACTGACAAGTAGTTTTACCGAAGATATCAGAAAGGATACTTGATGTAGCCTTAAGATTATTAGACTTCCCTTTCAGTTGTAATTACACAAAATCGGAAGATCTCCCATGGGAAATTTTACCTTATATTTCCAACAAGCAGGCTCGTGACTTAACTGAAAAACGTCGGCGTCGAAAAACATTACCGACAAAAAGTTTGCGTTGTTATTTTGAATGGTGACGGTCGGTCTCTCATAAATTAAAAAATTTAAATTCGTTCGAAATGCAGCACGTATGCCCTCCCGGCATTCGGTAGTTTATTTTCTCTCGGTTTCCATAATGAATACACTTCTCTTTCCTTTCATATTTTAAAGCACCCCTTGAAAAGCGAATGAAAAATTGCCACGCACTTATAAAAAGTGGTTCGTGAATTTTAATTTTTCCGTTTGCATTTCAGTTCCAAGACTTTTTCTATAAATTGCCTCCATCCATTTAATAGAGATGCCACTAGACAATTTAATTGCCGCCCACGATATTATTTAAGGGACAAAAAAACCGGGGGGTGTACTTAAGTAGGCACGTTAGAAGTTATACTTCTTTGGCATGACTAAATTAAATTACATTGCACCCTGTTGATTTTTTTAGCTGATCTTACGCTCCCATAAATGAGCTTTAGGAATCTGAAAAATTTTTAAAGGCCCATTCACAAATAACTAAGGTACGATTTTTTCAAGTGAAAAATTAGAAAAAATTAATTACAAGCCGGACTCTTCGAACACGTTTTTCTCGAGAATTTCAAATAGTACGGTTATAGTTTTTTGGGGCTAATTGAAGCCAAAATGTATGGTAAATTCGAATTTGTATAGTTTTAAAAAATACCTCCACAAATAACAGCTCTACTTTTTTTTTAATGTAAACTTTTGTGCTAAAAAATTAATCTAAAAAATCAACCCCTAATTACTCGAAAAATTAACATTGTGTCCTATGCCGATTTTTCACCTATCTTATGGAGAGCAGTCTCAGGATTCAGAATCTAAGTCGTTTTTAATGATCGGATCGAAAATAAGGGCGGTACGATGGTTTTTGTAAATCAAAGTGTAATTTTTTGAATTTAATTAGTTTTTTCGAAAATATTCTGGGTTGAAAAGGCAGCAGGCAAGAATGCCTCCGGCTATGTTGGTTTGGGGTCCATAGGAACGTCCCGGAAAAATTTAAAGCAAATCCATTATCTAAAATTTTTTTACCTCAAAAATATGCAAGGGGTTAATCCATGTTTTTTGCCGATTTTGGCTGATTTTGGGGTTTTGAGTTAGCATCGGTTTCCGACGCGTAGGGGCTGGAAACGTTCAGAAATGCAAAAATTTGACAAAATTCGCAAAAACGGCTAAGTTAAAAAAAATTGTAAATTAACACATTTTGCAAAATTTACATTTTGAAAGCTTCGAACGCGTTTTTCTCCCAGACTTAACATTGGGCCATGTTGATTTTTTTTATTGATCATACGCTGCGATAAACGGGCTATCAGAATCTGAAAAGTTATTAAAGATTGGTTCACAAATAACCCAGTTACGACTTTTCAAAGTGGAAATTTAGAAAATTTTAATTACAAGTCGGACTCTTCAAACCCGTTTTTCTGGAAAATTTGAAATGACACGTATATGATTTTTTGAGCCTGTCCGAAGGCAAAAAGTCTGGGGAATGCGAATCGGTATAGTTTTTAAAGATCTGTCCACAAATAACGGCGCTACCATTTTTTTAACAAATCATATAAACCTAAAACTTCAATCCTTAATTACTCAAAAAATTAACATTGCGCCCTAAGTCGATTTTGCACATATCTTATAGAAAAAAGCCTCAGAATTCCGAATACGGTCGGTTTTAATGATCGGTTTGAAAATGAGGGCGCTACGATCGTTTTTGTGAGTCAATGTGTATTTCAATAAATACAAAGATGTGCGCATTCGAGCGAAAAGTGGCACATTTCCGAACGAGGGAGGCAAATGAAGCGCGACGCGGAGCGGCGCGCTTCATTTTCCCGAGATCGGAATGTGCCACTTTGAGCTCGAATGTGCACACTCGGGTTTAAGCATGATTCACAATAATTAAGATTAATAAATTAGACGAGAAATCAGTAAAATAATTTTAATCGTTCCCACTCACTCGCACCGATGTGATTTTCGTATCTTTTCGCTCCTTCCACTCATTGCTATGGTAAACATATTTTTCGAACATAAAATCGATATTTAGTAAACTAAATTTAAATTTATGATTTGAAAAAGCGTAGGATAAAGTAGAGAAATTCAGTAAATACGAGGATGTGCGCATTCGAGCGAAAAATGGCACATTTCCGAGCGAGGGAAGCAAATAAAGCGCGAAGCGGAGCGGCGCGCTTCATTATCCGAGATCGGAATGTGCCACTTTGAGCTCGAATGTGCACACTCGGTTTTAAACATGATCCACATTAATTAATTAATTTTTTTAGACGACTAACTTCAACCGTCGAATTTTCGTATGCTCTGCGCGCGCAAGTTCCGTTCCATTCTAAAATTTTACTCTCGACGCGCCAAACGAAGTATAACTTCAAAAAGAGTTAACGAATTCCCACGAACGCTTCTTAATTTATTTCGAAACAATAAAAGAGCAACCCGTCTTTATAAGCTTCAGATAAAAGCGGTTAAAGTTTGTTTGCATCGCGATTTTGCGAAACTGTAAAACCTATTGTTTCACTTCTGTCGCCGACATGTAAGAGGAAATTTTACTGAAACTTTTCATGTAAGAGCTTACTCCACCACTTTTCTTAACTAATTTACTATCCTACTTCGCGATTCTTATCTTATCACATGTAATTTGATGCGCCGCGCTCGTTTTAAACTTCTCTTAAATAACTCAACTTCGTTACAACTTCAGAATAAACCTTTCGGGAGAAAGAGAGAGAGAGATTTGCCCACATCTCTTAATTAACCGATTGCTTCATAAAAATAAAAGAACGTACAATTTAAAGTTAAACTCCAACTCGGATAAGTCATAGTTAAAAGGAAAACAAAAATAATTTAAGTTATCGAAAATTCATATAAGATATAACAATGTATCTTATTAATGTTATTTTTCATTTTTTTTCTGTACACACGCAGAGACATGGACGCTAAAAGTTAACAACATGAATAGAATAGAGGCTTTCGAAATGTGGATCTTCAGACGGTTACAAAAAATTCCATGGATTGAGCATGTATCCAACAAAGAAGTTCTTATGCGGATGGGGTTAGAAAAAGAACTACTAACAACAATAAAACGCAGAAAGACGGCATACCTTGGCCACGTATACCGAAGCTCAAAATACAACATCCTAAAACTTATAATAGAAGGAAAGATTGAAGGAAAACGTGGACCTGGGCGCAGACAACATTCGTGGTTGAAAAATATCCGTGATTGGACGAATATGAACACTTTATCCCTAATTCGTTCTACTCAAGACCGCATTAAATATGCCGAGATTGTTACCAACCTTCAGTAATGGAGATGGTACCCGAAGAAGAAGACACACAGTCGAAATTTTCGTATTGTTTTTAGATGGCAGTAACTAATAAAGCGAACTATAGTGTTTTAGAAAACAAAAGGAGAAAAAAGTGGAAGGGAGAAAAACGCAAGTACGCACTTTCTATACACGTGCAGAAAGGAACGACGAAACTAAACTCCATTCTGAGATGAGAAAATCGACCACTTTACTACCGCTACACGGCACTAAAAAACAAAAACTTTCACATCGGGTATTACAAAAAAACTTGACTCTATTTCCCCAACTCAGTAAAAATTGAAAATCTTAATTAATTTTTTCCGAGATTATTAGCGGCAATTGAACAAATCTTTATTTAAATAAAGTGTTTGTTAACAACCACATTAAACAACCCTCAAATTAAATTTAGATAATTTAAAAAAAAATTTCTTTCCAAATGCAGGACAGCTTTGAAATAATAATTAATTTCTTTTCGGTCTTATTAGCAGCGATAGAACAAACATTTATTGAAATAAAGTGTTTGTTTATCAACCATATTAAATGGCCCTAATATAAAATTTAAATAATGAACAAAAATATTTGGCTTTATTTCCCCAACTCAGTACAGATTGGAAATTTTAATTAATTTATTCCTTGCGTTAGATTTAAATCATTTTGAAAAAATAATTCGATTTATTTTCCAAACCCATTGCTAGTTGGAAACCCGAAATGCGATGTTTACTTTTATTCGACAAAATCCATAAAACTTGTAAAAAGAACTTCCACGGGTAATGATCGAAGATCAATAAGCGTTTAAGTAGATTCAATAAAAAAAAAAGTGGGAAAATATATGATGGATTAGGCAATGTGACAGGTAGCTAAGAATATACATTAGAAAAAGGGCGAAGTGGTTCGCATGGGGGCGGTGTACTTACACAAATGGAATTTTTACGAGCGCCAACATCAGCGGCAGTGCTTTGAATGTAACTGCCCGAGTAATTTTCCGCGTACCAACAACTCGCTTGACGAATGACTCTCATTTTCCCGAGCTAATGTTTTGGTTGATTGTTTGCAACAAAATTGTTTCTACTTAGTTTTCGGTTAGCGAAGAGAAAACGGCGCAGATGCTGGAGTGCATAAATGACGCTTAAAGAAGGCAAAATGACGTTTTTATTGCCACTATACTTCGAGGAAGACGTCTTTTAAGTAGTGCAGTAAACTCGAATGAGTGTCCATCTCGCTTCCACGGAGGAAAATGGAAAAACCGTGTAAGATTAAGAAATATCCCAGATAAATAATAGGAAAGATTCGCGACACTTGCCCGAAACGTATTGTTTCTTCGCCGATATTAAATATCGTCGTCGAGCTTTCGCAGTTGACAAAACACCCGAATATTAGAGAGTATTAAGAAGCGCACAATGGGTCTCGAGTGTGTCGATTGTTAGACGGCCTTGGCTTCTCCTTTAAGTGGTTTAAGAGAGATTGATGAAGAAGCTCGTTGTCCTTTACCATTCGCGAAAGAAAATACAGTAAAACCTCTCTATAGGGCGACCACCTCTAAAAGTGGGCAGTGGACTTCAAAACAGATACAGTAATCCTTCAACATTCGCGGTTTCGATGTTCGCGAATTTCGATTATTCGCGATTATTAAAATGCGGAAGAATTCGACATTCGCGAGCTGTGTACTCGCGTGTATTCGCGAAACCATTCGAAAATTAAAATTAAAAATTCTTGAGTGGAGTAAAATAATTTCTTGACAATTTTGAATTAAGAATAAATTTCTTAATAAAAGAATTTTGTCATACTTGGTTCAAGAGTAAAATTTCTTATGAGGTGAATGTACATTTATTAATACAATAAGATCTTGTCTCAAGAATTTTTTTTCTTTATTTCAAGAATAAATTTTTTATATCAAGAAAATGAGTGATTTCTAGTTACCTGAATTTTTTTTTTATTCAAGTCCAATTTTTGTTTTTGTTCAAGCGAATAGTAACGAAGAAATTTTTTCACTTGAGCCAAGATATTCTTTTCTTTGTGCAGTAATAATTTCATATCTCGTTTCCTTAGTTTTCGATTCAGTTGAGTAACACTCTAACACTTTAAATTCAGTAAATTGATGGTAGTTCAATTAAAAATTATTAAAACTTGTATATACAAATGTACGCTGTTTTGTATGTATATACAACGTATATCAAGCGTCGTGGAATGTAACCCTCCTATTTCCACATTAAGATAGACTTAACATTCGCGAATTCGATATTCGCGAGATATTTCTAGAACGTAACCCTCGCGAATGTTGAGGCATTACTGTATATCGTAATTTAATTCTTTTTTTAATTTCTCTCTAGGGCGACCACTCTCTAACCCGACCGCGACCGTTAATTGCGCAACCACTACTTTTCAAAATTATTTAAAATTGGAAAATTTTATATAGATAATAGCTGTAAAACAAAGAAATTACCCTGCATTATTTATGATTTTAAGCCTGATTGACATTTTAATTATTTCATAGTATGTAAAGTAAAAAATTCTACACGCGTTTTTGGAAATTTGTAATTTTACACACTGACAGATTCTTTGCAAATTGATTCCCTATAAGAAAGTTCTAGAATAATAGAACAAACTCGGTTTTGAGCACGATTCCGAAATAATTAATTTACCTTCTAAGAATATTTAATTAAACAACGCAAGACCGTATTTATAACAGAAATCCCAAATCGCTGATTAAGTAACTGTCAAATACAGTTATTAATAAAAATAAACGTAATAACTATTTTAAAATCTATTTTAAGACTACATTTAATTTAAAATAGAAAGATTAATTTAGACAAATTCATTAAGAACAAAGATGTGCACATTCGAGCGAAAAGTGGCACATTTCCGAGCGAGGGAAGCAAATGAAGCGCGACGCGGAGCGGCGCGCTTCATTTTCCCGAGATCGGAATGTGCCACTTTGAGCTCGAATGTGCACACTCGGTGTTAAGCGTGATTCACAATAATTAATTTACTTACTAAATAATAATAAGGTAAGTGACCCCTCTACCGGCCACTTCGCTGAAAATTCTGATATGCATTATTATAAGTCATGAACAACACTTAAAAAAATATTAAAACGTTGCTTATTTAATGAAAATTAATAAACGTAGTTTAAATACTGTAAAAGTGATTTTAATATCAAAAATAAAAAAATTATTCATCAATTTGCTAAAACATTGATTTCGTAGAAGGTAGGTTAAGGTTTTTTTGACAAATGATATTAAATATAAAATAACAACTATAAAATCAAAAAATATTCTTGTGTTAATAAGTATAGGGTAAAATAATTTAAAAAATAAACAAATTAATAATGTTTTATTGATTTCAACTAAAAATAAGGTGACCGAGCATACGTACAATAAAATTGACTTTGGGCATGCACAATCAAAAGAATAATAAAAGAGCAAAATAAACTTTAACTAATAAATAAATTATAAGTTTAATTAAAAATACTTCTTTTATCGATTGGTTTCATTTTCCAATAATAATATTTACTTTTTCAAAACAAATTTTATTAAATATTGATTAATTTTGTAATTTATAAAATTTTCGTTAAGGTGGCGGACAGAGGGTACATCGAAAAATTTATACTATTATCATTAACATTCTAATTCATATTATTCATCTTTTTCTTTTCTTTGTTTTGAAGTTAAAGGTATGATCTTTGAAAATTTTCATAAATTTAATTATATATTGATTATTAATATTTTTAATAATGCTTTAAAAAAAACTGTACGCTTAATTGTCCGGCAGAAAGGACACTTGCCTTACTTTATTTATAATAACTTTGAATTAATAACAATATGATTCCGATAAATAATAACTGCATTTAATCTAATATAGTATTCTTTATTACATTTGCATTGACTATCTTTGTCTTTCGCTCTAAGACGCCCACCTCTACAAAAGACCAATTTGAGCTGGTCGCGCTAGAGGGGTTTTACTGTAATGCGTTCGCAAACAAAGACGCGCTGCTAAATGTACAGTATTTTTCATTTCGATGCCGTTTTAACATTTCAATTTCGCTCAGTACACCAAAAGAACAGAGAACTTCAGCTTTCAAACGAACACATTTTCAATTTTAACGGTTTCAGTTGTAAAACGATTTTAAGTGTGTGTTTTATGTGTTTGCTCTCTATTTTATTTTCATCGTTCACCTTTCTCTGTAGCTTTGACGAAGAAAATATTATTTCAGTCCTCCTCTTTTGTATTGCGCGAATTTGCATTTTTGCCAAACAACCATCCGAAGCGATCGAAACTAATTTCAATAAAATCCGCATTCTTAAAATGTAAACTGGCGAGCCAATTCATCAAAAATGATATTCTACCCGTCATGATATATTGTAAGGGTTGAATTTCTATTGTGGCTCGTCATTATATTATCAAAATATATTTCAGCCGCGTTTCTCCGGTTGATTTTTCCAACATTGAATAAAGCTCTTTAATATTTTTTCCGAGAAATCGCCTCGAGTCATTCAAAACCTTCTCAGGCCATTGTTAGCTCGAAAATGCTTTAATAAAAGACTGTTTCTAAGGGAATTTATGGTCACTACAAATTCACTGATGACTTTTACTAATGCTTATTTTCGATTCAGACACTTTTTCTTACAAAGTCTTGACCTAACAATTGGCTTGATACTATTTTCAAAATTAAATTATAATTTACTAGGCAGCCCGCGTCGGCTTTGCACGAGCATTGGGATTTCGAACTAAAAACTTATCTTTATCAAAATAAAATATAATAGTGTAGCTTTTTTATTAGGGAAAGAATTTTTAGAATTGGTTTTAGTGGTTCTAGAGATTACCTTCTACATACAAAAAAACAAATTTTATCTCTTTGTAATATTAGCATAAATTAAAATATTTTTTTTCGAAAATAAATTAATTATTGTGAATTGTGAATTCAGAATTCAGAAAAGACCGTAAGATTTTCTGACTAAAAAAACGTATATAAGAAATATGGCATTATTAATACGACTATAAAATACAATTCTACGAATATTCTTGTAATCGTCCTCTACCAATGTTGTCCTTGTCATGTAAATATAAAAAAAACCGAAAACGAAATCAAAGATTGTCTTTCCTATTCAATAAAATGCTAAATTTGATACACAGGAAATCATAAGTACCTCGCTTTACGGCCTAGATACATTCCACGAAACTTGACCGCAAAGCGAAAAGCCGTATAACGAATCAATTATTCTAATACAAAATCATGCGCCAGATTGGCAACATGTAGATATATGGACATCAAAAATAAGTTTTTTTTGCCGTTATTGCGAAACATTTTAGGCCGTAAATTGAAAACGTGCCTTAATTGAAGAGGGCCGTTATAGCAAAATTCCGTATAAAGAGCGGCCGTATAACGAGGTATGGGTGTATTTAATTACACTGCAAGCACTCGAATGAAGTAAATGTTTAATCTTTTGCTTTAATATATCGGCAAAGTAATGGAACTAATCAAATTAATAAAATATTTTTTTTATTGAACAAGCTTTACTGGAGATTTAAATAAATATTGAAAACATTAACTCTCCGCATGCTAAGTGACTAAATGTCATATGCCATACTAGGTGGGGTTTGCCATACCCCGAAAATAAAATAAAATCCACAAAATTGTACATTATGACAGTTAAATGATAAGAATATATATTAATAACCAATAATGAATAAGTTTAAGTAAAATACATATTTATTTATGCATTAAAATAGACTTTTATTAATAAAAATACAAAAACTTAACTTTTTCTCAACTTATAAACTATTGAGTCATTTCTTGTGTACTAAATTCCAATGACACGTGTCAATTACGATACCGAATATTAAGAAAACCTAACAAGCATTTCATTCTTGCCTCCTTATTGAAATACAAATTAATTTCACGACAATTTCTTAATGATTCACAATAATTTAGACCAATAAATTACACGAAAAATCAATTGAATAATTTTAATCGTTTCCTCTCACTTGCATTGACAAGATTATCATATCTTCTCGCTCCCTTCCACTCATTTCTATAGTAAATACATTTTTTGAATATAAAATCGATATTTACTAAATGAAATTAAAATTTTTGATTTGAAAGAGCGCACGGTAAATTATACTGATATAATAAATACGAGGATGTGCGCATTCGAGTGAAAAGTGGCACATTTCCGAGCGAGGGAGGCAAATGAAGCGCGACGCGGAGCGGCGCGCTTCATTTTCCCGAGATCGGAATGTGCCACTTTGAGCTCGAATGTGCACACTCGGTTTTAAGCATGATTCACAATGTTTGAGGCCAATAAATTACACAAAAAGTTAATTGAATAATTTTAATCGTTCTCTCTCACTTGCAAAGACTAGATCATCGTATCTTCTCGCTCCCTTCCACTCATTGCTATGGCAAAATAATTTTTTGAATATAAATTCGATATTTACTAAATGAAATTAAAATTTTTGATTTGAAGGAGCGCACAATAAATTATACTAATATACTAAATACGAAGATGTGCGCATTCGAGCGAAAAGTGGCACATTTCCGAGCGAGGGAGGCAAATGAAGCGCGACGCGGAGCGGCGCGCTTCATTTCCGAGATCGGAAATGTGCCACTTTTCGCTCGAATGTGCACACTCGGTTTTAAGCTCGATTACCAAACGTGCCGTTTTAACAAAAAAAAATTTTTACGTTAGCTACACCCCACCTAGTACACGGAAGGTTAAACCGAAATATTCCAAGTACGTTCCCACACTTGATTTTCGCGCAAATTTAAATCGCGGTTGAATAATTCCAAGGGTGGGAAGAACAAGGTTTGCGTCGTTTTATCAACGAAATCTTTATAGGTCTAAAAGATCCGACAGGAAAGCAAAATCGTAAAAGTAAAAAATCTGTTTCGTTTAAGGAAATTGTAAAAATATCTCGTAAAAATTAAAGGTCCTACAAGCAATAAATTTCGCCTTTTTTCTTTTAATAAAGCTTTGTATGTGCACGAGAAAAAAGCGTAAGCAAATTAATATTTAAATATTCTTTTCAGAGACTGTTTACAGTTGAGTTTTAAAGGTCTCGAAACGAAAGGTAAAGGTGACAGTTGGTGACAGAGTAAGGGAGAACAACCCTCATATTTCCAACAATTTGCGTGTCAACTAAGCAGCTACTTTTTATTTTAATAACAGAAAATAACTCCATTAATAATGCAGCACGTTATGAGTCAGTTTTGCGAAGAGAATTAATCTCGAGCAACCCCCAAAGGACGTCTCCAAGAGTTAATAAAATATTGGTTTTTGTTTTATATAAAAGCGTCGACAAAATTTCTATCACGTATGTTCAAAGCATTTTCCAAAGTGGCTTTCTATATATATATTTATACAGAGACAAAATGCCTATTCAATGTGGAATCTCACGAAAGGAAAAGATAGGATTATCGGTCGCAAAACCTTCAATTCAAGACAAGCCCAGTTTAAATCTTCCTACAACACAGCAAAGAATACTACAAAAAAATATAAGGGAAATCTTTCAAAAGAGAATTCAATCTGCTTTAACTTTAATTGAATGAAACGATTTAAAATCAAGAGAATCTTCATTCTATACTTTATTGCCCCTTAAAACGGTGTGGTGACCCCCCCCCCATTTTTTTATAAGATAACCCCCAACTAATTTTTAAAAACTTACTTTGATCGGAAGACACAAGTTCGAAGACTAATAATTCAAGCTCCACTCACCTGAAAAAAAAATAAAGTTGATTAAATGTATTCACAATCCAAATTGCAAAAAAAAAATGTTTTTATGGTGCATTCAAGTTTCATTGCTCATTATTATTTTAATGAGCAATGAATTTTGTTTTCGTTAATCATTTTCCATTTCTCATTTAAAATTTTAATGAGCAATGGAACTTTTTCTTACTACTAATTTTTTAAATTTTCATAAATAATGGATAAAATCAAGAGTGTACGCCACGTGAAGAAAGGTGTGTACGTCGAAATATATTATAAATAATATTTTTAATGAGTAATCCGTTATCTCTCAACACTCATTTTTTAAAAATTTAAAATAAAATAAAATAAAATGTATTGTTGGGCAATACTCATTAATATTTTAATGAGCAATGAGTTACTTTCTATTAAATTTTTTTTTTAATGATTAAAGTTTCAAAAACCTATTACCATTAAAAAAAATGATATTTTACATTAGGATTTTTGCAACTATGTTCACAATTATGTAAAAATCAAAAATTTTAAAATGCATGCTCGCCAAAAGATCTTAAACAAAACAGTTTAGTGCCTAATTATTTGCCGCTACAAGTAGTAGGTCCCTGAACTTGTAGAGATCCGGGATAATTGTTGCCGGAAGTTAATTAGAAGCGCTTAAATATTCAGTTACACCAATTTTAATTGTTAATTGTTAATTACCTTTTTATGAAACCGAGCAAAGGAGCAAGTGGGAACCTTAAATTAATTTAAACCGTTCCAACGCTTTCCTTAAGCCATTGCAAAAAACGAAGAAGAAACGTTAAGAATTCTTAACGCGCTCCGAGGGGTTATTCGATTGCGTTAGTTTTTTTTTTTGACACCGAAAAAAAAGATGTATATTGCATTTTTGTCTGGCGTTCGACGTCGATCTAAATAAATTTTATTTGCGCAATAAGAGGAGACGTGTGCGTATGTGTGTGTGCGTGTGTTCGTGGGTGCTCCATCACCTTGACAAGCCACGTGTCAGACAGACTTCTGTTGAGTAAAGATGGGGGCGCAAGGTGTATATGCGCGTATTTATCACCCACAATAACACCCTCTTCTTATTACTCACGCCAGGTCTGCTTCTTGGAAATAAGGGGGTTTGCTGAATAATATCCCTGCATGTGGTGCGGTTAGAAGTTGCCTTCCCAACACGCATTAATCTATATTAACTCGTGCAACATTTTTTTCTGATTTTCAAAGAGACAAGAATCGCGGCAACTTGTCGAGGAAACTATAACAGATTCAGAAATTGATAAATACAGTAAAACCTCGATTATCCAGACCTCAGTTATACGGATTCGCGATTATCCGGATTGTCAACCGCGTTCGTTTTTTTCCTGTTAAAACGGGACACCTCGTAATCGTGCTTAAAACCGAGTGTGCGCATTCGAGCTCAAAGTGGCACATTCCGATCTCGGGAAAATGAAGCGCGCCGCTCCGCGTCGCGCTTCATTTGCTTCCCTCGCTCGGAAATGTGCCACTTTTCGCTCGAATGCGCACATCCTCGTATTTATCGGATTTGCCTATATTAATGTGGTTTTTGGTAAAATTACCCTACTGTAATTTTTAATTAAAAGAAAAGCGAGAAGTGGCACATTTAGTTCAGTTTGATTTAATTAATATTATTTGTAAGAGAGAAGAATAAGATAGGCAAATTCAATTATTAAAGAGTATGTGCACTTTCCAGCGAAAAATTTTTCCGAATAGAAAATCTGAATTCGAAGGATTTGTTATTAATATAGTCGAATCCAATTAACACGAAGATGTGCGCATTCGAGCGAAAAGTGGCACATTTCCGAGCGAGGGAGGCAAATGAAGCGCGACGCGGAGCGGCGCGCTTCATTTTCCCGAGATCGGAATGTGCCACTTTGAGCTCGAATGTGCACACTCCGCTTTTCGCCACGATTAACAATGATCAATTTACTTTTAATTTTTACTAAACATTTTATGATTCTATTTGGTATTTTTTACAATTTTTTTCAATTTTTTTCAATTATTCGGATTTTCGATTATCCGGATGAGCTGCAACATTAATTACTCCGGATAATCGAGATTCCACTGTAATGCGTTTTATAAATTTTAAGAAACCGTCTTCAATTTTAATATTATTTGAATTATATTTTTAAAAGAAACCAGTCAAATAGAACATTTTCATTTTTGACATATTTTTGTGTTACTAAATTTGTTTGTACTGATAGGCAAAAGCCCAAGAAAGGTACCAGGATATTGATGATCACCTTCTCATTAAATTTTCCACCCACATTTCTATAATGCAATTGAAGCTTTATGCTTGAGGGACTTCGCACTTATATTTCGTCCAATGAAAACATAAGAACAGCATGAAATTATATTCAAAATTCCTTTCTAGATCTTCCATTGTGGCTAAATAAATGAAAAATTAAAATCAATGATAATAAATTGGTACCAGTAGCTTTTATCTTTTTACAGCAAAACTGTCCAGCAGTTACAATAAATAAAGTAATTGGGGATTAGATTTTGACAAGAATCTAACATGGAAAAAACATATTGCAAAAAAGAAAAAGTAAATTAACTTAAACAAAAAGGCATCAAATTCGCTATATGGAAGAAAATCTAAATTATCAATATAAAATAAGATATTAATCTGCAAAGCTGTAATAGAACCCATCTGAACATACCTATGGAATAGAATTATGGGACTGTGTTTCCAAATTACATATAATGAAAATGCAAAAAAGTCAATCAAAATTCCTCCATGAAATTATAGTTGGGCTTTAGTATGTGTCCTATCATACAGATTTAAATATGCTAACAATTCAGGAAATGAGCAAATATATATTTTAAAAGCATTGAAAGTCGGCCAAAACAATTATTAGAAGAACTACTGAAATCAGTTGCTAATAAGAAACTTAAAAAACTGTGGCCCAATACTTATTACAGTTTAGTTTTAATTTAGTAAGTTATAAAATAATGTTGCATTTCTTCTTCAGTAATTATTTGTCCATTTTTGGACATAGGCATCTTCTAATTCTTGCCATTAGTCTCTATATTTAGCCAGTCTTTTCCAAAATAATCCAGCTGTTATTTTCAAATCATTATTCCATCTGATTTGAGGCCGTCCTCTTCTTCTCTGCCATGGTACGGTCTTCAATGCTGGATTATCATAATCCATCAATCATCCTTTTGTCTAACTGCGTATCCTACAAAACTTAATTTAAGTTTGGCCGATTCTGTTGTCACATCTTCCACCTTTGTTGATTGTCTTATGCATTATTTTATTCTCATCATCGCTATATATAAGCTCTTCCTAACCCAAATGTAGAAAGTTTAATCAAGATACCAGCGTACAAACGAATTAAAAAAAAATTACCTCAAGGCTTATTAACCATCTATGTTTATCTTTTTACGGTAATGCCAATGGGCTGATTCCTTCACGTCATCCACCAGCAAATCAGCTGATGGAATGTAAATAGTACTCTATTATTAACTGTATATTATTTTTTATTCCCATTGTTGATGGACATATGAAAAAAAATCATTGCTATGTCTATGGTTATTTCTGTTTTTGCCAGTTTTTCTATATTTGCCCTTGTGAATATGCTCTGGTTAAAAAACGGTCTTCTTAGGATTGTGATCACTTCTGATTCCTAAGAATCCATGACAGTGTTCCAAAACTGGCCATTCCAACTTAGTTCTACGTTTATATTTTTGGTTTCCCTTATGTTTGTCATTATTTTTGTATTTTGTATGTTCATTTTTGGCTCAATTGCTTCAGACGCTGTTGTTAATTGGTTATTCGTGGCTATGGTTAAGGTTGCACTGGAATTGACATTCTTAGCATATATTCTGATTTGTTAAAATAATAGTAAAAATTTAAAAAAAATCAAACAAGCAAGAAAAACAGCAACTGATCGATAAAAGTGTCAAAAACTCAAATGTGATAAATAATGCGTCTTGGAAGTTAAAACAAAACGCCGATTTTAATATTATTTGAATTAGCTTGTTCAAAGAGACCAACTGCATAGCTTATTTTCATTCTAGACACATTTCTACGTTACAAAATTTGTTGCAACCAAAAGCCCCCAAGCTCACGATTGATTTAATTCGCCTACATCCTGCATAGAAAAGTAGTAGTATATCGATGATCGCCCTCTAATCGAATTTTCCGCCGACATTTCTATAATGCAATTGAAGCTTTATGCTTGAGCGACATCACAGTTACATTTCGTCTAATTAAAATATAGGAATCCGACGAGGATCTGTCTTGTAATTCACTTACTCTTCGTCATCTCGAGCCATTTATAAATTATAGCCGTTCTGAAAGTTTTAAGTGCCCCTCTGTACCAAAAGCCCTTTACTATCCACTTCCTCGGGCCGTGCTTATCTTTTAAATTGACATTGAGTAATACCTACAAGCGCTCCTAAAACATTGATGCAATACAATAGAATTCGAAATAACTTCCTTCATATCTAAAGGGAACTTTGTAAAACTCAAATACAGTTAAAAGCGCTTTTATTGTTATCTTTCTCTTTTAAAATCTGCTCCTGAAACTGGGTCGCCGTCAAACTATACAGATCTTCATAATAATCAATTTTTAGAACTCCACTAAAACAAAGTTTTACGTCTCTCTTATTACCCGAAAAACTAAATCGAGCTTATCTCGTGGAACAATCGGAAAATTGGTGGAACGGTGTATGGACCAAGATTTTGATTTTATATTGTGACGTTTTAGGTGTATAAATTTCCAAATTAAGAGGCGATTTTTCTTATTGGAAAACAATTCCGATTCGTAACATTTGGCCGGGGCAACACAGGACGCTGTAAATTCTTCGTGTGCATCTCTAACGAATTTAATCGAAATTGCTTGGTGTAAGATGCAACTGAAATGTAGGTGTGTGGTGTGAGTCAATCTGAAAAGCGAGTGGCAACAACTTTAATTGGGTTTCCAACCGGATGAATTTACCGAAATTTAGATTGCAGTGCTGCTTGACTGCAACGCTCCTCTTTCTGTTTGTGTTTTGTGGTTTTTCACGAGCGCGAAAAGTGATGGAGTTGCACTTCCGGCTAGGGAAAGAGCTCCCAAGTGTTTTTAATGGAAAATCTTAAAAACTGAGCCGGTTTAATTTTAGATTAAGGGCCGGGAATAATTGTAAAATTAAAAGTTTTTTGCCTGTCGACTTTTGGAGCGTCAGGAGTACGACAGACAGAGAGAAAGTGGAACGTGAGTTGTTTTAAAACGGTGACTAACTTTTATATTAGCAACGTGCTCCTGTTTACATGCAAAAAGTTAGGGGTGAAAAATGTATGTGTGTGTGTGTGGAACTTCGGGAATAATTCAGTGCCTGTTTTATTTTAGCATAAAATTTTTCTGATAATCCTAAAACGTATGTTTCGTTAAATGTAATAAATTACGTAGGGTAGCCCGACCAATAGATGGACGCCCCCCAATCGATGAACGAAAATTCTTTTAATTCCATTAAATTTAAATATAAAATTGTAAAAGAAATTTTCTGTTTTACAAATATACATATTTACGATTGTAAATAATACTTTTTTTGCTTATATACTTTTATTATCATAAAAAAATATTTTTATCCGCATCTCAATGTTTTGCTTCATGAACGCTACAACTAGTAAGCTCGGAGTATACTTTATTTGTCATAATTAATACAATTAAATGAAATAATAAGGTATGCATTATATGATTTTCTTTATATTTGAATAACAATGCAATAAATTGAGCTATTTAATAATAAAATCAAAAAAATATTAAAAAAATTGCTGTCCATTTATTAGTGAGAAAATTTTAATCTCAATTCAATGGATAGACATCAAATTTACCTTTACATTTTTGTTATATTTTTTTCATATTTGTATGAAAATGTTTATTAGTATTTACAAATTCATAATTACATTTTTTTTTAAATGGCTGACAACAAGAAAGGGTACAAAGTTTATTCTTATTCATCTGATGATGCATTAAAATATGTTTATTTCAAAGAGAAAAAAATAATAAAATATATCATATCCTTTTATTTTGTTGATTTTATATATTAAAATTGTTATATTAACATTTAATTAATATTATGTAGTGTATAAGAGGCAAGGCATTTTTCAAAAAAACAAAATTACTCTTTCTTACATTTTGAAAATTATTATGGCATTTATTATTTGTTTATTGGTTATTTTTAGTAAGTTTAAGCTATGAGTTATTAAATTTAAAAATCTACTCATTCATTATATAAATAACAAGGCAAAAATATAATTTTTGGGAAGCGTCTATCTATTGGGGATGACCGTCCATCTACTGGAAGTTTTTCCCTTTTTCTACTGGTGATATAAGCTTTTTTCTTAAAATTTCCTTTTTTATAAACTATATTATAACTTATTAATATTTAACTATATTAGTTCATTAAAGAAACGAAAGAATATGCTTAACCGTCCATCTATTGGTTGGATTACCCTACACCAGGGGTCGGCAACCTGCGGCTTGCGAGCCACTTGAGGCTCTTTAACTCCTCGGATGCGAAAAGATACGATAATCTTGTCAGTACGAGTGAGAGGGAACGATTAAAAATAATCGTCATTATTTATTGGCCTAAATTATTGTGAATCATCCTTAAAACCGAGTGTGCACATTCGAGCTCAAAGTGGCACATTCCGATCTCGGGAAAATGAAGCGCGCCGCTCCGCGTCGCGCTTCATTTGCCTCCCTCGCTCGGAAATGTGCCACTTTTCGCTCGAATGTGCACATCCTTGTATTTATTGCATTTGTCTACTTTATCCTACGCTTTTTCAAATCATAAATTTCAATTCAATTGAGTAAATAACCACTTTATGTTCAAAAACCATATTACCATAGCAATGAGTGAAAGGGAGCGAAAAGATACAACAATCTCGTCACCGCCAGGCATCCAATATTACCAATGACTGGCCAATGGATGACTTACAATGATTGCCCGACGCTCTAAGTACCAGTACTGGGCCATTAATGGTCGATGAGTGGCCCATAGATTGCATATGAAATCCGTCAGTTATACATTTGGCCAGTCATTCAGCCGATGGTTGGCCGATCAATGATTACCAATAGCCGGCCAATGATAGAATTACAATGATGGGCCAGTACAGCTAGATCAAGGGCGTAAAGTTACTAATAGGTGTCGCCATCACTTTAACTCGCAAAGTTTTTTTGTATAAAAATAGTATAAAAGGCTTTCACATTTCTTCTCATTTACCAGGTGATCTGGTCTTTGGCAGTTATGAGTATTCCGTTATAAATATACTCTTCTCCTTTTCCCTTTTTCATGTAAAGTAATCTTAATAAGGACCTTATGGTTCATCTGCGTTACATCCTTTCAAAAAATTCTAGTCGGGAATTATAGTAATGGGCCATCATTGGTATCCATCATGGCCCATACAAATAAAAAATGCTTGGCCGATCATAGTTTGCTATGTCTGGGCCATCCTTGTTGACTATGATCGGCCAATGATAGTTTGCCATAGCTGGCCCCGAGTTAGGATCCAGGCACCACCAGTTAAACGACCAGTCATGGTTGCCATGACTGTGCCAGGCTAGTTTGCCTGGCATCCAATGATGGCCCACTGATTGGCCATCCATAAAACCCTATACGGGCATTGCAAGTGAGAGAGAATAATTAAAATTATTTAACTGCTTTTTCGTCTAATGCAGGGGTCGGCAACCTGCGGCTCGCGAGCCACATGCGACTCTTTAACTCCTCAGATTCGCCTCTTCCACACTGTGGATTAATTTGTAAAAAATTTTGAGAAAGCACAATTCCATCATCGAAATTTGGTGAAAATAAATCTTAGAAGTCAAAGGATATATTTATAGTTGTAATTAAGCCTCTTTGAATAAATTTTAATTGTGTATTGTCTATATTTGGCTCTTTTGGATAACAAGGTTGCCGACCACTGCCTTACACTGTTAAAAAAATTTTTGTAATTTCACAAAACAAGCGTAGGAAATTTTTTCAATAATAAATTGGTTGTTGTGATTTTAGAAAACATTTTTACTAAATTTGTTTTGGAAAATTACAAAAAATTCCATAGTCATTTTTCTTTACAACTTATCCCAAATCAATTTGGTAACATTATCCAACATTTTAGCACAATGGGCCCAATTAAGTGGCCTAAGTGCAGTTGACTGATGTTCACCCCCAATAAATCCTAATCCTAATCCTACCCAACATTTTTTGCAATATTACTAAACATTTATCGAAAATTTGATCATGATACTTTTTAATATTTTTATTTATTTATTATGTAATAGTTCTGATATTGACCGATAGAAGTCAAACCGAAAAAAGTGCAAATTTGAAACTCTTTTCATGTAATTTAAATTACAATATTGTTTTGTGATTTTACCAATTAGTACAAAACATTTCTGTAATTTTACTACAAAGTAATGTAATATGGCTATAAAAATTATAGCATTGCAAGACACCGTTGTTTAATTGCACTATACATTCGTATTTTAAAATATTGTAATTTTACTAATATTTTTAACAGTGTAGGTACTGCGACCGAAACGCCGGTAAACTGTATTATACCTAATATCCGCTGGGTTCCAGTAAATTCTTTGAAAATGCATTGCGGTAGTTGCCGCGGCGTCGGGGGCTCCGCAAGAGCAACTGTAAAACTTGCAACGGAAATAACAACATAGGTAAACGGAAGTTAGTAGCACTATTGTACAAGAGCATTGTGAGCTTCCGGTGCGGAACGCTGCTCTTCGCCGGTACCGTCGTAAACTCTCGCGGAATTCAACCGCGTCTCTGCAATCCATAAAAGGTCAAAGTTGCAAAGCTCTCCCACCAAAAAGAATCGTTTTTGTTAGCCAGATATCCGAGTATTTTCTCAATCTGTGGAAACGATTGAACCGTTTTTATGGTCGGTACTTTGTGTACGCCGCGAAAGCACGAGTGCTACATAAAAATGCCATAAAATAGGGAAGTTTAATCAATGTGATACATTTTAATTTGACTCTCTCAGTTTATTTGTACCTCTGCCGCGTGTTTACGTGCCATTCTTTTACCATATCTTTTCTGTTTAACTTTAGATGTCTTTACAATTATCTCGGTTATTTGCCAATTTTTATTGTAGAGGACTCTTTCTTTAAAAGATGAAGTCGTCTTATCCTGTATCTCCAAATGTTATGGGGTTATTAGATTTTTTCAATAACATAACTTCTTAATTTTAAAAAATCTCTGAAAAGTTCTCGTCGATATTCAGAAAGTAAAATTATTATCAAAAATTCCTTGGGAGAGTGCCCAAAATTTCAAAAGCTGTAAATTAAAGGTAAAGGTGGTGACATTGATAAACGATAATGTGTTTAAAATATTCTTCTTTCATACTCAGCACCCTATTGTTATATATTTATTATCATTCCTATGGGCATGGAGTAACTATAGCCATGGCCATTTTCTCTTGCTTTGCCTTTAATCCCAAAAATGTTGATCAATTTGTTCAGATCAATCCAAAAATAAAACCTTTAAATTGCTCTAACTTTTTTGTCTTTTATAATTACGAGAAATCCTTTCACATCAAAACGTATCGGACCTTACTACGTTGAAATCCGGTCCTAACTCAAAAGCCCCAAAGTCGGCCAAAATTAGAAAAAAAACATGGATTAACCCCTTTGTTTTTTTTTTAATTAAAAATAGATTTGCTTTATATTTTCAGAGAACGTTCCAATGGAGTCATAATAACTATAGCCGGAGCCATGTTTCCCTGCTTTGCTTTTAACCCCAAAAATTTTGATCAATGTCAATTTGGTATTTTTTTAGATCAGTCCAAAAATAAAACCATTAAATTGCTTTAACTTTTTTATCTTTTATATTTACGCGAAATCCTTTTACATCGAAAAATATGGAACCTTGTTACGTCAAAATCTGATCCTAACTCAAAATCCTCAAAATCGGCCAAAATCGGAAAAACATGGATTAACAACACCTTTGTTTTTTTTTAATTGAAAAATAGATTTGCTTTATATTTTCAGGGGACATTCCGATGAACCCGTAGTATCTATAATATCTATAGCTTGAGCCGTTTTTCCCTGCTTTGCCTTTAACCCCAAAAATTTTGAACAATTTCGATTTTGTTTTAGTTTAAAATAAATCTTAAACGAAATTGAGTATTAGCAATGCTACCTTTTCTGACGGTAGTGAAAGTATCTAATTTTTGTACAAATATATTTATAGTTATCTTGCAGTAAGATAGTTTTACAAGAAAAAAGTACACTTTTATATTTAGTTGCCCGTAATCGTGATTTAAATGTCCGTTTTGAAAGTCAAAATTAAAAAAAAATAAAACTTCAATTCAGAGTTTCTTGTAAATTTCAAAAGGCAGGTTTATGGTTTGTTTTGCCTGTCAAAACGTATCTGTCTGCTGTTGGCGGTCTATGTGTATAAAAAATCAAAAAATTGACCGCTAAACTGTTTATATCTTTTCTTCCTGCTCTTCAGTTTTCCTATGCCAATTTGAATTTTGTACAATATCATGTTAAACTGATTCATGTCCATTCGAAAATAATGATAGAAGTTTTTTCGTGATATTCAAGCAATTTTAAAAGGTTGCAAATACGCCTTCTGATTCTCTGTTCTTTAATATGTCATGTACCCCTATATATACTCTTTCTTCTTTTCTCTTTTTCATTATATAAAATAACAGCTATTATGGCCAAAACTTCTGAAGATACATTTTTTAAATTTTTTACGTTGAAATCACATGGCTTCTATGTATGTTTCAAATATTCTGAGTTTTAATGTGAACACTCGCCAATTTTTCGGTACGGGACGTGCTGTTGGAGGCCTCTAAATCATTTTTTAAACTTATCTAATGCCAAAAGGTACAAGGATTTCAAACCTGCAAAGTTTTTACAAATCTATCCTCAAACAACCGAGGTGCGATCTTTTTAATAACTAATTTTGTGTCTGCAAAAATGAACCTAAAACTTCAACCCTTATTTACTTGCACGCTGTGCTGATTATGCCCCTACCTTACAGGAAACAGTCCCGGGATTCCAAATCTGGGTCGATTTTAATGATTGGAACCAAAATTAGAAAGCTACCACTTTATCTTCGAGTCAAAGTGTAAACTTTGCCAAATTTTTGTTAGTCCAAATTACAGTACCGTACTTAGTCTGGATAGTACTCAAACGTTAAAAAACTCTCATCAAACAAAAAAAATTGTAATAGCCTAGTTTAAAGTGTTTTAGTCAAAACTCAAATCTGTTGTATAAAAAAAAAAAAAAAAAATTATGTTCATTTTCGCAGTTTGAGAACCACTGTGTTAGATGACGATAAATTAAGCGAACTGTATATTGAACCAAAAATATAAGTTTCGAGTTAATTAAATTAGGAAAATGTGGCGTACAAAATTTAAGATACAATAAACCAACCCTTTGGGGATTTTAAAAGGATTAAAAACAAGCATTATTTAATTAAATATTTTGAGAGAAAGTCGGCATAAATTCGGCGTAAAAGAAAAAAAGCGTTCGTCACGTGCGATGTAAATTATTGTTTAAAATTAACATCCCCCCGTAGGACGTAGCAAGAAATGCCACCCTCCACATTTAATCTCCACTTTATGGTTAGTGGCTTTACGCACGACAATAACCCTCATTCCTTAGCGGGAAACGTGTTAATTAATGAAGTCCGCACTTTGCATTGCCCAAGAAATTGTTTAATGCAAGTTAAACTCGTCTTCCTCTTCTCTTCGCCTTAATTATTTGCGACATTCTTATTTAGTCGAATTGGCGCGCTCGAACCGTTCCCTTAGTTTGCGCGAAGTCGCTCGAGATTGGCTTCTTGCGGTTTTTCGAGCAATGGAAACTTTAAGCCAATATGAAAGATATTATTCTACGCTTTCGCAGATATACAGCTGATATATTTTCTCGACGTTTTCTCGGAATTGTCGGTTCTTTTATACGATTCGAATAAATTCCGGGAGAAGACGTGCGAAATGGTAGTCTCGAAGAGATGGCCATATCGTGACACTAAGGTCTTATCCTTTATTCAGCTTTAGGATAATAGTCCGAGTCCAGGACCTTTCATATCCGATTGTATGTTTATCTTTCTCGGACATACAAATTGCTTCGTTTAATCTCTGCGCGAGCTCTTCTAATTTATTTTTATGGAAAAAATTGTTTTTATTATTGAAAGTCGCAGATCCTTTTCTTTCATATTTTTTTTTGCGAATTTGATCGCGACGAAAAGAGAAACGCACGTTTTATGATTTACAAAGTTTACTCGTATTTTTTCCGAGGCGCAGTGCATGTGACGTGGGGCATTAATTTTTCACATTAATTTTGAAATTAATCTCCATTAAAGAACAATGGGATTATCTAAAAGGTAATTAACAATTTATGTTAGAGCTGTAAACTATGAACAATAACGTTAGCCTTATCTCGAATAATAAAAGCTACCTGTGTAATAATTCAGAAGAATGTTTCTATAAAAAGGGGTTTCTAAGACGCGTCCATTAAGATAATTAATATAAGGGATATCTTGAACAATTACTTTTTTACGGGGTAACATCTTCAATATTAATAATTAAATTTTGTGAAAGGTTTCTCTAAAAAAATATTATAATTATGTGACGCTCTCTTTAGGATCGGTAAATTAAATTTTAAGAGCGAAAAAAGAGGTAAAAAGTTAATAAATTATTTACTGGAAGTGGTCTAAAATAATTGGTCTTGAAATTAAAAATTTCTAGTTGAAAAGTAAAAGTTAATAACAATAAATTTTTAACCTTCCGTCTACTAGGTGGGGTATAACTAACGTAAACAATGTTATTTTGTTAAAACGGCACGTTTGGTAATTGAGCTTAAAACCGAGTGTGCACATTCGAGCTCAAAGTGGCACATTCCGATCTCGGGAAAATGAAGCGCGCCGCTCCGCGTCGCGCTTCATTTGCCTCCCTCGCTCGGAAATGTGCCACTTTTCGCTCGAATGCGCACATCCTCGTGTTTATTATATTAGTATAATTTACCGTGCGCTCCTTCAAATCAAAAAGTTTAATTTAATTGTGTAAATATCGATTTTATTATCGAAAAACGTATTTACCATAGCAATGAGTGGAAGGGAACGAGAAGATACAGCAATCTTGTCAATGCAAGTGAGAGGGAACGATTAAAATTATTCAATTAATTTTTCGTCTAATTTATTGGCCTAAAATATTGTGAATCATGCTTAAAACCGAGTGTGCACATTCGAGCTCAAAGTGGCACATTCCGATCTCGTGAAAATGAAGCGCGCCGCTCCGCGTCGCGCTCCATTTGCTTCCCTCGCTCGGAAATGTGCCACTTTTCGCTCGAATGCGCACATCCTCGTGTTTATTATATTAATATAATTTACCGTGCGGTCTTTCAAATATAAAATTTTAATTTAATTTAGTAAATATCGATTTTATATTAAAAATATATTTACCATAGCAATGAGTGGGAGGGAGCGAGAAGATACGGCAATCTTGTCAATGCAAGTGAGAGGAAACGATTAAAATTATTCAATTAATTTTTTGTGTAATTGATGGGTCTAAATTATTACGAATCATTAATAAATTGCCGTAAATTAATTTGTATTTCAATAAGGATGCAAGAATGAAATTCTTCTTAAGTTTTCTTAATATTCGGTATCGTAATTGACACGTGTCATTGGAATTTAGTACTCAAAAAATGACTCAATATTTTATAAGTTGAAGAAAACGATAAGTGTTTGTATTTTTATTAATAAGTTTATTTTAATGCATAAATAAATATGTTTTTTACTTAAACCTATTCATTATTGGTGATTAAAATATATTTCTTATCATTGAACTGTTATAAAGTACAATTTTGTGGATTTTATTTCATTTTATTTTCGGGGTATAGCAAACCCCACCTAGTACGACATGTGACATTTGGTCACCTAGTATGCGGAGGGTTAAGAAAATAATTGACGTTTTATGATTCCACAATATTTTTTTGTGCAGGGTAAAACGCCCAGTCTGTGACCACCTACCAGTGAATGACCGTTACGAGAAATAATGTTTAGGTATATAAATGAAAAAAAAAAATTAATATTCACGATGTATTTATTTATGCAATTCTTGTATGTCTGCTTTTTCATTTAAGTGCAAGAAATAAAAATAATGAAAAAGTGTATATCTAAAATAATTTGGTTGTTACTTAATTACTCGAATTTAACTAAAATTTATGAAATATGACGATTCATTCATTCATTCATGTATTTTGACGATCCTATTCGTTTTTTTTTATGACGGTCATTTACTGGTATGTTTTATTGTAATACTCGGCAAATAAATGACCGAATATTTTGAGATATGAATATTTTCATTTGCTTGAAGACATCACATAAATATTGCAAAAAGAAGAACAATAAAAAATCAAGAATAGAAGAAAAGAAAAGAGAAGTGAAAAACAAATTAAAAGAAAAAGAAAAAGAAAAATTCATTACAAGGTAAAAAAAAGAAAGGAAAATCGCAATTAAGTTACAATCTCTATATTTAACAAATTTTGATTCTAATCTTTGTCGCAAAAAATGTTAAAAATAGAAATAAGTTAAAAAAATTGGATAAAATGTTAAATGGTTAAACTTGTTTTATACACGTATTTTCTAATTACCTATCACATAGTGTTTAGAATAAATTTAATAAAAATTTATAAATTATTTGTTTTTAATCGGTGTATCGATTAATCCGTCATTCATTGGGCTATTACTCGGTCATTATTTAAACAAAAGTGGTCATTCACTGAACCCATCATTTGATACTCTTTATAGTTAATCTTACAAAGTTTATGACCAAATTACTATAATGTTTTCATTCATTCATAAATAAAAATAATATCTCATTTCAACCAAAACGGATGTTTTGGGTTTATTAATTTGTTTACTGTCTTTTTTTATGACAAAATAGCTCTCGATGTAACAAATCGGTCATTCACTGGACGTTTTATCCCACATATTTTTCTTGTAACCTTCTCCCTAAGCCCCCACAAACAATGTATCAACAATAATATTTAATAAACGATCGAGCTGCTTTAGAAAGTAATATAATGGATTTTTGTATACAAATTTTTCATCAGTTTCCATTAAGCATTTAACAAAAATATATCAAATTATTTAGTTATATTTACTGGTGTGTATAAACTTGTGCTTTGCGTTATATACTCGCATGGTTACAGTGAATTAAAAGATCCTTTGATGTTCACTGAATATCCGAAAGGGTCCTCGACTTATTATTTTGATGTGATTAAAGCTCCATTTATATAGCGCTTTAAGCATACGTTTTAAACTCGATTAATTGTTTTACATTTCCAACAACACTGCAATTTTGCAATTTGCGCTTACGAATTATTTTGTTGCGTTATAAACGATATAAATTTTCTACCAATTCGTACTTTAATTGTATTAATTCTAGTTGGGCGTACGGGCGCATCTACTCGGACGAAATGAAATATGAAAAAATTCGGCAAACGAACGGCAGGTCCATCATTTCTTTTTCGAAATTTAACAGCGTTCAAAATCGACAAAAAAAAACACGAGAACAAAAATTTTTGTTGACTTGTCGCTTTTACGAACGATAAAAATCAGCTTGTTTGTGGAATGTGCGAAATCCGATAACGGGAAACGTCATAAAAACGAAAACTAGGGTAAAATTCTAAATATGCCGCATAAAAATTTTAGACGAAATTGAATTAATAATATTTCGTCGCCCCCAAAGTTGTAAAACTTTTCTCCCTTTTCAATTAATAAATAAATTGCGGTATCAAATCGTAGCCGAAGGAGCGGCGGGGTTGATTTAACAAATCGCAATTTTTTCGCTAGTGAAATCCGCCCTTCTGGAAAATCTCGTTATAAAACGTCGTTATAATTTAAATGGCGGATGTTTACCCTTCAGTGCGCTCACTTACATGTGTTGTAATACAGTAATAACCCGTTCAGCGCCCTAATGCATATTTACAATTCATTTTTTCCCGTTCGAATCATCCATCCCCGTAATTGGCGTCGTAAGATATTGGCCCCGCACTCGAACATGTCACTACGAATAACCCTAACAACCGTAAAAAATATATAAACGTCTACTAAACCACCGGGTCGGATAATTTATGTAAGGGTAACATCGGGCTAAAGTATATTGTAAAGAAAACGCGGTTTATCACGCAGAGATGCATTGCTAATGTTCACGCAACAAGAAAGTTCTACCACCGTCAATAACAATGACGATAACAATACAAAACGTTGCTCAAAAATGAAGCTCAAAATGAACATTGCTTCCACGATTAGGAAAAAGCAATGCACATTTCGCCACAGAATAATTTTTTTGTCTAACCAAAGAAACTCGAGTTTAGCAAAGTTCAATGTTTTTATTCGGCGGGCTTTTCGGAGCTAAACAAAGGAATAAGCAAGTGAGAAAGTTTTTGCGGTTTTTAGGAGGAAATATAAAGCTGCTTAAAATGGGATCGAAATGAAATAATACAACAAAGTAATCCGGATAAACGAAAAACAAATTTGTGAGGGTAGTAAAAAATTATTTTTATTTAAGTCCTCGGAACGTTCGGAAGGACAAGTGGCCGGTTGTGTTACGTTTTAAATTCAACATTTTTTTGTCGGGTAATTCTTGAAGTTGTACTTCTTTTGGCGCGTAGAGTGTATACTTTTAGCAGGTAACGGAAGTTGCGCGCGCACGGCTAACGAAAATTGTACAGTATGAAGTTAGCCGTCTAAGAAAGCAAATTAATTATTGTGAATCAAGCTTAAAACCGAGTGTGCGCATTCTAGCTCAAAGTGGTACATTCGGACCTCGGGAAAATAAATAAATAAATAATTAAGTCGATATTGTTATCGCCGTTTGCAGCTCCGTTTTTAATACTTTGTCATTTGCGACCTTTAAATTTTTAACCGATTTGTGTAAGCATTTACGTAATTTAAATAAAACAATTAAGAATATCAAAAACACACACAGCCCTAATTCTTTACTAACAATATTAATTAATTTGATACTGGCTGTTATAATTTAAAAAAAACTATAAAATTACTTTAATTATTATTAGATCTGCAATTGCTTTAAATAAATAGTTAGGTGGCTGTGTGTCTCAATGATAAATAATATAAAATATCTAAATTCTACCTTAATCGATAAAAATCCTGCGTGCCCTACGCCAACATGGATCGTCCAAAACCACACACTTCACAGAATTTTGGCAGTCATTGTTGAAATAATCACACACTAATTTTGCACAAAAATAATGTTTGTATATTCGATTGCACGTCTTAGTGCATTCACGGCCCGATCTATTCTATTTTTAAAAATCATTAAAAGTTATCCAAGCCGAACACCTGTGTGTTAGTTACATTCTTATCGCAAGGTCGGTGTGATAAAACTACAAAATATAGAAATAAAATACGTTTCTAGAAACTTCCAGTGCGCGTATTACTAATATCCACCTATTCCATTGTAATGGATTGAAATATTTTGAAATCAATTTATAAAACAATTTTCTATTGTTTATTAATTTAAATTTTTTTGAAGTTATACTTCTTTCGGCGCATGAAAGTAACATTTTAGTCGACAACGGAAGTTGTGCAAGCACAGCTAATTTGACAAGTTAGTCGTCTAAGGAAGTAGGTAATTTAATTATTGTGAATCATGCTTAAAACCGAGTGTGCACATACATTAGATTTGTTCACTTTATCTTTCGCTCTTTCAAATCATTAATTTAAATTTAGTTTAGAAAATATCGATTTTATGGTCGAAAAACAAATTAACCATAGCAATGAGTGGAAGAGAGCGAAAAGATACAGAAATATCGTTAATGCAAGTGAGAGGGAACGATTAAAATTCTTCAACTGATGTATTGCCACACAATACTAATTTTTTTTAAAATTAGTAATGCATTGTAGTACAATACTAAGATACTTTTCTTTAATTTTTTTTTTGTAATGATTAATGTATCAAAAATCCATTACCATTTTAATGAAAAATTGACAATTGCATTATTTTTACATAAGAATTTTTGCAACTCTGTATTTAACATATCACTCAACAAACCGAAATTAACGCAATTTATTGGAAAACACATTTTGAGAGTGTGACGGACATTTTGAAATTAAATGATATGAAAGCTAGATCAATTTTTTTTGTGGAACTATTTATGGATTCCTCCCTAAGCTTAAATTTTTAAATTATTGATGTGCCTGCACAAGTACCTATATTTAATTTTTGAGCTTTTTTTAAATAACCCAAATTATTTTTGGTTTACCTCAAACTTTGACCGTTACGTTGATTTGTTTAAAATTTTTCCTCCATCAAAAAATTCTTGGTTCATTTTGATTCTTCCGTTTCCAAGCGTTCTTTCTTTTTTGAGAATTGATAGGACTAGTAGCCGTTTAAATTTTTTTATTAATCTTCCGCTCTTGCGTTAATTTATTTTGTATCACCTTGTATAAGGGTATATATCAAGCAACCTTGTGTTCTGCACATTCGGCTTTATATCGGTATTTTATTATCAGACTTCCTGGTGCGCCGTCGTCTGGGTGTCGCTATGAATCAATGGACGGCTATTATCCACTTCCAACTCTCTCTCCGAACTGCACATCATTGATTTTGCTTCCTATTCTCCCTAAGATATCGGTCGGGATTCGAATCCATCAATTCATCCAGTTCGCATATCGCGTAATGCCCAGAAAAACTTTAAATTCCGAGTACAAAGCGAACCTCCAACACAATACATCGAAACGTTATGAATAAATACATGCGTTACCAGCGCGGTCGAATTTCACTTTAAATACAGCAAAACCTCTCTAACACGACCAGCTCACATTGGTGTTTTGTAGAGGTGGTCGTCTTAGTTAGAGAGACAGGACAAAGATAGACAATTAAAATGTAATAACGAATACCATATTAACAGAATCATAGTGTTATCAAATAAATTTTAAATTATTGATGTGCCTGCACAAGTACCTATATTTAATTTTTGAGCTTTTTAAATAACCCAAATTATTTTTGGTTTACCTCAAACTTTGGCCGTTACGTTGATTTGTTTAAAATTTTTCCTCCATCAAAAAATTCTTGGTTCATTTTGATTCTTCCGTTTCCAAGCGTTCTTTCTTTTTTGAGAATTGATAGGACTAGTAGCCGTTTAAATTTTTTTATTAATCTTCCGCTCTTGCGTTAATTTATTTTGTATCACCTTGTATAAGGGTATATATCAAGCAACCTTGTGTTCTGCACATTCGGCTTTATATCGGTATTTTATTATCAGACTTCCTGGTGCGCCGTCGTCTGGGTGTCGCTATGAATCAATGGACGGCTATTATCCACTTCCAACTCTCTCTTCGAACTGCACATCATTGATTTTGCTTCCTATTCTCCCTAAGATATCGGTCGGGATTCGAATCCATCAATTCATCCAGTTCGCATATCGCGTAATGCCCAGAAAAACTTTAAATTCCGAGTACAAAGCGAACCTCCAACACAATACATCGAAACGTTATGAATAAATACATGCGTTACCAGCGCGGTCGAATTTTTTTTAAATACAGCGAAACCTCTCTAACACGACCAGCTCACATTGGTGTTTTGTAGAGGTGGTCGTCTTAGTTAGAGAGACAGGACAAAGATAGACAATTAAAATGTAATAACGAATACCATATTAACAGAATCATAGTGTTATCAAATAAATAAAGTAGTATTATTTAAGAAATAAATTAATTATTGTGAATCACGCTTAAAACCGAGTGTGCACATTCGAGCTCAAAGTGGCACATTCCGATCTCGGGAAAATGAAGCGCGCCGCTCCGCGTCGCGCTTCATTTGCTTCCCTCGCTCGGAAATGTGCCACTTTTCGCTCGAATGCGCACATCCCCGTATTTATTGAATTTCTCTACTTTATCCTAGTCTTTTTCAAATCAGAAATTTAAAAGTTTACTAAATATCGATTTTATGTTCGAAAAATATATTTACCATAGCAATGAGTGAAAGGGAGCGAAAAGATATCACAATCACATCGGTGAGAGTGAGTGGGAACGATTAAAATTATTTTAGTGATTTCGCGTCTAATTTATTAATTTTAATTATTGCGAATTATGCTTAAAACCGAGTGCGCACATTCCGATCTCGGAAAAAATGATGCGCGCCGCTTCACGTCGCGCTTCATTTTCTTCCCTCGCTCGGAAATGTGCCACATTTTGCTCAAATGCGCACATACTTTGCATTCAATGGATTTCTTTATATTAATCATCTCTTTCAAATCAAAATTTAAATTTACATTTTTTATTTGAAAAAAGTTGTGGCGTTTATTTTTCTAGAAAAACTACAGTAAAACTTCTCTAACACTTTGAAAATATATGTGATATGAATGCGAACTTTTTTCATAACATTCGACATAGAAAAAATTAAATTAAAAATCCAATAATCAGTTTTGAGTAATTCTTATCATAAGTGTTCAAAATAACCTGAGTAAATAATTAATTATTTTGATTAATTAAACTCAATATTTTTAATTATTCATTACATATAATCTTAAAAATACTTTAATTATCAGCTCAAAATATATTTATGCCAATATAACCTAAAATATTAAGAAAAAAATGTTCTGTCCAGAAATAGAAACAACAAAAAATAGATTTACTATTTTTGGACACGATTTAGTTGGTCGTACTACTTTCATGTCAAATAGTCCAAAATTATTTTTATTAATAACACTGTTCAACAAATTTTAGTTTTTTAAATGTTTCCTGAAGTTCATGAACTAATTCTTACTAATTTTAGGTTGAGAAAAACGAATATGACAAAGAAATGTTTTTGTTAGCTCTAGTTTCTGTGATATACGTACGCGAAAGTTTTTTATTTTAAAGAATTAAGCGAAAACTGTAAACATTAGAAGTGTGATTGTTCTTTTTTTTAATGACAGTTACATTCTAAATTGATGAAAGACATCTATCAGGTGTTTGGATCTATAAAGAATCAATTACTGGGTTCATGAGATCGCTGTCTTTTGGCTTTCCTCTTGTAAGTGCGTTCTGTAATATCCCTACACACAAACCAGCAGTAATCCGAGAGCATTGCTTCACTCCAGCGTCCCAGATTTCTCCGTTCCATCACAGAAATATCCTGATGGAACCTTTTTCCGTGTATTTTCAAAACAAGAACTAATCGGTAATTTTTATGGCGATTTTTGAATTCAACAGGTCGAAATACATAAGAATCAGCTATTTTAGAGTCCGAAACATTTTCTTAATCCTGAACTAAATCCTTTGAATTACTTTCCTTTCCAAGATTGTATCCTAAAAGTGAATAGTTCTAATGTTACTGAGATTCTACAAATAGAGAATGATATTGTATTGCCTGTCGCTACAGAACCTTTTATCCAATGAAGAAATTGAAGGTCAGTCATCTAATAGTATTATGCAATCACAATCAGTTGACGAAATATTTAATAAGTTAACTTTAGGGCCAAAAAAAACATCCCAAAAGAAGCGTAAAGTTATTGAACATTTACCTTCAGTAGTAGATGGATGGTTAGAAATTATGGAGGCCAAAGACAAAAAAAAAGAACAAAAAATTGACAAAGTAAATAAAAAAATAGAGACAACTGAAGGCAGCAAATAAAAGATTGAAAGAAGAAAATCGTATTGTGAAATCTAAAAATTTATCAGCCAAAAAAGTTAAAAAATCAATAGGATGAATAAAGGAATTATTTTCCTATGTTACAGAGTTATTTTTCATATACAGTCGAACTTCCATAAGTCGAACGCCGATAAGCCGAATTTTTGATAGCTCGAACTCGAACCAGTTTCCCTAGGACTTGTCTATCTCAACGTTAATATTTTGATGTCAATAACTCGAAATTTAATAAATCGAATTATTTAATAAGTCGAAGCGTTTTACAATTCATTAAATTCAAGTTTCCATTAGTAAATAGGTCGGTGACTCGAAATTAAAAATTACAACTTTTCAAAATATTTCGCTACCTGAGAGAGGATTAAGGACGGCTTGGTATGGTGTTATTGGTGCTTTAAAAGCTCTATTGTTAACTACCACGAAAAAGTTTTATACTACAATACAAGATTTAAATGCTTTATGAACAGTTTTAAGATGGTTTTGCCGTTTCTTTTATAACAAAAGAAACTATTTTTACATTTTAGTTTTAAGATTACTTTCAATTTAACAGTAAATAATATGTAAATAACTATATTTTTTAGGGTCTTATTAAAAACAAATAATGTTAATGATTGTAGATCAATTTTGGTTATTTTCTACATTTAAAAATGAATGATATACATATATATATACGGAAGTATTTAACTGAACTTCTTTTGGTAACTGGAGTTTTTGATATGACGAATTATTTTTGCTGTCTCTTCGACTTCGACTTATCGAGGTTCGACTGTATAGGCAAATCCGATAAATACAAGGAAGTGCGCATTCGAGCGAAAAGTGGCACATTTCCGAGCGAGGGAGGCAAATGAAGCGCGACGCGGAGCGGAGGGCTTCATTTTCGAGATCGGAATGTGCCACTTTGATAATCATGTTTTCACGATTACAAAGCGTCCGTTTCTATAAAAATGAATGATATACCTATATACGGAAGTATTTAACTGAACTTCTTTTGGTAACTCGAGTTTTTGATAATTCGAATTATTTTTGCTGTCCCTTCGAGGTTCGACTGTATTTAACATTATATTTTATATTTTCTTGAAGTACTATTAAAGATAAGGAACTAAAATTGTTTTCTAAATAATTATTTTTTTATTTTTTATATTTTGAATAGTTGTGTCCAAAACTAGTATTTATCCTGTCCAAAGGTAGTTCAAAGTGTCCAAAAACGGTGCAAGCAGGTAATGTTAAGTAAATATGTTATTTTTTAAACACTGGGATTAAAAAATTTATAAGAAGGTCGGTACGAGAGATTTTACTGTACTCTTCTTTTCGACGCACTATATACAACAATTTATAAACCAGAGCGCGCGCGAAAGAGAAAGATTATTTTATTTAATTTGAAAAAGTGGGTGCTCCTTTTCGCATATTCCGAAGGGCTCTTCTTCCCATTTATCTAACGGTGACACGTAGCGAATACTGGAAGCAAATCAGCAGAGGCGACAATAACTGAGGGGTTTCTAAAAGACAAATCTTGGCAATTTCACACAGATGCTTTTCCGAGACCAAACTCTGCATATTGAATGATATATAATGTTTCGTTCGAAATAAACTAAATCCTTGCATCCTATCCAATTGTCGTAACGGCAACCATTATGTTGCATTATCGTTGCATAAAATTCGTTTCCGATTCCATCAGATCAAGGAACGAACTGGAATACAAGTGCACTTAGGAGAACGCAAATTACGGTTAAAGGGATTTCGAATAAATCCCCGCGTTAACGTAAATACGATTCCCTTGTTTAAGGAAGCCTCTAAAATTTTCGAGTTAATCACTATTCAAATTGTAGCAGTTTGTTGGAATTTATAATCTCCATAACCATTATTGTGTCATCTCAAGCTCTAAAAGCAATATTTGAACCGTCACCCCTTCGCGATTACTCCTAAATTGTTATTAACACACATAAATACCCCCCGCCCCCCCTCATTTTTAATTTAACTTCGGAGTCGTTCCGCCCGAATTACGCCTCAACGTAATTTGTCTCCGATATTAATTATTTCATGAATGTCTTCGACGAGGTCACTGGAAAAAAAGACGCACAAAAGATCTTTACGAAATCATATCTTTTAAATTAAAGATCAGGCTTCGTTACTTTAAAGAGTAATGCTGGCGTTTTACTTTAATAAAATCTCACGAAAGTTTGGCAAAAATGGCCAAAGTCTCCGTAACGGTTATAGTTCTTTTATGTTTTTTGTTTGGCACAATTTTTAACTTCGTTTTATGGCCATTTTCTTTCTGCGTCGCGAAGAATATCGTAAAAGCGTAATTTCTTAATAAAACTTCGATAAACTAATCAGATTGGCGCAAATCTTGTATTTTAATTGTTCAAGTCGTGCGAACTATGGTCCTTATGTGTAGGCATCACGGCGATTTGCAATAGGTCTAAAAATTCATGATTTAGCTTCGAAAAATTATCTTCATATGTTTTGTCAAAAATGATAATTCATCAAAAATAGTTTTGCAAGCTTCCTGCAATATTATTTTACATTGGGCGTGTTTTGATCAACCCAGTGCTTGGTAAACTTAGTAAGTCAGTCAGTGCAAAAAAAATTAACGTCAGTGCATTTCTGCCTGAACACACTTACTAACTTGTCAGTCCCAATATAGAATACAAAGAAGTTGTAAGTATATATTGAGTTGCTTCCAAAGAATCAAATCATAGATTCAAATGTTTACCATCAACAACTGATAAGAAATCAAAGGTAAACGGCCACTCTTGGCTAATCGCAGATGTTCCACCATGACAACGCTCGACCTCTCGCATCTTTACTAACCCGTCAAAAATTATTGGATCTTGGTAGGCAACCGATATCACATCCACCATATAGTTCTTACATTATACCATTAGATTACCATTTATTTCGATATTTACAAAACTCTTTAAGTAGTAAAAATTTCACTAGGGATGATGACATGAAATCGCACTTGGTGCAGTTTTTTGCTGATAAGTTCTGCGAACGTTGAATCATGAAGTGACGAGAAATATGTCAATAGACCATTCAACAACAAGATATAATTGTAATTGATTAAAATTCAATGTTAGTATAAAAAAACTGAGTTTTAATCCAAACTAAAGAATCTAAATTAATTTCTTGCCACTTCGTTATTTGGAAACACCAATGCGCTCAAAAGTGCGCCCAGAAAATAGAGTGAATGAACCTTAAAAGTTCCCCAAAAAACGGATATCTAATTTTTGCATTTAAAATCAACTATAATTATTTATTATTGTTTAATAAGAAAGAACGGGCTCGCATTAAAATTTAATAATAAGCACCTTTAAATAATTTTAGAAGCATTTCCAAAAATAATGTGACAGGAATACTACAACTGTTTATTTTGTTCCGCGTGTATTTGTATGTTAGCATATGTCTGTTATTATTTACATAAGTGGTTTCCAGGCTGTGCATCTGATGTTATCCCAAGAGATTATTTTCTTAACACAATATTCTCTTAAAAGCGAATTTCCCTAAAACCGTTTCGCCTAACAATTATTATCGCGTTGCTACTTTAACTGCAGACTTTACATTTTAATTCGCTCTCAAACGTTAATTAATTTTACGTTAGGTTTTGAATATTTGCACAAATTATTCGCGCCAATTACGAATTGCACCACGTCCTAGTTTTATATCCTTAATTCTCATGCATCTGAAAAATTGAGAGTTATGTTGCAGGAAATGAGAACTGGGCTAACTACAAGCTCATCCTGTTTGATTAATATTAAAATCCCCACATAAATGAGACATTCACGTAATTAAAACGAGATACAGTAAAACCTCAGTTATACGGATTCGCGATTATCCGGATTGTCAACCGCGTTCGGTCTCGTTGCGAAAAGTAAAGTTCGGAATTTCTTACTAAATATTTTATTTTGTATTTCGCACTAGACAGCGTTTTTTTGCTTTGTTGATTTTAAGATAATGTGCGACTGTTTTATTTAGTGATTAATATTTGTTGCGTTTTTTGTAAACATATACCTAACAATTTGACCAAGTTTTTGCCTGTTAAAACGGAACGCTTCGTAAACGTGCTTAAAACTGAGTGTGCACATTCGAGCTCAAAGTGGCACATTCCGATCTCGGGAAAATGAAGCGCGCCGCTCCGCGTCGCGCTTCATTTGCTTCCCTCGCTCGGAAATGTGCCACTTTTCGCTCGAATGCGCACATCCTCGTATTTATCGGATTTGCCTATATTATTATTTTATTCTACAATTCAAAAAATTAAAAGTCGAATAAATTCGATCTATTTTTTGTTTGAAAAAAGTTAGATATTTTATTTCTTTTAATAAGTCATCATTGTGCTCTTCCGCACGCCTAATTGTAGCGAACTTGATAAAAATATTTCCCGATATATTTTCGAATGTTTACTAATTCGCATTTTAATTAATTAGAATTGTATATGAGTCAAATTTTCTGAAGTAGGCCACTAAAAATCAACTAGTTAATTTTTATATCATCTTTTGCAGATTCTTGAAGGTTTATATTGGTGATTCCGTTCTAACTGTTACTTTTTTGATTAAAAATTTTTGAATTTTATAACTAAACATTTTTTGTTTTTTCATGCATATTATTACTCTATTTTATAGTAAAAATAAAAGTTCGAGAGGATTTTGCTACAACTTTAAAATATCAAGAATGAGAATCATATTTTATAATTTCCATGCCACGGTACTGACTTAAAATAAATTTGGTAGACACTCTTCAGAAAAATTATTAAATTCATTTATGAATTGTATTGTAGCATTTTAAAACTCTCTTTTATTGATTATTTAACATTTCGATAATCCATAGTAACTTATCTATAACAAATAATACATTATAATTTATATCAAAAATTAATCAACTCAAATCTAACACATTTCAAAAAATTAACTTAACTAAAATTTTTTTTGGTTTTCATCACAGCATTTTTAATTCTTAAATTTCTACACAGTGATACAGTTTCAGTCATCTTTGGCAATTTTTAAACTACTTGCGATGAATTCTCAGATTTTTTTGTTTTTTGCGTCATTCTTTATTTATTTTTCCCACCTTATCATTTGAAGAATAATCAATTTTTCTCATAGAAAAGTGTCTGCATACATTCTTATTAGAGCAATAAAAACAACTTAACGGATTGGATAAAATACAATTACGTTGTAATTTATTCCACGTATATACTTTCATTGTGCCTACAAAAGGCTTAAAATTGTCTGGTAATTTGGAAAAATTGTACTCTACTAGCCCCAAAGTGTACCTACTGACTGAACTTCTGTTTCATATGTACATGAATAATATTCAGTGAAGTCAATATTATTTATTAACAATTAAATATATTTTTATTATTTTTTGACTCGGTACTGACCGCACGGTACTGACATTTTAAATTAAAATAGCAACTGTAATTTTTGATTATGAATTTGATTTCCTATTATTCTATAATTTAGGTTAGTAATTAGTACAGAAATTCATTATTTATGAGGAAAAAAATTAATCGTTAATTAAGTTTACCAATACCACGGTACTGACAAGTAAATTTATGACATCATCTTTTAAAAATTGAGTTTCAAAATGACACAAACTCGCTTGAGAATTTCACTTGCGTTATGTTTGTAAACATAACTCAGTTAACGTACTTCCAATATGGCTTATTAGTTGTTTCATTAATTTCGAGGTAAATGGCGCACGAGCCATACAAATTCAAATTTAAAAATTTGCCTAAATCTGAGCACAAAATTTATTAAGCCGGAATTCAATCTTAAATTGATGTATTAAAAGAAAATTCGTTAATTTCTTTTAAGTTTGATTATATACATTAAGATTTATCAGTTAATTGGTTTGAATTACTTGTTGCAACAAAAAAAATAACCGATTTATAGGTAAGGTCTAGAAAAGGACATGACATGGTACTGACATTTAAGTGACATATTGCGAGTTTTCTTTGGACTGCAACTTATATTATACAAGAAAAGTGATGAAATATGTTCATGATGATCGTATTGATACAAAAACTTCATTAATAGATTTATAATGTACGACCAGTGAGAGCAAACAGTATAGGACACAAAAAGTCACAGTTAGAATAGAATCACCCATATGTCAAAATTAATGTGTCCAAATATTTTTGGGTAATTTTCATTTTTCTGAAAATTATAAACAAATTAGTTTTAAGGCACATTTTGTATACACTGTTGTAATTAGACTTCATTTATGGATTAATTCAATTTTTAAATATAAAAAAATATTTATATGTTACATAGGGGGTGCATCAAAATTTTAGAATGACTTGGGCGGAGTATGTTAAAAAAAAGTTGGGAAATAAGAGTCAAAATTCGAAAAAAGTTAATGTATTTTTTTTCATGTACGATGAAGTCTCCCATCTAGTCTAGTTTAAAAGTACTAAATTAGAAATGCGGTTGTTGGTAAAAATACCCTACTGTAATTTTTAATTAAAACAAAGCGAGAAGTGGTACATTTAGTTTAGTCTGATTAAATTAATATTATTTGTAAGAGAGAAGAATAAGATAGGCAAATTCAATTATTATTTTGGAGTATGTGCATTTTCAAGCCAAAAACTTTTTCAGAATAGAAAATCTGGATTTGAAGGATTTGTAATTACTATAGTCGAATCCAATTAGCACGAAGATGTGCACATTCGAGCGAAAAGTGGCACATTTCCGAGCGAGGGAGGCAAATGAAGCGCGACGCGAAGCGGCGCGCTTCATTTTCCCGAGATCGAAATGTGCCACTTTGAGCTCGAATGTGCACACTCCGCTTTTCGCCACAATTAACAATGATCAATTTACTTTAAAAAAATTCAAGTAATTCTAAAACCGTAGTTGCGCTCTTAAAATGTCTCCTTTGGACTTTGCCTATTTTTCATAATTTTTAACTTTTTTCATTATGAAATTGTAGTGAAATTAATTTGTATTTAAATAAGGAGGCAAGAATGAAATTCTTGTTAGGATTTCTTAATATTCGGTATCGTAATTGACAATTTTTGAAAACGGGACAGTTTTGGCGTCCCTCATGATTGCTTGGGGACAACGGGACAAATGATCACAAAACGGAACAATCCCATTCAAAACAGGAAGTATGGTCACATTATATATAGCTAAAATTATTTTTTTTTCTATACATTCAATTAACCGAATTTTCGATTATCCGAATGAGCTGCAACAATAATTAGTCCGGATAACCGAGTTTCCATTGTATAGCATTAAAAAAATTACGCTACTTATTCCTTTTTGTTCCAATAATGCCAGTTCATTTTGTAAAACAATAAAAATGACCATTGTCGTGTCGTTTAAAAAATGAGAGCTTACAAATTAAATTTATTAAATTTCGTTAATTAGAAGTTTGCATAATAAAAATGTATTTTCCTGTGACCTTCCACTTTGGAAACAATTTATCAAACACAATGCATCCTGTTTTCGTAAACATAATTTCGTAATTAATATTTTTGAATATCTGTATGGGAACTTTCGGGAGAGAAAAAAAACACAACAATAACTTCGTTAGTCCCTTAATTTTTCTAAACATTAATTCGCTCCCATAGATTATACAATTTCACTTTTGGATGTGAGCATAAAGAAGGGCCGCACAAAGCGCTCGCCGAGTTGCGAAAGCCTCCAATTCAAAAGAAATGACCCAAAATGTGCAACATTAAAGCAAATCCAATTAATGCTCGAACTTATTCAATTAATTTAAAATAAACTGGAATTCTATTTAATTCGCAATCAGAATTTTTTGCTCGCTTATAAATTTGGAATTAGTTTCGCCAGATTTTAATTAGCAAAAAACAAAAAGCCGACATTAAACGTGCATTAATTCGGCGGAAAACAGCGCGCAACGACACTTTTTACGTCCCTCACTGTTCTATGTAGATGTCTGCACTTCGAAAGGCACGAAATCAATTCGCCGACAAGAACTACCCTTCATCTAAATACATTCAGGTTCTCAATACTGCGTAATCGAGTTTAGAAACTAAGTTGAAATAGTCGCTCGTAGTTTCCATCGGCGCCCTCGACACCCCTAAAAGATACGCTCGAGTAGCGACGCTCGCGATATTGTGCTCGTATATTACTTCCGACAACGCAAATAAAATGCACAAAACGACAATGGTACACTTCGTGTTCCCCATTTAATAGTGAGAGAGCACACAGGTCCCGAGGTCGCGAAAAATGCATAAGTCTGCTCGTTTATGACTTGGCATAAAATTGACTTTTAAAAGAATATGTCGTCGGGTCGACCGCAGAGCTAAGGACCGAAGTAAACGAAATCATTTTTCATTTAATGCGGTAAAATCCTCTTTATGGACGACTCTTCGCGCTGCGACACTGACAAACGGATAATGAAGAGCGTCTGGAGCAGCTGCACTGCATTACATGCATTATGCCGGAATGCAATGCACACATACCAGGCGAGATATCATCATGTGCGAAGGAGATGCGAGGACGACATCGCTTTATCAGTCGACACATGCTTCCAGCATGTGTCATCGCCGCAAAATAACGTTGTGAATCCAATGGTATCACTTCGGGACCGCAATTACAAGACGAGCTTTTCGGTAGGTCGGAGAAGTAGGCAACTCCTCATTATATGGCTAGTTAAGCAGTGGCGTAGGTACGCCTAGGTAGGTTAGAGCAAGTGGGACACGTGCCCTGGACACCATTCAAAGGGGTGGCGCAAAATTCACAAATTATTATAGTTAAAAATCAAAATAACCAAAGATACATTTCATATTCAACCGAAGAAACAAATTTCTAAACCTATTTGCGTCGCAGATGGGAAGAAAAGTTCTAAAACCAAAAATTAAAATGTTGAGTAAGATTTATGTCTGTTTTATTTACTGTATTTTATATTTAGATAGATAATTTACGAAGGAGAGCAACTTTGATGCTAGCTATTTCCATTTGATACGCCACTGCATTCAAGTTCTTATAAAGTACTGTCAATTTTGTAAATTTTTTATCATTTTCATTAAAACGATTTGATTTTGAATTTGACGTTCGTTTAAATGGTCTGTACACTCGTGATTTGTTGTATGTATATGTATGTTTTTGAAGGTTCATCGTTAATACAGGTAACCCTCTGATAATGGAGAGACCACGCAGACTGTTTAGATATAACGCGATTCCCATTTAAAAAATAATGTTATTCATTTCATACCTTTATTTTTGACGTCATAACGTCTCACTATAAGTCAGGGTGCAAGTACGAAAAGATTGCGTTTAAATTTAGAATTGTTTTTTTGCTTTTATTTATGCTTAATATAGACCAGTGATTCTCAACCACTGTGCCGCGGCACTTTTGTGTGCCGCCAAATTTTAGATATATAATTATATTAATATTATTAAATAACTATTTTACGCAGTGTGTTATAGGCAAGTAAATAATTTTTAAACATCTTTTTCTTTGTGTGCCGCCAAATTTTGAAATCATTAAAAGTGTGGCGCAACAAAAAAAAAAGGTTGAGAATCACTGATATAGACGAAAGTTAATTATAAGAATGTCTAAGGTACGAATAACCTAAAAAATAACTGCGTGTAATATTACACATATACCTATATGTATTTATTTAAGAACGTACCGGTTATCAATTTACTTTTAATATCGTATTTAGACGTATTATTTAATTGTAGTTCTATATTGCTTAAATTATTTGTGTTCTTTGTCAAAATAAACTTCAGGGGGCGATCACTCAATGCTTTTACAATTAGACGGGGGCCAATTTTGTCACTCGGTTTGGCTTTTTGATACCAACTTAAAAGTATAGTCTCGCAGTTACTACATTTTCTTATGGTTATTTTATGTTTCCCACGTTTATAAGACAGCGGAAAATAGTAGCGCACACTGCCAATTGAAGACCAACAAAATAAAAAAGCGGCAATTTTAAAAAACTTTGAAGTCATAAATTATTTCATTAAAATTTTTAATACCGATATCAATTCATTATGTTAAGTTATCATTCACAGTTAAACCGACCCTTAGAAGTGATTACCCCCTGATAAACGGAATAGAATATTTGTTGAGAAAAGATCGTTGACAAAATAATGAATTTATAAAGAATGTTTTTATACAAATTAAATTAAATTGTTAATAATTTTCAATACTAAAAATATTTAGTATAAATTAATATACCTATTATTAATTAATAATAGGTATAGGGGGCAATTGCCCCCTACAAAAATAAAACAACCGTATTGAAGAAAGTATTCGGAATAATTCGAAGATATACGTTTCTGCACAAATTCATGAGTAGATAAAAAAGCTTTTTATTTCTAATTTTGAACGTAAATATATTAAAAGTTTTATCAAATTGGTATAAGCGTGTTTTATTTAATTGCTCACCTACTTTGCATTAATCAGTGTTAAAGAATCCTTAGTAATTTGAATTTATGATAAAAAATATAGCCAAACAATAAAATAAACTACGTTATAAAGGAAGCACTGACTGAGAACACTTTTTTTACCCTTCGTTGGTCGCGCTATGAGCGATTCCCCGGTTTTGTGTTATTCAGTAAGATAACCAAAAATATTTCTTTTGTACTTTCGAGAATTTAGCTGTTCCTTCTTTGACCTTTTTAGCATTCATTAAAAAAGTTGTTAAAGCTCTAATTACTTGTATTAATTACATATTCAAGAATAAATATTGAAAGATCGTGAAATTTCGGCGATTCCCCGCTTGCGCAACCAAACCTTTCTTGATAGGTAATAAAAAAATGTTGAATTTGATTTCTTTCATTTCAATCAGGCCTCAAATACTCGCGGATTTGTCAACGATACAGAATAACTCTTTTCTTAACCTTCCGTGTACTAGGTGGGGTATAACTAACGTAAACAATGTTTTTTTGATAAAACGAGACGTTTGGTAATCGAGCTTAAAACCGAGTGTGCACATTCGAGCTCAAAGTGGCACATTCCGATCTCGGGAAAATGAAGCGCGCCGCTCCGCGTCGCGCTTCATTTGCCTCCCTCGCTCGGAAATGTGCCACTTTTCGCTCGAATGCGCACATCTTCGTATTTAGTATATTAGTATAATTTAATGTGCGCTCCTTCAAATCAAAAATTTTAATTTCATTTAGTAAATATCGATTTTGTATTCAAAAAATTATTTTGCCATAGCAATGAGTGGAAGGGAGCGAGAAAATACGATGATTTTGTTTATGCAAGTGAGAGAGAACGATTAGAATTATTCAATTAACTTTTTGTGTAATTTATTGGCCTTAAATATTGTGAATCATGCTTAAAGCCGAGTGTGCACATTCGAGCTCAAAGTGGCACATTCCAATCTCGGGAAAATGAAGCGCGCCGCTCCGCGTCGCGCTTCATTTGCCTCCCTCGCTCGGAAATGTGCCACTTTTCGCTCGAATGTGCACATCCTCGTGTTTAATATATTAGTATAATTTAATGTGCGATCCTTCAAATCAAAAATTTTAATTTCATTTAGTAAATATCGATTTTGTATTCAAAAAATTATTTTGCCATAGCAATGAGTGGAAGGGAGCGAGAAGATACGATGATCTTGTCTATGCAAGTGAGAGAGAACGATTAGAATTATTCAATTAACTTTTTGTGTAATTTATTGAACTCAAATATTGTGAATCATGCTTAAAACCGAGTGTGCACATTCGAGCTCAAAGTGGCACATTCCGATCTCGGGAAAATAAAGCGCGCCGCTCCGCGTCGCGCTTCATTTGCCTCCCTCGCTCGGAAATGTGCCACTTTTCGCTCGAATGTGCACATCCTCGTGTTTAATATATTAGTATAATTTACCGTGCGCTCCTTCAAATCAAAAAATTGATTTAATTTAGTGAATATCGATTTTATATTCGAAAAACGTATTTACCATAGCAATGAGTGGAAGGGAGCGAGAAGATACGATAATCTTGTCAATGCAAGTGAGATGGAACGATTTAAATTATTAAATTAATTTTTCGTGTAAGTTTTTGTATTTTTTATTAATAAAAGTCTATTCTAATGCATAAATTACTTAAACCTATTCATTATTGGTTATTAAAATATATTTCTTATCATTTAACTGCCATAATGTACAATTTTGGGGATGTTATTTCATTTTATTTTCGGGATATCGAAAACCCCACCTACTATGGCATGTGACACTTAGTCACCTTGTATGCGAAAGGTTAAATACGTTTTATTCTTATTTTTTAACAATTTACTAGTAAGTTAGTAATTAAGAAAAATCTTTTCAACATTTTGATGACGCATAAATTTTAAATTGATGTAATTTGGTGATTTTAGTAGTTACTTATATGATTATTGGCATTTTTTTGGAAAAGTGGGGGTTGGTTTTCTTAATACAGGCTTTTGTAAATCTTTTATTGCTAAAAAAAAAGTGTTGACTTAAAAAATTCGTTCTTCATAAAATTAATAACAAACTAAAAATGTGTATGTAACCTTATTAATGGTATATTGTGTGACAATGTCGTACACTTCCGCAGTTTACGTTTTTTTTTGTGTCGGCTCGCATCTGTTGCCGTCCTGGGTCGATTGCGGCCCGCGGACCCCGGCTTGGACAAGCCCGCTTCCGATTTTATTTATTCAGATGCGTACTCAAAGGAGCGACCGCCTCGTTCTTTGGTGATTAAGAGAGCTAAAAGGGTTCGTGTTAAAGTAATTTAGATCATTTTCCGAAAAAGCCATGCCACCACCATCAAAACTCCAGACATCCAATTACTTAGTAGTTTGAAAAGCGAACTGCACGTACCGCTAGTCCATCCGAAAATCGCTAGGGAAACTAGCAGAAATAATTTTCAATTTCATTATAGACTTTCGTTTTAGTCCGACGTCCCTTGCCTTCAATAGAACTGTGATTACTTCTAATATTCCGCCTTTCAAAAAGTTTTGAAAGCGTCGCCCTATCCCTAAAACCATATCTAACACCTTCGCAAACCGAAACTTTCGAATAGAAGTTGTGCGTGGTGTTTGTACAAAATGAGAGGACACGCAGAAAGAGAAATGGGGCGATATCTTTCTATTTGCTTCTTTTTTTTTTAAAGATCAAAATTTATTTAAGAGGATATCGTCATAAAGCAAGCTCCCAAATGTTCCATTGTGAACCGATTAAGGTCCTTAAAATGCAATTATAATAATCTTTGAATTTTGCCGAAGATAACAATTTGAAAATCGTCTTAAAATAGATCTGATTCGATTACTGATAATTTACGAATTATTTGATACGTTTGTATCAAAATCTTTGGCCCTTTCGTCCTATCCATTAACGCGGCGTACCGTTTCAAAGTTGTCGTTTAAAAATGGCAGATTTTAGAAGCAATTAAAATGGTGTTTAACTAATTAGAAAATTGTAATCTACTTTAATATTAACCACAACAAATTACGCTCCAAGTTATACGTCTAATGCAAATTTTCTTTAGTTTGTAACTAAAACTTTAGACGAAAACAAACATCACTTTGATTACTTTCAAAAGTAAACTACCGCCTTCGTAATTTAATGGAAACAACATTTTAGTTTCGAAATTCTGATTAAACTTAACAAGCGGTTCAACTTCTTTTGCAAGTTACGTATCGCATAATTTTGAACGATTTAAAAAAGAACTATCGATGTTTACGAACAATGGTACTGTTAAACGGAGATCGGCAAAAATAATTCTCATTTTACATTTTTTAATTGTTTTAGTTCGGGTACTTTATACTGAAAAAATATTTTATTTTTTTTTTGAAATTAGAAAATTCAATTTTTTTTATTTTTAATTGAAAATTTCTATTATGTAATTTTTATTACCTGAAAAATAAATGTTAAATTTCTTAATAATTTTGGTTGTTGATATAATTAATATTTTCATTTGAAAATTACCGAATTACAACAATTGCCAGCAATAACAATTATTGTAACAAACGCGATAGATTAAATTAATCTATCGCGAGAGATAAATGTAAGCGAACGCGATAGATCCTACAAAGTTTTATTTTTTAGATTGGTGTCAGGTAACACCCGGTTAATTCTCAGTACTTATTCGTTTGACACCCTGTATATTATATTTATATCTCAGTAAAAAGTCATAATATCTAATTTATGAACAGTTGAATAAATTGAATCTTTAAAAAAATTGTAAATGTTATCATATTCTAAAATTTATTATTATTGTAATGTTTATTATGATAATTAACATCAATATTATTAGTAATTAGTTAATATTAATATTAATTAATATATTATTATTTTATTTATCTGAGAATTCATAATTTCTTAATGTAATCATTTTTTATATGATTTTTTATTGTTTAATGTATCTGTTAAAAGACGTTCTAAACCGTATATATATATATATCTGTTAAAAACAAATTATAGTTTATAACAGAAAAAGGTTATAAGTTTTAAAATAATCAGTACTTTTGACAGAAATAAAAACAATTACAATAGTAATAAAAATTGGCGTTAAAGAAAACATTAATTATTGTAATCATTCGATAATTCTCAAATAATAATATAAATTATTTCAACAATCGAAATTATTCAGAAGAATATAATACATTTTTCAGGTAAGAAAAATCCAAACTAAAATTTCTAATTAAAAATTAAAAAAAGTAGTTTAGGCGCGAAAAAGTAACTGACAGACGCACAGACAGATAGAGTTACTTTCGCTTTTATAATATTAGTTTAGATAATTGAATTTTTTTAGAAAATAAATTAAGTATTGTGAATCGTGCTTAAAGTGGAGTGTGCACATTCGAGCTCAAAGTGGCACATTCCGATCTCGGGAAAATGAAGCGCGCCGCTCCGCGTCGCGCTTCATTTGCTTCCCTCGCTCGGAAATGTGCCACTTTTCGCTCGAACGTGCACATCCTCGTATTTATTGATTTGCCTTAATTAATCTTATCACGTTCAAATCAAAAAATTTAAACTAAATATGAATTTTATGTTCAAGAAATATATTTACCATAGCTACGAGTGGAAATGAGCGAAAAGATACAAGAATTTGGTAGGTGCGAGTGAGAGAAAACGATTAAATTATTTATTTAATTTTTAGAATAATTTTTTAGCATAAATTTTGTGAATGGTGCTTAAAATCGAGTGTGCACATTTAAGCTCAAAGTGGTACATTCCGATCTCAGGAAAATGAAGCGCGCCGCTCCGCGTCGCGCTTCATTTGTTTCCCTCGCTCGGAAATGTGCCACTTTTCGCTCGAACGTGCACATCCTCGTATTTATTGATTTACCTTAATTAATCTTATCACGTTCAAATCAAAAAATTAAAACTAAATATGAATTTTATGTTCAAGAAACGTATTTACCATAGCTACGAGTGGAAGTGAGCGAAAAGATACAAGAATTTGGTAGGTGCGAGTGAGAGAAAACGATTAAATTATTTATTTAATTTTTAGAATAATTTTTTAGCCTAAATTTTGTGAATGGTGCTTAAAATCGAGTGTGCACATTTGAGCTCAAAGTGGCACATTCCGATCTCGGGAAAATGAAGCGCGCCGCTCCGCGTCGCGCTTCATTTGCCTCCCTCGCTCGGAAATGTGCCACTTTTCGCTCGAATGTGCACATGTCCGTTTTTATTAAATTTTTACATGAATCTTTTTTTTTTCAAATCAATCAATTTTGATTTTATATTCGGTGAAAGTTATGGCATGTATTGTTTTTAAAAACTGTTCAAAAGCATTAAATGTGTTGCAATAAATACTTAATTGTTAAAAGATCAATTTTTCTTAAAGGTCTAATTGACCGGTAACGGCGGTTGTAGTAAATTCAAAATTGCCGCGGTTCTAGTTTTAAAAACAAACATCTTGATTTAAAATTAGAAAGGTCGTATTAAATTTTTTAACAAGCGTCTAGGGAGCCGTCAAAAAAAGATTTGCCCCAATTAAGAAACGACCGGGATTGTGTACACACACACAGACGCACATACCGTATTTAGTAATGAGGAAATTAGGGTTGAAATTAAGTAAATTTAAAGCGAGTACGAAATCGGGGCTGCGGGTAGCAGATGGTGTCCTGCGGTCCTTCTATTGCAAGACCTCTTTGGACGCCGTCGTCGCAAATCAGATTAACGAATTACATTTGGAAACTTATTGTGAAACCCGAACTGGATTATCAACTGCGGCTTTGTTTTAACCCGATACTCGAACTAATTAATAATACAACTGACCGAATTATGACAATATTTCGAAAGGTTTGATTTAAATGCGGAGCGACCGAAGGGTCGACCCATAACTTTCGTTTCCGTCAAATTGGGCACTTTCGAAAAATTACTTCGGTTTAGAAAAAAAAAACAGTTAACAATATTCGCGCGTATTTACTTGGGAGATGGGTTTAAAATTCTTTTAATCCTTTCTAACTAATCGCATCGGGAAAAAAAATTGTTTACCTTGAGCGGGAGGATTTATTTGTAATTTGTTTTATTGCGAACGCCCGCAGGATTAGCGCACAAAATTTTGTAATATATCTTTTCCTGTTTTATGTGTAGGTTTAATTTTAATGATTCAGTATCGAAATTATTTTGGCAGAGAAACAAAGAAATTCTACGTGTTATTTATTTCATTTATTTTTGCGCAGAGCATTTTTCGGCAAAGCCGAATGTGAAATTTAAAAGAGCTTTTATCCTATAGAAAGCAATTATTTTTTTGTACAAAGCGATTTATTATTAATTTAATTGATTATCAAATGGAAAGTTAGAAAAGCATTGCGATTCAGCCAACCGTTTTTATTAACAAAAATAAAAGTAATTTGTTCTACCTACGAGAATATTTTTTTTTGTATCGTTCACTGCGAAAGTTTGATTTTCGAGCGGGGTGCGAAGGTAGTAAAGTGGCCGATTTCCCCTAGTCAAAATAGAATATGCTTTAGTCGTCACGATCTGCACAGGTGTGGAAAGTGCTTACTTTCGCTCTTCACCCTACCACCTTTTCGCTTTCTGTATTCTAAAACGCTATGTATAGTTGGTTTTAGTATTTACTGACAGTATATTTATAGCATTATACAATTTGAATAAAAGTAGTAAACAGCGTGTTAAATTAAATATGTCTTTCTTGGATATTTCATTTAAATTTTTTTTTAATTTGACACAGCCTTTAATTCTTTTAATAACTTTATTTAATATTACATTTCAGAATTGTTGAAGGATATTTCACATGTTAATGCTTTAATTTAAAGAAAACAGAAAATAAAAAAAGGGCAATTAAAAATTTTTCTTATTGCTAACAATAAAACATTTATTTGGTTGTTTTGACTGTTATATCTAAATACCTAAAATTATGAATTACTTTTTATTAATAGCCTAAATAGTAAATTGAAAAAAAAATAAAATTTTTCTTAGTAAAACAACACGACTTTAAAAAAAAATTAGATGCGATATAAATAACATTACTTTTTAAAATGGAATCGCGTTATATGAAAACTGTGTACGTAGACCCCCCATTATGAGAGGGTTGCCTGTATTTATAATCTACCGTTAAAAACTTTCGTCCACAACAAATCACAGTCAGGTCCGGTGTTACCATTTAAACAAACGTCGAAGACACCACACGTAAAAGACCGCAAAATTTTGAAAATATATTCTTTAACCTTCCGCATACTAGGTGACTAAATGTTACAAGCCAAACTAGGTGGGGTTTGTCATACCCCGAAAACAAAATGAAATAAAACCCACAAAATTGTACTTTATGACAGTGAAATGATAAGAAATATATTTTATATAACCCATAATGAATAGACTTTTATTAATAAAAATGCAAAAACTTTTTCTTCAACTTATAAACTATTGAGTCTTTTCTTGAGTACTAAATTCCAATAACACGTGTCCATTACGATACAGAATATTAAGAAACCTAACAAGAATTTTATTCTTGCCTACTATTGAAATACAAATGAATTTCACGGCAATTTCTTGATGATTCGCAATTATTTAGACCAATAAATTACACGAAAAATTAATGAATAATTTTAATCGTTCCCTCTCACTTGCATTGACAAGATTATCGTATCTTCTCGCTCCCTTCCACTCATTGCTACGGTAATACATTTTTCAAATATAAAATCGATTTTTACTAAATTAAATTAAAATATTATATTTGAAAGAGCGCACGGTAAATTAGGCTAATATAATAAACACGAGGATGTGCGCATTCGAACGAAAAGTGGCACATTTCCGAGCGAGGGAGGCAAATGAAGCGCGACGCGGAGCGGCGCGCTTCATTTTCCCGAGATCGGAATGTGCCACTTTGAGCTCGAATGTGCACACTCGGATTTAAGCATGATACACAATATTTTATGCCAATAAATTACACGAAAAATTAATTGAATAATTTTAATCGTTCCCTCTCACTTGCATTGACAAGATTATCGTATCTTCTCGCTCCCTTCCACTCATTGCTATGGTAAATACATTTTTCAAATATAAAATCGATATTTACTAAATTAAATTAAAATTTTATATTTGAAAGAGCGCACGGTAAATTATGCTAATATAATAAACACGAGTATGTGCGCATTCGAGCGAAAAGTGGCACATTTCCGAGCGAGGGAGGCAAATGAAGCGCGACGCGGAGCGGCGCGCTTCATTTTCCCGAGATCGGAATGTGCCACTTTGAGCTCGAATGTGCTCACTCGGTTTTAAGCATGATACACAATATTTTATGCCAATAAATTAAACGAAAAATTAATTGAATAATTTTAATCGTTCCCTCTCACTTGCATTGACAAGATTATCGTATCTTCTCGCTCCCTTACACTCATTGCTATGGTAAATACATTTTTCAAATATAAAATCGATATTTACTAAATTAAATTAAAATTTTATATTTGAAAGAGAGCACGGTAAATTATGCTAATATAATAAACACGAGGATGTGCGCATTCGAGCGAAAAGTGGCACATTTCCGAGCGAGGGAGGCAAATGAAGCGCGACGCGGAGCGGCGCGCTTCATTTTCCCGAGATCGGAATGTGCCACTTTGAGCTCGAATGTGCACACTCGGTTTTAAGCATGATACACAATATTTTATGCCAATAAATTAGACGAAAAATTAATTGAATAATTTTAATCGTTCCCTCTCACTTGCTTTAACAACATTATCGTATCTTCTCGCTCCCTTCCACTCATTGCTATGGAAAATACGTTTTTCGAATATAAAATCGATATTTACCAAATTAAGTTAAAATTTTTGATTTGTAGGAGCGCACGGTAAACAAAAAAAAATGTTCAAGTTAGTTATACCCCACCTAATACACGGAAGGTTAATAATAACTTGTTAAAAATAATTTTTAAACTTAGAAAAATAAAATTATGCACTTTAAAAAAATTGCAGTACAAAATAAGTAACATTTTTTTTTAAATAGCGATCGCGTGATATCTAAACCGTGTACGTAGACTCCCTCGTATCGGAGGGTTGCCTGTATCGGTAATCCACCCATAAAAACTTTCATCGACAACAAATCACAAATGCACAGACAAGAGTCGGCTATTATTAAAATAGAAGTTGATGTACGTAAATACTTCTAGCAATTCCAAATAATTTTCCGAGTAAAGTCTATAAAAAGTAACGTAAATTAAAGGTAATAAAAAAATCCCTCTACCTTTTAAAGCAAACATCGTAATGATCCACACTTAAATAGTGATCCATTTTAAAATTAATTATGCAAAAGACATCGTAGCTATAAATAGCAGTTTATCACGACATTTGCCGCTTACACAGTGAAATTAGAGTACGACATGTCTGTCGCCTTATCCTGTCTATTATTGATAAGCAATAACATAGTAAGTCCTCACTAATGGCGGCGTGTTGTGAATGGGATAAGAGGGTTGAATGAGTGACGTCAGTAGGTGAAAGTACATTCGAATATTGTCACGAACATCGTGTCATGTGCAACGTTATGTGAGTGCACGTTGCATTGTTATTACTCATAATGGCAGACTGATTAAGTTTCATATTGCTTTTCTAGGAAAACAAGTTGCTTTAACGATCGCAAAATTCTACCCCTAATGCACGCTTATGAACTTTACGGCTACTCACATGCAAGCCAAACGAATGCCGGGGTCGAAGCGTTGATGTTTAATAAATCTCCTACCTGAAACAAAAAAAAAACACTATTAATTTGCTGTTCCACATATATTTTTTCTTATTCAACAATTAAATGTTTCATTTTGGCTGGGGAACGTGAAAAAAAAATAATACAGTGATTAGACACACTTAAAAAGCACACATTTCTCGAGTTTGCATAAATATAGTAATTATTTTGTAATTTACATCTGCTCAACCCTCGTGCGTGAGTTCCGCCCTATAATCAACATTAATTTCGCCCGATTTTTCAAAAGGACCTTAAAAATGTAATTCTAATGCCCCTGTTTTTTGAAGTTAGACTTCTTCTGGTGAGTTGAGAGTCAAATTTTAATCGACAACGGAAGTTGCGCGCGCACATCGAATTCGACAAGTTAGCCGTCTACGAAAGTATATTAATCATTGTGAATCACGCTTAAAACCCAGTGCGCAACCATCACTTTTAAAGAAAGTGTAACAATTACAATATGAAAGCGCGCAAACAATAAATTCTACCTGCTAAGCCTCTAACAATAGGATGTAGGCCTGGCAAGTAAAATTCCTTAAAAGGCAAACATTTAAATATGATGGAACACCAATAACATTTGTTATTAAATTACAAAATAAGATTTTAAAAAAAGATAAATATTGACGGAGTAACTTGAAAACAGACCCATTCATTTGCTTCAATTTTATATTAAAAATTGTGCTGTATGTTCATTTTCTCTCATCAGAAAATAATCCAAAAGTGTTTTTTGACTCGTATTAAATATATTTCAAAAAAAATATAAGAAGAGTAAAAATTTTAATGACGTCATTGTTTTATTATTGAAAATTGAAGTTTATACCCTATGTTGATATCTTTGGTACCAAATGATCTATTTAAAGAGCTGTTTACTTCTGAGCTACTATATTAAACTTATTAAAACATGCTTATATTATTTTAGTAATATGGTTTCAAAATCTTTGCATACAAAAATAACAAAAAGCTTTTTTATTAAATCCCAAATCAAAAGTATATTTGTAAAGATTGCTTATGAGCTAAATTTTAAAACATATTTTATTTTTTAATTCATCATCATCTTGCTACATGTATTAGGCTCATTGCCTGTTACTGTTAATCTTGATCTTGCCATCTTTTATGTGGTTATAAATTATAAATCACAATATTACCACAAATTAATATAATTCATAAATTATTATATTATTGTAGACTAAACGGGTTCTTCTTCTTTCGATCATTTTGTCAATGATACTTGCAACTAATATAAGAAAAAATATTAGCTTATCAAAACCAGTTTTCTGTCAAAAAATATGTTTTTATAGGCTTTAGCAATTAATTGTATCGAGTACAAATTTCTGGCAATGTTGACTAGCTGATTTCAGTATTCGCTGTAAAAAATGGGGTAATTGTGCCTACAACCTTCGACTTTTAAAGTAGTATATTTTAAAAATGAGAAAATTTCTCAAAAAAAATAATTAACTTTCATACTCTACAAAAATGCATTTATATGTCTTTATACCAAATAGCAAGTTTCGCGAGTGTGCACTTGTCAAATTTTTTTTCAGCTTTTTGAAAATTTTGTCCCTAATGTTTTTCTTACTCTCAAATTATGTGACGTCCCTCAGGGACCAATCACGTGTTAAATAATTTCAGTGTTCCCAATTAACAATAGACGCGAGTGAATTCGCGGGAAACGGCTATAGGTAAATAAAATAGAAGGCCACAAATAGTCTGATGTAGTACAAGAACCCATATTACCAAAGCGATATCATTCAAAACACCTTGCTCAAAATTGATGAGCAGTCGTTGGTCCTTCGTACATTCCTCTTACATAACCACACAATAATTAAAGATGGTCAAACGTTCAAAAACTTAGAAATCAACCGAAATTAAATTATTACACTAAGCTGCACCTTTTTTTGAAAATCGTAATTGTATTAAAGCACAGTTTGTAAAATTTATTTCAATTCTCTAAACCCTTTAAATCGGTGTTGCTTAATCGGTGGGCATCGAAAGATTAAGTTCCACTGCTTTAAACCACCATACACAACAAATAATCAGAAAATCACAGCATTATACAACAATCAACTTATTTGTGTTTGACCCATATGATTAATCAAACCATATGTTACTTAAAAGAGCACCAAAATCCAAAAATTATCAAAGTAATTAAACTGAACTAATCAAAGTATCAATAAGAATAAATGAAGTTGATTGTTGTAGAGGCAAAAGATGTAAAAATTCTACCTTACAATTAGGTATCCCAATTGAAGTACCGCAACTCCGGACCGGCTCCCAAACACCGTTCGGAGCGCCAATCCGAAAACTGGGCGAAATCGGCACACGTGTTCTTCACTGTTTAAACGCGCAACTCGTACTGAATCATTTAAATGGCAATAAATTATATGCCCACTTATTTATTAAAAACAACCAATAAAATTAAACCATGGGCCAATCACGGCACTTTGCAAATATTTGACAGGTATATCAAATGCACGTGGACACTCTGTGACGTCATTCGAACATGCTTTCTACCGTGTTTGCGAGTTACATTTTCTGGATTTTTCCGGTTTTTTAGCAGTAAGCACCTCGAGAAATGCACATATTTGGCTTTTAAAACTGTTATAAATTTTTACATGGAGAATATTTTTAAACACTAATTAGCAATAACTAATTTGTTTAAGTAATTACAACCCCTTATTTTGAAGCACGAGGCAGTCGATTTTCTGCCTGCATTCTATTAAGGGGGTATTCTAGTCTAAAAGCATGAATTTCGGCCGTTTTTTTCAGCTCTGTATAAATAAAACATTGAATATTTTTACTATCCATTTTTGTATCATTTGTTTATTGATACTTTCATAAAAAAATAAAAGAAATAAAAAAATTCAAAATTTAAGAAGTGAAGAGCTGGCAAAGTGGAGGGTCCAAAAAAAAAACAGTGTGCTGGCGTACAAGGTTTAAACCCTTCTGGACATCTAAAACAAAAAAATCAAATAGATTCTTAATTAGTAAAGATGTCGCTATGGCCTTACCCATGGAGAAGTCTAAAAAAATTTTTTTTAATATAATGGCGGCCGTTTGAAAAATACAAATTTTTTTGTACGTTTTTTAACAATTACTAATTTTTTAAAAATAGTAGAATTCAAGATATCGACTTTTCGGTGGGTCACGCCATAGAGTAATGTATATAGAATGTTCATACTAAATTTCAAATAAATCGGTGCAGTAGAACTTGAGATATCGTGTACGCCAACTAGAAAAAGTAGTTTCGAGAAAAACGCGTTCTGGAAATTTTACTCATAAAATGATACGTTATACTAACATATTTCTAATAACTGTAACTTTTTAAATAATTGAAATTTTGAAAAATTCTTTGAAGAGCCTATTCTTGAATGTCCAAACTTTGAAAATATAAAAAAAATTTCGATATTTTTAATTTTCTAGAATACCCCCTTAAGTTTTCATAGGTTTGCATGTTAATACTTTTGAAAAAAAAAATAGCATTAAAATATATAACAGGGGTGGCCAAGATCCTTGATAGTCCGAGCCATTTTTCAAAATTTGAAATTTTTCGCGAGCAGCAATTAAATACGTATTTATAATGTATGCAAAAAAGGTATTAAAAATTTTTTAAATTAAAAAAAAATTGTTACAGCGTTGCACTTAGCCTTTCATATTTGTTGCGAGTAATTTAAAAAACATTTTGAAACACATACGGAACGATAATAATTTTTTAAAATATAATAGCAGAAAAATGAAAAGGGAACTCAGGTGAATTTATCGGGAGCCACAAATAATCCTTCAAAGAGCCGCATGTGGCTCGCGAGCCGCAGGTTCGCCACTCCTGATATATAACATTAAAATCTACAAGTGTCCGAAACATTTTGATATTAGACTGTGTATCAATAGACAAACTCATCCTAATTGCAATACCTGCAGCAACGACAATAATAACGTTCAGTATTTACCTAACATCAAAGGCATCTCGAATATTGATTAGGTTATTGAATCTGAAATGGTTCAGTTTGTACATTCAAATTTAATATCGTTTGCTAAAACGCGTAATGATGGGTGGCTTCAACAATGAAAAGCCTGCAGCGGCACTCGGTCGCTTAATATGCAGCATATTTAATTATCTCGCGTTTCGGCGAATGCTTTAATTGGACCGTTTTTATTACCGCAAAATTGCATTAACATTTGCTAATAAATACTAACTTAATAGTTTTACCTCGCACACACGTCCCACTCGAGCATTTCGCTCGGACAAGTTTAATGGCAATAGTTTAGTTAGAAGTTGAAAGATATTTAATTTACGTTTTGAGTTTCGTTTAACTCTCTATTTAAAACTTTTACTAAAGTCATTAAAAAGCTGCCAGCTCCGTATAAGTTTTTGATATCGAATTCTTCAGAGATTAGTTCGCAGTCCCATCTAAATTTGAGACGTATGGAATTTGAAGCTTTGAAGTTGTCTAAAAAAAAAACGCTTTTTATTAAGATTGTTTTCCTTTTGAACATTCCTCAGTTTCTTATATTTCTTGGAGTAGCAAAGCCATGTGTGCTCTAAATTCTTATTTCGAAGTAACGCACGGAATGTCGAATTATACAAAAAAAAATAATGCATAACGAAAAAAGGAACGAGACGAAAGTTCTGTAAATATTTTACGAAATTACGAGCCCGCTAAAGTTATTTTTTAAATTAAATTTTCCAAAGTTTTGGTAAGTCACAGCTCGCATAACTGTTACATTAATCATTCAACAAAAGTGCCAAACTCTCCGCCTTTGTTGTTCTGGCGTTTAGGGTAAAAATCTTTAACCCTTCCCTGGTTTTATGTGCTTTTATTTGATTGCCTTTGATTTATGACGAAGAAAATATTATTTTTTTGCTCGGAACAAATTTTTTTTATGCCGAGGATGAATTTTCGTTTTTTGCCGCGAACGGAATGGTGTTTTGAAGATCAACAATAAGACTTACAAAAAGAATATTGGCCACACCTGATTTAAAGAAAAAGTAAAATCAGATTTGAGGGCGAGCAAGGGTTGGAATTTTCAACCAAGCGGATTTCTCACTTTGACAGTTTTTTAGCGTGCATAGTAAATCAATTTACAAGTGTAAATCATTACCACATCATTACCACAATCATTACCACAAAATCAGAGATTTAGAGGTAGGTACTCAAACGGTCTTGTCATTTTTAATTATAATTTCCTAGTAAAGAAATTAATTATTGTGAATCGTGAAAATATCCTCTAAAATACGAACTTGGTAATTTATTTTCAAATTATCTAAAAAAAATCGTATTCATGGTATGGCGGATTCGTGGTCACAAGAATTGGACGAAGACCTGACATCCAGGCTTAGCCCTAGACTGCGTAGCAATGTTATCATGCCAATGTTAATTCAAGAATGGGCCAGTCTTAGTTTAAAGACTTGGCCCAATACTTGAACCAATGTTGGCCCGGTTGTTATATCCTATATGGAAGGTGCGTTGTCTTGGTGAAAGATGTTTTTTTCTTCTAATCAGGCGTCTTCTCGCGAATTTTGGCATCCAGTAGATCAAGAAGGTTGGACTAATATTCACCTGTAATTGTTCTGCCTTTTTGAAGATAATCAATTAACAGGATCCCTTTCGCATCCCAAAACACGCTGGTCATCTACGAGGGACGTGCGACCACGTTTAAAATCTGCTGGCCACTTTTTAACGGTTGACATGGAAGGAGCAGAATTCCCGTAAATTTTTGTCAAGTGCCTTAGGGGTTAACCCATCCAAAACGAAGAATTCTATGACCGCACAATATTCAAGTTTATCCATGTTAACGAAAAACACCAAGACGTCTACTGCAAAAAATCGTGTTAACAAACTACAGTCAAACCTCGATAAGTCGAAGTCGAAAAGACACTAAAAATAATTCGAGTTATCAAAAAAAGTCTAGTTAAATACTTTTCTGTGTATATATCATATCTATATTTACCATCCTTTATACAAAATAACCAAAATTTGCAAACAATTATTAACATTATTTATTGTTATTAAATATTAAGGTAATATGGTTATTTACATCTTATTGATTGTTGGTTTGAAAGTAATCTAAAATTGTCTTTTGCTTCATTGATCCAAAATGTTGGGTTTCTACAAATTTTTCCAATGATCTTCCGAAACCAGAATATTTTTACTACGTGTATACCAAAACCATTCAATCATAGCTTTCTCCAAGTTGGAAAAAGGACACACCTTCAGCTTTTTTTAATTTTCGTTTACACTCCTTGTTGATCGGTAAATCATTTTAGAAAAAGTATTTAATTCTTTTAGATTTTCTGTTTCACACTGTTATAAACTATAAACAACAAAAAATACATTTGATCGTACTCCTGTTCGACGAATAACGATCAGAACAAAAACAAAAAGACAAAAATAGACCCTTTTCTTGTAAAAGAAACGGTAAAACCATCTTAAATTTCATAATTGTTGAGAAAGCATTTTAACATAAATTAGTATTTAAATCCAATTCAAGTGCCGACGTCAAAACATCCAAATCTTGTAGTAGGTTTCAACCTTTTCATCCTATTTTACAATAGCCATTTTGACCAGCAATAACACCGAACAAACCCGTTCTTTAATCCTACCAGGTATTGTACTTTTATGAATTAATAAAATTTAACTTCGAGTTATCGAAATATTTACAGGAATACCCCGATTATCGCGCATTCGATTATTGCAATTTCGATTTATCGCGATTTATATTTTGAGACCATTATTTCGAACATTGCGTTCCTAATTCGAATTATCGCGGTTTTATTACGAAATCCAGCTGAATTTACGCAAAAAATTATAGTACCATTAACACTTCCGCTCAGATGTAATTCTCAGATGCCTTTATCAGCAAATTTGTCTTGAGCTCTCACTAGAATTTTAGTTAACTGGTCGCGTTTGGACCAACCGCATGTAGTTATATTCTTATTTGTTTTTTTATTTATAATATTTTTATAATGAATTCTAAAAAACCCGAGGATGGTGTACCATCCACTTCTATTAAGAAGAAACGTAGGGTTATTAGCTTAGAAGACAAGTTGCATATAATAAATAAGTTTGTAGGCAGCATAAACAAAACCCGAATTGCAAAAGAGTACGGTTTAAATGAATTTACTGTTCGCCATATTTTAGACCACTCTTCAACCTATAAGAAACTAGGGCAAAAGGCATCAACTTCTTTTGGTTGCCCAACTACGAGAAACAAAAGGCCTCTTATAATCGAAATTGAGGCGCTTTTATCAACTTGGATAGAGGACTGTAACCAGAAGAGAATTCCTCTAAGTCAAATAACCATAAAAACAAAAGCATTTCATTTATTTAAAACTTAAAAAAACTTAGAAAGTGATTTATCTTCAGAAGTGAAAGAAACATTTTGTGCAAGTTCAGGATGGTTTGAACACTACACAATTATTTTTTTAAATATTAATTTTACCTAATTACTCATGCTGTGTGTTCTAAATATTAAATTGAATACAGTAATCCCTCAACATTTGCGAATTCGACTTTCGCGAGTTTCGATTATTCGCGATTATTAAAATGCGGCAAAATTCGACTTTCGCGAGCTGTATACTCGCTTATTCACGAAACCATAAAAAAGTTTCTTGGATTTTGGTACATAATGTATTTTTCAGTTGTGCAATTGTGTCAACATTTCCCATTAATTCCTAATAATAATTACATATCTTGTGTTTGTTTTTGTTCTAAAAGTCGAATGATTCCTAGGACAACGAACAGCCCTCCCCCCTATGCTTCCCCAACCGATTTTTTTAGTCTTCAATTCGGTTTCACTTGACTAACACCCTAACACTTTTTAAAATAAAATCTTTACCGAAATGTAAGAAAATAGTGATGACTCTGTCGGAAAAAATTAAAGTACTTGATAAGTTGCGTGCTGGGAAGAGTGCGTCAGCCGTCGGACTACTATTTAAAATAAACGAGTCGACAGTGCGTTACATAAAGAAAAATGAAAAATCTATTAGAAAACGTGTTGCTGCTAGTTCTTCGGTGAGTGCGGACATTGTATGTATATACAACGTATATCAAGCATCGTGGAACGTAACCCCCTTATTTCCACATTAAGATAGATTCAACATTCGCGAATTCGACGTTCGCGAGGTTTTTCTGGAACGTATCCCTCGCGAATGTTGAGAAATTACTGTATTTAAAAAGTTACTTTCTTTAAATTAATTTTTTACATGGCAGGTATGTATTTTAAAAAATCCTAGGCAGCAATGGCTTATTATATATGCTTTAGTTATCCCGATTAGTGCGTATTTGATTATCGCGCTACTTTTCGTGGCAACAATAACCGCGATAACCGAGGTATTTCTGTACTAATAGAAACTTGAATTTAGGGAATTGTAAAACGCTTCGACTTATCGAAAAATTCGAGTTATCGATATAAAAATATTAACCTTGAAATAGGCTAGTCCTAGGGAAACAGGTTCAAGTTCGAGTTATCAACAATTAAATCACAAACGTGTAAAAATTAATATAAATAAATTCAATAAATACGAGGATGTGCGCATTCGAGCGAAAAGTGGCACATTTCCGAGCGAGGGAGGCAAATGAAGCGCGGCGCGGAGCGGCGCGCTTCATTTTCCCGAGATCGGAATGTGCCACTTTGAGCTCGAATGTGCACACTCGATTTTAAGTATGATTCACAATAATTAATTTACTTTCTAAATAATTTTCATTAAAAGTAACCGTTAATTTCAATTTTTAATTTATTCGATTAAATTTAATAAAAAGAGAAAATAGACAAGTCCAATTAAACGAAGATGTGCGCATTCGAGCGAAAAGTGGCACATTTCCGAGCGAGGGAGGCAAATGAAGCGCGACGCGGAGCGGCGCGCTTCATTTTCCCGAGATCGGAATGTGCCACTTTGAGCTCGAATGTGCACACTCCACTTTAAGCACGATTCACAATATTTAATTTATTTTCTAAAAAAATTTAATTACACAAACTAATATTATAAAGGGCAAAGTAACTCTGTCTGTCTGTCCGTCTGTCTGTTACTTTTTCACGCATGATTTACAAAAATTAATTTACTTTCTTGGACGGCTAACTTCATACTATCGAATTGTCGTTAGCTGTGGGCGCGCAACGTCCGTTGCCTGCTAAAATTTCACCCCCAACGCAAAAAATTCGAGTTATCAGAAATTCGACTTATTGCACGTGCACTAAGACAGGAACGCCCTGTCTATGTCAGACCGAAAACTTTTCACCTTGCCCTCGTATTTTTAAATATTTATCCTCTTCAAGAACGCACGTTTAAATTTGCTCAAATTAAAAGTCTAATAAAATTTTTGCAATTAAAGCCTACGACATTGTTTTTTAATGAGTTCTTTCCTTCATCAAAATAGCCGAGGACGAATCGAAGAAAAAAAACTTTGCAAAGCGAAACTCAAACGTCGCGTTAGCGACGAGACAAATTAAATATTCAATTTAATTTTCCGTATTAAAACGAAACTAAAATTCTTCTGTACTTCGCCGATACGTTTTAATTCGGTAGAATTTATTCCGTCGCCGAAACTTCATTTTAATTACAAAAGAAAAGTTTAAATGCCGTTCCTGAGCGGCTTAAGATTAATAAGGCAGATACATTTCACGAAATAAATTTTCATTTCGTCAATTTAGCGTTGTGGAAGAAAGCCATATGGGAACGAAACTAATATAAAACTATTGTCGTCCAACTAGTTGTTGCGCTTGCATTAAATACAAACGCCGGTTAATTTCAGACGGACGAGTCCCGTGTAAAATGCAAATTTACAGTTAACACTTCGCTTTAATAGCAGCAGAAATGCAATCTTAACATTGTTGAAATTCGCGTTGCACGTTTCGCGGAATCGTTTTCTATATTAATGCGTGCGAAATTCTATCGGGCTTTTCTTATTTCGAAAATAAATAACTTCGGGAATTAACAGTTTATGCAGCGCGCACACACGTTAATTGAAGATTAATACTGACACTGCAATTAGCGAGACTGCAAACGATGGATTGTACAAATGACAATCCCAGAAACCGCTACACTTGTAATAGGATAAATTGAACGTGAAGTTCAACTTCCATACTATTAAGTAATTAATTACAAATGCCAAAAACTTGTTAGCATGCTTTATTTCTTCGCGTATAAATTGCTTTCGCTAGGAAAAACATTACAAAATCTAAAATTGCACGTTCTTTTTTTTTTCATTTGCGTTCTCCTCTACGAATTTTTTTTTTGTGTGGGTACATTTAATAATAAGTGATTCTGACATATTTCTTGATTATTTTACGCCTGCTTCATAGTTTTCGTGAAGTTCCAATGCACTGCTGAATTTGGGCACAGTGGTGAAGCATTTTTTTTTAAATAAATACTCAAAAATTACATTTTTAGACAAGTCTCATTTTAAAATTGTATTTTAGATTGAATTATTTTTTTCATTGGATTGTAGCAACAATAAATTGTAAACTTACTGACAAGTATCATCATGATTCGGACAATCATAAGATGCATAGTTTTGGATATATTTCTGATGTATTTAATAATGCTTAAAAACGGTACATTATTATACTTCTTTGGCGTAATTAAAATAAAGAAGAAGATAAAAGGAAAATAGCAGCAGTCGAAATGGACTATTTAAGACGAAGAGCAAGGCGATCAAGGTTAGAACATGTACGAAACGAAGAAATTAGGTGAACTATGGAAGCTACATAGACAGTCTTAGATCGAATAGAGAAAAGGAGTATAAAATGGTTTGGGCTTCAAAAAAACGAAAACATATGACCAAAACGTATATTTACCTGAAAACCCCCTGGCAAAAACCAAAAGAGGTAGACCACGACGTTCCTGGAACGATGGGATCAGGAAAGCAATGAGAGATCGAGAACCAGAAGAAGAAATGGCATATGACCGACGGATATGGCGATTGGGCGTGAGTTGTATAGTTATAATACATTCTTATGTTATATGTTGTGAATGTGTATAATTAAACCCTAAATACTCTCTCTTCGCCCATTAGTGCTAACACTTCTTCGTTGGTTTTTCTTTTCATCTAGCTGACTTTTAGAGCTCTCCACATTTCAAATGTCTCTAGTTTCATTCTATTGTTCTTGGTTACTGTCCATGTTTCATAGCCGTATAGTGCTGTACTCCATATATATGTATGTATGAATAAACTGTTTCCTAGTCTTTATGGTGTAGCTATTGGATGTGAGTAACTGTTGTTGTAAAAGGCTCGTTTTGTAGATTTATTCTATTGTTTATTTCTCTTGCATTTCTTCCATCTTTCGTGGTTATACTACCAAGATATTTAAATTGGTTGACTTCTTTGCTAACGTTGTTTATGTTCTGTTCGTTTTTTCCATAGACCATTACCTTTGTTTATCAAACAATATTTATCAAATTTATAAGATGGAAAAAAATATACAAAATATAAAAAAAGAAAGGCAGAAAAAATTAACGGATTTCTTTAAATAGGGGAGTGTTCCCGGGTATGAGACAGGCTCCAGATATGAGACAGTCAATTATTTTCATTATGCAATGTCAATATGGCCGATCTGATTACTGTCAAGTACTTCTTTGGTCATCAGTCAGTTTTGTACTAACACTGAAATGAATCGACGCATTGCTTATATCAACTGCAAACATCGTATGTAAAATTACAGGTTAAAAACGTTTTTGATTTTTTTCAAAATGTTATTTTTTTCATGTAAATCAATTGAAAATGGAAAGTGTAATGTATAGCATTTAGTGTTTTTCTTATATTTTACGATTCAATATTGGATTAGGCCAATATGTGGTTGGAAAACAATTTTTGTTTAAATTCTCAAAATGTCGTCATTGTCCGGATGTGAGACACAGCATATTACCACCACCCAAGGGTTCCAAAGCAAAAACATCATTAGTATAAAGTTGTTGCCGAACAAATTGAACGCTGTTAACAACATCAAATGCAATATTTGCAAGCGGACAGTTCTTTTGAAGTGCGCAAACACGTGTGCAAGCATCTACCCATGCAAACATTGCGACGATTATGAAGAGAAAAGTGATAAATAAAAATTATGGAAAGCATAAAAAATTATAATTTTGAGATAGATATGAGGTTTTTACTTTATATTGTACAATTTTTAATGTATTTTTGTAGGTGTCGCATACCTAGATACAAATATTTTTCTTGTCAAAAAACTGTCACTTAGAAAGTTGGTCATAAAATTTTGCATGTTAATGGAATCACAAAACTTTCTGCGGATAAAAGTTGTGTATTTTCATTACCTTTCCAACAATGAATAGAACACCCGACTTTATTTAACCAGTAAAAAATTTTGGCTCATAAACAAAACCCGTCTCACAACCGAGTACACTCCCTTACAAACATTAGTTTTTTTTGTAAGCATCAATATCAAATTCTAATGAACAAAACCTATATAATTACAAACATATTTATCACTACATATGTACATACATATTTGCCATATTTTTTGAAGAGAAAAAATCCACTCCTGTACCTGTATAAATGAAAAACCTGGTTGGCTTGGAATGCGGGATATGTGCACATTCGAGCGAAAAGTGGCACATTTCCGAGCGAGGGAAGCAAATGAAGCGCGACGCGGAGCGGCGCGCTTCATTTTCCCGAGATCGGAATGTGCCACTTTGAGCTCGAATGTGCGCACTCGACTTTAAGCACGATTCACAATAATTAATTTACTTTCTCAGACGGCTAGTTATCCACTATACTACTATATTAGAGTTTTGCTGTTCGAACACAACTAATTATGTATAGACATTTAAAAGATAAAAAGAAAAATGGCGATGCAAAAAACTGAAAGAATTTTTAATTACCAAGCAAATATTTAGTAGTACTTTCCTCTCAGATGGAACGCAGACTCTTTTATAGGTTTTAAGTTCTTTGTTGTGTTCGAAGGAGATTTCGATGAAAAGCGCCTTAAAAAGTTAGGTAAACACGTATTGGATATTAATTTAAATGTACCTAAAAAAGTTTTAGCTAAATTAAATTTTTATGCGAAGCTTGAACTTTTTGATGAATACAAGAGACCTGTCAACATCCGTTCATATTTTGATATCGCAACTTTAAATATTCCATGAGTTTTGGTGCCTGAAGCAACTGGATGCCGTATTTGTTCCTTTTCGCTTCCCTTCGCTACTCGCTTGCTTTCCAGTTCCTTCCATTTTGATTGAACAACTTTGCATGTGTATTTTGTATTCGTAATCAAAACATTCGTGCATATAAAATTTGTATTTTATACACATATAAAAGGAGAACGAACCGAGAGCTGAAATAGTTTTAAATTTCGTTCCGAGAACTCTTCCAAGAAGCGCATTTCTGTTTATTCATTTCTTCTTCTTTCGTTAAGCGTGAAATATGATTTAAGACGGCGGTTTCCAAACTATACGTTACTGCGCCGTCCTTAAAAAAATCTAATCTTGGGGCATCCCCACCTATTTGAAAGTTTAAGTTAATTATGGGAGCACAATATTTGACGTTTAAAAAATTGTAGCGCCGTTATTTGTGGACGGAACTTTAAAAACTATACAGATTCGGATACGTCAGACTTTTTGGCGTAGGAAAGGTCCAAAAATCCATAGGCTTGCTGTTTGAAATTCTTGTGAAAAACGGGTTCAAAATGTCCAACTTGTAATTAATTTTTTTTAAATTTCCACTTTGGAAAATTGTAGCTCGGTCATTTCTCAACAGATCTTTAAAACCTTTTCAGATTCTGAAACTCCGTTTATTGGAGCGTAAGATCAGCCAAAAAAATCCACAAGGCCCAATGTTAAGTTTTGGAGAAAAACGCGTTCAAAGCTTTCAAAATGTAAATTTTGCTACAATTTTCAATTTTCAAAATGCTGTAACTCCACTGCCTTTGCGAATGTCGTCAAATCCTTTCATATCTGAACGTTTCCTACCCCTACGTGCCGGAATCCGGTCCTAAGTCAAAACCCCCAAAATCGAGAAAAAACATGGATTAACCCCTTTGATGAAATTAAAGAAAAAAAATTTTAGGTAATGGATTTGCTTGAAATTTATACGAGACGTTCCTATGGACCCCAAACCGACATAGCAAGAGCCATTCTTCCCTGCTCTCCCTTCATCGTCCCCAATTTTCAAAAATACTAAATAAATCGAAAAAAATACACTTCGACTCACAAAAACGATGGTAGCGCCCCCATTTTCGATCCGATTGTTAAAAACAACCCGGATTCGGAATCCTGAGACACTTTTCCATAAGATATGAGGAAAATTAGCATAGGGCGCAATGTTAATTTTTCGAGTAATTAAGGGTTGAAGTTTTAAATTCAATTTTGTAGACTAAAATTTTACGTTAAAAAAATTGTAGCGCCGTTATTTGTGGACGGATCTTTAAAAACTATACAGATTCGGATTCGCCAGACTTTTTGGTTTGCGACAGGCTTAAAAAAACATAGGCGTACCGTTTGAAATTCTCGAGGAAAACGGGTTCAATGTGTCCAACTTGTAATTATTTTTTTCTAAATTTCCACTTTAAAAAATCGTAAAATTAAAAATATTTTTAAACTGTGTAAAACAAGTGGCGTGTAAATGGAGGAATAGATGTATTTCGTTACAAGATGAATTAATACAAAAAATTTCATTTGAAAATCACCGATTTACGGCGCAGGGGGGCGAAAGTCGCTGCGGTCCGGCAATCAAAGGGCTTCAATGATGGAATTAACGCACGGACCAAAGGTCGCATAACACCTGCAGATTGTATAACTCGAATCGTTAACAGTCCAACTGTCTAAAACATTCTACGACTTCCTTTCGCTTGAAGCAAAAGGGTTGGCGCATAAAGGAATTTCTTTGTGACAGATTTAAGCTTGGCATTCTTGGCATTGTATTAAATACAAGTTTGCGAGTTTTGAATGGGAAACTTCGCCGACAATGGCAACAGAAACTTATATCACGAATCGATGACAGACTATTTAACAATTGGGAAGTAAATAAAACAAAATAAACTTCCCGAACACCCAACAGAAACATCAATCAAATGCGTCTTCGAAAAATAAACGACGAAACAGAAAGCTAAGCAAACGCGGGAAGCAGCGAAGCAAGAAGAAAACAAATAGATTTTTTTATCTGACGAACATGGAGCACGGCAAATAAGTTCCGTTATCAACAGCGTCATAGATCAATAGGGAAGTCCCCGGAGTGCGGTATCAGCAGCTATCCAGCGGTCAGCATAACTAACCCGGCAAGAACTCATTGTAAATCAAACATTTCTGATTCTAAACTCGATTTAGTTGATTGCTCCGACTTCGAGCTGCGCAAAAACGAGAGCAAAAAATCTCTGCACTTTTACATCCCCGACTCCCAATTCGGCGAAGACGCGAAACATAAAACAACGAAACATATTACACAAACCCTTCCAATTTATGGGGTAGTTCTAGTTTCTTCGACAAGCCACAGAAAGCACCGAGCACAACGTTCGGTTTTGGCAAGCCGGAACTCAGTTTGTATTGGATTTTCGGCCATAAACGCGAGCAAGAGTTGTTGGCCAGAAATCGAAGACGAAGCAGAACCGCCGCAGACGTATTTCCAACATTTATTTATAATATGGATTAAGAAGAGTCGACCGCTAATTCTTTTAAAGTAAAATGGAGAGACCGCTGCTCGAGATGTATTATTGCATTACCGGAAATAATGTGACCGCGACAACGATAAGAGCTTTTACTACAGTATGAGCTTTCACATAATTCTTTTAAAAACGTTCAAGACGTCTCTAATGCTCTTAAAACAACCCGAACAGCAAAAAGTACACCTTTTAATTCCCATCGATCGGTTGCATTACGAGAGAAAATATTTATTAATGTTATTTAGACATTTATCCATTAATGGAAGTGCCCAATTTTAAGTGTTTAATTTAATTTTGCGTAGTAACATCTCAAATGTTTGTAACTGATATTTTTTTAAATGTAAATATTAAAAAAGTTTAATACAAAAAGTCGACATGTTGTCTACAAAAATTTTGATCAAAATTAAACATTTAAATACAACAAAACAATTATAAAGCCCGGTTTTGTTCGACATTTAATAGAAAATATTTTAATTATTATGTTTATCAAATTTAATTAATAACAGATACAGGGCCGGATTATCCATTAGGCAACTGCTAGCTGATGTGGGCCCACGCCTCAAAAAATTGTTTTTTTGAAAATGTCTCTTCGAGTGGTTAACTTTCAAGATGTTTTGAACGATTTTGTATCGAACAAAGTTCGAAGAATTAATATTTAAACATATTGTACTTTACAAAACAATTTAATATAAAAATACGCACATTTTCCTTCCGTTTGTTTCATTTTATTTTATTGAATAGGGTGATGATGACATACCTTCCCAATGTAGTGAATAAATAGCGTAATTATGAATAAAATTGCGTTGTGGTAGAAAAAATATATATAGAAAGTTGAAAAACGGCAAAGGAGCCCCGAAACGTGCATCGTCTAGGGGCCGGGACATTGTTAACCCCTTGACATACAAAAAAAACCGAATTTGATGAATCCGAAAAAAACACAAGTAACATAAAATAAATAATTAATAGTTTTAAAACATTTTGAAATATAAAATGATGCAAAAAGTTTACTTTTTTGATCATTTGTGGAATAACATTTTCAAATTGTTCCAAAAGTGCAAATTAAATTTTTTTAATTTTTTAACATAGAAATTAAAGTAATTAAACTAATCGTTTCGCATGATATTTCTGATTTAAAGCAATTTAAGAAAAAAGAGCATGTTCGTTTATAATCGCGTAAACCCAGACGTACTTGTAATTTAATGCATTGCCAAAAGTAGACTTCTAGTAAATATAATTTATATGTATATCGATATCGATAACTCTATCAGACATATTAGCAGAAATACGGATGGTAACTTGGGAAATTAATGTTGCAAGGAAAAGTTGATGGAAACCGCCCACGAGACCAAACTGGCTTCAGCAAATTTACAGGCCTGGCCAACGCAAATTTATTAAGAAATTGAGAAAAATATTAATGTTGTCTTTAGTAAAAATTATAATTAAATACATTAAGTTATGTTTGGAACTAATAACCCGTGTCTCATTCAATGAGTAACAAAAATTCCAAAATTAGAAAGCTAAAGGTTCCGAAATTTTGGCAATTCAAAAAAATAAATTAACGTCATTTTTAAAGTGATTTGAAACCTTTTCCTTTTAGTACTACCGGTAACATTGTTACCTAACAGCAATAAACAATTAGCGCCCTGAGAATTGCAAAGAAAGAACCGTAAATCGAAATGGGAAGGAGCGACAGGTGCTCCGGAAGCTCGTCTCCATTGAATGCCTCTAAAAACTAGAAAATCGTAAATGAAAACGGCCAAAGGAAATCGCTATAAAATTTAATGAGAAACAAACGAGGTTAATTTAAAATTTTATTTTGCTCAAACATTTAGCGCTTCAATCGAGCGTTTCGAGCGAAGCGAACGGGGCCATTAATTTAAACTAAATTCTAAAACTAATGCACCCCCTTTTTTATATGTCAAAGAGTTTATAACAAGTCGAAGAAACGAAGCGTAACTGAAAGGGTTACGACTTTACAAGGTATAAAACGTAAGACAGGTGTAACTCCCTTCGGTGTTACAACAAAACCAGTTCGCTACAAAATAAATCTTTCAGACGTATTTTCAGTCATACAAAAATAAACTCGGAGGAGCTCGAAAAGTAGTGAGTAAGATATAGTAAAGCACGGCGAAATCGTATTTCCTTGCAAAAGCGAAATCAAATATTCTTAACGAAAAAAGAGTACGAGACCTCCGCCAGACGTATTTCCGTTTTAAGAAAATCAAGCGAAATGCAGCTGCCTGCACACGATGCATCCGAACAGATGATATCGTCTGCGATTTTACTTCCATGTCAGATGATAAATCCTTTTTCCCATTCAATCTTCCATTTAGAATCATTGTCCAAGAAACAGAAACGGCGGAATCATATTTCGAGCGTAGGTGTATTTATGCTTTGCGATTTCAGCTATACAGTAAGACCTCTCTAACGCGACCAGCGTCGGTTCTTCCACACATTGGTCTTTTGTAGAGGTGGTCGTCTTAGAGAGAAAAACAAAGATGGACAATGTAAATGTAATATATTAGGATTAAATGCAGTTATTAATTATCAGATCCATATTGTTATTAAATTAAATTAAATAGTATTATTTAGGAAGTAAATTAATTATTGTGAATTGCGCTTAAAACCGAGTGTGCACATTCGAGCTCAAAGTGGCACATTCCGATCTCGGGAAAATGAAGCGCGCCGCTCCGCGTCGCGCTTCATTTGCGTCCCTCGCTCGGAAATGTGCCACTTTTCGCTCGAATGCGCACATCCTCGTGTTTATTATATTAGCATAATTTAATTTAATTTAGTAAAAATGTATTTTACATTCAAAAAACGTATTTACCAAAGCAATGAGTGGAAGGGAGCGAGAAGATACGCCAATCTTGTCAATGCAAGTGAGAGGAAACGATTAAAATTATTCAATTAATTTGTCGTGTAATTTATTGGTTCTGCAATTTTAAATTAATTCTTAGAAACTAAATTAATTAATGTGAATCGTGCTTAAAACCGAGTGTGCACATTCGAGCTCAAAGTGGCACATTCCGATCTCGGGAAAATGAAGCGCGCCGCCCGCGTCGCGCTTCATTTCTTCCTCGCTCGGAAATGTGCCACTTTTCGCTCGAATGCGCACATCCTCGTGTTTATTATATTAGCATAATTTAATTTAATTTAGTAAAAATGTATTTTACATTCGAAAAACGTATTTACCAAAGCAATGAGTGGAAGGGAGCGAGAAGATACGCCAATCTTGTCAATGCAAGTGAGAGGAAACGATTAAAATTATTCAATTAATTTGTCGTGTAATTTATTGGTTCTGCAATTTTAAATTAATTCTTAGAAACTAAATTAATTAATGTGAATCGTGCTTAAAACCGAGTGTGCACATTCGAGCTCAAAGTGGCACATTCCGATCTCGGGAAAATGAAGCGCACCGCTCCGCGTCGCGCTTCATTTGCTTCCCTCGCTCGGAAATGTGCCACTTTTCGCTCGAATGCGCACATCCTCGTGTTTATTATATTAGCATAATTTAATTTAATTTAGTAAAAATGTATTTTACATTCGAAAAACGTATTTACCAAAGCAATGAGTGGAAGGGAGCGAGAAGATACGCCAATCTTGTCAATGCAAGTGAGAGGAAACGATTAAAATTATTCAATTAATTTGTCGTGTAATTTATTGGTTCTGCAATTTTAAATTAATTCTTAGAAACTAAATTAATTAATGTGAATCGTGCTTAAAACCGAGTGTGCACATTCGAGCTCAAAGTGGCACATTCCGATCTCGGGAAAATGAAGCGCGCCGCTCCGCGTCGCGCTTCATTTGCTTCCCTCGCTCGGAAATGTGCCACTTTTCGCTCGAATGCGCACATCCTCGTGTTTATTATATTAGCATAATTTAATTTAATTTAGTAAAAATGTATTTTACATTCGAAAAACGTATTTACCAAAGCAATGAGTGGAAGGGAGCGAGAAGATACGCCAATCTTGTCAATGCAAGTGAGAGGAAACGATTAAAATTATTCAATTAATTTGTCGTGTAATTTATTGGTTCTGCAATTTTAAATTAATTCTTAGAAACTAAATTAATTAATGTGAATCGTGCTTAAAACCGAGTGTGCACATTCGAGCTCAAAGTGGCACATTCCGATCTCGGGAAAATGAAGCGCGCCGCTCCGCGTCGCGCTTCATTTGCGTCCCTCGCTCGGAAATGTGCCACTTTTCGCTCGAATGCGCACATCCTCGTATTTATTGCATTTGTTCAAATTATTGTAAAACCTCTCAAATAAATAAACAAACTGATAATGGCATTGACGAAGTATTTTTCAATCCCAGTATTTAAAAAATGACATATGTACCTATTTGCACCGTTTTTGAAGACTTTGAACTAACTTTGGACTAGTTTTGGACACAAGTATTTAAAAAATAAATTATTAAAAAAATCATTATGTAGAAAACAATTGTACTTTATTATCTTTAATAGTACAGTGAAACCTGTATAATTGGGATCTGAAGGGACCTATATTTTTTTATTTCATATAGGGTCTGTTCATTTACCCAGTTTCCCAAATAGCCAGGTTAACATGGTAGTTGTCTTTTTATAGAGGGTTCCACTATGAGAGGACGAAATGTACCATTTTTCATATAAAGAGGTGGAAATATTAATAAAAAGAAAAAAATGCGTATTTTATATTATACAATTATGTGTATTGCTTTGCATTAGTGTTAGTTACAATTATTATTTAAAAAAAAATAAAAAATTTATGGCGTAACAAAAATCAGCAATATTGATTTGTATTAGAGTGTTAGTCGTTTCAAGGTGTTTTTCTATAGCATAAATCTGATCGAATATATCAGAATGATCAATATTTTTCAGCTCAAAATATTTTTTTTATGTAAAGTTTCTAAGGCCTTTTCTGCGTCACGCTTTGATACTTTTTCTAAAGTCTCTTCACAAGTTTCATAAACCTTCTCTTCTTATATCACCAAAGAGCACGCAGAAACAATGTCGTGTATATAAATTGTCTCACTTGTACAGGCTATTGAGCTAAAAAGTCCCAATTATAGAAATGTGCATCAAAAAAATCTAAAAAATCAAGTCTCAGTTAAGAAGGTTTGAAAATTCTCAGTAACAGAGGTATTTTAATGCAAAAGTGTCAGGGCCTCATTGTAATTATCAATAACAGAGGTTTGTCACATACCCAAGGCCCATTTATCCAGGTTTCACTGTACTTCAAGAAAGTATAAAATATAATGTTAAACATACGAAAAATAACGCGGTAACATAGAAAAATAATTATTTTATTCATTCTATTGACTTATTGACTGATAGTTTTTTAGATTTTTCAATATCCTTTTCCTCTTTCAATCTTTTATTTTCTACCTTCACTTATCTACCTATTTTTTTATTTTCTTTTACAATTTCTTTATCTTTTTTTCTCTATCTTTGGCCTCCATAATTTCCAACCATCATCCATCAGCAGTTACTAATGAAGGTAAATGTTCAATAGCTTTACGCTTCTTTTGGGATGTTTTTTTTGCCATAAAGTAACTTATTAAATATTTCGTTAACTGATTGTGTTTGAATAAGAATATTAGACGACAGACCTTCAATTTCTTCATTGGATAAAGGTTCTGTAGAGACAGGCAATACAATATCATACTCTATTTGTAGAAACTCAGTAACATTGGAATTATTAACTTTTAGGATAGAATCTTGAAAAGGAAAGTCACTGAAAGGATTTAGGTCAGGATTAAGAACAATTATTAACAAAAATAATTGTAGAATATTTGACATGAAAAGATTACGGCCAACTACATGGTGTCCAAAAATAGTAAATCTATTTTTTGTTGTTACTATTAATGGGAAGAACTTTTTTTTTTTCTTAAAATAGGTTATATTGGCATAAACATATTTTGAGCTAATAATTAAAATATTTTTAATTTTATGTCAGGAGGGGCCAACCTGCGGCTCTCTGAAGGATTATTTGTGGCTCTCAATAAATGTACCCGAGTTCCCTTTTCATTTTGTGCTACTATATTTTAAAAAAAAATTTAATACCTTTTTTGCACACCTTTTAAATACGTATTTAATTGCGACTCCCGAAAAATTTCAAATTTTGAAAAATAGCTCGGACTTTCAAGGAGCTTGGCCACCCCTGTTATATGTAAAGAACAATTAAAAAATATTGAGTTTAATTAATTAAAATAATTAATTACTTACTCGAGTTATTTTTTACACTTATGATAATAATTACTCAAAACTTCACAAAAGTTCACAATCACAAAAAAAGCACAAAGTGTCCACAAACTGTATAGTGTCCATAATCGGTGCGTCTACCATATATACAGAAACAATATAGATAATTAATAAATTATACAGTAAAATTTAGCGTAGGCTGGCTTTTACAGATATTATCTATACAAAATTTTACAAGTTTAACTAATTTTGAAAGGTAGCGGTCGCGGTCGATTTAAAGAGTGGTCGCATTAGAGAGAAATTTATAAGAATAATTAAATGACGATATATCAGATTCTGAAGCATATTGCCCGCTTTTAGAAGTGGTCTCCTTCTAGAGACGGTCGCCGCGAAAGATTTTACTGTATTTTTTACTACAAACAATCCGATAGATCAGCTCGAACGGAAGAATAAAAGGAACCATAAAGACAAACGGGATTTTGACCGTGGGAGACACAGGGTGCTGTTACTTCAACTAAGACGAACGTAATCATAAGCCGGAAATCCTACATAATTACCAGAAAACAACAAACAAATAAAAAAAAAGTATCTCCAACAAAAGAGCACCACCACCAAGTAAAAATAAAGGATTAGCTTCGTTGTATAACAATCCCCAACAATGCGAGAGCCCCTCGTCTATTCTTCTTAATTAAAATGTAAGAGATAATTTTTTTAAAAGAAAATATTACATTCGTCGGCCGAAGCAATTAAAGAAAAACGAACGAAACTCGAAAGATACGGATTTGTTTAAATTTGCGTAAACAGGACGTTGTTTGTTAAGTTTGTTAGAGGCAATAATTACGTAAATGTCTTAATCCCGCAATAAAAAAATAAAAGGCGAGGATTACAAGCAAAATGTGAAGACCACATACAAAACACACCAATAAAACATCTCCCGCAATTTCAAAATATAAATTGGCCTCATCAGGCTAATAGCTTTTATCCCTTTCAAAGGCTAAACGATTTAGGCCTTAACCCTTAATTAAAAAACTCATTTTTTATCGACTTTACTTCTAATTTCATTTTTAATCGTGAAACAAATCAATAGAGGGAAATTCGGCTCGTTTTTTGTGTGCGATTTAATTAGATAAGCATGTGGAATGGGTCGGGGTGGGTGGAAGCGCGGAGGATTATGAGGTTAAACGGGAAAAGGAGTACTCGAAAAAGGATAACGACAGTTTTTCCACTCGAGAAGACCTTCAAGGGATGATTAGGGGTGTCAACTCTCCAGGTCTGGCACAGACACGCAGCAGCTTCGATAGGGGCGCTCTACCTTATATCATCTGTCACGTGCTACCCGCGAAATAAATTGGAATTCTTAAATTTAAAAAGTTTGAACTTTTAAAACAACCATTCATTCCCTCGTTTAACACAGAAGAATATTGGGAAAACTAATAACGTTGACGTCAAATTGGAATTTCATCGATTTACCACGCGACAGCTGAGAATCTGTATTATTAAACTTTTCAGGGTAATTTGAAAATTTTAAACTTCCAGGACGGGGCGCATTTTTTTATCTTTCAGCATTCAAATAATGAAAATTCCTTTTAAATCTGAAGTTACACTGACAGCCCACATTTTTGTTTTAATGCGAAACGTTTTCATCCGACCTAATCGTCTTTCTACTTTATTTTTTTTAGATTTAAATTAATACTTTTTGTTGCCCCCACCGCCCCACAACGATCAAAATATATGTGTAGACGTAAATTAAAAAAAATATCTTCAATTTTGTATTTTACAAAACAATGAAAGACACTTCCATTATTTCGTTATCATTTCTAATGGAAGGCCGGGAAGGAATTTCATTAAAACTTAACTGAAACATTGATTGATTCTTCTTTTCTTTCTTAATCCATCCTTTTTTTTAAGACCTTTGGTGGCCACGTGATTGATTGATTTCTTATATTTAGACGCTTTAAATGCAGCACAGCTGCAAACTAAGACTAACGTAAAGCTTTTCCTTCGGTTCTACGAAAAAATGCGTCTTTGTTAATAAAAAAAATTATATCAGTTGCCCGAGATATAAAATATCTCCTATAGGATATGTCGGATGGCAAGGAAGTAATTTCGGTTTTTTTACTTTAAAATAAAACTCAATTATTTTTTGTGTAAAAAAATTCGTACAATGACCTTTCGCCACCTTTCTAGTACCTTCATGATTCTATGTTCGTAGAACTACTGGTCCTTATCAGCAAAATACTGAATCAAGTGTAATTTTAGGGTATCATCATCAGTGACATTTGACTATTTAAAGATTTTTGCAAAGGTCGAAAGAAAAGGTAGTCTTATAGTACAGGGTTAGGGTTATATGGTGGATGTGAAATCAGTTCCCAATAAAGCTGCAAATTTTTTTGACGAGTTACTAAAGATGTGTGAGGTAGAGCGTTGTCATGGTTTACGATTAGCCAACTTTAATAAAATTTGCTAAGTTAATCCAATTTTAGAGAACAACCCGTATGCATATGAACAACAATTTAATGTTTACTAAATCACTGTATAATATTTCAAAAATACTAATTATGTTTTACAACTCCATGTTTTGTTAGATAGAAACATGTCAATATATTATAGAAAAAAAAAGACTTTATGAAAGCAAGAATATAGTTGATATTTTTTGGCTTGTTACCCCTGACAGTTTTCTTTTTTATCAAAATCTTAAAATTACACAGAGTATAGAAGAAAGTGCGAAGGTTCTTTTTGTAACTCGTGCGGAGTGGTGTCAGAACCCCTTGCCCCTCAAAAAATTTGTTAAGGAATATTGAACATTCCCATAAAGTTACAGAATTCCCATTTTTTCCAAAATGTGATCTAATTATATGAATTTTCTAATTTTACGATTTTATTTATTTTACCATTTGGATTTTCCATTTAAAACTCCACGAAGTACAGTAAAACCTCAATTATCCGAACCTGAGTTATACGGATTCGCGATTATCGGGATTGTCACCCGCGTTCGGACTCGTTGCAAAAATTAAACCTCGGTATTTCTTACTAAATATTTTTTTTTGTATTTCGCACTAAACAGTGTTTTTTGCTTTGTTGATTTTAAGATAATGTGAGACTGTTTTATTTAGTGATTAATATTTGTTGCGTTTTTTGTAAACATATACCTAACAATTTGACCAATTTTTTTCCTGTTAAAACGGGACGCTTCGTAATCGTGCTTAAAACCGAGTGTGCACATTCGAGCTCAAAGTGGCACATTCCGATCTCGGGAAAATGAAGCGCGCCGCTCCGCGTCGCGCTTCATTTGCCTCCCTCGCTCGGAAATGTGCCACTTTTCGCTCGAATGCGCACATCCTCGTATTTATCGGATTTGCCTATATTATTATTTTATTCTTCAATTCAAAAAATTAAAAGTTGAATAAATAAGATATTTTATTCCTTTTGATAAGTTATCATTGTGCTCTTCCGCACGCCTAATTGTAGCGAGCTTGATAAAAATATTTTCAGGTGTACTTTGGACTGTTTGCTAATTCGCATTTTTGATTAATTAAAATTGTGTATGAGTCAAATTTTCTGAAGTGGGACACTAAAAATCAACTAATTAATGTTTATATCACCTTTTGCAGATTGTTGAAGGTTTATATGTCAAAATTAATGTCTCCCAATATTTTTGGATAATTTTCATTGTTGTAAAAATTATAAACAAATTAGTTTTAGGGTACATTTTGTATACACTGTTGTAATTACACTTCATTTAAGGATTAATTGAATTTTTGAATTTTTAAATATAAAAAATATTTATATGTTACATATGGGGTAAACAATGGGATTGGTGGACAATCCCATGTGTAGAAGGTGCGACATAGAGGAAGAAACTCCGGTCCACATTATCTGCCACTGCGAAGCACTGGTAGCCACATGGATCAGGAGACTTGGAGTCTCATACGTAGAGACACAAGAACTCCTGTCGATACTCCCAAAAGACATCCTGAACTTTTTTAAAGACACAAGTCTCTTAGAAGATAAGGACTAAATACTGGGGGCACAATAGGTCTTTTAGGCCGCGGTGCTGTGGCCTATGTACCAAAACCCCAAGAATAATAATAATAATACGTAGGGGATGCATCAAAATTTTAGAATGACTTCGGTGGGGTATTTTAAAAAAAAGGTTACAAAATAAGAGTCAAAATTCGGAAAAAGTTAAAGTATTTTTTTTCATGTACGATGAAGTATCCCATCTAGTCTAGTTTAAAAGTACGAAATTAGAAATGCGGTTTTTGGTAAAAATACCCTACTGTAATTTTTAATTAATCGAAAAGCGAGAAGTGGTAAATTTAGTTCATTTTGATTTAATTAATATTATTTGTAAGAGAGAAGAATAAGATAGGCAAATTCAATTATTATGGAGTACAGCAAGACCCCGCTTAACGCTGTTCCGTTTAGCGCTATTTTGGTTTAACGCGGTTTTATTGGAACTGAGATTCCCTGAAAATTTCATGCAGTATTGGAGGTTGCCCGAAATTCAAAGTAATTTATCTGCATTGTTTCTTGTCTGTAGTGTTACATAAACGTATTTTTATTATTTCAAACATTTGCTGCTGTTAGTGTAAGTATAAATTTTTGTAATATAATGACTGATATAGCGATAAATATAATAATTTTTAATTTTCAATATGGGCGATAATAAAAAACACGAAAATAAAGCAACAAGAAAAAGCATTTCTCTAGAAACTAAAATGCAAGTGCTTAGAAGAATAGATAGTAGTGGACGTCAATGTCAAATTGGTGTTGCATTAATCTTATCAACTTCGACAATAAGAACAATTGTCAAGAATAAAGAAAAAATAGTGTCATCGGCAAATACAAATGACATTAGATACCTTCTTGATAAAAAAGCAAAAAATTGGAAATGCATAATCTCAAATATAAATAGTAACTTAGAATTGAATAATTTTTATATACATATTCTTTTGTTGTTTCTATATTTGTAAGAAATAAGTTTTTGTTGTTGCATTGTAGTAAAAAAAACCTATTTAAATGACAAAATACTTGAACAATTTTTCAATTTTATACTTTTTCTCCCCTAACCCCATTATTTACATGATGGGATGACCACGTTTAACGCTATTTCGTATAACGCTTAAATTCATTGGAACGTATCCCCCGCGTTAAACGGGGTGTTAGAGTTTGTGCGCTTTCAAGCGAAAACTTTTTCTAAATAAAAAATCTGAATTTGAAGGATTTGTTATTAATATAGTCGAATCCAATTAACACAAAGATGTGCGCATTCGAGCGAAAAGTGGCACATTTCCGAGCGAGGGAGGCAAATGAAGCGCGACACGGAGCGGCGCGCTTCATTTTCCCGAGATCGGAATGTGCCACTTTGAGCTCGAATGTGCACACTCGGTTTTAAGCATGATACACAATAATTAATTTATTTAAAACCTGCTAGTATTTCAATTAAAAGTTGCAGAACCGTATTTCTACTATACTCGGGCCGCCGAACGGCCGGAATGATGACACTTCGGCAATTCCTTTAGGATCAACCATAAAAACCCTTAAAAAAACAATTAAATTACAAATAAAAAACTTATCTTTGGCCACCCAAAACGTCCGATTAATTAATTACGATATATACGAAGATGTGCGCATTCGAGCGAAAAGTGGCACATTTCCGAGCGAGGGAGGCAAATGAAGCGCGACGCGGAGCGGCGCGCTTTATTTTCCCGAGATCGGAATGTGCCACTTTGAGCTCGAATGTGCACACTCGGTTTTAAGCATGATACACAATAATTAATTTATTTAAAACCTACTAGTATTTCCATTAAAAGTTGCAGAACCGTATTTCTACTATACTCGGGCCGCCGAACGGCCGGAATGATGACACTTCGGCACTTCCTTTAAGATCAATCATAAAAACCCTTAAAAAAACAATTAAATACAAATAAAAAACTTATCTTTGGCCACCCAAAACGTCCGATTAATTAATTACGATATATACGAAGATGTGCGCATTCGAGCGAAAAGTGGCACATTTCCGAGCGAGGGAAGCAAATGAAGCGCGACGCGGAGCGGCGCGCTTCATTTTCCCGAGATCGGAATGTGCCACTTTGAGCTCGAATGTGCACACTCGGTTTTAAGCATGATACACAATAATTAATTTATTTAAAACCTGCTAGTATTTCAATTAAAAGTTGCAGAACCGTATTTCTACTATACTCGGGCCGCCGAACGGCCGGAATGATGACACTTCGGCAATTCCTTTAGGATCAACCATAAATACCCTTAAAAAAACAATTAAATTACAAATAAAAAACTTATCTTTGGCCACCCAAAACGTCCGATTAATTAATTACGATATATACGAAGATGTGCGCATTCGAGCGAAAAGTGGCACATTTCCGAGCGAGGAGGCAAATGAAGCGCGACGCGGGCGGCGCGCTTCATTTTCCTGAGATCGGAATGTGCCACTTTGAGCTCGAATGCACACTCGGTTTTAAGCATGATACACAATAATTAATTTATTTAAAACCTACTAGTATTTCAATTAAAAGTTGCAGAACCGTATTTCTACTATACTCGGCCGCCGAACGGCGGAATGATGACACTTCGGCAATTCCTTTAGGATCAACCATAAAACCCTTAAAAACAATTAAATTACAAATAAAAAACTTATCTTTGGCCACCCAAAACGTCCGATTAATTAATTACGATATATACGAAGATGTGCGCATTCGAGCGAAAAGTGGCACATTTCCGAGCGAGGGAGGCAAATGAAGCGCGACGCGGAGCGGCGCGCTTCATTTTCCCGAGATCGGAATGTGCCACTTTGAGCTCGAATGTGCACACTCCGCTTTTCGCCACGATTAACAACGATCTATTTACTTTAAAAAAATTCAAGTAATTCTAAAACCGCTCTCAAAATGTCTCCTTTGGGCTTCGCTTATTTTTCATAATTTTTTACTTTTTTCATTGCGAAATTGACGTGCAATTAATTTGTAAGACGGATCAATCCCATTCAAAACAGGAAGTATGGTCACATTATATATAGCTAAAATTAGTTTTTTTCTATACATTCAATTGACCGAATTTTCGATTATCCGAATGAACTGTAACAATAATTAGTCCGGATAACCGAGTTTCCACTGTATGTTGCTGCATTTAGTTATTGCGACAATTTATATACACCGTATATATTTTTTTGTATCGTAAAGATATTCAAGTCTTCATAAAATAACAAAGTTTTCGACGACGTCGCCGAAAGAAAAATATGAAATTTTATAGATCGAGCGCTGCCGAAGGCTTTATGAGCGGGCGCAGGTCGGAAAGTTTAATGCAGTTTTAGTGTAGTAAGTTATTGCCCCGACAAATGAAGCGAAAGTGGTAGTTTTAGTGATTACTTCGACAGGAACGTTACTGTAATCATGTTAGTGCTGCTCTAACCAATTTGCGAACTTCAGCTTCGGAATGCGACTTAACTGCCATTACAACCCTACTCTTGGGTAATATCATTCCATACGCACCGAAATCCCTAATGTTTTACCACGACGACGCGATGGATTAAGTTGCACGAGCTCCGCACACCGACGTACTCGTTCCTCCATCCCATACATTCAATTAAGGGCGAAAGTGAATTATCCGACCCATTCATCCGTTGATGCTCGACGCCAAAAAAAATTTTAACACAATCACTCATCGCCTGGCAAACACGTTTCGAAAATAATGTTCTCATATTCTTTTATGCGAGGGAGGTTCTGATGTGTACTTAATAATCAACAACCCTTTTTTTTTTCTCTATATATCAAGCAAGTTTTTATTATTTGAGAAAAATGTGTATTTATAACCGATGCTGACGTCGTTCATAAACGTTGATTAGGTAACACAATTATTTGATAAAAAACCAACATTTTTCGGTAATTTACAAATGAAGATATTTTCTATTTGCTGCAAAAAAGATTGAAAAATTTTCAGAAGTTTCGGTAACTGATCTATAAAAGTCTGAAGATTATCTAACAATAAGTAATAAAAATTGGGTACTTCCAATATTTAATTAAATAATAAAAATTTGAAATAATCACAAACTACGTAGTTCCTTATTGAGCGGTTTCCCCACTGCTTTGAAGCCCTTAAAGACCCAATGTTTATATTCCCACGATACCCCAAAATAATATAATAATGACTATTTTGTGATATGCATCTCAAACACTACAAAATTCATCTTTTTTTAAACGAATCATCACTAGTGATGAAAATGGGTTGCCTGCAATAACATTAATTCAAAACGATCGTGGTACACCAGAAGCCACGTCAAAAGCAGAATGGCAGCAGAAAAAATCATGCTTTCAGTTTGGTAGGATTATGAAGATATTGGGTATTTTGAGCTGCTTCTAAGGAACCAAAGGATCAATTCGGGTGTTTACTGTCAACAACTAATAAAATTGGAGAAACAAATCAAAGATAAATGACCAAAATTGATGAATGGTAAAAGGATAATATGCCACCATGATAACGCTCGACCTCACACAGCTTTAATAACTTGTCAAAAAAAATATTGGAGCTTAGTTGGGAACTAATTTCGCATGCACCATATAGCTCTAAACTTGCACCAACAAATTACCATTTATTTTGATCTTTACAAAACTCTTTAAATCAGTGTTTCCCAACGTGGGTCCCACGCCCCACATGGGGACAATTTAAATGTTAAAGGGGACAATATCATTATTCAATTTGAAAACGTACTTGAATTTTAGTTATCTATTATCTATTATATGTGTTGAAAATTTATTTATTGTTTTTTTTTATTAATAATTTCATAGTGATTTCTTTCTAAAACCTGAATCTTGTGTTTTGAACAAGTTATAATTAGGCTTCATATATAGAATAATTGAATTTTTAAATACAAAATTAAAAAAATAAAAATTAAAAAATACGCGCATTATAAGTTATACTTCTTTGGTGTAACTAAATTAAATATAACCACGTGCAAAGATAAGTTTAATAAAAACGAGAATGTGCGCGTTCGAGCGAAAAGTGGCACATTTCCGAGCGAGGGAAGCAAATGAAGCGCGACGCGGAGCGGCGCGCTTCATTTTCCCGAGATCGGAATGTGCCACTTTGAGCTCGAATGTGCACACTCGGTTTTAAGTCTCATTCGCAAATATTAATTTACTTTCTTACTTCAACTGTCGAATTTTCGTTAGCAGTGCTAATATTTTACTCTGAAAGCGCCAAAAAAAGTATAACTTCAAAAATATTTATGTTACATAGAGAGGCGTTTAAATTTTAGAATTACTTAGGTGGGGCATGTTAAAAAAAAGATTGGGAAACACTGCTTTAAATAGTCAAAACTTCACTCAGATGCCTAGGACCAGAAGTTCTACAAACGTGAAATCATGAAGTTACCAAAAAGATTGCAAAAGGTCATTAACAAAATGCTTGATTAAAATCCATTCTATGTATAAAAAATTGAGTTCTGTTTCAAAGTAAGAAACCTAAATTAATCATTAAGTAAACATTAATATATTTAAATATATAAAATTTCAAAACGAACCAATCGATGAAGATAGTATACTTCTTCAAGGCACAATAAATAAAATTATGTTTTCGTAAATCAAAAAAAATTAACACTAAATCCAATTTGGTACAGGTCGAAAATGTCATCGGCAACCCTAATTAAGCGAACATAAAGACATTGATAAATTGTTAAAATACTCCGCAAGAAACCCCCGACATTGTAACGCAGAATATCTAATGGCAAGATTTATCCAAAATTCGTTCCCAAATCACATTGACCACCAATCTAAATATTACTACCTCCGATTTTCAATAATATTTTATTAATGCAAAAAATCAAAATTACAAAAATTAATACCCTATTTCTGTTAAAATGATTACAACCCCCACGTTGAATAAAGAAAAATAAAATTCTCAACAGTAAAATTAAATCATTTAAAATGTTAAAAGCGACGATACCGTTGATTAAAGCACTCGAAAGTAAGTTTAATAAGAAGCAATTAAGTTTTTAAATACATAAGTTTAAGTGTGAATTAGATGAGCTTAAAGTTGACTTCTTTTCGTTTCGTTTATCTTATTGGCAACGAGAAGAAACAAACGTCTGTAATTAAGAAGTAGAAGATACGTGCCGAGCTTAGCGATTCCTTTTTCTTTCCGTTCGTAACGAAGCAGAAGCAAACCATTAGAGTTAACTTTTCGAAAACATTTATTAAATTCATTTTCAAACTTCTCTAATAATTGCCGTAAGAGTTTTTATTTTAAATCGTCGCGCAAGCACCTCGCCGTCCCCCCTAATTCCTAAAATATCGAATTCTCGGGCCCTTAATGTGTTTACGTTCTTAAGAGCCGAAAAAAAGTTCTCTTCCGAAATTATTGTAGCATGAATGATTTATTCGTCGAAACGTTTTTCTACAGAGTATATTAAATAACTGACACACAATCAAGAGAGGGTTTGAAAAGGATGAGAAAGCGTAGAAAAGAACTCTCCGCAAATACCGCGAGATAGAAGAAATTAATCCTAAAGTTGGAGATGTTCTCGCAACTGAACTCTTTTAGTCCATTAGTGTGGTATCCCGAACATCAGATCTCTAAGCAATTACGTTTCTTTATTTTTGAGGAAAGTTGCGCCCGAATTAACGCCATTCGATTCCTTCCACGTTCCATTAAATTACGACAATTTTAAAATAAAATATCGCGCCGCAAACGTTTTAATGCGAAGCGGGAGAAAATCTGTCCATAAGAAAAACAATGTTAATTGCGGCCCTGTTTCCGGACAAACTATAAAAAATTATGAATTTTTTTGTTTTTACATAGAATCTTTAGGCAATTTTCTAGGAATGTATCGAGGTACTTTTTTGAATTAGGCTTTTGAATTTTTTTTTTTTTATGATAAAGATGCAACTACACGAAATAGACCGATTTTCAAAATTCTAACTCGAGATATCCCTGCAAAATTGTCATACAAAAAAAAAGTACATATTTTCTTGTGTATAATGGTAACAAACTAACGTGTAATAGTAGGGCCACCTGTTGTACCTTGGCCCCTTTGTACCTAGGGCAACTTTATTTTTTCAATATTTATGGGGTTTCGTGACCTATAATTTTCGATATTTCAAATGCTACATTGATAGACGTTAACGTAAAGTTAACAGTAGCTGGGCAATGTACTTTGTTAATGTATGAGATCAATTGGAATTTTTAATCGAAAAAAAATAAGTCTTTTTATATTCCTTTTACCTAAATATCTTATTGATTTTTATTACCTAATAACAAATAGGTCCCTAAATGAGAGGTACAAATTATCCTAGGGTTAACTTCACATTCTCTAACTTCACGTTCACATGATTTGCGTTGCAATTTTATACAGGTATAATGAGAGTTAACTTCACAATATAAAAAATTATTTTAGTAAGAAAGACTGATAACTTCGATTTTTTTATTTAAAATATGTTTCATGTTCACAAAGAAAAAAAAATCTTTTAAGTTTATTATTGTATGTACCTACATTAAAAGAAAAAATTAAAGGGTCAAAAAATTTTATTGTGATTTTTGACAGACTGTATATCAGTGAAAAATGATCGTATGTAAAATTTTTAAAAAATAAATTTAAGGCTTCAAGATTCTAGTTTTTAATCTTTTAGTCAAAAATTTTTAGAAGTCACTGTTATCACGCAATAATAAGCAATAGCGCGCAAGAAAAAAATTGCAAATTTTTTTCTTTTTTTTTGTGTCCACGAACTTGTAAATTTTTTTTCAGCTAAACCATTATATGAAACGGATAGCTTGTTCATTCAACTTCAAGTTTCTTTTTTTTAAAAGGTTGGTACGATTATTCTTTACCGAGATACCAGACGTTAAATAAAAAAGGTACTTTGTCTTAAATTATTATATTTTTATGCTTAACAATAATAGTCTCAAAGTTAACAAAAATTTAAATTTTGACAAAGTTCAAAACGGCATTAAATATGTGAAATTTTTGTATACGAGAAAAGTTTTGTTAATTTTTGAAACAATTTTAGTGTCATCTCAAAGAAGAATATTAGTGGTTCTTATAATCCAAAAATAAATATATAGTTTTCATAGAAAAAAGGGTTTTATTTTGCTTAATGTGAATAGAGCCAAGGTAGATCCCCTCTGTTGTACCTAGACCATAGATCCACTAATTTTTAAATCTTATAGCAATGAATACCTTATTAGTGCCCGCTACGATGTAATTCATTTTGCCAACAAATTGTTACATAAACAATTTTAAAAAAATTACAAGTGAAAAAAGGGCCAAGGTACAACAGGTTCCCCTCCACTAATATTTATTGATACTGTTAATAGATCATTTAAATTTTACATATCAATAAAACCAATTATGTTAATTACTAATTGTTTTTAATAGGGCACATTGAATTAAAAGGTAATATCTATTAATCTGAAAAAATCTCAAAATGTAGTGTCGGATTATTTTATTTCGTGTAAATTCGTGTAAATTCTTTTAAATCAGAGGTGAGCAACCTTTTTAATCAACGGGCCAATGTAAATTTTAAAATTTTTTGGCGGGCCGGTTTGGCGCTGGTTTAGTACGTACTACCATTTTATTATAATTAATTTTATAACAATATATTGATGGGAAAAAGTCGATAAAATAAATTCAATTTTAGAAATGCTTGGCGGGCCGCATAAACATGTTTAACGGGTCGCAAGCGGCCCGCGGACCGCGTGTTCTCATCCCTGTTTTAAATAAAACGAAGTTAGCCAGCAAAATATTACCATTTGCAACCTTTTTTTATAAATTTTTATTATTTCGAATTCTTCATAGAATTAGTATTTCTAAATTTTTAAAGAGCTTAAACTTGTCAATTATGCGAAAAAACTACCAATTAATACCAAAATTAGTGTACTATAATTGTTATAATAATTACAACACGCGTCTTGTTCGATTGGTAAAAAATTAAGATCAATAACTTTATTTTTGAAAGCATACGAAGGCTTCCAAGTTTCTGTTTTATTAATTTTTTGCGTAAAACTCATTGATCTATCAAAAATCCAACATGGCCCTTTTTTAGAGTAAGAGATGATCTCTATCTCTAAAAAAAATTCAACTTTTCACTTTCAAAAATGGAATTTACATTTAAAATACATTGGACGAAATTCGGTGATCTACACCAGAGGTGAACAACCTTTTTAACCAACGGGCCAATTTAAATTTTAATAATTTCTGGCGGGCCGCACATAAAATAACACTTATTAATAATTTAAAAATTGTATCACCCTTAAGAAGCAAAACAAACAGCACTTATGAATTGGTACACTTATTCAAAAAAAAAAATTAAATTTTAGAAATTCTTGGCGGGCCGCATAAACATGTTTAACAAGCCGCAAGCGGCCCACGGGCCGCGTGTTGCTCGTCCCGGATCTACACTATTAAGATGTGATTTTATTCGTAGTTTTTCCATTTATTTATTTATCGGCCCGATTCGCGTTACTTAAATAATGCAATTAAAAAATGAGGGCACCTTCGGGGACGTTGAATAAGAAACGAAGCCACAACATTAATAAAAGGCTTTATTAAAATTTCAAGCTCGTAAAGGTGCGAAGAAAACGCTTTCGACTTGAATCTTTAAAGGCAGTTCATCATTTAGCATTACTTCGGCAAACGCAGTATAACTTATTTTTCCGGACAGTTGTGATAAAATACTCCGGTCCATCCGATCAAATAACGAAATCTGAAATGCCGAAAACCAAAATCCCTCAAGTCATTCGTCCTTTTTGGGACTATCCCGGTGAGACTTTATCCGTTTCCGGGTTTCGTCAGACCTTTGGCCTCCCGCCAATAAAACGCACCCTTTCTCGATACATCACATCTAATTTGTTCCTCGCTTTGAGCCCCGTTATTGTTTCGAAAACGAATTTTTTTGTCGGGCCGTCGGTCCTTATCTTCCTCTTTAAAAAATCTATGCGGCGCTTTCGAAGGGAGGCCGCGTCCTTTTTCCTCCTGGAAAAAATCGGTGCCCGTTTTTATGCGCTTAGAATGATATAAATCTGGTTCTATCGCAGAAATACTTTCCGTTTACGTGTCAGCCTTTTCAAAGGGCGGCGGAGCAGGGGGTAAAATTTTTAGCCGAACAGATTAAGTCTAAAACTTTCGACAGTATTAAGTTAGCCGTCTATGAAAGTAAATTAATTATTGTGAATCACGCTTAAAACCGAGTGTGCGCATTCGAGCTCAAAGTGGCACATTCTGATCTCGGGAAAATGAAGCGCGCCGCTCCGCGTCGCGCTTCATTTGCCTCCCTCGCTCGGAAATGTGCCACTTTTCGCTCGAATGCGCACATCTTCGTATTTACTCAATTGATCTACTTATTCTTCGATGTTTCAAATCATAAATCTACCTTTAGTTTAGTAAATATTAATTTTATGTTTGAAAAACGAATTTACCATAGCAATGAGTGGAAGGGAGCGAAAAGATACGCCAAACTCGTCGGTGCGAGTGAGAGGGAACGATAAAAATTATTTAATTGATTTTTCGTCCCATTTATTGGCCTAAATTATTGTGAATCGTGCTTAAAACCGAGTGTGCGCATTCGAGCTCAAAGTGGCACATTCCGATCTCGGGAAAATAAAGCGCGCCGCTCCGCGTCGCGCTTCATTTGCTTCCCTCGCTCGAAATGTGCCACTTTTCGCTCGAATGCGCACATCTTCGTATATATTGAACTTAACCTAAAATATGCAAAGTAAAATATTATTTTCTTTCAATGAGTGGGAGCCAAGGAAAAGATAGAAGAGTCGTATAAGTGCAATCAGTTTAAATTTCCCAAAGTGGAGTACGCAAAGCCCATGCAAGGGGCACGCAAGGAATTTTAAAAAATCTGTTTTACACGAATTTGTAACGTTCAAACTTTTAAATAGCTATTATTTTATTTTGAACTGTTGACGATAAAATGATTTAAAGATTATTTTTAAACATTTAAGCATGACAATAATACATATTATAGTACAGTAATCCCTCAACATTCGATGTTCGCGAATTTTGATTATTCGGGATTATTAAAAAGCGGAAAATTCGACATTCGCGAGCTATGTACACCTACTCGCTTATTCGCGGAACAATTAAAAAATTAAAATTAAAAATTCTGAGCGAAGTAAATTCGACAATTTTGAATTAAGAAAAAAATTCTTAATACAAGAATTGAGTCATACTTGATTCAACAGTAAAATTTCTTTTGAGGAGAATGTACATTTATTAATACAATAATTCCTTGTCTCAAGAAAGTTTTTTCTTTAGTTCAAGAATAAATTTATGGTTAAATTTTTTTTTTTTTATTCAAGAGCAATTTTTTATTTTAGTTCAACAGAATAGTAACGAAGAAAATTTCTCACTTGAGTCAAGATATTCTTTTTTCTGTGCAGTAATAATTTCATATCTCGTGTTCGTTTCGTTCTGAGAGCCAAAGGATTCCTAGAACAACAAACAGCCCCCCCGCCCACATGCTTCACCAAACGATTTCCTTAGTTTTCAATTCAGTTGCACCCTAACACCCTAGCACCCTAACACTTTAAATTCAGTAAATTGATGGTAGTTTAATTAAAAATGATTAAAACTTGTATATACAATTTAGGGTGGAGCAAAAAAATTTTTTTCTTAGCCTGGGGCTAGAATTTGTAGCTTATAAAAAATAAAAAATTTTGAAAAAAAACTCAACATCTTTAGGTGGCCCACTGATTTTTTAAATTAAATTAAAGTTAAAATTCTTTTAACACAAAAAAAAATTTTTTTGGCTTGTAATCTTCAAATTTATCTAAAAATGAACAAATTTGATCGTTTCTAACTCAAAATTCACTTTAATGCCTAAGAAAAGTACGTTATTGTTACGGAATTTTTTTGAAAACTGAAATAATGGCGATAGAAATTTTTAAAGCTAATAATTGTTAATGGGCAAGAAAGAGGACACTTCGCAGCTTCTGGAACACTTTTTTTTTGTTTCAAAAGAATTTTAATTTGAATTTAATTTAAAAAATAAGTGGGCCACCTGAAGATATTAAGTAAAATTTTTTTTTCAAAATTTTTATTTTTATAAGCTACAAATTCTAGCCCCGGGCTAAGAAAAAATTTTTTTCGCTCCACCCTAATATACATATGTATCTTGCTTTGTATATATATACAACGTATATCAAGCGTCGTGGAACGTAACCCCCTATTTCCACATTAAGATAGACTTAACATTCGCGAATTCGATATTCGCGAGGCTTTTCTGGAACGTAACCCTCGCGATTGTTGAGGGATTACTGTACAAATTTTTTTTCTAAGGGGTACGAAGAGTTAAAATAAATACTTGAAAGAGATACGTATAGGTCGAAACTTTGGAAAAAACTGCCCTAAATAATTCAAACGTAAAACTTATAAACCGACAAATAAAAAAAATAAAATGTTTCAAAATTTAAATCCCACAACTCGTCAATCTTTGCAATAAATTGTTAATACGAAGCAGACACGACACATAAATACCAAAACAAACCAAAAAAAACTAATTAAAATTTATTTACGAATGAAAATCGCAAATCTGCTGTAAAGTTAAAAACTCGAAAAAACATACACCTACTAACAAACATTATCTTTACAAAAAAGTTTTTATTTTGTTCTACATTCTGCAACATATGCTTCGATTTAAATTTTAAAGTATCGGAAAAATACATTAACCAAAGCTCAGCGGTAACAAAATATTCGATAAGAAAACAAACAGCCTTTCGGTTATTTTTAATAATAAAAAATATACAGTAAAAACAAAGTTTTTAATTAACTTCTGTAATCAATGGGACTATGTTTTTTTTTAAAAAATCATTTGAAAATTAATTTGTTTTCCCCGTTGTGTAAATAATTTGGGCATAGAGTAAAACAGTAGATGATATTTTGGTGTTTGGCGTAACCCTTTCGCTCGCAAATTAATTAAGATTTATCTAAATCCAATTAGTTGTATGTAAGAGCAGGTCTAGAATGTTTACAGAAAAGCGCCCATTATGTGTTTTCTAATTTGTTTGTCGGAGGCGGATAATCGATACGTTTATTTTCATTTGAAACTGAAAAAAATGCGTCGCAAGTTTTTACATAAATAAAACGCCAGTGCGGAAAACCAGAACGACACAAAATAAATGTTTAAAAACAAATAATTAGTAGCAAATACATCTTAAATATTTCGGCCGAGTTTTCATAGAACAATTGAAAAGTATAGTTTTAGATTGTGGTAGCATTTTTTATAATTTCGAATAATTTTGCATAACCCATGTAATTTATTTAATTTCAAGATACAAAAATCTTAAAATCAAATAAATGCAGCTTTACTATGGATCAGTGATTCCCAAAGTGGGCGACACCGCCCCCTGGTGAGTGCTGCAGCGATCCAGGGGAGCGGTGGTGGCCACAATATTTTACGAAAAAGGTAGAAACATTAATACATATATCTTTCTGTTTAATTGCTATTAAAATTTAAAATAAACGAATTTCCAGGGGGCGCTAAGTAATATTTTTTCTGGAAAGGAGGCGGTAGGCCAAATAAGTTTGTGAACCACTGCTATAGATCATCGTAAAGTGATTTAAAAATAAATTTTTTACTTTTTAACTGTTTTTCTCAATCTACCATGCATACTTGTAGTTGTTTATTTATTTGGTGTAGTTAATTATTTAATTTATGTGTAATTCATATGAATTGATACATAGATGATCTCAATTTTTTTAAATTTTTAAAACCTGCTTAAATAAATAACGAAAATAAGTCGATATCGTTATCGTCGTTTGCACCTCCTTTTTTAGTAATTCATCATTTGCGACCCTTAAATTTTCAACCGATTTGTGTAAACATTTACGTAATTTAAATAAAACATAAAATATCAAATACACACATAGCCCTAATTCTTTATTAACAATATTAATTAATTTGATAATTACTGTTATAATTAAAAACAAAACTATAAAATTACTTTAACTTTTAGATCTGCAATTGCTTTAAATAAATAGTTAGGTGGCTGTGTGCCTCAATGATAAATAATATAAAATATCGAAATTCTACCTTAACCCATAAAAATCCTACGTGCCCTACGCCAATATGGATCGTCCAAAACCACACACTTCACAGAATTTTGGCAGTCATTGTTTAAATAATCACAACCTAATTTTGCACTAAAATAATGTTTGTATATGCGATTGTACGTCTTAGTGCATTCACGGCCCGATCTATTCTATTTTAAAAAATCAATAAAAGCTATCCAAGCCGAAAACCCGTGTGTTATTCACATTCTTATCGCAAGGTCAGTTTGATAAAACTGCAAAATAGACCTCTAAAATACGTTTCTAGAAACTTTCACTGCGTGTATTACTAATATCCACCTATTCAATTGTAATGGATCGATATATTTTCGCAAACTAATTTTGATAAATCAATTGATAAAACAATTTGTATTATTGTTTATTAATTTAATTTTTTTTAAGTTATACTTCTTTTGGCGCCTGAGAGTGACGTTATATTATGTATTTCTAAATACTAAAAATATTTAAGATTACTTGTATAACAATATTAGCGGTTGCGTATTACGAAAATATCTCTGATTTAATTCCAGTATTTGATTTTTTTTTAATTTCAAGCAAACTGTTGCAAATCGATAACTAAAAGGTGTTTTAGAAGTTCGAAAACAGGCAATTAATTGACAAGTTATACCTTCAATGTACCAAAAATATTCAAGCATTAGTTTTTATAATTATTTAATGGTCCGCAATGAAATTTTCCGGCAATAACGATTTGTTAGTTTAGAATATAAATTAATTTTGATTATGGGATAAATCTTAATCACCCGAATATCATTAAAATTGAGTATACGAAGCGAAGGGTTGTGTGTTTACTTTATATTAATTGCTGCCGAAAAGGGTTTGCATTATTTAAACTACATTTATTTTACAAATACGTCGAACACGGAGAATTGTAATTTAATTGAAAATTTCACCAAAGTAAATCTTTAATTATTAATCTTGTTTTGGTACCCCGTATGTTAGACCGATTTTTTCCAAAATTTCAACTAACTGTTCCATAAAACCAAAACCTAATATTTAATTGAGACAGAGGCCTTAATTTCAATCTTCATTTGGCGATACTTAATGCGATTTTACAGGAAACACGTAAAACTATGATTAATTATAAACTGAATATTAATCATAGGGTGTGTTTAACAACGCATTGTGAAGTTTTAAACGCAAACAAGAAATTAATCAAAATAAATAAATAAATATTTAATAAGCAGTCATCTTACCCAACCACCGAACCGATTTGAATGATGGCGCGCATTAAACGTAATTTCTTTTAAACCAAAAAGGTAAAATAAACTTTGCAAAAAAATAAAATTACTGGAATGTATTTTGAAATTGCGAGCAGACTTGGAAGCACAAAACGAAAAAAAACAGAACATGAAAAAACAGAACAGCGAAAGAACAAAACAAGTGAAGAAACAGAACTATGAAGGAAAAAACAGAAAATCTTATATTTAAATTTTTGGATTTCAATTTCAATTAAATAAAAAAAATAGTTTTTATTTTTTGACCATTAAAAGAAGCAACTAAAGAAATACTTTGTTCATATAATACAATTATAATTAATTTTTCTATTGAAATTTAATTAGGATTTCTGACACAATGCATGTGTTTAAACCAAATAACGAACATAAATAATAATAATAAAGTATTTAATTATTTTTAATCATTTTGTAGTTGGTCATTTAATTTTATGCCATAATCCCCGAATAGTATAAATACAAATAGACTGTTTGTCTATAAATCCAAAAGTACTATATTATAAATTTAAAATCAATTTAGAAATTTTAATATTCGTTTATAAAAAAAAAATAAAATAAATATATTATAATAATAATCGTCCATGTTTTACATGTTTAGCAAAAATTATGAAATTTAGTGTTCCATGTTTTAACCGATTTTCAAAATTTCCCTTTTCCTGCAAAAAATATTTCGTTGAATCCGAATTTAAAAATCCTTGTTTTTTTTGTTGGGTAATTGTAGAAATAATATGACCCATAGTAAGAATTTCTCGCATTCTAATAGTTTTAACCTTCCGCACACTAGGTGGCTTAATCTCACATGCCATACTAGGTGGGGTTTGCCATACCCCAAAAATTAAATTAAATAAATACCACAAAATTGTACTTTATGACAGTTAAATGATAAGAAATATATTTTAATAACCAATAATGAATGGGTTTAAGTAAAACACATTTTTATTTATGCATTAGAATTAGATTTTTATTAATAAAAATACAAAAACTTCAACTTATAAACTATTGAGTACTAAAAACCAATGGCACGTGTCAATTACGATACCAAATATTAAGAAAACCTAACAAGAATTTCATTCTTGCCTCCTTATTGAAATACAAATTAATTTCACGGCAATTTCTGAATGATTCGCAATAATTTAGACCAATAAATTAAACGAAAAATTGATTGAATAATTTTAATCGTTCCCTCTCACTTGCATTGACAAGATTATCGTATCTTCTCGCTCCCTTCCACTCATTGCTATGGTAAATACGTTTTTCGAATATAAAATTGATATTTACCAAATTAAATTAAAATTTTTGATTTGAAGGAGCGCACGGTAAATTATACTAACATAATAAACACGAGGATGTGCGCATTCGAGCGAAAAGTGGCACATTTCCGAGCGAGGGAGGCAAATGAAGCGCGACGCGGGCGGCGCGCTTCATTCCGAGATCGGAATGTGCCACTGAGCTCGAATGTACACTCGTTTTAAGCATGATTCACAATATTTTAGGCCAATAAATTAAACGAAAAATTAATTGAATAATTTTAATCGTTCCCTCTCACTTGCATTGGCAAGATTATCATATCTTCTCGCTCCCTTCCACTCATTGCTATGGTAAATACGTTTTTCGAATATAAAATCGATATTCACTAAATTAAATCAATTTTTTTTATTTAAAGGAGCACACGGTAAATTATACTAATATAATAAACACAAGGATGTGCGCATTCGAGCGAAAAGTGGCACATTTCCGAGCGAGGGAGGCAAATGAAGCGCGACGCGGAGCGGCGCGCTTCATTTTCCCGAGAGCGGAATGTGCCACTTTGAGCTCGAATGTGCACACTCGGTTTTAAGCTCGATTACCAAACGTCCCGTTTTAACTAAAAAAAATTAGTTATACTCCACCTAGTACACGGAAGATTAATATTAAAAATCGCATTAAGAAAATGCTTTGTGTAATCTATATTAATATTATAAAGAGGTAAGAGTTGTTTGTAGGAGGTAATCTTTAGAACTACTGAACCGATTCTAAAAATTCTTTCACTATTAAAATGCTACACTATCTCCAAGTAATATAGACTTATATTTTATTTTGATAATTTTTTTTAGTTCGAAATCTCAACACCCTTGCAAAGCCGGGCCGGGCCAGCTATTATAAAATAAATTCAAAGGTAAACACATTCATTTCTGCTAAATAAACCAGCCTGTTTAATTTTTATTATTGTTCTATAGTTTTTCTTTTTCTATTTAAATAAAGAGCTTCTTCTCTATTAATTCTTAATTTTTCGTCAGTAAATAATATTCTACATACATACTTTGGTGCACGAGCACTTTTCTGTTAAAAAAGTATCCTTTGAGGTCTTTATACTTTTGCAAAAGTTATTCACACGTCTGCGAATTTTAACCTTGTGGTACTTAAACTCCTTTTCGTTTATTTTTGCTCGCAACTAAACTACTTCTGTTTTATGCACATCTAAAAAAAACTACATTGTACATAATGTAGGAAACGCAATTCTTTCTAATCAATGTCCTCTAAAACGCGACGAAAATAACTTCAACAAGTTTTACGTAATTACTTCATTAACAATAATTAAATAACGTGTACGTTGAACTACAAAACGTACTTTTTAATAGAGTTACAATTATAAAAAGTAATACTGCGTGACTAAAGTTTATTTAAATTTAGTGCGAGCATTAAAAAAAAATACGAGAAGCAACTAATTAAACAGAAACGACCACAAAATTAATTGTTATATAAATTTTCTTAGCTCCGCGAGAAATAAACGCACGGTTAATAATGTGTCTTGTATTTATTATTGCACCCTTTTAGGCCGTTAACTGAATAATTACCTGTCACCTTATCAAAATTTCATGTGTTACATTTCTACTAACAATGCGAGGGGTTGCTTTAAATTTATTTATGCCTTATTCGAGCTAACTATGTGTTACTAATTAGATTTAATTTAATGTTTCTCTTTAATTTGATTAATTTGGCGATGTAAATTTCTCAGATGTCCGTGTTTATAAAACCATTAACTATCTAACGTTGCATGTTTTCGAATTCGGCCCGGCAAAACTTATTTCGTTTTATCCCGCAATTTTTAAAACGTGGACCTCAATAATGGAAAGCTAATAAACCTTGAATTTAGGCTCGATTTGCATTAGGGATATTGAATTATCCTTGTGGCATGACTAACCCTTGTTTATTTATTTTAGTAAAGCTCCTTCGTCTTAATTAAATGAAATGTCGTGCTTTTAACTCATACACATAAATTTAAATATTTGAGGCTCTAATTTATTGTAAAAGATGTTTCGAGGGATAGTTCTTTTTATTTACTTTCGTTTCTGCTTCGCTGGATTTTAGTTATGGGACGATTTATATATTTTTTAAAAACTATTTCGTAAAATGTTGGGTTATTTTTAATTCGATGTAAATAATTAAGTTTTATTAAGCTTCCCTGTACTAGGTGGGGTATAACTAACGTGAATTTTTTTTGTTAAAACGGGACGTTTGGCAATCGAGCTTAAAACCGAGTGTGCACATTCGAGCTCAAAGTGGCACATTCCGATCTCGGGAAATGAAGCGCGCCGCTCCGCGTCGCGCTTCATTTGCTTCCCTCGCTCGGAAATGTGCCACTTTTCGCTCGAATGCGCACATCCCCGTGTTTATTATATTAGTATAATTTACCGTACGCTTCTTCAAATCAAAAATTTTAATTTAATTTAGTAAACATCGATTTTATACTCGAAAATGTATTTACCATAGCAATGAGTAGAAGGGAGCGAGAAGATACGATAATCTTGTATAAGCAAGTGAGAGGGAACGATTAAAAAAATTCAATTAATTTTTCGTCCAATTTATTGGCCTAAATATTGTGAATCATGCTTAAAACCGAGTGTGCACATTCGAGCTCAAAGTGGCACATTCCGATCTCGGGAAAATGAAGCGCGCCGCTCCGCGTCGCGCTTCATTTGCCTCCCTCGCTCGGAAATGTGCCACTTTTCGCTCGAATGCGCACATCCTCGTGTTTATTATATTAGTATAATTTACCGTGCGCTCTTTCAAACCAAAAATTTCAATTTAATTTAGTAAATATCGATATTATATTCGAAAAACGTATTTACCATAGCAATGAGTAAAAGAGAGCGAGAAGATACGAGAATCTTGTCAATGCAAGTGAGAGGGAACGACTAAAATTATTCCATTAATATTTCGTGTAATTTATTGGTCTAAATTATTGCGAATTATTATAAAATTGCAGTGAAATTAATTTATATTTGAATAAGGAGGCAAGAATGAAATTCTTGTTAGGTTTTCTTAATATTCGGTATAGTAATTTACATGTGTCATTGGAATTTACTACTCAAAAAAACACTTAATGGTTTTTGTATTTTTCTTAATGAAAGTGTATTCTAATTCATAAATAAATATGTGTGTTACTTAAACCTATTCATTATTGGTTATTAAAATATATATCATTTAACTGTCATAAAGTACAACTTTGTGGATTTTATTTCCTTTTATTTTAGAGGTATAGCAAACCCCTAGTATGGCATGTGACATTTAGTCACCTAGTATGCGGAAGGTTAAAATTGAAATGAGTTGTGTATACTATCGAAGTAAAAAGTATTGTCGCCTCGTTTTAAAAGTTCAATTTTCGAAAAATACCCAATGGATTTTAAGCAAACTAAATTCGGATCATGGAAATTCATTTTTACACCCTTCAAAAATTAAAATTATGCCACGAGAAGAGATGCGGTCGCATAAGAGACGTAGAGAAGTGTGGGTTTGATTCGACAACGCCTAGTACTTCAATTATTACTACGAAGCGGCACAACTATATTGAAATCGTACTTTACAATTTACAAAAAATTTACCGATTTATTGGCTTCAATAAGTACTTCGCCGAAATCAGCATCGCAATCATCTTCATCTTGCAATTCTACTTCAACAATGACTTCTTTTTATACACATATATGACAATGACAACAGGTACTTTTGTCGGTTTAAGCTTCTTGAAAATTTTGAATAAAAGGGTACAGCATAAAAATTATTATTGCGAAATCTAAATGCAAAATATTTAATGTAAATATGAAATTGATAATAAACTGCAAAATATTTTTTTCTAAATAAAAGTGGTGAATAAATCAATATGTCATTTGCCGCTAACCGCGCAGCATGATACGAATGATGCAGAGCGGCGTTATGCACATCTCGTTTTATGACTACTTAGCATTAAATTCGCTATAAAACAATAATAACATATTATTTAAACAAAATAGTAAAACAATTATTGATAAATAATTTAAGTTCATTATATTATTATAAATTTTATAAAATTCTGTCGTTTTTTGGAAATATAACCTTTTAAATTGAGGTGAAAATACTTTTTTACTTTGCAGGTTATACAAAACCTTCCAGAACTGGTGGATAAAAAATTCGGTTCCGTTACTAATTTTGAAAAGGCGAATAAATAAGAAAGCCAATCAAAACGAGAATCTATCACTGTTTGCCCAAATTGCATACTAGCCATTTTCCAATATCAAAATTAAATTTTCTAAAGTGTAGTATGAATTAAAAACAACAAATAATATCAAAGTATCTAAAAGTAAAAATTAACAAAATTAATAATAGTTTCTTGTATATTTAATTAACAGTAAGAACTTTTCCTTTTTTAATGCTGAAAAATTTTAATATCCCCACTGTAAATTATAAATACGAAGTTATTTGGATTAAAATTGTATATATTGGCAAGTTTTAAATAATAATAAATTTAAAAATCTAACTTGGTGCAAAGTTTTGCTAATTTTTCGTTCATTTTTGCCCAAATGTTTCTACATGGGTGCCCAGGATGTTTTATCGTTTTTTAGCTCTTAAGCTCGCTATACAATTGAGAGTAAGTCTTAAGATAAAATCGAAGCTACTTTAAGAGTAACTTCCTTCCAATTAGCGTTCGTGTCTCTTATATCCGAGCTACAAGGACATAAAATAAGTGTACGTCTAATTACGTAAACGAAAGGCGTAATAATTTACGATTCCTACATAAATGATTATTTAAACATGGCGATAAAGGTGTCGCTTTAATGATGTGCTGTGTTACTTCCAAGCAAAGATGTCAGGTATCAATGTTAACTGTGAGATGTGCTTTTTTCCTGGCAATTATATTGAGAAATAAAGCTCTTGTATGTCTGCAAATATGCGTGTTTTATCCCTGTAATATATCAACGTCATAGAACACTAACACAACATTTTTATTTACTTTTTCTGTTTTACTGGGATAACGCACACACTTCTATCGTTATTTTTTTTATTATACGTTTTTTTCCCGAATTTATTGTGTTAATAAACTTTTTGTCACCTGTTCACGGATTAATTAAAAACGCTTATTCGTAATTTTCTTTATTGTTCTAGCTTAAAATGTAGATGCGAGATATAAATTAGTAATTCACCTAAAAAGCTCGTGTTTGTAGTTAGTACCTATATTTGATTATTAAATATAATTAGGTTAACCTTCGTGATTATTTATTATTGTATTTGCTTTCCTCGGTCCGAAATGTACCACTTTTCGCTCGAATGCGCACATCCTCGTATTTTTTTAATTTATTTATATTAATTTTTAGACGTGGTTATATTGAATTTAGTTACGCTAGGAAGTATAACTTCTATCGCGCGTACATAAATTCACTCATCAATTTTTTTCAACGTGTTATAAACATTTATCTAATTTGATTAACAAAAAAATTTTAAATTGTAACAATTTTTTTAAATTGTATTTAAATAAATATTGGAGCTGGGAATAGAATACGAATTTTCTAAATATTAGAATATTCGAAAACGACTATTTTTTTGGTTCAAATTATTCGGCTATTTTGCAAGTTGAGCTTGTAATTAGAGCTGGGAATCAAATACAAATTTTTTGAATATTCGAATATTTTGAAAGTTGAGACTCGAAATGCAAGTAATCCTCAAAATAATAAACGATACGAAACATTTACCTAAATACTCGATTACAAAACGAAGAAACCTTGTGGAAGAAGTTTTAATGCATCCTGCCAAAAAGACAGCGTTTGATATTCTGTTTCTTAATTATTTTATTGGACACTTCCAAAAAATTTATGCCCATTACAATGGCGAAGAAATAATCACCAGAAGTATCCAAACCTATCCAAATTTGCAAAATTTTATTTTATTTTTATTGCATCTTCCACGTCTTCAGAAAAGGTTTTTCAAAAGCGGGCAATATTATAAACAGCAAAAAGGTCCTACTTCGAGCCAAAAAATTTATAAAATTTTTTTAAGTAGCAAACCTAGCAAAAGTACCGGTTTTGGACACGTTAGGCCCAGTTTTAGACACTTGAGTAATTTTGATAAAATACCTTAAAATCGATGTTTCTATCGTAGTTAAACATACATTAATTACACTTATAGCAAGTAGCGATAATTCTTATATTTGACATTTGTCAAAATAAAGTGGAAAATGTCCACAACTGGTATAGTGTCCAAAACCGGTACTTCTACCTTATAAGTTTTATTTTTTCATATAAATTCTATATTTTTTTCTGAATGTGTTTAAGTTCAAATTATTTGAAAACCCAAAATTTTAAATAATATTCAAATAGTCGAACTTTGAATAATCGGATAATTGAATAATCGAATATTCAAATTTATTCGGATATTCGAATATTCGTTAAAACTTTGAACGATAATTCGAATAGCTGGAAGCGAGAAATTCCCAGCTCTAGTAAAAACTCATGTGTGCGAGTTAGAAGTTATACTTCTTTGGCGTAACTAAATTAAATATAGCCACGTGTAAAAATTAATATAAATAAATTAAAAAAATACAAGGATGTGCGCATTCGAGCGAAAAGTGGCACATTGCCGAGCGAGGGAAGCAAATGAAGCGCGACGCGGAGCGGCGCGCTTCATTTTCCCGAGATCGGAATGTGCCACTTTGAGCTCGAATTCGCACACTCGGTTTTAAGCATGATTCACAATAATTAATTAACTTTCTTAGACGGCTAACTTCATACTGTACAATTTTCGTTAGCCGTAAGCCCGCAACTTCCGTTGCATTCTAAAATTTTACCCTCAACGCCAAAAGAAGTATAACTTCAAAATCGTGGCCATTTTGTAAGAATTGTACATCCCAAAATCTCAAAACAAAATTCCTAAATAACTAATTTCTAAAAAAAAAATAATAATACCTAAAACGGGACGCAGATATTAAAAGAATTAACAATAAACGAAACGTAAAATTCGAATTAAAACAAATTTAATCGCGTTTCGCTTCTAAACGTCGCCGTAATTAAATAATAACAATTATCTAAGTGCTACACATTTATAATTAACATTTATTGCATCTAATTGAAGAGCGGCTTTCCCCTCAAACGACTTCAAAATAACATTTGCCCGAAATAAATTGCCAGATTTCTCTAATTTGAAACCGAGACGGGGCACCCCTGTTATTGTAACAAAAGCGGGGTTTAAAGTGCAACCGAATCCCCAAAGAGCACTTATCGTATTTATTACAGTCTGGAAATGATTCATAAAAAATTATTTTCCTCGAACTCGAAACGTTCCCCCGAAATAATTGCTAACAAGACGCCCTTAAAAACGTAACTCGATCAATCGGAAATGGCGACCTCTTCTATTTTGCTAGCGAAAAAAAAATTACAGTCAAACCTCCATAAGTCGAACCTCGATAGGTCGAATTTTTGATAACACGAACCTGTTTCCCTAAGACTTGCCTATCAAAACGTTAATATTTTTAAATCAATAACTCGAATTTTTCGATAAGTCGAAGCGTTTTACTATTCCCTAAATTCAAGTGTCCATTAGTAAATATTTCAATAACTCGAAGTTAAATTTTACAACTTTTCATAAAAGTAAAATACCTGGAAGGATTAAAGAACGGGTTTGTTCGGTGTTATTGCTGGTCAAAATGGTTATTGTAAAATAGGATGAAAAGGTTGAAACCTACTACAAGACTTTGATGTTTTGACTTCGGCACTTCAATTTGATTTAAATACTTTCTCAACATTTGACCGTTTCTTTTACAAGAAAAGGACTATTTTTGCCTTTTTGTTTTCGTTCTGGTCGTTATTCGTCGAACAGGAGTACGATCAAATGTATTTTTTGTTGTTTATAGTTTAATAACAGTGTGTAACAGAAAATCTAAAAGAATTAGATACTTTTTTAAAATTATTTACCGATTAACAAGAAGGGTAAACTAAAATTAAAAAAAGAGTAAAGGAGTGTCCTTTTTCCAACTTGGAGAAAGCTATGATTGAATGGTTTTGGTATACACGTAGTAAAAATATTCTGGTTTCCGGCGATCATTGGCAAAATTTGTAGAAACCCAACATTTTGGATCAATGAAGCAAAATACAATTTTAGATTACTTTCAAACCAACAATAAATAAGATGTAAATAACCATATTACCTGAGTACTTAATAACAATAAAAAATGTTAATAATTGTTTACAAATTTTGGTTATTTTGTATAAAGGATGTTAAATATAGATATGATATATACCGGCTGTTTCATTTAAAGTGCCACGAGCTCATAACTCCTAAACTAATAAAAATTTCAAAAAAAGTACAAGTGTAAAAGTGTATTTAATTTATTCGATCTATGCTATGGCAAAGTATAAATTTTGTTTTACTTCCGGTTTAACCGCAAACGGTGTCAACTTCCTTATCTTACATAGAAAAGTATTTATTTTTTTTATAATTGGATAGAGCTCGTCAAGAGCTTTCCAAAAGTGTATAACAAGTGCCCATTTTCTCAAAAAAAATTAATTTATATTTCAAAATGTACAGTGGAACCTCGCATAACGAGCATAATTCGTTCCGGAGTTTTACTCGTAATGCGAAACATTCGTTAAGCGAAACAATTTTTACCATATAAATTGATGTAAAATACAATAATGAGTTCCATGCTGAAAAAAATACTCAAAATTTAAATTTAAAAAATAATACTCTAAAAAACGTTGTGTGGCATTTGTTCAAAGAAAAATCCATACCCTTCTATTTAAGATAAGGAAGTTGACACCGTTTCCGGTTAAACCGGAAGTAGGACAAAATTTATATTTATGCCTTTGTATAGATCGAATAAATTAAAGACACTTTTACACCTATACTTTTATTGAATTTTTTATTAGTTTAGGAGTTATAATCGCGTGGCACTTTAAATGAAACACCCGGTATACAGAAAAGTTTTTAACTCGACTTTCTTTGATAACTCGAATTATTTTTAGTTTCCCTTCGACTTCGACTTATCGAGGTTCGACTGTAAATTTCGAAAAAATCAATTATTCACGTCGCGAAAATTTCTACGGTATCCGTTCTTTCAGGAGCGCGCATTATTTATTTAACGGACATATTTAGGGGGGCTTCGGAAAACGAAATACAAATCATCCGCTAAACGAAGCAACAGTTAATTAATTTTTCAACGTTAATTAATGCAGCGCAGGTCACGACCGTTATTAAATATTATCAGCAGTAAATTTGGAGAGTATGTACGAAATTTGTAAAGAAGCAAGACGGGTAAAGAGGGTGGCGGCGGAAGAGTGATTTGCGATTCCGGTCAACTCGTCAGTTCGTTAATTCGACGGAGGGTGTGTGTGTGTATAAAATAGCAACCCCGCAATTCTAACTCTTTCAATCCGTAAATTCTGGCGTATAAATTCCATTTTCGCACTTCTGACAGGTTCTGTAACATGTGTTGATAGAGTTAGAAGTTGGCCAAGCACGTATATAGCTTGCCAGAAGCGCCGGAAAGAAATACGGCTGTTGTTTTTACACCGAAGGATTTTATGCCCCAGCGACGAAAACGGAAGCTACGGGCTCGGACGAGATTAGAGTTTCTAAAGTTTTCTGACTGTGATACCGGAATATTTTCTCCGTCCTTCTCTTTCCCGCTCTAAAGACGCGAAAATTTCTGCAGGTGAACGCGAAGCTTGCACGCGCTTTGTTTATCGCCGATTTGCCATGCAAAATACGTCACACTTTCTGCCCCAAACCCTTCCTTTCTGAATACCAAATTTTCGCTGACCGCCAAAATGGAAAGTTCGTAGATCGCGATGGCCGTTAAAGATGTCGATTTCTAATGCCTGTACGAAATTAAAATGCGAGAGGTGTTAATTCGTCGGCCCAGATAGGAAAAAAAAAGTGTAAACAACTCACGAGTTCAAGTCATGTACACTTCGATTGCGACATTTTCGAGTAAACATCGTAATGTACTTCTTTGGAAAAGCTTTTACCAACATTCTTAAACTGAACACGCATATCCTTCTGCTTTTGCCATAAATTATTTTATAAACAAGATTGAATGTAATTATTCTTTTTTTGGTAACTATTGAATATAAAGTTGTTGATTTGGGGCAAAGTCTAGCTTGGGCCTATAACAATCAGATTTGCATATTAAGAGAGAGTTTGCATTATTGTTTTTTAACATTAACTAGCAAAATTTGCTTCGCGAATTCTGCTAGACAAAATGCGTACTTGAACCGCTGCGCGTTTAGTGCCTTCAGCGTCTAGCATGAACTATGGATTTATAAACCAGTCAATTCTCTATGATTTAGTTCAAAAATGGTCAAAATCGATTCATAAATATATAGTAAAGAAATGGCCAAAAATGATCGATATCAGTTGAATAGAACAGTTTTCTTAAGGGGTTATACGCAGTTAGAAGGCCAAAATAAACGTTTTTTTTATAAATTTTTTTTGAAGACGTATTTTATTTTACAAAAACCAAAAGTATTAATAAATTTAGTGGTAACATCTAAGTTTAAAATGGCACTAATGATTTGTAAAAATTTGATTTTGTGTGCTCCTGCAGACGATCTTCTGAAGGTCTTCAAAAAAAAAGAAGGTTTTTGGGCGGTGACCCGGATATCTCCAGTATAGTTCATGTGAAATCAAAAAACCAAAAAGATTCTTTTAGTGGATAGATAAAACTAGGTATTAATCGAAGGAATGATATTTCGGATAATTATTTCTATTTTTTAAAAAAAAATTTACGTGGCAATTTTGATCGAAAATTCGATTTTCTTTCTTATAAAGCCGCCATTTTGCCAAAAATTGAAATTTCGATTATTCCTGCGATCAATATCTAGTTTTATCTATCCACTAAAAGAATCTTTTTGGTTTTTTGATTTCGAAGGAACTATACTGGAGATATCCGGGTCACCGCCGAACACCTTTTTTTTTGGCAGACCTTCAAGAGATCATCTACAGGAGCACACCAGATCAATATTTTTACAAATGTTTAGTGCCGTTATAAACTTAGATGTTGCCACTAAAATCAAAACTTTTGGTTTTTGTAAAATAAAATACCTCTTCATAAAAAAATTATAAAAACACGTCTTTTTTCGGCCTTCTAACTGCGCATAGCCTCTTAAATGTCTCTTTGCACTATATAATTTAGCCGCAAAGGATACGCATGTAATCAAAAACATCGAAAAGAATTGAAAAAATTCAGTTGCCAATGAAGTCGACACACATAGAACTTAATTTTAGGCCCTTTGAATCAAGTGGGGGATGGTTTGATTACAAAGTCTACAGGTATATCAAAAACAAATCAAGTGTGACATGATTTGGTAACAAAGTGTATAGCTATAATCAAAAATATCCAAAAGTCTGAAAAATTTCAATGCCGTCAAGTCGACAATTAAAAATTGATTATAGACGGTTTGAACCATTTTTTCTAAATTTTGGCCCGAACTTTGTATAAGCAAACACGTGTGAGGCCATACCGAGAAACATGGAATGCCAAAAATTTATTTTATTTTATATACACTAATGGGCGTTTTGAAGCACACAGTATAACATATATGTATTAGTATTAAAAAAAAAGTATTATGGGGTGAGAGAGTTACAATTCAGTAAGTCTAAACTGATAGGAATAGGTACATATAATTTTTTGAATTTAAAAAATGAAAATAATACCACGAATCAAGATATGTGGATTCGAGCGAAAAATGCCCCACTTCCAAAATCGAAGATGTGCCACTTTAAGCTCACACGTGCACACTCCACTTCAAGCACAGTTCACATTAATAAATTGACGCAAAAAATTAATAAAAAAATAAGAATTGTATTTCTACAGAACAGTGGCGTAACCCAGCGTTCCAGAGCAACTTAAACCCCATCATAATTAAACACAAATCAAATTAGTGCAATAAAACATTGGAATTTAATGAAAATTAAGCCAAAAAATTCTGGGCACCCTTCTGATAATAATAATAATATTAATACAAAATCACATAGGGTAGAGTGGGGCAAGTTGACGACCTTAAGGAAAATATAGTCATTCACAAAAAAATTAAGTTCTTCATTTTGCCCCGTGTGTCATCTTGCCCCACTCTCCCCTATACCAAGAAAAAAATTCTTATACTAATGTCTAAATCTTCCAAATAACAACATTAACAAACACTAGCCTAATAGTTTAATTGTATGCAAAATTCATCATTTACCATTTATTTATAAATTAATTATTATTAATTATCCGACACCTAACGGTATAAGGATTTTAGTTTAAAAAAAAAGTATAACAAACAATTCCCTTCCATTTTTGTACCTCGATCTCATTTTTAATTAAATATATGCCACCTCAAACTACACACCTGGGTGTCTCCATAAATAATGAAAATGTCAGCGAGCTCGTTATTAGAAATTTACCTCGAAACAACGGTTCCTGCTGTCTATTAATCAAGAACTATCCCACTAACAATATTACCTACAATTTTGCAAGAAATAATCACGAGTCTGCGAAACCGGCGATCCATTTTAATTGCCTCCCCGCCTTATTTACGGCCGCAAAAAAGAACCGACTGAAAATTTCGCCCGTTCACAATAATAAATTAGCTGAAAACGATTTTATTTAAAAACGTCCGTTAGAAATATAGTCTGACAATGTCATATAATTTACGATAAGAAGGAAATCGTTTGCACACTTTTTCCTTTTAGTTGCAAAGTCAGAGTGCACACAGCCAACTCATTCCTTATCAGATCCGAGAAACTTAATACACGTTGCGGAGCTATCAAGATCTTCCATCACATTTCTTCCAACTCACGACATAATCCCGAACCTATCATGTTTAATAGTGTAGAGTTTGACGAACAATTAAATGAATTAAAGTGTGGAATGGAAGGGAGGCGCAAAGATGGAAGCTGTCCATAAAGGAGAATTGCAATGGGATATGCGTGTCCATAATTTAAGGGTGGTCGCAGGATTCGGATATTAATGACCGAGGTATAATCCGAAATAATGGTCGCGTGGAGATAAAGAACGTGGCATTAATATCGAAGGATTTGGCAGGACAACGGAAGAATAATGACAGGCATATTCCTTACGTGGACTCCATCCCGATTTATCAAGTACAACGATATAAATTACTAAATTTACTGCATAAATAACTCTTCCTTTACATCCTGTAAAGTTTCGAGCATTAAATATTCAAACCGAAAAAGGCAGCTCGCCGCCAGTGTGTATTTCAGTCATTTTTAAAACGTCGGCAATGAAAATCGCCGAAGTCAGTTGACTTTAAATTACGGTTCACGTACCTAACTAACTGCAGTATTTTCTTAAATTACACCGCAATCGTGGCTCGTACTTACCACAGCGGACGCAGAAAGATCGAAGGAACACGCTTACCTGCAACGAAAAGAAAGACATTAGAAAAAAAAGGTTGCAAATATTTAGGAAAAAGGAATACATTAAAACCTCTCGTGGCGATTATTTCCATAAGGGAAGTATGTTTAAAAATAGATATACTGTAGTTTAATTCTCCTTATAAATTTTTTCTCTAAGGTGACCGTTCTCTAACACGACCGCGACCGTTAATTGCGGGACCACAACTTTTCAAAATTGCTTAAACTTGGAAAATTTTGTATAATACATATATACAAAATTTATGAATTTGTCCATAAGTTAGTATAATGATAAATAATTTTAAAGAAAAAACATTAATAACATTTATATCGAAAATATTAAAAATATTTTATTTTATATTTTTTTTCCGGGTATGAAAATATATAGAACTATATATAACTTAATGTAAGAAATTTAATATAGTTTTATATAATTATATAAAGAAACACATAATATATATGATTATATAAAGATTTATATGGTTTTATAACATTATATCAAAATTTATATAATTTTATATGAGAACAAGATATAATCATATAAAGTAATATAAAATAACACATAATTATAGAAATTTTTCCCCAGATAGATAATAGCTGTAAAAGCGAGCATTTACTTGTATTATTTATGACTCTAAGGCTGATTGACATTTTAATTCTTTCATAGTCTGTAAAGTAAAAAAATCTGCGGGCGTTTTTGGAACATTTGTAATTTTACATACTGTCATGTTCTTTGCAAATTTATTCCTTATAAGATAGCTCTAGGAAAATAGAACACACTCGGTTGAATAATTTTAATTGTTCCCTCTCGCTCCCATTGGCATGATTGTCGTATCTTTTCGCTCCCTTGCACTCATTGGTATAGTAAATATGTTTTTAGAACATAAAATCGATATTTACTAAACTAAATTTAAATTTTCGATTTGAAAGAGCCAAGGATAAAAAGGAAAAATTCTGTAAATGCGGGGTATGTGCGCATTCGAGCGAAAAGTGGCACATTTCCGAGCGAGGGAAGCAAATGAAGCGCGACGCGGAGCGGCGCGCTTCATTTTCCCGAGATCGGAATGTGCCACTTTGAGCTCGAATGTGCACACTCGGTTTTAAGCACGATTCACAATAATTCAGGCCAATAAGTTAGACAAAAAGCAGTTAAATAATATTAATCGTTTCGTCCCGCTCGCACTGACGAGATTGTCGTATATTTTCGCTCCCTTCCACTCATTGCTATGGTAAATATATTTTTCCAACATAAAATCGATATTTACCAAACTAAATTAAATTTTTTGATTTGAAAGAGTTAATGATAAAGTAGACAGATCTAATAAATAGGAGGATGTGCACATTCGAGCGAAAAGTGGCACATTTCCGAGCGAGGGAAGCAAATGAAGCGCGACGCGGAGCGGCGCGCTTTATTTTCCCGAGATCGGAATGTGCCACTTTGAGCTCGAATGCGCACACTCGGCTTTAAGCACGATTCACAATAATTTAGGCCAATAAGTTAGACAAAAAAGCAGTTGAATAATTTTAATCGTTTCCTCTCGCTCGCACTAACGAGATTGTCGTATATTTTCGCTCCCTTCCACTCATTGCTATGTTAAATATACTTTTCCAACATAAAATCGATATTTACCAAACTAAATTAAATTTTTTGATTTGAAAGACTTAAAGATAAAGTAGACAGATCTAATAAATAGGAGGATGTGCACATTCGAGCGAAAAGTGGCACATTTCCGAGCGAGGGAAGCAAATGAAGCGCGACGCGGAGCGGCGCGCTTCATTTTCCCGAGATCGGAATGTGCCACTTTGAGCTCGAATGTGCACACTCGATTTTAAGCGCGATTCACAATAATTAACATACATCCGATTTAATACTACTTTATTTATAATAACTTTGATTTGATAACAATATGATCCTTTAATCTAATATCTATCATTTCTTTCTCTCTAAGCCGACCACCTCTACAAAACCAATTTGAGTAAGAACAGACGCTGGATGTGTAAGAGAGGGTTTACTGTAGAGGGATATTTTATTATAAGTTTGTGCGTTAAAATTTTTTATTGAGTTTCCGCTACATTTTTGGAGTTATCAAATTTTTAGTGCAAACAATTACAGCTCCTAAATAATACAAATGTTCCAATAAAGTTAAGAGTCAATATTTTCAAAGCAAATAAAAAAATAATAAAACGAACGGTATCTTTCGTTTCAGTGCCTGTAAAAATTGCTTTGAAATCTTTAATGCTCGAAGAAAAAGTTGTTTACCATTTATAATTTATTATTTTCGAAGAAAAGTTCAAAATAAGGCAAATTATATATTTTAGACTAACGATATTTTTTACAACTCATAGTTTTGGCAGAAGAACGACAAGCATTGCTTTAAACTATGTACATTAAAATAAGGCTATATCAAAAAAATTAATTAACAATAAGTAAATGGTAAAACGATTATTCCAACAATCTTGCGCTTGGATTTGAAATGAGAATAAAATGTCTTCATTTTATTTTGGTGGTCGTTTCCAAATAGTTTTAATAAAAAAAAACTACAGTATAATTGCGGTCAGTTATGGCTCATTTATTTTCATGAAGTCGTTATAAGAATCCTAAAAGTACTACTAAAAATAAAAGGTGTCCGCTAAACCAGTGATTCCCAAACCGGGGGACGCGCCTCCCAAAATGTAATATTTTTTATTAAGCAATACATTTTTCTTAATTTAAAAATGTACCGTATTAGTTTATGAAATACACCCATCCCTCCATTTACACGCTACTTGTTTTACACGATTTCGTTTTTACTAGATTTACAAATATAACAATTCCAAAAATTTTGAAGAATGCAAACTATTTAAAATACACTTTTGTGCTATACAAGATGTGTATTTTAGGGAAGATTGTTATTGTTTTGAAAAAAAACCCGCCGGTTATTAAGAATCTGGGTCATCAAAATGGTTGAACCTGTCGGTGATTTTGTGAAAAATGTCATTAGTAAAACAATTGAAGAACAAAATAAACAGAACCAGCAATTCTCAACTCAAGTCCATGGCATGTGATGTATCCATCGGTGCCATTATTGCCATCAAAAAGGTCGTCAATCAGGCACATTAAGTGACCCTCCTAAAAAAAAGATTATCGTAATGAAGAACTCGACGAGAACCAAATCAAACGTCTTCAAAAATGTGTGATAAAAGATTATCCAAAATCACTGTATTTATCAGATGGCGATTTAATTAATATTCATCAGTGAAGAGTTACATCAAAGAAGTTGGAATGAAACTTTTTCTTAAAGGGACAGGCCCTTATCTCAATGAGGCAATGATCAAAAACGTTTGGAATGGACATATCCCTTTTACAGTTTATTGGCAGCTGAACGATACCGAAAATTTGTCGCATCACATGAATGCCAATTCACTTTAAATGATGCCACTGGAGAAACGAACCATTCATATTCCAATCAAGTGAATACAGATGCCCAACCAAAAATGAAAAAAACCTTCCCACCTTCAGTCATGGTCTAGATTGAAATGACCGACAATGGTTTAACCAAACCAACCTTCGTCAAATCTGGGGTTAAAATCAACGTGAAAGATATATGGACACTGTGATCAAGAAAATGACGAAAGATATTGAAATTTCTTGGGAGCTGGAGCATGCACTTTTACTCAGAAATCGGCATCAAGTCATCGGTCCAAATACACTTCGGAATCATTGGACAACTTAAATATAACATATCTTCCTACTGAACAATGATTACCAAACTCACCTGATTGCAACCCATGCGATTATTTCTTATGAGAATTATCAAAACACAAATGTGACTGAATTCTAGAAATTCAAAAAAAGTATTCAGTTCATCCTAAAGAACCTACACCTCTCTCATATTAAGGAAGCAATGGAAGCTTGTCCAAAAAATTTACAAGTCTACAAGGCCTAACGAAATCACATTGAAAATAAATCGTCCGTTTTTATCCATTAAAATACGAAATGCGGCTAATTCTGAGAAAATGACGTAGTGGTCCAATAGAAATTTTGATTCCAGAAACATTGAACGTACTATACCTACTATACCTACTATACATAGTGTTTTTTTGATCAAAAATGCACTTAAAAAATGACGTATTTTACAGAAAACTAATTAATTATTTTCTAAAATTGACAAACCAATTTATCCATTTTTTGCTTTTTCTCGATTTACGCCATTTTCTCTGGAACTTATCTATCGTGGAAATCCAAAAATAAGTATACAGTGGAGATTCGCCCAGATTAGATTTTTTTTAAGGAAGGCCCAGTAACATATTGTTTGAATACCACTGCGATAAGCAGAAAAGAACTTAACCAAATAAATATAAAAAATTGTTTTTGTTTGTTTTTCAAAAATTGAAACGTACGAATCGAAAATTTGTTTTTTAAGCGAAAAATTAATTTCCCTGCTTGCCTGTTAAATTTCATATTTGATATAATAAATCTTAAAACTTTGAAGACTTCGAAGGGCGCACATACGCACACCTGTGGTGTGTTTTTTCCCAACGAATTTGCGTGTTAAATTAGCTTTCAGCGTTCGGTCGTGATTACAAATATTTTTATGTAACGCTTTAATAAAAACAATTTTTCAATCGCAAAAGCTGGAAGGTTTGATATTTGATAAACTTATTAACTATAAATCTTTCTCGAATGGATTGATTAAAGCGTTGTAGCATTCGAAAAACCTACGCTTTCCTCTTGTTACTTTTAAATTATGTATGCAAATTAGGTTTTGGTGTTTGCTTCCATAAAGAAGCGTTACCGATATTACAAAATTGATTTCGTGTTTAGGCACACAATTTATACTCGTTTTTTATATATATATTTTTTGACAGCGCTCCCCACGAAAAAAACAACGTTAAAATTCTAGTTTTCGCTGTTTGTGTTGGCGGAAAGTTTACTTCGGTTAGTTTGATATCTCAAGTTCAATGTAAATAAACCAGAAGCTACAACAGCAAATAAATGTTGATCTCAATTCGAAATTCGTTAAAGTTGCCGTTACTTTTTGCCACTCTCGGGCTTCCTCTTTCGCTATTTTAAGTGTGGAAATATAAGCAGTGTCGAAGAACGTATCGAGTTCCTTCCCTCATTTGCTCTTCGGGACTGATAAATTTTGCTCATCCATAAGATTCATTAAATAGGGAAAAGATATAAGACGTAACTTGTTTAATTTGGATTGGTCTTCTGGGACTCTAAGGGAGGAACATTAAGTGAACTTTGCCAACTCCTGTTGTTGACATTCTCTCTTACTTTGTGGCTACGGCTTTAACGCTGATCCTTCTTCTCAAATTCACCGAACGCAGCGGATACTTCTCTCTACTTCTTAGTTTATTACGAGTTTGTTTCTTTAGCTCACTCTTTCTCTACCACCAAATTCATTAAGGCCAACAATTCTCCAGACACAAGAAAAGATTATTTTCAAAGGCGAAGGCTTGATGCTTATTTGTTTTCCTTAAATATTAAAAAAGGTGAACGCTTTAGTTGAGAATTAATTAAATTATTTTTTGGTTCAATTTCCTTTTAAGATTTATGGGCATATAATTTTTTTTACAGTGGAAGAAGATTTAGTACTGATCCATTTTTAAAGCGACTTATTTTCTAAATTAAATATTAAAGAATATCTTTGTTTCTATTTTGGCGGATATTATGTTCTTAATATAGTTCTGGAAAGCGACCCAATTATTATATTGTGATGTCCCACTTAACACTAGAATTACACACCAATTTAAAGCCCCTTTCGATAAAAAATTTATAGAATTTTAATAATAATCAATAAATATTTTAATGTCTTACTTATTTATACAGGGTGTGTATTAATTGGCGCAGAAGCTACACGTACCAACATCCTTCACTCAGTTCTAAATCGGAAATATCAACATGAAAATGTCGTATCACACAGAGATGTACAGTAATAGTTGTTCAAAACTATTTAAATACAAAATGCCGAATACGCAGTTTAAAAAAGCCGATGAGAAAGTAAACTACTTTTTATGTTACTGATGTAATATTTTGTGCAACAAGCGCAGAAAATTCTCTATTGCGCACGATATTGGGCAGTAGACAACCTCATAAATTGCGCATACTATTTTTTATCACTCATGCAGTAATAATAATACTTATTTTCGTATTAAAATTGCAAGAAATATATATTATATGTTACTTAAATGTCACTTTGGAGATGGCTCTAGCATAGATTTGCATTTTATTTAATTTTTGCGTTTTTTTATTGTCAATTTACAGAATTTACGCACTCGACATAATGCAATGAGTAAAGAGTTACTTTGCGCATGAAATAACGTAGGCGAACATAGTACCTAGTTTATTGGCATAATAAAGTAATAAAAATGTTATTTATATCACTTATTTTAATACTAATATTTGTTCAAATGATTTATCTTCCATTTTTCGTCTATGAGGTCTCATTATTTTTCCACCAAACAAAAAAAGACGTTATACTAGGGGCAGAACTTGACAAATAAATATTATATTTTAAAATTACATTCTTTACCATTGGATATTTATTTAAGAAATTTAAACTACCTACTACTATTAATTTTTAAATATTTCAACGTTTCTTCTTCTCTGTGGTTGTATTAGCAAGGTCCTTCACAAACATAGTCAAATTCGTTCATTTTCTTTTTTTTATCAATTTAATCGCATGGAATTTTATTTTCCGTACTTCGTATACCAATAATTCTTATACGTATTCTCTATTTGCCCTCTGCGCCCATTTGAGTATAAAAAATGAATAAGAAACAGATGCTAATACGCTATCCCTTACTTTCCTTCTAATTTATAAATTTTTTGAAAACACTTACATTTTCTTTAAACATTTCTATCAACGCATTACAATTCTTAGGTTATCTATGTATCTTATAGACTTTATTTATTCGCACTCTGTACTTTAGTAATTGTCCCTAATAATTAATAGTTAAGCAAAAAAATTAACCTATACGCTTTTGATTAACAATGTTGGCAAACTCATAAAATAATGCTAACGATATAACACTATAAAGTAAAAAAAATAAGAAAAGTATTTTGCATATTTCAAATAGAAAATAAGTTTATCAAAGTTTTTCAAAGAAAATATAAAATACTTTTTCTTAAAAGGTATTTAAATACAAAATAGAAAATAAGTATTTTATATTTTATATTTGCATTTGAAATACCTACATGCATTTGAAATAAGTCACATCTCTGCTTTCATATGTCTTCACGAGGTTCTCTAAGTTCGGACTTTGGTCCATAAATAAGTTTTATTTGCGATTTTAATACCATTGTTTCGTTTTCTTTTTTAACAATCAAAGTATGATTACCATTCTACGAAAAGCATATTTGAAAAGCTGGTAAAACAAAATTTGTATTCTGATGCGATTTCAATCATAAGCATTAATATCAAATTTTGTCACTTATGTATTCAATTCGACTTTCGTCTTTTATTTTTGTATTACCTTTGTAAATCATATCACCCGTAATGTGTAGAATTTAAAACGTATATTACCCGTTTAATACTGCAAATTTTCGAAGAATAAAATTTAGAAAATATTACGGTACCTATTAGAACAGCAGTACATCGATACAGTGTTGCCAAATAAATGTTTCCTTTAATTGTTTCCCGAAAACACACGAAGCATAATACAACACTTTAACATTACGATTTTCGATTCAAAACCGAACGAAGAACGTCGCCGCGTGTATCTTTTGCGCCAATTTATGCACACCTTGTATAAAAGAAAGCTATTATGATCTTTTTCTACCGTAAGTTAAGAATCGCTACTTTAGCAATAGGTTTTATAATTAATTTGTTGATTTGAACATGAATTTTTCGTACAAGCTGTTACAGAGAGTTCTGCGCCAAAATCCAAATTCCAGCAGTAAAGGCTTTATACTAATTTAATTCAAAATCCTTGTGTTGCCTTTAATTAAAACGTTCCTAATAAGTTGTAATTGAAATGTTTGTGTACGTTGTTTGTTAACGAACTTCCATTTGTAATATGAAGTTTATTGTTAGTTATTTATGTAATACCGCGAACTGTGTGAAGTGTTTGTTCAATTCTAATTGTAAGCTGAATATGTCTGCAACTGAGACTAACTTTAGTTACTTGCGAACAAGCATATGAAGTTGCATCTCTGCTTTCACACGAGCTTCATGCGAATTAATTAATTATTCTAGCAGTATGCCTGCCATCAAAAAAAGCGAAAAAGATACGAAAACAATATTTTATGGGTATCCAATAAATAATATCGTAATCAGTACGAAAAGCTCTCGATTTACATTTACTTTTATCTCTTCCAATGTTATATCAATAATTTTATTTTTGTTTGAACGTTTTTTTATTTGAGGGGTTCGCATAAACAAAAGCGTTTTTGTTTGCGTTTAAATTTTTTTATGACCGAATAAAAACAAATTATTAGGGGAAAAAATCGGTACGTGAAGTTTTACTTCTTTGGCGTAACTAAATTTAATATGTCCACGTCCACGTGTATAAATTAATCTAAATAAATTCAATAAATACGAAGATGTGCGCATTCGAGCGAAAAGTGGCACATTTCCGAGCGAGGAAGCAAATGAAGCGCGACGCGGAGCGGCGCGCTTCATTTTCCCGAGATCGGAATGTGCCACTTTGAGCTCGAATGTGCGCACACGGTTTTAAGCACGATTCACAATAATTTAGGGCAATAAATTAGACGCAAAATCATTGAAAATAATTTTAATCGGTCCCTCTCACTCGCACCGACGAGATTATCGTATCTTTTCGCTCGCTTCCACCCATTGCTATGGTAAATACGTTTTTCAAACATAAAATTAATATTTACTAAACTAAATTTAGATTGATGATTTAAAAAAGCGAAGAATAAGTAGCTAAATTCAATAAATAAGAAGATGTGCGCATTCGAGCGAAAAGTGGCACATTTCCGAGCGAGGGAAGCAAATGAAGCGCGACGCGGAGCGGCGCGCTTCATTTTCCCGAGATCGGAATGTGCCACTTTGAGCTCGAATGTGCACACTCGGTTTTAAGCACGATTCACAATAATTTAAGCCAATAAATTGTACTAAAAATCACTTAAATAATTTTAATCGTTCCCTCTCACTCGCACCGACGAGATTGTCGTATCTTTTCGCTCCCTTCCACTCATTGCTATGGTAAATAGATTTTCGAACATAAAATTAATATTTACTAAACTAAATTTAGATTTATGATTTAAAAAAGCGAAGAATAAGTAGCTAAATTCAATAAATAAGAAGATGTGCGCATTCGAGCGAAAAGTGGCACATTTCCGAGCGAGGGAAGCAAATGAAGCGCGACGCGGAGCGGCGCGCTTCATTTTCCCGAGATCGGAATGTGCCACTTTGAGCTCGAATGTGCACACTCGGTTTTAAGCACGATTCACAATAATTTAAGCCAATAAATTGTACTAAAAATCACTTAAATAATTTTAATCGTTCCCTCTCACTCGCACCGACGAGATTGTCGTATCTTTTCGCTCCCTTCCACTCATTGCTATGGTAAATAGATTTTTCGAACATAAAATTTTATAGTTTTGACGGAATATTTATAATTATTTGTAATGAGCTGTATTTTTAAATTAAATTTTAAAATTTTTTGTTTCCGCATGGTACTTTATTTTTTAATTCATAAATCAAAAAATGGGTGTGATTTACGAACATGACTCATGTAAGTTGGAGCATACAAACCACTTAAAATTTTCTCATGGAGAACAATTTTAGGAGAATATGAATATAATTAAAGTCCAACCCCAACTTTCCACTTCCAACTTTGTTAACAACTTGCCTGTCTGGGAAAAAGTCGTTAACCTTGACTTTCGTGTGTGAAAACGCCGCAATTATCAAAAAGTCAAACAAAACGAATAAGACGCCAATTATCCTCCCTTAAATTCGAAATTAGCACGCCGAAATTGTTCTCTCCAGCATCCACAGCAAACCCATAGAAACACAAATGCATAATTCAGGAAGTTACTGCAGATATAAACGTAGCAGCAGCGGTGGTTGCATTTGAAATGCATTCATGTCGTATTTTAATGATAGAACGTTGTAAGCTGGATGTTATGCTAAAATTCACCTGGATAAGTTAAATCTTTCGAGTTTATTTACCCGTCTTACATAATCATCTTGATAAGCACTGGTAGCAAGTTACTAAGTACGAAGAAGGGTTGAAACGGGAGTCTCGACAGAAACAACTAACACCTCATAAAGGAAACTCGACGCAAACTCTATCGAAACTTTTCCTACAATCAACTTTAAGGCCTCTATTTAACATACGCCGTCAACTTTAAATAACTAATATAAGCTTTTATAAATTTGATGGCATAAAACGCGAGGCCAGTGCCGGCTCAAGTAAAAGATTTGCAAAATAAATTTTAAACTGTTTTTACTGGAAATTAGCAAACATCAATTAAATATGTAAAAAAATTTTAAATAATAAGCGTTCTGAATTCAAATCTTTTTCCAAAAATTATGTAACGATCTAAAATGTGTCATTTGGTTAAAATATATACCTAGGTTAGTTGCGATTCGCCCCGTTTTCGCACGAAGTATCTACGGCAGAACGATTTGTTATAAATTAAACCCCCCTCGCGCGTTTTTCTGTCAGTCTATAGCCTATAGCCAATCTCAGAAACAGCTATAGAAATTTTAATACGGTTCCATATAATTTAAACGATTTAATCAGTGTACGAAAAAAAAAGCTTTCTCCGACTTGATTGATAAAAATCATAATTTAGACAATTTCTACGAAATATTTATAAATTATATGAACAAACCTTCATCGTGAATCAGTCTATCTATTAGAGAAAACCGTATCAAACTCCCTATAGTAGTTTTTGAGATTAGCCTATACAGACAGACAGGACGACAGAAATACGCTTTGGAGAAACTTTAATTTATAATATGTAGTGATTATATAATTTTGAAAATAATTTTTATGTACAGTAAAACCTCTCTCCAACAGACAGTCGCGAGACCAATGATATTGTCCGCTTAGAAGAGGACCAATATACATTGTTTTCCTATATATCTTTTTTTAGAAAACTTAAATGTGTTTCCTAAATATTCGATTATTCCGTATTCGATTCGTCCCCTTATCTTAAGAATATAAAATTATTGCCGTTATATGCAAGGAAACGTCCATGGACCACGTAACTCTTTTAGGGGGTGGGTGGGTCAAAATATATTGTCCGCATGGTATTACGTGAAGGTTGTGGGATCGTATTTATTGATAATTTTTATATTAATTTGCAGATCCGACAATTTTTCTTTTAATTTTTAGAATGACAATTTTAGAAAGACAATTCTTTTGTTGTTCAAAAATAGTATTTTTAAGAGTTTTCAATTGTCTTCGTCCTGACCCGCTCAGTTCGTTAAGAGTCTACATTAGTATGCAAAATGAAATATAGTTAATTTGGGAAAAAACGATATTTAGTCAACTTTATTAATTTATTTGTCACGTTTAATAAAATAATTGGGGGTCCACTGTAATACGCAAAATTGAATATATTTATTTGGGTGAAAAACCAATTTAATTAACTTTGCTAATTTTTAAAAAATGTTTTTCTTTACTTTAACTCCTTGCAATACAATTTTCTTTTTTTTAAATGTCTTGTATCAATTTGAAAAAATAAAATTTATCCAAAATTGTAGAAAAAACTTTACGTCCTCTAAAGTGTAAGTCAAAAAATATCGATTACTGCAGCTTACTATTTCCCATTGTTATATCCCTCCACTTTCGTGTAAGAAAACAAACTTAAAAATAATGAACGAGCATAATAAACGATGACATAAATCCCAAAAAGCTGCAATAAAATATATAAAAACGCAATAAAATAAATCCGTACATTTGCATTACACAAATTAGAACGAATGTAAAGCAGTAAAACGTTGTAACACTTAAATGCCAACATTGCAATAAAAATACAAAATTTTAAATTAAGTTAATAGCTTTTTAGAATAAAAAAAGCCCCACTTCGAAATTGATTTAATGTAATAATGATAAGCTCTCGCATAAAGGGTCCTCGTATTAAGAAGTTCGTCTCTCTTTGCCGACATAAAAAAAAAACGAATAAAACGAAAGAGAAATAACTATGATAAAAACGAAATAAAGCTGAAACATAACAGCCTAGTAAAAGCAAGTTTGAATAGTACAAAGCAAATGTCGCTTCAGAGCTCTACAATTATGCAAGAAATCACATCGCAAAAGTGACATTAAAACATTTCCACAGAGAATGCAATTTCGCCACCCACAATACTGCAACAATTAAGCGTCGGTGCCATTGCATTTCAGTCGACGACGATTCTGGATGGGACTTAAATTTCTCCTACATTCGGAATATGGAGCAGTGTGTTAAATGTTCGTCGACGAAACGTTTCCATCTTCAGATTTAACGACGTGTTTAAAACGAACCGAATTTCAGCGTTTCGTTTTTCAGGGCGAATATTTTGCTAAATTAAAAGGAAATGATTACAGAGAATTCGAAATCATTAAGGGTTGTAGTGAGCCACAAATCTACGCTAAAAATACTCATAAACGTAAAGCACCAACGTTAACCTACTTCAGACTTATTACACTTTTAAGATACTCTAACAAATTCGTCTTTTTATTAATTCAATGGAAACCCTAAAAAAATACACAAAAAGAGGAACGTTTTCCCAGATGCTTCCATGATTTTTCTTAAGCGGTACATTTCATCTTCTTTACTTAAATAGAAATTTTGTGACTAAGAATTTCTTTTTCTTAATTTCGCTTATATAACTTTGCCTTTAAATCTATTAAGTTGTAGGATTATTTTTAATGGAAATAAACAGATAGATTTCTTCTAATCTTTTGAGCCAAAAAATTTAAATATTTATTATGAAATAAAAAAAATCGGTTCGTTTACTTATGTACAGTCAGAGACCGAAATAATATCGTACAGAAATCTTCAATTTCAAAAAATGTTCTTAGTTTCGACTCATGTGATTTTTAAGCAATGCTTCGGGTGGTTTCATCGGTCCTGCTAAAATATGAGTCAAAACTGACAGTGTTTTTCTGGAACTGACGTGCCCTCTATGACATTACCTTAGTCCCTGACTGTGCCCGCGTTATAAATTACAAATTTTTGGCGTAACTAACTTAAATATAACTAAGAGAGATGATTAAGATAGACAAATCCTATGAATGCGGAGTATGTGGACATTCGAGCGAAAAGTGGCACATTTCCGAGCGAGGAAAGCAAAGCACAAAATTTTACGTTAAAAAAATTGTAACGCCCTTATTTGTGGACGGATCTTTAAAAACTATATAGATTCACATTCGCCAGACTTTTTGGCTTAGAATAGGTTTAAAAAACCATAGGCGTGCCATTTGAAATTATCGAAAAAAACGGGTTCTAACAGTTTGACATGTAATTAATTTTTTCTAAATTTTCATTTTGAAAAATCGTAGCTCGGCTACTTGGAAACGTTTCTTGAAAAACTTTTCAGATTCTGAAGGTCCGTTTAATGGAGCGTAAGATAAGCAAAAAAAAATCTACAGGTCCTACTGTTAAGCCTGGGAGAAAAACGAGTTCGAAACTTTCAAGATGTAAATTTTGCAGAATTTTTCAATTTTCAAAATGCTGTAATTAATTATGTATATTGTTTCGGTATATGTATCTATATATAACTATATAAGTATACTACACCATTTAGAATAACTTTAATTCAATAACGTTGTTACATTTGCATTGTCTTTCTCTCAAATACGACCGCCTCTACAAAAAAAAAACAGTTTGAGCAATAACCAACGCTGGTCGTGTTACAGAGGTTTTACAATAATTTAAACAAATCCAATAAATACGAGGATGTGCGCATTCGAGCGAAAAGTGGCACATTTTCGAGCGAGGGAAGCAAATGAAGCGCGACGCGGAGCGGCGCGCTTCATTTTCCCGAGATCGGAATGTGCCACTTTAAGCTCGAATGCGCACACACGGTTTTAAGCACGATTCACAATAATTTAGGCCAATAAATTGCACGAAAAATCACTTAAATAGTTTTAATCGTTCCCTCTCACTTGCACCGACGAGATGGTCGTATCATTTCGCTCTCTTCCACTCATTGCTATGGTAAATATTTTTTTTTAACATAAAATTAATATTTACTAAATTAAACTTAAATTTATGATTTGGAAGAGCGAAGAATAAGTAAACAAATGCAATAAATACGAGGATGTGCGCATTCGAGCGAAAAGTGGCACATTTCGAGCGAGGGAGGCAAATGAAGCGCGACGCGAAGCGGCGCGCTTCATTTTCCCGAGATCGGATTGTGCCACTTTGAGCTCGAATGTGCACACGCGGTTTTAAGCGTGGTTCACAATGCGTTGTCTGCTAAAAATCTTACTCTGAATGCAAAAAAAGAAGTATAACTTCACTAATAAATAAGTAAATTTAACATCATTTTTAAAAGAAGCAATTCCGGAAAAATCCTCTTAGAAATATAAAAGATGGTCGCTTTCGCCCGATTTGATGAAATGTGCCAGTTCCGATTTTAAAAATGTTAAATAATATATGGGGTTCGGAAGTGCTTCGTGGACATAAAAAAATGTCATCCCTTAAATAGTCTAACCCTGATTTGCGACCGAGCTAACAACAGCAATACACACTTTCAATTTATCGCTCTAAAGAACATTACAACGAAAGCAGAATTAGTTTTGGAATAGCTTTGCGGGATTCACTAACCGAAAGATGAATCTTATGATAAAACAACGTTGTGGTATGTAAGGCTCGAATAATTATTTCCGCAGATTTCGACTTAAAAGAGCTTTTTTCTTATAAGCTCGGCGATAGACTTTTTAGTGATCTTGTTTTTAATCTTGTAAAGCAAATTTGTTTTACGGAATTTTTTTTCTTTTTATTAGAAAACCATAATACGAGTTCCGAGAGTTTGGATAGAAAAATAAATTAATGGAACGCTAGAGCCCTTTTTTTATTCAAATTTATATTTTTAATAAGTTTGCTATCTGTCGGCCAATTTCGAATTTGTTTGATAAAATATGCAGTGCCGATTTGACTAATTAACAAGTGTTATAAGAAATATTAAAAATAAATTATTCACAAAAAAAAGTTGTTCTCCACTAATAGAACGTCAAATATTAAAAAAAAGCCATTTTTGCAATTTTTGGTCGGGAATTTTTCAAAGTAATGCAACGAAGTTAATAAAAAAATAATAACAGCTAAGTATTTCCGAACTTAAGATAGATCACCCGTAAATTCATTTTTCTCATAAATTGATGAAATTGAGATATGATATTAAGCTAAGAGTCATTTATTTCTTGGAAAAATCAATTATTTTGACCGATTCTAAAGCGAGATATTGTTAATTAAAGTGTACATAATTAATATGCAATAGGTCAGAGATGTAAATAAAAAAGGCATAGACTACTAGTCTAATATCTTGAAACTTTTCTTACTGGCTAAAAAAAAAATATTCAAAGTTAAATTTTTTTATAATAATAGTGAGAGAATAAACATCTTGGTTTGGCAACGCTGAGCCTTCACGGAACGCTCTAGAAACTCCAGAGCATCTAAGAAGCTTCTTCTTTGATATACATATAAAAACCCCTGGCAAAACCATTAAAATAATATACTGTAGCAAACGCGATAGATTAATTTAATCGAGCGCGAGAGATTAATGTAAGCGAATGCGATACATTAATCTAAACACGCGTTCGAGAAACATCTATCTTACATAACTTTGAATGTTGGATAAGAACAATCTACATTTTTTTTAGAAGCTCCGATAACTGATTCCGAGACACACATATAAGAGTAGCCGACTCCCGTAAAAAATAACTGATACCGAGACACACATATAAGAGTAGCCGACTCCCGTAAAAAATCAGTCTAAGACTAATTTTCGTTCGTACAGTTCAATGTTCTTGACTCTGCTGATTATCGGTGAAACTCAAGGTAATCTCTATCGTGCCGTTAAAATTTACAAAGTTCCAAAGTTAAAATTTATTATTCCCAATTAATTTCATTTGAAATACAATCGAAGACTGATCAGCCCTTTAATTAAATTTGTGCACCTTAAATTCGATACTCAAAAAATTTTTCTTTTGTAAAAATGCGAAAGTTAACGATCGAGTTATAATGCGTACGTTGCTCTTTGTAAAATAAGCATTTCCTTAGAATTGTGTGTGGAAGGACTACAAGAATTGGGTATAACGCAACTGGACAATAAGGAATGTCGTTAGGCGTAAGCCATTGACCGTTTGAGTTGTATTTTCAGTGAATCCTCGCATCTTCTTCCGTTATGCAAGAAAGTCGACGGCGTATTTAGGTTAATTTTAGCTTTAACAGTAAAACGGAAGCTTAAAGAAGAAGATAATCAGGGCCGGCTCGGGTTCAATCTAATCCCCAACGGAGAATAACAACGCTTGCATCCCTTAACTAGAACATTATTATTTAATGCATAACCGGATAACGAGAGTGGTCCATAAACAATTTTCCGGCGGCATGCAAAGAACGGAGACTCTTGAAAAATAAATCACAATTTCTAGCTTATTAACGCGACAAATGATTTAGAGTTCTTCGTCGGTGCCGGTGAACAAACACACTTCTGCATAATTGATGGGGGTGAAACCGCGGGAGCGGGTGCGGGATTTCTGTTTGACGGTAGTTAACAGAATTTGGTGCTGCGATAGCGAAGAGGGAGTGCTTTTCGATACGTCCCGTTATTATAGACACATATGCCGAAAATTGGTTCTAATAGTCCTCAGGAAGCGAAGGGCTCAGACATATTGCAGATGTCGTTTTTCTGGAAGCTTTTCTTCAAAGTGTCGTTAGGAAGTTTGGTGTAGTTTTCAGTTGGCCGACGTATTTTTGGAACTATTGCGGCGCAGATGGTCGTCGGCGACAATACTTTTCTTCGAAATGCGACGACGCCTTGCAATAATGTGACACTCGTCGGAATACATTAAAGCGGAAAACTGAGGAATAACGACTTCGACTTGGCGAATCTTTTGAGAATCACCGGCCTTTAGGGCGGAGCAGGGGTAAAAATTTTTAGGCGAGCGGATTAAGTCTAAAACTTTTTTCACTTTGACGAACCGCCGTACTGGATATCATGTGGTGTCAGTAAAAAATTATATGGTGGGGAAAAGCTATAGCACGAAATTACAGATTGAGTATTGGTGTTATAAGTTATAAATACGGTCCTGCAATTTTAAATTAATTCTTAGACAGTAAATTAATTAATGTGAATCATGCTTAAAACCGAGTGTGCACATTCGAGCTCAAAGTGGCACATTCCGATCTCGGGAAAATGAAGCGCGCCGCTCCGCGTCGCGCTTCATTTGCTTCCCTCGCTCGGAAATGTGCCACTTTTCGCTCGAATGCGCACATCCTGGTATTTATTGCATTTGTCTACTTATTCTTTGCTATTCCAAATCATACAATTAATTTTAATTTAGTAAATTTAAATTTTATGTTAAAAAAATGTATTTACCATAGCAATGAGTGGAAGGGAGCGAAAAAATACGACAATCTCGTCGGTGCGAGTGAAAGGGAACGATTAAAACTATTTAAGTGATTTTTCATCCAATTTATTGGCCTAAATTATTGTGAATCGTGCTTAAAACCGAGTGTGCACATTCGAGCTCAAAGTGGCACATTCCGATCTCGGGAAAATGAAGCGCGCCGCTCCGCGTCGCGCTTCATTTGCTTCCCTCGCTCGGAAATGTGCCACTTTTCGCTCGAATGCGCACATCCTCGTATTTATTGCATTTGTCTACTTATTCTTCGCTATTCCAAATCATACAATTAATTTTAATTTAGTAAATTTAAATTTTATGTTAAAAAAATGTATTTACCATAGCAATGAGTGGAAGGGAGCGAAAAGATACGACAATCTCGTCGGTGCGAGTGAGAGGCAACGATTAAAACTATTTAAGTGATTTTTCGTCCAATTTATTGGCCTAAATTATTTTTGAATTACGCTTCAAACAGAGTGTGCACATTCGAGCTCAAAGTGGCACATTCCGATCTCGGGAAAATAAAGCGCGCCGCTCCGCGTCGCGCTTCATTTGCTTCCCTCGCTCGGAAATGTGCCACTTTTCACTCGAATGCGCACATCCTCGTATTTTTTTAATTTATTTATATTAATTTTTACACGTGGCTATATTTAATTTAGTTACGCCAAAAAAGTATAATTTCTAACGCGCATACATAAGTTTTTACTAGAGCTGGGAATTTCTCGTTTCCAGCTATTCGAATTATCGCTCAAACTTTTAACGAATATTCGAATAGTTTCGAATATCCGAATAAATTTGATTATTCAATTATCCGAATATTCAAAAGTTCGAATATTTAAATATTATTTAACTATCCCAGTATTCGGTTATTCAAATAATCGAATATCTAAATATCCAAACAGTTGAATTTATATTTAAAAATTTGTATTTTCCAATAATTTGAACTTCAACACATTGAGAAAAAATATAGGATACATATAAAAAAATAAAACATTTTCTATCTAGGTTCGCTACTTAAAAAAATTTTATACATTTTTTGGCTCGAAGCAGGACCTTTTTGCTGTATATAATATTGCCCGCTTTTGAAAAACCTCTTTCTGAAGACGTGGAAGTTGCAATAAAAATAAAATAAAATTTTGCAAATTTGGATAGGTTTGGATACTTCTGGTGATTATTTGTTCGCCATTGTAATAGGCATAAATTTTTTGGATAAAGTAGTTCAGCATAATAACTGTCGACTTCATTGGAAGTGGTCAAAAAAATAATTAGGAAACAGAATATCGAAGCTGTCTTTTTGGCAGGATGCATTAAAACTTCTTCCACAAGGTTTCTTCGTTTTGTAATCCAGTATTTACGTAAATGTTTCGTATCCTTTAGTATTTAGAGGATTGCTTGTATTTGGAGTCTCAATTTTCAAAATATTGGAATATTCAAAAATTCGTATTTCATTCCCAGCTCTAATTACAAGCTCAACTTGCAAAATATCCGAATAAATTGAACCAAAAAAATAGTCGTTTTCAAATATTCGAATATTTATCTACAATTGATAATATAATGATTAAACCTTTTTTAAAACTATATAAAGTTTATATATAATTATAAACATAAATAACTTAAAACTACAACGTCGCGCACCTAAACGTACCAAAAATTAAATTTTTTTGTTACGTATAACCATTTTTTTTTCGGAAAAAATAATTCTCAATACGGATTTAATAGACATTTTAAAAATACAATATATTTCTTTTTTTTTAAATGAGCATTTTCAAAAAACTTTTCGTTAGTAATAAATTAAACATCCAAAATGGTCTCTCTATTGATAAGACCCATTGTAATTATTTTTATTATTGTTCAAGTTTGACATGGTTTGAAGAAAAGTTTATATTTATCTATAGTTAGTTGGATTTTGAAAAATCTTTTTCAGTAAATTAACCTTTTGCACTCCGTAGGCGCCGCTATTGCGCCATTAGTTATATGTACACTATTTTATTTGCACATCAAGGAAATATTAATCAAACTGAAAATTTATAACATATGCGAAAAAATTAATTCCATAATATTCTATTTACTTTTTCTTTTTTTCAAAAAATGTAAAACAAAACACGACAAGTACTCATAACTAATGGCGCAATAGCGATGCCTATGGAGTGCAAAGGGTTAATTATTGTAATACTTTAACCGACAATTTTGTCTTTTAATTGGAGAACTTTCTGATTTTACGTTTCAGTGTTGTATTAAAAATTTGTTATACTATTTATTTTTTTTTAACTCAATGCAAACGTGAATATTCCTTTTGAATTACTTAATTTTTAAATAGGCTGGACATATCTCTACATAGGTATATGTAAATGCATTAAAATTATTTTGTAATGATTTTGTCTGAACTAATATTCCTGTTTTATTAAACACATGGCTGTTTTAATTTCTGAACACTACAAATAGATCAAACTGGTTTTACTCTTGATATTTTGGTTTTATACCTAGCTTTAAATTATCAAAATAACTAAAATTATTTTCAGAATAACTGGGTATAAGCAAAACTGACAAGGCCTTTGTAAACAAACTACCTGGCTTGAAATGCATTTAAGTACGTTCGAACGATTTACCACTTGGTATATCCCCAACACAACTATCCAAATAAATCGCCATCGAATAATTTTTTTAAGTTCGCCCATGTTTCCTCATTTATTTATAGAGATAGTCAAATTTTTTTTTCGGCAATGTAATTTTTTGACAATTTTGAAAGGATGTCCCAGTTAGAATTTAAAAATCAGTTTATTTCGAGTAGTGGCATCTTTATCATCTTAAAAAAAAACGAATTTAAAAAGTCAAATTCAAAAAAGTACCTCGATACATCCCTAGAAATTGTTTTTTTCATAATTCCTTATAGTTTAGCCGGAAACATGGGCGCAATTAAAATTGTTTTTCTCATGGACAAATTTACTCCTGCTCCGCCTTAAATCGCCAACCTTGTCGCAAAGAAAAAAGTCATTAACGAAGCCCTTCTTCCACATTTTGTTCGCACAGGACTTGTTAATGGCGCGACTTACCCCATCGACGCACCCACATTATTTCATGATATTTCCCAATTTTTCATTTAGGGCCCGCTGACTTCTCCAAGTCCTTAATGGAATTCGAAGGCGGCTAATTTACATATATTTTAGAGAAACTAATAAAATTAGATATTGGATTTTAATGGCGTATTTTTTTAATGATTTATGAAGAGCGCGTAAAATTCGGGGGCGCATTTTCGCGGCACACTCGGCTCAAATTCAAATGGGTTTCCAGTTAGCGTCCGGAATTTTAACGTTCTTAATTCCATTAAAGGGAATCGAGGAGAATTTCGCTGCTAAACATTTCTCGGTTTAGAATGAGTGACATTACAATTACAAGTTCAAGTATCTTGAATCCTGCGAGGGGGGCAAGAGGGCGAGAGGAGGGGGGGTGATTAAATATCGGGGAGCTCAAAGTTACCACAGTCAAGTGTCAGAGCGTAGGCAGCGGACCAGCGTAGTAAATTCCGCCCCCAACTTTGAGGGCGCCGGGGCCTCCGTTGGGCCGCTGCAGACACGGAACACCAACATATGTAAACTCATTTCGTCGCCGGTAATGGCCCATTATGACTGTCTCTTCTCTTAACTGCGGAATTTGAGTGTACTTCAACTTTACTCGTTCTACAGACCACCTGTAGTTTGCATATACATTGCCTCCCCCAAGAATTTGTTAACAACTTTTAATGAAAACTCATTCTCTACGTGTTATATAATCTAAACTTTTAATACGACTACCTAATACTTCGTTTTCCTATTAGTTAACTGCATGAATAAAACATATTTTCGAAATCCCAGACATATTAATGTTTTTCCTCTTCCATTATATTCAAATTCAGACAAATTAGGGCTGCGTCTCTATTTTACCCTGTTTTGCTATTTGGATATTTAGAGGACCTGAAACTGAGTTTCGGTGACTTTCAAAAAACGTTAATTGATGATAAGAAAATTAATTGTAAACGATACTTCGGCCTGTCTCTAAAAAGCATTTAAAAAAAAATATTTTAACAATAGTGGTTTGCTCTGGGAAATATGCCTGTATCGTTTTTATCACTGAAACTATTCGAGCAAACTCCTCCAAATATTCTACGCACTATTTTACATAACAAAATGTTAATGGTATTCAATAAATTTAATTCTAAGAGATCTTTCACCCTGCCTCTATGAATTATTTTTTAAAATATAGGACTAGGGGAGACCGGGGTTGGAAGTCACACTTTTTTTCTTTTGCATTTATAGAGCCATGGTCTTAATTTATCAATGACATTTATATATCAATAGATAGTGTATTTATTCTAGTTTAAGAAAAAATAAATACTTTTCTCTACCATTATCTAAAGAGAACATATTATAATTTTTATAAAAAAAAAGAAGTGTGACTTTTAACCCCCTGTCAGGGATAGTTGTCAGACGTTAAATAAAAGGTAAAATACAAAACGAGAAAACAAATACCTATTCTATTCTAACCTATTCTATCTTACGAACTTAGGTTATGGTAACAAAAATGACAAATGTATAATTACAGTCAATCGTTTACGTAGTAAAACCCCTAGAAACCAATAAAAAAGGCCGCACATATTCATGGTTGCTTTGCACTTGTGACTACTAGCCCCAGCTAACTTTAGACAACCTTCCCCAAAACAATGTTAGACAATTAACTCCGAAAATAAATTTAAATCAATGGTCATTTAAAAAACCATACAATGATAACATAAAACATATCTTAAACATCATAAATACACGAATAGGTATACAACTATGCAAAATTTAATTATACTTATGAGACTCAACAGTGATGCACAAAACATTACTTTCACTGTACAAAAAAAACAAACGCATATATTTCTTATACGGTATTTCAGAGAGAACTATAGTGAAGTACACAAGGAGGTATTGTGCTCGGGCTTTTATGACACGGGTAAACAAATTTATTAATTCATTAAGTTTTCTGTTATGGTTAATGTGACAACCTACCCGTGAGACAACCATACCCGGCCTCCCTATTTTGCGAAATATGTCTGTATCTGTCTTCCTACTAAAACTATTAAAACAAACTCTTCAGAAATAGATTCAACTCGCCATTCTACATGATAAAATATTAATTGTTTGTAATAAAATTGATTAGAAAAGATGGTTCGCCCCGTTTTTAAAAATATTTTGAAAATAGTGGTTTGCTCTAGGAAATATGCTTGTATCTTTTTCCTACTGAAATTATTTGAACAAAATCTTCAGAAATAGATTCAAAGCGCCATTCTACATTGTAAACTATTAATTTTTTGTAAAAAAATTGATTATAAATGATAGTTCACCCCGTTTTTAAGAAATATTTTAAAAATAGTGGTTTACTCTAGGAAATATGCCTGTATCTCTTTTATTACTGAAACTATTCTAGCAAACTTCTCAAAAAATTCTACGCACTATTTTACAGAAGAAAATGTTAATTGTGTATAATAAAATTATTTATAAAAAATACTTCACCCTACCTATATAAAATATTTTTAAAATAGTGGCAAACTCTACGAAATATGCCTATATCTTTTTCACTACATAATTCATTAGAACAAACTCTTCAGAAATGAATTCTACGAGCCATTCTACATACGGCAATGATACTTGTTTATGATAAAAAATAAAAAAATGAAAAATTGTTGTCAATAAAAAGGGTTAATAAAAAATCGTTTGGAACAAGAGTTTAGAAAAACACGTCAAGTTCATATAACACGTTTTATATAAATACCCGTCAGAATTTCGTTCCTACTTCGTAATAACAGGATGTAACCAGGAACACAGGCGTCCGTTTGTACGTGCAGTGTTAAACAATGAAGCACGTCTGCGTTTGTCACATCCAACATGATGGATATGTCGTATAATTGGGAACCGATGACATCGACCGAGGCGAGACACAAGCCCTCTCTTCGTATCTCCGAACATATTTGGCGTTATTTTGCTGACGTCCTATTGCGTCTAGTATTTCATTGATCAATTACTACGAGAGTTCTTCTGATGACTTTTCGAAGTTATACTTCTTTTGGCGCGTTGAAAGTAAAAGTTTTGTGTTCGAAAAACGTATTTACCATAGCAATGAGTGGAAGGGAGCGAAAAGATACGACAATCTCGGCGGTGCGAGAGAGACGAAATGATTAAAATTATTTAAGTAATTTTTTGTCTAATTTATTGGCCTAAATTATTGTGAATTGTGCTTAAAACCGAGTGTGCACATTCGAGCTCAAAGTGGCACATTCCGATCTCGGGAAAATGAAGCGCGCCGCTCCGCGTCGCGCTTCATTTGCTTCCCTCGCTCGGAAATGTGCCACTTTTCGCTCGAATGCGCACATCATCGTATTTATTGCATTTGTCTACTTATTCTTCGCTCTTTCAAATCATACATTTAATTTTAGTTTAGTAAATATTAATTTTATGTTCAAAAAATGTATTTACCATACCAATGAGTGGAAGGGAGCGAAAACATACAACAATTTCATCGGTGCGAGTGAGAGGGAACGACTAAAATTATTTAAATGATTTTTCGTCTAATTTATTGGCTTAAATTATTGTGAATCGTGCTTAACACTGAGTGTGCACATTCGAGCTCAAAGTGGCACATTCCGATCTCGGGAAAATGAAGCGCGCCGCTCCGCGTCGCGCTTCATTTGCCTCCCTCGCTCGGAGATGTGCCACTTTGAGCTCGAATGCGCACATCCTCGTATTTATTGCATTTGTTTACTTATTCTTCGCTCTTCCAAATCATAAATTTAATTTTAATTTAGTAAATATTAATTTTATGTTAAAAAAATGTATTTACCATAGCAATGAGTAGAAGGGAGCGAAAAGATACGACAATCTCGTCGGTGCGAGAGAGACGGAACGATTATAATTAATGTTTGTTGTTCTAGGAATACTTCGGCTCTCAGAACGAAACTAACACGACATATAAAATTATTATTGCACAGAAAAAGAATATCTTGGCTCAAATGAGAAAATTTCTTCGTTATTATTCTCTTGTACTATAAAAAATTGCGCTTAAATGAAAAAAAATAATTGTTGTAAACAGAAATCACTCATTTTCTTGATATAAAAAAAATATTCTTGAACTAAAAAAAAAAACTTTCTTGAGACAAGAAATAAATGTACATTCTACTCATAAGAAATTTTATTGTTGAACGAAATTATAACGAAGTATGACTAAATTCTTGTATTAAGAAATTTTCTCTTAATTCAAAATTGCCGAAGTCAAAAAATTATTTTACTTCACTCAAGAATTTTTAATTTTAATTTTTTAATGGTTCCGCGAATAAGCGAGTACACAGCTAGCGAATGTCGAAATTTTCCGCATTTTAATAATCGCGAATAATCGAAATTCGCGAACATCGAAACCGCGAATGTTAAGGGATTACTGTACTTAATTTAGTTATCCAATAAATATCTTAAATAAAAACTAAAGTCAGAGCTTTGAATTAGGATTTAAATCCGACGAGAGAATTTAGATTAAAGCAATTTTGGTCCATGAAGAGGCGGAAGATTGATTTTGTAGTTGCAAAACGTAATGATTCATCTTCGAAGTGAATATATTGCAAGTGATTTTGAAGTGTCGAGCTTCATGTTTATGTCAAAGCACGTCGAAGCGTCCCAGTTAAGGGAACTTTAGCAGGAATGACTATTTGCTAATTGCTCTATCGAACATTCCAACCAATCATCGATTTTTCGTCACGTGTCAAGAGCAAGGTTAATGCGAACGATATAAACCATAGCTGACAAATTTCAAAAGTAACAAAATTTACTTTCGAACGTGGACAAAGTAAAAAAAATGTACGTCACTTACAGTACAGTAAAACGGAGTTGCCTTTATAAAGCGCTCCCCCGGATTGAAATGCTCTCTAAAAGCCCGTAAATCACATACAAAGATTTTATCGCATCAATAACAGAAAATTGTTATAAATGTGTTTCCGATCATTTAATCATCTGCCGAATTTCGAAAAATATATACGACAAACACAGGAGTTGTTTTACGAGAATAACTAACTTACAGGTAATGTGCGCCCGCTTTAGATTTATGACCGCGGAAAATACGGAACGGGACATAAAAAAAATTTGTATCGACGAAAATAACTCGAAGAATTTACAAAAGGACTTCCTACAATATAAAACTTGTAAAAAAAGATGGGATTATGCGCGAAACAAATTCTTCGAATACAAACGTGAATCGAAATCTTTACATTTAAATTTAACTGCAAAAAGTTGAAAGTGGATGCGCGTTTTATGCCGATCGGTTGCGATGTTTCGTTCTTATTTCGAAGAAAGGAAAAAATTGAAATCGAAATTATTTTTTTAAAATAAGTATTTTTATGTGTTTCACACAGGTCTAACATCTTTACGTCATAGTAGAGAAACTAAAAATTTCGATTATTTGTTGGCAACCTTTTATTGTAATATCTCCAAACGACCCGACTAAAAATTTTGGTCTGACACTGACAGGGACAGAATATGGTTTGCCCGATTCGTACCTGGTCTGGCATGCCCAAGTAAGCCCTATTCACCGACATTAAGTAGTAATGAAATATCTAAAAAAATTACAGTATCTTTTACGAGGAAACCATTTCAACAATCTAATTTTGTCAGCGTAGAAAAACCCTTATTTCAAAAAAAATAAGTTTTAGTAAAAAAACTATTTCAATTAAAACGATTTGATGTCCAGAACTGTTTGTAAAAATTAATGTAAATATTAGATTTATTAAAATCTATTTATATAGCCTTCTACGGCCAAAAATACCAAAAATAAACTACTCTTTAAAAAACAATTTACAAAATTAAAATCAGTACAGATCATATACAGTAGGCCCTTGTAAATGCAGTTAAACCTCTCTACCATCAACACTCTGTATAAGGAACTGCTCTCTATACTTAACATTTTACTGAGGCCATTTGTATATAAGTCTATAGAAATTCTACCGCTAATAGTCAACATTTTTTGGTAGGCAAAGAGCTTGATTATATAGAGCAGTGATTCTCAACCTTTTTTTTTGTTGCGGCACACATTTAACGATTTCAAAATTTGGCGGCACTCAAAGAAAAAGATGTTTAAACATTATTTACATACCTATAACACACTGCGTAAAATAATTATTTAATAATAATTGAATGTATAGAAAAAAACGAATTTTAGCTATATATATTGGACCATACTTCCTGTTTTGAATGGAATTGTTCCGTTTTAAAAGACCATTTGTCCCGTTGTCCCCAAGCAATCATTCGGGAGGCGAAAATGTCCCGTTTTCAAATAATTGTCAATTACGATACCGAATATTAAAAATCCTAACAAAAATTTCATTCTTGCCTCCTTATTTAAATACAAATTAATTTCAGGCCAATTTCGCAATGAAAAAGGTAAAAAATTATAAAAATTAAGCGAAGCCCAAAGGAAACATTTTGAGAGCGCAACTGCGGTTTTAGAATTACTTGAATTTTTTTTAAAGTAAATTGATCATTGTTAATCATGGCGAAAAGCGAAGTGTGCACATTCGAGCTCAAGGTGGCACATTCCGATATCGGGAAAATGAAGCGCGCCGCTCCGCGTCGCGCTTCATTTGCCTCCCTCGCTCGGAAATGTGCCACTTTTCGCTCGAATATGCACATCTTCGTGTTAATTGGATTCGACTATATTAATAACAATTCCTTCAAATCCAGATTTTCTATTCAACAAAAGTTTTCGTTTGAAAAGTGCACATACTCCTTAATAATTTAATCTGCCTATCTTATTCTTCTCTCTTACAAATAATATTAATTAAATCAAACTGAACTAAATGTACCATTACTTTAACTTTTGCCAAATTTTGACTCTTATTTCCCAACCTCTTTTTTAACATAATGTCATTCTAAAATTTTGATGCGCCCCCTATGTAACATATAAATATTTTTTTATATTTAAAAATTGAATTAATCCATAAATGAAGTCTAATTACAACAGTGTATACAAAATGTGCCTTAAAACTAATTTGTTTATAATTTTTACAAAAACGAAAATTACCCAAAAATATTTGGAGACATTAATTTTGACATATAAACCTTTAACAATCTGCAAAAGATGATGTTAAAATCAACTAGTTGATTTTTAGTGGCCCACTTCAGAAAATTTGACTCATATACAATTTTAATTAATCAATGATGCGAATTAGTAAACATTCGAAAGTACACCTGAAAATATTTTTATCAAGCTCGCTACAATTAGGCGTGCGGAAGAGCACCATGATAACTTATCAAAAGAAATAAAATATCTAACCTTTTTCAAACTTAAAATAGAACCAATTTATTCGACTTTTAATTTTTTGAATTAAAGAATAAAATAATAATATATGCAAATTCAATAAATACGACGATGTGCGCATTTGAGCGAAAAGTGGCACATTTCCGAGCGAGGGAGGCAAATGAAGCGCGACGCGGAGCGGCGCGCTTCATTTTCCCGAGATCGGAATGTGCCACTTTGAGCTCGAATGTGCACAATCAGTCTTAAGGACAATTCACAATAATTTAAGCCAATAACTTAAACGAAAAATCATTTAAATAATTTTAGTCGTTCCCTCTCACTCGCACCGATGAAATTGTTGTATGTTTTCGCTCCCTTCCACTCATTGGTATGGTAAATACATTTTTTGAACATAAAATTAATATTTACTAAACTAAAATTAAATGTATGATTTGAAAGAGCGAAGAATAAGTAGACAAATGCAATAAATACGATGATGTGCGCATTCGAGCAAAAAGTGGTACATTTCCGAGCGAGGGAGGCAAATGAAGCGCGACGCGGAGCGGCGCGCTTCATTTTCCCGAGATCGGAATGTGCCACTTTGAGCTCGAATGTGCACACTCGGTTTTAAGCACGATTACGAAGCATCTCGTTTTAACAGGATAAAACTTGGTCAAATTGTATATGTTTACAAAAAACGCAACAAATGTTAATCACTAAATAAAACAGTCGCACATTATCTTAAAATCAACAAAGCAAAAAAACACTGTTTAGTGCGAAATACATAATAAAATATTTAGTAAGAAATGCCGAGGTTTAATTTTCGCAACGGGTCCGAACGTCCGAACGTCAGGTAAGAATATGGCATGCCGAACCTGGACCGGATGTAGTGTCGGGATTAGCTCAGGTATTTTCTAAACGGAGATTGATACTATTTGATAGTCTCCATCAAACAAAATTTAATGACAAAATAAAAGATAATCATTGTATCCAAGCAATTTCTGAGGTCAGAATATTCCCAATGTGACTATACTATATACCGGTGTTTCATTTAAAGCGCCACGAGCTTATAACTCCTAAATTAATAAAAATTTCAAAATTCGATCAAATAAATTTAAAAAACTTTTATAAAAGCTCGTGGCACTTTAAATAAAACACCAGGTATATACAGGGTGTTTCACGACGAGCTTACACTATCTATATATGTGAAACTACTCACACGATTTTTATAAAATTGGTATAGAGAGATAACAAGTTATGGCGAATTCATGGAAAATATTTTCACACATGCCACTTCCGGTTATACCGGAAGTGAACAGCAACTTCGTTATTTTAAACAGGACACCCTATTTATTATTAACTTTTCAGATTCTACGTTAAATTTTAATATTACTTTATACAAAATACCCTATTCCTAAAATGTATACTTTTCGAGATATTAATTTTTTTAATGAATAATTGTCAGTTTCAGACTCTTATATTAAAAATTCTGTGTGAACATCCCTTATACCAAATAAAATAAGTCTTGTCGGGTTAATGAGTAGGAAGATCAAGCTAATTGGGGACCTGTCCAAAATTGCTTTATTGTATACAGGGTGAGTAAAAAAATGAGTAGAAAGTTCAACTTCAAAAAAGTCAAATATATTAATTTTTTTAAATCAAACTACCATTTTTTGTCTCTTATTGAAATCTACGGCCAAAAATAAGCTCGTCGTAAAACACCCTGTATAAATCTTAATTTCCTCTTAAAAAGAATTTTCCATTATTTAGTCAAGGATCTAAATTTATAAACTTCAAAAAACATTATTTCGCTATTGTGTAAGAAATCGTCCTTACAGAATATAGCTTGCTGAAGATAAAAAGAGAAAAGAACAAACAAAACAAAAAGCAAGTTTTTTTCTATTTGAAAAAGTCGACGTTGTAGGACAATTTACGTTTCGCGTGCCAGACTACCAAAGGACAATCGTAAAATTAAATTAGTGAGCAACCTTGAGTCTTGGTTTAAAATAATCTGGAGTACAAACTATTTGTTCGCAAAGGAATCAAGCAAATATACGGCCGCCGGAAAATAGTAAAACAGAAATTCGACGCGGGGTTGATTTACGTTCGCAGTGGAACATCGGTTTTCATTAAAAGGCTCTGGGCCTGGCTTGGGTCCAGTTTGCTAATTCCTGTTATTTCCTAATTGGCCACTTAAGCAAAAGCGTAAAGGTTTCGCGTGGCTTACACTGTTAAGTAGGTATTATATTATTGTTCGTAATTTAAGCCCGAAAATTGTGGCTCTGCTCTCGACTTCATTCAAGATTTTTATTAAATTAAAAAGGAAAATATTTTCATTAAGTTAATTGAGTAACCATCTAGGCTTTTGTGGAAGGAAACGTATCATTCCTGTGTATTTTATTTAATGGCCTCTCCCAAATAATTTTTCCGAGCAAAAAATGCGAGCAGTCCTAAATGAGTATCATTTATATCCTCGACCGACCGTCGAACTCGTCCCTACATTAACATGTCCCTTTTAACTACATTTTCTAAACGCTACATAAACTTGCTTTAGCTTTATATTTTGATATGCAGCCGTGTACATTTTTCATTTACATCTTTGAAGCGATTTCGCCCTAATAAAATGAGTTTAGCGTTTGATGAACTAATAAATCCCATTTCAATGGCAAATGCAATAGAACCGAAAGGTGGCTTTAATAAAAAACGCAAACAATAACGTTGATTGATCGAATAAAAATTATTGGCACAAAGCTGCGTTTTATGTCATTGTTATTGTTGTACTTAACGTGTTCAATTAAAATCATATTCGTGTTTTTATTTCAATTAACCGATTTTAGCGCAATGAAAAATGAACTTTTTTTTATTAATGCGTGGGAGCATTTTTATCAAATACGCAATTTGGCTCTTACGAGTTTAAAAGCGATTGTTTTGAATACAGTAATGGAGTGAGTGTTATTTAAATAGATATTAAGTTGCTCTAATTAAAAAAAAACAATATTTTTGTAAAATTAAAAAGACGAAAAAATTGTTAGACCTTTGCAATAGCCTATAGATTACAATAAAGTAAAAATGTATAGTAGCTACTATTATTTTGAAACAATATGTAGGTATAATTAAAAATTATCTTTTTTTCCTATTTATCTTCTTACATTTTAAATAGTTATGTTTAGTTGTGTTTATTATCGAAGCAGTAAAAAGCCTGATATTGTATTTACTAATTTATTTGACGAAGTTAATTGTTTAATTCGTGTGTAATAAAAATGTCTTGATAAATATATACTTAATCTAATTTTTTTAAATGCTCAAAAGTCACTTGAACAATTAACGAAAATAAGTTGATATGTTTATCGTCACCTGGAGTTCCGTTTTTAATACTTCGCCATTTGCGACCTTTAAACTTGCAACCCAACTGTATACATTTACGAAAATGAAATAAAGCCATGCATATCAATTAAAAATATCAAATAGACACTCAGCCACAATTTTTTATTAATAATATTAATTTCATAATTGCTGTTGTAATTTAAAAAAAACTATGTAATTACTTTAACTTTTACATTTAAACAAATAGTAAGGTGGCTGCGTGTCTCAATGACAAATAATATAAAATATCGAAATTCTACCTTAATCAATAAAAATCCTTCGCCAAAATTGTTCGTCCAAAAACACACACTTCACAGAATTTTGGTAGTCATTGTTTAAATAATCACAAACTAATTTTGCACTAAAATAACTATTGCGTGTTCGAGTGTACGTCTTAATGCATTCGCGGCCCGATCTATTCTATTTTAAAAAATCAATAAAAGCCTCTATCAAAACCGAACACTCGTGTGTTAGTTACACTCTTATCGCAACGTATATTTGATAAAACTGCAAAATATAGCAGTAAAATACGTTTCTAGAATCTTCCGGTGTGCGTATCAATTGGAAAACATTAAATTACATTCACAAAATAATTGTGATAAATCAAACATAATTAAAACAATTTTTATTATTATTAACTAGGAATTACTTCGGACGTTGTTCGCGTGGCATACATATAAATAAACATAAGTTTGCTCAATTACCATTGATTTCTACAGTTTTTCAATTTTTACTCAGAAACACTATACGTATAGTAGCAGGATAAAAAAGTAGCTTAAATTAAGCTCTAAGAAGTCCTCTATCTGCGAATGAAAGTCCCGTCACCATCGGTTCACCCCTTTCGGATATTAGCTCGGTCAAACAGACAGACAGAGAGACACAAAAATTTTAAAAACGCGTGTTAGGGTTTCGGTAACCTGCAAATAACCATATGAACTTAAGAAAAAGCCTTTATTTCGAAATCGCAGACCTTCACTTCAATTTTATTTATATGTAGATTTTTATATTTTCTTTGACTGAAATTTTGTTTTGAATTAGACATTAAATCCCATATTACGATATACTAAAAATATTTTAGCCTACTCCTCTATTAGGATAGCGGTCGCGTATTCAGAAAATATCTCTTTTTTAATTCCAAAAAAGCTACTGTAACAAATAAATGAAAAAGTACAAGATATTAAAGTGGAAAAACAAGCAATTAATTAATTAACAAGTTCCTTATTTTAATGTACAAAAAATATTCAGGCATTAGTATTTATAAACAATTATTAGTCCGTACTTAAAAAACTTTTCAGACATTCACTATTTATTAATTTACTTTATGAATTAATTTTGATTATGGAATAAATCTTATATTATCAAATACTATATATGGTAATTTTAACGGTTGCATAATACATATGTATATCTCTACCACTTTCTTGGAGAACCTAATCAATTGCAATAAACCACTATTTATACAATTTTTAAATTATGTAATTAAGGTCATCATCGACATTTTTAAGGACCCCCTCTAAATTTTCATATGAAAACCTAATCCAAAACGCTATTTTAATTTAATCTCCCAAAAACCTATACATTTACATATAAATTTTTTTCTAAGAAATCCAACACCCTAAAAATCCATATCTAATAAAAGTGGTAATCTTCCAGTTTAAGAAAAAGGTCAGATTCTAAAAAGGAGATCAACATTGGATATACATTTGTAACGATGAAAAAGGAACATTGGCTTCCGATACCCTTAGCTGTTCTTTTTGTCGAAATAGTGTCAACGAAAATGATTAATCCGCTTCAACAAACGGATTAAAGACCCAAACAAACGCACCAGTAAATCCGTTGTAGAGCAACGGGCGACGTTACAAAAGAGACGGTAAGTTCGTAGCAGGTGATTTTATCATTTTTATTGTCTGTTCTGCGGCGGAGCCTGCGGTTCGTTAGGCCAGAGCTACGGCGTTAGCGCGTTTTCGGCGTTAGCCCGAGACGTGTCTCCCGTATTTACACAGCCAGCTTCTGATTATCTGGGCTGCTAATCTACTTTCCACAATCTTCTCTCTTCCCGGCTTCCGCTTTTCCTACTTCCCACACATTCCTTATAATTAGTTTAGGGTAGGTTCTAAAATAAGAAAAGTTCGCTTTTCTATATTTAATTTTTCTGCCCAACGCTCTCCTGTTCTTTGTACAGCAGAAAAAATGGACAAGATGACTGGATAATTCGACCAATCGGGCCGAGGCGTCGAGTGCCTAAAGGTCCTGGCGTCAAAAAGCGCAGTAAATTAACGACTTATCGGAGTGCGACGTTCTATTATGTAAAATAGTGTTTTTTTTATTCGTGATCCACAAACTAAATACCATTTTCGTCCATGGTCCTCTTTCCTCTTGTTATTCATATACCATTACCTATTTATAATTCTTAAGCTTCCGTGTACGAGGTGGGGTATAACTAACGTGACATTTTTTTTTTAAACGGGAGGTTTGGCAATCGTGCTAAAAACCGAGTGTGCACATTCGAGCTCAAAGTGGCACATTCCGATCTCGGGAAAATGAAGCGCGCCGCTCCGCGTCGCGCTTCATTTGCCTCCCTCGCTCGGAAATGTGCCACTTTTCGCTCGAATGCGCACATCCTCGTGTTTCTCATATTGGTATAAATTACCGTGCGCTCCTTCAAATCAAAAATTTTAATTTAACTTAGTAAAAATCGATTTTATATTCGAAAAACGTATTTACCATAGCAATGAGTGAAAGGAGCGAGAAGATACGATAATCTTGTCAATGCAAGTGAGAGGGAACGATTAAAATTATTCAATTAATTTGTCGTGTAATTTATTGGTCCTGCAATTTTAAATTAATTCTTAGAAACTAAATTAATTAATGTGAATCATGCTTAAGGCCGAGTGTGCACATTCGAGCTCAAAGTGGCACATTCCGATCTCGGGAAAATGAAGCACGCCGCTCCGCGTCGCGCTTCATTTACCTCCCTCGCTCGAAAATGTGCCACTTTTCGCTCGAATGCGCACATCCTCGCATTTATTACATTTGTATAATTAACCAGACAACTAATGTGATTTGGGCACGTGACACGAATGGGCGAAGAAAGGCTGGCAAGAAGGCTATTAGAGGCAAGAAGAGAAGGAAAAAGAGGAAGAGGAGGGCCAAGGCTAACATGGATGGAAACTATCAAAAAGGAAGTGGAAAGGAGGGGGAAAAGCATGGCAGAAGCTAAACAAATCGCTAGGAACAGGAAAAGATTTCGAAAATGGATAGAGGACCCGACACCTTAGGGTATAAGGGATGGACAAAGAAGAAGAAGTATAATTAACCGTGCGCACGTTCAAATCAAAAATTAAATATCGATTCTATATTCGAAAAACGTATTTACCATAGCAATGAGTGGAAGGGAGCAAAAGATACGATAATCTTGTCAATGCAAGTGAGAGGGAACGATTAAAATTACTCCCTTAATTTGTATTGTAATAAGGAGGCAAGAATAAAATTCTTGTTAGGATATTTAAAATATTCAGTATAGTAATTGACACGTGGCTTTGCAATTTAATACTCAAAAATACTCAATAGTTTATAAATTGAAAAAAAGTTTTTGAATGCGGTAGTTTCCTAACTATGCCCCCCCGCTACACGCCTATTTTTCGCATTACACTGTAGATATGTCGGCAGAAAACCGTGTAAATCGAATACAAAGCAAAATATGCATAAATTGGTCAGTTTAGTGTAGATGTTAATTAATTGTTATTCGTAAAATAGTTGTAAATATTTTTAGTGCGTCCTATCAAAAAACTATTACGTATCTAAGATTGAAAAATGGGTACCTACAGTAATCCCATAAAGTATTGGTAGGGGAGAAGGGGGTCAATTGAACCAAAAAATGTTCAAGAATTTTTTTTTCAATGAATAAAACCAAAATAATAATTTTTTTTTCATGGAACAATAGTTTATTTTATCCATTATCATTTTCGACATGTGAATTAGTCAACAAATAATAAATATTTCCAATAAATATTCAATTGTGCAACGGCGTCGAATGGTTCAATCGTCCCCCACGTGGGGGCAATGGAACCATTAGTCGGGGTCAATTGAACCAACAGTGCCTAACACAGTGGTTTCCAACCTGTGGGCCCCCCCTAGAGGGCGCGAGACTGTTGCAAGGAGTGGCATGCAGCTGTTTCCAAAATATCATTTTCGAATACAAACCAAAAAAGTCGAATAGGTATCAAAAATTTTTTATGTATATGTTTACATAATATTGCATATTATTTTGTAGTCCATTAAATAAATTATAATATCAGTTGATTATTGGGGCCGTTCAAGTATTACGTAAGCAGATTTATTACAATTATTAACCCCCGCACCCCCGCTTACGTAAACATTAGTATGCATGTTTTTTTAATGTATTCTGTTTTTTTTTATTGAGCACCAGTTATAATTTTAGACAGAAGAAAACAGGCTTAGGATAGAGGACTTTAACGCACATAATATTTATTTAAAACAAACTTTATTGACTCGGTATTCAATATAGAGTAAGGTACAAATATTATAATCTTAACCCTTCGTTAGTCACCTGGTCTACGATCGTAGACCACCTCCATTGACTTAACATGGGACGATATTTCAGGTGACTAACGAAGGGTTAAGTAATATGACGCACAAAGCAATTATAATTTGTGGGAATCCCCGAATATGCGTTTCGTTTTCAAGCATAGACAATGTGTGGGTTGCCGTATGTGTAAAAAAGTAAATATCTACTGCTGACGTAATCACCATCTAGACACCCCCCTTCCCCATGTCATCAAAAATAAGCAAAGCAAAGACCCCCATAGTGCTTAGGTAATACTTGAACGGCCCCATTTATGAAATTAGATTGTTAGAAAAATTAAGGGGGCGCAACAATTTTCCTCCACGTATTAATTCAAGTCCCGTCAAAATCGGTTCAGCCGTTTCCAAGCCATACGGACAGACAGACAGACAAAAATTTTAAAAATTCAATTTTGTGCTTTGGTAATAATCAAATAACTATATTAGCTTAAGAAAAAGTCTTTATTTCAAAATCACACACAGACACTTCAATATTATTTATGTATGGATTAGCGAATTTTTAATATTTTGTAGAATATCCGTTGTTAATCGTCTTGGCATTCAGTTTATTAATTTTTGTGTATAATTTGTTGATATTTTTCTCCATTCTTTTTGCAAGAGTTTTATTAAATCAGTTTTGTTCGAAATGGTGTTTTTTCTAACAATTTTGTTTATAAATTTTCGATGGGGTTGGTGTCGGGGAATTGAAGAAATGTTTTAATTCACTTTTGTTGAGCATACAACATCTATTCTTTGATGTCCAAAATTTGTGCGCTTGATAATAAATTATCTTGCAATATTTTTAGATATCGCTTAGCATTTAGTGTACCATAAATAAATACTAATTTTCTTCATTATACCCCATGGAAGTCCAAATCAGGTGCCCTCATCCGTGCTTTACAGTTCTACATATGTTTTCGTTACATAAATCTCGATTTTGCTTTCGCCATTTTTTTCCCGTCTGAACCAAACAAGGTGATCGTACTTTCATAAGAATTTTTTTATTCCATAGATTAATAATTGTCAGCGCGTCAATCTGTTAATTTCACTTATAAAATATTTTTTTAAATATGTTAATATTAAAAATATTCATTAAAAGTTTACTAAAGTTTTTTAATTAAAAGTAGCAGAACCTTATTTCTGCCAGGAACCAAATCTCTGACAAAAATTTTTTTAACTAAGTTTCCTTTTTGTAAAACGTGTAAAACTGAAATCGTGTAAATGGAGAAAAAGGCGCATTTCATAAGATAATACCGCACATTTTTAAATAAACAAAAATGTGTTAATACAACAAATTACATTTTTGTTAAACTGTTTGAGTCCTCTAGTTTGGAAGTACGCTCTAGGGTCCACGTTGGGAACCGCTGATCTAAAACATAATTTGTAGATCGCAGAAAACAGCAGTAGACGATTGTGCAATTTCAGCAAAATCTTCAAGTTTTCAAAGTTCAGAACAATTTCTAATCACAAATCAGAAACAAAAATAGACGTTTTAAAATTTTTGGAAAGACAATAAATTTAACGACACGCCAGTCTAAATCTTTTCTTTATCACAAAAGAAGTCTCCTATTTTATTCTTCCTCATTTTAGTACTAAATTATCTTCTGGACTTTTAATAGTTACTTTGTTTGAAATAAAAATCCAACCGTAGATCATCGTAATTAATTCCAGGTGTTAAGCTTGACAACTTGTTAAATACCAGACGTCTTTATTTATTTCGGAACTATTTTTTGGGCCGCCAATATTTCATTTTTAATGGCCCCCACACTTATTTTTAAACAATGCCATTAGCGTGTTTTCGTAAGCACATCATCGTTGTCTCGGCACATTAATTTTATGCTTGATCGGTCTTCGCAAAAATCCAAAAAGAACACGTCGAAAACACAAAACGTGTCCTAAAAATTTTTTATTTAAACTTTAGGGCTTCGCCAAATTTTCTACCGAAATCTAACTAACCGCAACCGAATATTTGAAAGGCAACTCGCACGATCTAAACAGATCTATTATTGTGTTAAAAAGGGCTGGGAATTTGCTAAGGGTGACGAAAACTTATTTAGGGATTTGTCAATAACTGAAAGTGACTCAAATTGCATTTCGAAGGCGGCGACGGCCACTACAACCAACAGTTCTCTTCGGGTTCCTTACATCTAGAGCAGGGCTTCTTAAACTGTGGGTCGTGACCCCAAATGGGGTCGCTTATCAAAATCTAGGGGTCGCGAGATTTTAATGGTCGGGCTCGCATATACCAGCAACAATATCTTTTGCTCAATATTTTCTTTATTGCAAAAAATGCAATTTTGATGAAAAATAAAGCATATAATAATAAATACAATTTTACAACCGTTTGTGCAATTTTTAATTTTATATACTTGTAGGTTTTTAAACAAATTCTAAAATTATGTTTGTCCATATGTATGTATATTGTTACCTAATCAATAAATCATCACAAAATATTTATATGAGGTCGTCAAAAAATTCACAATCATAAATGGGGTCGTGAATAAAAAGTTTAGGAAGCCCTGATCTAGACCTTTAGTTTGCCTTCGCAATGTGAAAAAACTTCGATCCTTTGCGAAAAATCTTACCTTAGAAGCAAAACGACACGAAATCAAAAGAGCCATACCTGTAACAAAAAGATAACATTAGAAATAATTTTAATTAAGGTAGAAAAAGCTTAATTACATAAAAAATATCTGCTGCGACGTACAAAAACACAAACCTCTCGGTTTACTTAAAAGGTGTTTTAAGATCTCAGATAAACGTAATACGAGAAATCTCAAAATACATCAAAGAAGCTTCGGATCGTATTTCCTTTCATCTTCGACTATTATAAAATTTATAGATCATTGTTTGATGCTCTGTGTATTTGTAAAAATACCCACGTACGAAGGTGAGTTATTAAAGTAACAAATCCGCACACGACAAAAAAAAACATTTACCTTATTCGTGCGATGGTATTTTATGAACGACGCATGCAAATATCGAAACGATCGAATTTAAGTGGGAAAAAGCGGCGGCGATGAGCGGATCCAAACCAAAAATTTAAATGAATATAATAAACAATAGGAAAACGGTCAGGGCTTAAAATTTCCGGTGTTAGCACCGCAGAAATGCAGTTCTTTGTGTATGGTCTGCTATGCAGCAGTCGAGTAAATCATCAGCATTGCACACGCATAGGGGAAGAAGCATGCAATGTTGTCTGTGGGTCGGGAGATGTGCTCGGAATCCGCGATGGCAACGGGCCAACTAGGGTCATCATCCTTTTACCGACGGCCTAGGAAATTATTATCGAGAAACTTCTGATGGATCGTAAAAATATTAAAACTTCCACTATGCAGATTATTCTTATGCCTTTAGAGTTTAGCGTTTCTTAATTTTTTCTTCGGAAATTTCAAAGAGCCATAAATCTCGCATAAAAAAAAAGATCCTCCGGCTACAATTTCGGTTATAAAAGAAAATAGATACACACACGCAGAAGTGACTAGTTCTATAAAAATCGGTTAACTTTTAACATTATTTTTTGAGTTAGAAAAGCGAGCTTAGTTTTGGCATGTGCAATTTAAAAAATCAGTTTAAAGTCGAAAAAATACACTTCGACTCACAAAAACGGTGGTAGCCCTCATTTTCGATCCAATCATTAAAAACGACCCGGATTGGAAATCCTGAGACTTTTTTTTCCATAAGATACGTGCAAAATCGGCACAGGACGCAATGTTAATTTTTCCAGTAATTTTTATAGCACAAAAGTTTCGTTAAAATAATTTAGCGCCGTGATTTGTGGACGGATCTTTAAAAACTACACAGATTCAGATTCGTCATACTTTTTGGCTTGCGATAGGACCAAAAAACCGTTGGCATGCTATTTGAAATTTTCGAGAAAAACGTGTTCGAAGAATCCAACTTGTAATTAATTTTTTCTAAACCACTTTGAAAAATCATTGCTCGGTTATTTGTGAACGGATCTTTAAGATTCTGAAAGCCCGTTTATCGGAGCGTAAGGTCAGCCAAAAAAATAGACAAGGCCCAATGTTAAATCTGAGAGAAAAACGCATCGGAATCTTTCGAAATGTAAATTTGGCTAAAATTTTTAATTTTCAAAATGCTGTAATTCCGCCGTCTTTGCGAATTTCGTCAAATGATTTCATTTCTGAACGTTTCCAACCCTAACATGTCGGAATCCGGTCCTAACTCAAAACCCCCAAAATCGACCAAAATCGAGAAAAAACATGGTTTAACCCCTTGCGTATTTTTGAAGAAAAAAAATTTTAGGTAATGGATGTGCTTTAAACTTTCGTGGACATTCCTATAGACTCCAGACCGACATAGCCGGAGCCATTCTTCCCTGCTCCCCCCTAACCGCCATTATTTTCGAGAAAATGAAATAAATCCAAAAAAATACACTTCGACTCACAAATACGATCGTAGCGCCCTCATTTTCCATCGGATCATTAAAAACGAAACGGATTCGGAATCCTGAGACTTTTTCCATAAAATACCTGCACAATCGGCATAGGACGCAATGTTAATTTTTCTAGTAATTAAGGGTTGAAGTTTTAGGTTCATTTATGCAGCACAAAATTTTACGTTAAAAAAATTGTAGCGCCATTATTTGTGAACGAACCTTTAAAAACGATACAGATTCGGATTCGCCTGATTTCTTAGCATCGGATAGGCCCAAAAAACCCATAGGCGTCCTATTTGAAATTCTCGAGAAAAACGGATTCGAAGAGTCCGACTTGTAAATAAATTTATCTAAATTTTCAATTTGAAAAATCGTAGCTCGGTTATTTGTGAACGGATCTTTAAGTACTTTTCAGATTCTGAAAGGCCGTTTATCGGAGCGTAAGATCATTAAAAAAAATCAAAAGGGCCCAATGCTAAGTCTGGGAGAAAAACGCGCTCGAAGCTTTCAAAATGTAAATTTTATTAAATTTTTAATTTTCAAAGTGCTGTAACTCCGCCGTCTTTGCGAATTTCTTCAAATCCTTTAATTTCTGAACGTTTACTTAAAATAATTCACTGAGTTTTAATACTGACAGCCCCAGTTCGCATCCCAGTGAACAACTTACATTTTAAATAAATAATACAAAATTAATTAATAATTTTTTTTCTATTAAGCATGGACAGTTGGCCACAAGAAGACAATAACTCCGCCTACGTAAATGAAAAGTGTTCCACATTTAAAACTAAAAAAAGTTACCAAAGCTAAACTTTTAATTTAAAAAGCACTACAGAAACAAGAAAAAAAATGCAGCGGCAAAGATCGGAAACTTAATTTAAAGTTATAGTTTTTCCCGAAAGCTGTATTTTCCAGCTAACCAAAAATGCAACTCAAAGTTTCAAATTAAACTTTTTAACTTCGAAGATTGTAACTAATGAAACTTCGAGTCTGGCTCGGGCTAAGGGAACAAATGTGCTCCTATTTTAAATCTTGGCGAAAAGCAATGCCTTTCGAGATAAGTAAAACGAAGTTGTAAATATTTACGAATTTTCGGACCATTCTGCGCTGTGTTAAACAATATGTTAGCGTAATACCGGCGCGTTTGTGCGCTTATGTATTATGTATTTGTGTTTACAGCTTTTGCTCTCCTTGATTGAATCAAATATTTAGCAGAGGGCAATAATCAAACGATAAAAAGAAATAGAATTTAAAGTGTGCATCGGATTTCGACGCTAACCCGCAATAATCGGCGGGCGAAAGATTTTATTCGCCATAATAGCCCCACGTGGGGTGGAAAATTCAAAAATTTTCGTTTATCCTAGAAAACGAATGGGGTCACCGAATCCCTTCAATGTTGATTTATGGATGTATCGAAACCGGAATGGCCACAATCGAAAACGCAACCTCCGATAGACTTCTTTAGAACTGGCAATCAAGTTGGCTTAGCCACGTGACCTGCTCGCTATTGGCATCTCTCGTTATATAACTCAGCCGCAATCGACCAGTTCATTTCCGGTCCCCCTTTTTCTAAGCTTTCCCAAAAATTGATAACGAAAATCGTACTGAGCGTACGCGTTACATAGGCGACTGTAGTTTCCAGAATCGAAGTTGAAAAGCCCTCGTAAAGAAAATGCGAACATTTATTCTGAGTGTCTTTTCATTCATATTTATTTCGTCCTTTGTCGTTTACTTCATTTCAACGATTTTGACCTACGATTCGTCCCAGTTTTTTCTACGAAATTTTTCACATTTTTTTTTAAATTACTCGATGTCTGCTCCAAATTGTATCATAAAGTACGCGAGTTCATTATTGCTCCCGGGGAGTCCCTTTTTAGTGTCGTCAATTTTTTTTATACGACAAAAGTTATTAATTTTTATGAAAATAAAAGTTTTTCAAAATTAATAATTTATAAAAATACTGCCCTATATGGGTTGTGCCATGGGCATAAAAGACACAACAATTAAACATAATCAAATTCAATAAACAAATACAGTCAAACCTCGTTAATATGTACCCTTTTAGTATGAACTCCTCGTTAGTATGTACAAAACCTTCCGGACAAATATGTCCATTATATCGAGGTTTGTCTGTATTAAAAGTTTATAACTCGCTTGCTCGTTGCAATAGGTACAGTGGAAACTCGGTTATCCGGACTAATTAATGTTACAGCTCATCCGGATAATCGAAAATCCGGATAATTGAAAAAAAAAAACAATTTTACCTTGTTAGGTATTTATTTACAAAAAAAACGAAACAAATAAGTATTAATTATAAAATCAACAGTAAAAAATACCAAAAAGAATCAAAATGTTTAGGTAAAATTAGAAGTAAATTGATCATTGTCAATTGGGGCGAAAAGCGGAGTGTGCATATTCGAGCTCAAAGTGGCACATTCCGATCTCGGGAAAATAAAGCGCGCCGCTCCGCGTCGCGCTTCATTTGCCTCCCTCGCTCGGAAATGTGCCACTTTTCGCTCGAATGCGCACATCTTCGTATTAATTGTATTCGACTATATTAATAACAAATCCTTCAAATCCAGATTTTCTATTCGAAAAAAGTTTTCGCTTGAAAAGTGCACATACTCCTTAATAATTTAATTTGCCTATCTTATTCTTCTCTCTTACAAATAATATTAATTAAATCAAACTGAACTAAATGTACCATTACTTTAACTATTTCCGAATTTTGACTCTTATTTCCCCACCTTTTTTTTAACATACCCCACCCAAGTCATTCTAAAATTTTGATGCACCCCCTATGTAACATATAAATATTTTTTTATATTTAAAAATTGAATTAATCCATAAATGAAGTCTAATTACTACAGTGTCTACAAAATGTGGCTTAAAACTAATTTGTTTATAATTTTTACAAAAATGAAAATTACCCAAAAATATTTGGTGACCTTAATTTTGACATATAAATCTTCAACAATCTACAAAAGATGATATAAAAATCAACTAGTTGATTTTTAGTGGGTCACTTCAGAAAATACAATTTTAATTAATCAAAAACGCGAATTATTAAACATTCGAAAGTACACCCGAAAATATTTTTATTAAGGAATAAAATATCTAACCTTTTTCAAACAAAAAATAGATTTAATTTATTCGACTTTAATTTTTTTGAATTGAAGAATAAAATAATAATATAGGCAAATCCGATAAATACAAGAATGTGCGCATTCGAGCGAAAAGTGGCACATTTCCGAGCGAGGGAGACAAATGAAGCGCAACGCGGAGCGGCGCGCTTCATTTTCCCGAGATCGGAATGTGCCACTTTGAGCTCGAATGCGCACACTCGGTTTTAAGCACGATTACGAAGTGCCCCGTTTTAACAGGAAAAAACGAACGCGGTTGACAATCCGGATAATCGCGAATCCGTATAACTGAGGTCCGGATAATCGAGGTTTTACTGTATATTCAAAAACTTTTGGTATTTAAAATTCTTAGCTTTTTGGCATCAAATAAAATCTTAAGAACATTAAGTTCTCAAAAAAAATTGGGAAAAAATCTCAATTACAAAAAATACATTTTTCAAAATTATATAAAATTTTGACAGAATACATAACTTGATTCTTGAATATTTTGAACAACTTTTGATATTTGGTATCCTAAATTTTTTAACATTAAATGAAACCTTAGGATTCATATGCGCTCTCCATAATAATTTTGGAATAAAGGCAATTGACGAATTTTGATTTTTAACATTAAAAAACAATACAGTCAAACCTCGTCAGTATGGTACCTTATTGTTATGAACTCCTCGTTATTGTGAGTAAAATCTTCGGAACAAACATGTTCATAATATCGAGGTTTGACTGTCCATATTACAAAACGACAAGGTACGGAATTTTTGATCGTCACAAACATTTTCTTCGTCATAAACACCCCACAATCAATAAATTCAGAATGTTTAAAATTAATAAACAAAAATATCCGTACAAAGCGCAACGTTCATATTTATTGGAATATGTGGTAATTAAAAATACCAAATAAATAAATGTTCGCATAAAATAAATGTTACAAAAATGAGTTTATTTTTTCCTAATCTTCCAAATATTATTTTTAGGAGATTTAATAAATATTTATAAAAGTTGTTAAAGAAATAGTGTTCCTTATTATTTTTATTGTGCTTACGTTTAGAAATAGTAACTCATGAAAATTTCATAAGCTTAATATAAGCACGGATAGTCGTCCAGCCAGCTGTGTAAACACATAAAAAGGTAGCAGAAAATGTACCTAACAAAGAACGAAAAAGAAATCGGCAAATATGAAAAATCGAAAACATTTTCATTATGTTTAGAACTAAAAGTTATTCCCATCAATTTAGCGCCAGTAAAAGCCATAAACTTGTAGCGCGTGTTCAGAAAAAATCCCGCACAAGCTTGTTCTGCTGTAATAGCTGTATTTTATCGAACTAAGGTATCTTTATCCCATTCCCCCGGCCGATAGCTTTCGAGAAATATACCCGAAAAATTTCGGATGGTTGCTGGCGTTAAGTCTTCCAAAAACATGTGTTTTTGTTTGCTCTTTTTTTAAGTTGGCATAAATCTCGTAGTACGTTGGAAAATGTTTCATTAGTTTCAGGCCTTCGCCGAATAAAAAGTTTTTATGCAATGTTTTCCCTTATTCTTATGCGATACTGGCTCATTTCTTATTCTACTTGTTACTACACCAACTTTTGAGACTGCTTCGTTCATATACTTTTACGTTCTGCTGATTTTTAGGTCTCTGTTTTTTTTGTGCAGAAGTACATTTTTATCTACAACAGTAGACTGTTTTAAATTTATATTAAATTATAATTTGTTACTCTACCAACTGGATACAATGATATTTGGATAACGTTTTATTTTTTTAAGTTAAAGATATGTGTAGTTTTAAAATTGTGTGTTTAGTTAAATTATAAATAAAAAAAAAATTCTGTAATTTTTATTAATTTTGGTAGGTATATAATTTTCTAGCTAGATGTCTCCTTTCTTGTCTACATAATTACTTACAATTTTTTGGAATTTAATCTACCCTTATTTCTTAAAATTTAAATATTACAGCAAAAGTGGATGTGGTTTTATTGAATCATTTATACATGAGATTATTAAGTTTCGGTGAAATTTCATTTTAGAAACGAAATTTTGCAATTTGCGAATCACATATAAATATTTTAATACACAATTGATAAACAAACAGGTATTTAATATACTTTCTAATAAACCAAAAAAAGAATTAAAACATTCTAGCTACTCTAACAAAGCAGAGCACACATTAAATTAATTAAACTTATTAAACATCTCTATTAGCCTATGTTAAAAAGCATAATTTTTGAAAATCACAAATTCCGAGTAAATAATTAATAGAAGTTATTTGTTAGTGGTTATAATAAACTAGAAAAAAATTAAAAAATCTAACTAACCCTAAAAACGAAAGGCTGGCATTAAATTAACTAAAACTGTTAGATTTCTGATTATTCTTAAATTAAAAAAAAAATTTTTGAAAATCACAAATTCGGGGAAACTAATTCATAAGAATTATTTACTAGGGTTTATAATAACCTAAGAAAATAATTAAAAAATTCTAACTACGCCTAAAAACGCAAGGCAAGCATTAAATTAACCAAAACTGTTAATATTCCTTACTTTTCCTGTTGAAAAACAGAATTTTTTAAAATCAAAAATTCTGGCAAACTAATCAATAGAAGTTATTTGTCAGAGCTTATAATAGTCTAAAAAAATAATTTAAAAATTTTAACTACCCCGAAAAACGAAAGACAAGCATTAAATTAATTAAAACTGTTCAACTTCTGATTTTTCCTATGTTAACCTTCCGTGTACTAGGTGGGGTATAACAAACCTGAACAATTTTTTTGTTTGTTAAAACGCGACCTTTGGTAATCGATCTTAAAACCGAGTGTGCACATTCGAGCTCAAAGTGGCACATTCCGATCTCGGGAAAATGAAGCGCGCCGCTCCGCGTCGCGCTTCATTTGCCTCCCTCGCTCGGAAATGTGCCACTTTTCGCTCGAATGCGCACATCCTCGTGTTTATTATATTAGTATAATCTACCGTACGCTCCTTAAAATCAAAAATTTTAATTTAATTTAGTAAATATCGAATTTATATTCGAAACACGTATTTACCATAGCAATGAGTGGAAGGTTGCGAAAAGATACAATGATCTTGTCAATGCAAGTGAGAGGGAACGATAATGCTTGTAAGTTATTTAATATAGTTTCCAATAAACCAGTAAAATAATTAAAAAATTCTAACTACCCCTAAATTAACTAAACTTCTGATAGTTCCTACGTTAAAAACAAAATTTCTGAAAATCAAAAATTCAGTGAAACGAATCCCTGGAAGTTATTTAATACAGTTTCGAATAAACCGGAAAAATAATTCAAAAATTCAAACTACCCCTAAAAACAAAGGGCAAGCATTAAATTAATTAAAACTGTTCAAATTAATTAAAAAAGTGCAACTTTTCCTATGTTAAAAAACATAATTCTTGAAAATCTCAAATTCGGGGAAACTAATGCATGGAAGTTAGTTAATATAGTTTCTAATAAACGAGAAAAATAATTAAAAAATTCTAACTACCCCTGAAAATGTAGGAATGGCCTTAAATGAAATAAAACTGTTATACTTCAGTTTTTATCCATGTTAGAAAAACACAATTCTTGGAAATCGCAAATTCGGAGAAACTAAGCATGGAAGTTATTTCTTAGAGTTTTTAATAAACTAGAAAAATAATTAAAAAATGTAATTACCCCTAAAAACGGGTGGTTGGCATTGAATTAACTAAAGCTGTTGAACTTCTAATGAATGGAAGTTTCTTATTACAATTTATAATCAATTAAATATCTACGAATTCATAAAATTTTCACTAACAACTCTTACAAAAGTTCAACTTAATTTTCTAGGAGTTATTGTCATCCCTTACTTTGAAAGAATCACATTCAATATTTTTTGATATATCCAAATAATATAATATTTTTAAATACATCAAAGCTTGTAAAATAAACAAACAAAATTTAAAAATAATTACTTAGCAAAATATTAACTGACTCTGAGCAAATAATTTTTCTTGATTACTTTTTGAAATAATTTTCGAAAATCCAAATCTCCCTATTTCTCCAATTTTATTCGAAAGAAAAATTGCTATTGACTTTGACAAAAGTCATTCTAATTAAACTACTTGGCGTGTTTACACAAAATCGAAGCGAATCAAAAAAACAGATAAAACGTACACGAGAAGTAGACAGAGGATTGAATTATGAAAAAGGAAATCTCGGTAAATTGGAGTGAGTATCGTCTGCGATTTTAAAATTTATAACTTTCCTGTACACAATATATACGTGAGCGATCTGAAGCGGAACTTATACGGGTAATCAAAATTTTAAGATGCCGTACACCAAGTGAAGCTCATACATGTAATAATCGATCAGAGGCAATCTCCAGCAGGAGCATGAATCTCGGGGACGCAGGAATACAGACTCGGGAAGACGGGATAAATATTAAATATTCATCATGGCCGCAACATCGTGCGATCACCGGCCGCATATGAATGAGGTATTAAGACGCGATCTGAAGACCGCCATGCTCCTAATTTATGATAATCCGATAAAATGCAGTACTTTGACTGCAAATTTAGGTTCTACGCCGCCGAAGTGTCTTTTGTCTCTCGCTGCAATTACGCCCAATTTATTCATAATTATTATTCCTCTTATGCTTCCTCATAAGTAAAAGCAAATAGCTCGACGAATTAGAGAAACGTACAACTGACGGCGAATTAAATCGTTTCCAATGCCGATAAAGGGAAGAGGGCGTTTTAAAATTGAAGTTAAGTAATGGAAATACTTGTCTCTCGGAATTTTCTTAAATATTTCACTATTATCCTCTCCCGTAGGAAGCAAACCCGGGCGACGTCAGGTGTAAGATTCCATTTCGCAGCAGACTTTTATTCGTAGACCGTCGACTAGACGTCGTTTTGCTCGCATCTGTGTACTACCTCGAGCTCTAATACTTTGCGAGACCGAAAAAATAAGATTAAAAATTATTTAGTGCAAGTAGCTAGCAATTTCGAAACGGCTGCACACGGAAAATTGTTTACCTCCTTCCGAAGAAACTCGAATAAATTACGTAATGTAAACAGCGTTAGATTGAGTTTATATTCATATTACTTATTTGAAAGTTGATCTTCCACCCCTTTCTCGGCTCGTTTCGGATATGCAAACCAGATATTAGGGTCGCGAATCGTTTCGCTAAACAACTTATTAAAAAATTCTTAATTAAATTTGAAACGAATCATTAAAAAGGCTGCTCTCGTTTTTGAAACTCTCAAAGCCTAGAATATTGCTTGGAAATTAGTTTTCTAATTTATTAGGAAGTATTAAAATGGAAAATTGGGCGCAGGTCTGAAAAGGATGGTTATTTGAAGATGTCGTGCACTGTTGAAAATATCTATTGCAAACAAAACACGTTTTTTTGCAAAGCAATTTTGCAATAATAAATCTGGTATTGTATTTTTTAAAAACAGCGGCATTTAGAGAAGACAAACAGACAAATGACAATATCAGCACATTCAGAAACCTTGTAGAAAGAGCAATTGTCGGGTGAAGAACAGCTATACCTAAAATTCATAGATTTAAGAGCAGCCGTTGATATGATAGAAAGAGAAGTAATATGAAAATACCTAATGAATCTCAGAATTGACAGCAAACTAATACAAGTAATAAAAAGCATATCGTCGCTGCGCCTGACAAGTTCCATATGTGATTTTTGTAAGGTTTTGGGAAACAACAAAAAACGTGTTATTGTATAAAATAATAGAAACACTGCTAAATTGTTGTTAATGCAATATCAAAGACATTTATTAAATGTTTTTGATATTGCATTAAAAATTTAGCAGTGTTTCTATTATTTTATTCAATAACACGTTTTCTGTTGTTTCCCAAAACCTTACAAAAATCACATATGGAACTTGTCAGGCGCAGCGACGATATATCAAAATGTAATGGCAAAGGTACAAATAAATTGACATAGATCGGAACAATTTAAAATGAAAAAAGGGACGAAACAAAAGGATAGCCTGAGCCCGTTAATTTTCAAAATAGTAGTGAATAGGTGAATCTATTTATCTATATATCTATCTTCTATATAAATAAAAGAGATGTGTGTTTCTCTGTTACCTATAGACTCTTAAACGGGCTAACCAATTTTTATCAAAATTGGCAAAATCTTAAGCTTATCGTGGTGGGTGTTCTTGTAAACTTTGGTTGTGGTCGGCTATATAAATATATAAAAATGAATGTTTTTTTGTTTTTCCCGAATAAGTTCGAATGACTTTCATTTGATACCGTTGAAGCATAGTGGTGTTGCCAGGCGCACGAACGCAATCGAATGTTTATGCATTAGTACAATCCCGAGAAAAAATATCGTAGAGAAACGCAATCTTTGTACAAGTTGGTGGTAGCACAAACCTCAACGACGAACTAAAATGAATTTCGAAAAATTAAAAATGATTGCCCTTCGCCTCTCTATCTTACTTCTTCTATACTACTATATATAATACATGTTATTATTTTTAATTAAATAATTTGTTTTTGGATTTATAAAAAAAAAAATTCTTGGATTCTATAGCCTGGTTTTCTCAGAAGGTATGACCTTCCTCGAAGACCAACCACTTGCTAAAGAATTAATAAATAAATATGGTTGCCCCCGCCCCTCATTCCTACTTCTTCTAAATTTTATATAACACCAATTGAATGAACCGCGAATAAACCTTTATAATTTAATTTATTTAAATTAATGTTTCATTTCCAAGTTTTAAAACCTTTTGCACATTTTTTCCATTTTATTCATCGATATTTTTGAAAAGAAAATTTACTTTACTCTATAGCCACGGAATTTTGCATTTTACAACAAGCAGTTGAGGAGCATCTTAAAATCAAACACAAAGCAACCAGAAACGGGCATATAACGGAACTTTCTTCAAGGATGCGACCACCTCCAAAAACCAACCACGTGTTAAAGAATTTCTGTGTTCTGTAAAGTTTGGTTGTGATTGGACAAAAAAAATGTATTTCGGTTTTTTGAAAGTTATTTTTTAACCAACTTCAAAAAGGAGGAAGTTCTCAATTCCGCTGTAGGTATTATTTTTTTTGTATGTTACGCGCTATCTTTGCCAATTGTGGACCGATTTCAATTATTCTTTTCTTATCAAATAGGCTATACTTCGAGAGTAGTACTATTTAAATTTGAAAAACAAATTCACCCTTAAGAGTGGAACGAAGATGTCAAAATAGGTAATGAAATTTCATATTTAAATCAACAACCAAATTTTCTCAAAGGCAGTGCGCGGAAATTTTTTTTTAATGAAATTTAAGCGTCGCCTATTTACAAACGAAATATGTGCTTTCGAAATAAAATAAGTATAAATATACCGCCTCTTTAATATGCTGAACTGGTATTCTGTGATAAGATACCAGTTTACCTGGCCTTATCGCAACAATTTGGTTTTGCAGTGCAACGATGTTTAAAAACACTTCAAATTTCAACTTCCGATGACATCACTAAGCGACTTGTAAAAAATACAAGAGAGAAAGTCGAACAAACGATAATAGAATACAGAAACCTGATCCCCAGATTTTTGGTCGTCAGCAGTTTTTGATTAATTTTTTTAAAAAAAGTCAATTGATTTTCTGCGGATTTTGGCGAAAAACTAAGCGCGCAATTCCAGCTGAAAGTGGCAGATTTCCGATCCGAAACCGAAACCTTGTTGCCTCGTTCGATTCCTCGCGAAACGCCGCAACTCGAGGAGTTAGTTGTGCCCAAAATAGGTAATTGATAAGTTAAAGTGATTTGTCTGGCATACAATATTCAACAAAATTTTAACGTAAATTTTAACTAAGTTTTGCTTCTGCTCTGTGTCTGACGTGAATACTAATTAGTTTATTCGACGCGAATAATCGAATTTTCGAACAAAGCAGCTTCTCGTATTTGAAAATTCGATTCTGGATGACGCAGATTCTTAATCCGACAGGAACGACTGACAGAAATAATTGCAGTTGTAATTCAGTTAAACTTCATTTGTATTGTTTATTTTAATAAATGCAATCCATTTGTCAATCCGTTCGTTAAGATTTCATTGCCGTGACGTTAAGAATAAACATGTTTGCTTTAAGTGATTCTTTGCGTTTTCGTTTCACTCGCAATTACTCTTAAATTCTATTCAATTCTTGACATACTAAGACTCGTTATTTCGCAATCGATTGCCTTTTAGCTATTCTTTCGACCGTATGTGCATAATTACATTAGCAAATCTTGTAAACACTACAACGCTTTGTTGCAAAGGCATTTAGGCTTCGGAATACCAATCTGACACATCACTCGATTTCAATTTGAATTTAAAATAAGTACAAGCCTTAAACAATGTAATCGTTTATAATTGCAAAGAAGTTAAGTGTTCTGTAGTTGTCGACTTAATAAAATATTGGGTTGGCGAGAAAGTAATTTCGATTTTCACCTATCGCTGGCGTCACAATTTTTTTCGCTCGCTAGGGGCAATGTATTAATTTTTTTCGTTTGACAATTGACAAAGTCAAATTTAATATGGAGGACAAAAACAAAGTTATACTTCTATTGGCGCTTGAGAGTAAAATTTTAGCAGGCAACACATGTTGCGCGCGCACAATAAGGAAAATTCAACAGTTTGAAGTTAGCTATCTAAGAAAGTAAATTAATTGTCTTGAACTTATTAAGAAGCTCAATATTTGGGTTCCACATGATTAAAAAGATTCGTTTAACACAACGAATGAGTATTTGTGATATAGATCTCAAATGGTGATAAAATGGGTTACCTACAATAACATTAATCAAAAACTATCGTGGTCCAAGCATGATGAACCAGTACAAGCCGCATCAAAGGCTGAATTTTATCAAAAAAAGATCATACTTTCATTTTGGTGGATTTATAAAAGTGTTGTGTATTTTGAGCTGCTTCCAAGAAACCAACCCATCAATTTAGATCTTTACTTTCAACAACTGATGAAATTGGAGATAGCAACAAAGATAAATATTCAGAATTGGCGAATCATAATCCATTTATGCTGCACCATGACAACGGTCAACCTCACACGTCTTTATAATTCGTTAAAAATTATTCGAGCATAGTAGGGAACCGATGTTACATCCACCACATAGCCCTGATTTTGCACCATCAGATTACCATTTATGTCGATCTTTACAAAACTCTTTCACTGATAAAAATTTTTGTTATTGATGACCTGAATCGCCCTTGATTCAATTCTTTGCTGATAAAGATCAGCAGATGTCCGCACGTGGAATCATCAACTTACTAGAAAGATGGCAATAGCTCATTAACCCCTTGACATACAAAAAAACCGAATTTGATGAGTCCGAAAAAAACTATTAATTTGGCTCAACTTAACTGTTATGAGCATACACAAATAACATAAAATAAATAATTAATAATTTTAAAATATTTTGAAATATGTAGAGCAGTGTTTCCCAATCTTTTTTTAACATTCCCCACCTAAGTCATTCTAAAATTTTGATGCATATAATATATAACATATAAATATTTTTTTATATTTAAAAATTGAATTATTCCATAAATGAAGCCTAATTACAACTTGTTCAAGACACAAGATTTAGGTTTTAGCAAGAAATCACTAGGAAATTATTAAGAAAAAGAAACAATAAGTATTTTAAAAACATAAACTAAAAAATATTTTTATATCGATAGCTCGAATTTTTGATAACGCGAATTATTTTTAGTTTCTCTTCAACTTCGACCTATCGAGGTTTGACTGTATTTAATTTTATAAATTTAATATTTCTGAAGAATTCAGATAATTTATTTATTGAGTTTTCTCCAATATTAATTTTATTTGCGTAAATTAATGATCTTCAAAGTTTTTTGAAAAACCACAAATTCTGTATTTACTCTATTTGAGTTTTCTGAAAATACATAATGATTTTTCATCAAAATTTCCTTTTAAATTTACCGAATAAAGTTTTGTTTTATTCAATTTGTGTTATACAAAAAAAATTGATAATTAAAAATTTCTAAAGTTCTTAAATATATTTTAAAAATTTTCCAAGTTATTAATTTATTTAATTTGAGTTGTCTAAAAACTTAAAATAATTTATTCTTCGAGTTTACTTTAATAATTTTGCTAAATGTTTAAAACTGAATTTCATTCTATGTAAAAAAACCGGTGCATGTACTTATGTACGCACGTTAGAAGTAATACTTCTTTGGCGCGACTAAATTAAATATAACAACGCGCTATGTTGCGCTTGTGTATAGCTAGACCAGTGGTTATCAAACTATATGTTACTGCGCATATGTCGTTTTATTTGAATACATTGCTATTTCCTTTTTAAATCCAAAAAGTAATTTAAACAAATTGAATAAATACGAAGATGTGCGCGTTCGAGCGAAAAGTGGCACATTTTCGAGCGAGGGAAGCAAATGAAGCGCGACGCGGGCGGCGCGCTTCATTTTCCCGAGATCGGAAATGTGCCACTTTGAGCTCGAATGTGCACACTCCGTTTTAAGCATTATTAGCAATAATTTTGTCAACGAAAAATTAATAAATAATTTTATCATTCCTCTCACTCGTACTTATGAGTTTATCGTATCTTTTCGCTCGCTCCCACTCATTGCTATAGTAAAAATACGTTTTTTGAATATATAATCGATATATTTAATGAACTAAATTAAATTTGTTGATTGAAGAGAAACTTTAATTTACAAAATTCAATAAATACGAGTATGTGCGCGTTCGAGCGAAAAGTGGCACATTTTCGAGCGAGGGAAGCAAATGAAGCGCGACGCGGAGCGGCGCGCTTTATTTTCCCGAGATCGGAAATGTGCCACTTTGAGCTCGAATGCGCACACTCGGCTTTAAGCACACTTTACAAGAATTAATTTGCTCTCTGACAATTCGCAATTAAATATTACGGAATTATATTAATAACAAAATTCTCAAATCGCCAGTTTTGTGCCTTTTAACAAAATTATTGTTGAAAACAAACCTTTTCGGAACATAAAATTGAATACAGTTCTTGACGTCTTAGAGACGTCAAAATCTACAATGACACCCTAAACGATTGACGTCACCTAGACGTCATTGTATGTCAAGGCTTAAACAAAATGGTACTCTTACAGTCCATTAAAAAATCCATAAAAAATGGAATTTTATTCCAAACTATAAAACCGAAATTAATTTCTTCAAATTGTTTCTCTAATTTTCCAAGAACAAGTGTTCATATTTTTGCCTAAACTCGCCAACTCAGAAAAGTGCAATCGATTAAAATTTTAACACGAGGGTTTTAAGATAAGGACTACATAGAAAAACCTTTTCAACTTAATTGCTTCCTAACTTGACACCGAGAACACTTATCGACACTAATTAAAAGTTAAAAATTCTACCTTTCAATGTGAAAAGCTTTGAGGGGCGAGCATTTTATGAGCTCTCCTCTGTTCAGTTTATTAACCGTTCGTTATAATTATTTACTTAAAGTGCCCTAAAATAAAAAAAATCCCATTTTTTGAAAGCGTACGAAACACTTTTAGCGAAAGTAATTCGAAATGGAATTTTATTATTAAATTTTTGTGCCCGACTTTCGAAAAAGGAACGGCGTTTTTAAAAACGATTGTTATTCTATTTAAGCGAATGAGAATTTGTGTCGGCGGAATTTTTGCTGTTTTATTGAAATTGACGTGACTGAATGAGAATTTTTTAAGTCCCGTCTTGTTTTGAGTCAATCTAAGCAAAGTGTTGCTTGATAAATTCGGAAGACGTTCATGTGACAGCTATTAAATATTTATATTCAAATTTATTTCAACTTCTTCTTGATTTCAAGAAATGGGTTCGTCACTTCCAAACAATTCGGTCGGATTGGTCCTTTTTTTTCGAACTAATTTGCATTTATTTTCTGCGGAGAAAGTTTCTGGTTGTTTGTGTTACATTTTATTTTTTTTAATGTAATTCGGTTATTTTAGTCATTTTGTGGGTTTTTATTTTTTTAAATTAAATAAATTAGAAAATAAAAATCGTGTGCCACCCCTTTTTTTATCTTTTAATTGCTATTTAACGCAATTATTTCACGCAATTGTGCCTACGTAGCGTTGTTTTTATAATTTTTATCTGAATTAAAGTGGATTAAGGTGTGTTCCACGCCCCACGCGAGCTTTCGTGAATTAAATCTTAACGCACCCATCGATGACTTAATGGCTAAACCGTAAAATTGCTTATTTTTCCACAGAAATATGCGATGCGGGTTTTACATAAAATATTCTTATTTAAATCGAGATGTTGCTTTTGGTTTAAAAATGAGACGTCGTTTCAATAAATTTTGCACTTCTGCGTTGATATGGGACCGAGATAACGCAATATATTACAAAATGATACACATTAAAGCATTCAGACTGCTGTTTATTTTCTACTTTGCTTACAAAATATTTGACAAGCCCTAATAATATTATCCTCGTTTTTTTATATTTATAAAATCACAAAAGGGTAATATTGTTTGATTTTTTTTTTGTAAATAATCATAAATGTACGACCACGCTTCAATTAAAAATAATGTTTATTTGGCTTTTGCATGAATTGATGCAAATTTTGTTTTTTATGCGCAAAATGAAAAATATCTAATTTTTATGCAATTATTTGTTTATGCTTTATCGACGATGAAGAATTATTTAAAAATTCGGCGAAAAATACCGCATGAAACAATTTAAGTAATTACATTTTTAAGGTAGTTCGCCCGTTAATAATCTTTTCTACTTGTTCTAAATTATATCTAAAAAGGCAATTTTTTTCCAGAATTAATGAAAACTAATGGAAGGGCTGTTTAATTGAGAACTTATGCATTATTTTATTTATATAGAACTCTAATAAACCCAGAAAAAATTAATATTTGTTCTAAATTATTCCCAAAAAAGCAAAAATTTTCAGAATTAAAAAAAACTCTTGCAAGAGCTGTTTAATGGGGACCTTCGGGAATATTTTGTTTATCTAACAATTTGTTGTAACACCCCTAATAAGCCCAGGAAAAAAAATAAACTTTTCTACTTGTTCTAAACTATAGACAAAAAGGCATTTTTTTTCAGAATTAATAAAAACTAATGCAAAGGCTGTTTAATGGGGACCTACGGGAGCATTCTATTTATATAGCAGTTTATTTAACACCCCTATTAAGCCCAGAAAAAATAAACAACTTTTCTACTTGTTCTAAATTATGTCCAGAAAGGCAATTTTTTTTCAGAATTAAAAAAAAACTAATGTAAGGGCTGTTTAATGGGGACCTTCGGGAGCATTTTATTTATGTAGCACTTTGTTGTAACTCCCCTAATAAACCCAGAAAATTTTAATAACTTTTCAACTTGTAAATTATTCTCAAAAAAGCAATTTTTTTTCCGAATTAAAAAAACTAATGCAAGTGCCGTTTAATAGGGACCTTCGAAAGTATTTTCTTTATATAGCAATTTTGTTATAACACCCCTAATAAACCCAGAAAAATTAATAACTTTTCCACTTGTTCTAAATCATTCTCAAAAAGCAAATTGTTTTTCAGAATTAAAAAAAACTAATGCAAGTGCTTTTTAATGGGGACCTTCGAAAGCATTTTATTTATATAGCAATTTTGATGTAACCTCCTATTAGGCCCAGAAAAAATTAATAAACTTTTCTACTCGTTCTAAATTATATCCAAAAAAGCAATTTGTTTTCAGAATTAATCAAACTAATTCGAGGGCTGTTTAGTAGGGATCTGCGGGACCATTTAATGTAGATGGGGTTTTGTTGTAGTTCCTTTAGAAGCTCGTAAAATATTAATAATCATAGCTATATGCTTTTTCGTTATACAAAAAGTCCGAAAATAATAAAAACGTTTATCGAACATAACATCAATATTTACAAAACTAAATTTAAATTTATGATTTGAAAATGCGAAGAGTAAAGTAGACAAATTGAATGAATGCGGACTATGTGCGCATTCGAGCGAAAAGTGGCACATTTCCGAGCGAGGGAGGCAAATGAAGCGCGACGCGGAGCGGAATGAGCGGAATGTGCCACTTTGAGCTCGAATGTGCACACTCGGTTTTGAGCACGATTCACAATAATTTAAGCCAAAAAATTAGACGAAAAATCATTTAAATAATTTTAATCATTTCCTCTCACTCGCACCGATGAGATTGTTGTATCTTTTCGCTCCCTTCCACTCATTGCTATAGTAAATACATTTCTTGAACATAAAATTAATATTTACTAAACCAAAATTATATTTATGATTTGAAAGAGCGAAAAATAAGCAGACAAATGCAATAAATACGATGTGCGCATTCGAGCGAAAAGTGGCACATTTCCGAGCGAGGGAGGCAAATGAAGCGCGACGCGGAGCGGCGCGCTTCATTTTCCCGAGATCGGAATGTGCCACTTTGAGCTCGAATGTGCACACTCGGTTTTAAGCACGATTCACAATAATTTAAGCCAAAAAATTAGACGAAAAATCATTTAAATAATTTTAATCGTTTCCTCTCACTCGCACCGATGAGATTGTTGTATCTTTTCGCTCCCTTCCACTCATTGCTATAGTAAATACATTTCTTGAACATAAAATTAATATTTACTCAACCAAAATTATATTTATGATTTGAAAGAGCGAAAAATAAGTAGACAAATGCAATAAATACGAGGATGTGCGCATTCGAGCGAAAAGTGGCACATTTCCGAGCGAGGGAGGCAAATGAAGCGCGACGCGGAGCGGCGCGCTTCATTTTCCCGAGATCGGAATGTGCCACTTTGAGCTCGAATGTGCGCACTCGGTTTAAAGCATGATTCACAAAATTAATTTACTTTCTTACATGGCCAACTTTAACTGTCGAATTTTCTTTAGCTGTGCGCGCGCAACCTCCCTTGCTCTCAACGCGTCGAAAAAACAGGCACGTAAGTGCCCAAAAGAAAATTATATTAAAAATATTTTCCGAAGAATACACAATAAAAGCGTGTCGATAATCTATTTTTTGCGATTTAAGCATTTTACGTGAAAAATAAGTTCTTTTTCTGTAAAAGTTTCTCGGCTAACCGATAAAAACCGGCAGAGATAGGGGGCGAAGAGGCATTTTTTGTGTGTGGTATTCGACATAGGGGGAAGGTAACGAATTTTTTTAATAACAGCTTTTTTTAAGTGCTAAAGAGCACGCTTTCGACAATATAAAATTAAGCCGTGGAACGGTCGACGACGCTACAAACATAACATTATCCCGTTTCCTTATTTATTTTCGTATTCTTCGGGCAAAATCTTTTTTCGACGTTTCCTGAATTTTTTATCTACAACTCCAATTGTCTTTAATAAGAACTTATCGCCTCTTCCATTTTCTAATTCGTTTAAGAAGAAGAGTCAATTAAAGCAGTGGAGAAGTTAATTCGTGCAATTCGCGGACTTTGACTGCGCAATAACCCGATTCCACATTAGGAAGGATGTAATTTCTCTTCGAAATGAACATAAAAGTAAATTATCTTCCGTTTTACCGTTGTCGTAATTCATATTTTACACTTCGATATCTTACTGGGAAAAAGCCCATATTGTGTTTATTGTATTGTTCCTTTCCTACCGTTTTTTTAATTTTCATGCTTTATTACCGCCATTCTCTATTTTCTTTACTGTTTCACTTTTAATATCCTCGCGATTTCGTTACTCTTAAAAAAATACATCAAAACGAAATTACCTTTAGCATTAAATTACACTATGTACGCAAACAAACATCCGCAATTTTTTTGCTTTAGAATATTCGAACCGAAAACGAAGGGATTTAAGAATTACATTCAAACAACTCGTAAGCAAACAAATTCCTTTTGTGCGAAAGCGAAGCGAAAAATACAGAAAATTAACAAAAGTATTTTCCACATCATAAACGAAAATATCTTCCGTGACTTTAAGCCTCATCCCCTGTCAACTTACCCCAATATCTATTTAATCTTATCCCACATGTGCTACACGTGAAAAATGACAGAAGCTTAACCTCCCCCAGTTTTTCTCACCTTCTTTTAAATATTGAATGAAAATTCGAGCATCTATAAAATGCTCTTGGTTTTTGCTTTCTTAAAAAATTACCGGAGAAATCTAATAATCTTTTCGGTTCTTTGATATAAGAACGTTAGAAAATTAAAATGTGGAATGTTTTATATTATGGGTTTCGTTAAAAAAAGCAATACATAACTCTTAGGATTTCACGTTTAGAAAAGAAACAAGTGCCTAATTTACTTACAGTTTTAATGCACTAAACTAATTGATTTACACTCGTATTTATTTACAATGTATATTTATTTATAAATTTAACTAAACACGCGCGTTAGAGAACCAGCAGAGTAAAGAGCACGGGCCCTAACGAACGAAACTTAGTCTTTGACTGCTTATTACGGGAGTCGGCTACGCTTATATGTGTCTCGGTATCAGTTATCAGAGCTTTTAAAAAAATGAAGATTGTTCTTATCCGTCATTCAACGTAATGTAAGATAGTTTTTTCTCGGGCGCGTGTTTAGATTAATCTATCGCATTCGTTTACATTAATCTCTCGCTTTCGATTAAATTAATCTATGGCGTTCGCTACAGTATATTATTTTAATGGGTTTTCCGGGGGTTCGTCTTATATGTATGTCGAAGAAGAAACTTCTTAGATGCTCTGAAGTTTTTAGAGCAGTGTTTCCCAACGTGGGGCCCACGCCTCACAGGGGGGCGATTCGATTGCTTAAGGGGGCAATTAAAAAAAATCGACTTTTCCAGAATGTAAATTCAACTATATGGCGACTCTTATCCTCTTAGTTTTTTTAAGAACTTCCATGTGATTTCTTCCTAAAGTCCATCATTTAAGCTACTTAGTGAATAATTATGCATGTTACATGGGGGGACATAATAAATTTTTAAAAGTTTAGGTGGGGCATGGCACAAAAAAGGTTGGAAAACACTGTTCTAAAATGTTCCGTGAAGACACACAGCGTTGCCAAGCTAAGATGTTTATCCTCCCACTATTAGTATAAAAAAATTTAACTTTGAATATTTGAAACTTTTTAGCCAATAAGAAAAGTTTCAAGATATGCACAAAACTATACCTTTCCTATATACATCTCTGACCTATTGCACTTTAATTATGTACACTTTAATTAACAATATCTCGCTTCAGAATAGATCAAAAAAATTGATTTTCCCAAGAAATAAATGACGCTTAGCTCAATATCATATTTCAATTTCATCAAATTTGTGAGAAAAATGAATTTGCGAGTGGTCTACCGGTCGCTTACATTAATCTCTCGCGTTCGATTAAATTAATCTATCGCTCTTGCTACAATACATAATATAAAATAGCATAATACACTGTCCAACTGATTTTCAGCTTTCGTTGCAATTTTATTTGTAATAAAGTTTGAATTATTGCTTAATTTTTTTAACAGCAGTTACAGTTTCTATAACCTTAAATTTGCAACAATTTTTTAATTTTATATTGTCGCCATAAATAATTTCAAAATATAATTTATTTTAGTAGTTCAATTCGACCAACGGCGGCGGTTTTAGTCTTAAGAGCCTTCAACGCGAAAAGGATTAGATTGATTTTGGCCGACAGGTTTGCGCGTAACGACTTGGATTTTGAGGTTAGAAAGTTAGCTACCGAAAAGCCGGACCGGAGGAAGGAAATGCGCTTAAGTAAGTTAAATATGTGGTGTTTGGCTTGCGTGTAACAAGTGTATTCTCTTAGGATTAATAATTTATAGAGCAAAGATCTTGGAACTAGGTTAATTCTTCATTATTCAAACATGAAATTGCACTTCTCTTAGTTTATAATATTTAAGGGCGACGTATGTACTCCTAAGTCATGCCAAAAGATGGTTTTGGCGTGTGTGCTCGCGTAAGTGGCTTTCGGCTATTATTTTAAACACTTTTGACGATAGTGTTCTAATTTAACGACCGTTGGACGAAGAAGAAAACGCTGAAGAACAAGCCAGCCATTTTTATGTCTTATGCTCATAATAAACACGTTTTCTTTTAAGGTCAGATTTTAATATTCGCTGTTAAATAGAAATAATGAGTCATAAATTAGTAGAAAGAATGCAATAACTTGTATTGTGTGCTATTCAAATGACGCAAGACCATCTCAAGCCGTATTTAATTCACTACTTCAGCTACGTTAATTTTTCTTTTGCATTTTTACAATGTAAGAATTAAATTCGACACGGTCATCCTTGGCCTGCAAGTCGTGGGCAAGTTCAACCATTCAAATCGGACATTAGAAACGGTTCTGACAAATTTTAAAAAGTCTGTTCCTGAAGGAATTTCTGTGCGTTGAAAAGAAGCTTATCAATAAAGCTGCGGAAATGGGTTTTCGTTCTCTAAAATAGATTTTACAAGGTGAAATGTCTACGAGAATTCCGTCGTAAACTGACCATTCCAACGACGAAGTCTGACATAATCCTTTTCCTGTTTTGGACTTTCGCGACATCGAAGCCGAGCTTTCCGCTAGTTTTAAAACCGACATATCGAAAAGCTATAATCTTAACACCTTCGCCCGCCAGCTTTTCATTTCCGTCTCGTGACATGTCAGCCGGTTTCGTCGTTGTCGGAGCAAATTTCGCCGTTTACCGTTGGAACAGTTCGCTTCGTAAAAAATAAAGACGTTTTCCTTTTGTCGGGGGCGACGTCGTCTAATATTTCATTAACTCGAGATTGAATTCGAGGCAGCCTTTTACCAAAACACGCGGCCGGAGCATAATTTTATTTTGCTTCGATCACTTTTCTTCTAGCTTTATTAGGTTTCGGCGGAAAATATCTAATGTAGTTTTTTTTTTTGATTTCGCGAATTAAAAGAAATGTCTGAATAAAGAGGCCTAGATCGTTCTTGTAAGACGAAACGACGAGATAAAAAGAAAATTATACGTCGCCCTCTCGCGCGCGATTATACTCTTGAAAAGTTACCCTTATAATCATGCGATCGGAAAAATTGCTGGAATTTGAAAAAAACGCCATTGGAAGACATAAATTGGCGTGTTCCCTTTTTTGTTGTAAACATTGCATTTAATCGAAAAGGTGTCTACACTTTAAAAAATTTGCTTTGTTAACGCGGATTAAATTCAAAGTGGATTATTTTTGATTTATTAAATCGTCCTGGAGTTAAAATTCAATCCGAGAAAGATTTTTGGGGTTAGACTTCTCTTTATTATTAAATAGTAGGAAACCTGTTGTACCACGGTCCTTTTGTACCTAGAGCAACTTTATTTTTTTTAATAATTCTGGGCTTCCGTGACCCATAATTTTCGATATTTCAAATGCCACATTGACAGACATATTTAATTGATCTTTTGTCTCATATATTGGTTTAAATTAATGCGAATCGTGCTTACAACGGAGTGTGCACATTCGAGCTCAAAGTGGCACATTCCGATCTCGGGAAAATGAAGCGCGCCGCTCCGCGTCGCGCTTCATTTGCTTCCCTCGCTCGGCAATGTGCCACTTTTCACTCGAATGCGCACATACCCCGCATTCACAAATTTTTCCCCTTTATCCTTGGCTCTTTGAAATCGAAAAATTAAATTTGGTTTAGTAAGTATCGATTTTATGTTCGAAAAACATATTTACCATACCAATGAGTGCAAGGGAGCGAAAAGATACAACAATCATGTCAATGGGAGCGAGAGGGAACGATTAAAATTATTCAACCGAGAGTAGTTCTATTATCCTAGAGCTTTCTTATAAGGAATCAATTTGCAAAAACCCAACAGTATATAAAATTACAAATGTTCCAAAAACGCCCGTAGATTTTTTTACTTTATAGACTATGAAAGAATTAAAATGTCAATCAGCCTTAGAATCATAAATAATACAGGTAAATGATCGCTGTTACAGCTGTTATCTATCCGGGGAAAAATTTTCTATGATTATGTCTTATTTTATATAACTTTATATGATTATATATTGTTCTCATATAAAATTATATCAATTTTGATATAATTATATATACTATATGTTTCTATATATAATTATATAAAACTATATTAAGTTATATATAGTGTCATAATATTATATAAATTTATACATAGTTATATACATATATTTGAATATCCGGAAAAAAATTTATAAAATAAAATATTTTAATATTTTCGATATAAATGTTATTAATGTTTTTTCTTTAAAATTATTTATCATTATACTAACTTATGGACAAATTCACAAATTTTGTATATACGAGGGTGGTTCCAAAATTAACCGACCTAACAAATAAAAATCATTTTTTTTTTGAAAAAAGTACATATTCCTCTATATAGTCTCCTTTTAACTCGATACACTTTTTCAGCGATGTTCAATAGCTTCCATACCTTGCTTATAGTGGAAGTCGCCAAGCTCCTGAAAATAGCCATTACCGCAGTCTCTACCACTGTTTTGACTGTTCCTTCGTCTCAGGTGTGTAGTAATGGACCCATGTTTCGTCCATTATTATGAATTGACGCAAAAACTCGGCTTTATTGCTATGAAACTTTGCTAAACACTCGACTGAAACATGTGCCACTTTTCACTCGAATGTGCACATCCTCGTATTTATTAAATTGGTTTACATTAATTTTTGCAAGTTTTGCTTTGTTTTTGATTTACACGATTTCACATGCCAAACCGTGTAAATCGTAATCTTTTGCGTGTAAAACGGAGAATAGGTGTACAGTGGTGAGGCGCCAAGACTAAATTTTCTTAAAATTCTTCAAAAAAAAGTTTTGTTAATTCTTGAATCAATTTTAGTGTCATCTCAAAGAAGAACATTAGTAGTTCTTATAATTCAAAAATAAATATATAGTTTTCATAGAACAATGGGTTTTATTTTGCTTAAAAACCTCTATTGTACCTAGGCCATAGATCCACTAATTTTTAAGTTTTATAGCGATTTTAGTAAACAACTGGTAATGCTTTCAAATATTTTATGATGAATGCCTTATTAGTGCGCCACTACGATGCAATTCATTTTATCAACAAATTGTTACATATACAATTTTTAATAAATTGCAAGTGAAAAAAAGGTCAAGGTACAACAAGTCCCCCTATATTTTTCTAAGACAACTGTTTCAAAGCACTAAAACAGTGTTTTGGTGCTAAATAAAAATTTATTTTAGTATAAAAATTCCGAATTTGGATGTTTTTTTGGAGGGAAATCCAAATTACTCCAAAATAACTCGGCTGAAAAAAACGACTGCCGTTTTATCAAGTACGGGGGGTGTTTTTTTTTAATCCGGAACTTCGAGCGATGGCTTAAATTCAGATTAAAAATTTAATTCCAATTTTTTACAGTGTACCACCATACAATTACCAAATTTTAGCAGCAACAACAAGCCTCTTAAATACTTACAAAAAACAATTTCAAAAATGTAAAACATGCACTTCGAATAATTAACAACAAAACGCAAAAAAAGAAATCGTACAAAATTCAGTATTCTTCCAAATTACAAAAACAAATTGTTATAAGCAGAAAAAAAAAGGAAACGTAATCTACTACAATTAATTAATGTTATGCAGTACGTTGTTATAGCAGCTAATGGTTCATTAGCGTTGTTCGTATTTTCGTACGTTAAAAAAAAGCAGCCGGAAAAAATATCAAATTTTTGTTTTGTAAAGCGCGTAGCTTTTTAAATGCGACGAGCTAAAATTATCTCCGAATGTAAGTAGTGTGGAAGAACAAAGGAGGCTTCCACCTTTTCTTAATTCCTTTGTATATAAAGGATTGCATAGCAAAAATTTTAATCTAATTTTCTCTAAAGGAGTGCGCAATAAATGCGTAGGCTCGTCTAGATTTTACAGCCCTTATAGGTACAGTAAGGACGGATACAAAGGGCACGGATACGCTTTCGTTTCAAAACGCAAACGGAATGTTGATGCGATGCCATCAGAATGGCCGTGCGCATTTTGGAAGCGGTAAAATAAGAGAGTAGGTCCACGGAAAATGAGTTTAGCGTACAAAGAAGCGCGCTTTGGGGGAGCGCAACCCGCGAAAGTCGAGGGCCATGTCGGGGGTGGAACGGAGTAGGACCCGCGGGACAGTCGGTCGGACGAACCCAAACCCGCAGCCACATCAATAAGCGATGAGTTTCCCTGTTTTACTGCATTCTGCAGTACAATCAACACATTTGCTTCTCCAAACCTTCGGTCGCCCCCATCGTTCTGCCCCCTCAAAAATACCGCTCTTTAACCGCCATTCACAATTTTATTTCTTGTTTCGCGCCTACCGTTTCGTTGCTCGCCCCTCGTTCCTTTTGTAACTCGAACATAACAATTATGCACGGAAAAAAACACCCGCACGCAAAATTTCCACTTTTAATTTCGAATGCGTCCCTTATGTTCTTTTATCACGACGCAAAATATAAAGCAGTGATTTTTAACATGTGGGACATCATCCCTAATGGAGCAGAGAATCAGTGTTTATTCAAATAGAAAACTGTACGAAGGAAAATTGCTTTAAAATGTTTTTGATATACAGTAGACTCCGCTTAATGTGATCACTTTGGAACCTAGATAAAGTGATTACGTTAATCGACTGATAACAATAAGCGCAAGACACCAGCGAGAAAAGTACAATTTACATTATGATGGCTTCGTACGTGTTTTTCTCCCACACTTAACATTGGACCCTGTTGATTTTTTTAGGTGATCCTACGCTCCGATAAACTGGCTTTCAGAATCAGAAAAGTTTTTAAAGATCCGTTCACAAATAATCGAGCTACGATTTTTCAAAGTGGAAATTTAGAAAAAAAGTCGGACTCTTGGAACCCCTTTTTCTCGAGAATTTCAAGGGGCACGCCTGTGGTTCTTTTTACCTATCCGAAGTTAAAAAGTCTGGCGAATACGAATCTGTATAATTTTTAAAGATCCATTGACAAATAACGACGTTAAAATTTTTTAAACGAAAACATTTGTGCTACCAAAATATATCGAAAACTTCAACCCTTAATTACTCGAAAAATTAACATTGCGCCGTATGTGGGTTTTGCACGTATCTTATGAAAAAGAGTCTCAAGATTCCGAATCGGGGCCGTTTCTAATGATCGGATCAAAAATAAGGGCGCTACGATCATTTTTGTGAGCCGAAGTGTATTTTTGTAGATTTATTTAGTTTTCCCGAAAATTTTGGGGTTTGAAGGGAGAGCAGGGAATGTCGGTTTGGAGTATATAGAACATCCCAGAATTATTTAAAGCAAATCCATTACCTAAATTTTTTTTCCTTAAATTAATCAAAATTTTTGAATAAAATCGTTAATAATATTTTTTGGCACGTTCCACAGTTTTTCAAAGTCAATTGTACGTGTTGAGAAGTGTAGTTTTAATAAAATTGAATTAAATATAAAATCAGGTGTTATTTAAAAGAAATGGGTATGAAGCGCAACAAGGGCACTAACGAGAGAGCTAGCGAAAATGCAGCCGATCGTGGAGAAATCACCTTCTGACGTATGCGTTTCGCTCAGAACCGGCTAGTTTTGTCAAACACTTACAGACAAGTTTGAAAGCATTATAAATCGCAATTAATGTGCGCGTTGGTGGGCACTAATAAGGGCCCCTTTATTTAAGAAGATATTTAAACGGTGAGTGTATTACCATTTACTCTTTACTTGCAATAGAACTAAATATTTTTTTAAATAATTAGATGACCAAATAAATCTAGTAACTTGTTATGCATTTTTGGAATGCTATCCAATTATGAAAAAAATACAGTAAAACCTGGGTACATTGACCACCTAGGGTTCTTAAAAATTGTGGTCATTGTGTGCAGGTGATCATTGTATAGAGAATAATAAATGTAAGTGCAATTAGGTAGGTTTTTAGAAACCTGTGATTATGACCACCTTTGCACCAGGTGGTCATTGTCGTAGATTTTACTGTACATAATACTTATTAAAATAAAAACGTACTTACAATGTATTAAAACAAATTACACATATTATAACAAACCACAAAACAACTCAAAAAAAATTAATTAGCTGAAGATCAGATCAAAAAATAATACTTTTGTTGGCATTTCTTTGGTATCTACACATATAACTGTTTATTAAAGGTATTTTAAAATATCTAGAATACTGAAACGCATACGTTCTCTTTTTGTTTCGATACACCAAAAAAAGTTATCATTTAAGTTTACTTAGCGTATCTGCTCAACCACTACGCAGCGTATTGTATCAAATAAAAAAACCGAGAACCGCCGATTTAAAGCGCAGATAAACACCAAAAAAATAATAAATTTTGCAATTACAAAAGTAATACCCTTTAAATCCGCAATTTTTCATTTTACACTAAATCAGAAGTCTTAGTAATGCAAATTAATGGCCACTCAGAGCTTTTGAAGTGTTCGGTGAAGCAACACGAAGCGGTTCTTCCTTCTTTTTTATATTTTGCACGATTAACATCGAAATTAGAGGAAAACCGAAGAAGGATGCAGGTGGTGCTAATTCATTGCTCATGATTGGGTATCCCGAAGCTATTTGTCCAAATAAAGCTTCGATTTAACAGTGAAAGTTTGCCTATTTGTCAAGTTTAAATCAATAATTCAAGGGTCGTTTTTCTTATTTTAGCGAACTGCAAACGAATTATTTAATAATTTCCAACGTAGTTACGTCTGGGACGTATATTTCATTTGTGCTTAATTTAAAAATTATTGAAATCGGATTTTTGCTTAAGAAATGCAAAACTTTCTCCAATTCTTCGGCGAATAAATTCGACAATAAAAAAAATTAATTTTTGCGACTGGAATTTTTTATTTGTTTGTCTTCGTATACATTTTTCGCAAAACGATTCTTCAAAGGTTAAACGTCCTTCGCTATATTCGACGAACAAAAGTTTCCTCTTAATTACTTCTCTTTTTGCTAATCCGGAGAGCTTTGGAAGAGAAGAAAAAATAAATAAAAGTAACTAATTTGAGCGAATTTATTTTTTAAAATTGAATTTAAAGCAACAAACAGCAGGAGCAACAGAAACGGAACCGAATATACGTTTCAATAAGGATAATAGCATTAACTTTATGGATTGCCATTATATTTCAGACGTATCCTATTTCAAATAAAAGTGAGCGTTAAGAGATATCTAAATGGAATCGGCTTTTAGTCACAGTTTTTCTACAAAATGCTATAAATAGCCGTTCAAGCACTTCTGGGGTTACTACTACAAATTTTCCCGTCCTTCTCCTTCGTTCTCGATCAAACCAAAACTTTTCCTGCTTTTCTTGCCCTCCGTCTACCGCTCTTTAAATTGTGTAATTTTTTTTGCGACTTAACGAGCGAGCACTTTTAATTTAATAATAAAAAAAGGAAATCCAGATGCTCCTTTTAAATAGATAATTACGACAACTCTTCGCGCCTTATTTAAATACGCAAATTAAAAACAAAGCAAAATACGAACGAAAAGAAAAGATGAAAGCGAGAAATATCTACGATAATTTGACTCGGGGAGATATTTTAAGAATTCAGCTCGAATAACGAGAAGAAAAATTAAATTAGAGAATTGCAGCGTTCGGAGTCAGCTGCCGGGTCGCAAGGGTCAATAATTTAACCCTTGACCCTAAGAGTGTAGCATCTGCGGCCGGCCTATTCTTGTTGTAGTGGAGTTCGCCAAATGAAAAACCGGTCGACGACGACCGAAACTTTTAAATTGTAAAATCGACGCACCCCCGCAAAGGAAAGCCGGAGCGGCAATTAATTTCAGTTAGCGGGGAATTGATCAAAGAGCCGCACTGACCAAGTAAAACAATTAAAAAGCGAAATGAGTTATTGCATGTTGGTTTTTGGGACTCTGTTATCTGAACGCCAGTTCCGGTACGGGTTTCCGGTTCCGTTTCACCCAATCGGAAAGTGGATAGTACGGGGAAGCAGACGCCGGTTAGGCAAAGCCAGTCGGAAAACACACAGCTCTGGATGGACATCGTTGGGATATGGTTTACCTATGTTGCCGTAATCAACCGATTTTTTTTTTTAAATCTATTTTCAAGAACGCCAATGATTATGTACATTTTTTCTCTCCTTATTAATTTAGTACCGCAACTCTTCGGATACTTTCTTAACTTTCCGTGTACTTGGTGGGGTATAACATACGCAAACAATTTTTTTTTGTTAAAACGGCACGTTTGGTAATCGAGCTTAAAACCGAGTGTGCGCATTCGAGCTCAAAGTGGCACATTCCGATCTCGGGAAAATGAAGCGCGCCGCTCCGCGTCGCGCTTCATTTGCCTCCCTCGCTCGGAAATGTGCCACTTTTCGCTCGAATGCGCACATCCTCGTGTTTATTAAATTAGTATAATTTACCGTGCGCTCCTTCAAATCAAAAATTTTAATTTAGTTTAGTAAATATCGATTTTATATTCGAAAAACTTATTTACCATAGCAATGAGTGGAAGGGAGCGAGAAGATACGATAATCTTGTCAATGCAAGTGAGAGGGAACGATTAAAATTATTCAATTAATTTTTCGTGTAATTGATTGGTCTAAATTATTGCAAATCATTAAGAAATTGGCGTGAAATTAATTTGTATTTCAATAAAAAGGCAAGAATGAAATTCTTGTTAGGTTTTCTTAATTTTCGGTATCGTAATTGACACGTGTCATTGGAATTTAGTACTCAAGAAAAGACTCAATAGTTTATAAGTTGAAGAAAAAGTTAAGTTTTTGTATTTTTATTAATAAAAGTCTATTCTAATGCATAAATAAATATGTGTTTTACTTAAACCTATTTATTATTGGTTATTAAAATGTAATTCTTATCATTTAACTGTCATGAAGTTGAATTTTGTGGAATTTATTTAATTTTATTTTCGGGGTATGGCAAACCCCACCTAGTATGGCATGTAACATTTAGTCACCTAGTATGCAGAGGGTTAATAGTTATTACTCACAGTTTTGAAAGAAATCAGACTTTTGAAGTTATATTTCTTTTGGCGTTTTAACCCTTATGTGAGTGACGAGGTACCCGGGTGCCTTTTGCATTTTCAATTAAAAGAAAAACTATATTTTATGCATTATAGATAGCTGTGGTGTCCTGAGAGCTCCTAACTTTTTGTAAACCATATTGTTTTTATGCTTTGACCCGGTCAACCCATTCGGAATATTTTGGGGAAGCTAAAACATTTTTTACACCCATAATAGAGTGACAAGATACCCTGGTACCTTTATGTGGTTTGTATGATATCTCAAAAAATATTTCTAATTTTGTACTCGAGACATGTAACATCATTATCAAGCTTATGAAACGTAACAACAATTTGAATCTAAGGTGGGACATTGCAGCTCGAAATAATGGTAAGTGGTTAGATTTCCACAGTTTAGTCAAATGCTCTCTATTGGATCTATGTACTCCACTACAAATTAGAACGCCAAAATATGCATCCAATTCTTGTTCCTTGAATGGTTTGAATGTTTTTTCTTTCGGTCGCTTGCTAATATCAGAGTAATTTTCTATCAATTTATTATTGTATGTTTCAGTAATCTTAGTTCCTTTTCGATTAGTTTCCCGTAAAATGATGTCGCACATTTCATTGGACAAGATATTTTTGAATATTTCCATTGCATTATAAAGTTTACTAAAAGATGCAGCCCTGCCGCGTTGACGAATAATGTTTCGACTATTAGTTTGTATTCTTGGAAGTAAATCAACTTGCCACTGGGTTCCATCTTTCGCTATAAGAACATTTTCCGATGATTCTTCTTCAAAACTATCATCTGAATCATAACAGTCACTCTCATTTTCGATTTCGGCTTCTGGCTCAACATCGGAAACTTCCGATCTACCCTCATCAATTAAACAAATATAATCATCTTTGTTATCAGAAACAACAAATTTACTTTTATCACTAGAAGACTCTGATAGTATCGTTAGTAATTCTGTCGAATTATATCTTCGACTACGTGGTTTTTGTTTAGAAGTACTCGTTCCAGTATTCATAGTGAAATAATTATAAACTAACAAAATAACAACTGAACTAATAGAAAAAAAAACAAACGTATGCGCCGATAATGTACGTTCGACTTTTTGGCTCGCTAAAATAATAATAATCAAAGGAAGTGTAAGGTAAAATCAAAACTTGATTAGTATAAACTATATGAAGGTACCCGGGTACCTCGTCACTCTGATGAAGGTGTTTTTTTTGTCACTCACATAAGGGTTAAGAGTAAAATTTTAGCAGAGAATGGAAGTGCGCGCGCACAGCTAGCGAAATTGTTAAATTTAAGGTGGACGCACTGGTTTTGGACACTATACTGTTTGTGGACAGTTTCTTAATATATAAAGAATGTTACAAATATTATTACTATAGTACGTGTACAAACAGCGTCCTCAAATACTTTGGAAATATATGTGATATGAATGCGAACTTTTTTCATAATATTCGACATTAAAAAAATTTAATTAAAAAGCCAATAATCAGTTTTGAAAAATTATTATCATAAGTGTTAAAAATAACCTGAGTAAGTAATTAATTATTTTGATTAATTAAACTCAATATTTTTTAATTATCATTTACATATAAACTTAAAAATAGTTTAATTATCAGCTCAAAATATGTTTATACCAATATAACCTAAAATGTTAAGAAAAAAATGTCCACAAATAGTAACAACGAAAATAGATTTACTATTTTTGGACACGGTGTAGTTGGTCGTAATCTTTTGATGTCAAATATTCTAAAATTACTTTTATTAATAATTGTTCTTAATCCTGACCTAAATCCTTTGAGTGACTTTCCTTTTCAAGATCCCCTCCTAAAAGTTAATAACTCCAATGTTACTAAGATTCTACAAATAGAGAATGATATTGTATTGCCTGTCGCTACAGAACCTTTATCCAATGAAGAAATTGAAGGTCAGTCATCTAATAGTATTATGCAATCACAATCAGTTGACAAAATATTTAATAAGTTAACTTTACAAGGTGGGTTAAATTGATATGATGATGCAAGAAGATTAATAGCAAAAAAACCATTATATTTATTACAATTCTGTTGATTGCATATCATAGATGAATAGTGTAACTAATTTAAAATATTTTCAAAATGTCTTCCCTTGGTCTTTCTGACCGCCTCCAAGTGTACCAAAAAGTTGTTAATAATATTGTGTGGTTTTTGATCATTTATGGCTGCGATTGATTCTGTGATCCGATTCTTGAGCTCATTTGTGTCCTTCATTTTGCCGTGACTCGAGTGGTAAATGATGTCTTTGGTTTGACGCCATAAAAAGTAGTCACAGGGGATTATATAGGGTGGCCAAGAAATGAGACCCCTTTCTAACTTTGCCCCCAAATGCCACGATATTTGGCCCAAACGCTCTTGATATGATGTTCAATGTTGACTTCGGCCCTTTGGCCCTCTTGCAGGCCCTGACCGTCTCATCCGAGTTTTTGCCGTTCAAAACCCACAATTCAATTATTTCCACCCTTTCGAGATCGAGTACCTCTCGTTTGCCAAAGACATTTTGGTCAATGTTTTGATATCAACGTGTATAGTAAAAGTCGGACTATCTAGCTCAAGTTCAATGTGCTTGGTCATGTGGTTTGTAAACAACAATAAAAAATGTACCTGCAGTACAATTTTAACCACTCTGTATGGCCAAAAAAAAACCATTCCAACAGAATGGTAAAGCTATTGATGATTTACTTCAGTAGTAACTGCCGATGGATGGTTGGAAATTATGGAGGCCAAAGATAAAGAAAAAAAAACGATAAAAAAATTGAAAAAGAAATTAAAAAAATAGAAAGACAACTGAAGGCAGAAAATAATAAAAGATTGAAAGAAAAAAAACGCATTGAAAAATCTAAAAAATTATCAGTCAAAAAAGTTAAAAAGTCAATAGAATAAATATAATAATTATTTTCCTATGTTACCGAGTTAATTTTAATATTTTTAACATTATATTTTATATATAATAAAGTAAAATTGTTTTCTAAATAATGTTTTTTTTTAATTGCATTTTTATGAACTGTTTTGTTGGTATCTCCGTTATAACTAAATCATTTAAACTATTTTTGGACAGAACCTGAAGAAATAAAAAATTAAAATAACATTCTTGCTCTTGTTGTTATATTGTGATTCGAAAGCATCCTGTTAATTATTAAAGCAATAACCAACCAAGCTAAACTATAAATTTCAATTTAAAAATAAATATTTGCATTAATTTTATTTCGTTCCGATATCGACTCATTTTGAAATGGTTAGAACTTAAGTCCTCATTACATTTGAATAGGCTTGCTATCTATTTTATCATTTCGTGGTTTTTAAGATTACAAGTCAAGGTATCTTTAAATAATTCTTATCGACATACAAATTCCGAAAAGTCACATAACAGTTGTTAATTCAGATAAGAAAAACTAATGGAAAAATAATATTCGAATTTACCATCGGTGAAAGTCATTCGTCAACTCGCTAAAACAATTTGAACAAGATTTAGCAGTAGTAGGTATGTATTAAAATAAGGCAAATTGATCTTAAAAGAAAAACATATTCTCCTCCCATTGTATTTTTAGAATAAACTGCGTCACAAAAATGTCTGTTTAGAAAAACTCATATTTCCAATACATAATATGAAACCTTTAACTTGTTCGAAATCAGAAGAAATGCGTACGTACATTCGAATAAACTACCCACGGATATTCCGCCTTTGTGTATTTTAAATTTTTTAAAAGATAAGGCAAGACCCGCAGTACATCTTCCTCGTTCGTAGACAAACTCAATTTTTAAAAGGCACTCACCGAGTTCAACGTTCTTTTCTCTTAACGTAACCAGTCCACGTATGTGACATACCTGCAACAAAAAATATATACACTTTAATGCGACATTTTTACACAAATTCAATAAACTAGTATTACACCCAATACATTTTTCTCGAGCAGCAAAGAAATACAGTAAAACCTCAATTATCCGGACCTCCTTGCAAAATTAAACCTCGGTATTTCTTACTAAATATTTAATTATTTTATTTTGTATTTTGCACTAAACAGTGTTTTGTTACTTTGTTGATTTTAAGATAATGTGCGACTGTTTTATTTAGTGATTAATATTTGTTGCGTTTTTTTTGTAAACATGTACCTAACAATTTGACCAATTTTTTTCTTGTTAAAATGAAACGCTTCGTAATCGTGCTTAAAACCGAGTGTGCACATTCGAGCTCAAAGTGGCACATTCCGATCTCGGGAAAATGAAGCGCGCCGCTCCGCGTCGCGCTTCATTTGCCTCCCTCGCTCGGAAATGTGCCACTTTTCGCTCGAATGCGCACATCCTCGTATTTATCGGATTTGCCTATATTATTATTTTATTCTTCAATTCAAAAAATTAAGTCGAATAAATTAGATCTATTTTTTGTTTGAAAAAGGTTAGATATTTTATTCCATTTGATAAGTTATCATGGTGCTCTTCCGCACGTCTAGGGCTTACAATACCGAACTAAAATCTGAATACCGGTATTTGACATTTGAAATTTGAAATATCGGGATACCGGTATTAAAACCGGTATTATTAATAAAAAATTTACTAGTTATATTTTTACTTACCTCAGTTGTTATATTCACTTGTTAACAAATAATATATGAAATGCAATAAATATTGTTCTAAAATGAGTAGTTATTATTTATTTTATTACATAGAGAGTAGGAGTAGATAGATACAAAAAAACGTGCAAGTAAAAAAAAGTACATATTAAATTCTATGTTACATTTTACATATAATAGGCTCGTATGGCATTATATAATTAAAGAAGCAAAAAATATAATTAAATTGAAAGTATTTATGAAATAATTTTAATAACTTGCGTTTTGTTTATTAAAGTATGCTCTTAAAAAACATAAACAATCGCTTTATATGGCCGATACCATCGCTTCTCGATGGTGCCATACTGGGCTCGGTAGGTGTAATAAATGTGCCTGATATTGGTTTTAATACAATGAAATTGTTTGTTTATCTTCAAAAAAAATTTCTTGTAATTAATTAATATTATTTTAATTTAGATTTATATTGTGCATAAATTCAATTTTTATCAACTAATGTGATACCAAAATACCGGTATTTTTACATAAATACCGGTTTTTAATAACGGACAAAAATCGTCCGGGATTCTGGTATTCGGGATCCCGGAATTCCGGTATTGTAAGCCCTACGCACGTCTAATTGTAGCGAGCTTGATAAAAATATTTTCAGGCGTACTTTCGAATGTTTACTAATTCGCATTTTTGATTAATTAAAATTATATAGGTATGTATCAAATTTTCTGAAGTGGGCCACTACAAATCAACTAGTTGATTTTTATATCATCTTTTGCAGATTGTTGAAGGTTTATATGTCCAAATTAATATCTCCAAATATTTTTGGATAATTTTCATTTTTGTAAAAATTATAAACAAATTAATTTTATGGCACATTTTGTATACGGCGCAAAATCACCAAGGTGGTAAATTCGTGTCGGAGTAAATTAAATCATAGAATTTATTTATTTTAATTGAAATAATGCTTTACAGATTATTCGAATTAACTTATTTAATCAGTACCTCAAAAGATTTTTTCTTAATTTATTGATTGAATATATTTTTTTTCACATTTTACCCCCAAAACGTCATTCCGAGAACGCGTCCCCAAGTCGTTATCTGCTGACAACAACAGTTAAAATACATATTTAAATTTTTTAATGCTTTATAGGCACTTTTTAACTTAGTTAATATTATAATAAAATGATATTTATAAGCTTTTGAGTTGATAGATTATTATTTTTTTTAATTAAACTAAAAGTTTGGCGGAAATTTTGTGCGTCATTCCGGGAACGCAACATTTTTTTTAAATAACATTGTTCAGAAAAATGCAAGAGAGCGCTACTGGGTAATTATTTAAAGCATATGAGTGCAAGTGGATGCCTCGAGTGTTTTTTATTAAATTTTGAAATTCTGAGTGGTAAGTGTGTTTTTATATAAAATTTTTACACCGTACATCAATTCACCGTCATTCCGGGAACGCCGATAATTGTAAAAAAAAGTAAATGAATTTTAATAAAATATTTCTTAAACAATATCATGAGCTTTTACCACATTAACCTCAAAAAAGCCGTTTTAATGACTATTGTCTATTTTTTACGAAGTTTTATATGAAAACGTCATTCCGGGAACGGTCATCCCGGGAACGTTCCCGGACATGACGAGTTCTACACACTGAAGTGATGAAGTCGACAAGACCAATAGGTATTGATGTTATTACAGAGTCACCTGATTTACCAGAAATTACAGAATCCATTGAATCTTGTAGCTCTAAAAAAATTGTTAAAAAAGATTTATCTGTTGGTCCTTCTGCTAAATCTACCAGCTTACGAAAATCAAGTCGAATAAATAATAATTCTAATTATTTAAGAGAACGTAGGAGTAGAGTGAATTATTATAAAGAAGTTTATGACTCGTCTTCTTCAGATGAGGAAGAAGATAAAGAAAAACCAAACAACTCGGAAAAAGCTGGGTGCTCTTATGGACATTTTTTATTTTATGTAATTATTCATTTTCAGCTCTGCCCACTCAGATATCAATTAAAGATAAGATAATTAATGATTAGGACTGGTTTGTAATGCAAAAATAAAAAAAATATTTTAAAATTTGAAACCCGGAATTTACCACCTTGGTGATTTTGCGCCATACGCTGTTGTAATTAGACTTCATTTATGGATTAATTCAATTTACATTTATGTTACATAGGGGGTGCATCAAAATCTTAGAATGACTTAGGTGGGGTATGTTAAAAAAAAGGTTGGGAAGTAAGAGTCAAAATTCGGAAAAAGTCTACTATACTCGAGACGCCGAACGGCCGGAATGATGACCCCTTAGCAATTTCTTTAGGATCAACCATAAAAACCCTTAAAAAACAATTAAATTACAAAAAACCTTATCTTTGGCCACCGAAAACGTCCGATTAATTAATTACGATATATACGAAGATGTGCGCATTCGAGCGAAAAGTGGCACATTTCCGAGCGAGGGAGGCAAATGAAGCGCGACGCGGAGCGGCGCGCTTCATTTTCCCGAGATCGGAATGTGCCACTTTGAGCTCGAATGTGCACACTCCGCTTTTCGCCACGATTAACAATGATCAATTTACTTTAAAAAAATTCCAGTAATTCTAAGACCGTAGTTGCGCTCTCAAAATGTCTCCTTTGGGCTTCGCTTTTTTTTCATAATTTTTTACTTAACCGAGTTTCCACTGTAGGTGTATCAGAAGCTGACTCACTCTACCATACTTTAAATCCAATAAAACCATCCACCATAACTCAACGTCTTTGCATATTTTCGGCTTTTAACTAGTAAAATCGGTGCTTCGTTTCATTTATTTAGTTTAAAAATATCTCGCCGTAATTTCGCTAAAACTGTTATTAAATTTTATATCGTGTGCATGACGAGCAATTACTTCCAATTACGACGGCAAGCGAAAAATTATAATTGAAAATGCAACTCGTAAGTGCATCGCTGTTATTTTAATAGAAACTTCTTCTCATAAAAGTTCGACAAGTCTTCTTCTGAACATCGATCCCTCGTTAAATATAATAAAGATTTTTCGATATCGTTAACATTCTTGCAGGTGCTAGTTTTATATTGCGAGGCCAATTAGGAATAAAGCGTTTAATTAGAGAAAAGCTGCCCAAATTGTATGATTTAAGGAATTTAGTCCATAAAAATGTTTTAAGGAAAGTGATTCTTTTATACTGCTCACTAATTTGAGTAGATTGCAAAAGGCAATAAATAAATTACGAAAAAAATAAGTTAATTGTCCAATAAAAGAATACTGATGTAAAAGATAAACACCTGTCGAAGGCTAAATCAAGTTATTAATTATAGTTCGCAGAAGACTACGGTCCCAACAAAAAGTGATTATTATAGATCGTGGAGAAATTTTTTTTCCAATTTTGTTCAAAATGCAGATACCTCGCATCCATTAAATTTATCTACATTAATATTTTCGTTTTGAATTCAAAAATTTAATTTGTATGGTGTCGAGGCTTGGACCCCCAACGTGCACTGCAACCAGGCATTGGAGGCCTTCGAGATGTTGAGAATATCGTGACCAACGTGGCGGTTTTGAGAAGGATGGAGAAAGGCGTAGAGATGGTACAGAACGTGAGAAAAAAAAATGACAATATCTAGGTCACATCATGAGAGGTCCAAAGTATGAAATTCCGCAACTCATAATTCAAGGAAAAATTATATGAAGAAGATCTATTGGAGAGAGAAGAATGTCCTGGCTTAAGAACTTGCGAAAATGGTTTAATGCCACGTCATCTGACATATTTAAGGCCGCAGCGTTCAAAATTACAATAGCAGCGATGATGGTCAACCTTCAAAATGGAGATGGTACATGAAGAACCATGGATGAGGTATGGCGCAGTACAGAGTCAGTTAAAAACAAAATTAAGAAGACACATGCCCAAAAATAAACCAAATAAGAGATGATTAAAAAAACATTAAAAAACGAAAGTATTTTGGGAAATTCTCAAAAAGAACGATGTTATATCATTCTAAAAAATTTGATGTTTTCGAAAAATGTATAGTTTGAATGTTTCAACCGCGTTTTCCTCGACGATTTAACACCGGCCCTAATTGTTTTTGCCTAATCTTTTGCTCCAAATTGCGAATTTTAATAATCTGAAATTTTTTTGAAAATATCTCCACATATAACCAAGATAATGACAATTTAAGAAAAAATTATGACATGGCACATATTATTCTTCATTTTTTTGAGCAATAACCACTAAATTTTTTCACTCTTCTAAAGCTTGGGCTTAAATAAAGAATTCCACTTCATTAAAAAATCATAAAGCCATAAAAACGTAAGATCTGCAATTTTTGAATCGCCTCCGACTAACGATGCACCATTCCCAATTCCCGCAATTTTTTTGTAACCCTGCGGTATCAATAAATGGAAGAAAGCAGTAGAATTTCTTTAGCAGGTAATTACGAGAACACCTCGATCCGACTGACCTGTGGCCAGGGGTCGAAATCGGAGGCCGTGGCCACAGGTCTCATGATTCAATAACGTGCTGTGACAGTATCAAAGTTAGAATCGAGCGTAATGTAATTTATTGCTCCATTAAGATGGGGAATTTATACGTGGTACATACAATATGCAGCTTCTAAAATGACATCCCACACAATAACTCTCGCTAGTTGAGGATCTCGACTCATTAATAATGCGAAATTTAATCTGTCAGAAGAGCCATTCACAGTTAGTTAGTTCTTAGGCCTCGTAGCTTATCGTTGCGACTTTTTCTACATAAGAATATTTTATGCGATGGGTTGTGGGTGGACACGGTGACGACCGGCGGTGGGTGTCAGAAATAACTTCCACGATACATTACTCGAGATTTACATTGATAACCCGGAAAGGAATTTAATAAACTTGAAATTAGCCCGGAAACGATGGCGAGAATGTTTATTGTAAAATATGAATATTTAAATAATCTCAGGATGTCACACTTACGAAGCTTTCTGAGTGGGTTAGAAAGCCATTATTCTTAATATGTCAATGCATGTTATGTTTCGTGTTACATAATGAAGCATGGAAGTGAATGTTACGAATAATTTGGCACTATTCGTCATCCGCTTTTTTTTTAAATATAAAATTAGAAATTTCTTACAAAATCTACATTGAAATAAATAAATCTTGTTTTCGTGTATTTTTTCCAAGACATAATTATGAAAACAAAGAGATGAGAAGTGGAAGGACAAAGTTACACATAAAGAAACGTTTGCCAAGTGGTACATATGATCCGCACAGTTAAAATGTTCTATTTTATAAGATTTTTTAAATTTTAAAACTAATATAAGAGAAAATTGTTTATTTATATACCAATGCTCCTACTTCAACACCAGATATTTGTAAGTAGACGCCGCTTAAATGTGATCTTTTTGGGACCTAGATAAAGTGATTACATTAACTGATTGATAACAATAAGGAAGACACCAGCAAAGAACGTAAAATAAACGTTTTGAAAGCTTCAAACGCGTTTTTCGTTTAACTTTGGGCCTTCTTGATTTTTTTAATCGATCTTACGCTCCCATAAACGTGCTTTCAGAATCGGAAAAGTTTGTAAAGATTCGTTCACAAATGACCGAGCTACGATTTTTCAAAGTGGAAATTTAGAAAAAATAATTACAAGTCGAACTCTTCGAACTCATTTTCTCGAGATTTTCAAATAGTACGCTTATCGGTTTTTTGGACCAGCTGAAGCGCAAAAGTCTGGCGAATCCGAATCTGTATAGTTTTTAAAGATCCGTCCCCAAATAACGACTCTACAAATTTTATAACGTAAACTTTTGTTCTACAAAACTAAACCTAAAACTTCAACCCTTAATTACTCGAAAAATTAACATTGTACGCTATGCTAATTTTGTACGTATCTTATGGAAAATAGTCTCAGTATTCCGAATCCGGGTCGTTTTTAATGATCGGATGAAAATGAGGGCGCTACGATCGATTTTGTGAGTCGAAGTGTATTTTTCTCGATTTATTTAGTTTTCTCGTAAAATTGGGGGTTGAAGGAGGACCAGGAAAAAATGGCTTCTGCTATGTCGGTTTGGGGTCTATAGGAACGTCCCGTAAAAATTTAAAGCAAATCCATTACCTAAAATTTTTTTTCCTCAAAAATACGCAAGGGGTTAATCCATGTTATGTGCCGATTTTGGCCGATTTTGGGGGTTTTGAGTTAGGACCGAATTCCGACATGTTAGGGTTGGGAACGTTCAGAAATGAAAGGATATGACGATATGCGCAAAGACGGCGGATTTACAGCATTTTGAAAATTAAAATTTTTAGTAAAATTCACATTTTGTAAGGTTCAAGCGCGTTTTTCTCCTAGGCTTAATATTGGAACTTGTTAATTTTTTGACTGATCTTACGCTCGGATAGACGGACTATCAGAATCTGAAAGGGTTTTAAAGATCCGTTCACAAATAACCGAACTACGATTTTTCAAAGTCAAAATTTAGAAAAAATTAATTACAAGTCGGACTCTTCGAATCGTTTTTCACGAGAATTTTAAATGGCAAGCCTTTGTTTTTTGAGCCCATCTGAAGGCAAAAAGTCTGGCGAATGCGAATCTGTATAGTTTTTAAAGATCCGTTCACAAATAACGGCGGTACAATTTTTTTAACGCAAATTCAAAAAACTAACGTGTGACAACTGATAAAGTTCAATAAAATTCCGCAATTCAAAATGAAGTCATTAATTTTTTATTAAAGCATAAACATGTCCCGGATTGTAATCGAACGATGTATGGCGGTTGCATTGATTACGCAACGGATGTAGGCATGCCACTCTTTTCTGAGCTTTTAATTTAAATCAATTTCCAACCTGTTTCTCCTCGTTCATATTCGTTTGACTCACGTTGTTGCTATTTCTCGAAGGAAATTAATTTCAAATCTATTTTCGAATATAAATAAATGCCGACACATAAACGCGGACGTTTTTATTAATGTTTCTTGCGAACGTTTACTTTTTTTTTTTAATTTCTATTTATGGAAAAACGATTGTGGAACAAAAAACGAGAATCACGTGCGAATTTATGTACGGGTCATGGGCAGAGAAAAGGTGCACTTTCGCAAGAATTACACAACTTCAAACATCTTCACAAATCATAAAAACGATTCTTTCGAAAAAAAACCATCAAAATAAAATCAGTGTAAATATAAAAATTAGAGTAAATGACTAAATTATTTAAAAGTAATCAAAGGTCTTACAATTAGTTTTGTTGCGAAAGATAGATTTCAAAAATTGTACTGCTTTTTTTTAATTAAAAACTACGGATAAATTGTGGACACAACTTTGGACCAAAAACAATCCTGCATCTGGTTTTTTTTTTCGTAATAAAAATATCCGATAGTTTACGATGGAAAAAAGTTACTGTTTTGCTTTAAAAAGTTAAAGCACTTCCAACATATGATCTGCTAATACGCTTAAAGCAATTTGCGATGGGGAGAATAATCCTTTAACGCGATTCTCGGACTACAATGCAAATGAAACGAATACATTAATCTATTCGGATTTCAAACTAAATGTGTTTGATCAAAATTATTTTAAAAAAATAAGCGGATCAACGCATTAAAAATAAATAAGGCCGCGTAAATTAATTATAATCTCACTAAAAACGCTAGAACGAATCAGTTTGCAAGTTTTTCGAGAGGAATATCACGAAAGGACGATATCTTAGCCGTTTGCATTATTTCAGGTTCGGTTTTGATATATGTGACAGTATTTCAGATAGGAGCTGCTCTGTCTAACGTATTAATGTCAATCTTAATATAAATACGATATTTATCTCTTCCCCTCTACGTTTGTTCCCAAAAGACCAATATGTGAATACCTTAAATTATTTGTATTTCACACAAATTTAACGACGACGATTTTAACGCGGAGCAATGCGGGCGTTTGAATATTGAATTACTCTAACTAAAATTCCATTGTGCCTCTTTAATCTAATTCGTAGTCAATTGTAGCATTTTTAAAAGGTCAAAAGCGCCCGCATTCGAACCCATTTTATTATTTAAACTATGCCTTTATTAATTCTTCTCAAAAGAAAAATATTACACTTGCCTTTTTGCCTCCGGATCGAAACGAATGTGTTCTCACGCGTTCGTAAAGCTTTATTTATCGAAAATTTGTTCATTGTTCAACTTTTTAGTAATTTTTTTTATTTACTATGTCATAGTTCACAGATTGATCAGCGGAAGTCAAACCGAAAACTCAGTTACAATGAAGAATTAATTACCAAAAAAAACATAGAGATGTATTTACCATAGCAATGAGTGGAAGGGAGCGAAAAGATAGGACAATTTCATCGGTGCGAGTGAGAGAGAAGATTAAAATTATTTAAGCGATTTATCGTCTAATTTAATGGTTTAAATTATTGTGAAAAGTGCTTAAAACCGAGTGTGCACATTCGAGCTCAAAGTGGCACATTCCGATCTCGGGAAAATGAAGCGCGCCGCTCCGCGTCGCGCTTCATTTGCGTCCCTCGCTCGGAAATGTGCCACTTTTCGCTCGAATGCGCACATCCTCGTATTTATTGAATTTGTCTGCTTATTCTTCGTTCTTTCAAACCATTAATTTTATTTAAGTTGAGTAAATATTAATTTTATGTTCAAAAAATGTATTTACCATAGCAATGAGTGGAAGGAAGCGAAAAGATACGACAATCTCATCGGTGCGAGTGAGAGGGAACGATTAAAATTATTTAAGCGATTTTTCGTCTAATTTATTGGTTTAAAATATTGTGAATAGTGCTTAAAGCCGAGTGTGCACATTCGAGCTCAAAGTGGCACATTCCGATCTCGGGAAAATGAAGCGCGCCGCTCCGCGTCGCGCTTCATTTGCTTCCCTCGCTCGGATATGTGCCACTTTTCGCTCGAATGCGCACATCCTCGTATTTATTGAATTTGTCTACTTATTCTTCGTTCTTTCAAAGCATAACTTTAAATTTAGTTTAGTAAATATTAATTTTATGTTCGAGAAACGTATTTACCATAGCAATAAGTGGAAGGAAGCGAAAAGATACGAGAATCTCGTCGGTGCGCGTGAGAGAGAACGATTAAAATAATTCAACTGATTTATCGTCTAATTTATTGGCTTGAATTATTGTGAATTATGCTTAAAACTGAGTGTGCATATTCGAGCTCAAAGTAGCACATTCTAATCTCGTATTTATTGAATTTTTCTACTAGATTAATTATCTCTTTCAAATCAAAAGTTGTATTCAAATTTTCCATTAGGAAAAAGTTGTTGTGCCGTTTATTTTTCTAAAATAAATAATTGTTTAAAAGTACTAAATCCAAGATTTGGTATTTCTGGTATAATAACACTCTTGTATTTTCTAATTAAAATTATATAGAACGCAAATTAATCATGCTTAAAAGCGGTACCCGTGTACCCACATGCAATGATGTATTACCGATGTTCAATATTCAATCTAAAACATTGAATTAACTATTTTAAAAAAGATTTTTTCCTAAATAAAAATGTTTGTTAATTTAAAAATTATATATTTATTTATTCTACATAGGTACACTGTTAAAAATTTCTATTGTAACTTTACAAAACGTGCGTAGGAAATTTTTTTGCAAGGCAATTTTGCAATAATAGCTCCGATACTGTAATTTTACAAAACATACTTAGGATTTTTTTTTAAAAGCAACTTTGCTATAATAAATCTGGTATTGCACTTGTACAAAACATTTTTACTGTATTTGTTAAGTATTGTTAAAACATTCCATGGTAATTTTACTACACACCTTATCCCAACTCGGTTTGGGAATATTACAAAAACTTTCTGGCAATATTACTAAGCGTTTATCGAAAATTTGTTCATTACTAAACGTTTTGTTAATTTTTTTCCCATTTATTATGTAATAAGTAGTTCTCAGGTTGACCGGCAAAAGTTGAACCGAAAACAGCTACAATCAAGAAGGGGTTACAAAGAAAAGTAGATAAACGTAGAGATGCATTTTTAACATAATTCTCATAAAAGAAATTTTATAAAATTGCAATGTAAAAAAAATACATTTGCCAGAGACGTTGTAAAAAAACATGATTTGCAAATCTGAAGCTATTTAAGTTAGTTTTGTGATTTAACCAATCATTGTCATAAATCAAAACACAAACATTTCTACTTAAACGCCACCGCTTCATTAAGAAATTAGAACTTGCGTCTTAGTTTAAAAAATAATTAGTAAACTTACAAGTCATTTATGTAATTTTACCTTGAAATAATGTGATATGGTTATAAACGAATTCCTAATATTGTATTTGCAACACACCGTTGTTTCAATTGATCATCAATTCGTTTGGTAAAATATCTGATTTATTTATAAATAAGCACCGTAAATAAAAGTAGAATTAAAATAATTGTCCCTTTAGTCATAGGCAGGTTTTTATTACTATTATTACCGCACTTCGTCGTTTATAAATACGAGTAATTAAAAGAACAATGAACTTTGTAATTGCCTAGGATTTTTATCCAATTGAAATAAGCCACGGTTTATTTACGTTATTATCAAACTAAGTTTGTATTTTTTTGAGGAAGAAAAAAAAGTAATTAAATTACTTGAATTCGAAAGCTTTTAGAAAATAAACTGAAATTGACAAATACACTCAATTCGTTTACCGACGAGAGCTTTCAAGGCGTAGAATTTGCTATTTAAGAAAAAAACTTGTATTTGTGTTTTTTTTTCAATTTTGTCCCCGTCGACGAAATCTATTCAAACGCTTCGAGTTATTTTAAAATATGTAGCACGAAGGATCAAACCAAACTTCTTAAACGAAAAACGTCTTTCAACAGTATGCAGAAAATAAGAAATGCGTTGTTGCGACCCTAAAGCGTATGGCCGGGTAAGTACGGGCGTATCGGCACCCAAAGCTATTTGATTAATTTTTTTTTCTGGAGGCGCTTTTGATGTTCGCTATGCTTTGGTCAAATTATTACAAAAAATTTCTACGGGCACGAAAAAAAAATTCAAGTTAATGAAATAATATTTATTTTATGAATGGGTTGCTCGATTTTAACGGAAAAAATATATATTGTAGATATTATTAGGACATATTTTCCAAAAAAATTAATTGAATGGCATGATTTTATAAAAGTTGAAGTGCTTTATAAAAATTCGTCTATCATTGGAGAAAAAAGTATAGTCACTTCACTTTCAAAAATACACGAAGTATTTTAACAAACTAATTTGGGATTATAGACAATTTATTTTTACATTAATTTCAATTTTTTTTTACAAGGTGTTAATTAGTTATCTTAATTTTATGTTGAAAAGACTGGGTCTATTGCTTATATTTTACAAATACCTACTTATAATAAATAATTACTAAAAAAGTAAGCATCTTAAAAAATCATCCATTTGGTATAGTTTAATTCAAAAATTTAAGTTATTGCGTTAGTTGAAAAAGAGTTAGAACCATTCGTTTGATTCTATTTCAATTCCCTCATTGACAAGAGATTTTGCATATTGAAGAGGAAAACAAAATTGATTGACCCGTAATATTCTTAACAACAATAATATTAATTAAGATCTTAAAAAAATACAATTATGTTACGATTAAAAGAGAGGTGCTGTCCCTCAAGCGACGCAGAAAAGTGTGGCTTACGGGTCGACGGCGCCCAGTACTTCTACAATTATTACGAAGCGGCAAATAACACACCCATATATGATAGTCCGAGCCATTTTTCAAAATTTGAAATTTTTCGCGAGCCGCAATTAAATACGTATTTAAAAGGTATGCAAAAAAGGTATTAAATTTTTTTTTTACAGAAATTATATTTATTGAAAACATATAAATAAAAGTACAAAATATGTGTAATTTTAAAGATCTTTTGAAACACATACGGAACGATAATAATTTTTTAAAATATAATAGCTCAAAAATGAAAAGGGAACTCGGGTACATTTATCGAGAGCCACAAATAATCCTTCAAAGAGCCGCATGTGGCTCGCAAGCCGCAGCCCCCGCACTATAACCATCATTTATCATTTTATTATTTTTCTAAATACATACGTACAACTGTATTGAAATTATAGTTTATATTTTACAAACATTCTCCCGATTTATTGTCTTCAATAAGTTCTTCGTCCGAAATCAAACCTCAATATCATGTTCATGTTGCAAATTAATAATTACCGGTTCTTCGGCAATAATCAATGTAATAATCAAATTGATAATGAAAGTAATAAATAATTGGATATGTGGTTTGCCGCTGACCGCGCAGCATGATACGAATGATGCAGAGCGGTGCTAAGCACATCTCGCTTAAATACGAACTTCCCATTAAATTTGCTATGAAATAATAATTGAATATTATTTAAACAAAATAATGAAACAATTATCGTTAAATAACTGAAGTTTCGTATATAAAACAAGTCTTTTTTATTGGATGCTATATATCACAAAAAGCGAATTCAACTTTAACATTGAATAACTTTTGAAAAAGTTAAATAATCAAAAAATTATAAGAGGCCTTTTTTGTAGAACAATAAATTCCTTACAAAATTATGTATCGGACATTTATGTATATTGCCTTGTTATTTAGCTACAAAATTCGGAATTAATTATAAAAAAATTCTCATGTTAATTAAATAGTGAATAGAAAATTGCGTAAATAAACCACTAAATAAGGGTTGAATTTGTAACAAGCGTCTTATGAAAAAAATAGCCTCATCTCAAACATATATTCTCTTCGTTAACCTTTCGTGTACTAGGTGGGGTATAACTAAAGTGATTAATTTCTTTTGTTAAAATTGGACGTTTGGTAATCGAGCTTAAAACCGAGTGTGCACATTCGAGCTCAAAGTGGCACATTCCGATCTCGGGAAAATGAAGCGCGCCGCTCCGCGTCGCGCTTCATTTGCCTCCCTCGCTCGGAAATGTGCCACTTTTCGCTCGAATGCGCACATCCTCCTGTTTATTATATTAGTATAATTTACCGTGCGCTCCTTCAAATCAAAAATTTTAATTTAATTTAGTAAATATCGATTTTATATTCGATAAACGTATTAATTGAAGTTATAACTTGAAGTATAAATTGAAGTTGGCCGTTTAAGAAAGTAAATTAATTGTTGTGAATCATGCTTAAAACCGAGTGTGCACATTCGAGCTCAAAGTGGCACATTCCAATCTCGGGAAAATGAAGCGCGCCGCTCCGCGTCGCGCTTCATTTGCCTCCCTCGCTCGGAAATGTGCCACTTTTCGCTCGAATGCGCACATCCTCGTGTTTATTATATTAGTATAATTTACCGTGCGCTCCTTCAAATCAAAAATTTTAATTTAATTTAGTAAATATCGATTTTATATTCGATAAACGTATTAATTGAAGTTATAACTTGAAGTATAAATTGAAGTTGGCCGTTTAAGAAAGTAAATTAATTGTTGTGAATCATGTTTAAAACCGAGTGTGCGCATTCGAGCTCAAAGTGGCACATTCCGATCTCGGGAAAATGAAGCGCGCCGCTCCGCGTCGCGCTTCATTTGCCTCCCTCGCTCGGAAATGTGCCACTTTTCGCTCGAATACGCACATCCCCGTATTTATTGATTTTGTCTGCTTATTTTTGCTATTTTAAATGATAAATCTAAATTTAGTTTAGCAAATATTAATTTTATGTTAGAAAAACGTATTTACCATAGCAATGAGTGGAAGGGAGCGAGAAGATACCATAATCTTGTTAATGCAAGTGAGAGGGAACGATTAAAATTATTCAATTAATTTGTCGTGTAATTTATTGGTCAAAATTGTTGCGAAAAATTAAGAAATTGCCTTGAAATTAATTTGTATTTCAATAAGGGGACAAGAATGAAATTCTTGTTAAGATTTTTAATATGTATTTGGTTTCGTAATTGACACGTGTCATTGGAATTTAGTACTCAAGAAAATAATTTATAAGTTGGAGAAAAAGTTAAGTTTTTGTATTTTTATTAATAAAAGTCTATTCTAATGCATAAATAGGTAAATATGCGTTTTACTGAAACGTATTCATTATTGGTTATTAAAATATATTTCTAGTCATTTAACTGTCATAAAGTACAATTTTGTGGATTTTATTTCGTTTTATTTTCGAGGTATGGCAAACCCCACCTAGTATGGCATGTGACATTTAGTCACCTAGTATGGGGAAGGTTAAAATCGATCAACCTGTTCATAAAATAATTTTTTTTATAAATTTGAATTTTATTGTTTTCCCCCTAAGCCCCTATGAATTTTAGGTTAAAAATGTTAGAAACAGTAAAATCACCTTCAGAAAAAAACGAAATCAAACAGCTTTGGAAACCAATTAGCGATGTTTGCCCGGCTATACCATTTGACTCTATGGTTCTTTGGACGGCGGCAGCTGTTGCCTGTGTTTTCTATGCGCATTTGACATGGTGAACTCGACTTATTAATAAAAACCGTAAAAGAATTTAGATTAAGTTAACATACCAGCCTACACGCATATGCTTTAACTGTGGGAAGTTTTTGTCAATAGGAAAAACAAGGCTCGGGCTCTGTGCGTTTTTCGTTCCTTCTCCAAGTCGACGTTGTGTGTACGTTGTATGTCAACCTTTTTGATGTTTATGACGAGTCTCGCTGAAGATTTCAAATTAAATAAACGTAGTCGAGGATTATGGAGAAAAGTTTTCATGTTAACCTTGTTAAAGGTTTAGGAATATTTAATGTTGCTTTTAATTAGTTCAACTTTGCGGTGCGGCTCGAGGAATTTTGAAAGACTCAACTTGATTATTACATTTGCTATCTTAAAGGTTGTTTATTAATTAAATTTCGCTTAGAATTGTATCAGGAATTGGTTAAGATGTCTCTTTCAATGTCTTCGTCCGCTTATTATGGAGAAAAAAAATTAATACGTCTGCACCTACGCATCTAATCATAAAAAAATATGACTGTTTCAAATTTTCGTGATATTAAAGTTTTTTGAACTTTCTTCTGAAAGAGAAGTTGTTTACAACGTTTATTTTAATTAAAAATGCTTCTAAATTGGATACTTTTCCGAAAGGTCGTTCTCTGGCTAGACTTATAATCATTAAGTACATATCTCCAAAAGTAGGCCGTATCAAAAAATGTGTTCGAAAAAAAAGAAGCAAAATTTAATATCATTCTACTAAGAGAAAAATATGTTTTTCTTTGCTTCTCGACCTTCTCTTTAAGCATGGCAACATTTTAAAATATTAAAAATCGAATGGAAAGACAGCAAATAAAACATTTCCGTTTTAAACTGGGTCGCACATTTTAATTTTAATTAAATACATGGCAATTTAATGCAACTGCTATTTGATAACCGCTTTGATAAAAACTAATGGAAACCAAATGTTTCATTGTGTTTCTTTAATTCGGCAAAGGCTTTTTTTTAAGAACTTTGAATTATGCAAGCTTTTGTTCCATGAATACGAAAAACATTATAGATACATATTCAACATGAAAATGTAGATTATGAAAAGTTTCATTTAAATTTTATACGTAGCTAAATTTATATACGATTTTGATTGCGAGTATCTCCGCGCATTTATAAAACAATACTACGAAATAAAATTAAATTGTGATTTATACGTATTTTGTAGTTGAATTTAAGTGGGTTTTATTGATACTTGAAATTACAACATTAATTACATTTATGGAAACATTCAGCGAATTTTGTTATTTTGTTTTCTGTTTTTGCCTAAATTTCATATTCGCATGTGGAAAATAATAAATTAGTCATTGAAAAATTGCGTTCGTTCTATGAATTTGATTCCTCTTACTCGCTCACTCGCACTAGAAGTTATACTTCTTTGACGTGACTTAATTACACGTAACCACGGTTTATGTTGATTACGTTGCGTTTTTTACAACGTGTCTTGCAAATTAATTTTTTTACATTACAATTTTATAAAATTTTCTTTATGAGAATTATGTTAAAAATGCATCTCTACGTAACCCCTTCTTGATTGGGCTGTTTTTGGTTCAACTTTTTCCGATCAACCTGAGACCTACTTATTACATAATAAATAGGAAAAAAATTAACAAAACGTTTAGTAATGAACAAATTTTAGATAAACACTTAGTAATATTGCCAGAAAATTTTTGTAATATTCCCAATCCGAGTTGGGATAAGGTGTGTAGTAAAATTACCATAGAATGTTTTAACAATACTTAACAATTACAGTAAAATGTTTTGTACAATTGCAATACCAGATTTATTATAGCAAAGTTGCTTTGAAAAAAAAATCCTAAGTATGTTTTGTATAATTACAGTATCAGATTTATTATTGCAAAATTGCCTTGCAAAAAAATTTCTTACGCACATTTTGTAAAATTACAATTGCAATTTTTAACAGTGTATGTAGAATAAATAAATTAATAATTTTTAAATTGACAAACATTTTTATTTACGGAAAAATATTTTTTAAAATTGTTATTTTAATGTATTAGAATGAATATTGAACATCAGAAATACATTATTGCATGTGGGTACACGGGTACCGCCTTTAAGCATGATTCGCAATAATTAATTTACGTTCTAAATAATTTTAATTAGAAAATACAAGAGTGTTATTATACCAGAAATGCCAAATCTTGGATTTAGTACTTTTAAACAATTATTTTAGAAAAATAAACGGCACTATAACTTTTTCTATTTGAAAATTTGAAGCAAATGAAGCGCGACGCGGAGCGGCGTGTTGTTTTCCCGAGATCGAAATGTGCCACTTTGAGCTCGAATGTGCACACTCGGTTTTAAGCACGATTCACAATCATTTAAGCCAGTAAATTAGACGAAAAATCACTTAAATAATTTTAATCGTTCCCTCTCACTCGCACCGACGAAATTGTAGTATCTTTTCGCTCACTTCCACTCATTGCTATGGTAAATACGTTTTTCGAAAATAAAATCAATATTTACTAAACTCAATTTAGATTTATGATTTGTAAGAGTGAAAGGATAAGTAGACAAATTCAATAAATACAATATGTGCACATTCGAGCGAAAAGTGGCACATTTCCGAGCGAGGGAAGCAAATGAAGCGCGACGCGGAGCGGCGCGCTTCATTTTCCCGAGATCGGAATGTGCCACTTTGAGCTCGAATGTGCACACTCGGTTTTAAGCATGATTCACATTTTTTTAGACCAATAAATTAGACAAAAAATTAATTGAATAATTTTTATCGTTCCCTCTCACTCGCACCGACGAAATTGTAGTATCTTTTCGCTCACTTCCACTCATTGCTATGGTAAATACGTTTTTCGAAAATAAAATCAATATTTACTAAACTCAATTTAGATTTATGATTTGTAAGAGTGAAAGGATAAGTAGACAAATTCAATAAATACAAAGATGTGCACATTCGAGCGAAAAGTGGCACATTTCCGAGCGAGGGAAGCAAATGAAGCGCGACGCGGAGCGGCGCGCTTCATTTTCCCGAGATCGAAATGTGCCACTTTGAACTCGAATGTGCACACTCAATTTTAAGCATGATTCACAATAATTTAAGACCGAAAATAGACAAAAAATCACTTAAATAATTTTCATCGTTCCCTCTCACTCGCACCGACGAGATTGTCGTATCTTTTCGCTCCCTTCCACTCATAGCTATGGTAAATACGTTTTTCAAACACAAAATAAATATTTAATAAACTAAATTTAGATTTATGATTTGAAGGAGTGAAGAATAAGTAGACAAATTCAATAAATACGAAGATGTGCACATTCGAGCGAAAAGTGGCACATTTCCGAGCGAGGAGCAAATGAAGCGCGACGCGGAGCGGCGCGCTTCATTTTCCCGAGATCGGAATGTGCCACTTTGAGCTCGAATGTGCACACTCGGTTTTAAGCATGATTCACAATAATCAATTTACGTTCTTAGACAGCTAACTTTAACTGCCAACTTTTTCGTTAGTTGTGCGCCCTACTTCCGTTCCCTACTAAAATTATACTCACAACGCGCCCCAAGAAGTATAACTTCAAAAATAAACGCGCACACGATTATTGCTACCATTCATTAAATTTATTATTAATGCATTTCTAATTGAATTTAGACAGTAATCAAGTTTCAAAGATTAAACACCGACTTGAACACATTTAATAACGCATTTCGCCTTTTTAAACGCTAATGCGCTTTCATTAACTTTTTTTCGTTTTGTTGCATTAAAGTCTGGTAGTTATTAAGTTTCGTATTAAATTCGTAAAGCTTTGATATCCGAGAAGCGTTTTAATTTTAACACATCAAAAGTTAACCTTGAATTATATTCTATACTGTACGGCCCTTTTTGTTCCTTTTTTCCATAAAACGAACGTGGATCTCGAGGGATATTGGTTTTATTTTCTACCTCGACCTGCTTCGTTTTTGCTTTTACATCCCTTAACTAAATCCTCGGCGATTTCATCGTCCTGCTATGTCGCACATAATGCATAAGGTCTCATTTGCTTTAAACGTGACGTTTTAGAGGCGCTTCGTTGTCCGACTTTATTGTGTAACTTTTCTTTTCTCGGTTATTTACATCGGTAGAGGTGGTTTTATTTCACTAAAATTATTAATTAAAGAAAATTTATCATATTTTACTTCACTTATTTAATTATTTTGTAAGGTTATTAGAGAAAAATAAATATTTTGCACAGTGGTGCACACAAAGGAAAGGCTTTACAACACTCCATAACTACATATAAAATTAACTGCAGGATGAATTCCGTAAAAAATAAATTAAAAATTATTTTAAATTAATAATAAATAACTGAAGCCCCTTAAAATGAATTCCCTGTGCGCCACTACAGTTTTATATTTTCTAACACTATTAAAAACTAAATGGATTATTGTGAATCGTGCTTAAAAATTAAATAATGCAAGTCAACTACGAAGTGAATTCTTTTATAAATAAAATAGAAAAAAATAATTGAAATATAACCCTCAATAGTATACAATTTTTTATCACACCGGGTTCGAAAATTCAAAATTAAAATAATAAAACTTAATATTTCTAGGTTAGGTTAAAAGAAGTCATTATTTGAATGTTCTCAATTAATTAATATATTTTGTTCATGAGATAAGCCTCTGGTAGGAGTCTGGTAGGGGTCTGGGGGTTCCCACCTTTAATGGTTGACAAAAATAACGTTTTTTAAAATAATTTTTTTTAAAATAGATAGGTATTTATTTGATTCACAATTATATGTTTACTAAAAAGTATATAATAATTGAACAAATTAAAAATTTACGTAATAAAAATTATTTTTAACAATTTTTAACTAATTGCCATTAATATTAATAATTAATTAATTTTTTATTATTGTTAATAATTAATTGAGTTATTTTACAATTTTTAAATATGATGCAAGGAGAGCCCATTGTTAAAGAGTCAATAATTACATTTGCGATTTTATATTCATATGTTTCCTTTTTTTAGCTGTTGACTTATTTTGGTAGTTATTTTACACAGACTTTTCAATATAAAAAGGATTTCTCAATTGATTTGATCGTTTAAAAATTTTTGATAACATAATTCATATCGTTCCTTCGATTTTGCAGAAAGTAAATCATGTTTAATTATTTCGGCTTCTTCATTTAAATTTCGAATTATTAATAGGGTCCGAAAGTGAACTTTCGATCCCGGTGTGATAAAAAAGCCTTTACATGCCTGCCTCCTGCTCCCCGCGAAATACTACTAAACCATTAGACGATTTCGTTTTTAAATCTTTCTCGAAAAACAACCATAAAAGGCGAACTTAAATTAAAAAAGTAATTCGCATAAAAGGAAACTGTTCAAGAACGGCTCTATTTTCATTAAAACAAGACGTTTACTTTTAAAGATAGCAAAAACATAACCTAAATAGAAGCATTGTCGCAAATGTAGCAAGCATTGCCGTAACTTGAATGTTAACGACCAAGAAGCATATTATTCCAAAGCAAGCGAGCAAAAGGAGAACCGTTTTTCCAAAAGAAAACCTTGAATCCACAATGATACGACTTCATAAAGAAATGCTTGTGCTCTCTTCAGATGTGTTTATACGAAAACCACAATGCGTACAGCAGTTGTGATACACCTTAAAGCCACGTCTGTGAGCAACCCTTTGTTTAACATCATGAAAGGCCTTCTGAAGGGCTCGTACTTGATTTAATTTGTGTGTCTTGCCTGAAATTGCTCGCGTTTATTATTCGAGTGGCCGACCTGCAGGCTCTTCTATCAAATTTCGTCAAAGAATCCAATAATTAATTAAGCAAATTTCAAGTCTTTTTTTAAACGTCGAGAACTGTGGGTAAAATGCGTGTATTGTTTTAAACTGCACGACGGCCGAACAAAGGCGATTAAATAAGTAAAAAGTCGAGGGAGTGAATTAGAAGGGAGTGTTATAATTGAGCTGAAACAGATATCAGAACCACTAATTAGTTCGCGGTCTGATAAGAGTCCGCGATAACTCGCATTATTAATTTGTCAAGGCTGTCATGTAGCCGTCGTGTCGCGGTATCTGAGATCAATTATTTTGGAACTTCCTCTATCTCTCCCTTCCTTTAACTTTGTTGTCCTTAAACGAGCAATTTTGTATTTACAGTGAAATAAACTCGAAGAATAAAACGAGGGATGTCTTTATTAAATTGCCGCCGCGCTGCTGGTGTGTGCTTCTTCTTCTTCTTCTCCTGCTTCTGCATCGGAATGTAATTAAATAAATATAGTATACGGGACACTTTGCTCCGAATTCTTGAATTTTAACTCGGCGAACAGTTTAATTGAAATGTTTTCTTCTTTGTGTTTTATTTTTTGTTGCATTCTCTTAGCATAAAAAAATGGCGAAATAATTTAAATGAGAGTTTTCGGAAAATTACATTTTCGTCACTTTTGAAAAGGTGGGTCAATAGAAATATAAGTTGGTTAAAGAAAAACGTACGAAAGAGAGCAGGTCGATTTAGTAAAAAATGATTTAATTATTTTTAATAAGTTTTGGTCAAGTTTGTAATGTTAATAACTTTTAAAACTATTTATGCATATACAGTCGAACCTCGATAAGTCGAATTTTTGATAACTCGAACTTGAACCTGTTTCCCTAGGACTTGCCTATTTCAATGTTAATATATTTATATCGATAAATCGAAGCGTTTTACAATTCCCTAAATTCAAGTTTCCATTAGTAAATATTTCGATAACTCGAAGTTAAATTTTACAACTTTTCATAAAAGTACAATACCTGGTAGGATTAAAGAACGGGTTTGTTCGGTGTTATTGCTGGTCAAAATGGCTATTGTAAAATAGGATGAAAAGGTTAAAACCTACTATAAGACTTTGATATTTTGACGTCGGCATTTCAATTGGATTTAAATAGTTATGAAATTTAATATGGTTTTACCGTTTCTTTTACAAGAAAAGGGTCTATATTTGGCTTTTGTTTTTGTTCTGATCGTTATTCGTCTAGCAGGACTACGATCAAATGTAGTTTATGTTGTTTATAGTTTATAACAGTGTGTAACAGAAAATCTAAAAAAAATAAATACTTTTTCTAAAATTATTTATCGATCAACAAGGAGTGTCAACGAAAATTAAAAAAAGACTAAAGGAATGTCCATTTTCCAACTTGGAGAAGCTATGATTGAACGGTTTTGGTATACACGTAGTAAAAATATTCTGCTTTTGGGAGATCATTGGAAAAATTTGTAGGAACTCAACATTTTGGATCAATGAAGCAAAAGACAATTTTAGATTACTTTCAAACCAAAAATAAATAAGATGTAAATAACCATATTACCTAAATACTTAATAACAATATATTATGTTAATAATTGTTTACAAATTTTGATTATTTTGTATAATGTATGGTAAATATAGATATGATATATACACAGAGAAGTATTTAACTCGACTTTTTTTGACAACTCAAATTATTTTTAGTTTGCCTTCGACTTCGACTTATCGAGGTTCGACTGTATAATTTCTGATAATTTACAGAAAAGAAATGTGTGCCCCTCTAGAAACCCCCATAGTTATTAAAGAAACAACTCACAGTGATTATTTGCCAAATACAAGATTCGTTTAAAAAAATCTTTTTACATGATTGAATCAAGGTTTTAATTGTATGATAAAAATTGATTTATTATTCAATTAAAATATATAGTTTGTAATTTCAGATATTAAAACTAGCATACAGAATTAAATTAATGTCGTTTAGCTTTTAATGTATGTTTAGATAGGTACTTACTTTTTCCGGAATTACTGTACTCGTTCGTTCGATTACGATACACTTTTTGTTTTTGCGGCTGAACATTTATTTTTCAAAAATTATTAAATTGCGGTTCTAATATTTTAGAGATAGCGTTTTAGTAAATTACTTAAGCATACCTGTGATTTGTAATTAAACGTCGTATGACTTATAGAAATAATTTTTTTCTTGATCAACGATAATAGATATTTTAAACAAAAAAAATTAGTATTTAATTAACATAAATCAAACAAACTATTATAAATCGAATGCAACATTTCTAGTTTTACTTTTTTTTCGGCAAAAAATACGACTAAGCAAGATGGCTTCAATTTTAAATATAGAAATGATTGATTTCGAACACCAAAGTCCCATAAATTGCAAAGTGAGAGCAACAGCAACAACAACACAGAATACGAAGAGATATATTAATAAAATTGGAAAATATACGCCCAGGGAATGGGGGTGGTTTACATGTTCTATGAATAATAGTAAAGTTTCGCGGCCGGATATATTCCCAACCGGTTTTCTTGTGTATTTCCTGATGGAAAACATTTCATGATATATGATTTATATTTTGTTATCCCATATAAGTTTTGCTTCCGACGGCAAACAAATTATTTCCTTCTAATTTCTTTCCTTCTTCATTTATTCCTACGGTCTTCGAAACGAAATTATGCGAGATTTCGTGACGAACTTAATTCTAAATATAAATACCGAGAACCAGAATTGAATGAACTGTAGGTCAAAAACGTAGCGGACGATCGAATTCTATACCTAAGCTAAAGCGACGGTAAAACTCCAGACGTCGCGACGCCTTCTAAAATCAATTTGCTGTACTCGCGCTGCTTAATATTTCAACTACAAAAAATCGGTTTTATTATTGTTTTGTTAAGGGGTTACATACACCCGAGCGCTATGAAAATTTTTATTTTAAATAAAAAAATTATTTAAGGGAGCGTTCAAGTATTACGTAACGCAATTTTTGAAGATTTTTGACCTTCCCCCCATGTAACGCGCCGTAACGTTTTTCAAAACCGCCCCACCCCCAGCCCTAAACGTTACGTAACAACCGAGTGACCATTTTCCCGTAATACATAAATGTAAAGGGTTTCCAACTTGGGAAATTTTAATTGCCTAACGTTTTTTTTTTTAAATAAAAAAACAATGTTACGTAACGCGATGGTCAAACCCCCCTCCCTGTCCTGTAACGCATCGTAACGCTTTGCAAGACCCCCGCGCCAAATTGCGTTACGTAATATTTGAACGATCCCTAACTGATAATCAAATTAAAAAAATCGATTATACGTTTTTATTGACCTTTAAAAAATATAATTAATTATTTTTCTAAAATCAACATTATTTTGTATGGGGTCAAATAGATCACTGATGGCGCTCTCCGGGCATAAAAAAATTCGCCAAAAGTAAACCAATTTTAAAAATTAAAAAAACGACGAATGTACAGGGACGACCTAAGATATTCGGCGCCCGTGGGCTATAAAAAATAATGCGGCCTTCTTCATAAAAAATTACACGGGATGGGCCATGGACCATAGATACGCATACGTACATATAAAATTTGTGTCTTGAAAAGTTTTTAAATAAAAATAACAGATAGGTAACTAAATAATTAATAACAAAAAAAATATATTACACCAATAAAAATCGCCTCCCCCAAAAGGCTTGCGCCCCGGAACTACAGCCCATTCAGCCCTGTCGTTAGGGTTGCCCTGTGCAACATATAAATAAAATTAGTGTCTGTCTGTGATTTCAAAATAAAGGCTTTTTCTCTACTTCATATAGTTATTTGATTGTTACTAAAGCCTAAATACGCGTATTTAAAATTTTTGTCCGTCTGTCCGTCCGTCCCTCTATCTGTCTGTTTACCGTAAATCTTAAAAGATAAGTAATTTAGGTCACTAACGAAATTGTCGTATCTTTTCGCTCACTTCCACTGATTGCTATGGTAATTATGTTTTTCGAACACAAAATTAATATTTACTAAACTAAATTTAGATTTACGACTTGAAAGAGTGAAGAATAAGTAGACAAATTCAATAAATACGAAGATGTGCACATTCGAGCGAAAAGTGGCACATTTCCGAGCGAGGGAAGCAAATGAAGCGCGACGCGGAGCGGCGCGCTTCATTTTCCCGAGATCGGAATGTGCCACTTTGAGCTCGAATGTGCGCACTCGATTTTAAGCATGATTCACAATAATTTAAGCCCGAAAATAGACAAAAAATCACTTAAATAATTTTCATCGTTCCCTCTCACTCGCACCGACGAGATTGTCGTATCTTTTCGCTCCCTTCCACTCATAGCTATGGTAAATACGTTTTTCGAACACAAAATTAATACTTAATAAACTAAATTTAGATTTATGATTTGAAGGAGTGAAGAATAAGTAGACAAATTCGATAAATACGAAGATGTGCACATTCGAGCGAAAAGTGGCACATTTCCGAGCGAGGGAAGCAAATGAAGCGCGACGCGGAGCGGCGCGCTTCATTTTCTCGAGATCGGAATGTGCCACTTTGAGCTCGAATGTGCGCACTCGATTTTAAGCATGATTCACAATAATTTAAGCCCGAAAATAGACAAAAAATCACTTAAATAATTTTCATCGTTCCCTCTCACTCGCACCGACGAGATTGTCGTAGCTTTTCGCTCTCTTCCACTCATAGCTATAGTAAATACGTTTTTCGAACACAAAATTAATATTTAATAAACTAAATTTAGATTTATGATTTGAAAGAGTGAAGAATAAGTAGACAAATTCAATAAATACGAAGATGTGCACATTCGAGCGAAAAGTGGCACATTTCCGAGCGAGGGAAGCAAATGAAGCGCGACGCGGAGCGGCGCGCTTCATTCCGAGATCGGAATGTGCCACTTTGAGCTCGAATGTGCGCACTCGATTTTAAGCATGATTCACAATAATTTAAGCCCGAAAATAGACAAAAAATCACTTAAATAATTTTCATCGTTCCTCTCACTCGCACCGACGAGATTGTCGTATCTTTTCGCCCCCTTCCACTCATAGCTATGGTAAATACGTTTTCGAACACAAAATTAATACTTAATAAACTAAATTTAGATTTATGATTTGAAGGAGTGAAGAATAAGTAGACAAATTCGATAAATACGAAGATGTGCACATTCGAGCGAAAAGTGGCACATTTCCGAGCGAGGGAAGCAAATGAAGCGCGACGCGGAGCGGCGCGCTTCATTTTCCGAGGTCGGAATGTGCCACTTTGAGCCGAATGTCACACTGGTTAAGCATGATTCACAATAATTTAAGCCAATAAATTAGACGAAAAATCACTTAAATAATTTTAATCGTTCCCTCTCACTCGCACCTATGAGATTGTCGTATCTTTTCGCTCCCTTCCACTCATTGCCATGGTAAATAAATTTTTGAACATAAAATTAATATTTACTAGACTAAAGTTAAATTTATAATAAAATGCAATATATTTAAACATTTTTTTTTAAATAAAATTAATACAAAAATCTTTAATGAAAAATCGACTATTTGAAAATTTCGGGTGTATGTAACCCCCCTTTAATTCGTCGAAACGTTTAAAGAAGAAGCGGGATTCGGCTTTGATGAGAGGGAAATTTTTTGCTTATTAACGGGATATTACAAAAGGAGATCCCGGGTCGCCTTTGTTGGTGCATGTGCGATAATATTATAATAAATGCTAAGCACAAGCGCATAGACGCCGAGGAAATGAAATGTCGGCGAATCCACAATAAATTCGCTTTCTAAATAACGCTATGTTGAAGCTTCTTGTCTGGATGAATATGTGGTGTGCAATATGCAGTCTTCGTATTGCGGTTTTAATAACCGCTTTGTTGGAATGCGAATATGAAATTACAAATTTTCCACGGTTTACAACGAGTTCTCTATTTTTATTTATGAATAAACAGCACTCGAAGCCATCCCGCCAGATTATTTAATATTAAAGTTTCTAAGAAGTATCGATGTAATCTGAAGAACGTTGCACTTAAAGTTCTTTGACGTTAACGTTTACCCTGCCGTTTGCAATAATTATTTCAACAAGCGCAGATAATTACGCAGACGACATTTTAAGAGCAATTAGGCCGACATTCAGACATTTAAGGTTGTGAACTTATTTGTAACATTGCATTATTTATGACTTGCTCCACATATGTCATTAAAGTACAAGATAATCGTTGTTCTGCACTTATTGCGGTATGTTGCAATGCGAAATTAATTTTTTTTGATATGAATAAACGCATTCAGAAAACGAACAAAGATCCTCCAATACAAAATAAGTGGCCGATTTGGGATTTTTTCTTGTCCCTTTGGTCAAAAATACTTTATTACAGATAATTGAAGCACAAACACAAAAAATACTATTTAAATATATTCGTACAGGAATTAAGCTAACACTACCAATTTTTGGATTTTTGTCACAAGGTCTTTGGCAGTTAATAATAAAGAAAAGTTTTTAAAGAGACGATCCCATCAGCCACCTGACTACAAATTACTATGGGAATGCCCTAAGTATCCATCTGGATCCCGTTGGGCTTCAATGGGGCATCCTAATAAGGATATCCCCATAAGGTCCCAATAAAAACCCAACTTAAAATAAATAAAGTATTTTCACTTTTTGGCAATTCAATTTGACCATTTTTGAGATGAATTAGATCCATATAAATCTAATTAGATTCACATAGATCAAATTTGGCCTAAGTAAATCTAACTTGATCTACATTGGTCTACATAGACATAAAAACCAAAAAAATGTATTAGTTTTTCAAACTTACGTAGATCAACTATTATCTAAGTAGATCAAAGTAGATTAAAATTTAGATCTACTTAGATCAAATAGAACCTGAGTAGATTAAGTTAGATCTATGTAAATATAATTGGATCTTTAAAATGGGTTAATTAGATCTACGTAGATCTAAACAATTTTTTGCCACGTGGATAACTAAATTTAATGATAATTGGGATCTGCCCTAACGGAACCAAACTGGAATCACCTTATTGGAACCTAATTGGGATTGCCAGGTTAGACCTGCGTTAAGGCCCCATGTGCGGTCCCAATAAGACAACCCAGTTGGGGCATAATAAGGCTTACTGAAAAATTTCTAGTTGGACACTACTGCCCAATCATTTAATGACTATTTTTCTTAGTGCCAAATGCTGCTAACAATTATCTTTGATACATTAAATTTAGCAGTAGTCATTCTTTATACTGGTAAATTTCTTCTAACAATTTGCAGCCAAAATATTATTTGAATTGTCCATATTTGGGGGACAGAGTTTAAAATTTTCCATTAAAAAAAACACAGTTTTAAACGAAGAATTTTTCTTTGACAAATAATGCCATAAAGCTTAATTTGTTTACTTTTGTTGTAAAATCTGATATCTACTTTATAATATTCAGATCAGACACTTATTTCTGAACAGAAGAGGTAATTATTTAAAATAAAACCCATGTACTTAGATATTTGAGTAAATACTGTATTTTTTCAACAGTTTTCGCGAAATAATATCTCACAATTTTTCTTTTGAATTTCAACCATTTCCATCACACCAGAAAAGCCAAAATATAACACTTTTATGATCAAAAACATTTAGGCTTCTCCCCAAAGATTCAGATTAATCAATTTTTGATGAACTTCTAAACTAAGCTCGTAAGAAATTAACTTTTTGAATTTTTCCGAAATTATCTTCTTGCAGAAGTTTTTTTTTCTTCAATAATTCGTCCGAAGCTTTTGCTTTTGCAATCAGTCGCTCGAAACTCCAGTTCCTTTAATCCTTCTAATTTCTATAAACAAATCTATCCGTTCCCTGTATAAATTAACATCAATTCAATAGAATGATGTGCAAAATTTAACTTGATAAACGCACGGATAATATTTAACCTTAAGTTGGGAGCGTCTGCGACTCTCCTTCGATTCAATGCAATTATAATTAAAACAAGAATTTAAATTTTAGATGCCAGATATAAATAATTATGCATTAATCTTGTACGAGCTGAATCAGTTTTAATTAAAACCATACACAACAAATTTTTAATTATGACAAATTACGTACTATCAATAGTAAACCAAAAAAAATCTGCAATTTCCAACTATTTAACTTAATTAAACGTATAATCCTATTTTTTCCATCCATATTTCTGTGCGAATTCAACCAAGAGGAAGAAGAAATCGACGACACTACAAGCACCTTTACATTTCCACGACGAAATAATTAAAATGAGTATTGTGCAATTCAAAACTCAATAGCTCTTTTATATTAAAAACAAACATTTTAATAAAGAGAAATAAAACCATCGGAAAATTAATTCGAATAAATAGAAGCTGGTGGTGCGTGTGTGTGTTTGTGTTTTAAAGAAAATAATGAACGGCGAAACAGCCTTTGTGGCCCCTCTCGTAATGGCGTTTTAATATAAAAGTCGCCCTTAGTGCTCAAAACATCAAATTCGGATCTCTTTTAAGGTATAATTAAACTTAATTAGACCGTGACTTTAAAAACTTTTATTGCAATACTGTGTAGATGGAAAATAAGCAAAAACAGTTAATAATTAATAATTTAATCTTTTATTCAACTAAACGAGCTTTTACGTTGAAAATTTATTCATGAATGTGCTTCGTTCACAAAACAGAAACAAGTTTGGTTTGCTTTACAAAAAAGGAGCAATATTTGTGTAACTGCGTTCGTTTTATTAAAATTTAAATAGCATGCAATGTTAAATTAGAAATTTTATTTAATTAATAAGTAACGATTTAATGAAAAGCGCATAAAAGTTTTGCGATCGAGAAATTCTCAGACGTTTTGATCAATTGATGCGCCAATAAAAATAAAGTAATTTATTTTTAGTAATTTTTACATCGCTTAAGTAATGTCTTAAGACTGTACGTACTTTTGTTATCTTGAGATGTTGAATAATATGCGGACTTGTAGTTAATGCATTTTCTGACTATTTATTATCTTTGCATAATTAATTGTATTTTATTAATTCTCGAATGCAACTGCACAGTTCAGATTTATTACATTTTATCATCAATCTTTGTTTGTAATTTAATTATTTATTAATAAATCAAGCACGGTAAATATGTACTTACTACAGGAAACAGTATCCGTCTCGCAGTAAAGATTTTCAAAATAAAACTTAAAAAAGACGTGATTTTAATTTTAAAGTAAGTCTTAATGAATATTCTAGAATTATTGTAGATGAATCATATTTATTTAACTCGTAGGCAAAAGACACTTGGAAATAAAATAATGCAAACGGCGTTTCCGATAAGATATTTCCATTTCATTTATTTCAAACAATTTTGATTTTTATTGTCCTATACTGAAAGACCACTATTGCACTACATGTAAAATATAGAAAATTGATATGGTCCTAAAATGCAAAACAGTTTAGTAGGCCTTCGCCTGTGTTCTCATAGTGTTGTAGTACATTTATTTAATTGCCAACGTGCATTATAAATAATTTAAAATATATATTGTGCAGTTAAAGATATGGTAAGATCACCATTAATTTAAATTTTCTTATAAAGATTCTTTACAAAATACAAAAAATCAAAAACACTGTAATGTATTTTAATTTGTTTAAAACAGTATTTAATTTTTCGTTTAAGGGCATTGGGGATAAGCATGGTGAAATTGCCCCCGGGAATATTTAATATTTAATATCGATGGTAATTATAAAATAACGATCAATAGTTACTAAAAATACTGAAAATTTATAGTAAAAAATAGATTTTATTTTTTTTTAGTATGACGCACCACTCTGAATCAATTGAAAAAAATATATATTATTTAAAAGGGTACAAAGCGTCTAAAAATATAATTTCATAATTTTCCTCAAATCATACCACATTTAAAAAAAAGTGTTAAGAAAATTCTATACGGTTGTTATATTATCCTGAGATAGTTATATGCCCCTACAACATACTAAAATTTAATCAAGATCGATTATGACGTTTCTATGTAATTATTTTTTTCTATTCCCCAGATTTTTTTATTTTCCTTGAAAACTTTTAGGATTTTAGTATTCGGAGATTAAAAATTTCGCGGAGGCAATTTCACCACGTTTATCCCTCTATGCCCTTTAAAATAATAGATGTAATAATTTTCTTTAAATTTTGAAATCACCGGATGAATTTTTAATTGTACGACTTTTTGAAAATTGCCATACTTAAATAAAAAATTATTCCAGTCAATTCGTCATATTGGATTTCCAAAAACAAATCTCCAAAAGGCCTATTTTGAATTTTATAACTAAAATCTGTGTTCTAATACATTTAATTAATTACCAATGTGCATTATAAATAATTAAAAATTCTATTGCAATGTGAAATATAAAATCGGAACGTGGTTAAAGACATGGTAAAATCTCCTTTAATCGTTTTCAATTTTTTTACAAAATACACAAACCTAACACTGTAATGTATTTTAATCTGCTTAAAACAGTATTTAATCATTTCAAAAAATTCAATAGAAATTAATTTCCGTTTTTTAAAATAAAAGACGTACCTACTTACTAATTTTTTTAAATTTTAAAATCTCTAGTTAATTTCTAATTGTAGGACTTTTTTGAAATCGCTACATTCAAATTAAAAATTATGCCCAACGTTTCGTCACATTCGATTTCCAAAAACAAATCTCAAAAGGTCTATTTTAGATTTAATAATTGAAGTTGTTAAAACCGTTCGAACATATCCCCTTTAAAGTGTATTTGTTTACGCCGACTTAATTTTATCAAGTTATGTGTGTAGTCGACCAGATGTGTTTTCGATAGAATCAAGGTCGAAAATTCAGGTGTTGTTTGGTCGACTGTAGAAAGTTCTGGAACATCGGCCGATTACTCATTTTTATTTGCGCATTCACACAGGTAGAATGCATGCAAATTTTGTACTCATCCAAAATTTATTTAAATTAATTGAAACCTTCATTTTTGCCAAACGGTAATTAATTAATCCTTATGCTTATAATAACTTATAAATATTGTTATACAAATAACCGAAAAAAATTTGATTATTAAAAACACAATTTTCTTTAATTTCAGATGGTTCTTTTGGATGAAGAAATTTGACCAAAGTTCGTTCGAAAGATTTCATCGGCAAGCGAGGCTACGGTCCAGGCCAATCTCATCGACTCGAAGCTGACTCTTCCCGACGGGTTTCTAGCCTCCGGCGGTAAGATCAATTACTTTTTTAGGTGTCCCAAACTGTTTAATGCTTGCTAATAAATTACAAAACAATAACTAAATATTGCTCATGCATCTGACCATCAGAGACCTTTAAATAATCGTAATTTAATGTTTAAAAAATCCATTTCTTGATGGCTTTGTATTTCTATGCTTTTCCTGAGGTATTTCAACAGTTTCCAATTTTTTTAATATTTGGTCATTGAAGTGAACTTTGCAACACGAGATGTAATTCTATGAGCTTATCCAATGCCCCCCACTGCAAATTTATTTTGATTAATTTTAATATAGTTTTCTTTGGTTGCAGAGGGAATTCACTGCTAATTGGGCCGTCCCTTCCACCCTCAAACTACACACTTTTTGAACCGTTTTCCGGGTAGTGCGCGTTTTTGAAAATCGTAGTCTTAAAACCGTTTAATGCCCTCCCAGTAAAATTAACAGTCCCCTTAAAAATAGCTTAATCGTCCGTTTAAAAACTTTTTTTTTGGTGAAGCTGTCTTCGACATAATTAAAAAAAAGACTACGCGAGTGTTAGTATCGGGAATGGTTAGTTTGAGGTTCTTGGCGGGTTGATAGCCTTCTCGAGCAGCCTGCAGGGGCCCCATCGGTACAAAGGTAGGACAATTTTTTATTCAATTTTGCAACTTTAAAAATAAAAATTATACAATAATGATTTCGATTGTTTTTGAAATTTCTTAAGTAATTGTCATTTTACACAAATAGATTACCACACTCTACATTTAAGTTTCTACTAGAAAACTAGAAAAATACGTAATACAAACTTGGAAAATACTTATTGCAGTGGTTTTTATGAATTTGAAACTTTTTATTGTGTATGTATTTTTGTGACGACATTTATTATTGACCAAACTGTTATATCGATACCGTGTGAACAAAAGTTTGAATATTCCTTACTTCATGAATTATAATAAGGTGAAGTGGGGTAAATTTGGGTGGGGTAAATTTCACGTTCAACCCATATATCTTTAATTTGGTTCATAATTATTTAACATTTATAGATATGAACGAATGGCCGAGTTTTTACACTTTAATTAACATTGTGAAAAACGCCATTTTCAATAGCATATTTTCATTTTTAAAGAAAATTGTAAGAAATGTCAACTACTCTACACATTCAGCGTTAATAGGGCAATTATATATATGCCCGTTTAAAATGTTTTGAAAGTTCTTTCTTATGACCATAGGCCGTGATAAGAATTAACTTTAGCACGCCAGCTACAAAATGTTTTTTAGTAGATTAAAATATAATCATTTAATGTTAAAAAAAATTTAAGGATACCAAATATCAAAAGTTGTTCAAATATTCAAGAATCAAGTTATCTATTCTGCCAAGATTTTATATTGTTTTGAAAAATGTATTTTTTTGTAATTGCGATATTTTCCCAATTTCATGTAAAGATTGGTCCTATAACTTTCAGAGTCTTAACTTTCCATGTTATATTCACATGTTCATTCTCTTTTGACGGGCACTGTACATACTAACGAGGAGTTGATACTAATGGGGTACATACTAACGAGGTTTGACTGTATCACAATTTCTTTTATATTGGAATAAAAACAAACCATTTACGTACTTCGCTTTATCTAACATCCAATTAGCAATTTATTTCTTGATTTAATGTTCTTTGTGTGCACCTCGGCGATTTTATTCATCAAATTCGCAAATGTCAAATCTACTTACACCACATGTATTTAAAATAACGTATTGTGTACCTTTTTTCAACATCTCTAATGAGATCGTTATGAATGGCAGTCTGACAAAAAAGCCGACCTTCCCCTGCAAGAATTTTACGCTACGAAAATCTCAAAATTTCAGTTGTTAACGATTCATAAACCCCATGTCAAGTTTGACATATTCCCGTCAGTAACAATTTGGAAAGACCGAAGGACTAGTAGTAAACCGCCAAAGCTACAGCAATCCCTCAAAAATAAAAGAATTCATTATATCCCAAGAGCGATAAAACTTTAAATCATAAAATATGTTTCCTTCATAAAAATGTAAGATCGGAGAGCGTCGGGGTTAACACAAATTCTGGATTTAACGGTTTTGAATACAGTGCTTCATTTGTATAAGAATAGTATGAAATGCGATTTAAAGCGATATAAATCATAAGGGAACTTGTGTGAGGCATAAACATGTCTTACATGCGAACTATTCATGGAAAGGATAATCGGGACGAAGACGCCAGTCAAATACAAAGCTACTAACCGAGAAGATAGAATTTCTCTTTTGGAACCTAAACACCGAATTCCTTGTCCTTTACTTGTGACACAGCATCCCTTTATTTGCCACTTTCCTCACACACCTAAACAGGCATTTTGTTTCCTGAATTTTATTACGGCACATACGCAACCAACTTCGGAATCTGTTCGCCAGATGTTAGTGGATTCCTTCGCAAACAACATCAATTTCGCCGAGCCAAAAAAACCGAAAGGAAACAAATAACGCGAAAAGAAGTTAGATTTCAAGACGTGAAACAAAACAGATAACGAATGAGAAACGAATTACCTGATTGTGAGTTATATTAAAGTTCTCAAACAACAAAAATTCCTACTTTTAACAAGGGAAAAATCACTTTGTCACTCTCTTTTTTTTATCAAGATTTTCTACTTTTATTTGTAATTAGATTCTGAGGAGAAATAAATTGACAATTAATACGGAGCAAGATTTAAAATCAATAAATTTAATTAATTCGAACGTGTTCCAAGTTTTTTATATATAGGGGAACCTGTCGTACCTTGGTGCCTTTGTACCTAGGACAACTTTATTTTTTTTTAATATTTGAAGGATTTCGTGACGCCTAATTTTCGATATTCCAAATGCCATATTGACAGACATTAACGTAAAGTTAGCAGCAGCTGGCCAATGTACTTTGTTAATGTATGAGATCAATTGAAATTTTTAATCGAAAAAAAGTAAGTCTTTATATTCTTTTTCAAGGGTCGGTGTGTTGTACCTCGGTCACTGTCAATAAATTGTACCTTGGCCCTAAAATCAACGTGCAATAAATAAAAATTTAGATATACCTTTGTTATAAATTCTTATTTTTTTTATTTTGCTTCAGTTAATATGCCTCGCAAGTCTAACGAAAAATTTAAATTTTTGCAAAGTTAACCATTAAGTATGTGAAATTTTAGTATACGAGAAAAGTTTTGTTAATTTTTGAAACAATTTTAGTGTCATCTCAAAAAAGAACATTAGTAGTTCTTATAATTCAAAAATAAATATGTAGTTTTCATAGAACAATGGATTTGATTTTACTTAACGTAAAAAGAGCCAAGGTACATCACCTCTGTTGTATCTAGGCCATAGATCCACTAATTTTTAAATCTTATAGCAATTTGAGTAAACGGTCGGTAATGGTTTCAAATATTTTATGATGAATACCTTATTAGTGCCCCACAACGATGCAATTCATTTTATCAACAAATTGTTATATACGTAAGTACCCCTTGATTCACAAAAAAAATCGTAGCGCCCTTATTTTCGATCCAATCATTACAAACGACACGGATTCGGAATCCTGAGGCTTTTTTACATAAGATACATGTATAATATGTATAGGGTGCGACGTTAATTTTTCGAAAATAAAAAATTGCGAATTTTAGCGCTCATTTTGAGCCAATTTTGGACTTTCAAAAAATTGTAGCGCCGTTATTTGTGGACGCATCTTTAAAAACTATTCAGAATCGGATTTGGCAGCCTTTTTGGCTTCGGATAGGCCTAAGAAACCGTAGGCGTGCTATTCCAGAGCTTTGGGAAAACGTTTTGAAAATTCAAAATCGATGGGTTTTAACCCATGTATTTTTGATAAAAAATGAAAAAAATAGAATCGCTTTATATTGCGAGGGGACGTTCCTACGTACCCCTACTAACTATAACCGGTGTCATTTCCCCGCGCTTCCCCTCTAAAATAAAAATTTTCGATACAAACTAAATGATTAAAAATACGTACCCCTTGATTCACAAAAAAAATCGTAGCGCCCTTATTTTCGATCGAATCATTTCAAACGACACGGATTCGGAATCCTGAGGCTTTTTTACGTAAGATACATGTATAATATGTATAGGGTGCGACGTTAATTTTTCGAAAATAAAAAATTGCGAATTTTAGCGCTCATTTTGAGCCAATTTTGAACTTTCAAAAAATTGTAGCGCCGTTATTTGTGGACGCATCTTTAAAAACTATTCAGAATCGGATTTGGCAGCCTTTTGGCTTCGGATAGGCCTAAGAAACCGTAGGCGTGCTATTCCAGAGCTTTGGGAAAACGTTTTGAAAATTCAAAATCGATGGGTTTTAACCCATGTATTTTTGATAAAAAATGAAAAAAATAGAATTGCTTTATATTGCGAGGGGACGTTCCTACGTACCCCTAGTGACTATAACCGGTGTCATTTCCCCGCGCTTCCTCTCTAAAATAAAAATTTTCGATACAAACTAAATGATTAAAAATACGTACCCCTTGATTCACAAAAAAAATCGTAGCGCCCTTATTTTCGATCCAATCATTACAAACGACACGGATTCGGAATCCTGAGGCTTTTTTACATAAGATACATGTATAATATGTATAGGGTGCGACGTTAATTTTTCGAAAATAAAAAATTGTGAATTTTAGCGCTCATTTTGAGCCAATTTTGAACTTTCAAAAAATTGTAGCGCCGTTATTTGTGGACGCATCTTTAAAAACTATTCAGAATCGGATTTGGCGGCCTTTTTGGCTTCGGATAGGCCTAAGAAACCGTAGGCGTGCTATTCCAGAGCTTTGGGAAAACGTTTTGAAAATTCAAAATCGATGGGTTTTAACCCATGTATTTTTGATAAAAAATGAAAAAAATAGAATTGCTTTATATTGCGAGGGGACGTTCCTACGTACCCCTAATAACTATAACCGGTGTCGTTTCCCCGCGCTTCCCCTCTAAAATAAAAATTTTCGATACAAACTAAATGATTAAAAATACGTACCCCTTGATTCACAAAAAAAAATCGTAGCGCCCTTATTTTCGATCGAATCATTTCAAACGACACGGATTCGGAATCCTGAGGCTTTTTTACGTAAGATACATGTATAATATGTATAGGGTGCGACGTTAATTTTTCGAAAATAAAAAATTGCGAATTTCAGCGCTCATTTTGAGCCAATTTTGAACTTTCAAAAAATTGTAGCGCCGTTATTTGTGGACGCATCTATAAAAACTATTCAGAATCGGATTTGGCAGCCTTTTTGGCTTCGGATAGGCCTAAGAAACCGTAGGCGTGCTATTCCAGAGCTTTGGGAAAACGTTTTGAAAATTCAAAATCGATGGGTTTTAACCCCTGTATTTTTGATACAAAATGAAAAAAATAGAATTGCTTTATATTGCGAGGGGACGTTCCTACGTACCCCTAGTGACTATAACCGGTGTCATTTCCCCGCGCTTCCTCTCTAAAATAAAAATTTTCGATACAAACTAAATGATTAAAAATACGTACCCCTTGATTCACAAAAAAAATCGTAGCGCCCTTATTTTCGATCCAATCATTTCAAACGACACGAATTCGGAATCCTGAGGCTTTTCTACATAAGATACATGTATAATATGTATAGGGTGCGACGTTAATTTTTCGAAAATAAAAAATTGCGAATTTTAGCGCTCATTTTGAGCCAATTTTAAACTTTCAAAAAATTGTAGCGCGGTTATTTGTGGACGCATCTTTAAAAACTATTCAGAATCGGATTTGGCAGCCTTTTTGGCTTCGGAGAGGCCTAAGAAACCGTAGTCGTGCTATTCCAAATCTTTGGGAAAACGTTTTGAAAATACAAAATCGATGGGTTTTAGTCCATGTATTTTGGATAAAAAATGAAAACAATAGAATCGCTTTATATTGCGAGGGGACGTTCCTACGTACCCCTACTAACTATAACCGGTGTCATTTCCCCGCGCTTCCCCTCTAAAATAAAAATTTTCGATACAAACTAAATGATTAAAAATACGTACCCCTTGATTCACAAAAAAAATCGTAGCGCCCTTATTTTCGATCGACTCATTACAAACGACACGGATTCGGAATCCTGAGGCTTTTTTACATAAGATACATGTATAATATGTATAGGGTGCGACGTTAATTTTTCGAAAATAAAAAATTGCGAATTTTAGCGCTCATTTTGAGCCAATTTTGAACTTTCAAAAAATTGTAGCGCCGTTATTTGTGGAGGGCATCTTTAAAAACTATTCAGAATCGGATTTGGCAGCCTTTTGGCTTCGGATAGGCCTAAGAAACCGTAGGCGTGCTATTCCAGAGCTTTGGGAAAACGTTTTGAAAATTCAAAATCGATGGGTTTTAACCCATGTATTTTGATAAAAATGAAAAAAATAGAATTGCTTTATATTGCGAGGGGACGTTCCTACGTACCCCTAGTGACTATAACCGGTGTCATTTCCCCGCGCTTCCTCTCTAAAATAAAAATTTTCGATACAAACTAAATGATTAAAAATACGTACCCCTTGATTCACAAAAAAAATCGTAGCGCCCTTATTTTCGATCCAATCATTACAAACGACACGGATTCGGAATCCTGAGGCTTTTTTACATAAGATACATGTATAATATGTATAGGGTGCGACGTTAATTTTTCGAAAATAAAAAATTGCGAATTTTAGCGCTCATTTTGAGCCAATTTTGAACTTTCAAAAAATTGTAGCGCCGTTATTTGTGGACGGATCTTTAAAAGCTATTCAGAATCGGATTTGGCAGCCTTTTTGGCTTCGGATAGGCCTAAGAAACCGTAGGCGTGCTATTCCAGAGCTTTGGGAAAACGTTTTGAAAATTCAAAATCGATGGGTTTTAACCCATGTATTTTGATAAAAATGAAAAAATAGAATTGCTTTATATTGCAAGGGGGGGTTCCTACGTACCCCTAGTGACTATAACCGGTGTCATTTTCCCGCGCTTCCCCTCTAAAATAAAAATTTTCGATACAAACTAAATGATTAAAAATACGTACCCCTTGATTCACAAAAAAAATCGTAGCGCCCTTATTTTCGATCCAATCATTACAAACGACACGGATTCGGAATCCTGAGGCTTTTTTACATAAGTTACATTTATAATATGTATAGGGTGCGACGTTAATTTTTCGAAATAAAAAAATTTCGAATTTTAGCGCTCATTTTGAGCCAATTTTGAACTTTCAAAAAATTGTAGCGCCGTTATTTGTGGACGGATCTTTAAAAACTATTCAGAATCGGATTTGGCAGCCTTTTTGGCTTCGGATAGGCCTACGAAACCGTAGGCGTGCTATTCCAGAGCTTTGGGAAAACGTTTTGAAAATTCAAAATCGATGGGTTTTAACCCATGTATTTTGATAAAAATGAAAAAATAGAATTGCTTTATATTGCGAGGGACGTTCCTACGTACCCCTAGTAACTATAACCGGTGTCATTTCCCGCGCTTCCCCTCTAAAATAAAAATTTTCGATACAAACTAAATGATTAAAAATACGTACCCCTTGATTCACAAAAAATCGTAGCGCCCTTATTTTCGATCCAATCATTACAAACGACACGGATTCGGAATCCTGAGGCTTTTTACATAAGATACATGTATAATATGTATAGGGTGCGACTTTAAATTTTTTCGAAAATAAAAATTGCAAATTTTAGCGCTCATTTTGAGCCAATTTTGAACTTTCAAAAATTGTAGCGCCGTTATTTGTGGACGGATCTTTAAAAACTATTCAGAATCGGATTTGGCAGCCTTTTGGCTTCGGATAGGCCTAAGAAACCGTAGGCGTGCTATTCCAGAGCTTTGGGAAAACGTTTTGAAAATTCAAAATCGATGGGTTTTAACCCATGTATTTTGATAAAAATGAAAAAATAGAATTGCTTTATATTGCGAGGGACGTTCCTACGTACCCTAGTGACTATAACCGGTGTCATTTCCCGCGCTTCCTCTAAAATAAAAATTTTCGATACAAACTAAATGATTAAAATACGTACCCTTGATTCACAAAAAAATCGTAGCGCCCTTATTTTCGATCCAATCATTACAAACGACACGGATTCGGAATCCTGAGGCTTTTTACATAAGATACATGTATAATATGTATAGGGTGCGACGTTAATTTTTCGAAAATAAAAATTGCGATTTTAGCGCTCATTTTGAGCCAATTTTGAACTTTCAAAAATTGTAGCGCCGTTATTTGTGGACGGATCTTTAAAACTATTCAGAATCGGATTTGGCAGCCTTTTGGCTTCGGATAGGCCTAAGAAACCGTAGGCGTGCTATTCCAGAGCTTTGGGAAAACGTTTTGAAAATTCAAAATCGATGGGTTTTAACCCATGTATTTTGATAAAAATGAAAAAATAGAATTGCTTTATATTGCGAGGGACGTTCCTACGTACCCTAGTGACTATAACCGGTGTCATTTCCCGCGCTTCCTCTAAAATAAAAATTTTCGATACAAACTAAATGATTAAAAATACGTACCCTTGATTCACAAAAAATCGTAGCGCCCTTATTTTCGATCCAATCATTACAAACGACACGGATTCGGAATCCTGAGGCTTTTTTACATAAGATACATGTATAATATGTATAGGGTGCGACGTTAATTTTTCGAAAATAAAAAATTGCGAATTTTAGCGCTCATTTTGAGCCAATTTTGAACTTTCAAAAAATTGTAGCGCCGTTATTTGTGGACGGATCTTTAAAAACTATTCAGAATCGGATTTGGCAGCCTTTTGGCTTCGGATAGGCCTAAGAAACCGTAGGCGTGCTATTCCAGAGCTTTGGGAAAACGTTTTGAAAATTCAAAATCGATGGGTTTTAACCCATGTATTTTGATAAAAATGAAAAAATAGAATTGCTTTATATTGCGAGGGACGTTCCTACGTACCCCTAGTGACTATAACCGGTGTCATTTCCCGCGCTTCCTCTAAAATAAAAATTTTCGATACAAACTAAATGATTAAAAATACGTACCCTTGATTCACAAAAAATCGTAGCGCCCTTATTTTCGATCCAATCATTACAAACGACACGGATTCGGAATCCTGAGGCTTTTTACATAAGATACATGTATAATATGTATAGGGTGCGACGTTAATTTTTCGAAAATAAAAATTGCGATTTTAGCGCTCATTTTGAGCCAATTTTGAACTTTCAAAAATTGTAGCGCCGTTATTTGTGGACGGATCTTTAAAACTATTCAGAATCGGATTTGGCAGCCTTTTGGCTTCGGATAGGCCTAAGAAACCGTAGGCGTGCTATTCCAGAGCTTTGGGAAAACGTTTTGAAAATTCAAAATCGATGGGTTTTAACCCATGTATTTTGATAAAAATGAAAAAATAGAATTGCTTTATATTGCGAGGGACGTTCCTACGTACCCCTAGTGACTATAACCGGTGTCATTTCCCGCGCTTCCTCTAAAAAAAAAATTTTCGATACAAACTAAATGATTAAAAATACGTACCCCTTGATTCACAAAAAATCGTAGCGCCCTTATTTTCGACCCAATCATTCAAACGACACGGATTCGGAATCCTGAGGCTTTTTACATAAGATACATGTATAATATGTATAGGGTGCGACGTTAATTTTTCGAAAATAAAAATTGCGAATTTTAGCGCTCATTTTGAGCCAATTTTGAACTTTCAAAAATTGTAGCGCCGTTATTTGTGGACGATCTTTAAAACTATTCAGAATCGGATTTGGCAGCCTTTTGGCTTCGGATAGGCCTAAGAAACCGTAGGCGTGCTATTCCAGAGCTTTGGGAAAACGTTTTGAAAATTCAAAATCGATGGGTTTTAACCCATGTATTTTGATAAAAATGAAAAAATAGAATTGCTTTATATTGCGAGGGACGTTCCTACGTACCCTAATAACTATAACCGGTGTCATTTCCCGCGCTTCCTCTAAAATAAAAATTTTCGATACAAACTAAATGATTAAAAATACGTACCCCTTGATTCACAAAAAAAATCGTAGCGCCCTTATTTTCGATCGAATCATTTCAAACGACACGGATTCGGAATCCTGAGGCTTTTTTACATAAGATACATGTATAATATGTATAGCGTGCGACGTTAATTTTTCGAAAATAAAAAATTGCGAATTTTAGCGCTCATTTTGAGCCAATTTTGAACTTTCAAAAAATTGTAGCGCCGTTATTTGTGGACGCATCTTTAAAAACTATTCAGAATCGGATTTGGCAGCCTTTTTGGCTTCGGATAGGCCTAAAAAACCGTAGGCGTGCTATTCCAGAGCTTTGGGAAAACGTTTTGAAAATTCAAAATCGATGGGTTTTAACCCATGTATTTTTGATAAAAATGAAAAAATAGAATTGCTTTATATTGCGAGGGACGTTCCTACGTACCCCTCGTAACTATAACCGGTGTCATTTCCCCGCGCTTCCTCTCTAAAATAAAAATTTTCGATACAAACTAAATGATTAAAAATACGTACCCCTTGATTCACAAAAAAAATCGTAGCGCCCTTATTTTCGATCCAATCATTTCAAACGACACGAATTCGGAATCCTGAGGCTTTTTACATAAGATACATGTATAATATGTATAGGGTGCGACGTTAATTTTTCGAAAATAAAAAATTGCGAATTTTAGCGCTCATTTTGAGCCAATTTTAAACTTTCAAAAAATTGTAGCGCGGTTATTTGTGGACGCATCTTTAAAAACTATTCAGAATCGGATTTGGCAGCCTTTTTGGCTTCGGAGAGGCCTAAGAAACCGTAGTCGTGCTATTCCAAATCTTTGGGAAAACGTTTTGAAAATTCAAAATCGATGGGTTTTAACCCATGTATTTTTGATAAAAATGAAAAAATAGAATTGCTTTATATTGCGAGGGACGTTCCTACGTACCCTAATGACTATAACCGGTGTCATTTCCCGCGCTTCCTCTAAAATAAAAATTTTCGATACAAACTAAATGATTAAAAATACGTACCCTTGATTCACAAAAAATCGTAGCGCCCTTATTTTCGATCCAATCATTACAAACGACACGGATTCGGAATCCTGAGGCTTTTTTACATAAGATACATGTATAATATGTATAGGGTGCGACGTTAATTTTTCGAAAATAAAAAATTGCGAATTTTAGCGCTCATTTTGAGCCAATTTTGAACTTTCAAAAAATTGTAGCGCCGTTATTTGTGGACGCATCTTTAAAAACTATTCAGAATCGGATTTGGCAGCCTTTTTGGCTTCGGATAGGCCTAAGAAACCGTAGGCGTGCTATTCCAGAGCTTTGGGAAAACGTTTTGAAAATTCAAAATCGATGGGTTTTAACCCATGTATTTTTGATAAAAAATGAAAAAAATAGAATTGCTTTATATTGCGAGGGGACGTTCCTACGTACCCCTAATAACTATAACCGGTGTCGTTTCCCCGCGCTTCCCCTCTAAAATAAAAATTTTCGATACAAACTAAATGATTAAAAATACGTACCCCTTGATTCACAAAAAAAATCGTAGCGCCCTTATTTTCGATCAATCATTTCAAACGACACGGATTCGGAATCCTGAGGCTTTTTTACATAAGATACATGTATAATATGTATAGGGTGCGACGTTAATTTTTCGAAAATAAAAAATTGCGAATTTTAGCGCTCATTTTGAGCCAATTTTGAACTTTCAAAAAATTGTAGCGCCGTTATTTGTGGACGCATCTTTAAAACTATTCAGAATCGGATTTGGCAGCCTTTTTGGCTTCGGATAGGCCTAAGAAACCGTAGGCGTGCTATTCCAGAGCTTTGGGAAAACGTTTTGAAAATTCAAAATCGATGGGTTTTAACCCATGTATTTTTGATAAAAAATGAAAAAAATAGAATTGCTTTATATTGCGAGGGGACGTTCCTACGTACCCCTAGTGACTATAACCGGTGTCATTTCCCCGCGCTTCCTCTCTAAAATAAAAATTTTCGATACAAACTAAATGATTAAAAATACGTACCCCTTGATTCACAAAAAAAATCGTAGCGCCCTTATTTTCGATCCAATCATTTCAAACGACACGAATTCGGAATCCTGAGGCTTTTCTACATAAGATACATGTATAATATGTATAGGGTGCGACGTTAATTTTTCGAAAATAAAAAATTGCGAATTTTAGCGCTCATTTTGAGCCAATTTTGAACTTTCAAAAAATTGTAGCGCCGTTATTTGTGGACGCATCTTTAAAACTATTCAGAATCGGATTTGGCAGCCTTTTGGCTTCGGATAGGCCTAAGAAACCGTAGGCGTGCTATTCCAGAGCTTTGGGAAAACGTTTTGAAAATTCAAAATCGATGGGTTTTAACCCATGTATTTTGATAAAAATGAAAAAATAGAATTGCTTTATATTGCGAGGGACGTTCCTACGTACCCCTACTAACTATAACCGGTGTCATTTCCCCGCGCTTCCCCTCTAAAATAAAAATTTTCGATACAAACTAAATGATTAAAAATACGTACCCCTTGATTCACAAAAAAAATCGTAGCGCCCTTATTTTCGATCGACTCATTACAAACGACACGGATTCGGAATCCTGAGGCTTTTTTACATAAGATACATGTATAATATGTATAGGGTGCGACGTTAATTTTTCGAAAATAAAAAATTGCGAATTTTAGCGCTCATTTTGAGCCAATTTTGAACTTTCAAAAAATTGTAGCGCCGTTATTTGTGGACGCATCTTTAAAAACTATTCAGAATCGGATTTGGCGGCCTTTTTGGCTTCGGATAGGCCTAAGAAACCGTAGGCGTGCTATTCCAGAGCTTTGGGAAAACGTTTTGAAAATTCAAAATCGATGGGTTTTAACCCATGTATTTTTGATAAAAAATGAAAAAAATAGAATTGCTTTACATTGCGAGGGGACGTTCCTACGTACCCCTAGTAACTATAACAGGTGTCATTTCCCCGCGCTTCCTCTCTAAAATAAAAATTTTCGATACAAACTAAATGATTAAAAATACGTACCCCTTGATTCACAAAAAAAATCGTAGCGCCCTTATTTTCGATCCAATCATTACAAACGACACGGATTCGGAATCCTGAGGCTTTTTTACATAAGATACATGTATAATATGTATAGGGTGCGACGTTAATTTTTCGAAAATAAAAAATTGCGAATTTTAGCGCTCATTTTGAGCCAATTTTGAACTTTCAAAAAATTGTAGCGCCGTTATTTGTGGACGCATCTTTAAAAACTATTCAGAATCGGATTTGGCAGCCTTTTTGGCTTCGGATAGGCCTAAGAAATCGTAGGCGTGCTATTCCAGAGCTTTGGGAAAACGTTTTGAAAATTCAAAATCGATGGGTTTTAACCCATGTATTTTTGATAAAAAATGAAAAAAATAGAATTGCTTTACATTGCGAGGGGACGTTCCTACGTACCCCTAGTAACTATAACCGGTGTCATTTCCCCGCGCTTCCTCCCTAAAATAAAAATTTTCGATACAAACTAAATGATTAAAAATAGGTACCCCTTAATTCACAAAAAAAATCGTAGCGCCCTTATTTTCGATCCAATCATTACAAACGACACGGATTCGGAATCCTGAGGCTTTTTTACATAAGATACATGTATAATATGTATAGGGTGCGACGTTAATTTTTCGAAAATAAAAAATTGCGAATTTTAGCGCTCATTTTGAGCCAATTTTGAACTTTCAAAAAATTGTAGCGCCGTTATTTGTGGACGCATCTTTAAAAACTATTCAGAATCGGATTTGGCAGCCTTTTTGGCTTCGGATAGGCCTAAAAAACCGTAGGCGTGCTATTCCACAGCTTTGGGAAAACGTTTTAAAAATTCAAAATCGGTGTCATTTCCCCGCGCTTCCTCTCTAAAATAAAAATTTTCGATACAAACTAAATGATTAAAAATACGTACTCATATACAATTTTAAAAAAAATTACAGGTGCAAAAAGAACCAAGGTACAACAGGTTCCCCTATATAGAGCAGATATTATTTATAAGTTACATATTATTAGCGTACACTACTGTCAGAAAGTTTAAAAGCATCTTTTTAAATACAATTATTTATAAGATAAAAGGAAAATAAATTAATATAAGTTAAAAATCCCAGTGAGAGCTATTTTGATGTAAAAAAATAGTAAACAAATTAATAAACTCAAAACAACTGTTACAATTGGAATGAGAAAACATTATCGCAATTTGGTGATAAATTTTGTAAAATTAACTATAAAGAGTATCAAATGAGGAGTTGAGTAAATGACCTTTTCGTTCAAATATTGACCGGAGTATAGCGCAGTGACTTATTACAAAAATTAATATGCGCTAATAACATGCTATTTATTAATAATACCTACTTTATATATAAAAAATAATAAACTTAAATATTTAACCGATTAATTATTTAACCGGTTAACTAATTTAACGAATTAATTCACTTAACCAGTTAATTTTGCTAACGAACTAATTAACCCGATTAAACTTTATGGCTGGTTTGGTCGGTCAAATTGTACAACACCACTAATTATGGATTTTGTGCTTTTTTTTCTACCCTCTAATCAACTCTATCACTCGCACTTATAACGTATGATATATCATTAAAAAAAAAGGGTACAATATTTAATGCTTACCAAAGTCCTCGTCTACGTTCTTAGGGCTAATAAAACTGGTACATACCTGCAACAAAAAACGAACGTTAGATTTTTATGCGAAAAATTAAAATGAAACAAAATTACATACAAAATGTTCAAAGTTGGAACGATAAAATAAGCTAAACCTGTTGATAATACCCTATTAATTGTATTTAAGTATAAAGTAATCCAGAGCAAAATTTTACAGCCGCATAAAATTTTTTACTGTTATTATAAGAAGGACGTCAGCTGTTCCGAACGTTGGAGAACGCAGAAAAAGGGTACACAATAACAACTTTTTATATCGTGGAATTATAAACTCCATCCCTCCATTTTTCGAGAAGGTCAAAAGTAAAAATCTTAAAATGATTCTTTTATAAAAAATCTCAAACGCCACTGCGGCCCCAAATTAAAAAATTGACAAATTCAAATTAATAAATTTTTAAACAGCAGCTTGCAAAGAAAGAGCTTCCCCACTTCTTTAAAATACCAATTTAAGTTTCTGCAAAACCTTAAAGTAGTAGTGTACCCCCAGTTATTACGTTTCGCGGACAGTAGATGGCGCTACTACTTTTCAAATTACAGATTGACAGCATTGGTTCCAATTCTCATTTTCTATCACTTTTCTAACTTCAATTTTTCGTAAACAATATTCGATAAATAGATATTTATAGATATCACAGGTGCAAGTATTGGTAATGTCATGTATACTTTAGAAATATGTAAATAAACATTAGAAGGGTTTGCAACAAAGAATTTAATGCTGTTTATCCTCACCCGAGGCAGCATATTCGATAGAAATATTATTAACGCATTTTAAGCACTTTATACATGTATTTCTAAGTGTTGAATGGTTTGTATTTAAATGTAATTTATTCAAACAATTCACAAAACAACATAAATTATTCGGGTATAAGTATTATGTGAATTATATTTTTTTTTAACCAGAAGAAACGTTCAAAAATTATATTTTTGAATATTTCTTAAACCGCAGCTACGATTTTTTTTTAAATCTTCAAATTTCGCGTTTTATTACGATATGAACAAGCTGTCCAAATTTCACTAATTTTGAATTTGCAATATTGTGACTTTGCATTTGAATATTTCAGTTTTTTCAAAATATTTTGGATACTTAAGATACGATTTTAACAAAAAAAATTTTGCCAAAATAAACCATTCGTCAATAGTAACCTATGATCCCAATTTAGTTAACTTGGAACTTCTATTTATTAAATCGTGAGGTACACATCCACCTTAACTTTAAAAGACGTGCAAAAAGTTGAAATCCGCAGTATTTTTAGTCGGTGAAAAATTTCAAAAGTGGCGTTGTAAATACATTCCGCACATAACATTTTATTAGATTCAAAGTTCGAACTTAGAATTGGATTTTGATATTTTCCTTCAAAGCAACATAAAAATATTAATAAAATCTCCGTACGAAAAACAATCGGATGGATTTTCGTATTAAAACTCTGCATGAAATTCGATGCAATATTTCAAAAACATAATAAAAGCGGAATATTTTACATTCTACAATATTCTTGAGTTCTGTTCATAAATTTTACTTTACGGCCGCCTTAATGCTATTATAAAGTTTGATTAGGTTGAATTTTTAATGGTCTGTTGTCCTGGGTTAAGGGAATTTTAAGGTTGCGTTATTTTTAAATTATCCATTCAGCACTAACTTATAGATTTTTTTCGCTTTGGATACGGAGAACATTGTTAGCGCGTATTATATTTCAAATAAATGGTAATGAATGCGGAATATAGCGTACCTAATTCTTGTATACAACGTTAAAACTTTAACTTTAACAGTCTCCTAATAGGGAGAACCATTTCTCAAACTAACACCTGCGGTCTTTAAATCTTAACGCGTTTGCTTCTCTCCTTTCTATTTTCAATTTATTACAAAAAAAAGCGCCACAGTTTATACGATATTTTCTTAGATTTATGTTCTATTAATGCCCTTTTGGCTGAAACATTTATTATTAAAAATGTAGCAAAATAGCACTACTATTTTACGTCCTGAGCAAAATTGTATCCAAAAAATAGGATTCCATTTTATTTAAAAAGGGTATACGTAAGGGCAATCGGCCCCCAAAAGCTATTTGTTTATTTTTTTTGCAAATGTACTTTTAATGTCCATTGCACTTTGACCAGATTTTAAGTTAATATTTCTGGGCGTTTGGAAGAAAAAAATTAAGTTTTAATTCGTAATATAATTTTTGAAGTTATACTTCTTTTGGTGGCTACAAGTAAAATTTTAGCAGGTAACCGAAGTTGCGTGGGCACAACAAACAAAAATTCGACAATGAATTTTCAAACGTTTAAGAAAGTAAATTAATTATTGTGAATCGTGCTTAAAACCGAGTGTGCACATTCGAGCTCAAAGTGGCACATTCCGATCTCGGGAAAATGAAGCGCGCCGCTCCGCGTCGCGCTTCATTTGCTTCCCTCGCTCGGAAATGTGCCACTTTTCGCTCGAATGCGCACATCTTCGTATTTATTGAATTTGTCTACTTATTCTTCGCTCATTCAAATCATAAATCTAAATTTAGTTTAGTAAATATTATTTTAGTCAAAACGTATTTACCATAGCAATGAGTGGAAGGGAGCGAAAAGATACGATAATCTCGTCGGTGAGTGAGAGGAGCGATTAAAATTATTTAAGTGATTTTCGTCTCATTTATTGGCTTAAATTATTGTGAATCTTGCTTAAAATCAGTGTCATTCGAGCTCAAAGTGGCACATTCCGATCTCAAAATGAAGCGCGCCGCTCACGTCGCGCTTCATTTGCTTCCTCGCTGGGAAAATGTGCCACTTTCGCAATGCGCACATCTTCTATTTATTGAATTGGTTTAAATTACTTTTGAGTTTAATAGAAAGTTTAAACATATTCTTTCTATTATTTTATAAACATTATTTAAAATACTAATTTAAAACCCTATTTTACCGTAAATATAGCTATCTTAAAACTGTAAACTAAGAAAACATAACGTACAATGTGTATAATTCAGTCATTTAATGCAATGTAAAATAAAAGGAGATAAGCATATATTTCTTCTAAATTAATAGAGAAATATTTATAATATTTTATATCATTTATATAAAGGATGCACTAAATAAATTGGCAATTATTTTACGTAAAAAATAAATAAATTTCTAAAGTAACTCACCAATTTATACACAGTTTCCCATACAGAAAATTATAAGTTCGATTTACACGGTTTTCTCTAGAACCTATCTGCCGTGTAAATTGGAGTATAAATGTCCAGTGCGGAAACGCCAAAATTAGATTGTTTTAAGACAGGCGCAATAACATATAGTTTGAAAGTCGGTTTTTATTTTATGAACGTGTAAATCGGTTTTGAAATAAAATAGCTGTTATAGATTTAATTAGGACACATTTTGAAAAAAATTTAAAAATTTCTAAAAGTAGGGGCACCGTAGAAAAACATTAATATTTTTCAAATTTTTTTTTGGGGGTTAAGCAATTCTGATACCACTGAAATTGTTTTAAAATAAGAATTTCCGTATTGTTTTTTATACTCTATGTCATTTTCATGTTTATTAAAAGGGTAGAACGTAGTCAAATATATCTATACATATAAATATAATTGAAGTGTCTGTCTGTAATTTCAAAATCGCCATTTCTAATATAATTATTTCAAATGCATTAAATTTGTATTAGATTGATAAACAATGCAACGAGCCTAAGAAAAAAATTAAATTTAGTTTAGTTGTTGTATTTTGGTATTTTGAGCTAGGGTTAGATACACAGAATTGAAGTTGTAGTAAAGCGTATATCAAGGATTCGTGTGGGCTTTGGGAGTTGAGTATTTAGAGTTACAGCTCTCTTATGGGTAGTTTATTATCGCCTGATATTCTGGAACATATAAACTGTTAGAAAATGGCGAATTACGCGCCGAAGGAATTTAAAATATCTCTTGTTAGTTTTGGTCAAGCCCGCGTTTCCGTACTTTGTTCTTTTTCGTCGCTTATTTATTTATTGGTCTGAAGCGAACTTGTGCGTCTGTATGTCGGAGACTACCTTTTCCTTTTTTCTACTTTTATATTTTTCTTTGTTCTGTTATGCTTTCGGTTATTACATTATATTAACTCGGGACGGAGGCATTTTATGGCGTGTATATTTTATGACGAATTTCCTACAAATTTACATAATATTTTGTCGGAATCTCTCGCACTATAGCAAAGCTACTAACCATATACACCACCATCAACACGACTGCTAACAAAAACAGCAATACAGAAAGAGTCGCATTAAAGCAAAATACGAGGTCTGTTCAGAAAGTAACCGAACATTTGGAATTACCCGGCAACGAAGATATTTAATGATATGTGGTTGGCAGCAATGCCTTGCGCATAACCTCCGTTGCAACCACTTGTTTTTGAATTGTCTACTTTTATATTTTTCTTTGTTCTGTTATGCTTTCGGTTATTACATTATATTAACTCGGACGGAGGCATTTTATGGCGTGTATATTTTATGACGAATTTCCTACAAATTTACATAATATTTGTCGGAATCTCTCGCACTATAGCAAAGCTACTAACCATATACACCACCATCAACACGACTGCTAACAAAAACAGCAATACAGAAAGAGTCGCATTAAAGCAAAATACGAGGTCTGTTCAGAAAGTAACTAAGAGCATTAAAATTCGATTAATGAATTTTCAAATCGTTTATGAAAGTAAATTAATTATTGTGAATCGTGCTTAAAATCGAGTGTGCACATTCGAGCTCAAAGTGGCACATTCCGATCTGGAAATGAAGCGCGCCGCCCGCGTCGCGCTTCATTTGCTCCTCGCTCGGAAATGTGCCACTTTTCGCTCGAATGCGCACATCTTCTATTTATTGAATTTGTCTACTTATTCTTCGCTCTTTCAAATCATAAATCTAAATTTAGTTTAGTAAATATTAATTTTAAGTTCAAAAAACGTATTTACCATAGCTATGAGTGGAAGGGAGCGAAAAGATACGATAATCTCGTCGGTGAGAGTGAGAGGGAGCGATTAAAATTATTTAAGTGATTTTTCGTCTCATTTATTGGCTTAAATTATTGTGAATCTTGCTTAAAATCGAGTGTGCACATTCGAGCTCAAAGTGGCACATTCCGATCTCGGGAAAATGAAGCGCGCCGCTCCGCGTCGCGCTTCATTTGCTTCCCTCGCTCGGAAATGTGCCACTTTTCGCTCGAATGCGCACATCCTCGTATTTATTGAATTTGTCTACTTATTCTTCGCTCTTTCAAATCATAAATCTAAATTTAGTTTAGTAAATATTAATTTTAAGTTCAAAAAACGTATTTACCATAGCTATGAGTGGAAGGGAGCGAAAAGATACGATAATCTCGTCGGTGAGAGTGAGAGGGAGCGATTAAAATTATTTAAGTGATTTTTCGTCTCATTTATTGGCTTAAATTATTGTGAATCTTGCTTAAAATCGAGTGTGCACATTCGAGCTCAAAGTGGCACATTCCGATCTCGGGAAAATGAAGCGCCCCGCCCGCGTCGCGCTTCATTTGCTTCCTCGCTCGAAATGTGCCACTTTTCGCTAATGCGCACATCTTCGTATTTATTGAATTGGTTTAAATTACTTTTTGAGTTTAATAGAAATTTTAAACATATTCTTTCTATTATTTTATAAACACATTCATTTAAAATACTTCTAAACCCTATTTTACCGTAAATATAGCTATCTTAAAAAACTGCAAACCAAAAAAAAAAAAAAAACGTACGATGTGTATAATTCAGTTATTTAATTTCAATGTAAAATAAAAGGAGATAATGCATATACATTCTTCTAAATTAATAGAGAAATATTTATAATATTTTTATATCATTTTTTTTATGAAAGGATGCACTAAATAAATTGGCAATTATTTTACGTAAAAAAAATAAATAAATTTCTAAAAGTAACTCACCAATTTATACACAGTTTCCATACACAAAATTATAAGTTCGATTTACACGGTTTTCTCTAGAACCTATCTATCGTGTAAATTGGAGTATAGATGTCCAGTGCGAAACGCCAAAATTAGATTGTTTTAAGAGAGCCGCAATAACATATAGTTTGAAAGCCGGTTTTTTTTTATGAACGAGTAAATCGGTTTTAAAATAAAATAGCTGTTATAGATTTAATTAGGACACATTTTGAAAAAAATTTAAAAATTTCTAAAAGTTGGGGCACCGTAGAAAAACATTTAATATTTTTCAAAATTTTTTTTGGGGGTTAAGCAATTCTGATACCACTGCAATTATTTTAAAATAAGAATCTCCGTATTGTTTTTTATACTCTATGTCATTTTCATGTTTATTAAAAGGGTAGAACGTAGTCAAATATATCTATACATATCTATACATATAAATAAAATTGAAGTGTCTGTCTGTAATTTCAAAATAAATTTCTTTTCTTAAGCTCATACGGTTATTTGAATGTTACTAAAGCCCAAACAAGCGTTTTTAAAATTTTTGTCTGTCTGTCTGTCTGTTTGTCCGTCCGTATATCTCAAACAGCTGAACCGATTTTGACGGGACTTGATTAACAGGTAGAAGACACTATCCTTCAGTAACATAGGCTATATTTTATTTTGAAAAAATTAGTTTTTACTTCGAAATCGCAATGCCCGTGCGAAGCCGGGCGGTCCAGCTAGTATGAAAATAAAATACTAGGAGTAGCAAGCCAAGAAATAGCAACAAGATGCTTGCCTTTATAAACTATTTTTTTTTTATTATCAACCGAGAAAAATTAGTTTTTTTATTAAATTCATACGACGAAGATTTAACGGGAGCTTGAAATTATAATTTGGAACAAAATTCGATATCAAAGCAAAATCGAAAATCGCCATTTCTAATATAATTATTTCAAATGCATTAAATTTGTATTAGATTGATAAACAATGCAATGCGCCTAAGAAAAAAATTAAATTTAGTTCAGTTGTTGTATTTTGGTATTTTGAGCTAGGGTTAGATACACAGAATTGAAGTTGTAGTAAAGCGTATATCAAGGATTCGTGTGGGCTTTGGGAGTTGAGTATTTAGAGTTACAGCTCTCTTATGGGTAGTTTATTATCGCCTGATATTCTGGAACATATAAACTGTTAGAAAATGGCGAATTACGCGCCGAAGGAATTTAAAATATCTCTTGTTAGTTTTGGTCAAGCCCGCGTTTCCGTTCTTTGTTCTTTTTCGTCGCTTATTTATTTATTGGTCTGAAGCGAACTTGTGCGTCTGTATGTCGGAGACTACCTTTTCCTTTTTTCTACTTTTATATTTTTCTTTGTTCTGTTATGCTTTCGGTTATTACATTATATTAACTCGGGACGGAGGCATTTTATGGCGTGTATATTTTATGACGAATTTCCTACAAATTTACATAATATTTTGTCGGAATCTCTCGCACTATAGCAAAGCTACTAACCATATACACCACCATCAACACGACTGCTAACAAAAACAGCAATACAGAAAGAGTCGCATTAAAGCAAAATACGAGGTCTGTTCAGAAAGTAACCGAACATTTGAATTACCCGGCAACGAAGATATTTAATGATATGTGGTTGGCAGCAATGCCTTGCGCATAACCTCCGTTGCAACCACTTGTTTTTGAATTGTCAATATCTCGTTTAGTTGAGTTCATAGACCTTCAAAGTCATCTCAAATGAAACTATGCAGGACTGCTTCGCGAAATGGAAACACCGCTGGTAAAAGTGTGTCAATAAGGGATGAGATACTTTAAAGGGGGACAAGAACCAATAATCTGTTAAATTAAAAATAAAACTTGATTATTTTCTGAACAGACCTCGTAGGTTGTCGAGCAGTACAGAAACCGCGGAGTATTCAGAACGTGCGATATGCGAACGCTAAACTGCACTTCCGAATTACCATAGGAATAGGATGTCAGTCGTTTTCAGCACTTTGGTAAATTTCAGGAAATGGGTTTATGTACACAGTTATGTGCTTCTTTCAAAACCAGATAACTCGTGCAAATGCGATTCTTAGTACTTATTCATGTACCCGTAACATTGCTTGGTAATAGAATGTGGTGCTTTCTTAACTTCTTTGAAACTGCTGCGAACTTTTGCCGATTTATTTCTAAATTGCATAAAGTTTACGACTGCAGTTTGCGCGCAATGTAAATTATGACTTTTTGCCGGCATCTGTCTTCTGAGAATCGACTTTGAAATTTTTTAAAAATAAGCTGGCGGCGTTCGTTTTTGCTATTTTATTTTAAAACGTAAATCCTACTTTACAGGGTTTACTGATCAATTGAAATTACAATTAAATGAATATTTTATTTTTTAAACTGGTAGGATTGTTGTATCTATCCAAATTTAGTTAAATTGGGAAAATGTCGATTTGTAAGACTTGAGTACCTATTTAGATCTTTTTATTTTTTTAATACTTATTATAATAAAAAAACCCGTGCCTTAAAAATTATACTTCTTTGGGCGTGACTATTTTTGATATAATCACGTGCTAAAATTAATATAAATAAATACGAGGATGTGCGCATTCGAGCGAAAAGTGGCACATTTTCCCGAGATCGGAATGTGCCACTTTGAGCTCGAATGTGCACATTCGGTTTTAAGCATAATTCACAATAATTTAAGCCAATAAATTAGACAAAAATCACTTAAATAATTTGAATCGTTCTCTCTCACTCACACCGACGGATTGTTGTATCTTTTCGCTCCCTTCTACTCATTGCTATAGTAAATACGTTTTTCGAACATAAAATTCATATTTACTAGACTAAATTTAAATTTATGATTTAAAAGAGCGAAGAATAACTAAACAAAATCAATAAATACGAGGATGTGCGCATTCGAGCGAAAAGTGGCACATTTCCGAGCGAGGGAAGCAAATGAAGCGCGACGCGAAGCGGCGCGCTTTATTTTCCGAGATCGGAATGTGCCACTTTGAGCTCGAATGCGCACACTCCGTATTAAGTACGATTCACAATAATTTAAGCCAATTAGAGGAAAACTCATTTAAATAATATTCATCGTTCCCTTTCACTTGCACTGACGAGATTGTTGTATCTTTTCGCTCCCTTCCACTCATTGCTATAGTAAATACGTTTTTCGAACTTAAAATTAATATTTACTAGACTAAATTTAAATTTATGATTTAAAAGAGCGAAGAATAAGTAGACAAAATCAATAAATACGAGGATGTGCGCATTCGAGCGAAAAGTGGCACATTTCCGAGCGAGGGAAGCAAATGAAGCGCGACGCGGAGCGGCGCGCTTCATTTTCCGAGATCGGAATGTGCCACTTTGAGCTCGAATGTGCACACTCCGTATTAAGTACGATTCACAATAATTAGGCCAATAAATTAGAGGAAAATTTATTTAAATAATTTACATTGTTCCCTCTCACTTGCACTGACGAGATTGTTGTATCTTTCCGCTCCCTTCCACCCATTGCTATGGTAAATACGTTTTTTGAACATAAAAACTTCAATTGTCGAATTTTCGATAGTTGTGCGCGCGCAACTTCCGTTGCCTGTTGCAAAAACATAAATTTTGGAAACCACTGCATTAAGTTAATAAGGAGTACCATAAAACGAACAAAAGTAACTTACGATTTACAAATTTCATTCAGTACAGAAAAAGTAAAAAAAACTAGCAAAGTTGCAATTAAATTTGAGAGGTCATTATTACAGTTTGGAAACTCTTGGTAGTTTTTGAGTGGTTGTTACATTTGAATGGGGGTTGCATTAAGGCTTTAAAACAACCCGGAAACTGAATGTATGTCAACGAGCTCGGTAAATACGCTTATAAGTAATGTATCCGGTTTTATTTCTCCGAATGACAACAAAAAAAAAAAAAAAAGGAAACTTATGCAAAAAACCTAGTTTATAAGTCTCTCCAGAAATACACATCCATAAAACGGGTGAAGTTGAAATTGCCCTAATAAAAATTTCCAACTATTAAAACGTACTGAAGAATAATAAAACCGAGACATAAAAAGAAATGTCGGTAATTTTTACGAAATTATTTAAATGGAGGCGCATTCGTTTTACATCAGTTTTTGGGGGATTTATCTTTTGCTTATGTCCTCTTAAAATTTAGGAACGAAACGAGGAAAAAGGCTCGTAAAATATGCAAAGGATGCACTACATTTACGTTAAAAATAAAACTTGTTGTTTTACACACAAAATTATTCATATTTCATCCTAAAAAAGAAGGATTTTAAACTCGGATTAGGACGAGACTACCTACCTTCGAAACATAAGATTGCACTTTAGTTTAATCTAAAAATAAGAAGGGTGTTTTTGTAACTAAATAGATGGGAGCAGACGATTAAACAGACAACAAAAGTATACAGTTATTTTCTACTACATTAAGAAATTGTTAGACGTAAACAATATTATTTTTCTCGCACTAAATGTACACAAACAAAATTCAATATAGATCTTTTAACGCAAATCGCAGTTGGCTTTTTAAGCTAGTCGTCATGCTATAGAATTGTTTCAGAAGGTTCTGAAATTTCGTATGCTTATTAAAAATATAATTATCTGTTATAATGATGCCATTAAAACCAAATGTAATTTTTTAAAACCCAAAAAAAGCATATCAAATATGCATTGAACTAGGGAGATAGGCTTGGCAACAATGCCTCTAAATTGAGACGTGAAATAAAGTTGCTTATCTTAATCACTTTACGAGTAACATAAGATGTTTATAATAACACAATTTCCACATTTATTCTGAAACATGAAATCTAAACAATAAAATAAATGTGCAATAAACGACGTTTATTCGTTAAACATACTATTCAGAAAATAAAATAAATTAGCAATGAAAGCTCGTTCTAATGCTCTCGCTACCTTTTAAGCAAATATCATGACGATGCTGTGCTGCCATTTACTAAAAATTAAAATGTGTTTTTCTTAAAATTATTTAGATTGCATATAAACTTTTATTGTGTGGATTAGTGTCAATCGTGTTGCCAATCGTGCTATAATTATACTAGTCATAGTATAATTTTATTGATTTTTACTATGTACTATAATGCCTTTATTATAACTGTTAAATCACCATATTTTAGTCTCAGTTAATAAAAAAAAATTAAATAAACTTAAAATTTTTATTTTGTAGCCACGAAATAATCAATACCGTTTAAAACTTAAATGTATGTTCGATATTTGGCAATTTATGTTACCTATAGTGAAAAGTATGGTTATTGCTTTTTTAAAATTATTTTTTTAAAAATATTGTGTTTTGAAAATCGATAAATTAAAAAAAACGCGGACGTACATTTCACGAACTTCCTAACCGCAAAATTTAAAAATGAATGTATTTTTAGTGATTAATAATAAATATTGATCGATAAATGAATAAAAACACATTAATTTGCATTTAAAAACATATAAACTTAAATTCATACGTTTTAATCAAATTTTCAGATTTTTTTAAAGATCTACTATAATTTTTTTTAAATTTAATATAACACTTTCTAACACCGGGTATCCCCTGATTAAGTTTCAGTGCCTATACGTCTCACACCGTGTATAATGTAAAATCATGCAATAGAATAATTATTAGTTAGCTGCCAAATTCTTTAATCGTAGAGTGTACAGTGATAAAAAAGAGGTCGAAAAATTAATTTATTATACCACAAACAAAAGGTCGATTTCATTAAATGTAAAATTAAGAAAAACAAGCACCGATAGCACCAAAAAAAAAATTAGCAATTAAAATTTTGTGTGCTCGTCAAATAAATAGCGGACGTAGGCAAATTCGGCGTTAAACGAAAAAACCAGTATCGGGCCCATTGTATGTATCATATCCGCAGCGAGTTTTAATATCAAAAGTTTAATTTATAAATTTGGTGTGTTCCGAGTTATTTTGTTTTGTATCGGGAAAATACGTTAAGCGAATGAATGATGAAATCTGGCGGTGCGGTGGTGTATTCAGCTTCATATCTGGTTTCATGCGGTTTTGTCACAGAGGAGACAAGTCAAACTTTTGTTGATTGTAAACATCCCATAAACTTTCTATAGTTTCTCGTTTGTTTGATATTAGATGATAGTTGATGAAGCCGGCTCGGTATTGAAGTCAAACTGCGGTTGATATTGCTCCGATATGTAATAATGGCGAGTCCTACAAATAGATTGAGTTTCTGCGGTGGATACCTTCAGTTTAGTGCATTGCACAGACGGCAGACGTATTAACAGACGCTTTCCAGACGTTTCCCGACCACTTTTCTAAAGTGCGCCTTCTTCCTTTTTTGGTAAACTAAATAACGAAAGACGGTTGCCATATCGCTCATAAAAGACATGGACGACTATTTCGATGCAATTGGAAAGTGTGTGTGTGTACATACAAGTCTTAACTAAGCTGTTCGTGATGGGAAGCATTCCGTCAGACCCCCCATCAGACGACGTCTGCTCTTGTCGGCAGCTGCTGGCCCACGTGTCTCATCTCCTTTCTGTTTACATTTGGATATTTTTAATTTAGCACCGCTCTAAAAATACACCCATGTTCGCTTCCCATTATTTTCTGTTGTTTTACCCTTCTATAATTTTGCCCAAAATAGCCGCATCGAACTATTTTTAGTCTCCGACAATTATTTTTAATTTAGCGATCTAAGTTAAGAGTGGCGAATTTCTTAATTTTGCTAGTCCCGTGCCTGATTTTCTTATTTTTCGAGGGGCATTATTTTTTTAATTATTCAAAATAATTATAGGACCTACGATGGCAAGACAACCAATTAGAAAAAAAACCGGTCTGTTTACTTATGGACGCGCGTTGGGAGGTATACTTCTTTGGTGTAATCGGGGGTTACCTGTAGTGTTTGTTGGCAAATTTGGTTAAAGGCCGAGCGTGCAATTTGGTCAAGGAAAATGTGCATTTTGCGCACCGGTACATGACTCTTTTCTTTTTAATTCCAAAAATGAATGTAAAAAAATTCAATAAATGCGAGGATGTACGCATTTAAGCGAAAAGTGGCACATTTTCCAGAGATCGGAATGTGCCACTTTGAGCTCGAATGTGCACACTCGGTTTTAAGCACGATTCACAATCATTGAGGCCAATAAATTAGACGAAAACACACTTATATAATTTTAATTGTTTCCTCTCACTCGCACCGACGAGATTGTCGTATCTTTTCGCTCCCTTCCATTCATTGCTATGATAAATACATTTTTCAAACATAAAATTCATATTTACTAAACTAAATTTAGATTTATGATATGAATGAGCGAAAAATAAGTAGACAAATTCAATAAATACGAGGATGTGCGAATTCGAGCGAAAAGTGGTACATTTCCGAGCGAGGGAGGCAAATGAAGCGCAACGCGGAGCGGCGCGCTTTATTTTCCCGAGATCGAAATGTGCCACTTTGAGCTCGAATGTGCACACTCGATTTTAAGCGTGATTTATAATAATTAACTTACTTTCTAAATAATACAACTTTATTTATAATAACTTTGATTTAATAACAATATGATTCTGATAAATAATAACTGCATTTAATTTAATATAGTATTCGTTATTACATTTGCATTGACTATCTTTGTCTTTCTCCCTAAGCCAATAAATTAATGGACAAATCATTTAAATAATTTTAATCGTTCCTTCTCACTTGCATCGACAATATTGTTGTATCTTTTCGCTCCCTTCCACCCATTGCTATGGTAAATACGTTTTTCTAACATAAAATTAATATTTGCTAAACTAAATTTAGATTTATGATTTGAAAGAGCGAAGAATAAGTGGACAAAATCAATAAATACGAGGATGTGCGCATTCGAGCGAAAAGTGGCACATTTCCGAGCGAGGGAGGCAAATGAAGCGCGACGCGGAGCGGCGCGCTTCATTTTCCCGAGATCGGAATGTGCCACTTTGAGCTCGAATGTGCACACTCGGTTTTAAGCACGAATCACGATAATTTAGGCCAATAAATTAAAGAAAAACTAATTTAAATAATTTTCATCGTTCCCTCTCACTTGCACCGACGATATTGTTGTATCTTTTCGCTCCCTTCCACCCATTGCAATTGTAAATACGTTTTTCTAACATAAAATTAATATTTGCTAAACTAAATTTAGATTTATGATTTGAAAGAGCGAAGAATAAATAGACGAAATCAATAAATAAGATGATGTGCGCATTCGACCAAAAGTGGCACATTTCCGAGCGAGGAAGGCAAATAAAGCGCGACGCGGAGCGCGCACTTCATTTTCCCGAGATCGGAATGTGCCACTTTGAGCTCGAATGTGCAAACTCGGTTTTAAGCACAAATCACGATAATTTAGGCCAATAAATTAGACGAAAAATCACTAAAATAATTTTAATTATTCCCTCTCACTCGCATCGATGAGATTGTAGTATCTTTTCGCTCCCTTCCACTCATTGCTACGGTAAATTCGTTTTTCGAACATTAAATCTATATTTACTAACCTCAATTTAAATTTATGATTTGAAAAAGCGAAGTAGACATTCAAAAAAACGAAGATGTGCACATTCGAGCGAAAAGTGGCACGTTTTCCCGAGATGGTAATGTGCCACTTTAAGCTCCAATGCGCGCATTCGGTTTTAAGCGCGATTCACAATAATTAATTGACTTTCTTAGATGGCTAACTTCATACTCTCGATTTTTTGTTAATAGTGCGCGCGCAACTTCCGTTACCTGCTAAAATTTTACTCTCGACCGCCAAAAGAATTATAACTTCAAAAAGACTTAAATAAACAGAGTGCGCCACAAGAAATCCGTTTTGCTTTTTTAATATATTTAATTAAAACTCATCCAACGATCCCAAGTTTGGAATTAATGAAAACCGGTTGTGTCGTAAATTGCTTTGATCTTCGGTAATCATAAACGGAATTGCTTCGGCACAAATTTCATGTGCATGCAAAAAGGGAAAGGAAGCAGTTTAAGTACAATTGTATTAATAATTCGATTAAAATATTGGACTGCCAAACGTAAACAGGATTGTAATTTAATTAAGTCGTTTGTAGTATCGACGAAGGCAGTGAAGGAATGGTAGGTCCGCATATTAAAATACGATGTGCTTATTAAAATCGAATTAATAACGCCATCGTCTCCGCAATATCGAAACTGGAGAAGCTAAGGTGCAAGAGCGTTGAAAATTAGATTTCATTAAGAAGAGAGCTTCTAATGCATTCTCTTTCAATGCTCGTTTAATTTACTTATTTCAAAGTGTCTCGGGAGTTAAAATATGAGAAATTTCTTTTCCTTTCGTAAAAATGCGACACATATTAAAAGCTCGTTGTTTTTGCTCTTAGAACGTTTCCAGTAATTAAACAGCCTTCGCCCGATCTTTATTAATCGATCTGCGAAAAACATTTTTCTTTGCCTTTCTAAGAAAATGTAAAACGAATGTTTTACTTTCCAAACTTGGGGGGTGCGCAGAGGTGGAGAGTCGCGGACCAGTGTAAAGGGGGCGCCAAAAATTTAACAAAAATATACTTTTTTTGCTCGAGATTTGGTTCTTGCTAGAAAAACGGTTCTGTAACTTTTAATTAAAAAACTTTAGTGAATTTTAATTAAATTAATTATTGTGAATCATGCTTTTAAAGTATTTTAAGTATTTTAAATGAATGTGTGTATAAAATAATAGAAAGAATATGTTTAAAATTTCTATTAAACTCAAAAAGTAATTTAAACCAATTCAATAAATACGAAGATGTGCGCATTCGAGCGAAAAGTGGCACATTTCCGAGCGAGGGAAGCAAATGAAGCGCGACGCGGAGCGGCGCGCTTCATTTTCCCGAGATCGGAATGTGCCACTTTGAGCTCGAATGTGCACACTCGATTTTAAGCATGATTCACAATAATTTAAGCCAATAAATGAGACGAAAAATCACTTAAATAATTTTAATCGCTCCTTCTCACTCTCACCGACGAGATTATCGTATCTTTTCGCTCCCTTCCACTCATTGCTATGGTAAATACGTTATTCGAACTTAAAATTAATATTTACTAAACTAAATTTAGATTTATGATTTAAAAGAGCGAAGAATAAGTAGACAAATTCAATAAATACGGAGATGTGCACATTCGAGCTCAAAGTGCCACATTTCCGAGCGAGGAAAAATAAAGCGCTTCGTTGTCAGGTCCAAATGAGGCAAAATAAAATTGGGGTGCCAAAAAAATTCAGTTCTAATCACGGAAGTCATTGGAATAGCCTAACTCTGGCATACCATTAGAATTTCTGACAATAACTGTAGGTGTAGGTGTAGTTAGGTGTGCTCAAGTAGAATGTAACTAGGAACGTCTGTGGCATGCCCTAACTGTGCCATATCATTGAAATTAATAAGTAAAAAATAACTATAATTTAACGAAGAGGTACTTACTGATTAATATTGCACTGATTCAATTAATATACTTAAGACTACTTGATCAATAAATATTCACCGTTTCCCCTACGTTTTACTACTTAATTTAAAGACTCCCAAAACTATTATTAATATTTTTACTATATTTTTCATCTTTGAATTCAAGTTTTTGTATTCCTGCCAAAATTTCAAAGACGATTTGAAAATAAAACAAAACAATACTGAATTGAACTCGTACTATAATAAGTAAAGATATCCCCGTATGCGCTTAAGAAAAAAAAAACTAGTTTGGACTATATTAAACTACAATTAACACATACAAGTGTGGTTTCCAAGCTGTTGCATAAAAACAAGGTTGAATCCAAATCGAATTCGGACCACATTAGGTTTAGATCGTCAGCTGTGAATGTGGTTTCCGAACCGTGACCTACGCAGGAAGCCTAATTAGGCAGAGACTCAGCACTTAAGGGCCTCTTACGGCTGCCTCATTTGCCCCACGTATGAAATTCGGCATGCCTCTTTTGGATCTAATAAAAACCTAACTCTTTCTAGACGGACCGTTTTATAGCAAACATGGTTTCTAAATAAAAAAATAAATAAATAAAATGTGCATAATTCAATCTTTAATTTCAATGAAAATAAAAGTAGATAATGCATTTACATTCTTATAAATTAGGTGTACCAACAGATATGTCGTAGTTTTTTGAAAAATAGATGCACTAAGAAAATTAAAAATTAGTTTACGTCAAAAAATAACTCACCAATTTATGTATATTTTGCTTTGTTTTCGTTTTACAGGTTGTCCAAATAATTTACACGGTTTTCTCCGAAACCTATTTACAGTGTAAATCGGACGATAAGTGTGCAGTGGGGAGGCGAAAAGAGTGTTTTTTTTCAAGGGAGACGCAATAACATGAAGTTTGGAAACCGCTGCTTTAATGCGAAACGTTTTTGCATCGATGTTGCACAACCGCATCGAAGACACTCATACATATCATCGTCCCTTTTTATTCTCGGATTCGAGAATTTTAGTTTACAAGCAACTCGTTTATCTTGCACTCGAAGTAATCTGTATGTATTTTGTTGTGTTTACTCAAGTTAGTTTCTACGATTTTTCTTCGAGTTAGTCGCAGTCGTTATGGTCGTTTTTTCTTAAAAGCATTACTCGGAATTAACTTTGCTTGCGGTTTTGCTGCACTTACAAGTATTGATTGCTAGTTGCCTCCTTTAAGGATAGTTAGTTCATAGAACTAAAAGAGATTAAGGAGATTACTTCTGCAATCTGATAAGTTTTAATATCCACTTTTACATTTCTTAATTTCCTTATATTTAGGCATTACGTCTTTTCAATTGCATTCAATTTAATTAAGTGATTAAATTTATAGGAGTTTTTTTTTAAATAGTTAAGTTTTTTAATACAGACTCACACACGCACACACACACATTAATAAATACATTCGTATGACAATCGGCTAACTTGGCAGCTGTATTATAATTATGTGATTCTTACTTTCATAAAATTAATTGATTCTTTTCACTTGAAATTGGAAAAAAACTTATTTGGTGTAATTAAATTAATTATTTACTAACCTCAATTTAAATTGTCATTTTATTTGAATAGATTACTATTTTCTTCGTCACGGGTACAACAGTACCGGGTCCTGAACGATAGGGGGCGCCATGCTATATTACTTGCTAGCTAATATCCTAACTACCAGACGTAAAACTAGGGTAACATAAAAATCAGAGAAATAGGTCTCAACACTTCTGTGGCCGGGCCTTGGGCCCGATATATTTTCTTAAAAATATTCAAATGGGCCGGATTAAAAAATAATATACAAAAATTATCATAAGTAGCAACTATTTGAATGTGTGTTATAAATAACTAATATTGTTGAAAACATTAACGGGACGGATTTGGGGCATTCGCAGGCCAAGCCGGTAGTTTGGAGACCCCTGCTCTAACCTAATAGTTTTCAAAATATCAACCTTTTATTTTTTATTTTCGTAATTGTGCCATAACAAAGACTGAAATTTGAAGGCAAATTTTCATAAAACTACCCTTGTACATTAGTAAATGAATTTAGAACAAATTATACGATCAATTAGCTGCCAACATATTCCAATGACATCCAAAATCTGTTATTGGCAAGCGTTTGCTTACAGTTAGAGAAACGTGATGTACAGAAATTCGCTTAATTGAAGCATTTTCCAATTAAAGATTAAAGAGTTCGCCCTCAATGGGGCCGAACCGCACACCAGATCCCCAAAAGTACTTAGGCGCCCCCTTAAAGATTTGACCCATTGCATATTTTTCCATTCTCCTTTTTCCACGGACTAGCCAACGAAAAAAATGTAAAATGCAAGATAAAAAAAAAATAGCACACACAACACACAGTAGCATGCGAGCAACTGCATATTTAAAGAACAGTCTACTGTATTATTCTTTTCACAGTAAATAGCTTTGACTTTCAACATCTCACGTTTTACTTCATTTCGTGCTTTAGCTTTACAAAATCCAAATTTTCATTAGGTAGGTCGTTTGTGGGGAAAAGAGAAGGACGAATATCGTTTACTGGTCTGATTCTTTTTGGTTTTAACACAAATCATCTGCAGAACTCTGTGCCACTCTCGAGCACCCCCCAGTAAGATTAATTAGCAAACTCTTACCTAACGATGCTCTTACAATTCATTAATTAACAGATAAAGTAGAGACGGCACTCTTGAATTAATGGTCAGATCTTCTGCCTAACATCTTTCAACTAGTTTGTCCTTTTATGTGCATAATAACGTTTCCGTTATGTCGTTTAAAAATTGATTTTTATATAATTTAAAAAATAAATATAAATTAGTTAACACTTGAAATGATATATTATTTTTATTTATGAATTAATGAAAACAGTATCGCAATTTGGGAATAACCTTTATAAAATTAATTATAAAAAGTAAAAAATAAAAATAGCAATGAATGACCCTTTCGTCTAAATAATGACCAGATATCGTCAACGAACGACTGACTAATTGATTCGCCCATTAAAAACGAATAATTCGTAAAATTATGTAAAATTTATTTTAAACACTAGATATACCTTCGTGTAGTTTTTTAAATAAAGTTCCATTTGGTATTCTATAAGTCACTGGCTTTGTTGGCGCTCGGTAGATTATGTCTAACCTTTTTAATTGACATACAAAATTGGATAAATAAATATATCATAAATATAAATTAATTTTTTTAATTGCTATAAACATTATTTCTTGTAACTGTCATTCAGTGGTATATGGTCACAGGCTGGAGCTTTTACCCTACTTATAATTTTCGTCGGAATAATTTACACTTATTTTAGGAAAATAGAAAAGTGTTAATTAAAAATATAGTAAAAACGGTCGTATAGTATCCGCCATTAATTAATGTCATAATAATCTTTATAATTAATAGATAACATAAACGATTCTAATAAAGAACATAAAACTTTAGCTTTTAGCATTTAGAATGACGTGCCATAAACTTGTGATATAACTGTTTTCCTGAATTTTATGATTTATTAATTATTATTTAATTTACTTATTTCGCAATGAAAACATTTCAGAGGCGTGTGATATATAAATAGCAAAAAACGTACAATAATAATATGCGTATGTAAAGCGCCCGAAAAATAAATATTTGCATTGTTGATAATCTGCTGAATTGGTTTTGCCCAGTAATTTTAGTTAAAATGCACACAAACTGAGTAAAATCATTCTACTTCATTCGATTATGCAATATGCAATTTATATTGTTTATTCGTTGATTCATTCAGATTTTCTATGGGATCGTGTATAACGAATTTAATTTATAATACAATTAGGGGTTTGATGTGAATTTCATTATTTCAAAGAATTCGATTATGAAACGCGGGTTTAAAATATCAAGCATTACAAATATATCAAAATTGACATCAAAACCGCCATATTCATATTTTTGTGCATAAATATATAAAATATTAATAATAACATTATATGTAACTCCGTAATTATATTACGTTTTGTAATTTTCCTCCATATAATAATTTTAGATTTCCCGAATTTTGTAGATATGAGTAATGGATTAAATGTTTCAATGAAAGCAGGTTACCAAAATCAATACTTCTTAAATTAAGGCAAAAAATTTTTGAGATCGGAATGTGCCACAATAATTTAACGCAATAAAATAGACGAAAAATCAGTTGAATAATTTTAATCGTTGCCTTTCACTCGCATCGACGTGATTGCCGTATCTTTTCGCTCCCTTCCACTCATTGCTGTGGTAAATACGTTTTTCGAACAAAAACTCGATATTTACTGAACTATATTTAAGTTTATGATTTAAAAGAGCGAAGAATAAAATAGACAAATCCAATGAATGCGGGGATGTGCGCAGTCGAGCGAAAAGTGGCACATTTCCGAGCGAGGGAGGCAAATGAAGCGCGACGCGGAGCGGCGCGCTTCATTTTCCCGAGATCGGAATGTGCCACTTTGAGCTCGAATGTGCACACTCGATTTTAAGCACGATTCACAATAATTTAAGTCAATAAATTAGACGAAAAATCACTTATATAATTTTAATCGTTCCCTCCCACTTGCACCGACAAGATTGTTGTATCTTTTCGCTCCCTTCCACTCATTGCTATGGTAAATAGGTTTTTCTAACATAAAATTAATATTTGAAAATTAAATTTAGATTTATGATGTAAAAAAGCAAAAATAAGTAGACAAAATCAATAAATACGGGATGTGCGCATTCGAGCGAAAAGTGGCACATTTCCGAGCGAGGGAGGCAAATGAAGCGCGACGCGGAGCGGCGCGCTTCATTTTCCCGAGATCGGAATGTGCCACTTTGAGCTCGAATGTGCACACTCGATTTTAAGCACGATTCACAATAATTTAAGTCAATAAATTAGACGAAAAATCACTTAAATAATTTTAATCGTTCCTCTCACTTGCACCGACAAGATTGTTGTATCTTTTCGCTCCTTCCACTCATTGCTATGGTAAATACGTTTTCGAACATAAAATTAATATTTGATAAACTAAATTTAGATGTACGATTTAAAAAAGCAAAAATAAGTAGACAAAATCAATAAATACGGGGATGTGCGCATTCGAGCGAAAAGTGGCACATTTCCGAGCGAGGGAGGCAAATGAAGCGCGACGCGGAGCGGCGCGCTTCATTTTCCCGAGATCGAATGTGCCACTTTGAGCTCGAATGTGCACACTCGATTTTAAGCACGATTCACAATAATTTAAGACAATAAATCAGACGAAAAATCACTTAAATAATTTTAATCGTTCCCTCTCACTCGCAGCAACGAAATTGTCGTATCTTTTCGCTCACTTCCACTCATTGCTATGATAAATACGTTTTTCGAACATAAAATTATATTTATTAAACTAAATTTAGATTTACGATTTAAAAAAGCAAAAATAAGTAGACAAAATCAATAAATACGGGGTTGTGCGCATTCAAGCAAAAAGTGGCACATTTCCGAGCTAGGGAGGCAAATAAAGCGCGACGCGGAGCGGTGCGCTTCATTTTCCCGAGATCGGAATGTGCCACTTTGAGCTCGAATGTGCACACTCGGTTTAAAGCATGATTCACAATTAATTCATTTTCAAAAAAATTAATTAAAAATTAAGAAAAACGCGACATGGGACTTCAATCTATACCAAGTTGACCGGCCCTAAATATTTGCGTTAACCACGCGAAGCGGGGGCGGCTCGCTCCTAATTAATAAAAAAATTTGTAAAAAAAAATTCACGTAAGTAATTTTAAAACAGGATGCGAGAATTAGTGGCAATTTCCTCTTGAGGCGTCTTGTGTGGTTCGGAGAGCGTCTGCTGATATCGGTCGAGGTTTCATTTTTAAGCAACTTTATCGAAAGAGAAAAGTCGATTACGTTATCTCTTCCGTTAAACTTTAAAGGAAAGACATTAAAATTGGTCAAAACGATTAGTGAATCGATTAATCCCAAATAGAAGTGCACGTATCGGTCGAATGATCTCGAATCGAAACTTATCCGGGTATTGTCTTGATCAAGCTGGACACGAGACCAAGCAAATCCTCTTAGAAAACCAATTGCAAATTCGGTTTCAAAATACTCCACGTCGGTGCGCTTTGCTTCTTCTTATTTTGTTCGAAAATCAACCGCAGACCAAGATTCACCACCGCCGTAATTCGATTCCTTCTTATTGCTTATCGAATTCGATGTTGTTTTTTTTTTCGTCCACCAAATCGTGATTGATTGATTTTCGTAAACTGGCAAGCCGTGATAAACGTTAATTATAATTTTGCGCTTTATTTCGTCCTTTAAACGAAGAATAGTGTTTTTTTTTAATGCGTCTGAAGCGTTATTAGTTAATTATGAAGCAATTTCATGCTCTAATTCCTTCGAGTCATTATTTTGTGCTATCACGTCTGGTATTTCAGATATAACACATTTTCGGTTATTAGTATTTACATAACTGAAGCATCACTAAAGGATATGTACGGAATTACTAATTAAAACGTCGTATAGGCTGGAAATTTCATTAGTTCAAGTACAGGATATGAATACTAAAGACTAATAATATGAGGGTTTTTTTTCCACTCATTATTTAGTTTTACAACGTTCCCTGGTAAAGTTCAAATTTAGAAACGCGCTCGATCTGCCGGAGAACTTGTTGAATGTTTTTATTAAATTTTTCTTGTTCGTCGACGGACACGATATATTTTTTTCTTTTGGCAATAACAATCGATTTTATTATTCTCTAATCGAATAGGGTAGAAACATCGGTTTTGGACACCTCAAGGTTTTTTGCAGCTTAAAGTCTTTCTTTTAATAAAATAACATACAAGTCCAATCAATTATTTTTTTAAATAAGCACAAATATATAAATAAACTGATAGTTAATGGCATTAACCCCTTGACATACAATGACATCTAGGGGACGTCAATCCTTTAGGGTGTCGTTGTAGATTTTAACGTCTCTAAGACGTCAAGAACTGTATTCAATTTTATGTTCCGAAAACGGTTTGTTTTCAACAATAATTTTGTTAAAAGGCACAAAATTGGCGATTTGGGAATTTTGTTATTAATATAATTCCGTAATATTTAATTGCGAATTGTCAGAGAGCAAATTAATTCTTGTAAAGTGTGCTTAAAGCCGAGTGTGCGCATTCGAGCTCGAAGTGGCACATTTCCGATCTCGGGAAAATGAAGCGCGCCGCTCCGCGTCGCGCTTCATTTGCTTCCCTCGCTCGAAAATATGCCACTTTTCGCTCGAACGCGCACATCCTCGTATTTATTGAATTTTGTAAATTAAAGTTTCTCTTCAATCAACAAATTTAATTTAGTTCAGTAAATATATCGATTATATATTCAAAAAACGTATTTTTCCTATAGCAATGAGTGGGAGCGAGCGAAAAGATACGATAAACTCATAAGTACGAGTGAGAGAAAATGATAAAAATTATTTATTAATTTTTCGTTGACAAAATTATTGCTAATAATGCTTAAAACGGAGTGTGCACATTCGAGCTCAAAGTGGCACATTTCCGATCTCGGGAAAATGAAGCGCGCCGCTCCGCGTCGCGCTTCATTTGCTTCCCTCGCTCGAAAATGTGGCACTTTTCGCTCGAACGCGCACATCTTCGTATTTATTTAATTTTTTTAAATTACTTTTTGAATTTAAAAAGGAAATAGCAATGTATTCAAATAAAACGACATATGCGCAGTAACATATAGTTTGATAACCACTGGTCTAGCTATACACAAGCGCAACATAGCGCGTTGTTATATTTAATTTAGTCGCGCCAAAGAAGTATTACTTCTAACGTGCGTACAAAGTACATGCACCGGTTTTTTTACATAGAATGAAATTCAGTTTTAAACATTTAGCAAAATTATTAAAGTAAACTCGAAGAATAAATTATTTTAATTTTTTAGACAACTCAAATTAAATAAATTAATAACTTGGAAAATTTTTAAAATATATTTAAGAACTTTAGAAATTTTAATTATCAATTTTTTGTATAACACAAATTGAATAAAACAAAACTTTATTCGGTAAATTTAAAAGGAAATTTTGATGAAAAATCATTATGTATTTTCAGAAAACTCAAATAGAGTAAATACAGAATTTGTGGTTTTCAAAAACTTTGAAGATCATTAATTTACGCAAATAAAATTAATATTGGAGAAAACTCAATAAATAAATTATCTTAATTGTTCAGAAATATTAAATTTATACAATGAAATACAGTCAAACCTCGATAGGTCGAAGTTGAAGAGAAACTAAAAATAATTCGCGGGTATCAAAAATTCGAGCCGTCGATATAAAAATATTTTTTAGTTTATGTTTTTAAAATTTACTTATTGTTTCTTTTTCTTAATAATTTCCTAGTGATTTCTTGCTAAAACCTAAATCTTGTGTCTTGAACAAGTTGCAATTAGGCTTCATTTATGAAATCATTCAATTTTTAAATATAAAAAAATATTTATATGTTATATATTATATGCATCAAAGTTTTAGAATGACTTAGGTGGGAAATGTTAAAAAAGATTGGGAAACACTGCTCTACATATTTTAAAACTATTAATTATTTATTTTATGTTATTTGTGTATGCTCATAACAGTTAAGTTGAGCCAAATTAATAGTTTTTTTCGGACTCATCAAATTCGGTTTTTTTTGTATGTCAAGGGGTTAACAAAGTGTTTTGCAATCCCATTATTTAAAAATTAACATATTTGCATAAGATTACCTGTTTGCACCGCATTTGGGCACTTTGAACTACCTTTGAACAAAATAAATACTAGTTTTGGACACAAATATTTAAAACATAAATTATTAAAAAAATCATTATTTAGAAAACAATTGTACTTTATTATCTTTAAAAGTAGGTACTTCAAGAAAATATAAAATATAATGTTAACATATGAAAAATAACTGGGTAACCTAGGAAAATAATTATTTTATTCATTGTAAGTATTGACTTTTTAAATTTTTTGACTGATAATTTTATAAATTTTTCAATGCGATTTTCTTCTTTTGATCTTTTATTATTTTCTGCCTTCAGGTGTCTCTCTATTTTTTTATTTTCTTTATGTTTGACCTCCATAATTTCCAAACCATCCATCAGCAGTTACTACTGAAGGTAAATATTCAATAGCTTTACGCTTCTTTTGGGATGTTTTTTTTTTTGGTCATAAAGTTAACTTATGAAATAGTTCGTTAACTGATTGTGATTGCATAATACTATTAGATGACTGACCTTCAATTTCTTCATTGGATAAAGGTTCTGTAGCGAAAGGCAATACAATATCATTCTCTATTTGTAAAATCTCAGTAACATTGGAATTATTAACTTTTAGGATAGAATATTGAAAAGGAAAGTCACTTAAAGGATTTAGTTCAGGATTAAGAACAATTATTAATAAAAATAATTTTAGAATATTTGACATAAAAAGATTACGGTCAAAACTACATCGTGTCCAAAAATAATAAATATATTTTTTGTTGTTACTATTTGTGGAGAGAACATTTTTTTCTTAATTTTTAAGTTATATTGGCATAAATATATTTTCAGCTGATAATTAAGTATTTTTTTACAAATGGTATAGTGTCCAAAACCGGTGCGTCGACCCTATGTACTGTTTTTTATATTAATGAATTTAAAAAGCACTCAAACATAAGGGTTTGGTGTTCCTGGTAGAAAAAATTATTAATTAAAAATTACGTTAATTGTTGTAGTTAATGAAGTTATACAATAAAGATTTACTTGCAACCATCGTCCAGAAAATAATCGTTCTTAAGTTAGAGGTTCCAAAGTTGGGTTTGGTACAAAAAATTAATTGTTACTCTTACATTTTTAATTAACGTCTGTTGTGTTTCTGTAAGGGTAGAATTTTAAATTATTTTTTTAGTTTACCATAAACTCGAATAAATAACTTTCTTGCATTAGTTTGCCCGAATTTGCGATTTTGATTAACTGTGAGTTTTACTTTAAAAAAAGTCTAACAGTTCTAGTTAATTAAATGCCTGCCCTGAGATTGTAGGAAAATTAAGAAAAATTTAGTTTATTAGCAACTTTATTGAATTTGCGATTTATAAAAATTGTGTTTTTTAACATAGGAAAAATCATAAGTTTAACAGTTTTAGTTAATTCAATGTCTACGCTGCTCTTTAAATGTTATTAGAATTTTTTAATATTTTTTTTAATATATAAGTTATTATTAAAGACAAAATGTGATTTACCGAGTTTTTTTTAAAGTATCTTTAGATCATTCATTTCATTTATTCCAGAAATAAAATAATATGTATTTTTCTATTTAAAATTGAATTTAAGGCATATTCGCTGCCAAAAGTTTTTTGCTAATGATTACAAATATTACGAATGTTATTAAATAATTATGTGAAGGCAAAAAACTTTATGTTATTTTAGGAACTTGATATTCAAAACGAGTCCATGTCAATAAATTAGTTTATTTATATGCCGTATTTAAAAAGATATTCGTTTAACCAAAATTTCATGAACTTTTATACGTCCCAACCATCCTTATTCAACATTATTGGTAAACATTCCTATTTCTTTTAAATTATCTCTATTTTTTCAGTATTGACACAATTTATTTATTTCGTGATATGCCATAAAACGTAGATATTCGCGAATTATTAATTTTCAACACTTTTGCCTTCGATTGTACCTCCCATACATCCTTAAATCGTAATTTATAAATTACGCAATAAAATACTTGGTTCAAATAAATAAACAATTAGTGGAGTCAGGAAGCGCGATGAATTTGTTGTGTTCCACTGGAATTAAAGAAAGGACACATTTAGCCAATTACAGTTAACAAGCTTTTAATCTTTCTTCACATGAATGACTACTACCTTGTTCTCACGGTTATATTTTACTTAAAATACAGTTAGTTAATTGTAAATTGTATATCGACACCGTCTTCCCAAGTTTTATCTTACGTTTCTAACCAAGGCCGCAATCGTAATAATTTATTTCTCAAACGTGTTACGTAAGGGCTGCTTTACAATAAATTATTTTCGTTACACTCGATGCTCTTGAACGCTTTTTTTTATCGCACTTCCGCGTGCGGATTTATTTACACTACACAAAATTAAAAGATATCTTATTTGTTACTGTCGTATTTCGCCAAAGCTTTCGCGGAGGATTAGATAAAATTTAAAACAATGACTGTCGAAAAAACACCACCGCAATTCTTCGCGAAGGGTCGCTACTGATGTGTGAAGACCGAAATGGGGTTCAATTGCATAAAAATATATTATTAGCCATTATATGTAGGGATATGTATATTAAATGTCTTCATTTTGTGGCGCGAATTTATTAAAATTGTTTTCAAAACGCGAGGGTGCAATTCTAAGCGAGAAAAACAAGTAAAAAATTTGTAAAGTTCTTAATAATTTTTTTTTAAATTTCTCAACGTTTGTAAAATTGTCCGTGGCAAAACTTTTTCCAATCTTACGTAAATTGTTTGAAAATACAAGAGATAAATTAGTAGAGCTAATTGCATTCAGAATAATAGTAATAATATTTTTTTACATTTTATAAATAAATAAATAATTTATTTAACATTTATAATCGATATTTAAATATCAATTGTAAATAATTAACAAATACAGTAGAGCTTCGTTTCCCATTTAAATAACATAGGAATATTTTTTTTGGTTTCAACTCAATTTTTCAGTATTAAAATTTTCTTTTTTCGTAAAATGGGGGTTAAGTTAATTTTTGGGTGAGCGAAGCCCCTAAGCCACTTAGAATTTTTTTTCCAACGAGAATTTTTTTTTGTCTTTTATAAACCATCAAATTTTCACGTAGAACAGAAAAAATATATCGCTTAAAAATAAAACATCCTAATATGTATGTACTAACAAACCCCGAAGAAGAATTTGGGTTCCTTAGATTTTAACTTTTATATACTTTTGCAATTACAAATTTCTATTATACTATTTCGAATATCCAAGTCACACCTTCCCCACATTACCTCGGATAAACGAGGCTCTACTGTATATAGGAATTTATGGAATGAAGAAACAATCCTTAAACTATTTAAATTAACACTTAAAAACAGCCAGTACATACATAACTAAACTTGTGTTAACACGTAAACTCAATGTACGCAAGTTTCAAACTATTTGAAAAATTTTGAAATATTCGAATTTTTCGAAAATTCGGTTCGAATGTAGAATAGAATTATTTGATTGGACTTGCCTCGATTAATTCGAAGTTTTCCGTATTCGCATACCCCTAGTTTTAATCGGTTTTTTCAATTAAAAACAAGTAGGGGGAAAGTGGCATGAAACAGCCAAGTTTTGAAAAAGCCATTATCAATTACACGGTAGTTTTCATACAAATCGTTCATGTATTATTATTTTAAGATAGCAACACTAGCCAGATATCCCCCACAAAAATTTGACCGTTCACCGTCAATAAACGGCGCCGATACGACGTATTGAAGATTTTGTCGTCAAAAGTAAGGTTTTGAGTTCACTTTATTTGTTTTCTAACGCCTATACGTACACAACTAATAATAATATAATTACACTATAATTTTATAGATATATTAGGCCTTCTAATAACGTATAGATTTTGTAGACTAATCTTTGATTTCATAGTAATTATCGAGATTTTGTTTCTTGAGAGAATAAGTTTTGAAATAGCCGGACTGCAGTGTAATGAAAAAGCCACCTTTTAATTGCATAAAATGCAATAATAATTGTAGTAACAGCAATCAAGAGTGGTACCGATGCAAAATTGTAATGGTTGGGCATATAAATCCTGTGGCGTAAAAGGAAAATTGCATTATTTTTGCTAAAAACGTTTTTAAGTTTTTGCAATGATTGATCTCAAACGTCAAATTTTTTGACAGTTTCTTAGATTTATGTCAGTAAATATTTTATCGAGAGTTTGCGTTATTTAAAACGTTTTATAATTATATAAGATCTAAAATTATAGCTTAAAATTATTATTAAATAATATCTTCGTTAATGTGCAGTTTTAATCTTGTAATAAGAACATAGCTTTAACAAAAATTGGGTTGGCTGTTTCAATACCTATAGGTTATGAAAAAGCCAAATTTTATTTTATTTATAAATGATTAGAAGTCGAAAAATATCGTTAATTTTTAAAAATGTTTTATGACATTACGTACATAAATGCATGAACAATTACAGATTTAAAAAAAAAATTGATTTATTTATGTCCTTCTATATTATTTATCCTTTTTTTTTAAACTGGCTGTTTCATGCCACTTTCCCCCTACATTTTTTAGTTATTTTTTTTGGTTCTTCTTCAAAATTTCACCAAGATCCAACCGAATTTAAAGTAAACATTCACTACAATCAGGCACTAATCACATGAAAATATATTTTAAAAAACCGGTGCATGTACTCATGTAGGCGCGTTAGAAGTTACACTTCTTTTGCGTAACTAAATTAAATTTAAATTAAACAAATTCAATAAATACCAAGATGTGCGCATTCGAGCGAAAAGTGGCACATTTCCGAGCGAGGAAGCAAATGAAGCGCGACGCGGAGCGGCGCGCTTCATTTTCCCGAGATCGGAATGTGCCACTTTGAGCTCAAATGTGCACACTCGATTTTAAGCACGATTCACAATAATTTAAGCCAATAAATTAGACGAAAAATCACTTAAATAATTTTAATCGTTCCCTCTCACTCACACCGACGAGATTGTCGTATCTTTGCGCTCCTTTCCACTCATTGCTATGGTAAATACGTTATTCGAACATAAAATTAATATTTACTAAACTAAATTTAGATTTATGATTTAAAAGAGCAAAGAATAAGTAGCGAAATTCAATAAATAAGAAGATGTGCGCATTCGAGCGAAAAGTGGCACATTTCCGAGCGAGGGAAGCAAATGAAGCGCGACGCGAAGCGGCGCGCTTCATTTTCCCGAGATCGGAATGTGCCACTTTGAGCTCGAATGTGCACACTCGATTTTAAGCATAATTCACAATAATTTAAGCCAATAAATTAGACAAAAAATCACTTAAATAATTTTAATCGTTACCTCTCACTCGCACCGACGAAATTGTCGTATCTTTGCGCTCCTTTCCACTCATTGCTATGGTAAATACGTTTTCGAAATTAAAATTAATATTTACTAAACTAAATTTAGTTTTATGATTTAAAAAGTGAAGAATAAGTAGCGAAATTCAATAAATAAGAAGATGTGCGCATTCGAGCGAAAAGTGGCACATTTCCGAGCGAGGGAAGCAAATGAAGCGCGACGCGAAGCGGCGCGCTTCATTTTCCCGACATCGGTATGTGCCCCTTTGAGCTCGAATGTGCACACTCGATTTTAAGCATGATTCACAATAATTTAAGCCAATAAATTAGACGAAAAATCACTTAAATAATTTTAATCCTTCCCTCTCACTCGCACCGACGAAATTGTCGTATCTTTGCGCTCCTTTGCACTCATTGCTATGGTAAATACGTTTGTCGAACTTAAAATTAATATTTACTAAAGTAAATTTAGTTTTATGATTTGAAAGAGTGAAGAATAAGTAGCCAAATTAAAAAAATACAAATATGTGCGCATTCGAGCGAAAAGTGGCACATTTCCGAGCGAGGGAAGCAAATGAAGCGCGACGCGGAGCGGCGCGCTTCATTTTCCCAAGATCGGAATGTGCCACTTTGAGCTCGAATGTGCACACTCGATTTTAAGCATAATTCACAATAATTTAAGCCAATAAATTAGACAAAAAATCACTTAAATAATTTTAATCGTCACCTCTCACTCGCACCGACGAAATTGTCGTATCTTTGCGCTCCTTTCCACTCATTGCTATGGTTTTTCGAAATTAAAATTAATATTTACTAAACTAAATTTAGTTTTATGATTTGAAATAGTGAAGAATAAGTAGCCAAATTAAAAAAATACGAAGATGTGCGCATTCGAGCGAAAAGTGGCACATTTCCGAGCGAGGGAAGCAAATGAAGCGCGACGCGGAGCGGCGCGCTTCATTTTCCCGAGATCGGAATGTGCCACTTTGAGCTCGAATGTGCACACTCGATTTTGAGCATGATTCACAATAATTAATATACTTCCTAAATAATACTATTTTATTTATAATAATGCGATTTAGTATCAATATGATTCTGATAAACTGCATTTAATTTAATATAGTATTCGTTATTACATTTACTTTATCTATCTTTATTTTTCTCTAAGACAAATGACCAATTTGAGCAAGAACCGAGGCTGGCTGTGTTAGAGAGGTTTTACTGTATTTCTAATTTAGGCATTCCCTTTTTCATAACAAAATAAGTTACACTAATTTAAAGGAAGAGGTTTCGTCGAGGAAGTTAGATTTTTGTGATTAATCGTAGTTTTATCTTTCGGTGTGGTTTTTAGCGTTGTTAAACGTCCTATGAATTTTTTACGAATCGAAAACCGCGCGATATGGAGCAGAAACGGCAATAATTCAAGAATTGTTTTAAAAAGCGATCGAAAATTAAGTTAATATAAAATTAATAAAGCGAACGGAGAGGAAGTAAATAAAAAGAAAATTGACATAAAAATTTACATGGTTTCGAAATTAATCCAAATTTAATATAGCAGCCGGAAAATTCCGGTCGATTTGCTTTGCCAGTTTTGAAACTCGACCCGTTCCTATATTTTATAATATATCAAAAGCGTGGCAGTGCGAAAGAGGGAGACCGCAATATGTGCGAGTAAAAACTCTTCGCCGAAACCGTTATATAAAACGGTAACGACGGTCTGATGATGCACGACCAAGTTGCACTGCATTACTGCATTCATTGAGCAGTTTAATTAAGCATCAGTGACGAGAAAATTGCATTTTTATAGCACGTTGTGGCGGCGGTTTGTGGAGTAGAATAGTAGGATGCACCCGTTGATGTTTCATATGGTGCAGTTGCATCCGACGACGCGTCGCTAAATTTAATAATAGTTGCATAAAACTACCCATCAACTGATACTTTGTAACTATAATGGCTTTTGTAGGTGCATACGGATTCGGGAAAATTAAATTTTCGAAATGGGTTTGGGAAAATGCTTCCTCTTCTATTGTATTAGATTCTTGCACATCTTTCAACTATGCATTTCTAATCGTCAGGGTGGCCGCAGAAATATGATTTTAAATTTCCCTCATAATTCAAGATTTTTCAGAAAATTTATTATACTTTATTATACCATAATTTGAATATCTTATGTGTATGATCCAGATATTTAATGTTTTGATTAGTCTTTTTTTTGTACATTTTCAAATCAAAATTAAGCATCAAAAAAATTGTATTGCAATTTTTTAAGCATACTAATGATGGCACAGTAAACCTTCTTTTTACTGTACGATCATTAGAGATAACAAAGCGATAAATAGTCGCATAGCAAACGAAAAAATACTAAAATGAATCTGGAAAACCAGGCTCAATGAGCAGGCATTTATAAATCTTGGCAAAACTTTTTTTTTGAGCCTGAAGGCAGTATTAAAACAATAAAAAATTTCAAAATTATCAAAACTAGAAATTTTAAGCTCAGAAATGCTATTATTTGCTCCTCGGTAACCTTTATTCATGAAATAACAGCGTTTTAAAAATCAATAAACATTCAAAAATGTTTTTGTTTTTCATTTTTTGACTGAATGAATTTTTAAATCGATAAATTTTAATCTGATCCAAAACTTTGCTAAAATTGAAAAAAAAACGTGTTTATTTAAATAATGTATTTTCTCATAAATTCAGTACATTTTACCATAGCTGGTATGTTATTACTTAGTTGACTAGTTACTACTTAGTCAAATAATTTTATAAAGTAATTTTTAAATAATTTAAAATCAAGTTAAATTAAATTAACGCAATGACTAGCAAAAATCAAACTACAAATAATTTTTTGAAGGTTTGAAATTAAAAAAAAAATAAACTAACAAACAATTACATGAAAAAAATGGTAAAACAAAATAAATTAAAAATGTTTCGTTCACAAATTAAAGCGTTTTCATTTTGTTTAAATAATATTTTGTCTGCATTTATACAAAACAAATTAAGAACATTGTAAGAAAAAAAAATTATAAATTTTAACAACTATGGAAATTATCATGGCAAGAAAAAAAATGAAGAATTAATAATTAATATAATAAATTATTCGCTTTTTATTGTTGACGATTCTTTATGAATAATATACGAATTGAAATACTTGATGATAAGTTTCACGACTGAAAAAAATGTGAGATATTTAAAACAATTATTTGAAAAATCTTTAAAATATATTACAATTAAATTCCTTAATACTTTTCAAAATTCCCCGATATGTCCAGGTTGCATTAAATTTCCTGATAATTCCAGGTTTTCCAGGTCTGTGGCCACCCACAAATGATTCATTTTTTAGTTCGTAAGTTTCTTTAAAAATTTGGTAAATTATTTTTTTAACTTTAATTAAATTAGTATTAGCTTTTTTTTATGGCAGAAGAAAATTAAAATAAGGATTATTTATTGTTATGGAGAATGGTACCTACCCTTAAATAAAGATACATGTAATGCATGTATTTCTTAAAAACTAAAATTCGGAAAAAGTCATGGCGTTCATTTTTCTAAAAAAAACTACAGTAAAAACTCTCTAACACGACCGACTTAGAGAGAAAAACAAAGATAGTCGATGCAAATGTAATAACGAATACTATATTAAATTAAATGCAGTTATTATTTATCAGAATCATATTGTTATTAAATCAAAGTTATTATAAATAAAGTATTAGTTAGAAAGTAAGTTAATTATTGTAAATCACGCTTAAAATCGAGTGTGCACATTCGAGCTCAAAGTGGCACATTTCCGATCTCGGGAAAATGAAGCGCGCCGCTCCGCGTCGCGCTTCATTTGCCTCCCTCGCTCGGAAATGTGCCACTTCGCTCGAATGCGCACATCCTCGTATTTATAGAATTTGTCTACTTATTCCTCGCTCTTTCAAATCATAAATTTAAATTGAGGTTAGTAAATATCGATTTTATGTTCGAAAAACGTATTTACCATAGCAATGAGTGGAAGGGAGCGAAAAGATACTAAAATCTCGTCGGTGCGAGTGAGAGGGAACTATTAAAATTATTTAAGATATTTTTCCTACAATTTATTGGCTTAAATTATTGTGCATCATGCTTAAAATCGAGTGTGCACATTCGAGCTCAAAGTGGCACATTCCGATCTCGAGAAAATGAAGCGCGCCGCTCCGCGTCGCGCTTCATTTGCTTCCCTCGCTCGGAAATGTGCCACTTTCGCTCGAATGCGCATATCCTCGTATTTATAGAATTTGTCTACTTATTCCTCGCTCTTTCAAATCATAAATTTAAATTCAGGTTAGTAAATATCGATTTTATGTTCGAAAAACGTATTTACCATAGCAATGAGTGGAAGGGAGCGAAAAGATACCAAAATCTCGTCGGTGCGAGTGAGAGAAAACGATTAAAATTATTTAAGTTATTTTTCCTACAATTTATTGGCCTAAATTATTGTAAATCGTGTTTAAAACCGAGTGTGCAGATTCGAGCTCAAAGTGGCACATTCCGATCTCGGGAAAATGAAGCGCGCCGCTCCGCGTCGCGCTTTATTTGCTTCCCTCGCTCGGAAATGTGCCACTTTTCGCTCGAATGCGCACAGACAATGAACGAATTAAAATGTCAGGCTTAGAAACACAAATAATGCGAGTACTGTATTTAAAAGTGAATCGAAAATTTTAGAAGTTTGCAAAAGTATTATTAGTAGCATAAAAGCGTCAGTGAACTGAAAGTATATTAATTAAAATTTCTTTATAAAGTAGAAAATTATAGCAAAAAAACCATCAAGCGAGCCTATTATTATTTACGACGTCCTAAAATCATAATTAGGGTAGGAAAACAAGGGAGAGCTATAATTACGGTAGTTTTTAACGGGGCATGCTTTCTCTTCGAAAGATTTCGATCGATAAAGGAGAAACTTTCCCGTTATTAGAATATTAGCCCTATTTTCAATAAAAATTTCCCGATAAACTCATAAATAACGAACACTAATAAATTATACATGCACATTAGCAAACAGTTTTATTTTATCCGGAGCTGCGCCATTTTTTCTGCTGTGCCGACTCCAAAAGAAAAGGAGCAAGAAAAGTTTACGAGAAAAAAATTATTTGTCAACATAAAAATTCGGAAAACAACTTCACCAGTTTCTCCTGCCCGTTCCCGTTCCCGTTTTCGCTAATTAAATAACGGACCCTTTTTAGAAAATTGATTTCGAGTGGACGTTATAAATCCACTTTCGTTTTACGTTAATTGTAATTTTATTAGGGACGGTTTTTTTTAAACAAACATGTTTCCGGCTCCCGGCCGCGCGCTTTTCGATCGAGGGGGCGGCCGCCGAAAAATTTCGCCGCTTATTTCGAATTATTTTTTAGAAAAGTGGTGCGAAACAAAGAAGGAAATGTATCGAAGGAAAGCAATTCACTTATAAATCTAATACGCGAAAGCATTATTTTTTATTTCTATTTCTCGCGCGGAGTTTCATGGAAATTTTTCAACCGCATTTTCTTTTAAAATATTTCCCCAAGAAAAAATTGACATATAATATGCGAGTAGATTGGATGTATGTCGGTTTCCAGATGTTCTGACAGCAAACGTATATATACGTGTGTATGTTTATAACTTAAAGGTGTGTACAATATTGCTCTGCAAATTGTGAAGCACTTTAATAGCGCGCACAAAAGGCATTTTATGTTCGCAATTTTCTGTTATAAACTTTTTTACTTACGGGAGCTTTCGGTGCTTACACCGAATTTTATTTACCGCCCTTCATTTCTCAAAGCTAACTTCCGTTTAATTTCGCCCGGGTTAAATAAATATTTTCAATGTAGCTCGTTGTAGTTGGTGCGTTTTTTTCCCAAAACTAAATGAAATTATTAACATAATAGAGGAAAACCTAAATAAACTGTAGTTTAAAATTGAAGCTCCCGAGGGTAATTCTATGAACATTAGGGTAATCCCTTGGCGGCTTAAAGGAGCATCAGAGGGTCTAAAATAAAGTGCGATGGAATTTTTATAAAAATAAAAATTTAGACGGAGAAACTTTAACGAGTTAATTTATTTTAATAAAATTCAGTCCATAGAAAAAACTTAATGCTTCGTGTGTCAAATTTTCATTAAATGATTGGATGCTTTAATTTAATCAAATATTAAAAATGTGGAAAAATACTTAAAATAAGGTTAAAACTCTTTTAAAATTGTCACATCTAGAAACTATTAATTGTTTCAATACAAAGATACATAAAATACCGACTTATGCAATTTTATTATAATTAAATGTGTCATAATTTATAAAATAATAATTAACAACGAATAATATAAACACGTAAGCTTTAAATGAATTTCCAGAAATAGAAGGACTATGAAACTATTTGTTGCTTTGGGAAATATAATTTAAAACAAAGATAAATGCTCAAAACTGGGTTTAAATAAACAATTCTATTTTAATACTATTTTATCTACTCGCCGAAATTAAATATTGCGATCAGAAAGTAAATCCAGATGTACTTTTGGATTTCGATTTTATTTCAACAAATTGTTTAATTTGATAATAAAAGTAAATACACAAAAAAGTTTGTTGTTGTTAAGTTGATAGAGACACATTATTTTTTTTTGTTGCAATTATTGCGATAATAAATATGAATTTATAATTTTATAAAACTACGTATTATATTTTCATCGTTCGATCCTGTAGAAATATTTTTTAAAAACCGTTAATTAAATTTTCAATTTTTTTACTCGATAAAATTTATACCAAGGCTTCGAACAAAAACAACCAAAAACCGTTATTTTTCGGAATACAAATCAGAACTGAACCGAAAAAATATTTCGGTTTATTTCATTTCTTAATTTTAAGGCATTGTTGCCAAGCTTGTCGCCTCTTTTTCAATGCATTTTTGATTTGTGATTTTAATCTGTTTCTTGTGTTTTTATTGTATTTCTAAATACAGCTTTAATGGTATCGTTATAACAAACTTGTACAAAAATTTTAGAAATATTCTAAATATAAAATATATGACATTTATTACACATTTTTAAAGTGAAATTTTAGATACCATAACTCAAAAAATATTACACATAAGACTACTTGACTTGGAGCATGTTTTTATTCAGTTTTGTTTAGTTCTATAAGTGGATTAAGTTCCAGTACTTATTCGTCTGTCAGGCTATATATCAACGATTAAATATAATTAGAAGTCCTTTAATCACTAAATTCTACATAAGACGATCGTAATTTTATAGGTAGAAGTTCTTACACCGGAAAACTCGTCCAACACTGTGCAATGATTAAATCGTGTGGAACTAATTTTTTTTCAGTTACGAAATTTGGTATCGTGCCAAACGGGCTTAGTAAAAATAAAGATACAAAGTGGGCCAAGTGTAATAATCTACCTGTTAAGTGTCTGGTTCTTGTGTCATGCAATACTATTTACATTAAATGAAAATTGTATAAAATATTACCTTGAATAACAATTCCATTGTGGGTTACTACCATACATCAATGCAACTCATCAAAGTTCATGAATATCTTTAAATCACGTAATACAAACTAAATTAATTAAAATAAAAATTATCATTCTCTCATGCCCAGAACGAAGATATTGTACATGTATACAAAATGATACACGCGGCGTAATGGACACAACTAGTGTCTATTATTTCTGATACCCGCAGTAGTCAGTGTGTTAACTAAAGTAAAATAAAAATATATATTTCTCAATACTGCAACTTTTAGCATCCGAAAATCACCGAAAGTTTGCTTGCCTAAATAAATCTCCACAATACAAATTAAATCAAGCAAAACTATCATAACAACATGATAATAGTGATACAAAACCACATCTACAATATTTTGATATGCTCTTTTCAAGTCTTCCCGAAACTAATTAATCAATATTGATTTCTATATCAAAAAAGCAATAAATTTTATTTACAGTTCGTAAACAAACTTAGTTCTTCCTAAAAACTTTATGAAACTCAAAACTATTTAATTAAACATTAATAATTGCATTAAATCAAAACCATTGTTCCTCGTAAATTAAGCATTACCGATGTTGATGTTTTGTAGATTAACCCCTTCATTAATGATGCAGAATATGTCACACCCCAGTCTCGCATCTTTTAATTATAAAATCAAAATTAATGTGTCAATAGGGCCTAATCAAAAGTTCCCAAAATTATTATATCACAATATAAAATACAGTAGTCACTTTTTAATGCTAAAGAGAAGGTATTTTTTTCCACATTTCCATAGATCTTTTAAAAAGCTTTCCAAAAATGTATATCATTCGTCAAACTCACAGTAAACATTTTCAAAAAAGGAAAGATAGTAATAACACCAGCACACAAAAAAAATGGACTATAAATTTGACCAGACCCATCTATCTATATGTATTTTGATGCGCTGAATCGAAATCCAATGTCCGTTTGGCCCGTACATCCCCAAAATTTTGATGTAATTGCAAAAAACTGCTAAAAATGGTTAAAAATTGCATTTATGAAAATAAAAAGTTTATTGAACTACATCAAGTATCTTTCTGATGTATTTGATGAGATGAATCCAAATTCAGAATCTGTTAATCTCGATGTTTCATATATTTATCAAAAATTGTAAAAAATAGTAAAAAAGTAGAAGAAAATAGCAAAAATAATATCACCAGCACACAAAAAAAAATGGAATATACATTTGACCAGACCCATCTATCTATATGTATTTTGATGGGCTAAATCTAAATCCAAGTCAAAATTCATATAGATAGATGGGCCTGGGCGTATTGTAAAATGCCAAACAGTATATTTTCGACTATCGGAATAATCAACTCAAAAATTGGTAGTCCTTAAAAAGAGATCTTTTTTGCTTTTCAAGAAACAAAAAAAGGGAATTACATCAAGCCCAAAATCAATACCCCTGCATTTTGTGTACATGTAACACGCCTTTCATGTTTAAAACGACTATTAATCGTAGTGATTGGCATTTTTCGTGATGGTGTGACATTTTTCATGGAAGCTAACGATATCTTTACATCTCGAAATTTTCATAATGATCACCTTTGCGTACGCCTTTATTAATTTAAATTCGGCCCTACGCGCGAATAACTTACGGATATGGTAAATTCCACAACCAAATAAATTTCAATCAATTTAAATTAATTAAGAATGTTGTCGAGAAGACGTATCCAGCAGGCTTCGCTTTTATAAAATCAAGTTTCCTTTGCAATGCAACTGCATCGCATCTCACAATATGCTAATAATTAGATGATTAAATAAATTACGCGTCGCATCCGAACGTTTATCTCATTTTATTCGATAGATGATTGCCCAACATGTTGTTAGTAAGATTTCAAGCTTTCTTCGGCTAATATTTTATTGATAAAGATGCCGCTACGTCTACACGTGTCTTTCCACAATTATTTTCCTCGGAAAAATTATTTACTTCTCTTGGTCGCCGCCGTTTAGTAAATTTTCGCGTTTCTTTCGTGCCTTTCTTGCTGCAGCCGGCCTACCAGATTTATTTTTTGCTTTTCTTTTCTTGCGGACGAATGGGGTTTTAAGACGTCCCTCGCCGGTAATTTGTATTAATTGTTGGACTAACAAACGACCACAGAATAAACCAAACTTTAGCCGAAGCAGCATCCAAAATTAATTGTGGACGTACATAAAAAAAACGGTTTCGCTTTTTCTTGCGATTTAATTGTTTTATTCGATAGGTACCAAATTATTAAGTAAAATTCGAATATTTATCTTTCTATTTCTAAAATAATTGTTTAAAAGCACTACATCCAAGATTTGTTTTTTTTGGTATAAATACTGTCTTGTATTTTCGAATTAAAATTATTTAGAATGTAAATTAATTATTGTGAATCATGCTTAAAACCGAGTGTGCACATTCGAGCTCAAAGTGGCACATTTCGATCTCGGGAAAATGAAGCGCGCCGCTCCGCGTCGCGCTTCATTTGCTTCCCTCGCTCGGAAATGTGCCACTTTTCGCTCGAATGCGCACATCCTCGTATTTATTAATTTTGTCTACTTATTCTTCGCTCTTTTAAATCATGAATTTCAGATCTTAATCTATATCGGTTTCTTCAAAAAGTCAAAATAAGTAAAAATTGGAAAATATTTTTTTTCTTTGGTTTGAGTGAATCGATTTGTTTGAAAATTTAGTATGATATGCAGGCGATATAGAGACTTTACGGACACCAATGGCCAATTTTTAGCTTAATAAATTAATGATCAAAAAATTTTTTTTCTCTTATTTTTTCAATTTTTATAATGATACTTTTTGAGCAAAATTATGATTCTATCATTTTTACATTCCTTATAAGACCTATAATGACTCAGAATTTTCTTAATGGTACGCCATAGTTAAAAAAAATAAAAACTATTTTTATTACCAAAATATCGAATTATTCAATAAATTCTACCCAAATAATTACAAATTATACTATTATTATTACATAAATATTACATAATATAGGGGAACAGTGGCATGAAAGAGCCAGTTTTAAAAAAAGGGATAAATAATATAGAAGGATATAAATAAATAAAAAAGTAAAAAAGTTTGTATAATCTGTAATTGTTCATTAATTTATGTACATAATGTCATAAAACATTTTTAAAAATTAACTAAATTTTTAGACTTCTAATCATTTATAAAAAGAATAAAATTATTTCATAACCTATAGGTATTGAAAGAGCCAAACCAAGTTTTGAAAGAGCCATGTTCTTATTACAACACTAAAATTGTACATTAACGAAGATATTATTTAATAATAATCTTAATATATAATTTTTGATTTTATATAATTATAAAACGTTTTATATAACGCAAACTCTTGATAAAATATTTACTTAAATCTAAGAAACTCTCACAAGATTTGCCGTTTGAGATCAATCATTGCAAACTGACTAGGTATGTTCTTTTTAAGAAATAATATAATGTTAATTAGAAACAATACAAAAAATTCAAAATTCAAAACAAAGATAAAAAATTCAAAAAAACTTTTGCAAAATAATGCAATTTTCCTTTTACCCCACAGGATTTATGTGCCCTACCGTTACAAACTTTGCATTGGTACCACTCTTGATTGCTGTTACTACAATTATTATTGCACATTATGCAATTAAAAACTGGCTCTTTCAAAACATATTCTCTCAAGAAACAAAATCTCGAAAATTAGTATGAAATCAAAGATTAACCTGCAAAATATATATGTTATTAGAAGCCAGCTGAAATACTAAGTCAATTATTTACTAAAGATAATATTAACGTCGCGATTGAAGAAGATAGTGACGAACACTGAACATCTTGTCGCAACAAAGTAACAAATGTTTTTAAAACACTTTCAAAATTTAAAATATTTCTTTTTCTTTTCTGTTAATGTATGTAAGTACAGTCGAACCTGGATAAGTCGAATTTTTGATAAGTCGAATTATTTTTACTTTCCTTTCAACTTCGATTTATCGAGGTTCGACTGTATACTGTATTTAAAAAATTATTGACGATATTATTGTTTTAATAAAGTTGAGTTACAAATTATATTTTTATTAAATTCTAATAGGCGTTATATTTTATTGTTAGAAAGATATTTTTTTTATCATCTCTAATGCAAGAAATTTATTTTATCGTATTATTTATGTAATAATAATAGTATAATTTGTAATTACTTAGGTAGAATTTATTGAAAAATTCGATATTTTGGTAATAAAAATAATTTTTATTTTTTTTAACTATGGCGTACCATTAAGAAAATTTTGAAAAAATTCTGAGTCATTATAGGTCTTATAAGGAATGTAAAAATGATAGAATCATAATTTTGCTCAAAAAGTATCATAATAAAAATTGAAAAAATAAGAGAAAATAATTTTTTTGATCATTAATTTATAAAGCTAAAAATTGACCAATGGTGTCCGTAAAGTCTCTATATCGCCTGCATAACATACTAAATTTTCAAACAAATCGGTTCACTCAAACCAAAGAAAAAAAATATTTTCCAATTTTTACTTATTTTGACTTTTTGAAGAAACCGATATAGATTAAGATCTGAAATTTTCAGGATCTTTATATTTTTATAGAATCTACATATCTATAAAATATCAATAAGATATTTACAAAAGGCATTTTTACCATGCTTATCCCCCTATGGCCTTTAGTTTAGTAAATATTAATTTTAAGTTCAAAAATGCTATAGTCACCAGTTTTAAATATACACTGATACATCTTGCGATGTAGAAAGATCATTTTCATCGTATAAATATATATAACAGTGGCAAATATTGAAAAATATATGATTATATATTGTTATAATAATTAATTTTTCTTAATATTTACGAATATATTTTATTTTCAAAATAACTAAATTGCATATTATTAATGTTTTTTGCATATTTAGGCCATTTTTAGAGCATATATTGCATATATTAGACATTTTTAAGTGCATATTTTTAGCCAAAAACATAATTAAATAGTTTAATCGCTTCTCTCACTCGCACCTACGGAATTGTCGTATCTTTTCGCTCGCTTCCACTCATTGCTATGGTAAATACATTTTTGAACATATAATTCATATTTACTGAACTTTTAACTTTTTTGAGTTGAAAGTAAAAAGATTAATTAAGGCAAATCAATAAATGCGAGGATGTGCACATTCGAGCTCAAAGTGGCACATTTCCGAGCGAGGGAGGCAAATGAAGCGCGACGCGGAGCGGCGCGCTTCATTTTCCCGAGATCGGAATGTGCCACTTTGAGCTCGAATGTGCACACTCGGTTGTAAGCACGATTAACAAGAAAAAAATTGGTGACGTTCGATAACTAACGTCACCAATTTTCCCTCTATGAAGAGGGAAAAAATGTACTGAAATAACTTCCACTTATTGAGGGCTCAGATTTCGAGATATAGAGGTATTGGGGCTTGAAGCGACGGGAATAGGGTTTCTTTCGACTTATGGAGGTTCTACTGTAATTCCATTTTCGGCTGGTATGTAGAGTTTTATTCGAGTCTGCAGTCAACATACATTTTAAGCTTTATGTGCTCATAAAAGTGATGTAATAAAAGCAAATACGAAGAGAATGGGTTGTAAATTACGCACCTATTATAACAAGGAATACACTTGATAACGGGATTTTTCTTCGACCGATTTTAATTAACGCGCCGAAAACCTTTAAATTCGGATGTACTACTACCTTTAACGAACGGCGTGTGAATTTTAATTGTTTATGGTTTATAGTTTTAACAGGTGTCAGTTACCTTTACGAAATCTCTTTTCCCAAATTAGCCTAACTTAATTACAGGCAAATTTCATGGGTTATTAAGTGGCGGGCACGGCGGTCCTCAACATTTTTAAATGTCAGTCTAGGCGAACGTTAAATTTATCCGTCCAATTTAAAATAAAATAGTTGGAACAGTTTTAGAAATAATTACTTAGAAGCCCTTCGTAACTAATAGACCTTCTTCGTACCTCCTAATTTCATTACTTCTAATTTAACGCAAGGGTCGAAGTTTCTTGAAGTTTATTGGCCAATCACACACTCTGCACAGTTGATGTGTGTTTATTGCTTTCTGCTACTAAAAGCCCGTTGGTAAATTTTTAAAAATCTCTTAACCAGGATAAAGTTTGCCGATTATGGATAGAGTAGTATTCGGTTGTTGTGTTCGCTGGTTATTAGAAATACAGTAAGACCCCGCTTAACGTGGGGAATACGTTCCGATGAGTTTAAGCGCTAAACAAAACAACGTTAAACAAAATTGCTTTGAAATATATCACAATAAGTTGAATCGACGTAAATTTTGAGCTATTTTGAAGCTTTGAGAAGACCGCGTGATATCGAATCAGCGTTAATCGAAGAAGTGTTAAACGAGGTCTTACTGTAGGCACTTGATATGCTTATTATACACGTGTAGGGAAACTGAGTGCGTTTTAAAGTGTTTATTAAAATCACAATTTTGACTAAAAGAACTACGAACTCACTTGATAATATTTCTAGAAAAAGATTACAATATTTTTATCGCTCACGCCTGGAAAGTACTATTTTCACGTACGTTGTTTTGTGCGCAAAGTAGCTCCTTACCCATTCAACATTTTTGCGCGCGTAAATCACGATTGCCGCACGTAATTGACAATAAAAAACGTAAAAATCTTTTAAAGTGAAATTTAAGTATCATGATAAATATCTCTTGCAATTTGAATATAAAAATAAGTATTATTATCACTACATGAGTGAAAAAATTAGTCGAAAAATCAGTAAAATAATTAGAATCGTTTCTTCTCACTCGCATGGACGGGATTGTCGTATCTTTTCGCTCTTTTCACTGATTGCTATGGTAAATACGTTTTTCGAACATAAAATCGATATTTACTAAACTAAATTTAAATTTCTGATTTGAAACTGCGAAGGATAAAGTAGACAAATCCAATTCAACGAAGATGTGCACATTCGAGCAAAAAGTGGCACTTATCAAGTACTTTAATTTTTTTGGACAGAGCCATCACTACTTTCTTACGTTTCGGTAAAGATGACATTTTAAAAAAAGTGTTAGGGTGTTACTCAAGCGAAACCGAATTGAAAACTAAAAAAATCGGTTGGGGAAGCATAGGGAGGAGGGTTGTTCGTTGAACTAGGAATCATTCGGCTCTTAGAACAAAAACAAACACGAGATATGTAATTATTACTGGGACTTAATGGGAAATGTTGCCACAACTGCACAAATAAAAATACATTATTTACAAAAATCCAAGAAACTTTTTTTATAGTTACGCGAATTATGCGAGTATACAGTCCGCGAATGTCAAATTTTTCCGCATTTTAATAATCGCGAATAATCGAAACTCGCGAACGTCGAATTCGCGAATGTTGAAGGATTACTGTAATTCTAAAACCCTAGTTGCTCTCTCAAAATTTTACTTATCGAGGTTCTACTGTATTACGCAAAATAAAGAACGAAGAACAAGTTTTCGTTGTATACCAAATCTGGATAAAACGGAGATTTCGACTGGAACGGCGTCGTCTTTATTATAACAAGATTAGCATAAAAATATGGGCTCATTTAAATAGAACTGCACGTATAAATTGCAAGAAGTATACATTTATGCAATTTCGTAATCCTAATTACGAGGCGCAATATTTTATTTGCGACAATTACCAGTTCATTTACCCCGTAAACCTGCAATCCGCAACTCTAAAAAGTATGCACCCCAAAGCTCGGGAATTATGTACGTGCGTGTTTAATAAAAGCTTTTAAGCGAATACAATTTATACATTTAGCTACGATTCTAAGTAGCTACTACTTTAGCAATTAGGGGTGACTTTCTCTAAAACAGTCGGGCGACCCCTAAATAAGTGGTGAATATTAAATGTTGCGTTAATATGACGGTGACGTATAAATTTGGGCGGAATTTTCGAACGAAGCAAAACGCGAAATTACGTCCCGCGTTTCGCTGCGAAATTGTCGGGCGTTATTCTAGAGCAAATACGGCTTGTTTATTAAAGCCGATTAAAATTAAAAATGTTGTTGCCCTTCCGGTGTTTTTTTATTTAAAGCACACACGCGACCTTAGGAAAGCGCGCTCGCAAAAAATTGTGGGAGTTCGTTCGCGAACACAAAGATTAATTTTAATATTGCTACCCTGTTGCCTCTGTAACCTTTTCTCGTTATATCCGAAAACCAATTATCCAACCCCTTTGTGAAGTACTGAGAACCGGTTTTATATTTAAAATGCTTTACGGTACGGTTTTCTTGCATTTTACACCTGTTTAAGTGGCGCTTTCGGTGAGAAATTGGACTACGAAGGGTTGTTTTGTAATAATTTATTAAATAATAATAATCAAAGATGTGCCTTCATTAAACAAAAAAATAGCGGAAGAATTAGAGATGTACCGCATACTTGATTTGGCTTAATATCGAATTTTCGATTTGTAATAACCGTTACAAAAAACGGCATTATTTTTATAATGCATTCGTTTCATTGCTTGTTATTATTTTAATGAGCAATTAATTAATTTTCTCTTCATTATTCATTTTTTATTTTTAACAAGCAATGAATTAATTTGCTTCAAATTTTTTTTAATGAGCTATAGAACTATTTCTCACTACTCATTTTTTTTTAAATTTTCATAAAAAATACGGTGCAGCAGAAAATGTTTTTTCTTAGCTTGGGGTGGAATTTGTAGCTTATGAAAAAATAAAATTTTTGAAAAAAAATAAAATTTTTTAAACTCAACATCTTGAGGTGGCCCACTGACTTGTTATTTAAACAAAATGTTATTTGGTGGGACTTTTTTTAAAACTATAGTAAATAATCACAATTATTTTTTTCAATTCGTAACTTTTTATTGTCATAAAAGAAGACACTGCAGTTTTTGGAACACTTTCAAAAATTTTTTTACGACCACCTATTCCGGAGTTACTATTTAAAATATATCGAATATTAACCAAAAATTTAGGTTTTCAAAACGATTATCAAAATTTATAATTAATTTGGACTTTTTCAATGATTTTGACGAACAATTGTTTCAATGTTCTGAAAAAAGCAAATTTTATCTATTTTAATTGATTTTTTAAGTATATAGGTTTAATCATTCTAAATATCATGAAAATAGGTGTAGATAATTTTTTTCATCATAGATGGCGCGGAAAAATATTTTTTCCGAATGCGCATTACGCATTCACATACAATGCCATTTTTTGCAATTAACCCAAGTGCGGAAAATTCGTCAGAAGCACATTTTTCTAAATTCTCCAACAAAAAAACTTCTTATGAAAGAAATATATTTTAACCAAATTAAAAATATACTTTTTTTTTTATTAAAAACGTAAAATTCAATAAGATGCATATTTTAATATTTTTCATTACGTGGAAGAAAATTACGATTTAAATTAAAACACAAAAAAATACAAGTACGATGAAAAAGCTCTTCAACTAAAATTGTCAAAGAAGATGACCGAATAATATGATAACGTCCCCCATCCCTTCTCTACAATCTGAAGCATCAAACAGCAACACTACAAAGATAAGAAGGGTGAGATGGCTTTTCATCGTGTTGAATTTACCTGCCGGTCTATGAATATTTTAATTTGATGAAGAGCCACTTCACCCTTCGCGCTTTAAAGCTTATCATAAATAAGGGCGTCGTTAATATTTTTTCCGAACACTTTCGAAACGATTTGTTTGAACACCAAGGCCGAAAACCTAATAGAAAATAAATAATGCAATTCGGCAGGTCGCAAAATAGTCAAAAGATCTTTTATTAATAATGAAAAGGGGGCCGCGTAATTAAATATTTCTTATTAATTTCGAGCGAATAGTTTGTTTCCGTTTAGGGTTTCCCTAATAGCAAATAATACCGTCGGTGTTTTTCGCTTCATGTAACAAATGTCGAGAATAGGCTTTAAGCGAAGTTGAGGGTCTGTAAACAACAGGAAGTTTCCTACTGTGTTAAGTTTCTCATCAATTTACGAAACGTGAAAATTCATTCAACCCCTTCGTTGGCCGGTTGTGCAAATCTCTTTTGGAGAGTTTATTTTATGCACTCAGTTGTTAGGTACACACGTTTTAAAATTAAAAGAATCATAATGAAGTCTTTGAAGTGAAAGCAGCGCACACTTAAGAGCCCGAACTCAATACAGGAGGATAGAGGGTGAAAAAGGGGTGTTTCTTTACTTTGAGCTTTTCAAATGGCACCCGGGTGAGCAATCTGCGCCAGAATAATAAATGCTTTGCTCGCGACAAAACTGAGACAACGACGTAAGAGGTGGACCGCTCGTGGTGGACCTTATAAATAACTTTTTTCGTCCGTCCTTTCGCGGCGAACAACAACATCTTGGTCCAGTCCACGAAGTAATGATATAGCCGAAGTAACGATGAAGATGAATCGCTGCATTAAGCATCGTGCACGACCACGTGCGTTGTTTATTGTCATTTCTTATTTAATCTCAAAAAATTTCATCGCACATGCTGCCAAGTCCAAAATAAGACGATTTTAACAAAATATTTTTTGTGCACCTTACGAAAGAAAATTATCGTTAAAAAAATTGAGTGGGACCTCGGTAAATGTAAAATATCGGTGCAAAGGTTTGGGAAGTACTTTGGCTCAGGAGTTCCCAAAATTTTTGAGTATGAGGTCGCAGTGTATCAAAATTGATAAGTGAGGCGGATTAAAAGAAGATTCAAACAACAATTATAAGGATTTTAATGTATTTTCTATGTGTTATGATTTTTAAAAGTACCGCCGGGGCGCATTGAATACACCAGTGGGTCGTAGTTTAGGACCCCTACTTAAACACATTGATGTAATTTGTCACCGGTGATTATAATTCAATATTACTAGAATATCATTTAAATACAATTTACTTCTTACAAATTTTTTCAATATTTTTAATGCTGTGAAGAAAATAATACAACTTAAAATAGTCAAAAAAAAACGAGTGAACCTCAACACAAGCTCACACATGATTATATATGTATATACAATAGGGTCACCATTACCCAGGGTAATGACGGATAACCGAAAACCTCGGATAAACGAATTACAATTTTTTTTTGATTAAATGTGCTAGGTAAAAAGGTTTATTACGAAAAACTGGGCAGGGGAGACCGGGGTTGAAAGTCACAATTTTTTTCTTTTGTATTTATAGAGCCCATGGTCTTAATTTATCAATGACATTTATATATCAATAGATAGTGTATTTATTCTAGTTTAAAAAAAATTAAAGACTTTTTGTCTACCATTATCTAAAGAGAACATTATAATTTTCCTGAAAAAAGAAAAATGCCACTTTTAACCCCGTGTCAGGGATGGTTGTCATAGTGTCTGGGGTAGGTAATCACCCGCTAAATAAAAGGTAAAATACAAAACGACAAAACAAATGCATATGCTATTCCTAACTTATTCTATCTAATGAACTTAGGTTATGGTAACAAAAATGACAAATGTATAATTACAGCCAATCGTTTATGTAGCAAAACTCCTAGAAACCAATAAAAAAGGCCGCACATATTCATGGTTGCTTTGCACAGGTGACAACTAGCCCCCGTTAACTTGAGCCAACTTTCCCCAAAACAGTTTTGGACAATTAACTCCCAAAATAAATTTAAATCAATGTGCCCGGCTCTTCGACTCTCCCCACTCTTTAGAACTACTCGAGTTACTGCTAAAACATTTCCCCTTCTCATTTCATTTTGGCCTTTCACTTTATATTTCCCCTCTCACGATATACCTCTTTTTCGTAACAAATTTCAGATTTACCCTCGCAATGAAGTTTCACTTCAATAAATTAATTGATATGCCAGGTCTCATAACCAAAAAAAATTTTGACGTCGTAATTGATTATTTCTTAACAGTAATATACTGTCGTAAAAGGAGCCTTAATCGGACTTTTTTTTAACATTGTTCTTTATTTGTTAATAAAAAATAAAAATAATTTTTATCTCCGATTTGCATTTAATCTTAAAATTTAAACCGACTTCCATGTCCCATATATGCGAATATAAAATAATGTTTTCCGAGCCATTGGGGATCTTAAAAATGTTGGTATTTATTTTTCAACTTTCCTATGCATGAAAGAACTTCAAGAGTAGGAGAATTTCATTTCGCGTTTATTTGGAAGTCCGTGCGCCTTTGTTAAGGTAGAAAAAGAATATGGAAAAAATAACGTTTCCCTATTGTTTCAAACAATATACGGGGCGCCGTTGCATGCCGGGCAAATTAATAATTCTCCCTTTAGTATTTCGTAACTTGCATATATAGAAGAGTGTTCCTTTCTCAGAAAGGGTATTTATGAAAAATGCAGTAATTGGACTGGTGGCGCGGTCGATTGACGTTTACGCACTTAATAATCGAGGATGCTTTCAGTTATTGCGGAGAGCAAATATAGATGATTCGCGTTAGGGCTTGTTATATTATTTATGTGTCCCTCTATCTGGGTCGTCGCGCCAATTGGAAACCGAATCTGAAAGTAGCGCGAGAACGGGACAGATAATAAAAGCACTTCAAAACTGTTTGAAGGGAGAACCGAGTCCGCAGAATACGAATTGGAAACGTCCGACGGCTAAAACGCACGACACGCATACAGAGTAAAGCCTAAGGGGTGGAAGAGTAGAATTTAGTGTGTGGGGTTGTACAGAGAATGGGGTTAAAGGATATGAAGTCTCCCCGTTGCGGATCAGTCGATACAGGATCAACAACTCCCAACTTCCTCATTTCCGAGAGCAATCAACATCCAAAGCGTACGCGTGCAAAATCTCAATGCATGCACGGGGGAAATATCCATGGGTTATAATTAATCTCATCCAGCGTGTTACATGTGCTGTAAAACGTCCTTTCAGACTGGACTTACCGCAATTTGTTCGAAGAAAATCGATCGCGTTCCTAATTAAATTTTTCTAAAAGCGAGCCCTACTTCTAATTTTAATAAAATGTTATCCGACCAATTTAGCTTAAGACAGCGCTTCTCAACCTTTTCTCACTTCGGTTCTTTGGAAGTCTTCTAAATTAATAATTTTTCAATACATACTGTGGGCACTTACAATGTTTGTATATATTCACTAAAAATGATTTATTATGATAATTATTAATTATTGGAAACAAAATATGTAACAAAAAATTATTTTTTAATGTATTGGACACGAAAAAATTGTTCAAAAAAAAGTGGGACACCAAATAGTTTAAAAAGAAGTAAATGGTTTGGGGTGACGTATTACAAATTAGGTGAGCAACCCCATACGGTTTGGGGGGGGGGGGGGGAGATTTATGCAAAACATTGTTCGTGTCCAACTTTATATGAAACTCACTGTATGTCGATTGATAACTACTGATACATATTTGATTTAATTCATTCTTTCATTGTTTAACTGATTTTAGATTTTCACGAATAAGAAATAATGTAACTATAATATTATTTTACTTAATCAAAAATTATTTTTCTCGGATAAAACATTTTTAAAATTAATGTTTTTCGGTTATAAAAGCACATTTTATTAATTGTCTCTCTTTTTTCTTTAGATTACTACGCGTATAATCATTTTTATTTTGAAATAAAAAATTACAGCATTCTATTAAGCCATAGTTTTGGTTATGCGACCTGTTTGAAAATATTTCTGTATAATTCAGCTTTACTATTTGTTTTTTTGCACATTTATTTTATCGTTTAGATATCATGTTTCAGAATAAATGTGCGGAACTTTTTTCTTATATATATATATATCTTATGTTGCCCGTGAAGTGATTAAAATAAGCAACTTTATTTCACGTCTCCATTTTGACGCATTGTTGCCAAGCGTATCTCCCCTATTTCAATACATATTTGTAATACGATTTCTATGGTTTTAATTTGTTTAAAAAAAATTGTATATAGGGCTTTAATGGCATCGTTATAATAGACGTGAACAACAATTTCCGAAATATTCTATTACGCATTATTAAATTGAAGTTTACGATAACTCAAACTTGACTTGAGATATGTTTTTGTACTTATGCGGTCGACAGGCTGTATAACAATGCCATCCGTGACAAAAGAATTAATCTGCTTTTGAAATGGCGCATAATGGATTAGTAAAAAAATTGTTGGACCTATGATTTTTGAGTTATTTGAAAACTTAGCCAACGTCAGATTTTTTTAAAATCTACCTAGATAGCAATTTTTTTCTAAAGCAGTATACACAAATATCACTAGCGACTATGGGCTAAATCAAAAAAGTTTAATTCCAATCCACAATTTCGCATCAAATATAAACACTTAAACGAAAAACAATTTCTAAAAGCATTTAAATAAGTATTGCTTCCCAATTAAAAAGTATCAATATTTCTAAGTAAATAAAACGCTTTCAAACTGACAAATATTGATTTTAAATTTTCTCGGTTAAATATTCGTGACGAAGGAACTCGGCCTACGATTTCCAAATAAAAAGTTGCAAAACTTCTATTACGTTAATTATAAGTTGATTCAAACCAATTCCGACAATTTTCCGCAATCAACTCCGCAATACGTACACATTATAACATTAAACTTCATTTTCATTACAATCCATACATCGCCATTTTTATACTAAAAATTTATATTCTAAATTGGCATAGTTAGTTTTCTTGACGAACACGTGTCATCTGAGAATCTTTTGACGTATTGAGATTAAAATTATAGCAGACAATAGATATTGCGCGCGCACAACTAACAAAATTCGACAGTATGAAGTTAGCCACCTAAGGAAGTAAATTAATTCTTGTGAATCTTGTTTAAAGCCGAGTGTGCGCATTCGAGCTCAAAGTGGCACATTCCGATCTCGGGAAAATGAAGCGCGCCGCTCCGCGTCGCGCTTCATTTGCTTCCCTCGCTCGGAAATGTGCCACTTTTCGCTCGAATGCGCACATCCTCGTATTTATTAAATTTGTCTACTTATTTTCGCTCATTCATATCATAAATCTAAATTTAGTTTAGTAAATATTAATTTTATGTTCGAAAAATGTATTTACCATAGGAATGAGTGGAAGGGAGCGAAAAGATGCAACAATCACGTCGGTGCGAGTGAAAGGGAACAATTAAAATTATTTAAGTGATTTTTCGTCTAATTTATTGACCAAATTATTGTAAATCGTGCTTAAAACCGAGTGTGCGCATTCGAGCTCAAAGTGGCACATTCCAATCTGGAAAATGAAGCGCGCCGCTCCGCGTCGCGCTTCATTTGCCTCCCTCGCTCGGAAATGTGCCACTTTTCACTCGAATGCCCACATCCTCGTATTTATTGAACTTATTTGTATTACTTTTTACACGTAGTTATATTTAATTTAGTTATGCCAAACAAATAGGGAAAAGTGGTACAAAATGATCCTTCGGGGTAAAATAATTTTCTATTCAATATATTATTTGAATAAAATGTTGTCAACGATTCTATATTTATTGTCTTTATATACGACGTGGATTGTGATGTGATGCAAGTACACTTTATCTAGTCACTCTCAAACCACATGACCCCGCACATTGAATTTCAACTCAATGGTAGTCTGACTATTGCCGAACACATTCTCATCAAAATTTTGAACAAAATATCTTTGGCAAATGAGAGGTACTCGATCTCAGAAAGAGTGGAAATAATTGAATAGTGTGTTTTGAACGGCAAAAACCCGAATGAGATGGTCAGGGCCTGGAAGAGGGCCAAGGGGCCGAAGTTCACATTGGACATCATATCAAGAGCTTTTGTGCCACATATCATGGCATTTGGGGGCAAAGTTAAAAGGAGGTCCAATTTCTTGGCCACCTGATTTAAACCCCTGTGACTTACTCATTATGGGGCTTAACCAAGGATATCGTTTACCACCCAAGTCGAGACAAAATGGTGGATATCAATGACCTGAAGAATCGCATCACAGAGCCAATTATGGCGATTGATGTCCAAAAAAGACAAAATATTATCGACAATTGCCAATTGGTCGAAAGGTCAAAGTGGAAACATTTAGAAAATATTATAAACTAGTTCTTTTATTCCTCGTCGATATCCAATTTACAGAATGTGAATAAATATCATCGTTTTTTCATAATCAATGTTTCCGTATCCGCAGTCCATCAAAATCCATCCTGTAATATACCAAAAACGTGGATTTCATAGATGATCTGCTGACTGGATCTCCTAGAATCATCTTACTCACAGCACAGGGATCATTTTGCACACGCTAGTGTCTAAAATGATCCTTTAGCAGGTTTTAAAATATGATACATTAAATATTAAAGAATGTAAAAATGCCAATACTTAAACAGATAAGCCGTCTATCCAAAACCACTTTAACATTAAGATTATGTTGGATAACTTCTGACTTACGACCATTCTCTCTTAAGGAGATCATTTTATACCACTTTCCCCTATAACATCTAACGCACCGGTTTTTTTAAATGTAATTTAACCTTCAATCCAAGCCGAAGCCTGGAACTTTTTCAACGGCCTCTCTTTCTGAATTAAATTACTGAATAAAGTATAATTACATTGTGTATGCTTTTTAGAGTGGTCGTGTGTGTAACTTTAACCTTCCATTCTTCTCTCGAAAAACTGATGTAACGATAGAACAGTCAGCACAAAGATTGCAAAACAAATTAACGTTAAGGTAATACGATTAGCATTAACAAAAGTAGTCGTTACATGGTTAGTGTAAATTGAACGCCGTATTTGTCTGGGAAAATAGAAGGAAGAGTACACAGAAAGACAAATACCCACACACACACACACACATACACACACACACATCCCTTGGTTACAAATCAAACATGATAAAGCGAACATCGAACTATTTGCAATTAAATAATTAAGTTTACGTCATTACGTTGTAATCTGACTAATCCTGGTGGACGAAATAAACCAAATGTAAAATCGAATGTCCCGCTCGGTTCGTTTATTCGAGGCAGGTACCATTATAAAATTTAGAGCGGCCGGCAACGCAGGAAATCGATCTGATTCGTCCTGTCGAAAACTTATTAAAGTATAGATTGTAGCAACAAATGAATGCAAATGCACACAAAACGCACGAGCAGATTTGTATGTGGCCTACGAACGAGACGAAAACTGAATTTTGGTTTTTCCATTTCACTGAATCAGCGGGACTCTATATTGGATTTTTGTGTGCAGCCGCTAAATCGACTGTTTTTTAAATTTTAATGGTTAGTTGAATTTGTCTATGTTTTGTAATTTGGATAAAAGCTTTTGTTTACTAAAATAACAACACTTTGCGGCGATTTCGCTCGAACGCGCTCAGTTTTTAATAACAGATGGGCTAAAAGTGATTGGAAAATGGTCTCTCGTAAATTGTTGATATTTCTCTTTAATTTTTTTTCAAATTATAGTCAACTTAAATAATTGAAAACTAACATTTTAATATAATTTCACTAAAATCTAGATTTATTACATTTTAAAATATAATACAGTAATCCCCCCTATAACACGGTAGATTAGTTTGGCGTTATAGGAAAACGGGTTGTACGAACATTCTCGTATAACGCGCTCGTATGACCCCGTATAACGTGTTATGTACAAATGATTGACGTGTAAATTTCCTTTTTAACTTTGGTTTTGTTTCCTTTTCACTTGCCATGGTCCGTATATTTAAAATAAAAATTATAAAAATAAATCTTCGCGTTATATGGGGGACATGACATTGCCTAATATGAAAACGCTTTATAAGAGTACCGTGTTATAGAGGTGATTACTGTAAACGGAAAATAATTCGTGGTTGCTATAACAACAAACGTGGTTGAGTGTACCATAAGTTGGCGTAAAAATATGACCACACCAATTTGGAGTTACAATATTGAAGTAGTGCCAACTGCAGTGAAAAAGTAAAAGTTACTACACAATGTGTGGCGATATTAATTTCTGCTGTGGTTCAATTTACTGCAACTGTATTAAAACAATGTTATGAAATGTACGAAGACAAACAGATGTATTGGGTATTAATATAACTGATTTTTGTTTAATTAATAACTTTTTAGGTTATAATAATTTATTAAAAGGCGTTATGAATCAGTATATATTTAAAAACTTAAATCTCTATAAATATCACTACCTCTTTTCCATAATAAATGAGCCATTTGAGTTCTTTGTCGAAAATAATGAGCTACTAAACCTTTTTTTCTAGTAGGCTTTGATAAACATATTTTTGTGGTAATTATTAATGAAGTTGTCACTGAATATGACTTTATTGCTTTTTTGTCTTTGAGCTGGGAATTGTAAAACTGACAATTTTTGGCATTTTTGAAATTGCACCGGCTACAACTATACGGTATGTTAAATTTTGGTTTTTTGTTCATTTTCATTTTTCTTAAACATGGAAAAAGTTAATTTGAAGAGTGAAACCTGAGAAACCATATTCCATTTCTGTTTTAAATTCTTTCGAAATGGCTATGGAGAGCATTATGAATTGTGGTGGTAATAACACATAAACTACTACTGTTAAAAAAATGTTATTTCTAATTTTTAACCACCGACTGTTTACATTGTATAAGCTCATTAACCCCCAGTAAATCAAAAAATGGTTGTGCATTAAGGGGTTAATAAAATTAATCAAATGGCTCATTTATTTCGGAATTTTTGAAAATCGCTAATGGCTAACACCAAAATGAATGTTTTAACGAACATTCTAGAATTGTTTTCGGTAAATCGAATTTATTTAAATGATAGGTAAACACTGGCCTTTCGCAATCAAATGATAGCAACGGCGTTTGCGATAAAATATTCCCATTTAATTTATTTTCTACAATTCTGTGTCTTATCTCCTTATACTTACAGGTTATTATTGCAACCCATTAATATGTCAAAATTTTAGCAATCCGTGGCCTTCGTTCCTCTAACGTTCTTGTACATTTAGATAATGATTGATATGTATGTCTGTATGTATGTATTAAAAAGACTTAGAAATTTTTATGGTATTCTGAAAGCAATCGCAACGTGATTATAGATATCGTTTTTAATTCAAACTTTCTGCCAAGATTTTGTAAAACTTCATAAAATCAACATGGCAATATATTTTAATTTGTTTCAAATTATTTCGAAGGGTTCAACAGCATTTAAGTTTACATTTCAGTAAACACGAGTAAAATATGCAGTGATTTGTTCAAAATTTTGATATCGCTCTTTGACATTTTAATTCAGATATTTATTTTAAAATCGCCTCATTAAAATTAAAAACTATTTCAATCGGTTCGTCGTAATACATTTCCCAAAAGACTATTTTTGGCTTATGGAAATTAGTTGCTAAAACCGCTCGAGTGCATTCCCTTTAAAACTGACATATGCATTTTCACTCATTTCACAATTTTTAAATATATAACTACTCCAGAAAACCGTATGCCTTTTGAAGTAAAGATTTTCAAAATGCAATTTACAAAAGATCTAGTTTTAATTTTAACGTTCGTATTAATGGCTGTCCAGAGTTATTTTCGATAAATGGTATTTATTTAATTCGTAGGTAAAAGACACTTGGAAATAAAATAATGCCCACGCCGTTTGCGATAAGATATTTCCATTTAATTTATTTCGAACAATTCTGATCTTTATTGCCTTATACTCAAAGCCCACTATTGCAAAACATGTTAACATAGGAACTTGATATGGTCCTAACATGCAAAACGGTTTAGTATGCCTTCGCATGTGTTCTAGTAGTGTTGCAGTACAATTATTTAATTACCAACATGTATTGTAACTAATTAAAAAATTGTATTGCTTTGTGAAAAAAAAAACATAACGCGGTTCAAGATATGGTAAGATCTCCTTTAATCGTTTTCAATTTCAATTTCCTTGCGAGGATTCTTTAAAAATTATACAAAAACAACAATCCCGTAATGTATTTCAATTTGCTTAAAACAGTATTTAATTATTTCGATAAGTTCAACATAAATTAATTTTACGTTTAAATAAAAGGTGTAATAATTTTTCTAAATTTTTAAATAACGGGTTGAATTTGTAACGTCAGGACTTTTTTGAAATCTCTACATTAAAATTAAGAATGATGCCAAACGTTTCCTCATGTTCGATTTCCAAAAACAAATCTCCAAAAGGCCCATTTTCGATTTAATAATAAACGTTGTTAAAACCATTGGAGCATATCGCCTTTAAAGTGTATTTGTTTACGCCGACTTAATTTTATCAAGTTATATGTGTAGTCGACCAGATGTGTTTTCGATAGAATCAAGGTCGAAAATTCAGGTGTTGTTTGGTCGACTGTAGAAAGTTCTGGAACATCGGCCGATTACTCATTTTTATTTGCGCATTCACACAGGTAGAATGCATGCAAATTGTACTCATCCAAAATTTATTTAAATTAATTGAAACCTTCATTTTTCCAAACGGTAATTAATTAATCCTTATGCTTATAATAACTTATAAATATTGTTATATAAATAACCGAAAAAAATGTGATTATTAAAAACACAATTTTTGTTAATTTCAGATGGTTCTTTTGGAGGAAGGAATTTAACCGAAGTTCGTTCGAAGGGTTTCATCGGCATCGGTCCGGCCAATCTCATCGAGTGGAAGCTTACTCTTCCTGACGGGTTTCTGGCCTCCAGCGGTAAGATGAATTATTTTTTTAGGTGCCCCAAACTGTTTAATGCTTGCTAATAAATTACAAAACAATAACTAAATCTTGCTCATGCATCTGACCGTAAGAGACCTTTAAATAATCGTAATTTAATGTTTAAAAATCCATTTCTTGATGGCTTTGTATTTCTATGCTTTTCCTGAGGTATTTCAACAGTTTCCAATTTTTTTAATATTTGATCATTGAAGTGAACTTTTCAACACGAGATGTAATTCTATGAGCTTATCCAATGCCCCCCACTGCAAATTTATTTTGATTAATTTTAATATAGTTTTCTTTGGTTGCAGAGGGAATTTACTGCTAATTGGGCCGTCCCTTCCACCCTCGAACTACACACTTTTTGAACCGTTTTCCGGGTAGTGCGCGTTTTTGAAAATCGTAGTCTTAAAACCGTTTAATGCCCTCCCAGTAAAATTAACGGTCCCCTTAAAAATAGCTTAATCGTCCGTTTAAAAACTTTTTTTTGGTGAAGCTGTCTTCGACATAATTTAAAAAAAAATATTACGCGAGTGTTAGTATCGGGAATGGTTAGTTTGAGGTTCTTGGCGGGTTGATAGCCTTTTCGAGCAGCCTGCAGGGGCCCCATCGGTACAAAGGTAGGGCACATTTTTTTTTTCAGAAAAGCCACTGCAATAATAACTAATAAATATAAGGTAAAAGCACTATTAGTTGACATTTTTAGGAATGACACTACAAAAACGTTATTTTACAAGAACTATATTACTAAATATCTCAGTTTATGAGCGTATTATGGTTTAAACAAGTATTTTATGCCTACTATAAAACAAAAACCATTATTTTCCTAAACTTACTGGTCATGTAAATGATAAAAAAAACCCTAGTAGTTGACGGGTGATTCGTTGACATCTAGATTCAGATATTTATATGTATTTAATATCAGTAGAAAAAAACCGGTGCGCATTAGAAGGTATACTTCTTTAGTGTGACTAAATTAAATATAACCACGTGCAAAAATTAATATAAATAAATTCAATAAATGCTAGGATGTGCGCATTCGAGCGAAAAGTGGCACATTTCCGAGCGAGGGAAGCAAATGAAGCGCGACGCGGAGCGGCGCGCTTCATTTTCCCGAGATCGGAATGTGCCACTTTGAGCTCGAATGTGCACACTCGGTTTTAGCATGATTCACAATAATGAATTTACTTTGTATAGGCTAACTTGAACAATGAATTTGACTAAAACTAATACCATTTACATTATTTGTGACTATTAGCTTATTTGTATATTGAAAAACTAAAGATGTCAACTACTGAATACGTCTCAATTACTTTACCTTAAAAAATAAATCAAAATTTTTTAAATTTCACAGCTTCAAAATGAGGTAATGATTTCAGTGACTTTTACACATTTTTATTAAACTTGTAATTTTCATAATTTTCTTTAGCTTCGAAATAGTCATTTTCTATTTATTTAAAATTTTGCTACAAAAACTGTCGAAAATGAATCCAAATAGATCTAAGAAAATGCTTATTGCAGTGGTTTTTTTTTAAACTTAATATTTTCTATTGCATATATGTGTTTTTGGTCAAACCGTTATATAAATATTATTCGAGCAAAAGGTCCAATCTTACTTATGTGTATATTAGGTTGCTTTAAGGTGTTTTAAAAATATTGCGGTGGTCTAAATATCGAGAAAGAAATCCTCACCAAATTTCAGCCCTTCATTTTAATTCTAAGTGGTCATCGGTTAATTTTGTAATATTCCCATTGGCTTGACACGCAAATCTACTATTTTTTTTTCCAATTATCTATAGCTCTGCTACATTTTATGCAATCGTCCCGTTCTTTACGGCAAATTGTAGGGAAAATATCAATATTTAAAAGTGCCCATAGTGGGGTCTATGGCACTTGAACAGGTTCACCCTTAAATCACCTTAAAATTAATTTTTATTAATTTCTGCTTTTTTCTCATAAACGGCTACACTTACAGCAAAACGTAAATGACAATTTCGGCAAAAATTCAATATGCTACAAAAAAAGGTATTCAGACTACTGCGCAGGCTTTGAAAATGTAGAAGCTACCTTTGGCCCGAAGTAAACACATTTACGAAAGAAGGCGGTAGACGCATACGTTACCTATGACTGTAACATATATATATATACAGTAAGACCCCGATAACGCGGGGGATACGTTCCAATGAGTTCAAGCGCTAACAAAACAGCGTTAAACGAGATCATTTTGAAATAATATGTTTTAAGGTATTTTGAAGCTCCGAGCAAACCGTGTTATATCGAATAAGCGTTAATCGAAGAAGAGTTAAACGAGATCTTACGGCACAAACTTTATTCTGATAGGAATTAATCCTCCACAACTCGGCGAAAGCAGAATTTAAGTCATTCGTCATTTGGTGCAAATGCACCCATATAGCAAAAGTAGCTCTTATAACGAATCGGGGATTTAAAATCCACATAACCAGTTCTACTAGTTCCCTAAACTACTCTTTGTTTGCGTAAATAAAACTATTAAATTGATAAAAAAAAACGTAAAATAAGGAACGTGTTTAAGCTTAAGTTTGCCCGATTTTTTTATCACAGATCTGGCATTTAATAAGCGAACAAAAGCCCTACAGAAAGATTTAAATTGATGATATAACACCGTCTATACCAGAGTTCAAATAAATGGTTAAATTATTACCATAAAACGTAAATAAATACCCTCGCCCATTGCCTAAGAAGGTTTTTACATAGCCTTGCGACTATAAATCCATCGGGCAATAATTCATTCTAATAGGAAGCGAGAAATTTTGCGTAAACAGCGAAAAGAAGGTATAAGAAAATCCAGAAAACAAAGACGGAACCCCTTCTTTTAATTTCGGATCGCAGTGATTTATAATTGTTTCGTTTAAACGTCGCTTTTCGGATAACAATGGACGAAGAATGTTTAAAATTTATGCGGAATGCATCGGCTATGCATTACCCACCAACGTGTTGGTATTTCAAGGCTACTGTTTGTGTTATGATCAATTACAGAATTTCACGGCCGTGGACAGGAATGTCAATCGAATTTATTTTGCTGGAAACGAGCGAAGCAGTTTTAACAATGCAGTTAAAATTGCATTAAACCCCCCGTTTTTTTTTGTAAGCGATAAAAATAATCTATTTCCTTCGCGATCGCCCCCTAGCACTTAGCATTTAAAAGGAAGCACCCTCGTTAAACAAAAAAAAAGAGAAAACCAATTCTAAAAGGATGCAATGATAACTCTATACAAAGTAAACACGTTTTATGGATCCCATCGAAGTATTTTTCTTTGTATTAATGCACTTTTTCAAATAACTTGAAAACACTCATTTTCGTTTCTAAAGCTACACACACACACACAGCAATTTCCCATAATAATAAATCATAGTACAGTGGACCTCCAATTATTCGGATTAATTGGTCCGGATCCGATCGGAATAACCAAATATCTGAATAACTGAATAATAATAAAAAAAGATAATTTCTTTAAAAAAAATTTCAAAATAATTGTACAGTATGTCATTGTACTACATGCATAAATAATCAATTCTTAAACATTTCGGTAAGAGTCAGCTGTTTTGACGTTTTAAATCGTTCTGGCAACTTCGTAACTCGTTGGTTAATGAATTGTTTTTTTTTCCTCAAAGCGATACGGATAATTGGTCATCCCGATAGCTGGAGTTCGGATAATTGTAGTTCTACTGTACTATGAATAGAATTACTAATATTTATTTTGTGAATTTTAAATTTAATTAATTACTTACGCTTTTTTTATAAACTGAGATGACAAATGAGAAGAGTCTTACCTGTAACAAAAATAGAAAATTAATGGATGTATCACACAAACATTTATTTAAAAAATTAAAGAAATATTCGTGTTTGATACTTGGATTAAATCAAACCACTAAAATTTTAAACAAAAACTTTTTTTCTAATTTTTTTTACAAATAAATGGCGAATTTATCCAAGTTTTTCTCTTCTCCCGCTCTAGTTTCTTTGATTTTGACAAATTTATTTTAATTTTTATTCGGAAATATTTTAAAATAGGATTGAAACGTTGTTTGCAATTATTCCTAACAAATTACCAAACTTTAAGCACCTACATAATCGATTTTAACATAAATTAAAAATTCAACATTAAAATTTATTTTTGTATTAATAATTTCTTGCGTTAATTATTCCCTAAATGACCGATCTTTATTTTTGGAGCTTTTACCGTATCAGATCTCCACGTTTTATAAGTACTTAATAAAAATTAAATTACAAAACCAATTATAAGTTTCGGAAAAAAAAATTAAAGTTAATCAAAAAAAAAGCGCAAGCTTTAAATATTTAATTGATAAACACCAACTTTTTCTTTAAATATTCCTCCTACTCAATTAATTTTGAAGTACTTGCTCAAATAAACTAATTAGATTCTAAAAGGAAAAAAAATCGAACATCTAAAAATACGTTTATAGAATTACGAATAAAACAGATTGACATTTGAAAGGCGGCTAATTTAATAAATCAAAAATAGAAACAAATAAAAATATAATCAACAAAAAATTATTAAAACCTAATAAATCATAAATCTGTTTTTCTGGTAAACCACTTTTTTGAAGAATTCGAGCCTTTTCCCATATACCCATCAATTTTAAGAGATTGCAAGTGTACCATATTTTAGTTACATTTTGATTAGAAAAGGTAAAGCTAAATAAAATCAAAAAAATAACGCGTTTTTACACACGGGGAGAAGAGAATGGTAATTGTCTTCTCTCCGTGCATTAAATCTCTATATCGTATGAAGTGTTAGGAACCTGGTCCACACGTACTCCAAATCTGTTTATTTCAATATTTATAAAAATAATAAAATTTAGATTTCATTGCTCTATTACAGGAGCTTAAGATATTGTTTTTGCAACACCAGCAGCGAAAGTTTGATTTTCGAGCGCAATGCGGCGGTAGTAAAGTGGTCGATTTCCCCATGTCGGAATAGAATATACTTTCGTCGTTCCTTTCTGCACGTGTGTGAAAAGTGCATACTTTCGCTCTTCTCCCTTGTATTTTTTTTCTTGCCTATTATAAAACAATTCTTCTTTCTTCTTTATCTTCGCCCATAATGCAATTGTTCCAACTAAACTCTAACAATATTGTACTTGTTCAGAGAAATTTACGTACATATATTCCATCTTGGATCTACTTATTATTAAACCATTGTCTTCTAAGATTTCTCTCCAACTTTCTAGCACTTCTTCCAGTTCCATCCAGTTGTCTGTTGTTGTCAGTTTTTGATTTGATAAAGAGATTATTAATATAGTCAAGTCCAATAAACGCGCACACTCAATTTTAAGCGTGATTCACAATATTCAATTTACTTTGTTAGGCGGCTATCTTCAACTGTTCGATTCACAATCATTAATTAAATTCATAATAAATTTTAATCAAAAATTAAAAAATCGAATTTTAACCAAGAACTACATTTTTCTATAAATTCAAAAAGTCGTTACTGGCGTGTCCACTTCGATTTGGAATATAAAATAAAGGGGCCTTAGTTAGAATGTTTGCGCAACTTCGTACACTAAATTCGGTTAGAACTTACTATTCAACAAAACTTAGGCGAACTTTATGGCAAAACTAACTATAATAACGATTGCGTTACTGATTTGATTTTACATTTAAGAAACTTCTAATAACAACACACGAAACCAAGTTTTGGGCGACGCATTGTAGAGCGTAATAAGGGCAATGTCTGCAGAGTTGTGTATTATAATTGGCTTTCAGTAATTGATTAAATAAGATAGGCTTATGTGTCGTTTCCTGCGTATGTGTTCTGTGCAAATGTCTCAATGCTTTCCATTCCATCGTATTTCTAAATTAGACAGAAACTGCTTGCTTACACAATTTCGCAATTCTCCTAACTGAAACGAGGCTAGTTAAAAAGCAACTTAAACGCTTTTGGTGTTAGAACGAAGCGAAATAAAAAATGCGCCAGTTCTTTGGCAAAACATTTAATGAATTGGCAAAACAGAAGTGTTGGGTTAGTGACCTAGAACTTTCATATTCGCGATTACATAATTCGAGATATTGCAATACATGTTCGTGTAGTCGGGTTTTTAAATTTAGGTCGTTCACCTATGGACATACTTAGCCGGGCATTTAAATTGTTAATGGCTGAATATTTTTAATGCTTTCTAACAGATGTTACAGTAGGCAGATACATAGACGGTTTTCTAGCAGACATCCTCCGGAAATCCGATTGTTCGTTCTCAGTTACACCATTAATTTCATCTTTTGTCGTAAATGACGGTTGTTCTAGCAATAATAATTTGTTCCACTCGTAGACGTTTCAACAACACATAAATAATAATTTCGCAGAAAAAAAAAATTACGTCTCATAAAAACAACAAACCCCCAATCAAAAAACAGCTCAATTCTTGTTTTCACAAAAATACTTTTCATAAGTATATTTAAAAAAAAAACTAAAGAAATATGCACACTTGATGACAAGAAAGAATTATAGATTTTAGTGCACAATCAAACTCCTTTTGACACGGTAGATTGGTTCATGAAGAAGTCGTGTAAAAATATACACAATACCTGTAGAAAGGTAGAAGGATTGATCTTGACATCGAAAAGAATTATACTTAACTTATTATTCGTAATAATTCCAAAATCTTGTAATTTAGGTGTTAGTTTCATTTCTTTCATTTTATTTTGATCATATCTGTGATCATCTAAAAATTAAAACCCTGTCCAAATATTTTTGATTTGACGAGGTTAATAAGCTTAAGCTGAATAAGGTAATTAAAATGTTTTTAAAAATTATTGTACAAAATTAAACCTCCGGACATTCAAAATTTTGGACGTACCTTAGTCAATTTCAATATAGGGTGTACCAATAATACCCCACCTACATAAAACAAAAATCCACCTTGATTCCGGAGGGTTAAATTAACCCGTTAGTGGACAATGTATCCATAATGAACGGTCCAAAATTATTATTGCAAGTGTAGCCCTGCAGTCACCTTAAAACGTATAATATTAGTTCGTGTTAAAGGGCACTTGCAGTCATTATGTAAAATAATATTTAATGCAAATATACAACAAAGCTACTAATTTATTATTTTAAATTTAGTCATGTACCTACTAATGGGTTAAGGGGGAGATCGGGCTCCCAAATTTTTAATATTTAAAGAGAGATTAATTATTAAAATAAAAAATCTTCCTTTTTAAAGTTTTAATTTATTTTTGGCACTTTTTTTAAAATTTTATTTCTATTTATTAAAAACCGTTATTTTTCTATTTTTTTTTTAAACAACCGTCATTGATTTTATTCTTAAATAATTGTATTTTATATTATATTTTTATATTTTTATTTTATATTATATTATCATGTGTACGTGCCACTACATATTAATTTTTTTCTTAAAATACATTCTACAAGATCGAGCCCTATAGCATTCGAGATTTTTTCGAACGTATCTTAATCAGAAAAGTATAAATTATTCTAAAATCAAAACCCCAGTCAAATATCCCTTACATTAAGAGGGACATCGAGCTCCCAAAATTTTAATGTTATATTTTTCAACTTACTCGAAAAATTATTAAATTTTCTTTTAGAAATTATTCAACAAAATTTAGCCATAAGGCATACGAGATTCTTAAACGTACCTTAATCAGAAAAGTTTATTTTATCCAAAAATGATCAGCCCGCCCAAAATTTTCTTAAATTACCGAAGATATCGAGCGCCCAAATTGTTTTTAATAATAGCCACAATTATTAAATTTTGCATTTAGAAAAAATTCTACAAAATTGAACCTTAGGGCACTCAAAATTTCTAAACTTGCCCGCACACTGGCGACGAATCGTGTAAAAATAAACCGTGTAAAAAAGAAGTTTGTATGTATAGTCCAAGTACTCCGACTGCGAGCTTGCAAAAAGTTACAGATATTATTACTTTATTTTTAATAACCACGTTTCATTATTTTAATAAACCCCACTAAAGCCCCTTTGCTTCACAATTCAGAGTCAAAAATCTGAAAATTGAACCTCACAACGAATTTTAAAATTTTTTTTAAAAAACTATGCAACTTGTCAAATAAGGGAGACACTTTGCGTAGAACGTAAAATAATCCGGCACCGAAGGAGTGCATTTTCGAACTAAAAACTAATTAATTATAAATAAATTCCAATTAAGTGGATAATTAATTATGCGAATCCCACGAGATGCGAACGTATATGCAACCAGTTCGTGAAACTCGAAATTGGAACAAACCACTCCTTCCTATTTCTAAATAAGCGAACAAAAAATTAACGAGAAAAATATGCTGCCAACCCCTAATGTTAAGCTAATTAATTATAGATATTTTTAGCTTCGGTACATTTTAAACAATAGGGAAAACAAATCGCAATTAGTTTTTCTACAAACATCCTTCACTTAAGACCCTTCATTGTAACAGAAAGCGTATAAGTTCTTACCTATAATTAATACAAACCCCAAACAGGCAATTAATTTAAACCCCAGCTAGCAGCTCTATTATTTCAAAGCTCTCTAAGAAGTCTTCAGACTATTTGTAATTTGCTGGGAATATCGAAGCTACATAAATGTTAACAAAACCCTTAATACGAAGACGTAAATTACAAGAAACGTTCAGGAGCGCCATGCCTCTGAGAAATAACGCCATCAACCCTAAAAACAAAACTCGATTTGCAAGAATGAAAATTTAAACGCGCGAAATATTTTTGCAAACCTTAAACGAAGATAAACCTAAAAGCAATGCTTAGAAAGCCATCTAAATAGCTATAAGCGTAATTTCTTCCACATGCAAGCCGCCCTTAACATAACAAATAGTGCCGATTTATTTTATTATAATGTATTCACCCATTTTGGTAATGCCTTGTGCACCCCCATTACATTTCTCGCACGCTTAAATTGTAACAAATGTTACTCTATCCCGATTATAATCATTATAAAGATATTGTTCCAAGATAGAGACGTTTATGTTGTGGTTGACATGCAGCTTTTCGATTATGCTTTTATCGCATATCTCTTATATGCAAGGGGTTGTAAACAAAGACCACAAATAACACAAAACCCCACCAACCTATCGCCCTTTCTTATTCCTAAATATTCACCCGAAATGTTTTCGATAGTTGCCACGCTTTTCATTAGTTCTGGGACGTCTAAATTTTCATTACAAAATAAAATGCTTGCCGAGTAAATTAAATTCTACCCCCTATTTAGTTTTGGAAAAACTTAAAAGGCAAATCGTGCAAAAAATTAAAAGTAATGTCAGTGTATACGAAAACTAATTTTTATGGCCCCCTTCAATTTTTATCACGTAAGTAGCTCATGCAGAAATTATTAGCACGCAACTCGAAATGCCCAGACGGTTAATAATACACACACGAAATAGAAAAAATGTTATTTATTAGCCAGCAAAAAAAATTAGTAAGTGTTTGTTTAAATTTCAAGCAGCCATTGACATTTTTACGGCTCGATTTGCATAAAAAGGTTATCGATTATAACTTCAACTTTAGCACTGGCTAATTTGTTAGATTAATTAAATTTTGGGAAAAAAGCTTCCATAAATTAAATTTCTTATGTTAGATAAAAATTTAGCTTGTCGCTTAATTGATAAGTCGATTGTTAACAGGGTATTTTTTTCTAATGCAATTTAAAGTTTGGTATAAAAAAAATTGTGTTTTTTTTGGAAGGGTTAAAAAGCATCATAGTATAATCTCGAAAGCTGTTGGTCCTTTAATTAGTTTTCGAAATGTGACAAAATATCTTTTATCGTAACATCTAAATTACAGTTTACGACTCAGAGCCCGCGATGTGGCGAACATATTTTAACCAATTTTTATCAATACAGCCAGGTCCCGTTTAGCGGGTAGACTGCGTTCTTAGACGACAGAGAGCTAAACGGAACAGCGTTAAACGGGGTAATTTTGAAATAAGTCGAATTAACGTAAATTGTGAACTGTTTTGAGGTTTCGAGCAGACCGCTTTATATCAAGGAAGCGTTAAACGAGGCCTTACTGTACCTACATTAGGGTGGCCCCAAAAAATCACATAATTTTAGATTTTTGACGTCGCCTGAAAAGATGTCAATTTAACATGTTTTTAAAATGCTCACCATACATTAGCTTGATCAAAGTTTAAGAGGTCGCTCAAAATTTTAAAAAATTTCCGAAATGGTAAAAATTTAATTTTTTACTCGTCGCGTTATTATTGTCTAGAATTTAGATTATAAATATTCTGAAAATTTCAAATCGATGTATCAATTTAAGATATTTTTCGAGCGAGTATTTTAAAAAAGTTTTTCTTTGTAGTTGACATCTTAAAAAATAGAAATAATTCACGAGACACAAAAAGAAAAGAATTATTACTACTGTACTTTAATTTTTAATATTTAGATATATTTACAGTTCGATCAAAAAAATCAAAAGTATATTGTTTTAAAAATTTTGAAATATTGTGCGACCTTATAAATTGATATATCCTACTTAAATTATCAGAATATGTACTAAAATTTTAGACGGAGACAGTAATATAGGAAGAGAATTAAAAAAAAAATACAATATTTAATTTTTCGGAATTTTTTTCAAAACATCTTAAAATTTTACAGACAAATTAATGTTTAGTAAGCATTTTGAGACCATATTAAAGTAACGTATTTTTATGCGAGATAAAAAATAAAAAAATATTGGTTATTTTTGAGCCAATAATAATTATTTTTAAAAAAAATAATAAGTACCTAATAGATTTTCAGAGATGAAACAAGAAAACCAATTACGATAAAATTGTGGAAAAATAGCAACAAAAAGTACATTTTCCATTTCCCAAAAATTAATCTTCTATCCCTATCAAAAAAAGTTGAATAATTCATCACCAAATGGCTAACTAATTCTTTTAATGCATTTTATGAAAATTTGAAAATTTGGTATTGAGAAAATTGCATATTTCCCGATCGATAGAATCATTTTTTCTTAATCGGACTTTTCGGTCAAATTTCGTCCTTATTCGGAGGATATTTCAATAATCATCAGTGTCAATTAAAAATTATTATTAGTTTACAGTTTTACTTTATGTAATGAAAAAAAACCATTTTTTATATTATTTAAGTTCATTAAAAAAAAACTTGCGTCCAATATACAACGAAAACCCAACGTTGCTTTACTAAAATCCGAAAAACGAAATCGTCGAGTTTAAAAATAACGACATTAAAATATACATCTTCGAGCTGTATTTCTGCAAAAAGGCCAACTTTCACTCCTGAAAAAACGTTTTTAATTTAGCAGCGACCTAATTAAGTAGTCTACGTTTAAGCGATGACCTATTTGGGCGTCGACATGTTAAGAGTCTGGTGCTAATTAGGTTTTTAAGTAAACAATTTAACGAAAAAGGAATCAATACGTGTTAATAGACTGTTTTTTCTTTAATTAGCGAAAACACTTTGCTTTTACCAAATAGAAAAATCGCTTCTCGTCTTTATAAACTTAATTTAACTCGACTCCAGACGAAAAAAAACATAAAGAACAAAGAAACTATTTCGAGACAGATATTACAAGACTAGGTGACATAATGTGACCATATGTCCCATTTTTAAAACATTGTCAATTACGATAACGAATATTAAGATATTTTTACAAGAATTGCATTCTGTTTTGAAAATACGGTCCTGTAATTTTTTATTAAATATTTTCAGATAGTTTATTTATTGTAAATCGAGCTTAAAACCGAGTGTGCACATTCGAGCTCAAAGTGGCACATTCCGATCTCGGGAAAATGAAGCGCGCCGCTCCGCGTCGCGCTTCATTTGCCTCCCTCGCTCGGAAATGCGCCACTTTTCGCTCGAATGCGCAAATACTCGTATTTATTGATTTCGAATACTTATTTTGGCTCTATTAAATCATAAATCTAAATTTAGTTTAGCAAATATTAATTTTATGTTAGAAAAAAATTTTTAACAGAGCAATGAGTGGAAGAGAGCGAAAAGATACAACAATGTCGTCGTTGCAAGTGAGAGGGAACGATTAAAATTATTTACATGATTTTTTCTCTAATTTGTTGGCCTAAATTATTGTAAATCGATCTTAAAACCGAGTGTGCACATTCGAGCTCAAAGTGGCACATTCTGATCTCGGGAAAATGTAGCGCGCCGCTCCGCGTCGCGCTTCATTTGCATCCCTCGCTCGGAAATGTGCCCCACTTTTCGCTCGATTGCGCACATCCTCGTATTTATCAAATTTATTTGCATTAATTATTGGATTTAAAAAGAAAAGAGCCATGTACCCCCATTAAAAAAGGTCCAGTGAATGACCACTTTTGTCTAACGAATGTCCGATTAATTAATTCATCTATTAAAAACGAATATCTAATTCATAAAATTTTATAAAATTAATTTTAAACACTTTTTTGGTAATTCGAAAATATGAGTATAAAACAGCGTTTAATGTTTAACGTTTTATTCAAATTACCATGTTTTTTTAACTAATTTTATTTTCAACATTTTTTTGGACGCGGACTAGCATCAAATTTGTTAAACATAAAGATTTAGGCGTTTTTTTTTTCAAATGTAATGGGATCTGGATTGCGATTTATTTATTTTTTGGCTTTTAATCGAATTTTACATTTAATTTAAATTTAGTTTTTATTTTATTTTATTCTCCATTTATTCTCGTTTTATTTTGTTTAATTTTTTTTAAGGAGTTTTCTCTTTATTTTGTTGAATTCTCTTGGACGAATTTGATTTAATTCTTTTTCTTTTTTTTTCTTTTCTGGCCACTCTTCGGAAGCAATTGCAAATAAATAGTTTTGGCTTCAATTTCTTCTTTTTTTGTGGTGAATTTTTTTTCCAAGTTGTATAAATGTAAAATTATTTAAATGATTTTTTCTCTAATTTATTGGCCTAAATTATTGTAAATCGAGCTAAAAACCGAGTGTGCACATTCGAGCTCAAAGTGGCACATTCCGATCTCGGGAAAATGCCACTTTTCGTTCGAATGCTCACAATCCTTGCATTCGTGGGTTTTCTCTATTTATATTCAATCTTTCAGATAAAAAAATATTTTAGTTAGTTTTATTGAGATCGGAATGTGCCACGTTGAGTTAGAATGTGCACACTCGGTTTTAAGCACGATTCACAATAATGAATTTACTTTCTAAATCATTTCAAATACAAATCAATTCGGGAGTCAATTACTTCTAAAGAAATTAAAGAAAAAACTCGTAAACCGTAACCAAAATAAAAACGAAACATTTAAATCGAAAAGTTACCAAGAAAAATGATCACATTATGTACACCAAGACCCTTTTTCCCGAATTTTTGAGGAAAAAATTTATGGCTCGTAAAGAAATCCGCTCTCATTGTTTGGATCTGTATAAATCTTTAATGCAAATAGAGGTTGGCTTAATTACCTCTTTCCCAAGATTACATAATTCAAAATTCGGGGTATTCTAATGATCTTAAGAACCACAATTCGTCGGTTAATTGAGGTCATCTGGACAATATAATGAAAATAATTGCTTTTCAGGCTCTCGAGATTTTGAGTCATTCAACTTGAATGGAATTAGCATAGCGTTTATGTGTAATTCTGAATCCTTACCGATTCCATCTTCTTTTTTCTTCTTCCTCTCCGTTTGTGAATCTAATTTTTATAATGTGTGCGTGTGTTTTTTTCGGGCCAACAAGTTTCGCTCTCAATGACGTGATTCATTTGTGCTGGTGGTCTGGTTATTTTTTTGGGGCCTCAGGTTATTGGTCCAAATGGAATGTCGAAAAAAGTTTTTACGCGTCTTGAAATCATTCGGAAGCTATTAAATTTTCATTTTCCGAGAACGTATAACTCCACGTTTTTTTTTGTTGGGCGTTTATCTAGGCCGATAAGGATCATTAAAATCTTCCACTTTTAATCTAAACGTTGTTGTTGTTGTTGTGTGCGTTTATTACAGTGTTTGTTTACTTATCCTTCCGACTCGTGTAATAATTAGATTTAAAGATAGAACGCGACCTTCCGAGCTCGTAGAAGTCTTGGAACTAAATATAATTAAGTGCAACTTTATTTAGGTAAACAGCGAACTTTCGGAGGCGCGACGATTTCGAGGCACGACAATAAACATAAAGCTAAAAATATAAAATAGAGAATTCTTTGGAGGCATTGTATTGTTGTGGCCGGTTTTACATTTGTTCGAGTTTTAAATGGGTCAAAAGTTGTTGGCTTCGGCCATTAATATTTAAGAGTCGAAAATAGTGAAGAGCTGGCTCTCCAGTAAATTTTTATGCGATTTTCCAGTAAGCAACTATCCTCAAGTGCCTACTTATATGTACGTAATTATCTTTGGGTTTATTACACTGCGAAAACTTGTCTAGAATTCAGAAGTTGTAATTAACTAGGGGCTAAATTTAGAACGAGCAATACGTTAGTTCTTCCTTATTTTGATTCGCTTTAAAAGCATTAAGTGCTGCCGCCGCTGCTACCATAACAAACAAGAAAAAAAATTGGGAAAAAGCTTCTAGTTCAAAAATGCACCGAAACTTCCTACGTTTCTCGATTTTAATAGATAAGTTGAGTGGAAAAATTTAAACTTGTCCGATGTAAATTAGTAAAATGAAAATTCTTAAACATTAAATGCTAATTTTTTTTTAAATTCTAGAATTATTTGACTGGATTTAATTTTATTAAAAATTTCAAAGTTTCTAACTTAATATTACTAACAAGGAGACGTTCAGAATTCTTAATCGCAGAATTTGTTTATATTTACAGTGTTGTAAGATCATTCCGTCAACATTCATTCTTGTAAGCAGTAAGCCGCACTATTCAAAAATACTGAAATAAATTGCTTTAGTTTTACGTAAATTTCAGTGCTTATTTCAAGCAAATGGGTAGCTCCATTACTGCACAACAAACCAAGTAAGAAATACGTGGAACAAGCCCAACTGGATGCACATTTATTTAATTACTCTTTTTTTTATGTTCCATATAAGTATTTTTCTGTTAGCAATATTTACAACAAATTAAAATTGGGGTATAATAAAAAACATTTAGTATAAAAGAGAATACGTTATTAGTAAATCTTACTTCGTTTATTATTATATAGCAACTGAGCTACTGAGTTGCATGAAATTAGCACGGGAAAAAATTTAAAGTCCTTTTTTCCTACTATTTCTGAATAGTGCGTTTTACTGCTTGCAGGAATTAATACTGAAGAACCTATCCTTGTAAGTTTTAAAAGATAGTTTGAGTCGAAAAGTTATTATATTAAATTTATTCTATAAGGTTTATTTAGCTGACAGGAGACGTTCAGAATTCTTAATCGCAGAATTTGTTTATATTTACAGTGTTGTAAGATCATTCCGTCAACATTCATTCTTGTAAGCAGTAAGCCGCACTATTCAAAAATACTGAAATAAATTGCTTTAGTTTTACGTAAATTTCAGTGCTTATTTCAAGCAAATGGGTAGCTCCATTACTGCACAACAAACCAAGTAAGAAATACGTGGAACAAGCCCAACTGGATGCACATTTATTTAATTACTCTTTTTTTTATGTTCCATATAAGTATTTTTCTGTTAGCAATATTTACAACAAATTAAAATTGGGGTATAATAAAAAACATTTAGTATAAAAGAGAATACGTTATTAGTAAATCTTACTTCGTTTATTATTATATAGCAACTGAGCTACTGAGTTGCATGAAATTAGCACGGGAAAAAATTTAAAGTCCTTTTTTCCTACTATTTCTGAATAGTGCGTTTTACTGCTTGCAGGAATTAATACTGAAGAACCTATCCTTGTAAGTTTTAAAAGATAGTTTGAGTCGAAAAGTTATTATATTAAATTTATTCTATAAGGTTTATTTAGCTGACACCTTTTTGAAAATTAAATATAAGATTTTTCAAAATTTGATGGTTTTTCACTTGTGTTGGTTTTAATTTTATTTTAAAAGATAATTTAAGCTAAAAAGTTATTAAATTAAACTTGTCCTCTAAGGTTTATTAAAATAAACAGTTTTTGAGGATTAAATCAAGATTTTTCAAAATTCAATAATATCCTTTTATTTTTGTTGTCATCTTGTAATTAATAAATACTTCATAGGTGTGAACGTAATTTTTCTGAATTTTATAAAAACAATTTTAAATTAAAAATTTTACACATTAATTATTAAAATCAAGTCTTTTTGAAAATTCAATAATAGATTTCTTTAAATAATTTTTTTTCGTTTTTTTTTAGGTTTTATTTTAATTAAAAATTTTAGAAATGCTATCTATTGTTTTATTTGAATGGTTAAAACGTGGACTTTTCGGACATTAAACATAATATTTTTATTGTTGGGCCTTTTAATTAAAACTTTCAGAGGTTCTACCTTAATGCTTCTAAATTTTAATAAAATAAGAAGTTTTCATAAAAGTTTCATGGAACTATATAATTGACTTAGATATGGCTTATTAAGCCCATTCATCTTATTAAAATTTAATTGAAAATAAAAGGCTCTTAGAGCTTATACAAAATCAAAACAGCAGATCCCACACTTTCCTAGTTTTTGCACAAATTATTCAGAAATAAGTTCAAAACGTGAATTGGGAAAAAAAAATTGAAAAGGTCAGAGGTAATTACTCAAGAATATAACAAAGCGAACAAAAGCGGAGATGTCTGAATTTGAATACAACACAATAATTAATTATAATTAAGAGATTGTTATCGTTCATATTTAGTTTAAAGCCAACAGTGAATACGTATAATTAATTTCGGCAAAATCGGAAGCTGAAATAGTGCGTATATAAAAGCGAGCACTCAATTTCCTTTCGTGTTAATCACCAATGACCCTCTTAATGAATGACTTCGTTTTCATCAAGGGGGTAAGTTGCCGGCCGCGTTTAATAGAAAACCTACCTTAATTATTATAATTAAATGCCTCCGAACAAACACACACAATTGCCCGATTAACAATTTTAGGGATATTTTGTTCTTTTAGCTTTTCCGAGCGGCGATGCGATGGGTGGTAGCAATCATAAGATCAGTGGTTTCGACAATATATGTTACTGTGCCCTTCTTTAAAAAAAATCTAATCTTGCTGTGTCCCCACTGTACCTATTCTCTGACGTACTTACACCGTAGATAGGTTCCGGAGAAAACCGTGTAAATCGAAATGAAAATTTTTTTATGGTAAACCGTGTACAGTTAAACTTTATTCTATTCAACATTTTAAACCACTTATAGTGATCGAGCTATTCCAAGAGACAAGATCTGGTGCCGCATGGTTGAAAGAAAATTCAAGGTTGACTTGGTAAGGTCTCTTGTTATAGCTCGATCACTATAAGTGGTTTAGAGGGTGTTGAATAGAATAATGTTTAACTGTAGGTCGAAAACAAAACATGCATATTAGTTACTTTAAAAATTAATAATTTTACGTAAAATGGGTTTTTTGCATTCCTTCATCAAAAAAATATTACGTATCTATGAAATAAAAGTAGCTATATTTAACTTGTAAAAATGTATGGTAAAACGTGCAGTCAGGACCACCTACCTACCAGTGACTGACCGTTACGAAAAATAAAATTTCTAACAATTTTATATTTATCATTTATTTTTTTATGCAATCTTGTATGTTTCCTTATTGATTTAAGTAGAAGAAATAAAAATAATAAAGAAGTGTATAACTAAATTAATTAAATTTATATTATTGTTTGCAAGTTACTTGATTAATGCTGAAATTTTACTATTTATGAAATATGACGATTCTAAATAAGCTATATAAGATTGTATTCGGTTTTTTTTATCAATCACTCAATTTATAATGATTTAATGAAGTAAATACCTATTTAAATTGAATTTAAATAGTTTTAACTATATTAAATATAAAAATTAAGTTTGATTAATTTTATGTCTCTCATTCACTGGTATGTTTTATTGTAATACTTAGCCAGTAAATGACCCACTATATTAAGATATTAATATTTTCATTTATTTCTTGACATTATATACCTAACGAAAAAGTAAATCGTTTAAACAGTAATACCTAATTATAAAAACAGTTGAAATATAAAATGGTGACGAATCTCTAGATATACCAATAGACACAATAGTAATGCCAAAAAATACTAATGAAGAAAAAATTTACATTGATACAACTTGGAAAAAAAAATTAACCACAAAAAAAGAAAAAATTTGAAGCCAAAACTATGTGCAATTGCTTCTGAAGAATGACCAGAAAATAAAAAAAGAAAAAGAATTAAATCAAATCCATCTAAGCAAAATGAACAAAATAAAAACAAAACTTCTCGAAAAAAAATTACACAACACAAGAAAAAAAATATTGCAAAAAAATAAAACGAGAATAAATGGAGAATAAAAAAAAGAAAAATATGCCAATAAAATTTAAATTAAAAGAATAAATTTGATTAGAAATCGAAATCCAGATCCAGATCCTGTTACAATTAAAAAAAAACGCCTAAATCTTTATATTTAACGCACATTCTGATGCTAGTCCGCGTCCCAAAAAAATGTTAAAAATAAAAATTAGTTAAAAAAACATGGTAATTTGAATAAAACGTTAAACATTAAACGCTGTTTTATACTCGTATTTTTTAATTACCAAAAAAGTGTTTAAAATAAATTTTACAAAATTTTATGAATTAGATATTCGTTTTTAATAGATGAATTAATTAATCGGACATTCGTTAGACAAAAGTGGTCATTCACTGGACCCCTTTTAACGGGGTACATGGCTCTTTTCTTTTTAAATCCAATAATTAATGCAAATAAATTCGATAAATACGAGGATGTGCGCATTCGAGCGAAAAGTGGCACATTACCGAGCGAGGGAAGCAAATGAAGCGCGACGCGAAGCGGCGCGCTTCATTTTCCCGAGATCGGAATGTGCCACTTTGAGCTCGAATGTGCACACTCGATTTTAAGCTCGATTCACAATAAGTAATTTATTTAAAATTTACGAAGTTTAATAATTAAAAGTTACAGAAGTGTATTCGTGCGCTTGAACTCGTTGGAACGTATAGCCCCCGCGTTAAACGGGGTCTTACTGTACAGCTAATTTTTAAACAAAAAAAATAAATTTTTGTCAACCTTTGCACTCATCCGCGACTCCCAAAATACCCCCCCTCCCACCCCGAAAATCACAAGATTAGACGGTATTGTGTTCGAATTAATTGAAGCGCCAATCAAACGTTAGATTCAATGAATTTAACAACAAGTACAGAAAATTTGATTAAAGACCAGTTAGCGTTCAACATCAAATGAATTACAACTGCATTCGAGCACTTCAAAGCTAGTTATCCCCGCACTATAAACTGCTGAATAGCTTGCGACAGAGTTAAGAGTTTTGCTAGTTTGACAAAGTTAGGTTTAATAGTTGTTTGCCTGCTCTTCCACATTCTGCAATATCAAGCACACAATTAATAGTTTGACAGAAGCGCTAGTACCGCGTTTCCCGAATTTAAACTAACGAGACGTTTTTAATACTTAATCGCGAAGCACCACAAAGCCTTTGCGCGAGGCATCTTCCGAAAACAAGCCCCAAATAGGACTAACTTCCTACAAAATAGCGTTCTATAATTAATACAATTAGAAACGCGTTTTCTAAACTTCCAAGTAATACCTAAATCCGATTTGTCGGCTAGGGAAAAAAATTCACAGCCCAAAACAGCCCTCGACGACGCCTCTAACGTAAGATAATCATTAAGGCATTAGGGACACAAAACAATCCTTTGAGTACAATTACGCATTACACCTACTCCTTTAAGAACGCCGAAGTAATTTCGCCGTAAAGCCATATTATCCCTAATCCTTTCTATTCTAAATAGGTAGTTCTCGCAAAAATCCGGAAGCTTTAGAATGAATAAGGTCTAAGGTATTACACGCATTAAACACTATACTCAATATTCTACTAAAATTTCCTAAGGGAACCGCTCTAATCCATTTGCTTTCAACATTACTTCGTCCCAGGTTAATTATTATTAGAAACTACAAAAACTTATTAAGCCTGTCTCGCATCGGATAATTATCCTCTATTTTGGTTATTCTTTTGAATTAATTTGTTCAACATGAAACCCAACATTACACCGGGACAGTTAATGAAAATAATTCTCTCCATAAATCGTTTGATAAAGAAACGATTTATAAAAAACATACTTACGTAATTGTGTTTGTTAATAAAAACATGTTTGGAATATGGATTTACAAAGAATAGGCTGCTAAAATATTTTAAACGGATCTAGTTCTACTCAAAATCGATTTAGGATTATTTAAAAAAAATCCAGAATGTACAGTCAAACTAAGAAGTGATCAACACCCTAGAAACAAACCTACAGTAAACGTACTATTCCAAGAGACAAAATCTGGCGCTGCATGGTTAAAAAACAATTAAGATTGATCTTTGTAATTTTAGTACCTAGATTTTGTCACTTTGTACGTTTACTGTAGTTCTGTTTCTAGGGTGTTGATTACTTCTTAGTTTGACTATACATATAAAATCGTGCAGTTATGTACGCGCGTTAGACGTTATACTACTTTCGCGTAACTAAATTAAATATATTTAAATAATATATTTTAAAATAAATTAATGAAGCAAACTATGCAAAAATTCGTTATAGAGAAACGTTTGCTATGTGGGTGAATATATTTTATCTCCGGAAAAAAATATATGATACGCGTTAGTCATTAATTATTAAAAAAATTAAATATCATTTTCAAGATAACTAATAACTGATTAGGATTTCTTATTTTGTAAAAATCCGCGGCAAATCTTTAAAAAGAGAAATGACTTGTACAGTTAGGATCCATCGCAGATATGCAAGGCGGTCCTTTTCGGCTTTACTTTAGAGCGTAAAACAAACCAAAATTCGAAAAAAGTTACAGCCTTTATTTTCTTATTTTAATAACTTTATTCCATCTTTTTAAAAAATGAAATGTACAAAAACGCTTTTTTCTGAATTTCTCTCTTTTTTAACCCTCCGCATACTAGGTGCCTAAATGCCACATGCCATACAAGGTGGGGTTTGCCGTCCCCCGAAAATAAAATTGTACTTTATGACAGTTCAATGATAAGAAATATAATTTAATAATTAATAATGAATAGGTTTAAGTAAAACACATTGTATCTTCTTGCTCCCTTCCACTCATTGCTATCGTAAATACGTTTTTCGAATATAAAATCGATATTTACTAAATTAAATTAAAATTTTTGATTTGAAGGAGCTTATGGTAAATTATATTAATGTAATAAACACGAAGATGTGCGCATTCGAGCGAAAAGTGGCACATTTCCGAGCGAGGGAGGCAAATGAAGCGCGACGCGGAGCGGCGCGCTTCATTTTCCCGAGATCGGAATGTGCCACTTTGAGCTCGAATGTGCACACTCGGTCTTAAGCTCGATTACCGAGCGTCCCGTTTTAACAAGAAAAAAATTGGTCACCTCGTACACGGAAGGTTAACGATTCTTAAAAAAATTTCTCTACCAAGAACCAAATATATAATTTTTGAGACCTTTGACTGCGACTAATCTTTTTTTCCTGTTGGAAATTGATTAAAAAAATGGCAGGTCACAAGTAATTTATTGAATTTAGTGAATTGCATTTTATAAGATGAAACATCGTACCGATTTTGAATGAGTCATTCGGAAAAACAACGCACATATATAAAAAATGATATAATACTCGGAACCGCTATATAAATACTCGTAGCACATATCAATTTGATAGCACTATAATGAATACTTTCAACAGCTGATATTTATGAGTGTACATAAATGAAAATAGAGGCGACTCACAATCAGACGTGAACCTTTTTTTCGATTTAATCAAAAATATTATTATTTCGAACCCAAAGCGTATTAATTATGAATTATAATTCCCATCGCCTGTTACCCGATGCAAACTCTATTGATAGGGTGAAATAATCCCAAATTAGCGATATCCTCATTAGCAATGGATTCGAACACGTTTAGTCCATGCAATAAATCATTTCGCCCTTGTTTATAGAAATAATTCCGCTTATTTATTTGTATTATGTCGCCTAGCTTAATTGTTTGAAAAATTTATATCTGAATTGAATTTTTCAACTACTTTCCTTAATAATTTTGTATCTCCAAATTGGAAAGTAAAAAAGCAGGGCTTGGCATTGTTATCCTCATCAATTAAAAAAAAATATATTATTGGTTTGGTTTCGGTTTTCGTTCCGCGAAATAGGTCGGTTTTCGGTTCAGTTCCGAGTGATTAATTTAGAATATTTTATTCTTTCTTTTGTAATACTTCATAGATAGATATACTTTTATGAATTGGCGCAATAATAAAATATAAATAAACGAAATATTTTTTCGATTCGGTTCCGGATAAAATACCGTTTTTTCCGGTTTTCGGTTCGAAATCCTGGTAAAAATACTTCGCGATCTTTGGTCAACTTAACACTTTAACTAAAATTTTGTAATGCTAACAAGAGCCGCGTGGTGTAAGGGTTAACACAACTGCGTACGGAGCATAGAGTCTATGGTTCAAATTTTGCTGTTGGGCTATTTTTTCGTACATGTCAAATAAAAAAACAAATAAATCACTATATTGCAAAAAAAATATTTAATATAACACACAAATCGTTTAACGTTTTTCTAACAATAATTTAAAAGTTTATTTTTCAATGTTGCATTATCGAAGATGAAATTTATTGCAAAAGTGGAAAAAACAATATATTTCGTTCAATCGCATTCAATCTCGAATTGTTTAGAACAGTGCATAAAAAAAATCGTTGCCAACGATTCGAATCCCATCCTCCATATTCTGTAGACAATTGCGTTAACCTTTAGACCACACGGCTGTTGTTATTACGACGAAACCTTACAAAAGAATAAACCTCTTGGTAAAACTTTAAAGTTGTTTTTCTCGAATTTTTTTAATATTGCGTGGTGCTGCTTTGCTCAGTGGATGTTTCTCTTCAAATACTAAATATAAGCAAAACCTAATTGTAAGCTAAAAACCCATTCGGTTTAAAGTTTTAAAAAATTAAAATTTCATTTCTTCAAAAATATTTAATATAACACACAAATCGTTTAACGTTTTTTTAACAATAATTTAAAAGTTTATATTTCAATGTTGCATTATCCAAGAAGAAATTTATTGCAAAACTGGAAAAAACAATCTATTTCGTTCAATCGTGTTCATACTCGAATTGTTTAGAACAGTGCATAAAAAAATCGTTGCCAACGATTCGAATCCCATCCTCCATATTCTGTAGACAATTGCGTTAACCTTTAGACCACGCGGCTGTTGTTATTATGACGAAACCTTACAAAAGAATAAACCTCTTGGTAAAACTTTAAAGTTGTTTTTCTCGAATTTTTTTTTAATATTGCGTGGTGCTGCTTTGCTCAGTGGATGTCGAAATAGTGCTCTTCAAATACTCTAAATATAAGCAAAACCCCTGAGCTTCCCCCCTTGTAAGCTGAAGAAAGCCCCACTTGACTTTGTGTGTTGTCAAAAGTTTATGAAATAAAGTTAAAATTAATTCATTTTGAGCATTCAATGCTTCATTCCTCTTTTGAATTATTAATGTAAAATGTTGTCAAAAGATTATTTTTTTTCTCCATAAAATGACGAACAGAAGATTCTTTATTGAAACATATTCCAGCTATGCGAGGTTAAAAGGTTAAATGATTAACAACTGGATGCAGTGGAGGAGAAGACAATTTTTTTAACGACCTTTCTTGTAATTATGGGAAGCAATTTTATATGTATAGAAGAATTTAAGCTAAATATTATCGAATTAAAAATTAAAATTGAGGTTTTCAGAAGTAAGACGTCATACACTCCTGCTGCGCTTGTCATCTTTACTATTCTTCTGATTAATTTTGATTGAGATACACTGCTGGATTTGCTCTAATTCTTACAGAATGTATTTCGAGATAAAAATATTTCCAGCCGATTTCAATGACTAATATGATCTCTATTTTTTTCAAGCCTAGCGGGGTTCATCACTAAAAATAAAGTTAATTGGAGGATTTTTTTTGCGAGGCAATTTCTCGACACAAAAAGCGGAGAGAATTAATTAAACTTGCACGTAAACAGTTTTAGGTGTATAAAAGTACTAATTTTAAATAAACAATAAATTTAACGGCTGCTTTTAAAATGAAGGTCAGATACACAAACACCGGGGTCCTCATCAAATAATCGTAAAGTTTGGCTGTTTGGATTCGTGACTGTTCCGTGTTTGAGGTTGGTTAGTTTCGTGATGTCGTAAACAAAGAAAAACGTACGATATTAAAAACTCAATATTTGACCCCCCACGTTGCGAAATAAATTTAAGCACAACAAAGCCCACGCACTCGTGCGATTCGCTTTAATTAATATTACCATCATGCAAATTTTAATTTTTTTTAAATAGCCAACAAACGCTAGTTAAAAACTCGGACGTTATTCAAACATTCTTTTCGCAATTTGTTTTTCATTAATTTCGAGTTGATTAAAATTTTATTACTCAATTTGCGAAAATTCATTAAAAAAATGAAGTTCTCGCATGTAAAAATATCGGTTTGTGTGCTTGGCGCTTCTTTGCGAAAAAACGTCGAACGGCTCGAAAAACACAAATGGCTTCGAATGTTAGCTTTCGATATAGGCTTAATCTAACACCAATCTAATTAGCTGTAATTTATGTAGTCACCATGGCGACAATTATCTCCATATCACATAATTTCTATTGCGACTTAATTAAATCATAATTAGCTTACAAAGGAAGCAGTCATAGATTACTATCATTTGTATAATACTATCAATAAAAGGTTCAGTTGCTAAATGCACTATCCTAAAATAAATTATCAGTAGGTTGATGTTAAAAACATTATTTTTGGTGTAGGCTTAAATTTTATAAAAATAATTTTCAAACAGGTATTTTTTTTTTTCAAAAAATCAGTATTTATAAGACATATTGTTAGTTATTGGGTACTTGGGACAATCAAATAATTAGATATTATATTTTCAAAAGTTGCTACATTTCATCGTTTATTTTTCGACTTCTTCAGGCAATCTATAAAACAATGACATTGTAACAATTTAAAAAAATAATCGAAATAATAGCAATCAAATATTATTTACTATAGCTAATTTTAAGTTAAGTTAGTTATAAAAGTAACTATTGTCAATAAAATTTATATGCTTGAAGAAGTCGCAAAATAAACGACGAAACTTTGCAACTATTGAAACTTCAATATCTAATTTTTGATTTTCAATTTATATTATCAAGTTTAGTTTTCAATTTTCTAAAATATTAATATTCAGGTGGCGATCGTCGAATTTAAAGTGTACAAATAAAAAATTAGAGATAAAATATGAGAAGAAATGACAACATTTAGTTAGTCACTGGACTATCCCAGATCATTACTTAGACGAAAAGGTCATTTATTGGACTCCTTGCTCTTTATAGTTAATTTTACAAAGTTTATGACCAAATTGCCATAATGTTTTCATTAATTCATAAACAAAAATAATAGCTCGTTTCAACTGTAAGGGATGTTTTCGGTTTATTAATTTGTTTACTATTATTTTATATCAAAAAAATAGCTCTCGCTGTAACAAATCGGTCATTCACTGAACGTTTTACCTTATAGAAATATTTGTTCAATAAATTTAGGAATAATTGGCTCCACTAGTTATTTGTTAACCCTCCGCATACTAGGTGACTAAATGTCACATGTCATACTAGGTGGGGTTTGCTATACACCGAAAATAAGATGAAATAAAATTCACAAAATTGTACTTTATGACCGTTAAATGATAAGAAATATATTTTAATAATTAATAATGAATAGGTTTAAGTAAAACACATTGTATCTTCTCGCTCCCTTCCACTCATTGCTATGGTAAATACATTTTTCGAATATAAAATCGATATTTACTAAATTAAATTAAAATTTTTGATTTGAAGGAGCTTATGGTAAATTATATTAATGTAATAAACACGAAGATGTGCGCATTCGAGCGAAAAGTGGCACATTTCCGAGCGAGGGAGGCAAATGAAGCGCGACGCGGAGCGGCGCGCTTCATTTTCCCGAGATCGGAATGTGCCACTTTGAGCTCGAATGTGCACACTCGGTCTTATGCTCGATTACCAAGCGTCCCGTTTTAACAAGAAAAAAATTGGTCACCTCGTACACGGAAGGTTAAAATAAGATGAAATAAAATTCACAAAATTGTACTTTATGACCGTTAAATGATAAGAAATATATTTTAATAATCAATAATGAATAAGTTTAAGTAAAACACATTACGTATTTATTTATGCATTAGAATAGACTGTTAATAAAAATACAAAAACTTAACTTTTTCAACTTATAAACTATTGAGTCTTTTCTTGAGTACTAAATTCCAATGACACGTGTCAATTACGATCCCGAATATTAAGAAAACCTAACAAGAATTTCATTCTTGCCTCCTTATTGAAATACAAATTAATTTCACGGCAATTTATGAATAATTCTCAATAATTTAGACCAATAAATTACACGAAAAATTCATTGAATAACTTTGATCGTGCCCTCTCACTTGCATTGACAAGATTATCGTATCTTATCGCTCCCTTTCGCTCATTGCTATGGTAAATACATTTTTCGAGTATAAAATCGATATAGGGTAAATGCGCCGGTTAACCGGCCTGCGCCCGTTCTCGTCCATTTAGCAATAAAACAAATAAAAACAATAAAACACGAATTGTTAAACAAACTTGTCATGCGTTATTTAGTTACAGTTATATTTAGTATTAATTATAATACCTCAACTTCCTGTTGTGACTTTCTGTTATACATCTAGACCCCCACGGCCGAAAACGGGAACTGTTTTTAACTGGCCGACAACCGGCGAACTTACCCTATACCAAATTGAATTAAAATTTAGACTTGAAGGAGCGCACGGTAAATTAAACAAATGTAATAAACACGAGGATGTGCGCATTCGAGCGAAAAGTGGCACATTTCCGAGCGAGGGAAGCAAATGAAGCGCGACGCGGAGCGGCGCGCTTCATTTTCCCGAGATTGGAATGTGCCACTTTGAGCTCGAATGCGCACACTCGGTTTTAAGCTCGATTTACAATAACAAAAACAATCTACTTAACCCTAACAGCCCGTAGTGTAGGTATTTTTAAAATAATAATATTGCATTTTTATTGTAGCTTACAAATTTTTAACTAAATGGTTCTTGTGATTTCCAAAAACTTTTTCTCAGCCTCTTTCTATATGTTTTGTGTTTCAGATTTTATTTGCATAAACATTTTTAGTTATATTTTACTCAAAATAAATGAATCGTGCAGACAAATATTTCATCTAACATGTAATAGACAAATTTTAATACTATAAACACACTTTATGCACTATTTTGCGTATTTTATTGTTCTAGGAAGCATTTCTAAAAACTTATTGGCAATATAATAAGCAACCGAAGCGTTGTTGTTAGTTAAAAGGAACGTCGTCCTACGCAGATCCTGCGAGGTCCTTGAAAGTTGTAAGAACCGTCCGACCGGTTTTCTGAAGAAAAGTCAATGGGAACGATTCTCGTATTATCTAATTTACATTTTGCGCGGCTAAGCCAAGGTGACGTGCTAAATAAATATAAATAACTTACGATAAAATTATGCTAAAAGCATTGAAATGCTGCCTTTTTATGCTTTGCCATAAATGAGCGCGACGGTTGCCCGTATGTTTCGCGTTTCGAGCAAAGTTTATAACGCACACGCGCCCCAGCAGCGCAAAGTCGGACTTGTTTTCGAAGAACCATTATAAAGAAAATCTAATAAAAAACTCCGACCCTTTTTTTTTTCGCCAAAGGAAATTTAATAAATCAGAAAGGGTAACGAATCGCATTCGGACTTTGACGATGGTATCGTCGGGAAAAGGGCGAGGGGGTTAAAAGTCGAGCAGCCACCCTTTTCGGAACTAAATAAATCTCGCAAGTCTAGACTGCATTGTGCGGGGGAAAGTTCCCCATGAGTATCATAATATTAGTGCGCTTGAATAGAAGAATTGCTTCTTAAAAGCGAGCCTTCTTTGCTTTATAAGCTTATGTTGAATACATCCAACGCGATAATCTTTCTCTCAGATTTAAAGGTTCGAGTTCGAAAGGCCCATTTGCAAATCTTTGAGGGCCGCGCGCATGTAGCGTTTTCTAATCAGACTTTTGTGGAAGAGGGAATAAAACGAATGTAAAGCGAAATTTTTTTTCTTTATGACAGATTAGTTTTTGCGACTGAAAGCGCACGCGAGATCGCTCTTTCTAACTGCTTTTACATGTTTCAAATACGTAGTATATCGTTGTACCTTATTCGGTAATCTTTGTGCTTGATTTACAACACTGATAAAACTCCCTATTCCTTCTTCTCTTTTACGATGGCAACAAATTTTAAAGAACTTATTTTTAGATGTGTGCAACTGCAGTGCATAGCTTAAGCTTACATGTATGCATTTTTCGCTCTTTGAAGTGCTGCCATATTTAAGTTTAGGAATTATCAGAGATCAGATCGAATTCCTCTTAGAAATAGTTTTAACAATTATACCATTCATAAGGAATTTAATTTATTGGCTGTTAGGGGTCTGACGGACATTTTCGGGGGATAACGGACCATAGACATAGGGTAAGTATGCCGGTTAGCCGGCCGTCACCCGTTCTCGGCCAGTCAACAATAAAATTTGTAAAAACAATAAAACACGACTTGTTAAACAAATTTGTCATGCGCTATTTAGTTACAGTCATATTTAGTATTAATTATAATACCTCAACTTTCTGTTGTGACTTTCGTTATAAATCTATTCTATTTCTCGACCGCCACGGTCGAAAACGGGAACTGTTTTTTATCTGGCCGGCAACCGGCGAACTTACCCTATAACAGTAAAATCTATTAACCTTCTGTGTAGTAGGTGGGGTATAACTAACGTGAACAATTTTTTTTTTTTGTTAAAACGGCACGTTTGGTTTTCGAAAAGTAAAGTGAATAGAAACAAGAGGCTTCAATTTGTTAAAAAAATACGTAAATAAAGATATCTTTTGCTAAAAAAGTTATTTTATAGACAAAAGTAAGTTCTGTGTATATAAAATGATATGCGGCGCAAACAGAAAAAAAAAACAAATACTGCCCAAAATTGAAAAAATATTAGCGCAACAGTTAATTATAGTTCAAAGAACGTTATGGTATGTGGCTCTTTAAATTACAATGGGGTTGGTAATTTAGTTTTTATAAGCGAAATACTGAATAAATATGGTTATCTATTTTGAAAAAAAAATCGAAATCATGGGCCCTAAAATTAGGCATTCAAAAGGTTTTTTAATTTTACCAATTTAATGATCTCAAGCATAAAGCTTGGAGAGTTGGAATGGGGTTGTTATACAATTGCTCACATGCACTCAGAATACAGATCTTAACCCTATCGAACATCATTGGATTGATTTTGAAAAAAAAATCAAAAATATAATAATCCAACAGGCATTGTAAACCTTAAAACATTTATAGAAAAAGAATGAAATAAAATATCTAATTCTATTACTAAAAAACTGGAAAAACCCATGTTAAAGCGATTAAGGGATGTAATTAAACATAAGGGATATCACACTAAGCATTAGGTAAAATTTTGATAAATTTTTAAAAATTATTTACTAATTTTTATACTAGTTTAGAAGAGAACAACGTAGATTCCAAAAACTTTTTCACACCTGTTGAAGCAGCACTTAAACTTTATATTTAATTTTGCAATAATAGTTAAATAATGTGTTTAAATTATTAGTGTAATATTTTTAATATTGTTAACCCATCAATATATAATAAGAATATTTTTAAATAATTTTTTTTATTAGCGTTTTTCTAACTGGATTTGTAATTTCCATTTATTTCTTCACAGTATTGTATATGCAAAATTTCGCTTTCTTAGTTTCGAACGAAAAGCAATTAAAACAATCTCAATGTTCTAACTCGCGGTCGGCGTTTATTCAAATTAAAAAATTTAATTACTGTAATTCTTTTAGGTGATAAGTAACAATTATAAGTAATGCGTTTTCGGGTGTGTTATTAAAGTATTTAAACAGGTGATACGAGCCCGAATATCTAAGAGGTTACATGATGCCCAAAGGCAGTGTTTCTCTACGTGCCTTGGCTGTTTACCTTCCAATTAAAGTCAGCGAAATCACTTGATAATTTATTATTACCTAAAATGTTTATGAAGAAATCTGCGATAGCCCGCCGGCTTACTTTGCGGCCGTAATTATTAACTATACCGAACTTAATTTTAATTTAGTTTCGAAAAAAATCGCATGGGAGGACGTTTAATGAAGTCCAAAGCTGAATGGCTTCGAATCCCAATAAAAACTCTTACAATGGATCCACGCGAACTGATTTAAATGAAATGTTAGTAGCAGGTAGAAAGAAGCACGTGACATGTAATGCAATAACTTTTGAGTTATGGTCATTCAAAGTACTACTCCTGGTGAATTTTGAAATAATTACAGTCGAACCTCGATAAGTTCAAGTCGAAGGGAAACTAAAAATAATTCGAATTATCTAAAATTCGAGTTATCAAAAAAAGGCGAGTTAAATACTTTTCTCTGTATATATCATATCTATATTTACCATCCTTTATACAAAATAACCAAAATTTGTAAACAATTATTAACATTATATATTGTTATTAAGTGTTTAGGTAATATGTTTATTTACATCTTACTTATTGTTAGTTTGAAAGTAATCTAAAATTGTCTTTTGCTTCATTGATCCAAAATGTTGGGTTTCTACAAATTTTTCAAATGATCTCCCGAAACCAGAATATTTTTACTACGTGTATACCAAAACCATTCAATCATAGCTTTCTCCAAGTTGAAAAAAGAACACTCGTTTAGTCTTTTTTAATATTCGTTTACACTCCTTGTTGATCGGTAAATAATATTATAAAAAGTATTTAATTCTTTTAGATTTTCTGTTACACACTGTTAGAAACTATAAACAACAAAAAATACAATTGATCGTACTCGTGCTCGACGAATAACGACCAGAACAAAAACAAAAAAGCAAAAATAGACCCTTTTCTTGTAAAAGAAACGGTAAAACCATATTAAATTTCATAACTGTTGAGAAAGCATTTAAACATAAATTAGTATTTAAATCCAATTGAAGTGTCGACGTCAAAACATCAAAGTCTTGTAGTAGGTTTCAACCTTTTCACCCTATTTTACAAAAGCCATTTTGGCCAGCAATAATACCGAACAAACCCGTTCTTTAATCCTACCAGGTATTGTACTTTTATAAAAAGTTTTGAAAATTTAACTTCAAGTTATCGATATACCTATTTACTAATGGAAACTTGAATTTAAGGAATTGTAAAACGCTTCGACTTATCGAAAAATTCGAGTTATCGATATAAAAATATTATCGTTGAAATAGGCCAGTCCTAGGGAAACAGGTTTGAGTTCGAGTTATCAAAAATTCGACTAATCGAGGTTCGACTGTATAAATAATTTATTTAATATTTTATAGCCAAAGATAAGTCAGAATTACTAAATAATTTTGTTGATCAGTGGTAGAGTTTAAAAATTCCACTGTTAACAAAAAAAGAAATAGAAAATCGGATGAAAACTATTAAAAGCTTACAATTGCAAAACACAAACATCTTAAGCTATTCAAAGTCTACTATCCAATAAAAAACAAATAAGCATAGCTATTAACTTAGTATGTAGACATGTATTTAATGAAAAATTCGTTAAAGTACTAAATATATTATGTTACGAAAGATTTCTTTACGAAGCAAATCATATTTTATTGTATTAAACTGGTCAGGGACTTTATTATTATAAACATCTTATGTTAGCGGAAAGCAATTATGATAAGCAATTTTATATCACGTTTTAATTTTGAGGCATTGTTACCTAGTAAATTTCCGAAAAATGGCACATGTCACATCCTGGTGTTTATTGAATTTGTTTAAACTGCTTTTTGAATTTAAAAATAAATTGTGATATATTAAAAAAACACCACATATCTGCAGATTTTTCCCGGGATCAAATTGGACACGCGCCTCAGCATTGTAATTTTTATTTAAAAAGTAAATTAATTATTGTAAAACGCGCTTAAAGTAGAGTACGCACATTCGAGCTCAAAGTGGCACATTCCGATCTCGGGAAAATGAAGCGCGCCGCTCCGCGTCGCGCTTCATTTGCGTCGCTCGCTCGGAAATGTGCCACTTCTCGCTCGAATGCGCACATCCTTGTATTTATTGAATTTCTTTACACTGCTTTTTGGATTTCAAAACAAAAAATGGTAATGTATGCAAAAAAAAACAACATGTGAGGTGATTTTTCACCAAATAAAATTGTGCACGCGCTACGGCGTTGCAATTTCTAATTAAATTATTTAAAAAGTAAATTAATTATAGTGAATCGTGCTTAAAACCGAGTGTGCGCATTCGAGCTCAAAGTGGCACATTCCGATCTCGGGAAAATGAAGCGCGCCGCTCCGCGTCGCGCTTCATTTGCCTCCCTCGCTCGGAAATGTGCCACTTTTCGCTCGAACGCGCACATCTTCGTATTTATTCACATAAATTTAGTTACACCAACGAAGTAGAACTTCTAAAAGGACGCATGTTTTTTACTTTTTTTTTAGTATTTTTAATATACTGTTGCGTAAACCGAAACCGAGTGCGTTGAATATATAAAAAAGGCCATTTCTGCTGACTGGTAGTTTTATATTGTGGGGGAGCGTATTTTTTGGTGTTGCTGAATGGATGTCAATAAACGTTTTTAAACCTGCAGGGGATCGTATATTTTCATGAAAATATAGCATCTGCTTTGTATGACCAGCAGAAATTGGGGGATGAAAATTTGTATATATTTTTTCATTTAAATAACAATATTTTCGGAGTACAAGCTCGCATAAGTGATAAAGCACGAAATGAGGGAGTAAATTAAAAATATGACCTGCATTAATGGATTCTTTATGAATAAATTGCGAATGCCTTTTAAAATACTATTAAATCTTTATGTACATGCTATTTAAGTACCTTCCTAATTATTTAACGATTGTCCATTAAGAATTCATACGTTTGAACTACTCAATTTAATATCCGACTGTACTGACGGTTGTCGAGAAGCTTTGGGCACTTATTTCAATATTGTTTTGCTTAAAAAATTGTTCACTAATTAAATTACATTGTTTTTCAATTAAAAGAAGCAATAAAATGCGAAGTTTTACAGAATAAAAATTGGAAAATACGGATCTCAAGACATTCCGATAATAATTTTTTTTCTTGAATGAAGAGTTTATGATTTCATTTAAGGGCAGTGGATAATTTGTTTTTGTTTTTTCAAACAGTCAGTTACATTAAAAAAGCGACTAATATTTTTTTTCTATTTAAATAAAATGCTTTTTTACAATTTACTGGCAAATAGCAATAATTCGTTTTTTTAAATTAATTTATAAATCACTTCGAAAGTATATTATTATCAATAAATCAGTTTGCTATAAAATGTTATTTTTTGTTATAGGTACGTTGTTGATTATTTTGAAAATTGATTTTTATTCTAATTGCTGATTGCCGCACATTTCCGAGCGAGGGATGCAAATGAAGCCGAGATCGGAATGTGGCACTTTGATCTCGAATGTCCACACTCGGTTTTTCGGTCTACTCACTATAATTTATGGACTTTCTTAGACGGCTAACTTCAATTGCCGATTTTTTGTTAGCTGTGCGCGCGCAGCTTACGTTGCCCGGAATAGGCGGCTTTACTCATTAATATCGTTAGCTGTGCGCGCGCAACCTACGTTGCCTGGAATATAGGCGGCTTTAATCTTTAATTTTTGATAGCTGTGCGCGCGCAACTTACGTTACCTGGAATAGACGGCTTTACTCTTTAATATTCGTGAACTGTGCGCGCGCAACTTACGTTGCCTGTGATAGGCGGTTTTACTCTTTAATATTCGTTAGCTGAGCGCGCGCAACTTCCGCCGCCTGCTAAATTTCACTCTAAACACGCCAAAAGAAGTATAACTACAAATAGTAAAAAACACGCGTCCTTAATAATCATAAAAAAATACAAAGCTGAACGAGTCGAACTCTTAATGGGCACCAAGTGCGAAGAATTTCAATAAAATTTAAGACGCGTTCTGATTAGTATGAATGCGTGCTCTGATTATACGAAAATGATGGAGGATATTATGCAATTACGTTCGTGTAATAACCACTCTTAGCTTCATATGTGAATCAAATTCCGACGAGACGAGAGAAAGTAAACGAATCGCTTGCAAGGGGCACAGCTGCAGCCAACGAGGAACATCGAGAGATGGATACAAGATACGTTCTTATTAAATTGCGCCATAAAGGTTCAAGCTGCGAGATAACAAAATTAAAAAAGCGCAAATTAAAGAGGTCGCTGCCGGTTAAACGCCGAACGCGCACAACATTCCGACGTGTTTTCGACTTTTAGAAATTTTCTCACGTAAACAAGCAAACTCCTTCGGACCGAACGCTTCGTATGGACCCGCGCGTTCGAAAATTTGCAAATTTCAGATTTCGATTGTGGCCGGCGAATTTTCGCAACCGTAAACGTTCGGAAACTTCGCAAAACACGGCGCAATTGGAAACGACCCTTGTTTACAGTGAAATATTATAGGTCAGTTTCACCCCAAACGCGAACTTCGACCGAAAACTTCAAAAGAAAAAGTTGCCGCACTAAAACTATCCCCAATTTAATTGTAGGGCGGCGTGGAAATCGGGGAAAAATGGAGGGCTGCGAGCGCGCGCCGAAATTCCGAAGATCCATTTTTAAAAAGTTGAAATATCTGGCGGTTCTGAATGTGCTTCGCTTTTTAAAATGGACCCATAAATAAAAAAGTTACGGCCGTTTAAAGTTAAATAAATTCGGCCTTAGACTCCTAACTTGCGAGATTTAAAACTTGCACACACACAAATAACACAAAAATATTTGGCGAACTTTTAAAGGGAATGCCAGTTTAAATCTTAAAAGCCGTATAAATAAAAATTAAGGTGCATCTAGACGGACGGACCGAAACGCGGAACGGAAAAATAGAATTTAAAAAAAGAGGACGCGACCTAAAAAAAAAGCGCTTAGTAAAAATCAACGAGGCATGCCCGGAATTTTTGCAAGTAGTTGTGGGATGATCGATACAGTAATTACATAATCCGACAAACAAATTGTTCTCCCCGCAAATGAAAAATTAGAAAGCATTTAAACCCCGAACTCTATTTTTGCGAATAAAAGTTTTAAACGTCGGGTTATTTATGTTGAACGACATGAATTAATTATGTCTCATTTATAATACAACCATTTGTTAACAGAATTTATATAAAACGGAGCTTGTCTTTAAAGTATATTATTATAATAAATATTTAATTAAATGCAGAATTAAAATGTTAATTTTTTTTCGAGAGGCAATCTCTCAATTTGCATAGTACATTTTTTCTAACAATTACTTACGGTAAAAAATGATGAATTTGTGAATTTGCTATGTACAGTAAGACCCCGCTTAAAGCGGAGGATATGTTCCAATGCGATTGTGCGCTACGCAAAACAGCGTTAAAAAAATCACTTTGAAATACATTACAACAAATTGAATCGACGTAAATTTGGAGCCCTTTTGGAGCTCTGAGCCGACCGCGTTATATCGAATCAGCGTTAAACGAGCTCTTACTGTACTTACTAAAATAAAGAGTAATTTTTGAAGTTATCCTTATTTTGGCGCGTTGGAGGTAATATTTTAGCAGGCAACGAAAATTGAGCGCGCGCAGCTAACAAAAATTCGACAGTATGAAGTTAGCCGTCTGAGAAAGTCAATTATTTATTGTGAATCATGCTTAAAACCGAGTGTGCACATTCGAGCTCAAAGTGGCACATTCCGATCTCGGGAAAATAAGCGCGCCGCTCCGCGTCGCGCTTCATTTGCCTCCCTCGCTCGGAAATGTGCCACTTTTCGCTCGAATGTGCACATCTTCGTATTTATTGAATTTGTCTACTTATTCTTTCTCTCTTTCAAATCATAAATCTAAATTTAGTTTAGTAAATATTAATTTTATGTTAGAAAAACGTATTTACCATAGCAATGAGTAGAAGTGAGCGAAAAGATATGCGGATTCGCGATTATCCGGATTGTCAACCGCTTTCGTTTTTTCCTGTTAAAACGGGACACTTCGTAATCGTGGTTAAAACCGAGTGTGCACATTCGAGCTCAAAGTGGCACATTCCGATCTCGGGAAAATAAAGCGCGCCGCTCCGCGTCGCGCTTCATTTGCCTCCCTCGCTCGGAAATGTGCCACTTTTCGCTCGAATGCGCACATCCTCGTATTTATGAAATTTATTTGCATTAATTTTTGGATGGGATAAGAAAAAAATAATGTAGCCCAATAAAAGGGGTTCAGTAAATGACCACTTTTGTCTAAGGAATGTCCGAGTAATTAATTCATCTATTAAAAACGAATACCTAATTCATAAAATTTTGTAAAATTTATTTTAAACACTTTTTTGGTAATTAAAAAATACGAGTATAAAACAGCGTTTAATGTTTAACGTTTTATTCAAATTTCCATGTTTTTTAACTAATTTCTATTTTCAACATTTTTTTGGGACGAAGACTAGCATCATAATCAGTTAAATATATAGCTTTTGCAGTTTCTTTCTCAATTGTAACTCAATCTCGTTTTCGATTTCTTTATTTTTTGCATTATAATAGAATTTTTTCTTTTAATTAAAATTTTATTAACTTCTTTTTTTTATTTTATTCTCCATTTATACTCGTTTTATTTTTTTTTGCAATATTTTTTTCATATCCTCTTTAATTTTGTTTTAGCAAGTTCTCCCACATTTTGATTTAATTCCTTTTCTTTTCTTTCTCTTCTTGCCACTCTTCAGAAGCAATTGCAAATAGTTTTGGCTTCACATTTCTTCTTTTTTTGTGCCACTTTTCGCTCGAATGTGCACATCTTCGTATTTATTGTATATGTCTGATTCAAAAGGTGTCTGGTATCAATACAGTTTTGTAACATTAAAATTATTTCTAAAGTAAATTAATTATTGTGAATCGTGCTTAAAGCCGATCGCGGGAATGTGCCACTTTTCGCTCGAATGCGACATCTTCGTATTTAGGATCGGATTTTAATTAACTTTTAAGGGAAAAGTGGCACTTTCTTCAAATCGAAAAAGTGCAATTTTTCGCTTGGATTGAACACTTTCGTTCTCTCTCCTTCATCATTGAGCACTTACTGCTAGTAAATTCGCAAAATTTTCATTAAAACAATTCTATTGATATTTTGTGTTTTGATTAAAGAATAAATAGTTACCATCGGCAATTCCGACGACAATCAATTTGTGAGGAAGCCACAAAGAATAATTTTAAAACAAATAAAACGTAAAAGAAAGTCACAGCCCAAACAACATATTTTGTATGTTATATAAAAATGTGTGCCATTCATAAATCAAAAATAACGATGTTGTTGTTGGTCTTAACGCTAATTAGTTGTAAAAATATCAGTTATAACGCTTTGCATAAGGAATTGGAATTTTGGGACAACGAACGTTTTATGTTAAGAACTAATATAATAACAGTAAAGATCGAATTTTTTCAGCAAAAGGAGTAGTTTTCGTTTCGTCTGCGAATTTAACTGATTAAAGTGCCGTTAAGTTATTAGGTTTGCTTTTATTCGAACCCCTTTTATTTTCAATATCTACCGTTCATATTAAATTCTGCATTTTTGTAGGGAAGTTTGCAAATTGCTTAATTTCGGCGTTTATTGAATTTCAGATTCGAGCGAAGATTATATTCAGTTTTAATCGTCTTTTCCAATTATATTACTTATTCCGTAATAATATCAAAGGAGAGGATATGAAAAAAGAAAGTTAAACTCATAATTGTTAATATAAATTGTAGAAATTAGCCGAGCGAAATTCATTTAAACCCTTTTAGTAAAAGAGAAGGGGCTGTTACGGAGTGCTCAGAAAAGCAACCCATTCAACTAATTTTCTGTTTTCCGCGAGCTTTTTAAATCCCTTATTATTATTATTATTATAAGAGGTGGGATTAATTTATGTTTAAAGTTCTCCGGGAATCTGTTTCGGAGATTTTTGTGCGCTTCGGAACTTTTAGGCAGGTGTAATGGAAACAACATTCTTGTTAAATGTAATTATTAGAGTCGAAGGCAGAACTACGTTTAATTCAATCTTTGTAGAAAATGGTTGCTGGGTCGAGGGCAAAAGCGTTTGGACGTTGTATCGTATTCTCAACTACACTGAACTTTAATGTAATACTATAGACCTAACTTTAATCTGACGTAGAGCTTACATAATACTAGGTTTACTTTAATGTTGCTACATCAGAGCTTCTCTCTTATATTTTCGAAAAGTTACACGTTTTTAAAGTTTTAATCTAATTCCAACTATTTGGCGCCGTTTCGGAATTAAATCTGTTTTTTTTTTGCTGAATATTTTGCAGAGAAATTATTTCTCGAAAGATTATTCAAAAACTAAAAAAATGATACTATTGTATAAGCCAAAAATATTTAAAAACTTTTAATTATTAATTGACGAGGAACTATCCAACTGATTTTTACTCAAAACCTGTACACTGCAAATAGAGAGATTTGTAATTCTTAGTCTCGATTTTTGAGTTATAAATATTAATGAAAATAGGCACCGTTGAAAAATAGAATTACCAGAAAAAATGAATTTTGTGAGATTTTTGAAATACTAAAGTTAGAACGTGTTTGAACTATTTGAAGAATGTTTCATGAATTTTTTTAATGCTTTTTGCACACTGTAAATAGTTCAAAAACATTATCTATTAATTATCATCGATTTTATGATAGTCTTTTTTTTTGACAAATAAAACATTTTTTTTTCTTCTGATTTGTTATTAATCTATGATTATATTATTAAAGCAATAATTTTTACTCAGTTTCAAAATTAATTTGACCAGCTATTCCAACACGTTACTTTCCAAATTTTCAAGTATGTAATATTGATGCACAAATAAATTAGATTTATTTTTAATATGGATTTATTGATGAGTTCAAAAATCATAAAAAAATATAGTTTTATAAGAGTAAGTGTAAATAATATTTTTATTAATATTCTAAGTAATTAAGTCATTTATCTAAGTCCTATATACTTTTAAAATTTCGGTAAGAAAATCGTGTAACTTCAAAAAATTTGAGTGGACGACACCATTGTAATATGTGAATTTTTTTTACATATGTACTTTAAATGATACTGCATATATTTTTTTAAATTTATCATTTTTCTATTCGTAAAGGTTTTATGGCTCTCCTGTAAAATTTATAACAATGGAGTTACGCAGTTTTCTACTGAGAACGACAATATACATTCTTATGAATTAGATTTGCCTACTTTTATATCAAAGATACGTAGTATTTTTTTGGATGAAAGGACTTAATAAAAAAAATTCCAACTATTTTACTTAAAAAAAAATTAATTAAACTCTAAAGGTAAACTGACCAATTTGTACATATTTTGCTATGTTTTCAATTCACACGGTTTTCTATACAAAACATTACCATTTCAATTTACACGGTTTTCTCGGGAATCTATCTTCCGTATAAATCGGAGGATAACTGTATTATTTATCAATTTATGAACAGTTGAAAGTTCCCAAGAGAACAGCAGGATTTAAGGTCACAAAAATCAGAGATTTCGTTCTTGGTAGAAATCTGGTCCTATAACTAGATTTAAAAAAAAAATTCTAAGTATTGTAATTATCCTAGATAAAGTCAAGTGCGCAATTCCAACTCAAAATGACACGTTTTCGATCCCGGAAAAATGAAATACTTAAAAAAATAAAAGTTATAACTTTTTCCGAATTTTGGATTATTTTTCCTTCAAAGTGACTAGCCTACCAAAATTGGCATTTCGTGAGTTTTACTTTTGTACTACAAAATTCATAAATTAAGAAAGTATAAAATACTTAAATATGTTAACTATATCTTTTACTTCTTTCTCGCTCATTAGCTAACGCTATTTTGCTTTATGTGTGACCTGAAGCAACTCGTTTTCTTCCAACGTGGTTTACGGAAGCCAAAAGGTGGGCCGCCGCAATTTTAAAGCGTAACACACTAGAATCTGTTCGTTTTCGGTTTTAATTGAACGAATTTCACTTTCTAGTTGATTATGTTTAAGGAAAAGTTATTTAAAACTTTGTTCTTTCGGGCTCGTCGTATTGTATAACGAGATAAACAGAATTCAACCCCAACGCTCTTACAAAGCCCAATAATGTTCGCAAACAAGAATGCTGGTTTCTTAATTAGTCAGTGGTGTAATTAAGAAAGGTCATAAAAGGAGTTCTTCATATTTACTTTTGCTTTTGCCGCTTCCGACTTCTTTATTAATAAAATGACCCGATAACATCGTTTATGACAAATCATGTTAATAACTCGTCGGCGACAAACCGTTGGCCTTTTCTAAATTGTTGAATCACTAATTAACATGCCGGCTCGATTTACTTTTTTTTTATCTTACATCACCTTAGGAAAAGTTCCTTATGTTGAATGTTATGATTTAGTTATTTAAGTTTTATGTTCTTTTATGGGCGAAGTCAATTTTGTCTTAAAAATAAATGTCGTTTTATTTTATTTTTGGAGTTGTTTTTAATTTTATGTAGGGAAGATGGGGTAGCCCCGGACACTTGAAAGAATTAAAAATAAAAAATATAAATAAATAAATTTATTTATTTTTTATGATTTAAAATGAAAGTAGGGACTTTTAAGTTTATACTAATTAAAAATTTGTAATGATATATTTGTTCTTTTAGGCAATATGGCCAATCCAATTTGACCTTATTTTTTGGCAATACAAAAAGTGGCGGGTAGCCCCGGACTAGTACTTATTGGTGGCCCAATCGTTTTTTGGCCTTATAGACATCACAAAAATAATTAATATTTAAACAATTTTTATGTGCCCAGTCTTTGCACTCATAACATTGAATCCAGTCTTCATCAAAAGTTTGTTTGCATATGATGCATTCGGTTTCTTTCTCCCGGTCTATTTGGGAAAAACTTTTTTTGTCTGTTTTCAATATTTTTAGCTATTTCTTGCTTTTTTGCTTTAATTTATTGTTTTTAGTTTTCTGCTTTTCCTCTAAATTTTGTTTAAATGGAGATGTTAAAATATCGCTCCTATGGGTTTTTTGAGCTCCGTTGCTAAATGTTTTTTTGATGCATCAGGAAATAGTAACAGTTGTTTTAATAAATGTGCTGTGCTGATTGAAGGCACCGGGTCAGTATAGATGTTGACCACCGTTGCGATTCGTACTGGATGTGAAAAATACACAAAGTTGACTAAAGTACAGTAATTTAACCACTATTTATTATCAAAGTAAATAATAAAGCACCGACAAGTTATTTATTTCAACTGTAGTATAGAGTAACTTTTGAAAAAGATTATTAATTAAGCTAAAATAATGTCCGGCGATACCCGACATTTTAGTGTCCGAGGGTACCCGATTCTTAATATTCAACATTTTTATTCAGAGCTCCTAAGATGTAGTAGAAATATTTCAAATACTATTACAAAGTTTAAATATAATGCATTTTCTTCAACTTAAAAAAAAATAAGTATTCACACTTAGGTTTTCTAGTTGATAACTTGAAATGAAATCTGACGAGCGCGATGAAAATTTTTTATATTTTACAAACTACTCCTTAAATTGTAGCAGACTCGGTGTTTACGTGACAACTAAATTGCATATGTTTTAACTCTAAACGACGCCTGTTTTAAAAAAAAATTACCAATGCAACATGATTAGGTTCTTGGAAATTCTTATGTCCGCGGTTACCCGCTGTCCGGGGTAGCTTTTCGTATCCTTTAAACATCTTTTTTATAATTAATTGTAGAGAACAGTATCTTTATGTAAAAAACATCCTTTTAATCAATAAATTAGCCAAAAGATTAATTAAATAGTTTAATCGCTTTCTCTCACTCGCACCCAAGAAATTGTCGTATCTTTTCGCTCTCTTCCACTCATTGCTATGGTAAATACATTTTTAAACATAAAATTCATATTTACTGAACTTTTAACTTTCGTGAGTTGAAAGTAAAAAGATTACTTAAGGCAAATCAATAAATACGACGATGTGCGCATTCGAGCGAAAAGTGGCACATTTCCGAGCGAGGGAGGCAAATGAAGCGCGACGCGGAGCGGCGCGCTTCATTTTCCCGAGATCGGAATGTGCCACTTTGAGCTCGAATGCGCACACTCGGTTTTAAGCATGATTCACAATAATTTATTGACGTTCTAAATAGTGTTAATAAAAACTTACAAAACCGTATTTTTACCAGAAAAACCAAATCTTTGATTTGGCGTTTTTAAACAGTTATTTTAGAAAAATAAGCGCTACAACTTTGAATTAAAATATTTGATTTAAAAGAGATATGGTTAATAAAGACAAATCCAATAATTACAACCGACAGAACAGTAGGATCAAGCGAAAAAAAATTCACGTTTTCTGATTTCCAAAAATTGCCATAATAGGTACCATTATAAACGTTTCGTAGGTCATCTAATTTAATTTATAAAATCGCACCAATCGAAGACACCAAAAAATAGTCGAGCAAGATTAAAATCCGAGCTGGAAAGAGAAAATTTGAACAGAAATGCGGATGTACGTGGTTCAGTGAACCGTATAGAAAACCACGATCAATTAATGATGTGTGGTCTTAATGGAGATCCGTTTTCCAACGTAACTGCGAGTCCTAAATACACGCAACATGGAGTAGCATAGAAAGATAATGTCGCAGATAACGTGATACAGCTTTACAAAAATAACCCCAGATGGAATAAGATAAAAGAAAAGCTGTCCCTGAATCCTTTCTGCGTTATCTAAGGATTAGTCTGCAGAGTTTGCAGAAAATATGTGTTTTTAACATGCAGCCCTTTTTTTCTCTCCTTGGAACTTCCTAAGAAACGTTCTTCGGATCCGTCAAAATTAGTCTTTGGCCGCGGCTCGATCGAGGCGATCAATTAATGGGTGACCAAAAAATGGAAAGGCTCGGTGGCGGGTGCTCGATTCGTCAAAACGTAAATAAATGTTTAAAGGGTCACCGATAATTTGAATGGAAGGTTAATGTTATAATTCTTTCTTGTATGATTCATGCTTTGAAAATTTTATAAACTACTAAATGATAGCATTTGAACTTATCACATCCGGAATTTGAATTATTCATGGTTTGCGTTCATATTTGATCTGAGCAAATAAATAACAACAAAAGGCGAATGCGCAATATTTGCAAATCAATGTTTGTTTTTTTTTTGCTCCTCCGCGACTAACGGTTTTCTGCGATTCGAAAATTCGCGATTGATATGAAAATAAAATCGCGGTGTTTAGATAATTCCCACACATATTTTTACATCGCTTAAACCTACGCGCCCAACTTCTCTATAAACAATTTCTATTTAAATAAAGTTCTTTAGATATACGGAAAAATTTTATGTTTCCTCTATTATTAACATTTTTTCGGTTGTTTGTACTTTTACTAGGAATTTATTTACATTCGAAATATGATTCATATTAATAAACCGGTAAAGGCGCGCGTAATTAAAGAAAACAGTGACTGGTACACGGACGAAGAATAATTTTAAGTGATGAATCAAGCGAATCACGAGATCAAATAATTAATGAATGCATTGTTAGTTGTTGATTTGAATAAATGATGAGTAATTTCCTTTTACGGCTGTTGCATCTTGAGAATTTTTTAATGGATCGATTGTTTACGACAATTGTCGATAATTGTTGCTTATTTATCTGAAATTGTTTCAGCGGTGAGAAATATTTATGAATTAATGACAACATTAGTGCAATTTGGTCATAAACGTTGTAAAATTAACTAAGTATAAAGAGTATAAAATGAGGAGTTCAGTAAATGACCTTTTCGTGTAAATATTGACCGAGCTATAGCTCAGTGAAAGACTGAATAATTGATTCGCCTTTTAAAAACGAGTTACTCATTAAATTTTAAACACTATGTGTAGTTCTTTTATTAAAGTTCCTTTTGGTATTCTTAAAGTTCGCGCTTAGGGAGTTACGCCAATCTTTTTTTATTGCGTCCTTCAAAGCTTTTAACATTGTATTGAAATATTGAAATATTGCAAAATAAATTTAAATATTTTAGCTATCCACTTCGTCATTACTTTTATTTTTTTCACTTAAATGAAAAAAAAGACATACTTACACAATTGCATAAATAAATACATCATGAATATAAATTGGTAGGAAGCGATTTACATTATATTTTTTAAATTACAATAATAATTATAAAAACAATTTTTTTTAAATATTTGATTGACTTTAAAGAGAACACTACGGTTTCAAGAACAATAGTTATATTTATATGCATTATCAATTTTAAAAATAAGTAGGACACCTCAAGGTATTAAAATTTGTTTTTTAATCAAAGAAATATTTTTTTTATAAGCTTCAATTTGTACCGTGAGGTTAAAAAATTTTTTTTCGACCTACCTTTAAATTATTAAAAAATATCCAACTTTGCATTGTTATATCTGAATAACGAGGCGGTTATAAAATTTCGTTTATTTTTAAATACGCAATACATTTCTCTTCAATCATAGGTTTTTTTTATTAAAAATCTAAATGTGCAACCCCCAGTTAATAATGAATATTGATTTAAAATCAATTTTAGCAAATTTAATTCCTAATCAGTTATTCACTGGGCTATAGCCCGGTCATTATTTAGACCAAAAGGTCATTTACTGAACTTTTCATTTTATACTTTTTATAGTTAATTTTACAAAGTTTATGACCAAATTGCGATAAAGTTTTCATTATTAGTTCATAAACAAAAAATAGTATATGATTTCAATTGTAACGCTTGTTTTGGGTTTATTAATTTGTTTTCCATTTTTTTATATCAAAATAGCTATCAATGCAACAGATCGGTCATTAATTAGACGTTTTACCGTAATAATTTTTTGAAATATAGCATTTTTCCAGTTTAATATAAAATAAATGGATTCCCAACATAATTCAAATTTTATTTCTAATAAGAAATCGGATTTTCACTATTTCAAAGTTTTACGTACTTTTACCTATTTTTATTTTTATAAATCACATTAAACAGCAATAGGAAAATAATAGACACCTCTTTTCACTTACGTAATAAAAATCCTGAACCGAACAAATGCATTTTTCTACAAAACCGTAAAAAGACGGTTTCATATAATAATCGGCTCTTTTAATTGGCAACAAAATTCTTAGCAAAACAAGCACATCAGTTCGTCTCAAATTAAAAAAAAAACAAAGCTTTCAATAACCATTTAATTAAGCCGATTAAATTAATTGTTTGCCCTCGATTTTTTCATAGTTCAAATGGAAATTTCGACTTGTCCAAAAGCACATTAATCAACATAAATTTTCCGTTAAAGCCCTGCATTCAAATTGCATTTAAATGTGCGGGATTAAAGACGATTAATTTCCATTTCGTTATTCGTTCGCGAAAGGGGAAAATATTGTTTATAATTTAAATGTCAAAGGCTATGATGTAAGCGGTGAGAAATGCGAAGACTGTTAAAAGTGAAACTTCGCAAAACGCTGCCAAATTTAAAGCCAAGGCCAACAACACTAATTCATTAATACACATCCTACTACCATAATGTTCGCCGCTTTTGTTGTTCTTAATAGGGAAATGCATTCTATCTTTCGTCTAACGAAACGAGACCGAATTAAAAGCTTTTTTTCGCCGCGAAACGAACGAGCGTCACGTCAAATCCTGACGCGTCCAACCTTTCCCAGCGTTTTTTGGCGCGCCATTCTTGCGCAAGCCGTCGTCGAACCTATAAGGCAAAACTGCTTTATTTCCTAATTCAAAAGACGAAATAATTAATGCGAAAATTGTGGGTTACGTGCGCACGTTAATTAAGCTAGCCAAAAATGGAAAATTGCAGCGGCGCGCTCGTTTCTGTCGTTGCTTCCAATTAGAAAAATTGCTGCTGACTTAAAAATTATGTCCACCGCATTGTTGCATTTAAATGTGCGGGATTAAAGACGATTAATTTCCATTTCGTTATTCGTTCGCGAAAGGGGAAAATATTGTTTATAATTTAAATGTCAAAGGCTATGATGTAAGCGGTGAGAAATGCGAAGACTGTTAAAAGTGAAACTTCGCAAAACGCTGCCAAATTTAAAGCCAAGGCCAACAACACTAATTCATTAATACACATCCTACTACCATAATGTTCGCCGCTTTTGTTGTTCTTAATAGGGAAATGCATTCTATCTTTCGCCTAACGAAACGAGACCGAATTAAAAGCTTTTTTTCGCCGCGAAACGAACGAGCGTCACGTCAAATCCTGACGCGTCCAACCTTTCCCAGCGTTTTTTGGCGCGCCATTCTTGCGCAAGCCGTCGTCGAACCTATAAGGCAAAACTGCTTTATTTCCTAATTCAAAGGACGAAATAATTAATGCGAAAATTGTGGGTTACGTGCGCACGTTAATTAAGCTAGCCAAAAATGGAAAATTGCAGCGGCGCGCTCGTTTCTGTCGTTGCTTCCAATTAGAAAAATTGCTGCTGACTTAAAAATTATGTCCACCGCATTGTTGTAGACAAAAATCCCTTAATCATAGACATTACACGGACGTGAAGAAATAAGAAAGCATTGTTTTCGAATTTATATTTAAAAAAAAAATCGTATTGTTTTGTGTGAATATAAAGGTATTATTCGCGGAGAAAATTAAGACTTTCCTGCTTTTGTAAACATATGTGTTATTTGCTTATACTTATTTAAAATTACGTAAAAAAAAACGGAAAACATTTTGGTCGATTTTAATAAAATAATGGTAACATACAGCGTACCCTGTAGGGGAACCTGTTGTACCTTAATAGTATTTAAAAAATATATATATAAACATTTGGACAAGCAAAAGGAGAATATTTTTTTATTAAAAGCCAATTTTGAAAATATGACACATAACTAACACAATTTTTTCTTGTTTAAACGAGATGCTTGCTAATGTTGCTTAAAATCGAGTGTGCACATTCGAGCTCAAAGTGGCACATTCCGATCTCGGGAAAATGAAGCGCGCCGCTCCGCGTCGCGCTTCATTTGCCTCCCTCGCTCGGAAATGTGCCACTTTTCGCTCGAATGCGCACATCCTCGTATTTATTGTATTTGTCTCCTTATTCTTCACTTTCAAACCATAAATTTCATTTTAGTTTAGTAAATATTAATTTTATGTTCAAAAAATGTATTTACCATAGCAATGAGTGGAAGGGAGCGAAAAGATACAACAATTTCATCGGTGCAAGTGAGAGGAAACGATTAAAATTAAATAAGCGATTTTTCGTCTAATTTATTGGTTTAAATTATTGTGAAAAGTGCTTAAAACCGAGTGTGCACATTCGAGCTCCAAGTGGCACATTCCGATCTCGGGAAAATGAAGCGCGCCGCTCCGCGTCGCGCTTCATTTGCCTCCCTCGCTCGGAAATGTGCCACTTTTCGCTCGAATGCGCACATCCTCGTATTTATTGAATTTGTCTCCTTATTCTTCGCTTTCAAATCATAAATTTCATTTTAGTTTTTGTAAATATTAATTTTATGTTCAAAAAATGTATTTACCATAGCAATGAGTGGAAGGGAGTGAAAAGATACGACAATTTCATCGGTGCGAGTGAGAGGAAAGAATTAAAATTATATAAGCGATTTTTCGTCTAATTTCTTGATTTAAATTATTGTGAAAAGTGCTTAAAACCGAGTGTGCACATTCGAGCTCAAAGTGGCACATTCCGATCTCGGGAAAATGAAGCGCGCCGCTCCGCGTCGCGCTTCATTTGCCTCCCTCGCTCGGAAATGTGCCACTTTTCGCTCGAATGCGCACATCCTCGTATTTATTGAATTTGTCTCCTTATTCTTCGCTTTCAAATCATAAATTTCATTTTAGTTTTTGTAAATATTAATTTTATGTTCAAAAAATGTATTTACCATAGCAATGAGTGGAAGGGAGTGAAAAGATACGACAATTTCATCGGTGCGAGTGAGAGGAAAGAATTAAAATTATTTAAGCGATTTTTCGTCTAATTTCTTGGGTTAAATTATTGTGAAAAGTGCTTAAAACCGAGTGTGCACATTCGAGCTCAAAGTGGCACATTCCGATCTCGGGAAAATGAAGCGCGCCGCTCCGCGTCGCGCTTCATTTGCCTCCCTCGCTCGGAAATGTGCCACTTTTCGCTCGAATACGCACATCCTCGTATTTATTGGATTGTCCGTATTAATCTTCTCGTCTTCAATTCAAAAAATTAAAAGTCGAATTTTAAATTTGTTTTTTGTTTGAAAAAGGTCATAGATTTTATTCCTTTTTTACAATTAAAATTTTCGGTACTTTTAATTTAGAAATTAATTGTAAAAAGATAACCTAACGAAATTTTCAGTGCTTATAGTACAATATTTATAATTTCATAAAAAAATTAATAAACAATTTCATTTGTTTATTATCATACTTTTTATTAACATTTAAGTAAACAAATAAAAATTTTAATGATTTCTCAGTAGGTACGATTATCAATTTTTTTAGTTATATGCGTTATACATTTACGTTCAATATTCCAAAATTAAATTTGACTGCCCGGCATTAGTTTATACAGAGGGTTATAAAGACTCTAACGGGGCACTTTAAATTACAATTAATTTATTAAATCAAATTATTTATTTACAGAATACGTTTCAATATGACCCCCCTTAGCTTTCCTGATTTCAAGAACCCGTTTTGGCCAACTTCCAGGACCGCTTTCGACGTGTTTCGATATTCTTTTAACTCAAGAAATGGACCCGACGTTTGATTCTCTTCACTTTATCCAATGTTTTGTTGATGTGACACGAAATGTTGGGTTGAGAACATCCTAATCGGACGGCCATTGCTTTCTGAACCGGTGGGTTTGGGTTTTCGGACCATTTCTTCAATTTGGCTAAACTTTTCTTATTTAATTTCTGGAAATCCACGCCTTTCGGTCTTGTATTTTCCTTTTTCGGCGATCTTTTTGGCGGCCGTTTCTTTATTCGAGGAATGATTCCCTTTCCCAGTACGTGTCCATTCTTGTTGATTTATTTTAAAATGTCCCGTTCCGTCCAACCGGCCGTTAAAAGGCCCGAACCTGGCCTTCAACTATCGGATTCACTTTATTGCGTCACATAATGTTTTGACTAAAAATTTTATAATAAACCAATAGAGGGGAGTATAATAAACATTTTAATAAATTTTATATTAAAATCTAATAATTAGTTTTAATTTTAATCACAATTTACTTTGCCCCGTTATAGTCTTTATAACCCTCTGTATAATAGAAGAACCTATTGTACCTTGGTCCCTATGTACCTAGGGCAATTCTACTTTTTTTTAATATTTGCGGGCTTTCGTGACCCATAATTTTCGATATTTTGAATGCCACATTGACAGACATTAACGTAAAGTTAGCAGCAGCTGGCCAATGTACTTTGTTAATGTATGAGATCAATTAAAATTTTTAATCGAAAAAAAGTAAGTCTTTTTATATTCTTTTTACTTAAATATCTTATTGATTACCTAATAACAAATGACTCATCGTAATAGAAAGATTATTTATTAATGTTTGCATAGTAGTGGTCTGATTTTGGCACAGCATAATCTTTAATTTTATTTTAGAGTTTAAACATCAAAGGTCGGTGTGTTGTACCTCGGTCACTGTCAATAAATTGTACCTTGGCCCTAAGATCAACGTGCAATAAATAAAAATTTAGATATACCTTTGTTATAAATTCTTATTTTTTTTTATTTTGCTTCAGATAATATGCCTCGCAAGTCTAACGAAAAATTTAAATTTTTGCAAAATTAACCATTAAGTATGTGAAATTTTAGTATACGAGGGAAGTTTCGTTAATTTTTTAAACAATTTTAGTGTCATCTCAAAGAAGAACATTAGTAGTTCTTATAATCCAAAAATAAATATATAGTTTTCACAGAACAATAGGTTTTATTTTGCTTAATGTGAATAGAGCCAAGGTACATCACCTCTGTTGTACCTAGGCCATAGATCCTCTAATTTTTAAATCTTATAGCAATTTGAGTAGACGGTTGGTAATGCTTTCAAATATTTTATGATGAATACCTTATTAGTGCCGCACTAGGATGCAATTAATTTTATCAACAAACTGTTACGTATACAATTTCAAAAAAATTACAAGTGGAAAAAGGGCCAAGGTACATTTTGCTACTATTTTGCTGATTTTATTGTTCTAGAAAGCATTTATAAAATCTTATTCACACTACTGTATGTTTTTGTGTATAATAAAATTTAGAGCAAACATTTTCGATAATTGTTGAAGCAAACCCACTTCCGAGCAACCCATAAAATAAAATGGCAATTTACAACCGTCGAGGAATAGTTAGAATAGCTTTAATTACGATAAATGTCTGTTAATAAAACGGGCAGAGCAAAGCAAAGGTTGAAATACTTAATTAGTTATCTATAATAAACCGAAAACCCTTAAGGGCAAAATTGGCGAACCGTAATAGAATATAAGCGTTTCGATAATGGCTTTATTTAAAGATGAATAAACAATAAAGAAGAAACAGGACAGGTAACTTGCAATAAATAAAAGTAGAGTTTGCGCGATCCTCCGATAACATTATCCAGTATCCTGTTCCTGCCCGAGTTTACACATCAAAATGCGCAAGGGTTATTAATATTAATATATATATTAGCGAGTCGCCTCCCTTTTGCTGTATTTCAAATTGCGGTCGCCTACACTGATTTATTAAAAAAAATTCTATTCACTACAATAACCCAATATTAATCGGTATTCGCTTTTCATTCCTGTACGTACCAAGATAACATTTTGATTATATCACTTATAATATTCTTCTGGCGTAACATTTTTTCGATGTTATTGAACCGCAAAGCATGTTGTAAATTTATGTGCTGTAACACAATGACTACTAACTTACTAGAGAGGTACCCCATTCTGGACATTGATTTCTTAATGAAATTTCATATTTAACGTAGTTGTCCTGGTACAGCAGTAGCAAAACTTTTTAACGCAGCCAGAGTGAAAGAACTTATAGTAAAATAAGACAAAATTTTTAGTCAAGTTTGTGCCAATCTAGGTGTTAAAATGGTAACACATATCTACTTATTAGCATTGGTCGAAAAAAATTTTTTACCTTGGCAGTACAAATTGTAGCATATAACAATTTTTTTTGAAAAAAAGGAAAAATATTTTGATATCTAGTGGTCTCCAACTAATTTTTATAATTAATAATTAATAATTAATTTTAATTTTTGATTATAAGGGAAAATTATTTTTCGGCTTAGAATTTACAAATATCTAAAAATTGTCGAATAGGATCATTTTCAACTAATTTTTGACACAAATAAAAAATAAGAGCGTGTAATTTTTTTACAGGGTAAAACGCCCAGTAAATGACCGATTTGTTGCATCCAGAGCTATTTTGATGTAAAGTATAGTTGGACCGAGATATAATTTTTGTTAATAAATTAATGACAACATTATTGCAATTTGGTAATAAACTTTGTAAAATTAACTATAAAGAGTATAAAATGAGGAGTTCAGTAAATGACCTTTTCGTGCAAATATTGACCGGGGTATAGCTCAGTGAATGACTGAATAATTGATGCGCCTTTTAAAAACGAGTTATCTTTAAATTTTGTAAAAAATATTTTAAACACTATGTGTAGTTCTTTTATAAAAGTTCCTTTTGCTATTCTTTGATATTTTTTAATTGCGTCCTTCAAAGCTTTAGTATTGTATTAAAATATTGCAAATTGCAATATAAATTTAATTATTTTAGCTATTCACTTCATTATTACTTTTATTTTTTTCACTTAAATGAAAAAAAAAGACATACTTACAAGATTGCATAAATAAATACATCATAAATATAAATTTTTAGGGAGCGACTTACTCCATTTTCTTTAAATTACAATAAAAATTATGAAAACATTTTTTTAATATTTGATTGACTTTAAATGGGACACTACAGTTTCTAGAACAATTTTTATATTTATATTCATGATCAATTTTAAAAATTAGTAGAATACCTCAAGACATTAAAAAACCGTTTTTTTTCCACGAAACAATGCCCCATAGCACAACTACCTTAAGTAGATGTTTTACATTTTCTTTATTACTTTTATAAAACGCAACGAAACGTTAGCCGTACCGTTTTCCAAATGACATACAATTATTCGTTCCCCCAAAAAAAGTCCCAAGAGTTTCAAAATCATAGTGTTTGTCTAATTTAAAAAACCAAAACCAGCTGTGCGTAAGAAAATGTATCCACAATAATGAAAACGAATCCTAATTTCGTAAACAAACAGGAAGCAAATAGAAATAATGGTTTGTCCAATTATTAGTGTCACAGTCACGCTCAGTTGATAAACAGAAATGTATGTTATTTTAAAATTCGATAAAGACACGTGTAATGCACAACGCAAAAACGACAAACTAAATCAGTTTCGAACAAACAAGGCATTCATAAGCATGCATCATCTTTCATTAGGTTTTAACATCGCAGACAGAGAGAGGAAAATGGGAAAAATCGAAAAAAAATAATAAAACTCGTTTGCGAGCCTTACTTACGCATTCTTGCAAGTCATAGCAGTCATTAAATATTAGAGAAACGTTGAGAAATATTAATCACCCCAATGGTCGGATCGATATATATTTAAATAGCAAAAATGGGGGTCGTTTATCTTTTAAGCTTACATTTATATTCGGTCCAGTATGTCGCACTGCAGAAAGTGATTTAATGGCAGCTAATGCCACTAAATCTGCTTGGTTAGCAATTAACTTTGTAGTCTTCGGCGACTGTAATTATTCTAACTTAGCTGTGTGTACAAAAATAGCGAGCCAGTCCTTGTAATTATGACGCTCGCTAAATCTAACTACTAATTTCTAATATTTGCATTTATAAAAATCTCCAATATAGAGATATATATATCAAAAAAAAAATTATTGTAGGTGTCTGTTGTATGACTGAGTACAGTAAAACCTCGATTATCCGGACCTCAGTTATACGGATTCGCGATCATCCGGATTGTCAACCGCGTTCGTTTTTTCCTGTCAAAACACTTCGTAATCGTGCTTAAAACCGAGTGTGCGTATTCGAGCTCAAAGTGGCACATTCCGATCTCGGGAAAATGAAGCGCGCCGCTCCGCGTCGCGCTTCATTTGCCTCCCTCGCTCGGAAATGTGCCACTTTTCGCTCGAATGCGCACATCCTCGTATTTATTGAATTTGTCTCCTTATTCTTCGCTTTCAAATCATAAATTTCATTTTAGTTTAGTGAATATTAATTTTATGTTCAAAAAATGTATTTACCATAGCAATGAGTGGAAGGGAGCGAAAAGATACAACAATTTCATCGGTGCAAGTGAGAGGAAACGATTAATATTAAATAAGCGATTTTTCGTCTACTTTATTGGTTTAAATTATTGTAAAAAGTGCTTAAAACCGAGTGTGCACATTCGAGCTCAAAGTGGCACATTCCGATCTCGGGAAAATGAAGCGCGCCGCTCCGCGTCGCGCTTCATTTGCCTCCCTCGCTCGGAAATGTGCCACTTTTCGCTCGAATGCGCACATCCTCGTATTATCGGATTTGCCTATATTATTATATTATTCTTCAATTGAAAAAATTTAAAGTCGAATAAATTAGATCTATTTTTTGTTCGAAAAAGGTTAGATATTTTATTCCTTTTGATAAGTTATCATGGTGCTCTTCCGCACGCCTAATTGCAGCGAGCTTGGTCAAAATATTTTAGGGTGTACTTTCGAATGTTTACTAATTCGCGTTTTTGATTAATAAAAAATTGTATATGAGTCAAATTTTCTGAAGTGGGCCACTGAAAATCAACTAGTTGATTTTTATATCATCTTTTGTAGATTGTTGAAGGTTTATATGTCAAAATTAATGTCTCCAAATATTTTTGGGTAATTTTCATTTTTCTGAAAATTATAAACAAATTAGTTTTAAGGCACATTTTGTATACACTGTTGTAATTAGTCTTCATTTATGGATTCATTCAATTTTTAAATATAAAAAAATATTTATATGTTACATAGGTCGTGCATCACAATTTTAGAATGACTTGGGTAGGATATGTTAAAAAAAAAGGTGGGGAAGTAAGAGTCAAAATTTCATGTACGATGAAGTCTCCCATCTAGTCTAACTTAAAAGTACTAAATTAGAAATGTGGTTTTTGGTAAAAATACCCTACTGTAATTTTTAATTAAAAAAAAAGCGAGAAGTGGTACATTTAATTCAATTTCATTTAATTAATATTATTTGTAAGAGAGAAGAATAAGATAAGCAAATTCAATTATTGAGGAGTATGTGCACTTTCAAGCGAAAACTTTCTCCGAATAGAAAATCTGGATTTGAAGGACTTGTTATTAATATAGTCGAATCCAATTAACACGAAGATGTGCGCATTCGAGCGAAAAGTGGCACATTTCTGAGCGAGGGAGGCAAATGAAGCGCGACGCGGAGCGGCGCGCTTCATTTTCCCGAGATCGGAATGTGCCACTTTGAGCTCGAATGCGCACACTCGATTTTAAGCATGATTCACAACAATTTCATGCCAATAAATTAATTGAATTATTTTAATCGTTCCCTCTCACTTGCACTGATACGATTTTCGTATCTTTTCGCTCCCTTCCACTCATTGATATGGTAAATACATTTTTCGAACGTAAAATCTATATTTACTACACCAAATTAAAAATTTCGATTTGAAAAAGCGAAAGATAAATTATATTAATGTAATAAATACTACCTAACAAGGTAAAATTGTTTTTTTTCAATTATCCGGATTTTCGATTATCCCGATGAGCTGCAACATTAATTAGTCCGGATAACAGAGTTTTCACTGTATTTGTTAATTTTTTCGGCAATTATACTTATAAACAGCTTCGCACAAATAATATTTCCCACAACAGTATTTTTAAAATTTTTTAAAAATAGTAATTCTAATCTCATAATCAATATATTTATAAATCAGAGCATAATGAAAAAAAAAAAATACTTGAGGGAGCACGAGAAAGAAATGTCCGAATTGATGTTTTCATAGTTTTAAAATATTGTTAATTTCAAGTTCTTTTTGAACCTTTAGAAACATATATTTTTGTCAAATTTATTATCGAATATTTGTTGCTTATGCATTTTCTGATCTCGCCCCTTCAATTACTATACAAAGTAACAATAGATATTTTCGATACGTGTGCGTAAAGCGAGGAATATCGGTAGACTTAAATTTGACGAGACGAGGCCAAGGTTATGGACGCATTCACCACAGGATCGAGTATGCAGAGTTCACAGACGAGTCGATTATGTGTAATCGTACGAGATGCCGTTGTGAATGTACCTTAGACGAGTGATGTAAATAAAGCCTACAAGGTCCTTCGTTTTTAAACCATATTTTTGGTAAAATCTACTGCATAAATTTTATTTGAGAAAATACTCGCACTATCGCCAATAATAATCGGAAATTAAATTTTTCACAACAAAAAAAATTAATGAAATGCCTCAATGAAGAAATTTTTAATATAACACCCCGAATATTATTTTTAATCAAATTGGGTAATTATTAAAGTAAACCGGCCGTAAATACTAAAACGAACTATAGTGTTTTAGAATACAGAACGAGAAAAGCGAAAGTACGCACTTTCCACACATGTGCAAAAAGAAACAACGAAAGTATACTCTATCCTGACATGGAAAAATGAGCACTTTATTACCACCGTATGGCGCTTTAAAATCAATCTTTTGCAGCGGATATTACAAAAAATAAATATTCGTTAAAAAATGTATTACAACAGACCATTTTATTAAAAAACTTTAGCAAACGTACTGATTTCTAAACAAAAAACAAATATTGATGATTTAGAGCAAGGAATTATTTAATTAAAAGTGTTTTAGTATATTTTATGAGTGGTTCAAGCTAGCTTGTCTTCTAAGGTGTCCAAAGCAGCAAAAAAGTTAAAACGTCCCTAATGTAAATTGCAATTTCTCAATTTTGGTATCACTTTTGTATAAAACTTGAAGTTCTACTATTACTGCGCTTTTTTAGTTGCCAATTTTTTTTTCTATAAATTAAAATATGCCAAAATATAAATTAGATTAAAAACTATAACAAAGTAAGTTATCAAATAGGAAAAGGAAAAATACAAAAACCGACAGATATTGGTACATCCGTTAGAAAACCAAAACGACAATCGATCAGTCAATTTTTCATTCCGCTCGTTTAAAAACTTTCAAGCCGAGTGCAACAAATATAATTTGAACAATTTACGTTCGTATTGTACAAAAACCACAATGACACATCCTTCCTGTACGAGAAAACCGTAAAGGAATTGTGACACAAATGCATGATAAAATTAGCGACAATGTTACGAACGGGGAACGTCATTGCAAGTTCGTTTAAAATACTTCGTATTTTTACGCTTCTCCTTTTTTTTACATTTATAAAATGACGCTTTTTATGCGCCCGCATAAAATACGAAATTTATTTTTGTCGATTTGGTAATAAACGACTGTGGGTACGGATGCAGCGTTCGAACATATGCGAACCGAAGAATTTTCCGCGAAGAGTATTTCTGCATTTCGCGAATTACGCAACATTACACTGTCAGTCGTTGCTTTTAATCGGAATTTTTAATTAAAATTATATCAGTCACTTATTCGTTAAATTAAAACTGTCGAGATATAATTTTGTTTATTGCACATTTAAACGAACGAAAAATATACAGTTTTAACGAACGAAATCCGATTACGTAATGTCAAGTTAAAGCTTGTCCGAACAGATTTTCAGGGAGACAAATACTACAAGTTGATAGTTACAGAAAATATGTATAATGTTGTTAATATGGTAATTACTACTTTGTTGCTAATGTATTAAGGCAGATAGGCTTATGAATAAAATATGAAAAGGAAAATTACCAAGTTACTTAATCTGCAACTAAAGTGGAAATATTTCGGATGTATGCGTTGTCTGAATTACTTTCCCGCGTTTGATGTACACACCTAAAATGCTGTAAGAAATATTTTACTCTATTAATAACGCATTTTCAAGCATCGTCAGTCTATAAATATTAATATTATTCAAAAGATGTTTGAAGTATATGTTTATTCACTATGCAAATCATTTTATTATTATTCATGTACTATTAATAACTCATTAGTTTTAGATGGAAATATACCTATAAATATAGAGGGCACTTTAATCAATATTTCACCTGCCGAAAACTTACTTTTTTGCATGGCTAATTCACCTCATATAAATAATTTGGTTTCGGTTTCGAAGATTTCGAAGAATTACTCATTAATTTAATTACTATAAAAATAGGCATGCATTGGTTTCTTTTCTTTTTTTTTAAACAAATTTAATATTAGGTTATGTATGCATTGACGTTCATTAATATACTGTCATAATATTAGGTTATGTATTGACATCTATTGATATATTGTCATATTATAATTTTCTGTATTTATTATGTTGTCATGTAAACTCACAAAACTGATATTCATTAATTGGATACCATAATCATAGAGGTCAGCAGAGGAATAAGTCGTAAATACATATTTGACTCTCATATTATGAATGTAAAGTTAAAGTAGGCTAAGTTGTCCTACAAATACTTCTTTATGCATCTTTTCGTATGAACATAAAATTACGCCATTTTGGTATTAAACTTACTATGGTACTCGTGCAATTTGTTCATTTATTTGTTTGTTCATCTATTGTTATTAATAACCAATAATTCCTTACACTAGTGATTTTTCTTTAATTAAATTTTCTCCGTTAAGGAAAAATAATGAAAACATACGCTAAACAAAATAACACAAAATGAAATATTAACGCTCGTAATTAAAAGTGCGCAGAAGGGAATCGAGTATAAAGTAATCTGTATCAAAATACGCGAAGAGAATACTAAATGAAATGAACAACACTAAAAGAACACAATACCCGAAAAAAAATTGTTTTTTCTAAATCGCTTTTACATTTGGCTGCTCCGTTAATGAGAGTAATTTAATTATGGACAACAGCTTCGCTTAGACAAATTATTTTCAAACGGAATATTTAGAAAACAACTCGTTTTTTGAACGACGACGACGATATCTCGTTACAAAATAAGCGTCGTCAAAGGAAACGCGGACAAACGCGCGCAAAATATTTTAATATTGACAATGCAAGACGATAATGTCGGCATTTCTCTGAACAGAGAATAACTTATAGGAAACACTAGAAAGGAAGAAGACGTAACAAGGGTGACAGTTTAGTATTACAAAGGAATTGTACACGATGCCTTCGCACAATAGATTTAACATGAAAAGTTGTTTAATACAAAAACAAGCTTCTCGTTTCTTTTTAATATTGAAAAAAACATTCGCTCTCTATTTCTTTTTTAACACCTTCAAGTGTGTTAATTCAAAAGCAAATATTGGCCAAAGTAAACGCTCTTTACTGTGTGCTTTGCCTTTGCTATGCATGGAGTTACACATTCCGGATTGAGCAACGAAGATAGGCACATTTTCGAACACAGAAAATGTGCCACTTCTCGTTCAAATGTGTACAAACTCTTGATAATTGAAGTTATGTTTTATTTAATTTTTTTAATTAAAAGGCTTATTTTTTCCCAATTGCAACAATATTAAAGACTTCAATGTTATTTGAAAAAATGACCGAGATATTTAAGAAGGAACAACTATTTTTTCAAGAAGTACTTTTTAATCCGATTGAGCTTTAAATAGTCATAACTTTGTTATTTGTTAATGTAAATTAAATCTAAAAACAGTTTCTTAAGGCTATTTTTTCCGCTCTTTGCGATGGTGAACTAAGATGTTTTCCTCAGTTTTTAGTTGCGCCTATATCGATGCCAACTTCATTAAATCTAGTAGGTGTTGTATTCAATTTTCCGTTGATTAAAAAGCTTAATTCTTTGCAATTCTAACGATATCAAACACCCTAAAAAAATCTTAAAAAACAAGGGAGATATTTAATAAAAACCATTTTTTAATGTAAAAGAGTTTCCACCATAGTAAGGGTTTTTCACGAAAAACCCTTTTTGCTAACTTTTTTATTAGTAGAGATAAATTAATTCTGTAACAACTTTTCTTGAGACAATTTTTTGCGTCATTTGCGATTGTGATGTCAAAAATAATTTTAGATCATTATTTGTCCCTATTTCGGCACCAAATTTGTTATTTTAAATGGGGATCCTATTTTACAACAAAAATCTTATTTTTTCTTATTTCAACGATATATAATTGTCTCGGATTATTTAAAAAAAAATATTTATAAAAGAATCAAAATGAATAATTTCCCTAAGGCCCTATTTTTTTAACTCTTTTATTAGTTGAAATAAATTAATTGTCTAAAAACTTTTTTATGGTACTCTTTTGGGTACTTTACGATTATAGTAATTTCGGCACCAAATTTGCTAATTTAAATAGAAACTCTATTTTATATTTACAGAAATGAAAAGCTTATTTTTTTCGGGTTTGAACGATATATATATAATTGCCCAAGAACATTTTAAAAATATTTATAATAGAATCAAAATTAATAATTTATCTTGTTCTATTTTTTTTAACTTTCTTATTGCGTTAAATTAATTCTGTAAACATATTCTTGAGTACTTTCCGACTATGTAATCAAAAATTTTTTCTACCGATATCTGTGTCCATTTTAGCACCACTTTCGTGCCTGCAATGGAGACCATATTTTATTTTAGTAGAAATACAAAATTTATTTATTTTTACTCATATATCAATGTTTTCTGTTGGTTCCATCACTTGTTATTTGAAAATATGTACGTATTTCCTTATCTTGGTCACTATTGTTCGATTAAAATCCAGAACTCTTATTAATTGAAATATATTTTACATAATCAATGTTAATAGACAGTGAAAACTATTCTAATACATTTTTTTCGTTTATGTACAACTACATATAATTATAACCCAACATGCCTGTGCTTCTTTATTATGAAAAACGAGTGCAATTATAAGAAATCATCAAAAGTATTTTTTTTAAATCATTTTAATTATGTATCAATATTTTTGTGGTTGTATGTTTTTTAAATATCTTATGAATCGTGTACTGGAAGAATCATAACTATCATATCTCCAAAATGTCTAAAACAAATACTTCCAAAACGAACTATATAATTTTCTTAAATAGGCTCGAAATTTAAAGTGAAACAATCCAAAAGCAAGACGTGTTCCTGATTACGAAGTAAAAGAAAAGATTAAAAAAACAAGAGTCACGTTTAGCGACAATGGACCTGGAAATGATTCCCAGTTTCAATTATTCTCGCGAAATTGAAAGCAGTTGTCATTTTAAAAGTTTAACGCCTGTACAGACAGTTGTGTACTTTTATTATCGCTAATAAAACTTTTACGAACAAGAGTTGATACGTCACGGAATCCGATTCCGCGCTCAAATTATTTACGCATTATTCGCCCGAAAAGCTATTCGCGCAATCCATAAAAAATAGCTAGAATAGTTGGATAATTTTATTATGACATGGCACGTTACCGAACGAATCCTTCACCCAGTTGTTCATATTTGTAGAAGAAATTTACGGCCGTAAGTTTTCATGTTGGTTTTGTAGCGTATATGCGGACCGACACAAAAACTTTAAATATTCATGTGTACGACAGATTGTTTAACTTGAAAAAAAAATGTTAAAAAATGCGGCAAGATTAACCTCAGAATGTTAAATAACTGTGGCGAAGCATGGGAATTTAACGGCTTAACATTTGCCACCAAGATATGTGTTGTTTTAAAGCTGCGTCGAAAGCGTTCGGTTTTAATTTATTTACACGCAAACGATAATTGGTTAGTGTTCCTTTTTTACTTGGGAATATCCGCAAGCATTTATTTTTGGACAAAAATAGCTCTTTAATTAGCGATTCCATAATCGCTGCCCATTTTAAATTAATCCACGAAGCTTCTGCAGCGCCCAACAATCAAAAAACTTGTTTGTGTATTTTTACGTATGGTGCGCGACAAATGTATGGCTGCACACTTTTTTTTCATTTATTAATAATATTTCATAATTCTGTATTCCCCTAAAATGGTACACCTACCAAAAACTATTTGCTTTCAAAATAATAAAATATAGTGCTATTATTGTAAAACGGCCCACGGGTTTTATTACCCCTAATCTAAACATATAACTAAAATTGAAGTGTTTGTCTGTGATTTCAAAATAAAAACTTTTTCTGGAGCTCATATGGTTATTTGAATGTTACTAAAGCCCAAACACGCGTTTTTTAAATTTTTGTCTGTCTGTCTGTCTGTCAGTTCGTCCGTCCGTATATCTCGGAAACGGCTGAACCGATTTTGATTGGACTTAAATTGACAGGTAGAGGACATTTCAAAGAGTAGCATGCTTTTTATTCCGGAAATATTTACTATTAAAATTAAAATTAAATGTTAAGTTTTGGATTTTAAAATCGTTGTATCGTAATTATTGTTTATTGCGGCTAATGTTTTATCTCTTAAGGTGGTTCCCATGAACAGATGTTGGTTGTAAATCTCGTGACACTTTTATAATCCGTAACGAATCCTACGTTGTAAATATTGGCTTCGCCCAAAACCCCTAATTTCGACATTACAAGATGTTATTATTTTATGTGAGTGCTTTTAGTACAATTTATTTTTTCGATGAATTATTTTGCGAACATTGCAGAAATTTGTTGTAGCTTGCTACAGTGTTATTTGTTTGTTTAGTGGCTTATTTTTGATTACTGTAAATGTACGTAATTATAACATAAGGCTTGAGAACAATGAATCGTACAAAAGATAGCTTTCAAAATTATTGCAGAATCGTAAAAAACCGCTTTTTTTGTGTGCAAATCTAACCGTTTAACTCTTTTAGTTTCGGAGGTCAAAATTATCGAAAAGAGCATGTCTTTAAGAATTTTTGGAAAACTGTCGGTGCTTTGCATTTTTCAAAATTTCATTTTTCCTATGCAAAAGAGTCGCTCAGTAATATAGGATATCTTATTTTAATAAAAATAATTCATTTTTAACACAATACCCGGACGAAGCCGGGCGAGCCAGCTAGTTCAGAATAAAATTAAAATTATAAGTATTAGAACTATTATTGAATATGTTAAAATACTTTCATTATCACTATCACTGTTTTCGTCATAACAAAATTCACTATTATTTTCATTATTTATGTCATTATCACATCGATGACACTCTGTTTGACTATTAGTACTACCACTACTATTGGTTTTATTAAAAATTAAAGATGTATCGTTTTGTTTTTGTTTACTTTTTATGCGTTGGTATCCTTTAGACATTTTATTTAAGACCTTAATGCTCAATAAAGCTTACACCACAAATAACTTTTAACGTTGGTAAGTCAGCTGATTTTAAATTTAATGCGCATGGACAAGTATCCACTGTTGACCAAATACTATGAATGGCAAAAACAAACAGCTTCTGATAATTAACCAGATTTGGGCCATTACAAATCGCCAATAATGGGCCGTCAGTTAATAGCCACACATCGGCCGACTAACGGCAGTTTCTCTATTAACGAAGACCTTGTATGGGATAGGCGCTTCAAATGCAGAATTTTAGTTTTTTTTTAATTACAAAATGTCAACTGAAAAGTGTTATCAAACATCGAGAAAAGAAAAATCCTAAACTTCAAGGAAACCGGTTTAAGTAAATAGACGATTGCAAAAAATAAATAAATAAAAGTAAAAAAGTAATACAAAATGTTATAAAATTCAAAGAAGATTTACGGGAAAACAAAAGATAAGGAAGAAGCTGTATCGGAACGATCAATACGACGAACTCAACAAATTGCAACAAAATCGACATTAACTTTTTTAAGATTTTTAAAAAATATTTTAGGCATAGTGCGGCCATACTTTTGTCACAGATAAAAAAAGTATTCTTAATAACCTTCTCAGAGGTAATAAAATTTGGTAATAATTTTAAAATAAATATACTTTATTTTACTAGGATTGCTAGTATGGAAATAAATTAAGAATGTGCTTATAGAAAATATTTACAAATGAAATACAGTCAAACCTCGATAAGTCGAAGTGAAAGGGAAACTAAAAATAATTCGAATTGTCAAAAATTCCAGTTATCGATATAAAAATATTAACGTTGAAATAGGCAAGTCCTAGAAAAACAGGTTCAAGTTATAAAAATTCGACTTATGGAGGTTCGACTGTATTTAAAAAAAATTACATGCGGCTGTACTTTTGTCGCGCACTGCATGTAATTTCCCTATTGCAACTTACCCACGGGATTTCTGAAAAAAAAGTAGCTCACGACCGCTCACCTGCAAAAAAAAACAAGATTAGAATCGAGCAAGGCAAATAAGCGATCAAAAAAAAAAATAATTTAATTTGAAATCGTTAAACAAAAGGTTCGTAGGTTCAATTTTCACCCTTAGCTAGTTTAGCAGAGAGATTTGCATACATTTAATCGTTCGATATTAATTTAATTTGTAGGGTTGAAAGTGAATATGAATAACTACAGACGGTCGCTTTGATCTTTAAATGTAGCCTACTGTCCCACTTAAAATTAAACGATCCTTTAATTATTTCAAGTGCTAATTGTATGTTGAACAAAATTTCAGCTTTGATTACCGAAATTATTATCGACGACCGAAATCCCACGTCATTAATTACACGCGCCTAATCTAAAGTTTCGATTCAAAGAGCATAATTGTCCGAATAACACATAAAAGACTGCATTAATTGTGTCTTCAAAAAACATAATAACAAGTTAATTTACTGAATTAGTACTGAAGATGCATGGTTGTCGCTATTAATGGCTTTAAACAAATAATTTGCAGTTCAAAGTCAAGATAATAATTTGTAGAACACTATCTCTCATCAAAAGGTATTAATTTAAATTGAATTAATATGTTAAGCAGTAATTTGGCTACGAAATACACGTGTACCACCCATCACAATAACATATAACCGTATACTACATTTATGTGACCCAACGTTGAGTTAGTTATATGCAACATATGCGCTCCCTAATTTGATTTTATGCTTATATAATGATATGAGTATTTCATAGTGCAATAAACAGCTGGTTTTAACTCATGTGCGAATTTTCCGTTTGTGCATATATTTGTTGGTATTGTCATAGGACACGTTTAAAGTTTACTTTACTGTTCAGTTTTATCAGCTGCAGTTTTCATTAGGGCATTTTTTTTTAATAATGATTAACGGAATTGTAGCGGGGGCCACGGAAACGACGATTTCAATTTTGTATGTGCTTAGATTAAATTTGTAACTAGTAACAACGCATTTCGATAAGAAACGGGTATCTAAAATATACATTTAATAAATTGCATGTGAAATAAAATTTAACCAATAATTTTATTAGACTTGCAGCTAAATTCGAATAATTATTAGTTGATTTAGCTGAAATAATCTTTAAAAAAAATTATTAATCAAAAGTTGAATTTGTAGCATTTCAGAAGGAAATTTTTAATAATTAAGGTAGATTCAGAAAACAAAGAGTTAAAAAGGAGATACAAATAAAATCGATTTTTTATATCGATTCTTTATGATTTTTAAATAAAATAAAAAACAAAAATTAAAAATAGAACAAAAATGGAGAAACTTCTAAAACGTTTTCCTGATATTATTTTTTAAGGTAGTTCGCTCGTGACAATCATATCTAAAAGTACAGGCCTATAGTTTAATATATTCAGTGACCGAAGTATATTATTTTTGTTAGAGACTGTACTTGATACATAAAAAAGTTTATATACAGAACACACGAATATAACCACCCTTTAAATTAAATGTGGCAACACTGTCAATGCCTATACCGAATGCTCTATAGATGTATTGTACATTCAGTGCGTTTCAAGAAAAACTATCCATATAATAACAAAATATCCAAATTAAAGAATTATCCTTCCGTGTACTAGGTGGGGTAACGTGAACAATTTTCTTTATTGTTAATACGGGACGTTTGGTAATCGAGCTTAAAACCGAGTGTGCACATTCGAGCTCAAAGTGGCACATTCCAATCTCGGGAAAATGAAGCGCGCCGCTCCGCGTCGCGCTTCATTTGCCTCCCTCGCTCGGAAATGTGCCACTTTTCACTCGAATGCGCACATCCTCGCATTTATTGGATTTTCCTATATTATTATTTTATTCTTCAATTCAAAAAATTAAAAGTCGAATAAATTAGATCTATTTGTTGTTTGAAAAAGGTTAGATATTTTATTCCTTTTCATAAGTTATCATGGGTGCTCTTCCGCACGCCTAATTGTAGCGAGCTTGATAAAAATATTTTCAGGTGTACTTTCGAATGTTTACTAATTCGCATTTTTTATTAATTAAAATTGTATGAGTCCAATTTATTAGCTTAATTTAATGTGTATTATGCTTAAAACCGAGTGTGCACATTCGAGCTCAAAGTGGCACATTCCGATCTCGGGAAAATGAAGCGCGCCGCTCCGCGTCGCGCTTCATTTACCTCCCTCGCTCGGAAATGTGCCACTTTTCACCCGAACGCGCACATCCTCGTGTTTATTATATTATTATAATTTACCTCGCGCTCCTTCGAATCAAAAATTTAACTTAATTTAGTAAATATCAATTTTATATTCGAAAAACGTATTTACCATAGCAATGAGTGGAAGGGAGCGAGAAGATACAATAATATTGTCAATGCAATTAGGAGGGAACGATTAAAATTATTCAATTAATTTTTCGTGTAATGTATTGGTCTAAATTATTGCGAATCATTAAGAAATTGCCGTGAAATTAATTTGTATTTCAATAAGGAGGCAAGAATGATATTTTTGTTAGATTTACTTAATATTCGTATCGTAATTGACACGTGTCAGTGGAATTTAGTACTCAATAACTCAATAGTTTAGAAGTCGAAGAAAAGTTAAGTTTTTGTATTTTTATTAATAAAAGTCTATTCCAATGCATAAGGGTAATTCTCATTTTTTATTAGAAAAATATGTCAAAAAATGAAAACGTCTTTCTAATAAAAGTGATGATGGATCTTAATAGTTTTGGACTTTTTATTCAAGGGAAAAATATTTACGGAGCTTGCAGCCCCCAATTTAGACAATTATAGGGTTTTGAAAAAATGTCTTCCATGGTAGTGACCTCATCCGTGGATGTGACATTCCTTACATTAATGTAATTCATGGGGATGACATGCTACAAAGAGGTGACACTTTTTGGAAATAAATTTTACCATCAACTTTATTTACCTCAATTAATTTAACATTCATAATAATAAAAGAAGTCACTTCCATGGGTAAATTTTTATCCATGGATATTTTTCCCTTGAAGAAATAGACCAAAACTATTAAGAACCATCATCACTTTTATTAGAAAGACGTTTTCATTTTTTGACATATTTTTCGAAGAAAAATGAGAATTACCCATAAATAAATATGTGTTTTACTTAAACCTATTCATTATTGGATATTAAAATATATTTCTTATCATTCAACTGTCATGAAGTACAATTTTGTGGATGTTATGTAATTTTATTTTTGGGGTTCGGCAAACCCCACCTAGTATGGCATGTAACGTTTAGTCACCTAATATGCGGAAGGTTAAAGTATTTGGCTACTTTTGTAGTTATTTAGGAATTTGCCGAGATCGGAATGTGCCACTTTGAGCTCGAATGTGCTCACTCGGCTTTAAGCATAATTCAGAATAATTAATTTATTTTCTAAATCATTTTAAATACAAATCAATTCGGAAGTCAATTACTTATAAAGAAATTAAAGAAAGAATTTGGGAACTTGTAAAAAGTAACCAAAATAATGGCTGAATTATGCAAATTTTAATAATTACGAGGATGTGCGCATTCGAGCGAAAAGTGGCACATTTCCGAGCGAGGGAGGCAAATGAAGCGCGACGCGAAGCGGCGCGCTTCATTTTCCCGAGATCGGAATGTGCCACTTTGAGCTCGAATGTGCACACTCGGTTTTAAGCGTGATTCACAACAATTAATTTATTTTCTAAATCATTTTAAATAAAAACCAATTCGGAAGTCAATTACTTATAAAGAAATTAAAGAAAGAATTTGGGAACTTGTGAAAACTAACCAAAATATGGCTAAATTATGCACATTTTCCCGAGATCGGAATGTGCCACTTTGAGCTCGAATGCGCACACTCACTTTAAGCACGATTCACAATAATTAATTTACTTTCTTAGACGGCTAACTTCATACCGTCGAATTTCCGACATCGAGCGCGCGCAGCGTCCGTTGCCCGCCAAAATTTTACTCTCGACGAGCCGAACGAAGTGCAACTTCGAAAAAGAAAAGAGTATGTTGATCGGCAGCGAGAGCAATTTTATAATGTTGTTTGACAAAGCCAATTACTCCAATTTCCATAAAGTGATGGCTTGGCGAAATAAAGTGGAGTCAGAAAAGAGCACTTGATAGCTAAGCCTAATTGAACAAAGTATTAATTACCTAAGGTAATTGGTCGTGCCATTACACAGGGGCGACATCCACTCTAATCTCTTTTATAACACAGACGAATAATAATTTCAATATTCATTATAGCATTTCTTTAGTGTGTCGCAATAACAGCCGCCGGCTTCTGCTTTGTATAAATACTCAAAGCGGAGCTATCTGATTTCGAAATTTAAAATTCATCGGCGATTTTCTAAAGGGATAAGTTTCTTCGCGTTTGAAGGACTTTCTTTCATTTTTTAACGTGGTTTAGTCATTTTTGGGCTTGTCCATAAGAGACAAGAACTTACAAAAATATGTGTATATTATATTTTCAAAAAAAAATTCTTTTATTAGTTTTCATTAATAACTTTTTTTGGATTTGGTTGTGTCTTGGACCTTTTTTGAAAATAACTTAGGCTCCTTTTATGGTTGAAGACATGCTATATTGTGGCACGATTTTTTTGCGCAGGGACTTTTTTGAAAATCTGTTAAACCTTGTGGGTTCTACATTTTGAAGTTGAAGAATATTTATTACTAGTTTTTTTGGCAGAGATTTTTTTTTCATTTGATTACCCGGAACACTTTTTCAAGGAGAACGTATAATTGCGATTAAAGGTTTGTCGTGTAAAACAATTTATTTGTCATTACAGTATCATCGTTAATAATTACCTACTATCTTGATAAAATTGAAACTTTGTATTTAATACAATTTTATTGACATTGACGTAAAAAGACTTTGAGATCATCTATACATATTAATAAAATTGAAGTGCGTGTCTGTGATTTCGAAATACAGTGGAAACTCGGTTATCCGGACTAATTATTGTTGCAGCTCATTCGGATAATCGAAAATTAAATTAATTGAATGTATAGGAAAAAAAACGAATTTTAGCGAATTTTAGCACAGCTAACGAAAATACAACAGTTGAAGTCAGCTGTCTAAGAAAATAATTTAATAACTGTGAATCTTGCTTAAAATCGAGTGTGCACATTCGAGCTCAAAGTGGCACATTCCGATCTCGGGAAAATGAAGCGCGCCGCTCCGCGTCGCGCTTCATTTGCCTCCCTCGCTCGGAAATGTGCCACTTTTCGCTCGAATGTGCACATCTTCGTATTTATTGGATTTGTTTATTTTATCTTTCGCTTTTTCAAATAATAAAATTAAATTTAGTTTAGTCAATATCGATTTTATGTTTGTTGCCATAGCAATGAGTGGAAGGGAGCGAAAAGTTACAATAATCTCGTCAATGCGAGTGAGAGGGAGCGCTTAAAATTATTCAACTGATTTTTTGTCTCATTCAGTAACTTAAATTATTGTAAATTATGCTTAAAACTGAGTGTGCACATTCGAGCTCAAAGTGGCACATTCCGATCTCGGGAAAATGAAGCGCGCCGCTCCGCGTCGCGCTTCATTTGCCTCCCTCGCTCGGAAATGTGCCACTTTTCGCTCGAATGTGCACATCTTCGTATTTATTGGATTTGTTTATTTTATCTTTCGCTCTTTCAAATAATAAAATTAAATTTAGTTTAGTCAATATCGATTTTATGTTTGTTGCCATAGTAATGAGTGGAAAGGAGCGAAAAGTTACAATAATCTCGTCAATGCGAGTGAGAAGGAGCGCTTAAAATTATTCAACTGATTTTTTGTCTCATTCAGTAACTTAGATTATTGTAAATTATGCTTAAAACTGAGTGTGCACATTCGAGCTCAAAGTGGCACATTCCGATCTCGGGAAAATGAAGCGCGCCGCTCCGCGTCGCGCTTCATTTGCCTCCCTCGCTCGGAAATGTGCCACTTTTCGCTCGAATGCGCACATCTTCGTGTTAATTGGATTCGACTATATTAATAACAAATCCTTCAAATCCACATTTTCTATTCGGAAAAAATTTCTCTTGAAAGTGCAAGTAGGGGGAAAGTGGCATGAAACAGCCAAGTTTTGAAAAAGCCATTATCAATTACGCGGTAGTTTTCATACGAATCGTTCATGTATTATTATTTTAAGATAGCAACACTAGCCAGATATCCCCCACAAAAATTTGACCGTTCACCGTCAATAAACGGCGCCGATACGACGTATTGAAGATTTTGTCGTCAAAAAGTAAGGTTTTGAGTTCAGTTTATTTGTTTTCTAACGCCTATACGTACAAAACTACTAATAATATGATTACACTATAATTTTATAGATATACTAGGCCTTCTAATAATGTATATATTTTGTAGACTAATCTTTGATTTCATAGTAATTTTCGAGATTTTGTTTTTTGAGAGAATATGTTTTGAAATAGCCGGACTGCAGTATAATGAAAAAGCCATCGTTTAATTGCATAAAATGCAATAATAATTGTAGTAACAGCAATCAAGAGTGGTACCGATGCAAAATTGTAATGGTTGGGCATATAAATCCTGTGGCATAAAAGGGAAATTGCATTATTTTTGCTAAAAACGTTTTTAAGTTTTTGCAATGATTGATCTCAAACGTCAAATTTTTTGACCGTTTCTTAGATTTATGTAAGTAAATATTTTATCGAAAGTTTGCGTTATATTTAAAACGTTTTATAATTATATAAGATCTAAAATTATAGCTTAAGATTATTATTAAATAATATCTTCGTTAATGTGCAGTTTTAATCTTGTAATAAGAACATGGCTTTTTCAAAAATTGGGTTGGCTGTTTCAATACCTATAGGTTATGAAAAAGCCAAATTTTATTATTTTTATAAATGATTAGAAGTCGAAAAATATCGTTAATTTTGAAAAATGTTTTATGACATTACGTACATAAATGCATGAACAATTACAGATTAAAAAAAAAATTGATTTATTAATGTCCTTCTATATTATTTATCCCCTTTTTTAAAACTGGCTGTTTAATGCCACTTTCCCCCTACTCCTTAATAATTGAATTTGCCTATCTTATTCTTCTCTCTTACAAATAATATTAATTAAATCAAACAGAACTAAATGGACCACTTCTCGCTTTTCTTTTAATTAAAAATTACAGTAGGGTATTTTTACCAAAAACCACATTTCTAATTTAGTACCTTTAAACTAGACTAGATGGGAGACTTCATCGTACATGAAAAATAAATACTTAACTTTTCCGAATTTTGACTCTTATTTCCCAACCTTTTTTTTTAACATACCCCACCCAAGTCATTCTAAAATTTTGATGCACCTCCTATGTAACATATAAATATTTTTTTATATTTAAAAATTGAATTAATCTATAAATCTGGATAATCGCGAATCCGTATAACTGAGGTCCGAATAATTGAGGTTTAACTGTAAAGGTTTTCTATTAAGCTCATATGGATATTAGCACGTTACCCTACGCGTTTTTATAATTATTGTCTGTCTGTTTGTCCGAGGTAATCTCCGAAACGACTGAACCGATTCTGACGTGACCTTCATTACCAGGAAGGGGACTTTTCAGAGTAATCTAGGCTACTATTTATCCCGATAAATATTTAGAGTTCCTTTAGAGTTCCAATAGATGAGAGATGTGTATAAAAAAGACATAGTTTCATGTATATCTTGGAATATTTTCTTAACGAATTTTTTTTAAAACTAATGTAAAACGAAAATATGAAAATTTTTATAAATAACATGAGTTTTTTTATGGATTGGTTAAAAAGATATAAATATTCAAAGTTAAAGTTTTTTAACACAATACACGTGTAGTGGGAGGATAGATATCATGGCTTGGCAACTTTGTGTGCCTTCGTGTTTTATGTTGCGATTAATTTTGATGAAATGGCATTTTCAAATTATTTATATTTTTAATATTTTCAAACAGTAGTAACATGAATAAACGAGTAAGTATACCTATATATACAAAGCATAACATACAGTGCGCCCCCGGTAAGACTGACCACAGAGGTTTGCATAGTAAAACATGCAAGTTATGTTTATGGTCCTTCTACGCGTAATTATGTTTTTATCAAGACCTATCTGCAATAATGTTTATGTTTTGAGAAATTTTATTCCCTTGCATAATAACACAATGTTTAAGTTAAAGAAGGAATACACTAACTAAGTAGGCGTTTTAGGTGATAATGAGCTAAAATTGGAGCTTGTGGATAAAGAATAAAATTATTTGACAGTTCTTTGATGCCGAGATGCAATGTCAGAGAAACAAACGCAAGGTACGCAACATAACACCTATTTATGTTCAATTTAGTAACGACAAATAAGTATAACTTCTAACGCGTGCACATGAGTAAAAACATCGTTTTTTTTTAGAAATGCACACTGGGAACCTTTCGTCAAGGTTAGTTTAAATCAGTGTCGAAAACAGGAAGTTCGCCGAGAGAGATACACCGACTGAATATAAGAAGTGGCAATTGATGGCCCGTAGAACTTTTTTGTCGATTTAACGATTTCGTTGCTCTTGGAATGTAATTTTATTGTGAATGCTTCGGCGATTTTCTTTCAATATATATCGGCACAGGACTTTTTGATTCTGGCGAATGCAACAACGTTCTCGGATGGAAATTTAAGATCATAGGCCAGTCTCGAGTGGGTTGAAGCGTCACAATCAGACTGAACTTCGATCGTTCGCAAATTGCTCCCAAGATAGTCGTCAATAAGGGCACTCCTGATAAAAGTAACAAGGGATCAAATTACGTTGCATATACTTTCTTCCAATTCCCTTATATTTTGCCTTTGCATTTATAAAAACATTTCGCCCTCTCCGTGCTTCTTTCGAAGCTCGTAATAACTCTTTATTGCTTCCAAGATTGATGCAAGATGATGAGCAAGGACATTTCCCAACTTTATATAACACACAATTTCCGTTTGTCGACATTTCGTATTGGCGCAGTGGTCGGCGGTGTGTATCTTCGCACACACAACCTTATTATTTATACAAATAACAACCCCAAATGTTGTCGCTTCTTAGGTTTACATCCGTCCGGAAATAAAGCGTCTTAACTAATCGAAGGATTGTTAGTTATCAAAAAAATAAAAAACCCTTGCCTGTTTTGTTAGAAGTAACACTTCTTTGTCGTACCTAAATTATAACCACGTGTTATGTTTTGTACCTTTCGTTTGTGTATAGCACTGGTCCCCAAACAGTGGTCCGCAAAAGGTTTCAAAACTTTGAAAATAGTATTTTAGAATTTTACGATTTCTTAGGTTAAACGTTTCGATTAAAGTTTATTTTTAGATTGATACAATTTATTTTTTAACCTTGTGGTCCCTGCTAGTAATAATGAAATCAAAGTAGTCCCTGGTCAAAAAAGGTTGAAAACCACCGGCGTATAGCATAGATTCCCAAAGTGGTCTATATCGACCCCGAGGGGTCCATTCCGAACAGGATGGGGTCCATGTCAGCAATAACAAAAAATGGCGGTGCATGCGATGTAAATGGGGGTTTACGGCAGTGAATTCCGTTAAAGCAAGTCGTGTCCAAAATTTTGGCTCTATAAATGGCACAATTCACATAAGACAGATAGTACCCTATGTAGGTACTTCCATAATATTTTCAAACTCAATTGCATTTTTTGTTTTGTTTTTCTAAAATTAATACTGAAAAAAGTATTTTTAATAGCTTTAATTATATCATAAAAGTTAATTCAATTGGGGATTCATGATTAAGTTTATGTTATGGTAAGGGATCCATGACCAAATATGTTTGGGAATCACTGGTGTATAGCTAGACTAGAGGTAGCGAACCTATAGCACGCGTGCTATATGATCGGTTTTTGGACACAATTAAATTTGAAATTATTAGACCCTTAATTTTTTTTTTGAAGAATAGAAGATTGATATAGACAAATGCAATGAATCCGAGGTATGTGTCCCTTTGAGCTCGAATGCGAGCACTCGGTTTTAAGCACGGTTCACAACAATTTGGACCAATAAATTAGACGAAAAATTAGTTAACTAATTTTAATCGTTCCCTCTCACTCGCATTAAAGAGATTGGCGTATCTTTTCGCTCCATTCCACTCATTGCTATAGTAAAAATGTTTTTCGACTATAAAATCGATATTTACTAAATTAAATTTAAATTTATGATTTGAAAGAGCGAAGGATAGAGGAGACAAATCTAATAAATACGAAGATGTGCGCATTCGAGCGAAAAGTGGCACATTTCCGAGCGAGGGAAGCAAATGAAGCGCGACGCGGAGCGGCGCGCTTCATTTTCCCGAGATCGGAATGTGCCACTTTGAGCTCGAATGTGCACACTCGGTTTCAAGCACCATTCACAATAGTTTAGGCCAAGAAATTAGACGAAAAATCACTTAAATAATTTTAATCGTTTCCTCTCGCTCGCACTGACGAAATTGTCGTATCTTTTCGCTCCCTTCCACTCATTGCTATGGTAAAAATGTTTTCGACCATAAAATCGATATTTACTAAATTAAATTTAAATTTATGATTTGAAAGAGCGAAGGATAAAGCAGACAAATCTAATAAATACGAAGATGTGCGCATTCGAGCGAAAAGTGGCACATTTCCGAGCGAGGGAAGCAAATGAAGCGCGACGCGAAGCGGCGCGCTTCATTTTCCCGAGATCGGAATGTGCCACTTTGAGCTCGAATGTGCACACTCGGTTTCGAGTACGATTCACAATAATTAATTTACTTCCTTAGATTGGTACCGTTGAATTTTCCTCAGCTGCGCGCGCGCAATTTCTATTCCTCTCCACTACCACTCAGCACCAAAAGAAGTATAACTTCAAAAAGGAAAAAAGTTACTTCGATGTCAGACGCAAAACTTGCCCATTAATCCGAATTTTTATAATCAATAAAATTTTGCGTACAATCGAACGTGCAAAACGGCCGATATCAATAAATAAAACGCATTAGATTTTATACATAAAATGCATGGAATAACGCGCAGTTAATTACATAAATTCCTAAAATTTGGGACACCGAATTAATGTTTTGATAATTTATTTGGCAAAAGCCGACACACTAATTTTAATATAAAATTATGCATGTATGTAAATGACGATAAATGTAGGCCATTTATAATTTGGTGATTTATTTTTATCGTAGCCGTTTTAAGAAATTAATTATAAGGGAGCTAATTAAGCCAATTCTTGGTAATTATCTGCGATAAATAATTTATGGAACTTTTAATTTAACGTTGTTTTATGGGTGCACTCTGACCCGCTCAAAATTGTTATTTTAGGCAAGCTCTTAATCGACACGAAATAATAGCAAGCAAGAAATCCGCTTCAGTATTTTTTTTAAACAACAATATGATATCAAAAAAATTCCCATTGAGAAGTCTGACAGTGCGGGGCTTAAAAAAATAATTTTAAATTATTCGGAATTGAGATTATTATCGCAAACTAGTATTTTTAATTTTATCTAATTTTTAATTGCAAAATTTTTTGGAAAACCTAAGAAAATAAATTTGCTCGAGTTTCGACTAAAATTTTTATAAGAAACTCGCATCCATCGCCCAAAAAGAAGTTAAATTTTTATTAAAAATATCTTTATGGCAATTTGGTAACCCAAGTTTAATTTTTTAAGTGCCAATAAAATAGCACTGGGTGCGACGATAACTACGGACACTTTGGTAGAGATACATAAAATAATTCTAACAGTTCAGCGGGCCGAAGATAAATTACTACCTTTTCAATTTAACGACGGAAAAGTATTTTACAGTGTTGGTTACAATATGAAAATAAACGCGTGTTCAAAAATTCAATTAAATTTTAATTTTCCTGATTCGCTACTGATTTTGACAGCTTAACAATTATGGAAACGAGGCCTAAAAATACATCGAATCATAAACGTTCGGTTATCCTAATTACTCCTTTTTTAATTAATGATACAATGAATTTTCATTCTTTTTTTGATAGAGGGCTAAATGTAGATTAGTAGGGAAAACTTTGAGGAAAAAAAACTGTATCTAGAATTATTTTTAAAGGGACCCATAAGTGCGCAAACATTTTTTTTGTAGACGTGCCACAAAAAAAATTAATAATCATGATCTACACAATTTTTATTGATCAATCAGAGCAATTTCGACAAAACACAAAGCCCGAATATTGAAAAATTAATATACCTACCCACCAGAGATGGTCAAAAAACTTCTCATTTTAAATTTTGTCATTTTTTTGGTTCAGAAAATTTTTATTAAAATATTTACAAGTTCAATTTTTTTTATTAAAAACTTACAGAACTCTTGGGGGTACATTGGGCTAAAAACATCCTGGAAACATTGGTATTTTTATCAATACTTCTGAAGTAGCAATAGATTTTCTAAAGAACTACAAAAAGTCTTTTTTTGTATTTTTCAAGTTAATGCTATTTTTTTAAAGCAATCATTGGTAATTATAAAGGCTATATTAAAGTTTTGAAAACCGGTCCGCGGTTGTTGTATAGTAATTAATTCATGAGATATTGATGAACAAAGATAAAAGAGTCATTTTGCATGCAACAACCGATATCTCAGCAAAAAATTGTCGTACCTACAGAGATCTTTAAAAAATAAGATATAAAGCTAAATAAAGAAGTGTTAATGATCTATACATTGATTAAGTCTGGGGACACGTTTAAAAAAAATTAAAATATCGAAATTTTTGGTTCTAGATATATCCTCTGATTGTATAATAACTGTAACACAAAAAAAAATTGTTAAAAAATTTTATAACTAGTATCTCGAAGCTATAAAAATATTTTTTTATTATCGCAATGTCATCATTTTTCAGAGTTACAGCTTTTCAAAAATTACTAAAAATTTCGATTAAATTTTCTGCTCCTTTCAATTTTTTGGAGTAGAGTATAATATAATAAATATAACTAGAATAAAATTAATTTTAATAATTGTGGAAAATTGGTGTTAGAAAAAACTTTCATTATTGGTGGTATTTATTGTAGTAATTTGATAATTTTCAAATGATAATATTAATTATTTCAACAATCAAAATTATTTAAAAAAAAAATTAATTCATTTTTCAGTAAATGAATAATTAGATTATAAAAATTTCTAAATATAATTAAACAAAAAAATTCAAAAAAATTAAAAAATTTCATATACCAAAAAAATTAAAAATTGTAAAATGAGAATTTTTGTTGCCGATCTCTGCCACGCACAAATTGAGAGGCATAATCTTGCTAAATATGAAAATGAGAATGGAACCGATAATCTAATATCGCAAAAATCAGGAATTGCAAAATTGCAAATATAAATAGAATAAAACGCAAAATGTTTTGATTGCCTTAATATATCATTGACGAAGTAAATTTTTGAATAAATTTGATGCGCTTGTCGAGATAAATTGATTTCCGTAAATAGCTTTCGCATTTTATAATAGCGAAAATATTTAGCTAGTTAACGACGGACGTACCTCTATCGGCGGATTTTTATTTTCTAATTTATTAAATCAACACGTTTGCCGAAACACAATATAAACTGTAATTGATTTGGCAAATATTTCAGGTCGTCACAACACATTCTAAAAATGGCAAAATACAATTCGGAACATTTTGGTGTTATTGGGTTGTTTGTTTCATCTGAAGAGATATATCCGTTATTTTGCGTGAACAGCGTTGTTTTTGTGCTTTAGATTGATTTTCAACGTTGTGAGTTATTGTTACAGATAAATTTAATTCCACGTAATCTATTTTTACCGTTGCGCCAATATGGAGAACGAATATATGCAGTTTCATTACATTTGTTACTAGTTCGCGGGGTAATTAATTTTTGTCAGCACGTGCTCTCAACTTTTCCACCGATCAATTAGGAATCCCGCTTTTATTTTCCCGTTCCCAATTCTCCGACAGCGAATTCCGCAAATACCACCGGTTTTTTTTGGCTTGTTTTTCCTCACAACGTTTTTCATTATTAAGTTCGGCTGTATATTTTAAATTATTCAATAAGCCAAACGAATTTATACGACTTTTATTTTTGATGAATTTCGTTTATAATATTTAAAAGCAATCCGGCTCTTCTTAATTAACAGAATTAAATAATAAATGCAAATCGGTTTACTCTAAGTGAGTTTGATTTATTTATAGGGCATCCTTGTTTATTAATAGTTTAGTGTGGGGTCCCTCAAAGTTTTATGACCAACTTCTCTCTCCTTCCAGTTGCTATACAAGTCGGATACACCGGCGTTTCCCAAACCGTGGTCCTCGGCCCGGTGCCGATCCTCAAAATATATTGCATTTGGCCCGTTCAATACAGAGTGTTTCCGAATATATGTCAGAGCCGAAAAGGGGTGGTTAGAGGCAATTAACGGAAGATCAAAACAATTACCGATAGAAAAGTTGTAAAAATTGAATTTTTTTCCAAAAATTTAATTGCGCAAGCTTTATCTGTTGTTCGATAAGATTTTATTACAAAAATAATAAACTCGTAGCGACCGTACTTTATCCTTGCACTTTATCATGGACTACTAGGTCATTATTAGGTTATTGTCTAGTTTGTCTTTCCTCTTTCATAAAATGTTAAATTTATTTATTTAATAATTGGTAAAATAAAAACAAGCAGCTCAATGCATGATGATATTCTTTGTAAATATACTTCAAGTTATTTCTCTGCAAAGTAATAGGGGTTTAGTTTACTGTTTCGTTTACGTTACAAAAACATCTTTTATTTGCGTTCTGTTGATCTTGAACTTGTACCAAATTTGCCGACTTGTTTATTATAATTATTTAACATTTAACTACGTCGATAAGAAACAATTTATCTTAAATTTAAAACGTTTAACATAAAATAATTTATTACAGCACAGTTATTTTATATTTTGGGAAAACACAGGTAATATTTTGATTTGCATTATGGAGTCGTAAGTATTTTTTATTATTTTACGAAACATCGTTTTTGCCATTGGTTTCATTAAATTTATGAAAAATACCAATTTGTTGTAATTTTACTATACATACTTTCGTAAAGCATGTTTCATAAATTAATAACGAAAGCTTTAATGTTTTTCTTAAAAGAAAATAATAAGTCAATTATAATAATTAGCGAAAGCGAATTTTGAAGCTCGAATTCGAACCAGTTTCACTAGGACTTGCCTATCTCAACGTTAATATTTTTATGTCAATAACTCGAAATTTAATAAATCAATTATTAATTAGTCAACGTTTTACAATTCATTAAATTCAAGTTTCCATTAGTAAATAGGATATATTTTACAACATTCAAAATTTCTACTGAGAAGATTACGATTTTTTATTGATGCTTTAAAAGCTCTATTGTTAACTACGAATAAAAGGTTATACTACAAGAATGTTTTGACGGCGGCACTTCAATTGGATTTAAAACTAATTTATGTTTAAATGCCTTATGAACAGTTATAAATTTTTGAAATGGTTTTACCGTTTATTTTACAAAAAAAGAAACTATTTTTGCATTTTAGTTTTCAATTTGCTAGTTATTCGTCGACTACGAAGACTAACAAATGTGTTTTACGTTCTTTATAGTTTGTAACAGAGTATAACAGAAAATCTAAAAAAGTTTAATACTTTTTCTAAAATTATTTACGTATTAACATGGAGTGTAAACGAAAATTACACAGTTTAACCATAATGGAGAAAATTAATCTTATAAAAGAAGTGAAACGTGGACTCAAAAGAAAAAAGGATATAGCTAAAAATTATGGTATTCCCGCAAACACTTTATCAACCATTTTAAAAAGCAGAGACCTAATTGTAGCTGCTGAAGATACAAAAGACAAATATCAACGTTGATAAAGATTTGGAAGTTGCTGAAATTCCTAGCGATGAGAGCATTATAAGTAAATTGCTAGAAGAAAATAAAAAAAAAACTGTGAAAGTGAAAGTGAATATGAAAGTGATACAGATGTTACAGTAAACATCCCTTCAACAACTCAAGTTTACAATGCAATAGATACTATTTCTCTATTCCTATGTGCTCAAGAAGATGTTCCTACAGATATATTATTATCGGTAAGATCATTGGAAAATTTTTTAGAAACGTAACATTTTGGAGCAATGAAGCAAAAGACAATTTTAGATTACTTTCAATTTAACAGTATATAATATGCAAATAACTATATTTTTTAGGGTATTAATAAAAATAAATAATGTTAATGATTGTAGATCAATTTTGGTTATTTTCTATAAAAAATGAATGATATATATATATACGGAAGTATTTAACTGAACTTCTTTTGGTAACTCGAGTTTTTGATATGACGAATTATTTTTGCTGTCCCTTCGACTTCGACTTATCGAGGTTCGACTGTATTTGTACTGATAAATAGTGGAACTCGACATTTTTTTTACCTCTGGTACGTGTTTTATGAATACATGTAATTTAATGAGGTGTTTATTTTATATGTGGTACAATAGCATATTTTGTTATTAACCTTCCGCATAAAAGGTGACAATATCACATGCCATCCTAGGAGGGGTTTGCCATACCCCGAAAATAAAATGAAATAAAATACACAAAATTGTACTTTATAACATTTATGACGTTTTATGAAAAGAAATATATTTTAATAATTAATAATGAATAGGTTTAAGTAAAACACATTGTATCTTCTCGCTCCCTTCCACTCATCGCTATGGTAAATACGTTTTTCGAATATAAAATCGATATTTACTAAATTTTTAATTTGAAGGAGCTTATGGTGAATTATATTAATGTAATAAATACGAGGATGTGCGCATTCGAGCGGAAAGTGGCACATTTCCGAGCGAGGGAGGCAAATAAAGCGCGACGCGGAGCGGCGCGCTTCATTTTCCCGAGATCGGAATGTGCCACTTTGAGCTCGAATGCGCACACTCGGTTTTCAGCACGATTACCAAGCGTCCTGTTTTAACAAAAAAAAAATTGGTCACGTTAGTTATTCCCCACCTCGTTCACGGGAGGTTAATTTTAAAGTGGGCCGCAATACAAATTTCAGAAAAAATTTGGGAAACGCTGATATACACGATTATATTTAAAGATTGAGATAAATAATAGTAAGTTAAAAAAAATGATCATTTTTATGAGTCTGTCAAAAAAAAAATAGTGGATTAATGCCGATTTGATCGCAAACTTTTGCCTTTTAAGTTCAGCTCAAATCGAATTAATAAAATTACATAATTTCGGATCACAAACCGTCACCATCGTAATTTTTAAATTATGTAACTAAAACAAGCAGGTAGAACATGAAAAATCCTTGAAGTTAGTAAAAACGGCTCATTAATAAAAAGCTTTTCTTATCGTAGTAGGTTTTGTTGCGTGTTTCATTCAAAATCAAATTATGAGCACACCATTTCTGGTTATTTATTCACATCACGTTCCGCAAGATTTGACTAATTTATTAATAATACTTTTAAGACGTATAAAAATTTAATCAGCTAACAACAAATACGGGGACGAGTTTCGCAAAAGGTACATATAAAAGGTTGCGGAACGATTTTATTTGCGTAGATCGGCCATAAAGTCGCATGCAAGCGAACATGCAAATGGGATTTTGATCTACAAAGACTCAATCTGTTGACTTGGGAGAATTATTTTCGAATTATTTAAAATATACTGCACGGTATCTGCCTATTTATATGGAGATGGCTTCTAAATTTAAGTATGATTAATTTTAACATGTTAATATTTTCCCCTAAAAAAAAAATGAAAAACTTGAAGAAAAAAAATTCAGCAAATTCAAAGTGTTCCGTGTACTAGGTGGGGTACAATTAACGTGAACAATTTTTTTTTTGTTAAAACGGCACGTTTGGTAATCGAGCTTAAAACCGAGTGTGCACATTCGAGCTCAAAGTGGCACATTCCGATCTCGGGAAAATGAAGCGCGCCGCTCCGCGTCGCGCTTCATTTGCCTCCCTCGCTCGGAAATGTGCCACTTTTCACTCGAATGCGCACATCCTCGTGTTTATTACATTAATATAATTTAACGAGCGTTCTTTCAAATCGAAAATTTTAATTTAATTTAGTAAATGAATGATTCCGTTCTAACTGTTACTTTTTTGATTAAAAATTTTTGAATTCTATAATGTAACATTTTTTGTTTTTTCATGCATATTATTACTCTATTTTATAGTAAAAATAAAAGTGCGAGAGGATTTTCCTACAACTTTAGAATATTTGGAATAAGAATCATATTTTATAATTTTCACGCCACGGTACTGACATAAAATAAATTTGGTAGACATTCTTCAGAAAAATTATTAAATTCATTTATGAATTGTATTGCAACATTTTAAAACTCTTTTTTATTGATTATTTAACATTTCAATAATCCATAGTAACTTATCTATAATAAATAATACATTATAATTTATATCAAACATTAATCAACTCAAATCTAACACATGTCACAAAAATTAACTTAACAAAAATTTTTTTTTTGTTTTTATCACAGCATTTTTAATTCTTAAGCTTCTACACAGTGATACAGTTTCAGTCATCTTTGGCAGTTTTTGAACTTCTTGCGATAAATTCTCAGATTTTTTTGTTTTTTGCGTCATTCGGTTATTTATTTTTCCCACCTTATCATTTGAAGAATAATCAATTTTTCTCATAGAAAAGTGTCTGCATACATTCTTATTAGACCAATAAAAGCAACTTAACGGATTGGATAAAATACAATTACGTTGTAATTTATTCCACGTATATACTTTCATTGTGCCTACAAAAAGCTTAAAATTGTCTAATAATTTGGAAAAATTGTACTCTACTAGCCCCAAAGTGTACCTACTGACTGAACTTCTGTTTCATATTTACATGAATAATTTTCAGTGATGTCAATATTATTTATTAACAATTAAATATATTTTTATTATTTTTTGACAGAGTACTGACCGCCACGGTATTGAGATTTTAAATTAAAATAGCAACTGTAATTTTTTGATTATGAATTTGATAATATCCTTTTACCCCATAACTTAGGTTAGTAATAAGTACAGAAATTCATTATTTATGAGGAAAAAAATTAATCGTTAATTAAGTTTACCACTACCACGGTACTGACAAGTAAATTTATGACATCATCTTTTAAAAATTGAGTTTTATAATGACACAAACTCGCTTGAGAATTTCACTTGTGTTATGTTTGTAAACATAACTCGGTTAACGTACTTTCAATATGGCTTATTAGTTGTTTCATTAATTTCGAGGTGAATAGCGCACGAGTCATACACATTCAAATTTAAAAATTTGCTTAAATCTGAGGACAAAAGTTATTAAGCCGGAATTAAATCTTAAATTGATGTATTAAAAAAAAATCGTTAATTTCTTTTAAGTTTGATTATATACATTAAAATTTATCAGTTAATTGGTTTGAATTACTTATTTCAACATAAAAAATAACCGATTTATAGGTAAATTCTAGAAAAGGATATGACACGGTACTGACATTTAAGCGACATATTGCAAGTTTTCTTTGAACTGCAACTTATATTCTAGAAGAAAAGTGATGAAATATGTTCATGATGATCGTATTAATACAAAAACTTCATTAATAAATTTATAATGTATGACCAGTGAGAGCAAACAGTATAGGACACAAAAAATCACAGTTAGCATGGAATCACCCAAATATCGAATTTATATTCAAAAAATGTATTTACCATAGCAATGAGTGGAAGGGAGCGAGAAGATACGATAATCTTGTCAATTGAAGTGAGAGGGAACGATTAAAATTATTCAATTAATTTTTCGTGTAATTCATTGGTCGAAATTATTGCGAATCTTTAAGAAATTGCCGTGAAATTAATTTGTATTTCAATAAAGAGGCAAAAATATAATTCTTGTTAGGTTTTCTTAATATTCGGTATCGTAATTGACACGTGTCATTGGAATTTAGTACTCAAGAAAAGACTCAATAGTTTATAAGTTGAAGAAAAAGTTAGGTTTTTGTATTTTTATTAATAAAAGTCTATTCTAATGCATAAATAAATATGTATTTTACTTAAACCTATTCGTTATGGGTTATTAAAATATTTAACTGTCATAAAGTACAATTTTGTAGATTTAATTGCATTTTATTTTCAGGGTATGACAAACCCCACCTAATATGGCATATGACATTTAGTCACCTAGTATGCGGAGGGTTAATCAAACGACAATAATTTTGTTCGGCCAACTATTCGCATTTAATAAATCTTAGGAAAACCAACTTTATCTGTTTTCTTACTAAATATTGAGTTTCTAGTAATTTTTCTCGACAAAATAGTGTCTGTGTGTATTTACTTTCAGTTCAATAACTTGCTATCTTGTATAACCGTGTGGTTGGTGTTGCTTATCCTTAACCCCGCTTCTAAGTTTATTAAACTTTATACTATGACCGCAGATAAGGCATGACAGATACCTAGGGTTGAATTTCAGAGACACGTAAGGGCCTTTCAGATGACGTATCTTCACGCATATTGCGCCCTTACGGAAGGGAGAAGCTACAAGCGCGACTATTAGTACAGTTTACAGCTGCGCCTGTTGCCCTCTTAAACTTTATTAACGACGAATAAACGTTTTGTGCGTTTATTTAAATAAATTAGAAAATTCTAGAAGGGCACCGGCTTAGTAGTTCTTTCTTCGCGTCTACAAATTTCTTTTGGCTTAGAACTAAGCTTGCAACGAATCAATTAAGTTGATAAGACGTATAATACAAGCCTGTTACTGAGTTCTGAAGGTGAAACTTATTCGAAATGTCCATTACAGACAAAGCCAACCCTTCTCATTTTCAGGAAGCTTATCCTTAAAATCCCAGCCTTTTTTTTTGTTTTCTTTTTTGGACGCCTTTAATTCCTATAAAGCTGTTGAATCTTAATTGAAGTGTTCCAGTTTAAAGTCTTTTGATTGCTCCTTAAGTTTATTTTACTATTTTTTTTGTAATTTAAACCCACGAGCATTTCCAGTCGAGCTTCAGAAAATAATTTTTTCTTTGAAATGTTAGAGGAGACATTGTCGCCCTTTTATTAAATAAGACTGATGAATTTAATTCGCTAAATGTGCCACTTCAAAACAAAACAAAATAATTTAGGTCAGTCGGTAACATTAATATTATTTGGATAAATCCAATGAATACAGAGTACGACGTCTATTCAGAAAATAATCGCACTTGATTGTTAATTTTAGAGATTATTGATCCTTGTTCCCTTCAAAGTACTCCCCACTCCTATTGATACACTTTTCCCAGCGGTGTTTCCATTTCGCGAAGCAACTTCATTCGAAATGGCTTTTAAGGTCTGTGACGAATTTGTTTTGATGTAATTAATACTTTATATTCTTTGGATTTGCCTATATTAATCTTCTCTTTTTTTTAATAATTTAAGACAGTAACAATTAAAATAATAAAACAAAGTTATTGAAAAATAATAATAATACACGCTGTACTTTTTTCGAACTTCGGCATATTTTTTGCCTAGAATTTCTGCCCAGCTAAAACCCTAACATTAAGAATTTGTCCAATAACAATTAGGTTTTGTTTAAATAAACTAATAAAAAAAACAAAGACGGAATTTATGAAAAGGATAAATCGTAAATTAATTATTGTAGGTTGATTTGTTCCTTTTGTGCAAGTGCAAGTTCATTTGGGGAGTGAATCGAATCTGAAAATTGTGAACATTAATCAGTTTTCCGTATTCTATATCTAATGCTTATCTGTTATCAGATTGTAAACACGCAATCTTTTTCCATCTTTCCCATCACGCTCTGCGTATATAAACTCGGTATCGATTACTTACCAAATTTATGGTCGGTAAGATTTTTTTGAGAAGCGTAAACCAATTATAGAGTAGATATATTCGCACTAGAAATTCTATAGTTCCTCGTGTGTTATTGACATTTGTTTGGCACGATGTTTTATCGCTTCTAATTTGTATAGTCACTCGCATTTATTTGTGCAACGTTTTACCCTTCGATATTTTTCAAAGTCTAATATATTTGGTAATTCTGTGGAGTAATGTGCGCTTAAAAAAAGAGAGAGAAAAGTGTGGATCCATTTGTTATGAAGAAGACAGTATGTTGGCGCTGTCACCTTTCGAAAAACAAAGCTAAAAGCAATTACATTTGAACAATAAATTGACATAGAAGGAACATATTACAAAATGACTTAAAAAAAAGAAAATAAATCGGTTAATATAGAGAAAATCTAAAATATCAATATAAAATAAATTATTAAGCCACAAATTATGGAAATATGTTTCCAAATGAAATGCAGTGAAAAGGCAACAAAGTCAATCAAAAATCCTTCCTGAAATTGTAGGTGCGCCATATTTTGTACCCAATCTTGCAATACATATAGATTTGAATATGGCAAGAGTTCAGGAAATGATTCATACGAAAATAAATAAACATTTTAAACCTATTGAAAGTCACCTAAATCAGTTAGAAGACTTACTTCTCCCACATCCCAAGGGAGATCTCTCATGTCCTAACCAAGACTTCCATCAATACCTATTACCTCTCCTCACATCCTATCCCAACGGCCAAAACCCGCAAGACTTCCAAGAAACACAAAGATGGAAAGAAAATGAACAAGATTATGTCCACTACTGGACGACAAAGATCTGAAGAAAGATATAGTATGGAAAGAATGAAAATGACCACAATATCAATATAAAATATTAATGCCTAAGGATGAACAATTTATTTGGCATTTTAAATGCGATTTCCTTGGGCCTTGTAGACTTGTATTATCTTGGTTGGCCAAGTTATCATTGCTCCTTTAATATGTGAAAGAGATACGTTCTTTAAGACGAATCAAACTCTTTTTTGAAGTTGTGTCACGTTCGTATTTTGAAAATTATTTTTTAACGTGCCCCCATCAGAAATAATCGCATGGGTTGCAATCAGGCAAGTTTGGTAACCATTGTTCAGGAAGAAGATATGTAATGGTTAAGTTGTCCAATGATTCCAAAGTATATTTGGACCGATGCCTCGGAGCTGTGTCCTGAGTAAAGGTCCATGTTCCAGTTCCCAAGAGATTGCCAATATCCTTCACCATTTTCTTGATCACAACGTTCATTTCAACTCCAGATTGGTTTGGTTAAGCCATTGTCAATTATACCAATACAGATCATAACTAAATGTGGGAAGGTTTTTTTTGATTGTACATCTTGATTCATTTGGTCGGAGTAGTAATGGTTGGTTCGTCCAGATGCCAACAATCGGCAAAGGAGATCTGCCTATTCAAAATAGTTTTTGACCATGGCCTCATAAAGATTATAGACTATCCCTTTAAGATAGAAATTCATTCCAGCTTCTTTGATGTAATTATTCACTGAGTTTTCCATGTTTTCATGATTCGTCTACTGTTCATCTTCAATATTTCCATACTGTAGTATGGTTTTTAATTAATCAGTTATAAAATAATGTTTCATGCGTTATACCATTATAATGTTAGTAGAATCAGCATTTTTAGCTTATAGAATTTTGCATCCTGCTTGTCAAAATAATAGTGACATAAAAAAACATTTATTTGAGCAAGGTTTTACCCTTCGAAATTTTTGATAATTGGGTGGAGTAATGTGTGATTTTTTTAAGAGAAAAAAGTGCGGGTTCATTTGTGAGCGTAGTGGCGCAGTCACCTTTCGAAAAAACAAAGTTACAAGCTCCACATGCATGGAGATGTTTTGGGGAATCTAATATAACAACCCCAGGTCTCACGTATCACGGAGCTTTATTAATGCGATCTCCGTCAACTGCTGTCCTTATATTGGACATCCCTAGACACCTAAAATGTCTGAAGGCGTGCTAACTTTTTACACTTCAACCGCAAATGGGAATAAATTTTAGTCTATAGAGGAATTTAGTTTATCTCTTGAAATTCTGGATTTTCTATTTGAATTTATATTGTTGTTTAGCGTGTCAAAAAGATTAACCTTTGCTTTTAACACGGGACCCTGGCACAATATTTACATTGTCGTAATTTCTACTAAATCTCGAAGAACGTAGAAGGCGGAACGAATTTTAATAACTGGATTTATTCAAAATGATAATGTTATTAAAACCGCCAAAACATTTCTATACCGAATACGTATCGAAAATAAATGTAATTAAACTTAACGTCACTTTTAATTAAAATGGAAATTTGATTTACATTATTTCATTATTCTGACTAATAAAAAACGACACGTCGGGTATTAATAATATCATTAGCATATTTCTTTTATACATAATGCCTAATTCATTACGAGAAAGTTATTTGTTTAAATCTCATATCGATTTTCCTTCAGCGTTTCCCAAAATTTTTGAAGTTATACTTCTTTTGGCGCTTTGGGAGTAAAATTTTAGCAGGCAACGGAAGTTTCGCGCGCACTTCTAACGAAAAAACGACATTTGAGGTTAGGCTTCTGAAAACATTAATTAATTATTGTGCATCGTGCTTAAAACAGAGTGTGCACATTCGAGCTCAAAGTGGCACATTCCGATCTCGAATAGCGCGCGCCCGCGTCGCGCTTCATTTGCCTCCCTCGCTCGGAAATGTGCCACTTCTCGCTCGAATGTGCACATCTTCGTATTTATTGAATTTGTTTACATTATTTTTTGGATTTAAAAAGAATAAAATTGGGTCAAGTGGGGAACAGTGTAACACCCCCCACAAAAAAATTGTATCATAAAATATAATCGGACGTAATTTTTATATTCTGGTATCTATTTTTAGGTTATATGCGCAAATTATAATATATTACTTTAGTATTAACCTTCCGTGTACGTGGTGAGGTATAACTAAGGTGCCCAATTTTTTTTTTTTTTGTTAAAACGGGACGCTTGGTAATCGTGCGTAAACGAGGTAATTCGAGTTGTGGCACATTCCGATCTGAATGACGCGCCGCCCGCGTCGCGCTTCATTTGCTTCCCTCGCTCGGAAATGTGCCACTTTTCGCTCGAATGTGCACATCCTGGTATTTATTAAATCTATTTGTATTAATTTTTACACGTGGCTATAATTAATTTAGTTACGCCAAAGAAGTATAACTTCTAACGCGCGTGCCAAAGTGCACGCACCTGTTTTTCTTAATTTTCCAAGTCCGTGGACTCAAAAACAAAAAGGAAAAAAGTTTTCAAAATTTTTCGTGCGCGCTATTGCTTAAGATTGCACGATAACAGTGGGCCCCTAATAATTTTTGACCTAACGATCTGAAAACTAGAATCCTGGAACTTTAAATGCTTTTTTTTAAATTACAGATACGTCATTTTTCACTGAAATATAGTGTGTCAAAAATCGCCAAAAAAATTCCGCAATTTTTTTGGCCCTTTAATTTTTTTACTTCAGTGTACAATTTTTAAAGATGTTCCTTAAAAATGACGTATCACAGGTTTCTCCTTCAATTTCTTGAAAATGTTCTATAACATTTTAGTGCCAAACCATTAAAAATATTTGGCGAAATTCAAACCTAAATAAAATCCAGTTTTCTTATCGCAATTGTGAATAACGTTCCGCTCCTTGCACACCTCAGTCGTGTGCGTTTTGCAAAAGTGTTAACAACGTTCTTCAAAATTTCAACTTTAATCGATTATAATTTGATTGTATAAATCGCCGGTATTAACTAATCGATTTTTTGCCTCTAAAAGCATCCCGTGTGCAAAAATCACAGCGGTAAGTGTTTTTTTACGGACATTATAGATTTTTTTCGAATTCTCGCGCCAAAAACAACGATACAATAAAAAAATTTGGATCCTTGCGCACAGAAAAAATTGGGCAACATTTTGGCAACGGTGGCCCCACCAAAAAAATTGTTATAAAGCCTATAATTAATTTCCTTTGTAATAATTTTAATGTTAAAAAGATATGACTAAGACGCTTTAAGGCAGCGAGCCGACTTTATCGCATTTCTTACCCAACGTTTGATATCGATTTATTTTTGGACGTTTAAAATTTAAATAGTTGAACTGTGTTTACTATATTAATTTTGTTAACCGAATAATTTGATTTAAAGCACTAAAAACGAAATTAGCGCAAGAACAAGTTCTTAAAATATTTTGTTAAAATAATTCTATGGCGATGAAAGGCCCCATTCATATTAAACTTTACAAGATACTTTTTTTTAATTTCTAATTTTTTCTGTTTTTTTCTTTTTAGACATGCCTTGGGCTCCATCCGATCGTTGAGAAGAGCTCCTTACCATTGGAGAATTATCAATTTAATCAATTGTTTTTGAAGTTGTACTTCTTTTGGCGCGGGAGTGTCGGATAAAGCTGATGACCAAAAAAGAAAGAAGGACGCGGATTCCAGCAATGGGGTCAGCCCAATAACCCCCCATTGTGAAGACATCTTTAAAGGAAATTTAAGGTATAGTTCGTCCAGCGAGGGAAAAAAGGACCGAAGTCGCCGCTAACAGTAAATGATTTTGATTTTTTTGTTGTATCAGATGTTTCTGGTAGTGGAGCTTTAAAATTTTCAGCACGCGATTTTTATAAAAAAAACTTAGCCGGGATATCTTCCAGAATTTGAACGGGTTTCGGGATAACGAGGAGTGTTAGTGCGGATCGCCGATTGCGTAGATACATCGTAATAGCGCTTATCTGGAGGAAGGATTGTTAAAGATCACAATATATATTTTTTTATTTTTAATTGTACCGATTTAAATTAATACGATTTACATCAACTTTTAAATAATTACTAATTATTAATGGCTTTTGGGTGTTTGTGGATGGCATTTTTGACTTTTTTAATATGGTGTTTATTTAAATAATTAAATTTTTTATTGCTTTTTGCAAATGTCATTCACCACCCCTATTCGAAATTAAAATATTGACAAACTTAGAGCTGAAATTTTAAAGTTTCCACTCGGTAATTTTCATTATTTTCAAATCAGTACATAATTTACATACACATAATGTTTGAATATTGTTTTTTAAATCATACAAAATTATTCTCTCTTTTTGCTTAAATGAAATGGTTTATATTTGCTTTCAATTGTAAGCTTTGATACTGTATCTGGTGATGTCTTTCAAAATTTTTTATAACGTGGCTCTTAAGATTAAATCATTTTTTTATTAATAGTTTTGGAAAAGATTTAAAATACGACCCTTTTCTAAATTATATTTGATGTTACCAAGTTGGTTGGTTTTTCTACTTTATATTTTTCTCGAGTTAAAGGTCTGATTCACCAGAATTACAAAAAACGTAAAATTTCTAATAAGCGTTTTTAAGTAGAGTACAGAAACAAATTTTTAATTTGATAATTTAAGAGAAGTCACTAATACAATTCGTTTTAATACTAAAAAAAAATTTAATTAAATTATGATACCAAAATATACTTTTAATTAATAAAAATTGAATTTGTACAATTTTCAAATTTTCATATATTTTAAATCATTTTTCGAAGACAATTCAGTAACAGTATCAGTTAGTCTTGTTTACAATTAATTTTAAAATTATCATATAACACTATAAGAAAAAAAACTGGCGCATATAATTATGTACGCGCGTTAAAAGTTATACTTCTTTGGCGGAACTAAATTAAATATAATTACGTGTTATGTTGCGTTAATATAAACAAATTCAATAAATGCGGAGTTTACAATTAGTTATATTTTTTTCTTTTACAGTTACCATTCACATTTTGCTATCTTTCAATAGTTTCGTGGTACTTATTTATTGTGAATCATTAAAAAAAATTATAAACATATATTTCGTGTATATTTATGGACATTCATCTTAAATTTTTTACAGGCCATAATTTTACAAAAATAAACTGATCGTTTTTTAGAAACAGATTTAGTAGAGAAATGCTTTTAAGTTTTCAAATCTTTCATTTATTTTCAATACCATAACCGAAATTAATTAATTTTTAATTTGTGTTTTAGTATTTATAGTATTATAAAGTAGTAGTATTTAGGAATTAAGTTAATTATTATGAATCACGCTTAAAATCGAGTGTGCACATTCGAGCTCAAAGTGGCACATTCCGATCTCGGGAAAATGTGCCACTTTTCGCTAGAATGTGCACATATCCCGCATTCACAAGATTTTCCCCTTTATGTTTCGCTCTTTCAAATCGTAAATTTAAATTTAGTTTAGTAAATTATGTTCGAAAACGGATTAACCATACCAATGAGTGCAAGGGAGCGAAAAGATACGACAATCTGATCAATGGGAGTGAGACAGAACGATTAAAATTATTCAACTGATTTTTCGTCTAATTTATAGGCCTAAATTATTGTGAATCATGCTTAAAATCGTGTGAATGTGCCACTTTGAGCTCAAATGTGCACACACGGTTTTAAGCACGATTCACAATAAATAATTGACTTTCTAAAAATATTAATCAAAAATTACAGGCCCGTATTTACGCAAGCAACCCAAAATCTATGGTTTAGTGCTTTTAAAAATTATTATGAAAAAATAATAAAGGCTATTGCTATTTCCGAATGTAAAACTATAATATATTCAAACGGTTGATTTAAAAGATAGAAGATTAATATAAACAAATCCATTGAATACGCGGATGTGCGCATTCGAGCGAAAAGTGGCACATTTCCGAGCGAGGGACGCAAATGAAGCGCGACGCGGAGCGGCGCGCTTCATTTTCCCGAGATCGGAATGTGCCACTTTGAGCTCGAATGCGCACACTCGGTTTTAAGCATGATTCACAATAGTTAATATACTTTTTCAATAATTTTATTTAAAAATTACAATGCTGAGCCGAATGTATAATTTAATCTCAGAAAAATTTGCATATATGACGTTTTATTTGAATACATTACTATTTTCTTTTACATCCAAAAAATAATTTAAACAAAATCAATAAACACGAGGATATGGGCGTTCGAACGGTACATTTCCGAGCGGCTAACTTGTCAAATTGGCTGTGCGCGCGCAACTTCCGACGCCGACCAAAATTCTACTCTGAACGCACCAAAAGAAGTATAACTTTAAAAAAAAAACAAGTTAATTATAAGTTTGGGGGCTCACGAAGAGAAAAGTTCGCAATTTTATTTAATAGGAAGACGTCTAGACTAAGCGTGGGGTGTGCAATGTATAATTCCGGGGTTGAGCATGAAAGCTCAGTCTTATATTACGGAAATGTGGCGTTCCTGATCGATTTATCGATTGTCTGGTTAACCTTAACGTTAAAATAAACTGATACAGCTGGATTATAGTACGGGCAGAGCTTTTAAGCATCGCATATGTAAAACACACCACAAAGTAGTCCGCATACATAATTCTTCGGCGATGCGTACTTTTTAAAATTCATCAGCATCAGCAGCGGACACGCTCCAAACCGGAAAAGTTCAATTTTTTATTCCTCTCGCATTCGCATATGGATGGATGGTAGTCAGACGTTCACCTCTTGGTGTTCGTACCATCGATTTTTAACCAAGTGTCCTTCAGACACACGAGACGTTAGTGCTGCGCCTCTCGCTTAAAGTTAGTTTAATGAAGCTCGAGGTAAACTTTCAAAGATCATCAATAATCACTGTTAAAATAGCTTGCGGCGATGCTTGCGAAGGGTTGTTGACGAAAACTTGCGAAATTACGTTTCGCATTCGTTAGAAATTGGGAAGTTTTTGCTTTCTTCTCTTTGATTTTGTGCGCGATCGCGTGCATTCATTATAAAACGTGTTTTCCACAGTACAATGGTCTCTTTCGGAGTACTCTTCGCCATACAACATTCGAGTATTCTACAACTGAGAGGCGCAAAAAAAAAGTGTGAAGTCCTATACGCGTGAATATCCGATGCTCCGTTCTGACGCCGCGACGCCGCTTTGCTCTCTTAATTTTCCTTCGTCAAAAGACTTCTCCTAATGTGTGTTAATATGATGCGGGTAAACGAATTTTAAATAACCTCTTCTCCAAGCAATTCCGTCAGTATTTATTTCTGTGCCCTTTAAGAAAATAGTTTGGATACTTCTCGACGTTATTTAATGCTTAAAGTTTGGTGGGACGCGTAATCTACGACCGCATTCGGAGATATACAAGTGCTTGTAAACGTCAAATAATATAACAAACTCGAAATACAGATTTAAGTTTGACACTAAACATTTTACTTGACAGCCTCCACTTCAGCCGGCGTTTTTCTCGAGATTGAATCGTCTGTGTTTAAATTGCGGATCGGAAAAAAGTAAAAATAAAAAATGGGTTTAAATATTAAACAGCTTAGTTAGCGTAAAAGTTGTTTTTTTCAAAAACTTTTAGATGATTTTGAAACAATTGTTGTGTTATTGAATATTTTAAGAAAGAACCGCCACTTTACGAGTACAGTAAAACCTCAATTATCCGGACCTTAGGTTTAAGGATTCGCGATTATCCGGATTGTCAACCGCGTTCGGACTCGTTGCGAAAATTAAACCTCGGTATTTCTTACTAAATATTTTACTTTTTGTTTTGCACTAAACACGTTTTTTTGCTTTGTTGATTTTAAGATAATGTGCGATTGTTTTATTTAGTGATTAATATTTGTTGCGTTTTTGTAAACATATACCTACCTAACTATTTGACCACGTTTTTTCCTGTTAAAACGGGACGCTTCGTAATCGTGCTTAAAACCGAGTGTGCACATTCGAGCTCAAAGTGGCACATTCCGATCTCGGGAAAATGAAGCGCGCCGCTCCGCGCCGCGCTTCATTTGCATCCCTCGCTCGGAAATGTGCCACTTTTCGCTCGAATGCGCACATCCTCGTATTTATGGGATTTGCCTATATTATTATTTTATTCTTCAATTCAAAAAATTAAAAGTCGAATAAATTAGAACTATTTTTTGTTTGAAAAAGGTTAGATATTTTATTCCTTTTGATAAGTTATCATGGTGCTCTTCCGCACGCCTAATTGTAGCGAGCTTGATAAAAATATTTAAAGGTGTACTTTCGAAAGTTTACTAATTCGTATTTTTGATTAATTAAAATTGTATATGTATCAAATTTTCTGGAGTGAGCCACTAAAAATCAACTAGTACAATTTTATATCATCTTTTGCAGATTGTTGAGGGTATATATGGATGATACCATTTTAACTGTGATTTTTTGTGTCCTATACTGTTTGCTCTCACTTGTCATACATTATAAATCTATTAATGAAGTTTTTGTATCAATACGATCATCATGAACATATTTCATCACTCTTCTTCTAGAATATATATTGCAGTCCAAAGAAAACTTGCAATATGTCACTCAAATGTCAGTACCGTGTCATGTGCTTTTCTAGAATTTACCTATAAATCGGTTATTTTTTTTTGTTGCAATAAGTAATTCAAACCAATTAACTGATAAATCTTAATGTATATAATCAAAGTTAAAAGAAATGAACGATTTTTTTTTAATACATCAATTTATATTGAATTCCGGCTTAATAACTTTTGTCCTCAGATTTAAACAAATTTTTAAATTTGAATGTGTATGACTCGTGCGCCATTCACCACGAAATTAATGAAACAACTAATAAGCCATATTGAAAGTACGTTAACTGAGTTATGTGTACAAACATAACACAAGTGAAATTCTCAAGCGAGTTTGTGTCATTTTAAAACTCAATTTTTAAAAGATGATGTCATAAATTTACTTGTCAGTACCGTGATATAGGTAAACTTAATTAACGATTATTTTTTTTCCTCATAAATAATGAATTTCTGTACTTATTGCTAACCTAAGGTATAGGGTAAAAGGATATTACCAAATTCATAATCAAAAAATTACAGTTGCTATTTTAATTTAAAATGTCAGTACCGTGTCAAAAAATAATAAAAATATATTTAATTGTTAATAAATAATATTGACTTCACTGAAAATTATTCATGTAAATATGATACAGAAGTTCAGTCAGTAGGTACACTTTGGAGCTAGAAGAGTACAATTTTTCCAAATTACCAGACAATTTTAAGCTTTTTGTAGGCACAATGAAAGTATATACGTGAAATAAATTACAACGTAATTGTATTTTATCCAATCCGTTAAGTTGCTTTTATTGCTCTAATAAGAATGTATGCAGACACTTTTCTATGAGAAAAATTGATTATTCTTCAAATGATAAGGTGGGAAAAATAAATAACAGAATGACGCAAAAAACAAAAAAATCTGAGAATTCATCGCAAGAAGTTCAAAATTGCTAAAGATGACTGAAACTGTATCACTGTGTAGAAGTTTAAGAATTAAAAATGCTGTGATGAAAACCAAAAAAAAATTTAGTTAAGTTAATTTTTGTGAAATGTGTTAGATTTGAGTTGATTAATGTTTGATATAAATTATAATGTATTATTTGTTACAGATAAGTTACTATGGATTACTGAAATGTTAAATAATCAATAAAAAAGAGTTTTAAAATGTTACAATACAATTCATAAATGAATTTAATAATTTTTCTGAAGAATGTCTACCAAATTTATTTTGTGTCAGTACCGTGGCATGTAAATTATAAAATATGATTCTCATTTTGGATATTCTAAAGTTGTAGCAAAATCCTCTCGCACTTTCATTTTTACTATAAAATAGAGAGTAATAATATGCATGAAAAAACAAAAAACACGAAAACATTGGTTTACTCCGCCTTAATCTCTGCAAGTGGTTATATTCAATTTAGTCGCACCAAAGAAGTATAACTTCTAACGCACGTGTTATTTTGAAACGTCATGATTTATCCGCAGCGAAATTAGTACGTAAAAACACACCTCCTCCATGGCTCTCGCCAGAATCGCAGTCAATTTTCGGAGCGGTTAAACTTGATGATTTGTAAACGTCAACCGATAAAGTAGAGATAAAAACAATTCCCGAGTAGAATTATTCGATTAGTTCCTGCAAAATTGAGTTTAATTTCAATTCGCTGCGGTGGTTATAAACGTAAGGCGATATCTACAGTTTGCAACGTACCCCAACCCCTAATTCTCCAACAGTTGGTATCCACGCAGCAGAGTAACACGAGACATCTAATTGAAACACTTGTGAAATTCCTACTAAAGTTATTTGTTTAGAATATTGCAGCATTTTAGTGAAATACGATCGTGGATGTTTGTTTTCCCGAATACACCTTCTGTTTTCTCAGAATCTATACTCTAGGTGCTCTTTTTGTTTGTAAAAATAAAATTGTTTTTTGGGATTATAAAATAGTACGGCCGTAGATCCTAGATTCAAAATAGAAAAAAAACATCTATTGGGCAGAATCTTAAGTCGTTTTATTGTAAATTGGAATTATTTCGAGATTAAATGAAATAGACACCCCTAATTGGCATGTTTTAAAAACCCAACTAAAATGTTTCTTGATTTTTAACAGACATCTTAAAACATCTAAACATTTAAAAAAAAACATGGCTCAAAGTGTTTTGTTGATTATTGCAAATCGTGGAAAAAGATCGAATGTTAAGTTTGAGATCCAATCTGCAAGTCCTTGTGGTGGTAGAATTTCGCCCATTAGTGCATGGTGTAATAATAATATACAATACATTATGCACTAACGGGTTACTATTTTATTTTCGATTTTAAAACAAAATTAATATTCTATCAAAAAAAGTTTTTTAATTAAAAAATATCTACACAAAAATTCTTTGAAAGGTAATCATTCTTCAATCCATAGATTCAATAGTTTTGTTAATATGAAGATTTTTCTGATTTTTCACATTTTGAATGCATGTTTTACGTAAAAAACAAATTATTATCAACAATTATCAAAAAATTAAACAAAAACAGTTTTTTTTAAATAAGGGCGTAGAATATTTTATAAAAATTCGTTCTTCCGACCACTTTATAAAAGTTTGATGCAAAACATACCTTTTTAATTTCACTTTCAGAAAAAGTGATTTTAATTTCACAAAACAGAATTACATAAATAAATAAATAAACAAATAGGACTTTGTCCTAAAAATAAAGAAGAAGAAGAAGAAGAAGAAGAATTACTGTATTTAATTATCTATGTAAAGAATACATGGTTGAAAAATACACATTTTAAATTCAATTAAATTTCAATAATAACCAATTTTATTTATATTTATACGCACACATAAAAATTGAAAACGTGTTACTATTGCCAAAAACAAAATTACTTTTGCCGAATTTAATGTTATTCTTTCTGAAATTAAAAAAGTATGGATAGTCATATACATTTTTTAACGCCCATAAAAAACAAACGCAACAATTTTCATTTTATAATAATGATGTAAATTAATTTCCACTTAAAGCATTTTAATCGCATTAATTCTTCTAATTGTTGGCACACCTTCGATGTCCGTTTAATCCATCCGTATACAGGGTGCGCTTTAAATTGAAGACATTTTAAATTTGGCGCTATACAAATTTATTTTTATGCTAGTAGTACTGGACGAGATCGGTTGGACAGAATAGACCAGTGGCGTCTCGAATGGGGATGGTCAATATCATATTAATAATTGTAAATAATCCATTTTAAACCACTCACTGCTTTCCTACAAAATGTAACAAGTAAAAAATTAAAAACGCAAATACACGCAAAAAACACCAACGCAACTACAGAAATCAAAACAGCAAAACCCCACACCCCTTAAAAACGTTCACGAGTTGCCATAGATATTTGACAGCTATAATGGCCAGATTCGTACAATTTAACCACACTCAAACCACGAAATGCACTAAAAAATTCGAAACGCCCGCAATCTTAAAAATACACCCTGTATAGAAACAAACGTATCTTTTCTGGAAACTCGTGCAAAATGGAAATTTTGATAAATTAAATGCTAGTAAAGCCATTTAACATAAGAGATAAAGGGGGACAGTATTTCATTTCTACAATAGTTATCGTTATCAAGCGAGCGTAATTATCATGAAAAGTTTCGAAGCTGCGAGTGAAACAATTTAGTTTTGAAGTTTATAAGAGCGTTATACGGCAAATGAATGGGATAGAAAATTAGAGTCGACAGTATAGAGGATGATGTCGAGGAAAAACGGAATTGAGTAATGCAATTTTTACATGATGTAGTAAAGGTGAACTAAATATTCGAGCAAAAACCCGTTGAAACAGTATGAATATCGATTTTCCTACTAGGAGCAGCCCCGCTGAACCAATCCCATTGCTATTTTAGGCAAGTAGCGTGGAAAGTAATTGGCTGTGGAGTCTGTTTGCCCGAAAACCCTCGCAACTACATTGACACAATTTATAACACAACCTTGCATTTCATCTGCGATATTTAATTACATAATTAAAGATAAATATTGTTGGAGCATATTTAACGTTAGGTAAAGTATTGCTCAGAAGGAAATATTAATAAAGAATGATTGATGAGAACGGGAGAATTATGTTTCGAAATTACCTTGCAATGCGTGCTGTTAAGACGCGTAAACCAATGATTGATACGAAAACAGGAACGGAATATCCGCAAAAATGATTGAAGATGACTTGTCGCTTTCGTAATATGCTTCTGGTTCGACCGGATGTCGGGAAATGATGGGATGCATAGCGTTCTGTCAGAAAGAACATTTACATTCATGAGTACTGGGAGGTTGTTGTTCTTCCCATCCGAAATGTTATTGTCTACCGCGGCATCTCGTAATAAAACTTATACAATCGAATATTTGGCGCCTAAAATAAAAAAAACTTCTTCCCCAAAATAACGACGCTCGTTCGCAGAGCTTCCACACGAAAACTGACGCGTCGCCGATTTTGGTCTATTTTTAAACGGATTTTCCCTCTGACTTTTCCTCGCCGAATAACTTCGTTCGAATGTTAAAGACACACATACTACTACTTTTTCCTTTTAGGCCATTAGGTTTTCGCTATTTTAGTCCCAGTTACCTTGAAAGAGTCGTTTAAAACATTTAAAAAAAAATTAATCCGTAAGATTGGCACTTACGGATGCCAGGAGGTTTTTATTAGTAAAAATAAGAATTGTTTTATGATTTTACAACGTGTAATGGCTGAGCTATTGTTTGCCAAAATATTATTTTGATTAGCCTCGCGACGAGTTTTGGGCGTGGGTTGAAGTTCAATGAATTTGGTGAACTTAATTTCATTTCAAATTAATAGGTAGTAGTTTTTCAAATCGGGTTTATCTAATTTTATATCTATTTTTTTCTAAAAATTTTGTACGGCCTAAATTATAATCTGTATGTCTATATCGTTGCTCAATATCTAATAAAAAAATTTTTTCTCTTAAATAAAGTACACAGAAACGTTAATTGTTGTAAATCATAAGAAGAGGTTTAATGTGTAATTCGAAAAAAAGTAGCATATTTTTTTGAGTCAATAATCTTTATTTTACTCAATACAGCGTAAACTGTTTATAACGAAACTTAGGAGACCGGGTGTTTTCTTTCGTTATCAAGAGTTTTCATTATACGGAGATGTGAAAAAAAGACAATGTAAGGGCACGAATACACTTTTTTACTTCTATATCAGGGAATGCGTCAATATATAAATTTCTCTTACTGTGTATAGTCTGTTATTTTGGCTTAACGTTTTTTGCAAAGCCGACACTTGTTTTTTTTTAATTTTGTCTTGGTAAAATAATAAAAACTCTCTTAATAATTTAGTTACGTCAAGTGCAAGTCTGCTCGAATCAAAAAAACCTTTTTGTCAACGCCCAAAGTTGTTCTTTTGCTAAACCATGTTAATAGTTCAAAAATCAATTTACAACTTGACTTGTTTGGGCATTTCAACCAAAATTTATCAAAATGGATTCGTACCCATTGTGACAGCAATGGCAAACAATTCTTAATAAATGCAAATAAAAAGTAATTAAGTGACATGTAAGGAAATACGTGTTGTTTCGCTATAGAAAGTTTCCACTATAAAGGAGTTTGTTATAAAGAGTTTACACTGTATGACTTTTGATATGAATTATTTCAAACTAAATTTCTTTAAATTCGAAATTTTTTAAAAGCATTGACCAGGGCAAAATTTGACATTTTGTAATAATTTAAATTTTCGAGAAGTATTTTCAAAATTTGAGAAATTAGTAAAATAACCCTGTTTTATAATTTAATATCCCGATTCGCGAATGTAACCTACAAATTTCCAATCGAACTAGGTATATTTTTAAAAATAGATCTGCGTACAAAGCTCTCGAAAGATATGCATGACTAACTTGGAAACTACAGCATTGTCATTTAATAAAAAAAACAATAAATTGATGAGTTTATTCTAAATCGAAATCCTTCAAAAAATAGAATCGTTTTTTATTATACAGTGAAATAAATTACAAAAATTAAAATATTTCAAATAACCATACAAAAAAATTCGTGACAGTTGTCTAGTTTATGTAGGTCCAAATAAAAAACACCATTAAACGTAATTTTTCTCACAAAAATATATATAAATGAATTTAAAATAAAAACGAGAAAATACTCAATATTCTGGAATAAAAAAAATAATTCAATTGAAGCTTTTTGCTTTTAATAGTCTGTTCGAATTTCAAATCGGTTTTTCTGTTAATACAAATTAGCAAAATAGATTACGATTTATGGATATGAACTGTAATCGCGATAATAAAAGTTTTAATAAAATTACAGAACTCGTAAAACCTACGACGCCATTGTTTCATCTAATAATATAGATGTTACACTTTACGTTAGAGAAGCTGTTATTGAGGAAAATTATCATTGCAGATACTTCCTGATCCATACTCCAAACAAAACGTTTCGTTTCATGGCTTTACTCGTTCGTCGAGGTCAATTAAATTGACTTCTCAGAAATAGTTCTTTATTGCATCGTAACTTCTTTTAGATAAGACCAAACGTGTATATACGCACTTAAAAAGTTTCTTCGCGAAAGTTTTTCAAGTACCGAAATTTCTAATTGCGTTAATCTCTGAAACGGCGTTATTATTTCTTCCGCTTCTTCTCGCACGTTTTTGGCGTTACAAAAATAAAAGTCATTTTTCGGATTAAACCAGCGCGTTCCAAATTGGGGAGTAGTGCAGGGTGTGCGTGGGGGGAGACAAAAAAGTTTAATAATTTTTTGTACTAACAAAATTTTTTCATTTACTTGGTTAACAAAAATGAAAATATATAAATATACATTTTTTGCAAAAAAATGGTTCCTGATTGAAATACGGTTCTGTAACTTTTATTAAAAACGTTTAGTACATTTTAAATAAATTAATTATTGTGAATTATTCTTAAAGCCGAGTGCGCACATTCGAGCTCAAAGTGGCACATTCCGATCTCGGGAAAATGAAGCGCGCCGCTCCGCGTCGCGCTTCATTTGCCTCCCTCGCTCGGAAATGTGCCACTTTTCGCTCGAATGCGCACATCCTTGTATTTATTGAATTTGTCCACATTAATTTTTGGATTTAAAAAGAAAAGAAGTGGGAAATAGTGTAACACCCCCCACGAAAAAAATTATATCCTAAAATATAATCGGACATAATTTTTATATCCTGGGATATATTTTTAGGTTATATCCGCAAATTATAATATTTTTTTCGGTTATACATTCAAAAATGACTTTTAAGATTATAAAACATTGTATTTTAGAATAGATTTTCAAATTATAATTGCAGATATATTTGCAAATTATGTCCCAAGTTATAATAGATTATATCTTAAGATATATTCGTGAAGTATAAGCATAAAAGGGTTCTTGACTTATAATTGCAGATTTATTACCAAATTATAAATTAAATTATAATAAATTATATTGCGCCCAATTTTTTTTTTTCGCTTATAGAGCAAGAATGTATATAAGACAATAATAGATTTTTGGCTGCCGATTCAAAATATAAACTTCATATTTATATGGATAAATTATTTTGTTAAGATACAGTAAAACCTCGATTATCCGGACCTCAGTTATACGAATTTGCGATTATCTGGATTTTCAACCGCGCTCTGACTTGTTGCAAAAATTAAACAATTATATAATTAACAAATTATAATTGCAGATATATTTGCAAATTATTCCCAAGTTATAATAGATTATATCTTAAGATATATTCGAAGTATAAGCATAAAAGGGTTCTTGACTTATAATTGCAGATTTATTACCAAATTATAAATTAAATTATAATAAATTATATTGCGCCCAATTTTTTTTTCGCTTATAGAGCAAAAATGTATACCTATAGACAATAATAGATTTTTGGCTGCCGATTCAAAATATAAACTTCATATTTATATGGATAAATTATTTTGTTAAGATACAGTAAAACCTCGATTATCCGGACCTCAGTTATACGAATTTGCGATTATCTGGATTTTCAACCGCGCTCGGACTTGTTGCAAAATTAAACAATTATATAATTAAACAATTAAACCTTATATTTTTCCCAAATATTTTATTTGGTATTTCGAATCAAAGAGTGGGATGCTTTGTTGATTTTAAGACAATGTGGAACTATTCAGACAGACAGACAAAAATTTTAAAAACGCAAGTTTAGGCTTTGGTAACGATCAAGAAACCATATTAGCTTTAAAATAAGTTCAATTTCGAAATATCAGACAGACATTTTAATTTTATTTATATGTATAGATAGATTTCATACTACACTGCATTTCGGTAAAAAAATACTATCAACAAAGTGATTTCTGGAGATCTCTTTAATTAATAATATTTTAAATATAATTATTATTTTCGTTTACAAGCTATAACTTCAATATCATTCGATATCATTTACAAGACTTTTTAATACGGAACTTTTTTTTGACCAGTTTTATCCCATAGTTTTATCCATAGATTTACACGCTACTGGTATTACACTATTTCGCTTTTACACAGTTTACGAAAATAAAGATTATAAAAATTTTCAAGGACGAAAACTATTTAAAATATATACTTTTTACTATACAAGATCTGTATTTTTAGTGGTTTTTAAGACAATTCGTTGGATGACACTAACACTATAGCAAACAAAAGGAATTGTTTCTATTTTTATACGAAAAAAAAAGCAATTCATTTAAAATACCCTTAAACCCCGTTTTGCAGCGAAAACTACATCGAAAACTAACAAAATGTGCATAATTCAATTATGCATTATACATTCTTATGAATTACATATACAGGAAGACTTCGTTTAACGAATGCACTAAAGAAGCTTAGAATTTTACGTAAAATTAACGCTTTATTTCTAAAATACGTACTACCGTTTATCCATATCGTGCATAGGTGTAGAGTGAAGAGGCGCAGCAACATAAAGTTTGGAAACCACTGTTTTAAACTAAAACGCTAGAAGATAACAAACAAATTAGGGATAGATAAAAATTATGAGTCACATCTTTGTAGTTGTTTGTGGAAGTAATCGTATTTCGCAGTGAGCTTTTGGCAATTTCATTAACTCATAAATTAACATCATTTAGTTTGGGAAGGGATGTCGGTGCAGCGAGTATGCACCAGTAATTGCACACAAAAACTTTGTGTGTGCTTAACGGCTGTAATATAAAGTTGAATGAATTTAAAAGTTGGCCGTTGGCGAAACTCGTAACCGTATCAAAACTGCTTTATGATTAATAACGTCATCCTAAGTACTGCCACTGCAAGCTTCTTTATTTGCTAGGATTTTGTTGGCAAGCAGTCCTTTTGATTTTCTTTTCTGAGAGCGACGAGCAAAAAAATTCGAATGGATCGTCTTTATCCGAATAATTAATTATATCAATTAATGCTACGTGACTAATTAAACAGTTCTATTAATTGCAAAAATCTCGGTTTTCTCGTCGTAGTTCCGATGGCTGCTCGCTTGTTGCTACGTTCGCGATATAAAACATCTTACACATTAACTCTACGCTTTTAATTAAATAATTGTCTTAGTTCGTGAATGTGTCTATTTTTAAAAATCCAATTAAAAATTAAATCTCCTTTAAATTCTATCTATCCGGAATTAAAATTAAAACCAGTCTTCTTTTTCGATTGAGAACAAAAAAGAAATTATAAATTTTGTAGTAGCTTGAAAACAACCATCCGATATGAGCAAAGGACTACCTAGGGTTAATTTTTCGCGTTTCACGCAACATTTAAATTTTCTAAAGATAATCTTATTTTTTTTCAATTATCATTGCTTAAAACAAATTATTTATTAGAAAAAGCACAAACCAATCCCCGACACAACTGTTATCGGTTTCCCACTATTATAAAAATTTCAAATGACTCAATCAAGGGTGTCAATTTTGACCAAAACTGAAATTCCTAGTACATCAGTATACTCAAACTCCTTTTTGAACGATATATTTTGGTTCCTAAACAATTCGTGTAAAAATAACCGTGCAAAAATATACACAGTGCATTCAGAAAGTCATAAGATTGGTTCATCACATCGAACATATATATGCTTAACGTATTATTCGTAATCATTAGTAATTCATGTAAATTACCTAATTAGTTTCATTCCGTTTTTTTCATTTTAATGCTAGATCTTAATATTATTATCCAAAAATTAAAACCTCGTTCAAAAATCTCTTAGATTAAAGGAGGTATCGAGCTGCCAAATTTTTAATATTATATTTTACAACGCACTCGAAAAATTAAATTTTCTTTTAGAAATTATTCTACAAAATTGAGTTTAAAAGCATTCAAGATTATTGGTCGTACCTTAACCAAAAAAGTTTAAATTATTCAGAAATCAAAACTCCGATCAAAAATCTCTTAAATTAAGGGAGGTATAGACCTCCCAAATTTTTAATATTTTATTTTACAAGGTACTTGGAAAATTATTAAATTTTCTTTTAGAAAATAAATTATTAAAGGCATTCGAGATTTTTGGTCGTACCTTAATAAAAAAAAGTCTGAATTATCCAGAAATAAAAACCCCAATCAAAAATCTCTCAGATTAAGGGAGATATGTAGCTCCCAAATGTTTAATATTATATTTTACACCATACCTACTTGAAAATTTAACAAATTATTTTACGAAATTGAACCTAAAGGTATTCGAAATTTTTGGTCGTATTTTAATCAGAAAAGTCCGAATTATCCAAAAATACAAAAATTTTTAGTTCAACGATTATCGAGCTGCCAAATTTTTAATATTTTGAGTCTTATATTTATGGAAAACTTAATAATTTTTTTAATTATTCTAAAAAATTGGACATTAAGACATTAGATATTTTGGAACTTATCTTAGGCTGGCCGCACACGTCTAAGGTATTGATGGGGAAGAAATACCCCATTTAACAAGACACCGTGTTATTTCAAAATCCTATAAAAATAAAACGAGTAAAAAGGAGATTGAGTGTACATACATAAATTCATATCACCATAATTATTTGATCCTTTTTTGGCACACATTAACCTATAATTTGTTTAATAGTTATTATAAATACATATAACTGATCTCAGATTTTAAAAAAATATTTATCTCATTTAAAATTATTAGATCAAGATTCGTTCAAAAGTGAGTCAATAATTATAGACGGTAATTATATTAATATTTTTTTTAAATGATAATTATCATGTCATTCACTAAATTACTTGCACAAACATACTAAGTCAAACGACCTTTAATAACCGAATTTTATAAATTAAATCGTCCGATTTGAGACAATTTTCAAATACTTCTCTTCAATAAAATAACATCTAAATTTAATTCAAAGTGCTAGAGTTCACGCACTGTGAAATGGTGAAATTCTGAATTTATGTCCCAGCAATGATTACCTACACTACTTTAATCCAAAAGCTTATTAATTTATTTGTACGATAACAGTAGCAGATTATATTTTATATTATAAAAAACTTCTTATAAAAAAATAATTAATATAAAATTATTGTGCAGTCAAAATTCCTGTCTAGTGACTACTATTTATAAAATGAGTAACAATTCTTTCCCAACAATAAGATTACGAAAAAAAAACCCCTTCCTCGGTCATATCGAAAACACAGCATGGAGAAATAAATTCAACTACATAAAATTGCAATGTACGAGACGAAATTGTATTAGTCTGGAGCGACGTCCTTCTATCCTATTTATAGGAGGATTCATTCAAATAATCCGACGTTATCCTATTATTAATTCGCGCGATTTGTCCTCCTTTATTTTTAGAAATTACATCACCGATTCACGTACAACGTTGCTACATTATTAAGTTTATGTACACTCTCGTGTTTTTGCAATATTAAACGTATTTGTAAACGATAATAAAAATGAAGGATCGCTATAATTAGAAAGGCATTATCTCCTCTGATAATAAAAACCTAATCTAGCGCAAAGTCGTCTTTATTATACTTATGTACGTGTGCAGTAGTTGTTCCACTTTTATGAAGAAATTGATTCGGAAGAAGGTCCTGCGAATCAGGCGTCGAAAAAAAGCGTCGTCAACGAACGCAATCGATGTTTATGTTTCAGTATCAAAACTGATGCTATAAACATTCCATAAAAACGAATCTAAAAAATCTTTTAAAAGAAAGTTATAAATAGATTTCTTATTTTGGAGACTGATATAAATCAGACGAGTATCCTTGGAATTTAAAAGGGAATGACCTACCACTAACGCAAGTACGGGCAAAAAGCATATGGCAGCCGTTTTTGCGATAATTGAACTTTGCGATAATCGTAAACAATATTTTTTACTTAAGACCAACTAAACATTGCCTTTAATATGAAACAACACCTGCTGGGTCCAATAACGTAAACGGTGGCAAACTAAATTGCATTAAGCTTTAATTAAATCAAAATTCTAGGAAGGAAAAGTAAAAAATAGCGCATAAACTAAATTTTCTTTTAATAAAATTTCTGGAAAGAGAAAATCAGCACAAAGCACAACAGAAATAACTTGTGGTCGACTGGTGTTGTGTTCAATTTGTAATAGTTGTTAAAATGTAGTTAATTCAAGTTTCTAGATTTATCCATTTATGCCCAAAAGTATAAATTATAAGTCGAAACCCAAAAAATTACGGACGAAGCAGAAATTAGAGATAACAAATACTGCATTAATGTCAAAATACAATCAAAATATAAGTACTCTTTAATTTGGATACAAAAAAATATAAACGAGTTCGGTGATCACTTTACGTATAAAGAATGACCTGGTATAGCCCAGTGAATGACCCATTAATTGATTCATTTATTAAAAGCGAATAAATCATAAAATTTTGTAATATTTGTTTTAAACACTAAGCAATTAGAAAATATTTTATTCAAATTACTATGGTCTTTTAACTAATTTCTTTTTTTGTATATTTTTTTTGGACGAAGACTAGCATCATAATTTGTGAAATTCAAAAATTCGGTCGTTTTTTTCAATTTCAATTTCAATCTGGATTTCCCTTTCTTTTTTTTTCGGATTCTAATCGCATATTTTCTTTTAATTTTAATTCTTTTAGTTTTTCTTTTTTTATTCTCCATTTCTATCTATACCTATGTAATGTCAACAAACAAATGAAAATGTTAATATCTCAAAATAGTCGGTAATTTACTGACTGAGCATTACAATAAAAAATTCCAGTAAATGACCGACATGAAATTAATGAAAACTAATTATTTAATAAAGTTAAAAACATTTAAACTTAATTTAAATAATTATTTACTTTATTAAATCTTTATAAATCAATTAATTGATAAAAAACGAATTCAATGGTCAAAATACATAGGTTATAAAAATTATTATTATAGAAATTATTTTTTTTTAATTGCTATAAACATTATTTCTCGTAATGGTCATTCACTGGCAGGAAATCACAGACGGACGTTTTACACTAACCCTAAAACTAACGTTATTAAAATAAAATAAAGATATGTTCTTCAGAACTCAAAAATTATATACACTAAACTGTTTCAGCTAAAAGTCATTATAAACATATTATGAAGAGAAACATTAACTTTTCTTAGAAAATATCCCCTTTAAGAGTTGCCTAATAACTAAAAAACAATACCGTCTAAGCACAATGATTCGCATGAAAACTAAAAAGGGTTTACATTTAAAATGTGTTTAAACAATTTTCCTACAACGGTTTAAATTAAACCGGGTTTAATTTAATTTTCATAATAAGAAATTCCTGGCTAAGGGTTTCCAACCGGCTTTCGAGCGACTTGTATTCGAGTTTTAAATTTTTATAAAATTATCTCGGCCTTTATTGACTACGTTTAAAATGAAAAATACGCCTCGGAAATTTTCCAAATTAAGATAAATCGTAAGGCGACGTCCCAATTTGTTTATTAGTCTAAATAAACAAACCCGATGAACCGTGCTATCGTTTAATTTGAACAAGTGTCCACCATAAAACTTATTGGGAATTAAATTTATGGCGCTCTTATCTTGTAACTTAAATAATTTCAACATTAATTAATCCCCTTATCTTAAGTATCGGACGCGAAAACGTATAGTCCCGTTTATGCACCGAAAGGTGGAAAACGTCCTTGCGGAGATGTAATTTTCGAACTGCAAATGAGTGAATCGTAATGAAAATGGTAGCTTTTTGCAGTAACGCCAGCTTTATTTTCCCCTCTTCGTGTACAGACACGGTTATCATAATATTCTGTATTTATGTTACGATCCCAATTTTACGGTCTGCCTGAAATTTGTATAATTAACGAATAAAATGCGAAAGTGCCGGTGCAACAACAACCTATTATTCTCTTCTGCTTTTTGCAGAAAAAAAATTAATTGCGATATCCTAAATCGGGTTTGTACGACCCGCGGCCCAGGAGTACGGTCCGGTAATTGAGGAGTGGAAATCCAAAAGCGTCGAAGTCATATTGCCCTATTGCAAAAATTAAAAAAAATAAGATGAAATGAAATTTGAACTCGATGTGCCGTTTTTTATATCGGCTATATGAAACATCATTAAAAAAAACTAATACTGTTTTGTATAACCTTGTCAAGCGCATATAAACTTGAAATTCAGCAAAAGTAGATTTTTGGCACGCTTTTGAACTTCCACTCTTCCGTTTTAATTAAAAAATTTTTAGAGTAAAGTAATTATTGTAAATTGTGCAGAAAAACCGATTATGCAATTTGAGCGAAGAGTGGCACATTTCCGGGCGAGGCAAAAGCTTCGCATAGCGTTTAATTTGCGCTCCTTGATTTATATAAATTGATCTTCTCTCTTTAAATGGAAAAAAATATATATTTGAATGAATAAACTTAGTTGAGTAGGCGAATCATAGATTCGTTAAATATTTATAGTATTTAAAGACAAGTACTTGGACAAAACGCCTTTGAAATTTTACTGAGCCATTAATCCCTCCGTGCTCGTAGGAGACAACTCAGTAGCCGAAAGGTTAACACAACTAACTAAGAAGTAGAATGCTGTTCTTTCCATTTTTAATTAATTTTTTCATTTTGAATTACAGTGGAAACTCGATTATCCGGACTAATTAATGTTGCCGCTCATCCGGATAATCGAAAACCCGAATAATCGAAAAAAAAAACAATTTTACCTTGTTAGGTATTTATTTACAAAAAAAACGAAACAAATAAGTATTAATTATAAAATGTTTAGATAAAATTAAAAGTAAATTGATCATTGTTAATCGTGGCGAAAAGCGGAGTGTGCACATTCGAGCTCAAAGTGGCACATTCCGATCTCGGGAAAATGAAGCGTGCCGCTCCGCGTCGCGCTTCATTTGCCTCCCTCGGTCGGAAATGTGCCACTTTTCGCTCGAATGCGCACATCTTCGTGTTAATTGAATTCGACTATACATATTAATAACAAATCCTTCAAATCCAGATTTTCTATTCGGAAAAAGTTTTCGCTTGAAAGTGCACATACTCCTTAATAATTGAATTTGCCTATCTTATTCTTCTCTCTTACAAATAATATTAATTAAATGAAACTGAACGAAATGTACCACTTCTGGCTTATGTTTTAATTAAAAATTAACGTAGGGTATTTTTACCAAAAGCCACAATTCTAATTTAGAACTTTTAAACTAGACTAGATGAGAGGCTTCATCGTACATGAAAGAAAATACTTTTTCTGAATTTCGACTCTTATTTCCCAACCTATTTTTTTAAATACTCCACCCAAGTCATTCTAAAATTGTGATGCACCACCTATGTAACATATATATGGTAAATATTTTTTTATATTTAAAAATTGAATTAATCCATAAATTAAGTCTAATTACAACAGTGTATACAAAATGTGCCTTAAAACTAATTTGTTTATAATTTTCAGAAAAATGAAAATTACCCAAAATATTTGGAGACATTAATTTTGACATATAAACCTTCAACAATCTACAAAAGATGATATAAAAATTAACTAGTTGATTTTGAGTGGCCCACTTCAGAAAATTTGACTCGTATACAACGTTAATTAATCAAAAACGCGAATTAGTAAACATTCGAAAGTACACCCGAAAATATTTTTATCAAGCTCGCTACAATTAGGCGTACGGAAGAGCACCACGACAAATTATCGAAAAGAATAAAATATCTAACCTTTTTCAAACAAAAAATAGATCTAATTTATTCGACTTTAAATTTTTTGAATTGAAGAATAAAATAATAATACAATAATAAATACAAGCAAATCGGATAAATACGAGGATGTGCGCATTCGAGCGAAAAGTGGCACATTTCCGAGCGAGGGAGGCAAATGAAGCGCGACGCGGAGCGGCGCGCTTCATTTTCCCGAGATCGGAATGTGCCACTTTGAGCTCGAATGCGCACACTCGGTTTTAAGCACGATTACTATGTGTCCAGTTTTAAGAGAAAAACACGAACGCGGTTGACAATCCGGATAATCGCGAATCCGTATAACTGAAGTCCGGATAATCGTGGTTTTACTGTATTAATTTGTTAATCGTTCTTTGTGTTTCGAATATTTTCTGAAAGTTATACTTTAGTATAATTTTTTGCAATGTATCTATACACAAGTAAAAAAAAAATATTAAACCTTTTCAAGATTCCACTTATTTAATTGTATAAATAGTGAAATTAATTGTGTAAAAAGTAACGTTCAAATTCAATCTATTGTTCATTATCAACTGCCCTCACCATTTTTTAATAAACTGATAATAACTTGTGATTTTTGTAAAAGCTCTTTAAAGAGCTATATATAAATTACGTCACACGAATTTCATGATTTTTTGACAACCCTCCCCCCGGTCCTTGTCACAGCTGGCCCCTCCCTAGTGTGACGTCACATAATTTTTTGCAATTTTACATCTAGAAATTATTAAATTAAAACATCAGTTCCCAAATTTGTTTTATATCAATTTAAATTATTTTTTTATAAAATATTTTTAAGTTTTTCGTTAACAGTTCTTATTTCGCGTTTTAATCCTTAAATATTAATCATACTTAGATATATTAGATTTGAAATGTGACGTCACAACAAGCTGGATTAGTATGTTGCAAAATGTCGGAAAATTTATTATTTTTTTCGGTTTTACTATAAATATCATCTTGGGTCACGTACTATTCAAATAATGCTACAATTTGTTGTAAAATAAAGTAATTATCATTATTTGTGTGTAGTATTTTTTCCAATATAGTATGTACTTATTTGTTTTCTACTAAACACTTTTCGTTTTTCACTAGGTTTTAATTTATCATAAATATTGATTTTTGGAAAATATTTGAAAATCAAAGAACGATTAACAAATAGTAATTAAAAGCAAAAAAGAAATATTGTTTCTTAATACATAATGTTGCGAAAAAACAGCATCCTGCGTGACTCAAATCAAAGACCTGCTGTTTCCTAGTTGTGTTAACCTTTCGGCTACCGAGTTGTCCCCTACGAGCACGAAAAGTTACAAGAAGGCCCAACCGCTCGGTAAAACTTTAAAACTGTTTTTTTTTCAATTTTTTCCGAACGGCTTTGGCAAATTAATGGCGAAGTACTAATCTTCAAAAACTGCAAACACAAGGAAAACCTGTGATTCAGAGTTCCGAACCTCTCCTCGTAAGTCAACTTCGCCGATGCGCCTGTGATGTGTGTTTACATACTTCCGATAAGCCTTATCAATGTTTTAAGCATTCGAACGATTGGAAATACGAATTTTTTTACGGTGACAACGTAAAAATGTAACAGGTTTATCGCGGACACCCTACCTTTATTTATCTTCCTGCTTTTAACGAAGTGAGCGCGTTAAGTTACTTTGGCTGTTATAAAAATTCCTCGGCGTAGATACTATTAAAAAAATACACCTCTATCTATATTTACAGTAGATAGACAGGAATGTTAATAATTAATTCCATACGAGTTTGTAAAATGCTTAAGCAATTTTAGGCGTGCTTTGCTTTACGTGCACGTCGCAAGGATTAAAAATTCTCGGAAATAATTGCAACGAACTGCAAGCAAAACGATGTCAATCCCATTAATTAAATTGTTCCTTTTCCATTTTTATTAGCTGTTATTAATTATAAGCAAAAAACGTTACGAGAATTTTTATATAACAAGTTTTTTTTGTGAAAAAATCACGGCGTACAAGTTTCAATTCGTTAAAACCAAAAGTAAATTTCGAATTAAGATAATAATAAATTTTACAGTCGCCAGGAATGAATTTTTTTTAAACGCTATAAATCTTGGTGGACTTCTTGAATGGCGAATTTGCATTATTTAAATTTTAATTTTAATGTTAAAGATGTGTCGAAAAACTTTTTAACAGCTTACAAGGCGGTCGTAACAATTCACACTTGCATGAATTTTATTAGCCAAGGAAGGATAAAAACAAGGACACTCATAAAATTTGCTTTTGGTGTTTAACTTGAATTTCAACAGTAAAACCAGGAATGTCTTTACTCTAACATTTAACTGCGCCCTTAAGCTTTTATAATCAATCCCAGCTTTATTGTAAATTTATCAAAATTGCCTTGGTTATTTGCCAAAGGATTGCGAATTTTACATCGAATTAAAATTTAGTAAAATCTCGAAATTGTTCTAGCTCACATTGAGATACAGTAAAACCTCAATTATCGGGAGCTCAGTTATACGGATTCGCGATTATCCGGATTGTCGACCGCGTTCTGACTCGTTGCGAAAATTAAACCTCGGTATTTTGCACTAATTTTTTTTCGCATTATACGGTGGCTTTTTGATTTGTTGATTTTAAGATAATGCGCGACTGTTTTATTTAGTGATTAATATTTGTTGCGTTTTTTGTAAACATATACCTAACAATTTGACCAAGTTTTTTCCTGTTAAAACGGGACGCTTTGTAATCGTGCTTAAAACCGAGTGTGCGCATTCGAGCTCAAAGTGGCACATTCCGATCTCGGGAAAATGAAGCGCGCCGCTCCGCGTCGCGCTTCATTTGCCTCCCTCGCTCGGAAATGTGCCACTTTTCGCTCGAATGCGCACATCCTCGTATTTATTACATTTATCTACTTTATTCTACGCTCCTTTAAATCAAATATAAAAATTTAATTTAGTAATTAGCGATTTAATTTTTGAAAAATGTATTTACCATATCAATGAGTGGAAGAGAGCGAAAAGATACGACAATCCTTTAAGTGCAAGCGAGAGGGAACGATTAAAATGATTAAACTAATGTTTCGTCTAATTTATTGGCCTAAATTATCGTCAATCGCGCTTAAAACTGAGTGTGCACATTCGAGCTCAAAGTGGCACATTCCGATCTCGGGAAAATGAAGCGCGCCGCTCCGCGTCGCGCTTCATTTGCCTCCCTCGCTCGGAAATGTGCCACTTTTCGCTCGAATGCGCACATCCTCGTATTTATCGGATTTGCCTATATTATTATTTTATTCTTCAATTCAAAAAATTAAAAATCGAATAAATAAGATCCATTTGTTGTTTGAAAAAGGTTAGATATTTTATTCCTTTTAATAAGTTATCATGGTGCTCTGCCGCACGTCTAATTGTAGCGAGCTTGATAAAAATATTTTCAGGTGTACTTTCTAATATTTACTAATTCGCATTTTTAATTAATTAAAATTGTATATGATTCAAATTTTCTGAAGTGGGCCACTAAAAATCAACTAGTTGATTTTTATATCATCTTTTGCAGATTGTTAAAGGTTTATATGTCAAAAGTAATGTCTCCAAATATTTTTGGGTAATTTTCATTTTTGTAAAAATTATAAACAAATTAGTTTTAAGGCACAATTTGTATACACTGTTGTAATTAGACTTCATTTATGGTTTAATTCAATTTTTGAATATAAAAAAATATTTAGTATATGTTGCATAGGGGGTGCATCAAAATTTTAGAATGACTTGGGTGGGGTATGTTAAAAAAATGGTTCAGAAATAAGAGTCAAAATTCGGAAAAAGTTAAAGTCTTTTTTTTTTCATGTACGATAAAGTCTCCCATCTAGTCTAATTTAAAAGTAGGTACTAAATTAGAAATGTGGTTTTTGGTAAAAATACCCTACTGTACTTTTTAATTAAAAGAAAAGCGAGAAGTGGTACATTTAGTTCAGTTTGATTTAATTAATATTATTTGTAAGAGAGAAGAATAAGATAGGCAAATTCAATTATTAAGTAGTGTGTGCACTTTCAAGCGAAAACTTTTTCCGAATAGAAAATCTGGATTTGAAGGATTTGTTATTAATATAGTCGAATCCAATTAACACAAAGATGTGCACATTCGAGCGAAAAGTGGCACATTTCCGAGCGAGGGAAGCAAATGAAGCGCGACGCGGAGCGGCGCGCTTCATTTTCCCGAGATCGAAATGTGCCACTTTGAGCTCGAATGTGCACACTCGATTTTAAGCATGATTCACAATAGTTAATTTACTTTCCAAATAATTAAAAATTGCAAAACTGTCTTTATACCAGAACTAAACCGATTATTAATTTTTTGGACCCAATTAATCCGGATAATCGACGTCCTACTGTATATTTAAAAGTTAATGGTACCATATCAGATAGGCACGCCTAAATTCTTTGCGTAAAATTGAATCATTGAGAGAGTGCAATAGCGCCTTAATTTTTCTTTCTGGCGCTGATATAATAAATCGGGAAGTACTTTAACGATTCGTTTAAAAATTAATACAGTCGTCCAGCTATCGGCCTCCTCTTTCAATGAGAGAGATGATCAACACGCAATGTTCATGATGAGTTGTTTACTATTCTTTTCGTACCGCAGATTATGAAATCAATAGCCTTAAGCGGATTTTTAAGCGGTGACAGGTAAACAACAAAATATTACTAAGAGCATTAGTAAGCATGACATAATTGCCAATTAACCTACTTTTAAAGCACCAATATTTCTTCTGATTAAGCTTGTTAAATGTTCCCCGTTTTTTGTTTTATAATTCGCATTAAACAAGAGTTCGAGTAAATTACGGCGAGAGGTCATAACTTTTCGGCTTGGACGTGCTTCGAACAAGTTTCAAATGCAAAATAGAAATATAAAAACGTGGACATAACAAGGAAAAAGACTATCGCAGAAATCCAATTCCTATAAAAGTAAAGGCATGTTCCTCGTAATCCGTCTCGACGCAGAATGGAATCTTGAAAATGTATCACCCGTAAGAAACAAACTAAAGAAACTTTTGACTGCTAAAACTGAAATGCTTTGTCTAGACGCACATAAAATGTAACAGATATCGTATACAAGTTAAAACGGCAAGGAGGTGATTAATTTGTTTACCAAATCCCGTTTGTTACTTTTCGACTTTTTGAAATCCAAGGAAAAAAGGGTCCGAACGACCGCAGCTCTTTGCGCGTCTATTTTTAGGGAAAGACCTACTCCGCCTATGTCTAACGACTATTTTGGTAGGTACAGTGGAAACTCGGTTACGTGACCCATATACACAGGCCAACAAAAAAAATGTATGTAAAAACTTTTTATACCAATTCACCTGAATCTTATGTATTTTTGGGTGCTGAAACCGAATTTGGTATTGAATTTTTTTTATCACCCTCAAATCTCTCACAATATGCGATCGATTGTATATTTTAAAATAGAACATTTGATACAAAAAAATTAAATAAATCATAGTTTTTTTTATTAGGTAACAAATTTACTTATGATAATTTTAAATTACTACAATTTGAATAATCTTTTTTCTACTTTCTAATGTTTTAGACTTCATGAGTCCGTTACGTTACTCGTTTTATATAGGATGGTCTTGTATTTGGTCTGACCATCTTTTTCTAGGTTGGCCTACGCTTCTTCTACCTCTGGGCCCGTACTACCAAAACAAATATACCATATATTTGTTTTGGGATACGTTTTTCATCCATTCTTTGTAGGTATTGTAGCCAAAGAATGGAAAACAGCAAAAATTGTCCCAATATTTAAAAAAGGCAACAGGAGACTATGTGAAAATTATAGAGGAATCTGTTTACTAAATACAGCCTATAAAATATACTCTAGAATAATCAATACACGGCTCAGAACTATTACAGAAGATAATATAGGGTAAAAGTACCGGTTTTGGACACGTTAGGGCCAGTTTTAGACACTTGAGTAATTTTGATAAAATAACTTGAAAAATACAAAAAAAAACATTATTGATGTTTCTATTGTAGTTAAAGATATATTAATTACACTTATTATGCCTATCTTATTCTTCTCTCTTACAAATGATATTAATTAAATCAAATTGAACTAAATGTACCACTTCCGCCTTTCTTTTAATTAAAAATTACAGTAGGGTATTTTTACCAAAAACCACATTTTTAATTTAGTACTTTTAAACTAGACTAGATGGGAGACTTCATCGTACATAAAAAACAATATTTTAACTTTTTCCGAATTTTGACTCTTATTTCCCAACCTTTTTTTTAACATACCCCACCCAAAGTGATTCTAAAATTTTGATGCACCCCCTATGTAACATATAAATATTTTTTTATATTCAAAAATTGAATTAATCCATAAATGAAGTCTAATTACAACAATGTATACAAATTGTGCCTTAAAACTAATTTGTTTATAATTTTTACAAAAATGAAAATTACCCAAAAATTTTGAAAAATTTTTGGTCTTTTCACAATATGTTGCATAGTTGAAAAAGATAGATAATCTAAATACAACCCTAGTATTACAATATGCCACTTTTAGCTCGAATTATACCGACACTAAGGTTGTTTACGATTTACAAGACTTTATGAAACTATGGGTCAAAACCTCATTTACAAAATTAATAAAAAAACTTATAACAAAAACGATATTAAAAATTAAATAGATATGCAATATATTGTATACTTTGTCCTCTGTCGCTTAAAACAACAAATGCAAATTAAAAAAAAATAATAATAAGCACAAAACAAATATCAATCCAATGATTTACAATAATATTTTTGTTGATGCAAAACAAAGACATAAACAAAAAGATAGAACTGGGTTTTTCTTGAAAAAAAAAGGACAACATCAAGACAGTCTTTTTAACCACAATTAATTAATTATTTAAATAAATTACTTTTTATAAAAAGTAAGCAATTAAATATATTAAAATTTAACAATTAAACCTTCTCATGAAATCTTTTCCTAAGGCATACTAAAAGTTGAAGAACTGATTTACAATAATCAACACTCATCCACTATAGAAGACAAGTCTTACATTACATAAACACAAAATTTCAAAAGGGTTCTCAAAATTCTCTTCTAAATACAATTGTGTTGAACAAACATTACTTAGAATTATTAAGATTTACAATTACCAATCAAGAAATAACGAGCGAGTCTAAAAAACGCCACAAAATCCTCCAGAAGCCCAACAAAAAAAAACAATCTAAAATCAAAAATGCAATTTTCCCGTTCGCAGAAAATCATCCCTTGTGATGTATTAGAAAACAACGAATTTTTTACGAATTAATATCCATAAATCTGAAATTTCAGATCTTCCATCGATTGTAGCTTGTAAACAAGCGAAGAATCTTCATCTTCTGCCCGAACGCCAAAATATAAAAATTAATCAAAAAATAGACAGATTAATCCGCAGGATGAACGTGCCATGGAAATGCATAAATGATTTAAGGTTTTACGCATTTCAGGCATATTTGCGATAGAAATTTAATTTGAACGCGCCGCATTACGTGTAATTGTGTAAACAGGGAAATAATGGGAGTCCCTAAAACGGAGCCCGTTCGCAATAATAGACAGTACACACGTAATAATGATAATAATAGATATCGAGTATCGTTAAATAGATAATATCGCGATATTAGGCCAGAAAGGCACGGAGAACATGTGGATGTAGGTTTAGCTCCTATTTTAGATAGCGAACGTTCCTGTTTAGATACGCCAACAATTCCCGAGATAAGATGAAATTGTAAAATCGCAAACAATAGAAACGGGGGTTGGGGTTGTTGTTGGGAAGGACGCAGTCGAGACCGACGTCGACGAGAAAGAGATACAATTCTCGAGTTTATCGACTTCCAAGTTTGTCTGTCAGGATTATTTATGATGGCTAATGTCGTCGTTAAGACGTCCTCGTTGCTGCATTGATCGTTATTTGATGACGTCGTTTGATTCGCAACCAAGATTATGTTGCAAAATTACAGATGGTCGAGCTTGTTTGCCGAGTCGTGTCTCGCGATTTCGTTCGACATCGGATTCGGCAAGTTTGTTAAAATTTAAGTGCCGCAACTTCCGCCAACTACAATTATCTCTTATTACTGCGGTTGCTTGTACAAATTATCGTGTAAACCCCAGGTATATCAAATTAATTCCCATTTAAACGGTTCGTTTTAATCAAGAGATTTCTGTTGAATTACGGGAATTCTGGCAAACTTTAATACATAACTCTAATAGAGTTTAACTCTCATCCGAACTACACTTCGGCTCGATTGTTAGGCGATCCCTCGTCGTAACGCGCGGAAAAAAAAAGATCGACGCTTCGCCATCCGAAATATTAATTGGGGACTCAAGTCCGAATTATTAAATTTTAATTGGATTCTTTTTAACATTGCGATAACTAATTGCGCGGGCCAACAGCGAAATTAATTGGAAACGCAGAAAGAGCACAAGGCCCGAAGTCGAAAAACAAATACAGTGCAACCTCTCGTGGAGACCCCCTCTAAAAGTCGGATGCGTATTTACGACTTATTCCTCTGCTGACCTCTGTTGATTGTTTATTCAATTAAAGAAGAACGGATTTGTGAGTTTACATGACAACATAATAAATACAGAATTTAACATTATGACAATATATCAATGGAGGTCAATACATAACCTAATATTATGACAAAATATTAATGGACATTAATACATACACAACTAACGTGACCAATTTTTTTTATTGTTGAAACGGGACGCTTGGTAATCGTGCTTATAACCGAGTGTGCACATTCGAGCTCAAAGTGGCACATTCCGATCTCGGGAAAATGAAGCGCGCCGCTCCGCGTCGCGCTTCATTTGCTTCCCTCGCTCGGAAATGTGCCACTTTTCGCTCGAATGTGCACATCTTCGTATTTATTGAATTTAACTTAAAATATGCAAGATAAAGTAATTTTTATTTTTCATTGAGTGGAAGCGAGTGAAAAGATACATGAATTGCATAAGTGCAAATGAGAAAGATTGATCAAAATTGCCTCAATAGGTTTTAGTACATATTTAGTAGGTACATATTTTATTAATTAATTTTATAACATATAGGTACGTACATTATTTGTTTTTTACGATTTCGCTTTTACACTGTTTACAAAAATAAAAATTTACAAGAATGAAAACTATTTACATTTTTGCTAAGATGTGTATTTTTTGTTATTTTCGAAGACAATTTAGTAGATGATACTGAGACATTATAGTCAAAAAAAAAGAATTTTTTGTATTTTTATACTTGACGTAGAGTACTTTTAATCCCTGAAAAATGCGCGGTTCCTGTGGGATTCAAAGTCGCGGTTGAAAGTTACACGGAAAGAAATGTATGGCATTTGACACCGTACTAGTCACATGCTCTAACCGATTGTGCACATTCGAGCTCAAAGTGGCACATTCACATGGTTTTAAGCATGATTCCCAATAATTTAGGCCAATAAATTAAACGAAAAATCAGTAGAATAATTTTATCGTTCCCTCTCACTCCTATTGACCAGACTGTCGTATCTTTTCGCTCCCTTGCACTCAATGGTATGGTAAATACGTTTTTCGAACAAAAAATCGATATTTACAAAATTTAAATTTACGATTTGAAAGAGCCAAATATAAAGAAGACAAATCCTGAAAATGCGGAGTGTGTGCACATTCGAACGAAAAGTGGCACATTTTCCCTAAATCGGAATGTGCCACTTTGAGCTCGAATGTGCACACTCGATTTTAAGCGCGATTCACAATAATTACCTTACTTCCTAAATAATACTACTTTATAATACGAAATACTAAAACACAAATTAAAAATTAATTTATTTCGGTAATGGTATTGAAAATAAATGAAAGATTTGAAAATTTAAAAGCATTTCTCTAATAAATCTATTTCTAAAAAACGATGAGTTTATTTTTGTAAAATTATGGCCTGTAAAAAATTTAAGATGAATGTCCATAAATATACTTACATGAAATATATGTTTATATTTTTTTTTTTATGATTCACAATAAATAAGCACCAGGAAACTATTGAAAGCTAGCAAATTTTGAATAGTAAGTGTAAAAAAAAATAACTAATTTTAAACTCCGCTTGGACCGATAAACTTAAAATAGCCCACAATATACCAATTCTTTGCTTGTTTATTAAGATTCATTTGGATACTGTTCAAAAATTCTAAAAAGAAGAATAGATCCCCTAATAAAAGGAAAATACTAAAAGAATAGTTATACAATATTTCGTTTAATGAGTTATTTGGTAGTTCATTATAAATTATTATGTTTTTAAATTTGTACTTTTACTGCAGCTAAAATTGGTGTTAAAAAATGAGACTATGGGATAAGGTAAAACGTCCAGTGAATGGCCGCTTTGCTGCATCGGGAGCTATTTCGATACATAAAATAATAAATTAATTAATAAACCCAAAACAACCATTACAGTTATAATGAGACATTATATTTTTTATGAATTAATTAAAACAGTATCGCAATTTGCCCATAAACTTTGTAAAATTAACTATAAAGAGTAGTCCAGTGAGTGGTCACTTTCGCCTGAAGAATGACCGGGTATAACCCAGTGAATGACCGGTTAATCGATTCACATTTTAAAAACGAATATTTCATAAAATTTTGTAAGACACAAGTCGTTTGCCTAACTTTTTCCTAATTCTAAATTCAAAGAAAACGCACCGAATTCCCTTTTAAAAAAAATAATAAACTGCCATCTATTATTATAAAGATCAAAGTAAACACAAACAAACGTTAAAGATAAATAAGTCAGAAAAGGAATACCAAAATAAACGATTAAATGGCATTATATCCGGCATAAATTAATTAAAACGGTTAGGGTTCCTACCGAAAGGATATCCCTCGTAAAAGTGTAAGGGAATACGAACCCATACGTACATAAAAGACAGGCGCAGATACAATCGTGTCGTATTGTGGCAGTACATCGACATTTTAACACACACCTGTTTCTTTTTTGGAGAAAATTAAATTAAAAAGAAACGTATCGATCGGCTCGCTCCATTTTTGGGTCGAAGACTTCAAGTGCAAGGACTGCGATTCGAATATTAAATTAACATCTCACCGAGGTGGGTGGAAAATTTAAAGGGCCATTAAATTTTAGGGCGAATATGTGACGGTAAAAGGATAAAGAGGAGCTGCTGGAAGGGTAAACAGGTACATCAGCGAGGACCACTACAGATAGCCCTATCTAATGGAACATACAGGGGAACGCTTGATCAATGATAAACACACCCCTCCCTTCTAATGGCACGTGTGTTTGTTGTAGGGTGCCGCACCTGAGATGAGGGTAGCCCTCACCGCGCCAAAGCACCCCTTCCAGATACAATATTCGTGTGCGTCATAATTTAACCCCGAGAATTTTATTACAACTACTTATCTACCTTGTGTTGTTGAAATTTGATCTTGTTAGTCGAAGCTTTTTTATGAGAAACAGCCACGTGCTTCTTAATAAAAGGGATACGAACTTTATTGCTTTTTTTTTTGATATTCAATATTTAATTTTCATTATCAAATAATCGATTCCAAAGAATAGCGCGCCGTAATCTCGTTATGGATTAGCAAGGGTGAAAGTCAAACCCACTAATTCAATTTAAATACGAAATAATTATCCGAACCCCCGGTCTTTGTTGAAATACAGTAAAACCTGCCGTGACGACCGCCTCTAAAAGCGGGCAGTATGTTTTAAACCATATAAGGTAACGGACCCAAATAAGGCCCACCTTAAGTTTATAAAAGCATAATTAATAGGTTTTTGAAAAAAATGCATCAATACTTCGTAATCAAAATGTTTATTTATATTAAACTTCAAAATAAAAGTAACAATCTTTCTCTTGTAACATATACGACCTTTGACAATGATTCGAAATCAGGAAGCGAGAAATTTGAAAACTGGGCCGTATTGGGCACCGGGCCTTATTTGGATCAGTTACCTTATATCGTAATTTAATTCTTATTATAAATTTCTCTCTAAGGCGACCACTCTCTAACCCGACCGCGACCGTGCATTGCGCGACCGCTACTTTTCCAAATTACTTAAACTTGGAAAATTTTGTATAGATAATAGCTGTAAAAGCGAACGTACGTTAAACAAAATGCATTTACCTGCATTATTTATGATTCTAAGCCTGACTGACATAAATAGTCAAAAAAATTTAGCAATAAAAAAATACTTCTTGTGCTTGGAGGAGAATCGCCATTTTTCTGTCATATGTTCCTCATATATTTGCCTATAATATGATACTAAACTCAAAATTTTCCAGAAGGCATAACATATAAATATTTATAGAAGTTTTAACTCACAAGCATTTAATGGTTACAATTTTAATATTCAACAATACAATAAACGTTTATTTTTAATGTGCTAACTTGACCATGGACATATTTAAAAACTAAACGCAGTATTTTTTAATCATTGTCACTTTCCTTTTCAATAGTAACATATATATCGACAGCTTAAATACTTCAGTTAATATTTCAGCGGTTCTTATAATTTTTGATAAATATTTTGCACAACATAAATAGTATAGATCGCTGCCAAATGGGAACAACATATTGTTTGTAATAGTTGTTTGAAAACTCATTACCCCAATCAAAGGATTTGCGAAAATAAAAATGAATAAGGTACAAAACAACTTAATCAATAAAATACATAATATTTGGACATCTATATTCTTGCAATTCACATAAGTTTTTAATTTGTTATTAAATTATTTACATTTACATTAGTGTAAACCAAAACTATTTTAACTTTATAGAAGATCTTGTAAGATCTTCAAGATCAATTCAGAATCTGTCAGTAATACCGATGAGGAATACATGGAGCTTTCTATAGCAAGAATAGTTTCGATGCATGCTTACTGCTAAAACTTTTATAAATATTTATATGTTATACCCTTTGGAAAATTTTGAGTTTAGTATCATATTATAGGCCCATATATGAGAGACATATGACAGAAAAATGGTGCTTCCCCTCCAAGCATACGAGGCATTTTTCCATTGCCAAAATATTTTTTCCCGGATTTCGCGTAATGCAAAAATTACGAAAAAATCTCGTAAACAGATCATTTTTACCTCTACATCATATTTTAATTTCATGAAATTCGAATCTCACATAGAAATCAATATTTGGGAAATGAATTAGCCAAATAACTTTAAATGCCGATTTCGCATTGTTAACCGGCTATAGCCTTTAATATAGTATTCGTTATTACATTTGCATTGACTATCTTTGTCTTTCTCTCTAAGACGACTACCTCTACAAAAGACCAATTTGAGCAACAACCAACGCAGGTCGTGTTAGAGATGTTTTACTGTAGTTTTTTTGGAAAAATAAACGCCACAACTCTTTCGGAATAAAAAAATCGAAATTTAAGTTTTTGATTTGAAAGAACGAAGAATAAAGGGCACAAATTCTGTGAATGCGGTGTAAAAAAATTGATAATCGTACCTACTGAGAAATCATTAAAATTTTCATTAGTTTATTTAAATGTTAATAAAAAGTATGATAATAAACAAATGAAATTGTTTTTTAATTTTTTTATGAAATTATAAATATTTTACTGTAAGCTCTGAAAATTTCGTTAAGGTATCTTCGACAGTTTTTTTATAATTAATTTTTTAATTAAAAGTACCGAAAATTATAATTCAAAAAAGAAATAAAATCTATGGCCTTTTCAAACAAAAAATAAATTTAAAACTCGGCTTTTAATTTTTTGAATTGAAGACGATAAGATTAATACGGACAAATCCAATAAATACGAGGATGTGCGCATTCGAGCGAAAAGTGGCACATTTCCGAGCGAGGGAAGCAAATGAAGCGCGACGCGGAGCGGCGCGCTTCATTTTCCCGAGATCGGAATGTGCCACTTTGAGCTCGAATGTGCACACTCGATTTTAAGCGCGTATCACAATAATTAACTTACTTCCTAAATAATACTACTTTATTTTAAATAACTTTGATTTAATAACAATATGATTCTGATAAATAATAACTGCATTTAATCTAATATCTTCTTTATTACATTTGCATTGACCATCTTTGCTTTTCTTTCTAAGACGACCACCTCTACAAAAGTTGAATTTTAGCACAAACCAACGCCGTTCGTATTAGAGAGGTTTTACTGTAAATAATAGCACCGCTTACGGACTTAAATAAAATACAAAAAGATACGCGGTTGCGAAGTGTGCGGTTCGGGTATTATTTTTGAAAAGCACAAATGACATTTTATAATAACACATGTTGGACGAACTCAAACAGAGCAACAAGGGTTGCTTCCCCAATGTAAACATTTAGGGCTTGTTTTCAATTTCGGTCGCGAAATAAAAAGCGGCGGCAATAGAAAAATTACACCTTTTTCGCACTGCGTTTTTTAAATAAAAGAAATTAATTTATATTCCCGGTCCGATTTACATCTGCTGCGTTTTAAAAAAAGATTTTTTTTTTATTCTGATAAATTGTATCTCGACTACATCCGTCCAAAATTTCCGTCGTTTTTATACATTATCAAGACAAATTTAGCTGTCAAAATGAAAGCTTATCAACAACAATGCTCTTTCTGTTTAGTAGTTAATGATTAATGCATCTCGTTATAATAATAAATTACTATTGTGTTTTGAATGAAGTAATTTTTAATTTATATTTACGTTTTTCTGTATTAAAATGGTGTGTTGTCGTTTGCAAATAACCCAATTAATAACGAAGAATAATTAACTTTGTATTAAAACAAACAGCGAAATTTATGTTGTACGACAGTGCTTCCCAAACATTTTTTTAATGCGCTTAGGGTTTTTCGTTCATTAATTTAAAAATTCGTTGTCATTATTAAATTCGAGTGTCTAAACTAAAAATAGGAAAGTATTGTAGATTTTTGATAAAAAAAATTAATTTTCGTTTTCTTGGCGCTTCTTTTAAGATTTTTAAATGAAATTAACCCAAATTACTCACCAATCGAATTGTATAAAAGAGTAGTGTGTTCAAAGATGAAGACTCACCTAAAACAAAAATAATAAAAATTAATATACTTCATAAAAATAACTGCACCCCACCCCCCCAAACTTTCGGTGTGTGTATAAAACAAATTATAAAATTGCAAGTTTAATTATAACATGGTTTTTATTAGATTTTTATGCTTGTAAAAATTCATCGTTTATAGTTCCACTTTCAAATGTATGGCAGTATTTTTATTGAATTTTATAATCGGATCATTTCTTTTTTAAAATCATGATTATGATGGCAATATAAGTGTTGAAAGGAATTTAACATTTCTATTTTTATTTAAGTAGAAAATTTGATTTTGTTAAATACGAGTGTTTGACCGTGCGGTTCTCAAAATCTTGGATTAAATACGCCTGTTAAAAGACAACTAAAAATATACATCTTCTATCGGAAAGATGTGTATTTTAAATGATTTTCGTTCTCGAAAATTCTTAAGAATTTTAATTTTTTGAAACCGTGTAAAAGCGAAACCGTGTAAAACAAGTAGCCTGCAAATCGAGAGACAAATATAGAGTTTATTTTAGATTTTGGTTAGAAAGCTCAGATCGGCGTGCTTCATTTTCTGGAGTTCGCACTCGGTTTTAAGCATGATTCACAATAGTTAATTTAATTCATAAATAATTTTAATTAAGAATTACAAAACTCTCTTTAATACCAGAACTTTACAGATTATTAATTTTTTGTACACAATTAATCCGGATAATCGGCGACCTACTGTATTTTTAAAAATCAATAGTACCATATCAGTTTTAATTTTCCCGCCATTATCTATAGGTAATTTCTACACTAATATCCGAGTACGTGTCATTAAGATTTACCTAGTAAGTAAATAAGACCGAGTTACCAATAACAACAATAAGCCATTTTCTGTCGGGGGCCGAATTGATAACACTGGCGGGCCGAATTTGGCCCGCCCACCGTAGTTTGAGACCCCTGGTCTAAGTTATATGGCTATTAGTTTATGAAATAAGTAAATTCAAACGTATAAAAACCTTAAATATCTTTGTATTATCAAGCTTATCGTACTAAAAATTCTATATTAAATTTTCTAATAACCGTTGATTGTATATTATACTATTTCGTAAAGGTGGCTGACAAAAAGTGCTTCATATATTCACGCTGTAAATAAGAATGTAAATTCAAAACAAATCTATACTATAAAAAAAATGTAGATAAATTTTTGTCTATGGCCGAACGCTAATTTCCGCATTTGGATGCTATTTTCAGTGATGTATTGAGATAGGCTTGGGCTAACATTTAGCGTTTTATTTGTTCACATCAGACGACAAAAAAAAATTGATATGTCAATATGTAAATACGTGAGCGAAGTTTTTAAGTAGTGCAGCTTAAAAAAAACAAGTGCGTGTACTTTAGTACGCGCGTTAGAAGTTATACTTCTTTGGCGTAACTAAATTAATTACAACCACGTGTAAAAATTAATACAAATAAATTCAAAAAATACCAGGATGTGCGCATTCGAGCGAAAAGTGGCACATTTCGGAGCGAGGGAAGCAAATGAAGCGCGACGCGGAGCGGCGCGCTTCATTTTCCCGAGATCGGAATGTGCCACTTTGAGCTCAAATGTGCACACTCGGTTTTAAGCGCGATTCAAAATTATTAACTTACTTCCTAAAGTCGTTGAAAAATTTATGAATATGCCCGAACGCTAATTTCCGCATTTTCATGCTATTTTCAGTGATGTATTGAGATAGGCTTGGGCTAACATTTAGTGCCTTATTCGTTCACATCAGTCGACAAATAAAAATGATTTTAAATAGCGAAAAATAAAGTAGATAAATTCAATGAAGGCGAGGTATGTGCACATTCGAGCGAAAAGTGGCACATTTCCGAGCGAGGGAGGCAAATGAAGCGCGACGCGGAGCGGCGCGCTTCATTTTCCCGAGATCGGAATGTGCCACTTTGAGCTCGAATGTGCACACTCGGTTTTAAGCGCGATTCAAAGTAATTAACTTACTTCCTAAAATCGTTGAAGAATTTATGTCTATGTCCGAACACTAATTTCCACATTTTCGTGCTATTTTCAGTGATGTATTGAGATAGGCTTGGGCTAACATTTAGTGCTTTATTCGTTCACATCAGTCGACCAATAAAAATGATTTCAAATAGTGAAAAATGAAGTAGACAATTTCAATAAAGGCGAGGTATGTGCGCATTCGAGCGAAAAGTGGCACATTTCCGAGCGAGGGAAGCAAATGAAGCGCGACGCGGAGCGGCGCGCTTCATTTTCCCGAGATCGGAATGTGCCACTTTGAGCTCGAATGTGCGCACTCGGTTTTAAGCATGATTCACAATAATTAATTTACTTTCTTAGACGGCTAACTTCGTTAGCTGTGCGCGCGCAATTTTCGTCGCCTACTAAAATTTTAAAGTTCGTATACCCCATTTTTTTAAATAAACCAACAAATCGTATTGATTGAAATCATTCCGAACAGAATTGGGGGGTATTTTAAGCTCGAAAATAAATCACACTTTGAATTCGAAATGCGGTGCACTACTTTTGCGCAGGAAAGAGTGGAAAATGGTGTGGGGTGCATACTTTATTAATGCTCGACTTCTCTAATCAGAATAAATTATCGTTCCACCCTTATCATAATAGCTGTCAGATCTGTGTTTGGGTTATTTTCTACGGTAATTTTATTTTGAGGCATATTTATGATTCGTTATAAATTCTTATTGTCGGAGGAGTTAAAATAGTCATTGCGTATTATGTTCGTTGCAGTTTTCAGTGCAGCATCGATGCATAATTGCAACACACGTATCCTTTTATAGAAATGAACGTAAAAAAAGCACTTATCTAAAAACGCAGAAAACGCTTTGATTGGGGCTTTATTTATCATACAACACACGCATTCTTCGTTGCCAGCAACTTCCAATTATACTTCGCTTTCGATTGCAGGGATTTTTTTGTTTTGGGCGTACGATATTCTCCTAGCTTTATGTTGGTCTTTGTTTCGCGTTGAATATAAAATCGCCGTATAGCCATGTAAAGCACTAAATATGGATGGGAGTTTTGTATCTCATTTATGGCAATTCGAATCCAAGTGAAATTGGTAGAAACGAGATCAAAGAGAGCGCTTGCTGTTCTATCAAGCTGTTGTTATTTTGGGGCTCTCGTGTCATCCGCGTAAGCGCACCCCCTTGTTTAGTCCCCTGGGGGTCGAGCAACGCGTAGGCCTTTTCATAAACTTGAATTGAGGTTCTAATACATAATTCAAGTAGAGTTTATGCAGACGTAAGGTAAATATTTAATAAAAGTAATACTCTGACAAAGAGAAAGTGATTTAGGATTTAGATTGTACCTGCCTATACCTTGCTTCTGCCTCTTTGTTTTATTACATTGTTTTACAGTTTCCGAATAAATTAAAATGTTTCATGTATTTACTGTTTCAGCACTTTCGATTTTACGTCTTCGTTTCGTGCACGAAACGAACGTTTCGGCCTTGCCAAAAATCAGAGAATTTTATAAAAATTAATTTTTATTTTTGGTCTGCTGGCAAGGTTTTTAAGTCTTATGTATGGTGAAAATTTACTTTTCTGGTAAAAATAGGGTTCAGTGATTTAAATTTTTTTTTCAACTCAGTTGATTGATGTACATCGAGCTAAAAAGCAAAATGTGCAGATTTGAACGAAAAGCGGCAGATTTCCGATCTCGGGAAAAGTAGGCAAAATTTCCGATGAATGCATTCGTGTTCATTTAAAAACAATTTCAATTTTAAATATATAAATACAATTAAACGCCTTTTTACACGGTAAATCGGTTTCTAAAACACCCGTGTAAAAAAAATCGTGTAAAAATATACATAGCAGTAGTAAATTATATAACTTACAAGTTACTTTAATTCCATTCATTTGATTTTGATAATAGGTATCTCTAATAATTAATTGTCCAAAAGTAAAACTCCTACCAAAAATGTTTTAGATGAAGGGAGGTATCGGGCTATTAAATCCTTAATATTTTTAATCATAATAAAATAATTATAAAATTATCCATTAAAAATTATTTAACAAAATTGACCTTTTTGCGGTTTGTAATTTTTGGCTGTACTTTAATCACAAAAGTCTGAGTTAATAAAAAAAAACCGTTCAAAAATTTCATAGAATAAGGGAGAGATCGGGCTCCCAAATTTGTAATATATTTTACAAAATACTTGGAAATTTATTATATTTTCTTTTAAAAATAGTCTTAAGGCACTCGAGATTTTTGGGCATACCTTTATCAGAAAAGTCTGAATTATCTAAAAATTAAAACCCCATTCTCTTATCTCTTACAGAGGTATCGAGTTCCCAATTATTTAAAATCTTAAATCTTTTGTTAAGAGAAAAATAATTAAATTTTCCGTTAAAAACAATATGCTACAAATTAAGCCTTGAGGCATTAGAGATTTTTAGGCGTACCCTAATCAGAAAAATTGAAATTATCGAAAAAACAAAGCCCCCTTCAAAATTGTCTGATTAAGAGAAGTATCCAGCTCCCAAATATGTAATATTTTCAAACGTATTTCAAAAATTATTAAATTTTCTTTTCTAAATTTTTCTACAAAATTGGATCTTAAGGTATTTGAGATTTTTCAGCGAACCCTAATCAGAAAAATTTGTATTGTCCAAAAATCAAAGGCCTCTTCAAAAATCTCTTAGACCAAAAATGGTTAAATTCTTGCTGTATAGGGCGATTAGAACGATTCGGGCCAAATAAATGTTAAAATATTGGATAAACTATTTGTCTTCTATTATTCGTTTAACACGACAGTATTGATACATTATTTTAGTGTAAAATGTATTTCCCACAGCATATATGGTGACAGACCTTTTCGAGTCGGACGCGGCCCATAGGCCGCCTTTTACCTATTCCTGATCTGTAGTACTCTAACAAAGAGGTAAAATGTGTTTCTTTGTACGTAGGGGGTAATCTATAGAACTACTAAACCGATTTTAAAAATTCTTTCACTATTAAAACACAACGCTATGCCTGAGTAATATACGCTACATTTATTTTATTTTAATTTTAATAAAAATAAGATTTTAGTTTGAAATCTTAATATCCGTACAAAATCGGGGCGGTAAGGCTAGTGCAATATAAAATGCTGTGGATTCTATATGTTACAAAAATAAGTTTTTTCCAGCAAAAACAGAAAGGCTGGTTTTTAACTCTCGATAAGAGTCTCCTTGTGATAGTGACGTCACAATAGTCCACGTGTGTTTGAGATACCTGCCAATTTTTGCAAAGCGTGTTGATTGGTTATCGCCAAATTGTCTTTGATATGATTGCACTATTTTGCATTAGAAGGTGGGCTTTCGGCATATTTCTAGAAAATTCCTCAGTATTGCTTAGGCGTTGAACGAGTGAAAATGTGCGTCAAAATTTGGGAAATGAACTAAGAGTGCCGCATTTTGGACGTTGTTCGTGGACTGGATTGCCGTTCCAAGTTTCCTATAATTCGGTCGGAGTGTTGAAGGTAGGATTTTTTAATTTGTTGTCTTGGCGACGATCAACCCCATTCGTTTCTATTAATTATTTTTGGATTTATTCAGATTATGTTTATATTTAAGGTTCATTGATTTCTTCTATTATAATCAATTTGATTGAACGCAAAATAGAGATAGAAAAGTTGATTGTTGCACTGTATTTGTTCTTAAACGGCTATATGTATGGTTCACCGATAAATGATTACGATATGTCATACTGACAAAATAACGACTAAAGAGATAAATGCATTTGCTAGGCATTTAAACGGGCAATCAAATAGTGCGACCATTAATGTATTTTTTACCTGTTATATTTTATGAATTTTGAAGTTCTCCGACTGCTCCAACCTTTAATTCGCTATACCAGGGTCTTTTAAGAGAAACATAGGGCTCCCAAGTTTTTAGTATCTTAGATGTTAATAAATTTTCATTATTTAGAAGAATGTCCATAGATATAATATACCGGGTGTATCATTTAAAACGCCACGAGCTTAAAACTCCTAAACTAATAAAATCTTCAAAAAAAGCACAAGTATATTTCTTTAATTTATACAATCTATGTATTGCCATAAATATAAATTTTTTATTACTTTCGGTTTAACCGGAAGTGGTGTCAACTGTTTTATCTTAAATAGAAGGGTATTATTTTTTTTTATAATTGGATCGAGCTCGTTGAGGGCTTTTTAAAAATGTATAACAAGTTACCATTTAATAAATAAATAATTTCAAAATTGTAGATATTCCAAGTTTGTGGCACATTAAATGATATCATCGGTATAATTAAATAATATATTTATTTAAACGAAAGGCATAAAAATTATTTTTAATAATTTTATGTAATTTCCCAATGTTAAACTCGTACGGTAATCAGGCTTTGCGTTCAAATCGTTTTAAACTCATTCCCTCTCGCTTCCACTCATTTGGAAAGAAATATTGCACAGTTGCTGCAATAATAGCGCGAGCTCGAGTTCTTCTGACGTCACACTACCTGCGATCGTTTTCTTCCGATTGGCAAACGTAACGATGAACGCCGATTTCCTCACGAACGTATTTAAGTCGTGCTTTAGTGTACGAGTGATGTGCAAAGTAATACGTATGAATTATGATGACGTCAAAGTTTCTTGCCGGCGCCTGTCGTTGCGGTCGTCATGGGTGGTCCCTTGCTATTGTGATTTTTTGGGCTTTTCGACGTGGAACCGGGATTTGTTACAAGGTATTTACTCACGATTTTAATTGTTTATTATGTATTAATTGTTGAATTTATTTAAATTAAAATGTACGTTAAAATTATCGCTATTTTTACGAACCAAATGTATCTAATGATTAGATTGGGTATTTTTCTATCTGCAACTATGTTATACGGTTTGTGTTACTTAAGTGCTTTAAAACTATCTAATTTTTCTTCGGTCGGTTTCATATTTGGTAGATCCAGGGCCGAATTAAGCCAGATGGGGCCTATAGCAAATGCGAACATGAAGCACGTCGTTTGCTTTAGTTATACCATGTCCATCTTACTTCTTAAGATTCTTTTGCTTACAGGCCGGCGGTCTATACCATTTGCCAACTCTTGCTACGTGGCTAATCCGGCACTGAACATATTTGCGCTGTTAGCAGTGAAAAAGTAACTGCGTCTTTTATTAATACGTCCGAAGAATAAACGGCAATTTTGCATTATTGTAAATGGTAAAACCGGCCCTGGCCGCAGTAAAGATGTGTTGTGCCTGTGGCTAAATACCTAATTTACGTCTTTCGGTCCTCTCAAAAACCAAAAATATACAATTGTTGGGTATAAGGTATTTATTATGGGCGCTCGTTCGTTTGATTAGCGTGTGGCCGTCTTTATTGCAGCATTGCCTATAGTTAGAAAAAAACTTGAATAATAATTGAACATACAGGGTGTTTTAATTAAAGTGCTGCAAGCTTATAATTTCTAAAATAACAAAAATTTCAAAAAAATATTTATGCCAGTAGATAAATTATACAATATAAATTAAAGAAACTTATATACATTAATCTTTTTTGAAATTTTTATTAAATTAGGAGTTATAAACTTGTGGCACTTTAAATGTACCACCCGGTATAGGTTGGAAATTAGGAATGCGCCCCATTTGACAATACCTTGCTATTTCAAAATTTAAATGCGGTAAATATATTTGATCAATTGTAATCCCAAAGAAATAAATATGCACAGAACTACTATAATAATAAAAAAAACCGGTGTGTTAGAAGTTATATTTATTTGGCGTAACAAAATTAATTTTAATCGTTCTCTCTCGCTCACATTGCCGAAATGCTCGTATCTTTTCGCTCCTTTCCACTCATTGCTATGGTAAATACGTTGTTCTTACATAAAATCAATATCTACTAAACTATATTTAAGTTTATGAATTCAATTAGCTAAAAATAAAGTAGACAAATTCAATGAAGACGAGGTACGTGCACATTCGAGCAAAAAGTGTCACATTTCCGAGCGAGAGAAGCAAATGCAAAATAGTTGGAATTTTTTTGGTGCATCCCCTCATCAAATAATATTACGTATCGATGATATAAAAGTGATTACATCCAATTCATGCATTATCTACTTTTCTTTTAGATTCAAATAAATGACTAAATTAGGCACATTAATTTTTTTTTCGATTTACAGTTTGCTGAAGAACCTATCTTCATTGTAGCACTGAATTACTTTTTGTGCGTATTAAAATAGAAAGAATTTCTTTTTTTTGCTATAATAGCAGTGTCATCCAACAGATTGTCTTGAAAAATAACAAAAAATGAACATTTTTTTAGCATAAATGTATATCTTAAATGGTTTTCTTTAATTAAAATTTTTAGAATTTTAATTTTTGTAATCCGTGTAAAAGCAAAATCGTGTAAACTAAGTAGCACGTAAATCTAGGATAGATGTGGTTAAAAACCGAGTGTACAATTTCGTCTTGGGCAAATATGCACTTTTTGTCCGAATGTGCACATAAGTACGTCATTTTATTTGGGTACATTGCTTTTTTCTTTTTAAACAAATTAAAAATACGAGGATGTGCGCATTCGAGCGAAAAGTGGCACATTTCCGAGCGAGGGAGGCAAATGAAGCGCGACGCGGAGCGGCGCGCTTCATTTTCCCGAGATCGGAATGTGCCACTTTGAGCTCGAATGTGCACACTCGGTTTTAACACAATTTACAATAATTTAGGCCAATCAATTAGAGAAAAAATAATTTTAATAATTTTAATCGTTTCCTCTCCCTTTCAACGACGAGATTGTTGTATCTTTTCGCTCTCTTCCACTCATTGCTCTGTTAAATACTTTTTCATAACATAAAATTAATATTTGCTAAACTAAATTTAGATTTATGATTTAAAAGTGCAAAAATGAGTAGTCAAATTCAATAAATACGATGATGTGCGCATTCGAGCGAAAAGTGGCACATTTCCGAGCGAGGGAGGCAAATGAAGCGCGACGCGGAGCGGCGCGCTTCATTTTCCCGAGATCGGAATGTGCCACTTTGAGCTCGAATGTGCACACTCGGTTTTAACACAATTTACAATAATTTAGGCCAATAAATTAGAGAAAAAATCATTTAAATAATTTTAATCGTTTCCTCTCCCTTTCAACGACGAGATTGTTGTATCTTTTCGCTCTCTTCCACTCATTGCTCTGTTAAATACTTTTTTATAACGTAAAATTAATATTTGCTAAACTAAATTTAGATTTATGATTTAAAAGTGCAAAAATGAGTAGTCAAATTCAATAAATACGATGATGTGCGCATTCGAGCGAAAAGTGGCACATTTCCGAGCGAGGGAGGCAAATGAAGCGCGACGCGGAGCGGCGCGCTTCATTTTCCCGAGATCGGAATGTGCCACTTTGAGCTCGAATGTGCACACTCGGTTTTAAGCACCATTCACAATAATTAATTTACTTCAACTCCGGAATTTGCGTTGGCCGTGCGCGCGCAACTTCCGTTGCCTGCTAATACTTTAGTCTCAACGCGCCACAAGAAGCATAACCTCAAAAATTAGAACATTTGTAAAACATGCGATCGGTAGCAAACGCAATTAAATTTATCTCGAAGCACATACGCGCACTTTATTTACACATTTTGCAATACTATCAAGTGTACTCGTTTTATAAATTTAGTCAACGTTAGCAGATAATTACAAACATCTGTTAGAAGTAAATGGTCGGGATTTTTTAGCAAGTGCAACGCTAATTCAGCATGTTTGAGGGCAGCTAACTCATCAACAGACCAAATACCGAGACTGCATGTGCGCGAGCTTTCGCACAAAGCGTCATCGTTTCGAAATAACACCAACTCAAAAAAATCGGAGCTTCGCCCTCCCACGCGCACCTAACGCTTCGTCCTCCACTTCTCTTCGACGAATTCGCTATTTTGCATTTTGACAAAAACTATATTTCATATCTTTTTTCGAAAAAAAAAAATGTGTCGCCGCAAGCAGGATATCGTTTCATAAGGGAAACAGAAGGTCCGCAGAAAGGGATTTGTTTTTTTCTCCTCTCTAAAACCGTCGCACTTATAGATCACAAAAACGTCGAAAAAAAGATAAAATTGATGATAGTTTAGGCAGTTCATAAACAAGTTCCTCTTAAAATTTCTCAATAAATCACATGTTTTCTTTATTTTTTTCCCTTCTTTGTGTTGTCATCAGTGAGCACACTTTCGTACGAGTTTTACAAAAACAACCCTCTTGTTTTCCTTCGCCCGCATCGCCCTTAGCCGACGGCCATCGGCGAATTTTTCTCTTATTACCGATATTTGTTAGGTGAAATAAATTATTCGCTTTTTTGCTTTGGAAAAAATTCGGAGGCTCGCAAGAAAAAGAAATATTCGCGCACTTTGTTCGTTGCGCACATAAATTGGAAGAAAAAAAATTACCTTATAATTTTCTAAGGGCGCTCTTGTTAATTCCGGCCCTTATTTCTCGGTCCCGTTTTTATTCCGACGAAGATTAAGATAAATGGAAGTTATTATCTTGCATTAAGGGAAATAAAGATGTTTCCCACTATACTGTTAGCGAATTCTATTGTTTGTTGTAAAAAATGTAGGTAACGTGTTCTTGTATACATTGTATAATAAGTGTGGGAGAATGCTTTCACGTCTTTTGCTTTAAACCGCAAATATTTGCTTTTCTCTAAGGTTGGCGAAAAATGCTTTTTTTTCCCGCAAACTGAGCTTATTAAGTGCGGTTTGTTTTAAACGGGGCGCAAAACAACACGATTGAAAAAAGAGAGGCGAAAAAGCCGAGCGAAAAGCGGTTCGCAAAAAATTCGTACAGCCGAAAATAAAAATTCGGCAAAAACGTATGTACGTAGTTGTATTTGTACAGCTGTTGTAATTAACAGGAAAGTAACAAGGTGCCTCTCGTTAAAGTAACTAATAAAATGTGTATATGTATTTTAGGTAATTCTGACCCTCATCAAAGACTAATTAATTCCTTTAACGTTCAACGTATTACAACAAAAGTTAAACTTAAATGAATAATTATCGTTGTTTCGCAACAATTTCTCAAATTTAAATAAATAATATGCTTTGCCTAATTTCACTAAATTCTCACCGAAAATAAACGGTTTAAAATATGCGTTGTTAATCTCATATCCCAGGACGAAATTAAAAAAATATATATTTGCGGATTTTTTTTAACAAAAGAAAAGTTTTTCTTGTTTATTCTAAAATGTACAAAAGTACAGTAAAACCTCAATTATCCGGACCTCAGATATACGGATTCGCGATTATCCGGATTGTCAACCGCGTTCGGACTCGTTGCGAAAATTAAACCTCCGTATTTCTTACTAAATATTTTATTATTTTAATTGTGTATTTCGCACTAAACAGTGTTTTTTGCTTTGTTGATTTTAAGATAATATGCGGCTGTTTTATTTAGTGATTAATATTTGTTGCGTTTTTTGTAAACATATACCTGCCTAACAATATGACCAAGTTTTTTCCTGTTACAACGGGACGCTTCGTAATCGTGCTTAAAACCGAGTGTGCACATTCGAGCTCAAAGTGGCACATTCCGATCTCGGGAAAATAAAGCGCGCCGCTTCGCGTCGCGCTTCATTTGCATCCCTCGCTCGGAAATGTGCCACTTTTCGCTCGAATGCGCACATCCTCGTATTTATCGGATTTACCTATTTTATTATTTTATTCTTCAAATTAAAAGTCGAATAAATTAGATCTATTTTTTGTTTGAAAAAGGTTAGATATTTTATTTCTTTTTTATAAGTTATCATGGTGCTCTTCCGCACACCTAATTGTAGCGAGCTTGATAAAAAAATTTGAGGTGTACTTTCGAATGTATACACAGTAAAAAAATTCGGTGTAAAGTTGGACCCGGCGACTTTTACACGGCCGTGTGAGTGTGAAATTTTGGTATGAAATTGCCTTCGTGTAAAATTTTCACTTTAGTAAATTTCACACGGTGTAATTTACTGTTTTACACCGTTCCGTGTTATTATTTATAATTTAACGCATTAAATTACTATTAGTGGTTTCTAATCTATGAAAATATATTTACAATCAATTACTTTTAAGATTTTTATAATTATTTATTATGAAACAATTATCACATATTTACAAACTATAAGTAAACCTTTACCACTTATACTCCTGTGGCTTTCATAAGGTTCTTCATGGTTTAACAATGATACATTTACGATAACGATAGATTCTGTATTATTTTGTTTAATTAAATAGGCATTGAATGTATCTTCAAAATCAACAGTCTCCCACAGCGCACAAACAGCAAATTGAATGTTATTATAAACAAATAAAGAACGAATCTGAGCAAAAACTGGTAACTCATTTTCGTCTCTAACAGTAATAAAATATTTAATTTTATATTGATGACCATACACGGAGAAAAAAATATCCTTATAAGAACTATCCGTGTCGCTATTATAGCTATACGTAGTATATCTTTCACAGGGATACGCCGTATAGCTAATTTAGCTATCCAGAGTTTCCTTATTGCGGATATTCAAAGTGACATTTCGTCAGAACAACGATTCGATTGGCTAATTTAGCAATAGGGCGTATCCCCGTGAAAAATAACTATACTACGGATAGCTATAATAGGGATACGGATAGTTATTATAAGGATACCATTAATAGGTGCCTTTGAGGTTACGTTAGATAGTTGTTATAACGATATTTTTTTCTCCGTGTACGTTAAATATTTAACATTACAAACTTTTTCATTTTTATCTCTTACTCTCTAACATAAGATCCACCGTATAATTAGATAAATTTTCAATTATTTTATTGTATTTAATAGATTTCCCTGGGCCTGTAACAACAATATTGCAAATTTTCTAACGAGAATATGATTTTTAACACCTACGGTGTAAAAATCGCACTAAGTGTAGTATAAAATTCTGAACGGTGTGAATCCTTAATTTTATACCATACTGCGTGTAAATGCAGTTCATGATAATTTTTTATCAATAAATATAATTTGATTGTGTAGTTTCGGGCTCATACGATATTAGATTATAGTATTTTAAGGAGTAATTGTAATTTGAATCACAAAATTCATGAAAATATTTTAAAAAGTAAAATAATTATCGATAATTTTATTTATATTTTTTATAATTTATTCATTTATTTATAAATATATTATAAGTCTATGACTAGTCGTTTGAATATCGCGCCAAATAATATATTTTTTCATAGATTAGAAACCACTAATAGTAATTTAATTGGTTAAATTATAAATAATAACACGGAACGGTGTAAAACACAGTAAATTACACCGTGTGAAATTTATTCAAGTGAAAATTTTACACGAAGGCAATTTCACACCAAAATTTCACACTCACACGGCCGTGTAAAAGTCGCCGGGTCCAACTTTACACCGAAATTTATTACTGCGTACTAATTCGCATTTTTCATTAATTAAAATTGTATATGTATCAATTTTTCTGGAGTGAGCCACTAAAAATCAACTAGTTGATTTTTATATCATCTTTTGGAGATTGTTGAAGGTTTATATGTCAAAATATATGTCTCCAAATATTTTTGGGTAATTTTCATTTTTGTAAAATTATAAACAAATTAGTTTTAAGGCACATTTTGTATACACTGTTGTAATTAGACTTCATTTATGGATTAATTCCATTGTTAAATATCAAAAAATATTTATATGTTACAGGGGGTGCATCAAAATTTTAGAATGGCTTCGGTGTGATATGTAAAAAAAAAGGTTGGGAGTAAGAGTCAAAATTCGGAAAAAGTTAAAGTATTTTTTTCATGTGCGATGAAGTCTTCCATCTAGTCTAGTTTAAAAGTAGTTAATTAGAAATGTGGTTTTTGGTAAAAATACCCTACTGTAATTTTTAATTAAAAGAAAAGTAAGAAGTGGTACATTTCGTTCAGTTTGATTTAATTAATATTATTTGTAAGAAAAAAAAATAAGATAGCCAAATTCAATTATAAAGGAGTATGTGCACTTTTCAAGCGAAAACTTTTTCCGAATAGAAAATCTGGATTTGAAGGATTTGTTATTAATATAGCCGAATCCAATTAACACGAAGATGTGCGCATTCGAGCGAAAAGTGGCACATTTCCGAGCGAGGGAAGCAAATGAAGCGCGACGCGGAGCGGCGCGCTTCATTTTCCCGAGATCGGAATGTGCCACTTTGAGCTCGAATGTGCACACTCCGCTTTTCGCCACGATTAACAATGATCAATTTATTTAAAAAAAAATTCAAGTAACTCTTAAACCGTAGTTGCGCTCTCAAAATGCCACATTATATATAGCTAAAGTTCGTTTTTTTTCTTTGCATTCAATTCACCGAATTTTCGATTATCCGAATGAGCTGCAACAATAATTAGTCCGGATAATCGAGTTTCCACTGTACTTACATAAACACATTATAATAATAAATTCAATATAACTTCGTACAAAGTACTTTGTTAGTTATAATAGTGTTTATTCATCTATGGCATTCGGTCCCGACGAAGATAACACTATTTTCCTACAAAGACGAAGCGTTGAAAAGCGAAACCGATTCTTTTCGACCGCGACTTAAAAATAACTCGAACGCTAATAATAGTTTATTCACCTTCATAATATTTTTAGAACGTACCTGTAAATGTTAATAAGGTCAATGTAAATGTCTGCATTTTATTTTGTCGCTTTTATTTCGAAGAAGAGCTCTTCGTACGTCTTGGCGTAAAATAAATCATCGGGAAAAAAATTCCATACGAAAACCCCAAATTAAAAAATTGAAAAATTTCGCCCGTCGCAACGGCAAAAACTACGAATGGCGCAATCTTCGCCCTTAGCGATTTCAATAAGGAAATCGGGAACAGTAAAATGTTGTTGGAATTTCAAGCTTTCTCTCGTGCAGATTAAATTTAACAGGCACATCACTTCACTATAGGTTATTGCTGTAAATCAGGAGTGACAGGAGATATTTCAGATAAGTTATCGTAATTCTCTAAAATATTTTCCAACCCTCCGTTTATTTATAACTGGAATGCACCAAATCCTCGCGCCATAAAGATCAGTGTTTTGGTGTTTATGCAAAGAAGCAACGGATGTCAGAAGTCGATGGCGATGATAGGTATTTCCTGCCGCCGTATCTTCTTTTTGGCCTTCTGCATCCTTTTAATCCTTTTTGCCACAGCACGCTTGTTTATCGTGCTGCAATTTAACGCATTGCTGTACGTCTTCTTATGAATGGGTTATTGTTCATAATTAACAAGTTTTTCTGCACGCAATCCTCCAACCACGTACCGCATTTTACAGCAATTAAAATGTCTTCAAATTAGTCACACTTTATCGCACCATTTTAAATTGGGTTGTCCAATTTTTCTTCGCGAGTTGTTCCGATTAACTGATCGTTGCAAAATTGCTAAAATAAATCTCGGATCGTTGTACGATTTCATATTTGCATATTAATGGGCTCGTGAATGCAATTGTGTATGAAAGATTTCCCCCGATCGTCGCGTTTTAAGAACGGCAAAAGGTGCGAAGAACGTGCTCGAAAATAATGAGAAAAGTAGGCAACACGTGAAAATGAATAACAACCTCAATTGCGATAGCGTTTCGAGAAATGCAATGAACGAAACAAATTTTATCGCTTTTTAAACGTATTAAGTCATCTCTACAAATAATTTTATGGCTTAGAACGTGACTTACCAAGGTGCAACGTTACTTATTGTTGTTTCTCGAGAATTGCGGCCTTGCATTAGTTCTAGATTTTTTTTATTTATTGCATGTTGTGCGCGCGAGATTGAATTAAATTGTGCCTACAGTCGGTCGCACGCAGAATAGTACGATTAATATGAAATACAGGACTTTTAAAAAGATCTCAAAATAATTATATTTGACTTTGTAATTGATTATTGCATTAAAAGAAAAAATTTGGAGAAGCAACAGCAGAATGTTTTTTTTATTAAAAGACAATTTTGAAAATATGACACATAACTAACGCAATTTTTTTCTTGAAGAAACGGGACGCTTGGTAATGGTGCTTAAAACCGAGTGTGCACATTCGAGCTCAAAGTGGCACATTCCGATCTCGGGAAAATGAAGCGCGCCGCTCCGCGTCGCGCTTCATTTGCCTCCCTCGCTCGGAAATGTGCCACTTTTCGCTCGAATGCGCACATCCTCGTATTTATTGGATTTGTCCGTATTAATCTTCTCGTCTTCAATTCAAAAAATTAAAAGTCGTATTTTAGATTTATTTTTTGTTTGAAAATGGCCATAGATTTTATTCCTTTTTTACAATTAAAATTTTCGGTACTTTTAATTAAAAAATTAATTGTAAAAAAGCTGTTCAAGATAACTTAACGAAATTTTCAGAGCTTATAGTAAAATATTTATAATTTCATAAAAAAATTAAAAAACAATTTAATTTGTTTATTATCATACTTTTTATTAACTTTTAAATAAACAAATGAAAATTTTAATGATATCTCAGTAGGTACGATTATCAAATTTTTTTCACCACCCGACATTAGTTTATATAACAGAGATGGCCAACCTGCGGCTCTTTGAATGATTATTTGTGGCTCTCGAAATTTTAAAAAATTATCAAGAGAAGTAAAATAAATGTGTTTATTTTTTAATATTTAAATTCAATACTTTTATTTATGTTTGCAATAAATATAATTTCTGTAAAAAAAAATTTTTAATGCCTTTTTTGCGGCTCGCGAAAAATTTAAAATTTTAAAAATGGCTTGGACTATTAAGGGGCTTGGCCACCACTGTTATACAATATACATTTTTATATTACGTAGCGGTGTCAGTGCAGCGCACTACCGAGCTTGGCTGCTCTGCCTATAGATCGTTATATAGTAGACATTTTAATAACTATTTCTTATAATTAAAATAATTCCATATAATTTAATTTTTAAAATAATATTTTCAACAAATAATCAAGACAATTATAAATTTATAATTTATATAAAAACAGGTAAATAAGATGAATAAATAAATTAACATTTTAATTTATTTTTTGTTATTTTTTAATGAAATATTAGTTCTAATTTTTTCATCTTTAAAATAAATTTTGCATTTTATGGATTCTTTATTGATAACTTCAAAAAATTTTTACTACAAGCTCTGAAAATTTCGTTAAGATATATTCAACAGCTTTTTTACAATTAATTTTAAAATTAAAGGTTCCCAAAATTTTAATTGTAAAATAAATTCCCCCGGCAGTTCCTAGATTTTTTATAGTTATTTTATTATAAGGCAGCAGAAAATTGCAGCGCACTCTGCCAATTGAAAACTACAACAAAATAAAAAAGCGGGAGTTCAAAAAAAAATACAATTATAATACAGTCGAACCTTGATAAGTCGAACCGCGATAAGTCGAATTTTTGATAGCTCGAACTCGAACCTATTTCCCTAAGATTTGCCTATCATAACGTTAATATTTTTATATCGATAACTCGAATTTTTTAATAAATCGAAGCGTTTTACAATTCCCTAAATTCAAGTTTTCATTAGTAAATATTGGGATAATTCGAAGTTAAATTTTACAACTTTTCATAAAATACCTGGTAGGATTAAAGCACGGGTCGGTCCGGTGATATTGGTGGTTAAAGGATCTATTGTGTACTACGATGAAAAGGTTTTTACTACAAGATGTTTTGACGACGACACTTCAATGGGATTTAAAAACTAATTTATGTTTAAATGCCTTATGAACAGTTATGAATTTTAAAATGGTTTTACCGTTTATTTTACAAGAAAACAAACTATTTTTGCATTTTAGTACGTTTTAGTAGTTATTCGTCGTGTACGAGGACTAACAAATGTGTTTTACGTTCTTTATAGTTTGTAACAGAGTATAACAGGAAATCTAAAAAATTTAATACTTTTTCTACAATTATTTACGTATTAACATGGAGTGTAAACGAAAAGTAAAAAGTTTAAGCATAAGGGAGAAAATTAATCTTATAAAAAAAGTGAATCGTGGGCTCAAAAGAAATAAAGACATAGCTAAAGATTTTGGTATTCCCGCAAACACTTTATCAACCATTTTAGAAAACAGAGACCTAATTATAGCTGCTGAAGATACAAATGACCACCATTCTAGAAAAAGGGTAAAAAAGTTTCCTTTTCCCAATCTGGAGAAAGCTATCATTTTAATTCCGATGAAACTGCTTTGTTTTTTAAATGCTTACCGGATAAAATTTTGACTTTTTTAAATGAAAAGTGTTACGGTGGGAAACGCAGCAAGGAAAGAGTGACTTTGATGGTAGGAGCTAAAAATGAATGATATATATACCTATACGTAAGTGTTTAACTGAACTTTTTTTAATAACTCGAATTATTAATAACTCAAATTAATTTTGGTGTCCCTTCGACTTCGACTTATTGAGATTCGACTGTATTTCATAACGTCTTCAATTTTGGCGAAATTGGTTTTGTCAAGGTGCCATTCACAGTTAAACCGACACTGGCAAAATTGGGCTTGGTGGGGGGCAGAAGTGATCACTGGCCACTGGTAACTCCCGTCAAACAAATCTCACCCAGTTTTACCAACATAAAACAAAATTAGTGGGGCGCCAAATTCAAAATGTCTCAATCGTATTAATAATCAAATTCAATAACAAAATTGTTTGCGCACGAATTTTAAAAAGAATGAAATTACAGCTTTTAAGTAATTTCCAAAAGACTCTTCGTTTAAATATCAATCGTGCTTTCTTTTGTTCCTTCTTTTTAGTTTCGCAACAATTTTAAACGCTCCTAACAATTACCGAATTTGGGTTAATCAAGTCGGAAGTTCTATGCATAATTAAAAAATAAAAAGGGAAATCTTATTAAAAAAGTTTCGATCGACTTTTTCGTGTAGTGCGACCGTTGTAAGAAAAACCGAAAGTGGAGGATTTACAACCATTTGTTTTGATAATAAATGATAGCAAAGAAGTATCTGCGAACCCAACTGTGAATGTCTTGTCTGTTGATACATAAAAAAAATTCTAAATCGTTTATTTCGCATTATTGCTTGTACAAGGGGGATCCCTCAAAACAATTTATTACCCATACTTCACGAAAAGCACTAAATAACATTTTTCATTTCGAATCCTGAGCCTATTATTCTATGACAGTCTTTTACCTTTTTTTTGGAACTTTTCTTAGGCGGAATATTAATGGTCAACATTTTGTTTCTCGATTAAACCTAATTAATACTTTCTTTTTACTTAAGAGCGGCATGTTTTATTCTTCTCGGATTCAATTATCAGTTCATTTATCAAAACCTAAAAGGACAAGATGTCTGCACAGGAAATATTCTCTTTTGAAGTACATTTGTAAAATTACCCAAGGAAAAAATCTCTTGAGCCCCTTCAAATTCGATTAAAGACAGACGTACGCGGTACACTCCGTGCGACGAAACGAAAGTCGTTTGTGACTCATCGGTTTTAATGGACATAAACCATTAATTAACTCTTTAAAACGTTCTGTACGCACACACACACTTGATTTTACTAGCGAATTTCCATTTCGTGCACTTTATTAACGCAGATTCATATTCGCAAATGTTATGCAAGCGTAAACAAACTGATTATTGTTGTAATTAAAATAAGCACTCATTAAAGCGATTATTCGTTCAACTCATTCAATTAAAACGAAATAAATAATTTTTAATGCAGATTTAAATATTCATTCTGCGCGCTGTATGACGAATCCGAAGGCTTTAAACTTTGAATTCTTTTTTTTTGTGCGAGCAAATTACTAGATTATTTATTTATTTGGATCGGATTGTTTATGCAATTAGTATAATTACGATGATGTATACACATGTATCTAAAACGTTGCCCAAGAAATTCTAAATCAGGGCTGTCCAATTGGAGGCACGCAAACCACATCCGGTTCTTGTAAAAAATGTTACGAAATTGAAAATGTGACAAAGAAACGGTTTTAGTCGGAATTGTTGCTGCTTTATTTAGTTTTTAGAATTGTCGCTTGTTATATTTATAAAGACAAGTGTATTTTATAAGGTACATTGTATTTTTTTTTTGGAATGCAATCATACAAAATTGGATTAAAACTATTTTGGATTGGTCAATCATAATACAATAAATACAGTGTTGTAATTTTTTCATTTAGAAAGTAAATTAATTAACGTGAATCGTGCTTAAAGCCGAGTGTGCACATTCGAGCTCAAAGTGGCACATTCCGATCTCGGGAAAATGAAGCGCTCGGAAATGTGCCACTTTTCGCTCGAATGAGCACATCTTCGTATTTATTGGATATGTCTCATTCCGATCTTCTATTCGAAAAAAGTTCTAGCCATTATTTTTCAAAAATAATTGTTTAAAAGCACAAAATCAAAGTTCCGTGCCTCTGTTATCAATACCGTTTTTAATTTCAAATTAAAATTATTTAGAAAATAAATTACTTATTGTGAATCATGCTTAAAATCGAGTGTGCACATTCGAGCTCAAAGTGGCACATTCCGATCTCGGAAAATGAAGCGCGCCGCTCCGCGTCGCGCTTCATTTGCCTCCCTCGCTCGGTAATGTGCCACTTTTCGCTCGAATGAGCACATCTTCGTATTTATTGAATATGCCTCGTTCCGATCTTCTATTCGAAAAAAGTTCTAGTCATTATTTTTCAAAAATGATTGTTTAAAAGCACAAAATCAAAGTTCCGTGCCTCGGTTATCAATACCGTTTTTAATTTCAAATTCAAATTATTTAGAAAATAAATTACTTATTGTGAATCATGCTTAAAATCGAGTGTGCACATTCGAGCTCAAAGTGGCACATTCCGATCTCGGGAAAATGAAGCGCGCCGCTCCGCGTCGCGCTTCATTTGCTTCCCTCGCTCGGTAATGTGCCACTTTTCGCTCGAATGCGCACATCCTCGTATTTTTTAATTTATTTAAAAAGAAAAAAGCAATGTGCCCAAATAACACGACGTACTTATGTGCACATTCGGTAAAAAGTGCATATTAGCCCAAGACGAAATTGTACACTCGGGTTTTGACCACATCTATCCCTAGATTTACGAGCTACTTAGTTTACACGATTTCGCTTTTACACGGATTACAAAAAGTAAAATTCTAAAAATTTTAATAAAAGAAAACCATTTAAGATATATATTTATGCTAAAAAATGTTCATTTTTTGTTATTTTTCAAGACAATCCGTTGGATGACACTGCTGTTATAGCAAAAAAAAGATATTCTTTCTATTTTAATACGCACAAAAGTAATTCAGTACTGCAATAAAGATCGGTTCTTCAGAAAACTGTAAATCGAAAAAAATTTAATGTGTCTAATTCAGTCATTTATTTCAATATAAAATTATCATTTTTTGAGATACTGAGCTGAAATTTGGTGCACAATCATATATGATCAGCTGAAAATCGTGTGTCGAATTCGGACTAAATCGGTGCGATGTGATCTAATTTTCTTCGGTTTTGACATAGAATATCCCTATTAAAAAAATTCCTTTTCAGCGTATTTAGCCTATAAGTCACATTAAACCCAAAATATCAAAATTCCCACTCTAATCATTTGAAAGTACATCCTTTTAGCTATCTTCTCTGAAAATTTCAGCAAAAAAAATATCAGTTTTGGAGAGATGAATTTTTAAAAAAAAACACGTTTTTGCGTATACTGCGCATGCGTCGTGAGATATCAGAAAAATTCAAAAAACCATCGATTTTTACGAAAAATGTCCAATCTCCTATATCTTTTCAAAAAATTTTGCGATCGAGTTTATCATTGTTATGGTCAAAATCCGAAATTTGTATTTGGATTTTTCAAATTTAGCCGAAAAATTGATTGGGAGATTATATATAACGGTGACCATTCCAAAAGCTAAAAATCGAGATTTAGGCATATTTTGACATATACTAAACGAGCGTCAAGGTTATTCCGAAAAAATTTACCCACTGGTGCAACTTTATCAAGTTCGGCATGGAATCGCCCATATGCATTCGCATGAATTGGATGTAATCACTTTTATATCATCGATACGTAATATTATTTGATGAGGGGATGCACTAAAAAAATTACAAATATTTTACCCAAAAAAATTTATTAATTTTCAAAAATAACTGACATATTTTGCTTTGTTTTCGATTTACACAGTTTTTTAAGTGTACAGTGGGGAGGCCTCAAGATTAGATTTTTTAAGGGGGGCGCAATAACATACAATTTACAAATCAGTAGTTTAGCTATACACTCCAGCACAAAGTGCGCAAGATGGTGAAATTTCGGCGATTCCCCGGCGGCGCGACCAAACTAGCTAGTAAGATTTTACTTACAACATTGCGAAATATACCAAAATAAAATTTTGCGGACATACATTTTTTCATCATTAATCTTCACGTCAATATGAATTCCACAAAATTCGATAAAAAACAATATTTTTTTAAATTGCACGTTACATTCACAGCCTTCAGACTATGGATGCGCTTTATAGGTGAAAAATTGTATGGCGTTTCAAAAAAAATACACATCAACGACATCATACGATCTAATCCGAAATTACTTATTGGACAACTCGATAGATTCCTTCTGCAGAAAAATAAACTTTCTTGATCAAAAATGTACCACTTTTCGTTCAAATTGCACACTGCCTTTTTTAAATAATTTCCAACAAACAATACAAGGCTTTCAAATTTCAAATTTAAAAAAATCAAATATATTCAACATTGTAAAATGTTAAATAGAAAAGCTAAGACAATAATACAAACTGCCAAAATTGGAATTATCAAAAATCTAGCCAAATAAGACATAATAAAATTTCTTTGCATAAACCCAATAGTAAACACACGACATTCTATAAAAATAGAGTTCGATTTTTAGAAAAAAAAAACAGAAAATTATTTAATCAGTTCACAATTGAAAAAGCAATTTCAGATTATCATCAAAAGGCAACTCATTAAAAGCTACTAAACTTTAATAACACGTAAAACTTATGTAAATTGCCTATTACTTATTTATAACAGGACGTCGATTAGTAATTAATGAATAAATCGATGAATGAATCACTACAATTAATATCTCAATCGTCAATGACTTAAAAAAAATCCCTGCTTACATTCAACTTTAAATAGTACACTTCTTATGCAACAATTTTGGCAAACGCCGCTGTGTACAACGTATTTTTTGCGAATAGTCTAAACAAGCAACATTTTATCAAAAAGTGAAATTATGTTATCGCCATAAACCCAAAAGAAAAAAACTTAATTCAGCAACAAGATATAATTTTAATACATTTCTGTCGCCGAATTGACATTGACATTCGCTTCCAAAGTTTAAGGTCAATGTTGAACATGGTTTAAGAATGAGTTGTAATAATCCAAAGACTGAATGGGATTATTGATAGTATGCCTAATTTGAAATGGGGATTATGGCGGTTTATTTATCTTCTTTTAACGGAAAAAAATCAGTTACGAAACTCCTCCGTTATATTTATGACTAATATTTTTTAACGTTTAGTTAGTAATAATTGTAATTAAAATACGGCACGATTTCCGAAACAAGCTTGAAAAGTGACTCATGAATTTATTATAAAAATAACAAGCAAGTACGCATAGTTATAAAAGTAGATTTGCAGTAAAGCAGCTCGTTCCAATTTTATGCGCTTTTGTAAGCACAAATGCAGGAAACTCGGATATTGTTCTATATTAACTTTTTCACCTGAACATGGCGTTAAATAAACAATAATAACGAAAGTTATGCAATCCTATTTGGAACAAAGCCAAGGACTATTTTGGGAACAATTTATTTTATTCTGTGTTCGTTTCAAGGGCCCTAACGCAAGAATTTAAAGAGTTCTAATTTTACGCAATTCCCCGCGCTTTGTGCTTTCAATTTAAATTAGTCGAACAATTTTCCGTTGTTCGACCGAAATAGCGGCGAGAAAATCGAATTTTTAAAAAAAACCTAAAAACATAACTCGCATTCGATATTAAAAATATGTGTGGCAAAACTTGTAAAACACACTTCTAATTTTAAATTCAAATGCAAAGATGTACGAGAATAAAGAATTACGCGTTTTAAATTTTTTTTATAAGATTTTCTCGAGGGTTTTCCGAGAAACTTATAAGAAAAACCGACACCGTTATTTGCATATGAAAAGTCTGCAAAAGGGAAAAGTTAATTTTAGGCCACGAATCGCGGAGCTTTTTTTTAATAAATAAAATACATAATGTTAAATAATAAACTCAAGGTTAAAGATTAAATAATTATGATATTATGCTAATTTTGTAGACTAGTTTAGAGTTCAATAACTGACCCAAATATTTTTACTATTTTTAAAATCCACTTCTGAAAAATCGAGGAACGTAAAAAATGGTTGTTCCAAAAGCCATCTGAAAACAAATTAATTTCCTATAGGCAGGGCCGGATTTACCATAAGGCTAGAAAGGCTATAGCCTAAGGTGACAGATTTTAAGGGGGGGACTAAAAAAAATTAAATAACAAAATGAAATCTAGACAAATTAAAATCATATGAAAAAATATAATATTTTACAAACAAATAGGGTAGAAACACCGGTTTTGGACACTTCAAGGTTTTTCGCAACAAAAGTATTTTTTAAATATAATAACATAACATAAAGTCCAATCAATTTTTTTTTTATATAAGCACAAATATATGAAGAAACTGATAATGGCATTAACAAAGTGTTTTTCAATCCCAGTATTTAAAAAATAACATATTTACATAACATTACCTGTTTGCAACGTTTTTGGACACTTTGAACTACCTTTGGACAGGATAAATACTAGTTTTGGACACAAGTATTCAAAATTTACATTATTAAAAAAATCAGTATTTAGAAAACAACTTTACTTTATTATCTTTAATAGTACCTACTTCAAGAAAATATAAATAGTCCCGTCAAATTAGACATAAAAATAGTGGTTAAATAACAAAAATTCCGACAGTTCTAAATTTTGGTTGAGACCTTGGGTACACCATTAGAAATAAAGTGTCAAAAATCCCCATCGATCCCATGTGTGCTAAAAAAGTTATTCAGGGCCAAAGGTAAAAATTTGAGGTTTTTTGGATTTTTTCGAAAACTATAAGTTTTTTCAAAAAAGTAGTCGCGACAAAATTATAGATCTTAAAATTATCTACAAAAAAGGTCCTAATACTTTTTTTTCTCAGAATCACCATTCGTGAGATATCGCGATGCTACACTAAAGAAAAAAAATTTCCAAATCCGTGAACACAGAAACAAAAAGAAAAGAATTTTGCAATTTCTTTTGTGTTCTATTGCTTGAGATTGCGTGAGAATGCTAGCTCCTAAAAATTTTTGACTAAAAGATCTGAAAACTAGAAACTTAGAGCTTTAAAAAGCCTTTTTAAATTTTAGATATGACCATTTTTCACTGAACTGTAGCTTGTCAAAAATCACCAAAAAAAAATTGTCTTGACCTTTAATTTTTTCCTTTAGTGTAGAATCGCCATATCTCACGAATGGTGATTTTTAGAAAAAAAAGTATAAGGACTATTTTTGTCGATAATTTTGAAATCTATAATTTTGTCTGGACTACTTATTTTGATGAAACTTAACATTTTCGAAAAAAATCGAAAAAACCTCAACCAAAATTTAGTTATTTGAAATGTCTATTTTGACCGGACTAAAAATATAATGTTAAACATATGAAAAATAATTCGGTAACTTAGGAAAATAATTGTTTTATTCATTCTATTGATTATTTAACTTTTTTTACTGATAATTTTTTTAGATTTTTCAATACGTTTTTCTTCTTTCAATCTCTTATTATTTGCTGCCTTCAGTTGTCTCTCTATTTTTTTATTTTCTTTTTCAATTAATTTTTGTATTCTTTTTGTATTACCATCTTCTATTAATCAACTATTTGGTTCATACGTGTATAACGATTTATATATCCATCCAAGTTAACAAGAAATATAGTTAAATGCATTTTTTAATAGTTTGTGAGTATATTAATATTGTTTAAGAGCAGTAGAAACAAAAAGCGAAAATTATTGTAGATGAGAGGCGACAAATTCGTAAATCCGCCTCTGCCCGTAGGTCTGGTTTTTGATGGCTAAATAATTTTTTGCGCTTTTTTTCGGAGATACCAATCGTTTTGTTGCAAAACAAATACGCGGGCATTCCGTTCAAAAACTTTTAAATTAGCAAATTCTGTCAAGCACTAAATTCAGCGTGAATGTCAAGTAATAAGTAATTAAAACTTTCATAATGTTTTTAACCGTTTTAATTACATTTCCGTGTAACGAGTGGTTCGAAAAAAAAAACATTGTTATCATTCATTGCAAAAATGGCGATTACAATAGTTGTGCGGTTTTTCTTCGGTGCCTTTTCCGGAGAGATAACTGCTTTACATAATTCTGTTGGTCTGCGGCTTTACTGCCTAAAATGATAAATTAAAAATTTTCGGAACGCGACCGATACTTTTTCAAACCTTTCGCTGATTTACGGACATGTTAAAAAAGATTCGCATTAATGGTCCTCCTTTTGTCGTAAACCGTTAGTGTTTATTTTTATGTCCGGTTTTACTGCATTGGTGCATTCATCATAAATATTTTATATCGTTTATACGCTTTTTGCGTTCATCCCTCCGAGCTTTTAATATTTTTCAGGAACCCGCCCCCGAAACGACGGCTCCTTAGAAATATCGAATATTGAACTCGCGAAAAAACCGAACGTAATTTTTCTTAAGGGAAATATCAAAAGGGTATTTTAAAAAAAATAATAATAAAACTTAAAGAAAAGCGTACAAAGCTGGAATGCAATGGAAAATAACATATTGTTAACTGGTGCAGAAATCCATTCAAGAGATTGTCATCAAATCCAATATCTATTTATGTTCCGAGTTAAATTTTAAAATTAAACGTCAATTTCTCTTGATAAAAAATTCGACAATAAATTTTTATAATTTTTCCGATACGAAAAAAATAACAAACCGACAATGGCTCGAGTGTTGAATACGCCCACGTTGTTTTGGTCATTTTCGTTTTAATTTCTACTTCGGAATATTACATTTGTTATTCAGGTTCATTAACATAATTTTAGGCGAATATCTTTCGCTTGGGAAACGACCCAACGAACAGTTTGCGTCCCAAATATTCGATTAGCTTTATTACGCCGCGCTTAAACGAAAAACTAAAAAAAGAGATCGTAGAATATTAATCGCAATCGTAAATTGATTTACCAGGTTTGGTAAATATTTACAGTTAAAGTTGGCCAGAATTAAAGCTGCAAATATGACGTAGGTCGAATGTCATGGTTAGCCGATCACAAAATTCTGTTAAAGTGGTTTTTGGAAGGTCGCACTCTATTTTTAGAAAAGGCACTAGAATACTTATTAGGAAGATCTAATAATCTCTTAAGGCTACTGGTTTCTGATTGAAATTTCGCAATAGCTCATTAATTTTTTTCGATTGCGTTAAGAAAGTTGGGATTATTACGGGTTCGCTTCGGGGTACGCATTTATTAATGTCAAGCATTTAGTTTCGATTTCTATATTTAAAAGTCTGCCTACATACGTTCGTATTGCTCTTGTTGTTATTTGAAACTACAGTGGAAACTCGGTTATCCGGACCAATTATTGTTGCAGCTCATTCGGATAATCGAAAATTCGGTTAATTGAATGTATAGTAAAAAAACGAATTTTAGCTATATATAATGTGACATTTTGAGAGCGCAACTACGGTTTAAGATTTACTTGGATTTTTTTAAAGTAAATTGATCGTTGTTAATCGTGGCGAAAAGCGGAGTGTGCACATTCGAGCTCAAAGTGGCACATTCTGATCTCGGGAAAATGAAACGCGCCGCTCCGCGTCGCGCTTCATTTGCCTCCCTCTCTCGGAAATGTGCCACTTTTCGCTCGAATGCGCACATCATCGTATTTATTGAATTTGACTACTTATTTATGCACTTTTAAATCATAAATCTAAATTTAGTTTAGCAAATATTAATTTTATGTTATAAAAAAGTATTTAACAGAGCAATGAGTGGAAAAGAGCGAAAAGATACAACAATCTCGTCGCTGAAAGGGAGAGGAAACGATTAAAATTATTTAAATAATTTTTTCTCTACTTTATTGGCCTAAATTATTGTAAATTGAATTAAAACCGAGTGTGCACATTCGAGCTCAAAGTGGCACATTCCGATCTCGGGAAAATGAAGCGCGCCGCTCCGCGTCGCGCTTCATTTGCCTCCCTCGCTCGGAAATGTGCCACTTTTCGCTCGAATGCGCACATCTTCGTGTTAATTGGATTCGGCTATATTAATAACAAATCCTTCAAATCCAGATTTTCTATTCGGAAAACGTTTTCGCTTGAAAGTGCACATACTCCTTAATAATTGAATTTACCTATCTTATTCTTGTCTCTTACAAATAATATTAATTAAATCAGACTGAACTAAAAGTACAACTTCTCGCTTTTCTTTTAAAGAAAAAGTACAGTAGGGTATTTTTACCAAAAACCACATTTCTAATTTAGTACTTTTAAACTGGACTAGATGGGAGACTTCATCGTAAATGAAAAAACAATATTTTAACTTTTTCCGAATTTTGACTCTTATTTCTCAACCTTTTTTTTTTTAACATACCCCACCCAAGTCATTCTAAAATTTTGATGCGCCCCCTATGTAACATATAAATATTTTTTTATATTTAAAAGTTGAATTAATCCATCAATGAAGTCTAATTACAACAGTGTCTACATAAATGTGCCTTAAAACTAATTTGTTTGTAATTTTCAGAAAAATGAAAATTACCCAAAAATATTTGGAGACATTAATTTTGACATATAAACCTTCAACAATCTGCAAAAGATGATATAAAAATCAACTAGTTGATTATTAGTGGCCCACTTCAGAAAATTTGACTCATATACAATTTTAATTAATCAAAAATGCGAATTAGTAAACATTCGAAAGTACACATAAAAATATTTTTATCAAGCTCGCTACAATGGAGCGTGCTGAAGAGCACCATGATAATTTATCAAAAGGAATAAAATATCTAACCATTTTCAAACAAAAAATAGATCTAATTTATTCGATTTTAAATTTTTTGAATTGAAGAATGAAATAATAATATAGGCAATTCCGATAAATACGAAGATGTGCGCATTCGAGCTCAAAGTGGCACATTTCCGAGCGAGGGAGGCAAATGAAGCGCGACGCGGAGCGGCGCGCTTCATTTTCCCGAGATCGGAAGGTGCCACTTTGAGCTCGAATGCGCACACTCGGTTTTAAGCACGATTACGAAGCGTCCCGTTTTAACAGGAAAAAACTTGGTCAAATTGTTAGGTATATGTTTACAAAAAACGCAACAATATTAATCACTAAATAAAACAGTCGCACATTATCTTAAAATCAACAAAGCAAAAAAACACTGTTTAGTGCGAAATACAAAATAAAATATTTAGTAAGAAATACCGAGGTTTAATTTTGGCAACGGGCCGAACGCGGTTGACAATCCAGATAATCGCAAATACGTATAACTGAAGTCCGGATAATAGAGGTTTTACTGTAATAAAATAATTCGAAACTAAAGTCGGAAGAAAAATTCTAAGAAAATAACAAAATTATGGTTGTCTATTTTTGGCAAAAAAAATTTGATAAAATTAAGGAAGGAACGTTATACTCCTACGTCATTACGTTTTAAAGGGTAACAACTATTAAACTCGGGTTATAAATAACTTCGTGTGTTATGCATTGCTGCTTTCTTATTTTAAACACAGATTCATTCAAAACGGATTGATATATTTAAATATGGTTTTCCTTAAATCGGTGGTTTCCAAACTGTAAGTTACAGCGTCTCACTTTAAAAAAATCTAGTTTTTACGCCTCCCTACTGTACCACAATTCCGGAGAAAACCGTAAAAATCGTAAACAAAGCAAAATAAGCATAAATTGATCAGTTATTTTTAGAAATGAATTAATTTTTTTTATGTAAATTAGTTGTAATTTTTTATAGTGCATCCGTGCACCAAAAGAATATCTATGATAGAAAAGTAGGTGCAGTGAAACCTCCCTTAAACCACATATTCAATTATACAAATTATTCGGTTATACGAAAGAAAGTGCGATCCTACAACGCAGTATTATCCAACGTGCGCCTTGTAGGGGGGCAATTCGATTGTTCAAGGGGGCAATTTGAGAACATGCGCTTTTCCAAAATGTAAATTTAACCATAGGCTTAGTAAACGTCCAGTATGGAGTGCAAATAATCTTTTAATAATTACTAACAATTAAAATAATATTAAAGAATCTTACATCGAAATTATTTTGAACTTAAATACGTGAATATATATTGTTTGCTTGAATTATTATGTTTGTTTAATAACTTCCTTGTGATTTCTTCCTAAAGCCCACAATTTAAGCTACTTAGTAAACAATTAAAAATATTGAATGTTAAAAATTATGCATATGTTACATGGGGGGACATAATAAATTTTTAAAAGCTGGGCATGGCACAAAATAGGTTGGGAAACACTGCTCTAACGTCAATTATGTTCAGTTACACTTGCGAAGAAAAATAAACAGATAGGCAACTATTCATTTAAATGAAGTATTCACTTATACAAACAATTTTACATTACCCGTCATCTTCGTATAAGTGAGCATTCACTGTACATCTAATTAATAAGAATGTATATATGAAATAAATGACTAAATTATGCATATTTTACTATTTTTCGATTTACAGTTTTCCGAGGAACCTATCTTCGGGTATAGGAGTATTGTAAATGAATTACTTTTTGTGTCATTCAATGAAATGTCTTGAAAAATACCTGAAATACAAATCTTTTTAAAAAGCACTGTCCAACAAGATTTTCTGTCGTTAATCAAATTCAACATTTTTGGTATCCTACATGCAAAAGTATTAATAATAGAAAAATTGTAAAACTATGCAATTCCATCGGAATATTTGAATATTTGACAAAGCGTATATTTAACATTGTTATTGACGTTTTAATGGGTAAATAAAAGTATATAAACCATAAATCTAAACTGAAAAATTATAATTACTTTAGTAGAGCAAAATAAAATGATTATACAGCTAAATATTTTGTCCAAGTCACACAAAAATTTTTGGACAGTACATATTTTCAAAGTTGACAATTATATAAGTTTTTAAGTATTATTAAGTTTTTCAAATAGATACATTTTATAAAAAAATATGTGCCGTTGTAAAATTGTTTTCTGGAATATTTTAGCTATTTTCACACCAAGGATTAGAAAATTTAGTTTTGAACAATGGGAAAAAAAATGTTGGACTATGTAATATTTATCATTGAAAGTATTTAGAATTTTAATTTTTGTAAACCGTGTAAAACAAGTAGCGTGTAAAAGGAGGTATATGTGTATTTCACAACTTAATGCAGCACAAAATGTATTAATACAAAAAATTACATTTTTGTTAAATTTTTTGCGCCCCCCTTTGCACATATACGCGACTCTCCAGTGTGGAAATCACTACCTTAAATTAAAATAAAATAGATACAGTAAATTATTTATAATTTTACTTGTTTTTTCTCAAGTTATAACAAAATTGCGAATTTTTAAACAATCAACTTAGTACCAAGAAAAACCTTCGTATTAATAAAAAGATGATTAGACGTCTTCCAAAATTCCCACAAAAACGATAAACAATGCTAATTTTATTTTAATGCAAAAAAAAACTATTATACATCTCATGAATCACAAACTTGTTAAAGATTTGCTAGATTTCTTCGGAAGCAAACCGCAATTTCTCTGGCGACGAACTGCAGTGTCGTTATTTCTGGAAAAAAAATTCTGTGACGAACGCTTTCTTCGAAAATCTCTCGCTCGGAAAAATGAAGTCGCATTCCTACCCCCAATCTAAAAGGCAATTAAGGCTCCCAATAAAAACTTTCGCGGTGGGTCTATTAAAAGGCGAAGTTCCTTCCATAAAATCAACAACCCATCCTTTGAAAAGGATTTACAGTCTGGTTGCGTATCGTTAAAGTATAAAATTATATAATTCGGACGACTCCATAAATTCGCTATAATTTAATGCGGGATTTAAAATAAGATATCGAAGAGAATATCTGAGGGCAACGGCGATTTCGTATTATTACAAATTCCAGCTGTTTTATTGCAATTTAAAAATAAAATATTCCGATGGTCCATTAAATTTTCACTGAAATCGCTCGAAGGCAAAGGAATTAACGGTGTACTACATTCATCTTTTATCGCATGTGATAGCCTCGTTTCTGATCATATAAAATGTACAAATACATTTCGTCGGCGGGTAAATTAATTTAATTATTTGTACGTCGTTAATTGTATATTCCGCTCTTCGCATTTTGGGAGATGCAAAATTAATAAACAAACACCAACAAAAACAAACAACAAAGTTTATAAATCAATCGATTTCGTCCGAAATGGGTCCCGTTAGGATTTGCAGGGGTTCGTCGTGCCAGAAGTATAATTGTCGTACAAATAAATAATTTTTATGGCGGTTTTAATTATATTTTTTGCATAACAAATTTAATCTGTCGCTTAGACGATAATAAACTTGATAACCTTGAAATATGTTGTGTTTGATTGTGATTGTTTATATCTCATAATAAAAAGTTGTGTGCCGGCTAAAAATAAATTGGACTCATGCAAGATGATTTCTATTAAAAACGGTTTATTATTTTTTTAAATCCATAGACAAATCATTTCTAATTTCTGCAAAAATGTTACGCAAGAGTTAAGTAATACGATTTTTTTCTGCATTAATAAATTGTAAGTTGACAGGTTTTTTCTTTAAACTGGTAAAACGCAATAAATATCAGTCACAATTAAAAGTTTTATTAATGACAGCTCTCGTTAAATGTTCCTTAGAACATAATCCTTTAAATAGTGTATAATTTATACTTGCAGTGCCGTAAATAAATAAATAGAAATTACAAATGCAATTACAATGGAAAAAAAAATTAAAAAAAAATAATAGTATAAAAAAAAATTTAATTGTTATACAGGGTGTCAGACGAATCAGTACTGGAACTTAACTCGCTCATAAATGACCCCAAACGGAACAAAAACATATCCCAAGTCAATTAGCCTTTTGTATATATTTTTTCAGTTATGGTATCGAAAAATGTAAATTTAAAACTGTGTAATAAACAATTAATTTAGAAAATTTAAAAAATTCCCAAATTGCAATGCATATTTGATATGCGATATCTATGGTTTTTTTTATTTAAAAAATATGCATATATGGCGTTAATGACATCGTTATAACAGACTTGAACACAAATTTTCAAAATATTTGAAATAGTCAGGTATTTATTACACATGACTTGGGATACGTTTTGTTCAGTTGAAAGTTATTTATTACTGAATTAAGTTGCAGTACTTATTCGTCTGACAGACATTCGAACTTCCCAAGTTTTATGCTCGTGATCATTATCTCCTTAAAATAATCTTGAATGCTTAGTTTTAGGCCGATGATTATAATTTTTTTTTTCAAAATAGACAGGTAACCATATTTATTAAGTATTTTGTTTATAAAAACTAAATTACCAACGCCATTATAGCCCACAAAGCGCCAGACCAAAACATTTTTACCACCATGCTTAACTGTTGCGCCGATACTTTTTAAATTTAGGGCAGTATTTGATTTTCTTCTTACTCGTTTGCGTGGCATATCATCTCTGTATACACAAAACTTACTTTCGTCTATAAAAATAACTTTTTTACAAAATTCGATATCTTTGTTTACGTATTTGTTAGCAAATTGAAGTGTCTTTTTTCTATTCACTTCACTTAGTGGCGGCTTTCTTCCTACGACACACGATCTATAATTATTTTAATAATTTTTTTTCTCTTATTATTTTTTCTTCTTATTAACGGAGAATATCTAACGTATGATAAACAACATTTAATACTATAAAAAGACCCTTTACATATTATTTTACTAATTTAATTGTATTAGGTAACATTTGTAAAGAATTATTCTCAGTACTGTACCATTTCCTGTTTAGATAAAAATTGCGAAAAATTTAAGATTGACAGTTGAGAAAAGCGAGACGGCGAGCAATCTATAATTTATGAAATTAACCGCGAAATAATGGTAAAGCGATTTTTATGTACATTTCTAGACCGGATGTTTGAAAGTGAATTCAATTATAAGAGTGTAACTTCTACGTTTCCGGTCTGAGTATATTCAAAATTTAATTAAAGTAACTCGGTGTGTGTGTATAGTTAATTATAACGACCATAAATTTGGCAGAAGTTGGCTCGGAATTTATTTAGTACGCCTTTTTTTTTCGAGATTTAAATAGTTTACTAAATTACTGGAAATTTGGTTCATCCAAGTTTATTCTAATCAGAAATAGGAAACCCAATTTGATTCGGCAAATTCATATATTCTATGCGTTATTTAATTAGGTACATAAATCTTCTTTTTTTATTAGTTCTGATTTGTGATAATAACAAAATCATTTTGACCAATTAAAGTGATATGCTCCAGGGCTAATATGAATATAAAAAAAATCTAATATAGGGATAAAACTAAATTCAAACACTATAAAAATCTACAATGGTTAAACAATTTCGCACCTTTCCTTTTCTTAATTTTCCATTTCCATTTGAAGTGTACTTAGTTTGCGAGTATCTCCAGAATCATTTAATAATAATTGAAGAATTACTAAAGTCGTTAGATTGCAGGAACTTCTATTGATTTATTTGTAATAACTTGAATTTTGTTTGTCTCAACTTCTAAGTCGGAATTACTATCATTATTCAGTAATTTCTGTTTTAACAATTTTTTTATTGTGTGTACTTGAGACAATATTATGTAAAAAATTACGAAATATTTAATCGCGCCCATTACGCTATTTGAAATAATTAAACATAAACACACAATAAAATCGTAAATAATATCTGCAATTTACACAACAACAAAATAACCTCTTATCTTCGCATTCATTAATTAGTTAATTAATTTCATTCGTTAAATGAGACATTATTCTTTGTTGCATTGTGCTTTCAGAGAGCCAAACAATAGAAATTCCTTGCCAAAAATTGAATTACATAAAAAGTAATTTTTTACTTCTTTATAAATTTTTTGTTTTAATATAGAACCCATTCCGAACAAATAGAAGCGCTATAACTTGAAAATATAATAGAAAAAATTCTTTTAGGCTCGGAGGTTCTTTAAAAAAAAAAAGAAGTAAGTTTACTTACTGAACTGAACATTATTACAAACCGTTTACAAACAGAAATCGAAATCTACCGATAGCACAATAAAATAAATTTTCAAAAAAGTCTTTAGAATTGAATTTGAACAAAAAATCTTTTATATATTGATAAATTTTTAAAGGGGCAATAAACAATAAATTATTTCTAAGTTCCACAAAAAAAATTGTTAAAACAAAAAAATCCGACGCGTGTTTTAAGTTATACTTCTCTCTAAAGACAATAAAAGTTTAATATCATTTAATGCGACAGTAGCAAAATTCGATTGCAAGAGGAAATAAAAAATATTATCAACTTGGCCACTTTTGTTTAGATAATTGATGTCATATTTATCTTCCTCATTGTCTGTGAATAATTTTACTCAAGAGGGCACATATTACACTATGCCCCCCACGTACAAAGCAAAAATTTTTTGGAATTTTATAGGTTAAAAATATTGATAAACTTTGTTGACTTTTTAAACACCAACTCCTTGAAGATTAAATGAAAAATATATTTACTCCACAGCAACTATTTGTTTTCCAACAAAAACACTGGCCAAATTCTTCACAATTTTTTTTATAAAAAACGTAATTTCGAGAGTAATGTGCCCCGTCCCACACGAAAAAAATGTATATACTAAAATATATCCATAGATATAAATAATTAATGTCAAAATCCATATTTTGAAGTACATGCCCTTTTGGAATTTATTTATAAAAAATTTTAACTCAATATAATTTCATATAATTTAACTTATAATTTGGTGATAAATCTGAAAATATAAGTAGAGAACGCTTTCATCCCTATAATTCGCGAATAAATTTTAGTGTATAATATATTATAACTTCGGACATAATTTGCAAATATATCTGCAACTGTATGTTGAAAATATATACTAAAATATAATCTTTTATAACTTTAAAGGTAATTTTTAAATATATCTACGAATATAGCACAAAAAATCCATTTTAGAATATAACTTATTATAATAACACTGGCCAAATTTATCAATTTTTTTTACCAATAACGTAATTTCGAGAGTAATGTGCCCCGTCCCACACGAAAAAAATTTATATACTAAAATATATCCATAGATATAAATCATTAATGCCAAAAAACATATTTTGAAGTATATGCCCTTTTGGCTTTATTTATAAAAAATTTTGACGCAATACAATTTCATATAATTGAGCTTATAATTTTGTTATAAATCTGCAAATATAAGTGGAGAACGCTTTCATGCTTATAATTTTCGAATATATTTTAGTGTAGAATCTATTACAGTCGAACCTCGATAAGCGAGAGTTCAAAGGACCGCAATTTCGTTTTCACTTATACAGGTATACAGGTCAAGAAGTGGCTTTTCTCTCTTATAGATGTTAAATATACGCTCTACTGTCACTTATAGAGGTTTCTGTTTCTCACTTTTAGAAGTTTTGGAGGGTTAAAATGATGGGACCTGTCAATTCCTCTCATTTATAGAGGTTTCTCACTTATCCAGTTCTCACTTACCCATGTTTGACTGTATAACTTCGGACATAATTTGCAAATATATCTGCAACTATATTTTGAAGATCTATCCTAAAATACACTCTTTTATAATTTTAAAGGTAATTTGTGAATATATCTATGTTGAAATATAACTTATTATAATTTGCGGATATAACCTAAAAATATATCCCAGGATATAAAAATTATGTCCGATGCTATTTTAGGTTATAATTTTTTTCGTGGGAGTGTTACAGTGTTCCCCACTTGACCCAATTCTCTTCAAATCCAAAAATTAACGTAAACAAATTCAATAAATACGAGAATGTGCGCATTCGAGCGAAAAGTGGCACATTTCCGAGCGAGGGAAGCAAATGAAGCGCGACGCGGAGCGGCGCGCTTCATTTTCCCGAGATCGGAAATGTGCCACTTTGAGCTCGAATGTGCACTCTCGGTTTTAAGCACGATTCACAATAATTAATTTACTTTCTAAATAATTTTAATTTGGAATTACAAAACTGTGTTGATCCCAGAGACACCAAACTTTGATTTTATGCTTTTAAACAGTTATTTTTGAAAAATAAACACTAGAACTTTTTTCGAATAGAAGATCAGAACGAGACATATCCAATAAATACGAAGATGGGCGCATTCGAGCTCAAAGTGGCACATTTCCGAGCGAGGGAGGCAAATGAAGCGCGACGCGGAGCGGCGCGCTTCATTTTCCCGAGATCGGAATGTGCCACTTTGAGCTCGAATGTGCACACTCGGTTTTAAGCATGATTCACAATAGTTAATTTACTTTCTCAGACGGCTAACTTCACATTGTCCACTAAAAGCGCCAAAAGATGTGCAACTTCAAAAAAAAATATTTTTTTAGTTTCCACACTAACAATAAACTCAATAATTTTTAATTAAATTGCCAAATCAATTATTTACGACATTCTGTTAGCTTCGTCGAGAATTTTTTGTTCACCTTCCAGAGATACAGTTAGAAACGCTACCAAGTCGCTAAGTGCAAATAAATCAAACAACAACGAGGACAGGAAACGAAAGAAATTTCTTAACGTATCAATTGTTGCAAATTACTTGCATCCATTAACGTTTCTATTTACAAAGGTTCAAAAGACTTAGCTAATTTTAGAGTTGAAAAAAAAGTCGCTACGCCATTCAGCAGCATTTAAACCATTTGTTAACTATAAAAGCCGAAACTGTTGGCGACGTTAATTTCTAAAATCCTCCGCAGCTGAGACTCTTTTGCGCAACAAAGCGTAGCTATGGAAAGTAGTCGCCTAAAACGTTAAGCAAACGATTATGTATTCGGACGAATTAATTGTTAAATTAATTAATGATGTTACAATTTCGAAACGGCATTGAGAACGTTAAATAACACTACAGTGACCGGTCATTAACTCAACGTCAAAGGTTATTTGCCCGAAGTTAAATTGCTCGCAAAATCTGTATCTGCTCTGCATTATTTTCGCACCATGTAATATTTAGAAAGTAAAACAATAAGCAATGCCACCGACAATCCCTCAGCTTACCTTTAATCCCATTCCGAAGTTATTGAACCGGGAATGTGAGACCGCTTAAGCAGTATTTACATCGTACGATAAACGTCAAACAATTACCTGAAATTAAAAAAAACAAATTATTTTTCGAAGTCGATTTCACTAAATGCATAAAGCAGCGGTATCAAACGCGGGATCGAAAAGCTTAAGGAACCAAAATAAATTTTTATTTTATTTGATCATTTTTGGATGGTAAAAATGATTTTTTCGCTTGTTAACAATTTTGTCCTTTTTTTAACTCTGGGACCCACCAAATTTTGTTGGTTGTGGCCTTGTGTGTTTGATACCACTGCTCCAAAATCCCATGTAAAAGCCAAAAATGTTTACGTTCATTAAAAAATATTTATGAATGAACTCCGTTCGTTATGTAACTAGATTTTCTCCTAATTTTTGGCTTCCGCATCGAAATTCTTCATTTATGAAAATGGTGTTATTTAAATTGAACGAAATATAAATAACGTAGTTTTCTATTTTTCTAATTAACGATTTGAGTACATTTTGGCGTCCAAAATCAAAGAAAGAGCACCAGTAACTTTCGTCTGGTCGACGACCTTTGCGACGAAACCGAGAAATTTGTAGGTCAGAGTACGCGATTGCACGTGGGCTCCTTTCTAATTTTTCGCAGTAGGTGTCCCTTAAATAATATCCCACATGGTCCTTGCGCCGGCACTGCCTACATTCGGGCACCTAAGGTCGGGTCGCTTATTGCGAGCCGCGATTGTGTTACGCAACACAATTTAAAAGTGCAGATACCATCTTGCAGACCGGTTCTTTTTTTTTTTTATTTAGTTCACCCGGTAAATATTTAAAGATCCGTGCATGATCTCACTTTTATTTCGCAAGTGCGGCTTTATGGCGTGCGTTTTGCGTACGCACATACTAATTCGAATGAATTATTTATCGGCGGCCCCGACTAACCGTTTTATATTTTATTTCATGGTTTTTTAAAACCCAATTCTCTTGGAGTTTGTTTGGGTGGAACTATTGTTTGTTTTCTATTTTTTATTCGTCTTCCTCTTACTCTTGCGCATCGAGAGAATTTCTTATGCGAAAGAAACCGTAAAAAAATGTCGCTCGACCGTCCACGCACCTTCCCCTACTTCGATGTTAAATAATTTTGAGCGGAAGACGTCAAAAAAAATAATTACCATAACCGTAAAAACGCACAAAAAACAACAACCAGACACCCATACAAAAAAAATTATAATAAGGCAGGAAGAATGCACTCGATGAATTATTCATAGAAATTTGCCACTAATAAATGAATTAAATATGAACAAGAATGTAGGTCGGAGTTATACGTAGAGAAAGAAATAATGATTTTACTAATCAGAAATCCAAGGCTCTGATCGACATCGACCACCTGTGTTGGTTCTCTTTCCAGAAGATAAACATACAGATGCAATTAATTGTACGACTAATCGGACTACTTTTACTTGTGCCAAAATGAGCGTGTGTAATGCGAAAAGTTATTTGAAAACAAAAAAAATGCGTACCTGATTGTTCGAAATGGGGCACATCCTACTATTTCATTTAAAAAACGAGGTGGCCACAATGAAACTGATAATCCCATGATTTAGTACTTTTAAATCTATACAATTAGAAATAATAATTGTTTTGTAGTACGCATAGTTTGGGTGTCATTGGCAATTGTGCGCAAAACTCGCGGGTATTTTTTTTTAAACTTAATATTTTGAAAAATAGGGTGACGTCGATAGGGACGTTGTACATATTTGAGAAAATTAGATTTTTGGCTAATAGATAAAGTAAAAAAGTATACGCGACGCCATAATAAATTTTTCATAAACTGCAAGTACATAAAACACCCATGTTTTTTGCATAAATACATATATAAAAGCAAATAGCTCGTGAACTATACATTTCATAGAAAAATTGTTTCAAGTAAAAATATGTTATTCCCATTCGTAATTTCATACATTTAAAAAGTTTTGAAATACCTATATAAACACTATAATTTTCTATTTTCAAATGATTCAAAAAATAAATAGTATAGGTATGTAGTTAACGACGCCGAACAATTAACACGAGCTTTCGGGTTTCGCCAAATTTCATTTATAAACAGAATTTTGTAGTTTATGAGCGAAAGTGTAAATGATTACATTACAGATGTTGCAAAGTTTGTCTTATAAATAAAGTCATTTGTAACTCTTACATTTTTAATTGTTTTAGCGTTTGCCCCGCTACTTTAGAGTTAGTTGGAATTTTTTAATTATTTTTTGGTTTATTTCGAACTCTAATAAACGACTGTCATATATACCTAAGTTTCGCCAAATCGTCAATTTTAAAAAATTGCATTTATTATTCAATATAAGAGATATAATTTCCAATCTTATATGTCTAAAATTGATTTAATGTTATACCTGTTTTTGTAGATTTTTGTTTTTGTGATTTGTTATAAACTTTAATTAACAACTTTCATGTAATAGTTTCCATTTTTAAAAATGTATTTTTTATCATAGACAAAATCAAAATTCTAACATTTTTAATTGGATTAACGCCTCTCTTGTTATTTTAGGGGTATTTACAATTTTTAACTAGTTTTTTGGTTTATTGTAAACTTCAATGAATAAAAAATAACATTATGTAAAATCAAAAACCTTAAGTTTCTAATCGAATTAATACCTACATTAATTTTTTAGGGTAGTTAGGTTTTTTTAAGAATTTTTTTGGTTTATGGTAACTTACAATTAATATTTCCCATGCAATAGTTACCTCAATTTTGTCATTTTAACAATGTTGTTTTTTTAACATGCAAAATTAAATTGAATCAAAAGCTACCCTGTTTGTTTAGGGGTAGTCGGAAGTTTTAATTATTTTTTCAGGTTATTACAAATTATAGTAAATAATTTCCATACAATAAATTCCACGAATTTGAGATTTAAAAAAATGGCCTGTTTAAACATATGCAAAATTTAACGACTTACAGTTCTAATTGAATCAATGGCTGTACTCTTTGTTTAAAGGTAGTTATAATTTTTTAATAATTTTTTTTTGGATCATTGTATACTGTAATTAATAACACCCATGAAATAGTTGCACCGAATTTGCGATTTTATAAAGTTGTGTTTTTTATCTGTATGCAAAATTAAAAGCCTTGCATTTCTAACCGAATCATTGGCTACCCTGTTTGTTTAAGGGTAGTTGGAGGTTTTAAATGCTTTTTTTTGGATTATTACAAAGTATAGTAAATAATTTTTATATAAAAATTTCCTAGATTTTGGGTTACGTGTATAAACATGCAAAAATAAACGACTTACATTTCTAATTAAATCAAAATCTGTGCTATTTGTTTTGGGGTAGTTAAATTTTTTTAATTTTTTTTTTGTAAACTGTTATTAATAACTCCTTTGCAATAGTTGCACCAAATTTGCGGTTTTAAACCATTGTTTTTTCACTGCATGCAAAATTAAAAGCCTACCTACCTTTACATACACACTAACAAACCTTCACACCAATACCTTGACCCAAGGCACGATTCAAACTAATTTTTATACTTTTATACTTCAAATCCTAGTACCATGCAGTATTTACACAAAACCACCTTTACAACTTCTGTAAAATAAGAAGAAACTTTTTGGACGATATTTTTATTTAATCTATTAATCAGTGACTCAAAACTACAAAATCCGTTTAGCAAAATAAAATTGCAGCAGAATCTAAAACCACATTTAAATGGTACTGAGTTCCGTAATAAAGTACTTCATAGTTCTGAAATTAATTATGCCTCAGAAAATCGCAATTTCCAAAAAAGCATATTTAAGTTTTTTGTATTTTAATTAAAAATTGTCGTTTTTAACATTCTTCGTTCTTAAAGCACCCACTGAATGTTTCCACGTTTCTAATCTAAAGTAGTTGTTGTAATCACAAAGAAAAATGTTGAATTCTTAGATTAAAATAATGGTAGATCCCTTTTAACCGGAAATACCTATGTTTGTGAGTAGTTCTTGATATACGCTTTCATAAACAAATTAAGAATTAAAGTATGGGTTAATAATATCGATATAATTAAAGTGATAACATTCATGTAATTCTTGGTCGCATTTGCCACGAACAATTAATGCAACTATAAACAGAAATAGAACAAAACTGGAACTACAACCAACAGTAATAATACTAGGCATTTAGATATGAAATACAAAACCAGAAGCGCTTTAATCAGTTGTTGGCTGATTATGACTGAAACTTAAACTTACGCTTCGACGAATTCTGTTCTTACTACAATAAACAACTAAAAGTTGTTCACGGTTCTCCACCACAACAATAGAATATAAACACCTTTATATATTTCTCTACAATGAAAACTGTTTTAAGACTTTCGCAAACGTACTTAGCTTTTTACATAAAACCGAACACAACGCGTCTATTTACTTGGCAGAAAGAATTTTTGAAGTTATGCTTCTTTTGGCGCCCAATTGAGAGTAGAATTATAGCAGGCGACGGCAGATGCGCGCGCACAACTAACGCAAATTCGACGGTATGAAGTTAGCTGTCTAAGAAAGTAAATTGATTATTGTGAATGGTGCTTAGAGCCGAGTGTGCACATTCGAGCTCAAAGTGGCACATTCCGATCTCGGGAAAATGAAGCGCGCCGCTCCGCGTCGCGCTTCATTTGCCTCCCTCACTCGGTAATGTGCCACTTTTCGCTCGAATGCGCACATCTTCGTATTTATTGGATATGTCTCATTCAGATCTTCTATCGAAAAAAGTTCTATTGATTATTTTTCAAAAATATCTGTTTAAAAACACAAAATCAAAGTGTGGTGTCTCTAGTGTCAATACAGTTTTGTAATTCCAAATTAAAATTATTTGGATTGTAAATTAATTATTGTAAATAATGCTTAAAAACGAGTGTGCACATTCGAGCTCAAAGTGGCACATTCCGATCTCGGGAAAATGAAGCGCGCCGCTCCGCGTCGCGCTTCATTTGCTTCCCTCGCTCGGAAATGTGCCACTTTTCGCTCGAATGTGCACATCATCGTATTTATTGAATTTGTTTACATGAATTTTTAGATTTAAAAAGAAAAGAACAATGTACCCAAATAAAACGATATTTGTGCACATTCGACCGAAAGGCGCTTATTTATTTTCGCGAGACCAAACCACAATAAATACTGCATCTATCCCTCGATTTACACGCCACTTGTTTTCTACGATTTCGCTTTTACACGGTGTAGAAAAGTGAAAATTCTACAAATTTTCAAGAATAAAATCTACTTATAATATAGAGTGCTGTGAATAAGTAAATGAAAATTACAAATCCAGTTAAAAAACGTTAATAATAAAATTAATAAAAAATTAAAAAAATATATTCTTTTATATATTGATAAGTTAACAACATTAAACATATTACACTAATAATTTAAACACATTACTTAACTATTATTAAAAAAATTAAATATAAAGTTTAAGTGTTGCTTAAACAGGTGTGAAACAGTTTTTGGAAATCTACATTGTTCTCTTCTAAAATTGTTTAACAATTAATACATAATTTTTTAAAATTTGGCAAAATCTACCTAATGCTTAGTGTGATATCCCTTATATTTAATTATATCTCTTAATCGCTTTGATATACATCTTTAACAGTTTTTTTAGTAATAGAATTAGATATTTTATTCCAATCTTTTTCTACAAGTGCTATAAGTTTTACAATGCCTGTTCGACTTTTATATTTAGGAATTTTTCTTTCAATATAAATCCAAAGACGTTTGATGGGGTTAAGATCTGTACTCTGAGTACATGTGAGCAATTATATAGCAACCCCATTCCGACTTCCCAACCTTTATGCTTGAAATCATTATCTTGGCAAAATTAAAAAATATCTTAAATACTTATAGTTTTAGGGCCGACGATTTAATTTTTTTTAAGGGCATTATTATTTTTTTGTATCACTCCTTCGCGTCTCATAATAATTTTGTATACACAAAACATACTTTTGTCTATAAAAATTTTCCAAATTTTGATATCTTTAATTACGTATTTTTTAGAGGATTGTAATCTTTTTATTCTATTCTATTTGCGACACATGATTTATAACTATTAAATTTTTTTTTCTTATTAAGAAAGAATCTACTTTTTGAAACCAAATCAGTGGATGTTTATCTGGTACTTAACCTTATTTCTCTAAGTAAGAATTTTCGTCAGTTATTGTGAATATCTTAGAGCGCCCACAACTTGGTTTATCCTTAATATTACCTTCTTTAAAATAATGGCACCATATAATTGAAATAAATATAATTTAAATATATTCTCTATTGAAGAAAGGGTTTTTCCTTTTTCGCTATAAAAAATTTAATATTAATATTAACCATTTTATTTTTTTTACAAAGTTTGAAAAAAATATTTCTCGTCCCTTCAATTGCAAAAACAAACTGCCTTACCCTAACAGACCGTAGGGTATTTTTGAAATAATAATATTGTATTTTTATTATAGCTTGCACATTTTTAACTAAATGGTTATTGCAATTTCCAAGAACTTTTTCACGGCCTCTTTCAATGTGTCTGTGTTTCAGATTTTACTTGCGCAAACATTTTTAATATATTTTAATCAAAATAAATAAAATCAGTAGACGAATATTTTAACTAACGTATAGTAAACAAATTTTAATACTATGTATGATTTTGCTGATTGTATTGTTCTAAAAAGCATTTCCAACGACTTGTTCACAGCACTATAAGTACAGGCACCGTATTTTTTTTAATACACTGTTATACGAGGATCGATAAATGTACAACTAAGTTTTGAGCTCTTTCTATGTCGGAAGATCTTTTTATAATTTATACGAACACTTTGAAACCCGAAGCGAAGATGGTACGAAAATTTAATGTAAAGCGAATTTTCCCTAAAAGCTATAGAAAATACAGTTGCAAAAGTAACAGAGAAATGAAAACGGGGTTAAAGGTTCGATTGAGAGGCCGTTTTTCAACCTTTTGTTCAACTTCCCAACTGGATGTCTCCTGTGAATAAGTATAAAAGTTTCCGGGATGAATTAAAAAAGAAGTGCGTACAAATTTTCTGAAAGCAAAACCGCAAATGTTAAATATAGGATGCGGAAAATCGTTTTTACTTGGTTTTGTTTTTTATCAGTAATGCGTGTTTTTCTTATATTATTTTTCACTAAAGGATTTTACTGTCAACGACGAGGTCTTCTCCCCTTTCTACTGATCTTACGTTAGTATTTCATATTGGGGTGATTTCTATAGAGGGATTTGTGTTTGCCGAGTTTTTTTCTGAACGAGGATTTCCGGATAGTAAGATTTTTATCTCCAAATTTAAATAAATAAAAACCTGCTGAATTTCGCTTACGCACAAACAGGAAATAACCAAATCCTGTTAGTCGTCTACGGCGACAATATTTTTATATTCTTGCACTTTCGAAATCTGCAAAGCAATTTTCTGGAATGATTTATTACAATTTTCGTATCATCAGAACACCAATCTTATTTAATTTGACGTTAAAATAACATGTTTGGGTTAAATTAAAAACATTACAGTTCTCGATTTTCGGTCTATGATTTTTCAATTTAAATAGTATTTTCTTTAGTGAGATGGACGTTCATATTAGGGTAAAACGCTCAGTGAATGACCGTTACGAGAAATAGTGTTTATAATAATTTAAAAAATTAATTTATATTCAAAAAATATTTATTTATGCAATCTTATATGTCATTTTTTTCATTTAAGTGAAAAAATAAAAATAATGAAGTGGATAGCTAAATTAATTAAATTTATATTGAAGTTTGCCAGATTCCAATATAATGTTGAAGCTTTGAAGAACGTAATTAGAAAAGATGGGGGTATCCTCTTAACCGCCAACAAAACCTGTGATTTATAAAATATCAAAAGAAACATTAATAAAAAAATCAAGGAATAGTGTTTAAAATAAATTTTACAAAATTTTATGAATTAAACTGGGCTATAGACCGGTCATTCATTACACAAATGTAGTCATTTACGAAACTCCCCATTTTTATACTATTTCTAGTTAATTTTACAAAGTTTATGATCAAATTGCATTAATGTTTTCTTTGATTTATAAACAACAATATCTCATTCCAACTGCAACGGTTGTTTGGATTTATTAATTTGTTTACAATTTTTTTTATATCAAAATATCTCTCGATGCACCAAAATGGTCATTCACTGAGCGTTTCAGCCCCCTTTAAAACACTTTTGTTATTAAAAGAAACGAAAAATAATTTTAGGGTGCAAATCATTGAATGTTATTAAATAGACCAAAATTATTGTTTTAAAAATCAAAAATAATTTAATAATCAATTATCAAGCTTTTTATGAAGTCTAATTAAATGAAGTTTAACAAATTGCAAATCAAGTAGCTCTAAGATATGAACCTTTAAAAAAATTGCGATAAGATTAAATTAAAACTTTTAAAAAAGAACAAAGAAATTAATAAAGTCTTAGCTTGTATAAATTTTTATAGCACTTACATATTATTTTGGTATTTTAATCAAGCTTTCTATCGCGTCAAACAACTTAAAAATAGTTTTGCTATTCGTGCAAATCAACCATGGAACTTATTTCCGACTCGAATAAATTCGTTTGCAAAAAAATGGTACTTACCATTGTCAGTAGGTCACCTTCATTTAAGACCATTTATCTTTTTATTAAGAATCTCATTTAAGTAATTTCCTACATTATCTAGTTGTCTTTCCACGGTTAATATGATTTTGGGTTAACGAATATTAAAATAGAATAACATAGTCCTTTGTGCAAATAACGAAGCAAATTTCAAGTTGTCAGGCCAGCCTTTGCTCGACTGCATCTCTCCCACAATTTCGTGTCTAATTAATTCGAAGAAATAAATTAAAAATAGACCCGCCATTATTAAATAAATTATCTTACATAACATTAGAATAATATTTAACCAAACGCACGTTCTATTTTGATTAGTCGATTGTTGAGATGCCAAAAATTTCAAAACGCACCAGATTAAAACATCAAAAAAGATAAATAAACCAATACGAGTGTCTATAACAATTTTGCGTTTTTCTCGTCCAATTTTTAAGTGCACGCCTAAGTACAGATAAACATAAACCCCAACGCTTTATTCTTTCGTTTCTCTTCAAAATAAATTAGGTTGCATTCAAAATAAATTTTTCCAGCGCTTGTCTGCTGTCTAATTTCGACCCAAAATAAACTCTTCGCTTGTCAGGAATTGTAATCATCCTTATTCCCTTTTTTTTCCTTTTTTGTGGTCCAAATCGCATCAAAAAAATTCGAGAGATATTCTAACTTAACATTTTAAAATTATTAATTATAGAAACTGAGCTAGATTATTTGTTGCATAATATAATGGGGTTAAACGTCCAGTGAATGACCGATTTCTTGCATCGCTAGTAAAAAAAATAGTAAACAAACTAATAAACACCAAACAACCGTTACAGTTGAAATGAGAAATTATTTTTGTTTATGGATTAATAAGTATTTCAGTGAAAAATGGTCGTATCTGAAATTAAAAAAAATATCATTTTAAAGCTCCAAGATTCTAGTTCTCAGATCATTTAATCAAAAATTTTTAGGAGCTACTGTTAACATGCATTCTTAAGCAATGGCGCGCAAGAAAAATTTTGCAATTTTTTTTCTTTTTGGTTTAGTGTCCACGGACTTACAAATTTTTTTTCAGCTAAACCATTACATGTAACAGATAGCCTGTTTATTCAGTTTTAAGTTTCTTTTTTTATAACCTTGATACGATTTTTTTTCACTGAGATACAGGACGTTAAATAGAAAAATATCCTTTTGTTTTCCATCATTGATATCTCAGTAACCAACAATCGTACGGGAAATTGCAAAGCAATTTTGGAAACTGGAATAAATGCCCTATAGGAAACTGCTACGACTTTTATGGAAAAAAAATTTTTTTCTCAATCTTTAACATAAATTTGAAAACACATGAAAAAAAAGTAATTTATGTGTTATAAACATTATTTCTGGTACGATTACAGACTGGACGTTTTACCCTACACAAAACAAATAAATAACTCGTTTAAAATAAATACGTTCCCAAATGCTTATAGAATTAAATAAACAAAAAAAAAACGGTTTCGGCGCAGAAAGAATCAACAAATGAAATCAGCAAACCAAAATAAATCGCCAATATTTTTCTATATAAAAAAAGATTGGGGTAGATTTGCGTGATCTCCGAAATGATATTATGCTTTCAGAATTGGTTTCGTAGGTTTCGTGCTTCGAGCGAATTTGGTAGCAATTTTTGCGGTCCTCTTCGACTACTTCGGAATTGAGCTCCTCTTTAATTAATTACTAGCACACACAAAAAAAACAACAATAACAACGGTTAAATCTCAAAATAAAAAAGTACACGTTTTTTACGTACGGCATGCATAAATATGTTTGACGTCTAAAAATGAAATTACACGCGCGTCAACGTCAGAAGGGAAAAAAAAGATTCGTTCTACTTTCTGGTTTTGAGCAGCTAATTATTCATACAAATATGTAGGTTCGTAGAAGGTGCGATATGGCAAAGACTCGTTAAAAAGATTAATTAAACCGTCCCTGACAAATATTTTGCAACTGTTAAAATTTATATCGCCACGTTACATACTAAAGCTCAGAAACTAACAAGTCTAAATTAACCGTATCCGTAATTTAAGGGCGAACCAAAAACGCGAATAATAACTCCATCATCGTCAAGCTTTGGCCCGAACGACAATACCCGTTTTTCCTTGAACTGTTTCTAAAAAATTTCTGTTGTTCCAAGCGAAGTTTCCTTATCGAAAACAAACTATTAGGCAAAACGCATTAAATCCTTTCGCGGTTCTTGTACAACAGCTGCCGGTTAATTTTCGGAACTGTTACTGTCGTCATCTGCATGCGAAACTTCACCAAGAAAGTTCGCGAAGACCCCGAAGTTGTAAAAAAAATAATATCAAGTGCTGTTATTGATGTTAACAGCTTTTGGAATTATTCCCATAAACATAAAATCCGCCGACTCCAAAAATGCGGCCGACCAACATTTTTAAGTTGTTTTCGCGCAAAATGCAAAGGAGAAAGTTTCGAGATAAATTTTGCATGAGATATATTTTTTTATTTAAAACGTCGTCGCAACTTCGCGGCAACAAATTGAATTTTCGAGATGTCGGTTAATTAGGAGCGAAATAAAAAAATAATAATAATGAAGAGGAAGTAGATTGCAGCGAATATTAAATAGGAACAAAACGAAGTGCGTTTTGTTGTAATATTAAATCGTCGGTGAATAACCTGCGCGAGCTTAATAAAAATTCTCGATGGCCAACAATATAAATTTAATACAGTGGAAACTCGGTTATCCGAACTAATTATTGTTGCAGCTCATTCGGATAATCGAAAATTCAGTTAATTGAATGTATAGAAAAAAACGAATTTTAGCTATATATAATGTGACCATACTTTCTGTTTTGAATGGGATTGTTCCGTTTTCAGATCATTTGTCCCGTTGTCCCGAAGCAATCATTCGGGACGCCCAAATGTCCCGTTTTCAAAAAATTGTCAATTACGATACCGAATATTAAGAAATCCTAACAAGAATTTCATTCTTGCCTCATCCTTATTTAAACACAAATTAATTTCACGGCAATTTTGCAATGAAAAAAGTAAAAAAAATATGAAAAATAAGGGAAGCCCAAAGGAGACATTTTGAGAGCGCAACTCCTGTTTTAGAATTACTTGAATTTTTTTAAAGTAATTTGATCATTGTTAATCGTGGCGAAAAGCCGAGTGTGCACATTCGAGCTCAAAGTGGCACATTCCGATCTCGGGAAAATGAAGCGCGCCGCTTCGCGTCGCGCTTCATTTGCTTCCCTCGCTCGGAAATGTGCCACTTTTCGCTCGAATGCGCACATCTTCGTGTTAATTGGATTCCACTATATTAATAAGAAATCCGTCAAAACCAGATTTTCTATTCAGAACAAGTTTCGCTTGAAAGTGCACATGGGTGATTCCGTTCTAACTGTTACTTTTTTAATTAAAAATTTTTGAATTCTATAACTAAACATTTTTTGTTGTTTCGTGCATATTATTACTCTATTTTATAGTAAAAATTAAAGTGCGAGAGGATTTTGCTACAACTTTAGAATAACGAGAATGAGAATCATATTTTATAATTTACATGCCACGGTACTGACATAAAATAAATTTGGTAGACATTCTTCAGAAAAATTATTAAATTCATTTCTGAATTGTATTGTAACATTTTAAAACTCTTTTTTATTGATTATTTAACATTTCAGTAATCTATAGTAACTTATCTGTAACAAAAAATACATTATAATTTATATCAAACATTAATCAACTCAAATCTAACACATTTCACAAAAATTAACTTAACTAAAAATTTTTTTTTTTGGTTTTTATCACAGCATTTTTAATTCTTAATCTTCTACACAGTGATACAGTTTCAGTCATCTTTGGCATTTTTTGAACTTCTTGCGATGAATTCTCAGATTCTTTTGTTTTTTGCGTCATTCTGTTATTTATTTTTCCCACCTTATCATTTAAAGAATAATCAATTTTTCTCATAGAAAAGTGTCTGCATACATTCTTATTAGAGCAATAAAGACAACTTAACGGATTGGATAAAATACAATTACGTTGTAATTTATTCCACGTATATACTTTTCATTGCGCCTACAAAAGGTTTAAAAATGTCTGGTAATTTGGAAAAATTTTACTCTACTAGCCCCAAAGTGTACCTACTAACCGAACTTCTGTTTCATATTTACATAAATAATTTTCAGTGAAGTCAATATTATTTATTAACAATTAAATATATTTTTATTATTTTTTGGCACGGTACTGACCGCCACAGTACTGACATTTTAAATTAAAATAGCAACTGTAATTTTTTGATTACGAATTTGCTAATATCCTTTTACCCTATAACTTAGGTTAGTAATAAGTACAGAAATTCATTATTTATGACGAAAAAAATTAATCGTTTATTATGTTTACCAATACCACGGTAGTGACAAGTAAATTTATAACATCATCTTTTAAAAATTGAGTTTTAAAATGACACAAACTCGCTTGAGAATTTCACTTGCGTTATGTTTGTAAACATAACTCAGTTAACGTACTTTCAATATGGCTTATTAGTCGTTTCATTAATTTCGAGGTAAATGACGCACGAGTCATACACAGTGAAATTTAAAAATTTGCTTAAATCTGAAGACAAAACTATTAAGACGGAATTCAATCTTAAATTGATGTATTAAAAAAAATTCGTTAATTTCTTTTAAGTTTGATTATATACATTAAGATTTATCAGTTAATTGGTTTGAATTACTTATTGCAAAATAAACCGATTTATAGGTAAATTCTAGAAAAGGACATGACACGGTACTGACATTTAAGTAACTTATTGCAAGTTTTCTTTGGACTGCAACTTATATTCTACAAGAAAAGTGATGAAGTATGTTCATGATGATCGTATTGATACAAAAACTTCATTAATAGATTTATAATGTATGACCAGTGAGAGCAAACAGTATAGGACACAAAAAATCACAGTTAAAATGGAATCGCCCACATACTCCTTAATAACTGAATCTTATTCTTCTCTCTTACAAATAATATTAATTAAATGAAACTGAACTAAATGTACCACTTCTCGCTTTTCTTTTAATTAAAAATTACAGTAGGGTATTTTTACTAAAAACCACATTTCTAATTTAGTACTTTTAAACTAAACTCGTACATGAAAAAAAATACTTTAACTTTTTCCGAATTATGACTCTTATTTCCCAACCTTTTTTTTAACATACCCCACCCAAGTCATTCTAAAATTTTGATGCACCATCTATGTAACATATATTATATTTAAAAATTGAATTAATCCATAAATGAAGTCTAATTACAACAGTGTATACAAAATGTGCCTTAAAACTATTTTATTTATAATTTTTACAAAAATGAAAATTACCCAAAAATATTTGGAGACATTAAATTTGACATATAAACCTTCAACAATCCGCAAAAGATGATATAAAAATCAACTAGTTGATTTTTAGTGGCCCACTTCAGAAAATTTGAATCATATACAATTTTAATTAATCAAAAATGCGAATTAGTGAACATCAGAAGGTACGCCTGAAAAGCACCATGATAACTTACCAAAACGAATAATATATCTAACCTTTTTAAAACAAAAAATAGATCTAATTTATTCGACTTTTAACTTTTTGAATTAAAGAATGAAATAATAATATAAGCAAATCCGATAAATACGAGGATGTGCGCATTCGAGCGAAAAGTGGCACATTTCCGAGCGAGGGAGGCAAATGAAGCGCGACGCGGAGCGGCGCGCTTCATTTTCCCGAGATCGGAATGTGCCACTTTGAGCTCGAATGTGCACACTCGGTTTTAAGCACGATTACAAAGCGTCCCGGTTTAACAAGAAAAAACTTGGTCAAATTGTTAGGTGTATGTTTACAAAAAAATAACAAATATTAATCATTAAATAAAACAGTCGCACATTATCTTAAAATCAACAAAGCAAAAACCACTGTTTAGTGGGAAATAAAAAATAAAATATTTAGTAAGAAATACCGTGGTTTAATTTTCGCAACGAGTCCGAGCGCGGTTCACAATCCGCATAATCGCAAATCCGTATAACTGAGGTCCGGATAATTGAGATTTTACTGTATATTCAATAACAAAATAAAAGAGCGGAAATCTTCGATAGCGGTAACACAATACAAAATCATAAATAACGACGCAATTGTAATGAAAGAATAAGAAATTTAAATCGAAAATTAACCGACGCTGACGTCATGTGGTCAAAAGTATTAAAAACTAATAACGTAATGTAATACTTTGGAATTTTAATGCACGAACTTTAATTAAAGTTACTTCATCAAGGGCAGAATCAATAATTGCATAAAGTCAACATTGCAACCTTGGGACTTGGAAGAAGAAAAAAAAAGATACCACCTAGCAGGCAAGTTTTATATTCCGCTGGGAAGAGCCTTGGTTTAAGAAAATTTGATCAAAGTTTATAAGATCTTAGAAACAGCCCCGAAAAACTTTGAGGGAATGTTACGTTAAGCTTCCCCGAAAATCTTGAGGGCTTCTAGTTTTTTAAATAAATTCGGTTGTTGAAAATTTTTTATTGCGCAAATAAAACGAACTCGTCTAATGTAAACTGCAAATTTAAGAAAGTTTTAAGTGTTGTAAAAGAGATTTATTATTTACTACTACTATGAAGGACGGAAAAAAACGAGAGTAAAACAGATTTTGTAACATTGGAGAAGCAAAATAGATTTTTACTAGTTAGTTCCGGAGTTTATGTTATTATTTGTTGTTTTGTTCGTACACCTGTAATAAACATTGAATTTGAGTGTCGGCCGATGGATATTTATTCTTTAGGTTTGTTTTTAAAGCGAGATAATTGCAAATGCAGTTATTTTTAGTGGTTATGTGTGTTAAACCTTGGCATCGTTGCGTAAGTTTAAGTAGAAGTCTGATTTATTGTGGTACATATCTAATATTTATGTTTAAAAATTTTCTCAATTAATTCTCAATATGTATCTATTTTTGCACCAAAAAAAAGTTATAAAAACAGAATTGGACAAGGTACTAAATAAATGGTAACAATACAACGGCCGAAACGAAGCATCGTGCCAATGTATTTTAATAAATGCGAGAAAAATACGTGGAACTTTTAAATTAAATGAAGGATTTATTACCCGAGATTTCATTGATGATTAAAAGAAAATTTTGAACGGAGTGACGAAAAAAGTAAAGCAACGTGGTTATAACATTGCATTATCACTAAATCGTTAAATAATAATATTATATTTAAAAATTACATTTTATCTACATTTCGATTTACAGTTTTCTGAAGAACCTATCTTCACTGTAAAATGGGGTTTAGGTGTATTTTAGATAAAGAAATTGTAAGAAACTGTAAGTAAAATCTTACTACAGTAAAACCTCTCTTGAACGGACAGTTGCGGGACCAACAACATTGTCCGTTGTGGAGGGGTGTCCGCTGAGGAGAGGTGTTAAAAAAATGATTAACTAGAAAATAGATCGAATCTAATTAAAAGTTATTATTATATGTGTCATATATATACAAAGAATTAAAAAATAAAATAGGAAATAAATGAAATATGTCAAAACTTTAAAAAAAGAAGTAATTTTTGTTGTTTTTTAGTTTTAGAATCTACAATTGCCTTCTCATGAAGCGCCCACAATTCGTAAATTAAATTTAACTAAACTTCCTGGAAGGTTTTAATGTAAGGGGAGTTTCCTATTTACAGGTAGATAAAAGAACTTGTTTTATAAATAAGAAATACGCCAAAGAAACAAAACTAATCCTCAAAATCAATTTACAGGAAACTTGTGTTGTTGTGTATAATGGAACAAAGATATTTCAATCCTTCAGAGCATTAAACGATGTTTTTTCAATTTTATGGCTTTGTAAGTGTCCGTTTAAGAGAGGTAAATATGTTTCGTGGTAACCATAATTAGGCTGTCCGCGTCCGTTAGAGGGGTGTCCGTTGAAAAGGGGGCCTAAATACATTATTTTCGTATACTTTTTGTCGGGACTTTTTAAAATTGTCCGTTGAAGAGGGGTGTCCGTTAAGAGAGGTTTTACTGTACCTAGTTTTGTCGCGCCGCCGAGGAATCGCCGAATTTTCACCATCTTGCGCACTTTGTGCTTGAGTGTATAGCTAAACTAATGGTTTTGAAATTATATGTTATTGCGCCCCCCTTAAAAAAATCTAATCTTGAGGCCTCCCCAGTGTACACCTAAAAAACCGTGTAAATCAAAAACAAAGCAAAATATGTCAGTTATTTTTGAAAATTAATAATTTTTTTAGGTAAAATAGTTGTAATTTTTTTAGTGCATCCCCTCATCAAATAATATAATATAATCTAGAGGTAGATGTGGCTAAAAACCGAGTGTAAAATTTCGTTTTGGGCAAATATGCACTTTTTGACCGAATGTGCACATAAGTACGTCATTTCATTTGGGTACATTGCTTTTTTCTTTTTAAATAAATTAAAAAATACGAGGATGTGCGCATTCGAGCGAAAAGTGGCACATTTCCGAGCGAGGGAGGCAAATGAAGCGCGACGCGGAGCGGCGCGCTTCATTTTCCCGAGATCGGAATGTGCCACTTTGAGCTCGAATGTGCACACTCGGCTTCAAGCATGATTTATAAAAATTAATTTACTTTCTAAATAATATTCATTATAAAATTCAAAATTGTATTTATACATGTATTTAAACGGTTATTTTAGAAAAAAAAACAAACGCTACAACTTTTTGAAAATAGAAAGACTGAATTAAAGTTTTTTAATTTGAAAAATAAATGGTTAATGTAGACAAATTCAATGAACGCTAAAATTGTCCTCTCAACGCGCCAAAAGAAGTATAACTTCAAAACCAATTAATTTAAGATGCATTTTCCAAACTATTTTATGCGCTACTGAAAATTCAGAGTTCAAGAATGCTAAACAGCAGAAAGGAATCTACTTCTGTTGCTTTAATGACCTTTCAAAACATATAATCTGCAATAATTATAGACATAGTCAAGGCTAATTCATTTTGTATAAAACATAAAATTATTGTTGATGCAATTGAATTAATACTTGCCAAAAGAATGAACCAATTTTCTAATTTAAATAAAAATGCTCCCATTGCAAGCATTTTCAACAGATTTTCTCAAGACCATCAATTTTTTTACTTCCATAGTTTTTTGAGTTGGAAAACTGATACATATCTTGCTCTGAAAATTTTCATTCAAATAAAGCTTTAAAACTTTATATTGGGCGGCCAAGAAAGTAATTTCGCTTTTCACAAATAGATGGTGTCGCAATTTTTTCAATCATGTCGGCCAACGTCATAATTTTTTCCGTTTGAAAGTTGACAGTAAGAATTCAAAATTTTTATTTAACACAACGATCGAGTATTAGTGGTGTGCATCTCAAACACAACGAAATCGATCCTGTTTTAAAACGAATCATCACTGGTGATGAAAAATGGGCCGACTACGATAACGATAATCGAAAAAGATCATGGTCCAAGCGTGACGAATCAACACCTTTATTTCAAACCGAAAAACCGAAGTTACTTTTCGCCCATCCGATAGCATAAAACAAACAATTATAACAGATACATTTATATGCAAATGAAAGTCATTCTAACCTTAAAATTAAAAATTTTACTTACAAATACTTAATGAGTTAATAACAAAATTATACATTGCGCAAGTTATGTTTATGCTCTCAAAGAAAAAAATATCGCCAGACTTTAATAATACAACGTTATTGAACCGACGAGTCATCCAACCAAATAACTGAAGTACGTACTTAATAATAAAGACACGAAATCCTTTCACTTTATTGGATAACATTTAATAACTAATAATCCAATATTTGATATTAATAGCAGAATATTGCTACCGCATAACTTTGTCAGCCACATTATTATTATTATTATTGTATCAGACCAGTATACACAAACTTGTCGTTTAACGTTAAAAGGCTATGAAGTATTATTGGATTTTACAATTCTGTATCCATCGTGCCTGTAAATGCAACGTTTTGTTAATATACGACACTTGAATTTTGATTTTTCGCATAAAAATTTACTCCGCATTTACAATCATTTCCGATTTCATAATCGGAAATGCAGTGCCGGATTAAACATCATTTCAGTCCTAGTTTCATACATTTAAAGCGTTCACGTAGGCCTTATAAAAATATTTTTTTCATTATACAGTAATCCCTCAACATTCGCGGGGGTTACGTTCCAGAAAAACCTCGCGAATGTCTAATTCGCGAATGTTGAGGGATTACTGTATTACAATATGTAGGTATATTTAAGAATATGGCCAGGAGTTTGAAAAATTTAAAAAAATTTATTATTTAAAATATCGTTTTATACCAAAATTGAAGGTTGTGTGACGTTTCTTCAGAATTTTTGTTGTTTCAAAACTTATCCGAGCACCTATAGAAAAATATCCATATTACTTGATTTTCCTAAATTTCGCACCGATAACTTTAGGGCTTTTCAACCAATACTTCAACAATCAAGTGCTGGTAGAAATTTTCAAATCGACCGTATCCGATATAAAAATTATTTTGCTTCGAATTTCAGTTGAAAAACTTTGATCATTAATTCTGAAAAAAAATCCAACTTCTAACATACATCCAGTAAATATTATTTAAAAGCCAATAACTTTATGTTCGGAAGAAAACAGGAGATTCTGAAGATTATACAATTTATTTTTCAATTTCCCATACATATTTAATATTATTTTTAAGATCCTGCTTATATTTAATTCGTAATAATTTCAATAACTAAAAACCGCAGTTAAATGGTTTTTTACACATTACTATAAATTATAATTTTTATATTAAGAATAAATACAAAACAAAAAAAAAAGTGTAATGCACATTCTCGTGCAGTTTTGAAACATTATAATTAAAAATCATTAAAAAAAAACAATAAACACATAATTTACGAATGCGTCCAACAAACCTATACTATTAATATTTTATTTTATTAATGCAAAATATACAACGAGAAAATCTGGCAATATTCCGAGAAAATTTATGTCTATCTCATTAAATTCAGCGGTATATAAATTTCCTTAGCGCCAAAGCTACGATTTCGAAAAAATGGAGTTAAATAAATTAATCTCAACTTGTCAACGAAAACTGACGACAACAGAGTCAACTTTCGTGTTTTAATATCCGAAAATCTAATAAATGGGAGGCCGCTGTAGTCGCACTTTTGTCGAAGAAAATCTCGAATCGCATTTCCTACAAAGATAACGACGTTAGAAATAAAATATATTAAAGAATGAAATTATTTATTGGCCGAATATTTCTATTTGCGTAGAATGGGAAAAAGTTATTTTTATTACCACAAATGCAGATAAATAGACTGGGATTTTTTTTGGCAAGCAGTCAACATTATTTTTCGTTAGCTATAAACTAACCCTAATACTAAAATCAATAAAAAAGCCATAAAAGAAAATGGTTGTGTTAGGAATATTTTTTTTTGATAATCAAAAAACAGCGTTTTTTTAATGTAATTATCTTCCGCACGTAAACTTTCGTAATCATCGCTAATTGTTTACAAAACATTGTTTGAGCTTCGTAAAATGCACAATCTTCGTAATATTGCGTCAGAGATTAAAAATACAGTAAAACCGCTCCATAGCGGTCCCAAAGGACGCCGGTTTCAGAGTATTAATAACATGGAAAGAAATTCTTCGCCGACCTTAAAACGCATCTCAAATGAAGCTATTCAGGACTGCTTCGCGAAATGGAAATGCTGCTGGGAAAAGTGTGTGATTAGAGGAGATGAGTATTTTGAAGAGAACAAGGACTAAATAATCAGTAAAATTAATAATAAAATTCAAAAAAATGAAGTTCGGTTCTTTTCTAAACAGGCCTCGGCCCAAAAGGCACTCTCAATCAGATAGCTTTAAATGTAAACGAGGAAGAAGGAAATCGATTGATCGCATATTAACTAACTTCAGCCACAAATGATTTGTATAAACAGGAAACGAAAGCAAAACCTGTCCTAAAATAAAATCTCCATTAATAGTTCTCAAATAAAAACCAACAAAGGAAACAATTATAATCAGTTTTGGTAATTTCATCGATCGGCCTGCCGGCAAAGTGCAAGAAAAAGGGACCGGATGGAGAGACGCAAAAAGCGCACAAGCCAAAAAAGCAGAAACGAATTTCTGGAGCATTTCCTACAGGTCTTAAAATAAATGCACATGTAAACGTAATTAAAGCATAATGCGGACTGCAAAGTGGAGTTTCAATTAATTTTAACGGCTGCTTATTTTTGCTAAAAAAGTGGCTTATCGCGTATGCAGGGCTGAATTTTTCAACGGAAAAGATAACAAGCGAATCTTGCATGTCGGCCATTTGCATGCCACATTGTAAGTGTTGCGAGGTAATTAAATTAGACATTCGGATTACCGCTTTTTTCGTAAAAACCGCATCCGCAATATTCGAAAACGAAATTACGAAGTGCACGCAACGAGGAATGTCTTTTCGGTCTATTTTGTGCAACGATTCGCAGTGCAAACTCCATCTTTCGTCTAAAAATGCAAGTAATTGCCTCGTTTTAATTGCTAATCTCGTTACTTGGAAAATAGGTTATGTTAATTAATAAAAGTTCGCTTTATACGTGAAACATCCAAAAGCTTTAAGTCCAAATGGAAAAAAAAATTAATAAAATCCTAATTAATTAGTCATATCTCACCAAGTTAGATGTAAAAAAACAATATTTAATTAGAATCGGAAGGATTTCGAGTTAGAAAAAAGTCAGAAAGGAAAACATGTTTCTTGGGTTTTACTTTTTCATAAAAGAAAGCAAAAGTGGATGTTAATAAACATGTTTGTTTTGTGTTCGAAAAAAAAATATGGAAAATAAAGCAACGCTCTATTTAATGAAAAAAGTGTTTAACAAAAAGTAAAATCGGATCGATGATCCTAAAACGGAAACGAACAACTAATTGTTTATTACGCCCTATTAGTCAACACCTACAAATTCAAAATTTAAATATCCATAAAATGTGAAAGTTGAAGGCATTAATGAAGCGCATTACCCTAATAAGGATGTTTATAGCAGTTAATTTCTGTTAAAATACATCGTTAGTTGTCTTAGGTCAACGTTCTTGTTATCGATCCTTCGATATAAAACGTCTGAATACAGTAAAACTTGTGTAGAACGGAACAGCTCAAATAAAAATTAAGTTGGCAAGGCCCGATTTTAGTTTATTTTGTAATTTGTAAAACGAACTCGGAAAGTTGAAGATGCAACGTAGCGCAATCATTTTGGGAACCGCTGGTATTCTTTGATATTGTAATATAAAATTATACGCCTCAATAGAAAATTAATTAAGAAAAATAACCTCAAAATCAGTTATTTGAAAACTTACATTTTAAACAATTTATTTATAAAAAGTCGGTCATATCTTTATAAAGCAGTGATTTCCAAACTGGGGCGCACATTTTTTGTATTAAAATATTTTTGATTTTTTTAAAGAGTTTACAAAAATAAATATTCTAAAAAATTAACGAATAAGAACTATTTAAAATATACATTTTTGCTAGAAATTTGGTTCCTGGTAGAAATACGGTTCCGTAACTTTTAATTAAAAAACTTTAGAAAAATATAAATAAATTAATTATTGTGAATTGTTCTTAAAACCGAGCGTACACTTTCGAGCTTAAAGTGGCACATTCCGATCTTCTATTCAAAAAAAGTTCTAGTAATTATTTTTCAAAAATAATTGTTTAAAAGCACAAAATCAAAGTTTGGTGTCTGGTCTCAATACCGTTTTTAATTTCAAAGTAAAATTATTTAAAAAATAAATAAATTATTGTGAATCATGCTTAAATCCAAGTGTGCACATTCGAGCTCAAAGTGGCACCATTCCGATCTCAAGAAAATGTGCCACTTTCGCTCCAATGTGCACATCTTCGTATTTATTAGATATGTCTTATTCCCATCTTCTATTCGAAAAAAGTTCTAGCCATTATTTTTCAAAAATAATTGTTTAAAAGCCTCTGGTATCAACACAGTTTTGTAATTTCAAATTAAAATTATTTAGAAAGAAAATTAATTATTGTGAATTGTGCTTAAAGTCGAGTGTGCACATTCGAGCTCAAAGTGGCACATTCCGATCTCGGGAAAATGAAGCGCGCCGCTCCGCGTCGCGCTTCATTTGCCTCCCTCGCTCGGAAATGTGCCACTTTTCGCTCGAATGCGCACATCCACGCATTTATTTAAGAAATATGAACGAAACATTTATATTTAAATTGTGTTTTCAGATAATTGCGTTTATTCTTGAAATTTTATTGCACTTAAATACCGATCTTTATTATTTTTAAAAGAAGAACTGTATTGTGCTGCCTAACGTGAGTTATTTGAGTAATTTTCTGTAATAATTTTTGCGATGTACTTACAATCAATGTAATGATTTCAAGAAGATTGTGGTAGACCAATGAATTATTTTATTGCTATTTAATTGCATATTACAGAATTTATAACTTTGTTGTTATGTGTTTTTTAAGCACATTACGAATTGATTACTTTTGAGCAATAAAAACGCGACGTTTTATCACTGCTGAATTAATTTGATATAGGTACTAAAGGGATTATCTTAGACGATACCAAAAATTTTAAAAACCCGAACTTTGAGTTAAGAAGCTGCCATATCGTACTGTAGGCCGACTAAATAAAAAATGATTGAATTAAAGAACATTGCTTCAATTCGAGTCACCACTATTTATTGTTAAGTGTTTATTGTGCTAATTTCTAAGAATACAATTTTTTTATTGATCGTTTCTTATAAAATTACAAAAAAAAATACTTTAATGCACAAGGCTGATAAGATTACAATAGTGATAAAATTATTATTTCATAACTCAAAGTACACTCATTCAAGTGTGTCAGGAATTTGTATTTTTTTCTCGATTTTCACGCAACATAAGTAATTATAATGAAACCGACATGTACGAATAATAATTTATTTAACCCTGTTCGAGCAAATTATTTTTATTTGAAGGTACAGTGAGACCTCGTTTAACGCTTCCTCGATTTACGCTGAATCGATATAACGCGGTCCACTCGAAGCTTCAAAAGAGCTTAAAATTTACGTCGATTCAGCTTATTGTGATATATTTCAAAGTGATCTCGTTTAAGGATGTTTCTTTTAGCCCAGTGTTTAACAACGTGGGGCCCATGGCCCATAAAGGGGCAATTCGATTGCTTAAGAGGGCAATTAAAAAAAATCGAATTTTCCAGAACGTAAATTCAACCATATGGCGACTCTTAGCCTCTTAGTTTTTTTTTAAGAACTTCCTTGTGATTTCTTCCTAAAGTCCATCATTTAAGCTACTTAGTGAATAATTAAAAATTTCGAATATTAAAAATTATGCATGTGTTACATGAAGGAACATAATAAATTTTTAAAAGTTTAGGTGGGACATGGCACAAAAAAGGTTGGAAAACACTAGTTTATCCCTTAAACTCATTGGAACGTATCCCCCCGCGTTAAACGGGGTCTTACTGTATTCTAAATTATAAAATAGCCGAACGCAATTTTTTGAAAGGTGCAAGGTTAATAAATTCAAGAAGGTGAAGGAATCCCCGAGTAACATCAATATTTTAGACAGTTCTATTTCGAAATAAACAAAGCCCCCTTACGCCTCTTGAGAGATTGCGTTTTTGATAAATTTTTAAAAATATTCACGATCGAATTTCTTTTTCGTCAAATACTTGTTGCGTATATGTCATTTGAAAGATTTCCAAGTTCAAGGAAAGTGCTTTTATATCTAATAATGAAAACAAAGAAATTTCTTCCAATTAAATTTTAGCTTCGTCGTTGCTGAATGCACACTTTAAAGGGTTCGTTTCTCTGAATTCGTAATAATTTTATTCAACCCTTATTAGGGGGGCCTTTGAAATTTTGTTTGTGCGACCGATTTTAAGGATCTGCCCGGTAGATAACTAATAAAGCCTTTTGTTTAAAGATATTACGTTGTAAAATTTCGTTTCTTTGAACGTTCGCCGAAAGTCTGCAAAAGTAAATATTGGGAGCTGATAGATAAATGTTATCTAAATGCTACGATAGCACTCGGAAAATGTCATTTTAATCTCGAGGACTTTTCGAAAGCGAGCTTCTTGTTGCTGCTAATGTTGTGTCCATGCTCTTTTATTAACAACAATTTGTTGTTGTTAAACCGAGCCCATTCATATTTAGAAGGTCATTCGTATTATTGTTAATAAAAATGGGTCAACGAAAAGGCTATGATGTAACAATCTCTATCATTAACATTCCTAAGATATGTCTAACCGATATCGTCATTAGCTTCAATCATTCAGGTTCTAGAATTATGAATCATCGTATTTCTCCTCATTTAATATTTTAAGGCGAACTTTCCCAACTTGCTAAATGCAGAAACGTAAACAAAAATATTATAAATCAGCATTAAAGACGTGTACACAAGACCAAGTTAATCGACCTCTGCATAAAAATAACAGTTGTTAAAATAGATCGATACCCGAACGTTTCAGGAAAGAAATTTGATGCGATACAGTGAAACCCGTTAAAACGGAACCTCGGCACAACGAAAACTTAGTACATTTCAATTGACTTTTACTCGTAGATAGAGTTGATATGTGGTAGTATTGTTTTTTCTAGAAGAAAAAACTAAATTTTTGATTAAACATTGATAACTATAATTTTGTTTAAAATTGAATTTTTACGTGCAAAAAATTGCAAAATAGAAATTAATTAGTAATATTTGCTTATATCAAACGATACATATTTGAGCACAGTGTAACTTTTCTCAAAAGAATGCTATTTTTCGCGCTAGATTTTTCTCTTTTCCGCTATAGTGAATTTTAAACGTATTTCTTTAATGTGTTATTCATTTTACGACTGACTTTTTAAAAAATAAGTACATAAGTACATTATTTATTATGAATTTGCTAAAAATTTGGAAAAATGAACTACTAATTTTCGATTCATAACAGTTCTTTCCAAAATTTATGTTACTGTGCCTCCCTTATAAATTTCAAATAATGTTAATATTACTTAATAATTAATAATCAGTCCTCATTGATTTTTTAAAATATTCAATTAAGTATAAACTATAATAATTTTGAATCGGCGATAGAACAACTACAAATTGCAATTAATATGAACGCGCCTTATGAAGAATTTCAACTGCTAAAAAAAATTTGTCCCGGGCAAAAAAGGGAAAATCCCGTATTTTTTTAAATTGATTATCGTTTGCCCTTTGAAGTCGAAATATAATATTAGAAACACTAGATAATTGCAGTTCTACTGTATTAAGAAATAATTATAATTAAAAATTTCACTTTTGATAATTCGATAATTTTGATAATTTGAAAATTCGATTAATTGAATGTATAGAAAAGAACGAATTTTATATATATATAATGTGGCCATACTTCCTGTTTTGAATGGGACTGTTCGTTTTCAGATCATTTGTCCCACTGTCCCCAAACAAGCATTCGGGACGCCAAATGTCCCGTTTTCAAAAAATTGTCAATTACGATACCGAATATTAAGAAATCCTAACAAGAATTTCATTCTTGCCTCATCCTTATTTAAACACAAATTAATTTCATGGCAATTTTGCAATGAAAAAAGTAAAAAAAATATGAAAAATAAGGAAAGCCCAAAGGAGACATTTTGAGAGCGCAACTCCTGTTTTAGAATTACTTGAATTTTTTTAAAGTAATTTGATCATTGTTAATCGTGGCGAAAAGCCGAGTGTGCACATTCGAGCTCAAAGTGGCACATTCCAATCTCGGGAAAATGAAGCGCGCCGCTCCGCGTCGCGCTTCATTTGCCTCCCTCGCTCGGTAATGTGCCACTTTTCGCTCGAATGCGCACATCGTCGTATTTCTTGAATTTTATAAATTAATTTTTCTTTCCAATCATCAAATTTAATTTAGGTCAGTAAATATCGATTATATGTGCGAAAAACGTATTTTTACCATAGCAATGAGTGGGAGCGAGCGAAAAGATACAACAAACTCATAAGTACGAGTGAGAGGGAACGATAAAAATTATTTACTAATTTTTCAGCGGCAAAATTATTGCAATGTGACACTTTTCGCTTGAACGTGCACATACCTTGCATTTGTAGACTTTCTCTATGTTAATGTTACAAATCAAAAAAATTATGTTAGTCAGCTTTATTGGATTATTTGATTTGAAAAGAAGAAGATTGGTATAGACATACGCAATGTGAACCTTAATATTGCATTATTGTCAAACGTTAAATAATTATATGCTTGATTGGAAGATTCTTGAATGGTATAATTAAATACAACAAACCGCAGAGAAGTTTTATTTATTGTTAGAATTTTCTAAATCTATTCACTGAAATATTGTACTGATGGTTTTTACATAACACGATACATTCCATATACAATTTTAATTGATCAAAAATACAAATTTTTATCAGGCTCGCTGCATTAGCCGTGCAGAAGAGCATCATAATAACTTATCAAAAGAATAAAATGTATAACCTTTTTAAAACAAAAAATATATCTAAATTTATTCGACATTAATTTTTTTGAATTGAAGATTAATATAGGCAAATCCAATAAATACAAGGATGTGTACATTTAGTTCAGCTTGATTTAATTAATATTATTTGTAAGAGAGAAGAATAAGATAGACAAATTCAATTATTAAGGAGTATGTGTACTTTCAAGCAAGAACTTTTTCCCAATAGAAAATCTGGATTTGAAGGATTTATTAATATAGTCAAATCCAATGAACACGAAGATGTGCGCATTCGAGCGAAAAGTGGCACATTTCCGAGCGAGGGAGGCAAATGAAGCGCGACGCGGAGCGGCGCGCTTCATTTTCCCGAGATCGGAATGTGCCACTTTGAGCTCGAATGTGCACACTCGGTTTTAAGCACGATTACAAAGCGTGGCGTTTTAACATGAAATAAAAAGGTGAAATTGTTAGGTAGGGGGAAAGTGGCATGAAACAGCCAAGTTTTGAAAAAGCCATTATCAATTACGCGGTAGTTTTCATACGAATCGTTCATGTATTATTATTTTAAGATAGCAACACTAGCCAGATATCCCCCACAAAAATTTGACCATTCACCATCAATAAACGGCGCCGATACGACGTATTGAAGATTTTGTCGTCAAAAAGTAAGGTTTTGAGTTCAGTTTATTTGTTTTCTAACGCCTATACGTACAAAACTAATAATAATATGATTAGACTATAATTTTATAGATATATTAGGCCTTCTAATAACGTATATATTTTGTAGACTAATCTTTGATTTCATAGTAATTTTCGAAATTTTGTTTCTTGAGAGAATATGTTTTGAAATAGCCGGACTGCAGTGTAATGAAAAAGCCACCTTTTAATTGCATAAAATGCAATAACAATTGTAGTAACAGCAATCAAGAGTGGTACCGATGCAAAATTGTAATGGTTGGGCATATAAATCCTGTGGCGTAAAAGGAAATTGCATTATTTTTGCTAAAAACGTTTTTAAGTTTTTGCAATGATTGATCTCAAACGTCAAATTTTTTGACAGTTTCTTAGATTTATGTAAGTAAATATTTTATCGAGAGTTTGCGTTATTTAAAACGTTTTATAATTATATAAGATCTAAAATTATAGCTTAAGATTATTATTAAATAATATCTTCGTTAATGTGCAGTTTTAATCTTGTAATAAGAACATGGCTTTTTCAAAAATTGGGTTGGCTGTTTCAATACCTATAGGTTATGAAAAAGCCAAATTTTATTTTTTTTATAAATGATTAGAAGTCGAAAAATATCGTTAATTTTGAAAAATGTTTTATGACATTACGTACATAAATGCATGAACAATTACAGATTTAAAAAAAAAATTGATTTATTTATGTCCTTCTATATTACTTATCCCTTTTTTTAAAACTGGCTGTTTCCTGCCACTTTCCCCCTACTAATTGGTCAAGAAATTTTTTATATCAAGCCATTAAGAAACAACATTTGCCTAAATGCAATTTTAAATAAAAAAACGAAATTTCGACTTGCTTGCGCCATTCCGCAAACTACAATTTCGACTGTGCATTCCAATTTCTCAACACTTTTCACATACAGAATCCGGAAATACACGTTTTTCCATAATTATAGTTATGCCATAATTGTATAAAACGCTACAAATTCCTGATTCATCAATCGAAAATAAATCCTGACTCACGCAGTTCAAAATCCAATCCAGCGACCGTTGGAATATCGCAAAATAAATTCTAACGCCGATTTGATTCTGTGCGAGTTAAGAAGAAACGAGCGGTTTTAATTTGCCGTATCGTATTAACATACGGGGCTGTAATTACATCCCGACCACATACAAGTGTACAAAGAAAAACCTCAAAACGCGAAAAATAAAAGCTTTTTGCGTTAAATAAACTCGCCCAGAAATTTATTGTTGTATTATTCGTTATTATAACCCACACGTTAAACTTCAACAAAAAAATAACAGAAGGAAATAACATAAAGAAAACAACAACGATGTTGTTTCGAATTTAAAGTACAGTAAACCCTCGATTTCTCCAATCGCAAATGTGGGACTTTTCCTTCGATAAATTTGAATAGTTTTTTTCGCTCTTCTCTCTTCTCGAAGTGAGAAGGTGGAAGCGTTAAATATCTGCTGGAGCTTTCGTAAGATTGAAAATTTGATTTATGGCATTGTAGTGTCAACAAGTTAAACTTCTCGGGCGTAAAACCTTGAAATGGAGGATTTACTGTTTTCAACATGGAGAATTTTTAAAGGAACGGTTGAGGCGATAATGTAATCGCGTTCGCCTGCCCACGTATGGGCATCATCTCCGAAGAGTGCAGCTAGAAAATTTGACCTTGCGGTTAGTACACTGAAATCACCTGCCTATTCCCATCATACCGTCGCTATTTAACTTCGTTTTTCTTTGTTCCTCTTAACGCTTGCGTAACTCTTTTGTGTCAGTGTTCCGTTACCGTGCATTCAGCCCTTCTTTTCAAAACTAGTTTTCGCCACAATAGCACCTGCACACTTAATCTGTTATTGTTTTGATTATTTGCTTTTTTGGAAAAAAATAGCGTTCCTTCCGAACGAGTCGCTTCCAATAGGATTACACGCTTTTTAAACAATTACATTCGAATTTGTCGAGTACGAAGTTTAATTAAAGTATTCACTCCGTCTCGTTTGCGGTTTCCTCTTCGAATATCGTATTACGAAGTCATATCTTTGTGTCATCCCTTTGGCTTCGACATTCGAGAGCCCACCTGTTATTCCATATGGAATTCTCCCCCTGTTTTACACAGGTACCAACTCCTTCACAAAAGACTTACCACGCATGCTAATTATTGGCATGTGTTCCGTCGCATTTTATTACAGTAAAACCTCAATTATCCGGACCTCAGTTGTACGGATTCGTGATTATCCGGATTGTCAACCGCGTTTGGACTCGTTGCGAAAAGTATTTCTTATTGTATTGTATTTTATTATTTTATTTTGTATTTCGCACTAAACAGTGTTTTTTTTTTGCTTTGTTGATTTTAAGATAATGTGCGACTGTTTTATTTAGTGATTAATATTTGTTACGTTTTTTGTAAACTTACACCTAACAATTTGACCAAGTTTTTCCTGTTAAAACGGGACGTTTTGTAATCATGCTTAAAACCGAGTGTGCGCATTCGAGCTCAAAGTGGCACATTCCGATCTCGGGAAAATGAAGCGCGCCGCTCCGCGTCGCGCTTCATTTGCCTCCCTCGCTCGGAAATGTGCCACTTTTCGCTCGAATGCGCACATCCTCGTATTTATCGGATTTGCCTTATATTATTATTTTATTCTTCAATTCAAAAAATTAAAAGTCGAATAAATTAGATCTATTTTTTGTTTGAAAAAGGTTAGATATTTTATTGTTTGATAAGATATCATGGTGCTCTTCCGCACGCCTAATTAGGTATTTGAAAAAAAAAAATTATTGATTTTTTTTATGTATTTTAAAACTTTATTATTAATAATATGGATATTTAATGCAAAATACTTAAAAAAAATTTTTTCAATTAATTATAAGCAATTAAAAATTGATAAAATTTAAAAAAATCACGTGACTATAAACGCGCCAAAATTGGCCACCATCTTTGTGACGTCATAATGTTATAGCTGTTTAATAACAGGACAGCGTTTACGGCTATTACACGTGAGTTGACAATAATATTGAAAATTTACTGCTAAAAAACGATTTGTTAGTTAATTCCGATTAGCTATGTGTGATAAAGGATTTATAAAGGCAAAGTCTGATAATATTCCTGATGTTGATATATTTTTACTGAATTCTACTTATTTGATTTGTATACTTGGATAAATAATAATTACTAACAATAGTGTTATAAAATACTTACATCGAAATGATCTTCACAACAAAAAAATTCGATTTTGTTTTGGGATTATAACGATGCACTGCTTGAAACCATTTATTTCGACGTTTTTCATCTTGGGGAACATTTAAAAACATTTTGTCAGGAGTTGTTTTGTAGTATTCGTACATAATGGTACAAAACAAGAACGATAACTTTGTGGTTCGACATTTTCAATATAAACTTGAGTATTTAACCATGACAAAAGAATTAAATAGATCAAAACACTGCATTTATTATTTCTGTATAAGCTGCAATGAATGAAAACTAACATTATGACGTCACACACGCTCGTGTTTGTTCGGGAGCTGTCGGCGTGTTTTCGGTACTGGACTCAAAATTAATTTTTATTTTGATATAACCTTTGAAATATTGCGAAAAAAAAAATAAAAATAGTTTTGCTATAAAACTTATATATGATCTTTCCATTTATCACAAAAAAAAAAAAATTCAAAGACCTAATTGTAACGAGCTTGATGAAAATATTCTCAGGTGTACTTTCGAATGTTTACTAACACTAGAACTACCAACCGGTCAAAATGACCGGTTTCAAAAATTCATCACAAGATTTTTATGTAAAACCTTACTTATTATTCTTTGAATATGTCATGACTTTCTCTAAATATATGTATTCAATAACACCATATATTTCTTTTTCCCCCTCCGCCATATTTCTTGGGTTGCGTATGGAACATACTTAAACATACCAACCGGTCATTTTGACGTTTTGAAGAGATTTTCAAAAACGTGCAAATTTTCAATATGATAAAATTACACAAAATTTTGGGAATTCACCAAAATTAGTATATTCTGCGTATATTTGCGGTTTGCGGCTAGTAGTCATTGCGTTTTAGTATATTATTGACTATTATTGTAAACAGTTCGAATTACTTTTATTACATTGTTATTGTTTAGTTTAGCTATTCAGTGAAATAAATATAACTCCTTACAACTATACATTCTTACTGATCTTTGTAAGTATTCTTGGAGTAAGTATTTTGATTATTTTATATCGAAAAATTTATTTCGTATATTCTTCTTCAGTTATAAAATTAGCCATATATTCAAAACAATATCACTATGCAATCATTGCGCTGAGAAAAATAAAATCTGAATAATAAAAATAAAAATATTATTTCTAATAATAAAAATCAATAATTGAACTTGTTACATTTATTTTTCTATAATTTAATTTATTTTTATATTTTTCCCAAAATTTTTTTGAAAAATTACCTGTGTTCACAATAAATGTAAAAAATAAACGTGATTTTTTGTAAACGTTTCTATTTTTTTTAAACAATAAATTTATTAAATTATATTTAATACTTTGCAAACACAAGTCATACGGTCATTTTGACCGGTTGGTAAAAATAGGTATACAACAAATGTTGGTAGTTCTAGTGCTAATTCGCATTTTTGATTAATTAAAATTGTATATGAGTCAAATTTTCTGAAGTGGGTCACTAAAAATCAACTAGTTGATTTTTATATCATCTTTTGCAGATTGTTGAAGGTTTATATGTCAAAATTAATGTCTCCCAATATTATTGGATAATTTTCATTTTTGTAAAAATTATAAACAAATTAGTTTTAAGGCACATTTTGTAGACACTGTTGTAATTAGACTTCATTTATGGATGAATTCAATTTTTAAATATAAAAAAATATTTATATGTTGCATAGGGAGTGCATCAAAATTTTAGAATGACTTGGTTGGGGTATGTTGCAAAAAAGGTTGGGAAATAAGAGTCAAACTTCGTAAAAAAAGTATATTTTTTTTCATGTACGATGAAATCTCCCATCTAGTCTAGTTTAAAAGCACTAAATTAGAAATGTGGTTTTTGATAAAAAATACCTTACTGTAATTTTTAATTAAAAAAAAAGCGAGAAGTGGTACATTTAGTTCAGCTTGATTTAATTAATATTATTTGTAAGAGAGAAGAATAAGATAGACAAATTCAATTATTAAGGAGTATGTGTACTTTCAAGCAAGAACTTTTTCCCAATAGAAAATCTGGATTTGAAGGATTTATTAATATAGTCAAATCCAATGAACACGAAGATGTGCGCATTCGAGCGAAAAGTGGCACATTTCCGAGCGAGGGAGGCAAATGAAGCGCGACGCGGAGCGGCGCGCTTCATTTTCCCGAGATCGGAATGTGCCACTTTGAGCTCGAATGTGCACACTCCGCTTTTCGTCACGACTAACAATGATCAATTTACTTTAAAAAAATTCAAGTAATTGTAAAACCGTAGTTGCGCCCTCAAAATTCAATTAACCGAATTTTCGATTATCCGAATGAGCTGCAACAATAATTAGTCCGGATAACCGAGTTTCTACTGTATCACCATACCGAAGAAATTTTAATTTGAAATTTCTTCGCCGCTTCTAAAATTTTCCGACCCCAAAAATTAAATCGAACAAAAAGCACGTCGCAATTTTAATAAAATCGATTAAAACGTAAAGTATGCGGAAAATTTCTAACCGAAAGATTCGTAGTACAATATCCAATTTTTTTGTTGAAAAGGGAATTTACCGAAGTTAGTGCGGCCGCAGAACGGGCACGACGAAGCGCTGCTTCGCCCTTTGCTCCCGCCGATTTTTCTCAAATCGATCTACGATATCGAGGCGATCGATCGTAATTGCGATTTGTACGCAACTTAACGAAAACCACAAACGATTCCAATTAGAAGGTTTTGATTGACACAAACGAGGGCAATCTCTCAATTGTGAACAAATTGAAAAATAAAAAAGCAAGTCACTCGCTATTTAAATCAATCATACTTTTACCTGAATTAAAGTAAAGGTCGATGCGATAAAAAACCAAAACATTTTGCTCATTAAAAGATACGTTCTTTGGTCATTTAGAAAACAGGTGTTATTAATATGTGTACTACATTTTACGAAATGTCAGGCGATTTTCTCATATTATCAGCAGAAATTTAAATTCCGATCGGTTTTTACTTTCGAAGCACAAACAACGTACGTTTAGAATTGATTAAAAGCAGAGATTATTTTCTTATTTGTTATAAATAATTAACACGAGTACGAGTCTGGTTTAATAACGGATCTCATTAATAAAAATGAAAAATAAATAATTGGTTTGTTTGTTCTTTTTTAATCTTCTTATCTTATCGTTATTAAATACACGTACTCAAATAATTACGTAAAGCATAAAATTCTCGATAAATGGTTTTATTTCAAAAACCCTTTCAAAAGCAGTGGAAAATAGTTCAACGCCTGCCACGTCAAAAAAAAACGTGCGTTAGAAGTTATACTTCTTTAGCGTGACTAAATGAAATATCTTCACGTGTTATGTTGCGCACGCTGCGATTGTGGTGTCCAAATTATATATTACTTCGTCTTTCTTTAAAAAAAATCTAAGCTACACATCTATTCCCCGATTTCCACGAAGAAAACCGTGTAAATCGAAAACAAAGCAAAATATGCACAAAATGGGCAGATTACTTGCAGAAATCAATTTTTAAGTAAAATTCTCTCATCAAAAATATACACCGTGTCTAAAATATAAAAGTAGGTAAATTCAATTCATAAAATGGCATAATACCACAACCATCTTACAGAATACGTCATTCTGCGTCCATTAAAATCAAAACGGGCCGAAGAAGTGGGCCACGCATCGTTAGAAATATTTTACAATCTGACAATGATCGTAAATTTGCAAACCAGATAATTCAAAAACTTTTGACTATGTGGCCAGGGCTAAAAATGGTACACTGAACGGGCCAACCAAGCCTTCGAAAATACATTAAGAACTTGGATAGAAGAAAAGCAAACCACTCGCTGGGTCTTAGATTTTGTCAATTTCGTAGAAATAAAGCATACCACAGCAGAATCAAGCAAATAGCATACGACTCTTTTTGGACGAAAAGCCAGAATTGGTCTACGATCAACCCAACTCTTTTCAGATATTTTCTTGCATGAATAAACTACCAGGAAAGTGTTAAAAATGCGATTTGTCTGAGTTTATTTAGACATAAGGCGTTTTGCCTGGACAAACATCGAAACAACATAGATTTTGCCACCATTTTAAATAAGTAAGTTATTTCTAGATTTGTTTAGACCAGGGATGGTCGACCCAAATGATTTTGCGGGCCACTTTGGAAGAGCTGTTTTGTGATCTTACATTTGAAAATATCAGTTTTTTCTAAATATTTTGGATAGGGTAAAAGTGCCGGTTTTAGACACTTGAATGATCTTGTTAAAATAACTTGTAAAATGAAGAAAAACAACAATGTTTCTATCATAGTTAAAGATACATTAATTGCACTTATAACTGTATCGATAATTCTTACATTTCTCATGTGTCAAAATAAAGTGGAAAATGTCCACAACTGGTATGGTGTCCAAAACCGGTGTTTCTACCCTACTCAACCCATTTAGCGCCGAGACATTAAAACACAATTAGAAATATAAATTATCTATATTAATGGAACAAAGACAAAGTGTTGAGAACATGAAATTAATTTAAAAAAAAATTTTCCTTTACATCTTACGAAAAACAGCATAATGCGTATACCCATCATTGGCCGAATATGTGAACATTCAATATTAATACATTCTTTTTATTTGTTGTGAAAGGCTTCTAAATAATTAGCATGGATATGCACATTACACGTTTTGCACATATATATTGTTGCACTACGACAAACCCTACATCGTCTTCGGGCTTTTGTAGCTTCCTAAATTATTACAAGAGCAACTTTGTCCGTACGTACTTCTGTTGGTGTATTACATGGTGCACCTATTGAAGATTTTTCGTCTTCTTGACTCGGAATTTTCAAAAGTCGATAAGCAATGTATGACTTGAATGCAAGTTGGGACATCTTCTTTTCGTGAACAATGTTGCAAGCATTTATCAACAGCATTTGAGAACAATGACCATCACCATTTCTTTCCTAAAATCCTAGTACGGTAATTGGTTATAACATTATCGTTTAAATCCACGCCACCCATGTTTTTATTATATTCTGCAATAACCGCAGACTGACTTAAATTTTTCACCTTCTTTTCTTTTCGATTATACCCCTTCGCTGTGTTCAGAGGGTGAACATTGTAACAGTTGCTTATTACTCTTATAACAGAATTATAATTCCACCAAATGAGTGATATACAAATTGTACTACTATACTTGAAAGCATTTTATCATCAAAAAACATAAAATAAATCCCAAGACTTGACAGGTCCCAATAAGAAAATATTTCTCCATTGATGCGTATACGAATCAGGCATATTTGCATGTCATTTGTCTTTATATATTTCAAAATTTTGTTATTAAATAGTATTTATTTGTTTATTTAGTATGTTTTTAATAAAACTGTTAAAAGAAAAAAATGTTTACTGCTGCCCATGCGAAATACAATAAAATGGAAACATACTCCGCGAATAATCTTAATTTTCAACATATTCATGATTTTTTATTTTCTACATGTTTTATAATGTGTTTGTAACTTATATTTTAGTTAGTGCCACTATCTTGAAACATTATTATTTATTATATAGCAAAAATTCGAATTTGCTTAACGTTGTTCAAAAACAAAACTCAAAATGCCATGTGATGCGTTTAAGCATCGGCGACGCTAAATGGGTCAAGCTACGATTTTTTTTTTAATTTTGGCAAAATAAACCATTCATCAATAGTAACCTACGATCTAAATTTGGTTAACTTTGAACTTGTAGTATAAAAGTCGTGGGTGCACATCCACTTTAATTGCTTCTCTCTTCGTGTCCTTTCCTTTGCGTTTATCGTTATGATATGTACTAAAATGAACTTTACCCTATCACAAGAAAACTGAGGGTGATTTAAAAAAAAATGTGCAGTTCCATAATGAGGGTAGGTAGTCAAAACGCGATTAGTTCGTGCGGCAAGACCAATGTTATCAACAAAGTTTAAAAAAAAAATGTCTTCACATCATGATCGCCACTTCAGAATTTAATTTCAAAAGATATGCCCTTAAAGTGCTCCAGAAAGGAAACTCGCGATAGAGAAGGAAAATATCAGTGGGCGAAAATTTGCGAGTTAAAAATAAATAAACAAACAAAGCTCCCCCAATCAAAATCTGAATAATCCAAAAGCACGCAATTGAATCGGAAGGAATGTAAACACCGGTCCATTGATGGACCATCAAGAATTAAATTTCTCCTGCGTCATGCGTAAAACGTGCGCGTGTGAATTTCTGCTTGGGCGTGTTAGAAAGTTTCTATACCTTTAAAAATCGCCGGCCAAACTTGTTTATAATTTCCCAATTTAATGCACAAACATAATCGATGCTATTTATAAAATCTGTTGCCGGTTCGGTTGGCTTGTTGTTCCTTTTTTTTAAATGGCCAACGTCTCGGATGGGGAAGAGGCCGCATTCTTCAATATTCTTGGTAATGAAGCAAGGCAGAGGAAGCGCGACGTTAAATTGAACTTAACCGGCTTTTATCGTTTTTTCGTTTATAACAAAACGCAATGAGGTCGCTTTAAAGGGTTGCATGGGTTTCCTGGGGTCTAACGGCTTATTTTTAACAATTATTTTTTTCTATAAAAAATAGAATATTTCATTCAAACTTTTTATTGCCTTTTATTGCCCTTATTTGCTCTATATTTTTTTTAAATAGTTGCAGTAACCTTCCATGTACTAGGTGGTGTATAACTAACGTAAACAATTTTTTTTTGTTATAACGGGACGTTTGGTAATTGAGCTTAAAACCGCGTGTGCACATTCGAGCTCAAAGTGGCACATTCCGATCTCGGGAAAATGAAGCGCGCCGCTCCGCGTCGCGCTTCATTTGCCTCCCTCGCTCGGAAATGTGCCACTTTTCGCTCGAATGTGCACATCTTCGTATTATTGAATTTGTCTATAGTAATCATCTATCTTTCAAATTATAAACTTAAATATGGTATAAGTAAATATCGATTTTATACTCGAAAAACGCATTTACCATATCAATGAGTGGAAGGGAGAAAAAAGATAGAAGAATTTCAGCAATGCGAGTGAGAGGGAACGATTGAAATTATTCAACTGATTTTTCGTTTAATTTATTGACCTAAATTGTTCTAAATCATGCTTAAAACCGAGTGTGCAAATTCGAGCTCAAAGTGGCACATTCCGATCTCGGGAAAATGAAGCGCGCCGCTCCGCGTCGCGCTTCATTTGCCTCCCTCGCTCGGAAATGTGCCACTTTTCGCTCGAATGCGCACATCCTCGTAATTATTATATTAGTATTATGTATCGTGCGCTCCTTCAAATCAAAAATTTTAATTTAATTTAGTAAATATCGATTTTATATTCGAAAAACGTATTTACCATAGCAATGAGTGGAAAAGAGCGAGAAGATACGATAATCTTGTCAATGCGAGTGAGAGGGAACGATTAAAATTATTCACTTAATTTTTTGTGTAATTTATTGGTCTAAATTATTGCGATCATTCAGAAATTGCAGTGAAATTAATTTGTTTTTCAATAAGAAGGCAAGAATGAAATTCTTGTTAGGTTTTTTTAATATTCGGTGTCGTAATTGACACGTGTCATTGGAATTTAGTACTCAAGAAAAGACTCAATAGTTATAATAGTTATAAGTTGAAGAAAAAGTTAAGTTTTTGTGTTTTTATTAATAAAAATCTATTCTAATGCATAAATAAATATGTTTTACTTAACCTATTCATTATTGGTTATTAAAATATATTTTCGACTTACTACAACTGCGGTTACCGGTCAATTTGGCCTTTGAGAAAAATTTAGCCTTTTAGCAATTAAATACTTATTGCAACACATGACTTACATGTTATAGTTTATAAATAAAGCAAAACTTTATATTTTTGTTTTTAGTTTAACAAACAATTACCTGGAATAACTCATATAATGTACTTTTTTTAATTTTTGCAGCGCTTATTCTAGACACTGTTTTTTAAAATGAATACATGCATCTTTAGTTTTACTGTTATAGTTTCTTCTCTGGCACGTTTTTATTTTTTACTTGACAAGATCATATACTTTTGCGAAAGATATGGATCCTATCATTTTTCCCGTTTAGATGTTGTTTCTTGGCGAAATTTTTTATTACTAATTTTTTTGATAGATTTAGTAAAAAATTGGATTTGTCGTAGAATCGGGGTCATTTTATATTCCAGCAACTAGGTATAATGATTCCTATAATAATCAAAATGTAAAAAAACAACCATCTTCAAAAAGCTGCTTTTACATAATATTATTTTGCCATTTGATCAAAAAAGTCTACTTTTATTTTGTTTTGGTTATAATAGGGCACTGTTTCCGGTTTCTCTTTTTATGTAATAAAGCATTTCTATGCTACTATCAATAATAATTATGGATAGAACCGATTGAACGAATAACCGGCAAGAAGAGTATGCGGCTGTACGTAAAATCTCTAATATTAAAGGAAAAAAACAATTTTACAAAGAAAAACAATTATAGGACAGTAATTATCAACTAAAATTAGGAAAAGTCATGTAATATGACAGAAATATATTTTACTAATAAAATAGTTACAAGACGATAAAGTTGCGAAAAGGTCAAAATGACCGTTTTCGCGCTTCTAATGTTAACTGTCATAAAGTACAATTTCGTGCATTTTATTTTCGGGGTATGGCAAACCCCGTCTAGTACGGCATGTGCCATTCAGTCACCTAGTATGCGGAAGGTTAAAAAAATCGTTCGTCCAAGTCCTTGTCAATAATAGCTCGAAGATGTATGTAAAATTTCATCGAGATCGGTTCCAGTAGTTTTCGAGAAATCCTAACAACGGACTTTGAAAATACATTTTCGAGAAAAACGCGTTTTAAGTTTTACCTGCGGCGCGCTGAGCCCAACTGGCTTTGATCGCGCAACTTCCCAAGGCTCTATCTCTGAAACTATTATTCCGCTCGACTTGAAAATTTAGGACAATATTCCAGACATGTGGTAGAATTTAATAAGACAATACAAAAATCGATTTTTTGAAGCCGCGAAACCCATATAACTCCTTAAAAGCGATTGATAAAGGTCCGATTGATCGGGAAGAAGCGGCCGAACAACTCAAAAACCACAAAAGGCAATTAACTGTGACGAACGAACGGTGTCATACAGTCCCATGGCGTTTGCAAACCTTTGCAATGGGCCTCGTTATAATTTTTACCTGTTGCCAGTGATCATCCAGACTTGGCTGCGCCGAAAAGTAGCCGGTGTCATGAATGTCCTGGAGTTCCCTGAAGATATTAACGCTAGGAAGTATATCCATCTTAAAGAAGTCACAAGTCACAGTAGGTGCACACAACAATAACACAAAAAATCACAACACATTCAGGAGGAATGAGATCGAATGGGCTAAGGTGCTACTTTGCAGAACGAAGAAGGATAACACGCGGTCACGTTGCCGGCATTTCAATGCTAAACTATTTAACTAATAACAGTATCAAAGAACCAACAAAAAACAATATTGATCCCGGTCTGGCACTTTACTAAAACGCGACTAAATGCGTTAACATCCACACTTGGCTGTGAATACGCTGGAAACGCAATGCGTCGTTGTGTATAAAATCTCTAAAATTCGAAGGAATTCGTGATGCGCTGAATTGACCGAAGCTATCCATGCACTGTGAACGCCTTTAGCAATGTTATTTTCGTAAAAGAACCTTAAAAAGTTGCATTTACAAGCAGGTGTCGTTTAGAACAATTAATACAAACTTAATCTTTTTCGTGAGGCCTTCGCGGCACGACTGACGAAGCCAAAAACCGTTCACTTCGTGAGCGTTGTATCGGTCGTTCACGAAGCCCTCGCCGCTGGCGCCACGAAACCAAATTGCTTCGATCGTCGGCGCAAACTGACTGCGCTTTATACGACGATATATCGTCCAAATCAAACTTCTAACACGACAAAATCATCTTCAAAATTTTTACTACGACTGCACTTCGTCATCCAAGATGTAAATCAACTATTTATCTAATGCGTTTTAATAACCATGAATGAATTCTGCGTGTGCTATTCGGAATATATACATGATACAGTCAACTCTCGATACAGTGCGGGACTTTTGGACTTCCTACAACAGCGGCTACCGGTCATTTAGACCTTTAGGAACAATTAGCTTTTTAGTAATTAAATATTTATTGCAACACATGAATTACATGTTGTAGTTTATATATAATGTAAAACTTTATATATTTGTTTAGTTTATAAAACAATTAGCTACAATAACTCATAGGGTCAAATGTCCAGTGAGTGAACGCTTAGCATCACGGTCATCAAATACATACTTAACTTTAATTTTAGAAAACTGCATAGTACCTACAGATAGGCTTTTATTGTATAAAATATATATATTATCGAACATTTCCTAACAATTTTATTGCAAAATAATAGTTTATTAAAAGCTAGAATAGAATATACTAAAAAATGGGCTAATAACCCAGTAAGTATGTGAACAAAAAAATGACCTATAACATATATTAAGTATTTTCCTGATAGGTTCTTTTTTCAGATTCGGGGCGGAAAGGTTACAAAGAAGTAAAATTGAAGGAGAGATGATAGTCTATAATATTTATTCATACTGTGACGAACACAAGTTGTATTGTACCTAGACTTCGAATAATGGGTCCTTGAAGATTTATTTACATTCAAAACATTTGATTTCAGGTATAGTCAGATGATAAAATTTTCTATATATATTAATGTACAAAAGTGTCATTAGAAAAATTACAACTTATTATTTCAAGTTGAAGGCGCAACGTTCATTTACTGGCTCCGTGCATTCACTAGCTAGCTGATCCTATATGTACACTTTTTTTTATTTTTCCGGTGTATTTTTACAGTTAATACATGAATCTTTAGTTTTACAGTTCCAGGTTTTTATCTGGTTTGTTTTAATAGTATTTTTTTGATGATTTCCAACAAAAAAAAATGGATTTGTTGTATAATTACACTTTGATACCAAAATAACGTCCAGTCTCCCTTATTTTACGCCCAAACCTTAAAAACGATCTGCATTCATAATCCCGAAGCTTTTCCGCAAAATCAGCATTTAGAAGAAATAATAATTTTTGAATAATGAGAAGGTGCAGTTTTTGGTTCATTTTCGCGATACAAAATTGGGCATTAAAAAAATGGTAGCTCGGTTATTTAACTATTTTATTATTTATTAGACTGTCGACAACAACAACAACAACACTGAGTACATAGTAAAAACTAATAATTTAATACATGTATCGGACTAAATTAATTTTTTTTATAATTGAAAGAGGAAAAATTAATTTTGAAAATCCAACTTATTACTCGATTAGACCATTGGGTCCATGAACTTTGTCAAATAATAATTTATTTTTCTAACGACTAAAATGCCTAATATTTGTGTTTTCTATGGTCAAGGTCTGAATCATATCAAACTGATATCGCTTTATCGAATTTAACACATATATTCTCTACAGTTTAGAAAGTGCCTTCGACCCGATCGGACCGTTGTGAAGAGTCGTTTAGTGAGTGCGTAACGATCGAATTTTGATTTCGTAGTTTTTAAATCAAGTGCCTGTCCTCCGAATTGTAAACTTTCTGGGTCCCTTAAATAATTAAAGTGGCATGTGTTTGGATGTTTAGGATTGTTATGATGGAAAAGAGATGGGCGAGTATCGATGCAAAAGCGGTGAGCTTAATCCCCCCATTGTTAAGTCATCTTTACTATGAAGGATATCAAGAGAAGTGCCTCCAGCGCAGGACAAGAAGGTAGAATTGTCGTTAATGACGAGTTTTTAATTTTTTCTTGTAAGAGATGTTTCTGAAATTTGAAGACATGACATTTTGAACTCATGACGATGGTTCAAAATTTTTCTTTAAATTAAAAATTACAAAACTATTTTTATCAGTAACACAAAATCTTTAATTTAATTTTTTTAAACTCCACCAAACATAAGACTTAAAAAATCTTTAAACAGCTTCGTCATACGTGAAAATATCATTTAACTGTTTTTGTCGAAAATAGCGTTATCTTCAATTTTTATTATAAGTTGACTTTATCTACTAGTAAAAAGCTATGCCGGGTGTTTTAACTAAAGTGCCACGAGCATATAATTCTTAAACAAATAAAAACTTAAAAAAAGTGTAAGTGTAAAAGTTTTTTTAATTTATATAATCCATGTACTGCCATAAATATAAATTTCCTACTTTTGGTTTAACCGAAAATGGTGTCAACTTACTTATGTTAAATAGAAGGGTATTAATTTTTTGTATAATTGGATTTAATTAATAAATACATTAAATATATTTTTTTTAAATTTCCAATTATAAAGGTGTTACAGTAATGGGCCACAACTCCTAAACCAACAAAAATTTTAAAAAAGTTTTGAAATTATAAGGCCGTGGCATTTAACTGAAACACGCTGAAAATCAAAGATAATAATATTTTGTTAAAATTATTTATTAATGAAATGGTAACTTGTTATATATTTTTGGAAAGTCCTCGACGAGCTCTATCCAATTATTTAAAGAAATTAATATCTTTCAATATAAGATAGTATTTGCTTGAAATGTTTATAATTTTAGAAATTATAAGCTTGTGGCACTTGAAATAATACACCCGGTATATTAACAAACAATTTTTGTAACTTTTGGGTCTTAAAAACTTATGACGGATTTTTCTAAACGACATAATGAAATTTAAAAAAAATATCCGCCTTAATTTATCCGAACTTAAAGTCTAAAGTGAGTGGGCCATTACTAAATATAAATACGGAGCCCTTGATTATTCGTGGGGCACGAATGAAAATTCATTTTGGTTTAGTCTTCAATTGAAAATTAATGTGTGTAATAAAATAAAAATCGATGAATGGAAAAGTAATTAACAGACTAGGTTCAGTGCACCTTTTATACTAACGATTCACCCCCTAACACATGAAAAAAGAAGAACTAACACTGTAATTTTATTAACCCTTTTTCTACCCCAAAAAAAATAACAAATTGAAGCGTAGCGTTTTTTATAAAAGCACCTACATTAAAATTCTACGTATTTGAAAAAAATTCTATAATTATTTTGATAATAAATTAAGATTAACTTTTGATTAGGGTATCAATTGAATATAATTAATAATTTGGGGGGAAGGCGTAGTATAAACTCTCTCAATTTAGTAAATCGGATAGAAAAGAAAACGCAGTTTAATTATTATTAGTAGGGTTCCTTTGAAATACGGACGTCGTTTTTTGTCATTAGGTAACTCTTTCATTGTCAAGGGGAGAAGTTAAAAAAGACAGTACAGATTTAGAGTGTGCAATTTTCTTTTATAACTCTATTTCTGAAATAGGAAGTTTGAGAAAAGTGGCCATTATTTTAATACACTTATATTAGTAAGAAATAGGCTACGTTTTTTTTAATAAAGTTTTTATTTTAATTCGAATATTTTTTGAAAAAGTCCTATGGAATATTTAATGGCCACTTTCGACATTGATGAAATACTAAGATCCTGAGAGGTTCAGATCTCTAATTCAACGTGTTTTTGAGAAAAGCAAAACGTACGAGTATGAAGCTTTGAAAAAAAATAATTTCATAATTTTGCTCAAATCCTAACACATAGAAAAAACGATTATTGGAAAAAAATTTATTACGGTGGATTATGAAATTTTATACAATTATTTTGTACTGAGAGATAGTCTTTATACGCCTTTAAACCATAGAAAAATTTTATTAAGATCGATCAAGCCGTTCCCGAGTAAAAAAAATTCTTCTATTTTTCAACATTTTTTGATTTTCTCAAAAACAGGTTGTAGCGCCGTTATTTGTGAACGGATCTTTAAAAACTATTCAGAATCGGATTTCGCAGCCTTTTTGGCTTCGGATAGGCCTAAGAAACCGTGGGCGTGCTATTCCAGAGCTTTGGGAAAACGTTTTGAAAATTCAAAATCGATGGGTTTTCTCCTATGTATTTTTGATAAAAAATGAAAAAAATAGAATTGCTTTATATTGCGAGGGGACGTTCCTACGTACCCCTAGTGATTATAACCGGTGTCATTTCCCCACGCTTCCCCTCTAAATTAAAAATTTTCGATACAAACTAAATGATTAAAAATACGTACCCCTTGATTCACAAAAAATATCGTAGCGCCCTTATTTTCGATCCAATCATTACAAACGACAGAAAAACGATTATTGGAAAAAATTTATTACGGTGGATTATGAAATTTTATACAATTATTTTGTACTGAGAGATAGTCTTTATACGCCTTTAAACCATAGAAAATTTTATTAAGATCGATCAAGCCTTTCCCGAGTAAAAATTCTTCTATTTTTCAACATTTTGATTTTCTCAAAACAGGTTGTAGCGCCGTTATTTGTGAACGGATCTTTAAAACTATTCAGAATCGGATTTCGCAGCCTTTTGGCTTCGGATAGGTCTAAGAAACCGTGGGCGTGCTATTCCAGAGCTTTGGGAAAACGTTTTGAAAATTCAAAATCGATGGGTTTTCCCATGTATTTTGATAAAAATGAAAAAATAGAATTGCTTTATATTGCGAGGGGACGTTCCTACGTACCCTAGTGATTATAACCGGTGTCATTTCCCACGCTTCCCTCTAAATTAAAAATTTTCGATACAAACTAAATGATTAAAAATACGTACCCTTGATTCACAAAAATATCGTAGCGCCCTTATTTTCGATCCAATCATTACAAACGACACGGATTCGGAATCCTGAGGCTTTTTACATAAGATACATGTATAATATGTATAGGGTGCGACGTTAATTTTCGAAAATAAAAATTGCGATTTTAGCGCTCATTTTGAGCCAATTTTGAACTTTCAAAAAATTGTAGCGCCGTTATTTGCGGACGGATCTTTAATAACTATGCAGAATTGGATTTGGCAGTCTTTTTGGCTTCGGATAGGTCTAAGAAACCGTAGGCGTGCTATTCCAGAGCTTTGGGAAAACGTTTTAAAAATTCAAAATCGATGGGTTTTAACCCATGTATTTTTGATAAAAAATGAAAAAAATAGAATTGCTTTATATTGCGAGGGGACGTTCCTACGTACCCCTAGTGATTATAACCGGTGTCATTTCCCCACGCTTCCCCTCTAAATTAAAAATTTTCGATACAAACTAAATGATTAAAAATACGTACCCCTTGATTCACAAAAAATATCGTAGCGCCCTTATTTTCGATCCAATCATTACAAACGACACGGATTCGGAATCCTGAGGCTTTTTTACATAAGATACATGTATAATATGTATAGGGTGCGACGTTAATTTTTCGAAAATAAAAAATTGCGATTTTTAGCGCTCATTTTGAGCCAATTTTGAACTTTCAAAAAATTGTAGCGCCGTTATTTGCGGACGGATCTTTAATAACTATGCAGAATCGGATTTGGCAGTCTTTTTGGCTTGGGATAGGTTTAAGAAACCGTAGGCGTGCTATTCCAGAGCTTTGGGAAAACGTTTTGAAAATTCAAAATCGATGGGTTTTAACCCATGTATTTTTGATAAAAAATGAAAAAAATAGAATTGCTTTATATTGCGAGGGGACGTTCCTACGTACCCCTAGTGATTATAACCGGTGTCATTTCCCCACGCTTCCCCTCTAAATTAAAAATTTTCGATACAAACTAAATGATTAAAAATACGTACCCCTTGATTCACAAAAAATATCGTAGCGCCCTTATTTTCGATCCAATCATTACAAACGACACGGATTCGGAATCCTGAGGCTTTTTTACATAAGATACATGTATAATATGTATAGGGTGCGACGTTAATTTTTCGAAAATAAAAAATTGCGATTTTTAGCGCTCATTTTGAGCCAATTTTGAACTTTCAAAAAATTGTAGCGCCGTTATTTGCGGACGGATCTTTAATAACTATTCAGAATCGGATTTGGCAGTCTTTTTGGCTTCGGAAAGGTCTAAGGAACCGTAGGCGTGCTATTCCAGAGCTTTGGGAAAACGTTTTGAAAATTCAAAATCGATGGGTTTTAAACCCATGTATTTTTGATAAAAAATGAAAAAAATAGAATTGCTTTATATTGCGAGGGGACGTTTCTACGTACCCCTAGTGACTATAACTGGTGTCATTTCCCCACGCTTCCCCTCTAAATTAAAAATTTTTGATACAAACTAAATGATTAAAAATACATACCCCTTGATTTACAAAAAATATCGTAGCGCCCTTATTTTCGATCCAATCATTACAAACGACACGGATTCGGAATCCTGAGGCTTTTTCACATAAGATACATGTATAATATGTATAGGGTGCGACGTTAATTTTTCGAAAATAAAAAATTGCGATTTTTAGCGCTCATTTTGAGCCAATTTTGAACTTTCAAAAAATTGTAGCGCCGTTATTTGTGGACGGATCTTTAATAACTATTCAGAATCGGATTTGGCAGTCTTTTTGGCTTCGGATAGGTCTAAGAAACCGTAGGCGTGCTATTCCAGAGCTTTGGGAAAACGTTTTGAAAATTCAAAATCGATGGGTTTTAACCCATGTATTTTTGATAAAAAATGAAAAAAATAGAATTGCTTTATATTGCGAGGGGACGTTCCTACGTACCCCTAGTGACTATAACCGGTGTCATTTCTCCACGCTTCCCCTCTAAATTAAAAATTTTCGATACAAACTAAATGATTAAAAATACATCCCCCTTGATTCACAAAAAATATCGTAGCGCCCTTATTTTCCATCCAATCATTACAAGCGACACGGATTCGGAATCCTGAGGCTTTTTCACATAAGATACATGTATAATATGTATAGGGTGCGACGTTAATTTTTCGAAAATAAAAAATTGCGATTTTTAGCGCTCATTTTGAGCCAATTTTGAACTTTCAAAAAATTGTAGCGCCGTTATTTGTGGACGGATTTTTAATAACTATTCAGAATCGGATTTGGCAGTCTTTTTGGCTTCGGAAAGGTCTAAGGAACCGTAGGCGTGCTATTCCAGAGCTTTGGGAAAACGTTTTGAAAATTCAAAATCGATGGGTTTTAACCCATGTATTTTTGATAAAAAATGAAAAAAATAGAATTGCTTTATATTGCGAGGGGACGTTTCTACGTACCCCTAGTGACTATAACTGGTGTCATTTCCCCACGCTTCCCCTCTAAATTAAAAATTTTTGATACAAACTAAATGATTAAAAATACATACCCCTTGATTTACAAAAAATATCGTAGCGCCCTTATTTTCGATCCAATCATTACAAACGACACGGATTCGGAATCCTGAGGCTTTTTCACATAAGATACATGTATAATATGTATAGGGTGCGACGTTAATTTTTCGAAAATAAAAAATTGCGATTTTTAGCGCTCATTTTGAGCCAATTTTGAACTTTCAAAAAATTGTAGCGCCGTTATTTGTGGACGGATTTTTAAAAACTATTCAGAATCGGATTTGGCAGCCTTTTTGGCTTCGGATAGGCCTAAGAAACCGTAGGCGTGCTATTCCAGAGCGTTGGGAAAGCGTTTTGAAAATTCAAAATCGATGGGTTTTAACCCATGTATTTTTGATAAAAAATGAAAAAAATAGAATTGCTTTATATTGCGAGGGGACGTTCCTACGTACCCCTAGTGACTATAACCGGTGTCATTTCTCCACGCTTCCCCTCTAAATTAAAAATTTTCGATACAAACTAAATGATTAAAAATACGTACCCCTTGATTCACGAAAAAAATCGTAGCGCCCTTATTTTCGATTCAATCATTACAAACGACACGGATTCGGAATCCTGAGGCTTTTTTACATAAGATACATGTATAATATGTATAGGGTGCGACGTTAATTTTTCGAAAATAAAAAATTGCGATTTTTAGCGCTCATTTTGAGCCAATTTTGAACTTTTAAAAAATTGTAGCGCCGTTATTTGTGGACGGATCTTTAATAACTATTCAGAATCGGATTTGGCAGTCTTTTTGGCTTCGGATAGGCCTAAGAAACCGTAGGCGTGCTATTCCAGAGCGTTGGGAAAGCGTTTTGAAAATTCAAAATCGATGGGTTTTAACCCATGTATTTTTGATAAAAAATGAAAAAAATAGAATTGCTTTATATTGCGAGGGGACGTTTCTACGTGCCCCTAGTGACTATAACCGGTGTCATTTTTCCGCGCTTCCCTTCTAAAATAAAAATTTTCGATACAAACTAAATGATTAAAAATACGTACCCCTTGATTCACAAAAAATATCGTAGCGCCCTTATTTTCGATCCAATCATTACAAACGACACGGATTCGGAATCCTGAGGCTTTTTCACATAAGATACATGTATAATATGTATAGGGTGCGACGTTAATTTTTCGAAAATAAAAAATTGCGATTTTTAGCGCTCATTTTGAGCCAATTTTGAACTTTCAAAAAATTGTAGCGCCGTTATTTGCGGACGGATCTTTAATAACTATTCAGAATCGGATTTGGCAGTCTTTTTGGCTTCGGAAAGGTCTAAGGAACCGTAGGCGTGCTATTCCAGAGCTTTGGGAAAACGTTTTGAAAATTCAAAATCGATGGGTTTTATAAGATCAGCCAAAAAAACAACAGGGCCCAATGTTAAGTTTAGAACAAAAATGCGTTCAAAGCTTTCAAAATGTAAATTTTAGTATAATTTTTAATTTTCAAAATGCTTTAACTCTGCCGTCTTTTCGAATTTCGTCAAATCCTTATATTTCTGAACGTTTTCAGCTCCTACGTGTCGGAAACCAGCGTTAACTCAAAACCTTCAAAATCGGCCAAAATCGAGAAAACACATGGATTAACCCCTTCCGTATTTTTGAGGGAAAAAAATTTTAGGTAATGGATTTGCTTGAAATTTTTACGGGACGTTCCTATAGGCTCTAAACCGCCATACCCGGAGCCATTCTTTCCTGCTCTCCCTTCAACCCCCAAAATTTTTTGAAAAAACTAAATAAATTGAAAAAATACATTTTGCTCACACAAAAAATCGTAGCGCGCTCATTTTCAATTCCATCATTAAAAACGACCCGGATTCGGAATCTTGAGACTTTTTTGTATAAGATAAATGCAAAATCAGTATAGAGTGCAATGTTAATTTTTTGAGTAATTATGGGTTGAGGTTTTAGGTTCTTTTTTTAGCACAAATTTTTACGTTAAAAAAATTGTAGCGCCGTTATTTGTGAACGAATCTTTAAAATCTAAACAGATTCGGACGTGACAGACTTTTTGGCTTCGGATAAGCTTATAAAACTATAGGCGTGCTATTAGAAATTTTTGAGATAAACGGGTTCGAAAAGTCCGACTTGTAATTATGTTTTTATAAATTTTTAATTTGAAAAATTGTAGCTCGGTTATTTGTTAAACAAGTCTTTAAAAACTTTACCGATGCCGAAAGAACGTTTATCGGAGCATAAGATCAGCTAAAAAAATAAATAGAGCCCTATGTTAAGTCTGGGAGAAAAACGCGTTCGAAGCTTTCAAAATGTAAATTTTGTTAAAATTTTGGATTAACCAAGCGGTTTCGAAAATGTATGTAACCGCGCCTCCTTTAAAAATATTTTGTCATATGATGCCCCCATTTTATAAAATAATAAAAACACAAAATATTATTTAAAAAAAATTTAGCAATCATTTTGCGTCTCTCTTTGGACTAATCCGCGCCTCCCAGTTTGGAAAACGCTGCCTTAAAGAATGTCGGGATTTTAGACTCGTTTACAACAAAGGCCTCATGTGTTAGTTTTAAATGCTAAAGAATAACATTGCTATTCGGTTTTGCAATCGCTTTCTCTTATTTCTAAACAAGTTAGAGACATTGAATCGGCGATAGATTTTCTAACTGTGTCAAATGGTATAGAAAATGTAAGAAAAGATTGTCTATTCGGAAGCCGCTGAAAGATGGAAACCTTTTCGAAATTCCTCAAGTAAGATTAGTCCGTCTATAATGTACGCTTTATCAATTTTTTTTTGTAGAAAAACAAAGTAAACTTAAATAGCTTTTAAGATTGTGTTGAGAGACTCATGAAAGAAAAATAAAATGAAATAAAAGAAATGAGATTAAAGGAAATAAAAAAGCGTAGGGCGTTAAATTCATAAAATAAAATCGAGAAACCCCAGCTGCATAAATAACGTTAACATCTTTCTTATCCCTCGATGCATACAAACGAAACAAAATACTAAAAATTTTACGCATGAAATGTTTAAATTCGATGTAGGTACACGACAAAGCTTCAACTTAATGCCTATCTCCGATTTAAATTTTGCTAAGGGGCCTGTTTTAGCAGAAATATCAAGGGGCTGCGGATTAGCGGGTTCGCCTACTTGACTGAGTTTTCTCCTTTCCATCGTCAATTTCACGATTTAGTTGTTCCCAGTTGCTAGATTTGCCATTTTAGTATTCCATGGAAGCACTTTGTTAACTAACTTTGTAAACCGCATCTGCATATTTAGTTTGCATTTTAACTTTCATTTCGAACGCGATAGTGTCATTTTTCTTCGTTACGAAATTTCTGCAGTCCGAACGGTGTTTTCTATTCGAAATTCAACAAAAAGTTGATTGTGTTTTAGACGAATAAATTAGCTTGTTGTTTGTAAAACGTGGTGCCCATCAACCATAATCAATTTTAAATAAATATAACGCAATTTTGCGTTTGTTATCATTTGTGTAAACCGACGATGAGCAGATTCGAATGAAAAGTTGCAGATTTTCGCTTGAATTGCACGTAGCAATTTTCAGGGTTTTCTCTTAATACAATTTTCTTAAAATCATTTAGTAAAATTTCATATTGTATAAAGTAATAGTTTATAAAAAAAAAGGAAATTAAAAAAAAGGTGGACATAATCTCGAGTAGACGGACGGGCACACCCAATAGATGGACACTTTTTAAAAATAATATTTTTGTCTTGTTATGTACGAGTATAGAAAGAATTATTAAATTTTTAAATGTAACAACTAATAGCTTAACCTTAATAAAAATAACCAATAAACAAATAATAGATGGAATAATAATTTTCAAAATATAAAAAAAAATTTACTTTTTTGAAAAATGTCTTGCTTTTATACACTACATATTATTAATTATATGTTAATATAATACTTTTAATATATAAAATTAACAAAATACAACGATGTAATATATTTTTTTATTTTTTTCTCTTTATCATTAACATCTTTTAATGCTTTTCTTATATCATCAGTTGAATAAGAATAAATTTGAAACATTGTTTGTTGTCAGTCATCTTTCAAAAAAATATAATTATAAATTTGTAGATATTAATAAACATTTTCAACCAAATATGAAAAAAATGTAAAAGATAAATGTGTTGCCTATTTAATGAATTTATCTTAAAACTTTCTCACCAATAAATGGACAGCAAATTTTTTTATGTTTTTTTGATTTCATTAATTATTAGCTCAATTTATTGCATTGTTATTAAAATATAAATAAAATCATATAATCCGTACCATATTATTTCATTTAATTAGATTAATTATGAAAAATAAAGTATACACGGAGTCTGTTAGATGTTTACGAATAATTATTTTTTTATGATAATAAAAAGTATACAAACAAAAAAAATATTTATTTACAATCATAAATACTTAGTTGTAAAACATAAATTTAATTTTACAATTTAATAATTAAAAATGTAATTAGTTATTAAAAGAATTGTTGTCTATCTATTGGGGGGCGTCCATCTATTGGTCGGGTTACCCTATAACAAAAACAATTAATAATACCTTAACTTAGGCATATTATTTCAAACATTTGTATTCTAATTAATATCACCAGATAATATTGCAAAATATTCAAAAACTTGTTCAAAATATTTTATGCGTCAAAAATTTATTTTGGAACGTATTCTATTGTTAATAATTTTGTCTATAGGGTCATTCCATATGAATTAACAAATTTGAATTAAAAAGTGTGCCGCATAATTTTTAATTTTAATAAAAGAAATTGTAGATGATCATTGTGGTGCCAGAAATGCTAAACCACCACCATTTATTTTTTTATTGTATAACTTCTGATCAGTACCCATGCGTAGTCAAAAATTGGATAAATTTCATACTTGTACATAATGGGCTCTAGCTTTTTATTTAGAACAGGTATTGAAATGGATGTTTCTTTATTTGACAGGGTCATAAATGTGCATTTTATAGAATACAATAAAATTAAACTAAAACAATTAGGAACAAAATGGTGACCATCTGACATTTTCACAATTTTTTCTCATTTTTACGATATTTGATTGGACCCTGTGTCAACCCCTTTGCATATTAAGAGTTGATTTTTTTTACATTAAAGTACTAACTCTCGTGATGTAGTGACATAATTACCATTGTCCTAGAATAAAATCTTCTACAAAAAAAAATTTGTGATAATTGATAATTTTGAAAAAAGCTCAACTTTGATCCCAAAAAAGCCCATGTGGAGGAAAAAATAAAAATCTGAAATTTTCAGAAAATGTAGTCCATATCTTCGTTAATGAAGTCCAATTAGTGCCATTCTGTTATTTTTACCTTTTTAGAAAATATGAATTTTTTAAAAGTGCTACTTTTACAAATAAATAAGAAAATAATCTGAGAGTTTGACAATTTATAGAAGTTTTATAACTTATTTAAACTATTAGAATTATGTCAATTTATAATAAACATAATCAAATAAAAATCAAAATTTTGAAATTCTGTCCTTCGGAAGAGGGTAACATCGATTCTGTGAAGAATTTTAATTTTCAAATAAGTACTACAATTGAAAAAAATATTTTCTACAATAATAATACATTACGAATAAAATGAATAATTGTTATTAATTTTTTTTTAATTTACAAAAATTCTTGTCTAATTAATACTATGAACATTAAGAAAAATCTTTATGACTTCTGTAACTTTAAAAAATCCCATAAAATAAGTCTCATAAAGACCAAACTAAACATTCGCGAACAATAGTAGAAATAATTGCAAAATTCAGAATTCAGAGACGCTTTTATTATTGTAAGCATAAAGCAAACAATTACAAATATTTATGGACTTTCTATGTTTGCGTTTGGCACACAATTTTTAAATCGGGGTACTTTTTCGCGATGCATGGGAATTTATAAATCGACAAGAGAGCTAAAAAGGTCGCACAATAAACGTATTAGTTATATAAAATTGTGCATTTATCAGATTTACTATGGAACTACGTGCTGTGATGCAGGTGCACGTATTTCTTCATAATTTTTTCTATTTTATCTGGCACGTCCGTTACAAATTGTTATTTTAAATGTTCTGGTGCAAAGTCTGCATGTATAAAACGCTAACCACAACGAACTACCCTTTGTCTAGCGAATTTCTTCATGTAATTATTTATCGCGGCGTAATCTATGTTTAAATTTCGCATTACTTCTGCTTTAGGAAACTTCTACGTAGGGAATAAATAAATTTCTTTTAAATCGAAAATGAATTCGTTCATAAGTTAGTTTTGTAGACTTGAACGCATGCAAATGTTAAATCCGTAAAATAAACACATCCCTAAATCGCAAATAAATAAAATAAATAATGAATACATGCGACGCTTTAACATTTTCAGGATTTATTGATAAAATAAACAGAAAATTCTTTCAAAGTGCTGCAATCAAATGAATAAACAACTCGAGTACGTTAAAAGTCAGTGACGACTCGTTGGAGGTGTTTGTATGCGTCTTCCTGCATTTTTTTGCCTTTCAAGTCGAATAACTAAAATTATTTGTTTTTCAAAGTCATTAACTTTTTTCAATATTTTTTCCGTGTATATAGTCCCGATTTACAGTAAAATTTTTGAAAAAATTAATCAAATGGGCTGTCTAAATAGGATACTCGTTTTTTCCCTTCGTGAATTGAGTTTCAGTGAAATTGAATTTTATTAAGTAAATTTTGTTAAAGATTAAAAGTTTAAATACAGTCATGGCTGTTGAATATCGAACTACTCTGTTTTTTAGAGCTGGTTAAAATTTTTTAATTATTTTTGTAGGTAATTGTAAACTGTAATTAATAATTAATTACCATGCAATAGTTTCCCTAAATTTGCAATTTTAAAAAATTGGGTTTTTTGCACACGCTAAATTAAAAGTTTTGTATTTTTAATTGAATCAATGCTCACTCTGTTTTTTAAGGGTAGTTAGAATTTTTTAATTTTTTTTTGGATTATTACAAACTATAGTAGTAAACTTCCAAACAACTTTACCTATATTAGTGATTTTGAAAAATTGGGGTCTTTAGCATGGGCTAAATTAAGATTTATGTTTTTAATTGAATTAATGCTTATTGTTTTTTTTTTAAGTGTAGCTAAAATTTTTAACTATTTTTTGGGTCATTACAAACTATAGTATAGGTATAACTTCTAAGCAAAAATTTCTCCGAACATGCAATTTTAAAAAATTGTGTTTTTTTAACCGTCTTGCATTTTTAATTAAATTAATGACTACCCCGTGTTTTTAGGGGTAGTTAGAATTTTTAAAATATTTTTTTGTTTACTGTAACTGTCATTAATATTTTTCAAGCAAAAGTTTCTCCAAATTACTGATTTTAAAAAATTGTGCTTTTTAGCATAGGAGAAATAAAGTCTTTCATTTTTAATTGATTTAATGCTTACCCTGTTTTTTAAGAGTAGCTAGAATTTTTTAATAATTTTTTTGGGTTATTATAAACTAAAGCATATAACTTTGAAGCAATCATTTTCTCGAATTTGCAAATTTAATAAATTGTGTTTTTTAACTGTATCTTACATTTTTAATTGAATGAATGACTCTTTTGTGTTTTTAGGGTTAGTTACAAAGTTTTAACTATGTTTTTGGTTTATTGTAAACTGTAATTAATAACTCCCATCGATAGTTTCACCGAATTAGCAATTGAAAAAAATGTTTTTTTTAAACACATGTAAAATTAAAATACTAAAGTTATTAATTGAATTAATTCCCACCTTAATTTTTAGGGGCAGTTATAATTTTAAAAATATTTTTTTTGCAGATTGTAAACTGTAATTAATAACTATCATGCAATAGTTTCTCCTTTGGGATTTTAAAAAATTATTTTTTAACTGTACGAAAAATTAATCTTGCATTTTTAATCGAATTAATTCTTGTCCTGTTATTTTTGTAGTTAAAAATTTTTCATTATTTTTTTTGTTTGTTATAAATTGTGGTAAATAACTACCATAAAAAAATTTGCGATTTTTTAAAATATATGTTTTTTGAATATATAGAATAGGATGGGAAAAATTAAATTTTCCCGAAACTTAATATCCAATGAAAAGCTTGTGGGGCCTTTATGTACTCTATGCAGTTTTTCTTTGAAAATAGCTTTATTTAAAAAAAAAATTAAATTTAATAATGTTTATTTCGATACGCTATTGCAAAAACTTATTACTTTTCAAAACCTAAAATAACATTGCAATTTTTTTTGGTAACAAGAGTTCTCGTAGTTTAAAACCAACGATTAAAAAAACGAACACCGAATCAGAAAAAGTATTTAAAATCTCTGGTGAAGAACACAAGCGTTGCAAAAAAAGCTCAAAAATTAAAGCATTTTAAAAATCGCATATTTCAGAGTTGAATTTTTAGTCCGGAACCTTCATCTACATTAACGATGTCGGATTGCACTCTGATTGATGCTTCAACATTTATTTTCTTCTTACTGGCTCCATATCGCACACTATCCTTCCCTTAAAGCAACCCCAATAATTTATTGAGGTAATAAAGGTTGAGAAATGAAGAATTTAACAACATTTCCGATCACACATTTCTTAAAGTCTAGCCTTTTTGCAATAATCAACGCGAACTAACAATACTTTTTGGTTGTCAAAAAATTCTGTCATCGCATTTCTAAATTCGCAGTGTCGCATTCAAATCAATAAAAAAATTGTATTATGGCTTCATCGACATCTCAAAAATCATCGACCAACGTGAAAAAATCTCTTCCCATCGGCATAGATTTGGGAACGACGTATTCTTGTGTGGGGGTTTTTAATAATGGAACCGTAGAAATTATAGCAAATGATCAGGGAAACCGTACAACCCCTAGTTACGTGGCTTTTACTGATGTTGAGCGGCTTGTGGGAGATTCTGCGAAGAACCAAATTGCAATGAACCCCCAAAACACCGTTTTCGGTACCTAAAATATCTCCAAATCAATTAATTCTGAATCAAACGTAAATTTTAGATGCGAAGCGCCTAATCGGCCGCAAATTCGACGATTCGACCGTTCAGAGCGACATAAAGATGTGGCCCTTCCAAGTGATCAACGAGAAGGGAAAGCCCAAAATCAAGGTGACATACAAGGGCGAGCAAAAGACTTTCTTCCCCGAAGAAATCTCGTCCATGGTTTTAAGTAAAATGAAAGAAGTGGCGGAGTCTCATTTGGGCGCAAAGGTTACGAATGCGGTGGTAACGGTCCCCGCATATTTCAACGACTCCCAAAGGCAGGCGACGAAGGACGCAGGTACCATCGCAGGCTTGGACGTGCAAAGAATTATAAACGAACCCACCGCGGCGGCCATTGCCTACGGATTAGATAAGAAGAGCGAAGAGGAAAGGAACGTGTTAATTTTCGATATGGGCGGTGGTACCTTCGACGTTTCCATCTTATTAATTGCCGGCGGTATTTTCGAGGTGAAAGCGACGGCTGGGGACACACACCTCGGCGGCGAAGACATCGACGTGAGGTTGGTGCAGAATTTCGCGGACGAATTTAAAAGAAAATTTAAAATCGACATTATGGAAAACAAGAGGGCTCTGAGACGCTTGCAGACGGCTTGCGAAAGGGCCAAAAGAACCCTTTCTTCGGCGACGCAGGCCAACATCGAAATTGATTCCTTGGCCGACGGCGTCGACCTTTACACTTCCATCACAAGGGCCCGATTTGAAGAGTTGAACAGTGATATTTTTAGAAGGACTTTGGAGCCGGTGGAGAAGGCGCTTAAAGATGCGAAAATGTCTAAAAATGCAGTTAAGCGGTTCGTATTGTTTGTAGAGTGAATGTTGGGAATTGATTCTTGCAGATTGACGACGTCGTTTTGGTTGGCGGCTCGACGCGAATACCAAAAATACAGACGATGCTTCAAAATACATTTCATGGAAAAGATTTGAATAAATCTATAAATCCAGACGAAGCTGTCGCTTATGGTGCAGCAGTTCAAGCTGCTATTTTATCGGGAGACACTTCGGAAACTGTTCGAGATTTGTTATTATTGGATGTTGCACCCTTATCTTTGGGCATTGAAACTGCTGGGGGTGTGATGTCGATCTTAATACACAGGAACTCCACTATTCCGATTAAGCATTCTCAGGTAATACACAATTTGTTGTGATTTTATAATTTTTTTCAAAGATAAGTGAAATGTGTTTAGAAACGTTGTTTTTAGTATGTTTACGCTTTGACGGAAATAAAGTCGGGCAGTTTCCTTACTTATTGTCCAATTATTAGAAACGAAACAGATTTGGAACCTCGAGACTTTTTTTTATAAGATGCTTGTGCAATCGGTAAAGAGAGAAATGTTAATTTTTTGAGAAATTAACGGTTAAAGCTTTCGGTTTATTTACGCGACACAAAATTGAACATTAAAAAAATTGGTAGTTTAGTTTTTTGTCAATGTATTTCTGGCATTTCAAAAGTTTTTCGCTTTTTTAAATTTGAACAACCATAAACGTACCATTTAAAATTTTTGAGCAAATCGTGGTTGAAGACTTGGACTTGTGTTTTATTTAGTTTTTAATTTGTAAATTCGTAGCTCAATTATTTGCTGAGATATTTTCAAAAATTTTTGAAATTTTTAAAGCTCGTTTATCGGAGCCTAAAACCTGTTAAAAATATAATGAAGACCCAATGTATAACCATAGAGAAGGTCGCACTTGAATCCTTGAAAATGTAAAATTTGAAGAAAATATTAATTTTTGAAGTTATACTTCTTTTGGTATCTTAAATTTTTACGAGATGTTTCTATGGACCCCAAACCGACATAGCCGGAGCTATTCTTCCTGGCTCCCCCTAAACTCCTAAAATTTTCGACAAAACTAATTAAATGGAAAAAAATATACTTTGACTCACAAAAACGATCGTAGCGCCCCCATTTTCGATCCGATCATTAAAAACAACCCAGATTCGGAATATTGAGACTTTTGCCCATAAAATACTTGCAAAATCGGCATAAGGCGCAATGTTAATTTTTTGAGTAATTAAGAGTGGAACTTTTAGGTACACTTTTGTAGCACATAATTTTACGTTAAAAAAATTGTAGCGCCGTTAGTTGAGCAGAAATCTTTAAAAACCATATAAATTTAGATTTGCCAGACTTTTGGGCATCGGATAGGTCTAAAAAACCATAAGCGTGCTATTTGAAATGTTTGAAAAAAAGGAGTTCGAAGAGTCCGACTGGTAATTATTTTTTTCTAAATTTTAATTTTGAAAAATCGTAGCTCGGTTATTTGTGAGCGGATCTTTAAAAACTTTTTAGATTTTGAAAGCCGTTTTATCGGAGCGTAAGATCAGCCAAAAAATTAACAAGATCCAATGTTAGATCTTAGAGAAAAATGCGTTTGAAGCTTTCAAAACGTATGTTTTACTTTCTTCGCTGGTGTCCTGCGCTAATTGTTATCAGTCGGTTAATATAATCACCCAAAGTGATCACATTAAGAGGCGTCTACTGTATATATATATTTTTTTTAGATATTCTCGACCTATGCAGACAATCAACCGGGAGTTCTAATTCAAGTATACGAAGGCGAAAGATCTATGACAAAAGATAATAACCTATTGGGGAAATTCGATCTCACTGGGATACCACCAGCTCCAAGGGGAGTTCCTCAAGTTAGTAATTTTAAGTTTTCTCCATTACTTCTCTTCATCGCCGACACTAAATGATAATGATTAAATTAGTTTGATAATATTAATTTTCCAATGTGGTACACGCTTACAATATTTCCAGATAGAAGTCACCTTCGACATCGATGCAAACGGCATATTAAACGTAACAGCTGTAGAAAATGCAACGGGAAAACACAATCACATAGTGATAACGAATGATAAAGGTCGTTTAGGCAAAAAAGAAATTGAGAAAATGGTCAACGACGCCGATAAATTCAGAGACGAAGACGAGAAAGTTAGGAACGCAGTTTTCGCTAGAAATAGCTTAGAATCGTACATTTATCAAATGAAATCTATGGTAAATAATTTTTTAATTGTTCCTCTTAATCGTTTTAATAATTTAAATAATTGCATTTGGTCTTTTGGTCTATTGGTGTTTAGTTGGACGATCCTGATACATCTTCGAAGCTCTCCGAAGCAGATCAAAATACTATTAAATCAATAACGACAAGTACATTAGCCTGGTTGGAGCAATTTCCAAATGCTCCCGAAGAAGACATTGCAAATAAACAAAAAGAAGTGGAACATTTGTGTAAACCGATTACAATGCGCTTTTATACTAACGCAAGTGGTTATGCACATGGACCTCTTGGAAGAGACTTTCCTGGAGCTAACGACGAAGGTCCTATTATAGAAGACACGGATTAACTACTACTCTTTTTAAAACATATAACTATGTGTTTTACTAGTAAATAAAAATTTGAATACACTTGGTATATATTCAAAGTTCAAATCGCACTTGCTGAATTCGGTAATGAAAGCTCATCATCTTTTAACATGCACCAAGTGTTACAAAAAATCTTACTTCATTATTTGTTATAGATTGTTCTTAATTGGTAAAGTACTTTTTAGGACTTTCAACTTGTTTAAATTTTAATATAAAAGCTAATAGTAGTGTGCGATAAAATTAATGATTTTTAGAAAGCCCGGAAGCACAATGTATTTTGATAAAAAGGTAAATCAAAAGGTCAAATGTTTTATCTATTTTCAACAAAGCATTATCGTTATTTACATTCTAGTTTTGCAACGAAGTTAGGTATTCAGATTTAAAAGTAACGTTGACTTGGATGAACGTATAGCAGCTAACAAATTTTATGGGTAAGATGTGTTTTATTTGTTCTAATAATATAATAAAATTAATTGATATTGTGTTCCATTAGAAGAAATTTGGAACTGTCAGTGGTTTCACGTACAAAATAATATTTTGAAGAGAATGGAGTACCGAATAAACTTTTTGGATGTGAACACGTGAAGTTCGATTAATTTTCGTAGTTCTTCAATCAAGTGGTATGTCCTCTCAGTCTGAAGTAGTGGTCATTTTAAATAATTAAATCGCACGTTTTAAAATAATTAGTATTGAGCTCAAACTATTCAAGAATTATGTAATGGATGTAAAGAAAAAGAGCGTAGCAATAATAGACTGGATTATCTGTAATGAAGTTGTTATTATTGGTGAGTAATTTTTGTTTTAATTTCTTTTAAATGGGTTTCTTTAACAATTAAATACCATTAATTTTACAACACCTAAATGATTTATTCACGTTGTTTGTATTAAATGTAAAAGTTTGCCAAGTTAGTCTTGCTGTGTATTTTAATGGTTTTCATTTTTGTGCCATCAAAGTTTAAATGATTCTGCATAAAATTTTAAAGCTCTTTCTATTAGATTATTTTTTTATATTGTTTGTAAATACGCGAGTTATTTAAAAATTAATATTAGTGTATAAATATTTATTAACAACATAGACATCAAAAATATACTAAAAAATTAAAAAAATTATTAATCAGTTAATAACACTTTGTTCTTCCCCATGTTTTTTCCACCAGTTTTAATCTAATATTTATGGAGTGTAGAAGTCTTTCGGTTGAAATTAAATATTTCTTTGTGTTGTTAGAAATTAATTATTTGTTATCGTTGATTAATTATTATAAAGTTACTGTCGTATGGAGAGAGCAATGTAAGTAATTTTCTGAAAGATTTGGCTTTAAATTTTCGTCTAGATTTTTTTTAATTAATTAAGTTATTTTACAGCAATTTAATTTTTTTTACTTTCATTAACCACTTTATTTAACAATCTAAATGCTTCGGCTAAGTAAAATGAATAACCGTATCAGAATTGCGATTCTAAGCCTTGAAGGTGCTATCGTTTTTATTCAACTTTCAATTATTCTGTGGCTCATGCATTCGAAAATGTTATTGTTTTTCTTTAAACTAATTTATGAATTATTGTGTAATTATGTAAACTAAATGTGTTGCTATTATGCTAATGATGGACTATAAGATTTTAGGTATAAATGGTTATTATCAACTTCATTGGTTGCCAAAAGGATATCAATTGTGTTGCTCTTTCAATCCTTTTCACATCAGTATTTTCTGTTTGTCGACCAAAGGAGACCATTTTTGGACGGGATTTGAAGAATTATTCCCTAGAAATTAAGGGTAAGTTATTTTTTTAATTTCTGAATCAACGTCTATACAACACATTATTATCCCTTCAATAATTTAAATAGACCCAAAATTTATAAGCTATATCGTTCTAACGTTCTCAGTTAATTAATAAATAATGTTCGAGTATAAAGATTCGTGCCACTAAGCATTTTTTGCCTTTATGTAAGACTCATTATCGTATTTAAAATTGAAAACAAAGCCTTATTTACAATTTGAGTATTTTTTAATTAATCACTTTAGTTACAATTATTTTATGGGAAATTTTTAATATCTTCCAGTTTAGAGATAACAATTTATTGTGTTCAGTTGTAAATTGAATTACGTTATGAATGCACGCTTTTATTTCTGTCATAAATGCTTGTTTTTGCCTTTAAATCGATTAAAACGCGAATTATTATTGATTAATATGCGAGTGCTTTTAGAGGAACACACTTGCAGACAATATTTAAGGTGACTTATTTTCTATTATGTTTGTTGAATCGGTGTTTTGGTCTAACTTGTTTTCTCAAGATTTATTAATTATTAATGTTTATTTCTAATGTAACAAAACAACATTCATTTTTCACAAATCAACGGTTTTTAATAATCAGTTATTTCCATTCGCATTTCAATTAATTTAATCAATAGGTTGCTTAAATAATTAAATCATTTGCTATGCTTTAGCAAAGACTTTAGTAGCTTTTAATGCTTCAAAAAATCCAGTTTAAAGACTCTTCCATCTCCTGTTTTGCTAGCTTCCATGTTTCTGTATCCTAAAAAAGTAATAATTATTTATCAAGCAATTATTATTTTGAAGAATTAAACTATCCAATTACTAGGTTTAAATTATAACTTCCAGGTACTGTTTATTTTCTATAGATTCTATAATTAAAAGGAGCTTTATTTCAACAATTCAAAATTAATTTTGGTTTAAACTTTGTTCATTTTTAATTAATAACTATTCTGAATTATATTTAGCGACAATTAAATTTTGCTATTATGAAAGAGAAGAATAAGGTGAAAACCTTGATGGAATTTCAATGGGAGCTAATATTTTTATAATACTCTTTATCGGTGTTTTCGGAAAATAAAATATATTGATTATTTTATTTAAAATTATCAAAGCTCTTTTTTAGATCGCCTTCCAGTTAACTGATATGACGAATAACGGCTTTCTAATAACGGCTTCGATTTATAAATCATTTGTAAATGTAAAGTCAAGCTGAATAAATGTGTTTTAAATAAGTGCTCCTTAAAATTTAAGTTCCAACCTTTAAAACAAGGTGAATATTAATTCTACGTATTTCTATTAAAACTTACAGCTTTCGTAGAGCTTTTGTGTAAACATGTTTTTATCATTTTTTCACAGACACGAATCGACAAGTAAAGATGTCCTATATTACATCACACCCTCCTTCCGACATCAGTTTTGGAAATATCGAACTTATCAAAGGTCTTCTAAAGCAGTCTGTGGAAATCTTCCGTGAAAGGTAGACCCCCAGTTTTTGGGTTGTTTTTATATTCCTCTTTTGTGATCATTCTAAAATTAAATCCTTGTTGACACACCATTTGAAATGATTGAAAAAAAAACACAGTTAAAATGATTTAAATTATACGAAAAGTCTCATATGATTTAAACTTATTTTTAGTTAAATCTAAAACCCAATTAGAATTAAAGCTTTTAGTGCTAACAAAAATCATCTTACCAATTGCATAGAACAGCTTTTCAAAGTTATGCTTAGAGGCCTTTCAGGCTATTGCCTACATTATTAATGTAGAAATTGTGGTCTTATTTTTATATAACATATTCATAGAACTTCTTCCATTCCATAAGGATTTTATATGTAATGTAGAAAAGTGGTGTTTGTCTTCTTTTCCATTGTATTTACATACTCATACAAATAATTCAATCAATAAAGTTATTCAAGTTTTAATAAGTAAAAGACTGTTTCAAATCCTGCTCCTTAAATGCATTAAAAGTAAACCTTTTCTAATAACTTCAATTAATTCTAGTAAGTACCTTTTTAATGCATTTACAACCATCCTTTGTGGAGTATTTCATAATAACATAAATTCCACTTCGAAAACTTAAATAGTATAGTAATCTCAATGTATATGTTTTACAATACTAAAATATAATCCAATTCAACCATGTTCATCTTTATTTACTTAGAAATAAAGAAATTTTAACCACAATTAACCTCCCTTTAATTCTTGCCGCTATTTAAACATTCAAATTACATTCCAACAGTTTCTTTACTTTTTCAATACCGATTCCTCGTGCTCCTGTAGTTATAAAAGCAACGGCTCCATTTAAATTAAGGTACTCTATAATAAATTAATAGTAATTAAGTAACATATACAAATTTACCATTGGGCTTGTCTTTTTTAACCACCACATCTTTCAAGATTTCTTTTCAACTTCGTACTGCATGTAATATTTCGTAAATCGATTATTTCCATACAGCTTTAGTAGATTTACCAAAGATCGTTGTGCATGCAATTATTACCACTAGTATTGCAGTTATTAAGATGTTTGTAATTTATCCTATTACCTGTAAAATTCCATTAATTAGATTATAAAATAATTAAAAGCATTAGCATTAGCATTAACATTCAACATAACCTAAAGCATAAATATTTGAAGTTTGTTTTTGTATGTTCACAATTTTAGGTCGTTCGATATAAAGAGTATGTTTACTACCCCAAAGCTGTGACGTCAGCTAATACCCTTGTATCGAGAGTAGGACAGCCTCGTGACGTCAGAGTCTATTCCATTAGCAATTGCGGTTCGTCATAAATTGACGAAACGCAACTTCTACATAGGGATGGATTTTGCAACAGTTTTTAATTTTTGCATAACGTGAATTACAATAGCAGGTATTTCTATATAAGTCAAATATAAATCAAGGCTTATTACACACGAAAAGAATAAGCAGTCCTTCAGTTTTATTTATTCTGTTAGTTTTAAATTAAATAATCAATTGTCATTTATAAATAATTAAAAAATTCGGTGCATTTTGACTGAAGTTTGTTTTAAAATTTATTCAATTATTTTGGTACCAAATTAATTTTTGTTTTCAATCTTTTTCAATTATAAGAGTTTATATAAACTTACATTTTTATTAATTATAATGTTTTCAATTTTTCAGGTGGCACTTTCGGTCAATTCTTCTGAAGATCTTTTTTCGCATGAATGACTGCAATTTCCATAACTTATTCGTCGCTCTCAAATACCAGAAGTTGAAGACACTTGGACTGGCTTCCAAGGAACACGAATTGAAGAAATCATCTCATCTTTATCGTTAGTTATCATATGAAGATAGTTTTAATTAATTTAATGCGTTATTTAATGTATATTTTGTTAGTTTGTAAGAATTTTTTATTTGTTGGTTTCTTTGGGTGTCATGGGCAATCGTGTCCTTCCAAAAACTTATTGGTGCGGGCGTATTTTATTTTGAGTAAACAAATAATACTCTAATGCGGTTTAGAACATAGACCTTGGTATTTTGTTAGACATTATATCTTCGTAGATGTAAGTTAGCTGATAACAGCAACGGTCACTTGTGCTGTGCACGAGTCCTTGCTGTTTGATCCATTGTGTTAGGATAATTGCTAAGTACACACGGACACACATTTTTGGCTTCATTTTCTTATTTGTTTGATTTTTAAGTATCTTTGCGGTAAATCAGTATGTTTTGAATAATTGAATTAGCATTACAATTTCAAATTTTACTTTTTTAATCAAACTCAATAACATATTTTAAAAGAAATTAATACAACTTCTTTTTAATTTCATTTTTTATTATTAAAAATTGTTAAATATATTTGGTGTAAAACATCATTATCAATAATCCATCAATTGCATTTAAATTACTTTTTTAAATTAAAAATTTAATAATATATTTTTTCCGAATATTTAGAACTTAGATAAAATAAAAATTCTAATTAAACAAATGCACCAATCCATATAATTGCAGAAGGTGGCAAAGGTATTGAAATGTGTACAAAGAAAAAAAAATACTAAAAGGGTCGTTTTGCCTTATAATAAGTTTTAAGATATAATGTCTAATAAATATTAAGGTTTTTCTTTTTGACACGCAAGGAAACCATTTCTCCCGTCTTGTTTATTCTTTGAACTTTGAATTATATTGGTCCGTTTGAAAAAGTAATTAGAAATTTCACTTGTAGTCAAAATTATTTATTTTAAATGTTATAGTCACATTTTTTTCTTCTAAACTTGGCCTTTATTCGTAATTCTAATTTGTATTTTTTATTTTCAAAGTTACCTTTAAACAGTCTAAAGATAAATTTTGTTATTAAACTTCATCTCGTTGAAGGTAAATGTTCCTTCCATTTTTGTTATTTCAATTTTAAATTTCTTAGATTGTTTAAAGTACTGTGTAAGGGGGCCTTCTGTTTGATCTCATGTTTTAAAGTAGTTTTTAAGTTCACTACACAACACATTTTTCGAATACTTTTGCCTATTTTAAATTTAAATTCATTTTCTAAATTTCATTCTTTAAATGAAAAGTAGATACTTTTAGAGATCATTTGAAATAAATTTATATTCTATTTAATTTCGAACTTAATTTTTCAAAAACATTAAGATAGACAAAACCAAATTCAAAATTAAAGACGAGTGGTTGTGGAGAACTATTATATTTCCTTTTAGAAATTGAACAAACACAGAAGGCCTTTGAATTATTTCACATCTTTGTATTTTAAATACCTACCTTTTATTCTTTCTTTTTCACTTCCCATTTGTTTGTGTAGTTGTCTCGTAAGACACTTAGTTTTTAATTGTTATTAAAAATTATGAAAAAGATTTTCGCTTTGCTTCGCATCGTCTAAATTTTATTTAATTTAAAGTTCTTAACTGTCAAACTTTAACTCTATAAAAAAAAATGTACCAATTTTATTATATACAATAAAGAGTTTTTATCGTTACCCGAATTTTAATAAAAATTAATTGTAAGAGCAACGAGCAACGAGCCGACAAGCCGACGAATGACGAATGACGAATGACTGTAGGTTACTCGTGATTTGAAAAATATTTTTAAAAATCTCTAAGATAAACCCTCGGCCGACTTGTCTTTTATGGCCCTGTTACGAGTTGACACATTCTCCTTAAATTTTTAGTGAGAAAAGAAACAACAACAGGTAGTAGATAGTTTTTTTATTTTCCAATGTCCCCTTACATCCCCCTTTACATTTAATTAACCTATTTAACAGAGCATAATTTTTAAATAAATACTATAGGAACGTGTACTTTATAAGGTTTAAAACACACACTTCATATAATAACGCCATAGCTCAGTTGGTTAGCGATCGGTTGTTTGTTCAAATGGTCTGGGTTCGAATCCCATACCGGTCGAAGAGAAAAATTTTTAAAAATCTCTAAGAAAAATCCAACGAGCAACGAGCCGAACGAGACGAATGACGAATGACGAATGACTGTAGGATACTCGTGATTTGAAAAATATTTTTAAAAATCTCTAAGATAAACCCTCGGCCGACTCGGCCGACTGTAAGTCGCGATTTGAACCATTACATATTTGCAAATTGTCTTTTATGGCCCTGTTACGAGTTGACACATTCTCCTTAAATTTTTAGTGAGAAAAGAAACAACAACAGGTAGTAAATAGTTTTTTTATTTTTCAATGTCCCCTTACATCCCCCTTTACATTTAATTAACCTATTTAACAGAGCATAATTTTTAAATAAATACTATAGGAACGTGTACTTTATAAGGTTTAAAACACACACTTCATATAATAACGCCATAGCTCAGTTGGTTAGCGATCGGTTGTTTGTTCAAATGGTCTGGGTTCGATTCCCATACCGGTCGAAGAGAAAAATTTTTAAAAATCTCTAAGAAAAATCCAACGAGCAACGAGCCGAACGAGACGAATGACGAATGACGAATGACTGTAGGATACTCGTGATTTAAAAATATTTTTAAAAATCTCTAAGATAAACCCTCGGCCGACTCGGCCGACTCGACTCGGCCGACTGTAAGTCGCGATTTGAACCATTACATATTTGCAAATTGTCTTTTATGGCCCTGTTACGAGTTGACACATTCTCCTTAAATTTTTAGTGAGAAAAGAAACAACAACAGGTAGTAAATAGTTTTTTTATTTTTCAATGTCCCCTTACATCCCTCTTTACATTTAATTAACCTATTTAACAGAGCATAATTTTTAAATAAATACTATAGGAACGTGTACTTTATAAGGTTTAAAACACACACTTCATATAATAACGCCATAGCTCAGTTGGTTAGCGATCGGTTGTTTGTTCAAATGGTCTGGGTTCGATTCCCATACCGGTCGAATAGAAAAATTTTTAAAAATCTCTAAGAAAAATCCAACGAGCAACGAGCCGAACGAGACGAATGACGAATGACGAATGACTGTAGGATACTCGTGATTTGAAAAATATTTTTAAAAATCTCTAAGATAAACCCTCGGCCGACTCGGCCGACTCGGCCGACCGTAACTCGCGATTTGAACCATTACATTGTTGCAAATTTTCTTTTATGGCCCTGTTACGAGTTGACACATTCCCCTTACATTTTTAGTGATAAAAGAAACAACAGGTAAAAGAAACAAAAGGTAGTTTATAATTTTATTTATTTCCCAGTCCCCCTTTACATCCCAATGGACTTAACGCCCTTTACATCTAAATAAGTCTACGTTAACAGGTCAAAGGCACGGACATTCGCATTTGAATGTGCGCGGTCTTGAGCCACCCCCTTTCTTAACACTTTTACAAAGGCATGTTTAAAGGCCTCATAATTTTACAACACCCTGTCATTTAATAAACATTATGTGTTCCGATAATAATTGTAATTAATATTAATTAATTAAAATAAACAAAATTTAAATAAATAAAAAGTTGTAACTCTTACGATTGTTTTTATCTTTATGAATTAAAAATAAACCTTATAGGCAATGTGGAAACTAAAGGTAATTTAATTTGCACGTCAATCTTAGAACTGCAACTTTTTTTACAATTGGATTTAATTAAATACTATAAATAAAAGGGAAAAGGGAGAAGGTGTTTTAAGTGTGTGTGAAAAGATAAAATAATAACATGTGGGTGCGGTGGCATTGTTATTTTATAAATGTAATAATAAATAAAAATTCAGTGCCCTTCAAAGCAAAGACGAAAAGAAGAAAAGTAAGTATTTAACAGATAAAGAAGTGAAATATTAAAAAAGGAAGTTCAAAAAATAATAAATCAGATAAAAAGAAAATGAAAAGTATAAGAAGTGGTAATTTTTAACAAATTCCAAAAAATCTAAGTAAAAATGAATGAATTAAGCCATATAATTGAAAAGTCCAAAAAAGTTCGAAGATTAAACATGGCAAGAAAAATGAATAACATTTAAAAATAAAAACATTCAAAACGCACGGTCCAATAATTAAATAAAGGAAGGGTGGCTTTAATATTTTTAAGAATTAATTAAATATTTACAAAACAATACAAAAGGAAGCTTAAACTAGTTCTAAATAATTACCTAAGTTAACTAGACAAACACCCATACACTATATTAACTACGTATCATTTGTTACATAACGATCAGGCGCTAAACTGTACAGCGTACAGTTTATAATCAATAAAAAATTATAAAATACGTTACTTGAAAAAACTCACCCCATATTTCTACAACAGGATTGTAAATGTTATCCTTTACATCTTTGCTTAAAAGATGTCTATGGAATAGCAGTAAGATACATCAACATTCAAGACTTCAAAAGATTTATCCTTAGGGTTTGATGATCGATTGTATTTAACATCATTGGACAAACCATTATATTATCTGAAATTCAACATGCCCGAGCTATTAATATTGTAAAATAAAAATTAAATAAAAAAATACGACCTTCTTTATTTGAGTCATTTTTAAGGATTGAACTAAAAATAAGGGCTCTACAATTGTTTTTTGAGTCAAAGTGTACAGTTTACACTTCATAGTTTTCTCAAAAAATTTTGGGCTCGAAGAAGAAGGAGAAAATAAAAGCTTCGGCTATGGACATTAGAGGTTCATAGAAACGTCCTGTAAAAATTTAAAGAAAATCAATTTTTCAAATTTTTTTCCCCGACTTTTAAAGGTTTTAAGTTGGCATCAATTTAAGTTTTTAAAACAAAATTGTAATAAAATTTTAGAGGGAGCGCAATATGATTTCAAAAACAACCCAAGGGATTTAGAAAAAAATTTCTCTCATTATTTAACACCAAGATATAAGGAGACCTTTTTGATTTTAACATTATAGTCCTAAAGGCACTTCTGTTCTTTTCAAAATTCGAAATTTAAATCTCCAAATCGATTGGTACCGAATATCTAAACGTGCACCCCTCAGTCTTTTTTAATTAAACTCATAACTAATTTTATAAAATTTAAAGAGTCATTACATAAATATGTGATTGTGTATTTGAAATAAACTAATCGGTTCAAAACGCTTGGAAGCACCGTTATCGCTTCTACGATTAGATTTATTTTATTCGAATTCGAAAATAAGTTCAAACAAGAGTGGTTTTTGAAAAAATCTAAGTCGTATAGGACCAAAAAATTAATCAAAATTAATAGAAAACATTAAAGTCACCCCTAAAGTTACTAAATAAATAAAAAATCAACTCACATCGAATTTTGAGCACAAAAGTCCTCTTCAAAAGACACAAAATTTAGCTGTTTGTAAAGTGTAATTAATTAATTAATTTCGCGCTAAATACACAAATGTTTAATTGACAATAATACTGGTACACCTTTCAACAACGGAAGTCAAATTGGAACTAAAAAGCCTTTGCGATATCTCTAAACTGATAAGAATTGCCGGCCTCGATAACTTTTACATATGTTGTTGTTTTAAAAATCGCCATCTAGAATATTGCAAATATAAACAGAGCCGTATTAAAAATTTGTTCAAAACTCAAAAAATGTAAGTTGAAACCTTGGATCGCTTTTTATTCATCCTTTCAAACCTTAATTACGGAAATCCTATGTAAATAAAGTCAAGATTCCGTTTTAAAAATTTTCTAACGATATCCCAACAAATAATTATTAAATAATTAATTTATATGAAAAACTGCACACACTTATTTTCTTTTTCAAATAAGAAAAAAAAAAGCGCTAATTTCCCAAAAACCTTCCAGATTCGATTCGAGATCGATTAGTGCCAAAGTGTCAAAATCGATCAAAAACTAGAAAAAAAGAGTTAAACCTTGTGTTTTTTTTTGAAAAAAATGGAATTACTTTATATTGAATGGGGATATGTCTACGTATCCCTACAGCCGGAATCATTTCCCTCTACTATCCCTCTAACATAAAAAATTGGTCATTTTGAAAAAGTTAATTTTGCTTTAAAATCAAACATTAGAAATGCCCTAACTATTTTATCTTTCATAATATCGCGGAAATCTTTTATTCCGGTCCTAACTCAAAACCCCCAAAATGAGTCAAAATTGAGAAAAACATGGACTAAAGCCATTTTTTTCTTTTGAAAAAAATGAAAAGCATGGATTTGCTTTTTATTGCAGGGAGATGTTCCTAAGAATCTGTTGTGCCCCAAGCCGGAGCCATTTTAACCCCCTATAATTTTCTACATTTACAAAGCGGCAATTATACTTTTAAAATTTAAATTGCGTTAACTTTTCGATAAAGCACAAACTCTTTAATTAAGTAGTAAATAAAATCCTATTACTATTCAATTATTTGAATTGAAAAAAAAACTAACCCCAGAATAAAAAAGCCAAGATGTCCTTCTTTCAATTCCTTCTTCAGGGTGGTCGTAAAAACCCAAAGCCGATAATCTTTGGAAAATATAGATACAACCATTTGCTTTTGTTAGATCTCTAAAAATTAACTCTTCTGAAAGTCAAAATATTCTTTTAAAACACATACTTGAACCGTTCCGAAAACAAAGAATTTATACATAAGTTACAACCAAAATATAAATGACTAACACAACTACGCGTTATAATCGCGTTTCTACTACGATTTTGAATAACAAACTTTTTTAACTAGAATAATAATTATAAGCACATAAAAAATTATTAAGTATTTCAAACCATAATACTTAAATTCTCCAAAAATCTAAATCTAACATCATGTACAAATTTTAGCGATAATTTTTAAAATTTTGGAAAAGTGCTATTAATATCTAATATAATGATTAAATTTTACATAATTGATTGTTATTAGTACACAAACATCGTTTCTTCTTTTCAGTAATTATTAAATAAATTCGATTTTAAAAAGTATAAAATGTTTTACTGCTGTACGACTTACAATACGTTTATTACATAGTAAAAAATAAAATAAGACGAACACACCAACACTGGCAGTAGAGTTCTAACTCAGAAAAATTAACTGAGAAAAAAATCATAAATGCTACAAATAGGTATATAAAATTTTCTTTGGTATAAAATATTAAAAAATCATTTTAAGTTATTTGTTAAGATTAAGCATTTAGTTACTCTTAATTCGTCCATTCGACAAACACCAGAAATTTGGCTAACACTTAATACTATTTCGATAAAATAATTTGACGTAAAATGATCTAAGGCTCTAGTTGTACTCTTTTAAAGCAACCGTCAGGTAGAGCATTTGCAATTTCTTTAATATTCGCCACTTCGTCTTTTAGCCAATCGATTTGAACGACGTAAGCTTGAACAAGATCATTTTGTTCCTTATGTTCTTTCTGCAATTGATCCACCAAGGCGTCCAAATTCGCCTCTTCAACTCTCTGCTCGGCTTGCCTCAGTTCTTCTTCTAGCCGATTCAGTTCTTCTTCGTCGAGTTCCGGAAGCCCTTGGAGATTCTGCATGATCACATCCACGTCCCGTTTAATTTCGTTCACTTTCTTTGTCGCTTCGGCCGTATCTTTGCTAGCGTGTCCGATCTAAAACAAAATTAAAATTTATATGCGGTTTAAAATTAAATTAGTTTACTCTGTACTTTATCCTTGGCTTCGTTAATTAAAGTTTCATTATTTGCAGTTTGGGCGAGAAGCTCGTCAAATTCGAGTTCTGTGTGTTCCAGTCGGCCAGCCATTAATCCAGCTTCTTGTTTTAGGCCCGTGGCGTTTTGATAAAGAGATTCAGCTTCGTTGCGAATATTTTGCGCGGATTGAGATGCTTGCTTTGCTAATTCGTTAGCTTGGATGGCCGTTGAGAGTGCTTCATCGGCGTTTTGTTTCGAATCCAATAATGATAGTTCTGCATTTTCGGTTTTGTTGACGGCAACTAAGATGATCTGCTGAATTTCTGGAATACTATCCAATGCTTGCTGGGCTGCTGCCTGACTTTCCTTCACTTGCTTATCAAAATCTACGATTGATAAGAAATTAATGATTGAATCGATCTTATAAATTTATTACTTACGGCTTACTGTTTCGTACGTTGCGGTGGCTTCTTTGTAGATTTCATTTGCCAAATTGGCGGCGTTTTCGGCACGCGCTTTTGCCAAATCGATGTCGCTTAAAAGTTCCAAAGTGTAATCCTGTTGTTCGACACCTTTGCTCAAGAGATCGTCCGCCGTTAAAATTTGTTCTTCGATTTCGGTCAAGAGCTTATCACTTTTGTCCAAGAGACTTTCCGTTTCGTTTAAGAGACGATACGCTTCGTTCTTCGTGTCTTCCACTTCTTTCTTCAATTTTGGAACGTCAACGTTAGGAACAATTATATTGGTGACGTCGTTCAGCAGAATGATGGCGTTGGTTTTGGCCTCTAAAGATTTATTGTAAACTTCTTCAGTCCAGCGCTTCACGCTATTTAATTTAATTTTTGTATTAACCAATTCGTTCTTTAATAATCGTACGTCTTGCGTGATATTTCTTTGTAAGTCCGTAGCGTTCTTTGCCATTTCGTAGGCTTTAATCGACTGATTCTTTGCTTCGCCGGCTACTTTCACAATGTTATCAGCATTTTCGTCCAAAGTGTCGGCCAAATCGCGAGCTTCTTTCGATATCGTCGTCATTTTTTCCGATTGTTGACCGTACTCTTTGGCACGTTGCTCTGCCCTTTCTAAAGCTTCCTTTCCATCAGTGTTGAGACTTTCGAAGGCGTGATACAATTCGCTTTCGGCTTGACTCATTATCTTTTCGGACGAGGTCATATTTGCTTGGACTTCATCGCCTAAAATTGAGTTACAATAGATAAGAAATCAATTAAAAAGATTAAAATAACACTCACATTGATTCCTGGCCAAGTACACGTTCTCCTCGATCTCCGACAATTTTCTCGATATCTCATTTTGCCGTTTTCGAATGTGCTCCAATTTTTCATAAATCGTTTCATCGTCCCCACCCGTCCCGACTTTTGCTTGATCTAAGAGCTTTTCCACTTCATCCTGAATACTTTTAAGCTCTTCCTCGAATTTGTCGTCGTCGATCACAGTCGGGTTATTTTCAATTTTGTTTAAGATATCGATCAAACGGTCCAACCGTGCCAAATGGCCCTTGGCTTCGTTTTGTACCAAATTGTAGCAGTCGGGGCAGTCGACGCATCCCCTTTGTCGGTCGTATTTATTTTCCTTGCAACGATCACAACGTCTACCTTCGACGTTATCCAGACAAGGACACTGTCCCGTTATATCGCACTGCGGACCTTTGGCACCGATTGGATCGCAATCGCAACTCTTGCACCCTTCCACCGAAAATCCATATTTATAATCCTGGCATTGATCGCAACGCAATCTGAAATAAAACGCATTAAATGGAACGATTTAACGTAATGACGGTAATAAACTTGCCCCGTAATTCCGGGCCTGCAGAAGCACTGCCCGCTATATAAATCGCAAGTCCGATTAACGGACCCGATGGGATCACAATTACACGATAAACATCCTTCGCCACTGATGATATTAAAATACCCATCTTCGCATTTATCGCAATTGCGACCTTCTACGTGCGGCTTACATCGGCAATCGCCCGAGATTTGGTCACAAATTGCAGGCGACAAATCGTAACTTTCGGTGCCCAATCCGTAGCATTGGCAGGGTTTACAATCGCCCTTCGGAAGAGCCAAAGCGTCGCCATAAAATCCAGGTAAACAGTACTCGCACTGAGGACCTCCAGTGCTATGGATACATTTAAGACATTCGCCAGTGGTGGTATTACAATTTCCTATGGCATTGGGATCGATGTTTAAATTGCATTCGCACGGAACACAAGAAGTGTTATATCCAAGTCGGCCTGCGGGGTCTCCGTAAAATCCATCCGAGCAGGAATCGCAGCGATGTCCTGTATAACCATTAGGGCATTCCACGCACATGATTATGTCTTCGTCCAATTGGATGCAAGCGCCGTTGTCGGGACATCCACAAGGTTGGCAATCGTACGGCGTTCCGGCCAAAGCGTTCCCATAGTAACCGCGGGCACAGGTCTCACAATTTGGACCTGCTGTGTTATTCATGCAAAAGCATCGGCCTGTGTCTTTGTCGCAGTTGTCGGTATGTTTGTTGCACTGGCATGGCACGCAAGGACTAAAAGAGCCACCGTCGGTAGGATAATGATGGTAGCCGGGCATGCAGTCCTCGCAGAAATGGCCCACGTATCCTAAAATCGATTTGAAATTAGTTTAAAGCGACGAAGAAAAAGTTCTTTGTAATTACCTGTAGGGCATTTACATTGTTCGATCCATGTTGCAGGAGTTCCTAAGCTACCGGTCGCCGTTTCTAATTTGACATAGTCTAAGAAGCCTATGCCGTTTGGCGAATATGTGCCCTTTATTCGGATGGCCGTTAGATTTTCTAGGATAGTCAGGAAGGTCCTTGCGGAGACTCGGGGTTGCCAGCCGTAACTGGGATGCTCGTGAAGACGGAACTTATATCTTTGATTCTATAATTGGAAAAGTAATTTTTATTTTAATATTGAAAAAATAATGTAGGGATGACAAAAGTTCCAACAGATCATATTTTTTGCTAACAACTCTTGTCAACGAATTTAAAAATAAAATGGGCACCGGGGTTGTTAAACTACTAAATTCTTATTGGAATTGTAAAAAGTGCGTGTTCAATTTAATAAGCTTTTTTAGGATTTTTGATATTAAATATCTACTGCCCAATGTTTGTGTATTTTTCAATAAAATGTATTTTATTTTTCACATTGTGTCGTATATATTGTAATTAACTATTTTATCTGTTACTTTTCATAAAAAACTGTTATTAGATAAAAAATTTAGATACATTATTGGATTAAAATATTAATTAAACAAATAAAACGAAAAAATTGTTTAAACTTTTCCCTCTTCAATAACAAAAACTATTTTGATGAAACTATTTCTTATATTGAATTGCTTAAAATCAAAACCATTGTAGCTATGACAGAAGATAGTGAAAATAAAGAAATACAAAGAAAAATAAGAAGTAGACGGATTGGATTTAAAATATTCTCTCTTATTTTGAAAAATAAGAAATTATCCCATCAATTTAAAAGAAAAGTTTTATCCAATGTGTCTTACTCACTATACCATATGGAGCAAAACATTGGGCACCAACAAAAAATAATGTAGAGATGGTAAAGGTGGGTCAAAGAAGAACGGAAAGAACAATGTTAAATATAAGATTAAAGGATAAAGTTCTGAATGAAAGAATTAGGTAAATAAAAAAAGTAAAAGACGTAGGTTCCAAAATTTCCCAACTAAAATGAAACTATGCGGGCAATGTCACACAAACAGATGAAAGCGTAAATTAATCAACTGGAGATGGTACGAGTATAAACGAGAGAAAGGATGGTACAACAATTTCAAACAAATAGCAGGGTTAAATTGCATAAAAACAATACAGAATCCCAAAAATTAGAAGGAATTAGGGAAGGCCTGCATTCAAAAATAAACATAGATAAAAAAAAGACGGAAGAAGAAAAGTCGAAGAAGACCGTGTGATAAAATTTCAAAATTTGGTAAATTTAGTTTTGTTCCTATACAAATAGACTTAACTAATATTTTTATTAAAAGGTTTCAATGAAAATTATTGGTAATAAAATATTTTTTAAAAAATGAACACTTATTTATGGACAAAAAAAAATCGAAAATGGATATTATTTTTCTGGACGAAGGGAGTATTTAATTTTTGAGCTTTTGTTGATAACTGTATTGATACCCTCCAGCTGCAAAGTACTATAATGATGTTGTGCAATTGTACAAAAATTTCAAATAATATAAAGCACTTTTGAAAAAAATTCAGGAAAATCGATTTTGATCCTGAGTAAGAAGTAAAAAACGTTAATTGTTTCGATTACTGTTTATTATTTGCAAAAATTTTTCCCATTCTACTGGGTGTCAGACGAATAACTACTAAAACTTAACCCACCTATAAATGACCTCAAACTGAATTAAAGTATACCCAACGTTAACTAGCCTTATGTACCGTATTTTTGAATTATGGTATAGTAAAGTTTAATTTAAAAATGTGTAATAAACACTTTATTAATAGGGTAAGTTCGCCGGTTGTCAGCCAGTTAAAAAAACAGTTCCCGTTTTCGGCCGTGGGGGCTTAGATTTATAACAGAAAGTCACAATAGGAAGTTGAGGTATTATAATTAATACTTACTAAATATGACTGTAACTAAATAGCGCATCACATGTTTGTTTAACAATTCGTGTTTTATTGTTTTTATTTGTTTTATTGCTGACTGGACGAGAACGGGCGCCGAGCGGCTAACCGGCGCATTTACCCTATCTAATATTTCAAAAACATTTGTTTTAAAAAATTTTTAAAAAAACGATAAAAGTCGCATATCAAACATGTCAATTAGCAATAAAACACGTACTAAATGACCTCACTCTCTTTTAAAAGCATTTGCCATTTACTAAAAAATTAAAATAATTTTTCTTGAAATTCTTTACATTTAGGTTATACAAATTTTATTGTTTGAATTGGTGACAGGTTAAGTTTCAGTACCTATTCGTCTGACACCCTATTATAATGCCCGGTCCGTACTTACTTGAACCGTAGGTAAAGGGTTTCCTTGTGCAAAAATGGTGTTCGTAACGTAAGTACCCGCGCCTTCTAAAATGATATCGGTTGCGGTCGGCACAGCTCTATTTTCTCCAATTCTCAAAGTAAAATGTAAGAGTTGGTTGTAAGAAGCTCGTTGCTTATTTAAAAATCTATTTGGCGCTATGAAATACACGGCTTCTTCGCTATAAGAGGAAACAGCAATACTGCTCGAAATACTGTGATAAGCGAGCTCGACATTCCTTCTGTATTCGTCCTCCGCCCTCCAGCCTTCGGAGCTTTTAGCGAATTTCGACTCCTGCTGATATTTCGAATAGCCAGTGGCCGAAATGCACTCCGAAGAATGTCCAAAACAAAAACAAGGCGTACATCCAAATCTATTATCGAGATCCAAATTAAAATAACCGGGTTTACATTCTTGACAGCGTTTTCCTTCTACGTTCTCCTTGCATTGACAAGTTCCCGTGTAAGGATCGCAGTTAGGCACATTATCCAAAGAGCCGTTCTTATAGCAATTACAACTTTGACAACCGTTGTTATTAAAATCGTAATGGTTTACGTCGCACCGATCGCACTTGTCGCCAGTCACCCCTTGCTTGCATTGACAATTTCCTTCGGAATTGCACTGCAAGCTTCTGGATCCGACAGGATCGCAGTTGCAAGCTATGCATTGGTGATCAGATCGTTCGTAGTAATTTTCTCGACAACGTTCACAGTTTGGCCCATCTCTGTTCGCCGAACAGTCTAAACAATGACCTCCGTGCCCCGTCCTCTCGTAAAGGTTCTTGTCGAAGTAGCAACGGTTTGAAAAGCCATTGCAATTGCAGGCTGAAAAATAAATTAAATTTAAAAAAACACTTCAACACAAAGTTATGGTTTGTTAGGCGCCTTGAGCAATTGCGCCCGCACAGCGCAATGTTAATTTTTCGAGTAATTAAGGATTGAAGTTTTAGGTTCATTTTTGAGGCACAAAATTTTACGTTAAAAAAATTGTAGCACCGTTATTTGTGGACGGATCTTTAAAAACTATACAGATTCGGATTCGCCAGACTTTTTGACTTTGGATAAGCCTAAAAAACCATAGACATGCATTTTGAAATTCTTGAGAAAAACGGGTTCGAAGAGTCCGACTTGTAATTAATTTTTGCTAAATTTACACTTTGAAAAATCGTAGCTCGGTTATTTCTAAACGGATCATTAAAAACTTTACAGATTCTAAAAGCATGTCTATCCGAGCGTAAGATCAGCAAAAAAGTCAATAAGGTCCAATGTTAAGTCTGAAAGAAAAACGCGCTTAAACATTTCAAAATGTAAATTTTTTGCTAAATATTTAATTTTTAAAATGCTGTAGCTCTGCTGTGTTTGCGAATTTCGTCAAATCCTTTAATTTCTGAACGTTTCCAACTACTACACGTCAGAATCCGGAACTAACTCAAAACCCCCAAAATTGCCAAAAATGGGGAAAAACATAGGTTAACCCATTTGTTAAAATTGAGGAAAAAAAATTTTAGGTAATGGATTTACTTTAAATTTTTGTGGGACGTTTCTATGGACCCCAAACCGACATGACCGAAGCCATTCTTCCCTGCTCCCTTTACAACCCCCAAAAATGTCGAGAAAACTAAATAAATAATAAAAAATACACTTTGACTCACAAAATCGATCGTAGCACCGTCATTCTCCATCCGATCATAAAAAACGATCCGAATTCAGAATCCTGAGACTTCTTTCCATAAAATAAGTGCAAAACTGGTATAGGGCGCAATGTTAATTTTTCAAGTAATTAAGGCTTGAAATATTAGGTTCATTTTTGTAGCACAAAAGTTTACGTTTAAAAAATTGTAGCGCCGTTATTTGTGGACCGATTTTTAAAAATTATACAGATCCGGATCCACCAGATATTTTGGCTTTGGATAAGCCCAAAAAAACCATAGGCGTGCGATTTAAAATTCTAGAGAAAAACGGGTTCAAAAAGACCGACTTTTTTCTAAATTACCACTTTGAAAAATTGTAGGTCGGTGATTTACGAACGGATCTTTAAAAACTTTTCAGATTCTAAAAGCCCATCTATCCGAGCATAACATCAGCTAAAATAATCAACAAGGCTCAATGTTAAGTCGGGGAGAAAAACGCGTTCGAAGCTTTCAAAATAGCCAAAATCATTAAATTTATACCTAATCCAGTTTGCAAGATTTCAATCTAATATTAAAGGACGCAATTAAAGAAGATGGGCATAACCTCCTAAGCACCAACAAAAGCTGCGATTTATACAATACCAAAAAGAAATTTAATAAAAAAAAAGTATACAAAGGTACATCTAAGAATAGTGTTTAAACTTAATTTTACAAAATGTTATTAATTACTCGTTGTTAATAGGCGTATTATTAGTTCAGTGAGCTATAGCTATAGACCGAGGTATACCTCGGTCAATATTTGCACAAAAAGGTCATTTAACAAACTCCTCATTTTATACTCTTTACAGTTAATTTTGCAACGTTTATGACCAATTTGCGATAATATTTTCATTAATTAATAAACAAAAATAACATCTCATTCCAACTGGAACGGTTGTTTCGAGTGTAATAATTTTTTTACATCAAAATAATTTTCGGTGCAACAAATCAGTCATTCACTAGACGTATTACCCTAGTTAAAATTGAATAAAGTAACACAGAAGATTAACCGACAATATTTATCGACGATTATAATAAATTAGCATAATAAAAAAATTTGTGGACTTTATTATTGAAATTTATTAGGATTACCAAAGGACCCACTTGAACCTTTCAAGATTCCGATTTTAATATAAATTCATATTTAATAGTTGAGATAATCGAATATAATCGTGTTTAAAACAGGTACTTTAATATATAAAATTGAAACATTAAATGCGTGGGTATTAAAGGGCCGTGGGAGCGGTTCAAGCATGGTCAGACTTGATGAACACCATTCCGCCCATCTCGAAGATTAGATGTTCATTATCCTTCGTGTGGGCGATCGTATTATTTACCTACTTGCCTAGGACCATCACAATGCGTGAAAATATTTCGAGACGAAACGGGGGATTAAAGATGATAAAATATTACCGGCATAAAGCTTATGGTATAATTTATTGAAAGCAAATGTTGAAATTAGTAATACCTAAGCACGTATCAAGCTGTGGGTTTCTCGTTAACACGGAATAAAATGCTTTTTATGTTTTGTTGCCTAAATCAAGGATGGCAAACCCATAGCCCTTTGAAACTAGAAGTTTTAAGGATGTTATTAGGGCGAAGAATCTCTGATTTTTATAGTTTTTTGTGTTTTTAAGTTAATTACTTACTATGGAACTGAAAGAAACATATTAAGTATTATTTTAAACCCAATATATTTAAAAAGATTTTACTAAATGATTAATAATTAAAAATTTAGGTATATTTTAAATAGTTTTCATTTTTGAAAATTTTTAGAATTTTTACTAGTTTGCGACTCCTCAGGGTAGAGCGCCCCCCTTGCTATAACACGACATAATATCAAAAAAAATAAAATTTTTTTAGTTACTTTCACAAAAATTTCTTCCAAAGAAAAATGAAAAATAGTTTTAAAAGATGCAAAAATTTTTTTTTTGTTCAGACGAACCTTTACCAAAGTATTAAATACTTATATGTACCATTATCAGATAATTTTTCCACAAAATGCCATGTTTTTTACTATGTAGTATTTTTTTAATAAAAATTTTGAAAAGTATAATTTAAAGTATCCTTAATGTCATAATATAATAATTTAATTAAAAAAACAAAAACTACATATTGTTATTATTTTTCATTTATGGGACAAATCTAGAATTTTAAAATTTACTTTGCAATTTATAGCAAATCCTTTCATTTTGAATTTTTTAGAAAACTTTTATCTACTCACAAAATTTATATAAAGTAAAACCAATAATAAAATTTTATTAGAGCCATTTTCATTTTGAGATTAGAAAGAGAAAAATCACTGATCACGTTTTACATTTCGCATTTATAAGAACACGTATGTAATGCACTTAAACGCGGTAGTAGATTTTAACGATTATAAAAGCGAGTAGTCCATATGGGTAGACCTTACTATTTAAGGTTTACAAAGGTCCGCAAAGGTCGTATAAGGTATATACTCCAAAAAGCGACATCATTAACGTGGAAATATCTTATACCACGGAATGTACAGAACAATGCTACATGAACTACGATACTCAAAGACTTTTAACAAGCACGGTTCTCATGGCAGAAGCGATGTTCTGTCATGATTGTCGTCAATCCACACCGATCTGTCAATTATTCTCGGGTCTTGTTTCTTTTTCACGCAATTTGTTCCACTTATGCTTCAAAACGAAATAAATAAAAAAATAAGCCGAAAACTATTAAACCTTATAAAAACAGAAGTGTGCGTGTTGATTTTTAGGTAGATTTGTCTACAGAGATGGATTATGCACAATGGATAACCGAAAATAATCATTTGCGTAAAAAAAATTCTTATAGTTCATTCTACATTTGGTGTATTTTTTTATTAAGTTTAAAAATATTTAAATGCATTAAATATTCACCTCAGGGATTATTAAAAATTATCAAAATTGTAGTTCGGTTATTTTGTGAACAGATCTAAAAAAAAAATAGAAATTTGGAATTCCCGGAGATAATGACTTGGGATAGACGTAAAGAATCATAGAAGTGCCATTTAAAATGTTCTAGAAAATCTGAGTTAAAGACTCGAATTTGTGTTTTATTTTTTACAAATTTCCTATGAACCCTAAACCAACATAGCCAGATCCATTCTTCGCTGCTTTCCTTTCAAACTCCAAAATTTTCTAGAAAACTAAATAAATCGAAAAAAATACACTTTGACTCACAAAAACGATCGTAGCTGCCTCATTTTCAATCCGATCATTAAAAACGTCTCGGATTTGAAATTCTGAAACTACTTTCTATAAGATACAAGCAAAATTGGTATAGGGTGCAATGTTAAATTTCGCGTAATTATGTGTTGAAGTGTTAGATTTATTTTTGTAGCACAAAAGTTTATGTTAAAAAAATTGTAGCGCCGTTATTTGTGGACCGATCTTTAAAACCTATACAGAATCGAATCTGCCAGACTTTTTGGCTTTAGATAGGTACAAAAAACTATAAACGTGCTATTTGAAATTCTTGAGAAAAACGGGTTCGAAGAGACCGACTTGTAATAATTTTTTCCTAAATTTCCACTTTGAAAAATCGTAGCTCGGTTATTTGTGAACGGATCTTTAAAATCGTTTCAGATTATGAAAGGCCATTTATCTGAGCGTACAATAAGCTAAAAAATGAACAAAGCCCAATGTTAAGTATGGGAGAAAAACGCGTTTGAAGCTTTTAAAATTTAAATTTTGCTAAAATTTTTAATTTTCAAAATTCTGTAACTACGTCTTCTTTGCGAATTTCGTCAAATCCTTTTATTTCTGAACATTTTCAAACCTGACGCGTTAGAATCCGGTCCTAACTCAAAACCCCCAAAATCGCCAAAAATCGGAAAAAACATGGATTAACCCCTTTGCTAAAATAGAGAGAAAAAATTTTAGATAATTGATTTGCTTTAAATTTTTACGAAACGTTCCTATGGACCCTAAACCGACATAGCCGGAGCCGTTCTTCCGTGCTCCCCCTTCAAACCCCAAAATTTTTCAGAAAACTAAATAAATCGAAAAAATTCACTTTGATTCACAAAAACGACCGTAGCGCCCTCATTTTAAATCCAATCATTAAAAAGTAAACGGATACGCAATCCTGAGACTTTTTTCTATAAGATACGTGCAAAATCGGCATAGGGCTCAATGTTAATTTTTCGAGTAATTAAAGGTTGAAGTTTTAGAATCATTTTGATAGCTCCAAAGTTTACGTTTAAAAAATTGTAGCGCCGTTATTTGAGAACGGATCTTAAAAATTATTTTTGCAACTTCCGTTACCTGAAAATTATTTTCTCTCAACGTGTAAAAAGAAGTATAACTTCAAAAAAATCTTATTCCAACGTAACAAATAAAAACAACAAGTTAATATTATTTCTCGACCATTTATGGAATGGAATTGGAATAATTTAATTAAATTGATAAAAACTAATAATGTCTAACCCGGAACTGTTTCTTAAACGATTTAATTAAACTTCGTTTGTGGCACGTCCAGTTTTTCACATATTTCATGTTGATTTTTGATTATTGTTGATGCAAGTCCTACTTTCTTAATTTATAGGCGTTTGATATGTGAATAGATGGCTGACATGCTAAATTACATGTGATATATAAGGTAATTTGAGATAATCATTACTTGTTGAAGAAGGTAGCTGCTATATAAGGCCAGAAATTGGCGCCGAAGTGCTCGATACACAATTATAAACCCGCTTTTGCAGCTCACCTTTTTCTATTCTCTTAGTCTTATTTTATCTCGTAAATATATTAAAATATTTCCTGCGGTTATGTCAGTATTATTTTTGTATCTTGCGGTATTTCTTAAAACGATATTAATTCCGTTTAATTTAAATTAAAAATACATACAATCGGCTTAGCGGAATTTTTAGTATTTGTAACAAAGAAAAAACACAAGCATTTTAATTGATTTTGAAAAACTTGACGCTCGTTAAATCTGAAACTCAACACTAAAGGCGAAGATACAATCGAACACAGATTTTATGGTTAAGTAACACATCAAGGAACAGTCTTCGAGTAAATTTCAATTTATTTCGATTTTTTTTTATTTACAAAAAACTCAGACGTCGATATGCCTTAAAATGTAAATAAAGCAACTCGCTCCTGCGCCTGGCTATTATAAATTAGCTCAGGTTTTTCGTTCTGTATGTTACTTAAGTGAAAATCGGTGTCTCACATTGTTTTTTGTGCCTCGCAAATACTTCATTAATTTTTTCGAACTTCTAAGCGCATAAAAAAAAATTAATAAAAATACAATGGGTGGTAACTTAAACATTGGGTTAGCGTAGAAAAATATTCCGTTACTTTAATATCTGGTTATCAAGTCGCAAGTTATCTTAAATATTTATCTTCTTTTATAATTGTTAGGCTGTTCTGGTGCCTCAAAAGTAAACACGCTTTAAATCGTGTTTCATTTACCCAAAGCCGAGCTTATCATTCGAAAGAGGGCAGGTGTTTTAAATTACGAAAACTTAATCCTACCTTAAATTAATCTTAACTTACAAGAATCGTAGAACCACGGCGTCTGTCCATCCCATCCAGTTCCGTAAACATTAATGAACTTAGAGAAAGAACAAAAGATGACAAAACGTATACAAAACATTTTTTTTCCTTTAAAAAAAAACTAATCTACATGCTCATATTATTTTCGAAATCGCCATTGTGCGAGGTAATCCCAAAATTAATGCTCCTAATAAATAAAACATTAAAATTACATTTATGAAACGAGTCCGTAGATTAAGGAGAGCTGCATAATTTTTTATTGTCACTTTCGGCCGCAAGTGAACCAACGATTTAAAAATCGTTTCGGGGGCGTCGCGTCTAACTCAAAAGGACGGCGATTGCTAATTGAATCATGAACGATTTTCGGCGAAAATTGGTCGCGGACGCGGAAAAGCGAGACGGCTTGAAGAGGCAAGACCGCGACACGGACACGACAGCCGACAAAATACTGACTCATAGTGCCCGGCATTTCTTGCTGGACCCGTGCCTCGAAATAGTAGAATACACCTTCCACTTTATCTGTCACACTCTAATCCACTTTTACTTCGCCAGGTAAGTTTAAATCCAAAAGGATATTAGCGTGATACATAAACATTACAAGTATAACGTGTAGATTTTATCGAAACTCGAGGATGCTGTCTATCAACCTCTTGTATCGACGATAATCGACTACCAGAAACTGTATTTCTTATCGAAACACGTCCTGATTATTTTGATATGTATCTTGCAATTGGATCTTATTTACTACTTTTGAATTTGTATTAAGAATAAACTTTCAGAAAAATCTCACAACTTTAATACTGGATTTTATTCAACTAGAATGATATCATTTTGATCAAGGACCTTTTGTCATCTGGTGTCTTCATGAACCCATGTTCGCAAAACTTCTAGTCTTTATCAGCACAAAAGTGAAATAAGTGCGATTTCATCATTAGTGAAATTTTACCATTTAAAAGGTTTGCAAAGATTCGAAATAAATGGTAATCTGATGGTTCAATGTCAGGGCTATATGGTCGATGTGACTTCAGTTCTCAATCAAGCTTCATTAATTTTCGACAAGTTACTATAGATGTGTGCGGTTTAGCGTTGTCATGGTGGAACATAATACCTTTGCGATTAACCAATTCTGGCCGCTTATCTTTGATTCCTCCTCCAATTTCATCAGTTGTTGACAGTAAACATCTGAATTGGTTGTATAGTTCCTTGGAAGTAGCTCAAAATATACAACACCTTTTCAATCTCAACAAACTGAAAGTATAATCTTTTCTGATGTAATATAGCGCTACTTAATTAGTGCAAAACATTTTAAATGGTTTTTTAATGGTTTCGCGAGGTACATTTAACCTCTCTACAAGTTATATGACAATCTGTTTCCATTATTATGGTTTTGATTGAATCATTACCATCATTACCATCACCATAAACTTCACATAGGTCTTTGTGAGCCACAGAAGCTCTTTTATTTTTACGGAAATAAAAGAATTTTTGTCGAAAATGTTCGATTTGCGCTTCATGTAAAATTTAACATTGAACTACCAAATGTAAACAAAATGCCAAGTAATACGGTTCCAAAGTAAGTTAAACGTCGCTATTGTGAACTGTCAAACGGAAAAAAATTAGCACTGACCGAAGTGATTCACAAAAATTGTAATGCCATCGATTTATGAAAACCGAAATTATTTTTAGGCCAATCCCATATTAAAAAATATGTTAAGGGTGTAGGTCACCAAATGTCGTCCAATGTATTTTAAATGGACACTCTGTTTCCGTCTTATTGTTGTATTTTTGAAAATTAAAATTTTTTGTAGAGATCCATTTAGCGATCTATATTAAAAAATGGTACAATTTTTGATTAATCAACGTGTTTTAAGCACAGAAATTAATAAAACGTCAAACAGTCTAAATATCTAAGCGCTCGTGTACTTTCAAAAATAAAACTATGGATATTAACTTTTTTCCAATCGAGCGAGAAAGTTTGTAGAATTATCGTAATGATTTCATTTTTTTCATAATTGTTTTTATTAAATAGTGTGAAGTATGCCAATTCTCGTAAAAATCAGTGTTTTTTTTTCGTATCATTGGCAAATATAAGCTGCTTCAAGATTTATATACATTAATTCTGTAAAGGGTTCGAATGACTAAAAATTAGCAAAACAGGTTGAAAGTGGCAATATCTTGCTGGCTAACTTTACTTTATTAAAATCAATAAAACATATTTATATAAAATAATTCTTAAAAATAATAATAACATAAGAAGTCTTTTATATTTTCTTCTTTTTCTGCATACCTAACGCACAATTTGACGTTGGTCAGTATAGTATTGCTACTTTTAAATTTTTGTAAGGGAATTGACATAAAAAAATCTTTAACCAGCTTATGCTGGGTCAATCATAACAGAAGAACCACCAATTTTTACCAAAATTGACGTACTTCAATTGCTTATAACTTATTTAATAAAAATAATTATAAAAAAAATAAAATATATAAGTCTCCTCGTTCGATTGGTAAACAGTTAAAATCAATAACTTTACTTTTAAAAACGCAGGCACGCATGGATATTTGATCTGTTTTACGCTTTATTAATTTCTGTGCGTAAACACGTCGATTTTTCAAAAAACGAAAATCGTACCTTTTCAATTTTGGATCTTCAACGAAATTTGGTGTTTTACATGCTTCACTATATCAATAAAATTTAGATTAAATAATTGACTTAAATTTTTGTATTGGCGTTTAATAAACAACAGGATACAAAAATGAAAATTACAGTTTTAATACGATTTTATAAAGCGTCGCTTTTTAAACTTACAAGCAAATATTCGAATTCGCTTTCGCTATTAGCAAATGTCTAAAATCAAACATTCGTTACATCCCCAGTTTGTACATAAGTTTGCGATATTTCCAGCTTTTCGAATTGAAGACGTAAAAAATCGGAGTTATTTAAAATGCAATTTACATTCCAAGTGTAGTAGTGAACGTGCAAAGGAAACACGTTTCAAAATCTTAGTTCTTTGATTGTAAGATATTACACATCGGATTGTTCCCGCCATTACTTAGAATCACCTTTTATTACTTAAATATCCACTTATTCTAATCGACTTATTAAGATAAATTGGTTCGTTGATGCCGAAGTCTGCTGTTATAACCCTGCAAGTTAATGCAGCCATTTCTAAATTTAGCTTTTCAAAAAAAAAAACAACATGGATTTGAACTATTTTTTTGGTGACGACTGAGATGTTCTTGAACCTGACTCGAAAAGATTTTACGAAAGTAAATTCTTGTCTTCATTTACAATTTTAAAGGTCGTAAAAGAACTCGTCAGAGACGCGACACCCTGTCCTCTTGTTCTACGGTTATATGCTTATGTTAAAAGCTTTACATTTGAATAAGGTTAACGTTTACACCTACACCTTTACGTTCTTTATGTCTCCCGACAGGCGAGACGTGACTGTTAGACATTCAAATCGGTAATTGATTTTCAGGCGTGTATTGGCGTTTGATTGCTTTTTTTAGTTTTGAATGATTACCATCGGTAGATATTCGTACATGGCTTTAGACTGGCGATCCATTTCGGTCTTTGGCATAAGATAATGGATGATGTCATTTTAGCGCATTGTCTTTTTTGTCTACTTTTATTAAAAGGAACATCATTGTGATTGGGTCGCTTTAAAAACTAATTTTAGTTGTTTAATTAATTATTATAAAATCGAGAAAATTATTTGTTATTAAGTATACTCGAAATTGTAATTACTCCTTTTATTAAAAAGTTTATTAAGTAAACAAATAAAATACGATAATTCATAAAGAAACCGTCTTTGCGTGATATTTGTTATATTTTGATGATGGTTCATGTTTTTAATAAAAATGTCTGTAAACATAGTTTAAAGTAACCTTAATAATACATATAATCTTTGTTGAATCGTATAATAAGAAAATACCTTTAAAAAAAGAACTTCATAGATCATATTAAAATAATGCAATAGATTTACCTTTTCGTAATTGAATATGTTCAAGTCACTTACATACTAGTACTAGTAGTATTTTTAATACTAAAAATGCTTGAGAACGTATCAAAAGAAAAAAATTCTTTTATATCAGATTTATCAGAGAGTAGAAACAATAAAATGTGAGATATTCGACAATCGCCAAAACGGCCGTCTAATAGTCCATAATTATTCATAATAGATTATATTATATCGACATCAAAAATATAATTAAAGAATTCCTGAATAGCTGTTAAAAAATGAAATGATTTTTTATATTAGATTTGTTAAATGTAAAAATATATTTTCGAAAATCGCCAAAAACGGCCGTTCTAATGTTCTAGAATTATTTTATAATAGAGTATTATACACCAAAAAGATGATTAAAACATTCCTGAATAGCTATCAAAAGAAGAATTTTTTTGTATATTATAGATTTGTGAGACCGAAAATACAAACTAAAATATGAGATTTTCAAAAATTGTCAAAACGGGAGTTTTAATGGTCCATAATTATTTATAGTAAATTTCTATACATTAAAAAAATTATTAAAACATTTCTGAACAGCTATCAAAAAAGAAAAATGTTTTTTGTCAGATATGTTGGACTGGAAACATCAAAATATGAAATTTTGGAAAATTGCCAAACGGTCAATCTAATATTCTATAATCATTTATAATAAACTATTACACACCAAAACGATAATCAAAACATTTCTGAACAGCTATCAAAAGAAAAAAATGTTTCTTTTTATGTTGAGAAAATACGACAAACATAAGATTCTCAAAAATTTCTAAAACGGCCGTCTTAATGCTCCATAATTATTCATAATAGATTACTATGTACCAAAGAAATAATAAAAAAATTTTGCAATAGCTGTCAAAAAAGGAATTTTTTTATATTAGATTTGTCCGACTGGAAACACCAAAATCTGTGATTTTCGAAAATCGCTAAAACAGCCGCTCCAATGCTCTATAATTATTTATAACAGATTACATTACACCAAAAAAACAAATAATAAATTCCCGAACATCTGTCAAAAGAAGAAATTTTTTTTATATCAGATTTGTTCGAATGGAAACACTAAGACTTTTAAAAATTGCAAAAACGTTTGCTTTGATGCTTCATAATTGTATATATAAAATTTCTATTAAAAAATAAATAAACAGTTTAATACGTAAAAAATGTTTATTGCCAAAGTCATGCAAAAAGTGCGATCAAGTTGATTCGAAAATTTCCCGAAGCGCTGACATTTTTGTGACATATTAAAAATTACAACGATAAAATAAATTTTAGACCTAAGAATAATTGTACAATGACTTACTATTTTGATTTTTATACGTGGACTGCTCTTGAAGATTAGAAATAGTATGTACCACCCTGTTGCTTACAAACACTACCACTAATTAAAACCAAAAACTAAATATCAAGGAGCGCTCTTAACACTTCAACATGCAATTCACAACTGAGGTGTGTGGGGAACGATTTATGCAGTTTGCGATAAGAAAATCAAGTCATCGTTATCGCTTTATTTAAATTCGTGTTTTCGGTAATTTTCTACTATGTTCAAGCTTATATTTATAATGGAAACTGTTCAATTTGAGACTTTCAAAAATTGCCAAAAGAGCCGTTTTGAAACTTTATAATTATTTATAAGAAATTAGCCTTCACAAAAATAAATTATTAGTGTCATTTTGTGCGAGTATAATACAAAATTACAAAAGCATCTCTTTGTGTCACATAGCCAAATAAATATAAAGTTCCAATGTGCATTTAATTTAAAGTTTCCAATTCAAAAAACTCCTCTTTTTTGTTTAATTGTTTTAAAACTATAATTAAATCGTATTTCAACGTGTGCATCGATAGAAAACACACCAAATTAATTAAAGTGCACAGCAGTTATGTGCAACATGTTCGAAATTCGTCAGCCAAACGCAATGTTCGCATATTAAACGATAATAAAATAATTCCATATCGCAAATCTGTTTATTTTTAATTTAGATTTTGTATTAAAATTTGAATTAAAATCGTAAAAGCGCGATAGATACGAACGAACCAATGTCTTTGTTAAAGATCGTTTATAATTACTCAACTTTGTTGCACGACTAAATATAAATTACTATAAATAAATTTTTGGTGTGATGAATATGAGCTATTTAAGCAGACAGGAAGTTTCAAAAAGTGAGATTTAGTATTTTGCTAAATTTATAAAACGCTGAGTTATGGAGGTTTTAGCGAAAATTATTAAACGTTTTGTTTTATTGCAAAAAATCAAATTAAAACATTATTTTCTCTGAGCAAACCGTAAATTCGAACAAAATAACATTAACCATTTATAATAGCTTTTGTATTTACCTACAACGCCTAAAAACCATTATTATAAAGAAAAAAGATTAGAAGGTCAATATTAAGTCCAAAGACAATTTCTTTCAATAATAATATTGGCATTTGGACTTGTTACACAGCAAGTTTAATCAAAAACGCATACCGGGTGTACAGTAGAATTAAGCCCGATAAAAATATAAAAGTAGAATTCTAGTAAACGCAACATTAAAATCGCGTTCGTTTTAAAAAGTTTAAAAAAGCATTACATGAGTGTGCAAAGCTATTCAATTCGCAAAGAATGATCGGTTTATGCCATAAACAGAAAGGTGAACGGTCTCATGACCAGAACCAGAAGCGAACCAACAATAAGATACGCCATTTAAATACCTACACTTTGTACTAATTGTTCATTAAATATCTACTAATTAGGTAAGCCTTCGATAAATACAAATGGTGTCGTCTATAATTGGTTCCCATTGTATTTTTGAATATATTTTTTTATTTTTGTTGGATCTCTGAAGCGCCGATTTACGTATTTTTTTTTGGGAGCATAACCGGAAAAGCATGCAGAAAATCTCCCCATCGATTTTTAAAAAAAATCATATGGCAGATCTAAACGAAATCGAAATTACAAATTTCGATTAATTTTACGCCTAATTAAATGGACTAAATTATTGTGAATCGTGCTTAAAACCGAATTTTTTTTAGTTTTTATTTTATTGTGACTTCTCAATATTTTTCAACAAAAATTATTTTAGTATGAATTGTCAATAAGAGAAATTGAAAAATGAATTTCTCCAAAACTTAAAACAATTTTTCACTTTTTAAAAAATAGTAATTTCTTGCCGCTATACAGTGGCGTAGCCTGGGTTTCAGCCGCCCGTGTTAAATTAGCCGCCTCCTTGTTCAGGTGTTTAAATCCAAAAGGCTCCAAATCCGATCTGTATAAGTTTTAAATATTGGTCCGTAAATAACGGCGCTACAATTTTTTTAACGTAAAATTTTCTGCAAAAAAGTGGACCTAAATTTGCAATTTTTAATTACTCGAAAAATTTACGTTGCGCCCTATACTTATTTTACATGTATCTTATGTAGAAAAGTTCCAAAATTCCGAATCCGTCTCGCTTGTATTAATTGCATCGAAAATGAGAGCGCTACTATTGCTTTTGTAAATCAAGGTATATTTTTTTGATTTATTTAGTTTTATCGAAAATTTTTATTTTAGAGCGAGAGCACCAGGAAATGACACCGGCTATAGTTGCTAGGAGTACGTAGGAACATCCCCTTGCAATATAAAGCGCCCGAAATATTTTATTCTCGGATGTATTAGGCCTTAATATGTCAGAATCAGGTCCTAACTCAAAACCACGAAAATCGGCCAAAATCGCCAAAAAACATGAAAATTCTAAAGCAATTTTTGGCAAAAATAAATGAATTTAATCGGCCCGAATTGCAGATGCGGTAAAATGTTGAAAAAAAATGGTCAAATTTTTAGTTAAGATTTCAATATATTGTTATTTATTGTGAAATTTTGCTGCCCCTAAAAAAGTCCCTCCGGGACTGTTTACCTTCACAGCCCCCGCTACGTTACGCTACTGCCGCTATATTTAAGTACTATATTCTCTCAGTGTATCAATAAGTTTATCGTTTTTAGAATAATTGAGCAACGTCAAAAGAAATTGAAAAAAAATGTATTTTATTTTTTTCAATATGTCGCGCCAATTGGATCAAATTAAAAATGTTATCATGCAAAGATGGGCAAAAAAAGTATTCTGCAAAAAATTAGTGACTGATAGTCGGAGAAAACGTACAGTACTACCTCTGCATGTTACCACCACAGATTCTTACGAATTTTCGCATTGTTATTATCTTCGGTCAACCCTAAGCCCCAAAAAATTATTTCTGACTACCTGAAGCCTAATTTTACAATTTTCTACATTATATGTTTTACCTACTTTTACATGGACACTTACAAACCTTCACACCAATACCTTTTCTGACTTGAAGCACCACCGCAACTTATTTTTATGCTGCCCCTCAGAATTTTTTTAAAGTTTCCAAATCCTCGTAACATGCTGAGGTAGTATGTACTATACTTTAATAATGCGGCAAAAATTTTATTATTTTTTAAAAAGGAGAAATTACTTTAAAGTTTTAGAAAAATCATTTTTCAACGACAATTCTCATCAAAAAACGTCCCATCAAAAAATATAATAAACACTAAAAAACAAGTTTTTTTATTGTCGTGAATTGTTGAGTTAGAAAGTTGAAATTTTGCGGAAAAGGTTTGTTTTTCGTAAAAAATCGATCAAGCACGTGGTTTCTTAAAAATCGCCGAAAGCACTTTCTGCATGCCTATCCGAGATAATTAAAAAGGTAAATAATTGCTTAACTTACGTTTGCATTCGTGAACATGTCTCGCAGTTGCCCTTCCCCAAGGCGCATCGTTGTAAAAGGGCAAACATTCGTTGCAATCTGGGCCGGCCGTGTTGTGTTCGCATTTGCAAACTCTCCTTCGCGAGCCATCAACACTGCTAGAAGTAATGCATTCGGAAGCGTGCCCGTTGCATTTGCATCTTGCCCCGACCGCAATGTCGGCGATTGCATAAAAATAAGAGCGAAGCACTTGGGCGTCTCCGAAAAGTTCGTCGCCGAATGTATTCAGGCGATCCAAAGATATCCGTAAGTCGGTTGCCGTTACCCATTCCTGTAAAACATAAAAAGCTTTGTATTTTGATTTAATTAGCTTAATATTTAACGACATAAATATTATTCATGCTGACCGGTTTGCGAGCCCAAATATGGGCACGCTGTAAATGCGAGCACGTAAGGATTTTCAGGATAATAAGCGAGAGCATGAAATTTACTTTTTCTTTTATTTATCACTTAAATTTAAATTGCTCAACGAACATTATTTAAATAATATTACGAAAACATTACCAGTTTTTTTCTTGCTCTAAAAAAAGTGCTGTGATGTGCCCCTTTAAATTTTTAAATTAGTTCGCTCTATGTAAAAGTCCTAATTACGAAAGTTATAAATGTGATTTTAATGAATCGTGGAAAAGTTGCCAAAAAGTCATTAAAACTTCTTGGAAGAAACAGAAATCAATTTGTTTTATTTATAATTGTAAGATAATAACTAAAAAAATCGTGCTCGGAATACAAAACGTTTGGGGTCACGCAACTTCACAAAATGACTCGACTAGTAACCAATTTATCATCGAAAAAATATGAACGACGAATTTTCACAAAAAAGCATTTTTTTTTAAATAATGTTTGATTTTAACAAATAAATCTTTAGTTTTTATATCGGATTTAAATTGTTTTATTAATCAAATTTATTACTTACTTACTATTAAATATTTTCATAAATTGTATTTCGATATTTGTAAAGTGTTACTTTTGATTAAAGTTTTTGTTGCTAGTTTGTATTTAAAAAAAAATACAAAATAGAACCATCAGGATGATTTGTTTTAATTTTTTTTAAATCGGGGGTATTTATACTGTACTAAAAACATTTATCTGCAATTAAAAAAAAAAGTAAAATTCAATTAAACAACTAAGTGTGTGCTTCGGTCGGGCATGAAAAAGAATTGCTCAGGACAGAATTCGATGGAGGGAACTAGGGGAGACCTAGATCAGTAATTGGATTGAAGAAAGCTAATGATGAATGATGATGTATTTAAATATGTAAATAACACAAGAGAATTTAAGAATCATCACTACTTTTAATAACGTTGTACAAAAACATTAAAAACGCGATTTGGTGTTTCTGGGATAATTGCAGTACCTACTGTAATTTTTTATTCAAATTTTTAGAAAATTAATTAATTGTGAATCGTGCATAAAGCCGAGTGCGCACATTCGAGCTCAAAGTGGCACATTCCGATCTCGGGAAAATGAAGCGCGCCGCTCCGCGTCGCGCTTCATTTGCTTCCCTCGCTCGGAAATGTGCCACTTTGAGCTCGAATGCGCACATCCTCGTTTTTATTATATTAGTATAATTTATCCTACGCTCTTCAAATCAAAATTTAAACTTAATTTAGTAAATATCGATTATATTTTCGAAAAATGTATTTTTACCATAGCAATGAGTGGAAGGGAGCGAAAAGATACGATAATCTTGTCATTGCAAGTGAGAGGAAACGATTAAAATTATTCAATTAATTTTTCGTCTAATTTATTAGCCTAAAATATTGTGAATCATGCTTAAAACGGAGTCTGCACATTCGAGCTCAAAGTGACACATTCCGATCTCGGGAAAATGAAGCGCGCCGCTCCGCGCCGCGCTTCATTTGCTTCCCTCTCTCGGAGATGTGCCACTTTTCGCTCGAATGTGCACATCTTCATATTTATTCAATTTATCTATAGTAATCATCTCACTTTCAAATTATAAACTTAAATATAGTATGGTAATTTTCGATTTTATACTCGAAAAACTTATTTACCATATCAATGAGTGCAAGGGAGCGAAAAGATACGACAATTTCAGCAATTCGAGTGAGACGGAACGATTAGATTTATTCAACTGATTTTGCGTTTAATTTATTGACCTAAATTGTTGTGAATCTTACTTAAAACTGAGTGCGCACATTCGAGCTCAAAGTGGCACATTCCGATCTCGGGAAAATGAAGCGCGCCGCTCCGCGTCGCGCTTCATTTGCTTCCCTCGCTCGGCAATGTGCCACTTTTCGCTCGAATGCGCACATTCTCGTATTTGTCAAACTTGTTTACATTAATTTTTGGGTTTAAGAAGAAAACGACCTACCAGGTGTCTCATTTAAAGTGCCATGAGCTTATAAAATCTAAAACTTAGAAAAATTTGAAAAAAAAATATACAAGTTTTTTTAATTTAATTTTGTTCTGCATTTGGTTTAACCTGAAATAGTGTTTAACATTCTTATTTGAAATAACAAAGTATTAATATTTTTTTAATAATTGGATAGTTTGTCAAGAGTTTTCCAAAAATGTATAATCTTGATTAATCTTTGATTATATGTACAGGTCTCGTCAAAAGAGAATGGACATGCAAATTTAACTTGAGAAGTTAAAGTTCTGAAAGTTAGAGAACCAATCTTACATTAAATTAAACGCCCAATTTATGACAATAAAATATTGTATTAGAATTTGAAAGTTATAATATTTTATTTTTTATATTGTTATTATACTAACCGTTTTTTAAGAGCCGATTGCACCTTTAATAAATATAATAATCTTGTATTTTTACTTGTTCACAAAATTTATGATCAAAAAAGTTTAGAAATAAAGAAGACTCTATTGGGATTCGAACATGGGTAAATCATCTCAAGGTTGCCGGACTAGCCGCCTGTGTTGGTCGAGCAACGACCAATTTATTTCAACTTTAAACATACGTAAAGTGAAACCTGGATAAGTGGGTCCTAAGTATATGAGAAACCTTCGTTATTGATAATTACAATGAGGTCCGAACACTTTTGCAATGAAATACCTCTATTACTGGAAATTTTCAAAACTTCTTAACTGAAACTTGATTTTTTCAATTTTTTCGATATACACCTTTATAATTGGGACTTTGTAGCTCAATAACCTGTATAAGTGAGACAATTTATATACACTTATATATAAGGTACACAATGGTACATTTCGATCTCTCATAGTGGAACCCACTATAAATAAGATAACTGCCATGTTAACCTGCCTATTTGGGAAACTGGGTAAATAAAAAGCGTCTATAAGTGATAAAAAATATAGGCCCTTTCAGTTCCCGGTTATCCAGGTTTGACTGTATAACTAAAAGCAGCATGTAAGATTGGTCCTCTAACTTTCAGAGCTTTAACTTCCAATGTTAAACTCCCATACCCATTCTCTTTTGACGAGCACTGTATATAGGTACCGTCTAACAATAAGATGTTCGTTCAAAGATTATAATTAAAAATTACAGGACTGTATTTGTACCAGAAACACCCAATTTCAGATTTCGTGCTTTTAAACAAGGTCATTAAAAAAAATAACATTTTCCGTATATATAAAAAATAGAAATTAATTGATTTAATTGTAAAAAAAGAAATTTGATATGGTCAAATTAAATAAATACGTAAATGTGCACGTTCGAGCAAAAGTGGCACATTTCCGAGCGAGGGAAGCAAATGAAGCGCGACGCGGAGCGGCGCGCTTCATTTTCCCGAGATCGGAATGTGCCACTTTGAGCTCGAATGTGCACACTCGGTTTTAAACATGATTCACAATAATTAATTTACATTCTAATTAATTTTAATTCAAAACAACAGGACCACAGGACCATAGGACCAGAAACACCGAATAACAGATTTGCTGTTTTTAAACAGTTATTAAATAAAAATAAGCACTATAATTTTTTCCGCATATACAGGATATTTCCTAAAATCTGTCAAAACCCGAAATGGGTAGTTCATCAAGGAATTCCCAAACAAAAATTATTTTTTTAATTACTTTTCAACGAAATAGTAACTTATACATTTTTGTAAATCTTTTGGCAAGCTCGATCCAATTTTAGAAAAAAACAATATCTTTCTATTCATTTAATTTAGTTCTACCAAAGAAGTATAACTTCTAACGCACCGGTTTTTTTTTAAAGAAAATCCTTGAAAGCATCGAAGAGCAAAAAAAGTGAACTGTTTGCACTACAATACGAGAATACAAAACACATCCTTAATAATTTAATTAGTTACAAAAATACAACTGCCATCCAATGTCTTGTATAAGACGTATAAAATAAGTAAAAGGCAAAATCATATCGCCAATCCAAAAACAGATACTATGCAGTACATCGTCTTATTCTCCCATCTGACGGTGCAAGTACCATCTGTAGAGCTATCCCAAAAGCAAGAGCTCGCCGTGTGTAAACCAGCACCGGTTTTCTGCATAATCGAACAGGTAACTACGTATTTGAAAGTCTTCTTCATCTTACTGAGGGTACTCAGACAAAGTTCGGAAACTGTGGCACTCCACTGATTGACTCTATCTTGCTGGTAAACGTTTCCACTTATCGTTCCCTCGATTGTATCTTTAATAATTTTACTGACTTCGTCCACAACGAACAGGTTTTCGTCATCATCCATTTTCGGCAAATTTTGACAAGGTTCCAAACGATTTTTTGACAAACTGCTTTGTTTTTTCGACATGCCGCTTGATTTTTTGCGGCGTACGCCTCGTGCTTTGACTTTACACTGAAGCTTTCGGAAAGAAATGGAAGACAAAGCGAAATATCGTAATTCTTATAAACTGTCATAAAGCGCACATAAAAGGCGGGGATATCACGCGATGCTTTCTTCACGAAACTGAAAGATAGGAGTACAAAAGTTTTCAGCACGCTTACACCGGTTACCTTAAGCTTTTAACGACTAATTCTTAGAGGCTGTCGTTTTGCGATTCGATAGCATTAGCAATTTATCATTAACCTTGCCATAAAGAACGTTCCATCAAATTCGCGACGCTTTTATTAGTTGATAATAAATGAATTCGAAAAATTGGGCTACATATGCATAAAATCGATCTTCGTGCCAGGCGGAACGTTATTTCGACAAAGAGCAATGACAAACTTTAAGAACTTTTTTTTATGCGCACATAAGTACCCACGTCTCTTTTTTCGAACAGAAAGCCGCTTTGTTCAACGATTTTCGGACAAAATCGCGCGAACTGAATTTATTTTTTGTACCTGCAATTCCGGGCTCGTGTCGAAATTATAGGCGGAAGGTCTTCCTTCGAGTGTTGAGAACGCCACATTTCCTCCTTTCAATGGGGAAATGTCTGAATATTCCGAAGTACATAGAGCTCGAGTTTCGTCCCCTTTGGTTGTGGCTGTGGTGTCTGGTAGTTGATAAGTTCCACGGCAAGACGCACTAAGAAATTAGATAAAGTTAATTGGATTTTAATTACTGATAATTAGAGAGCGGGTCTTTGTGCATTCAAAAACAAAAATTCGTGCAATAAAAAACCCAAAACGTGCAAAGATGTGCAGTTAAAATATTTAAAACTGGTCTTTGTACAAAGGCCATAGGGGGATAAGCAGGGTAAAAATGCCTTTTGTAAATATCTTAATGATATTCTATGAATATGTAGATTCTGTAGAAATATAAATATTCTGAAAATTTCAGACCTTAATTGGAAATTTTTTTCTTTGGATTGAGTGAACCGATTTGTTTGAAAATTTAGTATGTTATGCAGGTGATAGAGAGCTTTTACGGACACTATCAACCAATTTTTAGCTTAAAAAATGGATAATCAAAAAAATTATTTTCTTTTACTTTTTCAATTTTTATTATGATACTTTTTAAGAAAATTTATGATTCTATCATTTTTACATTTCTTATAAGACCTATAATTACTCAGAATTTTTTCAAAATTTTCGGAATGGTACGCCATAATTAAAAAAAATTAAAACAATTTTTATTACCAAAAAATCGAATTTTTTGACAAATTCTACATCAATAATTACAAATTATACTATTATTATTACATAAATAATACGCTGAAATAAATCTGTTGCATTAAAGATAATAAAAAAAAATTGTCTTATAATGAAATATGTAATAATGTAAAAAAAGAAAAAAATAATTCTCCAATTTTTACTTATTTTGGCTTTGGGAAGAAACCGATATAAATTAAGATCTGAAATTTTCAGAATCTTTATATTTGTATAGTATCTACATTAGGGTGGAGCAAAAAACTTTTTTTTTTCTTAGCCTTGTGCTAGAATTTGTAGCTTTTAAGGAATTAAATTTAAAAAAAAAATTTTTTTTTACTGAACATTTTGAGGTGGCCCACTGATTTTTTAAATTATATTCAAGTTAAAATTCTTTTGAAAAAAAAATCTTTAAATTTATCTAAAAATGAACAAATTTGATCGTTTCTAACTCAAAATTCACTTTAATGCCTAAGAAAAATATGTTTTGTTTCCGATTTTTTTTGAAAACTGCAATAATGGCAATAGAAAAATGTTTTAAGTTAATAATTGTTAATGGGCGAGAAAAAGGACATTTCGCAGCTTTTGGAACAGATAAATTTGAAGATTACAAGTCAAAAATTTTTTTTTGTTTTAAAAGAATTTTAACTTGAATTTAATTTAAAAAATCAGTGGGCCACCTCAAGATGTTGAGTAAAAAAATTTTATTTTTTATATTTTTATTTTTAGAAGCTACAAATTCTAGCCCCAGGCTAAGAAAAAAAAATTTTTTTCGCTCCACCTAATCTACATATCCATAGAACATCATTAAGATATTTACAAACGGCATTTTTACCCTGCTTATGGCTTTTATAGTATAAAAACGGTGCTTTTTTAAAAAAATTATTAGTGCAGGGAAAAACAATTACATACTTAAATTTAATAAGTAAGTACTTTTTACAAAATAGTAAAATACATTTTAATTATTTAAACTTTTGTAAAAATTTAATTATTCTTTCCTTGATATCAGCAAAATCAAACATCCTAGTTTTTAAGTAATTTTATAATTTATTTTCTGTGGAAAGCAAGGTTAGGTTAAGATTTTAAATTAATTTTTGTTATTTGAAACTTTGAAAAACTTGGCAGTAATAGTAAAAAAATATATTACCTATATCGTTGTATTTTGTTGATTTTAGATATTAAAATTATTATATTAACATATATTTGATATTATGTAATGTACAAGAGCAAGGTATTTTTCAAAAAAATAAAATTACTTTTTAATATATTTTGAAAATTATTATCCCATATATCCCATACTATCCCATATGTTTATTGTTTATTTTAATGTTTAATTTTTGTTAGCAAAGCGCGTGCAACTTTGGTTGCCTGCTAAAATTTTACTCTCAACGAGCTAAAAAAAGTATAATTTCAAAAATATTGAACTGAAGGGTTGTAATTGACACGATACTTCCCATACAAAATTTAAATAGATTAAAAATGCGTATCTATGATCTGTTCCAAACAAAAATTAAATTTAAATTTATTGGAGTTTTAATTTCTTAAACAGAAAGATAGAAGATTAATATAGTCAAATTCAATGAATACGAAGATGTGCGCATTCGAGCGAAAAGTGGCACATTACCGAGCGCGGGAGGCAAATGAAGCGCGACGCGGAGCGGCGCGCTTCATTTTCCCGAGATCGGAATGTGCCACTTTGAGCTCGAATGTGCACACTCGACTTTAAGGCACAATCCAAAATAAATCAATTACTATCTAAAAATGTTTATTTTTAAATGGCAGGACCGTATTTTTAGTTGGAACTAAATCTTTGATTTTTTTTATGGACTTTATTGGACTAAAATTGATTTTTCGATTTAAAAATTAATCCAACAAATCCAAAAATAAATGGAAAATAAATAAAACGATGTTGTGCACATTTGAGCGAAAAGTGGCTTCATTTTTCCGACATTGGAATGTGCCACTTTAAGCTCGAATATGCACACTCCGTTTTTCGCCACGATTAGCACTTTAAAAAAAATTAAGTAATTCTAAAATCGTATTAATTAAAAATAATACTGAATATAACTTACATCTTAATTAATTTTAAAACAATTTAATTTAAAAATCAAAAAAAATTGAAATTGACGAAATTTCTTCAATTATGCAAGACCCAAAACCAAAGCAAACAAAATGTGCAATAGCACAGAAGTCCGGTCTCTACTGATAATTATTTTCGTTCTATTACCCACTCCTTCGGGAGAAATTTTTATAGGTTTAATTACTGCTTTTAAGTAAATAAACGTGTTGGCAAATTGTGTGTATTAAAAACCATCATACCTGTAAAACTGGTAGGGAATCCATGGACATTCTTCGCAACTCCTTTTGTAAATAGAAAAACTCTCGGGCCGTGGCGAATAAAATAATATGCGGACGTAAGTAATATCGAACGCCTTCCCTAAAAAACAAACAATAAATGAAAACGTTGGAACAATTAGAGGCACGTTTGAAATTAAAATGTTTAACCTTAGAACCGGGCATTTTGAGATATGATAAAGTTTTGCATGTGGCTCATGCGGGCTTTGCCACATTCCCATTTCTCAGGTTAATTTGTACAAATATCGGTTCGTTATTTTACGGTCTGTTATTATTGGCGTATTTAATAGTGTACGATTTATTTTGATAAAATTTTTACGAGTGCGTGTTACGAAAAGCTTAAGTCATAAAAAGTTTTCTACGATGTTCCCATCGATTTCTCAATACAATGTGCTGCATATGAGAGCATTATCGGTGAGTCTTAATAAACGTATTGCAATGTATTTATACAGTTCTAATTTAATTATATTTACTTAAAAGCTAATTTTCTAATATCTAGGTGTGGCTTTGTAGATAAATGTGAGATGAAACAAAAGATAATATTTTATACAGAGAGATGATTTCTTATGGGAAGTAACTTATCTATCTATAGTGAAATAGACGCTTCTGAAGTAAATTTTTCGAGACATTAAATCGCTTCACATATAGCGTTTTATCTCGTTTGCCAGATGAAATAAATTTTTATGTGCCATGAGTAAATCACGTGTAACATATTAATTTTTATATTGATTAATATTGAACGTAAACTTTTAAAGAAGCATTTTAGAATAGTTTTCTAAGTAAACTATACTACGAATCTGTTAAAATAATACTATAATAAATCATTACCAACTTGTTCAATTTTAATATTAAATAATTTAAATTACAAGTTATTATAAATATACAAAAAAACGCAAGTCATGTAGTGATGAATTCATTAAGTTTTTAAATTAAAAAAATAAAAACAATTAGAAAAGTATGTCACAGTAATTTTGCTTGAAGTTAAAACGATTAAATTATCTTCGGAGCTAAATTATAATTTAGCTGAAAAAAATTAATTAAAACAAATTTAAACATATTAATTTTTTTTTGAAACTATAGGTGAGTGAGTATTATTTTCAAATAATGGGGGCTGGTATAAAATTCAAAATTAATTTTTAAAAATCGTTGATTTATTTAATCTTTAATCCCCATATGAAACAAAGTTCCGTTAAAATCAGACTTTTGGTTTTGATGTATTTAGTTTAATAAATTAAATATTCTGATGATTATTTGAGGAAAAAAAAACAAACTGAAAAATTTTAATGCTATTTAAACCGAAATGACCATCCTACCTATATACAATACATTAAGTCAGAGGTTCCCAAAATGCGGCTCGCGGGCTCTATACGACCCGCAAGCTGGTCCTCGAACCTAATTCAAGTTCTCAAATATTATCAGTAATTTTTTTAATTTCGAAATTTATTAAAATACGTATTATGGCCCACTGATCAAAAAGTCTAGAAACCTCTGCATGATATATAAAATGGTTAATTTATTTAACAAAAAAATTAATTCTCAATTTTTTCTTTGGTCGTGCCAAAAATGTTTACAACATTTAACCTCAGGCTTCAAACGTTTCAGACGATCATCTCTTTTGCATTAAAAAAAAGTTTAATGCTCAGAATCAAGTTTTCTTTTTTTGTTATTAATTCCATTCAAGATGAACACTTTTATATAACTAAAAAGCGCTGTAAAAACTGAATAATTAATTTGATCGATTCCCAATGCTCGATTGAACAAAAATTCTAATTGGCTGACTTTTATTATCTCTTAAATCCTTAAATAATATTCTAGAAAATATTTATTTCCCTTAAATCGAATTTATTTGTGAGGATTTACAGCCTTTTCATACAGTGTTAGCAGATTCGGCGATTTTTACCTAAATTTTGTAGATTTAATAAGGCCTAATAGGAAATTTTGGAGATCTACTAATTTAGGGGATTCGTTTAAGGAATTTTTAATTTTCATGAATACAAGTTGAATATAATAAATCAGAATGCAAAATATTTATTTATAATTGATATATGCATGATTATTCATATCAGTTAAATAATTAATTATTATTTAATTGTAGTCTTTTTGTCTTATTCGGTATGCTTTTTACAGTAAAATTATAAAGCAAAAAAATAAAAACTTGTACGTCCAGAAGTAGTGAAAGGAATGGGAACTTGATGTAAACTGTAAAGGTATAGTACATACCTATATGTATGTACCAATAAATATGTATTCTAGTTTATGACATTTTAATTGAAAGACAGGTTCTATAAGCAAAATAAAATCAACTTGTGTTTATAAGTAAATAAAAGTAAATACATAAATAGTTTAGGGTAAAACGTCCAGTCAATGACCCCTACCGGTGAATGACAGTTACGAGAAATAATTTTTATAACAACTAAAAAAATTGATTTATATTCATGATATATTTATTTATGCAATCTTGTATGTCTTCTTTTTCATTTAAGTAAAGAAAAATACGCGTAATAATGAAGTGGATAGCTAAAATAATTAAATTTATATTGCAGTTTGAAAGATTTCAATATAATAATGAATCTTTGAAGGCCACAATTAAAAAAAATTAAGCCAACGAAACCTGCGATTTATAGAACACCAAAACGAAATTTAATAAAAAAAAACTACACGAAAGTACATCTAAGCATAGTTTTTAAAACATATTTTACAAAATTTTATGAATTACTCGTTTTTAATAGGCGAATTTATTAATCAATCATTCACTGGGCTATACCTCGATCATTCTTTGCACGAAAGTAGTAATTTACTGAACTCTCAATTTAATACTCTAATTAGTTAATTTTACAAAGTTTATGACCAAATTGCGATAATGTTTTCAGTAATTCAGAAACAAAAATAATATCTCACTCCAACTGGTAGAGTTTTTTGATTTTATTAATTTATTTATTATTTTTTTACATCAAAATAGCTCTCGATGCAACAAATCGGTCATTCACTGGGCGTTTTACCCTATTCTATGTTTATGTTCATTTAATTTATAAAAGTATGAAGAAAATACGTACTCAGTGTACAATATTAAATACTATAAAATACATTTTGTATTCATTATTTTTGAGGAAAATTTTAGAATACAAAATATCAAATCTCTAATTTAGAGGATTTATTTTCAATCTAGAGAAACTTAGTGGCGAGTTGCGGTAAGATGGGTAAGCCTATCTGATAACACTGTCATCATATCACCTATGTAGTTGACCAAATATATTATTATACCCAGTGGCGGATTAAAAGTTTCGAAGGCCCTAAACATTGAGGCCCTCTGTTGCTTGGACTTAGAAGGTAGAAATTAGAAAATAAAACATCAATGTATTTTAAAAAAACGGCAGTCTTCTAAAATTAATGAACTCGAAACACAATTTAAATAGATGAAAATGCTCGATTTTAAAATAAATATTAATAATTAATTACAAATCTATGAGGCCCGAATAAATCCTCCAAACCTATTTAGAATCACAATCGAAACTCATAATTTACTCTTTCACAAAAAAAAGGTCAATTTTTTAAAAGAGACATAGAGCAAAGAAAATTCGAAACGCATCAGAACCGGAATAAAGTGCTTCGATTTCCATAAAATTATATTCCTAATCAGATGGGGGCATTAATAAACCGTAAAGGTGTGACAATTTATTTAATTGAAGTTGTCGTTTCGAAGCGGATTAATCGTTCAACTTATCAAAATTTCAAATTCAACACAGAAGGTTCGTAATACAACACCTACGACAAACTGTCGAATTAACAACGCATAAAAAACTACTAATTTATAAATCTTCTTTGATTTATGTTTCCTACAGTTCTCTTAATCCATCTTAATACGTGTAGGTTTTGAATTATTTAGAGAATTGGAACAGTTATGCTATAGGATTTTTTTGAAAGAATTTTATTCTATAACACAAATCGGTGCCTGTACTTACGTATGTGCGGGAGAAGTTATACTTCTTTGGCTTATCTAAATTAAATGAAGTGTTAAATGGTTCAAGGGAGTAGGTAACATTTTTTTAAAAATTGCGTTTTTGTTATAAATGAAGAGGCCAAGTGCTGATTTATCTTACCTCTACATTTCAAAACTATGGGTTTATTATTTACATCAGCGGTTTCCAAACTGTATGTAACCGGGTCTCCCTTAAATTTATTAAAATATTATTAATAAGGTAATGGATTTGTTTTAAATTTTGCGGGGCGTTTTTATGGTACCCCAAACCGACATAGCCGGACCCATACTTTCCTGCCCCCGTTTTAAATTCACTTTGTAGCACAAAAATTTACGTTAAAAAAATTGTAGCGCCGTTATTTGTGGATTAATTTTTAAAAACTATACAGATTTGGATTTACTGAACTTTTTGACTTTCGATAGGTCCAAAAAATCTTGCAATTTAAAATTTCAGAGAAAAACGCGTTCCAAGACATCGACTGGTAGTTAATTTTTTCCAAGCTCGATTAGCTCGATTATTTGTGAACGGATTTTTAAAATCTTTTCAGACTCCAAAAGTCCGTTTATCGGAGCGTAAGATAAGCAAAAAAAATTAACAAAACCCAATGTTAAATCTAGGAGAAAAACCCATTTGAAGCTTTCAAAGTGTAAATTTTGCTAAAATTTTTAATTTTCAAAATGCTGTAACTCATCCGACTTTGCGAATTTCGTCACATCCTATCATTTCCGAACGTTTTCTACCCTAACACGTCGAAATCCGGTCCTAACTCAAAGCTTCCAAAAACAGCCAAAATCGAGAAAAAACATGGATTAACCCCTTTGGTAAAAATGAGGGAAAAAAAATTTAGGTAATGGATTTGCTTTAAATTTATACGGGACGTTCGTATGAACCCCAAACCGTTATAGCCGAAGCCATTCTTCCCTGCTCCCCCGTGAACCCTCAAAACTTCCGAGAAAAGCTAAATAAATTAAAAAACTACACTTCGACTCCCAAAAATGATCGTGGCGCCCTCATTTTAAATCCAATCATTAAAAACGACCCGGATTCGGAATCCTGAGATATTTTCCCATAAGATACGTACAAAATTTTATATTCATTTTCGTAGCACAAAAGTTTACGTTAAAAAAATTTTGGCGTTGTTAGTGGTGAATGGATCTTTAAAAACTACACAGATTTGGATAAACTAGACTTTTGACTTCAGATCGCTGTAAAAACCATAAGCATGTTATTTAAAATTTTAGAAAAAAATGCGTTCCAAGAGTTCTACTTGATATTAATTTTTTTTTAATTTCTACTTTGAAAAATCGTAGCTCAATTATTCGTAAACGGATTTGTAAAAAATTTAGATTATGAAAGCCCGTTTATCGTACCTTAAGATAAGCCAAAAAATCAACAGGGCCCAATGTTAATTCTGAAAGAAAAACGCGCTCGAATCATTCGAAATGAAAATTTTGCTAAAATTTTTAATTTTCAAAATATTGTAAATGCGGTGACTGCGAATTTCTGAACGTTTTTAACCCTAACACGTCGAAATCCGGTCTTAACTCAAAATCCCCCCCAAAAAAGCATTGTTTAAGCAAAATGTGTGCAGGGCCACTTCATCAGAAGTGGATTATATTGAACAAACAAATTCCAATCGTACGGAATTGAAAATTGCAACTAACGCACCAGTAACTGGCTCTAATAAAACGGATCCAGTTAAAAAGCAGAAACACCGTCAGTAAACAAGAAACAAAAAATCTATCCTAAGATTATAAATTAAGATTCAAAAACAGAAAGCAAATAATTTTGTGGAGATATTCAACTAACTTGGAAATATGGACAAGCGATAAATAAAAAGAGAAAACAAATAAATCACATGAATACGAAGATGTGCACATTCGAGCGAAAAGTGGCACATTTCCGAGCGAGGGAAGCAAATAAAGCGCAACGCGGAGCGGCGCGCTTCATTTTCCCGAGATCGGAATGTGCCACTTTGAGCTCGAATGTGCACTCTCGGTTTTAAGCAAGGTTCACAATAATTAATTTACTTTCTAAATAATTTTAATTTGGAATTACAAAACTGTATTGATACCAGAGACACCAAACTTGGATTTTGTGCTTTTAAACAGTTATTTTAAAAAAATAATGGCTAGAACTTTTTTCGATAGAAGATCGGAATGAGACAAATTCAATAAATACTAGGATGTGCACATTCGAGCGAAAAGTGGCACATTGCCGAGCGAGGGAAGCAAATGAAGCGCGACGCGGAGCGGCGCGCTTCATTTTCCCGAGATCGGAATGTGCCACTTTGAGCTTGAATGTGCAAACTCGGTTTTAAGCATGGTTTACAATAATTAATTTACTTTCTAAATAATTTTAATTTGGAAATACAAAACTGTATTGATACCAGAGACACCAAATTTGGATTTTGTGCTTTTAAACAGTTATTTTTGAAAAATAGTCACTAGAACATTTTTCGTATAGAAGATCGGAATGAGACATATCCAATAAATACGAAGATGTGCGCATTCGAGCGAAAAGTGGCACATTTCCGAGCGAGGGAAGCAAATGAAGCGCGACGCGGAGCGGCGCGCTTCATTTTCCCGAGATCGAAAGGTGCCACTTTGAGCTCGAATGTGCACACTCGATTTTAAGCATTATTCACAATAATTCACAAACTTTCTTTGATAGCTAAACTTCGTAATGTCGAATTTTCGTTAGTTGTGCGCGCGCACTTCCGTTGCCTGCTAAAATTGAAACACTCAACGCCCCAAAGAAGTATAACGTCAAAAAGGACGAACCGTTAATTTGCTTTTACAAAATGAAAGGTTTAATCTATGATCTTTCCTCAATATAAAATTTAAAGCGGGGCTCTTAAAAGTTAAACTTGGAAAAGGGAGATGATATTATAAGCGCCTGTCTACCTGTATAATAACGATTATGTTGCATTTGGGAAATCTTCTCACAAAATTTAAGAGAAATGACTTTGCATAAGAATAAATAAACACATATCTGAGCAACAAACGCGTGGATGAAATATCGCCAAAGCAGGAGTTAATAAAATTTCTACTTTAACGTACACTTGCATGCAAAAACAACGCAAGATTACACATAAATAAGGCAAATGAATAGAAATCCTAAACTCGAAAGAATATAAAGCGTACTTAAATATTATACACAAACAACAATAAATTAAAACCGTGTAAGAATATACGAGTTATGAAATATAAAAACAGGTGTGTTACGACTTTACGTTTGAAAAAAAGAGTCGTCTTTATTTTCTTTGCTTTTCGAATAAAACGACTTTCGATTTTCGTTCCGTTCGTTTTGAATATGCAAAACTGACAATTAAAAACGTGGATTTTGTCGGGATCGTAAATTCGACGAAATTAAAATTCAATTTTTGTTTTGTGACAATTCCCACGTAAATATCGCAAATTAGGATTTTTTTGTTAGAAATTTAATCCCGACTGATTCTCCTGCCAATAGCAGATTGTTGGTTTTTGAAATTAAAAATAGCAGAATTACTTTTTTCTTCACAAAGCTGTTTAATACTCTTTGTTGCCTTTGATTGAAGCCAGCTAATAGAAAAGACCGTGTTTTTCGTTAAAATAAAAAAAAAACGGCGGCTACTTTAATACTAGGAAAATACTGCCAATTTTAAGGTCTTAGAAATCCGCTGCTTTAACAACCGAAGGAATTATAATAGAATTTAAAATACGGCTGTAAAAAATGTTTGCTATTAACCGAAGCCATAGTGGCGGCCGCTAGCCAAGCATGCGAACGAAAGATCGTAAATTTCGCAATTTGTTTTATAACGCGGCCCCTCGTCTACAGAAGCGGTTTTCAGCTTAATTGCTTCGATTGTTCTTTCGGCTTTAACAGCGCAAAGAAGTGATTTTATTTTATTGTTGCTATAATTTTGTTTTAGTGTTCTCTCTTATTTTTACAGCAAATTGTTTGTTACCATCCGAATTAAGCGCGTTCAATTAGAAAAGAAGTGTAAAATTTTTTAGGACAATTTCTATTTTTTTTGTGTTATGATGAAAAAGATATTGAGCCGTAGAATGAAATACTTATTTTTATATAAGCAATTCTAGTTATTCAATCTATGGACGGGCGTAAATATATATTTTGTATTACTTCGGGTGTAACCGGAAATAATATCAACTTGCTTATCTTAAATAGAAAACATTAATTTTCTTTTATAATTGATAGAGCTCGTCGAGAGCTTTACAAAAATATATAACAAGTTGCCATTTAATTAATAAATTATTTGAAATTTTTTTTAGTAAAGTCCCACGAGCTTATAACTCCTAAACTAATCAAAATGTCAAAAAAAAATTGCAATTATAAGCCCGTGGCACTTATACTGAAACACGCTGGTAATCGTAACTAAAACTATTTTTTTTAATTATTTATTAATTAATCAAATAGTGAATTATTTTACATTTATAGAAAGCCCCCGACGAGCTCTATCCAATTATAAAAAAGTACCCTTCTATTTAAGATAAGAAAGTTGACACGATTTCCGGTTAAACCGAAAGTATAACAAAATTTATATTTATGCTAGTGTATAGAACGAATAAATTAAAAAGACTTTTATACTTGTACTTTTTTGAAATTTTTATTAGTTTAGGAATTATAAGCTCGTGACACTTTAAATTATACACCCGGTATATTTTCTCATCGAAGATTTTTCTAAATAGGACTTTACTGTTACGTTCGTAGAAACGGACGTGGTTTTCGAGATGCTTTCGCTTGCAAAGTACAGTTTAAAAACTCAAATCGTAAAAAGGCGAAATAAAATGATATCTCAAAAGCCAGGTAAGAAATGCGATAAGGTCGGCTCCGAAATAGCCCAAAGTTTCTATGTCATTCTGTAACGTATCAAAATTCAACACAAAGGAAATTCATTTAGGGGTTAGTTTTAATTTTTTGCAAAAACCACTGAAAGCTCAAAAATTGCCAAATTTTTTGTAAGCACAGCGGTACAAAAATTTCTGAGATACCATTAATTTTACACAATAAAAATCGAAAAACATTAATAAAGATCTTTAAAAAAAAACTTACAGGTTTGAATGTTGCAGAAGGGGTGCTTCTTAGGGGTAGAAGACCCCTGATAAACACTGTCACTCTACACATTTAAATAATCACTAATAACTTAAAATTTTGGGCAACGTTTGACTGAGCTCGTCGACGTGCCTTTCACAACTGAAATGTGCGGGGAACGGGTGTAAGAATTCCAGTTTGCGATAAGCATTTTCTTTACGTTTTATTTGAAATAAATTTTTGGGCATTGACATAGTTTTTGAACCATTTTTGTGATTGCGTAAATATTCGATTTTTGCATAAAACTAGTTCGTGGCATTTTGCTAAAACGTCCTGTTAATCGAACATAAAACTATTTTTTGGAAATTATTTATTAATCAAATTTTAGACTTTTGGAAAGCGCCCAAAGAGCTCTATCAAATTATAAAAAAGCTAAACATTTTGACAACTATATTTATATTTTATAAATGGGTATCGTTAATTAGTCTATAAAATCGTTTATTCGGTTATTGAATTAAATTCTTTATTAAAAAAAAGTTTAAGTCCTTGTTAATAAAATTGTACCTAATTTATACAATTAAAAAGTATTGTAAGAATATTGATTAACACCTAACCGATTATATTAATATTCGAAAATTCGGCTAATGATTTTCACCCAATGAGTCGTACAGTGTGGCCACACCGAGATTAGATTTTTAAAGGGGAGCGCAGGTAACATGAAATTTTGGAAACTACCGAGTTAAACAGAAATTGACATAGTACATAGTTTTAATCGCAGATTTTAAAAATTAAACAAAAATTCATACCTTTTAATAAACAAATAAATATGACCTTTCTCTGAAAATTGAATCGTTTCTAAGTTCGATTTAAACAATTCTATTATTAATGAAGCCACTGAACACTTATTACTATACAACTACCCCACACCAATTCAATTGAAGTACTGCTAAGCTTCACCAAGTTACGACTTGTTGTGTTCATTAGGCCGGTTTGCTATTCCACCAAGGTTTTTTGGACATTTATCAATTTAGCAGTTGTTTCCACCAAACTTGGCAATTAATTGAAAAAATTTAAATATTTTTAAGTAAAAAAAAGCGTAGTTGGTTTATGTAATTATTTACCTTTTTAAATGTAAAAAAATTATAAGTATTATATATAGCTCTAATTTATACTAATATTTAAACAATTGCAACAAAGAAATAAAATTACCCAAGTAAAAACGCTACAGGCCCAAATCGTACCCACAACAGGCACGCGCGCACTTGAGAAGCCCACAGTGCGACCACACTAAGCACACTCGCTGAAATTCAGAAAAATAAAAATCCATTGCTCCTGAAAGAAGTGTACCGTGTCTGCTGTGGGCGCGCTATGGGTTTACGAATGTTTAGAGCTAGCTTGTCAAGTCAAAAACGTTAAAATATTTTACATAAATGATCTTTTGTTACTTCTTTTTCTAAAATGTCTGACCGCAGATTAGAAGTAACATTGCAGATAAATATTCAAAATAATTTTCGTAGAAGTGGCCATAACCGTTATTTGGAGGGTTGTTGTTACACGAATCCCTATATAATGTCTGAGACAGTAATTGTTAAACTTTTTAAACATTTTCTTAGTCTAGTAATTTTTTTAAGGTACACCTCCGGACATAAGAGTATTTACATGGGAATTTGACATGAGAGCTACATTTGGAGTTGCTTACCGATGAAAACCCGCTTGTTTGACTTTAAGATGATTGATAGCGGTTCGAATCCCAATAAAGCCAACTTGTTTTAATTTTTATTTGATTATAATTTTGTGATAAAATTAAAATACAAGAGTATTTGATTAAATATAAAATGGGCTCTTGAAAAACAGTTAGTATAACGACAATAAAGAGATGACATTATAACTTTAAAATTATTTAATTTAATATAACAATTAAAATTGTTGAGTATACTTTTCGATCATTGCTATAGGATATTTTTTTCACCCAAGGATTATTTCGCCTTAGTAATTTAACCGATTTTACACCTGACGCAATCAAATTCTTTTCCTAATTTTTTAAATCTATATTAACTATTACTTTATAGAGCTTGTCTTAAAACTTCTAAGTAAGCTACGATATTTTTTGTTTAAGAACTAATTGGTCTATAATATTGACGATCAATTTATCTCAATAAAATAGTGTATTATAATTTTATAGTTATAATGTCTTCTCTTATATTGTCGTTATACTAACTGTTTTTCCAGAGCCTATTGTATATTTAATCGAATACTGTTATATTTTAATTTTATCACAAAAGTATAATCAAAAAAAAATTTTAAACAAGTGGACTTTATTGGGATTCGAACCGCAGTCTATCATCTCAAAGTCAAACAAGCGGGTTTTCATCGGTAAGCAACTCTAAATTCAGCTTTAACTTCCCATGTTAAAATTCCCATGTAAACACTCTTCTGTCCGGAGGTGTACCTATTTTAGTCTTTTTCAGTTAGGTTACTGCAAGATTGCGTCCCCAAAGTTACTCTCGCGAGTTTATCGTACATTATTTATGAATTTCAAATTAAAAATGATAGTACCGTATGTATTTATAATGAAAATGTCAAATCTCTGATTTAGTGCATTTAAAATTATTAATAAAAATAAATGCTATAGCTTTTTCCACACACAAAATCTTTAATTTATACTAATATTAATTTGAATGGGAGAATATTAATAACTAAATTTAATAAATACGAAGATGTGCACTATCGAGCGAAAAGTGGCACATTTCCGAGCGAGGTAGGCAAATGAAGCGCGACGCGGAGCGATGCGCTTCATTTTCCCAAGATCGGAATGTGCCACTTTAAGCTCGAATGTGTACATTCGGTTTTAAGCATGATTCACAACAATTTAGGCCAATAAATTAAACGAAAAGTCAGGTGAATAATTTCAAGCGTTCCCTCTCACTCGCATTGCTAAAATTGTCGTATCTTTTCGCTCCCTTCCACTCATTGATATGGTAAATCAGTTTTTTGAGTATTTAAGTTTATAATTTGAAAGATATATGATTACTATAGACAAATTCAATAAATACGAAGATGTGCACATTCGAGCGAAAAGTGGCACATTTCCGAGCGAGGGAAGCAAATGAAGCGCGACGCGGAGCGGCGCGCTTCATTTTCCCGAGATCGGAATGTGCCACTTTGAGCTCGAATGGGCACACTCGGTTTTAAGCTTAATTCACAATAATTAATTTATTTTCTACTTCAACTGTGCGCGCGCAACTTGCATTGCCTGCTACTCTCCATACGCCAAAAGAAGTATAACTTCAAAAAAAGACAAAAAATTAATCAATTCTCATTCCGCGAATTTTGACAATTCAAATTTTAGAATCTCAAAAGGCGAAACATGTACTTTAGAAGTACATCGTAACTTTTTAGAAAGATCTCGGATTTGATTATATTTCGCTACAGAGAGTTCGTTTCGAAGTCATAAATTAAAGTTTTTCCCGCAGAAAAACGATATTAACTGACATATCGATCGAAAACAAAAACGCAGCCTCTCCGAAGAAGAAGCCCAAGCTAAATATGTATAAGATGAGCAACAAAAGACTTAAAATAAATAACCGATCAGCGGCAGGAAAGTTTGGGGCCTTATAAGGCGATCGCATACGTCGCGTGCCAAACACTAAACGATAAAAACCGTGGAAATATCGTTGTAAAAAGCACGGTTTGTCGTCTTACATCACCGGGAGCCGCACTCTATGACGGCCACACAAATTACCAAGACATTCGTTGCATATTTATGCGTCCTTTACATTCTTCGGAGTCTGATATAATATTCCCCTTCCCTATAAGGCAGCATGTAAAGGGGAAAATATTAGGGATGACACACTTTTATGGCCATCCTATTTTCAAGAACATTAATAATTCGCCTTGTCGTAATAAATAAAATTTTTCCATCATTCTGCAGTCGTTTTGTTCCGAACAATGCCTCTCAATTTATCTGTTTTTGCACTTTTTTTAATTTTACATTACTTTTTGTTTTCGACTACTGTACCACATACGATTAATTAGAATTCGTTAATGTTAATGGATCAACATGAAAAATGTTACACTTTTGTCTGATTTTTTTGGGAATAATCAAAATTTTAATTTAAAAGGCAGTGGATAATATAGCCAATCAAATAGAGAATTTTTTTCCTGGTAGCGGTTATTTTAGCTCTATTGATGGAGAATTACTTGATTTAAAGGGTATTTCTCTCTGTTCAGAAATAAATTTCCGATTTGTAATTTTACGAAAAACGTATATTGAATTCTCTAACAAATACGAATTTCTTGGTTGATTTTGAAAAAACCTTTTTATATTTCTAATTGTTAATTTCAAAAAAAAATAATAATAATAATTAGACGTGTATGTGTGTGTCTAGCAATGCAATTAAAATACTTTCAGTATCAAAAATCTTACCTTGTAGAAAAATAAATCAAAGGTAATCTCTTACTTTTAGCACTACCCACATTATTTGAACAGTTAAACATATTAATGATGAGTAAAATAATTTAAAAAACTAAACTGTAAGTGTTTATACTTCTACGATTCACACAATACTAAAAGCATGGATAAGAAGTTTGATATGACGTCGAAGTCATGTAATGCATTCGTATTTAACTTTCACTTTTTGTTATCAAAGACATTTACGATTTTTAATATCACAAAATTTTATGGAAAAACTTCTTAGCATATTAAATCTAGGTCGTTTTGAAAAATTGGACAACAATAAGAGCGCTTCGATTATTCTCCCAAGAATTTTGCCTTTTACTATAGTTTTTTCAAAAATTCCCACTACTGAATAAACTGTAGGTTTTACAAAAAAGTGATATGATTCGTTTGTCAATAAAATAAAGCCCATAGGTGGATAAGCATGGTCAAAAAATGTCGCCAAAAGATATTTTATTTGAAGTCCCACGATAGGTCATTAAAAATTAAATTTCTTCCGACGCCCCAAAATAACCTTCCTTTTAATGAAAAAATACGGGAGAATTTTTTTAAAATTTTTTTAACAAAAATAACACGTGCCTCAAGACATTAGTTCATTTTTTGATAAAATCGTAGTTTATTGTAAGTATCTCTTAAAGTATACAGATTTGAGAAAAAGTTATAGAAACAAGTTTGTAGGAAATTCAATTCTCTATAAAAAAGGCATTTTTGTTTTTCTTCATGAAATTCATATTTATGGAGATATTCTCAATAATAAATTCATTAAATCCATATAGTCAACATTTTACGACCTACAAAGGTTATTTTTTCTGAAGTATAAAATTTTTTGTAACAACTAGAATTTATTATAGTTTTACGAAATTATATGTATTTTAGAAAAAATGACGTTTGAGGGTCTTAAAATGTTGACTATATGAAGTTAATGAATTTAATATTGAGAATATCTCTATAAATATAAATTTGATGAAGAAAATGGAAAAGACCTTTTTTGTAGAGAATTTAATTTCCTACAAAATATTTTTATAACTTTTTCTCAAATCGGTATGCTTTAAGAGATACTTACAAAAAACTACAATTTTATCAAAAAATGAACTTTGATTGTCTTGAGGCGCGTGTTATTTTTGTTAAAACAATTTAAAAATATTTCCCCCGTATTTTTTCATTAAAAGAAAGGTTTTTTTAGGGCGTCGGAAGAAATTTTATTTTTAACGACCACCCTATAATACATATCCAGATTTTTTTCTAAATGTGTCTCCATATGCCTCAAAACACATATTAAAATTTCAGGCAATTTTGAGAAATTTATTTTGTAACAAGTTCTCAAAAGTTAACAGACAAAAGTCAGCTCGAAAAGCGTTACTTGAACCCTCAAATTCTATAATAAAAATTAAGATATACTTTTGTCCATTAAATAAAATGTTAAAAAAAAATTCTTGAAAGAAAAAAGGATGGTAAGATTATAAAAGAATAATTTTTTTTTTCAACTCAATACAATTTCTTTCTGACTGGAGATCAGAAAAATATCTGTTTAATGAAGTAAAATATATTTGAAATACTTATTGAAAATTTATTTTGTACGTTAATCAAAGAAACTTTGTCACTGGAGAAAACAATCATTAATTGATGGATCCTCTCGTAAAAAACTTTCTTTTATTATTAACCGTGCCAAAAGTTCAATATTCAGTAAATTTGATAACTAATAACCTTAATTACAATAATATTGTTTTAAAAAAAAAGTGCTTCGATTAAAATTGTCTGTAATAAAATATTTTTGAAAAAATGAACACTTATGTATTTATGGACAAGAAAAAGAAATCAGAAATCGAACGCTTATTTCTGGACGAAGGGACTATTATTAATTATCTTACCTAAATTAAGAGTTAAGTTAACTTGATAAGGATATTGAATTCCTTCGTACATGGTTTCCGATTGCCACCAAGTCTGGTTCTCTTGGCTCTGCAAATCTGTTATGTAGCGCGCCGAATGATGATTAGGATAACACACTTCGCAGGACTTTGCGACTCCTGATGGCCCTGTTTGGATGCAATATTCGCTCGGTCCTTTATCTCCACACGTGTTCGTCGCTTCCATGAGTACGTTGAAGGCCGCATTTTCAAACTCGGGAATGCATCTCTACAAGAAAAAAATTCTTTATTTTATCGTTCTCAACGTGATTTTTGAAGTGATACTTCTTTTGGCGCCCACCTACGTTTTATTTATTTTTGGATTTGTTGGATTAATATTTTAGTCCAATAAAGTCCATAAAAAAAATCCGAGATTTAGTTCCAACTAAGAATACGGTCCTGCCATTTAAAATTAAACATTTTTTAGATTGTAATTGATTTATTTTGCATTGTGCCTTAAAGTCGAGTGTGCACATTCGAGCTCAAAGTGGCACATTCCGATCTCGGGAAAATGAAGCGCGCCGCTTCGCGTCGCGCTTCATTTGCCTCCCTCGCTCGGAAATGTGCCACTTTTCGCCCGAATGCGCACATCCTCGTATTTATTAAATTTATCTATATTAATCATCTATCTTTCAAATTATAAACTTAAATATGGTATAGTAAATATTGATTTTATACTCGAAAAACGCATTTATCATATCAATGAGTGGAAGGGAGCAAAAAGATAGGACAATTTCAACAAAGCGAGTGAGAGGGAACGATTAAAATTATTCAACTGATTTTCATTTAATTTATTGGCCTAAATTGTTGTGAATCATGCTTAAACCGAGTGTGCACATTCGAGCTCAAAGTGGCACATTCCGATCTCGGGAAAATGAAGCGCGCCGCTCCGCGTCGCGCTCATTTGCCTCCCTCGCTCGGAAATGTGCCACTTTTCGCTCGAATGCGCACATCCTCGTAATTATTCAATTTGTTTACATTAATTTTTGCGTATTTTGCTTTGTCTTCGATTTACACGGTTTTCCATACGAAAAATTATGGTTTTGATTTGCACGGTATACCATGTACAGTGGGGAGATGTAAATACTGGATTTTTTTTACATTTTTTAACATAGGTATGATTTGAAAACCAGTTGTCTAGCTATATATAAACACAAAGTCGCCATATAACACCTCGTTACATTTAATTTGGTTACGTCAAAGAAGTATTACTTCTAATTCGCCTACATAAGTACATGCACCGGTTTTTTTAAAATTATTCAACTGATTTTTCATTTAATTTATTGGCCTAAATTGTTGTGAATCATGCTTAAAACCGAGTGTGCACATTCGAGCTCAAAGTGGCACATTCCGATCTCGGGAAAATGAAGCGCGCCGCTCCGCGTCGCGCTTCATTTGCATCCCTCGCTCGGAAATGTGCCACTTTTCGCTCTAATGCGCACATCTTCGTATTTATTGAATTTATCTATATTAATCATCTATCTTTCACATTTTAAACTTAAATATAGTATAGTAAATATCGATTTTATACTCGAAAAACGCATTTATCATATCAATGAGTAGAAGGGAGCAAAAAGATAGGACAATTTCAGCAATGCGAGTGAGAGGGAACGTTTAAAATTATTTAACTAATTTTTCGTTTAATATATTGGCCCAAATTGTTGTGAATCATGCTTAAAACCGAGTGTGCACATTCGAGCTCAAAGTGGCACATTCCGATCTCGGGAAAATGAAGCGCGCCGCTCCGCGTCGCGCTTCATTTGCTTCCCTCGCTCGGAAATGTGCCACTTTTCGCTCGAATGTGCACATCCTAGTATTTATTAAATTTATCTGTATTAATCATAATCTCACTTTCAAATTAAAAACTTAAAATCAGTTTTTCTATACGAAAAAAGATTTACCATTAATTTTTCTAAAATAACTGTTTAAAATCACTAAATCAGATATTGAAATTTCTGGTATAAATACAGTTTTGTAATTTTTAATGTAAATTATTTAAAAGTAACTAAATTATTGTAAATCATGCTTAAAATCGAATGTACACATTTGAGCTCAAAGTGGCACATTTCGATCTCGGGAAATGTGCCACTTTCCGCTCGAATTATTTATGCGCTAGAAAAGATGTAATACCTATGGTTATCAATACATAATTGTTCTCAAAAATAAGAAATTTTTTTTTGTAGGCAAATGACATTTTATTTCACATATTATTTGATTAAAACGTTGTAAACAATTCTATATTTGTTTTCTTTATGATCTGCTGACTGGATCTCCTAGAATCATCTTACCCATAGCAAAAAGATCATTTTATACCGCTTTCCCCTACTCCTAATAAGAATGAAATTATTAAACAAAATTAATCAAATAAATTTTCCTACAGAAAATCTACATTAATAAAAAAAAAGTCAACAGCTTGAAGTAACGAAATGAAAAAATCCAAATCTTTGCGCTCCTTTAAAACGAATTTACCTGAAAAATCAACATTCCGTGAATGTTTTCAGTCTAAAGCATCTTTCAGTTTCTATTACCTAAGAAAATCATTGGAAAGGAAGTAAAAGTAGCGTCTACAACTGAACTAACTGACTCTGTTTATTTACATCTTTCACAAACCTTTTACTACGAATTATTTACTTTTCGATGTTTAAACAACCTGACGTTTGTGAGTATTTATTTTAAAGGAAAATAGTTCTTATTTTAACGGTAGAGTAAAATTCGTTCCTGTTGTTTCGCGTTAAACGTTTAACGTATTCGGACAAATGATGTGGGTGCTTTCTAATTAACATGTTTGGTAATGGTCTTTAGCGTTTGGATTAACTACAGAAGGCTTTAGAAATTGATTTCATATGCGGTTCTTCCGGTTATAAAAGGTTCCGCCCGTTACAGTAATTAATGCAATCGCTGGGAAAGTAAGTCGTTAATCTACGTCAGTCCTTGCAGGACTACTATAATAGCATTGTTTAATAAAAAAAAGTGGTGCGTGTACTTATGTACGCGCGTTAGAAGTTATACTTCTTTGACGTTGTTTACGTTGCGTTTCATTTATAGCTAGACCACTGGTTTTCAAATCATACATAAGGTAAATGCGCAGGTTAGCCGGCCAGCGCCCGTTCTCGTCCAGTCAGCACTAAAACAAATAAAAACAATAAAACACGAATTGTTAAACAAATTTGTGATGCGCTATTTAGTTACAGTCATATTTAGTATTAATTATAATACATCAACTTCCTGTTGTGACTTTCTGTTATAATTCTATACCCCATGAACGAAAACGGGAACTGTTTTTTAACTGGCCGACAACCGGCGAACTTACTCTATGTTACTGCAACTCAATTTGTATTTCAAACTTCGCCCGATTTTCAGTAGCTGTCACTAATGCATCCCTTAATCTAATAAGTGTACTGGGTTCGCTTGAAAGGTACTGTCGTGAATATTATTAAGGCCGAAACAGGACTGGTCTACACATGTAGACCACGTGACCCTCCACGTTACAGTTTCTGGCTGCATTGCAGAATATTGTTTCTATTATTTTAATGAATCTAAGTAGTACATATTAAATTTGAATTTTTGGTACATAGTAAATATAATACATTTTAGTTAAAACTATGTCTTACCCTAAATGAATTCAGATTAAAAAACTTTGATTGCCAATAGGTAAGAGGCAGAGATCTGGATCCTTACTGGGAACCGAAAACGTTCCGCCTCCACCCCCTCAGGAACTCCTGAATTAAAGTCAGGCGTTGTCATCTTTGTCCAAAGTATCAACAAATCTATTAGAGCAGGGATCGCCAAACTTTTTTGATCATCGACCCCTATATGTATAATTTTTCGAAATCTTCATCGACGTTCAGAGAATATACATAGCTAATGGTGTATTCTCATTCAAAATGTCAAAATAATATGTTCTACATCAGGGGTGAGAAACCTTTTTAATCAACGGGCCAATTTAAATTTTTAAATTTTTTGGCGGGCCGCACATAAAGTAACACTTTTAATAATTTACAACTTTATTTATAATAAACATTAGAATAAAAAAATATAAAATTTCAAAAAAAATTAAGATTTCATATACAAATTTTAATGCTTGGCGGGCCGCAAGCGGCCCGCCGGCCGGGTGTTGCTCATCCCTGTTCTAGATATATTGAAATTAAAGTGGTCTAAGATTGTAGACCACGTGAATAGACACGTTACGATATACCAGGTGACTAACGTAAAGTTAAAAAAATCTAGTCTCTTCACTGTATTTACACTGTACACTAGGGTGGCGCAAAAAAAACAACTATTTTTTTGAGTCTCGAGTGAAAAAATGTTAGTTTTTGATGTTTTAAGAGCTACCTCCAAAGGACAGCTCAAAAACAAATTTTTAAGAGGTCGCTCAAAATTTTTTAAAATTTCAAAATCCGACAAAAATCGAATTTTTTTTTTTAAATTTTTTCTCGTTACAGTATATTTTTATCTTCTTAAAGTGCCGTGCCCGAATCCGGGCGTAGGCTATTTCCCCGCTTGTGCCTTTTGTTGTGTATGTCATAGTATGTCAAAGACACAAGGGGTGTTATTGGGGAAATTTTCCTGGGGCAGTTTTACCCTTGCTGGTTGCCCAATGCCTTGCAAGGGGAGAGAGGCGTATAATTTTAAGATGGTTTTAGCGTGGGATTGAACCCAGGTCGCTTAGCGCATCGGTCCACACACTCAACCTTTGCGCCACGCCACTCTTAATATTTTTATAGACAACAAAAAATACGTTTTAAAATGGCAATTTAAAATTTGAGTTTTAAAATGTGGCTCAGATTTTTTTTTTATTTATTAGTCCATCACTTTGGATTTTTTCGAGCGACGTTTTAATATTCAAATTAAAATTTCATACATTTTTTTTCTATTATTTAGTAAAATAATCAACAAAAATTCACCACGAGATGAACTAAAAATGAAACAAATGACAAAAAAACATAATTGTATTAAACATTTTAACAATATTTAAATAAACTTTGTCGTTTATTCTAGTAACAAATCTTAAATTTTGAAGGTTTTAACTTCATTTAGACTAATATCATTTATTGTTTTGTTAAAGTGCGTATTAAATTTTAATTTGAATATTAAAATGTCACTCAAAAATGTCCAAAGTGATGTATCAATAAATAAATAAAAATTCTGAGCGAACTTTAAAAACTCAAATTTTAAATTGACACTTTCAGAAACTTATTTTTTGTTTAGCTATAAAATTATACTGTAACGGAAAAAAATTGTTAAAATTCGATTTTTGACGGATTTTGAAATTTTAAAAATTTTGAGCGACCTCTTAAATTTTTTTTTTTGAGCTGTCCTTTGGAGGTAGCTCTTAAAACATCAAAAACTAACATTTTTTCACTCGAGACTCAAAAAAAAAAACATAGTCCGTTTTTTTGCGCCACCCTATTGTACGCCTATTCTCAGATTTTCACAGTAAACCGTGTAAATCGAAAACAAGGCAAAATATGCAAAAAGTAATGGTAAACCAATTCAATAAATACTAGGATGTGCACATTCGAGCGAAAAGTGGCACATTTCCGATCGAGGGAAGCAAATGAAGCGCGACGCGGAGCGGCGCGCTTCATTTTCCCGAGATCGGAATGTGCCACTTTGAGCTCGAATGTGCGCACTCGGTTTTCAGCAAGATTCACAATAATTTAAGCCAATAAATTAGACGAAAAAGCAGTTGAATAATTTTAATTGTTTTCTCTCACTCGCACTGATGAGATTGTCGTATATTTTCGCTCTCTTCCACTCATTGCTATGGTAAATACATTTTTCGAACATAAAATCGATATTTAACGAACTAAATTTAATTTTTTGATTTGAAAGAGCTGTGGATAAAGTAGACAAACCTAATAAGTACGAAGCTGTGCGCATTCGAGCGAAAAGTGGCACATTTCCGATCGAGGGAAGCAAATGAAGCGCGACGCGGAGCGGCGCGCTTCATTTTCCCGAGATCGGAATGTGCCACTTTGAGCTCGAATGTGCACACTCGGGTCTACGCACGATTCACTAAATTTAGGTAAATAAATTAGAAAAAATTTAATGAAATAATTTAATCGTTTTATTTCGCTTGCATCTACGAAATTGTCGTATCTTTTCGCTCGCTTCCACTCATTGCTATGGTAAATACGTTTTTTGAACATAACATCCATATTGACTGAACTTTAAACCTTTTGAGCTCGAATGTGCACATTCGGTTTTAAGCACGATTTCAACAGGAAAAAAATTGGTCTCGTTAGTCAAGCGCGACGCAGTGCTGCCAAACGCATATGACTAAATATCTCGGTCGGCTTGTAATGTTCGGGTATTTTCTGAACAGACCTCGTAGCTACTTTTATTTATTTTATATCACAGATAAGTAGTAATCTTTTGATGAACGGATGCTCTAAAATAATGTAAAACTATTTTATTTAAAAAAAAAATTAATTTCCAAAAGTAATTGGCCAATTCATACCTATTTTGCTTTGTTTTCGATTTACACGGTTTTCCATACAAAAAATTAGAATTTCGAATTACACGAATTTCTACGAAACCCATTTACCGTGTAAATCGGGGGATAGGCGTATTTTTATTCACAATTAAACTACAACTTAGCAAGTTGACTTTACTCGTACGTGCAATAAAGTTCAACTTAGGGATTATTCCGCATAAAATTTGAAAACGTAGAAGTAATTTGATTCCATAAAAAACGTAAGTCCTGAAATCTTAGAATAGGTATGCATTCCGCATTTAAACGCAATCCCGTCTACAGAAAATGTATTTTTATGGCGAACTCGACATTTTTTACGAAAAGAAAAAAAAAACAAACATATTCCGTTTAATATTTCAGGCGCCTTTCAGATTAAATTACCTCTTACACGTTCATTACTTAAAAAAATAATTAAAATCACGTCACACTTGAATGAATATGAACTTTGTGGCTTGTGTAAATAAGAAGTAAGACCCATAACTAGTTCAACAACATTTTACCTTGAATAACCGCGCCGTGCAGTCTCACCTGTAAGCGAGATTTACTTTTCACTCTTTCGGAAATCAAAAATGCACAAATTGCCTTTTTTATTTTTTGGAAACCATCGTTCGCATTTATGGCACGACCGAACGCCACAATTGCTGCTTAGAATTTCCGCGTCCGCGCAAAAATAGGGATAGACGTCTTATGCAATGCAATATTTTAAATTGATCGAATAGGTCAAGAAACGGGTTTGGTTGCATTTGCATTTTATGTTGTAGACAGTACGTTTGCTATAATAAACTAAGGATTTATAAACAAACCGTAAATGCATAAATTTGTATGTTAAATGGAGCAAAAGCTGACACAGGAGCTTTTTTAGGATCTTTAAAGAAGTCTGGCAACTTTGTTACTCTGCACAGAAGTTTAATAAGACTAATGTAAAACACTCAGTGAATGACCGATTTCTTACATTGCGAGCTATTTTGTTATAAAAAAATAGTAAATAAATTAATAAACCCACAACAATCAACACAGTTGAAAGGATATATTATTTTTCTTTGTGAATTTATGAAAACATTAATTTGGTCATAAACATCGTAAAATTACCATCGTGAACGATGCTTTCGTCTAAAAAATGACCCGGTATAGTCCAGTAAATGACTGATTAATTGATTCATTGTTATAAACTACATTTCTCACTACGGTCACTTACTGGCAGGTGGTCACAGACTGGACGTTGTACTCTATTAAAACTCGGAACAAAATTTTTTAATCTTTTTTTTTAAATTAAATAAGCGTAAATTTAAGTTTTCATAAAGGCTTACTTACTAATTTAACGCTCGACCAACGAAAGGTTAAAGATTTGCGTGTTAAATAATGGTTGAAGCGATTTTCAATTAACATATAACTTTTGTAATTAAGAGTGTAAAATGGGCGATAGTCCTAGTCTTCATTTAATGTAAATTACAGACGTCAGGTCATTTACCAAACGGTTTGAGTCGACCAGAATTAATCAACCAACAACACTACAAACAGCTTCAATTAATGACAGTGAAAGAGAACGCGTGGTCAAGCACATCGCTTAATAACTTTAAATTGAATTCGAGCAATTGAATAGACTGTAATTTAAATCACAAAATAAATTCTTTTGCACCCACAAAAACAACATTCTCAATTTAAATGAGCCCATCATTTCGCTACCTAAAATCAAAAATTACCTCTTTGTATATTTTAATTTTTAACAAAAAAAATATTCAAACTGTTTAAAAAGACAACTAAAAAATTTAGTGTATAGAAAAAAATGCAGCTTTTTAGACCGTGACTAACATAACTATTTTAGAGAAGTTAATTGTTTTTTTTGTCATTAAGATATTTATAGTCTTTCGATTAAATACATTGGGATTGTCTGTTGAAATACTTAACATTTTTTTATGCCTTGTTTAAGTTGTCAGAAAATATTAATAATGATTATTTAAAATGTCGAAATCGAATGTAAATATTTATAATGTTTGTAAAACAACGCTACGAAATTCTTAGTTTTAAAAGGAATTTCTATAGAATTAAAAATTTATTCCAACATTTGTAAAAGTCAAAAATAGCATCAATGTTTAACGTCAGAATAGAAGTATTGGCATTCTCCTCATAAGAAATTTGATCGTTGAACCAAGTATGACGAAATTTTTGTACCAAGAAATTTTTTCTCAATTCAAAATTGTCGAAGTCAAAAAATTATTTTACTTTACTCAATAATTTTCGAGGTTCTTTTCAGATCCTAAAGAATTTCTTGGACGAAGAAAACTTATATTTAACCAAGTGAATTTTTTTCCTGTGTATTCGAGTTCGAAGTGGCACATTCTGATCTCGGGAAAATGTGCCACTTTTCGCTCGAATGTGCACATATCTCGTATTCATTCTATTTGTCTATACTTATTAATCTTGATTCTTTAAATTCAAAAAATTAGAGCGTAAAGTAACCTGACCAACAAAGATGTGTAACATAATTAAATTAAACCACGTCAGTAGCCAATGAAAGATATTAAAGCCAGATCAACGCAAGATCATTTTCGGGACTGAAATTACAAACGGCTACGAATTACGTAGTGCATCCGAGAGGAGAATTTCCCACATTAGTGTGTGTGTTTACATTTTTTTCATCTGGCTACAGCACATCTGGTCTCCATTAACACTGATGTCTTAAAAGGTCTCGAGGTCTCTATGTTGGCTTCGTTTTATATCTGAACATTGACTGACCCTCATATTACTCCAGCCTTTTGATAAAACGCCAGTCACCATCTCTTATTGTTGTTATCTATATAAGTCTTTTGCTCGAGCCGCCAGGAATTTCTCGGCAAACTTCTGAAAATGAACTTGAAAGGCTTCTCTTACATCCATAACGTCCTCCGGAAATTAATTACAACACGTTCCGAACACTTTTGTTCAAGAAACATTTTAAATAAGGCACGATAAGAGGTTCCTTGTTTCCTCCAAATAATTTCCGAGCGTTTGCTTTGGCGAGCAAAGAGATGAGCTTGCAGTTCTTGTAAAAACCGTGAAGGTTACGAAGGTGAAATGCACATTCAGACTATGGCAGGTAAATGTAATTGAGCAATAATTCAGGTGTATGCACGTGTAGCGGTTCTTGACCTGCACCTGCAACTTGCCAATTGGTTGGCCCTTTGCTTTTTACAAAATGAAATTTCTTTATGAAAGAGTTCAGGTATTCGTTGTTGGATGCATAACACGTCTAATTTTTATTTATAACCGACTCCTTTTTTCCTGTTTTATTGTCGCCCATAAAATTTTAGGACACGAATGCAGGTCATTAAGATGCCGCTCCGCGCAAATAACTCAAAAAGTTTTAGTGCGAAATGGAAGTACAATTTTTTTTTGTACGAAAGAATTTGTGAGTAACGCAAGACGACGTTTTACTTGCTGAAATAAAGAGAAGTAAGCGTTTTCTGCTTGGAAAGGCGTTATGGCATACCGGCGCGCCACTCAACACATTTTCGTTCCATTACATGGAATAAATAACGGCAAGTGTTATGTCATTAAAAGCGAGCAACAATAAGCTCTCGTATGACATCATTACGTACTGGAAAAAGAGTTGTAAATTATTTCTGTCGTATGAAATGGTTTCGAGTGTCTTAGAATTACAGTAGAAACTCGGTTATCCGGACTAATTAATGATTGTTGCAGCAATGAGAAAAGGAAAAAATTATGAAAAATAAGCGAAGCCCAAAGGAGACATTTTGAGAGCGCGACTACGGTTATAGAATTACTTGAATTTTTTTTAAGTAAATTGATCATTGTTAATCGTGGCGAAAAGCGGAGTGTACACATTCGAGCTCAAAGTGGCACATTCCGATCTCGGGAAAATGAAGCGCGCCGCTCCGCGTCGCGCTTCATTTGCTTCCCTCGCTCGGCAATGTGCCACTTTTCGCTCGAATGTGCACATCTTCGTGTTAATTGGATTCGACTATATTAATAACAAATCCTTCAAATCCAGATTTTCTATTCGGAAAAAGTTTTCGCTTGAAAGTGCACATACTCCTTAATAATTGAATTTGCCTATCTTATTCTTATCTCTTACAAATAATATTAATTAAATCAAACTGAATTAAATGTACCACTTATCACTTTTCTTTTAATTTTTATAGTAGTAAGGTAGTGATGCGAAGGTTTGTAAGTGTGTATGTAAAAGTAGGTCAAACGTATAAGGGTAATTCTCATTTTTTATTTGAAAAATCTGTCTAAAAATGAAAACGTCTTTCTAATAAAAGTGGCGATGGATCTTAATAGTTTTGGTCTTTTTCTTCAAAGAAAAAATATTCACCGAGCTTGCAGCCCCCAATTTAGACAATTATAGAGGTTTGAAAAAATGTCCATGGTAGTGACCTCATATCCGTGGATGTGACATTTGTTACATTAATGTAATCCATGAGAATGACATGCTACAAGGAGGTGACTCTTTTAGAAATAAATTTTACCATCAATTACTCAATTAACTTAACATTCATAATAATAAAAAAAGTCACTTCCATGGATAAATTTTTATCGTCCATGGAAGTGACTTTATAATTTTTTAATTGAGGTAAATAAAGTTGATGGTAAAATTTATTTCCAAAAAGAGTCACCTCCTTGTAGCATGTCATCCCCATGGATTACATTAATGTAAGGATTGTCACATCCAAGGATATGAGATCACTACCATGGACGACATTTTTTCAAACCCTATAATTGTCTAAATTGGGGGCTGCAAGCTCGGTGAATATTTTTTCCTTGAAGAAAAAGACCAAAACTATTAAGATCCATCGTCACTTTTATTAGAAAGACGTTTTCATTTTTTGACAGATTTTTCAAATAAAAAATGAGAATTACCCATAATATAGGAAAGTTTTATGAAGATGAAAATTTTCATTATTCGTAAGATACTGAGGCCGTGACGTTCAGAGAAGGTACTGCGGAAGTAAAAACCAGCCCAACAAAATAAAATTTTCAAATTAACGTACATTTGTTTTGACATAGATTGAAATTTTAGTAAACTATGATAACTAGAGCTCAATTTTTTTATCATTTAATCAAAAAGCACCCTTACAGATCTTCCACCTTTCTGATTTTTCTTACCTTTGACTTAAAATATTTTTATGAAGCAAATAGTAAATTTTTAAAATAATAAAACAAAGTTATTAAAACTAAAATAATAACCGCTACAACTTTTTCAAAAATCTAAAGGGGACTGGACACTTCACAAAAATTACATTTAATTTTTTTTGTCGTAAAGTGTCCAATTTTTATATCATCTCCTTTAAATTAAATTGATTTAATTTTCATATTTAGCCCCCTAATTAGCCCCAATGGTAGCAGCGACGACAATAACACAAAGAGATTAAACCACAATTGGGTATAGAAAACGATTCAAAATTCTAAGCACTCTTCTATAGATTTAAATAAGTTTATTCATCGCAAAACAATAATTTCCTTTCAAAGTGCGTGCCTATTATTTTAAGACGCGCTCATCTTGAATCGTAAAAAGCTCGTCGCCGAGAAACTTACGCTAGAAAAAAAATCTGTCCAAAACATTTTCGTAACCTCGTCGCGTTTAATTTAAATTTGAAAAGTTTTATTAATTATCTGCTGCGATCCCTTTGACAAAAAACGTTTTTGTTTACAACGTCCGGAGAAAAAAAATTCGGAAAGTATTACGAAAGAGAAAAAAAAAAGAGAACTAAATACGATTCAATTAACGTTGGAAAAAACGTTTGATGAAAATACAATGGTAAATTGATAGATCGGCTCGGTAGGTGGTTATTCGTAAAGATTGCAGCAACAATCTATGCCCGGCAAGTTCTAGTTATTAATTATTCTCGGGTGTCTTAACTAATACAAGTTTATATTTAGAGCCATGTATAGGGAACCCATACATGGCGTTAGTCACTTAATCTAAAAATTATTACGTACGACTTTTATTTTTAACATTTTCACTTAATTGGTAATGTAAAACATGAGATAGCGATGTCAGAAAAATCGTTCGAGCAGAGGAAGTACATAATTATTGAAGTTATACTTCTTTTGGCGCTTTGAGAATAAAATTTTAGTCGGCAACGGAAGTTGCGCGCGCGCAGCTAATTTGACAAGTTAGCCGATTAAGAAAGTAAATTAATGATTGTGAATCATGCTTAAAACCGAGTGCGCACATTCGAGCTCAAAGTGGCACATTCCGATCTCGGGAAAATGAAGCGCGCCGCTCCGCGTCGCGCTTCATTTGCCTCCCTCGCTCGGAAATGTGCCACTTTTCGCTCGAATGCGCGCATCCTTGTATTTATTGAATTTGTTTAAATTGCTGTTTGGATTTAAGAAGAAAATAGTAATGTATTCAAATAAAACGACATACCCGCATGAAAAAAATATATTCTATAAATATATCGGATAATATGTATAGTACAATTTATATTATATTATAATTGATATAGAAAATTATATACATATATTAAGATAACTATTTCTTGCCGTTTTAATTATATAATTATATACTTTAAAAATATATTAATATGATATATTCAAATTTTATGTTTATCCATTATATTTCCATCTATTATGAAACTTATATGTATGCAACAAATTATATTTTAAAACTTCATAATAAAATATATATTATTTATTTTTATAGTTTATATTATAAAGTATAGTGTACTTAACAATTTATATCAACATTATATTTGAGAATACCTAAATTTTTACAGTTTTATAAAATTATATATTTACAATATATGTATTTTTTTATAAAGGGGAAGGTGGCCTAAAGCGGGTAGGTTGTCCAAAACGGGTAATGGCCCGTATTTTATTTATTTATTTATTTTAAGGGAAAAGCGACCCTAGAACAAGGGTTCCATAAGGGCTGTAAAATAACAATATATACATAGTGAGTATTAAATAAAATTAATATAATAATAACAAAATCAGAATAACATGAAACACAATAAAGACAATAAAGAAAATAAAAATGTTAATTTTGACTATACTATTGATATTGAATCTGAACATGTGGATATGTTATATATTAGCTGGAATTTATATGTGTATTTATGCTGCCAGTACACTGCCTAATTGATGTCATACTACTTTTGATACCTAAGTTGCTTAATGACGTTACAAAATTAAAAAATAAAAAATTTAATAATTTTGAAAAATGTTTTGAAATTAATTTATTTTGAATTGCCACAAAACTCTTAACATTAGACCATTTTTTATAGTAGGATTTTCTTTTAAAATAAACTAGTTTTATTATTTAACTAAATATTTTAATATCCATCCATTACTTTTAACGTTAATTTATCAAAACCAAGATATGTGTGTTTGGGAAAAGCGGGTAGGTACCCTCTTTGCTAGTACCAGAAGTAGTAATTTTATTATAATTAATAGGAATTAGTTAATGGGAATAAATTGGTATTAAAAATAAGTGATTTAAAGCGTTGAAGCAATTAAGATTTAAAAACAATGGTAAACCGAAGTAATATTAAGCTTGGAACAAATTAGCAGTTTATAATATTAAAATGCTCAATATAACTTAATACCAATGTTACTGTCAAGAACATGTCAAGTGTAGATAATTATTTTCAAATGTTTTGATAAATCCGATTGGTTTATGGGAGCCTACCTGCTTTAGGCCCCCCTGTCGGGCAAAGCGGGTAATTTCTAAAATTTTATATTTTGAGTTTTTTTCTACAATTAAAGCAGCAATGTAATTATTTTTTTTTATAAAATGAAAGTTTAATAATTGTATTGCATAAATATAAAAAAGACATACTTTTTTTAGCCGAAGTGGTTCATATTGATCGATAAACCTTGACCTACCCGCTTTAGGCCACCTTCCCCTATAACTAAAATATACCTATAGGTATTATTTTCATGGGATTAAATTGTATACTCGGCACAGCGTTCTAATTTTTAATTAAAATTATTTAGAAATTAAATTAATTTCTGTGAGTCGTGCTTAATCCGTGTGCACATCCTTGTATTTATTGAATTTATTTATATTAATTTAGTTACCCCAAGAAATATATCTTCTAACGTGCGTATAAGTAGACGCACCGGTTTTTTTAATAAATTGCCGCGTAAGGGTTGTTTTTTCTGAAAGCTCCGTCGACAGAGAATGGCGTCCGTGAAGTTCTACAAACATCTTACGGTTAAGTAATTACGGATCTCGGAAAAGGAGGAAGAAGCCAAAAATAACCCAACAAGAATCTCTTTTATTGTTAACTACCATGAATCACCTAATTCAGAAGTCAGAAGACTTCATGGCTTTTACAGCTTTTCGGCCGAATGTGTTTGAACAGCACTTTACGGAGAATGCTAGGGGCGGAATTACTTAACGAACTATAAAAAGTAGATGGCCTAATATTTGTAAAGCGGTTCAAACGAAACCAATTAAAATTCATTCTAAAAACGCTCGATATATTTTCAATATTTGTAAATGGCAAAAAATTAAGTTTGGCTTTCTTTACTTGTTGAATCATAAATTAAGGTACATTTTGCTCTTTTGCGGCTTAACTTTATGGGTAATTGTGGGTGAACTGTATTTTTAAGAAAAGGGAGAATTCTTAGAAATGTTTATGGGTTTTACCGGTTTTAAAATTTAGTTTTAAAGGCGAACATTAGGAAGAAACGATGGTTCTAAATGTTGGGCTTTATTTTTGAACGTTCTTCTTCAAAATTGTTACTTTGTGCTTACAAAGCTTTATTTTTTATCAAAATACGGAGTAAATTACTCGAGGGTCGATTTAAATTAATATTAAATAGGTACTTGCAAAAATGGTTAAATATCAAATTTTAAAATAAACTAAAAATTCCAAGTAACTAAAAATCTTATGTTTAATTTAATTGATTATCAACCTTCCGTGTACGATGTGGGGTATAACTAAAGTGACCAATTTTTATTTGTTAAAATGGGACGTTTGGTAATCGAGCTTAAAACCGAGTGTGCACATTCGAGCTCAAAGTGGCACATTCCGATCTCGGGAAAATGAAGCGCGCCGCTCCGCGTCGCGCTTCATTTGCCTCCCTCGCTCGGAAATGTGCCACTTTTCGCTCGAATGCGCACATCTTCTTATTTATTAAGTTTGTCTACTTTATCGTACGCTCTTTCAAATGAAAATATCTAATTTAGTTTAGTAAATATGGATTTTATGTTCAAGAAATGTATTTACAATAGCAATGAGTGGAAAGGAGCAAAAGATACAAGAATCTCGTAAGTGCAAGTGAAAGGGAACCATTAAAATTGCTCAATTATTATTTCGCCCTAAATTATTGTGAATGGTGCTTAAAACCGAGTGTGCACATTCGAGCTCAAAGTGGCACATTCCGATCTCGGAAAATGAAGCGCGCCGCTCCGCGTCGCGCTTCATTTGCCTCCCTCACTCGGAAATGTGCCACTTTTTGCTCGAATGCGCACATCTTCGTATTTATTAAGTTTGTCTACTTTATCCTACGCTCTTTCAAATGAAAATAACTAATTTAGTTTGGTAAATATCGATTTTATGTTCAAGAAATGTATTTACAATAGCAATGAGTGGAAAGGAGCGAAAAGATACAAGAATCTCGTAAGTGCAAGTGAAAGGGAACCATTAAAATTGCTCAATTATTATTTCGCCCTAAATTATTGTGAATGGTGCTTAAAACCGAGTGTGCACATTCGAGCTCAAAGTGGCACATTCCGATCTCGGGAAAATGAAGCGCGCCGCTCCGCGTCGCGCTTCATTTGCCTCCCTCACTCGGAAATGTGCCACTTTTCGCTCGAATGCGCACATCGTCGTATTTATTACACTAGGGTAATTTACAGTGCGCTCCTTCAAATCAAAAATTTTAATTTAATGCAGTAAATATTGATTTTATATCCCGAAAAACGTATTTACTATAGCAATGAGTGGAAGGGAGCGAGAAGATACAATAATATTTTCAATGCAAGTGAGGGGACCGATTAAAATTATTCAATTAATTTTTCGTGTAATTGATTGGTCTAAATTATTGCGAATCATTAGAACTTGCCGTGAAATTAATTTGTATTGCAATAAAGATGCAAGAATGACATTCTTGTTAGGATTTCTTAATATTCAATATCGTAATTGACACGTGGCTTTAGAATTTAATACTCAAGAAAACACTCAATAGTTTAAAAATTGAAAAAAGGTAAATTTTTGTATTTTCATTAATAAAGTCTATTCTAATTCATAAATAAATATATTTTACTGAAACCTATTGATTATTGGTTATTAAAATATATTTCTTATCATTTAACTGCCATAAAGTACAATTTTGTAGTTTTTATATCATTTTAATTTCGGAGTATGGCACACCCCACCTAGTGGCATGTAACATTCAGTCACCTAGTATGCGAAAGATTTAAAGAGGTAATATTAATAAATGTATGTTTTTACAATTTTTTTTAATGGAATTAATTTCATCGTCCTTCGCGAAAAAATAATTTTTGATTAATTTTTTAGTCCTTCAATAAAAATTAAATTAATTCTGAAAATGTATTGGAGCTTTATAAATGTTTTGAATGAAATAATCGATATCATAATTGAATTTAATAAAAGATGTGTTTGATAAAGTATTCCCATTAACTCGACAAAAGATTCTTGTAATTAATCGGTTTTGGCCTATTTTCAGATTAATTTAATTGGTTTAGCTAAGTTTTCGAGCAGAATTAAGAAATGATTCCAACGTCGCGTAACAAGCACGTAACTTAGAGTTTAATTCGCAAATCTCAGGGTTGTCCAATTAAAGGTTTGCGGATCACTTTCGACCCTTGCAATAATTTTTATGATTTGTGAATTGGACAGCCGATATATTTGTAAAACTGTGCTCGATATTAGTTTTTGATGCCATAAATTTAGACAAATGATTAGATACTACTTATATTTTTGTAATAGTTGGATTAATTTTTTGATGGCTTATAAATTAGATTTTCAGTTATTAAAAAGCAACTTTTAATTCAAATAATACACGATTTCCAAATATTGGCTTAGGTTTCAGTATTTATTCGTGTGACACCCAGTATAAAACGGCCAGCTTATTATTTTGCTGGTCCGCTACGTGCGGTTGCAGGTCTGTGCCTACCGGGTATATCTGAACCATCCTTTAATTTCATTTTCGTTTCGAAAACAAAAATAAAATTAGGCCGCATTCTAATTCGTTACATTAAATTATTTTTTATCGCATTCAAAGTTATGGCACTTCTAAAATTTATTTTAAAAAATAGCCCCCCAGCAAAGCAGTAGTTGGACAGCCCTGCTTGAGCAAACAAAGATTTAATTGCGATGTAAATATATTTAATTATAATTAGTTTTTGTTCGGATAAAATCTCTCATGTTTGCAAGCCCTAATTAGTTTTAGTTGAATAATATTTTGAAATCGAATCGAGCCATTTAGAGAAGTCTTAAACCAGCCCATAAAACACTAATTGGGACTTAAAATCAAAACCGCTCCCTTCGCCGCTAAAAAAGTTTGTACGACTGTTATTATCCAACTTCCCACGCGACTTTAATTTCTATCGATTCAAAATTCACTCGAAATTAAAAACACATAAATTAACCGAAAAAAAAATTATATTATATCGTCTCGACAGCTAATGAAATTCGTTTATTATTTGGTGATCTGCCAAAATTAGAGTTATCTGCGAAAGGAAGTTGTCCTTTTTATAAAAAAAATTGAGTACGTGAGGTTCAAGGATATCGATAAATAGATTGTGGGTGACCGTATGTAGGTGTTGGAGTTCATGTCCTGGAAATCGTAGTTTATTTTGATAAAGTTTATTGTACGTATTGCTTTTGCGGAGGATACGGTAAAGTTCTACGATTTTTAATCCGCATCGTCGGATTAGACGTGGCATTTTAAGATTAATAGGTGTTAATATTGCATAAATATTATTTTTTAAAATCAAAACGGCCAAAAACAACTAGAATATTTTTAAACTGCTGCACAATATAACAAATAAATTAGAAAAATAATTTTCGGTGTCTTCAGCTTGGTTTAATTTTAATTACTTTGTACAGATTATTTTATGATTAATATTTCAATAAAAGGAAACAGAAAACGGAAATAAAGCTACCTCTTTTTAGTGATAGAGTGCTAACGATAAGAAAAAAATCGGTGCCTGTACTTAATACGCGCGTAATCGAAGGTTAGCTGTAGTGCCTATTTATATCTACTGAAAATATCATATCTTTAATTAATTCTATTAAATAATATTTATACACGTTATTGTTTATAGTCCTAAGACTCTAAATTAAAATTTGGCTATTTTATATTTTTTTTAGGGGAGATATCAAGTACATTATACCACCATGTTTTTGCTTCTACGGTTAACAAATTTGGAATATTGTTTAATACGATTATTGTTATTTATAGTAAATAATATTTATACACGTTATTGTTTATAGTCCTGAGGCTCTCTAAAATAAATTTGGCTATTCTATTTTTTTAACTTTTCGCATACTAGGTGACTAAATGTCAAATGCCGTACTAGGTGGATTTTGCTATACCCCGAAAATAAAATGAAATAAAATCTACAAACATGTACTTTATGACAGTTAAATATTTTAAAAACCCATAATAAATATGTTTAAGTAAAACACATATTTATTTATGCATTAGAATAGACTTTATTAATAAAAATAAAAAAACTTAACTTTTTCTTCAACTTATAAACTATGGAGTTTTTTTCAGTACTAAATTCTAATGACACGTGTCAATTACGATACAGAATATTAAGAAAACCTAACAAGAAGTTCATTTTTGCCTCCTTATTTAAATAAAAATTAATTTCACAGCAATTTCTTAATGATTTGTAATAATTTAGACCAATAAAATATATACTAAAAATTAATTGAATAATTTTTATCGTTCTTTCTCACTTGAATCGACAAGATTATCGTATCTTCTCGCTCCCTTTCACTCATTGCTATGGTAAATACGTTCTTCGAATATAAAATCGCTATTACTAATTTAAATTAAAATTTTTGATTTTGAAGGAGTGCACTAATTTAATAAACACGAGGATGTGCGCATTCGAGCGAAAAGTGGCACATTTCCGAGCGAGGGAGGCAAATGAAGCGCGACGCGGAGCGGCGCGCTTCATTTTCCCGAGATCGGAATGTGCCACTTTGAGCTCGAATGTGCACACTTGGCTTTAAGCACCATTCACAATAATCAGTTTACTTTCTGTAAATTTTTAATTAAAATTTACAGTTCCGTATTTCAAAAAAGAAATCCCAAATGGCTAATTTTGTGCTTTTGAACAAAGTTATTAATTTTTTCCAAACAAAATATTTTTTAGGCACTATATTTAATTGAAAAAAGAACAGATTAATGCAGACAAATCCAAAGAATGCGATGATGTGCGCATTCGAGCGAAAAGTGGCACATTTTCGAGCGAGGGAGGTAAATGAAGCGCGACGCGGAGCGGCGCGCTTCATTTTCCCGAGATCGGAATGTGCCACTTTGAGCTCGAATGTGCACACTCGGATTTAAGATCGATTACCAAACGTCCGGTTTTAACAAAAAAAAATTGTTCACATTAGTTATACCCCACCTATTACACGGAATATATAAAGTACATTATACCACCATGTTTTGTAGAGTTTTCCTTTAAAATGTGGTATGCGTAGTACACTAACCCTTTCCATCCTCAATTTTCAGAATGGGGAGCTAAATATAAACTATAGCACAAACACAGACGTATAAAACTAAGAATAAGTACATCGCAGAGTGGGTGTGGAAGTAGAACCGAGAGAAATGCATAAATTTTCGAGTTTTTTTCTTTCTCGCAAATACTCTACTTGCATTCGATCTCAATATAACTGATGCAAAGTGCACGCGAAATGCAGAATGCAATATTAGTAATTGCATATTCGTGATAACATTGTGTATTGATTTAAATACAATCCTGCAGTATTCAGATTAGTTTCTAATAATAACTTGAGATGACTAACAACAATATTTTAATAACAAAGTATATCATATATGTATTTGAATAAAAATAAGTTATTATGATTTTAGTGAATTTCATTAGGTTTTGTATTCATTTTAAAATGTTGTGCTGAGGAAGGTGCGAGTGAGCGTACAGTGAAACCAAGAAGTAATCAACACCCTAGAAACAGACCTACAGTAAAGGTACTATATACCAGGAGACAAAATCTGACGCTGCATGGTTAAAAAACAATTAAGATTGATCTTTGTAATTTTAATAACTAGAACTAAAGGTACTAAAATTACAAAAAATTAGAAAATTACTGTAGGTCTGTTTCTAGGGTGTTGATTACTTCTTGGTTTGACTGTACAAGTCCATTTAATTATTTTAATATTTAATTAAATGGATTCGATGATTGTAGGAAGAAGGTGCTATAAGTTATAAAAATATTTTAAAATTTGTTTGAATTTTATGTGGCCACATCGGTGATATATGGTCACTTTTTCACTTTAAAAAAAATCAAAAATAATTGAACTGTTAAATCGATATGCCTTTTGTACGCTTAAAAGCGTAAAAAAAATTGTTATTTCAAATGAAGCTTCCCAGGAAACATCCAAAGAAAACATCAAAATCTATTTTTCTTAGCTATTCATTTAACAATATCTAATTTATTGCAAAATAAAACCTCTCCTTTTTTGCCGCCATAATCAAAAGTTTCATAGTCCTTTAGAAATCCTTCGATTCGAAACAAATATATATTTTTTTCCACTCGACTTTTCAGAAATGAAAGATTTTCAATAAATCACGCCTCTTCAATTTAACATCTCTTTGACGTAAAACACATATAATGTTTTTATTTTTGAAAAATGTATACAAACGATACATTTGGAATTGCCTCTGACATCGTTTCACGTTTAAGAATTTACGAAAGTAATGCAAAATTTTTCGAATACCTTCATTCAATTTAGTATAAAAAAAATCTAAAATTATTAATATTTTAATAAAGATTTTTTTATTAAAATTTTTACGAAAAGTGGGCACGTTTCGTTTAAAAGCGTTTCATAACAAAAAAAGAGAATTCAATCCGATAGAAAACCTCTTCGAAATAAGTAAAAACAATATAAAATAAAAGCAAGCATAGAGCTACCAGTCTTTTGCATAACGAAATTATAAACATAAATAATAAATAAAATTTCAACAAAGTCTCTTGCAGAAGAATTTGTGTTACAAATTTCCATTTACAGCTTCTATGAGATTTAATTTGGTTAAAAGCTCCGAGCTATAAATAATTCCTACCTAATAAATATTTAATAACGTAACTTTAGTACCAATTATTTTTTTATTCCTAAAATATTAGCTGGAGTGAAAAATAGGAAGGCTATTAAATTATTTTAACGACTCCCAAACTATTTAAATTATTATTATTCGAATCCGACGTTTTGAAACAGTGGAATATCGAGAACACCCACAACTTCGGCGTCCGGATTTCCTAAAATCGCTTTAAAAAAAAACCGGTGCGTGTACTAATGTACGCGCGTTAGAAGTTATACTTCTTTAGAGCGATTAAATTAAATATCACGTGTTATGCTGCTTATCTTGCGTTTGTGTAAAGCAAAATCAGTGGTTTCCAAATTATTTGTTTTTGAGACTCCCTTAAGAAAAATTTAATCTTGACGATTTTTCACTGTTCATTTATTCGTCTCCGATTTACACGGTAGCGTGTAAATCGGGAGATAGGTGTAGTGTTTATTTGAAAATTTTGGATAAAAGCCGAGTGTGCAATTTGATCTCGGAAAAATTCGCAATTTTGTTCGAATATGCACATACGTCGTTTTATTAGGGTACAATGCTCTTTTCTTTTTAAATTCACAAATTAAAGGGTTAGGGGTAGTCAAAATTTTCAAAAATTTATTTTTTTGTTGTTTCGAACATATACCCTGAAAATTTCAAGTTAATTGCAAGAATAGTTTTCGATATATCTGACAATTAGTGAGGGGTAAATTAGGTCGGTGGATGAAGTCAAGTTTATTCAGATCCATTTTTTAATTTTCAAAAATTAATAACTCAAAAACTATAAATTTTGGAGAAATTTTATAAGCATAACTTTCGTTTTAAAATGGTCCAAAATATTAAAAAAATAATTCATCCCTATAACAATTTCTTTTTAACAATTGATTTTCGGGTTTTATAAAAAACGAATGTGATATTCGTACATATGCAGCGGATCATAAATACATAGAAAGAAAATTACTTTATTTACCGATCTCAAAATTATACGAAAAGGCAATTCTGCACCAAGCCAAAAACCGCGTTATGTTCAAAAATATGTGTTCAAAGTCGATGACCACTACTCGATGGATTTTAATGAAATTTATAGATGTTAGTTTTCACTAAAAAAACTAGTACTTGATTGAAAGATTTTTGTTTTTTTTTTGAAAACTTCGATATTTTTTAACAATAAACTATTCCTTTTTTTGTTTCAAAAATGCGGAAGTAAGCTTTTAAAAGGTGCCATTTTATTAATTAGTTTTCAAATAAAAAAAATTCGATTAAGTACCAAATTTAATATTAAACTAGAGGCTTTTCTGTTTGATTGATTTTAAATGAACCAGTACAAAGCTATGATGGTCACCGCATAACACTACTTCTGAGAGGGGTCCAACAAAGATGGCAATAACACCGTCCAAAATATATATTTTTTAATTTGAAGTCAAGTTGTAACTTTATTATAATAACTCTGTATTATTAGTTTTATATAAATTAAATTACTGACAAAAAAAATAGAAAAATACTTATTTTTTCATGCCCAATCCCTTAATATAAACAAATTTAATCAATACGAAAATAAGGGCATTCCCGTGAAAAGTGTCATAAAATTTTGACTAATAAATTAGCCAAAAAATTAATTAAATAATTTAATCGTCTTCTCTCACTCGCACCTACGAAATTGTCGTATCTTTTCGCTCGCTTCCACTCATTGCTATGGTAAATACATTTTTTGAACATAACATCCATATTTACAGAACTTTTAATTTTGTGAGTTTAAAGTAAAAAGATTAATTAAGACAAATTCGGTATAAAAACGAGGATGTGCGCATTCGAGCGAAAAGTGGCACATTTCCGAGCGAGGGAGGCAAATGAAGCGCGACGCGGAGCGGCGCGCTTCATTTTCCCGAGATCGGAATGTGCCACTTTGAGCTCGAATGTGCACACTCGGCTTTAAGCACCATTCACAATAATCAGTTTACTTTCTGTAAATTTTTAATTAAAATTTACAGTTCCGTATTTCAAAAAAGAAATCCCAAATGGCTAATTTTGTGCTTTTGAACAGTTATTAATTTTTTCCAAACAAAATATTTTTTTGGCACTATATTTAATTGAAAAAAAAACAGATTAATGCAGACAAATCCAAAGAATGCGATGATGTGCGCATTCGAGCGAAAAGTGGCACATTTCCGAGCGAGGGAGGCAAATGAAGCGCGACGCGGAGCGGCGCGCTTCATTTTCCCGAGATCGGAATGTGCCACTTTGAGCTCGAATGTGCACACTCCGTTTAAAGCACGATTCACATTAATTAATTTTAATTTTTAATTTATTGCACTAAATTTAATAAAAAAACAAAAACAGACAAATCCAATGAATGCTGGATATGTGCCACTTTGAGCTCGGTTTTAAGCATGATTCACAATAAATAATTAACTTTCTTAGATAGTCAACTTCATACCGTAGAATGTTAGTTAGTTGTGCGCGCGCAACTTCCGTGCCAAAATGTTACTCTCAACGCGCCCAAAGAAGTACAACTTCAAAAACCGCGTTCGGGATTTTTGTACCTTTGCAATCAATTTGGTATTTTTATAAATATAAATAAATGCAAAGCATTTCATAGACGTAAACTGAAGAAGCACGAGGACGTTCAACTTTTAATGTAAACAAAACATTCCTCAATGTTCTTATTTATATTGAGCACAGAGAATCATTTTTTCGGAATAAATTTGTACAAAAATCGTCACCTGAGGCCTATTAAAATCGTCGTAACATTTCGTTCCTCTTCTTCCGAGAGCGGGAGTGTGGTCAAATTCAGTTTGCGCCAAACTGAGCGCCAAAGAAGCAAAAGTAATTAAAACTTGCAACGTCCTCGCACAACACATTTTGAAAAACACTATCGAACTTAAAAACTCCGAGCCTATCGATCGCACGGAAGCTTGATGGGATTAACCGCGCGAAACTACGAAACAACGACAAGTTTACCAATTTAAAACTTCCACTTTATAATTAGATTATCGATCGCAAACGAATCGCTAATCCATTTCTATTTTCGCCTTTGATCTGCATTACGTAACGCGCGACCCGAAAACGGAATTAAAAGTTTTTTACGAACGCTTAAGAGTCGTAAAGTGAAGAAACGGCGTAGTAAACTCACGCATCACCGGCTGCTGGTCGGCTCACACTGTCGAAGAGATGCGGCAATCCAATCTGCCTGTGTACCAGATGCCCACGGATGCTGAGAAATATTTAGTTGCAGAGATTGTTAGCCTCATTCATGCCCCATGGATTTCGGTTTAGAGGGAGAGTTAGGATGTGGTTACATTGTTAGGGGGCTTCAAAAGCGATTTTAAGGGCTTCTTCTACGTAAACGCTGCGATTTACCTAAACATCGCTTTTTTTGTTATTCGGAATTGGTTTTGTAAATTTGAAAGTGTTGTTTCAGTTTATTATTTTTTTTAATACAATTAAAGGAAAGCGATTTTTTTCTTTAACTGCATCCACCCAAATTATTTTTTAATCCCTTGACATACAAAAAAACCGAATTTGATGAGTCCGAAAAAAACTATTAATTTGGCTCAACTTAACTGTTATGAGCATACACAAATAACATAAAATAAATAATTAATAGTTTTAAAATATTTTGAAATATGTAGAGCAGTGTTTCCCAATCTTTTTTTAACATTCCCCACCTAAGTCATTCTAAAATTTTGATGCATATAATATATAACATATAAATATTTTTTTATATTTAAAAATTGAATTATTCCATAAATGAAGCCTAATTACAACTTGTTCAAGACACAAGATTTAGTTTTTAGCAAGAAATCACTAGGAAATTATTAAGAAAAAAAAAACAATAAGTAAATTTTAAAAACATAAACTAAAAAATATTTTTATATCGATAGCTCAATTTTTTGATAACGTGAATTATTTTTAGTTTCTCTTCAACTTCAACCTATCGAGGTTTGACTGTATTTAATTTTATAAATTTAATATTTCTGAACAATTAAGATAATTTATTTATTGAGTTTTCTCTAATATTAATTTTATTTGCGTAAATTAATGATCTTCAAAGTTTTTTGAAAAACTACGAATTCTGTATTTACTCTATTTGAGTTTTCTGAAAATACATAATAATTTTTCATCAAAATTTTCTTTTAAATTTACCGAATAAAGTTTTGTGTTATTCAATTTGTGTTGTACAAAAAAAATTGATAATTAAAAATTTCTAAAGTTCTTAAATATATTTTAAAAATTTTCCAAGTTATTAATTTATTTAATTTGAGTTGTCTAAAAACCTAAAATAATTTATTCTTCAAGTTTACTTTAATAATTTTGCTAAATGTTTAAAACTGAATTTCATTCTATGTGAAAAAAAAACCGGTGCATGTACATATGCACGCACGTTAGAAGTAATACTTCTTTGGCGCGACTAAATTAAATATAAAAACGCGCTATGTTGTGCTTGTGTATAGCTAGACCAGTGGTTTTCAAACTATATGTTACTGCGCATATGTCGTTTTATTTGAATACATTGCTATTTCCTTTTCAAATCCAAAAAGTAATTTAAACAAATTGAATAAATACGAAGATGTGTGCGTTCGAGCGAAAAGTGGCACATTTTCGAGCGAGGGAAGCAAATGTGCCACTTTGAGCTCGAATGCGCACACTCGGCTTTAAGCACACTTTTCAAGAATTAATTTACTCTCTGACAATTCGCTATTAAATATTACAGAATTATATTAATAACAAAATTTCCAAATCGCCAATTTTGTGCCTTTTAATAAAATTATTGAGGAAAACAAACCATTTTCGGAACATAAAATTGAATACAGTTCTTGACGTCTTAGAGACGTCAAAATCTACAATGACACCCTAAACGATTGACGTCTCCTAGACGTCATTGTATGTCAAGGGGTTAAGTTATACTTCTTTTGGCGTGTGGCTTGTAAAAATTTTAGTAGGCACCGGACGTTGCGCGCGCACAGCGAACGAAAATTCGACAGTTTGAAGTTAGTCGCCTAAGAAAGTAAATTAATTATTGTGAATCATGCTTAAAACCGAGTGCGCACATTTGAGCTCAAAGTGGCACATTCCGATCTCGGGAAAATAAAGCGCGCCGCTCCGCGTCGCGCTTCATTTGCCTCCCTCGCTCGGCAATGTGCCACTTTTCGCTCGAATGTGCACATACATTGCAGTCATTAGATTACAATATTATCTTCTTTCTTTAAATTCATAAAATTAATTTTAGTCCAATCAAGTTTGATTTTATATGCGAATACAGTTAAACCTCGATTTTATGAACATGTTTGGCCGGTTGATTTTGTGTACACTAACGAGGAGTTCATATTAATAACGTACTATACTAACGAGGTTTGCCTGTATTGTTTTTTAATTTTAAAAATTAACATTCAATTCATAGTTGAATAATTGTAAATAAAAAAAGTAATAATCTCTCAACATTCGCGAATTCGACTTTCGCAAGTTTCGATTATTCGCGATTATTAAAATGCGGCAAAATTAGACTTTCGCGAGCTGTATACTCGCTTATTCGCGAAACCATAAAAAAAGTTTCGATTTTTGTAAATAATGTATTTTTCTCTTGTGCAGTTGTGTCAACATTTTCCATTAATTCTCAGTAATAATTACAAATAATTAAAAATGAAGAGTCTATTACAGGGGTGGCCAAACTGCGACTCGCGAGCCACATGCGGCTCTTTGAAGGATTATTTGTGGCTCTCGAAATTTTAGAGAATTATCAAGAGAAGTAAAATAAATGTGTTTAATTTTTAATAGTTAAATTCAATACACATATTTTGCACTTTTATTTATCTATATGTTTTCAATAAATATAATTTCTGTAAAAAAATTATTTTAATACCTTTCTTGCATACCTTTTAAATACGTATTTAATTGCGGCTCGCAAAAAATTTAAAATTTTGAAAAATGGCTTATACTATCTAGAAGCTTGGCCATCCCTGGTTTATTAGAAAAAGTGTCGCTACTAGTTCTTCTGTGGGTGCGAAAATTGTTTCCCAAGTACGAAATACATCACTAGAAGAGACTGATAACACTGTAAGCTTATGGTTATTGAATGAATTGTTATTTAATTTCAATAAATTGATGGTAGATTAATTAAAAAAATGTTGTTTGTTTTGTATGTATATACAACGTATATCAACCATCGTGAAACGTAACTCCCTTATTTCCACATTAAGACAGATTCAACATTCGCGAATTCGACATTCGCGAGGTTTTTCAAGAACGTAACCCTCGCGAATGTTGAGGGATTACTGTAATTCAAAATGTTTGTAGTGATAAATGACAGTTAGGACAATAATATATTTTACCTTTTTTTAGTTCGTCCCCGCAATTTTCATAAATCCATAACTCTCAAATTAAGAATTACCTCATATATTCAAAACGTTTCTTTTCTAAATTATTTTAAATTAAATTTCGAAACAATATATATTAGAAATATTGTAGTGATACGATTTAGAAAATTATATGTTGTTAAAAAAATCAAAATAAGCTCAACAAACGAATGGGATTAAATAATAGAATAATGTTAATATGTACTAAGAACCGTTAAATAATATACTGCAAAATTGTTCGTTAAATATCAGCTAACTACAAATTATAAATAATTCAGAAATTTTATTAGAACTTGGCTGATTATCTTCAAATTTTTAAAAAAAATAATTTGTATTGTTTTGTTTAGCTTCATTTGCCTCCCTCGCTCGGAAATGTGCCACTTTTTGCTCAAACGTGCACATCCTCGTATTTATCAGTGGCGTATCCAGAGTTTTATTTCGGGAGGGGCTTGGAAGCTGACTTTTTAAAGCAATAAAAAAAACTTTGATGAAATGAATTTTAAAACAATTTTTTTATTGTTTTTGAGTTTGAGTCCCTAAAGTCTTATCCTGTACACGCCTTTGGTATGTATTGAATTTGTTTACATTAGAAAGTAGTCTATGTTTATTTCTACGAACAATTAATTTAAAAGAAAAACAATTTAGTTGGAAACTGTTGCTAGTTAGTTAGTTAGAAAGCAGATGCTTACAGTAATTACGTAACAATTGTCTTTATTTTGTGTTTAGTGCTTTCAGAATTAAACTAGATAGTAACTTTAAAATTATGGCAGAAGTTAGTTTTGATAAAATACTTCAACTGTTATTTATTGAAAAATCGGTCTTTTGAAAGGTATTTCACCAAAGCGACCAGAATTTATTCAAGTAACATATTTTAAAATTCGGTCAAAAATTGCAAACGTAATTTTTATGTCATTTCATCTCTGCTTAAGGTGGATGTGTACTCCACAACTTAAAAAAAAAATAATTCACATTATACTTATAGCCGAACAATTTGTGTAGTTTTGTGAATTGTTTGAATAAATTAAAATTAAATGCAAACCATTCAACACTTAGAAATGCATGTGTAAAGTACTTAAAATGCGTTAATAATATTTATATCGAGTACGCTGCTTCTGGTGGGGATAAATAGCATTAAATTCTTTGTTGCAAACCCTTCTAATGGTTATTTACATGTTGCTAACTTATATATGACGTTATCAATACTTGCACGCATGATATGTCTAAATTTCTGTTTATCGACTATTGTCTACATAAAATTGCAATTAGAAAAGTGATGGAGAATAGAAATAGGAATTATTGCTTTTAATCTGTAATTTGAAAATAAGTACCCCAGCTACTGCCCGCGAAACGCAATAACTAGGGGTACACAACTGCGTTAAAAACACATCCTTAATCCCTATATATTAACGTTATCGAAAATCTATGAGTATAATTAGACAAAAACATTAAAAAAATACTATTTCAAAGAAAACAACCCCAAGATGATTAAAAAGCTATTATTGATAACAAATTATTAAAAATTTTAAAATGGTTGAATGAATAATTTGTGAAACTTGATTCTTCGTGATTTTGAAATAATAAAGTTATAAACCAATTTTGTGTTTTAACACATGTATACATAAAATTATTTTAGGTATTAAGTAATAATATTTTAATACTTTGTCCATACCATTTTTAAAAAATCACCCATTTCCATAGGATACGAATACTTTATGGGATTTCTGTACAATGCTAAATGATTAAGTTTAATTTCGAACTACGGAAATATTTATATAGGTACTAATAGAAGACCAAATGTAAGACATAAATAGCTTGCTTTTACAAAAAAAGGCCATCTATCTTAATTGGAATATGCTGTATAATAAATTGCATTATATTATTATTATTATTATTATTGTTAATTTTAAAAAGCGTTAAATGTTTTGAAAGAAAACGAAATTTAGTAAGACGGAGTGCAAGGTCAATCGATAAGAAATCGACCGTGGAAACGTAAGGGGGTTTCCAAATTCGGAAACAAATCGGTATCGCAGTCCTAAAAAGCACCTACATACTAAGTAACTTAAACGCATAACATAGCCGTAAATACAAAAATATCCCATGAAATCATTAAATTCATTTCTTTTGCTAAAGTATGGATACCTTTACTTAATTGAATACGCACATTTTAATTCAAATAAATCCAACACTAAATAAATAATGTAGTAAATACCTTGCAATAAATCCTGGTTCATCTTTGAAAAGCCCGAAGAACATCCTAATTGAAGGCGGACCACCCACCACGTATCCATCGACCGGCAACCACAAGAAATTTTCACGTCACCTAAATGCATTCGCTTACCTTTTGAGTGATACTGATACAATTAAGGCAAGGTCGTAGAAACCGACGCTTGTCGAGATGCCTTAACCAATCAAAAGGCCAGGAATTACATTTGGTGGTAACGTCAAATTCCAAGATTTGAATCACAATTGTATAGCAATAAACATACGCACCGCGACGTCTCGACCAATAGGAAACGCTTAGCAACACCTAACTACATGTGAAATTGCCAGTTTTGCTTCTATTTGGAGACTTTGATAATTTTTGCTTCTAATGAGTGGGAGCGAGAGGGAACGACTCTATATCGAATTTTAATACAACGCTCGGTTATAATATAAGTTTAATAGGCCTGCACAATTCCATATTGGACAATAGATATATTTTTTTTAACAAGGTCTTTCATATTTTAGGGGTTGATTATCCCTTATTATAGAAGACTTTTTTTCTTATCGACTATAGTTCGAAAATCACAAATAGAGGAAGGGTGAATTTATTTCCACCGAGAAATGTCTAATTTACAGAGCTTTCTCGATTGTATATTTGACATAATGTTTTTTTTAACGAACTCCTTGATATTTTAGGGGTTGATTATCTCTTATAATAGAAGAATTTTTTCCTTATATAGTATAGATCAAAAATAAAGAAAGGGTGAATTTATTTCAACAGAGTAATGTCTAATTATGGAATTCCAAATCTTTTTTATACTGCGACTTCCTTTACAGTTTGTAATTTTATTGCGACGGCCTTCTAATAGCATATATTTATTTATTGCTCTAGCAGATATTAACCCTTGACATACAATGACGTCTAGGAGATGTCAATCGTTTAGGGTGTCATTGTAGATTTTGACGTCTCTAAGACGTCAAGAACTGTATACAATTTCATGTTCCGAAAAGGTTTGTGTTCAACAATAATTTTGTTAAAAGGCACAAAATTGGCGATTTGGGAATTTTGTTATTAATATAATTCTGTAATATTTAATTGCGAATTGTCCAGAGAGTAAATTAATTTTGTAAAGTGTGCTTAAAGCAGTGCGATTCGAGCTCAAAGTGGCACATTTCCGATCTCGGAAAATGAAGCGCGCCGCTCCGCGTCGCGCTTCATTTGCTTCCTTCGCTCGAAAATGTGCCACTTTTGCTCGAACACGCACATCTTCGTATTTAGTCAATTTGTTTAAATTACTTTTTGGATTTAAAAAGAAATAGCAATGTATTCAAATAAAACGACATATGCGCAGTAACATATAGTTTGATAACCACTGGTCTAGCTATACACAAACGCAACATAGCGCGTTGTTATATTTAATTTAGTCGCGCCAAAGAAGTATACTTCTAACGTGCGTACATAAGTACATGCACTATTTTTACATAGAATGAAATTCAGTTTTAAACATTTAACAAAATTATTAAAGTAAATCGAAAATAAATTATTTTAAGTTTTAGACAACTCAAATTAAATAAATTACAAACTTGGAAAATTTTTCAAATATATTTAAGAACTTTAGAAATTTTTAATTATCAATTGTTTTTGTATAACACCAAATTGAATAAAACAAAACTTTATTCGGTAAATTTAAAAGGAAATTTTGATGAAAAAATTATTATGTATTTTCAGAAAACTCAAATAGAGTAAATACAGAATTTGTGTTTTTCAAAAACTTTGAAGATCATTAATTTACTCAAATAAAATTAATATTGAAGAAAACTCAATAAATAAATTATCTTAATTGTTCAGAAATATTAAATTTATAAAATTAAATACAGTCAAACCTCGATAGGTCGAAGTTGAAGAGAAACTAAAAATAATTTGACGTTATCAAAATTCGAGCTATCGATATAATAATATTTTAATACTTTGTCCATACCTTTTTTAAAAATCACCCATTTCCATAGGATACGAATACTTTATGGGATTTCTGTACAATGCTAAATGATTAAGTTTAATTTCGAACTACGGAAATATTTATATAGGTACTAATAGAAGACCAAATGTAAGACATAAATAGCTTGCTTTCACAAAAAAAGGCCATCTATCTTAATTGGAATATGCTGTATAATAAATTGCATTATATTATTATTATTATTATTATTGTTAATTTTAAAAAGCGTTAAATGTTTTGAAAGAAAACGAAATTTAGTAAGACGGAGTGCAAGGTCAATCGATAAGAAATCGACCGTGGAAACGTAAGGGGGTTCAAATTCGGAAACAAATCGGTATCGCAGTCCTAAAAAGCACCTACATACTAAGTAACTTAAACGCATAACATAGCCGTAAATACAAAAATATCCCATGAAATCATTAAATTCATTTCTTTTGCTAAAGTATGGATACCTTTACTTAATTGAATACGCACATTTTAATTCAAATAAATCCAACACTAAATAAATAATGTAGTAAATACCTTGCAATAAATCCTGGTTCATCTTTGAAAAGCCCGAAGAACATCCTAATTGAAGGCGGACCACCCACCACGTATCCATCGACCGGCAACCACAAGAAATTTTCACGTCACCTAAATGCATTCGCTTACCTTTTGAGTGATACTGATACAATTAAGGCAAGGTCGTAGAAACCGACGCTTGTCGAGATGCCTTAACCAATCAAAAGGCCAGGAATTACATTTGGTAGTAACGTCAAATTCCAAGATTTGAATCACAATTGTATAGCAATAAACATACGCACCGCGACGTTTCGACCAATAGGAAACGCTTAGCAACACCTAACTACATGTGAAATTGCCAGTTTTGCTTCTATTTGGAGACTTTGATAATTGTTGCTTCTAATGAGTGGGAGCGAGAGGGAACGACTCTATATCGAATTTTAATACAACGCTCGGTTATAATATAAGTTTAATAGGCCTGCACAATTCCGTATTTGACAATAGATTTTTTTTTAAACAAGGTTTTTCATATTTTAGGGGTTGATTATCCCTTATTATAGAAGACTTTTTTTCTTATCGACTATAGTTCGAAAATCACAAATAGAGGAAGAGTGAATTTATTTCCACCGAGAAATGTCTAATTTAATGGGCTTTCTCGATTGTATATTTGACATAATATTTTTTTTTAACGAATTTCTTTATATGATTCTTTATATGATTACCCCTTATAATAGAAGACCTTTTTCCTCGTACAGTATAGATCAAAAATCAAAAATAAAGGAAAGGTGAATTTATTTCAACAGAGTAATGTCTAATTTAGGGATTCCGAATCTTTTTTATACTGCGACTTCCTTTACAGGTTGTAATTTTTTTGCGACGGTCTTCTAATAGCATATATTTATTTATAGCTCTAGCAGATATTAACCCCTTGACATACAATGACGTCTAGGAGATGTCAATCGTTTAGGGTGTCATTGTAGATTTTGACGTCTCTAAGACGTCAAGAACTGTATACAATTTCATGTTCCGAAAAAGGTTTGTGTTCAACAATAATTTTGTTAAAAGGCACAAAATTGGCGATTTGGGAATTTTGTTATTAATATAATTCTGTAATATTTAATTGCGAATTGTCCAGAGAGTAAATTAATTTTTGTAAAGTGTGCTTAAAGCCGAGTGTGCGCATTCGAGCTCAAAGTGGCACATTTCCGATCTCGGGAAAATGAAGCGCGCCGCTCCGCGTCGCGCTTCATTTGCTTCCTTCGCTCGAAAATGTGCCACTTTTTTGCTCGAACACGCACATCTTCGTATTTAGTCAATTTGTTTAAATTACTTTTTGGATTTAAAAAAGAAATAGCAATGTATTCAAATAAAACGACATATGCGCAGTAACATATAGTTTGATAACCACTGGTCTAGCTATACACAAACGCAACATAGCGCGTTGTTATATTTAATTTAGTCGCGCCAAAGAAGTACTACTTCTAACGTGCGTACATAAGTACATGCACTATTTTTTTACATAGAATGAAATTCAGTTTTAAACATTTAACAAAATTATTAAAGTAAATTCGAATAATAAATTATTTTAAGTTTTTAGACAACTCAAATTAAATAAATTACAAACTTGGAAAATTTTTCAAATATATTTAAGAACTTTAGAAATTTTTAATTATCAATTGTTTTTTGTATAACACCAAATGAATAAAACAAAACTTTATTCGGTAAATTTAAAAGGAAATTTTGATGAAAAAATTATTATGTATTTTCAGAAAACTCAAATAGAGTAAATACAGAATTTGTGTTTTTTCAAAAAACTTTGAAGATCATTAATTTACTCAAATAAAATTAATATTGAAGAAAACTCAATAAATAAATTATCTTAATTGTTCAGAAATATTAAGTTTATAAAATTAAATACAGTCAAACCTCGATAGGTCGAAGTTGAAGAGAAACTAAAAATAATTTGACGTTATCAAAAATTCGAGCTATCGATATAAAAATATTTTTTAGTTTATGTTTTTAAAATTTACTTATTGTTTTTTTTTCTTAATAATTTGCTAGTGATTTCTTGCTAAAACCTAAATCTTGTGTTTTGAACAAGTTGTAATTAGGCTTTATTTATGGAATAATTCAATTTTTAAATATAAAAAAATATTTATATGTTATATATTATATGCATCAAAATTTTAGAATGACTTAGGTGGGAAATATTAAAAAAAGATTGGGAAACACTGCTCTACATATTTCAAAACTATTAATTATTTATTTTATGTTATTTGTGTATGCTCATAACAGTTAAGTTGAGCCAAATTAATAGTTTTTTTCGGACTCATCAAATTCGGTGTTTTTTGTATGCCAAAGGGTTAATATTGATTAATTTATGTGTCATTTAAAAAAATGTTTTAAAAACTGGTATAATTAAATTTTTTTTTTTGAAGTACATATCTTACATTTAAAGCACGTTGTATTGAAGCTGCCTAAAGTTTGTGCAAATTTGTGTTAAGTAAAGGGGCGGAGTTTATGTATTGATTTTTCACGAAGCCTTCAAAGTATTGATTTTTATATTTGCCAAACAGATAGTTACATGTTCAAAATAATTTACAGTGGTTGCATTATAAGCGGAATTTTGTGTTTTTAAAAATGTCTTTTTTAAGACATTTCCATAGAGAAAAGTTTGATAAGCTTTAATTATGTTCTCGAAAAAGTAATACATATTAGTTTAAATGAATTTATAAGAGTTGAAATAAAAAATACAATTAAACAAATATATTGTATTTTCAATTTTTAAGTAATATCTTAAAGTGATTTAAAAAAATGTTTTAAAGACTTGTATAATTTAAATTTTCTAATTTTTCGTTAAAGCACATATCTTACATTCAAAGCACATTGTATTGAAGCTGCCTATAAGTTAAAGCAAATTTGCGTTAAGTAAAGGGGCGGAGTTAATGTATTGATTTTTCACGAACCCCTCAAACTATTTATTTTTCACGAAGTCTTTAAGGTATTAATTTTTAAATTTGCAACACAGGTAGTTACGTGTTCCAAAACTTTACAGTGGTTGCGTTATAAGCGAATTTAAACGACCTGCACGAATCGAAATCTGACAAAATATTTTTTTTAAGCGAGGTCTTACATATTTTAGGAGTTGATTACCCCTTATAATAGAAGACTTTTTGCTTCATACACTATAGTTAAAAAAACAAAAATAAAGAAAGAGCGAATTTATTTCGACAAAGAAATGTCGAACTTAAACGACCTGCACGAAGCGAAATCTAGTAAAACATTTTTTTTAAACGAGATCCTGCATATTTTGGGGATTGATTACCTCTTATAATAGACGACTTTTTTCTTTATAAACTATAGTCCTAAAATCAAAAATACAGAAATGGTGAATTTATTTCCATCGAGAAATATCTTGATAAGAACTGCACCATTCCATATTTGGCAATATATTTTTTTTACGCGAGGTCGATTATATTTTAGGGGTTGATTGCCCCTTATAATAAAACATTTTTTTTCTTATGGGGAAATCACCAAACTCGGACAAGGGTACAAAAAATGTGTAATGCATATTGAAGTCCACGCTTAATTCCACGATTTGAACGAATTAATAAAACTAACTACTTTCAGCGTACGAAAGACACACAAATTTTAAATAATTTTTTATCAGCTACTTTTATTCTAACATTGTGATAAGTCGATGGCACTTGCGAAGGCGTCAACACGCGATAATGTTATCCGACTTCCGTACGTGCTTCCTGCATAAGTCTACTGATAAACGAAATTCAAACCGGCGCCATTCTTTGCGGGAATTTCTCCTTGTACTTGCTCGTACTTAGATTAATTAACAAAGTGTCGGGTGTTTGTTTTATTTCGAAACGTTAAAGGCGCAACAATTAATTGGCCTAAATTCTTCGTCATTCGGAAGCCGCTGTTTTTAATTAAGAAATTTTAAGAGATCCATTGAACTAAAAAGACTTGTGATTTCATTAATGAAATAACCGAAAGCAAAAAACTTATAGAATGTTAAAATTACGTCATTATATTTATAACTAACCATGTGTTAATTTTTTTGTTGGTAGGCTTCTCGGCGACTTTTTTTAAAGACGTATCGACATTAACAGTAAATCATAAATTTATCATCAACGAAACTATTTATTCTTTGTAATCATATTTTATGAATAAATACTTTGTACAAGTTCATAAAACTTAAAATGAGTAAACAAAGGTCGTTTCTGATTAAAAGCAATCAATATTTAATGATTAGGAACAAGCTATTCGAAAGAAATTAATTTTGAATTCGATTTACATATTTATTACGTCAAAAATTTTATTTATTTTATTCAAGTACAACTTTTTGACTGTAAGAATTTGAAAATTACTTTAATTATAACTAAATCTAAATCTACACGATATTTTAAATAGGAATCAAAATAAAAAATAAATAATTTATAAAAAGGTTTTTTCGGAAAAATCATCGCTCTCTTCGGTTATGTTCGTATCTGAAACCGTTCCACTTGCCGAACTTTTTTCCAAATTTTTCGACTTAACAGTGGTTTTTGTAGATTCATCTTCGCTTTCCTCTTGCTCTTCTTTAACTTGTGAAACCTCCGGCGACGACTTCTCCACCGATTCCTCAGGTTCGCCACGTTCGGCTTCTTGTTTTTTTAAAACGTTTTTAATTCTTGGCTTGAAAGCTTCTTCGGACGCCTTATTTACTTTACTCGGGTCGCCATTTTTTTGTTCTAAGATACATTCGGAACTCTCCGTTTTGCTAATTGTTATGACTGGAATGTTGTCGGACCAATTCGAATTAATCGAATCTTGGCGCGCTTCTTTGGAACTGTTCGAACGGGTCGGCGAAGGGTTGGGATATTTCTGAGAGGACTCTTTTTTGGGCTGATTGAAGGCCTCTCGTTTTCTGTACATTTCTGGAGTGGCTTCGCTAATTTGTACGCGTTTGCCTTCTGTGGAGTCCGAACTCGTCCTTTGTAAGCTGTCGGATTTTTTTAAAACCTTTTGATGATCTTGCCCTCCTTTAAGCTTATCACGTCTTCGGGCAAGGACTCGGGTTGCTCTGTGTCGGTGGCGTCGTCTTGAATTTGAACGCTTTCTTCCTCGGACGAGGACGGTTTTCTTAAGGCACGGCGAAAGAATTTCGATACTATGTCTGAAGCAAATAAAACATTTGTAATGGGGTAAAATATGCAGTCTGTGACCACTTATTAGTGAATGACTGTTACGGGAAATGATGTTTATAAAAAATAAAAAAATTAATTTATATTAATGATGTATTTATTTATGGAATGTTGTATCTCTCTTTTTTTTATTAAAGTGTAAGAGATGAAAGTAATGAAATAAGTGCATACCTAAAATAATTTTTAAATTGGAGTTTGCTGAGTACTTGACTATTCTTGAAATTTAACTAAAATTTATGAAATATGATAATTTTATAAATTAATTATTATTTTGACGATTGTAAACGTTTTTTTTTATCAATGGCATGATTTATAATGTTTTATTTAAATTGAGGTAAAAGAGTATTAATTTTATTAAATAATTATTTTTTATTAGTTTTATGTCGGTCATTGACTGGCATGTTTTATTGTAATATTCAGACAGTAAATGACCGACTAGTCATTCCTCGACAGGTCAGTAATTAGCTATTACTAGTGAATGATCATTTTGACTGATTTATTTTTTATTTGTTTGTCAATGGTAAGTAATATCAAAAATAAATCTTTTGATTAGTAACAATCATAGAAACAGTAAAATTAAAAGTAATAATACTAAATAAATTAATAAAAAATTTGTGCTGTAAAACTATCAGAAAAAGATTTAAATACATAAATTTTATCTTTGAAAGACTAACAAAGCCTCGATGATTATTAAATAGCGAAGAGAACAGAACATACACTGCAAAAAAATGTATGCATTAACAGATTTAATTAATGAAGAAGAAGAAAGAAATTTCAGATCGGAGAAATGCGAAGCCAAAATTTTTTGCAATCACTTTTGAATGGTGGTGAGAGTGAGACGAGGAAAAAGAAAACCGTCTAAGAGAATTCAACAAAATGAAGAAAGAACTCGCAAAAAACTAAGCAAAAAGAAGTGGAGAGTAAAAAGTTGAAAAGAGAAATTGCAAAAAAAAACAAGAAGCGGGAAAAAAGAAAGAAAAACCGCAATACAGTTACAAATAATAAAAACGGCCGAATCTTTAAATTTAAAAAAATTATGATGGTAGTTTTCGTCCCAAGAAAATGTTAAAAAAGAATGTAGTAGGAAAAAAAGTATTGACGAGCAGAATAAATTTTTGTTAATTTACATAGTTAAAAAATCATTTAAAAATGATGTAATTATTATATTTAAAACAACATTTTAATTTAATACAATAGTTAGGTGTGTATAAATATATTTATTAATTATTAGAATTATTTTTTAAGAGATTTGTTATTGTTTGATAACTTTAATTTAGTTGTATTAATCCATTACTAAAATTCGTCATTCACTAGACCCTTGACATCTGGACCACTTATAGTTAATTTTACAAACTATATGACAAAATTCCAATAATGGTTTGAGTAATTTATAAACAAAAATAATTTCTTTTTTCAACTGTAATGGTTGTTTTAAGTTTATTCATTTCTTTACTAATTTTTATATCAAATTAATTGTCCATGCGACAAATCGGTCATTCACAAAGTGTTTTACCTTAGTTCCTTTTATAGATTTTATATTCAAATGAGTTACCGCGAGTTTTGTGCAGCTCCGTCTTTTCAATTTCCGGCATTGGAGTAGGCGCCGCGTCTTTAGTTTCGTCGACGCTTCGTGCAGCTGGCAGATCCTGTATTAGTTTTTTCCATTTTGCGAATGGATTATTATCGAGGCCCCCGGAACCCGAGGAGCCCGCACGCTTACGCTTGCCCGCAATTCGAAACATTTTTCTTCTTTCTTCAGTTCTCTCTTGTCGTAGTTGTACCTTAAACGAACCCAAATTAATTTCTTTCAAATCAATTTCAGGAGAAACTTACTTTTAAATCTCCGTTGGCTTCGCGTAGAGAATTCGTCAAAGAAATCATGTAGTAGATAATTAAAACCAAGAGGACCAAAAGCGGGATGACGATTGCAGGAGAAACCAAATAATCTAAAGATTTGTGGAGCTTGCGTGGCACCAGTTTTTTGATGGTCCTCGTCAAAATATGGTAAATGTAAAGGTAATTCGAAAACGGGCCGCAATGCCAGGACGGCTGGACCCAGACGATGGCGTAGCCCACCGGTAAGACGCACAAGAAGAGCATCGTCAGCAAAAGGGCGAAATAAAAGTTATTCGAGCGAGACGCCCGAAAAATAATTTCGTGAGGAACATTGCACGTCAGCACGGCCCACGAGCGCAAATACATCAAAAAAATTAATTTGATCACGTTAAGCACGACCAGGCCGGGCGAAAAGAACATTCCCATCCAGACCATGCCCTGATTATTGACCAGATGCAAAATGTTTTCGGCCACCTTAAATTCGCCGTACTCGGGAAACTTCTTCTCCAAATCCCAACACCAGCACCTGCTCATAACTCGCACGAAGACGCCCCTGGCAAAATCAATTCCAATCGTTCCGGCGACCGTAAAAACGAAGTCCATTACTGTTAACTTCACGAGTTCTTGTCCGAACATTGTTTCCCAACATAAACTTCTCAACTTGGTGCGATTCTGGTAGCTCCCTTGAGATAAATCTAAGGGATCGACGGTGGTCGTTGATAAGGCCATTAGGGTTGATTTAATGGAAGGAGTGGTCGGAGTAAATATATCGCAGACGTTCTCACATTCTTCCCATGAATCCTGAATCGAGGCGATGGTGCTTGAAATTTCCTCGTAAAATGTCGATAATTGAGTTTCGAATCTTTCGCCGATGTCGTCGAATGTTTTATTCAAAAAGGGCGTTATTATTTCTTTGAACGTTTCGTACGTCGTCGTTTCTTGCCATATCGTACTAAAATTTATTGGGTTCGTATCGCCGATTGTTAGATTCAAATTTGTCGCGTTTTGGATTTCGGAGCCGTTAAAATTGACGCTTCCCAATATGTAACTCAGATAATCTTGAAATTTGTCTTTGAAGTCGTTCCACAATAAAGTGTCCGTAAGGTTGAAGGCGTCGGAGAAGACGGTCGAGTTGGAAATTAAACTTTCGTTTGTTGTAAAATTGTCGTAAAACGAAGTAGGATCGGGGGTCGTGAAAGTGGTTAAGACCTTCGGTAACGTGGTAGTAGCAATGGTCGAGGTAATCGTAGTAACTAAATCTGTTAGAGTCGATTCGTCCGAAGGCGAAGAAACGTTGTAACAAATTTGTCGACATCTGGTCGTATTGTATTCTTGGGGTGTCATTGTTTGAGTTATTAGCCTAAGAGACTCTTCGGATGTAACAACGGGATCAACAGGTATGGGCGTTACGTTCGGCTTAAATCCGAGTAAATCCTCGGTCTGCAATGATTACTTGTTTAACCAAGTTGTGTTTTACATAATGAGCAACCTTACCATATCATTTACTTTATCGAACTGAGCAAATATTAAGGAATACAAATTGAGAAGATTTAATAACATTATTCTGCGAAAAGAAACGAGCTTTTTAGTTTTGAACAGTGTCGATGACGTTATAAGTTTTTCCATATCGAATTAACAAGACTTAATTTTTGTTTTATTAAAAAATATATTTAATAAAAATTTTTTTTTGAGAAAACTGTTAAATTTCAATTTTTAATAAAATTAAGCAATTCTGGCACGTTGAGAGTAAAATATTGACAGGCAAAGGAACTTCCGCGACATTTGGCAGTATCAACTTAGCCATCTAAGAAAATAAATTAAGTATTGTGAATTATGCTTAAAACGGAGTGTGCACATTCGAGCTCAAAGTGGCACATTCCGATCTCGGGAAAATGAAGCGCGCCGCCCGCGTCGCGCTTCATTTGCGTCCCTCGCTCGGAAATGTGCCACTTTTCGCTCGAATGTGCACATACCACGCATTAAATATAGAACTGGATTTTCCAGACGTTTTGGCTTCGCACAGGTCAAAAAACATAGGCGTCCTATTGGAAATTTTCGGAAAAATGGGTTTAAAAAGTCTGACATGTAATTAATTTTTTCAAATATTTTACTTTGAAAAATCGGAGCTCAGTTATTCGTGAACAAGTTATAAAACACTTTTTAGATTCTGAAGGCCCGTTTATCGGATCGTAAGATTAGATAAAAAAATCAACAGGCTCCAATGTTCAGTCTGTGAGAAAAACGCGTTCGAAGCTTTCAAAACGTGCCTATTAGGGAGTCCGTTATTTCCCAAATTGATTTTTTTTTCTGCTGCCGCCCCATGAATTTTTGGTTTTTTCCCTAAAAAAAATATTCATCCCAAAAAAAAACTCTTAGTTTTCAAATTAAACCGTGCCGAAAGCATGTTACATTTCCTATTTAAATACCATGAGAATTTCGGACTCGATGCATTTAATTTTTTTTCTCTGAAACAAATAATAATACGGCACTGACTATATACATTTTTATAGTGAAATTATGACAAAATCATAAAATACTTTTTTGTAGAACGTTTAATTATCTATAAAATATGTCTTGGTCATTGCCGTATTGTTATTTGTTCCAGAAAAAAAAAATTAAATGCAAAAAGTTTGAAATTCCTATGTTATTTAAATGGAAAATATAACATGCTTTCGGCACAGTTTAATTTAAAAACTAAGAGTTTTTTTTGGGATGGATATTTTTTTTAGGGAAAAAACTAAATTTATGGGGCGGCAGCAAAAAAAATCAACTTGGGAAATAACGGACACCCTAGTACCTATAGTAGTATTTACTTTTGACTAACTGTGACTACCATTTTATACGTCCAAACATTTAGGTATGAGTTACGCAGCCTACTAATATATAAAAGTGAAACTGTTGTGTATTAGATATAATAACTTCTTATTCATCTTAAATAATGTACGTATAATAAATTTGTATGCCCAAAACACACTTTAAAATTGACATATCTTTTTTTATTTTTTAACCGATTTAGATAAAAACAGCTCTAAATATTATAGGTATTAGAACAAGCTTATCTCAATACATCACTGAAAACCTCATCCAAATTGGTTCATCCATTGTGGAGATTAGCATGGCCAAACGCACAGACAGAAGTCTTTTACAAGTTTATTATCTGTATAGATTGGAAAACGTATTGTATAGCATTATAAAAAATTTAGATTTACAAGAAAAATTGAAGTACCTAACTAAATTTCTTCAAAAAATCGCTTTCAATTCAAGCCATCAAAAAATTCAAGTTGTACAAGTTCGAGCTAACAAACTTTAACTGTATTTATTATTTATAAAAATTAAGGGACACCGTATTGAAACCGACAAAGTCCCAGTTTATTTGACATGGAATAAAGTATAACCCAAATAATTTTCTTTGATTTTACCTTGCTAGTTGCACCCTTAATTGTTTCCTAGGATGATATTGCTCCATGAAACCTAAAAACTCCAAAATCATAGGAAAAATAAAAGAAATAAGCGTCATAACGACAGTGGTTTCGTTTCTTCTCCAAATGCTGGTGTTGGCTTCGGGCTCCGTCGATCTGCGGACGACTTCTATGACGGCAGCCGCCGATAGAGCAAATAAACCTAAAACAATAACGTTGACGAAAATTCTGCTCCATATAACTTTCCAACTGCAACATACATTTAATTAGATTTCGCATCCAACAATGTATAATCTTTCGTACTTTCGTGCTTTACGCTTCTTTTCAGCTTCTTCGAGAAGTGCTTCTTTAAATCCCGTGACAATAGACATCACCCTATTGTGCGAAGTTTCGGGGTTGCCTATCATATAATCCCACCCCGTAAACAATTTCCAACTGAAGATGCACTCGTCGTCCTTCTCCGACAATTTGGACATCCGCGAATTTTCGCCATCCTAAAAAAAAACGAATATAATAACTATTACATTAATTAACTTGGGGATTAAGCAAAATGGTTTTTAGTACTTTTTTAATGTTGCTACGAAGCTGTAAACGTAGACAACGAGCTCTGTCATGAAATACGCCAAGGGTAAACGGTAACCTGTTTCGAAGTCTTTGTTCGTGTACCAGCCGTAAAATAAAGGGGTGTATTTTAATACACCCTCAAAATCCCACAGCGTTAGGAAATTAGTCGAATTGTATTTATCTTCTGGTAAAATATTTTTCTTCCTGAATTATCCGAGTTCGTTGAAGTTATTATTATCTGAAAAAAGTATTTCGATCAAATTCAAATGTATTAATTTGGTACTACAGTAAGACCCCGTTTAACACGGGCGAATGTGTTCCAATGAGTTTAAGCGGTAAACGAAACAGCGTTAAACGAGGTCTTACTCTACTTAAGAAGTCTGGTAAAGGACGTTGTGCAATTAAAATGCATTAAATAATTAAAAAATCATTTATTAACAAGCATAATTAAATATTATTTTATAAAGCCAAGACGTTGCATTTCTGTATCGACATAAGGAGGTTGGTGGGACGTCTCCAAAAAGTAAAGTCCTTTTGGGATCGAAACCCTGGCGTTAATTCCCATCGAAACTTTGACGATTTTATGAAAATCGCCCGCTAAATAACCACCCCAAGATTCGTAAGATATTGCTTGATACTCGCACGGATTCTTAACGGACGCTATCCACAATTCGCAGGACCTTTCGTGGCTGCACATCCCTTAAATTTTGAGAATTATATTTTTATGCGGGACGAGAAGAAAATTTGTACGTTTTTGTAATGGAGATTTTCAAAATATTTCCTGTGTTATTCTAGAAAATCAATAAAGACACATAGGTATGTTAAGTTTAAATGATTCACGGGCGATAAAATTGCAAGCGCTTCTTATCTTTTTGAATAAATTAACAAGTTGCGATAGAAACAATTTTGCACTATTTTGGGTCTCATTGCCCTGTATTATGGGCTTGTTATCGCAACTTTCTGAAAGTATAGATTTCTTGGTTTCTCCTATATTTACAATTTAGAATGCATTTTGGTGGTCTGCTTTAATATGTTTCATTTGCCAATAATTATAATTTTAATACAAGTTGTTATATTAATGAAATGTGCTACATGTAGAAAAATTAGAAGCTTGATTAAATACAAGATGAGTTTAATGGATTGTTTTAGTAGAATCCCATAACATAGTTTCGTCATTAAAAATAAATGTCTTTTGTTCGTTTATTGTATCGCACAATTTAGATCTTAACTCGGAAATAAAATAGTAGCTTTTACATTTTTTTACATATTTTTTTACGGCAAAGTTGAAGTATTCAAGAGACCTAATATTTTAGGTGAGTTCCAAACCACCACAATATCTAGCGAATTTTTAGGTCAATTGTTAAATACTACCCCAATTTCTACTTTCCTCCATAATATACTTGTGAAATCACCAGAGAGCTTAATGTTAATTTTTCGAGTAATTACTGATAGCAATATTTAATTCATTTATGTGACACAAAATTAAAAATTAAAAAATCACAGCCCGTGTATTTCCGAAGGGATCTCTAAAAACTTTCTGGTTTAGAATACCTACTACAATTATTTTGCTTTAAATAAGTGCAAAGAACCATAGGCGTGCATTTTGAAATTTTTGAGAAAATCCGGGTTAAAGAGTTCGACTCGCTTAATTTTTGAAAATTTCGAATTTGAATACAATATTTAAAGTACCCTTTTGGGGCAAATAAAATATAAGAGCTGTTTTTTTTTATACGCATGTTATACACAGTTGTATGGTCTTTTTTGAGCCACAATTTTTTTAAAAAAACTGGTGCGTATATTTATGTACGCGTGTTAAAAGTTAGACTTCTTTGGAGTAACTAAATTAAAAGTAACTTGCGTTTTTTTATAGCTAGACCACTGGTTTTCAAAATACAGTAAAAATCGGTTCTAAGAATACTGATTGTAATAACGTTGAATAATTTTAATCGTTCCCTCTCACTCGCAACGACGCGATTGCCGTATCTTTTCGCCCTCTTCCACTCATTGCTATGGTAAAAAACATAAAATCGATATTTAGTAAATTAAATTTATAGGCCATTGCCGGATTAACATTGAAAAGTGCCTTTGAAGATATTTCACTGATTTTTTTTCCTGTGATGTATTTTAGTATTAGTAACAATTGTAGATTGTTCACGTTAAATTAAATAAAAGGTGCTCAGTTAATCACTTGATTAACAATCGAATCTAATGTACTAGGTAATCTAAAGTTGATTAATACCTAAGTACCTATATGTAAATAATATTTAAAAAATTAAGAAGTACTTTCTTCATTAGAAAATCAAACTCGGCGACTTTTAATAAAATACTATTTTAAGATTTGTAAAGTAATAATAACAAATCGTGGTAGTATTTTTCTGTTAGAGCAAAAATTTTGGTATACAACAAGCTTATACAGAAAAAGTTTTGTTGTAACAATCTTAAATTTAAGCATGTATGCAATGTTATATTCGCAGTTGAATATTTTATAGCATTGTCAAAATCCAATAATAGTATATTATTTTTATTAATCTACCACTTTGGCAATGCAATAACATATTAAAACAACAAAAATTACTTATAGTTATTTTCCCGAGATCGGAATGTGCCACTTTGAACTCAAATGTGCACACTCGATTTTAAGCATGATTTACAATATTTAACTTACTTCCTCAGAAGGCTAACTTTAACTGCCAGCTTTTTGTTAGCAGTGCGCGCGCAACTCGCGTTGCTCGAAATAGGCGGTTTTACTGTTTAATTTTCCTTAGGTGAGAGCGCGCAACTTCCGATGTCGTCGCCAAAAGAAGTATAACTTCAATAATTTACTTACAAGATCCGCACCCCGGCTGTTGAATCCCGCCGTTCGGATAAAAATCGACATCCCCAATCGGGGTCATCATGCCCAATCCGCGACCATTTGTGTGGATGACATCCACGAAACGTGCGTCGTTCTGATCCAAACGTTCCGATGGGTTCACAAGGCTGGGGCTTTCGAATAAAAATGTGACAGGATCTAATCCTGTGATCCTTCCAATCAATTGCCCAAATTCGCTCCTTAAATACTCGGCCGCATATCCTGCAATATGTGCCCCCATGCTGTGCCCAATGAAATGAAGAGTTGGCAAAGTTACGTATCGATTTTTCTGTAAAAATCCGCACATTTTTCCCAATTGCTCTCCCACAATTCGCGAATGATCGCGAGCTTGCGAATAAAAGGAGTTTGACATGGGGGACCAACTCACTAAGATGACGTTCCATTTTTTTCTGTTGGCCATTACTAAAAAATTCAAGCCCGTGCAAGTCGAAGGTGACTTATTAATGTTTTACAAACCTTCTCGCATTTCTTTGACCCAATGGGCATTAACGCCGTGCAGCCATCCGTGTATTATAAATTTTGTAGCTAAGTTACGATTAAATCTCGATTTAATTAACGCGGTAGAATTATCGATGAAAAGATCTTGACCTTGTTCTAAATTCGAACTAAAAAACCATTATAAATTATCCTTTTAGAAGAGGAACAAATAATTACTTACTAATGAAATAGGTGAAACGTAACTTCGTCTTCCACCGATTTCTTTTCCAACGCCTCTTTTAACGTCAAACTTTGAACACAATGCACTAATGCCATGGTAGTTAAAATGCATGCCGCGTAATGCATTTTTAAAAGTGTTTGTTCAGGTAGACGATGCATAAATAATGAAAATAATTGACACAAATTTCCGATGATATCAGCGATAAGTGTTTGTAAATAAACAGGCGCGATGGTACGCTCGAGTTGAAAAACGTAGAGAATTTCACGTGTGTGCTTTTTTTTTAAAAATTAGATAAAAAATTCATTTACCTCTGGAACGGCCACGAAAGCCAGCAGAATAGCTGCAATGACGACGTTCACCCAGAATAACCATCTCAGAAATATGAAATAGGAAGCCACCACCGATCCAAAATGAGATTCTATCTCCTTAATCCTGCTTTCCCAAGGAATCATTAAATTGGAAAAATTTGTAAGTTCTCTTTTGTAGTGATGCCATTTCTGCAAGTGGAAATTTACGTATACGCTCATAATCAGACACCGGATTTTTGTGCAGTGGAAAACAAAAAATCGGGCAATAAAAAACTCAAAAGGTGCAAAAACGTGCAGTTAAAATATTCAAAACTGGCCTTTGGACAAATTTATAGTTGAATAAAAAATCATAATAAAAAAATAATTCAGTCAAGGAAAGAATCAATTTCATACTTAAATTTTACAAGTACTTATACATTTTAATTATTTAAATTGTTTTTAAAATATACGATCAAAATTTTTATTGGTAAAATTGTGTCGCCTATCACTTAATATGTTTTTTCACTATTGAAAATAAGGTACTGTCCGTTTTTGGAATTTTTTGACTTAATTCGATGAAGTCTTGGTAAGAATTGTCAATGAGTTACTTTTCAGGTGGAGTAACAGAGAGCGGGGAAATCAAACTTTTTCAGGGAAAAGATCTTGTTCTAGGAAGCATCACTCTGTATATATAACGTGACCAATTTTTTACTTGTTAAAACGCGACGCTTAGTAATGGTGCTTAAAACCGAGTGTGCACATTCGAGCTCAAAGTGGCACATTCCGATCTCGGGAAAATAAAGCGCGCCGCTCCGCGTCGCGCTTCATTTGCTTCCCTCGCTCGGAAATGTGCCACTTTTCGCTCGAATGCGCACATCCTGGTATTCATTGAATTTTCCTTATATTAATCTTCTATCAACATTATGTCACCTATCCTATTTAATATATGGGTGATTCTGTTCTAACTGTTACTTTTTTGATTAAACATTTTTTAAGTCTATAAACATTTTTTTTTGTTGTTTCACGCATATTATTACTCTCTTTGATAGTAACAATGTAAGTGCGAGAGAATTTTGCTACAACTTTAAAATATCGAGAATGAGAATCAAATTTCTAATTTTCCATGTCACGGTACTGACTCATTCGTTCACGGTACTGACATAAAATTCCATGTATTGCAAAAAAATTCATTAATTTCTTTTAAGTTTGATTATACATATACGGTACATTAAGATATATCATTTAATTAGTTTGAATTATTTATTGCGACAAAAAAATAACCAATTTATAGGTAAATTCTACATGGAGAAAAAAATATCGTCAAAATAACTATCTAAGGCAGTAATTCTCAACCACTTGACCGCGGCACTTTTGTGTGCCGCAAAATTCGAAAAGTGTATCGCCAAATTTTAGATATATAATTATGTTAATATTATCAAATAATATGATTTAAAAAGAAAAACCCTTTTAACAGGAATAAATATGTATTTAAATCCATAAAAAGTAAATAATTTTTAAACTTATATTTTTCTTTGTGTACCGCTAAATTTTGAAATCGTTAAAAGTGTGCCGCAACAAAAAAAAGGTTGAGAATCACTGATCTAACGTATACTCAATTGACGTATTGTCAGAACAACGATTCGATTTGCTAATTCAATGACATTTATAAGTTAATTTGACAGTTCATCGTAAACATCAAAACAGCGTTACATATTTACATATTATACTTATAATAAGGATCCATTTATTTGATTCAAGCGTTCAACGAAGCACTCCCGTGAACGTGTGCAGTTTCCCTCGTGTAGGTAACTGTACAGTCAATTTGAGGATTTGTATAGCTAAAATAGCGATACGTATGGTCATTTTAACAATATTTCTTTCTCCGTGTAGAAAAAAACGGACATTGAAGTGATATATTGCACTTTTCTTTGGACACTCATACAAGAAAAGTGATGAAATATGTTCATGAAGATCGTATTGATACAAAAATGTCATTAATAGATTCATAATGTATGACCAGTGAGAGAAAACAGAATAAGACATAAAAATTACAGTTAGTATGGAATCACCCATATACGAAAAATATATTATGAGAAAAATTCTAGCTCGGTGAAATGGTGGAATTAAAATCGGCGGAGTGAAAATCAATAATTTGAGAAATGCCGATGATACAGCTTTATTAACTAACACCCCAGAACAAATTGAAGAGCTGTTAAATATTGTGGATGAAGAAAGCCAAAAAGTAGGACTGACGCTCAATAAAGGCAAATGTAAAATAATGATATTAACTAGACAAAACACACAGATAAACAGAAATTATTTTGGAGAACTAAAAATAACCAAGCAGTATGTCTATCTTGGTGCTCTCATAGAAAATACAGGAAGCTGCTCTAACAAAATAAAAAGAAACTCTAGCAATTGTAAAAACAGCAGCCACAAAACTGCAGAATAAATTTAGAAGCATAACAAAAACAACAAAAATCATAATAATGAATACATTGGGCTTTCCAATAGTCTTATACGCTTCGGAATCATGGACCATGAAAAAAATTGACAAGCACAAGGATCAATGCGTGCAATTTCGTGCAATAAAAGCCGTATTCGTGCAGTTAAGCTCAAAATGTGCAAAATATGAACATTTGTGCAAAATAAAATTACAAAATCTCATTCCTTAGGTCATGAATCGGATAGGTATTAGTTTTATAAGGCACAAAACCCAAGCAATCAAAATAGGCAAAAACACAGAAATTCGGTCTCCACACATAATTAACACTTAAGAGTACGAATACCTTCACCAAATAAATATTCCATCTCGTTAGCATATTTTTTAAAGAATAACTCTGGGTGAATCTTTCTTGCAAAGCTCCCTCGTGCCTTTTCACGTAGCTTTTGGCTTGCATCACAAGTTTCAGCTTTTTCCTCATGGGCCACGGTTGCATTTTCACGTTCGATAGTACCTCTTTGTGCAATTTGATATTTTCGAAGATTTGCTGCTGCGTCAAATCTAAGGCTGGGTTTTCCTCTATGCTTATGGCGGTGCTGTAAAATCGTTTAAAAATGGTTAGAACGACGATGGATGTTATTTTTTTTGGCGAAAGAAATGCTTACTCTCCGGAACTCGTTGTAAAAACGGAAGAGCGTCTTCTTCCTCCTTCTGTTCCGGGTAAAATGTCGGGACTAAAGGGCGAACTGGGCCTTCGTTTACTGCGCCTTCGGGAACGTCTTAAAGAGACTTTTCTTTGTATAATTGCGTTAACGCTTGCCGAATAGTCTTCTTCGTCAGATTCTTCTACGTCTATAAAATTGTTTTATATTTTGTTTATTAGTTATAGTATCCCCTGGGCGCAAAACAATGCAGTTTATTTTTAAACGGGTCAAGATAATCGGTGCATAAAAAAAGTATTTATGTTAATTTTTTGAGTAATTAAGGGCTGAAGTTTTACAATTATTTTTGTAGCACAAAAGTTTACGTTAAAAAAATTGTATCGCCGTTTGTTGTTGAAATTGAGGGAAAGAAAATTTAGGTAATGGATTTGCTTTAAATTTTTGCAGAACGTTTTTATGGACCCCAAACTGACATAGTCGAAACCATTCTTTTCTGATCCCTTTTCAACCCCCACAATTTTCCAGAAAACTAAATAAATCGAATAAAATACACTTTTGACTCAAAAAAATAATCGTAGCGCCCTCATTTTTTATCCGATCATTAAAAACCACCCGGATTTGGAATTTTAAGACTTTTTCCATAAGACACGTGAAAAATTGGCATAAAGCACAATATTAATTTTTGAAGTAATTAAGGATTGAATTAATAGTCGCATTTTTGTAAAACAAAATTTTACGTTAAAAAAATTGTAGCACTTTATTTGTAAACGGATTGTGAAAAATTATACATATTCGGGTTCACCAGACTTTTTGACTTCGGATAAAATCAAAAAAATATAGCTGTGCTATTTGAAATTCTCGAGTAAAATAGGTTCGAAGAGTCCGACTTGTAATTAACTTTTTCTAAATTTCCAATTTGAAAAATCGTAGCTCGGTTATTAGTATAGGGATCTTTAGAAACTTTTTAGATTCTAAAAGCCCGTTTATTGGAACGTAAGATTAGCCAAAAAAATCCATAGGGCCCAAAGTTAAGTCTGGGAGAAATACCCGTTCGAATCTTTCAAAACGTAAGTTTTACCTTATTTGCTGATGTTTATTTTTATTAGTCTGTTAATATAATCACTTTATCTAGGTCCCAAAATAATCATATTAAGCGGTGTCTACTGTATATTGAAAAATGATCTTAAAACCAAAACGGCAATTTCGACAAAAAAGTAAGAAAAATGAAATTATTTTACCAAACTACCAATATTTAGATATAAAACGACCCTATGAACATTTCGTTATTTATTGAAATCTAAGTATACTTTTTTCCCTCCATACATTGAATTAGAATCACAAACAGAAATGAGAACAGTAACGACTTCCACATTCTTTCTTATTTATTATTTATAACTTACCTGTTGCTGTCGGAAAATGAACTTTATCCATGTTTTGCGAAGACGCGTTCTGAATAAACAAATTACAACGTGTAGAGCTATCACTCCTGACAGAATCTTCGGCAAATGTTACAGAAAGTCGATCAACCGAGGGCTGAGGTGATGGGGGTTCGGCCTGAACGAGATTTACAGTTTAGATATGGTTCAGACGTTGAAATATTTTCTAACAAAACCTCAAAAATATGTTTTGCCCGGTATAAATAATAAGTAGGATTTGTACTTTGGCAACCAAAGGCAGAGAGAAACTATTAATTAATGCTCCCAACTAGTACACCTTAGATGAGTTTCTTAAGTCTTCAGTCTGCAAAGTTTATCGACTTTGGAAGATCGTAATCTGCTTCCCTTATTATACAATGCAATTTTGGTTCCTATAATTTACAAGCTCTTTAATTATGGAGTAGTTTACTAAATAGATTATTTTAACTTTAGTTGCTTGTTTTAATCGAATTCGCGTTTGTTATCAGAAGCTCGTCTCAGCCGATCTTCAATTAACGCGGCCTATTTTCAAAATGTAAACTGTTCACAAAATAGTTACTCTTCAAAACACACCGACACACACATAAATTTCGTCGAGATCGCCAAGCACAAATTCGGAACAATCGGAACACGGAATAAATTAAGAGATTAACCCTTCGAAAGCACAATCGGAATCACTTATGGCTCGGTTTAGGAACTTTCTCAACTTCCTGCGTAGCGTTCTTATCAGAGAGCAAGTTACAAATGCTTGCAGTTAGTAGGGGGTTCGATCTTAGATAAATTAATGAAGCGGGGTGAAAATGAAAAGGGTTATAATTTAATCGGAAAACTCCTGGAAAACCTTCAGAACACGCATTTAGTCAATTCGACCGCACCTTTCGAGACTGAGCCGATTCATCCTTCACTACGTTTTGATTTTTTATGCACACCTTTCTTTTCGGCCCTTTCTTTCCATCGAACTAAAAGGGGACGGACAGACGGAGGTTCTTTGGCTCATTAGTATTTTAGGTGGTTCTGTTAATTCAGGTAAGAGCACTATTTCTCACGTTTACCACGCGATTTCGTCTTTTATGGTCGAGATTTTTTTTTGGTCTCATTTTTAGGGGCGAAATTTGCATGATTGCCGTTCTTCTAAGCGAAATCACATTAGTTTTCGGTTGCCATTAGTTAATTACATAGTTTCGGTTTAGTCATGAAAGCTGACTAATTATTCCGTTCGAGCTGTGCGCTAAAAAATGAAAATTCTTTCGCCTCTTTATTTATAATGCCGCATTTTTGCAGTTACTATAAAGCAGGAACGAAAATAGATCCGATACAGACAATTGGACGAATTAATTTGATTCTACAAATTGTATTGTCAATAAACCCTATCACGCAACGTAAACAAACCAATCAAATGTTCATAACTCAATTTGTTCGAGAACTGTGGGTTTGCACGTGCATAAATTGCATCGTTCAATTCTAGTGCAGGAATTTTACTTTTTTGTGTATATTTTGTAATTTAGTCTTCCTAGTTTCTAATACTTCAAAGGGTGTAGCCGGGTCAGCAAGGGCAGTCGACACCCAAAGTTATTTGATTTATTTTTTCTGAAGGTGCTTTTTTTGCCCCTACACTTTGACCAAATTTTAAGTTAAAATTTCTAAAGGATTAGAAAAATAAAATAAAGTTCAAATCAGAGTTGCAAAAATTCTAATGTAAAAAATAATGCAATTGTCATTTTTTTTCAAAGAAGTAATGGTTTAGTGATACATGAATCATTAACAAAATTGGATCTTTTCCAAAAAATATATTCATTATTTATAAAAATTAAAAAATTAGTAGTGAGACATAGTTCCATTGCTCATAAAAAATAAAAATAAGTAATGTATATGGATACATCATTAATTAAAAATAAATAATGAACAATTAAGAGACAATTAAAATAATAATGGGCAATGAAACTTTAATGCATTAAAAAAATATAGCCTTTTTTGCAATTGTGGTTCAAATTCATAATATGCATTTTATTTTATGAACGGGTTGGTCGATTTTAACGAAAACGAGACACATTTTTGAAAAAGGTGAGATTGGGAACAGAAAGAAAAAAATTATATATTTTCAACAATTCTATTGGGGGTCTAGAGGCTCTTGCACCATTTATATTGTAGCAAACACGATAAATGAATGTAGTGGCCGCGATAGATTAATGTAAGCGAACGCGATACTCTAATCTAAACACGCAGTCGAGAAACTTCTATCTTACATTACCTTCAATGACGGATAAGAACAATCTTTATTTTTCTAGAAGCTCTGATAATTGATACAAGACACACATAGGTATAAGCATGGAAAGACCATTACATTTCATTTTTAAAAAAACATTGTCTTGTTTGTCTGCAAAATAAACACGACAATTCCTTTTTATCTGTAATTCTTAATTTTAAATTCTGGAATTTCTAACTTTTATTTAATGATCGAAAGACTAATTTCTTTTCTTTCTTCTCCAAGGTAAGTCTGCAAATTTTAATAACGAACAGTTTTCTACGGGTCGGTGAGTGCTTACAAAAATTATATCTAATTTAAGCGAATAGCATTATCGATAGTTGGGCAAACAGTAATTGCATTCGTTTTTCTTTAAACCGATATACATTTGCAGAAATGTGCATACCTTCAAATTAGTGGTGACACAAAAGAGCTATAAATATAACCACATTGCGTATAATTGAAATATTTCCAATATTGTTTAATGTAAGTTATTAAACCAATTAACAGACAGTCAACCTTAATTAAGCGTAAGAGGGTTTCCAACAGGGCGACCCATTTGAAAATTAATTCTAAGGGTTGATGCGGTACTTTAATGAACATAAAATAATCAGCTCCTTAATAGTAACGTGTGCGTTTTAAAACTTGCAAAATAATCCATCAGAATTGCCAACCGGAGAATCGCTAATTATTTTTCCGGACGTACTAATTTATGCTTCAACGAGGTGGAATTTTTATTTAGTTTAATTTTCGCTCACTCTTTTTGGGAGTTATCTTTTGGAGCGACGAGGGTAAAATTTTAGCAGGCAATGGAAATGTTGCGCGCGCACAGCCAACAAAAATTCTATAGTAAGAAAGTAAATAAATTATGGTGAAGCGTGCTTAAAATCGAATGTGCGCATTCGAGCTCAAAGTGGCACATTCCGATCTCGGGAAATTGAAGCGCGCCGCTCCGCGTCGCGCTTCATTTGCTTCCCTCGCTCGGAAATGTGCCACTTTTCGCTCGAATGCACACATCCTTGTATTTATTAAATTTGTTTATATTACTTTTGGGTTTTAAAAAGAAAATAGTGATTATATGCACATTTTTCCGAGTTTAAGTTGTACACTTGGCACAGCGTTGTAGTTTTGAATTAAAATGATTTAGAAAGGAAATTAATTATTGTGAATCATGTTTAAAATCGAGTGTGCACATTCGAGCTCAAAGTGGCACATTCCGATCTCGGGAAAATGAAGCGCGCCGCTCCGCGTCGCGCTTCATTTGCTTCCCTCGCTCGGAAATGTGCCACTTTTCGCTCGAATGCGCACATCCTTGTATTTATTAAATTTGTTTATATTACTTTTGGGTTTTAAAAAGAAAATAGTGATTATAAGCACATTTTTCCGAGTTTAAGTTGTACACTTGGCACAGCGTTGTAGTTTTGAATTAAAATGATTTAGAAAGGAAATTAATTATTGTGAATCATGTTTAAAATCAGTGTGCATTCGAGCTCAAAGTGGCACATTCCGATCTCAGGAAAATGAAGCGCGCCGCTTCGCGTCGCGCTTCATTTGCTTCCTCGCTCTGAAATGTGCCACTTTTCGCTCGAATGCGCACATCCTTGTATTTATTAAATTTGTTTATATTACTTTTGGGTTTTAAAAGAAAATAGTGATTATAAGCACATTTTCCGAGTTTAAGTTGTACACTTGGCACAGCGTTGTAGTTTTGAATTAAAATGATTTAGAAAGGAAATTAATTATTGTGAATCATGTTTAAAATCGAGTGTGCACATTCGAGCTCAAAGTGGCACATTCCGATCTCGGGAAAATGAAGCGCGCCGCTCCGCGTCGCGCTTCATTTGCTTCCCTCGCTCGGAAATGTGCCACTTTTCGCTCGAATGCGCACATCCTTGTATTTATTAAATTTGTTTATATTACTTTTGGGTTTTAAAAAGAAAATAGTGATTATAAGCACATTTTTCCGAGTTTAAGTTGTACACTTGGCACAGCGTTGTAGTTTTGAATTAAAATGATTTAGAAAGGAAATTAATTATTGTGAATCATGTTTAAAATCGAGTGTGCACATTCGAGCTCAAAGTGGCACATTCCGATCTCGGGAAAATGAAGCGCGCCGCTCGCGTCGCGCTTCATTTGCTTCCCTCGCTCGGAAATGTGCCACTTTTCGCTCGAATGGGCACATCCTCGTATTTATTAAATTTGTTTATATTACTTTTGGTTTTAAAAGAAAATAGTGATTATAAGCACATTTTTCCGAGTTTAAGTTGTACACTTGGCACAGCGTTGTAGTTTTGAATTAAAATGAGTTAGAAAGGAAATTAATTATTGTGAATCATGTTTAAAATCGAGTGTGCACATTCGAGCTCAAAGTGGCACATTCCGATCTCGGGAAAATGAAGCGCGCCGCTTCGCGTCGCGCTTCATTTGCTTCCCTCGCTCAGAAATGTGCCACTTTTCGCTCGAATGCGCACATCCTCTTGAGTATTAAATTTATTTATATTAATTTTTACAGGTGGTAAGATTTAATTCATTTACGCCAAAGAAGTAGGGTAGAAACACCGGTTTTGGACACTTCCAGGTTTTTCGCAACTTAAAGTAAATATTTGTTAAATATACTAAAGTAACAAAGTTCAATCAATTATTTTTTTATGTAAGCCCAATTAAATATATAATCAACCTGATAATGGCATTAACAAAGTTTTTTTCGATCCCAGTATTTAAAAAATTACATATTTACATAACATTACCTGTTTGCACCGTTTTTGGACACTTTACCGCCGGCAGGGTATGAAGCGTAAACACTAATGCCGGCGGTAAAGAAATCGTCATCGAACTAGAAACGATTGGACATTGTTTTTTTAAAAATACGAAAGCTTTTTAAAAAAAAAATTTTTAATTAAAAAAAAATTTTAACATTTAAAATAATTTTTTTTTTGCATTAATGAAATGTTTTTTGCAATAGAAATGTTTATTTTTTATTTTAATTATGATTATACATTTTTTGCAACAAGAAACATGACCCTTTAATTCTTTTCAAAAGTTTGATTATGTAAAACAACAGGAAAGGTTTGGTAAATCGAATTGTAACTTCACAGAATTTTTTAGGGAATATTTATCTATAAAAGTCACGCTCAACATTTGTCATTTCATAAATATTAGTAACTTAGCCGTCAATTTTCTAAAAATCCAAAAAATACTCTTTTTTTTCATGTGTTTTTAAATTTATGTTACAGATTAATAAAAAATTCATAAAAGTCATAGCAGTTTATTATAGGGCGTTTATTTCAGTTTCCAAAACTGCTTTGCAATTTCCCATACGACTATTGGTTACTGAGATATCAATGATGGAATACAAAAGGATATTTCTCTATTTAACGTCCTGTATATCGGTGAAAAAAAATCGTATCAAAGTTTTAAAAAAAGAAACTTGAAGCTGAATAAACTGGCTATCTATTACATATAATGGTTTAGCTAAAAAAAATTGTAAGTCCGTGGGGCTAAATGAAAAAAAAAAAATTGCAAAATATTTCTTGTACCCCATTGCTTAAGATTGCATGTTAACAGTAGCTCCAAAAAATTTGAATAAAAGATGTGAAAACTAGAATCTTGGAGCTTCAAAATGATTTTTTTTAATTTTAGATACGACTATTTTTCACTGAAATACAGTCTGTCAAAAAAACCATAAAATATCGGAAATTTTTTTGACCTTTTAATTTTTCCCTTATTTTGTTAGTGTATTGAGTTTAATTAATCAAAATAATTAATTACTTACTCATTGTCAGCTTATTTTTGACACTTATGATAAGAATTACTCAAAACTGATTATTGGATTTTAAATTTAATTTTTTTTGTGTCGAATGTTACGAAAAAAGTTCGCATTCACATCACAGGTTTATTTCTAAAGTATTTGAGGGCACTGTTCGACCTCTTATTACAGTAAAAATATTTGTAACATTCTTTATATATTAAAAAAATTATAATGTTCAAAACCGGCGCTTCTACCCTATAACTTCTCATGCGCGTACCAAAATACACGCACCGCTTTTTTTTTGATTTAATTTTTTTTTTATTGTACATAATGGAAATAATAGGGGCAAGATAATATAATACAACAGAATTCAACCACACCTTCATGTACCGAGTAGGAATGATTATTAATGTTTAAACTAGCGTGCACGTTTTCCATATTGCAAGAACTCTTTAAAAGCTCGAAAATGTGTTTTCAACTTGATTACATTTCGTCTAGCATTTTATTACCTTTTTTCTTCTACGCCCTCGGACGATGTACTCTTTTCGGCGATTCTAATTGCGAACGCCTTTCGCCTTGAAATATTCGAGGAACGCCAAAGAATTAATTAAGATCCTCGTGAAACATCTCATTGGCCGAATTAAGCGATAAAATATTATCTCGGCGAGGGTTAATTAGTTTAAGATAGGGGTGTTACCTGTATTAAGATGCGAAGATCCGCAACGCTCCGCTTCGGCTTAACGGAACCATCTAATCGAAGAATTCCTACAGGTGCTTCCCTTCGAGGCCCCCTTTGTTCTCGCCTTCTGTTGCTTTCCTTGACGCACCCTTCCTTTTCGATAGTTTCCTTCCGCTCGTCGAGTGCTTCCTGTTTATGCGGATTTTTCTTATCGGTTTGCGCTTCGGTCGCTTCCATTCTTTCGTTTTCTTTTTTTTTAGATGATTAAAAGTACGTTCTGCACCGTCGTATTATTATGTGACACTGTCGTGATGAACATTAACATTATCCATTTCAAACCACACCTTGCGCCTGGATTACATTCTATTAAGCAGAATTGTTTTCTGCATCGCTTCCGCCACCCCCTCGGCTCTTCTTAGAAATTATACGTTATGCAACGAGTAATGAATTGTTTAATTCCTGTTGCGAAGGTGCCCGAAACGGTAATAAGAGGCAGGTTATCAAAATTAATTTTGCAAAAAGCATGCTCGCATGTAATCATTTTTAAATTGACACTGATGTGTCTGTTGGGATAATTTATTAGACTTATGGTGAATTAGAAGTTGCCATAATTTTCAATTTGTAGTTAATTTCGAAATAATTGGGTTTGTGCTTTTTTCTTTTTATCGAAGTTTTTAGGAAATTAATTCTATTTTTGGATGATTATTAAAAAATGATTTATTTTGCTACTAGTCTTTCGAAAAAATTTGTTATTTTAAGGACTCGATCAAAGTACACTATACAGGAGTATGTTATGATTATATACTTATAATATTATCTTTAATAAAAATCTATACCTAGCTATACCTAACGATATGGTGGTAGCGTGCAGAAATCCAAAATATTCTTAAAAAAAAATGCATTTCAAAATTGAGAAAACATCGTAACGACGATGAAGGTCCAAGTCACCGTAAAGAATATCGAAATACAAAAAAAGAGGCAAAGAAAGCAGTTGCAATTGCAAAAGAACATGTCCAAATGAAGTTATATGAAGATCTAGAAAGCCCAAAAAGTCAAAAGGACATCTACAAAATTGCAACTCAAAGAAATAAGACTAGCCTGGACACAACGTATGTAAAATATATAAATGACAACCAGGGACACTTGTTAACTGATAATGGTGCTATCGGAGATCGTTGGAGGTAGTATTTTGATCAGTTGATGAATGTTACCATGATGTGTAAGTGTCACAAAGAAAGATCATCTATGGAATGAACATATCCGAAGTTCATTGAGCGTTCAATCAATTAAGGACTTTATGGATGAATTTCAATTGAAGTTGGGTATGGACATGTTCAAAGTCGAAATCAAAACCACATAGTGCAGTGAGTTTGGCAATCGATGAACCTAAAAGAAAACCAGGTAAACCGAAAAGTACTTGGAATAGGTCTTCTGTGAAGCTTCAACGTGACTATGATATACCTCGAGAAATGGTTTATAATAGAAGAGACAACTTCTTAAGAACACGCCAACCCCGACAAGAGAGCAGTTGGAACAACTGCATTAAGGCCGAAGATCGAGAAGATGAAGAAGAACAAGAAGAACTATACCTAATACTTTATTTATAATCTCATTTTCTTATTCTAGACAAACTTTGAAGGAATCTTTTATATCTACACCTTTAGTAACGTCTTAAAGATTAAATTCAAAGCAAAATTAAGCAATTTAATTAAGAACACCGACAGGTAATATTTATAACAACCTTATTTACTGGAACGGGAAGCAAATTTATGAACTTTTACAAGGAAATCTTAATATAAATCTCATTTTAAACGGATCGATTAACAGTTAAAAATTTATATAACTTAATAATTTATGCGTTCCGATGAGCCACCCCGATCTACAAAATGAATACAAAATTTAATAAAAATAAAGAATTATTACATTTGTTTATTTTTTAGATTCTGCAAACATTTTTAACTAAATTAATTCTTTCCTAAAGGTTTACAAAGCACCTCAAAGCATATATACGGCAATTTAGAAAGCTTATTTTATCCAAAAAAAAATTATATTAATTTTTCACTTAAATATATGTAGTGGGGCGGCTCAAAAAAACAAATATTTTTAATTTACGATGTCGCCTGAACATATCGTAATTTAACATGTTTTTCAAATGCTCACCAAGACTTAGCTCGATTAAAAAATTTTAAGAGGTCGCTCAAGGTTTTTAAAAATTTTAGTAAATGTAAAAATTAAATTTTCTTTCTTTTCAATCTCTTTTCAGGTCATGTTATTATTGTCTAAGTTTAAAAGTAGAGATATTCTGAAAATATTAAGTCGATATATCAATTTATAGAAGTTGTTCAAGATTTTGTTTATTTTTAAAGTATTGAACTTTATATGTTTTCGAGCGACCCCTAAATATAATTATTACATTTTTGAAAAATTGTTTTCATGATTTTGATATCTTAAAGAATATAAGCAAAATATTGGACACGAAGAAAACACATAAATATAGAATTCAAAAAAAAGTTTTTTATATTTTTTTTTTTGAAATTACAATACGATTTAAATAATTATTTAGATAAAGACAAGATATTAAAATGGTCAGTAATTGAAAAATAATTATATATCGTTAATAACATGTAAGAAATAGTTTTATTAATCAATAAAACTTTATTTACATTTTATATTAATATTTTACTTTTTTCCGTCTTCAAAGATAATTAGAATTTTTATTTTAATCGTAAACAATAATAATACGAATATAAAAATTAAAATAAAAAATATGAATTATTACTATTTCGAATATTTTTAAACATTTTGAGCGACCTCTTAAAAGTTTTTAATCGCGCTGATATTTGGTGAGTTTTAACAACTCGTTAAATTAATATATCACAGTTTTAAAATATTGCTATTTCAAAATTCTTTTTGGTCTTTTAGAAACAATTTTTTGTGCTAAATCGATTTTTAAATATATGAAAACTTAGGCATTTCATGCTCTAGCGCCTTTAATAATATGAAATTACCGAAACACATTAAAATAGCAAATTGTAACTACTAAAATTGAATTTGAATTTTAAAAAATTCAACCAGTTCTAAAAAAAGTATTTTTTAGTTACATTGTCTCTGTTTGCTTCACAGATTACGTGAGATTTAAATCAAACGGACGATTTTTTGGTCAAAACTAATCAGCGCCTTGGTTTTGTATTTTAAAGTCAATTTTAAAATTATTCAATTTAAAAAATTTAAAATTTTAGAAATAAAACAAAGTATTTCTAAATTATATTTTATTACAACTAATTACATAAATATCATAATTACAAAACTTAAAATACAAAAAATACTGAAAATTTATATTTTAAATTAAAGTCTTTAAAAAATAATTTTTTAGATAAGTTGTTAAATTCTATCAACAGAAGTTTTAAAAGATTGGTATAAAAGACGATACACCTCTGTTTTTCAAAGCTTTTAAAATTATTCAAAAATATATCATTTTAAGAAAATTAGTTTGTGCATTAGTTTTTACCAAACAAAATCTAGTTTAAAAACTGAGTGAAAAGATTTTTATATAACATAATTACATTGTTTAATGCTAATAAAGATTTAATGATTGAAAAAAATTAAATACTAAAAATATCATTTTAATACAGATTATTGTCATTTTTTCCACAAAATCAGTTTAAAAACTATATTTCTATTTATGGAATAATACTGCTATGACTTGACAAAAAGAAATTTTAAATTTAAATTTTATCTGAACCATAATAAGACCGTGTATTCTTCCCCGTTAATAAACGATTCACATCTTTACACCAATTGTGAACAATGGTTCTTATGGAATACTTAATAAAAAATGCTTTTAAATTTTCTCTTTTATAACAGAACTATTCAAACAAAAAGCAAATGTTTACGGACGAAATATAACAAATATCTACGAAATATCGATAAAGTAGGTTTGAAAAATTTTAATTTCCCTTACATCTGTTGCTTGTTCGTTAAAAATGCTCACGTGACCAGTTTTTTTTTGCTTACATTTAACTTCTGGTTTGCTTCTATCAAATGAAAGGCTTTATTAAAATTTTTAATCAAAAGACCCAAGTAGAATTTAATACCATAATTTGTTTATGCAAATATCATAAAAAGCAGTAACATAATTGAAAAGAGTAGTACCTATTTTATTTCGTTAAATAAATTAAAATACATCAGTCATAAACGTGACATTTAATTACTAAATCAAATTATTGAGAATCAGCCTTCCTTAATGGAATAGTAACACATTATTAGATAAAGATACAAAGACTTAATTATTAACCTAACGACATTACTTATTACTTTATTATCATAACATGCATATAAAAATATTAAATTAATTATTTGGTACTAAAAAAATATAAAAAATACTGTCAAAAATTATCTATTATTATTAGTACAAATACAAAAGCATAAATTATTACAAAAAAAGAAACATTAATCAAACAACGATATAAAATTACAAAACGGAAATTGAACGCATTACAATCGATAGAACAGAACGTCCCTTACGCGAAAAAGGAAAATAGAGAGCAGAACGTATAAGTCTTCGTTCTCGAAATTGCATTGGGAATCGACTTATTCGCCCCAAAATCTACTGCTTTTCATAAAAAACTAATACCTTTTCCGTATCGGTTCTATGAGTAGCTTTTGGAGTCAAGAATACAACATTTTCACGTCGGTACTAGATTTCAGCGAACGAAACCCCGCTTGAAAAGTTCTAAGATCTTTTTCTATTATCATCGGCTATTGCTAAGAATCCGGGCGGTCAGTATTTCAATAAAAGCTTACATCTTAAGCTCGCTTTGCTTTCGTTACAACGGCAAACATTTGCCCATTTAAATTTTACGAAAAGCTCTATTGAAATACTCCACATAAAGTCACTAATGTTACAATAAAAAATTAAAACGTCCCTTTTACACAAAACAAAACAAGTTTGTGGCAGTATTCGTACGAAATTTTTAAAGCTTTCTACAAAACTATAATACCTACTAGCCTGAAGTCCAAAATTCAAAATTAACAAAAAAAAAACATAATTATAAAATGAATACACATAATAATAATCTGACAAGGAATGGTTCAGAACTCTGAATCACGGATTTTGTTTATATTGGGTTTGATCCTGCAGCAGCCACAAACGGTTGCCAACTGTCCAACGCTTACGCATGCCCTGAATGGATTTTAAGTAAATTAATTTTGTAGAAATGGTCGATATGAGCCATCTCGCGGTTATTTTTTTACATCTTCAGTTTTATGGTCTAGTTGCAAACAAATTTGTCGCAAACATTTGGTTTGGTACTAGTTTACATGAAAGTTTTCAAACCGTTTGCAATTGCTGCAGGAACAAACCTATTTATAGTATTTGAAGATTGCTACTTCGACATTAATTTCACAAAGTAGTACGGCGCACTGTTCAAAAATACCCGAAAAGGAAAACGGATGATCCCTTCGTAAATTTCCGTGATGGTAAGAAACAACTCAGTAGCCGAAGGGTTAACACAACTAACTACGAAGCAGCAGATCTTTAGTTTCCCGTTTTTTTTGAAATATTGCATTAAAAAAATTAATTTTTTTTGCTAAATTTTAAGAGCACTATTTAAATAATATTATAATTCATTGAAAAAAGTTTTATTATTTGTATGCAGTATTAAATATATTTTTTGCCGATACAGTAGTTATTTGTTTACTACTGAACGTTTTTGGTTTTATATTAATTTTAATTTGCCATAAATATTTATTTTGAGAAAATGTTTGAAACACAAAGAACGATTAACAAATGGCAATTACAAACAAAAAATAAATATTTTTTCTTAATTGAAAATGATGCGGAAAACATTATTCTGCGAGACTCTAAATAGAAATCTGTTGCTTCGTAGATCGTTGTGTTAACCTTTAGGGTACGGAGTTGTTTCTTAAGAGCATGAAAATTTACGAAGCCTTTAAAGCTATTTTATTGGCGCATTTTTGAATAGTGCGTCGTACTGTTTTGGCAAATTAATGTTGAACTATTAATCTTAAAATACTGAAATATAAACAAAATTTGTGAATCAGAGTTCCGAATTTTCTTCTTGTAAGAAAAAAATCGATGCGTGTACTTATGTACGCGCGTTAGAAGTTATACTTCTTTGGCGAAACTAAATTTAATATAATCACGTGTAAAAATTAATATAAATAAATTCAATAGATACGTGGATGTGCGCATTTGAGCGAAAAGTGGCACATTTCCGAGCGAGGGAGGCAAATGAAGCGCGACGCGGAGCGGCGCGCTTCATTTTCCCGAGATCGCAATGTGCCACTTTGAGCTCAAATGCGCACACTCGGTTTTAAGTACGAATCACAATAATTAATTTACTTTCTAAATAATTTTAATTAAAAATTACAACGCTGTGGCGAGTGAACAATTTAATCTCTGAAAAATGTGCATATAATCATTATTTTCTTTTTAAATCCAAAAAGTAATTTAAATAAATTTAATAAATACGAGGATGTGCGCATTCGAGCTCAAAGTGGCACATTTCCGAGCGAGGGAAGCAAATGGAGCGCGACGCGAAGCGGCGCGCTTCATTTTCCCGAGATCGGAAATGTGCCACTTTGAGCTCGAATGCGCACACTCGACTTTAAGCACGATTCACATTAATTAATTTACTTTCGCAGAAGGCGAACTTCAAATGTCCAATTTTCGTTAGAAGTGCGCGCGCAACTTCCATTGCATACTAAAATTTCACACACAAGCCGCCAAAGGAAGTATAACTTCAAAAAATAAAAAACGATTACGAAATCTTACATTAATTGTTGAATATTTATAAAAATTAATAATACTTTCGATTAATTGAAGACTTCAGTCAAAACGTGGTTACTTTTCCTAGCTTAAGACCTAGCAATTTACGTTGTTTTCGAGCACTTAATTTTGATAAGAGCGATCGCGTTCCCTCCAAAATCGCTTGTTCTTCGTCGTCGTTTTCTTCCTGATAGGACACAAATCCACTTTCGGGTCGGGAAATCGGGGGCAACGGCTCTATAAGTTCGAACCATCGCTCCACTTTTGCAGTCGAACTCAGCTGTTAAATTAGAAATAAAAAAATTAATCAAAAATAAACAAATTAAAAATTTTTTTTCGAAGCCTGCTTGCTTGGACTTTCAAATTTGTAATTAATTAATTTTACAGAACAAATTAATAAATGAAGCGTTTGTTAAACATGTCTAATTTATGAAGTAATAAATATTGAACCTATTTTCTGGTGGTCAAAATTTTTCATTTTTATTGGAAATAAACAAATTACAAACATATGGCAAGCAAATCTGGCACAATTGTCATTCGAGCGTTGAATTAAATATTAAATTTTTATTCTGGTAGTTTCTAAAAAAATTAATCAAAGATATCTAAAATTGTGGCTGCAACTGTATTGAGAACCTGCCACGCGTGGTATGTTGTAAAGAAATGACACCATATAGAGAATTCAAAATGTTTTTGATTTTTAATAAGAGAATAATTATTTTCTAGGAAAAAAAACAATACTGTTCAATTCAGGAAAGATTGGCTTCACATCATAATCGATATGAGTCTGAAGTAAGCGGTGGACGTAAGTCTGAGATTTAATCAATTTAAATTTTACCTAAATTGAACAATAGATCCTTAGTTTATATTTGTCATACCTTTTAAGGATTTATTTGTCTCGTTTTTAATCAATTTTTAAGTATGATTTAAATTTGAATATGCATAATAATTGGTTTTGTGCAAAAAGTACAATTTGAGTCATATTAAATCGTTCAAAGGCCGTTTGAGACCAACAATCCCATTAAAACCTATGCAATACCATTAAAAGTGCAGATCTTCAAGGTTATGTGACGATATAAAAGATTTATTTCTTTCTCTCGGATTCTTACCTCTTTAAAAAAGTCGAATTCTCTATTACCAAAGAAAGAATGTCTTATCGGCCGATTTGAGAATAAGGACCTTTGACCAATACATCGTTTACGACCATAAATTTTTAAGATTTTTTCTTCCAATTCTTTTTTTTTCCTTTATAATAGCTGTACATCTAATTTTTCGTCCATGTTCAGAAAAACATTTCGTAAAATCTATTTTATAAGTTTCTGATTTTAGTTCGAGACTAAACTCGTAAAAGTGGAGACTAGAAACTTTGGCTAAAATTGCAGACTTGTGCAACGAATGGATTGATGTATTAGTTGAAAGTTCGAAACAAATGTGCGAGACTTTTACTAAAAATACAATTTAAAAAAATAACCGTGGGAATAGATTTGATTTAAAATCCAATTGTTTACAATATCTAACTTTAATTAACTAAAACTAGCTTTAAATTGTTTGACCAAGACAATTTTTTTTAAATCCTAAATCATTAAAAAGTTACGTGGGGAACTTAATTAATCCCAAAAAAAATGTCTACGTTTCTTGAATTTTTGGTATAAGTACAATTTTCTTGTCAACTTTGTCTAATTAAAACTCGTTAACAAGTTTGTCGGAAAACTCACATCGCAAAGATTTAGCGAATTTTTGCCCATTTAAAAATAATATAATTTGCAACATTTCGAAAATTAAATTAAACATAATTAAGTTGCGCCCAACTCGATCGTTCTTTGTTCGATTCGTACGTAAATTCGGTTTGAAAGGATTCGGAAAGAACAGAAATTAAAGTCGTTCGCGTCTTTGCGAAACTAACTCGAATTAATTTTATTTTAAAAAAGTAATAATAACGACAACAATAATGGAGTTTTATTAACTTTTTTACATTCTTTTTTTCTTTTAAATTAAATATCAGTTCGAATGTACAAACTATTAATACTTTTACATCATACAAACTTAATATAAATAGTAAATAAATAGTCTTAACAAATTAAATACTGGAGGAAATATCTTTTGGAAAAATAGAGCTAAACACTTGATAACTTTATAATAAATATTCTCTATGTATTTTGCTAATGGTAACGCTAATTATTTAAAACCACAGAACAAGAGCAAGATGTCTATACGTAAAAGGGCCGTCGCGTAAATGACGTGCCCGTATTTTTCTTCTTCTAAATATTCAGTCAGTTTAACGATCCTGCGGGAACATATAAAGTTTAATGGAAAACAGATTATTGTTATTTAATAATCAGGAACGAATAAAAATACAATAGGATATGTATTTCTGGTTACACTTACTACCGCTAGGCTAATATTAATTTTTAAGGTTCCTGAATTTTGAATAACTGCGACATTGAGTTTTTGAATAAGCACGTCTGCCTTATTATTTTAGTAAAGCCGGGAAGATACGTATACATCACTTCATCGCTATCAATCAAATAATATCCTAACAAATAATTGACTAGTAGCCCAATCATTTTAGACCTTAAGGTCGGAAAAAGTTGTGACGGTTATTGCTTTTACGAATAATTTCGTTCCGTTATTTCGAAATGTCGAAAAAGTAGCGATTTGTTTTTCATTTTCAACAAAAAATGTTGTTTTTGAATTTATGCAGAGTGAAACATTGGCTAGCGAATATAAATTCGGTTAATGACTATTTTAGTAGATACATTTGAAAAATTTTGAACATAAAAAAAAACTTTAATAATTTGTAAGAAAACAATGTAAACGTTGTGAACATATTTGCAGTTTATTACATCTGTAGTATAAAGCAGTGGTACCTAATGTAATGAGCCCATGGGCCGCATCAGTCCCAAGAGCCGCCCGTTAAGTGTAATCTCAGTTTTAAAGGTTTAACTTTAGCAATAGACTTTTTATTTAGCTGTACACTGCCTCACTAAATTATAATTTTTTTCTCGTACAACCGGCTTGTTAAAATTAATTACCAGCAATTATAGCTCCCGGATAACTAAAGATTGGATACCACTGGTATATGTGTATAATATATATTCAATATAATAGAAAAAATCAATATTTCTGACAATGCCACTTTTGCATTCTTTTCTATCGAATTGATTAATTGTTTGTCTCGCCTTTTGCCGAGTTTTGTATTTTTATGACATGTGATTTTACTGATCTATAAAACTTATTTGTAAATATCAGACAGTGTCCATAACAAATTAAACGATTTTTATAGCATTTGAGAATGAATTTTCTTCGTTACTGTCGGGTTCAAAAACACTTAACCTTCCGCATACTAGGTGACTAAATGTCACATGCCATACAAGGTGGGGTTTGTCGTCCCCCGAAAATAAAATGAAATAAAATCCACAAAATTGTACTTTATGACAGTTCAATGATAAGAAATATATTTTAATAATTAATAATGAATAGGATTAATTTGTAAATTGTATCTTCTCGCTCCCTTCCACTCATTGCTGTGGTAAATACGTTTTTCGAATATAAAATAGATATTTACTAAATTAAATTAAAATTTTTGATTTGAAGAAGCTTATGGTAAATTATATTAATATAATAAATACGAGGATGTGCGCATTCGAGCGAAAAGTGGCACATTTCCGAGCGAGGGAGGCAAATGAAGCGCGACGCGGAGCGGCGCGCTTCATTTTCCCGAGATCGGAATGTGCCACTTTGAGCTCGAATGCGCACACTCAGTTTTAAGCACGATTACCAAGCGTCTCGTTTTAACAAGAAAAAAATTAGTTACGTTAATTATATCCCACCTCGTACACGGAAGGTTAATCAAAGATTTGGATTCTTCGTACAAATGCGACCCTGTAATTTTTGATTAGACATTTTTAAGAAGTAAATTGATTATTGTAGATCGTGGTAAAAATCGGAGTATGTAATTCGAGTTCAAAGTGGCACATTTCGGATGTCGGGAAAACGTGCCACTTTTCGCTCGAATGTGGCGATACTTTGCCAGAAAATAAAATACTATATTTAATTTTTTTTTCAATTTAAAGAGAGCAAATTATTACAGACAAATGCAATAAATGCGAGATATGTGTACATTTTCGTAAAATGTGGCACATTTTCGAGCGAGGGAAGCAAATAAAGCGCGCCGCGGAACAGCGGGCTTCATTTGCCGCCCTCGGCCGCAAATGTGCCACTTTCCGCTCGAGTTGCATACACGGCTTTTCAACAAAACCTACAATAATCAATTTACTTTCAAAAATTTTTTTATTGAAAATTGCGAGATCGTATATCCATCAAAAATCAAACCTTTGATTTAGTGACTAATTAAACAACAAAAAAATTCAAAAGACTCCAAGAACTTAAAAAAAAATCATTAAGCGATTTTTGTAGAAAATGTCGAGATCTACAATATCTGTAACAACCTTTCACTTCCGACTACTCAACGAGATAATCGCAAAAACAACATTTGTCGTTGAATTTCCTTCTGTCAAGGTGAAAATGGCACATAATCTTGTTATTAGAAAAAGAAAATAAGCGCTCCAACTTTTTCCGAACCTGTCCTTCGTCTAAAGCGATTGAAGCCGTAGAATAACAGTTTAGTTCATATTTAACAATTTCTCTAAAATTCACTCTTGTCGATCACAACGTCTTCATTAATCCGAATCCTGCACTTTGACGAAAACGAAAGACACCTAAAAAGCTAAACTGTAATAACAATATTTATTGATAACTAAAGCTAAGCGATTTGTTTATTTGGTTGTGTGTCTCGCCCAAGCAGTCCGTTGTACCTGGGACATAAGTTCGCTTCTATTTGGCACCTTTTCACTCGTCGATCTCGTTATTGCCGGCCTAAAGTCGTCGTTAATGCGTAGGGACGCCAATAAATTCCCGGCGTCGTCGTCGGGAGAGCGGGACGGCACGGGAACAATAACGCGTACTCTTCCTTGAACGTCCGTCGTGGTCAAAGTGCCCAACTGCGATAATGGCTTAATAAACTGCGCCTCTTTCCTTTGGGGCTGGGGCGAGCCCTGAGCCTGTGCTTGAGCTTGCGGGGCGGCCTGAGCCTGCGACCTCGATTGGGGCGATAAGCGGGGAATATTCTGATTCACTTGTAATTGATTTTGATTTATTTGGTCCTGTTGGAATTGATAGTCGGTGTTTCGGGCAGGACTCACCCTCCTTTCTAATACTGGACTTCCGGTGTACGATGGCACCACGCCCAAGGGCGAATGTTGCATTTTCTTCTGCGGAGGCGGTTGCAGATTGTAATTGCTATTAATTAAAGGTGGATTGTAAATACTGGGTTGCAATAAGGGCTGGTAGTTGTAAGAATACGATGGCGGCGTATATCCACTTAACGCTTGCAGCCTTTGTAGGAGCTGATTTTCAAAACAGCCGTCCTGCGGCGCAGGATAGGCGAAATTAAAGACGCTTCCGGAAGGATTGTAGGTGGTGCGTAGAGGCGAAGGTGGTAAACAGGAAGTCACCATTCTATTTTCGATCAATCCTTGCGGTTGGAGATTGTAGGGTTGGAAAAGTGGATTTTGGTCCATGCTCGTGTTTTCGGAACGATCCATTACGTAACTACCCCCGCTTATTTGGTTCTGTTGATGCTGCGTGTATTAAAAATAAAAGTTAGAATGGAATATGTAATTAATCATAATGTTCACGTTCAATATCTTTTAATATTGTTTGAAGCTAACAGGAATTGGACACTCTCAAGAAAACAACTATTGTTAAATTTGCAACGTTTCGTTTCTTTATTGAAACTTTTTCAAGCAACTAAAAATTAACTAATTTGTATAACAACAATAACTACAAGTATTTTATAAATAAATAAGAATTACAAAATACCTTTCTTTTATTTTTTTCTGTTCACGATGTAAAATAAGACCTTGATCAAATTTAAAATGATGTCCAACATCAAAATGGTGAATAGCTAATGCTGTTTTGTTTGGTTTAACATAATTTATATTTTTTCATACATTCTTATGTTTTAATCTTTCTTCAAGTTTTTGATTCGTTTGGCCAATGTAACTACTTCCACAACTACATGGGACTTCATAAATCAAACCAGATTGTTGAAGAAGAAGAATTGGATCTTTTAATTTACTATAAAACGAATTAATTGTTTTTAGATTATAAAGTGCTAATTTTCCACCTCTTGGTCTAATAAAACGATCAATACTACTGGACAATTCTTTGATGTAAAGAAATTTAAAGTATGTTGTTACTTGTTGGACATCTTTTTTGTCATCTACTAATTTATAATTATTTATAAAATGATTACTAAGTTTTAAAGAGTAATTATGATTAATAAGAAGGTTTGTAATTCGTTTTATATTATCTTCATAAAACTCTTCATGGCTTAATCGTAAATATCTATCCATAGGACCTTTAATTACACCTATCCTTTGACTCATATGGTGATTAGAATAGTAGTTTAATAATCGCCCTAAACTGGTAGGCTTTTGGTAGCAATCAGTTTTTAAATTTCCATCTGAAAACCAATGTACTTTAACATTTAAAAAACAAATTGGAATTCTAAAAGGTAAAGATGTTAAAATTTTCTTAACAATATAATTCATCACTAAGTCTGCTATCGCTGGGCTGGCTGGGTTACCAATGCTACTTCCATCACATTGAAGATAATATTTACCATCAAATAATAAGTAAATTGAATCAAAATACAATTTGATAAGTTCAATAAACATATTTTTTGATATTATCAGAACTTCAGACAAAATATCCCAATCATCATCAATTGTATTCGGTACAACTGTTTCTTTTGATGTTGGACATCACTTTCAATTTGAACAAGTTTCTATTATACATCCTGAACAGAATAAAATAAAAGAAATTTAAGTGAAATGGTTTTTATCAAAATTAATAAAACTGTAAATTTATGTTCAGATATTCAAGGCCTTATTGTTAGTTTAATATATAATGACATCTTAAATAAAATAAAATCAAAAAATTTAAATTATACAATTGCATATAATCTATGATCTAGAATCATAGTTACAATCTTTCATGTTTGACACATGTACAATTTTTGAGTTTTGATGATTAAAATATTTTTTGTGATGTTAAGGTATTTTATAATCTATATTTATTTGTAAAATACTTGTAGTTATTGTTGTTATACAAATTAGTTATCTTTCAGTTGCTTGAAAAAGTTTCAATAATGAAACGAAACGTTGCAAAAAGAATAGTTGTTTTATTGACAGTGTCCAATTCCTGTTAACTGCAAAAGAATATGCAATTTTGTCACCCTCTCACGAGTTTCCAGCACGCACACACACACACACACTCTCGGAAAAGTTTTAGTCGTTTCACCGAATAAAACTTTCATTGTTTATGCGTTTGCGTAACAGAAGAGGGTGACAAAAAATTGATGACCCAAGCTGTTTTTTAAACTGTTTTATTTAAACTTCTAAGATCGAGAAATATCGATAAAAATTTGGAATAGACTAATTTTGCTTTTTTCATTTATAAATAATTACAAGTTTATAGGAACGTTGACTTGCAAATTAGTTCGCGCGCTTTCGGTTCCTTTTCAACTTTGCTTTTATGTTTCTTGGAACAACTTTTTTGGTTCATTGGCACAGTTTTATTTTCGATAAATTTAATAAACGTGGAGCAATAGTTTTTCATCTGCGACTTTTCGATAAATTCTATTTTAAATATTCGAAGCTGCGCGTATTGTCGTAACGAACGGTTTTGTTCGAGGTTTTGGGGGGGATCGATTAAAAAACAGCTCGAGCACATTTTCTTAACTAAATACAACAATATTTGTTAATTCAAATCACATTAATTACCTAACATTTAGTTCTGGCAAATATTTCCAGAAGCATATGATTATTGTTATCCGGCGAATCGGAAAAGACCTGCACAAATGCAAACAACACTCACTTAGAAAACAGCGTAAAACGACGGCAAAAGCTATAAAAAAAATTATAACAATGTAGTAAAATAAACGGTACTTCAGCACATGCACGTTATACTTAAAAAATTAAGCTGAAAATAATTATAAATTAAATAATTATATATTTATACATCGATATAGGCGTACAATATGACAATTAAATTACACAAAAATAAAAGCTTACAAAAATAAGTTTAAAAAATAATCTTTTGTATAGTTCAGATTGGTATTTAATGGTTCTAATAATAAGAATGGATAAAATGCGTAGATGGCGCTTTAAAAGTGGTGATATTCTCGAAATCAAATTATTCAAGATCGCACTTGCCATTATTTTGGCGTTTACAGCGAAATTAGAATTTTAATCGTAAAAGAATGGAACCACAAGAGTTTAAAAGCCTAAATAACAGGAGTATATTAAATTTACGGGCACTTAGTAAAGCTTAAAGGCGAAGTCAATCGCAATATAAGTGATTTCTCCAGAAAATATAGGAAAAAAATTATTTAAAAATGTCTGTGTATCGAACCGAAAAATTTGTTAGCTCAAACTTACTCATATAAAAGCCTTATCGAAAAAAATATTACTTTGCCACTCACGTAAATAAAATTTGTTAACCCCTTGACATACAAAAAAACCGAATTTGATGAGTCCGAAAAAAACTATTAATTTGGCTCAATTTAACTGTTATGAGCATACACAAATAACATTAAATAAACAATTAATAGTTTTAAAATATTTTGAAATATGTAGAGCAGTGTTTCCCAATCTTTTTTTAACATTCCCCACCTAAGTCATTCTAAAATTATAATGCATATAATATATAACATATAAATATTTTTTTATATTTAAAAATTGAATTATTCCATAAATGAAGCCTAATTACAACTTGTTCAAGATACAAGATTTAGGTTTTAGCAAGAAATCACTAGGAAATTATTAAGAAAAAAAAAACAATAAGTAAATTTTAAAAACATAAACTAAAAAATATTTTTATATCGATAGCTCGAATTTTTGAGAACGCGAATTATTTTTAGTTTCTCTTCAACTTCAACCTATCGAGGTTTGACTGTATTTAATTTTATAAATTTAATATTTCTGAACAATTAAGATAATTTATTTATTGAGTTTTCTCCAATATTAAATTTATTTGAGTAAATTAATGATCTTCAAAGTTTTTGAAAACCACAAATTCTGTATTTACTCTATTTGAGTTTTCTGAAAATACATAAAAATTTTTTCATCAAAATTTCCTTTTAAATTTACCGAATAAAGTTTTGTTTTATTAAATTTGTGTTATACAAAAAAAATTGATAATTAAAAATTTCTAAAGTTCTTAAATATATTTTAAAAATTTTCCAAGTTATTAATTTATTTAATTTGAGTTGTCTAAAAACTTAAAATAATTTATTCTTCGAGTTTACTTTAATAATTTTGCTAAATGTTTAAAACTGAATTTCATTCTATGTAAAAAAACCGGGTTTGCATGTACTTATGTACGCACGTTAGAAGTAATACTTCTTTGGCGCGACTAAATTAAATATAACAACGCGCTATGTTGCGCTTGTGTATAACTAGACCAGTGGTTATCAAACTATATGTTACTGCGCATATGTCGTTTTATTTGAATACATTCCTATTTCGTTTTTAAATCCAAAAAGTAATTTAAACAAATTGAATAAATACAAAGATGTGCGCGTTCGAGCGAAAAGTGGCACATTTTTGAGCGAGGGAAGCAAATGAAGCGCGACGCGGAGCGGCGCGCTTCATTTTCCCGAGATCGGAAATGTGCCACTTTGAGCTCGAATGCGCACACTCGACTTTAAGCACACTTTTCACAAATTAATTTACTCTCTGACAATTCGCAATTAGATATTACAGAATTATATTAATAACAAAATTCCCAAATCGCCAATTTTGTGCTTTTTAACAAAATTATTGTTGAAAACAAACCTTTTTCGGAACATAAAATTGAATACAGTTCTTGACGTCTTAGAGACGTCAAAATCTACAATGAGACCCTAAACGATTGACGTCTCCTAGACGCCATTGTATGTCAAGGGGTTAAGAATAAAAACCAGATATGTTTCTGGTAACAATAAGATTAAAAATGATTTAAATTAAAAGGCAACAATAAGCGTTAAGTGAACTTTTCTAGTTTATTTTTTTGTGTAAGGTAAAACGTTCAGCGTATGACCGATTATTGCATCTAAAGTTATTCTGATTGAAAAAAATAGGAAACAAATTAATAAATCCAAAATTGAATTGAGATATTATATTTGTTTGTAAATTAATGGAAACACTATCGCAATTTGGTCATAAACTTTGGAAAATTAACTATAAAGAGTATAACATGAGGTGTCCAGTGAATGACCACCTTCGTTTAAAGAATGACCGGGTATAGTTCAGGGAGTGACGGATTAATTGAGTCGCCTATTAAAAACAAATAATTCATGAAATTTTGTAAAATTTATTTTAAACTCAAGTCGCTTTATTTAATTAATAATTATAAGGACTTTTTGTCTCGGAATTGCATCCCCCCCCCACTTGTCAATGACTTTCGGGACACCCAATATACACAAAAAGCTGTGTATTTTATTTCCATTTACAAATTCAGTTTTCTTGATACTTTTAAAGTGTACAGTTGTGTGAGTGGGCGAAACGCTAAGAGCTACTTTATCTATTTTCAATGTCATAATCAAAAAAATTTTAAATTACATTTTTATTTAAGGTAGGATGGTTTATTTCACATTTAATTCTTTAATTCAAAATGTGATTATTTTTTTTTAAACTTTAATCAAAAGTTGGCAAACTTTTTATAAATTATAAAAAGTTGAATCTTATATTTCGATTTTTACTTTTATTTAAAAAAAAATAAGGCATTCGTTCTCAAAATTAAACAAAAAAAAATTTAATTTTCGATGGTAAAACTAGACGAACTAATATACAGACACGCAGATATAACATAATAAAAAAAAATAATGTGCACTAATATTAGCGCACACAACTGATATAATTATATAAATCCGTTATTATTTCTTTAACTGCTGTTGGCACTAAATTAAGATGTTGTTAAATATATTATTAGCCGCTTCTGATTAAAATTTTCAAATTTGACGTCTCTTAGTTATTTCTAAATATACGCACAGCGAAAACCGTTTTCTTTGTGTTCGAACCGATTTGCCAACAAACTAACATATAAAAAGTACGTTACGTAAATCAAATTTAAAATTATCCAGTATAATATAAAAAAAAAATACATAAAAGAAGTCGTTCGTCGATAAAAAATAATACAACTTGGGCTATACAAAAAAAGAAAATTGACATCGAGCCAAGCAAGCGACAAAGCCATTCCGCGTAATAATTAAAAAAATTAAAAAATAAATTTTTCAAAAAATAGCGTGCATAAATACCTGGGGCATGGCTACGTGTGGTCCCGAATGGGACGGGGGCGAACCTTTCTCCCCTTGTAAATGCGAAACTAGCGCCGCTATGTGATCTAAAAGCTCCTTATTATGAACTAATAATTGATGAGTTCTCGCCTGCGCCTCCATTCTTGCGCCCTGCGAAACACACATTTCTTCGATTAGCTTCCGGGAAGAAATTTCGAAACGCAAAAAATCGTTTACCTGTTCGGCCGCGAGTTGTTCCCGGACTAATTGTAATTGAGCGACGGCCGCCTGGGTCTGTTGGCTTTGTTGGTCGAGTTGTTCCTTCAGCAGTTGTATCTCGTGTTGGGCCGAGAGAGAGCTTCCCGTCGAGAATAGAGTGGTGTTTCCCATACTTCCGCTTCCACTTCCAGCCGTCAAAAATGCATCGCTTAGAGGAGAGATATACGTTTCTCCAGATGCCTATAAAAAATAGATAAAATGTGTTTGCTTCGGTGGCCCAGTCGTTTAAGGCTTGGAAAAAGTTATAGCGACAATTTTTTGAAGGTGTACTTCTTTTGGCGCGTTAAGAATAAAATTTTAGTAGGCAACGGATGATGCGCGCGCACAGCTGCCGAAAATTCGACAGTATGAAGTTAGTCGTCTAAGAAAGTAAATTAATTATTGTGAATCATGCTTAAAACCGAGTGCGCACATTCGAGCTCAAAGTGGCACATTCCGATCTCGGGAAAATGAAGCGCGCCGCTCCGCGTCGCGCTTCATTTGCTTCCCTCGCTCGGAAATGTGCCACTTTTCGCTCGAATGCGCACATACCTTGCATTAATTGGATTTGTTTACTTTATTCTTTGCTCTTTCAAATCATAAATGTAAATTTAGTTTAGCAAATATCGATTTTATGTTTTTTACCATAGCAATGAGTGGAAGAGAGCGAAAATATACGGTAATCGCATCGATGCGAGTGAGAGGGAACGATTAAAATTATTAAACTTATTTTTCGTCTATTTTATTACGTTAAATTATTGTGAATCATGCTTAAAACCGAGTGTGCACATTCGAGCTCAAAGTGGCACATTCCGATCTCGGGAAAATGAAGCGCGCCGCTCCGCGTCGCGCTTCATTTGCTTCCCTCGCTCGGAAATGTGCCACTTTTCGCTCGAATGCGCACATACCTTGCATTAATTGGATTTGTTTACTTTATTCTCTGCTCTTTCAAATCATAAATTTAAATTTAGTTTACAAATATCGATTTTATGTTCTTTGCCATAGAAATGAGTGGAAGAGAGCAAAAATATACGGTAATCGCATCGATGCGAGCGAGAGGGAACGATTAAAATTATTCAACTTATTTTTCGTCTATTTTATTACGTTAAATTATTGTAAATCATGCTTAAAACCGAGTGTGCACATTCGAGCTCAAAGTGGCACATTCCGATCTCGGGAAAATGAAGCGCGCCGCTCCGCGTCGCGCTTCATTTGCTTCCCTCGCTCGGAAATGTGCCACTTTTCGCTCGAATGCGCACATACCTTGCATTAATTGGATTTGTTTACTTTATTATCTGCTCTTTCAAATCATAAATTTAAATTTAGTTTATCAAATATCGATTTTATGTTCTTTACCATAGCAATGAGTGGAAGAGAGCGAAAATATACGGTAATCGCATCGATGCGAGTGAGAGGGAACGATTAAAATTATTCAACTGATTTTTCGTCTATTTTATTACGTTAAATTATTGTGAATCATGCTTAAAACCGAGTGTGCACATTCGAGCTCAAAGTGGCACATTCCGATCTCGGAAATGTGACACTTTTCGCTCGAATGCGCACATACATTGCAGTCATTAGATTACAATATTATCTTCTTTCTTTAAATTCATAAAATTAATTTTAGTCCGATCAAGTGAGATTTTATATGCGAATACGGTCAAACCTCGATATTATAAACATGTTGGGCCGCATGATTTTGTTTACATTAACGAGGAGTTGATATTAATAAGGAACATACTAACGAGGTTTGACTGTATTGCATTCAATTCATAATTGAATAATTGTAAAAAAATAGTAAAATACCAGATATAAAATATATTAATTATGTTAGAATATTTGTTAACAAAATTTAAGCAATACAAAATATTTGTAGTGATAAATGACAGTTAGGACAATAATATATTTTACCTTTTTTTAATTCGTCCCCGCAATTTTCATAAACCCATAACTCTCAAGTTAAGAATTACCTCATATATTAAAAACGTTTCTTTTTTTAAAAATTATTTTAAATTAAATTTTGGAACAATATATGTAAAGAAAATCTAGTTCTTTAATTTTAAATTTACAGTAGGTTGGCTATTAAAAAGAATGATTAGAAAAAAAAGAAAAGAAATTGACAAGATATGAATAAACTTTAAATGTCGTTTTATAAGATTTCGAGGTTAATTATTACAAATTGACAAATCTAATAAACAATGTTGTTGCTCTAAAATTAAAGATTTATTTTATTTATTTAATTAATTATAATACATTATTTAAATAACTTACCTAAAATTAAAGAAACGACATTTACAGTTTATTCATATGTTGTCAATTTCTTTTCTTTTTTTCTAATCATTATTTTTAATAGCCAACCTACTCTAAATTTAAAATTAAAAAACTAGATTTTCTTTACATATATGTATATTAGAAATATTGTAGTGATACGATTTAGAAAAGTATATGGTGTTAAAAAAATCAAAATAAGCTCAACAAACAAATACGAATAAATAATAAAATAATGTTAATATGTAGGTGCTAAGAACCTTTAAATAATATACTACTGCAAAATTCTTCGTTAAATATCAGCTAACTACATATTATAAATAATTAAGAAATTTTATTAGTACTTATCTAATTATCTTCAAATTTTTAAAAAAAAGCAATTTGTATTTTCTTGTTTAGTCTAACTATTAACCGATATTGGTTAATGAAAAAAATTATAAAGTACGAATTAGCTAACTACCCTTTTATAGTTTCCAATATAAAACCTAAAATTAATTTTACGTAGTTTTAAGTAAGAAGATAATAACTTAATCCATGACTGCAAGTATGACATATGAACAAAAAACGGGATATTTCTGAGCGAGGGAAGCAAATAAAGCGCATTTTCCCGGAATCCAAAATGTGCCTTTTTGATCTCGAGTTGCACTTGGTTTTTAACGATTTTTAATTAAAAAATTCGATATTTCTACAAAAAAAATTCCGATATATTGGGCCGACAAGAAAATCACTTCGGTTTTTTAGTTTAAAATAAAACTCAATTTTTTTTTACAAAGAATGAATCTTAATAAACAACAAATGTACCATTGTGTTCAATGACCCATTACAATTCATGCAATTTCTATCACAAAAAGATTTTTTGTAAAAATTGAAATAAATGGTAATCTGACGGTACAGAGTCAGGACTATATGATGGGTGTGCCATCAGTTGCCAAACAAACTTCAATAATTTTTGACGAGTTACTAATGATATGTGTGGCCGAGCGTTGTCATAGTAGAACGAAACGTTGGCCATCTTTAAGTGAAAAATTTCCAAAGTAACATTTTTATTTACCAATTCTGACAACATAAACTTCACATAAGTGTTTGTGACCATCAAAATCTTTCTTACCTTTTAGGAAATAAAAAAGCAAAATATGACGAAAATGTTTGTTTTGCCCTCCATGTTAAAGACACTGAACTAACAAATGTAAACTAAATACCAACTACTTTTTTATTAAAGTAAGTTAAACGTTACTATTGTCAACCATTAAAGGGAAAAAATTTCAACATTGACCGAAGTGATTAAAAAAAAACTTGTAACGTCATCGATTTGTGAAAACCGAAGTTCCTTTCTTGCCAACCCAATAGTTCTTTTACACTTCAAAATACACGCAGCCTTAAAACAATTCTCAGCAAATTTTGTCGTACGTAAAAATGCCATTGAAAGATTTTTTGTAGCGATTATCCTAACCTACAATTTTTAGAATAATTTAAATTTACTTCCGACTAATAAAAAACGAAATTTTAACAAAAATATTACTTTACACACCCTTCAAACACTTGTAAATCAAAACGAACTCTTCGGGAATAGCTTAAAGAAGTATCACAAAATTAAAAAAAGACGGCCATAACTTTTTCCCAAATTCGACTGGGCCACGGTCATCATTTCTCCGGAAAACTCACCAAATGCGGCCTCCTCGAAGGGTTCGTCGAGGGTGGCGGAATGATGTCGCAGTGGGGCACCTTTAAATTTCTTAGATCCGAATTGTTTAAGTCTTCTAACAAAATTGCTTCTTCGGGCGGAAGTGAATTCCTGTCGCTGGTCGTCTCCGATAGTAAGTCTGCAAATGCAAGAAATTAGTGCGGGAATGCATCGAACGGAACGAAGGCGAGCCGTTCCCATAAATAACTTTTTTAGTATACCGAATCGTGATGAGAAACGTGCGCCTTTTTGTGACATTCATCCCCCCACGTTCGTTCATAAACTTTGCGAAAATAAAAGAGGAAGGAAGCCCATAATTCAGTACGAACAGAGATTGAATTACATTAGGGGCGCAATCTCTAGTTTATCAGTGCGGTGCAGCGATCCGCCATAAAATTTATAACTAATCTGCGTTATGCATAAAAGATTAAATTTTAAAAACATGTTGTACACTTCACAATAAATAATAGATTATCCCAACCCTTGCGCCAAACATTTAACGTGTTGATAAATGCGACGAACTCTGAATAATTTTCCGCCCTTATCGGGCGCGCGATCGCTTCGCGCCGCACGCCAACGAAAAAATAAAGCGCACCGACTGCAACTTTCCGCTTGTTTATTTTCATTTTTGAGACGCAACTTATTCGATCCCAAAATAATTCGTCCCAATAGTCTAGTTTCCTATCAGACTGAAACAATTCAAAGAAATTGCAAGCGAACGCCAAGAATATTTTAAGGCACTACGAGATCGAAATACAGTAGAAACTCGATTATCCGGACTAATTAATGTTGCAGCTCATCCGGATAATTGAAAAAAAAAACAATTTTATCTTGTTAGATATTTATTAACAAAAGAATCGAAATAAATAAGTATTAATTATAAAATCAACAGTAAAGAATACCATATAGAATGTTAAATGTTTAAATAAAATTAAAAGTAAATTGATCATTGTTAATCGTGGCGAAAAGCGGAGTGTGCACATTCGAGCTCAAAGTGGCACATTTCCGATCTCGGGAAAATGAAGCGCGCCGCTCCGCGTCGCGCTTCATTTGCCTCCCTCGCTCGGAAATGTGCCACTTTTCGCTCGAATGCGCACATCTTCGTGTTAATTGGATTCGACTATATTAATAACAAATCTTGCAAATCCAGATTTTCTATTCGGAAAAAGTTTTCGCTTGAAAGTGCACATACTCCTTAATAATTGAATTTGCCTATCTTATTCTTCTTTTTTACAAATAATATTAATTAAATCAAACTGAACTAAATGTACCACTTCTTGCTTTTCTTTTAATTAAAAAGTACAGTAGGGTAATTTTACCAAAAACCACATTTCTAATTTAGTACTTTTAAACTAGACTAGATGGGAGACTTCATCGTACATGAAAAAAAAATACTTTAACTTTTTCCGAATTTTGACTCTTATTTCCCAATCTTTTTTTTAACATACCCCACCCAAGTCATTCTAAAATTTTGATGCACCCCCTATGTAACATATAAATATTTTTTTATATTTAAAAATTGAATTAATCCATAAATGAAGTCTAATTACAACAGTGTATACAAAATGTGCCTTAAAACTAATTTGTTTATAATTTTCAGAAAAATGAAAATTACCCAAAAATATTTGGCGACATTAATTTTGACATATAAACCTTCAACAATCTGCAAAAGATGATATAAAAATCAAACAAGTTGATTTTTAGTGGCCCACTTCAGAAAATTTGACTTAGAGGAAAGTGGGGTAGCCTCGGACAGCGGGTAACCGCGGACATAAGAATTTCCAAGAACCTAATCACGTTGCATTGGTAAAATTTTCTTTAAAACAGGCGTCGTCTAAAGTAAAAACATATGCAATTTAGTTGTCACGTAAACACCGAGTCTGTTACAATTTAAGGAGTAGTTTGTAAAATATAAAAATTTTTCATCGCGCTCATCAGATTTCATTTCAAGTTATCAACTAGAAAACGTAAGTGTGAATACTTATTTTTTTTTAAGTTGAAGAAAATGCATTATGTTTAAACTTTGTAATAGTATTTGAAATATTTCTACTACATCTTAGGAGCTCTGAATAAAAATGTTGAATATTGAGAATCGGGTACCCCCGGACACTAAAATGTCGAGTATCGCCGGACATTATTTTAGCTTAATTAATAATCTTTTCAAAAGTTACTCTATACTACAGTTGAAATAAATAACTAGTCGGTGCTTTATTATTTACTGTGATAATAAATAGTGGTTAAATTACTGTACTTTAGTCAACTTTGTGTATTTTTCACATCCAGTACGAATCGCAACGGTGGTCAACATCTATACTGACCCGGTGCCTTCAATCAGCAGAGCACATTTATTAAAACAACGATTTCCTGATGCATCAAAAAAACATTTAGCAACCGAGCTAAAAAACCCATAGGAGCGATATTTTAACATCTCCATTTAAACAAAATTTAGAGGAAAAGCAGAAAACTAAAAACAATAAATTTGTCAAAGCAAAAAAACAAAAATTGCTAAAAATATTGAAAACAGACAAAAATATTCGAAGTTTTTCCCAAAAAGACCGGGAGAAAGAAACCGAATGCATCATATGCAAAAAAACTTTTGATGAAGACTGGATTCAATGTTATGAGTGCAAAGACTGGGCACATAAAAATTGTTTAAATATTAATTATTTTTGTGATGTTTATAAGGCCAAAAAACGATTGGGCCACCAATAAGTACTAGTCCGGGGCTACCCGCCACTTTTTGTATTGCCAAAAAATAAGGTCAAATTGGATTGGCCATATTTCCTAAAAAAAAAAATATATCATTACAAATTTTTAATTAGTATAAACTTAAAAGTCCCTACTTTCATTTTAAATCATAAAAAATAAATAAATTTATTTATTTATATTTTTTATTTCTAATTCTTTCAAGTGTCCGGGGCTACCCAATCTTCTCCTATACAAAATGTGCCTTAAAACTAATTTGTTTATAATTTTCAGAAAAATGAAAATTACCCAAAAATATTTGGAGACATTAATTTTGACATATAAACTTTCAACAATCTGCAAAAGATGATATAAAAATCAACTAGTTGATTTTTAGTGGCCCACTTCAGAAAATTTGACTCATATAAAATTTTAATTAATCAAAAACGCGAATTAGTAAATATTCGAAAGTACACCCGAAAATATTTTTATCAAACTCGCTACAATTAGGCGTGCGGAAAAGCACCATGATAACTTATCAAAAGGAATAAAATATCTAACCTTTTTCAATCAAAAAATAGATCTAATTTATTCGACTTTTAATTTTTTGAATTGAAGAATAAAATAATAATATAGGCAAATCCCATAAATACGAGGATGTGCGCATTCGAGCGAAAAGTGGCACATTTCCGAGCGAGGGAAGCAAATGAAGCGCGACGCGGAGCGGCGCGCTTCATTTTCCCGAGATCGGAATGTGCCACTTTGAGCTCGAATTCGCACACTCCGCTTTAAGCACGATTACAAAGCATCCCGTTTTAACAGGAAAAAACGAACGCGGTTGACAATCCGGATAATCGCGAATCCGTATAACTGAGGTCCGGATAATCGAGGTTTTACTGTACTTGCACCAAAACTGCGGAAGTTTTTTTCGCTTATTATTAAACGCTTGGGCGCTACGTTTTAGTCCCTAAAATAATCAAGCCAAATTTTTTTGCTCGTATTTAGTCCACGGCACCCCACCTCGCGAGAAGAAATACAAAAATAATTTTACGAAGCCCCTGCGTCTTCGCGAATTATTTAACATTTCGAATTCCGCGAGACAGGTGCGCATCAATTAATTAAAATGTGGCATTGATCTAATTTTGGTTTCGTCCTCCTCAAAATTGCGAGCTCGTTTATTTTTGATTAGAGCAAATTAAATAATTAAGATTTAAATTAGTTTTTGTGGCGTTTGAAGTGCATTTTATTAGGCCCCCCTCCTCTTCGAAATTAGATTGAAACTTGGAAAATATGATTGGGAAAATTCAAATTCTAATTACGTTCCTAGTCGAGTTAGACTTCTCTTAATTTCGGCCGAAATAAAATTAAAGTTTGATTGTGTTTCGAGTCGCCTTTAATTGCGACGTTTTCTTTCATGTTTTAAAATTGCTTTTTTTTGTGGAAACTAATTTGTTTACGTAGTTTTATGAGGTTTCCGTTTTTTTCGCTGTACACGAGCGAAGCTTAATTATTTTGTAAAATTTTCGACACTGATTTATAACCGAAACTGCCGTAATTAAGTTAGTAGCTTTGTTTCGATTGAATCACTCAATTTTGGCACGGAATTATATTTTCGGTGTTAATTGTGCGAGTGTAGGTTGATGGGTTGAACAATAATAGCAGAAAAAAAAATAGCAAACCGCAAAACAAAGATTTTATTTTTAAGCTCGAGACTTGAAATTGCTTATGACCTTATTTCGAATTGTCCGATTTCGTTAAAATTATATTCGCAAATCGAATGCTGGCTATTAATAGAAATACACACGCTTACAATCTTCCTCATATTTTATATCGAATTTAAAAAAAAACACGCGCAGTCCACGTCGATTGTACGCTACGCTATTAAAGTTGTAAAATTTAATAACTTCTTAAACAATGTTAGGAACATTTAATAAACTGAGTTATTTTACTAAATTATCAAACTTTCTATTAATTATATTTACCCACAAAATATAAAGAATTTACCAAGTTTCCATTAAATTAAATTGGCCGAAATTATAAGAAAAAATGGTTTTTGAAGTTATACTTCTTTTGAAAGTAAAATTTTAGCGGACAACGGAAGTTGCGCGCGCACAACCTAGAAAAATGCGGCAGTTAAGTTAGCCTTCCGCGAAAGAAAATTAATTATTGTGAATCGTGCTTATAACCGAGTGTGCGCATTCGAGCTCAAAGTGGCACATTCCGATCTCGGGAAAATGAAGCGCGCCGCTCCGCGTCGCGCTTCATTTGCTTCCCTCGCTCGGAAATGTGCCACTTTTCGCTCGAATGCGCACATACCTTGCATTAATTGGATTTGTTTACTTTATTCTTCGCTCTTTAAATCATAAATTTAGTTTACTCAATATCGATTTTATGTTCTTTACCATAGCAACGAGTGGAAAAGAGCGAAAATATACGGTAATCGCATCGATGCGAGTGAGAGGGACCGATTAAAATATTCTGGTAATCTCCCTCTACTAATGTTGTCCTTGTCATGTAAAAAAAAGCGAAAACAAAACCAAAAAACGAAAGCTGGTTTGGGCTGAAAATTGCCCAATTATTGGAAAAAATTGTGACCCCACTCATTTTGTTTCTTAACAAAATGAGTGGGGTCACAAATGATCAGCATGGTCTTCTAAGACCATGCTGATCATTTCTGTCTAAAAAAGTTAAAAAAAGTATTTGGAACATGGAGTTTTTCGACTTCGAAAATTGAGCTGCGTCTAAACACTTGAAAAGTTTTTTAAGTAACTTTTTATGCAAATAAATATAAATATTTATAATATTTTTTTTAATCCTTATCATATTTCTTCAAAAACTATTTTATTATTTGTTCTGGTTTCGTTTTAAATAAAATTTTATTAGGCTTCAGAGCCCAAAAGCTAGTGATATTAGGCTGATTTTCAAACGCGTTTTAACAATGTTCCCATTATCCGGTAAGAAAAATTATTTCACTACTCCACTTGATTTTTGATGCTCTTTCATAAAAACTTAGTCATTAATTTTTCTATTAACATTTTGTCTAATTGGGCAGTTTTCTGATCAACCAGGCTTTCGTTCTTTGTTTTTCGTATTAAATAAAATGCTAAATTTGATACGCAGGAGATCAAAAGTATTTATTTACACTGCAAGCACTCCAATTAAGTCATTATTTAATCTTTTGCTTTTATATCTCGACAAAGTAATGGGACTAATTGTTTTATTTAATTTTTAATAATAGGATTATTGAACTTGAACTTATATTTGTTTCTTATATGATTTAATAATTTACCCAAATCAAAAATAAAAACTTTATTTAAATTTTGAACACGACAACAGTCTTTGTTACAGAACGATTTTATTCTTCATAGAAACTAGTACGTTGAATACGTTGTGTCGGCACAACATAATTTTTTTTACGATTTGACATTATATTTATTTGACGCTTTGATTTTTATTCAAGTTTTGATTATAATAAAAGGCTAAATTTAATACACAGTAAATCATTTATTTAATAGTCCTTTAAAACACGTTCAATGTAATTCTTTGCGCAATTACCCAAATTATGAACATTTTAATTATTTAGGTTTTTCAATACGACATTTTCGTTTAGTTTTGTCAGGTATCCACTACGAAGGGGCGACGTTAAATAGCAAGCAACGTAGACAAATAATTGACCTTCAAGGGTGGAAAGAGATACATTTACTTAATGTTGCCGAGATAAGCTTAAAATTTGAGATCGGCATCTAATAGGTACATTATTAAACGTGCCATTGCACGTTTCTTAGATCATCAGCTATTTGTGCATTAACGTTGTTTTTTGTATTTATTTATGTTACAAGCACCGGCAATATTTGTCTCTTATTATTATTGCACTTGCATTTAATTGTTTTTACAATGATTTAATGGTATTGACCTAGGTCGATAATAAAAATTTTATTTTAAATTTTACACGTTTAACACGTAAAAAAAACGGTTACATTAAACTTTAGAGAAAGACCCTGTATGGCAATGAGTGGAAGAGAGCAAAAATATACGACAATATCGTCAATGCGAATGAGAGGGAACGATTAAAATTAATTTAGTTACACCAAAGAATTATAACTTCTAACGCGTGTACATAAGGGTTTTTTTAATCAAAAATTATAGCGAAAAGTTGGAATGAAAATTAACGAAAAAATCACACGTTGCTTTACAAAAGTTCTGCGACAAACATGTCACGAAACTTTTACAAGCAACCCTTCACGTTATTTGAATATAAATGAAATAATATTCAACTAGATAGGTATTTGGACGGCTTCCCTTTCTATTTTTATGTCTTTTCGCTTTTCTCTTCGGCGTAAATTTTTTCGAGGGTGGTGTAATAGAACGAACGGAAAGAAACCCAATTAGTTCTCCGAATCAACAATGTGGAAACGCATTAATTTTCTAACAGCAATCAAAGTGAATTACGTGCTAAGCTATCTAATTTTATGGGTTTCGCTTAATGAAACTTAAAAAATATTAATTAAAGTTAACAGAAATTTGACACTGTCAATAAAAATCAAATCATGTTAAAAATGCTACGTTTCGTTCCTTTATTGAAACTTTTTGAAGCAACTTAACATTTCAAAAAATATGTCAAACATCAAAATTGTACAGAAAGGAAAGGTTGCATTTTTAACAAGATTTGATTTTTATTGACAGTGTCCAATTAAAAGATTTTGGACGTTAACATTATGATTAACTTAAAAAATATATTTAAGGGGAACGTTATGTATTTTTTGCATCGCCAAAACATATTCAATTTGGAAACGAAATTAATTGTTTTTATTAATTCAGGAATTATGATTAGAAGTTGAAAGGTTTTAATTATTCCGAAATTACGGCTGCTTTCCAGTTTGATTGAAGCACCATTAATTTTAATTGTCTCAGAGATGAAATTTTGTTCGGCTTGGAGGACGAACTTAAATGAAAAATGTTTTACCCTCCAAAATTGATCTCGTTTACAAAATGTAGCTTTTAAGGTTTTGATTTGGACTTCGGTAAGTGGTAAGTGGTAAGTGGGGTATATATAACGTGATAATTTTTTTTTTGTTAAAACGCGACGTTTGGTAATCATGCTTAAAACCGAGTGTGCACATTCGAGCTCAAAATATCGATTTTATGTTTTACCATAGCAATGAGTGAAAGGGAGCGAAAAGATACGAGAATCTCGTGAATGCAAGTGAGAGGGAACGATTAAAATTATTTAACTGATCTATTGGCCGAAATTATTGTGAATCGTGCTTAAAACCGAGTGTGCACATTCGAGCTCAAAGTGGCACATTCCGATCTCGGGAAAATGAAGCGCGCCGCTCCGCGTCGCGCTTCATTTGCTCCCTCGCTCGGAAATGTGCCACTTTTCGCTCGAATGCGCACATCCTCGTATTTATTAGATTAGTATAATTTACCGTGCGCTCCTTCAAATCAAAAATGTTAATTTAGTTTAGTAAATATCGATAGTATATTCAAAAAACGTATTTACCATAGCAATGAGTGGAAGGGAGCGAGAAGATACGATAATCTTGTCAATGCAAGTGAAAGAGAATGATTAAAATTATATAATTAATTTTTTGTCTAATTTATTGGTCTAAAATAATGCGAATCATTAAGAAACTGCCGCGAAATTAATTTGTATTGCAATAAGGAGACAAGAAATTCTTGTTAGGATTTCTTAACATTCGTTATAGTAATTGACACGTGCCTTTGGAATTTAATACTCAAGAAAAGACTCAATACTTTATAAAATGAAAAAAAAGTTAAGTTTTTGTATTTTTATTAATGAATATCTATTCTAATGCATAAATAAATATGTGTTTTTCTTAAACCTATTCATTATCGGTTATTAAAATATATTTCTTATCATTTAACTGTCATGAAGTACAATTTTGTGGATTTTATTTCATTTTATTTTCGGGGTATAGAAAACCCCATCTAGTATGGCATGTGACATTTAGTCACCTAGTATGCGGAAAGTTAAAAACGTGCGTTTATCGACTGTTCGAAGAAATTTGTCTTAAATAATAATTTTTTTTTGATAATCTTTGGGTTAATACATATCAACTTCTTTTTATGTTAATTTGTACATTTTAATTTTTACTTATCAGATGCTGCTATCGAAGTAAAAAAGTAATGTCACCTCACTTCGGAGGCGCAGATCTCCAAAAATACCCCATGGATTTTAATTAAACTAAATTCGGATTATAGATAATTTATTTCTACATATCTGGGAATAATTTCATAATTTTTTAACTGGTTTCAAATAAGACATGGAAAAAAAACGAATTTCTTGTCGGTACCCCTACTTGTCTGAATTTAGTACAACTGATTGAAATCATACATTTATTTTCATCAATAAGTTCTTCGGCGAAATCAACATAGATATCATCTTCATCTTAAATTAATGCTTATCGGTTCTAAGGCAATGTTCAATGTAAATATCAAATTGATAACAAATTGAAAATGTTTTTTAAAAATGAAAGTGATTCGATGTGTGATTTGCCGCTGATCAAGCAGCATGATACGGATGATGGAGAGCGGTGCTCTGCAAATCTCGCTCTAATATTAACGTAGCATTAAATTTGTTATAAAACAATAATGAAATATTATTTAAGCAAAATAAATATTATATAAAACAATTTTTTTTATTAGATGCTATATGTTACAAAGGGCATGACTTGACATTTTGTTATCTACAAAGGAGAACTAACAAAATAAATGAAATCCAATGCCAGGTTATCTCTTCATGAAGGTTTCAGTTACATTATTTCTAAATTGAATATCACTCTATTTAGAAATAATTGATTTATAACATATGAAAGTTACACAAATATGGGAGTTTTTTGATATACAGTAGCGGACAAAATAGTTACCACTTTTTTAAATTTTCTTTGGTTGATTTTATTTGCATAGTTTCCGATAATAATATGATGATTATAACTGGCCGCGATAGTCGCCACGTTTTAATCCCATTGAGAATATTTGGGAAAGATTGAAAGAGCATTGAATGGAAAAAAGTTTAAAAAATTAGAAGTTTTGTACTTGACTGTTTCAGAAGCTTTTAAATGGTTTTATTGGTAAATTGATTGATTCTATGCCGAGAAGATAGACTGCACTGCTAAAGACAAAAGGAGAGACCACTAAATATTAGTTATTTTTAAAATTATTTTGTTATTTATTGATATTTTTGAAAGTGGTAACTTTTTTGTCCGGCTTATTTCTCGGTTGTTACGATTTGAGTTATTATAAGAATTTTTTTTTGTTGATAAATTTGTGTAATTATGAAAGAGCATTAAATTTTTTATAAGAAACGGTACTTACAAAAATAATAAATTTGAAAAATCACTCTAATAAAATCAACCAAAAAAAATTAAAAAAAGTGGTAACTATTTTGTCCGCTACTGTACATATCTTCCAAAATCTCCTAAATGGCTCCGTGTAACACTATCACAACAATAAAACTGTTAATTTTTATAAAATTCTGTCCTTCTCTTTTGGCAATAGGACCGTTTAAAGCGAAGTAACATTAATTTTTATTTCGATAGTACACGGTAATATAAAATTTAATTCGTATAAAATAAACCACATTTTATTTGTCGAATAATGTAAAAGAAAATCATTATTAATCCAAAAGTAATTTAAAATAAATCTGAATCTCCTACTCTGGAAATTCGGTGCTCTGCTTAAATTTAAAAAAATATATACATACCTATTTAAAACGAGTTCGAAGAATTTAATCTTCAACGACTACGGTTTTTAATTAAAAAAAATGAATCATAATTAAAGTTCTCGGAATATACTTAACGCATTTGAGTGACTATAAAATTTACCAGATGGCCATTTCCAATCCGTCAATTCGCCTGCTATTCGCAAGAACGAATCGAAAGGAAATTTTCGTTTATAAATAAATGAAATGAATCAGTTTTCGCATCCAAATCGCAGGCCTTTTCGAATTTTTCCGAGCCCGCCATAAATAAAAGAACTTTAAATTACGATCGGTAACGAACGAGGGAATCGCAGAGTTAATCAGTTTAATCCAAAGATCAATTGGAAACAAATTCGTTCCAGAAAACATTAGTTTAGATAAACCCATTTTCTACCCTCAAATCTTCTTAATGAGATTTCGGGCGGATAAGAACGAGTTTAATGATTAAAGCCCGGCCAAGGTTAAACAGCCAGCTCGTTTTTTACATTTCGGAACGAACACAAAAGTCCCTAATGTAAAACAAACTTCTCGTGTACGATTTTTCTCGTATTATTCGCCGAGGCATGAAAGAGTAAAAGGGTTGAAGGCGACTGCTTAAAAATATTATGTTACTGAAAAAAAAAGCTCCTTTTACCGAAGCGCAAACAACCCCCCGAGCAATACTTGAAAAAAGTTTTTTTTTTGTAGGCGCCCTAAATACTGATTTAGCACTGAAAAGTGGAACCCAAGCTGTTGCAACTGCTTACTTTGATCCCTTTATACAAGATTTAGGGAGGTTGAGAGTTAGGGAGGTTCTTTGTCATAATTTTTTAACACAAACATCTACCATTACTAAGAGGAAACACTTTACACTTCAAACTTTTACAAAAACTTGATAATTCTTTAAAATTATGGCAAATTATTTAGAGTTTTTGATAATAACAATTAAACGTATCTGTGACGTTGAAAAAATTGGAGATTATTTTATTGCAAAACTATTTAACGGATTGTTTAAATATGTATATTTATTATTTGTGGGTTCATTTCGGTATTAAGAAATTGTCAATTTCCGGTTTTTCTTTCAAAGCACATCATTTCAAAGTGTTCTTTAAAATTTTAATTAGGCTAGCCCTAAAAAAATCAAGTCAGGCATTAAATTAATTGAAAATGTAGCACTTAGCTAAAAATGATTCAATTAAATTTTTTTTAAATCGCATTAATTTGATCATAAATGTAAGACCTTTGATTTTGCCTATGTTTAAAAATACAATTTTAAAAAATCGATTAATCGGCAAAACTATTGCATAAAAGCAATTTATTAATGTTTATAACACTCTAAAAAGATAATTAATAAATTTTAACAACCCCTAAATTAACAGCACAGATAATAAATCACCTACAACTTTTCAATAAATGGTTTTACATCAAAAAATAAATTTTTTAAATCTCAAAGGAAAAACTGTTGTATGGAAGTTTTCTTCATATTATCTCAAATTTAGCTTGACGAAGATTTGGTGGCCATATTTTTGAAAAATGTGTTGTTAAAAAAATAATCTTATCCTTCAGGCTGGCAAAATTAAATACAAAAGGTTCGTAAAAAAAATTCACAAGAACCACAGTACTTTGTAATCCTCTTCCAATTGACAAAATTCCGTTTAAAGCCGAACACTCGTTACCAATACAACAAAATTTTATTTAAAATCCAAAAAATTTGAAATGCAATTGGCAAAATATTAAAAATTAACTAAAATAAATCTTTCAGATATAATAAAGTTTAAATCAGTAAACTCGAAGGGTTGAAATCAAATCGATATTTATACAAGAAAATTCAAATAATTTAACTTCAAGAAAACACAGAAGAATTATACAGATATAGTTGGAAGATTTCAAACCTATAAAATTAAGACATAATTTCACCCATGAAAGGTTTAGAAGATTAATATCAAAACTAGAGAGACTTCGTCCCTTATAAGATAGCAGCTGTTTTCACCCTTAGTATCACTTCAATCTGGTACGAGATTGCCTCTTCAGTATTCCGAAACATTCCAATCTTAGACTAAATTGATAATAACTTCTCAAACTTCAATTTCTGACGTTATAACGAAAAGAAGTTCTGTTTATTTTTATATTTCATCTTCTTGCCTCCTTAAATAACATCTAGAAGCTGTAGATTTACACCCGAGCCTTTGTGATTCTTTTTTTAATTAAAAAAAATTTACAACTTGTTGAAGTTATACTTCTTTTGGCGCCTTAAGACTAAAATATTGACTTCCGCGCGCGCAACTAATGACATTTGGCACTATCAACTTAGCCATCTAAGAAAATAAATTAATTATTGTGAATCACGCTTAAAACGGAGTGTGACATTCGAGCTCAAAGTGGCACATTCCGATCTCGGGAAAATGAAGCGCGCCGCTCCGCGTCGCGCTTCATTTGCGTCCTCGCTCGGAAATGTGCCACTTTTCGCTCGAATGTGCACATCTTCGTATTTATTGGATATGTCTCATTCTGATCTTCTATCGAAAAAAGTTCTAGCCATTATTTGTCTAAAATAACTGTTTAAAAGCACAAAATCCAAGTTTGGTGTTTCTGGTATCAACACATTTTTGTAATTTCAAATTAAAATTATTTAGAAAGTAAATTAATTATTGTGAATCATGCTTAAAACCGAGTGTGCACATTCGAGCTCAAAGTGGCACATTCCGATCTCGGGAAAGTAAGCGCGCCGCTCCGCGTCGCGCTTCATTTGCCTCCCTCACTCGGAAATGTGCCACTTTTCGCTCGAATGCGCACATACCACGCATTAAATATAGATTCGGATTTGCCAGGCGTTTTGGCTTTGGACAGGCCAAAAAAACCATATGCGTGCTATTGGAAATTTTCGACAAAAACGAGTTCAAAGAGTCAGACATGTAATTAATTTTTTCAAATATTTTAATTTGAAAAATCGGGGCTCAGTTATTTGTGAACAAATGTTAAAAAACTTATCAGATCCTGGGAGCTCGTTTATCGGAGCGTTAGATAAAAAAAATCAACAGGGCCCAATGTTAAGTCTATGTCTATGAAAAACGCGTTTGAAGTTACAAAACGTAAGTTTTGAAAAAAATGTAATTAATTTTTTTTTCAAGTGACTATAAAGGTATTTGTTACAATTTTTTGTTATATTTTCAAAATATTTCAATTGCCTTTTAAAGTTTCCTAACTAAATTTTATTTTTCTATTAAAACTTATAATCTATGAATAATTATTGGAAAGATGTAAACAACATTTGAATAACTTTCTTAATAATAATTATTATTAAATATTGCGACATTTAAGGCCTTACATACGTCCAGAATTTTAAAAAAATCGTGTTTTTTTACAGATTGTTGTTCACTATAGTTTTAGGCTTAGTTCTGTGAAAATTGATTGCAAAAATTCCCCATAGATCCAAAGTTATAGTAGAAAATGTGACCGCCTCACGAGTTTGTTGCGCGCAGGTAGCTGTCTTTAAACGCGTTTTTCTTGAAACTACATTTTCCGTCACGATCATACAGTTTTTAATATTTTTTGATGCGATTTTTTTGAGAATATTCTAAATAATTTTTTCTATAGTCTGTCGCGCCGGATTTATGATATTTTGATTTAAAAATTTTATAAAAACTATTAAAGTATAAAATTTATGACGTAGAACACATACTTTTTTTTACACTGCCATAAATTGCAGAATTTTTCAAAAATCAAAATTCCGGCTCGACAGACTATAACTACTACTTTATTTTACATGAATTTTTTAAAATTTTGCAAATCGATCAACATTTACTGGAGATATGATGGAGACCATAGAGCAACTTTTTTTTCTGTGTTGTAGATCACGTGATTTTTATATAGTAATTATTGTAAAAATAAATATCAATAAATTTTTTTATAAATTTTAAATATCAATCAACAATGTGTACTATTTACTTTTAAGAATTTCTATTGGTTACCCTACTAAAAAAAATGTATCTTTCAGCGCATTTTTGGCTAAAAAAATATTAAATAGTCATTAATTTATTTTATTTCTTATTTTGCTTCGCAGCAATAGATTTCATAGAGCTATGACGTAACAGACTTGTCTGTGTTATTAAATAACACAACGTAAACCGCGTTAAAAGTGAATACAGGACAATAATACATATAAGTGTGCTAATACATATAACGCACTTGAATTTGCGGTGAACGAGCTTTCGGTCTTCTATAAATTGATTGAAGACAGACATACGACGTTCCGTATGCGAAGAAACGCGGAAACTTTATATTAAAAATATTCGCTCAAAGAAACCGATTCGCCCAATTTTCCTTTGCACATCTGCTTAATTCTTAAATATAGTTTCCACAAGAGATTTCAAAGGAGTACGGTGGACCTAGTTTTAAAATTAGAGTTACATTGGGACAAAGAAGTGCAAAAACGCATAGTGTCGTCGAACTCATAGTATTCCGCAACAAATCTCTTGTTATTCTTAGTTTTTAGGCCTTGCTGACGTCAATCTATGCACCAATCTTTAACTTTTTCTAAAATAAATCAAAGTCTTGAAACACACATTTATTTCTTCATAGTTCTTGCGGTTTGCTATTCGTTTGTACGTAAAACCAAGTCCGTCCACATTGCTGCGACCTTTCTGGCACTTTGTGGGGTTAGATTTGATTTGATTTATCTATTGTGATGTTGACCATCTTCTTCTTTTGGTTTTTATTTTGCCCTTAATTAATTACATAAATTATTTAGGGCTCTTCTAGTTCAGATTTTGTATTGCTCCGAATTTATTAAATAATGAAAAATCGGTGTCATGGGCGTTGCGACTTTAAAAATTAAAAAATAATAAATTATGGCACTTTGTGACTGTCTGCGTTTAAAAAATGAGACAGCTTCAATTTTACTTTCTACCTGCTTGACGTAAAATACGCTATTTTTATATTTAAATAATTGCAGGTATTTCTTTGGACGCGAACGACAGCAAAACAAATAATTTACGATTAATATATCTCGAAAATTTTAAAAATTGGCATCGTATTGTGCTTAATTTACGTTTTTATATATCGGCTTAATAAATTTATTTATTTTTTTAAATCGCACATAAACTGCAATATTTTATGGGATCCAATTTGTAAAGTCAAACGAGTAACTTTTAAAAATTCGTTTGGCTTATTGTGAATTAACTATACCTATGTACTTACATATTTTGATTTATTACTCTTTTATTCGATCAATAAAATACATAATTAATAAAGGACGAAATTATTTCATAGTAAACAAACTAGATTATTAATTTGAACAAAATATTGCGTTAAAGTAAAACGAACATATCTCAAAAAAATTCGATTTTAAATAAGTAACATTAATAACACATCAAACTTTGAAGACTTCTTGATCACACACAAAATTGCAATCAAATTTCCTTTTCAAAAAAAAAGATAAACAATTTCGATATAAAACCAACAGAAAAGTAATTTATTGCCAATAAACTCGTCAAGAAATCAAATTTTCAGTCGATTTTCAACGTCGCGGATTAGCAGACAGAAAAATACATTATTAAAATTTAACAAGATCAATATTTGCTCAAAGTTTAGCAATAATAAACAACTTATGGTTTATAGTGACGCAAAATGTGGCTCGATCGCTTTACAAAAAAAAATAAACATGTAGCTTCGTAAATACTCCCAAGCACAAATATCAAAAATAGCCAACTCGCTATTTTGTAAATTAATTTGCGTTAACAAGAGAAGAGAAAAAAAGGCGAGTTATCAGTTCGTTTCATTAATTTCCGATTTTATAAAAAATGGAATTCTGTCTCCGTCGGCGGAAATTTGATTAATGTTTTTTCTTCGTACACGTTTGTTTATAAATAGGCTCAACCTTCTGTTTATATTTAATATTAACTCAAAATCCACAAATAACCCGAGAATGTAATTTTAGGTGCACGCCAGACTGCATAAAAAGTAACGAGGGCTTTTCAAGAAGGAAATTTAAAATTTTCAAATCGATAAAGATAACAGAATTCGGTTTTTATAACGACCATAAACGCATTAACGACTCCGAATCGCTCATTAGCTTACATTGCAGATCTGCTGTTTGTCTATAAAAACCTTATATTAAGTAGTTTACGATCCTTTTTAATGGTCCTTAGAAGAATTATATAAGATTATAAAGAACGTCCTTAAAAAAATGAAATTTGAACTCGTGGCGAATTTTGATGAATTCAATTTGTGAACTTTACCTTCGGATCTAGATTTTCGGTATAACGCGAGATTCTTCGTTTAAGTACAAGGGATAAGGAGATTACACAGAAGTTTGATAACTAAACCACTTTCAGCCACTAAACTCAGAAATCCCACCTGATTTTAATACTAATATTGTAATTTATAATCAAATCGCCGTTCTTATCAAATTGATATGAAATTTGACTATCGATATATGCAGAAACTATTCTTGGAATTCGGAATTTATGTAAATTTTAACAGATCGCTTTGTCGAAATTTTAAATTTTAATTTCAAATTGTTCTGATATTAAAATTAGGTAGGTGGATTAAATTAGAAAATTTTCGTTGTAACAATTAGTGATGTGCCGGATCGTTAAAAATATATATCCGCGGATACGGATACAAATACGGATCATTTGTGTTTAGATCCGCGAATACGGATACGGATACGGACCGCAACTTTCTTGCTCACAATCAGTCATAGAATTTTTTTGTAAGCTTTTTTTTTAAGTTATAAAAGTATATATAAGTTTATGAAAGTGTGATTGTTTTTTTATCTAATATTGATACTTACAGTCGAACCTCGATAAGTCGAAGTCGAAGGGACACCAAAATTAATTCGAGTTATCAATAATTCGAGTTATTAAAAAAAGTTCAGTTAAACACTTACGTATAGGTATATATATATGTATAATTCATTTTTAGCTCCTACCATCAAAGTCACTCTTTCCTTGCTGCGTTTCCCACTGTAACACTTTTCATTTAAAAAAGTCAAAGTTTTATCCGATAAGCATTTAAAAAACAAACCAATTTCATCGGCGTTAAAACTATTGGTATGTTCATACTGTTGCAGTAATGGTGTTAAGACTTTATGCCTCTAAAGTTCGCAATAAAAATAAGTTGGTATGGTGCCGTATTCGAAATGCCCCCAATCTTATGGGTCCAGTCTACCAAATTTTGTGCTCTTTACTTCCAATTTCAAGTCGCTGTAACGGCCGTAATTTCAAAAATAAAAAATTGCATTTTTTTTAATCGATAGAAGCCATCTGGTCTAATATACCTAACTGAGATTTCCTATTCTTTTTAATTTGCGAATTATATAAAGACAAACTTAAGAAAGGGTAAAAGAGTAGTTTTTCTTTTTATATCTCACGGCTGTAAAAATGAAAATAGCCATTTAATACTTTTTTCAATTAAACCAGAAAACTTGTGCAACGATTTTGTTTTTTAGATAACAATTTTTTTTAAAACAATTAAAGTATGGCAATTTTTGAAGGGAGGATAAAAGTGGCAATATTGTACCGACCAGTTGTTTCTAGTATTATTTTAAACATAGCAAATAATTTGACAAGGTCAGCCAGTAAAATATTGCCACTTTTAACCTTCTTTGAAAACCCTTTGTTATTTCCAGTTCTAAATGGAATAGGCTATTAGAAGCGGTAAGCTGCTTTGCTAACGTCAATCATGCGAAAAAGGCCCTGGTTTACACGAAGTTTCCTCGATAATTGCCATACTTTAATCGTTTGTTACTTAATAAATATAATTATCAGTAAAATAAAATCGTTGCTCGTTCAACGGCCTGGAGATCTTATTTAAATATACATTTTAAATGTACAGTAAGACCTCGAAGCTTCAAAATACAGTCGAACTTCCATAAGTCGAACGCCGATAAGACGAATTTTTGATAGCTCGAACTCGAACCTGTTTCTCTAAGATTTGCCTATCTCAACGTTAATATTTTTATGTCAATAAATCGAATTTTATGTTCAAGAAACGTATTTGCCATAGTAATGAGTGGAAGCGGGTGAAAAGATACGAGAATTTAATAGATGCGAGTGAGAGAAAACGATTAAATTATTTATTTAATTTTTTGAATAATTTATTAGCCTAAACTTTGTGAATGGTGCTTAAAATCGAGTGTGCACATTCGAGCTCAAAGTGGCACATTCCGATCTCGGGAAAATGAAGCGCGCCGCTCCGCGTCGCGCTTCATTTGCCTCCCTCGCTCGGAAATGTGCCACTTTTCGCTCGAATGTGCACATCCTGGTATTTATTTACATTTATGATTACATTTAATTTAGTTACGCCAAGAAGTATAACTTCTCACGGGCGTGCATAAGTACCCGCACCTTTCTTTATCATTTAACAATTGTTGTAAGTAATATAAAAATTTTCAGCTTAACCACTTTAATAAATTTTTTGTACAGTTAAACTTTTAATAACTCCACAACTTTAATTTTTAAGCTTTTTTTAATAACTCGAATTATTGATAATTCGAATTAATTTTGGTCCCTTCGACTTCGACTTATCGAGATTCGACTGTAGCTCAAAATTTACGTCAGTTCAACTTATTGTGATATAGGGGAGGGTGGCCTAAAGCGGGTAGGTAGCCCAAAGCGGGTAACGGCCCTTATATGGATATGTTATATATTAGCTGAAATTTATATATTTATTTACAATGCCAGTACCCAGCCTAATTGATGTCATACTACTTTTGACACCTAAGTTGCTTAATAACGTCAAAAAATTAAAAAACAAAAAATTTAATAATTTTGTAAAATGTTTGAAATTAATTTAACTTCAATTGCTACTAAAACCCTTCACATTAACCCATTTTTTATAATGGGATTTTCTTTTACAATAAACTAGTTTTATTATTTGACTAAATATTTTAAAATCCATCTATTATTTTTTACGTTAATGTATCAAAACTAAGAAATGTGTGTTTGGGCAAAGCGGGTAGATACCCTCTTTGCTTGTACCAGAAGGAGTAATTATATTATAATTGATAAGAACTAGTTGATAGGAATAAATTGATATTAAAAATAAGTGATTTAAAGCGTTGAAGCAATTAAGATTTAAAAACAATGGTAAACCGAAGTAATATTAAGATTGGAACAAATTAGCAGTTATAATATGAAAATGCTTAATATAACTTAATACTAATGTTACTGTGAAGAACATGTCAAGTGTAGATAATTTTTTTTAAAGGTTTTGATTAATCCGATTGGTTTATGAGAGCCTACCCGCTTTAGGCCCCACTGTCGGGCAAAGCGGTTAATTTTTGACATTTTATATTTTTGAATTTATTTCTACAATTAAAGCAAAAATGTAATAATTTTTTTTTATAAAATTAAAGTTTAATAATTGTATTACGTAAATCTAAAAAAGAAACACTTTTTTTTTAGCCGAAGTGGTTCATATTAATCGCTGAACCTTAACCTACCCGCTTTAGGCCACCTTCCCCTATTTCAAACTGATTTCGTTTAGCGCATAAACTCATTGGAACGTATGCCCCGCGCTAATCGGGGTCTTACTGTACGTACGAAATTTGCTAGGTTGGACCCTTAAAAAATAATCAGTATACAAATAGTGAATCTGTGCGTGTTTGTAAAACTTTTTTTACGTCCATAAACTACAAACTATAGAATTTTTTTTATTGTCACGAGAATTGGGTGTCGTTTACAAGTTTGAATTAACATTTAGGCTCTGATTATTTGTTTGCTCGGTATTTAGGCGCTCTCCAACAAAAAACAGAAGCAGTTCTCTACAAATAACCAAAATACGCGGAACAATAATGTGAATTATTTGGAAGGCAAGTAATTGTTAGATTTTGTTGGACGATAACTTTGGAAGGGGCCAAGATTCATTAGACATTTGAAACGCTATACGTTGAATATTGCTCGTTGTGGTTTCTATTGTGCGAATTGTTTGGATCGTTTACGGAAAATCGGCAACATTTACGGACGGAAACCTACAAAGCAAGAATAGTAATGATCGTTGATTGTGCGTTAATAAAGTCGTACTAAATGCTACACCAGAGCTTTAGCACGTAAATATAATTTAATGGCTACGTTTATGACATCCATAAAGCTTTTTTCCGCACAAAGTATCAGTCGGTCATTAGCTCTCCTTCGCAATGCTACAATATTAATTATCAAACCTGGGATAAGTTGCAAACAACAGGTAAATTCACATTTCAACAGTTTTTAGTCGAATCCCCAAAAGTCGAGCGCGGCCAAATTTACGACTTCCATAAAAACTTAGATTTGAAAAAATTCTCTCAAAATTTTACGTGTCTGCAAATTGGCGTCTAAATCCCATAAAAACGAAGGTAACCGAAAACTGGAGCAGGTTATTAAAAATTATTTTCAGACAACTCTGGCTTATAAATTTTGTAATTCTAATAAAAATGCAATTTTTGTATAAATAAGCTAAAATTAAATTTTATTGTTGCCGCCATAAAATTCGCCGACGAATTCAAAAGGCTCAATTTAATGCGAAAGGAAAGACAAACTGTTCGTCGGGAAAATTCGACGAATATCAGTTTAGGACATTCATCAAAGTCTTAGATTAACTCGAATCGAGGACTAATCCTAATCCAATTTCGCTAACCTTTGATTAGTAATTTCGGACTTGATGTATGGCAGACGTCCTTTGCGCATTTAATGAACCTAATAGATTTTTTCGTCTTAAAAATACAAGAATAAACACTGCCTTTCAAGTTATGAACGTCGACAGCTAAAGATATTTATTGAAACAACAAAAAACAGAATGTTGTCTTAAGATTGTTGACGTATTCAATCAGAAATAAAGTAATTGAAATATTAACATAATTAATTTGATAGAATGCATGTTACATTTGTAATGGATTTCAACTTTTGAAAAATTATCTCTGATTTCATATACAGGTGGTCCTCAACTTTAATAGAGACGTTTTTTTATACCGACTTTACTTGCGTACATATTTCAAGAACCAATTAAGTACGAAAATCGTGGGCCGCCTGTACTTATAATCTTCGGCTTTTAAGTTTCTAAAACAACAATACTTTAGCAGTACAACAACGCAAATAAAATTGTTACTAGTAATGTGCCAGATATCTGTATCCGTTACTTTTTGGCGGATCTTGAACATTATTAAATTTCACTATATATGCGAAATTCTAAATATAGGTGATTAAAATCATAAATTTAAATTTAGTTTAGTAAATATCAATTTTATGTTCTTTACCATAGCAATGAGTGGAAGAGAGCGAAAAGATACGATAATCGCATCGATGCGAGTGAGAGGAAACGATTAAAATTATTCAACTGATTTTTCGTCTATTTTATTGCGTTAAATTATTGTGAATCATGCTTAAATCCGAGTGTGCACATTCAAGCTCAAAGTGGCACATTCCGATCTCGGGAAAATGAAGCGCGCCGCTCCGCGTCGCGCTTCATTTGCTTCCCTCGCTCGGCAATGTGCCACTTTTCGCTCGAATGTGCACATCTTCGTATTTTTTACATTTGTTTACTTTATTCTTTGCTCTTTCAAATCATACATTTAAATTTAGTTTAACAAATATCGATTTTATGTTCTTTACCATAGCAATGAGTGGAAGAGAGCGAAAATATACGGTAATCGCGTCGATGCGAGTGAGAGGGAACGATTAAAATTATTCAACTGATTTTTCGTCTATTTTATTGCGTTAAATTATTGTGAATCATGCTTAAAACCGAGTGTGACATTCGAGCTCAAAGTGGCACATTCCGATCTCGGAATGAAGCGCGCCGCCCGCGTCGCGCTTCATTTGCTTCCCTCGCTCGGCAATGTGCCACTTTTCGCTCGAATGTGCACATCTTCGTATTTTTTACATTTGTTTACTTTATTCTTTGCTCTTTCAAATCATACATTTAAATTTAGTTTAACAAATATCGATTTTATGTTCTTTACCATAGCAATGAGTGGAAGAGAGCGAAAATATACGGTAATCGCGTCGATGCGAGTGAGAGGGAACGATTAAAATTATTCAACTGATTTTTCGTCTATTTTATTGCGTTAAATTATTGTGAATCATGCTTAAAACCGAGTGTGCACATTCGAGCTCAAAGTGGCACATTCCGATCTCGGGAAAATGAAGCCCGCCGCTCCGCGTCGCGCTTCATTTGCCTTTCTCGCTCGGAAATGTGCCACTTTTCGCTCGAATGCGCACATCCTCGTATTTATTAAATTTATTTATATTAATTTTTACACGTGCTTATATTTAATTTACTTACGCCAAAAAAGTATAACTTCTAACAATAAGGCGCCTACATAATTGCACACATCGTTTTTTTTTTTGAGAAAAACGTGTAATTGAAGCAACAACCATTAAGAGTACTCTGCTCATTAGTTTTTACTGAATTTTTTAAATTTGTAAAGAATGACTTTTTGTGGGTTTTTATTACACCGAGTAATTGTTTAAGGATGTACGAGCACGAAAGTCATTTGGCTCAAAATGCTTGATTTTTTTTTATATGTAGTTTAAATATATCTAAACAAATTCTCAAAATTTGAAGAGAGTTAACCGACTATTTAAAGAAATAATTGATTTCAAAAGTAAGCATATTTCACATTAGTCTTATGGCAAAGTGACCGATAGACGACATGTTTTCATAATTTTCACCCAAATTCGTCCCAGAATATGAAAATGAAACTATCTAATTAAAAGTTAAGACATTCATAAACCGACTAAATTAAGAGATATTTACGAAAATTATCTTACTTTTGTTAGCTCTTAAACTAAATGGCAACACTACAAACCATTAAAGCAAAGTAAGTGTCAAAAATACTAACCTAATTTTAGGAATTCTGGTAAATTTTCATCCCGATAGATAGTTTTCTATTTCATTTCACCTTCCATAATTTTATATTCGCACGTGTTACACTCAACGTTTTATTTGAATTTACTGATAACATTGCCTTAAAGAGCAACAAATAAAGTAAACAAATCCAATTAATGCAAGGTATGTGCGCATTCGAGCCGAAAAGTGGCACATTCCGATCTCGGAAATGTGCCACTTTTCGTTCGAATGTGCACGCTCGGTTTTAAGCGTGATTCACAATAATTCATTTACTTTCTCATACGACTAACTTCAACCGTCGAATTTTTGAAAAACTGTGCGCGCGCAAGTTCCGTTGCCTGTTCAATTTTACTCTCGACGCGCCAAAAGAAGTATAACTTCAAAAAACGGACCTTAAGTATTTTTAAATCAATTAATTTCTCAAATAACGTAATTACATAATTATTGAAATAACATAACTTGGAGCTTTGAAATCAAATATAACGAAATTAGCGAGAAGAAGTTATTGCGGGGTCTTGTTGAAACGTTTTATAGTAACTTTAAATTAATTATTCGCTTGCAATATTGAAACTTGGTTGCACTCGAACTAATGAAGAAATTAACGAGCTTTCGTGCAGTAGTTTACGTCAAACCATAAATATTTAACAGCGCCAGAACGAAGAAGAACAAACTTAGGGAATCGATAATAATATTGTTATATGTATTTATAAATTTAGGTTAATTGCTTTGGTTTCGAACGTTAATTATAAAGCCAAGTGTTTCAAAATGTGTTTACAGGTACTTGCTCTAAATATTCGAACATCATCGACGAGAATTGTACGTTTTGCGTAAAGCTTTTAAAGCTTTCGGCTATTTAAAGTTTTGACCGAAAATTCTCCAGCTTAAATGCTTAAACTTTCAAATTTAATAAATCAATGGGAGGATTTAGTTAAAAGCGGCTCGATTCATGTAAAACACAAGACTGTAGGTGTTTAATTGCATAACAAAATTCTCGAAATTTTAATCGGTAATTATTCTTCTCCTATTAACTAAATACAAGCGATAAATGTTATCAAATGAACCGTTTAATTGGCGACATTAAAAGTTTCTTCCGCTTCTGTATTATCCCAGAACCAATCTTCCTTGCAACTTCGCCCAAAGTTACAATCGGAAATTTTTAACTTTATTATAGCAATAAAGAAACTCGCGAATTGCTTGTCGGACTTATGTTGCCTTTTTTTTTCGGTGTGCGCAAAGCCATAGATGCGGAGATCTCTAAAAAGAAATTTATATGTATGCCAGTTCCGTAAAATTTTTATAAACGCAAACAAAGTGTTTTAATAACAAGGGGAAAAAAATAAACAATTTCAGAAATTTGGTAATTAAACTCGAAATCGTTTTCATTAATCATTTTATTAATTCGTGCTAGCAAAGTCAACAATGCAGTAATATTTTTTGTGGAATTTTCAGATAAAATTGAATTTACGTATTTTTTTCTTAATACTTATTTTTAGTGCTTTTTTCATAGAATATTTTGCTTAAGGGTGTAGGTTGCCGAATTGGGTCCAATGTATTTTAAGTGAAATTTACATTTTGACAGCTTCGAACGCGTTTTTCTCCCAGATTTAACATTGGGCGATGTTGATTTTTGTAACTGATCTTACGTTACGATAAACGGGCTTTTAGAATTTGAAAAGTTTTTAAAGATCTGTTCACAAATAACCGATCCACGATTTTTCAAAGTGAAAATTTAGAAAAAATTAATTACACGTCGAATTTTTCAAACCCGTTATTCACGAAAATTTTAAATGGCACGCCTATGGTATTTTAAGGCTATCCGAAGCGTAAAAATCTGGAAAATACAAGTTTGTATAATTTTTAAACACTCGTCCACAAATAACGGCGCTACAATTTTTTTAAAATAAACTTTTATGCTTAAAAAATTAATCTAAAACTTCAACCCTTAATTACTCAAAAAATTAACATTGCGCCCTATGCCAAATTTGCACGTATCTTATGGAAAAAAGTCTCAGAATTTTGAATTAAAGTCGCCTTTAATAATTGGATCGAAATTGAGGGCGCTATGATCGTTTTTCTGAGTCAAAGTGTATTTTTTTTTATTTATTTAGTTTTCTCGAAAATTTTGAGAGTTAAAAGGGGAGCAGGAAAGAATAGCTCCGGCTATGTCGGTTTGGGGTTCATAAGAACGTCCCACAAAAGTTTAAAGCAAATCCATTACCTAAAATTTTTTTTCCTCAAAAAAAGCAAAGGGATTTTGGGGGTTTTGTGTTAGCGCCGGTTTCCGACGCGTAGGGGCTGGAAACGTTTAGAAATGAAATGATTTGACGAAATTCGCAAAAACGGCTAAGTTAAAGCATTTTGAAAATTAAAAAAAGTAGCAAAATTTATATTTTAAAAATTTCGAACGCGTTTTTCTCCCGGACTTAAAATTGGACCCTGTTAATTTTTTTAGCTGATTTTACGCTCTGATAAACGGCTTTTCAGAATCTAAAATGTTTTTAAATATCCGTGCACAAATTACCGAGCTACAAATTTTCAAAAAAGAAATTTAGAAAAATTTAATACAGGTCAAACTCTTCGATCCCGTTTTTCTTGAGAATTTCAAATAGCATGGTTATGATTTTTTCAACCGATTCGAAGCCAAAAAGTCTGGCAAATCCGAATCTGTATTGCTTTTAAAGATCCGTCCACAAATAACTGTGCTACAATTTTTTTAATAAAAACTTTTGTGCTACAAAAATGAATGTAAAATTTCAACCCTTAATTACTCGAAAAATTAACATTGCGCCATATGCCGATTTTGCACATATCTTATGGAAAAAAGTCTCAGGATTACGAATCCGGGTCGTTTTTAACGATCGAATCAAGAATCAAGGCGCTACAATTTTTTTTATGAGTCAAAGTGTATTTTTATTTATTTATTTAGTTTTCTCAAAAATTTTGGGGGCTGAAGAGGGAGCAAGGAAAAATGGCTGCAGCTATGTTGGTTTGGGTTCCATAGAAACGTCCATTACCGATTAAACATTTTTAAGGGAGGCGCGGTTACATACAGTTTGAAAACCGCTGGTTTAAACAAACCGAAGCTAAAAGCAACTCAAAATTAATCAAATTAACTTTGTAGAAGTATTGTCTAATTAAGTTAATAACCGTAATAACAACGCGATACTAAAATAAATTAATTATATCCATCGGGGAAGCTAACGCAATTAAATAAAAGGCCGTCTAGAACATTTTTCTTCAACACATCAAAAAGAACCGTACGAACGTTCCGTTCCATTTTACAAAAATAAAATAGGAACTTTGCCCGCTTTTCCGAGAACCGTTTCGAAGAAAGAAAGAAAATCTACCTGTATCGGTTTTACGTGCTTATGTAAAAATGTCTCTGTTTACAATTATTTATAAAATCCAACAGACTGCGATATTTAAAACAAGCTACAGAAATAATCGTCTAGTTCTACTTTTAAAAAATAAATTTGCTTATCTGTCGTCGGCCGGTTATTTATGCTTCGAAATTCTTTGCAAAGCAGCTGGGCTTAACAAAACGCGACCCGTAAAGGAATTTGCGGAAGAAGAGCAAACGAGGAAAGTACATACAACAGTCAATCAGGCCCTTACCTTTCTTGGGTTTATCGCTAACAATATCGCTAATGTGATCACTGACTAAATCCTGGGTAAGAGTTTCTTGTTCGTCCTGATCTGGCGGATCGGGGTCGGGAGCATTTATAGATAATTTATGGCACACCTCGAACGCTTGTCCTACAGTCCTCACCACCCTCATGGCTTGGCTCTGAAAAAAAAAAACACCAACATTTTAAAGTTGCGCACACGAATACAGTAGTCGCCGGTTGTTCTGTTTACTGCGCAACGGAAGATGCGCGCGCACATCTAACGACAATGGAACAGTATGAAGTTAGTCGTCTGAGAATTATTGGGAATGAGGCTTAAAACCGAGTGTGCACATTCGAGCTCAAAGTGGCACATTCCGATCTCGGGAAAATGAAGCGCGCCGCTCCGCGTCGCGCTTCATTTGCCTCCCTCGCTCGGAAATGTGCCACTTTTCGCTCGAATGCGCACATCCTCGTATTTATTTAATTTGTTTACTTTATTCTTCGCTCTTTCAAATCATACATTTAAATTTAATTAAGTAAATATCGATTTTATGTTCTCTACCATAGCAATGAGTGGAAGAGAGCGAAAAGATACGGTAATCGCGTCGATGCGAGTGAGAGGGAACGATTATAATTATTCAACTGATTTTTCGTCTATTTTATTGCGTTAAATTATTGTGAATCGTGCTTAAAACCGAGTGTGCACATTCGAGCTCAAAGTGGCACATTCCGATCTCGGGAAAATGAAGCGCGCCGCTCCGCGTCGCGCTTCATTTGCCTCCCTCGCTCGGAAATGTGCCACTTTTCGCTCGAATGCGCACATCCTCGTATTTATTTAATTTGTTTAATTTATTCTTCGCTCTTTCAAATCATAAATTTAAATTTAATTAAGTAAATATCGATTTTATGTTCTCTACCATAGCAATGAGTGGAAGAGAGCGAAAAGATACGGTAATCGCGTCGATGCGAGTGAGAGGGAACGATTATAATTATTCAACTGATTTTTCGTCTATTTTATTGCGTTAAATTATTGTGAATCGTGCTTAAAACCGAGTGTGCACATTCGAGCTCAAAGTGGCACATTCCGATCTCGGGAAAATGAAGCGCGCCGCTCCGCGTCGCGCTTCATTTGCTTCCCTCGCTCGGAAATGTGCCACTTTTCGCTCGAATGCGCACATCCTCGTATTTATTTAATTTGTTTACTTTATTCTTCGCTCTTTCAAATCATAAATTTAAATTTAATTAAGTAAATATCGATTTTATGTTCTCTACCATAGCAATGAGTGGAAGAGAGCGAAAAGATACGGTAATCGCGTCGATGCGAGTGAGAGGGAACGATTATAATTATTCAACTGATTTTTCGTCTATTTTATTGCGTTAAATTATTGTGAATCGTGCTTAAAACCGAGTGTGCACATTCGAGCTCAAAGTGGCACATTCCGATCTCGGGAAAATGAAGCGCGCCGCTCCGCGTCGCGCTTCATTTGCTTCCCTCGCTCGGAAATGTGCCACTTTTCGCTCGAATGCGCACATCCTTATTTTTATTATATTTGTTTACATTAATTTATTTAAAAGGAAAGAGTAAAGTACCCAAATAAAACCACCTGCTTATGTGCACATTCAAGCAAAAATTGCATATATTCCCAAGACCAAATTGGACATTTGAATTTTAGGCAAAATTTACAATAAACACAACATCTATACTTCGAGTTACACGCTACTTGTTTTACACGGTTTACAGAAATGCAAATTCCAATAATTTTCATGATCTAAAACAATTTAAATATACAGTTGTGCTACATAAGATGTTTTTTTAATTCTCACTGATATTAGAGATAAAAAATTTCTTCTTATATATACAAAAAGTAATTAATTCATCTAAAATACTCCTAAACCCCGTTTACAGTGAAGATAGGTTCATCAAAATATGTACCGTAAATCGAAAAAAAATATAACGTGCTTAATTCAATCATTTATGTAAACGTAAAATAAAAGTACGTAATTCATATGTGCACATTCTCTTGAATTAAATTATATACACTTTTAAATTATATAAGGGCTTTTTAAACTATGGGTCGCGTCCCCAAATGGGGTCGCTTAGCAAAATCCTGGAGTCGCGAGATTTTAATGTAAAATTTTTAAATACACGAATTTATAAAACCTAGATGTGTATTTATGACAGAATCGCACTCACACACAATATTTTTTTTTATATTTATATGGGGTGACTAAAAAACTCACAATCATAAATGGGGTCGTGAATAAAAAATTTTAAGAAGTCCTGTATTATATCATAGTATACGTTGTATTTCTTTGATGAATGGATGCATTAAAACGAAATCACAATTATTTTTCGTAAAAAAATTTATTAATTTCCAAAGATATAATTTAAAAAAAAATAATTAAATCTAAATCTCTATTTGAGTGTTTTTAAATACGACAATACAGCAAGCTTAAAAAAATTCTCAGCAGACTTTGTCGTTCGTAAAAACAAAATTAAACCGTTTTTGTAAAAAAACACGAAATCAACAATTTTTATAAAAACCGTAATTAATCTTTCGTTAATTAAGCCAGATACTAATGAAAAAAATTATTGAACTTTTGACCTTAAATATCTTTGTGAAAAACTTTTCAAAGATTTGTTAAAACAATGCAATTCAGTTAGTCAAAAAAAAATATATTAAACACTAATTTTTTCTGACCCTTGGTTTACTTTTCGTCTAAAAACTGGGCTATTATTTGAATGCATTGTACGAAGGAAATATTCTGATTAAATTTTATATTGCTGGTTAATGAAATCATCCGATATTGGAATCAAAATGGTTAGTCCCAAAACGGTTGTACTAAGCGGCACCTACTGTACGCATAAAGTAACAAATTTCGATAGAATTATTCCTTAATACCTCTAAATCTTCCCAACTATCGCCCCTTCTAATCAGCCCGTTGTACGCACTAATACTCCTTTTTAATTCCGGACAATTATTCGTTCTTCTCGCCGTCCTTTTCACCCTTTCAGTAGCGTACCCGGAGATTTCGGGCTCGCGAAACGATAACTTTTTGCGCGGCCGCTCGAGGGCCAAAGCTGCAGTTTCTCTGAACATTTCTCGCGTTTCTTTCGGAACGCTCGAAGCCCTAAGGCCGCTCACGTTATCCAAAACTTCATCTCCCGATATTTCAATTTTAATGGGGTACCCGCCGCCCTCCGAATTTTGCTTCTGCAAAGAGGACGCCCTTCTAGATCTCTCGTGGCCCGTCTTCGAGTTGGCGAACACGTGATTTTTCTCGTTCTTGTTGGGACAGGGCTTAAAGAAGTAGTCGAGCGTCGCCTGCGTCCTCGATTTTTTGTGCTGATGGTCGTGGTCCCCGTTCAGAATTTTATTGACTCGAAGGGCGTCGCTTATGTTGAGAAATTTGTTCTTCGCCTTCGTGAGCATGTCTTGGTGCTTCTTTTTCACCACTTCCGCATCTTGCAGTTCGAGGCTCGGGTGGCGCGTTTTCATCATGTTTTGCTTATCTATCCTTTTGCTCATCCTTTCTAGAGGCCTTCAGAGATTTTTTGAAAGAAAAGTCGAATAATTTTGGGAAAGGCCCAAAAAACGGGCATGACGTTATGGACAAAAGGTGAGCATTGCAGACTGATGTTTATTGCAAAGCAGCACTCATCTCTGTTTTGGAACTGGGTTTCAAATGTTAACTACTTCATAAAATAACAGGAGCTGCTATCATTTTTGACACTTAACAGGAGCATAAATAAACTCGGGATTTATTATTTTATACACTGCTAAGATGCCCGCGCGATATTACCTAACAATAAACCCAATTAAGTCTTCGCTTACATTAATCTAAATCCGAAACTGATTTGCATTTAATCATAACTTTTAATTAAGTTTTAGAAAACTTTCAAAGATTAACAGACGAAAAACTCTCAAGCACCACTTCACTCAACTTGCGCGTCGGATTATTTTTATTTCTTCTTTAAATTGGAAGCTTATTTATTCGGGCCTCCGCCTTCTCCGACTTGGCGCGTCCTTTTCGCGCGAACGCGACCGCGAATAGTCAATTCCGACACTAAATGGTATCTTTGTGCGAGGACGGCGTCCAGGTGGCCGGCGAACTAACGGACCGTTTGGGTAACCGGTGGCGAGTGGCGTCGCGACGCTCGGCCTCCCCATACACCTAGGACGCTAACTAAACCTGAGCTTCGTGGAGCGGTTTTCGATGTACACAAAAAAAGAATCTGTTGAAATAAATAGATAGGAAGTAACTAAAGCGAAATTGCATGACTGCCAACTCCTGCATAAATAAAGCGTGACTACACACACGGCTCCGTTTCGTATTTGACGCTAGACGTCATTTTGAAAGCGTCGTCATAAAAGATTCGTTTTGAATCTGCAATAATCATTTTTACGTAATCGCTTCGTTGTGCGATAGCACAAAAAAAAATGTTACTAAAAAAACAATTAACTTTCAAGCATCTCTTTGTCTTGTTCGCAAAAAGAAGGTGCTCTTTTTTAAAAATAATTTTAGAGCTTATTTTGAACTTGGCAATCTATTTTTAGGTATGGAAGGATGGATTTAGAAAGTTGCACTTTTCGTTTTTGCTTTTGCCTCTGTTTTTCTTGAAACCGGTTAAATTAAACAGATTTGGCTTAAGAACACTTAGGATGAGTGAACCTCTTTTTTAAATTACGTCTATTTTGAGCTCGTGTAAGCTGTTTTAAAAAACATTAACTGTGAATTAAATGTTGTAGAGCTAAAAAATACTCCCGAAAAGTAAATATATATGTTAATAAACGTGCTAAAGATTTTTAAATTAGACCGCAATTTTTTTGCGGATCGCGATTTAGTATTTTGTATGATGCGCCCTTCTGTGTAATATTCGGTTATTATTTTTGTAGTACCTAGGAACAAAACTTTATATTGTGCCGGAAAACGAATCTTTTTATAGTAGAATACATAGAAAGATTAATTAATCTGAAAAATACAAGGACGTATGTTCCAAAACCGTTTAAATCAAAATGTTTTTCTTATAATTAAACCGCTTAGTCTAAAATGAATTATCACTATTTTGATTTAGGTAATAAAGTTAATAAAGTTAGGCATAAAGTTGTCAATTAAACAGGCAGAAATGTCTAATAACAAGAGAAGAAGAAGAAGAAAAAAATTTAGGTAATATGAATTTCGAGTTAATTAAAAATAGACAAATTTTTTTACATATTTCAATTTTTCTTGCCTAAAACACACCAATTTTATTAATATCATCATTATCTTACAAATCTGTCAGACTCATGAGATAAATTGCTGTGAAAACTTTACGGGAAAATCTTTTAAAGCAAACAAAAAACATTTCCATATGAATTCAAAAATTAATTTCGTTATTTTGAACAACAAATAGATTTCTTACAATAAATTTATTTTGCACAAAATACGAGATAAATAATCTGATGATCAACAAATAATTTCTGGTACAATTTAAATTTTTGAAAGTGCGCTTTTGCTACAAATTTAAAACTTTTGATAATAAGGGACTGTGTAGGTATGTAGGTTTCATATTATTTGCTCTATCGATTTTTATTTATCTATTTTAAATCAAAAAAATATTTTTTTTGTTTTTTATTACTATTTGTTAATCGTTCTTTATGTTCTAAATATTTCCTGAAAATAATACTTTGATAGTATAAGATTTTATAAAACCTTTTCGAAAAGACAACGTTATATTTCAATCTATTGTTCATTATTAAAGCTGTGAATGTATGCAAAATGCATACTGGTTTTTTTATAACCAATTTACTTGAATTTTTAAATTTGAACGCACTAGAGTATTTTTCATTGATTACAACCAATTTAATTTAAAATTGCATATTTTGCATATATTGACTGTCTTGCATTTTTTAATCAAACTTCCATATTTTGTATCTTTCCCTTTTTCTCAAAAAAACAGAAAAATGTTTATGGACGTCAATATAATATGTGCCTATTTACCTAAAAATTTAAAGGTACCTCTTGTTTAGAAAACAAACTGCATTTGTATTTATGAAATGCCACAATATTTGTTAATTTTTTGCTTTTACTATAAATATCATCCGGGATTACGTACTATTCAAATAATATCACAATTTGTTGTAAAATAAAATATTATCATTATTTGTGTGTAGTAGTATTAAATATATTTTTGTCAATATAGTTCTTATTAGTTTTCTTCTCAGCGTTTTTTGTTTTATACTAGTTTTAATTTGTCATAAATATTGAGTTTAAGAAAATACTTGAAATACTAAGAACGATTAACAAATAGTGATTAAAAACAGAAAAGAAATATTATTTCTTGATTAAAAATAATGCGAGCAAACAGAATTTTGCGAGGCTCGAACTAAAAATCTGCTGCTTCGTAACCACAAAGCAGCGAAAGGTTAACACAACTAACTAGTTGTGTTAACCGTTCGGCTACCGAGCTGCTTCCTACGAGCACGGCAATTTACGAAGCAATCGACCGCTCCATAAAACATTAAAGCCGTTTTTTTTCCAATTATTCCTCAATAGTACATCGTACTGCTTTGGCATTATTCATGTTAAAGTAGTAATCTTCAAATACAGTAAATAAAAACGAAATCTGTGATTCGGAGTTCCGAACCCCTCTTTGTTAGTTTTATGGCTTTACATTTTGAATTCAAAAATAATTTAAAACAATTTAAATTATTACACGTTTTAATTTGTAGAAATTACTTTAAACAAATATAAAAAATATTTATATTGAATTCAGAGCAAATTCAATTCAAATAGTTGCCTTGTTAGGCAACTATTTGATTTGAATCAAATTTATGCAACTACAGTCGACTCTCGATAATTTGACTCTTGACAATTTGAATCTTTCGATGTTTTGAAATATTTTCTTCGTCCCTTGAGAAACACTCGGTATTTTGAAAGAAATTAATGGATTTAGGTACACGCGGTAATTTGAAGTGGCGACGATAGTACCTTACTTGACATCACTCTATAATTTGAAATGGGAGGGTCTGAGCTCTTGGTATTTTGAAATCTCCAATATACAAGTGTGTAGTTGACATTGCTTGTATTACCTTGTTTATCTTACAATGAGTTCTCGAACAAATAAATTTTAACAATTCTCAAAAAACGCGCTATTGCGTAGATATATATGTAAGTACTATTGCTCATAAATCACACTTTCGTTAATTTGAATTTTGTCCTTACTATCTTTCGATTATTTGAACTCTCACTAATTTTGAACTCGCGCTAATTTGAATTTATTCTTTGGTCCCGTGAGTTTCATATTATCAAGAGTCGACTGTACTACGTTCACAGTTAATTTTACGATAGTTTCATGAGCTCTACAAAATAATAGTCAAACATCAGATCCGTCGGGTCGGAAAACGAATGCTTTCCCTGCGAATTATCTCAGGTGAGTCAAAGGAGCCGAAGCTGCGAGTTAAAATAACAGTCCTCTCTGTTGACAAGCCTAGAAATCCCTGTACTATCAATTATCTAATTAAATTTGTGACGTTTGCAGAGGAACTGAAACAGAAAGCAAACAAACGTAATTCAATTCGAAAATGTTTTGCAAAAGCGAAGTTTACGATCGAAAGGCAATATTGCATTCGCCAATTTCGAAGCTCGTCGCAAATAAAAATCGACCAAAATCGCCTGCCGTCCCGCACTTCCGGGGTGCAGAAATGCGCGAGTCTTTTATTAAATTTAATTTTAACGCCAACTTGTCTTATTAACTTTCCGTCGAGATTATGTTTTAGTAAAAGTTTTGCGGTATTAATTTAATTAAAGGCGATGTGTTCGTATAAAAACTAAGGGTGGGATTTGGTCTAATGAGAAATATGAAGCGCGCCCGATAAAAAGTTGCAAACGCTTTATTAATTCAAAATATTGATCAAATTTTTTATTTCGTCAATTTTAAGCTGGCGATTTGCTAATTTCTTTTTGTTTGTTTCACGTGAGTGCCTTTTTTTCTTAAAACTGACCGTTTTTCGGTTTTTGGTAAGTGAAAACTAACTTGATTAGTCCGGTCAAATTAGACATAAAATAGTGGGTCAAATAACAAAAATTCCGACAGAGCTAAATTTTGGTTGAGACCTTTTGGGTACACCATTAGAAATAATGTCTCAAAGGTCCCCATTGATCCCATGTGTGCTCAAAAAGTTATTCGGGGTCAAAGGTCAAAATTTGAAGTTTTTTGGATTTTTCTCGAAAACGGTACGTTTTATTAAAAAAGTAGGCCGATCAAAAATTATAGATCTTAAAATTATCTACAAAAATGGTCCTTATACTTTTTTATCAACATTCGTGCGATATCGCGATTCTTTACTAAAGGAAAAAATTAAAGGGTCAAAAAAATTTCCTAAATCTTTTGGTGATTTTTGACAGGCTGTATTGCTTAAGATTGCGTGATAACGGTGGCTCCTAAAAATGTTTGACTAAAACATCTGAAAACTAGAATCTTGGAGCTTTAAAAAGCTTTTTTTAAATTTTAGATACGACCATTTTTTACTGAAATACAGCCTGTCAAAAATCACCAAAAAATTTAAAAAAATTTCTTGATCCTTTAATTTTTTCCTTTAGCGTAAAATTGCGATAGCTAACGTATGGTGATTATTAGAAAAAAAGTATACGGACCATTTTTGTAGATAATTTTAAGGTCTGTAATTTTTGCTTGAACTGATTTTTTGATAAAACTTACCGTTTTCGAAAAAAATCCAAAAAACCTCAAATTTTGACTTTTAACCCCGAATAACTTTTTTAGCACACATGAGATTGATAGGGACTTTTGCCACTTTATTTCTAATGGTGTACTCAAGGTCTCAACCAAAATTTAGCTCTGTCGGAATTTTTGTTATTTGAAATGTCTATTTTGACCGGACTATTATCATAATTAATAGTGTCATTCCTAGTAAGACGTATTTCCATATTAAATTCGCCAATCTTTTTATATTTCGCTTTTATTCAAATTTGAGCAACTTTTTGTGCTAGGAAAAAAATTAAAATAAACTTAAAAGGGGACTATCCGTGTATACGATACGACTTGGGAGTTTCGTAGCAAAAGAAAAGTTCTAAAGCGTTATCCAAAAGGGTAGAAAATGAATAATACATAACACTTCAATTTATTAGCTACCCTTACTAAGCGAAGGAGAAAATTTCGAATATTTCGTAAGCTTTTTCATTATTAGGTTTTTCGTAAAAATAAAAGCTAAAGTTTCCACGCACCCGCCCCGCATTTCGAAGGTAAAAACATCTTCGCGTTATTCTTGCAACTAATGTTACAAAGAAATTTTTATTCCGAAGATGTTAACAATAAAATTAAGCTCCGCGTGGCACGTCATGTTTTATTCAATTTAAGTAAGCGCCTCCGCAGTTCTTTTACTACTTACCGAGGGAAACTTAACGGAAAATGTGGGAAAAGTAGTTTAAGTTAGCTCGGAACTTTTTTCATATAAGTCCGAATACAATTCCGGTAACTTTTCAAATTTTCTTCCTAACGAATTAATGCGACCGAAAGATTAAAGTTGCGTTTCTATAATACCTTCAAGATTTATCCGGACGTGAGGAAAACTTCTAAAAGCGACACAGTTTGCCTAGTTTTATTAAAATCGGGGGCGGGTCTAGTTAAAGGCTTTTTGGGTTGCAGCCCCAGACCTCGTGGATACAACGAGCCCCAAGCCTCCATTAAAAACGATAGACGATTTTGTGAATTAAAAAAAAATATCTAAAATTTAAAAACATTCCATCATATGCCTCTACCGTATTCTCAACATGACAAATTTTTGTCTTGTTAAAACGGGACACTTGGTAATCGTGCTTAAAACCGAGTGTGCACATTCGAGCTCAAAGTGGCACATTCCGATCTCGGGAAAATGAAGCGCGCCGCTCCGCGTCGCGCTTCATTTGCCTCCCTCGCTCGGAAATGTGCCACTTTTCGCTCGAATGCGCACATCCTCGCATTCATTGGATTTGTTTAATTCATTCTTCGCTCTTTCAAATCATAAATTTAAATTTAGTTTAGTAAATATCGATTTTATGTTCTTTACCATATAGCAATGAGTCTAAGAGAGCGAAAAGATACGGTAATCGCTTCGATGCGAGTGAGAGAAAACGATTAAAATTATTCAACTGATTTTTTGTCTATTTTAATGCGTTAAATTATTGTGAATCATGGTTAAAGCCGAGTGTGCACATTCGAGCTCAAAGTGGCAGATTATAATCTCGGGAAAATAAAGCGCGCCGCCCCGCGTCGCGCTTTATTTGCTTTTTTTCTTGTTAAAACGGGACGTTTGGTAATCGAGCTTAAAATCGAGTGTGCACATTCGAGCTCAAAGTGGCACATTCCGATCTCGGGAAAATGAAGCGCGCCGCTCCGCGTCGCGCTTCATTTGCCTCCCTCGCTCGGAAATGTGCCACTTTTCGCTCGAATGTGCACATCCTAGTATTTATTGATTTTATCTACTTATTCTACGCTTTTTCATATCATAAATCTAAATTTAATGTAGTAAATATCGATTCTATGTTCGAAAAACGTTTTTACCATAGCAATGAGTGGAAGAGAGTGAAAAGATACCACAATATCGTCGGTGTAAGTGAAAAGGAGCGACTAAAATTAATTAACTGATTTTTCATCTAATTTCTTGACTTACGTTATTGTGAATCATGCTTAAAACGGAGTGTGCACATTCGAGCTCAAAGTGGCACATTCCGATCTCGGGAAAATGAAGCGCGCCGCTCCGCGTCGCGCTTCATTTGCCTCCTCGCTCGGAAATGTGCCACTTTTTGCTCGAATGCCCACATCCTCGTATTTATGAAATTTATTTATATTTACACGTGCTTATATTTAATTTATTTACGCCAAAAAAGTATAACTTCTAAGGCGCCTACATACAGTATTGCCAACTTAGTAGTTTTACTCCTGCTTTAGTAGGCAAAAATTTTTTTTAGTTGCTGGTTGTTTTTTTAGTAGTAGGTAAATATTCTCCAAAGGTAAAGACAGTAAATCAAATTATGTTAGCATGGTAACATGGTAAAAGAAAAAATTTTTTATCTGAATATTTTGACTTTTTTTGCATTTCATTCTTTGTTTTAATTCTTTGTCTCGAAAAATATTCGGGCAAGACTGCCTACATAACTACACACATCGGTTTTTTTGTAAAAAAAACGTGTAATTGATGCAACAACCATTAAGAGTACTTTCCTCATTAGTTTTTACTTATTTTGTTAAATTTGTAAAGAATGATTTTAGTGGGTTTTTATTACATAGAGTGATTGTTTAAGGTTAACAACGTTTTGAATTTGGCCCACAGTTATTAGAGTATTTCTTAGTTGGAGTGTGGCTAAATTGTAAAAAATTGGTAATTTTCGCTGTTAAATGTAAGATGAAGTAGTATATGTTTCTAAAGGGTGTACCATTTAGTAGTTTCGGTAAATGCAATTCTGTTCTTTAAGTTTATTCTGGATTTGAATTTTACTGTTTCCTATTTTTTTGTAAAATTGATGTATAAGACATAAGTACAATGTTTTACTATTCGAAGAAGTTTCGATTAGTAGAATATAAAAGTTTAAGTCTGGCACCCCTATTCTTGACACAACTGTTTGCCAGACACCCTCAAAATATTTATTGCAATGATAAATTTTCTATATAAAGTATAAGAAAAAATTAAACGTCAAAATTTTTGTTTTTTATCCCTTTTTGAATAGAATTGGTCTGGCCAAAATTCTGCCAAACCACGATTAAAAAAGTCCTTTGTTGCTACTTGTTGAGCGCCAGTTTTTTTTGTTTTTAACATAATTCACATTCAATTGCTATTCCTGTCAAAAATATTTAACAAAATTATAACAAATAAATACAGAAATAAGTTAAAACATTGGGTAAAAAATAAATTAACTAAATTATTTGTTATTTTCGCCATGGTACTAACATCCACGGTACTGACATTTGAATTTATAATTGACCTAACTTTATAATACAGATAAATAAAATAATTTCCTAAATAATTTCGATTATTTACGTAAAAGTAAATAAAAATTTATTATAATTAATTTAAACATCGTATTAATAACCGTTAATTTCAATACCATGGTACTGACATATAATTTTATGACTTTCCTTTTTCAAAATAAAACAAATTACTTTAATTATATTTTTGAAACTCAAAAATAAATACACAGCTGTAAACATTGCACAAATAGTTCCTCATGGAAATGCCGCCAGAAGGAGTGGCTGAAACTAAATTAAGATAGCGAATAGCCGGCAAACATTTCAAATCTAAAAATTGTATAAAAGTTCCGGACATAAATCAAAAATGATTATTTTTTTTACTAAACATTATTTTCGTATAATTGCAATATAATTTAATGGAGTAGGTATATATTACACTTAAGTTATGAGAGGTAACTTTTAAATTACAAAACGAATATCAACAGAAATGTATACATTTAGTTTGAAAAATGAGAATCGGACATGCCACGGTACTGACATTTTCGTAAGTTATGAATAATCCAAGATCACTTATGTTTCAATACCTAATGCAAGTTGAAGATAATTATCACATTTATGATATTAATGATTTCTTAATAAGAAAAAACTATGTTGGATGATAAATAAAATACTAGACATAAAAAATCCCAGTTATCTGAGAATTACCCAAATATCGATTTTATGTTCTTTACCATAGCAAAGAGTGCAAGAAAGCGAAAAGATACGGCAATCGCGTCGATGAGAGTGCGAGGAAACGATTAAAATTATTCAACTAATTTTTCATCTACTTTATCATCAATTTACTTTAAAAAAATTCAAGTAATTCTAAAACAGTAGTTGCACTCTCAAAATTTCTTCTTGGGGCTTCTCTTCTTTTTCAAAATTGTTTACCTTTTCATTAGAAAATTGCCGTGAAATTAATTTGTATTTAAATAAGGCGGCAAGAATGAAAATCTTGTTAGGATTTGTTAATATTCGGTATCGTAATCGACAATTGTTTGAAAACAGGACATTTTGGCGTCCTTGGAAACAACGGGACAGAGGATCTGAAAACGGAATAGCCCCATTCAAAACGGGACCGATGGTCTGTGACCATTACGTATACATACATCACTATAGAAAACAGTTTTTTGACAAAATGGCAATTAGTTGAGTAATTAGGTAGGCCTCTAAGTGGTATTAGCCCAGGACCCAATAAATTCACGTTCCGCCGCTGATTAAAATCCATTTCTTTACCTATTTTAAACGATTATTTCACATCGAAATTTATTTGTTTATTGCAAAGGCCGAACCTATTTTAAACCATGTCGAAAATTAATTACTGTATACATTTCATAACAAATTAAATTAATCACAAAATTATTTTGAGAACGCGGTGCTTTTAAAATTGCCGAATTTCGATAAACAATTTGAATTAATAATGATCGAGAGAATTCAATGGAAACCCAATGGATTGGTTTAAAATGATCTTTTCTTAATAAAGGACCGCCAAAATTTCGGGTGGTTTCCTCTATTTATTGACCAATCAACCCCAAATTAATTGACGCCTAAATAGTTTGTTTAACCGACTGTTAAATAATTTCGTTGCAGGCAAAATTCTTGTTGGAACCCCAGACCCAAAAGAAAACCAACTAAATTTTTTTAAATTTCGTCCTTAAAAGTTTGTATTATATTTCTATTAAATTAGAAAAGCTGTAAATTAACTTTACGTAGGGTGGCAATATTTTTGAAAATCAATAGGAGTAGTGCGGACCTCTGATAACTAGTTTAATCTTCTTAATTTTAATGAGTTTTTCTTAACGGATTTATTTATATATAAAATATCTAATCCTACCTCTGGCAATTTTAAATGGGCGCAAGATACTTATCGTGTTTATCGCATTAAAAGCTCGTCTGTGCTTTGCAAAGTTTAATATCAGTTACCGTGCAAATCTTTCACGGTCGGTTAGCATTTTATTTGATTGCTTACGTTTAATAAGTAAATGCCTACCGTTCAGGGTCGGCTTAAGGGTAGACCCAGTATCGGATCGCTTAATATGCCTAGTCCCAATACCGGAACAGCCAAATAAATGGGGCATTTTTTAATTAAATCAGTCGTGTTATTCTTCGAATTCAACGTTTTGTATTTATATAGTTTTTGTAACATTTTTAGTATCTTCTAATTCTTGTGATATTTTTTATTCGGTGTAAAATTCTTCTACAATTCTTAGAATGTCACTTCTGTCAAAAATTACGTAATGCGCATAATTCTTTCGTTCCCATTTTCTGTTTGAGTAGATATTTCTTTTGCATGGTTCTCTATTATTTCATTTATTTGTTTTCTCTGTATTTTTATTGATTGTTCCCTTATGTCTTTATTTAATTGTTCAAACTTCTTTGTTGTTTTTATAAATATATGTTTTTCTGCGCTAATTTTCTGTTTTTTCCTTTCGAGATGTAATTGTTTCATTAATCTTGTTTTTGTTATCCTTATACGATATGCTTTTCTTTAGTAGCATTTTTGCTTCAAATTGCATAGTCGATGATCTATAATAATCAATTCGATTGAAGTTATAAATCATAGACAGTGCCCAACGGTGTAATTCGATTTAAGAAAATCATTTCCTTTGATTGAAAATGTGTCACCTTTTGTTTGAATGTGTTCACATTTTCCTAATCATTGCATTAGTTATTTTCTATTTTATTCTTTTTTCTCTGCTTAAAAATACAATTACAGTAAAACCTCAATTATTCGAACAAAGTTATACAGATTCGCAATTATCCGGATTGCCAACCGCGTTCGGACTCGTTGCGAAAATTAAACCACGGTATTTATTACTAAATATTTTTTATTTTATTTTGCGTTTCGCACTAAACAGTGTTTTTTTGCTTTGTTGATTTTAAGATAATGTGCGACTGTTTTATTTAGTGTTTGACCCTTTGCACTCGTTTGTCGCCGTAGGAGCGGCAAGATGCGTTTTAAAACATATATTCGAGTGCAAAGGGTTAATATTTGTTGCGTTTTTTGTAAACATATACCTAACAATTTGACTAACTTTTTCCTGTTAAAACGGGACGCTTTGTAATCGTGCTTAAAACCGAGTGTGCACATTCGAGCTCAAAGTGGCACATTCCGATCTCGGGAAAATGAAGCGCGCCGCTCCGCGTCGCGCTTCATTTGCTTCCCTCGCTCGGAAATGTGCCACTTTTCGCTCGAATGCGCACATCCTCGTATTTATTGAATTTGCCTATATTAATCTTCTATTCTTCAATTCAAAAAATTAAAAGTTGAATAACTTTAGATTTATTTTTTGTTTGAAAAAAGCTATAAATTTGATTCCTTTTGGTAAGTTATCATAGTGCTTTTCTGCACGCCTAAATAAATAAAAGAAGCAAGCATCCCGCAAAGCTGGGCCCATATACTACACTATTGTCACTTCTATGGGTCATTGGTCACATCCATGTGTAAATTTTTATCCACAGATCCCCATGGAAGTGACGTCCATGGAAGTAATTTTTTTCATTAAAATGTTAAAAACATTATCTCTAAATTAAGAATGAACATACAAATTTAGCAGAGTGTATTTGATTCATAAACACAATTAACCCACAAAACCAAAGTTCATAATTAAAGTGTACCTACCTTTGACGATCTCCACAGTTGTGACCACTTATGCGTAACGAGTTTTGAGATTGGAAATTTAAATATGATTTTCACGTGATGGTTGCAACGCCGGTAGGAAATGACAACTGAGGCACAATGACAAATTATTACTTTGTTTCTGCCAAGAAGCCTTTGATTATACGCACAATATTTTTACAAAAAAAGAGTAGTGTGACACACATCCACGGAAGGGACAAATAAATTGATCACAAACTTAAATATGAAAAAATGCAGAATATGTATAGCTATATAGACATTATGTTTTATACTTAAGTAGTAAATTTATTGTAGTTAATATTGGTATAGTTTTTGACGTATTTATTACAAGAAAAAATTGCAATTATAATTTTTTTTTTACAAAGTCAGAATGATCACACCCACGGAGGGGACATATTTGACACTTTGACACTTAATAAAAAAATTATTATGCAGTTAATTTACATAAATGTTGTCTAAATCTACAATGTTTTATCTATACTTTATTAACACAAATCACTATCCCGGTCTTTAAGTACTACAGCTTAGAAAAATGATAGTCACACTTCTATTTTTCAAAAATGGAATTACCCATACACTGTTGTAATTAAACTTCATTTATGGATTAATTCAATTTTTAAATATAAAAAAATATTTATACGTTACATAGGGTGCATCAAAATTTTAGAATGACTTGGGTGGGGTATGTTAAAAAATAGGTTGGGAAATAAGAGTCAAAATTGGGAAAAAGTTAAAGTATTTTTTTTTCATGTACGATGAAGTCTCCCATCTAGTCTAGTTTAAAGGTACTAAATTAAAAATGTGGTTTTGGGTAAAAATACCCTATTGTAATTTTTAATTAAAAGAAAAGCGAGAAGTGGTACGTTTAGTTCAGTTTTATTTAATTAATATTATTTGTAAGAGAGGAGAATAAGATAGGCAAATTCAATTAATAAGGAGTATGTGCACTTTCAAGCGAAAACTTTTTCCGAATAGACAATCTGGATTTGTTATTAATATAGTCGAATCTAATTAACGCAAAGATGTGCGCATTCGAGCGAAAAGTGGCATATTTCCGAGCGAGGAAAGCAAATGAAGCGCGACGCGAAGCGGCGCGCTTCATTTTCCCGAGATCGGAAATGTGCCACTTTGAGCTCGAATGTGCACACTCGATTTTAAGCAAGATTCACAATTATTAACTTATTTTCTTAGACGGCTGACTTCAACTGTCGTATTTTCATTAACTGTGCTAAAATTAGCTAAAATTCGTTGTTTTTCTATACATTCAATTAACCAATTTTCGATTATCTGAATGAGCTGAAACAATAATTAGTCCGGATAACCGAGTTTCCACTGTATTGTTTTTTGAGGAGCTCCAAGCTCTATTTAAACAAAAGAAACCTATAACTACAATTTGGCAACGCGCGTATTTAAAAAAGAAACAAGAAAGGCTCGCGCTAATTAGTCCCAAGCTCAAGAAAATTGCGTAGCAGATCTTCAATACATAATATAATGTAAAATTAGATTTTTTTTTGTTATAGATCGTTTGGCAAATTAGCAAAAATTCTACTGTGATGTCACAGAGTTAACTTTGAGATTATGATATTTACGTTAGACACGTCACAAGACTGTCTGATTATTTTAAACTTGCGCTAATAAATCTTAACCTTGGTGGTTGATTTTTCCAAAGCGTTTTTTTTTCGTCAAATTAAAATAAACGCTGATGCTACACCAATGTCCTATACTTTCCGTCTGAAACGATGCCAATGTCAACACGAAAAATAAAACGAAAATATATGTCGAGATGCATGTTTACAATTTTTCGCTTTTATTGTAAAATAATCGCGTAGAATATTTTTTTGGATTTTTTCTAAACCCGATTTGTTGACACCTGAACGAGATTTGTATCTATTGAAAACTTTAGCCGGTTAAGACGCGTCGATACATAACAATGAATTAATAGTGCCCCCGTTGTAAATGTGCTTTAATTTATTTAAACATATATAAGTCTGTGCACGTTTTACGCATTTTCGAAGGTCACGAACTTTTCAAACAATTGTTTAAGATTTGGCAGTCGTCGTTCGTCATAATTTTGCATTTTGTAACATTTAAATGTGTTGTTATTATTATACATATTCTTATTGCTTTTAGTCGGCTTTTATAAATAGCTTGAGTTATTTTCGCACATTTACTACTTGAATTTATCTCACAATTACATATAATTATTTATAATATCATAAATAGACTACAGTAAAACCTCTATATAACGGACTCGTTGGGGGGAAGGGGTGTTCGTTAAAGCCGAAAACCCGTTATATAAAAATACGTTTAAAATAAATCAAAAACCTTTTTTTTAAAAAAACACGGTATTTACATATAAATACATATAACCTACGCTAAATACTAATATACTATCACTCCGGCTAGGTGCAGTCTACGAGCAGGACGGCATTATGTCTCAAATTCTAGTGCTAGACGTGTGACGTGATTATCATGGCCGCTAAAAATAGTTTGCATGTGACGACACTTGAATTTAAGCATGTATAATATTAATAAACCGTTTTTAATTTTTTTACATTTGACCGGATTTTTTGTCCGTTATATCCAAAGTCCGTTAAATAGAGGTCCGTTATATCGAGGTTTCACTGTACTAGGTTTTTCTTTGCGCTACCACAATTAAAATTTATTGAATAATTTTGCTAAATTAATCTCATATAAACACTGGCGCTTTGCATATTTAATTTCCCTCGTCAAATACAAGGAAACAGCGAGTTAACTAAACTTTGGAGGATATATTTTAGATACAACACTCGGTCATTTCTGGAAGGGTTAGCGATCTTAGTTTAACCCGAAGTGTCAAATTTCCTACAATATAAAGCAAGCGACGTGGTTTGTTATAAATTAATGAAAATTAAGTAAGCAGGGCGACCTTCATTATGGCTTTAAATATATTCAAGCCAAATATTAATTACGAACGTAAATAAAGATCAGAATTTGCAGAAATAAAATAATTAATTGTGCACACTTCTGTTGGGCAAATATTGCACTTGTGGCGTTAATTAAAGGAATCGGATGGAGCGTTATAAGTTTTCATTTTAGGACGAAAAAATGTCTGTCTGTCTGAATATTTATTTTCGCCAGATTTTCGAATCTTTCTTTTTCAATTCCCATACAATACCAAATTTTATATAAAAACTTAAAGAGTAATTCTAAATTAAACAATATTACATTCTTTTCATTTTTAAAAATACGAATTTGTAAATATTCAATACAGTAAAACCTCTCTCCAACGGACAGTCGTGGGACCAACAATATTGTGGTTTTACCACTAAAACTAGTGGTTTTACTCTTCCTCTAGTGGGCAAAAAAAATTTTAGTGGCTGGTGGTTTTTTTAGTGGTATCCTCCAAAGGTGAAGATAGTAAATTAAATAATGATAACGTGGTAACAAGAAAAAACAATTTAATATTTTAATATCATTGATGTCAATTATCAAAAGTTTGTGATTAAAAATACTTTTTTATCTGAAATATTTTGACTTTTGTCGCTTCCTTTCCTTTTTTTTTGTTTTTCATTATTTGAATTAGTTAGTTCAGCTTCGAGTGAGCGCTAGTGGTCTTCTAGTGGTTTTAGAGTCGACACTATTGGTCTCTCGCAAAATATTGTGTAACACTGGTGTCCGCTGAGAAAGCGGCCAGAATACATTGTTTTCTCAGTCGAGGCCTTTTAAAATCTGTCCGTTGAAAATAGGTGTCCGTTAAGAGGGGTTTTACTGTAGAATGTATTAACTGGAAAAGGCATTGGCAAAAGAGTGAATTTTCTAAAAAAACAATAGCGTTCTTTAAAACGCGTTTGCTTAAATTGACTTTTCGTAATACGCATTCTTAAAAATTAGTGCTTCGACGAGTCTTTAGTTTGTTTTTTTTTGATACCCAGCGTTAAACAATTTTGTTACTTAATTTAAAACACAAAAAACTGTAACTTAATAATTATTGCCCTTTGTCGTTATTAAATTCAAATGGTTACATTTTACTTAAAATATTTCCATGCATGTATAATATCGAGCATTTAAACATTAGAAATACGCACACCGGAAGTTCTGAAAAATAAAAGTTTACCTCTATAATTCGCAGTTTTATCGGCAAAGTGCGATAAGTGTGTGACTAAGAAACAGGTGTTCGGCTTTAATGCAAACATTTAAAGGCGTTTTTAAATAGTTCAGCGTGAAACATGCACTCATAAAGACATACAATTTAAACAACAAAAGTTGGTTTAGTGAAAATTAATAGGTGAACGTTTAAATAACTGCTATAGAAGATTTTAAAGTGTGTTGACTTATCTATGGATGATCGATTTGCACCCAGAGCAAATCTGATCCTCGTTAAAAAAGGTAGGAGTTTAAAATTTTCTCTTTTAATTCCATTCGGCTGTATTTAATCAGTTTTTAATAACTAATATTAGGCGTTCTGTGTTGCAATCGTAAATAGCGTTAAATTGCTGCCTTCTTTATACATAGGTACATACTTTGTTTATAAATTACAAAAATAGCTATAAATATATAAATACTTTGGTTTTTCATTAATTTGGCAATTATGGTTTACAAAGAAAAATCTTATAAAGCGTTTTTCAAGGGACCTCGCACCACTTGCATGAGAATTTAGGTCTTGATCAAATTTTATTTTACCAACTCATTTTTGTAGTTTATAAGTCATTAAATAAATGTTTAATGGAATCACAGTGCAAAAATCGATAGTTCTTATATTACAGAAGTTGCAATGTAGGTTTTTGCAACTACAGGGAAAACTATTGCCTATAACTTTTTTACTATATTTTGTAATAACACAAAAAAATAATTACAAAATTCTAACTAACCCTAAAAAAGCAGGGCCGGCATTAATTCAATTGAAAATAAAAGAATATAAAAAAAGCAATTTTTTAAAATCGCAAATTTTGGAAAACTATTTAACTAAGGTTGTTAATTAGAGTTTATAATATTCCAAAAAAAAAACAATTAAAAAATGCTAATCGCCCTCAAAAAAACAAGGTTCGCATTAATTCAATTGAAACTCCAAGGCTTACAAATGTTTGAATATTAAAAACACAAATTTTTTAAATAGCAAATTAGGGGAAACAATTGCATATAACTTATTTACTATAGTTTGTACTAAAACAGAAAAATAATTAAAAAATTCTGACTAACCCTAATAGAGCAGGGCAGGCATTAATTCAATTGAAAATGTAAGAATATAAAAAAACGCAATTTTGGAAAACTATTTTGACCGATTTTGGGGATTTTGAGATAGCACCGCTTTCGGACGTACTAAGACCTAATACGTTCGAAAATGAAAGCTTTCCGCGTACTACTTAAAAATAAAAAAGTTATAACGTTTAAAAGTTTCATTTTAAAGCCAAATTTAATTTTTCAAAAGCACGAAAATTTTTATTATAGACGGAAAGCGCCGGGAAATGACACCGGCTGTAGTTGCTAGGGGTACGTAGAAACATCCTTTTGCAATAGAAACAAATTCTATTTTTTTCATTTTTTGTCAAAAAAATATGGGGGTAACCCCTTTGCTCGAATTGAGAAAAAAAATTTTTGGTATTGGATTTGCTTTAAATTTTCACGGGACGTTCCTATGGACCCCAAACCGACATAGTCAGGGTCATTCTTCCCTGCTCCTCCTTTAACCACCAAAATTTTCGTGAAAATTAGTTAAATCGAAAAAAATACACGTCGACTCACAAAAACGATCGTAGCGCCCTCATTTTTGATCCGATCATTAAAAACGACCCAGATTCGGAATTCTGAGACTCAATTCCATGAGACGCATGCAAAATCTGCATAGGGCGCAATGTTAATTTGTCGAGTAATTAAGGGTTGACATTTTAGGTACATAATTATAGTACAAAATTTGACGTTAAAAAAATTGCGGCACCATTATTTGTGAAGTAATCTTTAAAAACTATACAAATTCGGATTTGCTGGACTTTTTGACTTCGGATAAACTCAAAAAACCATAAACGTGCTATTTGACATTTGCGAGAAAAATGGGTTTGAGGAGTCCGACTTGTAATTAATTTTTTTTAAATTTCCACTTTGAAAAATCGTAGCTCGGTTTTTTGTGAACGGATCTTTAAAAACCTTCCAGACTCTAAAAGTTCGTTTATCGGAGTGGCGCACATCGTTTTCCCGAAATCAGAATGTGCCACTTTGGGCTCGAACGCGCACACTCGATTTTAAACATGATTCACAAGAATTATTTTACTTTCTGAGATAGCTGTGCTAAAATTTTACTCTCAACGCGCCTAAAGAAGTGTAACTTCAAAAATACGAGGAAAGGCCACGATAATAGATGCATGCATACATAAAAGATTAACGTTAGCATTTGAAAAAATGAAATAGAACAAATGTGAAATCTTGCGCTCGAGCCATCTTTCCTATCTCGAGTTTTATGTGGATCAGAGCTTTATGTTGACGACGAAAGCTCGAGTTCGTGTGACAACCATTGTCAGATCTTACTCCCAAAATTTACGTTATCCCTGACAGCCGGAAGTTTTATCTTCCAACAAACGCCCACATCTCAAATAACTTATAAAGATACTCGACCCTCGAAATATTTTTTACGCGTAGGTACAACAGAGGGGGCGAATTCCTTAAATCGTCCAATTAAACGATCCGATTTAAATTCGCGTATCGTTTCGATACGCAAATTCCTCAAAACGCCCTTCCGGAATATTAAAATTTATGGTAGGCCAGGAGCGTGCGTTAAAATTTAAAAATCGCGAGGCGGGCACCGCGTCTTGTATTATGCAAGAACCGTAATAACAGCGTTACAATATTTGTTCTTCGATAAGTCTTTTTTGCGAGTTCGAAAATGCGACGCGATTCGCATAACGACCGCTCTCTTAACGACCTTTCAATAAAATGTAAATCATTTATAACGTGTTGAAGTATAAATCTTGGTTTAATTTGACAAGAGCTTAACCGCGTACGTCTTGCATAATTTTCGAGTCGGTTAGGTTGGCAAATGAACGGAGAGCATTTCACATAAAACTTTTTAAATTAATCATATTCGCGCTCGGGCGCCGAAAATGGCTCGTTTCCTTTGAAATTGAAAGCGGTGCCACTTAAAAATTGCCGTTTATAGCGCTCACAAATTTTCGAAACGCTTTGATCTGTATTTATCGAAAATTGGCAAATTCGCGCGGTAATTTGTTTTGCGCCATAATTATCGCTCTTATTATTTTTGCCTAACGATTTACGTTCACATCAAACACGCATAAATTAATTTTGAATCGGTAGATAAATATTGATCTCGCTCGGTTTATTTAGCATTGTTTATTATTGATAAATTTGCATAATAATTGCGCCTCACGAAATCGATTAGAACCAAATTTGACACGTGCAAATTAGATCCCAATCGGACTCGTCTTTACGTAATGGTCAAATTTTTAGCGAGTTCGCCCAGACCAGTGGTCGGCAACGTTGTAATCCAAAAGAGCCAACTATAGACAATACACAATTAAAATTTATTCAAAGAGCCATAATTACAACTGGATGGAATTAAGCAATACCGTCTTAACCAACATTTAAAAAAAATCGTACTTAGTATTTTGTGCTGCAATATATTATATTTAATTTTCCCGGTATACCGACCCTTGTGCCATCTGTTGGCCAATTGTCATAACTGCTTGTAGTGTTATTCGAAAATCTCTTCGCAAAAACGTCGTATCTACTGATGTTTAAATCTATTCTTGAGAATAATAATTGCTTAAAAAGTATTGAATTAAAATTTTTAGTATCAGGTCACAGCTATTTACCAAACGATAGTGATTTTGGCGATGTGGAATGTGCACTCAAAAGACAACAAAAAATTTATACTCCGAAATATTATCTCGAGGTGATGAGACAGTGTCGAAAAAAAAATCCGTTCATTATTAATTCATTACAAAAAAAAGATTTTGTTAGTAGTCAATCGATTGAAAAAAATTAGAAATCAAAAAAAACGTTGGATGGGGAAAAAGTAAATTGGTTTAACATAAGACAAATAAAAATTTTCAAGGATGAGCCTTTCAAAATTTTCGTTCAAATGTCCTATAATGACACTGATAAGTATAAAAAAATTGACATTAAGAAAAAAGGAAAAAATTCACTCGTAAAGAATATTTTTTCTGATAATTTGGAGATATTATGGCCCAATGGTAAATCTATAGCTCAAGCTAAATTAAATGATATAAAATCGTATATGCATCTGATTCCTGAAGTTAACCATGAATTTTACAATGATTTAATTGGTGACGATACAATAGAAGAAGATGTTGATGGATACAATGGAGACTTGGATTTTTAAATAGAAGTAACTGGAGTAGAAGATGAAATGAACGAAACATGAATATTAATAACTATTTGCATATTTGTTCAATTGTTGTCTTTCATTTTGAATTATTTTGATCATAGTTAAAACAATTTTAATTAGAAACAAAATCAAAATCGATAATTATAAAAATTTAACTGAAAATAATCGAAATTAAAAATTATAATTATTAGAGTTTAATTTATATTTTAGTTAAGACGTTATTGCATAACGCTTGTCAAGGTACGCTCTTTATGCAAAAACGAATTAACTGTTTTTTTAATTAGTCATTTGCTTTTTTTGATATTTAAATAATTTGTACTTCTTTCTTCTAGGAAATAACAACTTTTAAATAAAAAATATTTTTTTTATTGTTAAGTTTATTGTCATAGAAAACAAAATTAAATAAATTAAAAAACTCGCTGAAATCTCGATTTTTGAATTTTGTTGGTTAAGACGTTATTGCTTAATTCCATCCAACTATAAATATATCATTTGACTCCTAAGATTTATTTTCACCAAATTTCGATGATGGAATTGTGCTTTCTGAAAATTATTTCAAACTAATCCACAGTGTGGAAGAGCCGCATCCGAGGAGTTAAAAAGCCGCAAGTGGCTCGCGAGCCGCAGGTTGCCGACCCTTGCATTAGACGAAAAAGCAGTTAAATAATTTTAATTAATCTCTCTCACTTGCAATGACGAGATTGTTGTATCTTTTCGCTCCCTTCCACTCATTGCTATTATAATATGGTTTTTAACATAAAGTGGATATTTACTCAATTGAATTGAAATTTATGATTTGAAAAAGCGTAGGATAAAGTAGACAAATGCAATAAATACAAGGATGTGCACATTCGAGCAAAAAGTGGCACATTGCCGAGCGAGGGAGGCAAATGAAGCGCGACGCGGAGCGGCGCGCTTCATTTTCCCGAGATCGGAATGTGCCACTTTGAGCTCGAATGTGCACACTCGGTTTAAGGATGATTCACAATAATTTAACGTAATAAAATTGACAAAAAATCAGTTGAATCATTTTAATCGTTCCTTCTCACTCGCATCGATGCGATTACCGTGTATTTTCGCTCTCTTCCACTCATTGCTATGGTAAAGAACATAAAATCGATATTTGCTAAACTAAATTTAAATGTATGATTTGAAAGAGCAAAGAAAAAAGTAAACAAATGTAAAAAATACGAAGATGTGCACATTCGAGCGAAAAGTGGCACATTGCCGAGCGAGGGAAGCAAATGAAGCGCGACGCGGAGCGGCGCGCTTCATTTTCCCGAGATCGGAATGTGCCACTTTGAGCTCGAATGTGCACACTCGGTTTTAAACATGATTCACAATAATTTAACGTAATAAAATTGACAAAAAATCAGTTGAATAATTTTAATCGTTCCCTCTCACTCGCATCGATGCGATTACCGTATATTTTCGCTCTCTTCCACTCATTGCTATGGTAAAGAACATAAAATCGATATTTGCTAAACTAAATTTAAATGTATGATTTGAAAGAGCAAAGAATAAAGTAAACAAATGCAATAAATACAAACATGTGCGCATTCGAGCGAAAAGTGGCACATTTCCGAGCGAGGGAAGCAAATGAAGCGCGACGCGGAGCGGCGCGCTTCATTTTCCCGAGATGGAATGTGCCACTGTGAGCTCGAATGTGCACACTCGGTTTTAAGCATGATTCACAATAATTTAGGCCCATAAATAATGACGATTAATTTTAATCGTTCCCTCTCACTCGTACTGACAAGATTATCGTATCTTTTCGCATGTGTGGAAGAGCCGTATCCGAGGAGTTAAAAGCCGCATGTGGCTCGCGAGCCGCAGGTTGCCGACCCCTGGCCTAGACTAAATTATAAACGAAGTAATTTCCAGGGAATATGATTTTCCTACATCTCTTTTTTGATATGGGTAGTGGATACAAGTATATTTGTAAAGAATCTTCTTTCGACGATATGATATGTCACTTTAACGGTTTTCTTCAGTAAGATACATATAGAGATTTATTTCTTTCCATTCAGAATCTAATATCTTCCATAAACCGTAATATAACGTGACGTACGTTTTATGCTTAAATCTGACTAAATATTTAAAGATGTATCCATTTTATCGCCACTTTTGGAAAATGTACTTCCCGGCAGACGAGAAGTTGACGTTCTAAATTGTTCAGAATCAAATATGGATTTTTCGAGAGGCGTTCGTTTTCTTTAATGGTCTTATCAGTCTTACAAATGTCTGTGAAAATGTTTGTCACCATTTCGTAATCAATCCGTTTTTCAAAGCTTATATTCTACGTAAATCCTTCTCGAGAATTGCGAGAAAAATGTCCCACAATGAACGTCGATTATGATTGTTTATTGAATATTTATTTTATCGTTTAGAAATAATTATACGGAATTTTGTTTTTATAAACATTTTATGTTACCCGTGAAGTGATTAAGGGTGTAGATCACCGAATTTCTTCTCGTGGATTTTAAATGTAAACTCTTCGTCCTATTGTCGTGTTTATAAAAATAAAAATAAAAATTTTTTATAGAGATAAAGATCATCTGCCTTTAAAAAAATAGGTTTGATTTTGGATTTTTGATAAATCAACGTGTTTTACGCAAACAATTAATAAAGGGTAGAACAGCTTTTTCGAAGCCTTTCGAAAAAGCTTGTAAAATTATTGTAATGATTTTATTTTTTTAGATAATTATTTTTATTAACTTAATTCAAGTACTACTTATATCAATTTTAGGAAAAGGTTGTAGTTTTTTAAGTAGCTTACACTTGTCAATCAAACGAAAAAAAAACACAAATATTTACCAAAATTGGCATAGTTTTATGGCTTATTACCATTTAATAAACAAAATTATCAAAAAAATAAAATTATTAAGATAATTTCACAAATTAACTCCTTTGATTTTTAAAAAATCCGAAATCATATTTTGTTAAAGACAGTTGATCTCTAACTTTAAAAATAAATTCAACGTTTTATCTTGAAATAGGACGAAAACGGAATTGACGTTTAAAATACTTTAGACGAAATTCCATGATCTACACCAGTGATTCTCAACCTTTTTTTTGTTGCGGCACACTTTTAACGATTTCAAAATTTGGCGGCACACAAAGAAAAATTTGTTTAAAAATTATTTACATACCTATAACACACTGTGCAAAATAGTTATTTAATAATATTAACATAATTATATATCTAAAATTTGTCGGCACACTTTTAGAATTTTGCGGCACTCAAAAGGCACAGTGGTTGAGAATCACTGATCTACACCCTTAAGATAAGTAACTTTATTTAACGTCTCAATTTTGAAACATTTTAGCTAAGCCTATCTCCCTTATTTTAATGCATATTTGATATGCAATTTCTATGGTGTTTTAATTTTTTTTTTAATTTACATATGGCATTAATAGCATCGTTATAACAGACTTGAACAAATTTTGAAATATACTAAATAAGATATTTATTACACATTTTTAAATTGAAGTTTACGGTACCACAACTCAAAAATATTACATATACGTAAAGCCACTTTACTTGAGATACGTTTTTGTTCAGTTTAGGATCATTTATAAGTAAGTTAAGGATGTATGGGAGATACAATCAGAGGCAAAAGTACTAAAAATTATAAATTCTTGAATTGTACATGTTATAAAATATTACAAAATAAATAAATAGTTAACGTCCAATATCTTTTAAATATTATTTAAAGTTAACAGGAATTGGACTGCCAATAAAAATCTTGTTTAATATGCAACGTTTCGTTTTTTTATTGAAACATGTTCAAGCAACTTAAAAAGTCAAAAAATAACATATTTTTTGCAACGTTGCATAGTTAACAAGATTTTTATTGACAGTCCAATTCCTGTCAACTTTAAATAATAAATAAATAGTGTCAATATTAAAAATATATACCTATATAATTTAATAATAAATAGAAAATTTTACCAATAATGTTGAATTAAGGATGTTTGGGTCGTATGTCAAAATACGTCAAAAAAAATAAAAATTTAGTAGAATGCCTGCTTTTGTCTCCGATTATACTTCCCATATATCCTTACAATTAAGTTCCAGTACATATTCGTTAGACAGGCTGTATACTGAGATTATTTTTAAATAAATTTAAAACATTGAACGTAAAACTACGACATTTAAAATCGTCCAAATTTAAAATATTTTTCCCATTACCTAAATTAATTTTTTGTTGCTCAAATGTAGCTTAAATGTAAATAAGTACATTTCTAAAAAGTTTACAAAAAATGCCACTATTTTTAAATAAATGTTCCAATTACGAGGTTTCGTTTTAAAACTATTGGTTTTCCAAAAATCTTAGCCGTTTTATATATTTTAATTATTTTTCTAATATTTAATTCTATTTCAAAGCTTAAATTTCACAAGACCCACTATTCATTAAAAACACTTACATTTTTACAGACTTTATAATAAAGTTTTGTTTTAAATTTTATTATCAAAAAAATGTATGTATGTTGCAATTAATTTTAAACAATTTTTTCAGTAACTTTAGCAATTAAATAGTTTTTTCATTAAATCGTTCTTAAGCCTACTATGCTTTAAATTAATTTTTAATCGCCGAATAATCACAAGTGTTCTAAAAATAAAAAAATGTCAACCCGTGTTTGAAAGAAGCCTAATAAAATGTTTACAGCAATCACGCTTACCTTTTTATTAGATTTGAAGACGGCACACTTAAATTCATTGGAATTGCCGTCTCTCGCAATATAACTAAATATCTTAAGATCCTGGGAATCGTGCGATACGTAAAATATTCGATAAATGGGATGTGACAGCAGCACCGGCCTTCCATCGTCCAGCCATTGTTTTCGCTGAAAATAGCAGAAACGTTAGCTTTTTTTTCCAACGCCACATTCCTCGCAAAAGCAACGCCCGAACTTTCCTCAAGAAAAATCGGCGGGAAACTGGCAAAGTTCGCGATCGAACCGGAAGCCGAAGTTCATTTCATTTCGGGGAATTTATTAATTCCTTGAGAAACGTAAAGGCGTTCGTTCATAATAAAAATATACGATTATGGAGTTGCGTTGTCAAAAAGTTAAACAGTCTTAAAAGTTTTTCCGTGTAGATACATAAAAAGCTCCTCTTCCGGGCACAACTCACCTTTTTCTTTTTCCTAAGTGTAACTTTAACACCATCTACGGAGACTTCCATCGTCACCTTCTTTTTCTTAACTCCTTTCGATTTAAATTCGTACTGCAAAGAACGAGAAGATTACGTAATTTCTAAGTCGGTGTTTTTTATTTTGCGACAAAATGTTAAAGTTAAAAGCTCATTACTTACACGTATTTTTCGCATGGCCGCCACGATTTCCACTCTGCTCGTCGGCCTCGGCACGTCCAGCATTCCAATATACTGTAATAGAGAAAAACTACTTTACTGCGTGCTTCTTCAGACCCTATGCCGCACTTAATGAAAAATTATACGATCAATTAATAGAATCCCGCCACGACCCGCCTCTAATTTTATTAACGGAGCAACATTAATTTTTTCCAACTTTCATTTTAAATGAAACAGCCCTCCTTTCAAATTCTCATAATACATCCTTTGTGTTCGCTTTTATTATTATTATTTGTTCATATAAACTCCGTTTTGTTGTATATTTTTCCCTGTAATATCAGCTTTGGAGAAATATTTATTCATTAGCGAAATGGAAAAAATTGTTTCGAGTAAGATGGTGGACGGCTTTTCATATTTAAGCACGAATTTCGTATTGTGCATTGGCGGGGGGAATGGGGGGCCGGGGCGAAGAGCGAGGGGACTAGTCCACCCCAGGATTCAATTTGAAATTGCGCTTATTGTGCACATTGGGCGAGGGCTTCGTCGGTTATCATAGTCAGGTGGCCAGTCCCCCCTCCCCGCATGAAAATAATATATATTTTAGTCGTAAATTAAAAAATATATATAGTTTTATAAAACGGGAAAATTTTAAGTACAGTAAAACCTGGATATAACGGACCTCTATTTAACGGACTTCGGATATAACGGACAAAAAATTAGGTCAAATGTAAAAAAATTAAAAACGTCCTGTTAATATTATACATGCTTAACCTTCCCTGTACGAGGTGGGGTATAACTAACGTGCTCAATTTTTTTCTTGTTAAAACGGGACGCTTGGTAATCGTGCTTAACCCCTTGACATACAATGACGTCTAGGAGACGTCAATCGTTTAGGGTGTTATTGTAGATTTTGACGTCTCTAAGACGTCAAGAACTGTATTCAATTTTATGTTCCGAAAAAGGTTTGTTTTCAACAATAATTTTGTTAAAAGGCACAAAATTGGCGATTTGGGAATTTTGTTATTAATATAATTCTGTAATATTTAATTGCAAATTGTCAGAGAGTAAATTAATTCTTGTAAAGTGTGCTTAAAGTCGAGTGTATTCGAGTTAGTGGCACATTTCCGATCTCGAAAATGAAGCGCGCCGCCCGCGTCGCGCTTCATTTGCTTCCTCGCTCGAAAATGTGCCACTTTTCGCTCGAACGCGCACATCTTCGTATTTATTCAATTTGTTTAAATTACTTTTTGGATTTAAAAAGCAAATAGCAATGTATTCAAATAAAACGACATATGCGCAGTAACATATAGTTTGATAACCACTGGTCTAGCTATGCACAAGCGCAACATAGCGCGTTGTTATATTTAATTTAGTCGCACCAAAGAAGTATTATTTAACGTGCGTACATAAGTACATGCACCGGTTTTTTTTACATAGAATGAAATTCAGTTTTAAACATTTAGCAAAATTATTAAAGTAAACTCGAAGAATAAATTATTTTAAGTTTTTAGACAACTCAAATTAAATAAATTAATAAACTTGGAAAATTTTTAAAATATATTTAAGAACTTTAGAAATTTTAATTATCAATTTTTTGTATAACACAAATTGAATAAAACAAAACTTTATTCGATAAATTTAAAAGGAAAACTCAAATAGAGTAAATACAGAATTTGGGGTTTTTTCAAAAACTTTGAAGATCATTAATTTACGCAAATAAAATTAATATTGAGAAAACTCAATAAATAAATTATCTTAATTGTTCAGAAATATTAAATTTTATATAAAAAATTAAATACAGTCAAACCTCGATAGGTCGAAGTTGAAGGAAACTAAAAATAATTCGCGTTTTTCAAAAATTGAGCTATCCATATAAAAATATTTTTAGTTTATGTTTTAAAATTTACTTATTGTTTTTTTTCTTAATAATTTCCTAGTGATTTCTTGCTAAAACCTAAATCTTGTGTCTTGAACAAGTTGTAATTAGGCTTCATTTATGGAATAATTCAATTTTTAAATATAAAAAAATATTTATGTTATATATTATATGCATCAAAATTTTAGAATGACCTAGGTGGGGAATGTTAAAAAAAGATTGGGAAACACTGCTCTATATATTTTAAAATTATTAATTATTTATTTTATGTTATTTGTGTATGCCCATAACAGTTAAGTTGAGCCAAATTAATAGTTTTTTCGGACTAATCAATTCGTTAATTTAATGTATGTCAATGTAAAACTGCAATTAAGCTAGTGGCACATTCGATTCGAAAATTCAATTTTTCGAAATTAAATACATCCTCGTATTTATTAATTAATATAATTAACTATAAGCTCTTTCAAATCAATAATTTTAATTTAATTTAGTAAATATCGATTTTATATACGAAAAACGTATTTACCATAGCAATGAGTGGAATGGAGCAAAAAGATACAATGTGTTTTACTTAAACTTATTCATTATTAATTATTAAAATATATTTCTCATCATTGAACTGTCAGAAAGTGCAATTTTGTGGATTTTATTTTCGGGGTATGGCAAACCCCACCTAGTATGGCATATGACATTTAGTCACCTAGTATGCGGAGGGTTAAATTCAAGTGTCGCCGCATGTAAACAATTTTTAGCGGCCATGATAATCACTAGAATTTGAGACATAATGCCGTCCTGCTCGTATACTGCACCTAGCCAGAGCGATAGTATACTAGTATAAACCTATTTTTATATAACGGACTTTCGGATTTAACGGACACTCCCTCCCCCCAATCAGTCCGTTATATCGAAGTTTTACTGTATTCTCAAATATAATGTCGATATAAATTGTAGAGTATAGTATGCTCTATCATATAAACTATACAAACAAATATATATTTTATTATTAAGCTTTACATAGAATCAAAATATAATTTGTTGCATATAAATTTCAAAATAAATTGAAATATATTGAATAGATATCTAATATAATATAGTTTACGCATAATATATAAATAGGTTATATTGTTAAATATATTTTTTTCTATAATTTATTATATACAAATATAATATAATAAATAATATATCTAAAAATGTAGCAGTTAAATATTTGAAGTTAGCGGCTGCAATTAAATATTAAATATTTAAACTATACGATTTGTATTGTATTGTAAATTTTGCATATAAAAAAATGTGTATAAATTATATACTTTTACTTATGTATTATCAATATAGTGATATTTATATGTGCTAACTTATAATACCTACTATAAAATTACTTATATAATTATAATTATTATATATTCTTAAAATATATTTAGTTCATATAATTTTAATATAAGCGAACATATAGTATTATATAACTAAGGGTGGAGCGAAAAAAAATTTTTTACTCAACATCTTGAGGTGGCCCACTCATTTTTTAAATTAAATTCAAGTTAAAATTCTTTTGAAACAAAAAAAAAATTTTTTTGGCTTGTAATCTTCAAATTTATCTAAAAATGAACAAATTTGATCGTTTCTAACTCAAAATTCACCTTAATGCTTAAAAAAAGTATGTTATTGTTTCGGAATTTTTTTGAAAACTGCAATAATGGCGATAGAAATTTTTTTTAAGTTAATAATTGTTAATGGGCAAGAAAGAGGACACCTCGCAGCTTCTGGAACACTTTTTTTTTGTTTCAAAAGAATTTTAACTTGAATTTAATTTAAAAAATGAGTGGGCCACCTCAAGATGTTGAGTAAAAAATTTTTTTTTCGCTCCACCCTAATATACCTATGTATTATATTAATATATTTTAAAAATATATAATTATATAATTAAAATAGCAAAAAAATTGTTATTTTAATAGATATATATATTCTATATCATCAATTATATTATCATATAAATTGTACTATATCATCCGATATATTTTTACCTACGGCAATGGTTTCGCGAATTTTGTACTAAAAATTCGAGTCGAGCCCGAGACGACCTTAAAAAATTGTTTTTGTAGCCGAATCCTTGGAGGAAATATTAAAATTTGCGTGCTTGTTTTTGTTGAAAATTAAGCCTAATACACTTTCAATAAAACAACCCTATTATTAAGGGTTTCAGTCTCCTTTGGAGCGTCGTACATATGTACAAGCATGCATCTGAAAGCATTACTAACTTTATTACGTAATACAATTACATGCAAACTTTGTGCTTAATAGCAGGGACGATTATCCTTGCGTGCCCTGCAAAACTAAAGTCGGGGACGTTTGAGGACGAAATTAATTAGGAGGTACATTTTACGAGTAAGACGAAATTTAATCAAAACCCCATTAATTTTTTTATTCACAACAAACAAGAAATTCGTATTTGATTGGTGCAATTTTGATTATATTTTATTAGGGTCGTTATAGAAAAGAAAATGTTTAGCGAGAGCTTTGAAAATACGGTATAAAAGATCGAAAACAGGGCGGAATATGAATTATGTTAAACTTAATACATTTGCATACATTAACTAAAAGCTTTTTGTTTTGTTAATGTCAGTTAAAAGCTCGTTATTAATTCGAAAAATGATAAAAGCTATACGTTTAACAATGAACACCCCTTTTCGTTGAAATTTTAAACTTCAAAGTTAGTCGCATCGGAATATAAAGAAGTAGCTTTTAAAAGTTAACTGTTTGAATGTAAAATGCTTTTAAAATTAATCTCTAATTTTTGTTATTAAAACCGTCCCTTTTAACTCAATTAATTTCATTTACATATTCGCAAAAAACGACGAACATTTCGACAAGCTTTGTTTTCTGTGTGCGCGGTATTTTAAGAATTATATCAAAGTTGAAGGGTTTATTTCGTAGACAGAGATACTAAACGCGATTGTGTCATAAAATTGGCAAGAATTGTCGAAGCTTTCTGATATCTTACGTTTTGCCAATAACATTTCTGTGATTTTATTTCTTGGTGGTTTTCTTTTTTGTCTGAATCAGGACAATAAACTGAAAACCACATAAACCTTAGCTTAACATTCGAAGTCATTAAACTTGATGAGAAGATGTCTTATTTTGTGGTTTCGCATTTTTTGTTTTAATTATTCTAAATTAAGGGAGTTCTTTGCTGAATTCTATTCTTACAATCATGGGCGTATCCAGGGGAGGTCAGACTGGGACGCTTGTTCCACCTTGGCTCGTTTAGCCGTCTAAGAAAATAAATAAATTATTGTGAATCATGCTTTAAATAATGTTTTGAAAGCTTCGAACGCGTTTTTCGCCCAGACTTAACATTGGGCCCTGTTGATTATTTTCACTAACCTTACGCTCCAATAAACGGGCTTTCCGAATCTGAAAAGTGTTTAAAGATCCGTTCAAAAAAAATCAAGCTATGATTTTTCAAAATGGAAATTTTGAAAAAAATCAATTACAAGTCGAACTCTTCCAACCCGTTTTTCTCGAAAATTTCAAATAATTAGCCTATGGTTTTTTGGACCTACCCGAATCCCAAAGCTCTGGAAAATCCGAATCTGTATAGTTTTTAAAGATCCTTCCGCAAATAACGGCGCTACAATTTTCTTAACGTAAAATTTTGTGCTACAAAAATTAACTTAAAATTTCAACCCTTAATTACTCAAAAATTTAACATTGCTCTATATGCCGATTTTGCACGTTTATTATGGAAGGTAGTCTCAGAATTCCGAATATGGGCCGTTTTTAATGATCGGAGCGAAAATGAGTGCGCTACGATTGATTTTGTGAGTCGAAGTGTATTTTTTTCGATTTATTTAGTGTTCTCAAATTTTTGGGGGTTGAAGAAGGAGCAGTGAAGTATGATTCCGGATATGTGGGTTTAGAGTACATAGAAACTTTTAAAAATGAAAGAATTTGATGTAATTTGCAAAGACAGCGGAGTTACAGCATTTTGAAAATTAAAAATTTTAGCAAAATTTACATTTTGAAAGGTATTTTGAACAAAATGCCTTTCGTGCTCGTACATCCTTAAAAAAAATTTTTTTCTTAATTCTACAACTCTCCCACCTTTGAGAATTTCATCGAAATCTTTCATTTCTGAACGTATTGGACCTTAATACATAAAATATCAGTCCTAACTCGAAACTCTAAAAATCGGCCAAAATCGAGAAAAAAAAACAACATAGATTGCAATTTTGATTTTTCGAGTAATTATGTGTTGAAATTTATTGTATATTTTTGAAGACACAATATTGTACATTAAAAAAATTTAGCTCGGTTCAACATTATTATTTTTAGCGATTGCTCTAATTATTCAAACGTAATTATTAAAATGTTACTTTGTTGTTTCTTCGATATACAATATACAAGTCCTTTTAACACCAAACTTTTAAATAAATTAGTTAAACGTTAAATACAACATATTTTTTTTAAACATAGTAAAAGAGCGGAGAGAGTGACAACAATTCCATTAAATAAAATATTGCATAGCAGTTTTTTTTTAGAATAGATTGATCAATAAACAAACTTTTGTTGTCAAACAATGATTACCTACATACATTTTTGTAAAAGAATACGTTTGGCTTTTAATCTACATTAATCTTAATAATTTTAACTGTTCACATAGTAAAATAATATTTTAACATTTCTCCCTTTATTATTCGTCCTTTCACGTTAAAAAACGTTTTAGATTAATGCTTTATACCCCTTCGCAAAATTTATTTACATCGCCATAGAAATTTGCTTTAATTAATTTACTAAACACGGAAACGGCTACATAATTTATATTCAACAGAACAAGCAAAGCGAAAAAAGTTTTAAAAAATACATTTGAATCATTTCTAATTGTAGTACGCGATGTTTTAATTTGTTCTCACAATATTTATCTCTGCATTTACCAGTAGTTGCATAATCGAGCCATCTGAGTTGTTATTTTCGTACTTTTGCCGCACGTTGTGCGCTAAAAATAAACGTTTAAAAATTTCATTGTTTATGTATACATTAAGCAGATTAGTTTTTATGTTAATAATAATTTTACGAGTTGTTGTTACTGTCCCATAATTTTACGAATATTACTACAAGTTAAATACGCAATATTTGGGGCAGCTTTGTTCATTTCCAAAGCTGAGGCTTTTTTTTATATTAGCTTTCGTGTTTTTGTATTTTACGTGATTAATGTTTATATAAATCTGTATATGTTGAAAATAGCATTAAATCAAAAGATTTTCGCCGCTACAAAATTTAACTAAACGCTCATTCTTTCATGTTTCATTTATTATTTAAAACGCTTTTTAATTTATTCGCCGAAGAACCATACGAGATCTGTTCAAAAAATAACCATAATTTTGAATTTCGCGCCAACGTAGACATTTAGTGATATGGGGTTGTTATTGTTATTTGAGTGTAACGAGTTTAAGCGTGAGTAGCGATTTTGACGATTGCTCACATCAAAGCAAATTCTTCGCAGACCTTAAAAATCATCTCAAATCAAGCTATCCAGGCTTGCTTCGCGAAATAGAAATACCGCTGGAAAAAGTGCGTCGATAGGGAAGGGAAGTGCTTTGAATGGGGCAAGGACCAATAATCTGTAAAATTAACAATAAAGTTTGGTTATTTTCTGAACAGTTTTCGTATATGAATTTATGAATATATTTGGTAAATTAATTTAAAAATAAGTCTCAAAAAAAAAACCGAAGATTTATTGAAACGTTTTAAAATCAATTTTTGATGGGTGTATAAAAAAATTATTTATAAACAAAGATGACGGTACTCTTGTCCGTTAAAAATATTTTTAAGGGATCGACACACCGATATCTTTTATTCAAAACATATTTAAAAAAAACGTGTGACTTGGAGTTTGGTCGCATTTACTTTTTTTTCGTCTGCACAAAATATTTACACTTTGAGATTCCACAATTTTGGCAGCTTGTTGTTTATTTTGACTGAAGGTACGCTTCTACAATTTGCCAATATTCGAGTCATGCCTTGACAAATTGCAATTGTTAATAAATAATTAAGCTTCCGAACTATATTAATTAAAAAAAAATTATAGCTCGAATTGAATTGTCGTCTCCCAAAGCGTAACGTAATCACATTTTGAAGCACATAAAAAACACATTGTGATGCAAATTTCCAAATGGAAAACCATTTTTATGTTGCATTCTTCTTTGATGCTAACCAGAATTGCATTTTAAAATTTAAATTTTGCAAGTTCTTGTTCAAGCATGCTGCCATTACTTTTAGTGCTAAATTTCATAGTAGAAACGCGCCTTGCCTGCTAGCAACCAATTCTACTGTAAAATGCACGATAAAAATAGCTCTACTGAAAATATAATTTATATCTCTTGCACGCTTTTATGAACCTGAAATATACGTAGTTAATAGTCCTGAGAATTTACTGTTTTTTAATCGCAAGTACGCCAAACGCCCTTTTCGCGACTAGTTGAGCGAAGACCGCGAATTTTTAATAACGCCGTTAACAATCGCATTCAAAGATCCTCGTAAAAGGCAAAGAACATAAAAGCCGAAGCGCAGAAAACAGAAACGAATTTAATAAAAATAATATTTGCGTTACTTTGTAAAAAGTTCCAAAAAGCCGGAATTAAATCGAGCCGTTTCGACAATTAAGGAATTCCATTAAAAACTTAAGCCCTAAATAAATAAAATAAAGGATCCACATCAAAGGAGTCGCAATAAAAATTTTAAATCACATTCTAAAAGGGAGAAAGTTGAAATTGCGTGAGTGGAGCGGTTTCGAAATGCAAGCCCTTGTTATGTAGGAAGAGCTTTGGCTCGGAATGGCTCAAAGTGCATGATTTCACAGAGCCGAAAGTTAGAACAACCACATTATGTACGTTTAACGTCAAGGTGTGAGCTTTACAAGTGTCGAGAATATAACAAACAAGTAAAATGTTAAACAGTTCTCTTCAAACCATGAAAGCAACGCTTCCCTTGACGCAAATTTCATTATTACGCTTTTAATTCAGTTTTAAGTTATTTAAAAGGCGCGCGCAAAATAAATTGTAGTTGCTATAACAACAAATGTAGTTGGAGCTATCGCTACCACAGATTAGATAGAATACACATGAGTTCCTACTTTGTTCTCCAATATTTGAAATTTCACGTTCTTTCAATTTATATATACCGGGTGTTTCATTTAACGTGCCACAAACTTATAACGCCTAAACTAATAAAAATTTTAAACAAAATACAGGTATAAAAGTGTTTTCAATTTATTGGATCTATGCACTGACATAAATATAAATTTTGTTTCACTTCCGGTATAAAAGGAAATGGTGTCAATTTTCTCGTCTTAAGTAGAAGGGTATTATTATTTTTTATATACAGTAAAAGCTCTATTAAGCGGACACTCACGGTTCGGATATTTTTGTCCGGTTAATAAAGATGTCTGGTTATTAGATAGTGACTATATTTACATGCACAGAAAATAGGATTTTAAATATTTTTATTTAAAGTATTGTTATAGATGTAAGTACATATTGAAAAATTTTCTAATATGTAAAATACTATATAGTAAAAAAAACAAGAGCAATGTTTTAGTGTTTTTGTAATTGAACAAAATCCATTATATTGGAATGACGTAATCGTGCATTTCTTTGTCGTAAAAGTGTATTTTAAAAGCGACTTTCAAAATTTTCTATTATCAAAATTTTGGTTCTATAAATTTTGTCCGGTCAAAGGAGATATCCGGTTATTAGAGTTGTCCGCAAAGAGAGCTTTCACTGTAGTTGGATAGAGCTCGTCAAGAGTTTTCCAAAAATGTATAACAAGTTGTCATATAATTAATAAATAAATTCAAAATCTTTTTTAAACTTTTGATTAAAAAAATTAATAGTTTAGGTACTATTTAAATGAATAAATTTTTACTAATGCCAGTACATAGATCGTATAAATTAAAGAAACTTTTATACTCGCACTTTTTTTGAAATTTTTTATTAGCTTAGAAGTTATAAGCTTGTGGCTATTGTAAACTCAAAGAATTTTTTTTTTAATTAATTATTTTTCAAATGGTAACTTGTTATACATTTTTGGAAAGTCCTACCCAAGCCCTACCCAATTATCTAAAAAAATTAATACTCCTCTATTTAAGATAAAAATGTTGATACCATTTCCGGTTAAACCGAAAGTAATACAAAATTTATATTTATGCCAGTGCATAGATCAAATAAATTAAAGACACTTTTATACTTGTACTTTTTTGGAAATTTTTATTATTTTAGGAATTATAAGCTCGTGGCACTTTATATGAAACACCCGGTATATTATTTGATATCGAATTAATTTTAATGAATGGTAAAAAAATCTAAAAAAAATAGCTCAACTGACAAAAATATTTTTGGTGATATACTGAATTAAAAAAAATTGGGGAATCGTTCATAGTGCAACTCACGAAGAGTTAAGAAAATTTTCGGTATTTTATTTTATTAGATATATTTGTATTACAAATTACTTTTACACTTTGTTTTCTATTTAGTAATTTACTAATAAAAATAATAATTAACAAAGTTACTTGTGTATTTGTAAAATATAGATTTCCTTTATATTTAATTTATGCTTCCTTTTTTCCCTTAATTCTCTTAATTCGAGATTAAATTAATATTATCTCTAAAGCAGTGGTTTCCAACCTTTTTTTTAACATGCTCCACCGAAGTCATTATAAAATTTTGATGCCCTTCTATGTAATATATAAAAAAAATATATTTAAAAATTGAATTATTCTATAAATGAAGCCTAATTACAATTTGTTCAAGACACAAGATTTAGATTTTAGCAAAAAATCACTAGGAAAATATTAAGAAAAAAACAATACGTAAATTTTCAAAACATCAAGTACATTTTCATATTGTGCCCTTGAATAACGATATTGCCCCCTAAACATTTAAATTTCCCGCTTCTGGGGCGTCGGCCCCACGCTGGGAGGATATTTGATAAAATTGATATAGATAAATAAATAAATAAATAAATGATTTAACCTTTCGTGTACTAGGTGGGGTATAACTTGTGAACAATTTTTTTTTTGTTAAAACGGCACATTTGGTTATCGTGCTTAAAACCGAGTGTGCACATTCGAGCTCAAAGTGGCACATTCCGATCTCGGGAAAATGAAGCGCGCCGCTCCGCGTCGCGCTTCATTTGCTTCCCTCGCTCGGAAATGTGCCACTTTTCGCTCGAATGCACATATCGTCGTGTTTATTATATTAATATAATTTACCGTGCGCTCCTTCAAATCAAAAATTTTAATTTAATTTTGTAAATATCGATTTTATATTCGAAAAACATGTTTACCATAGCAATGAGTGGAAGGGAGCGAGAAGATACAATAATCTTGTCGATGCAAGTGAGAGGGAACGATTAATATTATTCAATTAATTTTTAGAGCTAATTTATTGGGCTAAATTATTGTGAATTGTGCTGAGAGCCGAGTGTGCACATTCGAGCTCAAAGTGGCACATTCCGATCTCGGGAAAATGAAGCGCGCCGCTCCGCGTCGCGCTTCATTTGCTTCCCTCGCTCGGAAATGTGCCACTTTTCGCTCGAATGCGCAGATCCTCGTGTTTATTATATTAATATAAATTACCGTGCGCTCCTTCAATCAAAAAATTTTAAATTAATTTAGTAAATATCTATTTTATATTCAAAAAATGTATCTACTATAGCAATGAGTGGAAGGGAGTGAGAAAATACGATAATCTTGTCAATGCAAGTGAGATGAAACGATTAAAATTATTTAATTAATTTTTGGTGTAATTTATTGGTTTAAAGTATTGCGAATCATTAAGAATTAGCCGTGAAATTAATTTTTATTTCAATAAGGAGGCAAGAATGAAATTCATGTTAGGTTTTCTTAATATTCGGTATCGTAATTGACACGTGTCATTGGAATTTAGTACTCAAGAAAAGACTCTATAGTTTATAAGTTGAAGAAATAGTTAAGTTTTTGTATTTTTATTAATAAAAGTCTATTCTAATGCATAAATAAATATGTATTTTACTTAAACCTATTCATTATTGATTATTAAAATATATTTCTTATCATTTAACTGTCATAAAGTACAATTTTGTGGATTTTATTTTATTTTCGGGGTACGGCAAACCCCACCCAGTATGGCATGTAACAATTAGTCACCTAGTATGCGGAGGGTTAAACAATTTAATTTAAAAAATATTGTAAACACAATAAGCAATTAATTTGAACATGGCGGACACGAGTTCGGTGGTGCCCTCACCTGGTACTAGAGAGAAACAACGTATAGTAAAAAAGCCACAACACCGGAGCGAATCTAATCTTTGGATTTAATAACATTTGGTAGATTTTTATTCATCATTACTATTTGTGTAATATTTTTTACTACAACGACATATAGCACATTCATGTAGTAAAAAGAACCACAATTTATTTTCTGTGCCGCTAATGCACGAGTTTAGTAAAAAATAAGGGAAGGTGAACGTACGGATTTGTATTTTTGAAATATGTTATACGTCTCCGAAGTAGTGATTACAACAACTATAATAGAATTGCCAACAGCGGTGGTGATGATGGCGCCTTGAGACGCTTATTTTAAGCTCACACATGTGTTATGACGTAATATTAGCGAAAATATATAGGTGAATTGTTTTATTTATTTCTTTATATTTTTGGAATATGTGAACTTAAAGGAGAGCTGCTTATTCCTTTTCGTTTCGTACATTTCTCTTCGTAAGTAATTTAAAAACAAATATACAATTTTGTGCGGCGAAATCGACCACGTCCATATAAAATATGACGCTTCCGCAAAAAAACATTACGGCATATCGATAGAATACGAAGCCGGCCAATTTTTCTTGTAAAATTGACATCGTTTCTCGAGCTCCATAATTACGAAATGAAAATTGAAATAAATAAACAAAGCTCGACTCTGCTTCCACGCAAATTCGTGGAGGAAAAGTGAGAAGAGTTGGCCTTTGGAGAGTTTTCCTGACGTCCTTAAGTTTTCGACACGTGAAAATTATTACGCAGCCAAACTATTAAAAAAATATTACATCATAAGAACGGCGTATATTTATTTCGATTTGCTTGGAATCCCGTTTTTTTTTCCAAAAAAGAGGTTTGCGTCATTAGTGTTTTATTTCTTTATCGATCGCTTTTATCGGTTCGTTCTTATACAAAAAGCAATCAATCACCGACCGCTAAATACAATTACTAATGATTATTGAGGGGATTGATTACGAAACCTGCATTTTTACATCAATTTTCGTAGGAAAAAAGTTTTTCAATTTTCTTGTCTCTTTAACTTGAAACCTGGATTGAAAATTGACTGGAATGGGCTGTGTTGCATGTTGAAAGTTTTTCTTTGTCGATTTAAAAAGAAGGGAATAAAACAGGTTGAGAAAAATCTTATAGATGAATAAGAAAATGCCGTTTTTACAATTTTGGAAATTATTTAATTGAAATCGCTTTATCTATTACCTTTTGGAAAATAAATAAGTAGGTACATATTTTTATTGATAATTTAAAATTTGGAATTTTAAATATGGACAACATGAACATGTTGTAAAGATCCGTTCACAAATAACCGAACTACAATTTTTAAATTTAGTCAAATTTAATTACAAGTTGAACTCTTCGAACCCGTTTTTTTCGAGAATTTTAAATAGCACGGCTATGATTTTTTGGGCTTATCGGAAGCCAAAAAGTCTGGCGAATCAAATCTGTATACTTTTTTGAGATTTGTCAACAAATAACGGCGCTACAATTTTTTAAACGTACACTTTTGTGATACCAAATGAATCTAAAACTTCAACCCTTAATTACTCAAAAAATTAACATTGCGCGCTATGCCAATTTTGCACGTGTCTTATGGAACAAAGTCTCGGGACTCTGAATTGGTATCGTTTTTAATAATCGGATTGAAAATGAGGGCGCTACAATCGTTTTTGTAAGTCAAAGTGTATTTTCTTCGGTTTATTTAGTTTTCACGTGAATTTATCCATAGGATCGTCTCAAAATATTTAAAGTATAGTGGAAACTCGGTTATCTGGACTAATTAATGTTGCAGCTCATCCGGATAATCAAAAATCCGGATAATTAATAATAAAAAAAACTTTACCTTGTTAGGTATTTATTTACAAAAAAAAACGAAACAAATAAGTATTAATTATAAAATCATAAAATGTTTAGGTAAAATTAAAAGTAAATTGATCATTGTTAATTGTGCCGAAAAGCGGAGTGTGCACATTCGAGCTCAAAATGGCACATTCCGATCTCGGGAAAATGAAGCGCGCCGCTCCGCGTCGCGCTTTATTTGCCTCCCTCGCTCGGAAATGTGCCACTTTTCGCTCGAATGCGCACATCCTCGCATTTATTGGATTAGACTATATTAATAACAAATCCTATAAATGCAGATTTTCTATTCCGAAAAAGTTTTCGCTTGAAAGTGCACATACTTTTTAATAATTGAATTTGCCTATCTTATTCTTCTCTCTTGCAAATAATATTAATTAAATCAAACTGAACTAAATGTACCACTTCTGGATTTTCTTTTAATTAAAAATTACAGTAGGGTATTTTTGCCAAAAACCACATTTCTAATTTAATACTTTTAAGCTAGACTAGACGGGAGACTTCATCGTACATGAAAAAAATACTTTAACTATTTCCGAATTTTGACTCTTATTTCCCCACCTTTTTTTTAACATACCCCACCCAAGTCATTCTAAAATTTTGATGCACCCCCTATGTAACATAAATATTTTTTTTAATTTAAAAATTGAATTAATCCATAAATCAAGTCTAATTACAACAGTGTCTACAAAATGTGCCTTAAAACTAATTTGTTTATAATTTTTACAAAAATAAAAATTACCCAAAAATATTTGGAGACCTTAATTTTGACATATAAACCTTCAACAATCTACAAAAGATGATATAAAAATCAACTAGTTGATTTTTAGTGGCCCATTTCAGAAAATTTGACTCATACAATTTGAATTAATCAAAAACGCGAATTATTAAACATTCGAAAGTACACCCGAAAATATTTTTATTAAGGAATAAAATATCTAACCTTTTTCAAACAAAAAATAGATCTAATTTATTCGACTTTAAATTTTTTGAATTGAAGAATAAACTAATAATATAGGCAAATCCGATTAATACAAGGATGTGCGCATTCGAGCGAAAAGTGGCACATTTCCGAGCGAGGGAGGCAAATGAAGCGCGACGCGGAGCGGCGCGCTTCATTTTCCCGAGATCGGAATGTGCCACTTTGAGCTCGAATGTGCACACTCGGTTTTAAGCACGATTACAAAGTGCCCCGTTTTAACAGGAAAATCCGGATAATCGCAAATCCGTATAACTGAGATCCGGATAATCAAGGTTTTACTGTACATCCATTACCTAAAATTATTTTTCTTCAAAAAAAACAAAGGGGTTAATCCAGCGTTTTCAAATCTTTCCAACTTTAAGAACTATTCTAATATTCAGTTCGAATCTCGAATTGAATTATTCAATACGATTCGCCTCAAATAATTTCTTTTATTTTCTTTTATTTGTACACCCCTAAAAATCATATTTAAATAAACAATAATTATCCAATACTCTGAATATTACTTAACTACAATTACAATTGCAATGTCAATTTATTAAATTATAGATCAAAATCAAAGAAGTAAGAGATTTACAAAGTGGATAACACGAGTCTGTCAGTTTTGTGCAAAAGAATTTAAATAAATTATAATTGAAAATCAATTAACAGAAAATCAACTGAAATTCGATTAAACTTGGCTTAAAGTGTCTTGAAACGATTAAACGTTATTGTTAGGAATTAATATAATGACAATTAGTGTTCTGATCGCTTTCAAGTCAAATCTGGAATTAGAGACATCATTCGATTCACATGAAATTATTAGTAGGTATAATTATTAAACCATTGAATTAATACATACGTCTCTAAATCTCTAATAATCTGTTAAATTAGTTAACTCCAATTTCGTGTGCTAATATATTACGGGTAATATTATTAAGAGCTGCTCAAATTTAATTGAAACAGATCATTTAGAAGGTCTCTTTGAGTTTCAATTTTAACTGATCCAAAAAACGTCGAACAAAACGGGAAAAGAATCCTTTTTCAAAAAAAAAATATATAAATACCGAGAGATGTTTATTTAAAATGTCAACACTATAATAAAATGTTGGCTTCCGATATTTTTTGACGACGGGATAACAGTCGCCTTTTCATATTCGAGGTGATTTTGTGACATGCACGTCAAAAAATTTCATCTTTACAAATGCACGGTAAAAAATGGGGCGAGAGATAGCATCTGGGTTTGCCTACGTAAATAAATATATCGGAAACGTATTTATTAAATGGCTTCGTTAGGGCAGAGAAAAATCAAGAGTTTTCGTTTGAAGGTCTGCGTTTTTTTCGTCGAAAATTGGAAGTCGGAGGTAATTAGCTAAAGTTAAACGACAAACATGTATCGAGTGTGTTCGTTACGAGTTGAAAGGGAAACCTTTTCCATTATTTTAGTAAACTTCTACAGCATTATTTGAATCCGCACGATTAGCCACTGCCTGTTTGCACCATTAAACCAAACCGTTTCCGCTAAATGTAATCTTCCGCTTATACCATTCTCGTGTCTTAATAATACGAGTTAATTTATGTACTTCTTGCTCGTCTACCTTTTACATTTTACTTCCGGTTTTGCTTTTTCTTGTTTTTCGAGTCCGGAGTTACTTTCAAATATATTGAGCAATTTCGGTGCTTCTTCTTCGCTCTTTAAATACTGATTTTTAGATTATTCGCTTTACTTTACGATCTACTGTGAGGTTAATGTGAAATTTATAGTGCCAGTTAATTTTAAATTAAATTACAATTTAATTCAGAATCGAAGAGGACCATTTTACCCCGATGGATTATTTTGTGCCAATTTCGCCTAAATTAAATATGCCGCACATATCCCAAAACCAATGTCAATAGTCCCGACACTTTAAACTTTAAGTTCAGAAAAAGGTTATTATTTCAGTGTTAATAACGTAGTTTTGTTGCTTTAGAAATCACTGAATAGTCCTCATCACTAAAATATTCAAAGTTTAAAGTCATAAAGATGGAAACTTTGGTCCATGGCACAAACAGTGATGAGTCAAAATGAAGACCAAGCCTATGATCGCCTTGGGTTTGGCTTTTGCTCATTTGGACTTGTACTTGATTTTGGTCCTGGTCTCGCCTGTTAAATCTGAAAATTGATTTCAAGATTCTTGCAGTTCTGATTCTCGACATCCTAATATAGTGGACAACTTATTTATTCACGTTTAATAGTTCTTATGGGTAATTTAAAATAAGTCAAAATAATAATAAAAGTAAATTCTTTATTATTATTTTTGATGTTATTTTTTTGGTTCATTGAGGATTGATTGGTGCTAAAACCATTTATCAATTTTATCTGAAAAATCTAGTTAACGATGAGATTGTATTCTAGCAATCTGAGATGCAGTGTTCTTTACAGTAATCACTCAGCTGTTTTATAATTTATGGAATACTTTATGTTTATTTGGCTTGGGAAAATCGATAAAAATGTAGATCTTTCTGGAATTCAATTTATCCTGATGAATCTTTATGAAAACCTGTCTTTACTATCTAAATGGATGTACAGTTAAACTTTATTCTATTCAACACCCTCTAAACCACTTATAGTGATCGAGCTATTCCAAGAGACAAAATGTTGTGCTGCATGGTTGAAAGAAAATTCAAGGTTGATCTTGGTAAGGTCTCTTGGAATAGCTCGATCACTATAAGTGGTTAAGAGAGTGTTGAATAGAATAAAGTTTAACTGTACATGCCATTCTTGATAAGAGAATAAAGCACTTAACATTAAAAACAGTTCATTGTTATTAGAATTATTGGGGATGGAAACGGTTATTGACCAAATAGAGCAAAACTTGAAATTAGAGTGATTTATCGAATTATATCTCAAGAGTTTAGTCAAAGAATATGTACTACTATTAAAGTTTGCTGAATTGCCAAATTCGTAGACTAGGGTAAAATTGAGCGACTTAGATATTTATGGGATTTTTTCTGCGTCTGCGACTTCATTTGTGTTTTGGGTACTGGGATTGCTATATTTGTTTGACAATTCTTTTCCAATAAGAATAAATTGCTAATAAAACGATTTGAAAAAGAACAAATTATCAGACCAAGATATTCTCAGTAATGGTAATTGAATAAATGGGAAAAATTAAAGTAATAAAATGACTTGAAAGTATATCAATTTTATACTCATCGATCTTGTTCGTGGCCAAATCTTGCAAATATGGTCTTGACGTTCAAGACGAGCTTCATCTTGGTTTCTATTTTGTAAACAGTGCAAGACTAAGACTGCAAGACCAAAACCCAATCTGTTCATCACTAGGTAGAAATATGGTTTTATAATTAATAATTATTTTCGTTGCAAGTAGTGTGAGCAGATTCTATAGTAGAATATTGATGGTAAAACTGTAAGAAAAGTTGGAAGCGAATTGTAAATTATATCAAAAAAGAAGTTCTATAGAATAAGTACCAAAAATCTAAACCTCACGATAAATAAAAATGGATCAGTTTCAATTATAAAATTTCCTTCAAATAAATAAAACAAATTTTGATTTTAATTAAATATTAGCTAAATTATCTTTTTAATATTTGGAATTTAAAAAGCATTAATAAAAACCTTCTTCATTTACATATTTCAAAAATATGACAGTTAGTGTTGAGTGAGTTGCCAAAAAGGTGTGTAAATAAACCTATTTATAAATTAAATTCGTACATATTTCTCCTGTCATCACGTTTCTTCGTTTTTTTTTCAAAATCATCAAAATTTTCAACAGAAAACGCGTTATTAATGAATCCTTAACTTAGCCAATTGCTGCTTTTCATCTTCCAAAAATTTTAATAGATCGCGAAATCTGTTCAAGCAAAGGAATTCAATATCGAGTTATTAACATGAAAGGCGCATGAAATGGAAAAAATCAATGAAACATAAAATCGCCAATAAAGATGCATTTTATGCAAAGAACCGCGATGTTAAGAAGTCGATCGCTGAAGAGATCTGATAAAAAGTTTGATTATTCGACGCACGTTTGCAACTCAGCACCCATCGAGAAACTGGTTGATGTAAACGAGGATAATCAACCGAGTGAACCTGACCGGCACCTCATTTCGTCTTTCATTGCATCAATTCCTATTTATGTTGTTTCCGTTTTCGACTTTCCATCTGCAGTTACGTATAAGGGAACAGCTCGACTTTTTATGATATAAACCTTCACACTTTTCCGATAGAAAATAGCAACGCATTGTTATCTCTGGCTTTTCAAATTTTTTTTTGCTCGGGATCTCCAATTTTATTAAAGTTGATTAAAGCGATCGACTTCGCCCTGAATATCTTTTTATTTATTAATTTTTTTTATAAATTTGAGACCATTTAAAAAAGATTACAATTCTTGCATCCATCGCTAGTATCATTGCCGCGTTGAAAGATCTTTAGGGCTATTCAAAGTTAAAAAAACCGATAATTTCAAATTTGCATAGTCTTTTAAAGATCCGTTCACAAATAACCATACTGCGATTTTTTTAATATTCAATTTGTACAAAATTAATCCTAAACTTCAACCCTAAATTACTTAAAAAATTCACATTGCATTCTATACTGCTATTACACTTATTTTATAAGAAAAGGTCCCAAGATTCGACTAAAATTAAAGGCACTACGACTTAATGCCCGTATCAAAGTCTAAATATTAGGAAATTTTTAAAATTAAAAAATAGTGGACTTGCTAAGGTAATAGGAAATAATGGTTTCAGCTGTGGAGAGTACAGGAAAAGTTCGAAAATAAAATCTATATTCCAAAATTTCTTTTCAGAAATTGCTATTGAGGGTTCTGAATTCAATTAGTTTCTGATGCATTATGGTACGATACATTTAAAAATGAAAGATTTTGGAGCAATTCTTAAAGATGGTGGAGCTATAGCATATTGAAAATTAAATTTTTTCGAAACAATTACACTTTGAAAATTTCAAGTGCGTTTTTTTCCTGATTTATAATCGAACTCTAATTTGTTTTTGACTAGTCTAATGCTCCCATAAACGAGCTATTAGAATTTGACAATTTTTTTAAGATATGTCCGCAAATACCAGAGCTAAAAAATTAAATACAAGTCCGAGTCTTCCAACCCGATTTTTTGAAAAATGTTGAATAGCATCCTTATGGCTTATTATCCCATTCAAAAACAAAAAAATCTTGTAAAAAAAGTTTTAAAGATCCTTTGGTAAATAGCCCAAGTACGATTTTTTTACGAGGTGATGTAACACAAATTTACAAAAATATGTCTTTATGTTCTTTACATGAATATAAGAATCGTTAGTAGGTCATTGATTTACTAAACGATAAAAAAATCAGACTTCTCCAAAAAATATACAAAATACAGTATCATTCGATGACTTGATTTTAAATAAACACTTGTATTACGGGTGCCCACTGTTTTACTATTTTTTAAGTTATCGAAAATATAAATGCCCTCAATTACACGTATTTTCAATACTAAAAATGTATTCCATATAATACAATCATAAACGTATACAGTAAAACCTTTCTACAACGGACATCGCGGGACGAACTATATGGTGCGTTGTAGAGAGGTATCCATTCATAGAAGTTTATCGAATTGTTTATGGTAATTTTGTAACTGAATTTTTTTAAATGATCTTGAATAAGAATATTTGTGCACAATAAATTAAATAAAATAATTGAACCATATTAAAAACTGATATTCAAAAAACGTAAAGGGTAGCTCCAAGATTAAAATTTAATAATATTCCTATAGGAAAATAACATTAATTTATTCATCCTATAATAAAATTCGTCGAATATTTAATAATGTAATATTAAATTTGAGGAGTAAGAGCGAATTTATTTTCCATTTTTGGCGAATTCAATCTTGGAACGAGAACGCTTTGTTTGAAATAAGAATAAGTTATTTAAGATTCTGGTTCACCTGTCAAAAACGTCAATTTGAACGTAGGTCTTTAGGAAAAGCGCTTCCCAAATGGAAATGTTTCGAGATACGTGCAATAATGGTTTCTTAAATACATAAAATGAAAGAGAACGTAGAAAATGTAAGCTCGCGCTCTAAAATTAGCAATCTTTTGAAGTAGATTCTTCAAAAACCTTCAACAGATGGATCTTTGTAAATGCAGTATAAAGAATTTAATGATCGGTACTAAAATTATTTAATTGCTTGTCTGTAGAGTAACAAGCACTTTAAATTCTGGAGAGTTTTCCTACGTAATCGTCGGAATGGAAAACGTTTCGGTTGTCAACATAAAGTCAATTTTGTGTATTATTATACGGTTTATTGCAAGTTTCTAACACGACTTGTTTCCTTGTTAACATCACCAGAAATTTAATTGTAACCGAGAGGAAACACAATTTACATTACAATTATAATGGTCTCTAAAAGCTAAAGTTATTCCGAATTCTAACGAACTTCCCTACGTGAAGTTAATTAATCGGATCGCAAAGCTAACACTAAACATTTTTTCTTTCGAATAAATTCTATTGCATTTATAATTCTATGTTGAATTTATGATATGCACGAAAGCTAAAGAGAGAGAGAGATCGTACGAAATCCAAAGATCCCTTCGATGAAGCTAAGGAAGATATAAATTTTCGGAGCCTGTCGTTTTTTTGTGTAAATGATACAAATAAATCGTTACAATCCACAAAAGAACTTCGAAATATAATAAAGAAAGACGGATGGTTTTTATTAAAAAAATATATGATTGCACAAGGAATAACAAAATGCTTTAAACACAACACTGCAATTAACTAATAATTATAAAAGAAAATTTATATAGGTATGTTTAAAATAATTTGACACGATTTTTGCATTAAAAGCTATCGAGAAAATGTAATACATACAGGGTGATTTTTTAAGATCGAGAAAATTTTGAATTTTACGCCATACTGATGTATTTTTATGTTGGTAGTATTGGATGAGATCTGTATTTTTAAATTATTGTTATTAATTCGGTTTTGTGCAAACGTTTTTATGTATAGAGCAAACCAGAATGTTTGTCCACATTATTTTCTGTTAACTAGCACGAAATAATGTTTATGCTTAAAGTGGTCCAATCACTGTCAGTGGGGAATCACTTTCTGGTTTAAAAATTGATGTTATTGCGTGAATTGAAAAGATAATTTGCAAATGTTGGTTGAATATTGGAGGGTAAAACATAATAAATTGTTACTATATATTTTACAAACAGTCCACCGATTTATTGTCTTCAATACCGTCTTAGCGGAAATCAAAATCGCTATTATGTTCATCTTGCAAATTAATAATTACGGGTTTTGCGGCAATCTTCGATATACATATCAAATATAAAGAACCGCAAAATGTTTTTGGAAAATGAACGTGATAAATATTAATAATATTATAAAGTTATATATTTACAATATATTTTGCTTATGTATTACTAAAATATATATTTTCATGCGGGTGTATGTAATTTGCCGCTGGCCGGGTAGCATGATACGAATTATGAAGAGTGGTACTATGCACATCTCGCTTTAATATTAACCTAACATTATATTTGCTAAAAAATAATAATGAAATATTATTTAAACAAAATAATGAAACAATTATGGTTAAATCTCTTAAGTTTATTATATTTTTTTTTTATTGGATGCTATACCTATATTACAAATAGCGATGACAACATTTTGTTATCTACACAGGGGAACTAACAAAATAATTAAAATTCAAGGCATGTTATCTTTTCAAGAAGGTTTCAATTACATTATTTCCAAATTATGAATTATTCGGCTTAGAAATAATTAATGAAAATCAGAAAAATTGAACAACCTAGCAAAGTATAGAAAATTCTTGATATATCTTACAAAATTTCTTAAACGACTATATGTAACAATATCAAATTGACAAGGTACAACAATAAAAAATCCATAGAAAAAGCCGTTAAATTTTTTATAAAATTCTGTCCTTCTGTTTTGGAAATTCGACTTTTTAAACTGAGGCGACAATACTTTTGACTTCGATAGTAGTTTCAATTTTTGTTCTCCAAGATGTAGTAATTTACGGTACTACTTTTAAAACGCAGTAATCAGAGTTCTCAATTAAAAATTAATCGTAACACAAACTGAATTGAGTTATGTGGTAGGCCACGAAATTATTTCTAAAAGCTATTAAAACATTTTTGGTCGTTTTAATTAATCTCTGTGAATTGTGGGCAATTTCACAAAAGAAAAATAGACGATACAACGTATGCATCAGAATCCAAAAGAACATTAGTAACTTTTTACTTCGTAACAAATAAATTTGGCGTGTGTTCATATTCAAAATAGAAATAATAAAACAATTAAGTTAATTTCGGGAAATTAAATCCTCTGTACACAAAAATTCGGTATTATATAATGCTTAAATCATGATTATCGAGGTTTGAATAGGTATAGTTGCTGGTCATGCAAGTTACACAATTAGTTGCAAGAAGGATAATAGAAAAATCTTTCGAGTCGCTAACAACAGTTAGATTAAATTAATAAATCGCAACCATGTGCTGCAAAAAAATTGCACACTATTATTCAGCACTAAATCTTGATTTAATAATAACGTACCTAATTTAATTTGTTTAGGAAAAAAATTCAAAATTAATTTCTTTTATATTCTTTACATAAAATTTTTAGTTATTAACTGTTTTACTATTTAAAGTAAAAATTTTGTTTTGTTTTGCAGGTAAGGGAGTATTTCTCGTTACATCCTCTGTACTATTGTGGGTGAGTCTTTTTTTTCTTCACTTTTTGAGTATCGATAAATGGTTTAATCGTAAATGTGTTTATTTTGAAAACATCGAATTAAGCGTAACTGATGTCTTATGTTAAGTTAATATTTAGATAAAAAAACTTTTCTTACATTTTTACAAAATTTTTAAATTTCATTAAGCATATCGAAATAGATAAGAGGAACACTCGAATTATCGCAAATAATAATTACAATTTAATTTTTCAAAAATAAAGAAGTTAAATGTCCGTGGGAAGAAATTTCAATTTAGCAATTTTTAACTTAACACGCTGATTGCCACTTTTATTCAAATTATGTGAATTGTGTTTTTGAATACAGAAAAAGAAAAAAGTAGTAGGGAAAAGCGCAAAAGCAGGCATTTTCCACACACTTACAGAGAGAGAGAGGGTCTCCGAAAGTGTACTCTATTGTGCCATGGAGAAATCGATCACTTTACTACCGCCGCACTGAGCTCGAAAATCAAACTTTCGCAGCGGGTATTACAAAAAATATTTTACAGTACTCAACCTGCATTTATAGAATTTATAGCTAATTTTTAATTATTGTAAATCATAAAAAATAGCCGAGTAATATCGCCATTTGCGGTAAATATATTTTTTTAAGGTAAGTTGGCTCGTACCATAACGTTTAAAATTCCTCCTAAATCTTTGCGCTTTTTTCGACCCTTAACATAATTTATTGCATCTTATATAATTTAATACGTTTCCCTTCATTTTAAATCTAAAATCACACATAACACGACAACCGAAACTGATTGATTGTCTTTCCAATTTCATTTAGAAAAAACGTACATATTTCAAAGTCCATCAAAAGCAGAGTGATAAACGAGAAATTAATTTCATTATTCAATTATACATAAATTACGTTTAAAAATTAGCAGAAAATTTCATAAATAATTTACCTTCAAATTTAGTTTGAAGAATAAAATCCATGATACATTTTCGTTCTTTAACCTTCGGTGTACTAGGTGGGATATAACTAACGTGAACATTTTTTTTGTTAAAACGGGACGTTTGGTAACCGAGCTTAAAACCGAGTGTGCACATTCGAGCTCAAAGTGGCACATTCCGATCTCGGGAAAATGAAGCGCGCCGCTCCGCGTCGCGCTTCATTTGCCTCCCTCGCTCGGAAATGTGCCACTTTTCGCTCGAATGCGCACATCCTCATATTTATTGAATTTGTGTATAGTATCATATATCTGTCTAATTATAAACTTAAATATAGTATGGTAATTATCGATTTTATACTCGAAAAACGCATTTACCATATCAATGAGTGGAAGGGAGCGAAAAGATACGATAATTTCAGCAATGCGAGTGAGAGGGAACGATTAAAATTGTTCAATTGATTTTTCGATGAATTTATTGACCTAAATTGTTGTGAATCATGCTTAAAACCGAGTGTGCACATTCGAGTTCAAAGTGGCACATTCCGATCTCGGGAAATGACGCGCCGCTCCGCGTCGCCTTTCATTTTCCTCCATCGCTCGGAAATGTGCCACTTTTCGATCAAATGTGCACATTCACGTATTTATTGAATTTGTCTTTAGTAATCATATATCTTTCTAATTAGAAACTTAAATATAGTATGGTAATTATCGATTTTATACTCGAAAAACGCATTTGCCATATCAATAAGTGGAAGGGAGCGAAAAGATACGAAAATTTAAGCAATGCGAGTGAGAGGGAACGCTTAAAATTATTCAATTGATTTTTCGTTTAATTTATTGACCTAAATTATTGTGAATCATGCTTAAAACCGAGTGTGCACATTCGAGCTCAAAGTGGCACATTCCGATCTGGAATGAAGCGCGCCGCTCCGCGTCGCGCTTCATTTGCCTCCCTCGCTCGGAAATGTGCCACTTTTCGCTCGAATGCGCACATCCTCGTGTTTATTATATTAGTATAATTTACCGCGCGCTCCTTCAAATAAAAATTTTAATTTAATTTAGTAAATATCGATTTTATATTCAAAAAACGTATTTACCATAGCAATGAGTGGAAGGGAGCGAAAAGATACGACAATTTCAGCAATGCGAGTGAGAGGGAACGATTAAAAATGTTCAATTGATTTTTCGTTGAATTTATTGACCTAAATTGTTGTGAATCATGCTTAAAACCGAGTGTGCACATTCGAGTTCAAAGTGGCACATTCCGATCTCGGGAAAATGAAGCGCGCCGCTCCGCGTCGCCTTTCATTTGCCTCCATCGCTCGGAAATGTGCCACTTTTCAATCAAATGTGCACATTCACGTATTTATTGAATTTGTCTTTAGTAATCATATATCTTTCTAATTAGAAACTTAAATATAGTATGGTAATTATCGATTTTATACTCGAAAAACGCATTTGCCATATCAATAAGTGGAAGGGAGCGAAAAGATACGAAAATTTAAGCAATGCGAGTGAGGGGGAACGCTTAAAATTATTTAATTGATTTTTCGTTCAATTTATTGACCTAAATTATTGTGAATCATGCTTAAAACCGAGTGTGCACATTCGAGCTCAAAGTGGCACATTCCGATCTCGGGAAAATGAAGCGCGCCGCTCCGCGTCGCGCTTCATTTGCCTCCCTCGCTCGGAAATGTGCCACTTTTCGCTCGAATGCGCACATCCTCGTGTTTATTATATTAGTATAATTTACCGCGCGCTCCTTCAAATAAAAATTTTAATTTAATTTAGTAAATATCGATTTTATATTCAAAAAACGTATTTACCATAGCAATGAGTGGAAGGGAGCGAGAAGATACGATAATCTTGCCAATGTAAGTGAAAAGGAACGATAAAAATTATTCAATTAATTTTTCGTGTAATTTATTGGTCTAAATTATTGCAAATTATTAAAAAATTGCCTTGAAATTAATTTGTATTTAAATAAGGAGGCAAGAATGAAATCCTTTTAGGTTTTCTTAATATTCGGTATCGTAATTGACATGTGTCAAGAGAATTTAGTACCTACTTAAGAATAGACTCAATACTTTATAAGTTGAAAAAAAGTTGAGTTTTTTGTATTTTTATTAATAAAAGTCTATGCTAATGCATAAATAGATATGTGTTTTACTTAATTCTATTTATTATTGGTTATTAAAACATATTTCTTATCATAACGTACAATTTTGTGGATTTTATTTCATCTTATTTTCGGGGTATGCAAACCCCACCTGGTATGGCACGTGACATTTAGTCACCTAGTATTCCGAAGGTTAAACATCTTCATCAACACCCTCGCACATTTGGTACTAAAAAATAAGAACTGGAATGGGTTGTATTTTTTTGCTGGAATTCTAAGAGAAATAAACTAATGCCTAATTCCCATAATTTATTGCGTCTCTTAACTGGTAAGAAAAGAGAATAAAGCCGAGATTTCCTAAGCAAAAGTAATACAAATACATAACGATATCTCCGTGTCCGCTGTAACAAATGTGCGACATATTTCTTGGGCAACCTTCCTTATTTGCGGAACAGAGAACCGAACTCCATAATGAAAACGTAAAATTGATTGCGTACTCTCAAAATCCATATAGGTAATAATCTAGGATAGGCCCCGATATTTTATGAGAGGGTCAAGACCGGAGTCCAACAATTCCCACTAATCAAGGTTAGTCATAAAGAGTGAAGAGCTCTGGAGTCCCTGCACGTTTACGCGTAACAAAAGGACATCCTGCTGAGGATAGGAATAGAGTGAGCATTAACTTCAATCAAGGACAGAACTAATGCTCGTTAAAATACCCTTTCAGCTTGTGTGCGTGGCGTCTTCAACCCTCTACTTCAATTTAGACGCGTTGCATAATAATTTAACGTTAATGCGTGTATTAGATCATAATATGGATGATTAATTATAACCGCCGTAGAACATTTTCAACGTTTAGCGCTTCATTATGTTAAATGGTTAAATACGAGCATTCGACTCGAACAAATTTGGATGTGTTCGTAATTAATCAAAGCAGATCTGCTGCAGTTCCGTTTCCTACTTATCAAAGACGGCGGGCGAGCTTTAAACTTCTCAAATGCAGCGACGAATGGATTTAGATGGTGGCGGTTCTCTCCATTCCAAATTGTTTAGAGAGTGTTTAAATGAAGTAAACATGTGGTTAACAAATAAGTCGTTTTGGTTTTTTAGTTTGAAATAAAACTTAATTTTTTTGATCAAGAAATGGATTTTAATCCACTACAAATACATAGATCGTTTTGTTGCATGACATTTTGACATTTTTCTGGTAATATTATGATTCCATGTTCGTGGAAACGTTTGTGCAAACTATTGCACCAAGTGCGTTTTCACATCATCATGAGTAGTTCAGTTTTTATCACTTAAAGAGTTTTGTAAAGATCATAATAAATGGTAATGTAATGATGCAGTGTTGGAACTATTTCATGGGTGGGATATCAGTTACCAAATAAACTCCAATAATTTTTGACGAGTTGCTAAAGGTGTGTGCGGTCGAGCGTTGTCTTGGTGCCCCAATTACCGAATTCTGGGCGTTTGTGTTTGATTGCTTCTTCTAATTTCATCAATTGTTGATAGTAAACATCTGAATTGATCACTTGGTGCTTTGAAAGCAGCGCACAATATACAATACCTTTATAATCCCATCAAACTGAAAGCATGATCCTTTTTTGGTGCAATTCAGCTTTTTATGTGGCTTGTACTGGTTCATCACGCTTGGACCATGATCCCCTCTTCAATAATGTGATACATTTAACCTCTCTTCAATCTCTATCACATTTATATGACAATCTGCTTCAATTATGCCTTTAATTTGATCATTATTAACTTGAGTTGGTCATTTTTAAGTGAAAAATGTCTAAAACGAACTTTTTTAATGCAATTCTATCATGTGCGTTCTTCACATAAGTCTTTGTGGGCTTTGAAAGTATACATGTCTTGGCGAAAATAAAAAAGCAAAATATGAAGAAAATGTTCGTTTTTGCGTTACATGTTAAATTCCAACATTGAGCAAATAAATGTCAACCAAATACCAAGTAATTCATTTCTAAAGTAAATGAAAAATCACTACTGTCAACTGCCAAATGGAAAAAATATAAGGTAATTGAAAAAAATTATAACGCTATCGATTGGTGAAGACCGAAATTCTGTTCTTACTAACCCAATATATACAGCTACTTTCCTAATTGAGTATACAGGATGTTTTTTGAGATTAAGGTCGTTTTGTATTTGGCGCCACAGTTTTTAGTGTATTTTAAATTTGAATATGGTTAATTGTATAATTGTGGTAAGGTAAAAGTACCGGTTTTGGACACGTTAGGCCCAGTTTTAGACACTTGAGTAATTTTGATAAAATACGAAAAAACCATCATTAATGTTTCTATCGTAGTTAAGCATACATTAAAAACACTTAGTAGCGATAATTCTTATATTTGACATTTGTCAAAATAAAGTGGAAAATGTCCACAACTGGTACAGTGTCCAAAACCGGTACTTCTACCTTATATGTTACAATTATGTATATACAATTAAACCCAAAATATATAAATATAATTGTGTGTTAAAAAAATTCATTAATATTTTGAATTTCTGGCTATAGGTAAAACATATTGTACTAAACAATTATGCAATTATTTTCAGATTTTATGTTTATTGATATCCAATGAAATCAATAAGAAAGAGTAATATATTTTATTCACGGTGTAGTATACTCAATTAAGAGAATAACTGTACAATTTACAAAGAAAATAAACCGTCAATTTAATATATACAATTTTCTGAGACAGAGTCACTTCCTAAATTATGAAGAAACCAAAGAGAAAATCGGATTGTTTAACTTTTGATACGAGGAAGACTGTAAATCGTTCCACTCGTTAGTATCAATATTTGGATATGAGCCAGCTTTAAATCCTCCAACACTTTTTGATCTTTACCGACTTTTATCTATCACAATTCTGTCGTTCTTCTGTCAACTATTTCAGTTATAACATACTTTATCCGACCATTATTTTCCTGCCAATTTATCGAGATCAACTTTAAGCGACACAACAAATCGTGGGCGATTTTTTTAATAGATTTCTGAATTAAAAGTTGATATCTTAATCATTTTATCCGCCAACTGAATTGTACTTTAATGTACTTCTGTGACTGCCCATTAGGATCTTCATTTATTAGACCGCTAAATGGATGTTTGTTAATTTTCCTAATGTTTCGTACGAATGGGAGGCAGATGGTCCGGGCGAAGGAAGACGAAGAGAAACTTATTTGAGATTTTGTTTGTTTGGGTGACATCGAGAAATAACAAAGGTCTTTATCAAGGTCAGTGTTTTCGCTTCAGTTATACGAAACAGATCTTATTTCATGTTTATAAATACAATTTATCGTGCAAGTTATCTTTGTTGCTGCTGTTTTCGTTTCCCTTTGCTCAGCAGCCTTCTAGGTATGTAAATTTAGTGTCAGGTTAAATGTACAGCTTGGCTTTAGTGAAGGTAATTTATCATTTCCTAAGAATTGTGGAATAATAGGCAGTTCTATGTAGGCTTATTACTTACTTATTAATAATTTATAACTTAACTCTCTTAGTTCCGCGAGCTAACTTTCAAATTTTAACCAAGATTTACCCCTAAACTCGACGAAAATGAAAAAAAATCATAAAATGTGTTCTTAAATTCTTTTTTCTTCTCAACATTATTTTACCCACAAATATTGATTTCTAATTTATCATATTTTTTGATTAGGATTGCCTTTGTGCTTTGTCATCAAGCATATTGGGTTGGTAAAAAAGAAATTTCGGTTTCCACATATCGATGGCCTAACAATTTTTTTTTAATCACTTCGTTCAATGGTTTAATTTTTGGCGTTTGACAGTTGGCAGTAGTAACTTTTAACTTATTTGGGAAACAAATTTTGTGGTGTTTGGTTTACATTTGTTGGTTCGGTGTCAAATTTAACGTCGAGAGCAAAAAACAAACATTTTCGTGATATTTTGCTTTTTTATTTCCGCAAAGACAAGAAAGCTTCTGGAGCTCAGAACGACATATGTGAAGCCTATAGTAATTAATGCCTAACAGAACGTACGTGTCAGAATTGGTTTTAAAATTTTTATTTTGTTGTGATCGAGTACTGGGGTATACGTTGATCGACTACTAATTCACTTGATTTTGGTATGCTCGCGTATTAGAGTAACCGAGTAATCATTTTGAAATATTAATTTTAGTAATTGCTGTTGTGTTATTACTTGAAATGTTATTTTATATCTGAAAACCCTTATTCATTAAAAAAAGAAATTTTAATAGAAAGAATATTTTTATGGTTTTATTTCGTTTAACACTACAAAATAGTTATCTGGTATTGGGTCTCTTCCCCCACCTACAATAAATGTAAAATGGAAATTCAAAAACATGCAAAAGCTAAAATTGTAATTTTGAGATAAATAATGCCTTTATTATTGGCTATATTAAACTCACAACATTAATTATAATTTACCTATAACTGATTTGTTCGAGGGGTGTCCCATATTAAGGGTACAAGTCAAAATTACAGTAAAATTTATTTATATGTATTTACACAAAACGTAACTACATTTCACAAAAAACTATTTCCGAATTATTTTACCCGAACACAATTTTTTTTAACCTTCCGCATACTAGGTGACTAAATGTCACATGCCATACTAGGAGGGGTTTTCCATACCCCGAAAATAAAATAATATAAAATTTACAAAATTGTACTTTATGGCAGTTAAATGATAAGAAATATATTTTAATAACCAATAATGAATAAGTTTAAGTAAAACACATATTTATTTATGCATTAGAATACACTTTTATTAATAAAAATACAAAAATTTTACTTTTTCTTCAACTTATAAACTATCGAGTCTTGACCAGTTAGCAGATCTTCTAACAAAACCGTTACCAGCTTCTAGAATTAAATAATTAATTAATAATATTCCTTGTTAATTGTAAGTAGAGCTTTTTATACAGGGTGTTTCACGACGAGCTTAGACTATCTATATCTATCACTTAGTAAATGTGCCAATAACCACAAATAATAAGAATTAATATTTAATTAAAAGAGCTACATATACGGCCTACTAAATTAAAAAAATTAATAACACTGCCTACTTTTAATAAGCAACAATAACGCAGAAATAATAAAAACTTTTATACTTTTGTTAATACCTCAAAAACGCTTAAGTTTAGGTATAAGAAAGTACACATAAACTCCCCTTATTTTTGGCCGTAGATTTCAGTAAAAGAAAAAAATGGCAGTGTGATTTAAAAAAATAAAGATATTTGACTTTTTTGAAGTTGAATTTTCTACACCTTTTTTTACTAAACCTGTATACAATAAAGCAATTTTGGACAGGTCCCCAATTAGCTTGATTTTCCTACTCATTAACCCGCCAAGACTTATTTTATTTGGTGTACGAGATGATCACATAGAATTTTTAATATAAGGGTTTGACTCTGACAATTATTCATTAAAAAAATGAATATCTCGCAAAGTATACATTTTACGTATAGGGTAATTTGCATAAAGTAGTATTAAAATTTAACGTAGAATCCGAATAGTTAATAATATATAGGGTGTTCTATTTAAAATAACGAAGTTGCTGTTTACTTCCGGTATAACCGAAAGTGGCATGTCTGTCAAAATATTTTCCCTGAATTCCCCATAACTTGTTATCCCTCTATACCAATTTTATAAAAATCGTGTGAGTAGTTTCCAATATATAGATAGTGTAAGCTCGTCCTAAAACACCCTGTATTGTAAAATTTAAGACGGAGTATTGAAAACAGTAAATTTTGGTTGCTATAATTGAAATTAAAATTAGCAACCTTTGCAATAATAAATAAGATTTTGTTCTAATAAAAATAAATATAAATACGGTTCAGTTTTTAACAAAGTCTATTCTTTTAATATTTCGGCACTACTGTTAATTGCAATAAATTACAATACCAAATATTAAGAAATCCGAACAAGAATTTCATTCTTGCCTCCTTATTGCAATACAAATTAACTTCACGGCAATTTCGCAATAATTTAGACCAATCAATGACACGAAAAATTTATTCAATAAATTTAATCGTTCCCTTTCACTTGCATTGACAAGATTATCGTATCTTCTCGCTCCCTTCCACTCATTACTATGGTAAATACCTTTTTCTAATATAAATTCGACATTTACTCAATTAAGTTCAAATTTTTGATTTGAAGGAGCGTAGGATAAATTATACAAATGTAATAAATACGAGGATGTGCGCATTCGAGCGAAAAGTGGCACATTTCCGAGCGAGGGAGGCAAATGAAGCGCGACGCGGAGCGGCGCGCTTCATTTTCCCGAGATCGGAATGTGCCACTTTGAGCTCGAATGTGCACACTCGGTTTTAAGCATGATTCACAATAAACAATTGACTTTATAAAAATATTAATCAAAAATTACAGGCCCGTATTTACGCAGGCAACACAAAATCTATGATTTAGTGCTTTTAAAAATTATTATTCAAAAATAATACACGCTATAGCTGTTTTCGAATGTAAAACAATAATATATTCAACCATTTGATTTAAAAGAAAGACGATTAATATAAACAAATTTAATAAATACAAAGATGTGCGCATTCGAGCGAAAAGTGGCACATTTCCGAGCGAGGGAGGCAAATGAAGCGCGACGCGGAGCGGCGCGCTTCATTTTCCCGAGATCGGAATGTGCCACTTTGAGCTCGAATGTGCACACTCGGTTTTAAGCACGACTACCAAGCGTCCCGTTTTAACTAAAAAAATGGGTCACGTTAGTTATACCCCACCTCGTACACGGAAGGTTAAAAAAAACAAATCCATGCATGCTCCACCAAAAACGGCCGACTCAAAATTATTTCAACATTTTACACAAAACGCTTCGTTATTCTCTTTCGAAGAAATTTGATTAAAAAATTCTTGAACCTAAACAAATGTTGACTTCTTTTCAAAAACCTCGAAATGCCAAAGTAAAGCAAATACGAGCGCGCTATCGAAAAAACAAATATTTTGAGTAACGCCAAAAACATTCGAAACGTCTGTTGTAATTGGATTTGTGAGAAAGGCTTGTTACCATTCACACATTTACCATTAAAATTAAATCCTAAACCTGCCAGACGAATAATTTTAAAACGGGCAAACTAATCGTCGCTTTACAATTACAAAGCGTATTATATGAATAAATTAGTTTCGATGTAAGGCAGCCGGATAAAATCGGTAAATTCCTTCCTCAAACTTTATTTAAAATATTCATAAGGCATTCATCCCTGGCTTCTTTAAGATACAATACAGAAAAAAGCTTCCGGTTACCTATTGTTAGGTTTAATAGTAAATTTAAATAAAAGTATTCATCCGAAGATGCACAGGGCTCCATATCACAAACTCCCTCGATCTCATTTATTTTTTATTTAGATACAACATGAGAACATTATAATTTTACGTGAATATTTCATATTCGCTAAGGTTTCGTTTCATTCGAAAACGAATTGATTTCCTTTTTTCGAGCGCTACCACAAATACGTACGGGCACGCAACTGCGCCAAGTTTTAATTTTTTCTTTCGGAGTGCTTTTTTTGCGAACGAGCAGTAAAAGCTCTCCTTACTTGATCCACTTTTAATTGTAATCGTGAAAGATATGCAGTAAAAGTAGAGCAAGAAACAATATTCAGGCAAAATAACGGTCTAGACGTTCGGAGCAAAAAATAAGTTCGCTTTTATTCGTTGACCGGATTTAAAAAATTCGATTTGTACGTATCCAAAACTGAGGATTTGTAGTTTTTTAAATGTTATGTTTGACTAACCTGCGACCTTTGAAAAATGAGATAAAAAGCAATCCGTCTGTTATTTGAGAGTTTTTTTATAAGCAAATCACAAAAAGTTCGCTTAATTTGCGTATTCTTTGTATTTTATTTATTTTCCGAGAAATATACGCAAAATTTACAATGTATATAACCTATCGAGACAAGAAACCTTATCTATACATAGGTCGAGAAAAAGAAAAAAACGAAATATGCAAAAGCAAGAAACATATATAATACAAAATATCTAAAAAACAAAAACAACTACTCGATTCGAAATTTAAGGTTTAAATAGAGCCTAAATCTGACCACTTAAATGGAATCAAAGGGTATAAAATTAATTCTATTTCTATGTTAAAATAGTATCAACATTGAACCCATAAGTGGTACAAAGGCCATAGGGGATAAGCATGGTAAATTGCCTTTTCTAAATATCTTAATGATATTCTATGTATATGTAGACATTATAATAATATAAAGGTCCTGAAAATTTTAGACCTTAATCTATATCGGTCCCTTCAAAAAGTCTAAATAAGTAAAAATTGGAAAATAATTTTTTTCTTTAGATTGAGTGAATCGATTATTTTGAACATTTAGTATATTATGCAGGCGATAGAAAGCTTTTACGGACACCATGGGCTAATTTTTAACTTATTAAATTGATGATCAAAAAAATTATTTTCTCTTACTTTTTCAATTTTTATTATGATACTTTTTGAACAAAATTATGATTCTATCATTTTTACATTTCTTAAAATACTATTATCACTCAGAATTTTTTCAAAATTTTCTTAATGGTACGCCATAGTTAAAAAAAATTAAAATTATATTTATTACCAAAAAATCGAATTTTTCAACAAATTCTACCTAAATAATTACAAATTATACTATTATTATTACATAAAAAATAAACTGAAGTAAATCTCTTACATTAGAAATAAAAAAAATTGTTCCTACAATGAAATATAACGCCTATTATAATTTAACAAAAATATAATTTGAAATAATTTCTAACTCTACTTTATTAAAATTATATTTCAGTGTATTATTTATGTAATAATAATAATATAATTTGTAATTATTTAGGTAGAATTTGTTGAAAAATTCGATTTTTTGGTAATAGAAATAAATTTTATTTTTTTTACTATGGCGTACCATTAAAAAAAATTTGAAAAAATCCTGGTGATTATAGGTTTATAATAAATGTAAAAATGGTTGAATCATAATTTTTCTCTAAAAATATCATAATAAAAAATGAAAAAGTAAGAGAAAATAATTTTTTTAATCATCAATTTATTAAGCTAAAAATTAGCCCATGGTGTCCATAAAAGCTTTCTATCGCCTGCATAATATACTAAATTTTCAAAATAATTGATTCACTCAATCCAAAGAAAAAAATTATTTTCCAAGTTTTACGTATTTAGACTTTTTGAAGAGACGGATATAGATTAAGGTCTAAAATTTTTATGATCTTTATATTTCTATTATTTCTATTATTTTCGACCCATATGACTTTCTTATTCAGACAACTGAAAGCGGCCCATCACTATGGTCCTTCTCGATTCAGCTCAGCCTCTTGATTTTCTTTTCCCCTTTTTATTGTATAGCCTAGATATATAAAAATATGTATTAACTTGTTCTTTTTGTTCTCCATCTAGATCGATGATTAGAAGTTCTTCGGTATTTATCATGATTATCCCATTTCCTCATATGCCTCAGTGTTCTTCACTTATATGTATAATAGCCACCCCCTTTGGGAACGCCACTGAGAACGGTGATATACGACATATATGTCTTTCCGTGTATTTATGTACGATCACATAGATAATCTCCATACCTTTAATACCATAATTGTGCAATTGGTCTAATAGAATGAAAGCTTTAGCTAAATTAAAAAATCAAGAAAGGTACGTTTATCACAATTCAGATTATTATAAAAGTGGATGTCCACCACATGTACTTACTTTTACTGTTTTTGCGATATTGAAACCTAAATTTTATGTATCAGTTTTTCAAAATATTGGTCAAATTTGGGATCAATGATATGTCCCGATTTAATAAACATTGCAACAGCAGTTTTTAAGGCTTTCCGAAAGCCTTAAAAACTGCTGTTAGGATTCCCAAAGTGAGGCCCGCGGGCCAGAGACACCCCGCAAGCTATTACAATCTGGCCCTCGAACTTGATTCAAGATTTTAAATATTATTTATCGACAGTTATTTTAAAAACTGGTGTCCCGCTAAAAAACATTTTTGTAATATTTGGCCCGCTGATCAAAAAGTCTGGGAACCCCTGCTTTAGAATATGTAGCTTCTACGATACAGAAATTAAAAATTTTCGCTTATTATTTTTTTTTATCGAAACTAATAAATGATCTACAATCATTTCAAAATTAAATTCACGAGAAATGATTTTTATTTATTTGGTTCCTCATTTTTTATAAAAATTGAGTAATAAGTTTTCTATTTACGTTTGGATTTGTTTTTCTTTGTAAAAAGGCAAAATAATGATCCAATTAAATACAAATATGAATCGCCCACGCGTTCTTTTTTCGTTGTTTCGTTATTATGAACACCGAATTTTTTTAAATAAAAATGTTTTAGTTACCGATTTAAGAGTTTTATACTAAATCTGTTTACTTAATTTTTTTATAAATGCTTAATTTAGTCTTTACCGAATATTAATATTTATTAGTTCGCCCAGACTCTTTTGGTTTTTCGTTCATTAAAAACTCGATTTTATTATTTTTTCCTCGAAAATAAAGAACGAGATGTAAATTCAGTTACTTACAACAATGCTCATTTAAATTTTTGCTTTAGCTCCAAATTTTTTTCGTTCCTTAGACGTATTATTGCGTCTCAAATAATCAGGTGTAAAGACAACAAAAATTATGAAACTTTTCCAATTTGATTTTAATGAAAAGTGTCCCTTCTTCTAATTAAGTCGTCCGCTTTTACGAGAATTAGAATAAAATTAAAAACGACAATTTAACCCTCTAAAAAATCGTTTCTTGTCAAACGAATTTAATGGGTTTTCTTTTCAAAAAAAAATAAAATGCTATCTTTTCGTTATTACATTTCCAACGTTTGCGCAATGGAAAGATTTAAGATAAAAAACGAATTTTAAATACGACTTAAACGAAATCGCATCAGCGAAGATAAATATCTTAAAAAATAAATTCCCAGTCAGATTTGCTTTAATTTTAAAGAGAAGAAGAGAGAAGAACGGATATAAAAATAAACGATGCCTGTATAAAGGCAATAGAAGCGATAAATCGTGCAAACGCACAAATGTCAAAGGCGACACAAAATCCAAAAGATGAAAAATTGATAAGGGTTGCTTCCGACTAATGAGTATAACAAGCACTTACAATTTGCCGAATTTAGCTCTTGTTCGGCTGTCAACGAACAAGACGTTTCCAATGAAAAAGAACTCCGAATCTGGAGCATCGAGTTTCAGTTTTGAAAATTACAAAATTTAATTAAAAAATCGCAAGAAAAGCTCTTCGGAATTCTGCGGCGTAATCGTTAGTGTTGCCAATTAATCAAGACAACTAACATCGAAATTTGGAGGGTAACATATTAGGTTGTCGTTCCCAAAAGAGTAGTTCTATTCCTGAGGGACGCAACCCCAATCTCTACAAGTCAGATTTGCACGCACAAACTTTTGCAAGAAGAAATAAAACATCGGTTAGGGGCTTCGTGTAATTCTTGTTTCGACGATTTGCCTTTCGAAAAAAAAACCGGTGCGTGTAGTTTTGTACGCGCGTTAGAAGTTATACTTCTTCGCCGTACTAAATTAAATATAACCACGTGTAAAAATTAATAATGAACAATTAATAATGAAGCAGTTGGAGAACATCAAAATTCATAAAAATATCACATAAAAGAGATCCAAAAGAATGTTTTTAAAATTGCTTGAGTAGGAGAACCTGTTTTACCTTGGTCCCTTTATACCTAGGGCAACTTTATTTGTTTTTATATTTGCGGGCTTTCGTAACCCATATTTTTCGATATTTCAAATAACACATTGACAGACATTAACGTAAAGTTAGCAGAAGCTGGCCAATGTACTTTGATAATGTATGAGATCAATTGAAATTTTTAATCGAAAAAAAGTAAGTCTGTTTATATTTTTTTTACTTAAATATCTTATTGATTTTTATTACCTAATAACAAATGAATCATCCTAATAAAAAGATTATTTATTAATGTTTGCATAGTAGTGGTCTGATTTTGGCATAGCATAATCTTTAATTTTATTTTTGAGTTAAAACATCAAGGGTCGGTGTGTTGTACCTCGGTCACTGTCAATAAATTGTACCTTGGCCCTAAGATCAACGTGCAATAAATAAAAATTTAGATATAAGGTAAAATTACCGGTTTTGGACACTTTAGGCCCAGTTTTAGACACTTGAGTAATTTTGATAAAATACCTTAAAAAAATACGAAAAAAACATCATTGATGTTTCTATCGTAGTTGAACATACATTAATTACACTTATAGCAGTAGTGGATAATTCTTATATTTTACATCTGTCAAAATAAAGTGGAAAATGTCCACAACTGGTACAGTGTCCAAAACCGGTACTTCTACCTTACCTTTGTTATAAATTTTTATTTTTTTTTATTTTGCTTCCGATAATATGTCTCGCAAGTCTAACGAAAAATTTAAATTTTTGCAAAGTTAACTATTAAGTATGTGAAATTTTAGTATACGAGAAAAGTTTTGTTAATTTTTGAAACAATTTTAGTGTCATCGCAAAGAAGAACATTAGTAGTTCTTATAATCCAAAAATATAATATATAGTTTTCATACAATGGGTTTTATTTTGCTTAATGTGAATAGACTCAAGGTACATCACCTTTGTATCTAGACTATAGATCCACTAATTTTTAAATCTTATAGCAATTTGAGTAAACGGTTGGTAATGCTTTCAACTATTTTGTGATGAATACCTTATTAGTGCCCGACTACGATGCAATTAATTTTATCAACAAATTGTAATATATACAATTTAAAAAAAATTACAAGTGAAAAAGGGGCCAAGGTACAACAGGTTCCCCTACAATATTTTATATAGCACGATAGATAACACAGGCCTACAAAAAAAAACAAAAATTGGTGCCGACATAATTTCGTTATAACTTTAATCCTTACTGCCTTAGAAAACAAATAATGATATTTAAACGTCAAAACTACGTACAGTTTCAGAACTACCCTCACTTAAAAATATTTCGTACAAGTTACTGTTTTATATACTTTTATTTCGTCATTTCGATAATTATTAACGTTTTTAATTAAAACTATCGCTATGTCTTCGTCAAATAGAAGATGTATTAATAATCCGAATACATTTTGTTACATTTGTGGAGAATATGTAGTGACAAAAAGTCGAAAATCTATATTTCAATTGGTGAAACTACCCCGACCTGGAGTCTGCTATAAGGTCTGTGTACCTTCTTCTTCTTGCCTTTTTTTTTATACCTGTATCAAGTTTAGGCTGTGTACCACTCAGCAGATATACCATTTGCTACTTTTCAAGATTGTCCAGATCTATTACACACGGAAATGGATACTATTAGCGCCTCACAAGTCAGCAATAAGGTTGAAAATGGTAACCATTTTGAGACACCTTTGCAATCTTCAGAGCCCTTACTTTCCACTTAAGATGCATCAAATGATATGGTACGAGACTAACGCCCAGAATTTCAGTGAATGATTAACCATTCGTTTGCGCTAACGCCTGTTTAAGGCTGCGCAGTATGTAAAATACATGGTTGTGCGCAGCGTTAAAAAGGCGTTAGCGCAAACGAATGGTTAATCATTCACTGAAATTCTGAGCGTTAGAGCTTTCAAAAGAACGATCAGAATTATTGGCATCCAGACTTAAAAAGAGAAATTTACTTTCTACAGGTGCGAATATTACATTTTAGCGTAATCGAAAAAAATAATTTCTTTCATTCTTTAGTTCTGAAAATGATATTGTTTTTGTCCATTTCCGTGTCTAATAGATCTGGTGAATCTTGAAAACTGGGAAATGGTATATCTGCTGAGTGGTACACAGACCCTATAGCGGACTCCAGTTCGGAGTAGGTCATTTTTTTTCGATTTACACCATGTAATTTGACGACACAAAAATAACAATCGTTGTAGTGTTTTTTCGGTTCCTTCCAAATCATGGGTACACCGAACTTCAAATGGCTTCGTTTTCCATTTACCCATAGTCTTAAATACTCCGGCACAATTTGCAAAACGTATTTGGAATCCATGGCTTGGTAAGATCCTTAATAAGTATCTTCAACTAATTGTAAGCAAAATACGCATTTTTCACAAATTCAGATATAGGTTTTTGACTTTTTGTCACTATATATTTTCCATAAACGTAACAATATGTATTCGAATTATTTATGCACTTTCTCTTTGACGAAGACATAGCGAGTTTTAATTAAAAACGTTAATAAATAACGAAATGACGAAAGCAAAGTATAAAAAACAGTAACTTTTAGGAAAAATTTTTAAGTGAGGGTACTTCTGAAACTGTACGTAGTTTTAACGTTTAAATACCATTTTTTGTTATCTAAGGCAATAGAGATTAAAGTTATAACGAAATTATGTCGGCGCCAAAAGTTTTTTTTTTGTAAACCTGTGTAATTATCATGGATTGCATTCTTACCAAAAACATTTACGAAGTTGAAGCTTCGTACTCGTGTGGCTGGCACCGGAAGTATCAAAATGGCATTATGTTTATGGCAAAAAAACACAAATAGGGCTTAAAATAATTTAGAAATCTAACTTTTCCAAATTACATGCAGTATTGCAAATAGGATGTACTTCCTCTATACGCGCGTTCAAAGTTAAACTTCTTTGGTGGAACTAAATTAATTTTAATCTTTCCCTCTCACTCGTATTGAGACGAATGTCGTATCTTTTCGCTCCCTTCCACTCATTGCTATAGTAAATACGTTTTTCGAGCATTAAATCGATATTTGATAAACTATTTTCAAGTTTATCATTTAAAACAGCGAAGATTAAAGTACACATATCCAATCAATACGAGGATGTGCGCATTCGAGCGAAAAGTGGCACATTTCCGAGCGAGGGAAGCAAATGAAGCGCGACGCGGAGCGGCGCGCTTCATTTTCCCGAGATCGAAATGTGCCACTTTGAGCTCGAATGTGCACACTCGATTTAAGCACAATTCACAACAATTTAGACCAATAAATTAATCAAAAAATCGGTGAGATAATTTTAATTGTTCCCTATCACTCGTATTGACGAAATTGTCGTATTTTTTCGCTCCCTCCACTCATTGCTATGGTAAAAACCTTTTTCGGCTATAAAATCGATATTTACTATATACCTAATTAGTTTATAATTTGAAAAAAGAGAATTACTTATAGACAAATTCAATAAATACGAAGAAGTGCGCATTCGAGCGAAAAGTGGCACATTTCTGAGCGAGGAAGCAAATGAAGCGCGACGCGGAGCGGCGCGCTTCATTTTCCCGAGATCGGAATGTGCCACTTTGAGCTCGAATGTGCACACTCGGCTTTAAGGATAATTCACAATAATTTATTTACTTTCTTATACATTTTTGCAAGTTAACCATTAAGTATGTGAAATTTTAGTATACGAGAAAAGTTTTGTTAATTTTTGAAACAATTTTAGTGTCAACTCAAAGAAGAACATTAGTAGTTCTTATAATCCAAAAATAAATATATACTTTTCATAGAACAATGAGTTTTATTTTGCTTAATGTGAATGGAGCCAAGGTACATCACCTCAGGTGTACCTAGGCCATAGATCCACTAATTTTAAATCTTATAGCAATTTGAGTAATCGGTTGGTAATGCTTTCAAATATTTTATTATCAATATCTTGTTAGTGCCCCACTACAATGCAATTTATTTTAGCAACAAATTGTTACATATACAATTTTAAAAAAATAACAAGTAAAAAAGGGCCAGGGTACAACAAGTTCCCCTACTCTTTGCATACCCCTTGTGGTACGTGTACCCCATTTTGGGAGACACGGGTTTAAATCAACAACATTCCACGAAACCAATTTCATTTGAAAAAAATTGCCATAAGCCAATATTCACTGTATTACTAATAGTATTTTTAGCTGCAATATCATAAAGTTTGCAAGTTTAGTTTTTTCTGTTTGCCCGCGGGTTGTACAATCCCGATTTACACATTTAATAAAGTTCGGTTCATTATGTGTTGCTAAAATGGCGAAGCCTAAATTAGGGGCTTTGTCCGCGAGTGGATTTTGGCCTTGTTTACTTGTCACTCATGTGGCTAAAAATTAAAAGATAGTCGAGATTACATGTACATGTTTACATCTCCCTTGCAACAAGCAAACTGGCCTCAATTACTTACCCTTCTATTGTGTCCACCCACAAAAAATGTATTTTGTGTTTGTTTAAAATTTAATGATGTGGGTAGCTTTGCGAACCACGAGCTTTAGAGCGAGAATAAAGTTTTTTTTGCCGCATAACACAGCCGCCAATTAGAATTCTGGTACATTAAATATTCGCCAAACGAAACTGTAAAAAAATCTTATTTGCAGTGCTCTAGGCCACGCTTAAAGGCACTCGAAAAAATCTCTTCTCTTGCGTTACACTTATAACGTCTGTATTAAGCACGACGCGACGTTTCAGAGCAAAAAGAACGCACTTAGACTTTTGAGTGTGACAGAAATTTCAATAAATTTCCAAGCAGGTACGAATTTACATCGAATATAAGCTGTCATGAAAATTTATTACCTTTATTAGCAAATGAAAATTAAATTTGAATTAATTAAGTGAGACTTACAATACGCCGTTTCTGAATTAATTACGACGCTCACAAATGTCGGTTGCTACGATAATTTTTACTAGCTTTTCATAAAAAAATGTATTTTTTAATTTGTACTTCTTTTGGCACGTTGAGGGTCAAATTTTAGCAGGCGACGGATTTCCGAATCCTGAGACTGTTTTCCATAAGATACCTGGTGGTCTGCATATTTTCCTTTTCTGTGGTCGGCCCCAATTTAGATTTTGTTCGGCCGTCTTTCTTCTTTTATTCTTCGGATGGGGCCATACCATGTGAACAGTCTTCTTACGATTTCGTCCACTGTTGTTCGTTTTCTCATTCGGTCTCTAATTTATGGGTTTTTAACCCTTAGTTACTCGCGCAATTTACCGCAACGCAATTACTCGCGCGGTGCTTTTCAGGCACCACATAGAAAATGACTTGGTTTTAAAGATTTTGAAGATATTTAGCCAATTTTTTAATGTCATTCACATTATGCACAATTGATTTCCCAACAACAACAAAAAAATTAATACCCAACTTAAAATTAAGTGCAAAAAGAAAATTAACTAAAATCAATGTAACAAAGTCTATAAAACTGTTCAATAATCATCTTCTATTTTTTCAATTTGCAATAAATTGATGTAGGATTAACAATTGGCAATAGCCCGTTGTTTTTTGCTGGTTCTTTTAAAGTTTAATTTTTTCTTTGAATTTTGACACAAAAGCTTAATTCTAGTTAGTAAATTTTCTAATTTGGCTTTTTTGATAGGATGTGTTTCCATCCACATCACCGTTAAAGTTTTCAAAATCGTTCATAGTTTCGAAGGCTGATCACAAAAATGTGTTGCATTATATATTATATATTCAGAATCGGATTTGGCTGCCTTTTTGCCTTCGGATAGGCCTAAGAAACCATTAGCGTGCTATTCCAGAGCTTTGGGAAAACGTTTTGAAAATTCAAAATCGATGGGTTTTATTAACCCATGTATTTTGGGCAAATAATGAAAAAAATAAAATTGCTTTATATTGCGAGGGGACGTTCCTACGTACCCCTAATGACTATAACCGGTGTCATTTCCCCGCGCTTCCCCTCTAAAATAAAAATTTTCGATACAAACTAAATCAATAGAAATACGTACCCCTTGATTCACAAAAAAAATCGTAGCGCCCTTATTTTCGATCCAATCATTACAAACGACACGGATTCGGAATCCTGAGGCTTTTTTACATAAGATACATGTATAATATGTATAGGGTGCGACGTTAATTTTTCGAAAATAAAAAATTGCGATTTTTAGCGCTCATTTTGAGCCAATTTTGAACTTTCAAAAAATTGTAGCGCCGTTATTTGTGGACGGATCTTTAAAAACTATTCAGAATCGGATTTGGCTGCCTTTTTGCCTTCGGATAGGCCTAAGAAACCATTAGCGTGCTATTCCAGAGCTTTGGGAAAACGTTTTGAAAATTCAAAATCGATGGGTTTTAACCCATGTATTTTGGGCAAATAATGAAAAAAATAGAATTGCTTTATATTGCGAGGGGACGTTCCTACGTACCCCTAATGACTATAACCGGTGTCATTTCCCGCGCTTCCCTCTAAAAAAAAAATTTTTCGATACAAACTAAATCAATAGAAATACGTACCCTTGATTCACAAAAAATCGTAGCGCCCTTATTTTCGATCCAATCATTACAAACGACACGGATTCGGAATTCTGAGCCTTTTACATAATATACATGTATAATATGTATAGGGTGCGACGTTAATTTTTCGAAAATAAAAATTGCGATTTTTAGCGCTCATTTTGAGCCAATTTTGAACTTTCAAAAATTGTAGCGCCGTTATTTGTGGACGGATCTTTAAAAATTATTCAGAATCGGATTTGGCAGCCTTTTTGCCTTCGGATAGGCCTAAGAAACCATTAGCGTGCTATTCCAGAGCTTTGGGAAAACGTTTTGAAAATTCAAAATCGATGGGTTTTAACCCATGTATTTTGGGCAAATAATGAAAAAAATAGAATTGCTTTATATTGCGAGGGGACGTTCCTACGTACCCCTAATGACTATAACCGGTGTCATTTCCCCGCGCTTCCCCTCTAAAATAAAAATTTTCGATACAAACTAAATCAATAGAAATACGTACCCCTTGATTCACAAAAAAAATCGTAGCGCCCTTATTTTCGATCCAATCATTACAAACGACACGGATTCGGAATTCTGAGCCTTTTTTACATAATATACATGTATAATATGTATAGGGTGCGACGTTAATTTTTCGAAAATAAAAAATTGCGATTTTTAGCGCTCATTTTGAGCCAATTTTGAACTTTCAAAAAATTGTAGCGCCGTTATTTGTGGACGGATTTTTAAAACTATTCAGAATCGGATTTGGCTGCCTTTTGCCTTCGGATAGGCCTAAGAAACCATTAGCGTGCTATTCCAGAGCTTTGGGAAAACGTTTTGAAAATTCAAAATCGATGGGTTTTAACCCATGTATTTTGGGCAAATAATGAAAAAAATAGAATTGCTTTATATTGCGAGGGACGTTCCTACGTACCCTAATGACTATAACCGGTGTCATTTCCCGCGCTTCCCTCTAAAATAAAAATTTTCGATACAAACTAAATCAATAGAAATACGTACCCTTGATTCACAAAAAATCGTAGCGCCCTTATTTTCGATCCAATCATTACAAACGACACGGATTCGGAATTCTGAGCCTTTTTACATAATATACATGTATAATATGTATAGGGTGCGACGTTAATTTTTCGAAAATAAAAATTGCGTTTTTTAGCGCTCATTTTGAGCCAATTTTGAACTTTCAAAAATTGTAGCGCCGTTATTTGTGGACGGATCTTTAAAACTATTCAGAATCGGATTTGGCTGCCTTTTGCCTTCGGATAGGCCTAAGAAACCATTAGCGTGCTATTCCAGAGCTTTGGGAAAACGTTTTGAAAATTCAAAATCGATGGGTTTTAACCCATGTATTTTGGGCAAATAATGAAAAAATAGAATTGCTTTATATTGCGAGGACGTTCCTACGTACCCTAATGACTATAACCGGTGTCATTTCCCCGCGCTTCCCCTCTAAAATAAAAATTTTCGATACAAACTAAATCAATAGAAATACGTACCCCTTGATTCACAAAAAAAATCGTAGCGCCCTTATTTTCGATCCAATCATTACTAACGACACGGATTCGGAATCTAGAGGCTTTTTTACATAAGATACATGTATAATATGTATAGGGTGCGACGTTAATTTTTCGAAAATAAAAAATTGCGATTTTTAGCGCTCATTTTGAGCCAATTTTGAACTTTCAAAAAATTGTAGCGCCGTTATTTGTGGATGGATCTTTAAAACTATTCAGAATCGGATTTGGCTGCCTTTTGCCTTCGGATAGGCCTAAGAAACCATTAGCGTGCTATTCCAGAGCTTTGGGAAAACGTTTTGAAAATTCAAAATCGATGGGTTTTAACCCATGTATTTTGGGCAAATAATGAAAAAAATAGAATTGCTTTATATTGCGAGGGGACGTTCCTACGTACCCCTAATGACTATAACCGGTGTCATTTCCCGCGCTTCCCTCTAAAATAAAAATTTCGATACAAACTAAATCAATAGAAATACGTACCCTTGATTCACAAAAAATCGTAGCGCCCTTATTTTCGATCCAATCATTACAAACGACACGGATTCGGAATTCTGAGCCTTTTTACATAATATACATGTATAATATGTATAGGGTGCGACGTTAATTTTTCGAAAATAAAAATTGCGATTTTAGCGCTCATTTTGAGCCAATTTTGAACTTTCAAAAATTGTAGCGCCGTTATTTGTGGACGGATCTTTAAAACTATTCAGAATCGGATTTGGCTGCCTTTTGCCTTCGGATAGGCCGAAGAAACCATTAGCGTGCTATTCCAGAGCTTTGGGAAAACGTTTTGAAAATTCAAAATCGATGGGTTTTAACCCATGTATTTTGGGCAAATAATGAAAAAAATAGAATTGCTTTATATTGCGAGGGGACGTTCCTACGTACCCCTAATGACTATAACCGGTGTCATTTCCCTGCGCTTCCCCTCTAAAATAAAAATTTCGATACAAACTAAATCAATAGAAATACGTACCCTTGATTCACAAAAAAAATCGTAGCGCCCTTATTTTCGATCCAATCATTACAAACGACACGGATTCGGAATTCTGAGCCTTTTTACATAATATACATGTATAATATGTATAGGGTGCGACGTTAATTTTTCGAAAATAAAAAATTGCGATTTTTAGCGCTCATTTTGAGCCAATTTTGAACTTTCAAAAAATTGTAGCGCCGTTATTTGTGGACGGATCTTTAAAACTATTCAGAATCGGATTTGGCTGCCTTTTGCCTTCGGATAGGCCAAGAAACCATTAGCGTGCTATTCCAGAGCTTTGGGAAAACGTTTTGAAAATTCAAAATCGATGGGTTTTAACCCATGTATTTTGGGCAAATAATGAAAAAAATAGAATTGCTTTATATTGCGAGGGGACGTTCCTACGTACCCTAATGACTAAACCGGTGTCATTTCCCGCGCTTCCCTCTAAAATAAAAATTTCGATACAAACTAAATCAATAGAAATACGTACCTCTTGATTCACAAAAAAAATCGTAGCGCCCTTATTTTCGATCCAATCATTACAAACGACACGGATTCGGAATTCTGAGCCTTTTTTACATAATATACATGTATAATATGTATAGGGTGCGACGTTAATTTTTCGAAAATAAAAAATTGCGATTTTTAGCGCTCATTTTGAGCCAATTTTGAACTTTCAAAAAATTGTAGCGCCGTTATTTGTGGACGGATTTTTAAAAACTATTCAGAATCGGATTTGGCTGCCTTTTTGCCTTCGGATAGGCCTAAGAAACCATTAGCGTGCTATTCCAGAGCTTTGGGAAAACGTTTTGAAAATTCAAAATCGATGGGTTTTAACCCATGTATTTTGGGCAAATAATGAAAAAAATAGAATTGCTTTATATTGCGAGGGGACGTTCCTACGTACCCCTAATGACTATAACCGGTGTCATTTCCCCGCGCTTCCCCTCTAAAATAAAAAATTTCGATACAAACTAAATCAATAGAAATACGTACCCCTTGATTCACAAAAAAAATCGTAGCGCCCTTATTTTCGATCCAATCATTACAAACGACACGGATTCGGAATTCTGAGCCTTTTTTACATAATATACATGTATAATATGTATAGGGTGCGACGTTAATTTTTCGAAAATAAAAAATTGCGATTTTTAGCGCTCATTTTGAGCCAATTTTGAACTTTCAAAAAATTGTAGCGCCGTTATTTGTGGTCGGATCTTTAAAAACTATTCAGAATCGGATTTGGCTGCCTTTTTGCCTTCGGATAGGCCGAAGAAACCATTAGCGTGCTATTCCAGAGCTTTGGGAAAACGTTTTGAAAATTCAAAATCGATGGGTTTTAACCCATGTATTTTGGGCAAATAATGAAAAAAATAGAATTGCTTTATATTGCGAGGGGACGTTCCTACGTACCCTAATGACTATAACCGGTGTCATTTCCCCGCGCTTCCCCTCTAAAATAAAAAATTTCGATACAAACTAAATCAATAGAAATACGTACCCCTTGATTCACAAAAAAAATCGTAGCGCCCTTATTTTCGATCCAATCATTACAAACGACACGGATTCGGAATTCTGAGCCTTTTTACATAATATACATGTATAATATGTATAGGGTGCGACGTTAATTTTTCGAAAATAAAAAATTGCGATTTTTAGCGCTCATTTTGAGCCAATTTTGAACTTTCAAAAAATTGTAGCGCCGTTATTTGTGGTCGGATCTTTAAAAACTATTCAGAATCGGATTTGGCTGCCTTTTTGCCTTCGGATAGGCCGAAGAAACCATTAGCGTGCTATTCCAGAGCTTTGGGAAAACGTTTTGAAAATTCAAAATCGATGGGTTTTAACCCATGTATTTTGGGCAAATAATGAAAAAAATAGAATTGCTTTATATTGCGAGGGGACGTTCCTACGTACCCCTAATGACTATAACCGGTGTCATTTCCCCGCGCTTCCCCTCTAAAATAAAAAATTTCGATACAAACTAAATCAATAGAAATACGTACCCCTTGATTAATTAGATTGAGCAAGTGAAAAAAAATGCATAATGGTCATCTTTTGGTTCTTCAAAATAATAAATAGTTTTATAAAACTGATTAATAGTGTGCCCCCACAACCCGTTAGAAATGTATCTAATACATCATATTTTAAAATAAATGTCGTTCCGAGAATAATAACATTATTACTCGCGCGGTGTTTTTCAGGCACCAAAGCCACAACAGTTCAAACTTCAACAAATAACACACTTTTATAATCTCCAAATTAATACTTTCACGTGCCTATCGCACTCTAGAAAGACTAAACAAAGGTTACATGAGGTATACAGGCTCGCAAAAATTTATACATTTAGTAATTACAAAAACTGTGGCACTGGTCCCTGAAAAACACCAGCGCGAGTAATTAAGTGTTAACATGGCCCAATCTCGAAACTCTACACCCTCTTTGTAAGAAATCCATGCTACGGCGTTTAGTTTTTTTTAGTATTCGGTTTTGCTTTTTTTTAATTGTTTAGATTCAATATTGTATAATTTTGACAGCTACCAATAAAATATAATGGTTTATGATTTTCTTAAGTTGCACTGTTTAGGCTTAATAACGCCGTTTTTACATATTGGAGTAGGTATATTTTTTATTTGTCAACCTACTTAAATAAACGCCGAATGTTGGCGCAAGCTTATCTCAATGCATCACTGAATATCTCATTCGAGTTGGTTCGATCATTGTGAAGATTAGCGTGCTCAAATAGACAAAAATTCTGTAACGATTTCATTATATGTATAGATGTATAGCTTAGACAAGAGACGGGTAATTTATTTTAGTCGGGGGACGGATAAAAGCTTATTAGAACTATTAGGGCCAAATATAAATATTAAATAAGCTATTTGTCTTCTTTTATTCGCTAATGCCTGTCTAAAATATTTTTATTTTCCAGCCGGTGCTATATAAATGCTTGGATTCCTTATGTTGCAAAGATAGGTGTTTGCCTGCAAAAACATATAGGCTGGCTTTTAAATTTCGATAAGAGTCCCGTTATGTTAGTGACGTCACAATAGTCCACGTGTGTTTGATATGTACCTGCCAACATTTTGCAAAGCGTTTTGATTGGTTATCGCCAAATTATCTTTAATGCGATTGCACTATTTTGCATTGGGAGGTGGGCTTTCGGCATACTTTCTAGAAAATTCTGCAGTATTGCTTCCGCGTTGAACGAGTGAAAATGTGCGTCAAAATTTGGGAAATGAACTACGAGTGCCGCATTTTGGACGTTGTTCGTGGATTTGGTTGCCGTCGCAAGATTCGTATAGTTTAGTCGAGGTGTTTAAGGTAGGACTTTATAATTTGTTGCCTTTGCGACAATCAACCTCGTTCGTTTTTATTAATATTTTTGGACTGATTAAGATTTACTTTATATTTAAGGTTAATTGATTTTTTCTGTTGTAATCAATTTAACTGAACGCGAAATAGAGATACGAAGGTTGATTGTTGCACTTTATTTGTTCTTAACCGAGCTATACATACACATGTTTCACGGATAAAAGATTACAATGTCTCATACGTACAAAATAACAACTAAAAAGACAAATCTATTTATTGAGCATTTTTTGGAGCTCTTTTACGTGATATATTTTATGAATTTTGATGTTCTCCAACTGCTTCAACCTTTGATTCATCTATACCAGGGGTGGACAAACTTTGATACGTTGGGGGCGCCTTTCTTGGCAAAGGCATAGTTGCGGGCAAATTAATTTTTCTTTAACATACTTATATTTAAATCAGCTTTGAATTCATAACTATAGTTTGTCAATATTAACGTAGGCTTCGCAGGCTACCTCCGGAGCCTCGCGGACGACCTATCGACCGCGCTCGACGTCTTGGCCACCCCTGATCTATACCATGGGCGTATATAAATGTCTTAAATGGTCTTTAATGATGATGAGCCTAAATCGCATTTGTATCAGTTTTTTACTAGTAAGGACTAGAAGGTCCACGAATGGGGGCTAATAAAATTATCAAAACGAAGACAAAAGGTCCTAGCAAGAAATGGCACATTTCTAATCGATTAAAATTCATTCTTTGTACAAAAAAATTGAGTTGTACTTCAAACTAAAAACCGAAATTACTTTCTTGCCAACACGATATAATGAAATGAATTTTAAATTTAGTTGTGGACAGCGTTGGCGAATGAAATTAAATCAAAAGAAGTACAAAATTTGCCATAACAAGGATTGGTTTGACGTTTAATTGAATTTTACTGTATTACAAAAACATATTTGAAATGCTTCTAATTTGTAAGTGACGATTTATTTATTATGGAGTAACGGACTTGTCTCAAAAACAATGTTAATTCAGTCATTTTAGACTTTAGATTCCGAATATATTGTAGTACTTATTTTTTTTCATTATTTTAAAAAAAATCTCAGAAAAGTCCTCCTAGATGATAAATCTCATTCGCTTCACAAGAATATTCGTTGTCAAAAATCACAAAAATCGGAGCTTTAGAGACTGGCACAAATACGCTCGAAAGTGCACATGTTCATATTTATTGCATTTGTTTACATTAATTTTTGAATTTAAAAAAAAAGTAATGTACCCAAATAAAACTACGTATTTGTACATTCAAGCGAAAAGTACATATTTTATCGAGACCAAATGGTACACTCAGCGTTTAATCAAAATCTACAATAAACACTATATCGATAAAAGTCAAATTTGCAGAACTCAGTCATTTATTGCAGTGTAAAATTAAATTAACCAATGGGTCTCCTTCTGAATTAGATACCTATATATACCTGCTTTTATATGATACATACGTAGTATTTTTTTGATTAATGGATGCATTAAAAAAATTTAAAACTATTTTACGTAAAAAATGTATTCATTTCTAAAAATAGCTCATCAATTTATGCATATTTTGCTGTTTTTGATTTACAGGTATTTTAAAATTGTAAAATTAAATTTCAATTGCTTTATTGTTTTATTAAATATAATACATGTTTAAAAAGGGGGCGAAACATATAAAAAGGTAAGTTTTTAAAGCCCCAAATTAATTTTATTACCTTGATGGTTTAAAATTTATTGTGGGCATTCACAGATTTGTTGGTCTTCATCTTTGTTTAAAAATTAAATAATCCCTATCAAAATTATTTAAATTTTCCACGCACATTTTCTTAAAAAATGTAAAAATATTAACATTTTATATTTATTAACAACAAAAAATATGTATATATTTTACATATAATATGTATAATTATTTTAAAATTATAACATCAATCTTTAAATTTTGTTAAAATAATAATAAATACTGATAATATTATGAAATTTGGTGAAAGTAAAAGTATAAAAAATAAATTGTTAAAAACTTTTCCAGGTATAATTTTTAATTTTATTAACAAAAAGAAATCTACGTTTAAGCCAATGGTTTTAATAAACTTAACCTAAAAATTAAAAAATAGTAATGATAGATAAAAGTTAGTCGGGCAATAATGAGTTTAAAAATTTATCACTGATATTCTACATTAAATTAAAAAAATGTTATTCGTAAAAATCAAAAAAAACAAAATTTAAAATGAAATTTAAACGTAAAATTGTACACCAAACAAATATTTTTTTTATAATAATTTAACAACGCCCAATATAAAATTTAATCTTTTTTTTTTTTAACATGTAATATAAAACTTTAATAACAAATCCTGAGCAACGCGAAATTTTTATCGGCATTAAAGATACCGATACGAATTTAAACAAGACATCGAAACAGACATTGACCTTGCTTTAGCTTATTCTGGTTTATATTGTTTGAGATAATTATTTTATTAGGTTTTATGCGCTGACAACACGTTAGGTGTATTAATTACTCCTGTATGAATTTACTTTTATATATTAAAAAAATATATGAATATAGCTATGTATACAAAACTTGAGTTAACTATCAAAGTAAAAGAAATTAATTATATATTAACGAGTACAATAGAAGAAAAATTTTCACAGAAACCATATAGAGTCCATTATAATTCAGTTTAATCATAAGTACTAAATGTACATTAATAGTCAAAAATAAAAAACATACGAATTAATTATATTTTGTACTAAATGTAAATTGTAAATTAATTAATTTGTATTACATATACTAATTTTGGAAAAATGACGATCGTACTTATGTTTTTTAAAATATTAAAAAAAATTAAAATTACATTTTTTAAATTATTTAAAGAATAATAAGTGTTGCTGTATTAAAATGCAAAGCAGGGTGATGTGGAAGCATAGCCACACAAGCAGGTATAAGTTTTATGAAACCTGCTTCAATGTGTGGCCAAGTCAGAAGTTGGCCACAAAAGTAATTGTCGAATATTTCCGAAACGGTAAGTGTGGCTGACTTGCGGTTTAAAGCAGGATAATGTGGAAACATAGCCACACAAGCAGGTATGAGTTTTATAAAACCTGCTTCCAAAGTGTGGCCAAGTCAGAAGTTGGCCACAGAATTTCTTTTTGAAATATCTCGAAAACCGTAAGTGTGGCTAACTTGAAAATTGAAGCAGGTGGAGGCAGGATGATAGCCACACAAGCAGGTATAGGTTTTAGCACACCTGCTTCCAATGTGTGGCCTACTTCATTTACCCAGGACTAGAAGGTCCACGAATGGGGGTTAATAAAATTATCAAAACGAGAACAAAAGGTCATAACAAGAAATGGTACATTTCTAGTCGATTAAAATTCATTCTTTGTATAAAAAAATTGAGTTGTACTTCTAACTAAAAAACCGAAATTACTTTCTGGCCAACACGATATAATGAAATGAATTTTAAATTTAGTCGTTGACAGCGTTGGCGAATGAAATTAAATCAAAAGAAGTACAAAATGTGCCATAGCAACGATTGGTTTGACGTTTCATGGAATTTTACTGAATTACAAAAACATTTTTGACATGCTTCTAATTTGTAAGTGACGACTATTTTTTATGGAGTAACGGCCTTGTCTCAAAAACAATGTTAATTCAGTCATTTTAGACTTTAGACTCCGAATATATTGTAGCAGTTATTTTTTTTTTCATTACGTATTTTAAAAAAATCTCAGAAAAATCCTTCTAGATGATATGCCTCATTGGTTTCACAAGAATATTCGTTGTCAAAAATCACAAAAATCTGAGCTTTGGAGACTGGCACAAATACGCTCGAATGTGCACATTTATTGAATTTGTTTACATTAATTTTTGAATTTAAAAAGCAAAAAGTAATGTACCCCAATAAAACGACGTATTTGTACATTCAAGCGAAAAGTACATATTTTGTCGAGACCAAATGGTACACTCAGCGTTTAATCAAAATCTACAATAAACACTATATCTATCTCCCAATTTCTCATCGATAAAAGTCAAATTTGCAGAATTCAGTCATTTATTGCAGTGTAAAATAAAATTAACCAATGCGCCTTCGTATAAATTAGATACCTATATATACCTGCTTTTATATGATAGATACGTAGTGTTTTTTTTTGATTAACCCATGCACTCAAAAAAATTACAACTATCTTACGTAAAAAATGTATTCATTTCTAAAAATAGCTCAGCAATTTATGCATTGTTTGCTGTTTTTGATTTACAGGGTTTCCCATCCAAAAAATTATGATTTCGATGTCAACGTTTGCATCATAATGGGTGGTTATATTTAATTACCTTGGACTGGTTTACCTATGTTCGAATCCCATTAGAGTTTTTTTTTTTTCTAAATTTTTTTGATTAAAATTTTGTGAACAAGTAATAGTACCATATTATTTTATTAAAGGCACAATGAACTCCTAAAAAACGGTTAGTGTAATGACAATATATAAAAAAAATAATATTATAACTTGCAAATTCTATTATGTACAATATTTTATTGTCATAAATTGGGCGTTCAATTTAATGTAAGATTGGTCCTCTAACTTCGGGAGCTTTAACTTCCCATGTTAAATTGTCATGTCCATTCGCTTTTGACGAGCACTATACAATCTTTTAAACGCAGGTACTAATCGCAATCGTCAATGACATTAAAATGTAAATCAATAAACACGTACAATGACCTCCACGTTTATTGACCGCATCTCGGTACTAATTTTCATTCGCGATTATGTCTTCAAAACAGATCAAATTTCTAAACTTAAATCCGACATCGCGAAATGCAATTCCGTTTTCCGCGAAAAGCCCTAGCCGTCAATAAAAGTCGAGCAGCTAAAATACAAATGTTTAGATTTTACATACAAATCTTCAAACTTTTATTAAATTTTCCACGTTTTTCGCTAATATTTAAATAGCGTCTTCGATTATTCCGAAGAGAATATGAGTAAAAATGCAGAAGATTATTGAAGTTTCAGATATTAAAGGATTTTTATTAGATTCCAAAGGCGGAACAGCATTTTGCAAAATTTTTACACCTGACTGCCCGTTGTTGTTTGTAAAATTTACGCTCTGTTTTTATTATGCAAAAGCGAATGTGAATGACTGCTTTAATTATATTATTTGCTGTAGTATTGTAGCTTTTCGCAATACCAGTGTTATTTTTTAATGAACAGATTTTATCGATTTCATTAAGAATAAATGGCAACCACTCGGTGGGCTTGTTTAAAAAGAATTCAAAAATACAAAGACATACGAATTTATTGCTAATTAGGTTTCTTTAAATTGTTTTTTTTATTGGTTCCTAATGAACTTAACTACAGTAAAACCTCGATTATCCGGACCTCAGTTATACGGATTCGCGATTATCCGGATTGTCAACCGCGTTCGTTTTTTCTTGTTAAAACGGGGCACTTCGTAATCGTGCTTAAAACCGAGTGTGCGCATTCGAGCTCAAAGTGGCACATTCCGATCTCGGGAAAATGAAGCGCGCCGCTCCGCGTCGCGCTTCATTTGCCTCCCTCGCTCGGAAATGTGCCACTTTTCGCTCGAATGCGCACATCCTCGTATTTATCGGATTTGCCTATATTATTATTTTATTCTTCAATTCAAAAAATTTAAAGTCGAATAAATTAGATCTATTTTTTGTTTGAAAAAGGTTAGATATTTTATTCCTTAATAAAAGTATTTTCGGGTGTACTTTCGAATGTTTAATAATTCGCGTTTTTGATTAATTAAAATTGTATGAGTCAAATTTTCTGAAGTGGGCCACTAAAAATCAACTAGTTGATTTTTATATTATCTTTTGCAGATTGTTGAAGGTTTATATGTCAAAATTAAGGTCTCCAAATATTTTTGGGTAATTTTCATTTTTGTAAATATTATAAACAAATTAGTTTTAAGGCACATTTTATATACACTGTTGTAATTAGACTTCATTTATGGATTAATTCAATTTTAAATATAAAAAATATTTATATGTTACATAGGGGTGCATCAAAATTTTAGAATGACGTGGGTGGGGTATGTTAAAAAAAAGGTGGGGAAATAAAAGTCAAAATTCGGAAATAGTTAAAGTATTTTTTTCATGTACGATTAAGTCTCCCGTCTAGTCTAGCTTAAAAGTACTAAATTAGAAATGTGGTTTTTGGTAAAAATACCCTAGTGTAATTTTTAATTAAAAGAAAAGCCAGAAGTGGTACACTTAGTTAAGTTTGATTTAATTAATATTATTTGTAAGAGAGAAGAATAAGATAGGCAAATTCAATTATTAAGGAGTATGTGCGCTTTCAAGCGAAAACTTTTTCCGAATAGAAAATCTGGATTAGAATGATTTGTTATTAATATAGTCGAATCCAATTAATACGAAGATGTGCGCATTCGAGCGAAAAGTGGCACATTTCCGAGCGAGGAGCAAATGAAGCGCGACGCGGGCGGCGCGCTTCATTTTCCCGAGATCGGAATGTGCCACTTTGAGCTCGAATGTGCACACTCCGCTTTTCGCCACAATTAACAATGATCAATTTACTTTTAATTTTACCTAAACATTTTATGATTCTTTTTGGTATTTTTTACTGTTGATTTTATAATTAATACTTATTTGTTACGTTTTTTTTTGTAAATAAATACCTAACAAGGTAAAATTGTTTTTTTTTCAATTATCCGGATGAGCTGCAACATTAATTAGTCCGGATAACCGAGTTTCCACTGTACTTCCATACAAATATAACCCGAAATTCGTTTAACAATGAAGATTAGAGTGTTGTAGCAAAGCAAATATTATTAGTCTGATAATATAAAGGACGGTTGTATGCCTTTATTTTCCAAAAGGCACACGTATATTGATTTTAATTTGCTTGTCATGCATACATCTAACAATCTTATTATCAAAATCTTAACGGTAATGTCTACCAGTCTTCCAAATGCCTTTGTATTAACGATTTTAGCTGAGCTTTAAGCATTGTTGTGCGAATAAAATTTACATAGTGATACTGACGAGTGACATTATGCAAAATTAAGGACATCGACGTGACTCAAAGAATTAACTAATAAAAAAGTCGCCTAAAAATAATCTACGCTCAAAAAGAACCGGTGTGTTTACTTATGTGCTCGCGTTAGAAGTTAAACTTCTTTGGGGTAACTAAATTAGATATAACCAAGCGTTATGTTGGTTGCCTAGCTAGACCCGTAGTTTCCAAATTATATGTTACTGCGCCTGTCATAAAAAAACAAATCTTGGCGCCTCTCCCCTGTACACCCTGATTTACACGGTAGATAGGTTCCGGAGAAATCATAATTTTTTGTATGGAAAACCGTGTAAATCGAAAAAAAAACAAAATATGCATTAATTGGTCAGTTATTTGTAGAAATTAATAAATTCAATATTTAAAATAGTCGTAATTTTTTTACTGCATCCTTTTATTACAAAAATACTACGCATCTATGATATCAAAATAAATACAGTAAAACCTCACTTATACGAAACTCATTTATACCATATTAAATTATACAAATCATTCGGTTATAGGAAGGAAAGTTCGCTAACGTCAATTTTAATCAATGACACGCACGAAGAAAGATAGACAAATAGGCAACTATTCATTTAAACGAAGTATTGCCTTATACGAACAATTTTACCTTCCTCATCATCTTCGTTTAAGTGAGTTTCCACTGTATATCTTATTCCTAACAATGTATATGTAACATATAAGATAAATAATGATTTTTATTTTATCACCTTTCTATCTGTTTGTTCAATTTTAAAAGAAAAATATTATGCATTTTTAAACTAGAAGTACATGATAAACTATACATTTTCTGGTTGTCCGATTTATTTTGATATTTAACTGTATCTACGTAAACTATAAAATTTTAAATAAAAAAAATCAAATCGCTTTTCTACAAAACCACGAAATTCATTTTCAATATATTTGAATATTTTATATGTAAGTACATTACTGTTCATAAAAAAAACAACCGATATTTGACAATTTAAAGAAATAAACAACGTTCTTTGTGAAATATAGGTATTATTTTCCGTCTTTGTAACTTTCTTAAAAACGCAAACGACATAACAACGATTTTATAAAAGTGACCTTACAATTTCGTTTCAAAACGTGATTTTTTTTGGACGATTTGGCACAAAATGTTATGTAGGCACGTACAGAGGTAAGAAGCTCTTAGAACAAAGCCCTTTAAGGGTTGCTATTTACATTGATCTAAGGGGTTATTTAATTATACAGCTCCTGTCACTACGGAAGGTTACAAATATTGGTAAACAGAATTTGATATCCCTTATTCCTCTAAAATAGCTGTGCTCACGTAAATTGCTCCATTACCTAACCAATAGGAATTTGCTATTGATTTAGATTAAGGGACCTAAACGTCCTTTTCTCTCAAAGCTCAAATATATTATTGTGTTTCGTATAATTTTATTAGGGTCGAACATGTATAAAATTTTCCTTTTTAGGATATCCCTGCGTCGGGATGGACGGTTAGATTTAATCTGATAGCACATAAAATTTGCGAAATTAAACCTACTTATCACGTGACTTGCGTTTCCCAAATTATTCGGTAATTTTTTTTCGAAGTTATACTTCTTTTGGCACGTTGAGAGTCAAATTTCCCCGTGATCGGATGTGCCACTTTGAGCTCGAATATGGACACTCGATTTTAGGCATGATTCACAATAACTTAAGGGGTATTCTAGTCCAGAAGCATGAATTTCGGCCGTTTTTTCAAGCTCTGTATAAATAAAACAAGAATATTTTTACTATCAATTTTTGTATCATTTGTTTATTGATACTTTAGGAATTCATAAAAAATAAATGAAATAAGAAAATTCAAAATTTAAGAAGTTATGATCTGGCAAAGTGGAGGGTCCAAAAAAAAACAGTGTCCTGGCGTACAAGGTTTAAACTCTTCTGGACGTCTAAAACAAAAAAATCAAATGGATTCCTAATTAGTAAAGATGTCGCTATGGGCTCACCCATGGACAAGTCTAAAAATTTTTTTTTCACAAAATGGCGGCCGATTGAAAAATAAAAATTTTTTGCACGTTTTTTTAACAATTCCGAATTTTTTAAAAATAGTAGAATTCAAGATATCGTCTTTTCGGTGGATCACGCCATAGAGGAATGTATATAGAATGTTCATACTAAATTTCAAATAAATCGGTGCAGTAGAACTTGAGATATCGTGTACGCCAACTAGAAAAAAGTAGTTTCGAGAAAAACGCGTTCTGGAAATTTTACTCATAGAATGATACGCTATACTAACATATTTATAATAGCTGTAACTTTTTAAATAATTATAATTTTGAAAAATCCTTTTAAGAGCCTATTCTTGAATGTATAAACTTCGGAAATATAAAAAAAAATTTCGATTTTTTTAAATTTCTAGACTAGAATAGCCCCTTAAGCCAATAAATTAGACGAATAATCAGTAGAATAATTTTAATCATTCCCTCTCGCTTACCTTGACCAGATTTTCGTATCTTTGCGCTCCCTTCCACTCATTGCTATGGTAAATACGTTTTTCGAACGTAAAATTGAAGTTTGCTAAACTAAATTGAAAAATTATTATTTGAAAAATCAAAGGATAAAGTAGACAAATGTAATAAGTACTAAGATGTGCGCATTCGAGCGAAAAGTGGCACATTTCCGAGCGAGGGAAGCAAATGAAGCGCGACGCGGAGCGGCGCGCTTCATTTTCCCGAGATCGGAATGTGCCACTTTGAGCTCGAATGTGCACACTCGGTTTTACGCGCGATTCACAATAATTAATTTATTTCATAAATAATACTACTTTATTTATAATAACTTTGATTTAATAACAATATGATTCTTATAAATAATAACTGCATTTAATCTAATATAGTATTTGTTATTACATTTGCATTGACTACAAAAGTCCGAATTATTTTGATATATGACTGTATTTAAGTAGGTACTTATTAATCGTTCAAAAATCATTAGGTTTAGATAAACAATCAGTTATCGAAGGAGGTCTACGGAATAGTCACCTCAATTTAGCAAAAGTTGCAAATTACTTAAACAAACACATCTTTAAACTTTGAACCGTTATTACTAATTCACACTTGTATTAAAATTAACCATTTATTATTACAAATCCTATAAATTTTAATTAAAAAAATAACAGACCACAAGATTTATACATATTCTTAATAGAAAATTTAAATTTCTAAAAACGCATTATCGTCTATTTTACAAAGAAAATAGGTGTCAAAATAATTTAGTACGTCTATGATTTATAGAAGAAATAAGTTCGAGATAACTACAATTCCGTGCCAAAAATAACAAAACTAAATTTAAACTTAAATTCATAAAAATAATACACATAATTAATCCCTAGTTTAACAAGCGCACTAAATTTTCGCAATTTTCCACATATTTACGTTGGGGAGAAAAATTCGCGAATAGCTCGGGCAGAATTGATTATTATATTGAGTGTAAAACGCCCGAAGGAATACATCGTGCCTTCTACATATCCTTAAAAAGAACCATCAAATATACTGCAAGATTGAGTACCAACGAATAATCTTCCTGGGGCTTCAGTAATATTTGAATAATTCATATCAAAGATCGGTGGATAGGAACTAATACGCCTGTAAATTGGCATCTACCATATTCCTCTAAGAATATTTGAAAGTATAAGAACTGCTGGTTATTTGGCGAATAGAAAAATATTAAATGCACGAATTCACTTCGCAACATTAAATCGACTTCCTGGTTTAAATGCAACCTTTTCTTTTAACCAATTGGTAACGCTTTAAAGAATCTACAGTGCTGTGCATAAGTAAATGGAAATTACAAATCCAGTTAGAAAAAGGTAATAATAAAATAATTTAAAAATATTCTTATTATATATTGATGAGTTAACAATATTAAACATGTTACACTAATAATTTAAACACATTACTTAACTATTATTGCAAAAATTAAATAGTTTAAATGCATGCTTCAACAGGTGGGAAAAAGTTTTTGGAAATCCACATTGTTCTCTTCTAAAATTGTATAAAAATTATTACATAATTTTTAAAACTTTGTCAAAATTTTACCTAATGCTTAATCTGATATCCCTGATGTTTAATTACATCCCTTAATTGCTTTGGCATGGATTTTGCCTGTTTTTTTTGTAATACAAGTAGAAGTCTCTTTTTTCTATTCACTTAACTTAGTAGTGGCTTGTTTCTTACAACACGTGCCTTATAATTATTAAAAAAATTTAATACTATAAACACACTTTATAAATTATTTTGGCGATTTTATTGTTCTAGGAAGCATTTCCAAAGACTTATTCGAAGCACTGTACGTCATTTCTACATATTAAAACACGAATGATTATTTTTGGAAATTAATGATCCTCAAATGATTCACTTTTATTTATTTATTTTTTTTACGATCGCTGGAAGATTCAATCAAATTCCATCTGCCTAAAAATACCTGCCCGATTTTTTATTTCGATAAACACATCCTTGACCTTCAACCTACACCTGCCTTTAGAAAGACGAGTTGAAATTTTCGTTTCGGCATAACATTTCACTTTTATCCTTTCCGCGTGCGTCGGTCACGAGCAAACGATCAGACGAAACGCATATGAAAAATTCTGCGAAACTGTCAAGTTTCGGACTTTGAAAAAGTGGAGTTAATTAAAAATTAATTTGTGGACTATTAATTTTAGCCTAATGAATAAGCGCACACACGAATGTCAATCACGCTTAAAACGAGTGAAGCTTACAAAATTTCAAAAATAGCTGCACAATAACCAAACGTGATATTTCCCTTAAACAAACGGCCATTAAATAATATGATTTTCTGTTTATTAATACCTCCGACAATGTTCTATGACATTTTTTTGGTATTCAGTAACCGTTTTATATCAATTTGCATTAAAAAGCTTCCCTTATATAAGAATTTATTATGCATGCTACGCTTTTACAGCTTCCTATTGTGGAAATGATGGTGAATATTAATGAAATTAGAAAGACTCCAATACTTAAACTCCTTTCCAGCATTATTTCGAGCCCCTTCTCGGCTAATTATTGAAATTAACGTGGGACAACGTTGCCAGTTTATTTTTTCAAGTTTTTTACGTCTATGTAACATTCTGTAACCGGTTTCTGATTAAGGATTGGTTAACAGCTGATTCTTGTTAAGTGTTCTGACCCCTTCGAAGAATCTTGGTCATCAAGGCTGAAACTTAAATGCAGTAGAAAGCACATCTTAAAAACTTGATTTGACTTCTGTCGATTGAAGCAGTGATGTATTTGAAAATTCTGTACTTTTAAGGGAAAAAAACGTTTTCCGTATAAACTCAAAAAACTTTCAGATCAGAAAAAATTAGTTAGTACCTTAGTAATGAAAATACTACTGGGGGCGTATATGCATATAAAAGCTAGAAAAAAAACTGTTGCTTTCGATGGAAAGGTTGATTTAAAATTAGGTCATCGAAATGTATTTGTTGGTACTCCGTTTATTAAAAAAGTTTCATTACGTTTTACGTTTTTTTAGAAGTTGGAGCTATTTTTTTTTATTGTTGAGTAAACAAATGGTTTGCTAGCAATTGAAATATTGGTGAAGATATAAAGAGATACGTTTTTGTTCTTTTGCATTATGTTACCACGACCTCGTTGAACATAAAAACAATCGTAGCTCGGTTATTTGCGAAAGGACCTTTAAAAACATTGCAAAATTGGAATCTCTGAATTTTTTGGCTTCGGATAGGCCTGAAAAATCATATAGGTATCGTTTGAAATTTTTGAGAAAATCGCTGTTGAAGACTCGCGAGTTGTGTCTTATTTTTTCAAAATGACGACTTTGATAATTCGTAGATCTGTTATTTTCGAGATATCTTAAAAAAACTTTTCAGATTCTGAAAACTCGTTAATCGGAGCATAAGACGCGTCAAAAAAACTATTAGTGTCCAATGTTAAATCATGGATCAAAACGCGCATAAAAGTCTCAAAATTCAAGTATTTAGGAAAAATTAAAGGTGAAGGCTTGGTTATTACAGAACCATGGCCAAAATATATCAATTACATATAGATAAATAAGCATTAGATCTATATTCAATTATTTTCAACATCAGGAAATGGGAAAAAAGATGTGGTTAAATAATTTTTAAACAATTATATTTTTTTAATAATTTTTGCCGTTTTATTAGTGAAAAACAAAGTATATCTTTTACTCATCATCATCAGAATAGGAATATCTACAAAATATTTTAACCATATTGCCGAACCTTTAATGGCTGAAGTCGTATACCATTTTGCTGCACGTGTCAAAAGCTACTATATGATGTGCAATATGCCTTGCTTGCTCCCGGGCCACTCAAGGGCCAATTTGGGAATTCTCCTTTCAAACTCAAACATTTTGGGAATTTCATCAAAATCTTTAATTTCTGATCGTATCGGACCATCAGAAACCGGTCCTAACTCAAAAAATTTGGCGAATAGACTACGTTTAAATTTTTGAAGAACGTTCTTAAAGACCTCTAATTGCCCAAAGTAGAATTCAATTTACACTGCTACCTTTTCAAGCCCAAAATTTTTTGACAAAACTAAAAGTGGTAAATTTTCATTTTGGCAGGGAAATAGAGTCGTAGCTTCCAAATACTACCCACATTTGGAATCTTGAAACTTTTTCCCATAAGATTGAAAATTATAACTCGGTTATTTGTTATTTAAAAACTTTGCAGATTTAAACTCTCCGATGTTTTTGGCTTCAGATATGCGGGAAGAGCCATACAAATGCCATTTAAAATTTCTAAGAAAATTTGGGGTGACGTTTTATTTTTTCGAAAATTTATACCTCGATTATTTTATAGAGATATCGTCAATTACTTTTTAATTTATGAAAACTCTTCCAAGGAAAAATTAGACTATACAAAAAAAATTAAATCATGGAAAAACGTCCTTGAAACACCCAAATTTTTAGAAAAAATTGAATTTTTTAATTCCATAACTTCCCATCTTTGAAAATTTCACAAAATCCTTTTATATTTGAACGTAATCCATGCATACTTAATATGCAAATAAAAGCCACACAAAGATTGAATTATGTCATTTAATTACTTGGTTTTTTACATAAGAATTCTCAAAGAAAAGAGCCTTTTTTTAAGGCGACCTTGCCGCTTGTACTTTATGTATCTTAGAAAAAATCGTACAAGCTATTTATTGTATCAATGACGTTTAGAAAAGGAGTTAGCCTACTTCTAACACACATATGCTCCGCACATGTGTACTTCGTTATGAGATTAACCATTAAAAAAAATTAGCCGCCCGTGACAAGACTAATAACTTATAAATATAGAGAGAATTGATTGCAGCTTTTAATTTCCTGAAATGTTTACTTAATTTTAGAAAATGGGACACTTGCGTACATACGAAAGGACACATAAACGCGATAACTGCTTATTTCTAGTTAATTGTATGGTGTTTTTGGTTTTTAAACATTATTATTGCCATTCGTTTACTTCCAACAAAAAATTGTAATTTATTTAGATAAAAACCAGGTTAACAACCGACATTTAAACAGAATCACATTAATGAAAGACAATTAAAAATTTAAATAAAATGATTTAATATGCGGTTTCAACTGCATACAATTTAATTTATATGAATATGAAATATGTTAAATTAAACGAAATATAAAACAAGCTCCAAAAATTAAAATTGTTCCTCCATAATTAACGTGACCAATTTCTTTCCTGTTAAAACGGGACGCTTAGTAATCGTGCTTAAAATCGAGTGTGCGCATTCGGGCTCAAAGTGGCACATTTCCGATCGAGAGAAGCAAATCGGAAATGTGCCACTTTTCCCGAGTTTATGTTCGAAAAACGTATTTACTATAGCAATGAGTGGAAGAGAGCGAAAAGATACGGTAATCGCGTCGATGCGAGTGAGAGGGAACAATTAAAATTATTCAACTGATTTTTTGTTTATTTTATTGCGTTAAATTATTGTGAATCGTGCTTAAAAACGAGTGCGCACATTCGAGCTCAAAGTGGCACATTCCGATCTCGGGAAAATAAAGCGCGCCGCTCCGCGTCGCGCTTCATTTGCCTCCCTCGCTCGGTAATGTGCCACTTTTCGCTCGAATGCGCACATACCTTGCATTAATCGGATTTGTTTACTTTATTCTTTGCTCTTTTAAATCATTTTAAATTTAGTTTAGTAAATATCGATTTTATGTTCTTTATTATAGCAATGAGTGGAAGAGAGCGAAAAGATACGGTAATCGCGTCGATGCGAGTGAGAGGGAAGAATTAAAATTATTCAACTGATTTTTCGTCTATTCTATTGCGTTAAATTTTTGTGAATCGTGCTTAAAACCGAGTGCGCACATTCGAGCTCAAAGTGGCACATTCCGATCTCGGGAAAATGAAGCGCGCCGCTCCGCGTCGCGCTTCATTTACGTCCCTCGCTCGGAAATGTGCCACTTTTCGCTCGAATGCGCACATACCTTGCATTAATTGAATTTGTTTACTTTATTCTTTGCTCTTTTAAATCATTTTAAATTTAGTTTAGTAAATATCGATTTTATGTTCTTTATTATAGCAATGAGTGGAAGAGAGCGAAAAGATACGGTAATCGCGTCGATGCGAGTGAGAGGGAACAATTAAAATTATTCAACTGATTTTTTGTTTATTTTATTGCGTTAAATTATTGTGAATCGTGCTTAAAAACGAGTGCGCACATTCGAGCTCAAAGTGGCACATTCCGATCTCGGAAAATGAAGCGCGCCGCTCCGCGTCGCGCTTCATTTGCGTCCCTCGCTCGGAAATGTGCCACTTTTCGCTCGAATGTGCATATCGTCGTATTCATTGAATTTGCCTATATTAATCTTTCATACTTCAATCCAAAAAATTAAAAGTGGAATAAATATTGAGTAATTTTTTATTTGAAAACGGTTATGGATTTTATTAAATTATTTTTATTAAATTAACAAATTAAAGGGTTGTATAAATAACACATATTCTTCAAGCATTAACGATATTTTGTTAACAAAATCACGTTAAAATCTTTTAAAAAAGTAATAGTAGTAATAAAGAAGGAACACCTTCGCAGTTCGTTAACCTTCATTCAATAATTTGCATATCAATTTTTTATAGAAGGCGAAAGGAAGTTCTCTAAACTTAGACGTGATGTTTTAATTAATGAATAATTCTACAACTTCATTATTTTTTGATATCAAAACTAAGCTACACAATTTTATTAATTGCACAATTCAATTGTAAATCTCAATTTCAATAGAAATGATTAACTTTTAATCTGAAACGTTAAAAGTACCACAACTATAGCATCCCTTCGCTTATAATTAAAATCCATAAAAGATAGTTCAATTTAGAGACAACCCCAGTATACAATTTGAACAAAAAAATACCACACTTCCGATTTACTAAATTATAACTCACATAAGAATTAAATCTGCAAAAATTAACTTCGATGATGTTTTTAAAAGAAAAATGTTTTCATATAAATTTTTCAACGTTGTTCAACACGAAACTGTCATGTTCATTTTAAAATATTTACAGTTATTGCCAAAAAATAGTAAATTATCCACACATGCCTCCATTTTAACTGCATCCGACTTAATAATCGCCTTAATTATTCCAATTGAGCTATCTTCTTGACGGTTTGTTTATGTTTCAATTTCGATCTTCAATTAGCCACGGAATTATTTTGTAAAGGCCCAGCTCTACGAAGAAGCCGGGAAAGACGAGATTCTTGCACCTACTGCATTTCATTGCGTATTAACTTACACAAAATCCGTTATGGAACGAGTTTTTCGACAACTTCTTCGAATTTATTACCTACAAACAATTTCGGAGTATTATTAAAATTTTTTAATGCTCACTGACGCATCTCGTCATAAAACTGCACTCTGCAAAAGTCGAAAGAGTTAAAAAAATAAATACAATTTTATTTAAAAAAAAATATTCGACCGAGCCAAATTGTTGTCAGGAAACATTAAAAGACTGTCGAATTTAATTTAAAAAAGTAAGGATTACGGTTAAATTTTTAATAAATGCGTCAATAAATTCATAAATCCAGCTACGAGCATATTTTTTGACATTAAAAAAAATAAGCAAGTCGGTTCTCTTATTTTTATTTTCTTTCTGCGCAAAGCAATGCAAATTAGAGTTGAAATGGGATAAGATCTTCTTGATACCTTATGTCTTCAACATATCGTATTCCAAAATTCGAAACATCTTTGAGCATTCGCCTCCCTTAATAATATCTCATGATATTTTAGCCCTTCTATTCCTTGTTTGATGTTTACTTTATCTCTAAACTCGGCACGATTTCTATTTCCCATTTTTTAAAGTTATTCCACACACGTGACAAGCGTTGTTGGTATGTGCATTTTTTTATTTTTATTTTTTACGAGAATTATTGCGTCCTTGGCCTTTTCGACTCCCTTTTATGTGTTGCAAATTTCAAGCAATCTGTGCAGATACGAGGTCTATTCAGAAAATAACCGAACTTCGTTATTAATTTTAAATATTATTTGTCCTTTAAAGTACAGTAAAACCTCAATATTTTATTATTTTATTTTGTATTTCGCACTAAACAGTGTTTTTTTGCATTGTTCATTTTAAGATAATGTGCGACTGTTTTATTTAGTTTAATATTTATTGCGTTTTTTGTAAAAATATAGGTACCTAACAATTTGATCAACTTTTGTCTTGTTAAAACGGGACACTTTGTAATCGTGCTTAAAACCGAGTGTGCACATTCGAGCTCAAAGTGGCACATTCCGATCTCGGGAAAATGAAGCGCGCCGCTCCGCGTCGCGCTTCATTTGCCTCCCTCGCTCGGAAATGTGCCACTTTTCGCTCGAATGCGCACATCTTCGTATTTATCGGATTTGCCTATATTATTATTTTATTCTTCAATTGAAAAAATTAAAACTCGAATAAATTAGATCTATATTTTGTTTGAAAAAGGTTAGATATTTTATTTCTTTTGATAAGTTATCATGGTGCTCTTCTACACACCTAATTGTATAAAGCTTGATAAAAATATTTACAAGTGTACTTTCGAATGTTTACTAATTCGCATTTTTGATTAATTAAAATTGTATATAATTCAAATTTTCTGAAGTGGGCCACTAAAATCAACTAGTTAATTTTTATATCATCTTTTGCAGATTGCTGAAGGTTTATATGTCAAAATTAATGTCTCCAAATATTTTTGGGTAATTTTCATTTATGTAAAAATTATAAACAAATTAGTTTTAAAGCACATTTTGTATAAACTCTTGTAATTACAATTCTTTTACAGATTAGTTCAATTTTTAAATATAAAAAAATATTTACATCGATGCTCTCAGTAGAAAAGTGTCTAACTCCACTTTTTTTCAAAAATCGTTTTTTGTATTTTCTGTTCAAAAATATCATTTTCCATATGCCCTGAATTTGGTAAGCGCATAATTCAAATTTTTCAGTCCGAAAATTAAAGAATAAAATAATCAATGTTCCAGCAGACTACGTTGATGTATGTAAAATTGCAACAAAGAAAGCATACACAGTCGAGTACTTGAATTTCAAAGATTTTAAGTCATTTAATAAAATAAAATATTATTCTTCAATACGCCCAGGAAACAAAACAGGTGATCCAGTTGTTACTAATATAAGAGGACTAAAATATACACCTCATGGTGATATTTACTACAAATTAAATTTTTCGAATGAGTGGACTTTACTACCTCAGAGAAAAAATAAAATAAAATCCTGTTTGACTTTTCAACAACTACCCGAACTCTATCGCGCCAGACTCAAAATATAGAAAAGAAAATATGAAGATTTGCAAAAATTGAAGAAAACATTGCCCATTGACTATCATCAGTTTTATGATAATCTTCCTTACGAAAAATAAAACGGTCAATTGTTTTTTTACGCATTATTAAAATTATAATTAGATTATTTAATATAAAATTGCAATCATAATACGATGTTGAAGCTAAATCAACCAAATATTACAAATTTGGTTGGGATAAAACTCTTCAGATTTAATTTAAATTTTGTAAACTGATAAATTCTTAAACATAATTTGAGGGAAAAAAATTAATAAGTTTCAAAACAATAATTGCCTTTTTCTCTCCCATCAGTATAGCAATTCTCACATTTTGCAATTTGTTCAACACATCTTCAGTGTTCACTTTTCTTAAACAGTTTTTATTAACTTTATTAAGATTTATTTGGCAACAGCAACATTTTTCAAACGCAAATAAGACATTTTTAATTTAAAAAAAATTCAACTTTTAAAATCGACGTATTATACTCGGGTAACCAAAACTTTTAAAATTTTATTAATTTAAGAATTTAAATGTCTATCAATTGAGTCAATAAAATTAATGGTTACTCTGGTATAACGTTATCAAATTTTCAAATCAATATTTGAAATGAAGTTTTTGTTTGTAAAATTCATGTTTAAAAAATTTGATATAATTTTTTAGATGCTTTCATTAACTATAAACAGCAATTTGAAAAAAAAATTCAATTATCTCTGTTAACAAAAAAGTTATGATAACTTTTCATTTTTAATTCGATATGCTCTTGCTCATTTCCCTTTTAATCAATAAACAATCTTTTTTTATTATTCATCGTGATATTTAGTCCTGATTTGATGATTCAAATTTCAATAAGATCAAAGAAAATTATTTCAAACTGGGACAACTCCTTTACAAAAATGGAGTTAGACAATTTGCTAATTAGAGCGTCGATATGTTACATAGGGTGCATCAAAATTTTAGAATGACTTGGGTGGGGTATGTTAAAAAATAGGTTGGGAAATAAGAGTCAAAATTGGGAAAAAGTTAAAGTATTTTTTTTTTCATGTACGATGCAGTCTCCCATCTAGTCTAGTTTAAAAGTACTAAATTTGAAATGTGTTTTGGGTAAAAATACCCTACTGTAATTTTTAATTAAAAGTAAAGCGAGAAGTGGTACATTTAGTTCAGTTTGATTTAATTAATATTATTTGTAAGAGAGAAGAATAAGATAGGCAAATTCAATTATTAAGTAGTATGCGCACTTTCAAGCGAATACTTTTTCCGAATGGATTTGAAGGATTTGTTATTAATATAATCGAACCCAATTAACACAAAGATGTGCACATTCGAGCGAAAAGTGGCACATTTCCGAGCGAGGGAAGCAAATGAAGCGCGACGCGGAGCGGCGCGCTTCATTTTCCCGAGATCGGAATGTGCCACTTTGAGCTCGAATGTGCGCACTCGGTTCTAAGCAGGTATTACAATAATTAATTTACTTTCTTAGGCGGCTAACTTCATACTGTGGAATTTCCGTTGCCTGCTCATATTTTACTCTCAACGCGCCAAAAGAAGTATAACTTCAACAATATCACCAGAACTAAACGAGATATCAACAATCCAAAAGATGTGCCTACAAAAACGTTATACGCAAAGCAGTGCTGCCAACCACATATCACTAAATATCTGCGTTGGCGCGTAATTCAAAATGTTCGCTCATTTTCTGAACAGCCCTCGTATATACGTTAAAGATTATTGTTAGGATTTAAATTAAGATCAAATACTACTCCACAGGGACTAACAAGCTTCAATATAATTGTATGGAAGTGTTGGATTGTTAAGTTCATCCATTTGTATCAACCCTTAACTGAAACCTTGATCGTTTCTCGAATGGTGCCATAAAATTGAAATAGCTCCAAGTTTCGATACACGGCAAAGTTTATGTTCTTCTGTAAACTTTACGATATGTCGAAGATGGTTTTGCAAATTGTAGGAAGGTCTAAATATTACCGCCGACATCTTACGTTCTTACTTTGTTACCTAAGAATTAATTATTTGGGCTTCTCTGTACACCGAAACTTTATCTCTTTGAATACATCTAAATTAATGTTCGTGTAATAGTCGTACTTAATGAAAATTAATTACGCTTAATGCCTCTCGTAGGTAAACTTTTTTAAGTGGGATAATCGCATAAACAATGCTCTTTTCGACGAGCTTTTAAAAATTATATTAATGGAGGCAATCTTACAAAATTTTAAAATGAAGGTTCGCCTATAATTTATGACGCTTGTTACCCTTAATTTATATAAATTGCATCTTGTCTCACCTACTAGAAAATTTAAAAGATACTTTACCCTTGACGTTCCTGGTGTCGGAGATATAAAATATGTCGCATAAAAAAAAATCGTCGTATTACTTTGGCTTGCAGAATAAATTTTCATTTTTGTGCGCACAACAAAATCTTGAGTGCATTTTCTTACGTTGCGTTAAAATTTCGATTGATTTTCATAATAATAATTTGTAACGTTTTGTGTACAGTAATACCCCGTTTAACGCGGGAGATACGTTCCGATGAGTTTAAGCGCCAAACGAAACAGCGTTAAACGACGTCATTTTGAAATGTCAGAATAAGTTGAATCGACGAATATTTTGAGATATTTTGAAGCTTCCAGCACACCGCGTTCTGTCGAGGAAGCGTTAAACGAGGTCTTACTGTATTTTAAAAAGGGTTGGCTTTTATATCTATCAAATTGGTGTTTTGGGATCGATATTAAAAAAAAGACACTTAATCTTGTTGTAAGCCAGGTAAACTGGTAATGACCACAACATGCTATAAAATTGAGCTTGTTCTACGAGTAACGTCCATTTACGGTACATCACGCACACATACGTTACATGGTTATTAACGCTAAACAACTGAGCATACATTTTCCGTACTCTGACACTATTAAATTTAATTTAACGTTAATTCTCCAATTTCTATGTATATTAATTATAATCAATTATTGCGTTTACAATGATTTGGCAGGCATCAAACGAAAATAGTCTCAGCAGCATAGTACAGTAGTCCTCGCTTATAATAGTATGTTGTGGGTCTGAAGCATTCTTACACGGGAATTTTTAAAATTGTTTTAACCACAAACCCACCTCACCATAATTTAACAATTTAAATCAGTATGTCCCAACCTTTTTTTTAACAGGGTCCACGTAAGTCATTCTAAAATTTTGATGCCCCCCTATGTAACATATAAATATTTTTTTATATTTAAGAATTAAATTGTTCCATAAATGAAGGCTAATTACAATTTGTTCAACACACACGGTTTAGGTTTTAGCAAAAAAGCGCTAGGAAATTATTAAGAAAAGAAAAAAATAAATTTACAAAACGTACATATAAAAGGTGAATAAAATTTTAAGATTATTTTTGAAAAAAATTGATACTGTGAGGTTTCGTTTCTACTTACTGATTTAATAAATATTTGCACAACACAACAAAAATATAATATTATATTTTAAAATGACTGGTTTCGTATAATTAATTAAATATCGTATTTAAATTAACTAAAATCAAATTTAAATTATTAATGATTTTATTAGTAGATGCATAATTATTATTTTAAATTTTAAATAAAATTTTCATTGACTATGATATTTATAAAAACACCAGAATTAATTTAATTGTGATAAAAGCAAATAATGGTAAATGAACTCCCCCAGGATTATAAATCTAACCAAATTAACACATTTACATCTCGCGTTAGTAATTTATTTATAAAATAGCGGTCATTCATCATGAAGATATAATAAAGCACCCTTTTTAGAGCTCGCAATCTTTTGATTGGCGGCTAATTAGTGGAAATGGCAGTTAATGTAATTGTGTATGATGATGAAAGTCCTTAATGAAAATAATCGTAATGTGTGGATCAACAACGACATTACCATAGTTTCTCTTTCATTATTTTAATTAAACTTTAATTCAGGATGTTATTTTATACCTAAGCGAAATTCGTATGGAAATGGTTCACGTTGAAATGCGCACAGAAACTATGTATTTCCACAAAAAAGGTCACCAAAGCTAAAAACTTAATTTGCATTTTATTAAAAGATTCAACTAAAATTTAATGGTCCAACGTAAAGTTCTTTGTGCCTCTGCCTTGCAGTTTTGCTTAATTAAGATTACACAGAACTAATAGCAAACCTACATTAAGTGCCATTTTTAATGGAAATTATACATTTTTATTTTTTTTATTTTATAAAAATGTAAGCAGCATTCTAAAAATATAAAAAAAATTAAAGAAATAAACCGAAATGCGAAATACAGTAAGCGCTAAACGAGGTCTTACTGTATACGTATTAAGGGTGGCCCAAAAAATATTTTTGAATTCGCATGAAACAAGGTTTATTTTGAAATTATAAATATTTGTAAATTAAACTAAAGTAGTAATAATTATCTTTATGTGATTTCTACGTGTCTCGTGCCCGATAAAATTCTAAAAGCACGGTAATAATGGCACCATATGTTTTAGGAGCCCCTGGGGAATTGTTGGAACGTAACTAACAAAAAAATCGTCTTAGTTTGTTTATTCTTTGTATGTCAAAAGGCAGAGAAAGCATAAACACATGTTTATCGTTGTATAATATATTTCGGCCTTTTAGTTGAAAAAAAAATTCTGAATAAGATGTGTACACAATAAATTATACTATTACGTCGTCTAAATGATGTTTTTTTCTTAATGTCCAAGTGTGATCTATAGAGTCTATAGTGCAATGGCCGACTATCATATACATTCGCCATTTGGTCACTTTTTATTTTTTTTTAATACCAATAAATAACCTCTTTTGTGGATCAAGTTGGTGGTGTGATTTTAAGCCCACCCTAGTGTATGTTTTTGAAAAGATGACCTCTAACAGTAAATTTTTAGTTTCCTGCTTACACTTCTATAATGGCGATGTAAATATTGACTTCTTTTTCTTAATCGGTTGACTGCTTCTAATTTTTTTGCATGAGAAAAATGCAAGTTCAACATTTATCTAACGTTTAGTGGCTAGCTAAAAAATTCCAAGCAGACATTGACCATCTAATTTTCAAGGCCATATTCAATTAATACAAAAGCTTCTATTTATAGAAAGCTGAAACTAGTCAGGTAGATCGTAAACTCCTGGGTTTGCTTCTTCTGCTTCCAATTTACCTGTGTGCGCGCCTTCTACTACACTACACAAAACTTTTTGTTTGATTTTTTTAAGCTTCTCAATATTTTTTATGGTCAAATTTAAAAATTTGATTAGTAGAACTAGTAAATTAATTTTAGAGGATTTGAGTAAATTGAGGTAATGACCCATGACACCGTCGCGACTATAAATATTTGAATTAATTTTGTACTGAAATAGAGCCATCCAAATTGCAAAATGTTAATGGAGATTAGAAAAATAAATATATTTGTTCTAAAATTGCAGAAGGGTTTTTCTTCATGATTAAAAGTGCAGATTTTAATTATAAAAAATTGGATACCTAATTTTTTAAATAATTGTTTGATTTTACTTTAAAAACTATAACTTATTGTTTTAAATCTAGTACAAAAAAATAAAATAACCAATCTTTTGCCCATTTGAACAAAATATGGTACTTTTTCGGTGTTTTCCATAATTTAAATAAATTTAAAAAAATCATAATTGTTATTATTATATTATACAAAAGTTTAGTTTTGATTTTATGAAGTTGTACTAATGTAATTTTTGTTACAGGTGAGTGAACAATTTTTTACGAATTTTCCTGCATACAACTGGTGAGTTTTTATTTAACTACTCTTTACAACGTTTTTACTTCGAAATATGGGCATGCAAAGATTAAAACGTCTAACAAAAAAGAAATTCGTGTCTAATTTGAATTAATATTTTATTCGACACAAGAAAAAGTGACCGTTTAAATCATTTCCACGAAATTAAAATATACGGATAAATACAAAGGTACACATGTTTTAAAATACAATGAGATAAGTACTGGAATGTCAACACAAATTTTTGACACACCTCATTTCACAAAATGTCCTTGTTGATAAGTTACAATCTAATTTATAAAATTAAAAAATATTGTATAGATATTAATTAAAAAACGACATAAAATTACATATAGAAACAAAAATATAGAAATAAAAAACTATAGCCGGGCAAGCGTGAGCAATTGGGCCCCAAAAAATTTAAAGTCGTAAAATAATTTTTATTTTAAGAACGGGCCGATTGATCTTAACAAAAAAATCTATGTTATAAATATTATTAGGATATATTTTGGAAAAAATTAATAAATCTGTATAATTATGAGTCACAGAAATAAAATTAAATAATTTTCAATAATTCATTTGAGGAGTACCACTTTATTTGAAAATATGTAAAGTACGATCCATTAAAAATTAAATAAATCTTGGGACCTCTATGAATTGCTGTATCGTCCTGAATTTTTTAGAACATTTATAATTTTAAACGTGAACAAGGAAAAAAAATAAAAAAATCAATTTTTACCATTTTTGAAATTTTTTAATCTGGTTGATTTTTAGTGAGCATTTTAAAAACTTGTTAAATTAGCGCATTTTCATAAGAGATCAAAAATTAATAAAAATTCGTTGTTTTTGGGCCGCCCTATGCTTACCCGGTTATAGTCTGCTAAAATAGTTTACTAGAATAAATGAAATCGTTAGTTATTCGGTCACCAATTTCATAAACAAATCAATTTATGTTATAATTAGGTATTAAATTTAACAATTCAATTTTAATAAACGTTATTTGCTTCCTTGCCTAATATTTTAAATTTATTTTCCATTACATTGTCTGCATTTGTGATAATACAATCGTATGATTTTATTTTAACCTTTTTGTGTATATTTGAAAGGTGTAGAAATTTGATAAGCCGTAACTCACAGAAATAAACAGTTGTTCGGTGAATTTCCACAGTGAAGTAGTGTTTTATTGAGTGCGTAGTGTTTCAATTAACATTATAATTATTTATAAATTTTATCGATATAGTAAGTATATTTATAAATAATCCAATTGGTGTTTGAAACCTTTTAAAAAAGGTAGGATTCCATTTATTTATTGCAGACGTTAAATAACCATTTTCTTCTAATTTTTATAATTTTTTGTAATTGCATCAAAACGATAGTAATTCAAGTCATCCAAACAATGAATTGACCATATTACTATTGAAACGATTTTCTCAATAAACATTTCGATTTTTCGTCATGTTTTTACTTTTGGTTTAAAAAAAACACGATGAATTATAACAATGCCGAAAGAAAACTTAAATTCACAACACGTCTTCTACCAAAAACACAAAAAAGTTGATTTATACACAAAAATCGGAGACTTAGAACTAAACGACTATAAATAATTTCTTCCAACTACAAAGGCATATCGTTTATAAAAACATTAGGATGTTGGATGACAAAGGGCCGGGGGGCTCGTATCCGCGCGTTACGTTTGTTTGCTTATTTTATATAAAAAACGTGTCTATCGTTATATTTTCCGCAAAAAACGTACTCCCTATTTATTTTTTGATTTAAATTATAATTTTGGCTGTCATAAGCGATGCCTGCAAAACTTTCTTTTGCGCGCCGCATAAGTCGCGATGCTCGACATTTTTTATTGCCGTTGTAAATTTGTACGGTAAAAGTCGAGATTGGAAAAATAAAGTTTTGCGTAAACTTTAATTTCAGATTTCCACGTTTATTTATTAGTTTTTTGTTCGGTCGCTTTTTTTCCGATGCTGCGAATTTACGATTGTCGTACGTTTCGAAATTAAAATGCAGATATCCGCGCGTTAGTTTTCGAGATGGGATATTTTTTAATTAAAGCCGTATCATTCGAGGACACTTCGAAAAATTATTTGCGAATCGCACAAGTGAAAACTAGGTATCCGAAAAAGTTTTCTTGTTTCGTCGGATTTGGAAAGTCGTTAGATTTTAATGGCTTTGTTCAATATTGCTGCGAACATTAAACGAAATGATAAGAGTTGCGATAGTTTCGGGACAAAAAGTAATTCGGCCCCAGACAGGAGCTTTTCTAATTTTTTTCTTTTTGGACAAAAAAACTGTTCAAACCGTTAACGTCTCCTGGATCCGTCAGATTCGGGTTCCGTCTCCGATTTCAGTCTTATTTTAATTTAAAAAAATGAGGAAGTTTAATGCCCAATTTTGCGGCATAGGGAAACCTGTTGTACCTTGGCCCTTTTTACACTTGTAATTTTTTTTAAATTGTATATGTTACAATTTGTTGGTAAAATGAATTGCATCGTAGTAGGGTACTAATAAGGCATTCATCATAAAATATTTGAAAGCATTACCAACCGTTTACTCAAATTGCTATAATATTTAAAAATTAGTGGATCTATGGCCTAGGTACAACAGAGGTAATGTACCTTGGCTCTATTCACATTAAGCAAAATAAAACCCATTGTTCTATGAAAACTATATATTTATTTTTGGATTATAAGAACTATTAATGTTCTTCTTTGAGATGACACTAAAATTGTTTCAAAAATTAACAAAACTTTTCTCGTATACTAAAATTTCACATACCTAATGGTTAACTTTGCAAAAATTTAAATTTTTCGTTAGACTTGCGAGGCACATTGTCTGAAGCAAAATAAAAAAAATAAGAATTTCTAAATTATTATTTCTTGCACGTTGATCTTAGGACCAAGGTACAATTTATTGACAGTGACCGAGGTACAACACACCGAGCCTTGCTGTTTAAACTCAAAAATAAAGTTAAAGATTTTTTGAATTAAAGAATAAAATAATAATATAGGCAAATCCGATAAATACGAGGATGTGCGCATTCGAGCGAAAAGTGGCACATTTCCGAGCGAGGGAGGCAAATGAAGCGCGACGCGGAGCGGCGCGCTTCATTTTCCCGAGATCGAATGTGCCACTTTGAGCTCGAATGTGCTCACTCGGTTTTAAGCACGATTCACAATAATTTAGACCAATAAATTAGACCGAAAATCAATTGAATAATTTTAATAGGTCCCTCTCACTTGCACCGACGAGATTATCGTATCTTTTCGCTCCCTTCCACTCATTGCTATTGTAAATATATTTTTCCATTGATATTTACCAAACTAAATTGAATTTTTTAATGGATGTGGATGATTTTTTTTTACTCTATTCTGTTTAAATCCAAAAAAGTAACCAAATTCAAATAATACAGAATGTGCGCATTTGAGCGAAAAGTGGCACATTTCCGAGCGAGGGAAGCAAATGAAGCGCGACGCGGAGCGGCGCGCTTCATTTTCCCGAGATCGGAATGTGCCACTTTGAGCTCGAATGTGCACACTCGGTTTTAAGCACGATTCACAATAATTTAAACCAATATATTAGACCGAAAATCAGTTCAATAATTTTAATCGGTCCCACTTACTTGCACCGACGAGATTATCGTATCTTTTCGCTCCCTTCCACTCATTGCTGTGGTAAATATATTTTTCCATTGTTATTTACCAAACTAAATTGAATTTTTTATAGGATATGAATGATTTTTTTTTACTCTATTCTGTTTAAATCCAAAAAAGTAACCAAATTCAAAAAATACGAACATGTGCGCATTCGAGCGAAAAGTGGCACATTTCGGAGCGAGGGAGGCAAATGAAGCGCGACGCGGAGCGGCGCGCTTCATTTTCCCGAGAGCGGAATGTGCCACTTTGAGCTCGAATGTGCACACTCTGTTTTAAGCGTGATTCACAATAATTAATTAGTTTCTATATCATTTTAATTAAAAATTACAGGGCTCTATTTTACTCTCAACGCGCCAAAAGAAGTATAACCTCAAAAAATTTGATGTACCTGTAACTTAAACAATGGGACAAAAAACCTACACATTTAATTGTGAAAAGGAAACCTAACGGTACCAAATTTGTGTACACATCTATTTATTTACATTATTAAGATTTTTTTTATTCTTAAGCAATGCGCACAACACATTATAAATTTAAATTAAACACACATCTCACCTTCTGATCATTCCTGATAATTACAAAATAAAATCATCAATGAAATTATTATTCAAATGATCGCCAGCGTAAGAAATACCAAGAAAATAATAAAAAGGTGTTTGCCTTGAATGCAAATCTTTATTTTCAGACAATCGTTTTCACTTTATTTCCTTGGCTCTAGGAATTCCGATTTATCACTCTAATTTTATTCCATATAAAATACCATTGATATTTTACCCGGGGTGGTGGTGGAACGTTAAATTACAACGCGTTGTTGGATACGTCTAAGATAAATTCCAAAGAAACATTAAGGTCGATTACGTGGGTAACAACGATTTGTGAAGTCGTTCGTAAGAACTCATTTTCATTCCACGTGAATATCTCTTTCCTACAAGAATTGGTCGTGTAAATACGCTGTAAAATAACCGGAAGGTGTATTCCAAAGGACCTCCTCGATTTTTAATTTCATTTCTTGGTAATTCCACTTTCGGACGTTGGTCAACTGCGCGCCGCGGTCTGTTCACCCTCCGTTTATGGTGCCTTGTACCAAAAGATGGTTGATTTAATGTTTTTCATTGGGTTATATGAAATTTACAATAATTTTTTCAGGTACATATTAGTCCGGTCAAAATAGACATTTCAAATAACAAAAATTCCGACAGAGCTAAATTTTGGTTGAGACCTTGGGTACGCCATTAGAAATAAAGTGTTAAAAGTCCCCATCGATCCCATGTGTGCTAAAAACGTTATTCGGGGTCAAAGGTCAAAATTTGAGGTTTTTTGAATTTTTTTTTGAAAACGGTAAGTTTTATCAAAAAAGTAGTTCAGTCAAAAATTATAGATCCCAAAATTATTTACAAAAATGCTCCTTATATTTTTTTCTAAGAATCACCATTCGTTAGATATCGCGATTCTACACTAAAGGAAAAAATTAAAGGGTCAAGACAATTTTTTATATCTTTTGGTGATTTTTGACAGGCTGTATTTCAGTGAAAAATGGTCGTATCTAAAATTTAAAAAGGTGTTTTAAAGTTCGAAGATTGTAGTTTTTAGATCTTTTAGTCGAAAATTTTTAGGAGCCACCGTTATCACGCAATCTTAAGCAATACAGCCTGTCAAAAATCATCAAAAGATTTAGGAAATTTTCTTGACGCTTCAATTTTTCCCTTTAGTATAGAATCGCGATATCTGACAAATGGTGATTCTTAGAAAAAAAAGTATAAGAACCATTTTTGTAGATAATTTTAAGATCTATAATTTTTGCCTGAACCCCTTTTTTAATAAAACTTACCGTTTTCGAAAACAATCCAAAAACCTCAAATTTCGAACTTTCACCGCGAATAACTTTTTTATCACACATGGGATCGATGGGGAATTTTGACACTTTATTTCTAATGGTTTACCCAAAGTCTCAACCAAAATTTAGCCCTGTCGGAATTTTTATTATTTGACCACTATTTTATGTCTAATTTGACCGCACTATATTTGCATACTACGATGTTAAAAAAAAGATTTTTTTTTTGATAAAAAATATGCCACTTTTCGCTTAATTGCATAAACATTGTAATAGTAGATTTTCACATTTATCTTTTTTAAATTAAAAACTTCATAATTTGTACCTAAATATTTTTGAATTTTCGCAAACGATTTTATCGAGTTTTAAAAAGGTATTTAGGGTAATCAAAACTATTTAAACGACAAGAACGTACATCGATTTATTTCTAAAATTTCCAAACTTAAAACGACGGTTATAAAGCGCGTTTGCAAATTAATTTTTACGATTTAAAGTTTCGTCGCTCTGCAAACTTCGTAAAATATTACTTGCTTGTTATATTTTAATAAACTTAAATCTATATAAATTGCTGTAAATTTTGATTTACGATCGCAAACTAAACCTTGCAAAATTTCCAAGGAATATACTACGAAAAAGGGCACTCAGCTTAATAATTTCAAATGAGAAAACGTTAGGACGATTTAATCATTTTAGTGAAGCCCGAAGGGGCTTCGCAGTAGTTTTCGACGTCAGAAGGGCAAAAGTAAATTTTTCCGGAATTAATAGAAAACTTTGTAGCAGATAACTTAAAGCACGTTAGAGATCCCTAAAGTCTAGTTATTTATGTCCTCTTTCCATTTAGTCATCAGTATTTTTCAACTCGAAATCCCACTAGAGAAGAGATATTCTTGTAGCAATCGTGGTTCTTAAAACGAAATCGGTTTGTTTTTCGAATTTACTGGTCGGAAAATATCGCTTTCCTTTTCGCCTCTCACGGAAAAAACTATAAATTTATTCGCGTCTATTTAAAAGCGTTAATTTGAAAGGTGGCAGTCTGGAAAATTTAGTGACAGCTTCTCACAATAGACATCTGGAATTTCGCACATTTATAAAAAAAAAGAATAAACGGCCAAAAAAAGGAAAAAAAAAGAATTCGAAAGATTAATCGTTCCTGTTGCTACCAGAAAACTTCCAACTAGCTTTTCTCGTTTTAATATGTTCATTTTCGCGTTTGGACTTTTGCGCCACCCTTCAACAAATTTTCCGGTTGTTTTTTAAGCTGTTCAGCCCTACGAGAATTACTCTATTAAAAATTTGATACAGTGGAAACTCGGTTATCCGGACTAATTATTGTTGCAGCTCATTCGGATAATCGAAAATTCGGTTAATTGAATGTATAGAAAAAAACCGAATTTTAGCTATATATAATGTGACATTTTGAGAATTTTAGAATTAGTTGAATTTTTTTAAAGTATATGTATTATTGTGAATGGTGCTTAAAACCGAGTGTGCACATTCGAGCTCAAAGTGGCACATTCCGATCTCGGGAAAATGAAGCGCGCCGCTCCGCGTCGCGCTTCATTTGCCTCCCTCGCTCGGAAATGTGCCACTTTTCGCTCGAATGCGCACATCTTCGCATTTATTGGATTAAACTATATTAATAACAAATCCTTTAAATGCAGATTTTCTATTCGAAAAAAGTTTTCGCTTGAATGTGCACATACTTTTTAATAATTGAATTTGCCTATCTTATTCTTCTCTCTTGCAAATAATATTAATTAAATCAAACTGAACTAAATGTACCACTTCTCGCTTTTCTTTTAATTAAAAATTACAGTAAGATATTTTTACCAAAAACCACATTTCAAATTTAGTACTTTTAAACTAGACTAGATGAGAGACTTCATCGTACATGAAAAAAATATTTTACCTTTTTCCCAATTTTGACTCTTATTTCTCAACCTTTTGTTTAACATACCCCACCTAAGTCGTTCTAAAATTGTGATGCACCACCTATGTAACATATAAATATTTTTTTATATTTAAAATTTGAATTAATCCATAAATGAAGTCTAATTACAACAGTGTATACAAAATGTGCCTTAAAACTAATTTGTTTATAATTTTCAGAAAAATGCAAATTACCCAAAAATATTTGGAGACATTAATTTTGACATATAAACTTTCAACAATCTGCAAAAGATGATATAAAAATCAACCTAGTTGTTTTTTAGTGGCCCACTTCAGAAAATTTGACTCATACAATTTTAGGCGGGTGATTCTCTGTAAGGACGTCTTAAATCTGTACAAAAGTGTCCGACCAAATTATTTTTGATTTTATAAAAAAAAATTGCCAAGGACTACAAAACTATCAGTTTAATGATAATTAATACACAGCCAATTAAATTTTTTTTCGAGATTTTAGTATCTTTCCTGAAACTGGTGACAGGGGACTGCTCAGTATGACAAGGGACTGTTATAAATTAATTAATACCATATAATACATTATTATAATCATTTATTTATATATTTCACACATGAATAACATTTTTATTATAATATTCTTATTATTACTAAATTTATTAAACTATTTATTAAAACATTTTCATTAAATAATGAGTTTTTAAAATGACATCGACGTAATTTGCAGTTGAAATTTTAAATTCAATCTGAGATTGATAATTATATAGTTTACTTAAAATTAATGTATCATTCATATATCAGTTTTAAACTTTTTAATTTTAGTTTAGTACTTCTTGGTAAATAATTATTCGTAACAGCTTTTTATTTCTATTTTAATATAACATATGTCTTAAACATAAATCAGTACGATAAAGTATTTGGTCAGAGGACACATGAGAAGTATACTTTTCATCTATTCTAAACGTTTGCTCTTTTTTATTACAAATCTTTAAAAAAGTATAAATAACAAAATAAAATTTAAAAGAATTAACATTGTCAAATCAACGCAGTCCCCTGGAAAAAAAACAGTCCCCTGCCACATAACATGGCAGGGGACTGATGCCAGGGGACAGCCTATTTTGATCAAATTGAGAAAAATCAAGCAAACTGTTTCAATGCATTCAACTTTTCAAGTTCTCAATGAATATTTACATTAATTAGTATGATATTAAGACTTATGGATTCAATTTTATAAATGAATTATAAATAAAAATAATTACTAGGGGACTGACTATCGAAGTGGCCCAGACACACGTTTCCAACACAAACGGTGTTTTGACACTAAATAAAATGGCGATAAAGCGCTAACAGCACTACGGTTATTAACGTAAGGCTAGTTAGGTCCCTATAAACCCTACAGAACATAAAATAGCGCGCTGGATTTTTTTTTTGGCTTTGAACTTTTGGCAGGGGACTGATCTTAAAACCCCGAAGACAAACTTTGGTTTAATGAATTTAATGAAATAAATGAATTTTCGGTACTTTTTATTGAATAAAATTGTTAGTTAACTAATTAAGTTTATAAACATTATGGACAAAACTATATATTATAGACGAATAACTTAAAATTTAATCTTAAAGTTTCAATTTTAGGAAAGGGAGACAGCCCAGGGAACTGACATTTCTGTGGTTTACGAATTTATAGCAAGAAAACCAAAATTTATTTCATTTTAGTTTTCGATTGCCCAAATAGAAATATTTTTTTACTTTCGTAATAAATGTTTTTTAGTTACAAAATAATAATTTTTCTAATAAAAAAATGTCCGTAACAGCAAAAAACATCCTTACAGAGAATCACCCAGGCAAATCCGATAAATACGAGGATGTGCGCATTCGAGCGAAAAGTGGCACATTTCCGAGCGAGGGAGGCAAATGAAGCGCGACGCGGAGCGGCGCGCTTCATTTTCCCGAGATCGGAATGTGCCACTTTGAGCTCGAATGCGCACACTCCGTTTTAAGCACGATTACAAAGCGTCTCGTTTTAACGGGAAAAAACTTAGTCAAATTGAACGTATATGTTTACAAAAAACGCACATTATCTTAAAATCAACAAAGCAAAAAAACACTGTTTAGTGCGAAATACAAAATAAAATATTTAGTAAGAAATATCGAGGTTTAATTTTCGCAACGAGTCCGAACTCGGTTGACAATCCGGATAATCGCGAATCCGTATAACTGAGGTCCGCATAATTGAGGTTTTACTGTAATCAGACTCTTGTAGCGTCTATTGAAAGGGTAATACATCAAGCTGTTCAGCTGTCGGCTGAAGTCGGAAGAGTGCAGTTATTGACCAACAATTGGATATGACAAATGGCATTACGTGAAAGACAGTGCAATGATCTTTCAATTGCGCTGCTTTGACTCCGAAGACTGTTAAGCGACAGCTCGAGTTGCATTCTTTGCTCGTTAAAAAATTAAAGTCGTTACTCGCCGTATTGTTGTTCAGCGTTTGAACGAAGTGCTTGTTGGAACTTTAAAGCTTCGACAAACAGAGCGCCCTTTCAATGACAATTAAAAAAATTCAAAACGAATTACTGGGTAACAATTATAATTGCGTTACGAATAGAAATGGGGAGTTACACTCGAGTGCATTAAGGGCGCAGAAAAAATACAAACACAAACAAACTCTACCTTTAGTAAATAAAATTAATTTCCGCTTTACGAAGGATGTTTTACCTTCAAATTTTTGTAGGGTTTTATTTGTGCAGGGCGGTTCAAAAATATTAAATTTTGTTTATTAAGAAAAAAATAGTTATTCGCAAATGGAATACTTATATAAAAAAAAAATATATATATTTTTTAGACGTTTAACATATTTACACTTCTTGTTTTTGTAGTGTTTTCTTTTTTTTAACATTTCTAATCGTTCATTATTTGTGTTTGTTTTTATTACATAAGCTCTTTGCTTTTTCTATTAGTTTGTACTGAGCGATTATATTTTGAAGAGGCTAATTTCAATTTTCTTTAATATTGCTGGAGGGAGTAGGCATGTCAATGGTTCTTAATTTACACATATTGCAAACTTGGTATTTGTAAATAAAACCTTGTAAATTTTTACATTTGTAATTCATTTAAATGTTATTCTTTTTTAAGGGTTGTTAAAAAATATTAATTATCCTACTAGTATGTTATACCTTGTAATTAATAGCTTTCGTCCAATAGTTTTCTAGAATTTGCGATTTTTAAAATTGTGTTTTTTAACTTGGGCAAAATTAAAGCCTTACATTTACACTGTTTTTTTAAAAGGTATTTAAATTTTTTTAATTATTTTCTGGCATGTTATAAACTGTAATTAATAACTTGTCTCAGTATTTGTGATTTTAAAAAATTATGTTTTTTAATGTTAAATCATTTGTATGTTCTACATTTTCAATAAAGTTATAGGTGTAGTTAAATTTTTTTAAATTATTTCTGCTTTGTTGCAAATCTTATTAATAACTACTATGCAATCATTTCTCCGTATTTATAATTTTGGTAGTTAGAATTTTTAATTATTTTTCTGGTACGTTATCAATTACAATTAATAATTTTTATTCTATATTTTTTTAGTATACTTACTATAAACTGTAATTAATTACTTCTACGAAAAAGTTTCCCCTTTGCTATTTTAAAAATTAATTTTTTCACATTGTCAAAATCATAGGGATTGCATTTTTAATTGATTTAATCCCTACCTTACTTTTTTGCGAATAGTTAGATTTTTTTAATTATTTTCCCAATTTAATATAAAGTTTAATAAATAACTTCCATGCAATAGTATCACCGCTTTTACGATTTTAATAAATTGTGTTTTCAAAATATATAAAATCTAAAACCTACATTTTTAATTGATTTAATGACTGCCCTGGTTTTAGAAGCAATTAAAATTTTTTTAATTATTTTTTAATTTATTATAAATTTTAATAAATAACAACCGTACATTACACATTTGTGATTTGAAAATTTTATGTTTTTTAATCAAATTTAATTGAATAAATTTATTATGACACACCTTCGCCCTTTCGACATTGTTTGTCTATAGGGTCGCCCTGAAATCGCCCCCTGTTTACATCCCGTGCTACTTACAATTAGCAATGTAAAATATTATAGTGGGATTCTGATACAAAAAGGCTTGTAGAATAATAAAATCCGAAAAGGCGAGCCGTAATTTAAAAGGGAGCTGCAAAAAGTACCTTTTAATCTCCGAAATCAGCAATAAAATCAAAGTAATTACCAAAGTTGCAGGAAAAACCTGACGCAAAAAGTTTAACATTTATGCTTGTTCTAAGAAAACAGATCTCCATAACATTAAGGAGAAAACGGAGGAACAAAGAAAGTCATTAGAGAACAGTAATTTTCGTTCCTATCTAAATCGGAAGGCCAACAAATTTATTCTTGAAGTTTAGGATGCCTATCTGTGTTTTGGGTTTATTTGACGTAATAACACAAAGATAAGGAGCGGGACTTTAATTAAACAATAGTCAACACAAAATGTTGAACGGCGTTTACTATCTGTTTTTCCGTTTTTGTGACGCTTTAAAGGGAAACACAATCGAAAAGTGTGATTCATTCGCATCGGTGGGTTTCGGTTTAAAATTAGAAGTTAATGCTGCACTCTCTCTGAATCATTCTCTTGGCAAAAGCATCCCCTTCAGATAAAATCTAATTAAACAAGTTTCTAAAACTTTTATTTAAATATTGGAAACTGCATTTTATTTATTTATAGCAAAGCGAAAAATACAGATAAATACCTATTGTTATAAACAATGAACTTTTTCTTATGTAAAAAGACCCGTAAAACAGTTTATTTAGCAGTTATGTATGGTAAACGTGAATCCGCTATGGGCCATGGGGAGTCGTGAACTAGTGCAAAGGGGGGCGCAAAAAATTTAACAAAAATGTAATTTTTTGTATTTAATTTGTATTAAATTGTTTTGTATTTTTCCATTTAAAAATTTGCTACTTTTACACGGTTTACAAAAATTTTCAAAAATGAAACGTGTTTAAAATATAAATTTTTTTCAAGATTTGGTGCTGTAGCTTTTAATTTAAAAAACCCTGTTTTGCAGAAACGACAGGTTCCTTAGAAAACCGTAAATCGAAAAAAGTAAAATGTCCATAATTCGGTCATTTATTTCAATGTGAAATAAAAGTAGATAATGCATATGGGGCATTCCATGCCAAATCACAGTGGTCGTGGACCCCCATCAATTTTATATTTAGCCAAATTTTTTTTTATGTCATAGTCGTTGTTGAAAAACGCATCCATGATTATTTTCGATCTTCTATGTCGATTTCCCAAAAAGTTTTGAAAATTTTTTTTAATATTTTCTAAAAGTAATTGAACAATATGCATATTTTGTTTTGTCTTCGACTTACATGTTTTCCCATACAAAAAATTATATTAATTTACACGGTTTCTTCCGAATTAGGTGTACCGTGTGGAGGCGCCAAAGCTAGATTTTTTAAGAAAGACGCAGTAACATAAAGTTTGAAAACCACTGATTAAAATCGTTCGAGACGGAATCTGGTATCGGTCAATTCTAAAGTGTAAAGATCCTTAGTATAGTTTATTCGAGATAACATATAAGTCGATAATACAGCTAGTTTATTTTTTTTTCTAACACGGTTTAAAATTATTCATACACGATACGTATCCAAGTTTCCTAATTAAGGTTCGACTCAAATCTAAATAAATAGAAAATCAACAACATTTGGGATTTGTTCGAATTTATAGAATATTTACACAACCGTATTAGAGGAAAGGTTTAGCTATTCCAGAAGCGTAGACGATTACACATGAGATTTGAGAGTTAATTTGCTGAAAATCAAGAAAACCAAATAAAGACAAGGTTGCTGTTATGGCCAGGCTTTAGATTTGTCTATCCGGACTAATTCTCGGCTTAAAAAGATCTTTTTTGGCCTGAACAAGGCAATATTGCGAAACAATGCCTCTACGTTTTCCTTTTAACGTCCGTTGGAAACAAATCTACATTTTATAAGGGTTTTATGCGTTTCATCCCATTTTAAAAAAATAACTTGGTTAATTCAAACGGTTCCCTTTGAAATGCCCAACATTAATCGTGTTTTCGACTGAGTAATTTTAAAAATTTAAAGAACGAAGTAGGTACCATTTTTTCCAAATGGAAATTGGTCTAATAACTGGAGTACCAAACTGTATTTGGACTACAAAAATACTTTAATTGTAAGACGACCGGGAAAAAGGCGTTTAATAAAATTTCAGCGAGTCCCACATAATGATGCAACATTTCCTTCCACACATCTTTAATTTTGACAAATTTTATTAAAAAAATTATATATATAGAAATTACGGCCTTTCAGTTTGTGACGTTTTAAGTTTGTTTATATTAAAACGGTGACGTTTTTATTGCCGGAAGTGAGCATTAAATTTAATAACCACTATCGACAGATTTAATTTTTAGAAATATGAGCACAATTCATGTAATAGATATGCCCATACTAATTCGCAGTTTGGAACGTTGCTCTCGTTTAACTAATTCGGCTTAGAAACGCTTAAAACATTGGCTGTAGACGATTTAATTAAAAAATGGGGAGAGTCAAGTGGCAATTGATCCAATAATTTAAAATATTTTGGTACAACTCGCTGCTTTAAAAAAAAACAGTGCCTTAGAAGTTATACTTCTTTGGTGTAACTATATTCATTTTAATCGTTCCAAAATATATCATATTTGTGTTTTAACATAAGTGGTTTTTGAACTTGATTTGTCAGGTTGGAATGTGCAAGGAAGGAGAAGAGATCTTTGATGTTTAGGACAAGTTCTATTGGAGGGCATATATTAAAAAAGTTGCGTTCGACTGAGTATTGAGGACAGGTTAGGATAAGATGATCGGATGTTAGGGGATATTGCACGTAGGGCAGATTGGGCGATACAGGTTTTTAAGGAGGAAGGTATGGATGATTTTTCAGTGTCCAATTCGAAGGAGATTTAGAGTTACTTCTTTACTCCATTAGACGGGAGGGGGTACAGTTGTGGTGAATCGGGTTCCAAACATAGAAACCCATTTGGATTTTTGGGAATTTATTACGATGTTTTTTTGGAGGAGTTTCGTGAAGAAGGTGGGTTTGGAAGTTTCATGGAATTTTTGGCTAGTGTGTCGGCTATTTCATTACCATATATACCGGAATGGGAAGGGTCCCACAGGAAGGTCAGGCTATTTTGGACGAAATTAGATACAAGAAGAGGCAGGATATCGTGTTATAAGGGGGAATCGGAATAGAGATTTTGGAGGCAAAGAATGGCGTTTAAAAATATAATTCGTCTCTGATCTTTTGCTCTCAACTAATTATCATACAAAATTTAAAAAAAATTGAAGCAAAATCATTGAATATTAATATCACAACGAACGTATATTTGGAATAGGTCAAAAATCCGTTCACATTTCCATAAAATAGCAATGTCTTACCTTGACATTAAAGGTGATTCCGTGATGGAAGGCTTCGTCTGGATGTAAAGGGATCCTGGTGTCGTAATCGTCATTTTGCACCAAATCGTATTGCTTCTTCGAGGGCATCGTACCCAGCTTCTACATTTGCACAAACTTGCTTTTACATTTTCACCAAAAAATCTACGTCATTCCAAATTTGTTTTTACAATTGCAGAACACTCGATGCGACTTCTGACGGGACACGTTCCCGTTCGGGAACGTGGATTGATTATTTTTAGCTTTGAAAAAACTGACGCGGTTTTTAATGATTTTTTTTCCTTTGACTTGCCGATAATTTGTTACGCGAATTTGTATACGTTTTACGCGTGTTCGTTAAACGGAACGGATGTAGTTCTCTTATTTTGTTTCGACAAAACTGTTCGCTTTGCTTCGCTTTGCTTTGCTTTGAATGAAGTGATTAATTTCCGAGTATCTATTCTAAAAGTTGTATTTGTTTGCATTTGTCATCGGAACGATTTTCCTTTCCGAACGTCGCTGAGTTGCCACCTGGAAGGGAGATTGTAGACGGTTCTATGCAGCTGAAAATACAGACAATGGAATTAGATCACTGTTCGAATGCAGGTGTTTCTATTATTTTATCGCAACAAAAAATATAGTCACGGTACGCTTCACGTAAAAGACTATTTTTCCAGTTTAACTCGTGCACTATTCAGTTGAACCACAAATAAATTAATTACGTCAAAACACCATTATGTGTACCAATTAAGTCGATATTAGACAAATAAGTGTAGCAATTATAAAACTATTATGTCTGAAGTATTTATGTACATTTTTAAATATTAAAAATTGACTGAAAGTTTTGGAAGAGTTACGCATATTTCGTGATTTGAGTCAATATTTGCTTGTGTCATCTTTAATTAGTCATCGGCAATGAAAAGCGAAACGGTATTTGCATACAACTCCACGGAATTTGTCGGAAATAACTAATGACGATTTTACTTGCATCACCAAAGAATGCAAATACAGTAAAACCTTTCAAGAGCGGCCACATAAATTGACCGCGAAAATGGCCATTATATTATATTTTGAATTTGGTTACTTTTTTGGATTTAAACAGAATAGAGTAAAATAAATTATTCCAATTCATTAAAAAAATTAATTTAGTTTGGTAAATATTGATGAAAAAATATATTTACCATACCAATGAGTGGAAGAGAGCGAAAAGATACGATAATCTCGTCGGTGCAAGTAAGAGGGACCGACTAAAATTATTCAACTGATTTTCGGTTTAATTTAGTAGTCTAAATTATCGTGAAATGTGCTTAAAACCGAGTGTGCACATTCGAGCTCAAAGTGGCACATTCCGATCTCGGGAAAATGAAGCGCGCCGCTCCGCGTCGCGCTTCATTTGCCTCCCTCGCTCGGTAATGTGCCACTTTTCGCTCGAATGCGCACATCTTCGTATTTATTACATTAATATCATTTACCGTGCGCTCCTTCAAATTAAAAATTTTTGTTTAATTTAGTAAATATCGATTTTATATTTGAAAAATGTATTTACCATAGCAATGAGTGGAAAGGAGCGAGAAGATACGATAATCTTGTTAATGCAAGTGAGAGGAAACCATTAAAATTATTCAATTAATTTTTCGTCTAATTTATTGGCCTAAAATATTGTGAATCATGCTTAAAACCGAGTGTGCACATTCGAGCTCAAAGTGGCACATTCCGATCTCGGGAAAATAAAGCGCGCCGCTCCGCGTCGCGCTTCATTTGCCTCCCTCGTTCGGAAATGTGCCACTTTTCGCTCGAATGCGCACATCCTCGTGTATATTACATTAGAATAATTTACCATGCGCTCCTTCAAATCAAAAATTATAATTTAATTTAGTAAATATCGATTGTATATTCAATAAACATATTTACCATAGCAATGAGTGGAAGGGAGCGCAAAGATACGATAATCTTGTCGATGCAAGTGAGAGGGAACGATTAAAATTATTCAATTAATTTTTCGTGTAATTTATTGGTCTAAATTATTGCGAATCATTAAAAAATTGCCGTGAAATTAATTTGTATTTCAATAACGAGGCAAAAATGATATTTTTGTTAGGTTTCTTAATATTCGGTATCGTAATTGACACGTGTCATTGGAATTTAATACTTAAAAAAAGACTCGATAGTTTATAATTTGAAGAAAAAGTAAAATTTTAGTATTTTTCTTTATAAAAGTCTATTCTAATGCATAAATAAATATGTATGTGTTTTACATAAACCTATTCATTATTGGTTATTAAAATATATTTCTTATCATTTAATTGTCATAAAGTACAATTTTGTGGATTTTATTTCATTTTATTTTTGGGGTATGGCAAACCCACCTAGTATAGGATGTAACATTTAGTCACCTAGTATGCGGAGGGTTAATAAATAAACGAAGCTAATTATTATTATTATTATTTTCATTAGTCAAATATATTAAATAATTTAAATTCTAGAAATATTATGTTGCTAATTTACATGCAATTTTAGCTCTGATTTAGCGGTCGAATATTTCAGAGAAAGGAGTAGCAAAAATCTCCTACGCAAAAAAAAAGCTTAGCTAAATATATTTTGAGTTATTGTGACCGATTTCGCATAGCCACAAACAAATGGTAAACCAATTTTCACAAACTACAAAAGTATAATTAAAATTGCAAAAAAAATTATAAATTTAGCCAATGCTCTACTTTTAATTTCAGCAGTCTGGCGAAAAAGTTTCGCCAACTACAGTTTCAAAATGTTTTGAAAAAACAGAATTTTTTGAGAATATTCGGCAAGAACTGAATTTTGATAAGAAAAACGAAATTCCATTTACTCTGTAAAAAAAAAAAAAAAAAAAAAAAAAAAAAAAAAAAAAAAAAAAAAAAAAAAAAACGCACATTAAGAAGTATTATTTAATAATAAACTTAAGCTATAATTTTAGCTAATAATTAAAACGTTTAAATCGAATCTCGATAAAATATTTACTTACTAAATCTAAGAAACTGTCAAAATTGACGTTTGAGATAATCATTGCAAAACTTAAAAACGTTTTTAGCAAAAATAATGCAATTTCCTTTTACGCCACAGGATTTATATGCCCAACCATTACAATTTTGCATCGGTACCACTCTTGATTGCTGTTATATAATTATTATTGCATTTTATGCAATTAAAAGATGCTATTTTCATTACACTGCAGTCCGGCTATTTCAAAACATATTCTCAAGAAACAAAATCTCGAAAATTACTATGAAATCAAAGATTAGTCTACAAAATATATACGTTATTAGAAGGCCTAATATATCTATAAAATTATAGTGTAATCATATTATTATTAGTTTTGTACGTATAAGCGTTAGAAAACAAATAAACTGAACTCAAAACCTTACTTTTTGACGACAAAATCTTCAATACGTCGTATCGGCGCCGTTTATTGACGGTGAACGGTCAAATTTTTGTGGGGAATATCTGGCTAGTGTTGCTATCTTAAAATAATAATACATGAACGATTCGTATGAAAACTACCGCGTAATTGATAATGGCTTTTTCAAAACTTGGCTGTTTCATGCCACTTTCCCCCTACTACATGAAATAATCCTAGAAACTATACAACTATTGACAGAAATGTTTTAACTGAATATCCCGATTTTGGAATACAAGAAATAAAAAGTCCCAGCAATAGATGATAAAGAAAGTGATCCGAACTTTGTTATGTATGAAACTGTGGTTTTCTATTTGTTGGTGGATATGTGAAGTCAGCCCCAATAACTCCAATTGTATTAAACTACACTGTAAAAAATTGGAATCTAATTCCACATAGATGGCGCTCAAAACTATTTTTATTTTCAAATATCAAAACATTCAGACTTAACCTTAATATGATTGTTTCATTTAATCCGCAAATTTTCAACTCGTCGTATTTCGCTCCACGGAGTTTTTTTTATAAATAATAGAAAAAAATCCTCTTGGAGTAAATTTTACCCCGGGGGTATTAAATTAATTAAAAAGAATCCACTTCGCGTTTAATCAGCAATTTTTTTACAATGTCAGCTTTTATACTGCATCAGATATTTCGCATAAAAAAATCTTTTGTTATTCCTTTTTCTCAAATCCCCGATCGCTAATCCGAATTTCGTATAAATTTTCGAAATAATTTTCGTAGAAATGATCGTGACCGTTATTAGGAGAATTATTATTACAGGAATTCCACTACAACAGGTTTGTAAATTTAAAAACAGGCCGTTTTGAGAGGTGGCCGAAAATAGAGGTTTTACTGTATGTAGAAGTTTTTAATTCGGACCTCGCCGTGTTAGTTTTCAACATTCTAAAATAAGAAGAATAAAAGAAACATCGCATAAAGCAATGTGACTTTTAATATAGTACACATCAAAGTTTGAAAAAGTATAAATATTTACAAGAGTTTATTAAACATTTTTCAAAATAGTCATAACAAAAAATGAATTATTACTGACGTTTCTACAACAGCAGGTAAATAATTCTGAAACATTTAATGGCGAATTCTTTTAACTTGTCAAGCTATTTATAAAGGTAGACATTCCTCTGTCATCGTTTTAATCCTTTTGCTAAAATATCTCGACAAACATTTTCATATTTTCAGGAGTTACGTGCAAGTGTTATGACATTCATTGACGTGCAAAATGAAAATTTACTACATTTCCATACAAACTAAAAGCAAAACGGCACGGATCATTACTAATTACATCGATCACTGGTTTTGTGAAATTACACACGAATCGTGCCATAAAATATTACCGATTCAATTTACAATAAAAAATATTGCTTTGATAAATTTTAAAATTTTATATGTAGAGAATATTTCATTAAAATGTAATATAAATGAATACACACATATGTAGGAGATTATAGGAATGAAATCGTTTAGATTACGGGTCTCCAAACCTTTTAGGATTAGGACCACATAATGTACTGCAGTTGCTAAGGGAGACGGATTAAAAAAAATATATATATATATTATCGTAAATTACAAGTATTTGACAGACACTGATTTGGATGTGTGTTATAAATAATTAATATTTTTAAAAGCACGAATGGGCCGTATGCGGGCCGCGGGCCGTGATTTGGGACCCCTGGTTTCGATAAAAACCAATCCACAAATTTTGAAAGATTAAATCTGTTTTGTATGACTACTTTGAGAATGTGTGTTTTCTTTAAAATATTATGCAAGAGTTGTTTAGTAGGAACCGTTTTGCAATACATGCAAAACATTTTTTTTTTAGAATTTAATAGCAACAATTTCCTATTTAATTTAAGTGCTTGGATTAACGAATTTAAACAGATTATCCTTAATGAAATGCAGAGACAGTTAGTTTAGAGAATTGAAGGCCTAGGTGATAGATGCATGCCCATCAATAAAATGTTTTATTTTCAATTAGCGTATGGGTAAAAAATTTAAAGTTGCAATAAGAATTTAATATCACTCATAAAATTGCTGATAAACAGCTTTATTATAATTTCACGAAAGATCATCCTGAGTTAGGTCTGCCAGTTTTTAAATTTTTATTGGTACCAATAAAATTATTGTTTATAAACATTTAAAATTTGAAAACTTAAATCATTGTAAACTGTAAGTGGTACGATTACAGTAGAAAAAAATTTCTAAAATCAAAATTGCAAATGAATACTTACAATTATTTTTTTTAAATTTACTAATTTCTTTTAAATATTCATTTTTTAACGATTTTAAGATAATTCTATTACAGAAGTAAATTATTGTTAAAAATTTATTGTTTATGACTTCAATCAACATAAATTAAATATTAATACGGTCAAGAAAATTTTATTTTTGTAGTAAAGGGATCTATTTCCCCTTTTCAAAATAGAGTACACTTTCCTGGTACCGGTCTCCACGTATGTAGAAAGTGCGTACTTTCGCTCTTCCCTCTTCCAGTTTTTCCCCTTTTGTATTTTAAAACATTATTTAGACAATTTGAATAAAAGTAGTAATCAGCTTGTTAAATTAATACAAAAATAATAATACTCTTTTATTTAAAATAAAAAAATTGATACCCCGGCGACATTTTAACGTACTAAAGGACAAAAATGTTCCCCTTTAGTTGCGATAATATTATTTTTTTTTATGTTTATTGTACTCCGAATCAATTATATTTTAATAACCAATCATGAATAAGTTTAAGTAAAACAAATATTTATTGATGCATTAGAATAGATTTTTATTAGCAAAAATACAAAAATTTAACCTTTTCTTCAACTTATAAACTATTGAGTCTTCTCTTGAGTACTAAATTCCAATGACACGTGTCAATTACGATACCGAATATTAAGAAATCCTAACAAAAATTTTATTCTTGCCTCTTTATTGAAATACAAACTAATTTCATGGCAATTTCTTAATGATCCGCAATAATTTAGGCCAATAAATTACACTAAAAATTAATTGAATAATTTTAATCGTTCCCTCTCACTTGCATTGACAAGATTATCGTATCTTCTCGCTCCCTTCCACTCATTGCTATGGTAAATACGTTTTTCGAATATAAAATCGATATTTACTAAATTAAATAAAAAATTTTGATTTGAAGAAGCGCACGGTAAATTATACTAATGTAATAAATACGAGGAAGTGCGCATTCGAGCGAAAAGTGGCACATTTCCGAGCGAGGGAAGCAAATGAAGCGCGACGCGAAGCGGCGCGCTTCATTTTCCCGAGATCGGAATGTGCCACTTTGAGCTCGAATGTGCACACTCCGTTTTAAGCATGATTCACAATAACGTAAGTCAATAAATTAGACGAACAATCAGTTGATTAATTTTAATCGCTCCTTCTCACTTACACCGACGATATTGTCGTATCTTTTCACTTCCTTCCACTCATTCCTATGGTAAATACGTTTTTCGAACATAGAATCGATATTTACTACACTAAATTTAGATTTATGATATGAAAGAGCGAAGAATAAGTAGATAAATTCAATAAATACTAGGATGTGCACATTCGAGCGAAAAGTGGCACATTTCCGAGCGAGGGAGGCAAATGAAGCGCGACGCGGAGCGGCGCGCTTCATTTGCTTCCCTCGCTCGGAAATGTGTCACTTTGAGCTCGAATGCGCACACTCGGTTTTAAGCACGATTACCAAGCGTCCCGTGTTGACCAAAAAAAATTGTTCACGTTAGTTATATCCCACCTAGTACACGGAAGGTTAATAATATTTCCTGTTTCTTAGTTAGAAGAAATTCTTAAGCAACCCACATATTGTAATAAGTAAATGAGTCGTTAATTGTATAACAAAGCAACAAGTTTTTGTTACACACCCAATTTGTTTCCCAGCTTTACAATAAATGCGCACAGCTGCTTACTTCAATTAAAATAATTCTCTAAACGAACTAAAATTAAACGCATTGTTCCATTAACGGAGTCGATAGTCGTCGATATAATTTTTATAAATTGGCACTGAGCGGAATTTGTACAACAAGTGACCCAAATGCAGTCATACATTACGAGATAAAATCGTCGTTTCGGATGCATAACCAAATTTTGCGATGCACCGACGTGTAGATAGCGAATAAGCGCGAATAAAACAATATTCGTGCTGGCATTTTCGATTCCTGGTATTTTCGATGCACAAAAGCAACGATAATACCCTTTGTTGTTTATAAAATAAACGGAAGGATTAATAAACTAAATCTGCTAAAGGGAATTACTGAATAGTCGTTTTTCAGCACTCATTAATAATACTACAGTTTCGTTTATCGAATTCTCTTTGAGCAAATAACTTCAAAATTGTTCAACTCCTCATTTTATTGATGTCTTTTTTCAACGACGAAGATTCTATTTTCGGATCTGTTTACAAGTCAATTCACAGACAACCGTTTTTGTATTAAACACACAATTTTGCGGTTAATTTCGTTTATTTTTAAATCCTCTGATGCAAAACGGTCAGTTATACGATGTCGGCAGTCATTTAGTAATTTCGACGGGTCAACAGTACCGCTTCCCATTAAAACAGTGGTTTCCAAACTTTACGTTATTGTGCCTCCTTTAAAAAAAATCTAATCTTGGCGTCTTCCCACTGTACACCTATTTTGCGATGGGTTCCGTAGAGAACCATATAAATTGAAATCGAAATTTTTTGTATGGAAAACCGTGTAAATCGAAAACGAAGCAAAATATGTATACATTGGTCAGTTACTGTTAGAAATTAATTAATTTTTTTACGTACAATAGTTGTAAGTTTTTGTAGCGCATCCGTTCATCAAAAAATAATACGTATCTATGATATAAAAATTCGAATCTGCATAATTTTTAAAGATCCGTCCACAAATAATAGCTCTACAATTTTTTTAAAGTAGCAAAATGAATGTAAAATTTCAACCCTTAATTAGTCGAAAAATTAACATTGCGCCCTATACCGATTTTGCACGTGTCTTATAGAGAAATGTCTCAAGATTCCGAATCCGCGTCGTTTTTAATGATCGAATTGAAAATGAGGGCGCTACGTTCGTTTCTGTGAGTCAAAGTGTATTTTTTTGGATTTGTTTAGTTTTCTCGAAAAATTTTGGGGTTAAAGATGGAGCAGGGAAGAATGGCTCCGTTTATGTCGCTTTGGGGTTCATAGGAACGTCCAGCAAAAATTTAAAGCAAATCCCTTATCTAAATTTTTTTCCCTCTAAAATACGCAAGGGGTTAATCCATGTTTTTTCTCGATTTTGGCCGATTTTGGGGGTTTTGAGTTTGGACCGGGTTCCGACGCGTGGGGCTAGGGAACGTTTAGAAATGAAAGGATTTGACGGAATTCGCAAAGACGAAGGAGTTACAGCATTTTTAAAATTAAAAATTTTAGCAAAATTTGCTTTTTGAAAGCTTCGAACGCGTTTTTCTCCCATACTTAACATTAGGCCATGTTGATTTTTTTAGCTGATCTTACGCTCAGATAAACGGCCTTTTAGAATCTGAATTGTTTATAGAGATCCGTTCACAAATAATCGAGCTACGATTTTTCAAAGTGAAAATTTTGAAAAAAATAATTACAAGTCTGACTTTTGAATATGTTTTTCTCGAAAATTTTAAATAGCACGCCTATGGTTTTTTAGACATATCCGAAACCCAAAAGTTTGTATAATCCGAATCTGTATAGTTTTTAAAGATGCGTCCACAATTAACGGCGCTACAATTTTTTTAATGTGAAATTTTGTGCTGCAAAAATGAACCTAAAACTTTAGCCTTTAATTACTTGAAAAATTAACATTGCGCCCTATTGCGATTTTGCACATATTTTATGGAAAAAAGTCTAAGGATTCCGAATCCGGGCCGTTTTTAATGAACGGATCGAAAATGGGGACGCTACGATTTTTTTTCTGAGTCGAAGTGTATTTTTTTCGATTTATTTAGTTTTCTCAAAAATTTTGGGTGTTAAAGAGGGAGCAGGGAGGAATGGCTCCGACTATGTCGGTTTGGGGTCCATAGCAACGTCTTGTAAATTTAAAGCAAATCCATTAACTAACATTTTATTACCTCAAAAATACGCAAGGGGTTAATTCATGTTTTTCCTGGATTATGGCCGATTTTGGGGGTTTTGAGTTAAGACCGGATTACGACGTATTAGTATTGGAAACGTCCAGAAATGAAAGGATTTGGCAAAATTCGCAAAGACGGCAGAGTGACAGCATTTTGAAACTTAAAAATTTTAACAAAATTTACATTTTGAAAGCTTCGAACGCGTTTTTTTTTCCCAGACTTAACGTTGGCCCCTGTTAATTTTTTTTGCCGATCTTACGCTCCGATAAACGGGCTTTCAGAATCTAAAAAGTTTCTAAAGATCCGTTAACAAATAACCGAGCTACAATTTTTCAAATTGGAAATTTTGAGAAAAATTAATTACACGTCAGCCTCTTCGAACCTGTTTTTCTCAAGAATTTCAAATAGCACGGCTATGGTTTTTGGGGCCTATCCGAAGCCAAAAAGTATGGCGGATTTGAATTTGTATAATTTTTAAAGATCCGTTCACAATTTTTTTAAACATAAACTCTTGTGCTATAAAAATGAATCTAAAATTTCAACCCATAATTACTTAAAAAATTAACATTGTGCCCTATCCCGATTTGCACGTATCTTATAGAGAAATATCTCAGAATTCCGAATCCAGGCAGTTTTTAATGATTGGATCAAAAATGACGCGCTGCGAACGTTTTTATGAGTCGAAATGTATTTTTGCGATTTATTTAGTTTTCTGGAAAATTTTGTGGGCTGTAAGGGGACAAGGAAAAATAGCTCCCGCTCTGTCGGTTTGAGTTCCATAGGAATGTCGGGCAAAAATTTAAAGCAATTTAAGCGGCGTATTCCATAGTTTTCATCTCTGAAAATATTTTTTGCAAACCGTGTAAAATCGAAATCGTGTAAAACAAGTGTATTTCATAAATAATACAGCACATTTTTAAATGGAAAAAATGTATCAAAACAAACATTTTGCGACTCCCCATTTTGGAAGTAACGCTATTAAAGAAACAATTTTTCCATTTGACAGAAGTGCGATGTAAAAAAGAAAATTTAAAAATAATTTTGAGGTAGGAAAAGTGCAGCCAAAAATTCTTCATCTTCAATTTATTAGAAAATACGTTTGTAAACAACATTTCATTGCAGAAGTGCGACTAAAAATAAACCCTTATAGGATTTGCTTAATGAACTATGGGCATTGCAATTTAAAGCAATGCACAGCTGCATATCGCATTTAAGTTGGACATTATTTAAAGGTGCATGCACGCGGTGGTGTAACAAAGTGCAACAAAGCACGACCGGTCATTTTGTAGAGGCAATCAACGACCATGAACTGATGATGATGGTTTCCTCTAAGAACGACTTCTCCCTAAAATATTTCTATTACACTCCGCTTTCCAAGCCCATTTACCGACTTCTAACTCGCTGTTTTTTAAAGAAGATTTTTGCATCAGCTCTCCTTTTAGGAAGATTGTATAAAATCCCCCACGCATGTTCACAAACCACCTGCATTTGCAGTTGCTTTGTGCAAAATTATTGCATGTTGAAACGACTTCCTTAAAAGTTGCTCGTGCATTGTGAAAATTTTTTACAAATATTTATCGCACTCCGGACCAAATAAGGCAAAATATTTTTTAACAAAGATCATTTCTTCCCATTCTGCGACATTCATTGTTTTGTTTGCTTTGTGCGCGCTTCGTTTCCGGTTTCGTGATTTTTTCCAGAAGCAAAGGTCGAAAAAAGTTCCCGTGGTAAATGCATTTTTATGGATTAAGTACTGTTCACTGAGTCAACCTTTGAGATCATTCTTTCGCGTCTGCTATGATTTATCGAAAAAAGATTTATTGACGATTCAAATTTTTCGTCACCGTAAAAATGGCGAACGTCCAAAATTGCAGTTCAAAAGAGCAACAGACCTTTACGACTTCGACAAACTTCCTGATTGCGTTTTGCCCAAGAAAAGTATTAAAGAGTGATGGTAATGGATGGGCAAATAAACATAGACAGCGTTTAATTACCTTAGCAGAAATAGTGAATAAAGGGTGACCGCGCCGCACCAAGAGCAATTTACTAAGAATATCGCAAAACGTATTTTTCCTGCGCTCTATAATTAGCGTCCGTATTATGCACATTGTGAGATTATTCTGTATCTAATAAATTCTTGTTAGCTTAAATTTAATAAACGACGGCTACACTTTGGGCGCCTTGGACAGATTAACTCTTTGATCTTTCTGAAATATTTTATTCGGGAGTTTTCTGTTTACTTAATACATCCGATGATGCTATAAATTTTACAACACTTCCTATTTATTACTAATGTAAGATTAACATTTATTATGGGTATACGCAACGTGTTATTTGCTAAGTTGTTGATAGCGAGCTATAATTTTGATTTACTCTTTTTTTTTGGATGTGCATTAGAAAATAATTTCTCATCTTTGCATTTTATTTGATATCCATGTATTTAATACTTAAAATTTGAGAGCAATGCATTCCCAACCATGTGCAGAAAAAAGTGAAAGTAGAACTCTCTTTACGGAGAAATAAAAAAAATAACCCAATATAGTTTCTGAAATTACATGATTAATTTGATCAATTTGATCAAATTTGATTCAAATCGGTTAAGCCGTTTTTTGAGAAAAAAATTTTTAATTGTTGTTTGTTCAACTTATTCAAAAACCAAAATAAATAGAGGTCTGAAAATTGCAAGATCAACGTATCTCATTAGTACCAACATACATACTCCAAAAAAAATGATTCAGAAATCCCTCTTGGGCCGATTCACTATGCTTATCGCCGTATGGCCTTTAATAAATTTATAATATTTGTTTTAAATTTCCAATAAGACATTTATCCATCATATTCTTCTTATTTGGACATTCTGTCCCCAAAACTGCATAAAGTACTACCCTTTTATTTTCCACGGTTCTCTGTCTCTTACTATTTTTATCCATTGTTAACCATGGATAAGCTCCATCATATAATAAAAATTATTCTTCTCGACATAAAGGAAAACGCCGGCAGAAACTGGTATCAGTTGGCTGGTGATCGAAAAAAATGGAAAATACAAGGGGAGGCCTATATCCAGGAGTGGATAGTCAAAGGCTGTTAAAGAAGAAGAAGAAAGATTCTTTTTACAATAAATAATTGTCCATTCCCATTGTAACTATTAAAATAAATAATAGTTCTCTAGAACTTTCAATGTTTTGAAAGATATTATTCAATTTTTTTTTGGATTAGAACATTAATTTTACTAAACATAAGAGATTGCACCCCCGTCCTTACATGTACATATTTGCTGGAGGTGTACGATAGTGAAACCGATCAAAACTATTTTATTTTTGGAAATAATCGTATTTACTCTTCAGAAAAGCATTTTAGAGAAAATTTTACATTGGGAAACGTTCAGCTTTTATAATATTATTTATAACAAATAAGATTTCACCCCATCCTTATATGTACATATTTGCTGGAGGAGTACGATTGTGAGACCATTAAACAATAACGAATTAATTAATTTTAAACTAAAAATTTCATTTTAGTATATCTGATGGAAAATTAAACAATACCTTGTAGGTGCCTTAAGGACGACCCTGACTTTAGGTAAATCAAAGAAAGTTACGGAAAGCACGATACACTTACGTGAGCCGAATAATGTTTTTATTCATCAAATCTAAACAGTTTTATCACTGATCTCTTAAAAGAAACCGTTAGTTCAAAAGCTTTTATTATTTACTGGAAACAAAACGTTCATTTTCTTAAGATAATGTTAACAGTCCTACATGCTTGCTTTTTACCATAACAGTTAAAGCAATTGTTCAATTTATTCTTTAAAAAAAATTAAGTAATTACGTCGTTGAACTGTTAACCCACTTCGTCCAAAATTCCTACATAAATTGTGGGATTATTCTTAATGATTTGAAGAAAGATGCATGAAACCAATGCGTGCTTCTGGAACAAATGGCCGAACACAATTTTTTAACCCCTGACATAAAAAAAATCGAATTTGATGAGTGCGAAAAACACTATTAATTTGGCTCAACTTAACTGTTATGAGCATACACAAGTAACATAATATACATAATTAATAGTTTTAAAACATTTTGAAACATTTAGAGCAGTGTTTCCCAACCTTTTTTAACATTCCCCAACTAAGTCATTCTAAAATTTCGATGTCCCCCTATTAACATATAAATATTTTTTTATATTTAAAAATTGAATTATTCCAAAAATGAAGACATAAGATTTAGGTTTAAGCAATATACCATTAGGAAATTATTAAGAAAAAACTATAAGGTAATTTTCAAAACATATTTAAACTAAAAATCAAATGCGTTTTCAAATTGTTCCCTTGAATAATAATATTGCCCCCCACAAGTTGAATTGCCCCATGTGGCGCGTTGGAAAACACTGATATAGAGTAACTAGGCATTATTTAAAGATTTAAAAAAAATTCCAGGCCTCTTTTTTTTCTATTTATTGAAGACAGTTTTTAACGTCTTAGAGATGTTAAAATCTACAATAACACCCTAAATGATTGACGTCTCCCGGATGTCATTGTATGTCAAGTTATACTTCTTTTGGGGCGTTGAGAATAAAATTTTAGAAGGCAACGGAAGTTGCGCGCACTGCTAACAACAAATCAGCAGTTTAAGTTAGCCAACTAAGACAGTAAATCATTTTTTTTTAATCATGCTTAAAACCGAGTGTGCACATTCGAGGATCTTTTAATTTGAAAAAAATACATGGTGATTTTTTTAAGTTTCTAGGCATTTTGAATTTGGCGCCCCAGTTTTTAATTAAAAAACTTCTAGAAAATAAATATATCATTCATTAATGTTCATTATTTCTATTTAAAAAAAAATGTGTTTTATTTATACGAAAAATACGTCAAAGAAGTATAACTTCTAACGCGCGTACATAAGTACACGCACCGCTTTTTTTAAAATTATTATACAAGGTAATTCAGACAAAGTTGCAAGTATCGTAAAAAAAACCCTTGTAAATGTCGAGTTCGGTATGCAAAGAACCTCGCTGCAACAGATCGTAAAAGAACAACAATTTCAGCGCAATTAAAACGACGTGCAATATTTAAAAGTGCACTTACATATATTCGATATTTTAACGAGTGCGAAGCTTTAAACTAGCAAAGATAAATTACGTTTGATTTAATACACACATACATTTTCTAGGACCGCAGTAAGTCCGAATTAAATTGAAAAATTACTCGATAGGCCTTGATGCCAAAGTTAGACGAAATTAATGGCGATATAAATTGCAATCTACAATCTTTAGACAACTCTCCTAACCTAAGTTATAATTTTGCGAGTACGTCAAGTAAATCCGCAAAATATTTTCGAGAGCAACAGGTGTTTATTGATATAATCAGCAATTTCGAGGGCTGTTCCTAAAATATTTTTATTACAGGACATCTTAAACGTAATTTAACATAAACGCAGTTCTGTGCATTTTTTTCCCGCAAACAATAAGTTTAGTTCTTCAGTCAACAGGTTTCCATCTTAAAAAGTTCTCTGCGGCCTCACGCAAGCGTATTTCATTCCGAAATATTAATATTTTAAACGTATTAGGGCCGAAAGAAAAAAAATATTAATACGCGGAAGCCTTATTGCACAATATCCATAAAATAAATTAGAAATGGAGATAAAATGAAGCTGTTGAAATGTATATTCTCTTGCGCGTTCCTTAAAGGAATTCCCGCCGGTACTTAAGGGAAACCGTTTTCCACTTTCCTTGTTCTATCTTCCTTTTTTTTGTGTAGCAAGAGCTTATTGTAATCTTTCGGAAAATCTCTGTTTATATTTGTAAATTATTCTGATCGTCGATTCACAGCTCGACTGTTAAATTTTTTTAGGAAATCTTCGCGAAATTTATCCGAAAGGAAAAGAAAAACGTTATCCGATCTTTGTTAGTGTAAATAATTCTTATTGTTGGCAAATAACAATTTTCAATTTTTTCATTTTTCGTTATGTAGGAGAACCTGTTGTACCTTGGTCCCTTTGTACCCAGGCCAAATATATATATGATGATTTTTTTTTACTATATAATTTTAAATGTATTAGTTGTTTAAGGGGACCCGGTGGTCTAGAAGCTCAGAATTACTTGAGTTTTTAGAATTTTTTTTTATATCTAAATAACAACCAAAACTTTTGAAACTTTTAAAGGACTATTTTATTACTATTGAGGTATACAAAAATCATTGTTACAAAGAAAAAAAATTATTTTAACTATTTGAAAGATGGTGTTTGAATTCAGTCTCCGTAAAAAGAAAAACCTAGGCGGCGCACGATGATTTAGCTCTTCTATGGGTGTCAAATAAAAAAAACAAAACGGATTTTTAATCATTATAAATATACCTATCGCAGGACGTAAAATGAAAAAAACTTTTTTTAAGAAATGGCGCGTTGATGAAATTTGTAGTCCGAAAATTTCTATGTTTTTAATCACGTTTTGCATGTAAAAATATAAAAATATTCAACGCAAAATTTTATTTTTCGTCCTGCGATAGCTGTTAGTGTATTAAATAACATATTAAAATTTGAAACGAATCGACTAAGTAGTTTTTTCATTTTGCCTTGCGCCAGGTAGAAAAATGTAGTTTTGATATAAACGCGTTTAACGTTTTAGTCAAGGAAATTCTCAAGAAAAGGAGAATTAAACGTATACTTACGATTAATTAGCTATTCCAGCACCATATAGTATACCCTCGTCCTTTCAAACTCTTAAATTTTTTCCGGTTTTTTTTAGTACCTTTCGCTTTACTTTTGCGCCATTTACACCAAAATTTCGGGCCTACCGGACAGTAGGCGCTGACCTTTTAAATAGGTTTTACTACATGAAATACTGAAAATATCGTCACCAAATTTTAACTGTATATTTTTGAAATACTATACTTTTGAAATATAAAAAAAAACAATTTTTCGAAATTTCTAGACCACTGGGTCCCCTTAAGTGTTGAGGGTAAAATTTTAGCAGGCAACGTAAGTTACGCGCCCTCAGTTAACGAAAATTCGACAGTATGAAGTTAGCCGTCTAAGAAAGTAAATTAATTGTTGTGAATCATGCTTAAAATCGAGTGTGCACATTCGAGCTCAAAATGGCACATCCCGATCTCGGGAAAATAAAGCGCGCCGCTCCGCGTCGCGCTTCATTTGCCTCCCTCGCTCGGAAATGTGCCACTTTTCGCTCGAATGCGCACATCATCGTATTTATTAAATTTATTAATATTAATTTTTACACGTTATTATATTTAATGTTGTTACGCCAAAGAAGTAGGTGAAGGTAGCCTAAAGCGTGAAATTTTAGTATACAAGAAAAGTTTCGTTAATTTTTGAAACAATTTTAGTGTCATCTCAAAGGAGAACATTAGTAGTTTTTATAATCCAAAAATAAATATATATTTTTCATAGAACAATGGGTTTTATTTTGCTTAATGTGAATAAGGCCAAGGTACATCACCTCTGTTGTACCTAAGCCATAGATCCACTAATTTTTAAATCTTATATTTTATGATGAATACCTTATTAGTGCCCCACTACGATGTAATTCATTTTATCAACAAATTGTTACATTTACAATTTAAAAAAAATTACCGTTAAAAAAAGAACCAAGGTACAACAGATTCTCCTATATATACCGGGCGTATCATTTAAAGTGCCACGAGCTTATAATTTCAAAATCGCTAGTTTTTTGCAAAAATCAAAGATTTACGCAATCACAGAAATCGGTCAAAAACTGTATGTAAATTCCCAAAAGATTAGTTCGAATAAAACCTAAACAAAATGCTTATCGCGAACTGGAATCCCCACACCCGTTCCCCGCACATTTCAGTTGTGAAAGGTACTTCGAAGAGCTCAGTTAAAGGCTCCCCAAAATTTTAATTTACTAGTGAGTATTTAAATGTGTAGAGTGACAGTGTTTATCAAGAGCCTTCTACCCCTAAGACGCACCTCCTCTGCAAAATTCAAAGCTGTAAGTCTTTTTTTAAAGATTTTATTAACGTTTTTCGATTTTCAATGTGTAAAATTAATGGTATATCAGATATTTTTGTACCGCTGTGCTTACAAAAAAATTCGCAATTTTTGAGCTTTAGTGGTTTTTGCAAAAAAATGAAACTAAGCCCCAAATGAATTTCCTTTGTGTTGAATTTTGATACGTCACAGAATGACGTAGAAGCTTCGGACTATTTGCGAGCCGACCTTATCGCATTTCTTACCTGGCTTTTCAGATACCATTTAATTTTGCCTTTTTACGATTTGAGTTTTTCAACTGAACTTTACAAACGAAAACAACTCGTTAACCTCGTTCGTTTCTACGAACGTAACGGTAAGTCCTATTCAGAAAAATTTTCCATGAGAAAATATACCGGGTGTATGATTTAAAGTGCCACAAGGTTATAATTCCTAAACTAACAAAGATTTTTAAAAAAAGTACAAGTATAAAAGTCTTTTTAATTTTTCCTTCTATGCACTGGCATAAATATAAATTTTGTTGTACTTCCGGTTTAACCGGAAATTGTCTCCACTTTCTTATTTTAAATAGAAAGATATTTTTTTATAATGGGATAAAGCTGCTCAGGCGCTTTCCATAAATGTAAAATAAGTTACCATTTGATTAATAAATAATTTCAAAAAAATAGTTTTAATTTCGATTACCAGGGTGTAACAGCATAAGGGTCACGGGCTTATAATCAAAATATTGTTTTTGAAATTTTTATCAGTTTAGGAAGTATGAGCTCGTGCACTTTACTGAAACACTATAACCTAAATAAAAAAAAATTCAAATAATTTATTAATTAAATGGTAACTTGTAATACAATTTTTTTTTAATTAAATTGATGATTTTTAATCAATAATCTGGCATGATAGCTGATTTTTGAAAATACTTTCAGAATATGAATAAAAAAGTACACAAGGTGTATCAGAATAGAAGGAAGAACAATTCCATAGACTAGTGCAATTGGTAAAAAACAAAATAAGAGTAAACAGTGGATAGAATAGGAATAAATCACGAGGAATCCTTTTTATTCCACGAAACATTTTACTGAAAATAAAAGATCGTGTATAAATCTAAATTCCATCGAACAGATTGCTGAATTCAGAGCCTTTATTCTGATTGATAATTGCTTGATAATTGATTACTATTTTCTATTGAAAACACCATTATCTAATTACTTAATTTTTAGTTCTTTTTGTTTCATCCAATGTGTTCTATTACGTTTTTAATAAAACAGAAATTAAAGCTTCGTGTTTAGTAGACACTTTATTAGAGTGAACAAAGTTCGACTCGGATGCAATTTAAAAATTCTCATTGAAATAGGAAGAGGCTTCAAGAAGCAACGGTTGTATAAATTACATTAAGTAACGCGTAAATTGTAACATCCGAAGCGTAAAAAGTAAATAATAATAATTTACATTGTTAAGTCAGAGCAAAAAACATGAACCCAAAAGGTAACAAAACATTACGATTATTAACTTCTGATTTGTTTTCTTCTTGTTCACCTTGTAACATGTTAATCAAAAGAAATTTGAAAACATTTCTAAATGTAATTTAATACCAACATTTTGAATGTTATATTTTAAGCCACATAATTGAGGTGTCTGAAATAAAGGCCTGTTTGCGTTGTAAATTTGAAAAAATCAGGTATTCCTGACAGAAGTAATATTATGTCATTTTTAATTAAATCTTACAAGTTAAACGAGCTATTCTTGTATATATATATATATATATGTATATGGTTTCTCAAAAACGGCTCTAACGATTTGGATGAAATTTTGTATTTAGAATAATGTTCTACTTCCTAAGTTTATCTAGATAGGTGTCAACCCTGAGAAAAATACGTTTTTACGCAAAAAAATTAATGTTTTAAGCACAATCTCATAGAATATTAAAATACCAGTAGGCTGAAATGTTCATGCATTTATATTCGAAAATAGATGGCACTACATTCATATCTGTATATTTCAGAACCTAAACGATCGAAAGCCATCACATTCTCACGGCGAAATCAAAAGACGCCAAACAAAGCTCGGTCACCAAGATATTTTTTTTAAAATAGAATGATTATTGTAGACCTTGGTGTAAAAGTCGTATATGCAATTTAAGCTGAAAGTGGGATATTTCGATCTTGGGAAAATATGCCCCTTTTCGTTCGCATTCAATGGATTTGTTTAAATTTTTTTTAAATAGAGCTGCATTTCTATCAGTGACCAAATTTTTGATTTTTGTGACCTTTAACTTTGGATATCCTTGGGAAGCATATAAGATATTTATTAATACAGACCCTGCAATGGCTTTATAAAATAATTAAATAAAGTTGTTAAAAATAAATAATAATAATCTATATAACTTTTTCCGAACTTTAAATCAAATTTGAATATTTCTTGCCAACAGTTTTGCAAATTTTCTTTAGGTGTATTTAATTTTGAAATTTGGGCCCCTTTTTGACTTGTAACCGAAGCGATTAACTAGTGTGCCTAAATGGTAATAGCGTCCCTATATATAATAAGATTATTATTATTTTTGTAAAAATACAGTCGAACCTCGGTAAGTCAAAGTTGAAGGAAACTAAAAATAATTCGAGTTATCAAAAATTCGAGTGATCGATATAAAAATATTAGCGTTGAAATACGCAAGTCTGAAGGAAACAGGTTCGAGTTATCACAAATTCGGCTTATGGAGGTTCGACTGTATTATAATTTTAAAATCTAACTATTTAATTCAGAGATGCTAAGATATAATTTTTGTTACAGGTGAGTCAACAATTTTCTATGAATTATCTGCAAGTAACCGGTGAGTTTTTAATTTTTTGAAATTTGACGTTATAAACTAAGGATTGGGTAAAAAAACTTGGTATACTATGCCTATGTATAGAAACAAATAAAGAAGTTCGTATGTTTAGACACACGGGTTCCCAAATTCGATATGTGCAATATACAGGGTGTTTTGTTTAGAGATTGGAAACGTTTTGAATTTGGTCCCACACTTTGTAGTGTATTTCATAGTTTGAATATGGTTAAAATGTAGAATTCTAGTAATTTTCGCTGTCAAATGTCGAGGTTAACTCGTAAATGTTCTTAAAAGGTTTTACACCTTGTTGTTTTGATTTCCATGGTTGCAATTGTATTTTTTCCGTTATTAATTTTCTATGAAAACGGAAAGTGATCTAAAAGATTTCTAAAAATGATTAATATAATTTTAGTCATCCCTATTCGAGATTAATTTTTGAGTTTTGACAGTAGATAAGTCAGAAATTCTTCTTTATTATTATTATTATTTCCAGGGTAACCAAATAACTTGATAATTATCGGAGCTATTCATTTTGACAATTGGGCATGGAGGGGGGCAGATGTAAAAACCCTCCGAGCAACTCCCGTCAAATAGATCTCATCCACTACTACCAACATAATAATAGATTAGTATGGCGCCAAATTTAAAATGTTTTCAATCTTAAACAATCACCATGACCTACTGAAAAGAACACTAGCTTCTATAAAAAGCGCAGTTGTACGTTCTTAAATGATTGTTTTTTAAAAATACATTGCTATTCTAAAGGTTATAAAATATCACCAAGTTACCATGATATTAACACATCGTGAACAGCAGACGCGAATCAGAGCCTTTTGCTTTTGACGCCTTTATGACAAGAGAAGCAATTCTCGTCTACTATTCTTCGTGCATTGTCCTACAAAAAAATAAACAACTAAAAAGGAACTGTAACAGTGCCATACTAAACATGATGGATGCCATTCAGGGCTCTATTTATTTCATAAATGACTACATTTTTCTAAAGCTAGATTTCCATTCTAAAAATGACTAAAACCAAATAAAGCTTTTATGTGTACGTCTCAATTATGTATACTTACCCACACACTAACTACAACAAATATTTAAATTCAGAAATTAAATAAACTCTCGATTTATTTAAAACGATGTTTACTCTTTCTTACAAAAAGAATCTGCAAAAACAAGTCCGAATTTTATTTAATTTATTTCAGCAACTGAAAAAGCTTAAAAATATTTTTTTGCTCTCCAAAGCTCGTTGCGCGCTTCTCTTTTAATGTAGAATTTGTGTTAAAACTCTGCAAACCTGTTTTATGCAAAAATTCTCCACGTCCACGCTTGAATTGCATAATAATTGAGAAATAACTAGTGACCTTTAACTAAAGTACTGAGGTAATATTTTCAATTCGAACGAAACCAATCCGCACGGTTAATACTAAGATCCTAGTGTTTACTCGGTAAATCATTACTTTACGGAGCCAGTGCTAATTTGCTCATGCATTTTCAAGATTGCAACAATGGTTGGTGTTTGAACGTATTATTTGCTTGCGTTTAGAAATTATGCATCGGTGACTTGCAGAAATGCAAGAATGCGAATGTTGAACACTCCCTACGCTTATTCGCATATTCTGTTGCTGCGATGCATTTTATTGGAACATTCACGAGACCGAAATGTAACCACATGTGGTTTTTGTTACATAGTTAAACTTTATTATGCTTCCTTCAAAGATTTTCTAAAATAAATCAGGCGTTAAATTTCCGGAATACTTTGTGTCCTTCAGGACGAAAACCCTTTACAACGTTACAAAGATCTATAACATTTTATATTCTAATTGATTTTTATCAAGTGAAACTTCTTAATTTGTCACGATAAAGGGGAATACCATTAGAGGGGAAAGTTAAAATGAAAGGCAAGAATTAAACGAAAAGGGAAATGTTTGAGCAGCCCAATAGTTCGAAAAAATGGGGAAAATCGAAGAGCCGGGCACTGAAAATATATATATAAGACATTTCACGCAAAACCGGCCACTTTTTTAGGTAACCCCCTTCGATTTTTCTCAAAATTTTATGTTTCTGTGACAGATGAACACGTTTATGATTTTATTCAATATTTTTACTATTCGTTTTTGAACAATTAATTTTTTTCAAAATTTGAGTTATTCTTTTTCCAATTCTCATAACTGGACAAAAAAATGCACCAAACGCATCGTTATTTTTTAAATATTTATTATTTTAAATGGTCTTTCAAGAAAAAAAAATCTGATTTTAATCTAAATTATTGCCTTAATCGTTTATTTTTTGTTTAATGCTAAAAGAGTTTGTTTTTGGATATTCGATTTTTTTGAAAAAAATTTCAAAAATACTTCATTAAATATAGGGATTTTTTAAATTAGTGTGTTCTTAATTCGAAAACTAGGATTATTTTAAATCGTATGTTCTAACTCAATTTAACCATTAAATATTCTTTAATTTACCTATTTAGCAATCTTTAAAGTTTTCAAAACTTTTCCATTCGAATTATAGTATTTTTGACGGTTTTTTTCAATATAGTAATTAAATTATAAAAATAAAGAATAACTACCTATAACTCAAATGTAAAACTAAAATAAGAATAATAAATAAAGTTTTCACTTATTTAAACAATAAAATAATCAAAAATAATTATTTTCTTGAAAATTAAATAAACAAATTAAACAATATTTGATGGTTAAATTGAGTTAGAACATACAATTTAAAATAATCCAAATTTTCAAACTATGGAAAAAAAATAAAAATAAATGTTTAACCATGATCAGACTAATTTTAAAAATGTTTATATTTATCGAAGTCTTATTAAGAATTCTTTTCCAAAAAACCAAAGACATACATCTCAAAAAAAACTTTCATTGGATTAAAGTAAAAATAAACGATTAAGACAATAATTTAAATTAACATCATATTTTTTTCTTAAAAGAGCATTTAAATAAAATTTTCAAGAAAAAAACGATCCGATTTTGAAAAACGGATAGTCAAAAAAAATTGAACAAAAATCAACCGTGGTCATCTAAAAAAGTGGACGATTTGCCGTGAAAATGCCCCATATATCTTATATGTATATATCACCATTTAGACCAAAACGGAATATCAAACAAGTTTCACTTCTTCCGTGAGCTTAGGGGGGCGAGGCACACGCGTTTTTTTCGTTTCGCTCAAAAAACATTTAAAAATGCAAAAGAACAAGACTTGTTTAAGGTTTTATGTATTGCGTATCGAACCTCGAACGTAATGCCATCAGTTATTCATAGTTCGCAGAGAGCATTTTCGTGTCTGCTTGTTAGATGGAAGAGCTTATCTCCCAAATTTAATTTTTCTACTCATTGCAGACTCTCACATAGCACTTTGAGCATGTATTTTCCTTGAAGATGCTTTTCGGATTCGACCTATTTTGCTAAAGCCACGAATTCGTCTTAAACGTTAAAATAATTCCATTAAACTAACTTTCTATCAACTCACTAATCCTCCACTTTTCGGTAAACTCATTTTCCTTCGATTCCAACAAAAACTAAGACTGTAGGTACAGACAAAGGGGATCCTGTTATCCCCATTAAAACTTTCTTAAAGGACTTAATTTAATTTTTTTTTGTAAATAGCAAGGACTTTGTGCATCCCTAGCAGAAAATTGTTAGAATTTTAATAGAACCTCTTAGCGGTTTCAACTTTTTTGCTGTCAATGATTTTGGTTTAATGCGTAAAAGCTTTTAATTTTTTGCGAATGCTTCCTAAATTTGATCGTCTGCGAACACTAAAAAATGGAAAACCTTAAAAGTAATTATTCAACGGAGCCTACGAATTACGATTCTTCAATAATATCGACGCACTTTTACACAAAGAGAAATCTTATGTAAACAAATATGAGTTAAGAATTATTCATCCATCATGCTAATCGGCACGTTTCGAGGCTTTATCTACCACGAGCGTGATTACATATTTGATTTTTCTTTACAAACAAAAGCCAATTAATTTATCTATTTAACAGCTTAACGGTTTTGAAATTCTTTTACCAAAGTGTTGGATTAGATTGTTGGTCGAAAAGATTAGTCCCAAAAGCTAAAACAATATAAAATTTTATAGTTCTTCTATTTTAAATATACCTAGAACGTTGAATAGTTAGTATTAAGTAAAAATGTTATAAAACCTTGAGAAAAGTACTTTTGTAAGCTAAAACCGATCTTTTCATTGACAATCTCCATAAAACTCGTTATATTGCTATTGAAAAACACTGTGCACATAAATATTTAATGCAAAATGAAACTATAAGCTTTAAAATATTTTTTGTAATGTAAAATGTAGGTAAAAATGTAAGTTACATTTATTTATGTTAGTACTCATATTTATAACTACAGTTAACCCCTAATTTACACGGGAAATCGGTTCCACGTACCTCCTGTGGTGTGACTTTTGTATGAAAAATTATGTAAATCGAAAACAAAGCAAAATGCACATATTTTAGTGAGTTCTTCCATTAAATTAATTTAGATGGACGTAAAATAACTATAACTAACACAAATAAATAGCAATCCATTGATCAAATTAAAAATATCACTTTGGCCAAGGACTAGCTTAAGAAAAATTTAATATTCTGTATAAAAAATTAGTTTTTTTTATTTTAAAGGTAACATTTAATATTTATATTAACGTTATTCTTAAAGTTAAAATAAGAGGGTTCAAAATTTTCAAAAATAATGACTTTCAGTCCTTTTAGACATTTAAACAGTTCTAATTTTTGCTATAAATAAGCACTTGACTAACTTAAAAAGAAAATTAATGTTTTTTGATCAAAATCAACAGTTTTTTATTTTAAAACTAGGTGCTGCCTATGATTTCGTGGGCAATTTACTATATTAGGGAATTAGGGGCAGCCAGCGGCGTGATATAAAAAAGATATTTTAAATAATTTCTTTTTGACAGTTTAATGTATTTTATAAAGCGAATAATACAAAGTTTTAACTTTATTTGACAAATTTAAAAAAATAATTATTGTAGTCCAAATTATTGCCATATTTGTTGAACCCCGTCCTACAAGTAGTTCTTTGCGGTGATCATCAAAACTTTTTACTGATTCATCTAAAAATAAAATTGCGAATTTTCAAGGAAAAATATTCTTGTTTATTGTTGATAAAAAATAAAAAGTTTTGATTAAAAAAAAAATTCTTTGATTAGGTACAGGGCCGGATCTACCATACGGCTTTTTGGGCTTCAGCCCAGGGCCCCGTGGATTCAAGGAGCGCCCAGCTAAGTCAAGTCAAAGTCAAAAATAGACGATAATGCGAAAAAATCCATAATTTTATTAAATTAAACAGATCGTAAGGTTTGCAGCACTGCGAATCCTGCGATTAATCAAACCTATTCAATTTATTTAATTAAAGTATACGTTCAGGTGGGCCCCTAAGTAGTATTAGCCCAGGGCCCCCTAAACTCACGGTTCGGCCCTGATTAGGTACTAGATTAACTATTAAACTATTTTTTTTGGTTTAATTAATTTTAGATAAACTAACAAAAAAAATGTAGGACAAATATGGCGATAACTTCGCCTACAATAATTTTTTTTATAATTTTGTCAAAAAATATGAAACGTTGTATACTAACTTTGTCTTTTAAGAAATACATTACACTACTGCCAAAAATTAATTGTTTAAAATACGCATTTTTCACACCGCTGACTGCTCCTAACCTCTTAACAATATATTTTATTCAGTCCCACGCCAGCACACCGTGTCTGGGCCATGGTACGTGTAAGAAAACTTTAATAACTTGATATCAAATAATAATATCGTTATAATTTTGATTGGAGATAAAATCCAAGCATCTAAGAAATAAATCTACAAAAATTGATCGACATCTGTACAGTAGTTTTTGAATGATGTGCGCACATCGAAGGACCTATCTATCATTTTAATTTTATAGATTAACCTCAAATGTTTGCATCTTTATGACTCTTGAAGTTAAACTTATCGTGTTGTAAATGTAGATTGGGAAAGGGACAATTTAACAAAAAATTGATATTTAAATGTCTTTTGAACTCCTCTATCAATTATCCAAAACAACAGACGCCAATGCGCTTGACGCTGTTAACCTTCCGCATACTAGGTGACTATATGTCACATGTCATACTACGTGGGTTTGCCATACCCCAAAAATAAAATGAATTAAAATCCACAAAATTGTACTTTATGGCAATTAAATGATAAGAAATATTATTTAATAACCAATAAAGAATAGGTTTAAGTGAAACACATATATTTATGCATTAGAATAGACTTTTATTAATACAAATACCAAAATTTAAATTTTTCTTCAACTTATAAACTATTAAGTCTTTTCTTGAGTACTAAATTCCAATGGCACGTGTCAATTACGATACCAAATATTAAAAATTTTTACAAAAATTTCATTCTTGCCTCCTTATTTAAACACAAATTAATTTCACGGCAATTTCTTAATGATTCGCAATAATTTCGAGTAATAAATAACACGAACAATTAATTAAATAGTTTTAATCGTTTCCTCTCACTTGCATTGACAACATTATCGTATCTTCTCGCTCCCTTCCACTCATTGCCATGGTAAATACGTTTTTCGAATATAAAATCTATATTTACTAAATTAAATTAAAATTTTTGATTGGAAAGAGCGCACGGTAAATTATACTAGTATAATAAATACTAAGATGTGCACATTCGAGCGAAAAGTGGCACATTTCCGAGCGAGGGAGGCAAATGAAGCGCGACGCGGAGCGGCGCGCTTCATTTTCCCGAGATCGGAATGTGCCACTTTGAGCTCGAATGTGCACACTCCGTTTTAAGCATGATTCACAATGACGTAAGACAATAAATTAGACGAAAAATCAGTTGATTAATTTTAATCGCTCCTTCTCACTTACACCGACGATATTGAGGTATCTTTTCACTCTCTTCCACTCATTGCTATGGTAAAAACGTTTTTCGAACATAGAATCGATATTTACTACACTAAATTTAGATTTATGATATGAAAAAGCGTAGAATAAGTAGATAAAATCAATAAATACTAAGATGTGCACATTCGAGCGAAAAGTGGCACATTTCCGAGCGAGGGAGGCAAATGAAGCGCGACGCGGAGCGGCGCGCTTCATTTTCCCGAGATCGGAATGTGCCACTTTGAGCTCGAATGTGCACACTCCGTTTTAAGCATGATTCACAATGACGTAAGATAATAAATTAGACGAAAAATCAGTTGATTAATTTTAATCGCTCCTTCTCACTTACACCGACGATATTGAGGTATCTTTTCACTCTCTTCCACTCATTGCTATGGTAAAAACGTTTTTCGAACATAGAATCGATATTTACTACACTAAATTTAGATTTATGATATGAAAAAGCGTAGAATAAGTAGATAAAATCAATAAATACTAAGATGTGCACATTCGAGCGAAAAGTGGCACATTTCCGAGCGAGGGAGGCAAATGAAGCGCGACGCGGAGCGGCGCGCTTCATTTTCCGAGATCGGAATGTGCCACTTTGAGCTCGAATGTGCACACTACATTTTAAGCGCGATTACCAAACAATCCGTTTTAACAAGAAAAAAATTGTACACGTTAGTTATACCCCACCTAGTACCCGGAAGTTTAAAAAAAAGTTTAAGATCCATATTTTCAAAATTAAAAAAAATCTAAAATTTATTCGTTCTGGTAACATCAAAGCAATTCAAACGATTTCCCTATTTTCAACGATGCTCGAAGTTGCATATAAAAGCTCCCAATAAATTACTGAGAAAACAAGGCGGGCAGCACCTTTCAAGGCTGATCAGTCAACGAAACCCGCGTGCATGCAAAATACCAGCAGAATCACCATATTGAATACTGAATATTTGAATACTAATAAACTTCGAAAACTGTTGAATAAATAGCGCCGAAGAAATGCTAGAAATAAGCACTATTTTCCATTTTCCCTCAAAATATCGCCCGCCTTGTGGGAAAAGAAATGCGAAACAAGGTCAAAAGCAGCTGAGGTCAGCTTGCAGTTGCATTGAACTTAAAATATCAGATGACTGCCGTGTCGAGCTTGCAGCTTTCTCGTCAGAGATTCCTTTCAAAAGTTCGTCTCGTTAGACGAAAATGTTGTTTTCAAATTAAAATGCGCATTTGTAGCGGCTCAGAAGATGAAATAAATTTGATTGAAATATAATTACGGCTGCACCTGTTCATTTTTAAAGCATGCATCAAGAACAGAAATACAACTCTAGCCAGGAAGGTCGACAATGTGTATGAAAGGACTGAATTTTAATAAGACGTGTTTAAAAACGAATTCCGGACTGGCTTTGCTGAACTCAAAGAAAATAACATTTTAATGAGAAAGTTTTAAATATAAAACGACCTTGCGCAATTTTCAAATTAAAATTGATACCGCCGAATTTTCATTTCGGGTTTTAAGCCAAATTGAACCGTCGATTTTTTTGTAGCGTTCTCGTAATTTTTTTCAAATGAAAATTTAGAACAATTCTAGAAAACCGATATAAGTAAATCGCCTCTTAGATAAGCAAATATAATTTTCTGAAGAAACCTGTATCGCTTTTAGTCATACGAATAAATTTACTTGTAACTACGGTTAAAACACAAAAATTAGTTTAAGCGATGATTTACGAAAAAAAAGACTCACAGGATGCCGCTAATTACGTAGGTTGTAATTTTAATAGAAGACAAATCCAACGTTAAGTGAAAACACGCAACGTCTGATTTTCCATGCAACAACCTTCGATAAAAAATTTTGTACCCCAGAAATAAAAATTTGGTTTTTTATCACAATTTTATTAGTGCTAAATTAGGGTGGGTGTACCATTGTTAAACCATTTAAGGTGTTAAAAGATATTGTACCTAAATTATCGGGCCAATAGTTGTGAAAAATATACATTGTATTCCTCATTTATCGAAGAATCAAATAATTAATATAGACCTTCTGAATATCCCTTTAATTTTTTTTTTCTAAAACTTTTGCGCAAAAAATCAGATGACTATCCTCTCGCAGCCTCCTTGCTCGCCAAACCTGGCTTCTCGCAATTTTTTCTCATACGAAATTAAAATCAGTGCTTCAAGGACACCGTTTTCAAAGTTTGATGTTATGAAAACAAATTCATCAAATTCCCTAAAAGCATATCTCTAATAAAGCTATGCAGAATTGCTCCGCGAAATGGAAACTCCGCTGGCAAAAGTTTGTCAATAGGGGAGAGGAGTAGTTTGAAGGGGACAAGGTCCAATAATCTGTAAAGTTCATTTCTGAACAGATCTCGTATATATTCATAACTTTTTAAAATTTTGGAAATAGGAACAGTATTTAGACTTTTGGCATAAATTTATCTATTTCAGGAACTCGATAAAATCCTTGATTATTTGCTAAGGTAGGAACCCCAATTGTTTCTTGAACATCTTTTATGTTATACCAAATTTTATCCCATTGTTCTGGCCACCGGAAAGTGTTGCCATATGGGTAATTCTCATTTTTTATTAGAAAAATATGTCAAAAAATGAAAACGACTTTCTAATAAAAGTGATGATGGATCTTAATAGTTTTGGTCTTTTTTTTTCACAGGAAAAATATTCACCGAGCTTGCAGCCACCAATTTAGACAATTATAGAGGTTTGAAAAAATGTCCTCCATGATAGTGACCTCATATCCGTGGATGTGACATTCCTTACAGTAATGTAATTCATGGAGATGACATGCTACAAGAAGATGACACTTTTTGGAAATAAATTTAACCATCAACATAATAAAAAAAATCACTTCCATAGATAAATTTTTTACCCATGGAAGTGACTTTTTTTATTATTATGAATGTTAAGTTAATTGAAGTAAATAAAGTTGATGGTAAAATTAATTTCCAAAAATGGCATTCCCATGGATTACCTACATTAATGTAAGGAATGTCACATCCACGGATATGAGGTCACTACCATGAAGGAAATTTTTATAAACCCCTATAATTGTCTAAATTGGGGGCTGCAAGCTCGGTGAATATTTTTCCCTTGAAGAAAAAGACCAAAACTATTAAGATCCATCATCACTTTTATTAGAAAGGCGTTTTCATTGTTTGACATATTGTTCTAATCAAAAATGAGAATTACCCATATAGTAAAATACTGGATCAACATTTTGATATGGATGTCACCATTATTACACCACTGGTCCACTGTAAAGTGTTTCCTATACTAATTTAACAAGAGAAGATAACTATATGTCTAAAGACAACCAAAAACCAAAAATGTGCAAAAAGCTCAATCACCAGTAGCTCACCAAATGGTAAACCACAGGGACACTACCAATTTTTGTGTACCAGTACTTTTCCAGTGATAAATAACCATTCAAAAAAGCATAGTTTAAGCAAATAATATGCAAAATTCTTAAAAGATACATAAAAGTAACCAATAAACATAAAAGTTACTCATAAACATGGTAACATTCAAAGATTCACAAAGATTAAAAAAACTAACCTTCATTACACGTGATAATTAAAATGGCTACAAATAAGTCATAAAAAACATTGTGGATAGGGTCTTACTCTTTTTTCTCGTAATTGACCGATCGGTAAATGCCCATCGATGCAATTTAAGTGGTGACAAATTTAAAAACTGCTTAATTTTGACAGTAGAAATTTGAAATGGTCTACCACTGGTACCTGGTACGTTAGAGCCCCAATAATTTTGATATCAAATTCGAAAAAAGAGGAAGAACGAAAAAAAAATTGTTACTTCACTAATCCCATTATTCAAGTTATGTAACAAACAAAAGTTAATAATAAGAGCGCATTGTACGACCTTGACCTTAGAGAGAATTCAACCAATAAACACGCAGAATCTTTTAGATTCATAAGAAAATGGTTATTTAAACACGCTTTCACTTAAGGCTGCGGTTTGACAAACACAAATCGCAATATCTGGTAGGTGGCAGGTAAGTCGGCAAATTTGTATTTTTAACCCCAGTGCGAACCAAAGTAGAAATACAGATTGGTATAGAATGAATAGACTACTCACCACCAGGAAACCGGTTGCAAAGTTGAGATTCTTATTTTTAAAATAAACTGTTGCAATGTACTTTCTTTGTTTACAATTTTGACGTATATATTACTTATTTTATATAAAAAAAATTTGTATAATTATAAATATGCTTTCCTTTTACCTTTTACAATATTATACATTCTTTATGATCGGCCGTATTCGTAACATGCGTTTTGCATCTTTATTGTGTTTACGAGAATATAATTATAAAAAGTTCTAAACAATTAATAATAATTTATATTATTAAACTATTAACACGCTTCCGCTTTGTTAACAAGTTTTAACTTCTTTAAAATAAATATAAAATACCTATAATATACATCATATATAATCATATATATGTATGTATTTATAATTTATAATTGCACCCATTAAAAAGTCGTTGCTTTATTAAAAGCGACATTGGCTATATTATAAAGTGTGCTTATAAAAGAGATAAAATGTATTGAATTACTTCAGTGGTTATTATTTTAGCCCACTCACACCTAAAAATACAAAAAGGCTGTAAAATTTGTAGTTATCGTTCAGAATCAGAGTCCATTGCTTTTGTAGTGGATGCAGATTTGTATTTGTAGTGTATAATTTTTTTTTGTCATTTAAGTTAAATATTTTTATTTTACGAAAATGCCAAAAACGCGGATTGCATTGAGTCAGAAGCGTAAATTAAGCAACCATAAAATTCTTCGTTTGCCAAAAGGCAAGCACTTAATCGAAGTAAAGTACTAACCAACGTCCAACGGTTTGTTTATAAGAGTATTTATTTTCTTATAATTTATAGTTGTTTTTTTAAATAGTGTTGGTGTAAATCAAAATGGAATTACGACTATAGACACTAATGTGCCTAGTTTGAATTCCAATTCTCCCACAACTTTAAATGAATTTTCTTTCATATCGGAAGAAAGTTACAACAGGTAAGTTAATTTTCTAATATTATTTATATATTTTATTTATCAACAGATCAGTTTAACTGAATTATTAGCAATCTTTTAAAATTAATTTTGTTAAAGATTATTTCCATCTGTTTCGTTTCTTTTAAAAAAATTATACCTACGGTCAAACCTCCTTATTCACGTCCGTTATTTGCGTTATCGGTATTGCGACCACTTGCTGTCTTTGCGGCTGATAATTTCTTTATTTTTGAATCCGAACCTTACACGTGCCGCTATGGCCTTTGATAAAAGCCGTTTCCGCCACGATGCCGATTTTTTGTTTTATTACTTCAACTTATCATTTCATCTCCAAATCAGTGCAATTTATAATACCGAGAGAAATTAAAGGAAAATAGAACTTTTTAAATAAAAAGATTCTTTAAATTGTTTAAAAATCGCTTATTAAATTGCTTTTATTATGATTTTGTTTTAATTTTCTAACCTGGGAACGCATTCCTTATAATCCCACACAAATTACTATACCGTATTCGCGACATAATTACGGAACGTATCACCCCGCGAATAAGGAGCTTTGTACCTACATACGTAAACACATACATATGTATCTTATGGATTAATAGTTTTCTTTAAAGAAACCATATAACAAAATGTTTCGTCCCAATTACTGTTTAATCGATTGACATTTTGATTAACAAGTTTGAATTAATTAAAATAAATTAAACAGCAATTTAAAGAATATTCTGTATTTCTAATTTAGAAACAAAAATAGTTATTCTCGTTTCCATTACTTTCAGTCGCTCTTTTAATACCATTGAATGCTTTTATTCCATGCCGTTTTATGTTTTTTTCAGTTGCTTTTTAAATTAAGTAGAAATTAGATGAGGAACTATTGACCGAATGTCAGTAAAGATTAAAATTTTTAAAGCCTAAAAGAATTTGTGACATTATTCACAAAATTTTATAAATAACTAGCTAACTCCACTTCTACGAAAATACAACAATACCTCGCCTCCTGTAATCTTACAACCCTGCAAGTTTATGATTCTCGGAAGTACAAATCTAAGCAGCAAAACTGTATTTCGAACGAACTTTAGAAACCTTGTTATTTTTAAAATGCCTACTGGTAAAGGTTTAAAATAATAACGGTTATCGTACGTAGTAAAATAAACTAAAATTATTTTGTTTTTCATATTTGAAAAAAGAAATGCAAATAATTATATAAAATAAAAAATATAATCAATAAAAATTAATAAATTGAATTATATAATACAAATATATTGATCAAATTAGGGAAGTACGACCATTGTGGTCATTTGCTTTCTTATACACATTTTGTTTCAAACATAAATGGCACCCGGTCATCCGGTAAATTAGTTTTTTATTTTGTCAATTATTTAAAATATTTCATTTGATGTTGATTTCATTGAAAAATATTTGTAATAGAAATAAAAAAATAATTTTGGAACTGTTCAACGGGGTCTCACAAATGTGACTACGTGTGACGATGGAGGGGCAGAAAATCATGAAATTAGTGTGACGTAATTTATGGATGGTCCCTTTTGGACTCGCTTAGTGTGTTTTTTTAGATTCTACTCTAATTGCAAATTTATATACAGTATCGGAAATTATTTTTGCGGTACTTTACATACAATGAAGGCCTACCTTGTTCTGATCCAGAATACATTCTACAGGCTATTCAGAAAAGAATGAAAAAATTAATAGTAAGTTAATGTACTTACTTAGATTTTATTTTGTATAGGTATCCATTTTCTTATGTATATGCATTGTTTTAGATAAAAGAATAGTCAATTTCTAATGCCTTGGTATTCTTAGTACAAAAGAATATTATTGAAAATTTCTTTTGAAAACATCAAGATCAGTTTACCGAGTATAGGCGATATAACCTTAGCAAAAGTGTGAGAGGAAATGCTTACATACGTACACAAAGACTATGGTGAAATTTCGCACATCATATGCAAGAGAAAGAAAAACTACCGCATCGAATAATTTTTATCCCAAGTAATAGCAACAACTTTTACAAACCACTCTACAGAAGAAAATTGAGAAGAAGAAAAAAGATAATTTAAATTATTCCTACTAATATTTTTGAAATAAATTTTTATAAATCATCAAGATTATTTTACGAAGCTTTTGGATTAAGAATATACCGCCCACGTTTTGGAAATTGTTTTCATCAAGAACTAATTTGTATTATTTTGCATTTGAATACGTCTAGGTATGTTTAGATCTGATCAGGTTTTATCATATAAAACAATTTTTTTATGAAATATAGTGATTTACGTCTGTGATGGTTTTGCCAGAAGATCAACAAAACAAGAATGAATATTCCAACTTGCAAATACCATCTGTATTGCAAGTTCAGACGTATAGCATTCCCTTTCATCTTAAAAGAAGAGCTGTATTGCCGTATTTAGGTAAACTTTTTTAAAATCAAATCTGTTTTAGGTTGTCGTATCCTATGTGCTCCAACTGCTTTGAATTGCTCCGTAGATCATACGCATCATCTCTGACAAATAGGTATAATGCGAATATTATAACATTTTTTAATTTTAGCAGAACCTTCATCATTTTCATTTTAAAATCTTTAAAATCACAAAGAAAGGAGCAGCCTAGGATTATAAATAATTTTGCATTGCATTTTTTATTTTTAGCAGGATTTGTAAATATTATAAGTTTGTTAATTTTTTATTTAAACAATTTGTATCTTTTATTATATTTAAACATTAATTGTTAAAACTTGTTTCCAAATAAAACTGTAAATTTTGTATTAAAATTATTATACGTTTGTAATAAAATGTTATTCATTTATAAAGTTTATATTTTGTTCTTATTAATAAAAATTGTAGCTTCGGTGTTACTACAGTATACTCTAACAAGTGCTTTGTGATGTGTATTTTCTAAAAAGTGATGGAAAAGTGATGGATTTAGGCCTAGGCCCGTGAGGCCCGGGCCTAGGGCGGCATAATTTGAAGGCCGGCTAAATTTTGAAATGTCAAAATTTTAGAGGCGAATAAAAATATTTGGATCAAAATTAATGAAATTCATCTTTTAAAAGGGCGGCAGCAAGCCTAAATCCGTCACTGCTTGCATAACTGTTATATTTACTTTTAACCTACAACCTAACAACCTCAAATCCTATACAATTTTGTTCTTTGTTAACAACCGAAATAATAAAATTAAAATTGTCCAAATCGACAAAAATTCTGTGATTGAAAAGGGGCTATTTATGTTTTATTTCTATATACTATGTAATTGAATTCTGTTTTCAAGAATTTTATTGTTGTAAAATTAAATTTATTTTTTACGATTAAGTTTGTAATCAAAACTGGCCGAGTGCACTACGAACGGTACGACTGCATAATGTCTGAGAATAAATCCCTATATATTTTGTGTCACTCATCCCCATTTAAAACACAAAATAAGATAATTATAATTGGCGCCTATTTTCCATTAAATGTGAATTAGGTTACCATTATTATTTTAAGTATATTTTATATATACCTAATATGCCTACTGTAAATTTTTTTTCAAACAATGTTGAAAAGCATTAATTGTAAGAAGTTTAAAATTGAATCAATCAAACTTCCTGTATTTAGAACTCGTCGTCTATTGCAATGTATATATAGGTATATTATTTTAAAAGTATTTAACCACTTCCCGCACAATTATTTTCAAAAGAAGGGCAAAAAAAAATATTTATATGGAAATATTTTTAATATTATACATATGTATATATAGTACATAAAAGAACTCTTGTTTATCACAGTGTTTGTGTTCGTTTTAAATTTCCGTAAATGTTTTGCCAAAAAATATATAGTAACATTAAAATTGATGTCGCCTGATTTACCCCGGCATGTGCATTTTGTCAGTTTCGCATACCCGACATAACTCGAGCGTATGCGGGTAGTGGTTAAAAGAATTTCAGTAAATATCAATTACAACGTGATAGCAAAATCGTGAAATAATAATGAACGATTTAGAAAATATATAATGAATATTGGACATTAGATTTTTAACAGCTTTGTTGATTATTACACATTTTCAAGTTAAACAAGTAGTTAATTTAATTTAAAAATATCTCATACAAGCGTTTCAAGTAGTTTACCGTGAACTGCCATCTACCAGGTACTAGCTCGACTAAAATCAATGCAGATGCATGAAATATGCTTGAAATTATTCGAAAATTAACTTGGGGACTTTAGAGAAGATTAACAAATATTTTCCAAAAATTTTAATGGAATATTAAATTGTTTAAGAATTTCTATGACTCTCGGTCGTTTTTACCGATTCGACAACTTTGATATTTTTACAGTTTTCCTGTTTTTATAAAAATAAAAACATTTTTCAATTTTTTTCTCGAGAGGCATAGAAAATTATCTTAAATTTGTTGTCCTAAAAATTCAACCTTTTACGTGGCTTAGATTTTCTTGAAATCCCCAAGTTGTAGCATAGGGAAAATGCATGGCGGTTTCCAGCCTTAAAAAGGTGTCCCGAATTTAATTTGAGCTCCACAAAAACAATAAACCCCCGAAAAATATTAGGCCGATTGCTTCTTCTTCATCATCTACCTGCATCCTTCATAAATAATGAAGCCGATCCCACGAAGGCAGGTGTAATACCGTCGAACCCCGATAAGTAAACGAAGAAGAATGTCCGGTCAGCGCGGCTAGAAAAAGTAGAAAAAAGCTCACGATTCACAAGCTGCTCCTCGATTTCTTGCGGCTTTTTGCCCACGAAGACCTAACTCGAATTTATTCATGAATCAAACGATTTTCTCCGCTAAACTTAATTAAAAATTATTTTTTGAAATGGGGGCGGAATATTTGTGGGAATTCTGTCGCAGACAAAGCTATCGAATGTGTGCAAACGGACCGAAAAAGGGGAAACGCGTCGTAATGTACGGAAATGTTTCGGAAGATGGCATTTATCTTTGCGGAACGTTGCTAATTCAGCAAAAAATTCCATTTAGCAAACCGAATAAGCGTATATGTGATATAAAATTTAATTTTGTGTCAAAATTATGTATGGCTGCGTTTGAATTTATGCGATATTTGCGTTTTGAAATTTTTATTAAAAAATTTATCTTTTTATTCCATTTGATGGTAATAGAAATGGGAATACTTTTATGCATGTGAAATTGAAATAAATTAAGTTAATTACCAGATGAGTTGTAAATTTAATGAGCTTTACAACTGATTGGTTAAATTAATGAAAAATGGTTCGATATGATTTTTGAAGCTTGTAAAGATTTTTTTTTCTGGAACAAAGGTATAAAATTTAAATCGCGCGGATGTGCACAATGTACCGCTTAGGGTGACGCAAAAAAACCGACTTTTTTGAGTCTCGAGTGAAAAAATGTTAGTTTTTGATGTTTTAAGAGCTACCTCCAAAGGACAGCTCAAAAAAAAATTTTTAAGAGGTCGCTCAAAATTTTTTAAAATTTTCAAATCCGTCAAAAAACGATTTTTTTCTTTTAATTTTTTTCTCGTTACAGTATAATTTTATAGACAAACAAAAAATAAGTTTCTAAAAGTTTCAATTTAAAATTTGAGTTTTAAAAGGTCGCTCAGAATTTATTAGTGCATCACTTTGGATTTTTTCGAGCGACATTTTAATATTCAAATTAAAATTTCACACATTTTTTTTCTATTATTTAGTAAAATAATCAACAAAAATTCACCACGAGATGAACTAAAAATGAAACAAATGGCAAAAAAACATAATTTTATTAAAACTCAATAATTTTATTTAATCAACTACAACATTTTAACAATATTTAAATAAACTTTGTTGTTAATTCTAATAACAAATCTTAAATTTTGAAGGTGTTAACTTTATTTAGACTATCATTTATTGTTTTGTTAAAGTGCGTATTAAATTTGCTTTATTAGCATTGGGATATAATCCAGCGATGTACTAATAAATAAAAAAGAATTCTGAGCGACCTTTTAAAACTCAAATTTAAATTGAAACTTGAAACTTATTTTTTGTTTGTCTATAAAATTATACTGTAGCAAGAAAAACTTTTTTAAAAATTCGAATTTTACGGTTTTGAAATTTTAAAAAATTTTGAGCGACCTGTTGAAATTTTTTTTTTGAGCTGTCCTTTGGAGGTAGCTCTTAAAACATCAAAAACTAACATTTTTTTACTCGAAACTCAAAAAAAAAATAGTCGGTTTTTTGCGCCACCCTAGTGCCGCTCCTTACTCAGAGTGCACACTATATTTATAAATAATAAACATATAAAATTGTATGTTTACAATAATCGTAATTTAATCTACACGAAAATTAATTTAATTTTGCAATTATAATTTTTGGGGTGATTTTTCAAAGGCAACCTTCGACCACAAAGTGACACACAAGATTGGTCGATCAATTTCGAAAATATGATACTTCTTGCTCGGATTATACAACATTTTCTCGATTTATTTTAGAACCAATTAAAATAATGCTTATTAATTGATATATACACTCAAATATCAAAAATAATCGGACACCCACAAAATATTTAGCTTTTGACGTTTTTTAGCTTAAAAATTTATTTAAAAAAAAACGGCGCGCGTTAGAAGTTATACTTCTTTGGCCTACTTAATTAAAGATAATCACGTGTTATATTGATTATCTTGCTAGGCCAGTAGTTTCCAAAAATACCTTACTGTGCCTCCTTTAAGAAATGGCATTAAATTCTTATTTACTTAACAAAATTTAAATTTTTGATTTGAAAGACTAAAGGATAAGGTAGACAATTTCCATATGCGCCAAAAGAAGTATAACCTCAAAAATTTCACAAACAAAATGAAAGTAGAAATTCATAAATTTTTAATAATTTTGCTTTACATGTTTTATTCGTCAGCGTGTTTTAAATAAGCAAATTTTATTTACCTTCCGTGTACTAGGTGGGTATAACTAACGTCAACCATTTTTTTTGTTAAAACGGGACGTTTGGTAATCGAGCTTAAAATCGAGTGTGCACATTCGAGCTCAAAGTGGCACATTCCGATCTCGGGAAAATGAAGCGCGCCGCTCCGCGTCGCGCTTCATTTGCCTCCCTCGCTCGGAAATGTGCCACTTTTCGCTCGAATGTGCACATCCTAGTATTTATTGAATTTATCTACTTATTCTTCGCTCTTTCATATGTTAAATCTAAATTTAGTGTAGTAAATATCGATTCTATGTTCGAAAAATGTAATTACCATAGCAATGAGTGGAAGGAAGTGAAAAGATACGACAATATCGTCGGTGTAAGTGAGAAGGAGCGATTAAAATTAATCAACTGATTTTTCGTCTAATTTATTGACTTACGTTATTGTGAATCATGCTTAAAACGGAGTGTGCACATTCGAGCTCAAAGTGGCACATTCCGATCTCGGGAAAATGAAGCGCGCCGCTCCGCGTCGCGCTTCATTTGCCTCCCTCGCTAGGAAATATGCCACTTTTCGCTCGAATGCGCACATCCTCGTGTTTATTGAATTTGTCTATATTAATCATCTATCTTTCAAATTATAAACTTAAATCTAGTATAGTAAATATCGATTTTATACTTGAAAAATGTATTTACTATAGCATTGAGTCGAAGGGAGCGAAAAAATACGATAATCACGTGAATGCGAGTGAGAGGGAATGATTAAAATTATTTAACTGATCTATTGGCATAAATTGTTGTGAATTGTGCTTAAAACCGAGTGTGCACATTCGAGCTCAAAGTGGCACATTCCGATCTCGGGAAAATGAAGCGCGCCGCTCCGCGTCGCGCTTCATTTGCCTCCCTCGCTCGGAAATGTGCCACTTTTCGCTCGAATGCGCACATCCTCGTGTTGATTATATTAGTATAATTTACCGTGCGCTCCTTCAAATCAAAAATTTTAATTTAATTTAGTAAATATCGATTTTATATTCGAAAAACGTATTTACCATAGCATTGAGTGGAAGGGAGCGAGAAGATACGATAATCTTGTCAATGCAAGTGAGAGAGAACAATTAAATTATTCAATTAATTTTTCGTGTAATTTATTGGTCTAAATTATTGCGAATCATTAAGAAATTGCCGTGAAATTAATTTGTATTTCAATAATGAGGCAAGAATGAAATTCTTGTTAGGTTTTCTTAATATTCGGTATCGTAATTGACACGTGTCATTAGAATTTAATACTCAAGAAAAGACTCAATAGTTTATTAGTTGAAGAAAAAGTAAGGTTTTTGTATTTTTATTAATAAAAGTTTATTCTAATGCATGAATAAATATCTGGTTTACTTAAACCTATTCATTATTGGTTATTAAAATATATTTCTTATCATTTAACTGTCATAAAGTACAATTTTGTGGATTTTATTTCATTTTATTTTCGGGCTATGGCAAACCCCCCCTAGTATGGCATGTGACATTTAGTCACCTAGTATGCGGAGGGTTAATAAATAATTTTAATGATTCATTATTTTTCTGGAACATTTATTTTATCAATTATAATGTTAACGTCCAATATCTTTTAAATTATTGAAAGTTAACAGGAAATGGACTTTTAATAAAACAACTCTTGTTAAATATGCAACGTTTTATTTATTTATTGAAACTTTTTTCAAGCAACTGAAAATTAACAAATTTTACTTGACAATTTTTTTTTTAATTTTTAGTCATTTTTTAGATACCGAATTATAAAATTACAAGTGTCCGATTCTTTATGCTTTTTGACTGTACATAATAAGGTTGAGAATAGGGCCAGCTTTCAATGGGCGAAGATAAGATCTCTCTTTTGACGAATTCAAACTGAAAAGAAATCTCTATTACGAGAAAATGAACAGGATGAACGAGGCATAATAAGAAACGCCCTTCTTATCTGTACCTGAAACGTGACAAAGAACACACCCTTCGCCCAGCGTGATGGATGACGATGGACAGATCAACATTAACACTTCTTATTCGACAACAACAATATTCTTATAACCAACTTCCAGTTTTTTCTATTCGAAATTCCAAATGAAAACTGATAAATCAAGAAATCCTCGTTCATTGCTTCGTACCAAGGTAAACCTTCTCCATAAAAACGCTTGAAGGTTACAAAAGAAATAATACAACCGAAATACCCCTAGCTCTTACAACATAATGTGAGATGTTGTATCGAATAACATTAGCAATCGAAAGATACAACTAAAAACTATTCCAACCAGAGGAATCGGTAATATTAAGATTACATCAGCTTAAGATCCGGTGACATCTTGCTTTGTGGGTGGTCATCGAAAATCTGGCATGATTCATTCGTTCGTTTATTATTAGAAATAATATTTCGTGTGAACTGCATTTCGTTGTAATTAAAAAAATTCGGACTGAAGATGGTGGACGAAACGTTGCGTAGGTGCGTAATGAAAACAGAAAACTTTTCGACAGTGATTAATAACAATCGTGTCCCTAATCGCAAAATTCGATTAGCCAAACGAAAAACAGTTAGTCGACTCTTGAAAATTTTAATAAAAACTTCGAAACTTCGACGTTCTCAATATGTTTTTTTTTTATTAAACAAAATATTTCGCTCATTTCGAATTCCATTCGGGATCTCGTCGAAAATGCACTTCTCCTTATTTCGCGGATTCGCAAAACTCATTAAAACAAAAGGCATTCTTAATTTAGTTAGTTCCAGAAAGGAATACCTAATGAAAATAGAAATTTTCTAAAAATAGTTCCGAAGTTCCAGAAATGCATGCTGGAGGTTTAGTCTCGACGTTATTTTTAAGCGAGTTTTACATTCATAAAAACTTTTACATCAACCACCGTCTCTTCTTCAATTAAGTTTATCGATACTTAATTTATTTTATTCAATATAAAGTTTCGTTCTCGTTATAACAATTTTGAAATTACAAAATCCAAGTTTTTGTTTACACTTTCAACACATTCTTACTAACTATAAAATTACCTTAAAAAGACACGCTGCAACTTAAGATAATCTAAGTTTGTTCTGAATTTTCTCAATTAATTCGTATGTTGCACTTTTCTCAGTTAACAATAAACATGCACAAGAAGTCGATTAAAACAGACACTTTGTTTCTTAATTTTTATTAGGGGTTTTGTGCGGACAAAAGTGAGGGTTGGAGCGGTTTCTATGAATGTCCAATGAAAAAAATGTGTTGTACTTTGAATTTTTATTGAAGTTTTAGCTTTGTTTTGGATTATTTTTGGCGGTTAAAGACGCGTACGACGCCGGTTCCGTTTCACACTCGCCCGCAACGCTGAAGTTTTCCGACTCCGAAGAGTTTGGCGCGAGCCGTTGTGTTAAATTCAAACCAAACAGACAAGTTTAATGCGCCGGTTTTGCGTTGCAAACTTGTACAATGCGGCCCCCTAGTGTTGAAAATCGTTAGCGACGTAGATCACGTTTCGGATCGACAGTTTTCTTATGGATCTATTCCGAGCGGAACTTCGTCGAATCTTCACTAGTCAGCGCTTCCTGTGCATTTCAAATTTCGAATAAAATAGAAAGTTCTTTGATTATTTTTTTACATAAAGTTATGCGTCATATTGTTATAATGAATTAAAATGTTGCTAACTATTAACTATTAAAGAAGTATTTATTTTTGGAGTGTTTCAAATTTAAAAAAAAAATCTCAAAATATACGGTACTTTTGGATAAATTTTACGTTATTTGGTTATTCCTTGTGTTTTAAATATATTTTGCTTAAGAAAAACAAATAAGTACCTACTTAGTTTATTCAAATTAAAAAGCCCAAAGTGCTTTCAAGTACATAACTTTTTTCCACTCTATACTATGTTCAATTAAAAATGTTTACTCGGTTTTTAATTGTGCCCCATGAACTTCTCTAAATTAAGTAGGAACTGCATTTGATTTTACATTAATTAAAAACTTTAGTTCGTTACGATTCTAGCCATAGCAAAACATTTTATAAATAAGGGAATTATTTAAAAACAAAGAACCGCGTTGGGCGTATCTGGTTTCCAAACACATAAGCTTTCAATAGATGTGACGTTGTTATTTATTAAAATTAATTTAATTTAAACACGCTCTTTTAAGGCATTTTTTTGCACTGGTGAATTTAGATTTTTTATTAGGTCTTGAATTGCGCCGTTATCAGCACCACCTTCGTTAAATCAAGTAGGCGCTGTATTAAATTTTGCGTTCGTTAAAAAGCTTATTTTTTTACGATTCTAACGATACCAAACAGTCTAGGAAAATTTTTAAAAACAACGAAGATATTTAATAAAAACCATTCTTAAATTTATAAAAGAGTTTCCATCAAAACGACAGTTTTTCACGAAAAACCCTTTTTACTAACTTTTTATTAATTGAGATAAATTTATTCTGTAAAGACTTTCTTCGGGCACTTTTTTGCGTACTTTACGATGGCGAAGTCGAAAATAATTTTGAACCGTTATTTGGTCCCATCGCGACACCGACTTTGTTATTTTAAATGGGGACCCTATTTTATTTTTGCAGAAATTAAAAGCTTATTTTTTGGGATTTCAACAATATATAATTATTTGAGACTATTTCGAAAAATAAACGAGTTATTTAGAAAAGAATCAAAAATTTAATTTTAGAAAAATTTAATTTTTTTATCTTTCTTATCTCTTGAGATAAATAAATATTGTAAAAAGATTTTTAAGGTATTTTTTTTGTGTACTTTACGGTGGTAAAGTCGAAAATAATTATGGGCCATTATTTGGTCCCATCTCGGCACCAACTTTGATATTTTATATTGGGGCCCTATTTTATTTTTGCAGAAATTAAAAGTTTTTTTTTTTTTATTTCAACGATATGTAATTGTTTCAGAATATTATAAATAATAATCAAATTATTTGCAAAAAAATCAAAATTATTGATTTTACAAAAATTCTACATTTTTAAGTTCTTTATTAGTTGAAATAAATTATTTCTGTAAAAGTTTTTTGAAATACTTTTTGGTGTACTTTACAATGGTACAGACAAAATTAATTTTAGGTCATTATTTGTTCTTATTTCAGCGTCAATATTGTCAACCGACTCAGAACGTTAGTCAAGAGGATGATAAATTATGTTAGAAAAGTAAATGATTTACTATTCTTAATTTTTATTAACCTTGAAACTTTTGTTTGCTAATTAATTGTTCATTGTTAAGTAATTTTTACGCTAAAAAAACGCAATTAAAGTTTGCGAATCTGAATCTATGTACATAGAAACATTAGATTACTATCCACTTTTGAATAATTACTAAAAAATATTAGATTTACGATGTTAATAAAATTAGGATTATTCATATGTGATAAAATTAAATTCTACTAAATCTAGCGAGAAAAGGAAATAGTTATCTCTTTCGTATTAGTGGAAACTCCTATTTTCCTTTTCGTTCTTTATTTTTCCTCTCTGCTAACGAAATGCCCATTAGTCGAATATTCTTCCATTTTTATTGAATACTACATCTGAACTGGGTGTCAGACGAATAAGTACTAGAACTTAACCCACTTATAAATGACCCTAAACTGAACAAAAACATACCCCCAAGTCGAGTGGCCTTATGGGTAACATTTTTGAGTTATGGTATCGTGAACTAAATTTAAAAATGTGTAACAAATACCTTATTATTTAAAACATTTTGAAAAATTTTGTTCACATCTATTATAACAATGCTATTAAAGCCAAATGCAGAAATTTTTTTTAGAAAAAGTAAAAAACCATAAAAATCGCATATGAAATATGCTAATTTAAAATCAATTAGAATTAGAATTAGAAAGAATTATAAATGAAGCAATGACCTTTGATTGGTGGCCAGTATCACCCGGTTCAGTTCCAATACCTATTCGTATGACACCCTACATATGTACACCGAATGAGTAAGTAATTTTAATACTAATTTTCTACAAAAATCCTTTGTTTGGTTAAGTTTTCTAATCAAAGCAAATTAAGATTTAAGAAAAGGCCTTTTCAAAAACTTATTTGAATTTAATCTAAACGTCGACCTATTATTTAAACAGGCAGCCATATCGCAAACGCGTTGTATTTTTTTTATTTATTTAAAAAGATAACAAATAATAAATATTAAATATTTTGCAACTACTGTAAATTTCTTAATTAATCATGACCTGAAAGGTTGGGAATTTTCGTGCTATAAATTAAATTACTAAATTTATGAAGTGTATTTAAATTGTTTCTCAATAAAAAAAAATTATGTAACACCTTTAATATTATTTAATAAAAAATACATATGCAAAAATGAATTTTGTGCCTGGCTGAAAACGAACTAATCACGAGAAGCACGTTTTAGAATTAGATAAGAAAAATCTATGAATAATAATATTTTCTGCAAAAAAATCCATAGCAAATTTCAGAATTATTATTTCCTTTGCCACAATCATATAATTTTTATGCAAGTAAAAATATCCTTTAATTGTTACACTTTTGTAATGATGTTTAATTGCCATTCCCATTAGATATGATAATTTATTAATATAATTATTAACACCGTATGGGTTTATTGTTTAACAAATCGTCGTGACTAATAAAAATGTATAAATTATATAAACAAGAAATAAATAGCATAGCGAGGTGCAATAAAAAAAACTCGTCGAATCTATTAGCCCAAAAACTGAATTTATTTTTAAACGCTAACGAATACCAAATTTGTAAACAAAGCCCCATTTCAAAGGCTACGCGGCCAAATTGCGCCGTGCCCATAACAAAATCCAAAATTCATGAAAACTGACACGTAGTCCTTCCAAAAAACTGTTTGTTCGATCCTTATCGATAATTATCCGCAATTAATTCTTGTTTGTTATACAATAGAACCATTTCGAAACACTTTTGGTGGATAAAAAATTTTCCATTGGATGAGTTATGCGTACTTATTACCTGAATAATTCATTAAATATTTTTAAATCCTTTGATCCAGTTTATATGAGACTTTTTCTAGTTTCATCTGAATTATTCTGGAGGAAAATTGTCTTAATGTTACGTCAGATAAGTTTTTGTTATTTTGCTCCTTGAAGAACAAAAACAATGCTTGTTTTCGATGTCGTTAATTTTTATGCGTCGCTTTGTTGATTGTCTCTTCCAATATTCGATTAGAGCCACAGAAAAATATCGTAATTTTAGGAATGTTTATTATAATGTGTATGACTAGATTTACTGAAATTAGATTTTATTGTACACCGCCGAACAAAATAAATTGAGCACACAATTTAGTTTTTCGAACAAATTAATTTATGTAATTGGATAATTAGTGCACCAAAAGTAATTAAAAAAAATTATAATTGATATGTAGAATTTTCGGAATAAAATCGAGTCTTTCGTATATACGTACGTTTTTATTTAATGAAATCATTTGATGTTGGTGTTATTTTGGTTAAAATTCAATTTGAAGTTTAAACACCGTTCAATCATTTTTGAACGTTTTGTATTACATTCTTTTTGCTAAATGCAATCACGTACTTTAGGAAAATTAATCGGCAAATTAAAATTACCCGACTAGAATTCAATGTGGATCTGCCCTGTGAAGTAAATCTTTGGTATACAAAAATTAGATTTGTCTTATGAGCTCCGAATGTTGTTCTAATTCCAATGTTCAATTTGCCCCATGAATGCCTTATAGGGCACTCCGTACGTACAATAAGATAAGGTTTTTTACCGCAAGACCTTACCTACCCCAATAACATATTATTTTATGCATATATATCGAAAAGGTTTTTTTAAAATAATTCATGGGTCACTTATTGAAAAATAAATATGACAAAAAAATACAAATTACCGATAATTGTTTCGCAAAGACTTTACATTAATTTGCATGAAATTATACATTATAAATCTTGTAAAGCTTTGTTAAGGTATACCTCACATGACCCCCAATAGGCGTTCATGATATGGTTCTATTAATTTTTGTCTAACATAGCCCTAATGAGGCTTTCCCAGTTCGGAGATATTGCGTGTAAAGCGTTACATTTCTTATTTGGGCCTTATTAGGCTTTGCCAAAATCGGCAATTGTAGTTGATGATGTTTCCACCAATGTAACACGTCTTCATTTCTCACAGCTCAAGGTTTACTTAAATATTGTTCCAACTCTTTATTTGAATTAGTCTTGAGCAAAGCAAGACCAAGACCAAGACTGTAATATTCTTGGTCTTGGTTATTCGGTCTCGGTCTTGGTCTTGCTAGCATAAAGACAGTCTTGGTCTTGGTCTTGGTCTTAAAAAAATGCAAGACCAAGACCAAGACTGCAAGACTAAGACCAATTTTGCTCATCACTAATTTGACCCGAACCAAGAAATTCTGTTCGGATAGCTTTTTTCCAAGTTCTATAAATATCGTTGTAGAAAATCTATGTGTATGTATGTTTTATCGGACCCATGTTTTAATTTAATACTAGATTTTATGATTTTATAACAGAATACTAATTACAGTTTTTTTATTTTCAGAAATGGAGGAGGGTGAGTCTTATATTTCAAAAGCAATGCCAATTTTAGACACATCTAATTGTGGTGAGTCGAAGCTTTACTTGTTTTTCATCTACATTTGGGATAAATACATTAAATCAATTGAAAGTTTCATCGGACGTTATACCATAGAATGGTTCCTTCATAAATTTGAAATTTTACAATTTTTTCTCGTTGTATTTAATAAAACAGTAGTAATCCACGAAATAAAAACACTAATGCATATTTGTAGCACGACGATTTTTTTTTAATAATAAGAAAAAGCTGTTAATGTTTTTAATAACTTAAATTAATTAATTAAAGTGACTTGCACCTAAGATAACTCGTGCCCTACAGCATACAATCCAATGTATTTCTAATCGCTTCTTTCTGCTCGATACATTCTCTCCAGTATTTCTGCATATCATTAGACTGCTATTATTTTGTTTATAGCCACAATAGCCATTTTCATAACGTAAAACACAGAACACTTCCGAATGTACTTTCAAATATAATTTTAAACTCAACACAAAATTTTCTGCTGCTTTGGCGTTACTACTTTGAGCTCTATTTAAATTTTAAGTATGCGAGTTAGAAGTTACACTTCTTTCCAAATTATATATTACTGCGCCTTATTTGGATACATTACTCTTTTCTTTTTGAATCCAAAAATTAATGTAAACAAATTTAATAAAAATTGATTTGCAATTTTTTTTATCGTTTCGTCCAAATACAAGTAACATACAGTGCGTCGTAAAACTTGCCTTTTAATATTTTTTTTTAATTAAAGAATGTCGAGATTGAATTAAAGAGCTTGTTTATTAAAGTGTAAATTTCTGTCTAATCATTTTGGAAGTTTTTTAAATCGGACAGCTTGATAATTGAAATTCATATTTTTTGCGAATGATTCATCAGAAATGCGAAAGGAAATACAAGCACCAATTATGTTTATTGTATCAATCAGTTTCATTAAACGGTTGGAAAACGAAATTGCAATCTTCTAAATAATAGGTTTATATTGAATGAAATTATTACAACTAGGCGCTCATAAAAAAAAACAGTAAATAATGTGCTTTGAAGGACGAAGATTTAAAAAAAAACAATCCTTACGTTTTATCAAAAATCGATTACGTTTGTCACAATCAATTTCTTATATCAAATTGAACATACTTATTAAATGCCACATTTATCGGACACGCCCAAATGGAAATGCTCCGCGAAGAAAAGCATTTCATGGAACATCTAAAAGTTGATAATTTTCAACTTGTTACTTTTAAATCAAAAAAATGCTCAATTTTCTTCTTCTAACAACCAGAACAATAAAAGAACATTTAATTTGCGATAATTTCGTACCAATGAATGATATACCAATTTGTTAGCAAAATAACGATTTGTTGTAGATATGTAATTAATTATAGTAAATTACAGATGAGATGTATTTTTTTTTTGAAAACTTAAACTGTTATTCACGTTCAATTGCCGTGAAGCTTAGTTCAAGAGCTTTTGACGTCGATCCAAGGCCGTTTATTATTATGTGAAAATATTGTTTATTAATGATTGTTTCAAAAAGTAACAACAATACTTTTGGCGTAACATTTTAATTAATTCTTGCTTATTTTCGGATGATTCCCCAGATTCATTAACAGACAAAGTTTGGTTTTGTGTTTGGATAAAATCTTCGAAAAATAATTATCACTTTATTAAATAATTAATTATTATTTTATTATGTCGATACTAAAATTATCATTATTTTTAAATAATCTTAATGGCAATTTTACTGTTAAAAGCGGTTTCTAATCATACTATGTTCAAGATTGGCCAAAATTATTGGTGGGACCTCGCGATCAGGCAAAACACGAAATTCAGTGTTAAAAAAGATCAGTGTTCTTTGTTTTTAATTTTTAATGATTATATGAAATTATTTGGAGAAAACACTAATTTAAATTGAAAAGTTTTACTATCATGATATTGATAATTTTTTAATTTGAATCATTTTGACCCAATTTGATCGACTTTTCTATAAGCATATGCTTCTACTCGTAAAAACATTTGTTTTAATTTTAAGTCTTTTATCACTGTAATTCTAATAAAAGCCTTCCGACAGCTGCTCTTTGAATGGTTTTATTGAATTATTGGTTATTGCAATAATCTTAACCTGCTTTAAGATAATTTTTGAAGTTATAGTTCGCTTAAGGCCGAGTGTGCCCGAAATTTATTAAATGAGCGGAAGGGAGCGAAAAGATATGACAATCTGGTGAATGCAGTGAGAGGGAACGATTCAAATTATTTAACTAATATTTTGTCTTAATTTATTGGCATAAATTATTGTGAATCATGCTTAAATTCGAGTGTGCACATTCGAGCTCAAAGTGGCACATTCCGATCTCGGGAAAATGAAGCGCGCCGCTCCGCGCCGCACTTCATATGCTTCCCTCGCTCGGAAATGTGCCACTTTTTGCTCGATTGTGCACATCCTCGTATTTATCAAAATTGTTTACAATAATTTTGGGATATAAAAAGAAAATAATACCGTTTTCCTATAAAACGACTTATGTGCATATTCGATCCAAAATTACACATTTTCTGGAGATCAAATTGCACACTCGATTTTTAATCAAAATCTAGAATAAACATTACACCTATGCGGCAATTTATATGGTTTACAAAAATAAAAATTCAAAAAGTTTTCAAGAATAAATACTATTGAAAATATATACTTTGATATACAAGATGTGTATTTTTAGTAATTTTTTTGACAATTTGTTAGAGCCAAAAAAAAGTATAAGAAGTTTTTGTGTTGTGTTGTGTTTTTGTAAATTATATTACATATACATCGGAGCGGGTTTCTACAGCCTTTTTGGTCATCTTTGGCAGTCTAAAATCCAAATATTTTTATTTGTTTTTATTAATTTTTTTATACCCAGATTCCAACAATGTAAGATCACATAAGGAATGATAGAATAATAGAGATAATGCAAATAGAAAAATCACTGACGCCTCAATAGAATTAAAACAGTAAAAATGGTATGGAGCACGTGAAAAAAGCAATCTTAAAAGATTGCTACAAAGAGTGAATTATTTTCAATTTTTTAGCTCTTTTTTGAAGTCGGTTTATTTTTAAAATGATCCTTTATTAAAAAAAACACTTTACATGGAAGTGTACCCCACGACTTTTAAATCACAAGTTCAATGTTAACGGAATTTGGACCATAGCTTACTATTGGTGAATGGTTTATTATGGCAAAACTTAAAAAACATTGTAGCTTAAGTATTCAAAAAAAATTAGAAAACACTGATATTTTCCAATGTAAAGTCACAAAACACCAAGTTCAAAATTAGTGAAATTTGGATAGCGTGTTGATATTGTAAAAAAAACGAAAAATTTGAAGATTTCAAAAAAATCGTAGCTATGATGTAAGAAATATTCAAGAAATATAATTTTTGAAAGTTACTCCTGGTTTAAAAAAAAAATTCATTCACGTAATACTTATAGCCCAATAATTTGTGTATTATTTTTTAATTGTTTGAATAAATTACAATTAAATACAAACCATTCAAGTATACAATGGCAAAACTTAAAAATATACATAAGGCCGCTTAACCCAGTGAAAGGACCATAAAAATCGGTCCTATAGTCTCTAAAAAAATCGCGCACATACAAACATACCAGGGAAACAGAGAACCTTCCTTTTTTTTGAATACGCTTAATTACAAAAAAAATTGACAGACATCAAACAACATTGTCAATTAAATAATTAGACAAGAAATGTATGTGTTCGGAATTTTCATTAAAGAATTACAAGCTTCAAACAATGGTAAAAAATTGCAAGACGCGAATATTAATTCTAATTCCTTTAATTTATATTTATTTTTTTCAAATTGATTTAAAAATGAACGTATTGAATTAAGAATGGCAATCGCCTTCGAAAGAGCATAAAACGCAACCACCAAAGGTGCATTGGTATTATGGACGACGACATACAAAATTATCAGTATTATATAATTGCCCTATAAACACAGTTCGTTTAACCTTAAAACTAGAAAAAAACAATAAATTGACATGAGTTAATGGAAAATAAAAATTCGGGCACCTTGAACCATTTTCGACTGCATCCGTGTTACTTCAATTTCACGTTGATAACGAGAAAATAAATATTTTGCGCAAAACGCTGCCGAGTAATTTATGATTCACTTTAAATCTTTCAGTTTCTGTTGTGTTTAGGATTTGCGAAAAGCGCAGAACAATACGAGACGCTATTTGCTTTTCACGTTTTACAATCGTAATAGTAGAACGATGTTATTTTCAGACAAAATAAATATTTTCTCAAGCCCACAAGCAAACCAGATTTCGGATATTATTTTAATTCAAGTAAAACTATTGTCTGGGATTTGGTATTGTCTCGGGTAATTGGTGTTAGGGTCATGTTTCATAATTATTAGATGGTTGATTATGTTTTATTAAATAAATGTTTATACGTGCGTACCTTAATTTGTTGAGATAGGAAAAATAGGGAAATCTTGGTTCTCGTAAAAGATTTGCCGGAAATTATTATGAAAAATGGTGACAAATTTGGAATTTCAAGATTTCTAAACATCATAAAATCTGTTTTTCTAATCCACTTAAATATTAGCGTATTGTAAGTTCTCTCACGTAATTGATAAAAGCAAATAGTATTTTGACGTCAATTTAATTGTTTCACATTTTTTTTTGTAAGAAAAGTTGGAATGACGAACGCTCCGAAGCAGTAGCGAATTATTTTAATAAAAAAAACGTATTTGTACATTATTAGTATTTTAAATAGGTACCACTTACATATGCATTATAACTTTGACTTTAGGCGTTTCTTACATTTCAAATTAAATTTAAATTTATTTTTTACGTAACACCTTGATAAATTTTAATGAATTATTTTAGGGGAATCACTTGTTGAATATTTAAACCTGTCTTCGTGGCAATTTACAATTAATTTTTAAACATACTAGTGGATATATTAAATAATTTAATAACAATATTTTTTAACTAGTTTTCTGACATCTTTATCATTAAATAGAAATTAATTCAGAATAAAACACAGATTTGAACTACAAATTGTGCATATTTAATGCAACACTGAAAAAAAATATATTTGAACCAAGAAAAAAAAATTCTTCAAAATGGATCCTTGTTTTAAATTATTTGGTTTTTTTAATTTAAAAAATTACACTTGAACCAATAAATTAGAAGCTAAAAATTTGCTATTCAAGAATTTTATTCTTTAACTAAGCATATTTTTTTTCGAATTGAATAATGTATACCTACCTTCCAAACAAGATATATAAATTAGTCGCAGAAATTAAGGAGTATAAAAAATTTATAAAATTTTAGGCAACTTACAAAAGGCTTTAACTTGGAGAAAAATGGTCGTAGAGAAAAATAAAAAAGAGCAATTTAAAAATCCAAGTAATTTTTAGATTTTTTTTGAAAAAAGTGTTTGGGCTAGTTTTAAACCTTTTGGAAAAGACTTGGACTCTAAAGATTTATGGAATCAAATACAGTGATCCATTGGGGGTATATCAACTTTTTGCCATTAATTTTTAAATTGACCTTTAAGATTAATGCAGTTATTGAGTTCAAAAAATTGAGAAAAGAAAGAAATCTGTTGGCTACGCCTGCATTATTTGCAAATTTTTGACAAGTTAAACGATTATTCTTAATTTCGCAATTTTTTACCTCTTTTTCCATCAACTTCTGGTACAATTTTTTTTAATCAAATGTGAATAACTAGGGCTTGTAGAATTGTACATATATAGGTAAAAAATTTGATTCTAAGGACTGAGGATCAAATGCTTTTGAATCAAGTGTAAGTAGTTGTTAATTGAAGAAAAAAATATATTAAAACCACGAGCAGAAATTCTTGTGGCAAAGAAATATTTTTCTTCGTAATGATTTTCTTGATTAAAAATGATTTGTTTTGAACCAAGTTTTTTTTGCGAAGGCCTTGAAAGCTATGCAAATTAAACATTAAAAATGAATTAATAAAATGATCTTAAACAATCTTTCCTTTCTATGCAGACAGAAATGTGTAGAAGTCGCTCTTGGTTCAGGCGTGGCTGAAGACGGTCCTGACTAAAATTTTAGAAATTAAATGCTAAATTATTTGTTTTCTAATTGAATTTGTTTATATTCAAAAAGCAGCTGCTCCTTGCGATAAGTTTTATTCGATTTTTAGAAACGTTACACTTTCGATAAAGATAAAGCAATGTTTTTATTTCGATAAAACCGAAACCTGATTTTTATTTGTTCACAACACGCAAAAATTGTTTATTGTTTAATTTGCGTTCTTACAGAGAGCTGTTCTACATTGTGCTTAGATTTATTTAAATAAACTAATTAAAACGGTTCGTGTAATTAAATAGATTGTGCATCGTCCAATCGATTGGGAAGTATACATATTACACAAGTACAATTTTTAATAAATGTAAGTACGTACTATGTATTGAACTTTAACGGTACCAAAAGACTTTTTTTAGTTTTTAAAAAATTCTTGAACGTATTAAATTAAAATAGCATTTTATTTTCAATTCAATATCGCAACGGTTGTAGGTACAATAAGGACATTAGGACATTAACTTTACTTGTAAAAATTATTATTTATAATTTTTTTAAAATTAATTATTGTATTTATCAAACTATTTATGGAAAATTATAAAGTGGTTCTGTTTATATTATAGAACGTAAAGAAAACCGATCGAAAAGCGGTGCTCCATTAAATATATAGCACTTTTCTCTAGAATTGTGATTTTCAGATTATTTATAAAAAATTACTTTTCAAATTTGGTTTTTACCGGATTTCGAAGAACATCGATACTTTTGTAATAGTTGCAATTTTGCGATTTACTATAGTTACATATAATCGCTCGAAATGATTTTATGGCAATAGTAATAAGTACTAACATTTAAAATTACTTATGGTTAAAATTATTTGCAATAAAATATTAAATATAACATAGCAGAAGGTCAGCAAACCGCAAGTTTATAAATCAATATTCACCTGTTCTCAATAATACGTGTTATTACATCAAAGAACAGCCATAATTAATTAAGAACTAAATTTACATATGTACATAACGTACGTAAAAGCAGCAGAAAATATTCATTCAATTATTAATAAAAACAAAACAAACCACAGATACGCAAAAAACTTGTAATATTAAAAAATTTCTTTAAGAGAGCGATTCTCAACCTTTTCTTTTTCATCGCGGTTTTTTTTCAAATCTCCATATAACGAAAACTCTTTTTAACGTTAGAAAACATTGGGTCCCTTGGGTTTCGTTATAGAGAGTTTACAATGCACATACAAACCAATTTTCGATGTATGCATTTAGAAAATTTGGCACTGTGTAGTGCCACTGCACCGTGGTTGAAAACCACTGCCTTAACACAAAGTAAACATTTTTTTTTAAATAAAGCTTGTCCGTTTAACAATTTTCTTATTCACTTTAATGTTAACACGTTTACTTGTTAAGCATAAAAATAAGTAAAAAAACAAACCATAAAAGGATCCACTGTAAGAAAAAATTACATAAACATAAAAACGAATTCGTGGAAACTTTAACATTCGCAAAGTACATTTATTTTAATGGCGTTAATAATGTTTAAAATAATCGAAGCACCTCTAATAAATAATAAGTGCTAAAGAAGTTGAATTTCGTAAAACGGGCATTTTATAATAAATCATTTGCAGTATAATACACAGGTCTTATAAATCAGCAGATATATTATATTGTTTGTTGATAACTATGGCGCTTGTAAAAAAAAGTAATATGTAATTATTTCTTATTTTCGCTACCGTAATAACATATAATGATGTTAAAATTGCGACGCAACTTGTAAAGGTTAAATAAACACAGGATCTCTCTTATACCTTTTGAGAACATTTTTAAAAAATCTTAATAACCTTCCAAATTAATTAAATATTAAATAATTGTGGCCAGATTGAGTAATTTCATTATAAAAAAGATAGATATACAAAAGATAGAATTACTTCGCAAATTAACAGAAAATTAAAAGAATTTTTTTTAGTGTATGATCGTTCTTGTGAAGTTCAATATTTATTGGATAAATACTCTTGGTTGCCAAATAATTTCAAATTGTTTTTTTTTCTTTATTGCAGGAGCCAACCTTAGTCTCCAGTTCTTCGCAACTGGTAAGTGTTTTTTTTTAATTTTTATTATGCTGGTCCAAAAATTCAGATCTAAACCTCCGTTCGAACCGGAAATCAAGAACCTTTGTGGAATAGCGTACAAATTTTTTTCGTACCCTTCTTTAAAGGTTCATTGCGACTTGCGACTGTTGGAGATGTTGAATTTTACGTAATAGTTTTTTCTGAAATGATTTCGATTAGGATTTTAATGAGGTATGGATCTAATGGAACTGGCCTGGCACTGTAGATATTATTAGAATTTTTAAATTATTTTTCTGACCTGTGATAAACATTATTTGTTAACATTCATGCACTAGTTTTTCCAAATTTGTGAATTTCAAAAGTTTATTTCTTAACATAAGAGAAGACAAAATCCTTACATTTTCATCTGTATTAATGCCGACTCTGTTCTTTTGGGGGTTGTTAGAATTTTTTAAGTCTTTTTCTGTTTATTGTAAACTATAATTAGTAACTTCTATGGACTAGTTTCCTCAAACTCGCGAATTTTACAAATTGTGTTTTTTAACATAAGGGAATTAAAATTCTTACATTCTCAACTTTTGACATAAGAAAAATCAAGTCTTAAATTTTCAACTACGTTAATGCCCGCCTTGTACTTTTAGAGGTACGTGAAATCTTTTAATTATTTTTATGGTTTATTATAAACATTAATCAAAAACTTACATACAACAGTTTCCCGAAATTTGCGAATTTAAAAATATGTTTTTAATACGAGAGAAATCAAAATTCTTACAGTGCGTTAATGCCCGCCTTGTTCTTTTATAGGTACGTGAAATGTTTTATTTATTTTTATGTTTTTTTTATAAACATGGATTAAAAACTTCTATGCAATAGTTTTTCCTAATTTGTGAATTTAAAGAAGTGGGTAGTTAGAATTTTTTAATTACTTTTTTTTGCTTTGTTATAAACGTTGATTGAAACTGCCATGCAATAGTTTTCGCGAAATTGCGAATTGAAGATTTTTTGTTTTTTAGTATGATACAAGTTTACAAAAAACAACCCGTGCAACTGAAGAACTATTCATTTTTCGGATATCGTTGTATTTAAATATTTAATTAATGTTGCAAAAACCAAAATTCAGATAATAAAACGAATTTTTTTCGAAACCCAAAATTTCACATATATTGGGCGAGGGGAAAATCCTTAAATATAACTTAGTGTCATCACAGTAATGTTTTTGGAGATTTAAATGAATTTTATTAAATTTATTTAAGAAATTAGAGATTATTGTTTAATGAGATTACGATTTTGATTTTTCTTTAATTTAAGAATTTTCCAGAACGGTATTGTATTAGTAAAATAAAATTTCCTGATTCTGGAACTTATAACACTTTCCCCAATAGAGGCAATGGTTTGAATTTTTCACCAAACTACTTTGTAATTCTTTTGTATATATTTTTAATTTTTAAAGCGTTTATTGATTTTTCGATTTGAGAAATAAATTCAAGGTGAAAGTGACTAAGTTTTGCCATAGCCGGAAGCGCTGCCGATATCGCCCGTACATAAACGTGCGTCGCCTTTAGGCGAAAAGATAACTAATTTAATTCGTACATTTGCTAGAATTTTCCAATTTTAAACCCGTAAACATTAGTATTTGTGTGTCCGGTAAAGAAACGAAGAACACTTTGTTTATTTCTGATTTAATTTAATAGTGTTTTTAAGGGATAACCAATTTTATTAATTTTAAAACTAACTTTGAACATCGGCGTTTCTAATAAGTTGTGAAATTTTTTGAAAAAATCAATCAACGTATTTTTGGTGAGTTGCTTTATATATTGTTTTTTTTATCGGTAGACTGGTTGAGATATAATTTTTAGCAATTTAAACTTGGCACTTTGAAGGATTGCGTTTTCAAAAAAATCGTCGCGTTAAAATTTAATTTTTTTTGTATTGGCGCAAATCCCAAATAAGTTTTCTTTCGTTATAAATATCGCAAATTACAAATACACCGATCCCCAAGCTTTTCGTATTTTTTTTACAAGAGAAAGATACGACATGTTTTATGCAAGCCTTAAAAAGCACACCTTTGATTTTCTTGATAATGTTAACTTTGGATTTCACGTGCACTTTTCGAAAAACAATTCCAAAAACTGTCTAGTTTTTCGGTAGTAAAAAAAAACCAGACAAGTGTCTGCGATATTTAAATTAAATTGCACGGTCATGTTTTATCAAGGACTCTAAATTCGCTTTTTCGAACAGATTATTGGAAGCTTCGCGATGTACATAAACGAAAATAGCTGCCGTGTTTGAAAATTAAATAATAATCAGCTTACGGCAAATCGAAATTGTTTTTAATTAATATGTTTAATTATCCGTGATGTAAAGTTCCTCGGTTACTTCACATGCAATGCAGATAATACGTAGCAATAATGGAAGCTTTACAGAAATTCCGTGATTAGATTTCTTCGAAATTAAACTTTGAAATGCATATTTGCGGTTGCGATAAAAAAAATGTTAGCAGGTGCCTTTCTATAAGTTGGCATTTTATAATTTATTGCGTTTTTATTTAAATCGTTACAATGACTTATAAACACCAGCTTTGTTTTGTATTTTTTTTTCTAACTGTTTTGTAAATACGAAGCCAATTAATGTACGGTATGGTCACATATTAAAAATTTTAATTGTAGAATGAATTAAAGAATTACTAAAAATTTAATATTGAAACAATATCAGAAATTGTTTTTATTTACAAAGTAATTAATAAATATTCAAATAAGATTTTCTAAAAACTGTAATAATTGGTTTTTTAAATATAAAAAAATAAATAAGCAGTCTATTTTCAAATTATACAAGTCGATCAATTTTCTTTATTTTATTTCTGAATTTATCTAGTCCTGATTTACTACATGCAAAAAAGCATATTAATACAAATGGAATAGAAATTGTGTCAACTATTTTTTTCCAATACTTCATTCATTCATTCATTCGGATATTTCGCGTTTTTGAGTGATCCAGAATCGTTTCAGTTCTTTGTGCGTCTAAATACAAAACCTGTCGTTACAAATGCAATAGCCCTTAAATTATTCGAAGAGCTGTCGACGTTTTTAAGCGCAAAAAACCGCCTTTTAGTAATTAAAAACGTATGTTGAGCAACATATTAAAATGTTTATGCTTTCCGCAATTTTCTTAATTACGGTTGTGGTGCAAATACATCTCAACTAATTACAAAGTCTTCATCTATCATTCGAGTTTGACTTTGTACTTTTTGTTTCGCGACTTTAATTCTTCTCTTTGCAAAAAATGAAACGCAAAAAGAATTGCGTAGGAGATCAGAAGAATCGTCGCGTTGCCGAAACGCGACTTGCAAATTTACTAAATTTTCGAGGCGGTTTACAAATCTTTTAAATACAGTCAAACCTCGATAAGTCGAAGTCGAAAGCAAACTAAAAATAAATCGAGTTATCAAAAAAAGTCGAGTTAAATACTTTCGTGTGTATGTATCATACCAATGTTTACCATCTTTTATACAAAATAACCAAAGAGCCAGCGCCTCTTAGGTCAATTTTTGGCCTACCGAACGGAAAAATTACTGACCGGACTCAAATTGTAGAGGGCAAAAAACTGATTAATCGTGTATAATTTTTTTTCTTAAAAGTGCCTGGTACATGGATTTGAAAAATGAGCTGCGCTTGAACGGTTGAATGAGTTTTTATCGCAATTTTAACGAGTTTTTTTAATTGTCACCAATTATTTAAGCTAGATATTGATGAAAAAAGTTCTAAACGATACAAAAAAAATTTATAAAATTTTTTTTTTGATTTGAGCCTTCAGAAACTAATTCTGATAGGTCGATTTTCATTTGAGTTTTTCTCAATGTTCCCAAACTTTTTAAAAATTTTTTCCACAAATCAATTTTATTTTTTATGCTCTTTCTAATGACGCTAGTCAGTAATTTTCCCATCGACTCATTCGCATTTAGGCCAACTTGTGATCAAAGAGGCGCTGGCTCTTTGTAGACTATCATTCACATTATTTATTGTTATTGAGTATTTAGGTAATATGGTTATTTACATCTTATTTATTGTTGGTTTGAAAGTAATCTAAAATTGTATTTGCTTTATTGATCCAAATTGTTGGGTGCCACTTTGAGCTCGAATGTGCGCACTCGTGTTTAAGCACGTTTTACAATAATTTAAGCCAATAAATTAGACGAAAAAGCAGTTGAATAATTTTAATCGGTCCCTCTCACTTGGACCGACGAGATTATCGTATATTTTCGCTCCCTTCCACTCATTGCTATGGTAAATATATTTTTCCATAGATATTTACCAAACTAAGGGTCACATCATCTATAAAGGATGTTTCTTATGTAGGTTTCGATTTCAAAATTAAATAGTAGTCAAACTTTTTATTGTCCAAACTTTTTACGGGGGAAATATTGAACTGAAGGGTTTTACTTAATACGATACATCCCATATACAATTTTAATTGATCAAAAATGCGAATTATTACACACTTGAAAGTACACTTAAATATATTTTTATCAGGCTCGCTGCAATTAGGCGTGCAGAAGAGCACCATGATAACTTACCAAAAGGAATAAAATCTATAGTCTTTTTACAACCAAAAAATAAATCTAAATTTATCCGATTTTTAATTTTTTGAATTGAAGAATGGAAGATTAATATGTATAAAAAAATTCAATAAATACTAGGATGTGCGCATTCGAGCGAAAAGTGGCACATTTCCGAGCGAGGGAAGCAAATGGAGCGCGACGCGGAGCGGCGCGCTTCATTTTCCCGAGATCGGAATGTGCCACTTTGAGCTCGAATGTGCACACTCGGTTGTAAGCACGATTTACGATAATTTAGGACAATAAATTAGACGAAAAAGCAGTTGAATAATTTTAATTGTTTTCTCTCGCTCGCACTGACGAGATTGTCGTATCTTTTCGCTCCCTTCCACTCATTGCTATGGTAAATATATTTTTCCATAGATATTTACTAAACTAAGGGTCACATCATCTATACAGGATGTTTCTTATGTAGGTTTCAATTTCAAAATTAAATAGTAGTCAAACTTTTTATTGTCCAAACTTTTTACGGAGGAAATATTGAACTGAAGGGTTTTACTTGGTACGATACATCCCATATACAATTTTAATTGATCAAAAATGCGAATTATTATACACTTGAAAGTACACTTAAAAATATTTTTATCAGGCTCGCTGCAATTAGGCGTGCAGAAGAGCACCATGATAACTTACCAATAGGAATAAAATCTATAGTCTTTTTACAACCAAAAAATAAATCTTTTATTCGACTTTTAATTTTTTGAATTGAAGAATGGAAGATTAATATGTATAAAAAAATTCAATAAATACTAGGATGTGCGCATTCGAGCGAAAAGTGGCACATTTCCGAGCGAGGGAAGCAAATGGAGCGCGACGCGGAGCGGCGCGCTTCATTTTCCCGAGATCGGAATGTGCCACTTTGAGCTCGAATGTGCACACTCGGTTGTAAGCACGATTTACAATAATTTAGGCCAATAAATTAAACGAAAAAGCAGTTGAATAATTTTAAATGTTTTCTCTCGCTCGCACTGACGAGATTGCCGTATCTTTTCGCTCCCTTCCACTCATTGCTGTGGTAAATATATTTTTACAACATAAAATCGATATTTACCAAACTAAATTGATTTTTTCGATTAGAAAGAGATAAGGATAAATTAGACAAATCTAATAAGTATGAAGATGTGCACATTCGGGCGAAAAGTGGACAATCCGATCTCGAAAAAATAACAGCATTGAATCTTTCTTGCTTTTTAAAAAACGTACAATGCAGTGATATAAATTTGATAAGTCGTGATTTGGCACTGCTTGTATATTTAATGAGTGCACCATCTCAGCATAGAACTTATTTTAATTACTATTACCATAGTCGTTTAATTACCGAGAAATAAGAGCAATTACATTCTTTCCTGACATAATTTTTTTTATTTCTTATTATTAACTCCTCGTTATTAACTTCCCCCCGCCCCGTAACGCGCCGTAACATTTTTCTGAACCCCCTCACCCCTAATCCCTAAACGTTACGTAACAACCAAGTAACCATTTTTCCCTAAAAGACACAATTATATTGCGCAAACTACGTTTGCTTGACTTGGCCGTGTCTTTACATGCATTTCTCCCGCCACTGTAACACATCGTAACGTTTTACAAGACCCCCACCCCAAATTGCGTTACGTAATACTTGAACGCCCCCCTTATGAACGAAATCGGCCAGACGAACGTGTTCATAATATCGAGGTTTGACTGTATTGAAATAGGCAAGTCCTAGAGAAACAAGTTCGGGCCATCGAGGTTCGACTTATGGAGGTCCGACTGTACATTCAAACGTATTAATAAAATTGTGCAATCCAGGCGCTAATAAAAAGCCAAATGGATCCGACTATAACGGTTTTGTTTTGCTGAATAATCAAATCGGTATTAAAAGCATATAAATTTGTGAAAGTTTGCATACATATTCAATTCTAAAGGTCACACACATCTTTTTCGTGCTCCGACCATCGGCAAGGCTCAGGTTTCGATAAAAAATTCGTGTTTACTTTGGTGACGCGCTCCTCGTTCGAAATGCGGAGGAAAAAAGGTGACGAAAGAGCGTAATCTCTGGATGCTTTGATAAGAAAAGACGCCGCACAAATAAAATGTGATCGGTCCCCGGCACGTGAACTGCCACCGTAAAAGTCGAGCTCTCGGAGAAGTCGACAGCATTTGCAACTACCACCACCAAGAAATCGGTACATCGAGTGCTCAGGTGTTTTGCTGGGACATTGTGCATAGTGCGGTCTTTGTAGTTAACCGTGTCGCGGGTGTACTACTTTAAACCGGCTCCACTGGCGATTTTCTAAAAGGCGAAAAAAACCGTCCGAATTTTGTGCGTCTCGCCGCTTCCGCTCCTCGCCAATTAAGTTTTGCAAACTGGGGAACTATTATTTCAAAACGTCTCAAATTTTGAAGCGCGTGTGCTACTTCTGGGACTTTGTGAGGGAAGTTTTTGAGCCGAGGTGTTTTAAAAGTTGGCGGTGCACGCGCACTTACAAGGGTGACTTTATTTCGCCGAAGAGAATCGACGCTCTCCTGCGACGTCCGTGACGGCGTGCCCCTTTTTATTTTTTTTTACATAGGTAAGCTCGATTTATTTGCGTCGTCGCTCGCGAGAAGCGACCGAAATTTTTTTTTGGGGCGTTTCGGTGAAAAAACGAACGTGGCCAACTTTCTGTTTGAATTGGGCGAAGAAGAAGTACTTGTCGAATTTTAGAAAGTTTGCGTAAACAATGTTTTAGCTTTTACTGGCGGGCGACAAAATTTTAGGAAAAAAAATAGATTTTAATTTCTCTTCGGTCAGAAAATTTAATGTGGCTGCTAGTGATAATTTAGGGAAACGTTTCGAAGCGATCGGAATTAGAAAGCTTCGCGCGCTGGAGAATGCTTAATATTTTTGTTGACTACGTTTATTAAAATTTTTATAAATAGAAAAAGGATAGTTGTTATTTTAATTAAAAGGTTTACATTAATTGTGTTTGTGCACTTAATTTTTTTCTCATGTCGCGATTCTAATGTCGGGCTAATTATTATAAACAATGCCTTGAAATTAATACTATTTATTCTTTAATCGTTATGTGTAGTCTAATTATTATTTTTCTGCCTAATTTTTATTCTTTGCCATCTGAAATTTCAACAACAGGAAATGATTTTTTCGTTTTTGCTATTGTTAGGATTGCGCGAAGGACGAATCGAACAAAAGTACAAAAATTGAAATACTGCGAATTAAAAATTTTATATTAACAGTGACAAATTAAAATAAAAGCGAGTTTCTTATTTCGATGGGTACTTTTCCAGGTCCTCCTTAATTAGTTCGGCTCGCATTCAACGTTTCCATTGTCGGCGCCGTTACATTTCTCACATTTTTTGAGAAACGTTTCTTTCAAAAGTTCGTTGAGAAAATCTGGTAACAGAACGCACCTTTCAGTTCACAGATTTCGGTTAATTTTAATTAACGAATTTTTCTTATGCGCAAGTGTTTATTTCCGCTCTGATAGAATCGAAAGTCAATGGTATAATATAAAAATTTATAAACAATTTTCACCGATAGTGTTAATTATACAGTTTTCTTTTGTTGTGATTGAGTAAAGTAGTTGTTTCACTACCGTTATTGGAATTTACAAAGAAGTTTTAAGGATCGATCTAAAAGTGAATAGTTTTCGGTTTTTAATAATAATAATGCTCGATTTTTTTGAAGTAATACTTCTTGTGGCGCGTTCAGAGTAAAGTTTTAGCAGACAATGGAAGTTGCGCGCGCACGACTACCAAAAAGTCGGTAGTTGAAGTTAATCGTCTAAGAAAGTAAATTAATTATTGTGAATCGTGCTTAAAACCGAGTGCGCACATTCGAGCTCAAAGTGGCACATTCCGATCTCGGGAAAATGAAGCGCGCCGCTCCGCGTCGCGCTTCATTTGCCTCCCTCGCTCGGAAATGTGCCACTTTTCGCTCGAATGCGCACATCTTCGTTTTTATTGAATTTGTGTATAGTAATACTATATCTTTCAAATTATAAACTTAATTATAGTATGGTAATATCGATTTTATACTCGAAAATTTTATTTGCCATATCAATGGGTGGAAGGGAGCGAAAAGATACGACAATTTTAGCAATGCGAGTGAGAAGGTACTATTAAAATTATTCAACTGATTTTTCGTTCAATTTATTGACTTAAATAGTAGTGAAGCATGCTTGAAACCGAGTGTGCACATTCGAGCTCAAAGTGGCACATTTCGATCTCGGGAAAATGAAGCGCGCCGCTCCGCGTCGCGCTTCATTTGCCTCCCTCGCTCGGAAATGTGCCACTTTTCGCTCGAATGCGCACATCTTCGTATTTATTGGATTTACCTATATTTATCATCTTTCTTTCAAAACAAAAAATTAAAATCTGATTTTTTATTTGGGAAAAGCTGTAGCGTTTATTATTTTTCTACAATAACTATTTAAAAGTATTAAATCAGAGATTTCGTGTTTCTTGTAATTTTCTTGTAATAATTATTAATTAAAAAATGGTTCAGAAAGTAAATTAATAATTGTGAATCATGCTTAAAACCAAATGTGCGCATCCTCGTATTTATTGAATTCGTTTCCATTGATTTTTGCATATTTTACTTTCTTTTCGATTTACACAGTTTTCTATACAAAACATCATAATTTTTATTTACACGGTTTACCGTGTAAAATAGGGAATAGGTGTACAGTGGGGAGGTGCAAAGACCAGATTTTTTTAAGAGAGTTGCAGTAACATAATTTGCAAACCAGTTGTATAGGTATAAATAAGCAACATGGTTACATTTAATTTAGTCACGCCAAAGAAGTATAACTTCGAACGCGCGAAAATAAGTACGGGCACCGGTTTTTTATTGAATAGTTACACTAAAGCACATTTATAATTTTGCATAAGACTTAATTATGTTGTTTCAGACTTTGGCAAATCTAAAAAACAATAATTTACTGTGTTATCGCAGCAGTTCACATCAATAAAAATTTAGATCACACAATATCAAAATTCAGATTAAGCTGGAAGTTATGCTTAATTCGGATATTTTATGTTAAAGCGAATATAGGTATAATCATTTTTGTAATAAGAGCGGCTTTGTGTTATAAGACGGGTTGGCTTAGGGTTTCTTGATTTGCTTACGCCACTTTCCATATTATTTATTTAGATTTTAATTCAACATTATGTAGACTAAATAAATTTTATTCATTGTACGGCGCAATACAGACAACTTACAAAAATAATCATAGAATTTTATTTTACTTTGAAAGCGGTGCAATATTAAATGTGGTATGTGCCTATTTAACGTACAGTATACCCTCGTTATACCGCTGTTCATTGAACCGCGGATTTGGTTATATCGCGGGGGGATGAGGTCGCCCGATTTTACTTGAGGGTTAAACTGGTACAGTAACGGCTCTGTATAACCATTTATTTGAACCAATTTAAAGAAAAAAAATTGGCTTTTATAGAAAAAAGGACTATCATGGGAACTATGTATTCTAGCTTATTTGGAATTTTTAAAATTAATGCTTATAAAGAAATATTACTTATAAAAAAGTTTCTTATACAAAGCGGTTACTGTATTCCAAAATACCCATAGGAAATTTTATGGAATATTTCAAAATTCTCATTATTTGAAATTTGAATGAAAGTATCTATGTACCATATTTAGATATTGTCATGAGAGTTATTATAGCATTTATGAATGGCCGTGTATTTATTGTGTGCGGCTCGGTAGAACGCGGATGACCGTTATCTCCCGCCGTCCTTGGTATAACGAGGGTCCACTGTATTAAACAAGAAATCGCCTAAGGCAGCGTTTTATTTCAAACTAATAACCGAAATTACTTTCTTGCTAACCCGACAATATTTTATTAACAATATAATTCATTAATTCTTGCGTATTTAATCAAAAAATTATATTTTGCAACCTCGTTCGTCTTTACTTTTATTTCAGTGTTTATAACTTTTCAATTAGTTAGACACAATAATTTTTTTTATTTTCAATTTCTAACAGACGCAAATATGATTTATTGATTTAGATATATATTTGAATTTTACAAAGTGTAATTGCGTAAAAAATCTTTTTTTTACAACGGCTTTAATTTATCATAAACAATGTACGTACGTAATTATTTTTGACGGGACCAGAAATTCGAACAACGTTGCCCTTGTTCTTTTTATAAATTACTTTTATTTATAATAAATACGTTCATATTTAAATGCTGAGTAATTGGCAATGTTAATTTAAAATATGCACGCTTAAATATCAGACAACCGTTTTATTAATTCGAAATAAAATGCTTGCATTGCTACTTTCGACCGATTTTGAACATTTTTTCGAAAAAGCTAACGTTAAAAAAATTTTATATTAAAAATAGGTAAATATGTGATAGTGAAAGTTTTCGGCTGCGTCACAATTTCTCGATCAGATTCCGATATCTTCTTCTGAATCGCTTTCGGGACGTCATACTTGCGCGAATGGCACTTTCTTCCTATTTATGGCCCCAGACTATTTTTTCTAAGAATATTATTCAGTAAATGTAGGAGTTACACATTTTTGTAGTAAAAATCTGTAGGAGACAATCAGCTTTCCTAAATGTCCAGAAAATATTTCCAATTCCTAAGATTTTCATTGGGCATTTTATAAACAGTAAAATTTTTACAATTTTCAAAAAAAGCTGTGTTAATTTTGCCACAAAAATACAAGTTTTTCGTGGAATTATGTGATTGTTAAAAAAGTAAATCATATTAGTCATGTTTTATCCATACACTTAATCATTGTTGTGTTATACATAATATTTTTATTACGTAATAATAAATGGTTTTTAGTATTTACATCGTTTAATTAATAATATAAAATTAATATGTTCCGGGTATTTTAATATTATAATTTTAAAATTCTGTGAATTCGATTTTATCGAAATACCGATAGCGAATTTTTATGTTGGTCGAGGTTATTCATTCCATAAAGTGCACTTGCATTTGAATACCGGGATCTATAAAACCTGCTTTATACTTTAAGGTGCATACCTATAATTTGTTTGTTATTAAAATTTGCATATCGTTTAGGTGCGTTTGTATGTGTATTAAATTAATATTCAATTTTTGCTCGCTTAATAGTACATAATGTCAGGGTTAATACGACGACATCGCATTCGGAACAAATTAGTTTTTTTATCTATTTTACGTTTAAACGGTCTTAAAAATTACTCTAGGTCGCTTCATAATAATACCCGAAGTTATTGGTCGATTTGAAGAAAGGACCTTGAAATAAGTGCAGTTTTTTTTTGGTCGTTTGCCTTACATTTTTAGTTCTGTGTATTGTTTAATTGCACGTTCTTCTAAATTGTTGTTAATAAATTGCTATTATTTTAGATATTTTTAATTTTATGACCACAAGGCATTTACAGCCATAATTAAATCGTAAAATGTTGATTTTTAAGAGGTTGTAATTCAATGCAGATTACTGGGTTGTCTGACAGGATTCAATTTTCAGTGATAAATTGTAAAAAAATCCGTTGCGTTTATTTAAGTAAACGCGTTAGAAGTTATACTTCTTTGGCTTGACTAAAAATTAATGATGAATACGTGTTTTGTTGCTTACGTTGCGTTTGTGTATAGGTAGACCAGTGGTTTCGAAACTATATGCCTCCCTTAAAAAAAACTAATCATACCGCATCCGGGCGTGTTCAGTTATTTTTAGAAATTAATTAATTTTTATTTTTAGAGAGAAAAAAACGTAAATTGTGTTTTCCTCTAAAATAATCACCAATCTTTAACCTTCACATAAGTTTAACAAAATATTAAAATTGTACTTAGAAACCTCTTAATTTGGCAGTTTTCTGAGATCACAATTTTGTTATAGTGTGCTTCTGGAGTGGGGTACAGTGTAACAGTGAACTAAATTTAACATTAAACTTCTTCTTTTTTATCTTCGCCTTTAATGCAGGACTATTGACATTAAACGAAATAAAATATCAAAAATAAAAATCGTTTTATCCTGAATGATGTCTCTATAACATATTTTTGAGAAATATAACCAAATACAAACAAAATAAAAAAAAATGTTTTGGTTCTAACTTTGTTTAAATCTTCTCTATATATTTTCTGGGAATGAGTTGCAAATAGCCTATCATTTTCTCTTTTTCTTTTCTGTTTGAGCTAACGATAAAAAAAGTTTAATATCATCCAATAGCAAAATCGGATTCTAAGGGATAATAAACTTTACTATTTTTGCGTAGATAGTTGATGTCATATTCATTTTCCTCATTGAATGTCAATAATATCCTTCTTCTTCTTATTATTTGTATGTTATAGCTAGCTCTGTCTTTTCCAAACATTGCATGATCTTGATCTTGGGACGAGGATGACCATGAGTCGGCCCATCCCAATGGGGGTCGTGCTATGGGTCTTCTGGTGTTTGACTTTTCTTTGCGGGCAATCTTTGCTAGGCGGTCTTCATCCAACCTGTCCACGTGCCCTTTCCACTTCTTTCTTCTGTTTCGGGTCCATCTCATTGCATCTGGCACTTTGTATTTTTGCCGAATTTCGGTAAATTTTAAATAAAATATTTTACTCAAGACGGCACAATATGACATGTACACTGTGCCCCCCCGTCCAAATATTTTTGAATTTTATAGGTTAGAAATATCAATAAACTTTGTGGACTTTTTAAACACCCACTACTTGAAGATTAAATGACAAATAACTGTGCTCCACAGAAACTATTTGTTTTCCAACAAAAACACTAGCCCAATTCTTCCCATTTTTTTTCTAAAAAACATAATTTTGAACAAAATTTCGTTTACTTGACAATATGACGTTCTCTCATAGATATTTAAGATGGAGGCGCATGAGACTCTCAAACTACGTAGAGAGACAAGTTAAAAAGAGATAGAGATATTCCTAATGTTACACTGTGCTGGCTGTCACACTGTTCCACACTTGACTCTTATTTTTTTGTTTTTAAACTCAGAAATTAATGTAAATAAATGTAATAAATACGAGGTTGTGCGCATTCGAGCGAAAAGTGGCACATTTCCGAGCGAGGGAAGCAAATGAAGCGCGACGCGAAGCGGCGCGCTTCATTTTCCCGAGATCGGAATGTGCCACTTTGAGCTCGAATGTGCACACTCGGTTTTAAGCGTGATTCACAATAATTTAGGCCCATAAATAAACGAAAAATCAGATGAATAACTGTAATCGTTTCCTCTCGTTCGCATTCACACGATATTCGTATCTTTTCGCTCCCTTCCACTCATTGCTGTAGTAAATATATTTTTCCAACATAAAGTCGATATTTACCAAATTAAATTGAATTTTTTGATTTTGATAGGTGATGAAGAAAGAAGATTAATCTAATAAATACAAGGATGTGCGCATTCGAGCGAAAAGTGGCACATTTCCGAGCGAGGGATGCAAATGAAGCGCGACGCGAAGCGGCGCGCTTCATTTTCCCGAGATCGGAATGTGCCACTTTGAGCTCGAATGTGCACACTCGGTTTTAAGCGTGATTCACAATAATTTAGGCCAATAAATAAACGAAAAATCAGATGAATAATTGTAATCGTTTCCTCTCGTTCGCATTCACACGATTTTGGTATCTTTTCGCTCCTTTCCACTCATTGCTATAGTAAATATATTTTTCCAACATAAAATCAATATTTATCAAATTAAATTGAATTTTTTGATTTTGAAATAGTGATGAAGAAAGTAGATTAATCTAATAAATACGAGGATGTGCGCATTCGAGCGAAAAGTGGCACATTTCCGAGCGAGGGAAGCAAATGAAGCGCGACGCGAAGCGGCGCGCTTCATTTTCCCGAGATCGGAATGTGCCACTTTGAGCTCGAATGTGCACACTCGGTTTTAAGCACGATTCACAATAATTTAGACCAAAAAATTAGACCGAAAATCAGTTGAATAATTTTAATCGGTCCCTCTCACTTGCACCGACAAGATTATCGTATCTTTTCTCTCTCTTCCCGGGATCGGAATGTGCCACTTTAAGCTCGAATGAGACCACTCGGTTTTAAGCGTGATTCACAACAATTAAATCATTTTCATACGCTGCTAACTTCATACTGCCAAAAAATCGTTGTCTGTGCGCGCGCACCTTTCGTTGCCCGCTAAAATTTTACTCTCAACGCGCCAGAAGAAGTATAACTTCAAAAATACAATTTGAATAGTCGACCGAAATTAAAAATGCATTTAACAGCGAGCACGACCATTATAGTTGTACTTTCGTAATTGTTGCAGTATTTTCAGTAAATTGTAAGCATTTTGTGCATGGGAATGAGAAAGTAAAGGAAAGATTCTACTAGTTTCTTGCAGAATGTATACCTAAACCAATGGTAATGCTCGTTATATGTGGGACAGAAGCTGTTAGCAATTTTCAAAACGGTATTCAAAAGTTCAACATCCTCGAACCTTCGCAGTCCATTCTTCATCCTGCTCGTTATTAATAATTCGAGTTTAAAATTACAAACAAATATTTTACTTTGTGAGCACTTTGTCGGTAACTCGAGAAACCATTTGTCAGCTTTTAAAAATCTTCATGGCGATTTGTGTTGCGCAAAAAAAATTAAAACAAAAAACGTTTCAGTCCCAGTAATGTTTATGTTGAGGAAGACTATAATCAGCGCAGATAATTATAACGCCGTCGTGTTTTTTTCAAATTATGTTACATTGTAAAAAAAAGCGATAAAGATGAAAAAATAATAGTCCGTTAATTAGACATAGTATGTGTGTCGTCCATAAAATATTAAAATTCGCTATTGAACTAATCAACTTTAAAGTATTCACAAAGGAAAGTATTTTTTGTTGTTTATTAAAAAAAAATAAATAAAAACCTGAACCGTGTAGCTCGTCATTATGTGACGTCCATGCCAATTATTCTTTTATGTAACAGTCTAATTAATTGATTTATTTATATTTGACTATCTTTTTGTATTTAACTCAAATTGTGTATTTTTTTACGTTAGAATTCAAATTATCGGTTTTTTTAGTTTGAAATAAAACTCAATCTTTTTAGACAAGAAACTGATTTGACTTAACTATAATTGTACCATTTTGTTTAATGAGTATTTGCCATCTTTCTGGTAACTTGATGATTCCATTTTCGTAGATCTTTTGGTCCTTATCAGCAAAAAATTGGACCAAGTGCGTTTCCAGGTAGTCACCATTCGTGATTTTTTTATTATTTAAAGAATTTGATAAAAATTGAAATAAATGGTAATCCTATGGTGCATAGCCCTGAATAAGCCCTAAATAAAAAAAAATTGTTTTATGATAGTATTCTTCTTGTCAGGTTGCACTTCTAAGCCTCACATTTATTAAAATATTGTGCAATTTTTCTTTTAAGAGTCCTCAGGTCGTAGACTTTTTTTCAATTTCGTTTTACGTGATTTACAAATAAATTAATAGAAATCGTTATTTACTTTTGTAATCACAATAGAAATATCACAATTCGAAGGTAACGAGCGTCTGATGTGTGTGTGTGCATTATTTAAATAAATTTGCATTAATCGTGTGTAAAGCTATAATTAATTACCGTTGTTGTTTTGATTATTATTAATCAGCTTCGATCTATTTATGATCAATCCTTTCAACAAGGAATTTTTAATTAGAGGTATCCGCAAAATTAATTCCAACGCGAGATAAATTTGTCGAAAGTATGTGCTTTCACTTATGCGTTACTATCTTCCTGTTTTTGTTATCATTCATCAACTTGCCATATTAGAGTCGAGATGCAAAATGCAGTTTTAGTTGGATTTTTTATAGCGTTTAACTTCCTGTTGTGCGATTTAAAAGCAAGCCTAAAATCGACAAAATTTTCCTAGCTTAGAAATCGTTTCTTAATTAAGTAATTCTGAAAAAGGAGCCGAAGAAGAAGAAAAAAATTAATTGATTAATTATTCATTTTTTTTTGTGAGTAGTAACTTAAAAATTAAAAATTTTTTATTCGTAGAGGAAAGAGGAGAATTTTGTTAAGTTATGTAAGCTTGTTATAATTTTTATCGTTAACGATCCTAGAATAGATACATTTGAAAGTATAATTATTGGAATTGTGAACTTTGTCTCCAATTGTGACTAACTTTTATTCTAGACATGCATAAATCCAACAACTTAATCAAAATAGGTGTTGGAAACATTTTAAATAGGCAAATAATTTATATACCAAAACAGTGGTTCCCAACTATTCTTGGTTGGTGACCCCCAAAAGAAAACCATTCACATCCATTAAATAATTCAATTTAGTTTGGTAAATGTCGATGCAAATATATATTTACCATAGCAATGAGTGGAAGGGAGCGAAAAGATACGATAATCTCGGCGGTGCAAGTGAGAGGGACCGATTAAAATTATTCAACTAATTTTCGGTCTAATTTATTGGTCTAAATTATTGTGAATCGTGCTTAAAACCGAGTGTGCACATTCGAGCTCAAAGTGGCACATTCCGATCTCGGGAAAATGAAGCGCGCCGCTCCGCGTCGCGCTTCATTTGCCTCCCTCGCTCGGAAATGTGCCACTTTTCGCTCGAATGCGCACTTCTTCGTATTTACTGAATGTGTCTATATTAATCTTCTATTCTTCAATTCAAAAAATTAAAAGTCGAATAAATTTAGATTTATTTTTTGTTTTAAAAATGCTATAGATTTCATTCCTTTTGATGAGTTATGATGGTGCTTTTGCACGCCTAATTGCAGCGAGCCTGAACAAAATATTTTTTAGTGTACTTTCGAGTGTTTAATAATTCGCATTTTTGATCAATTAAAATTGTATCGTGTCAAGTAAAACCCTTCAGTTCAATATTTTCTCCGTAAAGGTTTGGACAATAAAAAGTTTGACTACAATTTAATTTTGAAATCGAAACCTAAATAAAAAACATCCTGTATAGATGATTTGACCATTACTAAAATGGTAACATTGACGATAGTTACGGTGGATGAATCTATTATGAATGTACTATACAGTAAATAACGCCATACTTATGGGACCACTATGGTTATAAATGCCATACATTTTTTCCGTGTACTTAAATGATTGATTATAATTTTAAATTTTTTTCTGGTCCCCTGATATTATATTTAGCTCTTGTAGCCCCTAAGACAGTGTTTCCCAACGTGGGTCCCACGCCCCCACATGGGGGCAATTTAAATGTTTAGGGGGCAATATCGTTATTCAATGGGATAATTTGCGAACGTATTCATTTTTAGTTATCTACACATTATATCTTTTAAAAATTTACTTTTTGTTTTTTTGTTAATAATTTGTTAATGATTTCTTGCTAAAACCTACATCTTTTGTTTTGGACAAGTTGTAATTAGGCTTCATTTATGAAATAATTCAATTTTTAAATATAAAAAAAAAATTATGTGTTGCATAGGGGGGCATCAACATTTTAGAATAACTTGGGTGGGGCATGTTAAAAAACAGGTTGGGAAACACTGCCCTAAGACATACATTGTGGCACTTTCGAGGGCGCACGTTGAGAACCGCTGTAATAAATTAAAGTAAAAAAGAATTGCGTCAGTGGGGCGTTATTCTCTATTAATTTTTAGCTAATGTTTTAATTTACTATTAATTTTAATTCGACTCGTGATCGTTGTTTTATTTTAAAAAAATCAATAATCCAGTTTTTTAAAATAAGTTTCGTGTTTTATGGCAAAAATTTAACTTTCAAATCGAATAACATCGGCCATAGATTTTGCGAAAAGTCTTGAAGAGTAGCAATCATCGAATGCATTAAAAATCTATTATTGTTATTTGGCATATCGGATACAAAGAAATTGATGAAATTCTTATTTAAAATTCCACGCCTTGCCTTGAATTTTAAACGATTAACGATTTAATTAATTAATTTATAAATGTCGAAAATGAATTTATTGAGGACACGTCGAAGCTTTAATAACAACCGAAGCATTTTTATTTGTTTAATGCAATTTATTTATCTAACACATTATCGGCGTGTGTAAACAAAACTAACTGTAAATCTAATGTTTGCACGAACAGAAGACCTCGAAACATTTTAAGTGCTTCACAATTTCCACGAAAAATTCGAAAAACCCGTACTCGCCGCCTGCTTTGCAAATTTATTTTTTGCGTTTGGAATAATAAAGTAATTTGTTCTTTACTTTTTACTGTTTTTGCACAAGTAATTACATGCGGTCATAAACGACAAAAGTTAGATTTTTATAGCTATACATGTTGTAGTTATACTTTTTTTACCATAGCAATGAGTGGAAGGGAGCGAAAAGATACGAAAATCGCGTGAATGCGAGCGAGAGGGAACGATTACAGCTATTCATCTGATTTTTCGTTTATTTATTGGTCTAAATTATTGTGAATCGTGCTTAAAACCGAGTGTGCACATTCGAGCTCAAAGTGGCACATTCCGATCTCGGGAAAATGAAGCGCGCCGCTCCGCGTCGCGCTTCATTTGCTTCCCTCGCTCGGAAATGTGCCACTTTTCGCTCGAATGCGCACATCCTCGTATTTTTTGAAAATGGTTACTTTTTTGGATTTAAAAAGAGTAGAGTGAAAAAAAATCATTCACAACCATTTAAAAAATTCAATTTAGTTTGGTAAATATTAATTGAAAAATATATTTACCATAACAATGAGTGGAAGGGAGCGTAAAGATAAGTAAATCTCGTCGGTGCAAGTGAGAGGAACCGATTAAAATTATTTAACTGATTTTCGGTCTAATTTATTGGTCTAAATTATTGTGAATCGTGCTTAAAACCGAGTGTGCACATTTGAGCTCAAAGTGGCACATTCCGATCTCGGGAAAATGAAGCGCGCCGCTCCGCGTCGCGCTTCATTTGCTTCCCTCGCTCGGAAATGTGCCACTTTTCGCTCGAATGCGCACATCATCGTATTTTTTGAATTTGGTTACTTTTTTGGATTTAAACAGAATAGAGTAAAAAAAACATTTACATCCATTAAAAAATTTAATTTAGTTTGGTAAATATTAATTGAAAAATATATTTACCATAACAATGAGTGGAAGGGAGCGAAAAGATACGTAAATCTCGTCGGTGCAAGTGAGAGGCACCGATTAAAATTATTTAACTGATTTTCGGTCTAATTTAGTGGTCTAAATTATTGTGAATCGTGCTTAAAACCGAGTGTGCACATTCGAGCTCAAAGTGGCACATTCCGATCTCGGGAAAATGAAGCGCGCCGCTCCGCGTCGCGCTTCATTTGCTTCCCTCGCTCGGAAATGTGCCACTTTTCGCTCGAATGCGCACATCATCGTATTTTTGGAATTTGGTTACTTTTTTGGATTTAAACAGAATAGAGTAAAAAAAAACATTTACATCCATTAAAAAATTCAATTTAGCTTGGTAAATATCGATGGAAAAATATATTTACCGTAGCAATGAGTGGAAGGGAGCGAAAAGATACGAAAATCTCGTGAGTGCGAACGGGAGGGAACGATTACAGTTATTCATCTAATTTTTTGTTTAATTTATTGACCTAAATTATTGTGAATCATGCTTAAAACCGAGTGTGCACATCCTTGTATTTATTAAATTTATTTGTATTGATTTTTACACGTGGCTATATTTAATTTAGTTAGGCCAAACTTCTAACGAGCATACATAAGTAAACAAATCGGTTTTTTGAAATTTATTGATTAAAAAATTTTTAGCAAAATTTTAGTTACTTTTTTATTACTTGTACTGGCAATATTTTTGTAATATTTAATCTGAGGGGTGACTGTATACCGTTGCTTTGATTTAACAATGCTAACTGTGGCAACAAAATATATATCCATGCAAAATATAAATTAATACAGGAATATAATTGCAAGAATTGTTAGAGATATTAATTAATCATAATTAACCAAGTCGTCTAGAAAATTAATTAGAACAAAGTTCGCAGTGCAAGGAAAAAATCTGAAAAAAAATAGGGCGTGATCTGATAGCAATTTTAAACTGGATTAATAGAAAACAAAGTTCAATCTCCTAAGTAGGTAAAAACGATTTACGTGTTTACATTATTCATGTAACAAACCACAAATGCACCTTCCACATACTTTCGTAGACAATATGAAACTAAACATATAGCACATGCAATGAATTTATAACGCCGTCCATTATTTACGTCATTTTAAATGTATACAACCGTGCCCACATTTCCATTGCTTAAGATTATCTTAAAGCTTCGATTTCATCGAAATATTATAATCGTAATAAGCTGCACCTGTCTAATATTTTTTTTGTCAAATTGACGTCAATTTACAGACAAATCTTTGCCAGCTATTTTTTTAAACGTAACCCGGCTTTGCTTTGCACTTTTACGCAGCTTCCAAGGTGAAAATTGCTCCTGCAAGCTCTCACGACTTGAAATTGAAAGTAACGGCAAGAATCTTGCTTGATTTTTCTCATTGTTAGTTGTTGTTTTTTTTTAATTCTCTTCAATCTCAATTATGCAGTATAAGAATTTCGCAATTTTATTTGGAGGTGGTGTAGATTACGATTTTCGTGTACGACCAAGTGCGTAACTTGAATAATTTAATAAATTGTCCTTCGAATTATTCCACGCCCAATGCGAAACTGCGGAACTTTAACAAAGTATTGTAATTCAATTTGGATTAATTTGTTTTAATTGATATTTTAAAAAAGCGATATAAAAAAATTCACACGTAGAAATGTCTGCTTGATTCAGTGGTTACCAAACCATTTTTTATTGGGGGGCTTTCATTAACGAAAATCTAATCTTGGCGCCCTTCCAATGTTCACCTATTCTCCGATTTACACGGTAGAAAGGCTTTGGCGAAAATCGTATTTTTTGTATGGTACTTACCATATATGTTAAATCGAAAACAAAACAAAATATGCATAAAATGTTCTTGTTATTTTTAAAAATTAATTTTTTTGTTACGTGAAATAGTTGAACAATTTATTAGTACTTGGGATTATCAAAAAAATGCTACATATCTATGACTTAAAAGTGGGTACAGTAGAACCTCTAAATAGCGGCTACAAAAGTTGGTGGTAAAAATGACGGTTATAAGGAGGTGATTATTATTCAGGCCTGAGTGAATAAAATAAGCTAGTTATTGTTGTTTTTTTATTAAAATAAATGTAAATATATAACATAAATTAAATAACTTAAATTTTAAATGTACTCGTATATAATATTTACAAATTATGTGCCCATACAATGACGATACATACAAAAACTGATTAAACATTAAACATTAAATACGTTATATGTATATTTCTTGACATTCTATATTTTTTAAAAATATTTTTCAATAACAGTTTATTTTGAGTTTTGTATTTTTTTAACGTGCAAGTAATTGCTACACATAGTTCACTTTCATTATTACAAAACAAAAAAATTGTACATTTCTTAGTTTTTGACGCAGTTCACCCATTGTTTTAATCTTGGACACATTTACAGATTTTTCCATATCGCTTTCACTGTTTGAAAAGCATTCTTTATCATCTATTAATTCACTCATTATTTCTTGAATTTTAAAATTGGAATATTTAGTTAAAACATTTCTAACAATAGATGCATAAAACTATAGGTACATATTTATGCTTTTTTCTGCATTTTTAAATTTGCTCTTTCTGTTTGTGGACGTTACCAAATTAGTCTTATATTTGTTTATGGCACCTTCCGCAACTCCATGGTACTGGGAGAGGGGTGACTGTTCTCTACGGCCACGTGATTCAAGGACCCCTCTGGTACCAAAACTGAGCTTTTTTCTGCGTAGACTATTTAACATAAAAGATTTTTTGTTACTAATTTCTTGGAAATATTAGACTACTAATCAAAGATAAAATAATTTTCATAAAGTGGCCGTATTAGACAGGTGACCGTTATTTGAAAGGCCATTGTTACAGGAATTGTTATACATATACTAATTGGTTTGTAAATTTGAAAAGTGCCTGTTTATAGAGGTGGCTGAAGATAGAGGTTTTACTGTATATCTAATTCAGTCGAACCTCGATAAGTCGAAGTTGAAGGGAAACTAAAAATAATTCGAGTTATTGATATAAAAATATTAACGTTGAAATAAGCAAGTCCTACAGAAACAAGTTTGAGTTATTAAAAATTCGGCTTATCGAGGTTCGACTTATAGAGGTTCGACTGTATGTGTAAATGGAGGGATAGGTATATTTCATAAAGCAATACATTACATTTTTAAATGCAGAAAATGTGATAATACAGACAAATACGTTTTTTGTTAAACTTTTTGCGTCCCTCTCGCGACTCCCCATGGCGCTCCCCCGTCCGTTTGAAAATCACGGGTTTATATTAAAGAACAGTATCTTCGAACAAATTAAGGTTTACGTCATGATTTGATCATTCTTAATTTATATTGCTAATTGGCAGGTTCATTCATAAATTATCTTTAAATGCCTTTATAAATTTTTCATTTTTAGATTGGAACTGTTCCACACAAATGGTAGATAAGGAGAAATTTTATTTTAAGTTTGCTAATTGATTTTTATTCAGAGCTCGGCATGTTTACTTTTTTTTCAATAGAGGGATTTGGTATAGAAAAATAGTAAAATTCGGTCACCACTATAAAAGTTCAAAATTATGCAAATGTGGGGGATTTAAATACTCGTTTGGGTAGTTTTATTGTTCGTCGATACCGGATTTGTTTTATAAAAAGACCTTGCAGTTTCTTCTATGTTTTTTTACATAATTTCGTTAATTATTTTTTTTAGTATTGAATACAATAGCTAATTATTCACATTTTAATGTATTCTTACAATTAACATTTTTAATAATCACGTCTTGGTTTTTCTAAATTAAATGGCGTACCTTATCAAAGCGGATCATTGTGATGTTGTTATTTGAGCTCCCAAAAATTAATCAAAATCAATTTCGCAGGGTTCCCATTAAAAATTTTCCATGTTCCAGACCTGTGGAATTTAAAAAAACGATTTAAATTGTACGAAAATAATTGTACTCTACGGTAAATACCTTTAGGTATTTCCTAATCGCGTTTGCACGAATTACTTCTTAAATGTTAAATAAAAATTTTAAAAAACGATTATGCCAATTTAGAAAAACGACAATCATTGAAAGGACGCGCGTCATTTTCGTCGATCGCGGCCCCCGATATTAGCTTCAATTATTTCGCATTAAACACTCGAGAAAATTAAAAATAATTTTGAAAAAAACAAGCAATAATTCCTGCTAATGCAAACAAGCGTATTGTTAAATTTATTATTTAAGGCAATACAGGCATTGAATAACATCCTTTACTACAAACTCGTAACTAACCTTTAACGGTCGGCTGCCCTTTTTCATTGATACTCGGGAAAATTTTTATCAATAAATCTCTTAATTGCGTTAATTGAGGGATAAGGCGACCACGAAGCGATTTACGGCTTCTCGCCATACTTTTATGTCGCTCTTAATGTCACCTTAATTATTTATGTATTTTTAAACGAAAAATGGTCGAAGACAGCGGCAAAGTTTCATCGATCGATTACGATTATTATATGTTGTAAAGGAACTTATGTCATTAAAAAATATAGAGGTAAGCTCAAGGATAACCTGAAATTATCTGTTCATTATGTAAGTTTTGTGTGCAAATACACGTTAGTGCTCTTCTGCCTTCGCTAAAGTAAACAAATCGACGAGAACAGACTTTTAATTCGGCCAATTTCCTAATTGACACATTTTTGTATAAAAACATAGCGATTTCTCACACGCGCGTCTTATAATGCAATGAACTGTCATCGAGTGAACTGAATACGAAATGGTGTTTGATTTTTCCAAGTATGCAAAAACCTACGTACATTGGGAGGGGTCCATCGACGACTCTTCCTTGCCGGTCCTGCAACATGTGCATCCACGAAAAGTTTCTTATTATGTAAGCTCTCGAATTTTTTTTTTTCGAAATTTTTATTCTAGGAGAATTGCCTCGCGCGACACGTTTTTATTATTATTTACACTTTCGGGCTCACGCGCCTCGTACGAGCTTTGATTTCGTTTTCGCATCGGACTGTAGAAAAATTCGAGAAAGTCGCGGAAATTGTTTGATAAAATCACGTAGCTACCATTTATTAGCTTTGATTTTTTGGTCGGATTGCATTTTAATGTGCTTCTGTCTGCATCTTTAATAAGAACAGCTTTAATTTGCTTTTGGATTACAGTAAAACCTATTAGTATTAACTCCTCGTTAGTATGAAAGAAACATGTTCATAATATCGAGGATTGACTGTATTAAAAATTTATAATTCGATCGCTTGTTTATAATATGTTAAAAAACTTTTGGTATTTAGAACTCTTAGCTTGTTGGCATCAAATAGAATCTTAAGAACATTACGTTGTCAAAAAATATTAAGAAAAACCGCAATTACAAAAAATAGATTTTTAAAAAATGTTTTAAAATTAATGACAAAATACATAACTTGACTTTTGAATATTTCGAACTTTTGATGTTTGGTGTCCTGAAATTTTTATTAACATTAAATGAGATCTTAAGATTCTTACACGATGCTCATAATAATTTTGGAATAAATGCAATTCAAGAATTTTGATTTTTAAGATTAAAAAAAAAACAATATATACAGTCAAACCTCGTTAGTGTGAACAAAACCTTTCGGGCAAACATGTTCATAATATCGAGGTTTGACTGTAATTAAATTGAGATTTGCTTTAATATGGGCCGTTTTTTTTAGATTGAATTATTTGTCATTTTTTTTTATTAGATTAAGGGAATTTATGGATTTGATTCGTGGGAAATTATTTTTTAAAGACCAGAAAACGTTAGTTCCGTTTTCAAAGTATTTTTTTTTCGATTATCGCTTAGGTTTATTGTTTTGCATTTTATGCATTAAGTTCATAATTATCAAATTATAGTGCGTTTATAAACAATGCCACGATTTAAAAGGAGTTAATGTTGGGATTTAGCAATAATTGAGGTTTCTTTCATGGCATAATACTAATGAATAAGTTGGTAGTTGCATTTGAGTCCATGTTGCCGTTAATGAACAAAAACAATGGGATAAATAAATTATATGTTTAGCAAACATAATGTAACTAATTTGCATGATAAAACACATAATAAGGCAATTAAAGTAAACAAATATTATTATGTGGTAGTGGTTCTCAACCTGTGGAGTGCTACCCTTAAAATGGAACAAAATGATAATAAAAAAAAAATTAATGTGGCCATAAAAATTATATTTTTTCGTACATCATTGAAGTTTTGTACATTTTTCGATTAAATTAAATAAATTTTTAAATATTTATATTTAAACTGTTGGGGAACTTATTTTTACACATTTTCTATCTTAATAACATGTAATTTTGCAAAAGTTTAATTATAAAATTACTAATTACTCATAAATTCTTCAAGTTCACACTCTTTAAATCCATATCAATCAATTTTTTTAAACGATATCTGAAATTGACCACTATATCTTCAAAATTAGTTTAATATCTATTATTTTGTGATTGAAAATAATCAAAATAGGAACTTCTATTCATAGTGTCAGACGAATAGGTACTGAAACTTAACCGAGTTTAAACTATAAAAGTTAATATATAGTATGTCCTAAATCTCGTCTAAATGTCTAAATTTCGAGAAAAATGCATTTAAATTTTCTAGTAAATGGAAACACAGCATCGTCTCCATATGTTTTTAAAAGAGAGTGACGTCATTTAGTACGTACTTCATTGTTAATTGGCATATTTAATATGCGATTTTTATGGTTTTTTTGATTAAAGAAAATTATAACTGACTTTAATAACATCGTCATAATAGACTTGAACAAGAATTTTCGAAATTAAATTTTTAAATTGAAGTTTATGATACCATAACTCAAAAATATGACAAAAGACCATTTGACTAGAGGTATGTTTTTGTTCAGTTTAAGGTTATTTCGAAGTGGTTTAGATTCTAGTACTTACATTTCTGACACCGGGTACAGTTGTTTGCACCCCCATAAATTTAAAATTACTGAATTAAACCCTAACTTTCAAGTGATACGAATTTAAAAAGTTTTTTTTCATTAAATTAAACATAACCAGGAGACAACATTTTAAAATTTTCAGAAATATTATCTCAAACATTTCATTATTTTTTTTGAATATCTCCTATATCAAAAATTGCGAATTCATAAATTTTTCTTAAAAAACAATTTCTTGCAGTGGATTAAATGTTTAAGACGTAGTTTTTGATTATTTCTATGTTTGTTTCTAAATTCTATGTCGTAATAATACAAACATCATTTGAGATCATAAACCAATCAAATTTTAATTAATTATTTCGTTAAATTATAGTTGTGTCGGGTAATACTGCTAATAAATTATTAATGAATATTAACATTATTTATTACGTATTTTTGTAAACAAAACAATACGGGATTGCCACATTTTCTCATTGTTTGATCCTACCTAAACGACGAAATACGTACAATAAATTTTAAAAACCAACAATTAGTTCTCAGCGTGGATTAGGCGAAAAATACAACTCTTTTTGCGCAGAAAAAGGATATACAAAAGCTCATCTTTGTCGGCCTTGTCGCTCAATGGTACGGAAGTTTATAATAACACGTTTCCGACACTCGAATTACCAATAATAATAAACTTATATGAAATTGTAGAGATGATATATACTTTAGTGGATTTTTCAGAATTTTTAATAATTCCGTCGTCTTATCAGCGAAATAGAAAAAAACATATTCGACTCTTCTTTAATTACAGTAATACTTATAAGAATCTTTACTGAAGCGTTAAATGCCTCAACAAAAAAAAATAGCCTCAAGAAAATTGTTAATAATTATCTTTACGTAACAGCCATAGTTAATGGGTTTGCCCCGAGGGCAGATCGGTCGCTTTATTTCCTGATCAAATCTATTAAAAAAATTTGCTGTGCATAACAAAAACCAATTTAACAAAGACCCATCTGCGAATTTTTGCTAATGTACGATTAATTCTGAAGAATCGGACGCTTTTAAAAAGCTCATATCGCAATGTGCGAGAAAAAAATGATTCAATTTGGAAAGAAAATTTAATAACCTAAATTGCTTACAAGAAATGGCAGCTTTCATAATTAGATTGTAAAATATGCCACTTAAGCGTTGATTATCGAAGCGATTATCAAAGTTAATAGTCGGGTCCATTTAATTGCTTAATTACGACGAAAATGTGTTCGCTTCTAACAAATCTCACAGTAACGCAACAAAACGTGCTGCTATCTAATAATAATAATTAGGAATCCGGAAAAGTAGATAGCATTATTATTTATTTATAATTAACGCAATCGTTTAAAGTAAAATGAAACACACATAACGACAGTTAAAATTAAATTAGTGCGGTGTTTTAATGCTCGATTGCTTTTCAATAACATTCTTAGTGATTAATCTTAATGAATCTATGATTGATACTTAATCTAATTTTTTTTTTTTGATAATTGATGTGTTTCTTTTCTTCGTGGACTTTGTCAATTCAAAGACGAGCTTATTAATCATAGAAAGTGTATGTACGTATTTGATTGTTTTAATTGTGACACTATTTGTATGCATACCTAAATCTAAACAGTATTACTAGTTTTAAAAGCACAACATTTATCAACAAATACAACACAGGTCTGCGAAATTAATTTTTTTTACTGAATTGTTAATACTCGGGCGGGGTGGAATTTAAGACGACTTTTTTATGATACTCACCAAGGCGCAATTAGCAGATTCAGATAATTTTCTAGTTTAAAGGAAAATAGGTGTAAATTGCAGTTTAAATGCAATTTTTATTTATATTGATAGTTTTAATTATTTAATCAGTAGTTTAAACCAGGAGTTTCCAACCATGGAAGCGCGCTTCTCTAGGGGGACGGAATTCGTTCGCATTTTTAAAAGAAAAATTTATTTAACGCTTAAACTAATAAATGGATAAATGTCTTTAAAATAATGTGCGTTTTTTTTGTATTGGGAAAATTAAAGGGGGACATGAAAATATTATTTATAATCCGGGGAGACTTGACGAAAAAAAGATTGTGAAACTCAATATTTATTTTCTATAACCTGATAAATCTACATAAATAAAAATTTAATGCTGAAAAAAAAATTGTAAATGTTGCTTGAAAAATTAATGAAGAACTGAAAGTGTTTTTTTTATTTAAATTTGAAAAGAACAACGTCTGTCGGGTCAGCTATTAAAAAATATGAATTATATATAAAGTATTATATTCAATATAATTACTAACTTTTTATATATTATGAATAATACCTATAATAGGTATATTTAATTAATAATCGAACTCTTTCAAATGTAAATACAGTAGAACTCCGATTATCCGAAGTAAAGTCTATCATGATACTCTCAAAATTTTCGTCCTTGATAAGGTTTATTGAGATCAAGGGGTAGTGTTACACCAAGACTGTCATTAATGAAAAACAGTACTAGTTATTTTGACAAACGATTTAAACACGCAAAAGATGGATCATTTTTGGCACAGCTCGAGTGGGCCCATTTATGACTATCTCAGCATTGCTTCGAATCTTCTGTACTGTTCTTATAATCTTCAAAACAAACAGTACCATAGTTGTCGTCTTCGTTTCAATCATCTATATCTTCATCAACCTCTTTATCATGAGGTTTGACGGAATCTCTTTTAATTGCTTATTTATTTTTTAGTTCGGAGTCTAAAATTTTTGCATTTGAGGTCTTCTAAATAATCTTTTTTTTTCCTTGTTTAAAAACAAATGTTACAATTGCCTCTCTGTTACGATTGACACACTTCTTCGCCAGAAAGAGTAATAGATTACTACTTCAAATGTTATGGTAATATTTTAAAAGATTTTTTTTTAATTTCCCAGTATGTATGTATGAATACAAAAAAATGACATGATACGTAAAAACGGAGCTCATATTCGTAATCAGCGGGCCAAAATCCATGTGTTTCAGCTAGAATTATGCAAATAACTTTTTCATCGCAGACCTGTGTTATTTTTCTCGCAAGTTTTACAATAATTAGGAAAATTAAATGTGTACCTGCACACTTAAACCACACCATAAAATACACCCATAAAATCGAAGCTTTTCTCTTTGTGTTTATAAAGGTGTATTAAACGTATAGAATTTATTGGTAGTTTATTATTACACACTGTGAAACATACCATAAAACGCAAGTTTTCATTTTAAGGATGGAGAAAATGACTTTTGGGTCATTTTTGAAACTATGGATTTCAATTAAAATGTTGATCGTTCGTTTTATATTCTTTTCTTAAAATAGAAAGATTAGATTTGGCATAATTAACGTCAAATTTTTAATCAAACGGAAAATTTACGATATTTAAAATTTAATGGTGCCATAAAATTAAATTTATGGAAAATTTCGATTGTTTGTTTAGTTTTATTGTTGTTGAATCGGATTTATAAACAAATCGAGCCGAAATGGAAAGAAAACAAGCCTCTTAAAATTGCCAAACCTAAGATCGCGAATTGCTGATTGCGAGGGGCGCGTTTTCGGCGATTTTTTGCCATACCATCGTAGAAAGTGTCGAGCAATTAAAAACGCAAAACAGTTAAAACTTCCGCAAGCTACACCCACATTTCTATGCTTTCTAACGGCCACATTTCGAGAAGAAAACCCCATAAAAATTTTATTAATTTTTAAGCCCAAAATTTGCATAAAATAATTACATCATTAAATTATGCAAATTTGTCCCGTTCGTATTTTTTCTGTTGTGCGGTCTTGGCACCGTCGAAAAACTCGTTTTCGATCAAGATCCCTAAATCATTTTTTACAGAACAATCAATCACGATTTCGCGAAGCAGAAAGATGAGCAGCGCGAGATTAAGCGTTCAAGCTGGTGGCGTGCGTTTTCCCAAAAGGGAAAAAAAGGCTCGTACTTGCTGATTCAAGGTTAACAGCTCCAAGTGCACAGACAACCCCAACTTGGTGTACTTACCGGCGAGTTGTCTCGAAAGGATTTGCACACAAAACGAATCCCATGCATTATCCTTCGCGCTTATGCATTAATTATTTCTGCATATGAATTGGCGGAGACCCGTCCCTGCACCTATCTGACCTTTTCGCCCATAGATGCGAAAGAGACGATTTACTAGAATGCATTGCAAAATTTTCTGTTTACATTCTTCGGATCTGAGTAGCAAGAAGGTGGCTATAAATATCTTTTCAACTGGTTTACCGTGTGCGTTTCTGATCATACACCAGGATTAAACTCTGTAAATAAGAAAGTAAGGAGCACACGTAAGACTGGTTTATTCCGGATCGAACGAGAAGTAGACACCTTTACAAAATTTCCATTAGATAGGTGTGCAAATCCACCTATATCTTGCCCATTCTACGTGTTGTCTATTTTAAGTGTCTTTTGCCGGCGAAAACGTTTCGGACAAACGCGTTCCACATTCTAGGCACGACTTCTGCGATCTACGAATCGATTTTGTACAAAATTATGCGCGGAAAATCAAGAGCGAAGTGCCAAATTTGCAAATTCGCAAAGAAAACATTTTGGGCGATTTCAAAAGGTTCGTAGGCGATGGTCGTAAACTGAAAGAGTGCTTAATTAATCTGCCATTTATCTTTACTTTATTTACAATACTGGAAGTTCATAAAACTTGTTAACCTTGCGAATAACTTAAAAAAAAAATGCAAAGGCATTGTATCGGTTTGTAAGACTTTCTCAGAACTGTTCGCTTCAGAAATTTGCACCAGCAACAGAAACGAAATCCTAAGGCTTTCAATTTATTCTGTGAATCGAAATGTTCTATTAAAATGTGCCAGTCAAAAGTAAATTTGTTGAAGTTATACTTCTTTTGGCGCGGTGAGTAAAATTATAGAAGGTCACGGAAGTTGCGTGCGCACAGCTAATGAAAATTTGACAGTATGAAGTTAGCCACCTAAGAAAGTAAATTAATTATTGTGAATCGCGCTTAAAACGAGTGTGCGCATTCGAGCTCAAAGTGGCACATTCCGATCTCGGGAAAATGAAGCGCGCCGCTCCGCGTCGCGCTTCATTTGCCTCCCTCGCTCGGAAATGTGCCACTTTTCGCTCGAATGCGCACATCCTCGTATTCGTCGGATTTGCCCATTTTCTTTTTATTAATTTTAGTCCAATAAATTGAATTTAAACTCTAATTACAGTCTTCGAATTTTTAATTAAGCAGGTTGAGGTGTTAAACGTAAAAAATGAAAATTATTTTGTATAGGGAACCTTTTGTACCTAGGGCAACTTTATTTTTTTTAATATTTACGGGCTTTCGTGACCCATAATTTTCGATATTTGAAATGCCACATTGACATACATTAACGTAAAGTTAGCAGCAGCTGACCAATGTACTTCGTTAATGTATGAGATCAATTGAAATTTTTAATCGAAATAAAAGTAAGACTTTTTACATTCTTTTTACTTATTGATTTTTATTACCTAATAACAAATGACTCATCGTAATAGAAAGATTATTTATTAATGTTTGCATGGTAGTGGTCTGATTTTGGCACAGCATAATCTTTAATTTTATTTTTGAGTTTAAACATCAAGGGTCGGTGTGTTGTACCTCGGTCACTGTCAATAAATTGTACCTTGGCCCTAAGATCAACGTGCAATAAATAAAAATTTAGATATACCATTGTTATAAATTCTTATTTTTTTATTTTGCTTCAGATAATATGCCTCGCAAGTCTAACAAAAAATTTAAATTTTTGCAATGTTAACCATTAAGTATGTGAAATTTTAATATACGAGAAAAGTTTTGTTCATTTTTGAAACAATTTTAGTGTCATTTCAAAGAAGAACATTAGTAGTTCTTATAATCCAAAAATAAATATATAATTTTCATAGAACAATGGGTTTTATTTTGTTTAATGTGAATAAAGTCAAGGTACATCACTTCTGTTGTACCTAGACCATAGATCGACTAATTTTTAAATCGTATAGCAATTTGAATAAACAGTTGGTAATGTTTTCAAATAGTTTATGGTGAATACCTTATTAGTGCCCCACTACGATGCAATTCATTTTATCAACAAATCGTAACATATAGAAATTTAAAAAAATTACAAGTGAAAAAAGGGCCAAGGTACAACAAGTTCCCCTACAATTATTTCGATAGATCAATTGGTTTAGAAATTTTTTATGAATTTTTTTTTGTCTGTACCTACTTTTGGGATTGCGATCAACCTTTTGCTCTAGAATTTGGAACGTTAAAAAATTATCTTAAGTTCATCATAATTATTCTTTTAAAATGGTTAATTGTTAGAATATTTGTTTGTTGTTTTATCCCAAAATGTCTGAGGATTTTAAATCCTGAAATTACCAAAACTGTTTTTTTCAACTTGTCGAGTTATGAATTAATTAATTATTAAACATAATTGTTCGTAAAAATATAATACATATTGATTTTTTGATTTTATTGTACGAAAGAAAATTTGCCAATATAAAACACTAAGATTTTGAAAAAATTTTGACATTTTTTTATAATTAAATGTTATTTGCAATTTTCCATTAGAAATTTTTTATAATAACTACTGCTTATTAATTTAAGTCGTTTTACTTTAACAATAATTAAAAAAATCTTAACTGTAAAAAAAATACATGTTTGTACTGATTGAAAAACTTGCAGTCGCCCTGAAACTGAAACTAATCCTAGAATTTTTTACAGTACAAAAATCTAATTTAGTGTCATTTTTTTATATTTTAAGAATAAGCCATAACTAATTTTTAATTAACTTATAGCTGATAATGAATTTAGTCAAATGCAAATTTTTTAAAACTCGCACCGCATTATTCCTCTTCAATATAAAAATAATAAAAACAAATATGAAATTTAGTTCTTAGAAAATTGATCTATTTCACTTCTGCTTAGGGTTGCCTTATCGTTTACCTCTCTCGATTTCACTAAGAAGCTTCTACCGTGTTGATTCTGAATTTTTTTCCTTCAACAATATTATAAAATCATATTTAAGTGCACACCTAGTTTATCAGCTTTAATAAAAACAACAGTAATTTTTTGTCTATAAGTAAATATTAATCTGATACGAAAATTAATCATTTATTACTCAAATTTCAATCTTCACTTGAATATGTAATTACATCAGTTGTATTCCAAAGTTCAAACACTTTCTCTCGTGTGAAATGATGTTTTATTATCTAGATCAGAAAATAAGGCATTTGAATTCGGTGTAAAAAGTAATCTTTATTTTTCTGTTTAATTAGATATAAGCCTTTCGATAGATCAACTCGTTGAAGTAAACATTGGGCTTTCTGCTTCGATTATCAATTTCTTAATAACACTTATTCTAAGTTCAAGGATTAAATTGTTAATGTAATCATAAAATGTTAATTCTAAAAATTAAATTATCATTCCCAAAAATAATAATGAAATTACTTGTCAGAATTAAGTTGGAGACTTTGGAGCTGGTACTAGTTAGGATTTCTGCAGCGGCTCTTTCTAGTATTATGTTGTTAATGACGCTGCTTAAGATTAGTGAAGAATCTAGTGTTAGTAACGGTGCTAGTACCAGCCCCAGGGGAGGGTAAAATCAATTCTGGCAAGTGTTCTAATTTTTTATTGTTAATTATCGCGAAAGCCTTAAGTCCAAAAATAATAATGGTTTTCAACATTTTTAAAAAATAAATTTCGATTTAATTCGTGGCTTTTAATTTAGTTCTTCTTTGTTACGCGTTTTGTACATCCCTGTAGTTAGATTTCGACGATTTTTTCCCTTGCATCTTTGTTGTTAATGTCGTAGTGTTTTAAAGGCACAAGGGACCTACAATTTCACGTGCGTTCCGAACCACGACAAATTATAGGGAAACTATTCGAGCAGAATCGCTCTTAAAATTATTTTTTTATTGGAACTTTGTAACGCTCGAAAGATGTTAATTTCTTCTAACGATGAATTTTTATTTATTTCAGATTGTGGAGGGACCCCGCGGCCGAGACATGACCGCGTCCCTCGACCATTCGGATAACCAAAATGGCTCCGCAAACAACAAAACGAACGATAGCAATTCCGAGGGAAAAGTGTACACGGTTTCGGTAACGGGAGGTTACGATAATGAAGGTTTCAAAGGAGACGGAGACGCGTTGGGGGTGGTCATGAAGCCGCCCCGAGAGCTCACCGACGAAGAAGCATCTCAACAAGGAAAGTTCAAATTGTCGCGAAAGGAAAAGTGGCGAATCCTAAAGAACGTATCGATAATTTCAACTGCGTTTATGATCCAATTTACGGCGTTCCAAGGAACGGCAAACCTTCAAAGTAGTATTAACGCTAAAGATGGACTAGGAACAGTGTCGTTAAGTGCAATTTATGCTGCACTTGTTGTTAGTTGCATTTTTGTACCTACATTTTTGATCAAAAGGTTAACCGCTAAGTGGACCTTGTGTTTTTCAATGCTGTGTTATGCTCCTTATATTGGAGCACAATTTTATCCTAAATTTTACACTCTTGTACCTGCCGGCGTCCTTCTGGGTATCGGCGCCGCTCCTATGTGGGCTTCGAAAGCTTCCTATCTTACGCAAGTTGCTGGGGTTTATGCCAAACTCACGGATCAAGGAGTGGATGGCATCATCGTAAGATTCTTCGGCTTTTTCTTCCTTGCCTGGCAGACGGCCGAATTATGGGGAAATCTTATTTCGTCCTTAGGTGAGTTTTATCATAACTATTATTACTTCCGTCCAGAAATACGTGCCCAATTTGGAATTTTTTCTTGTCCATATTTGCAAAAATATTTTATTATAAATAATTTAAATTGAAGCACGTTTTTAAAGAAATATTAATAAGTCTATTAGTACAGTAAGACCTCGTTTAACGCGGGGGATACGTTCCAATGAGTTTTAGCGCTAAACGAAACAGCGTTAAACGAGATCTTTGCGAAATTTCGCAATAAGTTAAATAAATGTAATTTTTGAGCTGTTTCGAGGCTTCGAGCAGATTCCGTTATATCGAATCAGCGTTAAACGAGGTCTTACTGTATACGAATTAAACTAAATCTATCACATTTTGAACTTTTGTCACAAGGTTTATTTCACAGTTAATAATGAAAAGACACTTTTTAAGGTTAATGATTGTGATCCCCGATGCCAAAGCCGGATAACAGTTTTCTTTGATTGGCATTAGTTTTGATTGAAGTGGATCATTCTTTGGTTTAACATTGTTACTAACAAGGAAAGTATCCCAGGTAGTCACTTCCGATTTTAATGTTTTAATGTTGTACATCGAATTTTAATATGCCTATATATATTTTTATGGAAAAACATTTTAAGGGGTGAAATGGACCTCCGAAGTTAACCACATCAGGAGAAGGTTTCACATACTTACAGTCATTACTTTTTAAAACAATCAAGTGGGTAATATTCTACATAAAAAATGCATAGAAATGCTTATTTAAAAATTAAAATTAAATAGTCTTTCTAATCATTAAAAATAATGAAAGTTTATTAAAAAAATCAGTTTTTAATGGGATCAATTGCAATTGAAACAGCACAAAAAGGTAAACAAAAATTTGGCACTACAGAATAAAAATATATTTAGGGTGTAAACTACTATGAATTAAGAGTATACTGTTTTTCCTTATACAGGGTGTCAGACGAATAGATACTGAAACTTAACCGGGTGACACTTGACACCAATCGAAACAATAAATATTTGTATACAATACGTCCTAAATCTAAAACATTTCGAAAAAATTGATTTTAATTTACCAGTAAATAGCAACACAATATTGTCTCTACATGCTTTTATAACAGAATGAAATCATTTAAAAACATTTTAAAACAATGTAATTAAATGAATTTGAAAGAGACGAAAGCTTCAGATTTTAAAAATAATTTAACCTAGGGCCCCTATTATGCTTAGTCTTGCAAGGTCAAATTATCATAATTCTATGGGTAAAAACCTGTGCAAACAAAAATATTTCAGTGTTTTTTTTTTAATTTCTGAAGTGTATAATTACATATTTGCTATTACCTTGTATTTAATAAAGCGACATTCGTAATTACTACAAAATGTGGGTTTACGCAATTTTAGAAATTTACAATTAATTTTTGAACTACATATTTTCGTCATTTACCTAAAAAAAAGTTGTTTTTAAAATACATTCAAAATTAAAAGTAACCAAATCAATATATTAAAAAGAAATACATCGAACTACAAGCAATATATCTGTTTTAATATCTGATATAAATTCAATGACAACTGTCTATTGATTTCTATTAAGTCATTATGTGTGATTATAAACATAATTATCCTTGCACTCCTGCAAAAAAACAAAGGTCGTTCCTATGTCTTCCATAATAAATTGCCAACCTTCCAATTTATATCAATTATTCTAAATTTAGTAAATATTAACAATTAAAGCAGATTTAATTAACCTTTTTTTTGTGATTAAAATCGTCGCTATCACGCATACAATCACTTTCTAGTGCTAGAAACCGAGTAAACCAACTGAATAATTTTTTACTTGGACTAATTAAACACAAATTGTACGTTTTTAATAATAATTAAGAAACGCACGGCTACGGTATTTGGTTCAACGCTAAAATCGTTTAGAAAATACTTACAAAACATAATAATTAATAAAAAAAATTATGTTTGAGTTAACAATCAGAAAAATTCTTCGTTTTTACTGATATAGCGGACACGTTTAGGGCACAACAGTGAAAAGGACGCAAAATTTTAAAATGAAATCGTTTCAAAGCAATTGGTTTGATTTAAAATTAATGTTCTGTTCAAAAGATTAGTTTTTTATCAAAAATTTTATGTTTCTGGTAAAAATACAATCTTGTAATTTTTAATTCAAATTATTTAGAAAGTGAATTAATTATTGTGAATCATGCTTACAACCGAGTGTGCACATTCGAGCTCAAAGTGGCACATTCCGATCTGGAATGAAGCGCGCGCCCGCGTCGCGCTTCATTTGCCTCCCTCGCTCGGAAATGTGCCACTTTGAGCTCGAATGCGCACATCCTCGTATTCGATGGATTTGTTTATAATTAATCTTCTCTCTTATAAATCAAACGATTGAATTTATTATAGTTTTACATTAGGGAAAAAGCTATAGCGATTATTTTTTTAATATTAATTTTTAAAAGCAATAGATCAGAGATCTGTTGTTGCCTGCATAAATGGGGGGTCTGTAATTTTTCATTAATGTTTTTTAGAAAGTGAATTAATTATTGTGAATCATGCTTTCAAGCGAGTGTGCACATTCGAGCTCAAAGTGCCACATTCCGATCTCGGGGAAATGAAGCGCGCCGCTCCGCGTCACGCTTCATTTGCCTCCCTCGCTCGGAAATGTGCCACTTTGAGCTCGAATGCGCACATCCTCGTATTCGATGGATTTGTTTATAATTAATCTTCTCTCTTATAAATCAAACGATTGAATTTATTATAGTTTTACATTAGGGAAAAAGCTATAGCGATTATTTTTTTAATATTAATTTTTAAAAGCAATAAATCAGAGATCTGTTGTTGCCTGCATAAATTGGGGGTCTGTAATTTTTCATTAATGTTTTTTAGAAAGTGAATTAATTATTGTGAATCATGCTTACAACCGAGTGTGCACATTCGAGCTCAAAGTGGCACATTCCGATCTCGGGAAAATGAAGCGCGCCGCTCCGCGTCGCCTTCATTTGCTTCCCTCGCTCGGAAATGTGCCACTTTTCGCTCGAATGCGCACATCCACGTGTTTAATGAATGTGTTTACTTTTTTTGGATTAAAAAAGAATAGAGTAGTAATGTACCTAAATAAAAACGATAAATGTGGAAATTCGAGCAAAAAGTGCCTCTTTTCTCGAGACATAATTGCAAATTCAAAATTGTATAATTTTTCAGGAATGAAAATTATTTAAAATATATTTTGTTTACAAAATATGTATACTTAGTTATTTTTTAAGAGATTTCATTGGATGACACTGATATAGTTCAAAAAAAGGAACTCTGTATTTTTATACACAGGAAAAGCACTTGATCTAAAACAGTTTTTCTCAAAATGATCGATAACGCCCTTTTGTGGGCGCTAGAGGTTTAAGGAGGCGGTAGACGGCTCTGAAAAAATTAGGGGGCGCTAAGCCAGTCTAGGGGGACTAGTGCAAATTAATATAATGGGAAAAAATGATGTTTTCTAGATACGTTTAATGGCAATTCAATCATTATTATGGCGCTGATATTTGACGACCGATATTTCGAAGATAATAATACTAAAATTTTTTTTGAGCTTAGCTAATTTTTTTCTTAATAGAAAGTAATCGCTTTAGTTTGAATACGTTATAATTGCTCTCATAGAAATTTTTTTTTGAACTTAGAAATGATATATGGGCCATGATCTATCTATCCTATCCGTATCATAAAGGCATGTTTAAAAATAGGATTTGCCATAGCTTTTTTAAGATGCGCAATAGATGGCACGTTAAAAAATGTTGAGGGGCTCTACAATTTTTTTTATTCTCAAAGCGGGCTATGGGCAATATAAGTTTGAGAACCTGTGATCTAAAATAATCCCAAACCCAGTTTTACAATGAAAATAAGTTCCTCGGAAAACTGTAAAACGAATTAACATAAAATGTGCATAATTCAGTAATTTATTTAAATGTAACATTCTTATGAATTAGATATACAGTAAAACTTCGCTGTGCGGCCACTTCTTAAAAGCGGCCACCTCTATAAACGGCCACTTTTCAAATTTACAAACCAATTATATAGCATTTTTCCTCGCTCGGAAAAGTATCACTTTTCGCTCTAATTGCACACTCGACAAGTGTGGTACGCGTAACCCCAAGGGTACGAGAAGTGTTTAGTGGGGGTATACGGTGCACTCCGATTTAGCTGCTATTAATGAATTATTTTTATGGCTATTATTAAAGTATATGCAATTTTTTTTAATGAGGGTACCCAATGTTACGAAAACTATAGAATGGGTACACAGATGTCGAAAGTTTAGGAAACACTGATTACAATATTAAATATATTTGATAAAAAAAAATTTATTTAATAATTGAATAATCATATTTCTACCAAGGATCCAATATCGGATTTATCGAAGTTATACCTTAAAAACTATTAAACTTATGAAATAAGGGACGAAATTGCAAATTTTGTGAACAATAACGCGGCACCAGAAGTGACCAACATGTTCCATAAAAATCTGTTTGTACTTTAATAATTTTTAAATTCTTTTCTAAACTAATCGTGCCAAATTTGCATTTCTAACTGTGCTTAATGATTTTTTTGCAGTTTTAAGCAACCCTCACGGTGCACATGGAGAATCGAGCGCGAACGTTACTCTCACCAAACGTACGAATCGTGCGGAGCGAATTTCTGCGTGATGAATTTAAACAACAACGACAACTTGGCGAGACCAGACGATAAAGAAATTTTCGAAATTTCTGGCATCTACCTATCCTGCATCATCTTGGCTGTTATTACGATCGCTTTGTTTGTCGATCCGCTTTCAAGGTAAGCGTTTTTTAATTGTTTAATCCTTGAATGTCAAAATTAGTGATATGGGCACCGTTTTCCTCTTGTCTTATACCAATAAACGGTACAGGGATTCCCATATTAGAAAAAGTTTTTGACGCGTAAATAATTATTTAATAGGAATCCTCTTCTTTGAATTAAAAAAAAATCGTGAGAAAACCATCTCGTTTGATGAGATTGAAAATTAAATGCGTTCTTTTGGTTTTCAATAGTAGGTAAAGCAATTTTAAATTTTTTGGAAATTTAGATCTCGAAAATGCTCTATATTCTATAACACCTTCTTTGATTGCAAAAAAAATTGGGTATATTGGCATAGGAGCATTTTTAAGAAAAATATTTACACGTAAAATATAATGAAATAAATTCTATTAACAGTATCTATTATTTAAACAAACGGTTTTCTTAAGACTACCTTTTCTTTGAGCATTAATTTATTTTATTGTTATTAATTTTTTTTATAAGAATTATTTTTTATACAATTGGTGGGAAAATTATGTAGGTGTGCATATTTAAAAATTCATTCAAGGCATATTAAAGTCCCTGACTTTTGAGCTTTTCCTCATTTTAACCAGATGAACAGCAGTTTTTAAACTTAGGAGGAAGATAACAATGGCAACTCGTAAAAAGAGTGTTTGCGATTAAATCTTTAGCATTTGTATTTAAACTTATAAAAGGCCTCTTGTTTTTATCTGCCACGGCTCATTTTTAGTATTCACATTATTTTAAAATAACATTAAAAATTATAAAATATTTTTTTGGATTAAAATAAGATTAATTTTTTTTAAATTATGAAATTTAAATGTCATTAGCAAAGTTAAATCGTTATACACAACATAAGAATTCTGTGAACACCGGTCTTTGGTGAAAATGCAATATGCTTTCTTGATAAAAATTTTAGAACTGATAGCTTTTTTGTGTTATAAAGCTTATGAACTTATCTATTTATTTTTACGCAGTATTGTTCGAGTCGTTTGTGTGTAAATATCTACGTCATTTTAGTGCAAAAGTAATCTGTGTTCGCTTAAATAGTCAATTATCTTTTTTCTAAATATTTTAAGTACGTAAACATTTAAGTGATGGTGTTAGAAGTAATGAAATTTTAATTTTTGTTGAGTAAGGAAGAAAAGATTTTTATTACACTATTTTTTTCATTGCGTTTGGAAACACTTTAAATTATTTATTTTTTTAAATTGTTCGTAGATTTACAACCAGAAGTAAACAAACTTTTTTGTATTGAAATAATTAAAATTTAGTCTAGTTACAAATTCGACATGTTTTGTTGTTAATAAATACCTAATTTCTGTGTGTTTCTAAACATACAATTTGAAATTTTTAGAATCGTTTACTGTGTTGCTTATAATAATTTTTGTAGAGGCAGTTTTAATTTCGAAGGTCGCAAACGCTCTTTCATAAAAAGCGATAAAGATATCGCCTGATTTTCGTTATTCGCATTTGGCCAAGGCAACTTTTATAAATTTTTCTAAAATAAATTATTTAATTCATATGTATGTAGGTAATTAACTGTTCTAAATACATAAAAATTATGGGCATTTTACAACTTGTTATCAATTTTAACAAATATAACATTGCTTAGAGAATTGATTTAGAATATATCTATCAAAATGTTCATTATCTAAATGTGTACGATAAATCGGGGTTCACCAAACTGTTTTGAGTAAAGGTAATGTGTTTTGCGGGCCACATTAAAATTGAATTAAAAACGAAAGGTTTAGAATTCTGAGTCACAGAGTTTAGTAATTCAGAGTTTGCTAATTCAACATTAATTGCCCAAAACAGTACGCCACTCTATTCAGAAATACTCGAAAAAAAAACGGCTTCAAATTTTTACCGAGTGGCTGATCTCTTCGTAAACTTCCGTATTCGTAAGAAGCAACTCAGTAGCCGAAAGATTAACACAACTAGTTACGAAGCGGAATATTTCAATTAAAAAAATATTTCACTTTTTTTTAATTGCTATTTGTTAATCCTTCTTTGTGTTTCAAATACTTTGTTAAAATCGATATTTATGGCAAATTAAAACTAGTAGAAAACGAAAAACAATTAGTAGATAATGAAATAAGTATTATATTGGAAAAATTTTATGTAATACTGTACACATATAATGTCAATACTTTATTTTACAACAAATTATAAAATTATTTGAATAATACATGATCTAGGATGATATTTATAGTAATAACGAAAAAATAATAAATTTAGCGACATTTTGCACATAATAAGGCAGTTGTTTGTCTAAGTACAAGGTATTTTAAAATTTTAAATAAATAGGTACATATTTAAAGAGCTTTGACGAAAATCAAACATATTTTATATTTTTATTTAAAAATGTAGAGAACAGTTGATAATCAACAATCGATTGAATTTTTACATTACCTTTTCGAAAATTAATTTCACTATTTGTACAATGAAATAAATAAAATTTCGAAAAGGTTTTACAATTTTTTTTTTACATACATATAAAAATAAACAGGAAGTTGTGTTAAAGTATTACTTTCAGAAAATATTCGGACACAAAGAACGGTTAACAAACAGTAATTAAAAATTAAAAAAAATTAGTTATGTTAAAAATGATCGAAAAAAAGCATCGTTCTGCATGACTCGAGCTATAGTTAGTAGAGTTAACCTTTCGGCTACTGAGTTGCTTCTTACGTGCACGGAAGTTTCCGGAAGCATCAATATCTCAGCAGTCCGTGATCTCCAATTTTTTTGAAGTTGGACAAAAACTTGACAATTAAGACGCTAGATGTTAGCTTTTTTTGATAACATATGAATTTAGCTTTCCCTGAAATTGTCTCCCGAGGGAAGTACCCCGGTTTGTCTCCCTTTAATAAGATCCGGGGCTGTTGCTCAGTAAAAATTTAAAGCCGTTTTTTTTTTAGGATTTCTGAATAGTTTGTCGTACTACACTGCCAAATACTGTAAATATAAACAAATTTCAAAGTTTTAAAACATCTTGTAAGCTCAGCATTTAAATTTTGTGAGAAGCGAATTGGCTTTTTATTATCCCTGCCGGCCCAATAAAAAACAGTTTGGGCTCACATTTGACCCGCAAGTTTGTAGATCCCTGTTGTAGATCTCAGATTTTCTGAAGGTACCCATACTTTCTCTTGTTAGTGCCCATTTTAAATTATTGCACTTTGTACGTCGGGAAAATCAATTTTTAGACGGTTTTATTTTTATTTTCCTGCTTGGTGGATTTCAAAAAATGATAAATTCTGAAATAGTCGCATTATAACCGTACAAAAGATCTCACTTTCTAAAAGTTCAAGAGCAATAAAAAAAACTTCTTTAAAATCGTAACTCATAATCAGCAATTAAAAAATAGTAAAAGCGCATAATCGTCCGAAAGGAATTCTAATTATTAAATTGCAAGTTTTCGCTGTAATAACGATGCTTATAAAACAATTTGCGGAAATATCGAAGAATCTTAAATGTCGTAATTTTCTGTTTTTTTCTTCGCGAACCAGATCAGAATTTTTTTTCAAAACAACAATCAGCGAAGTACAAGATATGATTTCTTCTATTTTATAAAATTACATAACATAATAAAAGTCGGCGCGAAGGCAATGAATCTCGCTTTTCCTTTCGTCGCAGCATTGGCTAATAAGGTGCAGGCTATTTTAATTGTTGGAACGGTTCGCCTTGAATTTGATTGCACCTTATTTTTTCCTTATGGTACCGTATCCCGTTTATGCGGAGCCCCGGCTGCAATCTTTTCACGTTATTTGCGCGATCCGTTTTAGTTTCGTTGCGATTATAAAAGTGCTCTTCCTACATCCTTGTACTGATTTTTTTACGAGAGTCCATCGTTCCAGATGTTCGAAAAGAGAATATTTTAATAAGCAAATAAATTCGAACGGATGTGTTACAGTTATTTGGTTAACATTTGTTAGTGTTTGTTGTTAAATTATGCATTTTCAAGGACGGCTTGCTCATTGTAAATTTAAATTTCGCTAAACGAAAATATGGACTTCCTCGCTTGAAATTTCGATATTTGGATAGTTCGGTTGTGGTAAATAGCGGTTTGATTTTAAAATGAATTTTTTGCGCACCTTTAATTCGGCGATCCTTAAACTTTTCTGTTTGCTCATTTCGATTTAAAATAAAATGATCAAATCGCGGAAGCGAAATTAAAAACCCTTTTATGGGCTTTTTTGATTTTTTAAATAAATAAAATTTAAGAAAAAAATACAGTGAAACCCCTCTAGCACGTGCAGCATCGGTTCTTGTTCAAATTGGTCTTATGTAGAGAGAAAGACAAAGATAGACAATACAAATGTAATTAAAAATACTATATTAGATTAAATGCAGTTATTATTTATCAGAATTATATTGTTATCAAATGAACGGTGTTATAAATAACGTAGTATTATATCGGAACTAAGTTAATTATTGTGAATCGCGCTTAAAATCAAGTGTGCACATTCGAGCTCAAAGTGGCACATTCCGATCTCGGGAAAATGAAGCGCGCCGCTCCGCGTCGCGCTTCATTTGCCTCCCTCGCTCGGAAATGTGCCACTTTTCGCTCGAATGTGCACATCTTCGTATCTATTAGATTTGTCTAGTTTATCCCTCCTTCTTTCAGATTAAAAAATTTAATTCAGTTTAGTAAATATTGATTTTATGTTAGAAAAACGAATTTACCATTGCAATGAGTGGAAGGGAGTAAAAAGATATGGCAATTATGACAAGGGGAGTGAGATGGAACGATTAAAATTAATCAACTAATTTTGCGTATAATTTATTAGCTTAAATTCTTAAAATGGAGTGTGCACATTTGAGCTCAAAGTGGCACATTCCGATTTCGGATCCGATCGGATTCCGATCTAACGGCTTGAGGGGGGGGCACACTATTGTTCAGTTTTATAAAACTATTCATTATCTTGAAGAACCAAAAGATGACCATTATGCATTTTTTTTCAATTGCTCAATCTAACTGAACTAACGCACAAATATATAATGCAACATATTTTTGTGATCAGCCTTCGAAACTATGAACGATTTTAAAAACTTTAACGGTGATGTGGATGGAAACACATTCTATCAAAACAGCCAAATTAGAAAATTTACTAACTATAATAGCTTTTGTTGTCAAAACTCAAAGAAAAAATTTAACTTTAAAAGAACCAGTAAAAAACATCGGGCTATTGGCAATTATTAATCCTACATCAATTTATTGCAAATTGAAAAAATAGAAGATGATTATTGAACAGTTTTATAGACTTTGTTACATTGATTTTAGTTAATTTTCTTTTTGCACTTAATTTCAAGTTGGGTATTAATTTTTTTGTGGTTGTTGGGAAATCAATAGTGCATAATGTAAATGACATCAAAAATTGGCAAAATACCTTCAAAATTCTTAAAACCAAGTCATTTTCTACGTGTTGCCTAAAAAGCTCCGCGCGAGTAATCGCGTTACCGTAAACTGCGCGAGTAACTAAATGTTAAAACCGAATGTGTTCTATTATTCTTCAGCTTTCTTATAAGGAATCAATTTATGAAGAACTTGACAGTATGTGAAATTACAAATGTTACAAAAACGTCTGCAGAATTATTTACTTTACAGATTATTAAAGAATTAAAATGTCAATCATAAGAATCATAAATAATGCAGTTAAATGCTCGTTTTTACAGCTATTATATATACAAAATTGTCCAAGTTTAAGCAATTTTGAAAAGTACGGGTCTCGCAATTAACGGTCGCGGTCGGGTTAGAGAGTGGTCGCCTTAGAGAGAAATTTATAAAAAATTAAATTACGGTATATCTGTTCTGAAATATACTGCTTATGGAGATGGTCGCCACGAGAGGTTTTACTGTAATTGATTATTTTACATTTGTTTTTCTGAATCTTAAAAGTTTAAGATTAAAATTTATTTTCAGTACGAAAAACTTTGGGCCCAAAATTTAAAAACGATAGCAATTTAATTTTTTAATTTTGTACGAAGTACTGGATGAATATTTTCGTCACAAAGAAACACTCTTTTTACGGCGATCTCTTCGCTTCGAACCACTCTTGAGGAACCCCCCAAATTTTAATTTTATGTCTTTTTTATTTAAAAATCTTTGCCCATTTTATTTGTAAAAAAAATTTAATCCACTTTAATCCATATATTTTTTGCACAAAATACACTCATTATTTAATCCTTGTTGTAATTACAGCAAATTAGCGGAAAAAAATACGCTTGAAAGATATTTATAATGAAGTCTGCTAAGCGGTCGATGGAAAAATTTTAAAAAACTTACGTCACCGCTTAAAATTCAAATAAGCCGTAATTTAAGGAATGCCGTTTTGCGAAAAATAATTTTCGCACAAGTAAACCGCGAGTGCTTTGTGATTTTTGCCACTCCTCGCGTTTTTCTTGTTCGAAGGTTAATTCGAAACGTTGTTCCTTCTATTCTAACTTCAGTCTAAAAACGGAGATTGCTATAATTATGAAACAGGATTGCCTTTTTTGTGTTACCGAATCCGAATATCGCTCTGGGCAAAAATTAGATCGAGTTCTATCAGACAAAAACGCCACATAACATTATTCAAATTAAACGGACGCACATAATGATTTTATTGCTACGTGAATTTCCCAATTATGAAATAACATTTCTTGAGCAACATTTGTTTATATCGACGCAAACGAGAGTAGGTAAATATTAGCTGCGCAAATGACATTCTAAAATTGTAATTTCACAAAATCTGTGTGCTTATTATTTTTTTAATTGAAATAATCATTTCTGAAAAACGTTTTCTGCTGATGCATTCGGAATTATTGAATTGAAGGCTGTTATTAAGTCCGTCATGCAGAATTAATATGAGCGTCGTTTAATGTAATAATGCCTGCAATTTCTAACCGGCTAATTATTTCATCAGATTTTGAAGAAACTAAATTGAATTCTAAACGTAAATTGTTGTTGGGTTGGTGTTAAGAGCGCGATCGGAAAGTTAAGCTTTTTTGCGACACGAAAACATTTTTTTTAATTTTAATGAACTAGCATTCATTGCCATCTTGATGGTAATGTTGACTATGTTACATAGTAGCTATGTAACGGGTAAATAGTACTATGGAGAATGGTACTCACAATTAGTCCCATGTGTCATTGCTACAGTAGAGCGTCGATAATACGGATTATTTGTTATCACAACGTGTGCGGGTTATCAACATCTTCCAAATTTTCGAAAAGAACCAAAAAAGGGCCGTTCGCCGCCTTAAACATAAAGCAAATTTGCTTAAACTATTAACAATGAACTTTAGTGGTTAAATAATTGGAGCAGATAAATAAAACCATTAATTTTATGGAGGTATAAGATTTTTTTTAATGAAACATTCATTAGTATGTACAAAATATTTGAGTGTATTACATGTACTGTACTGGCTACAAAAAACAAATTACATTTGTACGTAGAACGATACCAATATTTACGGAATTGAATCGGTATATCGAGGGTCCGGATTATTGACGGTCTACTGTATTTAAACATACGCGCTGCGATTATCGATGCGGCCAATGAACGAGTTAAAACATAACCGTAATTATGAAATATTGATTATTGATCGTGACGCAGCTTAAAAGTGAAAAATTACATTGAAGTTAATAGGTATTAAATATTTTGATAATTGCAGTGAAATAATTTCTTATTGATGTATTTATAAAAATGAATGATTCAATCTTAGTATTTAAATGTTTAATTAGCAACTTTTATACTCAAATGTAAATAAAATGTGATACTGAAAATAGCCGACATCCGAAAATTGTGTATTTTATTTGGTTTGTTTCGATTTGTCAAAGCTTAGCGGTTTTTTTTGGAATTTTTCATCATTAAGTTATAATTGCCATAAATGAAAAAATTATTGCAAGTATATTTTTTTGTTTACATTGAGAATTTTAATTTGTGATTTATTAATTATTTTTTAAAGCATAATATTTATTTATTAACATTTTTCAAAATTTGTTCATTAATTAATTTAATTTTTATATAGCTATTGGGTGTCCCAAAAGTTATTAAAAGTGGGAAGGCGGGATAGGAGATAAAATTATAAGACGAAAAGTCCTTTGTGGTGTTTTTACCCAATACTCTGAATTAAATAAAGTAACCAATCAGGAGCGCGCTTTAAAACAATTTTTAAGTACAAATCATTCCAAAATTTTTCTCAAATTTGTGGTTTTAAAATTATTTTGAGGTAACCTTTTTTCAAAATAAAATCTTATCCAGATCCTTCGGGTCGCTGCTACGCCTCATTCCTCTGGTCAATTACTTTTGGGACACCCAATATATACAGCACAAACTTGTTTATTAATTTACCTATATATAACGTTACTTATTCAATTATAAATATATTAAACATGACAATTTAGCTAGGTAGAATAGGAATCCCTTCTATTCCATAATATTCTCCCTAATGTAACATGGAAATCATTACTATGTCAGCATAGTCAACGTTGCCATTTTTATTTGCGAAATTACTCTGTCAAGTGATTCTCTTCGTTAGCAAATCCTCGCTATCGTGTAATAATACTGATTCCCATGTAGCATTGTGAATATCACTATTCTTTTCTCTCAGTGTACGTGTTTCAAATTCTAATGGGACCACCCTGTGCTTATCTTTAATTGGGAAACATTACTATAGAACACCCTTAAATAGAGAAAATTGTTCATAAATGCAAATCACATTAAATTTATGCGCATTTTATTTATTATTGTTGCTAATTTGTTTCTTCTAAAATTGTATTGCTTTAAAGTGAGAAGATTTTTATTTTGTAAACAAAAACTATTTCGAAATTTATTACTAGAAATCGTGCTTTTTTTTAAATTATTGGTTGACGGGTTTCTCAAAACCAGATTCATTTGAATGAAGATGCAATTTGGCGTTACCGATTTTAATTTAAATTAGCAATGTGATTATTAAATTCGCGCATAGAAATGCGTGATTTAGTTAACAGTAATTTTAAACGCCTTTCTCTAGCGAAGGACACAAAGATTGAAGTAGATGAACTGAACTCTGATATTTTATACATAAAAGACAAGGCCGCGTACTCGTAAGGAATTCTTATAATTTATGCACTTTGCACCGTTTCATAATAATTTAAAAATTGGAGTTGTTTACTTTTATTTTTAGTAGCCGATAAATTTTCTGAGTGGGCCGCTAAGTGTTTTCCATGTTTATTTTTAAACCGAACCGGTGTTCCGCGGTTATTACTAATTTTTCAAATTAAGCGCCCAATTAATTTAATTACGGGGGAATTAAGATAGCGGGATTAGTCGAAAATCGTGCCGTTCCTTGTCGGAAATTTACTCTTGTTCGCCCCGCTTTTTAAAATTTCTTCGAAATCGGTCTCGCTTTCATTTAAAATAAAACGAAGCGCGTTTGTGGAAGACGAAAACGATTTGTCTTGAAGGTGTTTTCTTCCTATTACGTTCAGCTATATTTTTTACTTCTTTAAAAGGAAATGCACTTTCTCCGAAGTTTGAGACCGCCTATTAAAATTCTGACTATTTCCTTTCAAGGTGTTTGCGTTTCGTACAGGAATGAATTAATAAATGTTGTGTTGCTCGAAATTTATAACGGTAATCAATTGTTGAATAATCCCCGAAATTCTCCCAGTACAAAGATTAACATTTAGCAGGAACTTGGTGCATTTTCTAAATTATGTGGTTTAATGTCCAAGGTGAGATGTGATGTATTGGTTTGTTTACTTTTTTGACGAAAAAAAATTGTAATGTTGCGTAATAATTTTTAAAAAGTTTTGACCTATTACAACAAAGCTGTTGGCAAAATTTTTAATGAACTTGAAAGATTTTACTTTGCTCGCTTTGTTTTTAAAATCTGATCCAATACTTTTTTCTATTGTCGAAGTTTTCGTGAAAACGAGGGACGAGTTGTCTACAGTGATGTTATCACGTATTTTATTAAATTAGACAATGAAAATTTATTTACAGTAAAACCTCAATTATCTGGACCTCAGTTTATTCGGATTGTGAACCGCGTTCGGACTCGTTGCGAAAATTAAACCTCGATATTTCTTACTAAATATTTTATTTTGTATTTCGCACTAAACAGTGTTTTTTTGCTTTGTTGATTTTAAGATAATTTGCGACTGTTTTATTTAGTGATTAATATTTGTTGGGTTTTTTGTAAACATGTACCTAACAATTTGATCAAGTTTTTTCCTGTTAAAACGGGACGCTTCGTAATCGTGCTTAAAACCGAGTGTGCACATTCGAGCTCAAAGTGGCACATTCCGATCTCGGGAAAATGAAGCGCGCCGCTCCGCGTCGCGCTTCATTTGCCTCCCTCGCTCGGGAATGTGCCACTTTTCGCTCGAATGCGCACATCCTCGTATTTATCGGATTCGCCTATATTATTATTTTATTCTTCAATTCAAAAAATCATAAGTCGAATAAATTAGATCTATTTGTTGTTTGAAAAAGGTTAGATATTTTATTCCTTTTGATAAGTTATCGTGGTGCTCTTCCGCACGTCTAATTGTAGCGAGCTTGGTAAAAAATTTTCAGGTGTACTTTCGAAAGTTTACTAATTCGCATTTTTGATTAATTAAAATTGAATATGATTTAAATTTTCTGAAGTGGGTCACTAAAAATCAACTAGTTGATTTTTATATCATCTTTTGCAGATTGTTGAAGGTTTATATGTCAAAATTATGTCTCCAAATATTTCTGGGTAATTTTCATTTTTGTTAAAATTATAAACAAATTAGTTTTAAAGCACATTTTGTATACACTGTTGTAATTAGACTTCATTTATGGATTAATTCAATTTTTAAATATAATATATGTTACATAGAAGGTGCATCAAAATTTTAGAATGACTTGGGTGGGGTATGTTAAAAAAAGGTTGAGAAATAAGAGTCAAAATTCGTAAAAAGTTAAATTATTTGTTTTTCACGTACGATGAAGTCTCCCATCTAGTCTAGTTTAAAAGTACTAAATTAGAAATGTGGTTTTTGGTAAAAATACCCTTCCGTAATTTTTAATTAAAAGAAAAGCGAGAAGTGGTACATTTAGTTCAGTTTGATTTAATTAATATTATTTGTAAGAGAGAAGAACAAGATAGGCAAATTCAATTATTAAGGAGTATGTGCACTTTTCAAGCGAAAACATTTTCCGAATAAAAAATCTGGATTTGAAGGATTTGTTATTAATATAGTCGAATCCAATTAACACGAAGATGTGCGCATTCGAGCGAAAAGTGGCACATTTCCGAGCGAGGGAGGCAAATGAAGCGCGACGCGGAGCGGCGCGCTTCATTTTCCCGAGATCGGAATGGGCCACTTTGAGCTCGAATGTGCACACTCCGCTTTCGCCACAATTAACAATGATCAATTTACTTTAAAAAAATTCAAGTAATTCTAAAAGCGTAGTTGCGCTCTCAAAATGCCTCTTTTGGGTCTCGCATATTTTTCATAATTTTTTACTTTTTTCGTTGCAAAATTGCAGTGAAATTAATTCGTATTTAAATAAGGAGGCAAGAATGAAATTCTTGTTAGGATTTCTTAATATTCGATGTCGTATTTGACAATTTTTTGAAAACGGGACATTTTGGTGTCCCGAATGATTGCTTGGGGACAACGGGACAAATGATCTGAAAACGGAACAATCCCATTCAAAACAGGAAGTATGGTCACATTATATATAGCTAAAATTCGTTTTTTCCCCTATACATTAAATTAACCGAATTTTCGATTATCCGAATGAGCTGCAACAATAGTTATTCCGGATAACCGAGTTTCACTGTAATAAAATTTTATTTGCTTAATTTTTTAACAAATAATTAATTAATTAATATTCTGTCGTCATATATTTTTCTATTTATAAACATTGGGTTCAATCCTATAATATATATGGACCATATATGCTGAAAGACTATATCATTCGAACATAACCTACGTTTTTAATTCAATAAACTTTGGGGCTACTCCAATATTAGCATAAGTAATTTTACAACATTGAATATGGTTATCTGCCAGAAGCATTGTGGTTACCTGCAAGTAGTAGGACTATTAATTAATTAATTAAACTAGGCCTACATTTAGATGCATTCGGTTTTCGAAACAATTTCTTGATCTGAGCTTTGCGAAATAATATTTTAACATTGCAAAAATTTAATTAATGTCGGATTCATTAGTTTTGCTACGCTGACTGTTTACAATTCGAAAAATTTGTAATTACATATTATTATTATTCGAAGATTCACTTTTAACATTTCTAAATATATTTAAACATAAACAAGAAGTACTCTTTACGATAGTAATCATATTTTCAAGTCTTTTTGTAATCAGAATACCTCACATTATTGCCAAATTTGATTTTAAATTTATTTCCAATTTTAATTGTATTTTTAATTATTTCTTTTCTGGCAACCTAATTTTTTTTTATGTACGTGCAATAGAGCTAGAAATTTTATTTTAATTGCATTAAAAATTAACAATCCTTTAAATATTTACACGTCTAATTACCATTATTAACTTTTAACAGTTGTCGCTAATTTTTAAGTTAAACCAATTTTTATTCCAAATCGTGCATCTTAACAAAACTAGTTTACTACAAACAATTACAAAAAGCAAATGATCAGAAAACAGGAATTCCGTGTCAGGGCAATATAACGATTTTGTAATTGATTGCGGATGTAGCCATTATTGTTACTGAAATAATAATTGTTATTTGGTATCTGCTAATAATAATACATACCTAGGTACATATAAAAAAAAAGAGAATAGAAAACGTCTGCAAACAATATTATCAAAATTATCCTTGACATCCTCTTAAATGCAAATAATTTGTTCTTTTTGCAAAGCCATGCGGGTTCAGAAGATTTCGAGTCCTTGTAATCTTTAACTCGAATTTCTTCGAATTCGTTTCATTAGAAAACGCCACCAACTAGAAAAATCCGGTCTGAAATTGTGTAACGCGAAATGTTTTTCACGGATTTGTTTATATTTATCGACGAGCTTCATTCAGAATTTCTCTTTTGGATGAGGAAGGAACGAGCGGGCCTGTCAATGCTATAAGTTAAGGTTTATGTATGCACACATTTGACGTCAAAACAAACTTTCCAAGCGAAAAAACTAAAAATTAATTTTATTACATCATCCTCCGTCGAAGAGGGCGCGGTATTTGGTGCAAAATAGCTCTTTTCTCTCGTCTAAATTTTGCGTGGGCCGACGATCAAATACGCAAATTAACGCGACAACAATACCCCCCTTCGAATTTACATACGAAATTGTTGTCGATTTTTCGTTTGAGCCGATTCGAAGGCGGATAAGTTGTTTATTTTTTTTGTGGCAACAAACGCTGACGCAAACATAATTCTAAAGAATATTTGCAAAGGTGCATGGCCGAAGAAGTAATAAACCTTAAAGTATTCTTGACCTATCGATATTTTGTTATATTGAAGTTCGCTTAGAAAAATTGTACTTGGCCTGAATTTTTTGCACGAGCTTCTTTCGAAAATATTCGTTCGAAAGAATGGACGGCTTTAAAATGCAATTACAGTAACATCTCTCGTGGTGCCATTGGGGGATAAGCACGGTAAAAATGCTTTTGGTAAATATTTTAATGATATTCTATGGATATATAGATACTATACAAATATAAAGATTTAAAAATGTTAGACCTTAATGTACATATATTGGTCTCTTTAATAAGTCAAAATTGGCAAATAATTTTTTTCTTTGGATTGAGTGAACCGATTAGTTTGAAAATTTAGTATATTATGCAGGCGATAGAGAGATTTTACGGGCCCCATGGATCAATTTTTAATTTAATAAATTGATAATCAAAACAATTATTTTTTCTTACTTTTTCAATTTTTATTATGAGACTTTTTGAGCAAAATTATGATTCTACCATTTTTGCATTCTTATAAAAATTTTTTTAAAATTTTCTTACTGGTACGCCATAGTCAAAAAAAAATATAAACTATTTTTATTACAAAGAACTTGAATTGTTCAACAAATTCTATCTAAATAATTATAAATTATACCTACTATTATTATTACACAACTAATACGCTGAAATAAATCTCTTGCATTAGAGATGACAATTTTTTTTTCTTTCTAACAATAAAATATAACGCCCGTTAAAATTTAATAAAAATATTTATATTATTTCTTATAATAGTTTTTTTTCATTGTTAAAAATTGTACTATAAAGAAAGGTTTTAATTCAAACATAATGGATCAACTTAAACGTTCTGGACCAATTCATTTTTTCTCAAGGAAGGGCATTTTTCAATAATATTATCAGCAAAAACCTCAGGGGCACCATTTAGCGCAAGCTAAAGTGCCCCCACTGATGAACAACTCACATTATACATTTTAATAAAATTGAGTTACAAATTATATTTTTATTAAATTCTAATAGGCCTTACATTTCATGGTAAGAACATTTTTTTTTAAATCATTTCTACTGTAAGGGATTTATTTTAGCTTATTATTTATGTAATAATAATAGTAGATATAATGTGTAATTATTTAGGTAGAATTTGTTGAAAAATTTGATTTTTTTAGTAATAAAAATAGTTTTTATTTTTTTTTAACTATGGCGTACCATTAACCCTCCGCATACTAGGTGACTAAATGTCACATGCCATACTAGGTGGGGTTCGCCATACCCCGAAAATAAAATCCACAAAATTGTACTTTATGACAATTAAATGATAAGAAATATATTTCAATAACCAATAACACAGGCCAACGATGAAAAAACTTTTTTAATAATTTTACCTAATTCCTGTATTATTTTGTGTGCTGATTCCGAAAATAATTATAAAAAAGTCGAATCACCCGCCAATTGTCCACATTTCAATATTAAAAAAAATATTTTATTTAAAATATAAAAAAAATATTTTTAATCATTGAAATGTTATTAGGTTGGCAATACATATTATCAGTGCATGACCTGCCTTTCCTGAATCCCGTTTGTTCTTCTAATAGGGTAGAAGCACCGGTTTTGGACACTGTACCAGTTGTGGACATTTTCCACTTTATTTTGACAAATGTGAAATAAGAATTGTCGATACTGCAATAAGTGTAATTAATATATCTTTAATAGAAACATCAATAATGTTTTTTTCGTATTTTTTAAGTTATTTTATCAAAATTACTCAAGTGTCTAAAACTGGGCTTAACATATCCAAAACCGGTACTTTTACCCTGTATTATCTCCTGTAATAGTTCTGAGCTCATTTTCCCGAGATCGGAATGTGCCACTTTGAGCTCGATTGTGCACACTCGGTTTTAAGCATGATTCACAATAAACCAAACGTGCCGTTTTAACAAAAAAAAAAATTGTTCACGTTAGTTATACCCCACCTAGTACACGGAAGGTTAAGAAAATTTTGAAAAAATTTGAGTATTCGTTATTAAATTTACATTATCTATCTTTGCCTTTCTCTAAAATACGACCACCTCCACGAAAGACCAATTTGAGCAAAAACCAACGCTGGTCGCGTTAGAGAGGTTTTACTGTACTGTTCATTAGAAAGGACTCGTTCTGCAATTTGATCGGCCTCAGATGGCAGAAAGAGATTAGGTTTGCATGCAACTTTGTTATAAATTATTGTCTTTGTCTCGTTCGAGTAATTTAATGTTGTCGGGGTATCTTGTCTTTTATATTTCCGGTGGGATGTTATCGCCGTAAGTTTTTGTATTTTGCAAAGGTTCAACTCGTATTTATTTACATCGAGTGCCCGATACCAGAGCTCATTTGTACCGAACAGAAGAAAAAAAAACTATTGAATTATTTATGCGGGGAACTGACTTTTTTAGTGGTGATGCGAACGATCTTTAAGGTTCATCGTCTTTTCTTTAAACAATTCTTAATTCACAACTTACCTACACGGTTTTACTCTTCGAACTTCTTTAAGCCCAAAAATAATTTTCTTTTATTTTTTTTGATACGATTTTTTAATTACTTGAATTAAATTCGAAAAAAAAAATAAACAAACACTTGTTGACTTTTTTTATTAGCTTAGCTTTTGGCAACTTAGAAACGAGTTTAATTCAACAGGTTTTCATTTTAGAAAAAAAATTAACACACTTAATAAATTGTAATAATTAGTTGATCGCAACAAAAAAATTATGAGCATAATTGCAGGGAAAAAAATTAATGATTACCCAGAAAATCGACTTGGTTTGATTAGGTAAATAAAATTAATTTAAAATTATCCATTCTTCTTGCTCGTTTCAGATTGGGTAAAATTTGAGGCAATTTTCAAGAGCCTAACTAGCGAAACTAAATAACAACTTTTTAAGTTAAAATGACATAATTATTGTAGCTATACGAAAATTCTTTGTAGCTCATTCCTTGCGATTAGCAATCGAGAAACTTCAAGGCAATAACTTTTAAGTTTGTTGCACTCTTTTATTGTTATTTTTTCGCGAACTTTCTGTTTAGAAGAGCAAAAGAGAACCAAATTTTAAATTGTTTCTTATTATTTTTGAGCAAATTGTTCAAGTTCGAGGATACTGGATTATTCTTTTTGAAGTTATACTTCTTTCGGCGCGTTGAGAGTAAAATTTTAGTAGGAAACTGAAGTTGCTCGCGCAGAACTAACGAAAATTCTTCAGTACGAAGTTGATCATCTAAGACAATAAATTAATAATTGTGAATCGTGCTTAAAACCTAGTGGCACATTCCGATCTCGGGAAAATGAAGGGCGCCGCTCCGCGTCGCCCTTCATTTGCCTCCCTCGCTCGGAAATGTGCCACTTTTCGCTCGAATGCGCACATCCTCGTATTTATTAGATTAATCTACTTTTTCATCGCTCTTTCAAAATCAAAAAAATCAATTTAATTTGGTAAATATCGGTTTTATGTCGGAAAAATATATTTACCATAGCAATAAGTGGAAGGGAGCGAAAAGATACAAAAAACGTGTGAATGCGAACGAGAGGAAACGATTACAGTTATTCATCTGATTTTTTTGTTTATTTATTGGCCTAAATTATTGTGAATTATGCTTAAAACCGAGTGTGCACATTCGAGCTCAAAGTGGCACATTCCGATCTCGGGAAAATGAAGCGCGCCGCTCCGCGTCGCGCTTCATTTGCGTCCCTCGCTCGGAAATGTGCCACTTTTCGCTCGAATGCGCACATCCTCGTATTTATTGAATTTATTTATATTAATTTTCATACTTGGTTATAACTAATAATTCAGATAGGCCAAAGAAGTATAAATTCTAACGCACCAGTTTTTATTAATACAGGCAGAACCAAAAACCAAAAATAATTCTTGTTACCAAAATGTGACTTAATAATTAAAAATTTGAGTTGTTGAAGTTCGCCTGCATCCGTGTTTTTTTTTTAAATTGAACGTTACGAAATAATTTATTTAAACTTAAACTAATATTGTTTTTTCAATAATCAATTTTTCAAATAACAATCGTAATTAATTTATCATAGACTCAACAAGGAATTGCGTGCTGTTTAGCATTGATGTTTCCAAAGCTTATTAATCGAAAATAATAAATCGAAGGCTCTTATTTTAAAAACGCCAAGAAATAACGTCATCACCGAAAACGAGACATGAAGTTATTATTTAAGTTTATAATTATATTGTTGGCGAAATTCTTGGCTGAAAGAAAAAGTATCTACTTCTTATGTAAGTTTTTATTGTCATTGCCTTACTATCCTTGGAGTTTAAATAAAAAAAATCAGGTGCGTGTACTCATGTACGCGCGTCAGAAGTTATACTTCTTTGTCGTAACTTAATTAAATAGGACCACGTGATATGTTGCGCACCTTGCATTTGTGTATAGCTAGACCAGTGGTTTCAAGACTATATGTAACTGCGCCACCATTGGCAAAATCTAACCTTGTCTCGTCTCCATACTGTTCACCTATTTCCGGATTTACACGGTAGATCGGTTTTAAAGAAAAACGTGTAACTCGAACAATGTATGTTTTAAATTGTTTTTATTCTTCAAATTGTTTAGAATTTTTATTTTTGTAAATCGTGTAAAACAAGTAGCTTATGAATTGAGGGGTACCTGTAGTGTTTATTGTACATTATGGTTATGAGTGTACAATTTGGTCTCGGGAAAATATATATGCAGTTTTCGCTAGAATGTGCCCTTACGTCGTTTTATTTACGTACAATACTCTTTTCTTTTGTAAATCTAAAAATGAATATAAATAAATTCAATAAATACGAGGATGTGCGCATTCGAGCGAAAAGTGGCACATTTCCGAACGAGGGAGGCAAATGAAGCGCGACGCGGAGCGGCGCGCTTCATTTTCCCGAGATCGGAATGTGCCACTTTGAGCTCGAATGTGCACACTCGGTTTTAAGCACGATTCACAATTTTTTGGACCAAAAAATTAGACCGAAAATCAGTTGCATAATTTTAATAGGTCCCTCTCACTTGCACCCACGAGATTATCGTATCTTTTCGCTTCCTTCCACTCATTGCTATAGTAAATATATTTTTCTATTGATATTTACCAAACTAAATTGAATTTTTTAATGGATGTGAATGATTTTCTTTGGGTGTCACGAACCAAAAAATTGACTTTTATCTAATAATTTTCTTCGAATACAGATACGGAGAAAAGCAGAGAAGAAATAGCACGGTCGATATAAATGGTATTCAACTCTTGTCGGCCACAGCTTACCAGTTGAAAAAACCATACCAACAACTTCTTATACCAATAACAGTATGGATTGGTATGGAACAGGCGTTCATAGGGGCAGATTTCACGCAAGCATACGTTTCCTGTGCTTTGGGCATTCCATCAGTGGGTTACGTCATGATATGTTTCGGAGTTGTAAACGCAATCTGCAGTTTGATCTTCGGCTCTGTGATGAAGTACATTGGAAGAGCTCCCATCATCGCATTAGGAGCTGGCGCCCATATTTCTCTCTGTGTGTGGCTGCTACTTTGGAGACCTCATCCCAGTAATCCCATTCTCTTCTTTGTCGCTTCAGGACTTTGGGGTGTCGCAGATGCTGTATGGCAAACACAGATCAACGGTATGTATTTTACTATAGTTAAATATTGGTATGTTTTATGGTAAACATAGAGCGGCGTTACCATACCACCATGGTATTTTATGATACAAAAATGTCTTTCCTCTCAACACCAAAATTTTTCGAAAAAAACTAAGAAATTTGCAAAATTTGTACTTTGACTAGGAAACAAAACGTCAAAATTCATCATTTTTGACCCAAGCAACAGATATTTGGAATCCCGAGACTTCTTTCAATAAGATACGTGCCAAATTATCATAGATTACAACATTAATTTTTTGTGCAATTAAGGGTTGAAGTTTAGGCTTCATTTGTGCGACACAAATTAATCATTAAAGAAATCGTAACTCGGTTATTTGTAAGCGGACCTTTATAAACTTTGCAGATTTGAAATTTCTGAACTTTTTTTGGCTTTGGAAAGTCTTAGTGGACCATAAGCGTGCTATTTGAAATTTTTGAGAAAATCTAGGTTAAAGTCTCAGACTTGTATTTTATTTTTTCGCAATTTTGACTCTGAAAACAATGTTTAATTTATAAGCAAATAATTTTTAACTCCGTTCTTGTAAGTGATTGCTATCGTCGAAAACTGTGTCGGATATTTTGAATGCACTTAATGGTACTTGCGTGGGTTGTAAGATTTATGAATTTTGTTCTATCATACAAGCAGTGAAAGCGAACGGGTGTTGAATAATCATAGATACCATGTTTTCAGATGAATATCAAAAATATTAAATTAAGTTTAATGCAAATTGAGGGATTTATTTATAAAACATTCATGTTTACCTACGGACACCAAGCGATCATAGCGCCCCCATTTTTGATCCGATTCATTAAAAACGACTCGAATTTGGAATCCCGAGGCCCTTTTCGATAAGATAGGTGCAAAATGGGCATAGTGCGCAATGTTAATTTTTCGAGCAATTAAGGGTTTTTTTTGTAGCACAAATTTTACGTTAAAAAAAATTGTAGCGACGTTATTCATGAACGGATCTTTAATAACTATACAGATTCAGATTTTCCAGACTTTTTGACTTTGGATAGGCCCAAAAAATCATAGCAGTGCTATTTGAAATTCTTGAAAATAACGGGTTCGAAGAGTCCGACTTGTAATAATTTTTTTCTAAATTCCCACTTTGAAAAATCGTAGCTCTGTTATTTGTGAATGGATCTCTAAAAACTTTTTAGATTCTGAAAGCCCGTTTATCGGACCGTAAATTCATCTAAAAAAATCAACAGAGCTCAATGTTAAGTCTAGGAGAAAAATGCGTTCAAAGCTTTCAAAATGTAAATTTTGCTGAAATTTTTAATTTTCAAAATGCTTAAACTCAGCCGCCTTTGTAAATATCGTCAAATTTTTTCATTTCTGAACGTTTCCAGCCCTTAAGTGTCGGAAACCGGCGCTAACTCAAAACCCCAAAATCGGCCAAAATCGACAAAAAAACATTGATTTGCTTTTTTTGAGGAAATTAAATTTTAGGTAATGGAATTGCTTTAAATTTTTGCAGAATATTTCTATGGATCATAAACCGACATAGCCGGAGCCATTCTTCCCTGCTCGCACTTGAACCCCCAAAACTATCGAGAAAACTAAATAAATCGAAAGAAAATACACTTTGACTCACAAAAATGATCATAGCACCCTCATTTTCAATCCGATCATTAAAAACGATCCGGATTCGGAATTATAAGACCTTTTGCCATAAGATACATGGAAAATCGGCATAGGGCGCAATGTTAATTTTTGGAGTAATTAAAGGTTGAAGTCGAGATTTATTTTTGTAACACAAAAGTCTTTGTAAAAAAAATTGTAACGCCGTTATTTGTTGAGGGATGTTTAAAACCTTTACAGATTCAGATTTTCTAGACTTTTTGGCTTCAGATAAGTCCAAAACATCATAAGCGTGCTATTTCAAATTTTCGAGAAAAACGGGTTCGAAAAATCCATCTTGTAATTAATTAAAATAAAGATTTAAAAAAAAATTGTGATTGAAATGTCGAAAATTTTTAGCGTTAAAGGGGTAGCAGATTTAAATGGCTCGGCTTATGGACACTACGGTCTACCTCCCCTTAAAATGTAAAGCAAACTTATTTTTTCAATTTTTTCAAAAAAAAACAAACTCATGTTTAATCTCGAGTTTGGTCAATTTTGGGGGTTTTGAGTTAGCACCGGTTTCCGATAGAATAAAGCCCAATACGTTTGAAAATGAAAGGATTGGGGAAATAATCAAAAATAATATAGTTAATCCAAATTTTAGCAATCATTTCGTGCCTTCCAGTTTGGAAAACGCGGCTTCAGACTTTAAACTAGGCAAAACTTATTTTTCCAATGTGGGCCAGGAAGACTAAAAGCAGGCTACCCCTGATATACAGAATATATATTAAAGTCATAAAAACTAAGATTATTTTGTAAACCGGTAGTTTCCAGCAAACAGGCACAGTGGGCAACTGAATAAACGACGTGCAACAACAAAAGTAGAGCGAAATGCAAGAATTCGCTCTGCATTTGCATATCGCCCACTTTCCATAAAATTTGCATATTTTTTGAGCTGCTCAATATTTTTATCCGCATCTTAATATTTATCAAAATCGAATCTGAGAGATTTCGCAACAAATCAAATTAAAGGCACATTAGAAAGGTTTGGGTCAGTATTCTACTTTCGTAGACGCCACATGTCAAGGTGATAAATGATAGCAAGAAGAACGCCTACAAAATTTTTAATTAAATTACCGTTTTATCAGTTACGTCAGAGAAATGGCTTAATGCAATGACATACCTTCCTGACTTATTTACATGGCCAGGAGCGCAAAAGAAAAACCGTAATTCCTTTAATTTATTAGGGGCATCGGCGAGATGAGGAAAACGCAAGATTCTTCGGTTTGACAAACGTTCTTGATATTTTCTTTGGATTAGTCAGAATTGTTGATACAAAGGCGAGGTTGTTCGAGCAACTTGCCTTGCCCCAAGCCGAAGAAGTTTCCAGTTCGATCTGGATATCTATTTTGCCTTAAGCTTTTTGCAACACCATTAAATATTACTGAACTTTTGTTTGCTTATACACACAACACATTCGTTCGTATTAATGCTGAATAAATTAATTAACAGTTTCTTTTTTCGTTATCCAGCATACCATCAATGTTGGAATTTTAAGATGCCATTAATTTTTTGCAAAAACAAACCGATCACGATTGTGTCTTCGCTCGGTACTTTGTGTCGCCGATTTCTTCGAAAACGACTTCTTTTCCTGGTACTTCCGCGTCTGTTTTTAAGGAACGACTCGACGTCATTTTTTTATTTGATAATTAATGGTCGATTTTAACGTATTTTAAAATTGTTTCTATACGGCACACGAAAAACGAGCTTTTTGGCCTTAACTAAAATTTTTTGAAATTTCTATTTATTTTGAAAACTGCAACGGCCTTCGTTTCGAGGTGAACAAATACAATAAATTAAATACCATAGAATATCTGTAATTACAAAAATAACTTAATTATGCAATTTTGAAATGATAGCATATATTAATTGTTCGTCTAAAGAACTTAATTTGTTTGTAAATCATGTTTCGAGTTCTTTGTTTGTTTGCTTGTACCATCTGGTGCATATTACAAAAAGTTGATTGGTTTAAATGAGATAATTATCATAATGAACCTGAATCATGTAATTAATAAGAAATTTCTTCTAAAACAAATACTTACTATGTTCAGAAAAACCGGAATGTTTTCTTAAATTTTATTTTTATCTCTATGTCGTTTTATATTTTAATTAGAGGACCTCCCAAATGTGTACATATGAATGTACTTTATCACTTAAATTATTGAGTGAAAAAATAATTTTTATTTAGTTAACATTTTAATTTGAACTTGTTATTTATTTTATAGGTCTTTATGGTACGCTTTTCCGAAGAAACAAAGAAGCTGCCTTCTCAAATTACCGGTTATGGGAAAGTTCAGGATTCGTAATTGCATATGCTTATTCAACTCATCTTTGTGCAAGAATGAAGCTTTATGTAATGCTGACAGTTTTGATAACTGGCGTCTGTATGTATGTAATAGTTGAAATTCTCCATTCGCGCAAATTGAGGAGACAGAAAGAGAAGGAACAAAGAGCGGCACTCGATGCAGCTAAAAATCGTCCAGTGGAACCCGAGGAAACTGACGACGAAAAAGATGATATCGATGATGAAATTATTGTTACGCATCTTTAAGGATGGTGAGTACTACAGATTTGTTGTTCTGACTATGCAAGGCACCATGGGCGTAGCAAGGGGGTGGCAGGGGTGGGCACTGTTCACCCTAAAAAACGAATCGCCCACCCTAGAAAAATGAACAGTAATCGAATTATCGAAACTGAAAGTTTGGGGGCCGACTGCTCCCTCTGGGAAAACTTCCTAGCTACGTTCATGCAAGACACTGTAAATTTTGAAAATTTCATCAATCACAAATTCTAAGAAGCTTTTATTTTTATTAATTTACATTTTGGACAGTGCCGGATTAAATCCATATAAAGTAGAAAATCTTTTATAAGACCCTCTTATAAAGCTTACCTTTTATTTAAAAATAAATTAATAAATTACATTGAGCATTTCCAATTAGAAAAAAAATTGTATGTACTCTTGTTTCGATACTGGTTCGCTTCTTAAATTTATCTTTATTAAAAGCAATCTTCCTTTGTTCAAAATTTTAGAATTTTTAAAAAAGTACTGTTATTTCATTTTAATAAATTACTGTTGCATCAATCTATATTTAATCAGCTCATCCTGTAATTTATACCACTAAAACGCAACAACAATTAGGTGCCATTTTTTTGAAATTAACTTTCACGAATTATTTGGTATTGTTTATTTTATTAATTTCTGTTTCTCTTTTCAGTTTTCGTTCTGTCTACGATCTTCCATAGCACTGCTTCTAAAGAGATCAGTTGGGATCAATCCATTAATTATTTAATGAACATAAAACGTATCCATTCCTAAAAATGCATTGTGTCAGCCAGTGATAGAAATGGTTTTAAAATATACATTAAACGCAATGGCATTTTACAGAATTATTATAAAGTTTTATTTAATAAAATACAATTATTTTTATGCTAGTGAAAATAGACGTTTAAGACTTATATATAAATCTATTGTAATAGAAAGAAAGAAAAGCAATTGCTATAAACATAAAAAATAATTAATAGCATAGTATTACACTTTTTTTTTAGATTACATAAAATAGGATTTAGTTAATTTATCATTACATGTCTGTGATGGTAAATATTTTGTAGATGACCGATATTTGTAGACTTTTATTATTATTATTATTCATTTACTTATAAATATTGTTATATCGAAAAAGTGTGAGATATTGTGTTTGGTTTTATTCATAAACAAAGCCAATTGCAAAATTGCTATCATCTAACTACTATTATATTTGTTTTACTCTTCTAAGTGAAGCTTTGGTAAAATTATCATATTTTACTGATTGTTTGAGGTGCCATTATTAATCATTAAGAAGAAATCTAAGAACTTTGTTTATGAGTAAGATTGAACTTTTAGATTTGCAATTGATTCCGTCGAGATCAATCGAAATTAAATTATGAAAATGTTCTGTATCGGATAAAGGCAGACGAATTTTTATATTCGAACGTTTGAAAGTCTGATGGAGGCGATTAAGCGATCCAGAAGCAAACGTTGGACCGCACCAGTAGTTTGTGAAATGTTTCACTGTGTATATTTTATCTTCATACTATTTTAGTTTAAATTATATTTATACGTTATTTTATTTTCACAAAGTATTCTAGTAAAAACTGTCACTGCTTCTACAGGAAGTTCAGTATTACAAATGCAACTGTTAAAATAAAGATTGTTAGAATTATATCGAAGATGAGTTCTTATTAAGGAGGCGGTTTTCTTTGATTGTATACCGCTTAGATGGTTTTTGTATGCTAGCTTTTATTAACAAATCTTGCTTTTGTAATATTAATTATTAGTGCCGCTTGTGCTTGCCTAACACATTGAAAAGACTTATGCTGATCTGTAATAATTTTTAAGAGGAGACATTTGGATGCTGTAGCCACTATTTCTCTTGTTATAAATAGCTATTTAATCTTTAATTAAGAAGATACTAAAAGTATCTTACCAGTTTCTTGTTAGTAGATTTTTTAGCAATTTTTTTTTGCAAATTTAACATTAAGAAGGAGATTTAAAAAGAATTAGACTACTGCATTCAAATGTCGATTATATTTAAGAAATACTGAAAATTAGCTCTTGTACTAAAATTTTTGCGTCTCTTTATTTAGAGCAGGATTAACCACGGATAATTCAAGTTTTGAGGAAATAATCGACTTCTTCCTATTCTCTCTGAAAGGTATGTTTTCTTTTTCACGGGGATTTTTCTATATTTAATATTCGCTAATGCAAGACTCTTTTTACCTTTTAAACAAAGTCTAGTACTTTTCTTTAAATGAATTATAAATTTTCATTATTATTTTTAAATCAATGAGATTTTTATGTAAGGGTATTTATTACAGTTCAATCTAATGACCATAATTCGGGGGCGAATCTTCTGGATTTATAATCGATCCGTCTACGAGTCTTCAAGTCTCATATAAAGAAACACTGCTGGAATTTCAACAATACTTAAGGTAAGATTAGTAATTTTAGTAATACAGTAAAACCTCTCTTAACGGGCTTCTCTCTTCAACGATCGATTTTAAAAGGTCACGGTTAAGAAAAGTATAGGAAAACGATGTACTTAGTTCCCTTCTCAGCAAACACTTCTTTACAACGGACCATATTATTGGTATCGCAACTGTCCGTTGAATAGAGGTTTTACTGTATAAAAAATGAACAATCAATAAACAATATTTGTAATAGCTCTTTCTATAACTTTGGTTTCATTCCAATGGTAACCGAGTTCAAATAATTCAATTTTAATGATTTTTATAAAAATACGAAGTTGAAGGTTTTGTCTAATTTTTATTTGAAGTTTTAGTTGTTTGTAGAATTGTGCAGTGTTAACTTTTAAGCACTAATTGAAGACAAGCATAATAAGATATTACTTTAAAAAAATCACTGGGGAAAATGATCTTGTTTTTAAAAGCTCCGTAAAAGAATCGTCCTTCAAAAATTGATGGTTTTTTTATTACATAATTGGCATTATTTTTTAACATAATGAGATGTGAGTTTTTTATGTTAAGGGTGGTAAATCTTACTTTATTTATGTCGGATTTTAAAAGTCGTTAGTATATCTCTATTTAATTTAGAATATGTTCTGTAATGTGACTAATAATCTATTTTATACAAAAACGTTCGAGGCCGAAATCATATCGATTTTTAGATATCGCTTTTCTTTCATTTGTGGTTTAGTTTTGTACCAGTAAAGACCTATGTTATTTATCAAAATTAAATATTTATGTAGTCTTTTTGTGTTAAATTAATTAATCATTAATTTCGTTTATAAATAAATCAATAAGTGAGTGAATTCTGAAGTGAGTTAAGTTTTAAAATTATTTAATTGCTCTGATACTAAAATTAGTTTTTGTTTTCAATCTTTTTGAATAATTCTAATTATTTAAACTAGATTTTGTTTAAATTAATGTACTGTAAATAGTATTCTATGAGTAAATTCCTAAATTTTCAAAACTTGGATATATTACAAAAATTAATAATTTTCATCTTCGATTAAAAAGAATGCAATAAATACAAAAAATTAATTTTACTTAAAATCAAGTACCAATCAATGTGTAACAAATTGACTATTTATAATAGTAAAATCATTTATTAAACACTTTTGAGGATCTTTTTAACCATTAAAGAGACTGGAGTTTTTAAAGATAAGGGTAGTCAATCTATTTTATTTATGTTAAATTTAAAAACTTTAATACGTCTCTGGTTTATTAGAATGTGTTCTAGAACGTGAGTAATATACTATTTTATATAACAACGCTCGTAGCCAAAATTATATCAATTTTTAGATAACGCAATGCCGTATAGCATTCCTTTCATATGTGGTTTAGTTTTGACTGAGTAACTACCTCTTGTATTTTTATGTTAAAAATTTATTGTTTTAGTGTTAAATTTCTAATTAATTAAACAGTGAATGCATTTTGAAGGGTAACTTTGAACATTAATATTGATGTAAGTTGGTTTTGAAGATTATTTAATTGCTTTGATTTTGGCATAATTACAACCCCTGCATTTTATTAGACTTCACCCTTTCTATTTCTTTTTTGGACAATTGCATAGCGTCAATTTGGCTTTAAACGAAAACCTTAAGTTGAACTAATTTTTTTATCTTTGAGAATTACACGGAAATATTTGTTTTGCTAACATACTACCACGTATTAGATCAAAGACCGGTGCTAAATCAAACTCCCAAAATCTGTTTTACACATTGTTTATATTTATTGTTATAATTGTGAAAATATTATGTGTGCGCTAAATCCGATCGCTATCTTTGTTTAGTTATTAATATTTTGATTTATTTGGGAGTTTTAAATGTCTTGCATTTTAATTAGGGGCGAACAAAGAACAATGTACATAAAGTTGCCAACTTTAAGGTACGCATTAATTTTGCTTTTCCAAATTGCTTATTTATTTTAATATATTTCGACGTTTTCTTTTGCTCACTTTAACTCATTAAATGAAGGGGTATGTGTGAGTTTCTTTTTTTTTGGGTTTTGGTAGCTACAATTATTGTATTATAAATTTTAACGGGAAATGTCTTTGTTAAAAACTTTTCTCTAGTGTAACTAAATTATGGATTGATAGTTCATTAATTTCAAAAGATATGTTCTTTATTAAATTTAACGTACATAAGTAAATAGTCGTTACGACTTTGATTTTCTTGTAGAATTATTTTAGAGGCCGGAATTCGTGTATGGCGCAAGTTAGTGATAAGATATGAACATATGCCTGCTTTTAATTGAGTGCAGTAGTGGTCTGTTTAGAATCACATTTTTGTTTGATTTTTATTAGAAATCGATTACTTCGTTATTGTGTATTAATAATTAGAAAATATGTGCGTTTTTGGAGAGCGCCTTCTAATCTAAATTGTTTTCTTACCGATTTTAGTCAAAGTTAACTTAAAATTTTCGGCTTTTTTTTAAATATTTAGTACACATAATGTGAGTAATCATATCGGCAATGTGATTCAGAGCCCTAATGGTGTTATTATATTTTATTAGACTTTTATTTTTACATTGCAATTTATTTATTTTCTAACGGCTTCCTACCTTTTGCCAAATTGCCATTAATCTTTTTAATGGGTAATCTGCAACATTCGTATTAAACATCTATATTTTGTAGGTATCGACGTGGAACATCATCGAGTGCTGAAGGGATATTACATATATTCCACCTTCAACGTCTAAGGATCAAGCCTTTGCAGTTTCTCACTTTTTACTACGAGCCCAAAGGACCTGCTAAGTAAAAAGGACTCGAAGAAATACATCACTGCTCTTCAACAAGTGTTTTCTAAAAGCTTCTGAAACACTTTATTCTATAACATTTCGGGGAAATTTAAAAAATTGACATTTTTTGAAACAGCAAATTATTGTTAATAAATTTGAAATATTATGTTATTAAAACTTACTGAAAGGATGAAATATTTCAAATAATTTAATCGAAATGTTTTCAATAGCTTGTAAAAAAATTTCAACTTTTAATTTAAATATGTCGTTTTGAAAAGAAAATATATAAGCATTCGGCGATTACATAAAAATTTAAATCTCAAAATTAAATACTTTTTGAATTAATTTTAGTTAACATTACAAATATTCATTAATTTCATGCAATTGCGAGCTAAGTTTATCATCATTATTTGCAAAGTGTTAAACAATTTTATTAGAATTTAAATTTTCTAATTCAATTTAATTATTTCTTAATTTTTCAAAAATATTTCTGTTATTAAATTTGCGATTGTTTTAATATTTTGAAAAAATATATTTCATACTGTCAGCAAACATATAGAATAGCTATTAATAACCATTGTTTATATGTTTTATTATATGTTCGTTCGTTTATGTGTGCCACAAAGTTAAACGTGGCGTTTGCTCCATAGAAAAACATTCTGTAAAGTAAATGAAGCACCTTTTGCGTTGGTGTTTTTATTCGCTTATTTTATTTTCAATTTTTGCTATCCGAAGTGTTCAACTTAAATTTCGGGAGAACGAAACCAAATTAGTACATGCAAAATTAATTTTATTTTGATTTGAAGACGGTCTTTTTCGAATAGTGATGAATTTGTTTTCTAAATATTCATAGAACATTTTATTCTTAAAAAAGACATTTTTCAAAACTTACAATGATCATTAAATGTGTTTTTTAAATTAAATGCTCAATCCAGCGAGGAAATTATTAACAATCCTATTATATTGGAACTTTTTTTTTTTGAATATTTAATTTAGCCAATAAAATTAATTATTTGTGAATCGTGAAGTAAAACTTGGAGCAAACGCAATGATCAAAATTTAATTTGTGTAATTTACTATTAAAGACACTTAGATGAAAGTGTTTTATAAGCAAGACAATAATAATACGTTAGTAGGTATATATTTTAGACAAGGTCCTTTTATTTATTTGGACATTGTTTCTTCATAGATATAAGTTAGGTGAGAACAGTAGTGGTCCTTGTGCTGTGCCACGGGGACCTTGCTGTTTGACCTATTGTTTCATGGTAGATTTTAAGTATCAAAACTTATATTTTGGCATTTTTATTATTTTATTTTTCACTGTTAAAATATTCTCTGGAAATTCAAGTAACAAAACTATCGATTTTAAATAATTTCTACATCTTAGTTTGCTTTTTAAATCACATTCGTTTTCCAAATTTTACTAAAAACTAAAACATCTATTGCTGAATTCATTTTAAAGATTTTTGTTAACTATTAAACCTTTACAAAATCGAAATTACATGAAGTATTAACACACATCCATTTAAAAATAAGTGTTAGGGAATCGATTGTAATTAGAGTGAAAGAAAACGAAAACAATGAGTTTTATTATCCTATTTTGATATGTGGTGAGAAACAATGTCCAAACAATTTTGAGGGTCTCTTTAGCACACATAAACGAACTTTGTGTGTCCAAACGTGGGATGAAGAAACGCCAAAGAAGATATACACACACACACACGCACATTTGATAATTCTTTTAATTTATCTTAAATTCATTTTTATTTAAAATACTTAACCTGTAGGTACTTATTTTATACTTTTTTTATTCCTAATAATTATCTTGTTGATTATGTTTTCATTTAATTTGTTTGTTTATGTCTTTTTATTTATTATTATTTCTATAATATATTATTTAAATTTGAATTATTTTTAGCTTACCATTGCTTCTAAATTATCTTATAACAACTGTGTCATCTGATTCTTTCTATTTAATTCTCTTATTATATTTTGGTTTACCCTTTACTTGCTTTCTCATCTTTCTACTTTTGTTAATCAGCTTATTACTTAAATTATTTAAATCTTTTTTAAATTTTTATTATTTATTTGAGTCAAAAGCATTTTGTTATTAATCATTTTTATCACGATTATTACAAATTTAACAACGGTCTTATATTAACCCTAATTATTTATTTAAAAAATGAAATACTTTTACTTTACTTTACTAACAGACTTGAATTTTTTAGTTTACTCTTTGATTACTATACATTTAATTCTAAATTGTTTTTTTTTCTCTTTTTTATTATTTTATCAATTGTGTTTTAATTAAATAATTTATATTTCTGCTTAAATTTTTATTATTTTTTAGTTTAAATTGATGTGGAATATTGAATTTATTTATTTTTACCATAACTTTGGAATTATTTTATACAACTGTTTTTCGAACCGTACTTTATTTTAATATTTATATTTTCATTTTTTAAATTTGATCTCTAAATACCTACCCTCTACTTATTTCACACTATTAATTCTTTCTATTCAATATCTTATTCATTGTTCTTTGTTTAAATTGTAATTGTACATTTTCTTTAAAATATGTAGTATTAACTTTATTTATTCCTAACATCTCTTCTTACAATTTATTCAAATGTCTACTCAACCTTTCATTTATTTGCACGTTTTATTGTAAGTATTTATTTTTTAGTTTTCTAACATATTCTTTAATCATTAGACACTTTTTCTTTATTTTATTTTTTAATTCTTTTAGAATCTTTTTATTTATAAATTATTACTTTATACTTTTATATACTTATACAATATATTTTTCATTTTTTTTTATTTAATTTATAAATTTTTGCATTTCCTTTTTTAATATTTCACTTCTTTATTTTTTAAATACTAACCTTTTTCCTTTGTTGTTTTTTCTTTGGTTTATGTAATACTTTGAAGGGCACTTAATTTTGATTTATTATTACATATATACTTATAAATTACTTTTATAAAATAACGTCACTCCACCCACATGTTATTATTGTATCTTTTCAAAAACATTTAAAACACTCTTCATTTTCCCTTTTATTTATAGTCTTTAATTAATATCCAATTGTTAAAAAAGTTGCAGTCCCAAGATTGGCGTGCAAATTAAACCACTCTTAGTTTGCACATTGCATTTATAACAATAAAAACAATCGTAAGGGTTGCAACTTTTTATTATATTAAAACTGGTTTATTTTAATTCATATTAATAATGTATAATTTTTGTATTTTAGAATTGTGTACCTCTTTCAGCTTATATTATGTGTCTTAGATGCGAAAGGATTAAGTTCTTTATTTAATTTTATGCATTTGTCGTGTTGAAACACGTACTACCCTTCGCAGAGGATACATAATGTTTGGCTTGAGAGGGGCTGCATTCGGGTTCGGAAACGTTGGGGTTTCATTTCCAACGCGTGCTGGGCTTATATTTCACCACGCGAACTTGGAATAAAACTCTAACGTGTGGTGAACTCGAATGCAACTTATTCCGAAGAAGTTTTAATTAAGTATTTTTGAAGCCCGCGGCTTCAAAACTATTTAATTGAAACTTCTTAAGTGTTAATTTTTAACTTTGTAAAAGAAAATGTAAAAATTATTACATATAATAAAGTCTTTATCGTTATCCGAGTTTTAATAAAAATTAATTGTAAACAGCAGCGAAAGTCATGTGAGAGTTTACATCTAACTATTTGCACATTCAAAAATAAATTTTAAATTAATAGTATATGAACATTACTATTTATACAATTTAAATCACAGATAAAGCATAGAGCTTGGTAGCTCAATGGTAAAACCACCGTTCTTTAATCGGAACGGTCTGTGTTCGATCCCCCCCTGGCAAGTCAACCAAATGTTAAAATTTAATTTATTAGAAGATTAACTAAGTTAGGTGGGCTTTACATCGAACGACTTGAACAGTCAAAAATAAATTTTATATCAACTTATTATTTATAAGGTTTAAAACACACACTTGCTATAAGAACGCCATAGCTCAGATGGGAGCGAATAGGTTGTTTGTTCAAATGGTCTCGAGTTCGAATCCCATATTGGTCGAAGTAAAAATTTTTAAAAATCTTTAAGAAAAATCCAACGAGCAACGAGCCGAACGAGACGAATGACGAATGACGAATGACTGTAGGATACTCGCAATTTGAAAAATATTTTTAAAAATCTCTAAGATAAACCCTCGGCCGACTCGGCCGACTCGGCCGACTGTCACTTGCGATTTGGAACATTACATTTTTGCAAATATATATATATGAACTTACTACTTATAAAGTTTAAAACACACACTTGCTATAAGAACGCCATAGCTCAGATGGGAGCGAATAGGTTGTTTGTTCAAATGGTCTCGAGTTCGAATCCCATATTGGTCGAAGTAAAAATTTTTAAAAATCTTTAAGAAAAATCCAACGAGCAACGAGCCGAACGAGACGAATGACGAATGACGAATGACTGTAGGATACTCGCAATTTGAAAAATATTTTTAAAAATCTCTAAGATAAACCCTCGGCCGACTCGGCCGACTCGGCCGACTGTCACTTGCGATTTGGAACATTACATTTTTGCAAATATATATATATGAACTTACTACTTATAAAGTTTAAAACACACACTTGCTATAAGAACGCCATAGCTCAGATGGGAGCGAATAGGTTGTTTGTTCAAATGGTCTCGAGTTCGAATCCCATATTGGTCGAAGTAAAAATTTTTAAAAATCTCTAAGAAAAATCCAACGAGCAACGAGCCGAACGAGACGAATGACGAATGACGAATGACTGTAGGATACTCGCGATTTGAAAAATATTTTTAAAAATCTCTAAGATAAACCCTCGGCCGACTCGGCCGACTCGGCCGACTGTCACTCGCGATTTGGAACATTAAAAATTAAATTTTTGAAAATTTTCTTATATGTCCCTGTTACGAGTTGACACATTCCCCTTACATTTTTAGTGAGAAAAGAAACAACAGTAATTTATTTTTTAAAGCATTTTCATATACTTTACGTTGAACTGCAGAAGCGAATTAAAAAGAAAGAAGAAGTAGTTTTTATAGTTTATTTCCCAGTCCCCCTTTACAACCCATTAATAAAATTTTTGCAAATTTTCTTTAATGCCCTTGTTACGAGTTGACATATTCCCCTTACATTTTTAGTGAGGAAAGAAACTATAGATAGTAAATAGTTTTTTCTATTACACAATCTCCCCTTACGTCCCAATGGACTTAACGCCCACTACAACTAAGTCTATGTTAACAGGTCAAAGGTGCGGACATTCGCATTTAATGGTGCGCGGTCTTGAGCCACCCCCTTTCCTAACACTTTTACAAAGGCATGTTTTAAGGCCTTAAAGCCTTAGAACACCCTGTCATTTACTAAACGTTATGTGTTCCGATGTGAAGGGTAAGGAATGGTTAAAACTAAGAAAGGCAAAAATGTTAATCGAAAACAAGCCCTTCGCATTGGAGACACATAACGGTTGTAAAAGATGTATAATTTGTTACAATTTTAAAAGTCCAATTCCTGTTAACATTAATTAATATTAAAAGATATTAGACGTGAACATTATGATTAATATAATAAAGACTTAGATTAACTAAATAATATATACAAGTTGACACAAATTTGAAAAATTAAAAATAATTAAAAAACTACAATCTTTTTATAATTATAAATAATTAAAACTATAGTAAATAGAAGTGAATAATAAGAGTGCTTTAAGTGTGGTGGAAAAGCTAGAACAATAACTGTGTTTTTTAATAATAATTAAAAACTAAGTGTCTTAGGAAACAAAGAAACAAAGAAGAAGTGAAAAGAGAAGAATAAAAGGCAAGTATTTAAAATACAATTATGTGAAATGATTAAAAATGAACGAAAAAATAAATAATTATTAATAAACTACAATTTAAAATTAAACACCAAAGAAATATAATCTGTTAAAATAAAATGCTAATGAAAGAAGATGAAAATTATGTAAGCACTTGTTTAATCAATTAAATAGTAGTTAAAAAATAAGAATTGAAATATTTAAGAAAAAGAAAAATGCAATTGAAGTAAAAATTAAAAGAATAAGTTAAAAGAAATAAATAATAAAGTTAAATCAAAAAGAGTAGAGAAGGAAGTAAATAATAAAAAACAACTGCAGGAAATCAGTAAAGAGTAAGGAACAGTAAAGTTATTAATAAATGATTACATTAATAAAGAATTAAAATCAAAAGATATTTGTTTTGTAGAATGTAAGTCGCGTTTCTTAAACCATGGCAGTACTAACTATACTATACGGCAGCAAAGCATGGGCCCTTACCGGAAACGGGAATCACCACTACAAGCAGCAGAAAAGAAATTTTTACGAAGTGTTAAAGGCTGCACAAGATAAGACAGATTAAAAAATGACTATATTAAACGAGAACTAAATATATATAACTTGAAATAAGAGAAAATAGAAAGATACAAAGAAAATTGATGTAATCATCTCATTGGAGTGGCAAGAGATAGGCTCCCACTAGAGAGAACAAAATATTAACCAAAAGAACGAAGCGAAGTAGAAGGCCAAGGGAAAGATGGGTATCGTAACAGGCTATAACCCGTGAAGTAAAGAAAAAGACTAAGAAGAAGAAGATATTTGTTACAATAAACCATAAATGAAGATGAGAGTAATTAAATTCCAAATATATAAAAGTCTAAACAATTAAAATAAAGATAAAGATTAAATTAGTAAAATATTTAAACTAAATAACGGTAGGACGTTATTATTGCTAAATAGTTAGCAGTAATGCAATTTAAACACGATTTAAAAATCATTACAAACCCATCTGTATGGATTGTGTATGTGTTGTGAGTGTGTAGAAAAGAAATATGTGTAGTTAATTTTGTAAAATGAACTACACATATTTCTTATTACTTATATTTACTTATTAAAACAGCAAAGGTATTGTAATACCTTTGCTGTTTTCCTCTTTTTTTTTTCACATTTTGTGATAAAAGGTTCTCTTGTGATATTTCTTAGACATTATATCTTAAAACTAGTATGAAGTAAAACGACCCTTTTAGTTTATTTTTTACTTTTTATACACATTTCAATACTTTTTCCTCCGTCCGTAATTATGTGGGTTGTGTGCGTTTGTTTAATTTGAATTTTTTTATATTAATTTCCATAAATTAAATATATTTTAAAAAATGTTTATTAAAAACCAAGTTCTAAATATTCGAAAAGAATGTGTTATTAAATTTTTAATTTAAAAATGTAATTGAAATGCAATTATTGATAATGTTTTACTCCAAATATATTTAACAATTTTTAATAATAAATTAAAGATAAACAATTAGTTTCAAAAGAAATTGTTGGCTTAATTTTTGTTTAATATGTTATTAAGAGCCTGAAATAAAAAGTAACATTTGAAAATGTAATGCTAATTCAAGACCTAAATATCAAAGAAATAAGAAAGTGATGTCACAAATGTGTGTATCTGTGTATCTGTGCACATACTGTGCGAACTTAACAATTATCCTAACACAAGGGATCAAACAGCAAGGACTCCTGCACAGCACAGGTGCCCTTTGCTGTCATCAGCTAATTTACATCTACGAAGAAATAATGTCTAAGAAAATGCCAAGGTCCATTTTCTAGAAGAGGTGTTTAACGCTTTCTTCAGAATAAAGTCTCTGGAGTAAAACGCGTAATATCATATCTCGACGACACACAAAAAAACCAACAAATAAAAAAATTCTTACAAGCTAACAAGATATAAATGAATTAAATATTATTAACTATGTCTACGATAATAAATCAAAATATATACAATTTGTTACAAATTCACCCCTAGTCACTTATAAAACATTATGTGTTTAAATACGACCAAGGCAAAAATTTGTAATGAAAAATTTAAGCCCTTCGCATATGGAACACATAATGGTGTTTTATAAACGTTTGAAGAAAAAACTAAACGTCCAGGTATGCAAATGCATTACCACCGAAGCTTAAACATGTGAGAAAGTGTATAATATATTATACACAACAAAGAGTTGCAACCCATATTGTTAACAATTTTAAAAGCTAAGTTATACAGAATGATTTTATTTAGAATGAATCAAATAATAATCATATAGATTAGGGGAAACTCAACCTATTAATTAAAATATTAACGAAAATAGAATTGCAACTCCTTTTACAATACGCCTTAAATTTAGTAAGAGCGGGAAATAGAAATAGGTAAGTATGTAATCTTTGTTACAAGAAGTGCAAAATAGAGGTGTTTGTGTCCGATTAAAAAATATGTTTAAAGTCATTTTCAAAAAGAAGATGGTAAGTAATTTTTTAGGGTAGTAAATACCGCTAGATCGAATTTAAAAAAGGGTATAAAGAGATTGTAGCTAAAATTGATTTAGAAATAAGTAATACAATTAATGTTTAAACAATACATAAATAATACGAAGGAAATGACAAGAAATAAGTAGAGTTTAAATGTAGTAAAATATTTTCTAACGAAATAACTCTGGAGATGTTAGCTTTCATTGACGATCCTGCTGCTGCTTCATCGGATCTCCCAAAGGTTCCTAGTTTGTGGTCTTTGAAGAAGATCCAAGACTATTTATAGGAATCCGCATTTATTTCCACAGGCATTTTCCAACACGAGTGTTATCTGTAATAAAATATAATGTTAGAAATTCGATTACAAATAATTATATTTGAAGTATTTTCACTTTTACTTTAATGTCAAGTTTTGTCCTACTCTCAATACAAGCCCTGTATAGACGTCAGAGTTTTGCAGTAGTAAACATACTTTTTATAACATATGACCTAGGAATGTGAATGAACAAAATTAGTTGTCAAGTGCTTTTGTTTTTTAGAATCTTAATTAATAACCAGTGTGAATAACTTTATAATTATTTTATAATTTGCAAGTGTTCTTAATATTTACATTTGTTCTGAATTAAGTGTACAATTGGTGGAGAATTAAAAATATATGCCTTTTGAAATGTAATTTGAATGATATTGTAGGTTCCTAGAATTGTGAAAGAGCTGGTTTGTTTCCTAACTACAATTAAAGATTTCTGTTTAGCAAAGATACAAATTTCCTTTAATATTTCTTGTTAATTCTTTAAAAACATTTATAAGTTTTATATTACACTTTATGTGTATTTTAATATGTAATTTAATATAATTTAATAAACATAAATACGCATAAACAGAATACTCTAATTTAAAACTTTTAATGATTACAATAAACTGTTTGTAAATCTTGATTTAAATATTATTATATTATTTTTATAAAAAGTACAGTATAACCATATAAGACTGTATCGTGTATTTATTTTTTAATATAAAATATACAAGCAATTAAATTAATCACCAAAATACGTAATTTAAAAGTAAACACATACATGCTTCACTACTTTAGCGAGAGATGGAGCGACCAGCGCGATTTCATAATATTAAAAACCTATTTAAAACTCTCATTAAAAATATAATTACAAGAGCGAAATAAAAAAATTAAACAGTATAATAATTATGGGTTCGTATTTAATTGGCTCCTGCCAAAATTTTTTTAAAACTTTATACAGCAGCCCTTAGCATTTGGTCTAGACATTTAGCCTAAATCCATAATAAATACGTGGTCCTGAATTCTAAAATGTGTGTAATTCTATGCCGAGTTTTAGAACTCTATTATTATGTAAAATAAAAACTCTTTATTGACGCTTAAAGCTCGAAAACTTTTTTTAGTTTTTTCCAAACGCAAACAAACCGTATTTGAGGTTTAATTGTGCACCGAGTTCCAAGAGGAAATAAATTCCAAAGAATGTTGGGCGTTTAAAAATTTAGTTCGTAATTAATATTTGATACCGGTGGCAATAATAGCAATAATAATAAATAGCAAGGAGAGTTTGATTAGAGGCATAGGGGAGTGGTCGTGTGAATAATGGACACTGGAAGAATACAATCGCTACCGCATGCACCGACAAAGGGGCTACCGTTCACTTCCATCAACCCACACAAACCTTATTATTATGCATTAAACTCTTAAAACAAAATTGCCGCTTTTAAAGCATTTCTGATCTTATTAAAACTGCTTAATTTTACTTTTACGGCCGCCCCCGACGTTACCTCATGGTTGCTAATTCTATGGGTTCATAAAGATATATTCGTACGGTACCGTTTTAAAAATTAATTTTTTATATAATATATTTGGAGTATTATTATTTTGTGTAATATTATTTTATGCAATACTTTAACAAAGATAAAAACTGAACTAAATGCTATACAGCCTGTCAGACGAATAAGTACTTGAACTTAAACCACTTATAAATGGCCCTAAGAAATCCATTAAAATCGTTTATTAAATAGGTATACATTGGAATAGGAAAGAGATGGGCTTGACTGCAATGCCTCAAAATTAAAACGTAAAATAAAGTTGCTTACCGTAATCACTTTATATTGCAAGGGGATGTTCCTACGTACCCCTAGCAACTATAGCCGGTGTCATATCCCGGCGCTCTCCCTCTAAAATAACAATTTTCGTCCTTTTGAAAAATTATATTTGGCTTTAAAATAAAACTTTTAAAACGCAATAACTTTTTTATCTTTAAGAAGTACGCGGAAAGCGTTCATTTTCGAACGTTTTAGGCCTTAGTACGTCCAAAATCGGTGCTAACTCAAAACTCTCAAAATTGGCCAAAATCGAGAAAAAACATGGATGTTAACCCGTTTTTTCGATTTTTGGCGATTTTGGGGGTTTTCAGTTAGAACCGGATTCCGACTTGTTAGTGTTGGAAACGTTCAAAAATAAAAAAAAATTGATAAAATTCGCAAAGACGGCGCAGTTACAGTATTTTGAAAATTAAAAATTTTAGCAAAATTTACATTTTGAAAGCTTGCAACGCGTTTTTCTCCCAGACTTAACATTTGGATCTGTTGATTTTTTTGGCTGATCTTGGGCTCCGATAAAAGGGCTTTCATAATATTAAAAGTATTTAAAGATACGTTGATAAATAACTGGGCTACGATTTTTCAAAGTAAAATTTAGAAAGAATTCATTACAAGTCGAACTGTTCGAACTCGTTTTTCTCGAAAATTTCAAATAGCACGCCTATAGTTTTTTAAGCCTATCCAAAGCCAAAAAGTCTGGCAAATTCGAATCTGTATAATTTTTAAAGATCCGTACGCAAATAACGGCGCTGCAATTTTTTTAACATAAAATTTTTGTGACATAATTAAAACAAAAACTTCAAGCCTTAATTACTCAAAAAATTAACATTGCGCCCTATGCCGATTTTGCATGTATCTTATGGCAAAAAGTCTCCGAATTGCGAATCCGGGTCGTTTTTAATAATCGGATAGAAAATGAAAGCGCTATGACCATTTTTGTGAGTGAAAGTGTATTTTTTCGATTTACTTAGTTTTCTCGAAAATTTTGGGGGTTGAAGGCGAAGCAGGGAAGAATGGCTCCGGCTATGTTGGTTTGGAGACCATAGAAACGTCCCGTACAAATTTAAAGCAAATCCATTACCTAAAATTTTTTTTCCTCAAAAATACGCAAGGGGTTAATCCATGTTTTTTCTCGATTTTGGCCAATTTTGGAGGTTTTGAGTTAAGACCAGATTCCGACGCGTAGAAGTTGGGAACGTTCAGAAATGAAAGGATTTGAGGAAATTCGCAAAGACGCCGGAGTTACAGCATTTTGAAAATTAAAAATTTTAGCTAAATTTACACTTTGAAACCTTCGAACGCGTTTTTCTCCCAGACTTAACATTGGGTCCTGTTGATTTTTTTGGCTCATCCTACGCTCAGATAAACGGGCTTTCAGAATCTAAAAAGTTTATAACAATTTGTTTACAAATAACTGAGCTACGATTTTTCAAAGTGGAAATTTAGAAAAAATTAATTACAAGTCAGACTCTTTGAACCCGTTTTTCACGAGAATCTTTAATGGTACGCTTATAAATTTTTTAACCTATCCGAAGTCAAAAAGTCTGACAAATCCGAATCTGTATACATTTTAAAGATCCGTCCACAAATACCGGCGCTACAATTTTTTAGCGTAAATTTGGTGCTACGAAAATGATTCTAAAACTTCAACTCTTAATTACTCGAGAAATTCTCAAAAATTTATGAAGTTGAAGAAGATCAGGGAACAATGGCTCCGGCTATGTCGGTTTGGGCTAATAAAAACGTCTCGTAAATATTTAAAGCAAATTAATTACCTAAAATTCTTTTTTTCAAATTTAGCAAAGGGCTTACTCCAGCGTAGTTTTAAGAGAGGCGCGATTGCATATACTTTGGAAATCGCTGTCCTATTGTCTAACGAACTCAACATTGATCACAATAAACGAAATATTCATAATACTAAACGAACAAATTGTAATGCTTTTCTATTAGGTTGGCCGGTTCCAAGCCTGTTTGATCACACTAAGCGGTTGATAACATTAACCGTGATCACATTAAGCGGCGTCTACTGTATTAATTTTTTTCCAACGATACCATATGAAATCTTCTTTGTCAGGACGTACACTGTATCAACATTACAAAATTGCATGTTCATTTTCCAAGTGATGACTTATATTTACTTTATTTTACATTTAATTCAACACTAGACTAATTAAAAATGTATTAGTTCTTCGAATTATTAAAAGAAGATGACTTAATATGCCTGTCCAAAAAGAGAGTTATGGATAATTTCTTGATTGCGTTGATTTATCTACGGTAAACGGTGAGTTCTAATAGGAATATTTTAAATAATATTTAAGATGTCATATTTATAGCTGGAGTCGGTAACATCCTACGAAATTAACGTAAAAGGTCGAAGGTGATATAATTTATAGCTTCTTTAAAGTAGCAATCCACCCACAACGGCAACGAAATGTCTAAAAGATGCGTTCCTATCCCCGGCGTTAAAAGTCACGAAGTAAAAAAATTGACACCTACATAACTAAAAACTAATGACGGCTATTTAAAACTCCACTTTATTATTATGACAGGTGCTACAAACCTTTGAAGTAAACTTTCTAATAAAATGCAATTTTCTATAATTTATGTCGGTCCAATGATTTACAAGCAACAAGACGCGACGTCTTCGTTTTTATTGGCCAACTTGTTATGCGTGTTTGTCGTTCGAAATTCATAAATCCGGACCTGACTTATTGAGAAAAAAACTCGCAAACCGCGAGACGTGGCGGAACTAAAACAAAAGACCCGTGCGGGGGTGAAGTTAAATGCGCTAAGACATCAAAGCTACCGTCCGAAGTTATTTACGATCTGGCAACTTTCCTGTTTTTCCATCGCAAAAAACATCTTTTACCAAAGACCTATAGCACTCATTAGTTATCTTTCTGTACGTACGACAATTTCGATTTAATTTTTAACAGTTTTCTTTACTTTTAATTTGTCATAATTTTACTACTGAAGTCGACACGATTTCTTACGAAATACAAATGTTAAGTTCTATCGTTTAGTACATGTGTAAATGCTTTCAAGTGTTAATTTTGTGAGTTTAAGATCATAAGCAGTTAAAGAGACAATTATGAAGTTGGATGTTAAAATGGAGTTTATTTAAGTTTGATAAGGTCGCATTTGTAAAAACTACAACAATTCCAAAAGGACTCACCGTTATTAGGAGAAATCGTAAGGTCACCTAAATCTCCATAGATCTGAAGTAGGAATATCTAAACATCAGCGTTGGTACTGCTGTATTTCATTTTTACTCGGGATTCCATGGAAACAATGTCTATTCTTCCTTGTACTGGACAGAAGTAGCCTTTCTTTTAATTTATATCTAAAAAAAATTTTAATTTCAAACTAGTATTTATAAAATTTCATATAAACTAGCTAAATTTACGTACAAATTTCATTAGCAAAAAAATTACATCTATGGTAGTTAATATATATATTTTTTAAATATTTAGATGCATACATATTTGCTTACTTGTTTTTTTTTAGTGCTATAAACCCCTTTGGTTTTTTTTGGAAAAATTAAAAAAAATAGATTTGCTTTATATTGTAAGGGTAAGTATCTATGGGCCCATAGTGTCCATAAGCAAAGCCATTTTGATCTGTTTCCTCAATAATGCCAAAAATTTTACACATCTCAAAGCCTCAGTTGTTTTTTAAAACATAACTTTGATTTGCGCTAAATATTTTATTTTTGATTATTTCCCGAAATCTTTTTATTTCCAAACGTATTGTGCTTTAATCTATCAAAAACCGGTGCAAACTCAAAACCCCCAAAATTGACCAAATTCAAGAAAAAACAGATTAACCCCTTTGTTTTTTTTTAATTGAAAAAAATAGATTTGCTTTATTTTTTAGGGGGATGTTTCTATAGGCCCATAGTGCCCATAGACGGAGCCCGTTTTACTCTGCTTCCCCGTTAACTCTAAAAATTTTCCCCAAGCGTCAATATTTCTTTAAAATCAAAACTTTAAATTGCCCAATTTTTTTTTTATTTTTTCTAATTTCCTAAAATCCTTTTATTTCGGAATATATTGGTCCTTATTCTATTGGGGACCGGTGTTAACTCTAAACCCCCAAAATTGATTAATTTCGAGAAAAAACATGGATTAACTCATTTGTTTTTTTCTTTTGGAAAAATTGAATAAAATGGATTTTAAGGGGAGATACCTATAGGCCTGTAATGTCTATAAGAGGAACCACTTTGCTCTGCTTCTCCGTTAACGCTAAAAAATTTTGACATTTCAAAACCTCAGTTTTTTATTTAAACCAAACCTGTGATTTACACTAACTATTTTATTTTTGATTATTTCCCTAAATCCTTTTATTTCCAAGCGTAGAGGACTTTATTCTATGGAAAACCGGTGCTAATTCAAAACCCTCAAAATTGACCAAATTCGAGAAAAAACATGAATTAACCCCTTTGTTTTATTTGAAAAATTAAAAAAAATAGATTTGCATTATATTTTAAGGGGAGGTATTTATGGGCCAGTAGTTATTTTGGTCTGCTACCCCGTAAACGTCAAAAATTTTCGGCATTTCAAACCACAATTTTTTTGAAAAATTGTAACTTTAATTAATTACAAGTCGGACTCTTCGAACCAGTTTTTTCCGACAATTTCAAATAGCAGGCCTATGGTTTTTTGGACCTATCTCAAGCCAAAAAGTATGACAAATCCGAATCTGTATAGTTTTTAAAAATCCGTCTACACATAACGGTGTTGCGATTTTCTTAACGTAAAATTTTGTGTTGCAAAACTTCAACTCTTAATTACTCAAACAATTAACATTGCGCCCTATGCCAATTTTGCACGTATCTGATGGAAAAATGTCGCAGGTGTACGAATCCGGATCGTTTTTAATGATTGGAGTGAAAGTGAGGGCGCTACGATCGCTTTTGTGAGCCAAAGTGTATTTTTTTCGATTTATTTAGTTTTCTCGAAAATTTTGAGGGTTGGAGAGCAGGGAAAAATTGCTCCGGCTATGTCGGTTTGGGGTCCATAAGAAAGTCCTGCAAAAATGTAAACAAATCCATTACCTAAAACGTTGTTTTCTTTAAAAAAAAAACAAAGGGGTTTTCCAGCGTTTTTCAAACTGAGAGGCGCATCTCCCATGGGTGGCGTGGACTGGTCGAAGGAGAGGCGCGAAATAAATGCTAAAATTTTATAAAAAAATTATGTGTTTGTATTATCTTATAAAATGGGGGGCGGCGTAATATGATTAAATATTTTTAAAGAAGACGGTGTTACATACAAGGTCTAATCAGCAATAGCTATAAAACATTGAAAACTACTTTCTTTAAATTTACAACAAAATTTTCCACGAAACTATTTATTCGTTAGTTGACGAACAACCAAACGTCAACAAAAAATATTGCACCAGCATTAAGAGGCCAGTAATGAGTCCTTTAATGAAATTTCTTGTAAAATAATCAGATAGTACGCATTCGCCCTCATAAAACACTACAATTTATAATAAACTTAAACAATGGCCGTTTCAGTTATCCGACAAAACAAATACGACATTTATTTAAAACGTTTTTAGCGTAGTTCATGTGCATTGTGATGTCAATCAGTAGTCTTGTATCGTTTTTCCATCTAAAGGACAATTACCGAAGGCACCACCACCGCCGCTCCCTCAACTCTCGCCGCGAAGCGGCCCACCACACGCCCGCACCAGGAAATTCGTATCGGCCCCCCGAAAACGCACGCATTCGCGTCTATCGGTTCTCGGCGAAAGAAATCGCGTGACCAAAACCGATTTTTTTTCCAACTTTTTCGAGTTAATAGTAGCATCAAGTTAGCGTGTGGGTAAGCCCGCAATCAGGAACGATTATGTCTGCGCGTGGTTCACTAAACGTTTAATTGCAGGGGTTGCGGTCCTGCCAAACCCGAAAGCGAACACTCGAAGAATTGTTTCGCGAACTTTCAGTAATGGCAGGCGTATTAATTGTTCGCTTTAATACATAATACATTAGGGGCCCGGGCCTCGAAATTATTTTAATCGCGCCCGATTTGCATGTTTGCGCCGAGATTTCGAAGTAATCGCGAAATTGATTATTTCGCTGGAAACACCTCGCCAGCTCGAGTTCGTCTCGAAAAAAAAGAGATAATTTAACGGGCAGATTGTAAGTACGAGGCTGGGTGTTTTAATTGTGCCTGGAAGCGAGGGTGGATGTGTGGGCGAGGTAACTACCGCTGGAGCCAGCCCTGCCCGCGGCCGCGGCTTCCTAATGTATACTTACGATTTTTTTGTCCTTTTTCAACGTATTATGATCTTTAACTCGTCCAACGTTTCGTGGAAGTCTTCGACAATGATGCATTTTTAACTGCTCTCCTTCTTGAATTCTCGGGGGCTATAAAAGTGTAGCATCGTTTTCTTTCTTACACCCCCAAATTATTGTTCTTCGGCCTTAAACGTTTTATGTGTTTACGCAGTATTGGTTTTTGCTCTCGCCTCCTTTATTTTTACTCGCGTTTCTGTGAGGAATTGGAGCAGTGATTGCCAAACTGGGGGAGCGCGTGTCGGTGGGTCGTCGCGGGCTGCTGCAAAAAGAGCACAAAAAATTAACAAATATGTAATTTTATTTTTTGAAATCTAGACGCTACTTGCTTTACACGTTTTCATTTTTATATGATTTACAAAAAATGAAAATTATTTAAAATATATTTTTTGTGGGGGTTTGGTTCCTGGTAGAAATACGGTTCTGTAACTATCAATTTAACAAGTTCGGTAGATTTTAAATAAATTAATTATTGTGAATTGTTCTTAGAGCCGAGTGCGCACATTCGAGCTCAAAGTGGCACATTCCGAGCGAGGAGGCAAATGAAGCGCGACGCGGCGGCGCGCTTCATTTGCCTCCTCGCTCGGAAATGTGCCACTTTTCGCTCAAATGTGCACATCATCGTATTTATTATATTTGTTGACATTCAATTTTGAATTTCAAAACGAAAGAGCAATGTACTCAAATAAAACGACATACCGAGAGTTTCATATAAAGTCCCACGCACTTAAAACTCTTAAACTAATAAAAATTTCAAAAAAAGTTTAAGTATAAAAGTTTCTTTTAATTCGTATAATCTATAAATATAAATTTTGTACTAAGGTAAGTGACCCCTCTACCGGCCACTTCTCTAAAAATTTTGAAATGCATTACAAGTCAATGAACATTTAAAAAAATATTAAAACGTTGCTTATTTAATGAAATATAATATAAACGTAGATTAAATAATGTAAAAAGTGATTTTAAAATTAAAAATCCAAAATTTGTTCATCAGTTTGCTACAATATTGATTTATACAAACGTAGGTTAAGGTTTTTTTTGACAAGTGATATTAAATATGAAATAATAATAATCTCCTTCTTCTTCCTCATGTTTTAGACTTTATTAGTCCGTTACGTCACTCGTTTTATATAGGGTGGTCTTGTATTTGGTCTGATCAAAAACACAAAATAATAACAATAATAAAGTCAAAAAATATTATTGTGTTAATTAGCATACGATAAAATAATTAAAAAATAAAAAATAAAAATTTTTTTATTGATTTAAACTAAAAATAAGGTGACCCAGCATACGTACAATAAAATTGTACAAAACATAAAAACATAAATCCACAATCAAAAAAATACTAAAAGAGCAAAAAAAATTAATTTTGAAATAAATTATAAGAATAATTAAAAATACTTATTTTATTCGATTGTATTTATTTTCCAATAATTACTTTTTCAAAACAAATTTTATTAAATAATGATTGATTTTGTAATTTATAAAATTTTCGTAAAGCTGATCGATAGAAAGGACAAGTAGGACAATAGAAGAGACATTGTAAATTTATACTATTATCATTTATTATTAACATTCTAATTGATATTATTGACATTTTTCTTTTTTTATTTTGAAGTTAAATGTATGATCTTTAAAATTTTTTTATAAATTTAATTATATATTGGTTATTAATGTTTTTAATATTATTAAAAAAAAACTGTACGCTTAACTGTCCGGTAGAGGGTTCAGTTACCTTACTGATGGTTTAACCAGAAATTGTGTCAACTTTCTTAACTTCAATAGAAGTGTATTAATTTTTTTAGATAATTGGATAGAGCTCGTCGAGGGTTTTTCAAAAATGTATAACAAGGTCGGATTTCAGTAATAAATAATTTAAAAAAATATATTTTTTTGATTACTAGCGTGTTTCAGGAAAATGTAGAAGTATAAAAGTATCTTTAATTCATATATTCTATGTACCAGCATACATATCAATTTTGTACTACTGCTGGTTTATCCAGAAATTCTGTCAACTTGCTTATCCTAAACGGAAGGGTGTTAATTTTTTTAGATAATTGGATGGAGCTCGTCGAGGGGTTTTAAAAAATGTATCCCAAGTTCGGATTTCAATAATAAATAAACCATGATTTCAATTTACACGGTTTCCTCCAGAACCCATCCACCGTGCAAATCGAGAAATAGATGTGCAGTGAAAAAGCAAAAAAAATAATTTTTTTAAGGGAGGCGCAGCAACATAAAGTTTGGAAACCGCTGCATCAGAGGGTCGAATATTTGAAGCAATTATGAGAGCGATGAGGTCAACGCTGGAAGCCCGCGAGCGAAACGAAGAACAGGTTCTTCGGTAGCACACAATTCTTAAGCTTATTTATAATTCGGAAATTTTGACACACTTTTAATTTTATACAGCGGAATGGGCATTCTTTTTTACTTCGATAAGATGTGGGTGCGTTTGCGTTTTTTTCTTCTTCTTCCGTTAAATTTAGAGCGGTTCTTCTAATTTGTTGAAAGAGTGGCGTGTTGGAATGGTTTTATAAAAAGTCACAATTAACATATCGTGCAGCTCCTGAAATTGCCACTTTTGCAATTAGCTTTTGGAAAATGTTCGCTGTCGAATAAATTGTTTTGCCTTTTTGGGCCCTTTTGCGACTAATTCGTGAAGACGGGGAGTTATTAAAGTGGAACGCCGGTTCGCGATTTTTTTTCCGCGGAAAAAAATTTGCTGTCGAGATTTGCTTTGTGAATTTTTCGAAAGTGCTGTTCAAATTTTGGTCATTAATAAAGTTAAGACATCTGCGAATTTGATTAAGCGACGACTTCTCTTTGATGATGGAGCGCACGATTTAGTAACCGAGAAAGTCATTAAACTTGGACCACGTTACACTTTATTATTTATTACAATAATGCATAATTCGGGCTTCTATTCTTTCCTTTTCTTCTTTCGGTAGGTATTTTAATCGATTGTCACGCCCGCACGAAATTTCCAACGTCTAACGCAGAAGGCTCCTTCGGACTTGGTAAGTTTATCGTTCCGAGCTATCGTTCCGGCGTTTTTTTCCCGCTAACTGTTTTAAGGTTTAGGGTTATCAACATTTACGCGTGACTCCCGAATTCTTTTTTAGCTGTCAAGCGTCGAAGAGATAAAAAGAGTTATTAATGATGGCAGCCGAACAGCACCCACATTCCCTTACGCTTTTTGTGTTTTTGGCGGCCGTCTTTGTTCTATAAATTGTTTTTTTTTTCTCAGAGATCTGAATACATGTAAAACTAGCTTTGAGCTTTCGTTGAACAAATTGCTGCGTGTAGTAGTCGTCGACCATTTTTTCGAGAGATTTCGTTGACTTTGATGAATACTAAAAAATTAAATTCGTGAAGCTCGAGAATTTTAATTTATTTTAATCGTAATTTTGTTGAGAGTTCGAAAAAGTTAAGAGCCGCAATTAAAATCAAATTTATAGCAAGTTTGCGTTTAATAAAAAAAGGTTGTTACGCTCATCTGCATGGGTGTCTGGGTCTAATGGCTCGTTTTAAAGATTTTTGATTTTTGAAGTTATGTTTTACGATTAAAAATGTTTTGAAAAGTTTTCGTATTATTTTTAACGAATTATTAATTTAATGAACACGATTTTTTTGAAAGTTAATTATTGTAAATAGGGCATAAAATAGAGTGTGCACATTCGAGCTCAAAGTGGCACATTTCGATCTCGGGAAAATGAAGCGCGCCGCTCCGCGTCGCGCTTCATTTGCTTCCCTCGCTCGGAAATGTGCCACTTTTCGCTCGAATGCGCACATCCTCGTATTTTTTGAATTTGGTTACTTTTTTGGATTTAAAAAGAGTAGAGTAAAAAAATCATTCACATCCATTAATAAATTCAATTTAGTTTGGTAAATATCACGGAAAAATATATTTACCACAGCAATGAGTGGAAGGGAGCGAAAAGATACGATAATCTCGTAGGTGCAAATGAGAGGGACCGATTAAAATTATTTAACTGATTTTCGGTCTAATTTATTGGTCTCAATTATTCTGAATCGTGCTTAAAACCGAGTGTGCACATTCGAGCTCAAAGTGGCACATTCCGATCTCGGGAAAATGAAGCGCGCCGCTCCGCGTCGCGCTTCATTTGCCTCCCTCGCTCGGAAATGTGCCACTTTTCGCTCGAATGCGCACATCTTCGTCTTTATTGAATTTATTTATAATAATTTTTACACGTGGTTTTATTTAATTAAGTCACGCCAAAGAAGTATAACTAATAAAAGTTTAATCAAAAATATAGGTATAAAAGTTTCTTTAATTTATTTGATCTATGTACTGGCATAAATATAAATTTTGTATTACTTCCGGTTTAACCGAAAATAGTGTCAACTTTTTTATCTTAAATATAAGGATATTAATTTTCTTTTACAATTAGATGAGCCCTTTGAGGGTTTTCCAAAAATGTATAACAAGTTATCATTTAATTAATAAATAATTTAAAATTTGGTTTATTTCGAATTATAAAATGTTTCAGTAAAGTGACACTTATACTGAAACACGGTGGTAATCGAAAATAAAATAATTTTTTTTAAGTATTAATTAATCAAATGGTAACTGATTTTACATTAATACTCCCCCTTCCACCACACACTTGAGGAGGTCTATTCAGTTATATAACAAATACCCTTCTATTTGAGATAATAAAGTTGGCACGATTACCGGTTAAACCGGAAGTGTAACATAATTTTTATTTATGCCAGTGCATAGAATGAATAAATTAAATAAACTTATAATTGTCCTTTTTTTGCAATTTTTATTATTTTAGGAATTATAAACTCGTAGCACTTTAAATCATACACCCGGTATATTTTCTCATCAAAGAATAGGACTTTACTGTTACGTTCGTAGAAACGGAAGTGGTTTTCAAGCTGCTTTCCTTTGTGAAGTACCTACAGTTTAAAAACTCAAATCGTAAAAAGGCAAAATAAAATGATATCTGAAAAGCCAGGTAACAAATGCGATAAAGTCGGCTCGCAAATAGTCCGAAGTTTCTATGTCATTCTGTAACGTATCAAAATTCAAAACAAAGGAAATTAATTTGGGGATTAGTTTCAATTTTTTGCAAAAACCATTAAGGTTTAAAAATTGCCAATTTTTTTGTAATCACATCAGTACCAAAATTTGTGAGATACCATTAATTTTACACAATGAAAATCAAAGAACATTAATAAACATGTTTAAAAAAAGACATACAGCTTTGAATTTTGCAGAAAGGGTGCTTCTTAGGTGTAGAAGACCCTTAATAAACAGTGTCACTCTACACATTTAAATAATCACTAATAAATTCAAATTTTGTGAAGCGTTTAACTGAGCTCTTCGACGTGCCTTTCACAACTGACATGTGCGGGGAACGGGTGTGAGAATTCCAGTTTGCGATAAGCAGTTTGTTTACGTTTTATTTAAATTAAATTTTTGGGCATTTGCATACAATTTCCTGCCGATTTCTGCGATTGCTTAAATCATCGATTTTTATTTTCGATTACCACCGCGTTTCAGCAAAGGACTACGGGCTTATAATTTCAAAATCACTAGTTTTAAATGATTTTGAAATCATACGTCCGTGGCACTTTGCTGAAAATCCTTAGTAATCAAAAATAACAATAGTGCATAGAACTAATAATTTAAAAACACTTTTATACTTGAACATTTTTTTGAAATATTTATTATTTTAGGAATTATAAGCTCGTGGCACTTTAAATCATACACCCGGTATAAGTGTGTGTTGCGTAAAATCTAAAAGTTTCTGGTTATTTCAAAATTAAAAAAATTAAGTCGCGAATATTATTGTTAATGCCCTATGCTCCATAGGAGTGAGAGGAGGAAGAAGAATGAGAAACGCATAGTTGAAAATTAAAGTAAATTTTGTCTAATTTTTTTCCAATTATTTACGACTGATGTTTGATATTGTTTTTAAAGTCAAGTTTGTAATAATATAATGTGAAAACAAAGAACACACAAAAGTCATTATTATTATACTTAATACAAATGTACACATATTTTGAATACCAAAAATTTTAAATGTCACGAAAATAAGATTAAATGAGACTTCATATTACGAATTCTTTAAATTAACTTGGCAAATTTTATTATTATATTATACGTTTTATTCTTTATTGGGGTGACTTTTAGAGAAATAAAATTCATTGCCCCATTTTTGTAGAAAACATCAAAATCTAAAATTTGTATAATAACATAAATTTTTGAACCTTGAACCAGTAAATTAAAAATGTGCCACAGTATTGAAAAAGTTTTGGAATCTCGTGGCACTCGATCTTCGATACTATTCAATACGCAAACGGGTAAACTCATTCAGAGTTTTTGACATGGAAAGTAATTCGAAATGTCAAAATATCAGGTGTCCAAATCCGATGTTTTTAGGACGTCATTTTTTGTGTGAATTTTGTTGGATATTTACCAAAGTTTCCCTTCCAAAGCATTTGGGCACCTTCTTCGCGCAGCTCGCGCGTTACTTGCGTGCCACGAGATTTTAGAAAACTATACAATCATATGAAATTTATTTCATTCCACAAAATATTATTATGATGGAATTGTACATCAAATAATTGTTTAAAGTCACTGAAATACTATTAAAACAATTTTCTTCCTCTTATTATTAGAAAAGAAAATAGGCTTAATATTGCAAATTTTATGAATTTAATTAATGAATTAAAGCATTAGTTTATGCTTGATATTGTTTATTGCAGTGACCTTGGAAGAAATGCAAATAATTGCCACCTACCTTTATTGATAATTCGCATCCGCAGGCCACCGAAGAAGGCTATCAACTCTCCATCTGAGACAATTCCAGCACGCACACTCCCGTCCATTTTTTTTTTTGATAATTACGTTAAAAAGTTTATTAGCAAGCATAAATAAGCACTAAATTGTTTATACGAACGGATAAGTTATTTTTATAGGAGACAACACTACTTTTTTTGGGAGAGTTATTACGGTTTTAAGACTACAATTTATTAAAACGCGCACTACCCGAAAACGATTCGAAAAAGCGAGCAGTTTGAGTGTGGCACAAACTGTAGAATCAAAAAAAACTCCATCTGAAATCAAAGAAGAACATTTTATGCATGCTTTCATTAAATCGATAATCTTAAGCACTAATTAAAATTAATTATTTATTTCGCTAATGGTTTAAAGAAAACCAATTACTAGTTTTTGTATTTTAAACTGAATGTCCAATCGAAAAAGTTGATTCGGTTTCATCCAATTAATACAAAAGTATTTTTCACTGCAACATTGTTTATAAAATCTTAATCAATTATTTTGTACGTATGGTATTAAAAGTGGAGAAACGTCAATTAAAATCCATAAAAATTAAAGCCGAACTTTGTGCAAATTAATTATTTTAAAAAACATTTTTACCTTTTCTAACGTTTCTAGTTTTGTTAAATTATCAATTACTTTAAAAGCACGTCCGTTTATTAAAACAACATTGCATTCATTCAGATTGTTTAATGTTAGAAATTATTATTTTTTAAATTCGAGAAGAAGCGCGGCGCATGTGATTTAGCACTTGGACTGCTGCGCTAACGATGTGGGTTCGAATCTCCGCGCTAACAATCGACAATTTTGAGCTCCTCTTCTCTTCGCGTAGCTTGAGCACCTTGCCAAAGAGTAAAAACTGCTCAGAAAGTTTTTCTAAATATTGTCGTGGTTCGGAACCCACGTGAAACTGTAGGTCCCTAATGTCTTTGAAACGCTACGGCATTCACGACAAGGTCGCAAGCGGGAAAACCGCCCAAACCCGACTCTGGGTATACAATACAAAATGCGTAAGAAGTAGACGAAATAAAAAAAAACATGTTTCTAAGATAAATGGCATACGGGGCGGAAATCTAGGTGACAAACAAGAAATCGAACGATAACGTGCGAGCAGTGGAAATAAAGTACTGGAGTAGATGCTGTGGAGTTATAAGAACGAATAGGATAAAATATGAAGAGATCTAAAAGAGAATGAAAGCCGAATCCGATATAATTAAATATATTGAAGAAAAAAGGCTAATGTGATACCGACATGCAAGAAGGGCAAACGCTAGTAAGCGGATTGAAATGGTAATAGACTGGAGCCCAGTGAGTAGAAGAAAAAACGGGAGACCGAGAAGAACGTGACGAAATGAAGTTGATGAAGTGATGGAAGCAAGAAACCTGAAGAATGGAGAACGGGTAGACCAACAGAAATGGAGAGTTTGGCTAAAAGAAAGAAGCAGTGAACCACCGTGGAATCCGATACATATATAAAAATTCAAATAATGATGCCAGTACAGAAGCACAGAGTGGAAGGACAAAACATATATACAAAGCACTTCAGGTACAAAACAACCAGAATGAGTATGTAAAAAAAACAAATGAAACGATAGTAAAAGGAGAAACACAACAAAAGGTAGATGATCAGTCAAAGAAAAGATTAACGCCAAAACAAATATTCAATCGAAAAACACAGATGAAAGTACAAAAGACTATAGGTAAAAGAAAAAGACATGCAAAAATATACGTAGAGAAAAAAAGGAAAATGCAAAGTATAGACACTGCAAGATATAGAAGGAAAATATAATAATAAAGAAATCAGAAACTTTTACCAAGGCATTAAAAAAGTAAAATTACGAACGAATTATAAACGGATCTTTAAAAAATTTTGATATTCTGAAAGCCCCTTTATTGGAGTTTAAGATCAGTCAAAAAAATCAACAGGGCCCAATGTTAAGTCTGGGAGAAAAACGCGCTTGAAGTTGTCAAAATGTAATTTTTTCTAAAATTTTTAATTTCCAAAAAGCTGTAACTCCGCCGTCTTTGCGAATTTCGTCAAATCCTTTTATTTCTGAACATTTCTAACCCCTACGCGTTGGAATCCAATTCTAACTCAAAACCCCCAAAATCGCCAAAAAAAGGGATTACCCTTTGCTCAAATTGAGGAAAAAAAAATTTAGGTAATGGATTTGCTTTAAATTTTTACGGCACGTTCTTATGGACTCCAAACCGACATAGTCAAAGCCATTCTTCCCTGCTCCCCGTACAAACCTCAAAATTTTTGAGAAAACTAATTAAATCGAAAAAAATACACTTCGACTCAGTGAAGGCCCTGTTCGATGTGCCGTCCTTTTAAAAGATGAATTTCATTAATTTTGATCCAATATTTTTATGCAACTCTAAAATTTTGGCATTTCAAAATTTTGCCGCCCTTCAAATTATGCCGCCCTAGGCCCGGGCCTCACGGGCCTCGGCCTAAATCCATCACTGCTTCGACTCACAAAAACGATCGTAGCGCCCTCATTTTCAATTCGATCATTAAAATCAACCCAGATTCGGAATTCTGAGACTTCCGTCCATAAGACACATGCAAAATCTGTATAAGGCGCAATGTTATTTTTTTTAGTAATTAAGGGTTGAAATTGTTACATTTTTGTAGCACAAAATTTTACGTTAAATAAATTTCAGCGCCGTTATTTGTAGAGGGATCTTTAAAAACTATACAAATTCGGATTTGCCAAGCTTTTTGCCTTCGTATAGCCTTAAAAAACCATAGGCGTGCTATTTAAAATTTTCTACAAAAACAAGTTCGAAGAGTCCGACTTGTTATTAATTTTTTCTAAATTTTTACTTTAAAAAATCGTAGCTCGATTATTTCTGAACGGATCTTTAAATATGTTTCAGATCCTGTAATCCCGTTTATCCTAGCGTAAGATGAGCAAAAGAAATAAACAGGGCCCTATGTTAAGTTTGGGAGAAAAACGCGTTAGAAGCTTTCAAAACGTATGTTTTACTTTCTTCGCTTATTGTTATCAGTCGGCTATTGTAATCACTTTATCTAGGTCCCAAAGTGATCACATTAAGCGGCGTCTACCGTACGTAATCTTTTTGGGTCCAACGTGCCCATTTCGGGCAAAACATTTTTTTAATAACTCATGCAAACCAGGACCCAAGCTGTTGTAAGAGGATGTAATGCATAAATTCGCTGTACTCAAAATTTTAACACGAAAGCGATAAAACAAGCTGGTAAAATACGAAAGGCTTAAGCCAAACGTCCTGTGGCAGCCATCGATAATTGTCAGAAACTACACGAAGGACCTAAAATTGTAACATTGTCGACGGGAACGAGGAAAAAAGGCACGTTTGCGTAAATCGACGAGTAGAAGTTCGTTGAGCTTTTGTAATAATAGGATGTAGTTTCGTGTTGCAGTCGATTAAGAGATAGGAGAGTACGAAGGAACAAAATGCTGTACAAATATATTTATGAGTAGTTTCTTGTAAGAGTTGTCAACACATTTTTCGTGTCTTTCTTTCTTAACCGAGTTTATTCCTTTGAAGAACGAGTATGGTCGTCTTTCATCATATAGAAAACGCGCATTCTCGGGCAGCTCGTAAATATACGCGGTCGCATTCTTCATATTTCTTTACAAAATACAAATGCTCGCATTCCGTATTCTGCATATCTGTCTTGGACACACGCTGTTTTTGTAAGTAGCTGCATTATAATTAAATGGCCGCCGTGCGTTTCTGAAATATGCGTTCAACCAGATCTCTACATCCAAATTTATGAGGTACACTTGTTAATGTTACCGAAGTTGCAAAATAGTTAGCGACGATTTGTCACACTGTAGTAGGTGCTACAAACTAAACTCCTTTCGACAGTAAAACTAAATTATTACACGATATCCGCATTTAATTAGGCAATTCCCAAATACAGTGGAAACTCGGTTATCCGGACTCATTAATGTTGCAGCTCATCCGGATAATTGAAAAAAGAACAATTTTACCTTGTTAGGTATTTATTTACAAAAAAAACGAAACAAATAAGAATTAATTATAAAATCAACAGTAAAAAATACCAAAAAGAATCATAAAATGTTTAGATAAATTAATCATTGTTAATTGGGGCGAAAAGCGGAGTGTGCACATTCGAGCTCAAAGTGGCACATTCCGATCTCGGGAAAATGAAGCGCGCCGCTCCGCGTCGCGCTTCATTTGCCTCCCTCGCTCGGAAATGTGCCACTTTTCGCTCGAATGCGCACATCTTCGTGTTAATTGGATTCGACTATATTAATAACAAATCCTTCAAATCCAGATTTTCTATTCGGAAAAGTTTTCGCTTGAAAGTGCACATACTCCTTAATAATTGAATTTGCCTATCTTATTCTTCTCTCTTACAAATAATATTAATTAAATCAAACTGAACTAAATGTACCATTTCACGCTTTTCTTTTAATTAAAAATTACAGTAGGGTATTTTTACCAAAAATCACATTTCTAATTTAGTAGGGTAAGTTAGCCGGTTGTGGGCATTGTCCGGTTGAGGGCACCCCCGAATAACTTTTGATCGTGAGCACATACAGGTGTTTTTACGATCGTCATTTGTTTGCAATGTCAGCACTATGTTTTATTGCTAATATAAAGCGAACAGACGCATATGCGTAGTAGCTACACGTTATTCCATGTTTTCATCTCTAAAAATGTATCGCGATGTAATCGTTTATTGTGTTTAAAGTGCGATAAATAACAGTAACTTATTGCAAAAGGTCGGTTTAATGTAAATATATGAAGGAAATTAAATATAATTTATAATTTTAATTTCGATTCAATCAAAATCTTCGCGAAATAAATTTGCCAGTTATTTGTCGAGAGCTATGAATTTTCCACTTGTGGGCACCTACATTTTACTAGTTGTGGGCACTTAAGTTTTTGCCATTTAAACCTTGTATTTCGCTGACAATTTGTCGAATATTGTTGTTCCTGTTAACATAACCCCCCTGCGAACTCTAGGGGTGTAGCCGCGGCCTGATTTCAAGGGGGGCGGGCAAAACCCCGCTCGATTATCATGTACGACAAAAATGTAAAGATATTAAAACTTTTTCAAAATAATTTAAAAAAAAATTAAACATTTTTGGTTTAGGATTTCAAACAGACTTCTTTTCACAACTCGACTATTGAAAATCAGATTTTCGATTGTTGAACATCTTTGACAGACCAATTCATATGACTTGAAAATTGTAAATAATATATTTACAAAATTTTTGCGGATTTTTTAGTGCATTTTTAGCCATGTCGATTTCAAAAATCTATTTTGATGCGTACATTGGAACCATTTGACGATAATCCCGTGAAGTCTACTGCGAAAGCCTATTTTAAATTTCATTTTCATCTATTTTCATAACTGAAGGCTTTGAATATGAATAAAGTGTGTTTTTTCTCTATATAGTGGTGTTTTACTCCATATTTTCGCATTTTGAAGAAATTTTCCTAATGTGCCCACAACCGGTTAAAAAAAATTGCATGATGAAAAATGACTACTTTATGAAAAGTTAAAAATGTTTTTTTTTAAAATTGATATAACATTAATTCCTTTGCCACCTAAGGTCTCTAGCTTCCCGATAATATGCTCATTCTGCATAAATATTGAGTTGGTCAAAAGTTATGGCCTAAATAGCTAACTGTGCCCACAACCCGTTAACTTCCCCTACTTTTAAGCTAGACTAGATGGGAGACTTCATCGTACATGAAAAAAATACTTTAACTCTTTCCGAATTTTGACCCTTATTTCCCACCTTTTTATTAACATATCCCACCCAAGTCATTCTAAAATTGTGATGCACCACCTATGTAACATATAAATATTTTTTTATATTTAAAAATTGAATTAATCCATAAATGAAGTCTAATTACAACAGTGTATACAAAATGTGCCTTAAAACTAATTTGTTTATAATTTTTACAAAAATGAAAATTACCCAAAAATAATTAGACACATTAATTTTGCCATATAAATCTACAGCAATCTGCAAAAGATGATATAAAAATCAACTAGTCAATTTTTAGTGGCCCACTTTAGAAAATTTGACTCATATAAGTACAATTATAATTAATTAAAAATGCGAATTAGTAAACATTCAAAAATACATCTGAAAATATTTTTATCAAGTTCGCTACAATTAGGCGTGCGGAAGAGCATCACGATAACTTATCGAAAGGAATAAAATATCTAACCTTTTTGACTTATTCGACTTTAAATTTTTTGAATTGAAGAATAAAATAATAATATAGGCAAATCCGATAAATACGAGGATGTGCACATTCGAGCGAAAAGTGGCACATTTCCGAGCGAGGGAGGCAAATGAAGCGCGACGCGGAGCGGCGCGCTTCATTTTCCCGAGATCGAAATGTGCCACTTTGAGCTCGAATGCGAACACGCGGTTTTAAGCACCTTTACGAAGTGCCCCGTTTTAACAGGAAAAATGAACCCGGTTGACCATCCAGATAATCGCGAATCCGTCCGGATAATCGAGGTTTTACTGTATCTAAAACGCTCGTTGATGGCATCTCAGGCAATGTTCGGAGCCGAACGCGAAATTCCGCGTTCCTCCTCAAGCGAATTCGTTATGTTAATCAAAAGCGATAAATCGCCCCGAAAATATCCTAATAACTAAATTAAAAGCTCTCCACGATTATCGTCTAACGTTCTACGGAATCTCGAAATTATCGCGGCCGTAATTAAATATGACAAATCGAAGCATTTTCCGCATTTTTCGATCGTAAATTAATTATAATTTTTTGATGTACTGATTCCTTTAATGGCTTCTATTTACATAATATAAAAATTATGTTGGATCGCTTTTTTCACCATTAATTAAATATTTTATTTATGCTTCCTGGCCCACTAATTTTGTTCGATTGAGTTTTTGTGGGGCTTCGTTTAAAAAATTGAAAATTTTCTTTAAAATACATTAAAAAAAAAGAACGGCAATTAAAATGCTTTGAGTCCTTCACGAAACGCTGGATCGATGTTTTATCGGAAAAAATGAATCTTTTGATCAACCGATTGGAATTCTTGTTCTTAGTTTTTCGAGAGTAACATTTGTCATCGATGACGTCTTAAAATTGTAAGTTATCCAATGCTGGATATCGAGCATGAAAAAATTGTAAAGGACACAGTTTGCTAAGTGTAAGGGCTCACGTTGTATTTTAAAAAATATTGAACTAAAGAGTATTTTAAGTTTAAAGTAGGAAAAGAAACGACCCAGTTGGTTTACCGAAGCAATAGAAAAACTAATTGCCGAAAAAAATAAGATCTATAAAAAATTGCTAACGCATAATTCAGAAGAAAATAAATGGCAATATTGAGAAAAAAATAGAAAGTTAAAAAGACAAATCAAAAAACAAATTTTGGGAACAAAGATGCATACAGATAAACACATATAGGTATTGATGGTTCACCATCAAGGGAAGTATGGAAAACCATAAAAAAATATGAGATCAAATAACAATACAAGTTCAACTCAACTGATTACTATTACGCAATGGAAAAAAAATGAATGACAAATATTTTTAGAAAATACTATAAATATCAAAAATGAAGAATAACCGACATTAATAACGGCGAAGGAAGTAAAAGACTGTATTCAGGAGATGATAAACGGAAGATCACCTGGACCAGGAGATATGTAGGTATTTATGTTAAATTTCTAAAAAATGGCGGAAAACATTACAAGCCTTCTGAATAAATCAGTGCCTCATACAACAGATAACACCAAGGGATTAGAATACTTGTTACATTTTATCTATTTATAAAAATGGTAGTAGAAAAAACACCAACTACTGTAGAAAATTGATTGTAATGATTACGTTTAGTAGACTATAAGAAAAAATAATGCAAAAAAGAGTAAGACAAGAGATTGGAAATAAGATAGGAGAGGACCAAAGTGGTTTCACTTCAGGACGATCGTGTATTGCTAATTTGCTCGTTCCACAACAATTCATAGAGAAGAAGATTAATAAAGGGGATGAAAAGAAGATTGGTATGGACATCCCCAATGTGAACCGCAATATGGGATTATTGTCAAACGTTAAATAAATCTATGCTTGACTGGAAGATTTTTCAATGGTATAATTAAATACAACAAACCGTATGGGAGTTTTATTTATTATTAAAAATTTCCTGAATGGATTCAATGAAATATTGAACTGAAAGGTTTTACATTACACGATACATCCTATATATTCATATAGTTTATAGATAGTTCATATTTATATAATTTAGGCCAATAAATTAGACCGAAAATTAGTTGAATAATTTTAATCGGTCCCTCTCACTTGCACCGACGAGATTATCGTATCTTTTCGATCTCTTCTACTCATTGCTATGGTAAAGACATTTTTCAAGTATAAAATCAATATTTACTATACTATATTTAAGTTTATAATTTGAAAGATAGATAATTAATATAGACAAGTTCAATAAAAACGAGGATGTGCGCATTCGAGCGAAAAGTGGCATATTTCCGAGCGAGGGAGGCAAATGAAGCGCGACGCGGAGCGGCGCGTTTCATTTTCCCGAGATCGGAATGTGCCACTTTGAGCTCGAATGTGCACACTCCGTTTTAAGCACAATTACCAGGCGTCCCATTTTACCAGAAAAAAAATTGGTCACGTTACCTTATGTATACCTCTTTGTGGACTATTTCGGCTGTAGGTGGGGCGATTCACAATTAATTTAAACCCGCGTACAATATTATTTATTTCAATTAAAGCACTTTTCAAAACACCTTTACGGCAGGAAAGCCGACTCGATACTAACCAATTGACGTAACAACACAGGAAATACAAATTTTATCAAACTTTTTATTTTGACCTGATAAACAGGAAAAAGTATTTCGTTAATTTTTATCGCAGCTGCGAACGAAACATTTTCTTTTAGAAATCAAACGACGATGTTGGGCATAGGCCTTTTCAAAAGCAAGGATATTTTGAAAACCGAAACGCGTGTCCTCGTTATTTTCTATGCAATCTCGATTATCCGAGTGGTAATCATCCAATTTACGATTTATCTGTGAAATTGTTTTTAATAATTATAAATTCGTTTCTGTGATTACTTTTTAATTGCTTTCAAATTGAACTATTATTATACGGAAGTTGAAGAGGCATCGCTCCAATACAAAAGTCAACTCTCGGAAACAAAGCCAAAATAACAATTCTATTTTTAATTAAAAGGGCAATACACATGTACCTCGATTTATACGTTACTTGTTTTACACGGTTTAAAAAATTGAAAATACTTAAAATTAATTACAAGTCGGACTTTTCGTACCCGATTTTTTCGAGAATTTCCAGAGGCACGCCTATGGTTTCTTGGAGCTATCCAAAGCCAAAAAATCTGGCAAATCTGAAAGTGTATAATTTTTAAAGATTGGTCTACAAATAACGGCGCTATAATTTTTTTAACGTAATCTTTTGTGTTACAAAAATGAATCTAAAATTTCAACCCCTAATTACTCGAAAAATTAACATTGCGCTCTATGCCAATTTTGCATGTATCTTATGGAAAAAAGTCTTAGGATTCCAGATTCGTGTCGTTTTTAACCATCAGATTGAAAATTAAGTCGCTACGATCGTTTTTGTGAGCCAAAGTGTAAAGAATGGGTCTGGCTATGTTGGTTTGGTGTAAATAAAACGTCCCGCAAAAATTTAAAGCAAATCCATTACCTAAATTTTTTTTAGCAAAGGATTAATCCAGCGCATTCGAGCGAAAAGTGGCAAATTTCCGAGCGAGGAAAGCAAATGAAGTGCGAAGCGGAGCGGCGCGCTTCTTTTTTAGCTCGAATGTGCGCACTCGGTTTATAACCATGATTCACAATAATTCATTTACTTTTTCAGACGGCTAACTTCAACCGTCAAATTTTTGTTAACTGCGCGACAAAAGAAGTATAACTTCAAAAATACATGTAAATGTTTAAAAGCGTGAGTAAGTCATAAAACATTGTATGTACCATGGGCATTATTTCATGTTTATATTCTTCCGTCGACTACCAAACAATCGGACGTGTAAACTTGCTGCCCTCAGATGGGCATAGACGTCTTCATAATGCCCTTGATACATAAATAACCATCACCGGTCGTTCGTAAAAGCACGACGTTCCATAAAACATTTTAATAATTGAAATAAAAAATATATTTTTAAACGTTTTCGAGATACTAAATAAGTTCTTTCCAAAAATAGCAGGTCTTTTGTCCACGTCCAACTTTCCACCTATTATTTATTATAATATCTCACTTAATAAGCAACAAAGCACTTTACAAAAGCGAGCTAAAACAGTTTGATAAATGCGCATCATAATTTAACAAAATAACCATTTGTTAAGAACAATTAAAATAAAGTGTGGCGTTAATATTAGTAAAAATATTAAATAAATTATTTTAAATATTAAAAAGACGAAGCTACCAGACATTTATTATTTAAAATGACGAAATTGTGGGCGTTTTGGCACTAAACGAAACTAAACCGTAATGTAACTACTAAATTTAGATTGTAATAATTGAAACATATTGCGGGGGCCGTTTTGCGGTACATACCGTCGAGACACTAAAAACTTTGTTAGTTGGCTCGATATTTAAGCATGCTTCTTGTGTGGATTTTCCCCGATTTTTTATAACCGCTGTAAATCTTTTACACTCAAATGGGAGTCTACAAAGTAGCAATTAGACCAGCAGTATTATACGTAAATGAAACTCTGTGTGTTACAAATAAAGACGCAGATAAACTAAAAATATTTGAAAGAAAGATAAATAGAAAAATATATGGACAAAAGAAGAAATATATATAAGATTAACAAATCAAGAAATAGATGAAATTGTAAATTCGGAAAATATAGCAAAAGAAATTAAAGTCAAAAAAATACATTGGTATGGGTATGAATACATAAACAGAAAAAAAAGGATAAAATTACGTATGAGATAATGAGATGGAAGCCATAGGACACAAGACTAACGAGAACACCGAGAATAAAATGCGAAAACCAAGTGATACGCGACATAAAACCCATAAAAAGTGATAAATGGAAAGAAAAGATAAATAGCAAAACATGGAAAGAAATAATAGAAGGGCGACGAAGCACCCCACTAATAAAGTCATCAATAGTTTGGACTGGGCATAGTTGTGATAGGGGTAAAAGGTTTCTGTCTTTAAAAACAATTAAGTTACTTATGGTAAAATTACTTTTAAAAAAAATAAATGTTTATTGTAATATCTGCTATTACCTTTCGCTCACCAATGGTTATTTTTTCCACACGTACTTTACTGTTACTGAAGAATGTAACTTTTTGCCCTTGTGATAACTATCCCCAGTCTCCCTACCATATGAAATGTATAGCCAGATATTGTTATTAAATTTTTTACTTCAGACAGTGGTTTCAAAACTTTATGTTACTGCGCCTTGCTTACAAAAATCTAATACTGACACTACCTTACTGGACACCTATTTCCTGATTTGTAAGGCAGATAAGTTCTGGAGAAAACCGAGTAAATCAAAATTATTATTTTTGTATGGAAAACCGTGTAAATAGAATTCAAAGCAAAATATGCGTAAATTGGTCAGTTACTTTTAGAATTTAATTTATGTCTTTGACATAAAATAGTTGTTAATTTGATCAAAATCCCAGTGATTAAATTTTTGTAAATATTTCTGAAATAACAAAACACACGGCATGTGCCAAAAATCTCTGCGGTAAATAGGCTAAACCCACGTGTCACCAAAAGAAATTGTAATCTTTTTTGTAATGTTAATTAAGCCATCTATGACCATAAATAATACTTCAATTAAATTATAAAATTATAAAAGGCACAAGCGGGGAAATAGCCTACGCCCGGATTCAGGCACGGCACTTTAAGAAGAAGAAGAATGTATGAATTTAATTATATTGGGATCTTTAAAACTCCAGGGTAGTAAGAGTGTTTTTTTCTGGAACGGGTAAGATTTCATTTTTGAAAATTTTAATTTTTGTAAACCGTGTATAACATGTACCATATAAATGGAAGGGCAGATGTATTCAATAAAATAATGCAGCACAAATAATACAAAAAAGAGTAAGACAGGAGATTGAAAATAAGATAGGAGAGGACCAAAGTGGTTTCACGCCAGGACGATCGTGTATTGCTAATTTGTTTGTTCCACAACAATTCATAGAGAAGAAGATTAATAAAGGGGACGAAAAGAAGATTGGTATAGACATCTCCAATGTGAACTTTAATATGGGATTATTGTCAAACGTTAAATAAATCTATGCTTGACTGGAAGATTTTTGAATGGTATAATTAAATATAACAAACCGCATGGGAGTTTTATTTATGGTTAGAATTTCCTGAATAGATTCAATGAAATATTGAACTGAAAGGTTTTACATTACGCGATACATCCTATATATTTATATAGTTTATATTTATATAATTTAGGTCAATAAATTAGACCGAAAATCTGTTGAATCATTTTAATCGGTCCCTCTCACTTTCACTGACGAGATTATCGTATCTTTTCGCTCCCGTCCACTCATTGCTATAGTAAATACATTTTTCAAGTATAAAATCGATATTTACTATACTATATTTAAGTTCATGATTTGAAAGGGAGATGATTAATATAAAGAAATTCAATTAACACGAGGATGTGCGCATTCGAGCGAAAAGTGGCACATTTCCGAGCGAGGGAAGCAAATGAAGCGCGACGCGAAGCGGCGCGCTTCATTTTCCCGAGATCGGAGTGTGCCACTTTGAGCTCGAATGTGCACACTCCGTTGTAAGCACGATTCACAATAATTAAAACCAATAAATTAGACCGAAAATCAGTTGAATAATTTTAATCGGTCCCTCTCACTTGCACCGACGAGATTATCGTATCTTTTCGCTCCCTTCCACTCATTGCTATGGTAAACATATTTTTCCATTGATATTTACCAAACTAAATTGAATTTTTTAATGGATGTGAATGATTTTTTTTACTCTGCTCTTTTTAAATCCAAAAAAGTAACCATATTCAAAAAATACGAGGATGTGCGCATTCGAGCGAAAAGTGGCACATTTCCGAGCGAGGGAAGCAAATGAAGCGCGACGCGGAGCGGCGCGCTTCATTTTCCCGAGATCGGAATGTGCCACTTTGAGCTCGAATGTGCGCACTCGGCTTTATAATCAATTCACGATAATTAATTATTTTAAATTTACGCATGTTTATTAATTAAAAGTTACCGTGACGTATTTCTACCAGGTACCAAATCCGCGGCAAAGCTCTACATTTTAAATAATTTTCATTTTTGGAAATTTCTTAAATTTCAATTTTTGTAAACCGTGTAAAACAAGTACCATATAAATGGAGGGACAGATGTATTCAATAAAATAATACAGCACATTTTTAAATAGAAATAATACATTTTAATAAAACTTTTTGCACCCCTCTTAGTACTTTTCCGCGACTCCGCCGTTTGGAAATCGCTGACATACGTCCACTGGATAGAAAATTGCCCAAATCGCTCTATTTTTACACGTTTGATGTATTTTGGTCATTGAACGGCGTAAATCTAACAATCGCAAAAAAAAACCATTTCGCACCCTCGTAAACAGGAAGCTTCGAACCCACCCAACGAAACGCAAGAAATAACATTCAGAAAAACCGAAAGTTTACCTTTTAAATTATCGCCGCGGCCCGGCCATATATTAATTTTAATAATTCGTGTCCGCACATACAAGAGTAATTTTTTCTGTTTATCAGATCTTTTAAGGCTCTAACGAGTTATCTTAAGAAGTAATAAATTAAAAGATACGCAGATCAAAACAGGAAATGTTTAACATAACTTTATCACATTTAGAAATTTCGTACAATGTCAACCGAGGTAGCATAAATATTAATAACGAATAAATAATTATTTAACATAAATATTTTAATGTAAAGGTGTCACCAGAAACATTTACTTGACGTGTACACGAAAATTTTTCGAAAGCAGCTGTTTACGCTTTTTTCTTTTAAGTGAAGAAAAAAAACGCGACGGTTCGATAATTGGATAAATTTCATTAGGCACCGAAAACTGGCTGCTTCTTAAAAAAGTGTAGAAATTGATAAAAAGGCTGCAGGAGCCCGATTCTCGGAACGTCGTAAAGGTGCTTTTAATTGTATAACTTAATCACGGAGAGCAAGCGATTACATTAAAAATGAAAGCACCTGCTTTTAATGCAAAATTATCTCATCGTTAAAAATCTAAATCAAAGAAATTAGTGTTGATTTTTTTTGCGCAAATAGTCATGCCCGAGTTTAGATCGAGATTAATGCGTTTTTTGCTTAATGAAAACGTAACGCAAACTTAACGTCGTTAATTATAGGCCGAAGACTAGGCTTTTCAAGAAAGCTGGGCAATTTTCTTATCGCGTCGAAGAAATCTAATAACTTTTTAAATGGAATGAATCGTAGAACCGAGGTGGTAACATCACAACAACCGCCCCCGCTATTTCAGTCGGCAGCTGCCGCTTCTCGAAGCCACCGAGCAGATGGCCCAAGTAAAAAAAAATGCCTCTAAAAACTCCAAAAATTTAAAAATAACATCGATTACCGGTCGCCAATTATCATATTTTACAATAAAATGACTGAAATTACTATTAAATTTTACAGGCGTTATCTAAATTAATATCTTTGATTATGCCTTTGTGCAGCATAATTTATAATCACCTGTGCATTCGATACACAGATGCATTCGAGTAAAAAGCGCATTATTTCGTGTTTGCATTAAGAGCTTTCGCGTGCGTAAATAGAATAAATAAATGGGTTCGTTAATTAAATTGCGTATCTGCTTATAGTTAGAATATTTCGAGGAGATATGTTTTTCGTTTATTACGAAACGTAAAATGCGTAATTAACGAAACGGAAATGCACTTAAAATGCAAAACTCGAAGATAAACAAAGCGAACGTGACGTTAATGTAGCAGCAAATTTTAAAAATATAATTTATCGATATTAGTGCTTCGCTACTACAGACGAGCCGCCTATGGGGTGATCACTTTTTTTTTAATAATCGACTGTCATTGCCGTCGTTTTTAATAAATACGTAGGAGGAAACTTTTAATTTACTTTTAATAACTACCATTTCGGTCGCGTTTGCTTTATAAGTCCATAAAGTTTGTTTTTTTTTGCTCGATAAATATTTATACTTTTACGAGTTTTGGTTTTTATCTAGTGTTTGAAACGGGCGCGATTTTTATTCCTTCCTGGAACCCTAGTTTTGTTGCTGCAGAAGAGATTTGGTAGAGACGAGGCTGATTATTAAAAAATAGTCCCTCTTCCCAGAAATAAATGTCCGTTTTGGGATTTTATCGAAGACTAGCTGGCGCGCCCCAGTTTCGCACGGGTATTGCCGTTTCAAACTAAAAACTTATTTTTATCAAAATAAAATATAGCCTATGTTACTCGAGGATGGTCTAACTTTTATTAGTAAAAGAATTTTTAGAATCGGTTTAGTACTTCCAAAGATTATTTCCCACATACAAACAAACAAAGACCTTTTTATAATATTAGTTTAGATTATAAAATCCATTTTATTAATCCGATTTTTATTAAATTATTAGAATGTGTAAAATTGCTACTATAGATCAGATTACTTTAACAAAAAACAATTTTATTTTTAATTCAGATTGAATGGATTATTTTGTTCAGAAAAAGTAAAGTTCCGAAAACGTCAAAGTACCGAGAGCTTTGGAAAAAGTTTTTTAACAATATTTTATTTAACAAAATACAACATTTTTAATTGTTTCCATGTCTTATCTTAGACATTTATAGTAGTCACAAATAAGTCACGAAACAATAAATTAAAAAAAATTAACAAATGATTTCATTAACTGAATTCATCGAAAAAATAAATTGTACCTACTAAAAGCGCCAAGAAAAATGTTGATATCTTAAATTAAGAGATGAGAGTGGAAATAATATTTATAACGTCGAGTCGATTGCGGAATACAAAAATGTCATAAGATTTACAATCATTATCCGCTGGTGAAGGAAATCACTTTAGGAGAGAAAGCAAAAATGCACAAAAAAGTCGCAAATTTTATAGCCTGTATTTACGGCCGATTAAAACTATCTAAGTAAAGAAAAGATTAGCGGTAGAAATTATAATAATTCATATAAAATGATTCAAATTAAAATATAATTAATCACAGGTTATTTATTGTTTTAATTAATTTAAAATTCAGAACTTAATATTTAATTTATTAGTAAATATTTTCAAAATAAAAAGTGGCCTAGGTTACTCCTTGAAAACTCCTCTGCCCGTCAATTAAAGTTTTGAAAAAATCGGTTCGGCCGTTTCGGAGATTAGTTCGAACATGGACTTAAAAAAACTCTTTATTTCGAAATCACAGACAGACACTTCAAATTTATTTATATGTACCTATAGATTTAGAAAAACATGTCTTAAATACTGACAAATAATTTTACAAAAAATTTTAGAAAAAAAAGTTTTGTTAATTTTAGAATAATTTTAAAAAAATACTAATTAGGTTCTACGAGGAGTTTAGGAAGAATTTATTAAAAATGTTTCAGTTTGAAAAAGTCCTATGCAAAAAAATATTTTAATACATATACACGTACATATGTATTTTGCATCATAATTATATAATTCCTCAAAAAGTAGTTATTCAAAGAGTAACTAGTCCATACATATTCGATTTCAAAATCCAATTAACGATTTTTTGTTTGGCAATGTAGTAAGTGCTTTGGCGTTTGGTGGTTGTATTAAAACTTTATTAATGAGTCGTTAGAAAGTCTATCTTTGTGTAAAATTTTGAGAAAAGGTCAAAATACTGTTGATAAAACTGAAGAAATAAATCTTAGGTCTTGGAACAAATCGAACACTTAAAAAAGCTTTATATATTATTCAGCAATATTAATAAGTGTCGAGAAAAGTGACAATAACACCGATAGCAAAGTAGAGCATCGGGCACTGGGTTCATTGAAAAGCAAGCTCAGCTTTCACTTTAAAGAATAAAATACATTTATCGGCCATAAGACTTCAAATTTCGTATATTTCTCAATTTTAATAAATTTTTCACACGCAAAATGTTTGCTTCAAAACGCTGAGTACTTTGTTCTTAAAAAAAGTTCTGTTCAAAAATTATTAAATACAAAATTTTCTATATGGAATTTCTTGCAGAAACAACTTGTATAAAGTGATAAATAAATACAGCCGAACCTCGATAAGTCGAAGTCGAAGGGACACCAAAATTAATTCGAATTATCAATAATTCGAGTTATTAAAAAAGCTTAAAAATTAAATATATATTTGTGTATGTATATATCTTTTATGTGAAATGGTATTTTATATAACGTGTAATTAGAACTGTAAGTGGTTTAAAGCATACTTTAAAAATCCCATTTTAAATAAGTCACTGTGATTGGCTCATTTATGATACACCATTATGGCCGTTAGCTAATTGACCAATCAGAAAGGTTAATCACTTTGTAACCATAGATATATTAGAATAGTTTAAATTCTACCTTTTTGAAATAGGCATTTTGTCGAAAAACACTTTCCAACTTGAGTTATCAAAGAATTCGAGTTGTAGAGTTATTAAAGTTAATTGTACATAAAATTTATTAAAGTGGTTAAGCTGAAAATTTTCATATTATTTACAACAATTATTAAATGATAAAGAAAGGTGCGGGTACTTATGCACGCCCGTGAGAAGTTATACTTCTTGGCATAATTAAATTAAATGTAATCATAAATGTAAATAAATACCAGGATGTGCACATTCGAGCGAAAAGTGGCACATTTCCGAGCGAGGGAAGCAAATGAAGCGCGACGCGGAGCGGCGCGCTTCATTTTCCCGAGATCGGAATGTGCCACTTTGAGCTCGAATGTGCACACTCGATTTTAAGCACCATTCACAAAATTTAGGCTAATAAATTATTCAAAAATTAAATAAATAATATAATCGTTTTCTTTCACTCGCATTTACTAAATTCTCGTATCTTTTCGCCCACTTCCACTCATTACTATGAACATAAAATTCATATTTACTTTTAATTTTTTTATTTGAAAATGAAAAGATTAATTAAGGCAAATCAATGAATACGAGGATGTGCACGTTCGAGCGAAAAGTGGCACATTTCCGAGCGAGGGAAGCAAATGAAGCGCGACGCGGAGCGGCGCGTTTCATTTTCCCGAGATCGGAATGTGCCACTTTGAGCTCAAATGTGCACACTTCACATTAAGCACGATTCACAATACTTAACTTATTTGCTAAAAAAATTTAATTATCCTAACTAATATTATAAAAGAGAAAGTAACTCTGACTGTCTGTCTATTTGTTTGTACCATTTTCACGCCTAAACATAAATTAGTTTTTAAATCCAATTGAAGTGCCGCCGTCAAAACAGCTTATAGTATAAAACCTTTTCATAGAATAGACCTTTTAAGCAGCAATAACACCGAACCGCACCCGTCCTTAATCCTCTCTCATGTAGCGTAATTTTTAGAAAAGTTGTAAAATTTAACTTCGAGTCATCGACCTATTTACTAATGAAAACTTGAATTTAAAGAATTGTAAAACGCTTCGACTTATTAAATAATTCGATTTATAGAAATTCGATTTATTGACATAAAAAAATTAACGTTGAGATAGGCAAATCTTAGAGAAACATGTTCGAGTTCGAGTTATCAAAAATTCGTCTTATCGGCGTTCGACTTATGGAAGTTCGACTGTATAATGAATTATTGCGTTCTCCAAGTGCAATCAAAAATTAAATAGCTCTTAACGATAAAAAATGCAATAGAAGAAAAAAAATTGAATCAAACCCTGGTAATTTTAGACCCACCACTGCTTCCAGCAAAACATTCTTCATGCAAACATATGCTCAACTTTAAAATTCATAAGACCTCGCAAAAATTTAATGTGGCAAATTAAAATCAAAACGGGCAAAGAATTATCGGCATACAAGAAACCCATCGCCCATAAAATTAACGTTACCACAAAGGCAGCATTTCCTGTTTTCCTTCGAACAAAACTGCGGTAGCGAAGGAAGAAGAAATTGGACATCGACGAGTTTAAAGTCGTGCATTACGCTCTTATCGGTCGAGCAGAATCGCACCGCAAAATTAGCAGTTAAAGGTTAATTTTTTCAGGTAAATTGTAATAAATTATCGGTTGCGACAAAAGTGTTTTTAATATGCATCTGGTAACGCATTGGCTGTTGGTGTAGCCGTTCGGAAGGCACCACTTTACATCCTGTCGAGATAACCGACACCTGCACTTATAAAAGCAAAACGAAAACGCCTCATTATCGAGATAGAAAAACGAAACACCGTAATTGTTGATAAGCATAATTGATACGTATTAGTCGTAGAATTAGGATCTAATCCAGTGGTTGCCAAACTTTATGTTAATGCGCCTCCCTTAAAATTTATCTAATCGCCCCACTGTACAGCTATTTCCCAATTTACACGATAGATAGGTTCTGGAGAAAACCGCATAAATCGAAATCATACTTTTTTGGATGGAAAACCGTGTAAATCGAAAACATAGCAAACGAACCAAAAACAGAATTATTCCTTTTAATAGTGAAAAAATAAATGTATTATTTTAATCAATTGAAATTATACATATGTTGGGAAATCTGTTGTACCTTGGGCCTTTTTTCACTAGGAATTTTTTTTTAATTGTATACGAACAATTTGTTGATGAAATGAATTGAATCGTAGTGGGGCGCTAATAAAATATTCATCATAAAATATTTGAAAGCATTACCAACCGCTTACTCAAAATGCTATCGGTAAATGGTAAGTACTGGTATTGCCGTCTGGTGGTTGAAATTGTAACTACTCAAACAGGGTCAGCTGTAATAACAGCATTATAAACTGTTATAGTAAACAAACATTTTATTTGTAATTATATATGTGTTTAATACTTTTTTAATTAAAGAAAATATATCTAACAATGGAAAGTGCCGATGACTCGCTGGGCGTACGATTTTCGCCAAAACCAAAAAAGAGTAAAACATTTTGTAGTGTATATGGATGTTACAGTAAGGCTTGCAAACATTTTGACGTTCGGTTTTATTGTTTTCCAAAGCAAAATGAAAATTTTATCAAAATTCAAAATGTTTTTGGAGTGGATGAGAAAATTGCCTGCCGAAATATGTGGCAAAAAGTTTTAAAAATAAGAAAAACTATTACAGAGAATATGCAAGTTTGTTCCTTGCACTTTAAAAAATCGGATTATTTTTTTCCAGGTAATTAAATTCATTGTTTAACTCATTACATAATTTTTTTTATTTGTATAATTAATTAAAAATATTTTTCTTCTACATAGAAAATGGTTCAAAGAGCAAGAGACGTTTAAAAAAAATGCAATACCTTCCTGTAATCTACCTTGTGCTGAAATAAAAACAGCATCAAGCACTAAAATAAATAATGACCGAAAGAAAAGAAAAATTCACAGAGACAAGAAAAAAAATATGATCATTTCGGATAATGAAGTTACAAATAATAAAAAACCGGATTCATCTGTAAGTTTAACTTCTACTGAATTGAGTTTTGATTTTGATGGTCAAATAAATTCGGTTGTTTTGGATCATACTGCACCGAATCCTATTACTTCGAAAGAAAGTGATAACGAATCTAATTTTAATGATAAAAAATATTAAAAGTATACGTAAACAGATTGATTTATTTACACGTAATTTATATAGTGAATCTAACACCCAACCTGGTTACACAAGTTTTAACTTTGATCACCAGTTGGCGTGACTGCAACTCCCATTTACCAATAAGATTTAAAAATTTGTGGATCTATGGTCTAGGTATAACAGAGGTGATGTACCTTGGCTCTATTCACATTAAGCAAAATAAAACCCATTGTATGAAAACTATATATTTATTTTTGAATTATAAGAACTACTAATGTTCTTCTTTGAGATGACACTAAAATTGTTTCAAAAATTAACAAAACTGTTCTCGTATACCTACTAAAATTTTACATACTTAATAGTTAACTTTGCAAACAATTTAATTTTTCGTTAGACTTGCGAGGCATATTATCTGAAGCAAAATAAAAAAAAATAAGGATTTATAACAAAGGTATATCTAAATTTTTATTTATTGCAGGTACAATTTATTGACAGTGACCGAGGTACAACACACCGATCCTTGATGTTTAAACCCAAAAATAAAATTAAAGATTATGCTGTGCGAAAATCAGACTAATACTATGGAAACATTAATAAAAAATCTTTCTATTACAATAGGTCATTTGTTATTAGGTAATAAAAGTCAATAAGATATTTAAGTAAATAGAACATAAAAAGACTTACTTTCTTTCGATTAAAAATTTCAATTGATATCATACATTAACAAAGTACATTGGCCAGCTGATGCTAGCTTTACGTTAATGTCTGTCAATGTGCCATTTGAAATATCAAAATTATGGGCAACGAAAACCCGCAAATATTTAAAAAATTAATTTGCCTTAGGTACAAAGGGTCCAAGGTACAACAGGTTTCCCTATATGATAAAATACTGTAGCACATTATTAAATTGAAAATAATGTGCCAACAAAAACAATTACATTTTAGTAAAACATTTTGCGGCCCCAGGAAAGCGCGCCCCACCCGTTGACAATCGCAGATCTAATTATTAAAATCTCCTACGAGGCATCTTCGAGAAGTTTTCGCTCCGATTGGCAACAACAAAGCGGCAGACGCTGGCCAAAACGAAAAAAAAGCGCAAAGCGAAGAGAATAGGCGAACGTCCGTAAAAGACTAAAACACCTGAGTTTGACTCCCCCAACAATGGCGTAGCGCTGACAGGCGCCCATTCCTGCCATTGTGGACACCACATAAAGTGGCGAGACTTGTCTCATAGCTCTGCGGGACATTTAATGTCAACCGACTTGTCGACAGTCTTGCTATTTACATTCGATTCGACCTTTTTTATAGCGCGTTCCCCTGAATTTATGAATAACTCGGCCGAACAACGAATCGGCCGCGATATCGTTCAAGCGTCGCTAAAATTAATAAGCGCGATTACACCATCAAAAAATATTTTAATGCGCGCTCCCTTTAAATAAAACTCTGAGTCCCGGTCTAAATTTAAACGACTTCTAAAATAGTTTATTGTATATCCGCAAAAAGCGTAGGTAAGAATGCAATGCGCCGTTTGTACGAAGTGCCAATTGTCATTGGATTTTAGTCACTGCCTGCAGGAATGATACAAATTTATTCGAGTGCATTTCTGCTGTAAATTTAGATTCGCGAAAACTACGCTTAGTTTATAATTAATTCGCCGGGAAAAAAAAAAGCTGCGGCAATATTTACAGTCCGACGCTGCCTCTTTCTTGGCATAAATCAAATTTAATAAAAATGTAACACACCCCCTTCTCGTTCGCTCTTGATTATAATTTATTAGTGTAATTTCGTTTTTATTAATAATCTGCATAAATGATCTCGTAATGTTATATAAATCATAACTTTAATTAGTTCGTTATTGTTTTATTATGTTGAAAGATGAGTACGCCGATTATTCTATTTATTTAAAGCTTAAAGTTCGAAGAACGGTAAGATGTGATTGTCGCAAGAGCTATTGTTCTTATTCGGTCGACTCTTAAATCAAGAGCAGCTTTTCTTGCGATGGATATACCGGGTGTCCCATTTAAAGTGCCACGAGCTTTTTAACTCTAAAATTTTCAAGAAAAGTACAAGTACAGTAAAACCTCGATATAACGGACTGATTAGGAGAAGGGAGTGTCCGTTAAAGCCGAAAGTCCGTTATATGTATAAAAATAGGTTTATACTAAAGTACAATCACTTTCAAAGCAACATAGTGCGCAGAAACCGAAATAGCGTACAAGGTCAAATATTTTCCCTAAACCGCGCGGCCAGCGGCGTTGACTTATTAATATTTAATCTTAATAAAAAATACGACTTTAATTATTTATTTTCAATTTTTGGAAAAAAAATAATATTCATAGTAGGGAGAGTAACCTATATTGAACCGGTGCTTAAATTGTACCACTTCTGTATTTCTACCAATTAAAACTATTTTTTATATTGGCAACAAAAAAAGAGGCAAAAGGAGTGACACTATACTCCGTTTTTAAACTAAGAGGAGCGTTTTAAATTATACACTCTAAAACTTGGTTCTGTGATTGGTTGCTTCGCAGATAGGTTTACAAAAGGCGAATGCGAAATTTTGCAATAAATTTGACGTATTGCTGTCAAACGCTCGATTCCATTTTTGCATGTGTGTTTTCTTCGTGTTTTCATTATTCTGTGCGTTCTGTTGCTCTTCCAATACGTAAAAAGAACCGTTCTTTTTAGAACGACTAAGTGCCTGCTAACTTCTGAGATACATTCTTATTGTTCCTAATCTAGTGATTTTTCTGATAATGTTTGCTGTGTAAATGTGGCTTTTCCATTTACTCCTCTTAGTTTAAAAACGGACTATAGCACTCTGACATTTTGTATTGACGTTTGACAATATTATATGATTGTGATAGAAAAAAGTTGTTTTTGGACTGTATTTATGTTAATTTTGGTTGTGTTGTCTAAGGCGCTTATTCATCGTAACTGAAAGTTATAATTTTATAAGACATTCTATATGAGAGTAAATTTTATACTATTTTGTGTACTGGTAAACAAATACAAATCTGATGAAGTTATGTTTTTATTTTTTATGACAAATTGTAAACATACCATGGTCCGTATATTGGACCGCTTCCGAGTTCCTAAATTGTACCGGTCTAATTAATGCAACTGCTTTTGTTATAAAATTTAAATTCATTTTAAATCATCTAAAACTAACAACGTACCCGCGTCGAAGTTTAGCGCATCAATAGGGCATCGAGGTTCTCATGTCTTTTGTTCTTTCTTGGGTTAATCAAGTTTTGGGTATCAAAAGCGTTTCAAGAGTCGGAATTGAAAGCTTAGAGCCACAACATTGATGGCCGACCTAAAATTTATCGCATCGATAGCGCTTAAAATGTACAATTTTTAATTTTTGGTCTGGAATAGCGCGTCAACAAGTCATCAAAATTATCCATATTTCAAAAATAGCATAGCGTTTCAATAGTATTTCAAGCTTGTCAAATTTTGAGTATCAATAGCGTTGCACAGAGTGTAAAATGGAATAAACTGCACTTTTGAAACGCTAGATATCATAAAAACTGACATCCTTTTGGTCATGATTAGCGCATCAAGCATTGCACTTTTGGAGAATATTGATGCTTTGGTAAATAAGAATTCCAAAGACTGACTAAAGTAATACCAGGTGTATAACTTAATAATGGGGATTTTTTTGGCAGTTGGCATTACACGCATTTAAGTATCCACATGGCTTGAAATATGCGCCATTTTTTTCTGTTGACATAACTTTTCAAAACAGTAAAAGTCATACATTCCGAAAATGATTGCATCATTTTTATATTCAGGTCTAAAAATGTCGGAGTTCGTTCCAAAAAAAGAGCATTTGCGGGTGGTTTTGATTCACTATTTTCTTTAAAAAAAAAGTGCTGCTGAAAGTTACCGCATACTTCAGGGAGTTTACGGGGAACATTGTCCATCTCAGAACACTTGTGAACGCTGGTTTAATCGCTTCAAAATTGGCGATTTCGATGTGTCAGACAAAGAGCGTCCGGAACAGCCAAAGAAATTTGAAGATTGTGAATTGCAAGAGTTACTGGATGAAGATGAAGCTTGGTTGGGAAGTTCTTGCGCACCCGCCGTACCCACCAGACTTGGCCCCGTCTGATTATCATTTGTTTTCTTCAATGGCACACGCGCTGGCTGAACAGCATTTCAAATCATATGAAGACGTGGAAAAATGGCTAACTGAATGGTTTGCTTCAAAACAAGAAAAAAATTTTTGGCATGGTATTCATAACTTGCCGGAAAGATGGGGAAAATATATCACTTCCAATGGCAATTACTTTGAATAAACATTTTTTGTAATTCTATTTGAAATGCCGTGTTTTTTTTAATAATAAAATCCCCATTATTAAGTTATACACCTGGTATTGTTTTTTTTTAAGATTGATTACATTTAAAGAATAAATATAAGTGATAATGATCCTAAATTTTTTATTATTTTTTTTATTCTACGTTTTTAGATGCGGTACAATTTAAGATCCTGGTGGTCTAATTTAAGGTACCGGTTGCGTTAATTGGACCGAAATACAACCTTAAATAAATAACAATTTTTTACTAATTGCGACTATGCTACAATATTAACAGATGTATATTATGTAGTTCAAGCTTTAATGTAAACTATGTTTCATTTTTATGGCTCGAAAGAATTTGGTGTTATGTACCATTAATGTCAAAAGTGGTCCAATCTAGGTTACTCTCCCCTATTTGCTAATTTTAGGCCAATTCATGCTCGTCAAAATTGGGCAAAGACCGGACACCCAAGCTTGGCCCAATACTGCGTACCAGGCTTGGCAAAATGATATCATGCTAAAGTTGATTCAAGACTGGGCCAAACTTGGCCCAATACTGAACAGCCGCGTCCCATGCTTGAACCAATGTTGGCCCGGTCCTATATAAGTAGTAACAATTATAGAAAAATTTTAAGTCTCCGGCCCTTACGATTTTTAAACTGTAGGGGAGAGTGGGGCACGACGACCCCCCAAATTAAGTTATCCTAAAGATTAAAAGCCATGAAAAATAATTACCGGCTTAAGGGGCCGTTGTGCCCCACTCCCCCCTAATCACAAATATATTCAAATAATCTTTATCTACACGTGCACAGAAATCATGAGACCATCCTTTACCATTTTGACTCTATATTCATGATTCCGTAGATTTTAAGTAAAGTCTACTTCAATAAAAATAATGGCAATCATTATTTTGAACTTTTAAACAATTTTTTTCGAGTGAAATTAAAGTAAATATAGTAATTAACATAGGGAAAAACATTTTTAACGTTGAAAACAATTTTTTTAAATAAAAAAAAAATTTTTTTTTTGAGTTTTGGAAAAATGTCGGTGAATTTGTTCAAAATAGAACAAAAGTAAACTGTTTTGATAGATGAAAGCCACAAAAAATATTAATCGGCTTAGGAGGGCCGTCGTGCCCCACTCTCCCCTACATCTATTTATAAAACTGAATTCTGCCCGTTTGAAAAAAAAATTAAATAAAACGGTTGAAAATGAAGATACTTAAAATTTGATTTTTTCTTGTAAGGATGATTAATACCTACTTCTGTCAGTAAAAAGCAATTTAAATAATACGAGACGCCACTGATAAACAGCAGGAGTATGTCCGGTTTAACTTCTTAAGTTTTGACAACGAGCATTTGCTTAATCAACGGGTTTCTTGTGTGGGAGTGAAGTCGATCACGTTTCCATTAGCTTAATAGATATCCTGTGTGGATAGGTATGTAAAATACGCATATGAAAAGATATTTATTTACTTTTAGTAAAAGCTCGCGTGGGCGTCTCCTCGAAAAATAATAAACAAAAATTAATTCCCCTTTCTAAAACCAATAACGAAATTCCTCGAGAGCGGGAACGCCGAACGAACATAAAACCGGGAAACGATCCATAAAAAAGGATTAGGACGCGACGAGCGGGCACGGGCTCAGATGTCCCCGCGATTTCCTTCAACATCGGGTCTTTAAAAAGCATCAAAGCTATCGAAATTTATCTTGTCTCCTAAATCATAATTATTACGGATTTGAGCAGCGGTCCCTGCACCTGTACACTAATTAGGAATATCTAATCGGAATATCTAAGTTTTTCTCAAATACCCCACATACCGTTTTATACATAGGAAACTTTGCGGCGACCGAAAACTGGTTTATTAATTGATTTTTCATAACCCGTCTAACTTTCTTGCAAGATTAATGGGACCTTTCGCCTTCTCTTTGGATGCAAAGGTCGTCCCTTAAGTGCCTTTTTGCATAACCAGCTTTTGAGTGATTACGAGAAACACCCCGTGAAACTTTCGAGTTATTTTTTTTTAAGCATGACGAATTCGTTTCGTTGAGAAATGGCGGAAGTTTTTTAATTTCTTTTTTAAAATTATTAAAATAATAAAGGAGGTGGGTGGAATTTATGTTTTATGTTTTAATTCCGAGATGCATATCGTTAAGGAAGCAGGTGAAGCTTTGGTTTAATAGGTTTACGTTAATTATAAGATTAATTAACATTCTGAAAAATTAATTGTTTCTGTCTTGTCGTCTCGCATTTGATTATTTTTTTCGTAATTTTGATTCGTTTTTGCATTCGATTAAATTTTTTTGAAACGGGGTGCGTACTGGGGATGCAACGAATGTTTGATTTTTGACATTCCCCAATAGCGAATATTTGAAAGGGATATTCGCGAATAACGAATAGCAAATGCGAATGCAAATATTTATTTGGCAACTAAAGTATAATACCTATGTAAGACTTTATAAATTCATTTTAAAACTAATTTTAAAGTAAATTGAAATAATTTTGATTCTTGTACATACAAAAATTTAACTCAATTATTAAGTCAAAATTTAATTCATATAATTAACCTTCCGTGTACGGGGTGAGGTAAAACTAACGTGGCTAATTTTTTTGTGTTGAAATGGGACGTTTGGTTAACGTGCTTAAAACCGAGTGTGCACATTCGAGCTCAAAGTGGCACATTCCGATCTCGGGAAAATGAAGCGCGCCGCTCCGCGTCGCGCTTCATTTGCTTCCCTCGCTCGGAAATGTGCCACTTTTCGCTCGAATGCGCACATCATTGTATTTATTACATTAGTATAATTTACCATGCGCTCCTTCAAATAAAAAAATTGAACTTAATTTAGTAAATATCGAATTTATATGGAAAAAAGGTATTTACCATAGCAATGAGTGCAAGGGAGCGATAAGATACGATAATCTTGTCAATGCAAGTGAGAGGGAACGATTAAAATTATTCAATTAATTTTTTGTCTAATTTATTGGTTTAAATTAATTTGAATCATTAAAAAATTGCCGTGAAATTACCACTTCGTAAATAAAAATGTGCATATATCATTGAACCTAATGCCGGGCAATAAAATTTTATTTTGGAATATTGAACTTAAATGTATAACGCATATAACTAAAATAAAAAATTCAAAAATCGTACAAAGAAGTCATTAAAATTTTCATTTGTTTATTTAAATGTTAAAAAAAGTATGATAATAAACAAATGAAATTTTTTTCTATTTTTTTTATGAAATTATAAATATATTACTATGTATAAGCTCTGAAAATTTTGTTAAGTTATCTCCAAAAAATTGGTATTAAAGTCAATATTTTTGACCAAAGGTCAAAAAATTGTTATGGTAAAAAAGTTTTTATAAAGTACTTCGAATAAAAGAAGTTGATCTTCTAATTATATATCCACGATTTTTTAACATTGAGTTAATAGGAAGTTCAAGGTACTAAGAGAAATCTTCGAATTAATCACGATTTCGAATTAGAGACGTTCGTTATATTCAAGTTGCACTGTATTTATATAAGTTCCCTTTAAAAATCGCCTAATATTGGGTTTTAGATTACCATAGGAAATAATTTTTATCTTTTTAAAATATCCTTTAAATAATACGTAAATCTTCTATTGGAAGTGCCTTTTTTGCAGTCTTCTACACAAGATTGGAAAAACCATTTAAAAAGAAAGAATGCATTTCTTGTAAAGTGTAAAGAAATAATCTGTTTTCAATACACTGACTAAAGCAAGTAGAGGAAAGTGGTACAAAATGATCCCTCGAAGCTAAAATGATCCTCTTCGATTTTGAGGAAACTTCTAACGTTATCTAGTTAATTTTTGTTAAATCGGCATGGCGATGTGAGTGAACTAACTTTGAGGGTAGTCAACTTCGTTCGTATTTAGTTTTATGCAATAATTAACATATTTGCAGCTTTCTAAAATGTTCAATTTTAATTGAAACGTAAAGTGGTAACCGTATCAAATTTAAAAATTAGTTTATAGAGTTTTAAACGTTAATGTTAGGTTTGGGGTAAAATGATCTATCTGCTTGTGGGGTTCTTTAATGTCACTAAAAAAACGTTGTAAACGATTCTCTATTTATTTTCTTTATTTAATATGTCAAAAACATGGTGTTTGTAGATGATCTGCTGACTGGATCTCATGGCATCATCTTAGCCACAGCACAAGAATTATTTTTGACACGCCGGTGTATAAAATGATCCTTTAGCAGGTTTTTAAAAAATTAATCGGATATTAATAATACATTGAATATTAAAAAATGCATAAATGCCAATAGTTAAATTCAAAACCAGTTAACATTAAGATTATGTTGGATAACTTCTGTTTTACAACTATTATTCCTTAAGGAAAACATTTTATATCACTTTCTCCTAATCAAACATAAGGGATACCACACTAAGCATTAGATAAAATTTTGTCAAAGTTTAAAAATGGCGTATTAATTTTTATACAATTTTAGAAGAGATCAATGTGCATTTCCAAAAACTTTTTCACACCTGTTCAAGCAGCACCTAAACTTTATATTAAATTTTTGCAATAATAGTTAAGTAATATGTTTAAATGATTATTATAATATATTTAATATTATCAACTTATCAATATATAATAAAAATATTTTTTTTATAATTTTAAATTATTTCATTATTAACGTTTTTCTAATTGGATTTTTAATGTCTTTATATTTATTCACACCACTGTAAGTAGGCACCATTTTTTTTTTTTTTGATTGGTTGCGGTCCCGATAAGTTTGGGAACCACCGTCTTAATCATTTCTTCGTGCACTTCTAACTTCAAATAGAAGTAATAAATGTGAAGTTATTTAATTCATTGAAAGTTGAACCCACGTTACAAAAATAATTAACAAGTTGTTTGCTTGCTACATAACATAAGAAATCTCTTTGCATTAACGTAACAAAATTTTAAATTTGCCTTTGCATTTTCGTCGAAGTGAAAATTTTCAAGACACATTAAGCGCTGTAGGTAAATTACGTCTAACGAGCAGAGGTGTTAATTAATTCACGTCCAACTTAGCTTTCCTGTTTGTTATTCGTAGGTAAACGCGAGATTACATCGCTACGGTTATTATGACTGTTTAGTCAAACAAACTATTACTATTGTTTTGGTAAAGCAGTGTCTACAAGTGCAGAAATGAGCTTTTCATAAGAATTAAATTAGTTGTTAAAGTAATAAATCGTTGGAACGTGCGTTGTAGCGGATAACATGTCACTTGTAGTATCAACACGTTCAATCTCCGTCTAACTAACACCCACCCACATTTTCCGCCCACGTGCATATTGCACTACGAACTTTTACAATCCGATACAAGAAAATCTCAATTCCTTACTGACCATTACAAGCACAAGCCTTTTTCCCAGTCCGCTTTTAATTGCTTCCCGCCGCGTTTTTCGGCCGCACTCAAAATTTCGTGAGCTCTCCAGAAATATAGAGACGCCTTTTAATTTTTTTTCTGCAACCCATAAATTAAAACAACTATAAATGTCCGCTGCTAAAAATTCGTTATTAACTCGTTAGTTTGCACCTTGTTATATTCCTCTAAACGCTTGTTATCAACTAGAAAATTAGTTTCATTGATTGATTTAATGGACGCGCCACGTTTAAATAATTTTCCTGTAATTCGACGAAATTTAAATGTCTTCGACTGACAAGTTTTACGGTGCGTACGAATCCAGAACATGAACACATGCACACCTTACGTCTTCCCTAGTTTAATCCAAAAATATGCCACCCGAAATAAAGCGTCTCCCACTTCGATTTTCTAAACAATTCCTTTAAATCACTTTCCTTTTTATTTTAATGGATAATTTTGCGTCTGCACAAATTGTAAGAGTTGGCGAGAAAATCATTTCGGTTTTTTAGTTTGAAATAAAACTACGAATGTACCATTTTGTTCAATGACCTTTTGCTATCTCCATGAATCTACGTTCGTAGAACTTCTGGTCTCTATCAGCAAAAAACTGAAGTGCGATTTCAAGTTCTCATCATTGGCGAAATTTTTACCATTTATAAAAATCGAAATAAATGGTAATATGATGGTTCAATGTCAGGGCTATATGGTGGATGTGACATCATTTCCCAATCAAGCTCCAATAATTTTTGACAAAATACTAAAGGTGTGTGAGGTGGACCGTTGTCATGGCTGAACATAAGGCTTTTAATATTAGCCAATTGTGTCCGTTTATTTTGATTGCTTTTTCCCATTTCATCAGATGTTGACTGTAAACATCTGAATTAGTCGTTTGTTTCCCAGGAAGCAGCTCAAAATACACAACACTTTTATGGTATCATCAAACTGGAAGCATAATTTTTCTTTGATGCAATTGAGGTTTTGAAGTGGTTCGTACTTGTTCCACACGTTTGGACCATGATGATTTTCAATTCATGTTATTGCAGACAACCCATTTTTTACCACCAGTAATTCGTTTTAGTATAAAATCGATTTTGTCGTTTTTGAGATGTCTATCGTCGTTCTCAGTACAGAACTGTCGAATTTCATTTTTATAAATTATACAGGAGAGACAAAGAAACATTTTACGAATAGAAAAATGCAAAATTTATAAAAGAAAAATATATACTATTATTCAAAATTTGCCTATTATTCAAAATTTGCTTATTATTCAATACATATATGTATTCACATATTAGAATCGTATTGTTCAGTCAATTTTTTTGGAGTTGGACAATATTGTTACTAAAATTTTAAAAGTAATTAGGAGTTAGGATAAATAGGTGAATTAATTAAAATATTATAAATTAACAAAATTCTAATCTTTGAAAGGTTAGATAAATTTTTGTATATTAATATTAGCTAAAAATGTGACAAAGTGGGTACATGTTGAAATAATTGGTCGAATTAAGTGTGAGACTTTGAGTACAAATTATTAATTTAATAACCATAAATCTAAAATTGAGGTGTCTGTGATTTTAAAATAAATACTTTTTCTTAAGCTAATATAGTTATTTGATCGTTACCAAAGTCCAAAATTGCGTTTTTAAAATTTTCGTCTGTCTGTCTGTCTGTATATTTAGGAAACGACGGAATCAATTTTGACGGGACTTGAATTGATAGGTCGAGGACCTTTCAAAGAATAGGATGCTTTTTATTCCGAAAATATGTTCTATTATATTTAAATATTAAGTTTTAGATTTTAAATTCATTGTATTGGACTTATAAACAACGCGCTTACATAAGCATACGCACCGGTTTTTTTTTAAACCAATTTTGAAACGTGCGTTCTGTTAAGCATTCATCGCCATAAACGTCACATAAGGCTTTGTGAGCCTCCGAAGCTTTTTGCTTTTATGAAAATACAAAACTAAAAAATGATAAAAATGTTAAACTAACAATAGTAAACCAAATGCCAAGTAATTTGGTACTAAATTAAGTTAAAAGTCACTATTGTCAACTGCCAAAGGGAAAAAATCACAACATTCACCAAAGTGATTCAAAAAAATTGCAACGCCATCGATTTGTGAAAACCGAAATGACTTTCTTGCCAACCCAATAGTAAAAGTTATCTGGCGGACCGTTAGCAGCTTATTGCATCACACCTTTAATAGAAAAGACGTGCAGGAAATAAACAAACAAATTATGATTAATCGTTAATTTATAATTAAACATGTCAATATTAGCGCGCATTAATAAATCCTTGTAAAACAAGAAGATAATCGACTTTGAAAACGTTTTCTTTCTATTCTAGATAACGGCTTAATTAAAACAGTGGTTTTTTAAAAGATTACGACTTTCCTAATGAACAAAGAATGAATTGCGAGTTTGCTTTGAAAAAACACCAAAAACGCAACCTATCTGTTGCTGCCGTAATTTTATTCCTCGCATTAATTCGAAGTTTATAACTTTCGTTATTGCATCTGCTTTATAAACTCATTAAGACTGTAATTAAAAAGCATTTGTGGTTTCAATTAAATAAACAATTAAGGCGTCGTTCGGCAATAGGCGTTCGTTTTTCGTCCGACAGTTTCACGTAAATTACCTATACCGTCCTAGAAGAATTTTTATCGTTAATTTATGCCACAATTTGGGAAGACGTTAGTTATAATTACATTTATTTGTTTTTCGTTTTTTTTTTATTCGATTTTAATTTATACCTAATTGGAAAAGCGACAGCTGATGTTAGGAAACCATGTTGAACTATGAAAATCGTAAAAATATTTGCTTTTATTGTTGGTTACAGAGTTTTTAATGTGTTCGACTTAAATGGAAGATAAATGTGTCGAGATATGGAATTTAATCGTTCAATCGATTTATGTAGTTTTGTAACAATTAGGCAAGGAATTAAGATCGTCTGTTATAATTGTGTCATCGAAAGGAAATTAAAGAGTTATGTTCACCTTTCCGGAAGTTACGTATCTAAATTGTACGACATGCCCAGTATTTTATTTTCGAAAATACAGTTGCCACGCTGAATATTTAATACAGAAAAAATAATTTATAACGTTTTTATATGTAATAGCTTATGTTCGTAACTTTGCATGGTTTACTATATTATTATTATTTTTTATTTGCAATAGAACCTTTATTGATCTCCCGCGCATATGTAACGCTTCGCTTGCTCTTTACGTCTATGAGAACATCAATAATTTGGTATTAATTAGAAATATTGAGATCATTTTTATTGGAGATAAAAACTAAGATTATAAGAAATAAAACTAAAAAAATGATTAAAATATATCATGGGGTTTTTTGGTGGTGCGTGCACATTTTATTTGTTGTATACGATTTCGCTTTTACACGACTTACAAAAATAAAAATTCTAAAAATGTTTAAGAATGAAAATATTTAAAATACTTATACATTTTCTTAAGAATTAAATATACCTACTTTTTTATTATAAGATAGGTAGTATTTTTTGATGAATGGATGCACCAACAACATTTGAAACTATTTTCCGTAAAAAACGTTAATTAATTTCTAAAAGTAACTGACCCCATTCACGCATATTTTACTTCGTTTTCGATTTACACGGTTTTCGCTAAAACCGATTGACCGTGAAAGGCGGAAAATAGGCGTATTTTTATTTAAAAAAGCAAAAGAAAAAATTGATAAAAAATCAAATATTGTTTTTTAGGAAAATGTGTAAAATTGCAAAGTATTCAATTAATTTTGCCAAATTATGTATAAAATTACCTAATAAAAATATACTTGACTTATATTTTAAAAAAATTTGCATTATTAACGATTTCAACAATTATATGATGAATGTTATCTCAAAGTTTGTCGACATTTGACTCAAAGTCATTTTTCCTCCAAAATTGCCATTCGCTAATATCGATAAAATTTGACTTGATTTTTTAGCGGCGACACCATTCAAGTCACATAAATTCAACTACGGGAATTTTTAAAGATTTATATTTTCCCTACAATTTGCCGTTGGGAGCAAAACGATTGCATAAAATGCAGCAGCGGTATAGATAATTAAAATAAAATCACCCGGCAGCTACATAAAATAAAAATGAAAAACTAAAATTTTGTTGGAATTTTTTTTCGATATTTAGAAATATATTTTGTCAATGGAGTGCAAAAAAATAGTTGTTTCGAACGAAGCAGTCGAACATATACATAGCATACAATTCTTTAAATAAGACAAATGAGTTTAAGAAAAAATAAGAAAATCACTCACCAGCGTTTTGTGAACTTCTATTAGGCACAGTCGGACTTCTGAAATAAACAATAATAATTTTAATATTTGGCTAGATATAAACATTTTTAAATAAAATAGCAGTAAATTTAATCAAAAAGATATGCATAAACATCCGGTGCGTGTACTTACATATGTACACGTGTTAGAAGTTATACTTCTTTGATGTAACTAAATTAATTTTAGTCGTTCCCTCTCTCCTACAATGACGAGATTGTCGTATCTTTCCGATCTATTCCACTCATTGCTATGGCAACGAACATAAAATCCATATGTAATAAACTAAATTTAAATTACGATTTGATAGAGCGAAGGATAAAGTAGACAAAGCCAATGAATGCGAGGATGTGCGCATTCGAGCGAAAAGTGGCACATTGCCGATCGAGGGAAGCAAATGAAGCGCGACGCGGAGCGGCGCGCTTCATTTTCCCGAGATCGGAATGTGCCACTTTGAGCTCGAATGTGCACACTCGGTTCTAAGCACGATTCACAACATTATAGGGCAATAAATTAGATCAAAACTCAGTTGAATAATTTTAATCGGTCCCTCTCACTTGCACCGAGGAGATTATCGTATCTTTTCGCTCCTTTCCACTCATTGCTATGGTAAATACATTTTTCAAGTATAAAATCGATATTTACTATACTATATTTAAGTTTATAATTTGAGAGATAGATGATTAATAGAGACAAATTCAATAAACACGACAATGTGCGCATTCGAGCGAAAAGTGGCACATTGCCGAGCGAGGGAAGCAAATGAAGCGCGACGCGGAGCGGCGCGCTTCATTTTCCCGAGATCGGAATGTGCCACTTTGAGCTCGAATGTGCACACTCGGTTTTAAGCACGATTCATAATTATTAATTTCTATTCTTAGACGTAGTTTATATTTATATAATTTAGGCCAATAAATTAAACCGAAAATCAGTTGGATAATTTTAATGGGTCCTCTCACTTGCACCGACGAGATTATCGTATCTTTTCGCTCCGTTCCACTCTTTGCTATGGTAAATAGGGAAGAAGGGGGTCAATTTTATAATATTGTAATTTTTATTTTTAATGACAAAATTTTAATTGTTATGTCTTTATACATGCATATTATTTAAATTCTTTATGGATTCTTTGCAAAATAGTTCTTTTAATAATTTATTTTACACTAATTACTACAAAATCGTCATATGGGGTCAATTGAACCATCAATTTCGGGGGCGATTGAACCACTGTGAGCATCAGACTTGCGCGCGCATCTCGGCTTACAAATGAAAATATTCACAGGAATAAAAATGTAGCGTTTGTTGTTGTAATGTAACAAAGTAGGTAATTTATTTATTTATTCCAGGCTGTCAAAATTATTCGTTAGTTGTGGTAAGTAAAGAAAGATCAAACTATTATTTATAATAAAAAATAATCTTTAATAATTCACTACTTTGCTTACATTTAATTATTTTTACTGCGTTGAGATTATAACCTAACAAGTTACTAATATCAATGTCAAGTAAAAACGAGAAAAAATTTAATGTGAGTTAGTTTCAATATTTGATATCTAAAAAAATTAAATAAAGTATTCTTTTTTTTATAGATATTAAAATGCCGCGTCGAAGAATAAAAAAGACGAATCGGGGTGAAGTTTCTACTGAAAGGAAAATCAGTGATATTAAAAGACCAAAAAAAAATGAATTTAACTGAAAAGCCAAAGAAAGTTAAAAAAACTAACAAAAAACAATTTTGTCGATAAAAGTTTGTGAAAGTGTTCATTATTATGACATATAATATAATAAGTTTCATCAAAAATAAGTAATATAAGGTTAAAGATTCAATAAATAATAATATCTTTATTGAAAATATTTGTTTTTATGTTAGGCACTGTTGGTTCAATTGCCCCCACGTGGGGGACGATTGAAGCATTCGACGCCGTTGCACATTTGAATATTTATTGGAATTTTTTATTATTTGTTGACTAATTCACATGTCGATAAAATAAACTATTGTTCCATGAAAAAAAAAATTATTATTTTGGTTTTATTCATAGAAAAAAAATTCTTGAACAATTTTTTGGTTCAATTGACCCCCTTCACCCCTACATTTTTCAAGAATAAAATCGATATTTAATATAATATATTTAAGGTCATAATTTGAAAGATGGATGATTAATATAGAAAAATTTAATAAACACGAGGATGTGCACATTCGAGCGAAAAGTGGCACATTTCCGAGCGAGGGAGGCAAATGAAGCGCGACGCGGAGCGGCGCGCTTCATTTTCCCGAGATCGGAATGTGCCACTTTGAGCTCGAATGTGCGCACTCGGTTTTAAGCACAATTCACAATTATTAATTTATTTTCTCAAACGGCTAACTTCATCTTATAAATAATATAAGTATTTTAATGTTAACACACTATTCATATTGTCGAATTTTTGTTAGCTGTGCGCGCGCAATTTCCATTGCATACCAAAATTTGACCCTCCGCGCCAAAAGAAGTATAACTTCAAAAATAGACAAAATTATTACACGCGCTCAACCAAAATCGATTACCGGCCACACATAGCACTCTATTCAATGCAAAACTAAGAGAATTTGATTTAGAACAATAATAGAAGTCAAGAATTGTGGGCGCGCAGTTATATTTCAGTTAAAAGCACCAAGTACCAAGCATTCAATCTTATGAAATGACACTAATATTGTCTATGATTTATTCTAATAACTTCTTGGTAGCTCGGAACGCGTAACGTTCCTTCTATCACGCCTTTTCTTCCATCAGTTCGCATTACTTTGTAGCAGGTGAGCGACGTTTCGCGCATAAATTCCCATTCGAAAATTTTCGCATTTTGCAAACTGCGATAATACCGTACACCGCAAAATCCTAACCGCACGAAACTTAAAACTGCCGGAAAAATTAGTAGCCGATGCGAGTAGGAAGTAATTTTAAATACGTATTTAGCTGCAGTCCCAACAAAAAAGACAAACAATTAACAGTAATTTGTTAATTACTTTACGGTTGTTTAGATTTATTTTCAGGACTCCGCGATCCTTACATTGTATTCTGCGATTTTTACCGTCTGAAAGAAATCCGTTAGAACGTGACCGATGGAATGTGAGTTATGACCTTTTGTCTGAATTTTTTTCTCGATTTCAAAAAGTTTCCGAGAATTTTTCAGAGGTAAAGGCCTCGCCGTCAATCGGAGAAGACGATAAATATGGGACACGGCCGACTTCAGGTAGAAATCAGATGAATTTCAATCAACAGGTGACACCACCCCTAACTAACCCTTATTAGGGCTTCCACGTATTAAACGTCAGCTATTAATCTAACAAACACTTCTTTTGCGCACCTGTTGGGTAAAAGTATCGCATTTACGTGTTTCCAGCGTGTAATTTTAACGCTTAACTTGTGCCACATACCTATAATTATGCGATAAATTCGATAAAAAACGGGGAATTTATTGCTCGAATTTAATATTGAGCGCTTTTAGAAATTAAAATCAAATTCCATTGAATAAAAAAATAAATCTGTAATGATTTTCAATATTTTGAATATTGTTCACGTTTGAGATCGATTTTTTATTTTGCGTTTTAATTAGGAAATTGTTTAGAATTTATTTTGTCGTCTACTCGGTTGTGTCATTTTAAATCCCAGTAATAGCCAAAAATACATTTTTTCAAGACAGTGACAAAACATAGTTTCTTTAGAATTAAGAGCAAATTGCAGACAATATTATAATTTTCTAATACAGTCAAACCTCCATAAGTCAAACCCCGATAACTCGAATTTTTCGATCAGTCGAAGCGTTTTACAATTCCCTAAAGTCGAGTTTCCATTAGTAAATATTTCGAGAGCTTGAAGTTAAATTTTACAACTTTTCATAAAAGTGCACTACCTTGTAGGATTAAAGAACGGGTCGGTTCGGTGTTATTGCTGATTAAAATGTCTATTGTAAACTAAGATGAAAAAATTTGAAAAGATTTGGATGTTTTGACGGCGGCACTTCAATTGGATTTAAAAACTAATTTATGTTTAAATGCCTTATGAACAGTTATAAATTTTTGAGATGGTTTTACCGTTTATTTTACAAGAAAAGAAACTATTTTTGCATTTTAGTTTTCATTTTGCTAGTTATTTGTCGAGTACGAGAACTAACAAATGTGTTTTACGTTCTTTATGGTTTGTAACAGAGTATAACAAAAAATATAAAAAAAAATTATACTTTTTCTAAAATTATTTACGTATTAACATGGAGTGTAAACGAAAATTAAAAAGTTTAAACATAAAAGAGAAAATTAATCTTATAAAAGAAGTGGAACGTGGGCCCAAAAGAAAAAAGGATATAGCTAAAAATTTAAGCATTCCCGCAAACATTTTATCAACCATTTTAAAAAACAGAGACCTAATTGTAGCTGCTGAAGATACAAATGACCACCATTCTAGAAAAAGGCTAAAGGAGTCTCCTTTTCCCAATCTGGAGAAAGCTATGATTGAATGGTTTCGGTATGCACGTAATAAAAATATTCCTATTTCGGGACCTGTACTGTTACAAAAATCAGAAGAGTTCACACGCCTATTACGTTATAATAATTTCAAAGCAAGTCAGGGTTGACGGGAGAATTTCAAAAAAAGGAACCTCATCATTCAAAAAGTAATATGTGGTAAAAGTGCAAAAGTGTCTGAAATCGATTATGAACTTTAGAGGCATAAAGTCTTAACACCATTACTGCAAGGGTACGAACATAGCAATATTTTTAACGCCGATGAAAATGCTTTGTTTTTTCAATGCTAACCGGATAAAACTTTGACTTTTTTAAATGAAAAGTGTTACGGTGAGTAACGCAGAAAGGAAAGAGTGACTTTGATGGTAGGAGATAAAAATGAATGATATATGGGTGATTTTTTGTGTCCTGTACTGTTTGCTCTCACTGGTCATACATTATAAATCTATTAATGAAGTTTTTGTATCAATACGATCATCATGAACATATTTCCTCACTTTTCTTGTAGAATATAAGTTGCAGTCCAAAGAAAACTTGAAATATGTCACTTAAATGTCAGTACCGTGTCATGTCCTTATCTATAATTTACCTATAAATCGGTTATTTTTTTGTTGCAATAAGTAATTCAAAGCAATTAACTGATAAATCTTAATGTACATAATCAAACTTAAAAGAAATTAACAAATTTTTTTTAATACATCAATTTAAGATTGAATTTCGGCTTAATAACTTTTGTCTTCAGATTTAAGCAAATTTTTAAATTTGTATTTGTATGACTCGTGCGCCTTTTACCTCGAAATTAATGAAACAACTAATAGCCATATTGAAAGTACATTAACTGAGTTATGTTTACAAACAAAACACAAGTGAAATTCTGAAGCGAGTTTGTGTCATTTTAAAACTCAATTTTTAAAAGATGATGTCATTTTACTTGTTAGTACCGTAGTATTGGTACCTAAACATAATTAACAATTAATTTTTTCCTCATAAATAATGAATTTCGGTACTTATTACTAACCTAAATTATAGGGTAACAGGATATTATCAAATTCATAATCAAAAAATTACAGTTGCTATATTAATTTAAAATGTCAGTACCGTGTCAGAAATTAATAAAAATATATTTAATTGTTAATAAATAATATTGACTTCACTGAAAATTATTCATGTAAATATGAAACAGAAGTTCAGTCAGTAGATACACTTTGGGGCTAGTAGAGTACAATTTTTCCCAATTACCAGACAACTTTAAGCCTTTTGTAGGCACAATGGAAGTATATACGTGGAATAAATTAGAACGTAATTGTATTTTGTCCAATCCGTTAAGTTGCTTTTATTGCTCTAATAAGAATGTATGCAGACACTTTTCTATGAAAAAAATTAATTATTCTTCAAATGATAAGGTGGGAAAAATAAATAACAGAATGACGCAAAAAACAAAAAATCTGAGAATTTATCGCAAGAAGTTCAAAAATTGCCAAAGATGACTGAACCTGTATCACTGTGTAGAAGTTTAAGAATTAAAAATGCTGTGATGAAAACCAAAAAAAAATTTTAGTTAAGTAATTTTTGTGAAATGTGTTAGATTTGAGTTGATTAATGTTTGATATAAATTATAATGTGTTTTTTGTTATAGATAAGTTACCATGGATTATTGAAATGTTAAATAATCAAAAAAATAGAGTTTTAAAATGTTACAATACAATTCATAAATGAATTTAATAATTTTTCTGAAGAATATGTACCAAATTTATTTTATGTCAGTACCGTGGCATGGAAATTATCAAATATGATTCTCATTCTCGATATTCTAAAGTTGTAGTAAAATCCTTTCCCACTTTTATTTTTACTATAAAGTGGAGTAATAATATGCATGCAAAAACAAAAAATGTTTAGTAATAAAATTCAAATATTTTTAATCAAAAAAGTAACAGTTAAAACGGAATCACCCATATACGGAAGTATTTAACTGAACTTTTATTAATAACTCAAATTTTTGATAACTCGAATTATTTTTGGTGTCCCTCGGCTTCGACTTATCGAGGTTCGACTGTATATCAATTCCCGAGATCGGAATGTGCTACTTTAAGCTCAAATTGGTACACTCGGGTTTAAGCATAATTCACAAGTTAAGTCAATAAGTTAAATACACGAAAAATCAGTGAAATAATTTCAATCGTTCCCTCTCACTTGTATTGACGAAATTGTTCTATCTTTTCTCTTCCTTCTACTCATTACTATGGTAAAAACCTTTTACAAGTATAAAATCGATATTTACTATACTATATTTAAATTTATAATTTGAAAGATGGACGATTACTATAGATAAATTCAATAAATACGAGGATGTGCGCATTTGTGCGAAAAGTGGCACATTTCCGAGCGAGGGAAGCAAATGAAGCGCGACGCGGAGCGGCGCGCTTCATTTTCCCGAGATCGGAATGTGCCACTTTGAGCACAAATGTGCACACTCGGGTTTAAGCATGATTCACAATAATTAATTTACTTTTTTAGACGGCTAACTTCATACAGTCAAATTCTCGTTAGCTGTGCGCGCGCAACTTCCATTGCCTGCTAAAATTTTACACTAAACACGTCAAAAGAAGTACACCTTCAAAAGGTAATAATAAACAAAGCACACCCCGCCCAGCGTTTTCCAAAAATGCCTCTAAAATTCAATTATTTTTTTCTATTTGATCGGTAGAGAAAAAAAACCAAACGTTTTAAGTAAAAATGTGCCGTTAAAATTGGTCATTTAATTAGGAATTCATTGGCAATAAGTCTTTTTGACAAATGCATTAATCTTTGACGGCCCAATTAACTACCGCTGGCTACTCCTCGACAGAAGCGGCCGTTATTTACATACACCCACTTTTGCGTTAAGATCAGAAGCTTTTCAACTTATGTTTCGTTTGATGGACGGAATGATAAATGTTTTCTTTTTGCTTTACGAAAATAATTAATCTTGGCTTAAAAAAAGTGACACGTCGCGTTTTTAGAAGGAACCAAAACGGGGCGCGATTAAGTTGCGGAAGGGTGGCTGCCCGTCCTTCGAAGAATTTCGCTTAAGAATGTTGGCGAAATTAGAACGACAAACGTTTGTTTAGACTTTAGATGAATAACCTGAGGGATAAACAGGTCAGAAGCGGCTGGTCGGACAAGAATTGCCGCTGCTGCTGCATAATAAAGGTATAAATTATACATTCACCGAACGCAGTCTCTTTTACAATTGTTTGTTAAGCAATGGCTTTACTTTGACGATTTCTGACTATTTCCTCGATTAAAAATTCTCCGCATTGCGAATGCACGTTATAAGGAAATGCATTATCGAGTCAGGAAGAAGTACACAACTAAATGCATTATGCAGTTAGTTGCATAAACTCGCAACTCTCGCGATTATAGCCGATCCAATAATTATTTCTCTTATTTTAAATATAAATAATGGACGTCGGCTTAATTTATTAGAAACCGTAGCCCTACGGAGGAGATATTGACTTCGCATCTGTTTAACCCACAGGTTTATTGCGACATTGCATTTTTAATAAAATGCACTCCCTATTTATGCGGTGAGCCACTTATTAATTTGTTGCATCATCGCCATAAAAAAATTAATTTAATGCCAAATCTTTTTTTTGACGTACCTACGCGTGTGACATTCACAATGACGTTCTTGTATAGGTACTAAAGTTTAGATGAATTTCTTCGAGTCACTCACTCCTCGAATTAACGAAGCTCAAAAGTAAAAAATTATGAATGAACATCATGGCGAAAGAATCAAGATTTTATCGGTAATTTGAACATTTATAAACGTAGAAAAGATTAAGAAGAACAAACAATTAAAATAAAAATAAATTTAAGGACGCAAAAGATCGCCACCGCCGATAGCTTTTTCATATTTTGTTTAAACGCGAATAAATACTAACAGTTCCTTTTCTTTAATCCAGTGGTTTCGCGCTTATCGGAGTCTAAGATCAGACAAAAAAATTAACAGGGCCCACAATGTTAAGTCTGCACGGAAAAGGCTTTTTAAGATGTTAATTTTTCGAGTAATTAAGGGTTGAAGTTCTAGATTCATTGTTGTAGCACAAAAGTTTACGTTAAAAAAAATTCAGCGCCGTTTTTGTGGACGGATCTTTAAATACAGATTCGTATTTGCCAGACGTTTTGATTTTGGATAGATCTAAAAAACCATAGCCGTGTCATTTAAAATTCTAGAGAAAAACGGGTTCAAAGAGCCCTACATCTAATTCATTTTATTTAAATTTATATTTTGAAAAATCATAGCTCGATTATTTGTTAGCGGATCTTTAGAAAATTTTCAGAATCTGAAAGCCCGTTTATCGGAGCGTAAAATCAACTAAAAAAATCAACAGGGTCCAATCTTAAGTTTAGGAGAAAAACGCGCGCGAAACTATCAAAATGGAAAGTTTTCCAAAATTTTTAATATTCAAAATGCTTTAACTCAGCCGTCTTTGTGAATTTCGTGAAATCTTTTCATTTCTGCACGTTTCCAACCCTAACATGTAGGAATCCGGTCCTAACTCAAAATCGGCCATAATAGAGAAAAATCGAGAAAAATTGAGCAAAAAAATTTTAGGTGATGGATTTGTTTTAATTTTTGTGATATGTTTCTACGGATCCCAAACTCACATAGCCGGAACCATTCTTCTCTGCTCCCTCTTCAATCCCCAATATTTTTGAGAAAACTAAATAAATAAAAAAAAACACTTTGATTCATAAAATCGATCCTAGCGCTCCTATTTTCGACCCGATCATTAAAAACGACCCCGATTAGGCTTTCTTTGGCTTTTTTCGATAATATATGTGCAAAATCGATATAGAGCGCAATGTTTATTTTTTGAAAAATTAAGGATTGAAGGTCTAGATTCATTTCCATAGCACAAAAGTTTACGTTCAAAAAATTATAGTGCCGTTTTTTGTGAACGGATCTTTAAAATCTGTACAGATTCGGATTTGTCAGATTTTTTGGTTTCGGATAGGCCTACAAAACTATAGGCGTGCAATATGAAATTCTAGGAAAAAAAAACGGGTTGGAACAGTTTGACTTGTAATTAATTTTTTCTATATTTCCACTTTGAAAATCGTAGCTCGGATATTTGTGAACGAATTTTTCAAAACTTTTCAGAATCTGAAAGCCCGTTTATCGGAGCGTAAGATAAACTAAAACAACTAAGAGGGTCCAATGCTAAGTCTAGGAGAAAAACGCGCGCGAAGTTATCAAAATGTAAAGTTCTCTAAAATTTTCAATTTTCAAAATGCTTTAACTCAGCCGTCTTTGTGAATTTCGTTATTTGCTTTCATTTTTGAACGTTTTCAGCTATTGATAAATGGAAAGCAATGTATTAACACAAAATAACTCATTTTCGTTAACTTCTTGCGCTCGCTGTTGAACTACTCCGCGACTCCCCTTCGAGGCGTGCCCCCTAGTTTGGAAAACACTGCTTTATTCCGATTTTAACAGTTTTGTAACAATTCAGAACAAACAAATTGTCCACCCCGGTTAAAATAATATAATTTACTGGAATTTTCTGATTTGCTTAACACACTTTAGATCAGGGGTTCCCAAAGTTTTTCTTAGGCGGGCCAATTTAATATTACCGAAATTTTTGGCGGGCCAAAAAAAACGGAATAAAACCAAAACAATAACTATAAATATTTATTATTTATTTTACTATTTACTTATTTATTTTTTAACCTTCCGCATTCTAGGTGACTACATGTTACATGCCGTACTAGGTGGGATTTGCCAGTTAACACCATTCGTGGTTACACAGATATTTATATGTATTTACAGTGATAGATGGTATACCTACATTAACCCTCCGTATACTAGGTGACTAAATGTCACATAGGTGGTGTTTGCTATACCCCGAAAATAAAATGAAATAAAATCCACAAAATTGCATTTTATGACAGTTAAATGACAAGAAATATATTTTAATAATCAATAATGAATAGGTTGAAGTAGAACACATATTTATTTATGCATTAGAATAGACTTTAATTAATAAAAATACGCAAACTTAACTTTTTCTTCAACTTATAAACTATTGAGTCTTTTCTTGAGTACTACATTCCAATAACACGTGTCATGTACGATACCGAATATTAAGAAAATCTAACAAGAATTTCATTCTTGACTCCTTATTGAAATACAAATTAATTTCACAGCAATTTCTTGACGATTCGCAATTATTTCAACCAATAAATTACACGAAAAATTAATTTAATAATTTTAATCGTTCCCTATCACTTGCATTGACAAGATTATTGTATCTTCTCGCTTCCTTCCACTCATTGCTATGGTAAATACGTTTTTTCGAATATAAAATGGATATTTACTAAATTAGATTAAAATTTTTGATTTGAAGGAGTGCACGGTAAATTATACTAATATAACAAACACGAGGATGTGCGCATTCGAGCGAAAAGTGGCACATTTCCGAGCGAGGGAGGCAAATGAAGCGCGACGCGGAGCGGCGCGCTTCATTTTCCCGAGATCGGAATGTGCCACTTTGAGCTCGAATGTGCACACTCGGTTTTAAGCATGATTCACAACAGATTAAGTCAATGAATTAAACGAAAAATTAGTTAAATAATTTCAATCGTTCCCTCTCACTCGCATTGATAATATTGTCGTATCTTCTCGCTTTAGATGCTACAATTTATATTTTAATTAAAAAAGTAACATTGTTAAATATTGGTGTAAAACTGAAGATTATTTGAATTAATTTTTGACTTAAATAAAATATACCCACATAATTAAAAATTTAAAACGTTGGTATTTTAAGTTGGAGGCTCGGTTGAAGGCGGTTTAATGTAAAAGGCCTCTTAGGGATTTAATACAAAAGTAATTTCCGTTTTACAATGTGAATTAACGCAAAGAATTTCCCATATTTAATAAATTTATTAAGTGTTAAACAACGAAGCGTGTCGGGGAGTCGTTGGAGCGCAACTCGTTGAAAGGAGAGTAGCAAATACCTTACTAAAAGTAGTTATTAGTACTGGATTTGACGTTTAACTTATTAGTTCTATATTTATATGTATGCAGAAATTTATAGGTCATTTCATATATAAATTAAGGCAACTTATACAATTCCAAACGAGAAATGTTTGAATGTAAAATGCAAAATAGTTAACGATACGGATTGCTCGAGCTATTTGTTCGAATGTGTATTATTATTGTACGAACGAGGCAGAATTCTTTATCGAGTAACGTTGCTTCCTTTTTTTATTCGTTCGCGAATTAAATGTGGCTATATTTCTGCTCCATTTTATAATGAATTAAATTTATGAACAATTAGCGGCAATATTTATGATTCAGAACGTTCGCGTTTGAACGTTCTTACTTATGGCCCTTGAGATATTGTCTGTTCGTACAGGTGGCCTGTAAAATGTTGTCAATTTGTATGTAAAGTTGCTCATTTAGAATAATTATTACCGATTTTGATATAATACTAAGCCCATGAAACTTTTAATTAGTCCATTTTATTGAACATAAAACATTGCGAAATGTTTACCACCCTAGTATGCAAATTTTTATGTGCATTAAATTTGTACACTTTTTTTTAACAAATTACTCAAAACGTTTTTTTCACATTTTAATATGCGCAATTCTTACTTTCAAAGCTGAGGAACTGATTGGGATACAGTGGAGCCTCCGTATCCGAGCGACTATGGTGCCGCCATAATTAGCGGATGTTTGAAATCGCGAAATGTACAAGTCCTATACTTTCACATATGGGTGATTTCATTCTAACTGTGATTTTTTGTGTCCTATACTGTTTGCTCTCACTGTTCATACATTATAAATCTATTAATAAAGTTTTTGTATCAATACGATTATCATGAACATTTTCATCACTTTTCTTTTAGAATATAAGTTGCAGTCCAAAAAAAACTTGCAATATGTCACTTAAATGTCAGTACCGTGTCATGTCCTTTTCTAGAATTTACCTATAAATCGGTTATTAACAATTTTTTTTGTAATACATTAATTTAGAATTGAATTCCGGCTTAATAACTTTTGTTCTCAGATTTAAAAAAATTTTTAAATTTGAATGTGTATGACTCGTGCGCCATTTACCTCGAAATTAATGAAACAACTAATAAGCCATATTGAAAGTCCGTTAACTGAGTTATGTTTACAAACATAACACAAGTGAAATTCTCAAGCAAGTTTGTGTTATTTTAAAACTCAATTTTTAAAAGATGATGTCATAAATTTACTTGTCAGTACCGTGGTTTTAGTAAACTTAATTAACGATTAATTTTTTTGCCTCATAAATATTGAATTTCTGTACTTATTACTAACCTAAATTATAGGGTATAGGATATTATCAAATTCATAATCAAAAAATTACAGTTGCTATTTTAATTTAAAATGTCAGTACCGTGGCGGTCAGTACCGTGTCAAAAAATAATAAAAATATATTTAATTGTTAATAAATAATATTGACTTCACTGAAAATTATTCATGTAAATATGAAACAGAAGTTCAGTCAGTAGGTACACTTTGGAGCTAATAGAGTACAATTTTTCCAAATTACCAGACAATTTTAAGCTTTTTGTAGGCACAATAAAAGTATATACGTGGAATAAATTACAACGTAATTGTATTTTATCCAATCCGTTAAGTTGCTTTTATTGCTCTATTAAGAATGTATGCAGACACTTTTCTATGAGAAAAATTGATTATTCTTCGAATGATAAAGTGGGAATAATAAATAACAGAATAACGCAAAAAAAAAAATCTGAGAATTCATCGCAAGAAGTTTAAAAATTGCCAAAGATGACTGAAGAAACTGTATCACTGTGTAGAAGTTTAAGAATTTAAAATACTGTGATGAAAACCAAAAAAAAATTTAGTTAAGTTAATTTTTATGAAATGTGTTAGATTTGAATTGATTAATGTTTGATATAAATTATAATGTATTATTTGTTATAGATGAGTTACTATGGATTATTAAAATGTTAAATAATCAATAAAAAATAGTTTTAAAATGTTACAATACAATTCATAAATGAATTTAATAATTTTTCTGAAGAATGTCTACCAAATTTATTTAATGTCAGTACCGTGGCATGTAAATTATAAAATATGATTCTCATTCTCGATATTTTAAAGTTGTAGCAAAATCCTCTCGCACTTTCATTTTTACTATAAAATAGAGTAATAATATGCATAAAAAAACAAAAAAAGTTTAGTTATAGAATTCAAAAATTTTTTAACAAAAAAGTAACAGTTAGAACGGAATCACCCATATATAAAACAGGAGAGTTAAATCTAATTAAAAAAATACCATTTTTCGGGCAATTTGAGTAGAAATAAAAAAAAAATAAAATGTAAACGCACATACGGTTCCCAAGGCTTGATTTTTGGTTCCCTAAAACTTGGACGACACTTAGTATCAGATTTTGGGCCAATATTTATCTGCAATACTAGCATTTTATTCAAATCGTACATGAGCCGACCCTCAAAAGTTTCGCGTACTTTTACCGAACGGCAGATAAGTGAATCCGCGAATACGGGGGCCTTACCGTACTTGCATCGACTTATTTCCATTTCTAAAACTAATTAACCCGTAACAAGAAAACAATCTTTTGAAAATACGGAATATTAAAGTCTTCTAAAATTTTATTTTCGTGTTTAAGTCAAGTATTAAACAAAAGGCAATAATCAACATAATTTATTTCTAACCACAAAAGCAAAACGAAGACACGTCCCAATATTTTACAAATTTTTATGTAAAGGACCGTAAAATTTGATCAAATTTACCCGCACGTGACAAGCTTTCGGTTTTTATGAAGTCATTTATTTAAATGTCAGCCTTTTAATCTTATACATATACTCGTTAATTTTTTTTTATTTCCACACAGGTGTGGGGTAGCTATTTTCTTAATTAGCCCTTAGAAACAACATTTCAATAGAAAAAATAACCTATAGCCTATCGTTTCTAAAAGTAAGGCAATCTATTGTGTTATAAATTTATCTATATGTAATTGATCTTTGTTTATTTATATCTATGGATTTTAAACAATTAAAATAAAGTAGGAAAACGATGACCAAAGTAAACGTAAATAATGATAAAGCCATATAAAACTTGTTGGTTTAAGTTATTACATTGCAGTGAATTTTGCTGGTTAAAAATAGTTAAATATAACATTTAAATTTTAATATTAAATTTATGAAATTAGTTATTGATTTCCTACCGCAGTAGTACCTAAAAAAACTAAGTAATTTTGATCAAAGACTATTTATTAGTAGGTGTTTTTTTTAATAAACAAAATTACTACAGTGTAAACTCTTTATAAGGAATTCCTTTATAACGAAACACTCTCTATAACGTAATGGTCTTCTATGCCAATACCAATTTATCCAAGTCTTGTTATAAGGTTTTGATGTTTAACTATATCGAAGGCCCTAGCAAAGTCAATAAAACAAGCATAAACGTCTTTATTTACGTCTCTGGTCTTTTCTATTAATACCTGTAGGTAAAAATAATGGGTCTCTGGTAGTGATGAGCAAAATTGGTCTGAGTTTTGCATTTTTGCAAGACCAAGACTGTCTTTATGCTAGCAAAACCAAGACCAAGACCGAACAAACAAGACCAAGATCGAGTATGCAAGACCAAGACCAAATACGCAAGACTAAACCAAAAATTATTACTTCCGGTGGATTTATGAGCTAAACTATTTGAAGCAACTTTAATATATTCTTTTCTTGGAACAAAACATTTTTTGTAGTAGAAATATTCAATTTGCTTTATTATATTTTAACACTAAATAAAAAGTTGCATGTATCAGGCTAAATGGCTGAGATCAAGATTGAATACGCAAGAGCAAGACCAAGATCAAGACCAAATAAGCAAGACCAAGACCGATACCAAGACTATTACAGTCTTGGTCTTGGTCTTGCTTTGCTCATCACTAGTCTCTGGTGCCCAAACCGCCTCTAAATCCGAATTGTGTATTGCAGCTGTGTTCTATTTTCCTATATATTCTTTCATATATGACTTTCAAGAAGATTTTAAAAATAGTTAAAAAATTACAAAATATAAATTTTTTTGCTGCAGTATTAGTACTAACTGCAAAGGGCCGACGTCAGTTCTGGTACGCGTTTTAATAGCAAATTAAGTGTTTTAAAGCTTTTAAACCTTTAAATATTATACAATTAGTTTGTTCGTTTTTAGATATAGCAAAATGTAGCATACTTTCTTAAAGACAACATAATATAATGGCTAATAAATGATTTATTTATGTTGTTGACCCGATTTGAAACGGTTTTATTCTGCACTCGTTTTACGTATTAATAATGAACGCTTAACTTATTACATTTTAATCTCTTAAACGTGTCCTTTAGGTTCCCATAAATCATTAATCGATTCGAAAGTGATTATAATATTTTATGCTCGATCGCTTTATTTATAATTACAGGGTTTTACGAGATTAAATGTAATTCATTGCGAAGACAGAAATTAAATATGCGGAATTTCTTGAAAAATCATAACAATAAACACGCCATTAATTTCCGATTCTGATAGTTCGAAATCGAGCGTTTAGTATAAAGAAGCATCATTTATAACCGTTGAAAGTTATGATTTTGTTTAAAAATGTATTTGCCACGTGTGGGGATAACAATAACCGATAGTGGTTGAATATTAATAGGTTTTGCCTTCAACCATTTTGCTGCGATGCACTTTGCAACTAACGTAAATCATACTATCTTCGCTTTTTATCAAACTACTGACAGCTTATTCAGTAAATGCTAATGAAAAAGATAATGCTTGACATATTCATTTCGGTTTGACTATGGATTTTATTTTTAATTCCATCACTCTTTATTAATTATTCAAGTTATACTTCTTTTGGCGCGTTGAGAGTAAAATTTTAGCAGACAACGGAAGTTGCGCGCGCACATCCTACAAAAATTTGATATTATGAAGTTAGCCGTCTAAAAAAATAAATTGATAATTGTGAATCGTGCTTAAAACTGAGTGTGCACATTGGTACATTCTGATCTTGGAAAAATAATAGTTTATTAATCGTTTGCAATGGTACTGGTGTCCCTGAATTCAAAATAATTTTCCTTTCGCGTGGATTTGATTTACGCGAACAAAAATCGCGTAAATAAAATACAAAAAAACAAATTGAAAATAAAAGCCAATATAAGTTTGAGAAGTACATATTTTTTCAGAAAGTTTAACAAAAAAAAATTCTGACATTTGAGATCGTAGCTTAGATTTTTGGCTTTTGACTGTGTTATACTTCTTGGCAAAATGATTGACGCGCCAAAAAATGGTGGAAGAAACACATATAGATTTTTTTTTGAAAACAATCAATGAGTAAACGAAAAAAAAATTAATTTAATTCCGGAGAAAATCCCTACGAAACAAGCAGAATTTGTGGAAAAAAAAAGCATATGTGGAAACATCCTAATCATACGACAAATAATAGAGAAGATAAAAGGAGTCAATAAAACTATCTACAGTACTACCTCTGCACGTTACGACTCCACAATCTTGCAAATTTTAACAATCCTCCATAAAATTATTTCCGATTACCCGAAGCCTTTTATTTCTGCCTAAGTTTGTAGTGTGCGTAAGTATGTGTCCGTGTGACAAGTATTTATTTTCAATGCAATTCAAGTTAACACTAAATGACAATGAATTAAAAAACCTAATAATGAAAATTGTCATATTAATAAAACTTTTCTATATTATACGTTTTACCTACTTTTACATGCACACTTACAGAGCTTTACACTAATACCTTGACCCAAGATACAACCGAAAGTAATTTGTATACTGCCCGTCAGGATTTTACGAATTCCCCTATTCTCGTAACATACAATATATTTAAAAAAAATCAATTAAAATGATCAACTGACGCGAAATTTAATAAAAATTGTGGGCGTTATAATTAATAGAAGTTAAAAGCCATTAATATTTTGTTAATCAATCCAATTTGAGCTGGTAGCAATTTATGAAGCCGCTTTTTAAATCGCCGTTTAAGATAAAATATTAGCATTTACGTAACGGAATTTGGTAGATTCTATAAATCATACATTAATTACACGTTCGAAATTAACTTTCAATTGTTGTACTTTCGCACGGTAGCCCTTCTGCTCGAGGCTCCAAAATGCCGAGAATCTTATTATGGGATCAAATATTGCTTATGGCAGCGTACCGTTACTTTCAATTTTCAACGGAAATGAGTTGTTTAATATAAACATAAATGCCTATTTTTAATGCATTTTTTAAGCGGTCAATTTGAAATGTTGAAACGTAAAAATAATTTCCCAACGACGAATTACTGGCGGCGACGTAAGTTTTTTCTGTGCGCCGTTTTCTTTTAAATCAGTGGCTTGCAAACTTTATGCTACTGCGACAACCTTAAATAAAGTTTTTTAATTAAATGTTGCAAGAACCGTATTTCCACTAGGAGCATAATCTCTGGCAAAATGTAACTTTTTAATAGTTTTCATTCATGAAAATGTTTAGAATATCATTTTTGAGGGGAAATCGTGTAAAACAAGTAACGTGTAAATGGAGGAATGGGTGTATTTCATAAAACAATGTAACATATTTCCAAAATGAAAAAAAATGTATTGGTACAATAAATTATATTTATGTTAAACTTTTTGCGCCTCTTTTTTCACTAGTCCGCGACTCCCCAAGAAAACGCGACCCCCGGTTTAGAAGCCACTGTTTTAAATTGATGTGTGCAAACATAAATATTGAATTTTGTTATAAATACAAAAATTTAATTTTTATAAAATTTTAAATTTTCTAAAAGCACAATTTTGAATTAATTTATAATCCTTTAGACCAGAGGTTCCCAAAGTGCGGCCAGTGGGCCGGATACGGCCCGCTTGTTATTGCAATCTGGCCCTCAAATATTCGTTTATCGATAATTTATTGCCCGCTAAAAAAACATTTTTGTGATATTTGGCCCGCCGATCAAAAAGCCTGGGAACCTCTGATTTAGAGTTTCAATTCGGAAAAGCTTTCCAATTTTGTTTTATTTTCGTCGAAAATGACCGTGCTGTTAAAAACCTTTAACAAACTTGCAATTTAATACAAATTGCAACAAGAAGCTTAGCAAACGCATAATGACTAAATGGCTGTGCAGTTATTACGTAGCTCAAGGGCAATATTCGACATAAACAAGTCGCCATCTTCGTCGTGGGAGGAGGTAAAAATTCTTGCATCGTAAATTATGATCCCGTGGAAAAATTCAATAGTCTTACATATAAAGCACCTAATTAATTAACAGTAACCAAGTGTTTAACATTGATCTAAAAATTCCCTAAATCTAATGCAATCCAATAAATGTCTAATTAGGACCCAGATTTAAGTTTAATTAATTATGCATGCCTTCTTCGTCACGAAAAAAATTAAAAAGCTAACAAACCGAGCCCACCTACGACTTATTTTCGAACGGCATTAATAGCACGGATAATAATACAGTGAAACCCTTCTAACACGACCAGCGGCGGTTCCTGCTCAAATTGGGCTTTTGTAGAGAGAAAGACAAAGATAGATAACGTAAATGTAATAAAGAATATTATATTAAATTAAATGTAGTTATTATTTTTCAGAATCATATTGTTATTATAAATAAAGTAGTATTGTTTAGGGAGTAAATTAATTTTGTAAATTACGCTTAATGCCGAGTGTGCACATTCGAGCTCAAAGTGGCACATTCCGATCTCGGGAAAATGAAGCGCGCCGCTCCGCGTCGCGCTTCATTTGCCTCCCTCGCTCGGAAATGTGCCACTTTTCGCTCGAATGCGCACATCTTCGTATTTATTCCATTTGTCTATAAATAATTCTCTATTTTTCAAATTATAAACTTAAATATAGTAGAGAAACCTGTTGTACCATGGCCCTTTTTTCAATTGTAATTTTTTTTTAAATTGTACATGTAACAATTTGTTGACCAAATGAATTGCATCGCAGTGGGGCACTAATAAGGTATTCATCATAAAATATTTGAAAGCATTATCAAGCATCACTCAAATTGCTATAAGATTTAAAAATTAGTGGATCTATGGCCTAGGTACAATGGAGGTGATGTACCTTGGCTCTATTCACATTAAGGGGGTATTCTAGTCTAGAAATTTAAAACAAACAATTTTTTTTATATTTCGGAAGTTTAGACATTCAAGAATATGCTCTTAAAAGGATTTTCAAAATTTCAATTATTTAAAAAGTTACAGCTATTATAAATATGTAAGTATAGCGTATCATTTTATGAGTAAAATTTCCAAAACGCGTTTTTCTCGAAACTACTTTTTTTTAGTTGCGTACACGATATCTCAAGTTCTACTGCACCGATTTATTTAAAATTTAGTATAAACATTCTATATACAGTAAAACCTCCCATAGACGGACACCAATGGTCATGAAATTTTTGTCCGTGTGAGGGAGGTGTTCGTCTAAGAGAAAAAGGACTAAAATGCATATAATGCATAGGCACTTCTCTCCGTCATCAAAAAAGTGTACGCTGAATGAAGGTGTCCTTCCAAGATAGGTGTCCGTAAGTGGAGGTTTTACTGTACATTCCTCTATGGTCTGACGCTCGGAAAAGTCGAAATCTTAAATTTTACCATTTTTAAAAAATTCGGAATTGTTAGAAAAACGTTAAAAAAAATTAATCATAATGTTCACGTCCAATATCTTATAATATGTTAATGTTCACTGGAATTGGACACAATAAAAAAAAAAAAAAAAAAAATCTTTCATTTTGACACATGTAGAATTATTGAGTTTTAATGGTTAACTTCCTTTTTGTGTTGTTAAGTTGCTTGATAAAGTTTCAATAAAGAAACGAAACGTTGCAAGTTAACAATTTGTGTTTTATTGTGTCCAATTCCAGTGAACATTAACATGTTAAAAAAAATGTTTTTTTTTCTAACGGCCGCTATTTTGTGAAAAATTTTTTTTTAGACTTTTAGACTTTTTTAGCCTTTTTTTAGCCCATAGCGACATCTTTACTAATTAAAAATCCATTTGATTTTTTTGGTTTAGACGTCCAGAAGGGCTTAAACCTTGTAAGTCAGGACACTGTTTTTTTTAGACCCTCCACTTTGCCAGCTCATCACTTTTTTAATTTAGAATTTTTTTATTTTATAATTTTTTATGAATTCTTAAAGTATCAATAAACGAATGATACAAAAATGGATATTAAAAATATTCTTTGTTTTATTGATGCAGAGCTTGAAAAAACGGTCGAAATTCATGTTTCTAAACTAGAATAACCCCTAAAGCAAAATAAAACCCATTGTTCTATGAAAACTATATATTTATTTTTGGATTATAAGAACTAGTACTAAAGTTCTTCTTTGAGATGACACTAAAATTGTATCAAAAATTAACAAAATTTTTCTTGTATACTAAAATATCACATACTTAATGGTTAACTTTGGAAAAATTTAAATTTTTCGTTAGACTTACGAGGCGTATTAGGGGCCATCCATAAATTACGTCACACGAATTTTAGGACTTTTGAACCCCTCCCCCCGTCCTTGTCACAGGTTGTCACATTTTTCGAACCCTCCCCCCTGATGTGACGTCACACATTTTTTAAATTTATGCATATATGGTATATTTAAAAATAATCTAAAGAAAACAGTTATTTTCATTTTTTTCTTATTTTTATTAAATAATCTTTAATAAAATCAACATAAAGTCACATATTTCTGATAACAAAAAAAAATAGCTAGTTAGAAAATAATAAACGACAAATTTTAACATGTTACGTCACAAAGCATGTGACCCCCCTCCTTGTCACACTATGTCACATTACGGTGATCCCCCCCCCCCCCCCATTAACGTATGACGTAATTTATGAATGGCCCCTTATCTGAAGCAAAATTTAAAAAAATATAAGAATTTATAACAAAGATATATCAAACTTTTTATTTATTGCACGTTGATCTTAGGGGCAAGGTACAATTTATTGACGGTGACCGAGGTACAACACACCGACCCTTGATGTTTAAATTCAAAAACAAAATTAAAGATTATGCTGTGCCAAAATCAGACCACTACTATGCAAACATTAATAAATAATCTTTCTATTACGATGAGTCATTTGTTATTAGGTAATAAAAATCAATAAGATATTTAACTAAAAAGAATATAAAAATACTTTTTTCTTCGATTAAAAATTTCAATTGATCTCATACATTAACAAAGTACATTGGCCAGCTGCTGCTTAATTTACGTTAATGTCTGTCAATGTGGTATTTGAAATATCGAAAATTATGGGTGACCAAAGCCGGCAAATATTAAAAAAATTAAAGTTGCCCTAGGTACAAAGGGACCAAGGTACAACAGGTTCCCCTATAGTAAATATCGATTTTATAGCCGAAAAACGTTTTCACCATAGCAATGAGTGGAAGGGAACGAAAAAATTTCGTCAATACCAGTGAGAGGGAACAATTAAAACTATTTCACCGATTTTTCGATTAATTTATTGCTCTAAATTGTTGTGAATCGTGCTTAAAACCGAGTGTGCACATTCGAGCTCAAAGTGGCACATTCCGATCTCGGGAAAATGAAGCGCGCCGCTCCGCGTCGCGCTTCATTTGCCTCCCTCGCTCGGAAATGTGCCACTTTTCGCTCGAATGCGCACATAATCGTGTTTATTAAATTAGAATAATTTACCGTGCGCTCTTTCAAATCAAAAATTTTAATTTAATTTAATAAATATCGATTTTATATTCGAAAAACGTATTCACCATAGCAATGAGTGGAAGGGAGCGAGAAGATACGATATTCTTGTTAATGCAAGTGAGAAAGAACGATTAAAATGATTTAACTGATCTTTTCTAATCTATTGGCCTAAATTATTGTGAATTGTGCTTAAAACCGAGTGTACATTCGAGCTCAAAGTGGCACATTCCGATCTCGGAATGAAGCGCGCGCCCGCGTCGCGCTTCATTTGCCTCCCTCGCTCGGAAATGTGCCACTTTTCGCTCGAATGCGCACATAATCGTGTTTATTAAATTAGAATAATTTACCGTGCGCTCTTTCAAATCAAAATTTTAATTTAATTTAATAAATATCGATTTTATATTCGAAAACGTATTCACCATAGCAATGAGTGGAAGGGAGCGAGAAGATACGATATTCTTGTTAATGCAAGTGAGAAAGAACGATTAAAATGATTTAACTGATCTTTTCTAATCTATTGGCCTAAATTATTGTGAATTGTGCTTAAAACCGAGTGTGCACATTCGAGCTCAAAGTGGCACATTCCGATCTCGGAATGAAGCGCGCCGCTCCGCGTCGCGCTTCATTTGCCTCCCTCGCTCGGAAATGTGCCACTTTTCGCTCGAATGCGCACATAATCGTGTTTATTAAATTAGAATAATTTACCGTGCGCTCTTTCAAATCAAAATTTTAATTTAATTTAATAAATATCGATTTTATATTCGAAAAACGTATTCACCATAGCAATGAGTGGAAGGGAGCGAGAAGATACGATATTCTTGTTAATGCAAGTGAGAAAGAACGATTAAAATGATTTAACTGATCTTTTTCTAATCTATTGGCCTAAATTATTGTGAATTGTGCTTAAAACCGAGTGTGCACATTCGAGCTCAAAGTGGCACATTCCGATCTCGGGAAAATGAAGCGCGCCGCTCCGCGTCGCGCTTCATTTGCCTCCCTCGCTCGGAAATGTGCCACTTTTCGCTCGAATGCGCACATAATCGTGTTTATTAAATTAGAATAATTTACCGTGCGCTCTTTCAAATCAAAAATTTTAATTTAATTTAATAAATATCGATTTTATATTCGAAAAACGTATTCACCATAGCAATGAGTGGAAGGGAGCGAGAAGATACGATATTCTTGTTAATGCAAGTGAGAAAGAACGATTAAAATGATTTAACTGATCTTTTTCTAATCTATTGGCCTAAATTATTGTGAATCGTGCTTAAAACCGAGTGTGCACATTCGAGCTCAAAGTGGCACATTCCGATCTCGGGAAAATGAAGCGCGCCGCTCCGCGTCGCGCTTCATTTGCCTCCCTCGCTCGGAAATGTGCCACTTTTCGCTCGAATGCGCACATCTTCGTAATTAACGGTCGCGGTCGAGTTAGAGAGTGGTCGCCTTACAGAGAAATTTCTAAGAAGAATTAAATTACCATATAGTATCTGTTCCGAAGCATACCGCCCGCGTTAAGAGGTGGTCCTCCTCATAAAACGGTCGCCACCAAAGGTTTTACTGTATCACGAGACGTCGGTAATTTTTGTTAAAGCTCGGAGCTTTCGTTGAAACTCGAAATAATTGTAAATCAAAAGGTAGCGGTAAGCGGTAGCAGACGTCCGTAATGAGATCAACTCATAATGTATTATTTTTAATTTATATTTATGTAGGACTTGATTTCCATAAACTCGGTATTAGGCCTCTAGCGAAACCCTGCTACTTATAAGGACTTGTGAGATAATATCGTCTTGAGTTACTGCACGCCCACTGTTTTTTGACCTCTCGTATAAAGTTAATCGAAAAATACGATGGATTTAAAGTTGATATTTCAACAAGTAGCGCGTTGACTTTTTTTGCCGCGGCGACGTTTGCGCAACGCTTTTAATAGAAAATTCGTAAGAGGCATCGCTTTTTAATGTGAAATTAAAGAATTTCTAGCAAAGTTGCGTAACTGAAAGTTAACTGTTGTTCGTCTCTTAGTCATCATTCCTGTTTATCTGTTAATATTATCTTTAACAGATGTCCATTACATTGCTAAACACGGATTTATAGAGACATTATACGTCAAACTATAAACAAAACGCTTTTGCTTAAATTACAAAGGAAGTTATTCGTTATTTTTACTTTTTTCATCTTAACACGTGTTTCTTCGACTTTCTCTTCCGTTTGTTTTTGTTAAATCGCCGACACTTGAGACGTCCAAGGTTTGATGTCAAAAAGTCTCGAAGGATGGTCGTAGTTTTCGATATATTTGGGTTACATAAATTACCTTAGAAAAGTTGTTTGGGAATTAATTTTTGTTTGGTTTAGTTTCGGTACGCATTAATTTAAAAAGCACGACGAATGACTTACTAAGGGCATTTTATCAAAATGCTTTTGAGAAGGGTTTTGACTATGAATATTTAGTATAAAATACTTTGTTTTTATTTCGAACAAGAACAATAACCCTCGTGCGTTTTTTTGAAAAAATTGAATAAAATGGATTTGCTTTATATTTTAAGGGGATATTTCCCTAGTGCCCCTAGCCAAAGCCTTTTTTCTCTGATACCTCTTTAAGATCAAAAATTTTCGATTTGATTAATAAAAACTTTAAAATTAAAAAAATTTATATCGCTCTAACTTTTTTATTTTTGAGACGTACACAGAAATCTTTCGTTTCCCAACGTATCGAACATTAACAAGTCGATCCTAAATCAAAAAATTTTGCGGGACCCTAAACCGACATATCATAAGCCATTCTTCCTGCTCCAACTTCAATCCCCAAAAATTTCGAGAAAACTAAATAAATCAAAACAAATACACTTCGATTCACAAAAACGAACGTAGCGCCCTCATTTTCAATCCGATCATTAAAAACGACCCGGATTCGGAATCCAGAGACTTTTTTCCATCAGATACGTTTAAAATCGGTATAGTGCGAAATGTTAATTTTTCGAGTAATTGATGGTTGAAGTTTTAAATTCATTTTGTATCATAAAAGTTTACGTTAAAACAATTTTGACGCCGTTATTTGTTGAGGGATCTATAAAAACTACAGATTCGAATTTGTCAGACTTTTTGGCTTCGGATAGGTCCAAAATATAATTTAGATTTACAGAATGTTTTTGGGAACCTATCTACCGTGTGAATCGAAAAGTAGATGTACATTGGGAAGGCGCCAAGATTAGATTTGTTTATGGGAGGCATAGTAATTAAAAGTTTTGAAATCACCGGTGTATGTATGGATAAAAGCCAAAGGCATAAATACTGGGTGAGAATAAAAACCATTTACAATTAAGGAAAAATACATAAATACTGCCGCACTGAAAAAATAAAAGAAACCAAATATTTTATTTGATATTTTTATAGGGCCGCAATCGTTTATCCAGCCCGCAGTAGACAGAAATGCGCACCCCCACATTATCGACTTAATTGTAATAAAACATGGATTTGTTAAATAAACTAAATATGTAAGTACTTATAAGTAGAATTCGTTATCGTTAAATTATTTTTGTAATTGCACTTAACGGCCGAATTTTTGATTTTACAAATCAATTAGAAATCCACCGAGAAAACTCAACGGGGCTTCCCAATACCGTAACAAGTTGGTGTCGCGACCCAATAAGTACCTTTTAAATTATCGAACTATGTAAAAATTAGATCGTGCTATAGCTCTTAAGTAACACAAGCGCATAACATAGCCGCAGATACAAAGCCACTCAACGAAATCATTTAATTCTTTCCTTTTTGTGAATTACCAATAGTGATAATTATATATATGCGCACATCTTAATTTAAATATATTAAACAATTGATAAATAATCAACAAGTAAAATCATAGGTAAATACCTCGTAATAAATCCCGGTTCAACATCGAAGAGCGCAGGGAAAATCGCCATTAGAAGGGACCCCCCGCCTTCGCCTCATCAACCGGCACCCACAGGAAATCGGCACGTGTCGAAAATTCCATCGTTTCACCTTGAGTAGCACCGGCGTACTAAGGCACGATTTAAGTAGGTTCGAGAAAATTCGACGTCTTTCGACGCGCTTTGGCCAATCGAAGGCCATAAATCATAAGTAGTTCTGACGTCACATTCAGAGAATCGACAGACAATGGTATAGCAAAAAGCTGAAGCGCCTCGGCGCTTCGACCAATGGGAAGCGCTTAGCGACACCTTGCTACATGTGAAATTGCAATTTTTACATCGATTTGGAGACTTTAACAATTTTTCGCTTCCAATGAGTGGGAGCGAGAGGGAACGACTCTATATCGAATTTCAATGCACCGCTCGGTTATAATACAAGCTTACCATTGGGAAATTGAATAAAATTACGAAAAATATTTTTAGGCACATTGTTTAAGTGAATTATATAATTTGAATTTGTAATAATAATTAAAAATGCCAGACTATATAAACACCAGGTTTGACTTTGTCACCAAAATCCACAAATTTGATATATCGTATATAGGTGCATCATATCGATTTAGGGTGTTTCATTTAAATTGTCATGATGATATAACTTCTAAACTAATAAAAATTTCAAAAAAAGTTCAAGTATAAAAGTTTTTTGAATTTATATAATCTATGTACTGGTTTAAATAAAAATTTTGTACTACTTCCGGTTTAACCGGAAATTGTGTCAACTTGCTTATCTCAAATAGAAGGGTATTAATTTTTTTAGATAATTGGATAGAGCTTGTAGAGAGCTTTCCAAAAATGTATAGCAAAATACGATTTGATTAATAAATAATTAATAAAAAAATATTTGTAGTTTGGATTACAAGCTGTTTCAGTAAAGATTCACGAGCTAATAACTCCGAAACTAATACGAATTTAAAAAAAAGGACAAGTATAAATGTCTCTTTAATTTAATCTGTTTATGCACTAACTTAAATACAACTTTTGTACTTGTTCCGGTTTAGTCGGAAATTGTGTCAATTTTTTTATCTTAAATAGAAAGTTATTGTTTTTTTAAATTGTATAGATCCCGTCAGGAGGTTATCAAAAATGTATTGTTTACTTATGGCATTCCCTCGACAAGCTCTACACAATTAGTTAAAAAAATTTATTCTTTTCTATTTAAGTACAAAATTTATGTATCAATTAATGAAACTTTTATATTTGTTCTTCGTTTGATATTATTATTAATTTAGGAGTTATGAGCTCCTGGAACTTTAAAAAGAACACCCCGCTCTATAAATTTTTTATTATCCCATTTAAATCAAATATAACAATTTCTCTATGACAACTCATTAGATTTAAATATGTCACCAAAGCATTATTTTAATTAAATTGGTTTTTGATCTTACAAAATCTTTCTAATTTTAAGCATTACCAAAATATTGTAAGTTTTTAAAAAATAATCGTTACCTTAGGGTCAACTCGATGATGCACAATTTTTAGAAACACACGAAATGTATTGTTCATTTCTTTTAAACAAACGAAAGGATTATTTACAAAGCACTTGTAAGACACAAAGGCTGGCTTTCTACTGACTCATTTTTAAAATTTCAACCCACTTCGACATCAAATACAACTTTATCGAAAGCGAACAAAAAATTTGCTATCAGAAATCGTACTAGTTCTAATCACAAATAACAGCCGTGGTTAGGTAACTCATTTAACGTCATATTGAAAAGGTTTAAATAAATTACATATTGTGAACCATGTTTAAAAACAAACCTACACGTTCGAGCAGGAAATCGCACATTTTTGAGAGTTGGAAGCAAATTTTTCCAAAATCGGAATGTGCCACTTTAAGCTCGAATATGCACACTCGGTTTTAAAGGCGATTCACAACAATTTCGGCCAATAAATTAAACGAAAAATTAGTTGAATAGTTTTAATCGTTCCCTCTCACTCGCATTGACGAGATTGTCGTATCTTTTCGCTTCCTTCCACTCATTGCTATGGTAAATATGTTTTTTGAGTATAAAATCGATATTTACTGTACTATATTTAGGTTTATAATTTGAAATATAGAGAATTACTACAAACAAATTCAATAAATACAAAGATGTGCGCATTCGAGCGAAAAGTGGCACATTTCTGAGCGAGGAAGCAAATGAAGCGCGACGCGGAGCGGCGCGCTTCATTTTCCCGAGATCGGAATGTGCCACTTTGAGCTCGAATGTGCACACTCGGTTTTAAGAGCGATTCACAACAATTTAGACCAATAAATTAAACAAAAAATTAGTTGAATAGTTTTAATCGTTCCCTCTCACTCGCATTGACGTGATTGTCGTATCTTTTTGCTTCCTTCCACTTATTGTTATGGTAAATATGTTTTTTGAGTATAAAATCGATATTTACTATACTATATTTAAGTTTATAATTTGAAAGATAGAGGATTACTACAGACAAATTCAATAAATACAAGATGTGCCATTCGAGCGAAAAGTGGCACATTTCCGAGCGAGGAAGAAATGAAGCGCGACGCGGAGCGGCGCGCTTCATTTTCCCGAGATCGGAATGTGCCACTTTGAGCTCGAATGTGCACACTCGGTTTTAAGAGCGATTCACCACAATTTAGACCAATAAATTAAACGAAAAATTAGTTGAATAGTTTTAATCGTTCCCTCTCACTCGCATTGACGAGATTGTCGTATCTTTTCGCTTCCTTCCACTCATTGCTATGGTAAATATGTTTTTTGAGTATAAAATCGATATTTACTATACTATATTTAGGTTTATAATTTGAAATATAGAGAATTACTACAGACAAATTCAATAAATACGAAGATGTGCGCATTCGAGCGAAAAGTGGCACATTTCGAGCGAGGAAGAAATGAAGCGCGACGCGGAGCGGCGCGCTTCATTTTCCCGAGATCGGAATGTGCCACTTTGAGCTCGAATGTGCACACTCGGTTTTAAGAGCGATTCACAACAATTTAGACCAATAAATTAAACGAAAAATTAGTTGAATAGTTTTAATCGTTCCTCTCACTCGCATTGACGAGATTGTCGTATCTTTTGCTTCCTTCCACTCATTGCTATGGTAAATATGTTTTTGAGTATAAAATCGATATTTACTGTACTATATTTAGGTTTATAATTTGAAATATAGAGAATTACTACAGACAAATTCAATAAATACAAGATGTGCGCATTCGAGCGAAAAGTGGCACATTTCTGAGCGAGGGAAGCAAATGAAGCGCGACGCGGAGCGGCGCGCTTCATTTTCCCGAGATCGGAATGTGCCACTTTGAGCTCGAATGTGCACACTCGGTTTTAAGAGCGATTCACAACAATTTAGACCAATAAATTAAACAAAAAATTAGTTGAATAGTTTTAATCGTTCCCTCTCACTCGCATTGACGTGATTGTCGTATCTTTTTGCTTCCTTCCACTCATTGCTATGGTAAATATGTTTTTTGAGTATAAAATCGATATTTACTATACTATATTTAAGTTTATAATTTGAAAGATAGAGGATTACTACAGACAAATTCAATAAATACGAAGATGTGCACATTCGAGCGAAAAGTGGCACATTTCCGAGCGAGGGAAGCAAATGAAGCGCGACGCGGAGCGGCGCGCTTCATTTTCCCGAGATCGGAATGTGCCACTTTGAGCTCGAATGCGCACACTCGGTTTTAAGCATGATTCACAATAATTAATTTTCTTTCTTACACGACTAACTTCATACCATCAAATTTTCGTTGACTGTGCGCACGCAACTTCCATTGCCTGCTAAAATTTTACTCTCAACTCGCCCAAAAGAAGTACAACTTCAATAAAATAAAAAGTACAATTTTTTTGTAGTACGACAACAATTAACGTCGCGTTATTTAAGGAAAAGCGTATCGAAACGTGAGCTAATTTTTAACGGCATTTAAGCAGAAGAGAGCACGTCAAAAATTAAAGATCAGGTCGGCGGGCACCTGCCGGGGGCACAAGGTGATCCGCCCCCCAGGTGCCCCGAGGTACTCACGACCACCTGCCCCAGACACCGCTTAATTACCAATTAAACAGACTGTCAAATCCAGATAGAGTTTAAGCAGCGAAAAATATGAAAACCCCATAAAATACACCTGTAAGCATTACTCATTCTTGCGTTAAGGACGTGGATATTGTTTATATATTCTTTTTTAATGTTACAGTCAACGTTTTTATGATGTGCTTAAGAAGGCTTCACGCTGCGAACGTTAGACGTTAAGTAACCGCTCGATTTTTAATTCGGAGCGCGTCTTCGCCCGAATATTCATCAAAAAAAATCGCTCGTAACCGAACCGAAACGGCCCTAAGTCGAGCCCTTTCGTTTTCGTACAGAAATTCCGCCACCTTTCCGCTTCTTTCTCACAGCGCGGCTAGCGCCCTAACAGCAGGGGTGTCTTTTAGAAAAATTCGACCCGTGTTCCTTTTGTGGCCGGGCCCAATTTCCGATACTATTTATCTTTAATTTAAAATCATTTAAATCATGTCCGAAGAATTGTAAACGAGTTGCGTACGTACGTTTGCATATTCATGAGTCGTCATATTAGGAAAAGTAAACGATTGGACCTTCAAAATATTTACATAAAATTAGGCTGGAGGGGTGGCACCCCGCGGCGCTCGTCTCTATCGAAAACAACAGGATGTTTGCCTATCGATTACTTGTTAATCAGTTTCGGAGTTGGATTAAATTAGGAGTCACAGATTATCAAAAAAAAAAAAAAAAAAAGGTAACAATGGATGCGTTATGGCGAGCTTTGAACGCCTGTCGAAGAGCTTTTAAAGCAGTGTTTCCCAACATGGGTCCTACGCCCCACATGGGGACACTATTCAGGGGGGCAATATCATTATTCGAGAGGACAATTCGAAAACGTATTTGATTTTTAGTTTTCTATTATTTATATATTTTAACAATTTACCTATTGTTTTTTTTTCGAATAATTTTTTAGTGACTTTTTGCTAAAACCTAAGTCTTGTGTCTTGAACAAGTTTTAATTCAATTTTAAATATAAAAAAATATTTATATGTTACATAGGGGGGCAACAAAATTTTAGACTTAGGTGGGACACGGTAAAAAAAAGGTTGGGAAACACTGTTTCAGAGAATGCGAGCTTTTGCGTATTTATATGCAAAGTACACCCACTATTTGTTGCATTTTCAGTGGCCAGCAATCAGATGGCATAAACATGTATGGGGACAGTGCTCGTGAATGCTGCACGTCCAATTAGTAATTGAAATCAGACAACCCTTACTAAAGGGAGATGCCGCGATATCAGTAATGTATTACTGTATTTGTCGTTGTTTACTACCTATTTACATCGGTCTTTGTTAATTCTTCTACCGGCATTTTTGAAGACCCATATTTTTTTTATTGCGGACAGGAAATGCTTAAGATGTATACGATTTATTGCTAGTTTTATATCAATCATCCCACAAGTTCTTCGAACGCCTTTCTATGGCATGCACGAACCGCTAACTTTTATTATGTAAAGTAAAAAAACGCATTCTTGAAATTTTCAGTTGGAATTCGATTAATTTGTAATCTGTGGAAACACAAAGGAATTGATGGAATTGCAAATTTGAGGTAACGGATGTACGAAGGGTAGGGTAACCCGACCAATGGATGGACGCCCCCTAATAGATGAACAAAATTTTTTTTAATAACTAATTACATTAAATTTAAGTATAAAATTCAAAAATAAATTTTCTGTTTTACAAATATACATATTTATGATTATTTAATTTTTTTTTGCTTATATACTTATTATTATAAAAAAAATATTTTCATTCGACATCACAATGTTTTGCTTCATGAGGGCCACCACTAGTAAGTATCTGACAGACTCCGTGTATTTATTTATCATAATTAATACAATTAAATGAAATAATAAAGTATGTATTACATGATTTTGTTTATATTTCATTAAAATTGTATAGTGTATAAGAGCAAGGCATTTACCAAAAAAATCAAATTACTTTTTTTTATTTTGAAAATTATTATGCCATCTATTATTTATTTATTGGTTATTTTTATTAAGTTTAAGCTATTAGTTATTAAATTTCAAAATTTAATCGTTTTTTATATAAATATCAAGACAAAAATATTATTTTTAAAAGCCTCTTTCTACTGGAGGTTTTGTCCATCTACTAGTGATATGAGCATTTTCCTTACAATTTCCTTTTTTTATAAATTACTACTTTATACAAAATTTACATTATGCAAGTTATTTATTAGAGTTTATAATAAACCAAAAAAAAAAAAACTTTAACTATACTTAAAGAAATAGGGCAGATATTTATTTAATTAAAATTAATTACTTATAATACAAATTCTTTTATATTTAAAAATTCAATGTTTATAAGCGCAAATTTAATGAAACTAATGTATGGAAGTTATATATTAAAGCTTATAGTAAACCAGAAAAAATATTTAAAAATTTTAACTATCTGTAAAAAAAGCATGGCAAACATTAAATCACTTAAAATTGTAGAATTAAAAAATGCGTTTGTGTTAAAATACACACTCTTTTAAAATTTGAAATGGGCGAAACTAATAAATAGAAGAAGTCAATTAAAGTTTACGATAAACTAAAAAAATAATTAAAAAATTTTCCCCTAAAAGAACAGGACAGGCATTAAATCAATTAAGAGGCTACGACTTAAAATTAAAATTGTATTATATTCACAATTTTTTAAAGTTGCAAGTTTGGAAAACCTAATGCAAAGAAGTTATTTATTAAAATGTACAATAAACCAAAAAAAAATGAATAAATTCTAATTACCTCTAAAAAAAAACCCATCAGTAATTCAATGAAAAATGTAAGACTTACAAATGATTTTAAATTAAAAATAACAAACTTTTTAATTCAAAAATTTAGAAAAACCGAAGCATGAAAGTTATTTATCAAAACTTATAACAAACCCAAAAAATAATTGAATAATTTTATCTACCCCTAAAAATGCAGAAGTTGGAAAATATTGTAAGTTAAAAAACACATTTTTTGTTAAACCGCAAATAGCGAAAAGTGTAGTATGGAAGTTATTTACTAGACTTTACAATAAACCAAAAAAACAATTCAAAAATTCTCACTACCCCTAAAGCAACATAACAGACGTTAAATCGATTAAAAATTTACAAATAAATTTGTAAAAATGCAATTTTTTGAAATCGCAAATTTGGAAAAACTAAACTAAGCTTATTATTTATCGTAGCTTATAATTAACCAGAAAAAAAATTAAAAGATTCTAACGATCCCTAAAAAATAAGACAAATATTATATCTACATATGATTTTATATTCCAAAATTATTTTTTTTAATTATAATATTTAGAAAAACCAATTTTTGCCAGGTATTTACTAAAGTTTATAATATACCAAAAAAATTATTAAAAAAATCTAATTACCCTAAAAGAAACAAAGCAGGCGTTCAATCAATTAAATACGAAAGACTTATGTACAAATGATTTTATCCTAATGTTAAATCATAATTGTACGTGATGGTTAAAAATATTTAAGATACGTGTCCTAAAGCGAAACCCAAAACGTCTAATTTGATCAAGAACATACATTATAGGAGTCTCTTATTTCTACCCTTAGGTGTATTCATAAGCACGTGTGCCTCGAATCACGAACGCTACAAAAAAATCACGTGTACTTTTTTCCGAAAGAGTCTGCAATTTTTAACGTTTTTACCTGAAGGGCAAGGCCTTCGTCTAATTTATTTCCTAGAAAAGGTTGCTGATTTTGCTTTTATGAGACGGCAAAGGAAAAATACGAATTGTGTTCCAAATAAAGTTACGTTTTTTTTCGAGGAGAAAAATTCTTGGAGTTGGATGTCGACCACGAATCCCACGATGAAGAAAGTAGATAATAGTAAGTAATGCTTCCGAGTCGTTGAAGTCGATCAGTCAATCGCGATTTATTTATTTAAGTAAACAAATACTGTTCGCATACATGTCTTACACCTTCCTTACAAATCGTGGATGTTTTCCATCAACGTCGATCGCGTTTCAAACCGCAAATGGAAATCGGAAAATTGGCAAAAGTATTTGAGAAGGTTGAACGCAGCAAATTTGTGTTAAATTGTTCAATTGAAATTTATACGTCTATTATATATATTTTCTAAATCAGTAGTAGTCCGTGTGAAAAGAAAAAATAGTTTTTAATTAAAATAACTATCAAAGAAAGTAATTTTTAATATAATCTGAATTGCATTAAAAGAATACCATGTTTTCAATTTGGTGGGATTATAAAAGTGTTGTGTATTTTGAGCTATTTCAGAAAAGCCAGAATTGGCTAATCATGAAGGTATTATGTACCACCATGACAACGTTCGACCTCACACATCTTTAGTAACACGTTAAAAATTTTTGGAGATTGGTTGGGAACTGATATTACATCCACCATAGCCTTGACCATACGACAGCAGATTACCATTTATTTCTATTTTTACAAAACACTTTTAATGATAAAAATTTCACTAATGATGATGACCTGAAATTGAAAATTGGTTCGGTTTTCTGCTGATAAGAAACACAAGTTCTTGGAATGTGGAATCATCAAGTTACCAAAAAGATGGTAAAAGGTCATTGCAAAAGAAAGTTGACTAAAATCCATTCTTTAAAAAAAAAGTTTTATTTTTAAATAAAAGCCCCAAATTACTTTAATGCCAATGTTATTGAAAATTTACGAATTTGATTGCATTTTTCTTAAAAAAGAGCTAAACAAATATATAAATAAAAGTTTAATTATTTGAGGATTAAGCGAACGTAGGGAATTTGTAAAATTGCCAAATTTTGCTATATAAATTCACAAGGCTCAAATTTAGCATTCTTGACATTTAACATGATTAGATCGTATTTTGCTTTTCTTTGAACCACAAAATACCTAACAAATATTTTCATTTATAAAAATAATAAATAACATTATATTTTATTTAATAAAAGTTGTCCTAACAGTCAGAAACATATATATAATATTTTTAAATATTCTTTTTCAATAGAAAAAATCAAGTTGAGTTGTTTACATTTAACTAAATATGTTATTGTCATATAAATTTTGACCTAAATTTTAATTCTAAAAAAATTATGAAACATTTGGGAAAGTCAAGAGTTCTTAAGTTCTTCAATACTTTTCTAATAATTATTAAATTTTAAAGATTTTCAAAAGCTTACTGTTTATAAAGATTAAAATATATTTATTTATTTTATTTAAAAGGAAAGCGACCCTAGAACAAGTGTTCCTTAAGGGCCGTAAAATATCAATATATACATAGCGAGTATTAAAATTAATATAATAATAACAAAATCAGAATAACATTAAACACAATAAGACAATAAGGAAAATAAAAATGTTAATTTTGACTATACTATTAATATTGAATCTGAACAACTTAAACGTCTCTATCAAAAAACCAACGGTAACATGCAGATTTAAATTCTGTTAAAATAACTAAGGCAACAAGTTCTGATGGTAGCTTATTCCATGTCTTTATAGCTGTTAACAAAAACGAACGTTCATAACTAACTGTTCTGAATCTTGGTTGGTAAAACACATCATTCTTACGCTCAGCGCGATCTCTAATGGATAACATAATTTGAAAGTTATCATGGAGCAGCTTATCATGATGTAAATGCAACATCTTATACACCTGGCACATAATCAAGAATTCTCGCCTGCTCTGCAAAGTCAACCAGCCAAGCCTACGCCTGTAGGGAGTGATATGATTCGACCTCGGCACACCGTAAATGAATCTAATGCACGAATTAAACTTGCGTTGCAATCTTTGTTGAAGTCTACCAGAGATGTTAGTATAAACAGCACTACAGTAGTCAAATATTGGCAGTATCAGCGCAGTAACCAGTCTTCTTCGCATCTCAGTATTTAATACACCACTATTCATCTTTAGACGCGCTAAGCATCCCATAGCCTGGTTACTGACTGACACTATCTGCTCATGCCATGACAGAGTACTGTTTATTATAATACCAAGGTACTTTATAGAAGTAACATAATCAATTGGTACCCCATTTACTACAACTTTTAGTGCATTTAAACACGCTGAATCTTTCACATGTTGCGGACTTCCAAAATGCAAGCCTTTGTTTTACTTGCATTAAGCCTAAGTAAGTTGTTACAACACCAAGCCTCTATCTTCAAAATAGTATCGTTAATGCACTCAACAGACTGCCTAATTTCAGATATTTTACAGGTATTATAAATCACTAAATCATCAGCATAAAAATATGATTGCAGTCAATAAGTTTACCAAGGTCAGTCACAAACAAGGTATATAACAGCGGGCCAAGGACGCTACCCTGCGGAACACCACTACGCACCGATTTCCACGAAGATAGCACCTCTTCAATCTTCACTGCTTGTCGCCTATCACTCAAGTACGAGCTAAACCACTTCAGGACATTCTCCGATAAATTTAGATCCTTAAGCTTTAACAAAACCAGTAGATGATCGACACTGTCGAATGCTTTGGAAAAGTCAAAAACAAAGCAATGGTAACCAAGTGTTTATCAATCCCTACACGTATATCATCACAAAACCGAATTACGGCAGTCTGAGTATTTGCTCCTTTCGAAAACCAGTCTGAAACGGATCCAATAAGTTATTCACTGTAATGTAGCTAATTATCTGATCATAAACACAGCGCTCAAGCACTTTGGACAGCGGGCATAGAATAGAAATGGGCCTGTAATCACTGTACTGCAGAGGAGACCTAACCTTTGGAATCGGTAGCACAAATGAATCTTTCCACTGCTGAGGAAACACTGAAGTAGATAACGACACATTGAAGAAGTCAACAATTGACTGCAAGCAGTAAGGCAGTAACTGCTTATAATATCTTATCGAGAAGCCATCCGGGCCTACAGCATTAGTTGTTACACGACTCAAATTTCGTTGAACATCTTCTGGCGTAATTGCCACAAATTTAAACTGTTTCTCATTCTCAACACACGAACAAACAGTCTGAAACTGCTGACTAACACTACTACCACCACCTGCTAACACGAAGTAGTCATTTAACTTGTCACCATCTAGATCTGGCGGACATATTGAAGACTTAGTTTTAAGAAGCCCAAGCCTTCGGAAATCATCCCAGATGACTTTTGGGGCTCGAGTAATTCCAATCCTTGTTTGCAAAAACTCCTTTTTAGCTTTGGTAATCCTTTGTTTAACTAAACGACGAATATTGCAGTACTCAGCATAGGCATACCCAGTTCTTCTAAAATCCTATATAACTTATTTCTTCTACGCTGAAGCCCACGAATATCATTAGTGAACCATGGAGCAGGCGGACGAGAAGTTTTAATCACGTGTTCAGGGGCAATTCCATCTAGAATTCGAAGGATACCTTGATTTAAATCAGAGATTAAATCATTTATGGAGATACTGTAATCCACAACAGGCAAACTACAGCTCAACAGTTGCCTCTCTATAGACTCCCGATTTACCAGTTTCCAATTGCGACATCTTAATTGCTTAAACTGCTGTCTGGGTACTGTAAAATCCACACAGACAGATATAGCATCATGTCCCGATAGAAAAGGCTCTAATGTCTGAGCAGAAGAAATCACAGTTGACTGATCATTTACCATACAATGATCAATCCACGTATCAGACGTAGAAGTATGATGAGTACTACTGAACGGAACTAAATACAAGCTGTGAACATTGCAAAAGTCTTTAAGGCATTTGGTTTCATAGGTATCATGTAGCATATTAATATTCAAGTCTCCAATAATTACAATGTTATTATATACCGGCAGAAGTACGTCAAAGTCTTCTTCAAAGTCTTTCAGCAGAGCAGTATGTGGTGGTCTATAAATAACACTAATTAAAATTTTTTCTTGTCAACAGACCACAGTTCAATTAATAAATATTCAGGACGACCATCCCAGTTATTGTGTGACCACGCAACAATCCGCGACGAGAATATATTTCGCACAAATATAGCAACCCCACCGCCATGCCGACGTTTCCGATCGTTTCTATGTAGATGGAACATGGGCAAACTGATTTGAGCATCAACAACGTTTGAATTGAGCCAAGTCTCCGACACCGCAATAACGTCGTAATAGTTAGATCTGAAATATTCTCGAAATTCGTCAATATGGGGCACAAGAGACTGAGCATTAAGGTGACAAATTTTTAGTTGATTAATATGCACAAGAACAGCAGCCGAAGGGAGTTGTACAGAGTCAATATTCAAATATTATGCTGATAGACCCGGGACATTGCCCAGATCTGTAGACGGATAAACCTTAATTGGTTCAGATCCCTCTTTCAATTTTATACAAACACTGGAACCAGCAATCCAGACATTTCTTCTATTAATCGCCGGATACTTCTTTATTACAGATTGTCTTAGCTTATATAACGTTGAAGGGTATCTCTTGCTGACATAAATTGGTATCTTATCTAGCTGCGGGTACAAAATATTTGCTGTAAAGTCCCGATGTTTCTTCTTAGCTGAGACAAAGGCGCCAACAAGCTGCGGCGACTTACACTTAACTATAATGTCTCGGCTTCCACCAGGACCACCTTTCTTTCCAATCCTGTCTACATAATGAAAACAATCCACTGCTAGATCCGGAACACCCAATAGCGAACCTAACCTGACCACAGTATGCACCAAATTACTAGAAGTCGTCTCAGAAATCGTCTCAGAGACTCCTGAAATAACAAATTGATCACTGAGCATCCTTGTCTCCAATTCTAGCTGACGTTTTTCTATATTTATGTCAGTAGTTGCTTTTATACAATTTGCAACTTGCTTAACAAACGCAGCGCCAGTTGATGACTCGATATTTGGCAAACGCCTTGACTCCAGTTTCGAAACACGATTCTCTAGCGAAATGTAACTATCCTGAATTTTATCTACACGCTCTGTCAAAGCAGTGAGCTTAGAGTCTAAAACTGTCAACAAATCTAACTTCTTATTTATTTGTACTAACACCGCATAAGAATCCAGAGGTACCGGACATACCGGACATTTATCGGCAATGAAGCCTTTGACATCTGATTTCGCTTGTAAACAACAACGAACCATAATACACATTGTGTGAAATTTATGTTTACAGGCTGTGCCAGCCGTCTCAGCCATCGACAAATCACAAATTTGTTGACAACACATCCGCAGTACACAGAAGACTTTTCACGAGGCATTGTCGCAAAAGCGCAGTTAACAAAGGAAATAAATTAAAATCAATCTTTAAAGACATTTATACGTGCGTACTCACTGACATACGCCAGGCCAAATAAGTCACAACAATAAATAATTATTTTGCTATATAAATTCACAAGGCTCAAATTTAGCATTCTTGACATTTAACATGATTAGATCGTATTTTGCTTTTCTTTGAACCACAAAATACCTAACAAATATTTTCATTTATAAAAATAATAAATAACATTATATTTTATTTAATAAAAGTTGTCCTAACAGTCAGAAACATATATATAATATTTTTTAAATATTCTTTTTCAATAGAAAAAATCAAGTTGAGTTGTTTACATTTAACTAAATATGTTATTGTCATATAAATTTTGACCTAAATTTTAATTCTAAAAAAATTATGAAACATTTGAGAAAGTCAAGAGTTCTTAAGATCTTCAATACTTTTGTAATACTTATTAAATTTTAAAGATTTTCATAAGCTTACTGTTTATAAAGATTAAAATATAGAGCAAAATAAGTCACAACAATAAATAATTATTTAGCTAATGTACGTATAACATTTTCTAAAGGCAAAGTATTGCATTCTTAAGAAAATCAGTAACAAAGAAACCCTATATTAAATACCAAATATTTTATTTTTCCACTAGTAATTTTTTTGGCTACATTTTTCATCAATTTAAACCCACTGTTTTTTTTAAATAATAAAAAAAGGTCAAAATAAAGAAGAAAAGGTTGAGCAACACAGTACTAATTGATTCGTTATAAATTATACACAAATATGAGCTGCTTTCAATTTAACGCTTATAAATATTAATAAGGTTTAATTTAGAGCTTAAATTTTAAATTATTTTCTATTAAGTTTCACATAACAAAAAAAACAAACTAAATTAAGTTGAAACAAAGGCCCTCTAATCGTAGCTGCAAGTTTAAAATTAAATTTTCGATTTACCGCCGAGTAAATTAATAATTTTACAAATTTACGTCCCGAAATTTCTTTTTCGAGTTGAAAAAAAATAGTCGGACAAGCCAGGAATCAAGATTACAAGTATAAAAGTCAAACTAGGTAAAATATTAATAAATTGTAAGCGTTATGATGCTTTCCTTGAGAGTTTAGTTAAAAAAAAAGATGCGTAGATCAAGATAAGAACTACTCAAAAAAGCATATGTTGGTTATTTCTTAATCACTGGCCATTGGAATTTTTTTAACACGAAAATGTAGATAAGCGTTTAACTTAACACTTATTTATGTAACTCCTACATTTTATGAGAGATTTAGTGAAAAGAAAAAGGCACATACACATATACAAATCTATACTGAATTATAGGACAGCTCGAGTTGTTTTTTTTCCAGCTATCTTTTGAATATCAATTCGTTTTTTCTGTATTCGTGCAATAAAATACAAGAGCCATAATCTGTGTCAGATTTAAGTCGAGGTCCTAATCTAATGGGAATATTAGGAAAGTACTCGAATCAAATGTCAGGCGTTCGTTTATTATTCTTATTGTTACCGAGAGCAATATTCCCACTCGTGGCTTCCATTATTCGATTTTTATCGTAAATATATCCTAAACAGACATTTCTCTCTTTCAGTCCGAAGAATGTTATAAAGTCATTACGTATTCTGTCAAAGTAGGTGGGTGTAAACGCTGTGACAGTATCTGAAATTATATGCAAATGTCCCCACAAATAACTTTTATTCCCAATATTCGTCTAATAAAAACTAAATAATTGTCAAATTTAACTTTGCCTTAATCGCGATTCGCACTTTCGACATTTATTTACAAGCTATTTTAATTAATAACATATTTCAAATCCTAACATCTCAAAACTCGAATCTGTGAGAAAAAGCTCTGCGGACATAAATTTCTATTAAAATACGATACGAGCTAAGGACGCTGGGATTTTTTATGCAAAACGAATCGTTACTAAAATCTAAAATTTATACAAAACGAAGAGTCGATTTATTTATTTGTATATAATTTTTTTTAAATCGCCGGATTTCGATTTCTTTTTCATCGATAAATATTTTTATGTACTTCGATATTAAATTTCAAACGCTCGTTATATAAAATTTAATTTAATTGATTTTAAGTAAAATTAGAAAAGTAAAAATAGAAATAAATGGTAATCTGATGGTCCAAGGACGGGACTATATGGTGGATGTGATATCAGTTCTCAAACCAAGCTTCAATTATTTTTGACCGGTTAGTAAAAATGTGTAAGGTCGAGCGTTGTCATGGTGTAGGGTAATCCCTTTACGCTAAGTCAATTCTGGCCGTTTATCTTGAATTGCTTCTTCCAATTTCGTTAGTCTGAATTAATCGTTTTCAATTAGTGTTATTGTCGACAACACATGTTTTATCACGAGTAATGATTCGGTTTAAAAAAACAGCGATTTCGTTGTATTTGAGATTCATATCACAAATACCCATTTGTTGAGTTATATTAACCTCTTTTAATTCTGTTGCTAATTCTTCTAAAATTGTAAGCATTGTTTTAAATAAGTATTTAAGGGTAACATATACCCCTATGTTGATCTTGTACCCCACACATAAACAGTTTTTCACATCCTATTTAAATTAGCTCTAAAACAGATTTTTGGCTTTAAATATGTTTTTAAATCATTGTTTTAATTGAATCTGTCATTATGAAAAAAGCATTTATAGCAAATACCATTTTGTCCAGAAAAAGAAAAAAAAAACGTTTCAACTCCAGATTTACTTTTGTTTTCTACAGTTTTTGAATTGCTAGTAAATTAATAGAAATAATAGCAATAATCTGATTATCTTACTGTCCTATATTTGACCACGTTTTGAAAATTGTGCAAAATACAGAAAAAAGTACGAATTTTTTTAAAACGAATTAATGTAGTACTAGAACTCCAGGCCGCCCCAAAAAATTGTTAAAAAATATTTAATACTTTTTCTTACGGTTCCCATTATTTTACAAAATTCTTAATTTTTTTGAAAATACATCCTAATAAAATCTACAAAATATTTGGTCTTATTAAACCCAATTAACCCTCCGAATAAAAATGTTGCAGGCTCTCTGTGGGCCTAGGATCATTTTTACTTTGGAAATGAAAATTATTTTATAAATTTAAAATTGATTTTCCCTCCCAAATTCTCATGCATTTTAAGTTTAAATTTGACCAAAGTGTAAGGGACACTAAAAACACCCAAAGAAAATAAAAATAATTTATACAGCTGCGGGGCCGATTGCTTATCGATACACGGCTATACCATTTAGTAATTTTGAGTCTTTCTTGTAAGTTCACAATTAACGTTCTGTCATATATTAAAAAGTGCACGACTACTGGTTTGATTTTTTCACAAACAAATATTTCAACGACAAAATTATAAAACATTATTAAAAAAATCACAATTCTTAAAATAATAACTAAGAAAATTTAATTTAATTTCTTTAAATGGAGCGAATACACTAAAACAGTGGTCCTTAAACTTTTCGTAGTCGCGACTCTCTCAACCTTCACATCTTTTTGCGTCCCGTCTCTTCTTTTAAGCAACAATAATCGTTAACACTTAATTTAAAAGATTGGTTTTTGCTTTCGCTTACGAGTCACTGCGCTTGAACACATAAAAAATAACTCCGCGTAGCATTTTAACAGTTAGGCGGTTTATTTTAGTGCCACCAATACCTATGCCATTAAAATAGGCGCGAGGCATTATTTATAAAACGTATTACTGAAAATGTCACCATTTACCGCCTTTATATTTCAAATAAATAATAACAAAGTGTCACATAAATGCGATTCATGAGACAATACGCAAGTTATTACGCGTAGGATTTTATTGGTTTATTATTATTGTTCACTCCTTCGTCTTCTCTATCGGAAAATTTATCGCAACGCACCATAAATTCGTATCTCACTGCGCGAGCTAAACGAACTCTTCTTCTATAAAAAAAGAAACTAAAAATAAAACCTCCGGTTATTGTTTCACAAAACTGGAGTAACAACTAAAAATAAACTTCATAATTAATATGAACTGTAAAGCAGAAACTCTGACAATAAAATACTCCTTAATAATTGTGACAAGTTTACGAGAGAAGGAACAAGCTCTTAATTACGCTTTTTTAGTGTAAAATTAACTGCAAGAGCGTGTGGCGAAGAAAATACTCGGAAAATGTCTTTGTTTGTTTCGATTACGAAATAAAGGCGAGACAAAGAAGCGCAATAATGTCATTTAGCGAAAACATGAATCAGTCTGCGCAGAAATTAGCGGCCCAAGAGCGTTTTTGCGAGAGCCAAAAAGAAGTAGTGCACAACGCCATAAATTTTTATGCAAATCGCCAAAAAGAGCAACGGAAACTCGTACGTAAAGCCAAACATACGAACCCTGGAAGCTAAAATGCATTATTAAAGGTATTATTATTTTGCGATCGACCTGTGATTAGGCAATTGCCGGTTTAAGAATTACGGCTTTTGCTTATCCAAAATTATCGCGAAAATTCTCTTCGGCTGAAGGTTTAATTATTTAGACGGGCGCAAGTGAAAAACGGCGATTTTTTTGTTCTTGTTTTGGTACGGTGATTTCCAAACTGGAAGACGCGCATATGAAATATAACTATCTTTTCATTCACACGCTACTTTTTTTACGCGGTTTATAAAAATAAAAATAATTTAAAAAATATGTTTTTGTCAAAGCGAAATACGGTTCTGTGACTTTTAATTGAAAACAATAGTAAATTTTAATTAAAAGAATTATTGTGAATCATGCTTAAAATCGAGTGTGCACATTCGAGCTCAAAGTGGCACATTCCGATCTCGGGAAAATGAAGCGCGCCGCTCCGCGTCGCGCTTCATTTGCCTCCCTCGCTCGGAAATGTGCCACTTTTCGCTCGAATGCGCACATTCTCGTATTTATTGAATTTGTCTACTTATTCATTGCTCTTTCAAACCATAAATCTAAATTTGGTGTAATAAATATCGATTATATGTTCGAAAAACGAATTTACCATAGCAATGAGTGGAAGGGAGCGAAAAGATACGATAATTTCATCGGTGCAAGTGAGAAGGACCGATTAAAATTATTCAACTGATTTTTCGTCTAATTTAATGACCTAAATTATTGTGAATTATGATTCTATCATTTTTACAATTCTTATAAGACCTAGGGGTAAATAGTACAGTTGTTGGCCCTATTTAGAAAATTATACTTATAATAATAAATTTATATTTCCTAAAAAGTTTCGAATTTTGAGATAGGAGGTGTTGACTTTGCAGCAACGATATGCCTTCTTAAATATCATAAAGTTCATTATGAAATTCATATTAAATTTTTTTTTAAATAAGTATAGAAAATTATAATTATCTTTTGTTTGGTACGTGGGAAATAAAATAATTTTTTGTCTAATAAATGGTTCGTTTTTTTTGCTAATTTACTGTTTTATCTTAATTAGAAAATATTGGTCAATCACTGTAAATTGACTGGTCAATTACTATAATTATATGGCCAATAACTATGTTTTTTCATAAAAGGGCCAATCACTGTACTGTTTACCCCTATAATGACTTAAAATTTTTTCAAAATTTTCTTAGTGGTACGCCATAGTTAAAAAAAATAAAAACTATTTTTATTTTCAAAAAATCGAATTTTCCAGCAAATTACAAATTATACAATTATTATTACCTACATAAATAATATGCTGAAATAAATCTATTGCATTAGAAATAATTTAAAATTTTTTTTCTTTTTTACAATAAAATATAACGCCCGTTGAAATTTAATAAAAATATATTTATGCTTATAATAGTTTTTTTAATTGTTAAATATTGTACCATAAGTAAGGGTATTAAATGAAACATAAGGGATCAACTTAAATGATCAGGACTAATTTATTTATGAAAAATTCTCATTATACAAATGTAAGTTGACTTACAAATTATATTTTTATATCTAATAGGCGTTATATTTAATTCTAAGAATTTTTTTTATTATCTCAAATGCAAGACATTTATTTCAGCGTATTATTTATGTAATAATAATAATAGAATTTATTGAAAAATTGGATTTTATTATTAATAACAATAGTTTTATTTTTTTTTAACCATTATGAAAATTTTTAAAAATTCTGATTCAACATATATCTTATAAGAAATTTAAAAATGCTAGAATCATTACTTTTCTAAAAAAAAGTATCATAATAAAAATTGAAAAAATATGAGAAACTAATTTTTTTGATCATCAAATTATTAAGCTAAAAATTGGTCCATGGTGTCCGTAAAAGCTCTTTATCGCCTGCATAACATACTAAATTTTCAAACAAATCGGTTCAGGTAATCCAATGAAAAAAAATATTTGCCAATTTTTACTTGTTTTGACTTTTTGAAAAGACCGATATAGATTAAGGTCTGAAATTTTTCAGGATTTTTATATTTCTATAGTATCTACATATTCATAAAATATAATTACTGAAATTTAACCAGGTGATACCTGACGTCAATCTAAACAAAAAAAATTAAAAAGAATTTAAAAAATGCATTTTAATTTTCCAGTAAATTTATTGCACATTTTTAAATTAAAGTTTACGTTACCATAATTCAAAAATATTATATATAAGGTTACTTGACTCTGAATATGAGTTCGTTCAGTTTATAAGTAGTAAGTTAAATTTTAGTACCTATTCGTCTGACACCCGGTATATATTTTTTAATTAAATATACCTACTTACTTCTATATCATATCTACACAGTATTTTTTTGATAAACTAACGACACACTAAAAAAATTACAATTATTTTACGTAAAAAAAAATTAATTAATTTGTAGAAGTAACAGCAATTTCTGCATATTTTGCTTTGTTTTCGATTTACACGGTTTTCCGTACATACAATTATTTATTCAATTTACACGGTTTTTTTCGTAACCGTGTATATCGGGAAATAGGTGTAAAGTGGCGAGGCGCAGAGATTACATTTGTTTAACGTAGGCGCACTAACATAAAGTTTGGAAACCACTGTTTTAGCCTCTACCGAAATAATTAAAAATAATAAAGCAATTCTTATAAAACTCTCTCGAGAGAGAACTATTCAACTTTATAATCCACCTGTAAATGGACGTAGAAAACAGGATGACCATTAAATAATAATTACAAGCCGCCCACTTCAAACGCAGATGTACCACTGTCTCTTCTAATGGGTTTAAGTATGATAAAGTGCGACACCGTGTTAAAGATGTACTTTCGATATTAAAAAAAAAGAAGAAAGAATACGAATCCAAAATTTTATAAAATACACACACAGGTAAATCCTAATTTATTTAGTTGGACCACCAAAGTCGTCGCTTTAATGCAAAATTTATTTATGAGACGCGTACGTTAATTACATTCTTTTTTTTCTTCATATTATTTTAGAAAAAATTACGAAACTATTCTCTCGGTTAATATTTTTAATTTATTTGAGAGCTGGAATTAATTTGTCAGCACCTCGGCATACTACTTATAAAAAAAATTATGTTTATTTATGAAAATTAAAGTTTTTAATTTGTTTTTAGTAATCATTATGAAACGGTGAAGCTTAATAAAATTTGTAAAACTTACGAAAATGGTGTTGTTTTATTTTTTAATAAAAACACGAATTTTAGGAGATAAGAGTTATGATGATTTGTTTGAAGACTTACATTAGCCAAGGCTGGTTCAAAGTACGATTAAGGTGTGCGATTCTAAAAAGGTTTTAAAATTTTAAAAAGTTTTAAGTTGTCCAACTTTTCAATTAATGAGAATTACTTTTTTTTCAATTAAAAAAAACCTAATGTCATGTTATCTATAAAGTGTATTAGCATGGTGTTCAAAAGTCAATACATACAATTAGTTATACAAAATTTTGATTAATAAGAGATGAACTGAATGTAATCAAGTCAGGCTGTCGGAAAGTTCTTCCAATCTAAATCAACCTAATAATGTACCATATCAAAAAATCATTTTTTGTATGTTGGATAGGTAAATGATAAAAACAAATATAATATAACGCATTAGTTTTCAAGTTTATCATTCATCATAAATGCTCTCGTGAATGATCCGATTTAGCCGTTATTTTTTCACCATAGAAAGCCACGATGCTTATTATTATATCAAAAAATTAAAAGCTGAGCGTATGAACTTTTTTAGAAAATTAAATTATAAATTCTTTATTAATAACAAATTTTTGAGAAAATTAGAAATAATTGAGAAGCTAAGTAACATAATATAAAATGTTTTGAAAAATTTGCACCAATTCATACACGTGTTTGATGCAAATTATTTGTTAAGGATCCTGAAAACCAAATTTCATGCTGTATAGTTGAAATGTAAACTTAGTAATATTTTTGATGATAGAGAGTTGAAAATTTTTGCATAGGCAGGACCAGCTAGCTGAATCCAAGTATCCTTTGAATTTTTTTAATTCACTTAAAAAAAAACAAAGTAATAAAGAAAAGAAGAGCCTTAATTTGGTTTACTTCCTAGGTCTTCAAAAACAAAAATATTCATTTCAGTTTTTTACCCAAATGAAGAACAAAGCTTATGAATATTAATTTTTTTACAAAATTAATCGATTAAAAAATTTCAAAGACGTTATTTTGAAGTTTACAGAAATTGGACCGTCAATAAAAACCACTCTTGTTAAATATGCAGCGTTTCGTTTTTTTATTGAAACTTTTTCAAGGAACTTAACATCTCAAAAAATATGTCATACATCAAAACTGAAAATTGTACATGTGTAAAAAATTTATTGACAGTTCAATTCCTGTTAACAATAAATAATATTAAAAGATATTGAACGTTAACATTATGATTAATTCAAAGACATATTCGGATTAAGCTAGATGGTCTCTGTCTGTTCAAAAAAATTAGGAAATACAACCGTGAGTCATATCAAGTTTACATTTAAATTATACAGCATGAAATTTGGTACCCAGAACCCTTAACATAAACTTATATTGAAACGACAAATCAAATAGTCCGGTCAAAATAGACATTTCAAATAACAAAAATTCCGACAGAGCTAAATTTTGGTTGAGACCTTGGGAACACCATTATAAATAAAGTGTCAAAAGTCCCCATCGATCCCTTGTGTGCTAAAAATGTTATTCGGGGTCGAATGTCAAAATTTGAGATTTTTTTTATTTTTTTCAAAAACGGTAAGTTTTATCAAAAAAGTAGTTCAAAGAAAAACTATAGATCTTAAAATTATCTACAAAAATGGTCCTTACACTTTTTTCTAAGAATCACCATTCGTTAGATATCGCAATTCTACACTAAAGGAAAGAATTAAAGAGTCAAGAAATTTTTTTAAATCTTTTGTTGATTTTTGACAAGTTGTATTTCAGTGAAAAATGGTCATATCTAAAATTTAAAAAAGGCTTTTTAAAGCTGCAAGATTCTAGTTTTTAGATCTTTTAGTCAACAATTTTCAGGAGCCACCGTTATTACAAAATCTTAAGCAATACAGCCTGTCAAAAATCACCAAAAGGTTTAGGTAATTTTCTTGGCCCTTTAATTTTTCTCTTAGTGTAGAATCGCGATATCTCACGAATGGTGATTCTTAGAAAAAAAAGTATAAGTACCTACCACTTTTGTAGATAATTTTAAGATCTATAATTTTTGTCTGAGCTATTTTTTTAATAAAACTTACCGTTTTCGAAAAAAACCAAAAACCTCAAATTTTGACCTTTGACCCCGAATAACTTTTTTTAGCACACATGGGATCCATGGGGACTTTTGACACTTTATTTCTAATGGTGTACCCAAGGTCTTCACCAAAATTTAGCTCTGTCAGAATTTTTGTTATTTGATCACTATTTTTAGTCTAATTTGACCGGAATAAAACGTCAAAGTCGATTTTATCAAAAAGTTTGCAGTGTCATCCGCTGATTGCTCGATGAAAAATTTTGATGAGAAATGGGCGGCTAAATCGAGCTCATTTTTGCGACTATTCCTACTAAATAATGTACCAGCAGTCAAACTTTGAAAATACTGAATAAAAAAAAATAAGCCATGGACCATACGTTGGTATAGTTATCAGGTATTGTCATAAAGCTTCTTTTCTCCTTTTTTGCAAGTTCTGAGCAACTACTGAATTCAGGAAAAATAACTTTTGGCCTTCCGTAAAAGAAAGACGTGCGCTGCACGTGTGCACGGTTTCAGCCAAGAAATTGCAATCGAAATGAACTTTAGGACAAATACAAATGCGTTAGTGGTGGCAAGCATTACGCAATTTCAGAATCAGATGTATTTAATCTGCGTCCACGTTACACGGTGTTAGGTTTTTATTTTAAGACATTTCGCGATAGGCACGTCAGTTACAAGCAAATGCAGCAAACGTAACAAGAGAGAAATGTTTTGAAAATAAACTGCGAGTCGACATGCGCCCACAATAGATAATTAGATGACAGTGATCAAGTGGTCGGCTCTTAATGGCTCGTCGTCGCGACGCTTTGCACCGTTATCGTACATCTATAAGGATATGCAGGACGCGAAACAAAACTACCCCGCCGTTTCTTAAAATACATACCGATTCTGCGGCATTCCGACAAGAAAAAAGGCAAATGCAGATTTATTGAGGCGCGTTCGTGTTTTATGCTTGCGAAGAAATAAGGAGAGCCTTTACTGCCAAAAACAATAATCGCGGACGGATGAAGTGCTTCTCTTCCATAATTTCGTAGACAAAATAACTGCATAAGGCCGATTTTTCTTTCAGAACGAAATTGGACGGCTGCTATTTTTGGAATGGCTGGTAAAAGCGGCAATAAACATTTCAAATTAAGCTATAACTCGATAAGTTGGTCGTTCTGATTTATTCAGTTTATCGAAAGCTCATTTCGTCATCCATCTATAGAGAAAAGATAAAGAGATATGGCTCGATGAAGAGCTCGCTTACATATTTGGATCGACGACAATTTAATCGATGGTAGCGTTTAAAACAGAGGCGAGCAAAAGTTTTTGGGCGGAAATCAATTGTTAGTTGTCGAAATGTTTTGCGGACCAATCGGAAAATAATAATTTACGTTCGGTGTATGTTTATGAGGAGTGTTATGAAAATCGGGTAGTTTAGTAAGTGAATTTGAATTAAATATTTTGCGTATTTAATTAAAATCTGCTTTTGATAGAAATGGGCTTGTTTTGATGTACTTCAACGAAAAATGAAATATTTTAAAAAGTGTAAAAGTTTTTGTAAAACTGATTCACAAAGAACTGACTAAACACAATTTTATTATAAAATAAAAAAATCACTATATTATCAATTGATTTTTAAGTAATTGATCAAAATTTGAATTAAAGCCGTATTTTAAATATTCACATTAAATCGGATTTATATTTTAATTGATTTAATATCTGTTCTGTTTTTGAAGGAGACGTTAGAATTTTTTAATTATTTTTTTTGGTTTTATTATTATTTCTGGTAATTAACTGGCGTGCATTAGTTTTACAAAATTTAGAATTTCAAGAATTACGTTTTTTATTATTACAATACGTCACGGTGCAGTTTTAAGTGCAACATGTTTAACTATACATTGACGAAGCTTTGCCGTAATATGTATATATGTCGGATTACAGGGGGTACCGAATAAGACAGACCCCGAATTATCGCGTATTTATTGTATTAGTTTTCCCAAGTTTGCAATTTTAAAAAATTGTGTATTTTGACATAAATTGTTTGCAAATCTTCTATTTTTAATTAAGTTAGCGCTTTAGTTATTTTTATTTTTAATTAAATATAAACTTTAAAAAATAAAAATAATTTCCATTCATTAGTTTTTCTAATTTCATAAAACTGTCTTGCATTTTTAATTGAATTAAGGCCTGACCTGTTTTTTTAGATGGAGTTATAATTTTTTAAATATTTTTTGGACGTATTATAAACTCTAATTAATAACTTTCGTACATAAGTTTCACTAAATAAACGGTTTAAAAAAAATTGGTTTTTAATATTCAATCATTTGTAAGTCCTACATTTTCAATTAAATTAAAATCTGTTTTTTTTAGGGGTAGTAAGAATTTTTAAATTATTTTTCTAGTTAGTTATAAATTTTAATATATATTTTAGCTTTCCGAAAATCTCGATCTCAAAAAATTGTCTTCTACAATACAAATTCATTTGTGTTAAATTTTAAATTAAATTAATACTTGACTGTCTTTTTAGGGGCAGCCAAAATTTTTAAATTATTTTTCTGGTTTATTATAAGCTCTATTAAATAACTTTCATACATAGGTAAGTTTGCCCAAATTTTCGATTTAAAAAAAAAAGGTTTTTAATATAGGTATTAGTATTAGTATTTAGGGTAGCACAATGGGCCCAACTAAGTGGCCTAAGTGCAGTTGGACTGATGTTCACCCCCCCCCAATAAATCCTAATCCTAGGTATTAGTAACTCTTACATTTTTATCTGATTTAATGCCGGGATCGTTTCTTTAAGGGTAGTTAGAATTTTTTTATTATTTTTGTGGTTAGCTATAAACTTTAATAAATAACTTCTACTTATTCATTTTTCAAAATTCTCGTTCTTAAAAAATTTTGTTTTTTAATATAAATTCATTTCGAAGTGACTTATTTTTAATTGATTTAATGCCTGTCGCAATTTGCAAAATCAGTTAAAAAAATTTAATTTTTTTTTGTTCAATTAGGAACTCTAATCAATTAATTTCACACTTTACTTTTCCAAAACTTTTGATTTCAAAAAATTGTTTCTTTAAATAACTTCCATACATAGGTAAGTTTTCCAAAATTTTCGATTGTAAAAAAAAGTGTTTTTTAATATAGGTATTTGTAACTCTTACATTTTTATCTGATTTAATGCCGATATCGTTTCTTTAAGGGTAGTTAGAATTTTTTGATTATTTTTATGGTTAGTTATAAACTTTAATAAATAACTTATAGAGTAATTTTTCAAAATTCTCGATTTCGAAAAATTTTGTTTTTAATATAAATTCATTTGGAAGTGTTTTATTTTTTATTGATTTAATTTGTCACATTTTGAAAAACAGTTAAAAAATTTTTTTAATCAATTAGGAACTAATCAATTAATTTCACACTTTATTTTCCCAAAACTTTTGATTCCAAAAAATTGTGTTTAAAATATAAATTTTTTTAACGAAAGGTTAATACAATTATTACTTGGGCTACATTTAAAATTATTTACGTGGATCAAAAACGTCAAAAATAAGTACTTCAAACAAACAAAACTTTGCACTTATATGTGCTTAAAAAACCGCAGTAGCCTACAATTTTTCATTCGGGCCGAATACATACACTTGAGAACCCCTGGTTTCCAAACCATCGGGACATTTTCTAAACGAATTAATTAAAATCCACACTAAAATTAAGCGGCAAATAATTGCGCAGAAACGTACAATTCAATTAATGAAAGTAAATAATTGTCGGCGACGCCGACAGCCAGTCTGGACAACATTGAAATTTACGCAAAATAGAAAAGGTCTACCAGGTGCGCTTTTAAAACGTACGTATTTCGCAAACACGCGCCTCCTCTATTCGCTCCCCGGCCAGAAATAATGAGAATGTTTAGTCTAACCGCGTTTAATTTGCGCAGTAATTAGAAATTTTTAATAAATTATCATCGTCGTCGTCGTTGTGTCTACGTCTTAGCGAAAAAACGAAGGCAGAAGAGATCGCAAGTGCGACCGCCGCTAATTATTTAAATCGGAGCGACTTAGAAACGGACATATTTATTTGTTCGGCTTTAAATTTATTTAGTTTTAGAAATAAGACAGCTCCGAATTACGATCTTTCGGAATGTTTCCTACAATAAAATCGCTTTAGACAAATTTCAAAAACATTCTTGGCGGGCGTTTTATAAATCTGTTTATCTGTTCCTTTGTACAACAAGACCATTCCTTTGTCTCTGATCTCGAAAATTAATTACGCAACCGTCACTTTTTAAGGGCGCGCACCAAAAATTTTCAACGAAAATAGCTCGTGCCGACGCGGCCGAGGACGTCGACGACGAGCGCAAAAAAGGTCGCTTTTGGGCGAACGGCCCTTAAAAGGCAATTAAAAAAAACGCGCGCGGTTCTCTCTCCGTCTTATCGCGTGCGAATCCTTATAACATTTCAACAAACACAGAATTCCACTACTTGAGGTGATTATGCAGATTCACGCTGAAGATATTCGAAAATTATGAGTAGCAAGTCGGACATCTATCGCAGATAAATCGTGAGATAGGAGGATGGATGTGCCTGTCGACAGCTGGAAGGCTCGTGAATATTGTTGAGCTAACTCTTTCGGATTAAAGTTCAAGAGACACGTGCCTTTGTATGTGTGTTTGTTCGAAATGTACTAATTTCAATTTGTTTAATGCTTTTATGACACTATGGATAGGCAAAAAGATTATATTTTAATCGTGTAACAGGCGCGCGGCGTACTTCTTGTTAGATGTCTCAAGGATACATTGTTTTGTACTTGAGTTCTTTAGTTTTTTAAATTGTTGATGAAGTTGTACATCTTTTGGTACGTTGAGAGAAAAATTTTAGCACGCAACGGGAGTTGCGTGCGCAGAGCTAATGAAAATTTGACAGTTAAAAGTATATTAATCATTGTGAATTTTACTTAAAAACGCTAGATCAGATATTTGGTATTTCTGGTGTAAATAGAGTAATGTCCTATTTTATTAAAATCATTTAGAGAGTAAACTAATTATTGTGAATCGTGCTTAAAACCGAGTGTGCACATTTGAGCTCAAAGTGGCACATTCCGATCTCGGGAAAATGAAGCGCGCCGCTCCGCGTCGCGCTTCATTTGCTTCCCTCGCTCGGAAATGTGCCACTTTTCGCTCAAATGCGCACATCTTTGTATTTATTGAATTTATTTACAATAATTTGTGGAAAAAAAAACATTGGGCAATGTACACTGACGTGCGTTTGAAAATGCCCGACCGACTTAATCGACAAAACATATTATTTATGAGTATTAAAAAAAATAATTATAAACAAATAACGAATGTATACCATACTTTGCACTTGTACACACACGTTATAAAATTTTTGACCAAAAATAATGATTTTAAAGTGTTCAAATACTAATAATTCTAAGTAAAATTGCGAAATCGGTAATGCGTTTGAAAATGCCCGGTTTAATGTTTTCTATTTAGAACCGTTTTTTTTCCAACAAACTATAAATATATTGTAGATGTTGTTTAAGATTGTGAATAAGCAAACTATTAAAAGTTTATTGTAAGTGAAATTTTATATGGTAGCTCCAATAAATAGCGCAATTTGTATTTATTACATAAAACAACAATTTTTGAACAAATAATGACAATAGACCGTCAATACAAATTAAAATTTGACAATTAACAAAACGAAGATTACTCTTCAAACACTGTAGATCACATTCCATATTTTGGGCATTTTGAAACATATCATTTAAGCATCATAACAGTAGAATTAATTTTATACACATCTTATTCACAAATTTATCGGAACTAAAAGTCGGAAATAAAATAAACTACGTTAAATATTTTTATGCTTCTTTGGCCTTTTGGTAACTACTAAGCTCGCACGAATTTATTATGTAAGTTACATTACAATAAATGCAGGGAGGCTCCAAATAAAAATGGTGCAATTATTATCTTACTTTGCACGGCCGTTTAAAATTGCACGCCTCATCTAATCGACAAAATAGCGTATATATTCACCAATTGGTTATAAATATTCTTCTTAATACTCAAAAATATAATATTATTAAAGTGATAAATGCCTATTCTCCCGGGACTAAAGTGTACACTCAGCTTTTAACCAAAATCTACATTAAACGTCTATTACATAAAAAAATAATCTAAAAGTAACCGACCAATTTATACATAATTTTCTTTGTTCTCCATTTACACGGTTTCCTACACAAAAAATTATGATTTCGATTTACACGAGTTATACACAAAGGTAAGGTGCGCACATAGCGCCTATTTATATTTAATTTAGCTCGCGCGTTGATAAGTGCACGCACCGGTCTTTTAAAATAATTCTAGCCCCCCAATTTAAAAAAAAAGATATATGTAATTTATTATTTTATTATAAATTATAAAATTTGCATTTTTGGAAACAAAAATCTTTTATAATGATTTTTGATTCTAAAACGATGAAAAATGTAACTTTAGGGCCGTTTAGAAAAATTAATTGAGACACGTTTTTTTTATTTAGAAAGTTTTTTGAGAAGTTTTTTTTTAATGGGAACTCATGTTTGTGCATAATACATGCACAACTTATAAAAAATTAGCCGTGTTTCTTAATAGTAAGTTTTTTTGTATATAAAGACATAATAGATAAAAAATTAATATACACGGAGAGAATAGGATGATAATTCTCACTACGTAGTTTGGTAATAAAAATTTTCTCTATTAATATTTGTTGGACATCGTAACTGCTTCGCATCCAGCATAGCGAGCCCATTAATGTAAATATTTATATTTTGACTTTATTAATTAAATAAGCTATATTATTGATAATACAAAAGCTAAACTTATAGTTAAATCAATTTCTCAATAAATTAATATATAGGTACTACAAAAATTAATGCATTTTATTATAAAAAATATAATTACCAATTAAAAATTCAAATAATATAATATATTAAAAGTTAATAATTACCTATATCGAACAAAATACTTTATATGTAATTTTAATTTTTTTATTTAATCACGTTGCAGAATATGAATAAATTATTATTTGAAATTGAATTTTAATGCCCTTAAATTCAACGCTTGGAAATATGTTTTTTTCCATTCGCAGCAATAGTAATAATAGTAATAATAATAATAGTAATTAAACAGTATTTTCAGTCAGAATATAATAAACAATGTCCTTTGCTTTTTTTGTAAAAAAATCAATTTGATTTATACTTTCAAGGGATGTGCGTAAGTAACCCTTGTGCCTATAGCTGCGCCCATTTTTCCCTCTTACACTTTTAACCCAAAAATTTTCGATTTCTTCAAAAGAAAACTTTTTTTGAAAATTAAAACTGTAATTTGCTCTAACTTTTTTATCTTTGATAATTACCGGAAAATCTTTTATTTCCGAACGTATCACGCTTTAATACGTCGGAATACCGTACTAACTCAAAACCCCAAAAATCGACCCCTTTGTTTTTTTTTTATAAAAAATGAAAATAATAGATTTGTTTTATATGGCAGGAGGATGTTCCTACGTACTCTTAATACCTATAACCGCAGCCATTTCTTCCTGTTATCCCGCTAACACAAAAATTTTCGCGCATTTGAAAAAAATATTTGCTTTAAAATCAAACATTGATTGATAATTACGGGGAAATTTTTCATTTCCGAATATGGTAATAATTACCGTGTTACATAGTGGTAATTACCACTCTTTTCTCTCCGTGTAAGCGTAAATAAACGAGCTGATTTAGAATACGTAAAATTAGAAAATAATTTAAGGCACTGTGGGCTAAATCAGTTTTTGCCATTATTACCTGTACCGAATTGTAACGCAATATTATTAAGACGCTATTAAAATAAATTTGTCAAATTGATAAACACAATTTGGTTTATACATTACATTTTTTTTAGTAGGAAAAATGCAGTACCTATTTGGAAAGAAGTTTACGAATTTGTATACTTTATACCCTTGTATACATTTTCATTTACATGATTTTTGTTAAGGCAATTTATTCTTATATTTGGTCCGCATTTTAAATACATTTATTCTTAGTAAGCAAAATCAACGAAAACTAAACACCGAACATATGGAAAGTACTGTGGAGTTTTTGTAATAAACAGTGCAATAATACTGCTATTAAATTACATAAAGCTGTGCTACATTATTATTTTGAATAAAAAGTATAAACCATCTAAAAATTCAGTTTTCATATGTTTGATGAAGCGGTATAAAAAATGTTATCCTACCTTCAAGTTGAGTCATTCGCCTAAAAATCCATCTCCTTCAAATCCTTTGCAGATTTTTCCTAAAACAAAACAGGTGAGTCATTAAAGTTGTTAAATTACATTTTTGTCAAAAGATTAAATTAATTGAACATAATTAATTGTTATAAACGGAGTACGTATAACTTACGTAAAATTTTATTATGAACTATGCCTTTTTAAACAAAGGAGCACTTTAAACACACATCTAACCCGTTTCACTTTACATTTAAAACTACATTATTGGAATACTTAAAAACGAAGAAATGCAAAAGTTATCTATACTAATAAATAAGCAGGCTAGTCGAGAGTTATTATCTTTTACAAAAACTTCGCACACACCTGATTATCAAATTACGACCTTCGATAATTCTACTTATGCATTTTAAAAATAAAATACAGTAAAACTTTCAATTACAGACAGTTCCAATACAGGGTGTTTCTGAATAATTGTCAGAGCAGGAAATGGGCGGTGGGAGTGCTTTTTTAGAAAAGTTTCTCTTTGCTAATATTTCCAAATTCATTGATTTAAAAAAGTTATAGCGAAATCAAAATTGGGCCGCTATTTTAAGAACCGCAGGTTTTTTGACATATGACAACGTGAAATTGCCTAATTAAGAAACATATGCGACGGCCTCAAACAATAAAACAATGTATGTTATTTTACCACACATAAAATGAATTGCTCAAAAATGATTAATTATTTTTATTTTTAAAACAAACGTGCCCGAGTTAAAACATCGATTTCCGCTATATATCAGCTCAAACACTTCTTTTTTTTTTTAAAAATAAACTTTTATTGCTTTTGTTAATCATTTCTAAAACATGACTGATAAAAGTAGAAAAATTAGACAATTTGAAAGTGATTGTTGTCACAAAATAATTTTCTAAATAAAATCTTTTTTTTGACCTGGGTCAATATGAAATCATATAACAAACAAATGTAGGTTAAGTTCAATAATCCTATTATTGTAAATTAAAAAAAAATAATTAGTTCTATTATTTTGTCCAAATAAAAAAAAAGAAATTAAACAGTAACTTCATTCAAGTGCTTGCAATGGAAATAAATACTTCTAATGTCCTGTGTATCAAATTTAGCATTTTATTTAATAGAAAAGACAAATTTTGATTTCGTTTTCTCTTTTTTTACATTTACATGACATGGACAAAATTAGTAAAAGTCGATTACGAGAATATTTCGCGGACTTGTATTTTATAATAAAAGATTATCGAACTTCGCTTTGTGTTATAAATATATTATTAAAGGATATCCCAAAGACCCAATAAACTAAAATTAATTCTGCACCTGAGAACGCGATATTGCAACTATTCACCCCCATAAAAGAAACGAAACGTACTCAATAAATAAAACGGCAATAAATATGCATATTCGAAGGTGTAGCATTCAACAGCTCCTAACCCACATCCTGCAATCGAGTAGGAAGCACAAAGGGTGGCTGCACCATAAAACACAATACTTAATTAAAAATTAGCCACCGTCGCAGTTACGTGTCCACTTTTATGTCACCGTTCGCCTTCTTTTCTTATTATCTGTGCTAAGGTCTCCTTAACACATACAAATTGGTGCGGGCCGACGAAGCTATTGGAATATTCATTAACGCCGATAATGACAAAAAAATTATACTAATAAAGCGAGCACAAAGAAGACGAATTAATAAAACGCGAAACATATGTCACAACTAAGTTTTGATTAATAATGGCGTAAAGTTGAAAGGAATTCGTTCTTTGTTCGCTTTGTAAAAGACGAATAAGGAGGAACATGCGGTAGCTGCGGTTGAATTAGCGTCGAAATGCCTCGTTTCACTATTTGTCTGATGAGCATTAACAATTTAAATTTCGAAGGGTGGAAAAATTGATTAGGCTCGAGCACAATTTATAACGAACGTTTTTTTTTTCAAAAAACACTCGTAATTACTGTAAAGGCTAACAACAACCCACGTATACCTCCACATTCTGCCAGCCCCAAGCATTAAGCCGTAGAGATAAGCCATAAAATAATCATAATAATCAAAGAGCAATCAAGCAGGTCGTGCAAGGACGATGCCTACTAGAATTGTCGTATTTTTTAGAAAAGGAATGCAGTAGCGACGATTTCGGTTTTTTACGGTTTCTTTTCTCTTTGATTAAGATTAACAACTAAAAATGTATATTTATGGAGCAGATGTAAACGACCCAAATTTGTCCGCTGACGTTCGGCTACACGCCTTCGCGTAGTAAATTCGTGTAAAGGCGAAAATCTTAGGAGTCTGTGACGCTATTGGCGATAAAATACCAGAGCAAATGCAGTTGTACGTAATTTGGCAATGAACCATTTCTGTCAACTTGTTTACACGGTTTTTGTCTACAACTACTGACTGCATCGCTATTGCTGAAAACTGGTATTAAGTTTTTTTCTTCGTTTTCCGTTAATTGGTTTTATTTTTGGGTTTCTAGGCTAAGGTTTTTTCTTCTTATTAACTTTTTCGATTGTTATTTTTTTGATAAAATTATAGCGTGAGCACGCGTGCCTAATAAGGTTTTTTTTTCTATTTAGAGATGTGTCGGCTCTTCGCAAATCTAAAAGCACGTAATAATTTATGAAGTTGTACTTCTTTTGGCACGTTGAGTGAAAAGTTTTAGCAGGCAACGGAAGTTGCGTGCGCACAGATGACGAAAAGTCGGCAGTTGAAGTTTGCCGTCTAAGAAAGTAAATTAATTATTGTGAATCGTGCTTAAAACCGAGTGCGCACATTTGAGCTCAAAGTGGCACATTCCGATCTCGGGAAAATGAAGCGCTCCGCTCCGCGTCGCGCTTCATTTGCTTCCCTCGCTCGGAAATGTGCCACTTTTCGCTCGAATGTGCACATCTTCGTATTCATTGGATTTGTCTACTTTATTTTTCGCTCTTCCAAATCATAAACTTAAACATAGTTTAGTAAGTATCAATTTTATGTTCAAAAAACGTATTTACCATAGCAATGAGTGGAAGGAGCGAAAAGATATGACAATCTGGTCAGTGCGAGTAAGAGGGAACGATTAAAAGTATTTGACTAATTTTATATCTAATTTATTGGCCTAAATTATTTTCAATTGTGCTTAAAACCGAGTGTGACATTCGAGTCAGTGGCACATTCCGATCTCGGAATGAAGCGCGCCGCTTCGCGTCGCGCTTCATTTGCTTCCCTCGCTCGGAAATGTGCCACTTTTTGCTCGAATGTGCACATCTTCGTATTTATTGGATTTGTCTACTTTATTCTTCGCTCTTCCAAATCATAAACTTAAAAATAGTTTAGTAAGTATCAATTTTATGTTCAAAAAACGTATTTACCATAGCAATGAGTGGAAGGGAGCGAAAAGATATGACAATCTGGTCAGTGCGAGTAAGAGGGAACGATTAAAAGTATTTGACTAATTTTATATCTAATTTATTGGCCTAAATTATTTTCAATCGTGCTTAAAACCGAGTGTGCACATTCGAGCTCAAAGTGGCACATTCCGATCTCGGGAAAATGAAGCGCGCCGCTTCGCGTCGCGCTTCATTTGCTTCCCTCGCTCGGAAATGTGCCACTTTTCGCTCGAATGTGCACATCTTCGTATTCATTGGATTTGTCTACTTTATTTTTCGCTTTTCCAAATCATAAACTTAAACATAGTTTAGTAAGTATCAATTTTATGTTCAAAAAACGTATTTACCATAGCAATGAGTGGAAGGGAGCGAAAAGATATGACAATCTGGTCAGTGCGAGTAAGAGGGAACGATTAAAAGTATTTGACTAATTTTATATCTAATTTATTGGCCTAAATTATTTTCAATCGTGCTTAAAACCGAGTGTGCACATTCGAGCTCAAAGTGGCACATTCCGATCTCGGGAAAATGAAGCGCGCCGCTTCGCGTCGCGCTTCATTTGCTTCCCTCGCTCGGAAATGTGCCACTTTTCGCTCGAATGTGCACATCTTCGTATTCATTGGATTTGTCTACTTTATTTGTCGCTTTTCCAAATCATAAACTTAAACATAGTTTAGTAAGTATCAATTTTATGTTCAAAAAACGTATTTACCATAGCAATGAATGGAAGGGAGCGAAAAGATACGATAATCTCGTCGGTGCAAGTGAGAAGGATCGATTAAAATTATTCAACGGATATTTTGTCTAATTTATTGACCTGAATTATTGTGAATCATTATTTTATCATTTTTACATTTCTTATAAGATCTATAATGACTCAGAATTTTATCAAAATTTTCTTAATGATACGCCATAGTTAAAAAACATAAAAACTATTTTTATTACCAAAAAATCAATACTAAAACTTAACCAAGTGATACCTTACGCCAATTTAAACAATAAAAATTAAAGAAAATTTCGAGAAAAATGCATTTTAATTTCCCAGTAAATTTATTGCATATTTTTAAATTAAAATTTACGATACCATAATTCAAAAATATTACACATAAGGCTATTTGACTTGGGATATGTTTTTTTTCAATTTAAATCTATTTATAAGTAAGTTAAATTTTAGTACCTATTCGTCTGACACCGGGTATATATTTTTTAATTAAATATACTTACTCAAAATTTTTTTAATGCTACGTCATAGTTAAAAAAAATAAAAACTATTTTTATTACTAAAAAATTTCAAACAAATCGGTCCACTCAATACAATGAAAAAAATTAATTGTCAATTTTGTCTTTTTGAAGAAATCAATATAGATTAAAGTCTGGAATTTTCAGGACTTTATATTTCTATGACATTAATTTCTACATATTTTGATTTGTTTTCGATTTACTCGATTTCCTTTACAAAAAATTACCATTTTGATTTGCACGGTTTACCGTGCGTTATATACCGTGGTTATATTTCATTTAGTTACGCCAAAAAAGTATAACTTCTGACGCGCCTACATAAGTACACGCACCGGTTTTTTTTAAATGTGTTTTAGAAAATTTGCAATGAATTTTGTGTGTCGCTTCCAACAGTTTCGTGTTCTAATAAAAATAATGTGTTTATATTTTTTTAGTATTTCCAACGAAATCCTGCAAAATCGTTAAGGACTCCCAAAATTTTCTTATCATGAGATCTTAGTCAGTTTAAACCTTCTCTGATGCATGCTAAAATTAAACATTTTGAATACTGTAATCTAATTATAATTTTACAAATTTTCCACGTCAAAATTTTCCATGTTATATATGAGCAAATAAGAACATATTAATAGTCGTTTAATTAATTGCAATAAAAATATTAATACACGGAGGATAACTGACATTAATAATTTCAAATGAAATGATTATATTCTCATGTTACATAATTAAATATTTACTCTGAGAAAGTAGTTTTAAAGCACGCGCCACACTTTAATATATTAGAAACTATCTCGTTGCAGTGTTGAAACGATAAGTCGGTAGCATCAATGGCTTATTAGAGCAGGGGTCCCCCAATTTTATGCGACCCGCATGTGCCTTACATCTGACCCGATAATTATTTTAAAAATCTTAAATGCATCGAAATAAGTACCAATACTTCAGGTTTGTTTTATCCCTGTTTTTTCTAATTTGATCCACTTAGTAACTTTAAAAAGTTTACAGACTACTGACTAGGAAAAAAAAGAATTAAACCAAAAGAAATATTTACTATTAAAAACATCTATTTACCTTTTTTTGTACAATAAGTCAAAAAATAAAAATAGTAAATATTGGGTATCAAAGTACACTGTATACTGTAAAAAATTAAAGGAACAAAATATGTTCATAGTTTTTTTAGTGATTTTGAAAGGCTGTAGGCTGTATCTCAGTGAACAATGGCCCTAAAGATTTATATTTATCGCGATATGCCATTTTTCACTTTTTTTCACCTTTTAAAATAACTCAATAATTGATGAAAATTGTTTGTTCTTTTATTTTTTTCGAGTAGTGTACCTACTTAAAAAATGAATGTACTAGAATTTAGAATTTTCTGAACAGCTTCTGTCTTAAGCACCAATTTGTGACTTAGCACGTTTTACGGCTGCGCCCTTCAAACACGAAGGGCGTTAGATATTAATTGGTAAACAATCGGAGATAAATTTAAGACTGGGTGGTAAGGCTTTATTTATTGCGTCGCAGCCATAACGTACGCCCTCGTTTTCTTTTTGAAAAAAAAGTATTACCCGAAAGGTAAAAAGCAAACATAAAGTGACATGTGTTCGACCACAAGTTGCATATTTATCCTTCTTGACCTCAGCGTACTCATAAAATCTGATTTACAGCTTTGCATATGCCTCATGTTTGCTGAACGAGAGGTGAAATAACGAACAACCTGCTTAGATCATTGTCAGTGTTGTTACAATTGTATTTTCGCGTTGTGCCTTTTCGTTCTGCCTACATTTCTAAATGTATCTGTCCTAGAAAGCCCTTTATGGTAAGCCGTTAGATTCGGAAAATTGCGCTGGCTCAAACTGCCTTTTAACTTACGGGCGATCTCCTTTTAAGGGTCGCAAGAGAAAAATAAGAGTGACATACTCAATATGTAGATAGGTTTCTGAGTAATAGTTACACGAACGCAAGTACGCCACTTCCATGTTTATAAACGATTCCCAATTACTCTAATTATAGCTATTAACCGAGCAATATCTGAATAATTAATTTTCTTTATTGCGGCACGAAGCGGTAATTAAATTTCTCTCGTTTGATTCGAGTTACTTAATTATTAGAAGAAGAAAAAAAATAATAAAAATTTCAACGCTAATTTACACCTACGATTTGTTTGCACGGGGAAACCGTAAATACGTTTTATATGCTTCGACCTTCTTTTGATCGTTCGTTCCAAGCAGTACACACGCTCACCATAACTCTTATTAGACACTTTGATTTTGTAATTTGCTCCGACTTGAACGTACGATAATGAGGGAGGTAGCCAAAAAATTGTTTAAATTATCATCGATGAGGCACAATGCCTTGCCAACGATATTTCCACACCCAATAAACATCCCCTTTTTATTTCGCTTTGTTTTGTTGTCCTATAAAAACCTTAAGTTATTTATAATATAAAGCTAATTATAATTCGTTCGAATTTTTCGAATTGCTTTTTAGGTTTTACGATCTCACCAACGACAAATGGACTTGTTTCCTTTTTATTATTCAAAATAATAGACAAACTATTCATCTCGAATGACTTTGTTTGGTTTAACACGTGTGTTTCGAAAGTGTGACGACAAGACCTAATATTTTTAAATTTAATTATTTGTTGTATTTTGAAGTGAAGCTTCTTTGCTGAGGAGGCTACAATTTTCGACCGTTACGAAAATTCCGATTGCACGAGGGGAACAGTTAGGTGCGTGGTGTGGGAACTGGAATAGAAGAAGAGTGCGTCAGCGGTGAGACCACTCCAACGCATGATCTGTCGGTCGAAAGGGAAAAGGCCGTGAGGGGGGTAGGTACATAATGTACATTCACCAGTTTTTTAGATCATTAAATATTTAGTCGTTTTGTGGTATAACATTCTTCTTTAATTTGCCTATTTACTTATGCTTTAACTGAAATTGCAAATGTTACATTCGTATGTGCAAAAATAACATTCTCACGACCAATGATCTTATTCAGAGCAAGGAATATAAGCTCAAGATGCAAAATTGTCAATTCGAAGGTTCAAAAATTACATTTAAACATTCCAGTAATTTCTTGAATTCAAAAATATACATACTTTATTATAATCATAACAATTAAAAGACTTAATGATTACCATTTTAATTTACATATAAAAAACAATGAACTTATTATAAACTACGAATGACATGAGAGTAATCATTTTCATTTTTGCAATTACTAATTGTTTCTATTTAGAAAAAAAATGCATTATTGATAGGCCTAGAATAACTAATAAAATTAGTGAAAAAGTTACCAAATTTCTCATATCATGTCTTACAACACCAATTTTTTGTGAAATTATTTGTTATTATTTTATTGTCCTTTATAAATAAAAAATATATGTAAAATAAAATATCAATCATTGAAAGTCTTTCATTTAAATATGAAATACATATGGATTTTACTGTTGAACCTTCGGATGTATAATTTTCACGTTCAAATCCAGTTCCTTGCCAGGATGCATTTATTAATCCTCAGGATATTATTTTTGCATACCCAAATGAATCATTTTGCTGTTACCTATATGTAGCATTATACAGGGTGTTTTGTTGTTGTTAGTTCAACGTGTAAATCTAAAATCTACATGAAAAATAGTAAAGAAAAGTTAGTCGTGAGATTAAACTTTTTTTAAATATTTTTGGTCCTTAATAAATGGATTCAGCGATAATAATTAATTCTAAGGACAAAATTTTTTGTGATTAACACAGTGTTTTTAAAATCGTGTTTTGGGGCAAAAAGAGCATATTTTTCAAAATAAAATAAGTATGACCACGATAAAGATAGAGCCCGCCTTGATTGACTTTTCTTTACCATTTTTCATGTAGATTTTAGATTTACCCATTGAGCTATTATAAACAGGACGCCCTGTATATATATCAAACCACGTCAAATCACAATTGAGAGAAACAAAACATACTTCGAAGAAAAAGTGCTCAAAAAATTAAATATCTATGCATGTGGCCTTATTATACACGAAATAGTTGTTATAATTTATTAATTACTTAATAGATTTGCTAACAGTTTATTCATTGTTTGATTCAAAATAATTTACAATTTTCAATTGCACCGTACAAATTGTCAAAAAATCCTACAAAAATACCAACATTAAAATAGACATTTTATCATTAAGCAATTTTCAAGTCGCGCAATCAAATAAACTTTAGCTCGATTAATTTTAAATAAACGGTATGTGTACTTAAGTTTGTGTTTTAGAAGTTATAGTTCTTTGGCGTAACTATATTAAATATGTCCACGTGTAAAAATGAATATAAATAAATTAAATAAATACAAAGATGTGCGCATTCGAGCGAAAAGTGGCACATTTCCGAGCGAGGGAGGCAAATGAAGCGCGACGCGGAGCGGCGCGCTTCATTTTCCCGAGATCGGAATGTGCCACTTTGAGCTCGAATGTGCACACTCCGTTGTAAGCATGATTCACAATAACTTAGGTCAATAAATTAGACGAAAAATCAGTTGAATAATTTTAATCACTCCTTCTCACTTACACCGACGATATGGGCGTATCTTTTCACTCTCTTCCTCTCATTGCTATGGTGAATACGTTTTTCGAACATAGAATCGATATTTTCTACACTAAATTTAGATTTATGATATGAAAGAGCGAAGAATAATTAGATAAATTCAATAAATACGAGGATGTGCGCATTCGAGCGAAAAGTGGCACATTTCCGAGCGAGGGAAGCAAATGAAGCGCGACGCGGAGCGGCGCGCTTCATTTTCCCGAGATCGGAAATGTGCCACTTTGAGCTCGAATGTGCACACTCGGTTTTAAGCACGATTCACAATAATTAATTTACTTTTTCAGACGGCTAACTTCAACTCTTGAATTTTCGTTCGCTGTGCGCGCGCAACTTTCGTAACTCTCAAGGCCTCAAAAGAAGTACAACTTCAAAAAGACAAGTTGCATTTAACTCGAAAGTTATTCAAAAAATTTGCACCAACAACTATTTAAAGCGTTTTAATATCGTATTAAGCTTTCAGTACGCAAACAAATCAAATATTAAACATTTTAATTTAACAACAGAACAATTTGGCAAATAAAGTGACATAAACCTAAACCGACATCCTTCGACCTTATTTTAGGAACAATTTTAGAATTTCCAACATTACGAGCGCGCAATGGTCGCGTGCGACAATTGTTACGTTACATTTCGAATTAAAACTTAAAGCGATCGCGACACAATTGCTTAAAATATTAACCGTAACGAAATTAATAAGCATTTAAATGAGATTCCGAAGGAGAACGCAGACGAAACCTTCTCCTCGCATATATCACGGCGAACATTAATTTAGTCTTTCGGTAATTTATATGCGATGTGTGGTCTTTGCATTCGCAATACATTAGGCGCACATTTGTACACAATAAAACATTTAAGTGTTGATGTTTAAGACAAACTCTTTTGATCTGCCCGAATTTATTTCTTGTCAATTGATTACTTCTCGCGCTTTCGCACACTTTTGGGGCTCGTTGAACTACACATACGAAGCTCCCAAATGCAGTTTTTCCACAAACATAAAAATTTACTTTTAAGTGTAAGTGTAATAATTTCTCGGAAGTGCTTTTAATAAAAATCTTAAGAGTTGAGGTAAACTGAAAAAAAACCTGTTGGGTTAAAAGTTATACTTCTTTGTTGTTACTAAATTAAATATAACCTCGTGCTATGTTGCGTACCTTGCGTTTGTATATAGCTAGACCAATGGTTTCCAAATTATATGTTAATGTGTCTCTCTTAGAAAAATCTAATATTGGCGCCCCCCACAGTACACCTATTCCTCCGAAAAAAAAACACGTATAAATCGAAAACAGCAAAATATGCATAAATTGGTCAGGTATTTAATAATTTTTTTACGTAAAATTGTTGCAAATTATTTTTAGGGCATTCTTTAAATATCGAAACGACAAAGGTCGCACGACTAGTGATTATCATTTTATTAATATTAAAATATATATATATATATATACCTATATCGTGCTTTTTTTATACCTATTAAAAAAATTGACCCTACATATAAAATAGACACCTAAGTATTAGAGCATAATGAAATTAATTAAATTCGTCGAATTTCATAAAAACAAAAAATGTTTTTTTTTAAAGTACGGATGACCTCATGCCACAATAGCCAAATAAATGGGTAATTTTTGAATTAAATCAGTCTTTTTTTAATCTAAAAATGATGTTTACATTATAATTATTGAATCAAAACACTTACACAAAATAGAATAATAATAATAATAAATAAATTGTAGTAGTAATAATTATTTATGGAAGCATAGAATATAACAGGGGTGGCCAAGCTCCTTGATAGTCCCAGCCATTTTTCAAAATTTGAAATTTCCGCGAGTCGCAATTAAATACGTATTTAAAAGGTATGCAAAAAAATATTAAAAAAAAATTTTTTACAGAAATTATATTTATTGAAAACATAAATAAAAGTACAAATTATGTGTATTGAATTGAAATATTAAAAATTAAACAAATTTATTTTACTTCTCTTGATAATTCTTTAAAATTTCGAGAGCCACAAATAATCATTCAAAGAGCCGCATGCGGCTCGCGAGCCGCAATTTGGCCACCCCTGGAATATAATATACAATACAGAAGGTAGGTTTTATTATTAAGTAGTTACAAAGAAAACCACAATTTCTTTTTTTGAGTTTTCCTTTTGTGTTTGTTGTTCTTGAAAACATTGTTTTTAATTTCTAGTCGTTTTTGAAATTTTTCTTCATTTTCTTTTTCGTACAACTTTATCCATTCATCTTGGATTAAAACGGTAGGACGATTGACTTTTGGTTTTCTTATTTTGTATGAGAAGAAGGATTTATTCAAAATAATTTATTTTTGAATTATTCCGAAAGTCTACTTGACTCTGGCAACTTTGGAAAATTTGAGTTATTTGAAAAAAATTCTAAATAATTTAACATTTAATAAAAAATCAATATTTTGAACTCATGAATTAAAATAACTTGAGGTTATACTTAGTTAAACTATTTTAGAAAGAAATATTAAATACAAAAATTTATGTTTATTATTTAAATCAAAATTCAAGTATATTTCATGCATTTTTGTCTTATGTTTTATGTATTTTTAAATATATTTATAAAAAACTAATTGAAAAGTTATTTATACATTTTCTATAAGCTTTAGATCATTGACTTTCTTAGCAAAATCATTAAGAAACATGGTTAAGTCATGGATATGACAATGGATATGACAATAGTGTCAGCACTATTGTCACTATGTACAGTGAAATCTGGATAACTGGGATCTAAAAGGATCTATATTTTTTTATCACTTATAGAGGCTTTTCACTTACCCAGTTTTCCAAATAGGCAGTTGTCTTATTTATAGAGGGTCCCACTATGAGAGATCAAAATGTACCGTTTTTCAAATTGTTTCACTTATACAAGCTATTGAGCCACAAAGTCCCATTTATAGAGGTGCAAATCGAAAAAATCAAAAAAATCAAGTCTCAGTTAAGAAGGTTTGAAAATTCCTAGTAACGGAGGTATTTCAATGCAAAAGTACCGGGGCCTCATTGTAATTATCGATAACGGAGGTTTCTCACATACCCAAGGCCCACTTATCCAAGTTCCACTGTACATTTTTTTTTCATATTTTGGATAGATTCTAAAATCTAATTTGTATTCTATTTTATAAACACTAGATTAAGGTTGTAAAAAAAGAAAGTTTCATTTCATTCTACCGCATACACAATTAAATATAAGTAATCATTATCAAATCGTTCCGGTATTGGGACGTTTACCTTATATAATTCATTATCTAGTTCTATATTTCATTGAAATTAATGACAAAATTAAGCACATTTTAATAAATACGAAGATGTGCACATTCGAGCGAAAAGTGGCACATTTCCGAGCGAGGGAGGCAAATGAAGCGCGACGCGGAGCGGCGCGCTTCATTTTCCCGAGATCGGAATGTGCCACTTTGAGCTCGAATATGCACACTCGGTTTTAAGGACGATGCACAACAATTTAGGCCAATGAATTAAACAAAAAATCAGTGGAATAGTTTTAATCGTTTCCTCTCACTCGCATTGACGAGATTGTCGTATCTTTTCGCTCCCTTCTACTCATTGCTATGGTAAATACGTTTTTCTAGTATAAAATTGATATGTACTATACTATATTTAAGTTTATAATTTGAAAGATAGAGAATTGCTTATAGACAAATTCAATAAATACGAAGATGTGCACATTCGAGCGAAAAGTGGCACATTTCCGAGCGAGGGAGGCAAATGAAGCGCGACGCGGAGCGGCGCGCTTTATTTTCCCGAGATCGGAATGTGCCACTTTGAGCTCGAATGTGCACACTCGGTTTTAAGCATGATTCACAGTAATTAATTTATTTTCTTAGATTGGTAACTTCATACTGTCGAATTTTTTTTATCAGTGCGCGCGCAACTTTAGTAACCTGCTAAAATTTTACTCTCAACCCGTCAAAAGAAGTACAACTTCAAAAATGAGAAGCGATATAAATTCTTACATGCGAAGAGACGTAGCAACAATAGAAAAAGGTTAAAGGGTACGATTATTCACTTGACACATAGTATAAAGCTGGTCCGAGTAATTTAAACGAAGAACACGACCTTCTTCGAGTCACACAATTAAATATTCAGTTAAACGGTCAAGTTTCAGGTGTCCAAACGGTAAAAGAGTTGCTTTAGTAAACTTGTGTCATGTGGAATCTCTTCTTTCCCACGCAAATAAAGCCATATTTATGGTTAAATGCTGCAGACCTCGATGTTCCTCCTATGTAGGTGCGTAGCAACTTTGTTAACCCAAAGAAGTTATTACTCTTTACCTTGTGGACATTCCTAACTAAAACACTTCATGGGAATTCACTTTGACCGGAGTGCCACTCGCTTTTCTTGCACGTTTCGGCGCCTCCCGCCTCAGTCCACTTCCTTTCCCAAAATTGAAAGGCGGCTTTTTCGGGCAATCGTGTAAAATTTTCGGCAAAAACTAAATTGCCATTTTTTTTTCGGAACGAAAATAAATCGAAAGTGTCGTCAACATGTTCGCTAATTATATTCTGCATATGTTTTTAATTTATGGACTATCGTGTAACAGAATGTGTGTTCCCCATACATTAAAACATTTTTTGATATTTCTTTTCTTTTATAATCATAGATTATCGCCCTCACATTGTCGTTAATTCCACACCCACAACAAACACAGCACTCAGATATAGAATGACTAAAATCCTTTTGTTCCAAGAAATTCTCTTATTCACCGGCAAATCCTTTTGTCTCGATCCATTTTGCAAAATTAAAATAAATCGCAAGTCGCATTTGCACAACCATCATCGAAGACATTACGTTAAGACACGTGCCGCAAATTAGAACATTTTTATTCGCGTTAATTATAGCGTACGAAGTCCCGTTCAAACCTATAATTATTCCAATTAGTTTTTCTCAAAGTTTCTGCATGCTCTTATCGCAGAATTTGCCATCGATTTTATCTCGATATCGGATCTATTCAAATTCTATTGGCGTTTATTTGAAAAGTGGAACGTGACAACGTTAACAATCTTTGCTCGCCCGGTGGTCACTTTTCACTTTGTTATCGAATGCCTTTGCGTGGGACGATACACTGGGATACTCGGGTCACATCGAAATAATTCTAAATAATTTCTTAATAAAGCCAAAGACACGAATTTAAATAAGTTATTGCACATTTAGTTTCGACTTTTATCGTTTTTCCAACGTCGAGCTTCTTTCGTTATTAGTATTGAGCTTGAATCAAGTTTTGGAGGATTTTTTTCATTAAATTAAATGATTTTCCACCTAATAGAAAAATCGATTTGGACCAAGTCAAACTTATTAATTTTTGTATTAGTTAGAAAAGAGAAATTTTCGAAAAGTCGAAAATGTTGATTAAAGCTCAATATTATTTTTTAAGGCTTTTGAACACTTAGTGTTCTACAAAAAAAAAATAAATGGGCGTCAAATTTTTGATAGATCACCTCAAATGATATATTTGGGGAAAATTAGTGTTGATATTTAAAGGTGCCTATTTTCCTTTATGATACTACGTAAAAAAATCGAATATTTATTGAATTTTTTTCTTATAAACGGCTTGATCTAAAGGGTGTTTCAAATTGAGCGCCTTTTTTTAAACCTAAATAAAACATAGATAGCGCATTAAAATTGTTGAATTATTGTATGAAAATCTCCGTTCTGTGAAAAGCTTTTTAGAAAATTACGTGATTTTTATTGTTTATACGTATAAACGTTCATCTGAAAGGACTACTAGTCAAATTCTTCAAAATTTTAAAAAGACTGGTTCCACAGAAGATAAAAAATAAAAAAATAAAATTTTTTTGGTCGTTCACAAGAGCACATTGATATGGTTCGTGAAAGTATTGCTGAAAAGCCTGAAATGTCTATTAGTCAACGATCACAACAAGTTGGGCTCAGTAAAACAACAACATGGCGTATTTTACGAAAGAATTTATCTCTAAAGGCATATAGGGTCCAAACAATAAAAAATTAAAGCCTTTGGACGATTCAAAACGCCGTACATTTGTCAATTGGATTACTAGATGATTTTTCTCAAAAAATAATTAATTGCCAGATCATGTTATTTGACACCGTTGGTTATTTTCTTTGGGGTCATGTAAAAAATCAAGTCTATAGGAACAATCCACAATTGATTCTTGAACTAAAGAATGTAATTATTCGTGTTATTGGTGAAATAGAGTCTCAATTATGTCGAAATGTCATCCAAAATTGTGAACGTGTGTGGAGCTACAAGAGGTGCTCATTTGACAAAAATTATTTTTTGTGTTTAAATGTCATACATTTTACTTCAATTATCAATAAAAAGTTTTTGAAAATCAATGCAAATTATGTGTTTTATTTAGTTTAAAAAAAAAACGCTCAATTTGAAACACCCTTTATATACAGATTCTTATAGGAAAGTTTACGTTTTATAAAAAAGTACTGGGAGCAAAATATAGTCGTTTTACAAAAAAAGTGATGTAGTTTAACTACAAATGTTGATTTACTATAATGATTGGTAAAATCATAAAATAACATTTTAATTAAATTACGAGAGGCTGACTGTTACGGACCAGAAAACCCGAAAAAAATATGTAACGTATAGACAACTAGTGAAGAAAAAAAATTTATAGAAGAAATAAATCAACTCTGGAATAATATATGTAAATATATTGAACTCGACTTTGGGATACAATAAGTCAGGAGAAACTTGGCAACTTAAAAAAATACACGTAAGAATACACCACAAAAAAAACAGATATTGACTATGCCGGCAGGGAAATGGACTGAACATTATGAAAATTTACTACATGAAAGAAGGAATCTGTTAATGAAAGAAGAAGATAGAGTACAAGTAAACAACATACAAACACAAATAACAAAGAAACACGTAGAAGAAGCACTCAAAAAAAATCCAAAAAAGCCTCAGTGTAAATTAAAACATAGTTGTCCAAATACGGAGGAAAGAAAATAATAGCCCTATTAACGAAATTAATTGTAGAAATAGAGAAAGGAGCCCAGATAAAGAATAACACAGAAAAAACTATAAACAAGATAGATGAGATACAGAGGAGTTAGGATAAGTTGTGTAATAAAATTATTATTGAATGTTATCTAATTTTCCAAAACAAATACAGTAAAAATGTGTTATAAAATTGCAATAACAATTTTAACAATTTAACAATTTTGAAATTATTGCGAATTTGTTACTAAAGAAAAAATGAAAAAATAAAATAGGCACCTCTAAATATCAACATTAAGAGCTCATATTTGGTTGACATATACTGTTTGAGAAGTACCATAATTATATGCGCGTTCAATTTTTTTTTTAAAACCCAGTTATAAAATACATAGATACTTATTTTGGAAATGTTTAAGAATGTATTAATTTGAAAAGCAAATCGCTGTCTAATTTTACTGAACGATTTTTTTTGTGTTGTACAATTTCTTTTTTTTTTTTTGATAATTTTAAAGTTAGAAGAGGAACACAAGAAGCACTTATATCAAAAAAAAAGATAGATATAAAAAAGTTTTAATATCGACTAAGTTAAAATTGTTAAATTATTAATTAATAGATATTTATAGACTTTAAAATGTCGAAAAATAAATTAAATTGAAATACCTTAATATGTATTCGTATAATATTATTAAAAATCAAAAATATTAATTTTTTTGACATCTATGAACAACAGGTCGAATTTCAATACTATTTAATTTTGATAAAATTAAAAAATTATTTTATAAGCGATTACATTTCAAAAAATAACGCATTCTTATTGGGCATGATCCAATCTCAAAAATTACTTTACATTAAAAAATAATTGAGCTCCACGTTATACAAAAATTAATTTAAAATTGCACAATTAAAATTGTAGAATATCGTTTTTTTTTGTAAAGGCGGTTATTAATTATGAAAAAGCCCGGCACTTTTTGTACAATTATCGCCCTCAACTACAAAGGGCGTATTTTTAAAGATCGCGTCACAAACTTAAAGCGAAATTGCACCTGCCAAGAAGTGGTTTATAAAAATTACGTACTCAAATATTATTTATTATCCTTACAGACTAAAATTATCTCGGCTAGAGTTGTTTTGCAAGAGTGAGCAGTTCAATTAGTTCCGGTTCAAAATTTGTAATGGCGATAATGCTACATACCAAAGCCTTTGGTTAACTAAAATAAAGCGCTCCCTCGGGGAATATACTAACCGTTAGAATAAACCAAACAATTATCTTTAATGGTGTTAATGTCCAGCTTCTGAGGAAGCTCGAAAATTTTTATAAGCCTTCAATTTTTTCCGTCTCGACTTTCGCAAAGCCCAAAAACCATTATTATCGTCCGCGAACAACGAAAGAAATTAATTAGCATTTCCAACTCGTTTTTTTTTTGGTGATTTTCTTTCTCGTCTTTAAGAAAGTTGACTTAACAATTGCGTTACACACCTCGCCTACATTTTCGAACGTAACATCGTGGAGAGTAAACAAAACCTGTCCATCTTAAAATAAAGTCAAAAATAAACGCGACAACTCGTCGACGTGCGACAGTTGTGAAAGTGTTGGACTGGCATTGTGCGGGGGCGGCGTGGGCCCGACAGCTGTCTTTCGCCCCCTTGAATACCACCGCCGCTCCCGTTATTGTTGCCCAAGACCCAGCCCATTAGATGTACAACTTGCAAAGGTGCTACCCAAATGTTTGACAATACAAAAAATGAATGAAATTTCAGACGCACACACACACACACACTCACACAAACGCACACACATGTGACCTAATAATTTCCAACGCTCGCTTTTACTTTTGTTAGTCATTTGTGCTCTTTTTTGGCAGGGGTGTTTTTGACATAAATACGCCTCCAATTTTTATGTAACACAATCAGAACTAATTTGTATATTGTATTAAAATCTTTTGGATTGCCCAATTGAAGTATTTACGCGCATTTCAGGCGTTTGGAAAAAGTTATAGTGGACATTATTGTTTTTAATGATTTTTTCCGATTATTTTATATAATCTCGGAAAATTTCTCTTCAATATTCAAAGTAAAGAAATTTGGTTCTGGGTGGAAATACGGACCAGTAATTTTTAATTAAATGTTTTTTAAAAGTAGTGATTTCTAAAAATCGCAGTGAAAAGTCTTAAAAAAATCGCCCTATAGATTGGTGAAAAGTTGAGTGAGCACATTTCGAGCTCAAATGGGCACATTTTTTGTTTTATATTTTAAGGGGAGGTAGCTATAGGCCCGTAGTGTCCATAGCCGAAACTTTTTTGCTCCGCTTCCCCGTTAACGCCAAAAATTTTCTACATTTCAACGCGTCTATTTTTTTTTTAAATCAAGACTTAAATTTGCGCTAACTTTTTTATTTTTGATTATTTCCCGAAATCCTTTTATTTCCAAACGTATTGGATTTTATTCTATCGGAAACCGGTGCTAACTCAAAACCCCCAAAATAGGCCAAAATCGAGAAAAAACATGGGTTAACCCCTTTGTTTTTTTTTGGAAAAATTGAAAAAAATAAGATTGTTTTATATTTTAAAAAGAGGTAGCTATGGACCCGTAGTGTACATAGCCGAAACCTTTTTGCTTTGCTTTCCCATTAACCCCAAAAATTTTCAACATTTCAAAGTGTAAATTTTTTTTAAATCAAGACTAATTTGTGATAACTTTTTTATTTTTAATTATTTTCCGAAATCTTTTTATTTTCAAATGTATTGGGCTTTATTCTATCGGAAACCGGTGCTAACTCAAAACCCCCAAAATCGAGAAAAAACATGGATTAACCTCTTTGTTTTTTTTTGGAAAAATTCTAAAAAATAGAATTATTTTATATTTTAAGGGGAGGTACTATGAGCACAGGATAAAAGTTACCTATTCTTGAGGGTTTAATTCCGCCTTAAGACAAATCAAGTCAGAGTGTTTATCATAATAAGATATGGTGGGTTGGTCTTACAATTATTATATAGTGTTTCTTTATCAGTCACGTTTTATTACCAATTAAAATTTTAAGAAAATAAAATAAAGCCGGATCGTATGTCATAACTGAACTGCTTACATCGCAGATTTGGAGTATTTTAATTTATTAAATTCTCGACTGCATGCTTCATATTAAATAATGATGAGGTCATACAATTTTGTATTTTAAAGTTACTACATATTTATCTATAGATGTATACAGCTTTTCAAATAATTCTTTACACCTATTTAGACATATTAAAATTTGATTTTGATAAAATCTAAATTAATTAAATATCCAAACATTAATTATAAATGTTGACACTAGGTGGTAAAAATGTATGACTTATTGATATCTTCTAAAAACAATAAGAATAATACTACATAGTATGTATTCATTATATTCACAAGGACAAACTCATGTAAGGTGAATTACACATTTTGTTAGGAGTAAGGGTCGACACATCTGTATACGGACCATTAAAATCTGTGGTTCGAATTTTGCTGATAGGTTGTTTTTCGGTACATGTTAAATAAAAACAATTGTTTTTTTAATTACGTAGCATTTGTTCTTTGTGTCCCAAATATCATTTAAAAGTAAATATGGTATTTGCCAAAATTATATTTAATATGACACAAATCATAACATTTTTTTAACTATAATTTAAAATATGAATAAGTTTATTTTTCAATGTTGCATAATTTAAGATATTTATCAAAAACAGAGAAAACAATATATTTTGTACTAATCTAGATAACTGCAGACACATCATATTCAACTCGAATTATTTAGAACAGCGTATAAAAAAGAGGCTGTCATTGGGATTCGAACCCCAAAATACGTTTTGTTTAGACCACTGCTTTAATCTTTAGAGCAAAGGGGTCTTATCATGATGACGGAATTTTATTTTTTATTTTATTTAGCGGACACGTCTTAGATAATTTGAAATTACAAGCGTTCATTCTTTATAACATCGTGCAAAAACAATAGCTTATCCAGAAACTAAAATTGTAAATACTATAAAGAGCAAAAATACTACATAAGCAGTTTCTAGTCATTGTAGAATGAAAGAGCAATCTTATTTAATTCTATATTTTCACAATCTCCTATTACTGTAAAAATACGGGCTGGTTGTATTTTGTTTTCATATCTTAAGTGGTTGATAAATAAACAATTCTACAATTACTTCGGAAAAATAAACTTTAATAATAAAACACTGTTAATAATTTTAAGGCCAACCTACCATATTTTAATGTGATAAACTCTTGACTTGATTTGTTTTAAGGAGGAGTTAAATCCTCAAGAATAGGTAACTTTCATCCTGCGTTCATAGTACGTATTTTTAATCATTTAGTTTGTATCGAAAATTTTTATTTTAGAGGGAAAGCGCAGAGAAATGACACCGGTTATAGTTAGTAGGGTACGTAGAAACGTCCCTCGCAATATAAAGCAATTCTATTATTTTCATATTTTGCCAGAAAGACATGGGTTAAAACCCATCGATTTTGAATTTTCAAAACGTTTTCCCAAAGCTCTGGAATAGCATGCCTACGGTTTCTTAGGCCTATCCGAAGCAGAAAAGGCTGCCAAATCCGATTCTGAATAGTTTTTAAAGATCCGTCCACAAATAACGGCGCTACAATTTTTTGAAAGTTTAAAATTGGCTCAAAATGAGCGCTAAAAATCGCAGTTTTTTATTTTCAAAAAATTAACGTCGCACCCTATATATATTATACATGTATCTTATGTAAAAAAGCCTCAGGATTCCGAATCCGTGTCGTTTGTAATGATTGGATCGAAAATAAGGGCGCTAAAATTTTTTTTGTGAATCAAGGGGTACGTATTTCTATTGATTTAGTTTGTATCGAAAATTTTTATTTTAGAAGGGAAGCGCGGGGAACTGACACCGGTTATAGTCACTAGGGGTACGTAGGAACGTCCCCTCGCAATATAAAGCAATTCTATTTTTTTCATTTTTTATCAAAAATACATGGGTTAAAACCCATCGATTTTGAATTTTCAAAACGTTTTCCCAAAGCTCTGGAATAGCATGCCTACGGTTTCTTAGGCCTATCCGAAGCAGAAAAGGCTGCCAAATCCGATTCTGAATAGTTTTTAAAGATCCGTCCACAAATAACGGCGCTACAATTTTTTGAAAGTTTAAAATTGGCTCAAAATGAGCGCTAAAAATCGCAGTTTTTTATTTTCAAAAAATTAACGTCGCACCCTATATATATTATACATGTATCTTATGTAAAAAAGCCTCAGGATTCCGAATCCGTGTCGTTTGTAATGATTGGATCGAAAATAAGGGCGCTAAAATTTTGAATCCATGCAGGGTTACCTTTCCGAAATCGGATATGGCATATTTTAAGATCTGCAATAATTCTAAAAATCTTTTCTTAGAAATTATAGGACCGTATTTTAACCAAAAACCAAATTTTTTGAATTACTGTTTTCAAGCTCGACTATAAATAAGACTAGAAACATTCTAAGCAGATATCATCAGAAATTATTTGTATAATTTTTGTAGAGAATACCTATATAGATTTGCAATTTTTATAAGAACCTACATTTTTTAAGCTTTGTTTTGTTTATTATCAATACGCAAATTTACTAAAACCACTAATAAAGATGGTACATATGTATAAAAATTATTTCTTTACACAAATTATTATTATGACAGAAGTGTAGCTACATAAAATTGTAAATGTTTTAAGTCACTGAAATATTATTATAATAGTTTTCTTCCTTTTATTATTAGAAGAAGAAAATAGGCTTAATATTGCAAATTTTGAAAATTTAATTAATGAATTAAAGCATCAGTCTATACTTGTTATTCTTTATTGCAGTGACTTTAGAAAAAATGAAAAATGATTGTCACCTACCTTTGTTGATATCTCGCATCCGCAGGCCACCGAAGAAGGCTATCAACTCTTCACCTCAGACAATTCCAGCACGCACACTCCCGTCCACGTTTTTTTCGATAATTACGTTAAAGTTTATTAGCAAGCAAAAACACGCACTAAATTGTTTAGACGAACGGATAAGTTATTTTTATAGGGGACAACACTACTTTTTTTGGAGAGATATTACGGTTTTAAAACTACGATTTATAAAAACGCGCACTACCCGAAAACGACACGAAAACGCCAATACTTTGAGTGTGGAAAAAACGGGGACCCAATCTGAAATCAAAGAAAAACTCTTTATGCATGCTTTCATTAAATTGATAATGTAAGTAGTAATTCAAATTGATATCTATTTAATTTTCATTAAGAAAAAAAAACGAATTAGGTTTAAGTTTTAAATTGAGCTAGGAAATTATTAAGCTTGGTTCGATTTACTTCAACCAATAGTATCATATTTTTAAGTATCAATTATTTTAAATCAATTACTCTATTTGTTAATTTAAATCAAAATTTATTTTAGTAAACGGTTTATCGTAAAGAACCTTTTGGTCCTTTTTTCAGTTAACGCTTTAAATTGTTTTAAACCGGTACCATCATAAGAAATCTTACCGAAATTCCAATTAATCTTTTGAACTGTATCAAAGAGGTTTTCTTTATTAAAAATTACAATAATTCGCTTTGTTTCATATTTTAAACTGTAATTAAAACCCACAACGTTGTTACACTAACACAGCTAAGAACACACTAAAAATGCTTGCGAGTCGGAACAAATCAAAATCGTATACCGACAATTTGATTCAAAAATGACCTTTACGAATGACTGAGATAAGAACTGAAACCCCACGATAAAAATTAAATGGGAATTTGTTATCGTATCTGCAGGTGCAAAAGTTTATTTTGAATAATCAAATATCGAAGCTACGCTTTTTCTAGAAATGTGCATGATAATTTAATACAGTGGAATCTCCATAAGTCGAACCTCGATAAATCGAAAACCTCTACAACTCAAAAAAATCCTTATTCAAATTTTAAATTATATAAATTTTCAAATGTATAGACCACTTTTTTTGTGTGTTGGTGTAATTGTGGAACCCTATCTTAAATAAAATAACTTACCGCCCAGGGCCAGAAATCAATTGGGGGCAATCCGAATTTCGATGCGATGCAGGTATATGGGGTTGTTTATCAGGAACATCCCCTTTCCGCAACAAATAATCTGAAATTAAAAAAATGTGTCATTAATAATTACGTTTATTTTTTCAACAATATTTTCAAATTATTGCAAATATATCGACGAATTAATTACCATTTAAGAAAAACGAAGATATCGGGCCGTTTAAATAAATTTTGGACGAGTATAATTTGCATGCAGAAAACTTGTGTGAACGCAGGAAAAAGAATGAGTAATCGGCAAGTGTTCTAGAACTTTCTACAGTTGACCGAGCAATACCTTAATCGGCAACCTTGACTTTATCGAAAACACAGCTGGTCGACTATAGATTGATACACCTCAATAAAATTAAAGAGATGCATTTAAATAAAATTTAAAGGACCAGAACACTCTTTAAAACTATAATTACGAAATTCTAATTCGGCCTTTTGGTTTTTGCAAATGCAACACAAAAAGGACAAATGGAATAATTTTTGATTTTTATGTAGCAATTTTAAAAAGTGCCATAATTCTAAATCCACACCCCAACATCTGAATTTTGTAAAATCCAATTAATTTTTTATTTCAAAGGAAAATTGAAAAATTAATTTCTATTAAAACATTCGAGGTAATTAAAAGCCGTTTTTAAAACGAATTGATGTACGTTAAATTACATGTTTTGTATAATTAAAAAAAACGCCTAGAAAAATTAGAATTAAAGTAAATTAAAAGACATCTTACCAAATCTTTAATTGTAATGCAATTTTTTTTAAAACACAAGATTAATCATTGAACAAACGCACAACAACGTAACACAAAAGCAAGCGAAAGAATGACAAAATTTTTATTTGGAAAGCAACTAAAATTTCTGTATTAAAAATGTGTTGCAATAAAAGCCTTTGAATATAACAAAATAAGACCCAGAATTGTTTGAAATAAATTAAATGGAACTATCTTATCGCAAGTGCCTGGCGGTATATTTATGCCCATGTGCGATATTTTACCTATGACTAAACTATACAGAGTGAATCAAGAAAATAATTCCAGAATGGTCTTTAAAACTGTGTTTTTAATAATGTAATTAGAGGGTTATAAAACACTGTCACATATAACCCTTATTTAGACAAAATTATCAGTTTTAACAAATGTTCGTTTAAGCAACCATTCTGTAGCGCGTTTGGAACTTTAATTATTAAATTGTTTAAAATAGTTTTTTGTGTGACTATAGTTATATTATTAGGTACTTTCAGAAATAATAATTATGTGCAGGTAAAAAGCTATTTAAAGCTTGAGCTTATAATTAAGTCGTTATGATCTACAGTGGGCAGTTTTTTCTTTTCATGCAACGAGGGTAAAGAGTTTAATTAACGAAAGTAAAATTCCGGCACGTAAAGTTTGCAGAAAAATGAGCGGCGGTAACTGGAAAAGACATTACGATCAATTTAATCGGAAGAAGGTTAACAATTTAACAAGTACGTGAGTTTACTAAGTAATCAATCTAATAACTTCGATTTCAGCTACCGAGTTGTTATGATTCAATCACCGTGCTCCAAGTTCTCATTATTTTCACCTAACGAGAGTGATTATGCCCTCCGATGCTGTACCGAACCGAAGAAAATTCCAACAGAAATATTTACCTCGCCTATACATCAAATTCAGGCGAAATAAAACGGCCATAAATAAATATCTGGATTGGCCATTTGATATTTTTGAAGTTATACTTCTTGCGGGGCGTCGAAGGTAAAATTTTAGCACGCAACGGAAGTGGCGCGCGCATTATTTACGAAATTTGTCTAAAAAAGTAAACTAATTATTGTGAATCGTGTTTAAAATGGAGTGTGCACATTCGAGCTCAAAGTGGCACATTCCGATCTCGGGAAAATAAAGCGCGCCGCTCCGCGTCGCGCTTCCTTTGCCTCCCTCGCTCGGAAATATGCCACTTTTTGCTCGAACGCGCACATCCTCGTATTTATTGAATTTATCTACTTATTCTTCGGTCTTTCATATCATAAATCGAAATTTAGCGTAGTAAATATTGATTCTATGTTCGAAAAACGTATTTACTATAGCAATGAGAGAGAGGAAGCAAAAAGATACGACAATATCGTCGGTATAAGTGAGAAGGAGCGATTAAAATTATACAACTGATTTTTCGTCTAATTTATTGGCCTAAGTTATCGTGAATCATGCTTACAACGGAGTGTGCACATTCGAGCTCAAAGTGGCACATTCCGATCTCGGGAAAATGTGCTACATTTCGCTAAAATTTGCACATCCCCGCATTAATTAGATATGTCTACTCTATTCTTCGCTCTTTCCAGTCATAAATTTAAATATAGCGTGGACGCACCGGTTTTGGACACTATACCGTTCGTGAACACTATGTACTTTTTTTTAATATTTATTTTTTGAAATTTTAGGAAGTAACAGAAGTTACGCGCGCACAATTCACAAATAATCGGCAATTGAAGTTAACCGTCTAAGACAGTAAATAAATTATTGTGAATCTTGCTTAAAGCCGAGTGTGCACATTCGAGCTCAAAGTGGCACATTCCGATCTCGGGAAAATGAAGCGCGCCGCTCCGCGTCGCGCTTCATTTGCTTCCCTCGCTCGGAAATGTGCCACTTTTCGCTCGAATGCGCACTTCTTTGTATTTATTGAATTTATTTATATTAATTTTTACAGAAGTATAACTTCTAACGCGCTTACATAAGTAGGTACACATACCGTTTTTTTTTAATTAATCAACTAAAGATTTTTTGATTGCGCGAGTTGAAAATTGCGTAATGATAAAATGTCTATTTTAATGTTAGTATTTTTTGACAATTTGTGCGGTGCAATTGCAAATTGCGAATTATTTTGGATCAAACAATGAATAAACTGTTATCAAATCTATTAGGTAATTAATAAGAATAATTAATGTCAATAATTGCCTATAAATGTTTATTATTTTGTTTAATATATAGCAAGCATTTCGTGCATAATAAAGCCACATGCATAGATATTTAATTTTTTGAGCCCTTTTTCTTTGAAGTATTTTTTGTTTCTCTTAATTTTGATTTAGCGTGGTTTGATATATATACAGGGCGTGCTGTTTATAATAGCTCTATAGGTAAATCTAAAATCTACATGAAAAATGGTAAAGAAAAGTCAATCAAGGTGGCCTCTATCTTTATTGTGGTCATACTTATTTTATTTTAAAAATATGATTTTTTGCCACAAAACAAAATTTATGAATTCTCAAGTATAATATTCATATAATATTATATAGTTTATAATACCTATAAGTTATATTGTTAAATATATATTTTTCTATAATTCATTATATACCGATATACTATTGCAGGGGTGGCCAAGCTCTTTGACAGCCCGAGCTATTTCTCATAATTTGAAATTTTTCGCAAGCCGTAATTAAATAATAATATTTAAAAGGTATGCTAAGAGGTATTAAAAAAAAAATTTACAGAAATTTTTTAAAATATAATAGCACAAAAATGAAAAGGAAGCCACAAGTAATCCTTCAAAGAGCGGCATGTTCCTCGCAACTCGCAGGTTGCCCCCCCCCTGTAAGATAGCAAATAATATATCTAAAAATATAAGATTTAGATATTTGGACGATACTGTGGTATTGAAATTTTACAGCAAAAAAAGTTTGATTTGCAAAATCTAGAATATTAAAAGTTTTTTAGACAGTTACTTGTTAGAGTTGGAAACGTTCTGAAATGAAAAAAATTCACAAAATTCGCAAAGACGGCGGAGTTACAGTATTTTGAAAATTCAAAATTTTAGCAAAATTTACATTTTGAGAGCTTCGAACGCATTTTTCTTCCAGACTTAACATTGGGCCCTTTTGATTTTTTTGGCTGATCTTAGACTCCAATAAAGGGGCTTTCATAATATCAAAAGTTTTTAAAGATACGTTCAGAAATGTTATCCAATATATTTTTAGAATATTATTTTAGTTTTCATGCGGGTATATATTAACTTTTACATGTGGTTATATTTAATTTAGTGACGCCAAAGAAGTATAACTTCTAACCAGCATACAAAAGTACACGCACCGTTTTATTTAATGCCCTCATAGAAATACCCGATCGCCAATTCTTTTGATTTATTATTAAAATTTATTCGCCGACTTTTCTCACCAATAATAATTCAATACGCGCATATTTCTAACTTTATTGAAGGAAACCGAAGACAGGATAATTTCCATACCACGCAACTATGTTACCGATTCTTAAGTACATCCTGCTCGAACAAATTCGAAGCATTTTATTAGTCGAAAAAGTTTCCACTCGGTATGTCTTTGTGCATCTACAAGTCGCCAACTTTAGCATTTGTACGAGCTAAATAAAAATAGCGTTTCTCGCTTTTTCGAAGCTCAAAAATTTCAAACACGTAAACTTTTAAAAGCAATTAATTACTTTTTATAAAAATAAATTAATAATGAAAGAATGTAAAAAAGCACCTGCTAGAATATTTACCAAAAATTTATTTTACGAGCCTTTTATTATTTTCTTTGGCTTTATGCCGTTTTAATTAAAACCGTGTATAATTAATACGCGGTGTTGGAATCGTTTTTGCCGCCCGATCGCGATTTTTTTTCGTATTGTTATGCAATAGGATTTTGTGAAAGTAAGTGAAAAAAAGTGTGCACTAAGTAAAACGGAAAGACGGCCTCTTCCCACATAAGTTACGGTTGTTTACCTCGTAACACAAGCCTTGGATATGATATTTGTCCCTTCGAATGATAAATTCCATTTGCGTCAAACGGAAATAGTTCTTCGAGCTATACGATATTACGTGATCTACTGAAATTTGTAATCTACACTTAAACTCCTCCACATTATCGTAAACTCTATTGGTTTTAATCGTGTTTAACAGTAATTGCAATTATCTTCGAGCCTACAACATTCCCGACGCGAAAGCTCGGCGAGGGGCTTAAATTTCGTACGTCGATAATCGTTTCTTAGAGTCGGCCACGATTTTTTTCAAAAAGAAACAAATACTCAAACACGACAGCCTTATCTACGTTTTCGATTTTATTGGCAATTCGCTTTGAACATGCACGCAGAGGAAAGATTTTCCTCGGATATCATATATTGAAGAGAGAAACTTATCAGAGATGGATTAAAGTTCGATGGATTCAAGGCTCTATGTAAATTTATGGGCCGGCATCGCGTTTCGAAGCCGCCCCTGAGATTTTAATCGCCAGAAGCGCAACTACAAGCTTATAAAAAATGGTGAAATATGTCCGAGACGTTTTTTTTAACATCGTACAAAATTTGATTTGTTGTAATTTAATTCAATAACTACCAACTAGGTAGCTGATGTCTTGATTATCTTCAGCAACGAGCGGGTCAATGATTGTCGTTTCTTCGTGGGAACCGGCCGAAGATAACGCAAGTTCGGATCAGCAACGCTTAAATAACATCTTGTAAGCTTTAAGCAGAGATTTAGCTTTATGTTTTTTCTGCCTCTTAGATTCGGTTAGATTTTAATTTCGCTTCCGCATAATACAAATTTATTCATTAAGGTGGTTCGCTCGTAAACCCATTTTTCTTGAGAATTTGAAGAAATTGAAATGTGATATTGAGCTAAGTGTCATTTGTGTCATAAAAAAAAATTTTGACCGATTTTGAAGCTAAATATTATCAATTAAAATGTATATACCTAATTACCATGCACTAGGTCAGAAATGTATATACAAAAAACGACGTGTTAGAAGTTGTACTTCTTTGACATAATTATGTTAAATCAGGGGTCGAATAGATGAAGAAGATATCTAACAAAAAGGTTATTTTAAAACATCCAATTTAAAAATCTCGCTAATAACTTTCTATGAACTTATTACCATAATGATAATTGAACTAATGAAGTTGATAAAGCTTTGTTTTTGGTTAGATATTAATGAGCCATAAAGACTTAGCAAATTTTCAAATTCTGAAAAAACAAACACTTACATTTTTATCTATAGGTAAAAGAAATAGTATATAATCGATTCATTTTAAATCTCTACACTGTGCCCCACGTCCTACTTTACAAAACAATTTTTTTTTTTAAATTTTATAGGTTAGAAAAATCGATGAACTTTGTGGATTTTTTCAACAGCAAATAATTGAAGATTAAAAAAAACAGTGCGTGTACTTATATATTCGCTTTAGAAGTTACACTTCTTCTGCGTAAGTAAATTCAATATATACGAAGATGTGCGTATTCGAGCGAAAGGTGGCACATTTCCGAGCGAGGGAGGCAAATGAAGCGCGACGCAGAGCGTAGTGCTTCATTTTCCCGAGATCGGAATGTGCCACTTTGAACTCGAATGTGCACACACCGTTTTAAGCATGATTCACAATAACTTAACTCAATAAATTAGACGGAAAATCAGTTGAATAATTTTAATCGCTTCTTCTCACTCACACCGACGATATTGTGGTATCTTTTCGCTCCCTTCCACTCATGGCTATAGTAAATACGTTTTTTCGAATATGGAATCCATATTTACTACATTACATTTAGATTTATGATATGAAAGAGCGAAGAATAAGTAGATAAATTTAATAAATAGGAGAATGTGTACACTCGGCTGTAAGCACGATTTACAAAAATTGATTTACTTATTAACTAATTCAAAAATAACAGGACCGTATTATAATAAATACACCAAACCTTTTATTTCGTGCTTTTAAACAAAAATAAGAACTAAAACTATTCTCAACAATAAAATTTATATCTATTGGACTGAATTAAATTTTTTGAGAAAAGATTAATGTAGATAAATCCAATAAATCCGGCTTTATAACGCTTAAAATAAAAAATAATAATAAATTAGACTGTTCACCATTGGCATGTCATGCGATTTCAATGTGTACTTTTCTTAAATTTCCCTAACTCCAAATTATGATATTTACCCACAATTTTTTAAAAATTTTCAAAAAACAAACACTCGTTATAGATCCAAAAACCATAGAAATTTTTTAAAATTCAAAATGGATTGCAGGGACTTTTGACAATTTTACCACTCGTATTTTGGTTTTAAAATTTTAATTTTTGAAAATGACAATAAAATTATACACAAAACCGAGTAAACATTAGTAGTTTAGGATTTAATTCTTAAAAGAACACATCATATATCGAAATAAATTAATTAATAATTCTGATTGCTTAAAAACGAGAAAAAAGTAAATAAATCAATAATTAATAGGTTAAAAGTGCACATAACCTCGTAATTAATTTGTGTACGAATAAGACATTGCAGCAAATTAAATCAAAATAAAAAAATCAAATAAATCCAAGATTGACTGTACGAAAACCCAAAGTTTTGTCTAAGGGCTTTTTTATGGGAAATAAAGCGAAACTACATTAAGGAAAGGTGTGAATGAAAGCGCGCCCCCTTTCCTTTATAAAAAAATTCCTACAAATTAAAAAGAGACAGACGTATTGTTCTTTTCAAATTATTTATATTTTTAATATTTTCAAACAGCAGTAAAACGGATAAAAGACCATATACCTATGTATTCAGCTCCTATTGTCACGAGTGAGCTACCTCAAATAAAAAAAAGAAGCCCAACTCAGATTTAATGATTTCAAGCACTTTTGAATTATTCTCGTTAAGAATAATAAAATATGAGCTGGTGTTGTTGTTAATAACTATATTTAGTTATTCCGTGAGATATGATACAAATCTCTTTTTAATTTTTTTTAAACAGCTCATGCGCTTTTTTCGGCGTATAATTTCAAGCATTTTAATCGCATTATTTCGATTTGTAAACCAAATAAAATTCTAAGCAGCTAAACGGCCAACCTATTTGTGAAATAATTATTAGAAAGTATAGCAGAGCGTAACGTGCAATCAAAAACGTACCTAAAACTTGTATCTCGGCGAAGATCTTTCCAGGAGTGATACTCTCGCATCGCCTTGTTCAATTACAGAAAAATCGTGCTTCGCAAATGACGCCACGTTTTCACATCCCGTATGTTAAAAATCGTAATTTGCACAAAATTGGCATTTAACTATTTATTACGAACTCGTATGCATTTGAATTGGCGTTAATTCGCAAGCTTCGTGCTTTCCTTTTCAGCTCTTGTAATTACAAACATTTGTTTAGCTTAACCGAAACGAATAAGGCAATTAGAATAAGATAATTAAATGTGCTGTGTGCAAAATTAAACTTTGCAGTTGTTAAAATTAAAATTTGAATTTTTCCTTTTACAAATTAATGTTCTCACACGAAAGCCTCACTATTACTTAAAATTCTACAGGAAAGGCAATTATTTAAATAAGTCTTAAAGAGTGAATTAAAATAATAACGAGTTTTATTTTGGGTGGTTTATGGAGGCGATCAAACGGCAATCGAACGTGGATAAAATTAGACAAACATTTATAACAGGTTTTATTAATAAAATTACACCAAGGCGCACAGCACCATGGAAAGGTACATTTATGACAATATGAAAAGATATTCAAATACAAATAGTGAAAAATGCATGTAAATATGTTAGCTTACCTTCAAACCAGTGGCGTAGATTATGCTTTTATCGTTTTATTTTTTTTTATTCTTAATTAGTAATACATGGAACGCCAGTTGTGGTTTTTAGGGTCGCTTCAAAAAGTTTGAGCAATGCTACGTAATATATCTTTTCTGTTATTAAGGCGGCTTATTTTTACATTTATTAATAGGTATGATAATTACAGCCCAGATTAAGTTAAGAGAGGAAATTAATATACAATAAGCAAAAGCATATCGAGTGGTTGGGTTGTTGATAAATGTTGAGAAGAAAAGGTGCTGGATTTGTTTAATTTTGGGGATTTTCAGTAAGTATTGGTAGCACCGTAATTGGTCAGAATGTTCTGTACATTTCTTTTTTTATTTCGTAACTAGCAAAGCTAAAAAATTACTTTGTTTTTTATTTTTTATTGAATATAAATTAATTTTAGAGGAGCTTATGTAATATTGTTATTTATTGATTTGTATAATTTGTTTAGTATTTTTGTACTTATTAGATTAAGTTTTCGAATTTTTTGTAAAATAATATTGTACGTTTACAGACGTAAAAAAATCTACCATTGTAAGACTCATAGCTCCCTCTCATCGAGGGCCACATAACGATTATTTTTACCACCCCTAGCCGGTCGGTAAAGAAGACGCGCCCCGGAAAGAACGCACCCGGAACCCGCATTCTACATCGTGGTGCAGTGTTGACCGGTTGTGCCATAAGAATTTTGTATTATTTTGTAACTTTTGTGAACATTTGTCTTTCGGACATTACATCATTTTTTGTATTAATTGTATCTCTCGCGGTAGCTCCGCCGCAAAGAAGCCTTTTTAGTACCACGTGGGTACCATTTTTTACTTTTGAAAATTCATCGGTGGCAGAACCCTTCTCCGTAGAGCCCCTTGTGAGCACTACAAATTGGCGCCCAACTCGTGGAGCCATCTTTGAAAATTGAGAGGTAAGAAACGTTACAACGTCGACAACTAAGCAGCCTCGTGCTTCAGCGTCAGGTTACTCGCTGAGGTCCCAAAACCGAGAAGCTAAAAGTCGTACAAAAAAAAGCTACAAAAAAGAACAAAAGATCGCAACAATGAACAACCAGATCGTGATGACGAACGATCAACTGCAAAATCTAATCATGAGCATCACAACTCAGATGGGCAACGCAAGTAACCAACACCTAAATGTAGAATCCCCGCTCACCGGTACATTTACCGCGTGCAACTCCAGATTTGCGGGAGAAAAGACGAAGATGTGGACGCGTTCATCGACGCCATTACAATCTATAAAGAATGCGCAAACGTGTCGGACGAAAATTCAACAAAAGGACTAGCGTCGCGCTTCATTTGCTTCCCTCGCTCGGAAATGTGCCACTTTTCGCTCGAATGCGCACTCTTGTATTTATTAAATTTATTTATATTAATTTTTACAGAAGTATAACTTCTAACGCGCTTACATAAGTAGGTACACATACCGTTTTTTTTAAATTAATCAAGCTAAAGTTTTTTTGATTGCGCGAGTTGGAAATTGCTTAATGATAAAATGTCTATTTTAATGTTGATATTTTTTGACAATTTGTGCGGTGCAATTGAAAATTGCGAATTATTTTGGATCAAACAATGAATAAACTGTTATCAAATCTATTAGGTAATTAATAAAAATAATTAATGTCAATAATTGCCTATAAATGTTGATTATTTTGTTTAAATTATAACAAGCATTTCGTGCATAATAAAGCCACATGCATAGATATTTAATTTTTTGAGCCCTTTTTCTTTGAAGTATTTTTTGTTTCTCTTAATTTTGATTTAGCGTGGTTTGATATATATATACAGGGTGTCCTGTTTATAATAGCTCTATAGGTAAGTCTAAAATCTACATGAAAAATGGTAAAGAAAAGTCAATCAAGGTGGCCTCTATCTTTATTGTGGTCATACTTATTTTATTTTGAAAAATATGATCTTTTTGCCACAAAACAAAATTTATGAATTCTCAAGTATAATGTTGATATAATATTATATAGTTTATAATACCTATAAGTTATATTGTTAAATATATATTTTTCTATAATTTATTATATACCGATATACTATTGCAGGGGTGGCCAAGCTCTTTGACAGCCCGAGCTATTTCTCATAATTTGAAATTTTTCGCAAGCCGTAATTAAATAATAATATTTAAAAGGTATGCTAAGAGGTATTAAAAAAAAAATTTACAGAAATTTTTTAAAATATAATAGCACAAAAATGAAAAGGAAGCCACAAGTAATCCTTCAAAGAGCGGCATGTTCCTCGCAACTCGCAGGTTGCCCCCCCCCTGTAAGATAGCAAATAATATATCTAAAAATATAAGATTTAGATATTTGGACGATACTGTGGTATTGAAATTTTACAGCAAAAAAGTTTGATTTGCAAAATCTAGAATATTAAAAGTTTTTAGACAGTTACTTGTTAGAGTTGGAAACGTTCTGAAATGAAAAAAATTGACAAAATTCGCAAAGACGGCGGAGTTACAGTATTTTGAAAATTCAAAATTTTAGCAAAATTTACATTTTGAGAGCTTCGAATGCATTTTTCTTCCAGACTTAACATTGGGCCCTTTTGATTTTTTGGCTGATCTTAGACTCCAATAAAGGGGCTTTATAATATCAAAAGTTTTTAAAGATACGTTCAGAAATGTTATCCAATATATTTTTAGAATATTATTTTAGTTTTCATGCGGGTATATATTAACTTTTACATGTGGTTATATTTAATTTAGTGACGCCAAAGAAGTATAACTTCTAACCAGCATACAAAAGTACACGCACCGTTTTATTTAATGCCCTCATAGAAATACCCGATCGCCAATTATTTTGATTTATTATTAAAATTTATTCGCCGACTTTTCTCACCAATAATAATTCAATACGCGCATATTTCTAACTTTATTGAAGGAAACCGAAGACAGGATAATTTCCATACCACGCAACTATGTTACCGATTCTTAAGTACATCCTGCTCGAACAAATTCGAAGCATTTTATTAGTCGAAAAAGTTTCCACTCGGTATGTCTTTGTGCATCTACAAGTCGCCAACTTTAGCATTTGTACGAGCTAAATAAAAATAGCGTTTCTCGCTTTTTCGAAGCTCAAAAATTTCAAACACGTAAACTTTTAAAAGCAATTAATTACTTTTTATAAAAATAAATTAATAATGAAAGAATGTAAAAAGCACCTGCTAGAATATTTACCAAAATTTATTTTACGAGCCTTTTATTATTTTCTTTGGCTTTATGCCGTTTTAATTAAAACCGTGTATAATTAATACGCGGTGTTGGAATCGTTTTTGCCGCCCGATCGCGATTTTTTTTCGTATTGTTATGCAATAGGATTTTGTGAAAGTAAGTGAAAAAAAGTGTGCACTAAGTAAAACGGAAAGACGGCCTCTTCCCACATAAGTTACGGTTGTTTACCTCGTAACACAAGCCTTGGATATGATATTTGTCCCTTCGAATGATAAATTCCATTTGCGTCAAACGGAAATAGTTCTTCGAGCTATACGATATTACGTGATCTACTGAAATTTGTAATCTACACTTAAACTCCTCCACATTATCGTAAACTCTATTGGTTTTAATCGTGTTTAACAGTAATTGCAATTATCTTCGAGCCTACAACATTCCCGACGCGAAAGCTCGGCGAGGGGCTTAAATTTCGTACGTCGATAATCGTTTCTTAGAGTCGGCCACGATTTTTTTCAAAAAGAAACAAATACTCAAACACGACAGCCTTATCTACGTTTTCGATTTTATTGGCAATTCGCTTTGAACATGCACGCAGAGGAAAGATTTTCCTCGGATATCATATATTGAAGAGAGAAACTTATCAGAGATGGATTAAAGTTCGATGGATTCAAGGCTCTATGTAAATTTATGGGCCGGCATCGCGTTTCGAAGCCCCCCCTGAGATTTTAATCGCCAGAAGCGCAACTCATGCTTATAAAAATGGTGAAATATGTCCGAGACGTTTTTTAACATCGTACAAAATTTGATTTGTTGTAATTTAATTCAATAACTACCAACTAGGTAGCTGATGTCTTGATTATCTTCAGCAACGAGCGGGTCAATGATTGTCGTTTCTTCGTGGAACCGGCCGAAGATAACGCAAGTTCGGATCAGCAACGCTTAAATAACATCTTGTAAGCTTTAAGCAGAGATTTAGCTTTATGTTTTTTCTGCCTCTTAGATTCGGTTAGATTTTAATTTCGCTTCCGCATAATACAAATTTATTCATTAAGGTGGTTCGCTCGTAAACCCATTTTTCTTGAGAATTTGAAGAAATTGAAATGTGATATTGAGCTAAGTGTCATTTGTGTCATAAAAAAAAATTTTGACCGATTTTGAAGCTAAATATTATCAATTAAAATGTATATACCTAATTACCATGCACTAGGTCAGAAATGTATATACAAAAAACGACGTGTTAGAAGTTGTACTTCTTTGACATAATTATGTTAAATCAGGGGTCGAATAGATGAAGAAGATATCTAACAAAAGGTTATTTTAAAACATCCAATTTAAAAATCTCGCTAATAACTTTCTATGAACTTATTACCATAATGATAATTGAATTAATGAAGTTGATAAAGCTTCGTTTTTGGTTAGATATTAATGAGCCATAAAGACTTACCAAAATTTTCAAATTCTGAAAAAACAAACACTTACATTTTTATCTATAGGTAAAAGAAATAGTATATAATCGATTCATTTTAAATCTCTACACTGTGCCCCACGTCCTACTTTACAAAACAAATTTTTTTTTCAAATTTTATAGGTTAGAAAAATCGATGAACTTTGTGGATTTTTTCAACAGCAAATAATTGAAGATTAAAAAACGGTGCGTGTACTTATATATTCGCTTTAGAAGTTACACTTCTTCTGCGTAAGTAAATTCAATATATACGAAGATGTGCGTATTCGAGCGAAAGGTGGCACATTTCCGAGCCAGGGAGGCAAATGAAACGCGACGCAGAGCGTAGCGCTTCATTTTCCGAGATCGGAATGTGCCACTTTGAGCTCGAATGTGCACACACCGTTTTAAGCATGATTCACAATAACTTAAGTCAATAAATTAGAAGGAAAATCAGTTGAATAATTTAAATCGCTTCTTCTCACTCACACCGACGATATTGTGGTATCTTTTCGCTCCCTTCCACTCATGGCTATAGTAAATATGTTTTTTCGAACATGGAATCCATATTTACTACATTACATTTAGATTTATGATATGAAAGAGCGAAGAATAAGTAGATAAATTCAATAAATAGGAGAATGTGTACACTCGGCTGTAAGCACGATTTACAAAAATTGATTTACTTATTAATTAATTCAAAAATAACAGGACCGTATTATAATAAATACACCAAACCTTTTATTTCGTGCTTTTAAACAAAAATAAGAACTAAAAGTATTCTCAACAATAAAATTTATATCTATTGGACTGAATTAAATTTTTTGAGAAAAGATTAATGTAGATAAATCCAATAAATCCGGCTTTATAGCGCTTAAAATAAAAAATAATAATAAATTAGACTGTTCACCATTGGCATGTCATGCGATTTCAATGTGTACTTTTCTTAAATTTCCCTAACTCCAAATTATGATATTTACTCACAATTTTTTAAAAATTTTCAAAAAATAACCACTTGTTATAGATCCAAAAACCATAGGAACTTTTTAAAATTCAAAATGGATTGCAGGGACTTTTGACAATTCTACCACTCGTATTTTGGTTTTAAAATTTTAATTTTTGAAAATGACAATAAAATTATACACAAAACCGAGTAAACATTAGTAGTTTAGGATTTAATTCTTAAAAGAACACATCATATATCGAAATAAATTAATTAATAATTCTGATTGCTTAAAAACGAGAAAAAAGTAAATAAATCAATAATTAATAGGTTAAAAGTGCACATAACCTCGTAATTAATTTGTGTACGAATAAGACATTGCAGCAAATTAAATCAAAATATAAAAATCAAATAAATCCAAGATTGACTGTACGAAAACCCAAAGTTTTGTCTAAGGGCTTTTTTATGGGAAATAAAGCGAAACTACATTAAGGAAAGGTGTGAATGAAAGCGCGCCCCCTTTCCTTTATAAAAAAATTCCTACAAATTAAAAAGAGACAGACGTATTGTTCTTTTCAAATTATTTATATTTTTAATATTTTCAAACAGCAGTAAAACGGATAAAAGACCATATACCTATGTATTCAGCTCCTATTGTCACGAGTGAGCTACCTCAAATAAAAAAAAGAAGCCCAACTCAGATTTAATGATTTCAAGCACTTTTGAATTATTCTCGTTAAGAATAATAAAATATGAGCTGGTGTTGTTGTTAATAACTATATTTAGTTATTCCGTGAGATATGATACAAATCTCTTTTTAATTTTTTTTAAACAGCTCATGCGCTTTTTTCGGCGTATAATTTCAAGCATTTTAATCGCATTATTTCGATTTGTAAACCAAATAAAATTCTAAGCAGCTAAACGGCCAACCTATTTGTGAAATAATTATTAGAAAGCATAGCAGAGCGTAACGTGCAATCAAAACGTACCTAAAACTTGTATCTCGGCGAAGATCTTTCCAGGAGTGATACTCTCGCATCGCCTTGTTCAATTACAGAAAAATCGTGCTTCGCAAATGACGCCACGTTTTCACATCCCGTATGTTAAAAATCGTAATTTGCACAAAATTGGCATTTAACTATTTATTACGAACTCGTATGCATTTGAATTGGCGTTAATTCGCAAGCTTCGTGCTTTCCTTTTCAGCTCTTGTAATTACAAACATTTGTTTAGCTTAACCGAAACGAATAAGGCAATTAGAATAAGATAATTAAATGTGCTGTGTGCAAAATTAAACTTTGCAGTTGTTAAAATTAAAATTTGAATTTTTCCTTTTACAAATTAATGTTCTCACACGAAAGCCTCACTATTACTTAAAATTCTACAGGAAAGGCAATTATTTAAATAAGTCTTAAAGAGTGAATTAAAATAATAACGAGTTTTATTTTGGGTGGTTTATGGAGGCGATCAAACGGCAATCGAACGTGGATAAAATTAGACAAACATTTATAACAGGTTTTATTAATAAAATTACACCAAGGCGCACAGCACCATGGAAAGGTACATTTATGACAATATGAAAAGATATTCAAATACAAATAGTGAAAAATGCATGTAAATATGTTAGCTTACCTTCAAACCAGTGGCGTAGATTATGCTTTTATCGTTTTATTTTTTTTTATTCTTAATTAGTAATACATGGAACGCCAGTTGTGGTTTTTAGGGTCGCTTCAAAAAGTTTGAGCAATGCTACGTAATATATCTTTTCTGTTATTAAGGCGGCTTATTTTTACATTTATTAATAGGTATGATAATTACAGCCCAGATTAAGTTAAGAGAGGAAATTAATATACAATAAGCGAAAGCATATCGAGTGGTTGGGTTGTTGATAAATGTTTAGAAGAAAAGGTGCTGGATTTGTTTAATTTTGGGGATTTTCAGTAAGTATTGGTAGCACCGTAATTGGTCAGAATGTTCTGTACATTTCTTTTTTTATTTCGTAACTAGCAAAGCTAAAAAATTACTTTGTTTTTTATTTTTTATTGAATATAAATTAATTTTAGAGGAGCTTATGTAATATTGTTATTTATTGATTTGTATAATTTGTTTAGTATTTTTGTACTTATTAGATTAAGTTTTCGAATTTTTTGTAAAATAATATTGTACGTTTACAGACGTAAAAATCTACCATTGTAAGACTCATAGCTCCCTCTCATCGAGGGCCACATAACGATTTTTTTTACCACCCCTAGCCGGTCGGTAAAGAAGACGCGCCCGGAAGGAACGCACCCGGAACCCGCATTCTACATCGTGGTGCAGTGTTGACCGGTTGTGCCATAAGAATTTTGTATTATTTTGTAACTTTTGTGAACATTTGTCTTTGGACATTACATCATTTTTGTATTAATTGTATCTCTCGCGGTAGCTCCGCCGCAAAGAAGCCTTTTAGTACCACGTGGGTACCATTTTTTACTTTTGAAAATTCATCGGTGGCAGAACCCTTCTCTGTAGAGCCCCTTGTGAGCACTACAAATTGGCGCCCAACTCGTGGAGCCATCTTTGAAAATTGAGAGGTAAGAAACGTTACAACGTCGACAACTAAGCAGCCTCGTGCTTCAGCGTCAGGTTACTCGCTGAGGTCCCAAAACCGAGAAGCTAAAAGTCGTACAAAAAAAAGCTACAAAAAAGAACAAAAGATCGCAACAATGAACAACCAGATCGTGATGACGAACGATCAACTGCAAAATCTAATCATGAGCATCACAACTCAGATGGGCAACGCAAGTAACCAACACCTAAATGTAGAATCCCCGCTCACCGGTACATTTACCGCGTGCAACTCCAGATTTGCGGGAGAAAAGACGAAGATGTGGACGCGTTCATCGACGCCATTACAATCTATAAAGAATGCGCAAACGTGTCGGACGAAAATTCAACAAAAGGACTAGCTATGCTGTTGGACAAGGGAGCCGCTATTTGGTGGAAAGGGGCAAAATATCATGCAACACGTGGAAAGATGCGCTGGATGGTCTGCGGCATGCGTTTGGCAGCACTATGCCATCCCACAAAGTGTTTCGCACATTATTTTCGCGGGAACAAACAGAAAAAGAACCAACGGACGTTTTCGTGAACAAAGCACGTGCTTTGATGGCCCATTTACCCAGAGACCCTGATTTGCCAATAGTGTACCAGTTGGATATGGTGTACGGTCTGTTACACAAACGGATTCGCCGCGCCATTACACGTGATTCTTTTACAACATTTGAAGAACTCATCACGAAAGCACGGTCGGTAGAGGACACAATGTTAGTGCGCGAGCGCGAGATGCCTCACCCAAGCCACAGCAAAGATCCCAAACCTTCAAACAAAGTGCGCGTAAAGTGTGAGTTTTGCCGGAATTTTGGACATGCGCAAGCGGAATGCCGCAAGTTTGCCGCGCAAACTCGGGCACGGACGGACACTCCAACTGCCGAGGTGGTTGACCCTCCACGACCCGCAATCATATGTTTCGGTTGCCAGGAACCCGGACATATAGTTTCAAATTGTCCCTCCAGCAACCGCCGCACCACATCGACGAATGCCGTCAGCTTCATGATGCTGGAGATGGCCGATGACAACAACGATCTCCACAGCCGCCCAGTCGTGGGTGTAGAAATCGCTAACCTTCGAGGAATCGTTTATGTAGACAGCTGCTCTACCAACTCTGTGGTTGGAGACCGTCTACGTAAACACCTACGAACGGAAAATTACCCTATGTTGAAGTAAGTCGTAGCGTCACGCTGGGAGACGGATCCCACAACAGCACGTCGTCAGAGACTACGAGCTGCCGGTCGTTTTGGAAGAACGCACTTTCGTGACACATTTCTACGACGTCCCCAATTTTGGACGACCCACCACATTGTTGGGAGTGGACTTCATTCGACTCTCAGGTATGCAAATTAACTTAAAACACAATACCTGGCGCTTCGAAGACGATCCCCAAGTATTTCGTTTCGTCAACGCCTTGAGCGACGACGCCGGTCAACCCACGATCGAAACGGTTGCACTGACCCCGGAGAAGCAACGTGCTTATCCCTATGGAAAAGAACCAGCTGGATGCGCTATTGGAGAAGGTATCCACGCAGTTCAGTCCACCAACGGATTCATCACCGTTTGCAGAACACTGCATCTCCTTAACGTCCGATGTTCCAATTGCACTACCACCATACAGACTTAGCCCGCCCAAGACGCAGGTGTTACGGGCCGAAGTTAACCGTCTTTTGGACCTAAAGATCATCGAGGAATGCGATTCGCCGTATGCTGCGCCCGTTGTGCTGTTGCAGAAAACCGACGGCAACGCTCGACTGTGTGTGGACTACCGGCGCCTAAATTCAATTACAGTTCCAGATCGTTATCCGCTACCGAGGATAGACGACCTGCTGCACGCGACATACAGGTCTCTCTTTATGACGACCCTCGACCTACAATCTGGATACCACCAGGTTGCCGTGCGAAAGGAAGACCGCGATAAAACCGCTTTTATCACGCCATTCGGGACGTACCGCTTCAATCGCATGAGTTTTGGTCTGCGAAATGCTCCCGCAACATTCCAAAGGCTGATGGATAAATTACGCACAACTTTGCCAGAGGTTATCCTTCTGGCCTACCTCGACGACTTAATCATTCTATCCCGGACTTCAAGACCCACCTTGAAGATTTACGAAAAGTTTTCTTACAGCTAGAACGATTTAAACTAAAGGTAAACCGAAATAAACGTTCCTTTGCTTGTTCGGAGGTGAAGTACCTCGGACACATCATAACCCCAAGTGGACTACAACCTGACCCCGCCAAAGTGGCTGCGATTTCCGCCAGGGCTATGCCGAGAAACCCAAAAGAAGTGAAAAGCTTCTTGCAAACCGCCTCATGGTTTCGCCGATTCGTTCCGGACTTTGCCAGGATCGCACAACCCTCTGTGCCCTAACCCGGAACAACGCTCCGTGGAAATGGGAGCAACCCGAAGTCGACGCCTATGAAAACCTGAAGACGTCGCTGACGACCGCACCAATTCTGAGGCAGGCCGACCCGACGCAACCCTTCGTTTTAAAGACAGACGCCAGCGCGTATTCATTAGGTGCATGTTTACTCCAGGGGGAGGCTGAAGAGCAACGACCGGTAGAATACGCCAGCCGACTGCTTACGGTAGCGGAACATCTAAAGAAATGTACGGAGTGTTTGCGATACCAACCAACCAACCTAAAACCAGCGGGTTTGATCCAGACCCCAGTTCAAGCACAGCGCTTCGAAACGCTTGCGATGGACCTTTTTGGTCCCCTACCCGAAACTGCGAATGGAAACAAGTGGGTGTTTGCCGTAGAAGACACAGCAACAAAATACATGGAGTTGTTTCCTTGAGCCGTGCCACTGCGGAGAACTGCTCCAGGTGCCTGATCGACGAAGTTATCCTACGCCATGGATGCCCGCGGAGGATCATTTCCGACAAGGGGGTGCAATTCGTTAGCCAAGTGATGCAGCAAGTCGCTTACTCGCTAGGAATTCACCAGAGTTTGATACCTGTGTATCACCCGGCCTCCAACCCCGAGGAGCGCCGAAATCGTGAATTAAAACGCAACTCGCTATTGCGTGTGAACAAGATCACACAAAGTGGGACGACGTCCTGCCTTCTATTCGGTTTGCGATGAACACCGCCAAGCACAAAACCACAGGGTATACCCCAGCTTACCTGACCTACGGCCGAGAACTCCGTAGCCCATTGGAAACCTGCAGAGACTTGCGGATTGTCAATCCGAGCGAGAATTTTGTAGGGGAGATTATACCGTACCTCCAACGTATGACAACCACCCTGCGGGAAGCCCATATAAACCGGGAGAAGCAACAGGACCGAAACAAAAAGTACGCCGACCAACGTCTCCGCGATGCCCCGCGCTACGAAGAAGGGCAGCATGTCTACGTAGAACTTCACGTTGTGAGTGACGCCTCGAAGTCCTACTCAAAGAAGTTGGCACCAAAACGGGATGGCCCGTACGTTATTTTACGCCGAGTATCGCCGACGTCGTACGTGTTAGCGACCGTAGCTAACCCAACACAGAGCGTGGGAACGTTCCATGTCAGCGCCCTCACACCAGCACCAAGTGTCGACCAGACCCCTGTAAAGCCGATACGACGCCGAGGACGCCCACCCAAGGCTTTGAACACCACCGAGGTGCCCGTCCAGGTACCACGCGGACGTGGACGCCCGCGTAAGGATGCCACCCAGAGGTTAAATTAACCGCGAGGACGCCAGGTCTAATTTAAAGGGGGAGTATGTAAGACTCATAGCTCCCTCTCATCGAGGGCCACATAACGATTATTTTTACCACCCCTAGCCGGTCGGTAAAGAAGACGCGCCCCGGAAGGAACGCACCCGGAACCCGCATTCTACATCGTGGTGCAGTGTTGACCGGTTGTGCCATAAGAATTTTGTATTATTTTGTAACTTTTGTGAACATTTGTCTTTCGGACATTACATCATTTTTTGTATTAATTGTATCTCTCGCGGTAGCTCCGCCGCAAAGAAGCCTTTTTAGTACCACGTGGGTACCATTTTTTTTTACTTTTTGAAAATTCATCGGTGGCAGAACCCCTTCTCCGTAGAGCCCCTTGTGAGCACTACACCATCCCTTATAATTTAATTAAATTAAAAATTGCAATCCCTTTATGAGAAAAAGATGAAATTATTTTAGTCACATTTTAAAATGCTTTGTTGCAATTGCTGATGCCTGGCCTGCTTATTAGGGTAGTTAGAATTTTTTAATAATTTTTTCGTTTGTTATAAACTCTAATAAACAACTTTTATACATTATTGTTTCTAAATTTACGATTTCAAAAAATTGTGTTTTTTAATATCTAGTGTGGTCTTACATTTTCGATTGATTGAATGCCTGCCCTGTTTCTTCAGGAGTAGTTAAAATTTGTCATTATTTTTTGGGTTTATTATAAAACACTATTAAATAACTCCTAGGCATAAAATTTGCAATTACAAAATATGGGGTATTTAATACATATTAATTTCTAACTTTTACATTGTTAACTGATTTAATGCCGGTCCTGTTTCTTTAAGGGTAGTTAAAATTTGTAAATTATTTTTTTAGTTAGAATTAAATATTAATAAATGATTTCCATGCATTAATTTTTCACAACACTGGTGTTCAAAAAATTATATTTTTTAATACAAATTCATTTCAATGAGTTACATTTTCCATTGAATTGATACCTGCCCTGTTTCTTTACGAGTAGTTAGAATTTTTTAATTATTTTTTGAGTTAGTAATAAATTATAATAAATAACTTCCATGTCTTAACGTTTCAAAATTCCCGATTTCCAAAAATTATATTTTTTTAATACAAATTAATGTAAGTCCCGTTTTTTTAAGGGCAGTTAAAATTTTTTAATTATTTTTTTAGTTAATAGTAAACTTTAATAAATACCTTTTAAAAATTAATTTTCCAAATTCACAATTTCAAAAAATTTCGATTTTTAATTCAAATTTATTTCTAAGTGTTACATTTTTCATTGAAATGACACCTGCCCTATTCTTTTATGGGTAGTTAAAATTTTTCAATTATTTTTTTGGTTTATTGTATACCCTCGTAAATAACTTCCATGCATTAGTTTTCTCAATTTTGCGATTCTATCAAATTGTGTTTTTAACATAAAATCATTTGTAAATCCAACATTTTTTAGTTGTTTAATGGTTGTTCTTCTTTCTTAGGGGTGGTTAGATTATTAAAATTATTTTTCTAGTTTATCGTAAGTTTTAACACATGACCTTCATGCATTAATTATTGAAAATGCACGATATCAAAAAATTGTGTTCTTTAATACAAATTCATTGCGAAGTGTTACATTTTAAATTTAATTGATATCTACCCAGCTTTTTTAAGAGTATTTGGAATCTTTTAATTTTTTTTTGGTTTTATTATAAACTCTGGCCAATAACTTGTATGCATTAGTTCTCCCAAATTTACGATTTCAAGCAATTATGTTTTTTAATGTACATTCACTTGTATGATCGTAAAAAGGCAAAATAAAATGATATCGCAAAAGCCAGGTAAGAAATGCGATAAGGTCGGCTCGCAAATAGTCCGAAATGTCTACGTCATTCTGTGACGTATCAAAATTCAACACAAAGGAAATTAATTTGGGGGTTAGTTTTAATTTTTTGCAAAAGCCACTAAAGCCCAAAAATTGCCAATTTTTTTGTAAGCACAGCGGTACAAAAATTTCCCAAATACCATTAATTTTACACAATGAAAATCGAAAAACATTAATAAAAACTTTTAAAAAAAGACTTACAGCTTTGAATTTTGCAGGAGTGCTTCTTAGGGGTAAACACTGTCACTCTACACATTTAAATAATTCTAGTACATTAAAATTTTCGGGAGCGTTTAACTGAGCTCTTCGACGTGCCTTGCACAACTGAAATGTGCAGGGAACGGGTGTAAGAATTCCAGTTTGCGATAAGCATTTTATTTACGTTTTATTTGAATTAAATTTTTGGGCATTTACATACAATTTCTGTGATTGCTTAAATCTTCGATTTTTGCATAAAACTACTGATTTTGAAATTATAAGCTCATCCCACTTTTCTGAAACACCCTTGTAATCAAAAAAAATAATTTTTGAAATTATTTACTGATCGAATGATACCTTATTTTACATTTTTGGAAAGCGCTCGATGAGCTCTATCCAATTATAAAAAAAAATTAATACCCTTCTATTTGCAATAAAAATTTGATTTTAAATCATTCATCAGGTATATTCCTGATGCTTATAAAATCTATTAATGGACATGTTTTGTAATTTTCCAACAATCCATTTTTTTAATAATAAAATCTATAAACACCAGTCAACTACACAGGACACTTCTTGGAAATTCCTACGAAATCCTTAAATTTCCCGAAAAACTTTTAAGCTGCAATCGAATAATTCAAGGCCCTTAAGTTGGTTTCAATAGAACGTAAAACAAGTCCCCAAATTTAAAAAACCATTTTTTTAGCTCTGCTAGTTTCGTGTTCGTTCGTTTTTTTAATATGTTTGGATTAGACATTGGGTCTTTTAAATGGCATATCGTCCTTGAAGGATAAAAATGCTAGGATATATGTATGTATGTGATTCAAAAATAGTTTTTAGCATAAAAGGCACATCAATGACGGGATGACGACATGTTTAGGCGACATTTAAAATGTCGATTGGTGAAGGCTACTAACATGTATGCAATCTTTAACAAAAGGTTGTCGGAAATTATTGGCGCTTTCCTCCTCCTCGCCTCCATAATTTCCGCAACTTTCAACAGCCAACGATGATTTACATAAGTGTCGGGTTACACTTAGTACCTTAAGCCTACTAAAAAAAAAAGTAAAAAAAAACTGAAAAAAAATAATTAACTAAAATCAGTTTATTTATATTTTTTTTTTTTTTGAAAGACTCATAACAAAAACTTTGAGCAAAGAAACGGCAAGTTTGCATATATATAAAAAAAAAGATTCATGGAATCGTAAATTATAAAAATTAAATACACATTAATTAAAATAGCTTTTCGTCTTTGTACATGCAAAAATACAACGACGGTTAATACTAAATTGGTTCGCAAAACGAGAAAAATAAATTATTTATACATTAAATTACGGATATAATTATTAAAAGTGAAACCAATTTAGGATTAACCAAGTTTTAACAAAATGACTTGAACACGTAAAAATTACTAAAACCTAATTTTCTACAATTAACATAAATAATATTAAAAATAAACATTAGACGTACACATTTAACATTTTCTTTTTTCAACATCCAACAAAAACGTGGCACATGAGCTTAATTTCGATTTTTTTTCCATTAATACGATATACATAGGTAACAAAATAATTTCTATTATCTTCTTGTCTTAATTCTGGCACAACAGTTAACAGTTTTCGGTATACAACTTCAGTGTGTGCCTATTCGAGAAGTTTATTAATAGGCCATTCGTATGTGATTCATTTCTGTTTGAAAAACAGTTCACTTTCAAACATCTAATGCCCCAATGAAATTATCAAGTCTCAGAACTGACGCAAAATTAAATTTTATCAAAAATAACGAAGCAACTTTATTCTTTCACATGAAACTGAACAAATCGTATTCGAATATCACAGCAAATGTTTCGTATGTAATTTCAAAAGCTTAACACTCTTAATTTGTAAAATTCGATCTGTCATTAACAAAAATTATGGACGTGTCGAATGGCTTTCCGTGGCGGATTCGAATAATCGCGTACTAAACCCCAAATAAACAGTTTAAATGTGCGAAACAAAGTCTAATTGAGTTAAACCCAGCCTAAAATAATCCATTGGGGTAAAACGCCCAGTGAATGACCGTTACGAGAAATAATGTTGATAAACAATTAAAAAAATTAATTTATATTTATGGTATATTTATTTATGCAATCTTGTATGTCTTCTTTTTCATTTAAGTGAAAGAAATAAGAGTAATAATGAAGAGGATAGCTAAAATAATTTAATTTATTTTGCAGTTTGCAAGATTTCAATACAATTTGAAGGACACAATTAAAAAAGATGGGCGCACCCTCCTAAGCGCCAACAAAACCTGTGATTTATAAAATAGCAAAAGAAACTTTAATAAAGAAAACGACATTTATTGAACAACAATATTTATATTAATACTTGTTTTTAATAAGCGAATTAATTTATCAGTCATTCACTGGGATATACCTTGGTCAATATTTGCACGAAAAGGTCATTTACTAAACTCCTCATTTTATAGTTAATTTTAAAAAGTTTATGACCAATTAGCAATAATGTTTTAGTTAATTCATAAATAAAAATAAGGGTTGTTTTGAGTTTACTAATTTTTTTACATCAAAATAGTTCTCAATGCAACAAATCATTCACTCAATAGGAGTTTACCCTATTAAACTGAAAACAAACCAATATGAAAAAATATCTTAAATAAACCCATTTTAAATGCATTAATTTTCAAATAAATCGCAATTAAACAAAAAATAAACCATAATTAACAAAGTCTAATTCTTTCCAATAATCGATAATATATTGTAAATAAAAAAAAGTTTTTTTGTGAAAATTATTCAAAAGCTTTAGTCGTATTGCAATTGTAGTAGTGTTTTTTCGAAAAATTTTGACACCACTTCAAATAATAAATTTTATTTTTCTAATTTGCGTAATTAAATCTTCTTAACTACGTTTATTTATTTTATTTACTGCAATAGAAAAAAGTAAAATATTTTAGATAAAAGATTATTACGTTTAAATCGTGTAATGAGTGTGACTACAAATTATATAAGCAATTCACACTGCTAAAAAAAATAATTTTCAATCTAAGTACAATTGAAACTCAAAATTAACTGATTTAAAACGATTAAATCAAATTTAAAAACTAAAATTAATTTGAGTTTTACTTTGATTTGATTTTAGTTTTCCACACCTATAAAGTTTTAATTTGAGATTTATTATCGCACATTTAAACCCCTATTGTGAGTTGAACTTAAGAGTAAAATGAGTTAATAAGTTGTAAATTAACCCAATTTAAATTTGTTTTATTCCAGAACTTGAATTAAACCCGAGTAAAACAAATTTTAAACGGTTCGAGCAATCCGTCAGGGTTAACCATACAAAATTAATACTTACACGAAAAGATTTCGAAAATTCAACAAATATTTTTGAAGTAAAACTGTAAACAAATAATATCTGTCCACAAAAGTTTCAATAAAAAAAAAAAACAAATTCAAAAATTGCTTTATCAGAGTTTTATGAAAAATTTTATAATTAATTACGTTGCACAAATTTATATAAAACAAGAGCCTTGGCCCCCTTCGTCTTTTATATGTTTGAAGGTAACCCAATTTACGAAATTTTTAGATGGGCTGTGTCTGTGATAAAAAATGTCCAAAATAAAGCAGCGTTGCCAATTTTTCCATATGTAGGGTAATTTTTAACCTAAAAATAAAATATTAATCAAAAAATAAACTTATTATGTCAGTATTGTCCAAACCCTGTGAAAAATCGTTCGTTCAAAAAATCACCTCGAAAAATTCAAAAATAAATTTAACATTTTATATTTTAATTGTGTTAAGCTCTTGTATTAACTATTTCAGATCTAAGACTTTGAGTATCGACTTCAGATCCATATCTTTTTTTTTTCGATGTGCGGCAATTTAAAGAAGGGAACGAATGGGAAAAAATTGAAAAATTACAAACCAAAATCGCCTTTCTAAAAAAAAAAAAAAAAGGCGACAGATCGACAGAATGTTACCACTGGCCACGTTCATTTGGCACTAAATTATTTTCGTGAGTCGGCGGATTCAGCGGCGACGAGTTGGTTGAACTGGCCTCTGGTAATCGACCGCACTTCTTTACTGGAATGAGATGAGATCCGATGCGGGGACGCGCACTGCGGCACCGCCGATTTATGCATCCTCGGGGTCGATACGCGCCACCGCCAGCGACCGACGTCCCCGCAACACTTTACTCCAGATCTTGCGCCATCGGACGGCGCTCAACGAAGAAGAAAAACGCGAAGCGAAAAACAAGAAGGGCACACGCAGGGCACGCGTCGTTCTTTTTCGATTTCACTTTTCTTTTTTTTTTGCTTGAGTCACGAAAAAGACGCCAACTTCACAAGTCCGTTTTAGTATCACTGCAGTCGTTGTACGATTAATTTACAAATAGCATCACCACGTGTGTGGTCAGTCTTCGTCACACACGCAATCACAACCGCTGAGACGGGGATGGGGTTTCCACGAACCTGCATGGACCACTACGGCATAACACTACATAAATACTTTACATTTTCCCTTTTTTTTTTTCAACATAAATTTTGCATCACTTTTGCGACATTTGTGGGTTGTGGTAAACAGGCACCCCCTTAAGAAGCGTTTAATAAATTTTCGACAACCATCTCGATGCTTAACCTTCCGTGTACTAGGTGGGGCATAACTAACGTGAAATCAAAAATTTTAATTTAATTTAGTAAATATCGATTTTATATTCGAAAAATGTATTTATCATAGCAATGAGTGGAAGGGAGCGAGAAGATACGATATTCTTGTCAATGCGAGTGAGAAAGAACGATTAAAATGATTTAATTGATATTTTTCTAATCTATTGGCCTAGATTATTGTGAATCGTGCTTAAAACCGAGTGTGCGCATTCGAGCTCAAAGTGGCACATTCCGATCTCGGGAAAATGAAGCGCGCCGCTCCGCGTCGCGCTTCATTTGCCTCCCTCGCTCGGAAATGTGCCACTTTTCGCTCGAATGCGCACATAATCGTGTTTATTAAATTAGAATAATTTACCGTGCGCTCTTTCAAATCAAAAATTTTAATTTAATTTAATAAATATCGATTTTATATTCGGAAAACGTATTCACCATAGCAATGAGTGGAAGGGAGCGAGAAGATACGATATTCTTGTCAATGCGAGTGAAAAAGAACGATTAAAATGATTTAATTGATATTTTTCTAATCTATTGGCCTAGATTATTGTGAATCGTGCTTAAAACCGAGTGTGCACATTCGAGCTCAAAGTGGCACATTCCGATCTCGGGAAAATGAAGCGCGCCGCTCCGCGTCGCGCTCCATTTGCCTCCCTCGCTCGGAAATGTGCCACTTTTCGCTCGAATGCGCACATCATCGTGTTTATTAAATTAGAATAATTTACCGTGCGCTCTTTCGAATCAAAAATTTTAATTTAATTTAGTAAATATCGATTTTATATTCAAAAAATTTATTTACCATAGCAATGAGTGGAAGGGAGCGAGAAGATACGAGAATCTTGTCAATGCAAGTGAGAGGGAACAATTAAAATTATTCAATTAATTTTTCGTGTAATTTATTGGTCTAAATTATTGCGAATTATAAAGAAATTGCCGTGAAATTAATTTGTATTTCAATAAGAAGGCAGAATTAAAAATGATTGCCCCTCGCCTCTCTGTCTTATTGTTTTCTATATTACTATATATAATTAAAGGTTATTATTTTCAATTAAATCATTTGTTTTCGGATTTATACAAATTTTTTTTTTGAATTAAATAACCTGATTTTTTCAGAGACCAACCTCTTGATAAAGAATTGTAGTGTTCCCGGTGGTTTAAAATATGACTTTATGTAAAATCAATTGAATGAACCTAAAATGAACGATTATAATTTATTTCTTTAAATTAAACTTTGAATTCATTTTTAAAAATAATTTTAATCTTCAATTTTATTGTTTTATAATACATTTTTTCGATTCTATTCTTTGATATTTTTGAAAAGAGCGTTTGCTTTGTAGCCACCGAATTTTGCATTTTACAACAAGCAACTCAGTCACGTTTTTTTCATACAGACTACCTCCTTTAATGTCGTTTTCGAAATTTTAATCACAAAATTTGGAAAATATTTAAGTTACAGATTTTATTAGAAACAGTTCTTTATTTAATTTTATAATTATGTATTAACGGTCAAAATGTCATACTTTGTAAATTGAAATAGACAGTGTGTGTCGTTAATATTATTTGTATCGATTAGAAATTTCTGGGAACGCCGACTAGCTGATTTCAAAATTCGCTGTAAAAAATGGGGTAATTGTGGCTACAACCTTCCACTTTTAAAGTAGTATGTTTTAAAAGTAGGGAGATTTGTGAAAATAATTAATTAATTTTCATACTGTACAAAATTGCATTTATATATGTTTTAAATACCAAATATCAAGTTTCGCCAGTGTGCACTTATACCAATTTTTTTTCCAGATTTTTGAAAAATTTTGACTCTAATTTTTTCTTACTTTCCAATTGTGTGACATCCCTCAGATACCAATCACGTGTTAAATAATTTTAGTGTTCCCAGTGTGTTATACATTAACAATGGACGCAAATGAAGTCGCGGGAAACGGCTAGTAGTTTATAAGTTGAAGAAAAAGTTAAGTTTTTGTATTTTTATTAATAAAAGTCTATTATAACGCATAAATAAATATGTGTTTTACTTAAACTTATTCATTATTGGTTATTGAAATATATTTCTTATCATTGAACTGTCATAAAGTACAATTTTGTGGATTTTATTTCATTTCATTTTCGGAGTATGGCAAACCCCACCTAGTATGACATGTGACATTTAGTCACCCAGTATGCGGAAGGTTAATCAAAAGAACGAAAGCCGGTTTGATCAAAAAATTGCCCAATTAGCCAAATCTTAATGGAGAAATTAATGACATGAAAGAGCATCAAAAACCAAGTGAAGTAGTGAAAGAATTTTTCTTATCGGATAATGGGAACATTGTTAAAAACGCGTTTGAAAATCAGCCTACTATCCCGAGCTGAAAAATGGAAATTATATATAATTTGTCTTGAATTGCGAAAAAATTATTATTTTTATTGATATTTCATTTTTTCAATTTTTTCACCCTTTTGTCGCTGTTTTCATAATTAATTTGCATAAAAAGTCACTTAAAAACCTTTCAAGCGTTTAGGAGCAGCTCAATTTTCAAATTCGAAAAACTTCATGTTCCCAATACTTTTTTTTCGACAGAAATGTTCAGCAAAATGAGTGGGGTCGCAAATTTTTCCGAAAAATGGGTAGTTTTCCGATCAAACCCCCTTTCGTTCAAACTACGAAATCCCTCCGATGAATTATTTTTTGCGGTCGAAGCACGCTCGGCGATCCATTAGCTCTAGCTAATTAATGCCGAAAACAATTAAAATAATTAAAATTTTTCGGCGGTCATAAATAAAAGTGATGCAAAACTTTAACAAACAACAACAGCAACACCAAAGCCTAGTGCTGCTCCGATTTAACCGGAAATTCAGCTTTAACAACGGGATCGGGTTCGTATCTGGCGTGAGTTCTCATATGTCTCGTTATCATATCGCGCCTGCAGGCAGCATAAGGGCACTGAGGGCATTTGTACGGTTTTTCGCCGGTGTGAGTTCGTTGATGCGTCGATAGGTGATCCGATCTCGAGAAGACCTGTCCGCACACGCGACACGTGTACGGTTTAACGCCTGTGTGCAGCCGCATGTGCCGCGTCAACATATCACTGCGTGCGAAAGACCTCTTGCACACCTCGCACAGGTACGCCTTTGCCGTGGTCTCGCCGGGTCCCTGCCGACTCTTGTGCCGCGACGCCATGTGCTTCGCCAAGCGATCGTGCAGACTGAACATTTGACCGCAAACGGGGCACACGTACGCCACATCCGAGCCGGAGGCATCTCTTCGACGACCGGCGACACCTCCAGATTATATCTCGAAGCGACCGATTCCTTCGTCGTCGGAGACGCCACGTCGCCCTTCACCACCGGCACGGAAACCGATCCTCTTGGCGGCAGAAAACCGGGCGGAAGCAACTGAAGAGGTGGCGGAATGAGGCATTCCATGCTCCCGATTCGATCGCGTCTCTTCATCGACAGATCCAGAGGAAATTCTTGCGGCGACGGCGTTTCCGATTCGACCGATCCCTTTGCGGGCCCCGTCGTCAAACTTAAGGGATGCAGCCATGACGGCTGGGGGCCCGTTCGCTCCGCTTTGGCGGTTTCGAACCACAAGGGCAGATCGGAATCGGAATGACTTCTTCGTCGGAAGATATCAGGCAGGTACTTGGAGTGTAGGTAACGTTCGAAATTGTAAGCTAACGGTGCGGGAGAGGCGGGGGTCAAAGGTGAAATCGGAGAAGCGGGAAAGAAGCGATCGTAGGGATACAAGGGAGGCGGAGGATGGTGTCCTACGCCCGTCACGCATTGATAACAAGGGCAAACGGGCCTCTGCAGGGGCGGACTGGAACTGGCATCGTCTTCCTTGATGCGCAACGGGCTAAAACTGATACGTGGGGAGTCGCTGGAGCTGTGCGGCGATTTGTTACTGGAACTTGCGGGACTGAAGACGTCCTCGTCCTCGCTTTGCTGGTACCGCTCTTTGTCGGCGTTATCGAAGCGAAACACTTCGCCGGACATGTGCTCGGCTGGCTTCAACGCACGTCCATTTTCCTCCCTGATGTTGTTATTGATCTGTTGAAAATTATTGTTGATTGTCGGTGTCGGCGGCAGACTCGAAACCTGTCCCGTCAGCTTATCCAAAACTTGACTCAGACGCTTTCTCTTGCGCTGCTTCGGTCCTGGACGGTTGTGGTTCGTGACGAGCGGATGATTGTTGTTGTTGCTGTTCGTGTGCTTGTCGTGAGATCCAGAGGATTCGACGGCGGTCTCGGCCATAGTCATGAGAAAAGCGTTGTAAAAGGCGGCAAGTATTGCGCCTTCCGGAGAACGAAAATCCGTGTCGCCACGAGCATGCTGGGTATCTTTAGGAGGCAGCAGGGCTCGACCCCGCACCCTGGACAACTCCAGGCTCTCGACGTGTCAGGCTCGAGATAGAATCTGCAAGAAGAAACGGACACTTATTAATTCGATATTTTTGTGGAGCGAAAGCAAGAAGCTGTTAGCCGCGGCCTATTCGAAGAATCGCGGCCACTCCTCGGACACCACAAAAACTGGAAACTCTGACTGTGCGCGAACGTCCGTAAACCGAACACCTGATACCTGACCTCGTTATAAAAGATATGAATGAAGAAGCCGCATTTTAATGACCACTTAGTTCACCTGAAGCTCGAGTTCGTGGTGCATTGCGGCGGGGGCGGCGTACTCTTTGCTGCACTACGAAACTGCAGTGCGGCAACACCCGCGCGTTCAAACCGCCGCAGGCATTTAATTCGGTTTTATGTGCTCGAATTGCAGATACTAATAATTCAAGGAACAACCGTCCTCCTTTTATCATAACTTACGGACGTCGGCGGCGGCGTCTCTGATTTAAAGGACTTAACTCGTACGAAGACCGCCGTTTTTCGTCGCCCTACAATTACAATCACGCAAGTTCCTTCACCGTAACGTGCGTGCCACTGCGTGACTTTTATCCTCGTTAATTTTCCACTGATTACTGATTGCGATTCATTTAATTCCATAATTTATTAACTTTATTCTATTTCGTCGGTGTGCGGTGCACGCAGAGCGCTCGCGCTTTTTTGCTCAGGTTCAACAAAGGCGAGCACGTGACCAATGTTCGAATCCTGTTCGTTTTTTTCGTAGGCAATTCTGCGAAATTGACCAGGAAATCAAAAAAATGTCAATATTACAGAAGAATGCTTTGATTGCTTCCAGTCACCGTTTCATTCCGGGAAGCGAGCTCTTTAAATCAATTATGAGCCTAGAGAAGTCGCATTCCGCGTCTTAATGATTTCAAAATCCACAAAAAACAATTTCAAATGGGACCTAATTCGTTTTTTTTTCGTCTTTCGGACTGTTATTCGTTCAATTTAGAACGGAGGAAGGCAATTCGTTATGTGTAACCATTAATCTGTATCGCTTTTCTTATTTATCTTTGTGTGGAGTAACTACACCTAATGCCACCCACTTTTGCTAAAGAAAGATGATTAAATTATTTGGGAAAAAGATGTTTTTGTGTTTTCGTTATTCGACCGTTAACAACAGTTTCTTCTTTCAGTGGAATTTTTAATCGGCAATAACGTTCTTCGATTTCAATCACTGAAAAATAATTTAGATTTTGAGAAAAGTCACTTTAATTTGCCAAAAATAGTGTTCAGTGGAAGACCTTAAATTAAAAATTAAATAAAATTTAATTCCAAAAGTTTCAAATGGTTGAGCTTTTTGAAAAAACAACTCACGAAGATAAAGCTCCGAATTTTTCATAATGAAAATTTATAACGGAAATTATCGGTCTTTACAAGGGCAATTTTCTAAAAAAATTTTCATAAAAATCTAACATTGCTAAGAGAACGCTCAAATATTACGTAACATTATACCAAAAAAAGTGTTAATAGTGTGTTAGGTTGATGAGAATGGGTATCAATACATTTGTGACGTTGGCATTATGAGTTTTAGCCAGTTTTTTATTTATTAATTGACATTATCGATTAATAAATAAATATTTTTAAACTTTTCTATCATTTAAGTGTCAATTCATTACTACTACTTTTTAAATTTGATGTTAAACGTTTCAACTATTTCATAATACAGTCGAACCTCGATAAGTAGAAGTTGAAGGAAAACTAAAAATACTTCGAGTTATCAAAAATTCGAGTTATCGATATAAAAATATTAACGTTGGAATAGGCAAGTCCTAAGGAAACAGGTTCAAGTTATCAAAAATTCGGCTTATCGAGGTTCGACTGCACTTCTTTAAAGTTATAATAATAAATATATTTTTCTAATTAGTTATTAATTTTTTTTATACTGATGTATAAAACAACATTATTAATTATAGTGTTAAGAAATCGATAATGTTACGTAACAAGCCTTGAAGGGAGAAGGTACACAAATATTATGGTAGGGTACAGGGGGATCAAAAATTGTCAAAAAAAGTTACGTAAAACTTGAACGTTTCCTAATTTAAAAACAAACCAATTTAAAAGTCAAATAGTAAATAATTTAAAAAAATATGATAAATTTAAAAAAGCCTCTTTTTTAATAGATCCCTAAAACAATAGTACAACATTCTGTTCTGAAAAACTAACAGTTATGGTCCGATGGCAAAGTATAACAAATTATATTCAATCACGTTCCAAAAATAAGTCTTGTATTTCTCGAAGTATTTGATGCCCTAATAAAACAGTACTTAGATTAAAATGCAATTTATAGAGTTTTAATAAACGTTTGATTGCTTTATACACAATTACTATGAATAAATCAATTTAATTGAAAATTTCTTAAATATTACCCCAAATGTCTTCTAATATTAACAATAAAATTCGGAACGAAATAAATCATTTCTTAAAGTCGTCCTGCTGTTTCACTTTGTTGTGGAACTGTCGCATCATTTTTCTCTTTTCATTTCAATATTGCAGCAAACAATTTCATTGCAATTTTATATAAAAGTAGACAACACTAAACTTTCATAATAAAAAAATTTGTAATAATTTAAATAATTGATTAAAAGTGAGTAAAATCCAAAAATTAAAAGTTCCCAAAAGTGAACAAATATCTGTGTTATTTTTTCGTACAGGCCGACATAAATAAATTAAAAATTTGAACTGTTCCCTTTTAATAAAAAACGAGCTTAAATTCCTTTTCCTACGGCGATCTTAGCGATTTTTCGCGTCTAATAATACAATTTAAATTTAATGAATTAATTTAGAGAATTGAGGTCACCCAAAATTTTCCAGATTTCTTAATTTTGTGGCACTGAAACCCCAAATTGATTTTAACTTAGTGTTTTTACCTCTCGTCGGCCACCTCTATTTTTTATTTGTAAAAAACGTAAACAATCCGCCTCCTCGTAAAAAATTATAAATAATTACGATTCGGCGAGCGTTAGGTGTTAGCAATCGGCATAACTAAAGAGAAATCATGTTTCCGTATAATGATCGTTAATAATAATCATTTAAGCCTAAGTCGCGTATTGATATTAGAAAATGTGGGTGTCGTGTAAATTCTCGGAGATTAATTCAATCTCGCAAGCGAGGAATTTTATTGCCGTCGAAGTAATTCCGTACGAAACCTGTAAGCAGTTTCGTTGTAAAAAATGAAGCGCTGATTTTGTATTCGAAACAGGGCTCTCACTGATTTAAACCAACTCGGTATGACCAGTTTGTCATACACTTATAAGGCAAAACTGCTGGAAATATTCAGACTTACTTTGTGAAGGTGGATAAAATTTTTACCTATACGCGCGTTCCAGTTCCTTTCAACAACGAAAAGTAGCTTACCGAGGCTCGCCACAAACTATTTTTTTTCTCTTGGATCGCCCGTAAAACTCGTGCAGGTGTGCTTTAATATCCTTTTTCCCATTTCGCCAATTCATTTCGTTCATAATTGTATTTTTTGAAGTTATACTTCTTTTGGCGCGTTGAGAGTAAAGGTTTAGCGGGAATCGGAGGTTGCGCGCGCACGGCTAACAAAAATGAAACAGTAAAGCCGTCTCATTCGGGCAACGAAGGTTGCGCGCGAACAGCTAACGAAAAGTTGTCTAAGAAAGTAAATAAATGATTGTGAATCATGCTTAATGAGTGTGCAATTCGAGTCAGTGGCACATTTCGATCTGGAATGAAGCGCGCCCGCGTCGCGCTTCATTTGCCTCCCTCGCTCGAAAATGTGCCACTTTTCGCTCGAATGTGCACATCTTCGTAATTATCGAATTTATCTACTTATTTTTCGCTCTTTCATATCATAAATCTAAATTCAGTGTAGTAAATGGGTGATTCCATTCTAACTGTGATTTTTTGGGTCCTATAGTGTTTGCTCTCACTGGTCATACATTATAAATCTATTAATGAAATTTTTGTATCAATACGTTTGTCATGAACATATTTCATCACTTTTCTTGTAGAATATAAGTTGCAGTTCAAAGAAAACCTGCATTATGTCACTTATATGTCAGTACCGTGTCATGTCCTTTTCTAGAATTTACCTATAAATCGATTATTTTTTTTGTTGCAATAAATAATTCAAACCAATTTACTGATAAATCTTAATGTATATAATCAAACTTAAAAGAAATTAACGAATTTTTTTTTAATACATCAATTTAAGATTGAATGCCGGGTTAATAACTTTTTCTTCAGATTTAAGCAAATTTTTAAATATGTATGTGTATGACTCGTGCTGCATTTACCTCAAAATTAATGAAACAACTAATAAGCCATATTGAAAGTACGTTAACGGAGTTATGTTTACAAACATAACCCAAGTGAAATTCTCAAGCGAGTTTGTATCATTTTAAAACTCAATTTTTAAAAGATGATGTCATAAATTTATTTGTCGGTACCGTGGTATTGGTAATCTTAATTAACAATTAATTTTTTTCATCATAAATAATGAATTTCTGTACTTATTACTAACCTTAATTATAGGGTAATAGGATATTATCAAATTCATAATCAAAAAATTACAGTTGCTATTTTAGTTTAAAATGTAAGTACCGTGGTGGTCAGTACAGTGTCAAAAAATAACAAAAATATATTTAATTGTGAATAAATAATATTGACTTCACTGAAAATTATTCATGTAAATATGAAACAGAAGTTCAGTCAGTAGGTACACTTTGGGGCTAGTAGAGTACAATTTTTCCAAATTACCAGACAATTTTAAGCCTTTTGTAGGCACAATAAAAGTATATACGTGGAATAAATTACAACGTAATTGTATTTTATCCAATCCGTTAAGTTGCTTTTATTGCTCTATGAAGAATGTATGCAGACACTTTTTTATAAGAAAAATTGATTATTCTTCAAATGATAAGGTGGGAAAAATAAATAACAAAATGACGATAAAAAAAAAATCTGAGAATTGATCGCAAGAAGTTAAAAAATTGCCAAAGATGACTAAAACTGTATTACTGTGTAGAAGCTCAAGAATTAAAAATGCTGATGAAAACCAAAAAAAAATTTTAGTTAATTTAATTTTTATGAAATGTGTTAGATTTGAGTTGATTAATGTTTGATATATATTATAATTTATTATTTGTTATAGATAAATTAGTATGGATTATTGAAATGTTAAATAATCAATAAAAAATAGTTTTAAAATGTTACAATACAATTCATAAATGAATTTAATAATTTTTCTGAAGAATGTCTACCAAATTTGTTTTATGTCAGTACCGTGGCATGGAAATTATAAAATATGATTCACATTCCCGATATTCTAAAATTGTAGCAAAATCCTCTCGCACTTTCAGTTTTACTATAAAATAGAAAATAATATGCATGAAAAAACAAAAAATGTTTAGTTACAGAATTCAAAAATTTTCAATCAAAAAAGTAACAGAACGGAAACACCCAAATATCAATTCTATGTTCGAAAAACGTATTTACCATAGCAATGAGTGGAATGGAGCAAAAAGATACGACAATATCGTCGGTGTAAGTGAGAAGGAGCGATTAAAATTATTCAACAGATTTTTCGTCTAATTTATTGGCCTAAGTTAGTGTGAATCATGCTTAAAACGGAGTGTGCACATTCGAGCTCAAAGTGGCACATTCCCATCTCGGGAAAATAAAGCGCGCCGCTCCGCGTCGCGCTTCATTTGCTTCCCTCGCTCGGAAATGTGCCACTTTTCGCTCGAATGCGCACATTCTCGTATTTATTGCATTTGCTTACGTTAATTTTTGCACATTTTGTTTTGTTTTCGATTTACACGATTTCCCATACAACAAAAATTATGATTTAGAGTTAGGTCAAAGAAGTATAACTTATAACTCACCGATTTTTTTTTAAACGAGACGACTCCAATTTATATAGCGTATAAATTGTGTAAATTGTTTTAGAATAAGGATGTGGTGTAGGTTTCCTGTTTGATATTGAATTAAAATCCTAATCTTATGTAAGATTATTACATCATTGTTGGATTAGATCCACATTTTCTGCAATTTTATATCTTCCTTTGCGTTTTGTTTTATTATCGAAATCTTCAAAATTCAGCGATTATTTCTACTTCCATCCAATTAGTGAAGTTATTTTAATTTTTCGTTCATTCGAAACTTAAATTCTCTCGATTTTCTAAAAGTTGGACGTTTGGCGTTCTTTCGCTTTTCAAAAATGCTTTAGAATCTTAATTTTTCTTGAAAATTGCTCAAACGAATTTTTGGGCTTCGCCAAAATCATTCCATAAAGCTTCAAAGCTTGTAAAAATTTAATTTGAATGAGTTTCCATTCATGGAAAAAGATTAATAATCTTTCTTTGAGTAATTTTGTAAAAGAATTGTTTTTTTTATATATATACCACCTTTGTGTTACCCGTCTCCTCTTTTTTATGTAATTCCCCCGCTTGTACCTTTTCAAAGATGCAAGGGACCTACAGTTTTACGTGGGTTCCGTACCACGGCAATTTCTTGGCAAAATTTTCGAACAGATTTAACTCTTGCTAGGTGCTCAACCTTAGGAAGAGAAGAGGAGCGTGTAAGTTTGATTGGCTAGCGCGGGATTCGAACCACTTCGAACCCCGTCTTTTCTCTTGGATCGCCCGTAAAACTCGTGCAGGTGTGCTTTAATATCCTTTTTCCCATTTCGCCAATTCATTTCGTTCATAATTGTATTTTTGAAGTTATACTTCTTTGGCGCGTTGAGAGTAAAGGTTTAGCGGGCATCGGAGGTTGCGCGCGCACGGCTATCGAAAATGAAACAGTAAAACCGTCTCATTCAGGCAACGAAGATTGCGCGCGAACAGCTAACGAAAAGTTGTCTAAGAAAGTAAATAAATGATTGTGAATCATGCTTAATGAGTGCAATTCGAGTTCAGTGGCACATTTCGATCTGGAATGAAGCGCGCCGCCCGCGTCGCGCTTCATTTGCCTCCCTCGCTCGAAAATGTGCCACTTTTCGCTCGAATGTGCACATCTTCGTAATTATCGAATTTATCTACTTATTTTTCGCTCTTTCATATCATAAATCTAAATTCAGTGTAGTAAATGGGTGATTCCATTCTAACTGTGATTTTTTGGGTCCTATAGTGTTTGCTCTCACTGGTCATACATTATAAATCTATTAATGAAATTTTTGTATCAATACGTTTGTCATGAACATATTTCATCACTTTTCTTGTAGAATATAAGTTGCAGTTCAAAGAAAACCTGCATTATGTCACTTATATGTCAGTACCGTGTCATGTCCTTTTCTAGAATTTACCTATAAATCGATTATTTTTTTTGTTGCAATAAATAATTCAAACCAATTTACTGATAAATCTTAATGTATATAATCAAACTTAAAAGAAATTAACGAATTTTTTTTTAATACATCAATTTAAGATTGAATGCCGGGTTAATAACTTTTTCTTCAGATTTAAGCAAATTTTTAAATATGTATGTGTATGACTCGTGCTGCATTTACCTCAAAATTAATGAAACAACTAATAAGCCATATTGAAAGTACGTTAACGGAGTTATGTTTACAAACATAACCCAAGTGAAATTCTCAAGCGAGTTTGTATCATTTTAAAACTAAATTTTTTAAAAGATGATGTCATAAATTTATTTGTCGGTACCGTGGTATTGGTAATCTTAATTAACAATTAATTTTTTCATCATAAATAATGAATTTCTGTACTTATTACTAACCTTAATTATAGGGTAATAGGATATTATCAAATTCATAATCAAAAATTACAGTTGCTATTTTAGTTTAAAATGTAAGTACCGTGGTGGTCAGTACAGTGTCAAAAATAACAAAAATATATTTAATTGTGAATAAATAATATTGACTTCACTGAAAATTATTCATGTAAATATGAAACAGAAGTTCAGTCAGTAGGTACACTTTGGGGCTAGTAGAGTACAATTTTTCCAAATTACCAGACAATTTTAAGCCTTTTGTAGGCACAATAAAAGTATATACGTGGAATAAATTACAACGTAATTGTATTTTATCCAATCCGTTAAGTTGCTTTTATTGCTCTATAAGAATGTATGCAGACACTTTTTATAAGAAAATTGATTATTCTTCAAATGATAAGGTGGGAAAAATAAATAACAAAATGACGATAAAAAAAAAATCTGAGAATTGATCGCAAGAAGTTAAAAAATTGCCAAAGATGACTAAAACTGTATTACTGTGTAGAAGCTCAAGAATTAAAAATGCTGATGAAAACCAAAAAAAAATTTTAGTTAATTTAATTTTTATGAAATGTGTTAGATTTGAGTTGATTAATGTTTGATATAAATTATAATTTATTATTTGTTATAGATAAATTAGTATGGATTATTGAAATGTTAAATAATCAATAAAAAATAGTTTTAAAATGTTACAATACAATTCATAAATGAATTTAATAATTTTTCTGAAGAATGTCTACCAAATTTGTTTTATGTCAGTACCGTGGCATGGAAATTATAAAATATGATTCACATTCCCGACATTCTAAAATTGTAGCAAAATCCTCTCGCACTTTCAGTTTTACTATAAAATAGAAAATAATATGCATGAAAAAACAAAAAATGTTTAGTTACAGAATTCAAAAATTTTCAATCAAAAAAGTAACAGAACGGAAACACCCAAATATCAATTCTATGTTCGAAAAACGTATTTACCATAGCAATGAGTGGAATGGAGCAAAAAGATACGACAATATCGTCGGTGTAAGTGAGAAGGAGCGATTAAAATTATTCAACAGATTTTTCGTCTAATTTATTGGCCTAAGTTAGTGTGAATCATGCTTAAAACGGAGTGTGCACATTCGAGCTCAGTGGCACATTCCCATCTCGGAAAATAAAGCGCGCCGCTCCGCGTCGCGCTTCATTTGCTTCCCTCGCTCGGAAATGTGCCACTTTTCGCTCGAATGCGCACATTCTCGTATTTATTGCATTTGCTTACGTTAATTTTTGCACATTTTGTTTTGTTTTCGATTTACACGATTTCCCATACAACAAAAATTATGATTTAGAGTTAGGTCAAAGAAGTATAACTTATAACTCACCGATTTTTTTTTAAACGAGACGACTCCAATTTATATAGCGTATAAATTGTGTAAATTGTTTTAGAATAAGGATGTGGTTTAGGTTTCCTGTTTGATATTGAATTAAAATCCTAATCTTATGTAAGATTATTACATCATTGTTGGATTAGATCCATATTTTCTGCAATTTTATATCTTCCTTTGCGTTTTGTTTTATTATCGAAATCTTCAAAATTCAGCGATTATTTCTACTTCCATCCAATTAGTGAAGTTATTTTAATTTTTCGTTCATTCGAAACTTAAATTCTCTCTATTTTCCAAAAGTTGGACGTTTGGCGTTCTTTCGCTTTTCAGAAATGCTTTAGAATCTTAATTTTTCTTGAAAATTGCTCAAACGAATTTTTGGGCTTCGCCAAAATCATTCCATAAAGCTTCAAAGCTTGTAAAAATTTAATTTGAATGAGTTTCCATTCATGGAAAAAGATTAATAATCTTTCTTTGAGTAATTTTGTAAAAGAATTGTTTTTATATATATACCACCTTTGTGTTACCCGTCTTCTCTTTTTTATGTAATTCCCCCGCTTGTACCTTTTCAAAGATGCAAGGGACCTACAGTTTTACGTGGGTTCCGTACCACGGCAATTTCTTGGCAAAATTTTCGAACAGATTTAACTCTTGCTAGGTGCTCAACCTTAGCGAAGAGAAGAGGAGCGTGTAAGTTTGGATTGGCTAGCGCGGGGATTCGAACCACTTCGAACCCCCGTCGCTAGTGCAGCAGCCCAAACAGTAAACCACGCTTCCTCTTTTTCAACAGAAAAACCCAATTTAGTAGCAGGACAAAATTTGCACAAAAACGTTTCAAATGCAAAATTTCTGCATTGAAATAGTTTTACCTTTCTTCAAAGGTATCGAATAATTTCAAATTGTTTAAAAATTTTAACAACACCTTTACTAGTTTGCTAAAAATTTATTAATTTGAAATTCTCGCATTTGTAAGCCTGAAAGGAATTTAAAATAAGATTAAAATTTTCATCGAACTTACCTTAATTTATTTATTGAATTAAATCACTTGGCAGTGCAGAAATAAACGAAACTCATAAAAAAATAAACATGATCTATTGTGAACCATAGTTAATGAAATAAAAAAAATTATAATAATAATAAAACGTTTCAACATTCCAAAGAAGAGATCATATGTCTACCATATGTTAAGCGTAAGGCACATTCCTCATTTAATAAAAAGAAATCGTGCACTTTTTTATATTAATTACATCAAACGAGTGATTTATTACTTTGTAAAACTGCAGCGGCGGAGGATGGAAGGGGAAACAAGGTGAGTTGCCTTTTAAAGGAAGTTAATCGAAGATACTTGACCATTGCTTATGAATAACAAATATTAAATATTACGTAAACGATGATTTATTAATAAATTTTGACATACAAATAACTGACAAATCGTGACGCCGAGACGTTGTAAAGTTTATTCAGAAGTCTTAGAAAAAAAATTGTGTGTGTGTACAAACAGGGAGCTGCCACACCTTTACTTCAATGTTTCAATAAATAAATTTTCTTATCGCTAATACAAGAACTACTAATACGCCTACATTTGCGATACACGCTTTTTTTATGTAGAAGAAGTAAATTTAGCGCAAAATCCGAAGTAACGCCGTGATTGCTTTAATGACGAAGTTAAGCAACTTACAATTAACGGAAAGAATGTTTTTCTGGCTTTAAAAGTTAAATTAGCTCTTAAATATTTTATGTTCTACAATAAATAGTGCGCGATAACAGCGCAGATAGGCGTTTAATACCGAAAGAAACTTGTAAATAACGCCAACAATAAATATAAGTTACTTTAATTAAGCTCGCTGTTAAAAAATTCCTCAATCTTTCAGCAAGGTCATATTTGATTTTCTTGGGTAATTAAATGCCATTATTAATTTGTTAAAAATCTCTGTTTTTTTACTCAAGTTTTATTCTACCGAAGCAAGCCGGTTAAATATATCTTTAAATCGAGAGCTGTCCATTTGGCGGCTCGTAAAAGAACTTTATTGGCGAGCGGAGATCTTAAAAACAGTAGTTTTAAAAAATATATAAATTACTCTTAATATTTTATAATAATTAATATTTTTAAAAAAATATGCAACACATTTAATCTTCAATTGAAATGTTTAGAAAACTGAATTTTTATGGTTACAAAAAAAATTTAAAGCAGAATGTTAATATAATTAATATATTTTTTAAGAAACCAGCAAAAAGTACATATAAATAAATTTATAAAATTTGGAGCACGTCGTTATTATTAGGAAAAAAAATTGATTTTTGGTGTTGAAACGTTTTTATACTTTTTAAAATTGAAAATACTTTGAACTTATCTGTTTCTTAACTACATTATGATTTAAATAGTTGTAACTTTGTTATTTATAGAAATTAATCAAAACTAAAAACACTTTATTAATGCACTTTTTTCTACTCTTTGCGATAGTTAATTTAGATTTGATGCACGGTCTTGAAATGCACCGGTAGTCACACTAACTTTGTTAAATCAAGTCGGCGCTGTAATAATTTTTGCGTTCATTAAAAAGCTCATTTCTTTTCGATTCCAACGATACCAAACAGTCTATGAAAATCTTTAAAAACAACGCAGATTTTTAATAAAAATCATTTTTTATATGTAAAGGAGTTTCCACCAAATCGGGGGTTTTTCGCGGAAAACTCTTTTTCAAACTTTCTTATTAAGTGAGATAAATTAATTCTGTAAAACTTTCTTAATGCACTTTTCTGTATACTTTACGAAGGCGTCGTCAAAAATAATTTTGGGCCATTTTTTTAGCCCCTTTTCGGCACCAACATTGTTATTTTCAATAGGGTCCCTATTTCATTCTTGCAGATTATGATTAAAATCATATTATTTTCTTATTCCAACGATATATGTTTCTCTGGGACTATTTTAAAAAATAACAAAAGTATTTAGAAAAAAACCGCAAATATTAATTTTGAAAAAATATTAATTTTTTTAGTTTTCTTATTAGTTGAGATAAATTATTTCTGTGAAAACTTTCTCAATACGCTTTTTTGTGTATTTTACCATAGCGCAGGCAAAAATAATTTTGAGCCATTATTTGGCCCCATTTCAACACCAACTTGGTAATTTTCAATAAGGTCCCTTTTTAATTCTTGCAGATATTAAAATCGTATTGTTTTCAGCTTCCAACGATGTATGTTTGTCTGGGACTATTTTGAAAAATAAGAAAAATATTTAGAAAAGTCAAAAATATTAATTTTGGAAAAATTCTTTTTTTTTATTAGTTGTGATAAATTACTTCTGCAAAAACTTTCTTACTACGCTTTTTTGTGTACTTTACGTTAGCAAAGTCACAATTAATTTTTAGCCATTATTAGGCCCCAGTTAGGCACCAACTTGGTCATTTTAAATAGGCACCTGCAAGTTAAAATATTAGTATTTTTTATTTCAATGATACATAATTGTAAATAACAATTATTTACATTAAACAATTTTGCGAAAATTCTAGTTCAGTAATATATTTTATAATTTAGTAAATATATTTTAAAATTTAATTCGTCCCGTTTTTGAGTTAAGAAAATATAGTCTATTTTTGAAAGACCCTTTAACATTAATGAAATAGTCACAGATAATTGTTTTCAAATCAAATTATTGCAGAAAATTTTTGTATTAATAAATGGCAAATATATGTCCCAGATGGCCACTTCAGGTGGATCACTTTATCCAATTTAATTTGCCCAAAATTAAAAAGTACGCGAGTAAAATTTTTGTAATACGCCGAACCGCATTCCTACGCTTAAAAAATCGAACAATTTGTAAAGTAAGTTGATTCCTTCGCTGAAATAAGTCAGAAAGATTTATGGTAAATAAATAAGTAAGTGCTATCTAAATTCTAAACGGACTGCTACCTTGTTTATCCATTTTTGAAGCAAAGCGGTGCCCATATCGGGCTCCCGGTGGCATTTCTGCGAAATGTCTTCCACCTGAGCGGAATTGTTATCATACTTGTGTAATTATCACCACTATGTTTGTCATTTAATTATAGTAATGCTCTCTACTTAGACACCCAGAAGCTGCCATAAAGATTTTTATAGATATAGATCATTGTCCATGATAAACAACTGGTTGCCTTTATTGGCAGTACCGAGAAACTACAATATTATTTGTCAACATTTCTACAAAGACGGGCAAAAAACGAGCAAGCTCTACTTCGAACCTAATCAGCGAACGGATCGACCAGATGATGCCGAAGATAAAACAAAGCCAAGGCGATTTTTAAACGCGTCATTTTCTAAGCTCGCGTTTCTCGTTTCTGCACGAATTTCTGCGCTAAAACGTTTCGACTTCAATTAATTAAGTCTTTTGATGTCGCAAGAGGAATTCTTTGCCAATCGAAAGCTACTACCGTTTAGAATTTTTATTAAGAAATAATAGTTTCGCGAAAGTACTTGTATCCTTTATTCTCTAAAGCTGTCGTTCGCGTTCCGCGATCAATTTTTTCGGATTAATAAAATGAGGCGAGGCGCTCGGTAATCCAAGGCTCGAAACGATTAAAGGCGCAATTTGAAAAGGGGGAGAAGTGCGTATTGTGCGATTTTTAATATTGTTTTAATTGCGTTTAAATGTTGAGAGCGCCGGTGCGCGCACTGTGGCCGAACGCCAACGTTAATCTTTAATTACAGTACACATCGGAAAGCGATTTAAGTAAAAAATTTCTAATACAGCACATTAAGTACGATCCAGCCATTAACCAAAACTTATTAAACGTTTATAATTAAGATTGCTTCTAGATCTCATTAAATACGTTTTTACGTTTTGCTACGGTAGGTATAATTTAAAGAATAAGATTGACGTGAGTGTAATAACCAAAGTACGTGATTTGCGAGTGCTGATTCACACGGTAACGGATAGTGCGGAGATAATTGCACAGACTTTACTTTTTGATTCCTCCGTACGTATCTATGGACATATTCATTAACGCAGCCAATAATTACTTCTATTGAATACCGGTTTTCGAGTCCCTTGCGATTCTTTCGAACTTTTCGAAGTTATACTTCTTTCGGAGGGGAGGGTGAAATTTTGGTAGGTAACGGAGGTTGCGTGCGCACAGCCAACGAAAAGTTGTCAAAGAAAGTAAAAAATTATTGTGAATCATGCTTAAAACCGAGTGTACATTCGAGCTCAAAGTGGCACATTCCGATCTCGGGAAAATGAAGCGCGCCGCTCCGCGTCGCGCTTCATTTGCCTCCCTCGCTCGGAAATGTGCCACTTTTCGCTCGAATGTGCACATCCTCGTATTTATTGAATTTATGTACTTATTCTTCGCTCTTTCATATTATTAATCTAAATTTAGTGTTCAAATTTAGTATTTACCATAGCAATGAGTGGAAGGGAGCGAAAAGATACGACAATATCGTCGGTGTAAGTGAGAAGGAGCGATTAAAATTATTCAACTGATTCTTCGTCTATTTTATTGACTTAAGTTATTGTGAATCATGCTTAAAACGGAGTGTGCACATTCGAGCTCAAAGTGGCACATTCCGATCTCGGGAAAATGAAGCGCGCCGCTCCGCGTCGCGCTTCATTTGCCTCCCTCGCTCGGAAATGTGCCACTTTTCGCTCGAATGTGCACATCCTCGTATTTATTGAATTTATGTACTTATTCTTCGCTCTTTCATATTATTAATCTAAATTTAGTGTTCAAATTTAGTATTTACCATAGCAATGAGTGGAAGGGAGCGAAAAGATACGACAATATCGTCGGTGTAAGTGAGAAGGAGCGATTAAAATTATTCAACTGATTTTTCGTCTATTTTATTGACTTAAGTTATTGTGAATCATGCTTAACGGAGGTGCAATTCGAGCTCAGTGGCACATTCCGATCTGGAATGAAGCGCGCCGCCCGCGTCGCGCTTCATTTGCCTCCCTCGCTCGGAAATGTGCCACTTTTCGCTCGAATGCGCACATCCCCGCATTCATTGCATTCGTCTACTTTATACTTCGCTCTTTCGATTCATAAATTTTAATATAGGGTGGACGCACCGGTTTTGGACACTATACCGTTTGTGGACACTGTACTTTTTTTTTAATATATAAAGAATGTTACAAATATTATTACTATAGTAAGTGTACGAACAGCGCCTTCGACATAAAAAAAATTAAATTAAAACCCCAATAATCAGTTTTGAGTCATTCTTATCGTAAATGTTAAAAATAACCTGAGTAACAAATTAATTATTTTGATTCAATAAACTCAATATTTTTTTATTATTCATTACATATAGATTTATATATATATACTTATTTATATACTTAATACTTATATACTTAATTATCAGCCCATAGTACAGATTTAAAAACTAAAAAAATTGATTAATTAAAAACTAATAAAAAAAAAAATTTTCGATAACATTTTCCGATATGCTGTTTGCGGTAAAAAAATGAAAAAAAGCTAAAAAAAAAAATGTTTTTCTATTTTAATCATGATTATGAAGTGGGTAGCGAGAATAAACGGCGACCCTTTAATTCTTTTCAAAAGTTTGATTGTTTGAAACAAAACGTCCGGTATCTCGGTGAAGAAGAATTGTACCGAGCTTTAAAAAAAAAGAAACTTAAAGTTGAATAAACAAGTTATCCGTTTCATATAATGGTTTAGCTGAAAAAAAATTTCCAAGTCCGTGGACACAAAAAAAAGAAAAATATTTACAATTTTTTTCTTGCGCGCTATTGCTTATTATTTCGTGATAACAGGGTTTCTAAAAATTTTTGACTAAAAGGTCGGAAAACTAGAATCTTGGGAACTTTAATATGCTTTTTAATTATGGAGGCCAAAGATAAAGAAAAATAAATAAAGAAATTGAAAAAGAAAAATAAATATATAGACAACTGAAAGCAGAAAATAATAAAAAATCGGAAGAAGAAAAACGTAATAAAAATCTAAAAAATTATCAGTCAAAAAATCAATAGAATGAATTAAATAATTATTTTCCTATGTTACAGAGTTATTTTTCATATGTCTAACATTATATTTTATATTTTCTTGAAGTACTATTAAAGATAATAAAGTAAAATTGTTTTCTAAATAATTATTTTTTTTAATAACTTATATTTTGAATACTTGTGTTCAAAACTAGTATTTATCCTATCCAATGGTAGTGCAAAGTGTCCAAAAACGCTGCAAACAAGTAATGTTATGTAAATATGCTATTTTTTTAAAACTGGCATCGGTTTTTTGTAATTTTCTAACACAAATACAGTAATAATGTTTTGTAAAATTACAATAGAAATTTTTAACAGTGTATCTGCCAATTTGTTCGAGTGCATTTTATGCACTTTTATTTCGCCTAATTGGCAAAAAATTCAAGAAATTAAAATTATGCTAATAAATCATTAAGCGTCGAAGTTTTAACGATCGAATTAACGGTGCGTTTATTTGTAATTTAAAGTCGAATATAAATTAACGAAATGCAAGAGGCTTCAATTTTAAAATTGTTACATTTTAAGTGTGGTCGCTTTAATTATGTTTAATATTTATCTTATAAAGAAGAAGGTGACAGTATATGATTATAAATAAAAGTTATAATTATGCCTTCCGCTGAAACAATGGAACATAAACAATTTGTAGGTAAGTAAATTAAACTTAAAATATTAAATAATTAGTGAGTATTTTATAACAAATCTTGTAGTGTTTTAACTGAAAATAAGAATTCTAAAATAATATTTTTTTAAAGTTAAACGATCAATTTTTGTAAGAAGTTAATAAATACCAAAAATGATCACTGTGGCCAGTGGCGTACCTAGAGTGAGGCAAGGAAGGCACGTGCCCTGGGCGTTATTCAAAAGGAGCGCAAAATTCGCAATTAAACTTAAAAATCAAAATAAATCAACAATATACCTATGTCATATTCAACCAAAGTAACAAATTTCGAAAATCTTATAAATCTATTTGCATCGCAGAAGGCAAGGAAGGTGCCATTTTAATTTTAAACGTATTCTTTTACCGACTAATTTTTGTTCTAAAACGAAAATTTTTTTTTGTAAGATTTAAATAATTTACGAAGCAACATTTACGGTGCATCTTCAATGGTTGCCCTAGGGGCCTTTTCCTATAAGGGCGCCACCGATTGTGACACTTCATTGAAACGAAGAAAATAGGTTCTAGCCGAAAAATCGTGGAAATCAGTTTTAAAATATATCTCACTAATTTATTTTTCAACAATTTCTCTTAAAGTTACAAATTGCAAAAAATTCGCTAAGTTACTATGACAAAGTCTTGATATAATATCTACATTTTCTCGTTTTTGATTTGCTTCTAAAGTTCCTTTAACTAAAACTCTAAAAATGAAAAAAAAATTATAAAACGTTCCAAGATTCGTTTGGAAAAATATTGGAGTGGAGCCAGAGACTCATCACAACAAAAATTCGTTTTGCTAAGTTTTTCATCGTCTATTATTTCTCATTTTCTTTAACGTTGTTTAACATAAGTAGGTATATTTTTCGTAAAAATAGGTCAAACCGTTCAAAAGATAAAAATTATTAAATTTTCGTGTCTTGCCCACCAAAAACAATAAATCTCAATTTTGGACAAGCAACACTTCTAACAACTTCAGAGAATTTAGCATTTTATCAAATTCAGCCCACCAGATCGAATTAAAAACCGCGAAAACTACTAAATTTTATTTGTTTATCCAAAAAATCTATTCGACGATGTAAAGATTTGTTTCTTTTTAGTAGAGCACACGGGTCACTCCCCTCTCCCTAATTAGGCACAATGGAAATTTAAAGTCGAAATGGATTGAAATAAGTACGTATTTTTTGCGCTCTATGGGGCAGAACCACTGCACGCATAGTAAGCTCTACGGGCGTTACATTAGCGCCACTGGTTTTCTGAAAGAAGCAAGTTTTTGGCAAACTTGAAAGAGATAAACGAGCAGCAATTACCAGGAATAGGAATGAATGAACAAAAGGTATGATTTGTTTAATTTGAAGGACTCGTATTTAGTAAAAGTTTTACGATCGCGTGTACTTTGCAAGATAGAGAAACTCGTTTTATTTGTGTATTTCGAACATGTACACCGCCTCTTATTAAAGTATAATTATAGTAAACATCGCTATTGGTAGCGAAGCACCTGCAACAGAAGCTACCAGTTCGTGTTCGACTTCAATTTTATAAAAACACCTCGCAACATCCTCGGCCTTTTGTTATTTTGTATTATTTTTACGACTAACTACACACATACAGATCGAGTTATGTGTTATTCTAGGGACCATTTAAACTAATGGCCGGTTATATATGTTGGTGTGCTTGTATTACACTTTTGCTGCTCGTAATGAGAGCTGTTCTACTGAAACTGACCAGCAACCGTGACTTTTTAATGTTCAACACACGATCTGAATCCACAATTAATCTTTACGTGCTTATCTGCGACCATTCTTTTCCTATCGAACTATATTAATTAATTAATTAATTTTTCGATTGCGTCCAGAAAATCCGAAGCTTTCTCTCGGAACCATTTCTCAATTCGACCGTCGACAGTTTCTGCAATAGCACAAGCTTGCGAAAAAATTGTGCTTAAACTTTTTAATTTTTTTAGGGTAGTTAAGATGTAGGTATATTTAACTAAATAAAGCAGTTTTTGATCCAATAACGTGCAGTTCTATTTGTAAACCAATATTATAGTATTTTCTCTATGTTTGACTGAGTTTAGGATAAAACTTTCTTTCAACTCTAAAGTTTTGAGTACCGCTGAAATTTTTAATTTACTCGTACATTGAGGGATTTACCAGAACTGACACAATTAACGTTGGGGACATCTCGCAAATAAAAAACCATAAATAGGTATACGAGACTTGCACACCAAATACTTTAGTGTTGGCGAGTTGATCTATCAGTGAATTGGTTGTGCTGTTCTTCGTGTGGGATAATGTCCAGTAGGTGTTGTAAAAATGAGCCTGATGATTTTTGTTAGATGTGTGGTCAGTTTATAGTAAAAAGCATAAAAAAACATCACTGATTGCGTTCAAAAGACATATATCTAAACTACATGTTATTTGCAAAGTTTGAAGAAGCCTTAAGGCATCGATTGAAAGGAACCAGAGAAGCCCTGATTTTTGGCATAGCGATGGTCTGGAGAGAACCAAAAAATCATACCGACGACTGCCATTTTTGTCTGTGTGGTCATAACTCACGCACTCTTAAATATATTAACTATCCTAATCTTCAGTCGGCAATAAGACCACTTCCACATAATTCAAATATACCCGTACCTGTTCCACCCAAAGTATTGAAGAGTATCGATTCTGAATCTTCAACAGATACAGAAATTGATATTTTTGAACCATCAACATCAAAAGACACTGAACCTCAGCGCTTCTCTCAAGAGGAACTTAATGACGTACTCAGAAATTTAGAACTTCCAAAAGATCTCTCTGAGATTTATAACATATAGACTAAGAGATAAATATTTACTTGCTCCAGGAACAACATTTCACTGGTATCGAAAATGCGAAGCCGAATTTGTGGCTAACTTCGCCCAAAATGGCGCACTTGTATTTTGCAACAACGTCTCTAACTTAGTTAATCGTCTTGTTTACAAATCTACGAACTGGAAGCTTTTTATCGATTGCTCAAAAAGAAGCCTTAAAGCAGTCCTTCTACATATTGGCAATTTTTACGCCTCTACTCCGGTTGGTCAAAAGATAAAGGCATAATGTTGTTTTTAAATCGTTTTGTTTTTAGTAATTGTCTCATTACATTTCTTACTTTCCTTTTAATATCTTAAATCCAAACATTTATAGGGAAACTTGTTGTACCTTGACCTTTTTCTCACTTGTAATTTTTTTCAAATTTAATATGTAACAATTTGTTGATAAAATGAATTGCATCATAGTGGGGCACTAATAAGGTATTCATCATAAAATCTTTGAAAACATTATCAACCGATAACTCAAATTGCTATAAGATTTAAAAATTAGTGGATCTATGGCCTAGGTATAACAGAGGTGATGTACCTTGGTTCTATTCACATTAAGCAAAATAAAACCCATTGTTCTATAAAAACTATATATTTCTTTTTGTATTATAAGAACTACTCATGTTCGTCTTTGAGAAAACACTAAAAATGTTTCAAAAATTATCAAAACTTTTCTCGTATACCTACTAAAATTTTACATACTTAATGGTTAATTAACAGTTAACTTTGCAAAAATTTAAATTTTTCCTTAGACTTGCGAAGCATATTATCTGAAGCAAAATAAAAAAAAAATAAGAATTTATAACAAAGGCCTATCTAAATTTTTATTTATTGCACGTTGATCTTAGGGCCAAGGTACAACTTATTGACAGTGACCGAGGCACAACGCATCAACACTTGATGTTTAAACTCAAAAATAAAATTAAAGATTATGCTGTGCCAAAATCAGACTACCACTATGCAAACATTAATAAATAATATTTCTATTACGATGAGTCATTTGTTATTAGGTAATAAAAATCAATAAGATATTTAAGTAAAAAGAATATAAAAAGTCTTACTTTTTTTTGATTAAAAATTTCAATTGATTTCATACATTAACAAAGTACATTGACCAGCTGCTGTTAACTTTACATTAATGTCTGTCAATGTGGCATTTGAAATATCGAAAATTACACAGGCCAACGATGAAAAAACTTTTTTAATAATTTTACCTAATTCCTGTAATATTTTGTGTGTTGATTCCAAAAATAATCATAAAAAAGTCAAATAACCCGCCAATTGCTCACATTTCAATATAAAAAAATATTTTATTATTTAAAATGTAAAAAAAATATTTTTAATCATTGAAATGTTATTAGATTTTCAATAAATTCTTATGTTATAAGGTAGGCAATATAATCAAATGTTATTAGGTTGACACTTATAATAAATAACACAGGTATTTACTTTCTTCTACGTTAATTACCACCACCACACATAAAGTTAGGCTTAATAAAACAATGTGTAAAAGCTTTGCCACAAGATGGTGATTGTTTTAAATATTTATGTAAAAATTTCCTCACTTATCAGATGTTAAACTAAAAGAAGAGGTTTTTGTTGGGTCTAATATTCGTAAAATGATGTTCGATTCCAGTTTCGACGCAACGAAAAATACAAAGGAAAAGGAGGCTTGGATATCATTTAAAAAAGTCGTAACTAAGTTTTTGGGCAATGTGAAAGCCTCTGACTATGAACTTATCGTAGCTAATATGATAAACAAGTTTAAAACTCTTGGTTGTCTGATGAGCCTTTAAAATCACTTCTTGCACAACCATCTTGATTTTTTTCCTAAAAACTTTGGCGATGTGAGGGAAGAGCAGGGTGAACGGTTTCATCAGGATATCAAAGAGATGGAGAAACGTTACCAGGGATGGTGGAATATCAACATGGTAGGTGATTACTGTTGGTCACTTCACAGAATACAACAAAATGCATCACATCGGAGAAAAGCTATACCAGAAACTTTACAGAGAAAAAGGCAAAAGTTAGGCTTAATAAAACAATGTGTAAAAGCTTTGCCACAAGATGGTGATTGTTTTAAATATTTATGTAAAAAATTTCCTCACTTATCAGATGTTAAACTAAAAGAAGAGGTTTTTGTTGGGTCTAATATTCGTAAAATGATGTTCGATTCCAGTTTCGACGCAACGAAAAATACAAAGGAAAAGGAGGCTTGGATATCATTTAAAAAAGTCGTAACTAAGTTTTTGGGCAATGTGAAAGCCTCTGACTATGAACTTATCGTAGCTAATATGATAAACAAGTTTAAAACTCTTGGTTGTCTGATGAGTCTTTAAAATCACTTCTTGCACAACCATCTTGATTTTTTTCCTAAAAACTTTGGTGATGTGAGGGAAGAGCAGGGTGAACGGTTTCATCAGGATATCAAAGAGATGGAGAAACGTTACCAGGGATGGTGGAATATCAACATGGTAGGTGATTACTGTTGGTCACTTCACAGAATACAACAAAATGCATCACATCGGAGAAAAAGCTATACCAGAAACTTTACAGAGAAAAAGGCAAAGAAATTGAAAAAAATAAGCATCTAAAATATTCAAATTGTAGAAATTTAAAATTATTGTAAGTAAAAATTGTTACCTAATGAAAAAAACTATGAATTATTTAATTTTTTTGTATCAAATTCTTTATTTAAAAATATATAATCGATCTCAAATTGAGGGTGATAAAAAAAATTATATACCTTTGGTTTCAGCACGCCAAAATACATAAGATTCAGGTGAATTGCTATAAAAAGTTTTCACAAACATTTTTTTTTTGGCCTGTGTTATGGGTCCCGAATGCCCACAAATATTTAAAAAAAAATAAAGTTGCCATAGGTACAAAGAGATCAAGATACTATAGGTTCCCCCACTTATTATTTATGTTGTTTTAATGTTTTTTACCAAAAACGTTAGGTGATAGCAAAAAACTAAAAACAGATTTGAAGCTAGCATCATTTACTTATTCAAGTTGACGGCGCCACGCGCATTTACTGGCTCCGGTCATTCACTGGATAGTTGACCCTAACCACGTATAAAAAAAAATAAATAAATTCAAAAAATACGAGGATGTGCGCGTTCGAGCGAAAAGTGGCACATTTCCGAGCGAGGGAAGCAAATGAAGCGCGACGCGAAGCGGAGCGCTTCATTTTCCCGAGATCGGAATGTGCCACTTTGAGCTCGAATGCGCACACTCGGTTTTAAGCACGATTCACAATAACTTAGGTCAATAAATTGGAAGAAAAATGAATTGAATAATTTTAATCGCTCCTTCTCACTTACATCGACGATATTGTCGTATGTTTTCGCTCCCTTCCACTCATTGCTATAGTAAATATGTTTTTCGAACATATAATCGATATTTACTACACTAAATTTAGATTTATGATATAAAAGAGCCACGAATAAGTAGATAAATTCAATAAATACAAGATGTGCGCGTTCGAGCGAAAAGTGGCACATTTCCGAGCGAGGGAAGCAAATGAAGCGCGACGCGGAGCGGCGCGCTTCATTTTCCCGAGATCGGAATGTGCCACTTTGAGCTCGAATGCGCACACTCGGTTTTAAGCACGATTCACAATACCTTAAGCCAATAAATTGGAAGAAAAATCAATTGAATAATTTTAATCGCTCGTTCTCACTTACATCGACGATATTGTCGTATGTTTTCGCTCCCTTCCACTCATTGCTATAGTAAATACGTTTTTCGAACATATAATCGATATTTACTACACTAAATTTAGATTTATGATATAAAAGAGCCACGAATAAGTAGATAAATTCAATAAATACGAAGATGTGCGCGTTCGAGCGAAAAGTGGCACATTTCCGAGCGAGGGAAGCAAATGAAGCGCGACGCGAAGCGGCGCGCTTCATTTTCCCGAGATCGGAATGTGCCACTTTGAGCTCGAACGCGCACACTCGGTTTTAAGCACGATTCACAATAATTTAGGCCAATAAATTAGACGAAAAGCAGCTGAATAATTTTAATCGTTTCCTCGCACTTGCACTGACGGCTTTGTAGTATCTTTTCGCTCTCTTCCACTCATTGCTATGGTAAATACATTTAATTTTCAAACAATTTACTTATTCAAATTCAGTTAGAAAATTCAATTCACATTTTAAAAGGTATAAAAAACGCAGTCCAGTGTTAATCGCGGTCGCGCACATTTTTTCTTCGTCTTATGAATTCGCGGCGCAAATTTGCGAGCGGGCAGCTGCGGCAATTTTATAAAATTAATACATTAAGTTATTACCGACTGACAAATGGGTCAACGAAAAGCGAAATAAATCGTTCCGTTTCGAAGGGGAAGTAAAAGTTGGCCGACGTCGATCCAAACAAGTGTCAACGACTGTTGGGTGCGAGGCGCTTAAAATAAAGGCGAGTGCATAAGTAACGAGGAAAATGAAGTATATAACAAATCTAGTAAACGCTAACGAGATACCGAGAAGTGTGGGACAGTAAAGGCGGCAAAGTGACAAGGATAAAAATCGCGGGACAGCAGTTGACAAGGATAACTAAGGATCTGACAGTGTTCATAAATCGTTACTCCTACTTTATTCATGCTTACTTCCATCAAGAACATTTTAATCCAACAACTTTCTTGCAAATACATACATGCGTGTACCTCGCTACTTGTTTACAGGCCAAAGTAAAACCTGTTGAATATATTTGTTGATACCTCCGGCCTCTTCCCGTATTTGGCACCTCTGAAACGTTTACCTCCATTCGTCTTGAACGAGTCCATTAGCAAAAGTCACGATAAATTGAATTTTCGTCGCGACAATAAATCGAAAGATGGAGGGAAATCAAACGAAACGCATTCCGCGTTGATTGGAAATTATCGATCCGAAGAAGCGACTTACAGCTGACCCAACTTAACACGATATCTGCACGTCGATAGTAAATTGCGCAACTTGCACATGCACTCGATTTGCATCCACCTGCTCCTGTCTCAACTCAACACCCTGTTTTATGAGCAATTCGCTTTAATATATTTCGACGATAAATATTTCAGCGAAATTCGGCCAGAAGTTGTTAAATAGCGAGACACGCGCGAGCCACAAAGTAGTTTTTATTTTTTTTTTCGACGAAGACTCAAATTCTTATTGTCCCGTGGATGAGCAACACTGTTTTTTGTCAGAGGAATTTTTTAATGATAGTTGATTGTAGTTATTTACTTTTATTGCAAAAGAACAATTATTTTTTTTCGGTCACCCTAAGTTTTTTTGTGACAGCTATACAGTATGTACTATGGGACGAGTATTGAAATTTAACCGGGTGGTACCGATTCCAACAATAAAAGTTTATATGTAATATGTCCTAAATTCACGGAATTTCGAGAAAAATGCATTTTCATTTTCCAGTAAATTGCAACACAGCATTGTCTTCATATGCTCTTAAAAGAAAATGACGTCATTTAGTACGTGCTTCATTCTCAATTAATTTCATTATTTAGATATTATGTTTCACAATTAACGTCGATTAAGATTGTTTATTGCACATTTATTTTATCGTTTATATATATCATATTTCTGAACAAATGTAGTTTAACAATTGTATAGCTTTGATAAATATGAGGTAGGTCAGTTCTTTAAAAATCTTTATAATCCATATGTATAACTGCTTTTGTATTGTGGCGATTTTCATTATTTTAATATAACGAAAGACTAATAATAATCGTGTTTTAGTCTAAAATAAATGCATACCACAATCCACTAATAAATAAAATTTAAGTCATTTATAATTTTGAAATAATTATAAAGTACCTTAATTAATATTGCGTAGCCAAAGATAGGTAAGAATGATTAAATAATTCTGTTGATTAGTGGTAGGGTTTAAAAATCCTACTGTTAAATATAAATAAATATAAAATTGGATCAAAACTATTAAAAACTTACAACTGCAAAAGCAATTTAAAGCCCTGCACAATAATATGTATAACTGTCTACTATCCAATAAAAATCAAATAAGCAAAACCATTAACCACGTATGTATACATATTTAATAAAAACTATTTAATAAAAAGGTCATCAAACCACTAAATAAATATTATGTTACCCAAGATTTCTTTACGAAGCAAATCATATTTTTTTGCATTAAACTGGTCAGGAACTTCCTTATTATAAACATCTTATGTTAGCAGCAATCAATTAAGATACGTAATTTTATTTCGCGTTTTAATTTTGAGTAATTGTTGCCCAGCCTATTTCCCATATTTCAATGCATATTTGATTTGCGTTTTCTATGGTGATATTGATTTAAAAATTATATATTTCGACATCATTATAGGTAATAGATTTCAATAAAATTTTTCAAACTATTCTCAATAATAGGGTATTTATTACACATTTTACAATTGAAGATTAGATTACCATAACACAAAAATATTCTACATAAGGCCACTTGACATGGGATATGTTTAATTATTCAATTTAAGGTCATTTATAAGTGGGTTAAGTTTCAGTACTTATTCAGCGTACCCTGTATATTCAATTTCACCTCATATACGTGTTTATTAGGGTGTCCGTTATTTCCCAAGTTGATTTTTTTTTGCTGCCGCCTCATAAATTTATAGTTTTTTCCCTAAAAAAAATCCATCACAAAAAAAACTCTTAGTTTTTAAATTAAACTGTGCCGAAATCATGTTACAATTCTCATTTAAATAACATGGGAATTTCAGACTCTTTGCATTTAATTTTTTTTTCTTCTCTGAAACAAATAACAATACGGCGATGACCAAGACATATTTTATGGATAATTAAACGCTCCACAAAAAAGGTCTCTTATGATTTTTTCATAATTTCACTCCTTCGAAAGTTATTTAAAATTAAAGTTTTGTCCATAGTAAATATCACAGTTTTCAAGTTTTGCTATGATTCTTTTTAATAAAATCATTCCACTAATCTATAATAATTAAAAAAGCTTAATAGCTACAATAACGTAAACAATACATTGTAAATAATATTAAATAAAGATTTATTTCAGTGACAAAGAGCCAAATCTATATTGAATAAAAAAAATAAAAACATGGATGAGCCGCTAAAAAGATTGCATCTAAATTTTGAGATGGTTTTATACAGAAATATTTAATATTCAGGGAGCCACAAACTTTTCTAAAAGAGCCGCATGCGGCTCCGGAGCTACACGTTGCCGACCCCTGGTTTAAGGCAATCGAAATCTAAATCTTCATTAGTTTTTAATGCTTTAATCGTTTTACGTTCTATGGGAGATGACACATTCAGATCAAAAAAAGCCAAAACAGCAGTTTCAGCATTCAAGTACCACAAATGGTTCTTGAAAGTAAAGAGAATCATAAAAATTATAAAATTAACCATGGACCCGACTTTAATCTTAAATAACTTTCGAAGGAGTGAAATTATCAATAAATCATAAAGGACATTTTTTGTAGAGCGCCCAACTCTCTATAAAAATATATATAGTCAGTGCCGTATTATTATTTGTTTCAGAGAAAAAAATTTTAATGCATAAAGTCCGAAATTTCCATGGTATTTAAATAGGAAATGTAACACGCTTTCGGCACGGTTTAATTTGAAAACTAAAGAGTTTTATTTGGGATGAATATTTTTTTTATGGAAAAACCAAAAATTTATGAGGCGGCAGCAGAAAAAAAAATCAATTTGGGAAATAACAGACCCCCTAGTGTTTATGTTTAAATAATATTATTTTTGAAGCCAGATAGCTATCATTAATTTTTTATAAAAATATATATTTGACTGTCACAAAGACACCTGACGTGTTAATTTTTTTTTTTAAAACATATTCCTGTTAGGTGGACATAGTTCTATCAAAATATAAAAAAAAGTTCTCATGTGACGAAAAAATAATAATCAAAATTACGCAGGCCACACCAAATCTCTGTTTTAGTGCTTTTAAAAATCATTATTTAAAAAATAAATCTTATAGATTTTTCCGAATGTAAAACTATAATAAATTCAATCGTTTGATTTAAAAGAAAGAAGATTAATATACATTGAATGCGAAGATGTGCACATTCGAGCGAAAAGTGGCACATTTCCGAGCGAGGGAGGCAAATGAAGCGCGACGCGGGCGGCGCGCTTCATTTCCGAGATCGGAATGTGCCACTGACTCGAATGTGCAACTCGATTTTAAGCATGATTCACAATTATTAAGTTATTTTCTTAGACGTAGTTTATATTTATATAATTTAGGCCAATAAATTAGATCAAAAATCAGTTGAATAATTTTAATCGGTCGCTCTCACTCGCACCGACGAGATTATCGTATCTTTTTGCTCCCTTCCACTCATTGCTATGGTAAATACATTTTTTAAGTATAAAATCGATATTTACTATACTATAGTTAAGTTTATAATTTGAAAGATAGATGATTAATATAGACAAATTCAATAATAACACGAGGATGTGCGCATTCGAGCGAAAAGTGGCACATTTCCGAGCGAGGGAGGCAAATGAAGCGCGACGCGGAGCGGCGCGCTTCATTTTCCCGAGATCGGAATGTGCCACTTTGAGCTCGAATGTGCACACTCGGTTTTAAGCATGATTCACAATCATTTATTTACTGTCTTAGACGGTTAACTTCAACTGCCGACTATTTGTGAATAGAGCGCGCGCAACTTCCGTTGCTTCCTAAAATTTCACTCTCAAAGCGCCAAAAGAAGTATAACTTCAAAAAAAAATTTCCATTTTGTAGATCACTATTACTGAACGATGACTTTTGCTTTTCGCAAGGGGCGAAAACGACGAAGATTTTCTCTGCTCTGAGCGAAACTTTGACACAGTAAGAGCAATGCACTTTTGGCTTCCTTTTATAAATTTCCATTGGCAATTTGTGAACAATAAAATTTTACAATGGTACGAGGAGTTATATGAAGATCGTAAACCGCAGACAATATAGCCCTCAGCTAGAACAGGCTATTCTTAAATTTGAAAGTTGTTAATGTGCGCTTGATCAACTGTGAAATTATTGTTAACATGCATATTCTTCTTAATTATTATAAGGAATATCAGGAAAACTTTATTTACAACCACCTTTCGAATTCGAAGTGCAATTGTGGAATTCGCCATGGATTTGTCTGCTCGTTTTTTAGTTGTTATTCACGCAATAACGCTTTCTTCGTGTCGAAATTGAAATTGCCTCTCGTATGAGGCAAAAAAAAATTAATTCTTTTGAATTTAGAGCCGAGTTATTGTAAACAGGCCAATTACATTTGGTTCGATGTCATAAACTAGATCGCATTACCTTTTATGATCATTAACATCATAGCGGCCTTTTAATTAGGTTTGGCATACAAATTAATTCTATGTAATATGTACATTAATAAATAGCCCTATACGTGACACCCCAATCATCAGGAGTTGATTAATTAATTTGCTTATCAAAGCATCCTCGAGCTAAATAAAACCCTTCCCATAAACTTTTTGGAAGAAGATCTTCGGAACACTTCAAAAATCGGAATCATTATAATTAAATTAGAAATCCAATTCTTATTTAAAAAAAACTGTTTCGGTCGATTATTGTAAAACGTAGAACAAACTGAACCATTTCGCTTCGTTTCGTCCATAAATCGTTTCCATCAAAAAATGCCACCACGAATGCGATTATTAAGTTGCTTAAGCAAGTTTTTCTTATTACAAAAATAAACTGATTATTTTTAAAGTGCACGAAGCTTTCAGGTTATTTTTAAAATTAAAAATCAAAAAGCTGACAACCCACGGTACACCCACTACGTTTTTAAATTGTTAAAAGCCACATTGTTGATTGGATTTTAAAGTATTTTGTTCTAATTTAAATCGAAGAATTCCTTTGAAATTTTCACCAAGGCGAAATTACTAGAAGCATTATTTTTCGAAAATGAAAGATAAATAGTTTTAAACGCAATTAAAAAGAATTGATGGTTTTTGTTGTTGAGTATAAACATTAGACCGATCTAAAAAAATCGACTATTTTTTCCTTTGCGCAATTTTGCATTTTCTATTAAGTAACATGAAAATTTTTTTAGTGATTTGTAAATTTTGTAGGTTATGTACATAAATGTCTGATACGTGTCTTTGTAGGAATTTAACTCTCTACAAAAAAAATCTCTTAAAGTTTTTTGATAAGTTAGATCTTTCAAAAGTTATTCAAGGTTAAAGTTAAAATTATGTAACATCTAATCCATGTGGTTTTCTTATGCAAAAAAAACTATCGTTTAGTACGACACCCTAAAATCGTTTATAGCAACAAAAAAATTATAAAGCGAAAAACAAATGTATATAAAAAATAATTTTAACAATCAAAACTACAATGCGCTTATTAAAATTTGTCCTTACATCGCCCACAACATTTTATTTACCGCTGCTTTTATTTAATATAGAGCTGTCCTTTTTTTTAATTTGCATCTTTCAAGTCCTACAAGTATTAATCAAGATAGCCTTTTCAAACTTCAACCATTGGAACCGTGCCCCTTTTATGAAATTGTATGTCCTAATATAAAGCATTTGTCCATTTTTAAAAATATTAATTTTTTTTCTGGATTTAAATCAAAAATTCAGTACCTTGTCCAGAGATTTAAATACAGTAGAACCTCCGTTATATGTGGCTTTATTATCCGGGGTTCCAATCAACCGGGGTCCCGAGTGGTCAATTATTTTTTTTTATAAGGTGTTTTTAATTTTTGAAACCATTTATTAAAAACATATGTATTTGGGTAGACATATTGGAAATTAATGTAAAACGTTTGCCTATATAAAACTAGCATTATTCGCGAAGCGAAGTTTGCTAGTTTGTCTACCTATATCAAAGAAACATTAAATGCTGTTTGCTGGTCAGCGCATCGCTCGAGAGCGGCTGGAATAATTTGGCTAATTATTTTTCTAAAATGTTCATAATAGTCCGAATAAGACTTGAAAGGAAAGAAATATTGGAAAAGTTGCCCGGAAAATTGGGAAAAAACTGAAATTGCCTTTTTTCTATCAGATGTTTGTATGAACTCACGATTCGAACGTAGTGATGAGCAAAGCAAGACCAAGACCAAGACTGTAATAGTTTTGGTATCGGTCTTGGTCTTGATTATTCGGTCTTGGTTTTGTTCTTGCACAAATGTTTCTAGTCTTGGTCTTGGTCTTGCTTTTGCTTATTCGATCTTGGTCTTGGTCTTGGTTTTGCGTATTCAGTCTTGGTCTCAACCATTTAGCATAATACATGCAACTTTTTGACGAATTTTTCAGATCTTTTAAAGGTATAAATTAAAAATTATGTACAATTTATATCTAATTCATAAAACTTTATTTTACTACAATCAAATAATATCAAAAAGTGATTTTATTTAGAGTTTAATCATTTTTACTTCTTCACTCATTTTGAAATTGTTTTTGTTTAAATAGAAAAGACACTACACTTACACTTACCGAAATATACTTCAATTTATAGGTAAAAGTCACTAAGAAAATATACAATATGGCAAGATTTTGGAATTAGTATTATTTATAAACAAATCCCAACATATTTTACCCATAGAACAATTATCTTAAATACTGAAATTTTCTGTCAAACATGCGAGTTTGTCAGGACTTTTAAAAGAAATAGTGTCGATAGTTGTGAGAGTTATGAAAACTTGAAAACTTACTCTTCCTCCAACGCATAAATTGATCTTTTACCGAAAAAAATTGTACAGGATACTTGAAAGGAGTGAAAATATTGAAAACAAATTAGTTTATCTCTTTATTTCAACCATGTGTTATCCAGACATAGGAACAAAGATCTCTTACTCCGAGGACATTCTTGTAAATTCCTGTTGTCAAACAGTGATAAAGTTTGTTTATATTTAGTGTTAAAATCTAGTAAAGCAAATTGAAAATTACTACTACAAAAAATGTTTTGTTCCAAGTAAAGAATATATTAAAGTTGCTTCGAAATAAATCTAGCAGAAGTAATAATTTTTGGTTTGGTCTTGCGTATTTGGTATTGATCTTGCATACTCGGTTTTGGGTTTGGTCTTGGTCTTGTTGGTTCGGTCTTGGTCTTGGTAGCATAAAGACAGTCTTGGTCTTGCAAAAATGCAAGACCAAGACCAAGACCACGTTCAAGACCAATTTTGCTTATCACTAATTCGAACATAATTTGGAAAAAACGTCGGTGGAGTTAGCTAGATTTTTAATAAAAATTATATCTTTTACACCATTTGTCTTAATTAACTTTTTTACCAAGCATAATTAATCAAAGCAAAATTGTGACTTGTTTATACGGGATTTTCAATTATCCGTGAACACCGGATAATGGAGGTCCTACTGCATTTCTTTAATAATAAAATTGAAACTGACCTCAAACTCAAATAAAACTCACTGTCAGAAAAACGATCGATTCTCATTGCCAAAGAACACAAAATAAAATAGCGTAGAATAAAGGGAGAGTAACTTCGCGAGCGCTCTATTTAAACGAAAGTGACATAAAAAGAAAGATAATTTTATCGACCAAAAAAAAAGCGCGTTGCGGTTATTTCAATTGAACGAGCAATCACTTTCGACAATTACAAACCGCCAGCAAAAAATCGCGTCGCGTCCACGCGCAAAGTGAAAAGCGAACCGCGTGCTCGCCCAAAAAAACGAAAATCGCGCGCAGAACTTGCATTTGCAATTACAATTATTTTGTCCGCTCTTTTATCTGCGACACTTTTCTACGCCTACAAGTTTTTTGTGCGCCGTCCGATTTGCATAAATGTACATAAAATGTGTGTGTTTTAACAAGGCGACGTGCAAATGTAGGTGTCGGGCGAAGCGAGAAGGAAACCGCGTCCGAGCAAAAATGGTGCTGTGCTCTTAATACTTTTGCTGCGAATGGAAAACCGCAAACTAATGACCTGTCGGAACATTTATGGCGAATATAAGATGCAGTATTTACATATCCACTTACGTTAACGAGGATTATAATTTTATACGCACAAAATCCACCCTGAAATTCCTACCGCTTCGATCTTTAATGTATTTATATGTAAATTTTGCGCGCGAAGCAAAAAAAAACGTCGTGCCGACCAAACTATTTGACGCTAAACATTTATAATAACTTCCGATTCTTCGGGCACTTTTTCCGAGCATTAGGAGGAGCGTTGGCACGCAAGTTGTGCAACGTTTGGTCGTCAAAGCGAGACTTCTTCATTTCGAAAACACCCTCCAGTTATGAGTGCGATGCGGCTAATGAGATGTAATACAGAAATAAAAAGTAATTCCCGGTATTCTGCTAATCGAGAATAATTGTAGGATTTAAGAATAGTTTTTATCGTACCGACGAGACTAATGACGGCCGCTGATTGTTTTTTGCCTCTTAATTGTTGTGCGGATACAAAGTCGCTAATTTTTTCGGTGGAAAATAATTTATAATGGCGATTTCCAAATTGTGACTAATGTGACAAACTTTATTGAAGTTATACTTCTTATGGTGGGTGAGAGTGGAATTTTTGAAAGGCAACGAAAGTTGCGCGCGCACAGTTGAAGAAAATTTGGCATTACCAAGATAGACGTCTAAGAAAATAAATTAATTATTGTGAATCACGCTTAAAGCCGAGTGTGCACATTCGAGCTCAAAGTGGCACATTCCGATCTCGGGAAAATGAAGCGCGCCGCTCCGCGTCGCGCTTCATTTGCCTCCCTCGCTCGAAAATGTGCCACTTTTCGCTCGAATGCGCACATCCTCGCGTTTATTGAAATTGTCTATATTAATCATCTATCTTTCAAATTATAAACTTAAATATAGTATAGTAAATATTGATTTCATACTTCAAAAATGTATTTACCATAGCAATGAGTGGAAGGGAGCGAAAAGATACGATAATCTCGTCGGTGTAAGTGAGAGCAACCGATTAAAATTATTCAACTGACTTACGATCTAATTTATTGGCCTAAATTATATAAATATAAACTACGTCTAAGAAAATAAATTAATAATTGTGAATCATGCTTAAAATCGAGTGTGCACATTCGAGCTCAAAGTGGCACATTCCGATCTCGGGAAAATGAAGCGCGCCGCTCCGCGTCGCGCTTCATTTGCCTCCCTCGCTCGGAAATGTGCCACTTTTCGCTCGAATGCGCACATCCTCGCGTTTATTAAATTGTTATATTAATCATCTATCTTTCAAATCATAAATCTTTAAATATTGTATTAGTAAACTATTGATTTATACTTCAAAATGTATTTACCATAGCAATGAGTGGAAGGGAGCGAAAAGATACGATAATCTCGTCGGTGTAAGTGAGAGCAACCGATTAAAATTATTCAACTGTCTTAAGATCTAATTTATTGGCCTAAATTATATAAATATAAACTACGTCTAAGAAAATAACTAAATAATTGTGAATCATGCTTACAATCGAGTGTGCACATTCGAGCTCAAAGTGGCACATTCCGATCTCGGGAAAATGAAGCGCGCCGCTCCGCGTCGCGCTTCATTTGCCTCCCTCGCTCGGAAATGTGCCACTTTTCGCTCGAATGCGCACATCCTCGCGTTTATTGAAATTGTCTATATTAATCATTTATCTTTCAAATTATAAACTTAAATATGGTATAGTAAATATTGATTTAATACTTCAAAAATGTATTTATCATAGCAATAAGTGGAAGGGAGCGAAAAGATACGATAATCTCGTCGGTGTAAGTGAGAGCAACCGATTAAAATTATTCAACTGACTTACGATCTAATTTATTGGCCTAAATTATATAAAAATAAACTACGTCTAAGAAAATAAATTAATAATTGTGAATCATGCTTAAAATCGAGTGTGCACATTCGAGCTCAAAGTGGCACATTCCGATCTCGGGAAAATGAAGCGCGCCGCTCCGCGTCGCGCTTCATTTGCTTCCCTCGCTCGGAAATGTGCCACTTTTCGCTCGAATGTGCACATCTTCGCATTCAATGTACATTAATATTCTTTTTTTTAAATCAAACGATTGCATTTATTATAGTTTTACATTCGAAAAAACCTATAGGATTTGTTTTTTTAATAATGATTTTTAAAAGCACTAAAACAAAGATTTGGTGTTGCCCGCGTAATTTTTGATTATTATTTTTTTGTCACACGAAAACTTTTTTTTTAAATTTTGATAGAACTATGTTCACCTAACAAGAATATATTAAAATAAAAAAAATTAACACGTCAGGTTCCATTGTGACAGTCAAATATATTTTTTTATAAAAAATTAGAGATTGCTATTTAGATTCAAAAATAGTTGTATTTAAACATAAACACGTATATGAGGTGAAATTGAATATACAGGGTACGCTGAATAAGTACTGGAACTTAACTCGCTTATAAATGACCCTAAATTGAAAAAAAAAAACATCCCATGTCAAGTGGCCTTCCCTCGCTCGGAAATGTGCCACTTTTCGTTTGAACGTGCACGTGCCTCGCATTTATCGGATTTCTCTACTTTGTTCTTCGCCCTTTCAAATCATAAACTTATAAGGTAAGTGATCCCTCTACCGGCCACTTCGCTAAAAGTTCTAAAATGCATTTATTACTAGTCAATGAACAACATTTAATAAAAGATTTTTGAGTTAATTAGTATAATGTAAAATAAAAAATAATAATGAACAAATGAATAATAAATCATAATGTCACGTTCAATATCTTTTAATAATGTTTAAGGAATTTTTTTTTTGAATAATTAAGTACTTGTAAACAAATATAGCAGCCCCTAAATTATTTAAAAATGTAAGACTTGCAAATGATTTAATATTAAAAAACACAAATTTTTATCAAAAAAGAAAACAAGCATTAAAGCAATTAAAAACGTAAGAATAGCATATTAATCAATTCTTATTAAAAATAAAACTTTTTTAAATCGCGAATTTGGAGTTTACAATAAACCTGAAATATAATTAAAAAATTATCACTGTCCTTAAAAAAATAGAACAGTTAAAAATTAATTATTAATTAATTCCATTAATTATTATATTAAATTATTTAAAAATGTAAGACTTACAAACGATATTGAATTTTTTAAATCATAAATTCCGAAAAGCTAATGCATGGAAGTTATTTGCTAGTGTTTCCAATAAACCAGAAAAATAATGAAATAATTTTAATTTCTTTTCGAAAAATAGAGCGGGCGTTAAAACAATTAAAAATCTAAACATTATAAATGATACCTAATCTATTAAAAAACACAATTTTGAGGAAACGCAAGATTGAAAAAATTGTTATATGCAAATCATTTATCAGAGTTTGTACTAGAAAATTGTTATTATCCAATTAAGACAATAAATTATTTAAAAATCTAAGACTTACACACGATTTTGTATTAAATAACACAATTTTCTAAAATCGAAATTTTGGGAAAACTTATTTATGAAAGGTATTTCCAAAAAACCAGAAAAATAATTAAACCATTTTAACTACCCTTAAAAAGTCAGGCTTCAAATCAATTAAAAATGTTTCTGTATTAAAAAACACAATTTTTTGAAAATACAATTTTAAGGGGGTATTCTAGCCTAGAAATATGAATTTCGGCCGTTTTTTCAAGATCTGTATAAATAAAACAAAGAATATTTTTAATATCAATTTTTGTATCATTCGTTTATTGATACTTTAAAAATTCATAAAAAAATTGAAAATTTAAGAAGTTATGAGCTGGCAAAATGGGGGCCAAAAAAAAAGAGTGTCCTCGCGTACAAGGTTTAAACCCTTATGGACATCTAAAACAAAAAAATCAAATGGATTCTTAATTAGTAAAGATGTCGCTATGGGCTCCCCCATGGACAAGTCTAAAAAAAATTTTTTCAAAACATGGCGGCCGTTTGAAAAAAAAATTTATGCGTTTCTCTAACAATTCCGAATTTCTTAAAAATAGTCAAATTCAAGTATCGACTTTTTCGAGCGTGAGACCATAGAAAAATGTATATAAAGTGTTCATAATAAATTTCAAATAAATCGGTGCAGTAGAACTTGAGATATCGTGTACGCCAACTAGAAAAAAGTGGTTTCGAGAAAAACGCATTTTGAAATTTTACTCATAGAATGGTACGCTATACTTACATATTTATAATAGCTGTAACTTGTTAAATAATTGAAATTTTGAAAAATATCTTTAAGAGCATATTCTTAAATGTCTAAACTTCGGAAATATAAAAAAATACGATTTTTTAAAATTTCTAGACTAGAATACCCCCTAATAAAACTAATGTACGGAAGTTATCAATTGATGTTAATAATAAACCAAAAAAATAATAAAAAATTTAGCCCTTTCTAAAGAAATAAAATCGATCAAAAATGTAAGAGTCGAAAATAAATTTGTTTTTGAAATACTAACTTGAAACCTCTGTAACTTAAGAAGTATTAATTTTTGAATCATGATTCTGTTAACACTTTTAATCAGTTACTCAAAAATTTGAGGCACACAAAACTCTTTAATAGAAAAAAATCATAATAATTTCGAGCAATACAAAATTTAAATAGCTCTAATTTAGATAATCTTTGGTAGCCGCCCAAATAGTTTTTGTACAAAATTAATTTTCCGAGTTTCATTAATTTAAAGCCAGAGTCGAAAATAACAAACGGAATTTTAAAATATGGGTCAATAGTGATGTGCATAAAATTGTTCATAACGCGTGACAACCTATTTAACTTTTTTTTAATGAAAACCCAACTATTATATTGGTTGTTTGATCTTTGAAATGCCATTAAATAAGTTGGCACATTTAAATTAACGAGGAACAAACTAAATTATGCCAATATATGAATAATATTCAGCCCCGCCTTTTGCCATTAGAAAGTAGACAAGTTTTTTTCTAATGTTATGAATAGCTAAATTGCAAAACTAACGCATTATTATTTGCGTTTTTATTCGTAAATAAAATTGGGACAAATTTCCAACTCGAAATTAAAAAAAAAATGATAATCGTTTCGCAACTTTAGAAAATTCTAATGCCAGCGAAACCGAAACTAATTAGATTAATTATTTAAAGCTAAAAATCGGATTCGATTTTCCATTCATTCGTCGGTTTCTAGCTTTCTGACGGACTTAAATTAATTGCCTTCGATCGTTAGAAATTTTTATCTAATTAAAGTAAAGCAAGAAAAGGGATAATTGTAAGTTTTATAAAGCGAGTTTAACATTGAATTCTGTAATAATAAGTGGTCGGCGAATGATGGCAAAGTAAAAGACATAATCATGAAGTGAGTTGCAGTTCAGACATTGTTGTTGCCTTAACGAGATCTTCGATAAAGTGTATCCTACTTGGGAAGCTGCGACCACACGTGAATATAAATCTACTTATGCGATCCATCATCTATTTATTATACCGATGCAATGATGCGTGGGGTGCCCTTGCTGTCAAAATTTTTAAAAAATATATTGATAAACGCTCAGATTTATATGCCAGCCGGTTCGTTGCGTTTCTTGAAATAACACCCTTCAAGTCACTCAGTTTCTATGAAAGCTCATTTTTCTCTCGCTGATCTTATAAATCAGTGGTTTTAAAACTTTATGTTACTGCGCTATTATTTAAAAAAAATCTAATCTTAGTGGCTCCCCACTGTACACTAGGGTGGTCGTTAAAAATTAAATTTCTTTCGACGCCCCAAAACTTTCTTAAATACAGTAAAACCTCGATTATCCGGACCTCAGTTATACGGATTCACGATTATCCGGATTGTCGACCGCGTTCGTGTTTTCCTGTTAAAACGGGACACTTCGTAATCGTGCTTAAAATCGAGTGTGCGCATTCGAGCTCAAAGTGGCACATTCCGATCTCGGGAAAATGAAGCGCGCCGCTCCGCGTCGCGCTTCATTTGCCTCCCTCGCTCGGAAATGTGCCACTTTTCGCTCGAATGCGCACATCCTTGTATTTATCGGATTTGCCTATATTATTATTTTATTCTTCAATTGAAAAAATTTAAAGTCGAATAAATTAGATCTATTTTTTGTTTGAAAAAGGTTAGATATTTTATTCCTTTTGATAAGTCAGCATGGGGCTCTTCCGCACGCCTAATTGTAGCGAGCTTAATAAAAATATTTTCGAGTGTACTTTCGAATGTTTACTAATTTGCGTTTTTGATTAACTAAAATTGTATATGTGTCAAATTTTCTGAAGTGGGCCACTGAAAATCAACTAGTTGATTTTGATATCATCTTTTGTAGATTGTTGAGGGTTTATATGTCAAAATTATTGTCTCCAAATATTTTTGGGTAATTTTCATTTTTCTGAAAACAAATTAGTTTTAAGGCGTATTTTGAATACACTGTTTTAATTAGACTTCATTTATGCATTAATTCAATTTTTAAATACATATAAATAAATATTTATATGTTACATAGGTGGTGCATCACATTTTAGAATGATTTGGGTGGGATATGTTAAAAAAAGGTGGGGAAACAAGAGTAAAAATTCGGAAAAAGTTAAAGTATTTTTTTTCATGTACGATGAAGTCTCCCATCTAGTCTAGCTTAAAAGTAGGGGAGCGAGGGGGATAGCGCTCACTGGGTAATGGCGCTCACCTCTGTAACTCTGTTAAAACAGAACGTAGAAACACGCCTAGTCGCGTGAAGTGCGAGGGAAGGGTGCTTCTAACAAACAGCGTTGCAAAAGGGCCTTCAGCTCGCGTCATGCGACCGTAAAATACATTTCCTCGTTTGCGGGCGCGCTGATCTAATTTTTGGTTAGTTGTTTTTTGTCGGTAAGTCCAAAACTTTAATGCTTATTTAATTATTAATTTTACTTTTCTGACAATAAAACTATTCTATTTTGTGAGAATGCAATCAATTTTCAACAATTGCTTATGATTTTTTTTTTATTTCAAATTAATTACAAAACGACCGTTTGGGGTTATACCGCTCATCTGAGCGCCATTACCAAAAAAAGTTGTCGAAGACAAAAAGAAAAAACATATGAAACAAAAATCATACAAGAAAAAAATTTTACAAGAAAGTTCTTAAGAGAGTGAAGATGAAGAGCACCTTTGCGACGATGACAGTGATGACGAAATGGATGTGAATGATAAAAATTATAACAAATGTGTTATTTACGAAAAATTTGGAAAAAATAACGAGTTGTGGTATCGCTGCACCATCTGCGGACTGTGGGCTCATGCTATATGTTCAGGGTGGGATTCGGCAGATAGGTACATCTGTGATTTATGTGTCCAAAAATAAAATATTACTATTTTTAATTTGTCTTACCTCTAATAATAATAATTCTTTTATATTATATTTAATTTAAATATATCTTACTTGTTAAATTCCAACAAACATGTTTGAGCGTCATTACCCCGTACCCTGAGCGGCTTTACCCAAAGTCAAGGGCAATGCCGCTCAAACATGTTTTTTTTTAAACCTTGTCCTACTACTAGTAGATCAAAGATATATCGTTTTTTTGTAAAATTGTTGATTACTCGATCATTAAAGATTTAAGTTTCTTTTGTTAATTTTGATTTATAATAAATAATTAAAAAAATACACCATGTTTTCGTTAAGTGAACGCCATTCCCCTTCCTCCCCTACTAAATTAGAAATGTGGTTTTTGGTAAAAATACCCTACTGTAATTTCTAATTAAAAGAAAAAAGAGAAGTGGTACATTTAGTTCAGTTTTATTTAATTAATATTATTTGTAAGAGAGAAGAATAAGATAGGCAAATTAAATTATTAAGGAGTATGTGCACTTTTCAAGCGAAAACTTTTTTCGAATAGAAAATCTGGATTTGAAGGATTTGCTATTAATATAGTCGAATCCAATTAAGACGAAGATGTGCGCATTCGAGCGAAAAGTGGCACATTTCCGAGCGAGGGAGGCAAATGAAGCGCGACGCGGAGCGGCGCGCTTCATTTTCCCGAGATCGGAATGTGCCACTTTGAGCTCGAATGTGCACACTCCGCTTTTCGCCACGATTAACAATAATCAATTTCCTTTTAATTTTACCTAAACATTTTATGATTCTATTTGGTATTTTTTACTGTTGATTTTATAATTAATAATTATTTGTTTCGTTTTTTTTGTAAATAAATACCGAACAAGGTAAAATTGTTTTTTTTTTCAATTATCCGGATTTTCGATTATCCGGATGAGCTGCAACATTAATTAGTCCGGATAACAGAGTTTCCACTGTACATATAATTTCGTAAAACTATAATAAATTCTAGTTGTTACAAAATTTTTTATACCTCAGAAAAAATGACGTTTATAGGTCGTAAAATGTGGACTATATGGATTTGATGAATTTATTATTGAGAATATCTCCATAAATATGAATTTCATAAAGAAAATGAAAAAGACCTTTTTTATAGAAAATTGAATTTCCTACAAAACTATTTCTCTAACTTTTTCTCAAATCTGTATACTTTAAGAGATACTTACAAAAAACTACGATTTCATCAAAAAATGAACTTATATTGTCTTGAGGCACGTGTTATTTTTGTTAAAAAAACTTGTAAAAAATTCCCCCGTATTTTTTCATTAAAAGAAAGGTTTTTTTGGGGCGTTAGAAAAAATTTAATTTTTAACGACCACCCTAGTGTCCAGCCATACATAACACGTGGTTACATTTAATTTAGTCGCGCCAAAGAAGTATAACTTCTGACGCCCGTGCACAAGTACCCGCACCGGTTTTTTTAAAAGCTTTCAACAGGACCGTATCGTTTTCGAAATGCGCGCCTCGAGAGCAATAGAAAGGAAAAGTATCGGTTACTAATGAACAGATTATCGCAAGATAAGGGACGGCTCTTGTATTTGGGGGCCTTGTCTTACATCTCTTACACGAAAACAAGAAGTCTTGTCGTCTTGTAGCGAGTTATACAACAAACCAGTAAGTGGTATACCGATTGTTGGGTCCATTAACAATTATTGCTACCGTCTTCCATCCATTTGACTGCGTAATGGATGCAATTCTAACCGGTTACGAGTTTTACTTCTTTTTCTTGTCTTTTCTGACATGTAAATATTGTAATTAATTTATTGCTTAACGTGCCTTCTTGCTTTATATTCGTTCTTGTCGCTTTTATTTTACTTTCGACTTAATCGCATGATTAATTCGAAAAAATACGTGGACGGACGGAAGCGGCAAAAAGTCAAAAAGGAACGCGTAGAAAGCTTATACAAATTTTAAGTCCGCTAATGGCAGAATAAAAAATGTTAAAAACTTTTATGAAATTCCGAAAAACTAAAAGCTTAGGTTGGTAATTGATTAATTATGCATAAGGGTAAATTTTGATTGGACGCAAGAAATTTAATATAAATAAATTAGCATATACATTGTTATATTATGGGAAACAGATGTGGATACGAAAATTTTTAACCTTTGTATGTCGAAGAAGACTTGGCTAACTTTCAAATTAACAGATTGTCGCAGTTGATATTCGAAAGAGCGGACGTTTATTGTGCGATGGAAATCGATCGAAAATCGCGGATCGATTCGAGACGGGGAAGTACCGTTAATGCAAGGCACTTTTCGAGCGCAGAAAGCGTTTAGCAAAGATCAAAGAGTAGACTCAAAAATCTATTTATATTAATTCTCTCTAAGGATTTTCGAGATAGCATCGCCTGCAGAGCGTTATAGCTGTTTAAAATGATATTCTATCTTTTTATGCAACACAAGAATTTTGATGAGACGATGCCGATTCTAACTTTACTTGTTTATTTCGTGCATATTCTTGTCGAGGAATTTTCTTACCTTATTTACCGTTTAAATCTTACATGCCTGCGCGGATGCGGCTCATCTTCGTTTAATTTAATTTTCTACGGTTCGAACCGTTAATGAAATATCAAATTGAAAGCGGGCCTACATCCGGTCCGAATTCGCGAAGAGTTGTTTGTACAGAAAGAGATGTATTACAAGAACTTTTGCAAATCTACGTTAGATCTAAATCAATATTTATATGGGATTTTGGGTTTTGGTGAAATTTCTTTTGGCGCGTTGAGAGTAAATATCGAATTTCTGTTCGAAAAACGTATTTACCATAGCAATGAGTGGAAGGGAGCGAAAAGATACGACAATCTCGTGGATGCGAGTGAGAGAGAACGATTAAAATTATTTAACTGATCCTTTGTCTCATCTATTGACCTAAATTATTGTGAATCGTGCTTAAAACGGAGTGTGCACATTCGAGCTCAAAGTGGCACATTCCGATCTCGGGAAAATGAAGCGCGCCGCTCCGCGTCGCGCTTCATTTGCTTCCCTCGCTCAGAAATGTGCCACTTTTCGCTCGAATGTGCACATCCCTGTATTTATTGAACTTGTCTACTTTATTTTTCGCTTTCTCAAATCATAAATTTACATTTAGTTTAACAAAATATCGATTTTATTTTTTACCATAGCAATGAGTGAGAGGGAGCGAAAAAATACGACAATCTCGTGAATGCGGGTGAGAGAACGATTAAAATTATTTACCTGATCTTTGTCTCATCTATTGGCCTAAATTATTGTGAATCGTGCTTAAAACGGAGTGTGCACATTCGAGCTCAAAGTGGCACATTCCGATCTCGGAAAATGAAGCGCGCCGCTCCGCGTCGCGCTTCATTTGCTTCCCTCGCTCGGAAATGTGCCACTTTTCGCTCGAATGCGCACATCCTCGTATTTATTGTATTTGTTTACATTAATTTTTGCAAATTTTGCTTTGTGTTCGATTTACACGATTTCACATAGAAAAAATTACGATTTACACGGTTTGGCGTGTAAAACGGAGAATAGGTGTACAGTGGTGAGGCGCTAAGACTAAATTTTCTTAAAATTCTTCAAATGCCACATTGACAGACATTAACGTAAAGTTAGCAGCAGCTAGCCAATGCACTTTGTTAATGTATGCGATCAATTGAAATTTTTAATCGAAAAAAAGTAAGTCTTTTTATATTCTTTTTACTTAAATATCTCAATAATTTTTATTACCTAATAACAAATGACTCATCGCAATAGAAAGATTATTTATTAATATTTGCATAGTAGTAGTTGGAACAATTGCATTAAAGGCGAAGATAAAGAAAAAGAAGAAGAAGCATAGTAGTAGTCGGATTTTGGCACAGCATAATCTTTAATTGTATTATTGAGTTTAAACATCAAGGGTTGGTGTGTTGTACCTCGGCCACTACCAATAAATTATACCTTGGCCCTAAGATCACCGTGCAATAAATAAAAATTTATATATACCTTTGTTATAATTCTTATATTTTTTTATTTTGTTTCAGATAATATGCCTCGCAAGTCTAACAAAAAATTTAAATTTTTGCAAAGTTAACCATTAAGAATGTTATATTTTAGCATACGAGAAAAGTTTTATTAATTTTTGAAACAGTTTTAGTGTCATCTCAAAGAAGAACATTAGTACTTCTTATAATCCAAAAATAAATAAATAGTTTTCATAAAACAATGGGTTCTATTTTGCTTAATGTGAATAGAGCCAAGGTTAATCACATCTGTTGTACCTAGGCCATAGATTTACTAATTTTTAAATTTTATAGCAGTTTGAGTAAACGGTTGGTAATGCTTTCAAATTTTTTATGATGAATAGCTTATTAGTGGCCCACTACGACGCAATTCATTTTATCAACAAATTGTTACATATACGTACAATTTAAAAAAAATGCAAATAAAAAGGGTCAAAGTACAACAGGTTCCCATACAGAAAAATATAAAAGACTTGGAGCCAACTTATAAAAAAAAAGCAAACTATTAAAATTACATACGGTGCAATCCGAGAAAAGAGTGATGAATTTTTAAGTTACTATTCAATAACAGATATGTATAATAGTTCTTGTTTCAATAGACATTCCCGTAATACTTTGTTTTAATTTTTTTGGAAATTTTGCTTTGACAGTACTTAATCATCAGTTTTTCAGGTAACGTTTCCACATTTTTTATATTTAACATGAAAATTATGGAAAAATGGTTGGAATGTGTTACACTTGTTGAATTCATTGCTTTTCTTAATTTTTATAAGATTATACATTTTTTTAAAACAAAATTATATACATATACCGGGTTGTTCATAATCCCTAAAATAATGGATAATAGATTATCAGATTTCAGTAAAGTGCCACGGGCTTATAATTTAAAAACTTTTTTTTAAATTTTTATTACGACCTCTATACAATTTAAAAAAAATTACAAGTGAAGAAACGGCCAAGGTACAACAGGTTCCCTTACAATATTTTATATGGCACGGTAGATAATTATCATGGATTGCATTCTTACCAAAAACATTTTCGAAGTTGGAAGTTTCGTACTCGTGTGGCTGGCAGCGAAAATATCAAAATGGCATTATGTTTATAGCAAAAAAACACAAATAGGGCTTAAAATAATTTAGAAACCTAACTATTCCAAATTACATGCAGTATTCCAAATATTGGGCAATAAAAAATGCATTAATAAAAAGTCGGGTCGATTACAGGTATACCAACTTACTGTCGAATATCTACAACAACGCCTCCACAAAAATCAAAATATACGAAGGAACAAAACCTATATTAATACGAAGAGGTGTTAGACAGGCGGACACAATATCACCAAAGCTCTTCAATCAGGCTTTAGAAGAAATCTTCAGGAGTCTGGATTGGAGAGATAGGGGTATCAAAATATCGGGAGAGCGACTTAATCACTTAAGGTATGCAGATGACGTAGCACTATTCGCCAACAGCAAGAACCTCAAGAAATGCTGTAAGAGCTAGAGGCACAAGCAAGAAAGATCGGTCTTCAAATGAACTACTCAAAGACAAAAACCATGACAAATACAGATGAAGAGGCCACCGTGACACTGAGAGACAAAACCATTGAACAAACAAATGAATACATATATCTGGGACAACTAATTAAATTGAACAAGGAGAACCAAACAGCAGAAATAAAAAGGAGAACACGGGTAGCTTGGGCAGCTTTCGGTAAACTAAGTTTCGTTCTTAAAAATAAAAAGTACCCACAATATCTGAGAACCAAGGTTTTTGACCAATGCGTGCTCTCGGTCTTTACATATGGACTCTTTACATTTGGTCTTTCACAAATGCAAATTTGGACAAAATGGCATAATCTCAAAAATCCATGGAAAGGCAAATGCTTGGTATTAAATTGTCAGATAAAACGCGAAACAGCTGGATAAGGGAAAAGACTAAAGTAAACGATGTAATTGAGGAAGCAGCGAAACTGAAATGGAAGTTTGCAGGTCATAACATCAGACAAAGCGACGATAGATGGAATAAAATTATCATACACTGGAGACCTTGAGAAAGTAAAAGAGGAAGAGGGAGGCCCCAGATGAGATGGGCAGATGATATAAAGAAATACGCAGACCACGGTGGACAAATCTAGCAACCGACAGGGCGGAGTGGAAACGATTTGGGGAGGCCTGTATCCAAAGATGGATGAACCAGGGTAATTAGATAGATAGATAGAGATTCCAAATAGGATGTACTTCCTCTATACGCGTGTTCAAAGTCAAACTTCTTTGGTGGAACTAAATTAATTTTAATCGTTCCCTTTCACTCGCATTGAGAAGATTGTCGTATATTTTCGCTCCCTTCCACTCAATGCTATAGTAAATATGTGTTTCGGGCATAAAATCGATATTTCCTAAACTGTTTTTAAGTTTATGATTTATGAGAGCCAAGATTAAGTACACATATCCAATCAATAGGAAGATGTGCGCATTCGAGCGAAAAGTGGCACATTTCCGAGCGAGGGAAGCAAATGAAGCGCGACGCGGAGCGGCGCGCTTCATTTTCCCGAGATCGGAATGTGCCACTTTGAGCTCGAATGCGCACACTCGGTTTTAAGCATGATTCACAACAATTTTTGGTCAATAGCACACATAAACACGGTATGTCCGGTAGTAGAACGCTTTCAAAGTATCTCCGCGCATGTGACGTCACTTGCGATGCAAACTGATTCTCTTTAAATATTTCTTACGTTGTTTCATGATACACTACCTTCTATTTCTATACATTTATTTAGATTTTTTTACTGTTTCTTGTTATTAATTGTGATTAATAATAATAGTTATTGACTATTAGTTACAAAGATGGGTTGTCCAGAGAAGAACGGCTTTGATACTGACCTGGAGAGACAGAAAAATTTACTAATAGAGTGTCAAAAAAAATTTTGGCAATGGTCGCTGGGCAACATACTACACTTATTCCCTTTCAAAAAAAATTGTGTTAACAAGTAAATCTTTGTTAGAGCTATTTTGTTATTTAAATTCAAACTATAATGTAGAGTACATTCTAACTTCTTGACTCAACCAGGATGTTTTGGAAAACTTTTTTTCATATATACGAGGCATGGGTGGTGCAAACGATAATCCCCATCCTTTGGATTTTAAATATAGTCTAAAATGGCACATTTTAGGTAAACATTCTAATGCAATATTTACTGAAAACAATAATACAAGAGGAACGTGAGAAAGCTGTTTAGGTCAACCATTCAACATAATAAGCGAATCGTCTAACCATAAAGAAAATTGCTTAACTAAAAGTGCCTTCAGTAGCTTAAAAGTTGATTTTAAGGATGAGGATGTTCAAAATGATGAAATAAGCATAAACAATTTGTAATTTATTCAACCCGAATATTCAGAAATACGCATTAAAAAATCTGAAATTGGTTATAAGAACGAAGAGTTAAGTCAAAATTTTGGAATACGAGAAATACTTGATAAGGATGCTCTAACATACATATCGGGTTATGTAGCTCCCAAATTTAGAAGCAAATATAACTTGGGTGTAGCAATTAAACACTTAGATATTAATAACGTCTCACATTGTTGGCTGAATTTTCTTTCTCGAGGAAATTTGCTATATCCAAATAAAAACTTACTATAGGCAACTATAGTATGTAATTGAAACAGAGTTTAAAGAAATGCATGGTACTTCTTTGACAAACGACAATTAATTATTTACAACGCTATGTAACAGAACCATTGAAAAATTAAACTATAAAATAAAAGGTACGGTACCAAAAGAAGTCATTTTTTGCTTAGCACGGACACGAACTTATATTAGATTATGTGATTTGAATCGAAAGATTAGTTTTGAAAACTGCCGTAAGAAAATGAAAAAGAAAATGTCTAAATTAATAAATCGTAAAGTGTAAATTGTATCCATGTACATAGATATTTCATTTATAAATATAACATTTAAATAAACTTATAATCATTTTAATGCAGTATTTTCAATAAGAATTACTAAAAAACCTCGATTACATAATTTCAAAATTATATGTAAAGGCCGTATTTTTGATTAACCGTGTGTTATTTATATAGCGTTCCCATAAGAGCTAATTATTTTGCAACGCAGGTGACGTCACGCTCTGACGTAGCAATATCTAACCTGCGCGCCAGCATACCGTGTTTATGTGTATCGTGGTCAATAGATTTAAAAAAATCTATTGAATAATTTTAATCGTTCTCTGTCACTCGCATTGACAAGATTGTCGTATCTTTGCGCTCCCTTCCACTCATTGCAACAGTAAATACGTTTTTCGAACATAAAATTGATATTAATAAACTATATTTAAATTTATGTTTTGAAAGAGCGACAAATAAAGTAGACAAATCCAATGAATACGAGGATGTGCGTATTCGAGCGAAAAGTGGCACATTTCCGAGCGAGGGAGGCAAATGAAGCGCGACGCGGAGCGGCGCGCTTCATTTTCCCGAGATCGGAATGTGCCACTTTGAGCTCGAATGTGCACACTCGGCTTTAAGCATGATTCACAATAATTTATTTACTTTCTTATACAACTTTTCGCTGGATGTGCGCGCGCAACTTCTGTAACTTGCTAATATTTTACACTTAACGCATCAAAAGAAGTACAACTTCAAAAAAGAATTAAAACGAAGCCCTTCCACATTACTCGAACTTACGGAATTGGTATAATCAGCCAGATATATTGCGTGTAAAAGAAAAAACCTCGTCCACGAAGCTACCTGGTCGTCGCTGAGTAACTAATTTATGAGGGTTGGTGGCAGACAACAATCTACGGAATACCTGCGCTATTTCTATATAATTACACCTCTTACAATTGAAGGCAACCGACGATTCTGCTACCGTAGGAGTACGTCGAGGAGAAGAAGCGCCTCTCACCTGCCGCTGCTTCGATTACACTTTTTCCCAGTTCGCATTTCCTTCGCCTCTTCGCAGAAACCGTGTAAATAATTTCTGGCTCGGTTACAAATTAAATATGGAGAGTCGTCGGCGCACTAAAATCAGGTGCAACAGCCAGGTGTTTGTACGAATGCATTTATAAAGGAGTGGCCAATTAAGCAACTCGAAGATATCTTGTGGGTGTACTCTGGAATGTCTAGACTCTTATTTTTAGTGTTATGAATCAAAATAACTTTATTTTTGCGTCTGAAGGATTTTGCGCGCACCCGAAATCGCTATTTTGTCATTCGATTCTTTTCGCCGGCGACGTCTCCAAAAGCAGCGACACAAAAAAGGCTGCAGGAAGTCGCCGCCGATAATCCGGAAATGGGCGATTAAAAGTCGATATAAAACGAAAGTAGATCAAAAAAAAAAACGTGACATGTCGACACATTCGCATCTAATAATAAGTCCGTCAATAACAGATCGTTAATTACAGACGTAGCTATGCAAAAATAGACGTCAACAATGGCGTAGGATGGAGTGTCTCCAATTTTGATAAAGCCACGTAGAAAACGGTTTGGAAAAAACTCTCGAAGAAAGCACGTGGCTTTGAACTTTGATGATCGCGAGGGAAGCGGTGCAGCAGGAAGAGCGTTGAATTTCCACCGGATTTTCCAGTCGGCGAAGTGGGAAAGCGGAAAAGCAAAGTTTGTAGTACAACTCTCCGCGAAAACATACGGAGCTGTATTGATCACGTCGAGGTCTGGGTCCTGGGGTCAAGGTCGTTGCGAGCTCGCACGTGTCATCTGCGGTCACGGTCGCCACCGACTTACTTCCAGGGTTGATGAGGGTAGACGCTTTTAAATCTTACATTACGATTTTGAGGGGAAAACGAGAAGAATTTCATTAGTACCGACCAATTTTTCTTATTAATTTTTTAGACTTTTTTTTTTTTTCGCGAATCGTTCTACAAGGGTGAATTTTTAACGGTGCGTCAGCGGTCCAAAGAATTGACGAGGGGATGCGTTCTATTCCATTGAATTTAACATGGATTCGATGAGGAAGGACAACCCAATTGCGTTTGTGACGACTTCGTTGAGGACATGTATGGCCCATATGACCGCTGTCTATTTATTATTTTGTTTTTTGACATTTTGGGAGACGTTATGAAAATAAGGACAACCATCTACTCTAATTCAGTATTTTTTAAGTCGATTCGCAAATTAAATAAATGTTTTTATAAAATCGAGGTAGCCCGCACGGAAATATATATATGGGGTAACATATATGGGTCATTCCATTCTAACGGTGATTTTTATATCTTATACTGTTTGCTTTCACTGGTCATGCATTATCAATCTATTAATGAAATTTTTATATCAATACGATCCTCATGAACATATTTCATCACTTTTCTTGTATGAGTGCCCAAAGAAAACGTGTAATATCTCACTTCAATGTCAGTACCGTGTCATGTTTTTTCTAGAATTTACCTATAAATTGGTTATCTTTTTTGTCGCAATAAATAATTCAAACTAATTAAATGATAAATGATTAAATGATAAATGTATATAATCAAACTTAAAAGCAATTAATGATTTTTTTTGCAATGCATCGAATTTTATGTCAGTACCGTGGACGAATGAGTCAGTACCGTGGCACGGAAAATTTAAAATTTGATTCTCATTCTCGATATTTTAAAGTTGAAGCAAAATCCTCTCGCTCTTTCATTTTGACTATCAAATGGAGTAATAATATACATGAAAAAACAAAAAAGTTTAGTTATAGACTTAAAAAATGTTTAATCAAAAAAGCAACAGTTAGAACAGAATCACCCATATATAAAATATATGATCAAGAACATAGAAGTAAAATATATATAATAAATATTATATATGTGAACTATATATTTAAAATATATATGAAGTTTACATGTTTATTATATTTTATTTATTAAATATTTATATTAATTTTTTTATTAATTGCATTGTGTATAAGAACTTTATAAACAAAATATTTTTTTGCTTTTTTATTAAAAATATGTTATTTTGATTTTACATTGAAGTCTAATTTTCTCAATGAGGAATTAAATTGCCATAGTATTTTGACCATGCAAAGCTAGCATAATTATTAAATTTTTCAAGATATTCTAAATAATAAGATATTTATTGCACATTTTAAAAATATTCCACATAATGCCATCTGATTTAGTGTACGTTTTTGTTAAGTTTAGGATCATTTATAAGTGGGTTAAGTTCCAGTACCTATTCGTCTGACACCCGGTTTAAGAATTCTAACAACTGTAAGTACGGAATTACTTAACACTAGAACCGCGGCAATTTTAATTTTACTACAACGGCGGTTAACGGTCAATTCGACCTTTAAGAAAAATTGGTCTTTTAAAATTAAATATTTATTGCAACACATTTAATACTTTTGAACAGTTTTTAAAAACAATAAATGCCATAGCTTTCACCGAATATGAAATCAAAATTGATTGAAATTTTAATTGTTTGATTTAAAAAAAAAAAGATTCATGGAAAAATCTAATAAAAACGAAGATGTGCGCATTCGAGCAAAAAGTGGCACATTTCCGAGCGAGGGAGGCAAATGAAGCGCGACGCGGAGCGGCGCGCTTCATTTTCCCGAGATCGAAATGTGCCACTTTGAGCTCGAATGTGCACACTCAGTTTTAAGCACCATTCACAAAATGTAGTCTATTAAATTATTCAAAAAAATTAAGTAAATAATTTAATCGTTTTCTATCACTCGCACCTACGAAATTCTCGTATCTTTTCGCTCACTTCCACTCATAACTATGGTAAATACGTTTCTTGAACTTAAAATTCATATTTACTTTTAATGTTTTGATTTGAAAGCGAAAAGATTAATTAAGGCAAATCACTGAATACGAGGATGTGCACGTTCGAGCGAAAAGTGGCACATTTCCGAGCGAGGGAAGCAAATGAAGCGCGACGCGGAGCGGCGCGCTTCATTTTCCCGAGATCGGAATGTGCCACTTTGAGCTCGAATGTGCACACTCAGTTTTAAGCACCATTCACAAAATGTAGTCTATTAAATTATTCAAAAAAATTAAATAAATAATTTAATCGTTTTCTATCACTCGCACCTGCCAAATTCTCGTATTTTTTCGCTCACTTCCACTCATAACTATGGTAAATACGTTTCTCGAACTTAAAATTCATATTTACTTTTAATGTTTTGATTTGAAAGCGAAAAGATTAATTAAGGCAAATCACTGAATACGAGGATGTGCACGTTCGAGCGAAAAGTGGCACATTTCCGAGCGAGGGAAGCAAATGAAGCGCGACGCGGAGCGGCGCGCTTCATTTTCCCGAGATCGGAATGTGCCACTTTGAGCTCGAATGTGCACACTCAGTTTTAAGCACCATTCACAAAATGTAGTCTATTAAATTATTCAAAAAAATTAAATAAATAATTTAATCGTTTTCTATCACTCGCACCTGCCAAATTCTCGTATCTTTTCGCTCACTTCCACTCATAACTATGGTAAATACGTTTCTCGAACTTAAAATTCATATTTACTTTTAATGTTTTGATTTGAAAGCGAAAAGATTAATTAAGGCAAATCACTGAATACGAGGATGTGCACGTTCGAGCGAAAAGTGGCACATTTCCGAGCGAGGGAAGCAAATGAAGCCCGACGCGGAGCGGCGCGCTTCATTTTCCCGAGATCGGAATGTGCCACTTTGAGCTCGAATGTGTACACTCCACGTTAAGCACGATTCATAATACTTAATTTAATTTCTAAAAAAATTTAATTATCCAAACTAATATTATAAAAGCGAAAGTAACTCTGTCTGTCTGTCCGTCTGTCTGTTACCTTTTCACGCCTAAACCACTGAACCAATTTTGATAAATTTTGATATAAAGATAGCTTAGAGCTTGAACAAAGACATGGGCTACTGGTTTCGAAAAAATATAGTGAGTGATGCCGGTTATATTTAAAATGTTAAAAACAACCACCTTCAAGAAGTTGCCTTTACATAATATTATTTGGCCATTTGATCAAAAAGGTCTACTTGTATTTAGTTTTTTAATTTTAGTTTTTTCTATGTAATAAAGCATTTCTCTGCTGCTATAAATAATAATTATCGATTATCGATCGAATGAATAACCTCAAAGAAAAAAGTATGTGTCTCCTATTAAAGGGGACAAAATACAATTTAAAAAGAAAAACAATTATAGGACAGTCATTATCAACTAAAATTAGGAAAAGTCATGTAATATGGCAGAAATATGTTCAACTAATAAAACGTAACAAGACAATAAAATTGCGAAACGGTCAAAATGACCGATTCCGCGGTTCCAGTGTTAATGTCTCCATTTTTCTAATTTTTAATTAGATGTCATAGAAGTCTAATTTTTTTGATAAAAATTTAAAAAGAAATTTATAAGCTTTTCTGTTAAAAGAAAAAAAATATAAAGTGCAAATTTGTCGAAAATTAATTTTGTCCAAACTCCTGTAAGATCTCGTTTAAGTAGCTAGCGAAACGGTAAATTAAGTTTTTCTCGTGGAGGCGAAGCTGGAGGCATATTTTTAAAGTTAAATATTCATCAAAGATCAAAGACATCAGATTAACGGTAGTACTTCTCGGTAAAAATTGAAGCGAGGCAGCGGCGGCGAACGATATTAAATAATATTCCGAAGCAATTGTAAAGTAGTAAGAATCGCAGCGCAAGAAGTAGTATTTCTTGTGTACAGAATGTTATTTTTATATTGCAAAAATTCCATCCGGTAGGCGTATAGCGCGTCATAACTTTCAAGACCGACAGCCGTCCGTCCATAGATCCGAAGAAGAAAACATTCAACTCGCCATCATCGCTCATGTCATCAAGTAGAGTCGCATTCCACAAGTTTACCTGTTCGTTTTTTTTGCGCTGGCCACTTTTTGTGGGCGTCTACTGTCTTAACAACGAGCGGCTCATTTTTGGAAAAGGCGACAAGGTCCTCTCTTCACTATCAACTTGTAGCTGCCGACTAAGGACAAATTTATCGCCCTGTCTAAGCGTAAGTTATGCACCGAACACCGGAGATGGGAACCTCTCCCACACAAACAGAAAAAAATGTTACACAATACTCCTATCCCCCTTTTTTATGCTCGTTCGGAAGGTTTTTGGCCCCTTTTAGGCCTTCGTTAATTGGAGTTACGTTCCGATGTCCGTCTTTTTTGTCCTCGCTTTTTTTTCCTCCTCCTTAGATAAAAGGAAATGCGTTCGGAATTTATGATTAGCGAATTTTTAAGAGGCATATAAAATAAATTAGTAAGACTAATTAATAGCAGGTAAAGAGATACGAGAGAGCGACATTTCAACAAATATTCGAAGTCACATAATTAGTGTAGATAATTAAAGGATGGGCGCGCTAATTTATAAAAATAATTAAGGCGGGCTAAATAATAATTATTTCGAAATTTAAATTGTTCGATTACCGAAATTAATACGGGACAGTTTGGGGGAACTGTGACTCGCCAGATTTATGTATATCTAATTACGTGAAATAGCTAGTCATTAGATAAAATTAGCTTAGTTCGTAAATTTTAGGTTTTTTTCGTCGAACCACCTCAACTGCTAACGAGTTGTGGTTTGCTTGCCGTTTCTCTAATTAAATTTCTAATAATTTATCGAGATTTTAAATTAATTGATCGCTAAGGCCTGCACGCGAACAAAACATTAAATATTTTACGCTTAATTTGTTGGATTTCTCAAAATTTCCTTAATTCGATTATTTTAATTTCATGTAGAAATGTAAAGAATCGACTGTCTACGGTCGTAAAGACTCCGCACCAATTACGTGGGATTTTTGGTTTCGGTAATATTTCATTTTTTGGAATTAAATTTTGTCGTTTATGCGAGGCAGTAGTTAACAGTTTAAATAGAACCATAATCCAAAAAACAACTTTCAGGGTTGCAAAGTTGGCTTTTTGTAGTTAAATATCGTTACCAACTTTTTAATGTGTCGTCTGCAACAAAATTTGACAATTTCGCTTTTTTTGATAAATGGAATCATAATATTGTGCAACTTATGTTGAAGTTTTAGAGGTCAAATTGTTTATTTACTATTTTTAAATAATTTTTTTAATATATCGTATTCCGCACGATGAATACATTATAAATATAATCATCTATGGGTTCTATAATACTACATACAGAAATAAAAATATATTCAACTGTGCGTTAAAAAAATGCTAAATTACGCAATACTCATACAAATCATTTTCCCAATTTTTTTTTAATTTTTTCTTTTTTTGCGACGCCTTAAATCGTATTGACAATATGTCGTATCCCGTTCAATATGACGTAACTAACATAATAACTATACAATTTATTTTAAAGTTTTTTTTTCGGCGTAAAATAATTACTTTTTTTTTTAATTTATAACAGTGGTTCGATTTTATCGTCTTCTAAAAATTTTGCGAAAGTAGGATACGACATATCAGAAAGTTTCTAACAATATCTTAAAAACACAAATATTTAATAACGCTTTGGGAAAAGTAAAGTATGGAAATTATTTATTAGAGTCCAAAAAATATATTTAAAAATTGCAAGTTACATTAAAAGCACAAGTTTTGAAAATGAAGTTAAATTAAAAATATAATTTTTTGAAATTCCAAACTTGGAGAAATGTATGAAAGTTACTTATGAGAGATAAACCAAAAATATAATTTAAAAATTTTAACTACCCCTAAAGAAATAGGGCAGGTATAAAACAATAAATATGTAAAAATTGCAAATAAATTTGTATTAAAAACACTATTTGTTGAAACCGCAAATTTTGGAAACCTTTTATATAGAAGCTATTTAATAAAGTTTAAAATAGATCGGCAAATTAATTTTAAAATTTTAAGTATCCCTTAAAAAACCGGGCCAGCATTAAAACACTTAAAAATGCAATATTTACAAATGGATTTAATTAAAAAAAAACGTTTTTCTAAAATCGCAAATTTTGGAAAACTGCTATATGGAAGTTATTTATTACAGTTCACAATAGACTAGAAAAATAATTAAAAAATTCTTAAAAAAACAAGACAAGCATCAAAACACTTAAGAATGGAGGATTTACAAATGATTCTATGATAAAAAAAAACATTTTTTTTTAAATCGCTAATTTAGGGAAACTAATGTATAGAAGTTATTTATTAGAGATTACAAAAAGCCAAAAAAATTATTAAAAAATTCTAGCTACGCCTAAAAAAACAGGACAAGCATAAAATAAATTTTTCCGAAGCCCAAAGTCCCATGTAAATGGCACGAGATCCTTTATTAAAAGAGTTATAAGTGGCGCTTAAAATAAGTTAAGTTTACAAGTTTTTGTAGCGGAAAAATATTTTCAGTATCTTGCATGATTAATAGTCAACTTTGTCGTTTATAAAGTGCCCTATCAATCATTTCTTTTGCTTTTAAATTTATTACCTATGCTGTTATATTAAAGTTCGAAATAAAAAAAATATACAAAATGAAGCGTTTTTCAAGTCTCAAAAATTAAAATTTTTGTTGCTATCTTCAATACTGGTAAAAACCAATAGCAAATTCTTAAATTGAACAATTTTTTCATATAAAGCATAGTTTACAAGATATTTAATATTTTATGTATTATGTGTAAATCGATGTACTCAAACACTAAATATATAATTTTTTTAAAAATTGATAGATAAAGGACGATTTTTACTATTATTAAAAGCCGACGAATATCATGTTTTAAAAAAAACATCACCATTAGAAAATTAAAAAATGTAATATACAGAATTTACTAAAACTTATGTACAGTACTAGCTTTACATGTTACGACCTCAGAATGTTCCGAATTTCCCTATTTTTTGATAATGGCTCAACTCCAAACCCAAAAAAAAAAAAATCTGGCCACATTTTCTATATTATACGTTTTACCTACTTTTACATGTACACTTATACACATCTTCACACCTTTTCTGATCCAAGGCACGACTGAAACTAATTTTTATACTATCCTTCAGGATTTTACAAAGTCCCTAAATCCTCGTAACATGCAGAGGTAGTACTGTAATGAACGTAGAATTCTATAATTTGTTTTTTTCCTTAAATTTCTTCAAAAATTTTAATTTCAATAAAAGATAGTCATTGCTTTCGGCCTCCCATTTACTCCAAAGTCAAAGATCTAACTTTTTCTTTACAAAACTGGTATTGTGAGAACATTTTAGATAGATAGAAAAAAAATTTGCGATTACCTCTATTCATTTAGTGCAACAGTTCTTTTATGGACCATAATGTACACCTGAGTCAGCTATTTCGTTAATTATTTGATAAAATTGCCTTTGAATAGACAGGAAATAATGGTAGACAATCGTAATGCAGTGCTAAATTTCTTAAAGTGGCCAAACCTGAATTAGCAGTAATTTTCTCAATTGATCAAAGTAGATAGATTTTTTTAAAACGGACTTCGCCCATTTTCGCTTAAAAATATGCTCGTCGAACATTTTTTTGAATTTAATATAAAACACAATAAGCATTTCATCGTCTTCCTTTTACCTTCTTTATCTCGGAACTATTTAATTTGAATTCTTCGCGAGACTGAATTTCAATAAACGCGAAGGATTCCGAGATTATTAAACTACAAATTAGAAACAGACGTTTCGAGCACGTGCTTCGTTTTAATTATTTAGTTTTATTTATTTTAGAATTTCCATTTTCCTTTCGCGAGCGATTTGAAAGCCGCCTAAGACGAACAAAGGCCGACTTTTGATCTAAAAAAAATGCGTTGTGTTCTTCCGAAATGCAACAAAAGCGTTTTGTTGTAACGGACCATTACTTAAGAAGATTAAAGAAATCTTTGATGGTCGTCCTAAGAGAATTGGTTTTACTTTTTGAAGTTGTACTTGTTTTGGTGTTTGGAACGTCAAATTTTAGCAGACAATGGAAGTTGCGCGCGCACAGTTGAAGAAAAGTCGGCAGTTGAAGTTATTCGTATAAGAAAGTAAATTAATTATTGTGAATCGTGCTTAAAATCGAGTGTGCACATTCGAGCTCAAAGTGGCACATTCCGATCTCGGGAAAATGAAGCGCGCCGCTCCGCGTCGCGCTTCATTTGCCTCCCTCGCTCGGAAATGTGCCACTTTTCGCTCGAATGCGCACATCCTTGCATTTATTGAATTTGTCTATTTTATCCTTCGCTTTCTGAAATCATTAATTTACATTTAGTTTAGCAAAATATCCATTTTATGTTTTTACCATACCAATGAGTGAAAGGGAGCGAAAAGATACGACAATCAAAAGAGAACGATTAAAATTATTTAATTGATCTTTTGTCAAATCTATTGGCCTAAAAATTATTGTGAATCGTGCTTAAAACCGAGTGCGCACATTCGAGCTCAAAGTGGCACATTCCGATCTCGGGAAAATGAAGCGCGCCGCTCCGCGTCGCGCTTCATTTGCCTCCCTCGCTCGGAAATGTGCCACTTTTCGCTCGAATGTGCACATCTTCGTATTTATTGAATTTGTTTACATTAATTTTTAAATTTAAAAAGAAAACGAAGTACGTATGTATACATTTGAGCAAAAAGTGCATATTTTTCCAAGACCAAATTGTACACTCGTCTTTTAACCAAAATCTACAATAAATACCACATCTACATCTCGCTTGACACGCTACTTGTTTTAGACGATTTCGTTTTTACATGGTTTGAAAAACCATAAAAAAATACAAAAAAATGAAAACTATTTAAAATGAAAGTGATTTCATATGAAATCCACTAATCAGTAAAGCCAGTCTATTTTAGATTTTGTTCAAACTTTGTGAGATTCTTTTTTAGGGTACCAAAGAAGGAAATCCACCGTCATTTTATTTTCGTATGCGTCAGTTCCCGCTTGCTTGAATTAAAGCCTTTAAAAACGTCATTTTTATGCTTTAATATTTTTAACTGTAAATTTTTTCTATTAAAGTTATCTACACGTTCAAGGTACCGTTTTAAAAATTAAATATAATAGTTTTGTGCAAAGTATATAAATTCAGGCAATTGATACTTCCCGAAAATGAACACGGTGCTGAAAAGACACTAACCAGTGAATGAACGTAAGCCAGTGATAGCACGTTGCGCCTTCAACTTGAAATATTATGTTGGGATTTTTTCTAATGCACTTTTGAAAACTTATTTAGTTAGAATAAACCCCCTCAGAGGGCAAGAAATGAAATTTGTTCATTTGACTATACCTAAAATCAAATTATATCTGTTTAAACAACACGCGTAATAATACTTCAAACTACGTTTAAGATTTCAGTTTGAAATTGTTGTTTTATTTGTTTTCTAAATTATTTTTGGTATGTATTCTCTTCTATAAACGGTCCCTAAACAAAAAAAAAACAATGTACATCATGAGAAATACAATTAATATATTTGTTTATTGGATGTTCATTCATTGGGTTAATAAAAAGGGCGAAAACCAGTAAATGAACAGTTGTTGATTTACTGAAAAATATATATGTATGTAGAACAAAAAACCACCAAACATACAGAAACTAATACGCCAGAGTTGAAATATTTTGAATGTCAATAAATCTTTGAGGACCCATCATTAGAAATCTAGGTACAATAAAACTTGTGTTTGTGACGGTATGTTTAAATATTTTGAGGTTATTTACGACTTATAATCTCTCCTTTAATTTTACTTTTTTGTACCCTTTTCGCATCGAATTTGAAAAAAAACCTAACTTAGAAAAATATCTAATATTGTCCATTGCAAAGCACAATTTATTCACTGGTGCACTACTGTTCATTCACAGGTTATTTTCTGTTCACAGACTGGGTTGTTAGCTAATTTTTTACTATATTCCGGACTGGAGGGGGGGAACTTGCGGCTCTCGATAAATGTACCCGAGTATATTTTAATTTTTGTGCTATTATATTTTAAAAAATTATTATCGTACCGTATGTGTTTTAAAATGTCTTTTAAATTATACATAGTTTATACTTTTATTGATATGTTTTCAATAAATATAATTTCTGTAAAAAATTTTTTAAATACTTTTTGTAGGTACATACTTTTGAAATACGTATTTAATTGTATCTAGGAAAAATTTCAAATTTTGAAAAATGACTCAGACTCAGCTTGGCCACTCCCGCTATATTCTGATATAGCTTTTAATAAGCTCTTTTTTGCAACAAAATTGCTAATTTATATAAATTTTACTTAGTTTTTACACGGTTTTCTCCCGGTAAATCGAACAATCGGTGTACAGTGGGGAGGGCTCAAGATTATTTTTTAAAAAAAGGTGCAGTAACATAATTTGAAAACCACTGGTCTAGCTATACATAGAGGCAAGATGCGCAACACAACACGTGGTTATATTTAATTTCGTCACGCCGAAGAAGTATAACTTCTGTAGCGCGTACGTAAATACACGCACCGGTTTTGATTTTTTTGTAATGTAGTATCAAAATTTACGTTAGCGTCCCATGCTTTACAACCACGCTTAAATTTAGAAGAAAACAAACAGCGCTTCCTGATATCGAAATAGGTTCTAAATTGGTTTGGCACGCGAAACTGTGTTAAAAATGTGGAGGTCCGTAATATAATAAAGCGATAATTAATCTCGATAAACGATTTATATTCGTTAAATATCTTCGAAGGTAATTTATACCGTATTTTCATAAAGCAAAACAGCTGATGAGATTTTTCAGATGGTCAGTCTGGCCGGTCTCTATTTCGAGATGTCTGCACTAAATTTATACGGGAATGCGTGAATTCAAGAAACGGCCAGGTGTTGTGACATGTTATGTAAAACATTTGCGTCACTAACTCGGTTTACTCTGAACACTCGTGTTCTTGTAATAATCTCTAAGTTAAATTGTCACATTTATCAAATAATAACCTACCGGTTGTTGTTGGTGTTCGCTTCTTGCGCTCCGACGAAACGCATACGCACTTCTCGCGGCCATCGGGCGCATTTGCGAGCGCGCCCGTCCGCGCTTTTTTTCTTGGCAGATCTTCCCCTTTATTAGTTTTTTGTAGGTGTATTTTATTTGATGTGTTTTAAAAAAGTTGTCAAGAAATTACGCAAAAACTATAACGTATCGCTGTTGATGAAATCGTTTTTCAGTTAATGGCTTCTATAAATTTATGCCAGAGATATAAATTTATTTACATATTTATTATCCTTAATAGCTATTACTTAGTTACTTAAGAAAGGAAATGCAAATTCTATCGATTATCGTTCAATTACAACTTATCTGCCACTTCTCACCGGCTCTCCTTTTTTGCAGGCCTGAAAAAATTTTTACGTTTTTTTCATGTCCAACTTGTGGAGACTTCACTCGATTTTAATTTCGTACAGGTAGTGAATTTAACGACAAAAATAAAATAAACTGTTTCGAAGCTGTGAGCTCATAAACCAACTTTGTGGTTTCACCAACATTTTTCCCCACTTCAAAGCTCGATAAAACGAATGCTTTGATTAAAGTGGGTTTTATTTCAATTGCTTATCAATGTTAAAATAAAAAATACGCAAGGAAACCAACGATTATAAAGAATTAAGAACAAGAAAATTAAGAATTAACACCCCCAACTAAAACACCAAGTACGAAGTCAAAAATAAATATTTATATAAACAGATGAACAAATAATTAAAAGTATAATTAATTTTTGCAAATTTTTGAAAAGTCCCCAAGGGAGCATACAATTATTACGTAAACAAACTTTCAATGATTTTAAACCTCAGCCCCCACTGTATAAGCAAAAATAAGGAAATCGTGAACCCCTCCTCCCCCAAATGCTAAGAACTATGCAATTTTCCATAACTTTTATTAAATATCAAAATTTAAATTAAAACCCCAAACTATTTTTAAGATTAGTCGCTTAATGTGCATTTAAAAAGACTACTACTATATAATTAATCAGGGGGTCCCCACTTATGCCCCTTTTCATGCCCAATTTTGTCAGAGTCTGCATAACTGCAAATGACAACTGCGAGACTATTACTTTTAAGTTGGTTTTGAAAAGCCAAATCCAGTGACAAAATTGGCTCCTATCTAAAAGAATTGAGTAAGGACCCCCTGATATTGAGATTGTAGAATACCAAAAATAAATGTGGTGTAACCGTAGTAAAAGTAATAGTATTGATTTAAATTATTAATATTGTTTTGAAAATAAAAATTAAAAAAAAATAATCACCCCTCCCTTAAGTATGCTTAAGTGATAATTAAACGTCCCCTACATTGCTACATTTGCTATGGACTGGTCAAAAGCTACACAATATTGGAAAAAACATTTTATTTTAAATTAAATATTTATTTTTTATATTATAATGCCCAGAAATCATTGGTAATATCAAATTTAAAAATTCAATAAAAATTACATTATTCAAAGAAGGTATCCAATAAATTAATCAAATAATAAAAATGGAACCAAAGAATTACTAAATAAAAAGTCACTTTTAAAACTATTTATTAATTTGTTTGAAGTGATTCAGATAAAAAATTAACCCCTTCCAAGCCTGTTTACGAGTCACTTGAACGCCCCCCAAATTGCTTTGTTAATGACTGATGAAAAGCTCTACAATATTGTCAAAATGTTGTTTTTCTAATTAAATATTAGATTTTTATTTTATAATGCGCAAAATTATTAATCAAATAAAATTTCAAAATTCTATAATGTTAAAAGTTACATTATTTAAATTAATCAAATAATAAAAATGCCGCCTAAGATTTATTAAATAAAAAAACCTATCTATTATTTTTTTCATGACTGATTTAGACATTTTAAATAAAAATTATTTTGCACTAAAGGTCAAAAAGAGAAGACCCTTTTGAAAGATTAGTAATTCTATAGTGCCTACCACGTTCTAAAAATCATTGGTTTTTTTTAAACATAATTGTGATAAATAAAACGAAAGGCATTGATAAAAATTAGATAGCTCTTTATATAAAAAAAATTATATGTTAATTGATTTAAAATTTAAATCTTATTCCACAAAAAAATGAATTGTGCCATTTCTCGCCCAAATTGCGTTTTTCTCGACGTTTTACAATAATAAACCGATTTCTAAAATTTCGCTTAAAAAACTAAAATTTGGCGTCCTCAATTATTAAATAAGACACCTTTCGTATTTTGGCGGGTTTTTTTCATTCAAGGAGCGCGCTTAATTGCTGAACCCCTCAAATTAAGAACCACTGTCCCAGAGTTAAATTACCGAAGACGTAACAGGTATGTAAATTCCTTTGGAAATCGGCTTTATATTTATTTGTCAGTTTAACTATTTGGAAACTGGCCACAAATATAAACAGAAAATTGCAGCTACAGATGCTTTCTATTAAATAGACGCACTGACAACCGTACAAATGTGTTGACCCATTGCTTTTTAAGGGACCGGCACTAAAACCCGCATTTTATGTTTTTTCCTTTTTCTTGAACTTCAGTTTCTTTTAAAAAAAGCGGTGCGTTAGAAGTTATACTTCTTCGGCGTAACGAAATTAAATATTACCAGATGTAAAAATTAATATAAACACGAGGATGTGCGCATTCGAGCGAAAAGTGGTACATTTCCGAGCGAGGGAGGCAAATGAAGCGCGACGCGGAGCGGCGCGCTTCATTTTCCCGAGATCGGAATGTGCCACTTTGAGCTCGAATGTGCACACTCGGTTTTAAGCACGATTCACAATAATTGAGGCCAATAAGTTAGACGAAAAAGCCATTGAATTAATTTTAATCGTTTCCTCTCGCTCGCACTGACTAGATTGTCGCATCTTTTCGCTCCCTTCCACTCATTGCTATGGTCCATACGTTTTTCGAACATAAAATCGATATTTACTAACCTCAATTTAAATTTATGATTTGAAAGTGCAAAGAATATAGTACACAAATCTAATAAAACGAAGATGTGCGCATTCGAGCGAAAAGTGGCACATTTCCGAGCGAGGGAAGCAAATGAAGCGCGACGCGGAGCGGCGCGCTTCATTTTCCCGAGATCGGAATGTGCCACTTTGAGCTCGAATGCGCACACTCGATTTTAAGTACGATTCACAATAATTAATAGACTTTCTTACAAGTTAGACGGCTAACTTCATACTGTCGAATTTTCGTTAGCACCGCGCGCAACTTCTGATGCCTGCTAAAATTTTACCAAAAGAAGTATAACTTCAGAAAACATTTTAGAGTGTCCACTTTCCTTTTAATCTCATACAAAATGGCACCCACTTATTTATTTCAAATTATGACTTAAAATTAACAACTGGTCATAAACTTGACGTTTTTGTGTCCTTTTTAATGTGTCGATAAATTTAGAAACCTTCTGCGATTCTAAGACGAAACGAAAAAAAAAGAAATGTAACAAATTTTAAATACATCTAACGGCGGGCCGAAAGAGTTAAAAGAGTAACATATAAACACACTTTTATAATTAAATAAAAATGAAAAAAGCAGCTGTTAAGTATTTAAGCTTTCGCCGCAGAATAACTTTGTTTTGATAAACAATTATAGGAAAATGATGAGAATTTTAAAAGCATCATATTTAAAAAAAAAACGATCCTATTATATAAATAAGTTAAACGCTTTTTATTTGTGACATATTTAAAGTGGTGCTATAATAAACTGACGGCAACGAGTTAATAATAGTGAAGAAAAAAATGTATGTGACTGGTGGATAAAGTTTGACTATAAATTTATCACTTCGAAGATTTATTGGGATGATTTTAATCCCATTAGTACATAAAAAAGTGGACCACATTTTTTGTCACATTAATCTTTGTATAAACAAACACTAATTAAATGCGGTTCGAAAATCCGAGCTTTCTCATTTTTAAGGATTAACGAATATTTTGTTGAAAGATTATGGCATTTGGCTATTACGTCAATTCTAGACAGATTTTTCTTAAATTCTATTTCGTCTCTAGATTAATCGAAACAGAAGTTTCCACGTTGAAAGGAAAATAAATGAACCGTAAGTTTTTATCGGATTTCGCATGTCGAGCATTGCGCACAATAAAATGAAACGTTTTTCTAAAGCTCTTTGAAGCTGTTATTCGACGAGAAACGCATAACTCCACTTTTTCCTCATTTTTATTATCGTTAATGCCCTACAATAACATTTAAATACCAAAACGTTGAGAAACAAATATGCCCTTGCTGTCGCAGATTGAGAATGTCGAATTTTGAGCGCAAAACGGAAAATGGTGTGTGATAAATCAAAAACTATATGGTTTTAAGTTATTAATCCTATGATTTAAAATCAAATCTTAATTGATAAGAATGCAAATGAAATTCTAGCAAGAAAATAAAATAGCATGCGGCAGTGTTACGCCATTATTAATAAAACAATAAATTTTTAATAAAAAATTAAATTTTCATTTTTACTCGATACCCCTTTTATATTTAAGGCCAAAAATTATATTCACAAAATTATAGTTGAAAATCGTGTCGAAAGCTATTTTTATCTCGAATTTGTGTATGTTCCGTCTAGATATTTTATTTGTACTATTAAATTTACAATTAAAACCCTTTGAAAAGGCATATAATAAAAAAATGCTCGTACAATCCAAATAAATTATTAAAATTCAAATATTAAAATAGAAAATTTGAATAATTTAGAGCAGATTTTATCTTTTTAATGTGTTATTGAGTATATGTTCTACTTGTATCACTTTAGTAATTAATTTTTCATATTTTCAATATTTTCATAATTGAAAGTAAACCTGCTAATTTTTCCTCAAAAAAAGCATCTAATTGCAACCATTGTAACGTTTGTTTGTTAACCTTTTTTTGGAATTATTTCTACTAATAAAATACGTAACAAAATATTTAAATTACATTATAACATTTGAAATAATCTTAAAACCATATAATTCTTGATCTACCCTTTTTTTAAAAAAAAACGACTTACTAATAAATTAATTCATCGAACAGCGAAATGGAAAAGTAAATAGCACCTACCTGTAACAAAAAGAAAATATATTAGATATACGTATAAGTAATACAAAATAAATATACACAATAGTCGATTGATAAAATATAAAATTGAGAAGTATTTTCACATAAAAATTAAATAACATAAATTTCGACAAATATAGATTATTTTATAAAATAAATGCACGATAAAATCCTGATGCGATCAGAAAAAATCATTTAAAAACATAGAAAGTAATCACAATGTAGAAAATGTCTCTCATACTCAAATGACAATATTATTAATATAGGCTTAATATCTACAAAAACAGCATTATCTTTTGATTAAATTTCCTGATTGAATTCCGTTCGAACAAAAACAAAAAATTGCATATCAATGATAATCTGAGATTGCAATAATTCAAGTTCGTACCTCAATTAAGTACCAAATAATTTACGATATCGTTCGCCTGCATAATAAAGTCGACTCCATGCAGTTGACAAAAACATAAACTATCCATTCATTAATAAAATGCAAAAATCATGTTCCACAATTAAGAGTATAAAAAGTGCTCTTAAAACGGTATTCAAATTCGTCCCCTATAGACACGTCTAAAATTTTTATTTTGGATAGAGAAATTCACAAAAAACATTTACCTAAAATTGCTTTAAAATTTTTTTTCTAGCGTAACCTTAGCATATTTTTACTAAATCAAATTTATATTGCTTCGTTTCTAAATGTCATAAATAAATTTAAAACGACGTTATAAAGTAAACGGTAAAAAATAGAATATTTCTTCAAGAAATAAATAAATAATCATAAAATAGAAAAAAACCGGTGCGTGTACTTATTAACGCGCGTTAGAAGTTATACTTCTTTGGTGTCCCGGGAAAAAAGAATCATATATGGCCATATATGGAAATTGGCAGTATATAACTGGATATAGCCATATATAGAAATTGGCAACATATGGTCATTTATGACAGGATTTAGCCACATATAGTTTGATATGGTCTATATAGAAATTGGCGATATATGGCTATGTAGTAAACGCGTGGGTTGTACACGCGAATTTTATAAAATCGTACGAGTAAAATTAAGAGAAAAATTAAATAAAGTTATTATTGAAATCGTTAGCAAAACATTGATATTATTATTATGTTTTTCATATTACAAAAATAATAATCAGTGCATTCTATTTTAAGAATCAATTTTGAACTATATATACGCAACGAATAACATACCTATATAACGTATTTCGTCGGTGATACTGTGATACCGTGTAACTAACTTTTCTCATAAGGCCCAATTTTCCATGTTATTTCATTCAAAGTTAGGCCTTATGGAAAAAGCTAATTTTGCAGTATCACCGAAGATTTATCATTCTTTAATACTTCAATCACTTACATTAGTTATTTTCACCTCTTCCACTAACTTAAATTAATTAACTGAAAATTAAGAAATAAATTTTTAATATTAGGTATAAAAAAATAATAACCTTTGATGAATTATTAATTATGTAACACACGCAACTTTTTTTTAAACTCAAACTAAGTCGTATAAATAATGTATCTTATCAATACTTTTTTTAATGCAAAAGAATACCAATTAAATTATTTTTCTTAATAATCTGATGATCAAAAAAGTAGTCTTGGTGGTTATAAAAATAAACTAAAGACGTTAATTTTTTTCATCGACAATGGACTTGTATTCTCGAAAAAATTTATAAGTATGCCTCCAAAATAGTCAATTTAACAATTTTTTTAGAAAAATATAAGCATTATATTATCTTGAAAGAGCATTCTAATTTTTATTATTTATTTCGAAATTATTGTAAAATATTATTCAAAAAGTGTGAGGGAGTTGTATTAGAAATTTTGAAAACTATGTTCCGGTAATTTTGTATGAATTAACATAAAAATGAATGCAATTCTAAGATACTATAATGGTCATATTGTTATAGAATACGTTCGGAAAAAAAATCGGAGAAATTGAATATTTTTGATAAATACTGATTTTTGTTTTTGTGGAGAAAAGTGATTGTCAAAAAAAAAACGTTTCAGTAAAGATTAAGTATATGCCTATGTTCTGATAAAGCTATACCTATATGGCCATATATAATATATAAGATGATATAAAAAAAGTGGTGAACTTTCATATATGACTAACTATAAACTTATATGTTATATGTATATCCATATATTAAATCATAAAACGTATATGTGGTTCATATTCATTTTTCCCGGGATAACTAAATTAATATACCCACGTGCAAAAATTAATATAAATAAATACAATAAATACGAGGATGTGCGCATTCGAGCGAATAGTGGCACATTCCCGAGATCGGAATGTGCCACTTTGAGCTCGAATGTGCCCACTCGGTTTTAAGCACAATTCACAACAATTTAGGCCAATAGATCAGTTAAATAATTTTAATCGTTCCCTCTCACTCACATTCACGTGATTCTCGTATCTTTTCGCTCCCTTCCACTCAATGCTATGGTAAGTACATTTTTCAAGTATAAAATCGATATTTACTATACTAGATTTAAGTTTATAATTTGAAAGATAGATGATTAATATAGACAAATTCAATAAACACGAGGATGTGCGCATTCGAGCGAAAAGTGGCACATTTCCGAGCGAGGGAGGCAAATGAAGCGCGACGCGGAGCGGCGCGCTTCATTTTCCCGAGATCGGAATGTGCCACTTTGAGCTCGAATGTGCACACTCGGTTCTAAGCACAATTCACAACAATATAGACCAATAAATAAGACGAAAAATCGGTTGAATAATTTTACTCGTTCCCTCTCACTCGCATTGACGAGTTTGTCGTATCTTTTCGCTCCCTTCCACTCAATGCTATGGTAAATAAATTTTTCAAGTACAAAATCGATATTTACTATACTAGATTTAAGTTTATAATTTGAAAGATAGATGATTAATATAGACAAATTCAATAAACACGAGGATGTGCGCATTCGAGCGAAAAGTGGCACATTTCCGAGCGAGGGAGGCAAATGAAGCGCGACGCGGAGCGGCGCGCTTCATTTTCCCGAGATCGGAATGTGCCACTTCGAGCTCGAATGTGCACACTCGGTTCTAAGCACAATTCACAACAATATAGACCAATAAATAAGACGAAAAATTGGTTGAATAATTTTACTCATTCCCTCTCACTCGCATTGACGAGTTTGTCGTATCTTTTCGCTCCCTTCCATTCATTGCTATGGTAAATACACTTTACGAACAGCAAATCGATATTTACTAAACGAAATTTAAATTTATGATTTGAACGAGCAAAATATAAAATAAACAAATCTAATGAATGCGAAGTTCACAATAATTAATTTACTTTGTAAAATTTGTGCGCGCACAACGACGCCAAAAGAAGTCTAACTTCAATAATTAAATTCTTCACGGAGGCATCAAACTTTGCAAATAAACGAACACTCTTTTAGAAAACCACAACTAATTTTCTAATTCGAAATAAATGCATTTCTTCTAATTAACTGCGAAAAACTTAAGAATAAGTCTTCCCAAAAAACAAGCTAAACGGCCAAATGTGATCAAAGCAAGAGGAAGGAAGTCAAACGCAACTAATCAAACTTAACCGAAACGTGTAGCGTTGTAAACGGGAAGAAGCGACACGTGAAAGATCAACAAGCTGTACAAAAGGCACGCGTAGTGTATTGTATAAATAGCGTCGCGATGCCGAGGGAAAACGCCGACCTTGACCCCCATAAAGTTCAACCCCACAGCCGTGGAAAGCGTGACGTCAACGGATCGATAAGTCAAGGCTGCGTTCTGATAATCCTCCCTTAAGGCAAGGGTGAGGTCGACGTTTCCAGATTGCAAGGTCTCCTTTAATAAAATCGAAATTGCGCGTGTAACTTGTTGAATCTCGCGTCATTTACAAGAGTTAGTAAATGTTTCTCGTCTCATTATTAGTGCCCACTTACGAAGATTTTGAAATTGATAACGGACGACCCCCCAAGTGCCTTAAAAATCCTTAAGATAAATCTCATGGTTTTTGTTTCCTAATTAACTGATGCTGGACGATAAAAAGATACCATAACAATTATGACTTTAATTAAAGTGTACTTTTATATTAATAAATAAATTTCGTTTTGATAAAATCGGGAGAGAGGCCATAAAAATAAATATGTCAATTTTCTATCTATTTTATCGTCTTATTACGAATTTAATAATTTTTAATTGAATTATATAACAGAAACTTGTTAAAAATATTCTTCCAAGTATAACAAAAACGTCCTATTTTAATGTAGGAGGAAAAAAACTATAATACACCACTCAATGGTAATTATTTTTGAAAAAAAGCTAATAAATTCTGATGTAAAATGCAATAATAAACGGTCTACTAAATGTGCATATAATTATTTTCAAAATTTGCGTCAGTGTTGTGTTTTTTCCCAAACACACTTATAATGCAAGGCTATTTACAATTAAATAATCGCTTAGAAACAGTTCGAAATTTTATGTAAGACATTATTTATTTTCTTTATGGAAATTAAAGTAAAATTTATGATCTAAATGCATTTTTTCTGTTACACGGGGCCGGCGCTACCATTTAACGCTTCTTTTATGGTTATTGTAAAGATTTTTGAAGTTGTACTTCTTTTGGCGGTTTTTAGTGAAATTTTGTCGGGTTGTGAGTCAAATTTTGTCGGGCAGCGGAAGTTGGGCGCGCACATCTGACGAAAAATAGACAGTTGAAGTTAGCCGCCTAAGAAAGTAAATTAATTAATGTGAATCACGCTTAAAACCGAGTGCGCACATTCGAGCTCAAAGTGGCACATTCCGATCTCGGAAAATAGTATAGTAAATATCGATTTTATGATTGAAAAATGTATTTACTATAGCAATGAGTGGAAGGGAGCGAAAAGATACGATAATCTCGTCGGTGCAAGTGAGAGCGACCGATCAAAATTATTCAACTGATTTTCAATCTAATTTATTGGCCTAAATTATATAAATATAAACCACGTCTAAGAAAATAAATTAATAATTGTGAATCATGCTTAAAATCGAGTGTGCACATTCGAGCTCAAAGTGGCACATTCCGATCTCGGGAAAATGAAACGCGCCGCTTCGCGTCGCGCTTCATTTGCTTCCCTCGCTCGGAAATGTGCCACTTTTCGCTCGAATGCGCACATCCTCGTATTTATTGTATTTGTTTACATTAATTTTTGCAAATTTTGCTGTTCTCCATTTACAGAAATACGCATAAAAAAATTAGGATTTTAATTTACACGGTTTACCGTGTAAATCGAGGAAAGGTGAGGCGCCAAGACCAGATTACTTAGAAAAATCGCAGTAACATGTGATTTGGGTTATTCGAAACTACAATTGCAATTGCTCTAATGCCGCCCCTGTCCTTTTAGAGGTAGTTAGAATTTTTTCACTATTTTTCTGGGGCATTAGAGACTTCAATTAATAACTTCCGTGCAATCATTTTTTCGAAATTGCGAATTTAACAAATTGAGTATTTTAACATAAGGAAAATTAAAAGTTTTACATTAGCCATTGCTATAATGCCGCCCCTGTCTTTTTAAAGGTTGTTAGAATTTTTTCACTATTTTTCTGGGGCATTAGAGACTCCAATTAAGAACTTTCATGCAATAGTTTTCTCGGGATTTGCGAATTTAAAAAATTGTGTATTTTAACAAAAGGAAAATTAAAAGTCTCACATTTGCAACTGCTCTAATGTCGCCCCTGTACTTTTAGGTGTAATTAGAATTTTTTAGTTATTTTTTTGAGTCATTAGAAACTGCAATTATTAACTTCCATGCAATTGTTTTCCCGGAATTGCGAATTTAAAAAAGAAAATTGGCCAGTGGAGAGTAAATATCGATTTTATGTTCGAAAAATGTATTTACCATAGCAATGAGTGGAAGGGAGCGAAAAGATACGACAATCTCTTAAATGCAAGTGAGAGAGAACGATTAAAATTATTTAAGTGATCTTTTGCCTAATCTATTGGCCTAAATTATTGTGAATCGCGCTTAAAACCTAGTGCGCACATTCGAGCTCAAAGTGGCACATTCCGATCTCGGGAAAATAGTATAGTAAATATCGATTTTATAATTGAAAAATGTATTTACTATAGCAATGAGTGGAAGAGAGCGAAAAGATACGATAATCTCGTCGGTGCAAGTGAGAGCGACCGATTAAAATTATTCAACTGATTTTCGATCTAATTTATTGGCCTAAATTATATAAATATAAACTAAGTCTAAGAAAATAAATTAATAATTGTGAATCATGCTTAAAATCGAGTGTGCACATTCGAGCTCAAAGTGGCACATTCCGATCTCGGGAAAATGAAACGCGCCGCTTCGCGTCGCGCTTCATTTGCTTCCCTCGCTCGGAAATGTGCCACTTTTCGCTCGAATGCGCACATCCTTGTATTTTTTGAATTTATTTATATTAATTTTTGCAAATTTTGCTTTGTTTTAGATTTACACGATTTCCGATACAAAAGATTACGATGTACACGGTTTATCGTGTAAAACGGAAAATGGGTGTAGAGTGGTGAGGCGCCAAGACTAAATTTTCTTAAAATTTTTCTATGAGTATATTATTTCCGAATGATGGTCAACTTATTAACGTCAAATTTTTGCAAAGATAAAAAGACTTAGAATTAATGAAATTAGAACACGGAAAGAAAAATAATCTTAGTTTTGCATTAAATTTAATTGTCCACGTTTGGTTCTTGAAATTAATGACTTCGATTTCTTTTCAAGCAGTAGCAAACAAAAAAAAATCCAATTCTATAGCTTATAGCAAAAATTTAAAACATAAACTTATAGAACAGCAAATACAGGTTTCTACTTAAATGCTAACACATTTATTTACGGTTCATATCTAAAATTGAAAACGTGTACGTGTCTTGTTATTATTTTATACTATGTCGAACGCCAAATATTTTGTCAGTAATAAATGAAAAGTTTCTTTGAAAAGTGACAACGCCACTGCATCGGGAGGTTAACTATTATAAAACGCATAAAACTGTGTCAAAAATTATATAAATTTATATCCCCTAATTTGGGACGTACCAAAATTGTGAAATTAAGTACTTAGCATGTGTAGTTATGAAGTGCGAAAATAGAAAGGTAAAATACAAGACAAGAGGATCTTTTATTACATAACGTAAGGTACCTCGGTGAAAAATGATCGTATCGAGATTTAGAAAAAAACAACTTGAAGCTGAATATACAAGCTATCCGTTACATGTAATGCTTTAGCTGAAAAAACAAATTTCCAAGTCCGTGGACACAAAAACAAAAAAAATTGAATTTTTTTTTGCGCTTAGGATTTCGTATTAACTGTGGCTTCTAACAATTTTTGACAAAAAAATCTGAAAATTAGAATCTTCAGGTTTTCAAATGCTTTTTTAAAATTTTAGATACAACCATTTTTTTTACTGAAATACAGCCTGTCAAACATAACCAAAAAATTTCGGAAATTTTTTTGACCTTTTAATTTTTTCCTTTAGTGTATTATTTGAATAAAACGTTGTAAATTATTCTATATTTGTTTTTTTAATTTAATATATTAAAAATATGGTATGATCTGCTGACTGGATCTTCTAGGATCATCTCGCCCAAAGCACGGATCATTTTGGATACCCCGATGTATAAAATGATCTTTTAGTAGGTCTTTAAAAAATGAATCGGATATTAGTAATACATTAAATATTAAAGAATGTAAATATGCCAATACTTAAACAAATAAACCATCTATCCAAATCCGCTTTAATATTAAGATTATGTTGAACTTACGATTTACTATCATTTTCCCTTAAGGGGATCATTTTATATCATTTTCTCCTACATAGTTATTCAAAACCAATTTAAAATAAAAAAATTAAAATAATGTAGCGAACACGCTAGATTTATCTGGACAAACGGTCGAGATAAGCCAACTCGGTCAGCGGCCTTGAACGCGGGCATCGATTAAACGGAGAACTAACTAGACATCGCTAGAAGCCGCGTATCGTCAACTAACTACACATATAGGTCGGCCAGACTGGAGTGAAAGTCATTAATATTATTATTAAATACAAAATTTATAAATAAATTATTTTACTACATAAACAAATAGATAAAATAGTATTACTTATATGTTCTTTATTTTATTTAAGCACATCGTAAATCATAAATAAATTTTATTCGAAAATTTAATTATATTAAATATATGAACAAGTATTTCTCTAATTAATTCCTTCAATAGGCAAAAAATCAAAACTGGATTTTCTGTAATCAATTGAAATTAAACATATTAAACGTCTTCATTGTTCTGTTCTTTCCGGACACATAATTTAACACAGAAACAGAATCTATTGTAGAACCTTCGACTCAGATTTCGGCTCCATTTAGGCCTTAAATTTCGCCTCGGGAAAGGGCGCGCTTGCATAGCCTAAAGCGTAAAATAACCTGGCACCGGCGGTGCTCTAATTCAACAAAATTAAAAACCACTGCCGCGGACAATGGTCGCTTCGTAAACGCTCTTTGTTTAAATACTTAAATCCGCATCCTAACTTTTTTGATTTTATTTTTTAATTTAAAAGGAAACGTAGCGCTTGTTAAAAAAGTAAAGTACGACCTACTTAAGAGTTGGCTCTTACATACCGAGAAATGCTGCGTCGATTCGAATTAAAAGGCGTAATTAACTTTCTCGTAAATGAAATAAGTTTAAATACAATTGTAAAATTAACCAGTTGTATGTCTTGAAGTCCGTGTACTTTTGAACGTCAAACAACCTTCGGAGGTCGAACAGCTAAGCAAACATTAACACATAAGCGTTTATGGTCAAAGCTCGCAACGTTTGGAATGCTAATGAAGTAAAAGATTGTATACGTAAGTGTGGGAGTAAATATTTTTATTTAAATATGTTAATAACACATCTTACTAATTATTATCGACACAAAGACAACAGTTTTTTTCGTCGGCTCCTCACGTTTAAAAAAAAGCACACAAACATGCCCACCTCCGCAAACTACGTTTCGATCAGCAAACTTCAAAACACGATTTAATTTTAGAATTTAAACGAATTAATTTCTTTTTGTGTCACCAAAAAAAAGAAAAAAAACCGACGAAATAAGTTCCCGCGGGTAACTAAACGTAAAATTGTTTATTTGGACAAAAACGCTAATTAATATTCGGAAAACTCAAACGAACGGTTAAGACAATAAAGCATTTGTATTGAAAGAGATAGAAATCGCAAAAGAAAAATAAACGTAAACACATTTAAGTTCGTTATTAATGTTTCTTCGAGTCGGAATTGTTTCGTTCAGAACGCTTTTTTGAAACTTCTTGACAAATTTCCCGACAGACATTGTTTGTGTTTGAACTGCCAATTTATGACTCGCCAAATGATTTCGAGAAGAAAAAAAACTGGAGCGAACGAAATGTTAAATTACTTTAGGACTGTTGGATTTTTTTTGCGGAAAACAAAATAGAGAGGAGAGGTTTGCGCCGACTTTCGTTGCGTCCTCCTAAAGCGCCATAAAAATTCGTTAATATTAAGTTTGAGAGGAGAAACGTCGTAAGAGTGAATTATAAAATCGTAATCTGTCGCTATTAAAGTCATAATCGTAGATCAAAACAAAATATAGCGGTTGCAACAAGTAATATTACCTCCGGTAATCCGTTTTTACGCGATGGATCTAAATTTATTAATCATTTATCATGACAAATATTGTTTAAAAACGTCCCGGAAAAAACAAATTATATAGGACTATATATGCTTTCTCCATATATGACCATATATGGAAATTGGCAACATGTGGCAATATATAACTGGATATGGCTATATATGGACTCATATGGCCATATATCGAAATTGGTAACATATGGTCATGTCTGACTGGATATGGCCATATATAGTTTGATATATAGAAATTGGCGATATATGACTATGTAGTAGACATATGGGTTGTTAACGTACATACATACAAATTTTATAAAATCATATGAATAAAATTAAGAGATTAATTAAATAAAGTTTCTTTTTTCTACTTCAATCGGTTACATTAGTTATTTTCACCTCTTCCACTAACTGAAATTAACTAAGTGAATAAAACTTAAGATCTTAAAAAATAAATTTCTAATATTAGGTATGAAAAAATAATAACCTTTGATGAATTATTAATTATGTAACACACGCAAGTAGAAACAATTTTGTAGCAAACTTTTTGTTGAACTCGAACGAAGTCGTATAATGATAATCGTATATGATCGTATATTAATAAATTTTTAAATGCAAAAGAATACCAAATAAATTATTTATTTAATAATCTTATGATCACAACATTAGTCTTATGTTAGTGTTTTTCATCGACAATGGACTTGTATTCTCGAACAAATTTAGAAGTATTCCTCCAAAATAGTCAATTTCCCAAATTTTTTAGAGAAATATGTCAGATATAATATCTTAGAACTGCATCTTAATTTGTATTATCTTTTTCAAAATTAACGTAAAATAGTATACAAAAAGTGTGACGGAGTTGTATTAGACTAGTGTCCGACCGAACTTTCGGTTTCGGCCTAGTTTCGGCAAAAAAACGAGTTTCGGTTTCGGCTGCCATCCAGCCGAAACTACGGCCGAAACCGAAACTGAATTCGAGAGATTTCGCACTGCATAAATAAATTATGTAAAGAGTCATTTTGATTTGTACCATTTATTTTATGTTATTCGTAAATAATATACAAAAGAAATAGTAGGTAGTAGGTTCAAATCAACTTCTTATTTTAAAAAGTACAAATAATTTATTTGAAATTAGATGCGATAATATGTTGAATTAATGATTAGTTCAAATATCAGAGACTAAATAAGGACTGACTGATTATGATTTACTATTTATTTTTTCCACAAAAATATGACCTTATATGGAAGTTTCGGTTTCGGTTTCGGCCGAAACTGTGACCGAAGCCGAAATTCGGTTTCGGTTTCTGTTTCGGCCGTAAAAAGTAGTTTCGGTCGGACACTATATTAGACACATTCGTCATACATTTTGACTACTTTGTCACAATAATTTTGCAAAAATTAACATAAAAATGAATGCAATTCTAAGAAATTATAACGGTCATATTGTTATAGAAAACTATCAGAAAAAAAATCGGAGAAATTGAATATTTTTGATGAATACTGATTTATGTTTTCGAGAAGAAAACTCATTGTCAATTGTTTCAGCAAATATTAATTATATGCCCAGTTAATATATATGGCCATATATAATATGTAAGGTAATATAAAAATACGTGGTGAACTTTCACATATGACTACATATAACCATATATGTTCATATATAGCCAAAAAATAGTCAAAAAATATATATGCTCCATATAAGGCCATATATGATTTATTTTTACCGTAGTAACTAAATTATATATAACCATGTGCAAAAATTAATATAAATAAATTCAAAAAATACAAGGATGTGCGCATTCGAGCGAAAAGTGGCACATTTGAGGGCGAGGGAAGCAAATGAAGCGCGACGCGGAGCGGCGCGCTTCATTTTCCCGAGATCGAAATGTGCCACTTTGAGCTCGAATGTGCACACTCGGTTTTAAGCACGGATCACAATAATTTAGGCCAAAAGATTGGACAAAAGATCAGTTAAATAATTTTAATTGTTCTCTCAGTCGCATTCACGAGATTATCGTATCTTTTCGCTCCCTTTTACTCATTGCTATGGTAAAAACATAAAAGTGTTATTTTGCCAAACTAAATGTAAATTTATGATTTGAGAAAGCAAAGTATAAAGTAGACAAATCCAATAAATGCAAGAATGTGAGCATTCGAGCGAAAAGTGGCACATTTCCGAGCGAGGGAAGCAAATGAAGCGCGACGCGGAGCGGCGCGCTTCATTTTCCCGAGATCAAATGGGCCACTTTGAGCTCGAATGTTCACACTCGGTTTTAAGCACAATTCACAATAATTTAGGCCAATAGATTGGACAAAAGATCAGTTAAATAATTTTAATTGCTCGTTCACTCGCATTGACGAGATTGTCGTATCTTTTCGCTCCCTTTCACTCATTGCTATGGTAAAAACATAAAATCGTTATTTTGCCAAACTAAATGTAAATTTATGATTTGAGAAAGCGAAGTATAAAGTAGACAAATCCAATAAATGCAAGAATGTGCGCATTCGAGCGAAAAGTGGCACATTTCCGAGCGAGGGAGGCAAATTTTTCCGAGATTGGAAATGTGCCACTTTGAGCTCGAATGCACACACTCGGTTTTAAGCACCATTCACAATAATTAATTTACTTTATTAGACGACTAACTTGTCAAGTTTGTGCGCGCACAACGACGCCAAAAGAAGTTTAACTTCACTAATTAAATTCTTCACGTAGGCATCCAACTTGGCAAATAAACGAACACGCTTTTAGAAAACCACAACTAATTTTCTAATTCCAAATAAATGCGTGTCTTCTAATTAACTGCGAAAATAGAGAAGAGAGGTTTGTGCCGACTTTCGTTGCGTCCCCCTAAAGCGCCATAAAAATGCGTTAATATTAAGTTTGAGAGGAGAAACGTCGCAAGAGTGAATTATAAAATCGTAATCTATCGCTATTAAAGTCATAATCGTAGATCAAAACAAAATATAGCGGTAGCAACAAGTAATATTACCTCCGGTAATCCGTTTTTACGCGATAGATCTAAATTTATTAATCATTTATCACGACAAATATTGTTTATAAACACATTAAACGAAACAGGTAATCTCTTGGAAAGTAGAAACGCGTGATAGTTATAGTACGAGTTTTTTTCTTCGCCTTCTGCATCTCCATCCACTTCTTTTACACCTATACTCTTTGTAAAATAAAAATAAATGGCATAGCAGTTGATAATAATTAAATGCAACCGATTCGACGGAACACAGAATTAAATAAATTTAATACTGAGTTGTTCGGAGCAAAAATAAAAATTTATTAATTTTTTTTTACGTTGTCCCAACACCGCTGCACACCGCCGCACACCAAAATTTTATTTTTCGACGACATAGTCGCCCGCACCGTAGGTGCACGCTGCTTTGTTTTCTCCGAAGCATGGCACGACAGCTGCACGCTTTTTTTATATACAGGGTATTCCAAAACAGTAGGGATGCGGCGATGTTGCCGCGATCCAACTATTTTTCGAATATTATAATAACGGTGCGGCAGTGGTGTGGCTATATTACATTTTTTGTCAGGGCGAAAAAACTATCGAAAGTAGATAATACTTTATTACAAAAAAAATGTCAAAAGTGGCATTCAAGTAAAAAGTGTATTAAGAAATTTACAGGCAAAGCTCTATATCTTGAATCAATTTTTCGGTCAATTGAAAAGCTTGCATTTTCGCTCAAATCTGCAAATCGTTGTAACATTCGAGTTGTTTTCTTCAAAAAATATGAAAAGAGTTAAACATGTTTAATTAAATCAATTCTCATCTGTTTAATTTTATTAATAATTTTTTTAAATTAAAATTAATTACGAGTGTGCAATTCTAGCGAAAATTGGCACATTTTCGAGCGAGCCTAAATGCAGCTTGGCTCGCTCGGAAATGTGCCACTTTTCTCTCGAACGTGACCACAGTTGGTATCATTGAATTTGTTTGAATTAATCTTCCCTGTTTCAATTATTAAAAACAAATTTGGACTAGTACATTGAAATTGGATGTTCGGAAACGTTATCAATACTTTTCAACGACAGTCGCTGCAACTTAAAATTTGGACCGTGTGTCAGGCACCAAATTTTGATTGCACACAAGGTCATAGTTCATGGTAATCGTGTTCGACGTTTAAAAATAAAGAAACAAAATTATTTAAAAGAATAATCAATTCTATAACTTTTTTCGAACATAAAAGCCACTCTTATTTATCTAAATTATTATTATTTTTAATTTAAAGAGAAAAATTAATTGACAAAATTGAATAAAATGAAATATGATCATAATCAAGAGAAAAGTGGCACAATTCTGAGCAATGGAAAATAGACCTTCTTTTGCTCCGAAATATACACCACTTTAACCACACTTGGTTTCATTGCATTTGTTTAAATTAATGTTTCAGAAAAGTTTTTATTTAATATGCATTCTACTTTAAGCCACCCTTAAGGCTCACGCCACTTCGATATTAACAAGTTTAAATAATAATAAAAATCGGTATCTCGAAATCAACAATGTGCCACTTTTTGCGCGAAATGAGCACTTGGGTTTTCTCCACTACAACACCAACAACTAATTAAATTTGTAAATTAAAAAAAAAACAACCTTTGCCGACAGCCACTCAAGCAAAAAATATTCTTTTGTGATTTCTATAATTTTTTTTTGTTCGGCTCTATCCCAGTTTTTTTTTTAGATCGTACTAAGCAAAGCCATAAATAATTCCTAATCCAAAATTTTATTAAAAATATAAATATAATACGTAATTACATTCTTTTCGATGCAATTTACATAGGTCTACTTTTATTTTTTAAAAAAACTTTTTTTAATTAAATTAGAAAAACCAACAAAAAAATTATAATAATTTGAAAATTTCTGGAAATAAACATTTCAGTACTTGGGTACTAAGTACGCCCGCAATGAAAATTCTTTTGAAATATTTAACATCCAATCAAATCAATAGCCATCAAAATTCAATGTCAATATCAATTATTATTTATTAAGACTCCCAATTGACGTACAATTGGCATTCTCTACCACGACTCTAATAGAATAAATTGTTTGACAGTTGTTACGTTAGCAGAAAGAAAAATGATACCGAATAAATTAATGGACGAGTATTTAGAGCTATCAAATTTCAATAAAATATGTCATTACGATTGAAAATAAACACAGTTAGAAACTTAGTAGGCGATTAATTAACGGAATCAACATTTCCTTTTAACAAGTTCGTAACATTTTCATTTATCATCGATATTAAATCTACATGCACAGGTTTGCTTTCCTTTTTAGGAGCATTTTATACTGGCCGCTCCGTTTATAAACAGATTAAGAAGTACGAATGTTATCGTTGGAAATATTTCTAATTTTACTGCTTGTTAACGATGTCAATTTTCGCCTCGTTCGTTCGGCCGACGTTTCGTTGACAAATCGACTCCGGTTCTTTTTTGCAAACCGTTTCGCGACTATTGTACGGGCGTCGGTCAACTGCGCGCCGCGGTAGCTCACTCTCCGTTTACGGTCCCTTGCCCAAAAGGCAATAGGACGATGGCGCACGGGGTTACCTAGAATTCCCAAAAATTTTTTTAGATACTTACATGTTTGCATACGGATAGGGTACAACTTGCTCTTTCATAAATTGTCATTTGAGAGCGATTGCATTCCATTTAGACCAAAGGTTCCCAAAGTGCAGCCCGCGGGCCAAATGCGGCCCGCAAAGCTTGTGAATGTGTTCCGCGATATCGATTCGATATATTATATTTTTATTATAAAATAAATAATAAATATTACAAATACCTATATATTATTATATAATAAGATGGATTTGAGATTTTTTTTTGTTTTAATAAATATATAATCAATGATTTATATTTATATTAAATTTAATATACTAATAAAAAAAAATAAGAAATAGTTAAATACAGTCAAACTTCCATAAGTCGAGCGCCGATAAGCCGAATTTTTGATAGCTCGAACTCGAATCAGTTTCCCTAGGACTTGCCTATCTCAACGTTAATATTTTTATGTCAATAACTCGAAATTTAATAAATCGAATTATTTAATTAGTGGAAGCGCTTTACAATTCATTAAATTCAAGTTTCCATTAGTAAATAGGTCGATGACTCGAAGTTAAATTTTACAACTTTTCTAAAAATTTCTCTACCTGAGAGAAGATTAACAACGGCTTGGTTTGGTGTTATTGATGCTTTAATATCTCTATTGTTAACTACAAATAAAAAGTTTATACTACAAGAATGTCTTGACGGCGGCACTTCAATTGCATTTAAAAACGAATTTATGTTTAAATGCCTTATGAACAGTTATAAATTTTTAAGATGGTTTTACCGTTTATTTTACAAAAAAAGAAACGATTTTTGCATTTTAGTTTTCAATTTGCTAGTTATTCGTCGACTACAAAGACTAACAAATGTGTTTTACGTTCTTTATAGTTTGTAACAGAGTATAACAGAAAACCTAAAAAAGTTTAATACTTTTTCTAAAATTATTTACCTATTAACATGGAGTGTAAACGAAAATTAAAAAGTTTAACCATAAGGGAAAAAATTACTCTTATAAAAGAAGTGGAACGTGGGCTCAAAAGAAAAAAAGATATAGCTAAAGATTTTGGCATTCCCACAAACACTTTATCAACCATTTAAAAAAACAGAGATCTAATTGTAGCTGCTGAAGATACAAAAGACAAATGTCAACGTTTATAAAGATTTTGAAGTTGCTGAAATTCCTAGCCATGAAAGCAATATAAGTAAAGTGCTAGAAGAAAATAAGAAAAACTGTGTAAGTGAAAGTGAATATGAAAGTGATACAGATGTTACAGTAAACATCCCTTCAACAACTCAAGTTTACAATGCAATAGATACTATTTCTCTATTGCTATGTGCTCAAGAAGATGTTCCTACAGATATATTATTATCGGTAAGATCATTGGAAAAATTTGTAGAAACGTAACATTTTGGAACAATGAAGCAAAAAACAATTTTAGATTACTTTCAATTTAACAGTAAATAATATGTAAATAACTGTATTTTTTAGGGTCTTAATAAAAATAAATAATGTTAATGATTGTAGATCAATAGGGGTTATTTTCTATAAAAAATGAATGATATATATAGGAAGTATTTAACTGAACTTCTTTTGGTAACTCGAGTTTTTGATATGACGAATTATTTTTGCTGTCCTTTCGACTTCGTCTTATCGAGGTTCAACTGAATATTTAAAAAAAAAAATCTTGGTTATTGTTTTGATTTTATTCCGTTTTTTATCACCCGCCAAAAATTTCGGTAATATTAAATTGGTCCGCCTAAGAAAAACTATGGGAACCCCCGATTTAGACGAGCGCCTTGACTATATATGTAATTTAATTAAGTTATAAAAAAAGGGTACCATCTCTAGATTTAATTTTATAAAAAGTGCTTGTTACAAAGACGTAAAACAATAAAATACTTTTATGTGATTTTTTTTGTTTCAAAGCGTTTGTGTAAAGCTGGAAAGTGTTTGGCACTACGAAAACAAGTTCGCTTCATTCGAAATCTCTTCTTTCACCTTTCATTGGGCGCAATCGTCCTACACCCTAAAAGGTGCTATTGACCCATGCATTATGTCTACCTGAAAAAATTTCCGACCGCGGAGCGCAATTGACCCACTTCCGCTAATCCGGATCAATTGAAACCGGGGCGATCCGGATTTTACGAAGAACCCAAACTTAAAGTCCAAAGTGTCTGGGCTTAAAAGCGCGCAAAGTATTGCCAAGTCGGTCCAGATAACCGAGCAATCAAAGTTCGGATTACCGAAACCGTCTATGTGCGGTGTAGGTATCAATAGTTCAGCGATCACAATCGAGAGATACAAGCTGTTTCTCATTCTTAAATGTCATAAATCTACAGTTATAACAGCTTTATTACGATACTCATAAAATAAACACGCTAGCATTATTTCTTTATATAATTTGTTGTGGGATTAAAATAAAGTGTATTAGTAAGTGTTAGAGGCTTGAAAGTAACACCACCAAGAGTTTAATTATATCGCTTCGTACGTCCATTTCCATCGGCGTTTTTAATAATTTTTTTCCGTTTCATTTCTATATTTTTTTCTTCCATTGGTCGAGATCCGAGGAACATTAGTTATAGTTAATTACATCGGTAATTAACAGTAAGTGTTAATGACCTTTTTGGGGTCGTGCTCGATTAATCAAAACTATTAGAAATTCGGCTGGTTCGTATCAGAAAAAAGCTGACCTTGTTACGTAACACTAAATTCAATTTACATGACCCGAAGTTCGAGCAAGTGCAGCGCAACAACAGCCGAAAAAAAACCCAAAGTACGTTTCAATGAAAGATAGCGAAAGTAGTCGTCGTCTTCGCCGTTAACAGTTTAGTAAGAGTGGAAGCGTTAAGAAGATCTTCAAATAAAATACAACATAATCCACACAATAATACAATACGAAGAAGCCATTTACTAAAATGAAAACATGAATTCTTGTATGCAAAAACCAGTTAGCATCTCTTGCAACACGCAATGTCTGGTTTCCTCTTAAAAAAAAACTCTTGAATAGTTCAAGAACAGACCGCAGTAATTTCATCTTTGCGGTCTGCCCGTCGTTATCAGATCATATCTTCCAACAGATTAATATTTTGGGCTCTTAACGTCCTACGCTGCGGCGCAACTTGCTCCACTTCTTTTCGGCCTTTAGCGATTTTACGTGCTTTTATAATGTTGTTTTTACATGTGACAAAATTTATTGAAGTTATACTTCTTATGGTGGTGAGAGTAGAATTTTTGAAAGGCAAGTGAAGTTGCGCGCGTACAGCTGACGAAAATTTGATAGTATAAAGTTAGCCGGCCAAGAAAGCAAATGAATTATTGTGAATCACGCTTTAAACCGAGTGTGCACATTCGAGCTCAAAGTGGCACATTCCGATCTCGGGAAAATGAAGCGCGCCGCTCCGCGCCGCGCTTCATTTGCTTCCCTCGCTCGGAAATGTGCCACTTTTCGCTCGAATGTGCACATCCTCGTATTCATTGCATTTGTCTACTTTATTCTTCGCTCTTTCAAAACATAAACTTAAATATAGTTTATTAATATCGATTTTATGTTCGAAAAACGTATTTACCATAGCAATGAGTGGAAGGGAGCGAAAAGATACGACAATCTTGTCACTGCAAGTGAGAGGAAACGAGTAAAATTATTCAACTGATTTTTAGACAATTTAAGCAGTTTTTTGCAATTTACTCAAAATTTTGAGGGTGTACAAGCCAAACGGACTTTGTATTTGGATTCAGCGCATTAAAATACATATAGATAGATGGGTCTGGTAGTGATATTATTTTTTGCTATTTATAACTATTTTTTACGATTTTTCATTAATTATAAAATGATCTGGATTAACAGATTCTGAATTAGAATGCGTCACATCAAAGTATATAAGAAAGATACTTGATCCAGTTCAATAAAATTTTCTTCATTTTTATAACTCCTTTTTAGCAGTTTTTTTACAATTTGCTCAAAATTTTAAGATTATATAGGCCAAATAGACTTTGGATTTAGATTCAGCGCATCAAAATACGATTGGATACATGAGTCTGGTCAAATGTATACACCATTTTTTTTTGTATACTGGTGATATAATTTTTTGCTATTTTCTACGATTTTTCATAAATATATAAATAATCAAGATTAACAGATTATGAATTTAGATTCATCGCATTAAAATATATAAGAAAGATACTTGATTTAGTTCAATAAAATTGTTTTCATTTTTATAATTGCTTTTACCCATTTTTAGCAGTTTTTTGCAATTTACTCAATATTTTGAGCGTGTATAGGCCCAACAGACTTCCGATTTAGAATCAGCGCATCAAAATACGAATGGATAGATGGGTCTGGTCAAATGTATACACCACATTTTTTTTGTATGCTGGTTTTATTATTTTTTGCTATTTTCTACTAATCTATTACTATGTTTTACGAGTTATGATAAATATATAAATGATCCATATTAACAGATTCTGAATTTGTATTCATCGCATCAAAATATATAAGAAAGATACTTGATCTAGTCAAATAAAATTTTCTTCATTTTTATAACTGCTTTTTATCCATTTTTAGTAGTTTATTGCAATTTACTCAAAATTTTGAGAGTGTACGGGTCAAACGGACTTTGGATTTAGATTCAGCGCATCAAAATACGAATAGATAGATAGGTGTAGTCAAATGTATACCTACACCATTTTTTTTGTATGCTGGTGATATTAATTTTTGCTATTTTCTACTACTTTATTGCTATTTTTTACGATTTTTGATAAATATAAAAACGATCGAGATTAACAGATTCTGAATTCGCATTTGTCACATCAAAATATATAAAAGAGATACTTGATCTAGTCAAATAAAATTTTCTTCATTTTTATAACTGCTTTTTACCCATTTTTAGCAGTTTTTTGCAATTTACTCAAAATTTTGAGGATGTACGGGCCAAACGGACTTTGGATTTAGATTCAGCGCATCAAAATACGAATGGATAGATGGGTCTAGTCCAGGGGTCGGCAACCTGTTGCTCCGGAGCCGCATGCGGCTCTTTTAGGAAATTTTGTGGCTCCCTGAATATTAAATATTTCTGTATAAAACCATCTCAAAATTTAGATGCAATCTTTTTAGCGGATTTTCCATGTTTTTATTTTTTTAATTCAATTTAGATTTGTCACCGAAAGGTTGCCGACCCCTGGTCTAGTCAAATGTATACACCAGTTTTTTCTTGTATGCTGATTTTTTAATTTTTTGCTATTTTTACTACTTTATTACTATTTGTTGTCGATTTTTGATAAATATATAAATAATCGAGATTAACAGATTTTGAATTTGGACCATAACATCAAAATATATAAGAAAGATAGTTGATTTAGTTCAATAAAATTTTCTTCATTTTTATAACTCTTTTTTGCCCATTTTTAGCAGTTTTTTGCAATTTACTCAAAATTTTGAGAGTGTATAAGCTAAATAGACTTCGGATTTAGATTCAGCGCCTAAAAATACAAATGGATAGATGGGTCTGCTCAAATGTATACACCACTTTTTTTTATAAGTTGGCTTTATTATTTTTTTCTATTTTCTACTACTTTATTACTATTTTTTACGATTTTTGATAAATATATAAATAATCGAGATTAACATATACTGAATTTGGATTCGTCGCATCAAAATATATAACAAAGATACTTGATTTAGTCTAATAAAATTTTTTTCATTTTCATAACTGCAATTTTTACCCATTTTTAGTAGTTTTTTGCAATTTACTCAAAATTTTGAGGGTGTACGGGGCAAGCGGATTTTGGATTTAGATTCAGCTTATCGAAATACAAATGGATAGATGGGTCTGGTCAAATGTCCAGCCCATTTTTTTTGCTATTTTTTATAATTTTTGATCGAGATAAACAGATTCTAAATTTGGATTCATCACATCAAAATGTACATATAACGAAGGTACTTGATCTAGTCTAATAAAATTTTCTTCATTTGTTTTTAACTATTCGCATATTTATTTCGACAATACAACCTAATTTAACCGTAGTTTCTGTATAAAACAATTTTATAAAAAACTGAAAGCGTCGAAGAAAATTCATCGTAAATAATTGATGCAGAAATTTGTGTAAACGCGTCCCCTGCAACTTTTAACAACACAATTACAACTATTAAAGACAACTTACGTAATTTTTCGAAAGTTTTTCATATTTTCTTGTTAATAATTAAGTGAAAGCCATTAGCACATAATTGTCCAATTACTGATAAGCAATCGATTAAGCAACATTTAAATCAATTATCAGATCCATTCGAGACCCGATCCTTTAATTCGACGAAATCTAAGCACCGATCGTTTTCGGCCAGCTCGCCTTCTCAAAACTTATTAAATAACAGCACTCACCAACGGAAAACGAAGCGCGCTCAATTTTTCCGACGTTTTCGACGAAATCCCCAAGATTTTACGGTGAAAGCGAGTAAAAAAGTTGGACTTCCAAATCCGGTCGCGAGTTTAAAGTTCCTGCTGCGGTTTCCGTTTTTAACACAATCTGCCGCAAACCGTTTAAAATTTTTAATCCCTATAATTTTCGTACGTGTATCTACTTCCACGCTAAAACGCAACAGACAACTTCGTTTCAGCAAACATTTTTCGCAGGGACAATTTATCAATCGTTATCAGAAGTTTACCGAGTATAAAATGGTGGCAATATTTGTGCTACCGCGAAGATACACACCTTTCCAATCGTCCATGGCCATTTTATCGGCGGCGTTAAATTAATTTCCAAGTAATTATTGAAGTTAGACTTCTTTTGAGAAAAAAAATTAGCAGGCCACGAAAGTTTTATTTTATGTTGGAAAAACGTTTTTACCATAGCAATGAGTGGAAGGGAGCGAAAAGATACGAGAATTTCGTGAATGCGAGTGAGAGGGAACGACTAAATTATTTAACTGATCTAAATTGTTGTGAATCGTGCTTAAAACCGAGTGTGCGCATTCGAGCTCAAAGTGGCACATTCCGATCTCGGGAAAATGAAGCGCGCCGCTCCGCGTCGCGCTTCATTTGCTTCCCTCGCTCGGAAATGTGCCACTTTTCGCTCGAATGCGCACATCTTCGTATTTATTAGGAGTGTCAACTTTATCCTTCGCTTTTTCCAATCATAAATATGCATTTAGTTTAACAAAATTTCGATTTTATGTTTTTACCATAGCAATGAGTGGAAGGGAGTGAAAGATACGGGAATCTCGTGAATGCGAGTGAGAGGGAACGATTAAAATTATTTAACTGATCTATTGGCCTAAATTGTTTGTGAATCGTGCTTAAAACCGAGTGTGCACATTCGAGCTCAAAGTGGCACATTCCGATCTCGGGAAAATGAAGCGCGCCGCTCCGCGTCGCGCTTCATTTGCGTCCCTCGCTCGGAAATGTGCCACTTTTCGCTCGAATGCGCACATCTTCGTATTTATTGGGATTGTCCACTTTAGCCTTCGCTTTTTCAAATCATAAATAAGCATTTAGTTTAACAAAATATAGATTTTATGTTTTTGCCATAGCAATGAGTGGAAGGGAGCGAGAAGATGGGGGATTCTCGTGAATGCGAGTGAGAGGGAACGACTAAAATTATTTCACTGATCTATTGGCTTAAATTGTTTGTGAATCGTGCTTAAAACCGAGTGTGCACATTCGAGCTCAAAGTGGCACATTCCGATCTCGGGAAAATGAAGCGCGCCGCTCCGCGTCGCGCTTCATTTGCGTCCCTCGCTCGGAAATGTGCCACTTTTCGCTCGAATGCGCACATCTTCGTATTTATTGGGATTGTCAACTTTATCCTTCGTTTTTTCCAATCATAAATATGCATTTAGTTTAACAAAATTTAGATTTTATGTTTTTACCATAGCAATGAGTGGAAGGGAGCGAAAAGATACGAGAATCTCGTGAATGCGAGTGAGAGGGTCGATTAAAATTATTTCACTGATCTATTGGCCTAAATTGTTTGTGAATCGTGCTTAAAACCGAGTGTGCACATTCGAGCTCAAAGTGGCACATTCCGATCTCGGGAAAATGAAGCGCGCCGCTCCGCGTCGCGCTTCATTTGCCTCCCTCGCTCGGAAATGTGCCACTTTTCGCTCGAATGCGCACATCTTCGTATTTATTGAGATTGTCAACTTTATTCTTCGCTTTTTCAAATCATAAATATGCATTTAGTTTAACAAAATATCGATTTTATGTTTTTACCATAGCAACGAGTGGAAGGAGCGAAAACATACGAGAATCTCGTGAATGCGAGTGAGAGAGAACGATTAAAATTATTTAACTGATCTATTGGCCTAAATTGTTGTGAATCGTGCTTAAAACCGAGTAAAACTTTGTATTTATTAAATTTAGTTGCGCCAAAGAAGTGCAACTTCTAAACGGGCGTACAAAAGTGCGCACGCCGGTTTTTTTCGACTATTCCGAACGGTATCTAATTTCCATTCGAGAGAATTAGATCGAACGAGATCGAGAAGACCACCTGCGTTCTTTTCCAATTATTTTAACTAAATGATCGTTGTACAGCAATGGCAATTATTAAACAAAGAGATTATTAGAGTTTAACGAGTCTTAGATTGTAAACAATCAGAATTATGTTCCTGGTAGCGAGATGTTATCTTCGCAGTCGCTTAAGCGCGGTCTCTTTTGGTCCAGCGCAAAAACTGTGTCACGGATTTTTTTCGCGGAGAAACTCAAAGCTGGACCCACGAAGTCGCAATGTACGAATGAGAATTTAAGGTGCGAATTAAAATTCTTACGAATCGTGAGTCGATTCGTGCACGAAAGGGTTAAGTAGATTAAAGGCCGAAATAATTGATCACGATATGAACACGTCACGTCTAAATATGACAACTTGTAATTAATATCGAAAAGCATTAAGTAATTTCGTCCGAGTTGGTAGTATTTTTTTTACCCGAAATTCGCTTCCTGATCTCTCTGTCCGCCGTTCTGTTATCCGTGCAAAATTGCGATTTTAAAGCTTGTCAAACAAAAACGCAGTTTGCGTTATTAAAAGCAAATCGTAAAACGCAAAAAATTACTGAATCGGATTTTGAAATCTATTAAAAAAATGAATTATTTATGTGTTACTTCGAGAATCAATTAAAGTTAGTAGCGAGCCTTTTTTTTTGCGTGGAAAAGCGAACGAAATTGTCGCGCGATAATTTTCGGTCGGTTGGCAATTTTCGGCCGAAAGGGATTCGAAGGAAAATGGGGTGGACGCGAAACACGCACGTGTGAACTGCAACAAAACTTTTCCCGAACAATTACCTCAATTGTCCTTCTATTTACGAGTGATAAAAATATTTAAATATGATAATAATTTATGTTTTTTGCTACTTTAGATTGCAGCTTGTGTTTGAGGGATTAAAGATCGGCCTTGGCCCTGTTAATTTTCGAGCCGAAATAGACGAAACTAAAGACGACGATTAATAAACAAAGAGAATACTCACCCCCATGCATGAAGAAGTTAGTTCGACGACCAATAAACAGTATTTCGGCAACAAAAACAAATAACCACCAAAGTTTCAACGATAACAACAACGAACGTGTACAACAACAGAATAAATAATAAAAATAAACGAAAAAAAGAAGGGCATCGTTTTTCGAAGATTGTCACATCACTGCGGGCACTTCGACAGCGTGGAAAGCGAGTTTCCGCGTCAGATTTTCAACGTTCCTACCCGTTAAAAGTCGGGTTGCGACTGATGTGTTAACCCAGGATATTCAGTCTCGGAGTGGTGGCCCCGGCCTGGTGATTCGCTCCATCCAGCTCAGCCTCCACAACAATTTCTGGGTCCCCACTTCGCTTTACTAAATCTACTTGGTTCTACTTTACGTAACTTGACCATATCTCGAGCCACCGAAGTATTATCTTCTGCCGGAAGAAACTTCAAAGATATCCTAATTCGGGTGCATTTGAACATTTTGCACGTAAACTTATCCGAAACTCGATTTTTTTTGAAATGTAACAAACATAAGGAATATAAATTGTGGTTCGTTTTACTACAAGAATGTGTTAAATGTTGTTATAGTAACAAGTATTGCATATATAGTAGTTATAAATAGATATTAGATTTAAAAATTAAATTTCTTCCGACGCCCCAAAAAAAACTTTCTTTTAATGTAAAAATACGGGGGAATTTTTTTAAAATTTTTTAAACAAAAATAATACGGGCCTCAAGACAATCAAAGTTCATTTTTTGATAAAATTGTAGTTTTTTGTAAGTATCTCTTAAAGTATACGGATTTGAGAAAAAGTTATGCGAGTATTTTGTAGGAAATTCAATTCTCTACAAAAAAAGTTTTTTTCATTTTTTTCATGAAATTCATATTTATGAAGATATTCTCAATAATAAATTCATTAACTTCATATGGTCAACATTTTAAGACCCTCAAACGTCATTCTTTCTTAACCCTCAGCATACTAGGTGACTAAATGTCATATTCCATACTAGATGGGGTTTGCCATACCACGAAAATAAAATCCACAAAATTGTACTTTATGACAGTTAAATGATAAGAATATATATTAATAACCAATAATGAATGAGTTTAAGTAAAACACATATTTATTTATGCATTAGAATAGAGTTTTTTTAATAAAAATAGAAAAACTTAACTTTTTCTTCAACTTATAAACTATTGAGTATTTTCTTGAGTACAGTAATCCCTCAACATTCGCGAATTCGACTTTCGCGAGTTTCGATTATTCGTGATTATTAAAATGCGGCAAAATTCGACTTTCGCGGGCTGTATACTCGCTTATTCGCGAAACCACAAAAAAAAGTTTCTTGGATTTTTGTACATAATGTATTTTTCAGTTGTACAGTTGTGTTAATATTTCCCATTAATTTACCGTAATAATTAAATATCTCGTGTTTGTTTTTGTTCTAAGAGTCGAATGATTCCTAGAACAACGAACTGCCCTCCTCCCTATGCTTCCCCAACCGATTTTTTTAGTTTTCAATTCGGTTTCGCTTGAGTAACACCCTAACACTTTTTTTAAAATGTCATCTTTACCGAAACGTAAGAAAATAGGGATGGCTCTGTCGGAAAAAATTAAAGTACTTAATAAATTGCGTGCTGGGAAGAGTGGGTCAGCAGTCGGGCGCCTATTTAAAATACACGAGTCGACAGTGCGTTACATAAAAAAAATGAAGAATCTATTAGAAAAAGTGTCGCTGCTAGTTCTTTCGTGGGTGCGAAAATTATATGTATATTCAACGTATATCAACTATCGTGGAACGTAACTCCCTTATTTCCACATTAAGATAGATTCAACATTCGCGAATTGGACATTCGACATTCGCGAGGTTTTTCTGAAACGTAACCCTCGCGAATGTTGAGGGATTACTGTACTAAATTCCAATGACACGTGTCAATTACGATACCGAATATTAAGGAAACCTAACAATTTCATTCATGCCCTCTTATTTAAATACAAATTAATTCCACGGCAATTTCTTTATGATTCGCAATAATTTAGACCAATCAATTACACGAAAAATCAATTGAATAATTTTAATCGTTTCCTCTCACTCGCATTAACAAGATTATCGTATCTTCTCGCTCCCTTTCACTCATTGCTATAGTAAATACATTTTTTGAATATAAAATCGATATTTACTAAATTAAATTATAAATTTTGATTTGAAGGAGCGATGGTAAATTATACTAATACAATAAATACCAGGATGTGCGCATTCGAGCGAAAAGTGGCACATTTCCGAGCGAGGAAGCAAATGAAGCGCGACGCGGAGCGGCGCGTTCATTTTCCCGAGATCGGAATGTGCCACTTTGAGCTCGAATGTGCACACTCGGTTATAAGTTTGATTACCAAACGTGCTGTTTTAACAAAAAAAAATTTATTTTACGTTAGTTATACCCCACTAAGTACACGGAAGGTTAAATATATATAATTTCGTAAAACTATAATAAATTCTAATTATTACAAAATTTTTAATTTCAGAAAAAATGACGTTTGTAGGTCTAAAATGTTGACTATATGGATTTAATAAATTTATTATTGAGAATATCTCCATAAATATGAATTTCATAAAGAAAATGAAAAAGGCCTTTTTATAAAGAATTGAATTTCCTTCAAAAATTTTCCTATAACTTTTTCTCAAATCTGTATACTTTAAGAAATACTTACACAAAAACTACGATTTTTAACAAAAAATGAACTTATATTGTCTTGAGGCACGTGTTATTTTGTTAAAAAATTTTTTAAAAAATCCCCTTTATTTTTTCATCAAAAGCAAGGTTTTTTTGGGTCGTCGGAAGAAACGACCACCCTAATATACATTATATATATTATATATTACTAAATCCCATGGTTAGATTCGCTCTAGTACAGTAAGGGCCCAATTTACGTTACCCCATCTTACGCAAATTCCGAGTTACGCAATTTTTGAATCAGGCGCCACAATACCCGTTTTCTACTCTCGCATTGCCGGCACTTGTGCTCGACTTACGACATGAGCATGTTTCGCGTTTACAATTGTTTTGTTTATTATATCGTTTAAAAACAACCATGTCATACCAACGAAGTAAAACTGATTCTTCTGCATCAAATACGAAAAGAAAAATATTACCTTTGAATTTTGATACAAAACTGAAAGTCTGCGAATTGGCAAAAAAGTTTGATCTACCAGAATCGACAGTCAGAACAATTATAAAAATGTAGAAAGAATTCTCGAAGCGTTAAATGCATAATTTTTTTCTAAATTATTGTTTTCCTCAGTCCGAGTTTCTAGAGCCAGTTAAACTATGCATTTATAGACGCAATTGTGTCTCGACTTGCGCAAATTCGACTTACACGATTGTCGTTCGGTCCCACCTTTCGCATAGGTTCGAGGTATTACTGTATTGTGGTGTTTTTTATTAGACATTGTGTTTTTCACTACTAACAGTTGTAGTTGAGGTAATTCGAAATTAGTTTTGTCATATTTCTACTCTAACCTGTGGTAAACTTAACTACATTTGTTGTTATAGCAACTAGAATTTATTTTCCGCGCCGTTGATTAATTTTTTTTTCGATTCTAGTGTAAAAAATTTTAGATTAAATTTTGTAAATTTCAAATTAAAACATTGTTATGTAAATATAAATATTGGCACTATTTATTTACAGTCTGTTGAACATAACGTATGGATAGCATATTTGACATTTCAAGGGCATGTGTTTGTATAATTTATAAACCCTACAATTGTGCCTTTGAAAAGGCCGACGTGCCTTACCTTTCACAAGAAAGAGAAGTTATACAAATTGTTTCTAAAAGAGCATTTTTTTAAAAATAACAAAGAAAGACAAGAATTAAATTAAAATCCAACTTTTTTGCAAATTAACAATTTAGAAAAGTAAAAATAGATCTTCTTCATTTTTTTGTGTTTTTTTTATTTATTTTGCGCGTTTTTTCTTTTGGAAATCTAAAACTATGCCCAAAAATATAACCTCTTCGCAAACATAAACCGTTCGCAAATGTGAACACAGCTTGGCTGGTTCATCGTATCGAGCATGAACTGTAGTTATAAATTTAAATCTATTTTGAAAACCTTTTTCTCGGGATTTGCTCAAATGCAAAATCGAAGCGTCTTAGTATGAAATTGTGTAATCTATATTTTGCGTGTTGAACATTTTCTAACTATGGTTTCTATGATAACCGTCCGTTTTAAATATTTTTTTAGAAAAATCTGAGGAAATGACTAAAAGACAAACTTTTCGTTTTTTTTAAATCAATCTCTGTAAAAACAATTAAAATAAAACAACTAAGTTTGCTATAGTTACAAGAAAAAAAGAGGTGACCCAAAAAATACTTCAAACGACTCTATATCGCAAAGAAGTGCCATTTTTCTGTCGATTAGTCAACTTCAAATAATAATTAAATCCATCACTGAATAAAAAATAATTGTGCTAACATGTATTTGAAAAGTTACTTACATTTTTTCCCTTTTATTTCAAAGAGGAGAGAATCACTACTTTAGACCAGGGTTTCCTAACTTGTGATCCGCAGGCGCGTGGGGGTCGGCGGACAATATAAAAATAAAAGTAAAAACTACCGAATCATAGATAGATAGATAGGTGTCCGAACCGGTTTTTTTTATTTTGGATCTCTTAGGGGTCCGACGTTAAAAAATGGTTGCGAAACGCTGCTTTAGACAATGGCAAAAAATCATTTCTAGTGTTAAATTGATCGAAAAAATACAAGTTCGATGGATGTGACAAAGTTGAAAAAATAATTTTGAAATATAATTAGATATCTGGTTTCATAAATGGCCTTTGGCTATTTTATGAAATAGGCTACCGATATTCGTTTAATTTCAAACTGCCTTTCCAATTATAAATTTATATTAAATATTACTCACTCCGCGTGTCGGTTTAATAAAACAACTCAAAAAAATTAATAATAAACAACCATTAAGCTACAAATTACTATATTTTTTCTGCCTTCGCGTATGAAGTAGTTCCTTCGGCTTTAAAGTTTTCTCTATGTTAATATAATAGCCAGATCTCGTTTTTTAATTTTTCTACGTAAATTTAAGTTTCGAAAGCTCGTCTCGTTTAGGAAACTAAGCACTAAAAAAAGGATCAAAGTGGCATTCTTGCAGCTAATTAAATTTTACAACAAAAGGACACGCTCCCGGTAAGCGTTAAAGGAAGACAATTTAGATACGTATCACTTATTATCTTACAATTTTGGATTTAGTTTTTTTTTACCTGATTTAAATTTTTTGAAGTTGTACTTCTTTTGGCGCGTTGATTATATTCTAAAAATATATCGGATAATATACTACAATTTTTTATACTATAATATAAGGTAAGTGACCCCTCTACCGGACATATATATTGGTTACTAATATTTTTAATATTGCTTTAAAAAAAACTATACGCTTAACTGTCCGATAGAGGAGTCACTTACCTTAACTGATGATATAGAAAATTATATATATTAAAATAACTATTTTTTTGCCGTTTTAATTATATAATTATTTACTTTAAAAATATATTACTATAATATATATTATATACTATATGTTCTCATATATTTAAATTATATGAACTGTATATATATTTCAAGATTATATAATAATTATATAGGTAGTTTTATAGTATTAATATATAAGTTAGCATAGTATAGCACATATAAATATCACTATATTCTTAACATATAAGTAAAAGTATATAATTTATACACACTTTTTTACATGCCAAATTTATAAATTTTTATATACCAAAATATATTATTTGAAGTTCCTAAGAAGCAATTCTAATCATTGTATTAATTGCACTCGGATCAATATCGTAATTATTTATAAAGCTTTCGACAAACACTTGGCATTTTAACAAGCTCTTAGTTACACATTTTTATTAAATAATTATAAATAATAGAGAGATTAATTACCGATCCATTGTTCCAAAATGGAAGCTAATTACCGTAAGTAGTCTTTTTTATCGTTGCAAAACAAAAAATCCTGTTTTAAAATCAGCGTTACGATTAATCCGAAGCTTTTGCTCAGGACGTCGCGCCGATAAGAAAAATAAAAGGATTAAAACAATAAAAGGAGCTTTAATATAGATCGATACTTGTGCAGATTTAATTTCCGATATAAAAAAGACAATACGCTTAAACGTTGTAATTGTAACAGTAAATAAATAACAAAGGCAGCCCAGCTATTAATTGCTTTGTACTTTAAAGACTTTATCTAATTCTTTGTTATAATAATCTGAAAATAATGCTGTGTTGGTGTTGTGAATTAAAAGATTCGAACTTAATTTTGATCCATGCTAAAGATTATCCAGGACACTGAGAACTTTATTAACGAGCTGTTTTTGTTCCTTCGAGGAGAATGAATGGACAACCGAACTCTTTTTTTTTCGTTACAATTAATGTCTCGTATTACTTTTATTAATAACATTGCTACACTTAATGCGGAAAAGGAAATGGTATATTTATTCGAGTTGTAAGTTTAATTGTATTCGTGCGAAGATTGTAATTGGTGTTACGAGCTTTCCGGCTTCTTATTGATCGATACTTAAATTTTATATGAAGGAAGTAAAAGTTGTAGGAGTTTTTTTTTATAGATACGAAATGTCAAAGATGTTTGGAGTCATGTTTTATGGAATAAGAAATGAACTCGATAAAAGTTGTTGATTAATTAATTAATTAAGCGTTGCACAACTGTCTTGGAAGATGTTTCGTTATTTTTAATTTTGATGTTATAACAATAATTCGAGGTTTCCCCAGTCTAAATATAACTTCGGTTTTAGTTTTCAAAATGTTAGGTTTATAGATTTTCCTCAATATAGTGTTTTCCATTTAAAACTCGTATAACTGAACGAGACTTTCTAAAATTTAAATAAGGGTTTAAATGATGTTTAGAAAAACCTCAAAATTGAACATTTTGAGAACTAAAATTAAAGTTATATTTCAATTCGTGTCTGATATATTTATAAATTATATATCAGAACTTTCCTTGTGAATCAGTCTATCTATTAGTAAAAACCGTACCAGAATTCCTATAGCAGCTTTTGATATTAGCCTATACAGACAGACACAACGACAGAAATACGCGTGTAAACAATATTATTAAATAATAAAGTTAATTAAATAATAAATTTTCTCTATTTTTGAATGGTACTATACTCAAAATGTTAGTGTATTTCAAAACGAGTTTTTTTTAATACATAAGTTTTCCTAATTTTTTTTATTTATACCTTTAAATATAGCATTCAAAAGCACGTGTTACACTAATAAAAATTTGTTCAACGACGTTTATCTCTTAAATCCAGAGTTAAAAAAAGATTCACCTATTTTTAAAATCTTGTAATGCCTAACATTAATTCGCCTTCTTAATTATCTATTTATTTTATGTATCAAAAAGGTAGCGGGACTGAAATGGATTAACACCGCACAAAAAAGCAAAAAAGAGAATACAAGAAGGGGACCTTTATTTCATTATGGATAGAAAAACGCCACAGAAGAAGAAAATTATGTACCCACTTCAAAAAAATTTAAAAATATGCATTATTAAATCAAAGTTTAAAAATTTAATTAAATAGGAACATCCGATTTTTATGTGTTCTATTGCTTTTCTCTGCACTGTTAATTTAGTTTAAATCAGCCATTTCCAATCCTTGGCACACAACGGTTACACTCCGCAAGAATTCGCCAAAAGGACACCCATATCGAAATATCACGTTTACAGCTCCTCACATTAAAAAGGGTTGCACTTAACAAAAGATTAAGAAATACCGATTCAAACCCGATTCAAAGCATGTATTCTTCTCTTTGGTAAAATAGATTGGATAAGTATTTATCGAAAAATAATTAGAATTTGAGTTATTTAAAAATAAACTGTGTCAAATATTTGGGTTTGGCTATATTTGGCGTACTTATGTACGCGCAATAGAAGTTATACTTCTTGGGCGTACCTAAATTAAAGATAACCACGTGTAAAAATTAATAAATTCAAATAAATACGAGGATGTGCACATTCGAGCGAAAAGTGGCACATTTCAGAGCGAGGGAGGCAAATGAAGCGCGACGCGGAGCGGCGCGCTTCATTTTCCCGAGATCGGAATGTGCCACTTTGAGCTCGAATGTGCACACTTCGTTTTAAGCATGATTCACAATAACTTAGGTCAATAAATTAGACGAAAAGTCAGTCGAATAATTTTAATTGCTCCTTCTCACTTACACCGACGATATTGTCGTATCTTTTCGCTCCCTTCTACTCATTGCTATAGTAAATACGTTTTTCTAACATAGATACGATATTTACTACACTAAAAGATTTATGATATGAAAGAGCGAAGAATAAGTAGATAAATTCAATAAATACGAGGATGTGCGCATTCGAGCGAAAAGTGGCACATTTTCGAGCGAAGGAGGCAAATGAAGCGCGACGCGGAGCGGCGCGCTTCATTTTCCCGAGATCGGAATGTGCCACTTTGAGCTCGAATGTGCACACTCGGTTTTAAGCATGATTCACAACAATTTAAGTCAATGAATTAAACGAAAAACCAGTCAAATAATTTTAATCGTTTCCTCTCACTCGCATTGATAATATTGTCGTATCTTTTTGCTCCATTCCACTCGTGGCTATGGTAAATACGTTTTCCGAATATAAAATCGATATTTACTAAACTATATAGGGTAGAAGCACCGGTTTTGGACACTACGCCGTTTTTAGACACTTTGCACTTTTTTTCACTATAAAAAAGATAAAGAAATTGAAAAAGAAAAAGAAAATAAAAAAATAGAGAAAGGCAATTGAAGGCAGAAAACATTAAAATATTGAAATTAGAAAAACGTATTGAAAAATTTATTAGTCAAAAAAGTTAAAAAATCAATAGAATGAATAAAACAATTATTTTCCTATGTTACCCGATTATTTTTCATATCTTTAACATTATATTTTATATTTTCTTAAAGTACTATTAAAGATAATAAAGTAAAATTGTTTTCTAAATAAAGATTTTTTTTATTAATTCATATTTTGAATACTTGTGTCCAAAACTAGTATTTATCCTCCTCAAAGTGTCCAAAAACATTCGTTGCCAACTAAAAACCTTCTCTCAAAAAAGTACTACTTCAAAAAAGTTGTACACGAGAAATTAACGTTTTTTCTTCGAGTAGCGAATCATTTTTTTAATTCGTATTAAAAATCGAGCTTTTAGAAACAAATCACACAAAATTTTGATAAACGTACCCATTTGTCGCACGTTCGGACAACAAACCGAGCCAATACAAACAGAAACATATGTTTTCGAGATCATAAATTATTTTTTATAAGCTCGTGCCTCCAGTCTTTATGAAATAGACAATGGCACAAAACACCCCTACAGAAAAAGAGCAATGCAAGATGCCAGAAACGTTTCTAAAGACGTCCAGTGGACCAGCTTTCTTCGTAGGCTCTTCTTTTGAAAGCGACGAACAGGAAATGCTTGCGCCTCTCCTCAGAAGTCGTGTATTATTTCTAATCGACGTAAAGTAGCGATGACCATTGGTCACTAACACCCTTGTTTGGCAGATTTGCCTTTTAAATAAAAGCAAATGGGTATTATGTTTTATATGGTCGAACAACGTGAGCAAAAACGCGTTGATTGGAATTATTTTATGAGGGTTGAGAATTTTTGGCGGCAGTTCGACGATTTTGTCCGTTAAAAAAAGGTGGATGCTTAAAGCGAGTAAACAGTGAGGGTTGTCTGTTATTTTTAAAGAAGATTGAAAGGTCCCGCATAAGAATAAGGCACGTGGATAAGCCTTAGGGGAAATCTTATTATATATCATTGTACACCTTTTCGACTATTATTTTGTAACGAAAAACGTTACTCTCGACGTTTTATCCGTACAAGAAACTTAATCCACCCCACACACGATTTCTAAACAGAAAAGCAATTTCGTTTAAACGACTTTGTGGATTCGATTATCGCCATTAAAAATATCCTCAACGGCGAGATGTCGGTTTCCATCTTTGTTCCTCCTCTTTTATTGAATGTGAAAAAATTTTAATACGCGCCTAATAAACAGTAATTCATGCAGCTCATTAATTTTACAACTATAAACTGTTAATAAAACAAATCGATAAAGTAAAAATTAATTTACATTACGTAATTTCCATAGGAATAAACGCGGGATTAGATATTTATAAATATTCTATAAAAAATGTCTAAATTTTTATAATTATCGGATTATTTATGTTCCTAATTATTAGACACAACGAAAACGCTAATGTTTATTCGAAATTTGATAGGAATGTTGTGGGTGAAAGAACTTGGAGAAGTTTAAAAAAAATCCAATTAACACATGGTCTACTTAATCTTATTTTTGTAAAAATTTAGATTGTTTTTAAGTTCGCAAAAAAAATTCAAAGGTTTTTCTAAATATAATTTCTATACAAGTTCGGTTTTTGTAATTATAAACCAGTAGTTTCAAAACTTTTGTTAGTGCGCCAGCAGTAAAAAAAATCTATTTCTGGCACCTGTTCACTGTACAGTTATTCCCCGATTTATACGGTGGATAAGTTCTGGAGAAACCCGTGTAAAACGAAATCGGAATTTCTTTGATATTGCAATCATGTAAATAGAAAACAAAGAAATTAAATATTTTTTTTCATCAAAACTACGTATCTATGATCTAAAAGTACGTACAGTGTAAACATTCTATAACAAAATTCAGGGAACTGAGTGTTTTCAGCCGTTATAAGGAGTTTTCGTTATATTGAGATTTGAAAAAAAAACATAGATAAGAGTCGCACAAAATCGTGTCACGTGGAAGAACTTGAGGAAGGCCTATGCCCAATACTGGGCGAAGCAAGGCTAAAGAAGAAGAAGACCATATGTGTGTATAAAATAAATAGAAAGAATTTCTTTTTTTTAACTGTTCAACAACTTGTCTTTAATAATACCTAAAAATATACATTTTGTTTAGCAAAAACGCACATTTAAAAGGTTTTCACTTTTGAAAATTTTTTGAATTTTAATATTTGTAAACCGTGTAAAACAAGTAACGTATATATTTAAATATAAGTGTAGTGCTTATTGTAGATTTTGGCTAAGGTGGATCTGTACCCCGCGCCTTTTAAACTACGTTCAAAGTTAACCAAATTTGTATGATAGGGTACAATTGATCAATGGTTTATTTGGGCACAATAAAAAAAAATCGTAGCTTAAGTATTCAAAATATTGCGAAGACACTGAAATTTTTAAATGTAAAGTCACAAAACGGCAAATTCAAAATTAGTAAAATTTGGCCAAATTGTTAATGTTGTAATGAAAAAATATTGTAATTAAAAAAATCATATTTCCCAAAGAAGTGAAAATAACAGAGTGGCACTAACTGGACATAATTAACAAAGATATAGAATATATTTTCTGAAAATATCAGATTTTGATTTTTTCCTTCACATGTATTTTTTGGAGATCAAAGTTGAGCTATTTTCAAAATTGTCAATATTCAAAATTTGTTTTTGGACATTCATTACCGGGCGGTGGTTTAGCATTTTTGGCACCACAGAGATTATCCTCAATTCTTCTTATTAAAATTTAAAATCAAGCGACACACCCCATTTGCTGATTTTATATGGAATGACTCGCTGGAAAAGTGATAGAAAATAGAAATAGGAACTATTCCTTTCAATCTGTAATTTGAAAATAAGTAGCGCCAGCTACTGTACGAGAAACGTAATAACCAGGGGTACATTTCTACGCTAAAAACCGAGTTTGTTATGCGATCGCGAGAAAATGTGCACTTTTGTCGTTTTAGTTGGCTACGTTACTGTTAGTGATGAGCAAAATTGGTTTTGATCTTGCAGTCTTGGTCTTGGTCTTGCATTTTTGCAAGACCAAGACTGTCTTTATGCTAGCAAGACCAAGACCAAGACCGAACAAACAAGACCAAGACCAAAACCAAAACCGAGTATGCAAGACCAAAACCAAATACGCAAGACTAAACCAAAAATTATTACTTCCAGTGGATTTATTAGTTAAACTATTTAAAGCAACTTTAATATATTCTTTTCTTAGAACAAAACATTTTTGGTACTAGAAATTTTTAATTTGCTTTACTAGATTTTAAAACTAAATATAAATAAACTTTACCACTGTTTGACAACAGGAATTTACAAGAATGTTCTTGGAATAAGAGTTCGTTGTTCCTACGTCTGGATAACACATGGTTGAATATAGAGACAAACTAATTTTTTTTCAATATTTTCACTCCTTTCAAGTAACTTGTAAAAATTTTTTCGCTAAAAAGTCAATTTATGCGTTGGAGGAAGAGTAAGTTCTCGAGTTTTCAAAACTCTCACAACTATCGACACTATTTCCTTTAAAAGTCCTGACAAACTCGCATGTTTGACAGAAAATTGCAGTACTTAAGATAATTGTTATATCGGTAAAATATTTTCGGATTTGTTTATAACTAATATTAATTCCAAAATCTTTGCATATTGTATACTTTCTTATTGACTTTTACCTATAAATGGAAGTGTATTTCGGTAAGTGTAAGAGTAATGTCTTTTCTATTTATACAGAAACAATTTCAAAATGAGTGAAGAAGTAAAAATGATTATACTCTATATATAAGATTACTTTTTGATATTATTCGATTATAGTAAAATAAAGTTTTATGAATTAGATATAAATTGTACATAATTTTTAATTTATACTTATAAAAAATCTGAAAATTTGGCAAAAAGTTGCATGTATTAGGCTGACCAAGACTGAATACGCAAGACCAAGATCAAGACCAATACCAATACCGAATTAGCAAGACCAAGACAAAGACCAAGACTAGAAACATTTGTGCAAGAACAACACCATGACCGAATCAGCAAAACCAAGACCGAAACCAAGACTATTACAGTCTTGGTCTTGGTCTTTCTTTGCTCATCACTAGTTACTGTTCTCTTTTTAAATCCAAAAATGAATGTAAGCAAAATCAATAAATGCCAGGATGTGCACGTTCGAGCGAAAAGTGGCACATTTCCGAGCGAGGGAAGCAAATGAAGCGCGACGCGAAGCGGCGCGCTTCATTTTCCCGAGATCGGAATGTGCCACTTTGAGCTCGAATGTGCACACTCGGTTTTAAGTATGATTTACAATATATATAATTTATTTAAAATTGGTTTAATTTAAAGTCCTACCAGGAACCAAATCTATAGCAAAACTATATATTTTAAAGAGTTTCCATTTTTTAAAATTTTTATTTTAGTAAATCGTGTAAAATAAGCAGCGAGAAATGAAGAAAGAGGTGTATATCATAAAATAATACAGCACCTTTTGCAGTAGTCCACTACTTCCAAGGGCGTCCCGGCCCCCAGTTTCTATACCACTGCTCTAAACCTTTAATTGGAGGTGAGAGGCGTCCGACAATTTTTTTCTTAGTTTTTTTCTGTGGTTGTGTATCTACAAATTGTCGGAGGCTTATTAACGACAAATCTACTGTTAGTTTTATAGCTAATTTGAGGAACGATTTTCTATTAGAGTTTAAAGAGATTGAATCCATACAAGTGTCAATCACCTAAAAATTTACTGTTGATTAGTCTTTGGGTGATTAATTAGAATGATGCTAGCGGTACTATTTTTAAGCCCATTGATTCGTTTAATTTCGCTTCGAGAAAAAGTTGTGTGCGTTTGTGTGGCGCATTTCTGATGATGGCGACCGCTAAGATAGAGATCGGCTCATTTAAATAGACATATTGAGATTAAACTCTATAAATTAGTATTTATCAATGTTGCTATCAATATTATTAATATACGTCTTCTTCGTCCTCTTCTCGCGTGTTTGGCGAGATCGCGTGAGCCCTCGCGAGAGCTTTGGTCTACTTTATTGCTTCTGCGAGGGGCTTTTGATTGTCACCTTTCTTTAATGCCCTCGCATACCTTCCGAAAGATTTATGCAAAATTCGCGTGCGCGCGCGAAAAATCCATTCAAGGACACCTGTCCTCTTTTTTTTTCAAACCATATCCCGAATCAAATGCATCCACCCACACCAAAAAATTCAACACCGACAACGCATTTGCATAGTGGAAATAATTTAGCTACGATGTGGCGCCGCTTATTTTAAAAATTTCCTTCGTGAACTTAAAGGCGAGACTTTAAGATTATTGCTTTTCGTTGCGAGCTTTGTTTTTTTTAGAAATAAACAATTATCGATATCGATATTAACAATAAATATGAAACACCTTGAATATCGAATATCGTGAAGTAATTAAATGGTTTCCTACGCGAAATATGCAAATCGGATCAGATTTATCGAATTTTTATTATTAAGAGGTATGGGCGAGGACTTCCCGGATGTTGTAGGGTTCCAACATACAGGAAATACTTTTATTATAAATTTAAATGCAAAGTAGTAGCTAAATTTTTAAGGCTCGTCGAAATTTACACGGCAACAACTACAGATGTCGAACGGGGCATAAATTATCGGCCGTTTTATTACGTTTATTATTTCCTTTAATTACGTACTGATACTGAGGTAAAGCCTTTTTGATGCATAATACAGGGTGTGTGTAAACTGGTGCAAAAGCCGAACGCAGCGGCGTTTTTCGTTCAGTTATTAATCGAAAATATCATGTTAAAATACTAAACTAAACCAAAAATATAATTAATATAAGAATAGCAAAATAGCAGAATAGCAGAATATTGATTGATTAACTACAAAAAGAATCTGCTAATGATAAATTTTTTAAAATTTTACGATTGGTAGTTTGAAAAATTTTTATTATTAAATTAACTTTTGAAATTAAAAACCTAGGTTTAATAATTAATTTTAAATATTGTAATGAAATAAATTAGAAACATTTAATTGACCAAATAAATAAGTAACCAGTTTTTAAAATGATACTAAAATTTTGTAGACAACAATCTTATACAAGGTGTTTACAAATAAGTGTTAAAGCTGATGTTTTAGCGTAGGTAATTTTAAAAAATTATACAGTAAAACTTCGTTTATCCGGCCTTCAATCAACCGAGTTTCAGTGTTAGTCGAAGCATTGATTGAGGCATATCCTCAAATAATACGCATGGCAGTATTTTCTGATTGCTTTTTGTTAATAATTTCTTACAGCACGTTTTATGTGCTCTAAAAATTAACAGTTGACCTACAACAAAGATCTAGCATTTTTATATTAAAATTTTTAGAATTTAAATTTTATATTTAAATAAAAATATTGGCTAAGCGTTTATATTATTGACAAAACTAATTCAATTAATTATTTTTTAAAACTTTGAATTAACCATTTACAGTACTGAAATTATACCTGAAACACCAAATGCTTTTTAATGCTTTTAAACAATCTTGTTAAAAAATTATATGTTTAAACGTTTACTCAATAATAATTTTAGTCGTTGCCTCTCACTCGAATTGGCGAGATTATCGTATCTTTTCGCTCTCTTCCACTCATTGCTATAGTAAATGCATTTTTCAAATACAGTCGAACTTCGATGTCGAGGCTGAAGGGAAGGTAAAAATAATTCGAGTTATCAAAAATTCAAGTTATCGATATAAAAATATTAACGTTGAAATAGGCAAGTCCTAGTGAAACAGGTTCGAGTTATTAAAAATTCGGCTTATCGACATTAGACTTATAGAAGTTCGACTGTATATAATTGATTTTTACTCAACTATATTTAACTTTATGATTTGAAAGAGCGAAGATTAAAGTTCATATATTCCATAAAATGAAGATCTACGCTTGGAAATGTGCCACTTTTCGCTCGAATGTGCACATCCTCGTATTTATTGAATTTAATTATTAACCTTCTTTCATTTAAATTAAAATTAGTATCAATTAAAGGTTTTGTGTGTGGAAAAAGCTATAGCATTTATTTTTATTAGTAAATTTAAATGCACCAAATCAGAGATTTGACATTTTCAGTAAAAATACAGTCCCGTAATTTTTTATTTGAAATGTTTAAAAGGTTAGTTAATTATTGTATATCGTGCTAAAACCAAATGTGCCTATTCGAGCTCAAAATGGCACATTCATATATCGGGAAATTGCCACTTTTTGCTCAAATGGGCAATTCCCATTTTGATTAAATTTGTTTACATAAACTATACGGGTGCCATTTTTGAGAAAGTCTGGCTTAAAGATCCAGAGTAGTGGTTAATTTTTAAAAAATTTAGATTTTGAAAATTTGTAGATCAGTTTTCTGTGCACATATCTTCAAATTTTTTTTAGATTTGGAAAGATCATTTAACGAAACATAAGACTAATTAAAATACAAGTAAGGCTCTAAGTTCAATTTGGAGAAAATGTACGTACAATTTGGAAGTGTAAATTTTTTGAAAAATTTTAAATTTCAAAACATTGTAACTTGCCCATCCTTGGAAATGTTGGCCCTAATACATCAGAAACATCAAAATCGTCCAAAATCCAGAAAACTCTTGTTTTTTCGAAGAAAAAAATTTTGAAAAATGAATTTTGTTTGAATTTTTACACAACGCTTCTACGAACCTCTAGGATTAACAGCTGGGGAACTATTTTATTCTGCTACATTTTCAACCACAAAAATTTGCGATCGAATTAAAATTTTTTCAAAATTTGTACTTTGGTGCGAAAATAAAGTCTCAATTTCTTTATTTTTGATCCAATTGCTAAAAATTACGGAACCGTTTTTACACTTATTAATAAAAATAAATGCTATAGCCTTTTCCACACCCAAAAACCTTTCATTGATACTAATTTTAATTTGAAAGGGAGAAGATTAATAGTTAAATTAAATAAATACGAGGATGTGCGCATTCGAGCGAAAAGTGGCACATTTCCGAGCGAGGGAGGCAAATCGGCGAGATCGGAATGTGCCACTTTGAGCTCGAATGCGCACACTCGGTTTAAAGCACGATTCACAATAATTAATTTACTTTTTTTGACGGCTAACTTCAACCGTTCAATTTTTGTTAACTGCGCGCGCGCAATTTCCTCACAACGCGCCAAAAAAAGTATAACTTCGAAAATCGCGTTATGTCTCGAACAAAGACCGGCGAAGGCTCGAAAAGCAATAAAATTAATTTTGCATACGCCAGAGAGCTGATGCATTATTTAAAATAAGCAAATTAGCATTAACACTCAATACTGAAGCAATAATATTGTGACGTCCTTCGTATTTAGTCTTATTTCAAAGAGGAATGCGAGCGGTTAAACCGCTTTACAAACAAGAACAAATACGTTTTGTTTTCTGCATTAATTAGATAGCACAATTTACAAACTAATTTATTTCCATTAAAATAAATTAAAGCGCGAACGGAAAAGGCATGCAATCACCTTTGCGAGCGTTCGCGGCGGACGAGCTCCAAAGTTTTCCCCGGTCGGCGGACGCTTTCCTTCGCGTCCCAACGAAGAGGAAAAGAACTAAATCCGTGGAATGCTGAGCGCATGAATGAGAGGTATCGTTTTTCCATAAATTAGTATAGTTCAAAATTATGCAAACAATCTCGAGTCTAGCACGTTCTTATATTAGTTCTCCGAGTGGTCTAACAGATTGTCGAGCGAAAGAGGAGAAAAGAGAGGAATCCACCTGTTGCTCGGCTGCGGGAGGCGACCGGTTTACGGCATTGCTTATTCTCAGGTCAAGAGAATCACGCGTGGCTTCTGGAGAAGCCGTTGGACGATTCTTTGACAAGATTGCTGCCGGCTCCAAGCTTTCGTTGTAACGAAATCGTCTTTCGAAGCGAAACTTCCCCGGCGACGCGCAAGGGCCCTCCGCAATTTTGGCGCGCCGAAAAAAACGAGCCGCAATTTAATTGGTACAGTTACTTTCGAAAATCGATCGAGCGATTATGCAAAGCCAACAACTAAACGTTAAAATTATAATAAAGGTTAATTTAAATTCGATACATCAAAAGTTTAAAGAGTGGCTGCGAGCTGTACGAGCGAGATGCCAGACGGTCATTATTCGTTTATTGAGATAATTTTAAGTTGTAGGCTTTCGGAATGTTTGGAATTGTCGTCTTTTATCAATTACCATACATTAAAATTATTAAGAATATGCATTTTTTTTAATCTACGCAATTTCTCTTATATTTACATAATTACAGATGCGAAGCCAGCTGCAAAATTCCATTAAAAACACCTACAATGTCTAATTATCGTTTTCTGAATTCGTTAACACGCGTTTTCACTCAGAATCGGCCGATAAAAAGTTTTTAATTGCCGCAAACTGTTGTTAACTCGAAAATTTTAGCATTTTCGCTGCGAATTAACGTTTTTCTTGATGATTTTTACGATGGCGGAAGCGCAATTCGAGATTAAAAAAAGTGGCACCCGCAAAAACTTTAATGATCAAAAAACTGAATTCGAATTTATTTGTTTAAAACTTGTATTTGGTGTGAAGCTTGTGGAAAAATCGAATGCTCAATTTGAGAGAAAAGTGGCTCGTTTTCGATTTGGTTTGAAAATGTGCCACTTTTCACTCGAAGCTGCGATAAAACGGAGTTAAAACTAATTTCTTTTTATTTCATAAGAAAGTAAATTGATTAATGTGAATCGCTGAATTCGAATTTATTTATTTAAAACTTGTATTGGTGTAAATCTTGGGGAAAAATCGAATGCTCAATTTGAGAAAAAGTGGCTCATTTTTGATTTGGTTTGAAAATGTGCCACTTTTCACTCGAAGCTTCGAAAAATGGAGTTAAAACTAATTTCTTTTTTGTTAAGAAAGTAAATTGATTAATGTGAATCGTGCTTAAAACCGAGTGTGCGCATTCGAGCTCAAAGTGGCACATTCCGATCTCGGGAAAATGAAGCGCGCCGCTCCGCGACGCACTTCATTTGCCTCCCTCGCTCGGAAATGTGCCACTTTTCGCTCAAATGCGCACATCTTCGTATTTATGAGGTTTGTCTATTCTATTTTTCGCTCCTTCAAATCAAAAAATTAAATTTAGTGCAGTAAATATCGATTTTATGTTCCACAAATAGATTTACCATAGCACTGAGTGCAAGCGAGCGAAAAGATACGACAATTTTGTGGGTGCGAGTGAGAGAGAACAATTAAATTATATAATTAATTTTAACTATAGATTTTTTTATTGGGAAAAAGTTGTAGCGTTTATTTTTCTAAAATAACTGTTTTAAATCACCAAATATGATAAAGGAGTAGACACCCCTGTTATAGTGTGGCGAATTTTCAAAAAACTTTTTTAAAATTATTCTGATCGTGGGTAAATATTTATTTTTCGCTCGAATGTGCACATCCTCGTATTTATTGAATTTAACTATTCATCTTCTCTCTTTCAAATTAAAATTAGTATCAATTAAAGGTTTTATGTGTGAAAAAACCTATAGCATTTATTTTTATTAGTAAAGTTAAATGCACTAAATCAGAGATTTGATATTTTCAGTATAAATACGGTCCTGTAATTTTTAAATTGAAATTTTTTAAAATGTTAGTTAATTATTGTGAATCGTTTTTAAAACAGTTGTGCTCATTCGAACTGAAAGTGGCACATTTTAGGTGTATGAAATGTGCCACTTTTCGCTCACATAGCACAGCCTCGTGTTTATTGAATTTAACTATCAATCTTCTCTCTTTTAAATTAAAATTTCTATCAATTAAAGGTTTTGTGTATGGAAAAACTATAGCATTTATTTTTATTAATACTTTTTATAAATTTATAAACACGGCCCTGTAAATTTTAACAATTCTTAACAATTGGATCAAAAATAAAGAAGTTGTCACTTTATTTTCGCATCCAAATATAAATTTTGCAAAATTATTAATTGGATCGCACATTTTTGTGTTTGAAAAGGTAGCAGGATAAAATAGGTTCAGCTGTTAATCCTAGGGGTTGGTAGAAGCGTTTTCAAAATTTTATTCCTCAAAAAAAGAGAAAGAAGTGTTTTTTGGATTTTGGCCGATTTTTGGGGTTTTGCTATATTAGGGTCGACATTTAAAAGATGGCCGACTTACAACGTTTTGAAAATTAAAATTCTTCAAAAAATTTACACTTTAAAAATTTTTTGAACATATATGCTCAAATAATCGAGCTACGAATTTTCAAAATTTAATTTTCCAAAAATAAACTACTACTCTGGATGTTTAACACAGATTTTCTCAAAATTCGCACCCGAATGGTTTATGTAAACAAATTCAATGACAATGAGGATGTACACATTTGAGCAAAAAGTGGCACGTTCTCGATATGTGAATGTGCCACTTTGAACTCAAATAGCCACTCGGCTTTAAGCACGATAAAGGGAAACCTGTTGCACCTTGGCACTTTTTTCACTTGTAATTTTTTCAAAATTGTATGTGTAACAATTTGTTGATAAAATGAATTGCACTAATAAGGTATTCATCATAAAATATTTGAAAGCATTACCAACCCTTTACTCAAATTACTATAAGATTTAACAATTAGTGCATCTATGGCCTAAGTACAACGGAGGTGATGTACCTTGGCTCTATTCACATCAAGCAAAATAAAACCCATTGTTCTATGAAAAATATATATTTATTTTTGGATTATAAGAACTACTAATGTTCTTCTTTGAGATGACACTAAAATTGTTTCAAAAATTAACAAAACTTTTTTCGTATACTAAAATTTCACATAATTAATGGTTAACTTTGCAAAAATTTAAATTTTTCGTTAGACTTGCGAGGCATATTATCTGAAACGAAATAAAAAAAAAATAAGAAATTATAACAAAGGTATATCTAAATTTTTATTTATTGCACGTGATCTTAGGGGCCAAGGTACAATTTATTGACAGTGACCAAGGTACAACACATCGACCCTTGCTGTTAAAACTCAAAAATAAAATTAAAGATTATGCTGTGCCAAAATCAGACTACTGCTATGCAAACATTAATAAATAATCTCTCTATTACGATAAGTCATTTGTTATTAGGTAATAAAAATCAATAAAATATTTAAGTAAAAACAATATAAAAAAACTTACTTTTTTCGATTAAAAATTTCATTTGATCTCATAAATTAAAAAGTACATTGGCCAGCTGCTGCTAACTTTACGTTAATGTCTGTCAATGTGGCATTTGAAATATCGAAAATTATGGGTCACGAAAGCCCGCAAATATTAAAAAAAATAAAATTGCCATAGGTACAAAGAAACCAAGGTACAACAGGTTTTCCTACAATAATAAACTAACCTTTTAAACATTTCAAATAAAAAATTACAGGACGGTATTTATACTGAAAATATAAAATCTCTGATTTAGTCCATTTAAATTTGCTAATAAAAATAAATGCTATAGCTTTTTCCACAAACAAAACCTTGAATTGATACTAATTTTAATTTGAAAGAAAGAAGATAAATAGTTAAATTCTATAAATATGAGGATGTGCGCATTCGAGCGAAAAGTGGCACATTTCCGAGCGAGGGAGGCAAATGAAGTGCGTCGCGGAGCGGCGCGCTTCATTTTCCCGAGATCGGAATGTGCCACTTTGAGCTCGAATGGGCACACTCGGTTTTAAGCACGATTCACAATATTTAATTTACGTTCTTTGATTGCTAACTTCACACTGTCAAATTTTGGTTAGAACTGCGCGCGCAACTTCCGTTGCCTACTAAACTTTAACTCTCCTGCGCCAAAAGAAGTAGAACTTCAAAAATAAAATTAAACCCCCAACGTAACTAACCAATTTTACTTCTCAAAGTGGGGCACTTTTCGATTACGCAAACAAGAACGAAATTTTATTCCGACCCCGCTTCTTCTTTGTAAATTAACACTCCGAATATGTCAGGAAAAAAAAGTGCAAAGCTCGAGGCACGTCGAACTTCCTGCGCCATATCACATCGCTATTTACAACAAATTATTCCGTAGGTCGTCCGAAAATGCGTATTATCGAAGTATTAATCTCGGCTGCATTTAAGATTCGTACCGATAATTAAAACTGCTGGGCGAGAGATGTAATTAAATACAAGAAGATGTAGATTAAAGATAGATGTTGACTCACCTTGTTGCGGCGCCACTCGCTTTGTTTTATGCGGCACTTAACAATTTTTTTCTCTCTCTCCACTCTTTACAAGAGTCACTATTCGGCTGTTAATAACCGACGAGCAGTTCTTTTCTTCATCAAAATACAAAAGGCGTTGATAATAAAAATTAAAAAACAAAAATAGCGACGACGAACGCGTACCGTTATTTAATTTCGGCGAGCCGAAGAGCGGGTGGAGGATGGACGTTTTCCGAATAAGATTCCTCGCAGGAAAGGGTGGACGAAGTGGACGCGGGTGCAATGTGCAATAATCTCGTGAACGTCAGATTTCTCGCGGTGATGAAATGCAAGTAAGTGCATTCTGTCCCAGGTCACAGGCTGTTTTACACTTAACGGCCGTGTGGGGGTAAACACCCTGTCCCAATGGTAGAAGGCGGTACTGTAGTGGGGCGTACCACACCCTTAAACCCACATTATTTTTATTTTAATTAATCAAATTATGCAACACTCGAAAAACAACCCTCGCATGGTCCAAGACTTTCGACGACCTCTTCAAGTTAAATCGCCAAGCGACGCGAACCTCGAGCGCGTCGAGCATCCCTTAAATTATTCTTTGTGATTTCGACAAAAATCACGGAACTCGTTTTTTGGGGGCGCGAACCGAAAGGTGTAATTTCTCCTTTCGACCGACAATTAAATTATGCGACGGATTGTAGAAAAAAAGTTACTAAAAGCAACCCTTGGACTAATAAAGTACCTCCGAGACCTGGAGGTTTTTTCGAGAACTAATTCTAGTAATCAGAAAAAAATGATTGACGCCGGAATAATACGAATTAGCAACCCAATTCGTCCGCTTTTCAATTATAAAATGTTCTACATAGTTTATAATTATTATTGGCAGAGAGGTTCGCTTTAAGAATTTATAGCTTCCAGCGAGTTTAGGTTCGGCTTTTATTATTTAGACAAGAAAGCTCGAGGAAATACTAAGAAATATACAATTTTCTACGTTAATTTTGTAGGAATTTGGTCGAGTTGTGGGCGGCGAAAAGAGCTACACCTTTCAAGTTCGAATTTTAAGGCGAGAGGTGTCTGATATAAGTAAGTCATTCGGGTCAAAAATACAATAGGTATAGTGGAATAAAATCGTAAGTGTGGATACAGTATTGCTTCTCTAATTGTGCAAAAAAAGGTTCTTGGGGAAAATGTGAACTTAGATATTCTTAAATTAAAACTTTGTAAATTTAGAAACAACTGTGGTGAAAATGTAATAGAGTAAACAAAGGATAGATGCCCCATTTTTTAGAAGTTCGACCTTTAAAAAAATCACATTTTTTTTGGATATGTTACAACTTATTGATCATATAAATAATGTGATAAAGCAACATATATGAACGAGGAATGAATTGTTCTATACAAAGGCATAAATAATTTAGAAACGAGACAATTTGAATAGAATTATTTGCTTATTGCAAATAGACAATAAAAATTTAAAAAAACGAATTAAGAATTATCAAATTTGGTTTTATAATGTAGGGGGTGCCTTGTATAATGTAAGGAAAGTGCTGCAATCTATGCATATAATATACATAGGTAATTTATTTTTTTTTTGTATTAATAAATTATACTTATATCTTAAAATGGTTACAAGATTTTTTAAATTTATTAAATATTACTATTTTGTAAATAAATAGTAATTCTTATATGTTTATTATTTACAAAAATTGTAGATTTTCATTGAGGGCATCTATCCCATGTGCTACATTACGCACTGGGGCATCTAACCCAGACTTTGAGCATCTATTTCCTTTTACATTTGTTTTAGTATCTGTAATTACGTTATTCATGATAGTATTTTTTTCGAAAAACCTAATAATTACAGTTTATTCTGAACTTAACCAACTTCTTGCCCAAAATTATAACTTAGGTTTTAAGAGTTTTAAAAATATAGCAATAACTTAAAATGTGGGTCATCTATCCTGAGTTTATCTCATCTTACATCCGTAAGTGCAAAATGAACAACCTAACGGGCACTATTCGCATTCTGATTAAGAAATCGTGTCTGAACGTATAAACCCTGATAGATTTGAATAATGCGTAATAAAACTCAATTAAACGGTTTAAATGAGCGAAAATAAATCCAACCTAAAATAATATTATTAAAAGTTTTTTTTTCGTATAGATTTCTCTTCAGTTTAGTACTTGATTATTTTGGGTTGGGTTTAACTCCAGTTGAAAATTACATATTTTTTTCCACATTTAAATTCTTTAATTGAGGCTTATTATGCGAGTATTCGAATCCCTAGGGTGAGATAAATTTTTAAATGAGAATTGTATTCACTAATTTTATTCGTCGTTCAGGTTTTTTGCCTTCCTATCATCCATTCTTTAATCGTATTGAAAATGCATTTTTAAATAGAAATGGATAAGTAAAAGCAAAATAAAAATGTAAATGATCTCTACACCATGTCATTCATAGTGTCTATAATGAAATTAGTGTAGATGATGCCAAAGACCACATTCCTCATATGAAAACTTACCTATTTTACACGTGAACTATATGTCCCTCTTATTTTAAAATACTATGACATTCACAACAAAGATGCAAGAGGAAAATCGCGTTATAATACGACTATAGTTATGAAAAAAAAAGACAATTATATTAAGTACTATTGCCTAATAAAATGGTAAAAACCTCACTGAATTAAGTAACTGCCAAAAAGTTTCAAAAATGAAATCTATTCAAAATATATATTTATACAAGGTGTTTAAAATCGTTGGTTGGTAAAAAAAAATTATTTTAATTTTTATACACACAAGAAGTAAATCATATAAAATACTACTAAACGTCGTTTTACAGTGAAGGTAGGTTCCTAAGAAAATTGTAAATCCAAAAAAGTAAAATGAGCATAATTCAATAATTTATTTCAAAGTAAAATAAATATAGGTAATGCATCTGCATTTTATAAGTTAGATATATCTACTTTTATATCAGGGATAGGTAGTACTTTTTTGATAAAAGGTTGCAGAAAAAAAATTACGCCCTTAGATACAAAAATTAATAAATTTCTTTAGTAACTGAGCACATTTTGCTGTATTCTCGATTAACACGGTTTTTTCCGTGTAAATCGAGGAATAGGTGTACAGTGATGTGGCTCCAAAATTAATCTTTTTTTTTTAGGAAAGCCAAGTAAAGAAGTTTGAACACCACCGCTGTAGAAGGAGTTGTAACACAATAAAGCAGGTATGGGCGAATGCTAAGTGGCGGGCTGAATTCGGCCCGCGAAGGCCTTTTTCCGCTTAAATACTGCGTGAAATACAAACGTTTTATAATTAAAATAGATTGCATAAATACTGCCGCACAGAAAAAATTAAAGCATCCAAATACGATAATTTATTCGATACCATTATTTGGCCCGAATCGGTCTCCCGAGTGTTTATTCGGCCCGCAATGGACCAAAATATCCCACCCTCACAAATGCAAGCCTAATTGCAATAAATTACGTATTTGTTAAAAACCAATTATATATAAGCAGAACTCGTTACCATCAAAGTATTTTTTTAATTGAACTTAACGGCCGAATTTTTGGTTTGACAAACCGATTAGAAATCGACCGAGGAAACTCAACGGGGCTTCCAAATACGGGAACAAATTGGTGCCCCGACCCAATAAATACCTTTAAAACTATCGAACAATGGCAAAATTAGATTGTGCTATAGCTCTTAAGTAACGTAAGCGCATAACATAGCCGCAGATACAAAGCCACTCAACGAAATCATTTAATTCTTCCCTTTTTGTGAATTACCAATAGTATTAATTATATTTATGCGCACATCTTAATTTAAATAAATTAAACCATTGATAAGTAATTAACAAGTAAACTAATAGGTAAATACCTCGTAATAAATCCCGGTTCAACATCGCAGAGTGCAGGGAAAATCGCCATGGGAAGGGACCTCACGCCGTCACCTCATCGACAGGCACCCACAGGAAATCGGCACGTGTCGAAAATTCCATCGATTCACCTTGAGTAACACCGGCGTACTAAGCTACGATTTAAGTCAGTTCTAGAAAATTCGACGTTGATCGACGCGCTTTCGCCAATCAAAAGGCCATAAATCGCACGTGGTTGTGACGTCACATTCCAATAATTGACAGACAATGATATAGCGAAAAATCCACCAATGGGAAGCGCCTAACAACACCTTGCTACATGTGAAATTGTAAGTTTTGCACCGATTTGGAGACTTTAATAATTTTCGCTTCCAATGAGTGGGAGCGAGAGGGAACGACTCTAAATCGAATTTCAATGCACTGCTCGGTTATAATACAACTTTAACATTGGGAAATCGAATAAAATTATGAATAATATTTTTTGAGGCACTTTATTTAAATAAATTCATAAACTGATTTTGTAATAATAATTAGAAATGCCATACTGTATAAACAAATACAGGTTTAATTATTTGTCAAAAAAATCAAGAAATTTGAAATATGTACATACACCATATTGACTAATCATTTGGGCCTTATTTTCTATAGTTTTAAGAATCGGCTTAGATATGTGTCTTGTATCTCATATATAAATGTTTTATTATCCCATTTAAATCGTATATAACAATTTCTCTATGACAATGCATTAGATTTGAATATATTAACAAAGCATTCTTTTAATTAAATGGTTTTTTGACTTTGATAACTTGTATAGGGTAGAATTTTTACAATTTTAAGCAAAATATAAATGCATGATTGCATTACCCAATTATGTAAGTTTTTAAAACATAATCCCTACCTTCAACTCGATGATATACAATGATGCACAATTTTTTTAAACACGCCAAATGTATTATTTATTTCTTTAAACAAATCAAAGCATAATTTACGAAGCACTTTTACTACACAAAGACTGGCTTTATACTAACTCATTTTTAAAATTTCAATCGACTTCGATATCAAATACAACTTTATCGAAAGCGATCAAAAAAATTGTTTTTAGAAATCGTACGAGTTGTAATCACAAATAACAGCTGAGGTAACTTATTTAAACGTCATATCTAAATTTATAATTATGTTTAATGCAAATCTGCAGTCTTAAAATATTTTGATAGTAATATAGTGACTCCCAGATTTTTTATTAGTCACAGTATGAAGATTTTGGTATTGCATAAATACGTGGCCTCATCTCAAACTAACATTACATTGTTAAATTAAGAACAATGTCCAAAGGTATAAAGGGCAGATGCTATAAATATAGTTTAGGCATTGCAGACTTTATTTTAAAATAAACAGGAAAATGATATTAGAAGTTGAGCATAGTAGTGAAATTATTAACAAACAACATTTGGCTACTAATAAGAAAAACTATATAGTTCAACATATTTGGGAGTCACTGTACAAATTAAATCTGTCTAATTTTGCAAAATGAATTTAACACCAACTATCACACAAACGAATGAAGCAACACGCATAGTTATTTCACCGATACGTGAAGTAAAAAAATTATTAGGAACTGTAGCTATAAAATTCCGGTAGTTAATCACCGGTATAAAACATATAATCAAATTAAAAACGAAATATAAATAAAAAATAATTTATACCGCAAAGTAGGATGCTTTGAGTATTGGCCGAATCAAAAATCTTGGAGGAACAACAATTATAAAGTGATGTTTGCAGGAAGTAATAAACTACAGTTTAATTATTATTAGATACACGTTTCTCAAAATCGAGCCACGTGTTTAATTATCTGTGTTTTTCGGAATAACAGTTTTAACCAAAGTAATATGTGTGTAATATTAGGGGTGCGAGAAAAAAATTCTGGGATGGCAAATAATTGGTTTTTATTTTTTCGATTTTCTTTTGTGATAGTACTTATAAAATTATAAGTTTGGCTAATTTTTAACTACTACTAAAATTCCAAATACACTAGTAATAAAACAAAGTGCTTAAAAAAATAGGTGTAGTAGTTTCAAAATCTTGTGGCATGCGAGTATGGCGCAAGCTACGCGAAATACTACAGAAGGGTAAATATCGATCAAAATCGACACAAGAAATGTCTTCTTAAAAGCATCAGACCTGGACGCTTGATATTTTGTCATTTATAATTACCTTTCGCTTTGAAGGAAACATAATATATTTTATATGGCTACAAGAAATTTAGATTAGTCATCACTACAAGTAAAACTAAATGTTTAACAATAAATAAAGAACCCATACAGTGTAAACTCGAATTAGATGGGCAAATAATAGAACAATTACACAGTTTCAATTACTTAGAGACAGAAATAACAAGCAACAGAAAAACTGAAGCTGAAGTACAAAAACAAGTCATTAAGGCTATGAAACTATATGAATGCTTGAACGATTGCATATGGTGAAATAAATACATAACTAAAAAACTAAAATTAGAATCTACACTGTAAAAAATTTACTCAGTAAACGTAAATTAAACGCGAATTATATTATTTTTAATTTATTTGATCTCCTCAGTAGTGAAATTCACTCCAAGAGCGATTTTTTATTATTTATAAAAAAACTCTGTGGAGTGAAATAAAGGTGTGAAAATTTACGAATTAATTGACACAATCATATTTAGGATAGATCTAAATATATGGATATTTCAAAAAAAAAATTTTAACTTCGCTGAAAGGAACTCCTTGTTTACTCTGTATGCGGAGTGTTTTTTTTCACCTCCAGAACTCCGAGTAAGAGTTAAATTCAGATTAAAAATGTAATCCCAATTTTTTACAGTGTATAAATCAATAGTAAAACCAGTACTCACATATGCGTCAGAAATACGTGTGGACACAACTAAAAAACCCAACAAATATGAGAAACTTTAAAAATGAAAACATTCCGAAAGATAACAAACAAGTCGCTGCGAGAACACGTTACAAGCGAAGTTGTCAGACGAGAAATTAATATACAAAAGATTGGAAAATGAGTACAATTACGTAGAAAAAAGCAGAATCAGCTCATATCAAGAATGAACGAGCCAAGACATATTAAAATAGCAAGAGATAGAAAACTCCAAGTAAAACGCAGTCCAGCACAACCAAAAAAAAAAAGATAGAACAATAATCTGGATTTAACAAGTTATTAGCTTATTAAGAAGTAGAAGAAGAAGAATTTTTAAAAACAATTGCTTTTATACATAAACAACTCACCGAAGACAAACAATACAAACTAAATACCAAAAATCACAGAACATAAGAAGGACAACACCTTCAAGCAAACGAAGAATGACAATGTACTGTACGTGTCAAAAACTCCGAACGAGTTTACGCCGTTTGCGCATTGAAAAGCATCCAAGGTCGAGCGCCACGAGATTTTGAAACTACTATACTCACCTGCAATAAATCTCTTACGAGCTTCTCAAAAAGCAAAACTGGCCCACCACATTTTCTTTTTGTTAGTCCACGCTACAAAGTAATAAATCTTAAGCGATTTCTTAAGCTTGTGTAACAAAGTCGAGAGAAAAATAATCCCGATTTGCGTAAATCGAGGGCAAATTAAATAACAGATCATCGCTTTTCGATTATGGAAGCATTATTTGCGTGGGATGTTTATAAATATAAATTATTTTTATATGAACTCTTTACTATGTTTGTAAGAATTATCAGTGAAAACAGTAGGCGTTTGTTGTGATTTTCTTTATCAAATTTATTAATAAGAATTGCGTAAAATCTACGTCAATATACAAAACGTTACAACAAATTTTAAGGGTTGTTTGCCTATTTGTTTTTGAGTACATTTGAGTGGAGCCTATTTTTTTTAACAATCTGCGATATATATTGGCATGTTAATTGACCGAAAGCCAATGGTCAAATTCATCAAAGCACTAACCACCCACTTAAACGGCAAAGATTTAGTTAACAAGTCTGACATCTCATTACTAGCCATTTACAGTTCACACACAATGAATCTAAGGCCTAAATGATTTTAGTCTGGAACTTTTATTAAACAATTTAGTATCAATAATAATACACACGAACATTGACGTCACGAAATTTGATCTCTGAACTTAATTCTAAATTGGAGTATTTGAAAGAAAAAAGACTGTACGAACAAATTGCATTTCGTTATCGCCAGTATTTATTTTAGTGTGACTGATAATGAATGTGAGGTCACGATATGACATTATTTTCAAATATTACATTGCGGATATTATTTATAAAAGCAAAATAGAACGTCATCCTTTCATGCAATATGTAGGAGTCGACTTAATAATGTTAATTAATTACACATCACTGCTTTATTAAACGAATTACGCTTTTGGGAATTTTTTGCAACAATTTTAATTAATTTTTTTCGCATCGAACACGCTCGCCATTAAAAAACAAGCCGGACTGTACGAAATTCGAGAAATTGTAAAAATGATCGAGGCGAAAACATTTTTTAATTAAAAAAATTAATTACTCAAGATTATCGATAAACTGACATAATCTGCAAAGATGTCAAGTTCATTGTCAAGAATTTATTCGATTTAGAAACTTAATTATTGCTTTTGCAATAATCAGTTTTTGAGAATTATTATTTTTACTTTTAATAATATATTTTTTCATTGCATAAAATTCTGTTTCTGGAATAATTTAAAATAATAAAATCCTACCTTAAACTGGTCGTTTTTCGCTGTCTTCTTCGGCCGCATGTTTTTTGAATTGTCCTGAAATTAGAGAAAATAAGAATTATTACGACGTTCAGTAGTTTGACTTTCTGAAACTAGAGTTAATACCATTATTTAATTTTTTTAAAGTAATAAAAGATATTATTTGTGTATTAAAAACTAACAATAAGTATATTTTTTTTGATTTATTTAGTTTTATCGAAAATTTTTATTTTAGAGCGAGAGCGCCAGGAAACGACACCGGCTATAGTTGCTAGGGGAACGTAGGAACATCCCCTTGCAATATAAAGCAATTCTATTTTTTCATTTTGTGCTAAAAAACATGGGTTAAATTCAATGTTTTTTCAAAAAGAAAAACGTTTTTTTCAAAGCTTTGAAATAGCACGCCTATGGTTTCTTTGGTCTATCTGAAGTCAAAAAGGCTGCCAATTCCGAATCTGTGTAGTTTTTAAAGATCCGTTCACAAATAACGGCGCTACAATTTTTTTTAAAATAAAATTTGGCCAAAAAAGTGGACCTAAAATTGCAATTTACATTACTCAAAAAATTTACGTTGCGCCTTATACTTATTTTACATGTATCTTATGTAGAAAAGTTCCAGAATTCCGAATCCGTCTTGCTTGTAATGATTGCATCGAAAATGAGAGCGCTACTATTGTTTTTGTGAATCAAGGTACTTACCTAAACAAATTTAATATCGTTTATACATACATATATACATGTACGTTTTATTAAATTTTAAAAAAACTTATTAAAATTATTTAGCAATGTATCAATAGTTTATTTAAAACATAAACGAGTAGGTATCCCTAACGTATACTCACGGAAAAAGTAAAACTCGTTTGATAATTATATACTTGTACATATTTTTACATATTTTTACATGTAAATATAACATCATGGACATATTACCACGCATGCGCCAACATTATACACGTAAGGGGTATTAATGGTATTGAATACTCACTACATTATACATATTACTAATTTCTCTCTCACGCTATACCCCTTATCGTGATAAATTTTTTGATTTGCCCTCGCATAAGAAGTTTTACTTCAAAAAATTACTATGTTCTATTGTGCCATTTGGAAGTGATATTACAAAATAATTTGAAGCATGTATTTATTATATTCATATACCTAATTAAACCCAAAAATCTTAACCACCTAATAATTGTTTTAATATTTTAAAACGCAAAAAACGAAATATTTGCCAATAAAAAATTATCAGATCTTCTAAAATCAAAGATGTGAGACAAAACGGCAAATTTCAATTAATTTTTTACGTGCGAATCATTAAAAGCGATCAATTAATGGCTTTAATGAGGCGCTAATAAATATTTCTAAGTCAGTAGGCAGAAAATTCGAATTAAAAGTAAAGGTAGTATTCTAAGTGGAACACATCTGATTTCTTTAAAAGTTCAAAAGAAATTCAGAAGTGCTATTTGAATTACAATCGGTCAGTTATTCTAATTTGCGATTTAACTTGACAGATATTCGGCTAAAATAATTGTGCTGTCATAAAGGATGATGCTTGTCGTTTATCTGGCGGGAGCATGTGCAAGATGCATTTTGCATTCAACGTCAAAATTAAGATTTAATCTCGTCGTCTCTTTTCGGTTTCTTCTAATTTTTGTTCTATGACAGTTTTGCTCTAAATAATTTGCTTAGTTAGAGCGGCTCTTTATACGGATAAAGTAATTTTAAAATAAATTGAAGCAAAACGAAGTTTTACTAAAATTACTTTTGTTTTGTGCTTGGGGAAAATGTACGATTTTCTGTTGCACCAAAACCTTATTTAAAAGTTATAAATATTGCATTTCTAATTCAAATGTATTGCATCATGATACGTGATACTTGCTTGGAGGAGTTGACTGGACTTGGAATAAATTTAGAGCGTCTCAAAAACGGTTTAGAATAAGGTGACAATTATGGTCTTTTTTCTAAAATTTGGCCTTGTTTTGTTTACTTTTTAGAAATTTATAATTTTGAACTTATACTTCTTTTGGGGCGCTGAGGATACAATTTTTTTGCCCGGTAGAAGGGTCAATTACCTTAGAATTCATTAAAGGCCATAGGGGGGATAAAAGCATTGTAAAAATGCCTTTTGTAAATATCTTAATTATATTCTATGGATATGTAGACTCTATAAAAATATAAAGATTCTGAAAATTTTAGACCTTAATCTATATCGGTCTCTTCAAAAGTCTAAATAAGTGAAAATTGGAAAGTAATTTTTTCTTTGGATTGAGTAGATCGATTATTTTGAAAATTTAGTATGTATTATGCAGGCGATAGAAAACTTGTACGGACACCATTGACTAATTTTTAGCTTAATAAATTGATGCTCAAAAAAATTATTTGCTCTTACTTTTTCATTTTTTATTATGATACTTTTAGAGCAAAATTATGATTCCATCATTTTTACATTTCTTATAAGACCTATAATCACTCAGAATTTTTTCAAAATGTTTTTAATGGTACGCCATAATTAAAAAAAATAAAAACTATTTCTATTACCAAAAAATCGAATTTTTCAACATATTCTACCTAAATAACTACAAATTATACTATTATTATTACATAAATAATACGCTGAAATATAATTTTAATAAAGTTGAGTTACAAATTATTTTAAATTGAGTAATTTTGTAAAATTTGGGTAACTTTTAAGAAGTTTTTGTCCCCACCATGTTTTGGACGCTGATAAATTTGCGATTAGAATATAACGTGATTAATTAAATTATTATGTCATACTTAACAGGGCCATTCACTTCATGAAAAATGTTATAAAAAAATTAGGATTTTGTAAATTTAGGCATCTAGGAACTGACAAATATGGCTAGGAACTGATGAAAAATTTTATTATTGTAATAAAACTGATAACCATTAAATTATTAAAAAATATTGCTAGTTGAAGTAAGTGAAAGTCAGGCCTTGGCCACTCCGTCATCCCTAGTCACATTTGCGGCAAGGAACTGACGGTCTAGGGACTGACGATTTGGAGAAAAACTAAGAGAAACACATGTTCTACAATAATTACTAGAATATCTATTGTCATATATCAAACAGGACTAACAAAGGACTAGTAAATAAAAAATAATTAAAAACAATTGCTTATTATTTAACAATTAAAATACTTACCTAGGGACTGACGCAGTGACTGGAACAACACGTGCTTTCGCAAAATCAATCGCTGTAGCACTGAATTAAAAAATGATGGAAGCGAACAAGTGGCCTTTGCGAGTAACTTTATGTCGTTACTTTAAAATCAACTGCTTTGTATTCACTCATTTACTGGTTAATCTGCGAAATTTTAAAAATTTGTAAGCGACTAGGACCTGATGGTTAAAATCGCGGACACTACTTTGACTTGCAAAAAATACATAATTATTTTTAAAATTTATAATAAATTGATGTTATTAAGTGCATAATCTAACTTTAAACATTTGTAAAGAATATAAAAGTATATGGGCTAAATGTTTTTTGAAATAAAAATGCCCAAATAGAAAATTTCGATGCGCGTACATGGCTAGGGACGGTTATTAGAATTTTTTTAAAAAATGAATATGACGTATTAATTTAAACAAAGTGAGCGTACTAATAAAACACATTTTTATCTATTATATAGCAATCTTATAATAAAATTAATTCAATTAGATAAAGTAAAAAGTACTGCGGACATAGAGTTACCCAAATTTTATGGAATCGCCCTATTATATTTTTATTAAATTCTAATAGGCGTTATAGTTCATTGTACGAACAATTTGTTTTAAATTTCTAATGTAAGAGATTTATTTGAGCTTATTATTTATGTAATAATAATAGTATAATTTGTAATTATTTAGGTAGAATTTGTTGAAAAATTTGATTTGTTGAGTAATAACAATAGTTTTTATTTTTTTTAACTATGGCATACCATTAAGAAAATTTGCAAAAATCTCTGAGTGATTATAGGTCTTATAAGAAATGTAAAAATGATGGAATCATAATTTTGCTCTAAAAGTAACATAATAAAAATTGAAAAAGTAAGAGAAAATAATTTTTTTGATCGTCAATTGATTAAGCTAAAAATTTGTCCATGGTGTCCATAAAAGCTTACTATCGCCTGCATAATATACTAAATGTTCAAAATAATTGATTCACTCAATCCAAAGAAAAAAATTATTTTCCAATTTTTACTTATTTAGATTTTTTGAAGGGACCGATATAGATTAAGGTGTAAAATTTTCAGGATCTTTATATTTCTATAGTGTCTACATATCCATAGAATATCAAGATATTTACAAAAGGCATTTTTACCATGCTTTAAAAATAGTAATAAATTCACTATAATTTTGGGCAATAAATTAGACAAAAATTTAGATGAATAACTGTAATCGATTCATCTCGCTCGCATTCATGACATTTTCGTATCTTTTTGCTCCCTTCCACTCATTTCTATAGTAAATACGTTTTAGGAACGTAAAATCAATAATTGCTAATTTAAATTTAAATTTATAATTTGATTGATCAAAGGATAAAGTAGATAAATGTATTAAGAACTAAGATGTGCACATTCGAGCGAAAAGTGGCACATTTCCGAGCGAGGGAGGCAAATGAAGCGCGACGCGGAGCGGCGCGCTTCATTTTCCCGAGATCGGAATGTGCCACTTTGAGCTCGAATGTGCACACTCGGTTTTAAGCATGATTCACAATAATTAATTTAGCTTCTTAAACGTTTTTTTGTTATCTGTGCGCGCGCAATTTCCGTTGCCTGCCTAAATTATACTCCCAAGAAATAAATATAAGAAGTAAATTTAAAAAATATATTTAATCAAATTGTAAGCAAATACGCATTGTCTTCCTTATCGTCGGAACAAAATTTTCTAGAAGCGCCGAAAGAAAATTCTCACAGAAGTCACCCCAGACTTCCCACGCTTTTTTTGTTAGGTTACGTCATTGATAGAATGGCAAAACCAAAGATAACGACGGATTTAGAAGTTTCCCCTAAGCATTACTTAAAAATTCCTTTTGTTGTTGATTGTTGGCGGGAACTGGAAGTAGTTATGGGGAACCCGGAACTGCCAGGTGTTAACTTTTAAAATCAGCTGATACCTTCGCAGCGGCATTTAAGAAGTTTACCTGAGGGTTAGAGAAACGATGACATCTGTGACGTAATTCAAGAAAAAGGGGATCCACTTTTCTCCACGTCCCACCTTGTAGCTTTTTTTGGGGTGGAACGCTCCGACGATTTCGAGAAAAATTAAGAGAAGAGCGGAGCGGGAAAAATAGCAGTTTGAGTTTTAGGTGGGATTAATTTTAATTCGATAAGAACATGGTAGGTAAAGCTGTATAAAAGGTGGAACAAGAGGTAATTGCATATCGTACGATGACAAATAGCATTATGTTGCTTTCTTTACAAGCCGCGTACCTCATAAATCCCGGATTTACTACCAATCATTAATTCATATGCAATAAATTTCATCGTAACGCATTCCCACGAGTTTATTATGCGCCTTTTTCAATCGACGCCTATGCTTTTTTTTAATCGCGCACACAAACCTAAAAACTTGACTGAATTCATCAAAGTTTATCTTTATTTATCGAAAGGATTTATATATGTATATTCTTAACGGAAGTTCTAAAGAGGGTTCGGTTTCTTATGGAAAAAATGCCAACTTGATTAAATGGTAGGGTCCGGTCTGTGACCACCTAGCCAGTGAATGACCGCTATGATATAATGTTTATGAAAGTTAAAAAAATTAATATATATCAATGAAATATTTATTTGTTTTTCATTTAAGTGCAAATAATAAAAGTAATAAAGAAGTGTATAGCTAAAATAATTAAATGTATATTGCAGTTCTTTTGTTACTTGACAATCTACGTTTTTATTAATGACTTGATTTATAATAATTTAATAAAGTAAATAATTAATTAAAATAAGTTGCAATAGTTTTAACTTTATTAAATAATTAATTGTATGTCGGTCATTTACTGGTATGTTTTATTGTAATACTCAGCCAGTTAATGTCCGACTATTTTGAAGTATTAATATTTTCATTTGTATGTTTACATTACATACGTATTACAAAAGAACAAAACAAGAAGAAATAAAGAATAAAAAAAAAGAAAAGAGTAGAGAAGCTACAATAGAAATAAAATTAGGAAAAAAATCCATTAAAAACCGAAAAAATGGGAAACACAGATTTAATTACGATTCAAAAAAAGACAGAATTTTTATATTTAACAAATTGTGATGCTGGTCCCAACAAAATGTTTTAAAAAAAGAAATTAGTCAAAAAAACATGGTACTTAATTTGAATAAAATGTTAGAGATTAAACTATTTTTATACAAAAATTTTTTAATTGTTTAATTACCTAGCGTTTAAACGCAATTTTACAAAACTTTAAGAATTATTCGTTTTAATAAGTAAATCAACTAGTCGGTCATTCGCTGGACTACACCCGGTCATTTTTTAGAAGAAATTTACTAGACTCCTCAATTTATGCTCTTTCTCAAAGTTTATGACCAAAATGCGATAGTATTTTAATTAATTTGTAAACAAAAATAACATTTCATTTCTTTGTTTATTAATTTTTTATATGAAAATGGGTCTCGATGCAACAAATCGGTCATTCGCTGGACGTTTTAGCCTACTTTTAAAATTTTATTCTTAGCCATTTATTACAATTGATATTTGGTCATTTCGGCAATGTTCTCTTAAGCCAGGTTCGAAGATCTACAAAATAAATAGAGAATCGATCACACACACTTTAAATCGAAGATTATCCGAAACAATCTCGAGATAGCACTTGATTAATAACACGTTTACATAACTTAAACGAAAATAATTATGGCCTTACTTCCTTAATTATTTAAGGCTTCCCAAATACTTAACACTTGGAGTAAAAATTATGTAATTACACGTTAGACTTGTGTAAGGCAACGTTTTTTTCCTCCATGTCTCCTCTGAATTACTAATTAACACAAAACGGTGATTAAAAAACGTGTTTTTATCGAAGTTAATGTGAATAATATGCTAAGCATTCGAACTGAGAAGTTAGGAACGTCTAATTTAAATAAAACCCAACCAGAAACGACTACGATTTTTATGAAAAAGCGCGTCCGAGGGCAAATACATCCCCAGCAAAGTAAAATATATTCAGATGTGTTTTACAGATGAGAAAACAAGTCTCGCTGGTGCCCCAAGAAATTCTTAGAAGTTAAAGGTGAAAAACTATAAAGTACGTCAGCGAAAAGGTAATGTAAAGCACGTGACAAAAACTTTACATAGACCTTTACAAGAATCAAAGGCCTCATAAAATTGAGGCTTCGACACATACATCTTAATGTTCGAAGATGAAGGCGATGAAGTAAGAAGTAAAAGCCAAGAGCAACTGTTTATATCTGGTACCCCTTTTTTTAAGACAGGGGTGTAACCTTCCCACACTGCAATTACCATTTAAAATCTATGCTGGATGTGAAGTCTTAAGGTCTATGTAACCAGATTCGAAGTGAGAACGTTAGAAGTGTCAGATGTGGCGATTAAAATGGGAAATACACATGTTTGTTAGACATAAAATATTACGAAAGAAGCTTTACATTCAATTCTCGAGTTATAAATGTTTAAGTAAAGAGCAAACGTGTTAATTAAGACCTACACTCTTATATTTTATGGGTTGAAATTATTTATATTCGATATCGTGTTAATAACTTTAATTTAAAATGGTTCAAGTTTGCTTGCAATTAGATGATGTTTTTGTATTTATTTTTTTAATTTTTTGTGACATGTTTCATTTAATTTAAAAAATAAATTATTTTTAAGTAGAGTAAACCGCTCGGTGAATGAGCCCTACCAGTGAATGACCGTTACGAAATATAATGTTAATAACAATTTAAACAATTAATTTATATTTATGATATATTTATTTATGCAAATTTGTATGTCTTCTTTTTTATTTAACTAAAAGAAATAAAAGTAATAGTGAAGTAGATAGCTAAAATAATTTTTATATAGCAGTTTTCAAATTTCAACACAATATGGATGCTTTGAAGGGCGCAATTAAAAAAGATGGACGTATCCTCCTAAGCGCCAACAAAAAAAAATTTACAAAATTTCATGAGTTACTCGTTTTTAATAAGCGAATTTGCTAATTAGTCATTCAGTGAACTATACCCCGATCATTCTTTGCACGAAAGTAGTTATTTACTGATCTCCCTATTTTATACTCTTTATGCAAAAATTCGGGCATTCACTAGGCGTATTACTTTACATATTTTTCGTTTCAATATTTACAAAAAAAATATGGCACTAATTAAAAAATCTTTTCAAAATTCGTATGCTCTTATAATAGAAACAAACAGGATCTTTTAAAATCGCACATTTGAGACAACTAATTTAAAGAAGTTATCTATTAGAGCTTACGGTAAAATAAAAATAATTAAAAAACACTAACTACCCCAAAAACAGAACTTGCAATTGATTTTATGTTAAAAACGCCATTTTTTAAATCTGTAATTTAGAAAAACTAATGCAAGCACAGTTTAGAACAAACCAAAATAATTATTAAAAATTTTTAATTACTGCAAAAGAAATAAAACAAGCATTAAATTAATTAAAAATGTATTCAAATTAACGTTTTTTAAAATAGCAAATTTTAGAAAACTTTTGCATAGAAGTTATTTATTAAAATTTATAATAAGTCAGAGAAATAATTAAAAAAATTTAATTACCTCTAACAAAAAGGTAAGCATTAAATCACTTAAAAATGCGAAATTTACAAATGCTGTATTAAAAAACATATTTTTTTTAAATCGCAAATTTGGAAAAACAATTGTATGTATGTTATTTACAAAAGTTAACAATAGACGAAAAAAATAATTAAAAAATTCTAACTGTCCATAAAACTATGGGGCAAGCAATAAATCATTTTAAAGTGTAAGACTTATTAAGGATTTTATATTAAAAACCACAATATTTTGAAATTGCAAATTTGAAGAAACTGTTACACGGAAGTTATTTATTAAAGTTTAGAATAAACTAAAAAAATAATTAAAAATTCTAACTACACCTTAAATTAAAAGGCAAGCAGTAAATCAATTTAAAATGTAAAAGTTACCTACAATAAATTTGTATTAAAAAACATAGTTTGTTAAAATCACAAAGAGAAAACTAATGTATAGAAGTTATATATTAATGTGTATATTAAACCATACAAATAATTTAAAAAAATTATCTATCCATAAAAGCAGGCATTAATTCAGTTAAACATGTAACACTTGCAAATTTCATATTAAAAATATCTTTTTTTTTAAATTAAGAATTTTGATAAACCAATGCATGAAAGGTATTTATTAAAGTTTATGATAGACTAAAAATATAATTTAAAATTTTTAACTACCCTTAAAGAAACAGGGCAAGTATTAATTTAATTCAAAATGTAAGACTTACAAAAATGTTTTTTTAATCAAAAATTTACAAAAACAAATGTATGTAACTTATTTACTACAGTTTACAATAGACAAAAAAATAATTAAAAAATTCTAACTACCCTTAAAACTATAGGGCAAGCAATAAATCACTTTAAAGTGTATAAACGATTTTATATCAAAGAATGCAATTTCTTGAAATCGTAAATTTGGGTAAAGTGTTACGTGGAAATTATTTATTAAAGAAAAAAATAAGGAACTTCTCAAAGTTGTAAAAGTAAAAGAAGTTCTAATTAAATATCAAAATAAAGTTAAATAAAATTGTTAGTAGCGGAATTTTGTCAAATTTACGATTTACTTAATGTTTTTGTAAGGGTCCATATAATAATTATCAGTCTGTTGGTGATAATTTTTTTGATAAAATTGAAAAAAAACGTATTATTTGAAAAAATCGTAATGTGGGCAAAATCCCAATTAAAATATTTGATTAATCTATAATTGCCCGATAAATTTCCAATTGTTGACAAGTCAAGAAGGCTCCCATTCTGAACGAACCGACAATATTGACAACATGTTAAACTTAAAATTTTAGTAATTAAAATTCTGACGATTTATACGTCAAACCTGCACAGATTTAGATAGAAATCAATTTTAATTGGCGGCAAGATTTTAAACGTCGCAAGCTAAATGCAATTCCCTTTTGCGAGCGATCAAAAAAAAATTTATTACAACGCAGTTCCACATATTACACCATTTGAGCCCCCTTCCAAAATTTAAAAAGTAAAACTCTGTGGTTGAATAATCTTTAAAGCATTAAATTCGATGTTTTCTTTAAATTTCCTGTTCGTAGACAAAAGGACCATTATTTACAAGTGCCTACAGCTATTTACCCTTAAAGTAAAACAACCCCAAGTTTTGGCAACAAAAAAACTGCCAATTATTCACTAGTTTTTTGCGCCCCAAGAACAAACCACCTTCACACAGCTTGATTTCGAAGGGTACCTTAAAAAAATTAATAATTACATGTGTGTTGGATATCAAAGCGTAAGTTCCGAGGCGATTGAAGGACTCTCAGCCATGAGTCAGGATATTATAAGTTAAACATAAGGGAGGTGGTTATTAAATGCACACCTCGACGATCTCACGCTGTGCACATGGGAATTTTTGTACTTAAATAGTTTTACTTTTAATATATTAAATGCAATCCGGACGCTTTCAAGTCGGAATTACGCATACAGACAGGGGGGTTGTTCTTACAATTGCGCAAGCAAGTTTATAAGGGTGCAAAAGAGGGTGTTCCGGTTCGTGGGAATAGCGACTTGCTCTGACCCCGCATTAACCTGAAACTTTTTCAGGACCGGCTAAGGACTGTTGCGGCACTGCGGGACGTCGCCTTCAAAGGCGTCGAGGCGATCCCGAAGGGCTCGCACTCGCTACGGGACGGCGAAATTAAGTACAAATATTTTTTTTCTAATTAATCGAAGGGTCGCTTTAGATTTTGAGACTTACGATTTTTTAAGAACCCAATCGATCTTGAGGGAAAAATCGAGGAGTGCGTGGCGAGAAAATGATCAAAAGTCAAACCCTGTGCTACCCTTTGAATAAGATCTTAAAAGGTATGCTAAGGGTTTTTGTTTCTGACCCTCTGTTAAGCTCTGCGTATTTTCTTCCGATTTTAATGCTAGTTCCGCTTTCAGCTGCCTCATTTCTTTATGGTTACTTGAATTATGGACAGGTGTGTTATTGCGTTATATCTTTGGCTTATTGTAAGGACAAATAACGTGGAGAGGATACCTGAAAATCAACTCGCCAACACATCTGTTTAGTGATTTTCCGACGAGCGATTTTCTTTTCTTTCGAATAAACGGGCGAAGGAATTACGCATTTTTTGCGTTCGAGAGAGGAATGAAAATTAACTTTTGTGGGGATTCGTTTACGGAAAGCTTCGCACGTAGGAAATATAGTTTATTAATGGAGCTTAAAGGAATAAGGCCATCAAGAGAGGCTTAAGGTAGAAGGTATTAGCAGGTGGTAATCTCAATTTATTCCCGGTGCTGCATATATCCGACTATTAATTAATGCCGTTTTATAATAGATGGTCGATTTATCTAATTATCGAGTCATTCGCGAACCATTTCATATAAAATCTGGATTATCTCAAACACTTGCTCGAATCTTACCGTACACAACATAAACAACCTAAGAATTGCTGTAAACGCACGTGCACATACTTACGAGGTATGTTCAGAAAATAACCGAACTGTATTTTTTATACTTTATTATTAATTTAAGGATTATTGATGCGTCTCCTTTTTAAAGTAGTTTCCTTCCTTATTGACACGCTTTTCCCAGCGGTATTTTCATTTCGCGAAAGAATCCTGCAGAGCTCTATTTGAGATGACGTTTAAAAGGCTACTCTGGTGTAGAATTTTGAATAAAATATCTATTTTTGCATATTGTTATAGTTTAGACCTTTAAAACTATATCCTAAAGAAAAAAAATTTTAAAATTCTAATAATTTACGATTTTATAGCTATTTTAGTGAAACAGCAACTTTTGTTCAACTTTCTGCGGCTCATACGATTTTTATGTGAAAATTATATATTATTTTTTCTTTTAACAAATTTTAAATTTAAAAAATCAAAGAGTTTAAAAAATGCTTTATTTTCTTAGACAACCGCCATATAGCAATTTTTTTTTAATTTAGTTTCCAGATGAACAGAAGGGTTGTAATCGTGTCAACCGGCACACCCCATTTTTTTAATCCTAACTACCAGTTTGAAATTTATTCAATTTTCATATTTATTTTTCAAAATTTTTAAAGTATGTTTTCGAAATATCAATAAATATCTAGTAAACATATTGATGGTGAAAATATTTTTTGTTTTTTTTTATTGAGCTCAACAGAATGACAAAAATTTAAGCCTCTAGACCAGAATACCCCCTTAAGGTCTGTAACGAATTTGCTTTGGGGTCATCAATGCTCTTAAGATGGCATCCTTTTAAAACTGATTTTAATTTTGAAAATAAGAAAAAATTCCAAAAAGCGAGTAAGAAGACTGCGGGACTCAACGAAATATCAACAATCTAGAAGCACGCGGTTACAAATGAGGTTATGCGTAAGGCAGTGCTACCAACCACATAAATATTTCCGTTGGCGCGTAATTCAACATATTCGGTTTATTTCTGAACAGACCTCGTATTTCTCTGCTTATGATGAAAAATGGAAAATCGTACAATATTTCAATTTTCTAATAAACATGATTATATAAAAAAAATTACATCAAAAAATTTAAAAACTTTATATTAATGATTTTTAGCTTCGTGTGATTTATAATAAAAAATAAATCCTTACACATTCTTTAAAATTTTTATAAGAAACGTGTAATAAAATTTTTCGACCGTACACTTCGAATTTTTAAAATATTAAATTAAGTAATAATTTTTATTAGATTTAATAAGATGAAGCGAGATAAATCTCATCCTGGAAAAGCGACGCGACGGTTTCAAAATTCAGGAAGGAACGTGTCTTCGTATTAATGATATTCGATAATCGTATAAAGTTACAGTAATTTACAATGTTCGTAAACAGTTTACAAAGCCATAAACTAAGTGTATTTTAAATATTTGTCATATACGATGGATAATTATTATTTGTTAACGTCAACTTCGAAGGGTATGAATAATATTTTAATGTTCTTCGAGATTCTAATAGATATTTTCTAAACACGTATAAATAAATTGTTGACGACTTCATGATTTATTAAAAACGTGTGAAAAAATACTAGAAATGAATATTTAAAAAAATGTGTTTTTATGTGCTAAAAAATTTGAATTAATTTCTTTAAATTACACGTTGTTAAAGAAAGAAAAGTAGCTAAAATACTAGCTTTAAACAAATTTAAATATAAGCGATGACAAAATTAATAAACTATGTTGTTACCTTACGTTTTATTAGTTTTTAACCTTCCGTGGGGTATAACTAACGTGAACAATTTTTTTTTGTTAAAACGGCACGTTTGGTAATCGAGCTTAAAACCGAGTGTGCACATTCGAGCTCAAAGTGGCACATTCCGATCTCGGGAAAATGAAGCGCGCCGCTCCGCGTCGCGCTTCATTTGCCTCCCTCGCTCGGAAATGTGCCACTTTTCGCTCGAATGCGCACATCTTCGTGTTTATTATATTAGTATGATTTACCGTGCGCTCTTTCAAATCAAAAATTTTAATTTAATTTAATAAACATCGATTTTATATTAAAAAATATATTTATCATAGCAATGAGTGGAAGGGAGCGAGAAGATTCGATAATCTTGTCAATGCAAGTGAGAGGGAACGATTAAAATTATCCAATAAATTCTTTGTGTAATTTATTGATCTAAATTATTGCGAATCATTAAGAAATTGCCGTGAAATTAATTTGTATTTGAATAAGGAGGCAAGAATTAAATTCTTGTTAGGTTTTCTTAATATTCGGTATCGTAATTGGCACGTGTCATTGGAATTTAGTACTCAAGAAATGACTCAATAGTTTATAAGTTGAAGAAAAAGTTAAGTTTTTGTATTTTTATTAATAAAAGTCTATTCTAATGCATAAATAAATATGTTTTTTACTGAAACCTATTCATTATTGGTTATTAAAATATAATTCTTATCATTTAACTGTCATGAAGTACAATTTTGTGAATTTTATTTCATTTTAATTTCGGGGTATGGCGAACCCCGCCTAGTATGGCATGTGACATTTAGTCACCTAGTATGCGGAGGGTTAAGAAAAATAAATTGATTTTCTTTTACCTTTATTGATGCATAGATCTTTAGAGTTTGCTGACGATGGTTTTTCATTGAAGCACTACAGAATTCACCTGAAACCAATTTTTACAATTTTAAATATCAAAAATTAAAAAAAAAACTGTACGAAAGTCGTGCCAACTTAACAAATTCGAAGAATAATTTATTTGTGCATAAAAGAAAATAAAAATTATACACAACAAAAATACTCATTAATAATTTAATTCGAAATTAAAAGCAACGAATAAATCGCGCGTTTCTGCTTTGTATCGAACCACATAAGCCACAATGTTCATATATCATACTCTTTAGGAAGTAAAATTTCATTAAAAATGTTTTATTTAAGCAGAAAAAAAATGAGATTATAAAGTACAACTTGTACGCCATTACGAAGCTCGTATATTTTATTTAATTGGAACAGCATGCTTTAAGCTGTTTCTGTTTCACCATGAATACTTCTGTTTATGTGCTATCCGGGTTATATGTAATATTCAATATTGTGATTGGGTATTTATTGGCTTGGATTACGAAGCATAAACTATTAAGACTAAGTACGCATAAAATCCACGCATTATTTCTTTTCGTTTGCACGTCAAGTGCATACCAAACGCCTCTTCCGTACACTCGGTACAAGAAGAGCCACGATTCCAGTCAAAGGTCGCACAGCGTCCTCTTTGTTTCTTAATTTGTTTAAATTTTCGCGAGATAAACAATAAATAACTTTAAAAATTGAATTACTGATCAACCAAGTAAGATCATCTCAAAAGTTTTTGGAAAGATAGGTTCAATTCAATTGTACAGGGTGTCGCAAAAGTAGAGGATCAGATTGTAAGGGTAGATGAACGTTGAAATTCTGCGACGAAAAGTTCTGTGGCGTTTTCGCACCTGATGCTCAGGTATTAAGTTGTGAATTAACTTTAATTGCCAATCAGAAGCAAGCTATAGCACTTTATTACTGTGCTCATAGAATCCAGAGCACCCGGATTTTTTCGACGAGTAGCTGGCCTGCGACGCTGAAATTGCCTAAAGTCGGCGAAATTAATTTTTTTAAAGTATTTCTTTGCTATATAGAATGCAACAATTTTCTTGTACGACTATGTGTTATACTAATATTTTTTAATAATTATTGTGAATTTGTAAGTATTATTTTGTTTTATTGTTTAACCCTCCGCATACTAGGTGACTAAATCTCACATGCTATACTAGGTGGGGTTTGCTAAACGCCGAAAATAAAATGAAATAAAATCCACAAAATTGCACTTTATGACAGTTGAATGATAAGAAATATATTTTAATAATAAATAATGAATAAGTTTAAGTAAAACACATATTTATTTATGTATTAGAATAGATTTTTATTAATAAAAATACAAAAACTTAACTTTTTCTTCAACTTATACACTATTGAGTCTTTTCTTGAGTACTAAATTCTATTGACACGTGTCAATTACGATACCAAATATTAAGAAAACCTAACTAGAATTTCATTCTTGCCTCCTTATTGAAATACAAATTTTTCACGGCAATTTCTTAATGATTCGCAATAATGTAGACCAATCAATTGCACGAAAAATTAATTGAATAATTTTAATCGTTCCCTCTTACTTTCATTGACAAGATTATAGTATCTTCTCGCTCCCTTCCACTCATTGCTATGGTAAATACATTTTTTCAATATAAATTCGATATTTACAGAATTAAGTTCAAATTTTTGATTTGAAGGAGTGTAGGATAAATTATACTAATTTAATAAACACGAGGATGTGCGCATTCGAGCGAAAAGTGGCACATTTCCGAACGAGAGAGGCAAATGAAACGCGACGCGGAGAGGCGCGCTTCATTTTCCCGAGATCGGAATGTGCCACTTTGAGCTCGAATGTGCACACTCGGTTTTAAGCATGATTCACAACAATTTAAGTCAATGAATTAAACGAAAAATCAGTTAAATAATTTCAATCGCTCTCTCTCTTTCTTGCATTGACAAAATTATCGTATCCTCTCGCTCCCTTCCACTCATTGCTATGGTAAATATATTTTTTGAATATAAAATCGATATTTACTAAATTAAAGTAAAATTTTTGATTTGAAAGAACGCACGGTAAATTATACTAATATAATAAACGCGAGGATGTGCGCATTCGAGCGAAAAGTGGCACATTTCCGAGCGAGGGAGGCAAATGAAGCGCGACGCGGAGCGGCGCGCTTCATTTTCCCGAGATCGGAATGTGCCACTTTGAGCTCGAATGTGCACACTCGGTTTTAAGCGCAATTTACAATAAATTAGGCCAATAAGATAGACGAAAAAGCAATTAAATAATTTTAATCGTTTCCTCTCGATCGCACTCTTGAGATTGTCATATCTTTTTGCTCCCTTCCACTCATTGCTATAGTAAATACGTTTTTCAAACATAAAATCGATATTTACTAACCTCAATTTAAATTTATGGTTTGAAAAAGCGACGAATAAAGTAGAAAAACCCAATAAAACGAACATGTGCGCATTCGAGCGAAAAGTGGCACATTTCCGAGCGAGGAGTAAATGAAGCGCGACGCGGGCGGCGCGTTCATTTTCCGAGATCGGAATGTGCCACTTGAGCTCGAATGTCACACTCGTTTTAAGCATGATTTACAACAATTTAAGCAATGAATTAAACGAAAAATCAGTTAAATAATTTCAATCGCTTTCTCTCTTTCTTGCATTGACAAAATTATCGTATCTTCTCCCTTCCTTCCACTCATTGCTATGGTAAATATATTTTTTGAATATAAAATCGATATTTACTAAATTAAAGTAAAATTTTTGATTTGAAAGAACGCACGGTAAATTATACTAATATAATAAACGCGAGGATGTGCGCATTCGAACGAAAAGTGGCACATTTCCGAGCGAGGGAGGCAAATGTAGCGCGACGCGGAGCGGCGCGCTTCATTTTTTCAAGATCGGAATGTGCCACTTTGAGCTCGAATGTGCACACTCGGTTTTAAGCATGATTTACAACAATTTAAAGCAATGAATTAAACGAAAAATCAGTTAAATAATTTCAATCGCTCTCTCTCTTTCTTGCATTGACAAAATTATCGTATCTTCTCGCTCCCTTCCACTCATTGCTATGGTAAATATATTATTTGAATATAAAATCGATATTTACTAAATCAAATTAAATTTTTTGATTTGAAGAACGCACGGCAAATTATACTAATATAATAAACGCGAGGATGTGCGCATTCGAGCGGAAAGTGGCACATTTCCGAGCGAGGGAGGCAAATGAAGCGCGACGCGAAGCGGCCGCTTCATTTTCCCGAGATCGGAATGTGCCACTTTGAGCTCGAATGTGCACACTCGATAATAAGCTCGATTACCAAACGTGCCGTTTTAACAAAAAAAAATTGATCACGTTAGTTATACACACCTAGTACACGGAAGGTTAAATTTAAAAGACGTCCAGAGTCGTTCAAATTTTAGTCGTTAACCGATTTTAAATGTAGCCTAAATGGCAACCCTGGCCGAGTCTTGCTACTCTCTTCTTCCCGCTACAGCTTGCTTCTGATCGTCTATCGAAATTTGGTCCCCTACTTTTGGGACACCCCCAGTATAATAATATAATACCTTTTTATTTAAAACAAGATATCATCTAAGAACTCAGAACTGCATTTCACATTATTTAGTCGTATATTTTTTAATGAAAATATTAAGTACAAAAATCCAAAAGGAAATGGAAATTCGCTCACCGTTTAATTTGCTTCTGTTCAGCTTTTTCGCAATTTCTCTCAATTGAAAGGGCACTAAACAGCAATCACGTACACTTATATTGCGATACATATCGCATTCTAACTTGTCTGTGCAAGTGCTTGTCAAAAATAGCCGTTTCCGAGGGAAACGCATACGTCAGACTTGTACCCTGCCATTGTCGCTATTTTCCGTTGCCGTACTTTATACCACTTTTGTTAAATGACGCCTTGTTTTATAACATTAAATTTAATTCAATTGTATTGAAACAACATTTTTCGCAAAAAAAAAGTAAAACAGCCGTAGAAAAATTATAGAACGATGCAATAACTATTTTTTATACTTCTATAAAAAAAATTTGATTAAACTTAAATTAGAAATACAAAATTATTAAATAAATTATAAACGGCGGGATTTGTGATTATGCATTTTATAACGCAAAGACGATTGAGGTATTGAATTACTCGAAAGCCAATGAACAGATACCTATAATGGTTTTTAATCATCGCTTTTTGAGAGATAAGTTTAAAAAATATGATTGATAAAGAATACCCACTTTTTTTTTGAAATAATGATAATTAAAATTATCTGAAATACAATATTTTTAAAAATATGCACACATCCCGAGAAAAACAAATCATATATGTAGACATATGATTTTTTCATATATGTCTATATAAAGTCGAACCTCCATAAGTCAAACCTCGCTAAGCTGAATTTTGATAACTCAAACCTGTTTCCCTAGGACTTTCCTATTTCAATATTAATATTTTTATATCGATAAATCGAATTATTTTTAATTTCCATTCAATTTCGACTTATCGAGGTTTGACTGTATTTTTATCTATAGCCATATATGTAATCATTCAAAAAGTATAGGTAGGTATTTGCCTATATATTATATGACCATATATGTTCCATATAAGGTCATATATGATTCATTTTTCCCGGAATGCTGTAAAATTCCAAATCGGCCACTTATTTCTGGACGAAGAGAGTATTTGGCCCATAGCGTAAAAACCTCATTGTTCGAAACTTTTGCCGCTCAAGCCAAAATTAAGAACGATCACAAAAAAACACCTTTCGTTAAAAGACGGCATTTATCAAGTGTAGTAGAAAGCTGCGCGAGCTTTACGACACAAATTTTTTGAAAGTGCAATCTAAGAAAATTTAATTAGAAAAAAAATAATTTCCGCTCGGCTTAGTCTCTGAATGGTACTTACGTCTCCATTATCGCTTAGCGATTTATATATAAAAAAAAGGAACAAAACGAAGAAAATAATAAGCGAATAATAATAGAGCGAAACATCGCCATAAAGCAAAAATTAACATACTGTATAAGTCTCTCGGCGTTTCTAATTTGTATAAGTTAACAAACGACAATTGATTTCATATCAAGCATCTAATTAAAGAGAGTAATACTAACATTCAATTAATTTGCATTGAATTCAATTCAATGCTCGCTACAATGCCGGTGATTGTGTTCAATTGACCGTAAGGATATAATAAATACAAACTGGTCTGTTATCATAAGTGTCAGGTATAATGTCTATTTTATTAACTCGCGTTAGAATAAATGATTATCTATTACGTCCACCATCCGCAATTATTAGTCGCTAATTATTTTAACAAGCAAAAATCGCTTACTCCAACTAACCCCAACGCCCGACAACCTTCCCGACTTTGCAAAGTCGCATTCAATCAACTCCAATCTTCTTGCTGATCTTTCACAATTTGCATCGATTATTTTTTTAACGAAACGGCAAATTAAAACGTTTATTAGAAGTCAATTTGTAATTGATTAAGTGTGTTTACGGGCATAGAGAAATTTAAATCTTTAATTGAATCGATTTTCGACTTCTGGCTCTTCGAGCCTTGATAAAACACTCGAATTGATACGTTCTATCGAGGAAATAATAACAGTATTTGCAATTATTGTTGTACGCCAACGCATTGTATTTGATAACTTGCAAGAAATAAGATAGCAGAATAAATTGACGTGAACTGAATTTCGTAACACCCTATTAAATGGCATAAATTATAAGTCGAATTATAATAACTTGCCAATAATGTATGTAAATTGGCTCGTACGTACGGGAAACTGATCGACTGTAACAAACCTATCGATATCCAGCCTCGAGCAGGTGTGCGAGGGCGGACTCATGCTACGAACTTTTTTTTTCGCTTTGATTCATTGCAATTTAAATCTGTACATTATTTCTTAACTGCACTACTGTTATTTGATTTTATGCATGCCTCACTTGAGGTGAAAATTTGAACGTGCTTCGAACTTTCGAAAGTTACATTTTTTATGTTCTTATGATGTGCCTAATTCAATGAATTTTATCAGGAAAAATAACAATTTAGAAAAACGAATGATACTAAGTTTTCTCGATTAATAGCAGTGATCGATAGACTATTTTTTCCAAGTGAATGTTGGGGTACATCAAGGATCTATATTGTGCCCTCTACTTTTTAACATGGTCATTAATTACTTGACAATTGATTTAATGAAAAAGATTCCTTGGAGTATCCCATATGCAGACAATCTTGTATTGGTTGGAGACAACTGAATGAAACTGGAAGAAGTGCTAGAAAGTTGGAGAGAAACCTTATAAGACAATGGTTTAAGAATAACGAGATCCAAGACGAAATTGGTCCAGCACGTACATACAATATTCTTAGGAAGTGAACCACTACAAATGACCCATGTGTTTAGTTACTTGGGGTCAATTGTGAATGACGAGGGAAAAGCTGACTTAGATGTAAAACATGGCATTGATGTTGGTTAGATGAAGTGGAGATCAATCTCAGGCCTGCTTTGGCATAAAGAGCAAAAACATGGGCAAGACTGGCTAAACACAATCAATAGATGCACGTGGCAGAGATGAAAATGTTGTGATAGTGTGTGGGTGTCACAAAAAAAGATCGTCTACGTATTGAACATATCATTGGGTGTTCAATCCATTAAGGACTTATGAACGAATCGTAACTAAAATGGTATGGTTATGGTCACGGTCGAAATCAGTACCACATAGAGCAGCGTGTTTTGAGAATTGATGAACCAAAAAGAAAACCAGGTGTCACAAAGAAAGACAGATTTCCAAAGTGGTCTATATCGACCCCCAGGAGTCCACTACAAACTGCATGGGGTGCCATGTCAGCGAAAACAAAAATTGGAAGTGCTTGAGATGTGAATGGAGGTCCACGAAAGTAGATTCCATTTAAGCAAGTCGTGTCTATGATTTAGGATTTCCATAAATAGAATAATCGATATAGCACAGATAGTACTTTCTTATAATAATCATGATAATAATAATAATATATATATAATAGTATAAAAGTCACCTTTAAAGTAAATAATTTTAAAAACATAAATGCTTATGTAACCCGATGAATATATGGAGCTAGATTCGAGGAACTTCATGACTTGCTTTGATGGTGCTTTGACTATGGAAAAACCACAGTGAACTAACAATCCATACGGTGACATTAAAAAACCGGATAACAGCAATTTTGACTTTAGAGAGACAAACATGTTACTTATCTTATATTATGGACTAATGCAAGAAAGTTTTTGATAGCTTTTTTATTTAAATATTTTTTTGAAAAGAGGTTTCATCGCGTTTGCTAATCGTTTTCAATTCGCTAGAAGAACAAAAATGTGTTGTGAGGCAGTGGGGAAAAGTTTTAAATCAAATCTTTAATTTTTGTGATAGCATTCTTAGCATTCTTAATTAATAAAACATTACATTACTTTATTCAACAATGTATTTATTTTATGTGTTAAATTTAATAGTGCCCATAACTCCTTAACTATTGAATTTTGGGCAAAAGTATGTCAAAAATATACACTTTCAGGCTATGGCCATCGAGGCACGAAAAAGCAGGTATAAACACCACTTACAAGCTTGTATAAATTATCGGTGCCAATACCAGCTCTCAGCGTTTTACTAATTTGAAAAAACATACAATTGCTTTGATACTAAATTAAATTTTGTTTTGAATCTTTTTTAATCACTATCATTATTTTGACCAGATTGTTGTCTGAATTTAATGTACTGTAAATAATATTTGATAATGTTCTAATATCGGTACAAAGAATCTTTTATAAAAATTAACTATTATCATCTTCTATTAAAGAGAACTAAAAAGTGAACCTAAAATTGCAATTTTTAATTTTCGAAAAATTTACGTTGCGCCCTATACTTATTTTACATGTATCTTATCTAAAAAAGTTCCAGAATTCTGAATCCGTCTTGCTTGTAATGATTGCATCGAAAATAAGGGCGCTACGATTTTTTTTGTGAGACAAGGGGTATTTTTTTGATTTATATAGTTTTATCGAAAATTTTTAATTTAGAGCGAGAGCGCCGGGAAATGACACCGGCTATAGTTACTAGGAGTACGTAGGAACATCCCCTTGCAATATAAAGCAATTCTATTTTTTCATTTTTTGCCAAAAAAACATGGGTTAAAATCCATGTTTTTCAAAAGAAAAACGTTTTCTTAAAGCTTTGAAATAGCATGCCTATGGTTTCTTAGGCCTATCCGAAACCAAAAGGGCTACCAAATCCGAATCTGAATAGTTTTTAAAGATCCGTCCACAAATAACGGCGCTACAATTTTTTTAAAGTTCAAAATTGTGCAAAAAAGTGGCACTAAAATTGCAATTTTTAATTACTCGAAATATTAAACATTGCGCCCTATACTTATTTTACATGTATCTTATGTAGAAAACTCTCAGAATTCCGAATCCGTCTCGCTTGAATCGAAAATGAGAGCGCTAGTATTGTTTTTGCGAGTCAAAGTGTATTTTCCCAATATATAATATTAAAATTATTTAAGTCATTTTCTACAAAAAATAAAGCGTTAAATCAACAGATGACTCTAATCAGGTCCCACGATTATTAAAAAGCGATATTTTGTGGGTATTTTGTCTTGATTACCAATTATCAAAATAAATATGTTAAGTATGAGTTCTTGATCGTTGTAGTAACTTATTTAGAAAAAAACGATGCATGTACTTATGTACGCGCGTTTGAAGTTCTACTTGATGTAACTAAATTAATTTTAATCGTTCCCTTTCACTCGCATTGACGAGATTGTCGTATCATTTCGCTCTCTTCCACTCATTGCTATGGTAACGAACATAAAATCGTTATTTACTAACCAAATTTAAATTTTTAATTTGAAAGAGTGAAAGATAAAGTACACAAATTGGATAAATACGGGGTATGTGCGCATTCGAGCGAAAAGTGGCACATTTCCGAGCGAGGGAGGCAAATGAAGCGCGACGCGGAGCGGCGCGCTTCATTTTCCCGAGATCGGAATGTGCCACTTTGAGCTCGAATGCGCACACTCGATTTTAAGCACGATTCACAATAATTTGGGCCAATAAGTTAGACAGAAGATCAGTTAAATAAATTCAATCGGTCCCTCTCGCTCGCATTCACGAGATTCTCGTATCTTTTCGCTCCCTTTCACTCATTGCTATGGTGAAAACATAAAATCGATAGTTTGTTAAATTAAATAAATATTTATGATTTAAAAAAGCAAAGGATGCAGTTGACAATCTCAATAAATACGAAGATGTGCGCATTCGAGCGAAAAGTGGCACATTTCCGAGCGAGGGAGGCAAATGAAGCGCGACGCGGAGCGGCGCGCTTCATTTTCCCCGAGATCGGAATGTGCCACTTTGAGCTCGAATGCGCACACTCGGTTTTAAGCACGATTCACAATAACTAATTAGCTTTCTTGGACGGCGAACTTCAGCAGCAAAATTTTCTTCCGTTATTCGCCAAAATTTTGCTTGCAACGCGCCCAAAGAAGTATACCTTCAAACGAGGATAATTGGAAATAAAATTTCTTTAAATTACATAAGAGAAGCATGCAGGAATAAATAATAAAGTGTAGTTCTTAACCGCCTACGACTCTAGTCAAGGTAATGCATCTCATAGATGTAGAAATTCCAGCTTATGAACGAAGGCGTGGTACCATTTCCAAACCCCCGAGGCACCCCATTAATAAACTTTTGACGCCCCGGTCAGCTACCAGCCACTGCATATAAATAAGCACAATGAAAACATATTAATTTCAGCCTCGTATCTTAAACAAATTAAAACAATGACTTTTTAATCTCGTTTTTGGCATCTCGCGACCGAACAATCCGAGGCCCGAAATTGTGGGAGCAGAAGTTTGGCAATCGACGACCTTAATGATTTTATCTCGGCGTCAAACTTGTCGCTGTCAATACATTTAGTGGCTTAGATATTATAATAAGCAGTTACATAACTCCTACACCGGCTTCGAACTTCGTTAAAATAATAATTCTACAAATCAATATCTTTGCTTATCGGTTCGAGCTCGTAATATTTGATCGATTATGGTCGACCGGTTTCTTTTCCGAGACACCTACGAGACTCGCCGCTATTTATTTGGACGTTTTTTTCTTCTTTCGATGTTTTGAAATCGAAGGATAATTGCATTGCAATCAGCTGGTCCGATTTTTAAATGTTACACACTCGAATTAATGCTATTTGAATAGTTTCAATTCACTTTTGCACGCAAATTATCAAAGTTATACTTCTTTTAGCGCTTGAGAGTAAAATATTAGCAATTACGCGCGCATTACCAACGAAAATTCGACAATTGAAGTTAGCGGTAAATTAATTATTGTGAATCATGCTTTAAGCCGAGTGTGCACATTCGAGCTCAAAGTGGCACATTCCGATCTCGGGAAAATGAAGCGCGCCGCTCCGCGTCGCGCTTCATTTACTTCCCTCGCTCGGAAATGTGCCACTTTTCGCTCGAATGTGCACATCCTCGTTTTATTGGGATTTTCTACTTTATTCATGGCTTTTTCAGACCATAAATTTAAATTGAGGTCAGTAAATATCGATTTTATGTTCGAAAAACGTATTTACTATAGCAATGAGTGGAAGGGACCGACAAGATACGACAATCTCGTCAATGGGAGTGATAGGGAACGATTAAAATTATTCAACTGGATTTTCGTTTAATTTATCGGTTTAGCGAAAAATTGACCAATGGGAAGCGCCTAACATCACCTTGCTACATGTGAAATTCTAAGTTTTGCACCGATTTGGTGACTTTAATAATTTTCGCTTCCAATGACTGGGAGCGAGAGGAACGAATTTCAATGCAATGCTCGGTTATAATACAACTTTAAAATTGGGAAATGCAATAAAATTATAAAAATATTTTTTAGGCGCTTTGTTTAAATAAATTACATAATTTGATTTTGTAATAATAATTCGAAATGCGAGGACTGTTTAAACACATATTAGTTTAATTATTTGTCACAAAAATCAGGAAATTTGAAATATGTACATTAGGGTGGTCCTTATTTTCGACTTTTGAATTATCATCCGGGCACTTCGTCATTCGATTATATAGGTACATCAAATATAAAACAGATTTTTTTTTAAATTTTTGTATACGATTTAGGGGTCGCTACCAGTCGTCAAACTTTAAGAGAAAACACTGTATTTGGGCCTTATGTTCTATAGTTTCAAGAAACGGCTTAGATATGTGTCTTGTACCCCATATATAAATATTTTATTATCGTATTTAAATTAAAAAATATAACAATTTTTTTATGACAATGCATTAGATTTGAATATATTAACACAGCATTCTTTTAATTAAATTGGTTTTTGATTTTAAAAAATTGTATAGCTAAGAATTTTTACAATTTTAAGCAAAATATAAATGCATGATTGCATTACCCAGTTATTGTAAATTTAATAAAAATAATCTGTACCTTCAACTCGATGTTATACAATGATACACAACTTTTTAAACACGCCAAATTAATTGTTTATTTCATTTAAACAAATCAAAACATAATTTACGAAGCACTTTTACTACACAAAGACTGGCTTTATATTAACTCATTTTTAACATTTCAACCGATTTTGATATCAAATACAACTTTATCGAAAGCGAACCAAAAAATTGTTTTTAGAAATCGTACGACTTGTAATCACAAATAACAACTGTGCTGAGGTAACTTATTTAAACGTCATATCCAAATTTATAATTATGTGTAATACAAATCTGCAGTCTTAAAATATTTTGATAGTAATATACAGTGACCCCCAGATAAGTAGGGCCCTATGGGTTCTTTTTTTATTAGTAGCAGTATGAAGATTTAGACATTGTATAAATACATTGCAGCATCTCAAACTAATATTAGGTACATTGTGAAAGTAATCATAAGAACAATATCCAGCGATATGGGGGGCACGTGCTGAAAATAAATTTTGGGCGTTACAGATTTTATTTTAAAAGATACAGGAAAAAATTAATAGAAGAAGTCTTACATGGTAGTCAAATTATTAACAAACAATATTGATAAAAATTAAAGATCTCTGTGGTGACCTCCTCGCTAAATACATAGTACCTATTATGAAAAATATATTTTTGGGCATTTTGTTCAAATAAATTATATTTTGAACTAATAATTAAATACGCCAGATTGTCTAAACACATAGGTATAGGTTTAATCATTTTATGCCCTATTTTCTATGATTACAAAAAACGGCTTAAATATGTGTTTTGTATTCCATATATAAATAATTTATTAGTTTATTTAAATCAAATATAACAATTTATCTATAACAATGCATTAGATTTGAATATATTAATAAAGCATTCTTTTAATTAAATCAGTTTTTAAATTTCAAAACTTGTATAGGTAAGAATTTTTACAATTTTAAGCAAAATATAAATGCATGATTGCATTACCCAATTATTATAATTTTTTAAAAAATAATCCGTACTTTAGGGTTAACTCGATGATGCATAATTTTTACCCCATACCTCTACAAATATTCTATTAAACCATTTAAAATAAATATAACAATTAATTATTTATTTTATTCGCATATATTTAATTCCAGTTGTATAATTTTCTATAATTTGAATTTTTAAGCGATTCAAACACCTCTGATCAGAAATATTTTAAGCATATTACAAAAAAAATTGATTTTCAAAATCGAAAAATCGTAAATTTGTTTGAAAAAAATCCAAGTTCCGCATTCGAACTTAAAAATAGCTTTCTTCGGGCAAAAGTTTTTACACGTTTTTTATTATTCGTACTCCGAAGCCAAGAAAACGTTACAAACCGGCGATTTTCTAAATAATCATCTTCAGGTCTAATAAAATAAGTATTTTTCTAATTGTTTGTTTAAATGTACGGAAGATTACAAGACATATCACTTAAAGCTCGGACGAAGTTAAACAAACGAGACCACTAACAATTAACAACAACCGTTAACAGCGACTAGAAACTTAAAGGTAAAAAAAATTTAAATAACTGTCGTAATTTCTCCGTCGACTTAACCATAATTTACCTAATCAACAAAATAAACTAACGTTCGAAACACCTGCGGATATCCAGCGAAAATTATTTTTAACGCCAATGCCAATAAACTGAAACTTAAAACTGCTCAAATCCGACGAATTCGCAAATAATTAAATCTCAAGCGTTAACGATCGAACTTTTCCTTCGTTTCGGGCCCGAACTTGATGCGCGTTCAAATTTCGGGCTTTTTTTTGGCTGCGAAAGCGATCCCACGCCAAAAACCCTTCTTCGAGACTGCTTTAAAAGCGATCGCTAATTAATTTATTGCTTTAATTACAAATTTGTGGCCGAGCTTTAGAAACAAATAAAATTTAAGCGGGTGGGGAAGGGAGGAGGTCAATAATGGTGAAGAATTCTGAAAGTGCAGCCGCTCCTACGCCCAGAAACGTGGGTGCAACATAAACCCATCTGGAAAACTGATATGCATATTGCTAACACACTCTAAGGAAAAGATAAGGCTTGCAATTCACGTTTCTTTCTTAACACTTCACTTGACAAATGAACTAATTATACAATCTTAATCAACCACAAACCTGTCGCGGCCAAATTGAATTTATTGACAAGAATCGAACATGCTTTTTGGATCTTACAAACGTTTTTTCATAAATTATGAACGTAACACTGCCCACTTTCGCGCCGAATTTATTTTTTCCACTTAGAAATTATTATTACAGGATGCAATTAAATAAATTGGTTTGTATGTTTAACTTGGAAACACCTTTCCTTATTAAAAAAAATAAATAAAACCGAACCGAAGTACCTTAAATTCGATTTTTAAACTTGGGTCGATTTATTAAGTGAACGTCTTCCAAAAAAAATATTTCCATAATTTTTAAATAATTTAGACTAGTTTGTCTATTGCTTTAAGTGCCTTATCTGTCTATAAAACCATTTAAAAAATTTATTCGGCGCTCGACAGGTCAATTTCTTATTTTGACTATCTCGGAAATTCGTTTCCTGCTAAATTAATTTGCTGGAAAACTGACTATACTTTTTTATTAAACAGTACGAAAGCTTTTACTAAAAAAAAATTAAATTGTTTGTAATACTACTCAAGAAGTCTGAAAAAAACACCGAAATTAAAAAGCAATATTTTTTTTCAAAAGACAACATGTAGGTGTAAAAGGAACGACTAAATTTAGTCTTAAAGATTTATACCTGCGTTATATTTACATTATGTAACCAAGACTGTCTTGATTAGAGTGAGTTACTGTTATTCGAGAAAAGTTCAAGACATTACTGATTGAAGCGTTATCTAATCTTTTCTAATTTGTAGTAGAACATAAATTTTCGTTCTTACAAGCGAACATCTATCGAATTTATTTATTTATTTTTTTTTAAATTTTAGTACAGAAGGAATGAACAAATCGGAAACAGTTAACTCTATAGGGTCATTTCGTCACTTTGCGACCACTTAATAGAAATCTTTAATTCAAAGTACAATATCAGTCTAGGGTTTGGACTTTTTAATGTATTTTTACTTTTACTTAAAAAAATGAACGTTTTCCAATGCAAAATTATCTCTAGAACAGTGTTTCCCAAAGTGGGGCCCACGCCTCACAGAGGGGCAATTCGATTGTTCAAGGGGGCAATTAAAAAAATGGACTTTTCCAGAATATCATTTTAACCATATTGCGACTCTTAGTCTCTTAGTTTTTTTAATAACTTCCTTGTGATTTTTTTTTAAACTCCATCATTTAAACTACTTAGTGAATAATTACAAATTTTGAATATTAAAAATTATCCATAGGAAAACATAATAAATTTTTAAAAGCTTAGGTGGAGCATGGCACAAAAAAGGTTGGGAAAGACTGCTCTAGAACGTGTTCACGTATAGTAAATTCGATTATTTCTAAAAATAAAAAAATATGGCCCTATTCACAAATTGACACCATCAACACAATATGTAAATTTGATGTGGGGGTGTAATTTAATTTGTTTTAAATAATACTATAAAAAATGCACTTTTCTTAATGGAAAATTATCTTTAGAATGCGTTCCCGTATAGCAAATTCCCTTATTTCCAAAAATAAAAAAGTTAGCGCCGTTTAAACTTTTGATTTTGAAAAATAAATGATGCCTAAAAATGTCGAAAATTTTTACCGTTATTGTGGTAGTAGAGCAAAAAGGCTCCGGCTATAGACAGTACAGGCCTATAAGTACCTCCCCTTAAAATATAAAGTAAATCTATTATTTTCAATTTTTCGAAAAAAGCAAAGAGGTTAACCAATCTTTTTTTTTGATTTTACGAGTTTTGAGATAGCACCGGTTTCCGATAGAATAAGGTCTAATATGTTTGCATATAAAAGGATTTCGGGAAATAATTAAAAATAAAAAAGTTATGGCCCTATTCGCAAGTTGACACCACCAGCGCAATATGAAAATCGGGGGTGGGGGTCTAATCTAATTTAAATTTTTTAAAAATTAAATTAACGCCATTCTGTCAGACCTTCTTCCACTGAATAAATTCTACATTAACATTACTCGAAGCCCAATAAAATAATTTAAAAAATCGATTTTAATGGTGCGTCCACAAAACTTTGATCGGCGAATGTTAGCCAATTAAAAAAATGATTTTAACGACGAAAGTAAACTGTAAAAGTTGACGGTTTCCCGAGTTAGCCATATGCGTTCGCGAGTTAAAATCCCAGCATGAAGCTAAACAATCTAATAAAGATTACCGTAGCTGCTTCAAGATTACTGGGACGTTTTATTTAATTAAAATAGCAACAGCCTTTTAATGAAGCAAAGAGTTTTCATCGGACCGTTTGACCGTAGGAATAATGAAGTTCTGCTTTGGCTCTTTTCTCTTCGAAACACTTGACGGACTCGCATCGGTCGCAGATCGAATGCTACACAACATCGAACACGGCACACATAACATCCATATTAATTAATCATGTGCATTACATTTCATTAAAAGTCTTTTCATGTTTTCTAACTTGTTTGCACTTTAAACAGATACTAATTTATTTTTATAATTTACAAGGAGTATATGGGAAAATGTTCATTGCTCGCTGCCGATCAATTTTACATCTTCGTTTCTTTGAAATAATAATTAAGAATTGACACGACTACCGATTAACATTCTCTTCGGAGAAAACCACGTCCGTACCTGAAGAATGATCGGGTTTTTTACTTGCCTCTCGAAAATCCGAAATGAATGAACGAAAAGGGCTTCGCGTGCGCCGTAATTGCGCCTTCGGGTAATCCTTTTAACTTCAATTCATTAAAACCTTTAAAGTTTTTTCCACAGCCACCTAAACTATCTGTAATTTTATTGTATTTAATAGGAAGCTACACCCCCAAATGTAACGCAAAAGGAATTCCACCTTAAAATTATACGCTTAAAAATAAAAATAATTCTATGGTACCGAGCGCCCTAAGGGTTGCGTGTCGAAAGCCTAAGAACGGAATTAACTAAAAGCGAACTCTTTTAAAATCCAATAAAACGTCTCTTATTTTTAATGTAATTTCGTATGAGATGGCCTGAAGGCCCCGGTGCAATACTTGCATATGCGCATTATTTTCGATCAATTTCGCTAATAACTCCTTTCGTCCTACGAATTTACCATATTTTCCTCGGGGATACTGTCGATTTTATAGCGACAGGCCGCCGATAAGAATCGCCACAAAAAAAGACGACATCGCGCATCCGAAGCTCCGAGAACAATTAATTTGCTCGTAAAACTACAAAATAATTACTAATTAAAGGCGAACTCGAAGATTTTAACGAAATGGGAAAACTAAACAAGGCAAAAGCTGTAAAGACGTGCAATAAATCTATGGAAGATGAGTCCAACTATCTCCGTGATTGCTGCTATTAAGCATCTTCAGTTCAATGCAAGATATAAAAAGAAATATTTCCTTCTTTGTCCCGTTCTCGATTTTTTGAAGTTACGTGGATATTCTTTCGGTAAAAGCTTTCCCGCTATGTGTTTATGTTAACTAAAAAAAAAATTCATATTAAAATGAACCAATAATTATGTAGGGGAACCTCTTGTACCTTGGCCCTTTTTTCGCTTGTAAATTTATTTAAATTGTACTTATATGTAACAATTTGTTGATAAAATAAATTGCATCGTAGTAGGGCACTAATAAGGTTTTCATCATAAAATATTTGAAAGCATTACCAACCGTTTACTCAAATTGTTATAAGATTTAAAAATTAGTGGATCTATGGCCTAGGTACAACAGAGATGATGTACCTGGCTCTATTCACATTGAGAAAAATAAAACCCATTGTTCTATGAAAACTATATATTTATTTTTGGATTATAAGAACTACTAATGTTCTTCTTTGAGATGACACTAAAATTATTTCAAAAATTAACCAAACTTTTCTCGTATACTAAAATTTCACATACTTCATGATTAACTTTGCAAAAATTTTAATTTTTTGTTAGACTTGCGAGGCATATTATCTGAAGCAAAATAAAAACAAAATAAGAATTTATAACAAAGGTAACTGTACGCAGTTTTGAGAAAATTACTTCCAGAATAAAACTGTTTTATAATTTGAAACAAATCACCCTTTATTGTCTTTCATTAGACATTTCTAAATAATAATAGAACTGATAGAAATGATTTGCTTTATATGTTTAGTTTTATCTTTTTATTCTTTTTTGGCTTATTTTGGCTTATCTTTGGTTTTTGTCATACTATTTACCTTCTTCTATCAGCTTCTTAGCTGCATCAATTTGTTTTTGGGTTCAAACCTTCTGACCGGGACACTTCCTTTTATATAATATGTATACTTATTCGGCATTATAGATCTAGAAATCAATACAATATTCTACGTTAATTAAGGATTTACTGTACAGGTTTGAGCACTGCGGACACTTTACCCGCGTACACTTACCCGTTGCGTTAGAGACAATAGAAAAAGATAGTACGCGAATGTAATTTATCTGAGACGAAATCCATAAGTTTACATGAAATATTTATTAGTTTTTTTTATCTGTACATACTGTCCAATCGTAGTCAGCCCTGTTGTATTTCTGTACCACGCTGTCCTATTTGGACAAAAATTATAAGAAAATGGCTCAAAAACAATATTATCAGATAATTCTCGACAACACCACATTTCAAGCACATTGACGCATTCCCTTTACTCGTCCTTCAAATGTAAACTAAATGCGCTGCGATTCGGTTGTTCAGTGACAACCATACTCTTAGGAAGTTGATTGCGGACACTTACACTCTGCGTATGGTTACCCCACATTACTCTATATCTAAATTTTTATTTATTGCACGTTGATCTTAGGGCCAAGGTACAATTTATTGACAGTGACCGATGTACAACACACCGACCCTTGATGTCTAAACTCAAAAATAAAATTAAAGATTATGCTGTGCTAAAATCAGACCACTACTATGCAAACATTAATAAATAATCTTTCTATTACGATGAGGCATTTGTTATTAGGTAATGAAAATCAATAAGATATTTAAGTAAAAAGAATATAAAAACACTTACTTTTTTCGATTAAAAATTACAATTGATCTCATACATTAACAAAGTACATTGGCCAGCTGCTGCTAACTTTACGTTAATGTCTGTCAATGTGGCATTTGAAATATCGTAAATTATGGGTCACGAAAGGTGATGAGCAAAAAAAGGACAAGACCAAGACTGTGATAGTCTTGGTCTTGGTCTTGTTCTTGCTTATTCGGTCTTAGTCTTGGTCTTGCACAAATGTTTCTAGTCTTGGTCTTGGTTTTGCTTATTCGGTCTTGGTCTTGGTCTTGCGTATTCAGTCTTGGTCTCAACCATTTATATGCAACTTTTTGGCGAATTTTTCAGACCTTTTATTGGTATAAGTTAAAAGTTATGTACAATTTATATCTAATTCATAAAACTTTATTTTACTACAATCGAATAATATCAAAAAGTGATCTTATCTATAGAGTTTAATTATTTCTACTTCTTCACTCATTTTAAAATTGTTTTTGTTTAAATAGAAAAGACATTTACACTTACCGAAATATGCTTCAATTTATGGGTAATAGTCAATAAGAAAGTATACAATATTTTACCGATATAATAATTATCTTAAATACTGAAAATTTTTGTCAAACATGCGAGTTTGTCAGGACTTTTAAAGGAAATAGTGTCGATAGTTGTGAGAGTTATGAAAACTTGAGAACTTACCTTTCCTCCAATTGACCTTTTAGCAAAAAAATTGTACAAGGTACTTGGAAGGAGTGAAAATATTGAAAAAAATTAGTTTGTCTCTATATTTCAACCATGTGTTATCTAGATATAGGAACAAAGAACTCTTACTCCGAGGACATTATTCTAAATTCCTGTTGCCAAATAGTGGTAGAGTTTCTTTATATTTAGTGTTAAAATCTAGTAAAGCAAATTGAAACTTTCTACTACAAAAAATGTTTTGTTCCAAGAAAAGAATATATTAAAATTACTTCGAATAGTTTAACTCATAAATCTACCGGAAGTAATAATTTTTGGTTTAGTCTTGCGTATTTGGTATTGTTCTTGCATACTCGGTTTTGGTTTTGGTCTTGTTCTTGTGCGATTGGTCTTGGTCTTGGTCTTGCTAGCATAAAGAGTCTTGGTCTTGTTCTTGGTCTTGCAAAAATGCAAGACTAAGACCAAGACTGTAAAAACAAGACCAATTTTGCTCATCACTAGTCACGAAAGCCCGCAAATATTAAAAAAAAACAAAGTTTCCCTAGGTACAAAGGGACCAAGGTCCAACAGATTCCCCTACTGTTTGTGGACATTAAGAAAGTATCCAAAACCGGTGTTTCTACCCCATTTAATAAACTATATTTAACCTTATGATTAGAAAGAGCGAAGAATAAAGTAGACAAATCCAATGAATACGGAGATGTGCGCATTCGAGCGAAAAGTAGCACATTTCCGAGCGAGGGAAACAAATGAAGCGCGACGCGGAGCGGCGCGCTTCATTTTCCGAGATCGAAATGTGCCACTTTGAGCTCGAATGTGCACACTCGATTTTAAGCAAGATTCACAATAATTTAGGCCAATAAGTAAGACGAAAAAGCCATAATTTCTAATTAATTTTATTTTCACTATCAATTTATGTTCAAATTAATTAAAAATGCTATTAAAATAGCTTGTAAATCTCATATTCTTTTTACTAGCTTCTTTCAATACTTACGAATCGCAAAATATGGCAATTTTATGTGAAAAAATATGGACTTGGAAGTTATGAACGATTTGACCTGAAATGTGGCTCCTTGTTTACGGTTCTCTTTCGTTACATTTAGATCGCAGTAATCTAATGGAGCAGATGAGCATTTTACAAGAAGAAGATGAACCTGAAAGGTTTAGGTAAGGCAATAATTGCCCATTAAACCATAATCGGAGCTTTCATATAAGAACTCTAAGAATTACGACGTAATGAATGTGTGTTCTATGAAAACTGAAATTGCAGAAGAGCTGCCAACGTCTTACTACGTCGTAAATTAAAAGTTTTTTCCGATTTCCTTCTTCCCTTACGCAACGCGAAACGTATTTGGCTATTTAACAGTTACAATTCTGGATTTTTTGCGCTCCTCTTGAACGACGCACGTTTTCGCGAAGCAAGGAATTTATCGAACCTTAGGAACAATTAAACTTGCACACCTAACATAATGTTGTAGAATGTCGGTTTTTAAATTGTTGATTCACTGAATCGCTTTATATACTCGAACGTTATGTCTGTTTTATAGTTCCCAAGGCATTCATTAAATCATTCTAAACTACGAATAAGGAGAATTCGAATGATACGCTCTCCAATTTGCTTCAACATAAAAATAAATCTCGCATCTGGAAATTGCGCTTTTTGTATTTTAAAAATACTCAATTACCGACGTAATTACCGTCAAAATTCGAATCTGAAAAGCGCCGCTTTTCGCTTAAAGCCACCGATCAATCAAAGCGGGGATATCGACGTTTAATTTTACATGGCAGGAAAAAAAATCTTAAAATCGTTAATCTAACGGTCTCGCCATTGACCCATTTGATCGCAATTTAAATATTTGTTAGAATTTGCAGAATGCCGGAGAAATTCTTCGATTTTATGCATTACACGGATATAATTCTTTGTCAGACTTCTAACTTTTCTTCTGGCAGTTTAATTGGCAGTTAACTGTTATTGGAGTCGGAAGCACTTTCCGTTCCTGGAATTGAACGCCTTTAAAAATCCAAAGGAGTCCGCTCCTTATAAATATTTCGATTTTTAATCGTCGCGTCCGTTGCGCGACTTTTTGAATCCGGAGTGGGGAATCGATCGCTTTTGCCCTGTAACTAAATTAAATATGCCCACGTGTAAAATTAATATAAATAAATTCGATAAATACGAGGATGTGCGCATTCGAGCGAAAAGTGGCACATTTCCGAGCGAGGGTGGCAAATGAAGCGCGACGCGGAGCGGCGCGCTTCATTTTCCCGAGATCGGAATGTGCCACTTTGAGCTCGAATGTGCGCACTCGGTTTTAAGCACGATTCGCATTAATTTTATAAAAATTTGAATTAAAAAGAACAGTAAGGAAACCTGTTGTACTTTGGTCTTTTTCTACCTAGGGCAACTTTAATTTTTTTATTATTTGCGGGATTTTGTGACTCATAATTTTCGATATTTCAAATGCCAGATATCAATCTTGAAATCGTGCTTAAAACCGTATGTGCACATTCGAGCTCAAAGTGGCACATTTCGATCTCGGGAAAATGAAGCGCGCCGCCCCGCGTCGCGCTTTATTTGCTTCCCTCGCTCGGAAATGTGCCATTTTTCGCTCAAATGCGCACATCTTCGTATTAATCGAATTTTGTTAATTAAACTTTCTTTCTAATCTACAAATTTATTTTAAATATTGATTATATGGTCGAAAAACGTATTTTTACCATAGCAAATGAGTGGGAGCGAGCGAAAAGATACGACAAACTTATAAGTACGAGTGAGAGGGAATGATAAAAATTATTTACTAATTTTTCGTCACAGAAATTATTGCGAATGATGCTTAAAATCGAGTGTGCACATTCGAGCTCAAAGTGGCACATTCCGATCTCGGAAAAATGAAGCGCGCCGCTCCGCGTCGCGCTTCATTTGCTTCCCTCGCTCGGAAATGTGCCACTTTTCGCTCGAATGCGCACATCTTTGTACTAAATAGGGTAGAAACACCGGTTAAGGATACTTTCTTAGAGTTCAAAAACAGTAGGGGAACTTGTTGTACCTTGGTCCTTTTGTACATAGGCCCACTTTATTTTTTTTAATATTTGCGAGATTTCGTGACCCATAATTTTCGATATTTCAAATGGCACATTGACAGACATTAACGTAAAGTTAGCAGCAGCTGGGCAATGCACTTTGTTAATGAATGAGATCAATTGAAATTATTAATCGAAAAATTTTATATTCTTTTTACTTAAATATCTTATCAATTTTTATTACATAATAACAAATGCCTCATCGTAATAGAAAGATTATTTATTAATGTTTGCATAGTAGTGGTCTGATTTTGGCACAGCATAATCTTTAATTTTATTTTTGAGTTTAAACATCAAGGGTCCGTGTGTTGTACCTCGGTCACTGTCAATAAAATGTACTTTGGCCCTAAGATAACGTGCAATAAATAAAAATTTAGATATACCTTTGTTATAAATTCTTATTTTTTTTATTTTGCTTCGGATAATATGCCTCGCAAGTCTAAGGAAAATTTAAATTTTGCAAAGTTAACCATTATGTATGTGAAATTTTAGTATACGAGAAAACTATTGTTAATTTTTGAAACAATTTTAGTGTCATCTCAAAGAAGAACATTAGTAGTTCTTATAATCCAAAAACAAATATATAGTTTTTATAGAACAATGGGTTTTATTTTGCTCAACGTGAATAGAGCCAAGGTACATCACCTCTGTTGAGATCCACTAATTTTTAAATCTTATAAGAATTTGAGTAAACGGCTGGTAATGCTTTCAAATATTTTATGATGAAAACCTTATTAATGCCCTACTGCGATGAATTTATTTTATCAATAAATTGTTACATATAAATTAAAAAAATTACAAGTGAAAAAGGGTCAAGGTACAACAGGTTCCTTTTGTATTACTGTAAAGAAAATGAACAAAAATAAATTCAATAAATACTAGGATGTGCACACTCGGTTTTAAGCATGATTCACAAAAATTAATATACTTTCTTAAACTGCTAACTTCAACTGTCGAATTTTTATTAGCTGTGCCTGCTAAAATTTTACCCGCAAAGCGCCAAAGAAGTACAACTTCAATACAACCCAATTTCCAAAAAAAACCCTTATAAAGTTATTAACCCCTCCCATTCTTTAATTGAATTTTTTGAAAACAGGATTTAAAATTCTAACTTAGAGGTTGAGTCGTAAATGAGACGGAAAAAAAATTAATTATTGCCTTCGTCTCTACAAAAGCAAATAAAGAAACCTCGTAGGAAGAGTAATTAAAAAAGAAAATGCTGATGCACTTTCTCATTTACTTAATCAATATAAAGGGTTTTAACAGTTGCAAACTACATTTTGATTAATAGCTTAATGCTATGTCAGCAGAATAACAAACTAATTAATAATAATGTCAAAGTAAATTATAATTTAATTTTATTTACTTTTGCACTATTAATAATCTACGACTGCGGTCCGCGCATTTTCGATATAAAAATTTGAAAGCAGGTTATCGAATTTTTCAACAAAACCTAAACATCAAAATTTGACATTTTCTAACTATACTGTTCGTGTACACTAAGACATACATGCGAAAAACCTTGAAGTGTCCAAAACCGGGGTTTCTACCCCATTTACTAAACTATATTTAACCCTATGATTTGAAAAAAGTTCGTGGCACTTTAAATGATTTAATTCCGAAAAATGCATGTGGGACATTCCACGCCAAAGTGGTCACTAGGTGACCTTTTTCAATTTTTCTCAAAATTTTTAGTATTTTTGAGACCAATGGAAAACACATGATTTTTTCCAAATTTGTTTGACCATCCGTTTTTGAAACATAACTTTTTTTCAAAATGAGTTTTTTGTTATCAAATGCTCATAGCTTTGCAAAAACTTCGCCAATCTGATCGTTTGCATTACATTATTAGTTAAATAAAACAAAAACTTTATTTATTAACCTTCATTTAGTTTTACATTTGAGTTATAAATAGTTTTTTTTTTTTAATAATTCAATTACTATGTTGAAAAAACTGTAAAAAATAGTATCATCCGAATGGCAGTGTTAAAAATCTTTAAAGATTGCTAAATGGATCAATGAAAGAATATTTAATGGTTAAATTAACTTAGAACATACATTTTGAAGAAACGAATAGAAATAAATATTTACCCAGGATCAGAATAATTTTAAAAAAGTTTTTTGAAAATTCGCCACACTATAACAGGGGTGTCTGCTCTATTATCATATTTAGTGAAATTAAAAAGTTATTTTAGAAACATAAACGCTACAACTTTTTCCCAATAAAAAATCGATAGTTAAAACCAATTAAATAATTTAATCGTTCTCTCTCACTCGCACCCACAAAATTCTCGTATTTGTTCGCTCGCTCGCACTCATAGCTATGGTAAATCTGTTTTTTAAACATAAAATCGATATTTACTGCACTAAATTTAATTTTTTGACTTAAAGAAGCGAAAAATAAAATAGACAATTCTCATAAATACGAAGATGTGCACATTCGAGCGAAAAGTGGCACATTTCCGAGCGAGGGAGGCAAATGAAGCGCGACGCGGAGCGGCGCGCTTTATTTTCCCGAGATCGGAATGTGCCACTTTGAGCTCGAATGTGCACACTCGGTTTTAAGCACGATTCACAATAATTTAGGCCAATAACTTGGACGAAAAAGCAGTTGAATAATTTTAATCGTTTCCTCTGGCTCGCACTCACGAGATTGTCGTATCTTTTCGCTCTCTTCCACTCATTGGTATGGTAAATATATTTTTTCAACATATAATCGATATTTACCAAACTAAATTGATTTTTTTGATTTAAAAGAGTTAAGGATAATGTAGAAAAATCTAATAAGTACGAAGATGTGCGTATTCGAGCGAAAAGTGGCACATTTCCGAGCGAGGGAGGCAAATAAAGCGCGACGCGGAGCGGCGCGCTTCATTTTCCCGAGATCGGAATGTGCCACTTTGAGCTCGAATGTGCACACTCGGTTTTATGCACGATTCACAATAATTTATACCAATAAGTTGTACGAAAAAGCAGTTGAATAATTTTAATCGTTTCCTCTCGCTCGCGCTGATTAGATTCTCGTATATTTTCGCTCTCTTCCACTCATTGGTATGGTAAATATATTTTTCCAACATATAATCGATATTTACCAAACTAAATTGATTTTTTTGATTTGAAACAATTTAGGATATCAACATTTAGGATGTCAAAAACTGGTGATTCTACCTTAATTAACTTTGATCAACTTAAAATTTTGTATAATCTCTTTGAAATAACTCTTTTTTTTTCTGATCGAACAGATAGCTCGCATCAGACGATCCAGATTGATTTTATTGCAAAGCCTAACGTTGAAGAATTTGAAGAAATAGCGTCCAATTAAAGGTTTTCGCATTTCAGTTGATCGTTAGAGGAAACGAACCAATATGTTAGCTTGTAAACAAGAATTGTTTATAAGAATACAACGTATAATTGCAATAAATCGAATAGAATGCCATAAAGTAAATGCACAGAAACAAAAATTAACAACGATCTAATTACGTCTACTCCTTATGGTTAACAATAAATCAATTAACTTGGGAACATAGAACAAGATCATTGAAAACGTTAATTTAAAAGTATTTCAAATCGGGCACGTCTTCTCGCGCGAAGAGGCATCGACGGCCCGACAAGTTGCACGACGAAGACGATGTTAGCTTTCGTGCGAGAAATATTAAATTCATGTTTAAAACGTTCGCTTATAATGATTGTGATATACGGTAGAGATAAAACAATAAATACTTTGCTGAAAGTACACCATCGCTTTATTACTTAATGAAGCTGTTAATGGTAGCTCCACCCAATTACCTATAAATTTATTCTTCGTACTAAATACTGCGCATTAATTAGTCGACGACTTCTTCATCGTGCCCTTCTCGATTTCAAATTTTGCTTTGAACTCAACGGCAGTTCCAGTCTTAATTTTAAATTCGGTAACGGGCAAAAATAGAATTTTTCAGAACAGAGAGCCGTACTAATTGAGAACGTACTAAAGGAAAATCGCAGTCAATTATTATTTTTTTAAAATACCTATGTATATCAATATCGAGAAAAAATTAATAATTCTGACATTAAATATAGGTTTTACCGCACTTACTAAGATGAAAATTTTAAAATAATTTCAATTATGGTAAACTCAGGGATCGATGACTCACATTTCAACTTATTGCTATATTTTCATAACTATTAAGGCCTAATTGTAAGACGTCAAGAACTGTCTTCAATAAATAGGAAAAAAAAGAAGCCCGAAAGAAAATGTTTTAAAATCTTTAAAAAATTTAAATCAACTCGTGTGAGCCCTCTACGGGAGTTTATGTATTGATTTTTCACGAAGCCGTTTACGAAGCACTTCGTATTGAAGCTTCGTATAAGTTGAGGCACATTTGCGCAGTAAAGGGGCGGAGTTTATGTATTGATTTTTCACGAAGTCGACAAAGTATTGATTTTTAGATATGCCAAACAGGTAGCGACATCGCCAAAAATTTCCAGTGGTTACGTTATGTTTAAAACCACTGACCTGTGCGTTGCTCATAAATAAACCTGCATTCGTTGCTCGCTGCCACGCAAAACGGCACAAATTAGTATTTAACTGTGTTAATTAGTGTTTTAATTGGTCACGAGTACGAAAGAGTGTCGGAATAGGTTTAGAATGAAAGTTCGCACACAGTCCCAAATTCGAGACGGTCCCCGGAACGCCGGAATTCGCCCGACTACTGCGCAAGGGTGCCTTAGTGCGATCGCAGCGTCGGCTTACGAGCTTCCAGCAAAGCGAAAGACTTAGTTTGCGGTACGTCTACTTTGCCTGGGTCAAACGACCGACCAAGGTGATATTTATATATACAGGGTGTTTCAAATTGAGTAGGCTAACATGCGTATCTTTCCTATTAGTGCAGCATTTGGTTAAATGGGCAATGTTTTGCAGTTTTAGGTCATGATTCATATTCCGTTAAGAAAGATTTAAAATTCCGAATAGTTCCGAAATAATCGTAAAAAAACTGAAACGTATGAATGATCGAGATTAACGGATTCTGAATTTGGATTCATCTCATCAAAATATATATATAAGGAAGATTTGATCTAGTTTAATCAATTTTTTCATTTTTATAACTGCAATTTTTAGTGGTTTTTTGCAATTTATTCAAAATTTTGGAGGTGCACGAGTTAAACCGATCTTAAATTCGGATTCAGCGCATTGAAATACATAACCCTAGGTGGGTCTAGTCAAAAGTACTGACCACTTTTTTTTTTGGTGTACCGGTTGTATTTTCACCATTAAAAAATTGAAAGCGCCCAAAATCAATCCTTTAACATTTTTGTATTTAATGTTAAAAACATATTCCAAAAGGTTTTATAAAGATTCATTTAAAAGCCCTGGATTCCAACGTATAAAACTTAGGGCACTCCACTAAATATCATTATTCAAGGGAACAATTTGGAAACGCACTTGATTTTTAGTTTATGATTTGAAAAATTATTTATTGTTTTTTTTTCTTAATAATTTCCTTGTGATTTTTTGCTAAAACCTAAATCTTGTGTTTTGAACAAGTTGTAATTAAGTTTAATTTATGGAATAATTCAATTTTTTAATATAAAAAAATATTTATATTTTACATAGAGGGGCATCAAAATTTTAGAATGACTTAGGTGGGGAATGCTAAAAAAAGGTTGGGAAATACTGCTCTACATATTTCAAAATGTTTTAAAATTATTAATTATTTATTTTATGTTACTTGTATATGCTCATAATAGTTAAGTTGAGCCATATTAATAGTTTTTTTTCTGAGCCATCAAATTCGGTTTTTTTAATGTCAAGGAGCTAAGTATTATAATTAATCAATGTATGTAAGTACAATTTTAAAATAGAATGGTGTATAGAAAAATATAAGCTTTTAGAGATTTTCATAGTCAAATAATAATAATAATGTCTTATACTAAAATTATAACTCACAATGACAGCAAATAATATCACAGAAAAACAAATTTTCAATTTGCTCATTCTTCTTTCTAAATTATTTATAAATTGAATACGTAGTGTTTTCTGCTTGACAATATAACTTAATCAATTGCCAATATTTCTAAAGTATCCAAATATAAAGTTAAGTTATACCTATTATTTTATCCAAAGTAAGTTTATATACAGGCCGTTTCACAAAAAAATCTTTGCTTTGTAAATTTTGATACTTAGTTGTTGTTTTCAATCAAAGTAGTGAAATTATACTTTATTGTTAACAATAGAAAGATATAAATACACGTAATACAATATAATGTAGGCAAAACCATGATTTCCTTCATATTAACTTAGAAATAATTTACAAGAAGTGTAGAGGTTCTTCTGACGTGCTTTCCCTTATTAGGTAAACTTACAAACTTCATTTTTTAAATTAATCAACGTTTTTCTATCGGAGTTAAAAAAAAATAATTCCATAAATTTATAGAACGAACATTTGATTTATGGGAAATATTCCCACGTCAAGAGCTGCAAGTTTTTAACGACAAATTCTTATGTTTACAGCATACAAAGAAGTCCAACTTGTCATTTTACATTTTATTGTGCTTCGAATGAAATTATTAAAAAAATTTTAATTGCTCGTTTTTCAATTACCCGTTCAATTCATTTTCCGAGGCGAATACTTTCAAAGTTTTCTGTTATTTCCTTAAGCACAGGCGAGTGTAAACATTAGAGAAATTAGTAAAAGCAATAAGAGCTCAATAGAATGCGCATTACTGTTTCTGTAAGGTAACGAATGATAAAAAATGGTAGAAAAAGTATCGCAATCACATACCAACAGTGCACACAATCTGTCAGTGACCTGAGAAAAGTACGTGAAAAGCATCTTAAGAGCTCTTTGATAGGAACTGCAGTCTTAAGCAACACCCGACACCCGCTTTGGTTCATCAACATTCACTTTAAGCTCGTCATTGCAGACAATTATCTTGGATTTGCTGTTTTTGTAGAAACCGTATGGGCGTCCCTGTCTAACTCGAACTTTCGATGGCGCCGAAAGAGAGACGGACAACCGTCGAGTATTGTTGCAATACGGGACCACCGCAACTTAACTTTTTACCTTTTACGAATTCGCTTTTTGTTCCTCTCTTTATGTCATTATTTTAATTGCGCCGTCGGTTTCCTCATTGCCGCAGAAAATTTAGAAAACCAAAGCCGGCTCTGAGAAACCGTAAAATCATAGAAATTAATAAGGGTATTTTTTCTAACACAATAAAGGCGATTAAATTCCTTTCTTTGCGAAACCAGTCGCCGCCGTATTTAAAGCAAAAAGGATATTTATGGCGTTTCCGTTACCGAGCACCTTTAGATTTGAAATTATACGGAATATTAAATTGTTATCTAAATTTCAATTAGACGTCGGCTGTATATGGTCGAGTTTCACGAAACAATTTAAAGAAATATTTTAATACGCAAATTGCAACATTTCTTCTGTTATCTTCCAACATTGTAGAAATGTTTTAAAGTTAGGATTTATTACAACGAAATTTTGATTTTAAGTTTTTATATGAATCCAAATAGATAAACTGAAAAAACAATTTATTTATATTAAATATATATTATTGATAATAAATATATGGAGTCATAATTTAAACAGTGTCAAAATTTTAGAGTATTTAATATAAATAAAAATATTAAATATACTTTTATTGAAATAATTTTTAAATGCTCCAACAACTATAATTATTTAAAAAGAACTTGTTAGTTATATTAGGGGTTTCCAAACTGTGCGTCGCGACGCCCTGATGCGTCGCGCGACGATTCACATATCCGAACAGGTCGCCTGCACGCGACACACTGAATGAGTACCTTATAATTAAATAAAAATAACAAATAAAATATTAATATTAATATCTGCTAGAGCAATTATTGAAATTAACAGTAGGGCCGAAATATTAAAAGAATAGACTGTTAAAAACTTGACACTATTATTATTTTTATTTTATTAGAACAAAATCTTATTTGTAATTACCTATTAGAATCGCTATTTTTATGTTTTAATTTTATTATAGCAACCAAAATTTACTGTTTTCAACAGCAATAAATAAATATATTCTTTTAGAAGGGCGTCGCAAAAAAAATTACAACCTGTAAAGGGAGTCGCAGTATAAAAAAGATTGGGAACTCCTGGTCTATAAAGAAAACAGTCTTCCATTATAAGTGGCGTGGGTGCACCGTCTGTAAATCATAGTACAGTGGAACCTGGAACACTCGAATTTCAAAGAAAATGCAAAAATTGTTGAATTTATGCGTTTCAGCTGGGCGAGTACTAAAAACTCTATTTAAATACTTTTAACTATTTTAATTTTTTTTTCTGCGTGAAAAAGACTAATAAAAGTTTATTACTTATAAAACGAGTCCTCCAATTCAAAAATACCGCATCTAATCAAAATATTATAAAGTAGGCTTAAATAAAAGTGTAAGTACTATAGATATTACTTTTTCGAGAACATAATTAAAACTTATCAAACTATCTTCTATGAATATATTTTACAAATACTTATTTTTAAAATCACAAAGTTTCGTTTATAACGCAACCATTGTAAATTTTTCAAACATAGAACTACCTGTTTGGTAAATCTAAAAATCAATACTTTGTAAGCTCTCTGAAAAATCAATACTTTGAAGGCTTCGTGAAAAATCAATACATAAACTCCGCCCCTTTACTTAACGTAATTTGCCTTAACTTATAGGCAGCTTGAATACAATGTGCTTTGAATGTAAGATATGTGCTTCAAAGAAAAATTAGAAAATTGAAATTATACCAGTCTTTAAAATATTTTTTTAAATAAATTAATTATTATTAATATCTGCTAGAGCAATAAATAAATATATTTTTTTAAAAGGGCGTCGCAAACAAATTACAACATGTAAAGAGAGTCGCAGTATAAAAAAGATTGGGAACCCCTGAGTTATACAACAAAAATTTATTACAAAAAATTTTTATTCAACTAATATTTATATTAAGCAAATTTTGATCAATTTTCTTTTCTATATATAGTTTTATTACTAAAAAAAATTGGGCAAATTTATCGTTGTGTTATTTTTTTCGATTGCGCCAACAGTGATGCCCAAAATAAAATTCCATCTCAAGATTTCAAAACTAGTCATTTCAAGTTTAATAATGTTTTTTTTTAATCTTGATACGATAGTTATTCACAAAGTAACAGCCTTTCAAAAATCACAAAAAAAAACTTAGAAATTTTTCTGATCCATTAATTTTTTGACTGAGTGCATCTTCTAATGGGTAAGTGTTCTTTTAAATTTTTAAAAAATTATTATTTTGTTAATAAATACTAGATCTTATATGTTGTTGTTTACAAAAAATGTAGGTTTTTATTAAGGGGATCCACCCCAAGTGTTCCATTACGCAGTAGGGTATCTAACCCACGGTTTAGGCATCTGTCTTCTTTTAAACTAGTTTTAGTATCTGAAATTACGTTGTTCATGATAGTATTTTTTTTAGAAAAACCAAATAATTACAATTTATTATAAACGAAACTAACTCCTCACCCAAAATTACGACTTACAATTAGAGACGTCAAAATCTACAATAACACCCAAAATGATTGACGTCTCTCAGACGTCATTGTATGTCAAGGGGTTAATACCGCATTTCTAAAAATACATTTTGTAATTTCTTCTTCTTCTTACGTTTTTTTGTATACTCAGAGACCAGGTTTAGGCGATTTCCTCGCTCCCATCTTTATTGTGAATGTCCTACTGTATTAAAGATACAAGGGACCTACATTTTGACGTGAGTTCCGAACCCCGACAATTTCTAGGAATGCTCTTCCAACAGTTTTTACTCTTTGGCAAGATTTTCGACCCGTGCGAAAAGAAGAGGAGCGAGAAAAATTCGATGGTTATCGCGAGGATTCGAACCCACGAGCCCAAACACTACACCACACGCGCCACGCTTCTTCTTTATTTTGTAATTTGACTTAATAAAAAAAAAATGAAGAAATTAATACGTAATGCTTTATCAAATATCAAGCTCGTTTTCCGCATAAGGCAAACAATGGGCAATATGGCGAGGATGATCTTAAAAGCAAATTGACTTCCTTATAACATCAAAGATTGATAACGCACATCGTCGGTTTTCTATTGTGAATAAAATACGTTGTATCTACCTCTTTGTATGTACAGCAAGGCAAGTTAATGTTTTATTTAATATCCGACTTGCATACCATATTGCACTCGTGTCTTCTCTAATGTTTTATGTGATTCAGATGATACGCGTTTACGGAACAACGATTTTTATATACCTATTTTTTTCTTCTGCTGCAGACGCAGAAAGTTTATGGAGCTTCGTTTTTATGCGAAGAATCTAGCGGCATTGTTTAAGATCTTTAATCGTTACAAATCTGTCAGTACTTAGTGTTAATATTAATTATTGTTAACCGAGAAGTAAATTGTTAACTAGGAACATTAATTTGCTAATTAATTACCAATTTAATGTATGGAAGAGCATAAGAAATTAGATACAGGTTCTGTAAACTGGTATATCGAATATAAATGAGCGACAATTTCTAACATCGCTACCGTAATTATTTTTCTTGAGGCTTGCAAAGAACAAAAGTGCCTCGCTCATATACGAAACTTATTCGCTTAGAACAATCTCAACGTTAACATTTATAAAATCACGTAAAACATATAATGCAATTATTATTACAAATCAATCAGATCGTTTACGATAAATCATAGGTTTAAATGGAATATTAGCATAATAAAAACATTAGTACTGACAAATTATAAATGTGCACTTGAATTTAGATTAATTTCCGATCTGAAAAGATACGTCAACTGCGACAGAAGGACAGATTGATTGATACATCAATCAATGGACTTCCTTGCGTCTAATCTAATTTCTTTTTCACCGATAACCTGGTCTACTTTAAATCAAATCCTTATTGTTGGAAGCACGATATTTCGACTTCAAGTGGGGAAAATGTTGCAAAGGTCATTATTTTCTTTATGCTTATTATAATTTTATTCTTCGCATTTTGAATATTTTGCTATTAGTAATTGATTAGATACCATTGTGACGCGTACATTAACAAAAACTCGTCGAGGACTTTTTAAAATAATGTAACAGTTACTAAATACGCTTGTTTGTCTAAAGAAAGACAACTAATAAAAAACAAACATAAATCTTTTATACTTTAATTCTCCATTTGAAATGAACACTCCTTTATGTCTAGCTTGTGCTAAAGATTTTTTAAAAATTTATCTATTAGAATATTTAAGTAAAAGCATTAATTAATTGATGTTATTCTTTTAATAGTTAAAAGTTTGTAAACAATGAGTGATAACATTTAAATAAAATATAAAAAAATATTTCCAAGACCAACATAGAGGTATATGTTACTATTCAACACTTATCTAAGCCTTTGCTTACAACTAAAATAAATGGGGCACTAAATTATGAGTATGTCAATTTTTTGTATTTTGGTGAAATTTATTAAACATATTTATTTTTATTTATACAGATACGCGGCATATTTAATTACACCAGCACATAAAAAAAAGTGGGCTGGACATTTGACTAGACATATCTATCTAAAAGTATTTTGATGCCCTGAATCCAAAGCCTTTTTGGACCGTATACCTTCCAAATTTTGATTAAATTGCAAAAAACTGCTAAATTTGGCTAAAACTTGAAGTTATGAAAATGAAGAAAACTTTATTTGACTAGACCAAGTATCTTCCTTATGTGTATGTATATTTTAATGTCATGAATCCAAATTCAAAATCTGTATCTCGATCAATCATATATTTATCAAAAATTGTAAAAAATAGTAATAAAGTAGTAGAAAATAGCAAAAAATAATATCACCAGCACACAAAAAGAAATGGACTGCACATTTGACCAGACCCATCTATCTGTATGTATTTTGATGGGTTGAATCCAAAGCCGAAGTCCATTTGGCTCGTACATCCTCAAAATTTTGAGTAAATTGCGAAAAACTGCGTAAATTGGCTAATAATTGCGAAAAATTGTAGTTTTCTGCAATTTACTCAAAAATTTGGGTTCACCGCATCAAAATACACTTAGATATATGGGTTTGGTTAAATGTTATTATTAAGTAATCAAATTATGTAATATATATTTAAACAAAGTGCATAAAGAAGTATTTTTAGTAATTTTATTTAATTTTTCAATGTTGTTGTTTCTTGACATGCCACTCCTCACAGATTAATTTCTTTAATTTGAAAAAAAAAATTGAATAAACCTAAACATTACACAAAGTACGGAAAAAAGTTCGGGTGATTTTTTTTAAAACAATTGGAGTGGTGCCAGACCTCCTCAACGCCTACAAACATTATTGAAAAATATTTTTTATGGTTTCCATGATTATTACAGACTTTAATTTTGTCCAAAACGTGTTTTAATAATAGATATCTGCCACTTATTAATTTTTTGTTAAAAGCGAACGCCTTTAGAAGAAAAAACCGGTGCTTGTATTTATGTACGGGCGTTAGAAGTTATACTTCTTTGGCTTAACTAAATTAAATATAACCACGTGTAAAATTAATATAAATAAATGCCATAAATATGAAGATGTGCGCATTCGAGCGAAAAGAAGCATATTTCCGAGCGAAGGAAGCAAATGAAGCGCGACGCGGAGCGGCGCACTTCATTTTCCCGAGATCGAAATGTGCCACTTAAGCTCGAATGTGCACACTCAACTTTAAGCATCATTCACAAAATTTAAGCCAATAAATTAGACAAAAAATTCATTTAATTGTTTTCTCTCACTCGCACCTCTGAAATTATCGTATCTTTTCGCTCCCTTCCACTCATTGCTATGGTAAATACAGTTTTTTAACTTAAAATTCATATTTACTAAACTAAATTTAATTTTTTGATTTGGAAATGAAAAGATTAATTAAGGCAAATCAATAAATACGAAGATGTCCGCATTCGAGCGAAAAGTGGCACACTTTCGAGCGAGAGAAGCAAATGAAACGCGACGCGGAGCGGCGCGCTTCATTTTCCCGAGATCGGAATGTGCCACTTTTCGCTCGAATGAGCACATTCGACTTTAAGCATGATTCACAAAATTTAGAGCAATAAATTGGACTAAAAATTAATTTAATTATTTTCTTTCACTCGCACCTCCGAAATTATCGTATCTTTTCGCTCTCTTCCACTCATTACTATGGTAAATACATTTTTTGAACTTAAAATCCATATTTACTAAACTAAATTAATTTTTTTGATTAAGAAGTGAAAAGATTAATTAAGGCAAATCAATAAATACGAGGATGTGCGCATTCGAGCGAAAAGTGGCACATTTTCGAGCGAGGGAAGCAATAGAAGCGCGACGCGGAGAGGCGCGCTTCATTTTCCCCAGATCGGAATGTGCCACTTTGAGCTCGAATGTGCGCACTCGGTTCTAAGCACGATTCACAACATTATAGACCAATAAATAAGACGAAAAATCAATTTAATAATTTTAATCGTTCCCTCTCACTCGCATTGACGAGATTGTCATATCTTTTCACTCCCTTCCACTCGTTGCTATGGTAAATACGCTTTTAGAACATAAAATTACTATTTACTAAACTAGATTTATATTTATCATTTGAAAAATCAAAGGATAAAGTAGAAAAATCCAATAACGGGCCAAAAGAAGTATAACTTCAAAAATAACAAATCAAATAGCTTTGGGAGACCGATTGCCCAAGCTTATCCGCACATACCCTATGTTCGACAAACTTTCAGGAACATGCGTGAGAAATAGTAGGCCTTAATCAATGTTATTGGCAAATATTGAATTGCATAACAAGGCTTCTTTATTTCTTTCCCCGTTTAATAACTTTTTTTTATCCGTCTGCAAACAGAGTACATAACAATTTGGACACCTGTTGAAAACGCGACGTGAGAAATTTTCACAGAAAGCTGCCTTTTTATGTTGCCTTATCGACGAACACGAAACCAAAGAAATCGCGTCTTGTTCGACATTTATTTGCTTACTACTTTATTTTTTTTATCGGCGATATCTTTGCATCCCCAGTTTTTTTTTATCAATTTACTTTTTACACGGCATTCGTTCTGTTGGGACGCGTTTATGGCATTGGCACTTGCAAAACCAAAATAAATTACTTTGCGAAATGGGTCGGCCGAATTTTTGTGCTTTTCTTTGTGGCTTCTCTCGCTCTAGCGCATGGAAATGGCACGAATAAAAAAAGAGAGGACGGTTGAGCGTGCCTTCGTTTGCGCACATCTGAAATTTACACGTGCTGGGTTACTTTAATTACTAAAGTAATGAGATTGGACTGAAATTACTACTAAACAGATAGACAGGGCAAACATTCGTTACTGAAGTAAATTAATCCACTGATAACTTGTAGGGAATTTGGTTTATACAATTTACACGTGCGGATTCCCTTGACGTTAACAAACCAATCGCGGCGACGTGAAATAAATGCGATGCAATCGAAATAAAAAAATCTATTTTACTTTCGTGAAGTTAATCGAAAATATTGTTTGTCTTCCCACGATATCTTTATCGGATTTATGTGATTTTATTTAAACAAAACCGCCCTCGCGCTATTGCTTTTAGAATGCTATCTTTGTCGGACTTTTATTTGTTCGGGAGGTTAAGCAACTCGAGTTGTGCAAACTTTAATTTATAAAAAATACTGAATTTAAATATACAGTCGTTATTTTTCGATAAACAATTAATTTAATTCTTAATGAAAGGGGTATCAAAAAGAAATCCATTATTTTTTTAATTAACACAAAAAAAATTTTTCAGCCGTGGTTTCATAAGCTTTAAGTCAAAAATGTGTAATAGAATATTGCGTAAATTTTTAAAAAAATGTTGTTTTCGACTTTAAACAAATTGCACATTTTGAATTTTTGCCTCAAGGTGAAGCAGTACACCGTGTTTACTACCAAAGCGTTTTGCAACGGTTATGTGAAAAAATTCGCAAAAAGAGACCAGAGCTGTGGCGGGACAAGTCATGGTTTTTTCGAGTATTGATGACATCAAAGGAAATTCGTGATCGATCTCTCAAAGAGCCGTCTTGAATAAAGCTATCCAGGATGGTTTCGCGAAATGGAAACGACACGAGGAAAAGTGTGTCAATAGGGAAAGGGTGTAATTTGAAGTGTACAAGAACCAATAATCTGTAAAATTAATAATAAAGTTTGCTTATTTTATTAACAGACCTTATATTTACTGATAAAACGGTTCCATAGATTTTGACAATAGCTTTTTTGGCACTGGTGGTGTGAAACTCCCGTGCAGAAATTTACTATAGATGCCCTAACAGTGGTAGGGGCCTTTAAATGCTACGTTGTGGATTCCACGTTAAAACATTTCTCAGTGAATTCTTTTTAAAGCCAGTAAAGGGCATTGTCGGGTTATGATAAGGAAATCTTTTTAGGGGTTTTTTAGAGTAACCATTAAAAAGCCTTTTAATTTTTGTCAAGAATTCCTTAATAGGTTTTAGTTACGGTAAATATTAAAGGACCTTTAAATGTCTTTTTGTGGATTCCATAAGAAAAAAATGATTATAAAAAAGTAATTAGTACTTTTGACCAGACCCACCTAGGGTTATGTATTTCGATGCCCTGAATCCGAATTTGAGGTTGGTTTACCCAATATACCTCTAAAATTTTGAGTAAATTCCAAAAAACTGCAATTTTTAGCCAATTAAAGCAGTTTTTTGCAATTTACTCAAAATTTTAGAGGTATATTGAGTAAACCGACCTCAAATTCGGATTCAGGGCATTGAAATACATAACCCTAGGTGGGTCTAGTCAAAAGTACTGACCACTTTTTTAGTTTTGTGTGCCAGTGTTATTAATAAGTATCTTTATTTACATTACTAAGAAGTCATTCATAAATTACATAACAGCCTATTTGGCGGGAGGGGGGCGGGCTTTTATTTATTAGTCTTTGTTACAGGAAAGGGCTAGTTAAACCCAAATAAATTTTTCTTTCAAAAAATTTCTTTTTGTAGTTTGAAAAAAAAGTTCTAAAGTTGTATACATATATCCTAACAGGTTTTTAAAAGCAAAAAGGGATTAATTATTTTTAATTTTAACAAATACAGAATTAACAATAAAAAAATATCTTTTGTTGTCTTTTACCTCAGCTGGATATCGCTTTATGTTTAACTAAGCTTTTCTAATATTTTAAGAAAATTTATTTTCTTATTATACACCAGGTAAAAAAAATTAAATGTAAGGGAAAACTTTAAAGGACTTTATTACATTGCCCTTAAAGGCCCCCATTACATTTCCCTTAAAGGCCCACTTTTACGAAGCGTGGCCATCTTTTTAGGGTCCCTTAAAGTGTAAAGGAAATCTTTAAAGGGCCCTATTAAAACCCTGACACAATTTCTGCACTGGCTGTTATCAAAAAAGGGCAGCATACCATGCCCGACATGCTCTTTAGAAGTTTCTGGCTTACTCATTTTACTTTTGCCAATTAAACCATATTTAAAATGCACAAAACAAATCTAAGAACCAGTTTTATAAAAACTAATATTTGTGGAGATGTTTATTTGACATTGTCAAAAAAAAACTGATCTCAAATAAGACATCAAAAAATATTGGACATCTATTTAGTATCTCTTTTACATTATAGTCTTGAGACTTTCAATAATTATTATTAAACCTATAATTTGCAACAAATACGATTTTAAAATATTGTAAATTAAATCTAAATTCATTACCGTTAATTTTCAGCAAATTAAAATCCACTGAATCTTTTGCTTTATTATCAAAATTAGAGGAAGAAGAAAAGACGATAATTTAAGTAATTGAAAAGATTTAAACAATGAAGATGTTAGCCGAAAAAAGACACAAAAGGTAGCGTGCGTGCGGATTGAAAATTCAATAGAGATCCCATAAATCAGTATTAAACATTAAATTTAATATTAACAACGATATCAGTGTTGCTTTAAGATAAATTATCTGAGTGCTCTTAAAAATTGCATAAGTGGTCGCATAAATCAAGTGCAGACTGCTAAAATCTTTTTTAAATAATCTAACATGAGAGTAGAAATAAAGCAAAAGTTTACAGCATCTTACTTGTTAATGATAATTTATTCAGTGTCGGATTTAGAGCGTTCATAAAACTACATAAATGCGGCCTTTTTGATACCTTTATTCTACGTTTTGTTGTCTTTTAATTAAAATGCATTTTATGCATTTACCGCGATTGCCGAGAGTTCCTATTTTTTTTTTTTGCGCGAACCTACGTATGAATGCGAAAAATGTTTAATCAAAATAACTTTGTCTGTGTTTACTTTTCCGTAATCTGTAAAGTGCCTAAAGATGTTTCTGTATTAATTTTAGTTTTGTTACGCAAATATATATCTTATCTATTTTGACTCCAAAATATCAATCGGCATCATAAAAGAAGTATGCTATAAGTTAGCGAAATTAAGATTGAATGGTTTATTATGTTAAACCTACAGTTATTTTTCTTTCCTAAAAGAATGAGACGAAATAACACTAAATTAAAGATGTTGTTCTTGTTAGAAATACGATTTGGTAATTTTTAATTAATAATTTGTGAGAGAGTAAATTAATTAAATTAAAATCGGTATAGTGAGCAATGTTAATTTTTTGAGTAATTGAAGGTTAAAGTTTTAGATTCATATTGGTAACACAAAGGTTTACGTTTAAAAAATTTTAGCGCTCTTATTTGTATACGGATCGTTAAACATTTTACATATTCGGATTCACCATACTTTCTGACTTTGGATAAGCTTAAAAAACCATAAGCATGCTATTTGAAATTCTTGAGAAAACCGCGTTCAAAAAGTCCGACTTAATTTTTCTAAATTTTGAATGTGAAAAATCGTAATTGGGTTATTTGTTAGCGAATCTTTAAAAACTTTTTAGATTCTGAAAGCCCGTTTCGCAAGGCGTAAGATTAGCAAAAAAAATTTCAAGGGTTTAATGTTAAGTCTGGGAGAAAAACGCGTTCGAAGCTTTCAAAACGTAAGGAAAAAGTACATCGATGAAGCCTTTTCAAAGATTTTTCAATAACGAGGTTATAAAAAAGAAAAGAAAATACACGCCAAAGCTTTTTCCCAAACTTTAACAAATATTTCACATAAAGTCATTGGACTATTGACACCCTCGACATGCTGTCAGCACACCTTCGAAATAAAAGCTAAATTGATGCAAGAAAATACAATGCTCAAGAAAACTTAATGCATGGCCTAATGCGTTGCATAAACTACTAATAAATTATTTTTAATTATAATTTTGTTGCTTTTAATTAGATTGATTATGCGAATGCCGATTTGCAGCAAAATAAAATTTTGAGCGATCCATTGATAATTTTACGATAAAATTTAAGACTCTTT